>CM059033.1:1687500-6687500 GCA_030279155.1 Forsythia viridissima
ACTACATTCTAAATTATCAACCCGCTCCAATAACTCCTCTCTTGTTTTAGCAATCACATAATCATTCTTACCCAACTGTTTGTCAAGATAACATTGCTGCTCAAGAAAAACTGAATTGAGATACTCATTATTAGCAAAGTTATATCCTTCAGAAATAATTCTCTCACCAAAACAATCTATATTACTTAAAACATCTTGTGTATAACAATTACTTGTGGGCAATTCATTTGATGTATAAGGGGACCAATATTGATGAACAACATTTTCAACAATATCATCTTTTCCTTCACTACTAAAATCCCCCTTATCCAATTCCTCTCCAGTTTCCACAAACCTTTCATTTCCAGCATTCATACCTGTACAAAACAAATTTTCCCTAATAAAGAACAAAAAACTAATATATCAATTACATAAAAAACATACAAAAAAACATAATAATAACAAACTATGAAAATATCATACTCCATCCAATAAAATTCACAACATATATATTAAACAAAAAAAAAAAAAAAATTAAAACACCAAAAAAACCTCTTCATTCTTCATTCATTCTGTAATATTTTTACAAATTTTGAACAACGATTTATTATTAATCATTAACCACATATTAAATTAATTCATCTCTAATAAAACAAGAAAAAATCAAAATACACATACCTGATAGATTAGTTAAACTGCAAGATCAAGATAAAGATGAAGAAAACATACATTTACAACAATATCTACCAAACGTAATAAATATAGGATGAATAGTGAGGTAGGTGAAGAAAATATGACTTTGGAGTTTTGAGAGTTAGGTGAACAAGTAGTAGATAAATGTATACAATAAATGTTATTTATTCAAATAAAAACATCTTTCTTAAACAAACTAAAATCAACCTCAACTCTTTTTTTTTTTTTTTTTTTTTCCTTTTTTAATAAGGTTTTTTTCAATTGCATACAAAGTTCTACATAAAAAAGTTCAAACTCAATTTCAATAGACTGACAATAAGTTACAAATTAGTTGAATTTTTATTTCAAGCTATTCTTAAATTCTATTACATCCAATTATTGCATCAGTTTGATGAAATTTCCAACCTCCTTATAAATATATACACAACTCATATACTTTACAATGTATTCAAAAAGACAAAAATCTAATGATAACCTACTTTGTTTTTATTTTACAAATAGTGCTATAAAACGTTCATATCAACCTACAACTTTTCACTACATTTTTCACAAACGTGCAACGCACGGGCCAAAACTAGTATATATATATATACCCACAGCCACTGATACGATATACACGCAGAGAGTGGGAGAGAACTTTGAAAGGCAGAGACAAATATATATACACACGCAGAGGCTGTTTCATGGTTTGTTAACGGTGAACACGTAGAAGAGGAATTAAAAGGAAGAAAAAAGATTGCTTTTGACAAAGAAAATTTGGGCACAAATTTTTGGGCTTTCTTCTTCAACTCTTGTATTCCACCATTGATTGTTTGGTGAGGTATTTCTTTTCTTTTATTGGCTTTATATTTTTGGGGTTCCATCTATTGTGTTAGATGATGGTTATTGTAGTTAGCCAATAAAATATTGTTGATTTGGTGTGTTGGATTACCTCTTGATTTAGGGCATAAATTTAGAGAAGAAACATTGTAATATTTTATTCAATTGATAGTAGATTACTGTCGGTTTGCCCCGTCGATTTTTCCTTTATCTTAAAGGGTTTTACGACGTTAAAGAATAATTCTAGTGTTGTCTAGTTTTATTTATTATTCTGGTATTTATATTGCTTGGGTTGAGTTGATAACATTCATTTTAATTGCACGGTAAAAAGGGAAAAATACTTTGATACATTTGTACATCTAGTTTTTTCCCTAACAATATCCAGCTCGTGTACATGCACATGAATGATGTAACTAAATGTATTAAAGTTGCACATGCACGCATATGCCTTCAATGTATTACAGAAATAAGATGAAATAAAGAAAGAAATCTGGAGTCACTGAGCTCCTTCTTCATTTTTGCAGTTCATTTTCATTCTTTCTTGCTTCTAATATATAATGAATGACATAAACTGTACACAGAATAAACCAATCAGAATTAGCAGTTTACTGCAAATGGAATGAACATAAACTGTACAGGAATTATATATGAAAGGAAGTATCCAGTAACTGATTTCTTACAAAATATGCAAATATTCGAGTAGACGAGTGCAGCCGAAGAATTGTAGGAGCAGAGCTAAGATTTTTTTTACTTTCAGAAAAATGATTTAAACTTCAAAATCTGGCTGCGACTAGAAAAATTTGTACAACAAAATTTGATTTTTTTGAAAGCGGGACCAAATTACCTCCGCCCCTTATAAGAAAGCAATCATGTAGCTGCAATGTTGTACTATTGCTAAGACGAGTGACAATATTTCTTTTTAATCTATGTATCAAGAAGAAGAAAGAAGAAGATGAAGTTATGTAAATCAAGACGATAGCCAAAGTTGTTTATAGAGAGAAATTAAACTGCTATTAATCACATTTTTCATCCAACTATTCTTTGCAATTACATGTCTATTGATTTTTTACAAAGGGGTGGGAATTAACAGATTACTACTTTTCAAGTTTAAATTACTCTTTTAAAAGATTAAAAAACAAATGCCAGTTAGCTATTTTAATTTCAAATAATATATATTCATATATGTTAAGACTATCCATGTAATGTATAACCACAACCACGAGGGCATTACCTTTGAAATTATGGTTTGAACAAATCTTACTTTTTATTTTTTTAATAATATAAAACATTGATCTTATAATTTCAAATTTTATTCTTATTACACAATAATTTATAAGTTCTTTAAAGGTCGTGCACTTATCCCGACTTAGCAAGTGCTTTAGAACTTTCATTTACTATTGTTCATAGGAAGTTACCCTGACTTCCACGCTTGATAAGGAAGTCTCATCAAGAATGTAGCAACATCCTTCCGTTTCACAAATAGATATGGAATAGTTAAGAATACTATAACGTTAATGTTGTGGTGAATAATCCATACATTGGAGTTTGAGATTTTATTCAAAACTAAATGCCCCACTAGTTTCAAAAGTTAGATTTCATTGTATCTCTATTGATTAAATTTCATTTGAACTCCAATTTAATTAGTCATAGTATACTCAATAACAATCTTATTTTTCTTCACCATATTTGAATATATGGTGATATTTCATAGCAATTGTTGGATAATAATCCTAAATCACCAAGATCAATAAGATTATATTAATATAGAGAAACAAATATTCAATGGACAATATTGAAAACAAAATGAAAATCTTCAATCTTCAATCAACGAGACGACAAATGTGAGTTAAAGAGGCTCAGATTAGTCAATCTCCAATAATGGTAACACCACAAATCTTGGCCAAAGTACACTCCTAAATAACTCACTATATTCCACACAAAAGAAAGATTATTCTCCACAAAAAAGAAGAATGAGAGAAACAAATAAAGACAGTCAGCGCCTCACAAAAGGACGCGAAGAAGAAGGGACAAAGAAAATGGCAGCCAAACTATTTCTCTCTGTGCGTGTATTATGTTTTTCCACCAAGGAAAAACCCTCAATACTTATTTCACGGCAACTCACAGCTTTCTGCACACCGCACTTCTCAAAAAGGGCATCCACTATATATATAAACTAGTATACCGTCTTTATTTGCGGTGGAATCTGACCGTAGAGAATTTTAATGGATTGAGAAGTTAAGAAGAATGAGAGAGAGAAAGAGTTTTGTTTGAGAATAGTTTGATTTTGATGAATATGACACTACTAAAATTGAGAATATTAGGGACGCCAAACTAGGGGCAAAAGTCTATTTGGTCTCTATTAACACTACTTAGGGCGGATAAGAATGCCCCTAATATTTTCATTAGGGGCGGAAGCTTATTTGACCTCTATAAACATTAATTAGGGCGGATAAAAAGGCCCCTAATATTTTTCAAAAAATTTCCCCCTAAAAGTGAAATTTACCGCTAAAAATTTGCAATTATTGTAATTAGGGGGCAAAAATAAACGCCTCTAATAGAGTTTTATTTTATTTTAAAATTTTTGAACTCCAAAAACTTAAAATAATGCCCACATTCTATCTTCCTCTCTATGGATACCACACACCTAGCCATCTCTAACTTTTCGTATTCTTCAAAAACGGTTTTTTTTTTTTTTTGAGATTGATTTTATCCTCCCAACTCTTCTACAATTACAATAGTCTGAATTTTGTTTTGTTTTGTACAGTCATTCTTTTTTGGCCAGTTGATTTTCAAAATCGCAGTATTTATTTGATTTTCATCAGGTTAACTGTTTCTTGATTATGAAATTCCAATAGTCTAGATGAGTATTAGACATGTGCTGGATCAACTTACAAAATATGATATTAAGGTGTATGCAGCTGTTTTGCAGAAGCCGAGAGGTGATCTGTACCCTAATGCCAGTCAGTGGTATGAATGTGTTTCCTCGAAGCTCTCAGCCAGGTAATTTACTCCATTATAGTTTCAAATTTCCGTCATTGTTTTATTTTATTCTTTAGAAATATAGGGTAACTAGGAGATAAAATAATGAACTTATAATTTTGATCCGTTAAGAAATTCAAATATAAGCACTAACGCACGAATCTGGGTCCTTTTTACCATTTGGTAGTTTGAGGGTCGATTAATTTAGAAACTAAAGTCATAACTGCGTGCCCAATGAAGAAGTTTATGAGTTTAATTCACTATATGGCATGTTTGGCATGCATTGAAAGCCAAATAAAACCAGTCTTTTTTTCTGTAGTATTGCTCTTTGTACTTCTAAAAAAAGCCCAAAAGAAGCCATTTTTGGCTGTCTACAAGTTTTAGTTTTACTGCTAGTTGTTTTGCTTATTCATGACTTTACACATAATGGTATAGCTTTCCTGGGAAGGCTGATGGAGTGAGAATTGGAGGCCAAGCTGCACCAGTTAAAGAAGCCAAGGTAGCTATTTCAATCCCCCATTGTGTCATTTATGGTAGACTTTGATAGCTATATGTTAGTTTTCTTCTGTCATTGATGCTCAAATCTTATGAGTTTTTTTATGTAAACCTAGTCTTGACATCAAGATCAAGGAAGTGGATTCATGACGGATACAGTTGTACTTCCATAGATGCTGTGAGTTTATGTTCCACATGAGAAAGGATAAACACAAAAGTTGGATTGATGATCCATCTGGACAAATAAGAGTAAGTTTGATATTTTTTAGGCAATTCTTTATAATTCTTCTCACTAACAAGTACATACTTAGAGATAAAATTTATTTTTATAGGTTAAGATATCACAGGAGTTGACACAACTAGTTGCTACCCATGTCGAGTAGACCCAGAACTAAGGTTGCAAGCATATGTAAAAGCAAGGGGCTTTGCTACTGGTGGTAGAGTTCATGGTTAAGGAGAGTTCTCAAATATGCTCAATGACGCAGACATTATACAACAAATTATGCTTTTGGATCAGAGGAGTAGTCAACATAATTAGAGTTAGCATATGTTGTTCTTGCTATGCACTTTTTAGAGATTTTGATGCTATTAACAAATGACTCTATTGTTAATTGTTATTCACTGTATTGAACGATTGAACGATAAAACATAATGCTATGTTTGATTATGTAGATTAGTATCTATTAGAATTTCAATATTTGATATTAATATTATCTCAATTTTTATGTGATGAGAAATATTTAATTATATTATGTAAATATTTAATTATATTATTTATATTCACCATTTATTTAATTAAATTTAATTATATTAGGGGCACATAGATTTGTCTCTATAATTTATAAGAATTTATAATTCAATTAATTATGGGGGCATTTATAAGGCCCCCTATTGTTTTAAACTTATTTGGGGTATTTTATTAAGTGCCTCTATTATTTTACAATCCTATGTGGTACACATATTATTAGGGGCGTTTTTAGTGTCCAATTCGCCCCTATTTATTATTAGGGGCGCCATTTATAGGGGCATTTACTAATCCGCCTCTCCTTCTCTTAAGGGCATTTTAACTTTATTTTTTGCCCCTATTTATATTAATTGAGGCACTTCTAAATGCCTCTAATATTCTCAATTTTAGTAGTGGAAGAATATGGAGAAATTGAGGAATTGAAAGAGATATATATGTTTTTGTTTGAGAGGATGAAAACGTAGTGACAGGACAAAGAAGTAATTTTTTTGTGCTTGTAGCGGAATAAACCTCCCTAAGGTCGGTGATTACACCACAAGTATTTACCATATATAGATATTGCAACTAAGGACTAAGAAAAGAGCCCTAAAGGTAAGTAGGTTATCCTAGGATTTGTTAACCGAGCAACTGGGTCGTGGCTTATTACTCAAAGCTAACTATAAAGTGCTTTGACCCGTTTTTGTAATTGGATTGTCTAATTGTTAGAGATTTGACATTATTAATAAGTCTTCGATCATTGGCCAAGCCTACGAAATATAATTAAACTGACCTGTTTATTCATCATAGCCATTTTGTTTGTTTAGGACCAAAAACCCCAATAGCAATGTACTTAGTTTTCATAGAAATTTTATTATGCTTAACAATATAAATATAATCTTTATATAAATATAAAATCTCTTAATTAAAATAATTTCTTTTTAGCCACATTTCACATAGAAATATATTCAGATTTTATAGATGATAATGCAGTGCAAGTTTGTTGGAGGCGATGAGAGTGGAGAAACTACAAAGAGAGTTGTTGGAACATAGTATGCCCAAACAGAACTTTATACAAACAACCACTACAACTACTATGTTTTCATTTCCATCTAATGTAATTGTTTATTTGTGATGTTTGACAGTGGTTACTGTAAGAATTAATGTGTCTAAGGTCCAAATAGTTGGGTCGGACTTAATTACTTATTGGACCAAATTAATTAATTAGATTAATTAATTGGACCCGTTTGTTGATGAGTTCTAGTTGGACTAGAACTAGGGCTAGGGTTAGCCCTACCTATATATACAAGGCCACAACAGATAAATCACAAGAGTTGTTTTTCCATTACTTGCTAGAACAAGCAAAAGACAACCCAATCAAATTCTCCCAAAATTCCGCTTTCATCTGTTCTTGATTGTGGAGTTCAGATCTGTTCTTGCTGTGTGGATCACTATTGGAGGCTGGACAATTGGACAGCTGTGGTATTGAAGATCGCACCTTCAGCTAATCAGTTAATCAGATTCAAGACATTAATCAAAGGTAATATTCTATCACGAATCCTATCTAAGTACAAGGTTGATCCGGCCTAAAGGAATTGAACTTTTAATTTCCGCTGTGCATGTATACACATCAATTCCTTACAGTGGTATCAGAGCCTACCTTGTTACTTGTTAGAGTTCGTTAGAGTGTTTTAATGAATTGAATAATAATCGTTATTGGCATATTAATTTGTTTTGAGTTTTGACAGTTTAAAATAAAATTATGAATTTTTAAAACTACGATCTGAAATTGTTTTAGATTTAATTGGAACGAGACGATATGGCCGGAAGTGTGTCACCAACCGCGGCGGCACTTTGGAAGCGCCACCAGCGGCGGCTGTTGACGGCGAATCTGCTCCCATTAGAAGGAAGCAGATTGCCTCGCGAAATCAGCGGTCTCCGCCGCTGATTTCGCGGCGGAAATAGCCAAAGCGCCGCTGCTATTAGCAGCGGCGCATGTTTGCAAAGACCACCTCGAACAGCAGTGTTCGATGGTCAGTTCGCGATGGCCGGCGGTGTTGGACACCGACGCAGCCACCGCAAAGTGAAAGCAATCGCCGCCGCAAATCAGCGGCGGCAATGGCATCTTGGCAGAACCTTTTTAGGGTTTCTGCGTTTTAGCAACATGGGGACGGGGGCTCCCATGCAATTTTTGAAATTGCATGGGATGCCCCCTTATTTCAAAATATATAATAAAAGAAAAGGACTTCTTATGCTATTTTTGAAATTGCATAAAAGGGCCAAATGTTTTTAAATTCAAAAGGGTCTCTCTGCAATTTGTGAAATTGCATTGAAGGCCACTGTTTTAAAAATTCAGAGAAAGGGTTTTTCTGCAATTTGTGAAATTGTATTGAAGGACCACTGTTTTAAAAATTTTAAGGGCTGACTGTGAAATTTGAGAAACTGCACATTAAGTCCTCAATTTTATTTAAGGGTCATAAATGCAATTTTAATTATTTTTGGAAAATTGTAATTATTAATTTATTTAATGTTGGTCAATTATTCAAAAATTAAATTAAAATTAATTTTAAACTATATTTTGAATTTTTGACCATATTAAACTTTAACTTATTACTTTATAAAATTGTAATTCTGACCCTATATAAATTTTATCTTCAACTAAAGTATGACTTTAAATTAGGAGATAAAATAAATTTTGAAAATCCCTTTTATGAATAAAATTAATTGATTAATTGGATTAATTGATTAATTTTATTGTTGAAAAATTAAATAATTAATTAGATTAATTATTCAATTCCGGTTAGATCGTTCCAAAATGTCTAAAAGGTTTAGACTTATACTGTCAAAGCTTCAAATTTAGAAATTAATATATTTTTAATATTAGATATTAAAATGGATGTTTAGTGGATGATTATGGACTCGACCCATGTGATTGGTTGTATGGTTAATTATTCATGTTGCTTATTGGTTGGGCCTGCGAGCCTATTATTTAATTAAATGGGCCTGCGGGCCTATTATTTATTTAATTAGATTTTCGAGTTATTTATTTATTATGGGCCTGCGTGTCCATTGATCAAGGCCTGCGTGCCAACTAGTATAGGATACAGGTTGCAACAGAAGATGGAGATGATTGCATTTAGCATTCGATGAACGAATGCAACGTCCCTTAGGAATTGACAACTAATCTTCTTTTTGGCTCAAGAAGATTAGATAGATAAAGTCCATAATCATCCACGCTTATTATTATGTATGATTGATTGCATGTTGAATGTTGGTTAATATACATAAATGTGATGAGACAAACCCCTCTTTATCAAAATATTAAATTCGTATTAAATGGTTAATACAACATGCCTTCCATTGTTATAGTGAAAAATCAGAGTCTATTATCGATGTCAGTTTGTTGAGTCGCTCAAGGCTGCTCGCTCATAGATATGTTTACCACTATGAAAATTCGATGTTTCTGAACAATTGGTCGAATTTAACTAGAATTTTATTTTTTGTTGAGTCGCTCAAGGAAATAAAGTTTTAGGGGCACAATCAAGTAAAACACATAAGATGTGTACGACAATAAGTTGTCTACTTGATGATCTAGGAATCACATAGAGATGTGATTGATAAAGTATCTACCTGGATGTTTTATTAGGGCTTGTTGAGTCGCTCAAGGTTCTAATAAAACAAAAGGGATCCTAGCCCACTGGGAATTTAACCGGTTCTATTGATTAATGTTTGAGGGTCATTAATTTAATTTAAACAGTGGGAGTATAATTAATTTAATTTAAGTCCATAATTAAATTAATTTTCTATATTTAATTAATTTTCTGTCTTGTTATTTCAGTATTGAATCATGAGTAACCATATGAGTTTGAGAGGCATATTGGATGCAAACAAACTTACCGGGCCAAATTTTCTGGATTGGCACCGCAATTTAAGAATTGTTCTCAAACATGAAAAAATTGGATATGTTGTTGAGCAACCTATGCCGGAAGCTCCCACTGAGGAGGCTACACCGGAAGAAGTGCAGGCTTATAATAAACACAGCGATGACGAAAATACTGCAACATGTGTGATGCTTGCAGCAATGTCACCTGAGTTACAAAAGCAGCACGAGGGTATGGATGCTTATACCATTATAATTCATCTCAAGGAGTTGTATGATGAACAGTCACGCACTGAACGGTATGAGACATCCAAAAAGTTATACAGATGTATGATGGCAGAAGGATCTTCAGTCAGTGCTCATGTACTGAAGATGATTGGTTATATTGAAAAAATAAACCAATTGGGTTATGCCATGGACCATGACCTGAGTATTGACTTGGTTCTACAGTCCCTACCTGATAGCTTTTCGCAGTTCATTATGAACTTCAATATGAATAAGATTCAATGTACCCTGCCTGAGTTGCTGAACATGCTAAAGACTGTAGAGCCCAATATAAACAAAGGGAAGGGGCAAATTTTGGCTATTGATACCTCTAAGGGCACTAAGAGGAAATCAAAAAGGACCTTTCAGAAAGGATCCAAGAAAGCCAAATCTGCTGAAAAACCAGTCAAAGCAAACAAGACAAAATCCAAGTCTGATGATCCGTGTTTTCACTTTGGAAACAAAAGACATTGGAAGAGGAACTGCAAGGCATACCTCGCCACCCTGAAGGGAAAGAAGTCTACTGAGGCTCCTACTTCAGGTATCCTTTTCATTGAAATTAATTTATCTACTCCTTCAGCTTCTTGGGTATTAGATACCGGATGTGGATCTCATATTTACACAAATATGCAGGGGCTAAGAATAGTAGATTACTGCAAAAGGGAGAAGTAGACCTACTCGTTGGGAATGGAGCAAGAGTTGCTGCCTTGGCTGTAGGAACATACTTTTTATTGTTGCCTTCGGGCCTTGTTTTAGAATTAAGAGACTGCTATTACATTCCTGCTATTACTAAGAACATCATTTCTATTTCATGTTTGGACATAGATGTGTTTTTCATTAAGATTAAGGATAAACGTTGTTCTTTATATCTTGATGATGTGTTTTATGGATGTGGGAATTTTTTCAATGGCATCTATATTTTAGACTTGGAATGTCCTATAATGAGTATAGACAACAAAAGGCATAAAGGCAATAAGGTTAACAACTCATACCTTTGGCATTGCAGACTGGGTCATATAAAGAAAAAACGCATCACCAAGTTACATAAAGATGGATACTTGGATTCAAATGATTATGAATCATTTGATAGATGTGAGTCATGCCTGATGGGCAAAATGACCAAGACCCCATTTACTGGAAAAGGAGTCAGGGCTGCAGACGTTTTGGGACTCGTACATACTGATGTATGTGGACCAATGTCTACAGATGCTAGAGGTGGCTTTTCTTACTTCATCACATTCACAGATGACCATTCTAGATATGGTTTCATTTATTTGATGAAATTCAAGCATGAAGCCTTTGAAAAGTTCAAAGAATTCAAGCAAGAAGTAGAAAGGCAAACCGGAAAAAATATTCTAACACTTAGATCTGATCGAGGTGGAGAATATTTGAAGGGTGAGTTTTTAAACTATCTAAAAGAGAATGGGATTCTCTCGCAGTGGACTCTACCGTATACACCACAACTAAATGGTGTATCAGAAAGGAGAAACCGCACCTTACTAGATATGGTGCGATCAATGATGAGTCGCGCAGTTCTTCCAAAATCGTTTTGGGGATATGCACTTAACACTGCATGTCACACACTAAATCGTGTCTCATCTAAATCGGTCGATAAAACTCCATACGAGTTATGGAAAGGAAAAAGACCCGATCTTTCATACATGAAAGTTTGGGGCTGCGACGCTTATGTGAAGCGCGTAGAATCAGATAAGCTAGGAGCTAAATCTGATAAATGCTTATTTGTGGGGTATCCAAAAGAAACTGCTGGATACTATTTCTACAATCCCATCGAGATGAAAGTCATTGTATCGAAATATGCCGTATTCTTAGAGAAAGAGTTCATTCTAAGAGAGAGCAGTGGGAGCAAAGTAGATCTTGAAGAGGTTCAAGAAACCACAAATATAGACCAATTAGATGAGCCAATAGTTGAGCCTGCATTTGATGAGGCACATATTGGAAGTGGGGAATCATTAGTCCCCGAGGACACAGCAGCTCTCCGTAAGTCGAGTAGGGTCATTCGTCCTCCTAGGAGATACGATCTCTTAATTACCAATGATGCATTGCTAATCGAGGAAGATGAACCCACTACTTACGCAGAATCGAAGTCAAATGTTGACTCAAAGAGATGGCAGGAAGCCATGGAATCCGAAATGAACTCCATGTATGAAAACAAGGTTTGGACCTTGATTGACCCGCCTGAAGGGGTAAAACCAATAGGCTGTAAATGGGTTTACAAGAAAAAGGTCGACATGGATGGTAATGTTCATACTTACAAGGCAAGATTGGTTGCGAAGGGTTACAAGCAAAGACAATGAATTGACTTTGACGAAACTTTCTCACCAGTAGCCATGTCTAAATCAATTCGAATTCTGCTTGCAATAGCGGCATATTATGACTATGAGATATGGCAAATGGATGTTAAAACCGCATTCCTTAATGGGAATCTTAGTGAGGATGTGTACATGACACAACCAGAAGGTTTTGAATCTAAAGAGCCAAACAAGATATGCAAGCTACATAAATCCATATATGGATTAAAGCAAGCCTCTCGGAGCTGGAATCTTCGTTTTGATGAGACAATCAAAATGTTTGATTTATCAAAAATGAAGATGAACCATGTGTGTATAAAAAGGTTAGTGGGAGTAAAGTCGTATTTCTAATTTTGTATGTGGATGACATACTATTACTAGGAAACGATGTCCCAATGCTAAAATCAGTAAAATTGTGGTTATCCAAAAATTTCTCCATGAAAGATATGGGAGAGGCGGCATACATCCTCGGAATAAAGATCTATAGAGATAGATCTAAAAGAATGCTCGGCCTATCTCAATCTACGTACATAGATAAAGTCTTGAGAAGATTTAGCATGGAAGAGTC
This sequence comes from Forsythia viridissima, assembly GCA_030279155.1. Lineage (NCBI taxonomy): Eukaryota > Viridiplantae > Streptophyta > Magnoliopsida > Lamiales > Oleaceae > Forsythia > Forsythia viridissima. Next base: position 1,700,208 of record CM059033.1, read on the forward strand.
CAAGAGAGGACTATGTCCCATCGGGCATGGGATCTATCTCTCAAAAGAGATGTGTCCAAAGACACAAATTGAAAAGGATCGCATGGATAGAATTCCTTATGCATCAGCAATAGGATCTATCATGTATGCCATGCTATGTACTCGACTAGATGTTTCATATGCTTTGAGTGTCACAAGCAGGTTCCAAGCGAACCCTGGCGAGAAACATTGGATCGCAGTCAAGAACATCCTTAAGTACTTGAGAAGGACTAAGGACATGTTCTTGGTGTATGGAGGAAATGAACTTAGAGTTCAAGGTTATGCCGATGCTAGCTTTCAGTCTGATAAAGATGATAGCAAATCTCAATCTGGATATGTATTTACTCTAAATGGTGGTGCAGTTAGTTGGAAAAGTTCCAAACAAGAAACGACTGCTGATTCAACTACAGAAGCCGAATATATTGCTGCTTCAGAAGCAGCAAAGAAAGCAGTCTGGATCAAGAAGTTCATTTCAGAACTTGGAGTAGTTCCTAGCATTGTTGATCCAATATCTTTGTATTGCGATAACAATGGAGCCATCGCACAAGCGAAGGAACCCAGGTCTCATCAACGATCCAAGCATATATTGAGGCGATATCATCTCATTAGGGAGATAATCCTGAGAAATGACATAAAGATAGAAAGAGTCCCAACTGATGACAATGTAGCAGATCCTTTGACAAAGCCGTTGTCCCAGCACAAGCATGATAGTCATGCTAAATCTATTGGTATTAGATACATGAGTGATTGGATCTAGTTTGTATGGGACGTTTTATATACTCTTTGTTAGACATCGAAGTGTATGAATAATTTTATTAATTAAATATTTTGTCTACATTTTAATGACAGATCTATTATTATTTAAATTTTATTATTGTTATTTAAAATAATAGAGTCCGAAGAAAAGTTCATAGTAACTTGTTAATCACAAGGTGTTGTGATTGTGAGATACAAGTTATAAATAACTTATTCTTGAAATATCCTTAGTCATAGTAATAATGAGATACGGATATCATTATTGCGGATAGACTAGCATGTGTTGCATTTCTTTTAAAAAAAGCAGCTGATCTCACGAGCTAAGATGTAGAGGGACATCTGAATGAACACATGAATGCATTGTTATGAGAACATTACATTAGATGATCCGTCTAGAGATTCTACATGGATAACTATCCAAGCGTCAGTGGTAAATCTCTAATGCGCGGTTGTGGATTTGGTCCTTTGACTTGAGGACATCATAGAATCTTATATGAGGACCACTGTACTTTGGCGAGCGTTTGATGGGGCTCGAAGATTTGAGTCACCAGGAAGACGTCGTACGGGTATAGTGAGAATCATAGTGAGTGTCCAATATGAGGATTCGTCACTCCTGGAAAGTAGGAGATTATAACCTGCATTTTGCCCACTTAAGTTGATATAAATTTCCTCGGCCGGGGTGGAGTTATGAGTTGAAAATGTTTCAATCATAACTAGATTAGATCAACGAAGAGTTGAGGTGAATAACATAATTGGTTGAAATGAGATTGACGCTGATCCATATCTCTTAACCAATTGGGTTATATTGATGAAGAGATTATATTTCCACGGTAACCGTACATATATTGGTTCTGTCATACCACATGACATTTTCCTTCACATGGATTGCTTTGACACATTGCTAGATGTCAATCTTGGACGGCGAAGTGAATTGATCGATCTTGGTGAATCGATTAGAATATCACTGCGTTTGCCATCGTGAAAGGGAACCTAATGGGTCACACACATAAAGTGAGAATTGAGCATCTGGAATTGGACCTTGTCCAAGTGGGAGATTGTAAGAATTAATGTGTCCAAGGTCCAAATAGTTGGGTCGGACTTAATTACTTATTGGACCAAATTAATTAATTAGATTAATTAATTGGGCCCGTTTGTTGATGGGTTCTAGTTGGACTAGAACTAGGGCTAGGGTTAGCCCTACCTATATATACAAGGCCACAACAGATAAATCACAAGAGTTGTTTTTCCATTACTTGCTAGCACAAGCAAAAGACAACCCAATCAAATTCTCCCAAAATTCCGCTTTCATCTGTTCTTGATTGTGGAGTTCAGATCTGTTCTTGCTGTGTAGATCACTATTGGAGGCTGGACAATTGGACAGCTGTGGTATTGAAGATCGCACCTTCAGCTAATCAAATAATCAGATTCAAGACATTAATCAAAGGTAATATTCTATCACGAATGCTATCTAAGTACAAGGTTGATCCGGCCTAAAGGAATTGAACTTTTAATTTCCGCTGTGCATGTATACACATCAATTCCTTACAGTTACATGGCCCCAGAATATGCTTTATATGGGTTGTTTTCAGTAAAATCAGATGTCTTTAGCTTCGGCATTCTGCTACTAGAGATAATAAGTGGAAAGAAGAATCGAGGGTTCGTTCATCCACAGAACCAAAATCTTATTGGATATGTAAGTGTTAAACAACCTAAATCTTTAAATTCTTCGTTTGTTCAAATTGGTAAGTTTTTCTTCATTTTAGGCATGGAGATTGTGGACAGAAGGCAGGCCACTTGAATTGATTGATTCATTGTTGGAGGATTCAGCCATTCAACCTGAGATTTTAAGATGCATCCACATAGCTCTCTTGTGTGTCCAGCAGTCTCCAGAAGATAGGCCAATTATGTCATCAGCGGTTCTGATGTTGAATGGAGAAAGTACACTGCCTCAGCCAAAACACCCTGGTTTTCTGATAGACTCGATTCCAGGTGAAACTGGCCCCTCATCAAGCAACAAGGATCCATGTTCAGCCAATTATTTTTCTATTACATCATTGGAGCCTCGCTAATGGATGAGTAAACAGGGTCTGTGCAACTATGTAATGTGCAGGATGTAGTACACATTTGGAATCAAAAATCATTTGTAACGTCCAGGATTGTCTTACAGCTGCTCTCTTTTTGTGGCATACAAATTATGCAAAGAGAGCATTCCCTCTTATAGCTTGCGCATCTCCAACTAGCAGGCTGACGAATTAATGTTCATCTAGATTCTAGATTCTAAGAATTTTATGTAGAAAGCAAGTGAGAACAGGTACTTGATTTTATCAAAGATGATGACAACGCGAACTCTAGCCATTTATGGTTGGATGGTTCGTTTCTTATTTTGTATATGCAAAGTACAGGCTGAATGCATGCGTCGTTCAAAAATTTTGCATACATTCGTGGCATACTGGCATTTGAATATTTTTCAACTATCAATTGTAGCATACAAATGGAATCAAAATTGTTAGAATTTAATGTGGCGTTGTAAATATAAAGGGATAAAATTGGAATTTCAAATAAAATCTAGTGTTGATTAATATAACGATACTTTTTCAAGGACACGTTTGGTACCAGGACATGATTAAACAATATTTAAAAACATTTTTTCTTTCTCATTGACAAATCTGGAAACAATCCGCAAGTGAATTGTACATAATGCCTGAATTTTTTTTAGTTTATTTTAATCACAATAAACACCAAGAACTTACGGAAATATAGAAATTGGGCCGAGAATTGATAATATTATTTAGTTAGAGATTTTTTTGTGAGAATGGTAATTATTAGATTGTTGAAAGTAACATGATTGAAGAGCTTGGAATATTGCATAGCGAGTAGTGGACAAATGAGTATAATAGTGTCTACAATCATAATTACGAAAATTTGGGTAGGTCCAAAAAGATAATAAATGGGACGTCATGATTTGAGTGATGTAACTTTAAGATGGCCTATGAGCATCACCAATGCAACAATGTCAAGACACAATGTCTAGTACCTCTTTTGACAAATGGCCAAAAAGTGCTTATGTGACACAATTAATGCTAGAAAGTGTCTAGCACAATATCTAATTCTAGACATTGTTCTTGACATTGTCCACCATTAATTAAATAATCTCTATCCAATCAATACATTTCTCTTTCTTTCTTTTTTTAAAAAGTTAATAATAATTTGCCACATTTGCACAATGAACATTGTTGCATTAGAGAAGTTTTTTGATATAATGTCAATATCTTTTGCCACATATACATATTAGACATTGTTGCATTGAAGATGCTCTAAGGGTTCTCACTTGGAGTATTTTTGGTATACCGTAGAATACAATAAATAAAATTTTTCTTTTTTTTCAAACACGAATACAAATGTTTGCAGTATGATGACAATCATATGAATCAAATATTGTAGTGATTTACCAAATCTCGTACGGAATCATTTGGTCAATCTTCCAATCCAACTTATCAAATATGTTAAACTACTATTTAGGTTTGACACAAATAGCATGGAATATGTGCAAAAGTTCGTTGACTAACAGTGTTTTCTACCAGTCGATCCATCTGTCATCGAGCCTCCAACGACATAATAGAAGAATAATTGGCTGAACATGGTTCATTGTTGTTTGATGGAGGACGGGTTTCACCAGGAATCAGATCTATCAAAAGACCAGGGTGTTTTGGCTGAGGCAGTGTACTTTCTCCATTTAACATCAGAACCACTGATGACATTGTCGGCCTATCTTCTGGAGATTGCTGCACACACAAGAGAGCTATGTGAATGCATCTTAACATATCAGGTTGAATGCCTGAATCCTCCAGCAATGAATCAATCAATTCAAACGGCCTGTCTTCTGTCCACAAACTCCACGCCTGAAATGATTCAAATGTAAGGCAATTCGAAAACAGGAAGAACTTTAAGGTTATGGTTGGTTAACACTTACATATCCAATAAGATTCTGGTTCTGTGGATGATCGAACCCACGATTCTTCTTTCCACTTACTACCTCCAGTAGTAAAATGCCAAAGCTAAAGACGTCGGATTTTACAGAAAACAACCCGTATGAAGCATATTCCGGGGCCATGTAACCACTGTCAAGCATAAAAAATGAACAATTGCATAAGATGGGAATGAAAACATTGCAGTTGTAGTAGTTGTGGATGTAAAGTTCGGTTTGGACATACTATGTTCCAACAATTCTATTTGTAGTTTCTCCACTCTCATCGCCTACAAAAGTTCTTGCCATTCCAAAATCCGAGATTTTTGGGTTCAGCTCTTTATCAAGTAACACGTTACTCGTTTTGAGATCTCTATGAATAATTCTCAACCTGGAATCTTGATGAAGGTAGAGAAGTCCCCGTGCAACTCCACATATGATATTGAAACGCTTCGACCAATCTAATAGTTTCGCTCTTGTTTGATCTGACAATTCAAAACTAAGTCCAACTTAATTTCTCAAACAATGAATCAATGATGTATAAGTCGTTGGATAATGACACAGATGCATTAGTTCAAGTAATTTGCAGAAGAATCTTTTCAGAATACGAACCAAAAACAAATGAGTATAGACTTCCATTGGGCATGTATTCGTAAATCAATATTTTTTCTTCGCCTTCAATGCAACACCCAAGAAGCTTTACAAGATTTCTGTGTTGTAGTTTTGCTATCAGTTTAACTTCATTCTTGAACTCGTTTAGTCCTTGTCCAGAATACTTAGACAGTGTCTTCACAGCAATGATTTTCCCGTCTTCTAGTGTGCCCTGAAAGTTATCAAGTGTTAGAAAATCGATGGATTCTCGAAGAAAATTACCAAGTACATTAAAAGGCTAGAATTCCTCTTGTTGAGATTACCTTGTAGACAGGTCCGAACCCTCCTTCGCCGAGTTTCATGTTTACAGAAAAATTCTCAGTGGCCAGAGATATTGTAGCCAAGTTAAATAACGGTAGATCCATATCTTCTTTTGGCCCTGCATTATTGTTGTCTCCTCCAGTTTCCACTGTTTCCAGAATTTTGTTGGAGATTGGTACAAACATATAAAATGCAATATGACTAAAGAAATTTTCAATTCATCATCTGATAGTAACTAAATCCTGCCTTGCATTTCAAAGGGGTAGGCGAATATCGAGAATTTACCTTTAGATTTCATCTTCCCCCTGCAAACACAGTAACTCACAAGAAGCACTCCACAGAACCCAACAATGGTAGCCACAATCACCACTACTATTTTCACTGGAGGCCTGTCCGCTGTTAAAAAGGCACATTTTTTATCAGCAAAACAAACAAGAATATGCAAGTTGACACTGCATAAACTTTGCCAAGCCACTGCAACCAATAATGAATGACATACCTCTGTTTGAAGCCGGCATTCTTATATAAAGATCTTGCCCACCATCAGGAAACTCTCTAACATCAACCAAATCGTTAATCCAAAGGATACATCCACTGCCTCGTCGGCTAATATCTGAGTTTGCGTAAGCAACACAAGAACAATTCTTCGAGCATGTCTCCCTGCATTCGTCGAGATTCATACTCGTGTTCACCCAAGAATTTGGAGTATCTGGCAGTTTCAAGTTTGAAAATTTAATAAAATCATGTTTCCTCTGGCAGTCTAGAGTCTCATTGCGTATGCATCCAAGTGTCCAGTCTATTGAGTTCCAGCTTTGGGCTGATTTTGGTTTAAAACCATTCAAACATCTGCAAACCGGTGAATTAGTGATGGAACATATTCCGTTTGCACCACATAGAGCATAATTGTCACAATAGTCTCGAGGTATTGATGAATAAAGCTTCCAAGAATGATCTGCTTCCACCCAAACATATCGTTCACGTGAAGAAGTAGTTTCATTCAAAACAAGCCTCGAGATTACAGATTTGTTCTTGAGCTGGTACATGTAGTAAACCTCCTCCTGGTTTAACACAAACTTAAATTCAAATACTGGGTTGAGCTTTAATTCAGGAGCACCACTAAATTGCAGGCCATTCCATGAACCACTTCGAAAGAACTTTCTTGATCCCTTCCTCATAACCATCTGAGGATATTCAGCAAGTTCTACCCCATCACTTAGCATCCCAGGAGATGGATCATCAGAATTCTTCCACGAAGATATTCTCCTACTAAGACCAGTTCTCAAGTCCCACCCGAGCTTCATATCGGGTAACAACGTATCAGATGGATAATCAAAACTCTGCCACAGGTGAACATCTGTTTTTCCATCTACATCATCTCTCACAACAAGATTTCCCGAATCTAAAAGCTGTAATATTGGACTCTGAGGGCTCTTCGATGATTTTGTAAACCAAACATCGCTGTTATTCCCACTTGAAAGTACAAGACTACCGGTGCTATTCATCATCAGTTTGCCAGACAAATCTTTTATAGGGTTCTGTCTATTTGCTACCCAAACAACAGTTCTTATTGGGATATTCTTGTACCAAATTCCCAAGTACCGATACTTGGAATTACCTGGACTGAAAAAACCCAGTTCAAAACTTCCCCCTTTTGAAACCAGTGTTTCACCATCATTAAGAGATTGTGATGTAATGATACTATCAGTCGAAGCTAATATTTTCAATAATGAACAAAGTAAGTGAATCAAACAGAATTTAAACCTATTAGTATTCATATTCGTTTATGAAGATCCTCTGTTGAGAAGCTGAGAGTCGTCAATGGCGGATTTAGTCGATAATAAAACTCACAACCATTCCGAGAAGATGGGTAGGCCTAGTGCCCTTTACCAATAAGTTCGTTGATGTTGAAAATTCTACCCACAGAGAAAAATCCACTCACTACATACAAAGAAAGATTTGGTAGAAAAGCTTAAAATAAGACCTATTACCTGGATGAAAGGTACCTGTTGAATTTTTTAATACCCTTCTTATTCAGATTAACAGATTAATGATATTTAAAACGCATTCCAAGAAAATCACTTTATTAAGTGGTGATACACGTTTAAAACACAACCTTGTCATTATTTTCAAAATTCATTGACTGGATATATTTTAATAATGTTGAATAAGGAGACAGGAAAACTGAATGTGTAAACGGTATTTTCTTGTATTCATGATACTAATTTATATCCAGCTCGTGTACATGCACATGAATGATGTAACTAAATGTATTAAAGTTGCACATGCACGCATATGCCTTCAATGTATTACAGAAATAAGATGAAATAAAGAAAGAAATCTGGAGTCACTGAGCTCCTTCTTCATTTTTGCAGTTCATTTTCATTCTTTCTTGCTTCTAATATATAATGAATGACATAAACTGTACACAGAATAAACCAATCAGAATTAGCAGTTTACTGCAAATGGAATGAACATAAACTGTACAGGAATTATATGTGAAAGGAAGTATCCATTAACTGATTTCTCACAAAATATGCAAGTATTCGAGTAGGCGAGTGCAGCCGAAGAATTGTAGGAGCAGAGCTAAGATTTTTTTTTACTTTCAGAAAAATGATTTACACTTCAAAATCAAGCTGCTACTAGAAAAATTTGTACAACAAAATTTGATTTTTTTGGAACCGGGACCGGATTACCTCCGCCCCTTATAAGAAAGCAATCATGTAGCTGCAATGTTGTACTATTGCTAAGACGAGTGACAATCTTTCTTTTTAATCTATGTATCAAGAAGTAGAAAGAAGAAGATGAAGTTATGTAAATCAAGACGATAGCCAAAGTTGTTTATAGAGAGAAATTAAACTGCTATTAATCATATTTTTCATCCAACTATTCTTTGCAATTACATGTCTATTGATTTTTTACAAAGGGGTGGGAATTAACAGATTACTACTTTTCAAGTTTAAATTACTCTTTTAAAAGATTAAAAAACAAATGCCAGTTAGCTATTTTAATTTCAAATAATATATATTCATATATGTTAAGACTATCCATGTAATGTATAATCACAACCACGAGGGCATTACCTTTGAAATTATGGTTTGAACAAATCTTACTTTTTATTTTTTTAATAATATAAAACATTGATCTTATAATTTCAAATTTTATTCGTATTACACAATAATTTATAAGTTCTTTAAAGGTCGTGCACTTATCCCGACTTAGCAAGTGCTTTAGAACTTTCATTTACTATTGTTCATAGGAAGTCACCCTGACTTCCACGCTTGATAAGGAAGTCTCATCAAGAATGTAGCAACATCCTTCCGTTTCACAAATAGATATGGAATAGTTAAGAATACTATAACGTTAATGTTGTGGTGAATAATCCGTACATTGGAGTTTGAGATTTTTTTCAAAACTAAATGCCCCACTAGTTTCAAAAGTTATATTTCATTGTATCTCTGTTGATTAAATTTCACTCATTCAACACTTGTTGAACAAGTGTCCCGGTGGGCATTATAACAATGCCCACCGTGAGCATTGGAACAAAACCGTATATTAATATAGAGAAACAAATATTCAATGGACAATATTGAAAACAAAATGAAAATCTTCAATCTTCAATCAACGAAACGACAAATGTGAGTTAAAGAGGCTCAGATTAGCCAATCTCAAATAATGGTAACACCACAAATCTTGGCCAAAGTACACTCCTAAATAACCCACTATATTCCACACAAAAGAAAGGTTATTCTACACAAAGAAGAAGAATGAGAGAAACAAATAAAGACAATCAGCGCCTCACACAAGGACGCGAAGAAGAGACAAAGAAAATGGCAGCCAAATTATTTCTCTCTGTGCGTGTGTTATGTTTTTCCACCAAGGAAAAACCCTCAATACTTATTTCACGGCAACTCACAGCTTTCTGCACACCGCACTTCTCAAAAAGGGCATCCACTATATATATAAACTAGTATACCGTCTTTCTTTGCGGTGGAATCTGACCGTAGAGAATTTTAATGGATTGAGAAGTTGAGAAGAATGAGAGAGAGAGAGAAAGAGTTTTGTTTGAGAATAGTTTGATTTTGATGAATATGAAGAAGAATATGGAGAAATTGAGAAATTGAGAGAGATATATATGTTTTTGTTTGAGAGGATGAAGACGTAGTGACGGACAAAGAAGTAATTTTTTTGTGCTTGTAGCGGAATAAACCTCCCTAAGGTCGGTGATTACACCACAAGTATTTACCATATATAAATATTGCAACCAATTACTAAGAAAAGAGCCCTAAAGGTAAGTAGGTTATCCTAGGATATGTTAACCGAGCAACTGGGTCGTGGCTTATTACTCAAAGCTAACTATAAAGTGCTTTGACCCGTTTTTGTAATTGGATTGCCTAATTGTTAGAGATTTGACATTATTAATAAGTCTTCGATCATTGGCCAAGCCTACGAAATATAATTAAACTGACCCGTTTATTCATCATAGCCATTTTGTTTGTTTAGGACCAAAAAACCCCAACAGCAATGTACTTAGTTTTCATAGAAATTTTATTATGCTTAACAATATAAATATAATCTTTATATAAATATAAAATCTCTTAATTAAAATAATTTCTTTTTAGCCACATTTCACATAGAAATATATTCAGATTTTATAGATGATAATGCAGTGCAAGTTTGTTGGAGGCGATGAGAGTGGAGAAACTACAAAGAGAGTTGTTGGAACATAGTATGCCCAAACAGAACTTTATACAAACAACCACTACAACTGCTATGTTTTCATTTCCATCTAATGTAATTGTTTATTTGTGATGTTTGACAGTGGTTACATGGCCCCATAATATGCTTTTTATGGGTTGTTTTCAGTAAAATCAGATGTCTTTAGCTACGGCATTCTGCTACTGGAGATAATAAGTGGAAAGAAGAATCGAGGGTTCGTTCATCCACAGAACCAAAAGCTTATTGGATATGTAAGTGTTAAACAACCTAAATCTTTAAATTCTTCGTATGTTCAAATTGGTAAGTTTTTCTTCATTTTAGGCATGGAGATTGTGGACAGAAGGCAGGCCACTTGAATTGATTGATTCATTGTTGGAGGATTCAGCCATTCAACCTGAGATTTTAAGATGCATCCACATAGCTCTCTTGTGTGTCCAGCAGTCTCCAGAAGATAGGCCAACTATGTCATCAGCAGTTCTAATGTTGAATGGAGAAAGTACACTGCCTCAGCCAAAACACCCTGGTTTTCTGATAGACTTGATTCCAGGTGAAACTGGCCCCTCATCAAGCAACAAGGATCCATGTTCAGCCAATTATTTTTCTATTACATCATTGGAGCCTCGCTAATGGATGAGTAAACAGGGTCTGTGCAACTATGTAATGTGCAGGATGTAGTACACATTTGGAATCAAAAATCATTTGTAACGTCCAGGATTGTCTTACAGCTGCTCTCTTTTTGTGCTGCTTTCTTTTTGTGGCATACAAATTATGCAAAGAGAGCATTCCCTCTTATAGCTTGCGCATCTCCAACTAGCAGGCTGACGAATTAATGTTCATCTAGATTCTAGATTCTAAGAATTTTATGTAGAAAGCAAGTGAGAACAGGTACTTGATTTTATCAAAGATGATGACAACGCGAACTCTAGCCATTTATGGTTGGATGGTTCGTTTCTTATTTTGTATATGCAAAGTACAGGCTGAATGCATGCGTCGTTCTAAAATTTTGCATACATTCGTGGCATACTGGCATTTGAATATTTTTCAACTATCAATTGTAGCATACAAATGGAATCAAAATTGTTAGAATTTAATGTGGCGTTGTAAATATAAAGGGATAAAATTGGAATTTCAAATAAAATCTAGTGTTGATTAATATAACGATACTTTTTCAAGGACACGTTTGGTACCAGGACATGATTAAACAATATTTAAAAACATTTTTTCTTGCTTATTGACAAATCTGGAAACAATCCGCAAATGAATTGTACATAATGCCTGAATTTTTTTTATTTTATTTTTAATCACAATAAACACCAAGAACTTACGGAAATATAGAAAATGGGCCGAGAATTGGTAGTTGGATATTATTTAGTTAGAGATTTTTTTTTTGAGAATGGTAATTGTTAGATTGTTGAAAGTAACATGATTGAAGAGCTTGGAATATTGCATAGCGAGTAGTGGACAAATGAGTATAATAGTGTCTACAATCATAATTACGAAAATTTGGGTAGGTCCAAAAAGATAATAAATGGGTCGTCATGATTTGAGTGATGTAACTTTAAGATGGCCTATTAAGAGCATCTGCAATGCAACAATGTCAAGACACAATGTCTAGTACCTTTTTTGACAAATGGCCAAAAAGTGATTATGTGACACAATTAATGCTAGAAAGTGTCTAGCACAATGTCTAATTATAGACATTATTCTTGAAATTGTCCACCATTAATTAAATAATCTCTATCCAATCAATACATTTCTCTCTCTTTCTTTTTTTAAAAAGTTAATAATAATTTGCCACATTTGCACAATGAACATTGTTGCATTGGAGAAGTTTTTTGATATAATGTCAATGTCTTTTGCCACATATACATATTAGACATTGTTGCATTGAAGATGCTCCAAGGGTTCTCAATTGGAGTATTTTTGGTATACCGTAGAATACAATAAATAAAATTTTTCTTTTTTTTCAAACACGAATACAAATGTTTGCAGTATGATGACTGATAAGTACAATTTTGTACTTATCTGGGCTCACAAAAATTGACAATTATAAGTTCTTTTAGTTGTTTTCAGTTTAATTGTATGTTGTTTTCTTGTCAATTTAGGAAATAATCAAAGTCAAGTATCAATTGGATGAAAAGAGAGCAAAATGAAGACAATTGGACCTAATTGCTAAGAAATGAAACTTCAGGGGCCTAATGTGCAAATACCAAGGCGGGAAATTCAAATTCAACACAAGAACTACCATGCGATCGCAAGGAAGTATCTAAGTGCGATCGCAAGGCACTGAAAAAAATAACAGAATGTAAATTTGCTGAACCATGCGATCGCAGCCATAACTACCATGCGATCGCATAGCATAAGCGCGGCAGAAATTTTGTAGAAACCTGATTCGATTAGAATTCTACCAGTCCAAATAAATTCAACAACCAAACACACGTTTTGAGGTCTTGAGAGAGTAGTATAAAAGGCAGAAGATAGACTTTTCGCGGGAGACGAATTTTAGAAGAACAAGATACAAGGCAAGAACGAAAATCAAGGCGCGAAATCGAAGATCATCGAGCCGAGATCACGGGTTTTATTTTACTTTTTATTTTCCTTTCCCCAGACCATGATGAATTCAATTCTTTCGTTAATTGAAGAAATCATGTCCGACTAATTTACTTTATCTAGGATGAACGATGAAACCTCACGTTTTGATTAATTAGCAGTTTTTCCCTTTTTATTAATTAATTGCCCGTTGATTGATTATTCTTTATTCAGTTTCTTTATTATTTTAATGCTTGCGCACCATTAGAATATATTGTGATCTGTATTGAAGTCGAGAGATTCAATATAGATTTAGCACGTGGTATTGAATAACATAGGGTCCAATAATAGATAAAGATTACTATTATGCTTTATGAAATTCATTTAGGCGTTCTTGAGATTTTAATGCATGTGTTTATGCTCGAAGCTTAATTAGAGATAATGAAGTTCGTATAACATATAGATTTGATTGACCATCGAGAGAGGCTTTCGATTAATTTAGGAACGCCGATTTTCAGTCCAATGTAATTAAAAGCTAAAAAGTGATTAACAGATAATTGAGTAAAACATGTCGGTGGAATTGTGAATACTAGTATTGTTAGACTTTAATTCGTTCTCATTTTTCAGAGTTGCTTATTGTGAATTTCAATTTAATTAAAATAATTAATTTAGTTTAGAATTTTAAGAATCAAAAAATTGAATCTGTGTTTATTTTCGTTGTTAAAATTTGAGTTGTGAAATTAATTGGTAATTTAGTATTTAGTCCTCGTGGGTTCGACACTTTATTTTATCACTATATTACTTGTCAACGATCCGTCCACTTGCGTGATATATATCGCACAATAATGACAATCATATGAATCAAATATTGTAGTGATTTACCAAATCTCGTAGGGGAATCATTTGGTCAATCTTATAATCCAATTTATCAAATATGTTAAACTACTATTTAGGTTTGACACAAATAGCATGGAATAGGTGCAAGTTCGTTGACTAACAGTGTTTTCTACCAGTCGATCCATCTGTCATCGAGCCTCCAACGACATAATAGAAGAATAATTGGCTGAACATGGTTCATTGTTGTTTGATGGAGGACGGGTTTCACCAGGAATCAGATCTATCAAAAGACCAGGGTGTTTTGGCTGAGGCAGTGTACTTTCTCCATTTAACATCAGAACCACTGATGACATTGTCGGCCTATCTTCTGGAGATTGCTGCACACACAAGAGAGCTATGTGAATGCATCTTAACATATCAGGTTGAATGCCTGAATCCACCAGCAATGAATCAATCAATTCAAACGGCCTGTCTTCTGTCCACAAACTCCACGCCTGAAATGATTCAAATGTAAGGCAATTCGAAAACAGGAAGAACTTTAAGGTTATGGTTGGTTAACACTTACATATCCAATAAGATTATGGTTCTGTGGATGATCGAATCCACGATTCTTCTTTCCACTTACTACCTCCAGTAGTACAATGCCGAAGCTAAAGACGTCGGATTTTATAGAAAACAACCCGTATGAAGCATATTCCGGGGCCATGTAACCACTGTCAAGCATAAAAAATGAACAATTGCATAAGATGGGAATGAAAACATTGCAGTTGTAGGAGTTGTGGATGTAAAGTTCGGTTTGGACATACTATGTTCCAACAATTCTATTTGTAGTTTCTTCACTCTCATCGCCTACAAAAGTTCTTGCCATTCCAAAATCCGAGATTTTTGGGTTCAGCTCTTTATCAAGTAACACGTTACTCGTTTTGAGATCTCTATGAATAATTCTCAACCTGGAATCTTGATGAAGGTAGAGAAGTCCCCGTGCAACTCCACATATGATATTGAAACGCTTCGACCAATCTAATAGTTTCGCTCTTGTTTGATCTGACAATTCAAAACTAAGTCCAACTTAATTTCTCAAACAATGAATCAATGATGTATAAGTCGTTGGATAATGACACAGATGCATTAGTTCAAGTAATTTGCAGAAGAATCTTTTCAGAATACGAACCAAAAACAAATGAGTATAGACTTCCATTGGGCATGTATTCGTAAATCAATATTTTTTCTTCGCCTTCAATGCAACACCCAAGAAGCTTTACAAGATTTCTGTGTTGTAGTTTCGCTATCAGTTTAACTTCATTCTTGAACTCGTTTAGTCCTTGTCCAGAATACTTAGACAGCGTCTTCACAGCAATGATTTTCCCGTCTTCTAGTGTGCCCTGAAAGTTATCAAGTGTTAGAAAATCGATGGATTCTCCAAGAAAATTACCAAGTACATTAGAAGGCTAGAATTCCTCTTGTTGAGATTACCTTGTAGACAGGTCCGAACCCTCCTTCGCCGAGTTTCATGTTTACAGAAAAATTCTCAGTGGCCAGAGATATTGTAGCCAAGTTAAATAACGGTAGATCCATATCTTCTTTTGGCCCTGCATTAATGTTGTCTCCTCCAGTTTCCACTGTTTCCAGAATTTTGTTGGAGATTGGTACAAACATATAAAATGCAATATGACTAAAGAAATTTTCAATTCATCATCTGATAGTAACTAAATCCTGCCTTGCATTTCAAAGGGGTAGGCGAATATCGAGAATTTACCTTTAGATTTCATCTTCCCCCTGCAAACACAGTAACTCACAAGAAGCACTCCACAGAACCCAACAATGGTAGCCACAATCACCACTACTATTTTCACTGGAGGCCTGTCCGCTGTTAAAAAGGCACATTTTTTATCAGCAAAACAAACAAGAATATGCAAGTTGACACTGCATAAACTTTGCCAAGCCACTGCAACCAATAATGAATGACATACCTCTGTTTGAAGCCGGCATTCTTATATAAAGATCTTGCCCACCATCAGGAAACTCTCTAACATCAACCAAATCGTTAATCCAAAGGATACATCCACTGCCTCGTCGGCTAATATCTGAGTTTGCGTAAGCAACACAAGAACAATTCTTCGAGCATGTCTCCCTGCATTCGTCGAGATTCATACTCGTGTTTACCCAAGAATTTGGAGTATCTGGCAGTTTCAAGCTTGAAAATTTAATAAAATCATGTTTCCTCTGGCAGTCTAGAGTCTCATTGCGTATGCATCCAAGTGTCCAGTCTATTGAGTTCCAGCTTTGGGCTGATTTTGGTTTAAAACCATTCAAACATCTGCAAACCGGTGAATTAGTGATGGAACATATTCCGTTTGCACCACATAGAGCATAATTGTCACAATAGTCTCGAGGTATTGATGAATAAAGCTTCCAAGATTGATCTGCTTCCACCCAAACATATCGTTCACGTGAAGAAGTAGTTTCATTCAAAACAAGCCTCGAGATTACAGATTTGTTCTTGAGCTGGTACATGTAGTAAACCTCCTCCTGGTTTAACACAAACTTAAATTCAAATACTGGGTTGAGCTTTAATTCAGGAGCACCACTAAATTGCAGGCCATTCCATGAACCACTTCGAAAGAACTTTCTTGATCCCTTCCTCATAACCATCTGAGGATATTCAGCAAGTTCTACCCCATCACTTAGCATCCCAGGAGATGGATCATCAGAATTCTTCCACGAAGATATCCTCCTACTAAGACCAGTTCTCAAGTCCCACCCGAGCTTCATATCGGGTAACAACGTATCAGATGGATAATCAAAACTCTGCCACAGATGAACATCTGTTTTTTCATCTACATCATCTCTTACAACAAGATTTCCCGAATCTAAAAGCTGTAATATTGGACTCTGAGCGCTCTTCGATGGTTTTATAAACCAAACATCACTTTTATTCCCACTTGAAAGTACAAGACTACCGGTGCTATTCATCATCAGTTTGCCAGACAAATCTTTTATTGGGTTCTGTCTATTTGCTACCCAAACAACAGTTCTTATTGGGATATTCTTGTACCAAATTCCCAAGTACCGATCCTTGGAATTACCTGGACTGAAAAAACCCAGTTCAAAACTTCCCTCTTCTGAAACCAGTGTTTCACCATCATTAAGAGATTGTGATGTAATTATACTGTCAGTCGAAGCCAATATTTTCAATAATGAACAAAGTAAGTGAATCAAACAGAATTTAAACCTATTAGTATTCATATTCATTTAACAAGATCCTCAGTCGACAATGGCGGATTTAGTCGATGATAAAACTCACAACCATTCCAAGAAGATGGGTGCGCCTAGTGCCCTTTACCAAGAAGTTCCTTGAGGTTGAAAATTCTACCCACAGAGAAAAATCCACGATTCCAAGCAAGATTTGGTAAAACCCGATAAGAAAAGCTTAAAATAATGCATAGATGAAAGCTACCTGTTGAATTTTCTACTTTTAACAGATTAATTAATAATATTTAAAACGCATATTCCAAGAAAATCACTTTATTATGTTGAACCAACTTTGAAAGCACCACCGTAAAATTTTGGTGAAAGATGTAAATCTAAAAATGTATTTCAGTGTAGCAGAATTGAGAACTTGTTTTTTAACTACGCTTCCAATAAGCATTTTTCATATTAAAAATAGGAATCGAACCCTCACTCTGTAGCTTCCAACAAAACTGAGATTATCTCACTCTCACTTTTCAATCAACTCAAGAGTTATGCTGGGCTTGAAAATTACTTTATTAAGTGGTGATACAAGTTTACAACACAACCATGTCATTATTTTCAAATTCATTGACTTGATATATATTAATTCTTGTAAACAGTATAAGACTAATAATGTCTAATAAGGACACATGAAAACTGAATGGGTAAACGGTATTTTCTTGTATTCATACTATGATAATTTCACTTCCGTTTAGGTGATCTTTAGGCTAACTTAATCACGTTTTAAATTTTTTAGAATACTAAATCATTTATATAATAAATGACATAAACTGTATACAGAATAAACTAATCAGAATTAGCACTTAACTGCAAATGGAAGGAACATAAACTGTACAGGAATTATATATGAAAGGAAGTAGCCGTTAACCGATTTCTCACAAAATGGGGAAGTATTTACTGCGATATTGAGTCGTGACAGTCGGAAGAGAGCCATCATGTAGCTGCAATTTTGTACTGTTGCTAAGACGAGTGACAATCTTTCTTCTTAATCTACGTATCAAGAAGAAGACGAACTTATGTAAATCAAGACGACAACCAAAGTTGTTTATAGAGAAAGAAATTGTTTTCTTCCAACTATTCTTTGCAATTACATGTCTATTCATTTTTTACAAAGGGGTGAGAATTAACAGATTATAACTTTTCAAGTTTAAATTACTCTTTCAAAAGATTAAAAATCAAATGCCAGTTAGCTATTTTAATTTCAAATAATTTATATTCATATATAATATTATTGTTAAGACAAATTACAACAATTTGCCACTATTTCCTTAATAATAATAGTTTTATCAAAAGACTGAATTATTTGGCTATCTATGTAATATATATAACCACGACCACGAGTGGATGACCTTTGAACAAATCTTACTTTTTAATAATATAAAACATTGATCTTAAAATTTCAGATTTTATTCATATTACACAACAATTTATAAGTTCTTTTTAAGACCGACCGTGTATTATAATTCATTGCCATGCACTTATCCCGTTCTACAAATAGCTATAAAATTGTTAAGTATACCATATTGTGAATAGTCTGTATATTGAAGTTTGAGATTTTATTCAGAATTAAATACCCCACTAGTTCAAAAATTTACGAGTGGATTTCATTATATCTCTATTGATTAAATTTCCTTTGAACTCCAATTTAATTAGTCATAGTATACTCGATAACAATCTTACTTTTCTTTACAATTTTTCGAATTTCGTTATATTTCATAGCAATATGTTTAGTTTTCATAGAAATTTTATTATGCTTAACAACATAAATAGCATCTTTATTATCACAATATAAAGTAATGAGTTGAATTGGATTATTGATTACAAGAATTTGTCTTGAAAATCTCCTAATTAAAATTATTTCTTTTTAAGCCAAAATTCACATAGAAATATATTCAGATTTTATAGATGATAATGGAATGCAAGTTTGTTTCTTTGAAGAACATGCAATTGTACCTCTACTTAAAAGTAAAAATCCATCCACTAGTATCTACCTATCTAGAAGTTCAATCTGTCATCAAAATAACATTCTAGCATAGATGATGACCCAATAATTTAAAATATATACTATAATTTATTGTCCATTTGAAGTATCTTAATAATTTTTTCATTTCTCTTCTCTGTTTTTTACTACGACTAGAAATAAATATAATTAACTTTCAAACAATATGTGCTATACATAAGACATATATCCTAATCTAGCATATTTTTCTTATTCGATTGGATCACTTTGATTTTTCTTTACGATGTGAGTACTTAAAAGGTATTTTGTTATGTTGATTTCTTATTCTTCTTTCCACATCTACTGTTGAACTTGTGGATTTAGAGACGGTGGGCACATTGATTTGGCCCATCCTTAGCATGACTGACAGGCTGAGGGCACTACTCAACTTTGAGGACTCATTGATGCCAGGTTGTATGCTACTAAGAGAAGCATTACCCTTCTTCGACCCTTATCGAACCTTCTTTTGATAATATTGACACAAAAACAAATAATATTACAAATTTCACAAGAAAAATATTAGCTTCAGTGTGCCAATTCCCATGTTCGATACCAAACAGTTAATAAAGGAGGCTCAACCTATTTGGAAGGCCTTAGACAAAATTGCTACGGGTGCTTTTTTGAAAATAATAAAATTTAATGGAGCAAATGATCACGAAAATTCAGTCGATAGTCGCTGACGATATTGCTATCGATAATTCTGACGAAAACCAATATCTATTGATAATCAATGATGCACCTTCGTAGACAATTACCTACATCAATGTTGTCAGTACTTCGTTTGCTAATCACCGTCGGAAAGCCATCATTATCACTCACAAAATTTTATTCTTTTTATATTTTTTAGATTATGTAAGTAATCGATTGATAAGTTAAAATATTTTTTCATTTTTCTTTATAATTGTTGACGTCGGAACCTGCAAAATTGGGTGGTAACAATAATGTTATCAACGAATAAGCTATTAATTGTTATTTTATTTTTTACATTATTATCTATTAGTATTTATTTTTTATTACTTTATTTACTAAATTAATTTTCATTGTTTATTAAACTATTTATGTGCTATTTGTAATCTTAAAATATTTATGTGCCACTAATTTCTTATATCTAATTTGAAACTCCACATATATACGACAAAAAATTGAATAATATTATTTATAGTCAGTGATTATCATTGTAACAACACTGCAAAGTCCGGTCAACATGGGATTTTCTTGGTCAAAAATCTCAAGCCAATTTAAAAAAAAAAAAAAAAAAAAAAAAAAAAAAAAAAGGGAAGGATAATGGAAGAAAAGTCAGGCGGTGGTTTTGCTTAATTAAAAACCAATTCCATTTTCTTTTCTTTCACTTATCACTTTGGGCAAAAGACAGTATCCATTTCCTCTCATTTTCTTTCAATTTCTGCTTCCTTTATTCACGTACCAGAATAGGAGATATTTCAGCCAAACTAATTCCTTTTTCTTCACCAAAAATTATTTGATTTATTAGACTTTTGGAATTAGAGAGCTATGTTTTAATCTATGTTGCGAGGAAGTGATTCAGATATCGAAACGGTGTATCAGCCGAGTTAGTCTTCAGTAGATAACTCTATGAGTGAAAAAATATATTTTAGAAAATTTAGATTTCAATTATAAGATATTATATCGTTAAATGTTAAATTACGTAATTTCTTATAATTTTTTTTATTGAATTATGTTATCTTGTAAATTTTAAAGATTGTGAAATTGCCTATTATGAAATTAAATGTGAATTGAGATGACGTTTAAATCCATAAAAAGTACTCGATGAATTCATTGATTATTCTAGTATACTAAGGGGTCTTGGCCGTGTATTGGTAATACACTGAGGGGTCTTGGCCGTGTATCTGTACACTGAGGGGTCTTGACCGTGTATCATATACACTGAGGGGTCTTGGCCGTATACTAGAAAGCTTAGCTTTTGAGGCGGTCTGTGCACGCGTGCTGAGACTATATAAAATGGGTACATTTTGATGAGATTTTTCATTATACTGTGATATGAGGATATGATGAAGTGATGATATATATTTTAATTGATGAGTATTCTACGATTATGAGTTGATATTACTTATTGAAGTTATTATGAATTGTTAAGTGACGTGGGCTCATTTTCGATAGTATCTATAAATGAAAAGAGTATAATTATTTTCGGAAATCTCCACTCACTGAGCCTATCAACTCATTTATTTTCCAACAATAATTTTTCTTATCAGGTAGCGGTTGAGTTTCTGGACTGCTTTTGGATATAAAGCTTTCGAGTTTAAAGTCGGAGCTACACGACAGAGTTATTTAGTATGACTCATTTCATAGAACATGTAGTCATTGTTTTGGGACGCATGTTCATTTTTGGATATCATTTTGCATGACATGTAAATAGTTAGGTGGGCTCATAATATATTTTTGTATCCGTATGTACATTTTATGTTAATTAAATAATAAAAGTTTTATGATTCGGCTAGTCTCTTCTGTGTTGTTTTGTTATGGATATTGGATGTGCAAATGGTCCCATTTAGTTATGAATCAGTTTATTGGGATATGTGATATTTTATTTTAGGTTGGTTAGTCCAAATTACAGGGGAGATAATGTCGAAATATTTTTTTAAAAATAAGTAATAATGAGTTGTGATTGTAGTAGCCTTGGTGGTGGGTCCAACTTATGGTTGGTATTCACTATCGGCGCACGTCACGTCTCAGGTATATAAGATATTGTTCAAGACGAATCGTGTCAATCGTAGCCCATCTACGTGACAATTATGTAGCATTAATTATATACATTGTTAAATGTAGAGTCTTAAGTTCCATCCAAAATAGCATATTAATTAATGTCACATAATTACCCCAAAATTCATTATTGTAGTAGCTGACTATGAATAGAATTATTCTAAAAAATTAGAGAAAAATGGAAAGTTTGAGAAGGAATTGTGTGCAATTAAACAAAGAAAGATGCTTCTGCACGTGCACTATAGCAATTCTTATTGTAAAACGCTGAAATCTCGATGTGTATTTCAAAAGTTATAATTTGTTTTGTTGTGTAGAACTCATCAAGTGCGAAAATTGAGGAGACCGATGACTAAAATAAGAAGAAATTAAATTTTGTCGTTTACTTGAAGATATGCATTTGTACATGTATTAGCTAGCTTATATATAGTTGTAAACTTTCAACTAGCATATTGATGTATAATTTGTACATCCACGTATATGTTTCAATTAAAGAAAATTATGTGCCAATAGAGGCGGCTCAAGCTATTTGGGGGTGGGATTAGACAAAATTGTCGAGGGAGCCTTTTTTAGAATAGAAAATTAATAGAACAAATAATCACTGACAAACAGTCGATATTACTATCGGTGATTCTGATTCTGATTCTGCTTAAGTAAAAAATTATCGACGCACAATATTGTCAGCAATTACCAATGACAATTTACGTTTAAACATTAAATTTATTGATATAATTTTTGTAATTATTAGGGATGAAAAAATCTGACTTGGATTTTGTCAGTAAAATTATTTGAAATAACATTCATAAAGATTAAGACGGCACCTCTGGTTGTTAACATCAAAATCATTAGAGATTTTCGTATCAACTGAATGAACTTGCCTCTAACAGATAACATGCAAAACAATACTAGTTAGAAGGCTCGGTCACACCCTAAAGAGAGGAAGTCATGAATTGATGGTCAAGCTAGAAAAGCGCACTACTACTAAAAAGATAATTTTGATTGAATTATGCATCATATAACTAATGTGAAACAGTCTCATGGTGGTTATAGGTAGAAAGTAAATGTGACATGTGATAAATTTCTCTGTCTACTATCAGAAGTAGATGAAAATTACAAGCTTTGTTACGGGTATTTTTACGTAAGATCAATTATTGTTTGAGCGCAAAACTAATACATTTATCACAGGGGTCGCGCATCTTGTACATAATGGTGTACAGAATGGATGACAGAAAGCCCAATTCAAATTACCGTGATATATAGAACATATTTTCTCGCGAGAAAATGACAGAATTAGAAATGAAAAAAAAAAAACACTTTCTTTAGCACTTTTTTCAGCCAAAAAGCGAGAAAATATGTCATCTTTCTCATTCAATGACACCACACTTCTCAATCCATTGACCGGCGATATCTAATTCTCCTCCGATTCGCTTCCATCTTCGACGAAGATATGGACACATGTATGATCTTGGTTCTCGATTTGTAAAAAAATTCATCTCCGGTTAGCTTCCATCTCCGATTAGGAGTTGTTGTGGGTTTCTATTTTCGATTTGCAATTAGAGGGTCACTATTTATATGAATATTTCCTTGGAAGCAATTTTGGATGGATTTGATGAAGGAGGAAGGACGGAGTCGGAGAGTTCAGAAGCATACTAGGCTCGGTCTCATTTAGTTTCAATTGAAACATTATCAGAACTTGTGGAGAAACACAAAACATATTCTGCTGTAAATTGTATAATTTATAATCCATTTCTTTCATGGGGTCTTGATGTTGCCATGAAATTTGGATTAGTTTCTGCTGCCTTTTTCACTCAATCATGTGATGTGGACAATATTTATTACCATGTGTATATAAAGGAATTAAAACTTCCTCTGGAAAATTTGTGAGTATTCTTGGATTACCTGGAATCTTCAGATTTGCCTTCTTTTGTTTATTTCCATGGATGTGCATATTACACCTAGTTGTCTAGTTGATGTGCATATTTTACGAACTTTGTGCATATTTGGGAACTTGGCAACCACCATAATACAAATTGCTAGTGTGTTGAAGAAATTTCTATGAAATTGATTAGTCAAAAACCATGTTGTAATATATCGTAGTTTAAGGATAGTCTATCAACATGTTTGACGTTGCATAGTTTTATGGGCAAGAGACAGTACCATAAAGCAAAGCCCTTGACATTATTTTTCTCCCGTCGACTAAGTTTTTGTCCGCGACCACAAGTTCTCCAATTGGGACGATTGCAAATTTGGAAGAATGAAAACTTAGTTTGTTTACTCTCTCTCTCTCTCTCTCTCTCTCTCTCTCTCTCTCTCCAATTTGGCTGGGTAAGGCAAGCCCAATTTGAGAAAAAAATAAGGATAAATAAGTGTTTACACTATTTCTGTCAACTTTGTTGTAAAGTATTTTTGTACAACAATCATTTACTTATCACAGTATTCAAATAGTTAAGAGCTAATATTTTCTATTGATTGCCAACAAGCTCCTCACACATATCAAAGTGTCTTAGACCACTCATTAATTATCAATTAATTAACATAACCCACTGAGTCCTAATTTTCTCTAATAACCACACTATCCACTGTATTTTTTCTTTTTTCTTTTTTTTTTATTTTATGTTCCTTGTTGAACAAGAGAGATGGTTAGTAGAATTACACCTTCCATGCCCGACAATCTTGTGATTCATGCTGCGGTACAAAATCATTAGAAAAGAATTGGACGAATTGAAATTGTCAAAAACAAAACAAAAATTGACACTTGGTTCTATCTTTGAGCAAGGCAAACATATAATTGAAATAATTTGGGACTTGCAGTCTATTTATCAAATTCGTGAAGCAAAAGCCAAGTTTTCGTTCATTCTTTTGTGGGTCTTGCTTTAATCATGAATACTGAAAATTTAGGCAAAGAACAATGCAATATATTTCCTAGCACATGTTTGGTTGCGTTTATAAGTATCGGGTTAATTACTTTTTATGTCTTAAAATAAATAAATTGTAGACCTCGCATAATAATTTTAATTCATATTATATTTTTTTTTTTTATAAAAAAATGGTTTTTAAGCATAACCAAACAAGCAATTAATATATTTTCATGCACTCCTTTAGATTCTATGTGTTCATATTTTTTCACCTACTACGTCTTTAAACTAGATATTAGATCTACTTGTTTTTTATAGATGAAATTAATAGAAGAATTTAAGAATTTTGGGATTTATTCATTTACTAATTGAATGAAATTTTTTGAGCTTTTAATAAATATTGAAAATAAAATAAAATTGAATAACGTCAAAATATAACGATCTAACATCATCTAAATGGGTGTAGTAAGTTTTAATAATGTTACAATAGTCATTTATAAAAGAACATAATGATATTGAAAAATTTCATGAAAATTGACTCAGTTTTACGATAAAAATATTGTATAACGCTGTACAGTATTCATGAATAAAAATAAATTAAAATTTTATTATTTTGAATAGAAAGTTAAAGAAAAATCGATTTCTTTTATTAGGTTAAATGAAAATTTTGAGGAATATCCTTGTATAACATAATTATATTGTCTAATATTACGTAATTGTAAATTAAAAAGTGGCCAACAACAACCTGCAACATAGGTAAGATGTTTCATTTCATTCTTGTCCATATATGTTTGTTAAAGATTTTTGTAAATTATAAACAATGAATTTTACATAAAAAATAAATGAAAATTATAAATTTTACAAAATATATAAATAAAAATAATATTTAATTATCTTATACAGAAAAAGATAAAGACCATGAAAGTGTTTTTGACCATCAACCAACCCAAAATCCATACTCAAATAATTTACATTTTACAGTTATGTAATAGCATATTCTCGTTGACCCCATAACTGGAGCAGTCAAACAAATGGACTCACCTTATTGGTTGATGTCCACACCTACCAAATCTCATTTATTTTCACAATCCATTTAAAGATGCACGTACAACTCGTGGGCAGGTATAGAAAATAGATTTGGGCATTTAGTACATGTTTCGCAATGATTAAATTATAATTTTAAATATATTTTTTTATCTATATATTTAATAGAACTTAGAATTTAGAATCTACTTTTTATCTACACATTTATTAACAATTTAAAATATAAGCACTTAAAAAATAATTCAACACTATCAAACATGTGCTTAATTATATTTTTTTATATGAAGATATTCCTCAGATTTTCCATTTAGGCGAGTTGGTAAGGCTTGAGGTGACGTGAGAAAAAATCATCCGTCAACACAGGTTCAATTTCTGTGTGGGACAGATTTTCACTAAAATATTGTAGGGGTTGGCATGTTGGCTCTCTACCTCAGGTCCTGCCACTCGCGCACATTCATCGATTTACAATCCATCTGGTCAAATGACCTCTAACACCGGTGGAGGGTTTCGCTTTCGTAACTTTCTCCTTAACAAAGAAATCGCTTTTTCTTTAACTTTCCATTCAAAATAGAACGACATAAAAAGAGTAAGAGGACATTTCTTTAGGAGGACCAAAGTAGCATGAAGAATAAACTCTTTTTAATTTATTTTTTTTTTATTTACGTAAAACAGTTGTTCAATAACCAACATTTATAATCCAAATTCGTCATTTAAAGTTAAGAAAAAAATGTTTTCTCTTCCTATTGAGAGTGAAGTGATGTAAGTAATAGACGTTTAAAGTCTAGTTTGTGATTCTGTATACGAAAATAGAGGAAGACGACAATAGGAAAATAAGACTATGAAATATATTTTACAATTTTCACATATTTAAGTAAAAAAGGAAAATTTACAAGAGGGGTCATCAACCTTTATGAAAAAGATTCTTTAAGTTTGTTACGCACCAAGCCCATCTGGCAGTCCACAGTGCCAGACAGGCATTAGCCGAGTCGTCTAGAGGTTTTGGTCCGACCCTAACAGTGCTAGACAGGCATTAGCCGAGGCGTCTAGGGGTTTTGGTCCGACCCTAACCTTGCTCCGAGGCTCCTGGGGGCGAGGAAAACAGATTCCGGAATCTCCAGGCGCCAAACAGATCGGTTAGCCGACCCCAGTTGCGTGCTGAGAAAGCTTCTCTGCCAAACTGGCAACTCAATCTTAAGAAGATTGATGGGACGGCCTGCCATTACGGCTTGTCACAATCATAGCCCTTTAGTTTGCGGCTGAAAGTGACTTTCCCATTAAGGCGAATGACGTGACGTCAATGATGTGACTTAAGAACCCCTCAGATGGAGCCACGTGTCGCACATCGAGGGGGATCGTTTTCACAAAGTTGGCCTATAAATACCAAACTCATTTGACAGGATAAGGATGTTGAAAATATTACTTACTACACATATATCAAGTCCTCCACTCTTAAATAATTCTTAAGCGTCTTGACCACTTGAGAGTTTGAGAGTTAGAGGCCCTCAAGCCACCACCTCTCTCATAACGTGTTGCTCCTTATTCTTGATTACCTATCCACCCGGGCTTAGGCATATCTATGTGGTTGAATAAACCACGTGGCAATCCAAGTAAGAAGAAATACACTTAGGAAGAGGAGGCGTGGGGATCCTGTTGGCAACCATTTTTGGAGGTCAACAAAGTTCCCATTCAATTTTTTAGGCCCTTAGTCCTCAGCCTCTACAAAATTAGCCACATAGGTCTTCACTAGATAAATCATTTTGTGTCAAAGTGGCACATGGTCTATTTTTTAGGAGTATTTGAATAGGCAAACAAAATGAAAATAAATACCATTTTTATCCTCACATGCCATCTACTCCAACTATACTAGTATCAATCAAGCAATTGTAATTCAATTTTATTTAATAAAATAATTACATTTTAATATGATTTTAATAGGAGATTTCAATTAAGATAATTATGTCAAATTCAACTTACGAAAGTCGATGATGTTAGAATCAATAAATGACAATAATCACACGTGGCTGTTAGTTACTGATATGAAATAAGTACAATTCTAGTTAACAGTCCTGATCTAGCCCCCACTGTGGGGGAAAATTATAGTCCCCACTGCCCATTTGGCAGCTGACTTGGCTGCCAAATGGGCAAAAAAAATTTGGTTTTAAAATTTTCCCCTCCCCCACTCCCCACCCCACTTCCCCCAAATCTGGACATTTCTCTCTCACTCCTCCCCCCCCTCCCGATTTCCCCCAAATCGCCTATGCCCTAGTTCCGGCCGAGAGAACACCGTCCATTCCGCCGGAGCGCGCGCCGGTCCTGCCCTACCTCTCATTAATCGCGACTATATCTCCGCGGCTCGTCGCGGCTGCTCCCCGCGGCTCGCGACTGCGCGACTGCTCCGGTCGTCTCCTGCGCGACTCTTCTCTCTGCCGCGACTGGTCCGGCTGGCTCGCGACTGCGCGACTGGTCCGGCAAGCGACTGCGCGACTGCGCCGGTCCGTCTCCTACGCGACTGCGCCGGTCCGTCTCCTGCGCGACTCTTCTCTCTGCCGCGACTGCTCCCGGTGGTCTTGTCGTCTCTCTCGGCCCTTGTTCTAGCCCCCACTGTTGAAGCTCACGATTTCCCAAAATTCGGTTGTGACCTAGCTCCCCTCCCATTTCATCACTGTGTATCCCGGTAAACCTGGTAATGAAATTTTTTTTTTAAGTATTCTGAGGGTATAGTGAGATTGGAGAACAACTTGTTTGTTGCCAATTCTAATCGTACCCAATGATTTGCCAAATGGGCAGTGGGGACTATATGATATCATCTGAAATGGTTTATGAATTTGTGATGAATTTGCATGATATTTGTTGTTTTGGTGTGTTGTGGGCTGATTTGTGATGAATTGGGATGATTTATGATGAATTGGGATGATTTGTGATGAATTGGGATGATTTGCCTCAAATGGCATGATCTGGCTGAAGGTATTATTTTTTGTGCCCTATCTTTTATCTTGCCCAATGATTGGCCCCGTTTGTTGTATGAGGGGAGAGGGAGATAGGGTATGTGATGATAATGTGGGGACTAGATCAGGACTGTAAGTCGGTAAACGGGCTGTGATGATCAATTTTGATGATTTTTATGTGATTGTTGGAATTTGGCAAATACACAAGTAGTCCCGTATCTTGGCTTGGCATCCCGGATGGCATGACTAAAAGGTTGTAGCCCGTACGTTAATGCAACCGGTGTTTGCAGCCATGGCGGTGCTAATGAATGTAGGCCGAAAAAATGATCTGAGCCTCTAATGTATATGTTAAATCGTAATCTAATGTATAGCGTATAGAACTTATTGGTATTCTTGTAATATTGGTGTCACCTTCGAATAACAGATAGGTAAGGATCGATGTCTTCGTCTAGTGGAAATGTTTTCCAACCACGACTTAGATGTAGATGTGGTGCATATATGAAGATTCATACCTCGCACTCTGAAAGGAATCCACACCGTCGATATTGGAGATGTCATAGTGTGAAGGTAAGTCACTGTTCAAATGTATGTTTTGGATTGTTCAATTGAATTGACTAGAATTATATTATGCTATTGCAGGATGGTACAATGTGTGGAGGCTTTAGTTGGGCCGACGAGGTTGAATGTAATATTGGATCGCAGTCAGAAGATCGTGAACATACGCGTTTAGAAGTGGATGAATTGGTGAATTTAATAGACAAGGTAGAGAAGCTAGAAGACAGAGTTCGTTCACTACGGCGTCTTAGTCATAGGCAATACAATTGCGCAGATGTTTTATTCATTTCATGTATCGCCGTAATTGTATTTTTTGTAATGAATATGCTTGTCTAAGTTTGTAATCCAATTAAAATAACTTTTTATTTATTAGTAAATGCACATTAACGTTTCCTTATATGATAATTACCAACATCGAATTCATATGTACTACTGTATTCAATTAAAATTGTTTGGTAACACCTAACAGGTTTAATGTAATAGCCGAATGATTCATGTCATTAAAAGTTGAAAAATTCATCCGTTCTAACAACACACAACAATTACCCAGTTGTTAACAAAGTTGTTTAGAATGTGCCATATACAAAACCTGTGGAATGTCACAGGCATGACTATTGATATGGCCTTCGCAATCGCAGCGTCCTGATCAGTAATAATCAACGGAGGAGCATGATTAGAGATGGCATCCATGAACCTCGATAACAACCAGACAAAGGACTCTGTTGTTTCGTCACTCAACAAGCCGCACCCAAACAGAATCGTTTGACCATGGTGATTTACCCCGACAAAAGGGGCAAATATCATCGAGTACTTATTCGTGTTATAGGTTGTGTCGAATACCACAGCATCGCCAAAACAACTATATGACCGTATAGATTCAGCATCAGCCCAATAACAACGAACAAATTTCCCAGCTTCGTCTAACTCGTAGTCAAAATAAAAGTTGGGAATTTTTTCTTTCTCAAATGTGAAATGCTCTATGTAGTGTTTCAGCGTCATGACCTTTTTGCTCTTCTCGAATGTTTCTTTCATGGTTCCTAATATCTCTCTCCACACACCCAATCGATGATGGACCTCCTGAATCTATCTCCATGAGCCTTAATTGCTGGCATGTTGGAATATTAGCATCAGCAAATTGTTGAGTTAGTGCTTTCTTTGTACTCGACACAGTCCGATGAGATCGTAACAAATGCACTCGACTAGGAGTAGTAAGGGCATGATTGTGTTCTTCGGTAAAGCTGTTAACTATCCACATTTGCCCCGTTTGTTGCTTCACTACGGTTAATCTAGCACAACATCCAACTCGTGTTTGCCCACGCTTTCTTTCCCCAGCACGCGGCACAGAATCTTTATGTTTTTTCTGATATGTGTCATTTGTTTTCCCTTCCTTCGAACATACAAACAACTTCCAATATGTCTCACCACTAACCTTGTTCTTTTTACTGTTCTCAATTCGTGTACTAAATCCGGCCTCCCTTGCATAATTATTGTAGAAAATGTAGGCTGCCTCATGTGATTCAAATTCTTGTCCAGTTGTAGGGACACGCTGAGCAGAAACTTGAGGAATATATACGTTGGTTGAACTTTGTGATTCCATTCCTATCAAATACAAACAATAAACACACAAACACCATTATGAATACAAAATTATCGATCATATACATTTTATTAATTCAACAATACAATTATCCCCATTGCAACAACTTTTCAATCAATAAACAATTATCCTTTCCAATTTGTATAATCTTTTCACATTGCATCTCATAGCACTAGTTCAAATTTATTAATTCAACAATACAATTATACAGCTACTTCATCCCCATTGCAACAACTTTTCAATCAATAAACAATTATCATTTCCAATTTGTATAATTTTTTCACATTGCATCTCATAGCACTAGTTCAAAAAAATTACAGTGATCTGCAATTGGGATGACCACGGCCAGATAGATAAAATTTCCAAGGTGAGACAGTGGTGTTGCCGAGAGCTAGGGCACAATGGTGAGCTTGCGCGGCAGAGATAACATTCAACGGTGGGGAGCTGGCACAGGTTTACCGGGATACACAGTGATGAAATGGGAGGGGAGCTAGGTCACAACCGAATTTTGGGAAATCGTGAGCTTCAACAGTGGGCTAGAACAAGGGCCGAGAGAGACGACAAGACCACCGGGAGCAGTCGCGGCAGAGAGAAGAGTCGTGCAGGAGACGGACCGGAGCAGTCGCGAGCCGGAGCAGTCGCGCAGTCGCGAGCCGGAGCAGTCGCGCAGTCGCGAGCCGCGGAGAGCAGTCGCGGCAGAGAGAAGAGTCGCGCAGTCGCGCAGTCGCGAGCCGCGGGGAGCAGCCGCGACGAGCCGCGGAGATATAGTCGCGATTAATGAGAGGTAGGGCAGGACCGGCGCGCGCTCCGGCGGAGTGGACGGTGTTCTCTCGGCCGGAACTAGGGCATAGGCGATTTGGGGGAAATCGGGAGGGGGGGGAGGAGTGAGAGAGAAATGTCCAGATTTGGGGGAAGTGGGGTGGGGAGTGGGGGAGGGGAAAATTTTAAAACCAAATTTTTTTTGCCCATTTGGCAGCCAAGTCAGCTGCCAAATGGGCAGTGGGGACTATAATTTTCCCCCACAGTGGGGGCTAGATCAGGACTGTTCTAGTTAATTAAATAACAGTCATTATTTATTGGTTGTTACGTTATCGATTTTGTCGATCCAAATCACCGAATTGGACAGAATTACTTAATTGAAATTACATGAGAGAGGTTAAACCATGGGAGTCTAGAAACTGCTCTTATGCATACATTAAAAAAAAATTAAAAAAAAAAAAAAAAGGAAAAAATGATTATGGGCGTGACAATTATACATCATCATTGAGTCACACAGTTCCTGTTTAAATTTATCACAAACGAGTAGGTTGGCTCTGTAACTAATATAAAAATCATTAATTTACGAGAAATTATAAGGCTGATTAATTGACTGAATACTATTAATAGGATGGCCAGCTGTTGATCACACTCCTCCACTCCCAATCGTCAAGGCATTTTACCCACTCTGAGAAAGAGAAACCAGGAAACTTGTAATCAGATGGCCACGAAAGTTTTTATTGTGTGAGTATTTATTCTTTATACTTCTGATCTTTTGTTGCTTTCAGTTGCGTTTTTCTTGTTTTTCCTAATTTTTTGCTATTTTTGGAGACGGAAATTAGAGTTTTGGCATTTATTTGTGTTTATTTGTTGTAATTCTTGAATATTTTAATGGCTTCTCTTTGTTTTTGTTTTTTTTTTATGTCAATTTAGAATCTGCTGATGCCGTTTTCTTGTTTTTCCCCTAATTATTTGCTATTTTTAGAAATCGAAATTAGAGGTTTGGCATTTAGTTGTGCTTGGTTGTTGTTGTAAAAATTGAATATTTTAATGGGTTTTCTCTGTTTTGTTTGGTTTTTTTATATGCGAATTTAGAATCTGCTGAAATGCTTCTTATGTTTCTTGACTACTGTTGAATGTTCTATAACGATTCTTGATTTTTTCCAAATTTCCTTATTCGATAACCGATAGCTATGGATGAAATTTGAATTTTAGTTTGCAATAGAGTGAAGGACTACCTCTTATTTTAACTTATTTGATCTAGTCAAAATTCACTTGAACAACCAAAATATAGGCGATCAAGATATGAATCTTTATTGGATAAAAAGTAAACCAGTGCATTATAATTTTTAGCACTTCTGTAGTATAAATTATAATAGCTCGGATCAACTTTGAGGGTATTGTTTTGAGGACGAAAAATAATTTTAAGACCGGTTTATATAATTCTTACCAATCTAATTTGCTTCCTAAGCTGAATTTGCGTGGCCTTGATAGTTCGGTTAGATGCGAAGGAACACTTCTTTTTATATGCTCTAGTAATAGATTTCCAGCAACATACTAGAAAGCCTTTGTTTTTACATCTTAAAGGTCTTGTAATGAGGCTGACTTGTAGTCTCTGTGTTGTAGATTAAAATTCAAGGCATTAGAACTTTTTTCTTTTCCTTTTTTTGTTTTTTTGTTTTTCTGTTTTTGTCAAGTGTACATATTCTTGGCAAGAGAAGTTCTTTGCAAATTTGGAGAATTGGAAAATTTGTTTGTCTTCCTGCTGAAAGTTATTTATTGGCTTCCCAGATGTCTTGCTGCATCAATTTCTCTGCATCGCAGTTGTGTTTTGTTGCCAAATTTGCTCGTTCACTTGGATTTTTTAACTTATCTAAATTTGCACAAAGTGTGGGAATATCCAGTGTCTTTATCTATCATTCAGTTTCTTCTCACTAGTTTTGTCAAACTGCCACCTACCACACTGGATGTCCACTGAGTGGTATAATCATTTAAAACTCGTGTTAATTACGGGCAATACAAAGTCTTTTAGGTTGATGTCTATTGAAAAATATAATCTTTCTTTTTGTTGAAAATGAATGAATTCAAGATGCACAATCAGCTTTACATATTTATGTTTGGGTGAGGACCCTGGTAATTTTTCTTTTTTTTCCCCGGAGCTGCTACAAGTCTCACTGCAAATTAGGAGATAGTCTCACTTAGTGTGAGACTGTGGAATTTATATTATAAGGTTCTGGAAGGGTAGACTATTTAAAAGAGATATCTGTTTCCATTTTCCAAGTTATCAGAAAAACCTGTAGCTATGTTCAAAAAGAGAGGTCTTGCTTGAGCCAAAATGCTTGCAGTCCATGATAGTTCCATCCAACCAAGAGAATTTTTTTTTTTGTTAGTATTCTTTATTTTTATTCCATCAAGCCAAGAGATCCTCTAATGAAACAAGTATATTGTTTCAGATTATTATTCACGAGCATGAGGTTGAGCGCAATGTTGATTTTCACATGAATTGAAATGAAATTTCTCCATTCTTCTCGTTCTTCCAGGCCGTCAATAAAAATTCATGATCTCTTTTCCTCCTCTTATAGGTACTATTCTATGTATGGGCATGTAGAGACACTGGCAGAAGAAATAAAGAAAGGGGCTGCATCTGTTGAAGGAGTTGAAGCTAAAATATGGCAGGTAGGCAATATCTTTTCTGTCACACTTTCATTGGATTACTTATTATTGGAACACAAGAAAAACTGAGGAAATCATCTATTCCTGCCGACATTGTCATTGAGAGTAAATATTGAGCTGCATATTTATTTTATAAATGATTTTATCAAATTAGAGAATTGCATTTGTCTCGAATTGGTATGCTTGGATTCATTGCAGAGGAAAGGAATTGCCCTTGCTCATGAACAAATTGAATTAAATGTCTACTTATCTATCTATCTATCTACATGGGGAGAAATGGAGAGGAACGTCCGGAAGAATAAACTCGTCGAAGATGCAGATATAAATAAATAATTCCATCTCCTCCTTAAGCTTTTAATTGGGTGGTAGCAGAGTATGGTGCTAAGTTCGAGTCTTGTGGCCACCCATATATGAAAATTCCCCGTGTCAGACCTTCGAAAGTAAAATAAATCCAATTTGCATGTAAGGGACGGGTTGAAGATACGAATATAAATAAATATATTCATCCCTCTCTAACAAACTTTTCAGACAAGGTGGTTCTAAAACCTAATAGAATGAGTGAAGAAAGCAAAAGATTAATGGAGAACACATCTGCACTAATGTATTTTTGTAGGTTACCATAAGCATAGCATTTATTCTATAGAATATATCGAATAAATTGTCTTTTAGCTAATTTGACTGAGTGAAGCTGCTAAGTTTCGTCGTGATATGATATGATATGGAAAATCAGTGAATGATCTTTACCTAGGTCCTGATACGGGTCTCACAGTGCACGTGTATATGTATAATGAAACTTAGTGTTTCTCAGTGTAGTTATTCTTCCTCCTACCAGGTCACGTTGAATGTTTTTTGAAATATTTCTCAACGATCCCCCTCCCTACCTTTGCTATTTTGTTGAGGATGCATCATTACATATTAGCTTGAAGAGTTCTTTCAAGGAGGGTTATTTTAATAAAATTTTGCTGTGTAGGACTTCCATTTCATCCCTTATGCTTAGCTAATGTGTATGGATGTTAATATGATTATAATTAATATGATTATTTATTCATGCTTCTTCATCTACCCACCACTGCAGCAATGCATAACAGGCAACTTTGAGTTTCAGAGTTTTTTTCTTCTTTTTTCTCTTGTTAATGGTTGATGTTTTTTAACTTTTTCCATGTTGGGATAATGAACTGGGAGTGTAAATGAGGGAAAGAAAGATATATGCCATAAGGTCCTTTCAGAATTATGAAAACCAATATGGATGTCATTACAATTTCTGTGTGGATTCAGAAGTGCAACTCTGTAGCAGAAGAGAGGCTGATAACCCTTTCCCTTCTCATTCAAAAGTTCTGATTGAAAGTAGTATGATTTTCTTGACAATGATCTCCAGTGGATCCTAAAGAAGAGAATTTTTAATGTTCCACTGTTTATATCTTTTACATGGCACAGGTCCCTGAGACATTACCAGATGAGGTGCTAACGAAAATGAGTGCACCTCCAAAGAGTGATGTACCTGTTATCACACCTAGTGAACTTCCCGAGGCTGATGGCTTTGTATTTGGCTTTCCCACAAGGTTTGGAATGATGGCTGCCCAATTCAAAGCATTTCTTGATGCAACTGGAGGCCTGTGGAGAACACAACAGCTTGCTGGGAAACCTGCTGGGATCTTCTATAGCACTGGATCTCAAGGCGGTGGACAAGAAACTACTGCGTAAATTCTCAATCTTTGATGTAACTAGAAAGCATCATAAATTTTTGGAAGCTAAAACTAAGTAACGTGTTGACAACTCTGTTTCTTCGAGTTTATACAGGTTGACTGCTATCACTCAGCTTGCTCACCATGGAATGATATTTGTGCCAATTGGATATACATTTGGAGCCGGCATGTTTGAAATGGAGAAAGTTAAAGGCGGAAGTCCTTATGGTGCTGGAACTTTTGCTGGTGACGGTTCAAGACAGCCATCCGAGCTTGAATTAGAACAGGCTTTTCACCAAGGGAAGTACATTGCCAGCATCACCAAGAAACTGAAGGGAGCTGCCTGATCTCTTCCTGATACGGAAAAACTGTTTGCATTTTTACATTATTTTCCTCCTGCATTAAAATTATCGTCATATTATTCCTCTGTGATTGAAAAAACTTATTCTTGATATGTTGGGAACCATATGTACGTGTTGATGTTCGGTACAGTAATTTATGTTAATGATTAAAGATTGTTTGCCTTCCAATGTTAGTTGTTTGCACTTTAGGCTCAAGATCATGGTCCTGATATTCTGAAGTTCTGAAGTTTGTAGTTCATTTGATTGAAATTAAATTTGGGTTTTCTACATAATTAGATTAGGACTTAAAACTTGCTAGATTCTTGCTGAATTTAACTCGATTAACAGTCCCGAATCTAGCTTGTAATATGTTTGTTTGAAATACCATTCCTTTTCACCTTGTAAAATGATTGTTTGGATGATTATTAGTTAATAGCAGAATCATTAACATGTATTATTAAGGTTACTGATTGATTATCATAGGAATTATCAAATGGTCATACTATGTATTGGATTATAATTTTCTTCTTTTAGTGCGTTTATGTTGCCTAGGTGTAATAAACAATCATTAGCAAATTAAGATAATCAGCTTAAGTCCAATTGATAGTGTGGTATGTTGGTTGGTGTTTTGACATTGAACTGTTGTTTGCTGATGTAAATGCTGACATGATAGGAAAACACCATTACACTCTGCCAAATAGGAAACCCTTAAGAAAGGCTGGGGAAGGTGAACTCTTTAAGTGCTAAAAACGAAAAAGAACATAAAATTCATTCATTTTTTCTCGACAAATGGATTTTGAACTTTCAATTTTATTGGCAAGTCGAGAGAGATCATTAAAAGAAACCATTAAAAAGTCGGGGGGATTATCGACTATCATTATATCGTGTAAATTGAAATTCTTGATTTTAGCATCTATGTAATACATTGGGTCATGCATGCGACACATAGCTACCAATTTCTTTTTGTGGTACTATATGCTTATAAGTAAAGACAAAGAAAAAAGAAGACATAAATTCTAAGGTACTTGATGATTCGCATATGTGCATATAAGATGATGTGCTACTATCATTACAGATCCTTGATTATATATTTTGGCTCTAGGAGGAAAATACTGTGCTAGGATGCACCTACAAATAAATTATAAATCTTTCTATATTACAAATTCTATTCACCTACAAATAAATTAAATCTTTCTATACTACAAATTCTACTTACAATAGAGGGTGGTTGTTTGACACATGTTAGACGACACTTGGATATTTTGAAAACGTCCTATTTTTTATAATTTTTGACTCGTGAAGACACTCTTTGTTTGACACATGTTAGACGACACTTAGATATTTCGAAAACGTCCTATTTTTGACTCGTGAAGACACTCTTTTGACACATCACAATATCATATGGTGTATCTTATATTATTTATATTTTATTTTTAACATGCGAGGAAGTACTCGTCCACAGATGCTTTCACGTGCAAACTTCAAAATTGAAGCTCAAAAGCATTAATCTTACTGAAAAATTAAAATTATAAAAAAAAAAATTTATATAATATATAAACATAATATATTTTTGACGTATCTGTTTCTTTGTTTCTTGAAAATTAACTTGGGTGTCGATATGTCCTGCCTGATTTTGTGACAAACGTAACATTTTGTAATATTCAATCCTTTTCATGAATATGAAGAGGTAGACCAGCATAAAAATTTAAGGTTAGTTTTATGGGAAATGCATCAACTTAAAGTTGTTTTATGATCAACAAGTTATGTGAGCAGGGATTCTTTAGTTATGAATAAATATTGTAGATGGATGAGCTATGTTGACGTCAAAATCCATTTTGGAACCTTACATGCCACAGCAAGAGCTAAAGCCTCTGAATTTGTAGTGGCCAGCACACTGATCCTTAAGTTAGGTGGTAATAAGTTTTCAAGTATAAAAAAATAGATAGAGTTTTGCTTAATGGCCTTCGGCTCGACATGTTTGCTTCATCTTCGGTGGTATTATACACGTTCAAGTAAGTTTGTATTGAATTACGTATGTAATTGTCATGTAAGATATATATATATATATATATATATATATAAAACAAAGCTTTGTTGATTCGAGGCATAGAGAGATCATGAACTCAGGCTTCTCTTTATCTTCCAATGGAAACATTTCAATATGACCGTTTGATATAAAGCACAAAGCCATGGTTGATAGCTCATCCTCCTATATCCTTCCCTTATTCAAGAATAGGTAAAATAAGAAATCAAGAAAACCTCTAGGGGTAGTGGGTGTGGGTGGGGATGGGAGGGGTAGGGGGGACATAGGCCAGCCCTTCACAGCTTCCACTAACATATTCCAAACATATAAACAATTGAAAAGTGAGATTTCCAATCAAATGATCACAAAACACACTCACACACTCCTGTTCTGTAATTCAATTATTCCTTGATTTCTTTAAAACTAAAGTAAGTGCCAGCACTATGCACAAAACAGATGCAGAAACAAAAGCTTCTTTATCGTTTTCTTCATCAACTAAATTCAGCTACAGACAACAATTTCCTTCTAAACTAACACAACACTTTCTCTAGTTTTAGTACCTCTCTACTCATCATTCCTAACCAATCTTTAATAATTATTTCTTCAATTATTACAGCACTTTTTTAATTCATTTTCTCTTTAATTTTTCTTCTCATTTCCTAATATGCTATAGGGTTTGATAATATCTTTGTTAAGATTATTGTTGGCAATTGATCTTGTGCGTCTTATCTGAATGTCCCTCCAAATGTAGGATTCCAAAGATCAACTGGTGTTTCATGAGTGACGGGGAAAGTGCTTGAAACCGGTACTAAACATAGTCCTCGACTTTTAAGATCTTGCGTCGGCCCTTGATCTCCATCCTTGGATTTATCCGAATTCTGCAAAATATATAAGAAAAAGAAAAGAATAAAAGATGTTCATCAAGAATGGATAAGCATTAACATCAAGTGGTGCAATTTGAACAAATGAAATTCAATACCTGCTGGTGCTGTATGGGAGCTCCATTTTTCATATATGGGGTACTTAACACCTGAAAAATGTAAATAAGAAGACATTTTTAGAACAACAAATTTCTTAATACAGAATTTAATTTGGTTAAGTAGTTGTATGATACTTACATTGACTTGATCATGGAGAAACTTTATATATTCTATTGCTTCAGAAAGCACGGATGCAGTATCGGTCTGAGAAATTACATTTATTTTTAATCAATATTAAGAAAAAATTATATTAATTTATACATAAACTTATCTTTGAGAAAAAGCAAAGAAAATTTTGCCAAGTTACCTTTCCAAAAGGCGAAACTAATTGTTGAAGTGCAGTGACTCTGTCCCCCATCTTCTCTTTCCTTACCTAATCAAGAACAAAACAAGGCTACAGGTTCTTATTTGTTTTTATGAGTGAAATTTGAAACAATTTCTTATTCAGAAACTTATTATGCATACCTTAAAAGCTGGTAAAGGTGATGGTGTTTCGTTCCGATGTCTTTTATTTGATGTTTCCGTTGTGTTTTTCTTGGCTATCGTGCTGACATCTCGAGTTTCCATTGTAATCTTTTGAAAAATAGACACAAATTTTAGCATGTAGAGAAATAAAAGGGAAACCCTAGATGAGCAGTCTAATGCAGGCATATATTTGGACACCCCATTAATTACCTTTGGTTTTTCATCAAAGGATGGTGTTGGAAGTTGCTGTTGTAGGGACGGGAAGAAGCTCGGTCGAACGTCATTCATGGCGGCTGCGGATGCATTCCAGAAAGGAGTGTTGTTGGTGAAGTGTAGGTGGCCAGAGGGTAGCTGTTTTGGGGTGGATGCTCTCAAAAACGACGGAAACTTAGACCAAGAAGGTAACAATTCACCGGTGCTAGTGTCATAGCTCGTTGGGTACGGTCCCGGATAACTCATAGCCTGATTATCATAGGTGGATTGCTGCGGCTGATTATCGGATAATAACAAGCCATAGGCCGCTGAATCCATCTGGAAATTAGTTCCAGTGGTGCCGTTAGAGCTCACTTGAGAACTGAATTCCGGCTGGTCTAAAGAAAAACCCCGGTTAATTTGCTTAAAATCATTCATAATAGACGAATCCTCAGCAGTGCCGGAATATATTTTCTGCCCGGGCCACTGGTCTTGAGAAGATGCTGCTCCAGCTTCTCGCTGAAAATTCGTATCTTCTTGAAGCATAGCTTTTTCACTTCTACTGTCCAAATTAACAAAAAAAAATAAATAAATTCAAGTACCAATTCTTCGTTTTCATGCAAGAGAAAAAGCACCAAGAAAAATAAAAATTCATATGAAACTTACAGTAGAGAGTGATTCCAATCCATTCCTTGGGAAGAAAGGCCTAGACCCATCATTTGCAAGTTGGGATCTGTTTGATCCCGCTCTTGCAACTTGTGGGAGAATGGAAAAACCATGGAGCTACTGGAAACTGTCGATGCAGAATCCATTGAAGACCTTGGCTTGATATCGGTCATTTCTGTCGGCCATCCAAAGGTTGGTGTGTTATTTAACGTAGTAGAAATCGAAGTTTGTGTTGATGCAGTAGTGTCAAATCTGTTTCTTGATGTATCCCACCAGTTTCCACTATTGCTTAACTGAAACTCATCCGCCATGGCTGCTAAAAAGCTCAACTCCTTTCCTCTTTCAATTATATCTTGATTTCTTTCTTTTTCAGTCAGATGCTTATGCTTGAAGCCTCTCTCTTTTTCTCTTTTTCTCTCTCTATCTTTGATGTTCTTGGCTTGATTTTATAAAAACTAAAAGGGAAATGAAACCGATTCTCAGCATCTGTGTAGTATTTATACTATTGAGCAAAGGAATAAATGGCCAAAATTCGGTTGACTTGCTAAGAGTGTGATTAGACAAAGGAAAGGAAAGCCACATCTTGGCAAATTTTGTTACCCCGATTCATATTTGTTGTCCCGACTTGACTGTTCCATCACTAAAATTTTGACATATCGTTACAAATTAAATTTATAAAAATCATGCTCGTTAATATAATAAATAAATAAATAATTCATCCAAAAGATAGACCCTTGAGTCATGATAAAGATTCAAACAAACAAACAAAAAAAAGAAAAGGTCATTTAATTTGTTTATTATTTTATTTCTTTTCTTAATTCAACTATTAAGTATCTTACTAATTAATTCGACTTTTGAGTTCATATAATTGAGAAAAAAAAAAGGGTACACGTCATATCCACGAAAACTAATCTGTATGCATAATCTAAGATATCCATTAATTGTTTTATGCAAATTAAATTAAAAAGCTATAAGGATATATTCAAATTATTTAGGGCGTATCATTTGTTATTAGGAATCGTGGGTTACTTTTGTCGCGCATGTGGATTCTCTATAGTTTATCACAATAATATATTTGAAAAATATGATTGTATAATTATCAAGAGTAATGATATACATATATAGTCGCTCACTACTGATAGTCAACTTATAGTTAACCTGTGTGGCATTACTCAGTTGAAGCAATTATTTACTTCAATTGATTAATATAATTATTCATAGTTAGCAACTATAAATAATTACTCCAACTGAGTAATGCCATCTAAATTGACTATTGATAATGAGCGACATAAATAGTATTATTCAATTAAGAAAAGTATTATTATTAGAGTTGGTGAACTTTTTTCTCTCTCTTTCCAAAACAATAAATTAAATATTTATTCTCATAATTTAAGACATTTACTTAAATTCATTTACAAGAAAATATTTGAAAATTGTGAATTGGTGAATCTTTTAATTAAAAAAGAACAAATTAAATTTTATTTGAAATTAATTTGAGATTGAATAAATGGGAAGAAAATGATTAACAATTACAATTGACCATATTATTAATTAATCTACTTCTCATTTTTCAAATGTGTCAACTAATTAAGATTATGTCACTTTTATAAACTAGAGTTGATTTATTTCAACGAGTGAATGGTTTAAATTAAAGAAAAGAAAAGAAAAAAAAAATGTTTTTGGTGATGTAGTGGTAGAGTCAATGTCAATTGACTGCTGCCACCAGATTCATTTCACAGAAGCCATCATATAAATCATATTGTAGGAGACCCTCAAGTGGTGACAATGAACATGTGCATACAATCCTAAATTCGTGTCACAATTTGTCAATAATCAAGCAACTTGTAATTTTGGGAGGACCCCAGCTCCATTATTATCAACACTGGCACTTGTTTGGCATTAATTATAAGTACTTACTAATTGATTAAATATTATTTTTATTTACATATTTTATAGGACTCATAATTTTTGTTCAAATATTTTGTAGAATTTATTATTTATAATTTACAAAAAAAAAATTACCAAATAAATGTGTAAAACATTTATATAAAATTTAGGTTATTGGGCAACCTCCAAATTTAATTACAAAATTATTGAAGGATAGCCACGATGTATAAGTTGTAGAAAATTAACCCAATTAAGGACTAACGAGAGTTTAAAGAGAACTTTTTTTTTTTTTTTGGAAAATGAGATACACAGCAAAATTAGGTTGTACGTATCAAGTCATCACATCCAATCATCCTATTCG
Organism: Forsythia viridissima; assembly: GCA_030279155.1. Taxonomy (NCBI): domain Eukaryota; kingdom Viridiplantae; phylum Streptophyta; class Magnoliopsida; order Lamiales; family Oleaceae; genus Forsythia; species Forsythia viridissima. Next base: position 1,742,949 of record CM059033.1, read on the forward strand.
ACCATGCTATCAATATGGTAGTTCTTGTTCAAAAAAATCAAAGATTCCTCAATCTCTTCATATGAATGTCAACTTACAATGTGTAAAATATGACACTAAAGCACCTAATGCAACTTTTGTGACTTGTACAAGTTCAAACTTATGTCAAAATATTGTACATTAGATGCGACATTTCCTTGGTAGGATGTAACCTTAGTTATCCACTAAATAATATCTATGCAAGAAAATAATATTGTATATAAATGAGTTAAATTTTCATCTTCTTTTCAATGTGGTTAAAAGTTTTTTTTTTTTTTTTTCTCAAGATACTAGAAAGATTTATTCCAAATTTAGATATTTTTCTATTTAGTCATGGACATTAATCTACTCGTGAGTTACCAAATTGCTCAACACATAATTAAGCATGGAACCAGCATAAAAATATTCTATAAAATTGACTAAAACTCGTTAATTTCTATAATCTTCAACGTAGAAGTCAATAAAGTAATGAGAGAAACGAAGAAGCATACATGGAAGGTAGCTTTTGTTTTGAGCACTTATAAGTGAGTTAGTCGTATTACTTTGTAAATCAAACCTTTGTTTATGTACGATGAGTCGTAAGACGTTACAAAATATCTTTCTTATAAAATTTGGTTTTCTATTTTGATCATAATTTGGGCAATGAACTCATGAGAGAGTCCATCTAAAAATGTAATTCTTCTAAAATACGCCAAATTTTAAGATGATTGATGGCGACGCAGGTGATAACAATTATCATAGAATATGGATATATATTATAAATGATAAGATCGTCTTTTAAAAAAATGAGTGAATATTTATTTGGATTAAAAAAAATTCTCCTCCTCTTTCTGAAGATAACATTTATCCTTATTTTTTGTTTAAATTGTTATTTGGATAAAAGTATATCCGAATATCAATTTTGCCTAAACAAGATAAGATAAATTTTAGTATTCAAGGTGACAATTATATTGTAACAAATTAGAATAAGTTAACAAATTGTATATCTCTTTAATATGGCATAGAAAAAAAATCCAAACGGTCAATTCTTCTCCACCAAGAAATATATAACTCTATGAAAAAGGTAAACTGAGTGGAAGGTGGCGGCGGCAGGCGGTGGTGGTGAGCAAGACGGAAGAGTGACTCTCAATTGGAGGCTACACCCTATTTTGACCTTTTTTTTTTTTTAATTTTGAGAAAACAATAGAGTCAACGAGAAGGGTCCACACGTAATCCCGCGTGCGGGTGCAGGGTCCCAGATTAACCTATGAGTCAGAGCCCGAAAGATACTGTCTGTGTCATAAAAATTCCTCTTCTAATCATTTCAATTTAATCAGTTTTCCCATTGTTCACACTCACCAACTTGATCGTTTTATTTTTTTTCTTCTAGTTTTTTTAAGTTTTGGAATTTAAAATTTTGAATATTCAAGAGACATTTATATCATGTTTGTCAATATTAAAATTATTTTTTAAATATTTATAAATTGTAAATTTTATAAATTGTAAATTTTATAAAATGTATGAAAAATAGGTAAATTGGGTTATACAAAATATATAGATAAAAAATACGTTTACAAATTATAATTTAAAATTAGACAAACAAACACTTAAATCATACAAATTTTCAACACAAGACGATGATTAATTGTTACTTTGAATGAAAAGTAATGTTACAACACTGGTGCTTAGCACTTCAATGTCACCAATACTCCTACGTACCATTATTCATGAAAAGGATTGTTCTTTCTATTAATGAATTTGACAAATAAATTTAATAAATAATCATGGTCTTTAATTTAAGATAATATAACGGTCTAATTCTAATTTAAAATATTTGTGCTCATATCCAATCACATCTCAGTAAAAATTTTAATGCATCTAGACAGTTAGATTAGTTGAAATTAAGGGCTAAATTTATTTTTACTTTAGTGTATAAGAATGTAAGAAATAAAATATATTGACTTAAAGCTAAAGTAATTATATTTTAAATAGGAATTCTAATTAAAGAATTAAAATATTCATTTTCCATTAAAATATATATTAGAGTCAAAAAGTATTTTACAGAGGAATTCATATTAATTATAATATATATTCATTTTCTAGCTGTCTCAAATACATATTAGCATTCACTTACCTAAAATGCATTATAGTTCTTGAATTTTATTATATGACAATATTACAATATGTAGCTTAAAAGTGAAACCTAATTTTCCACTTCCATTGAATCACATGTGACATGTTCAGAATGATAAATTAAACAATAAGGCATAAGTTTATGGGGGAAAAAAAAGGTACCATCAGTTGTATTTAGAAGTGTCAAAATATGTTATTTGTTAAATTTTAAACTGTTCGTACTCTAATGTAAATTAATTTGTTGATGGAGTTATATCGACCTTGACTATAACTGCATGAAACAACACAAAATGCCTATATTTAAATTAATAATAATGATAATATTTATGCAAAAAGGAAAAAAAAAAAAAAATTGTATGAGCATGTAAGCCTATTTCCGGCCACTTCAAAATTAGTGTTTGTTTGGCTAAACTTAAATTTAAGGTGATTAAATATATTTTTTATTTACATTCTGTAAACTTTAAATTACCATTTACTTATCATTTACACATTTTATAAGACATATAATTTATATATATTTTAAAAATAATTTTAATATTGTCAAACATGCACTTATGCCGAACCGCCCAACATGGTCCTGTTTTGCCTTACACCCAAATTGATAGTTCAATATTGTTATACGCTGCGTCAACACATTTTTATTTTTTTTATTATTTTGTTGAATTTATATTGACTTTTTTCTGCCTAAATTAAATGTAGAAACCTGTCATGAAAATGATGCATTTATGATGTAAGCCTGAGGTGTGCAAGCTGACAAATATGCTAAATAATTCCGACAATAAGTGACGGGCTCGATAGGTGACACTGAACATAAATAAATAAAAGTACATGCTGACCATTGTAGACTGGGGTCAAGAGTCACGTTCCCAAGAAAGACGCTGTGTTTTGTGGTAAACATGTTCAATTCTATCAGTTATTTCTAGGTCAACTACAAACTAAAATACAACACGCTGCTCGTAGAAGAAAATAGATAATAAAGTTAGTGGTGGAATGGGAATATACGAATCTGTATATTTAAATTTTAGTAGACAAATTTAATTAATTTTATAATGGGTAATTAGCACGTTTAGTCTCTTTCTTTTAGATTTATTGCGTAAATCATTCATATCGTTTGAACTTTAGCATTTGAGCCCTTAAATCATTCATTCTTTGCGTAAATCATCCCTACCATCCAACTCTGTCAATTTTTGCCGTTAAATCTTTGTGCAAAAGGTCCCTACAGTGCACTATCTCAATTTTTTAAGGACAATTTCGTCAAATCATAAATTACATTGTTTACTCACCACTACCACTAAAAAACCCACACTTCCAGCCGGAGGCAAGACTCCACCACTGCCACCAGCTCCAATGCCGGAGCTAATAAGGCTATTACTCCTTCACTTTTCTCTTCAAAATCCAACCCACAAACCATTTTCTCATACTTCTCTCTGCCTCTCATTTTTTCTCTTTAAATCGATAATCACAAGTGTATTTTTTATTTGATTTTTTGTTTAACTGCCAGAAGTATTGTTGGTTGATTCTTTGTGAATTGTTGTCGTAATTATGGCGCAAAAAACAGAGAAAAAAGAGATGGAATTCAAGGTCGTAACAGAGACCATCACGCTGTGTGTTAAATGCGGCATTGCTGGTAATTCTGCGGCCAATGATTCGTGTAAAACATGTTTAAGTGCCATTGCAGCTGGATCCACATCCCCCGTCGTCGCAGTGGCTGTCGGATCTAAGAAATCGTTCAGATCCAATTTGTCCTCGAGATCTTCGCTGGAGAGGAAATTGAAACCGATTGAGACGAGCAACGATTTGAAAAATGAGGATTCGGATTCGGTTGATGCTGTGCCTGTGAAGCGAGAGGTGAATCAGTGCTCTGGTTGCCGAAGGAAAGTTGGTTTGACCGGATTTAGAGTAGATGTGGCGAGCTCTTCTGCGCCGATCATCGTTATTCCGACCGGCATGATTGCATCTAGGACTACAAGACCGCCAGACGATAGGCCATCGCAAGGGAAAATCCGGTGGTTAAGATAATCCCCGATACTCCGGTGAGGAACGACAGCAGCTGGAACTTTCTGGATTAGGAGATAGTGGCTGGAAATGTGGGTTTTTTTGTAGTAGTGGTAAGTGAACAGTAAAATTTATGATTTGACGAAATTGTCCTTCAAAAATTGAGGGAGTGCACTGTAGGGACCTTTTGCACAAAGATTTAACGACAAAAATTGACATATTTAGACAATAAGATTTAATGACCCAAATGCCAAAGTTTAAACGATAGAGATGATTTGCACAATAGACCTAAAAGATATGGACAAAACGTGTTAATTACCTTTTTATAAAATACTAGTTTTTCTATGTACCGCATTCAATTAATGTCGATTCATATATTAGTAATTCGTATAGAGTTTATTTTTGTTTAGTCCAGATTAAAGATTTGCTAAAAAAGATCATACATTATGTTCTTATGAAAATACTAACTAATCACGATTGATTTGAACTAAATCATATGCAACCACATCGACAATTTTCTCATATGGACATTGAAGACCCCGTTTCTGAAATTATAAATGGTGACAGAAGAAATAACCCTCTTAAAAGAATACAGTAAGTCAACATAAAATGTAGTTGAAATTTCACCCAAACGTAGCAATCACTTCAAATAGATATTCAATAAGTTGAACAATCTTTTCAAGAGACCCAACCTTCTAGTCAATTTCCAATAAGTTAGGGGGAACTCGATTGAGCATCGCAATGACCATGATCCATTGAATTTCATCAACCACCTTCGGGGCCAAACACATTTGTAATCTGTACTCAGCATCGAAATATTATGAAGCTCAACCCATGGAATTGTTCTGAGTTAATAATACATTGGTTGTTACTAAACTTTTATGGAATTTCATGTTAGTAAATTGGAGGTTCAAATGAAGTTCAGTGACCAGAAATTTTGCTAAATTTAACTCAATTTTTCCAAATCACCATATAAAAAATGCTGATAAAAATTAAGAGTGAACACCATCTAGACGCTAGGTTTATGATGATAGCAACTAAATACTGCAGTGAGAAGAACTGCATTCACAAAAAACTGAGTTCACGTTGCACAAAATGGTGAAGAACAATCAGAGGGACCAAGTAGAACGGAACATCAAGGCTGGAAATTGGGTAGCCCCATCCATTACATACAAAAGAGCTGGCTGGAATTTAAATCTCTTGCCAAAGTTCACTTTCAAAAATGTTTCAACCTGAAAATGGTCCCAATTTTTTGGGCCTTGGACCATACCTCCCAATGACAGACCCCATCCAAACTCGTCTTCAGGGGTATCAGACATTGTAACTGCCCATTGTAGATATCTGGGATTTGAGCTTTTCATCTCGATCCAACCCCCGATTCGTGTATTCTCGTCGCGCTCTGATTCGAACATCAGTGCCATAGATCCATCCAACATACGTACTTTCCCAGTTGTTGCACTGTCTTCCTCCATAGATGTCTCCGAAGATATATTTTGTTCGAATAGGCTAACAGGGATAGCCAGTGCTCCGAGACTGACCCTTTGACTTAACAACCTAGACTCTTTGTGCAAACCCAAAAGAGAGAGCTTTGTACTTGGAGAAAGTTGGTAGACGACTTGCCCAAAAGTGCTCAAGGAACGTGTAAATCTGGCAGAGTTGTGGAGCACTCCAAGGCCAGAGAAAAACTGAGCCAACGAAGCAACCACTTTCGACTTTCGCACCATTATGCCAATTGCACTGCCATTATGTTGATTCAGAAGCGGTGGTCCAAATGCAGAATAATCGGTAAGGGCCCCATCCTGAAAAAAAGAAAGCTATACTTTACTAGATCCCTGAGCCATATTTATGGTGCTTTTGTCTGCATATGTTCACAGTACTAGAGCCTTAAGTACTCGTATGCATACTTTCACACATACAAATGCATTCGCGATGCTAAAGAATTAAAGAAAGTTCAGTCATGTGACAAGTGTTGCGAGATAAACTTCACCTCGTGAGAACTTGTAGCAACTCCCACATCTCTGCATCGAGCGCCCACTGGAATTGTAACTGCAGAGAACCAATCGCTAACATTTGCAGCATAAAGAATTTTTGATAGAGAAAGAGGACCTTCAAAAGTACCACCTAGCTCCTTTTTACTGGTCACAAACTCTGCAACAAATGTATCTTTCTCCCGAATGGTGGTTTCAAATGTGAATCTTGATTGAATACCTGTTCTAATACCAGATCTCTCAATTGCTTCAAATTTCTGCTCACCAACACTGCCCATCATCAACAATGCCGCTAACACATCCACCTCTCCTCTTACATGAGTGCTAACTTCTTGGAACGGACTTCCCTTTGCAGATTTATAGAACGTCAGCATTCGCTCCACCTTATCTTGTCTGTCTCTAAGTTTCATGATATCTGAAAAAGCTTCGCGCTGCAACCGCTTCAAAATCTCAATCTGAAAATCATATCATTGGAACAGTTGTAAAGCTCCATCGTACAGCTTGTTGCTACCTAGGGAATCAGCAAATTTGTCAAAAACTCAAGAATGCCGTCGAATGAAAAATTCAAGATGAAATCTTAGTCTCAAATTTGTCAAAAACTCAAGAATGTCGTCGAATGAAAAATTTAAGATGAAATCTCAGTCTCAAATCTGACATACAACAACAAGTCCTGATTTGACTTCAGAAGCAACAACTGAATGCTTCTTGAGGTAAAAACTCAACTCAATGTGGTGCTATGGTTTCTAATTAATTCAGAAAAGGGGACAAATCATTCTGTAAGTCATCAAGATGATGATAGCATCAAATCTCACTGACACAATAAGGAGAAAGCATAGCTTTCTCAGCTTAAAGAAATACAACAAGTAATTATCAAAATATTTAGATACAAAGAACCAAAATAATTTCTAATATTGGCAGAAACAATGAAATATCTTTGGATAATTTGTTCCAGCTCCATCAGTGTACAAGAATTCCAGCACACCTCATTTCTCCAACTATGATTCTGAGTTCGTGCCTTTTTAGCTAGTAAGTTGGATTTTTCACCCACCAATGACTTAATGTGCACTTGGCAACCCAAAGCAAATGAACTTCTACTTGCTGGAAGTGCATATCAACCCAACAGTAGGGTTCCAATTTTTAGTAGAATTCCAAATTCGTGTGCCACTCAATCTCATTATTAATACTGCTAATAGTTTTATAAAACATCAATGCTGACAGTGGAAGCAAATAATCGATTGGTAATAGTATAAAAAGAGCCTCTTGCACTATAAATGCAAAATCAATTACATTGGAAGCATACGCTAAATAGTTTCCAAAATGAAATGAACAGTGACTAGATGACAATTCAATTCTCTGACTATTCCTTAAGTACATCATATAATTACAACCCAGACAAAATATTAATTAGCGAGAATAAATCACAAAACAACAATTATCCGACCAAAAAAACAATGGAATTTTTGTGAATATATCAAAATGTTGAAGATTTTACCGGATTCCGGCGATTGGCATTATTGCGCCAATGAAGGAGGCTGCAAGCGAATTCCTGCGTGGATTGAGCTAACCCTTTGATTTTGTCCACCACTAAAGCTACTGGCTCCATTTTCAAACTACAAATCCTCACCAAATATGTATGTATATTTCTGTACTATTTATGCATACACTACTCGGTTACTGTTTGAAGAGAAAACAAGGAGGAGATCGGTGAACCGTGGCGGCGGCAGCGGTGGCGGTTACAGGCTTGGGTGATTGGTGGTGGTGGTGGTGGCTGCGCTGGGAAAATCATGGTTAGGGTTAGAATTTTCAATTTGGTCCAATCTGTTCTTTATGAGTGCAAAAAAAAAATATAACACACACACACACACACACAAAGATTAACTTAGAAGTTCAGATCTGTATGGATACCTGCAATCTCGTCTAATGAATGGAGATGAGATCGTGGGTTGCAGTGGCTGTGGCGGGCTTACGCGATCGGTGACGGTGGCTGAGAAGGGAATTAGGGTTCAGAATTATTAATTCGGTCCGATCCGCCAAAACAATAAATAGTTTAGGAATAAAACAAAAAATGTAATACAAATTAATTATTTATTTAATAACACTACTTGTATTTGTTTATTAAAGTTTTTTTTAGATTATAAGTTTGAAATATGTAATAAAAAGTAAATAGAAATTGTAGATAAAAATAATATTTTATTGACTTATAAATTTAAAATTGTAATCTCAAACATACTTTTATAATGAATTCTAAACATAAATTAACACTGCAGCGTTTTCTGTGCAGTATCTATTCAACCGGGAGCACAATCTTGAAGTTATGTTAATTCTATTTCGAATTCAAATTAAGTGAAATCTCGTAAGCGTGAAGGAATTAGCAAAATTTGATCACATTCCATAAGAAAATATCGTAGTGTTTTTTTTTTTTTTAAATATCGACTCATTAGTATTATCTAGTCCAGTGAGTCACCAAGGGCGGAGGGAGAGGCCCTTGGACCCCAGGCTCACGAGGTTTTCTGAAATTCTTTTTCCTGTTTTTTTTTTGCCTTTTTTGTGCATTTAAAAAAATTATAAAAATTTTATTTAAAGACTCCATGTAAGACTTCAAGATTTTGTCATATTTTTATATACAATGGTGATCTTCTACCCCCCATGTGGGCATTATAAGGTGCCCACATGCTGATGTGGCAGCATGTGGGCACTTGATGATAAAGTGTACTTTATCATCAAGTGCCCACATGCTGCCACATCAGCATGTGGGCACCTTATAATGCCCACATGAGGACATTATATCATTCTTCTTTTTATATATACTAATTTTTTATATGTGTATTGCATGTAGGCATTGTTTGAATATATACGTATAAAAAAAAAATTAGTATAAAAAATTTTAAATATATAATATGTAAATAATAAATATAAAAAACATATTTTTGAACATACCATTTAATACAATTAATTAAGTAAAATGTTGAAATTCTATTAAAAAAAAAACCAAATAAACACAACTCCTACAAAAAAATTAAATAACTCCTACAAAAAAAATTAAATAACTAAGACTCGTAAACGATCTTTTGATATTGGTAAATAGATCTGGTAAATTGACCATTTTTATATTTTTATTGAATTGCACCACTTCGAGAATTTGAATTGAACCAAACCTTCATTCTTCAGACTCGGGTCCAACTTTTTGAACTTTTTTACAAATGACTCAAACGCTAAATATTAAATAATTGTGTACAATTTGTTTATAATATTAAATAACAAAATAAAAAAAATATTAATGAAAAATTGAATGAAAATTTGGACAAATATGTGAATAGTAAAAGAAAAAAATAAGAAAAAAAAATAATAGCATTTATTTAGAATAATTTGTAATAAATAATTCAGTAAAAGTGAACTGGAGCTAGTTGTGTACAATTTGCTTATAAGAAAATAAAAAAAAATTAGTAAAAAATTGAACGAAAATTATTTGCTACTAAGGTATAAAGGAAAAACAAATAAGGAAAAAATAAATAAAGAAAAAGAAATTTTGTCAAAATAGGCTTAGCCCAATTTGATTGGCACACCACAATAAATAAATAAATAAATAAAACAAAAAAAATAAAAAATAAAAAAAGAGCTAAAGCCCCATTTTATGGCATGTGTTTTTTGAGAATCTCGACAAACACACACACCACAATAAAAAAAAAAATTTAAAAAAAAGAAGAAGAAAAGTTCAAAATGGCATTTGTGTATGTTTGTCGAGAATCTCGATCCACACACCACAAAAAACAAAAGTTTTTGGCCTTTGTCGAGTACCAATTTGACGAGTTACTCGACAAATGGAACTTCTAATTGTCCGCTCGACACACCTAAAAAAATGGTATCTAGGCAATGTCGAACTACTCGACTGACCTTTTTGTCAAGCTCAGTCGAGCAACTCGACAAAACTAAGGAAAAACAATTGGTATTTGGTTGCTCAACTAAAAAAAAGGGTATTTAGTAGTGTAAAAATGTCCAAAATTGGTATAAAAAAACCTATGAAAATTTTAAGGTTTTGATGGAGAGAAAAAAAAAATTTTGGTCTTACAAATTTTCTTGTTCCAAAAAAAACTGATTATCAAACACCTTCAAACATATCTATTTAATAGCATTTATTTAGAATAATCTGTAATAAATAAATCAATAAAAGTGAACTTGATACAATTTGCTTATAAGATAAAATTTAAAAAAAAAAAAGAATAGTAAAAAAATTGAATGAAAAAGTGTAAAAGAAAAAAAATTAAAGGAAAAAAAAATTTTTTTTTTTGACGAGTTACTTGAAAAAAAAATTGGCCTTTTTGACGAGATACTAAGGAAAAAAAATTAAATATGTTTGGATTGGAATTGAGAAAGAAAAAAAATAAGGAAAAAAAATTGTGTACAATTTCCTTATAAGATCAAATAAAAAAATAGTAAAAAAATTGAATGAAAATATTGACAAATGTCTAAATAGTAAAAAATAAGAAAAAATATATATATAATTCTCAAAATGGGCATTGATTGGCTTTCTAATTTAAAAAAAAAAAAAAACATATTGTCAAAATGCGTTAAAAGCTCATTTTACTTAACTTTGGTTTGTCGAGTAACTCGACAACAAATCGAAGCCAAGGCATTAATCTAAAAAAAATATAAAAAGTCAAAAATTGCGACTGTCTTGAATACATTGGACGAAAAATCTACAATGAAAATTTTTAATATGTATATTAAATCATATTTGCATATTTAATTATGCGAACGAGATATGTCAAATGGATGTCAAATAGAATTTTAATTAAATTGACATTTTAAAATGAAACCGAAATGGGATTATTAAATCCCATTCTAGCAGTATTTTTTTACTTGTTATTTTGAACTTTCTGATTAACGATTTTTCAATTTGAAACATGCATTGCAAAAATTGTTATGAATACTTCGAAACAATACCCACAAGGGAAATTGACGCAATTGGTCCCTAACATTTGTCCTTATTGTGCAAATGGTCCATTTGGTTCTTATTTGATAAAAAAGAGGGAAATTGGCGCAAATGGTCCCTAATGTATGACATTAGTGCGCAAATGGTCCCTAATCTTTCATTTTTTGTGGAATTGTCCATAATCTATCCATTTAGGTGCGCAATTGGTCCTTGTTGACGGATTCCGTTAAAAATCCGTCAAAACCTTTCAAAATTGGTGCAAATGGTCCCTCTCATGTTTTTTGTCTTTATTAGTGGGGGTAAAATTGTCAAGTTACATTTTTCTTTCAATTAGAGCAAATGGTCTCTAACATTTACCTTTTTTTGGCGCAAATAGTCCATAACCTATAATTATATTTTGGTTCACAATTGATCCTTATTTGATGAAAAAGATAAAAATATCCTTAGTTTTAATTTAAAAAATTTGCAATTGGATTCCTAACATTTGCAAAAAGTGAAAATGGGTTCTATACTTTTTTTTAAAAAAAAAATTAAAAGAAACTAACAAATTAAAAGAAAATAAATGGTTTGGCTCGGTTTTGGGCTCAAACCGAAACCGAACCGACCAATTCGGTTTGGCCATTATCTGAAACCGAACCAAACCGCCGCGTTGGATGAAACCGATCCAAACCGAACCGACCAATCTTGGTTCGGTTTAGACGGTTTGGGCTTTAATGTTTTGGGCTTGTATACACAAAAAAAATTAATTTTATAATTCACATTTCAAATTTTCTTTACAATATGCAACATATTATTAACAAAAATTTACAAAAAATTTAAATATAACTCCCATTTATAAAATAACATATTATTTACAACCTGTTTTTTGACATGTTATTTATAAAAATAACTCTCATTTCTCGGTTCGGTTTATTTGGCAGTTTGGTTCGGTTTTTTTGCCCAAATTGAAACCAAACCAAACCAAACCGAATATATTTTTTAAATTAGTAAACTAAACCAAACCAAACCGCCAGGGTGTGAAAAACTGAACCAAACCGACCCGATTCAGTTCGATTCGGTTGATTTGAGCGGTTTGGCAGTTTGGATGCCCACCCACACCCACACCCCACCCCACCCCACCCCACCCCACCCCACCCCATTTAAAAATCCGACCAGAGATGAGGAGATTTCTCCCCCCTGGTCGTCGGTAAAATACTGGCGACTAGGAGAGAGAAATCCTCCATCTGGTCGCGAAACTAGGGAGAAATCTCTCTGGTTTTGCGAGAATTTCTTGCAAAACCATTTATCCCTAGTTTCGTCACATCCGGCCACGAGGAATAAGGGAATTTTCCCCCCTTGGGGGAAATGGTCATAAATTTATATGGAAAGGCACCCACGAAGCATTAGGGATAGTAACAAAAAAGTTCAGGACAGCCATGATGGTCTCAAATGCTGTTTTCCATTTTTTTTTGCTTGAGTTTAAGCTAAATGTTATTGGTGTGTTGATATATTCGATATTCTTTGAAGTGTACGTGTATCTGGTTGAAGTTTCAGTTGATTAATAGGCTTCGTTTTCATTATTGTTGATGCTTGGGGTATCAATACCATGTAGACAATGGGGGGAGAAATCCCCCATTCCTCCCCAAATTTCCGACAAGTGAAATCAAAGCTCGCCTTGAGCTCTAGTTTTCGCGAAAACCAGGGAGATTCTTCTCCCTAGTTTCGACCTCTGGTTGGTTGGGATGGAATGGGATGGGATGGGATGGGATGGGATGGGATAGGATGGGTGGGTGGGTGAAAATTTTTTCTTTTTTTTAAAATAGAATTTAAAATTGGCGTCTTCATATGTTTGCTTTTTTTTTTTAAATAAAAAAATAAATTAAAATTTAAAATTGGGATGCCCAATAACCCTATGGCTCAAAAGCGGGCTGGGTTGGCTAAGTAAATATGAAACCGTATAAAATCGGGCTGGGTTGAACATAATTAAAAATTTTATTTGTGACAAATTTATTTTTATTTTTCTTTTTACGTTGTAATGATAAAATTAAAGTTTGAATTTTAAATAATATAATTACTCAATAATAATAAAATAATTTTAATTAGCACATTTGTTAATAATTATGAGTTTAAATTTTAGTTATTTTATAATAGATTTAAATTTTAGTTATTTTATAATAGTTCATAAAATATACAAAATAATTTAGTATATTATTAATTGTTAGTTTCTTTTAATTTTTTTTTTAATAAAAAAGTATATGAGCCATTTTCACTTTTTGCAAAAGTTAAGAATCTAATTGCAAATTTTTTTAATTAAAAGTAAGGATAATTTTGTCTTTTTCATCAAATAAGGATCAATTGTGCACCAAAATATAATTATATGTTATGGACTATTTGCGCCAAAAAAAAGGTAAAATTTAGGGACCATTTGCTCCAATTGAAAGAAAAATGTAACTTGACAATTTTACCCCCACTAATAAAGACAAAAAAAAACATGAGAGGGACCATTTGCGCCAATTTTGGAAAGGTTTTAACGGATTTTTAACGGAATCCATAAAAAAGAACCAATTGCGCACTTAAATGGATAGGTTATGGACCATTTGCGCCAATTTTCCTAAAAATGACGAATATGCATTTATTTTTATTTAGAAAAATTTTCAATTGAATTCCTAACATTTGCAAAAAGTACAAATGTGTTTGATATTTTTATTTTTTATAAAAAAAATTAAAAAAAGCTAACAAATTGATAATATACTAAATTATTTTGTATATTTTACGAACTATTATAGAGTAACTAAAATTTAAGCTCATAATTATTAACAAAAGTGTCAATTAAAATTATTTTATTATTATTAAGTAATTATTAAAATTTAAACTTTAATTTTATCATTACAACATAAAAGAAAAAATAACTTTTGTCACAAACTTGATACTCAAATATTATTATTTAATTAAGTTATTCTTTTATTAATTACAAATATTAGAGCTCAAATTGTATTCTTCATATTTTAATTTATCTTTTTATTATCGTTCAAAAATAAAGAATACAAAATGTGTAAATTAATTTTGGTTAGTATTTTTATGTTTTAAAACCATAATAAGATTGATGTAATATCATAAAATTATAAACGCCATTTTGTAATTTATTTAACTTAATTTTTATTCAAATTTTTCACATCACATAACAATTACATATACCTAAAGCGCAATAATTTTATATTTTTCTCTTATGAAAAATTAATTTGACACGACTATAGTAATATATTTAATATGCTAAATTAAATATTGTTTAATAAATGTATCGGACTTATTTGCACATTTTGTAAATGTTAGAAATCCAATTGCAAATTTTAAATTAAAATTAAGGGTATTTTTATCTTTTTTTATCAAATAATGACTAATTGCGCACCTAAATAGATAGGTTAGGGACCACTCTATAAAAAATGAAAGGTTAAGAACCATCTGCGCACTATTGACATACATTAGGGATCATTTACACCAATTTCTCTACCAAGAACCTACTCTGACAAGTGAATAACAAGCCCGAAAATAAGCTAAAAAATGTGACGTCGAAATAGAAATTAAATGATAAAAAATCGAATTATTAAATTTATTTCTAAAAGCCATGACTTGTTATTTTGAATTTTTGAAAGATACGTTGTGAAGTTTGCCATGAATATTTTGATGCGATGCCAAAAACTCACATCGACGAGTGAAGAATATAATCCAAATAAGCTGAAAAGGGTGTCGCCGAAATGAAAATTAAATAATAATAAATCAATTTCCAACAATCATCTAAATCTATGTAAAATTGATAAGTGTACATGTAACGGCATTGCAATCTAAAAGATCCATTGCGAAGGTTATCATGATACTTCAACACAATACTTATACCAATTATCTAATTCAACAAGTGAGAACATAGGCTGAAAAATAAGTCGAAAGAAGTGACATCAAAAGAAAAATCAAAAGATGAATTATGATTATCAAATCCATTTTTAACTACAATATTTAGCTCGTTATTTTGAACTCGACATTTATTGATCTTTCGATTCGAAAGATACATTGTGAAGAAATCATGTCTCTCAACAAAAAATTCACAACTCTGACCACCAACCAAACGGACCATAAAGATGCTTTTGAATAACATTATTTATCAATATTAGAAATCATTACCGATCTAAGTGGTAGTGACTTCTCAGTGATGATGTCTACAAAGATTACTCGATTTTCTTTGCAACACATAATCCCATAAGTTAAACTATCTATTAATTCATGATGTGATTGAATCTTATAAAATATGCCAAGTGGAACAAATATCTCTATCTTATATATGTTGTAGTCATGAATCAATTATTTTTAACCATTTGTCAACCGCGATGATTTTGGAGCTTGACTTTTCTATAGTCAATTTATGGTTTAATGGTCCACATTGGTTATCTGTTTTGATTTTAACAAAAGTTTGATAACTTTTGACGTTTTACTTTTTAATAATTTTATGATGTTGAAATCTTGAGAGTCAGCTAGCTAACCTCTTACGTTTTACACATTTTGTTTTTTGTAATTTAATTAATCTTCGGTGGTATATCCAAATTGGCTTAAGCTAATCGTGCTTAAATTAACCTCTTTTTTAACTAGTTGTCATCCTAATTATCAACTTGCTTTAGTTTCGTTTACAAGTGCACACCCTCAAGATTTTTACTTTTTTAACATTCAGTCAACAAAATTCTACGTCTCATTCAAATAAGTCCAAATTTGCTGTACTAAATACATTCTAATAAAAATTTACACATAATCAAATAAATAAATGATGTGATCATTATGGACTACATTTAATACATTTACACTTGATGTTATTAATTATATCTAAAATTTTCTATTGAAAAAATAGTTAAAAGGACATATATTTAAGACAACAAATTTAAACTACATTATAATATGTGTGTGAGAGAGAGAGAGAGAGAGAGAGAGAGAGAGAGTAGCTTTTTGCCAACAATTTTCAGTTAGAAAGAAACCCAAAATGCTCACCAATATTCAAGCATGAAGAAACTAAAATAGAGGGCATCATATGAGAAAAAAATAGAGGGAAATCATAATTAACTAAAAACATTGCACGAACAAGGGGGCATCATATGAGAAAAATTAACCGTTACACGCTAATAAACGAGAAAAAATAATCGTTACACGCTAATAAACGTACTATTGAAAGCATTATAATAGTACAAAATTAGATTTACAATCTTCAAATTTAAAATTTTGTGATAGCTTTATAATATTCATGTCTCGTTCGTGTTATCAGTACGTTGTTCAAAGTATTGGAGAAGATAGATAAATATATCAAGCGTAAAATATAACATGAAGAAGTTTGACAGGAGAATCAATTTTGTTTTGTTTTGTAATAAGTACAAATCAAGAATGTTTTGATTCATTTTCGACTGCACAAAGTTTTGAAAGGAAAACCAACCCCTAGTTTCGAAAAAAATGCTGAAAAATGTAGGTACAAAAATCTCAAACCACTTAAATGTTTTCAATGAGAACATTTTTGAACTGAAAAGCTATTGGAGTTAAATTTGATGTTTGGATAAAGCGTTAAAGAGTTAAGACTCATATGATCCCTTCCATCTTCTTATTACACATAAAATCTATTTTGATGCATGAAAAAGAGAATGAGTTTTGCAAAAATTACAAGTAAATTGATTTTTTAAAGAAAAAAGGTTGAGTGGTGAAATTAATATTTTATCAGAAAACTCGTTACCTAATAGTTGAAAATTGATAAATAATAACTCTATGAAAAAAATGTATCATATTGGAATTGTAGACAATCTGGTCACGTGAGGAAAAATAGTCTAAAGAATGGAACATACTTGACTAATTGTTCGAAATCCGTTACGAACTACGTGTCTTTCTTTATAGAAGGCAATGAAGTCGTTTGAGTAAGATATGTCACTACTAGTAGGTCCATGTATTTGTACACGACATTAGGTTGACATTGATGTAATATATGTTGTAGAATTTGTATTGATGGCCTATGAACTACCAAGAGAGTCAAGCAGCGGGTTGAACCATAATTTTTCGACAAATTTGTTTGACATAAGCCAATTTAAATTCGTAAAAAATTTTAATTTTAAGTTATTAGACTTTTATGATGAAGAATGATAATTCTCTTTTTTAAGAATTGAGAGTATTAAAAGTTATCACTTTCTTTTTCTCTCAAATATCGTGATCAAGGCCTATAGAAGAGATTACAAAAAATTTTGCTCGTTTTTGTGAACGTGGAGATTGTTAGAAAAATCGACATAAACGATCCAAAAAATAAAAGTAAAATAATTGGTATAATAGTTAGCGGTTAGCCGTAACAATTTATAATATATTTTAAATTTTTGTCTTTGATATTACATAAATTCTTATATTAATTTTTTTTATATTTTTTAAACTTCGTAATATTTTATCTAAACAAAAATTATGTGAGAAAATCAAAAAAATAAAGAATTAGTTACAATTCTCAACAAATTTCCAATGTAATATCACAATTGAAAAATAGAATATTTATATCTATCTAATAAAGTTTTAAATCAAAAAGAGCGATTATGGTTAAAACTTAAAATATTCAAAAATTGAAGCAATCTTCATTATCGACGAGAATGATTCTTAATATTCAACAAAATAAACACTTCTTCATCAGTTCATTGAGTGTAATCTTTAATTTTGTACTGCTCTATAAATTTATCTAAACATTTGATTTTTAGAATACTCAAATAACTCGACCTAACCCGATTCATCTAATACGGGAGGGTGTTGGGCCCATATCCGAGCAGCCCAGTACTATTTCACGCCCAAGTTGGGAAAGTGAACGATTTCGTATGAATAACCAAAGCATGACGTCGTCCTCACATCATATCATGTATTCTTTTACTACTCGTTTATTATTTTCTGGAACATATATTGAAAAATAAAAAGGTGAGGATTTCTTTTTAGGGAAATTGGCGCAAATGGTCCCTAACGTTTACCATTAGTGCGCAAATGGTCCCTAACGTTTCATTTTTGGCAGAAAGGTCCCTAACCTATACATTTAGGTGCGCAAATGGTCCTTTTAGGTGCGCAAATGGTCCCTAGCACTCTTTTTTGTCTTTATTATCAGGGGTAATATTGTCAAGTCACATTTTTTTTTCAACCTTTCAATTGGCGCAAATGGTCCCTAATCTTAAGAAATTTGCAATTGGATTCCTGAACTTTAAAAAAGTGAAAATGAGTCCGATACTTTAATATTTTTATTAAAAATTAAAAAAAAAAACTAACAAATTAATAATATACTAAATTATTTTAAATATTTTATGAACTATTATAAAATAACCAAAATTGAAATTCATAATTATTAACAAATGTGCTAATTAAAATTATTTTATTATTATTAAGTAATCATATTATTTAAAATTCAAACATTAATTTTATCATTACAACAAAAGAAAAAAAATAAATTTGTCACAAATAAAAATTTTACTTATGCTCAATCCAACTCGATTTTATACAGTCTCATATTTATTGGGCCAATCCAACTCGCTTTTGAGCTACAAGGTTACTGGACTAGTCCTATTTTAAATTTTAATTAATTTTTATATTAAAAAAAAAAAGGTTTCCACCCCCACCCCCACCCCACCCACGCCCACCCCCACCCCACCTCACCCCCAAAATTCGAGCATCAGGAGGGGATTTCTCCCCTCCCCGGTCGCTAAAATTTTTATTTGTGACAAATTTATTTTTCTTCTTTTGTTGTAATGATAAAATTAATGTTTGAATTTTAAATAATATGATTACTTAATAATAATAAAATAATTTTAATTAGCACATTTGTTAATAATTATGAATTTCAATTTTGGTTATTTTATAATAGTTCATAAAATATTTAAAATAATTTAGTATATTATTAATTTGTTAGTTTTTTTTTTTAATTTTTAATAAAAATATTAAAGTATCGGACTCATTTTCACTTTTTTAAAGTTTAGGAATCCAATTGCAAATTTCTTAAGATTAGGGACCATTTGCGCCAATTGAAAAGTTGAAAAAAAAATGTGACTTGACAATATTACCCCTGATAATAAAGACAAAAAAGAGTGCTAGGGACCATTTGCGCACCTAAAAGGACCATTTGCGCACCTAAATGTATAGGTTAGGGACCTTTCCGCCAAAAATGAAACGTTAGGGACCATTTGCGCACTAATGGTAAACGTTAGGGACCATTTGCGCCAATTTCCCTTCTTTTTATAAAGTTTCAGAATCATAACGTGAAGAAATAAAGTTAGTTGGGCCTACGGCCTACTCCTCAGATTCTCTTTCTGTACTTGTCATAATTATGTTTGTTTCTGTGGGCTAGTTTCAAACAAATTCTTTGGGCTTGGCCTAAAGGAAAATTAATGTAAAAATTGTCTATTTAAAATATTTTTTAAAATTGTAATTAATTCATACTCATCAACAATATTTCAAAATTATTCATATAATCCATATTTTTCATTGGCTTCTTTTTCTACCTACACAAACCTCCTCCGACGAATTCAATTTCGATGACAGCGGAGGTTGAGCGGTTGTACCACGAGAATGGGTATGCCTTGTGCACATGTTGTGAATTTAGGGAAGGGACTTTTAGTGGATGGATTGATAGTGCGACGTCGGCAGATTATCCCTAACTATCCTTGCTTAATTTTATTTATCTAATATATTTCTCTGGCTCATGTAGAGTTTTCAACATACTTTCATCAAATAGAGTGTTGTTGTCTTCAATTTCAACAGTTGTTAGGTTGTCTCTTGTCAAGTATATATTTTCGACTGAACGATTAGGGGAATATGTTCGGTACATGCTTCAAATCAAACCTGATTGTCAATTGTCGACTGAGTTGTGTCCGTTATTCAAAAATAAGGTTATGGAAGTTTTGATCAAAGACTCTTCAAATCAGGCTCAATTGAATGTTTTCAATTATTACATGTTTTGATTTGCTTATTGCCATTTTTTTTAGAGGGAATAACGAGGGTTCATAGACCATGAAGATCCAGCAGACGAAAAAGTTTAGGTTGGAGAACTGGTCATATTCAATTCCTAGTCTATCAAGTACTAAACGTGGAGAAGAGAATAAAACTGAAAGTAATTTGTATTTAAGGCTACTCTATTCATATCTTCGTTCATTTATGCCTGCATATGATTTGAATGTGCATCAACCTTATCATAGTTTGTGATAGGATGAGCGTTAAAGCGAATGTTTAGGAAGTATATTAGTTGTGGCTATGATTTGTTGTTGTAAATAGTAGCATGAATTTTTTTTATGGATGAAAAAGTTTGATGTGGGCATGTTCTGATGAAAGTTGGCCATTATATTATTTTTTGTGTTGTTAGTCATATGTATTATTTGATACTGTATTATAGAAACAATATCATAAAAATATAGTATCATAACAGAAATGGACATAAAGTTCACATACGTGCTCAGAATTTTTATTATAATATGATTTTGGAATCGTCCCAACGAGCCGATCAAGACCAATTGTTTTGTCACTGCTGATATTGGATTTTAGTTGTTTGAAGTAGTCTCTTTAACTTAAAATGACAATCTTTAGTTTTTCATGTTTTAATAGTATCATACTAAAACAGTATTATAGATAAATATATATTAATATATCAGTATCATACACGAAAGTATCTTAATAAAACAGTATCACATATACAAATTACAACTCAATAAAATAACAATATCATAGATTGAAACATTATTGTAATAAAACAGTATCAAAGATAAAAATATAGTATAAATATACTATATCATTTTATATAAATAAAACAATATCATATATAAAACTAAGTACAAGATGTTTTGCTGGTTGAAGGAATGATAATGTTCTTAAAATGTCATATTAGTAATACAAGATCATTGATACTGTTTGCATTCAATAACAGTATTATATGTTGAAACATTATTATAATAAAACAATATCAATTGTAGGAGTATGTTGGTCCTTTAGCGCTAAAATGTGAATTTAATTGAATTGAGTTTTGGGCATATAACTTTAGAGCCCATAAGTGCAATGATCATGCCTAAATTTACCCTAAATAAATTATTGGTACTATTTAATCGAAAATAAATTAAAAATAACCACCAAGAAGGAAAGATCTCAAATAAATATAATACTATAAATAGTAGAATGATCTACTCCCCATCATAGAGAGTAGTTATCAAGGCCACCGAATACGTGGAGAGTAGATCATTCCCCACTATAAATAATAATTCTCAAAATAGAAAAGTCATGTACAAAAAAATTTATGAATAACGTCAAACATTGACTAACAATAATTAGAACTTCAGGATAAGGTCACAAGTCTATGGGTAAAATTAAAGTTAGAAAACCTTAAGATAGTCAGGAAATGGTAGATAAAAAGGATTAAAACTATGTTAGTATATTTGTGTGAGCTTGTGAATACTTATAAGTTGATCAAATATTATTTTTATTCATATATTTTGTAGGATATGTAATTTTTATCTATTTTTTATCCACACATTTCGTAGGACTCACTATTTATAATATACAAAAATCTTTATCAAACATACATTAAAACTATGTTAATAAAACACTTAAGAGATAGACGACTTATAATCAACTTGAAAAAATCAAATGGAAAATAAGTCCATTTCTCAAGAAAATTCATATGGAAATTAAAGCGTTGATTAATAGACGAATGAAATTCTTAAAAAACAACGACTTACAAATAGTAGTGATAAAAGTGAATGTCTATAGAAGAATATTGCAATTCGCTATATGATCAATTTTAGTGCGATTTATGTGAAATTGTTAATCTACTTTTCCAATGGGCTTTAATTAAGAAAAGAAACTGACATTAATAGCACTTTACGTGATCAAAACTGTTTGTAACACCTTCAAAGGCTTATGGACTTGCATATATGTAACGTTAAGTTTTCAGTTTTCTTCCATTGGCTCTTCTCATCCAAATTAAAGGCAGTTTAAGCAAATTGGAGGTCTCAGGCGAAAAAAGTTATGAGTCTTCTCCACACCCCCCCACCCCCACCCCCCCTCCAAAAAAAAAAGAAGTTAAATAGAGCAAGTGATGATCGTCAAAAATTTCTTCGATGATCGCTAATGTTATTATTGTCGGTAATTCTGACGAAAATCAATACATGTCAGCGATTCGAACAAAATTACTAACAATAATATTGTGGTTTATAATTGATAGACCTCCTTCAACGATTATTGACGATAATCGACAATTATTTATAAAGCTTTGATCGCTCATCGTCAACAAAGAAGCTGTTAGTGTCATCGAAGGTTCTTCCTCTATTTTTATATTTTTATATTTTCTATTTACAATCTTACTAACAAATAAGTTATTTTTCGCAACTGTTATTTTGATCTTGACGGAATTTTTTGTGGTTAATATTTAATTTTTATATTTTTATTACTTTAACTATAAACAAAATTTCTGCTGGCAAATTAAATAGATCAAAATATTTAACTTTTTAATATTACAAATTGAAATCTATTCATAATTTACAATTATTTTTTATTGTTTTATATAAATTAAATCTGTTAAGATAATATTTCTTTAAAAATTATCAAGAAAAAAATTTCCGTTAATATTAAATTATTAATATTATCAACAAAATTTTCGTTGATAATTACTTAATTTTTGTCACTAAATTAAATTTATGACTTGATGATTAATTATCGTAGCACCCAAAAAAAAAAAAATTTTTGATTTGGAGATTCTTTTGGTAAAATTATTTAGAAAAAAAGTTCCTAAATTTTGGGGGACTTGCCTAAGTATATGTTTGGAGGTGCTGAAATTATAATTTAAGTGCTTTTATTATTATAAGCAGTTGGTAAATGTGTGGATAAAAAGTGGTTGTAAGTAGTGGGTCCCATGAAATGTGTGGATGAAAATTATGTTTGACTAGTTTGACCAGCTGAAATTATAATTTAAGTTATGCCAAACATATGCTAAATGTGGGGTTTATGAGACTTTCTCACTTGTCTCGAAATTAAGTTGACAAAACAACAAATAGCGAGCTATGAAAGAAACAAAGTTTTAAAAAATTATTTAGCTACATCCAAGTATATCTAATTTCCGAACTTGGCATACAAGGGACATTTTGATAAAATATATCAATTACTACTAACACATAATCATGTCTTCTAGTATATGGCGTGTTCAATGTCTCTCATAAATGGAAACTTGTTGAGTTATTCTATGTAATTAACATCTTTAAATTCATGTGCCAATGAGGTAGTTTTAAATGGGGGCTTCAACGCTTCACTCAATAGGAAGGAAACATTTTTTAGTAACTACAATAACATCAATCTAGTTTCACATATCTCTTATGCTCAAAATTTTAAGAAATTAAAGGTAGATGCTTTTTTATGGATTATTTTGCTGTGAGCTTGACTATAGGCTTTTTCTAGTGCACTAAACTAATTACTTTGAAGGAATGAGACTTGAGCTCAAGTTTAAGGTCAAACTTAGTTGAGATTAATAATATCTCACGAATTGAAATTCTCAATCTCAAGTTGAGAAAATATTTTTTAAGGTTTTAATTTTTTTTCATTTCTTGATCTTAGTCGGGTTTCTATCCTCGACCAAGGGTCAATGCTTTTTTTATTCTAAGTCAAAAAATATTGTTTTATTTTCTTATTTTCTCAATTCACATTGAAATTATCAATGCCATTTGATAATATCTCAACCTATAGTTGATTCTTGATTCCAACTGATTTTTTTAATGGAGTTTCGGCGCAAATGGTCTATAACGTATGTTCTAAGTGTATTTTTGACTTTTTGATCTCTAATATTTTATTTTTGGCAAGGATGTCCCTAACATATACCATTGGATGCAAAACTGGTCTCTATGGACGAATTCTGTCCAAATTTGCTGTTGATTGGGTGCGTGGTCTCAAATCTCTTTTAATTTGTCTTTACCTACAGGGTTAAATTAGTCAACTCACATTTTTTTTTTTTTTTTTACTTTGCATCTTTTCACATTACCCAGCACGGTTTGAGAATAAAAAAAAAAACTCCAATCACTCTGAAATTTGAGGACTCAGTTTTCCAAATAACAAAAACGGCAAAAAAATCAGTGGATTTTTGAATTTATTTGAATTTTTGAATGGTTGATGCATGAAATGTTGTAGTAAATGTCATTTTTGGTGGCTATATGTGTGATGTTCTGATTTAACATGTTAGTGCATTTTTTGAATATGAATTTGTGCATGGATGGTTTGAGTTTGGAAATGTTGGCATAATTGAAAAATGGTGGTTGAATGTTCTGTTGACGTCTGAACCTGCACCAGTCCACGTACCAACAGATCTCCAGTCACTCCTCTGCCAGCTCGTATGTTACCTGCACACTAGGACGACCGTTAGGCACCAAGATCTCCGGAGAAAAGGGGTCCGGCGATCGTTGGCACTCCGACGATCAAGTCAACAGCCGGTATATAAAGAATACGCGGGGGCGGGAACAAAATAGGAGTGTGGGAGAGACAAGCAGGCAGAAGTTTGAGCAGAGTTTAGGGTGGGATTCGTAAGCGTAAAAAGTGCGTACCTTGGAACAATCGGAGGCATTGTTTTTATAGCGCAAGCATCCTAATTGATTTGGAAGACGAAATCAATTAGATCCCCAATCAGGTCTTCCTTCCTTATGTGATAAGGATACCCGAGATCGCCTTCCTTCCTTGAGTTTATCACGTTGCATGATTTTAGGAGATCATGATTGTGTTTCCTTGTGGAGGTTCGTGCGCCCAATCCAACGCGATCTTTCTTTAATTACTTCTCTGGTTCCCCCGGCATACTGAGCTGCTCGCTGGTTACGAGTGATGCGAGGCCTGACGAGGCCCTATAGTTCGTATGTGGGCGCCAAGACCCTCCACATGACTCGCAGATTTTTGGCCGAAGGCCTAAGCTCGTGACGGGCCCTTCCCCGGCCCTAGCAGGGGCCCAGATAAGGTTCTTGATGGATTACGAATTAGGCCCTTACTGGGCTTAGATGGGGCCTGTGCTGACGTGGCGGCCGTATCGTAATCGTGTGGTAACAATAGTCCCCCAAGTCCAAGCCTATTATTTATGCTAGGCGAGGGACTTGTGAGGATAAGCAGAGTGTTCATGTTCCTCGCATGAAGTGTTTCTTAAGGTGGTTCGGCAGGGAGTGATGTGTCTCGCGGAAAGTGTGTACTACTCAGTATAGTCCCCCAAGTCCGAGGCCGAACATTCATGACGGGTGAGGGCTTACAGCGGACAGGCCAATGCTGATGTGTTTTCTGATGGCGTGATCCTGTCCACCAAGACTGTTACCCTCTGGTCAGGCAATCATGAGTGAGGGAGTGCGTGCATTAAATGCTACCGCGTGATAGGGGTATATGGGGGGGCGCATTTAAATTTGGGAATCATTTCCCGAGCATTAATTGCGCAGACATTCAGGAGAACCCGAAAAGTTTGCCGTTGTCAATGCCTTGGGGAGGTAGAACGTCCGTGCGTCGTTCTAGGTTCCCGGTCATGCCCGTTTCCAGTGTATTACTTCTCTTTCTGATGTGGCCCTTTATAAGTGGGATGCAGGTGTGACAATAATCTTCTATCGTGATTCCGTCGTAATCAACCTGTCATGACCGTATGATTAAGATAAAAATAGAGGACGTGTGATGGTGGTGTGGCTGAGGGGCTGGCAGTCGAGATGCCTGTGAATCGGAGAATCAACGTTCAGAGGACCAAAGGATGTGCCAATCAACGTTCAGGGGACCAAATGTCCAGGGAGGGAATCTAGGCTTAGCAGCCTTGGCCCGGCCCTCCCCTGAACTGTGGATGAGGCGGCGGGGGTGTTCTCCTGCTGCCAAGAAAGGCATCAACAGTCTTTTTTGAGCAGTATGGTCTAATTAGCCACCAAATCAATTCAGGTTGGCTCAGGGGACCCCCTATCAAAATGGAGTCAGGCTCCCTAACCTGGACGATGCCAGAGGAAACTAAGGGGTAGGTTTAGTAGATCTAGCTACCCCAGTTATGTGCTGACCCGGAGAGGCGGCGGGGGTTCTTAGGATGTTCTGCCATTAGACCTTCTCTAGTATTGTGTATTGTATGAAATAAAAAAGGATGCCGAGTTGCCTTCGTCTCTGTATGCTTGTATCTCTATCGCGTGTATGATGTTCGTGCTGTAAATACTTGTTCACGGTCTTCGCCGATGTGTTGCTTTGCGAAGTTATTAGTATAAGACCAGGGTAGGGAACCACATTTCTGGCGGTGCGTACGTCATGATCGATACCTCGCTGTGTAGGAATTATGATGGGGTTGGGGCGAACGTCTAACAAACTTGACTTGCCGTGGGTGGGCGGTGGCGATAGTCTCGTCATGCCTTAGTGTTCGCGCAGGCACGCTCCCTGCTCCCCCAAAAGTTTAGATATATCCCCTTAGGGTTTATCACACGTGTGTCAAATTCCTGCCACGTGTCGGTTCACCTGACTATTGGTGTCCCGTTGAGCTTATATAATATGACAGGGAATTCCCAAATTAGCATTCTCCTGTCGTTTCGCTGTCCTGCCTAAACCTTTGCTCTTTGTCAACCATGTCGGGCTTCCATTTTTCTAAGGTCCCTAAATTCAAAATTAGACGTGGGGGCATAGTGGAGGATG
The DNA here is from genome assembly GCA_030279155.1 of Forsythia viridissima. Lineage (NCBI taxonomy): Eukaryota > Viridiplantae > Streptophyta > Magnoliopsida > Lamiales > Oleaceae > Forsythia > Forsythia viridissima. The sequence continues at coordinate 1,769,625 of CM059033.1, forward strand.
CCTCCCATCCACGTGTGGCGTCACCTGGGGTGCCTGGGTCCGGGCCTGCAGGGATGCAGGATCCGGAGACGGCGGCAGGTCGACCGTCCACTTCCTCCGTGCCGGGAGTGAGAGTAGGCGTTCCGGATTTTGCTAGTCGCAGGTCCCCTGTTTGGTCGCCAGCAAGTAAGAGACCAAAGGTCGAGAGTGGGGAACAGGCGTCCCGAATGCCTGCATCTCCCCCTCCTGGCCGGCGTGAGTATATCAACATTGGGGCCCGTCAGGATGATCTGGATCCGTTAGCCGTTGAGAAGCTGCCCCCAGCGGTTGTACTTGCGGCTACCTCAGTCCACAAATACTGGACATCCCCCTTTGGGAAGGCGGTTGATGCCGTGGAGGTGACGGAGTTGATGAAGCTTGCCGAAATGTATACCTCTCGTAGCCATGTCTTAAATTGTGAGTTGTATAAAATGCTGGAGATGAGGGTTGCTGAGATACGGTCTGCTCTTGGAGAGGATGACGATGCCGAGGCGATGAGGGCCGAGGTCAAACGCCTTCGGGCAAGACTCGCATTTTCGGAAGACGCGCGCAGTCGCGCCTTGTATGACGTGACGAAAGCCCAGACAATCCAAAAGGCTTGTGTCGTTGCCCAGAAAAAGGCTGAGTCCCAGTTGAAATCGTGCCAGAACATGATACAAGCCAAAGATAAGGAGCTGATAGAAGTGTCAAACGAACTGGTGAAGGCTAAAGGCCTTCTGGCGAAACTGGGGGTACCGGGTTATACCGAAACGTAGGGTTTTTGTCGCGTTGGTCTTTGTGTAATCGAGTAACGAGCTTGTAGTAGAAGCTTTTGTGTTTCGTTTCAGATGTACTTGAAACCTTGTTTGTCAGGCTTAGGGTTTTACGAGCGTAATGCCCATCCTGTGAATCAAAAGGCTCCGAACCCTAATCCTTTTGCTGTCGATTTAAATGCATTTGATTAATAACGCGTTAAATATTTACCCAGCGAGTTAATGGAGTCGGCCGCGAACCACACTCCCTCGCTGCCGTGTACTCTGTAATTGCCTGATTTCGCGTAAAATATTTATCCAGCGAGTTAATGGAGTTGGCCGCGAACCACACTCCCTTGCTGCCATGTACTTTGCAATTGCCTGCTAACGCGTAAAATATTTTCCCAGCGAGTTAATGGAGTTGGCCGCGAACCACACTCCCTCGCTGCTGTAGACTTTGTAATTGTCGGATTACGCGTAAAATATTTACCCAGCGAGTTAATGGAGTTGGCCGTGAACCACACTCCCTCGCTGCCGTGGACTTTGTAATTGCCGAATTACGCGTAAAATATTTACCCAGCGAGTTAATGGAGTTGGCCGCGAACCACACTCCCTCGCTGCCATGGACTTTGTAATTGCCGGGTTACGCGTAAAATATTTACCCAGCGAGTTAATGGAGTTGGCCGCGAACCACACTCCCTCGCTGCCGTGGACTTTGTAATTGCCTGATTTCGCGTAAAATATTTACCCAGCGAGTTAATGGAGTTGGTCGTGAACCACACTCCCTCACTGCCATGTACTTTGCAATTGCCTGATTACGCGTAAAATATTTACCCAGCGAGTTAATGGAGTTGGCCGCGAACCACACTCTCTCGCTGCCGTGGACTTTGTAATTGCCGGATTATGCGTAAAATATTTACCCAGCGAGTGAATGGAGTTGGCCGCGAACCACACTCCCTCGCTGTCGTGTCAGCACTCGTTGTATGTGGGATACTGTGAATTCATAAAGGGCAAGCATTTTTGATCGGCGCCGGGTTTCGCGGCGTCCGCCAACAAGAAAAATCGCAAGGAAATCAACAGAAGAAAGTTACTAAAAAACAGTATTTACTGGTGATATGGCCTCAGGTGGGCGATATTCCAAGGATGCCTCGTCTCTTGTCCATCGGAATCTTCTAGTCTATAAGTTTCGGGGCGGACCTCTTCGATGACCTTGTATGGCCCTTCCCAGGTGGGCCCTAGGGTTCCGGCCCCTGCTTCCTTATTAGCTTGGAATATTTTCTTTAGAACGAAGTCATTGACGCGAAAGTTCCTGCCCCTGACCTTGGAGTTATAATATCGGGTCATCTTCCGTTGGTAAACCGCGAGGCGTAGTTGTGACTCCGTGTGTTTCTCATCTAGCAGGTCGAGGCTTGCTTTTTGTAAATCATTGTTGACCACTTCATTGAAGTGCAGATGTCTTGGCGAGGATATCCCTATCTCGACGGGGATCATAGCTTCTGCCCCATATGCCATGGAGAACGGGGTTTCGCCGGTGGCCGTGCGAGAGGTGGTTCGGTAGGACCACAAGGTCTCGGGTAATTCTTCGGCCCATCCTCCCTTCGCGGACTCCAGCTTCCGCTTAAGAGTGTGTTTAATGATCTTATTCACGGCCCATCCTCCCTTCGCGGATGCCAAGGTTCTCACAGTTCGCGTTAAACTTCATGCCAGCGAATTGTGTGCCGTTGTCGGAGACGAGGGAATGGGGAACACCGAAGCGGTAGATAATATTTTTCCATACAAATTTCCAGGCGTTTTCCTTCGTAATTTTGGCCAGAGGTTCGGCCTCACACCACTTGGTGAAGTAATCTACAGATACAATTGCGAACTTGACCCCACCTCTCCCTGTCGGGAGGGGGCCGATGAAGTCGATTCCCCATTTGGCGAAGGGCCAGGGGCTAGTGATCGGAGTAAGGTTCTGAGCGGAGAGCTTCGGGACCGTCGCAAATCTCTGGCATTTGTCACATTTCTTCGCGAAATTGTGGGAATCTTTTTTCATGGTCGGCCAATAGTACCCTTGTTTCAAGGCTTTCTGTGCCAAGGCCATCCCCCCTGAATGATTGCCGCAGATCCCTTCGTGTATCTCTTTCATCACGTATACTGCTTCCTCTTGTGTCAGGCAGCGCAAGAGGGGGTGGCTGAATCCCCTTTTATATAGAATTCCGTCCTGTAATACGAATTTCGCGGCCCTTCTACGGAGCTTCTGTGCCTCTAGTTTGTCTTCGGGCGCCACCTGGTTCGCTAGATACTCGGTAATCTCCTTCATCCATTTCGGAGAATCATGGATGGTTAGGACGGAGGGTGTGATTGCGCCTTCGGTTGAAGGTTGTGTAAGCTTTTCCACTGGGATGGCCTTCATCAGGTCGGAGTCCCTACTGTTTGCTAGTTTTGAGAGGGCGTCCGCGTAGCCATTTTCCGTTCGTGGGATCTGGAGGAGTTCGTATTCTTCAAAACGGGACAACTGTTCTTTAGCTTTGGACAAGTAAGACACCATGGATTGTTCACGTGCTGCGAAGGTCCCATTAACTTGACTTACGACAAGCTGTGAATCGCTGTGGATTTGGAGCTTCCTTGCCTTCATCTCGTGCGCTAGCCTCAAGCCTGCTAGCAGTGCCTCGTATTCTGCTGCGTTGTTGGATGCTTTGAATTCCAGGCGAAGCGCGCAATTGAGATTATGGCCATCTGGGCTGATTAGCAGGATCCCGGCTCCTGCCCCAGCCTCTCCCGAGGATCCATCGACATATAATTTCTATGTCGGTACCTCCAAGTGTCGGGCTTCAAGCGGACCATCGGGGATGTGGGCGAACTCAGCCACAAAATCTGCTAAAGCTTGCCCTTTTATCGAAGGCCGTGGTTTATAACTGATGTCGAACTGGCTAAGTTCCACCGACCACTTCATCAATCGCCCTGAAGTATCTGGCTTCTGGAGTATCTGCCGCAAGGGGAGGTTCGTCAGGACATCTATGCTGTGGGACTGGAAGTATGGCCGAAGTTTCCTGGAGGCGACGATTAACGATAGAGCGAGTTTCTCCATGTCTGGATATCTCGTTTCCGCGTCCTGTAGGGCTTTGCTTACGTAATAGACGGGGAATTGCGCCGAACCTTCTTCACGGATGAGCACTGAGCTGATCGCCTTTTCCGAGACGGCGAGGTATACGAGTAACGTTTCCCCGTTCTTGGGTTTGGATAGCAGTGGAGATTTCCCGAGAAGGATCTTGAGGTCTTGGAAGGCTTTTTCGCACTCATCGGTCCACTCAAATCGTTTTCCCCCCTTTATGGTTTGAAAGAAAGGTTGGCAACGATCGGTCGCCTTGGATATAAACCGATTCAGAGCCGCTAACCTCCCCGTCAGACTTTGGACTTCTTTGGGAGAGGAGGGGGACCGCATTTCAATGAGCGCTTTGATCTTTTCGGGATTGGCTTCTATCCCCCGCTGGTTGACCATGTAGCCGAGGAACTTTCCGGATGCGACCCCGAACGCGCACTTTAAGGGGTTAAGCTTCATGCGATATCTGCGAAGGGTTTCGAACATCCCCCTCAGGTGATCTATGTGGTCTTCTGTGTTGACGCTTTTTACCAGCATGTCGTCGACGTATACTTCCATCGTGTTCCCAATTTGTCCGGCGAACATGCGATTTACCAGCCGCTGATAGGTGGCTCCCGCGTTCTTTAAGCCGAATGGCATCATCTTATAACAGTATAGCCCTCGGTCCGTAATAAACGACGTGTGGTCCTTGTCTCCAGCGAACATCGGAATTTGGTTGTAACCCGAGTAGGCGTCCATGAAGCTAAGTAACTTGTGGCCGGCGGTTGCGTCGACCAGTTGATCGATGCGCGGTAATGGGAAACTATCTTTGGGACATGCCTGGTTCAGATCTGAGAAGTCGATGCATACCCTCTATTTTCGGGGATTTTTTCGAACCAACACTGGGGGTAAATCGCTACCCTGATGAACCCGCTGGCCAGCAGCTTGTCCACCTCCTCTTTCAAGGCCTGGTACCTTTCGACACTTAGAGGTCTTCTTTTCTGGATCCTGGGGCGTACGTTTGGGTCCGTTTTCAAAGCGTGGCATGCGATCGATGGGTCGATCCCGACCATGTCGCTGTGTTTCCATGCGAAGATGTCTGCGTTTTCTCGCAGGAATTGTTTTAACTCTTCTTTCATCTTTCCTTCGAGTTTTTCTCCCACCTGCAGCATCTGGGTTGGCTCCGATGGGCTTACCGGAAAGGTTTCGAGCTCCTCCGCTGGGGAGGTGAGAGATTCCGAGGCTATGATCCGAGGATCTAGACTTTCGTCTAGTACCAATTCTTCATCCACCCCGTCGTCGCTAACTTCCGTTGATTCCGAATGTATGTCCATTACCTACGGTTTGTCTATGTTATGGGAGTTGTGGTAGTCTGAAGAACCAGGCTGTGAAGGGCTTCTCCGGGTACGACTGCGCTTGGGTCCCTGCTGGAGGGGCTGGTCATCCAGCAGCCCTAGCGCGGCCTCCATCCGGGCGTCATCCGACTCCAGGTCCTGATCCTCTTGTCCCACCACCCGTTTCTGTCGATATTCGGGCGTCATGCTCTTTGGGTAGAAGACGCGTTTTACCAAAAGCACTGGGTCGTGTAAGGCTTCTCGGTTCCCACAGACGGCGCCAATCTGTTGACGTCTGAGCCTGCACCAGTCCACGTGCCAACAGATCTCCAGTCACTCCTCTGCCAGCTCGTATGTTACCTGCACACTAGGACGTCCGTTAGGCACTAAGATCTCCGGAGAAAAGGGGTCCGGCGATCGTTGGCACTCCGACGATCAAGTCAACAGCCGGTATATAAAGAATACGCGGGGGCGGGAACAAAATAGGAGTGTGGGAGAGACAAGCAGGCAGAAGTTTGAGCAGAGTTTAGGGTGGGATTCGTAAGCGTAAAAAGTGCGTACCTTGGAACAATCGGAGGCATTGTTTTTATAGCGCAAGCATCCTAATTGATTTGGAAGACGAAATCAATTAGATCCCCAATCGGGTCTTCCTTCCTTATGTGATAAGGATACCCGAGATCGCCTTCCTTCCTTGAGTTTATCACGTTGCATGATTTTAGGAGATCATGATTGTGTTTCCTTGTGGAGGTTCGTGCGCCCAATCCAACGCAATCTTTCTTTAATTACTTCTCTGGTTCCTCCGGCATACTGAGCTGCTCGCTGGTTACGAGTGATGCGAGGCCTGACGAGGCCCTATAGTTCGCATGTGGGCGCCAAGACCCTCCACATGACTCGCAGATTTTTGGCCGAAGGCCTAAGCTCGTGACGAGCCCTTCCCCGGCCCTAGCAGGGGCCCAGATAAGGTTCTTGATGGATTACGAATTGGGCCCTTACTGGGCTTAGATGGGGCCTGTGCTGACGTGGCGGCCGTATCGTAATCGTGTGGTAACATGTTCAATGTGCATCAGGGCATGGATCATTGGTTAGAGGGGAATATTAATGCAACTTTTTCAATAGATATGTTATAGACTAGTTGTGCACCTTTACTAAAAAGAGTTAGGGGACCACATGTGCACATTTGCTGAAAATGTTAGGAACCATTCACGCACATTTACTGAAAAGGTTAGGGGTTGTCTATGCACCATCTCTACACATTCAACATAATGAAACAAATGAGAATGTTAAACATAGAGATTGAATCTTATTTTCATTCATTCATCCAATATTGGCTCACTAGTCTTTTTTGATATGCGAGAAAACGTCTACCAATGTTCAGATTTATTTAAGAACTCTTCATCTTCTATAGTAGTCTACACTGACAAAGATTGGATTCTATTTACTTTTTCCAATTCCAGTCATACTTCAAATTTTTGCAATTTTCATCAACAACATATACTTGGTGGGTATGGTTTATGTTATATAGACGAGAACAAACAGAAGGAAAAAAAAGGTGAGTCGACCAATTTACCCTTCAATGTAAAGATAAATTAAAAGAGATTTGAGATCACCCACCCAACTAAGCACCCAACTAACAGCAAATTTGAATGTAATTCATTCACATAGACTAGCTTTGTATTCAATGGCACAGGTTAAAGACCTCCTAGACAAAAATGAAAGGTTAAGGACCAAAAATACACTAAGAACATATATGGACTATTTGCGCCAAAATCTATTTTTCTAATTTCACAAGATAAGGGATATTTTTACCTATGGAAGAATGCATAAAGATTTTGTGCTAAAATGAAATTGTAGAATGCAAATGCATACTATCAATTTTCAGTCCCATTTAATGGGTTAATTATACCATATACTACTGAACTTTATACTCTATTTTATTTATACTACTAAACTTTAATTCGTTTTATTTATACCACCGAATTTTATACCATGTTTCATTTATACCACTAAACTTTAAAATTATTTTCAGTTAAACCACTTCATTAACCAACCGTTTATTGTTTAACAAAAATTCTGACGTGGCATTAATGGACCGTTAATTGGCTGATGTATTTCGCCACGTATGAAAGTATTGTCCACATGTATAATGTTCAAAATAAAAATACGTTTTTATATCAACTATTTCTACAATTCTTGAGCTCAAAGTCGTTTAATTGATGTCAAAACGTATTTTTATTTTAAACTTCATACACATGGAGAGATACATCAGCCAATTAACGGTTCGTTAATGCCATGTTAGAATTTTCGTCAAACAATGAACGATTAGTTAATGAAGTGGTTTAACTGAAAATAATTTTAAAGTTTAGTAGTATAAATGAAACGAATTAAAGTTCGGTGGTATAAATAAAATATGGTATAAAATATAGTGGTATAAATGAAACGAATTAAAGTTTGGTGGTATAAATGAAATGAAGTATAAAGTTCAGTGGTATATGTTGTAATTAACCCCTCATTTAAGTAGTGCTATTTATGTCAATTATCATTAGAAAGCTTGGAGTCCACTCTGATCTCTCTAGACATGACCCATCATACGAAACGGCACTTAGTTACAGCATAAATTCTGGGCAGCGACTGAGAAATGAGGCCCATATCAAAATGGATCTTCTGTGCAGAGCTTACACAACACCTTCGGACGAAGACGATGATGGAGAACAATCAAAACATCCACCGCCGGCGCCGGTGCCTCCGCCTCCGTTTAAGAGAGCCAAATGCGATTTACCGAACCCGAGTCCAAAACCCATGCCTGTTTATCGCCCCAGCTCGGTTCCGAATCTCCCTACTGAAGCTCCGATTCCTGGAAGGTACATATCTAAGCGAGAACGAGCAGCCTTAGCTTCTGCCCCTAAAGTACACGACCCAAAATCGCCCCCTCCTTTCAATTCGCTACCAGGTTATTCATTTGTTTGTGTTCTTTCTTTCTGTAGGTCTTTTGAAGTATAATTCATTATTCATTTCTTTACGTTTTGGCGTTTGTTTAAATGTGTATAGAAATTAGACACTGGGTAGCTGGATCCGACCTGAAATATACTATGCTTTATATAGTAAATAAGTTCAAGTAAGAAGTAAAGAAATTTACACTTATGAGTTTAGCAATTTCTTTCTGCCCAAGGAAGAAAAAGAACATTTAAAATATTTATTTTTAAGCTGATTTAATTATTTACCAAAAGGTGTAAGTGAGTTTCAGGTTAGGATAATAGTTGGCAACGGGATGGGGTGGGCTGGGGCGGCCATTCCCATACCCGCCCCGTCAGGGATTTTTGGAATGCTGGGCAGGGATCGGGGGCGGGGAGGATATAGATAAATCCCCATTTATCGCCCTGTTTAATTAATTAATTTTTTTATTTTTTATTTTTTAATATATAATTTAAATTTTAAAATATAAAAATAAAATAAAATAAAAACATTAAGGGCGGGTTCGGGGAAGGCGGGACAAGGCGGGGCGGGGCGGGTCGGGCACAGGTTTTTTTGTCATCCATAAATTACTCTGTTGGTCTCAGGTTGGGATAATACTCTGTTGGGGGTAAGTTGATTGGGAACATACGTTGGTTTGCAATTTTTCCAGAGTCGTATTTCCAATTGCAAAAGCATGGATTTTGGAAGTCATTGTTAAGTTGATTGGGAACATACGTTGGTTTGCAATTTTTCCAGAGTCGTATTTCCAATTGCAAAAGCATGGATTTTGGAAGTCATTGTTCTAGGAAATGTAATCACCGTCCACATGTTGACTTGGGGGAGTGAATAAGCATTATTGAGTTTACTTATAAGTTAAAAAATGAAAAAAGAAAGAAAAATTGAACGCTACAAAATGCTTAAACTTGGATTTTATACTCCTTGAGAATTATTGAATGATCTTTTATCGTGCCGAATCTAAGCTCTAACAACTTGATGTAGTTAGGTTTCACTTTAGACATATTGGTTTTACAAGCTGCTTCTCCTTGAGAAGTAATTTCGGGAATGTGTAGGGCAAGATGGATTGTCGGCCTTCTCCAGCAAGACTTTTCAAAGTAGCAGGACCTCCACTAAGATTACTGTGGTGCTTGAATTACAAATCCAGAAGAAACTGGTGTGTGTGCATACTTGAAAATGCTGCAAATTCTGATCTTTAACCATCAGTTTCCTAGTGCGAATTGGTCTGAAGCACAAGTTTCTTTTTTGTATATGTGCTTAACAAAGTATCTACCGATGCTGACATTTTTTGAACTTACGATATATATACATTTTAATTTTTATAATAGAACCAAAGTGGCTAAAAGGCACTGAACGTGTGACAGTTTTATTTTTGTCTTAAAAATATCTAAGTTGTTGATACATAAAAGCCTTTCTGGTCAAGATTTGTGTAGTTCACAATGTGCAGTTTCCCTCCAATGCTTTTCCTGAAAAGCTACTTGGTGTAACACTTTCTGTTTCATTTACCACGTATATTAGTATATAGTGATCAGAAAGGGTATAATATGTTGTGGTTAAAATGAACAGTACTAAATTGAGAAAACCTTCTCACACTGGGAACGAAGTGTAACCTTTTATACTAATATTTGAATTTTGTGAATTCTTATTAAAAACAATTGTGGCATGGGATATGTCGACCTTTAGTTCTCTATATTACTCGCATTGCTGAAGTTAATTATTGCAAAAGTGTAGCTGATGGTCCTGTGTGTAATTTGAAATCATGAGAGCATTGTGCAGAACCATTGGGGGCTAAGTGTAATTCAAACTAGAAAAAAAGACAAGCAAAAAAGAGAGGATGAGAGTGTCAACTCTGACCAAGAAAGATAAGCATCATCAAGAATTTATATGCCAGATATCAAGAACAGAAAATTCTGCAATTTGTAAGCTAACAGTAAAATGGATATATATATCAGCGTGTGTGTGGAAGTGGGTTTTGTATACTTCTGGTATTTGTCATGTACATTCTTTGATGTATAATTGTATATTAACTCATTCTCCATTTATTTTGCTTATGGTCAGCTACCTAACTCGCCTTCGTGCTCATTTTTTTAACAGTTCTAGGAAGCCTTTCAGACTCCGATCTACCATATAGTATTTTGACAACATTGAGGCATAGAATAAAGGGGGGTGCACAGACCGCCCAAACTCCTCAGACACTTTCTGTAGCTCTCAATGGGCACACTAAGTCCGTCAACACTGTACAATGGTCTAGAACTCATGGTAAGTATTTGATGCAGCTGAACATGCTGTTATTGTCTGCTCAGATATTAGTCTGGTTAATTGATTAAAATTGCTGTTTAATTACATTAGGCAAAGCACTAATATGCTTGAAGGTAATGGGTAGAGCCCTCTTATATATGGAGGTGTTTCAGAGATTTTAGTGGTGAATTTTTTCTGGAGACCTAAATAGCTTGTGTTTTTTACAGTTTATTGGCATTGACTTGTATATTGGTGGACTCGTGGAATGGGTAGGACATTAGCTGGTTTGTCCCATGATGATGGTATTTCGCCGTTAAAACAGATTGAAATAGCAATATATTAATAGCCAAACAAGCTCTAATTAAACCCAATTCTGGTAGCTCCACGCTTTCGCGTACTGTACAATTGCCATTTTACATTTTAATGAAAAGCATATGGTGAATGGTAAAAATATTTTCTTGAATGCTAATTGAATGGTTGGAAGCTTTCTTCTTTTTCATTATGGATTAATTTTGAGCATGAGAAGAAAAGAACGCTATAAAGGAAAAGAAGATAGAGGAAAGAGGAGAAAGAAAGTTAAATCCTTTAGAAGTAGAGGGAAACAGTTGTAAAAATGCTTTTCCAGAATGAAGAAAAGGAGATTCAAGATGAAGAGAAGTGGTGTAATGAGATAAGGAAAGGATTTGTTTTCTTAAGATCATTATGAAACTTTTTAATCAAGGGGTGAACAGAATAGATTTTCTTTGAGATCTCTGATTTGTGAGCAAGAGGTTCTAAGCCACCTTCAGTATACTGCTCAAACTGATGCATCATATAGGCCATTAGAAACGTTCAAAAAGATAAGCTTACGTCGTCAATTAATCTCCGAGATTCCCACTATTAACTGTTGAGTTTGGTTCAATATCGGATCCAATTTGTTTCATCTGTTGGGATGTACTTTTTATTACCTATCATGCTTGCCTTTTTTATTTGTTTTATGAAGTTAGTCTTCAGCTCATCTTCTTGCATCTGCTGGAATGGATCATACCATCTGCATATGGAATGTGTGGAGTAGAGACCAGAAAAAAGCACGTGTGTTGAATTTTCACAAGGCAGCAGTGAAAGACGTGAAATGGTCACAGCAAGGACTATCTGTTCTCTCTTGTGGTTACGACTGCGTGTCAAGATTAGTTGATGTTGAAAAGGGGATTGAGGTACAGGTTTTCAAGGAGGATCAAATTGTAGAAGTTGTTAAATTTCATCCGCACAACTTCAATCTTTTCCTGTCTGGCGGGTCAAAAGGCCTCCTTAAATTATGGGATATAAGGAGTGGCAAGGTGGTCCATGAATATGTAAGGAGTCTTGGTCCAATCCTTGATGTAGAATTCACAGTTGATGGCAAGCATTTAATCACCTCGAGTGATGTGTCCAAAAGCAATCTCAGTGAAAATTCAATCATTGTTTGGGATGTTTCGCGCCAAATTCCATTATCCAATCAGGTAAAATTCTTTAAATGTCCTCTGGTGCTTACCTCAGTTTCCAAAAAAAATGAAATATTAAGGGTAACAGCTTCCCTGTTTTTCCATAAGAGCTTTAACTTAGGAATACTACGCGCTATTTGTTTCATTTCATTCGATAATGTGTAAATTAGGCAAATAAAATAAATTAACAGTATTAAATAAGTACAATACTTATTAGAAAATGATTTTTTTATTTTTTGGAATTTAAACATGAATATTGATATTTTGGAATTGAAATATATTTAATTAGAATATACTGAAAAATATTAACCCCGAACTTAGTACAGGGATTCGAATAGTACTCAAATCTCTAGTCTATACAAGAGATTTGATAGTACAAGAAACATTGCAATTTGAACACTCAAAAGAGAATTGATAGAATATGAAATTCTGTTTATGGTATTATTCTGGGAGTATGGCTAGCTTTTGGGGAAATGGCGCTGGTTTGGGACATCTTGGAACCTTGCTAGGTTCTTAGAATCTTAGGATATGGTCTTCTCTTGACTATTCTCTTTTGACGACTCACCCGAAGATGGACTTGTATAATAAAAAACCTAACCACCCCTCACTGCTATGAGTGGGGACTGATTTTACATTTCAATTTGGGTCTAGAGGAACCTTGCTCATTTACACTAAATTGACTGTGGGGATTAGGTTGTGGTTGGGCTAAATTTCCCTCTTTCTTCTGAATGCTCAAAGAGGATGTCAATTTAGTGACAGTGGTTCTTATCTCATCAATTGTGAGATGTGGTTATTTAATGGTGGTTTGTCCTTGCATAAAAGCATGCAATGTTTTTAAGGGAAATTTTAGGTGGAGGCATAGCTATCGAAATTTTCATGAGTCTTTCCGCCACCTGCATACGATTACTCCGATTACTCGGATGCATGGTTTGATGCCCAGGGGCGGATCCAGGAATTTAGTCCGTAGGGGCTGAAATATATAAAAGTCAATATTTCAAAATTTATATATAACATAAAAAGTTATTGTAATGATATTATTTATTGAAGTTGTTCTCGACGAGGTTTTGAAACATAAAATTCATCAATGATAGAATTTACATCAATTTTCTTAGCAAATTTTCGTTCGATAAATAGTGTCATACAATCAGCTAGAAAGTCATTCTCTATTTTGTTTCAAAGATTAGTTTTCACATGTTTCATTACAGAAAATGCTCGCTCAGTCATCTGTTGGCACAACTCAACAAGTGTAGATACTTGAAATTGAGGATCGCGCTTCATATCTAGCTCATAATATTGCAACTCATATTCCAAACTACGAATATCTTGCACCGAAAAATCTTTAAGATAAAACTTCTCTGCAAGCGAACAAATATCAGAACTGTTATATGATTTATATGAATCTTTAGAATCTAAAGCAACACTGAGAGAAAGGAGTTCAACTGCTGTCTCGTTAAATCTTGTATCTAACTCCATCAGTACGAAATTTATCACTTCATTGAAAACATCGAAGTGATAATGATGTTCGACTGTAGTTTGATCTCGAGAACAACTAATTCTAAACAAACCATCTAAATCAAGTATGACAACATCGTTTCTTGAGCAAAAACTATTCACTCTTTGGAGAAATTTTTCCCAATCAATAACTCTCAATTCCTGAAGAAGTTCTTTTATGAAGTTCTTTTATAGTTGATACAAATCTTATAGCAGATAAGATGTTTAGAGATTTTCTTTGAAGAGTTTGACAAAAAACATCAGAAATACTCATAATGTCATACATTAAATACAAGATGAACACAAATTCATAACTTGTCAAGTTTTTGTAAGTGCCACAAGCTTCAGCTCGAGATTTTGTATTTGAAGAATGGTGAGTAAGATTTTCAAGTACATTGCAAGTTGCAACGTACATATCTATCAAACTCTTTATGAAATCATAATGAGAACTCCAACGAGTAGCTCTCGATCGTTGCAAATTACCCATTTGATTAACTCCACTTCTAGACTTGCGCTCTTCAGTAGCCAACATACGCTCAATTTCTATTGTTTGAGCAGTTTGCAACTCATTAATACGCTTAGGAGAAGAAGTAATAATATTGACAACATTATCCAAATGAGAAAAGAATTTTCAAATAGTATCAACATCTTTAGCTGCAGAAACCAATATCAACTGTAATCGGTGGGCAAAACAATGAACATAGTATGCATATGGACAATCTTGAAGAAATAATGCCTGAAGTCCATTCCAAGCACCGCGCATGTTACTTTTACCATCATACTCTTGGCCTCTTATTTTTTCTATCTAAAGATCGTGTTGAACAAGAAAATCGGATATTTCATTTTTTAGATTCAATGACGTGGTGTCACTTACACTTTTGATTGCAAAGAACCGTTCTCTCAACATACCACGATCGTTCACAAACCTTAGGATAATGGTCATTTGCTCTCGTTTAGATGCATCTTGTGCTTTATCGACAAGAATACAGAAGTATTCATTTTTAATTTCGTCACGAATCATCTGTCGTACTCTATTGGCCATAATATACAAAATTTCTTTTTGAATACTTGGAGCAATGTATTGAATATTTTTTGGAGCATTATCCAGAATAACTTTATCAATTTCTATATTAATTTCTACCAACAACTTTACCATTTGAAGAAAATTTTCCCGATTTAGTGAAAATGAAGATTCGTTGTGACCTCTGAAGGTACAACCTTGAAGTGCTAACTATCGAACACTTATGATTGAAGTTTTTAGATGCAAACGACGTCTCTGCATTTCCTCTCTCGATACTACATGCATTACCTTGTCAATATGTTGAGACGGTCTCACTAAATCCTTAGTTCTTGTCTCACACATATTATGATGTGGTGCACCAAAATGAGTAAGGAATGCACATTTCGCTCAGTCATTAACTCTTTTCCACTTATCATATCCATGGCTGACCAATGCTGAACAATTGGATGAATTACTATCATTCTAAAAAAGAAAGCAGGAAAAACAATATGCCCTATTCATTGTAGGCGAATACTCTAACCAAGGAAATTGACTAAACCATTTCTTCTTAAATCGACGAGACCGAGTTTTTTCTGCTTTCCTTGGATATTCTGAAAGCACTTGTTGATAAGGCCCAACTTTTAGATATGTCACTCTAATCTCATTTCGCAGATTAACAGGATGTTCAAATATTTGCTTTCTTTTTCCTGGTTCTCGTTCAATATTAGTAGTCGGTTGTAATTCAGGATTTGAAATTGATAGATGTACAGTTTTTGGAAATGATATTGGAGGAAGTTGCACGGTAGGAATTGAGGGTTGATCTTCAGTTAACCTATCAAAATGTGTACTTTCACTAGATTGCCTGTCTTTTTAAAAAATGAAAATAATGTCTTTTTTCTCTTGGCAGAAGCTTGACATTCCATTTGTAAATTCTAAAAAACAAAATTTACAATAATTCAATAATACAAAATAGGTTGACAAGACACAATAATTCTATAATACGAACTAGGCCGGCAAGGCACAACAATTATATAATAAAAAGACAGCTTTAAACATAAGCCGACAAGGCAACAAAAAATTAATGACACCAGAATACCTGTAAGGCTTTTCTTTATTTTTTCCTCATGTTGGCCGCTGCCCGCTAATTTGTTTATGTACAATAAAAATTAGTAGTTTTACTTTAATTATTGAACTTTAATTAGTCATTTTTTAATAGTTTTTATTGCACTCAATCTACAACTAAGCCGCTATTTTTTTACATTTTTTTTCCAATAATTGAAAATATACAAAATAATATACAATTCATAATCTGGTACAAAATCAAAAATAAAATATGCAAAATAATATAAACTTCATAAAAAAGTAAAAAAAAAAACGAAAAAAATAAAATACCTGTTCTTGAGAGCGATTGTGGCTGAAAAATAGATTTTCGAAAGATTTAAGGCCGTTGAAAACAAGCTACCAAGTTGGGTTAACGGATTTGCAACTTATTTTCAGTGATTGAAGTTTCAATTTGAGAAAAAAAAAATTGAACAAATGAAGCTTCAGAACACAGCACGCCAGCACGTAAGGGTTTCGGGCTTTCTGTGGAAATGGGCAAATTGTGACAATGGGACTGACTTTTGTTTTTGTGGCAAATTATTGAGACTGACTTCATGGAATGCAAGGAATGGTTTCGGCGGTCGGCGAAAAAATTGAAGAAATGGGTTTGACCGTCTGACTATTGATTCAGGAATTCGGCGGAAATGGGAAATGGGCAAATGGACCTTCACTGCATCAGCCTTCAGCGTTTTTTTTTTTTTTTGGGTTTTAGTTGGGTCTTGGGTCTTGGGCAGTGGGCACTTTACATGGGTTGGGACTCGTTGGGTTAATTGGGTAGTTGCTTAGTTGGGCTTCATTTTTTTGTTTTAGTTAGATTTGGGCTAAGAGTTGGGCTGAAATTTAATTGGATCAGGGCTAATTTTTATTTTGACATGGACTATTTCAAAAAAAAAAAAAATTTATACATGGATTTTGGACCCGGGCTGGGCCTGACCCGGGCTGTAGTCACCCCCCCCCCCCCCCTCTCCCCTGGATCCGCCAGTGTTGATGCCATTCATTACCCGAATCCGAGTTATTGATCTAACGGGTTTTCTATTTCTTCCTCTGCCCATTTACTTATTAGTGACATACTTTTGAAGCATCATCATGTAGTTTTTCTTTTCCAATCCAAAAGGGATTCTCCACACCATTGCAAAATAAGGATAACAAAAAAGCAACGTTCCTCTTTTATTGTTGTTGGAGCCATTTGCATCTATTTGTGGCACTTCACCATTGTTCTAAATAATCTCCCACCAAGAATCATCAGTAGCCAAATTCTTTGGGATGAAAAGCAATTTGCCAGCAAAACTAGCATCTTCCTCTCCTATCACTTATGTACGGTATATGAGGGAAATACCATACGAACTTGAATAATATTATCCATTTGTGGCTTTGATATACTTCTATCCAAGAACTATTCATGACAGTGGAAGATGTGCTTTTGTTGTATAACTCCTGACCATCACACCTGAAGGCCTTTTCCCAAGATCAACAGTTACAAAAGAACAGGCATAAGCAGTCGGTTCCTAAACTTGATAGGGTTGATAAAACTGTAGTGCTTTTGAACCACCTTCTGACTTCCGTAATCAAGACTCTGGAACCTAATTTTAAACAAGGCTTTTTTAATTGGGTGTTAACATCTATGTTCAATCTATCCTTGCTTTGATTATGCAGCTAACTTCAGCGAGTTCATGTTTTAGACAGAAATGTGGTTGTACTTTCCCTGTCTCGTCCAATGTGGAACAGTATATTTCATTGAAGTTCGTAAAATGTTACTTCTCAGGTCTATACAGAAGCATATACTTGTCCTGCTATCAGATGCCACCCTTTGGAGCCATATTTTATTGCACAATCAAATGGAAACTATATTGCAATATTTTCTTCCAGACCCCCATTCAGACTTGACAAATACAAGAGGTATGAAAGTCATGGTGTTTCTGGATTCCCCATCAAGTGTAATTACAGCTCGGATGGAGAGATAGTTGTCTCTGGCTCCTCAGATGGGTGTATCTACTTTTATAACGCAAATACCTCTGAGCTTTTGAGAAAGATCAAGGCATATGAGCAAGCGTGTATAGATGCTGTTTTCCACCCTGTCATACCTAATGTAGTTGCTACCTGTAGTTGGAATGGTGAAGTTTCGGTGTTCAATTGAGATCTGCATTAACTTAAATGTTTCTGTATGGGAGTAAGTTTTCTTTGTAGCATTGTAAACAATGAGAACATTCTGTTAGGATTTTATGACACGTCCTGTGCTTTACTTTGGGGCAATGAAAGATGATATTGAGTTATCATATCTGTGTTTGCAATTTGATCTCTTGTACGTGTTGATTTTCTCCCTTATTCGACGTGCTTATAGCTATATTATGATTAGCATTGCACATGGTATGAGTCTTGCATAAAAAAGACAATGCTTGATTGAATAGAATATCTTTACTTTAGGTCCATTATGCATAAATATTGTATGTTCACAGTATAATCCTCTCCCACTCTGATTTTACACAAGATTTGAGATGTATATAAAAAGTTGTGGGGTTCTAGAATCATCTTGATCAAAATTATTGTGTTTATATGTGCCACTTATTTTGGTGCCCATTGTTGAAGGTGCATTTTTATTCGGAATTATACATTTGACCAGTCAAGACAAAGTCTTACTCCCATCCTCCCATATTGGAATGAAGGAAAAAGTCAAAGCCAGGCAATTTGGGCCTAGCCCACAGCTGTTGCTAAAAATGGGGCCATCATGGTTGTTTGTCACCTTATGCATGGAGGAAAGTATTTAAATCTAACAAAAGCTTACTCTTTCTCATGTTAGATTGGCAATTCAATACATCCACACCTGTATCTAAATTCTCATAACCTGTACCTACCATATTTGCAGATATATGACTCATTTACAAAAGAGGGGGGGGGGGGGGGGGGGGGGGGTGCGCAAAAAGATAGTTAAACAAAACACAATTATGCAAAAATTGTTTCCAATTTAAATTTATCATGGGTCATTCCTGGGCGGACATGACACGCAGCCTTCCTTTTTTTAGTTGCACTAATCAGTGGAACCAATGCGTCCAACTTCTTATATTTTTCTTTATTATTGATATTTTTTAACTATTTAAAAGTATTAAAAATGTAAATAGAACAGAAAACTCTCAGAAATTATGAAACACAAGCTCTGTCTTAACAAACAAATACACACAATTATGTTTATATACAATTGCGGTTGTCCGAGTCCGCTTATTTTTGAGATGACTCGTGAATTTAGTTGATACAAAGTTATATGATATTAACTAATTTTTTCGTTTTGACGATTTGAATCGATGATTCATCATTCATGGATGCAGATAAGATCCATATATTCAACAATATTTTAAGATGTTATAGTCTTAATAAGGACGAGGTGAAACGAAGAAATACTTGTAGAGAGTATTTAAATATATAAAAACGAAGAAAGACGTAGTAATAAATTTTTATATTTCTATACCTGTATGTCAAAACAATATCTAGACAACCCAACAATTTTTCCATATAGCAATGGTCCACTACCCTTTTAGAAATGGTTTGTAATAGAAAAAAAATGGTAATCCCTGTTCCAACACAAAGGAAAAAACACATTCATAAAACCTATTTGCCTATGAATGTTTACATTTTTCTCTTCAAATTTTGCATGAATGTGTCCCCCACATTCCTTGGTCCAATTCCTACCAGATCTTTATAAAACCCAATTTTTTAATTCTTCAAAGTTGAAAAAAGAAAAAACTTTAAAAAGTAAAAAGAAATAAATAAATGTACACCTCTCCATATGACTGCAATCATCTTGTAAAAGAGATATACTTTTTAGACTAAACTTTGATGGTCAAGCGGGTGTTTCGTTCTCAAATAGTGGGCCCACTGGCTTGCTCAACTGGCGACATGAAACGATGGGCTAAAAGGGTTTTTATCTTCCATTAACCAATCACTTGTCATGAACCCTATGGTCTAAATCACTAACTAGGAGCAATACTTGTGTTTGATTAGGAAACATGATTTAAATTAAATAGTATAAAGTGGGAATCTAAGCATGGGATTAACCGTGGACATTTTAGTGCTTTCAAATCACTACAATGTGAGCGACAGATAAATTTTGTTTTTAATAAATTTAAATCAAGTGTTCATATTTTTTTTCCACAATTCGATAGGATTAATTATTAAATTGACTCTAACATCTAAAGCAACTTTAACCGATAATAGTAGCTTTGTTCTATGTAGTCCTCTCACTTTGACTTTCTCTACAATATCGTGTCATTCATAAGTTTCTTTAACTCTGCAAAACCTAATTATCAATGTGAACTTTTTTATTTTAAATTAATTAATTTCTAATGTATGGACAAAGTACATCGAGCCAATGTTCTTTAAGCACTAGATGCTACAATGTTGAAGTAAACCTTGTACACGATCTTATGACTTTGCAAAGATTTGTATTTTTGGTAAACAATCAACCAAGCCTAGTCAGTGTGACCCTGACTATGCACTTTTCCAATAGAAATTGGTTTTCTAAAAGATCTCGACTTCATATTGACATCCTTACGAGATATTACCAACTTATTTGAGATCTTGTTTTCCTTCAACGGTAGGTTTCCAAAAATTATCTTTTGTGTATAATCTTACACGATCTTGAATATTACTAGTGGAAAAGGTCCTCTTATGTTCTAATATGCATATTCGATAGAGAACGAATAGTCTCGTGGCATTCTGAACACCTTTTTATAGAAAAAAAAGAAATATACGGTGTAAGTTTATTGCATTGAAAAAGCTATACTATGAGTACTTGCCGAGCCATTGTTTTGCCCTTCGATTTTTCGTTTGGAGTATTGAGAGTACTTATACAAACTGAATTCATTATTTTGATATAAAATATAGAATCAAAATAAGTCATCCTTTTCTTAGTTCATCCAACGAATGTGATCTAAATTTATTGTTAAAACATTCTCATTTATTATGTACACAATTTAATAATTTGAAATTACCCACACACACATATACACACACAAAAAAACAAGTGTTTTATTGGATTAATTTGTTTATTGTTACTTTTGATCCATCTTGTCATGTTTTCCACTTTAAATTAATGGTTATCCTCTCTTACATGTCTGGCCATAATGAAAAAAAATTTGGACCTCTCAACACTTAAAATGTTATCACTAGTCTTCCAATCCTTACCTTGTAAAGTGAGGGACAAACTCATTTTATTGCTACTTCCACGTGATTTGTGGGCACAACCCAGGTCACCATTATGTTTTTATTCCTTTTTTTGCTCCCCATTCTTTCTATAAATTTAATGTATTGAATTTAGTAAAGCCCACCAATCATGATTTAGTTATATGTATTTCTTTCCTATTTCGGAATAAAGTTTTTTTTTTTTTTTTAAATTATTATTCGAAATGTATTTTTTAATAATGGTTTGGTTAGTGTGTTTTATAGACCAATTGACAGACATTATTACAATCTAAACATTGTCTTAATTAAGATTTTCAAACGGTAATCTTCTTGTAAAAAGCCATTTAGGCAACTTGCTTCAACAATGTTGTCGGTTTCATGCTATCAGAAATCTTTCATTAATTAATTAATTAATCAAATCTTTTTGTTAAAATCATTGTTATGCTTCATTTGCATGAACTCCTTTGTCAAAGTGAATTATGAAAGGTTCCTAATTTTTCGAATAATTATTTGATTCAATATCATACAACCACGTATGTAACTATGAATTTGTTTAGTATGGTGTACTAAAGAGTATAAGTAACAAGATTTTAACTTTATTTTCTTCTTTGATGTTATTCAATACTAACGAATCTACCTTACATGTTAGAGGGTTTATCCTAATGTGCAAAATATTTATTTGCTTCAGTATCATACATCCACGTATGTGAATTGTGAACTTGTTTAGTACAGAGTACGTACTGAATAGTATAAAAATAACTAGATTTTTGCTTCTTTTTCCTTTCTAATATTGTCCAATACTAACAAATCTACCTTACATGTTGGAGGTTTTATCGTAATGTGCAGAATATTTATTTGTTTCAATATCAATGTCCACGTATGTAAATTATGAACTTTTTTAGTATGAAGGACTGAATAATATAAATGAAAATATTTTAATTTTTTTTTTCTTTAATATTGTCCAATACTAATAAATCTACTTACATGTTAGAGGTTTTATATCTTCTTCAGGTGTGACAAATGAACCAACTCACAAGCCAAGGTAGGGATACAGTTAGTGGTGGAGCCATAGATTTTTCATTGTGGGGTCAAAAATATAGATGTAGTTTCTTTTTTTATATAAAAAAATAACATAACATTAATGAAAATAAGTTAATACATTACTACAATCTTAGCCTACGCATTTTCTTACTTTAAAAATATTGTATAATTACATTGTTATTATTATTGTCAAATGACTTGGTTGTTTGTCTATGAATTAAGAAGGAAAAATAAATAAATTCACGAGGTAGATGAGAACATATTGAAGCCACAATATAATTATATCAAATTCCTAATTTTGAAGATGAAGAAATTAAGTGATAAAATAATTGAAACTAGCCAAATCAATTGACTATATAATGACTGTGAAATCACAAATGAAGTTCAAACAAATAAGCAAAATAAATGAGTGCCAAACACAATTTAAAAAATGAATAAAGAGAACTAACCAGATTGAGTACACAATAAACTTTGAAATAATTATGATAATTAATAGAAAAGACTATCAAATTCTTCTTACAAATAAATATAAATAAAGCTACTCTCAATCAGTCAATTAGATACAAGTTAAAGATATTTAAGTGATATTATTACACTTCACAATTGTAGTATTAGCTATCATATCTCCTCCTTCCGCTCCCACACCCAAAAAAAATTAAAGATTTCAACAAACAATCAATTTTAACATATTGTACTCGGGAAAGGATAGGGCAAAGCAAAAAACCAAAAAAAAAAAAAAATCAACAAAAAATTTCACAGTAGCTCAGACAAGTGCAAAGAGCAGTGATATACCTCACAATTCAACAAATAATTGAACTAATTTTAACTTAAACTCTAAACCAATTTTCAAATATGCAAAAAGATACAAAAAAATCGATATAGGACTAGATTTCCATGTGCAAATCGATTCAACTGTCACCTGACCTCAAATGTTGAGGTTGGAGTTGGCATTAGAAAGAAATCGGCACGAATCAACAAATTTGAAAGATGAAGAAATAAATTAGAGAAGAATAGAGTGAAGAGATGAGCTGAGATGAGATGAGATGAGATGAAGAAATCGACTGGACACAAAATTAAGTCTTTGTCTAGATTGGAGATTCTTAACGGGTGATTGACAAATTCTATTGCTTTGTTTGGATTAGCCCATTTTCATTTGGAGATTTTTAATGTGAATTTATTTTTATTTTCATTGGGTATGGAGTAATGAAACATGTGAGAAAAGTTAAAATAATAATAATAATAATAATAAAATAGTGAAAAATCTATGGGGTCAGTTGACTCACATAACACCACATGGGTCCGCCCATGGATAGACTACAAATAAAAGTTTACAAGTTAGAGAAAAAATTAAAGGAAATTATTCTTTGTATTCATGTCAATTAAATCTATCTTCAATTAACTTTTGTTGCAAGTTTGATATGTTGAACTAAACAAAATAATTGATAAATTCTATCATATCTTTTGTTCTTAATTTTGTCGGTCACCACCTTCTAAGTCTTGTTAGGCATGTCGAGCATTTGTTTGGTGATGCTGGAAGTATTTAAAAATACTTATAAATTGTAAGTTATATGGAATGTGTGGATAATAAATAGATAGTAAATTGTGAGTGCTGCGAAATATGTGAATAAAAAGTATGTTTGACCAATTTAAGTAACTCAAATTATGATTTAAGCATAGACAAACAAGCACTCAATCAAATGTGTTAAACATGCCCTTAAACCATATTATTTTCCATCAATCCAAATTCCAATATCTCTTCTTTTTCTTTTTTGTCTTCCTCTAAGTAAGAAAAAACAACTTCTCCAAACATATTTTGAAATAAAGTTACTTAAAAGTTTAAATAATTTTGATAAAGTTAGCCAAACATGTTGTTAATGCCTTTTTTTAAGATGTACGTTGAGATATTGCTACATGCAGACTTCAAATCCTTAATAGAATCCTATATCCATTAACATATCTAAACATAATACATTATCTGAAGGACAATGAGATAAGACATTTCATCAAGTCAAAAAAAAAAAACATTTGAACCACAAAATCATATATCCATTAACAAATCTAAAACATAATATATTATCTGAAGGACAATAAGATAAGACATTTCATCAAGTAATAAAAAATAAAAAAAAAGAAAAGAAACATTTGAACCACAAAGCCTCTCTTATTCACTGCAAAATTGCCAGCAATAATTTCTGAAAAATAAATGTATGAACAGTGTCCTTAACATTTGGAGCACTTACCCGACAAGTGTGCCTGAACAGTAAATGGATAAAGACCAATGCATCAGCCCCATAATCACTAGTGTCAATCAAAGTGAAAGAAATAAAGCATGGGATAGTAGACACAAGCATATGAAAAAGCCCAAGTTTTCGGGTATCGGCGTCATTTATATCCTCTCATGGCCTAAAAAGGTTGTGGAAAAGACTTCATCTCTTTTGGCTTTTCATCAGAATTGACAAAGGCAAATGCATAATGTCTTAATATTGCTAGTGGGTTTTTGAAGAGTGAAAAATGATGGAGATTCTTGACTTTTTGATGTAATTGTACTGTACTATATAACTTTATCTAGTTGTTTCAAGAAATGGAAAACATTGAACCATTGTATTATGTCATCAACTTATAATGCAAGGACTGCCACGGCCAGTACAATCCAAGTACTCCACCACTTCTTGTTGCAACAATATTCTGTCATATTATAAACATGGGTAATGTTCTCCTGCCCCTTGGGGGCAGGATAAAAACAGCCCACTTGCTGATTTGTCAGCAAGTGGGCTGTTGCAAGTGGGTTGTTTTATCCTGTCCCCAAGGGGCAGGAGAACATTACCCTTATAAACATATAATTGTACATGTATATATATCTCCTCCAATGACGCGTGTTTCATGGCACTGTAATTACTGTAAAAAGTCGACGAAATAAAGTATAGGAATCTCACAAAAGAGAATTCATGCAATCATACATGTTTTCTATTCCTGATTGGCTATTTCTGCAAAATTAATTTCATGTTCTTTGGTTGCAGTATTAGATCGTACTCAACATATATTTATGTATATCTCGTCAAACACGGCCTGTATTTACAAAGGATCGGCAACTTTTAAGAGTGCATGAGGAGGTGCTTGACACGAGCAATGTAGCGTATCCTACCCTGTGATGTGCAACGTGGAAACAATGCATGAAAAAATTGACAAAAAGCAGTATGAGATGACAACAAATGTAACGTAACTAGTATTGATGCATAACAACATTATCAATGGGGTCTGATTTATGTAGTTGGAGACAATGTTTTTAGACATTAACACTGCAAAGTATATGTATGATGGGACAAGTGGTGGCTAGCCATATGCAGGATAACATTTTTTCCTCTGTCAAATTGTTTTATTGCTCAAACATTACTTTAATTTTCACCTCAAGAAAAGAAGAAAAGATTCCTCCAATAATTCAACAGTACTGTAGGCAGGGCCGGTTCTGATATTTTCGGGGCCCGAGGCGAGATCCAAAATTTAGGCCCCCCAAATCAAGAAGTTATAGTCGGTTATTGGTGAGCTGGATTTCAGAAATTTTTTATTTAAAAAAATAGGCCCCTTCAATTTTGGGTCATTACTTAATAATATAGAATGCGACTTGCTTTACTTTGTTGGACTTCAAACTTTTGTACAAATATTTTTTATTGGACAACTTTAGTAGAAAAAAAAAAAAAAAAAAAAATTTTTTTTTTTTTTTTTTTTTTTTTTTTTTACGAAAATGGGCCCCCTCCGGTTTTGGGCCCGAGGCGGTCGCCTCACTCGCCTCGGCCCAAAACCGGGCCTGACTGTAGGGTTGCTGATATAGTAAAGCATGTTTGGCTACACTTAAAAGTGTTTCGTTTCCAAAAATTATTAAATAGGTTACTCGACTTGATATTGAAGTATGAGTTACTTTTAAAATATACAAGAAATTAACTCAGCTTTTCTTTTTTTTCTTGATCACTTGGGGAACATTAAAGCAAGACACCATGCAAAACCATGATTACTAGGTTACAAAAATTAAGATTATAACAAGTAGAATAACATAGTACTAATTGTAATTGTGCTGAGTGTGTGTTGAATCTATACATTCACGTACTATAATTGTTAGTAATTAGCCCTAAATCTTCGAGATTTTTATTGATAGTCGAACCTAAATAGTATTCGTGCACTCACACTTCAAGTGTCAAAGAAAGCCTCCTGATGTAATACTTTTCACTGTGCTATTGATAAATTCCAAGCAAAAAGTTGCATGTGATTAAAGGGAACTATACAGTTTGTATTGATTTGATTAACCCTTAAATAGCCAATCAAAGTGAAGATTAGACCACCTAGTTTTTATTAATTAATCATAGTTAAAAACCAAAATGTCATTTTAGGCAGGATCCTGCCTTAACGATACGGTAATTACAGCTTTAAGAATTTAAAAATGTTTGAATGCAGTATTAGCATAGTGACAATATCTTGCTTGTTATACTAGATGGAAACCAGAATATTAGGGACCACATAATTTGTCTCTTAAGTTAATTATATATTAACTGTAAAAAGTGGATTAATTAAGCACTTCTTCTTAATTAATTTATACTGTGGGCTGGAGTATCCTCGTGCATATGCCATATGATCCCAGCATCCTCGTGGGGCAAAATCTAGTTTGAACATGTACTCGATTGAACCTTCTTCGGAATACAATCCTTATTACATCGTCTACTAGTAAAGAATTAATTGTATTTAACAAAATTGGAGTCTTAACATGAGGTAATATTCTGAAAAATAATTAAACTAAACTTGTTTAATGACGTGGAAAGCACGTGCACATTTCCTTACATTTATTAGTGTCGCGAATTAGACAAGTAGTCGTGCTCGAAAAAATGAGAACTTGAAATATCTTGTGACTTAATGGATAATTTGTTTTCCTAACTTGATTAAATGACATTATCCATATGCACGTAGGTAGCCCCATTCCTTTCAAAGAGGCATATCTAATCAAATAAGCTAGCAATTTGTTTTTACCGTTTTGAATTGTCATAATCAATATTGATTTGTAAAATCACACAATATGTTGTCTCTCAATGAATGTTGCTTTCTCGACATTGATATTTCTTTCTTACCAACTCGATCTGTCATCTTTATTTATCCCTGTAGATTTCCACCTTCATCCCAATTTCTTCATCACTAACCCTAAAAAATGCTATCTTTATTTATTTGTATATGTATTTGAATAAGACATGTTATGTTCGTTAAGTTGAATAAGTCAATAGATATGACAATTTAATCGAATACTATAATATTGTTCAATTTTACATATTGAACATAGTTCATAAATAATTCTACATATATACCGATGCGTACTAATTATGTGACTAAGAATGAATAATTGTCTGAACTAAGAGCTAAGAGGGGACGGTGCTCGAGTAAGAATAAATAATACATAATAATTGATCACATTGAATTCAGCACCCTGTATCAAATTGGTGGGGAAGGGGGGAGGGGGGGGGGGGGTGATATCAATTAAGAAAAAATATAGTAACAAATCCAATAATGAGATATATGACTTAAATACCACGCATTTTCACGTCTTTTAATTTAGTTTTCAAAAATTTAATAAAAAATTCGTCAACATTTTCTCGAGATGTTAAAATCTGAAATGATTAGAAAAACAAAAAATATCCCCAGATTAGAAGTCAACGGTCAAAGATTTGCATTACTGTCCCTGTCTCCCACATTTATTTTAAACATTCCCAGAAATCCTCACTACACACTATCACAGCACCAAGCACTAGGCGCCCCACTTGGTTCCGGGCCTACCCGTATCGGTGCACCCGCTTACCCTCAATTTCATACATCATTAAGTAATATCTACATTTCATTTTTTTTTTTCTTTCTAATTTTGATGTCTATTTATACTAGAGTAAAAATTAATTTAGTTTATTAATAGCCCTCACGTAAGTCATACACTTGCGACCGAAATGAAAATCGAGCAATATTTAGCACAAATTATTGCTCATAATTATCTATATTTTTAAATACCATTATACATTTAGTAGGTCTTTTGACATTATTAGTGTTCTATAATTTTGTCTACGCCCTAACCGTTAGATTAGTTAACTTAGTAGTAATAAGAGTTGAAGGATAAAAGTTACATGTAATGTCGTTTTGTAATGACGAAAATAAGAAGACAAATTCAACACGAGACACGTGGCATCCAGGTGAGAGATGATGTTGAAATGAGGTCGGATTGAGGGCTCTTTAGGCAGCAAGCAGTCTTGATTGTGGGAGAGTTTCAGGGATAAGTAAACAGTGTTAGATTAATTAGTGCAACTTTCGGTGATGATGGTGTGAGAACTTAGGGATCTTGTCAATATATAGTTTTTGCCATCATTTTGGATAAGACCAAGTCTTGGGGATTGACAATTTACTTAAAACATGTTAAGTAGTGCAATGTTGCTAAATTGTGTAAAAGTTTAAATATTTAGAGATGTACGCAATGAATTTATTATTTAATTTGGATTTTCAACACGTCCTCTTACATGTTTAAATATAAAATTACAATCTTTCAATCGGGATCGATTTTTTCATTTTCTATTATTTTTTGAATAGACTAGCTAACTATTTTTCATATTTATTATTTAATTTCAAAGACTTTACTTGTTCAAATTATTTGTAAGTTGGGTTTCTTTGCAGAGACACTACCTATCAAAATATTATTATCTTAACAAAAAATCAAACTTAAAAGTATTATAATGTTAATAATTAGTGAAAGTTTCAAACAAAGATTAGTCATACCCATCATATTAAAGTTAAATTTATTAAAGTTTCAAACAAATGAGTTATATCTTAAGATTCTCATTGTTAATTAAGTTTAATTAGTTTTTAATAAAAAAAAATTAAATGAATCAAGCCCTATTTGTATTCTATACTAAATCTTGATCAACAATTTGTTCGTAAAACAATTAAAATTTATCGATTTGAACTCAAGTAGTATACTTTGTTGACAAACGAAGTTAAAAAAAATTAAAACGAGAATTTTTGTGAGTCATCTAATTAAAGTTTTCAAATATGTATAATTATCGTAAATGGAAAGCAAGATTTAATCTCTCAATATTTGTATGATTTGATATCATATTGAAAAACGTCATATAAAATCTTAAATTGTTAAAAAAAAGTGACAAATTTATTTAATTAAATTATACCTTCGTCTAGCACTGCACCTCCTAGAGGAAAAAGTTCTGAGTTCTATAAATTAGCCGCTCTCCAATAATTCCTGTAGCTGAAGCTTAAGTTCTTGTAGTTGAAGCTACAACTCTACATCTTCAATATTGATTACAAAAGTCATTAACGATAATCAAGAGCTTCTAAATAATTGTTAAATTACTGTGCGTGTTTGTGTGTGTACACACACAATTAATGCAGCCCTAGCCCACTTCCACTTTTAAATAATTATGATTCCTAAAAGTGAAAATTATTGATAGATTTCCTACATTATAAAATCTGTCTTTAAAAATAAATTCAATAATAAAATTTGGGAGAAAAACTCCAAATTTCTTCTCATAAAATTACATTTTAAACTTTTAAAAATTAAGTACCCGTTTGATTTTTCTTTTGAAATTTTTGATAAAATTTGATGAAATGTGTTGTTAAAATTAATTATTTAATTTGACTTTAATTTTTAAATAAAATAAAATATAATTAGCAATTGATTGACTCGACCCCATTCTAGCCATCTATAGAAAAAGGCGTGCAAAATTTTGTTGAATATGGGTCGCAAAATATCGGAAGATGAATACAAGTTTTGTTGTAATGTGAATACAAAATACGTTGCACAGATTGTGTGGATGAAATACGGTACGAATATTATTCCAAATTTCCAACAAAATTAACAGCGTGAAGCAACAAGAAACCCGATAGCATCCCCTCCGTACACGTGTGAACCATGCCATTTGGCCGCCAGCTGTCAGCTGTCATCAACTACCTTCTGATTGGCCGCCAGTTATTATCTCATATAACACAGGAAACTCATGTACCGTACAACCCAAAATATCACGATAATTTTAATGTTTAAAAAATAATAATAATAATAATAATAATAATAAAAGTATTTGTGTTACCGGGAACCGAAGCTAGAGGACGGCTTTGCCAGTATAAAAAGAAACACCCGTAGTACAAGCACGCATGTAATATGTGTACATAGACAGCGTGATTACCGGCTAGATATGGTAAATTCCAAACGGTTTCCCGGTTTTACTTGTACGAAATAGGACAAACACCACTACCACCTCCACCCAAGGAATTTGATAGGAAGGGAATTTTTAAAATGGAGTTAGTTAGCGTATGGAAGTCAAAAATTATATATATACGGAATTCAGTGAAACCAGTTACCAAATTTAGAAGCCATTAGTTTTTGTCCTATTCAATATTTTTGTTTTTTTAATAAAAATTATAAACGCATTGAAACGAATATTAAGTTAATAGACATGAATGTGAACGAGTGTTACTATGTATTCGATCAAAAAAGAAACAATTTTTTATTAATAATTTGACTCATTATGAGTAGTACAATAAAGTAACAAATAATATCGACAAAGAAGTAAGAAATTATGATAATCGAGATTTAGAAAGGTGAAATTTGATCATGGAACAAATGGCATTGTGGGCCTCTCAGCAAAATTTAAGAAATATAAATTTTTGGATTGTAGGGTTGTAATTGTAGCTCACAATTAGGTTAGCTCCACAGAGAGAATAATAATAATGCAAAAGCAAAGTGTCTTATTTAATCTAAAAACCTATTAATTGATTAATTAATTAATCCACAGTTTTGATTAATTTGATCTATATAATAATTACTAAAAGAAAGAGAAATTGGGCAGGTAGAAGATGGCTATTAATTGCACCTCAAAGACAAACTTGGTACACTGCTAAAATTGTGACAGGCAAATTATATGAAGCACGAAAGTTTTATGTGTTTGTGAGTGATAAAAGCATGCTCGACCAAATTGGAAAAAATCAAATTTGCCACAAACCCTCATTAATATTCACAATTAAGCCATCCCTCCACCCTTTTCCACTTTTAAACACTAAAATGTGGACCCCACTCCCCCTTCATTCCCTCTATATAATCCCCCATTCTCTCTTCGTCTCCCCGCACCCTCCATAGCCATTTCTCTCATATCTCTCTCTCTCTCTCTCTCTCTCTCTCTCTCTCTCTCTCTCTCTCTCTCTCTCTCTCTCTCTCTCTCACGCACAAACACACAGATTTTTTCTTTCTCTCTCTCTCTCTAGATCTCTGCAAATTTTGATATAAAAAAGCAAGAGCCATGCCTGAAGCACCAAAAGAACCCCAGAAGGCCACTGAATATGATGTGGAGGAGAAAAACAAAAAAACTCTTGAGTTTATTGAAGATGTCACTGCAAACGCTGATCAAGTTCAAAAAAGGGTGCTTGCTGAAATTCTCTCTAGAAATGCCCATGTTGAGTACATGAAAAGAAATGGACTCAATGGGCATACTGATAGAGAGACTTTCAAGAAAATCATTCCTGTCATTACATATGAAGATATTCAACCTGATATCACCCGCATCGCCAATGGCGATAAATCTCCTATTCTTTGCTCTCAACCCATTTCTGAGT
Organism: Forsythia viridissima; assembly: GCA_030279155.1. Classification (NCBI taxonomy): domain Eukaryota; kingdom Viridiplantae; phylum Streptophyta; class Magnoliopsida; order Lamiales; family Oleaceae; genus Forsythia; species Forsythia viridissima. The sequence continues at coordinate 1,800,857 of CM059033.1, forward strand.
TCTTAACTAGGTGTGTATTTTATTCTGACAAAGTTTTTTTTTTTCTCTTCATATTGTATAATATATTCATGCATGTGGTGTTTTTTAATGCAGTTCTGGGACATCTGGTGGGGAGAGAAAACTGATGCCTACCATTGAGGAAGAACTAGGGAGGAGATCATTGCTTTATAGCCTTTTGATGCCTGTGATGAGCCAGTTTGTTCCTGGCTTAGACAAAGGCAAAGGAATGTATTTTTTATTCATAAAATCTGAGGCTAAGACACCGGGGGGGCTGGTGGCACGGCCTGTTTTGACCAGTTATTACAAAAGTTCTCATTTCAAGAATAGGCCTTATGATCCCTATACAAACTACACTAGCCCAAATGAAACCATTTTGTGCCTTGATTCTTACCAAAGCATGTATTCCCAAATGCTTTGTGGGCTATGTCAAAACAAGGAGGTTCTTCGGGTTGGAGCTGTTTTCGCCTCGGGTTTTATTCGTGCAATCCGGTTCTTAGAGAAGCACTGGGCCCTTCTTTGTAAGGATATCAGAACAGGAACCCTTAATCCCCAAATTACTGATCCATCAGTGAGGGAGGCAGTGATGAAAATTCTTAAACCCGACCCGAAGTTGGCGGATTTCATTGAGGCTGAATGTTGTAGGGAGTTATGGCAGGGAATTATTACTAGGTTGTGGCCTAACACAAAGTATGTAGATGTTATTGTGACAGGGACTATGTCACAATATATACCAACACTTGATTACTATAGCAATGGCCTACCTCTTGTGTGCACAATGTATGCTTCATCAGAATGCTATTTTGGGGTCAATCTTAATCCTCTTTGCAAACCGAGTGATGTCTCTTACACTCTCATTCCCACCATGGCCTACTTCGAGTTCTTACCGGTCCACAGAAACAATGGTGGGATCAATTCTATTTCCATGCCCAAATCCCTTAATGAAAAGGAACAACAAGAATTGGTTGACTTGGTTGATGTTAAGGTCGGACAAGAATACGAGCTTGTCGTCACTACTTATGCTGGTAATTCAAGATTTTAGCTTTTCTTTTCTTCTTAATACTGTTCAGCTATAAACGAATTACTAGTGATATTTTATTATCTTGCAGTATTGATCATTTCTAATGATGCATGAATTTATTTATTTTTATTTTATTTACAGGGCTTTATAGGTACAGAGTTGGTGATGTGCTTCGTGTTGCCGGATTCAAGAACAATGCCCCGAAATTTAACTTCATTTGCCGGAAAAATGTTGTTCTGAGTATTGATTCAGACAAGACTGATGAGGTTGAACTCCAAAATGCTGTGAAAAATGCAGTTACCCATTTAATGCCATTTGATGCACATCTCATTGAGTACACTAGCTATGCGGATACCACGACAATTCCAGGCCATTATGTCCTGTACTGGGAGCTGAGCATAAATGGTTCAACCCCAATTCCGCCTTCGGTTTTTGAAGACTGTTGCCTCACCATCGAAGAATCCCTCAACACAGTGTACCGTCAGAACCGAGTCTGTGAATCAATTGGCTCGCTGGAGATCAAAATAGTGGATGCAGGAACCTTTGACAAGCTCATGGACTATGCCATTAGCTTAGGTGCTTCAATTAACCAGTACAAGACACCTCGGTGTGTCAAGTTTGCACCTATAGTGGAGCTGTTGAATTCCAAGGTGATTTCTAGCAATTTCAGTCCCAAATGCCCAAAATGGACTCCTGGCCATAAGCAATGGAACAATACGAACTGAAGACCTTGACATTATGGAACAAACAAGAAAGAACTGTTTTTGTGATCATTTTAGTGTTAGAATTTAATAGCCCACTTAGGTTAACCAACCATTTTTATGTTTTCCTTTTTTCTTTTATTAGTATGATTAGAATCTCAATTTAGTAGCAGCCCTGTACAAAAACAGTTCTTGTTTCAAGGAAGGCTCTTTCTTTTAATGTCAATCTTCCATAGTGCCAGCTGCCTTTTTTGCAAATTCTTCACACATTTTGTGGGAAATGTTATCTTATTTCCGACCTTTAATCCATATGTACTATTATGATAATAGACATCATGTACGTGCCACAAATTGAGTTCGCTTGGGCATATTTAAAGGACTAGTTAGTCTAAGAATTCTCAAGTTAGCTACTAGTTAAAGTTGTATTTGCCGACCATACTAATTTAGAATTGTACTAAATATAGTTGACTATATCTAATCGAGATTTGCACTTTACGGAATGGATGGTGAAGCACTTATCACCACCTTAATAGCATTTACTGCAGTATATTTGCAAATTTATCATTAAGTGCAAACTAATTTGTCAATTTTATATATCAAAATGCCAAATAGTTTTAAATTATTTATTTTCATGGAAAAGCAGACCAACTTTATGTCTCTTCTAATTTAACCCATAGAGAAGTAATCTTTACCTTAGTGAAACTATTTTTAAAAAATTGTTATTTATTTAAAAGTAACACTTACACATCTTTAAGTCATCCCCCATTAGTTCTTTTTCCTAAAGTAGATTGATCAGCAATAAAGGTAGCATGACCCATATAAAGAGTGATGTTTAACTGAAGTAAAGTGTTTTCTTGAAACTCAAATTTTAAAATGGATTTTTTTTTTTATTTTTTTGAAGTTTTATTTGTCACAAGTCTTTTTGTTTCTAAGGGAAATGTTTCCCTCTTCTTTTAGTACATATTCGATAAAGTAGAATTATATTGTACTAAATATTATAATTGACAATTACAACTTCTTCTTTCTTTTGTAATACTCAATGCTAAGGGTAGAATCTCAATATTAATCAAGATATAAGAGCGTAAATTACTCTACTTAACAATGTTAACCAAGATATAAGAATGTAATTCGACTGTTTGTGTCATTGGAGTATTATTAAAATGAAAAATTAGAACTGAATTCTCTAACCTTTTTCATGGTGTGACTATGAGTCTTCAATTTTTAAAAATGAGATTTTGAGTTTCAATTTATTTAAATCTGTGAATTAATACAAATTCGTATATGATAGAAATGATCATCGTGAACATTAAAATCGCATTTGAATTTCGGTTAAATTAGAGAAAAATGTTAAAACTAACACAAATGATTAGTTTTCTCTTTATACATTCCCCTCCAGGAGCTTTTTTACATTAACATTAAAAAATTAAACAGTGAAAATCTGAGTGGACAGTGTTCAATTGGCTCACATTTGATTTGATTGGAAGACAAGAAACAGAAGATGAAAAGGATTGAACAGAAGACATAGTTCAGGACAGATAAAATTATGATGATTTTAATGCAGAAATTGTTCCCCAGTTTTGCTGAACCAAACAAAAACATTTTTTGCAGATACTGCAGACAATAGCCAATAATCTCAAGACAGATTCAAGAAAGAAAGAAAAAAAAAAGAGAGAGAGAGAGACAGGTACAGAAAGAGAACTTCATTAAAGCTGTAGCATGGAGACAGAAAGAAAAAAAAGTAACTATTCATATCATCATATATATTTGTCTTTTTCATAATTTTCAGGCTGATTTCTTAGGAGGCAAAATATCATTCTTAAAATAGCTGCCCCATAGCACATAAATGTTTGGATAAGCTGAGTTGTCAAGATGGACGTACCAGTCGAACTCGCATCGATTTATCCATCTCGATTTAGAACTATGAGTCAACCCGTGAATTGGACGGACCGTTCACAAGCCGAGGAGGCAGAACCACGGACCGACCCATGAACCGAGTTGGTTGTTCACGGCTCGGACTGTTTGACCTTTAATCGTTGGCCTATTTTAAATTTTTTTTTAATAAATGGCAGAGAGTCATTTAAAGTGAAAGATGTGACAGATGCGTGTTGTTTTAGTTATTAAATATATATTAAAACATATAAATTGAATTAAAAAATTAAAAAATGTAAATTTATCATTATTATTTATTTTTTGTTTAGTAATTTAACACATTTGTTACTATATATGTAAACATTTGTTTTATAATTACAATAGGTAACTAAATTTTTTTAGTAATTTTTTAAAAAAATTAAATTTTTATCCATACGGGCCGAATCGGGTTGAACCATGGCCCACATGAGCTTGACCCGGATGGGCCGACGTGTGGGCCGGGCTCGTAATCAATTTTTGTAGGTTGGATTGACCCGGCCCGCAACCCGTCGTGACGCGGGCTTTTTCTAATACGGGTCGTCACTGAGCTTAATCGGAGGCGGACCGGACCCGAATTGATACCTTTAGATAAGCTTACAAAATTTAATTATTAACTTTTTTTTTTAGTTAAAGTTGAAAGTTACTTTGTGCTTGTTTGATATGAATTTTAATGGGTTTTTAGTTTTTCAATTTTTGACCAAATGAGTGAAATGATCAAAATGACCTTGTTGCTTGGAAGAAGAGCAGCAACTTTTGACCCAAAAAATGGGCAATTTTGGAATGGAGCTTTTGACTAATCAAACTTTGACTAGTCCAAAAAAACCTATTAAAATGCATATCAAACAAGCACTTTATTGTGACAACTATTTTTAAAATAAGGTTGTGTTTGATTGCAAGTAGAAAATTTGGGTGAAAAGAAAATATTTTTCATGGAAATGAATTACCAAGAAAATTTGGATTGGAAAAAGTTAACAAATTTTCCATGGAAAATAAATGGATTGGAAAAGGTTAACAAATTTTCTATGGAAAATAAATTCTCCTATCCCACCAAGAAAATATTTTCCTTGAAAACAAGGAAAATATGACCAAAAGTAGAAAACATGGAAAATCAAAAGTTCAAATCAAACGAAAGATGGAAAATAAGTGAGAAAATGCATTTTCCATGGAAAATTTTGCCAATCAAACAGACCAAAGCTGGAAAATGGGTGGAAAATTTTCATTTTCTATAAAAAATGAAAGGAATCAAACACATCCTAAGTGGCTTAATTTTACTTTAAAAAAATTATTTCAATATATTTGAAAATTAAAGGTTACTTAAAAGTAAATTTATGTAAAATAGTTTTTTCTCCTTTTGAAGTGTTGTTATATTTTAAGAGTATATATTCAAAATTTCTGTTGATCAAAATAAAATTATTTATATTTGACAATTGACGTGATAAGAAAATTTGAGCAATTTTTTTGAATACTCGAGTGTATTAAGCGATGTTGTTCTTAATATTAAAATGGCTCGTTATACACGATTTCTACTAAAATTCAATTTTTTTTTTTCTCAAATCAACTTCCGATGATATTTGGCATACTATAACTTTTATATACATATTTTTGAATAAGGTATGTCTAGTTTTGCAGTAGGAATAGCGATAGCTATCAAATCATTAAATTATTGAGTTACTCAATCAATTAATCATATTAGCGTCTCATTAAGAACAGGTGAAGGTTCTCGATTTAAATCTTATCACCACTTATTTAAAATGAATTGTTTACATGTTAAGCTATTATCGTATTTAAATAATGATATACATGTGACCTTATGTGACAATTTAAATTTTTAGATATAAGTAGTTTAACACTCAGTGCATTTAGTTTAGGGTTAATTATAATCACAGTTCCTATTTTTTCACATTTGTAACAATATCATCTCCATTTAATTTTATTCGTAGATATTATCCTCATCCTTTCATTAATTAACACAGAAAGTCCTCAAATAATTTTTTTAACAATTTTATTCCTGACTTAAATAAATTAAAGATGAAATAAAATATAAAATTGCATTTGAAGTCCATAACCTTATTAAAAGTATAAATAAATCATAAACTTTTTATTTTTAAACATTAAGAGTAAAGGAAAAAAAACCAACAAGGGTCCCATCCCCACCAAGAACAACTGGGAGAATTTCTCCCCTCAATTTGCCGGTCCAGACCCTTGGGGTTTGGGTCGAGTCGGGTCGGCGACAACTGGGTGGTTGTTCTTGTTGGGGTGGGTGGCTGTTTGAGGAAGATGACCTTTTTGTGTTTTTATTTTTATTTTTCACTTTTTTCTTTTTTTCTATAATTATTTTAGATAATAGAATTTGAATAGACTATTTTGTTTTTGTTAAATTGGTCAAATTTAAGTCACGAGCTTGATTTTTTGTCAATTAACGGATTTTTGGACGAAATCTGACCAAATTTCAAATGTCCTTTCGGTGAACATAATTAGAAGATTTATGACTTGATGATATATTTTTTTATTATTTTAAGTGAAAATTTGTAAAAAGAAATAAAATGTTTGTGATTTATTTGTACTTTGGAAAATGTTAGCGTCCCAATTGTAATTTTCAATTATATTTTCTTTTTTCTATTATTTTAATTTATTTAAGTTGATGGAAAAATTGTCAAAAAAAATTATTTAGGAACCATCTGTAAGCATTAATGAAAGGATAGGGACGCACTACAAGAAATGTTGCATATAGCAACGACTTTTGTCATCGCTATAGGTCGAAAAGTCACAACTATAATGTTAAGTATAATTTTATTGTGACGATATTTTGTCGTTGCTATATTCGCAACTTCTTTAGCGACGACAAAATCAAATTTTTAATAATTAAAAAACTAATAATTTTATATATTTAATGGACCCCTGTCCGACTTGCTAATTATGGGCTTGAAATCCAACCCAATTCACTAAGCTTTGTCAAGCATTTTTATTTTAGAATGATTGTAGGGTAAATTCAAGGCCGGTCACTGTTTTGATACTTATGGGCTCTAAAGTCATATGCTCAAAACTTAATTTAATTAAAGTCACATTTTAGATCTAAAAGACCAACATATCCTTAATTGTAAAAAAATACTAATTGTGATACTGTTTTGTTGTGATACTGTTTTGTCTATGACACTAATTTATATAGATAATGTGCTACACTACACTTGCACCATACTTTTATCTTTGATATTGATTTATTATGATAATATTATGATTGCAAAATGATTGATACTCTTTCAATATATGATACTATTTCTATTTGTCGAATTTTTTACTTGTTTCTAATGATACTAAAATATTATGACAAAGTTTCAACATATGATATTGTTTTAATCCCTTAGATTTATCTTTGATACTGTTTAATTATGACAAGGTTGTCTAAGAATATAATACAAAATGCTTGATACTCTTTCAATCTATGATACTGTTTCTATTTGCTAAATTTTTTTCCTTATATCTAATGATAGTAAAATATTATGAAAAAGTTTCAACCTATGATACTGTTTTAATCTCTTAGATTTATCTTTGATACTGTTTAATTATGACAAGGTTGTCTAAGAATTGAATACAAAATGCTTGATACTCGTTCAATCTATGATACTGTTTTTATTTGCCAATTTTTTTTCCTTATTTCTAATGATAGTGAAATATTATGACAAAGTTTCAGCCTATGATACTGTTTCAATCTCTTAGTTTTATCTTTGATACTGTTTAATTATGACAATGTTTCAATCTCTTAATTTTGTCTATGATAATGTCTTAATCTATGATACTGTTTTATTTAAGTAATGTGCATTAATATACTTTGATACTGTTTAATCCATGATACTGTTTTATTTTTTATACTGTTTAATCTATGATACTATTTTTTAGTTAGATAATGTACATTGGTGAACTTTAATCCATCAACTTATGATACTGTTTTATTCATATAATGTTTCAACTATAATACTAATATATCAAACTTTATATATGGCTGGATTAATGAAAATTTTATTGGGTCTTTGTAAATTTTTGCACTTCAGTGTGCTGTAAGTGACATTTATAATTTCTGCATTTTGTTTCATTTTAATTCATTTCTGAGTACGTTTGGTTAAGCTTAAAAGCAGCTTATTTTTGTGTATTTGATCTGATTTAACCATCAGGAGTGTGTTAATTCATTTCTGAGAACAACGATTATGATGTACCAACTCCGCCTGTTATCTGTGATATTGTTTTAAAGGATGTGTGATACTATTTTGACAAAAAAAAATTAAAGATTATCATTTTAAACTAAAGAGACGACTTCAAACGAGTAAAATTTATCGTATGCAGTGGCAAAGCGACTGGTCTTGACCGTCTCGTTGAAACCATTCCGAAAACATATTATAATAAAAATTCTGAGCACGTATGCGAATTCTATGTCCATTTATATTGTGATATTGTTTTGTATAATACAGTATCAAACAAACACATTACTAATTAACAACACAAAGAAATAATCTAATGGCCAACTTAATACAGTATCAAGCTGCTATTCTATAATACAGTATCAAACGTTTCTATAATATAATATCAAACTGCAAATTATAACCATAACTAATATAATCATACTATATTCTATGATACTGTTTACTATAATACAGTATTATTCCCTATAGAAATTTATCAAACAAATCATCCATATAGACACTCCAGCACTGAGACAACTCTAGTTTAACATTTGATCTACAAAGTATTGCACTTAACAATAAATGATGGATTCAGTCCATCACCAAGATATGATAGATTCAGATCATTCAACACCAAGACGATGAATTTGAGCTTAGCCTAATGCAGAACCAGTTAATCTACTGGGCCAACATGCAGTAATGATATTAAATAGATCTCTCAGTAGTACAATTTCATTATCTTATTCTTTAGCCATCTCTTTTCTTGTTTTTCACGTGACCAGAGAGGCAATTTGGCCCACAGATATTTTGAAATGAACTATTGAAGGAAAGCTTCCATATTTTGCCGCTTCTGTTGAAATTAATAAACAGCTTGGATCTCACTCCAAGGCATGTCCTATTAGTGTCAGTTGTATGTTCAGACCCATCCATGTTGTTTCATCACAGAAATTAGAATCAATGGCAGCTGATATTGCCCACAAAATTCAATTGGAATTGCCTCCAGTGAACTTTTATGCTATAACTTCTCGTTACTACAGACAATTTTCTCTTCCTACCAGCAAAATACTTTGTGGCATGCAACACTTGTGAATGGTCTATGCCTCCCGAAAAATACTTTCCTACCAGCAAAATACTTTATATTGACTCGGCGGCAACAGCGACGGTGCGAGCGACGGTGACGGTGACGGTGGTGGTGGTGGTGGTGGTGGTGGCTGCAGCGGTGTGTGAAAAATATGGATCACATGGATAATTTTGGAATGAATATGAAAATTTGATGAAGAGTATGACTTAATGACAATTTTGAAATTTGTTTTGACCTAATTTGAAACAAGTCACTTGTAGGTGACTTTTAGACAATTTTTCCATGATTGTATTGTAATTTGAACCCTTAACCTAAATGTTGTGAAGTTACAACCAAATCATTAGAGACAAATGAATTCTTGTGATTATATTTGTTTTTATAATATATATTAGTTCAATAAGCAACATTTTCTATAATTGCTTATAAAATAAAAATAAATAAATATTAGTAAAAAATCAAATTACACAAATAAGATTTAAAAAAAAAAAAAACTCACATATAGAGACGACAATATCACCGCTATAGGTAGATTTTGTCGTCGCTATAGTTAAATAAAAAAGCGGCAAAACTTCTTGTCATCTTCTAAAAAAACTCATCTATAGAAACGACAATGTCGCCACTATAGATAAATTTTGTTGTCGCTATAGTTAAATAAAAAGCGGCTAAGCTTCCAGCCGTCTTTTAAAACAAAAGTGACGACTAAATTGATTTATAAAAACGACAAATGTCGTCAATATATTTCTCCCTACACTATAGCGACAACATGAGTTTGTCATTGCTATGTACGTTATTCTATAGCGACGACAAAATAGCTATTTCTTGTAGTAACGATATCTGCTAATAAAATTGAATTAGAATAATATTGTTATAAAGTTAAAAGAATGAAAACTGTAAGTGTAAATAACTCTTTAGTTTAATACACATGTCATTTCTTTTATCGAGATAAATCATACAGTCTTTACTTCAAAATTGATGTGCTATACTGTCTTTAATTATTTTTACCATCATCTAACTTGATTACTTTAATTTGTGAATTTTCTTTTAATTATGTGTTAAAAAACATAGTTTTCATAAATTTGGACCGGAGTATATATTCGGGTCTTGTAACTCATATTCCAAATGAATTTCTCATCTAAAAGTTCACGTAATTGGTTATGCTACTCATCTAAAAGTTCACGTAATTGTATAATTATATATTGGGTAATTTGTACTTTTGATCTTCAACCTTTTCAATTTGTAACAAATCTATCTCTAACCTTTTTTTTAGCATCAGACATCCCCAACTTTTCAATTTTTTGCAAATCACAAAACGTGGGGTGAGGTGGATTTTTGGGGAAGATGGTGTTCTTTTATATTTTTTAAAAGTTATTGGACTTCATTTGTAATTTTGTTTTATTTTTTTATTGTTTTTAGCTTATTTTTTATTTTTATTTTTGTTTATTTAAAGAGAAGGACAAAATCGTCAAAATATGTAAATAGGGACATGATTTGCAAAAAATTGAAAGGTTGGGGATGTCTGGTGCTAAAAAAAGGTTAAGAATAGATTTGTTACCAATTGAAAAGGTTGGAGACTAAAAATACAAATTACCCTTATATATTTGATAACTATTGAATAATTTGTGTTAATAATTTAGATGCGATGAATATCAAAAATCCACATGTGCATATTGTCTTGTGACAATCACATGTACAAACTATGACAACGTTAATAATGAAGTAAGTACACTAATTGTGGTAGCACTATACAATATGCAAACATAAGAAAGAATCTTAATTAATAGAGCTTTATTTGAATATTATCGATTAATTCTTATTGTTAAAGCTCAATATATATATTGAAATATAGTGCATTAACAAATAAAGAAATGTTTGTACATACTACCTTGTAAATGTTGGAAAAAATTTAACAGAATCTACTTATCTTCTTCTTTTAACAGACAAAAAGTCTTGTATTTTTTTATCGTATACTGAAATCGAAAAATAGAAGAAGATAAAACTATACAATATTGGGTTCGTAAGATGATTATTCGATAGAATTACATGTTCTTAATTTTCATACTTAAAAACAAGTCTAATTCCTAATTAAATGCATGTTTGGTACCAGGGGCGGAACTAGAATTTCATATTGGAGTGGATTGAGATTCGTCATTTATTATTCTTTCTTAGTGGTATTTATTGTTATTCTACCGACCTTAAAAAACATGAAATTAAGAATTGTATAATGTCATGGTCATTCATAGTCATTCCTACAGTTATGATGAAAATGAGTCTTTGAAGATGACTCAAATATATATATAAGAGATGGAAAAAGTTTTAAGTGTGAAAGTGAAATTTAGTTTTACTTTTTGAGACAATACACCCAACAATGAGAGCGATGGGGATGGTGACACTAATTAGCTTCAATAATTTGTTCTTAAATCTGTTTAAAAAAAGTATAATTGGTGGATAATTAATTATACTAAAGTTGAGACAATAATGTATGTCTAAGAGGATAAGCACACACTACTCTACTCACTACACATTGTTTCAATACTTTCTGCTAATTAATCAACCATTCATAACCAAAAGTAAAAGATAGCAAAAGAGTTTTCAACACACAGACTAAACATTTTAATATTCACTCAAAATTTAAGTCCAAATAAAAATCTATTTCTGTAAATATTTTTTGCTCTTAAATTATTATTCATTGCACTTCGTTGTTTTAAATATACTAGAAGAGCATGTTTGGCTACGCATAAAAGTGAGAGTTTTTAGTTACGGTATTAAAAGGTCACGTTCAAACAATGATAAACATGTATGTCTGTCGACAAAAACAGCTAAAAAACAATTTTTATGCACAACCAAATACAACATCTTGATATCTACATGATATGCAAGTTGAAAGACTTCTAATTTACGTGTCTATGTGTTTTTTATTTTTTTTAAATAAAAAATAAAACTACATTTGAATCTGTATACGAAATATAAATTTAAAAATGATATATAAATATTGGTGAGTTAGCAATGTCTAACTGATTTTTGCTTACGTGCCGATTGTTTTTATTTTTTTGGCGATTCACAACAACTTTGGTTGTCTTTGTAAAGGGTACATCATATTCATACCTAATTGCAAGTGTTTGAAATATTGGAATTAGAATACTAATTTTATGACAGACATAATTGAAAATCTTCTGACAAATATCAACATTAGACATTAGCACGAGCTTGCAATATTTGTGAAAATGATTTTGATTTTGACCTAATCAAATTAATCGCACGTAAAAAATTGCATGCTACCACGTTTTAAATCAATATTAAATTACATCGCATCAGTTTGATCTGGCCTTAATTAGGACAGATTAGGCATAAAAAAGGACAGAATAAAAATCAAAAGATTTAGTCAAATGTGGGACTTCAAACGTTTAAGACCCTTAATTTGGGGGAGAATGCATGAACCATCAAGACATAATCTATTTAATTATTTGTTTATAGTATTAATAATTTTATAATTTTATTTAATCAAGGAACAACAAATCCACTATTTTTCCGGATATTTGGCTGAAAAAATCACGTGAAAATGTCACAATTCTGTGTGCGTGTGTTTGTGTGAGAGTACACACGTGTCTGCCATTGAAAGGACACTGGACATTAGCACGTGTGATACTGGTCCTGAAAGAGGAATGTTGACTCTGACTACTTCAAAACCCCACCCACACGTGAGGGATATCTTCCTTGTTTTCTTGTCGGGCCTTGGCCCATTTGGCCCAGCTTGTTGCGGGTCCAAATTAAAACATGTCATCAACAGTGCAAGTGTTGTGTCCAGTCAACAGTTCCATGGCAGCTTCTGCTAAATAATTCCACAATGTTTTTTCCTCTATCTTCTCTTTTGCCCATTGCCCAAGTTTGTGTAGAGTGGGATTTTTCCGTCAGTCGAACCACAAAACACGGTATTGAAATAGACATAGATTTTGAGTTCAAATTTCGTCTCCAACTATATATATTAAATTATATATAATAAACATACTTTATTCGAATTTGAAACCAAGAAAATGGGGATGCATAATTTAAAGTCACATTATTGGGACAATTGTTAGTTAAAGATTGATAAGGACTGAAGCAGCAGGCTAAGGTATGTGTATAAATATTAGCAGCATGTCTCATATGACTTTTAATTTTATATTTTGTTGAGTAGAATATGCAAATAGTTCATAATGTGGCCTGCAAAGATTCATCAATAAACGACTTGACTTATTATTTTTAATGATAAGTTTCAGAAATGGTTAATACTTATTATTATCCAGTTGAGAAGTTGATGTCCATGTCCTCCCAACATGGAGCATGCAACAATTTTTCATTTTTAATTCATTTTACTCTCCTTTGAATAGGCTTTGTAGTGGGAAAACAACTAAAACAATACATGTAATGAGTGTTTTTGTTCCGTAAGTCGTACTAGACATCGATTTAAGTATAAAAATAGACAGTATAATAATCCGTAAGATTTTAATAGTCATACCAAACACGGCATGCCAAAAGTGAATTTGATGATAAAGGGGAAAAAAAAATAAATTAAAAATAGCAGCAAAGAATACACGCACTATGTGTGTTGATGAGGGAGCATAAGTTGACAGAAGAATAGTTAAAATATTGGCATGATAACAACTCTTGTCAATGTTTATATGAGTCTTTATTTTTTCTTTAGACTTCCATTGGCAATGGCATTCGGGGTTTGGCAGATAAAATGTAGTTATCAAAACCTAAAGCTGCACCATACATCACTGAAAACTACCTGACAACATTTTCTATGCACAAGAGGAGAATAATACTCAATTATTGTTTTCTACGAAATGTTTTAGAATTCTCAGTGGCCTGTTGCACTCATTAAAGTCAATTATTATTAAGAATTGTGATTTCATCTTTAAAGTTTAACTTTGTTACCCAAGTCTTTATGTGTTGTGCATCTATTTCATCGTTAAATTCAATGTGAGATTTATACTAGGGGGCATTCGATTGATGAGATAGACGGCAGTATGAAGATCATAGCTCCACAAATCGAGAGGTATGGATGCATAACGAAGTAACGTGAGGTGGGTTTCGACAACATGACGATGTCGTCGTTCAACAAAGCAGTTGTACATGTTGAGGGTTGTAAAGTGGGGGTGGTCAGATGTGTAATGCCATGGCTAGATAAAAAAGATTGAAGCGAGAGGTATTCAACACGATTGTCTATGTACAATGTGGCAATGGGGGTATCGAAAAAAAAATCAATTGAACTTAATGAGTGTGGACGAAACATCTTAATTGCGGATATTATTAAGACGAGTAGCTCAAGTCTTTATATACATGTTAATATTTTGGTATTTAACCAATATGGAATTCATCCCTTAACATGCTTCTGCAAGATGGTGGCTCGTTTAAATATACCAATCTTCAAATTCGAATGTTCGTTTGAACTTTAAACATACCGAATTGTTCGTTGAGCTTAATGGACTCTGATAGTAAATTAAGAATTGAGGTTCTATCTTAAAAGATCAACCTTATTAAGAGAAGTAACTCAAGTCTTTATATACATATTAATATTTTTGTATTTAAATATGTGATATTCATCTCTCATCAAATATAACCAGATGTATTTTGAAAAATGATCAATAAATAAACATAACATTTATTTCCTCAAAAGATGGAATTGGTGAAGACCATACATTTGAGAAAATAACCTCGAGAGGTTTGGAACTAGTGATAGAAGAAACAAAAAATGGTAATTTGCGACTCTTAGTGCATTTGCATGCATTACACACTGTTAATGACTGACTATTGGACGAAAGAGACACAACACTGGGCAAAACAAAGAACTTATGGATGGCTTCAGAGGAGTGGCCCAGCTGGTCATGCCAGTCAGTTGATAACGCTTGAGTAGTGGAGAAGTCAAGGAGTGGAGCGGAGTTGCAATTTTATTTAGACCATTCATAGATTCCATGTTTAATTGGTACTTGCAGCATACGTGCCTTCATGAAACGATCCTTCGCCTAAAACGAAGAGGGAGAGAATTCTATAGCAGAATTTGGAGATGGAGATCAAGTTGCATTACATTGAACTCTATTAAAATGTCAACATATTAAGAGGAGTACTCTAAACTTTTGTATATTGGTTATTTATTTTATCTTTATTTGATTTGTGATTTATCTATTAACATGCCTAACAAGATGGTAGCTCGTTTGACAACACTAATCTTTGAATCTGTGTGCTCGTTTGAGTCCTAGTCGAATCGAATTACTCATTTGAGTTTAATGAGCTCTGATATCATATTAAGACTCAGCAGTCCATCTTAAAAGGTGAACATTATTAAAATTAAGTTGTTCAAACTCTTATATGTTGTCTATTTATTCGACGTGGAATTATCTCTTAACACGTGGCTCTTACTTACATATATACAACAATAAATTAAACCTTCAGGTATTTATAAGTTTAAGCTATCAGAAAATAGACGCGTCTATTTTTGAAAACCTAGTATTCAACACTCCTTTGTGTGTATGGCCGAATTTATTATATATCAAAAATTAATATGTTCACAATTTTGAGGGCAAATACTTGAGCTCAATATATTTATCGATTGTGATACTATGAAGAATCTCGTTATCTAAAAGTTTAAATTGTTAAAGTTGGAATGAATATTTTACTTTAACATTTATTATAGATACAGAGCGTGTTTGGTATAGTTTACAAACTAGTTTATTTGACCAAAAAATTTATCTTCATAACATGACATTTTTACCATTCTTAATCAAATAAACTATTTTTAAAAAAATTAATTCATAAACTACACTAAACAAGCTCACAATATCCTATTGCATCTTATATTCTTATTCTCACTACATTTAAAGTCAGACTACACATATATTTTTCGACCTAACATTTCGATTTATCGCTGCACCCATCATATATAGAAAGGTATAATAATATGCGCCGTCTAAGATAATGTTCAATATTCATGATGATGAAAGAAATGACAAAAGTTCTCAGACCTGAAAAATAAAAAATTAAATCCCGAAGAATCTCCCCTTATTTTTCAACCATCTCTAAAATTGAATTTATAAGTGTATCTTATTGATTTCTTAATTAGTTAATTAATAGTAATTAAATTAAGTTAAATACAACGCAAGCTCAAGAAACTTATTAAATACTCTTCTACATACTTGTTTATTCACAACTAATTATTAAGCAGACTAGGTCGAATAAAGCTCGATTATGTTAATTGACCGAGTGTTAAACGCGTTAAGCTTGATTTGTTTGTTTAACAAACACTGAATTTAATTTAATTATTTTTACAAGTATTGGTTTGACATTTATGGATGCAGTTAAAACCCTTTTGCAATTAGATTAAAGGCCATTTCATCTTTACATTTCCTTCACTGTACAACCAGAAAGGATGTACCTTCTCTTTTGAAGGTGCTCAAATAACTAATAGATTTTGAACATAGGAATCGAGGAGTTTTACTTTACAACTTTGGCTAACAGTGGGAGAGTTGTCGATTGATATAGCCAGGAAATGAGTTTAGTTTAGTTATTATGTCGATAACTTCTCAACCTTTTTACAATGTGTTGACATCACATGATCACAATATACTATCTAAGCAAGCAGGCAAATAAGTGTCTCATCAAGCTTTAGCCCAGAACTATATTTATTTCAACCAATATATCATTACAAGGTAAAAGAGTTCATCGTGTACTCGTAAAATAAGATTACAAGTTGCATGATTCAGGTTTCACACAAGTATAGATCCTAATTTGTTACATGTTTGGTCGTGCTTAAAAGTTACTTTTAAAAATGTAAATAGAATTATAAAAATAAGTTTTGTTACTAAAAATACAAGTTCAATAACTTCAAAAGCACATTTTACTTACTTTTAAGCAAGGTCAAAGATGCTCTCGAAATAACTTGGGCCCATCATCTTCTCACATGATACCATAGCCTGCCTATTTATCATTTATGCCAATATAGAGGGAAAAAAAACACAGAAATCCAGCGCAGAAAAATAGCACTTGAAAAAGATTTCTTATTCAAATTAAGCTAGGGAAAAATTAAGTATTAGCTGAACTTTTAACTAGAGTCCCTCAAATTACATCAAAAACTCGTCAGTGTACATAGCAGTATAAGCAAGATAGTCAGGAAATCATGTCGTATATTCGGGAAGACTTGAATCTTCTCTCACAGAAAGATAGGAGCCATGACAAGGGTTATTGTTGCAAGCATTTTGATAAGTACATGAAGTGATGGTCCAGCAGTGTCTTTGAAGGGGTCTCCTACCCTGCAAAAATAAAATCATAAAAAAATTATTACAAACTTTCAAATTGTCATCCAATTCTTTCGCAATCCTGATTACTAAATTAGGTAGTGTGAATTATTGTTCCAATTGACCATGTGGTGGCAGAAACAAGATCTAGCGTGTGCATGCTGCACGCATGCATATCGGATGTGGATGTGTGAATTTTCCATCGAAGCAAACCTTCACACTATACAGCTACAGGACAATGACTGCTAAATACCACTCTTAATACATGTGAACACTTACGTGTCACCAGTAATTGCTGCTTTGTGGGAATCGCTGCCTTTGCCACCAAGAGCGCCCGTTTCAATGTACTTCTTCGCATTATCCCAAGCACCTCCAGCAGTGTTCAGGAAAAGAGCCATGAGAATCCCAGAAACAGTGGCAAACATTAACATGGAAGCCACCACTTTGGCCCCAAGTAATGGATGCCCTGTATAATATCCCAGCACCCGAAACACAAAACCTGCAAAATGACGTGCATATTCCCTCAGCTATGTGAAATGAAGCAAGATTTATATGAGAAACCAGAAGGAGAAGAATTAATATCAGAATATTACATGTGATAACAATAGTCACAAAACTTTGCAAATGTAAGGCCTACATAAAACTGAATAAAATTCAGGCAACTCAGAATCTTGAGAATCTTCCAATGAGCAAAAAACTCATATATCTACTTTAGTGCCCACCATAATTTGTAAAGATAAATCTCATAAGCTTTATGTAAAATAGCAATCACGCAAAGTACGGAATCCACTGAACTTGGCAAGGTGTTCGATGACATTCCATCAACTAAATACAAGATTAGTACAGAATTCCACCTACAGGTCAGTTGAGAGAAGAGGATGATTCCATCATAATCATCTATACTGTAAAAGCAATTTGTGATTGATCTCCAACCCGTGGCCCCACAGAAACTTGTTTGAGCATAAAGTTATGGCATTGGTGCCATAATTTGCACATCTAAGGGCAGGCACCTGATCAAGCGTCTCGGGATGGATTATTTGTTAATTAACAAATTTCATTGGTAAAAATCATGCATTTACTCAGTCGAATTCATAATAAGTAAATTTATTCATAACTGCAAAGAAGATTGCACATAGGCAGTTTAGGTGAGTGTGGATCACCAAATTGCAACATTGTGCAACTGTTCCTCAAAAGAGATGCTTCTGCAGACAATCGATCCTCGGGGCTTGTTCAACAAATGTGCTGTCACCTAACACTGAACGTCTGTCCTCTGTAATGCATGTGAACTTTTTTATTTACCCTCTCAAATAAATAATACTACAGTTATCAATCATAAATTTTACTTTATATTCTGAAATGTAGTTATCTTGCTCTTTACTCTTAAAAGAATCTATTTTACAGATAGAAACTTTAAGAATTGGAATATAATTCATTTATTTTATGGAAGTGTCTCATAATCCTGAATTCTTAAATCCTGATGCAAGCAAGCTCTGACACCATTCATTAGTCAGCACTGCAGACTAACCAAGTCACAAAATATCAGTCTTAAATGCAACAAAACTTCCAATGTGTTATGTCATTGTCATGTCAACAAATCTATACCGTAATACTGTGGTGGCCTGTTTTCAACACAGGCATTGCCCATTCTATTGCCTTATGACTCAATAGTAAAGTTTTTACACAGCATAACCAATAATTGAAAACTAGGAGGGTGATTAATAACTCACCAACAACAATAGGTGATATGATGGCCAATGCCCCAGGCTTTATCATCTCCCTCAAAGAAGCAGAAGCAACGATAGATACACATCGACTATAATCTGGTTTCTCCTTGTAATCCTGTCAGGAGATGAACAATAATAAGATACATCACTGAGATCCAAGATCCATTTTACAACATACAGAATGCCAAAAATTGTTTACAATACAAACCATGATGCCTGGCCTCTCAATGAACTGTCTTCTTACTTCATTAACAACCTCCTGAGCAGTTCGACCCACTGCAGAACAAGCCCATGCACTAAAAAGAAATATAAGCATGGAGCCCAATAGTCCACCAACGAACACTTCAGGGATGGCGATGTCAACCTACTCAGATAAAATGCTAAAAAAATATGAATAAAGTGAAGAGAAAACTCTTTCCCATAAACAAAAGGTACAAAAATCTAAAGAATCAAAAGATAAAATTGACAGATAACAAAAGGCCCACCTGATTAAAAGTTACATTTGCAAATGAAGCTACTTCATCCATATAAGCACTAAATAGAAGAAAAGATGCAAGGGCTGCAGATCCAATGGCAAATCCCTTGGTGGTAGCTTTTGTGGTATTTCCAACAGCATCGAGAACATCGGTGATCTCTCGAACACTTTCAGGCTGTAAGTAATATAAGGCATGTCACAAGTTTCACTTAAAAGAACTTCTAAAAGCTAACGTATTGTGGTGGCCAAAGCCAAGAACCTGAAAACTTACCTGCTGACTCATTTCCACAATCCCACCTGCATTATCAGCTATTGGACCAAACATGTCCATGGTGAGCACATATGCTGCTGTACTGAGCATTCCCATAGTTGCGACAGCTGTTCCAAACAACCCACCAGTTGGGATTCCAGATTCATCCACCAATCCAGCAGTGTGACCCAGCCAGTAAGAGGAAACAATTGCTATGCTGATCACAAGGACAGGAAGAGCTGTCGATTCCAGACCCAAACTAATGCCAGCAATTATATTAGTTCCATGCCCAGTGGAGCTAGAAAGAGCTAACGTGCGTACAGGCTCATGCTTGTAGTCAGTGTAATACTTTGTAATCCAGACAAAAGCATATGCTGTCATAATCCCAACCAAACCACATAAAGCAAAGTTCAACCAGGCAGAAGGTGCTTGTTCAGTGTATAGCATCCAGCGGGTAGACTGCAAAAGATATAAAAGCAAACACCAGCTTCAGCATGTAAATGATGCTTCAAAACACACACGAGGGAGTGAGGGTAGGGGGGAGAGAGAGCAATGGGCAAGAATAAAACACAATCAAGATTCTCTAGGGAGGTGAAGACGATGCTCCAATAATAGATGGAAATATTACCAAACCAAATGTCAGAACAGCTAAAACAATTGTCACAGAATATCCTTTCTGCAGAATCGACATTGGATCCTCTATAGCACCAAGAACACCAGAGTCACGTGTGTTCCGAATAGAAAATATTCCAACAGACGATATCACCAGATCAAATGAGTGAACAACCAGAGGAAACAAAATGAAGCCCGACGGATCTGCATGTATCACATAAAGATATAGGTCAACTATAATTCAATCAGTAAAGGAACAAGTAAATTATCATCACGTGGCATCACACTCATTCATCAATCATAGCCAGGCCAGCCTACTCTAGATTTAAAAAAAAAAGACCAAGCGGTGAATTAAAAGGCATCGTAAAAATAAAGTAATAGCAACAAAATCACAGCAAAGGATACAACCAGAAAATTTATGATCTAATCCAAAAAACTAGTTTTTCGAGCATAAATGGTCTTGAAGGAAAAGGGGGAAACAGTTGGAACTATAACGTTTTTCATGGAATTTGATATCCGATGAGAAAAGCCAATGCCTATAACCATGGCTCTCCTAACTTCTATTAAAATAACTTTCAAATATGGTAAGTAACCACCACATGTTAACCAAGTTCAGAACATGCTCTCAGCAGGGCGAGCTAAAAGGAGAATGCTGTCATAATGTGATAATAAGTAATGCAACCAGCATCATGGATGAAATGAGCATGCTTATTTGCCAAGGCAGATACATCATAAACCAGGTTGGCTATGAAATAAATAAGCAGAACATTTTGTACAGATTCAGTTACTGAGGATACAACTGTGCTTCAAATGATCCAGCCAGGTGAAGCCGTGAAGCAACCGAAGGTTAATTATGGATTTCCATGCTCCATGAGCTGCAAGTGTCATTAGGTGATTTACATCTCCAATGTGGAAGAATGGTACAAGTCAATGCTATTTCCGAACACACTAAGTATCAAAAAGATGGAAAGCTGAATGCTGAAGGCCGAATTACTGAGAATACAATAGTCAATTAAGTAGAATATTACAACAGGCCTCCTTGCAAAGAGTAAAACTTACGAGTTCACAAATAACTTCTAAATTTAAAGAAGACCCAGGAAGAACCCCAAGATTCAACATACAAATTGTCAAGAAATTGGCTTTCTGCAACTAAATGACATCCACAGATCTTCAAATTCTTCTCCCCCATCCCTTCCTAAATTGGCAGGACCAATTCGATTGTAGTGTTATATATAAATAATTTGATATATGAATATGTGCATCAATTTACTACTTAATCCAATAAAATAGTCGAGAGGCCAATCGGCTGGTATGAAAGGAAAAAAGTTAGAAAAAAAAGGCAAAAAGAAAATTTGTAGTTATCCACCTATAGAAAAGGTATAAATTGAGAGCTTGATTTTGTGCTTATCACAAAACAATCTAGCAGATGGAATCAATCAAAATAAAAATTTCACGTTCATCCCATTGTGAAGAGAATGTTCTCCAACAATGAACATTCATAGCATGACCGACAGCATTCAGAAGTTTCCTTTATGTCCAGAAACATTGACCACAAACAATTCATTGCAATTTTCTTTACTACTTTCCCTTGACAAAAATTTTGAACACCTTGACAATCAAAATTCTATGCCATCAACATATTCAAGAGTGCAGGAGGAAATTATAATCTTAATTCTCCCTCAATGTCAAATTGAATGTCACAGTTGACTTTTTACAATCAATTCAGAGTTTTCTTGGAGTAATAATAGACATTTAGCAGGACATACTGCCGTTCGAGAGTTTTTGAATATACAAAAATAAATGCATCAACATCAGAACTATTTGAATTATTAAAAAAAAAAAAAAAAGTGTCTGTGCCATTTAATTTGAAACAAAGGAAGAAGTGTGATACTAACAGAATTTCCACAAACTTCATGAGATTAACATGCATTGAAGGGTAAAAATGTTAACCTATATGAAAATTATTTCTCGGGTAAAAAAGGCAATGCATCGCATCCCTCTTGAGCACATGTTTCAGAAAGTGAATCGCCAACTATACCATCATGTTTTCCAAATAAATTCAATTATACATATTTGCACACGAGTCAGTTACATGCCTTCAATTTTGCAGCGTTTTGCCATTGTTCCACCTAATATCATTGCACTGATTATTTCGGCGGCAATACTTTCAAACAAATCAGCACCCCGAGCAGCACAATCGCCCACATTGTCTCCAACCTTTTACATAGCAAACAATGAAATTAGACATGATAATGGGTAGAAAGAACACACAAGATGGAATCTCAATGCAAGTTAGATCGATAATAGTCATAATGTCTGATAAAACGAGTATAAGGCAATTTAATAACTTTGACACTTCAAGTATATTTAAACACATCATCTGCACAAACACGCAAGCCACACTCTCCAGAAAACGTGCTTGACAGAGAAGTTACACGGGGAAGATTTTATACCAAATCCGCAATGACAGCAGGATTACGAGGATCGTCTTCAGGAATTCCCTGCTCTACTTTTCCAACAAGATCAGCTCCAACATCAGCTGCTTTAGTATATATTCCACCACCCAATTGAGCAAAAAGGGCAACAAATGAAGCTCCAAAACCGTATCCAACGAGAAGAAGAGGCACTAGGAGAGAAATCTAAGAGTCAAACTGTGGACATTAAATATTTGAAAATCTGAAAGCATAAAAGGAAGCAACTATTAACATCTGACAAAAGTATAAGATAAGAGTTGAAAACTTACATTCAGTAACCTTCATTGCACCTGGTGAATCTACCCCCAACCAAACATAAAAAGTGGAATAAAGTATAGCAATACCAATGACAGCCATACCAACAACTACCAGGGCAGAGAAACCACCAGCACGAACAGCTATCTGCAAGAGAATAATGCCGATTCAATCAGTGTCTGAATGCATTTCAGTTGAAAAGTGAAGTGAAAATATATATGGGGCAAAAAAGAAAACAGAAAACCTGCAATGCCTCCCTTGCTGATCGCCTTGCAGCACTTGAGACTCTTACATTTGCACGAACAGATACCCACATCCCTACATAACCAGCAATACCAGAACACAAGGCCCCAAGAAGAAAAGCGGCAACAGTAATATATGCAGACGTTGACCTGCCTCAGTATGGTCCGAATTTACCGTTTATATTTAGGAACCTTTTAATTAGATGAAAAGTTGAAAACTATATCCCAAATTTAAAATCATTCTATCTCACCTCCCTAGGCCAGAAGATTCTTGCTGAGGTGTTGTACTGCGAAACAGGTATATGCCGAAGATCACCAATCCTAGTAGCACAGCCATCTTTGAGATAGTACCGTACTGGGTTCTAAAGAAACCTTCAGCCCCATCACGTATAGCATCTGATATCTAGCAAGTCAAATGATAAGCTCAAGACCACCGAAATAAAAAATACTATAAGATGATAATAAAAAAGGTTGCATGTCATGGGTTACATTCAAATTGTAACAAAAGTTTGTATACTACTTTATGGAGAACACTCCCAGACAAAGCCCATTAACTACAAACTAACAGGTACCAAGCGAGAAGGAAAAATAGTGAAGGGCTCTGTGAGCCTTTCTGAAATTATAACACATGAGGTTTCCCCAAGTTACGCACAGTAGGTCAAAATATTGAAGTGCACATTCACCCCCTCATAAATTAATACAATACACAAAGCAGAGAAGGAGATGAAACAGAAGCTATATTCCAGTGCACCAATACGGCATCAGTTTCATAGCACGGGAAAGCCTGAGATTGAGGTTAGTATAATGGAGAGAGAAAGATATACGCGTTTTCTCATACACATGGGAGTCTAGCAGGTGATATTTTGATACGTAAATGTTAGGACAATTCTCTATTTGTGCATTCCATCCTTGTGAGATTCCTAATATCAACCTATGCATTAGCATGGACTCCTTAACACAT
This sequence comes from Forsythia viridissima, assembly GCA_030279155.1. Lineage (NCBI taxonomy): Eukaryota > Viridiplantae > Streptophyta > Magnoliopsida > Lamiales > Oleaceae > Forsythia > Forsythia viridissima. Next base: position 1,824,997 of record CM059033.1, read on the forward strand.
CAAATTACTTAATTATTTGAAATTAAGATAATCTTGAACATCGTTCCTAGGCAGCTAACCCTTTTACATTCATTTGGAAGGGGCAAAATAAGTAGGAACTAACAATAAATTTCAAAATTCACATCTTCTGAAAGGAAATATGCAGTATAAACCAGACTTCAAATACTAAAAAAGTATTTAAAAACCCAAGCACGGACACTACAAGTCCATTACTACCAAGTAGGCAAGTACATATCTATCATGTATATATTCAATTCCAGACCCAAGCTCCCAAATAGAAAAGGTCCAAAAGGTAGCCTCAACAGCATCTCTTTTTAATAGTTAACATTGTGCGTCATAGCTCCCAAGGCAGAGGAAACCAAGTAAAACTTTGTGGGTAGTAGATCCCAACCTAGTGGAACACTGGGTGCAAAATTGAATGTAAATTTCAGGGACCCTAAATTTGTAAACATATAAACCTGAAAAATATTAGAGAAAACCGTATAGCTCAAGTACAAATATCACAAAAAGGAAATGGTTCCCTACATGATACTTATGTAGGGTGATGTCCGTCAATGTCATTCATGAATATTGACTACAGTTCAAGAATTATCAACAGCCTTCAAATTGTAATTTGTAAAAGGTAAATTATAATCATCAGGTTGAGAACAGCTATACCTGGGCCATCTCAGGAGGTCCCTCATCCTTAGCAAGGACCCACTTAGTAAGATATATTGACAGGAGAAAACTGATTATGCAAACTGAGAAGACAAATACAATGATTGGCGAGGTACTCGCACCAATATAAAAGATAGCTCCAAATCCCAAAAGCATAAGCACAAAAAGAACACGAACATTTATTCTCATGAGGAGGCGAAACATCTGCAGAAAGCAAGTGCCCAATCATCAATAATAAAAATGAAAAAGAAATAAAAGTAGTCAGAAAATACAATAAAAATTCAGCAGATAAGGAGTAGCAAAATTACAAAAGCAGCCGCACACAACTCTTCATATTACAAGTAAATATTTTACATCAACCTTTATCAGCTGAAGTTCTTAGGGATTCGTGAGTTGACATGGGTAGCAGAGGAACCAAATATTTCGACTCAGATCTTATAAAAAATAAAGGTTTTCCCAATTAAGAAATGGATTAAGAAATTAAGAAAATGAAATTTGTAATCAAATTCACAATTTGATCACTAAATAACTGGTTTTAGAAAAATATTCTCAGAGGTTCTCAAAGTGGCATTCACAACTCAATATCAGGTGTGAGCATCATCTCAAACAATACATTCAAATAGATTGACAGACTACTTTCATGCTGCCAAGTGTACTTTGTCAATGTACTCATTTTGATTTACCATGAAGTGTAAACAGAAAGTTCTAAAATGTACTTCTCACTATAAGTACAAACATAAAATTAACTAATTCATTCATAAATTTTAAAAGAAAAATCCAGAACTAAAACACATGATATAGCCAACCAAGAATGATATCATTCTTATTCATCTAAAGAGAAACGTACATTAGAATCTTGTAACCTAATTCCCCTTTTTCATCCACATAAGATACAGCATTTTCAATAAAAGTGTGCACAGAAAAAGCATCCTTAGTGTTCACAAATAGTAGTCATCATCACATTTTTAATTCAATAGTTACATTTTCTCCATACACATTTGACATATTATCACCAGAAATGTTGCTCCAATACTATACTGCACTTTTGACAAAAATATTTCTAGAACCTTGATGGATCAGCACAATAACACAAACGGATAAGGTTGCCAATCCCATCTTATTAACATGAGTCTAAGGGAAGCTAGTACAAGTATTTTCATGTAAAAAGTATTTTCCCAATATTCCTAACTTTAAATAACACGACAGACAAATCAGTGATAAAAAAGGTAAATCCTGAAAATATTTGAGAGCAGGGTATACAATATGATTGTACTACCATATTAGAATCAGATGTTTATGTCCAGGAAAGGCGACAAGGGACACAGAGCTGCTATGATACAACAATAAAAAAGTAACAAGAATCTATGATGAATGAAAGGCAAGGAAAATGCAACTGGAAAACAAAAAAAAAAGAACTCTTTCCGGAAGAAAGCAGCAAAATGCACGCAATGTTGGTAAAAGGTAAAATCACATGTATAATGATGCCACTGGCACACAGTGTTACTAAGCTGGAGACAATAAGATGTAACTGCGCTTACCAAAGGCGTATAAGGTTTAGTGCGCATGTTAGGGAATACCCTTAACCTTTCCTGGTAAGGCCCCAAGTTACCACCCTCCATATCATCATCCATTGGAACAGATTGGAAGGAGTTCACCCTCCGTGTTACTGGGAACGAGTTGAACTCACCAACTAGGGGCAAGTCGCCCCCTGAACCTGGTCGCTGTATTTTGAATTTTGTTACTTGGACAATGACGATCAGAAACTAAGCTTGTAATATCACAAAACACCAAATATTTTGCTTTAACTCTTAACGGTGAAGAAGCTCGAAGACTAATCAACTTGACCTGAATATACATCCAGAATACATCGGATCGGGTTGACAAAAAATGAAGGAAAAAATTATAAAAACAAACAAAACCCAATCTACAGGTTCACATAAGAATTAAGGAAACCTCGTTATTAGGAGAAGGAGATTACATAAAATTCAACAGATCAGAAGAATTACCAGATGATAAATGGAATGAGAGGCTAGGGTTTTCGAGGCCGAGCGAGATTGATAATGCTAGAAAATGTAATTTACGCGATCGATAATTTGGGGGTTTGATAATGGGAATTGGGAATCCTCCGCATAATCTACTCTTCTGCTGCCGTGACTGTTGAACAGAGGACGCTTAAAAAAAAAAAAAAGGGAAAATGTTGGTGGCTTTGGAATGGGCTATGTGAATTGGGCTTGAACCGTAGACTTTCTTCTCCGGTACCTTGCACATCTGTCAACCTGTCACTACTTGTCATCGGTCCAGTTACGTACTGCCACGTCAACCTTTGGCTTATTTTTAACCTTTTAATTTGCCACGTCACAGTCCTTTTTTGTTTTTTTGTTTTTACTTTGGTCCTATTTGGATTTTAAGTGTCCATCGGGTCACACACTCGGACTTATCGAAGTGAGATTATTTAAGTTGGGTTAAATTTATGGGAAAATTTACAAAAATAGAACTAATTGAAGCCAACATATCGATTCTAAGTGACCCAATGCCCGATGGATACTTGAATCCAAATAGGACCAGAGTAAAAAACAGAAGAGGATAAGACGTGGCAAATTAAAAGGTTACAAAATAAATGTTGACTTGGCAGTACGTGCATCTCCAATACATTCAAAAGATTAAAACAAAAAAATGTATCGCATTATCAAATAGGATACATTATCAAATAGATAATGCCTATTAAAAACAAACCTCCAATTCACTATATGGAACACTATGTTAGACTGATGTGGCATCAGAAAAAATAGAAAATGTGAGGTGCTCCTTCTACATCTAGATGTTACAAAATTGGATGAGTCAACATTTTTTTTTTTTGACTTAATTTAACTTTCAAAAAAAGTACGTGGGATAATGGAAAATTTTGTGGGAAAGGAAATAGAGTTGGGATTTAAATTTTGTTAAGTGGATAAGTTTGATAATTTTTTAATTTAAAAAATAATTGCTACATAATCAATATTATTGAATTGTAGAAGAAACTCATTTGAGAGAATGTTTGGACTTCGCTGTCTATTCATTCCACGTAATTTAAAACTTTATCTATTTAACTGTCGCGTCAGCCACAATCTATTGAGTGCATTGGAGATGCTCTAAGTAATTGGACTATTGAGAAGTGGTGATAAGTTGACCGACCAAAAGCCAACATAGAACATCTTCAATGCAACAATGTGAATTGTTGTACACGTGGTAAGAATAACTTTTTTAAGAATTCAACGAAAATCAAGATTAAGATTTCTCCATATCTGGGTGATCACTTCTATGTTTTATTTTTCTTTCTATTTTCTTCTTCTTAGTATGTTAGGCTAGATTATTTAGTGCTCGGATGATGATGAAACTTGTATCATGATTCTTTAATTCTCTGAACCTAGTTTTTGATATCTAAGCGCGTTTTTAATTCTGAATAATTGATATTGATTTCTCTTTATCTACAATTATGTGCACAATGATTGTATGATTCTTGCGGCTTATTTTATCATCGAGAGATTGAAAATAGGTTATATACATAGTATCAATTGCTGTAGAGTATGATAGGGGATAGAGATATACAGTTATACTTTACGTGATCTTTAAGTATTCACAAATTCTAACTAGGGGTGGGCATGAGTTGGTTTGGTTTGGTTCAATTTTGGGCCCAAACCGAAATCGAACCGACCAATTCGGTTTAGCCATTATCTAAAATCGAACCAAATCACCGCGTTGGATGAAACCGATCCAAACCGAACCGACCAATCTTGGTTCGATTTGGGCTTTAATGTTTTGGACTTGTATACACAAAAAAAAATTAATTTTATAATTCCCATTTCAAATTTTCTTTACAACATGCAACATGTTATTAACAAAAATTTACAAAAAAATTAAATATAACTCCCATTTATAAAATAACCTATTATTTACAACCTGTTTTTTAATATGTTATTTATAAAAATAACTCACATTTCACGGTTCGATTTATTTGGCGGTTTGGTTCGGTTTTTTTACCCAAATCGAAACCAAACCGAACCAAATCGAATATATTTTTTAAATTAGTAAACCAAACCAAACCAAACCGCCAGGGTGTGAAAAACCGAACCAAACCGACCCGATTCGGTTCGGTTCGGTCGGTTTGAGCGGTTTGGATGCCCACCCCTAATTCTAACGTATTCTTGTATGTTCCCATCCGTCATAAAGATATAGTCGGGTTACATATAGGGATATGTTTAATTCTACTCGAGATAGATTATTAGACAAATTATGAATATTGATCTTCATAATTAAATCATGTTAAATTCAACGGTTCGGGTTAAAGAGAATTGGTATAAAGTGGATTCGAAATCCTAGTACACTTTTCTTTTCATTTCTTTTTCAAAGTTTAAATTATTCTTATCTAATTTAATTTCTTATTTGCTTGAATTATAATTATTTATTATTTTTAGTTAATACTTTCATTAGTTTAAGAAACAAACTTCCAGAGTTAACAAATATTTTTGCCATACTTAAATTGAATTTCCCTTCCTTGTGAGAATAAAGCTTATCCATAATTGTCACGATCCCTTAGATTATGGCTTTAATTATAATCAATCTCTAAGATTGTGTTGCTAATTTTTAAGAGATTGGCATGCAATTTTCTTATAGGAATCACCTTATCAATCATATACAATTTTTTCTTAACTTATCTTTACTGTTGTCTAAAAATATCATACTGTCCGGAAGAATTTATTGGAATACAAGAATCTTTGGCGAAAGTGTCATCTAAAGTTTACCTGGTAAAACGTGGATGAGTGAAAACATTTGGTGCACAGTGTGATTACAACTGCTTCGCGTGACTTGTACGATTGCTAAGGTGGCATTCGCCAAATCCAAATGGTATCAATAATATTGTAAAAATTATTTTTACTTGTATAACAATTGTAATGTATATTAAATATTTTTCTAAGATGATTTATTCATCATACTTATTCTAAAATAAAAAATAAAATTAATATCTATTAAATCTCCAAATTGATAAAATTACAAAATAAAAATATAGTTTATATAGTAGGAAATAAATTAATTTAATTTAATTAATTAATATTAGAATTGATATTTTAATTATAGAAAATTTAAGAAGTTAAAAGTATAATTTAAGAATAGGGAATTATATTCGCACTACAGTTTTTATTATTTACATCAAATTTTAATTGCAATGAATATCCTAACCTTTGACATTTTGGCTCTTATGTCTTTAATTGTTTTTCGTCTCATTTTTTATTAATTTTCAATTAATTTTCACATCTTGTCTCTGATTACAATTTTTGTCCAAATATTATGCTAATATGTACTAAAATGAGGGAAAATATTTTGTCAAAATTTTGTATTTGTTATTTATTTTGCTTATTTAAAAATACGAGAGGTAGAAAAATCTTTTTACGCATTCCTAATTAATTTTTGGACAAAATATTTATCAAGATAAAGATAAGTCGAACAAATTAATAGGTTAATGATAAAAATGTGATAAAAAAAAGTTAAAAACATAAATGTAAAAATGAACAATACTTGGAGACCTTTATTATAATTAAAATGTAATTTGGTTAACAAATAATGTAGAGACGTTCATTGCTTTTCTCAAAATGTGCTATGAATAATACAAATTTCTCCGTAATTTTTTTTTCAATTTATTAAATACCTAAAAACAACATTTGATTGCGTGAGCTTCATTTTATTGATAATTGCTCTTTTAACAAAATCGTACTTTTAGCAATTTCCTCTTGAAAATGAGCAGTGGTCTTTTATTCTCACCAATAAAAAGGCAATTCAGTTAAAATATTGGATAAATAGCATTAGGGGTCCCTAACCTTTGAATGTTGTAACAATGGAGTCTTTAACCTTTATTCACTAGTAGCCGAAGTCCCTAATCTTTCAAACGTACATACTAGAGGTCATTTTTTGACGAAAAATGTCAAAAATTATGTTAACTCACCACGCGCTCAATTTTTGAAGGGTAAGACCGTCTTAAGACTATTCAATTATTAAACCAAAGAGAAAATCATGAATAAAAAGAGAACTCGTGGAAAAAAAAGTGAAAAGCCAAAAATCAACAACTGATCATCTGCACATGAATCTCGCCATTTCACATCCCATCATAGAGAGAGGGGAGGAAGAGAGATGAGGCGAAGAAGCTCTAACGGTGGTTGGCAGAGGAAAAAGCAAATTGAATCAGGAGTTGGTGGTGGAAGCTGGAGGCAACGGAGGACTGCAATGAAGACGGCGATGACTGCAATTTTTTCAAGAAAATGTTGACTATGAAGACGGTGAGGACTGCAATTTTCCAATTTTTTGGAATCAATATGCATATTAAATAACAAAATTAATTCCGCCAGCGAATTCTCCTCCGTCCAACATCGTTGGTGACTCAACCGCCCCCTTTCTCTACAGCTGGCAACCTCTCACAGTCCCACCGTCGTTGGTAAATTAAACACCAAAAAATACTAGTCCCAATTTTCACATATAAAAGGTTCATACACCCATTTTTTTCAAACTATGTTATGGGGATTGAGTCGTTTGTAGTGGTTGCCGACTCAGTGGTTGGGGTCATGAAGCTTTCATATTATTTCCATTTTTTTTAACTATAATTGTCACCATTTATTCTTGGTTTTAGGATGAAGCTTTATGGAAGTTGCAGAAATGGGGAGCACCCATGGACCCCACACCTATTAATAACATCATTTCCATTACTATCCTCGCACGAAGGTGAAGTCTTTGTCGGCGGTGAACTGAGCCCTAAAGTGGCTAGTGGTGGAGGCTTGGGATTGGATTGTGGGGGTGAAGGGAAGAAAATGAATGTGTATGGTGGGTCTTTTTGTTATTTTCCTATTCTGAGTAGTGTTGGACAATTTTATCCTTCAAAAATTTGGCGCGTGAATAGTTAACAGAATTTTAGATGTTTTTCATCAAAAAATGACAACTGGTGCGTACATTTAAAAGGTTAGGGACTCCGACTGCTAGTGAATAAAGGTTAATGACTCAATCGTTACAACGTTCAAAGATTAGGGACCCCTGGTGCTATTTACCCTAAAATATTCCCATTACGTTTTAATTGTATTGAAGATCTTCAATTATGACCAGATCTTCAATTATGACCATTTTAGCATTTATATCTTTAAATATTTTTTGGACTTTTTTGCACAAATGGTCCCTGACTTTTGTATTTATTGCGAGTTGAGGACCTATCATTTTATTTTTGACAGATTAACCCCTATTTCAAATATTTTTGGTGACAATTGTCCTTTTTTTTAATTTCCGTCAAAATCCTTCGTTAAATTTGACTATGGAAAATTTTGAATTTAAAAAGTAAAGAAAAATTTGCAGCAAAAGTCTTTAATCTTTCAAAAAGTGTCGAAAAGTCTTCAAACCTTCTAATACTAACACATATGATCCATACCTTTTTGACAATTTTACTCCTAACTTAAATAAATTAAAAATAACTCCTAAACCTTTTTAAAAATACAAATAAGTCCTAAATTTTTTTATTTTTTACAGATTTACACTTAAAATAATAAAATGTGTCATTAAGTCCCCAAAACTTTTAATTTTGTTCACCAAAATGACATTTAAAATGTGTTTGATTAAAATCAAATTTTTTGGTAAAATTTGATAAAAGTTATTGAAATGTGTGGTTAAAAAGTTGTGGGACTATAAAATATGTGGTAAAAATGAATTGTTGACTTTGACTTTAGTTTTTTAGCAAAATCAAAATTGAAAATAAACGGGCTCTTAGAGTCTATATATTTTGTCTAGTGGTCCGTTAATTAACAAAAAATTATATCTATGATCAAAATTTGACCAATTTAAATTTTAATTTATTTCTGGTCGCCTGGAATCCCGGCGACAAAGGGGAAGAAATCCTCCCCGGCCCCCGATTTGGTCGATTTCGCGAGGGGAGGGTGGGGTGGGGTGGGGTGAAGAACTTTTTTTAAAAAAATTATTATTTAGTAATAATAAATTTTAAATTGATCAAATTTTGATCATGAGTATAATTTTTTGTTAATTAACGGACCACTGGATAAAATCTATAGAGACTCTAAGATCTCGTTTGTTTTCAATTTTGATTTTGCTAAAAAGCTAAAAATCAAAGTCAACAATTAATTTGAACCACACATTTTATGGTCTCACAACTTTTCAACCACACATTTCAATAACAATTTTCAACTTTTACCAAAAAATCTGATTTTAATCAAACACATTTTAAATGTCATTTTGGTAAACAAAATTAAAATTTTTGGGACTTGATGACACATTTTTTATTATTTTAAGTGTAAATCTGTAAAAAAAAAAAGATTTAGGACTTATTTGTATTTTTGAAAAGGTTTAGGAGTTATTTTTAATTTATTTAAGTTAGGGATAAAATTGTCAAAAATGTTTGGGGTCATATGTGTTAGAATTAGAAGGTTTGGGGACTTTTTGACACCTTTTGAAATTTTTATTTACTTTTTAAATTCAAAATTTTTCATGGTCAAATTTAACGGAGGATTTTGACGAAAATTAGCAAAAAGGACCATTGTCGCCAAAAATATTTGAAATATAGACTAAATTGTCAAAAATAAAACGATATGTCCTCAACCTGTAGTAAGTGCAAAAGTCAGGGACCATTTGTGCAAAAAAAACTCTATTTTTTGTCACATTCTTATCATCAACTTATTAATTTGTACATTTTATATTTGTCTTTGATGATGATTTCTATTCAAAAAGTTAATTAAAAGAGCGTAAAAAAATATTTTTGCCTATTGTATTTTTAAATAAACAAAATAAATATCATATACATAATCTTGATAAAATATTTACCCTTCATTTCAATACATATTACCATAATATTTGAATAAAAATCGTCATCCAAAATTAATTGAAAATTAATGATAAAAATACGACGAAAAATTTAGGACATAAGTATCAAAAAATTACAGATTGAGGGATCATTGTTGCAATTCAAATATAGTGTAAATAATAAAATTGTAGTATGAATATAATTAACAATACTCTTTTCGAGCAATTGTTATGCCGCACTTGTCTTTTTATTTAAGCAGTTGCATTATTCCTTGACTATAATGCCCTCGTGTATTCTTTTTTTTACATCATTTTCACTCATTTCTGTTTTCCAATACAAAATTCAAAAGTTGCCGTTGCTCGCCCGTTGTCTGCCTAATTTGGTTGGATCCCACCACTTAGCACCTCAAACCGTTGTCTTATATATAGTTTTTCTCATTTTGTGTGTTTCATTTTTATAGCTTATATTATTAAATTATTGTAAATTTAGTGAGATAGATTACAATATATCTATTATCTTCATTTAACTTTTTTATTAATAAAATATTGACACTTGAGCAGGTAAATTCTTGTTCAAAATAAAAAGACAATCATTCCAAAGTTGATATCACTAGTACAATATTGTGTGGATACTTTCTAAACGTGACCTGTAGAGGTGTGATAGTTAAATAGAGACAGCAGATTTGAATTCAATAAATAGTTGAAATAAAAAAAAAAATTGAAATTAAAATATTGGTCATTCTACTATCAAATTATGTATAAAACACACAGTTCTAAATTAAAGAAATAACATTTAACAATCAAATTGTTGAAATTATTTTTTAAGTACTTATATGATAAGTTATTGGTGAATGTGTGGATAAAAAATAAGTTGTAAGTTGTGGGTCCTATGAAATGTATGGATAAAAATTATGTTTGACTAGTTTGATCAGATGAAATTATATTTTAACCACCTCTAAACATATGCTTAGATAGTTAAATTTTAACGAGTATATTTACAGTAGTACAATCAAATTTAACTACAAGTATTCAATAAACTCAAAAAATTCATTATTACTGTGTTTGGAAGGGCTTTTTTGAACTTACTTTTGATTATTTTTATTGTTTTTTGGTTAAAGTCAACAAGCACTTTTTGACTAAAAAATAGCTTAAAAAAGTTGTTTTAGAAAAACTTAAATTTTGAGCTTCTCTAAAAAACTCTAATTGAACTTTTTACGAGAAATTGTAATTAACATTTAATGAACTTAAAAATTAATAAAATTACCATTAATACATCAAAAAAAGATATTAATTTATTTTACTACATTAATTACTTATATCAAATTGTCACTTCATATATATATATATATATATATATATATATATATATATATATCCTTACAATAATATAAGAGTCTTAAATTTTTTACTGTTCACATTTTCGTCCTACACGACGTCGTTTTTCAACTTCTTTTTACACCGTCATTTTGTAATATTTTTTAAGTTGCTTTTGAAGCTTAGCACACTTTTATTGACTATAAGGATAAGGATTACAATTGGAATTACATTAAATTCAGTTGAAATTCAGATTCATTCAAGGAGGAGTTTTGTCTTCTTTTACAACTTTAATCCAAATTTGTTTTATTCTCTATTACTTTTGGAGCTCGGAGCTGAGTTTTGTGAAAGATATCTTACAGTTACAGTTAAGATTTGTAGGTATTATTACAGCAGTTTTAATTTTTAGTGTTAATTGGAAGTATTATTACAATAATTTTTAAGGTGCAGTTGTTGTTTACCTTTTAGAATTATCATTGATTTTTTACTTATTTCAGTTGGATTTTTGTAAATAGAAATGTTTCTTTCCTCTTGTCCTTGTTGTGTCTGCTTTATGCTCTTGGATAATTTCTTTAATAATATAATCAATTTTTTTATGCATTTTAATCAACATTTTTTCCAGTCCAAACAAGAAATGAATTAGTTTTATTCAAGGAAAAATATCAGCAAAATTGAAAACTCCTTCATATGATGCTGATTTTGTTATCTTATCAGTAATATTAATTTTTTCTCATCTTTGCATTTTCTCCCAACAGCAGCTCTACAAACAATTTGAGCTAATAAAACCTAAGATTTATTGGTTGTCCTACCAAGATTGAATCAACCAAACGAGTCAAGAAATTTCTTCTTGGATCATTATATATGTTAACAGAGGGTTAAATGAAGAATCATTATACAATACATATACCAAATTAATTGCCCAAAGAACAGAAAAAAAAAATGCAAAAACAGCTTGCATATATTTGAGCATGTTTCTTGGCAATCAATTGTTGATTGCCGAGCCATCTCGGCAATCAACAATTGATTGCCGAGGATACCAGAAGGAGAGATTAATTATATATGTTAACAGAGGGTTAAATGAAGAATCATTATACAATACATATACCAAATTAATTGTCCAAAGAACAGAAGAAAAAAAAAATGCAGAAACAGCTTGCATATATTTGAGCATGTTTCTCGGCAATCAATTGTTGATTGCCGAGATGGCTCGGCAATCAACATGATTGCCGAGCCATCTCGGCAATCAACAATTGATTGCCGAGGATACCAGAAGGAGAGATTAATTATATATGTTAACAGAGGGTTAAATGAAGAATCATTATACAATACATATACCAAATTAATTGCCCAAAGAACAGAAGAAAAAAAAAATGCAGAAACAGCTTGCATATATTTGAGCACCATCTACCTTAGTCTTTGCAGTTCTGATAATATTAACACAAATGATCAAGATGATGGGACTTACTTGTCATAAATGTCACTGGGATGCTCTGGTTTGCTCCAAACAACGTCCCAATACCTACATTTATTTCGATTTAATAAGAATTAATAATAAGAAAATACATAAAGAAAAAAAAAAAAAACTTACGTATTCATCCAATATCTGCAACTGGACGGGAGGGAAAGACGCTGCATCTGTATTGTTCTTCTTTTGAATCCTTCTGCACTAATAACAAGGAAGAATTATGAACATGAAAGTTGAAACATTCATGCGTTGCTCGGCAATGAATTTCATTGCCGAGACATCTCGGCAATGAAATTCATTGCCGAGAATTCATGAACAGTATTTTATTGTTCATGAACAGTATTTCACTGTTCACTTTTTTTTTTTTTTTTTTTAAGGAATAATTGTATGAAAGGTCCTTATTGTTTTAAAATCATTCGAATATGCCCACAATCAGATATGTGTATGAATTTAAAGATATGTTTTTGGATTAAAATACAGCTGCATATTTTGTTATTCTTTCAATGTATAATTGAATTTATATAATGATAAATTTGTTATTGAATTCTAAATGTATATATACCTTTGTATGGTTCACCAAATTTTTTTTTAAAGCCCATTTGACACAATAAAAATTTTAAAAAAAAAATAAAAAAAAAATAAAAAAGGCTCGGCAATTGATTGCCGAGCCATCTCGGCAATTGATTGCCGAGATGGCTCGGCAATCAAATTGCCAATTGGGCCTCAATTGCCAATTGAGGCCCAATTGGCAATTTGATTGCCGAGCGGCTCGGCAATAAACTATTTAATTTTTTTTTTTTTTTTTATTTAAAGGAATAATTGCACAAAATGTCCCTATTGTTTTAAAATCGTTGGAATATGCCAATAACTTAAAAAAAAAAAATTTAATTTATTTTTCTTTTTTTTTCTTTTACACTTAATTTTCATTCAATTTTTTACTAATCTTATTTTTTTATTTTACCTTTTACAAATTATTCTAAATAAATGCTAAAAAATGCTTTCAAATTCCACCGTTTTTATTAATCTTTTTTATTTCATCTTAAACAAATTGAATGTTTTTATTTTTATAATGTTGCCACATTAAAAAAAAAAAAACTTGACCAGTAAAATTCTCGACAATGAATAACGAATTATTCATTGTCGAGCAACTCGATCTTAAGCCTATTTTCTTTAACACAATAAAATTTAAAAAAAAAACATATTAACAAAGTCATGGCTCGGCAATCAAAAAAAAAAAAAAAAAATTTAAGGTGATTGCCGAGATGGCTCGGCAATCACAGTGTTTAAATAATTTTTTTTTTACAAAGAATAATTGCATAAAAGGTCCCTATTGTTTTAAAATCGTTGGAATATGTCAACAATTTAAAAAAAAAAATCTTTATTTTTTTTTTCTTTTACACTTAATTTTCATTCAATTTTTTACTAATATTATTTTTTTATTTTACCTTTTACAAATTATTCTAAATAAATGCTAAAAAATGCAATTCAAGAATTACAAAATCCACGTTGTCAAATCTTGGAGGCAAATCGAATGATTTTATTTTATTTTACACTTTTCTCTTCATTTTTTACATACGTGCATTGCACGTAGCCAAAACTAGTATATATATATATATATATATATATATATATATATTAGTTTTAAAGCCGTGCGTTGCACGTAAGTGACAAATATAGGAAAAAATTTTAAGTTTTAAATGTAATTGAAATGACCAAAAAAAAATATGAAATTAAAATTTTTAAACAAATTTGAAAAATGTAACAAATTTAGAGCGAATTGTGTACAATTTGCTCATACACACCAAAAAAATAAATAATTAACAAATAATAAAGAAAGGTCAAAATTTCTTCAAATGTTTTGTCTAATTTTCGGCCATTTATTTAAAATATATTGATATTTTTTTCTTGAGTACACTTGATATAAAAATTGTAGAATAATGGCATATTTCTTGATTTTTTGATTCCTTTTCATATATGAAATAGATGATTATGAAAATGTTAATAATTCTTTGAATTGTTACTTTGGGTTTACTCGAAGACTTACACATTAATCACATACCCCACACGTAAATCACCAAAAGAAAAATTAATTACACCATTAACAACAAAACCTGGGTCAAATGCAAGGAAAATATCTGTAAAATGAGGGAGGACCCCAACAGTGAAAAAGACAAACGAATTCAAATTTGAGTGTACTAAAGCTCAAAACTCCAAAAGTATCCTCATCGAACGGAACGTTCAATAAATTAAAAAATTGGAACGGATTTACCGAAAATTTCACGATCAAACAAACAACTATAAACAAAATTACAATTTACAATTCCTAATGGACTGATAACAAACAAAGCACGTGTGTGTAAGATATTTGAACCTGACAAACTTCATTTTATGGGTCTTCATAGTCCCATAAAATGTCTTTTGGGTCATTAACCAGGGCATTGTTTATTTCGCAGCAAATCAACAATTTTGGTTTACTCGTATGATTTGTAAATTGTAAGGAGAAGAGTATGGTCTTTGTTTTGGTGGAAGAAAAATTAACACAGAAATGGCGGCGGCGACAAAAGTGGATGACATGTCTAATTCAGAACGGCGGTTCCTATTTTTTTCCTTAAAAATAAAAAATATTTGACGATCTGATTGTGGATGAGAATACATGTCCACATAATTTTCTCAATATCTAATTCAGAACGGAGGTTTTTTTTTGTGAGACTCTAACGAATTTGTCGAGTTGCTCGACAAATTGGGACAAACCCCAGTTTGTCGAGTAACTCGACAGGGAAGGGGATAAATGAAAAAATATATATTAATTCCATGGAATGGAGTTTGTCGAGTTGTTCGACAAAATGGCGTCAGGAAAAAAAAAAACAAATTCCAATAGTCAAAATCAAAGCTAGAGAAAGCTACCATTATTTCATTCAAAATTCAAAATGACTAATCTCAAATAATCTATAAATAACATTTATAATAAAAGTGAAAAACAAATCTAAAAATCTGCAAAGAAGTTACATTTTTTTGTAAACAGTAAAATAATTAAAAAATATAAAAAATAATAAAAATTATAATAAAGTAAACAATAAGCCAAATGGGGAAAAAAATTGTTGTCGAGTAATTCGACAAATTGTCCAGTTTGTCGAGTAACTGGAGTCTGTCGAGTTCTCGACAAAGGGTGAGACATGGGCTTTTGTCTTTTTTTTTTCAAGTTACTCGATAACATTGCTTTTGAATATTTTTTTTAATTGTTGTCGAGCAACTCGACAACATTAGTTTTGAATTTTATTTTTGACTTTGTGGTATGTGTCATTTTATTCATATAAATAATCGAGCAACTTGGCAATCTCAAATTTCAGTTTGTCGAGTTCTTTGATAATTTAAGCACATGCATAGTTTTTTTACCCTATCATTTATTATAACATTGTATAATAAATTATATATGATATAAAATTATTATAATATACTTTATTTTAACAATTATAATAACACAGTGGAATGCAAATTTATTATAATAATTATGTCAATTTATTATACTAATTATATAAATTTTATTAAAATAATCAATTTTTAGTATAATTAATAATTATAATAAAACTTAATATGAATTTATTGTAAATAAAACATTTGTTTTTTAAAGTTACAGTTGGTGGCTTATAACTGATCGATATATTAAATTATTATAATATATTTTATTTTATTTTATTTTAACAATTATGATAACACAATGGAATGCAAATTTATTATAATAATTATGTCAATTTATTACAATAATCAATTTATTATACACTGGAATAAAACGTTTACACAACAAATCTATAGAACAAATTTAACATAAAATGTTATCAAATTATTTAAAAAAAAAATAAAAATCAAATGTTATCGACTTAAAAAATTTATTTTTCAAATTATGCGTGTACAATTTGTTTATAACATAAAACAAAAAGTTTAAGCATTATCATTAATTGTTGATTTTTTTCCATTTTTTTCCTCCTTATTCCAGTAGGATGTTTCGGTAAGCATTTTAGTAAGCCGAAACATGTCGTCGGAGTATCAAATTTTGATATGTGGTAGTTACATGAATATTCTATGTTCCTTGAAAATTTCATATTTTTCGGTGATCGTTTTCTATGTCAAATGAATTTTTTTTAATCTATGACTAAGTGAAATTTTGAATAATTTTTTTTTTACCTTTTTCCCCACTTTGTCTTAAAACTCGAAGAAATTAGTATTTTTTTTAAAAGAAAAAAATTTTCCAAATGACTTTTCGAGTTACTTGAGAAACCAAAAAAAAAAAAAAAAAAAAAAATTTAAATAAGGCTTTCTCGAGTTAGTCGAGAAAGCCACAAAAAAAAAAAAAAAAAAAAAAAAATTTTGGTGGCTTTCTCGAGTAACTCGAGAAAGCCACAAAAAAAAACTCGAGAAAGCCACTAAATTTTTTTTTGTTTTGTAATTTTTTTTTTTTTTTTTGGTGGCTTTCTCTGGAAGCCACCAAAATTTTTATTCTTTTTTTACTTTCTGGAGAAAGTCAAAAATTATTTAGAAAAAATTTTTGTTTTTTTTTTTTTACTAATTTGCCGAGTTATGAGGCAAAGTGGGAAAAAAGGGAAAAAATTACTCAAGAAACAAAAAAAAAAAAAAAAAATTTGATTTAATTTTTGTAAAGTTATGTTGTTCCAATGGTGTGATTTTATTTCTAATTGTCTCATGCCTTTGCTAAATTAAAAAATTCTAACTTTTTGTTTAATAATCTAATAAGCTTAATAATCAGTTTTCCAAAAGCAGCGACAAAAAATAATACAACTCTTAGCATTTGCACTGAATCATCTTAGATATGCACGCATGAACTCTCAAAGCTGCACAAAAATCCTCCCTTTTTCCTTGTGAATAATTTTAAATATTAAAAAGTGAAAAAATATACAGAGAAAGAGGGTCATAATATAATTAATTTTTGTTTACACCTACTCTACTCAAATTTTAATTTATAAAAAAATTAGAAATGTAAAAGCTCACAAAAAAAAAAAAAAAAACTAACATTTTCCTTTAACAATAAAAGACTATCTATGTGGAAAACGTTTGTCGAGCTATAGAATGGGAAATTTTAAATATTGGGCAAGCATTTGGTCTAGTTAATTGACGGAGACAGAAAAAAAACAAAATAATTTTAATGTATTATTTAGTATAATAGACTATAGTAAGCTATAAATTATAATAAAGTAAATATTATATAAATATAATATGTATCATAATGAACTAATACAATATATTATATTTTCTTTTCTTTTAGAAATTACTATTACATACTACAATAAACAATTATTATAATAAATTTATAACATAACAAAATTAATTTTGTACTATTAGATTATTAATTAATTATAATGATTTAATGAGTGTAATCAATTTATTATAACAAATTGATATTAAATAAATTTTTTTATAAATTGTTATAAAATTTATTAAATTTTTATTTATAAATTGTCTTCATGAATATTAATATAAATTTTGTTATAAAGAATATTATAAATAATAATTATAAATAAAAAATGATTTCCATAATATAATTTCATATAATTATTGTAATAAATAAAAATAATTATTATAACAAATTTTACTCCACTGTGTTTTTATATTTCATAAAATTAGATATGATATATTATATTAATTTAAAATAATATATAAATTTTTTTATAATAGCTAATTTATTATTACATATTATATTAGGTTATAGAATATGAAATATTATTGATATAAAAGAACTCATTATTCATTGTAGAGCATAACTCGACAAAGTTAAAATCGAGTTTCCCGAGTTACTCAAGAAACTAATGAAATGCATAATTTTTTTTTTTTGAAGCTTATTTTATTTAAATTATTTAATACATTGACTATTTTGTTTAATTTGAATGTTGTAATGTTATTATTCGAGGAACGTGTAAATATGAAATTTGGATTTGTTAACTTATTTGATAAATGAAGCACATACATAATTGTATTTAAATGATTATTTATTAGAATATAGCAAAATAAAATATATATTGTATAAATTTAATATATATCTTAATCAATCAATACAATATATCATATATTGTTTTATTATGATTAATTTATCTAGTAACTCGACAAATCTAAATTTGAGTTCCACGAGTTGGTTAAAAAATAACACGAAAAAACTAAAAAATAAAAAAATTTAAGTGTATTACATAATTTAAATACAAAAAGTAAACTATAAAATGAGAAATATGCATTGTTGAAGTTACTCGAGTAACTCGACAAACCCAAAATCACGTTTGTCGAGTTACTCGATTAAAATTGTGATACGAAATTAATCTATTCAATAGCTCAAGTAGCTCGACAAACTGACAATTGAGTTGCCCGAGTTACTCGACGAACGAATGAAATCTAAATTTTCCATTATTTTGTTTCCCTTTTTTATTTAAAGTATGTCATACAATTAAATAATTCTTTATTCTTATTTAGTGGTGTTATGTTTCAAGAAACTCGTGAGTCTCAAAGTTGGATTTGTCGAGTAAGTTGATAAATAAAGCATATACAAAATTTTATTTAAAGTATCATTTATTAGAACATAGTAAAATAGAATATATATCATATAAATTTAATATATATCATAATCAATTAATACAATATATTTTATTTTATTTTATTTTAGCAATTAGTATAACATATTATAACTAAAAATTGTTATAATAAATTTATAGCATAATAAAAGCAATTTTGTAGTAATATATTATTAATCAATTATTACATTATTATAATAATCTAGTGATTATAATAAATTTGTTATGACAAATGCATACAAAATAGATTTCATCATAAATTATGAAAATAAATTGTAGTAAAAATTTGTTATAATAATGAATTTTTTTGTTAGAATAATTATGTCAAATTATATTACGAAAATAAATGTGTTTTTTTTAATTAATAATTGTAATAAGTATTTTAACATAATTTATAATAATATTTATTACAGAAATTATAAGTATATTACATAATTTAAATAGAAAAAGAAAACAAAAAAAAATGAAAAATATGCATTGTTGAAGTTACTCGAGTAACTCGCCAAACTAAAAATCATGTTTGACGAGTTACTCGATGAAAAATGTGATACAAAAGCAAAAATCATAAAACATGAATATTTTCGTGAAATAAATTGAATAAGTAATTATAGATTTCACTTAGTATAATTGATTTACAGATATTATAAATAAATGTGTGAATTTATGTAAAATAGTTTTTCTATATATTTGATATTTTGTGGACTTGTGTATATTATATTTTATGTTTCTCTTTATTGTAAACAGAAAATTTCTATAATATAAAATATATGTATTTAGCATGTAGGTTATAGAGTAACTCGACAAAATTTATTTTCAATTTGTCGAGTTGCTTAAGTAATAAATTGTAAAAGATTGTTTTGTTTTATGATTTAGATTTTATTTTATTTTATAATAGCTATTTTATTATAACATATTATATTAAGTTATAGAATATGAAATATTATTGATATAAAAGAACTGATTATTCATTGTAGAGCATAACTCGACAAAGTTAAAATCGAGTTTCCCGAGTTACTCAAGCCAATAATAAAATGCATAATTTTCATTTTTGTAATCTTTTTTTATTGAAATTATTTAATACATTGACTATTTTGTTTAATTTGAATGTTGTAATATTATTATTCGAGGAACGTGTTGACATGAAATTTGGATTTGTTAACTTATTTGATAAATGAAGGACATACATCTTTTTTTGTTTTTTTTTTAAATTCGAGGTACTCCACAAAAGTAAAAATTTTTTTTTTTTTTTTTTTTTTTTAAATTCGAGTTACTCGACAAAAGTTAAATATATATATATTTTTTTAAATTCGATTAACTCGACACAAGTTAAGAAAAAAAAATTTTTTTTATTTTAAAAATTCGAGTAACTCGACAAAAGTTAAAATTTTTTTTTTTTTTTTTAAAAATTCGAGTAACTCGACCAAAGTTAAAAAATATATATATATTTTTATTTTTTTAAAAATTCGAGTAACTCGACAAAAGTTAAAAAAATATATATTTTTTTTAAAATTCAAGTAACTCGACAACATTTTAAAAAAAAATTTTTTTTTTTTTAAAATTCGAGTAACTCGATAAAAATTTTTATTTTAAATTCGAGTAACTCGACATAATTTAAATATGTTTAGCATAAATTCTTCGGTACTTATTTTAATTTTGATCATTGGGAAGAACACTCATTTGTCCGTTCGGCAAAGTTGCTCAAATATTGAAGGGGAAATCAAAGAAAAGATAAATAAAATAAAACATCCTCTTTCAACAATTAAAAAATAAGCACTTCTTTTTATTTACAATAACAAGATATATCAAGGCATAAAAAGCATTACAATAATGTGAAATTTGTACAACATGAAAATTTACCTTCGAATTTCGTTCCATCTCAGACCAGCAATCATTTGCATTTTATGAAATATCACAGATAAGGATATGTCAAGTTATACAGTGAAACCATGCATGGAAGATTCCAGATGATTACCTATATTCACATAGATATAGCCTAACTTGGCCAAATCAGTTGAAATAAGTGCATCAGCTGTCAAAGAGCAAAAAGAAACTTATAGCTTGTTTGTTACCGTTTAAAAACAGTTTTTTCTTCAAATTGGTTTTTTTGCTTTTGACCTATGAAAAGATAATTTCTTCAATGACTAAAATGACCTGGACAGCCGCAACAATTGACCGAAAATTTCTTCCCTTGAAATTACGTCTAAGGCAACAAATACATACATATACAAATAGGGGCAAAAAAGAAAAGAAAGTGGTAATTATTGCTTTTTTGTGTAAAAGTGTGGACATTGGTGGGCCCCTGGAGACAAAAAAATTGACTAACTGTTCAAAAAACAGTTTTTAATCCATGACAAACAAGCGCTTAGTTGTTCTGGGATGAACATAGGATCAGACAAATCAACTTTGTAATAAATTTTCAAAGAATAAACTAAAAAAATCAACAAGGATAGTCTATTTGTAGAAAATAGCCCAAAACTAATAAAAAGTGTATGTTTTCCCTTTACTAAAACTATAATTAAAGGTGCAAAGAAAACTCTCTCGAGGAGCATATTTTGTGATTCCGAAGTAAAATAAAAAACTGTGTGTCTGAATCATTCTGTCGGTAATTGTAGCCATTAATGTGTTACGAGGCAAGGAATGATGACACAAGCAAAGAATCCATGCAAATACCAATGCTTAAATCTGCGTGGAAATGTTTCAAAGTATTCAAAAAGGACAAAGAAGATAAAAGTGATAGCTGATCAGCATCTAAGAGGACCAACCAAACGGAAAAACTAAACAAAAAACACATATCCTAATGTTTTACTAACCTTCAACACAAAAAATTAGCTTATCCACATTTTCATGGACAAAATATGCCAGTCATGTCATCAAAACTGGGAAACAATAGTCTCTTTAAAATTCACTATTCCAAGATATATAATATCAAGGAAATGGGCAAAGACCCAATTTTGGGTCACCCAATATGACAATGATGGTGGTTTAGCCTCCCTTCACATCATCATCTTCGATCTTTCTTTTCCCTTCCATTATTTTTAACTATGGTAGTCGTGAGTTTCATCAATAACAGCATGTTCCTACCTATAACTCCATTAACACATGTTGACATGCATGCACCATACTATTCACAAGCTAAAGACGTTCAAAGAGCACTCCACAGCATGCCTCGTCATCTAAGATAGATGCATATATACCTTACCAAATTTCTCCCAGGAAAATTACATTACCCTTGCCTCAAAAATAGATTCAGATAAGAAACCTCTTATTAGATTTGCTATTAGAAAGAAAGAAAATGCCAATAAAAGATCCTCCAAATGATTGCATAAATTTGGGTTTTTGGCATCAAAATGACTCCAGCAAGAATCATGCCTTGTACTTAGTACCCTTGTGAATCACTCAAGATATTCAGATTTAACAGTATATTCCATTTATGCTCATTGATACAGGCAATACATAGACCTTCTATAAGAAAATGACATGGCCAACTTATGTAACTCATCATAGATAGATATTTTGGACTTTAAATAATATAACCCTTCAAGTTTTGATCATCCCACGCTAGCAAAGTCTAGTACACACAATTATAATGAGTGTTGTGATAGTAGGATGAGAATTGGTCAAGTGATAATCACATGTTTCAAACGTGCATGGGAAGCTACAGTTGTATGAATCTGATAGCAGATGGATTTCATAATGAAGAACAAAGAGTTTCAACAAGAGTTCAAATATGTATTACAAGGATGTTCATATCCACATACAGTCCAGGAGGCAGTTAGAAGTGAGAATTGGAGGAAAGCTATAAGACGAGTGCACTTGACAAAATAAAACATGGTAGATACTTGAACTTCCTAAGGGAAAAAAATCTGTTAGTGTAAGTGAATATTCACTATAATATAAATCTGATGGAACTTTAAAAAGGTTGGCTTGTAACCAAAGGCTACACTCATATACATGGAGTAGACTATTAGGAGAACTCTACTCCATTAGGAGAAAACAAATACTATAGATATTGCAATCTTCGGCAGCTAAACCTGGTCTTTCCAGCAATTTGATGTTCAGAATGCCTTTTCACAATGATTTAGAAAAGTCTAAATGGAGGCGCCTCTGTTTTCTGTGTCAACAATTGTAACATTATGCAACAACAACAAATCTAAGCCTTATTGTCAATTCACAACAACACGACCATGCAAGATATGAAGAGATGACAATGTAAACATCATTGACTGGACAGAGATAGAGTAAGAGAGAATTTTGATACGTTGAATGGCCTATGACAAGCATATATATCTAAATTATGTATACCGTTTGCGTCCTCTTCAATCCTCCTTATCAAGTTTTGGACTTTGTTCCATCATGATATCTTCACCCTCAAATGGTTTCTAAAGGCGCTCCAAATGCTTATGCAGCATCTTGTATGGATTTCCTTCAAACAAGCCAGCGACACGTAAGATAATATCAAAATTACCTTTCATTTGTATATGTGGAGACGTTTAAGAATAGCTTCCAAATACTCAACCACCTTGGCAGTCCCAGATTGCATTTGTGACTCAATCTTGGACTCAGAGGTTCTGGTTCAGCACAGGTTTCAGAGATATTAGCTCTCTAAGTACTCTGACTTGTTCTAATTTCTCAGACTTTACCTGAGTTGCATTTAGCAAGAGATGTAATCAAATATACAGAAGAAAATGAAACAGCAGTGAAAGCAATTGAGGTAAACGCTTCCGCTTCCTAATACTATATCTATATGTAAAAGGTTAATTTAGAATCAAGCATTTCTGTAAACAATTGTGCCAATCTACATGCTGAATGTCTTGGAAGACCTTATTTCCATCTTGATCAGTTACATGAAAAACTGTAGGTGACAATTTAAAACGAGAAATCTTGGTAAAGTAGGAAAGAACGAAATTTCTCAAAAGTAGAAGCATAATTAAAGCCTACCATCCATATACCATCCCCCAATCTGGAGAAATGTATGCTCTTCCTATTATCAAGTTTAAATCAGTAAGAACTTGTACGACCTCTAACTGGCTTCCTCTCGTATTTCCACTATCAACCTGTAAATTTCACACAAAAATTAACCGACAAGAAATTCAGAATCTCATCCAATTAACAGAGTAGAGATATGCAAAACTTAAGGCCACACTCCTTATACTATAAGGAGTCAAAGTCATAAAAAATCAGATAAACTGTTCTATTTCTTTTAACAACAAAGAACATCATAAATGAATGTTGCAATTTGCTAAAATTCTGAAGATACCTAAAAATTGCTTCACTTTCTACAACTAAAATTTTGGTAAATAGATGTTGGGTTACTGAGGATCAGACTAATGATTTCGGATGGACGGAACTAACGACTAAGTGCAAATATGTACAAGTGAACAAGATAGTGTCAGAAGATGCAGTGAAATTTAAAGTAAGTTTAAGTGATGCAAAGATATGAAGATGCAGTAAAAAAATTTCACCATTCAATCATTAAAATTAAAAATTAACAAAGAAGTTTCATAATGCATACAACTTAAGTTTTGTTGCAAACGAAAATATACAGCAATGATAATGATAAACATGATCCTCAACCTAGTATCCCCTGAAGCTGCATCTGATAAACAATCTGAAAACACTTAGAGTGCATTTGGTAGATCATATTGATTAGGGAGGATAGGATTAGGGGAAGTCTCTTTCCTTGAAAGCATTGAGAGTATAATAGCAGAAAGCATGACTTATCTAAAACAGCAATCTATTCATCTCTGCCCAACTTAAAAGCAACAAAAAAAAGTTTCACATAGAGTATTATTGAGAAGAAATTCCCCAAACACATCCCTCCAACTGCTCCCAAATCCCTTAATTAAACAACAATTAACCAAATAGAGTATTATCATTATCGTCTAATCATGGGTAATTGAAATATAATAACAAATAGAGTATGCACACATATGATTTTAACAACATGAATCCAGCCCCTCCCTCTCATAATCTTGGTCAAAAGATGGGAGAAAATTAAAGTAATCATTCAAAAAGAATCAAGGTAGTCCATATATCGAACATACCAACGTTAAAGCAGATAACAAAACCAGATAGAAGCATCTATACAACAGTATAGGAAACATAAACCAGAAAGACATATGGTAAACTTACCGCCATTTGTTCGCACCAAGACTTTGATAATTCAAATTAATTCTTAGAAACTCAATCTTCAAAGCTTCCCACAAAATGAAAACTGGGAGTCCATTTGTCGATCAACTCGAAAAAATGAAAACTCGACAAAATGTGACTCCCATTTCGTCGAGTAACTCGACAAAATGGGAGTCACATTTTGTCGAGTTGCTCGACAAAATGGGAGAAAATGGGAGAAATTGTTGAGTTCTCCCATTTTGTCGAGCAACTCGACAAAATGGAATCCTGTATTACTTTGTCGAGTTTCTCGACTTCCAATTTTTTTTTTTCTTCTCTCTTCTTCTTTCTCTTGTTTTTCTTTTCTCTTTTCTTCTTTCTCCTATCTCACTGTGATGATTTTCTTGTTTACATTTTTTTTATATTTATTATTTGCCTGATTATACATTTAAAATTTTACTTTGAATTTGACAATTTTTCTTCTTTTTTTTTCTTTTGCTGTAATTTGCGCTTTTGGTCCTAAATTTTTACATTTGTAACTAATTTACTCACAACTTTTATTTATTTGCTATTGGCCATCCCCAACATTTAAATTTTGTTGAAAGCCCAATTTGACCATTATTTTTCTTTTTGTGGGGGTTTTTTTTTTCGAGTTAAGATTTTTTTTTTTTTTTGAATTTTTGTCAAGTTACTCGACAATTTTTTTTTATAATAAAATTAATGCCTTTGGGTTGTCAAGTTACTCGACAAACCAAAGCAAAGCCAATCAATTTTTGACCTATTTTTTGGGTCGTTTGTCGATTATTCTTGACCATTTATTAACTTTTTTTTTGGTCGACTTACTCGATAAAGGAAATTTTTTATTTAATTTTTTTTTCCGATTTTTGTCGAGCTATTGGACACAGCCCAATTTGATATTTTTTCATTTTTTTTGTAATTTGTGCATTTGGTCCCAACCTTTTGAATGTGTGACTAATCTACCCCCAACCTTTTTTTTTGACATTGGCCATCCCAACATTTAAATTTTGTTGCAAATCACGTCCTTTTGACATATTTTACATTTTTCATTGTAGAATTTTTAACTAAAACGCATTGTTTAGGCATTCCACAATTTTTTACTTTTTTCCCCATAGTTTTGTCGAGATTCTCGAAACCAATTTCTAGTTCTAAGCAAATGGGCCTTTTGACATTTTTTTTTGTCCTCCTTTTTTCTTTATTTCTCCAAACCTACTTATGGAAATTACCAATTTGTCGAGTAGACAAAGGCCAAAAAAAATTTGTCGGTAGCTCGACATTGCCATTATTATTATTATTTTTTTTGTTTGTCAAGAATCTCTAGAAACAAATAATATCATTGATGAGATGTTCAAATAATAAATATTATATTATTATATTATTGTAAGGATATATACATTTTTCATACAAATAATAAATTAATGAGATGTTCAAATAATTTTCTACATCATCCACATATAAGTACATAGTCATAGGCGATATTTGATGATGTCCAGCATCAACACCGTGGCATATCTCGAAAGGGAGGCAACATTTTAGCATCTGGGATCTTGCCTTTTTAAACAATGAGAATACGATTTTTTGCGCTCGAAATGGAAATACATCGTCCAAACTCCTGTTACATATATATTTACATCTCTAAGTTCGTTTAGGCTACGGAAAAATTTGGCTTTGTCAAGTAACTCGACAAAAACCCAAAAAAAGAAAAAAAAAATTCTATGTCAAGTAACTTGACCAAAAAAAAAAAAATTTGAAAAAATTGTCAAAATGTACTTTATTGAGTAACTCGACAAACGACCAAAAAAAAAAAAAGAGTCAAAAGTTGCTTGATTTTGGTTACGCATTAATCTTATTAAAAAAAAAAAAAAATTTCGAGTACGTGTGTGCACGTACATAAAAAATGTAGGGATGAATTTGTTATAAATTGAAAAGATTGTGGACAAAAAGTGTAAATTATAAAAAAATTAATAAAAGAATTTGTCAAGTAACTCGACAAAGTCATTATAAAAAAAATTAATTAAAGACTTTGTCGAGTTACTCGACAAAGTCATTAAAAAAAAAAATTCATTCCAACTGTCCTCGTATGTGAATTCACCTTTTCTTTGGTTTTTGACTAATCATATATATCCCACATAAGCACACATATTTGTAATATTATAGGACATGAAAAGATGTATGTCCATTAATCAATTTCCCTTTCCACAAGCAATGTAATATATGAAGAAATTATTGCATCCATAAAGCTAAATTATTATCAATGTATCTGGGAGGTCCCATGGCTCACACTTGTAGAGATCAACTTCGGGAATGATTTCAAGTTCAATCTTAAGGCCATTAATCTTTCTCTTTAAATAATAAGCCACAAGTTCTTCGTCTGTTGGATGAAATAGGAAGCCGGGGGGCAATGAAACAGGTGCCATGATCTTCATTGTACAAATGAATACAATTAAGCTACAATTTACCCGGTCATGGAGTAACAAAAATTTCTTTGACATAGAAAACAATCACCGAAAAATATGAAATTTTCAGGGGACATAGAATACTCATTTAGCTACCACATATCAAAATTTGATAGTCCGACGGCATGTTTCGGCTTACTAAAATGCTCACCGAAACATCCTAGTTAGT
This sequence comes from Forsythia viridissima, assembly GCA_030279155.1. Lineage (NCBI taxonomy): Eukaryota > Viridiplantae > Streptophyta > Magnoliopsida > Lamiales > Oleaceae > Forsythia > Forsythia viridissima. The sequence continues at coordinate 1,852,564 of CM059033.1, forward strand.
TTCTCGGGTTCATGCTGTCGCAATTTACAAAATTGTCCATAACTTGAGTTATATAACATGTAATTATGTGAAATCAAAGCCAATGGTTAGGTAACCCATAGGGCTATCGTCTCCAACTGAAATTATGTAAAAATACTTAATATATTAGGTGCAGAAGATTTTTGAGTTGGACAACAGAAACTGCAGCTTAGAAAAACATGAAGTTTAGCAAAACCTTTCAACTTCACATCATTAACGTGTAATCAAAGCATGGGAATCCACTAAAACTACCACAAAACCAAGGCCCACAAAAGTTTAAGAAGATATTTACACTACTTAAAGTTTTTTGATTGGTTTATAATAGTGATTCCGACACGTCGACGGCATGAATCCGAAAAACTGCCTAGGAGGTTTCGGTGAGCATTTTAGTATGCCTAAATATGCCGTCGGACTACCAATTTTTAATATGTGGTAGCTACCTGAGTATTCTATGTCCCCTGAAAATTTCGTATTGTTCGGTGATCGTTTTCTATGTCAAAGAATTTTTTGTTACTCCATGACCAGGTGAATAAAATTTTCAAAATAAGGGCAGTGTTACTAAAATTTCTTCACCTGGTCATGGAGTAACAAAAATTTGTTTGACATAGAAAATAATAACCGAAAAATATGAAATTTTCAGGGAACATAGAATACTCATTTAGCTACCACATATCAAAATTTGATAGTCCGACGGCATGTTTCGGTTTACTAAAATGCTCACCGAAACACCCTAGGCAGTTTCTCGGATTCATACGGTCGCAGTTTACAAAATTGTCCATAACTTGAATTATATATCATGAAATTATGTGAAACCAAAGGCAATAGTTAGGTAACCCATAGATCTATCGTTTCCAATTGGAATTATGTAAAAATACTTAATATATAAGGTGCAGGATATTTTTGAGTTGGTCAACAGAAAGTGCAGTTTTGAGAAACAATTCACCCGGTCATGGAGTAAAAAATATTTCTTTGACATAGAAAACGATCACCGAACAATATGAAATTTTCACGGAACGTAGAATACCCATGTAGCTACCACATATAAAAATTTTATAATCCGACGGCATGTTTCGACATACTAAAATGCTAACCGAAACATCCAAGGCAGTTTCTCGGATTAATACTGTCGCAATTTACAAAATTGTCCATAACTTGAGTTATATAACATGAAATTATGTGAAACCAAATCCAATGGTTAGGTAACCCATAGAGCTATCGTCTCCAACTGGAATTATGTAAAAATACTTAATATATAAGGTGCAGCATATTTTTGAGTTGGTCAACAGAAAGTGCAGTTTGGAGAAACAATTCACCCAGTCATGGAGCAAAAAAAATTTATTTGACATAGAAAACGATCACCAAACAATATGAAATTTTCACGGAATGTAGAATACTCATGTAGCTAACACATATAAAAATTTGATAATCCGACGTCATGTTTTGACACACTCAAATGCTCACCGAAACATCACAGACAGTTTCTCGGATTCATGCTATCGCAATTTAAGAAATTGTCCATAACTTGAGTTATATAACATGAAATCATGTGAAACCAAAGCCAATGGTTAGGTAACCCATAGAGCTATCGTCTCCAACTGGAATTATGTAAAAATACTTAATATATAAGGTACAACATATTTTTGAGTTGGTGAACAGAAAGACAATTTAGAGAAACAATTCACCAGGTCATGGAGTAAAAAAAATTTATTTGACATAGAAAACGATTACCGAACAATATGAAATTTTCAAGGAACGTAGAATACCCATGTAGCTACCACATATAAAAATTTTATAGTCCGACGACATGTTTCGGCATACTAAAATGATCACCAAAACATCTAAGTCAGTTTCTCGGATTCATACTGTCGCAGTTTACAAAAATATCCATACCTTGAGTTATACAACATGAAATTATGTGAAACCAAATCCAATGGTTAGGTAACCCATAGGGATATCGTCTCCAACTGGAATTATGTAAAAATACTTAATGTATAAAGTGCAGCAAATATTTATGTTGGACAAAAAAAAACTGCAGTTTAGAGAAAATGAAATTTAGCAAAACCTTTAAGAATCGATTGTATTTCGTCATTTGTTCTCCATAGCAACTGGGGATAAAAAAGCACCAAATTTGATGACTTATTAAGGAAAAAATGAATATATATTGACTATAATATATAAGAAGTCAATAATTGCGGCTAAAAGACACTAATATATGTATATTAAAACAAAGAAAAGAAAAGAAAAGATGAAGAAGTCAAAAAATGCGGCCATATATATTAATTTAATATACAAAAAGTGTCAAAAGATTAGGACAAAATGGTGAGATTTGGACAAAATTAAGACTAAGAAAATGAAATTTAGCAAAACCTTTAAGAATCGATTGTATTTCGTCATTTGTTCTCCATAGCAACTGGGGATAAAAAAGCACCAAATTTGATGACTTATTAAGGAAAAAATGAATATATATTGACTATAATATATAAGAAGTCAATAATTGCGGCTAAAAGACACTAATATATGTATATTAAAACAAAGAAAAGAAAAGAAAAGATGAAGAAGTCAAAAAATGCGGCCATATATATTAATTTAATATACAAAAAGTGTCAAAAGATTAGGACAAAATGGTGAGATTTGGACAAAATTAAGACTAATACTACATGAAACGACGTCGCGTTGGTTGAAGGGTGAATAGTAAACATGCCATAGACACTTATATTATAGTATATATATATATATATATATATATATATATATATATATATATAAAGTGAAAAAAATATTGGCGTGTTAAATAATATAATACAAATTATACATAATATGTGTGATTTAAATAATTAATTGTTGTTTAATCAAATATACTAAAATAATCATAATATTATAATTAAATTAATATATTGAGTAATGCTATTTGCAGTCTTCACTACCGGTAGTCATCATACGTGTCATTATTCAATTGGTTGAATTATTTAATCTAATTAAGTAATGTATTTATAGTCATTAATTATGAATAATTCAACCAATTGAATAATGACACGTATGATGACTACCGATAGTGAAGACTGCAAATAACATTACTCATTAATTTTAATAGTTATTATAGGATATAAAAATATATGATTTTTCTTTAAAAAATAATATGAGTTATACAATAATTAATTATTGTTTAATCAAATATAATAAATAATTGTGATATTATAATTAAATTAATATATTAATTTTAATAGTTATTATAGGATATAAAAATTATTTATTTTAAAACAAATAATATGAGATATATAATAATTAAATACTGTTTAATCAAATAAATATAAATTTTATACAAAATTACTTTTATAATTATGCAATCAAACACTCAATTTAATATTCACATAACTTTTTGTATTGATATCCAAACAATAAACTTTTTTAACAAAATCTATACTGCTAAAAGTTCTATTATCGAAAACTCTACTACTAAAAATTTTACTCACAACAATTGTAACAAATAGACCCTGTATCATAAAACAAAATACAAACAGACCCTATATCATAAAACAAAATACAAAAATTTCCATTATGTTGAATAATCCTTCCATCCCTATCAAATGCCACTACTAAACAAGATAATTGAAATATTCAAATATTCAAGGGCAACTTGTAAAACAACCTTCACTCCCTTTTTAAACAGTCATTCTACTTTTCAAACTCCCCCCACAATTTCCCTTAAACCCTTTCCACTCTCAAAATCCTTTTACCATTACACATAATTCATGGCTACCATTCAAAATCACTTCCTCAATCTTTTACTTTTACTCTTTCTGTTCTTTATCTCTCATACACTTTCTCACTCCTCCTCCATCCATGATCTCCTCATATCCAGAGGGTTGCCGGCGGGTCTCTTCCCGAAGGACGTGAAATCCTACACACTTTCAGAATCTGGGCTTCTAGAAGTGATTCTTGAAGGGCCATGTTTGACCAAGTTTGATACCATGGCTTTGTATGATAGGATTGTCAGGGCAAATCTTACACATGGCAGTCTTACTGGAGTTGAAGGGCTCTCACAAGAAGAGCTTTTTCTATGGCTTCCAGTCAAAGAAATTATTGTAAATGATCCCACTTCAGGTCTCATACTTTTTGACATTGGTGTTGCCCACAAACAACTTTCACTTTCTCTGTTTGAAGATCCACCAGATTGTAATTCAAAAAGTAAGTTACTTTTTTTTTTTCCTTTTCTTTATCCGCAGTGATGAACTAAATGGAACTGCAAAAAATGATTTATCTAGCCGAACCTGAACTTGCTTAGTTCCATGTTGTTGTTCTTTGTTGCTCTCTGTTTGTAGCATTTGGTAGATCTTATGAATTGGGTTCCAATGATTTAACCTGGATCTTATTCGTTCTTAATTGAAGAAAAAGATTTATATATTTTTTGATTTTCTGTCCCTATTATTTTGATTTTCTTTATAAATTAATGGGGTTGCATGTTTTGGAAATAATGCAGGTGGATTCAAGAAGAATGGAAGAAAAGAAAAGGGATTTGCAGCTCAAAGATGAACTTCAAAAGAAAATGAATGACAGCCCTAGCTATTTTGTAACTTAGTTCACTTTCGGCCGTATTAATTATATGTTAATAGTACTGTGAAGATTTGGAATCAAATCTGCCAATTAGATTAGAAATTCTAATCTTCCAACTCTGGATTTGTGCCTTTTTGTTTGTCTTCATCTTTTCACATCCAAAGCAAAGGATCTACAATCTCATTTTCCTTCTATGCGATTTTGTCTATTCTAAATTACTGTAATAATAATAATAATAAAACATATTTGACATACCGTATTAAAGATAATTAGACAGTAGAATCGACAAAATTTTAGTTTGTCACCAAACAAGTAAGAACTCGGTGATAACATTCATTGGTTGTTCTCTTGGGATCTTGGGGATTGCGTAGACATGCACTCACTCAAACACACAAAGACACATAGAAAATAACCTAATTAGAAGGGTCCACTCTTCACGGGAGTCTTCCATTGATAGAGTCTAGGCCATAGGGAAGGCTATTTTATTTGAATTTTTATATCATGTCATGTACAATTGTACATGCTGTATGGGAAAAAACAAAAATAACATGATGCCAATTTTCTTTTTAAATATTTAAAAAAAAAAAAGCTTTTATCGTCACGAACTATGTCATACATGACAACTGAAAAAAATAAACAACATTTATAGTTTCGTCTAAATTTAGAAACTTCATTAGACATGCTAAATTTTCTAGGGTAAATAGCACAAAACGTCCCTACCTATTGAGGGTATTGTGGAAAACGTCCCTACCTTCAAATTTTTGGCATTTTTGCCCTTACCTACTGGATTTTTTGCGCAAAACGTCCTTCAGTTCAAAAATATAGGGGTAAATTAGTCCAACCACTTTTTTCACATATATATTACTTCTTTTAAAATTGGGGGGCTTTCCATGCAATTTCCAAAATTGCACGGCAGGCCCCCGTCCCCAAATCTGCAGAGGGCAAGGTCTGGAGAAGAAGAGAGGATGAAATGGATTTGTTCTGGAAGAGAGCTTAAATTCTAGAAACTCATTCTCTTCACTCATTCTCTTCAATGGCTAAGCCAGAAAACAGTTTCGAGCTTTCTTTATCGAATCCAAGGGTTTTTTTTTTACTTCCACAAAACGTAAAATGAAATGCTATTCCAAATTCTGACCATTACAAAGTAATCAGGCCACCGAAGTCATCCATAAATCTACTGATTTTGCCATAAAGAGTTCTTGAAACCAACACATCAAAAATCAACATCAAATTATCCAGATAAGCAAATTACTAACTGTAAGAACTTAGGTAAACCGCAGCAAAAAAGCCAGACAAAAATGTTCACAAGAAGAGTATAAAAAGATGAGGATCATCGCTTCTTGGAGACACCAACAGTCTTACCCCTGCGGCCAGTGGTCTTGGTGTGCGGACCACGCACGCGAAGACCCCAGTAGTGACGGAGACCACGGTGGTTCCTGATCTTCTTCAAACGTTCAAGATCGTCCCTCTTAGTGCGGACCAAGCTTTTTTTTCCCAATTAATGTGGTGAGCTGTGCATCAGTTAATATTGGGTTTCGTTTGAATTTTTTTCCTCTTTATGATTTGATTTGGTTAAATAAAAACTGTTTCTTGGTAGGTTTTGGTTCCTTAATTTGATGGGATACATGTGATGAAATAATAATTTTTTCTCTCGTTTGATCTGCCACAAATTTGCCCTTTCTAGTTCTCTTACGTATTTCTTCTGGTGGATTGTGTGAGCTGAAATGGACGGTGTTTTCTGTTTGCATCGAATTACTGTTCAATGTGGCAATTTTGGGGATGGGGGCCTGCCGTGCAATTTTGGAAATTGCATGGAAAGCCCCCCAATTTTAAAAGAAGTAATATATATGTGAAAAAAGTGGTTGGACTAATTTACCCCTATATTTTTGGACTGAAGGACGTTTTGCGCAAAAAATCTAGTAGGTAAGGGCAAAAATGCCAAAATTTTGAAGGTAGGGACGTTTTCCACAATACCCTCAATAGGTAGGGACGTTTTGTGCTATTTACCCAATTTTCTATATAAATTTAAATTCTTACGTATATTTAAATGTAATCTAATTTTTATTTAATACAATTAAATATATATACATAGCAATCTATAGAATGCATTGAATTTGAATTTTTATTCATTAGACATTAATGTTACATAGATTATAGGATAATTTTTACTTTTGGTCCCGAACCTTTCAAATTTGTAACAAATCTACCTCCAATCAATTTTTTTAGTACTAGGCATCCCCAACCTTTGAATTAATTGCAAATCAGGTCCCCAATCACAGTTTTAATTAAAATGTGACGTTATCTTACTAGTGCGGACCTCACGCATCACAATTACCCCCAACCAATACATTTGAGCACTTAAGGGCAAATATGTCCATTTTTTCTTGTGATGTAACCAGATTTGTCTTCTTTCTTCAAGCTCTTTGCAGTATTAAATCAGAGTGCCCATTGGTAAATTGGTAGGAACCGGGTGGGTAATTCAGGTTCGGGGTGAATTGGGTCGAGAACCACTGGTTTGGAAGGGTAAAGCGTTAGGCTTACATAAGGGGATGGAGTGGATGAGGAAAATGAGCCCCTGTACTGTGACTACCCCATAATAAGAAATTCAAAGTAGTTAGAATAAGGAAGGCGATACCGGGGAAGAAACAAGCAACTCTCCATGAAACAAAGACCCATCCCTTGTGATCTCCACATAAGATGGTCCTCCAAAGACGAGTAGCAACATAACCCGCTGCAATTCCAAGAATCATGTACAAAAAGAGCATACCAGTAATCAATGTTCCACGGGATGCTGGGGACATAAATCCGAGGGCAGCAAACAAAATTGTTACGATCGCCATTCCAAGAATCCGAACTCCATCTCCAACCATCGCACACAAGAGTAAGGGATTGCTCGGGGCACGAAAAACATCTCCAACAACAAGTTTCCATCTTGACAACTCCTTATTCATCTGGGCTTGAGCTTCCTTATCAAGCTCTTCATACTGACCAAGATCCTGCCTAACTATCCTCAAGAATATCACAAGTACAATACCAGCGAAGAAAGTTATCACCATAAGCGAGTTTAGAATCGAGAACCAGTGCACTTTCGATCCTTCAATCTTCAAATATGCATCCCACCTTGAAGGCCACTTGATGTCACTCTCAACAAATGACACCTCATATGTAAAAACAACATGTTCATTCTCCTTAATAGAAGCAGCGACTATGGTTGGATCACATTTAATCGGGGAAGGGTAATTGTTATTCATCCATGGATAGAACGTTGAACCCGACTGAACTGATTCGGATAACCCAAGTGATACAATCGAAGGAGGCTCACTGGCTCAGGAAGTGGAAAAATAATGTTAGGGGACTAAAATGTAAACATTTTAGGTTGCACGTACTTCTTTGCAAAAGTCTCCAAAATGTGGTCGTACTTCCCATGCACCTCATTCTCCGGCAACCCACCAGCAGCTACGGTGGATCTCGCCGTCGGATTGTCATATTCCTGGCAGCAGTTTTGCGATTTCTGCAGCTGTTTGAGTTGTTTCTCCTTGAAAACCTCCTACCACTTGCCCAGTCTCTTGGCAGTGCAGTCGGGGATGTCAGTGGTGATTTTCTTCCACTTGTTAATGTACTTGGCATAAAGCAATATCCGGGTATTCCAAGCCCAGAAAACAAACAAACAGACGAGCCTTTAAAAGCTCAGTGTTCGCAAGAACATCCGGGTATTCAAAGCCCAAAGAAAAAAGATGAACCATTAGTTGGTTTTGGGACATTTATTCCAGGAAAAAAATTTTACGTTATTTTTTATGGACCATCAAAAGGATTTTACACAAACTGGACTGAGGTTGAACCCTTAGTAAAGTTTAAACCATACAAACACAAAAGTTTCAAGACACTCTTAGAAGCCCAACAAGCTTTTAATGATTTTCACAAAGAAACTCCTGTGTCTTACAAAAGGATAACAGACCAAATTAGCCTTAGGCCCAATTATCAAAGTCAAGATATTAGGTCCAGGCCCAGACTCCCAAACTTTCAGACAAGGCCCATTTTTCCAGACTTAAGATTCAAGTCCTACAAAGATGCGACCAAAACAACTCCTGAATTTGTGCTACCAGATCGTTTCAAAAATCTAGGTAAAGCCCATGTACAAAAGGAAGACAACACTATTTCAAACATCCATCTTCAGGATTTCATCCATCTTGAAGAAGAAGCCCGTATTTTAGAAACCAACATTCCTGAAAAGAATTACTTTGGTACCTTTGATAAAAAATTTGGCCAATTCATCTTCGTTGAAGGTGCAGAGCCCAATTTGATAAAAACAGCATTTTACTGTGGATTAATCAAAACAATTATCCCAGGAAAAGATCTTGAAGAAATCAGACTTGTTGATGAAAACCTTTTTAAAGCCTTAAAAGATTTTCAAAAATATATTATGAAAAATCAGGACCTCTACATGATTTTAAAAATTAACAGTACGATTCTATTTTGGAACAAAGATAATATCCTTTTCAAAGGATATCATCATATTTAAATTAAGACTGTTAAAGAAGTCTATCTTGATGAACCTGTTGAAGGAAATTCATCAGAGATAGATTCTGATATTTTAAATGAATGGAGAGGTCTCTCTTTTCAAAGACTTTTGACTAGTCTTAAAACAATTAACAGAGATTCAAAAATCAAAGTTAATTATTCTTCAGACTACATTTTAGTCACAAGTAAGACAAGTACTCAGATGACTAAAGAAAACATCAAAACAATTTGCAATTTTGAAAGAAATTTCTATTGTGAATTTAATTGTCCTAACAGTTATGCAGGAAATTTGTGTTCCTATCTCAGACAAAGTATTGGCAAAGATCACTGTTGCAAATGGTGTGAAAGCAATACAAAAGAATCACAGGTTGCAGAAAATCTGGGAGAAAAAGAAAAAGGAAAGGACAAAATAATCGAAAAAACTGTTGATGACGAATTTTCAAAGGCAGCATCTCTGGATGACATTGAGGATTCGTATAACTCCAATGAAGACCTACTTTATTGATACAAATCAAGACATTTTTGAATTTAATCAGAAGCTTCTCGGTGAAGTGAGTATTAAAATTCAAAATTGTCAGACAGACAAGAAAGGGATGGACCCTCCAAAACAACAGAAAATGATAGCTTCTGAAGATTTGGCACGTTTAGCTGAAATCACGGAAAGTAGATTCCCATTCTGTACTCTTTTTCAAATTTTCAAGATTGCGGTCCCACAGCATCTTTTAAATTTCAAAATTGGTGGCAAAGGCAGAAGCAAGGACAGCCACCTACCCGACAAAGGAAAAGAAAGGTCAAAAGAGAGCATTTACTTTCGGCCAAAGTTAGAATAATGCAGAAACAGCTGGCAAGGGTCTTGGCAGATTTTCTTCTATATAAACAGACTAAAAGCATTGTAAAAGGCAGAGGTTTTTTGGCTAAAAAATTTTCTTTCAAAAAACTTGTGTAAACATTTCAATGTATCAAGGGTAATACTCCCTTTAGACAGTAGATCTATTTGGATCAAAAGACTTGTATTTAAATAAGCTTTGTATCAAAGCCTTCTTGAATAAAACGTTATGTTTTAATTCTCAGACTTCCCAAATTTATGTTTTACATGATATTTTGTACGGATCCATACAGTCTAAATCCTACAAAGTACCTACCAGGACAGGTGGTCCGTTTCAGGGAAATCAAGGAGCAGACATAGTGGTGAGGCAGAAATTCATCCAAAACGTAAACACAAAGGGAAACCACCAATCATCTACAGTAAGAAGGTATTGAGTTTAGCTTATGTTCATACTTGTCTTTCCAGATGTTTCTATTGTCTAAGATCTACATACATTTTTACAAATTTCATCTTCCGCAACAAAAAAGTACAGTTTATGCATTGTGCGTAAAAAAAAATGGTATCAGAGCCTAGTTTTGAACAGTTAAATACAGTATGATATATTGCAGAATGTGTTGTAGATACATACTAAACATAGACAGTTATTTCATGTTATATAATTATCATCGCAGTAGATATAATTATATGAATTTTGTAGGAGTCCACAGACTTTCTTTACAAATCAAAGACTAAGAATGAACAATGAATTGACTAATTATAATAATGAAATTGAATGTTTTGTTATGCATTATGCCATACATCATCATCAATGATTGATTGCAAAATATGCAGTACTTACATTCATACTTCTTATAACAAATACATGAGTTACGAATTTCATAAAAGATATTTGCATGATTACTTTTATGAAGAAATGTACAGTAAAAAGAAAAAATATAAAAAAGAATATAATGAAGAAGTTAAAGAGTTTATTCTGCACTATGTTTATAATCACTATAAACCATGAGCATAATAAATGAAGTAACAGAAGAAGAATATGGAGAAGTTTTTGAACAAAACGAATCCAAAGGAAATTGCAGTAAAGAAATTCTAATCTCTGATAAAAGACTGGCAAAGATTTGTAAAACGAATCTTTCCATACATCCCAGTGAAGTTTTTGTTCAACCAAACTTCATTAACAAATTCATGAATAGAAACAGACATGTATATTATGGCGTCTCCCAAAAAGAGTTTGCTATACATGTACAACACACTACAGGAAAGATAGGAATATCTTTATTAACTAAACAAGACATAAATAAAGCCAAACAAAAAGTTGACTTAGATGACAACAAAAATTTGTATTGGGTTACAATAGGTGCAATTAGGATTTTGATCCGTAGCACTTTGTCAGAAAAAATTGATCAGCCAATTTCAATGGGACTGATTGATGAAAGAATTCAGAATCCAGTTGAAGGATGTTTAGGAACCTTAAATGGAAATCTAGCTTGTGGCAAATTAATATTTACTGCTTTCCCTAGACTTTCAGTAAGTTTACATGACCAAGATTTTGACGGAATCTTATCTTTTGTACACAAGTACATAAGAACAGATTTAGTCAAAGAAAACAACGTCCCTTTCTCAATTTCATATCTGGTTAGTTATGCTGTGCATAATCAACATAATATGACAATTGTCAAAGAGCCAAAAGGAATCAAAATTGATCCCTTATTTTCAGACTATCTTGAACACAAAGAAACAGAGTTTGATTGGCTGGTTCACCCATCCAGAAAATCTGTTGAAATTGATTTACTTCAAAATAGGACTTTAGTAAAAGAACAAAAGCCTCTTTTACTTAGGACTATCTTCATGAGACAAAAACCTGAAGTTAGGTGGAAAGAAAAACCAGAATCTAGTCAATCTAGAGAATTGAAACAATTAAATGACACCGTCAACAAATTGGCAGAAAGAATCTTAGGAGAATAAATGTCAATTGCTGATATTTTAAGAGAACTAAGAATCCTAAAAGAAGACATTGAGGAGATAAAAATATCCCTTAAAAATTTAAAATTTTGATAATGAAAAGTCAATGGAACAACACTTAGCCATTATAATTGCTGGTATTAGGAATCAACCTAGTACATCAATTAAGAAAACTAACTACGGAATCTTCCAAAAATGGGGGGGGAGAAGTTGAAAATAAAAAACAAATGAAAAACGGAAAATTTGAATTTGATGATCCAAATTCAGAATGACAAGTTTCAGAAAAAATCTTGAAAAGGTTTATGAAACTTCAGACAACCTAGGACTGTTAAATGTTTTTCTAGCATTTGAAGACAATGAGCTTGAGCAAATTGCTTCAATTGTTAAGAGAGTTAACATTAACAATCAAGAGACTATCCTTACAGCCAAATCTGTAGGAGAAGAACCAGTTACACCAAATGAAATTTATGTGGAAAGTTCAGATGATGAAATTATTATACACGAAAGATTCTATCCCGCTCAAAAAGGAATAGAAATCAGAGAACCAAAAATTGAAATCGAACCTATGGATTATGAACCTTCTTCATCAAAAAATCCAATAGGAGATGGAAAAAGACCTATAGGAGACTATGTCCCTAGAGAAAAGCCAGTTAGAGATGATATTGACACATCATTTCTATTGAACAAACCAAAGAAAGTCCAAACAGATATAAAAATTCTTGATCTAGATTGTGTTCTTGATCCAGAAATTATTATTGAAGATTGGTATAACAATATCATGATATCAATGATAATTAACAAAGAAATTCATAGAAGTGAAACTAATTCTTGGAATTATATCATTGCAAGTACTAGAGGAAACGTGAAAGCTTTCCTAAAAACTATAACATACGAAACCAAGAATGCCATCTGGCAAGAAACACAAGGAGACATTCCTCAATTTATAAAAAGAATTGTGGAACAAATATATAAACAATTTACAGGACAAACGTATGAAATTTTTAAAAATACTAGATCTACCATTAATATGGTAGATGTATTAAACCATTTAGAAAAAATTTCAATTTGCGATATGTGCTTCTTTGAAGAATATGTTTGTGAATTTTCTAAATATTACTACATCTGTCCAAACAGTGAATGGAAAAACCTTACAGAAAAATTCATGAGAAAATTACCAGAACCATTTAACAATGAAGTCATGGTACTTTTTAATGAAGCTATTGAAAAGCAAGAAAATAGCAAAGAAAATTTTAAAGTCAATCTCCAAATAGACCATTCTTTAGGTCTAGCAATCACAATCACAAAAAATCTTCTTGCTGAAAAATGCAAAGAAGGATATCGTGTCAGAACTAGCAGAAATGCAGTTACAAGAAACCCTAGAATCTGTTGTAGCAGATATCTTGACAGAATCACAGGTCAATACGGTTGTAAACCTGAAAAAAGACAAATTAAAAGATCAAAAAGAAAATCATATAGATTTAAAAAATACAAAAAACCTTACAAAAAGAAATTTTTTAAGAAAAGAAAACTTTTTAAAAAATTTGAAAGAAAACCTAACAAAGGTAAAAAAGACAAAGAAGACAAAAAGAAATTTTGTCCTCAAAAGAAAAAGAATTGCAGATGTTGGCTCTGTAATGAATCAGGACACTATGCAAATGAGTGCCCTGCAAGAATTGGAAATGAAGACAGGATTAAACTCCTAAATACATTTGAAAAACAAGGATTCTACCCAGTAGAGGATCCAAGTGATACAGAATCACTTTACTATCTGACTACTGATACAGAAACGGATTCTAAATCATCATCAGAAGAATCTTCTGATTATGAGTAATAAAAATATTACAAATCCAAATTCTATTTATATCCCAATAAAGCTTAGCTTTGAAGGATATAGAAAGTACACTATCCATACCTACGTGGATACTGGTGCATCAGTATGTACAGCTAGTAAATGGATAATTCCAGAAAATTTTTGGGTTAAGGCAGAAAAAACCTTAAGTCTAAAAATTGCCAATGAATCAAATGTATCATCTTCCAAAGTAATTAAGAATCTTGATGTTGCAATTTGTGGACATCACGATAATGAATTAAAAACCTTTTTCTTTAAGATACCCACGGTGTATCAATTAGAAATATGAATTGATTTCATAATTGGTAATAATTTTTGTCAATTATATCACCCTTTCATCCAAGAAATTGATAGAATAAGTTTTACTTTGAATAAAAGAAAACTTTGGATAGAAAAGAAAAGAAAAGCAGTTGCTTTTAATTATTTACAAAAAAGATTTTTAGAATCTTTAAAAATCAATGAAAATAGAAAATCTTTTTCTAATTTTCAGGGGGAGAATATAGCAAAAAATTCAAATTAACATCAGAAGAATTAGAAACATTCAAAATAAATACAGAAAGAGAAAAGATCAGTGATCTTTTTGAAAAATGTTGTTCAGAAAATCCTTTAGATCCTAGGATTAATAAAGGAAAACTCACAGCCAGAATTGAAATGATTGATGAATTTAGAAATAAAATCATTAGGTCAAAAGCAATGGCATACAGTCCAAAGGATAGAGAAGAATTCTCAATTCAAATCAAAGAATTACTTGATTTAAAAGTCATTGAACCAAGTAAATCACCTTTCTCTTCACCTACCTTCATGGTAAGAAAAGAAGCAGAAAAAAGACGTGGAAAAGCTAGAATGGTCATTGATTATTCAACGCTTAACAAATACACTAAGAATGATGGATACATCTTGCCTAACATGCAAAGCCTTTTACAACTCATAAAAGGAAAAAGAATATTTTCTTCTTTTGACTTAAAATCAGGATTTCATCAAGTCAGGTTTGATGAAGAAACAAAACCTTTAACAGCTTTCAGTTGTCCACAAGGTCACTTCCAATGGACAGTGGTTCCATTCGGTTTAAAACAAGCTCCAAGTATTTTCCAAAGACATATGGATAATACATTTAAAGAATTCAATGAATTTTGTTGTGTTTACATTGATGATATTCTTGTCTTCTCTGAAAATGAAATTGATCATGAAAAACATGTTTTGCAAGTTTTGCAAAAAATACAAGATGAATGAATTGTGCTATCTAAAAAGAAAGCAAAATTGTTTAAAGAAAGGATTGGCTATTTAGGTCTAGAAATTGCTCTAGGATTTAAACAGCTAAAGCCTCACATTTTGACACATATTCAAGAATTTCCTGATGAAATTCAAGATGAAAAACAGTTAATGAGATTTTTAGGATGCTTAAATTATGCTGAATCTTTCATTAAAGACTTAGCTAAAATGAGAAGTCCTTTACAGAAAAAACTCAAAAAAGATCTTAAATGGAATTGGTCTAAAGAAGACAGTCTGTATGTTCAGAAAATTAAAAGGAAACTAAAAAATCTTCCATCTCTTTATCACCCTCATAGAGATGATAAAATGATAATTGAGACAGATGCCTCTCAGGAGTTTTGGGGTACAATCCTCAAAGCAATAGACAATCAAACTTTAGAAGAAAAACTTTGTAGTTATTCTTTAGGTACCTTTTCAAATGCTGAAAAGAATTATCATATCAATGAAAAAGAGATTTTAGCAATGAAAAAGACAATACAGAAATTTAGACTTTATATTATTTCTAACCATTTTATAGTTAGAACTGATTCTTCTACTTGCAAATCATTTCTGAAATGCCAGGTACATCCAGACTATAAACAGGGTAGACTGATTAGATGGCAAATGTGGTTTAGCCATTATAATTTTGAAATCCAATTGATTAAAAGTAAAGAAAATTATCTAGCGGATAGTTTGACACGTGAATTGTCGTTTGCAGGTCAAAATGACAAACATACGAGATCAAATTGAAGATCTTGAACTACAATTGGAGACTAAAATTATGGAAATCTCGACGAGACAACAAGAAATTGTTATCTTGAAGAAGACAATCCATAGATTGAGGCAGAAATTCATCCAAAACGTAAACACAAAGGGAAACCACCAATCATCTACAGTAAAATTGATCATGAAATTGATCGTGAAAAACATGTTTTGCAAGTTTTGCAGAAAATACAAGATGAAGGAATTGTGCTATCTAAAAAGAAAGTAGAATTGTTTAAAGAAAGGATTGGCTATTTAGGTCTAGAAATTGCTCTAGGATTTTGCTCCTCCGGCATTAGGGATGGCAAAAAATCCCGTCCCCGACCCGCCATGCTCCGACCCTAATGGGGCGGGAAATCCCCGCCCCGATTACTAAACGGGGCGTCCCCGCCCCACATTACCCGAACCCGCCCTAAATAGTTTATTTTATTTTATTTTTATATTTTAAAATTTAAATTGTATGTAAAAAAATAAAAAATAATATAATTAATTAAACAGGGCAATAAATGGGGATTTTTCTATACACGCCCCGCCCACGCCCCGATCCCCGCCCCGCTTTCCAAAAATCCCTGACGGGGCGGGTATGGGAATGGCCGCCCCGCCCCGAACCCATCCCTATCCGGCATCAATGACCCCTTTTTGATTCCTGGCTTGAGGTAATTTTTCCATCACTCGAGACAAGATTTTGGGTCCCTGTTAATGGATTTTCCCATTCGTTGATAGATAAGATTCCATTCCTTGGCACCATATTGTTTCACGTAAGTGCGGAGGAGGGCATCTTCTTCCGGCTGCCACCCTTGTCCCTCATTCATCTCATCTCCTCAATAAAATATTTCAAACTTCAAAAGAGACTTTTTGGTGAATGGACAGATATGTCCTTAAGTGCTTAGATGCATTGGTTGGGGTAATTGTGACGTGTGAGGTCCACACTAGTAAGATAACGACACATTTTAACAGAAACTGTGATTGGGGACCTGATTTGCAATTAATTCAAAGATTGGGAATGCCTAGTGCTAAAAAAATTGGTTGGGGTAGATTTGTTACAGATTTGAAAGATTGGGGACCAAAAGTATAAATTACCCTAGATTATAAGTATTTCAACATTTGTGCCTAGAGGTGGCAAATGGGCAAATAAAGTATTTTCTACGATATCACCATGAATAGCGCATAGTAAAGCAGCACCCAATACACCTGCAACTCCCATCATATGAAATGAGTTTAGCGTCCAATTATGAAATCGACCATATGGGCCGACCTAACTCAAAATTAGACAGGCCACACAAAAATTTGTATTGGGCTAGCCCTGGCCCGATTTTGCACGAGCCCGTATTTGCTGGGCCAACACAACCTGATTTTGGGCCACATGACTATTGAGTCAGTCTAACTTAAAATTTTAATTTATTTTTTCAAAACAATTATTTAAAAAGAAAAAACAAGTTTACCATCTTCCTAAGCAACCCTCATCCCCAAACCCCGCAATTCGCGAAACTAGTAAGAATCACAGCAAATAATAAGAGATTTTTCCCATTGTTTCTGGCATCGGCATTGGTGCCGAAAACAAGGGGAGAAAATCTCCCCATGTTTGTTGTAGATTAGGCTGGGAGAGGTGGTGGGGGTTGGGTCAAAAAATTTTACTAGGCCAGTCCAATATAATTGGGCCAGACCCGCTTCAGCCTGATTTGTCCAGTGAGTCAGTTTTACTAAGTCAAATAGGCCCTATTTTTATTTGACCAATTTTTTATTGGGTCGGTCTGACCCAGACTCTGGGTTATCTGGGCTAGCCCACTAAGCCAGTTCATTTTTGCCACATCTATATATGTCACCTAAATAGCAATCCATAAACAGCATTGGAGATGTTATAAAGCATGTTTGACAGTGTTGAAATTATTTTTTTAAATATTTATAAATTATGAGTCTTATGAAATATGTGGATAATAATTTAGTACTAAGTTGTGTTGATAAAAAATATATTATACCAATTTGACCACTTTAAATTATAATTTAAAGTCAGCCAAACATGGGCTATGACTAATAATGTGTTTGAAAGGGTTTTTTTGAGGTCCAAAAGTACTAAAGATTATATTTATGGTTGTTTGACTAAAGTCAATAATCAGTTTGTGACTAAAAATAGCTTAGAAAAGCCATTTTTTAGAAGCCCAAATTTTGTGCTTCTCTAAAAAGCTCTAATTGAGCTTTTATGGAAAGTTGAAATTATATTTAGAAGGGTGTATTCAATTAAGAATTGATAAGACTTTTAAAATTTTTTATAGAGTTTTAAAGTCTAGGTATATTCCATTTAAACTTTTTAAATTCCATAAAAGTCTTGGGGTATTTAATATAGATTTGTAATGACTTTTAAAAAGTCTTATAAAATCATGCGATATTTAATTCAGACATTTTAAAATGCTACGAAATTTAGGAGTATTCAAAATATCGATGATTTTTAATAAATGTATAGATCATTTTATATATACAAACTTTAAAGCACAATGTATAAATAAACAATATCACAATTTATCTCTCATTCACTCCTAAGATTTTAAAAGACTTTGGAAAAAAAAAATATATATTTCATTTTCTTATTTTTTTTTATTTATGCAACATTTCTATTTTCTTTTTTCCTTCAACAAATTGTAAAGTTAAGATTAATATTCTTTTCTTTTTTCAATGTGATTTTTTTCCCTCTTTAATATATTCTCCTAACTTTTTTTTCATCTTCTTTCTTTTTCCTTCTACAAATACTATAACAATGATTAATTACCAATATTATTTATGAACAAAAAATATTAATATTTTTATCTCTTCTCGATTTGATTTTTTTTTCTTTTTAATATTCTCCTAACAATTTTGTCATTTTCTTCTTTTTCATTCTATTAACTTTTAGAGACAATGTGATTTTTTTTCAATATTCTCATAACTCTTTTTTTTTCATCATTTTTTCATTTTTCATTAAAAACAAGATAAATTTATAATTAAATTCTTATATAATTGTAATTTATATAGTTTATTAATGAATTTCATCGGGTTAAAAATTAGTTTTTTATTAATGTATTTTTTTATTTTCATTCTTGTTTTTTCTATATAATGGTTGCATTTGTTTCTTCGTAAATTGGTACTTTGGTTATTTATTATGCAATTGTCGTGATTAATAATGATATGTTACCTATAGATTATTAAATATAAAAAGAAATATTATAAACTGGATAAATTTTTTTGTTGAAAAATATTTTTAAAAATAATGGCATTCCATTATTTTTTGAATTTAATCACAAGCCATTTGAAAGTTTATAATTTTAAACTTTTAATCAAAAGAAAAAATAGAGTGAGTTAATAATTTATTTCATTATCTTTTGACGTAGTTACTTGCAACAGTTAAATAGAACACTTTTTATTAATTTAATAATATTAATACAATTAAATTAATTATTACTAGACTTTTCTCCTGTGACATTTTATTTAATTGTGAGATATTAAATTTTTATACTCAAAATTTTTAATTAAAAAAAGTTTATAAAAATTCATAAAAGTCTGTGAAAATCTAAGAAAATCTTTCAAAATGAAATTCTATACAAATCTATAAAAGTTTGTATGAGTCTATTAAAATCTATAAAAATCAATAAAAGTTAATGAAATTTATCAAAGCCAGTTACTTGAAAAATGTCAATCAAAATCTTTAAAGGTCTAAATTAAATACATCCCCTTTAATGAACATAAAAATTAACAAAACTATTATTAATACAACAAAAAAATTATTAATTTATTTAATACATTAATATATTAATTTATTTACCACCTTAATTACTTGTAACAAATTATCACATCATATATTTATATAAAGTGAAAAATATATATTGGCGTGTTAAATAATATAACACAAATTATATATAATATGTTTGATTTATATAATTAATTAATTTTAA
Source organism: Forsythia viridissima (assembly GCA_030279155.1). NCBI lineage: Eukaryota > Viridiplantae > Streptophyta > Magnoliopsida > Lamiales > Oleaceae > Forsythia > Forsythia viridissima. Next base: position 1,872,218 of record CM059033.1, read on the forward strand.
GTAATATAATATATATACTAAAATAATCGTGTTACTATAAGTAATATATTAATTTTAATAGTTATTATATGATATAATAAAAATATTATTTATTTTAAAAATAATAATATGAGATATATAATAATTAATTACTGTTTAATCAAATATATTAAAATAATTGTCTAATTATAATTAGACTAGTATATTAATTTTAATAGTTATTATATGATATAAAAAATATTATTTATTTTAAAAAAATAATATGGAAAATGTAATAATTAATTATTGTTTAGCCAAATAAATATAAAGTTTATAGAAAATTAGTTTTATAGTTATGCAACCAAACACTCATTTTAATATTTAGAGCACTTTTTGAATTCATATCCAGACAGTCAACAATTTTTTAACAAAAGCTCTACTGCCCAAAGATCTACTACCAAAAGTTCTACTACTAAAAGCTCTACTCACAAAATTTACCAAACTGACCCTAAGACACGTATTTATCCTTCAATATATTTATTGTCGGTGACTTCACAAATTTGTACTCCCTCTATCTCAAAAAGATATATTTATTTACCTTTTTCATTTGTCTCAAAACTATATGTCATTTTTCTTATCAAGAGTATAATTGATTTATTAGTTCTCTAATATACTCATATTTAATGCGCATTGTTATCAACATAGTATGAAGTACTATTATATTAATTGATGAAGTATATTATGATAAATGTAAGTAAAATTTATTGTTCTAACTATAATAACTATATTTTTTAAATCTGTGTGAAAATAGAAGCAACATATCTTTTTTGGACGGATAGAGTATTTATTTAAGAGCATCTCTAAGAAGCACTTTAAATATAAGATGATCTCTATTTTAGAGACTTAACCCTAAAAATTATGCTCCCGGTGATTCTCCAAATTAACTTTTTAAGAACATTTTCAATAGGCTATTTAAACATAAAATGCTTTATATTTTAGAAAGTCGGTCTTTAAAATTATGCTACAAGAGACTCCCTAAATTAACTTTTTAGAATCATAACTAATGCATTTATAGAATTCCATTTTTCAATACTAATATGTTGACTTTTAAATAGCATATAAATTAATTAGAGAAAGATGGAGGAAAATCATAGGAGGGAAGTATGTCAAAATAAAATATATAAAAAAATAATAATAAATATTTATTGTGAGAAGTAAAATAAATAGACTGTTGGAGAATAGATGGTTTCTAAAATACAAAAGATGTATATTCAAGAGACTCTCTATTTTAAAAAGTCAACTCTTAAAATTATTCTTCAAAAGAATATCCACATTAACTTTTTAAATTAGAGAGTGAGTTTGATTTTCTAAATTTAGAGAGTGAACCCCACTTGTACTATTTTTTAATAGTTCACATATTAACTGAATGTTTAATTATATTCACGTTCTCTATTTTTTCAGCTTTGTAAGAATATTATTTTCTTTCAATTTTAATCGTAAATATCATTACAATCCTTTTATTTTACTCACACAGATGGTCCTAGAATAATGTTTTTTTTTGACAATTTTGCCCTTAATTTAAATAAATTAAAATAGCAAAAAATAGAAAACTTGATGAAAAAATTGCAGTTGAGGCGCCTAAAATTTTCAAAAATCCAAAATAGTCTCTTTACATTTTATTATTTAAAACAATTAAGAAAATAAAAAAGACAAAAATAAAAAAATAAAAAATAATCTTCTTCTCTCACCCCAACCCAAACTTGCAGGAGTTTACATGATAATCATTGCCAATAACTTGTGTCCTATCTTAATCATTAATTGGTAGGATTTCATCCAAATCAATATTTTTCCTTCACAAGTGGCTCTACATTGAGGCCACCATAGACAAATCTTCTCAAAAATTCTGGTTGAAATTCACTCAGGTTTTCCCTAACCCCCTCCTTGTGACCAACCCAAACTCGCCAGAGTTTACACCCTAACCACTGTCAATAACTTGTTCCCTATCTCTGTCATTAATTAGTATGGTTTCATCCAAATCAATCTTTTTCGGCACCAATGGCTTTACATTGAGGTCACCACGTACATAAAATCTTCTCAATATCTGCTTGTTTCAACCGATTTGAAAAAGAATACAAGATTTCATGGCATCTGATACAAGGTTTCATGGCAATGAATATGGTTGAATTCATCAAAAAAGAAAATAATTATCAAAATTATACACAAAAACAGAAAAGAAAAAGTTTGTATATTCTGTTGGAAATTGGTTTAGAATGTCGATAAACTAACTAAGTGACTTCGTGTCAACTTAGCCAAATATACAAGTCCGGACCCAATCCGTTTAGACAAATTTGTTTGCCACTTCGACGCACGCTTCGGGGGCAACGCCCCCGGAACGGGGATCGACTTGCCCGGTCAGGTCGCGGGGTTCGTCGCGGGGGTCGAGGGGGCAGCGCCCCTCGTGGGGGCTCGGGGGCAACGCCCCCGGACAAAAATTCAGATTTATCTGTATGTTTAAAGGGTATATTTGGCATCTCGAAACCAATATCGAATGAATGAGAAATTACGAAAAAGGACAAAATCGGGTCAAATATTTGACCATGCGATCGCACAGGTATGTAAACCTGCGATCGTAATATGGCTAAAATTTTAGCAGAACGTATTTTGGTCCTTCCATGCGATCGCAGGAGGAAAAGCCTTGCGATCGCATGGTTATTCTGGACGAAGTTTTGTTCCATCTTTTGTACCTTGCGATCGCAGCTTGGTTAAACCATGCGATCGCATGGGTTTGCGTGAACAGACATGTCCTTTTGAAGAGTTGCACGTTTTGGTTGATTCCTTTTCGTTTCCAACCAACTCTCCAACGTTAAAAAGGGTTGTGGACGTCCATTCTGAACAGGAATTGATACAGAAACGATTGCAAACAAAAATCACTCATACATTTCATCTTTGAACCATTTTATTGCATTTAAGATTGCATAAAATCTGGTTTTCCATATCATTCATCCATTGGAGTACTAAGCCATCCTTGGTTCGCTGTACTTGAGTGTTTGTTGTGCTACAAAACTCAAGCGAAACCGTTGTATCTTGGGAGTCATTTGCCAAAGACCGAAAGCACCTTGCGGGGCAATTTTGACTTAAGGACAAAGAGTGCAACTCTTGCCTCGGTTTATCTTCTTCATTTCCAGATTTTCGGTTTCTGATTATTACTACTTTGTGTCACTTCCACAGAATTCCGCCAACATATTCAACGAACAAATCTAACTCAAAATATCACTAACTTAATGAAAATTCGTGGTGTGTGCACATAAATGAAATTAGGGTAAGAAGAAGATTATATATCGTGCGAGAAAAAAATAAAGTTACTTGAATAAAGGAATAGGTTAAGAGATTTCAATTTTATATATGTATGCAGTTTAGCTGCAAGAATTCGTGCAGTTATAATAAGTGATTTATTTATCGTTTTATAGATTGGGTCTGGGTCGGGTGGAGAAGAAGATGATTTATTATTTTTTTTTTTTTTTGTCTTTTTTCTTTTATTAATTGTTTCAAATAATAATAAAGTGTAAAGAGATCATTTAGTACATTTGATAAAAAATAACAATTTCAATTTTTTCATTAAGTTTTTTTTTTTTTTTTTTAAGTATGTAATATGTGCATTGTACGTAATTTAATAATGGTGTTGTGAGATATATTTCTATTCAAATATTTAAATAATTATATTTTAATTTAATACTGCATTAAAATATAAAAATCCGACATTAAAAAATACGGTGTAATATATTGTTTGTTATATTCAACCCTCACAATATCTACGTTCATATATAATAATGATTAATATTTATTTTAACTGCTAATCAATACTTTCATTTCAATTTATATGCAAAACAAAACAGACAAATCACTTTCTACAATTATGTGGCCAGCGAGATGTTGAAGTTCTATTATCTAAGGTCTATAATATAATCAAATAGTATCAATTAAAGAATGCAAACAAAAAGAATTAAAGTTAGTGTACTTAAGTTCTTAAATATGCCGAGCACTCAAATTCATTGAATTTTATTGTTTTATGAGATGGTAAATGACTTATAACAAATCTTTATAATTTAATATAGATCTCCAAATATGAAGATGTTTTAACCCAAAATTCGGACTAGTAGCACTTCAAGTTAATAATTATAAGTAGATTTATCAATCAGTATATAAAAATAAACAAAATAACATTTACATCATAGTTAATGTGGAGACCGAGAGGGATTGAGAGAATAAGAAAACCAATTTCTTTGCTATTTGATTTAGAGGGGAAAAAACAAGTGCACAACCAATTAGAATTAGGCTTTATTTTTTTATTTTTGGTAAAACAACCGAAAAATATTGAATTGACAGGATTGTACAATCTTACACGATCATATCTGTATGATTCTATGTGATTATGTCAATTTCTGTATGTGATCCGAATAATTTAGGAGGATAAAATAATCTGAGAGATGAAAGGGTTTTATATTTTTTTTTTAATTTAATGAAGGAGGGTAAAATAGTCCAAAGTTGTAATATATGAGGGTAAAATTGTTCAAATAGTCCAGGATATTAAAGGGTTTTAGATTTTTTAATTTAATGTAGAAGGTAATTTAATATAGGATGGTAAAATAGTTCGAGAGATGAAATGATTTAGGATTTTTTAATTTAATGTAAGAGGGTAAAATAGTTCAAAATTGTAATATATAAATGTAAAATTGTCCAAAATTGTTTTTCCCTTTTAGGACATTTTAGAATTAGTATAGATTTAAGCTAAGAGTAAAATTGTCAAAAACAGTATTTGAGAATCATTTGTCCGAGTAAAATTGTCAAAAATAGTATTTGGAGATCATCTGTCCGAGTAAAATAAAAAGATGTGGACGATATCTCCAAATAAAATTAAATGAAGATGTGAAAGAATAGATAATTTAGTATAATTAACTCTTACTAAATTAAATAGTGCTACAAAATAAAAGAGACAAAAATTGAGAAAAATTATTTAATAATTAAGGAGAAAGCATAATAAAATATAGAAAAATAAATAAAATAAAATGTTAAAAATAAATGATCACACTATATAACATTTAAGCATTTATCCTTAATTTATTCCATCCCTTGCACTTATCCACTCTCCCATTGTGGCATAATACTTTGCTTGCTTCTGAAGCACCCTTTTTCTTTATCACAAGTTACACCGTGTCGTCTCCTCATCCACTCTCCCAATCGAAAAAAACTCGCTTCTAACAAATCATCTCAAACTCAACGATTCAACTCTTCAATTGATTTATAAATCCAAATTAGGTTTTCACTCCAATCATTTTCCATTATTCCATTTTAATTAATTAATTAACTATGGGAGGCGGAGGAGCGATGAGGGCTGCGGCGAAGGTGGCTGGGATAACGCTGGGAAATGGCGGACTCCGAGCTCTCACGCAGGAAATCTTCTCAGTTTCCGCCGCATCCCGAATGGCCTCGTCCGCTCCCCCTGTGACGGCGATGGTCTCATCGGCTGAGCATGCGAACTCTGTGGCTTTGTCACAGTCCCAGGTCGATGTACAGAGGCCTTGCTTGGAATTCGATGACTGGGAGTTCGCCGGTAGTGAGGAGGAACTGATGGTTACGGCCGGCGAGTCTTTGCCTAGAGTTGTATTTGGTGGCGTGCCGAGTATTGAGGAAGCAAAAGAGGCAACTTCTGAACTCAGCGACGTTCTCGAAAAGTATGTTTTTACTCATTTTCATTTTTAGAATTGGAAATTTTGACTCTTATTGAAATAACTGGTTTTAATGATACTATGGTTTTGAAGTAATAGTTTGGATATAATTTTTTTGTTGAGTTGAATGTGATCATGAATTTTGGGATTATATGTGATCAGGCCGGCCCTGAGATTTGGGGGGCTTAGGCAAAAATTAAAATGGGCCCTTAATATAATGAATGAGATGTTTTTAAATTATAAATTTTTTTTAGAGATAATTAAAAAATGATTAGAATTTGTGTTAAGACTTGTGCTACGCAGAGCTAAACGCGGATCGACCAATCTTTGTGTTTTTTATTCTATGCCTTTTTATTTATTTTTCAAATCCTAATAATTTAGAAAATCGTTTTTATTCAAGATAAAAATGTCTAAAATGAGATTTAAAGAAAAAATTGCACAGTCTACAATTTAATGATAATGTATGTTAAATTTGAATTTATTTTCTATATAGACTTATTTCACATTTAAATAGGTTGGCCCTGTATGTGATTAACATGGTGGAGCTCAGCTCTTCACTTTGTAGACCTTTTCAATTTTGGTAGTACATGCTATGAAAGATTCATAAATGTTTCTCTTTCTACTTGAGGTGGTTTTCATAAAAGTAAGATACTAGCTTTTAGATTACTATTCAATTCATAGTTGCAGATTATGAATATCATGACTCCTATAAATTCAGGAGCTAGGATATGCCAAAGGTTGGGCCATGATTTAAAATGGACTGGGTCATGGCAATATTTTTTTTTTTAACTGCAGAAGTGCAGCTTCTTCCAGGGCTTGGCCTGGGCCTGGGCCCAATGAGGCCCAGCCCTATCTCCGCCCATGGCAATAATTAGCTACTAGCAACTATGAATATCATTACTCATACTTTTATATAGGTTTTAACAATGTTCTAAAAAGCAAAATGCGTAAAGCGTGACTAGGAATGGAGTTCGAGCTTGCGAGGGTGAAGCATGAGGCATGGCTATATGTGGATGCCGTGCCTCACGCGTGAGCTTTTTGTAACATTGGGTTTTAATAGTATTTGAATTTCTTTTTCTATTCTGTTTTCTTGCACTATTGATAACAAGGCTTGAGGAAGGGATACAATGTGTTGAACTAACAAAGATCAAGAAGCACTTGCACTATTGATAACAAGGCTTGAGGAAGGGATACAATGTGTTGAACTAACAAAGATCAAGAAGCAGAGTCACTATGAGTCCATTCACACGTCTCTCGAATTATTACCTCATTTAAAGTTCAGAACATAGGTTTCAACTTTCATTAGTTATTGCTTGTGAAACTCTAGACATTGCTAAAGAAAAGCTTGGCACTGGCAGGATGTGATTTCATCCTGCTTTTGATTACCTTTTTGTTTCTGTGTGCCAACATTTTTTGAAACTTTTGCTGTATTGTTTCTGGAATTTTCAGGGTGTATCTATCTTCACCTAAGTCCGTTGGATATGACGGTTTACTTATAGCAGATCATCACCCGAGCTCATCAGTGCCATCATCAAACTCACAAGTATTGGAGACCAAAGCCTGTGTTACCAGTCAGTCCACACGAGTCTCTGGAGAGCCAATGCATGCTATTCAGGCATTTAGGCTTCTAAATGAAAGCTCTAGAGTTCAGGTTTCCTATGGATCCCCCCTCGTTCTATTCTAGGATGGAGTGCCATTGCGTTTGAATGAACTTGTTTTCTTTTCTTAATGTGCACAGATGTTGACTCTATAATTTGTAGCTTATATTTGTAATAGTTAATTCAAATAGTAAGTTTTCACTATGGAGCATTCAAAGCACATGAAATTTTGGGACAGGGAAGTCCAAAGATGCCATCTGGTTAGATACTATAAGTAGAAGCAAACAGCTTTTATTACATTAATGCCACTGCTGATTCGACGCCAACCATAAATTTTTGATTATGATAGCTGAATCTTGATTTTGTGCTAGAATATTGTTGCTTCCATTGTTCATGACCCGAATGTGTGGAATGCGGTGTCAGAAAATCAAGAGCTTCAGCAGTTTCTCCAGTCACGTAAGAACGGTAAGAAATCCTGGTTATTTCTGTCATTCATCCAGTGACTGATGGAAAAATGTGAAAAATATTTATCGTGTTTCTATTGGCAGGTATGAATCTTCCCAATCAATCATCTCTAGAGACAGGTGATACCTCATCCGTTTCAGGGGAATCCACAGCTGGGAGTAGGCCTAAGGCTGTCTTCCAGAAAATCAAGTTAACGGTGGTTGATATGTTGAGCAACTTGTCTGAGTACTTCCAGAATTTCTTTGAAGTTGATAAAGCATCTGCAAATGCTAATGGAAGTGCGAGATTAAACTCTTTAGACACGGCTTTGGAAGCATCTTTCATGGGATTGGCTGTCATGGCCATAATGGTCATTTTGATCAAAAGAGTTTAGTCATCAATCTTTGCACGGTATTCATGAATTTGTCCCAAGCTACATGTCTGTATGGTGCATATACAGAATTTAGAATTATACAATACACTGTGGCCTAGCTTGTTTGTTATTGAATACTGAATCTAAAATTTACCTAGACTACATCGCATATCGTATTGAGAAGTCTATGTGTAAGTCATGTGTAGTTGTTTATGTTTTTATTTAAGCATTCGTAGATGGGGCTATTTTCATAATTCACTACCATTGGAGAAGTATTATCTCATCTCTAATGGATTAAGAATGCAATTACATTTCATGTCAGTATGTTTGAATTTTAAACACGTGGACACATTTTCAATGAAGTTTTCTTGAGACAACCAAAATTTCATGTTTTTGGACACTATATGACACAACAGATTTTTTTGGGTCAATCTCAATTCTCCTGTGGCAAAGAATTTTTAGCTCTTTCTACATTATAACTTGTAGATAAATATTAAAATAGTTTAAATTTTTATTCAGAAATAATATATTAGGGTTTTGAACTCTTTCCATTGTGACTAGAGAATTTTTTATTCAGAAATAAAATATTAGTTAAAAGAGTTCGTGCTAAAATATAAATGTTAAGAGACCATTTCCATATTAAAAGCAAAAATTAGAGACTAGTAGCACCAAATTCTCTAATATTTCAACTATTATGAATTGAAATCATAATTGCAATCTACTGTCGTTCCCGAATTTGTTGTGCATCACATATAATTATTTTAAGTTTTAGTTTTAAAAATATACATGGTACTCATATATCTTTTTCTTTAGGCAAAATATTAAATTAGAGGCTAGAGAAATGTAGTAGAATCATATTACACTACAAGAATGACTAATCCTTAAAAACATCAATTTATCCAGAACCATTGGGCTAGCTAAAATCTTTACTTGACTAAGAAAAATAGTGAAAATTAGGTCCTCCACCAACTTTTGTTTAACATTTTGAAATTTACTGGATTAAAATATTCTTCTAAATATTACTCTATATCATATATATTTTACTGGGGGCATTTAAAATAATTGTTTATAATTAAATATATATTAGTCCATTATAAAATTGTTTTAGCTAAATTTTAGGGATTAAATATATCTACTCTAAAAATGTGGAGCAATTATCGTAAGTAATGTGAATATAAAGTCTCATTTGATCTTACGTCTCCATTACATCGTCATCTCACATCACAGAACCAGAGAAAACCCTAAACATCAATTGGGGAGAAATCATTCAATTTTCTTTCACATTCAATTCCGGTAACTTGTTATTGTTTCCTTTTCAACTTCATAACCTTCAATTCCACTTGTAGGCATTGACTGAACTCAAGCTTCTCAATCCTTCGTAAAGAGAATGACACCTTCGTGCAGTAACTCGAAATCTAGGTGCAAAAACAAAAGAAAAAGAAATTTTTCTGCATCAAAGAGAAATATGGGGATAAATAAAGGTACAACTAAACTTGAGAAGAAGAATGTCAATATTCCAGTGCTTGAAGGACAAAAGGTACAATTTTTCGATTCTTGGCTTTGTCATTACATTCTTACAATTGATTTCATTCCATACTTGATGTTCTGAAATTCAATCTTTGTTTGGGCATTGATTAATTTTGAGTTATTTTGTATATTAGTATTTCACCTCAGATATTTTGCAATATCTCGATTATTTTTGCATTTTATTACTTATTTTGGTGCATTCTATTATGGTTGTTCCTGAAATAATGGGGTCAAGCTACATTAAATAAGACATTATGTGATTATGATTTTGTTAGTGCATTTTCATATTGATCCATACACTTCTGTGTATTCACTATGAAAATATCCACTAACAGTAAAAAATTGGGCTAGTTTGGACTATACTTTGCGTATGGTATGTATTTTGAAAGAATGTTAGATGATATATTAAGCTCAAGCAAGTGGTGTTTGCAATGGTGCTTGCAATCACAAGGAATTTCAAATCTGTGTTCCCTCTGACTATATAGATGTGCTAATTTTAGGTATTTATATTATGGATTTGCTTAAGATAATATTTTTTTTGCAAGTGTTAACAAACAACTTATATCTAAATTGATAACAATGTTAGATGATATAATAAGTTTCTACTTGTTACATAATATATTTTTGTTAACATTGGATGATTAATCGATGTCGAATTCTATTAACTTCGTTACTTTATTACGTTTACACTTTCAATCCAATATTTAATGTCTAATAATCTGTTGTGTTATTTCTCATTGATGTATATTGTTATTACTTCATGTGAACATTAGGTTGCGTATATCGATCATGTTAAAGTGAATATTTATGAAATCATATTCAATTATATTCCATTGAAATTTGATAATGTAGACAATTGTTTAAACTTGTTGAATGTTTTTGCTACTTGTTTTTGTTAACTATCAGTATTATTGTAAATATGACCAGATACTCATGTATGATATTCCAACTTTTTGATTGATACTCTGTCTTGTTATTTTGTAGATCATGTTTCTCAATTTTGTTTTTGATATTTGATACTAATCCAATTCATCTATATGCTGTAAATACATCTAGATACTCATGTATGATATTATAACTTTTTGTTTGATAATTTGTATTGATATTTTGTAGATCGTCTTTCTCAATTTTATTTATGATATTGATACTAATCCGATCAATAACTTCTACATTGATCATCTTTCTCAATTTTGTTTATTGCTTTACATCGAGAATGAAAGTGATGGATTCCATTCACATAGTTCCTTGCCACAGTGGATGTGGGCTTCTAATGTGGCAATATATTCTAACCAGGTGCCAAAAATCCCTGATGGTGAGAAGTCTGTGTGGGGATGGAGTGATGATGGCACGGAAATTGAAGTTCCATCATTCTCCTTCTCGAAGCTATGTGCTCTACTGGAGTTTCCTTTGACAGTGCTCAGGCGACTCACAATTCCCTTAGTCGAGGAGAAAACTTGGTCCAAGTTCTATGCTATTAGTAGTGCTTTATTAGCTCCCATTCTTCTGGCATGTCTGTGGAGTACACAAGACAATGTTGGTTTTACATGAGAGCTTGTTTTTCTCCTCGTGGGGTTTGGTGTGGTTCTAGGTGTCAACCCTTCAATCCTTGGGGTAACTGTATTGGCACGGGGCAACTCCATGGGTGATTTCGTTTCAAATGTGGCATTGGCAATGAAAGGTGAGGATGGTGTGCAGATAGCCTTGTCTGGATGCTATGCAGGTCCAATGTTCAATACGCTTATTGGATTGGGTATCTTAATGCTGCTGGTTTCCTGGTCAGAGAAACCTGGATTATTCACGGTCCCACAAGATAGAAGCTTGTATTACACCATGGGATTTCTCATGTCAGGACTTATTTGGGCGCTTATTGTCTTGCCTAGAAACAACATGCGTCCTAGCAGGATGCTTGGAGCAGGCCTTTTCACCATATATTTTATATTTCTCGCTTTCAGGGTGGGCACTGCAATGATGATCATTTAATTTTGTTGGCCTTAGTTGATATCATGTACAGTAGTAAGTGGTAAATGTAATGATTACTTGACTTAGGGGAAAAGGAATTCAATGGATTGGGTAACTTAAATTGTGTGTGATCGAGATCAAGAAGAACAATTTCTTGTGGTGATCATTCAACAACTTGTTGTACTCAAAATCTTATTTATTGTTGCACTTGGTGATTACACGTTAACATGCATAAATAATAACTTGGGTACTTCATTTTGCTAACTTCCCAAAACTCTTTTATATTTCAATTGGTCTAGATTCTCTACTAACAATTTATGATTTTCTGGTTTGAATTTTGAATTTTCCTCAATTATCGCTTATATAATTAAACCTCCAGATCTTATCTAATTTGGTATGACCGTGAATATGGATTGGAATTCAAAACAGCCTTTTTTATAGTTATCCAGTATTATTTTGTTAACAATCCAGTACAATTTTTTTTTTAAAGTTGGCCCAGTACTATTGTAATTCAATTTTAATAGTAAGGCATATATGTAAAGAACCCAGAAAAATATTAGACTAGATTTGGTTGGGTGCGCCAGGCCCAAGCAGTACTGCAAAGCCAAGGCGACGCTCTAAGGCCCCAATAGCAAGCTATTGCGATGGACCTTACCCAAATAGAAATTAATTTAATATCATGTTGGCCTATGGCCCACGTATCAGATATTAAACTGATAAGGATGCTGGCAGACAACCCCGTTCTCCTGCCCACTGTCTATGTGGCGTGCCCAATCAGATATAATATAACACGTGGCAAAGTGCCAAGTTAGCCAAAAAGAAAAAAAAAAAAAAAAACCTTACCCTCCAATTCTCCACCACCCTCCCCAAAACCCCACTCGACCCAGCAAACCAATCTCCACCATACCTACTAAACAAATCCCAGCAAACCCACCAATTCTCCCACCCCCCTCCAAAACCCCACCCTATCCGGCAAACCAATTTTCACCATACCCAGCAAACAAATCCCATCAAACCAACCAATCCCTCCAAAACCCCTAACATACAAAGCAAAAATTCCAGTTTCGGAGAGTGGTTGGTCGTGGTCCAATCACCCCCTCCAAAAACCCACCAGACCTGAGCAAAAATTCCAGTTTTCAGAGGCGGATCGTGGTGGTGTTCCAGTTACAGCGGGGAAAACAAAATAGAAAATGTTATGGGTCAAGAGAGTGGTGGGTCGCGGTGGAATTTTTTTGCAGGTCCGACGATTGAGAAGGGTCAAGAGAGTGGTGTGTTGCGGTGGTGTTCCAGTTTCAACGAAGAAAATTTTTTTTGTACATCCGGCGACTGAGGAGTGTTAGGTTTGGCGAGATGAACGCTGTGGGGCAGGAGATGCAAGAGTTTTTGAGACCGGAGACGAGAGTGGTTGGTCACGGCGAGAGCAGTGGTGCTTCCGGCATGATGGGTGGTGCTTCTGGTGTCAAATGGTTGGGGTGGGAGAATTTAGGGCACCAAAATTGGAGGAATTGGGGGAGAGTGAAAGCAGGTAAAGTGACCTAAATTTTTTTTTTTTTTTTACTGCTTTCACCCTTCCTGGATTCCGGCGTGATGAGTGGTGAAAGCAGGTAAAGTGGAGATTGGTTTGCTGGGTAGAGTGGGATTTTGGTAGGGGGGGGGTGGGGAATTGGAGGGTTTTTTTTTTGACGTGGCACCTTGACACATGTCCTATTAGATTTGATTGGACGCGCCACATAAATAATGGGCAAGATAATTCTTGCTCATTGTGGGCAGGAGAATGGAACTGTCCACTCTACATCTAAACTGGAATAAGTAAACCCCGTAACCAAACAAAACCTAGGTCAACACAATCCAATTTGCTCAATGTGGGCAAGAGAACGGGCTGTCCACTCTACATCTAAACTGGAATAAGTAAACCCCGTAACCAAACAAAACCTAGGTCAACACAATCCAATTATCCAAACAACCCTCTGAAACCCTATTTCTCCCCATTTAACTTCCTCATATAGCCTCATTTGCCATTTTGTCGCCGTAGCCTCCCCCTCCCCTGCCGGCACAAAGATACTGTTCAATGGGTCGTGTAATCAGGGCACAGCGTAAGGGAGCAGGCTCAGTTTTCAAGTCACACACCCACCACCGCAAGGGCCCCGCCCGCTTCCGCTCCCTGGACTTTGGCGAGCGCAATGGGTATCTCAAGGGTGTTGTGACAGAGATAATCCACGATCCTGGGCGCGGGGCCCCACTGGCCCGTGTCACCTTCCGCCACCCGTTCCGGTACAAGCACCAAAAGGAGCTCTTCGTCGCCGCCGAGGGCATTTACACCGGCCAGTTTCTCTACTGTGGCAAGAAGGCCACACTCGTCGTTGGAAATGTTTTGCCCCTTAGATCAATCCCTGAAGGTGCCGTTGTTTGCAATGTTGAGCACCATGTGGGTGATCGTGGAGTTTTCGCCAGGGCATCCGGGGACTACGCTATTGTTATCTCCCACAACCCGGACAATGGAACCTCAAGGTATTCATTTTTATCTATATTTATTCATTGTTTATTTTACTTATCATATATTCATATGGATGTGTAATTGTGTGTGATTGTTTTATTTTACCATTCGTGATTTGGAAATGGTTGGGTTGGTTTATTTGCATTTGTCATGATTTAATTTCCACATTTGCTTAATGATTTTATGTTGGAAATTTTGAAGGTGCTTGATTTGATTGTAGAATGCACTATTTTATTTATGTTAATTTGATTATGTAACTTCCTGTTCGCAGGAATATTATCAAGGATTTCGCCTAGCCAGCTCTGGTTTTGTTATTTATATCGATTTGATGAGATTATAATGCAAATTGAATCTCATTGTATATAATAATTCAAATATGTATTTATTAATTTGATGTTAAGCTGCTGCATTTTGTTCCTTTCCGTCTTTCTTCGGTTATTATCTTCTTCTTCTTTTCCAGTTCTCTCTCCATGCAACTGTTATATGTACTGCTAATAATTTGTTGGATTTGGTCTGGTATAATTGCGATCTAATTATTCTTCGGGTTCTTATTCTTTAATGATGATAATATAATGCTAATTGTTCTGAAGAATTTTTGTCAGGTACGAAACTGGAATAATGCTAAACTAATGACAAGTAGATGTTATCGCTTGATTATTTGTTTATTTACATGGATAATAAAATAAAGACAGGGACATCAATTTTCATGGGTTATCAGTATTGCAGCGCACTCTTCCTTTTTTACCTGCTGTATATATCATTATAATTATTACTCACTCAGAACATCATTTGATTAAATCTGTAATTTCGACTTGGTGTTTTGAAGCATAAATATTGGCATTCGTGGTATTAACATGTGATTTAGTATTTTGCTCATGTATGTTTAGACGCATGTTTCGTGATACTGACACTTCCTTTGAGTCTTAATTTTGACAATGCGCTATTGGGTAGTTGAAAACATGTTTAACTTGCTTTTCAGTTTTCACATTTCTATTGACCGTAAACACTGGATTATCAAGTGATTTTTGTTGAACTCGGCTCATTTTTTGGCCAAGAAATTTTATTTTCTGTATCTTACTCTATTTACCATGTACTTCAATAATTTTTGTCCTACTATGGATAGGATTAAGCTCCCATCAGGAGCCAAGAAAATTGTCCCAAGTGAGTGCCGTGCCATGATTGGTCAGGTTTCTGGAGGAGGACGTACTGAGAAGCCACTCTTGAAGGCTGGTAATGCCTACCACAAGTTTAGAGTGAAGAGGAACTCTTGGCCTAAGGTTCGTGGTGTTGCTATGAATCCTGTGGAGCATCCCCATGGTGGTGGTAACCATCAGCACATTGGTCATGCCAGTACTGTTCGTCGTGATGCACCACCTGGCCAAAAGGTTGGTCTTATTGCTGCAAGGAGGACTGGTCGACTTCGGGGTCAAGCTGCTGCTACTGCAGCTAAAGCTGATTAGGATGCTTGGTCTAATAATGTCAAAGGATGCAAATCTTAATTATGTTAGTGTCTTTTTCTTCGTTCTGAATCAGATTTTGCAAGTTCGGTCATTACATTTTGATGGCACCATACAATATTTTGCTTATCGTTGCTACCCCGGTTATTTTGCCAATCCTCATTTGGACTTTCGAATGCTGTACCTTTTATATTTTATTTCTCTTATTTATCTCATTCCTCAGCATAAAGCCATAAACCTGGGGTACTTATTAGACTGGATAAGAATTAATTAGTTATATCCTGACATTTGGGGCAATTAATACTTGGTTTTTGGATTAAAATACTAGGGGTATAGACTAATATTAATTCACCAGACATGAATATATTGAGTTTTGATATTCTACTCACTTATTCTACTTACTTATAATGTTTATACTAAAATGGCATTACATGATTAATAAAAATAATTAGTGTGAGTCATTTATAAATAAGCGTGTAGGTGATCAAAACGCATAAATAACATGAACCATTCATGGATGATAAGAAATTTAGTTCAATTAAAATAGAAAATTTGGCACAAATAGTCACTAATTTTTCCTTTTAGAAATGGTTTTTAGTGCTTGTTTTTGGACACCGACATCTCCAAGGACCCCAACTTATGATCTTATATGGTATGGTGCGCTGTTGGTTTTTATTTAATATGCCATTGATTTTAATTAAATAATTTTTACAAAAAGTGCAAATAAGTTTGGTGTTTTTATTTAATAATATTTAATTTAGTATATTAAATAAATTATTATAGTTGTGTTAATTAAAATTTTAATTAGAGAAAAATAGTTAAATTATTGTGCTTTAAGTATATATAATTCAATGTAATGTAAAAAAATTTGAATAAAATTAAAATAGATTAATAACAAAACGACGTATATAATTTTATAACATTGAATCAATCTTAGACTTGGTTTGGTATAAATTTACTTTTAAGATAATCAACTTTTGCTGTGTTGTATACAGAATCAGCAGCTGCGATAAGAATCAGAATACTGTTTGTTAAACTCTTGTTTCCAAATTGATGTTGAGCGTTTGGTAAAATAAAAGTGATTTATTGATATGGCCGTATAAATTTACTAAATAGACATTGATTATAATAATGTCCTTTTGTATTATTATTATTATTATTATTATTATTATTATTATTATTATTATCATAATTAGTGTAAAATTCATTTACTTTTATAACAATATGTAATATTATCAAATGTTTTTTCAATACAATGCATTCGTCATAATTATTTTAAAATAAAAATAATAAACATATATTAAATTTCAAAATTTATAAAAATTACAAAATAAAACATAGTCATACAATATAAAAATTAATTAAATTTAAATTTAAATTATTTGTGGAGATGCATTGTAACTAGAATACAAATAAACATATATCATAAAAGGAATTAATTTAATTAATTATAGTTAAAATTGATATTTTAATAATAGATCAATACAAAAGTTAATTGCAGGATATGAGAAACTACATTTTTTATACTTCTTAAAAGAAGGTATAAATTTTTTATAATTATTTTTTGAAAATTTATCAAATGTCTAAAACAACTTTCGATTGTTTGACGATTAGAAGTTGTGTTCTAAAATCAATCACAAACGAACCCTTATTATTTTTTTATTTAACATAAAAATACTAATAAAAATTAATCTACAAATTATGCGTTCTTTGATTTTAAAAAATAATAAAACGATA
The DNA here is from genome assembly GCA_030279155.1 of Forsythia viridissima. Classification (NCBI taxonomy): domain Eukaryota; kingdom Viridiplantae; phylum Streptophyta; class Magnoliopsida; order Lamiales; family Oleaceae; genus Forsythia; species Forsythia viridissima. The sequence goes on from CM059033.1 coordinate 1,889,488, forward strand.
AATTAAAATATAAAGAATACAATTGGATCTCTAATATTTGTTAGTTAATAAACGAATAGTTCAATTAAATAAAAGTATTTGAAGATCAAGTTTGTGACAATTTTTTTGTTATAAATTCTAAATAATGTAATTACTTAACAATAAAATTAATAATTTTATTTAACCCGTTTGTTAACAATTTTGAACTTAAATTTTATTTATTTTATAATAGTTCATAAATATATAAAACAATTTACATATATTATCAATTTAGTCAATAAAGTCTTAATTCAAAAAAAAAAAAAAAAAAAAAAAAAGAACTCGTTAGTTTTGTTTACTTTTTATATAAAAAAAAATAAACGTACTTAACTCATTTACTCTTTTTACAAAGTTTAAGAACCCAATTGCATTTTTTTCTAATTATTTTTTTTAAAATAAAAATAAAGGTACCGAACTCATTTACACATTTTACAAAATTTAAGAACCCAATTACAATTTTTTTTAATTAAAATTAAGAGTATATTGATGTTTTTATCAAATAAAGACAATTATATGCACACAAACAAATAAGTAGGTTACAAACGTCGTAGGTTACAAACGTCCGTGTCAAAAAACAAAAGTTATGGATTATTTCTGAACCGAAGGCACATGTTATAAACCATTTGCACCAAAATTTCTTTAGTTATTTAGTATGTGATGTAAATAAATTCAATTTTATGTAAAAAATTCACCCATTAAAAAATGTACTTGTAAGAAAAAATAATCTATAAGTTGAAAAATCATTTATAAGTTAAAAAATTACTTAAAAGTAAAAAAAGTCACCTAAGTATAAATTCACTCATAAGTTAAAAAAATTAACTTTAAGTAAAAAATTCATAAACAAATTACTTAATACTAAAAAAATCACTTATAAGTAAAAAATGATATATACGTCAAAAAATTAATTATATGTAAAAGATTCTATTATGAGTAAAAATATACTTACGATAATAATATTGTTATAATTTTTTTTATTTTTTTAATACTTGTACATTTTCTAATACATACCAAACACCGTATTAAAATAATCCACCCTTTTAGAACCCACCACAGTCGTATTAGATGTACCAAACCTGTACTTAATTATTATTTTGTTAATATCATATTACCATTAGCCTCATTTCTTACGACATGGAACCGAAGTTGTCCTAATCTCTAGTTTAGTGACTCTAAATTGGAGCCAAAAAATTCAAACCACCACTTACAAGATATGTACATGCTAATTTATTTCACCAAAAATAAGTTCAAACATAATCGTATGTTCACATAAAATTTGAAGTACAAAATGAGATTTAAATAGAGGTGGTAATGACCTCAAGAAGCCATTCCGTTGGGCTTGTGCCACCACGTGCCCATAGTCAAGTCGAACTGAGCTCGACTAAGCTAGCCCACCCCATGGGTTATGGGTTAGTGCATAGCCAACATACCCGCCCTATTTTTCTTGCTTTTTTTTTTTTTTTTTTTTTTTTTTCAAATTTCAAGTTTAATCTTTTCTATATTATTTTTTATATTTTGTCTAAAGAAAATCAAAAAATTTACAAGTAAAACCAATTCGATTCAACTTGTCACATGAAAGATCTATGGTCAGAATTGGGCTTGACCCCTTGGTGTCACCCCTTGATTTAAATGGAGGGAAGAAGGGAGATGGGGATGGATCCTAGAGTAACTCCATGGTTCAATTAACAATGTTAATCACTATGCAAAATCCTCTTTAATTATCATAAAAAGAGTGCGTTTGATAGAGATTATAAACAGTTTATAAACCAATATTAGTTTATTTGAGTTGAAATTATTGACTTTTCATGTTAAAAATGGGTTGAAAAGTCAAAAATTACGACTAAAAAAAACTAAAATAGATTTTTAATCTCTACAAAACGCACGCAAAATCTAAAACCCATATTCTAAGTGAAAGTTCTATCTTTTTTTATTTTTTTGAGTAAAATAGGAGAAAATATGTAATGGGCTAAAAAAGGTCTGTGCTGCTCTGCATCTCCTTTATGGCCCATTAATTGGTCAGTTGGTCCATAGTCCACTTTGACGACTTTAATTGGTACGCACTGTACCTACGTCCTCTGCCCTTGTACATTTTGTAACCTTCTCAAACCATTTTCTCCATCTACAATTCTCGCTAAAACCCAGTTGCCTTGAGCTTAAACCCAAAAAATGGCGATGAGAGCAGCGGCGACGTCGACGGCGGCTTCCTTCGTCGCACCCAGGGGTCTAAGAGCTCTATATTCGTCGTTAACTTCAGGCTTTCCGTTTAATCCACCGCAGACTCAAACAGAGAAGCCACCTCCGGCCGAACCTTCCACAAATCTCTTCGTCTCGGGTATACCTCTCTATTCTTATCCAAATGACCTTCGCTTTACTTTAATGTAGTGTTTTACTTATTGGTCTAAGTTGTTGCGTCGCTTGATTTCGTCGTCTTGTTTTACGGAAATTCGACTGGATGTGAAAGATTATTATTTTCGAATTTTACTGACTTTTTTGTGGACTGTCTAATGGATAGATAAATCTGTCTAGAATATTATCTTCACTAGTCGGTTAAGTCTAGTGGACTGTGTCGAAATATATATTTTCTCCGATGCAGCTAGGTCATTAAGAATGTAAGATTAAAGGCTTGCAGTTATCAGGGTTATGCAATGGTGTTTAAAGTTCCAAGCTTGATATATTATTGTCTCATCAATGCTTTAGAGAACAATGTAGAATAAATTTTTGCTTTCTGGTTAGAATTAACTGATTGACCTGATGAAAGCATCCACCTATGAAACTCATTGTAGAAAACTGGATTGAATCTTCGGATTGCTAGTAAATTCATTCCATATTTTGGTTGCGCGATGACCGGCACAACCATCTTTGCTTTAAGGCCAATATGGATTACTCTGCATTAGTATGATTCTATAAATAAATATTTAAGATGGTCAACTTAAATTGTCACAGTTTATTTTGGACCTGGCCATTGTTTAAATAGCCTAAGTCAGGTATCAATGCTTTCCCGCATAGCCTTGAGCAACATAGACAAATGAAATAATTCAAAAATACAAATTGTGCTCGTGATAACCCATAAACTGTATAAAAAATTCATATTAATAATTGCAAATATCATAAAATAGATTAATAAAGTAGCAGATAATACGTTTTTGAATTGGATACCACATAACAAAATTTTAATCTTCTCCTAGAGGTAGAAATAATCTGGAAGTCTCCAATTACATCGCTTCTATCATCCTCTACAATCAGTTTTTTCTCATTCTTTCTCGACATCCTCCACTTGCAATTGCAATGGTATATTCCACTTCCGTGTAAGGTAGGTAAAAAAAAATTCCATAAAACGATCTAGACTATATAGAAAATAGCCCAAAAAGCGAGGCTAATGATACAAGTCCAGAAAAGGCAAAGACAATCAAGAGCACACCATTGTTTCCTTGGGGCTTAGCCTCGAGACGTAAGACTCAGTAAGTCAAGATGTAATCCTTGACAAATAGCACTCAAGGCTTTCAATGAAAGCCTCATGTGAAGCGCACCTCAAGACGGAAGATTTAGACAACATTTAAAACAATGGATCTAAGATTTGCTAATTTGCAGCAACATTTTATGTTGCAAGGCAGGGCTTAACTATTTGTTTGTATGATCTTTTTTCTCTATTGGGAGAAGAAACAGGCATCTGGAGGTAACGGTTGGGAGTGTAGCTGCATATTATTTTCTCTTCATCTCTATTCATTATCTTTTCTTCTACTTTTGGTAGATGTTCCTGTTCAGTCCAGTGTCAAACAAGATGATGAAAAATCATCTAAACAGATATTGACTCAATAAGTATCTGTTTCTTTTCCCCCCATTTCCTGCCATTATGAAGTCTTCTCTTGCACTGTAACTTGAGTAGTAATGCTCGTTGTAGTATTCACATTTTTGCGCTCAGTTTTCTATTTCTTTTTGAATTTTTGTTCATTTATTCATTTCATTGGGCTGAATTGTTCTTTGGGAATACAATTTTTTTCTATTCAATGAACAGTACCTATATGTTATGAAAAGATTTTGTATTTGTTCGATAAAGCTTTTTGTAGATTATAAGCAATGAAACATGATAAAAATGATGTTTGACAAGCTTAGGAGTGCTTATAAGCACTCTCAAACATGCACTGTGTGCTATTGGAAAAGCTAGTTTTTAATTTTATGCTCGTCTTTTCAGTCAACTGCTTGTGGTAGCCTTGTCATGTTCCCCTTCTCTTTTTCTTGATGGAATTTATTTAGATTTAACTTTTCATGGGAAAATCAAGTTGCGGTGTTGCATCATTGCAAAACCAGTAAATCCCACCGCACCTCTGCATATTTCTGTATCTCGTGTATTCACTTCATTTCTATGGTTACTGTTTGCCTTTGTTAATTGTAAAATGTCGTTACTCTGGGACATCTTGGTTTAGTTGTATCTTTTGGTCTTCAGGGCTGTATGCCCATCTGCAAGTTTCATTGGACATTTTTTTGTTTGTGTTATGATCACTGATCAGGGCTTAGCAAACGTACAACTACCGAAGGGCTTCGAGATGCCTTTGCAAAGTTTGGTGAAGTTGTCCATGGTATGTTCCATTTTTTAGTTCCTTTGAAAATTAGACCTATGTAGTTTTGACACCAAATAATGAATGCCATATTTCCCCTCTTGCAGCTAAGGTAGTGACTGATCGTGTATCTGGCTTTTCAAAGGGTTATGGTTTTGTGAGATATGCTACTCTAGAGGAAGCTGCGGCTGGTATAAAGGGCATGGATGGCCAGGTGAGTTGAGACGGCTTAAAACAGATACCCTTTACATCTAGTGAATAAAAAAGTTTTTCTGACCTTTAATTGCACATTTTAGCTCTAGTCTCTGTTTGGAAGGAAATAGTGGGAGAGGAATTGTGTAAAGGGTGAGTGAATACTAGGTAGATAAAAGGGTTACTCTCCATTTTCTGGGACCTAGATGGAGATTGAACATGAAGGAAGGAAAGAGAGAGTATTTCATTTTGTGGTTTGTTTTTTCTTTTCCTCTTCACTTTATTTTTACTAAGTTGGGAAGGGGATTACAGTGCAGCTCTCAATATCATCAGATGGCAGACAAATTCCTTTCCTCATCCAGGTTTGCTTTGCCTTTTACCTAATTAGAGAGAAAAGAGAATATTTCCCCAGTGTGACCATGATCATCTCCCAGCTTTTCATGTTTCCACCATCTCTTCCTCTTGAGACCTTTCTCCATGGAACTGTAATTATCTAGTGCACGTGGGTTGATGAACTTCATCTTTGATAGTCAATATATGTTTATGAAAAACTGTGGTGAGTGACTGAGTGGTAAAATAATTGGATTGAGAACCAGGTTGTGAATTTGAACGGTGGCCATATTCTGCATAACTTTTGATAGTTGACATTTGCCTTTAGCCTTGTTAAGATTGGACTCTTGCCAGATCTGTAGTCAATCTGCCCCTTGTAATCATTGCATGGCAAGGACCAAACTGGATAGGGTTGTTTAATATTTTCGCTTTTGTGATGGGTCTGGTATGTATGCTGTGCATGCCAGTGCAATTCCTCGGTTTTTTCTTTTTTTCTGGGGGTGGTAGAAAAGTTTCCTTGGTTCCATATTTTGAATTGTGATTATTTTGTTTGTTATCTTTGTTTTGTAGTTTCTGGATGGTTGGGTTATTTTTGCAGAGTATGCGAGACCAAGACCTCCTCCTCCATCTTTGAATAATGCACCTACATACAACCAGAGCTGATTTTCATCTTCACATGTTGAAATATGCCATTCTTTTGGTCAAATAGAAAATTCAAAAATGAATGTCCTCATTTTTTACACCCATGTGCCTCTCTCTCGATTTAGTAATTCTATATCTTGAATAAGGTGCACCATTCTCAAGACCAAAGTCGAGATGTCAGATGTGTGCTGGACTTAGATATGTGTTTTGTGATTTATAACGAGAGCTGTTTGTGTCTGTTGGGGATATACATTAAGTTGTGAACATTTATAAAGAATATGGTATTTATGTAATTTGTGAATTACGTGTTTTGTGATATGGTTGTTTCTTGATTAATTTTGGCTGAGATTGTTTACTGACTCAAGTTAATTTGGAGATGACAACACAACACTGTGTTTCAAAAGTTCCTTTGTTCTATATTTGTGTTTATGCCTCAATTCATTGTACAAAAATTTGATTATGACCCTTATCGTCCTTCTCCCAATCATTTCAACACAACAAAAATATTGATCAATGAATCTTATACAAATTTGTGCACCACATGTACCCAAATTGTCTCATATCAAAATATCCATTTATTGTAATGTGAAGTGACACTCATATATAATGACTAATTTTCTATATGCAAATGAATGCACACACGACACTTTACCCACGACCCATCAATTTTGGCAAGCAGGTGGCTCTAAGGGGACCAGTTTTTATTCAATTCGACCTATGGCTGTGGAGCATATGCCTTGTTGTAGAAACATCTCGACAGACTCGTACTAATAACTTTGATAGTAACTACACACTGGATATTTCAAGCTAATTTTGTCATTTCATTTCATTTATGGTAGAGACATTTTTGTAATAATTAGATTAAATTAGTTGGAAGCTGAGATAAAAACAATTTAAATGCCGTTTCTTCTCCAGGCAGCATTTGGCATTTTCACTGGAACTTAATTTTTTTGTGTATTTATTAGGTGTTGACTAGTTCTTTTCTTGAATGAGACGGAGCATTTTCAAGAAGAGAACATAATCGATACAACAATGAAAAATATTTATTTTAAGTAATTTGATGTTGGTTATTACTATTTTTATTGCTACGGTGCCTAAATTTGGCTAATGTTTGCTATTGGGGTATTTGGCTTCAAAGGTGTTCATCGATCTTTCGAAAGCATAGTGGGTTCGGATCAAATTTTAATTGTACTACGTATTTTTAATTTTTGCTTATTGTTGCACTTATGTCATCAATTTTTTTGCGTTGTATTCTTAATCTCAATATTTCATTAATTAGCAAATATTGCTTTTCATAACAAATTTTCTTCAAAAAGTTTATTAGGAGGGTGTAAAAAGACGTATTTTTAAATGTTATTTTTAAATAAATTAAAAAAAAAAAAAGATAGAATATTTGGACAAACCATCTATAGGGCCACGTGTGTGAAGATAATATTGCCCAAGGCGCCTATTAATAAATGAGAATTTTCGAATACGAGATGAATTGTGTAAAATATAATTGAATGCAAATTGAGACTAATTAGGTGATAATTCAAGATTGTCTACTCTAGTGGCTAGAATTGATAAAAGAAAATAATAATAAAAAGTACAATTTGTCAAAGAGGGATGTGGCAGATAAACAAGTAATTCACTACAAATTTTGTGTGGATATTATTATTAAGGTAACGTTGAACAACAATTAATTGGAGGGTATGCTTGTAATAAAACTATAATTCAGTGGCAAATTCGACACTATCAGTCTTAAAGACAAAACCTTCGTTTTGGGACGCCATTATTCTATATAATCACTGCATTGCAACCATAACTACCACTCTGAAGAGGGAGAAAAATACTCTCTCAGTGTGTGTGTAAATATGAAGTTTTTATTAGAATTAGTCACATGTTATGGTTCCTCTTCCACTGAGTTGGAAGCACGGCAGCCAGCGGAGGAATCAAGATCGCTGATGGCATCGGTAGCTCGCCGCCGTGTCGGACGGAAGCGTGGAAAGGCGGTGGGTATGAGGTCCGACGTCGAATGGAGTCCATCTTTGTCTTCAATATCGGAAAACAATATATTGGGTGAGAGGAATAATCAACCGCGGCAACCAATTGTAGGGTTCAATAGAAACCTCAAGAGGAAAGTTGGATCCGTCGCAAACAAAGATCACTCCCCTTCTTCACATCATCATGGAGATTATAACAGGTAAAAAATTACTAATTTAAATCTTTTAATTAATAAAACATGTCGGGAAATTCAAATTCCATCGGTTTATTTTTTCTTATTTATTAGAGTTAATTTGATGATTATGTAATTCTCAATTATATTTATTTATTTTTGCAGGCGAGCTTCAATTTCAGGAACCATGCCTGGATTCTCTCCAACAGCTTTTCTGTTTTGATTGGTCGTCCTAGTTCCAAACCCTGCACGAGTAAATATTGTACATGTTGTATCTATCTAAATATATATATTGGTGAATTTAATAAATGAGGTTAGATTCCAATAAAAACTTTTTTATATTTTGTCAAACTGCTAATTATCAATTATCCATGCATCATCCCAATTTTAAAAAGAAAAGACGTTGATTGGACAACTATGTTGAAGATAGAATTTAAGGGCTTGTTCGGTAGAGTTTTTTTTGGGAAAAAAATGGGTTTTTTTGGTTACTTTTTGACTTTTTGACTTTTTTTATAGTGTAAAAAGTGTTGAAAAGTAAAAAATTGTAAGCAAAAAAATAGATTTTTTGGAGAAAAAATTCTACCGAACATGTTCTAAATGTAGTTTAACGCGATGCAGACCGTTAAAAAAGTTGTAAGGAAGCGTTTGAAAAAAATAAAGTCGACCTACATGCGGAACACTTAGAAGATAAGAAATTTTAATAAATAAATGTAATCTAGTTGCAATAATACAAAAAATGAAAAACTTTAAGTTTAATTTTTTAATAATTTGTTGTACAGTTTTTTTAGTCAATAAAAAGATATTTTTGTCTATTATGGTTAATGAATTTTCTTATACATGTATTCTTAAATTTTTTTTTTTTTGAATTTATTTTTCTAATAGAAAAATTTATGTAAATGGGATATTAATGTGTTATGTAATGTAATGTCCCCACTAATTTATTAACCAAATTTGTGCAAGTAACAACTCCACCAAATTCATTCAAATGTGGTCCAAATTAATGAAAGGCGATGTCCACATTTTATGGACACATCTCCCATTAACATAAATGAAGGGGGCCCCAATTGTCGAAGACAATATGGAAGATAATTGAATCTATTTCATCCTACTTCATCAGATTTGGAGTGTGATAGGTTCCGAAAGATGAACAGGATATAGACAGTTCCAAGATTTAAGTAACTAATTATGTAACTATTGATTTTAGTAATTAATTTTTGATATTTTCAAATTTAAGAACTATTTATGAGTATGTTTAGAGATGAATTATGTTTTTAGCACTTACCCTTTATAAACACAGACAGATTTTGCTACTTAAGAAATTATATTTACTGAATGAATAAATAATTGCTTGATGAAAATGCAGAATTAAAGATAAATAGTAAAATGTCTCTCCAAAAATCATTCGGTTGTCTAGGATGGAAAACTTAACTGCTAGGTGATTTTCACCGGCTCTAGAGTTGACCATTACAAGAAAGTTCACTTTTACCGACTTATGTTTTGTCATGAAAAATCATTTTTAGGTTATTTCGTTGAAAAATGGTCATCGAAAAAAACTTTACAAGACCAAAATTTTCGTTGTTAAAAATAATTTTTTTTTTTTTTTGTAGTACTGAGTCATTTTGTTTTCTCCATTACAAGACCTTTTATCATGAATCCCTTTGAACTATCCAAGTTATTATCTCCATTCAATTTTATTCGTAGTTATCATCATTTTATTAAATAATAGAATGTGAATATACTATTTGTCATTTTTAAATTGGTCAAATTTAAGTTACGGGCTTATTTTTTGTCAATTAACGGACTTTTATACGAAATCTGTCTAGACTTCAAAGTCCTTTTGATGAACATAATTAGAAGATATGAGACTTAATTACACATTTTTTATTAATTAAAAAAAAAGATTTAGGATTTATTTGCATTTTTGAAAAGGTTAAGGTGCAATTTTTTTATTATATTTTCTTTTTTATGTTATTTTAATTTATTTAAGATAATAGCAAAATTGTAAAAAATGACTATTTGATGACCATATGTTCGAATTAATGAAAAGATATGGACGATATCTACGAATAAAATTGAATGTTGATGATAATGTTACAAAATCGAAAGAATTGAGACTGTGAGCGTAATTTACCTTAATATATAAATATTAACCAAAACTATTATGTCATTAAAAGTAATTTTGGATAAGTATCTATTTTACAATTTTACTATATAAATCATTTAAGTGCAACCCTAAATATTAAGTACTGATTTGTTTATTTTTAACAATAAGGCTATCATTAAATAATTTGAATATTAGAAACACCAGAAATTTTCTGTTCAAATAATAATTTTTTTTAAAAAAATAAATTGTTTATGTCATTCACTTGATATTAAATTATCTGTAATTCTAATTTATTAGAATATAATTGAATACCACTTGAATGATTGGATTCCATTAGTTTATTTAATAATTTAAAAATAAATAATAAACTATTTACATATTAATTGTTAGCGTCAATCACAAAAACCTCCCCTGAAGTTTATCACAATTATAGAGACACTCTCTCTTTTTTCAAAAATTACAAAAACCTCCTCTGAGTTTAGTTAGATTTTTTTTTTTTCTATAAGCAAAAAGTAAATATATATTTCTCATTTAAGCTTATATACTATTTTGAATTTATTATTTTGTTATATTCAAACTATTTATTTATTTCTTATTATTACTTAAGATATACTTTTTCATACTTTTGATTTAGATGAGATCATTTTAGTTAAAAGAATACTATCATAAATATCATTATGAAATTTAAATAAAAATATAAAATATGATATATATTTTTTCACAAATACGGTTGACAAATAATTAACTAAATACATGTTTTAGAATAATTCAATGAAGCTAGTTAAATATTTTATTTTGCTTGATTCAATAGCTATTCTTTAATTTAACTTTTTTATAATTAAATATAGAAAAGTAGTAATATTATTGTAACATTAAAAATGCAAAACGTTGGGATCAAATACTTATTTGCCTTCCATATTTTTAAATATAAAAAATAATAAATAAAAAAGTGAGATAAAAATTTTCCCCCACATTTCAAAGCTTACTAATACAACATCTAGACATAAACCATCATTAGAGACCGGTATACTAATTAATGTAAGATTGATGATAAGAATGCAACAACAAAAAAATAAAGACAGAAGTGCGACAATTACCAAAAATTTAGGACTTTTAGTATAATTAAAAAATAGTGTTAGGAAAGAAAATTGTGTTGTGAATATAATTACATTTTTTGATAAAAAGGGATGTCTTTGTTGAGATATTGTCCTCAGGCATAGGAGTGTCACATGAGATGAAAAGTTCGATTCTTTCTCTTTTTTGAAGTGTGACTTTGTAATGTCATAAATTATAGAAATGTCACAAGATGAAAAGTTCGATTCTTTCCTCTTTTTGAAGTGACTTTGTAATGTCATAAATCATAAGGAGGCCTTAATCGGAAATAGACTTCGTATCCAAACCTTGCAAATTGTCTTTGAGGAAACTTGGACTTTTATTGGAAAAGCAAGAGCATATATATATATTTGGACCAAGGCACCAACAATCTTATTAAATTACCTTAAACATTAGTCCATTTGTTTTCTCCGTCATCCATTCCAGCCATTTTATCATACAATGGCCTGTTTAAAGTCTCTGGTAAATAAAATGCCAGAATTCCTCCCAAAATCCCACAAATTCCAAACACTAATAAGGGTATTCTATCACCCAATACCACAACAAAAGGTGCCAAAATTGCTTCAATTTTTGCTGCCTGAGTTGTACATCCTAATGCTGCATTTCTAACCACAATAGGAAACAGCTCTACTGAATAAATAAACAGCAAATTGTATGTTCCAGCCATCCCAAATATTCCCAGAATTCCATTGCGTTCCAATGGCTAAGGCATTTCTACCAAATTTGTCTAGTAACAATGCAGTTAACAAAAATGCAGGCATTAAGGAGAACGTTGAGATACAGATTTTTACTGAGATTGACAACATTTGGGTTTAGGCCATAGTAGACAACAGAGCATAAGAAGCATATGGACACTGCTAAGATTAATCGAATTCTTGTGAGGCGTGAAAGACACCCGTCTGTAAGGGTTCCTGTTACCTCTAATTTATTATTTGCTTCTTCATCGAGGGAAAGGAGGACACCATCAGGAAGCTGCTTATTCCCATTTTATATAGCAATTTTAGGCATAATTTGCATGGCGCGTGTAATCTTTCCTCTGATAAGGCACCATCGAGGGGACTCGGACACAAATAGAAGTACAATGACAAGGAAGAGAATGGAGGGGGATAGAAGAAGCAATATAAAGGGTTCTCCAAGATTGGAAAATGTAAGCTATGGCGGAGAGAATGGCTATTCTGCCAAAGAAGAAATAAAATGTAGACATGCCCGCAATGCCACGCTTTGTTGGACCGACAGGCTCTATGGCAAGGACGAAAGCACAAAGACCAACGCCACCTGTGCAGAAGCCGGTGAGAAGACGGAATATGACATATGTCAAGTAGTCTGGAGACTGTTCACTTTTCTTAATTGCTAATTATTTTGTTCTAACGTGATTTTTTTTTTTAATCTTGAAAATCTTTCATCTCTTTGAGTTTTGAAGCAAAGAGTGAAAAATAGTGTAAAATTAATTTAATAAATGATAACTACTATTACTATTTTATTATTTAATAAAAATAATTATATTATATTTGACATGAGTTGACACAGTTAACAGTTGAGTACTTAGTAACTCACCTCTTTATATGTGTAAGTGCTTAGATCGAGTCTGAAAATTATGTGATAAAGTCTAAATGATAATTGTATATCAAGACATTTGTAGGTGAGTATTATTAGTAGAAGACCTTGCAAGATTTACATAAAAATAATGTGTAAAATTTCTATTGAAAGAACGGTTAAAAGAACATTTATTTGAGACAGCAGATCTTGACTCAATTGAGTTGATATCAAGTGCACCTGTAAAATAAAATATGAAACTTGTTTTTGTTCGATGGGAGTCCTTTTTCCAGTCTACATGCAGGGTCGAAAGAGAGAATTTTAAAGATAAAAACATCATTGAAAGAAAAGAAATGGCAACATTAACGATCAAGAAGATTATATATCTCTGTAATGCTTCTATATATGAGAAACTAACACATATTTCAACTATCAATATTCAAAAATACATTATACGAAATAATTCAAGTAACATGTGATGGCAGATATAAAGATATATCAAAATTGTAAAACATGAGCATGTATCCTCATTTTTAACCTATTAAAGAAAATAGTTAGTCTACATTGTTTATGCCTTCTGTATCCACATTCAGTGCCAAGCAGATGCCGAAATCAGGTTCCTCTCCTTCCATCCCAATAGCATAGCCCCATCCTTCTCCAGTAATGTATAATGCTCAGAGTAACGTCCCAACAGGCCCCTAATTACCGAATTTATGTAAGGGCTTAGATGATATTGCGTAAAACCGGCCATGGTAAATCTTGATTTCCACTTGCCAAAGAGCTCATGACGTTCTATTCTCTCCTTACCTTCACAGGCTATAATGTTCACAATATCTCTAGCTAAACAGTGCTGCTCCACATTAATGCGTTCCTTCTCGTCTCTAGGCATGGTCACGTCTATCGACTCGAACATTGCTGAGTAGTATTCAAGTGTTTCTAAGAACCTTGGGAGAAAAGGTGCGGTATTTGTGTTTGATTCTTGCTCCACTAGAGTAACCACATTGGGAGAAAGTGATTTCACCATTCTTAGAAGTCCGTCTCTCGGATTGGACATATCGACACTCTCATCGGGTGTATGATGGAGCTGCAATGGGAAATTCACAGCCAGAGCCTCACCAGGCCTAACATCAAGCATATCCCTTGTGACTTCTGGAGCAAAAACTGGAACAGCATGAAACTCGACTGGGATGTTGCATTTCTCAGAAATTGCTGCCAACCGTCTCCCTACTGCTGCCAAACCATCACCACGAGCATATTTTGAAACCGGATCATCAATCCCTGTAATTCGGACATGAGGGGCGCCACTGGGTCTTGCCGCAAGTGCTTGTAAGAGAGTCATCCATTGAGTCCCCTGTGCAATCTGAAAGTCAATAATATGGATATGATCCTCATTTCTACATGCTTCTGCAATGGCACCATTTGCTGCCATATAACCAAACTTGAAATAAGGACATACTTCATACAGAGAATGCATGTACGAAAGCAAGTCCTTGCTTTCTGGCTCCCTACACTTCAGGGCTCGGTAGATGATGGTGCCTGATGATTCTTTCCTTGCTACTAGCCCTTCAACCATGTAAGCTCCTAGACGTTGAATTGGTTCACCAGAAACAGATACAACACCTCTTGCATCTTCAACCAATTTTTCAAATTCATCTAATTCATTCTCAGAAAGAGCTCTAGCACATGCAACAAGCAACTGTTTAAGATTATGTGGTGGGATACCTTGAAATCCCAAGTCCTCTGTTGCTTTGTGACGTTTCTCAGCATGAAGTTCATCGCCCGAGTTTCCAAAGCCAGAAATGTAAGATTTTCTGTCTTGACGTGAATGTGAACCCTGGGTGTCCATGTTCCAGGCAGTAGACCTCTGGCCTGATGTTTGCTGTTGGTTATTTTCCCCTAAAGAAGGATCCGACATTGTCACTTCCACATCATCATCTGGTCCCATAAGAGCAGTCTCCAACTCCTGCAAAGTGCATTCCATATGCTGATTGTGATTTGCCTTCTGAAGAAAAGAAGGTCCACTGGAACAAATCAGTAGACCATCAGGAGAGGGGATTAACTGTTGGAAAAAATTATTGTGAACCAATGAAGAAGGAGATGAGGGAGTGGCTTCAGAGAGAGTGTCTGTAGAATTTTGTCCCTCTTGACTGTCACTAAATGTGGTGAGGGTCTCAGAATCAAAATGGGTAGAAAAAGGCGAATTAGGAGAGTATCTTGTATCAAATTTCAAAGCCTCGAGCAACCTGGTAGGTACTGAGGAAATGGTGGGATAAGAAGAGTCTGATAAATCTGCACCGGTCACACTATACCCAGAAAACGGGGACTTCATCCTATATCGATAGCATAAGCTATTTTACGCACTCAGAAGCCTTTTTTTGGGAACTTCTCTGAAGACCAAGTGACAGGTCACTATTTCCGGTATCTGAATCAAGAATATTAACCTGTAAAACACAAACGCATGCATTTGTAAATAAAATCTTTAAATGGAAGTCAACATATTGAAAAACTAATTTTCAAATAACGCAAATAAAATCCATGAGTTTAACTGTTTCCTCCCCTATATAAAGTTTTATGGAATCCAACTTGTGCATAGGTACACCTACACCACAAGAAATATGCACAAAGTTTATGTAGAAATTATCTATGCATCACACAAAAGACGACATCAAACAGAAAAATAGTTACGACACTAAAAAATTAAGAACTGCAAAATCGTCATTAGATTTACAAAATGATACAGACAAAATTTTATTATCAATTCAAGGAGATCAGATTAGGGCACTAGAAGCTTTGAAATTTTTACAACTAAGTGGAATTCATACCAAAAAGACACATACTGTTATCGCCTGAGAGCAACTCGAAATTTAGTAATCATTTTAATGTCATGAGAGCAAATTGGTCAACATGAACCCACACACACACACCACCAAACACGCGCGCGCACACTCACAAAAAGAAAAAAAGAAAAGAACTCGTATATTTTCTATTTCAAACAGAAAGCCTTTTTAGACTTTGTCAATCGGTCTAACAACTTCTCAGAGCTTTATTTCAAATCCATCTAAGTAATAGAACAAGTCGTCCAATGTGAAACTGGGTACAACTGGTCGAGGTTATTCCTTTTCCTCTAAATAATAAATTCCTAGGGACTTCCAGATCAATTTTTGTTTCAAGTTTTCTTGATCGCACAAGAAAGTAACAGGGCCTTAAAATCACTAGATTTGGTGAATCAACCTGCTCACAGAATGTGAGCTGCTTCTGAAGATCATCTTTTTATGCCTAAACAAGTGCTCATCAAATGATTCATATAACTTATCTAATTGAAATCCGCAAGAAGAAGAAAGGTAAGAAAAATTGTTACGACAGTTTTTCTACCAAGAGCTCAACATAATATGGATTCTGAACTCTTATGTCTTGCTGAAGGAAAGAATACCCAAGCACGTTCAATTATTGGCCATTGTTGATGTAGCGGATTAAGGCTCTGTATTAACATAAATATGTAAATATATGCATGCACAGAACTTTGTGTGGGGGATTTCGATTTAAAGAGATTATAAAAAGTGAGTTCATTTAGCGGTATAACCTGACGGACCGACCTAGTAATAGGAAGAGATAGAGCATTGGCTCTCTATTGGAGGAACTCGAAAGGCGAATTCAATCAGAATTTAAGGACTGATAGATGGATTGAAGATTGATTGAGTCCCCTATTAGAGAAGGCTGATGGCTAGACCTAATATCTATCTGTGTTCGCAACTTGGGGAGTACCTAGGGAAGATCTCTGACCGTAAGGTCTTAAGTTGAGTATGGTACTAAGCAGTAGTCATTTCTCACTAAACAAGATTTGGAACTTCTTATTCAAGCTAGAATATCTTAGCTTCAATTAAATTTAAATTAAATAACTAATGTTTTATCTTTTGCAGATCTTAAATTTTCCCTTTTCAGATCTATCCAATCTAAATATTCGAGCAAAAGCATTCCCAACTGTTTGGCACTGAAAATATGTATTTACCAAAAAATTCCAAAATAAACTAAACAATGAAAGCCGTATCCTATAGAAGTCTAAATGAAAAACGAACAGGTAATATTCGACGAGAATTTGCAATAAAATTCAGCAGCTTTTGAATAAATGACATATAAATTCAACCCAAAAGTTTGCGAAGAAATGCCTAACTGAAGACCTCAATTCCTTTTCATTTGATTAATTATATTTACAGGCAGTAAATAAGAACGGTTTAAAAACACAATTCTACTGCGCATGAGTAGCACTGATGGATAGAATTAAAATTCTTCACACCTTGGCCATCCTAAAGTTTCTTCAATTCTCTAGAAACCAATTGCTAACGAGAACAATGAAACAGAAGCACAAGAAAATCAGTCACAGAACTCATTTTTCATTTTTCTACAAGTTTGAAGAACAAGAAGCAAAAACTAAATACTTACAACCAAGAAAATAAACAAAAAACAAAGTTTTAAACAAAACCCAGAATCAAGAAACGGAATATATGTATGTAAGAGGAAATACCTGATATTACTTTCAGAAGAGAAGTCAAATTGAAGTTTTTCAAGTCTCAGGTTATCAATATATGTCAACCTGTTTAATATCTATAACTAAGGTTCCAAAATTGTTTTATACGGATCGAAAGAACAAGCAAATGAGGGAAGAAGATATTTATATAGGGTGGTGGAGGGCGAGGGGGTTAAGTAGGAGTGTACGGTTACTTAAGGGGGTTGATTTATTGACGGGTGTGCTGACGATGTTTTAACGATTAGTCGCCCCGCCGACCACACGTTCCACCCGACTGAGAACATTCTGGTTCTGAGTTTTGCAAGTTAATTTTGCCTTGGCCTTTGGAATAACGAGCCACGCACTTATGTTGGAAATGTGGGTCACGCGAGGAAGATCGACGGAAGGAGCGAAACCGACTTGTATTTAGGGGGTGTTAAGTGGTCGACTGGGACGTTTTTTACATAATCAAATCATTTTAAATGATTTGATAAAAATTTAAACTTAAATTAGAATGTTTGGTTGGGTTTTAAATTGTACGTTTGTCATAGTTGCTTAGTATTATAGTGTATGTGATATTATTTAATTGAAATATTTATTCAAATTGAATAATATTATTCATAATCGGTAACTATGAATAATTATTTCAACTGAACAATATTATTTATAGTTAACTGACTGCTGTAGTTAATAACTATAAATAATATTATTTTTGTTCTTTCTATTTATTTTACCTTGATTAAAGGATATATTTTTATTTTATTATTAATGAAATAAAAAATATACATAATATAAAATCACAATACAATTTGATGCTTACAATAAGGGTAATTAGCACAAAACGTTCATACATTTTGAAGCCATTGTGCAAATCGTATCTACCTTTGAAATTTTGGCATTTTCACCTCAACTACACATTTTCTTGCACAAAAGGTCCTTTTCGTCCATTGTCATCCAAAAATTGTCGTTAACCCTCTTCCACAACACTACTCGCACCACAAAGGAAGGGTAATTTCGTCTATTTCGTCAATACACTTTCTTCTCTCGCACCAATCTGAAACTAAATACCAAATAATCAAACAAAAAGAACTATGGGTGATCTACACACAAATACGTTTTCAAGATTCGCGAGTCGAAAAAGACTACACGCATATGGCTAGGGACTTATGCTACACTGGAGATGGTTGCAACTGCTTATGACGTGGCAGTGCTTGCCCTAAAAGAGAGCGATCATGCTGTATTGAACTCCCCTGATCGTGTCAGTACATATCCACTTCCAGCTTCACTTTCACCACCAGATATTCGTCAAGCAACCGCTATTGCAGCTGCGTTGATGAAGCTGGTAAGCAGTGAGGAGGCGGTGGTTGAATCGCTGAGAAATGGTGGCTCTGTGAATGCACAAGTGGACATAGCTAGTGGGAATGAATTTATGGATAAATAGGCACTTTTTGATAATTCTAATTTGTTGGTGGGCATGGCTGAGGGAATGCTTGTTAGCCCAATAAGAAAGACGTCTCAGCCATCAGATGACTGGAAAATTCTGATACCGAAAGCCTGTGGAACCATTTACTTCATCAAGAGCATCAGACCCAAAAAAATTTACATCATTATCCTCTACATGTCTTTATTGGTGTTGTCGAATAGGTGAATCAGCAAAAATATTCTGTTACGAGAGAAGAAAGTATATGGACGTAATGGACAAAATTACCATTCCTTTGTGGTGTGGGTCGTGTTGTGGAAGGCAATTTTTGGATGACAATGGATAGAAATGACCTTTTGCGTAAGAAAATGTCTAGGTAAGGGTGAAAATGTCAAAATTTCAAATGTATAGACGATTTGTACAATGATTTCAAAAGGTATGGACGTATTGTGCTAATTACCGCTTACAATAATATCTTCACGATCATCACATTGAGATTGTGGTACTTTATGGACTTCGATGTTTGCAGCGTGAAGAGTAGGAGTAGGAGTAGGAGTAGGGGTGGGGGGGTTTTTGCACAAACGAACTATTTGATGAGTGTACAAACGAACTATTTGATGAATTGATTGGTTTTATAAATTAGAGCTATTGTCGGTAAGTGGCCAATGATCAAAGTGCCCCTATTTAATTTAAAATTTCAATAGTTATTATTTTATTTGGATATTAAGATTGTAATTTAAGAGTCGGGCCCTTATCTAATTTGGACTATGGTAGAATTTTAAAATTTTCAGTTTCATTTTTATTTTAATTTTGTGAGGGTAAATTACACTCATAATTCCAATTCTTTCAGTTTTGTAATAATATCATCTCTATTAATTTTTATTCGTAGATATCGTCATTATCCTTTCATTATTTTGCACATATGATCTCCAAATGAATTTTTGACAATTTTGCCCATAGCTTTAATAAAATAAAATAGCAAAAAATATAAAACTTAATAGAAAAATTACAGTTGAAATCTCTAATTTTTTCAAAAGTACAAATAAATCATAAAACTTTTTTTTTTACATGAAATAGTTTTTTTTACATTTTATTATTTAAAAAAATTAAAATTAAATAAAACGGAAAAAACTGTCAAAATTTTCTTCTTTCCCACACCACTCTCCCCCATACTCACCGGAGTTTGAGCTTGAAAATGAGAGGATAAATCCCTCCGTTTTACGCAAAACCAAGAAGAATATATCCAAAATCAAATCCCATAAGTTTGACAGTTTTTACTTACCACCCTACTTTTATTGTTTTTGTTGCACTTAGGTCTCAATCTTGAATTTATAAATCACAATTTTTGTTAGAAATTGACTGAATAAGATTCAAACTTGGGTTGTAGGTGTTATTAAACTATAAATTTTAACTACTATATAACAATCTCAATCTTGTTTGTTTTTTTTGTTTTGTTTGATCCTTAATTCCCATTCCCTTTTTCCATGGTTCCACCCAAGCACACTCCTCCCGGTTTTCACTTATTAAATCAAATTAGATTAAAAAATCACTCAACATTTTCTCAACGAGATAAAGGAAAAAAATAATCTAATCTATCATAAAAATAAAGAGTAAAACCTAAAAATAATTTTTATTTTTTACTTAAAACGAGAGGTTTTATAAATTATACCTTTTGAATATTTATCAATTCAAAACAGTTGAAATGGGTGAAGTAAAATGAAAATTTGGGACAACTGCACGCGCTGCGGACAAGGTTGTCAAATGGCCATGACGTGTTAATCCTCTTCGGAGATGACGATCTTGTGACACCAACGTGACGCCTGGAGACTAAAACATTGACCAATCCGATGATTGCCGGGTGTGTTAAATACTTGAGTCCACCAATTATATTAAAGGATAATTGCATCAATGGTCCTCAATGTTTCAAAATCGTTAGGAATATGTCTCAAACCTAAAATAATAGCACCAAACGTCCCCAACGTATGAAAAAATAGGCATCAGAGGTCCCTATTGACAATTTCCATCCATTTTATCCGTTAAAAGTCTAAATTGGACTGCACGCGATTCATGTTTCCAAAAAACGCAAGTGTGGTAGAAGGTGGAGTGAAATGGCGGCATTTTCTCCAATCATTTTCCGACGATGGATCCTAGTTTATCATCATTCGAATTGAACTCCACCAACACCGTTGTACCCCTGGCAATGCACGCATAATGAACCAGATCCGACACAAGAAACATCATTGAAATCTGACCCGATCCGTGTTGTTCATCAAAAACCTGCCCGAGAAAGTTTCTTGTTTCAATTTCAATAGATTCTGCTGTAATTACCAGATCCGGTGCTGGAAACTATAGTGCATGCAGCCTAATTTTGGAGATATTGAATTGATTTGTTATCAGTTTCAACTTGTATTCTGGAGTTTTCTTGAATTTTCTGGTCTTCAAAAGATGAACTATCCGCTACCTCTGCTGCCGCTTGAGTGGCGGTGTAATTGAAAAAAAGAAAATTAAGCTTTGCTCTTGGATCTCTGAACTCAATAGCCGCTCTATCATATGCCCTCGCTGCATCCTCTGTTGTCAGAAATGTACCAAGCCATACTCTGGCTGCCTTACGTGGGTCCTTTATCACCGCCGCCCATTTTCTCCAAGGCCTCTGCCCCAGACCTCTGTAATTATTCTTCTTCTTCTGCAACCCAGTTTTCTTCTTCTCTGCATCTTATCTTCCAAACAAATTGCACCCCAAACACCCTTTAATTCTACAAGTTTGACAACTTTCCATATTCTCATAAACCTGAAAAATGGCTCCCTAGTAGACACAGCCAAAAACTCATGGGCTGCTTCCATGGCAAAGGTGGCGGCGACAGCAGTATGATTGAAACTTCCTCTTCATTGGTAAGTCATGGCGGTGTAGTGAGTCTCTTGGTTGGTATTTGCATTCTGAAATGAATTTTCCTACTGAATTAAGAAATATTTATGAATTGTTTCAATTTCTCCCACACTCGCGTTTTTTGATGAAATATAGCACGTGCAGCCCAATTTGGATTTTTAACGGAGAAAATGGATGGAAACTGTCAATAGGGACCTCTGAAGCCTATTTCTTCATACGTTGGAGACGTTTGTTGCTATTATTTTATGTTAGAGGTATATCACTAACGATTTTGAAACGTTGGAGACATTTGATACAATTATCCCTTGTATTAATTGCCAGTTTGGCCGAGTTTAAAAATGGTTTTTTATAAAAAAATTGAAAAAAGTTTGTAAAATATGTAGTTAAAAAATTGATAAAATTGTGAATTCTATAAAATATGTAGATGAAAATAAGTTTAAAAAAAATTAAAAACTAAGTCAAAACGCCATATGAGAATCTAAACAATTTGACTATTTTGACCTGATGTGGCAACGCGTTGTTAAGGACTGCCTGTCTACGACCAGCCGCAAAACAATATGAGAACTTGATTTCACAATTGCATGGCCCACATAAATTTATAGCCCACAGACAAATCCAAGAGCATCTAAGGAATTGTTTAAAATTGTTTGCAAGAAATGCATTTAACTTCTTGTTTGATGAGGATTAAAAAGAGTTTTTTTGAGGTAGTCAACCATTTCTAAAGCAGGGACCCACCATTGAGTCAATTGTTGCGGCAGGAGTTTGTATACCTACAGAAAAATTAACAACAAACTTCCAAAATTACCCCTTCTTTTGGTAAAATATTGCTGCTGTTTTGCACATCTGTAAGGTCAGTTTAGTCATTTAATTCTTATCATATTTCATGTGTCAGCCGGCTTGCATGTTGGTCAAAAGTAAAAAAACCAAAAACTCTTTTTAATCCCTGTCAAACAAATTATAAATCTAAGGGTTTGAAATTTTTTGAATGTTCACATTGAAGGACATCCAATCTTCTATAAAAAAATGTTTGAGGAAGTTGCTTCTGAGGTTTCAAACTTCTAGAAAAGTGCAGCAAATCTCAAATATTCTATTTTTGGTTCTATCATTCTTTATTTTTGGTGATTTGGTTAAATATACAACACAAACACCTTAGGATGGTATTCGTTTAAAAATCCGCCAATTAACCAATTATGCAGCAATTAACCTTCATATCACTATTTTTAAGAAAGACAAAATAGTTTCTCACTTTAAAAAACTAAAATAACTAAAACAAGATAAATAGAAAAAAAAAAAAAAAAGGAATTGTTTGATTAAAGTTATGAATCATATAAAATATATAGTTACAATTGAAGTTTGACCAACTGAAAAATTAATTTTATTATATCAAAATTTCTTCAACACACTAAAAAAGAAATTGAAAATTCTTCATCTTCTTGCTTACCCACTCCCATCCCCCACTCTACCACCACCTTCCCTACTTCCAAAAACCACAATACTTTAGCTCGACATCAATTCACAGCAGCCGTTCCTATCCCACCAAACCCATAATCCCCAGCAAGCAAAAAACCCTCATCTCCCAACCACTGTCATCCTCAAGCCTTACTATTGAAGTCGTTAAAAGTCCTAGCATTGTCCCTATCCTCAACCTTGAAAACTCTATCAACAGTCCAAAATCCTTTAACAGTCATGCCATTGTCGCCTCTCTCTCAAGCTTGAAAACTCCATTGATTAGCCTATTGCCACCCTCATCGACAAATTGAATACAATTAAAACATAAAATTGAAGCATCAAACAACGTACAATTTCACCACATATATTGCACTATGAACTTTTCGAATTCGGCCCAATAAACTTCGGGTCACCGAACTCTAATAACTAGAATGCTAGCATTTTCTATATTAAAACATCCAACTATTAAAGAAAACAAACAAATAATTTATATCCAACATGTTAAAAGAACACAAGTGAATGAGAATTGTATATCCTCTTCAGATTCATATAGAATAATAGACATTGTTGTTGTAGGCGTGTCTATACATAGATTCTTTTGGTGTAGGAAGATATTAGATATGTATTAAGTTTGTTGACCTCCAAAAATAGTTGCCAACAGAAACTCACGCGTCCTCAGCCTACGTGTATTTTACCAACACACTTGGACGGCCACGTGGACTTGTGAATCACTGTGGTGCACTTTGAGTGTAAGAATGAAAGGTATTTGTGTGTGGGAGAGATATGTTGTGGTCGATGAAGTAGCTTGATGACATCTAATATCAAATTCTCTAAGTGGAATGAAGAACATTTAAGTTAACCAATTTAGATGACTTTGGTTTAGTATATTTTCTCTAGGCAGATTTTCATCATCATCTCCTTCTAGTTATAACTTTGGTATTTATAGGCCAAAGCCAATTGACCAATCTCCTTTTGATGTGCGATTTGTGGCGCAATCTTAAAGATCTTTGTATCAAATTCTAAGTGTCATGTCAGTTGTTTAATGAAGAGGTCTCTTTCAACCATAAGCTAGGAGGCTATGATTGTGACAAGCTTCATTGACAGGCTGTCATATCAGTCTTTTCAGGTCTGACTCAGAGTGTCAGGAGAGGCTTACTCAACACGCAATCAGGGTCGGTTTTCGACCACTTCGTCTTCCCAAACTTCTTCGGAATTAAGAACAGCCTTGGTGGTGATGTCATCATCTCCACTAAGCAATTTTGACTTTGACCAGCCCACGTGGAGTGCAACGTGATATTAAGACTTAACAAAGTTCTTCAAAAAAAAAATGTAGTATTTTACTATTTGTTTAGATTTTGGTGGGCGGTGGCTATGGTGGTTTTTGGTTGTTGTAGTAGTTATGGTGGTTTTTGGGAGTAGAAATATGGTGGTAGTGGTGGTGGTGGTGGTGATTGTTGTTGTTAGAGTTATACTAGTAGTAGAGTTATATTATTATTATATTATAGATGGTAGAGTTATATTAGCATTAATATTAGAGTGTTTTACTTTATATAGTGTTGGGAAAAATAGTTCACCAGATCGTTGATTCCTGCAAGAACAATTGACAGGGCTCAGATTAATACTGTCCAACTCCACAAAGGTAACACCAAGTTACAATGACAAACTAAGAAGGACCTATTTCACCAAAGGAAATAAAAGGAGGAAAGGGGTTGCAATTTTCACAAAGAAAATCTAAACATTGGCAATGGCTGGAACTTTTCTTGGTTTTGGCTTCTTGTGCTGAAGGCTTACGTCTTTTCACGTGTGTGTATAATATGGTTATAATTGGTGGTCAATTCGTGGTGATTGGATCTGCCAAACCAACTCATATATATATAGTGTAATATATATTATATATATGGTATAATATATATATATATGTATATATGGTAATAATATAATAACCCATATTATATTATATCCCCCTAATATATATATATTTCCTAAACCTAGCCGTCCCACTTTCAACCAGGTCAAACACACTGGGTCACTGAGCAACGACCCAAAGGTACATTAAAACCTCCAAGTGACCCACACATGTCCTTTATTAATTTGGGCTAACACACTTGTGGAGTGGACTATACAATTATCATTCAATCCTGGGCTCAAAGCCTATGAAGATATAACGGGTCTATTAATCATCACTGCCCCGGGTTTATTTGAGATCACAAAAATTCCAACAAACCTCCACCTTGATCCAAATATACCTGCAAACCCCAAAAATAAAAAAATAGCTTAGTAGTTGTTAAAAAAGGATTCCAAACAAATTGGAACTTTACATACATTTACCGAGGTTTAGAAGTGTCAGCCAACTTCTAAACTTTACCATTGTGAGCACCATAGTGCCCATATTTGCAAGGTTATAAACCTTCAAATACCTAAACAACAATTTTAAAGCTTCCCAATGTTTGGGACTTGGATCAAACATGAACCTACTTAAAACACTAACAGTAAAGGCCAAGACTGGCCTAGTGCAAACCATCAAGTACATAACGAAGCCAATAACATTTGAGTAGGAGTTTTTACTCATAAACTCATTTTTCTTATCATGTTCCTCAGACAAGATAAATTGATTAACAAGAGGCACATAAGTGGGTTTGCAATTAACAATGCCAAATTTCTTCAAAAATTTAAGCACATACGGAGTTTGATACACAAATAAGCATGAATTTGACATATCTCTATCAATCATACCAAGGAACCTTCTAGAATGCCCTAGGTATTTCATGTCAAATTCTTTACTTAACTCAACAATTATCTTGTTTACCACTTTCATGTTAAAGCCATCCAATAACATGTCATCCACATAAAGTAACAAATACACACAATCATCATTTGTGCTGTGGTGCAGGTAATACAATCAATTATCAAACTCATTCCTCTTATAACCAAAAACAAGTGAATCAAACATTCTATACCACTGACCCTTGGCTACTAACCTAGCCTCGTATCTCACAGGCTCACTCTCAGTGGTACATTTTTTCACCTTATAAACCCATTTGCATCCCACTATGGATTTATCCTTAGGTTTAGGAACTAAATCCCAAGTTTGATTCCTAACAAGAGAACTCATCTCTCCTCTCATGGTATTAAACCATTCTATGGACTTCTCACTCTTTATAGCCTCCACAAAGGTATTTGGCTCCTTATCAACTAGTTCATGATAACTAGCATAGGTTATAGTGAAGTCGGATAGTCTTTGGGGTTCCCTACATGGTCTCCTCTCTCTATCTCTGGCCAATTGATAATTAGCCAAAGGATTTTGGTCAACGGGATTTTCCTCTATCACATCCTCGTTACCTACTGCATCTATGTTCTGCTGATTTTGATGTGTGTCACTCTCCACCTCACTAAGGGTGATGGAGATGTGGGTACTCACTTTACCAACATAACATTTCTTTCCTTTTGCCCTCCCATGTGACTTAGAACGACTTCTACCCTTTTTATTGCTATCACTGTTTTGCCCACCTCCACTTCCACCCCCATCCCCCCACTGAGGTCTACCCCTCACAAAATGGATTTCACCATTTTTTCTCTCATTTTTCTCGATTTCAATTCTCTCTCCTTACTTTTTAAAGAGTCTATGACAATGTCAGGTGTAAGGGTCTCCCTCCCATACTTAATGGCATTCTTGACTTCCTTATATGAATCAGGAATGGCATTTAACAAAATGATAGCTTTGTTAATTTCAGGGACCGTTTCACCACAGTTTGTAATATCTTGCACAAGCTTATTAAAAACATCAAGATTGTCATCCAAATCTCTTGAGGGATCAATTTTGAAGCTGAAAACATTTTCAAGGAGATAAATTTTATTTGGAGTGGATTGAATTAAATAAATCTCTTCTAATTTTTTCCAAAGCTTTTCTGTAGAATCAAATTTTTCAACTTTTCGCAAAACAGGGTCCGACAAATGCAATATAATAGAAGTGTAAGCAAGTTCATCAAAATCCTTTTTCTGATCCTCAGTAACATTAGGACCATAAGAATTATCAATAGCTTTTGAAATCTTTTGCTGAACCAAAATACCTTTCATTTTTTGTTGCCAAATAGAAAAATCACCTTTACCAGTAAAGACACTCAAGTCAAAACGATGTGCAGACATCTTAACAAATAAGAATACACATCAACAAGCACCTCAAGATAATCACGCAGAAATACCTAAGGCCTCAATACACACCGTTTTAGATTTCCAGAGTTTCGTGAGATTCGCGATCTCAGATCAAGAGAATTGTCAAACGGGTAAAGTCCAGGTGACAGTTCTAAATAATAATGCACAAAAATAAAGTATCGCAAACAATCAGCACCAAAACAAAAGCTAACACAAGTCACAATAATGGGCACTTAATTTCCTAGCAACAGACAATGGTTACCTCCACACGGTAACTCCAAACCTAATGGCCACCCTACACGATGACCTGCTAGTACTGGAATGTAAAAGAGATTAGCCAATTTACCAGAGCGGACCAAATCTGACGGTCCGTATTAAATAGGAGAGATGCGAAACAAATTAAAAAGAAATCCAACAGCAACAGCAACCACACAAGCTGGAAAAATCATGAAGGTTTTGTAAACGCCGAATATGTTCACTATCGAACTACTGTCCAAGCTGTCCGGACCACCAAAATTATAACTGACCACCACAGAAGGTCAGAAATAGGACGATGATCACAACGCCGTTAGCCACTCGCCGGAATACCACCTCACGCGCCTCCACGCACCGCCTGAAGAAATCTGCAGCCGAAAATCACGCGCCACCCACGCGCCACCTCTGTTGTCCCACGCGCCGCACGCGCTCCACCGTCAGCTCCGCCTTGACGTCAAGAGTCGGAATAAGGTCTCCGTTCACAAAGATGACGTCTGCTTTGGCCGGAAAATGGACGGACAGATCTGGGCAGATTTGTGCTTATTCTTCTTCGTTAATCTGACGACCTAAAATTAATTTTCTTGCACTACGGAATGCCACTGAGGCTCTGATACCAATTGTTGGGGAAAATAGTTTACCGGATCGTTGATTCTTGCAAGAACAATTGACAGGGCTCAGATTAATACTGTCCAACTCCACAAAGGTAACACCAAGTTACAAGGATAAACTAAGAAGGACCTATTTCACCAAAGGAAATAAAAGGAAGAAAGGGGTTGCAATTTTCACAAAGAAAATCTAAACATTGGCAATGGCTGGAACTTTTCTTGGTTTTGGCTTCTTGTGCTGAAGGCTCACGTCTTTTCACGAGTGTGTATAATATGGTTATAATTGGTGGTCAATTCGTGGTGATTGGATCTGCCAAACCAACTCATATATATATAGTGTAATATATATATATATATATATATATATATATATATATATATATATATATATATATATATATATATATATATGATAATAATATAATAACCCATATTATATTATATCCCCCTAATATATATATATATTTCCTAAACCTAGCCGTCCCACTTTCAACCGGATCAAACACACTGGGTCACTGAGCAACGACCCAAAGGTACATTAAAACCTCCAAGTGACCCACACATGTCCTTTATTAATTTGGGCTAACACACTTGTGGAGTGGACTATACAATTATCATTCAATCCTGGGCTCAAAGCCTATGAAGATATAACGGGTCTATTAATCATCACTGCCCCGGATTTATTTGAGATCACAAAAATCCCAACATATAGGCTAGTGTTTACATTAGTATAAATACGAATTGTATCTATTATTTTATTATGCCATTTTACTTAATGATAGTTTCTTTATTATTTACTCTCTTTGTTATTTCTTCATTATTCTTTTTTTAGTTTAATTTATATTATTGTTAAAACTTTCACATGATATCAGAGCCTCTTTTTCATTGAATTGGAGAGAACCCAAATCACACAAAATAGAGAGAAAATTCAAGAGCAGCACTATAGCAAATTTGCAGAATCTGAACAGCCTGCGCAACAGTAATAAAATATTGATATATCAACGTTCTCTGGTCCAATCGTCATAAAATTTGTACAGCAGGTTCACAACTCATTGAAGATAAAATCTAACGGTTAAGATCAAGATCCATCGATTATTTTGGAAAGAATTATTATCCAAACAGTAGCAAATTTCTAGCATAATTCTTTGAGATAGATTTCTCAATTTACATAATTTTGGTTATCGTGTTCTTTGACTCCAATGGCAATTGAAAGTGATGATTCACTTTAATCTATTAGTGTAAAACTAATTGGTAAGAATTATTCGTATTGGAGTACTGTGCTGAATAATTTTCTTAAGGGTAAAAAAATGTGGAGATATGTTAGTGGAACTAACGTGATACCTAAGATAGACAATGAATATTATGCAATAGAGCTAGATGTTTATGAATCAAACAATGCAAAAATTCTTACTTGGATTCATAACTCTATTGATCGTTCTATTGGTGCACAGTTGGCAAAGTATGAAATAGTAAAAAAGTTTGGGATTATTTGCAGAAGTTATACACTAAGTCTAACTTTTCAAAATGATATCAATTGAATATTGATATACGAGCTTTACAATAGAAGAATATGAATATCCTGGAGTTTTACAATGCTATGACATCGATTTGGGATGAGTTGGATCTTACGGAATCGACAGGAATGAAAGCATGTGAGGAGTATATTATATATAGAGAGGAGCAACAACTGTTTTAGTTTTTTTATGGCACTTTGCAGTCACTTTGAGAGACTTAGAGGCTTCATCTTGCATCATACTCCTCTTCCTTCAGTTGATTCAGTGGTTAGTGAACTTGTGGTTGAAGAAACACGTTTGAAATCCTTAACAGGAGAGGTATCCCTTCCTACTTCTAGCAATTCAATTTGGGCTGTCCCTTTTCGATCATCTACGCAGAATCAGAACAAAGGTTATGTGCGGGTTGCTAGTGATGAATGTAGCTTTTGCACACAAAAGGGACATTAGAAGGCTCAATGTCATAAGTTTTCAAAGAAGCAGCAATCCTTACAGATTCAGCAGCAGTCACAACATTGATTCTATCGTCCCAATGCTAACAAAGCAAAAACCATACCACCTTGTGATTCATCTATTATTGGAACAACTCTCTCTGGTCCCCCGCTATCTACTTTAACTAAGCAGTTTCAGAAGTTTCCCACCACTCAGCCACATGCTATGTTTGCCTCTACTCATATAGGTTTGTCATCCCATAGCCCATCAAGTATTTCTTCCTCATGGATTTTTGACTCAGGTGCTTCCAAACACATGTCATATGCTCAACACTTTTTGATTCCTTACATCCTTCTAATTCATCTGTGTCTATTATGACTACTAATGGCACCCCATTGCCCTTGACAGGAGTTGGTTCTGTTAACAGACATAATTTATCACTTTCAGATGTTTATTGTGTTCTAGCTCTTACTTTGAATCTTATTTCTATTCGTCAATTGTGTGACTCTGGATACTTAGTTCAGCTTTCTTCTGCTGCTTGTCATGTGAAGGATCCTCAATCTCAGAAGCTGATTGGGATAAGCCATAGAAAATGAGACTTATATATTTTGGACAATTTGAGACCACCACATGTTGGAGTCTCTAGTGTTGATTTGTCATCATTCTCTTTAAATTCTCCTTCTTCTAGTTTTTATTTGTGGCATTCTCGCCTTGGACATGTTTCCGCTACTCGTTTAAAAATTTTAGTTTCTAAAGGTCAATTAGGAAATTTGCAAACTCATGATATTTCTGATTACAGTGGTTGCAAATTAGCAAAATTTTCTGATTTACCTTTTCCTCGAAGTATTTCTCATTTTGTAACACCATTTGATCTCATTCATTCTAATATATGGGGACATGCTCCTATTGCTACAAAAGGGGTGCCTAAATATTATGTCTCTTTTATTGATGATTATAGTCGTTATTGTTGGGTTTATCTTGTTAAGCGACATTCTAATTTTCTTTCTATTTAACGTTCTTTTAGAACACTTGTTAAAACTCAATACTCTGCTGTGATTAAATTGCTTTAGATGTGATTTGGGTAAGGAGTATACCTTTACTGATTTTTCTACATTGCTTGCTTCTGATGGCATAATTCATTAATCCTCATGTACTGACACCCCACAATAAAATGGTGTTACTGAAAGAAAGTATAGGCACATTGTTGTAACTGTCTGTTCTCTTCTCTTATATGCTGTGATTAAATTGCTTTAGATGTGATTTGGGTGAGGAGTATACCTCTACTGATTTTTCTATATTGCTTGCTTCTGATGGCATAATTCATTAATCCTCATGTACTGACACCCCACAACAAAATGGTGTTGTTGAAAGAAAGCATAGGCACATTGTTGTAACTGCCTGTCCTCTTCTCTTATCTGTCAAAGTGCCCAGTGAATTTTGGAGAGAAGCAGTTTTAACTAATGTCTACTTAATTAATAAGACTCTGTCCTTTCACATTTCGAGTTTATCACCATTTGAAATATTGTTTGGACACCCTCCTGATTATTTCATTCTAAGAGTTTTTGGGTGTACTTGTTTTGTCTTTCGTCCTCAAGTAGAACATAGTAAGTTGACTTCACGCTCTACTATTTGTGTCTTTTTGGGATATGGGAAAGGACAAAAGGGTTATCGTTGTTTTGATCCTATTAATAAAAAATTATATGTTTCTCGTCATGTTGTGTTTCTTGAGAATATTCCGTTCTTTTCTAGTTTTGATAATATTCATGACGTGACTAAGACTGATCTCATTCGTTTTGATCATTTCTCTGATGATATTGATAGCCCATCTTCCCGTACTCCTCATGTTGTTGATCCTTCATATACTACATGTACATATTTGTCGACTCATGATGTCCCAACTCCTTCTATGGCCTCCCAAGCACCGTTTGAGATTGTCGATCTTCCTAATTCTCCTCGATATCCTCCATATATTCGTAAGTCCACTCAGCTACCCAATTTGCTTATTCTTATTATTCATAATCTTTTTGCTATTTCTTAACATTTATTCACAAACTTTCTGAACCATCTTCCTATAAAAAAGCTATTCTAGACCATTTTTGGACATAAACAAACACTTAGGATTTAGTTTCGTTACTTCAGGGTAAATATGCTATTGGTTCTCATCGAGTCTATAAAATCAAGACCAAATCTGATAGTTCGATTCAGCGCTACAAGGCTAGGTTGGTTGCTAAGGAATATATTCACCAGTATGGTTTGGATTATAAGGAGACCTTTGCTCTTGTTGCAAAAATGACTACAGTTCGTACACTTATTGCAGTTGCTTCTATTCGTCGTTGGGATCTCTCTTAATTGGATGTTAAAAATGCATTCTTGAATGAGACTCTTCAAGATTACGTGTATATGGTTCCTCCTCCTAGTGTCTCTCATCATCCTGGATATGTCTGCAAACTTAAGAAGACCCTTTATGGTATTAAGCAGGCACCTCGTGCTTGTTTTGAGAGATTTTCCACTGTTATTGCCTCTCTTGGCTTTACCTCCAGCCATCATGATTCTGATTTGTTCTCTAGATGCACATCTGCTGGTCGTATTCTACTTCTGTTAAGTGTTGATGACATGATTATCATTAGTGATGATTTTGATGGTATTACTACATTAAAATCTGAATTGGCTCGTCGTTTTGAAATGAAGGATTTAGGTCTATTATCTATTTTTTGAGGATCGAAAAATCAAGAACAAGAGTTTAGTACACAACCTTGAGGTACAAATAGAATAGAGCGGTACGAGAGAAGAGTTGGATTGAAATATTGAGAGATTGGACTAGAATTTCTAAAGAATTTGATATTTATATTTATAGATTCGACATCTATGCAAATCTGTTTAAATCTTCCAATTAATGAAATATTTAGAATTCCACTAGTGACCCACACATAGATTTCCAAAGAATCTATTTAAATCCGAGATTGAGTACACCTAAATTTCAATAGAATATGCACATATTTTGGAGGTGCTTAAATTATAATTTCAATTTGTCAAATTGGTCAAAGATACTTTCTATTCATACATTTGGTAAGATCCACAATTTGCAATCCACTTTTTATCCATGCATTCACTAACAACTTATAATTTTAGCACTTAAAAAATAATTTCAGCACTACCAAATTTATGCCATATTAAAATGTAAGTAGGGGACATAAATTTATAAGAATTTTTAAAATTCATTCAAATTTGAGTTGAAGACACCCTTGGATCTTAACTCTATAGAACAATATGTTAGTGCTAAAACACAGAAAAATTGAAATCTTAATCAAAACACTATGTATGGATAGTATAAAATGCCCAAATAAGAATTATTGCATAGCAAACAATTTGATAAAATCAATATATAAATTAATTACAATACCAATAGGAAAACTAATAGAATTTAAGAAAATTCGTATTGTTTCTAAATTATCATATAAAAATGATAATTCTTTACATATCTTATCGTAGTAATACATATTAAAGATAAAATTATAAGAATGTTGGTCCTATAAATATTCCCTCGTGCCAATGTAAGGATTAAGATCGCATTTAATGAAGTCGGAACGAAAGTTGCCACTTTTGGTCAAATTAAGGAAATTGTGTTCTCATTTCATTCCATATTCACAATTCACATGCCACCACTGACCACTTCTCATTCGCAGGTCTTACGTTTATATATGTGGGCCCCTTTTGATCTGCTCGCAGGATAGAACTCTATTAAATAATTTAATTGTTAGAGAAGGATAAATGATATGTTTCACGGTTCTGATTTAGGTCTGGTCAAAACGTTTGACTATAGTTTGTGATTACGCTGCAATCAAGGTGTTGTTTTCTTGTTTGACATGCCAATATGCCATTATCAATAGATGACATGTTCTCGTATCATTTTTTCACTTTTTGATTGTTGAATCATGTAATATTGTTAAATATTGTGTAATATAAACTTATTTAGAATCGAAATCTATTGTTTACCTACGTTTGACAACCTAAATCGAAGTGAAAGATAATATTTTTTTTTTTTTGTATATCTCTTAAATGAATGAGTAGACCTTAAAATAATAAATATATAGAGACATAAATCTCTCATGGATTGTTGAGAACTGAGACAAATTCTTTTATTGTCTATAAGATCTTTGTTCGGAGAAAAAATAACGAGGCCAAAAAAATGTATAAACTATATGAAAAATTGTTACGATTATATAGAATTTTACTCACCCAAATTCTTCAAGTATCTTAAGAAAAATAATATCATAAACATTAAAACACCCACCAATTTATATTCTTTGTACAACTCACAATTAATACCGTTATTTCTTTCCTGTAATTACAATTAATGCCATTATTCTTTTGGTCATTTGAGGAAAAAATCCGAACATAGGTAGACCTAAAACAACTAATTGATAGATGCATAAATTTTTCAAAAGTTGAGGTTGATTTTAAAACAATGAATTGATAGAGGCATAAATATTTCAAATTAGTAAGTTGACCTCAAAACCACATGACTGCCACCGACCTCCTTTTTCTCGACTGAAATAGTGATATTGTATGCGGTTCATCCAAGAAATGGAATTTCTTGTACTTCAAATGGATTTTACACTGTTATAAGTTTGCAAACACGTTATATAGTGAAATGATTGAACAATATTGAAATTTTATACAGTTAAAAGAATTAGATTGAATGCAGATGGAATTTTTTTTTTTTTTTTTTGCTTAACCATTTCCTAGTAAAATATGGACTTTCCAATGCCTAACAACAAGAAAAAATTGACACAAATAGTGCCAAAATGAAACAAAAACACTAAATAGCATTTTTTATTTGTAAAGTTTAACTGGTAAAGAGACAAATGGTACTCGTCTATGAAATACAAAATCGTTCACTCTACGCCATCAATTATTTATTTGCATTTAATGTATAGCTTGACACAATTGCTCTTTTCTTTCGTATTATTTTTAATCGACTGCTAAGAACTTTATGAACAATAGGTGTTGGATTGTTGGGTTTCAATTGGGCTAGACGGTCCTTTGGCCCAGCACTTAGACCGGACTTGGGGTCTGTGGGCCGACCCAATGGCATAGGGTTGGCCAGCTGGAATTGGCCTTAGGCCTGAAACCATTTGAAAATGGAGTAGGCCCGGGCACGGCCCACCCATGAGCTGTGCAAGGCTTAGGAGTGACACGGGAGGTTGAACTTCATTTTTGTTTTCACGAATCAGTTGAGTTTCTCATCCATTCGTCAAATCTCAAACATAAACGAGGGGACAGACTTTATTTTTAACTTTTGTAGCTCGATGATAGCCAATATTCTTCATTGGGGACACAAAAATTGAAGCTGTCTATTAAGCCTCCATTTGGTATAGATTATAAACTGGTTTATGGTTTATTTGACTATTTTTGGTCAAAAATGTTATGCTGTATAGACAAAAATTTTGGTCAAATAAACCGTTTTTGGTCAAATAAACTATTTTGGTCAAATAAACCAGTTTATAATCTATACCAAACGGAGGCTAAATTGACAAGAAGCATTGCTAACATTTTGCTTGTGAATTTCACTTATTGAAAAAGACCGGCCCAAAAAAATATATTGGTTCTTACTCTAGAAGAGATTTTTTCATAAATAAACCACTTTTTAAAAATAATTCTAATTTTATCAACTTAACAAATTTATTCTAGAAATACTAAATTCTTAAAATTATATTAATTAATAAAATAATAAATTAAAATCAAATTTATACCACAAAATATATATTTCCATGTGAATTCACTTAAATTTGCATTTGAGTCCTTGATTATTTGTACAATAAGTCCTTCATCTTTATAAAATTTTCACTTTAGTCCCTATACTTCCTCTTTCATTTCAATTTCGTCCTCTTTTATTTGCAACTTAAGTCCTTCAACTTTTAAATTTTTGCAGCTTGATCCCTATATTTATACTTTTATATCAATTTAGTCCTTTATAGTATCACTATTTGATACATATGTTACAAATGATATTGTGTATCAATGTTTGATACAAATGTTACAAATGATATTTTGTAACAATCTGTGTTACAAATTGAAATATAAAATATCAGTGATACAAAATATTAATTCATGTAACATGTATTGTGTAAAATAACATAATATAATCTATAACATATTCAGTGATACAAAGTATTATTTGTAACATTTGTATCAAACAGTAATACAGAATATGATTTGTAACATTTGTAACAGATTGTGATACTAAACAAAAATTGTTACAATTGTTACAACTGCAAAATCAACTCTAAACTTCAATAAGTTCGTTATAGTATGATATAGATATGTAACACAATGTTAAATTAAACAAATAAAACTATTGATTTCATCATTTATAACATACGTAACATCAGTGATACAGAATACCAATTCATGTAACATGTGATATGTAAAATAACATAATATAATATGTAACATATTCAGTGATACAAAATATCATTTGTAATATCTGTATCAAATAGTGATTCAAATGACTAAATTGATATAAAAGTATAAATATAGGGACCAACTTGTACAAATTTAAAAGTTGAAGGACTTGGGTTGCAAATAAAAAAGGACGAAATTGAAATGAAGAGAAAGTGTAGGGACTAAAGTGAAAATTTTATTAAGATGAAGGACTTATTGTACAAATAATCAAGGACTCAAAAACAAATTTGAGTGAATTCAGGTGAAAATAGTCATTTGATTTTAATTCATTATTTTATTAATTATGTAGTATTTTTGGAATAAATAAGCTAAATTGTTAGATTTAGAATTATTTTAATATTTGTAAGTAGTGGGTGTAATATCCTCACTCTCACTCTAGAATGTCGTTTACAAAATAAGGCCCAAAATTCATTTCTAAATTGTGGCCCAAAAGTTCCTAAATATATCATACCGTTCCCCACATACTCTTGGATCCACGGCCCAGGGGACGCAGATTTTAGATTTTGTTTTAGTTATAGCTTGAAGCTAGCATGTATGAGTTTATATTTTTCATTCCCATTTAGCTGTTGCGTTGGTTGTCTTTTCGTCAAATTTTTGATACGTTGATACATTACTTCTTGTCAACAAATCAAAGGATGCCATTTTCAAATATGATGTCACTTGAAATGTATTTTATTGGTATATTCTTATTTACTAACAATAATGTGATGTGTCGAATATTTAGTAGGACAGCTTAATGATGACAACCGATGTCAACTCTATTAATACATGCTCCAATTTGGGACAAAGTTTGGTTTATCGTGTTTCTAATATTGCACAAATTTAGTGTGTTATTTAGCGTGAAGTAAGTTCTTCAAATGAATCAAATCAATATTTCTGGCAGTATTTAAAACTGCTATTTTAAGAGTTTTTTAAGTCATACGTATTTGCACAGTCCCAAAAAAATAAAAATTTTTAGTACGTATAACCAGTGATCGCAAAATTTGATATAACTAAATTGTCAACACATACTTGCTATCTCTCTGCTCACATATATATTACCTACACACTTTGACACTGTTAACTTTCAAAAACAATTGTTTCACGAGGTGTAAAGGAAATGTAAAGCTATCGAGTGTGGAAGAGACCAAATGAACTGAGATTTTGGCTCTACTAAGGTGTTGAGGTCCAACTTAATCCATTTAAATCTAATAGCATGCTTTATGTTGAGGTCAAATTTTGTTGAATAGTAAGGCACACAAAAATAAATAGCAAAACCTGTTTCACGCTTGTGTATTTGTTCTATAATCAATCGAATGATTTGTATATGATGTTTGTGCAAGTAAATTCTTGGAGTTTGATTTTGATATTAGTGTTTACTTGTTTCATTTTGACTCATTGGCATGGAGGTTTTGTATCATATTGGTGTAAAGTTAGTGATTTGATCCACTTTTTGCATTGTGGATTTGGTACTAGAAGGATTTTTACTTTTTGTTTTCTTTTAGATTCAAACCATGCCATGGGCAAAGTAGTTATTAGTAATACAAAAGGAAGTACAATTGTACAAAACTTTGTAGTGGAGATAAAATTTGACTTGCTATCGTAATAGACAAAAACACACTTAACAAAGATTCAAAAACATGGTAAATTTGATGACAATATCATTTTGTCTTCAAGTTCTAATAAATAAAAATAGTTAATTAAAACCATTCATCATGAATTGCATCTAAGTTATGTAATAATTTGTAGGCTTAGTACACATGAAAATGCTAATAAGAGAAGAGGTTGGGGTCCTACAAGAGGTCCTCAAATTGATTCGAAAAGAAGTTGGAGTTAAAGTGGAATGATTTGATGCAACCAGTTGGTTCAAATAGCTATCAATTTAGGTCATACTTGGGTAATTTGCACGAAATGGCATGAGATTACTGCTTACTTATGTGCACTAATGAGATATTCCTAAAGGCATAGTGGGGGTCCTGCAAGAGGTCCTTGAATTGATCCGGAAAAAAGTTGGAGTTAAAGTGAAATGATTTGATGCAATCAGTTGGTCCAAATAGAGATCAATTTAGGTCATATTTGGGTAAATTTGCACGAAATGGCATGAGATTACCACTTACTTATGTGCACTAATGAGATATTCTTGAAGGCATATTGGATTATATATGGAAATAAGTTCAGGTATTAATTTTTTTTTTTAATATATATCTTTTTGTTAACTATTTTGAATTCTTTAAATGTCTAATTATTTTATATCTTGTTAGGTAACTACAAATGCACCACTGGTTTATAAGAATAATTGTTTGAAATCAATTAACGCGAAGTGGCAAAATTGGAAGAGTCAAGAGAAGACTACATACTTTAGTGGAAAAGCAAAAGAAGAATGTCTAACCATGGTTCCTAAAGAGACTGGTGTACAACAATGAAAGATTCCAGTTGATTACTTGGGTACAAAATAATTAATAATATGCAGTTTTAACTTAATGATAAATAGCGTGTTCATATTATCAGTTTTGTGTACAATAGTTTCATTCTAGTATTATTTTTAGTCTAGCTTATTCTCTCTATTTAAATTATATACTCTTAGGAAGTGACAGAAAAGAATAAGTGCAATCGTGAACAAGTAGGGGCTCTTCATTGCATGGGAATGAAATCATGTGCTAATAATAGACGCCGAGAGGTATTAGAAATTAAGTAGTAAAATTTGTAAAGTGATTGTTATATATTGTGGTCTTTGCATATGGCAGTTGTACGTAAGCCTATAGACAAAGTCAGTGTGTGGATCGAATGGATTCAGCCAGTAATCCAAAGGACAACGATAGTTGATTTCATTGTATGATTTCTCTGTTTGATAAATAAATAAAATAACATATTAGTTTTTATGTTAGAGTTGATATATTTATTTAAATTTATAGGAACAATTCAACAAAAAATTAGATGAAGCACTTGTAAATGAGAAAGATTCAGTCGAATTAAGATATCGCATATTTGCAAAGGCTGTAGGAAATTATGGACATGGCTATATTCGAACAATTGGGTCAGGCGTCACACCATCCCAACTCAACCACACACAAAAAAATGCTCTTAGTGAACTAGATGCACTAACAATAACCATTGGAGAAAATTGCATTAAAAAACGCGCAGTAGATAATGCTGAAAATATGAAGGCATATAATGATGAGTGAACCCATTTACACTTTCAAATTGAATTAATGCAATCTAAGTTAGCTCTAACTCGAGCCCAAGTAAGCCATAGTATTTACTTACACATATAATTTAAGATTTTTTATGAGTATATTGTTCTATTGTTTAAGTTTAATGTCTAATAAATGTATACATGTAGGTTATGTAGACGTGTACTTCACGTACAAATAGAAATACCAGTGAACAAGTTCATTTCCGTTTCCAACAAGAAGAGGTTTGCAATGTTATTCATATTATCGATCATATTGTAACCAAAATTTACAAAATTTTTGTTATAAATCAGATACTTACTCTGCAATTATAATGAAAGGATGAAAATCAAATTGTTATTTTTTAAACGTTGAAAACTCAATTGCTACTCGAACAATATATTGGAGCACATGATATAACTTTTTCAGGTTTTATATGTGTGTATGTAATTACAATTCAGCAGAAGTGGAATATATGAGGGTGTAATGACAAGGATTTGGAAATGATAGCCGATGATGAATTTGCTTTGTCCAAATCACAATCCAATGATTGACATAAGGGCAAATGGTTCTACATAGCCTTTTGCTTTTGTAAAGATTGAGATTGATGTTTTTTTGGTCATTTTGATAGAGTCTAATCATAGCGTACATGGACCCAAGGGTTCCACTATTTTGCTTTCTCCTCTTGTATTATGGCATTCTTGATTTTAGTTGTTAAAAACTTTATTTCATTGCATATCCTACCAGTGTATAAATATGATCGTACAAATTCCAATTTCAAATGCTTTATATCAGGCTGGCGGCGAATTAACTGTAAATGGCTATTTGGTTTTTCATATGTTGCTGGAATTTAATAGGATTGGGAACCCCACCCCATGGGATGACAACAAAGTTGTTATCATTTAAAATTATTGTTTGTTATTGTGTTGGATTGAAAACTTTGTTTGCTATATATTGTGGTGGATTGATAGCTTAGTTTTGTATTGTGTTGGTTCAACAATATTGCTACTTATTTTATCTAATGAACAATAATGTTATTTTTCAAGTTTCTCATTAGGCTTATGTGAAGAATGTTTGACAATCAACGAGATTGATATTTAAGTTTATTTATTTTTCATAGATCCTGTTTATTTTGTGAGGAAAGAACAAAATATGATAACACTTTTAGATAATTGTCTTGATTTATGTCATTTTGTGGAACTTGTTTAGATACATTACTGGATTCATTTTCTAGTAAACAAAATTTTGAATTAATATAGTTGTCATTATTTTATATTTATAAATTAGTTTTATTCTCATTCATATAGAGTTATTAACTTTAATGGGATAAAATTGAAAATAAATAAAAATAAAAAATTATTCTGACAAAAGTTATCCTTGGCAAATAAATTTTAAATATCTTTTAGTTATGACAGCCATAATACCGTGGCAAAAAACAAAGTTAAATGTTTGAATAATCACTCGATTTTTAGTCTCGTCTTATTTACTTACTGAACTTTAAAACGGTGCTGAATGCTCATCGAACTTTACAACGTTACTCGCTATTACTCACTCTTAACGATCCATTAACAGCTAGTGGATGGAAAAGCACACGTGACAGACGGAACGTCCACGTGGCATACGTTTTTGCTAACTAATGTTGAGTTGTCCGCCACATCAACAATTTAATTTTTTGAATAATCACTGAACTTTTAATCTTGTCTTCGTTCACTCACTAAATTTTAAAATGTTGCTGAATGCTCAATCAACTTTTTAAAGTTACACTCCGTTACTCACTCATAACGATGGAATGCCCACGAAGCTGACGAAATGACCACATGTCATTCATTTTGTGCCATTAAATTTGCCAACCAAAATAGTCGCGTGCTATGTCTTCAAATGCATTTTAAAAATGTATTTTTTAAGATGTCAAAAACGGTGAAACTTGCCCCAATTAAACAAACAATTTCATTCAAATTGATTTCTCTCAAACGTTCCACCAATTGATTACCGACTTGTATCTAGCATGGAGTACAAGATCTACGCAATCAAAAAAATCTCACGCATATACCTTCCACGTAGAATGCAACTCCAAAATCGACGTCCAGGGATACCTTATGTCCAAGATATTTTCAACACTCGAACATTACCACAATAACACTACTTTTTGTTTATAATCAGTGAAGAATTAGAGTATTTCCATCACAGATTGGTTCACCAGATAAGATAGGTTAGGGCTAGGATTTTTGATATAACGTTTATGAGAAATTAATTTGAGATCAATTGGAATGAAATCGTTTGTTTAATTTGAGTAATTTTCAAATTTTTTGGCATCTTAAAAAATGCATTTTTAATAACATGACGTGCAACTATTCTGGTTGGTATATTAATAGCACAAATAGATTATGTATGGTCATTTTGTCAGTCACTTGGGCATTTTCGTCAATGCACTGTTATTGAATCGTCATGAGTGAGTAACATAGTGTAACTTTGAAAAGTTGAGTGATCATTCAACAATATTTTAAAGTTTAGTGAGTGAACGAAAACATGACTAAAAGTTTAGTGATTATTCAAAAAATCAAATTGCTGACGTGGCAGACAACTCAACATTAGTTGGAAAAAACGTATGTCACGTGGGCATTCCGTCTGCCACGTGGGCTTTTTCGTCCACTGGCTGTTAATGGATCGTTAAGAGTGAATAACGATGAGTAACATTGTAAATGTCGGTGATCATTCAGCACCATTTTAAAGTTCAGTGAGTAAATG
The DNA here is from genome assembly GCA_030279155.1 of Forsythia viridissima. Taxonomy (NCBI): domain Eukaryota; kingdom Viridiplantae; phylum Streptophyta; class Magnoliopsida; order Lamiales; family Oleaceae; genus Forsythia; species Forsythia viridissima. Next base: position 1,931,690 of record CM059033.1, read on the forward strand.
AAGACGAGAAAAAAAGTTGAGTGATTATTTAAACATTTAACTCCAAAAAACACAATAAAATCAACTTTTTTTTTTTTTTTTTTTGGTAATGCTCAGTCATAACTAATTTATTTGAGAAATTAGTCTATTACGACGATAAATTAATGTCATAAAAAGTATTATTAATTATTTATAAATGATTTTAAATTTAGCACCTATTATTTGCTTCAACAATTAAACTGTTAGAAACCGTAGTAAATAGTTTTCGCGACACTCCCTTCGCTGTTGCAAATGTATTTGGCATCACAAAAACCGTCGCAAATAATTTTTGATACGGGTTGGGTACCTTATTGTGACTGTTAGTAGCCATCACAATAACAAAAAATTCTTGTAGTGTAGGGTTTGATTTTTATATATTTTGCTTCACAGTCCATGGATTATTTATAGGAAAATTAGGATTGGGGGTATTTTAGACAATTTAGATGTTTTGCACACATGCCACTTCCTTATTAGTGAGTTTATTGTCAATAACATATTCTTGTTTGATCTTGTTTTGTATTTTTAACGGTCTTTGCACATGTGGTAGTGGCTTCTTGCCATGTCGTAAAAAAAAAAAAAAATATTTGTTGTCCCCTCATTTGCGACAGGGAATGTGGGGTTGCATGTTCTTTGTTTTGCCAATCAGCCTCCACTTAGTTTGATATGAGATTTTAGAGAATTTCTTCAAGGCAAATAGGCTTGTCTTCTACCTTGTCTTTGAGGATGACGAGGTTAAGGTTCACCTCCTTTTACTTAGTCTAGAGGTTCGCTTCGATGTGAACCACTCCTCCTTAACCACGTCGTGTGTAGCTTCGTCTCTATCGACGTTGCTCCAGTGAGGCATATTGTAGTTTGCAGAATCTTTGGATTGTTTACGATAACTCACGTGGAATAGAACGTACTATTAACAATAACCATACTAGCTATTAATATGCAACATAAAAAGCAAAATTGACAAATTCACCCAAATTTGGCTATTGAGTTTGAATTTGTTAGGTTTTCACCTCATAATAATTAATTAAGATCTCTTTTAACATGCTATATTTCCAATAATATGCAAAGGACCCCTAAATTGATGGGATGTGAAAATGGGATGTTTACAAACATATATATGAAAGAATATTGATGTACACTAACTGCAAGTCTTAGATTTGTAGCAACTTGTGCAAAAAATAAGATTACAACAAAATTGATGAGATTAAAAGAATTAAAATAAAACATTGGGAATTTTTTGACTGGGTGATGGTGGAATTTTGACAATATATTTGAATTGAAAATGATGAAAATGAATGGGAGCAATGGGAATAGTGAGTGCATGAGCAATTTGGTCAAAAGAGAAACACAAGATATACACACTTACTTTCAACTTTGTGACAAATAAAATGAAAATTAATTGCCACGTGTTTTGTACCATTTCAAAAATAAAGAGATAATAATAAACAAATTGTAGATATTATTGAAGCAACTACATGATCATCGACTTGGATAAAGAGCGGATAATCATTCATTGCTTGTCGGAGCTCCGCAAAATAAGATTTGAACTAAGAAAAACATAAAGTGTTGATAGAGGTTATATCGTATGAGTTACTTGATTTAGTCAGTTAATATCGAAAAGCACACAGAAGGATAAAAGATTATTGCGACTTAAAGAAAACTTTGATGAAGTGAATTATTAGAGTTTAGAGAACTCTTCACTTCCGTCTTGAATAGTGCCATTAATGAATTAAAATAGTTTTGTGTTATCAAAGATTTGATTAAACAAACTCGAGTCAATTATTATTTTTTTTAGCTATTATGTAACCATATAAAATCTCAAGAAAAAGGTAATTAACTTATAAACTAAATCCACACGAATTTAAAATTTATTACCAGTAGGTTATGCCAATCTCATCGCTTTATCGATTGTATGGCGCCAACCAGAGCCACACAAAACCTGAGAAAAATCATTGGGCAATATAGAGAAATTAATAAAAGCACAGGGACACAATAGTCAATTAACCACGTATACAAAACTAGCTTGGATTCCTGGAAGTACAATTTCAAATCAATATCGTACAAAACGCCAAAGCGGTGAGATTGGAACGCATATCAGATTCCGGACATCTGACCGTCTATTTATTTCTAATCAACGGCCTGAATTATCGATCCGCGTACTTTTCATCTGATTGGTCCACCATCCAAGTCTCCACCACTATATAAACTACTCTTAGTTCCCCTCCCAATTCATTACAATTGCCCTGCATTCTCTCTCTTAAAGCACGCACGATTAAATTAGTTCACTATTAATTCTTTGTAAAATCAAAGATCATATCGAATGGCGGGTCGGGGTAAGACTCTTGGATCAGGGGCAGCGAAGAAGGCGACGTCGAGGAGCAGCAAGGCGGGGCTACAATTCCCCGTTGGTCGTATCGCCCGTTTCCTCAAGGCCGGCAAGTATGCGGAGCGTGTCGGTGCCGGTGCTCCCGTCTACCTCGCCGCTGTCCTCGAGTATCTTGCTGCTGAGGTATTTAAAAGATTTGGACAACTTACTTATAAAATTCCCCAACTCTAGGATTTTGGGGTTTAGGGTTTGGAAATTTTCGTAAAATTTCAGCAATTTCCGACTGTTTCTTAATATTTATCAGATTTTATTTATATCAAAAAATTTCAGTAATAGTTGTTTAGATATGCAATGTTCTATACTTTGTATTTTGAATTGGAGATATCTAATTGTTAACGAATTTTTTTTGCCTTTAAATTTATGTCTCTGATTGGAACCACATTTTTTGGGCTTTGTTGTAAATAATTTATGGCCTGGTGTATAGTTTTTATGAAATATTTAGCCTTAATAGTGATATTAATTGCAAACCCCGAGTTTAGGTCTTGAATAGTTTTGTTCCTAATAATTGTTGTGTGGATATTTTTGTGTATGCAGGTGCTGGAATTGGCAGGGAATGCAGCAAGGGACAACAAGAAAACTAGAATTGTTCCGAGGCACATTCAGTTGGCTGTGAGGAATGATGAGGAACTAAGCAAGCTTCTTGGTGATGTGACCATTGCCAATGGTGGAGTGATGCCCAACATTCACAACCTTCTGCTTCCAAAGAAGACTGGTGGTTCATCAAAGCCCTCTGCTGACGAGGATTAGATTAAGAGAAAGGGAAGGACAAAAAGAACATATGGATTCACAGTGTTGTTTTGGACATTATAAATTGGATCATGGGAGTGTTAGATTACTTAGGAATTTTCTTCTATGTTTTGCCCCCCGAATTTTAGGCTGTTTAGTGGTAATTGCCAGTAGTTTTTCTTTTACATATGTAATTGTAAATGAGTGATTGGAAATCCAAATCATGTTATTTGAGGAATGAAAAGTTGCATTAAGGAGAATGGAATTCTTGTGTCATGTGATCTATATTTTTTGACGATGTTTAAGGAAGTTTTGTCCTGGTAGTTGGATGTAGTAAATGCCATGTTATAAGTCAATTGGATTGATGGTGGTAGTTCCTTTGATGTTTTGTTGGTATGTTCTGAATGAATTATCATGGACAGACTGGTATATGTATTCGATGCTCGGGTTATTATCTGTTGTTGCTTGTGACAAGCTGAATTTGATCCTTACCAGAGTAAAGCTTTGTGCTGGGAAATAAATTTCCAGGCTCAATGAATCGCTGTTCAATAATGGAAATAATCTAAGGTATTGCTTTCAAAATTTTTGTTTGAGTTTATTGATGTTTGAATCATTGTGTGTTGAATTTATATATTGGTTGATATTGTGATCTTCTGTTTAGAAAGCAGTAGTACTGTTTAGTTTCCAAAAGTCAAAGAAAATCAGATTTTCTATTTTTGGTTGCAGCTCACAAGCTTTTGTTTTGTAAATTCTTTTAATTACTATAGGAGTGGCAATTTTGACTTTGCTATCTCATTTATCCAACTCATGGATTTTTGTCCATAATTGCTATGAAGATGCATGATTTGGTCAGAGACATGGGTTTGTGCTTTAAATGCTGACATGCTGTGATGGAGATGTGTGCAAACCATTTTTTTAAACCTACTTCTAATTTGAATTCAACAATGTAGTGTGAAAATTGAATTTCAGCATGATTTTGTCCGGTTTGCATGACATATAACTAATTGGTTGGGATTCATCCATAGAATTCCACTATTTGTAGCAAGGCAACAGTTTTGACTGTCCATCGTTAGCATAGCATCACCCTATTGTAGTTCGCTAAATCCCAAAATTGTTTGTCTATGGCACTCTTTGAATAAATGTTGTTGTAGTAGGGATGGAGTGAAGAAAACTGTGTCAATGGCACTTGTCGTGGCTGTGTTTATGGCATGTTTTGTGGATCAGTTGGACAGAGGAAGAAGAAGAAGCTTGTTGCTTTTGTTGTCTAATGTGTTTTAATTTTTTTTTTGAAGTAGAGAGATGTTGGGCAATGTTGTCAATGTGAAGAAAGAATTCCATTTGTATTTTGTAATGGTTGTACTGGTGCTTTTGTGAGAGATGAAAATTTGAACATGTTTTTATAAACATGAAGCAGGTAGCAACAGGATCTTCCAAAACATGAAGGTCAATAAAGAAAAGGATCTTGTACGTCTTCTCCTTCATGGTTTCCTACAATTCTTCATGCCCAGCGGAGGAAGAGAGGGGGGGGGGGGGAGAGAAGAGTCCTCTGATTTCTGGAGATTTTGGCCCAGCATTTGGGCTGCCCATATTTTCATATGGGTTTTAAAATTTGACCCAACGGCTGATGTGGAGCAGCCACATCAGCTGATGGGTAAATCATCTCCTGCCCCTTGGGGGCAGGAGAACGGGACTCAGGGGCAGGTGAACGGGACTCATAAAGAAAAGACACTTTTTACGGAAAAACAAAATCACACTAGTCGTATGTTCCAAAACAGAATGTCCCCTCTTGTTCAAGATTTTGTAACCCTCTTATAAGTATTCAAAACCAGTTCAAGTTGAAACAGAAAAAATCTGGCATTGAACTTACTAAGGAGTCACTTTTTTGTATTTGTTTCTGGAACTCTGTAATGCACACAAACATGAAGCAAGTAACTGCACAGCATAAATTGCCTAAGTACATGAACTTGTGTTTACATTACCCAAAAAAAGAACTTACGATGTTCACATTGCCAAATAAAACTCGTTCTGATGTTTACAACGCAAAAAAAAAGACAACCTACTGCGTATCATAAATTTTCCCTAAAAAGCATTCATCAAGAACATCTGTAATCTTCTATCTTCTTCTTCATCTTTCTCCATGGTTGTGTTATTGTTTGAATTTCTTCTAGTAACCGTATGTAATGACTGGCTTGGTGGAACACTGGTGGGCTCTTCAAAATTGAAATCTGTTTCTTCATTAACAGCTCATCCATCTATGTTACACGTATCTTCAAAATTTGTATATCCTGTGTCATGTACTCTTCTTCAGCTGCAGTCCATTGATCCCTTAGATACATGTATGGAAAAAAATATTATATGAAAAATCATTCTACTGGAATCTTGTTTCAAAATTTCATCCTAGTCATTTATTGTTCATTTACTAATTTCATCTTAATCATTTACTCTTATCATAAATTTATTGTTCATTTACTTATAATGGGTTAAATTAATTTAGATTTTGTTTTAATTATAGTTCCAAGCTAGCAATTATAAATGCTCCAATTTAAGACAAGGTTTGGTTTATCTTGTTGCTAGGATTGCACAACCTTGGTATCTTTTCTAATTTGAAGTAAGTTCTTCATGAGTCCCAAAAGTGATATTAGAGCACGATTGACTATGCTTAAAAGTATCATTTTAAGAGCATATAATTTAGAAAAGTTCAATAAACCACTTAAAATGTGTTTTTAAACACATCTTAACATTATGCAACATAAAAGCAAGGATTTGAAGTGGGGATCTGCCAAAAACAAGCGAAATTGACAAATTCACCAGAGTTAGGCTTTGAATTTGAATTTGTTAGGTTCTCACATTATAATTAACATGCCAACATCTATTCCTAATAATATGTGTAATGAGACACCTAAATTAACGGAAATGAAAATGGCGATGTTTACGAAGTTATATATGAGTATTGATGTATACTAACTAAAAGTCTTAGTGCAAGAACTAGTGAAGGAATAAGATTACAATAGAATCGACAAAATGCAAAAATATTGAACTAAAATACGGAGGAAATTTTTGATTTGTACATTCTCGGCATGCCCTCCGTTATAGTGGGCTTTTAAGTGACAATAACTTGGATCGAAGCTAATGAAATGTAAGCGAGTAATAGGCTTCCATTGCATCAACGACATGGTCAAAAGAAGAAGCATGAGATACACACATTTCATCATTTTTGGACTTTTTTTCACGAACAGAATGAAAATTAATTACTACATATTCCACAAGAAATTGAAAAAATCAATATTTGTACAAAAGTGAGTAACACCAGTATTTCTCGAATAAAATTGTAAGTTTGTTGAGTCAGAGAAAGACCCACGCTCTTGAAGCCACCACACGATACTCAACTTGGATATAAGATTGGGCAACTTAATGTTGGTGTGCTAGTAAGTAGGATTTGAAGCAAGAAACAGAATATAGGCATTGGTGGAGAATATTGCGATGAATGAATTAAGAGAACTTGACATCATGAATATTGACATAAAATATTGTTTCGCGCAGAAAGTGTGTCCTTCGCTAACAATTAAAGGATTCAGACGATGTGTAAGGGACGCCAAACCTTTTGAGACAAAGTCCCAACAAGGGGTTTTTGATTTATGAAGATTACAATAGTGGCAAAGGATGAAAAAACAAAACGAAATGCCTCCAAGGGACACAAGCACACTAGAATTCACTGTAAAGAAATATTTAAGACTAAAATGGAACGAAATTACATTTCCCTGTTTTTTGAGAGTTGTCTTCTTTCTTCTGTCATTCAATCTTTTTTCTTTTATACTTTACCAAACGGTTTTACCACACGTTTTCCTTCAATCTTGCGTAAAAAAACTTCTCGTCGCCCAATAACTACCCATTTCCTCTATAATGATTCAACTGCTTGTAACTCCTCCATGATGATTCAACTGTTTGTAACTCCTCCATGATGATTCAACTGTTTGTAACTCCTGAAACGTGGGAGAAATGATAAGAGAGGAAGGAAAAACTCTTTAAGAACGGTTACTCTTATGAAGTGATTGATCGTTCTAATCGCCCAACGCCCTGGGCGTTTCTGATCTGGGCGATATCCATTTTGGGCCCTATTTGGCCTGGATAATTTCCATTGGGCCTATATATAAATTTACCTGGGCATCCATTGGGCCTGGACGAAATATATTTCTAGGCCTATATGCTTGGGTACTTTCTATGGGCCTACATGTACAATTTTTCTTAAGTCTCTTTTTAGGCCCTTATTATTTTGTATGTCAACAGTTACCCCCCAATATGGCTTAATTAATATAATCACTTATTAATTAGCCATATTCACTTGGTGGCGTTCCATCTTCTAAAAAAGTATGTTTGGCGCTTCAATTCCGAAATCCTAAGTGCACGATTTTTATAAACCCAAAAAAGGCGCCATTACATTGTACCAATAACCACGTCCGGTCCCCATCACGTCGCCGCCCTTTTCTCCTTCTATAAAAAGACACTATTCATCTTCTCATTGACTTCTCATTTACCTTCTCAAGCTGGTCATCTCCTTTGCAATCCTCCTGTCAATTTGCTGAAACAATGTCTACGTCTAAAGCTTCCTCAGAAAATAGCATTACTTTCGAAGATTTCCGAGACTTCCTAACTAAACCTCATGTAAACCCATCGAGTCTTCTACCCTCTAGGCCTGATATGAATGAGTTCTATTTGGGCCCGTCGTTCAGGGACGTAGACTCCATTGGGCGACTGGCTACGGCCCAATTTTTTCCTTGCACCCAAGAACCTCCTTTCTTGGACCCTTTCTCTTTGAAGCCAGTCCGCGAGAAGAGCATTCGCACATGGCCTAAATCTGATACCACTTTCCGCCTCTGGCATGCGCGCATGATGAAACACGGCCCCACGAAGGCGCTTTTTGATCGTGCCAGGATCTCTGACCTTCTGGAAATTGCCACACGTCCCCCGCTCTATGACCCTGTTCTTTTCCCAATCGCCCTAAGTTTCTGGTCTTACGAGTACAACACCTTTATTTTTCCTCTTGGCCCAATGTCGATTACTCTAAGGGACGTTGGTGCTTTGGTCAATCTTCCTCTTCTAGGTGATACCATTTCTCCTGCCATGCTGATATCCTCCCTTGCTCCAAGGTTTGATAAGAAGTATACGGACTCCTATTCAGGCATGCAGGAGCTTTATGACAACACTGGCAAAGATCCTACTCATGCAGAGCACGTAGCTTTCCTCCAGGTTTGGCTGTGTAGGTATATTCTTTGTGTTCCTAGTCTTAAACCTTCTATGGCCTATTTGCCCATCGCCCATGAGTTGGCCCTTGGTAGGTCTTTAAATCTATGCTCTTTGTTTCTAGCCGCCTTCTATAGAGGTATGGCCTACCTTCAACATCAACTTAGGACCAATGCTTCTCCCACTGGAAGTGGGCCTCTTTGGCTCGCTCAATTGTGGTTGAGAGCATATTTTCCACAGCTTGGTATTCCTTCAATACCCCCTAGGCCGGTGAGTTGTTACGGGCTAGTTATCAACCAATTAGCTCCCGTTGATATGTCTAACTGGGATGTCTTCACATTCTTTTATAACTTAAACTCAATTATCTCTTTCTTTCCTTTCTCTGTTCATCAAGTCCCAGTCTATGTCCAACCCCCTCTTACTCTGAACGAGGTGAGTAATGTCTTGCCCGTTTGGGCCCAATACTTGACTGGGCGAGAATTGTTTCATGACATTCTCACGGGCACCAATGCCAAGGCTGGGGTTGAGGTCTATGCTCCCTAGTTCTTTGCCCGACAGTTCGGTTTTGGCCAAACTTGGCCCATTCCTCCTTGTTACTCAAAAAGTTTTCAAGAATGCTTCCATACCATCACCAAAGTAGAAGCACAGGCCATAGATGAGCGTAATGCTTCTATGATGAATGGGTTCTCTTTGGCTCCTTTCAATCCCACTTTAGCCGTTCATCCTCTTTTTGAACAATTTTGGCCTTCGGTGAAACTTAGATTCTTCACTACTAACGTCAATCATGCATTCCATATACTCGAGGGATCAGGGTCTTCCAGAACTTCCATTTCTTCTACTCCGATTCCTATCCCTGCTGTGCCTATATCAGTTAAACATCCTGCTCATTCGTCTTCTCCTTCAAAATCTCCAACAGTGCGTACTAGACGTTCTGTTGCAATTTCCACTCAATCCAGTTCTCCTCCCGCCCAAACTGGAGCTGCGAAAGGTGTATCTAGCCGTAAACGGCCAACGTTGGATCCATCAGGTCAACCTGATGATGACAGTGATGATGATGATGGTGCTCCTCCTATGACCAGGAGAAAGGTAATATGATTTCCCCTTATTTAAAGAACACTTTAATATAGATATTGATATTCTCTTTGTACTCTAAACCAGAAGGGGGTCACTTCTCCTTTGAAAGATTCTACATCGCCCGACCCTTCAATTCCTCCATCTTCCAAGCCATCCATCGAAGTGGATTTGCCTGAAAAGGGATTCGGAGACCCAGCCGTTTCGATCGCCCAGCTAGTTGAAGAATCTCCGTCATTTCAGAGCGTTTCCCCTCTAGGTGTAGAACCGGACGGTAATATGTGCACATAGTTATGACATTTTTTCTAATTTCACCATTTGTCATGGCGTTACTCTTGAAACACTTATCATCATTCGTCCCTTTGTAGAAAGACCAATTGATTTGCCGGTTGTACTAGAGCCAGCACGCTCGGATAAGGGTGAATCTTCGCAGGCAGTCAAATCGCCCAGTGGCACATTTCTCCCTTCTTCCTCCAAAACTACTGATGAGTCAACCCATGAGGTAATTTTCTTTCGATTTACTTTACATTGTTTATTGCCATAAAGACGCTAAGTAATCGTTTTTACCTTTACAGGACGCTGATACCATCTTGCGCTCTATTCAAGACTTGTTTACGTCGTGGGAATAAGTGAAGGCTAGTCAGACCGCTCGTTCATCTTCGGCTAGTCGTCCTTCTTCTGCCTCTGGTGCTTTTTCCATAGAAAACATGAACATTCTTAAGCAGGCAGTACTTGAATACACTTCTTTCATGGACATGGATATCTCACACGCTAGTGCTGCCAACCAACGAGATAAATTTGAGCGTTTAAGCCGCCAAATGGCCCAAGCACTTGAGCTTCCTTCACTCAAACTCTCCACGGATCTCAAGTTATCTTTGAAAATCATCCATCAGGAGATAAACGCGCTGTTGGCTAAAAATGTGGAACTCAAAGCCAAGAAAACTCAATACGTCAATGCTGTGACCGAAAAGGAATCTCTTCACCAGGAAATCGATCAAGCTAAAAACAATCTGAACAAGATTTCTTCCGAGGTCATGGTTGAGGATTCTTTGATGATGAGTTTGGCTGCTCAGATGAAAGAAATTCAAGAAAAGATGGACAACTGTAAGGCCAGACTGGCCGCCAAGAAGCTCAATGCTTCTCAGGAAGTTGAACGGGCTAGATCCTTGCTTGAGCGTTATTCAGGTCTAGAAGTGGACGAAGGAATCATAGATGAACTATCCACTGCTTCTGTTGAACAGCGCGATGAGTGGGAGAAACTTAGAGAGCAGATGCGCTCTATTTGGAGAAGGCTGTAATTAAGATTCGAACGTTTTAAGGACAACTTTTCTTTTGTTTCATTCAATTTTCCTTTTGTAATGGTAGCCAATCATGGCAACCAAATTATCCGATGAAATGAATAGTTTTATTCGTTTATAGAACTGTGTCCTTTAATGTTAAACCTCTAATCGTTCAAAATCCCAAACTGACGGAACGTACTTCTTTAAATATTTGCCATTAATAGACCTCATGTGCCTCATACCATCCAAATTTTCTAAATGATATGCCCCATTTGGTAACACCTCTTTAACTCTGTATGGTCCTTCCCAATTTGATGACCATTTCCCAAACTTTGGACTACTACTATCCAATGGGAGTATTGTTTCCTAGACCAAATCCTTCGTACTAAAACATTTGGCTATAACCTTTTTATTATAATATGAAGCCACTTGTCTTTTTTGAATTTGCAATCTATCTAAGACGCTCAACTTCAATTCGTCTAATTCTAATAAATTCTGAACGAGTAGCTCAGTATGTTCATTGTCATCTATACTATTTTGCAAACGTACTCTGATCGATTGCACATTAATTTCCATAGGCAGCACCGCTTCTTGCCCATAAGTTAACTGGAAAGGAGTCACTTTAGTACTAGATCGCGGAGAAGTTCTATAAGCCCATAACGCTCTATTCAAACACTCATGCCAGCCTCTGACATTTTTGCCTATCATTTTCCTTATGATACTCTTTAAAACCTTATTTGACGATTCCGCTTGGCCGTTGGATTGGGCGTAATAAGGTGTAGAGTTTGCCAACTTAATTCCAAACTCGCTCAAAAATTCTTTCACTTGACTCCCATTTAAAGAAGTTCCATGATCTATCACTACAGTTTGAGGTATCCCAAATCTATATACGATGTGATCATGAATGAACCCTATGACACTTCCTTGAGAGATTTCTTTTAAAGGTATCGCTTCTACCCATTTAGTGAAAAAATCCGTAGCGACTATTACAAAGGTGTGCTGTTTGGACGATGGTGGGTAAATCTTTCCTATCAGATCTATCGCCCAACACTTGAATGGCCATGGTTTAATAATAGGTACCATTTCCCTTGCTGACATTCTTTGGATTGGGCCATGTTTTTGACACTCCAAACAACTTTTAGCATACTGAATGCATAACTCGCCCATTTTAGGCCAGTGATACCCACTCCTAATGATCAACCACCTCATCTTTTGGCCAGCTTGATGTGCTCCACACATTCCTTCATGCGCTTCGGCCATAACCACTTTAGCTTCTTGTAAATTTATGCATCTCAAAAGCACACCATCTGAGCGTTTCTTATATAATTCTCCTTCAACCAGCAAATAGTTCATTGAGCGTAATTTTACCTTCCAATCGCTCTTCTTATCGGGTTCTTCTAAGAATTTTTGTATTTCTTATCTCCAATCCAATGCGTCTCCATTTTGTATACAATGCACATTAAACTCTTTCGCCCTTCGTTGAGCTACAGGCAATATCGTTCCATACTCACAAGCAGAATCCTTATTTAACATTTTTGAATCACCCGATGCCATTTGGGCCAGCTCATTTGCCAAATCGTTATATATCCTATTAACGTATTGAAGCTCTACTTGGTCGAATTCGTCCAAAAGCTCTTGAGCGATGCCATATTGGCTTATGACAGAATCACTTTGGCATTTGAAATCGCCATTCAATTGATAAATTACTAATTGAGAATCACCTCTGATAAGCACATTTTTCGTCCCTAAATCTAATAATAGCTCTAAACCGACAATCAATGCTTCGTATTCGGCTTGATTATTAGTACACATTTCAGTCAGGGCGAAAGCAAACTTGTAACAAACCCCTAATGGGTTTATTAGCACTACCCCTACTCCTGCACCCCCAGCAGTATTTGAGCCGTCAAAGTATAAAATCCAGGGTTTCAGCTCGAGCAAATTGACTTCTAGTTCAATTTCTTTAGGCACGTCTAAGCATGGATGATCGGCCAAAAAGTTAGCCAACACTTGATTTTTGACAGCCTTTTGAGGTATGAATTGTATTTCAAATTCTGACAGTGCTAAAGTCCAAAGACCAATCCTTTGATGCAAAATAGGACGAGAGAACATGTACTTAACTAAATTTACTTTAGAAATTAAGTAAATAGTTACAGGCCGCAAGTAAGCCCTTAATTTAGTACATGTAAAATATAAAGCAAGACATAATTTTTCAATAGCAGAATAATTACATTCACATGCAGTTAATCGTCTACTAAGGTAATATATCGCCATTTCTTCTCCAAACTGATCGTCTTGGACGACTAGTCCACCTATTGATTTCTGCTCGGCCGATATGTAAACTTTTATTGGCCGTCCTTGGGTAGGTGAAACTAACACTGGCGGATTTGATAGATATATCTTCAGGCTATGAAAAGCCTCTTGATGCTCTTCCTTCCAGACGAAGTCGTCCTAATTTTTCAACTTCAAAAGAGGCGAAAAAGTTTTCGTTCGCCCTGCACAATTAGAGATGAAACATCGTAAAAAATTCACTTGTCCCAAGAATTTTTGCAATTCTTTTTTGTTCTTAGGTAGTTTAGCCTCTAAAATGGCTTTTGCTTTATTTTTATCAAGTTCAATTCCTCTTTCATGTACTAGGAACCCTAGGAAATTTCCTGCATTAACACCAAATGCACACTTCAACGGCCTCAATTTTAATTTATACTGTCTCATCCGTTCAAATGAACGTTTCAATTGTTGGAAATGGTCTTTTTCTTTCAATGATTTAACCACTATATCATCAACATAAACTTCAACGAATTCTCCTATCATATCATGAAAAATTAAATTCATTGCCCTTTGATAAGTGGCTCCTGCATTTTTTAAACCAAAAGGCATGACTATCCATTCAAAACATCCTAGAGCACATGGGCATCTGAATGCAGTTTTATGTATATCTTCTTCAGCTATATAAATTTGGTTGTATCCTGAATATCCATCCATAAAGGAGTACATCACGTGCCCGGCAGTTGAATCCACTAAGGAATCTACTGTTGGCATTGGATACTCATCTTTGGGCGTTGCTAAATTCAAATTTCTGAAATCTATGCAAACCCTAATACTACCATTTTTCTTCGATACAAGCACGATATTGGATAACCATTCAACATATCTGGCCGTCTGAATAAAACTTGTCTTTATCAATCGTTCTATTTCTTTCTTTACTTCGGGCAATACATTAGGAGCAAAGCGCCTGGGGGGGTGCTTATGGGGTCTAAAATGTGGCTTGGTTGGTAGCCTATGTTCTACTAAATCTTTATCTAAACCAGGCATGTGTTCATATTCCCAAGCAAAACAATCTTTGTATTCTTTTAATAAAGCGATTAACTGCCTCTTTGCTAAGCATTTGACTGACAAATATTGGGCGATCTTCTCGTTCATCCCCAATATTCACTTTTACCAAAGAATCTTGTGCTTGAGCGTGGCCGGTCTTCATAACCCCTATCACATCATCGTCCAGATTCTTTATAGTAAGGCCTTCTGCATCCAAACAATCCACCTTACTAACTTCTCGGTCGATATTCTGTTCTAATTCGAACACTGCTAACTTGTTCTTTAAAATTTTTAAAGCCGTTTCCTTTTTTATTTCTTCTTCACACCTTTTCTTGAAAGCCATTGACTTGGCTTTGAAATCCTGAAAGCTAGCCATCTTTTTTAACATTTATTGAATATCTTTTTTGCCAATTATTGGCTCCTCAAGGGCCACTATGTTTGGCCTCATTTGATCAAACATTTCAGCAAATGCATCTACTGATAATGACTCTTCGCTCTGCGCGATGATTCGAGTTTCTTCGCCATCTTGGACTACCCTCACAGGTCTATAATTTTCCTCATACATGAACTTCTCGATCGAGTTTGCCTCTGTGACAAAAGGCCTATGATCTGCTTATACCACCTCTGCCTCACCTTCATCGTTCCAAAAAACTAGACATTGATGGAGCGACGAAGGTATACAACGATTTCCATGAATCCAATCTCTTCCTAACAACACATTGTAGCTAGTCGGCCCGTCTATTACAAAGAATGCTGTGGTTTTAGTGATAGTTCCTACCGTCACGTCTAACGACATTACTCCTTTGGCTGAAGTTGCCCCTCCATTGAAGCTCGTAAGAATAACTTTAGTAGGGATCAAATCACTCTCCGTCTTTGTAAATTTCTTTATCATTCTGGATGGAATGGTATTGATAGCGGCCCCATTATCGATGAGAACTTTGGCTACTGGGATGCCATTGACTAAAGCTTTTACATATAATGGTCTTAAATGTTTGGTTAAATTGGCCATCGGCTTCTTAAAGATGACTTTTTCAGTTGCCTCTATCTCTACCTCTTGTTTCCCATCATCTTTTGGATCAAATTGCTGTGTCAGATTAACGTGCAACATTTTGCACTGATCTTCTGTGTCGGTCTTCTGAGTTTCTATGTCACTCTTTTCTTGCCAACCTGTAGGAGGTGGCAATATCATTGGAGGAGGTCCATACTTTTCAGAGCGTGGTACCCTCATTTTTCTCTTAGGTGTCCCGTATAACACGTAATAATCAAAAGATCGCCCAGACGGTTCGCCCAACAAATCTACTTTTCGGACGCCTTCTTGATATAGCTGCTTTAGTAGATTGTTATATGACACTCCTCTCTTTCTTCTTTCTGATTCTAGGTCAATCTCTTCTTCAACATCGGTCAAGCCATCATCTTCCTCTTCCTCACATATACCTCCAGAGGTTTGCCCGATTTCTCCCTCACATTCTAGCATGCATGCTTCTTCCCCCTCATCGTCTTGTGTCTCCTCATCTCCCTTACTTTTAAACTCATTGGCAAGCAAATAATTATTAGCCAAGACTGGGGGCAAAGAACCAAATTGAATAGTGATGGAATGTCTTGGATCATCTTCATCTTCGTCTTTGTTGCGTCTTTCAAATCTCAACCTACCAGAAGAATCTTCCGACAATTCTTCTGTTGAATCGTTCACGTTATGTTCTTTCTCATCTTCGAGATTTTCCTTAGCAACGACGTTGGAGAAATTGGGCAATTTGGGACGTATCATCTCCTGTTGTTGCCTCATCATTCGTCCATAATTTCTCTGATGACGTCTTTGCTGCGTCCTGGTCATTTGATCAAAGGGTATCACCCTTCCCGCACTGTATTGGAATGAGTGCCATACATTCGATCGATGGGGCTGTGGCCTAAACGTTCTGCTGTTGAGCATCGGCCTGCCATCATGCACCGACCTGATTTCTCTTTCAAAAGGAGGCCTTGGTACCTTTCGCCCTTGAATAGGCTGGAAATTTGGGGTCATGTTTGGATGATTGTGACGTCCCCATACTCCCATTTTCTCCTCATCTTCATTTATTTCTCTACTACATCTAGCACACAATATTTTTTCGTTCTTTTCGACTTCTTTACCTTTGAGACGTTCGAAAACACTAGGATGCTGTTCAAGATCCTCGTCTCCATTATCAACTACCAATTTGAATTTAGGTAAACCACTTTTGAAACCTGTTGATATCATATTCACTCCCAGTGGCCGCAGAAAGGGATTCTTATCCACTGCCATCTTCTTTTTAGCTTTAAAAGTGATTCGTCCTGATTCAATGGCATCCTGTAACATATGACGAAAAACCAAACAATTATTAGTTGTATGAGACCTTGCATTATGCCACTTACAATATTTCTTATCCTTAATTTGCTCAGGATTTGGCAATTTGTGTTTATCACTCAGTTTTATTTGTTTGTCTTTATACAATCTATCAAATATAGTGTCTGCTTTGGTTATATTGAACGAAAACGCTCTAGCCTTTTTGCTTGTATCTCTTAGAGGCTCATTTTTCGTCGTCGTTCCTGAGTTAATCACTAAGGGGCATGCATACGCATCTCCTTTAACCAATTCGGCCAGACATATTTCGGTTTGATCATGATATTCATCTACAATATGAACGTCGAAGTTTGGGTCTTTATAGTAAGTCCCTTTGCTAGAATTTTTCATTTGTTCTTCTTCTCTTATCAAGCGCTCATATCTAATCACATTGGCCGTTAATTGGAAGAGATCAGGAAACTCCCTATCCTGAAATTTCTTTTTTAAATCGAAACTTAAACAACTCTGAGCAATCTTAACAAATTCCTTTTCAGGTAAGGGCACGAAGCATTTACTCCTAGCAGTTTTAAATCTTTGAAGAAAAACTTCCGCCCATTCAGTTGGCATTTGACGTAAGTTCGCCAAATCGACCAAGGTAACTTCGGATTCGGTTTTATAGAATTGAGCATGGAACAACTGTTCTAACTGTTGCCATGTCTGAACAGAGTTTGCTGGTAAATTAATGAACCATGAAAAAGCTATCCCTGTTAGCGAACTAGGAAACAACCTCATTTTGTGATAATCACTTACCTCACCACAATACAATGTAAATCGCCCTACATGTTCCAATGTTGAGACTTCTCCTAAACCTGTGAATAGTGAAAATTCTGGCACCTTATATCCTCTAGGCCACGGATACGCTTGATCTATCCAATCGGGATATGGCTTCCTATAAGTCGGCCTAATGAAAGGATGCATTCCAAAAGCCATCTGATCTTGCATTATCTCTGCGATTTGGTTTCTCAAGGCTGTGTTAGGATCGTGTGGGACTCCTATGGGTTGGTTCATAGGTGGGATCAACTGAGGTCTATTATTTAACCCCGGGTTTGTGGCCAGATTACCATTATTCAAGGTATTATTGCCATTTATTTGGACATTTGCCCATTCGCTAACGTGTGTTGCGTTTTGTCCTATATTTGGTATATTTTCTCTTGCGTTCGGGCTATCCCCCAAGTTGGATGGTCCCACATTATGACCACTCAAATTGGCCATGTCGCCTCTACCTACATTTGACGTCGATGATATAAAAGGCGTTTTTATTCCTTGACTAGGATTCATAGGGTTCATCGTTGGTGAATTGTGCCCTACGATCGTCCTGGTTTGGAAATGATTCCATATATTTGGCAAATTTGGTTGACATGTTTGGCCTACTAACCTATTCATAAGTTCATTTAAAGTACTTCATTGGTTGGCCATGTTATCATAATGCACATTTTCAGTTTGAACAAACTTTTCCATATCATGAACATTTTGCAGGCTTACCTGTCCCACGACATCTTGTGTGAGTTCGCCAAGTAATGCGCGCATGGTGCATGGACTCAATTCCGTCATCGGTTCATAACGGCTTTGATTTTGTCCCTCTGTTGCCAGTGTATTTTGCTGTTCTTCATATCGCTCGATCACGGATTGGATTCGCTGGCTTGCTAGCTCCTTATCTGAATTCTTATGAGGCATATTGTTCTACTTTCTTGTATTTTCTAACACCAAAAGGGTCCCACCGGGTGTGCCAAATTGTTTCGCGCAGAAAGTGTGTCCTTCGCTAACAATTAAAAGATTCAGACGATGTGTAAGGGACACCAAACCTTTTGAGACAAAGTCCCAACAAGGGGTGTTTGATTTATGAATATTACAATAGTGGCAAAGGATGAAAGAACAAAACGAAATGCCTCCAAGGGGCACAAGCACACTAGAATTCACTGTAAAGAAATATTTAAGACTAAAATGGAATGAAATTACATTTATCTGTTTTTTGAGAGTTGTCTTCTTTCTTCTGTCATTTAATCTTCTTTCTTTTATACTTTACCAAACAGTTTTACCACACGTTTTCCTTCAATCTTGCGTAAAAAAACTTCTCGTCGCCCAATAACTACCCATTTCCTCCATGATGATTCAACTGCTTGTAACTCCTCCATGATGATTCAACTGTTTGTAACTCCCCCATGATGATTCAACTATTTGTAACTCTTGAAACGTGGGAGAAATGATAAGAGAGGAAGGAAAAACTGTTTAAGAACGGTTACTCTTATGAAGTGATTGATCGTTCTAATCGCCCAACGCCTTGGGCGTTTCTGATCTGGGCGATATCCATTTTGGGTCCTATCTGGCCTGGATAATTTCCATTGGGCCTATATATAAATTTACCTGGGCATCCATTGGGCCTGGACGACATATATTTCTAGGCCTATATGCTTGGGTACTTTCTATGGGCCTAAATGTACAATTTTTCTTAAGTCTCTTTTTAAGCCCTTATTATTTTGTATGTCAACAAATATAATTATTATTAGAGTTAATTAGCTAGAATACCTCTTTTTGGGAAAAAAGTTGAAATATACCTTCTTTTTAATAATATCAATATTTACCCTTTTTAATTAAAAATTAATGATATTTAACTCATCCACCCACGCACCGATCCACGCACCCACCACGTAATCCCTTCTCCAAGAAAACACTATCACTCCCAAACGGTTCCCTTCTCCGTAAACGGTTTCTCTCTCTCCAAAAACGAAACAGTTTCTCTCTCAACGTTACTTTCCCAATTTCTTCACTTGCAAACACTTTCATTACTTTCATCACTTTCTTCTTCAATTTCTTCAATCTAAGCACTCATTTACAATTAGGGCAAAACAACATCACGATTTCAGCGTAATCTTTCACCATTTCTTCATATCCACTTTCTATAATCGGTTCTTCAATCAAGCCATGGTGAAAACTCGAAAATCAGTAAATATAGAATTACAAATAAATATGGCGTCTACAAGGGCGAAGAGAACGACGGCTGAGACTTCAAGTCGTAGAGATAAGAAGAAATCGAAAAAATCAACAGAGGATGATGAAGTCCTATATACACCAAACGTATGTATTGCATTTTTCTGTATTGTGTAGCTTTTCTATGGCTTCCTTAATGTACGGTTTTTCAGGGGGTTTTATTTTATTTTTTTGCCTGTATTTTAGTCGATTTAACATGTAAGTATGACTGAACATTGTGCGTGAAAGGTTCAAATACATGCTTTCTTAGTGGGAAAGGATCCCTCACGCACTACGTTCAGTCATATATTCAAATACATTAAGGGTAATCTATGATCCAGTTTTCCATTTGTTTTTGCACAGATAAGGGTTTCTTATCTCTTATGGGTTAGTGAATATATCATTACATGCTTAGATTATTTGTTGGCAGGTTGTTGTTCTGTGTATAACTTGACTTACTTTTTATTGCTCATGTCATGTGATATCTATGGCTTTGCAAACTGATTATTACATGTCACTTTATATATGCTCTAGGCTAATATCTATGACTGTTTGTACTGTTTGTTTGGGTTTGTGATTAAAATTATGTTATATGTACTGACTTGTATGATTTTTTTTTTGCCAGGATTGGGATTATTCAACCGACCCGAAGACATGGGCATCGGGTAAACTAGTTGTAAAGTATATGGATGATGTTATAGCTAACATTTTCCATAAGCTCAATAGTGTAGAAAAAGAGATGTTCCGAGGTAGTTGTTTTGGGTCTTTTCTTGAAATGAGAAGACTGATATTGCAGCCACAATTGATTCATTCGTTGTTGTTAAGGCAGGTTCAACAACCTAACGATGATGAAATATGGTTTAGAATAGGGGGAGGGTGTATTAGGTTTTCGTTGGAAGAGTTTTGTCTAACAGTAGGACTCCGAGGTGTGGGCACTGTTGACATTTCTACATATGATTTAGGAAAGAATCGGTTAAAGGATACATACTTTTTTGGTCTTCAGAAAGTATCAAAATTTGAGCTCCAACGAGTTTTTATGGGATTGAATGACCAAGTATCTCATGAAGATGTTGTTAAGTTGGCTAAGCTCTACTTGATATCCTGTTTTTTGTACACTACCTCCTATAACAAATCAGTTGATGAACGGCACATGAGGTTGGTAGATAGGCTGGAGTGTGATGACTTTGCCTGGGGAGAGGATCTTTATCGAATCACACTTAGGTCTTTCAAGTCTGCTTTAAGTTTGGAAAACAAGAAGCGTGTATATGGTCAAAAATCTTCTTGGTCTTATCGGCTTAACGGATTTCCACTTTCCCTCCAACTGTGGGCCTACGAGACAATTGTTTGCCTTAATGGGAAATTTTGTACCATGGTTGGAGAGGCCTATCCCCGCATGTTGAAGTGGGAAACTGATGTGCATGTTACCGGTCCACAACTGGAAGAGGAAGTGTTTAAGCATTCAGAAGTAAGTAATTACCTATTACTTTGTTTTTATTGTGTTCAGAAGTTGACTTTATTAACCAATTATTTTCATGTAGCTTGAGGTAATTCAGTTTGTGGCGACCAATGAAGAGAAGAACGAGATATATGCTTCGGAATTGTTTCATAAGAAGCAAACTGGCAACGAATTTGGTGCTAGTTCTTCGAGGTCTGCTCCCGGTGAAAAAGGACAGGTAAGACAATATTTTATAGTTTTAGGCAATAGTTTTTTAAAATTCTTTTATGAATTCTGCTTTCCTTTTTTATGATGTTGTTTCTTTTTTGTTTTTTAGGGTTGTTGTGAATTAAACGAAACCGTCATGAATCGTTTATCACAAATTGAATTCAAACAGCAAGAATTAGAAAGAAAGCAAGCCCAAATCATTTCTTTGCACAATGATTTGAGAAAGGAAATGACTAATTTAAATAGAAATGTGCAAGGGATGTTTGCAGAGTTTCTAAATCAATTTGGAAAAGAAACTGGTGGTAGTTGTTATAATGTTTTGGACAGGCAGATTGTTTTGTACACTGGTGATACTTCTTCGGGGAGGAAGGTAAATCATTTTCATGTATTATTATGTTTTTATGTTTTTTTGGATACTTTTTAAAGAAAAATAAAATGATGCAATGAGTAACGCATATGTTACTATGTGCTGAAAAATTAGGATTCGTGTTGTAAGCAAACAGTAACACAAGTGTTACTATAAGTTTTTGTATTTGTATTACCATCATTCTAATTTATATTTTTATAGGTTGAAGATCAGAACCCTAAAGGGAATGGAGTTGATTTTGACCATGGTGGAACAGATTTTGAGGTATTGAATTGTACAACTATTCATTTTATCTCAATTTAGGCCATTTTGTTCAATTTTGTTAACAAATTCAGTTTGATACCGATACTCTTACTGAGTAACACATATGTTACTGAGTAACACATATTTTGTTATGTTAATTATTTGTATAGGTTCCATTTGAGGATGTCATCGGATCACAAGGAGAAGGTGTTGAAGTTGGGAGGGAGGTATGCACATCTAGTATCTTGTGCTTTTTAGTGTGTTATAAATGAGTAACACATATGTTACTTTCTATCATAATTTTGTAAAACTGAAGGAGTTTTATATTTTTATAGGTTCCATTTGATAGAAAAGGGAAACAAGTTCAGGTTGATAAAACTAAGAATGAAAGTGGTACTGAGGTTGAGGTACAGACAAGAAATTTAATATGAAATCTTTGAAATTGTAAGAAGTTCAATTTGTGTTTATGAGTTGCTGTTTTTAAGGTATCATATTTTGATTATTTGTATTCTTAGGTTGGAGGCGAAGAAGCTAAAAAATATTTATTCGAAGGGACATTTGTTAGCAAACCTATGTTTGATGTGCTGAACTTTTGTCCTAGTTTTGACTTAGGGATTGATGATGAACCTAATGCTAATGACATTGAACTAGATGATATGGAATTTACTGAACTTGACCTGAAAATGATTGATGAATGTGTTCAAATGAGATATCTGTCAACTTCTAAAAATGAAGAGGTAGTGTTTTCACATTATATGTTACTTTGATCCACAAATAATTGTGACCCTTGCATTTTTATGTAATTGATAATGTTACTTATTTTCAGGATGATGATGATGACGACGATTACATTTTAGTCGATGACATTACTCCTGATATACCCAGGAAGAGGCTTAGGAAAGCAGCGGCAGTGTTTAAATCTCCTTATACATCGAATTTTGGATCGTCAGCAAAAATTCGAGAGATAAGGACTGGTACATATGCATTACCTGACGAATTAAATGCTGTTGCAATTGAAGATGTTGTTGATTTTGAGGAATGGTATAGTGTAGGGTTGTTAAAGAAGAATAAGTAAGTTTCCTTCCTTCTTCCAAATAGTTATACTGTAACGAGTTGATTGTTTTTAATATCTTGTAAGTATTATGTTTGTAGGAAGAAAAGATTTGATGATAAGAATGAAATACTCAACCCGCCATTTGACTATGGAGTAGCTGAGGTTGATAATAAGAAGTGGTTTTATGACTTGCGGACTCCCGGAGAGTGCTTGGGAGACACGGTATAATTTATATGTTTTCTATATTGTAATTTATCATTTGGAAGTTAACTAGAGTTTTTATTTTATTCATTACATTGGCTGCTGTTTTTTTTCCCAGCATATTGATATTGCATTTTATCATCTCCGGAAGACGGTGAAGCATAGTAGTAGGTTACAAATTCGTTTGACCACAACCGACTATGCATTTGACTGTTTCATTAAGATGATTTTGCAACATTTTTTGAATGATCAAAGTGTGGTGGCTAATCACAAAGCGCTTCTCTCATATGTTCGAGGATATCGAATAGGATGTAACAAACCATGGTGGGATGTTGACCATGTGTTACTTCCTGTTTTGATGGAAAATAAAGCACATTGGATCCTCTTAGATTTTGATGTCGGAAGTCGATGCCTTAATGTGTACAATTCATACCGTAAGATAATTCGTGACTTCCATGTTCATCAATCAGTGAAGCCATACGCTGAAATTATTCCACATCTGCTACTCCATAGTGGATTTTATAAAGCTAGTGCCTCTAGTGTTGTAGATACAAGGCTCTATGATGGCAAGGATCCTCTAAGTCCATTGACTGTTAACATATTGGATAACATCCCTCAACAAAAACAAAGGTTAGTTAAATTTCAGAATCTGATTTGTACCAAGGATAACTTCCCTCAACAAAAATAAAGATTAGTTAAGTTTTTTCTAACTTATTTTGTTTTTTTTACAGTGGTGATTGTGGCGTATATGTGATCAAATATGCCGAGTATTTTGTTCACCAAAAAATAGAAGAACTGACAATGACATTCAAGCTTCATGAAGCTCGGCTTAGTCTTGCTGTTCAGTTTTATAAATACGCCAAGAAAAAATTGGATGAAGGGTATGATACGGATGATGAAAGGGTTTCGGATAGAGGAAAGTAGAGTATGAAAATTTAGGAAAACAATTTCATTTTTAATTTGTAAATCTGTAGTTTGTATATGAGGGCAGTGTTCTCCTGTATATGATGTATTTTTGATCTAACGTAATGGTTTTATGCTGTCTTTCATGTAAGTAACACATGTGTTACCCTAGGTGAATTGTTTTGTATGGCATTGGTTATTATCAGTTGAAGAATCTTTTTCATTCAGCTTTTATTTTTTTTTTTGATGATGGTTTTGAGAACATAGATTTTGAATAGATCAAGTGTCAAATGATCTTGAAAAATTGAAAAATCTTTGTTTGAAAGTAACATACATGTTACTCTAGTTCAATTATGTGAGAGTGATAATGCATCAAATAGGCTTGTGGTCTTATTAAAGTGTTAGAGTAACTGAACAGATTTGACACTTTTTTCCATCTTTGTATAGTCGTATGGTGGAAATAACACCACTACCGAACTTCCCAAGCTCAACCATAAAGCTGCTTAGCTAGAAGACGCCTTATTTGTGCCATGAATACAGCTTCTAGAAAGAGTCAAACGATAGGGTGGTTAGGATGTCACTGGATTTTGTCTCCAGTGAACTAGGGACAGAGGAAGGGATCACGAAAGACATTAAAGTTCAGCAGGTAGAGGTCATTTGGGAGACGAATGAGTGCTGTGTATGGGACTCATTTAAACTCATAAGTAAAGTCTTAAGGTTAGCCAAACATGCACTAAATCTTGTATTATATGTATACATGCATGCAGAAGCTGAAGAATCCAAAATTAAGAGAGATGCTACTAGACGAAAAAGTAACAGAAAATGAAATTGAGGGGATGGTGAGATTATTTCTTGAGAATGTGAAGAGTGGGATATGGAGGAGCCAAGGGTGGCCGGCGGTGTGGACTGATTATGCTGTCTCAAAACTTGCACTGAATGCACATTCTAAGATTATGGCTAAGCTTTTTAAGGGACGTGAGTTAAGCGTCAATTGCTTCTGTCATGGATTCACACAGACTTCCATGACTGGTGGTAAGGGCAAATACACGTCCCAAGCCGCCGCCGAGGTGGCCACCTGCATTGTTTTGCTTCCGCCCAAAAAGCTGCTTACTGGGAAGTTCTATGTAGGATCTACCCCTGGTGTTTATTCCAATCACCTGCATTGTCTTGTCGTGCACGAAAAGATGCGA
This sequence comes from Forsythia viridissima, assembly GCA_030279155.1. Classification (NCBI taxonomy): domain Eukaryota; kingdom Viridiplantae; phylum Streptophyta; class Magnoliopsida; order Lamiales; family Oleaceae; genus Forsythia; species Forsythia viridissima. The sequence continues at coordinate 1,956,650 of CM059033.1, forward strand.
CGTGCTAAGACCTAGGTAGAACTTATCAGAACCCATTAATGCAGCCTTGCCCAGAATCGAGGCTTGGACGATGCTACTACAATCCAATTCTTTCAATGTACTCCTACTGCTTCATTCTTCTTTATCCCAGGCGGGGCCACAGAGTGTGGTTCGACCGCTGATGCTCCAAATGGCAAAATATAGCCTCAATTTCAAACTATACAGAGTTCAAGTTTAGAGCAATGCCATCATCATAACCAATGGATAAATCATTAAGCACCAAAATCCAATAATCACAGGTGAAACCAATGAACATACTCTAAATTCTTCAACTGGGAAAACACCAAAATTCCCATTTTACAGTCAAAGTCCCTTCAAGAACTTACCTACAAATTACAGCTTCCCTTCAACTCCTCTTCGCTTCCTCAACACAATTAAATATGAGCCAATTACATTCAATGAAGATCATATTTGAAATTGTGAAAAATTGCAAAAATGAGACATTTGATTGGAGACTTATCTAATAACCTGACCACAACTAGCTTTTAGGTTGTGTCATTAATAAAATGAACAGTAATATCATGTCAGCTAATGGCATGAAATGAGCAAACATTGAAATTATAACAACAACGTTCAACGAAATGTGATTGTCCAACGTGTCATTACTGAACAGAAAGTAAACTTGAACAATTTGTATGAACAATCAAGTCTGAAATTCAATAGAAAAATATTCAAAAATTCATATAGAGTTTCTTTTTTTTCTTCGGGTTCAATGGTATTGGGTTATTGCATGTTCTTCGATTGTGTTCATATGCTCCACATCTCCCACATTTTGTTATTTGCTTCCCCTCTCTCTTCGATCGATACCGATTTTCTTTGGGTCTTCCAGATTTTCTTGTTGGTATTGGTGGTAGTACAATACTGAATGAAACATCATCTGGTACAACCCAATCTGTACAGTTACCAAGTGGAAAGATTGTCCCTTTGTATGCATTTATGTACGACTCTCTTGTGTAGAATTTGGAGCAATAGGTGTAAGAACTGAGATGTTTGTTTGCAACTATTGATAGAGCATGTTTGCATGGAATCTCATCCATTTGAAATCTATTGCATGAGCAGGTCTTTTCATGCATGTTCACTAAATAGGAAGATACACCGTCATTAACTTGGTGTAGTACTTGGGTAGATGAAGACACCTATGCAATGTACAACGTAACATATATAAGATCGTATTTAATAGGCAATAAACAATACAAAAATAAAATTCAGCATGATTAATGACTTCTAACACATAGTAACATATTTGTTACTCATATCAACTAGAAGTAAGAGGTTGAAGCAAGTGAACAAAGAACAAAAATAACAATTAAGTTGCGGTGACAAGAAGAAAGAGCTGATTAATGTATGAGTAACACATATGTTACTGTATGTTAAAAGTCATATATCATTGTTATTCTTCTTTAGTAACATGCGTGTTACTGTATTCTTTTTAGTGCATGTTACTTTGTATGGACATCATAGTTGAACTTACAATATAAAGATTCAAGAATGTTTTAGATGTTACCTTCATTTTTATTGCGTCTCTTGAATTTTCCCGCATCATACGTTCATATTTTGTTGCAAGTGTAGTGAATGTTGCTTGTGCATCTTCCCGATTTTTGGAAAACCAATTTTGTACAAGGCATCTCAAGAATTCCAATAGAAAGTCTATAGGAAAACTTTTGGCCGGTTTCGTAACTGAATTGACCGATTCAACTATATTTGACGTCATTGTTGAATATCTATTCTTTGTCATATAGGCTCTCGACCATGTATGATATCCAGCATCTTCCTACATGAAGAACAAACTTTTGTCAATTAGTATATTATAATTGTTAAAGGCATTGTTTTATACTAATAAACATTAAAACATACCAAATAAGGTCGGATTCTTTTGTCGATTTTCTCAAGTTGGCTCATGTGGTTGTCAAATTCAGCCTTTGTATAGGCTCTAGCAGCTGCATTGTAGTGGTCTGTCATGTTTTTTTTACCCTTGCCAATAGTCTTCTTTAAATTTTGCAATAAATGGTATGAACAAACACCATGCATGGCTTCCGGATATACTTTCTCTATGGCATTTTTTATGCTCTGGTGTCTATCTGATATGATGCACAAGTCATCCCGCTCTCCAAAAGATTCTTTCAACAATTGTAAAAACCATTCCCAAGAATTGTTGTTCTCATTGTCTCCAACTCCGAAAGCCAATACAAAAATATTGTTATTCGCGTCTTGTGTACATGCTGTGAATAATGTCCCACCATAATACCCTTTTAAGAATGTTCCATCAATTACAATTACAGGTCTGCAGTACTTCCATCCTTGCAAAGAACCTCCCAAGGCCATGAAACAGTACTTGAACCGATTATTTACATCGGTCTCTAGTTTTGTAATTGATCCTGGATTTGTTACTTTCAACATATACAAGTATGTAGGAAGTTTTCTATATGATTCATTTGGATCACCTCTCAATTGCACAAATGCATGCTCTCGAGCCCTCCAAGCTTTATTATAACTTAGTGACACCCCATACTCATTCCTCATGTCATTTATTATATCACCTGGAGTGTATATAGTTTTTGCAGAGGTGTATTTATACTTGATGCAACTTCCTACCAATGAACTAGAAGCTTGTGGATGATCTCCTAAAATTATATCCATTGAACATACATGTTTATTTCTAATGTACCTTATTTTGAAGTTGTCTGTTTTTCCAACCTTTGAAGCTCTGAAAGACCATTGACAGTTTGAATCCATGCATTTTAGGACATAAACCTTTTTGTCTGATTTTTTCACCTTGAACTGGAAGTGGTTTCGCATGGCATATATAGCAACACTATTCATCAAGACCTCTTTATTCCAGTAAATCTGATTTCTTTCAATCTTATCAACATTTGGATGAAAAATCATGGTTGTTTCAGCTTCCATAATCACATTGTCAACTTCATGTATGTTATGAGAAACCTCACAAGCGATATCTTCAACAGTTGGTAATATTGGAGGGGCTATGATTGTTGTGTTATTTCTTTCATATAACTGTAATTGTAGCATGTCTGGACTTGTAGAAGTAGCTGCTTGAAGATCAGATGATGCACTAGAAGCGGTTACTGTTGAAAAATCAATGCATAAGGGAAAACTTGTAAAATCCTTGTCCTTTCTCTTCAATTCCAAATAAAAGACCAGGGACTTATTAGTTCTAATCTTTATCGGAGGCTCACTATACTTCACTTCATACTGAATTGTTATGTCCATAATTGTTGGATTCAACTCCAATTCTGAATAAATTTCTTCAACAAGCGTGTTGAATGTGCATTCTAAAGGAACCAAGATCCCAGCCTTCTTGAAATTCTTGTATTCATGGTTTTCATTCCATACACCACTGTAATGTAAGAAGATATTGATGTACTCCATACCTGCAAAAAATCAAACAGTTACTCATTTTAACTTGCACCAAACACATGACAGTCACTATACATGTTATTGAATTTTTCATGCACCAAAAAGCTTTGTAATATACAGTAACATACGTGTTACTCATTTGAAAAATGAGTTTCTAAGTATAAAAAAATCCACATGATGAAAATTGCCAAGATTAATCAATTTTAATAAACAGTAACACATGTGTTACTGGTATTATTGAACTTAAATTTTTAATCAAGCAAGTGATATATAGTAACACATGTAGTAACACACGTGATACTACAAATTTGACGCTACATGTATCACATATTCTAAGACATACACTAACACACACATTCGTTACTCATTTTAACTTGCACCAAACACATGATATGCCTCTAAGTCTAAAAAAAGCCATATGATGAAAATTACCAAGATTAATCTATTTTATTAATCAGTAACATGTGTGTTACTGGTATTATTGAACTTAAATTTTTAATGAAGCAATTGATATATAGTAACACATGTAGTAACACACGTGTTACTACAAATTTGACGCTACATGTATCACATATTCTAACACATACACTAACACACACATTCGTTACTCATTTTAACTTGCACCAAACACATGATATGCCTCTAAGCCTAAAAAAAGCCATATGATGAAAATTACCAAGATTAATATATTTTATTAATCAGTAACATGTGTGTTACTGGTATTATTGAACTTAAATTTTTAATGAAGCAATTGATATATAGTAACACGCTACATGTATCACATATTCTAACACATACACTAACACACACATTCGTTACTCATTTTAACTTGCACCAAACACATGATATGCCCCTAAGTCTAAAAAAAGCCATATGATGAAAATTACCAAGATTAATCAATTTTAATAGACAGTAACATATGTGTTACTGGTATTATTGAACTTAAATTTTTTATGAAGCAAGTGATATATATTAACACGCTACATGTATCACATATTCTAACACATACACTAACACACACATTCGTTACTCATTTTAACTTGCACCAAACACATGATATGTCTCTAAGTCTAAAAAAATCCACATGATGAAAATTACCAAGATTAATCTATTTTAATAATCAGTAACATATGTGTTACTGGTATTATTGAACTTAAATTTTTAATGAAGCAATTGATATATAGTAACACACGTGTTACTACAAATTTGACGCTACATGTATCACATATTCTAACACATACATTCGTTACTCATTTTAACTTGCACCAAACACATGATATGCCCCTAAGTCTAAAAAAAGCCATATGATGAAAATTACCAAGATTAATCTATTTTATTAATCAGTAACATATGTGTTACTGGTATTATTGAACTTAAATTTTTTATGAAGCAAGTGATATATATTAACACATGTAGTAACACATGTGTTACTACAAATTTGACGCTACATGTATCACATATTCTAAGACATACACTAACACACACATTCGTTACTCATTTTAACTTGCACCAAACACATGATATGCCCCTAAGTCTAAAAAAAGCCATATGATGAAAATTACCAAGATTAATCTATTTTATTAATCAGTAACATATGTGTTACTGGTATTATTGAACTTAAATTTTTTATGAAGCAAGTGATATATATTAACACATGTAGTAACACATGTGTTACTACAAATTTGACGCTACATGTATCACATATTCTAAGACATACACTAACACACACATTTGTTACTCATTTTAACTTGCACCAAACACATGATATGTCTCTAAGTCTAAAAAAAGCCATATGATGAAAATTACCAAGATTAATCTATTTTATTAATCAGTAACATATGTGTTACCGGTATTATTGAACTTAAATTTTTTATGAAGCAAGTGATATATATTAACACATGTAGTAACACATGTGTTACTACAAATTTGACGCTACATGTATCACATATTCTAAGACATACACTAACACACACATTCGTTACTCATTTTAACTTGCACCAAATACATGATATGCCTCTAAGTCTAAAAAAAGCCATATGATGAAAATTACCAAGATTAATCTATTTTATTAATCAGTAACATATTTGTTACTGGTATTATTGAACTTAAATTTTTTATGAAGCAAGTGATATATATTAACACGCTACATGTATCACATATTCTAACACATACACTAACACACACATTCGTTACTCATTTTAACTTGCACCAAACACATGATATGTCTCTAAGTCTAAAAAAATCCACATGATGAAAATTACCAAGATTAATCTATTTTAATAATCAGTAACACATGTGTTACTGGTATTATTGAACTTAAATTTTTAATGAAGCAAGTGATATATATTAACACATGTAGTAACTACAAATTCGACGCTACATGTATCACATATTCTAACACATACACTAACACACACATTCGTTACTCATTTTAACTTGCACCAAACACATGATATGTCTCTAAGTCTAAAAAAATCCACATGATGAAAATTACCAAGATTAATCAATTTTAATAGACAGTAACACATGTGTTACTGGTATTAGTGAACTTAAATTTTTAATCAAGCAAGTGATATATAGTAACACATGTATTAACACACGTGTTACTACAAATTTGACTCTACATGTATCACATATTCTAACACATACACTAACACACACATTTGTTACTCATTTTAACTTGCACCAAACACATGATATGTCTCTAAGTCTAAAAAAATCCACATGATGAAAATTACCAAGATTAATCAATTTTAATAGACAGTAACACATGTGTTATTGGTATTATTGAACTTAAATTTTTAATGAAGCAAGTGATATATATTAACATATGTAGTAACACACGTGTTACTACAAATTTGACACTACATGTATCACATATTCTAACACATACACTAACACACACATTCGTTACTCATTTTAACTTGCACCAAACACATGATATGCCTCTAAGTGTAAAAAAATCCACATTATGAAAATTACCAAGATTAATCAATTTTAATAGTCAATATAATCAACAATGTTAAGATACACACTAATATACCTAAGTTTTTGTTATTGATATATGGAAATCAACAGCAAAATAAATAAATTTCAGAATCAAAATTCAAACAAAATTAAATACTACTTACTTTATATCTCGGATATTTGCTTTGAAACGAACCAATCGCCAGGAATACTAAACCAGTCGGCGGGAATGGTAAACCAAATCGCCGGGAATACTATCAAATTCGGAAAAAATTTCAGAATCTTTTGGAATGAAGGTAGCTCGTTTGCATTTATGAATGAATTTCGAGTTTGTATTTTAATACATGAATGTATTATGAGCTTTCATTCAAAAATTTCAGAAAATTTCAGAATCTACTGTATGTTTTATCTGAATTTTGATCTCCTGTTGAGATTTTTACGAAAATACGTGATCTGAAATCAGCATTTATAGGTTTGTAGGGATTGGGTAACATCAAATCTGATGAATTTTGGTTGTAATTTGTGTTTCCACAGGTTGGAGGATTGGAGGATCAATGTTTTGGTTGAATTTTTTTTTCTGCACGTGTTTCTTCTCTCAACTGGGCTTTATGGTAGTTTTAGGGTATTTTTATTAAGTAAGCTAGTTTTTTGGGTAAATTTCAAAAAATTAATTTTGAAGGTATTTTTCAACTTTTTTACAAAAAGTAGGATTGTTCTCAACTTTGCCCTTATTATTAAGCATCTTTAATTGTCAAAACTAAATTGCATCGCAATGGAAGAGTCACCATTCTAAAATGTTTATGTTTAAAATACTTAATAATGTATTATACAAACATATGACAACAAATCCCTTATTACTTTTTCATTTTTTATTCACTTCTTTCGATTGTATGAAGCGAATCACATCTTTTCTCCTCAATTTCATCCTACTTTAGATTGTATGATGCCAACCACATTGTCACGTCACACAAAAACTGAAAACACTACGGCAATAGGATTTTGATCTCTTATCTACTTATTCTATCCACTTATAATATTTAGACTGATGTTGCATCACATGATTAGTAAAAATAATGAGTGTGGGACCATGAACTACCAATCATATGATGCCACCTCAGAGTAGACATTATAAATAGTTAGAAAAGGTCAATATAGATAAACTTAAAAAAGCATGGGGACAAAACAGTTAAGCCTTTGTTTGGTATAGATTATAAACTGGTTTATTTGACTAAAATAGTTTATTTGACTATTTTTGATAAAAAATGTCATGCTACAAGTCAAAAATATTGGTCAAATAAATCGTTTTTGGTCAAATAAATCAGTTTATAATCTATACCAAACGGAGGCTAACTAAATTTCAAATCAAATTAAATCAAATCAATCAGGTTACATATCTGGCCGTACATTTATTTCCAATCAACGGCCTGACTGAAAGATCCGCGTACTTTCATCTGATTGTTTCATTATCGAATTCTCCACCACTATATTAAGTACTCTATCGAGTACCTATCTCAACTCAACACAATTGCCACTTTGCTCCCACCACTCTAAGCACGCACGAATCAGATCCGTTTGCTTTTAATTCTTTCTTCTGTAAAATCAAAATGGCGGGTCGGGGCAAGACTCTTGGATCCGGGGCAGCGAAGAAGGCGACGTCGAGGAGTAGCAAGGCGGGGCTCCAATTCCCCGTGGGTCGTATCGCCCGTTTCCTCAAGGCCGGGAAGTATGCCGAGCGTGTTGGTGCCGGTGCTCCCGTTTACCTCGCTGCCGTCCTCGAGTATCTTGCCGCTGAGGTATATAAATTTTTTTTGACAACGTAATTATGAAAATCCCCAATTCTAAGAGTTGTGCTCTAGGGTTTTGAAAATTTCGACCCGTTTTTTTATTTTGCTCATAAATTTTATAGTATAAGGTTAAGTAAAAGTTGATTTAATACTCAATGTTCTATACTTTGTATTTTGAGCTGGAATTATCTAATTATCAATGTAAAAGGTTAACGTTTAAATTTTCGTCTGACTGAAACCCCCAATTTTAGGGTTTTGTAATACTTTATGTTTTGGTGTATAGTTTTTGTCATGTATTTTACCTTTATAGTTGAAATAATTGAAAACCCCAATTTTAGGTCTTGAAAAGATTTGTTCATAATAATTATTGTGATGATATTCTTTTGTGCAGGTGCTTGAATTGGCTGGGAATGCTGCAAGGGACAACAAGAAAAGTAGAATTGTTCCAAGGCACATTCAGTTGGCTGTGAGGAACGATGAGGAACTAAGCAAGCTTCTTGGTGATGTGACCATTGCTAATGGAGGAGTGATGCCGAACATTCATAATCTTCTGCTTCCAAAGAAGACTGGTGGTTCATCAAAGCCATCTGCTGATGAGGATTAGATGATGTGGAATGGAGTGTAGTTACTGTTAGAAAGTCAGTGAAGTGTTAGATTAATTAGGTATTTTTTTCCTGCTATATTTTTGTCTTTTTTAATATTACTTTCATGCTTTTTGGGGGTTAGTTATTGTTGTTATATTTTCTTTTAGATATGTGAATATAAATGAACCAAGTGGAAACTAATATTCTGTTTCTTCTTGTTAATGAAGAGCCATATCAATGATAGATTGAAGTCATGAAACTTTCTTGTTTCTTGTAATATAATGGAACTTGCAACGCAATGATGTTAACGTTTACGAGTTGAAAATTTTAAATTTGGTGTATTAAAACTGTGTGTCTTGATTTCTATAAGCTGGTGATGCTTCTATAAGTTACTTCAGGAGTTTTTTGCTATAAATGTTTGAAATTTAAGTGAAATATGATTGATGGATGGTAGTGTTCTTTTGAGGTTAGTAACTTTGTTTACTATTGAAATTTTTAGGAATCGTGTGTATTTCAGAATTTACTCCTGCTGGCTATGCGCTGGGAAACTGATCTAAAGGCTCATTGAATTGCTTCTTATAATTGTGGAACTATTGAAAGATATCACTTTTATATATGTTTTGTCGAGATTATAGAATTATGAATTTTCCAAATCATTGCAAGTTAGACGTGAAATTTTCTGACATTAAAATATTGGTTGATTGTGCAATCCTATGTTGGGAAAGGTGGTGCAATTTAATCCTCTGTTGGTTTGTAAATTCTATTAATTACTATAAGAGTTGGACCTTGGATTTGTTATCTCTTATATCTTACTTTGTAGAATTTTTGTCCACCTTATATCTCAGATTGTTAGATCATTAGATAAACACATGCATTGACTTTCGTGAGAATTTGCAAAGTTTGGCTGTCTTCAGGTGTCGTAATGGAGAATTGTTCTGGTCAAATAGGTACTCAGTTATGGTCTTGTTGCTGGATGTAACGGCAGTTGCTAAATATTCTCATTACCTTGAATGATTTAAGCTTCGTACTGATAGATGAATAATGCGCCAATCTCTTTTTATATAAAACCATGATTTTCCGATAATGTTTGGATCAATTTCTACGAAAAGGACTTAATATCCTTGTATGCATTAGGATTTCTGCGGAACTCTGTTATTGGCTTCAACATTGGTGTTATATGACATCAAAATATAACACCAATTGTGTTTTGCTGATGACCAGACTCTGGTATCATTTTCTGACCAGGTTTTAAAGTTGTAGTCTTGAGTTATGCTCATGATTCATGCGTGTGCCGGATGGGGTTGATCTACTGAAGAGCATCACTGTTTCATGCCAGCATGGTAAAGTTGATGAATTGTGTGCCCTATGTCTCCCATATAAAAACCAATGTTTCCAATATTAGGTATTTAGGTCCAATATCTGTGTGCCTGACTGCTTGTTTTCAAGTATTGGTCATTCAACTTGTGTGCCTGACTGCATGTTTTATCGACCCTGCCTTGTCTTCAAGTATTGGTCATTCAACTTGTGTGCCTGACTGCATGTTTTATCGACCCTGCCTTGTCAATGGAATGTTTCTGTTGCGATGCACTCAACCTGTCTTCATTGGGCTTTGGGATGAGAAGTTGTTGTATTTCACTAAGAGTAGGGATGTTTTCTATTGGCGTCGATTCCTGTAGTAGGAACCTTCTTTCGTGTTAGCAGTGCTTATATAGGTCATCCCGTTAGTGTTAATCTTGCAGGTGAAATAATCTTCAAGTAATGTGAAATTTACTTGATCAGATGTCGCTTTTTGTTGTTATTACTTAATCAATTATATGTCTCCTTCCTGTTATGGATAAATCTTACATCGATTATATACCGAAATATAAACCAGTATTTAAAGGCTTTAAATATTGGTTAATATTTTGGTATATAATCGATGTGGGATTTATCCCATCACTCATGAACTTCCAAATGTATTGTTGAGTGCTACTATTAGTTGTTAATTTTTCAGTGCTAGTATCTTGTTAAAGAACACCAGTAATGACTTGTGTGGTATATGAGTAGATGCAGAACTGCATAATATTGGGGTTCTATCTTCTATTTTTCAATTTACAATTTTGTTCGTGTCAAGTTTATTTTTGGTTTTTGGTTTTGATATTTTTGAAGTAGATTTCCCAGATTGGTCATTATGAATGAGTTTAACTCTCCTGTTTCCTATAGAGAAAAAAAACGCTAGTTGCTTTAGATTAGCATTTATTTGGTTATGTAGTGTAGGTAGGCTAATATGTTTATACTGTGGAAGGAGAGAATTTGGTGTTTTGAGATTAATTTGGATGAGTTCTTTAAATTGTTACCATTTTGTGGGAGTAGTTAAGTGGAATGTGGGTTTCGTTGCCAAATTAAAGAGTAGCAATTTGTATTATGCACCGTTGGACAACATGAGATTGATTCTCGAGTTATTCAAAAGTTAATCATCACTATTCTGATCTTCAACTTCATGCTAGCGGTAATTGGTCTTATTTTTATAATAAGTTTCAAGCTGGCAGTCGGTTTAGACTATCGTTCATAGGAACTTGCGTTAACAAATAAATTTATTTAGTCAAATATGTTTGAATTGTCAATCGTTTGAAGGTTTGACCACATGAAGAGTAGTATCCATTGATTGTGTTTGATACTGAGTAACATGTCTGAATTTTAGTTAATCACCGTTGTCGTTAAACTCATAATAAGGTAATGTCAACAAGTTCCTTTTATTTGAGTTTCGTCTTGTTTATTAGTAAATGATTATGTGATAGTTCAATAATACGACATAGTTATGTGCTTTGATACTATACTATTTGGATCTGTTAATTTTCTATTGTTGATTTAGTACGACAATGGCTCGATCTTTTAATTTTGATTTTTCTCTTTTAAAGTTGTCTCTGTCTTAGTACTCCGGTCCAGTGGAAGAAGTTATTCGTTGTCAAATCGATAGTTTCACGGCATTATTAGTTGAACATTAAAATTAGTAGTTTCTAAAACTAGATTGTATAACTCATTGTAAATTCCTTTTAGGAAAATTGGCGTAAATGCTCCTTCACCATTGTCCTTAGTGCAGAAATTATTCCTAACCTTTATTTTTGGCACAGAAGACCCCTAACCTATATATTTTAGTGCGCAATTAGTCATTATTTGATGAAAAATACAAATATGCCATTAGTTTTAATTAGAAAAAATTGTAATTGGATTTCTAATATTTGCAAAAGGTGCAAATGAATCCGATAATTTTATTTTTTATAAAAAATTAAAGAAAACTAACGATTTTTTTTAACACTTTATTGACCAAATTCATAATGTACTAAATTGTTTTGTATATTTTACAAACTACTATAAAATACTAAAATTTAGTGACAATACAGTAAGCGCTGCAAACGTTAGTGACAATTGATGTAAATTTTGAATTTTAGTGACATTTTTGGAATTTCGCTCAAACTTGAGCGGCCTTTTGTGAAATTAACCCCATTTTGAAGATTGTTATCAATTTTTTCCCCAATTTGTAACCCATTCCCTTGAAGAACCCCAAACCCCAAATTGTAACACATTCCCCAATTTATTATGTTAATATAAATAATAATCAATTTATTAATAGTTTAGAAGGGATACAATTTATATTTCTTTTTAATTTGATTATTATTTATATTAAAATAATAAATTTTAACTCATTCTCTTGAAGAACCCTAATTCATGTCTTTCAATTTATTAGCAATCACTCCTCAAACCACATATGAAAAATAATATTGTTTATATTATATAAACAGTTAATAAATTGATTATTATTTGAGATGATTTCCCTTATCACGTTGCCTAATTTTTAGGAGATTGAGATTTGGTTTTCTTCTAAGAATCTATGTGGCAATCAAACACAATCTTTCCTTAAGTATATCTCTGGTCATTCTGAAATACTATGATGCCCGTGAATTACAATGGACTCGAGGCTCGATGAAGCTCACTGGATCAACCATGAGAGTCGAGGACTTTTATGGACTTCGCTGCACTCTGATTCAGGAATATTGATATGTTGTTGGGCCTTCGCAAATCTTTCAAATTTGAGAGGCCCTCACTAGGCTTACGAGGCTTTCACGAGGCCAAACTTGGGCCTTCATTGGGCCTTTTATGGAGCTTAGTGAACCCTTGTTGACGTGGAGGCCTTATCGAAATCTGGTGGAATGTGGGTTCTATTGCCAAATTAAAGAGTAGCAATTTGTATTATGTGCTGTTTAACAACATAAGATTGATTCTCGGGTTATTCAATCCTCAACATTTTTAGGAAATGAGATGTGTAAAAATGATTGAGGAACTGATTGATAATCAACTTCATGCTAGCGGTGATTGGTTTGATTTTTATAATAAGCTTCAAGCTGGTCGTCGATCTAGACTAACCGTTCAGAGGAACTTGCGTTAGCAAATAAATTTATTTAGTCAAACATGTTTGGATTTTCAATCGCTTGAAGGTTCAATTACACGAAGAGTAGTACCCATTGATTATGTTTGATACTCAGGTACATGTCTAAAATTTAGTTATTTACCGTTGTCATTAAACTCATAATAAGATAATGTAAACGAGTTCCTCTTATTTGAGTTTCGTCTCATTTATTAATATATGATTCTCTGATAGTTCAATCATATGACATAGTTAAGCGCTTTGATACTATACTATTTGGATCTGCTAATTTTCTATTGTTGATTTAGTACGACAATGACTTGATCTTTTAATTTTGATTTTTCTTTTTTAAAGTTGTCTCTGTCCTATTACTCCTGTCCAATGGAAGAAGTCATTCGTAGTCAAATTGACAATTTCAAAGCATTATTAGTTGAACACTAAAATTAGTAGTTTCTTCGATTTAGATTGTATAATTCATCGTAAAGTTTCTAATTCTTTTTATTTTTAGGTGGACGTTCAAGTATAATGAAACAAATTACTGCTTTGAAAATGTTTCTGGACGAGCTTGGATGGGACAGAGAGACTAGTATACAAACCAAAGATTATATCTGAATTCTGAAAGGGTTGATTGATCATTTAATCTTTTATCAAACTTCCTTTGTTGTTTTGTAATTGATAAGTGCGTTTTGTGCACTTATTCGGGTCCTTAAACTAAGCTTTTAATTCGTTATTTTAGTAATTTTTTACTTAATTCGGTGCATTATTCTTTACATTTCAGTTTTGGACCCGTCTGTGAGAAATTGGAGAAGAATAGATGAAAAGAGGTGTAACTTGAAAGTTGAAGGACCAAATTGGAGATTATCAAAAGTTGAAGGACCAAATTGCACATCATTGAAAGATGAAGGACCACATTGCACAACATTGAAAGATGAAGGACCAAATTGTACATCATTGAAAGATGAAGGACCATATTGCACATCATTGAAAGATGAAGGACCACATTGCACATTATTGAAAGATGAAGGACCAACTTGGATATTTTCAAAAGTTGAAGGACCAAATTACAAACTATGAAAAGCTGGAGGATCAAAACATAACACTTGGAAGTTGTGAGCTGGGCGATCGCCCAACCTATGGCTGGGCGAGCGCCCAGCCGGGTGAACCACAACCAGAGACGAAAACACGCACCTGGGCGATCGCCTGGGAATGGCCTGGGCCGGGTGAACCACAACCAGAGACGAAAACACGCACTTGGGCGATCGCCTGGGAATGGCCTGGGCGATCGCCCAGGCCAACTTTTGACAGCGCGAGATTTTTTTCCTTTTTTGAATTCTAGTCTAGTTAGGTAAGTTTTTGCCCACGATTTCTGGATATTTTTGGCATATTCTAGGGCACCATTAAAGTAGTATATATATGAGTTATTAACTCATAATACGTGTGAAGTTTTTGGGAGAAAAACACAGACGAAGGCATTAAACGGAGATCAAGACGGCTTCATTGAAGAATTGAACGAAGATCAACAAGGAGCAATTATTCTTTCAAGTCTTCTCATTTTCCGGGTGATGAATTCCATGTGTTCTTCCCTTTCTTATTCTCTTACTATTAGTATGCTAGGCTAGTCTAATTAGCGCTAGAATTACGATGAAACTTGTCGTTTAAACTCTTTTATCTTGAGACTTGGTTTTTGACACTTTACTTCAATATAGTTTTGAATAATTAATTTTGTTTTGTTTGCATCTACAATTATATACGTAGTGATTGTATGATTGTTGTGGTATGTTTTACTATCGAAAGGTCGAAAGCATGCTAGACGCTATTTTAATTATCATAAAGTCCGATAGGGGATAGAAATATACCGCTATGCTTTAGGTGATATTTAATTATCTATGGAAATTTAATGCTTTCATTTGTATTCGCATTCGTCATAGAAATATAGTCGAGTCATGCATATGAATAGGTTTAACTTTATTCGAGAGAAACTGTTGAACAACCTAGGGATTTTGATCTTCATAGCTGAATTAATTTGTCAAGACCAAGAATCGAGATAGAAGAAATAACAACTACAAGTGGATTCGGAATTCTAGTGCTTTTCCCTTTTTAAAAGTTAAATTCATTTTTAGTTAATCTCAACCTTTCATTTATTTGAGAAATAGTCGTTTAATTGTTTTTATTTTATTCTTTCAATTAGTTATAAAACACAAAATCTTTCAAAGTTCTTTAGATTCGGTTAAGGTTAGCGTGATTAAATTGAATTATCTAAATCCTCGTGGGATCGATACTTGGACTCAAAATCCATTTTACTACTTGAGCGACCCGTGCACTTGCGGAAATTTTTAAAGACATAAAATTGCTATCAAGTTTTTGGCGCCGTTGCCGGGGATTTAGTTTTAATTCTGTTCAATTACTTTAACACTAATTCGAACTTAAATTTTTATTTGCTTTAATTACTTATTTCTTTAAGATTTACAGTGTTTGCTTTGCTTCCTTTCAGACCATTGCATGCGAAGTGAGAGACACGAGTCTCTAATTCCAGTTGATCCAAAGATCGAACGCACTTTTCATCGCAGGCAGAGAGAAGCAAGAAAGACACATCAAAAAGAGCAAAAACAGCAAGACATAATGCAGAACAACGAGATTGCTCGGGCAAGACAAGAGATTGATGAAGACAATATGCTGGTTGGAGACTTTTTGACTCCACAGATCATACAGAGCCAATCCAGCATCGTCTACCCACCTTTTGGGCAGCCGAATTTTCAGCTAAAGACTAATGTCATTCATCTATTGCAGAATGGACATCAATTCTATGGAAGGACCGATGAGAATCCACATACACACGTTTCAAGATTCTTGGAAATGTGTCAACACTTCAAGTATCAAGGAATCTCATACGACGCCATCCAGCTACGTTTGTTCCTACATACTCTTCGGGACAAAGCTCTTGAGTGGTTGGACTCACTACCAATTGACAGCATAACCACCTGGAATGATCTAGCCCAGAAGTTTTGCACTAAATTTTTCCCACCAGCAAAGATTTCGAAGTTGAAGCATGATATCTCCATATTTCAACAGTCAGAAACATAATCTTTTGATGAGGCGTGGACCAGATTCAAGAATATGTTAAGAAAGTGCCCTCATCACGGTGTTGGCAGGGGACAACAAATTCAATATTTCTATGCTGGGCTACTACCGTCATTCAAAAGCATGATTGACTCTTCATCCAACGGTTCTCTATCTACCAAAACAGTGGTTGAAGCTCTAGATTTGTTTGAACGAGTCGCTACCACCACTGCCATGTGGCCATCAGATAGAGTTGTACAAAAGAAAAGAGAACTGCGGGGGTACATGAGGTAGACACTTTCACAGCATTGTCTGCACAGATAAAGTCATTGGCACACAAAGTGGAGAGTATGTCATATTCAGCCAATGCAGTGCAAACAAAGAAATCAGCATGTGACGAATGTAGAGCCAGTCATAGTACATCAGAATGTCCTATTCTATCACTACAGCCTGAACAGGTCGATTACATTCAAGGTGGTCAGCGCCAACAAAATAACCCGTACTCCAACACATATAATCCAGGGTGGCGAAACCATCCAAATTTCTCTTGGAAGGATAATCAGAATAATTTCAGACCACAGTTTCAAGAGCCAGAAAAGAGAACTTCGCTAGAAGAAATTCTCGGTAAATTCATCAAAAAGACTGATCAGTTCATGCACAAGACAGATACTAATTTTCAAAATCAAGGAGCTGCAATAAAGAATCTTGAGACACAAGTGGGTCAGATGGCAATTGCTTTATCAGGCAGAGCACCAGGTACTTTGCCCAGTAATACAGAGGTGAACCCCAAAGAACATGTTAAAGCTATTACCACTAGAAGTGGGGTTCAGTTACCAGAGATCCATGTCAAGAGATCAGTTGCAAATGAAGAAGCGGTACCTTCCACCGATGAGGAACACGTGGTACAGACTGAGCAGACAACAGCTATGAAAGAGAGTTCAGGCACACCACAGGTTAAGGCAACCATTCCTATCAAGCCATATGATCCTCCAGTCCCATTTCCTCTGAGGCTACAAAAGCACAAGTTGGACAAGCAATTCAGAAAATTTCTTGAGATCTTCAAGAAACTCCATATCAACATCTCTTTTGCAGATGCACTTGCTCAGATGCCCAGTTATGCTAAATTCTTGAAAGATATCCTTTCAAATAAACGCAAGATGGAGGAACATGAGACAGTGATGTTGACAGAAGAATGTAGCGCTATTTTACAAAATAAACTACCTCCTAAACTCAAAGATCCAGGGAGTTTTACAATACCTTGCACTATTGGTGATTTTTTTTTTGATAAAGCTTTATGTGATTTAGGAGCTAGTATTAACTTGATGCCGCTTTCTATTTTCAGGAAATTAGGTTTGGGGGAAGCTAAAGCCACTACGGTAACTCTGCAGCTGGCTGATCGGTCTATTAAACATCCAAGAGGAGTTGTTAAAGATCTTCTGGTAAAAGTGGACAAATTCATCTTCCCAGCTGATTTTATCATTCTCGACATGGAGGAAGATAAAGATGTCCCACTTCTTCTTGGTCGACCATTTTTAGCCACTGGAAGAGCTCTGATCGATGTACAAAAAGGCCAGTTGATTCTGAGACTTAGCGAGGAGCAGGTCACATTTGATGTCTTTAAGGCAATCAAATATCCAACTGAGTCAGACAGCTGCTTCAAAGTTGATGTGGTTGATGATGCCATACATGAAAATTTTCATCTCCATAATCCATCAGATCCATTGGAGGCTTGCATTGTGCATTCTCAATCCTCTCATGCTGATTCTAGTGAGGTTGAGATGTGCGCAAGATATCTTGAAGCAAATCTTCCATATACACGTCGATCACGCTTTGAGGAGTTGGGAACAGGTTCTATAAAACATCTGCCTTCTGTTCAACAGCCTCCAAAAATAGAGCTCAAACAGTTGCCCTCTCATCTCCGTTATGCCTACCTGGGGGAATCCTCTACTTTGCCTGTAATCATTGCAAATTCAATTAATAAGCTTGAAGAGGAAAAATTACTCCGAGTACTTCGAGAACACAAAACAGCTATTGGGTGGTCTATTGCTGACATCGAGGGTATCAGCCCTACTCTGTGCATGCATAAAATTCTCATGGAGGATGATTTTAAACCAAGTATTGATAGTCAGAGAAGGCTGAATCCTAATATGAAAGAAGTGGTTCGAGGAGAAGTCATGAAGCTAATGGATGCCGGGATAATCTACCCGATCTCAGACAGTGCTTGGGTCAGTCCAGTTCAGGTAGTGCCAAAGAAGGAAGGTATTACTGTGGTTCAGAATGAAAAGAATGAGTTGATTCCAACCAGGACAGTCACAGGATGGAGGGTTTGCATTGACTACCGCAAACTCAATACTGCTACTAGGAAGGATCATTTTCCCCTTCCATTTATTGATCAGATGTTGGAAAGATTGGCTGGATATTCTCATTACTGCTTTTTGGATGGATACTCCGGGTATAATCAAATTCCAATAGCACCTGAGGATCAAGAGAAGACCACTTTCACTTGTCCCTATGGCACCTTTGCTTACCGTAGGATGCCTTTTGGTCTATGCAATGCTCCTGCCACTTTTCAGCGTTGCATGATGGCCATTTTCTCTGATATGGTGGAGAAATTCATTGAAATATTCATGGATGATTTCTCGGTATTTGGCTCATCCTTCGATGAGTGCTTAGAGCACTTACACCTGGTATTACAGCGGTGTGAAGATACAAATTTGGCTCTCAACTGGGAAAAATGTCACTTCATGGTTCAAGAGGGCATTGTGTTGGGACATCGAATTTCAGCCAAGGGGATTGAAGTGGATAAAGCAAAAATTCAGGTGATAGAAAAATTGCCACCACCAACTTCTGTCAAGGGTGTTAGAAGCTCTCTTGGGCATGCCGGGTTCTATCGTCGATTTATCAAAGATTTTTCCAAAATCACAAAACCTTTATGTACTCTGCTGGTCAAGGATGTGCCCTATGTATTCTCTGAAGAGTGTCTATTGGCGTTCAACACTCTAAAAGAGAAGCTCATTTCAGCACCTGTGATAATTGCACCTGATTGGAGTCTCCCGTTTGAACTAATGTGTGATGCAAGTGATTATGCAGTTGGGGTAGTGTTGGGGCAGCGAAAAGATAAAGTTTTTCATGTGATACACTATGCCAGCAAGACTTTGAATGAGGTACAGCTTAATTATGCCACTACTGAGAAGGAGTTCCTAGCTGTAGTCTATGCCTTTGATAAATTCAGATCATATCTTGTCGGATCGAAGGTGATAGTTTACACTGATCATGCAGCCCTGAAGTACTTATTGGCAAAGAAAGATGCAAAACCGAGGTTAATTAGATGGGTATTACTTCTACAAGAATTCGATCTCGAGATAAGAGATAAGAAAGGAAGCGAGAATGTAGTAGCTGATCACCTATCCAGACTTGAGCAGGAAGAGCAGATCGAGAACTTGGATATTAATGAGGTGTTTTCAGATGAACAGATTTTTCAGTTGGAGAAAGCACCATGGTTTGCAGATATAGTAAATTTCCTGGCCAAATCCATCATCCCGCCAGATTATTCAAGTCATCAAAAGAAGAAATTTTTCTCTGACTTGAAGCACTATTTTTAGGAGGATCCCATTCTCTATAGACGGGGTCCAGATCAAATTATTCGGCGGTGTATTCCTGAAGAAGAGGTCCCTCAGATACTTGGACATTGTTACTCTTCAGCCTACGCTGGACACTTTGGTGCCTCTAAAACAGCTGCTAAAGTTCTACAGTCTGGGTTCTACTGGCCTTCTCTTTTTAAAGACGCTTACCTTTTTGTGAAGAAATGTGATCGATGTCAACTCACGGGAAATATCTCAAAAAGGAATGAAATGCCTCTCAACAGTATACTTGAGGTCGAGCTTTTTGATGTTTGGGGTATTGATTTCATGGGGCCATTCCCTTCATCTTTCTCAAATCAATATATATTGGTTGCTGTAGACTACGTCTCTAAATGGGTTGAGGCCGTCGCCTTACCTACTAATGATGCACGGGTTGTGATGGATTTTCTAAAAAAATGCATTTTCACTTGCTATGGCACACCCCGAGCCATTATTAGTGATGGTGGTAAGCATTTTTGTAATCGTCAATTTGAGTCCTTGTTGGCTAAATATGGCGTTCGGCATCGCATTGCTACTCCTTATCACCCTCAAACAAGTGGACAAGTGGAAGTCTCCAACCGGGAGTTGAAGTGGATTCTTGAGGTGACGGTGAGTTCATCAAGAAAAGATTGGTCAAAGAAACTCGATGATGCTTTATGGGCCTACCGAACAGCTTTCAAAACTCCTATAGGCATGTCTCCCTACCGGCTAGTTTTTGGGAAAGCGTGCCATTTACCAGTTGAGTTGGAACACCGAGCATATTGGGCTGTCAAGAAGTTGAACTTTGATCTAAAGGCGGCTGGTGAAAAGAGACTCCTTCAATTGAATGAAATGGATGAGTTTCGGTTGGAAGCATATGAGAACGCGAAATTGTATAAGGAGCGGACCAAAAAGTGGCACGATATGCACATTCAAAGAAGAAATTTTGAGGTTGGGCAGCAAGTCTTGTTGTATAATTCTCGCCTCAAGCTTTTTCCTGGCAAGTTGAGATCTAGATGGTCGGGTCCGTATACAATCACACAAGTATATCCATATGGGGCGGTAGAAATCAGTCATGAGAGTAAATGCACGTTTAAAGTCAACGGGCAGCGTTTGAAGATCTATTGGAATGGTGGATTCTCGAAAGAAAAGTCCACCGTTCAACTTGAACACCCGGAATGATCAATCCGAAAAGTCGAGCTCTAGACTATAACTCGAGCGCTTTATGGGAGGCAACCCATTTTTCTATCCCTTTCTCGTTTTTTTTTTTGACGTCTTTATTTAAATGCATGTAGTAGGAATAGTTTTATTGCTTTAATTTTTGGTTTTGCATTCGTTTTTGCACTTAGTTGATTTGTGGCTTTATTTCATCCTCATTTTCTAGGGATGGCAATGGGGCGGGTCGGCCCCGCCCCGCCCCGCGACCCGCGAATTCGCGGGGCGGGGCGGGACGGGGCGGGGCGGGTCGGCTGTTGGACCCGCCAACCGCCCCGCGAACTATTTATTTATTTATTTTTGTTAAACTGAAAAATAATTAAAAAAATATATATACAATTTTTTTAAATATTTATACCAAGCAAAACAAAAAAATTATAAGATTTGGGTTGTAGTATAGTGGTTAATGTTAGTAGTTTATAAGTTTTAACCCGGGTTTGATTCTTCTTTAGTCTATTTTTAGTGAAAATTATAATTTCTACTATATTTTATGATTTTTCAAAAAAAAAAAAAAAAAAAAAATTTTTTTAGGGGCGGGTCGCGGGGCGGCGGGGCGGGGCGGGGTCACCCCGGACCCGGCCCGGGGTAGATTTTTCTGCCCCAAACCCGCCCCTATTGCTTCGTGGGGCGGGGCGGGACAGCTCTTGGCGGGGCGGGGCGCGGGGCGGGTTCGGGTCGGTGGGTTTTTTTGCCATCCCTATCATTTTCAATTCAACACCAATTTAGGATTTCATATGATCATATAGACCATACATTAGTCAAAAGCATGAAGTGAGTTTTAGTACCGGTTTGGTTGTTCTAATTCACCATTTTTCATTTTGGCTTGTGCTTAAAATTTCATTTGTTAAGGTATGCCTATTTAGTCACATTCAAATTACATGTGTTTGCCTTCACCGTTTCCATTTTTTGCACATGTTCATTGTTTGACATGTTGAGATTGGTCTATTTAATTTTAGTTTGTAATGTATATTAATATAAAAAAAAAAAAAAATTTGGTTGCTGGTAAACTGGGCGATCGCCCAGTCCATTGACTTGGGCGATCGCCCGTTCCTCTTAACCCTGGGCAGAACGCCCAGGACCAACCTGGGCGATCTCCCGGGTTCTCACTGGGCGTTCGCCCAGGGTCCGGCTGGGGTTAAATACCCCAGCCGCAAGCTTAAACGTCTCCAGTCAAATTTTTTGCTCTTTTTCACCCCAAGCAGCCTCCCACCTCCAATCTCGCCCTTCAGGTAAATTGTTGATCTTCCACATTGCGTTCCTAAACCACGAATTAGCTTCTCCTCACGCGACTTCCACAGAAAAATTTCATCTTGTTGGCCGAAAGTCCCCTCCACGGTTTGCCTTCTTCCTCTTCTCGGTTATGCTTATTAATGTGATAATTTTTTTGAATTTTCTCTTGATATATTGAGGAGGATGGGTTTAGGAAGATGTTGGGTATTTGGTTTGTTGATTTTACTTGCAAAATTTTGGGTTTGTTTCATAACCCCAAGTCTTTGAAACTCTTGCATAAAATTGGAGCCTACTAGGTGTTTGATGAAATTTCTTCGTGGCATCTCTTGTGCAATTCGGGCTACTCTTTGATTGAGCTTAGTTCATACGCCTTTAAGCATGCTAATTGTGCCTACATTCATTCGAATCACAATCCACACTTGGCCATTACACTTAACCCCATGTTAGGAAGCCATGGCAAGCCATGGCTAGGCCCATGCCACTTCACGTCACCATCTTCGTCCCCCTTCCGTCCAACTCATATGATCTCCGTTCTGCCTCAATTTTGGGCAGGATAAAGACCAATCTATGTAGTATCTTGTGTCCAAATTTGGCTCGGGGAAACTTCAACATTTCTTCACTTTTCCCGGTGGTCAAAAGTAGTGCATGGTCTATGTGTTAACTATGAAAATTCACCATTTTTATTGGCTTTTGAGATGTTTTGCTTATTCTTGAGTTTATTTTGTGCCTAATTATGTTTCTCTTATCTTTTTAGGTACCTATGGCTCCGAAACGGAAAACCACAACTCAAGACAAGGGTAAGGAGAAGGTCGGTGAGGGTTCTACCCTTCGTAAACGGGCTGGGGAACCAACTAATGATGGTGGCATACCACGGTTCCAAACTCCTGATGCTCAAGAGAGATATGAAACAAAATGGAAAGGGAAAAACTATCACCAAGAGAGACGGGTGCAACGGGATGATTTTCTGGGGCATCTGTTGGAATTTGTGATCCAGCAGAGTGGTTGGAGTAAAGTAGCTGCAGCTCCACATCCAGCATATATCACTTTGGTTCGGGAATTCTTTGCCAACTTCAACAAGGAAATAGATACTCCAGATTCGTCTCATTGGCATAAGACATGGGTACGGGGCAAGTGGATCCATTTCAGCCCTGCAATGATTAATCGATACTATGAACTATCCCGTGTGGGGGTGGATCCTATGCCTACTGAAGAGGACATGTAGTCCGTTGCTCGATTCTTGTATGGTAGAGAGAATGCATGGCCGTTGGCAACTTCGCACTTCAAGCATGATGAACTGACTCGGGAGCTGCGAGCTTTACACATTTTTGTCTGCACCAATATCAATCCTACCACTCAGCGCACGAGGTTTATTGGGGAAAGGGCTCGCTTTCTTTACCATCTGGCCCGAGGCAGAAAAATAGATTTGGGGACGCATATCTTTGACTTTGTTCGGGAGTTAGCAGCGTCGGTTGACTCCAACTCCCAACGCTCTATTATGTTCCCATGTCTGATTAGTGGGATCTGTCTGGAGGCTGGAGTCCCCCTGTTGCCATTTGAAGAAGCTGACACTCCTGAGGCCCCTCTCACCCATAAGACTGTTGACAATTCAGAGGCCAGGATGAGTGCCAGAGAGATCAGGGCGCAGCGTGCTCTAGTGGTACAACCTGACGAGGAAGCTCATGATCCGGCACATCCAGCACCCCAGCCAGCTCTAGCCGTTGAGCCCCATCTTGGCATTCAGTTCACTCAGATCCAAGTGGCTCTGACAGAGATTGGTAGATCGGTGGGCAACCTGCACGACACTTTGCGCGAGGTGCAACATACATAGCATAACATGCAGCAGGAGCTGGTTCGAATAAGTGTGCATGTCCATGGACTGGAGCACACAGACGTCGACATTAGGTCACAGCAGCGCACTATCAATTACTCCTATGATGACGTCAACCGAAGAATGATACACTTTGAGAGTCGACTCGAGACGATTGATGGAAATGTCTCCCGGATTGCCGATTCCATTGACTCCTTGTAGAGGTGTCAATCCGGGTCAGGCGGGCCGGGTTGGCCCGCCTCTGATGAGGCCCGGTAACGGTCCGCGTTCGAAAAAGCCCGCGCCACTGCGGGTTGCGGGCCGGGTCGGCCCAGCCCACGAAATTTTTTCAAAAGCCCGGCCCACCCATTGGCCCATACGGGTCGAGCCCATATGGGCCGCGGTTCGACCCGGTTTGGCCCGTATGAATAAAAAATTAATTTTTTTTGAAATTACAAAACAAAATTAGCAACTTAATGAACTTATTGTAATTTAAAAAATTGTTTACATTTATAGTAAAAAATGTATGAAATTACTAAAAAAAATAAATAACAATAATAAATTCACATTTGTTATTTATATCTTATTTTACATTGAATTGTTTCCAACTTTGTAAATTTAAATAAAATACAAACAAATAACAACTAAATGCATCACTATAGTTAAAGCACATCCCAACTAGGTTGGCACGTACACAACTATCAATCATTTGCATATTTATAGTTTAAGTACATCCCAACTAGGTTGGCACCTACCTAACTATAATTTAATTGTTTGAAATTATACATTATTTGCAAATCAATCTTCAGCAATAACTAGATTTTTAAAATCGTCAGCAATATCGTCAGACATTTTATCTTGCATCCTTCTATCTGCGAATAGCCAATCTTTCACGCATATGAGAGCTTCCAAAATATCTTCTTTAAGTCTTGATCTTCTTTCGTCCAATACCCTGTTAGCTGCACTAAAAGCAGACTCGGATGCCACTGTTGAGACTGGAACTGTTAGTAGATCTCGTGCCATTTTTGATAATACTGGATATGACCTCTCATTTAATTTCCACCATTCTAAAATATCTAAATTTTCTACCTCATCTTCGGGTATCAAACTATAATGATCAAATTGATAATATCTTTCTAATTCGTTAGGTGTGGTATTCGTGTCTGTAGTTGATGAAGTACTAACAACATGTTGTTTTTTCTTAGCTACCAAAGAAAAAAAAGATTTACCTTTAGAAGTTGTACTAGAGTTTGTAGAAACAGAAATATTTTCATTGTTACCGTATTTAATAAAATAGTAGTTATACATTTCATTGATGAAAATTTCTAACTGTCGATTTGTAATATTTACGGTAAAAGCTAATGTTTCAGAAAGTGATTCTAAAGCAGTGTGAACTCCAAATAATTTTAGACGAGGATCCATTACAGCAGCCACTGGAAAAATTAGTGGCATGTTTTCATAATATTTTCGAAATTTTTCTTCCATTGACAAAATAATTTGAAAGAAAAATGGATCGTTTCTAAATTTTGAAAATTGAGTAGAAATTTCTACCAATTGTATAAGTACAAGATGACTAGTTGGGTAATATACACCCGAACTCTTCTTTGTTGACTTATAGAAAGGTTTCAAAAATTTCATAACTTTAAATGCATGTTCCCAATGCGAATCATCTATACTAAATTGATTCTGTTTCGAATTAATGAATGCATTAATAGCATTGGTGTAGCCAACACACGATTTTAACATAAGAAAAGTTGAGTTCCATCTATTTGGAATATCATCAACAAATTTTCTTCTTCTCAATCCAAAATTAAATTTTCGCAAATTCTTGTTGTCTAGAATCTGAAGAAGAAATATAATTAATTGCTTCTCTAATTATACGAATTTGTGGGGCTATTAATTTCAAACCATCTTGTACAACTAAATTATATATATGACAAACACACCGCATATGAAATAATTTAGAATCAAATAAGGGTTTAACTGTTCTAATTAGCAGGTCAATGCATGCAGTATTCGGACTTGCATTATCGTATGTAATACTAAATAATTTGTTTAACACACCAAACTCATTCAATACTTGTAATAAATTTTCACACAAATTAATTCCATTGTGTGGATATTCAAGTAAACGAAATGCAATTATTCTTTTATGCTGTAACCAATTACTATCAATAAAATGTGCTGTAACACAAACATACCCATTGTGATTGCGTCCAGACCAACAATCAGACGTGAAACACATAATTCCTTCAATTTTTGTAAGTTCATTTTTCAATTTTTCAGCTTTAGTATGAAATAATTTCATACAATCAGAACGAGCAGTATTTCTACTTACATTTCTGTAAGAGGGTTGAACATACTTTTGCATGAACTCTTCAAAATAGATATCATCTGCAAAAGTGAAGGGCATTTCTCTTGCTGCAATAAATTCTGACATTCCAGTTCTCATCCGTTCCTGCGAATAAGTAAAATTAGAAAAAGTAACAGAACCACTAGCATTAGTAAATGAAGTAATTTGAGCTTGTCTCGGATCTAAATGTCCTGTTTCATTTAGATATTTATCTTTGTGTCTCCGTAGCGTGCCGGTGCCTTGACCACTTTTCCATGCATAAGCAATATTGCAAATATTGCATATTGCTTTGCTATTTTTTTCATCTATTGTGAACATTTGCCACACTTCTGATGTTAACTTTTTCTTTCTTGGATTTTTAGATGATCCAACATTTACATCATGATCATCTTCTAAATTTATTGGAGAACAACTATCATGTAAATTAATATTTTCAGATGAAAAATCGTAGGAATCCATATATATATATATATATTTATATATATATAATTTTCAAAATAATTTGAAGATTGAAAATAATAGTAAAGCAGAAATAATAGTAGCTGAGAGTATGAGACTTTGAGTTTGAGTAAGGAGAAATAATTTTTGATATTCAGAATTTGTAGACAGCAGATGAGCAGAATGAAAATCGTAGTAATTTGCTTTTGATATTCAGAATTTGTAGACAGCAAATGAGCAGAATGAAAATCGTAGTAATTTGCTTGCTGGTGTTTGAAATTTATAAGCTATTGAAATTATAAACGTTAGAGTAGACTGTAGAGAATACAATTTTTGAACGTTATTTTCATCACTTTGTGTAATAGTGTAAGTGTGATTTGACAACACACTTACACATTTTATTTTTTTATTAATTTTTACAATTTTTTTTTAATTTTTTTACTGACAAAAGCAGCCTAGTACCGTAGTACTTATGTACACATTTATTTTTTTTCAATTTTTTATAAGTTAAATGTGACAGGCGCCTGACAATTTGAATTTTGAAACGGCTCTAATGACTAATGCACTGCTGCCATTTGAAAAATTTTTTTTTTTATTATTAATTAGTCTGCAGCCAGCAGGCTGCTTTTATATATATATATATATATATAAGGCTTAACTTGAAAAGCCTGAAAAGCAGCCTGCACAGCAGGCTGCTTTTTGAATTGTGACAGCCGCTGTTGCGGCTGTCACATTTCAACTGCAGAGAGCAGTTTGCTCTCTGCATTTGAAATTTGAATTATTTATTTATTTATTTTTTTAAAATACGGGCCAGCGGTTAACCGCTAGCCCGTGGAGGGCTGAACCGCCTGGGCCCGCGGTTCAGCCTCCGCGGCCCGCGGCCCGCCCACCCGGTTCGCGGGTCGGTCCGCGGTTACGGGTCGATGCGGGTGGGTCGATGGCGGTTCGACCGGCCCGCCCGTCTTGACACCACTAACTCCTTGCGTCCTCCCGCTTCTGTTGGACCATCCGATCAGCCTCGACCTGCCTCTCCACATTTACCTCCAGGGAGTACCTGATCTTTTTCCTCATTTACTTTTGTTCTAATTTGCTTACATTGGGGACAATGTAATATTTTCTTTTGGGGGTGGGTAAAGTATTAGGATACTTATTAGCTGCTTTTGAATGCGTATCACTCGAGTCTAAAAAAAAAAAATTTATTTGTCTAGTTGTTGTTAAACTTCTTACTGCCAATGATGATATTTGTTTGAAAATCGAGTATATCTTTAGTGGAATATTAGACAACGCTTGAACTTGTGCTTTTATCTGAATTATTATCCATGTTTGACCTGTTTAATGAAGCACAAAGCCACTATTGATTTATCATTTATTGGGACCATGACTTGAGTGTATGAGTTGATATTGCTGACTTAGTATTATCATGAAAAATTCCGTTCCTAAGTCCTTAAGCTAGTAACCAAACTGTTTGAGAACAGTTTGGGGGTGTTAAAGTACTACTTGTGTTTTGAGAATTTTGATGGTTTTGGTTTTCTGAGTCTCATTTTTGGTTGAATAGGTTATAGTAAAGGAATCTAAACCGAGCACTACTTACTGCTGAATAAATAAAACAAAATATCTGACTCGAGCAATTAAGCCTGTTAGGGTATTTCAAAACCTGGTGCCCTAAAGTCATCTGACTTGGGAGTCATCGGCCCAAAACTCGTTACATGAGTCCAAAAAAAAAAAAAATAAATAAATAAAAAATAAAATTTTTTTTACATCTTTGCTTCTCTTATAGCTTGTGGGACTCGAGCAATTAAGCCTGTTAGGGTATTTCAAAACCTGGTGCCCTATAGTCATCTGACTTGGGAGTCATCGGCCCAAAGCTCGCTACAAGGGTCACATAGAAAGCTAGTATGAGAGAAGTATTGCACAAGATGTGAAATCATTTTTATGAGTAAAATAAATAAAAAGTGCTAAAGATGCTCGGTAAGGACTGCTAGATTAAAACCTAAGAGACTGAAGATGAGAAGTTAGAAATCATTCACCACCCTAGTTCTGAGAATACAAGTTCTAATTTTACCACTTTATTTGAAAAAAGCATTGTGTTGATCAATAGAAACCAAATTTGTTAGAACACCTCGGGATTGGAGAGAGAAGCATAAGAAGTGTGATAATTTACGAGAGGTGTAAGGAAGAAGTGCCTACAACAGGTTCGGGACTGTAAAAAATATCAACAACACAATATTAGTCGTGGTCTAATACATGAGTAAGTTCAATTTTTGGCTAATCACACACTCACTAAAGGTCGAGTAATGGATAAATGAATCTTTTTTTGTGTTGTTTAATATTTTTCTAAACGTATTGCTTGATCTTTGAAACATGAGGCATATAGTAAGACATTTGACATAAACTCAATCATTGTTATTTTGTTTAGCTTAGTTTAAATTTGTGGTTTATTTTTATTTTGTTTTGTTGTTCGAGGACGAACAAAGGTTTAGTTTGGGGGTGTTTGATAAGTGCATTTTGTGCACTTATTCGGGTCTTTAAACTAAGCTTTTAATTCGTTATTTTAGTAATATTTTATTTAATTCGGTGCATTATTCTTTACATTTCAGTTTTGGACCCGTCTGTAAGAAATTGGAGAAGAATGGATGAAAAGAGGTGTAACTTGAAAGTTGAAGGACCAAATTGGAGATTATCAAAAGTTGAAGGACCAAATTGCACATCATTGAAAGATGAAGGACCACATTGCACAACATTGAAAGATGAAGGACCAACTTGGATATTTTCAAAAGTTGAAGGACCAAATTACAAACTATGAAAAGCTGGAGGATCAAAACATAATACTTGGAAGTTGTGAGCTGGGCGATCGCCCAACCTATGGTTGGGCGCAGGTGAACCACAACCAGAGACGAAAACACGCACCTGGGCGATCGCCTGGGAATGGCCTGGGCCAACTTTTGACAGCGCGAGATTTTTTTCCTTTTTTGAATTTTAGTCTAGTTAGGTAAGTTTTTGCCCACGATTTTTGGATATTTTTGGCATATTCTAGGGCACCATTAAAGTAGTATATATATGAGTTATTAACTCATAATACGTGTGAAGTTTTTGAGAGAAAAACACAGACGAAGGCATTAAACGGAGATCAAGACGGCTTCATTGAAGAATTGAACGAAGATCAACAAGGAGCAATTATTCTTTCAAGTCTTCTCCTTTTCCGGGTGATGAATTCCATGTGTTCTTCCCCTTCTTATTCTCTTACTATTAGTATGCTAGGCTAGTCTAATTAGCGCTAGAATTACGATGAAACTTGTCGTTTAAACTCTTTTATCTTGAGACTTGGTTTTTGACACTTTACTTCAATATAGTTTTGAATAATTAATTTTATTTTGTTTGCATCTACAATTATATACGTAGTGATTGTATGATTGTTGTGGTATGTTTTACTATCGAAAGGTCGAAAGCATGCTAGACGCTATTTTAATTATCTTAAAGTCCGATAAGGGATAGAAATATACCGCTATGCTTTAGGTGATATTTAATTATCTATGGAAATTTAATGCTTTCATCTGTATTCGCATTCGTCATAGAAATATAGGCGAGTCATGCATATGAATATGTTTAACTTTATTCGAGAGAAACTGTTGAACAACCTAGGGATTTTGATCTTCATAGCTGAATTAATTTGTCAAGACCAAGAATCGAGATAGAAGAAATAACAACTACAAGTGGATTCGGAATTCTAGTGCTTTTCCCTTTTTAAAAGTTAAATTCATTTTTAGTTAATCTCAACCTTTCATTTATTTGAGAAATAGTCGTTTAATTGTTTTTATTTTATTCTTTCAATTAGTTATAAAACACAAAATCTTTCAAAGTTCTTTAGATTCGGTTAAGGTTAGCGTGATTAAATTGAATTATCTAAATCCTCGTGGGATCGATACTTGGACTCAAAATCCATTTTACTACTTGAGCGATCCGTGCACTTGCGGAAATTTTTAAAGACATAAAATCGCTATCAGTAATGAAGGAGGAAATTTAATTCCTTATCATCTGTCATTGTTAGATCATCTCCAATGCAATAGTAAATTGTACTAAAAAATGTATTACATCTTTTTAAATTATTTACAAGACAAGGAGACAATTGGAATATGTTTAGCATACCGTTCATATTTAGACGGTGTGTTATAAATCCTATTTTAATAATTAATTTATGTGTATTGAAATTTATGCTAAATCTATTTTTATTAATTTTTTATAATTTATTTCAATCGGAATATGTGGTAATTATCATTTATTTAAAATTTTATAATTTGTCTACCATCATTTCTTGTATACGTAGACCACAATTTTTTTAAATCCAAAATTGCATTGGATATGCTTTACTCCCAGTCCCTATTTTACTTGTTCGTTTGTTTCGAGAAATCTATCTATCAATTCCGATTCTTTTTTTTTCTTCATTCTTAATTTATTTCATCTATTCCATAATCGGAATAGAAGAGGATACGCGTTACACTACGATTTGAAATCAGAAGAGAGATTTTAAGAAATGCAGATCTATTCACTCTACACATATACAATAATTCACGTAGTGCTTCCCGACTTCTATGGTTTAAAGGGCCCCTTGGTTCAATAATTGGTAGTGTTGAAATTAATTTTTAAGTGCTTATATTATAATAGTGTATGTGTGGATAAAAAATGAGTTGTAAGTTTTGGATCATATGCAATGTGTGAATAAAAAAGTATATTTGACTAGTTTGACCAGTTGAAATTATAATTTAAACAAGGAGAAACATATGTTTAGCTCGTGTTTGGTGTGGATTATAAACCAACAAATAGTTTATTTGGACCACTATTTTTTACTTCTCAAACTAAATAAAGTGTGAAATGACAAAATTGTCACTAATTAGTTGAATTAGCATTTTGTTGATTAAGGACAATTTTGTTATTTCACGCTTTATTTAGTTTGAAAAGTTAAAAAAAAAAAAACTCAAATAAACTATTTTTTGGTTTATAATCCACACCCAACGGATATTTAACCTCCTTCCTTGAAGGTTCTTCGTCAACGTTAATGTTGTACTAAAAGAGTGTATATGTGCACAACTTTGTAGTCTGTGGCTTAAGGGGCCTTGAACTTGGTTCAATAATTGAATTCCCCAACCTCTTTCCTTGAAGGTTTTGACTTAAAGTCAATGGGAAGACTTTAATCTCCTTCCTCGAAGGTTCTTCGTCAACGTTAATGTCGTATTAAAAGAGTGTATATGTGCACAACTTTCTAGTATGTGGCTTAAAGGGCCCCTTGGACTTGGTCCAATAATTGAATTACCCAACCTCTTTCCTCGAAGGTTCTAGCTTAAAGTCAATGGGAAGACTTTAATCTCCTTCCTCAAAGGTTCTTCGTCAACGTTAATATCGTACTAAAAGAGTGTATATATACTTGTACAATCCACAACTCTCTCTCACTTAATTGTTATAAAATTTATCGGATATTCTCTTGTGCTCCTGCCGATGTTTGTTTTGGGATTTTCACTATTCGAATTCAAGGTAAATATTTATATGTGTCTAGGAAATTAGATAAAATGTTCAGTTAACTTTGTACTTTTTGAAACCCTTAACTAAAACCACCATCAACTTCTTTATTTTTCTGACACCACCATATTTTTCCCTCTCTCTATTCCAACCATCATTGCTAGAAGTGAGGTAAGTTTATTCTTTTGTTTTTTTGTACCATAATTTCGGGAATACTTTTTTTATTTTATTTATTTATTTAATGGATTTTATCATTTTTTTGGGGTTAATATTTGTGGAGTGCATACGATATTTGAAAGTCCTCTTGTATGTATATGTTGAAAATTCCTTTTGTGTTGTGGGGATTTGTTTGTTTGTATTGTAAAATTCTTTTTGCTAGTTACGTTGGAATTGGATTTACACCTTTTGATGATCAAAACTAGAGTCGAATTGATTTTGGTTGTTGGTGAAAGAAACCAACTATCGAATTCGACAATTTAGAACTGAAGGCAAATTTGATATTTTGCATCCAAAAATAATTATTTTCACAAATATTATCGAAAATGAACATACTTCGAATCCAAGTCAATTTTTAGCTACAAATCCAAATTTCTCATGTATAAATATTGATCTCCTCCTTTTGTTTGGGTTTCATCTCATTTTAATAATATCTATCTATGATTCTCCTAATTATTAGTTCAGTTCAGTTCAATTCAATTATATTTCTGTTAATTGTTTTCATTATTTTGATTAAATAAATAATAATCTTTGGTTCTATCATGGATTCATCTTGCATGTACTCATTAATTACATGCTTAATTGAAGGAGTCATTAAAGGAGATATTAAGTCAAATATACTAATTTGACTCAACTGCTAGCTAGCTACCACCACCTAATCTGAAACGATTCAGGTAAATGCATACAACTAATTATTTTCATTTTTCAATTAGCATTTTATTAGCTTTGTCTGTTAAGAATACTGCTGTCTTCTTCATTGTTATTTGTTGCCCTAATATATGTTGCTTATTCTGTATGTTTTTGTTCAGCATTAATGACAATTTATTGTGTAACTAGAACCTTTAAGTTCTTAATTTGTCCCTCAAAATTAAGCCTAACAATACTAAGGCCCGTAGAAAGTCTAGGTATCGCGACATGTCACAATCCTATTGCTCACTGTACTTCTCACATTTAAATTACACTTAACGTTTTCAATATTTGTTTATTGTAGTTCTTATATCCCTATTTTTTTTATCGCATTCTTATTCTCAACTTTTCATTATTAGGACATCTTTTATCTAATAACGATTTTCGTCCTAAAAATTCATTGAAGTACGTATAACGACTTATTTTTTCATTATATTTTTTTATAAAAAAAATATGAAAAAGTGACAAAATATTTTTTTTTTCTATTTCAAAGTACGCAAATAGAATATCTTGAAGAAATCAGCATTAAGGATGTGATGTGTTAATTAATGGAAGTTGAAGATAAGAATTCGACGAAATAAAAATTAAGAATATAAGTGATACAATATAATGAACAAAGATTGAGAACCTCAATTAAAATTAAAATATAGTGCACTTATAAAAAAATTGTAGTATCAAATATAGTCACTTTTTACTAATTCATATTTTCCATATTCCCACTTTTGACCCCATAATTTTTCTTATTTTCACTTTTGACCTTATTTTCAAAGAAAAATGAGGTTTATTATTTTCCTCTTTTATCTTTTTTAGATATTTATAATTTTCTTCTCAATCTTTTCTATCTATTTTCATATATTTAGTTGACCTTTGTCTGATGTCAGAGAACCATAGCACTCTAGTGTAGAAAATACTGGAGTGTTACATCACTTATATTCTTCTTTTCTTTACTTTTGAATTAAGATTTTATTGACTAAATTGATAATATACATAAATTGTTTTGTATATATATGAACTGTTATGAAATAACTTAAATTTAAGTTCATTGATTATAAATATAGGGATGGCAATGGGGCGGGTCTGGGGCGGGTCGGCCCCGCCCCGCCCCGCTACCCACGAATTCGCGGGGCGGGGCGGCCGTTGGACCCGCCAACCGCCCCGCGAACTTTTTTTTTTTTTTTTTTTTTTGTTAAACTGAAAAATAATTAAAAAAATATATATACAATTTTTTAAAATATTTGTACCAAGCAAAACAAAAAAATTATAAGATTGAGGTTGTGGTGTAGTGGTTAAGGTTAGTAGTTTATAAGTTTTAACCCGAGTTTGATTCTTCTTTAGTCTATTTTTAGTGAAAATCATAATTTCTACTATATTTTATGATTTTTCAAAAAAAAAAAAAAAAAAAAATTTTAGGGGCAGGTCGCGGGGCGGGGCGGGGTCGCCCCGGACCCGCCCCGAACTCGGCCTGGGGCAGAAAAATCTGTCCCAAACCCGCCCCTATTGCTTCGTGGGGCGGGGCGGGGCGGGGCAGGGCGGCTCTTGGCGGGGCGGGGTGGGGCGGGGCGGGGCGCGTTCGGGTCGGCGGATTTTTTTGCCATCCCTAGATAAATAATTTTCTCCTCCTCCATAGACGGCTGCGACAGTGGTGAAGACCTGCAAAAGATTGCGGGGCTTTTTTCCCTCGTAGCCACTTCGGTGTAATAATCAGTATATGATTAAAATCAGATATGCAGAATAATCATATAGAGTGTACAAGAGTTGTGTCTTCTGTTTTTACCTGGGGGGTTGGCCTCTATTTATAGGGATGTCCTGCAGTTCTTGATGATGGGTGTCCCTTCATCTCCCTCATTTGATAACGGGTGTCCTTTCATCTCCTTCATTATTAGGAGTTAATGAGGGATGTTTCATCTTTCCAATTGTTGAGAGATGTTTCGTTTTCCCGATAACTAGTGGTAACTATCATTCCATGGGTCGCCTGCTTGGCTAATTTGATGATAGTTGGGTTATTGCAGTCTATCTATCAGAAGTGTGCTCATAAGACCAACGAGGTGGGCAAGCCGGTGAGGCGGGCGTGCCGCCATAGCTAAATAATATATAGCAACTGTAATTATTTATATTATCATAAGTCATTCTACTTCCCATAGACTACTTTTCATAGACTTGTCAATGGGAAGTAGAAATAATCTACTGCACATGCTCTTCTCTAACTTTTTCAAACAGAGGCTTATCGCCTTGATTTTTAAACACAGGCTCATCGCCTTGTTTTTCTGACTTTAAACATAGGCTCATCGCCTTGTTTTTCTGACAGAGGCTCATCGCCTTGTTTTTAAACATAGGCTCATTGCCTTGATTTTTAAACAAATGCTCATCGCCTTGTTTTTCAGATAGAGGCTCATCGCCTTGATTTTTAAACATAGGCTCATCGCCTTGTTTTTCGGATAGAGACTTATTGGCCTTGTTTTTCGGATAGAGGCTCATCGTCTTGATTTTTAAATATAGGCTCATCGCCTTATTTTTCAATGGTGGCTATCACCTTAATTTTTAAATAGTGGCTATCGCCTCGATTTTTAAACATAGGCTCATCGCCCTATTTTTCAATGGTGGCTATCACCTTGATTTTCAAATATAGGCTCACCGCCTTGATTTTTAGATATATGCTCATTGCCTTATTTTTCAGGCTATCACCTTGATTTTTAAATAGTGGTTATCGCCTCGATTTTTAAACAGAGAGGCTATCGCCTTGATTTTTAAACATAGGCTCATCGCCTTATTTTTCAATGGGGGCTATCACCTTGATTTTTGGATATAAGCTCATCGCATTATTTTTCAAGCTATCACCTTGATTGTTAAATAGTGGCTATCGCCTCGATTTTTAAACAGAGAGGCTATCGCCTTGATTTTTAAACATAGGCTCATCGCCTTATTTTTCAATGGTGGCTATCACCTTGATTTTTAAATAGTGGCTATCGCTTCGATTTTTAAACATAGGCTCATCGCCTTATTTTTCAATAGTGGCTATCACCTTGATTTTTAAATATAAGCTCATCGTCTTAATTTTTAAAAATAGGCTCATCGCCTTATTTTTTAGACAGTAGCAGCTGACCTTTGTTTCTTAGACAGTAGCAGATGGCCTTATTTTTCACACAGTAGCAGCTGGCTTTGTTTTTCAGACAGTGGCAGCTGTCATTATTTTTTGCCTTGTAAACCCCTCTACCTTCCATAGACTACTGTCAATGAGAAATATAAATAATCTATCACACCTGCTCCTTTCTAATTTTTTTTTTTTTGGAACTTGGATGAGCTCGCCTTGGATTGATTGAGCTCACCTCGCCTGCTTTGGGTGAGCTCGCCTAATTTTTTTTTTGAACTTGGATGAGCTCGCTTTGGATTTGGTGAGCTCACCTCGCCCGCCTTGGGTGAGTTCGCCTAATTATTTATTTATTTATTATTATTTTTTTTAACTTGGATGAGCTCGCCTTGGATTGGGTGAGCTCACCTCGTCTTAGTTTTTTTTTTTTTTTTAGCTAGCTTGGCTCTTTAGATGAGCACACCTCGCCTCGGATGACTTTGCCCGCCTCAAGTGACCTTGTCTTGAATTTTTTTTTAGCTAACTTGGCTCTCTGGGTGAGCTTGCCCGTCTCAAGTGACCACGCTTTGAATATTTTTTTTTAGCTAGCTTGGCTCTCTGGGTGAGCTCGCCCGTCTCAAGTGAGCTCGCCTCGCCTTGAAATTTTTTTATTTTTTATTTTTTAGCTCGACTCTCTGGGTGAGCTCGCCTGGTTGACTCACCTCGTCTTGGGTAAGCTTACCTCTATTATTTTGAAGTTCGGGCTCGTCCTGAATCTTCTTTTTGTTAGACTTAGGTTCATTTCAATCTTTCATACTTTTGGTAATGAGATATGCTTCTTCAGCGTCCACATACTTATACCCTCTATTGAGTAACTCATGCATCCTATCCGGCGAGTTTTTGGAGAGTGACATCTTGAAAGGACGACTTCTAGTTCCACTCATCGTGGCAGTGACTACACCAGACATCTGCAGATCTTTGATTCTCAACGTTGCTCTATTGAACTGGGCAATAAATTCTTTTAGCAGTCCGTCCTTGTCCTGCATCAATTGTATTAGACTGATAGCAGTTTTCTTAACACGTTTGCTGTTGGCAAAGTGTGCATCAAAACTCTTGAAAAAATCGTCAAATGTACGGATCGATTTTGGGAGAAGGGTGGCTACACAGTCCCTGGCCTCCCGCCTAAGTGTTGGCGGAAAAGCCTTGCACATAATCATATCTGGAGTGGTTTGCAACCTCATCAAGTCAACAAAAATCCTGAGGTGATCGACATGAATAGAGGATCCGTCGTACTTCACCATCTTTGACTGTTTGAAGTCTAGTGGCAAGGGGACTGTCATTACTTCTAGGGAAAAAAGATATTCTTCCAACACCATGGATTGTTGCTTACTACTTTTATTAGACATAGCCTTAGCTATTTTGCGACCCATCACTTCTTCTAATCGTTGTTCCAGGCTTAACACTGGTATCTCAACCAGCGTAGGCGTGGGCATCCATGACGGTTGCCCCCATCATAGATTTGGGCCAGATGTCAATGGATAGAAGTGGGGTGCAGAATGTGGAGCTAAAGAAACTGGAGCCTGCAGTGGAGCTGCCATTGGTGGTGTTTCCATTGTTGGAAAGTTAAAAGTCTGGGGATGAGCCCCTAGCGGTGAGGGCCCTATCGGTGGATGGTTAGGACCCTGGGGCAGAACCCCTGGTAGTGAAGATCCTACCGGCAGAAGGTTTGGACCCTGTGGTAGATGAGAAACCGCAGCGTTCCGATCTTGGAGTAGAGCCGTTAAAGCCTCCACCTGAGCTTGCAGTGCCGCGAGTTGAGCGGCATAGGCAAATTCTTGTTGTGGGTGATTAGTGGCGACGTTGGACTCGGTGCCTACATCCTCGACGGAGGCTGGTGGATCGGTTACATTCCTAGCTCTTCTGGTTCGAGCCATAACTTCTTGGGCGGTTCCCACAGACGGCACCAAATGATGATAAATAATTTTCTCCTTCTCCGTGGACGGCTGCGACAGTGGTGGAGACCTGCAAAAGATGGCGAGATTTTTTCTCCCGTGGCCACTTCAGTGTGATAATTAATATATGATTAAAATCAGATATGTAGAATAATCATATAGAGTGTACAAGAGTTGTTTCTGTTTTTACCTGGGGGTTGGCCTCTATTTATAGGGATGACCTGCAGTTATTGATGATGGGTGTCCCTTCATCTCCCTCATTTGATAACGGGTGTCCTTTCATCTCCCTTATTATGAGTTAATGATGAATGTTTCATCTTTCCAATTGTTGAGAGATGTTTTGTCTTCTCGGTAACTGGTGGTAACTGTCATTCTATGGGTCGCTGGCTAATCTGATGACAGTTGGGTTATTGCAGTCTATCTGTCAGAAGCGTGCTCATGAGACCAACGATGTGGGCAAGCCAGTGAGACGGGCGTGCTAGAACGTGCCACTATAGCTAAATAATATATAGCAACTGTCATTATTTATATCATCATTCATAATCAAAGAAAATTATTTGTTTTACTACTATTTAAAAATTTAAACTTTTATTTTGTGGTTATAACAAAAAAATAAAAATAAGAGTTCCCTTAATTGATATGTAAATAAATTAGGATAATTTATAGAAAGATAAAAAATTTCTAATGTGTAGTCAAATATAAAAGAAAAAATAATTACAATAATTGCTGTCTGTCCAATGGTTCAATAATTGCATTTCTAAGTGCTTATTAATTGTCCTCCGCATATACTCAATCCAAAATTTATTGGGTGTATTTAATCTAATCTTTTAAATACTTTAATTGGCATTTTTCAAGTGACCAACTTTTAGGTATTTCATTAACTTTTATAGATTTTAATAGACTTCTACATATTTTTATAGATTTTCATTTTGAAAGACTTTTGTAGATTTTTACGAACTTTAATAGATTTTTATTTTTTATATCCCACAACTAAAAAAAACTTGTCGCATGAGAAAAGTTTAGTAATACTTTATTTAGTTACATTAATATTATTAAATTCATAAAAGTTAATGTTCTATTTAATTGCTGTAACTAAAATATTTCAAAGTCTATTTTTTTTTTATTTTGGGTAAAATTATAAACTTTCAAATAGTTTGTGGATAAATAAATAAAAAATACGGCAGGTGACTCCTTTGAAAAATATTTTCCAATAAAAAATTTTATCCACTTAATAATCCCACATCTTATATTTAATAATCTATATGTAACATATCTTCATAAGTCACCACAATTTCATAAACGAATAACTAAAGTACCAATTTCATAAACGAATAACTAAATAGAAAAAATAAGAATGAAAAAAAAAAAATACAGTAATAAAAAATTATTTTTTTACTTGATGAAATTCATTAATAAACTACAATAATAAGAATTTAATTATATATTTATCTTGTTTTTAATGAAAATGGAAAAACAATGAAATAGAAGAAAGAGAAAAAATGTTTATGGTAATATTGAAGAAAAAAATGACAATGTTTCTTATAAAAAAAGTTGATAATTAATTATGTGTCTAAAGTTCGTACAAGGAAAAAGAAGAAATGAGAAAAATGATTAGGGGAATATTGAAAAAAAAAAAAAAAAATACATTGACTAGAAATAAAAATATTAGTGCATTTTTTTCATAAAAATATATTGATAATTAATCATAGTTATAGGGTTCCTAGAATGAAAAAGAAGAAAGAGAAAAACTCGTTAGGAGTATATTGAAGAGAAAAAAAAATCAAATTGAATAAAGAGAAAAATATTAATATAAAGTCTAGAGTTTTGTACAAGGAAAAATAAAAGAGAAATATTGCATGAAGATTTTTTTTTTTCTCCCAAAGTCGTTGGGGGTGAACGATAATTGTGATATCTTTTATTTATACCTTGCGAATTGTAATATCTTATATTTATATTTTGTGGTTTAAAGTTGGTACATAGAAAATTCTCTATATAGTCATTAAAAGTCATTGATATTTTGAATATCCCTAAATTTTTAAAAAGTGTGAATTGAATACCACATTACTTTTAAGGTGTTGAGATTGAAAACAATTACAAAGTATTACAATCTCATTTGAATGTTGAAAAATATAAGAAAAACTCTAATTAGTTGCTCACTTGCTCCTTTGTTTTTGGTTAAACTTGTGGGCTCAGATTCTTGCCACAACGAACACTGCAATGCAACTAAGGGAACGACAATCGGATTGTTCACCAACTAATCCACCGAAGATGACCAAGACTTTTAAACACTCAGTCCAATCTCACTTTTTGAGAACAGAATGAAAGACGGTTCCTTACTTTTCTTCACTCTAGTTCTGACCTAGATGAAAGACAATAATAATATTTATATAAAACCATAGAATGATCTCAACCATCCATTACATCTAACGGTCCACACAAAACAAACCATATTGCCCAATAGACTTGGGCCAAGTGGATTTAGTGACCCACATTCTCACAAACTTTACATTGGTTCACAAATCTACTACCAAGTTCACTGGCTACAAGTCCTATCCTTTTGTGGTCTTATTTCATCATCATCGTCCACTCCAGC
Source organism: Forsythia viridissima (assembly GCA_030279155.1). Lineage (NCBI taxonomy): Eukaryota > Viridiplantae > Streptophyta > Magnoliopsida > Lamiales > Oleaceae > Forsythia > Forsythia viridissima. Next base: position 1,997,520 of record CM059033.1, read on the forward strand.
CCGGTACCTGCTTCACCAATCCTCCAATGCAGCAAGTACCTGTCACATAAGTTAACCCGTATCAATATTCAACATTGATATGCACTTATTAAACTTACCAGCAGCAAGTACTTTGGTTCCAACATCTGTAGGGCTATCATCAGCTGCAATTTAAGCAGTTTAAATTCACCAGAAGCTAACTTCTCTCTAATGAAATGGTATTTCACCTCAATATGCTTAGATCTTTCATGATACACATGATTTTTACATAGCAATAAAGCACTTTGACTATCAGTAAAGATCATGACATTTTCATTCAAGAAGTTCAATTCACATGAAAGGCCTTTCAGCCACATGCATTCTTTAAAGGCTTCAGTTAATGCAACATATTCAGTTTCAGTGCTGGAGAGTGTAACTAAAGGTTGCAACTGTGATTTCCAAGTGATACAATTATCACCTAAAGTGAAGAAGTAAGAAGTGGTAGATTTCATCTGATCTTTATCCCCTGCAAAGTCAGAATCTACATAACCCTTAAGCTCAAGCTTATCACTCCTCCTTTCGAACACTAACCCCCTTTTAACTGTCCTAGCTAGGTATCTCAGCAGCCATTTAAGAGCAATCCAATGATGTTTACCTGGGTTAGACATAAACCTACTCAAGAAACTAACTGCATAAGCTAGGTCAGGTCTAGTAGTAATCATCGAATACATTACAGAACCAATGGCATTAGCATAGGGGACACTACTCATTTCCTGTTTTTCTTCTTCAGTTTTAGGGCATTGAGCAGATGATAAAATCATGTGTGCAGCTAATGGTATATTAACAGACTTAGCAAATTTCATACAAAATTTGGTTATTACCTTTTCCAAATAAGACTCTTGATTAATAGTCAACCTATTTTCAGCCTTATTCTTTTTAATAACCATACCAAGAATTTTTCTTGCACATCCTAAGTCTTTCATGTCAAATTCAGATTTCAAAAGATTTTTCATTTTTATGATATCAGCTTTACTACTACTAGCAAGCAACATGTCATCAACATATATCAACAAATAAACCACACAGCCTATCTTAGTGTTATTATAATATAAGCATGCATCAAATTCATTCCTTTTGAAACCAATTTTAAGCACATAAGCATCAAAACGTTTATACCATTGCCTAGGACTCTGCTTAAGACCATACAAGGATTTGTTAAGCAAGCACACAAGCTCAGACTTCCCTTTCACCTCAAAACCTTGAGGTTGAGACATGTAAATGACCTCATCTAACTCTCCATGAAGAAAATCAGTCTTAACATCTAGTTGCTCTAATTCCCAATTGAATTGGACAACTAAGGCCAATACTAACCTGATAGTCTTATACTTAATCACCGGGGAAAACACCTCATTATAATCAATCCATTCTCTCTGAGTAAATCCTTTAGCTACCAACCTAGTTTTGTATCTTAAAGGGTCATTTGGTTCTACTCCTTCCTTCAACTTGTAGATTCATTTACAATGGACTACCTTTTGATTCTTTGGTCTCTCAACCAACTTCTAAGTATCATTCTTGCCTAAGAAATGAATCTCCTATCTCATAGCCTTCTTCCAATTTTCAAAATTTTTACAGTTAATCGCTTCTTCATAAGAAACAGGTTCAACTGACTCTAAGGCTTCAGCTGAAACTAGGACAAACTCCATCAAATTTGAAGACGTGTACTTCAAATTTGGTCTTACCTGTCTTCTTTCCCTATCTCTCACTAATTGATAATCTCTTAAATTAGTATCTTCAAGTTGTTCTTGGTCAGGGATCACAGTTTCAGGAGTTTCTAGTTCAGGTTGTTCTAAGACTTCTTCTTGTTCAGTCTCAACTTGAGGATCAATTTGTTCAGGTTCTCTAACCTCCAGATTAACATCTAATCTCTTCACTTCAGTCTGAATCTTCTTTCCAGTAAAAGATTCCACTTTCTCACTTTATTTAACCTGATTGTCTGGAGTTTTTAGGGAAGGCATATCAAGCTTATTAAACTTCACATCTCTGCTGTTAATTATCTTAATACCCTTAATACCTAAAATCTACAATCTATACCCCTTGAAACCCTCTGGGTATCCTAACATGACACACTTAGTAGTTCTAGGGTCTAACTTACCCTCAACCTGATGTGCATAAGCAGCACACCCAAACATTCTAATGTGTGACAAATATGGAGATTTTCCAGACCACAACTCCTGGGGCGTTTTAAAGTTAACAGAACTAGAAAATGACCTATTTATCAAATAAGCCGCAGTACATAAGGCTTCAGCCTAAAAACCTTTGGACAACCCTGAACTAATCAACATACATCTGACTTTATTCATTAAAGTCCGATTCATCCTTTCAGCCACCCCATTTTGTTGGGGGGTATTTCTCACAGTCTTATGCCTCGTGATACCTCTCTCTTTGCAAAATTCATCAAATTCAAAGTTGCAAAACTCTAAACCATTGTCTGTTCTAAGAGTTTTTACACCTTTTTTCACTTGATTTTTGACTAAGGTATGCCAGGACTTAAACTTGCTAAAAATTTCAGATTTTGACTTAAGTGGGAAAATCCAAATTTTTCTAGAGTAGTCATCAACAATGGATAGGAAAAACTTGTTCCCACCATGTGTAGGGTGTTTTTCTGGACCCCACAAATCTGCATGAATGTAATCTAATGGTCTCTTAGTGCTGTGTTGACCTATCTCAAAGCTGACTCTGTGTGACTTTCTTATAACACACATCTCACAAAAGCTCAAAGGTGCAACAGTGTCTTTACCTAGTAAATCCTGGTCAATAAGATATTTTAGCCCCTTATTCCCAATGTTTCCCATCCTCCTATGCCATAGATATGATCTATCATCATTGATTGAAACAAATCCTGAATCTTTGGCATGTAAAGCTTCACCTTGAAGGTAATACAACCCATTCCTCTTGGGACATTTCATAACTACTAGAGAACCTTTAAGAATCTTTAAAGTACCAAAATCAGATTTGAACATACAGCCCTCATCTTCAAGAATTCCTAAAGAAACTAGATTTCTTTTAAGGTTTGGGACATACCTAACACCAAGAAGGGGTCGGACAATGCCATCATGCATCTTAATAGCAATGTCACATATTTCTTCAACTGTTTGAGAATTGTTGTCCCCCATGTATACTTTCATAGGTTCAATTTCTCTATAGTTATAAAACCAAGACCTCACGGAACACAAATGAAAGGTGGTACCTGAGTCTAATATCCACTCATGGTCAATCTCACCATCAGACACAGTCATAACATGTAAACCATCTAGGGCATCTCCAACAGCAACAACATTTTGATCTTCATTCTGCCGTTGCTTAGTTTTTCTCTTAAGCTCATAGCAATCTTTCTTGAAATGTCCTAACTTCCCACAATGGTGACATTTCTTATTGCCTTTATCCCTAGAGTTAGACCTACCCTTAGATTTTCCTCTACCCTTCTTACCCTGGTAATTGTTCTCTCATCTCATTTTATTTCTCTCTCTAATAAATAAACTCTCATCCCTAGTGCTTCCCCTAGACTCCTTTTTTACTTCTAAGTCCTTTGATCTCAAAGCATCTATCACAATTGCTTGAGTCAAAACATCTCTAGCATACTTAATCGCATTCCTAACATCTCTATAAGAATCAGGAAGAGAATTCAAAAGTATAGCTAGATCCTCATTGTCAAATTTCTTATCATTGTGGGCCAAGCTTTTGACAATTTTGCTAAAATCACTCAGATTGGATTCAAAATCTTTCCCCGAGTCCATTTTAAAACTAAAAAGTTTTTCTAGCAAATAAATCCTATTTAGTAAAGTTTTTGTCAAAAATAACTTATCAGGAGCTTCCCACAATTCTCTAGCAGTCTTAGCATCATCAACTTGTCTAACAATATTATCAGATAAGTGCAATATTATAGATCTATATACAATTTCATTCATCTCCTCAATTTGATTAGGTTTAACTTTTAATACATCGAAAAAATTTTTTGGATCATCAAGGGCTTTAGAAACCCTTTGTTGAACCAGAATAGCTCTCATTTTTTGTTTCCAAATTGAATAATCACCCTTTCCATCGAATTTTGATAAGTCAACCCTCGAACCCATGAATGGAAAATCGTCCATGAATGAGAATTTTGAAAAAGTTTTATAAAAAACTTACTCACACAGATGCAAACACAGAACACAACCTTTTTTCAAATTACTAACTAAGATGACATGCAAACACAGTTTATCAACACGCAAGACAATAAAGCAACAAATTACACTAAGGAGTTGTAGGCTCTAGCCACCTAGTTTATTTTTACCTCAATTAAAATTGACAAAATATAAAATTAACTAAGAGGGTTCAAGAAAATACAAACTCTGCGGACAAATCTGTTGTCCGTATTTATAGGAGAGGCGAAACGAATTTCCTCGTTCAAAGGCACCGCTTGAACAACCAATAAGCTGCATCGTTGCTCCACCAACAAAGTAATACCACCAGAAGGTCAGAAATAGGCCAGTAAACAATCTGCTTCAAAAAACTTCTGCCAAAAAATGCTGGCTGCGCTCGCACGCACCGCCTGAAGTTACTGCATGCACTGCCGCTGGAGTCTACGCGCCGATGTCGGACCACCAGGTTGTGCGCCACAGTCAGAGGAGTCGTCTGCCGTAAACCACGCTCGAAAATGAGCCCGCACGCGCCTGAAGAAGCTGCTGCCAGTTGGATTTCCACTCACCTCAAGCGCCGTCGCCAGAGACTGCACGCGCCGCACGCTCCGATGGGCTTTGCTCGCCTCTTCGCCGTGAACCCAGATATGGTCTCAGATTTCTCGGACGATGAGTGGTTTAGCCGGAATCTTGATTTGAACTCTCGGATACTTTGAATCTTTCTAGATCCGGTTCCAATTTTTGACCCACCAACTTTTCTTGATTTTTAACACCTCTAGATCAATGTTCTAGGCTCTGATACCATTTGTTGAGATTGAAAACAATTACAAAGTATTACAATCTCGTTTGAATGTTGAAAAATACAAGAAAAACTCTAATTAGTTGCTCATTTGTTCTTGGTTAAACTTGTGGGCTCAGATTCTTGCCACAAAGAACACTACAATTCAACCAAGGGAATGGCAATCGGATTGTTCACTAACTAACCCACCGGAGATGACTAAGACTTTTAAACACTCAGTCCAATATCACTTTTTGAGAACAGAATGAAAGACGGCTCCTCACTTTTCTTCACACCTAGATGAAAGACAATAATAATATTTATATAAAACTCTAGAATGATCTCAACCATCTATTACATCTAACGGTACACACAAAACAAACCATATTGCCCAATAGACTTGGGCCAAGTGGATTTAGTGACCCACATTCTCACAAAAGGCTTTCTAAAAATTTATATTATATACTCCAAAATTTTTATAGAGTTTAAAACGTTTGTATTAAATACACCTAAACCTTAAACTCTATAAAAGTCTTTAAAAATCTTAATTAAATATACCCTTAGTTTTTGTGTGCTAGATTTGAATAAATTATATAATAGAGTAGTTTTTAGATTTTAATAATATATAATAGTGAAATTTGTCTTTGTTTAATATTGTTTCTATAAAAGTTCAAATATTTTGAAAATTTTCTTGATTGAGTTTGTACAAAATCCTTTTCTTTTTCCTTTGTGCCAAATTTAGTGTCCCACATTTTAAATATTTATTAAAGTAATAACAAAAGTGTTACATTGGTATTTTGACTGTATATAACAATATTGCATGATATTTTCAGGAAGTCACATGGATGGGCTGCTACAAATTGTTACATATGCTGCCACACTGCTATGCCCAGACTTGGAAGAAGATACACAAACCCTTCAAAGAAAAATAGAATTGCTGAAAAGTCGAAAAGTTGATGTGCAAAATTCAAAAATTACAGGAAAAAAACGCAAGAGAGAGTTTGAAGATTGGTTGAATAATGTCGAAAACATTATAACAGAATTTGAAACTTTGGAACAAGAAATACAATGCAGCAGATTTTATTCACGAAAAAAGTTGGCTGAACGGGTTGAAAGAATGACTAAGGAAGTGATGGAGCTTGTTGAGCAAAGTGATTTTAATAGAGGGTTTTTTCTTGAGGTTGATGAGAGTATTGGCCAGCTATTGTTAACACCCCCACACATTGGCCAAGCATTTCTACAAAATTTCAATGACATTTGGGCGTCATTAATGGATGACAACGTCTTAAGCATTGGCATTTATGGAATGGGGGGAGTAGGCAAAACAACTGTTGCAATGCATGCCCATGATAAGCTCTTAAATGAACCCAAATTCTTGAGTCATGTTTATTGGATCAGTGTCTCTCAAGAGTTCAGCATTCACAAATTGCAGAGTGACATTGCCCATGATTTGAAGATAGGTTTACTATTTGGGACTGACGAGAAGAAAAGGGCAGCTCAACTATTCCAGACATTCCAGAAAAAAGGGAGATTTATAATTATACTGGATGATGTCTGGAAACAATTTGATGTAGAGAAGATAGGCATTCCTAGAAGGGATGGATGCAAGTTGGTCATAACAAGTCGATCAGAAGAAGTTTGTCATCGGATGGGCTGCCAGAGGATTATAAAAGTGAACACACTTTCTGAACAAGAAGCTTGGGAACTATTCTTGAAAAAACTGGACAAAGGTGAACTTCATCCAGAAGTAGAAGAAATTTGCAAGAAAATGGTAAAAAGATGTGGTGGTTTGCCACTTGCACTTATCACGTTGGCTGGAAGCATGAGGATGGTGACTGATATTCATGAGTGGAGAGATGCTTCACGAGAACTGGAAGAATCATGTATGGGGCGAGGCGACATGGAAAACGAGGTTTTGCCAATACTCTTGTACAGTTACGATCGACTGAAGGATCCAAAGCTACAACGTTGTTTCTTGTATTGCTCATTGTATCCTAAAGACTATCATATTCGCCCAGTCGAATTGATTGAAAATTTCATTTCAGAAGAGCTGATGGATAGAAAATCAAGCTGGCAAGCTGTGAATGACCGAGGTCATACAATACTAAATCAATTGGAGAGAGCCTGCTTACTAGAAAGGGTTTCAGGTGCGCATGGGTATGAGTATATGAAGATGCATGATTTGATTAGAGACATGGCACTATGGATCACTAAAGATAACTGTGGATACATGGTAAAAGATAACTATCGATACATGGTAAAAGCTGGACTTCACCTAAGGGAAATACCAGTCGTGGAAGAATGGACAGAAGATTTGGATAAAATTTCCTTGATGAATAACTCTATAGAGGAAATTTCAAGTGGCATGTCACCCAAGTGTCCTCAACTTTCAACATTGATTTTGAGAGGAAATCCTCTGAAGTCGATTCCAGATTGCTTCGTTAGGCAAATGCGTTGCTTACACACCCTCGATTTAAGTGAAACTCAAATTCAGTACTTGCCAATTTCCATATCAGACTTGGAGAATCTCAGAACATTATTGCTCAGACGATGTTACAATCTTATATCCGTGCCGACTTTGGAAAAGCTCGAGAAACTGACACGACTGGACCTTGCATGTACTGAAATTGAGGAGGTACCTCAAGGTGTGGAAAGCTTGACCAACCTCAAAGTCCTACATTTGAATTGCCCATACTTAAGCATGATCCCAACAGGTGTCTTGCATAGACTCTCTCTTCTTCAGCAACTCACACTTCCAGTACATATAGAAGTACCAATAGAAGAAGTTGAGGCATTGAAACAGTTGGAAGTATTTTGTGGCACGGTTAAGAGCATATGTGATCTTAATCGATTAATCACGTCTCTACCAAGGCCACTCAGTTTATACACAGTTGTCTTAAACCCGAACATTTCGCTGTCACCAAAACGATGTATTTCAACCTCCTTTGAGCGTGGTAAAGTGGTAGTTTTCGAGCAGGAGAATCTCACGGAATCCTCTTTAGGAAAGGAAGATTTTGCTGCCACGAGATATTGACAGTCTAATCTTTTCTAGTAGCGGGTTGAGTAGTTCCTTATTAGATGGTTTCCAAATGTTGACTAATACTAGATACGTAAAGAATTGCCAAGTACACGGTGAGGATGAAATAGAGTGCATTATGAGGTTTTCGTCTGCAGAAGAACAACAGTTTCGTGGGGACCCATTCCAAAGCCTTGTAGTGTTATTTCTTTTTAACTTGCCAAATTTCATTGGTCTTTTCAAGTGGGAAGGACGAGCAGCAATTGCACCTCTTTTACCTGGAATTTTTACCCAGCTCACAGATTTAATAATTACCGATTGTTGTAAAATGAAGAAGCTTATCCCTTTCAGTTTGTTACATACCCTCCCCAACCTCCAAAAGTTGGAAGTAAAGTCTTGTAATAAAATAGAAGAGATAATAGGTGAGAACGGTGACAATGGAAGTCCGGTTATAAACAGTAGTGCTGATGTCACCATGCCAAAATTAAAGATATTGCAGCTCGAGTGTCTTCCAGAATTAAAGAGCATCTGCAATGGAATGATGATTTCTAATTCCATTGAGAAAATTAAAATAAAATATTGTAGAAAATTAAAGAAAGTGCCTCCTCTAGATGGACAACCATTTCCTCCTCCATCTCTTAAAGAGATTAAAGTAGAAGAAGAATGGTGGGAATCATTGGAGTGGGAGCATCCCAATGCCAACAATTTCCTTCAACCCTTTGTCAAGTTTGTTGATTTTTACACTCCGGTTCTAATGCCCACGGTGGGCAATGTTATAATGCCCACCGAGACACTTGTCCAACAAGTGTTGGATGAGTGTAATGGCCCACTTTTCACTCATCCAACACTTGTTGGACAAGTGTCCCGGTGGGCATTATAACATTGCCCACCGTGGGCATTAGAACAAAACCGTTGATTTTTAATCATTGGAGTGATAATGATGAATTCTCTTGTATTGGACTTGGTATTGATTTTTAATCAAAGTTACCAATTCATTCACAAATCACAAGTGTCTTTTTACATGTCACTAATTCTAATAGCATTTTTCTTTTTATCTTTTAAATATTAAATCCAAGAAATATATTTTGAAATATCGAGCAATAAAATATAAGCAATCACAACTTTTTGCGTGACAATATGAATCCAAGAGCAATCTAGATATTGTTGAAAAAGAGAGTATTATTCATGGTTTAGAGTTATTAGATAACATAAAAAGAATAATTGAAGAATTAAATTAATTCAAACTTCTAGTTTTATAATTAACTTATAAAACAATATATCAATTTATTATTTATATTTATACAAACCAAGTTGTGATGATAAGAACTAAATAATTGATAACAAGCGATTGTTCTTGATAAAGTAATCATACTCCTTTATTTCCCATCCAAATGCAATTGGGGTTCAACTTTCAAGTTTGATCAATATCGTTCAGCACTTTTTAGTCATTTATTTTCCATCCAAATTAATGCAATTGGGGACTGCTTTTGATGATAAATATTTTTCTCCTCCTCCGAGCACGGCAGCGACAGTGGTGGAGACCTGCAAAAGGTGGCGGGCTTTTTCCTCCATGTCAACTCCGGTGTGATAATCAGTATATGATTAAAATATTTGTGCTGAATAGCAATATGGAGTGTATAAAAGTTGTGTCTTCTCTTTTTACCTGGGGGGTTGGCCTCTATTTATAGGAATGGCCTGCAATTATTGATGACGGGTGTCATTTCATCTCCCTAATTTGATAAAGGGTGTTCTTTCATCTCCCTCATTATTAGAAGTTAATGAGGGATGTTTCATTTTTTCAATTGTTGAGAGATGCTTCGTCTTTTCAATAACTAGTGGTAACTGTCATTCCATGGGTCGCCTGCCTAGCTAACCCGACGACAGTTGGATTATTACAGTCTATCTGTCAGAATTGTGCTCATGAGACCAACGAGACGGACGAGCCGGTGAGGTGGGCGAATCGTTGAGGCGGGCATGCCAAGACGTGCCATCATAGGTGAATAACATATATCAGCTATCATTATTTATATCATCATAAGCCCCTCTACTTTTCATAGACAGTCGTCAATGGGAAGTAGAAATAATCTACCACACATGCTTCTTTCTAAATTTTTCAGACAGAGATTCATCGCCTTGATTTTCGGATAGAGGCTTGTTGGCCTTGTTTTTTAGACAAAGGCTCGTTGGCCTTGTTTTTTAGACAAAGGCTCATCGCCTTGATTTTTAAACATAGGCTAATCGCAAATGTTTTTCAGATAGAGGCTCATTGCCTTGATTTTTAAACAAATGCTCATCGCCTTGTTTTTTATACAGAGGCTCATCGCCTTGTTTTTCAAACAGAGGCTCATCGCCTTCATTTTTAAACAAAGACTCATCGCCTTGTTTTTCTAAGAGAGGCTCATCGCCTTAATTTCAAAACAGAGGCTCATCACCTTGTTTTTCTGACAGAGGCTCATCACCTTGTTTTTCTGACAGATGCTCATTACCTTGATTTTTAAACAGAGGCTCATCGCCTTGATTTTCGAACATAGGCTATCGCCTTATTTTTCAATGGTGGCTATCAACTTGATTTTTAAATAGTGGCTATCGCCTTAATTTTTAAACATTAGTAGCTGTCATTATTTTTTGCCTTTTTTTACAGTAGCAGCTAGCTTTGTTTTTCAGACAGTGGCAGCTGGCTTTGTTTTTCAGATAGTAGCAGCTGGCTTTGTTTTTTAGACAATGACAGCTGTTTTTGTTTTTTAGACAGTGTCAGCTGTCATTATTTCTGGCCTTGTAAACCCTCTACTTTTCATATACTATCGTCAATGGGAAGTAGATAATCTATCGCACCTGCTCCTTTCTAATTTTTTTTTTGTTGAGGCTCGACTTGTCTAAATTTTTTTTTAAGGCTCGCCTCGTCTTGGGTAAGGTCGCCTCCCCTCGCATGAGCTTGCCTTGCATCAAATTTTTTTTTTTTTTAACATTGGCTCAGCTAGCTCGCCTTGGCTTGTGCGAGGTCACCTCGCCTCAGCTTGGGCGAGGTCGGCTCGTCTCAGCTTAGGTAAGCTTGCCTCTATTAATTAATTAATTATTTTTAACATTGGCTCAGCTAGCTCGCCTCATCTTGGGCGAGGTCGCCTCGCATCAGCTCGGGTGAGCTTGTCTCTATTATTTTGAAGTTCGGGCTCATCCCGAATCTTTCTTTTGTTAGATTTAGGTTCATTTCGATCTTTCCGAATCTTCCTTTTGTTAGATTCAGGTTCATTTCGATCTTTCATACCTTTGGTAATGATATATGCTTCTTCAACGTCCACATACTTATCCCATCTCTTAAGTAACTTATGCATCGTATCCGGCGGGTTTTTGGAGAGTGACATCTTGAAAAGACTACTTCGAGTTCCACTCATCATGGCAGTGACTACAGCAGACATCTGTAGATCTTTGATTCCTAACGTGGCTCTATTGAACCGGGCAATAAAATCTTTTAGCAATTCGTTCTTGTCCTGTGTCAATTACATCAGACTGATAGTAATTTTTTAACACGTTTGCTACTGGCAAAGTGTGCAGCAAAACTCTTGAAAAAATCGTCAAATGTACGGATCAATTTTGGGAGAAGGGTGGCTACCTAGTCCATGGCCTCCCGCCTAAGTGTTGGTAGAAAAGTCCTGCACATAATCGCATCAGGGGTGGCTTGCAACCTCATCAAGTCAACAAAAGTCCTGAGGATCAGAGGATCCGTCGTACTTCTCCATCTTTGGTTGTTTGAAGTCTCGTGGCAATGGGACTGCCATCACTTTTAGAGAAAAATTATCTTCTTCCAACACTATAGATTGTTGCCTACTACTTTTGTTAGACATAACCTCAGCTATTTTGTGACCCATCATTTCTTCTAATTGATGTTCCAGACTTAACACTGGTGTCTCAACCAGTATAGGCGTGGACATCCATGATGGTTGCTTTCAGTGTGGATTTGGACCAGATGTCAATGAATGAAAGTGGAGTGCGGAAGGTGGAGCCAAAGAAACTGGAGCCAGCGGTGGAGTTGCCGTTAACGGTATTTCTATTGTTGGAAAGTTAAGAGTCTGGTGAGGAGCCCATGGCGGTGAGGACCCTATCGGCGAAGGGCTAGGACCCTGGGGCGGGGCCCCTAGTGGTAAAGATCCTACCGACAGAAGGTTAGGACCCTGTGGTAGCTGAGAAACCGTAGCGTTCTGATCTCGGAGTAGAGCCATTAAGGCCGCCACCTGAACTTGCAGTGCCGCAAGTTGAGCGGCAGAGGTAAATTTTTTTTGTGGATGATTAGTGGCGGCGTTAGACTTGGTATCTACATCCCCGATTGGGGCTGGTGGAGCGGTTACATTCGTAGCTCTTTTAGTTCGAGCCATGACTTATTGTGCGTTTCCCACAGACAGCGCCAAATGATGATAAATATTTTTCTTCTCCTCCGAGCACGGCGGCGACAGTGGTGGAGACCTGCAAAAGGTGGCAGGGTTTTTCCTCCGTGTCCACTCCTATGTGATAATCAGTATATGATTAAAATATTTGTGCTGAATAGCAATATGGAGTGTATAAAAGTTGTGTCTTCTCTTTTTACTTGGGGAGTTGGCCTCTATTTATAGGGATGACCTACAATTATTGATGACGGGTGTCCCTTCATCTCCCTCATTTGATAACGGGTGTCCTTTCATTTTCCTCATTATTAGTAGTTAATGATGAATGTTTTATTTTTTCAATTGTTGAGAGATGTTTCGTCTTCCCAATAACTGGTGGTAACTGTCATTCCATGGGTCGCCTGCCTAGCTAACCTGACAACAGTTGGGTTATTGTAGTCTATCTGTCAGAAGCGTGCTCATGAGACCAACGAGACGGACGAGCCGGTGAGACGAGCGAATCGTTGAGGCGAGCGTGCCAAGACGTACCACCATAGGTAAATAACATATATAAGCTGTCATTATTTATATCATAAGCTTTGTTACCGGTTTTTAAGGTTGTCTATATTGCAAATCTTAGGTGCTCTAATGCCTTTTTTAATAAGATGTACTCTTCAATAATAAACAATTATGTCTTGTATGGTGATGTCAAATTTTAATTAACTCGCAAGTGTACGAATCTAGTGGAATATAGATAAGTAAAAACGAGGTCGATCCCACAGAGACTGCTATGAGGAAGGTGTAACTTAATCCAAATTAACTGTTATTCTAGTCTAATTGAGTTGAAAAGATTTGTTGTTGAAGTTGTTTAACTAAAAGACTAAAGAAATAAGATAAAAAGATGAGTTGATAATTCAAGATGTGTAAGAGACCAAGGTTTCAGAATCCACCATTATCTAACTTAGCAACCATCCAATCATTCATTAAATCCCAAGAAAAATACACACGACAATACGAACTCAATCTCTTGTCGAAGCTAAAGATTTAGCAATTAAGTCCAGAAGAAGAAAATCAAATATAGGCTCCTCTTAAGCTTCAAACATAAATTACTTAAGCGTTCCCCGTATCAAGTTCAATTGAAAGAAAACAAAGAATCAAAGTTCTCCTAAGCATTCTATGTATCTTAAGTTGAATCAAAAGATCACGGAGAATCAAAAGAAATTAATAGACATGTTTAAGCACCAAGCATGGATTAATTAAACCAATATCTAACTATAAAAAATACATGATATTTAAGATGAAAGAAATTATATTTAATTAATCTAATCAAGAACGAACCATAAACATTAAAGCTCTAAAAGGGAATTAAACGAATAACAAAATAATCACTTAATTAAAATAAGGTTTCATCGTCTACCTTGGCGAAAGAAAACTAGAAGAACATGATTAAACTAGAAAAACAATAAATGATAAAACCCGGCATGGATTCAAGGAGAAGAGATCTTCGAAGAAGTCTTGATAGTTGAGGAGTCTTGTTCTCTTGATCTCTTCCTTCTTCTCTTCCGTCTTCTCTTGATTTGCTCTCCAAAAAAATCCAACCCGTGTTATGAGAATGTATCTCATATTTATACTACTCATATTGTCCTACAAAATATCCCAAGAAGACCTAAAACTCGTTCAAAACGTTTCCAAGTTGAATTGGGACTCAAAAAAGGAAAGAAAATAAAACGAAAAATCCGCAGCCGAATTTGGCCTGGGCGTTCCCGGGCGTTCGCCCAGGAGGTTTTTTTGGTCTCTGCTTGTTGATTCAAGTGTTGGGCGCTCGCCCAGATATAAGCCTGGGCGATCGCCCAGCTTATTTTTCCCGGCGGCTGATTTTCAAATGGCCATAACTTCTTGTAGGAAACTCCAAATTGAGATCCGTAAAAAGTGTTGGACTCGTAATTAAATTATCTTTCCAATGGTATATCATTTGCCTTGTGGAGATTTTAATATCAAAAGTTGTACTCTAATTTCTCCACATGCTTCGGTAGGTAGTTTCCCAATTTGGTTCTTTGGCTTTCCGGTGTTTGATCCATTGATTAAACTCTTTGTTGTCACTCCAAAACACATTAAACTTATTGATTTTCCCTTATTCCTCATCCTCAAATGTTTGGCTCTTGATACTCACTTCAAAAACTCAACTTACTCGTCGATTTCGCCAAATTATTGCTCTTTTCGTCAATTCTTCTCCAATTGTTTACAAACGCGTCCAAAACTGAAATAGAACAATAATATACTAGATAAGTAGAAAATCAACTATATGACGACATAAAAGATTAATTCAAATGCCAAAATAAGTGCATAAAACGCACTAATCAAACACCCCCAAACTAAACCTTTGTTCGTCCTCGAACAAAAACAAAACTAAAATATACTTTAACTAAGCTAATTGAATCCACGAAAATTTGTCAATGTTAACTTCCTTACCATATGCCTCAGGTTCAAAAATAAAGCAACATTATTAGAAGGATATCAAACAACAGCACAAAAATTTTCACTTATCCGATGTTCGACCTTGTGTGAGTGTGTGAATAGCCAAACATTGAACTTATGTATGTATTAGACCATGACCAATGTTGTGTTGTTGATATTTTAGCAATCCCGAACCCTTTGTAGTCATTTATTCCTTACACCTCTCGTAAGTTATCACACTTCTAAAGCTTTTCTCTCAAGTCCCGAGGTGTTCTAGCGAAATTGGTTTCTATTGATCATTACAATGCTCTTTCTTTTCAACAAAAGTGGTAAAACTTAGCACTTGTATTCTGAGAATTAGGATGGTGAGAGATTTCTAAATTCTCATCTTCAGTCTCCAAGGTTCTAATCTAGCAATCATTTCTGAGCACTTCTACTCTTTTTATTTATTCAACTCATGTTAACAGTCTTACATCCTGTGCAATACTTCTCTTTCACTAGCTTTTTGTGTGACCCTTGTAGCGAGCTTTAGGTCGATGACTCCCAAGTCAGATGACCATAGGGCACCAGGTTTGAAAATACCCTAGCAGACTTAATTGCTCGAGTCCCACAGGCTAATAGAGAAGTGAAGATGTAAATTTATAAATGTTGCTCTCTTTTCTTTTTCTTGTTTTAGATACAGGACTCATGTAGCGAGCTTTGGGCCGATGACTCCCAAGTCAGATGACCATAGGGCACCAGGTTTTAAGATACCCTAACAGGCTTAATTGCTCGAGTCAGATATTTTCATTTACTTTTATCAGCTGCGAGTAGTGCTCAGTTTAGATTCCTTGACTATAACCCATTCAACCA
Source organism: Forsythia viridissima (assembly GCA_030279155.1). NCBI lineage: Eukaryota > Viridiplantae > Streptophyta > Magnoliopsida > Lamiales > Oleaceae > Forsythia > Forsythia viridissima. The sequence continues at coordinate 2,013,105 of CM059033.1, forward strand.
AAGATGAGACCCAGAAAACCCAAACCATCAAAAGTCTTAGAACAAAAGTAGTAACTTTAACACCCCCAAACTGTTCTCAAAACAGTTTAGTCACTAGCTCTAAGAATGTAGGAACGGAATTTTTATCATGATACTCAGTCAATAATATCAACACAAACACTCAAGTCATGTCTCCAATAAATGATGAGTCAATAGTGGCTATGTGCTTCCTTAATCAAGTCTAACATGGATAAGTATTCAGATAAAAGAACGAGTGTTGTCTAATAGTCTCCTAAAAATGTGCTCGATTTTGAACAGATATCATCATTCGCGGTAGGATATTCAATAGTAACTAGACAACTAAACAAAATTTTTTTTTTTTTTTCAAAAAGTATTTCAGTTATAGAGACGAGAGTGATAAGCAAATCAAAAATACTAGAGTAACATGATACTATAACCCACCCCCAAATAAAAACCTTACATTGTCCTCAATGTAAGAACAAAATAATGTAATGAAAAAGAGGGAAAAGATCAGTTACTCCCCAGAGATAGATGTGGAGAAGAAGGAGCTGCCTAGTAGGTAGTGGACTCAGATGTAGTGCTGGGACCTTTGGTCAAAAGATGATTGCCTAGATATTGTCCAAGTGGCTCGCACTAGTAGGACATCCTGCGCATGACATGGTGAGGCCCAATAAGTGCAATAAAAAAAAATAAAAAAATAAAACTAATAAATTATTAAACCTATCTAAAACTACGACATATAAAGCAAGTAAATAAAAGGGTTAGAAAATGGGTTGCCTCCCATTAAGCGCTTATTTATAGTCATTAGCTTGACTTATTGTCTGGTTGCCCTACGGCACTCTGAATAGAGATCTGGAGGACCTGCTTTGCTTGCACCTATTGACATTGGCATGCGTTGGAAGTGGCTCAATTTTCTGTTTCCATTTAGTTGTACCCATGACAGGTGCTGATCCAAACAAAATATTCACTTCTTCTATACCACTATCAACATCAAAATAAGAACTCAAATGAGTTAAGCACATGTTTAACGCATCATCACAATTAGTATAAGCAAGACAATCATCATCTAATGCTTCTATCATGTCCACATCAGCAACATCCTCATTATCATGTGGTATCCTGTTGACATTAAAAATATTCAGTTCTACTGTCATGTTGCCAAAGGATAGTTGCATAACTCCATTCCTGCAATTAATGATAGCATTAGATGTTGCCAGAAAAGGACGACCAAAAATTACAGGAATATGTTTTGTAGAGTCTCGTACTGGTTGAGTATCAAGTACAACAAAATCAACAGGAAAATAAAACTTGTCAACCTGTATCAAAACATCTTCTACAATTCCTCGGGGTACTTTCATAGATCTATCAGCAAGTTGTAAAATCATAGATGTTGGTTTTAACTCGCCTAGTCCAAGTTGCATATACACAGAATAGGGAAGAAGATTAACACTAGCTCCTAAATCTAGCAAAGCTTTCTCAATTTTATGGTTTCCTAAGATGCATGAGATAGTAGGACAACCTGGATCTTTAAATTTCGGAGGAGTGTTGCTTTGAATTATAGAGCTAATGTGTTCAGTTAAAAATGCCTTTTTGCGCATATGTAGTTGTCTCTTTGTTGTACATAGATCTTTCAAGAATTTAGCATAGGCAGATACTTGTTTAATAGCATCAAGTAATGGAATATTCACACTTACCTGCTTGAAGATTTCCATCATATCATTGATAGAATTACCCCGTTTTACCTTTGTGAGCCTCTGAGGATATGGGGCTTTTGGAATGTAAGATGGCTCATTGTCCTTTTTGGGAGCTTCTTGGATTGAATCATCAGTTGGAACAGTACCTGGAGAAAGTGGTTGAGATGTGGTTTGCTTTGAGTTGTCCACTTTGTTGTCAAACAGACTGCCACATCTCAAAGTCATGATTGATTTAGCCTCTTCATGTTGCACTCCTTTAGGATTAGGAAATGGCTGACTAGGAAACTTTCTTTTCTCAATGGTTGTTGCCAACTGTTGGACTGATGAAGCAAGTTGTCCCATCATGTTTTCAAGATTGGAGATGGATTGTGCCTGAGAGTTCTGGCTGGCACGTACTTCATTCTTAAACTCAGTAATTGTGTGGTTCTGGCGCTCTAATGCAGCTTGTGTAGCTTTTGTCAAGTTGTGAATTGCCTCCTCCCAGGGTTTTGGCTGTGAAAAATTGTGATTGAATTGTTGAGTAGCCTGCTGAGGGGCTTGACCTGCTGTGTTATCCTGTTGACTACCCTGTGACAAAGAAAAATTGGGGTGGTCCTTCCAACCTGGGTTATAGGTGTTGGAGTAAGGATTGTAAGGAGGCTTCCTCATCATGTTGAGGGCATTAGCTTGCTCAGTACATGCTTCTGGCTCTGTAGGACTATTGGCTGTCAATGAGGTCAATTTGCGGGAAATGTTCTCTATCATGCATTTGACTTCTTTGATTTCTGAGCTAGGTTCACTGCCGCGAATCTCATAAATCCCCATCTTCTTTGGTTCAGTTCTAGAGGATCGACTCCGCTGTTGTGAGTTGTCAGCCTGCTTTTGAAAGAAGCTCCAGATCTCTGTAGCTTTCTTAGACATAAGCTCTCCACCGCTCGTGGCCATCAACCATTCTTGAATATGTGGTAGCAAGCCCTCCAAAAAGTATTGGCATAAATGCCATTTTTCATAGCCGTGATGTGGACACTTCATAAGAAGCCCGTTGAATCTCTCCCAAGTCTCATAGAAAGGCTCATCGTCTCTTTGCACAAACTCTGAAATTTCCCTGCGAATAGCATTAGTTTTGTGAACAGGAAAGTATTTATTCAAAAATTTAGCAACCATTTGTTCCCAAGAAGTAATACTATTTGCAGGTAGTGTATTAAACCATGATCTAGATCTATCTTTCAGAGAAAAAGGAAATAGACGAAGTTTAACATTATCAGGAGAAACATTCTCATATTTAAATGTCTCACATACAGCATAAAAATCAGTCAGATGATTATAAGGTTCTTCACTATCTAAACCATAGAAAGATGGAAGACAGTTAAGCACACTCGGTTTAAGCTCAAAATTCCTAGCTGTGACCTGAGGGTATTGTATGCATGAGGTGCTCAAGTTAGCTAATGGACTAAAATAGTCCCTGAAAGGTCTCTCCTCAATTTCATCCCCCATAACTACTACTGCTTCGGTTCCTCCAATTTTATCTAGATTAGTGGCTCGTTTTTGTTGGTGAAAAGTCCTTTCAATTTCACTATCTAGATGTTCTAGCTTAAGTTCTAGAGATCTACGACCAAGCATGCACAATGAAGATTTTTGATTTTTGAAACAAAAAAATTTTTTTTTTTAAATAAATAAAAAAAAACGAAAATAAAATAAATAAAATAAAATCCTAAATTATAACTAGTCAAGAATAAAATTAACTAAAATTAAATTAACCTTCAGACGCAGTCCCCGGCAACGGCGCCAAAAACTTGATGTCAAATTTTAATTAACTCGCAAGTGTACGAATCTAGTGGAATATAGATAAGTAAAAACGAGGTCGATCCCACAGAGACTGCTATGAGGAAGGTGTAACTTAATCCAAATTAACTGTTATTCTAGTCTAGTTGAGTTGAAAAGATTTGTTGTTGAAGTTGTTTAACTAAAAGACTAAAGAAATAAGATAAAAAGATGAGTTGATAATTCAAGATGTGTAAGAGACCAAGGTTTCAGAATCCACCATTATCTAACTTAGCAACCATCCAATCATTCATTAAATCCCAAGAAAAATACACACGACAATACGAACTCAATCTCTTGTCGAAGCTAAAGATTTAGCAATTAAGTCCAGAAGAAGAAAATCAAATATAGGCTCCTCTTAAGCTTCAAACATAAATTACTTAAGCGTTCCCCGTATCAAGTTCAATTGAAAGAAAACAAAGAATCAAAGTTCTCCTAAGCATTCTATGTATCTTAAGTTGAATCAAAAGATCACGGAGAATCAAAAGAAATTAATAGACATGTTTAAGCACCAAGCATGGATTAATTAAACCAATATCTAACTATCAAAAATACATGATATTTAAGATGAAAGAAATTATATTTAATTAATCTAATCAAGAACGAACCATAAACATTAAAGCTCTAAAAGGGAATTAAACGAATAACAAAATAATCACTTAATTAAAATAAGGTTTCATCGTCTACCTTGGCGAAAGAAAACTAGAAGAACATGATTAAACTAGAAAAACAATAAATGATAAAACCCGGCATGGATTCAAGGAGAAGAGATCTTCGAAGAAGTCTTGATAGTTGAGGAGTCTTGTTCTCTTGATCTCTTCCTTCTTCTCTTCCGTCTTCTCTTGATTTGCTCTCCAAAAAAATCCAACCCGTGTTATGAGAATGTATCTCATATTTATACTACTCATATTGTCCTACAAAATATCCCAAGAAGACCTAAAAACTCGTTCAAAACGTTTCCAAGTTGAATTGGGACTCAAAAAAGGAAAGAAAATAAAACGAAAAATCCGCAGCCGAATTTGGCCTGGGCGAACGCCCAGGCCATTCCCGGGCGTTCGCCCAGGAGGTTTTTTTGGTCTCTGCTTGTTGATTCAAGTGTTGGGCGCTCGCCCAGATATAAGCCTGGGCGATCGCCCAGCTTATTTTTCCCGGCGGCTGATTTTCAAATGGCCATAACTTCTTGTAGGAAACTCCAAATTGAGATCCGTAAAAAGTGTTGGACTCATAATTCAATTATCTTTCCAATGGTATATCATTTGACTTGTGGAGATTTTAATATCAAAAGTTGTACTCTAATTTCTCCACATGCTTCGGTAGGTAGTTTCCCAATTTGGTTCTTTGGCTTTCCGGTGTTTGATCCATTGATTAAACTCTTTGTTGTCACTCCAAAACACATTAAACTTATTGATTTTCCCTTATTCCTCATCCTCAAATGTTTGGCTCTTGATACTCACTTCAAAAACTCAACTTACTCGTCGATTTCGCCAAATTATTGCTCTTTTCGTCAATTCTTCTCCAATTGTTTACAAACGCGTCCAAAACTGAAATAGAACAATAATATACTAGATAAGTAGAAAATCAACTATATGACGACATAAAAGATTAATTCAAATGCCAAAATAAGTGCATAAAACGCACTAATCAAACACCCCCAAACTAAACCTTTGTTCGTCCTCGAACAAAAACAAAACTAAAATATACTTTAACTAAGCTAATTGAATCCACGAAAATTTGTCAATGTTAACTTCCTTACCATATGCCTCAGGTTCAAAAATAAAGCAACATTATTAGAAGGATATCAAACAACAGCACAAAAATTTTCACTTATCCGATGTTCGACCTTGTGTGAGTGTGTGAATAGCCAAACATTGAACTTATGTATGTATTAGACCATGACCAATGTTGTGTTGTTGATATTTTAGCAATCCCGAACCCTTTGTAGTCATTTATTTCTTACACCTCTCGTAAGTTATCACACTTCTAAAGCTTTTCTCTCAAGTCCCGAGGTGTTCTAGCGAAATTGGTTTCTATTGATCATTACAATGCTCTTTCTTTTCAACAAAAGTGGTAAAACTTAGCACTTGTATTCTGAGAATTAGGATGGTGAGAGATTTCTAAATTCTCATCTTCAGTCTCCAAGGTTCTAATCTAGCAATCATTTCTGAGCACTTCTACTCTTTTTATTTATTCAACTCATGTTAACAGTCTTACATCCTGTGCAATACTTCTCTTTCACTAGCTTTTTGTGTGACCCTTGTAGCGAGCTTTAGGTCGATGACTCCCAAGTCAGATGACCATAGGGCACCAGGTTTGAAAATACCCTAGCAGACTTAATTGCTCGAGTCCCACAGGCTAATAGAGAAGTGAAGATGTAAATTTATAAATGTTGCTCTCTTTTCTTTTTCTTGTTTTAGATACAGGACTCATGTAGCGAGCTTTGGGCCGATGACTCCCAAGTCAGATGACCATAGGGCACCAGGTTTTAAGATACCCTAATAGGCTTAATTGCTCGAGTCAGATATTTTCATTTACTTTTATCAGCTGCGAGTAGTGCTCAGTTTAGATTCCTTGACTATAACCCATTCAACCAAAGATGAGACCCAGAAAACCCAAACCATCAAAAGTCTTAGAACAAAAGTAGTAACTTTAACACCCCCAAACTGTTCTCAAAACAGTTTAGTCACTAGCTCTAAGAATGTAGGAACGGAATTTTTATCATGATACTCAGTCAATAATATCAACACAAACACTCAAGTCATGTCTCCAATAAATGATGAGTCAATAGTGGCTATGTGCTTCCTTAATCAAGTCTAACATGGATAAGTATTCAGATAAAAGAACGAGTGTTGTCTAATAGTCTCCTAAAAATGTGCTCGATTTTGAACAGATATCATCATTCGCGGTAGGATATTCAATAGTAACTAGACAACTAAACAAAATTTTTTTTTTTTTTTCAAAAAGTATTTCAGTTATAGAGACGAGAGTGATAAGCAAATCAAAAATACTAGAGTAACATGATACTATAACCCACCCCCAAATAAAAACCTTACATTGTCCTCAATGTAAGAACAAAATAATGTAATGAAAAAGAGGGAAAAGATCAGTTACTCCCCAGAGATAGATGTGGAGAAGAAGGAGCTGCCTAGTAGGTAGTGGACTCAGATGTAGTGCTGGGACCTTTGGTCAAAAGATGATTGCCTAGATATTGTCCAAGTGGCTCGCACTAGTAGGACATCCTGCGCATGACATGGTGTGGCCTAATAAGTGCAATAAAAAAAAATAAAAAAATAAAACTAATAAATTATTAAACCTATCTAAAACTACGACATATAAAGCAAGTAAATAAAAGGGTTAGAAAATGGGTTGCCTCCCATTAAGCGCTTATTTATAGTCATTAGCTTGACTTATTGTCTGGTTGCCCTACGGCACTCTGAATAGAGATCTGGAGGACCTGCTTTGCTTGCACCTATTGACATTGGCATGCGTTGGAAGTGGCTCAATTTTCTGTTTCCATTTAGTTGTACCCATGACAGGTGCTGATCCAAACAAAATATTCACTTCTTCTATACCACTATCAACATCAAAATAAGAACCCAAATGAGTTAAGCACATGTTTAACGCATCATCACAATTAGTATAAGCAAGACAATCATCATCTAATGCTTCTATCATGTCCACATCAGCAACATCCTCATTATCATGTGGTATCCTGTTGACATTAAAAATATTCAGTTCTACTGTCATGTTGCCAAAGGATAGTTGCATAACTCCATTCCTGCAATTAATGATAGCATTAGATGTTGCCAGAAAAGGACGACCAAAAATTACAGGAATATGTTTTATAGAGTCTCGTACTGGTTGAGTATCAAGTACAACAAAATCAACAGGAAAATAAAACTTGTCAACCTGTATCAAAACATCCTCTACAATTCCTCGGGGTACTTTCATAGATCTATCAGCAAGTTGTAAAATCATAGATGTTGGTTTTAACTCGCCTAGTCCAAGTTGCATATACACAGAATAGGGAAGAAGATTAACACTAGCTCCTAAATCTAGCAAAGCTTTCTCAATTTTATGGTTTCCTAAGATGCATGAGATAGTAGGACAACCTGGATCTTTAAATTTCGGAGGAGTGTTGCTTTGAATTATAGAGCTAATGTGTTCAGTTAAAAATGCCTTTTTGCGCATATGTAGTTGTCTCTTTGTTGTACATAGATCTTTCAAGAATTTAGCATAGGCAGATACTTGTTTAATAGCATCAAGTAATGGAATATTCACACTTACCTGCTTGAAGATTTCCATCATATCATTGATAGAATTACCCCGTTTTACCTTTGTGAGCCTCTGAGGATATGGGGCTTTTGGAATGTAAGATGGCTCATTGTCCTTTTTGGGAGCTTCTTGGATTGAATCATCAGTTGGAACAGTACCTGGAGAAAGTGGTTGAGATGTGGTTTGCTTTGAGATGTCCACTTTGTTGTCAAACAGACTGCCACATCTCAAAGTCATGATTGATTTAGCCTCTTCATGTTGCACTCCTTTAGGATTAGGAAATGGCTGACTAGGAAACTTTCTTTTCTCAATGGTTGTTGCCAACTGTTGGACTGATGAAGCAAGTTGTCCCATCATGTTTTCAAGATTGGAGATGGATTGTGCCTGAGAGTTCTGGCTGGCACGTACTTCATTCTTAAACTCAGTAATTGTGTGGTTCTGGCGCTCTAATGCAGCTTGTGTAGCTTTTGTCAAGTTGTGAATTGCCTCCTCCCAGGGTTTTGGCTGTGAAAAATTGTGATTGAATTGTTGAGTAGCCTGCTGAGGGGCTTGACCTGCTGTGTTATCCTGTTGACTACCCTGTGACAAAGAAAAATTGGGGTGGTCCTTCCAACCTGGGTTATAGGTGTTGGAGTAAGGATTGTAAGGAGGCTTCCTCATCATGTTGAGGGCATTAGCTTGCTCAGTACATGCTTCTGGCTCTGTAGGACTATTGGCTGTCAATGAGGTCAATTTGCGGGAAATGTTCTCTATCATGCATTTGACTTCTTTGATTTCTGAGCTAGGTTCACTGCCGCGAATCTCATAAATCCCCATCTTCTTTGGTTCAGTTCTAGAGGATCGACTCCGCTGTTGTGAGTTGTCAGCCTGCTTTTGAAAGAAGCTCCAGATCTCTGTAGCTTTCTTAGACATAAGCTCTCCACCGCTCGTGGCCATCAACCATTCTTGAATATGTGGTAGCAAGCCCTCCAAAAAGTATTGGCATAAATGCCATTTTTCATAGCCGTGATGTGGACACTTCATAAGAAGCCCGTTGAATCTCTCCCAAGTCTCATAGAAAGGCTCATCGTCTCTTTGCACAAACTCTGAAATTTCCCTGCGAATAGCATTAGTTTTGTGAACAGGAAAGTATTTATTCAAAAATTTAGCAACCATTTGTTCCCAAGAAGTAATACTATTTGCAGGTAGTGTATTAAACCATGATCTAGATCTATCTTTCAGAGAAAAAGGAAATAGACGAAGTTTAACATTATCAGGAGAAACATTCTCATATTTAAATGTCTCACATACAGCATAAAAATCAGTCAGATGATTATAAGGTTCTTCACTATCTAAACCATAGAAAGATGGAAGACAGTTAAGCACACTCGGTTTAAGCTCAAAATTCCTAGCTGTGACCTGAGGGTATTGTATGCATGAGGTGCTCAAGTTAGCTAATGGACTAAAATAGTCCCTGAAAGGTCTCTCCTCAATTTCATCCCCCATAACTACTACTGCTTCGGTTCCTCCAATTTTATCTAGATTAGTGGCTCGTTTTTGTTGGTGAAAAGTCCTTTCAATTTCACTATCTAGATGTTCTAGCTTAAGTTCTAGAGATCTACGACCAAGCATGCACAATGAAGATTTTTGATTTTTGAAACAAAAAAATTTTTTTTTTTAAATAAATAAAAAAAAAACGAAAATAAAATAAATAAAATAAAATCCTAAATTATAACTAGTCAAGAATAAAATTAACTAAAATTAAATTAACCTTCAGACGCAGTCCCCGGCAACGGCGCCAAAAACTTGATGTCAAATTTTAATTAACTCGCAAGTGTACGAATCTAGTGGAATATAGATAAGTAAAAACGAGGTCGATCCCACAGAGACTGCTATGAGGAAGGTGTAACTTAATCCAAATTAACTGTTATTCTAGTCTAGTTGAGTTGAAAAGATTTGTTGTTGAAGTTGTTTAACTAAAAGACTAAAGAAATAAGATAAAAAGATGAGTTGATAATTCAAGATGTGTAAGAGACCAAGGTTTCAGAATCCACCATTATCTAACTTAGCAACCATCCAATCATTCATTAAATCCCAAGAAAAATACACACGACAATACGAACTCAATCTCTTGTCGAAGCTAAAGATTTAGCAATTAAGTCCAGAAGAAGAAAATCAAATATAGGCTCCTCTTAAGCTTCAAACATAAATTACTTAAGCGTTCCCCGTATCAAGTTCAATTGAAAGAAAACAAAGAATCAAAGTTCTCCTAAGCATTCTATGTATCTTAAGTTGAATCAAAAGATCACGGAGAATCAAAAGAAATTAATAGACATGTTTAAGCACCAAGCATGGATTAATTAAACCAATATCTAACTATCAAAAATACATGATATTTAAGATGAAAGAAATTATATTTAATTAATCTAATCAAGAACGAACCATAAACATTAAAGCTCTAAAAGGGAATTAAACGAATAACAAAATAATCACTTAATTAAAATAAGGTTTCATCGTCTACCTTGGCGAAAGAAAACTAGAAGAACATGATTAAACTAGAAAAACAATAAATGATAAAACCCGGCATGGATTCAAGGAGAAGAGATCTTCGAAGAAGTCTTGATAGTTGAGGAGTCTTGTTCTCTTGATCTCTTCCTTCTTCTCTTCCGTCTTCTCTTGATTTGCTCTCCAAAAAAATCCAACCCGTGTTATGAGAATGTATCTCATATTTATACTACTCATATTGTCCTACAAAATATCCCAAGAAGACCTAAAAACTCGTTCAAAACGTTTCCAAGTTGAATTGGGACTCAAAAAAGGAAAGAAAATAAAACGAAAAATCCGCAGCCGAATTTGGCCTGGGCGTTCCCAGGCGTTCGCCCAGGAGGTTTTTTTGGTCTCTGCTTGTTGATTCAAGTGTTGGGCGCTCGCCCAGATATAAGCCTGGGCGATCGCCCAGCTTATTTTTCCCGGCGGCTGATTTTCAAATGGCCATAACTTCTTGTAGGAAACTCCAAATTGAGATCCGTAAAAAGTGTTGGACTCGTAATTCAAATATCTTTCCAATGGTATATCATTTGACTTGTGGAGATTTTAATATCAAAAGTTGTACTCTAATTTCTCCACATGCTTCGGTAGGTAGTTTCCCAATTTGGTTCTTTGGCTTTCTGGTGTTTGATCCATTGATTAAACTCTTTGTTGTCACTCCAAAACACATTAAACTTATTGATTTTCCCTTATTCCTCATCCTCAAATGTTTGGCTCTTGATACTCACTTCAAAAACTCAACTTACTCGTCGATTTCGCCAAATTATTGCTCTTTTCGTCAATTCTTCTCCAATTGTTTACAAACGCGTCCAAAACTGAAATAGAACAATAATATACTAGATAAGTAGAAAATCAACTATATGACGACATAAAAGATTAATTCAAATGCCAAAATAAGTGCATAAAACGCACTAATCAAACACCCCCAAACTAAACCTTTGTTCGTCCTCGAACAAAAACAAAACTAAAATATACTTTAACTAAGCTAATTGAATCCACGAAAATTTGTCAATGTTAACTTCCTTACCATATGCCTCAGGTTCAAAAATAAAGCAACATTATTAGAAGGATATCAAACAACAGCACAAAAATTTTCACTTATCCGATGTTCGACCTTGTGTGAGTGTGTGAATAGCCAAACATTGAACTTATGTATGTATTAGACCATGACCAATGTTGTGTTGTTGATATTTTAGCAATCCCGAACCCTTTGTAGTCATTTATTCCTTACACCTCTCGTAAGTTATCACACTTCTAAAGCTTTTCTCTCAAGTCCCGAGGTGTTCTAGCGAAATTGGTTTCTATTGATCATTACAATGCTCTTTCTTTTCAACAAAAGTGGTAAAACTTAGCACTTGTATTCTGAGAATTAGGATGGTGAGAGATTTCTAAATTCTCATCTTCAGTCTCCAAGGTTCTAATCTAGCAATCATTTCTGAGCACTTCTACTCTTTTTATTTATTCAACTCATGTTAACAGTCTTACATCCTGTGCAATACTTCTCTTTCACTAGCTTTTTGTGTGACCCTTGTAGCGAGCTTTAGGTCGATGACTCCCAAGTCAGATGACCATAGGGCACCAGGTTTGAAAATACCCTAGCAGACTTAATTGCTCGAGTCCCACAGGCTAATAGAGAAGTGAAGATGTAAATTTATAAATGTTGCTCTCTTTTCTTTTTCTTGTTTTAGATACAGGACTCATGTAGCGAGCTTTGGGCCGATGACTCCCAAGTCAGATGACCATAGGGCACCAGGTTTTAAGATACCCTAACAGGCTTAATTGCTCGAGTCAGATATTTTCATTTACTTTTATCAGCTGCGAGTAGTGCTCAGTTTAGATTCCTTGACTATAACCCATTCAACCAAAGATGAGACCCAGAAAACCCAAACCATCAAAAGTCTTAGAACAAAAGTAGTAACTTTAACACCCCCAAACTGTTCTCAAAACAGTTTAGTCACTAGCTCTAAGAATGTAGGAACGGAATTTTTATCATGATACTCAGTCAATAATATCAACACAAACACTCAAGTCATGTCTCCAATAAATGATGAGTCAATAGTGGCTATGTGCTTCCTTAATCAAGTCTAACATGGATAAGTATTCAGATAAAAGAACGAGTGTTGTCTAATAGTCTCCTAAAAATGTGCTCGATTTTGAACAGATATCATCATTCGCGGTAGGATATTCAATAGTAACTAGACAACTAAACAAAATTTTTTTTTTTTTTTCAAAAAGTATTTCAGTTATAGAGACGAGAGTGATAAGCAAATCAAAAATACTAGAGTAACATGATACTATAACCCACCCCCAAATAAAAACCTTACATTGTCCTCAATGTAAGAACAAAATAATGTAATGAAAAAGAGGGAAAAGATCAGTTACTCCCCAGAGATAGATGTGGAGAAGAAGGAGCTGCCTAGTAGGTAGTGGACTCAGATGTAGTGCTGGGACCTTTGGTCAAAAGATGATTGCCTAGATATTGTCCAAGTGGCTCGCACTAGTAGGACATCCTGCGCATGACATGGTGAGGCCTAATAAGTGCAATAAAAAAAAATAAAAAAATAAAACTAATAAATTATTAAACCTATCTAAAACTACGACATATAAAGCAAGTAAATAAAAGGGTTAGAAAATGGGTTGCCTCCCATTAAGCGCTTATTTATAGTCATTAGCTTGACTTATTGTCTGGTTGCCCTACGGCACTCTGAATAGAGATCTGGAGGACCTGCTTTGCTTGCACCTATTGACATTGGCATGCGTTGGAAGTGGCTCAATTTTCTGTTTCCATTTAGTTGTACCCATGACAGGTGCTGATCCAAACAAAATATTCACTTCTTCTATACCACTATCAACATCAAAATAAGAACCCAAATGAGTTAAGCACATGTTTAACGCATCATCACAATTAGTATAAGCAAGACAATCATCATCTAATGCTTCTATCATGTCCACATCAGCAACATCCTCATTATCATGTGGTATCCTGTTGACATTAAAAATATTCAGTTCTACTGTCATGTTGCCAAAGGATAGTTGCATAACTCCATTCCTGCAATTAATGATAGCATTAGATGTTGCCAGAAAAGGACGACCAAAAATTACAGGAATATGTTTTATAGAGTCTCGTACTGGTTGAGTATCAAGTACAACAAAATCAACAGGAAAATAAAACTTGTCAACCTGTATCAAAACATCCTCTACAATTCCTCGGGGTACTTTCATAGATCTATCAGCAAGTTGTAAAATCATAGATGTTGGTTTTAACTCGCCTAGTCCAAGTTGCATATACACAGAATAGGGAAGAAGATTAACACTAGCTCCTAAATCTAGCAAAGCTTTCTCAATTTTATGGTTTCCTAAGATGCATGAGATAGTAGGACAACCTGGATCTTTAAATTTCGGAGGAGTGTTGCTTTGAATTATAGAGCTAATGTGTTCAGTTAAAAATGCCTTTTTGCGCATATGTAGTTGTCTCTTTGTTGTACATAGATCTTTCAAGAATTTAGCATAGGCAGATACTTGTTTAATAGCATCAAGTAATGGAATATTCACACTTACCTGCTTGAAGATTTCCATCATATCATTGATAGAATTACCCCGTTTTACCTTTGTGAGCCTCTGAGGATATGGGGCTTTTGGAATGTAAGATGGCTCATTGTCCTTTTTGGGAGCTTCTTGGATTGAATCATCAGTTGGAACAGTACCTGGAGAAAGTGGTTGAGATGTGGTTTGCTTTGAGATGTCCACTTTGTTGTCAAACAGACTGCCACATCTCAAAGTCATGATTGATTTAGCCTCTTCATGTTGCACTCCTTTAGGATTAGGAAATGGCTGACTAGGAAACTTTCTTTTCTCAATGGTTGTTGCCAACTGTTGGACTGATGAAGCAAGTTGTCCCATCATGTTTTCAAGATTGGAGATGGATTGTGCCTGAGAGTTCTGGCTGGCACGTACTTCATTCTTAAACTCAGTAATTGTGTGGTTCTGGCGCTCTAATGCAGCTTGTGTAGCTTTTGTCAAGTTGTGAATTGCCTCCTCCCAGGGTTTTGGCTGTGAAAAATTGTGATTGAATTGTTGAGTAGCCTGCTGAGGGGCTTGACCTGCTGTGTTATCCTGTTGACTACCCTGTGACAAAGAAAAATTGGGGTGGTCCTTCCAACCTGGGTTATAGGTGTTGGAGTAAGGATTGTAAGGAGGCTTCCTCATCATGTTGAGGGCATTAGCTTGCTCAGTACATGCTTCTGGCTCTGTAGGACTATTGGCTGTCAATGAGGTCAATTTGCGGGAAATGTTCTCTATCATGCATTTGACTTCTTTGATTTCTGAGCTAGGTTCACTGCCGCGAATCTCATAAATCCCCATCTTCTTTGGTTCAGTTCTAGAGGATCGACTCCGCTGTTGTGAGTTGTCAGCCTGCTTTTGAAAGAAGCTCCAGATCTCTGTAGCTTTCTTAGACATAAGCTCTCCACCGCTCGTGGCCATCAACCATTCTTGAATATGTGGTAGCAAGCCCTCCAAAAAGTATTGGCATAAATGCCATTTTTCATAGCCGTGATGTGGACACTTCATAAGAAGCCCGTTGAATCTCTCCCAAGTCTCATAGAAAGGCTCATCGTCTCTTTGCACAAACTCTGAAATTTCCCTGCGAATAGCATTAGTTTTGTGAACAGGAAAGTATTTATTCAAAAATTTAGCAACCATTTGTTCCCAAGAAGTAATACTATTTGCAGGTAGTGTATTAAACCATGATCTAGATCTATCTTTCAGAGAAAAAGGAAATAGACGAAGTTTAACATTATCAGGAGAAACATTCTCATATTTAAATGTCTCACATACAGCATAAAAATCAGTCAGATGATTATAAGGTTCTTCACTATCTAAACCATAGAAAGATGGAAGACAGTTAAGCACACTCGGTTTAAGCTCAAAATTCCTAGCTGTGACCTGAGGGTATTGTATGCATGAGGTGCTCAAGTTAGCTAATGGACTAAAATAGTCCCTGAAAGGTCTCTCCTCAATTTCATCCCCCATAACTACTACTGCTTCGGTTCCTCCAATTTTATCTAGATTAGTGGCTCGTTTTTGTTGGTGAAAAGTCCTTTCAATTTCACTATCTAGATGTTCTAGCTTAAGTTCTAGAGATCTACGACCAAGCATGCACAATGAAGATTTTTGATTTTTGAAACAAAAAAATTTTTTTTTTTAAATAAATAAAAAAAAAACGAAAATAAAATAAATAAAATAAAATCCTAAATTATAACTAGTCAAGAATAAAATTAACTAAAATTAAATTAACCTTCAGACGCAGTCCCCGGCAACGGCGCCAAAAACTTGATGTCAAATTTTAATTAACTCGCAAGTGTACGAATCTAGTGGAATATAGATAAGTAAAAACGAGGTCGATCCCACAGAGACTGCTATGAGGAAGGTGTAACTTAATCCAAATTAACTGTTATTCTAGTCTAGTTGAGTTGAAAAGATTTGTTGTTGAAGTTGTTTAACTAAAAGACTAAAGAAATAAGATAAAAAGATGAGTTGATAATTCAAGATGTGTAAGAGACCAAGGTTTCAGAATCCACCATTATCTAACTTAGCAACCATCCAATCATTCATTAAATCCCAAGAAAAATACACACGACAATACGAACTCAATCTCTTGTCGAAGCTAAAGATTTAGCAATTAAGTCCAGAAGAAGAAAATCAAATATAGGCTCCTCTTAAGCTTCAAACATAAATTACTTAAGCGTTCCCCGTATCAAGTTCAATTGAAAGAAAACAAAGAATCAAAGTTCTCCTAAGCATTCTATGTATCTTAAGTTGAATCAAAAGATCACGGAGAATCAAAAGAAATTAATAGACATGTTTAAGCACCAAGCATGGATTAATTAAACCAATATCTAACTATCAAAAATACATGATATTTAAGATGAAAGAAATTATATTTAATTAATCTAATCAAGAACGAACCATAAACATTAAAGCTCTAAAAGGGAATTAAACGAATAACAAAATAATCACTTAATTAAAATAAGGTTTCATCGTCTACCTTGGCGAACGAAAACTAGAAGAACATGATTAAACTAGAAAAACAATAAATGATAAAACCCGGCATGGATTCAATGAGAAGAGATCTTCGAAGAAGTCTTGATAGTTGAGGAGTCTTGTTCTCTTGATCTCTTCCTTCTTCTCTTCCGTCTTCTCTTGATTTGCTCTCCAAAAAAATCCAACCCGTGTTATGAGAATGTATCTCATATTTATACTACTCATATTGTCCTACAAAATATCCCAAGAAGACCTAAAAACTCGTTCAAAACGTTTCCAAGTTGAATTGGGACTCAAAAAAGGAAAGAAAATAAAACGAAAAATCCGCAGCCGAATTTGGCCTGGGCGAACGCCCAGGCCATTCCCGGGCGTTCGCCCAGGAGGTTTTTTTGGTCTCTGCTTGTTGATTCAAGTGTTGGGCGCTCGCCCAGATATAAGCCTGGGCGATCGCCCAGCTTATTTTTCCCGGCGGCTGATTTTCAAATGGCCATAACTTCTTGTAGGAAACTCCAAATTGAGATCCGTAAAAAGTGTTGGACTCGTAATTCAATTATCTTTCCAATGGTATATCATTTGCCTTGTGGAGATTTTAATATCAAAAGTTGTACTCTAATTTCTCCACATGCTTCGGTAGGTAGTTTCCCAATTTGGTTCTTTGGCTTTCCGGTGTTTGATCCATTGATTAAACTCTTTGTTGTCACTCCAAAACACATTAAACTTATTGATTTTCCCTTATTCCTCATCCTCAAATGTTTGGCTCTTGATACTCACTTCAAAAACTCAACTTACTCGTCGATTTCGCCAAATTATTGCTCTTTTCGTCAATTCTTCTCCAATTGTTTACAAACGCGTCCAAAACTGAAATAGAACAATAATATACTAGATAAGTAGAAAATCAACTATATGACGACATAAAAGATTAATTCAAATGCCAAAATAAGTGCATAAAACGCACTAATCATATGGCATGTCTACCAAACATTGTACTTAAAAGTCTAAACATGCATGAATTGTTTACAAATGGATTATATATCAGTTGATCATCTCGATGGTTTTGCAAATTCTTTTAATTGCTTCTCAATTAGCGTAAAACTTAATTCTCAATAAATTTATTCAGTAGGTATCCAATACAATCCCAAATTTTGAATTTCCCTTGTAATATGCAAATCATGTTCCGAATCCTTAAGCATGATCCCGACGGGTGTCTTGCATAGACTTTCTCTTCTTCAGCAACTCAAGCTGCCATATCATATAGGAGTACCAATAGAAGAAGTTGAGGCATTGAAACAGTTGGAAGTATTTCGTGGCACGGTTAAGAGCATATGTGATCTCAATCGATTAATCATGTCTCTACAAAGTACAGGGCCATTTAGTTTCTACAATATTTTTTTATTCCCGAACTATTCCAGATTTGACTTACAATTCACTTTGCCGTCACGTGGTAAAGTGGTATCTTTCGGGCAGGAGAGTCTCATGGATTCCTCTTTAGGCGAAGGGAAGATTTTGCTTCCACGAGATATTGAAACACTAATCTTTTCTAGAAGCGGCTTGAGTAGTTCCTTATTAGATGGTTTCCAAATGTTGAATAATGCTAGATACATAAAAAAGTGCCATGCACAGAGTGAGGATGAAATAGAGTGCATTATGAGGTTTTCGTCTGCGGAAGAAGAACAGTCTCGTGGGGACCCATTCCAAAGCCTTGAAGAGTTATATCTTATTGACTTGCCAAATTTCATTGGTCTCTCCAAGTGGGAATGACGAGCATCATTTGCACCTCTTTTACCTGGAATTGTTTCCTAGCTCAGAGATTTAAAGATTTGCAAATGTGATAAATGGAAGAAGCTTATCCCTTGGAGTTTGTTACAGACCCTCCCCAACCTCCAAAAGTTGCGAGTAATGTCTTGTAATGAAATAGAAGAGATTATAGGTGACGACGATGATGATAGAAGTCATCTTATAAACAGTAGTGCTGACGTCACCATGCCAAGGTTAAAGATATTGCAGTTTGTGGGTCTACCAAAATTAAAGAGCATCTGCAAAGGGATGATGATTTGTGATTCTATTGAGAAAATTATAATAATACAGTGTAGAAAATTAAAGAAAGTGCCTCATCTCGATAGACAACCATATCCTCCTCCATCTCTTAAAGAGATTAAAGTAGTACAAATAGATGAAGCATATGTTTGGCACCACTTAAATTATAATTTCAGCTGGTCAAACATAATTCTCATCCACACATTTTATGGGACCCACAACTTACAACCACTTTTTATCCACACATTTACCAACTGCTTATAATATAAGCACTTAAATTATAATTTCAGCACCTCCAAACATATGCGAAGAATGGTGGGAATCATTGGAGTGGGAGAATCCCAATGCCAACAATTTCCTTCAACCCTTTGTCAACTTTGTTTCTATTTGGTCGTTCGGTAGTGCACTTTTTATTGATTTTTAATCAAAGTTTCCATTCATTCACAAATCACAAGTGTCTTTTTACATGTCACTAATTCTAATAGCTTCTTTCTTTTTATCTTTTAATATTAAATCCAAGAAATATATTTTAAAATATCGAGCAATAAAATATAAGCCACTCATGAATCCAACTTTTTGCGTGACATTCAAGAACAATCTAGACATTTTTGTAAAAGAAAGTATTATTCATGGTATAGAATTATTAGATAACAAAAAAAGAATAATTGAAGAATTAAATTAATTCAAACTTCTAGTTTTATAATTAATCTTATAAAATAATCTATCAATTTATTAATTATATTTATACAAACCGTGTCGTGTTAATAAGAAATAAATAATTGATAACAAGTCATTCTACTTGTATCAGGCATTACTCCCTACTTTTTTTGTTAACTAGTGGGGGAGGAGATTGTCCTCGAGAGTTTTGGTCCATATTCAACACAGAATTATTAAAATATGTTTTCTCACTAGATGAGATTCTCCTTAGTTACTCATTTGACACTTCAAATAATTATTTCAGGTCATTAGGGGCTTTCAAATTCGTCATTGATGCAAAGAAAAAAAAAAATCTTATAAATAAAAAATATTAAGTCCCTGTATAATAGCTCTACCTAAAAAATATTAGATAAGGATGACAATATAAAGGATTAAGATAAAGATGATTATGATTAAATTATAACACAATAATGTTGGCGGATTTTGTGTAAATGACTCCAAAGTAATAAAACAAGAAATCGAAAATGGAAGAAATAATAGTCGAGACAAGTGTTGAACATTTTGTCCTTAAGTCAAATTTGCCCCGCAATGGTACATACGGTCTATGGCAATTGACTCCTAAGATACAACGACTTCTGCTTGAGTTTGTAGCTCTTTAAAACTCAAGCACAGCTAACCAAAATTGGTTTTGTACTCCAACGGATGAAAGTGAATTGAAAACCAGAATTTTTGTGTAACTAAATGCAATAAAATTGGTTCAAATGATGAAATATATGAATGGATTGTTTTGCATATATGTTCTCTGTCAAAAAGGACGTCCAGAGGTCCTAAATATAGTATATGATCGGTTGAAAACGAAATAGTGTGGAGCCAATTCGTGCAACACTTCAAAAGGACATGTCTGTTCGCGTAAACCTATGCGATCGCAAAGTACAAATTTGTAAACAGAACTTGATCTAGTTTAATCATGCGATCGCAAGGCTTTGTCTCCTGCGATCGCATGGAAGGACCCAAAAACATTCTTCTTAAAATTTAGGCAGGTTGCGATCACATGGTCAAAACTTGACCCAAAATTGTCATTTTTCGTAATTTCTCATTCATTCGATATTGGTTTCGAGATGCCAAAAATATCCTTCAATACATGCATAGAAATTTGAATTCTTTTTGGGGGGCGTTGCCCCCTCAACCCCCACGACCTAACCGGGCAGGTCGATCCCCGTTTCGACGCACTGAAGCAGCGAAATGGCAAAATACTTTGCCTAAACAGATTAGATCGGGTCTTGTATATTTTGGCCAAGTTGACACTTAGTCAATTTCTCGACATTTTAAACCAATTTCCAACAATAATACTCCAAAATTACTTGGAGATGTAACAGATTAGGTACACTTGTAGCATAAAACCCAAGACCATAGCTTTCATATTTTTACCCGTATTTTAATTTTTACTCAACTTTATAATATTGCCTTAGACACCATAGTGAATATAATAGAATATCCCGTCCCCGCTGTTAAAAATATTATGAAACAAAAAGAAAGTAGAAGCATGACACACCGTAAAAGTTAACCATTTTTAACTACAACAACAATCGTATATAAAATTGTTTAATTATATAAAAACTACCTATAACAGGCTGGTATACCACCATCCACAACTTTTTGCTACTCTTTCTTCCTTTTTTTCCCAAGTCAAGCCTAAGAAAATGTGATTAGGTCAAAAACTCTAGAACAGGTAATTGGGTACAATTAGACAGTAGTTTTCCAAAATGGTCAATCTATCTTTCTGGTACTAATTGTGGAGCTTACACTTGTAATTATTCTTACGTAGACACGGCATTTAATTTTAGGACCTTGAATTTATGACTAAAGTTCGCATTTTCATTTCCAGTAATGGAACTCTTTGAACACTCTAGAAAATATTTCAGAAATTCCATAAAATTTCTTAATTATTTGTAAGAAAAATCAGAAACTTAATGGATACCTAACATTTGAGTGCGAGTCATCTTCTCATCACATGTGATGTGGATGTGCCATGAGCAACTCTTGGGCCCATATTTAATTTAGGTCTGGCCAGTTTCTCTTAGAGCACCATAATTCCATTCATTTGTGCACAAGTTGATGGGATAAATATAATCATAATACAAGTGGTGCAGACAAAATTTTTGTTGGTTCATTCAAAGAAAGTCAGGTGTGGGGGCAGTAGGCCTACAATTCATTTGCTTAACAGCTTGAGAAAATGACAACCTCAAATACTAGTCGCATACATCCTCAGCCAGTGATTTTTTATAGTTGATTTTGTACCACAATAGGTGGCACGTGGGAAGGTTATGAAAAAGATTGCTACTCAGCATTCCACTGCGAATTTCATGATTTTCCCCCGTTCGTAGGGAGTAATGCCTGATACAAGTTAAGAGGCAAACATAAATTTAGACATTTCCATTGATAAAGTAATGATAGACTCATTTCAGGTTTTAGCAGGCACGCCGCACTCGTAGCTAATATGGTTGGTTAGGGTTCAACTTTCAAGGAAGAAAGATGATACTAGTTTGATCAATATCGGGCAGCACTTTTTAGTCATTTATTTCCCATCCAAATGCAGTTGGGGACTGCTTTGTTACCGGTTTTAAGATTGTGTATATCGCAAATCTTAGATACACTAATGCCATTTTTTTTTTTTTTTGATACCCAGATATTCCAGCTTCGTCAGACTAAATCCTAGACCCCCAAGACCATTGGAGGAGGTAAATTGCGGGATATGCTTCAACTGGCCCCAGATTCCCCTCATCCGACTGTACACTTCTGCGCACAAGGAGCCGCCCCCAAAGTGATTGCTCCATACCAAATAAAATCCAACCGCAAGTTCCCACAGGATTCGAACTCCCACCCTGCCGCTGGAAGCAAGCCTTATGCTAATTATTCCACTAGTTGAGCTATGCTGCCTTTTTTTAACAAGATGTACTCTTCATTAATAAACAATATGTCTTGTCTACCAAACATTGTACTAAACATGCATGAATTGTTTACAAATGGATTATATATCAGTTGATCACTCGATGGCTTTGCAAATTCTTTTAATTGCTTCTCAATTTTCTCGATAAATTTATTCATTAGGTATCCGATGCAATCCCAATTTTTCAATTTCTCTTGAAATATGGAAATTATGTCCTTAAAATTGTTATATATCATGACAAAGAAGATGCACGCGCAATCTGATGAGCATAGAGGACAATCCAAACAGGTTTGTTTATGGAGCAAATTAAACAATATAATAAGTCCACTCTATTTTTTTTTTTTTTTTTTTTTTACTTTTCAGTTTTTTACAAGAGCCCATATACACAACCACACCTGACACTTCATATAAATTTTGAAATATAAAGTTAAAAAAAGTAATTATTGCAACGTCTTGTAAAAAAATAATTTATACTCTATTTTTACCTTTAATTCTGATTTTAAAATATACAAGATTGAATTTCATATTCGAATAAACCTCGTAATCTTGAAAATAATCAAAAATGAAAAGTGTTCAATTGGAACACGAAAACGTGACTAAATGGTTACACATGATTGTATAATTTTATGAAATGTATAGTATTATGGACAGAGGAGTAATGAAGAAAATTAGGTTAAATCGTGTACACATCAACACCCAATATCATATATTAAACATGTCGTTATGATTACCATTCAATCATATGCGAAACTTATTTCTAAAGTTCATTAATTTAGTTATTAAGTATACATATTTAGATAATTGGGTTGAAAGAACGAAGATTGTTTGAGAACTTCACTAAAATTACAAGTTTCTTAAAAAAATCCATGACTTAGAAAACAAATTTTACATGCAGGCAAATTAATTTCCTTTGTTAACATTGCGGAAAAAATGATGAGTTTTGAGGTTATGTCTAGTGTCCTACATAGTTTAGTAAAGATTTGAAGTGAACCCTCTTGGATAGAAAAAGGGGCAAGTCAAAGCCTTTTCCTAATAGAGACAGAAAGCCTCGTTGAAAGTAAGAACGTAGATCACAATTTTTTTTTTTTAATTTCATGCCTCGATTCTATCTTGGTTTTTCCGACTTGTCATGCTCTAATTGAGGAGCGACTAATGAAAATAGAGGTAGCACTGTTTCAATTGGTCATAACTCTTTCTAACCACTAGAGCCATTTATTTTGATCCTAATTTAGCTGGAAAACTCATGTGTTTAAGAAAGCAATTATGTTGCTTTTGAATTTTTGATCTTTTCGTCTTCTTCCTATTCGTTTTCTTTTTCAAAGAGCCTTAGTGATTTTCTGATTGTGTAAATATGAGAGGAAAGAGGGTGCGTTGAACACTAACTTTGTGTTGGCTTTCTGTTTGTTAGATGAAATCTCATCTGTAATAACTTTGCGATATTGATTTCGATTCTAGTATACGAACTTTATCTACTGCGGTAGATGCTCAACGGATGAGTAGTGTTTAGAGCACGTGAACATCCGAACCTATTTAGTGGGTGAAAAATATCGTGTTCTGTTATTATATTTTCGTGCATATTTTGTTAAGATTCTTGAGGTATTTTATGTGATCTTGGCTCATCGGTGTTATCAGAGCCTGGGAACCTGAAACTATTTTCGGTGAAATCAACGAATCCATTCCAGGTCTATAAGAATCCGAAAAGAAACAACTAGTTTCTGAGCCTCTTTGTGCTTGATCTATTCTTGGTGACCCTCACAACTTGGTTTTTCTGGTGATTTTGAGTTTTTGGTTTTATTGTTGACCATACTACATGCACTTCTTGAAACCTATGATTTCACTCTGGTAAACTCTAATCCTTATTGTATGCATACTTTTTACTTGAAGTTGTTAAGGTAATTAACTCTTTCCAACTGTTTTCCTTTGTCCAAGATCTCCTGCGATGATCTGGTATTTGAGGGAGCATTGGTTTTTTTGGGGGTTATCAGCCCTTAAACTTCAAATTCTGAAATTGAATATGTGTATATTGTGCAACATTGTGTTATACATACTTCTTTTTTCAAGTGTTATAGAAAATAACCGCATAAATTCTTTTTCGAGTAAATCTTGATCGTATCTTTGTTAGAACGGTTAAAGATTGTCTTTCTTGTTGTTTTTTTTTTTAAAGTGCTATCTATTTCTGACTTGTTCCTCGATATATCTTGATATATGAATGTGGGTTGTGTTGCCAAATTAAAGAGTAGCAATGTGTATTATGCGCCGTTGAACAACATAAGATTGATTCTCAGGTTATTCAATCCTCAATATTTTTAGGAAATGAGATGTGTAAAAATGATTGTGGAACTATCTAATTATCAACTTCATACTAGCGGTAATTGGTCTGATTTTTATAATAAGCTTCAAGCTAGCCATCGGTTTTGACTATCGTTCAGAGGAACACGCGTTAGGAAATAAATTTATTTAGTTAAATAGGTTTGGATTGTCAATTGCTTGAAGGTTCAATCACATGAAGAGTAGTACCCATTGATTGTGTTTGATACTCAGGCACATGTCTGAATTTAATTACTCGCCATTGTCATCATACTCATAATAAGGTAATGTCAACGAGTTCTTTTTATTCGAGTTTCGTCTCATTTATTAGTATATGGTTATGTGATAGTTCAATAATATGACATAGTTATGCGCTTTGATACTATACGTACTATTTGAATATGTTAATTTTAATGTTTGATGGTATATAAATAGGTGGGAAACGTAGAAAGGAATTGGATTTAGTGGGGTGGAGGGTGGGTGGGGAGGACTTTTCTGGCAGAAGGGGTGGACTTTTTTTGTGAAAGGTGGGGGGACCATTTTTTGTATGGCAGCCATTCGGGAAGAACTTCTGGACCCCGAATCGGGGTCCATATCTTCTCTCTCTATTACTATTAGCATGTTCAGAGACTTTATAAAATTTGTAAGATATTATCTTGTGCTTCTGCCGCTGATTGTTTTGGGATTTTCACGATTCGATTTCAAGGCAATTCTAATTTCTATTTTGAAATCCTTAACCGTTAAAACCACCCTCAACTTCTTTATTTTTCTTTCCCTCATCTGGCACTGCCATATTTCTTTTCCTCTCTTCTCCAACCATCATTGCCAGAAGTGAGGTAAGTTTCTTCTTTTGTTTTTATTTTTATTTTGATCGGATTCTTCTTTTGTTTTTTTACCATAACTTCGGGTATACTTATTTTATTTTATTTATTTATTTATTTAATGGATTTTATCCTCTTTTTTTTTTTTTTTTGTTAATATTTGTGCAGTGCTTACGATATTGTAAAGTCCTCTTGTATGTGTTGACAAAAGTTGTTTTTGTGTTGTGTGGATTTTTTTTTTGTTTGTATTGTAAAATTCTTTTTGTTAGTTACGTTTGTTCCTTATTTATAGAGATTGTAATTTATGTTTATTTGAGAATTGGATTTACACCTTTTGATGATCAAAGCTAGAGTCGGATTTACGCATTCTGATTGATTTTGGTTATTGGTGAAAGAACCAAGAATTCGACAATTTAGAACTCAAGATATATTTGATATTTTCCATCCAAAAGTGATTATTTTCATAAAAAAAATTTGACAATTAATTATGTGTATAAGGTTCGTAGAAGGAAAAATAAGAAATGAGAAAAATGATTAGGGGAATATTTTAAAAAAATAAATTACATTGACTAGAATTAAAAATATTAGTATATTTTTTCATAAAAAAATATTGGTAATTAATTATGGCTCCTAGAATGAAAAAAAAAAAGAAAGAGAAAAAATCGTTAGGAGAATATTGAAGAGAAAAGAAATTAAATTGAAGAAAGAGAAAAATATTAATATAGACTCTAGCAATGGCGGATGTAGCCTAGGGCTTGGGTCGGCTCAAGCCCACCCAGACCCAAGCCCAATGTCTTTTTTTTTTTACAATTTTTTTTTAATTTCTAATTTTTTTAAAACTACAATTCATATACAATATTTTGATTTTGAGTAATTGTAAACTAACAATTTTTTTTATATGATAACTAGCTTATAAGACATGGCAAATCTTTGTAAATCTATTTTGTTATGATATTAATTTATTTAAGAATTTATATAAAGTTAATCAAGATTAATTTTTTTAGAACTCGTTGTGACAAATATAAAACAAGTATTGATTAAAGTTCAATCATTTATGTCGTATTACCTAATAATTTTTTAAGATTTTGCTTGATTTATATGTCAAAAAACTTAAACGTCACTTTCTTTAAAAGTCCAATCATAATTTTTTCATTTTTTTTTCCACCTTTTAGATTAACGTATTGTGTTAACTATATGCATATTAAAGCGTAATGCTCCTTAGGTTTTATTAACTAACCGTGTTTTTATTGTTGAAGGTTGTTTTCAATAAAAAAAAAAATTCAAGCTCTCCTACTCATCGATTCCTAGATCCGCCCCTGGACTCTAGAGTTTGTACAAGGAAAAAGAAAAGAGAAATATTGCACAAGAAAAAAAATATGGGAATGAAAGGTTTTTTCCCCCCCAAAAGTCTTTCAAAGTATTTGAGGGTGAATGAGATAGAAATTGTGATATCTTTTATTTATACGTTGTGAATTGTAATATCTTTTATTTATACTTTGTTTTATAGTTAGTACACAAAAAATTCTCTATATATTCATCAAAGGTCATTGACATTTTGAATATCTCTAAATTTTGTATGATCTTAAAAAGTCTAAATTGAACACCGCATTACTTTTAAAGACTTTTTAAAAATCTATATTGAATACTCTAAAATTTTTATAGAGTTTACAAAATTTGTATTGAATACACCTAGACTTTTAAACTTCATAAAAGTCTTTAAAAGTCTTAATTAAATACATCTCCTAGTGTTTTGAGTGCTTGATTTGAATAAATTATATAATGGAGTAGTTTTTAGATTTTAATAATATGTAATAGTGAATTTTTTCTATGTAATGTTTCTAAAAGTTAAAATATTTTGAAATAAATTAATGTTTTAAATAGAAACTGCATAAAGACACAATATATTTTATTTGTCCCATGGTTTAATTTATTCAGAGAAATAAGAAAAGTCAATGTTGGTTTTTGACTAGAGACATATTGCATGATATTTGTAGCCTTGTAGGAAGTCACATGGATGAGCTGCTTGCAAACTTTGTTGTCCAACCGCTGCTCAATGTGAAAAACTTGAAGGGAAATATACGGATTCTTAAAAGAAAATTGGATACACTTCAAAGTCGAGAAGCTGACGTGAGTGCAGAATTAAAATGTGCAGAGGGTCATTCAGGAAAAAAAAGGAAGAGAGAAGTTGAAAATTGGTTAAGTAATGTTGCTAAAAAAAAAGAGAGAATTTGAAAGCCTGGAACAAGAAGTGCAGCGCACCAGATTTTATCAATTTTATCCACGACTAAACTTGGCTGAACAAGTTGTTACGATGACTGAGGAAGTGACGGAGCTTGTTAACCAAGGCCAATTTTCTGAAGGTCTTCTTCTCGAAGGTGATAGGAGTACTGCCAAGCTGTTGTTAACACCCCCACACAATGGCCAAGCATTTCTAAAAAATTTCAATGACATTTGGGCGTTGGATGATAACATCTTAAGCATTGGCATTTATGGAATGGGTGGAGTAGGCAAAACGACTTTGGCAAAGCATGCCCATGATAAGCTCGAGAATGAATCCAAATTCTTGGGTCATGTTTATTGGATCACTGTCTCTCAAGAGTTCAGCATTTACAAATTGCAGAATGACATTGCCCATGCTTTGAACCTAGATTTCTCATCTGAGACTGACGAGACAAAAAGGGCGGCCGTACTGTTTGAGGCATTCAAGAAAGAAGGGAGATTTGTACTTATACTAGATGATGTTTGGAAACAAATTGATGCAGAGAAGATGGGCATTCCTCCTAAAAGTGATGGATGCAAATTGGTCATAACAAGTCGATCAGAAGAAGTTTGTCATCGGATGGGCTGCCAGAGGATTATAAAAGTGAACACACTTTCCAAGCAAGAAGCTTGGGAACTATTCTTGAAGAAACTTGGCAGAGAACTTGATCCAGAAGTAGAAGAAATTTGCAAGAAAATGGTAAAAAGATGTTGTGGTTTGCCACTTGCACTCATCACGTTGGCTGGAAGCATGAGGGGGGTGACTGATATTCATGAGTGGAGAGATGCATCAGAAGAACTGAAAGTATCATGTATGGGGCGAGCCGACATGGAAAACGAGGTTTTACCAATACTCTTGTACAGTTACGATCGACTGAGGGATCCAAAGCTACAACGTTGTTTCTTGTATTGCTCCTTGTATCCTGAAGACTATCATATTCAAAGAGACGAATTGATTGAAAATTTCATTTCAGAAGAGCTGATGGATAGAAGATTAAGCTGGCGAGCTGAGAATGACCAAGGTCATGCAATACTAAATCAATTGGAGAGAGCCTGCTTACTGGAAAGGGTTTCAGGTAGGGATGGGTATGTGAAGCTGCATGATTTGATCAGAGACATGGCACTATGGATCACTAAAGATAACCGTAGATACATGGTAAAAGCTGGACTTCACCTAAGGGAAATACCAGACGTGCCAGAATGGACAGAAGATTTGGATAAAATTTCCTTGATGAAGAACTCCATAGGGGAAATTTCAAGTGGCATGTCACCCAAGTGTCCTCGACTTTCGACATTGATTTTGAGTGGAAATCCTCTGATGTCGATTTCAGATTGTTTCTTTATGCAAATGCGTGGCTTACACACTCGATTTAAGTCGTACTTATATTCAGTACTTGCCAAATTCCATATCAGACTTGGAGAATCTCAGAACATTATTGCTCAGACAATGTTACAATCTTAAATCCGTGCCAACTTTGGAAAAACTCAGGCTACTGACACGGCTGGACCTCGCATATACTGAAATTGAGGAGGTACCCAACGGTGTGGAAAGCTTGACCAACCTCGAAGTCCTAGATTTGGTTTGCGAATCCTTAAGCATGATCCCGACAGGTGTCTTGCATAGACTCTCTCTTATTCAGCAACCCAATCTGCCATATCATATAGGAGTACCAATAGAAGAAGTTGAGGCATTGAAACAGTTAGAAGTATTTCGTGGCAGTGTTAACAGCATATGTGATCTCAATCGACTTATCACGTTTCTACAAGGTATAAGGCCACTCAGTTTCTACTCTATTGTTCTAATCTCGAAATTTTCTGGAAATACTTTTAGGGAACAATCACCTAGTAAATTTGTAGCTTTCGAGCAGAATAGTCTCATGGATTCCTCTTTAGGCGAAGGGAAGATTTTGCTTCCACGAGATATTGAAACACTAATCTTTTCTAGAAGCGGCTTGAGTAGTTCCTTGGTAGAGGGTTTCCAAATGTTGAATAATGCTAGATACGTAAAGAAGTGCGAAGTATACTACGAGGATGAAATAGAGTGCATTATAAGGTTATCGTCTACGGAAGAACGACAGTCCCGTGGGGTCCCATTCCAAAGCCTTGAAGAGTTATTTCTTTATGGGTTGCCAAATTTCATTGGTCTCTTCATGTGGGAAAGAAGAGCAGCAGTTGCACCTCTTCTACTCGGAATTTTTACCCAGCTCACAGATTTAATGATTGCCCGATGTAATAGAATGAAGAAGCTTATCCCTTGGAGTTTGTTATAGACCCTTCCCAACCTCCAAAAGTTGGATGTAAGGTTTTGTAATGAAATAGAAGAGATAATAGGTGATGACGATGATGATGGAAGTCTGGTTATAAACAGTAGTGCTGACGTCACCATGCCAGGGTTAAAGATATTAAAGCTTGTGGGTTTACCAGAATTAAAGAGCATCTGCAAGTGGATGATGATTTGTGATTCAATTGAGAAAATTGAAATAATACTGTGTACAAAATTAAAGAAAGTGCCTCCTCTCGATGGACAACCATCTTCTCCCTCATCTCTTAAAGAGATTAAAGTATTAGAAAAAGAGAAAGAATGGTGGGAATCATTGGAGTGGGAGCATCCCAATGCCAGCAATTTCCTTCAACCCTTTGTCTACTTTGATGCCTAGTGATGAATTCTCTTGGACTCGTTCAGTATTGGACTTGGTATTGATTTTTAATCAAAGTTCCCATTCATTCACAAATCACAAGTGTCTTTCTACATGTGACTAATTCTAATAGCTTTTTTCTTTTTATCTTTTAATATTAAATCCAAGAAATATATTTTAAAATATCGAGGAATGAAATATAAGCCACTCATGAATCCAACTTTTTGCGTGACAATATGAATTCAAAAACAATCTAGATATTGTTGAAAAAGAGAGTATTATTCATGCATGGTATAGAGTTATTAGATAACATAAAAAGAATAATTGAAGAATTAAATTAGTATACCGTTTAATCGGTGGGATCCGACCGTATAATCTATTCTTATAAAAAATTTGATAACAAAAATAATATAAAAAAATCTAAAAAAAGAAAAAGAACGAAGAAAAATCTATTGTCGTAACCAAAACAAAAACAAGAAAGAAGAAAACTTAATTTATAGTTTTAGGATGATGGTTTGAGGCGGTGAGTAGAGTTTGAAGATGATCGTTTGAGGGAAAGGATTGAGTGAGAGTTTTATTTGAAATGAGATATTGAAGACGTAGTAACAAACGAACATAGACTTTTTTTCTTCCTATAGCAGAGAAAACCTCTTAACGATCAGTGATTAATTCAAACTTCTAGTTTTATGATTAATCTTATAAAATAATCTGTCAATTTATTATTTATATTTATACAAACTGAGTCATGAAGATAAGAAATAAATAATTGATAACAAGTTATAATACTTGATAAAGTAATCATAGACTCTTCTCAGGTTTAATAGGCACACCTCACGCATAGCTACTATGATTGGTTGGGGTTCAACTTTCAAGGAAGAAAGATAATACTACAGCTGTAGTTTGATCAATATCGTACATCACTTTTTAGTCATTTATTTTCCATCCAAATGCAATTGGGGACTGCTTTGTTACCTGTTTTTAAGGTTGTCTGTATCGTAAATGTTAGGTGCACTAATGCCTTTTTTAATAAGATGTACTCATCAATAATAAACAATATGTCTTGTATAGCATGTCTATCAAACATTGTACTAAACATGCATGAATTGTTTACAAATGAATAGTTGATCATTCGATGTTTTGCAAATTCTTTTAATTGCTTCTCAATTAGCGTAAAACTTAATTCTCGATAAATTTATTCATTAGGTATCCGATACAATCCCAATTTTTTAATTTCCCTTGTAATATGGAAATTATGTCCTTAAAATTGTTGTCACAAAGAAGATGCACGCGCAATCTGATGAGCATAGAGGACAATCCAAACAGGTTTGTTTATGGAGCAAAACAACGATATATAACAAGGTCCACTCTATTTTTAATTTTAATTTTTAATTTTTTTTATTTTTTATTTTTTCAGTTTTGACAAGCATTAGAACTCCACTACAAGAGCCCATAGACACAACGACACTTCATATAAATTTTGAAATATAAAGTTAAAAAAAGTAATTATTGAAACGTTGTGTAAAAAAAATATAATTTATATTTTATTAGATTCATGAATGACTAATATTAAATGGGGGTATAATAGAAAAAGTGTGTGAAAAATTTATAATTCTAATTACATTAAATGAGATTTCTTAATCTGTGTGAAAAAAGAAATGAGTCTATCTTCATGGGACGGAGAGAGTATATAATTGTATAATTTTATGAAATGTATAGTATTATGGACATGGGAAGAAAATTAGGTAAAAATCGTGTACACATCAATATCCAATATCACATATTAAACATGTCGTTATGATTACTACTCAATCATTTGCGAAACTTATTTCTAAAGTTCATTAATTTAGTTGTTAAGTATACATATTTATATAATTGGGTTGAAAACCTAGCTACTGAACTTATAGCCATGCTCGCAATTTCCATCTTTACTAGGACGAAGATTGTTTGAGATTTGAAGTGGACCCCACTTGGACAAAAAAAAGGGGCAAGTCAAAGCCTTTTCCTAGTAGAGATTGAAAGCCTCATTGAAACTAAGAACGTAGATAATAAAAAAGTATTTTTCATGCCTTGATTCTATCTTGGTTTTTCCAACATGTCATGCTCTAATCGTGGAGCGACTAATGAAAATAGAGGTAGCAATGTTTCAATTGGTCATAACGCTTTCTAAACCACTAGAGCCATTTATTTTGCTCCTAATTCAGCTGGAAAATTCCTCTATTTAAGAAAGCAATTATGTTGCTTCTGAATTGTTCGGTTTAAACATGCTTTCAGTGCCGACTTTAAATAGTGAAGGCGTGTTTTGATAAATGCGATTTCATTATAATCTGGTGCACTTGTGATCGTTGGATGGAGGGCTTCTTTGCCCGTGTCATTTAAATAGCCATGATGACCCTTCATTTCTGCAGAGAAAAACTTGCGCAAGAGCCAATTATTGACATTTTCGTCTTCTTCCTCTTCATTTTCTTTTTCAGAGAGTTTTAGCTATTTTCTTATTGTGTAAATATGAGAGGAAAGATGGTGTGTTCTTTTGGTGAACACTAACTTTGTGTTGGCTTTTTGTCATTAGATGAAATCCTTGGGATTTCATAGTCTGTAATAACTTTGTGATATCGATTTTGATTCTAGTATTCAAGTTTTATCTATTACGGTAGATGCTCAACGTGTGAGTATCGTTTAGAACACGTGAACATCTAGACTCATTAGTGGGTGAAAATCTCGTGTTTTGTTGTTCTACAAATTTCCATGGAAACCAATCAAACACACCCTTAGAAAACAAATCTTACATGCAGGCAAAAATTAAGGGTGTGTTTGATTGGAAGATTTTCCATGGAAAATGTCTAATCCATGGAAAATCTTGTCACATCAGTGGAAAATATTTTTCATCTTTGGCTGTTTGATTGCACATGGAAAATGAAAATGATTTCCAAGGTACAATCAGTTAAAGCATGGTTAAGAAGAAAAAGTTGGAAAATATTTTCTTGCCAAAATATGTGATTTTTTTTCCTACTTACAAGGAAAATTTTTTCTTTTCCATGGAATCAATCAAACACACTCTAATTTCCTTTATTAACACTGTGGAAAAAATGATAGTTAATTTCGAGATGAACAATGTTCTAATGCCCCCAAGTGGGCACTACATCTAGCCCACTTGGGGGCATTAGAATGGCCCTCATTTGGAGGTTATGTGCAGTGTCCTATGTAGTTTAGTAATGATTTGAAGTGGACCCACTTGGACGAAAAAAGGGGCAAGTCAAAGTCTTTTCCTAGTAGAGACAGAAAGCCTCGTTGAAAGTAAAAAGGTAGATCATAAAAAAGTTTTTTCGTGCCTCGATTTTATCTTGGTTTTTCCGACTTTGTCATGCTCTAATCGTGGAGTGACTAATGAAAATAGAGGTAGCAATGTTTCAATTGGTCATGACTCTTTCTAAACCACTAGAGCAATTTATTTTGCTCCTAATTCAGCTGGAAAACTCCTCTATTTAAGAAAGCAATTATGTTGCTTCTGAATTTTTGATCTTTTCGTCATCTTCCTATTCGTTTTCTTTTTCAGAGAGCCTAAGTGATTTTCTGATTGTGTAAATATGAGAGGAAAGAGGGTATGTTGTTCTTTTGATGAACACTAACTTTGTGTTAGTTTTTTATTCGTCAGACGAAATCCTTGGAATTTTATGGTCTGTAATAACTTTGTGATACTGATTTCGATTCTAGTATTCGAGCTTTATCTACTACGATAGATGTTTAACGGGTGAGTAGCGTTTAGAGCATGTGAATATCAGAACCCGTTAGTGGGTGAAAAATCTCGTATTCTATTGTTATCTTTTTCGTGCATATTTTATTATAATTCTTGAGATATTTTATGTGATCTTAGCTCATCAGAATATATATCATCAACATCGATGTCCATTGTAGGGGTACCATTTGAGATCTCCTTGCTAAGGGTACTGGTCCAACCTTTTCCATGGCATTCAAGAGCTCATTAGATTTGAAACATAACTCGGACATTTGTGGGGGCATACTTGGTCATTTAAACAATGATTCTTGGCCCCCTCCTTTATGAGATACTTAAGTCGAATAGTTGTACTAATTGAGCTACTCGCAGAGAAATTTTCTTTTCCTCTTTCGTTGGGAAAAATTACAGTCATTGAAACGGAGTATTTGAATTCAGAGAAGTTCTGAAAAGGTGAAATCAGAAATAAGAGATTCTTGGGGTTTATATAGGGCCAGAATTTGAATAGTTGCAAATGGATGGAGTAGGAAATGTAATACATTAAAGAAGACTTTTGGAAGAATGCACTATTTAATGGGCATTTGGACTGTACAGGCAACGAAAAAGCTGCGCTATTAACGCTTGTGAAAACCACTCCTCAAATTCAAAATTCAACTCTTCAGATTCAATGGATGAAGGAAATGCGTTATTCATGCCTTTGAAAACAACTCCTCAGATTCAGGCTCAATTCATCAGAATGCCTATTGATTGATAACGATTTGTTTCAGGGTTGTACCTTCCACAAACCAAACAGTACCACGTCACCTACGGATAACCTATTCAAAGCCCTCATCTGCTATGAATAAACAAGCTTCGGACTTGGGGAACTGAATATAATAGCTGTTTCGAAGAATCCATGAGTACTCTTGCGAAGAACTCCATCGCACAATTCGAATCACTGCGGAGCAAAAGAGATGGAGGGGGGGATTAAAATTTGTTTTAAAAAAAGTCTCACGCTTACCATAAATAATAAGCTTGGACTTGGGGGACTATTGTTATCACCCGATTTTGGTAAGGCTTCCTAGGCCCAGTGACGGCCTCGTAAATACATTAAAAGCCTCGGAGGCCCAACAACATATTAACACTCTTGAACCAAATACAGAGAAGCCCATGAAGGGCCTCGACATTCATGGTTGACCCTGGGAGCTTCGCCGGCAACCGAATCTATCACAGAATCGCAGACAATCTGATATTTCAAAATGACCAGAGATATATTTAAAAAAATATTTTGTTTAATTGTCATACGAATTCTCACAAGGAAAGTAAATTCCAATCTCTTAAAGATTAGGTAACGTAACTAATTCAAATAAGGACTGTAATCTAGAAAATTGTCTTGACAACCGATCATCCTTATCCCGTAAGGAAAGATAGTCCAATCAGATTTCTAATTGATTGTTTTCCTAAATCAATTAGAACTTTTCTGCTATAAATACAACGTCTCCAGTTATTTTGAGGTACGCGCACTTTGACACTCTTTTTATGCATCAATTTCACCCCCAAACTCTGTGTCAAATCTTTGCCTGCTTATCCCTTCCACACCCGATTGTTTTCATCCCCTATATTTTACTCTATATACCAGTGTTGACTTGATCGTCGGAGTACCAACGATCGTCAGATCTTTTTTTCCCAGAGATCTTGGTGCCTAACGATTATCTGAGGGGTAAATAGCACAAAACGTCCCTACCTATTGAGGGTATTGTAGAAAACGTCCCTATCTTCAAAATTTTGGCATTTTCACCCTTACCTACTGGATTTCCAAAACAAAACGTCCTTTAGTCCAAAAATATAGGGGTAAATTAGTCCAACCACTTTTTTCACATATATATTACTTCTTTTAAAATTTGGGGGCTTCCCATGCAATTTTCAAAATTGCACGGCAGCCCCCGTCCCCAAATCTATCCCCTGTTTCTGAACTTCAAAAAATGCAGTATAGATTTTCATCAAAAATTCATCAAAACCACGTTCCCCGGGCACAAACAGTAAACAAATCTGCACACATCAAAATCCCCAGACAGTAGCAAAAACTCTCGACGAAGCATGTACCACAGAATTATTCAAATTCCCACCAGAAAAATTCTTCTTACAAAATTCATAAACAGAAAAATAAACAACATGTGCCGGGCCAGCCCCGAGGCCCATGGCTCCAATACCACGGTACAGCCCTTTTGGGCCCTCGGATTTGAGGACAGATTCGAGGGTTTTTCTTACACCCACTGATTGAATAGGGCAGGAGCCAATGGCTTGCATATGGGTTTTAATGGTGTCGACGGGGAACATGGCCATATGCTCAATCATGCCGGCAATGGAACCAGAGATCATGAACTGCCAGAACTGAAGGCCATCGGACTTCGGCGAGATAACGGCGATTTCCGGGTGGTAATTGGGCAACTTAGGGACCTATATTAGGTCAGAATTCTGGAATTTCGGGGAGGCGTCGGCGGCCATAGAGAAGAACAAAAATGAATGAATCGAATAACGGAAAATTGAATTCAATTTCAACGGGGCCAAATGGAATGTTCAAAATACGGGTTCCAAAAGTTTGGGGATTTTCGCAGTAAATAAATATATATGTCTCTGTAATAACTCCGTTTTCTTTTTTGCTTTTTAACTGTATGTGCAAAGGACTAAACCACGTTTTGAAAAAAGCAAAACCACGTTTTGAAAAATCTGTGTGTGCAGATTTGTTTACTGTTAATTTCTATTGTTAAAATCGGTTTGTGCCCGGGGAACGTGGTTTTGATGAATTTTTGATGAAAATCTATACTGCATTTTTTGAAGTTCAGAAACAGGGGATAGATTTGGGGACGGGGGCTGCCGTGCAATTTTGAAAATTGCATGGGAAGCCCCCAAATTTTAAAAGAAGTAATATATATGTGAAAAAAATGGTTGGACTAATTTACCCCTATATTTTTGGACTAAAGGACGTTTTGTTTTGGAAATCCAGTAGGTAAAGGTGAAAATTCTAAAATTTTGAAGGTAGGGACGTTTTCCACAATACCCTCAATAGGTAGGGACGTTTTGTGCTATTTACCCATTATCTGAGTGTGCAGATAACATACAAATTGACAGAGGAGTGATTGGAGATTTGTTGATATGTGGACAGTGCAAGTTCCGACGTCAACAAGAGGTTTATCAATTAAAAGATAAAAAAAATGGATTATTTTATTCATTTTAGTAGTCGTCTTTGATTTGTTATTTTGAATTCCATGTTTAACGATTTTCAGTCCAAAAAATGTCTTTCAAAGTTTGCCATGAATACTTCGAAATGGTATTAAGAACTTGCCCCGATGAATGAAAACACACAGTTTAAAAATAAGCTGAAAAATGTGACATCAAAATAAGAATTAGAAGATAAGAAATAAGATTATTAAATTTATTTCGAATCGTCATCTTTGTCTTATGTTTTTGAATTCGCCATCAGATATTTTTTTAATATGAAAGATGCATTGCGCCGGTCAAAAATTTTGGCCCCCATAGAATAAATTATTAGCTCTGCCATTGAGAGAGACTAGTATACAAACCAAAGATTATATCTGATTTCTGAAAGGGTGACTGACCATTTAATCATTTCTTAGACCTCATTTGTTGTTTTGTAATGAAAGAGGAAGTTTAGTTTCATATCATATGTCATTGTTAGATCATCTCCAACGCAACTACGAATTGTACTAAAAAATGTATTATATCATTTTAAATTATTTACATAACAAAAAAAAAATTAGAATATGTCTAATATACCATTCATATTTAGATGGTGCGTTAGAAATCACCTACTTATAATTAATTTATGTGTATTGAAATTTATGCTAAATCTATTTTAATTAATTTTTTTATAATTTATTTGAATCGGATGGTAATTACATTTATTTAAAATTTTATAATTTGTCTACCATCATTTCTTGTATACGTAGATCACAATTTTTTTAATTCAGAATTGTATTGGATATGCTATTTTCTCCGTCTCTATTTTACTTGTTCGTTTGTTTCGAAAAATTTATAGATCAATTCCGACTCCTTTTTTCTCTTGATTCTTGATTTATTTCATTTGTTCCATGATCAGAACAAGGAGGATTTAGGTTACACCACGATTTTAAAGAGGGGAGATTTTAAGAAATGCAGTCCTATTCACTCTACATATATATAATAATTCACGTGGTTGAAAGGATGGGAGTGAGGTAGTCTTAGCTTCGCAAACAAATAGTGTGAGAGTTCGAGTCCTGCATTTGATATGTATTTAACTTCTTGTAAGTACAATTAAAAAGTAGTTATCAATCCTAATCTATTGAAGTATATCATGTGATTTACATTTTCAATCAAGATTCTAGGACAAGGGTGGTGGAGCTCCTATAGGGTTCAACATTTTTTTAATAATTCACGTTGTGCGTTTCTGACTTTTATGGCTTAAAGGGTCCCTTGGTTAACATTTTTTAATAATTCACGTTGTGCATTTCTGACTTTTATGGCTTAAAGGGCCCCTTGGTTCAATAATTGCCCTCAGGGGTTTAACATTTTTTAATAATTCACGTTGTGCATTTCTGACTTTTATGGCTTAAAGAGCCCTTGGTTCAATAATTGCATTTCGATTTTTAATGCTTTCCCAACCTCTTTCCTCGAAGGTTCTTCGTCAACGTTAATGTCGTACTCACTGTTCTAAAAAGTTCGTATAAGTCTTATCTAGACTTTGCCTAGACTTGAAACTCAGCTTCTACGGCTAGCCACACATCACGCATTGTCCTCACATTGCCCTTATCTCGCTCTCACTTAGAACTCGCTTAGGTCCGAAAAATTTGAAGCTCAGCTTCCACGCCTAACCACGCTTTACGATTTTTAGAACATTGGTCGTACTAAAAGAGTGTATATATGCTTGTACAACCTTAAAAAAGTGTATATATGCTTTACAACCCATAGCTTTCTCTCACTTAATTGTTATAA
This sequence comes from Forsythia viridissima, assembly GCA_030279155.1. NCBI lineage: Eukaryota > Viridiplantae > Streptophyta > Magnoliopsida > Lamiales > Oleaceae > Forsythia > Forsythia viridissima. The sequence goes on from CM059033.1 coordinate 2,051,795, forward strand.
AATTTGTCGGATATTCTCTTGTGCTCCTGTCGCTGTTTGTTTTGGGATTTTCACGATTCTAATTCAAGGTAAATATTTATATGTGTCTAGGAAATTAGATAAAATGTTCAGTTTACTTTGTACTTTTTGAAACTCTTAACCATTAATTGAAATTTCATTCTAATTTCTATTTTGAAACCCTTAACCATTAAAACCACCCTCAACTTCTTTATTTTTCTGACACCACCATTTTTCTTTTCCTCTCTCCTCCAATCATCATTGCAAGAAGTGAGGTAAGTTTATTCTTTTGTTTTTTGTACCATAATTTCGGGTATACTTATTTTATTTTATTTATTTATTTAATGGATTTTATCCTTTTTTTTTGTTAATATTTGTGCAGTGCTTACGATATTTGAAAGTCCTCTTGTATGCATATGTTGAAAAAAAGGTTGTTTTTGTATTGTGGGGATTTGTTTGTTTGTATTGTAAAATTCTTTGTACACCTTTTGATGATCAAAGCTAGAGTCAAATATTTTCGAAAATGAACAAACTTCCAATCCACCTCAATTTTTAGCTACAAATCCAAATTTATCATGTGTGTGTATATATATTGATCTCTTCATTTTGTTTGGGTTTCATCGTCTCATTTTAATAATATCAATATATGATTCTCCTAATTATTAGTTCAGTTCAATTATATATTTATATGTCTGTTAATTGTTTTCATTATTTTTTATTAAATAAATAATAATCTTTGGTTCTATCCTGGATTCATCTTGCATGTACTCATTAATCACATCCTCAATTGAAGGAGTCATTAAAGGAGATATTAAGTCAAATATACTAATTTGACTCAACTGCTAGCTACCACCCAAATCTGAAACGATTCAGGTAAATGCATACAATTAATTATTTTCTTTTTTCAATTAGCATTTTATTAGCTTTGCTGTCTTCTTCATTGTTATTTGTTACCCTAATATGTTGCTTATTCTGTATGTTTTTGTTCAGCATTAATGACAATTTACTGTGTAAACTTGAACCTTTAAGTGCTTAATTTGTCCCTAAAAGTTAAGCATAACAATACTAAGGCCTGTAGAAAGCCTAGGTATCACGACATGTCACAATCCTATTGCTCATTGTAGTTCTCACATATAAATTACACTTAACATTTTCAATTTTAGCTCATTGTAACTCTTATGTCTCCAATTTTTTTTATAGTATTCTTATTCTCAACTTTTCATTATTAGGATATCTTGTGCCTAATAACGATTTTCGTCCAAAAAATTCATTGAAAGTGCATAAAACGACAAAATATTTTTTTTTCCTCATTTCAAAATACGCAAATTAAATATCTTGACAGAAATCAACATTAAGGATGGAATGTGTTAATTAAAGGAAGTGGAAAGTAAGAATTCGACAAAGAAAAGTTAAGAATATAAGTGTTAAATTGAACAAAGATTGAGGACCTCAATTGAAATTAAAATGTAGTGCACTTATAAAAAAATTGTATTAGCCATCTTTTACTAATTCATATTTCCCATATTCCCACTTTTAATCCCATAATTTTTCTTATTTTCACTTTTGACCTTATTTTCAAAGAAAAATGAGGTTTATTATTTTCCTCTTTTATCTTTTTTAGATATTTCTAATTTTCTTCTCAATCTTTGCTATCTATTTTCATATCTTTAGTTGACCTTTGTCTAATGTGAGAGAACCATATCACTCTAGTGTAGAAAATGCTGCAGTGTTACATCACTTAAATTCTTCTTTACTTTAATTAAGATTTTATTTACCAAATTGATAATATAAGTAAATTGTTTTGCATATTTATGAACGATTATGAAATAACTTAAATTTAAGTTCATAATCAAAGAAAATTATTAGTTTTACTACTACTTAAAAATTTAAACTTTCATTTTGTTGTTATAACAAAAAAATAATAATAATAATTCCCTTAATTGATATGTAAATAGTTTAGGATAATTTATAGAAAGATAAAAAATTTCTAATGTGTAGTCAAATATAAAAGAAAAAATAATTACAATAATTGCTGTCGGTCCAATGGTTCAATAATTGCATTTCTAAGTGCTTATTAATTGTTCTCCGCATATACTCATTCCACAATTTAGTGGGTATATTTAATCTAAACTTGTAAAGACTTTAATTGGCATTTTTCAAATGACTGACTTTTAGGTATTTCATTAATTTTTATAGATTTTAATAGACTTCTACAGATTTCTGTAGATATTCATTTTGAAAGATTTTCTTAGACTTTTACGAACTTTAATAGATTTTTATTTTTTATATCCCACAACTAAAAAAAACTTGTCGCAGAAGAAAAGTCTAATAATAATTTATTTAGTTTCATTAATATTATTAAATTCATAAAAGTTAATTTTCTATTTAATTGGTGTAAGTAAAGTATTTAGAAGTCTATTTTTTTCTTTTGGGTAAAATTAGAAACTTTCAAATAGTTTGTGGATAAATAAATAAAAAATATAGCATGTGACTCCTTTTAAAAATATTTTCCAATAAAAATTTTTATCCACTTAATAATTTCACTTCTTATATTTAATAATTTATAGGTAACATATCTTTATAAGTCACCACAATTTCATAAACGAATAACCAAAGTACTAATTTATGAAAAAAAAAATACACCCATACTCATCAAGATAAATAGAAAAAATAAGAAGGAAAAAAAATACAGTAATAAAAAATTATTTTTTTACTTGATTAAATTCATTAATAAACTACAATAATAAGAATTTAATTATATATTTATCTTGTTTTTAATGAGAATGGAAAAACAATGGAAGAGAAGGAAGAGAAAAAATAGTAATGGTAATATTGAATAGAAAAATCACAATGTTTCTTATAAAAAAAGTTGATAATTAATTATATGTCTAAGGTTTGTAGAAGGAAAAAGAAGAAATGAGAAAAATGATTAGGGGAATATTGAAAAAAAATTTACATTGACTAGAAATGAAAATATTAGTGTATTTTTTTGATAAAAATATATTAGTAATTAATAATAGCTATAGGGTTCCTAGAATGAAAAAGAAGAAAGAGAAAACTTCGTTAGGAGAATATTGAATAGAAAAAAAAATCAAATTGAAAAAAGAGAAAAATATTAATATAAAGTCTAGAGTTTGTACAAGGAAAAATAAAAGAGAAATATTGCATAAAGAATTTTTTTTTTCTCCCAAAGTCTTTCAAAGTCATTGGGGGTCAACGATAATTGTGATATCTTTTATTTATACTTTGTGAATTGTAATATATTTTATTTATATTTTGCTCTTTAAAGTTAGTACATAGAAAATTCTCTATATAGTCATTAAAAGTCATTAACATTTTGAATATCCCTAAATTTCTATGATTTAAAAAGTGTGAATTGAATACCGCATTACTTTTAAAAACTTTTTAAAAATCTATATTGAATACTCCAAAATTTTAATAGAATTTAAAACATTTGTATTAAATACATCTAAACTTAAACACTATAAAAGTCTTTAAAAATCTTAATTAAATACACCTTTATTTTTTTGAGTGCTAGATTTGAATAAATTATATAATAGAGTAGTTTTTAGATTTTAATAATATAAAATAGTGAAAATTGTCTTTGCTTAATATTGTTTCTATAAAAGTTCAAATATTTTGAAAATTTTCTTGATTGAGTTTGTACAAAATCCATTTCTTTTTCCTTTGTGCCAAATTTGTTAGTGTCCCACAGTTTAAATATTTGTTAAAGTAATAACAGAAGTGTTACATTGGTATTTTGACTGTATATAACAATATTGCACGATATTTTCAGGAAGTCACATGGATGAGCTGCTACAAAAGATTACAAATGCTGCCACACTGCTATGCCCAGACTTGGAGGAAAATACACATACCCTTGAAAGAAAAATAGAATTGCTGAAAAGTCGAAAAGTTGATGTGCAAGCAGATTCAGAAAATGCTGGAAAAAAACGCAAGAGAGAGGTTGAAGATTGGTTGATTAATGTCGCAAGCATTATAACAGAATTTGAAACCTTGAAACAAGAAATATTAGATAATAACAGCAGATTTTATTCCCGACAAAGGTTGGCTGAACGGGTTGAAAGAATGACTAAGGAAGTGATGGAGCTTGTTGAGCAAAGTGATTTTCTTAGAGGGATTTTTCTTGAGGCTGATGAGAGTATTGGCCAGCTATTGTTAACACCCCCACACAATGGCCAAGCATTTCTACAAAATTTCAATGACATTTGGGCGTCATTAATGGATGACAACGTCTTAAGCATTGGCATTTATGGAATGGGGGGAGTAGGAAAAACAACTGTTGCAATGCACGCCCATGATAAGATCTTAAATGAATCCAAATTCTCGGGTCATGTTATTTGGATCACTGTCTCTCAAGAGTTCAGCATTTACAAATTGCAGAGTGACATTGCCCATGCTTTAAAGCTAGATTTCTCATCTGAGATTGATGAGAAGAAAAGGGCAGCTCAACTATTCCAGACATTCCTGAAAAGGGGTAGTTTTGTACTTGTACTGGATGATGTTTGGAAACAAATTGATGCAGAGAAGATTGGCATTCCTCCTAGAAGGGATGGGTGCAAGTTGGTCATAACAAGTCGATCAAAAGAAGTTTGTCATCGAATGGGCTGCCAGAGGATTATAAAAGTTAACACACTTTCCGAACAAGAAGCTTGGGAACTATTCTTTAAGAAACTTGGCAGAGTTGAACTTCATCCAGAAATAGAAGAAATTTGCAAGAAAATGGTAAAAAGATGCTGTGGTTTGCCACTTGCACTCATCACATTGGCTGGAAGCATGAGGGGGGTGACTGATATTCATGAGTGGAGAGATGCATCAGAAGAACTGAAAGTATCATGTATGGGGCGAGCCGACATGGAAAACGAGGTTTTGCCAATACTCTTGTACAGTTACGATCGACTGAGGGATCCAAAGCTACAACGTTGTTTTTTGTATTGCTCCTTGTATCCTGAAGACTATCCTATTCGAAGAGATGAATTGATTGAAAATTTCATTTCGGAAGAGCTGATGGATAAAAGATTAAGCTGGCGAGCTGAGAATGACCAAGGTCATGCAATACTAAATCAATTGGAGAGAGCTTGCTTACTGGAAAGTTTTTCACGTGAGGATGGGCATGTGAAGATGCATGATTTGATCAGAGACATGGCACTACGGATCATTAAAGACAACCCTAGATACATGGTGAAAGCTGGACTTCAACTAAGGGAAATACCAGACGTGCAAGAATGGACAGAAGATTTGGATAAAATTTCCTTGATGTATAACGATATAGGGAAAATTTCAAGTGGCATGTCACCCAAGTGTCCTCGACTTTCAACATTGATTTTGAGAGGAAATCCTCTGAAGTCGATTCTAGATTGTTTCTTTACGCAAATGCGTGGCTTACGCACTCTCAATTTAAGTGACACTTATATTTACTACTTGCCAAATTCCATATCAGACTTGGAGAATCTCAGAACATTATTGCTCAGAGGTTGTCACAATCTTAAATCCGTGCCAACTTTGGAAAAGCTCAGGCTACTGACACGGCTGGACCTCGCAGCTACTAAAATTGAGGATGTACCCCATGGTGTAGAAAGCTTGACCAACCTCAAAGTCCTAGATTTGGTTTGCCCAAACTTAAGCATGATCCCGACAGGTGTCTTGCATAGACTCTCTCTTCTTCAGCAACTCAAACTGCCTGCACATATAGCAGTACCAGTAGAAGAAGTTGAGGCATTGAAACAGTTGGAAGTATTTCGTGGCGTGGTTAAGAGCATATGTGATCTCAATCGATTAATCACGTTTCTACAAAGTATAAGGCCACTCAGTTTCTACTCTATTGCTCTAAGCCCGAAATTTTCTGAAAATCCATCTGGGGAACAATCTAGTAAATTGGTAGCTTTCGAGCAGAATAGTCTCATGGATTCCTCTTTGGGCGAGGGGAAGATTTTGCTTCCACGAGATATTGAAACACTAATCTTTTCTAGTAGCGGCTTGAGTAGTTCCTTGGTAGATGGTTTCCAAATGTTGAATAATGCTGGATATGTAAAAAAGTGCAATGTATACTGTGAGGATGAAATAGAGTGCATTATAAGGTTATCATCTACGGAAGAACAACAGTCTCGTGCGGTCCTATTCCAAAGCCTTGAAGAGTTATTACTTAATGGGTTGCCAAATTTCATTGGTCTCTTCATGTGGGAAGGAGGAGCAGCAGTTGCACATCTTCTATCTGGAATTTTTTCCCAGCTCATACATTTAAGGATTAGCCAATGTAATAAAATGAAGAAGCTTATCCCTTGGAGTTTGTTACAGACCCTCCCCAACCTCCAAAAGTTGGAAGTAACGAACTGCAAGGAAATAGAAGAGATAATAGGTGATGATGATGATGGAAGTCCGGCTATAAACAGTAGTGCTGACGTCACCATGTCAAGGTTAAAGATATTAAAGCTTTTTGATCTACCAAAATTAAAGAGCATCTGCAAATGGAGGATGATTTGTGATTCCATTGAGAAAATTGAAATAAGTCAGTGTAGAAAATTAAAGAAAGTGCCTCCTCTCGATGGACATCCATCTCCTCCTCCATCTCTTAAAGAGATTGGAGCATATGGAGACGAGAAAGAATGGTGGGATTCATTGGAGTGGGAGAATCCCAATGCCTACAATTTCCTTCGACCCTTTTTCTTATGGGATGTATTCCCAAATATTACATATTTTCTGTGATAAAATAACAATTTATATTGAATAAAACTTTGATTTGTATTCATTTATTATTATTGTATTTGTTTAATATTGAGTATGTAAATAAAGTGCCAATGATTACTTATGATAATATGAGTTGGGTGCTTGCGTTGAGAAACACAGTGTGACATAACATGTATTTTGATCATCAATAAAATTGTTCACAACTAATGTAGAACTAGAAGGAGACCTATTTATCAAATAAGACGCAATACATAAAACTTTAGCCCAAAAACCTTTGGCCAATCCTGAACTAATCAATTTACATTTGACTTTATTCATTAAAGTCTGATTCATCATCTCAGCTACTCCATTTTGTTGAGGGATATTTCTCCCAGTCCTATGTCTCGTGATACCTCTCTCTTTACAAAAGTCATCAAATTCAAAGTTGTAAAACTCTAAACCATTGTCTGTCCTAAGAGTTTATACACCTTTTTCCATTTGATTTTTAACTAAGGTATGCCATGACTTAAACTTGTTAAAAGTTTCAGATTTTGACTTAAGTGGAAAAACCCAAATCTTTCTAGAGTAGTCATCAACAATAGATAGGAAAAACATGTTCCCACCATGTGTATAGTGTTTTTCTGGACCCCATAAATCTACATGAATGTAATCTAATGGTCTCTTAGTGCTGTGTTGACCTATCTCAAAGCTAAATCTGTATGACTTTCCTAGAACACACGTTTCGCAAAAGCTCAAAGGTGCAACAATGTCTTTACCTAGTAAATTCTGGTCACTAAGATATTTAGCCCATTGTTCCCAATGTGTCCCATCCTCCTATGCCATAGATCTGATCTATCAGTATTGATTGAAACCAATCCTGAATCTTTAGCATGTAAAGCTTTACCTTGAAGGTAATACAACCCATTCCTCTTGGGACCTTACATAACTACTAGAGAACCTTTAAGAATCTTTAAAGTACCAAAATCAGATTTGAACATACAGCTTTCATCTTAAAGAACACCTAAGGAAACTAGATTTCTCTTAAGGTTAGGGACAAACCTAACACCAAGAAGGGGTCGGACAATGACATCAAGCATCCTAATAGCAATGTCACATATTCCTTTAACTGTTTGTGAATTGTTATTCCACATGTATACTTTCCAGTGTTCTAAAAGGCCCGCCTAGGCCTCGCCTAGGCGCGCCTAAACTCAATGCGTTTGCAAAACGCATCGCATTGGGGGTATGCGCGTTAAAATGCGGTCAACTCATTTTGTTGACCGCCTAGGCGCGAATAGACGAGAATATGCGAAAATAAACATGATTAAGCGAGAATAAGCACGAATAATCACGCATAACACGCATTAGAGCAAGCAAGCTTCTTTTTATATTTTTTTTAGATTAGGCCAAAATAAACATTTTTTAAATCTACAAAAGACACTAGAAATTCTCAAGATAAAATAAGAGAACCTGACGAAAATGATTTTGTATCGGATGACACGGAAGATGAGTTAGATGAAGAAGAAGAGCTTGACTTAGAATCCAATAAAGAGTTAGACAAAATTTAAGCTATGTTGGTATGTAATAAATTGTAAAAAATTATTGAGTAATTTGTGTTTATATTTGTGGTATTTAAAATTTACTAACTTTTGAAAACTATTATGTTGGGCTTTTATTTTGTAGTCTAATTGTAGACTATGATATTAAAATTAGTCCTGCAAATTTTGATTTTGAACCACGTTGAATGTGATATGTTTAACCATGATATGTGTCTTAATATAAATCTAATTTTTCTTCATTGTTACAGCGTGCATCTAATTTTGAAAAATCATCTAATTTTGAAAACTCATGTATTTTTTATGTGTTTTTTGAAAACTAGGCCTGTAATTTTGTAATCTAAATCAGTATATTCTAGGCTATGCTATTAAAATTTAAAATTTGAGCATGAAAAAAAATTAAAATTCAAAAACGCATATTGACGCCTAGGCTTCGCATAGGCGCGCCTAGGCCTATAATTCTTGATGCTTCACCTCGCCGCGTCGTCACACATTACGCATTTTAGAACCTTGATACTTTCCTAGGTTCAATTTCTCTATAGTTATAAAACCAAGACCTCACGGGACACAAATGAAATGTAGCACCTAAGTCTAATATCCACTTATGGTCAATCTCACTATCAGACACGGTCATAATATGTAAACCATCTAGGACATCCCCAACAGCAGCAACATTTTGATCTTCATTCTGATGTTGCTTAGTTTTTCTCTTAAGCTCATAGCAATCTTTCTTGAAATGTCCTAACTTCCTACAATGGTAACATTTCTTATTGCCTTTATCCCTAGACTTAGACCTACCCGTAAATTTTCCTCTGCCTTCTTACCCTAGTAATTGTTCTCTTCTCTCATTTCATTTCTCCCTCTAATAAACAAACTCTCTTCCCTAGTGTTTCCCCTAGACTCCTTTTTGACTTTTAAGTCCTTTGATCTCAAAGAATCTATCACAATTGCTTGAGTTAAAACATCTCTAGCATACTTAATCGCATTCCTAACATCTCTATAAGAATCAGGAAGAGAATTTAAAAGTATTACAGCTAGATCCTCATTGTCAAATTTCTTATCATTGTGGGCCAAGCTTTTGACAATTTTGCTAAAATCACTCAGATTAGATTCAAGATCCTTCCCCGAGTCTATTTTAAAACTAAAAAGTTTTTCTAGCAGATAAATCCTATTTGGCAAAGTTTTTGTCAAAAATAACTGGTCAAGAGCTTCCCACAATTCTTTAGCAGTCTTAGCATCATCAACTTGTCTAACAATATTATTAGATAAGTGCAATATTATAAAACTGTATGCAATTTCATTCATTTCCTCAATTTGGTCAGGTTTAGCTTTTAATGCATCAAAAAAATTTTCTGGATCATCAAGGGCTTTAGAAACCCTTTGTTGAACAAGAATAGCTCTCATTTTTTGTTTCCAAATTGAATAATCACCCTTTCCATCGAATTGTGATAATTCAACCTCAAACCCATGGATGAAAAATCATCCATGAATGAGAATTTTTGAAAAAGTTTTATAAAAAACTTACTCACACAGATGCAAACACAGAACACAACTTTTTTTTTCAAATTACTAACTAAGATGATATGCAAACACAGTTTATTAACACACAAGTTAATAAAGCCACAAATTATACTAAGGAGATGTAAGCTCTAGCTACCTAGTTTGTTTTTACCTCAAATACAATTAACAAAGTATAAAATTAAATGAGAGGGTTCAAGAAATTCAAACTCAGCAGACTGCGGTCCGTATAAGAGAGACGAAATGAATTTCTTCGTTCCAAGGCACCGCTACCCGTCTTAGAACAACCAATAAAGCTGCACCGTTGCTCCACCGACAAAGTAATACCACCAGAAGGTCAAAAATAGGCCAGTAAGCAATCTGCTTCAAAACACGTCTGCCGAAAAATGCTGAATGCGCGCTCATGTGCCTCCTGAAGTCACTATACGCGCTGCCGCCTAAGTCCACGTGCAACCACCAGACCACCATGCTGTGAGTCTCAGCCAGGAAAGTCGTCTGTCGCAAACCACGCTCGGAAAAGAGACCTCACACGCCTCCACGCGCCGGAAGAAGCAGCTGCCAGTTGGATTTTTACGTGCCTCACGCACCACCGTCGGAGACCACATGCGCTGCACGCGCCGATGGGCTTTGTTCGCCTGGTCGCCATGAACTCAGATATGGTCTCAGATTTCCCGGATGATGAGTGGTTTGGCCAGAATCTTGGTTTGAACTCTTGGGGTACTTTGAATCTTTTTAGATCCGGTTCCAATTTTTAACCCACCAACTTTTGTTGATTTTTTCACACTCCTAGATCAATAACCTAGGCTCTGATACCATTTGTTAAGATTTAAAATAATAACAATCATTACAATCTCATTTGAATGTTAAAAATACAAGAAAATTCTCATTTATTGCTCATTTGTTCTTGGTTAAACTTGTGGGCTCAGATTTCTTGTCATAAAGAACACTGCAATGCAACCAAGGAAATGGCAATCAAATTTGTTCACCAACCAACCCACCGGAGATGACTAAGACTTTTAAACACTTAGTCCAACTTTACTATGAGACAAGAATGAAAAAGGGCTCCTCACTTTTCTTCCCTCTTTATTCTGACCTTGAAATCAAGAAGACATAGTATATATATAAAGTCTAGTAAAATCCCATCCATCCATTACATCTAACGGTCCACACTTAATAAACCATGTTGTCTAATGGACTTGGGCCAAGTAGAATTTGTGACCAACATATTCTCACAATACTAAATTAGCATATGTGCTTCTCCCCAACCCACAAATTTCTTCCATTAAATCAGCTTTATTATACTCTTCTTTTGCTTTATTGAGATTGTAAGCAGGTTAAGCTTTTAAACATAATTGCTCCAAGATTCAATCGATTCAAGGTAAATTCTCCTTTGATCTCCTCTTTTTATTTTAGTTCAATGATATGATCAGTTGTTCCTTTCTCAGAATTAGTATATTGAGTACTTCTCAATTCTATTGAAGAAAATTTCGAGTCATTCAAAGCACCGGGTAAACTTAACCAACTAGTCGCTTATAGATTCTTCTTAGTTTCTATCTTCATATATATATATATATATATATATATATATATATATATATATATATATATATATACACTAGTTTTAAGCCCGTGCATTGCACGTCTGTGAAAGGTATAGGAAAAAATTGTAAGTTGAAAATAGTTTATTGATGGGATATAAGATATGAAAGGCAAAAATGACTAATTTTGATATATATATAAAATAATAAAGTGAAAAAAAGAATATATATGTACAATGCAAGATAGACAATTGCCGGAATTAATGCATTAGCTAAAAGCCATGGAAAGAAAGGAAATTGGTGCACGAATATCTTCTTTCTCTTTATTATTTTGTTGATTTAGGATGTTATGATATCGTGCGTTGTGGCAAGCCAAAATTCAGAGGCCATAATTAGGTAAAATCTTTTATCTATGTTGTAGTCAATGAAGCACTCTTGAATGTACTTAAATGTAAATCTTATTTTAGCTTGATTTTGATGTGATTGGTTGCTCAATTTTTATTAGTAATATAATTATCATTTCAAATATGATAATTGTGATTTGTAAAATAAGTGGATTATGTAATTTGTGAGCTTATCTATTATAAATTATTTGCAAATTTTGTAAATAATTGTGTTGATTTATTTGTAAGATTATTTGTATATATAATATATTTGTAAATAATTTATTAGTAAAATTATGTGTATATACAATATATAGTATTTGAAATTAGAACTTATTTAAGTATATAGATGATTATAATAAAGTGTAATTTAAATTTGTCATAATAATTATATTAATTTGAGTACAGTAATGAATTTTTATTATAATTAATAATTATAATAAAATTGAATATGAACTTATGATAATATTAATTTGTTATAGTATCAATTTATTATAAATACAGATTTGTATTTTTAAGTTTATGATTTGTAGAATCTCGAGTTACTTGGTAAGTGATTATATGGATTTAGTTCTATTTATTTTTGTTTTGATTATTGATTTATATAAGTTGTTTAATTAAATTGATATTTATTTGATTTTAAGTATGTAATTAATAGAGAAACTCGGCAAGGTCAAATGATATAAAATTATATTATGAAAATAATTGTTTATTTATAATTAATAATTATAATATTATTTAGAACAGAATTTGTAATAATATTTATCACAAAAATTATAAATAAATATGTAATAAATTCTATAAGAATTTACACTAAAATTTATATAATATCAATTTGTTATAATAAATTGATTATAATCAATTAATAATTATAATAATAAAAATAATTGAATAATAATATTTTACTACAATAATAATTGTATTGTAATATAAATTTTATTGTAATAATTTGTTATTTTACTATGTTACAGTAATTGCTAAAAGATAATATAATATAATATATTCTATTACTTTAATATAATATATATTATATTTATATGATATATATTTTACTGTAATATGTTATAATAAATGATAGATTTAAAAAAAGTATGTATGTCATTAATTTATTAAGTAACTCAACAAACCCAAATTTTAGCTTCACGTGTTGCTTGAAGGATAACAAGACAAAATACAAAGTAAAAAATAAATAATTTAAATAATAAAGCCAATACAAAAATTGAAAAATATACAAATCATCACCTACTCGAGTAACTCGAAAAATACAAATCTGAATTTGCTGAGTTACTCGATCCATAATACGAAAGGCAATTATAAATCATAAATTGGAAAAACAGACTATGTATATATATATTAAATTGATACTATAATAACATAATGGTAAGTATTATTATAATTAGTTATTATAATAAAATTCATTATTTTAATAAAATAGATATAGTTATTATTATGATTTGATATAATGATTATAATAAAGTTTTATGATACTTTGTTATAACAATTGATAAAGGAAAATAAAAGTTGCTCAAAGAATAACATGAAAGAATACAAGTAGGAAATAAATAAATTTAATAAATAATTTAAAAAAAAAACAGCCAAATAAATGAAAAATTTGCAAATAATCAATTAGTCAAGTAACTCGAAAAACTCAAATTTGAGTTTGATGAGTTAGTGGATGAATAATATGATAGAAAGCAAGAACTACAAAATCAAAAGTTTATTGATTATAAATGTATATTATGACAAATTAATACTATAATAAATGATAGAATAAAATCAATTATGTATCTACTTACTTTAATATCTATTTATTATAATACGAATTTGTTGTAAAATGCTGTTATTATAAAGTTAAATTGAGTTTTCAGTCTGTGTATTTTTTTCATATACGTAAGCGAGTAACTCAATAGGCTGAAATTTGAGTTTCTCGAGTTAGTTGAGAAACTGAGCATATGTATATATAATTTTTTTGTATTTGGGTTTATTTTAATGTATAATATTTGTTAAATTGAATGTGTTGTTATATATTTTCTAGCCACTATTATAATATATATTAATAAAAAGTTATTATAATATCTATAACTTGTTATAATAATTATATAAATTTTTTTACAATACTTACTTTTTATTGTAATGAATAATTATTATAAAAGTCATAATTATATAACATAAATTAAGAAAGAATAATAATAAACTTTATACTAAATTATAATATCCTAATAACAACAATTAATTAGTATAATAACAAATTGTTATATCAAATTTATCATAATCAACTATTAATTATGATTGGTAGGAATAATTGATTATGAATCTATAATTTTATATGAATTTGTTGTAGGTTTACTTTTATTATAATATCAATAAAAATTTAAATTTTGTTTATTCTTTATGTATTCTTGTGGGTGATCGCTGTTGTGAAGAACATAGATTAAAAATTCAATTTTATGAATTATATATCTTTAAAAAAAAAAATATTGTCGATGATAAGTTTTCAAATAACTCGATAAACTCAAGAAATCGAGTAACTCGACAAACTCAAATTTGAGTTTATCGAGTTACTCGAGAATGTGATAATTTGCATATTTTTCGTTATTTCTGTATTTTTTATTTATTTATATTATTTGTTACATTCAATTTTTTGGTATTTGTGTTTTTTCGTATCAGATTTGATAAATTTGACAAATTCATATTTGGGATTGTCGAGTTATTTGATAAATTAAGTACATCCATAATATTATACAAAATTGATATCATCTAAATTTTAGTATGAATTACTATAAAATTAATAAAATTTTTATATTATGCTTCGTTATAATAATTTATACAATGAAATATGTCATAATTTTATATGATGTATAGTTTGTTAGAATATTTTGTTGTAAGGATAGGAAAGAGAAAAATTATTTATATATGTTCTTAATTGTATATGTTTAGATTTTGTAATTTTTCTGGGTTATTCATTAATATTTTGTATGGTTTCTATTAGTTTATTAATAAGAATTTCTAGTTTTGAGTTTGTTGTTTTGATATATATTTGATCTAGTAACTGAGTAATCTTGATTTTGAGTTTCTCGAGTTACCTGAAAAAGTGAGTATATATATTTATATAATTTTTTTGTAGCTCTATTATTGCGTAAATTGAATTTGTTGGTATTTATTTTTGACGTATAACTTGTCAAGTAACTCGGGCAACTCGATTTTGAGTATGTCGAGTTACTCGAGAAATTGAATAGATGGATTTAGTATTTTATATTTTGGTTTACATTAATGAATTATATTAGTTGTTTAATTAAATTTTTATGTATTTTTTTTATTATATAATTAATCGAGCAACTGGGCAAGCTGAATTTTCAGTTTGTCGAGCTACTTTATAACGTAAGCAAATGTGTAATTTTTTATATTCTATCATTTAATATATTGTATTATAATCAAAGAGCTATTATATAAAATAATTATATATTATTTTAAATTATTATAATATATCATATTTAATTTTATGAGTTATGAAAACACAGTGTAATAAAAATGTTTTTATAATAATTATTTTTATTTATCAGAATAATTATATCAAATTATATTATGAAAATTATTTTTTATTTATAATTTCTAATTATAATATTATTTATAAAAAAAATTATATTAATATTTATGAAAAAACATTATAAATAAATATGTAATAAATTTTATAATAATTTATAATAAAATTTATATAATATCAATTTGTTATAATAAATTGATTATAATCATTAAATAATTATAATAATGTGATAATTGATTAATAATATATTACTACAGAATTCATTTTATTGTGCTATAAATTTATTATAATAATTTTTTATTATACTATGTTATAGTAATTGCTAAAATAAAATAAAATTAAATATATTCTATTAATTCAATATGATATATATTAAATTTATATGATATATATTTTAGTTTACTATGTTAAAATAAATGATAGATTTAAATATTTTATGTATGTGCTTAATTTATCAAGTAACTCGACAAATCCAAATTTGAGATTCACGAGTTGCTCGAAAAATAACATGACAAAATAAAAAAAAAAAAAAGTAAATGTATTAAATAAAAAAGAAAAACAAAAAAATGAAAAATATGCATTTTATCAGTTACTCGAGTAACTCGAAAAACTCAAATTTGAGTTTGTCAAGTTACTCGATAAAAAATGTAACACAAAAGCAAAAATCATAACACGAGAATATTTTTGTCAAATAAATTGAATAAGTAATTTTAGATTTTATTTAATATTATAAATAAATGTGTTAATTTATGTAAAAAAAATGTTTTGATATATTTGATATTTTGTGGATTTGTGTATATTATATTTTAGGTTTTTCTAAATAAAAAATTTCTATAGATATAAATTTTATGTATTTAGCATGTGGGTAATAGAGTAACTCGACAAATTCTATTTTGATCTGTCGAGTTACTTGAGTAATGAATTGTAAAATATTGTTTTGGTTTATGATTTGTGTTTGGTTCAAATAAAAAATAATGATTTGTTAATATATTTATTTAGAAATATTTAATTTTCTGGGTTATTAATTATTATGTTGCATGGTTATTATTATAATCATTAAATATATTTCCAAATTGTTTTTGGGATTTATGTGATCGAGCAGTTGTTTAATTAAATTGATATTTAGTTGTGTTTTAGTATGTAATTAATCGAGAAACTCGGTAAGGTTAATATTGAGTTTGTCGAGTTATTTAATAACATAATAGGATACCTAATGTATTTTTATTCTATCATTTAATATAATATATTATAATCAAAGATCTATTATATAGAATAATTATATATTAGTTTAAATTATTATTGTATATTATATTTAATTTTATCAATTATGAAAACAAATTGTAATAAAAATGTGTTATAATAATGATATTTATTTGTTAGAATAATTATGTCAAATTATATTATGAAAATAAATGTTTTTTTTATAATTAATAATTATAATATTTTTTATAACATAATTTATAATAATATTTATTACAAAAATTATAAATAAATATGTAATAAATTCTATAATAATTTGTATTAAAATTTATATAATAGCAATCTGTTATAATAAATTGATTATAATCAATTAATAATTATAATAAAAAAATAATTGAATAATAATATTTTACTACAATATAAATTTTATTGTAATATAAATTCATTATAATAATTTTTTATTGTACTATGTTACAGTAATTGCTAAAAAAAATAAAATTTAATATAGTCTATTACTTGAACATAATATATATTACATTTATATAATATATATTCTATTGTACTATGTTATAATAAACGATAGATTAAAAAAAATTATTTATGTGCTTAATTTATTAAGTAATTCGACAAATTCAAATTTTAGATTGACGTGTTGCTCCAAGGATAGTATGACAGAATACAAATAAAAAAATAAATAATTTGAATAAAAAAAAAACAAACAAAAAAATTGCAAACTATATAAATCATCACTTACTCGAGCAACTCGAAAAACTCAAATATGAGTTTGTCGAGTTACTCGATTAATAATATGACAGGAAATCATAAATGACAAATTGGAAAAACAGAATATATATATATATATATATATATATATATATATATATATATATACACACACACACTTAGTTGATAGTATAATAACATAATATGAAGTATTATCATAATTAGTTATTTTATAATATTTGATATAATGATTATAATAAACTTTTATGGCACTTGTTATAACGATTGATAAAAGAAAATAAAATTTGCTCGAAGAATAACATGAAAGAATTCGAGTAGGGAAAATATAAATTTAATAAATAATTTTACAAAACAAAAATAGCAAAAAAATTGAAAAGTGGGCAAATCATCAATTAGTCGAGTAACTTGAATAGAGAATAATAATATAATAAATAATGGAAATAAAGAAAACAAGAGAAGACATTTAACTTATGGAAATTATTACTTTCTCAGGCAACTCGAGAAACTCAAACTTGAGTTTGCCGATTTACCTGAATGAATAATACAATACAACTCACAAATTAAATAAACAAAATTTGATATGTATAAAAATCTATATTATAATAATTTGATATTACCTTTTGTAGTTATTATTAATAATTATAAGATTAAATATTGTAATTGAAGTGATATAATTATTAGGGAAATTGGCGCAAATGGTCCCTAATGTTTACCATTAGTGCGAAAATGGTCCCTAACGTTTCATTTTGGCGGAAAGGTCCCTAACCTATACATTTAGGTGCGCAAATGGTCCTTTTAGGTGCGCAAATGGTCCCTAGCACTCTTTTTTGTCTTTATTATCAGGGGTAATATTGTCAAGTCACATTTTTTTTCAACCTTTCAATTGGCGCAAATGGTCCCTAATCTTAAGAAATTTGCAATTAGATTCCTAAACTTTAAAAAAGTGAAAATGAGTCCGATACTTTAATATTTTTATTAAAAATTAAAAAAAAAAACTAACAAATTAATAATATACTAAATTATTTTAAATATTTTATGAACTATTATAAAATAACCAAAATTGAAATTCATAATTATTAACAAATGTGCTAATTAAAATTATTTTATTATTATTAAGTAATCATATTATTTAAAATTCAAACATTAATTTTATCATTACAACAAAAGAAGAAAAATAAATTTGTCACAAATAAAAATTTTACTTATGCTCAATCCAACTTAATTTTATACAGTCTCATATTTACTGGGCCAATCTAATCCGCTTTTGAGCCACAAAGTTACTGGACAAGTCCTATTTTAAATTTTAATTTATTTTTATATTAAAAAAAAAAAGGTTTCCACCCCCCACCCCGCCCCCACCCCACCCACCCCGCAAAATTCGAGCATCAGGGAGGGGATTTCTCCCCTCCCCGGTAGCCGTCGCCGGCGACCGGGGAGGGGAGAAATCCCCTCCCTGAAGCTCGCGAAACCAGGGGGGAGAAATCCCCCCTGGTTTCGCCGCGAATAGGGGGGAGAAATCCCCCCTGGTTTCGCCGCGAGGGGGGGATCTCTCCCCCCTATTCACGGCGAAACCAGGGGGATTTCTCCCCCCGGTTTCGCGAGTCGCCGTCGCCGTGAATGGGGGGGAATCTCTCCCCCCCATGTTTCGACCGGGGAAACATGGGGGGGAGAGACCCCCCCCCCCCGGTCGCAGCGAAATAGGGGGGATTTCTCCCCCCTATTCGCGGCGAAACCAGGGGGGACCCCCCCTGGTTTCGCGAGCTTCAGGGAGGGGATTTCTCCCCTCCCTGGTCGCCGACGACGGCGACCGGGGAGGGGAGAAATCCCCTCCTGATGCTCGAATTTTGGGGGTGGGGTGGGGTGGGGTGGGGGTGGGGGTGGAAACCTTTTTTTTTTTTTTTAATATAAAAATTAATTAAAATTTAAAATAGGACTAGTCCAGTAACCTTGTAGCTCAAAAGCGAGTTGGATTGGCCCAATAAATATGAGACTGTATAAAATCGAGTTGGATTGAGCATAAGTAAAATTTTTATTTGTGACAAATTTATTTTTCTTCTTTTGTTGTAATGATAAAATTAATGTTTGAATTTTAAATAATATGATTACTTAATAATAATAAAATAATTTTAATTAGCACATTTGTTAATAATTATGAATTTCAATTTTGGTTATTTTATAATAGTTCATAAAATATTTAAAATAATTTAGTATATTATTAATTTGTTAGTTTTTTTTTAATTTTTAATAAAAATATTAAAGTATCGGACTCATTTTCACTTTTTTAAAGTTTAGGAATCCAATTGCAAATTTCTTAAGATTAGGGACCATTTGCGCCAATTGAATGGTTGAAAAAAAATATGACTTGACAATATTACCCCTGATAATAAAGACAAAAAAGAGTGCTAGGGACTATTTGCGCACCTAAAAGGACCATTTGTGCACCTAAATGTATAGGTTAGGGACCTTTCCGCCAAAAATGAAACGTTAGGGACCATTTGCGCACTAATGATAAACGTTAGGGACCATTTGCGCCAATTTCCCTAATTATTATAATAAAATTGTATAATCATTATAATAGATTAATATTATAATTTGTTAAAATGTTTTATAAACTAAAACATAATATATTATAATTGTTTAATATACTTTATAACAATTGTATATATTATATAATTAACTATAATATGTTATAATAAATAATAGAATAAAAAAATTTATGCATGTGCTTACTTTATCAAGTAACTGAATTATATGTGAAAAAGAAATATATTTAACAAATGATATTAGTAAAAAAAAAAAACATTTTATTCATATGATTACTTTTTCAAGTAACTCGATAAACTGAAATTTGAGATTGAGGAGTATTATAGTAAAATATATATCATATAAAATTATCATATATTATAATATTTATTAATTATAATAAAGATTGATAATTGTAATAAGATTTTTCTAATTATTATATTAATTTCATACGATATATAATAATTTTATATCATATATATTTTATTGTAATAAGTTATAATATATAATACAATAAAACTTGTTATGCCTTTGCTTACTTTATCGGGTAACTAGACAAACTCAAAAGTGAGATTGTCAAGTTGCTCGATGAATTAGTCACGATAGAAAAAATACCAAGAATTTATTTTTTTCATAATTATAATAATAACCATACAATATAATAATCACTAACCCAGAAAATTAAACAATTCAAAAAATAACAAGTCAAACACTGCGGCTATAATGTAAAAAAAGTTATAAATTAAGATTATAAAATTGAACAAAAGTATAATTTTGTTGGGGTATTTGACATGTAATTCCTCGAGTAACTTGATAAAATTGAATTTAAGCATGTTAAGTTACTCGAAAAACAAAGCATAGAAATCAATAGTTTGTTTTTTTTTTTTTTAATTTGTTTATTTACTTTAAATGAAATATGTCAAGTAGCTCTACTAACAGTGGAAAAAATAATTCAAAATCAAATTTCATCTAGAACTTGATAAAATATGGGAAAAAATAGTTCAACATCAAAGTTTGACGAGCAACACAACATCAGAAAAAATCTTGCAAAAGTTTTTCGAGTTATTTGGCAAGTGATTATATGGATTTAGTTTTGTTTATTGTTGTTTTGATTATTGATTTATATCAGCTGTTTAATTAAATTGATATTTAGTTGTGTTTTAGTATGTAATTAATCGAGAAACTCGGCAAGGTCAATATTGAGTTTGTCGAGTTACTTGATAACATAATAAGATGCCTAAGTTAATTTTATTCTATCATTTAATATAATATATTATAATAAAAGATCTATTATATAGAATAATTATATATTAGTTTAAATTATTATAGTATATTATATTTAATTGTATTAATTATGAAAACACATTGTAATAAAAATGTGTTATAACAATAATATCTATTTATTAGAATAATTATGTCAAATTATATTATGAAAATAATTTTTATTTTAATAATTAATAATTTCTGTATTTGTTTCCTTTTTATTTTAATTGTGAAATAAATGGAACATTTAATCTGTGACCTTATTTAGCACGCTATATTTACTAATACTGTAAGTAATTGTGTTAATTTATTCTAAAAAATGAATTTATATATTTTATATAAAGATTGACATAAAATAGGTTCGTATAGGAAAAAATAAAAGAAAAGAAAAAATAGATAAAAGTCAAAAAAGTGTGTCAAACCCTAGTTTTTAAGTTGGACACGTGTTAGTGAAAAGGTATTAACTGTCATTTAATGGACCATTGATTTTGTCTAAACCGCTTATTCTTCTTTTCAACGTCCATTTTCAATTAAAAGTTTTCTGCATTTCAGTTTGTAGAGGTTTGAAGGAGGCAAAAATTTTGTTCGCATAAAAATTGTACTTGGGGCATAATTTTTTTTAGAAAATCATCATCTTTATAAGGTATGTATTTTTATTTTGTATGAAACTATGTAATATGGATAAATTTATATGTGAATTTATGTGTAGATATAGTTATATATATACAAATGATTGTTATATAAGTTTATGTATTCTATTATATATACATTATGTATTTAGATTATATAGTTTATTGTTATATTTGTGGTAGAAAGCAGCTAATGAGAATGATGATAAATTTTTTTCAGATATGGATGTTGAGTATGTGGTCGGTGAGAATCGCATATTTCGTGGAGTAATTACACATATCAGTAATTTTACATATGTTGATGTTATAATGGAAAATTATAATGATGAGCAGATTCAGAAATTTAGGAATAGTTGTTTTGCACATTTTGAATTTTTTCATGGTAGTAGATTTCAGTTTAGTTGCAATTTGGTACATGAATTTTTGTTAAATACTGTGCATACAAATAAAGCAAACGAAGTGTGGTTTAAAATAAAAGATCAGTTATGTAGATTTGGAATGCAGGAGTACTGTTTGATAACAGAATTATTATGCCATAATAATGATGATAATCTGAGTACAATAAGAGCCTTGGCCAGACATAGAATTCGCAGAAGGTGGTTTAATAATTTTGCACATATATCCTTAAATGAACTTGAGAATGTTTTTATTAATTGTGATGATGAGGAAGATATATATAAGTTAGGGTTGACATTACTAATCGAATGAGTTATTAGGCCTATGGAGAGGAAGAAAATAAATATACAGACATTATCTTTAGTAGATAATTTGAATGTTTGTTATGAATATCCATGGGGCCGATATTCTTATTTCACACTTCTTCGTTCTTTATTGACTTCTTGGGAGAGACGTGCGTTGAAGTGTATTGATAATAGTGTCGCGATTGCAAAGTATACCACATATGGTTGTCCCCTCGTGTTCCAGGTAAATACATATAATTTATTTTAATATTTATTTAATGTACCATAAATATATTATGTTGTTCATGACTAAATTTTATTTATTTTGTTTATAGATATGGATTTACGAGGCATGTCGTGAAGTTGGTGAAAGATTTGCTGAAAATGTGCAAAATACGTTTCCACGTATTTTAAACTGGGATGCACAGCATCGCATTGGGAAAAAAGCTTTGGATGTATTTTTGCAGTCAATTGAGGTTTGTGAGTATAATTTTAATTATGTAGGAGAAATGTTTAATAGTTATGAAAGTGATGGTTAATTTTTTGATATGGTTTTTAGATGCGTATTCTGCCAATACTTGAACCAACCGCAGAAGAGGTAGAACAACCATATTTGTACACAATGGTCTTAATAGAAGATGTAGGAGATGTACGTGTTGATGCAGTTGTTCACAATTTTGTATATAGGGACCAAGGAATTGATGAAATTGGGCAAGGAATGGAACAATTTGAGGCTGAAAATGCAGCCGGTCCAGATGTTATAGAAGGATATGAAAATATTGTGTATGAGGCTGAAGAATTTTATGAAGTTGAGGAACAAATTGAACAAGTTGGGGAAGAAATCTTGGTGAATACCAGAGTTGGTCTCCATATATAGTGGTGGAAGAACCTGTGAATAATTGGTGTACACGAAATGTGGATGAAGGGCAGCAAGGTTATGAGTATGATCATCATGATGAACAAAGAGTGTATGTTGATGATCAGTTTGGTAGTACGAGGGATGAACAAAGAGCTTATTTTGATTATCAGTTGGGCAATTTTAGAGATGAGCAACGGGATTATATTGATAATCAATTTCGTAATATGATAGATGCCCAACGTTCATACTTTGATGAACAACTGGCAACTACAAGAGATGATTTGATGCACTGTTTGAATCAGATTGAGTCATCTGTATCTAGCAGTAGCAAAAAACATTTTGATGAAAAAAAAAAAGAGATTCAGGAATATATTGATATGAAGTTGGTGGCATTTGAAGTTGAACATAGCAGTATGATTGGTAGTTTACGTGAGAACCTGTGTACAAAGATCGAAAGTTCTACTACGAAGATTGAAGAAATGTTTAAGGGGACATTGGTAGAGAAGCATGCTATTGTAGGTAGTCATAGAATAGAACATCAGGCAGCTCATGTAAAGCAGAGGGTGGATGATAAAGATAAAGGCAAGAAGGAAAATGCATCTTTGCCATCTAGTTCTATTGACATTCCAATACTGTGTGATATTGATGAGCAAAGACAGGTTGAATTTCTTCGTTAGATGCATAAATCAAAGGATCAGTAAGTTTGAATTTTGTATATGGTTATTTATTATATATATTTTATTTTTCTATGGTATTTATAATATTTTTAATCTTATAGAGATGTTGTCCGGTTGCGTGGTGGTGGCGGCGGCATTAAATTGACAAATAAAAAGCTAGAATATATTGGGAATCCTCAATATATATTGGCGGTTGAGGTATATCTTATTTATATTTTTTGATTTCTGATGCTACTGTAAGGTATTAGTCTTATATTGTTATGTTTGTTTTTTTTTTTTATATAGGATATGGATAATGCATGTTTTTAATTAAAAAAAGAAAAGCAAATTTCTCAGACATATTCTCATTAAGATATGGAATTCTAGACAGTGGATTTGGATTATTTCTTCGAAGTATTGGTTCCAAAATTTTGGATTCTACAGGACAAGTTATGCGTAAAGCTCCTATTTCTTACCATGGTTTTATGGAAAGATATGCAAATGGTTCTACTCCTAGAAGTTTTGGTAAAAGCTGAAAAAACTGTTATCATATATTGTGGCCGGATATGATTGATGATAAATATTGGGTCATTTTCCATGTTGATCTATTGAGTTGGAGGCTGACAGTTTATGATAATAATTATCACTTTTATGATGAAGGAACACAATATCGATATGTTGTTCCTTGTATACATATTATTCCAGATATGATTGAAAAATATGTGGTTGTTGATAGAGCAGACCTTGGGAAAAAGATAATTCAGCCTCTCGAATATTTCAAGAAGTCATACGTTGAAATACAGCAGGCTATTCGATTTAGGTAAGGAATTAAAATAAATGTTGGTATTTGCAATGATATTTATATATACTCACAAGGTTTTTAATGATACTTGCAGCGACAGTGGTGTATTTGTTATCAAATATGTTGAGTGCCTTGTAGCTGGAATACCTATTGATGCTGTCGCACTGGAGAAAATAGATCTGTATAGAGGAAAGCTTGTAATAGATTTCTTTTACAATGAATTTTTTTTTTTGGTCCCGAACGAACGAAATGAATAGATATTATGATTGTGCATTGAATCTGCAATTGTTTTCTTATTTCTATTTTATTGATTGTATTCGTGGGTTGATGTTGTATATAGTGTAAAATATGTTGGTTTTCTTTAATTGTTTGTGCAAGTTTATCAGTCTATTTAGCAGATTTGAGTTTTAGTATATCATTTTGAGTTGAAATTGGTGTTGTCTTGATTTTCTCACAAGAAGAAGAGAAAAAATATTATTTATTGTTTGTTATGATTTAATATCAGTAGAAACTGGTGTGAGATATCTTATGAGCAATAGAAATGGAAAATTTGTTCAATTCATGAGTTAGGTAATTCAATATAGGATAGATGAACAATGAGCATATGTAATTTTGGTATTTAAAAGATTTGTGGAAGAAGTTATTTTGTTAGTCGTATTTGATTGATTGTATTTATGTTTTATGAAGTGTCAATTTTGTTTGTCAATGTACCTGAGAAAGTAAGTATATACATATCTTATTTTATTTTATATTTATATTAGTGTGTAAATTAAATTTGTTGTTATTTGTTTTTGGTATATAAGTAATTAATTGACAATAATATTTACAACAAAAAATGCAAGTGATACTAATAATTTTGTAGAAAAATACTCTATTGTGTCAAAATGTAAAAAGTTTTCTTAGTAATTTAATTATTATATGAAAAGTAATAATTGGAGTTTGTTAAATAAGTGGAATACCTAATTTGTGATCTTATTTAGTACAAATTATTTACAAATATTGTAAATAAGTGTGTTAATTTATTCATAAAAATGTTTGTATATGTTTTATATGAAATGATATTGTAAATATTTTTAGGTTTGTGCATATTTAATTTTATATTTTTCTTGATTTTAATAAAAAATTTCTATATATATAAATTTGATATACTTAGCTCGTAGGTAATTGAGGAACTTGACAAACTCCATTCTGAGTTTGTCGAGTTAGTTTACTCAACCTATGAAATATGTTAATTTGGTGTTTTTGTTTGTATTGAATTCAATGAAAAATGGTTGATTTCTTAAATATATGTTAATATATTTATTTTGAAATATTTTAATTTTGTAGGTTATTAATTATTATGTTGCATGGTTATTATTATAATCACGAAATATATTTATCTATAATGAATTATATTAGCTATTTAATTAAATTTTTTTGTCTTTGTTTTTTATAATCTAATTAATCGAGCAACTCGGCAAGTTCAATGTTGAGTATGTCGAGTTACTTTATAACGTAAGCAGATGTGTAAATTTTTATGTTCTATAATTTAATATAATATATTATAATAAAAGAGCTATTATATAAAATAATTATATATTATTTTAAATTATTATAATATATCATATTTATTTGTATGAATTATGAAAACACGGTGTAATAAAAATACGTTATAATAATTAATTTAATTTATCAGAATAATTATACTAAATTATATTATGAAAATTATTTTTTATTTATAATTACTAATTATAATATTATATATAACAAAATTTATATTAATATTTATGAAAAAAAATTATAAATAAATATGTAATAAATTTTATAATAATTTATAAAAATATTTATATAATATCAATTTGTTATAATAAATTGATTATAATCATTAAATTAATATAATAATGTAATAGTTGATTAATAATATTTTACTACAGAATTAATTTTATTGTGCTATAAATTTATTATAATAATTTTTTCGTATACTATGTTATAGTAATTGCTAAAATAAAATAAAATAAAATATATTCTATTAATTCAATATGATATATATTACATTTATATGATATATATTTTACTTTACTATGTTATAATAACTGATAGATTAAAAAATATTATGTATGTGCTTAATTTATCAAGTAACTTGACAAATCTATATTTGAGATTGACGTGTTGCTCGAAAAATAACATGACAAAATACAAATGAAAAAAATAAAATGTATAATATGCATTTCATCAGTTACTCGAGTAACTCGAAAAACTCAAATTTGAGTTTCTCGAGTTACTCGATGAACAATGTGATAGAAAAGCAATTATCATAAAACGGGAATATTTTTGTCAAATAAATTGAATAATTAAATTGAGATTTTATTTAGTAGAATTTATTTACAAATATTATAAATAAATGTGTTAACTTATGTAAAAAAAATGTTTTAATATATTGATATTTTGTGGATTAAGAAAAAATTATGTATGTGCTTAATTTATCAAGTAACTCGACAAATTGAAATTTAAGATTGACAAGTAGCTCGGAAAATAACATGACAAAATATAAATAAAAAAAAGTAAATGTATTAAATAATTTAAATAAAAAAGAAAAGAAAAAAAATTAAAAATATGCAATTTATCTGTTACTCGAGTAACTCGAAAAACTTAAATTTGAGTTTGATGAGTTACTTGATGAACAATGTGACACAAAAACAAAAATCATTAAACGGGAATATTTTTGTCAAATAAATTGAATAAGTAATTTGAGATTTTATTTAGTACAATTGATTACAAATATTATAAATAAATGTGTTAATCCATGTAAAAAAAATGTTTTGATATATTTGATATTTTGTGGATTTGTGTATATTATATTTTAGGTTTTTCTTTATTTTAAATAAAAAATTTCTATAGATATAAATTTGATATATTTAGCATGTAGGTAATAGAGTAACTCGACAAATTTTATTTTGAGTTTGTCGAGTTACTTGAGTAATGAATTGTAACACATTGTTTTGGTTTATGATTTTTGTTTGGTTCAAATAAAAAATCATGATTTGTTAATATATTTATTTTGAAATATTTAATTTTGTGGGTTATTAATTATTATGTTGCATAGTTATTATTATAATCATTAAATATATTTTCTAATTGGTTTTGGGATTTACCTGATCGAGCAACTCGGCAATCTCATTTTTGAGTTTGTCGAGTTACTTGACAAAGTAAACACATGCAAAATATTTTTATTCTATTATTTAATATAATATATTATAGTAAGCACAAAAGTATATTTTTGATGTTCTATAATTTAATATAATATATTAGAATAAAATATATATGATATTAAATAATTAGATATTATGTTAAATTATTATAATATATCATGTATAATTTTATTCATTATGTAAAAATAGTGTAATTGTAATGTGTTATAAAAAAATATATATATTTAGTATTATAATAATAGCAATTTATATTATGAAAATGTAATATTTTTATATTTAATAATTATAAATTTATTTATAAAATAATTTATAATAATATTTATAAGAAAATGTATTAAAAAAATTATACTAAATGTTATTAAAAATTATGCCAATATTTATATAATAAGCATTTGTTATAAAGAAAAAAAAAATATTTGTACAATATCAGTTTCTGTAGTAAGTTGACAAATTAAAACTGAAAATTGCTGAGTTACTCTATGAATAACATGCCACAAATCAAAAATAAAAAATTGTATCTATAATAAGTTGATATTACAACAAATTAATGTTATAAAAATTTGTGAAGTTGTAATATAATTATTATTTATAAGAAAAAAATGATTATTGTAATAAAATCGATAAAATTTTTATTATAAATTTGTATTATGGTTCGTTATAATAATTTATATAATGAAATATGTCATAATTTTATATGATGTATAGTTTGTTAGAATATTTTATAGTAAGGATATGATAGGAAAAAATTATTTATATGTGTGCTTAATTGTATAGGTTTAGATTTTGTAATTTTTCTGTGTTATTCATTAATATTTTGTATGGTTTCTATTAGTTTATTAATAAGAATTTCTAGTTTTGAGTTTGTGGTTTTGATAAATATTTGACCGAGTAGCTCAGTAATCTTGATTTTGAGTTTCTCGAGTTACCTGAAAAAGTGAGTATATATATTTATGTAATTTTTTTGTACATATATTATTGCATAAATTGAATATGTTGGTATATATTTTTGACATATAACTTATCGAGTAACTCGGGACACTCGAATTTGAGTTTGTCGAGTTACTCGAGAAATTGAATAGATGGATTTATTATTTTATATTTTGGTTTACAATAATGAATTATATTAGTTGTTTAATTAATTTTTTATGTATTTGTTTTTTATTATCTATTTAATCGAGTAACTCGGCAAGCTGAATTTTTAGTTTGTCGAGTTACTTTATAACGTAAGCAGATGTGTAATTTTTTATATTTTATCACTTAATATAATATGTTATAATAAAAGAGCTATTATAAAAAATTATTATATATTATTTTAAATTATTATAATATATCATATTTAATTTTATGAATCGTGAAAACATAGTGTAATAAAAATGTGTTATAATAGTTATTTTTATTTATCAGAATAATTATATCAAATTATATTATGAACATTATTAACTATTTATGATAATTATAGCCATTTATTACAATATCAATTTGTTGTAATCTAATTTTATTATGAAGGAAAATTAAACTCTGAATTTGTGGTTTTTCGGATATAACTAATCGAGGAACTCGGCAAGCTGAATTTTGAGTTTGTCGAGTTATTTGAGAAACTGAACATATGCATATGTTATTTTATATTTGATTTTTGTAATGTAAATATTTTGTAAATTGAATTTGTTGGTAATAAAATATACTATATTTTAATTATTTAATAGAATATACATTTACTTAATATTATATATATTATATTATATTATGCTATAATAAATAATAGGCAAAAAATTTATGCATGTGCTTATTTTATTAAGTAACTCGATATACCAAAATTCTAGATAACGAAGTTGCTTGAAAAATAATATATGAAAAACAAATACACAAAAAATAAATTTAAGAAATAATACAAATAAAAAAAAACCAAAGACGTTTAAATTATGCAAATTAATATTTTCTCAAGTAACTCGGCAAGTTCAAACTTAAGTATGCAGGTTTACTCGATGCATAATATAATACAAATCACAAAGTTTGAAAAAAAAGGTGTATTTATTAAAACTTTATATTCTAAAAATTTAATATTATCTTTTAAGATACTCTGTATATTTATAGTTGTTTGGGTTTGTACTTGTTATATTGTATGGATTTTATTATTTTCATAAGAAAAATATGTTATATATTTATTTAGGGCAAAAAAATTTTTTTGTATTATGTTTATTATTATTATTAAATATACGTATCTAATAATATTAATTTAATAGTAAAAATAAAATTACATAAAAAAAATATTATATAGATTCGTTAAATATAATTTACATCATTGCATTGCATTTAAAAAGGCTAATATCTATAAATGACAAAAACCTTTGAATATTACTAAAAAAACCTAACATCCATTCCTCAAAATGGAAAAAGGTAGCAATGCATACACGGATATCATTAGTTTTCAAAGTGTGTCTTTGTCTTTCGAAACCCGTGAATATCCATATGTTCTTGACGTAACCAATTTCTCTGGGTTGGCTACATTGTCAGATGAGATTGGATGTTCTTCAATTTTTCTTTTCTTGGATTTAGACACGGGTGAAGAAGGGAAATTAAGATGTTTCACTGTACTTGGAAATGTTTGCCCATGAAGAGGCATTGGTGTGTCAGTGGTGTACGCTATATCTTTACCTTTGTCGGTCTTTGATCTTGTACTTGTAGAAGTGGTCGAAGTCGAAGGACTTCGACGGAACTGGTTTGTTGAGGAAGATAATGTCATACTTGTATTCATTTTCCAAGACATTTTTCTTCATTCCTTTAATGTAAAAGAATTGGTCTTCCTCCAACGTGATTCTGATTTTTTCCAATACTTCTGATCCACTATCCATCAGTTGTTTGCCTGTGTACTGTAAGAATTTCTCTGCTGTTTCTCCAATCATAGTCCCAGACAATGAGCTTGTCGAGTCCTCTAGTTCCACATATACGTGAACATATAAAAGAAGTTAAAAGTGTTGCATGTGTAAATAATTGTAAATAATAAATAATTCGTAAACCATGTTATACCTCGGTACTGTAACTGCATGGGAAAATTTGCAGAAGACACATTCGTATGTCTCATTGAAATCGGCGCTTGATATTTTGTTGCAGGTATTGCAGGACATGTACCAAAAGGCTTGCTTAAATATTCTTACATATGCTCGTGCGTAAACCCAGAAATATCCCTGTCCTGTTAGCTATTTTCGAAGATAAATTGTATAAATATTTTGCAATAATGGAATGCATTTTTCTATATGTTATTTTAATTAGGATTAGCCGTACTCCAGATAACAGCTGTGGAATCTGTTGAATCTCTGTGATATTGTTCATGTCTGGGGTTGAAATATTCTTTGTTGTTAAGGATGGATATATCTTTGTCTAGATCATTTCATCTAACTTGTCAGAATTTGTTTCAACCCTTGCACAATGTGTAAAAATATTAGCAATTTATACACACACACACACACACACACACACACACACACATACATATATATATATATATACCAGTTAGAGTTTGAATATAAGATAATGAATAAATAAATTGTTTCCAAGATGTTAGCTCAACCACTTGTTCCAAATGAGCATTGAAGGAGAAGATGATGTTTGCCTTGGTTGAAATTGAAAGGCCTGTGCATGAAATAAATATATAGATATATTTATTGAAAGAGCTAAGATTGCCTATAAATGCCGTAATATTCCATTGATGAGTTAAAAAATTATTGACAACATATTACCACTAAAAGATGTTACTTTTAGATGGTTTCCAATGATGATTTGTTTCTTGCTTAAGTTATTGGCAATGAAACGGCATTCTTTCTCCACAAAATTATCCCACATGGTTAGTAACACAGTGTTGAAGCTAGTATAGAAACATAGAAAATATATGAGAAAGTAGTATATGAATTTATTTAATAATATTGTAATTATTGGAATATATATTTAGAGTTTAAAATAATATAGCTATATATATACAAATCTCGTGTCAATGAGAACTATATCTTGAATACACGTTTGTGTTTCAAATCTAGTTTGAACCAGTCTTTTAGGTTTCACATTGATTGCAACTCCAATAATACCTAAAGGATAAAAATAACAAATTAGTACAAATGAAATGTGTTATGAATAAAATGTCTAGGGTGAACATCTAAAACGTGTAAATATAATAATTTAAATGAATAGAAAGAAAACAATTTTTGTTTTTGTAAAATAGGAACAAATACTGATATCAGATTTTGAGTCCATGTAAGGTTCCAATTTGTTGAAAGGGACAAAATTGTATGTAGAAGATATCAAAACACTGTGGTCTTCATTGTCTTCCTCAACTCTTGTTCGACTAGATATCGTCCACTGTATGTCGCCCATAGAAGCTTGATACTCAGGCTTCGTGAACTTGACATTTGCATTTGAGACAAGATACGTTTTGCCAAGGAGTAACTTGTCTTCGTATGTTGAGATGTTGGCATCATAGATAGTTGCATGGACTTTATTTTTCTGTATAATACCATGCATTGAAATTAGATATTTTGTAAAAAACATGTATACAATTTTAGCTAGATATTATTTTTTAATATGAGCAAAGACAATTTAAAGTTGTAACATATTAGAGAAAAAAAATATTTCGTAAATATATTATGTGTCTCAAATGAAATAAATCAAGAAACATAAATAATGGATTCAAGTAATATACCTCTAGATCCATAAAGACCATATTCTGGTATTTTGTTGGGCTTCGTTGAGCTGTTCTTGGAAATGATTTTTTCACAACAATAATTTTGGATGTCCAGATTGTATCAGTGGGAGAAATATTTGATATTAATTTGTATTGTCTTTCCATCGTTTGATCTTGTAAAAAATTTAAAATATAAATTAAAGAGTGTAAATAGGTTTTCAAAATGAAATGATATTTATACTAATAGTGAATTGTAAGAGTATGTGTTGAAATATAGTACGGACTTGTATTTCAAATCTTAAAGAGGAGTATGAGAAGATTGAAAATTAAAGACTTGACGAGAAATGTCAATATAGAATGTTTGTTGTGTTTAGTTTGTAATCAGAGGAATGTATATATATATATATATATATATATATATATATATATATATAGAGGTATATAGTATCTATTAAGGATCTGTTCCCCGAATGGGGGTCTAAATCCTCTGTCCCGATTGCTGCGTGGCTTGTCACACAGCAACTAATAAATGATGTGGGCCCCAATAATTATGCCTTAAGAACCTATTCCCACTCCTCCTCACCCCATCCCACTCAACCCCAAGTAATTAAAAAAAAGTACTCACCATGCCGATAATAGATTTTAACTCCCCAAATTATTAATATAAGCACTCCAAAATTTTAGGTCAGTACCTCCACTCTCTTCCAAATTATTAATATAGGCAAATTTATGAAATTGAAATAAATAAATTTTTATTATTATAATGTATATTATTTAAAATAATATAATAGCAAAAATTTATTATTGAGTTAAATTTTTTTATTAAGATTATAATGAGTGTAATTAGTTAGTTTATACTCCCTCCATCCCACAAAGATAGACTTGTTTTCCTTATTTATCTGTTCCAAATTATAGGCCACTTACTTTATAGAGGATATATTAAATTTTTCATTTTCCTAATATACCCTTATTTAATTTATATTGATATCAACCCAAAACAAGCATTTAAATTTATTAGATTCATAAATGACTAATATTAAATGGGGGTATAATAGGAAAAGAGTGTGAAAAATTTATAATTTCAATTACATTAAATGACATTTTTTAATCTGTGTGAAAAAAAAATGAGTCTATCTTTGTATGACGGATGGAGTATTTGAGTAATTTTGTATACTAATTAACAAAATATTAGCTAAAAAATTACAAATAAATAAATAAATAAATAATTGATGGTTAAACTGCGAATATTAAATTTGCTTTAGCTAATAATTTACAAACAAAAATAAGTAAGTACTACAATAGAAGTAATAAATTGGTGACGAGAGTTCAAGCGTGTATGATACTTCAGTAGATTTGAAGCTATTATTTTCTAAGCTGAAAGATTAAATTATTAGAAGTTATGAAATAAATGGATGAAACAATAATAAAACAATAAGTAAGGAAATCTATAATGGGGTGGGCTTTATATTAATAATTTTTGGGTATACCACAGTCTACAAAATTCTTCTCCAGTAACTTAAATGAATAAAATAATTTAGGATTTATGTATACTTTACAAAAGTTAAAGGGTCCAATTGCAATGTTTATATTGTAATTTTTTCTATTATTTTAATTTAGTTAAGTCAAAGGTAAAATTGGTCAAGAATTGTTAGATGCGTGGAAAATAGTGGTTTTGGGGCTATTTGTGACTATAAATGGAAAAATGGGGATGATATCTTAAAAAAAAAAAATAGGGATCAAATTGTTACAAATATGAAAGAATGGGCAGTGCTTGTTTGAATTAATTGGGGAAGAGATGGGGCCCATCATTTATTAAGTGCTGCGTGTCTTGGAGGGGATGGGGCCCAGCATTTATTAATTGCTGCGTGGCAAGCCACGCAGCAATTGGGGATGAGGATCTGAAGCCCGAATCGGGAATGACGAGCTGAAGCCTGATTTGGAGATATTTATATATGTTTATTTCATACGTGTATGGTGAGGATGAGTAGAATAAAGATCATATTGACATGTGTACAATAAAAGATATGTGTACATTTGTGATGTAATTATTTAGTTGTCTTTATTAGAGGTATGATTACATGTAGGAGTAGGCTACGTAGTAATGCATAGTTTCTTGTATCAATTTGTCTCAATTCCATAAAATTAATAAATAAAGTATACTTAGATATTTTTTAGTTACAGGTGTTGATTTGTATTCATCTAAATATAGAAGTAAATAAAATCATATTACATATAAACAAAATTTTATACTGTTAATAAACTATTTACTTTGTAAAGTATCTCGACAAACTCATTAATTGGCAAATGGAGTATAAATTTCTGAGATTGAATATTTAGATATTTGTACTTTAAATTTTTGGTTGTTAAATTTTTTTTCCCATTTACTCAAGTAACTCGATCAATACAAAATTCTTAGATCGAGTACAAAATTCTTAAAAACTTGATTAAGTTTGATAAATTAATCAATGAAGATGAATTTAGTTTCGAACTTCAAAAATTCAACTTGGATGAATATAATGTATTTTATATTAATTTGTTTGATGTAATTATGTTGGCTAGCAAATACACTTTATAACTATATCAATTACAGAATTGAATTTAACACAAGCTGACATAGCTTTGAAAGGTTCAATATATAATCATCATTAGAAATTGCATTAATAAAAAAGGAAAAAAAATTTTGATACTAATAATATTCCATGAATTCCTTATCTAAATGAACATGTTATATAATATTAGTATATCTATGATACTAATATATGCATACATAAGATTGAATATTAGCAAAACAAAAATACAATGATAAAAGATGTTTCACTTAGTTAAGAATAAATGGTAAAAAATTGGTGCTAAGTTAACATAAATATACTATGAATTTTTTAATAAATTATTCATAATGTAAATTTAAAGTAAATTAATAAAATAAAATGTGAGAATATAATTTGTGATAGTAAAGCAAATAGAAAATATTTGAGCAATAATCATTGATAAATCTGCACCATTTGTAGTATAATATTTGTAAAATAAAACAACACATGGTTATCAAAAAAAATTAAAAAAAATCTAAATCAAATGTTGAGTTTTTCTACTTTGGATTATAAGCCCATCCTATTACAAAACGTACATAACTATAGTGCCATATATTTGAACAGACTGGCCATTTATTCACTGCACTATCAATAATTTCAAAGCTTTGTAGATGTTTTCTTCAAAATCCTATAGAATATTCTTCACCAATAGAGATTTAAGAGCAGACTGGCTATTTATTCCCTGCAATATCATCGATTTCAAAGCTTTGTAGAAGTGTTCTTCAAAGAACGCATGGAATATACTTCAAGAATACAGTTGTAATTGTTGTTTATAAAGTACAAACCCTGTAATAAACAAATAAAGCATAATAATATTAAAAACACTATGAATGCACAATTGCTAATATTTCTGTATAAACTACATTCTTTGTACAACTTAAATGATTTTTTAGTTTATCGTTTGGTATAATTAATGCTCTAATACATTTACTTGTTTTTGCTCTAGATAATGCAACATAAAGTTGACCAAAAGAAAATACAGGTTCTGGAAGATATAGTCCAACATAATCTAGTGTTTGACATTGAGCTTTATTTATTGTCATTGCAAAACAAGGACGAATCGAAAATTGTGTTCTTTTAAAAGGGAATGTACTCTTATCACTTTCAAGTGGAATAAATGGAATTCTAGGTAGAAAAACTTTATTCCCACGCCATTCTCCAACAGATATTTCAATATAAATAACATTACGCTCAAATCCACGACAAATTAATCTAGTGTCATTACATAATCCTTTAGATGGATTAATATTTCTCAATAACATAATAGGACAATTTTCTTTCAATACAAGTTCATGAGGTGGAATACCATTTGGAGTTAATGTATTAAGAAAATCTTCGTGAATACTTTGTTCATTTTTTTCTAACGTTTCGTCAAAGCTATAATATGTAACATTTTCACCAGCAATTTCATGAAGTACAATATTATTTATTTCATCCACAGCATTATTTTTAGGAGTTAAAATAACTCGATTAATCATCTTATCTAATTCATTGCTATAATTCTGTAAGTTTGGGTAAACATTTCTGATCAATTCTTTTAGAGAAACTAATTTGTTATCAAATGGTATAGCTATTTCATCTGGTAATGTAATCATGTTACAGGTATGCTTAGGTTGGATTCCATTGCCTATATCAAGTAATAACTTAGAAAAGTATGGGTCTAATTGAGCTCTCATATTCTGTACTAATTATAACTGTATAAAATTTGGCCATAAGTATGAATAGACTAAGCTTGATCCCATGATTGCTTCTTTATTTCCTTTTTGAACTACTGTTAAAACTTGTCGGAAATCACCTCCTAAAACAACAACTTTCCCTCCAAAAGGCAATATAGAATCATTAACATCTCTTAGCATCCTATCTACATCCTCTATTGCATAATGGTGGACCATTGGTGCTTCATCCCAAATAATCAAATTTGTCAATCTAAATAAGCTTGCTAAAGCAGACTGCTTACTAACAGAACATGTCATATTATGATTTATTTCAAGTGGTATCTTAAACCTTGAATGTGCTGTTTGTGCACCAGGTAATAGAGCAGCTGCAACACCTGAGGAACCTGTTGCTAAACCTATAAGATTTTTAGATCGAATTGTAGAAAGCAAAGCTTTATATAAGTAAGTTTTACCAATTCCACCTGGTCCATTTATAAAATACATACGACTTGTATTACTATATACATATGTAAGAATTTTATCATAGGCAATTTTTTGATATTCATTCAAGCTATTTGTATACATAGTATTGTCATCGTGAATAACATTATTTAGTTCTTCATTAATAATCTTGGCTAATATATCTTCTTGTTCCATATATATTTGAAAAGGTACAAGATGGTAATCATTTATATTTTTACTATTTGCTTCTAATATAGAATTCATGTCATGTAATGCTTTTATTTCTGCATTTGCAATAGACATACCATTAGATAAATAATCTTCACATAAAGATAGGTGAAATTTTTTCCATAAAGTATCTTGATTATTAGGAGAACATAGAATAAGTATGGTAGCAAATAATCTACGAAGAGAAGAGGGCATTTGATAACTAATATCTTCGTCTAAACAAAGTTCACAATAATTA
Organism: Forsythia viridissima; assembly: GCA_030279155.1. Classification (NCBI taxonomy): domain Eukaryota; kingdom Viridiplantae; phylum Streptophyta; class Magnoliopsida; order Lamiales; family Oleaceae; genus Forsythia; species Forsythia viridissima. The sequence continues at coordinate 2,089,393 of CM059033.1, forward strand.
TTGTCTTTCAATAAACCAAGTGAGATAGCTGTTTCATGGAAAGACGACAAATAAACACCATTAACTATTTTTAAATTTTTGAATGAAGTTACTCCTTTAATATGATTTAATAAAATACGTAAGTAATATCTTTCTCCTTCAGTTATATTAGATGTAACTATTCTACCAATAACATTTCCTTTTTTCCTTCGACACCATATTTTTCCTTGACCATCCCATACAAAAAATTTAGGAAAATCTTTATATAATAATGTTTTAGCAAGTTCATTTGAAATATTCATATGAAAAAATTCAGTTAACATTGAGCGTTGTCTAGATTCGTTATTGATTAATGTTTCTAAATTTTCATAATCTCTATATGTTATTAAGTGGTTATTTTCAAGATGTAGTTGTAATGAAATAACTGAAGGAGACATTTCATACAAAACAAATCCATATATTCTCCACATTGCCTCAGGTGGAGAAATCCAACGTCCATTTTGGTATATCTCAATTTCATCAGTAGGGTTTTCATTATTAGTATTATTAATTGAAAAACTTACACGATCATAGCCTTTATAAACATATTTATAAAGGTATTTAACAGCTTTAACTATTGAACATATTTCCACATTAATATGGCAATCAAACTTAGCACACAAATATGGATTGTAAGGTACAACCCATCTATTGTCTAATAAATGTCCTCTAATCATAAATGATCGTTTCCATCTATAAGTTGGATAAGAATTATGACCAATATAAGTATTTGAGATATATTCGTTTGGGTATTTATTTTTACAATGACCTTTTCTATCCATACAAACATTATGGGGATTCAAATGACCACATGGACCATGCATCATATGTTTAACAACAATAGAATGAAGATGGGGATATTTTACTTTATCTGGAATTTCACATGATACAATAGAATCGACTCTATCAATATTATTAATTTTTGCACAGCTTTGTAAGATTAATAAGAAATGAGCATGTGGAAGTCCTCGTTTTTGAAATTCTACAACATAAATATATGCAGCAACAGGCCCAAAAATTTGGTACTTGAATAAATCAACTTTAAGTTCTTCTAATTTAGATTTAAATATTCTAGCAGTTAAATCAGGTCTATTCTGTCCTATATCATTATGCCTTAATTCTTGTTTTATTTCTACCCAATTAGGGTTACATGTCAATGTTAAAAATAAATCAGGTTTACCAAATTTTTGTACTAATGCCATGGCATCCATATATCTTTTTTTCACATCTCTAGGACCCCCAACAAAAGAGGAAGGTAAAATAATCTGACGACCAATTTGTGCACCTCTATTCTGACCATTTTCTACACTATCAACAACTCCTTGATATAATTCAGCACGGATTTCACTTTGATTTTGACGAAAATAATCTAATCGACTTGTTTCAAGTTTGACATACATATCTACTACATATTGCTGTAGAAGTCTACCAGCATGGAGCAAAACATTGTTTTGTGTATCACGTACCTGTAATTTGAAGCAATAGTATTCACGACAAGACACATGTAAACCTTTTTTATTCTTCTTTAAAACTGCACAAAAGAAATACAAAGAAATTTAATGAAAGAAAAATTTTAATTTAATGAGTTTAAGTGAACAAACATATTGGTAGTCTTTACCTTTTTTTCTTTCTCTATTACATCAGCTGCACAAGTTATGTTGTTAGAAGAAAGAGAATTATCTATTATACTGTGACTATCAAATGTACTATTTTTTACCTTTTCAATACCTTCATGCCAACCAGTCTCACCAAAGAAAAATAATAATGGATATTGTAGGGGATCATAACATCCATAATAGTAATGTATTCTATGTGAATTATTAGAGTGTTAGTAAATTGATATATCACGATATCTTATGTGTGCAGATGGGTCCTCATTAACCCAAACTGCAGCCACTTGAGACACAGAAGGTGCATTATATACTCTTTGATCAAGACCAGCATCACATCTAATATGAATTTTGCATGTTTCAAGACTTTCAATGTCACTTAGGGAACGAAAAAATCTAGAATATGGATTAATCTTTAATAGATTTACTAATATGTGTAGTAAAAGTAATGAGAAATTGACAGATGTATTTAATCTATTTTGTATTTCATTGTCTGTATCATAAAAGTATAACTGTAAATATGATGGATTATTATCAATGTTTCGAATTGGATTTATATAATGGTATACTTGTCCTTGAACTCTAAAAGTGTAAATACCTTTGTAGTTAATAGATTTAGATAGATTTTTATCAAACTTCACTCCAAAAGAAGTGAAAGCAAAATAGTTATTATAATTTCGTACATTATTTTTAAAATCTAATGCCTCATCTGAACTTGAAGTATATAAATCATATAAAATAAAAGGTGATCAGTTCATATGCAATTTGATTTTTCCATCAGAACAACAAAAACCTTTACTTTCTTTTTCAAACTTGTTTGCAAGACAGTGAATACAATTTGTTGGAGTACGTAATACATAAGTTTTTGTAGGCACATGTCTCATAGTAATATTTGAAATACAAGGAGTACATTGAAATTCATAATTTTGATTTTCATGTTCTTCATAATAAATGTGGTTTTCTACGCTATCATCTTCTAAATTGTTAGAGCTAATAAAAGAAATTCCATGTCCATCTTAATTCAATTCTCCAGCTATAAAAAATATGACAAATCAGAACAACATAAATAAATAAATAGAACCAAAATGTGTATAATGGGAAAAACATTAGCTCACTGGTTAATTGTAAACTATCTGTTGAATTGACATCATTCAACTCAATATCTTCAAGTAACTGAATCCTTGTTTTTCGAATGTTCTTGTTAGATTTATACTGTGTATGCTGAGCATACATCTATCTCATTTTCTTGTTTTGTTGTTCTTTATTTGAGTCAATAATTTTTTCGCCTAACATCTATTATATTTTATCATACAACAAATATAAAAATTAGTTTAATTCCATGTACAAAAAAATTAAAAATTTAATATACACATTATTAACACAAATAAGAATAAGATTACTACATAGATGGAATGAGCATCAGGGAAAAAATTATTATTGAATAAAATTTTTATGTTCTAGTATAGCCTATAAATACATGATATTTTAAAAAAACTTGTTAATAAAGATATAATGAAAGAATAAACCAAATAACACAAATAAAAATTAACTACAAAATTCTATGAGTGAATAATTACATACCTGTAAATTTAAGTTTCCAACTTGCTCTAAAACCACTGATAAAGAACTGATCAAATCAATAAAATGAAAATAAGAACTTCTACAATCTAGACTCAACTCAATAGGTGGACGAAGGAATTAGGAATTAGGAATTATAATTTCGAATAGAAGAGACAAACTACAAGGATTTCAACTGGGGAAAAGAGAAATTCAATGAAATTAGGACTGATTTCAGCTAACATAGATCATGGAACCAAAAATAACTAATCAAAGCTTTATAGGGTTTGATGAAAGTAGAAATAAAAGAGCAAGGCTGAGAACAAAAAAAAAAAAAAGACAAGAAGCAAAAACTAAGTATTTATGTCTCCTACAAATCGAACAATGGAAAAATAGAAAATATCACTGCCAAAACAACGCCGTGCCGTTTATTTCTAACACGTGAATAGTATTTTTGTACATAAAATTTTATATGTTATTCATAATAAATACAAAGATAAGGATAAAGAAATGAAAATAAACGAAAAACAAGTAACTTTTACTTTATAAATGATTACACGTGTTGGGAACTGGGTTTCATTTTGAAGAACTCAATTTTAATAATTTTTCCTAATTGCCTCGTAACTTGGGAAAAATTAATAATAAAAAAAATATATCCATCTCTTACAAAATGAAAACCAAATGTAATAGACAAATTATCAGGTCAAACATTGCGGCTATTATGGAAAATAAAATTATACACCAGAATTGCAAAATCCAACAAAAGTAAAAATTTAGGTGGGATAGTTGACAGGTAATTCCTCGAGTAAATCGAGAAACTATATTTCAGTTTGTCGAGTTAATCGGAAAAACAAATTACAGGAACATAGCAAATTCATAGTAAATTTTACCATCATTATTAACAATAATAAAAGCTGATTATTATAATAGAAATGATATAATGACTACAATTATTATAATAAATTAATATAATGATCATACAAAAAAATTAACTACACTAATGTTCGGTAAAATTCCGCAAGCGTACGGGTTCGTTGACAAGTAATAGTAAAAATGAGTAAAAGAGTATCGTTCCCACGAGAACTATGATTTGTATTAGCCAAAAGTAAATTAATTCTAACTTAAATTGAATAAACACAATAAAATTTGGTTGTTGTGATTTTAATGTTGAACAAGACTAACTTAGCTTAATAAATGAGAGTTGCCTACTGATTTCGAGAAAAACACAGATAAATAAATTATGCTAGGAATCTGACTCCACCCTTTATATTTACTTTAATCCATGAATCCATACTTCCTAATCCAAATAAATCTTAATTTGACAATCGACAATCCTTAATTGTCTAAAAATCTCTGTCGAGTAGAATTAGACCTATTTTCATATAAGTTCCAAAATATTCCTATTTTGAATACGAATACATAAAAACGCATTTAACGGCAAGATTGTCTAAATTGATTGCACCAAGCATAGGAAATTATTCCTAATTTCTATTGACTTGGTGTTTATAACCATAATGAGCTAATTTATTTTGAACTTTTCAGAAACGAAAATAAATTACAAACGCATTCAAATAGTGATCAATCATTTAAACGGACATCCAATCCATGGCATAAATCAATAAATCATAAATTAGGATTAAGAAAAGGAATTCATGAATTAAAAGAACATAATAAGGTTTACATCATCATCCATAGCATAAAAAGTTTAGCCTACCATAATTCGAATACAAAAATAATAAATAAATGGAGAATTCATCACCCGGATAATTTGGTTACAAGAAGAGAAGAAAAAGTTTGGATTTAACCCGGTTGAAAGTCTTCAAACGAGGTGTCACGTAAGTCCGGTGCTTCCTTGCCTACGTTCTTGCTTCCCAATTGCCGGAAGAGAGATTCGTCCTCCAAAGACTTGTGTTTTTGTTCCCTTTTTTCTTCCAATTTTCGGCCCCTTGTCCTCTTGCCTCTCCCTTCCTTTTATCTCTTTCTTTTAGGGTTCCCAAAACCGTCCCAAAGATCCAAGATTGGCTTACCAAAATTAGCCTACGGGCAGACGGAATGTCTGCCCGCAGGCCGTCCGCTCGAGCGAGGCTACAGTGCCCGCTCGAGCGGACAGAGAGGAAAATTTCCTCTCTTGCTTCGCTCGAGCGAGGCAACAGTGCCCGCTCGAGCAGGCAGAGAGGGGGGTTTTCCTGCTGTTGTTCGTCCGTTTGCCTTCGTTTTGGTTCCGGTTGACTTCGGTTGGTTCCGGTCTTCACTTGGCAATACATAAAGTGCGCGGATGAATTTCATCGGTCTTTCCCATGCCTCAAATCGTGATTCTTGATTCATTCCATCTCTTTGTTTCCAATGATATGCATCATCCCTAAATACACGAACATTGACTGAATTAGTACAATAAATGTTTTATTTCATTCGAGATATATAGCTAAAGGTTAATTCAAAAGAGGTAAAATGTGTGTATAAAATACTCTTATCAACTAACATACAATAATTGATAAAAATATAATATCATATACTGTAAGGATCTAGTATAATATATAATAATTTTATAAAATATATATTTTACTATAACATATTCTAATAAATGAAAGAATAAAATAATTGATGCATATCTTTACTTTATCAAGTATCTTGACAAAATCATAATTGAGAATGTCAAGTTGATCGATGAATTATATGAGAAAAATAAAAAATTTGAATTTAATAATTAATATAAATGAAAAGAAATAAAAAACCAAATGCATACAGTTAATTTTTTTTAACTAATTTCACAAACTAAACATTGATACAGCCGAGTTACTCGACCAATTATATGCCTCAAACCACAAAAGTAGAAAATTAATATTTTTATTTACAATACATTGATACTATAACAAGTTGATGCTATAATAAATTGATAGTATATTATATTATAATTATTAAACATAATAAAAATTGTTTCTTGTAAGAAAATTGATAAAATTATAATAGTACATTTTTTAAAAACTATGTTATAATAATTGATAAAATATAATATAATATAATCAATAATCATAATTTCATATAATATAAAATAATTTTATATGATATATAATTTAATATAAATTGTTATCATAAATGCCAGAGTAAAAAAAGTATACATGTGCCTACTTTATCAAGTGACTCCAGAAATTCAAATTTGAAAATACTGAGTTGCTCAATTACTTACATGCCAAAAACAATTACCAAAATATCAAATTTAATAATTAATATAAATACAAAATTATAATGATAATAATAATATCCAGATAATCAATATCTCGAACAAAGTAGGAGGGGACTAAAATTGCAAAGTAAAACAAATGAAGTTAAAAAATGGTACAAGTGGGATTTCTCTGTTAACTCGAAAACAGGCAAATACAAATTTAATGATAAAAAAATCGCCTATGCCGAGTGACTCGAAAAAAATCAAATGGAAAAAATGGCCAAAACAAATTTTTTCGAGTGACTCGACAATTAACAAAACATAAATTTGGCCAACCACGACAAAAACAAAGCCAAAGCTATAAATAGTAAACGAACAAAAAGTCAACAATAATGGCGGCTCCTTTCTAATATTTGGATAAGGGAAATAAATAAATTATACTTTAGTTTTGTAAGATTAAAAAAATGTTTAAAAACACTGTAAAAAAGGACGGCTGCTAAAGAAGGAAAAAAAGTGAATTTTCGAAGAATCTCCCTCTGTTTGCTTGATTTAATTTCTACGTCGGTATGCTAAAAAAAAAATTCTTTAAACAATATGTATTTATGTGAACTGAAATTGGATGAACCTGTTTGATTAATGTCTTCCAATTCAAGCTGAGAGATAACTATTAACGAGTGCAATCAATTTTTGATGTATTTAATATATTGGTCTATTGTTCATTTATTACACATAAAGCATAATCAATTTCAAAATCAAAATCAAAATCTTATTTATTATAAAATTGGCTATACTATATGGACACACAACCCAACACTATGATTTCTTGCAATGCATTCAATTTGCAAGACTTTTAAAAATGGAGTGGTAATTTTGTTAAGCCCTTGTGCATCAACCATTGGAAGATCAATTTATTATATGCGTATTCAGACAAATCAATTCCAGCCCAGCTTATATTATTTATATGGTTTGGGACAAACACATACCCTAGTATACTACTAAGCTTGTTCATATTAAAATTGTAGGCACCTCCAATTCAACAAGGTTTTTTAGTACATAATTAGTATGAAATCCTCAAAGAGTACATGAAAGCACCGTATATAAACTAAGAAAAATGAAAAGGTACCCTAATACCATGTTGTACCATCTTTTTAGCCTCTTCCATAGATTTTCTTTGGAATAATGCATAGTTATAATCATTCAATCCAAATTCTCCAAGCATGCAGAGAGAATTTGCATGCTTCTCTGCACAATGTTAAATATAAAATACAATTATTTCTTACACCTAATTTATGAATGCGATCATGTGGCAAACGACGGTTGCTATATTAATCTAATATGACTATGGATAAACTTAAGAGCATTATTGTGTGCTTCCATAATCTAATGTATTTTACCTTGAACTACAAAAAGCAAAAAAAAAAAAAAAAAAAAAAAAAATTGAGCAAAAATTGGCCTACGCCACTGACTTGGGAAAAACAAAATAACAAATGGCCACAATAAATTATTTCGAGACACTCGACAATCAATCCAAACAAATATTGGCCAATCTTGAAAGGAAAAAGCAAAAGCGAAAAAAACAAAACAAGAAACAAAGTCAACAATAGCGGTGCCTGTCTAATGTTTCGATACAGGGAAAAAAATATTAAAAATAAAAATATACTTTAGTTTTGTAAGAAAACAAAAATGTCTAAACAAAAATGTCAAGCGACTCCAAAAAAACTTATCGAGAGACTCGAAAAAATTCAAATATGAGATTACCGAGTTGCTCGATCAATTATATGACAAAAACAATCACCAACATGAAAAATTTAATAATTAGTCCCAACCTGTTAAATCTGTAACTAATGTACTCCAAAAGTTTATGTTTTATTCATTTTTTTATCATGTTTTTCTTTGTCTAGTAACTCGACATATAAAAAAATATAAATAATAAAAAATTCGCCTATGCCGGCTTACTAAAAAAAATTGAAAAGTAAAATGGAAAAAAATTATTTTTTTCGATCGACTTAACAATCAATCCAAAATTTTTTTTTTCAACCTCGATGCATTATATGAAAAACAAAACAAAACAAAAAATATGTTAAAAATTAATATAAATGATAAAAAAAAATACAAAAACAAAAACCAACATACATATGATTCATTTTTGAAGTAACTCGACAAACTCAACATTGAGATTGCCGAGTTACCTGACCAACTATATACCTCAAAAAAAGAAGTGGGAAATAAAAAAAAATTTTACAATACATTAATATTATAATAAAATCATATTACATTTTATTATAATTATTAACTATAATAAAAACTGTTTCCTGTAATAAAAACTATCTAATTATAATATTAAATTTTTTGTACACTTTGTTATAATAATTGATAAAATAAAAGATCATATAACCAATAATAATAATTTCATAGAATATATAATAAATTTATATGATATATAATATAATATAAAATGTTATCATAAATGATAGAGTAAAAAAACAACGCATTTGCCTAATTTATCAAGTGACTCGAAAAAATTCAAATTTGACATTACCGAGTTGCTCAATCAATTATATGCGAAAAACAATTACAAACATAACAAATTTAACAATTAGTCCCAACCTGTTAAATCTGTAACTAATCTACTCCCAAATTTTATGTTGTATTAAAAATTTTATCATGTTTATTTTTGTCCAATAACTCGACATAAACAAAAAAATATAAATAATAAAATATTAGCCTACGCCGGCTAACAAGAATAAAATAAAAATAAAATGGACAAAATAAATTTTTTCGCCGACTCGACAATCAATCAAAATATGTTTTTGTCAACCTCGATGCAATATATGAAAAACAAAACAAAAGAAAAATTAAGTTAAAAATTAATATAAATGAAAAAAAAAAAACATAAACAAAAACCAACATCCATATGATTCATTTATCAAGTAACTCGACAAACTCAACATTGAGAATGCTGAGTTACTCGGAAAAAAAAAAACACAATAAAAGTCAACAATAGCGGATGATTTATAAGATTTGAATAGGGAAAAAATAAATACATACTTTAGTTTTTTGACAACACCAAAATGTCTATAAAAAACTGTGAAAAATGATGGCTCCCAAAGAAGAAAGAAAAGTCAACAAATGCAGCTTTTTTAATAAGTTAAACAAACTTACAGTACAAAACGGTGAGATTTGGACAAAATTAAGAATAATACAACATTAAAACGACATCGTGTTGGTTGAAGGGTGAATAGTAAACAGGTGATAGACACTTATATTATAGTAAAGATATATAATACATACAAAAACTCATAATTATAACTCTTTTATTTCTTACATTCACTTCCTTCCAAATCGTCTATATTAATTAGTACTCACTCCGTCCCAAATATATAGGCTGATTGAGTTTTTCACACGGATTAAGAATGTTATTGAAATAGTAAATTTTACCAATAGTTTTCCTAATTTAACCTTATTTAATGAGTATTATTTAAAAATAATTATTATTAAAATGTTGTTGGAAATATTCCTTATGTGTGGAAACTAGAAACCAAAGCTTGTAATGTGTAGGAAATCATTAAATATTTGAAGTTATCTTCACTAAATTTCCAAATTTCCAAGTTTCCAAGCATTGAATAATAAATATGGGTAAATTATGAATGTACAATTTCAAGATTAAGATGGGAAAATAATTATAAATAAACAAATTAAATAAATGTATTTTAGTAAAAGAACAAAAAAAAAAAAATATCTCAAAATAGAAACAAGCCTATATATTTGGGATAAGAGAAAAATGAAATGTAGCCTATATATTTGGGATGGATGGAGTAATATACATGAACAATTTTTTTAAGTAAAAAATATAAAAATATAGAGAAATTCTTTATTTTAAACGAAGGGGCCATTTTAAACCTAAAATTAGTAATATTCCCTTTTTTTAATGGTTCTGCCAGAGTTCAAATTTATTCAGAAGGAATTAATATTTTGAAAAATTTCTTAATTGAGTTTATTTTGCCAAATTTAGTGTCTTGTAGTATAACTTGTCAGGGTAATAACAAAAGCGTTACATTGGTATGGTATTTCTAGGAATTCACATAGATCAATTGCTAAGCACTATCAGAGGCTTCGATGAAAATACACAAACTCTTATAAGAAACATCGAATTGCTGAAAATTCGAGAAGCAAACGTGCATGCAGAATTACAAAATGCAGCATATCTTTCTAGAAAAAAATGCAAGAGAGAGGTTGAAGATTGGTTGATTAATGTCGAAAAAAATATAAGAGAATTCGAAAGCTTAGAACAAGAAGTACAAAGCAACATACAAGCTTATTCACACCAAAACTTGGCATAACGAGTTGAAAGAATGACCAAGGAAGTGGCAAAGCTTATTGAGCAAGGGAATTTTTCTGGAGGGCTTTTTCTTGAGGATAATGAAAGTATTGGCCAGCTATTGTTAACAGGCCCAGAATTTCTACAAAATTTCAATGACATTTGGGCATCATTAATGGATGACAACGTCTTAAGCATTGGCATTTATGGAATGGGGGGAGTAGGCAAAACGACTCTGGCAAAGCATGCCCATGTTAAGCTCTTAAAGGAATCCAAATACTTGGCTCATGTTTTTTGGGTCACTATCTCCCAAGAGTTCAGCATTTACAAATTGCAGAATTATATTTCCCAAGTTTTGAAAATAGGTATCTCAAAAGAGAGCAACAAGAAGAAAAGGGCAGCTGAGCTATTCCAGGCATTCAAGAATAAGGAAAAATTTGTACTTATACTGGATGATGTCTTGAAACAGATTGACACAGAGAATATATGTATTCTTCTAGGAATGGATGGATGCAAGTTGGTTATAACAAGTCGATCACTAGAAGTTTGTCACCGAATGGGCTGCCAGAAGATTATAAAAGTGAACACCTTTTCTGAGAGAGACTTCTGGGAACTATTTTTAAAGAAACTTGACCATGTTGAACTTTCTCCAGAAGTAGAAGAAATTTGCAAGAAAATGACCAAAAGATGCAGTGGCTTGCCACTTGAACTAGTCACATTGGCTGGAAGCATGAGGGGGATGACTGACATTCATGAATGGAGAGATGCATCAGAAGAACTAGATGAATCATGTATGGGGAAGCTGACATGCAAAATGGTGTTTTGCCAATACTCGTGTATGCTTTTAACAGATTGAAGGATCCAAAGCTAAAAAGTTGTTTCTTGTATTGCTCCTTGTATCCTGAAGACTATGATATTCCAAGAGACGAATTGATTGCAAATTTCATTTCAGAAAAGCTGATAGATGAAAGATTAAGTAGGCGAGCAGAGTTTGACCAAGGACATGCAATACTAAATAAACTAGAGAAAGCCTGTTTAGTAGAAATCTAGACTGATAGAGAGGTCGTGAAGATGCATGATTTGATCAGAGATATGGCACTAGAGATAACTAAACATAACCCTAGGTACATGGTAAAAGCTGGACTAGAGTTAACGGAAATACCAATGGTACAAAAGTGGACAGAAGATTTGGAGAAGGTTTCCTTGATGGATAACTCTATACATGACATTTCACCTGACACGTCACCAAAGTGTCCTAGACTTTCATCGTTGATTTTGAGTAAAAATTATCTTCTCAAGTTTATTCCAGAATGTTTCTTTGAGCAGATGCGTGGTCTCTGTGTTCTCAATTTAAGTAAGACTTCAATTGAGCAGTTGCCAAATTCCATATCACACTTGGAGAAACTTAATTCATTATTGCTCGGAGGCTGTGGAAATCTTGTATACGTGCCACCATTGTAAAAGCTCAGATTATTGAGACAGTTGGACTTAATGTTGGCAGAATTTCTGTGAAATGACTCCAAAGCAATAAAGCAAGAAACCGAAAAATGTAAAGGATGAAAATACACCGAGGCAATAGTTGAACTATTTGTCCTTAAGTCAATATTGTCCCGCAAAGGTGCATTCGGTCTTTGACAATTGACTCCCAAGATACAACGATTTCGTTTGAGTTTTGTAGCACTTTAAAAAACTCAAGTACAGCGAACCAAAATTAGTTTTGTACTCCAACGGATGAAATGGAATGGAAACCAGAATTTATGCAACTAAAATGCAATAATTTTGGTTAAAGATGATGAAATATATGAGTGCTTAATGTTTGTAAATCGTTTCTGTATCAACCTCTGAAAAAATGGACTTCCACAGGCCCTTTTTAACGTTGGAGATTCGGTTGAAAACGAAAAGGAATGAACCAAATCGTGCAACCCTTCAAAAGGACATGTCTGTTCATGCAAACCTATGCGATCGCATGGTTTTACCAAGCTGCGATCACATGGTACAAAAATCAGAACAGAACTTGATCCAGTTTAACCATGCGATCGCAAGGCTTTGTCTCTTGCGATTGCATGGAAGGACCCAAAAACGTTCTGCTTAAAATTTAGGCAGATTGCGATCGCAGGTGGAAATACCTGTGCGATCGCATTGTCAAAATTTTGACCCAAAATTGTCATTTTCCGTAATTTCTCATTCATTCGATATTGGTTTCGAGATGCCAAATATACCTTTTAAACATGCAGATAAATCTGAATTTTCTTTCCAGGGGCATTTCCCCCGAGCCCCCACGAGGGGCGCTGCCCCCTCGACCCCCGCGACCTGACCGGGCAGGTCGATCCCCGTTTCTTTGAAGCGTCGAAGTGGCAAACAAATTTGCCTAAACGGATTAGGTCGGGTCTTGTATATTTGGCCAAGTTGACACGGAGTCACTTTCGTTATTTTTAATACTTAGTTAATTTCTCGACATATTTAAACCAATTTCCAACACTTAACAGGTACTAGCATTGAGGAAGTGCCACAAGGTATGGAAAGCTTGACCAACCTCAAAATCCTATACTTGGATTGTTGTAATTTAAAGAATATACCGACTGGGACTTTGCATAGACTCTCACATCTTCAGGAGCTCACATTGCCATGCCATGTACTACACCCAACAAATGTTGAGGGATTGAGATGAAACGAAGGAAGGGGATCTAGGGTTTTCAAGAGAGGAAATAACAAAGCCAGAGAGAGAATAAAATATCTGTGTATTTCCTTAATTAACAATACACTGAAATGTTTAGTGTATATACATACAGAACCAAAAGAAGAATGAATAAGAATGAAAAACGTGTTTGTGATAATAACACTTTTACAAATACAAATGACACAAAGCAACTTTACAACTCAACATCCTCCCTCAAGCGTGGCTGAGGAAGATCAGCAAGCTTGTCATTGTCCAGCTTGTCACGAACTGAAGTAAGTTTGTCCCGAAATGTAGCAAACTTTGCACCAGCCAGTAGCTTAGTTAACATATCTGCAACCTGATCTTTTGTAGCTATGTACTGCACTTGCAAGGCTTTCTCAATGACTTTTTCTCTGATGAAATGTATATCAATCTCTATATGTTTTGTTCTTTGATGAAATACTGGATTAGTACCAAGAGAACCTGCACTAACATTATCACACCAGATAATAGGACAAGAATGTAAAGAAATATGTAACTCTGTAAACAGACTTTGGAGCCAAATAATGTCAGTGGCCGCTTGTGCCAGTGCCCGATATTCTGATTCGGTGTTGGACCTTGCAACCACTTTTTGTTTTCTGGAACACCATTGAATTAAATTCCCACCAAGAAAGACACAATATCCACTAGTTGATCGTCTATCATCCACACAACTAGCGCAATCAGCGTCTGAAAAAGCTTCTAAAGTCAGACTGGTAGTTGGTTTGAAATGAAGACCAAGTGTAGTAGTATTCTTCAAATACCTCAAGACCCTTTTACAAGCTTGCCAATGTAAGACAGTAGGAGCATGCAAGAACTGACTGAGTTTATTTACAGGAAAAGCAATATCAGGTCTTGTCATAGTGAGATACTGTAAAGCACCAATGGTGGACCGATAAAGTGTAGGAGATTCAAATGAGGGACTATCAGTCAGGGATAATTTCTGTCCAGTACACATGGGTGTGTCACACCCTTTTGCTCCCAACATATTTTTTTTTGCCAAAAGATCTTTGATATATTTTGATTGAGTCAAATATATCCTAGTGTGATCTCTAATGGCTTCAAAACCCAAGAAATACTTCAAACTTCCTAAAGTTTTTAAGGTAAATCGCATGTTCAGATCATGAACAAGTTTTAAAACTTGATTCTTATCATCTCCAGTGATAAGAATATCATCCACATAAACTAGCACAAACAAATGTTTTCCAGCAGAGAAATGAATAAACAAACTGGTGTCAGATGTAGATCCTGTAAAACCCAATCAAGCAAGGCCTGTTTCAATTTGTCAAACCAAGCTCTAGGAGCTTGTTTTAACCCATATAAGGCCTTATGCAACTTGCAAACAAAATTTGGATGATTCTCACCTACAAATCCTTCAGGTTGAGTCATGTAAACTGTTTCTTGCAAATCCCCATTCAGAAAGGCATTATTAATATCTATTTGCTGAATATCCCAACCATAGGTAACAGCCAAAGAAAGAATTACCCTTATAGTGGAAGGTTTTACCACAGGACTGAATGTTTCAAAGTAATCAACACCAGGGGTTTGCTGAAAACCCTTGGCAACAAGTATGGCTTTATATCTCTCCACACTACCATCTGAGAGGTATTTCACTTTAAAAACCCACTTGTTCCCAACTATATGCAGATCATCAGTGGATGGAACAAGGCTCCAAGTATGATTTGCTTTTAAAGCATGTAATTCAGTAGTCATAGCCTCAACCCACTTTGGATCCAGCAATGCTTCTTTTACAGATGCTAGTTCAATAGGTTGAGATAAGGAGGACATATATGCAAAAGTTTTTGGTTTATGAATTCCTGATTTAGATCTAGTTTGCATTGAGTGAAATGGTGTAGTGGAGGGCTTGGAAGTATGATCTAAAGTAGGCACATGATTACTGTCATGTTGGTGAGTAGAGGCAGCACTAGGAATAGATGGAGATGAAGGACTGTCCTGTTTGTGAGTGGAGGCAGCACTAGGAATAGATGAAGATGAAGGATTTTGTGGATGATTGTATAGCTGTGGAGACTCTTGTGGTTGACTGAATGGTGATGAAGGATTCTGTGGCTGACTCATCCTTGGAGAAGTAGCAAAGTCAAGTATTCTATCTTCAGATGTGTCCTTATTCACTGAATACCAGTTGTGAACAAGAAGTTGATTGGAGATTTGATCAGAATAGGCAACTTTCACAGGAAAGTTAAAACCACTAGTAAAGGAAAAATAGTTTTCATTGAATGTTACACTTTGGGCAATATAGATTCTTCCAGTAGGACTTAAGCATCTATAGCCCTTGTGTTTGTTGCTGTATCCAAGAAAGACACATTGTGTTGTGTGAAAACCAACTTTGTGCTTATTGTATGGTCTAAGAAAAGGAAAACAAGCACAGCCAAAAGTTCTGAAATGACTAAGACTAGGTTTCTCATTAAAAAACAATTCATAAGGAGTTTTATGATTCAGAGTAGCAGTTGGAAGTCTGTTGATGAGTAGAGTGCTTGTACCAAAGGCATCCCACCAAAAATTTAGAGGCATACTGGCTTGTGCTAAAAGAGTTAACCCTGTCTCTACAATGTGTCTGTGTTTTCTCTCAGACCTGCCATTTTGTTGGTGAGTGTGAGGACAAGGATGTCTAAACACAACCCCCAGTTTGGTAAGAAATGGTTCAAGTTTCCTATACTCCCCTCCCCAGTCAGATTGAACACATTTGATTTTCTTGTTGAATTGTCTTTCAACAAAATGCTGAAATTGCTGGAATATGGACACTAGTTCAGATTTAAGTCTCATTGGAAAGATCCAAGTAAACCTAGAGTACTCATCTATGAAGTGGACATAATATCTATAATCCTCAGTGGAAGTGACAGGTGAGGGTCCCCAAACATCAGTATGTATAATGTCTAGGGAAGATTTAGCACAATTTGAGGATAAAGGAAAGTGAGATTGAGATAACTTCTCATATTGGCATGCTTGACAGAAATTAACACACCTTTTAACATCAATGGAAATATTTAAAGAGTTCAGAACCTGTTGCAAAGTATGTTTATTGGGATGTCCCAGTCTTTGATGCCATAAGTTGGCATCACTGTTATTCAAATAGGTACAGAAAAAGGCAGAAACAGAATTCAAGTGTTTTTGTAAAGCAGAATTGGAGTTACAGGAGTCAGGATTTGATAATGAAGTGGATTTGGAAGTGGATTTGGACACATCTAGCTGATAGAGTCCATGCTTAAGCCTTCCTCGAAGAAGAGCTAGCTTCGAGAACTTGTCCTTAAAGACACAAGAGTCATTTTCAAACACAGCGATCAGGTTATTGTCAGCAAGAAATTTTGACAAACTAAGTAAGTTTTTCTTGATAAATGAGACATGCAATATGTTTTTCAGAAATAAAGGAGTATGTATGTTAGAGTTAAAAATGGATGAACCAACATGAGTAATAGAGAGAGCATTACCATCACCAACTGTGAGCTTACCCTTTCCTTTGTAGTCAGTATGAATATGAAGATTGTCAATATCAGAGGTGATGTGATCAGATGCCCCACTGTCCACATACCAAGCATCATCTTTAACCGTAGAAGGTGATGCTATATAGGCTTGAGAATGGTTGAAATTTCCTTTGTTGTGAGGAGAGTTCATCTCACTCTTGAATTATGTATCAAACCTCTTGTAACATTTCAACGTAGTATGCCCAACCTTATCACAGATTTGGCATTGTACATTTGCTCTGTTTCCTCTGCATCTTCCTCTACCAGAATTCTGGTGATTATAACCAGAATTGGCAAAAGAAGATGTCACTGACTGTCCAGGATTTCCTTTGAAACCTTTCCTGGCAGCAAAATTTGCAGAACCACCACCAAAATCAATAGTAGAGACTGCACATAACTGATCCAAACGCATCTCATGTGATTGAAGAAGATACTGAGCCTCTTGCAGGGTAACAACCTCACTTCGTGACGTGAGATTGACCACAACCGCATCATACTCAAAACCAATGCCCCCTAAAATGTACATTAGAAGGTCTGTATCACTCACAGGATTACCAGCAGTAGATAAGTTGTCAGCGATTTCCTTCATTGAAAGGAAATAGTCATTGATTAACTTATTTCCTTTCTTTGTGGATTGCAACGTAGATCGAAGATGTAGTACTTGAGATTTCGTCTGAGACACAAATAATCGCTCGAATGTTTGCCAAACCTGACTTGCAGTGGCACATCCGACTACGTGTCCAAACATGCTTTCAGAAATTGAGCCAAGAAGCCAACCATAATCAGTTGGTCCGTTCGCAACCACAGAGAATAGGTAGGGTTGAATCACCTTATGATTTCACCGGTATCTGCAGATCTGGCCTCAATCACCTTCTGAGGACAGGCCATGCTTCCGGTAATGAAACCTTCAAGATCATATGCCCGGAGTGTAGGCATGATCTGAGATTTCCAAAAATTGTAATTCGATCTCTCCAATTTCATTGCTATCGGTAAGAGAGTGGGCAGACTGTTTAGAACACCAGTCACGGCAACACTTTCAGTAAACAGAAGGCTACCAGCGGTGGCGTCTTCAGTCAAAGGAACATTTGAGGTTCCAGAATCCATGGCTGTGAAGCAATAGCTCTGATACCAAGATGAAACGAAGGAAGGGGATCTAGGGTTTTCAAGAGAGGAAATAACGAAGCCAGAGAGAGAATAAAATATCTGTGTATTTCCTTAATTAACAATACACTGAAATGTTTAGTGTATATACATACAAAACCAAAAGAAGAATGAATAAGAATGAAAAACGTGTTTGTGATAATAACACTTTTACAAATACAAATGACACAAAGCAACTTTACAACTCAACAGATTGAAACAGTTGGAACTATTTGATGGAAGATTGAATAGTGTATCCGATCTTAATCGATTAATCAAGTCTCAACAAAGTGAAGGGCTACTCAGATCATACCACATTATTATAAATGAGCCTGGAGAAGTTTTTGGATATGATGAATATTATCCACCTTGTAAAGTGGTACATTTTGGCGATGACTGTCTCGCGGATTACTCACTAGACGTATATGATAATTTACTGCCACAAGATATTGACGAACTACTCTTTGAAGGATCTGGCTTGAGTTGTTGCTTATTAGATTATTTCCCAATGTTGAATAATGCTAACAACTTAAAGAAATGCGACATAGCAGTGGAGGATAAAATAGAGTGCATTGTGAGGTTATCGTCTACAGAGGAGAGGAAGAACAACAGTCTCGTGGGGTCCCATTTCAAAGCCTTGAAGATTTATTCCTTTACTGTTTTCCAAATTTTATTGGTCTCCTCAAGTGGGAAGGAGGAGGAGCAGTTGCACCTCTTCCACGTGGCGCTTTTTCCCAGCTTAAAATGTTGCACATTTATGATTGTGGTAAAATGACGATGCTTCTCCCTTGGAGTTTGGTACAGAACCTCCATAATCTCCAAAAGTTGGATGTTTCTAATTGTGATGAAATGGAAGAGATAATAGGAGACGATGGCAGAGATCCTACTACAAACAGTAGCGCTAACATCACCCTGCCAAAGTTAAAAGATTTATCGCTTAAGAATCTATCAAAATTAAAGAGCATTTGCAAGGGGACGATGATTTGTGATTCCATCGAGTCTATTTCGATATTTAATTGTACAGAACTAAAGAAGTTCCCATTGCATCTGGATGGACAACCATCTGGTCCCAGATTCCTCAAAGATATAAAGATAGGGAGAGAAGAGAAACAGTGGTGGGAATCATTGGAGTGGGACCATCCGAACGCCCATAATGTCCTTCAACCCCTATTAAGGCTATATTGGTGATGTTTGCTAAGAGAAGAAGCTATTTATCACACGTAAGTCTTCTATTTTTAACATGATTTAGTTCATCAATCCTAACTGCTGTGATGGAAAGAAATTATAGTGACAAAATAAGTCTCAGTTTTCTTTGTCAGGTTTTTACATGGATGTGTACCTAATTGTCTGGTTGAAAGTAGGCCAATACTAAAGTTGCAGTTTGATCTCAACATCTTCCATTGATTTTCAAGCATTTTATCGCAACACAAATGTATTTTGAGATTGCTTTGTTACAGTTTTTTAATGTTGTATATCTTATCTTGTACAGTATTATCACTTGATTATTGGATGGTATTTGCAAATTCTTCTAATAGCTTCTCAATCAGCATAATTTTTAATTCTCAATAAATATATCCAATAAAATTCAATTCTTTTGATTTCCCTTGAATCTAGCAATTATCCCTTTCAAACAGTGATTAAAGATTCATGTGCAATGCGGTGACAATAACACAACAACCGAAACGAATATATATAATATATATATTTTGTGGAGCTGATTTTGTTTTTTATCTACCAAAATAATTCCACCAAAATTTTGATTTTTTTTTTTAAATTAATGCCACCAAATGCATTTGTACCAAACACTTCAATAAAAATTTCATATCAATTTAGAGTTCCATTATCAATTACAATTCTTAAATATCTTAAATTAAGTGGCTGCTGGACAAAGTTTTTTATTAAAGTTTGAACAAATTTTGATAAAAGTTGATAAAATATGTGGTCGAAAAGTTGATAAAAGTTGTGGATCTCATAAATATAGTTAAAATTAATTGTTGACTTTGATCTCAATTTTCTAACAACTTTTTAAACTAAACCAAACAAGGCCTAAATCTCTCTTTAAAAAATGTCCAAGACAATTAGTGGGGGCGTACATGGGCGGGAGCTAGGAATTTTGGCTTGTGGTGGCACTATGGTGGTTAGCGGTGTAGTAGCAGGCAACACAGCAGTAGTCGGTAGAGAAAGCAACATTTGAAGAAAATAATAAAACGAGTAATGCTGTTTGTACAAAAAAATTGTTACACATCGCATTACAGATGCTAAGATGGCAAGTGAATTTTTAATTTGTGATAATAAGTCATGGGCAAATGGGTCATTGCACTATGTTGCCACATCATCTTATGTACTAATCTGGACACTGATGTACAAGTAGCATGATTCTAATAAAACTACTCATTTTATTCAAAAACTTGTTATTTTATAAAAGTAATTGATTTTGGGTTAGTTGCACATAAAAATAGAATAAAATAGTGAACAAATAAAAAATGGAATCAACATTTTATTTATAAAAAAAATAAAAATAAAGTTTTGATTAAAGCAAACTTGAAAAATCGAAAAAAATGTGAAAAAAAAATGAAAATCATATTTACTCAGGCATATAAATATGAAAATAAAGTAAACAAAATACAAAAAAATCAATTCCCTATAAGAGAAGAAAAAACAAACTTATGTTCAAGTTAAGTAAAAACAACCATATCTTCACGATATTTTAAAAAAGGAAATGGTGTTTTGTTTTATTTTTCAGATTTTGGAATTGAAATTCAAGGAAACGTTAAGGTCTAAAAGATTAAGTTTGGTGTTAAGAATATTGTTTTACCAATTTTATTATTCTAAATGTGAGAAAATTAATGCTAAAGTTTATAGAATTATGTAAAAAGGTGAAATATGCAAATGGAACTAAAGGTTGGGAATTTAAAAGTCATTTTTTAAGGTTGGGAATTAATTGCACAAATTTCTCAAATGAAAATAAAAAGAAAAAGATAAAATTACAGCTGGCATTGCTTTACATTCATCTAAATTTATAGCATTTATTTATTTTGTTGTTGGGAAAAATTATAAAATTTAAATTTTCTTAAAACGAAGTAAAATTTTGAAATATAATGGAATTTGGTGTATTATAAGAAGCTTTGCAACTCAATGATCCTAACGTTTATAAGTTGAAATTTTTAAATTTGGTGCATTAAAACTGTGTCTTGATTACTGTAAGTTGGTGATGCTTCTCTAAGTAACTTAAGTTTGTTGCTGCAAAAGTTTGAAATATAAGTGAAATGTGATTGATGGACGGTAGTGTTCTTTTGAGGCTGGTAACGTTGTTTGCTATTGAAATTTTTAGGAATCATGCGTGTTTCAAAATTTACTCCTGTCTGGCTATGCGTCGCGAAACTGATCTAAAGACTCATTGAGTTGCTTCTTCCAATTGTAGAACTATTGAAAGATATCACTTTTATATATTTTGTCGAATTTATAGAATTTTGAATTTTCCAAATCATTGCAAGTTAGACATGCAATTGGATTTGTTATCTCATTTATCTTACTTTATAGATTTTTTGTCCACATTATCACGACCGACCGGAGAGAGGGAGTTTCTCCTCTACACATCCAAAATAACAATATATGTCTGTCTTCCAAAGGTAAAAAACAAGTACCCCAAAATCTCCCTTCCTCAACTCATCCAACTGTTCAAAATCCAAAACCCACATACTGGAAATCCAAATTCCACATCCACACGTACCGAAAATCCGAAATTCACATCCAAAATCATCATCCGCGAGTTTATTTTTACCAGTAATACTCAATATGTCGTTAGAGAAAATTTGTTTTTTTCATTCAAATCTTCCGCGGTTTCTCTCTCTAGACATTAATCAGCCAATTTTTTCTCTTAGAACTGTTTAATTTTTGGTAGTGGAGACTCAATTTCCATCAATTATGAATTTGATTTTTATTTCCAATTATTTTGTTCAATCTGGTTAATACGACAATGAGGATTTTTTCCTGAATTTTTTTTTTTTTTACAGTATCTGCAGTAATTCTCACTCTCTGATTTCTCGAATTTCAATAAGTATTTAGGTGACAGTGTAGGAATTTGTAATATGCTGTTAACGTGGGACTGAATTTAAATTCTGGGCAATCCGTGAATTAGTTTAGAGATGTGTAAATTTTTTTGGGCTGGTAGTGGGTTTTTCTATTTGATTTTGTGCATGTTTTGAGTAATAAGAGGATTTTGATTTGGTAATTTGTTAGAGGGCAACAGTGGATGTGACCGGTCATAAGGCCCATGGTGCTGTTCCGGAGATTGGTGCTATTGTCATTGCAATAGTAAGGTTCTTTTAATTGCTAATACTTTTCCTTGTTAAATATATATATGTTAAACTAGGATTTGAATTTTCGGGCAACTACGCGTATTAATATTCTTGAAAAAACTTGAATTTCTTTGATAGAATTTAGCTGCTCTAACATTGAAGCAAAAACTTGCGGCTATATGCTATTTATGACAATGTACAGGGTTGATTACTTTGTGGGTCTTAAACAATATCAAGGCAAAAAGGTTATCAAGATAGAGAGGAATTATATTTCTGTATATTGCATTCAACATCTGAATTTACACTATATATACACAAGATGTAAAACTGAAAATACAGCTAAACCAATAGAAAAATGACACCTCATCAGACTATTTAACAAACTAACTACTTGGAATATTAAATAACTAACTGAACAAAACTGAAGCTAATGGTTGCTGCTGCTGATGACTGAAGCTAACGGTTGCTGCTCCTGATGACTCCTATTCTTTACATCCCCTCCTCAAGTAGGAGCATGTAGATCAATCATGCCCAACTTGGA
The DNA here is from genome assembly GCA_030279155.1 of Forsythia viridissima. Taxonomy (NCBI): domain Eukaryota; kingdom Viridiplantae; phylum Streptophyta; class Magnoliopsida; order Lamiales; family Oleaceae; genus Forsythia; species Forsythia viridissima. The sequence goes on from CM059033.1 coordinate 2,112,206, forward strand.
CACAAGTTTAAAGAACTGGGGGCTGGCTAAAGCTTTTGTGAAAATATCCGCAAGTTGTTGATGAGTGGAGACATGTTGTGGAAGAATGAAACCAGCCTTGTATTGATCACGAACTAGATGGCAGTCAATTTCTAAGTGTTTTGTACGCTCGTGAAAGACGGGGTTCTTAACAATGTGCAAAGCAGCTTGATTATCACACCATAGGTTAATAGGAAACGGAATTGAAAGATGAAAGTCTTGAAGGATATAAGAACACCATTGAAGTTCACAGACAACTGATGCTAGGCTTCTATACTCAGCCTCTGCTGATGAACGTGACACTGTAGTTTGCTTTTTGGTCTTCCAGGAGATTAATGCTGATCCAAGAAACACGCAATAACCTGTGAGTGATCTACGAGTGGTTAAACAGGCTGCCCAGTCGGCATCACAGTAGGCTTCAAGCTTCATTTCATTTTTCACTGGATAAAATAGTCCTTTTGAAGGACTACCCTTCAAGTATCGAAGAAGATACACTGCTGCTGACCAATGTTGTTCACAAGGAGCATTAACATACTGGCTTAACTGTTGAACACAATAGGTAATATCAGGTCTTGTAAAATTGAGGTAGAGGAGTCTTCCCACTAACCGCCTGTACTTATCAGGATGAGAGAGCAATGGTCCAGCTGATTCTGAAAATTTTGTTCCTTTTGGTATTGGTGTAGGGGCAGGTTTAGCACCCATCAAACCTGCATCTTTAATCAAATCCAACGTGTATTTGCGTTGATTCAAGTATGTCCCTTCTGTACTTCTTGCAATTTCAATGCCAAGGAAGTATTTGGCTATATCCAAATCCTTAATGGTGAAAGTTTGATCAAGATATTGTTTAACTGCTCTTATCCCATTTTCATCATTTCCAGTCACCAAAACATCATCTACATACACTATTAAAGCAAGAAATAAAGAATCCTTTTTATGAATGAATAGACAGTGATCATGTGAGGATTGATGAAAGCCAAAAAGTTTTATTTTGGAACAAAATTCTGAATTCCATTGTCGTGATGCCTGTTTAAGTCCGTATAGGGACTTCTTTAGTTTACAAACTTCTCCATTTTCAGCCTTTGAATATCCTTCTGGGGGAGTCAAGTAGACTTCTTCATCAATAAAACCATGTAAAAATGCATTGTTTATATCCAGTTGATGAATAGGCCAAGAATTCATAGTAGCAAAGGCAATGAACAATCTAACAGTCACAATTTTAGCTACTGGAGAAAAGCTTTCTGAATAATCGACTCCTTCCTTTTGGTGATATCCCTTAGCCACTAACCGGGCTTTATATCTTTCTATAGTTCCATTGGGATTTACTTTAACTTTGTAAACCCATTTGCATCCAATTGGTTTCTTTCCAGCAGGTAATGGCATCACTTTGTTTGAAGCTTCTCTATCTGTCATTCTTTTAATTGCACCACAATTACATTGTGCACATGTACATTGTGGTATAGGATCTAGGGCATTTAACTCATCCCAGAATTTCTTCAATTTTGAATAATATTGCATTATACTCAGATTTCCTTGATGAATTGAGCTGATCTCTCGTTGAATGTGATAAATCATAGGACCATTGCTTTCACCATAATGTTCTTCAATTTCCTTCCATAATTCTCTAGCAGATCCAGCATAGAGAAATGATTCTGCAATTTCTTTCACCATTGAATTTAATATCCATGAGACCACCATACAATCTACTCTTCTCCATTGAGCATATTCAGTCGAATTTTTTTCAGGTTTTCTACAACCTCCAGTAATGAAATCAAGTTTTACCTTGGCCTCTAGAGCAATCTTCATCGATTTGCTCCAGGTAAGAAAATTCTGTCCTGCTAATGGTGCTGTGACTAGCATCATTCCAGGATGGTCAGATGCCTGTAAGAAAAGAGGATCTCCATTGTTGTAAGTAGAGGTCTCCTTCAAAGCACTTCCCGTTCCTTCTTCTCCAGCAACACGTACTGGTATGGATCTTGTTCCTGAAAATTCATCATCAGCCATTTCTTATCAGGATTACCTGATTAGCTAAGATATTTTGGTTTGGATCTTGCTCTGATACCATAAACAATATCAAGGCAAAAAGGATATCAAGATAGAGAGGAATTATATTTCTGTATATTGCATTCAACATCTGAATTTACACTATATATACACGAGATGTAAAACTGAAAATACAGCTAAACCAATAGAAAAATGACACCTCATCAGACTATTTAACAAACTAACTACTTGGAATATTAAATAACTAACTGAACAAAACTGAAGCTAATGGTTGCTGCTGCTGATGACTGAAGCTAACGGTTGCTGCTCCTGATGACTCCTATTCTTTACAGGTCTTGATTCAGGGAATCAGGGGGTTGCTGGATAGATTGAATTAGGGCTAAATTTTAAATATTTAGCATAATTGGTGTAATAGCCTGCTCCTAAAAATCATTTTGAAACTAAATAGTTAATATTGTTTAAGAAAATACATGTCGAGTTACCAGTATAAGATTCAGCATTTGTGCTAATAGGTAGGAAATCGGATCCAATGTTATAGGTAAAAATGGAATTATACAATTTAACCTTATTAACAATAACAATTCATAAGCTGATTATAACTTGAATTTTACAAAATTACTAAGCATGGGTCAGGTGAATGTTAAGAATGCAGTTAAGAAGGGGATTGGGAATTGACATGTGGATGAATTGGCCATATCAATTGTGTTTCTGACTTTGTTTCTTTAGTCCTGTACACCGAATACATTTTCCTCATTTGGTGCAAACTTTGCCTACTAAAAGTTTGTATACCTTCCTAAAGAATTTGATGTCCACTCAAAAACTATTGTAACATTTTGGTGCGAACTTTGCTCATAAGAAAGTATACACTTTTTAAAAGTCACCCTCATCTTATACAGTATTTTATTTTATTTTGACAGGTTATTAAAGTGATGGCTAGAATGGCTTCAGTAGATATAATGTGCGCAGGTCCCAAATCTGTACGAGAAAAATTCACAGAAATTATTAGGTATGAAGAATATTTTAAGTTAATGGTTGACAATTGTTAATGAACTATTGAGTGATGATAAGACATGCTTCAAATGCTGGTTTCACAAAAATTTCTCTAGACGGCAATTACTTCATTGTCTAAAAGATGAAATGATTTTGTGCTATTATATGTCCGACATGTTAGAAAAATGTTCTTTGTATTTCAACTTCATGTTCAGAGATCCAACCTACTCCCAACACCGATGATAGAAATGAGAAGAGAGAAAAGATGAGAAAAGGTTTATATCTCTTATTGCTATGTGATTTAATTTTATGCTGCACTTCTAGGTCTGATGTCAGGATTCGACCTCTTTCCAAAACCTTTCTTTTCTTAAGCTCTTGTTGTTAGGTTTTTCCTACAGAATCATCATTTATATGTAAAAGGTAGATACCATATGATGTTTTTGCTCTTCTAAGAGCTTGCAGTTTTTGACACCTGCAATATTTTATGGCCTTTTAGAGATGTTAATGGAACTAATTTTATAATTACTTGTTTTCTTTATGTGATAAGATTTCACAAAAGGATGAAGTGTTGGATCAATTGGTGTTAAAAGAAAGTAAATTAGCAGATTAATTGTAAATTGATTTACTTTACTACTGCATATGTGTAATTGAGTAAATTGTGGACCAAGCTATTAGAGTAGAGTGATTTTAGGATCTGAATTATTCTCATGCCTAGAATAGCCATATTGTTTTGTATATATATAGACTATCCTTGTATAGAGAAACAGATGAGGGCAATATACACATTATTCATTCACCATCTTGTTCACTTTGTTTATGGTATCAGAGCAACGGTCCTAGCATCTCTGACCTAACATCTTCTGCCACAACCAAAACACATATTCCACTACATGGACAGCATAGTTGACACAGAGAACACAAAAGTGACAGAGGAAAAGCAAGCTATTTTACCTGATACTCTAGCTTACATCATTCAAATACATCGGGCCTCGTCCTGGTCAGCATACTCCTGAATGGACGCAACTATGGAGAGTGGTGTCGTTCAATGCGCCGCAGCCTCAGCGCCAAGAACAAACTTGGCCTCATTGATGGATCTATAAAGGCTCCGCCCAAAACAGATGCAAAATTCCAACTATGGCAATGCTGCAATGACCTGGTGGTGTCGTGGATCCTCAATTCTGTCCAACCAGCAATAGCTCGCAGTGTGATCTACTCGGACACAGCTGCAGAAATTTGGAATGACCTCGAGGATAGATTCTCTCAAGGAGACGAATCTAGAATCTACCAAATTCGGCAAAAAATTGTCGAATGTCGCCAATGATCCCTCTCCGTCTTTGCCTACTACACTAAACTCAAGGGGCTTTGGGATGAATTGGGGTCCTACCAAGAACCCATCACCTGCTTATGTGGCACGATCAAGAAAATCACCGAAAAAGAAGAAAAGGAGAAGGTGATGCAGTTCTGAATGGGACTGAACGAACCATATTCCCAGATTCATGGATCGATATTGATGATAAGCCCTCTTCCAGATACGAGGAAGGTCCACGGTCTGGTTCTTCAACAAGAAAGGCAGGTGGAAGTTGCACATCGTCGGGAAATTATACCAACAGCCCACGCCGTTGGTCGACCACAAGGTGGAAGCCGCAACTCTTCCACGCACCGTCGTGACCCATCTTCCATAAACAAATTTTGCACACACTGTGAGCAAAACAACATTCAATGGAAAATTGCTTTTATCTGATTGGGTTTCTAGTGGGAATGGCATGGAAAAAATGTGAAACCCAAAAATAAATGAGGAGCAGCCTATAACGTGGAGATAAAGAAGGAATGGAACAATGAGGGCCCAACTTTCACAGCAGAGGAATACAAGCAAATCATGGCTATGCTCCGGGACAAAAATAGTAACAATCAACCACTTGCAAATGCGACAGGTATATTTACACCCACCTACGAAAATATAAAATATGATGCACATACAACATTGTATTGGATTGTGGATAGTGGAGCAACGGATCACGTATCACATCTCGTACCTACTTACAATAAAAATAAGACACCGCACAATTTTATTAGACTACCTAATGGCGAACAAGCTACCATTGAGAATGTTGGGTCCATCCAATTATCGTCAAAATTGTCTCTTGATGGAGTTCTTCATGTACCAAAATTTCATGTGAATTTGATATATGTGAGTAAATTAACGCGAGCTTTGAAATGCATAGTGATATTTTACCCAGATTTTTGTGTTGTGCAGGACATGGATACGATGAGGACGATTGGCCTAGGCAAGCATTTTAATGGTCTCTACTATCTCACACCGACCCAAAATCCCTGTCTCGTCAACCACATAACTCGCACTTCCAACCTTTGGCACCAACGTCTCGGACATCCATCCGCCGCTCCTCTCCACCATTTATCTCAATCTTTTTCAGACATTGTATTTAATTCTAAGCATGTTTGTGAGATTTGTCCTCTAACAAAACAATGTCGTTTATCTTTTTCTTCAAGTTCAATAAAAACAGTTGCACCATTTGATTTGGTTCATTGTGACATTTGGGAACCACACAAAATCCACACACATTCCGGGGCCCGCTACTTCTTAACTATTGTCGATGATTTTACTCGCTATACTTGGGTACACCTTATGAGTTTTAAATCCAACACTCAATCCTTATTAAAATCATTTTTCTCTTGGGTAAAAACGCAATTTTATCGAGACATTAAAATCTTACATGCCGATAATGGGGGTGAATTCACATCAATGCATTCTTACCTTGATGAACGCGGTACCATCTTTCAACATTCATGCACTCACACCCCCCAACAAAATGGGGTCGTTGAGCGTAAACATCGCCACCTCCTAAATGTATCCTGAGCCCTTTGATTTCAAGCCAATTTACCATTACATTTTTGGGGGAAGAGTGTCCAAACAGCATGTTATCTTATCAACCATCTCCCTACACCTCTACTTTCTCACAAATCTCCGTACGAACTTTTATACAACAATCCACCAAACTACTCCGATCTTCGGGTTTTCGATTGCCTTTGTTATCCTACAAACCTCACCTCCGACATTAAGTTTGATTATCGTGCACGTCGCTGCATTTTTATCGGCTATCCACTTGGACAAAAAGGTTACCGTGTTTATGACCTTGAAAACAAAAAATTCTTTACCTCCCGAGATGTCACTTTTCATGAACATACATTCTTTTTAAATAAGCTCCTACTAGAAAATCAAGATGACAGCCCGGTTCTCTCATTTCCTGGTGACCCAATTCCATCTCATGACCCCAACATCTCAAGTCTGTCTAATCAACCTGACCAGTCCAACCCCGTCAATTCAACACAAGAAAATAATGATATTATCCCTTCCTTGCCAAATGTAGTGGGTGCAACCCCTCATATCGATCCAGCCTCCTCAATTGATCAAATCGACCGACCCACTTCAACTGAGCCATCCTCTTCGCTCGAACATCAACCTACTCCACTCAAAGTATACTCATGTCGCCCGCACCTTACCGACATCACCACAATGTCGGAGCTACCTTCGGCACCACCATCACCTGCAAACAATCCCCTACTGGATTCTCCAAACCCCCCCACCTATCCCCACTAACCTTCGTCGCTCATCCCGAGTCCACCGACCTCTGACCCATCTCCGAGATTTCAAATGTACCATGCTGCTGTCCTGGGCCCTGACGTCTCTTTTTCTTCTTCATCCGGCACTCACTATCCATTAAAACAATATGTCTCTTACTTTGGGCTCTCCAATAATTACCATTCATTTGTGTATAATATATCTCAACTGGTTGAGTCGACTAATTATGAACAGGCTCGTCACAGTGGGTCGCTGCTATGAATTCTGAAATTAAAGCTCTTGAGGACAACAAAACATGGTCCTTGGTTTTCCTGCCGACTGGCCAGCGATCCATCAGTTGCAAATGGATTTTTAAAATTAAGTACCATGCTAACGGCATGATCGAACACTACAAAGCTCAACTTGTAGCAAAAGGATTCACCCAACGTGAAGGCATCAACTACAAAGATACCTTCGCTCCCATTGCCAAATTAATCACTGTCCGTTGCTTAACAATTGATGCAGTTAGACATTGGCCTTTACACCAAATGAATGTGCAGAATGCATTTTTGCATGGTGAATTAGTTGAGAAAGTATACATGTTGCCTCTTCTGGGTTATCGTCGACAGGGAGAGAACGTAGTTTGTCGACTCCACAAGTCACTTTATGGCCTCAAACAAGCATATCGAAGTTGGTTCCAACGGTTCTCTTCTGTAATTCAAGAAATTGGTTTTCAACAGTCAAAGGCCGATTACTCATTGTTTACACAGGTTTGTGGAGATTCCATTACAGTTGTGCTACTTTATGTTGATGATATGGTAATAACAGGCAACGACAAGAAAGCTATCAGTGACCTCAAGAAGTTCCTCAATAGTTGTTTCAAGATTAAAGATCTTGGACCACTTAAATACTTTCTCTGCATCGAAGTTTCTCGCTCCAAGGTAGGAATCGCTGTTTGCCAACGAAAGTACACACTTGATATATTAGAAGAAGCTGGGTTACTTGGAACTAAACCTGCAACTGTCTCCATGGAACCTGACTTAACACTTACAGAAACAGGGAGTGAAGTCCTCCAATATCCTACTCAGTATCGCAGACTAGTTGGCAAACTGATCTATCTCACCATTAGCTGACTTGAAATCACATATTCGGTAAACACACTCAGCCAATTCATGCAAGAACCAAAAGTACATCACCTCAAGGCAGCTCATCGACTTCTTCAGTACTTGAAGGTAGCTCCAAGACAAGGATTATTATTCTCATCAAATAGTTCACTTTACTTGATCGGATATTGTAATGTCGACTGGGCAAGATTCCTAATTACACGGCGATCCATAACAGGCTATTGTATCTTTCTTGGAAAGTCTCTTGTGTCATGGAAGAGCAAGAAGCAAACAACGGTATCAAGGTCATCGACGGAAGCAGAGTATCGATCCATGGCTGCAGCTGCTTGTGAACTTTCTTGGTTGAGATATTTGTTAAGAGACTGACATGTACCACATCTCCAGCCAGCAATGTTGTTTTGTGACAACCAAGCAGCCTTACACATTGCTGCAAACCCGGTGTATCATGAGCGGACAAAGCATATCGAGCTGGATTGCCATACTATCCGTGAGAGAATCCAGAAGGGGAAGGTCAAAACTACTTACGTGCAAACTAGAAATCAGATAGCGAACATATTCACAAAGATATTGCAATCACCGGCGTTTCACACACACCTCAGCAAGTTGAGTGTCATTGACATTCACACTCCAACTTGAGGGGGGGTGTTAAAAGAAAGTAAATTAGCAGATTAATTGTAAATTGATTTACTTTACTATTGCATATATGTAATTGAGTAAATTGTGGACCAAGCTATTTGAGTAGAGTGATTTTATGATCTGAATTATTCTCATGCCTAGAATAGCCATATTGTTTTGTATATATACAGACTATCCATGTACAGAGAAACAGATGAGTGCAATATACACATTATTCATTCACCATCTTGTTCACTTTGTTTAATTAGAGTAGCCAAAAAAGATACATATAGTTGACCACATGCTTATTGAGAATTAGGCTTAGTTTTTTGTTTTTTTGTAAATGTCTTTCTTGCATTTAATCAGCAACAATCAGTGTGCTGCTTATGACTTTTCTCAGAATAACTTAAAATAAGTTTAGGAATTGCTAATTATACGTAGCCTCTAATTCAGAGAAGCTGACTTCTTTCTATCACCTAATTACTTAAGATTTGTATGCTCATTCTGATTCATTTAATGGGTTCATTTGAAGCGGGGGAAGTAGGCAAGAGAAGCATCAATTATTTTCCGCAACGTTATTTAGATATGCACCACAGTAACAAGAGGCCATCATCACATCAAATCTACCGAAAATGGCAAGATGGATACGAATAATACGAAATTAATGTGTGATGAATTGTATATGGTAATTCTGTTTTCATTTAATTTGGTAATATGAATATATTATTACTAATCATTATTTAGTTATTATTTTGTGTTGGGTGTGTAAAGTGACTCCAAAGTGCAGAAACAAGAAAACCGAATGAAAAAAGATGATATGCAAAGTCGAGGCAAGTGTTGAACATTTTGTCCTTAAATCGAATTTGCCTTGCAACGGTGGTTACGATTTATGGCAATCAACTCCTAAAATACAATGACTTCTACTTGTGTTTGTAGCACTTCAAAATACAAGCACAACAAACCAGAAATGGTTTTGTATTCCAAACGATGAAATGAAATGAAAACCAGAATTTTTATGCAACAATGCAATAAATTTGGTTCAAGGAATGAATATATGAGTTAGTTGTATTTTCATATCAATTCTGTACTGAATAGGACGTCCATATTGTCCTATTTAACGTTGATGAAGTGTTGGGAACGAAGAGGTGTGGAGTCAAATCGTGCAACACTTCAAAAGGACATGTCTGTTCACGCTTATACCTATGCGACAGCATGGTTTTAACAAGCTGCGATCGCAAGGTACACTTTTGAAGACAGAATTTAATCTAGGCTAACCATGCGATCGCATGGCTTTGTCTCCTATGATCGCATGGTAGGACAAAAAAATATTCTGCTTAAAAATTCAGCAAGTTACGATCGCAAGATAAAATACACATACGATCGCATGAGATAAAGAACCCGTGACCTGACCGGGAAGATCGATTCCCGTTTTGACACCCCAAAGCGGCGAAGCGGCAAACTATTTTGCCTAAACGGATTGAGTCGAGTCTGAATATTTAGCCGAAGTTGACACTAAGTTATTTTAGTTGTTTTAAATACTTAGTCAATTTTTCGAATTCTTAAACCAATTTTCAACATTTTGCAGCCCACAATTGCTCTGCTAATTGATTATCACTTACAATTGAATTTGAATTCTGGTCGGTTGGATACACCGCGAGTAAGCAGTATACTAGTATCTCATATTGTTAGATCATTAGATAAACACATGCAATGACTTCGAGACAATTAGCAAAGTTTGGCTGTCTTCAGGTGTAGTAATGGAGAATTGTTATGGTCAAGTAGGTACTCAGTTATGGTCTTGTTGCTGGTTGTAACAGCAGTTACTAATTAGTCTCATTACTCAAGAGCATCATTGTTTCTTACCAGCACGGTAAAGTTGATGAATTGTGTGCCATATGTCTACGTAAAGCTATGGTTTAGAATCTCTTCTCATATAAATACCAATATTTACAATATTAGATCCAATCTTTGTGTGCTTGACTGCTTGTTTTCAAGTATTGATCATTCAACTTGTGTGTCTGACTACATGTTTTATCGACCCTGCCTTGTCAATGGAACGTGTGTAAGGAATTGAGGTATACATGCACAGCGAAAATTAAATGTTCAATTCCTTTAAGCCCGGATCAACCTTGTACTTAGATAGAATTCGTGATAGAAATTTACCTTTGATGAATATTGTGAAATCTGATTTCTCTGATTAGTTGGAGGTGCGATCTTTAATACCACAGCTGTCCAGATGTCCAGCCTCCAATGGTGATCCACACAGCAAGAACAGATGTGGACTTCCACGATCAAAAACAGATGAAAGTGGAATTGGGTTGTCTTTTGCTTGTGCTAGCAAGTAATTAAAGATCAACAACTCTTGTGATTAATCTGTTGTGGCCTTGTATATATAGGTAGGGCTAACCCTAGCCCTAGTTCTAGTCCAACTAGAACCCATCAACAAACGGGCCTAATTAATTAATCTAATTAATTAATTTGGTCCAATAAGTAATTAAGTCCGACCCAACTATTTGGACCTTGGACATTAATTATTACAATCTCCCACTTGGACAAGGTCCAATTCCAGATGCTCAATTCTCACTTTATGTGTGTGACCCATTAGGTTCCCTTTCACGATGGCAAACGCAGTGATATTCTCATCGATTCACCAAGATCGATCAATTCACGTCGCCGTCCAAGATTGACATCTAGCAATGTGTCAAGGCAATCCATGTGAAGGAAAATGTCATGTGGTATGACAGAACCAATATATGTGCAGTTACCGTGGAAATATAATCCCTTCATCAATATAACCCAATTGGTTAAGAGATATGGATCAGCGTCAATCTCATTTCAACCAATTATGTTATTCACCTCAACTCTTCGTTGATCTAATCTAGTTATGATTCAAACATTTTCAACTCATAACTCCACCTCGGCCGAGGAAATTTATATCAACTTAAATGGGCAAAAATTAGGTTATAATCTCCTACTTTCGAGGAATGACGAATTCTCATATTAGACATTCACAACCTTCATACGATTCTCACTGTACCCGTACAACGTCTTCCTGGTGACTCAAATCTTTGAGCCCCATCAAACGCTTGCCAAAGTACAGTGGTCCTCATATAAGATTCTATGATGTCCTCAAGTCAAAAGACCAAATCCACAACCGCGCATTAGAGATTTACCACTGACGCTTAGATAGTTATCCATGTGGAATCTCTAGGCGGATCATCCAATGTCATGTTCTCATAACAATGCATTCATGTGTTCATTTAGATGTCCCTCTACATCTTAGCTCGTGAGATCAGCTACTTTTTTTCAAAAGAAATGCAACACATACTAGTCTATCCGCAATAATGATATTTGTATCTCATTATTACTATGACTAGGGATATTTCAAGAATAAGTTATTTATAACTTGTATCTCACAATCACAACACCTTGTGATTAACAAGTTACTGTGAATTTTTCTTCAGACTCTATTATTTTAAATAATAAAATTTAAAAAATAACAGATCTGTCATTAAAATGTAGATAAGCATTTAATTAATCAATTTGTTCATATACTTCAATGTCTAACAAAAAGTATATTACAAAATGTCCCATACAAACTAGATCCAATCATTCAGGTATCTTAATACCATCAAATTTAGCATGACCATCATGCTTGTGCTGGGACAACAACTTTGTTAAAGGATTTGCTACATTATCGTATGTTAGGACTCGTTCTATCTTTATATAATTTCTTAAGATTATCTCCCTGATGAGATGGTATTGCCTCAATATATATCTGGATCATTGATGAGACATGGGTTCCTTCGCTTGTGCGATGGCTCCATTGTTATCACAATACAAGTTATTGGATCAACAATGCTAGGAGCTATTCCAAGTTCAGTAATGAACTTCTTGATCCAGACTGTTTTCTTTGTTGCTTCTGAAGCAACTATATATTCGGCTTCTGTAGTTGAATTAGCAATCGTTTCTTGTTTGGAACTTTTCCAACTAACTGCACCACCATTTTGAGTAAATACATATCCAGAACATGTCTTTAGTTCCATACACCAAGAACATGTCTTTATCAGATTGAAAGCTGACATCGGCATAACCTTGAACTCTAAGTTCATTTCCTCCATTTACCAAGAAAATGTCTTTAGTCCTTCCTAAGAACTTAAGGATGTTCTTGACTGCGATCCAATGTTTCTCGCCAGGGTTCGCTTGGAACCTGCTTGTGACACTCAAAGCATATGAAACATCCAATCGAGTACATAGTATTGCATGCATGATAGATCCTATTGCTAATGCATAAGGAATTCTATCCATGCGATCTCTTTCAATTTGTGTCTTTGGACACATCTCTTTTGAGAGATAGATCCTATGCCCGATGGGACAGAGTCCTCCCTTGGACTCTTCTATGCTAAATCTTCTTAAGATTTTATCTATGTACATATCTTGAGATAGGCCAAGCATTCTCTTAGATCTATCTCTATAGATCTTTATACCGAGAATGTACGTTGCCTCTCCTATATCCTTCATGGAGAAATTTTTGGATAACCACAATTTTACTGATTTTAGCATTGGGATATCGTTTCCTAATAATAGTATGTCATCCACATACAAAATTAGAAATATGACTTTACTCCCACTAACCTTTTTATACACACACGGTTCATCTTCATTTTTGATAAAATCAAACATTTTGATTGCCTCATCAAAACGAAGATTCCAGCTCCGAAAGGCTTGCTTTAATCTATATATGGATTTCTGTAATTTGCATACCTTGTTTGACTCTGTGGATTCAAAACATTCAGGTTGTGTCATGTACACATTCTCGCTAAGATTCCCGTTAAGGAATACAATCTTGACATCCATTTGCTAGATATCATAGTTATAGTATGCGGGAATCCGAATTAACTTAAACAAAGCTACTGGTCAGAAGGTTTCGTCAATCAATATCTTGTCTTTACTTGTAACCCTTCGCAACCAATCTTGCCTTGTAAGTATGAACATTACCATCCATGTCGACCCTTTTTAACCTAAACCAATTTACAGCTTATAGGTTTTACCCCTTCAGGCAGGTCAAGCAAGGTCCAAACCTTGTTTTCGTACATAGAGTTCATCTCAGATTCCATGGCTTCCTGCCATCTCTTTGAGTCAACACTTGACTTCGATTCTGCGTAAGTAGTAGGTTCATCTTCCTCGATTAGTAATACATTACTAGTAATCAGGAGATCGTATCTCAGAGGAAAATGAATGACTATGCTCGACTTATGCGGAACGGGTGTGTCCTTGGGAACTGGTGGTTCCCACTTTCTCAATCTGTGCTTCATCAGATGCAAGCTCAGCCATTGGAATATCTAATTGGTCAATTTTATTTGTGGTTTCTTGAATCTCTTCAAGATCTACATTGCTCCTACTGTCTTCTCTAAGAATACAGCAAGTCTCCATATGATGACCTTCATCTCGATAGAATTGTAGAAATAATATCCAACACTTTCTTTTGGATACCCCACAAATAAACAATTATTAGATTTAGCTCATAGCTTATCTGATTCAACCCGCTTCACATAAGCGTCGCATCCCTAAACCTTCATGTATGAAAGATTAGGTATTTTTTCTTTTTCATAACTCGTATGGAGTTTTATTGACCGATTTAGATAGGACACGGTTTAGTGTATAACATGCAGTGTTAATCGCATACCTCCAAAACGATTTTAGAATAACTACGCAACTCATCATTGATCGCACCATATTAAGTAAGGTGCAATTTCTCCTTTTAGATACACCATTTTGTCATGGTGTATACTGTGGAGTCCACTGCGAGAGAATCCCATTCTCTTTTAGATAGTCTAAAAACTCATCATTCAAATATTCTCCACCTCGATCAAATCTAAGTGTTAGAATATTTTTCTCGATTTGCCTTTCTACTTCTTGCTTCAATTCCTTGAACTTTTCAAGGGCTTCACTCTTGAATTCCATCAAGCATATAAAACCATATCTAGAATGGTCATATGTAAATATGATAAAGTAAGAAAAACCACCTTTAGCATCTTTAGACATTTGTCCATATACATCAGTATGTACAAGACCCAAAATGTCTGCAACTGTGTCTCCCTTTCCAGAAAAGAGGGTCTAGGTCATTTTGCCCCAACGGGCATGATTCACATTTATCAAATGATTCATAATCATTTGAATCCAAGTATTCATCTTTATGTAACTTGGTGATGCGTTTTCATTTATATGACCGAATATGCAATGCCAAAGATATGAGTATTTTAGTTTTATCTCTTTTATGCCTTGTGGTTCCACTTCTAATGCCATTTGTTTCCACATTGAAAACACGGATCATCAAATTTGGATTCGTCTTTGCTTAACAGTTTTTCAACAGATTCGGCCTTCTTGGATCCTTTCTAAAAGGTCCATTTAGATTTCCTCTCAGTGCCCTTAGAGGTATCAATGGCCAAAGTTTACCCATTTCCTTGGGCTTATCAGTTTTTCAGCACGTTTAGCAGCTTAAGTAGGGTACACTGAATCTTATTCATGTTGAAGTTCATAATGAACTGCGAAAAGTTATTAGGTGGGGACTGCATAACTAAGTCAACACTTAGCTCGTTGTCCATGGTAAAACTTAATTGATTTAATTTTTCAATATAATCAATCATCTTCAATACATGAGCACTGACTGAAGATCTTTTTACCATCAAACCTCTTTATAACCTTTTGGATGTCTCATACTGTTCAGTCTGTGACTGTTCATCATTCAACTCCTTGAAATGATATATTTTGGTATAGGTATCCAAACCCTCGTGCTGCTTTTCTAACTCAAGTGACATACTGTAAGCATCATATGTTGCAGTGTTACTATTATCACTGTGTTCTTGTAAGCCTGCACGTTCCCCAGCGTAGCCTCCTTAATAGGAGCTTCCGACATTGGCTGCTTATTGACATATCCATTTTTTTCTTTTTCATGCTTGAGAACAATTCTCAGATTGTGGTGCCAGTCCAAAAAATTTGGTCCGATATGTTTGTTGGCATCCAATATGCCTCTCAAACTTATATGGTTACTCATGATTCAACTATTA
The DNA here is from genome assembly GCA_030279155.1 of Forsythia viridissima. Taxonomy (NCBI): domain Eukaryota; kingdom Viridiplantae; phylum Streptophyta; class Magnoliopsida; order Lamiales; family Oleaceae; genus Forsythia; species Forsythia viridissima. The sequence continues at coordinate 2,127,598 of CM059033.1, forward strand.
AATTACAAGATAGAACAATTAATTAAATGCAGAAAAATTAATTTAACATGGACTTATATTAAATTAATTATACTCCCACTGTTTAAATTGAATTAATGACCCTCAAACATTAATCAATAGAACCAATGAGATTCTCAGTAGGCTAGGATCCCTTTTGTTTTATTAAAACCTTGAGTGACTCAACAAATCCTAATAAAGCATCTAGGTAGATACTTCTATCAATCACATCTCTATGTGACTCCTAGATCATCAAGTAGACAACTTATTGTCGTACACATCTTATGTGTTTTACTTGATTGTGCCCCTAAAATTTTATTTCCTTGAACTCAACAAAAAATAAAATTCTAGTTAAATTCGACCCATTGTTCAGAAACATCGAATGTTTCATAGTGATAAACATATCTATGAGCGAGCAGCCTTGAGCAACTCAATAAACTGACATCGATAATAGACTCTGGTTTTTCACTATAACAATGAAAGGCACGTTGTATTAACCATTTAATACGAATTTAATATTTTGATAAAGAGGGGGTTTGTCTCATCACATTTATGTATATTAACCAACATCCAACATGCAATCAATCATACATAATTATAAGTGTGGATGATTATGGACTTTATCTTTCTAATCTTCTTGAGCCAAAAAGAAGATTAGTTGGTCAATTCCTAAGGGACGTTGCATTCGTTCATCGAATGTTAAATGCAATCATCTCCATCTTCTGATGCAACCTGTATTCTATACTAGTTGGCACGCAGACCCTGATCAATGGACACACAGGCCCATAATAAATAAATAACTTGTAAACTCAATTAATTAAATAATAGGCTCGCAGGCTCAACCAACAAATAACCGGAATAATTAACCATACAACCAATCATATGAGTCGAGTCCATAATTATCCACTAAACATGCATTTTAATATCTAATATTAAATTTATATTAATTTCTAAATCTGCAGCTTTGACAGTATAAGTTTAAACCTTTTAGACATTTTGGAACGGACTAGACAGAATTAAATAATTAATCCAATTAATTAATTAATTTTTCAACAATAAAATTAATCAAGTAATCTAATTAATCAATTAATTTTATTCATAAAAGGGGTTTTCAAATTTTATTTCATCTACCAATTTAAAGTCATACTCTAATTCAAAATAAAATTTGTATATGGTCAAAATTATAATTTTATAAAGTAAAGTCAAAATTTAATCTGGTCAAAAATTTAAAATATAATTTAAAATAAATTTTAGTCAATACTAAATATTTGACCAGCATTAAATTTAAATAATTACAAAATTTTCAAAAAAATTAAAATTACATTTAAGACCATATTCTTAGAAAATAAAATTTGAGGACTTATTGTGTAATTTTTGAAATTACACAATAATTCCTTGATCAAAAAGAAATCAGTGGACTTTATGTGCAATTTCCGAAATTGTACAAAAGACCCATCCCTTTTAATTCAAACAGCGGGTCTTCTCACGCAATTTCGAAAATTGCATAAGAGACCATTTTCTTTCTTTTAAAATTGGGGAGGGGGGGCCTCTCATGCAATTTCCAAAATTGCACAAGAGCCCCCGTCTTCATCTACCAAACTGAAACACAGAGACCATTGGTTTCTGCAAATGGCGCCACTTTCAATGAAAAAAGAGGGGATGGAGGGAAGATGGTAGTGATCGCCGGTATCAAACACCGGTGCCCATCAGTTTCTCATATAAACAACAGCGACTACCGCTGTTCATGAGAAGAGGCGGTGGCGGTGCCGCTGCTCTCGGCAGCGACACTGTCGTCAGCTGCGAAGATCACCTACGCTGATCTTCGCGACAGAATCTAGTGCCTTCAAAAGGCAGTGAACCGCTGGTAGCTACTTATCCGACGTTGGCGACTTCGAAAGCGCCGCCGGTCACCACCTATCCCACAGCTTTCCGACCTTTTGATTCATTCCAAATAAACCCAAAACAATTTCAGATTTTAGTTTTATAAAATTCACAATTTTATTTTAACTATCAAAACTCAAATCAAATTAATATACCAATAACGATTATTGTTCAATTCATCAAAGCAGTTTAACAAACTCTAACAAGTAACAAGGTAGGCTCTGATACCACTGTAAGGAATTGAGGTATACATGCACAGCGGAAATTAAATGTTCAATTCCTTTAAACCCGAATCAACCTTGTACTTAGATAAAATTCGTGATAGAAATTTACCTTTGATGAATATTGTGAAATCTGATTTCTCTTATTAGTTGGAGGTGCGATCTTCAATACCACATCTATCCAGATGTCCAGCCTCCAATGGTGATCCACACAGCAAGAACAGATCTGAACTTCCACGATTAAGAATAGATGAAAGTGGAATTGGGTTGTCTTTTGTTTGTGCTAGCAAGTAATTAAAGATCAACAACTCTTGTGATTAATCTATTGTGGCCTTGTATATATAGGTAGGGCTAATCCTAGTCCTAGTTCTAATCCAACTAGAACTCATCAACAAACGGGCCCAATTAATTAATCTAATTAATTAATTTGGTCCAATAAGTAATTAAATCTAATCCAACTATTTGGATCTTGGACATTAATTCTTACAACGTGTCTGTTGCGATGCACTCGACCTGTCTTCATTGAGCTTTGGGATGAGAAATTGTTGTATTTTAGTAGGAGTAGGAATGTTTTCGATTGCCTTCGATTCATGTATATAGTTGGAAGCTTCTTTCATGTTAACAGTGCTTATATAGGTCATCTCGTTACTGTTAATCATGTAGGTGAAATAATCTTCAAGTAATGAGAAATTTACTTGAACACGTGTCGCTTTTTGTTGATATTACTTAATCAATGATATGTCTCTGGTACACTGCACCTTCACTTTGAGATCCTGAATATGCCTCTCTGTCGGTGACTTTAGGCATTAAACTAGTTTTGCAATCATGAGACCTAAAATAGGCTTTTGGATGCAAAATATGTATTTGCTTTTAGCAGTTTATTTTTGTCTATGACTTATCAATTTTCAAGTATTGATCAATTAACTTGAGGTGATTATTGTTTTTATCCTTGTCTATGACTTAGGCGAGGATGTTACTGGGGTATCACCGTATCAATGCTCAGATAAGTGAGACGCCCAAGCTTTTAAATACTAGTTAATATTTTGGTAAATAACCAGTGTAAGATTTATCCCATCACTCATGAACTTCCAACTCTATTGTTCGGTACTACTATCAGTTGTTAATTTTTTAGTTGCCACCCTGCGTTGGTATCTTGTTAAAGAACACCAATAATGACTTTTGCGGTATATGAGTGGATGCAGTACTGCATACTATTGGGGCTCTATCTTCTATTTTTCAATTTACAATTTTGTTCGTGTCAAATTTATATTTTGTTTTTGGTTATGTTACTTTTGAAGTAGATTTCCCAGATTGGTCATTATAATTATGAGTTTAACTCTCCTGTTTCCGATAGAGAAAAAAATGCTAGTTGCCTGTAATTAAATAACATTTATTTGGTTAAATATGTAGTGTAGGCTAATATGTTTCTAATGTGGAAGGAGATAATTTGGTGTTTTTAGATTAATTTGGCTTGTGATCAAGTTGAAGAGTTCTTTAAATTGTTACCAATGGCATGTAATGAATTTGGGTATTGCTTTTGTGGGAGTAGTTAAGTGGAACGTGGGTTATGTTGCCAAATTAAAGAGTAGCAATTTGTATTATGCGCCGTTGAACAACATAAGATTGATTCTCGAGTTATTCAAAAGTTAATCCTCACCATTTTTAGGAAATGAGATGTGTAAAAATGACTGAGGAACTGTCTGATCTTCAACTTCATGCTAGTAGTAATTGGTGTGATTTTTATAATAAGCTTTATTAACAAATATTCATTTACCTTATTAACAAATATTTGTTTATCTTATTTATTATTTATCTTGTTGGTAGAATTGTATTTATAGTAGGATATCATCTATATAATATTCCTATTTTAGGTAGAATCCATTTTCTATTAGTATATATATCTTATAATCTTCTTCAATATTCAATTTAATCAATACAGAGAATTATTTCTCTACACATATTTTATCTCATAAATTTCATATGGTATTAGAGCAACGATGTCTGGCACAAACGATGATAGAAAATTCATAGAGGCGACGATTGCCCAATCGAATTCCATAGCTCTACAGCAATCCGATCATCCCGGCTTAATCCTCGTTTAAAAACCATTTGATGGAAACAATTATGGACAATGGAGTATGGCTATGAGAATTGCCCTAATTGCCAAGAATAAAATTAGTTTCATTGATGGGAAGATCAAAGCACCAGAAGCAAAAGATGAGAAGTATTGCATATGGGAACGGAATAATCACATGGTGCTCTTCTGGATACTTAATTTGGTACATCCAGATATTGTTGAAAGTATTATATACTCTAAATCTACCACAAAGGTATGGAACGACCTCCGAGATCGATTTTATCAAGGTAATGATGCGCGAATATATCGAATTCGCCAATAAATTGCTGAGCATCGACAAGGAAATCAATCGGTGTCAGCTTATTACACCAAATGACTATGGGATTAATTGGGTTCTTATTATAACCCAATTGAATGTACTTGAATCTTAACGCACTGGCTGAAAAGGATAAGAAAGAGAAGGTCATGCAATTTCTGATGGGGTTGAATGATTCTTATTCCACAGTTCGTAGAAACATACTAATGATGAGCCCCTTCTCAGATACCAGAAAAGTCCACACTATTTTAATGTAACATGAAAGACAAGTTGAGGTTGCAACAGATCGTAAAGGGCAACATTCGATCAATTGGGATAAGTCGAACAATTGGGGATCAAACCGGAAAGGTGACAATCAATCAAGCAATGACCGGTCGACCGGTTCATCTTACTAGTTGACCGTTTCTACGAAAACTGGACAACAGAAATAGTGCACCCGATGTGGGATGACTGGCCACAATGTTGATACCTGTTATATCATCCATGGCTTCTCTCCAGGGCACAAGTTTCATGGGAAGGACGTGAAGCAACGAAAAAAACGCTTCACAAACATTGCTACCGCTTCTACACTTGACCCAAATGAAGAAAAAAATACTCTCAGCCAAGGAATATGAGCAGATCATGACACTACTAAACAACAAGATGGATAATGATAAGTCTTATGTTAACACCTCAGGTATCAACTCATCTACTACCTCTTTGAGTAATTCATGGATTATTGATAGCGGGGCCACTGACCATGTAACAAATGATGGGATCGTTGAGAATAATCCCATGTCAAAGCACAAAACTGTGTAATTATCAAATGCGGTGCATGCTCTTATTAAATCCATTGGTTCAGTTAACTTGGGAAATAATATGACTGTTGATAATATGCTTTATGTTTCCAACTTCAAAATTAATCTATTATCTATTAGTAAACTTACTGGATGGTTAGATTACTATGTGACATTTTTTCCTGATTTTTGTGTCATACAGGATTTGACTACGAAGAAGACGATTGGCTTGGGAAGGCAAAATAACGGTCTATATTACCTTTCACAAAGACCACAAATACATCATACTACTAGTGGATCAACCAATCTATGGCATAGACGTCTTGGGCACCCTTCAGCCTCACCTCTTCAATTCATAGCACAAAGTATTTTAGAAATTAGTTTTGATTCCCACGATATTGGTGATGTTTGTCATTTGGCAAAACAATCTAGATTACCCTTTAAAGTTAATCAAATCTCTAGCAATAAATCATTTGATTCATTGTGATATCTGGGACTTCATAGGATTTATTCTTATTCTGGTACTAGATATCTCCTTACAATTGTTGATGATTTCTCTCGTTATACTTGGGTACACCTCATGCGTCACAAATCTGAAATTCAAAGCATAATTAAGAATTACTTTGCTTAGGTTAAAACTCAACACAACTTGACTATAAAAGCCCTAAAGTTTGACAATGGACAAAAGTTCTTATCCTTGCAAGCATTCCTAAATGAAAATGGTACTATTTTTCATAGATCATGTCATTATACCCCTCAACAAAATAGAGTGGTAGAGAGAAAACACCACCACCTCCTTAATGTGGCTCATGCCATTAGATTTCAAGCTAATCTTCCGTTAAAATTTTGAAAGGAACATATTAAGACAGCTTGTTTACCTTATCACCTGGATACCTTCGTCATTGTTATCACACAAAACACCATACGAAAAATTGCACAAGAAACCACCACCTTATTCTCATTTACGTGTCTATGGTTGCCTATGTTTGCCTATGTTTTGCCACCAATCTTAAACCCATCCATAAATTTGACACACGAGCCAGATGGTATGTGTTTTTTGGATACTCCTCAGGACAAAAAGGATACTTCTTATATGACCTAACCGACAGAAAGCTAGTGGTGTCCCAAGACGTCGTGTTCCATGAAACCATATTTCCATATGCTTCCCAGCAAAATAAAGAAACCAATTCCATCTCATTGCCACAATCTATGCCTATGGATGTTGAAATGCCACATTTAACATACCCTAACGACCAACACATAGCAGAAACAGATAACATGCCTGAAAATCCCGAACACTGGTAAATCGGTCGAGCTACTGATCGACTGATTCTTAGTTCATCAAGTCCAACAGAAAGCTCCACCGGTCGACTGGTCTCTCTCTCATCCTCGCCGGTCCATCTACCGGTCGAGCTACCGGTTTCTTCTTCTCACCCTTCAAATGACTAGCCAGAACAACCCCAAGTAGTACCAACTAACCAAATTCGACGATCCAAAAGATCAATTCAACCCCCAATTCACCTGAAAATTTACTATGTCAATCATGCTTTGCCTACTCAAGCCAGGTCTCTTTCAGTCAAATCCAGCACTCGACATCTTATATCAAAGTATGTATCATATATCAATCTTTCTTCTATTCATCCTACTTTTACATACAATATTTCTCATATCATTGAGCAAGCAACATAGGAGGCAGCATGTCAGGATCCCAAATAGGTAGCTGCTATGAATGATGAAATTCGTGCCTTTGAAGAAAACAATACTTGGTCACTTGTCCCGCTTCCTCGAGGTTATCATCATATTGGTTGTAAGTAGGTGTTCAATGTCAAATTTAATTCTAACGGTACAGTTGAACGATACAAATCACGACTAGTGGCAAAGAGGTTTACACAACGAGAAGGAATTAATTATAATGAAACTTTCGCTCCAATTGCAAAGTTAACAACAGTCAGATGCTTATTTGCTATTGCCTCTATTCGAAACTGGATGCTTTATCAGATGGATGTACAAAATGTATTTCTTCATGGTAATCTTGATGAAGAATTCTATATGACTCTCCCACCTGGATTTTATCGACAGGAGGAGACACCACTTGTATGTCGACTTCATAAATCTGTATATGGATTGAAACATATATCTCATTCTTGGTTTCAAAAATTTGTATCTGATGTTATTCAGTTTGGGTTCAAACAGTCACATGCAGATTACTCACTCTTTACAAAAGTCAGTGGTGATTCATTTATTGATATTCTATTATATGTGGATGATATGATTATCACATGAAATGATAAAGAAGCAATTTTTACTACAAAAATGTTCCTCGCATCTCAATTCATGTTGAAGGACCTTGACACATTAAGATACTTTTTTGGAGTAGAAATTGCTTGCTCGAGATCAAGGATTTCAATAAATCAAAGAAAGTATACTCTTGACATTCTTCAAGAGGCCGAATTACTTGGAACAAAACCTGCAGCATTTTCCATGGAGCAGTCATTGAAACTTAATTTGACAGATGGAAAGTTGTTGAAAGATCCCACATATATTGACGGTTGGTAAGGAAGCTCATTTATCTCACCATTACTAGACCAGAAATCTCATATTCGGTCAATATACTCAGTCAGTTCATGCAGGCACCTAGACAACTTCATCTTGATGCAGTTCATCGATTACTCTGATACTTGAAAGGAGCACCAGGACGAGGATTATATTTCCCATCAGAAGGAAAATTGAAGCTAGCAGGATTTTGTGATACAAATTGGGCTAGAGATATACACGACGATCGGTTACAAGATATTCTATATTTTTGGGAAAAGTGCTTATATCATGGAAAAGTAAAAAGCAAACGACCGTGTCTAAATCTTCAGCAGAAGCATAGTATAGGGCGATGGCTTCTATTGTTTGTGAGCTTACATGGTTGAGACAATTGCTGATAGACTTATGTGTAGATCACCCACAAGCAGCAATCTTATATTGTGATAATTGCTGCTAATCCAGTATATCATGAAAGGACAAATCACATTGAAATAGATTGTCATATTGTTCGTGAACGAATTGTTAAGGAAAAAATCAAGACTACCTATGTTCCAAGCAACAATCAGATTGCTGATTTATTTACTAAATCACTAGACAATGAGGTATTTCACAGTTTCAATCGTAAGTTAGTCACTTTTGACATACATGCTCCAACTTGAGGGGGCGTATTAACAAATATTCATTTACCTTGTTAACAAATATTTGTTTACCTTATTTATTTTTTACCTTGTTGGTAGAATTGTACTTATAGTAAGATATCATCTGTGTAATATTCCTATTTTAGGTAGAATCCCTTTTCTATTAGTATATATATCTTGTAATCTTCTTCAGTATTCAATTCAATCAATATAGAGAATTATTTATCTACACACATTTTCTCTCATAAATTTCATAAGCTTCAAGCTGGCTGTCGGTTTAGACTATCTATTGAGAAAGATCTTGTAATATCATTTTGTTGATTTCTTGTAAGTTTACTCAACAAAATTGGTATCAGAGCTCTAGCTATTGTTCTTGGGAAAAAATTGAACGGGAAAAAAGGTTCAAGACATTTGGGTTTCAAGGATGGTGAAGAAGACACTGACCGAGATTAAAAATTAAGATATCGGTCAGACAATAACCTTTTCTGGCGCATGGACTCTGTATTTGGTTTCACGGGGTCAAGGTCTATCTTGGCGGTGGCTCGTTCAACTCCGGCACCGGAGTGTGTGTTCACAGGGTCAAGTTTCTAATTTTTTTTATTGTTTATGTGGATGTTCAAGTATATAATGAAACAAATTAATGCTTTGAAAATGTTTCTGGACGATCCTTGATGGGACACAGAGACTACTACACAAACCAAAGATTATATCTGAATTCTGAAAGTGTTGATTGATCATTTAATCATTTCTCAGACTTCCTTTGTTGTTTTATAATGAAAGTTGAAGTTTAATTCCATTTCTACTGTCATTGTTAGATCATCTCCAATGCAACTGTGGATTGTATTAAAAATGTATTTTAACACTTTAAATTGCTTATATGACTAAGAAAAAAGTAGAATATGTCTAGTATACAGTCCATATTTAGATAGTATGTTAGAAATTCTGTATTTATAATTAATTTATGTCTATCGAAATATATGCTAAATCTATTTTAATTAATTTTTTATAATTTATTTTAATCGAAATATGTGGTAATCATCATTTATTTAAAATTTTATAATTTATCTACCATCTCTTGTATATGTAGACCACAATTTTTTTAATCTAACTACATTATACATGTTCTTCTCTTAGTCTCTATTTTACTTGTCACATATACAATAATTCACGTACTTCTTTTCGACCTCTGTAGAGGGCCCATTTGTTCACAACATACATTGAATTCCCTGTGCAATGTATGTTTTGAACCTTAATCAGGGAATGATCTCTTGTCCATGGTAGACATGAGATGTGTTGCCCACTAGGGTTGAACAACGAAACCGCCAAACCGTAAAACCGAATCAAAACTGTCTTTTCAAAACCGTTGGTTTGGGTCTACGTGGATCCATCAACATTTTAGTTTTAAACCGAACCAAACCGCTTCGAAGTGGTTTGGTTTAGGTTTCAATTTTTCCAAACCGTTTCAAACCGTCAAACCGTTTAAAATAAAAAAAATCAAAAATAAAAAATAAATTAATTTTAATTTTATTCAACTCAATTAAAACTAAATCAATCCATTATCCATATTAAACCCAACCCAATTAAACCAAATACCCAACTCAATTAAAATCCATCCATTATTCATATTATCGTTTCTCTCCCTACAATTTTTTCTCGTTCTCGACCGCCGCTCCCAAAACTCTTGATTTGCCTTCGTCTAAACAACCACTATACTCTAATTTTCTTTCACCAAACTTCCTATGGGTTTTAAGGAGTGATTTGATCTGTAATTCAGAAAAATTCACTATTTTTTTTTTGTAGCGATTTAGTTTATTTTCTACCAGATTTGTAGATGTTATAAGAAAATTGTGACTTCATCATTAGCTCTATCAAAAGATACTACCCAATCTAGTAGCTCAAGTCCTTTATAAACTCTTTTGGGTATTTTCAAACTCATTCCATTAATTTTAAAGCTAGACTTGTTTGAGAAGCTCAAGCTAAAAAATAATAATTCAAACACCAGCAATTTCTTCTTTTCTATTAGTGGTTAGATTTTTTTATTCCTTTAGGAGTTCGTTGAGTGTAAAGATGGTTGAGGCGATGATTTGCACTAAGAATTGGTAGCATAGTAACAAGAAATCTATATTGATTCGTCAATGTTTGAATGAAGTAGAGGCATTAGATGATTCAGAAAAATCTATAGCATGTATTATCGTATTTGATATTTCTATTCATTTTCTTTTATTACTAGCATTATATCATTTAATTATAATTAATGAATACATTTGCTATATTCTTACATTTATGCTAATACTTTTTTGTCTTTTATTAATACTAATATTTTTGTTTTATTCTGATATTGTAGAATAATATTTATGATTTAACTTGTTCGATATTTTTTTATTTGTTTGCTAAACCGTGGTTTTAAACCGAACCAAACTGCAAAAAGTGGTTTGGTTTGAAAAAATTTCAAACTGCTTTAAGTGGTTTGGTTTGAAAATGTTTGAAAATTTACCACAAATCGCCCAAACCAAACCGTGTTCACCCCTATTGCCCACTGTGTGAATAACATTTATGTCTACACATAGTTGTGTCCTACTGCTGATGTGATTCCCACATCAATCCACATCAGAAGTGGACAATTGATGTCTAATGGACTGGAGATGATTCCCCAACCTTAATCTTCTTCCTCAAAAGTTCTTCGTCAACGTTAGTGTCGTACTAAAATAGCCCAGATACACACATTGAATTCGATGAAAATTACAAGAACTCTACAATTGAATTTCCTAAAATACTCCTGAACTCACAAACCACTAAGAATGAGCACGTGTTTGTCATTGCTTAAATTATAATTTCAGTTGGTCAAATTAGTCAAACATATTTTTTATCTACATATTTCATGGGACCCACAACTTACAACTTATTTTTTATTCACACATTCATCTACAACTTATAATATAAGTACTTAAAAAATAATTTTATCATTAATAAACATATGATGAATACATTGGCAGATTGGAGGCCCTGACTATAGCCCATGCCCGCGGCCCACCCCAGAAAAAGTTGTTTTTTATAGTGTAAAAAAAATTTATTGGTAACAGCCCGTGCAAAAAAATTTTCAATAATAGCCCGGACTCAAAAAAATTTCTGAATCCGCCCCTGGCTGAATGAGTGAAGTGATCAATATGGTAATTTTTATACACAATGCCAATTTTTGTGTAAAATGGACAAACCACTTTGTCAATTATTGCGGCTACAGTGGGCCCGCTTTGGAAGTGAAAAAACCTGAAAACCCATTATAAAATTTGTCAATCTTGTGCTCCTGCCGTTGTTCGTTTTGGAATTTTCACTATTAGATTTGGCATATTTATATTCACACTACGGTTTTTGTTATCTAGATCACATTTTAATTACAATAAAGATCTTTCAACCTTTGACATTTTGACATTTATATCTCTAATTTTTTTCGTCACATTTTTATCATTAATTTTTATATCTCGTACGTGAAAATTTTGTCTAAATATTCTGCGAATGTGCATTGAAATGAGGAAACACTATTTTCTCAAATTTTTTTATTTGTAATTTGTTTTGCTTATTTGAAAATACGAGAGGTGGACAAATTTTTTTACGATATTCTGATTAATTTTTTAAACAGAAATCATCATTAAAGACAAATATAAGACATGTAAATTAATAGGTTGATGATAAGAATGTGATAAAAAAAAATTAAGGACATAAATGAAACAATAAATAATAGTTGAAGATTTTTATTATAATTAAAATATGATGTAGTTAACAAATAGTGTAGTATGAATATAATTGCCCCAAATGTATTTCTATTTTGAAACCCTTAACCATTAAAACCACCCTCAACTTCTTTATTTTTCTTTCCCACATCTTATACCACCGTTTTTTCCCCTCTCTCCTTCAACCATCATTGGCAGAAGTGAGGTAAGTTTCTTCTTTCGTTTTTTTTACCATAACTTCGGGTATACTTATTTTATTTTATTTATTTATTTAATGGATTTTATCCACTTTTTTTTTTTGTTAATATTTGTGCAGTGCTTACGATATTGTAAAGTCCTCTTGTATGTGTTGAAAAAAGTTGTTTTTGTGTTGTGTGGATTTTTTGTGATAACTTCACCCTATACTACAAAATATAAAATAATTTAAAAAATACTATTTAACTTTTTTTATTCTAAAAATACTGTTTTTTTATTTTTATAACACTTGTTGTTATATTTGTTATGTTTGTTAATAACAAATGTAACACATTTATTATAACTAAAATAACAAATGTAACAACAAGTGTTACAAAAATTAAAAAAAAAACAGTAATTTTAGAATAAAAAAAACATGATAGTATTTTAAGAAATAATTTATTTATTGTGGTTATTTTTGAAAAAACCCCGGATTTTTTTTTGTTTGTATTGTAAAATTCTTTTTGTTAGTTACGTTGGTTTCTTATTTATAGATATTGTAATTTATGTTTATTTGACAATTGGATTTACACCTTTTGTTGATCAAAGCTAGAGTCGGATTTACTCATTCTGATTGATTTTGGTTATTGGTGAAAGAACCAACTATCGAATTCGACAATTTAGAAATATATTTGATATTTTCCATCCAAAAGTGATTATTTTCATAAAAAAAATTGACAATTAATTATGTGTATAAGGTTCGTAGAAGGAAAAAGAAAAAATGAGAAAAATGATTAGGGGAATATTTAAAAAAAAAATTTACATTGACTAGAATTAAAAATATTAGTATATTTTTTCATAAAAATATATTGGTAATTAATCATGGCTCCTGCTCCTAGAATGAAAAAGAAGAAAGAGAAAAAATCGTTAGGAGAATATTGAAAAGAAAAGAAATCAAATTGAAGAAAGAGAAAAATATTAATATAGACTCTAGAGTTTGTACAAGGAAAAAAGAAAAGATAAATATTGCATAAAGAAAAAAAATATGGGATTGAAAGGTTTTTTTCCCCCAAAGTCTTTCAAAGTATTTGAGGGTGAATGAGTAGAGATGGCAAAAATATCCGATCCGTCCCGAACCCGATGGATACCCGATCCGAATGGAGCGAAAAATACCTGATCCGCGGATCGACGGGGCGGATCGGGACAGATATCTGTGGTCCGCTGCGGATCTCGGAGCAGATCGAATCGGGGCTGCCCTGCCCCGCCCCGCCCAGCCCAGAATTTAAAAAAAAAAAGATTAAAATATTGAATTTATATTTTATTTTATATTTGATTTAATTATTTATTTATACATAATTAAAATATTTTTTGAATAGAAAATTCATCACCTTCGACATATTGTGGACCTTGCACAAGGTTTAGTGATGAGGAAATTGAGGAGGATGATGTTGTTTAAACTTTTATAGTATAGTAGTAAAGCTTGTTTCAATATATTTAAATTTTTTTGAATGCCAAAAAAAATATGGATCAGTATATGGATCAGTGCTCTGATCCGCCCGGATCTGCCCCGAAAAATGGCGGATCGCGAGACGAATTTGGATCTCCTACAATTATTGCGGGGCAGATTTGGATCAGGCCGATCCGCCCCGTTGCCATCACTATGAATGAGATAGAAATTATGATATCTTTTATTTGTATCTTGTGAATTGTAATATCTTTTATTTATACTTTGTTTTAAAGTTAGTATAGAGAAAATTCTCTATATATTCATTAAGGGCTTGTTCGGTGTTTTTTTTTTTTTTTTTGAAAAAATGGGTTTTTTTGCCTACTTTATTGACTTTTCAAATTTTTTTGTAGTGTAAAAAGTTTGAAAAGTCAAAATTAGTTGGCAAAAAAATGGAATTTTTTTGGGAAAAAATAGTTACCAAACAAGCCCTAAAAGTCATTGATATTTTGAATATCTCTAAATTTTGTATGATTTTAAAAAGTCTGAATTAAATACCGCATTACTTTTAAAGACTTTTTAAAAATCTATATTGAATACTCCAAAATTTTTATAGAGTTTAAAAAATTTGTATTGAATACACATAAACTTTTAAACTCCATAAAAGTCTTTAAAAATCTTAATTAAATATATCCCATAGTGTTTTGAGTGCTTGATTTGAATAAATTGTATAATGGAGCAGTTTTTAGATTTTAATAATATATAATAATGAATTTTGTCTTTGTTTAATGTTTCTGTAAAAGTTAAAATATTTTGAAATAAATTAATGTTTTAAATAGAAACTGCATAAAGACACAATATATTTTATTTGTCCCATGGTTTAATTTATTCAGAGTAATAAGAAAAGATCGATGTTGGTATTTGACTAGAGACATATTGCATGATATTTGCAGGAAGTCACATGGATGAGCTGCTTGCAAACTTTGTTGTCCAACCGCTGCTCAATGTGAAAAACTTGAAGGGAAATACACGGATTCTTAAAAGAAAATTGGATTCACCTCAAAGTCGAGAGGCTGACGTGCGCGCAGAATTAAAATGTGCAGAGGGTCATTCAGGAAAAAAAAAAAAGGAAGAAAGAAGTTGAAAATTGGTTAAGTAATGTTGTAAACAATAAAAGAGAATTTGAAAGCTTGGAACAAGTGAAGCGCACCAGATTTTATCAATTTTATTCACGACTAAACTTGGCTGAACGAGTTGTTATGATGACTGAGGAAGTGATGAAGCTTGTTAACCAAAGCCAATTTTCTGAAGGTCTTCTTCTCGATGGTGATAGGAGTACTGCCAAGCTGTTGTTAACACCCCCACACAATGGCCAAGCATTTCTAAAAAATTTCAATGACATTTGGGCGTCATTAGTGGATGATAACATCTTAAGCATTGGCATTTATGGAATGGGTGGAGTAGGCAAAACGACTTTGGCAAAGCATGCCCATGATAAGCTCGAGAATGAATCCAAATTTTTGGGTCATGTTTATTGGATCACTGTCTCTCAAGAATTCAGCATTTACAAATTGCAGAATGACATTGCCCATGCTTTGAACCTAGATTACTCATCTGAGATTGACGAGACAAAAAGGGCGGCCGTACTGTTTGAGGCATTCAAGAAAGAAGGGAGATTTGTACTTATACCGGATGATGTTTGGAAACAAATTGATGCAGAGAAGATAGGCATATCTCCTAGAAGTGATGGATGCAGATTGGTCATAACGAGTTGATTAGACGAAGTTTGTCATCGGATGGGCTGTCAGAGGATTATAAAAGTGAACACACTTTCCAAGCAAGAAGCTTGGGAACTATTCTTGAAGAAACTTGGCAGAGAACTTGATCCAGAAGTAGAAGAAAATTGCAAGAAAATGGTAAAAAGATGTTGTGGTTTGCCAATTGCACTCATCACGTTGGCTGGAAGCATGAGGGGGGTGACTGATATTCATGAGTGGAGAGATGCATCAGAAGAACTGAAAGTATCATGTATGGGGCGAGCCGACATGGAAAACGAGGTTTTGCCAATACTCTTGAACAGTTATTATCGACTGAGGGATCCAAAGCTACAACGTTGTTTCTTGTATTGCTCCTTGTATCCTGAAGACTATTGTATTCAAAGAGATGAATTGATTGAAAATTTCATTTCAAAGAGCTGATGGATAGAAGAACAAGCTGGCAAGCTGAGAATGACCAAGGTCATGCAATACTAAATCAGTTGGAGAGAGTCTGCTTACTGGAAAGGGTTTCAGGTGGGGATGGGTATGTGAAGATGCATGATTTGATTAGAGACATGGCACTACGGATCACTAAAGATAACTGTGGATACATGGTAAAAGCTGGACTTCGCCTAAGGGAAATACCAGACGTGCAAGAAAGGATAGAAGATTTGGATAAACATTCAACATTGATTTTGAGTAGAAATCCTCTGAAGTCGATTCCAGATTGTTTCTTTACGCAAATGCGTGGCTTACGCACTCTCAATTTAACTAGTACTAACATTCAGTACTCGCCAAATTTCATATCAGACTTGGAGAATCTCAGAACATTATTGCTCAGATATTGTTACAACCTTAAATCCGTGCCAACTTTGGAAAAGCTCAGGCTACTGACGCGGCTGGACCTTGCATATACTAAAATTGAGGAGGTACCCAACGGTGTGGAAAGCTTGACCAACCTCAAAGTCCTAGATTTGGATTGCGAATCCTTAAGCATGATCCCGACGGGTGTCTTGCATAGACTTTCTCTTCTTCAGCAACTCAAGCTGCCATATCATATAGGAGTACCAATAGAAGAAGTTGAGGCATTGAAACAGTTGGAAGTATTTCGTGGCACGGTTAAGAGCATATGTGATCTCAATCGATTAATCATGTCTCTACAAAGTACAGGGCCATTTAGTTTCTACAATATTTTTTTATTCCCGAACTATTCCAGATTTGACTTACAATTCACTTTGCCGTCACGTGGTAAAGTGGTATCTTTCGGGCAGGAGAGTCTCATGGATTCCTCTTTAGGCGAAGGGAAGATTTTGCTTCCACGAGATATTGAAACACTAATCTTTTCTAGAAGCGATTTGAGTAGTTCCTTATTAGATGGTTTCCAAATGTTGAATATGTAAAACTTTTCCCCTTTTTTCCTTTATTATGGTCCAAACGTTTCAAACCCCTTAATGTGCATTAATTTCAAACTTCTTAATGTACCTTAAATTTCAATCCTCTATTAATGTGCTTTCATTTACAAACCTCTTAATGTGTCTTCAATTACTTCCTCATTGATTGTGCTGAAAAATTGGTAACAAATGAACGTTCTTGATGGGAGAACGTGCATAAATACATGGTTTGGTCCCTAAGCTCAAGCACCCTTTTCTTTTTTGTTATACACCATCATATTGGGTGTTCTGAGAGCTTAGAAGCACCAAAATTAAAAGAAACTCTATATCAAGAACTCAACAAGAAAGACAACAATGGCGGGAGGTAATCTTCGATCTCATTGCACATTGATCTAAGTGCTATTTAAATGTATTGAAACATGTTAAATCGTATTCTAGTCTAACAGTTGGTATCAGAGACAGGTTGAACCTCTGTCTTGTTGTTTTGAGTTCTAAGGGAAACATTCGTAAAATACAGTGAAATTTTTATTTTTTTATTTTTATTTTTCCTTTGGATTCCAAAGTTGATTTTTTGAGCTTTTGATGCAAAGCGAGTTTACAAATCATTGGGTAATTAGATTTCTAACACTTATAAAATTGATGCTTTTTCATCTGGTTTGACTTTCGTGCAATCATTTAATATATGCATAATATTATGATTAATACTTGATATATGAGAATATTTTGGTGCATAAAATAAAATATTTTCTATATGAATTATTCTTATAACACTTAATTTTATGCATAAAATTTAAATGTCTAGTGATCTATATAATTTAATTAATTAAGGATTGGCCACAGCATCTTTAATTAAATAAAATTATATATTATGTTATTTTAAGATCACATAAGGATTTATAGACATTGATTGTAGTTAATTATATTTAATATAATAAATTTTATCCCACATGAACTTTTATTATATTTATATAATTAGTTAGGATAAAATATCAAGTTATTTTCATAATATACCCACAGGAATTATGAATAAGTACATAATTTGATAGTTTTATCATATTGTAAGATAGATTATCAAAGTATTCTCATATTGTACCCATAAATAATGAATTAAGTACATAATTTGATAATTCTATCATAAGAAACACATGAATCTACTTGAATTAAAATTTTAGCCCACAGGCAAATTTTATGTCATTAGATTCATTTTGCATGATTTACATTGGTAAAACATGAAATTTATTCAATTACACCTCAAATTTTGACATAAGCATTTATAAAATATGTGCAGGTTGTGAGCTTCACAACCTGCTAATTTCTCTGATATTCATTGCGATATTCCTGAACTAAAGGGTGATAACTACAAGATATGGAAGGAGAGAATTCTTCTCCATCTAGGATGGATGGACATTGACTATGCTATTAGAAAAGATGAACCACCAGCAATCACTGATACCAGCACTCCAGCGAACATCGCGCTTTATGAACAATGGGAGCGATCTAATCGCCTCAGCGTGATGTTCATTAAGACTAAAATTTCTACTGGTATATGTGGTTCCGTCGATCAGCATGAAAAGGTTCGGGACTTGCTGAAAGCAATTGATGATCAATTCATCACTTCAGATAAGGCACTGGCAAGCACCCTAATCATGAAGTTATCATCCACAAGACTCACCAGTGTAAAAGGTGTACGTGAGCACATCATGCAGATGAGGGACATTGCGGCTCAACTTAAGAAACTAGAAGTTGAAATGTTCGACTCTTTCCTAGTGCACTATATCCTGAACACCCTCCCACAGCAGTACGGGCCATTCAAAATCTCGTACAACACGCATAAGGATAAATGGTCAATCAATGAATTAATGACCATGTGTGTACAAGAGGAAGGGAGGCTTGTGATGGAGCATAGTGAAAGTGCAATGCTGACTACAACGCGCGGAAAAGGCAAACCTCAAGCCAATCAGAAGGAGAAAGGTAAAATACCACCCCAGGCTGATATCAAGAAAGAGCCCACGTGTTTCTTCTGTAAGAAGAAGGGACACATGAAGAAGGAGTGTGCTAAATTCAAGAAATGGCTTGAGGATAAAGGTAATCCAACCTCGTTTGTTTGTTATGAATCCAATATGGTTAATGTTAATATTAACACCTGGTGGATTGACTCTGGTTCTACAATCCATATTGCAAATTCCTTGCAGGGTATGCAAAACCTAAGGAAGCCAGTGGGAAGTGAACAAAGCATCTTATCCGGAAACAAGATGGGCTTACAAGTAGAGGCTATAAGGACATGTGTTTTAATTTTAAGTAGTTGTTTTGTTTTAAAATTAGATAAGACCTTCTATGTTCCAAGTTTTTCACGAAACTTGATTTCAGTTTCCAGACTTGTACCTTTGGGATATTCCTTAAATTTTGCAAACACATCATTCAGTTTATTTTATAAGTCTGATTGTGTTGGGAATGGTATTTTGTCTGATGGTCTTTATCGTATTAATTTACAAGACAATACCACTTATAGTTTATTGCATGTTCATACTGGCACTAAACGGTGTATTATTAACGAGGGATCCTCTATATTATGGCACCGAAGATTAGGACATATCTCTATAGATAGAATTAAGAGATTAGTGAATGATGGGGTACTTACTACTCTAGATTTTACTGATTTTGAGACATGTGTAGACTGCATTAAGGGAAAGCAGACCAACAAGTCTAAGAAAGGTGCTAAAAGGAGTTCAGACATATTAGAAGTCATACATACTGATATTTGTAGTCCAGACATGGACTCACATGGTCAAAAATATTTCATCACCTTTATTGATGATTACTCTCGATATATGTATCTCTACTTGCTTCATAATAAGAGTGAAGCATTAGACACCTTTAAGATCTTTAAGTCTGAAGTAGAGAAACAATGCGGAAAGCAAATAAAAATCGTGAGATAAGATAGAGGTGGAGAATATTACGGTAGGTACACTGAGCATGGACAAGCACCTGGTCCGTTTGCTAAGTTTCTTCAAGAGCATGGAATAGTTGCTCAATACACCATGCCTGGTTCACCAGACCAGAATGGTGTAGCAGAAAGAAGAAATCGAACATTATTGGACATAGTGCGGAGTATGCTTAGCAGCTCCAATCTTCCTAAATCCTTGTGGACTGAAGCACTAAAGACGGCAGTGTATATATTAAACTGAGTTCCAACCAAGGCTGTTCCAGAGACACCATTTGAATTATGGAAAGGTTGGAAACCGAGTTTGCGACATATGCGTGTTTGGGGATGCCCGTCTGAAGTGAGGATTTTTAATCCACAAGAGAAAAAGTTGGACCCAAGGACCATTAGTGGGTTTTTCATTGGATATGCCGAAAGGTCTAAAGGGTACAGATTTTATTGTCCATCTCACATCACTAGGATTGTGGAATCAAGAAACGCCAAGTTTCTTGAAGATGAGTTTATCAGTGGGAGCGATCAAATCAGGAAGAAAGTTCATGAGCATGATCATTCAGAATCTCAACCTTCTAACTCAAGTAATAGATTGGTTATAGTTCATAGCACCCCTCAAGTACCAATAGGTGTTGAACAACCAATCAATGAAGTTGCACAAGCCGCTGGCGACATTCCAGTGGATCAAGCAGTTCAGGAATTACAAGAACCTCTTGAACAGCCAGTTGAACCACAAGCTTCTCAGGAAGATGTTGATACAACATTAAGGAGATCCACTAGAACAAAGAGGTCAGCAATTCCTAGTGATTATGTAGTGTACCTACAAGAATCTGACTACAATATTGGGGCCGAAAATGATCCCAAGTCCTTTTCACAAGCCATGAGCTGCAAAGAGTCAGAATTATGGTATAATGCCATGAAAGAAGAAATGCGTTCTATGAAGAGTAATGAAGTCTGGGATCTTGTTGAGTTGCCTGACGATGCAAAAGCCATTGGCTGTAAATGGGTCTTCAAGACTAAAAAGGATTCATTAGGCAACATTGAGAAATACAAGGCAAGACTCGTTGCTAAGGGATTCACTCAAAAAGAAGGAATCGATTACACCGAAACCTTTTCTCCTGTATCTAAGAAAGATTCATTGCGCATTATTTTGGCATTAGTAGCCTATTTTGACCTTGAGTTGCAACAAATGGATGTGAAAACGGCATTTCTCAATGGAGATCTAGATGAAGAGGTTTATATGAAACAACCTGAAGGATTCCCTTCTAGTAATGGTGAGCATTTGGTTTGTAAGCTCAAGAAATCCATATACGGTCTAAAACAAGCGTCCCGTCAATGGTATTTTAAATTCCATGGAGTAATTTCTTCATTCGGATTTGTTGAGAACCCTATGGGTCAATGTATATACCAAAAGGTCAGTGGGAGTAAGATTTGTTTTCTTGTTTTATACGTGGATAACATTTTGCTTGCAACCAACGATAAGGGTTTGCTACACGAGGTAAAACAATTTCTCTCTAAAAAATTTGATATGAAGGATATGGGTGAGGCATCTTATGTCATTGGCATTAAGATTTATAGAGATAGATTTCGAGGCATCTTGGGTTTATCTCAGGAAACCTACATCAATAAAGTTTTAGAGAGATTTCGGATGAAGGATTGTTCACCAAGTGTAGCTCCTATTGTGAAAGGTGATAGGTTCAATCTGAACCAATGCCCGAAGAATGATTTTGAAGGGGAACAAATGAAGAACATTCCATATGCTTCTGCTGTCGGAAGTCTGATGTATGCTCAGGTCTGCACAAGGCCTGACATTGCATTTGTTGTAGGAATGTTAGGACGATATCAGAGTAATCCAGGTATGGACCACTGGAAAGCTGCAAAGAAAGTGATGAGGTACTTTCAAGGGACCAAAGACTACATGCTTGTGTATAGACGGACGGATAATCTGGAAGTGATTGGCTACTCAGATTCTGACTTTGTTGGCTGCGTTGATTCATGCAAATCAACATCACGGTACATTTTCATGATGGCCGGTGGAGCTATATCATGGAGGAGTGCCAAGCAGACCTTGACTGCTACTTCCACTTTGGAAGCTGAGTTCGTCTTTTGTTTTGAGGCTACTTCACACGGTGTATGGATCAAGAGTTTCGTATCTGCGCTTAAAGTTATGGATTCCATTTCTAGGCCACTGAAAATTTACTGCGACAATTCAGCTGCTGTCTTTATGGCTAAGAACAACAAAAGTGGAAGTCGAAGTAAACACATCGACATTAAATACTTAGCCATAAGGGAACGTGTTAAAGAAAAGAAAGTGGTCATTGAGCACGTTAGTACTAAGCTGATGATTGCTGATTGATAAGTACAATTTTGTACTTATTTGGGCTCACAAAAATGGACAATTATAAGTTCTTTTGGTTGTTTACAGTTTAATTGCATGTGTTTTCTTATCAATTTAGGAAATAATCAAAGTCAAGTATAAATGGGATGAAAAGAGAGCAAAATGAAGACAATGGGACCTAATTGCTAAAGAAATGAAACTTCAGGGACTTGATATGCAAATACATAGGCGGGAAATTCAAATTCAGAACCAGGATAAACCATGCGATCGCATGGTGTTATCCTGGTGCGATCGCAAGAGGATGAAAAATCCAGCAGAATGCAAATCAGATGAACCATGCGATCGCAGCTATATATGCCATGCGATCGCATAAGGTAATCGGGCAGAAATTTTGCAGAAACCTGTTTCAATTAGAATTCTACCGGTCCATATAACTTCAACAACCAAACACACGTTTGGAGGTCTTGGGGGAGGAGTATAAAAGGCAGAAGACAGACTTTTCGCGGGGGACGAATTTTAGAGGAACACGATACAAGGCAAAAACGAAGATCAAGGGCGGAATCGAAGATTATCGAGCCGAGATTTACGGTTTTATTTTACTTTTTGTTTTACTTTCTCCGGACCATGATGAATTCAATTCCTCCTTTAATTGAAGAAATCATGTCCGGCTAATTTTATTTATCTAGGATGAATGATGAAATCTCACGTTTTGATTAATTAAGCAGTTTTTCCCTTTTTAGTAATTAATTGCCGTGGATTGATTATTCTTTATTCAGTTTCTTTATTATTTTAATGCTTGCGCACCATTAGAATATATTGTGATCTGTATTGAAGTCGAGAGATTCAATATAGATTAAGCACGTGGTATTGAATAACATAGGGTCCAATAATAGATAGAGATTACTATTATGCCTTATGAAATCCATTTAGGCGATCTTGAGATTTTAATGCATATGTTTATGCTCGAAGCTTAATTAGAGATAATGAAGTTTGCATAACATATAGATTTGATTGACCATCGAGAGAGGCTTTCGATTAAATTAGGAACGCCGATTTTCAGTCCAAGGTAATTAAAAGCTAAAAAGTGATTAACAGATAATTGAGTAGAACGTGTCGGTGGATTCGTGAATCCTAGTTTTTGTTAAACTTTAATTCGTTCTCATATTTCAAAGTGCTTTTTATTCTGAATTTCAATTTAATCAAAATAGTTAATTAGTTTAGAATCTTAAGAATCAAAAATTGAATCTGTGTTAATTTCCATTGTTAAAATTTGAGTTGTGAAATTAATTGGTAATTTAGTATCTAGTCCTCGTGGGTTCGACACTTTATTTCATCATTATATTACTTGTCCACGATCCGTCCACTTGCGGGATATATATCGCACAACAAGTTTTTGGCGCCGTTGCCGGGGACTAGTTTTATTAATTGCTACGTTAATTTATAATTTGGCTTTTAACAATTCTTTTTAGTTTTATTTAGTTTTATCTTTATTTTCGATTCGTCGTGATACTGCTGAATTTTATCTGTTTTCTAACTTTTCAGGTGTTAAGTGTGTATGCGCCGTACAAAAAATCTTGATCTTTTTGATTTAGATCCAGAAATTGAACGGAGCTTTCACCGACGACAACGTGAAAAAAGAGAAAAGAAGCATCAGCAGCAAGACACAATGGAGGATAACCGAATCCAGAATCCGTTGCAAGCAGATGGCCGACACAATCATGCACCAATAGCTCGACCTGTTGAAGTCAATGAGAGAGACATTCTTATGGGTGAATATATGATGCCACCGATAGTTGAAAATCGGTCCAGTATTATATACCCGCCTTATGGGCACGACAACTTCCAGTTGAGGCCAGATGTGATCAACTTGTTCTCAAACAATCTGCCTTTCTACGGTAGGGTAGATGAAAACCCTCATTACCACATTTCTCGCTTTGATGAAATCTGTGGTAATTTCAAATACCAAGGCGTTAATGAAGAGGCACTGAAGATGAGGCTTTTTCCACACACACTGAAGGATAAAGCTCGAGAATGGTTGGATTCACTACCGCCTGGGAGCATCACAACTTGGGGTGATCTGATCCAAAAGTTCACATTGAAGTACTTTCCTCCAGCCAGAGTGAACAGATTGAAGTACGAGATTTCCAATTTCCAACAGTCTGAGTTGGAAAACTTTCATGAGGCATGGGAGAGATTCAAGCAACTGCTCAGGAAGTGTCCAAGCCACGGGTTTCCCTTAGCAGCTCAGAATCACTACTTCTACTCTGGTCTAGCTCCTAGCAGTCGTTTTTCAGTTGATTCTGCAGCAGGTGGCTCTATCCAAAATAGGTCTCCCGGCGACCTCCATGACTTGTATGAAACAATAAGTGAACAATTCGTTATGTGGCCAGACAGAGGAGTACAAAGGAAAGCAGCAGGGGTACATGAGGTAGACTCAAATTCGCTTTTACTGGCGAAGATCGATGCATTGGCAAAGCAGATGGAGACGATGAAATATTCTCATTCAGCTAATATGGTTCAGATGTCTCCACCAATCTGTGTGACATGCGGGGCAAACCATCAGTCTTCGGAGTGCCCATTGACAAAGACATACAATCCAGGATAGAGAAATCATCCAAACTTCTCCTATGGCAACAACCAGAATATCCAGAATCCGCCAATTCAAGGGAGGCCACAAGAGAAAAAATGAGGATTGGAAGAAGCTGTCACTGAAATAAAGGAGATGCAGAAAAGACAGGATGTTGCCATCAAAAATATAGAAAATCAGATTGGGCAGTTGGCTAAATTGTTGACCGAGAGACAACCAGGCACATGGCCAAGCAATACTGAAGTCAATCCAAAGGAGCAAGTAAATGCAATTACCACGAGGAGCGGGGTTCAGTTACCAGAGATTCATGTGACTAGGCCAGGTGTAGAAAAGGAAACTGTGTCCGACAAAGTGAGAGAAAATAATTTAGATGCAGAAGTTGCACCAGAACAGGACTCTCCACCAGCTTATATTCCACCACCGGCTTACGTCCCTCCAATCCCATTTCCTCAGAGGCTGCGAAAACACAAGCTAGACAAGCAATTCGAGAAATTTCTCGATGTGTTCAAGAAACTCCAGATCAACATTCCGTTTGCTGATGCTCTAGCACAGATGCCGAGTTATGCTAAATTCATGAAGGAAATCCTTTCAAATAAACGGAAGTTAGAAGAGCACGAAACTGTTATGCTTACTGAAGAATGTAGTGCTATCTTGCAAAACAAGCTACCGCCAAAGTTAAAAGATCCGGGGAGTTTCTCTATTCCTTGTACTGTTGGTAGTTCTTTTTTCGAAAAAGTATTGTGTGATTTAGGTGCTAGCATTAACTTGATGCCTTATTCTATTTTCAGGCAACTAGGTCTCGGAGAAGTAAAGCCAACCACAATTTCACTCCAGCTAGCTGATCGGTCAGTTAAACACCCACGTGGAGTTATCGAAGATATTTTAGTAAAGGTGGACAAGTTCATATTCCCAGCTGACTTCATTATCCTCGATATGGCGGAGGATAGAGATGTGCCACTTATCTTGGGACGACCATTCTTAGCTACTTGAAGGGCCCTCATTGACGAACAAAAAGGACAGCTGATGTTGAGATTGAATGAGGAGCAGGTCACTTTTGACATATTCAAAGCAATTCAGTATCCAAGCTCCTCTGACTCATGCTTTCAGATCGATGTCATTGATCTAGAGGCTGCTAACACATTTGCCTTGGAAAATCCTACAAATCCATGGGAAGCGTGTATTATGCATTCTCAAGATGAAAACTCCGAGTCTCCAGTCCTTGAGGAATGTGCCAGATATTTACAAGGAGCAGAACAGATTGAACGACGGAGTAGATTTATGGATTTGGATACCACAATTCCTCAGCAGCCTCCCTCAGTCCAAAAGGCACCAATTCTCGAGTTAAAGCAATTACCTTCTCACCTTAGGTATGCTTATCTTGGTGAGTCATCCACCCTTCCAGTCATCATCGCCAACTCTATTGATCAGGATCAGGAGGATAAATTACTCCGAGTCTTGAGAAATTACAAATCAGCCATCGGGTGGACTATAGCAGACATCAGAGGTATCAGCCCATCTTTATGCATGCACAAAATTCTAATGGAAGAGGCTTATAAACCGACAGTGCAACATCAACGCAGACTGAATCCCCATTTGCAAGAAGTAGTCCGAGCTGAAGTGTTGAAACTGCTTGATGCAGGTATTATCTATCCTATTTCAGATAGTACTTGGGTAAGCCCAGTCCAGGTAGTGCCAAAGAAGTGAGGGATCACAGTAAGAATGATAAGAACGAGCTCATTCCAGTCAGATTGACCACCGGTTGGCGAGTTTGTATTGACTATAGGAAGTTGAATGATGCCACTCGAAAAGACCATTTTCCTCTACCTTTCATTGATCAGATGTTGGAGCGATTGGCATGTCATTCCCATTATTGCTTTCTTGACGGATATTCAGGCTACAATCAGATTCATATCGCGCCGGAAGATCAAGAAAAGACTACCTTTACCTGTCCTTATGGCACGTTTGCTTATAGGCGTTTGCCATTTGGCCTATGCAACGCACCAGCCACATTTCAGCGTTGTATGATGTCGATTTTCTCGGATATGGTTGAAAAATTCATTGAGGTTTTCATGGATGATTTTTCAATTTTTGGAGCATCATTCGACGATTGCCTCAAAAATCTAACCCTAGTACTTCAGCGTTGTGAGAAAACCAACTTGGTACTGAATTGGAAAAAATGCCACTTAATGGTACAAGAAGGCATCGTGTTGGGACACAGGATATCAAAAAAGGACATTGAGGTCGACAAAGCAAAGATTCAGGTTATAGAGAAACTGCCTCCTCCGACATCAGTTAAAGGAATTCGATCTTTTCTGGGACATGCGGGTTTCTATAGACGGTTCATACAGGATTTCTCAAAAATAACCAAACCGTTGTGCAGTTTGCTGGAGAAAGATGCCAAGTTCGAATTTTCTGTTGACTGTCTCAAAGCTTTCAACACTCTCAAAAACAGTCTAATTTCTGCACCTGTCATTGTACCACCGGATTGGGATCTACCTTTTGAACTCATGTGTGATGCAAGTGACTTTGCCATTGGGGCAGTTTTGGGGCAACGTAGAGCAAAAGTCATACATACCATCTACTATGCCAGCCGAACTCTAAATGACGCTCAAATGAATTATGCCACTACAGAGAAGGAATTACTAGCTGTAGTATTTGCCTTCGAAAAATTTCGATCTTACCTCATTGGATCGAAGGTGATAGTGCACACAGACCATGCAGCGTTGAAGTATCTTTTTGCTAAAAAAGATGCAAAGCCAAGACTTATTCGGTGGATCTTACTTCTCCAAGAATTCGACTTGGAGATTAAAGACAAAAAAGGGGTTGAGAACGTGGTAGCCGACCACTTGTCAAGAATCGAGCAGACGGAAGGCAATGAGGAAGGTGAAATAAATGAGAAGTTTCCAGATGAGCAGATTTTTGGGATTGAGCAGTTGGGGATTGCACCGTGGTATGCAGATTATGTGAATTACCTTGCTAGCAATATCATGCTACCGGATTATGATCATCAACGTCGAAAAAAGTTCGTTTCAGAACTTAAACACTATTTTTGGGAAGATCATATTCTTTACAGAAGGGGAGCTGATCAGGTAATTCAGAGATGCCTACCTGAAGAAGAAATGGAGACTGTCTTGGAGCAATGTCATTCTTCGCCATACGGAGGTCATTTCGGTGCTACCAAAACAGCAGCCAAAGTCCTACAATCTGGGTTTTATTGGCCGACTTTATTCAAAGATGCTTACAGTCTGGTAAAAAAATGTGACAGGTGCCAAAGGACGGGGAACATATCTCGGAAGCAAGAAATGCCCCTACGAAGCATTCTAGAGATTGAACTTTTCGACGTGTGGGGTATTGACTTCATGGGCCCGTTTCCACCATCATTCTCAAATTCTTACATTTTGGTGGCTGTGGATTACATGTCCAAATGGGTAGAAGCTGTAGCCTTACTGACCAATGATGGCAAGGTGGTGGTAAACTTTCTCAAAAAGAATATTTTTACGCGTTTCGGGACTCCTCGGGCAATTATCAGTGACGGGGGAAAGCATTTTTGCAATAAACAGTTTGACACTCTTTTGGCAAAATACGGTGTGAAGCACCGTGTGGCTACTCCATACCATCCACAAACCAGCGGGCAAGTGGAACTATCCAACCGGGAGTTAAAAAAGATCTTGGAGCTTACGGTGAGTTCATCGAGGAAGGATTGGTCGAGAAAACTAGATGATGCCCTTTGGGCATATCGAACTGCATTCAAAACTCCAATTGGAATGTCACCTTATCGCCTAGTTTTTGGGAAGGCGTGCCATTTACCGGTTGAGTTGGAGCACCGAGCCTACTGGGCATTGAGGAAGTTAAATTTCGACTTGAAAGAAGCCGGTGAGAAAAGACTGCTCCAGTTGAATGAAATGGAGGAATTCAGGTTCGAGGCTTATGAAAATGCCAAACTGTACAAAGAGAAAACCAAAAATTGGCATGACAAAAACATTCAAAAACGGCAGTTTTTAGCAGGGCAAAAAGTCCTCTTATTCAACTCTCGACTCAAGCTCTTCCCTGGGAAATTGCGTTCAAGGTGGTCCGGACCATTCACGGTGGTGAAAGTCTATCCACATGAAGCGGTGGAGGTGGCTCATGACACGAAGGGCAGGTTCAAAGTGAACGGACAAAGACTAAAACATTACTTGGAGGGTGACTTTTCGAAAGAAAAGTCATTTACCACTTTGAGCAATCCGGAGTGATCACCGCGACAAAGTCGAGCTAAAGACTTTAAACAAGCGCTCAATGGGAGGCAACCCATTTTCTTCCCTTTTATTTACATTTACAGCATGATTTCAGTTTTCTGAGTTCTAGCACGTTTTGCACGTTTTAGGTTTAAATTTTGGAATAGGTCTTAATTCTTAGATTCCGAGGATTTCATCATCGTCATTTTGCATATGCACGTTTATAATATCTTAAAGTTATGTTTTAGTTAAAAAAAAAAAAAAAAAAAAAAAAAAAATTTGAAATCAGGTGTTGAACCATGCGATCGCATGGTTCACACACCTGCGATCGCATAGACTGTGTAGATTACATTCTGCCCAGATTTCATCACACGTGCGATCGCAATCCTTTAAGTCCATGCGATCGCATGGACTATCAGGTCAATTAAAAACCGGGGCTTGCCTTCATTGTCATTTCTTAAACTTTTGAACTTCCAAAATCGATCCTTCATCCCTCCTTGATCTCTAACACCATAACAAGCATTTTGGGGCATCAAATTACACATTCCAACATTCATTCACATCCATATACACGAATTTAAACGGTAAGATCAAATTTTTTTCAAGTTATTTTCAGTTTTTGCATTGTCTATTGGAAATTTCTTGCTTTTTGATGAATGTGGAGGAATTGTTTGGTTAGATTAGGCTTGAACCGATTTGGGAAATCTATTTGGATTGGGTTTAGTAGATTAGGATGTGAAAAATTTTTGGATTTCATGAACTCTCCATTCTTCCCAAACTTTTGAAGCTACAATATTGCTTATAAGGTGTTTGATAAATTGCCTCATCCACGTTTTTTGCCAAATTTGATGCGAACCAAACCTTGAGCTATTCCATTACACTAAAGCCATCATCTAGGGTCATGCAATTTAGCTTGAACACCTGTTTAGCACGAAGTAAATCCAAACGTAACCATTGAGCCTGCAGGCTGCCATGGCAGCCCACAGGCATGCCACAGCAGCCTGCTTCCGTTAACAACTTCGTCCACCATCCGTTTGACCCTAATGACCTCGGAATCATGTCAAATTTGACTATGTGATAGACCTTATCATGCACTTTCATGCCACACTTGGCCGTTTCACTTTTGCAATTTCCTAGGTATATTTCTCGATACACGAAATAGCCTCGTCTATCATGTTTTTGTCGAATTTTTACCTAATGTTTCAACAAGTTTGGGGGTTCTATCTTGATCCATATATGTTTTAATACACTTCTAACATATTTTTGTTCATTTTGCAGATTATGGCCCCGAAACGACCACCGACTGCCGCCGAAAAGGGGAAAAAGAAGGCTACCGGCGGCACTTCTAAGAGGGCTCGGGTCGATGCGGCAGACACCACCGCCTCTCACCTTTATTTATCCGAAGAACATAGAGAGAGGTTCACCAATGCCGTGAGCCAGTGGTCCCTTTGGGGGGAGCGAAGAGTGCACCTAGACGACTTCCCTCATTCCGAGCTCTTCAACCTTATTGACGTCTGCCGATGGACCAAGGTGGCCGATACTCCACATCGTATGTACTCCCAGCTCGTCCATGAGTTCTACACGAACTTCAACCAGGAGATAGACATTCATGGGACAGAGCACTACGGGCAGACTTGGGTCCGGGGCAAATGGTTCATGTTCACCCCGAGGGTCATCGACGATTTCTATGGCCTATCTTCTGACGATGTTCACCCTCTGCCCGACATTCAGGATATGGACGAGGTGGCCCAGTTCTTATACGGTCGAGCAGATGCATGGCCACTGCCCGAGAGGGACTTCGAGCACAGTAAGCTGACAGACTCCCTCCTCATCCTGAACGTGTTTGTGAGTCACAACATCGACCCGACTACGCATCGCACCACCATTAATGATGCTAGGGCTCGACTGCTGTACCATTTGGCTCACGGGAGGAAGATCGACCTGGGGAGTTACATCTACACCCTGATCAGCTTGCTGGCTTTCCAGACGGACAAGAGGCACACAGCCATCTTCCCAGCGCTGATCAGTGGTATCTGTGCAGCAGCGGGGGTCCCGATTTAACCGACGGAGCCAGTTTTTCGAGGAAAGGGACCTATCAACCGCTTTGCCTTGGAGAATGCCAGACGGGCCACTGCACGAGTTATGGGGGTAGCCCCAGCTGCAGACGAGCACCCTCCTGAGGAGCAGCCAGCAGCACCCCAGCCAGCAGTACCCCAGCCAGCCGCACCACCTGGCGATATGGCCGCTTTATTACATCGCCTACTAGAGGGTCAGGCCGAGCAGACACGGCTCATCATCGCCACCCGGACTGAGCTCCGCACAGTGCAGCAGGAGTTGGCGACCTTACGGGCTCGAGTGGATGCAGGCAGACACACTCAGTCGTCTATGGAGTTTACCCTGAGTCAGACTTCTCTTGAGCAGAGTCGGATTCGGGCTGACTGTGACCAGGTCAAGCGACGACTAGACAGATGTGCGGGCAAGCTGGATGACCTCCATGATCAGATATGCCGCCCGACACCCACGCCAACTCCTCTACCAGTTGACCCCTCCACACTCCTTCTTCAGGCACCCTCCGATCTACCTCCGGGAAGTACCTAAATTTTTATGTATTTCTTTATTTTACATGCGATTGGGGACAATGCACGTTTTAAGTTTGGGGGTGGTTGATAAAAATTTAATTTTGCTCAATCTGACATATTCATGATATTTGATGATATGATATTTGACTGTTGACTTAGTTCGTTTTTTTTATTATTATTTATTTATTTATAGTAAAAAAAAATTTTAAAAAAAAAAATTTTATTTCATTTGCATGTTTGTGTGGTATGAATAGCCTTGCCGGCTAATGATGATAATTTTCATTTAATGTTCACTGTGAATCATGACCTGTGAACAGAATATATTGTTGTCTAAATGTGAGATTGTTAAATCATATCTGATATTGTGTTATGTCGGCCCGTGAAAATGATAAGTAGCTATGTTGGTGCACTTAAGTTGAAAACAATAGGATCCCCAAAACCTTCAAATTATCTGTATCTCAACTAAGTAACCAATTAAGAGAGTGATTGTAGCGAGTAAACTGTGATGGTGGCTATCTAGATTATGTTTGATTCCGTGTATGTCGAAAAAATAAAATTATGTGGAGCACTTTAGACCAGTTAGAGGAAACTAAGTAATGACCGAATGTTAGGAATCTAATCCCTTAGCATGAACTTATTGCACGCAAAGAACAAGGCTTTTATTTTTATATAACTCATTTTGAAGCCTTTTTGACTCGAGTGATAAAGTCATTGATCAAAAGCTCGTTACATGGGTCATTTAGAAAGCTTAATGGAATGAGTTTCGCATACGACTAAATATCTTATAACTCTTTTCGTAGCCTATTTGACTCGAGTGAAAAGGCCCGTAGGGGTTTCTCAAAATCCGATGCCCTAAAGTTCGAAAGACTCGGGAGTCATCGGCCTAAAGCTCGTTACATGGGTCATTTAGAAAGCTTAATGGACTGAGTTCTGCATATAAGATTAAAAATAAAAATAAAAAAATAAAATAAAATAAAAATTTTCTTTGCAAAGTAACCTGAGGATTAGATGACTAATGGGTTTGACTTACTTAGTAGGAAATTTCTGGTCAAGGGTGCTCATAAATTGGAGAATCTTCATAAGCCTAGGTTGTCAAAATCATACCAGCCTCTAGAAAGAAAAGAAAGTGAACAACCTTAGACCCAGAAATCTCGAAATGTTGAGAGAAAACAATTATATTGGGGGATGTGTATCTCACTAGAGGGTAAGGAAAAATTGACTAAGTGGTCGGGCTATCACCTCCATAGAATTAAAGCTGATCAGATGAACTGTCCTCACACACGATTCAAATATGTTTAAGTGGAATCACGTTTACAACTGTATAACCTGAACACTCGTCATAAATTATAAGTTTTTCTTTTTGCAAAAATCTGAAGCAAAGACGGCAAGCTATTTATGTTGTGAACTTTATTATTGCTTATTCCATCTAGTACAAGATTGTTTTTAGTAGTTTATTCGAGGACGAATAATAGTTCAAGTTTGGGGGTATTTGATAAGTACAATTTTGTACTTATTTGGGCTCACAAAAATGGACAATTATAAGTTCTTTTGGTTGTTTACAGTTTAATTGCATGTGTTTTCCTATCAATTTAGGAAATAATCAAAGTCAAGTATAAATGGGATGAAAAGAGAGCAAAATGAAGACAAGGGGACCTAATTGCTAAAGAAATGAAACTTCAGGGACTTGATATGCAAATACATAGGCGGGAAATTCAAATTCAGAACCAGGATAAACCATGCGATCGCATGGTGTTATCCTGGTGCGATCGCAAGAGGATGAAAAATCCAGCAGAATGCAAATCAGATGAACTATGCAATCGCAGCTATATATGCCATGCGATCGCATAGGGTAATCGGGCAGAAATTTTGCAGAAACCTGTTTCAATTAGAATTCTACCGGTCCATATAACTTCAACAACCAAACACACGTTTGGAGGTCTTGGGGGAGGAGTATAAAAGGCAGAAGACAGACTTTTTGCGGGGGACGAATTTTAGAGGAACACGATACAAGGCAAAAACGAAGATCAAGGGCGGAATCGAAGATTATCGAGCCGAGATTTACGGTTTTATTTTACTTTTTGTTTTACTTTCTCCGGACCATGATGAATTCAATTCCTCCTTTAATTGAAGAAATCATGTCCGGCTAATTTTATTTATCTAGGATGAATGATGAAACCTCACGTTTTGATTAATTAAGCAGTTTTTCCCTTTTTAGTAATTAATTGCCGTGGATTGATTATTCTTTATTCAGTTTCTTTATTATTTTAATGCTTGCGCACCATTAGAATATATTGTGATCTGTATTGAAGTCGAGAGATTCAATATAGATTAAGCACGTGATATTGAATAACATAGGGTCCAATAATAGATAGAGATTACTATTATGCCTTATGAAATCCATTTAGGCGATCTTGAGATTTTAATGCATATGTTTATGCTCGAAGCTTAATTAGAGATAATGAAGTTCGCATAACATATAGATTTGATTGACCATCGAGAGAGGCTTTCGATTAAATTAGGAACGCCGATTTTCAGTCCAAGGTAATTAAAAGCTAAAAAGTGATTAACAGATAATTGAGTAGAACGTGTCGGTGGATTCGTGAATCCTAGTTTTTGTTAAACTTTAATTCGTTCTCATATTTCAAAGTGCTTTTTATTGTGAATTTCAATTTAATCAAAACAGTTAATTAGTTTAGAATCTTAAGAATCAAAAATTGAATCTGTGTTAATTTCTATTGTTAAAATTTGAGTTGTGAAATTAATTGGTAATTTAGTATCTAGTCCTCGTGGGTTCGACACTTTATTTCATCATTATATTACTTGTCCATGATCCGTCCACTTGCGGGATATATATCGCACAACACTGATCCTTTGACTAAAGGCATGCCACCATTGAAATTCAAGGATCATGTAGATAAAATGGGACTTGGTCCCACTATATGATTGTATATATTTGAATGAAACTCTTATTTATTGTGATATTTTCTCATATTCATGTGCACCTTAGTTTATTTGAGAAAATACATTTGTATAGGACCAAGAATAAACATAAGGTTTATTCATTAAGTAATGTTGCCATATAAAGAATAATACTTGAGAAACTGAATGCACTGTAATACATGGAAGGTAATACTTGTTGTTAGAGGACTTACCGCCATGATTCATGTATTTATTTCTTAAGAAAAGACAATCAATGAGATTAAAGTTGAGACATAAGTTAAATGTATGGACCAAGTGGGAGAATGTAAAACTTTTCCCTTTTTTTCCTTTATTATGGTCCAAACGTTTCAAACCCCTTAATGTGCATTAATTTCAAACTTCTTAATGTACCTTAAATTTCAATCCTTTCTTAATGTGCTTTCATTTACAAACCTCTTAATGTGTCTTCAATTACTTCCTCATTGATTGTGCTGAAAAATTGGTAACAAATGAACGTTCTTGATGGGAGAACGTGCATAAATACATGGTTTGGTCCCTAAGCTCAAGCACCCTTTTCTTTTTTGTCATACACCATCATATTGGGTGTTCTGAGGGCTTAGAAGCACCAAAATCAAAAGAAACTCTATATCAAGAACTCAACAAGAAAGACAACAATGGCGGGAGGTAATCTTTGATCTCATTGCACATTGATCTAAGTGCTATTTAAATGTATTGAAGCATGTTAAATCCTATTCTAGTCTAACAGAATAATGCTAGATACATAAAAAAGTGCCATGTACACAGTGAGGATGAAATAGAGTGCATTATGAGGTTTTCGTCTGCGGAAGAAGAAGAGTCTCGTGGGGACCCATTCCAAAGCCTTGAAGAGTTATATCTTATTGACTTGCCAAATTTCATTGGTCTCTCCAAGTGGGAAGGACGAGCAGCATTTGCACCTCTTTTACCTGGAATTTTTTCCCAGCTCAGAGATTTAAAGATTTGCAAATGTGATAAATGGAAGAAGCTTATCCCTTGGAGTTTGTTACAGACCCTCCCCAACCTCCAAAAGTTGTGTTGTAATGAAATAGAAGAGACTATAGGTGACGACGATGATGATGGAAGTCCTGTAATAAACTGTAGTGCTGACGTCACCATGCCAAGGTTAAAGATATTGCAGCTTGTGGGTCTACCAAAATTAAAGCGCATCTGCAAAGGAATGATGATTTGTGATTCTATTGAGAAAATTGTAATAATACCAAAATTAAAGCGCATCTACAAAGGAATGATGATTTGTGATTCTATTGAGAAAATTGTAATAATACAGTGTAAAAAATTAAAGAAAGTGTCTCCTCTCGATGGACAACCATCTCCCCCTCCATCTCTTAAAGAGATTAAAGTAGCACAATTAGATGAAGAATGGTGGGAATCATTGGACTGGGAGAATCCCAATGCCAACAATTTCCTTCAACCCTTTGTCAACTTTGTTTCTAACTGGTCGTTCGGTAGTACACTTTTTATTGATTTTTAATCAAAGTTTCCATTCATTCACAAATCACAAGTGTCTTTTTACATGTCACTAATTCTAATAGCTTCTTTCTTTTTATCTTTTAATATTAAATCCAAGAAATATATTTTAAAATATCGAGCAATAAAATATAAGCTACTCATGAATCCAACTTTTTGCGTGACAATATGAATTCAAGAACAATCTAGACATTTTTGTAAAAGAAAGTATTATTCATGGTATAGAATTATTAGATAACAAAAAAAGAATAATTGAAGAATTAAATTAATTCAAACTTCTAGTTTTATAATTAATCTTATAAAATAATCTATCAATTTATTAATTATATTTATACAAACCGAGTCGTGTTAATAAGAAATAAATAATTGATAACAAGTCATTCTACTTGTATCAGGCATTACTCCCTACTTTTTTTCGTTAACTAGTGGGGGAGGAGATTGTCCTCGAGAGTTTTGGTCCATATTCAACACAGAATTATTAAAATATGTTTTCTCACTAGATGAGATTCTCCTTAGTTACTCATTTGACACTTCAAATAATTATTTGAGGTCATTAGGGGCTTTCAAATTCGTCATTGATGCCAAAAAAAAAAAAATCTTATAAGACAAAAAAAAAATATTAAGTCCCTGTATAATAGCTCTACCTAAAAAATATGAGATAAGGATGACAATATAAAGGATTAAGATAAAGATGATTATGATTTAATTATAACACAATAATACTCCAAGATTACTTGGAGATGTAACAGATTAGGTACACTTGTAGCATAAAACCCAAGACCATAGCTTTCATATTTTTACCCGTATTTTAATTTTTACTCAACTTCGTAATATTACCTTAGACACCATACTGAATATAATAGAATATCCCGTCCCCTCTGTTAAAAATATTATGAAACAAAAAGAAGGTAGAAGCATGACACACCGTAAAAGTTAACCATTTTTAACTACGACAACAATC
Organism: Forsythia viridissima; assembly: GCA_030279155.1. NCBI lineage: Eukaryota > Viridiplantae > Streptophyta > Magnoliopsida > Lamiales > Oleaceae > Forsythia > Forsythia viridissima. The sequence continues at coordinate 2,164,581 of CM059033.1, forward strand.
GTATATAAAATTACTTAATTATATAAAAACTACCTATAACAGGCTGGTATACCATCCACAACTTTTAGCTACTCTTTCTTCCTTTTTTTCCTAATTATTGACTACAACTTTATTTAATCCATGTCCTGTGCTTTGAACGTTTTGGGACACTGGTGGAATACCTAACTAATTAATTCCACAATTGTCGGTCAACTTTTGTGTTTAGCCCTTGTTCAGTAGTTTTCCAAAATGGTCAATCGATCTTTCTGGTACTAATTGTGGAGCTTACACTTGTAATTATTCCTATGTAGACACGACATTTAATTTTAGGACCTTGAATTTATGACTAAAGTTCGCATTTCCATTTCCAGTAATGGAACTCATTGAACACTCTAGAAAATATTTCAGAAATTCCGTAAAATTTCTTAATTATTTGTAAGAAAAATCAGAAACTTAATGGATAGTTTGTAAGAAAAATCAGAAACTTAATGGATAAATAAAAATTTTTGTTGGTTCATTCAAAGAAAGTCAGGTGTGGGGGCAGTAGGCCTACAATTCATTGGCTTAACAGCTTGAGAAATGACAACCTCAAATACTAGTCGCATACATCCTCAGCCAGTGATTTTTGATAGTTGATTTTGTACCACAATAGGTGGCACGTGGGAAGGTTATGAAAAAGATTGCTACTCAGCATTCGCACTGCGAATTTCATGATTTTCCCCCTGGAGTAATGCCTGATACAAGTTAAGAGGCAAACAGAAATTTAGACATTTCCATTGATAAAGTAATGATAGACTCATTTCAGGTTTTAGCAGGCACGCCGCACTAGTAGCTAATATGGTTGGTTAGGGTTCAACTTTCAAGGAAGAAAGATAATACTAGTTTGATCAATATCGGGCAACACTTTTTAGTCATTTATTTCCCATCCAAATGCAGTTGGGGACTGCTTTGTTACCGGTTTTAAGATTGTGTATATCGCAAATCTTAGATACACTAATGCTTTTTTTTTTTTTTTTTTATACTCAGATATTCCAGCTTCGTCAGACTAAATCCTGGACCCCCAAGACCCTTGCCCCTAGAACCTTGGAAGAGGTAAATTGCGAGATATGCCTCAACTGGCCCCCAAGTTCCCCTCATCCGACTGTACACTTCTGTGCACAAGGAGCCGCCCCCAAAGTGATTGCTCCATACCGAATAAAATCCAGCCGCAAGTTCCCACATGATTCGAACTCCCACCCTGCCGCTGGAAGCAATCCTTATGCTAATTATTCCACTAGTTGAGCTATGCTGCCTTTTTTTAACAAGATGTACTCTTCAATAATAAACAATATGTCTTGTCTACCAAACATTGTACTAAACATGCATGAATTGTTTACAAATGGATTATATATCAGTTGATCACTCGATGGCTTTGCAAATTCTTTTAATTGCTTCTCAATTTTCTCGATAAATTTATTCATTAGGTATCCTATGCAATCCCAATTTTTCAATTTCCCTTGAAATATGGAAATTATGTCCTTAAAATTGTTATATATCATGACAAAGAAGAAGCACTTTCAATCTGATGAGCATAGAGGACAATCCAAACAGGTTTGTTTATGGAGCAAATTAAACAATATAATAAGTCCACTCTATTTTATTTATTTTTTTTTTTTTTTACTTTTCAGTTTTTTACAAGAGCCCATAGACACAACCACACTTGACACTTCATATAAATTTTGAAATATAAAGTTAAAAAAAGTAATTACTGAAACGTCGTGTAAAAAAATATAATTTATACTCTATTTTTACCTTTAATTCTGATTTTAAAATATACAAGATTGAATTTCATATTCGAATAAACCTCGTAATCTTGAAAATAATCAAAAACGAAAAGTGTTCAATTGGAACACGAAAACGTGACTAAATGGTTACATATGATTGTATAATTTTATGAAATGTATAGTATTATGGACAGAAGAGTAATGAAGAAAATTAGGTTAAATCGTGTACACATCAACACCCAATATCATATATTAAACATGTCGTTATGATTACCATTCAATCATTCCTTTGTTAACATTGCGGAAAAAATGATGAGTTTAGAGGTTTTGTCTAGTGTCCTACAGAGTTTTGTAAAGATTTGAAGTGAACCCTCTTGGATAGAAAAGGGGGCAAGTCAAAGCCTTTTCCTAATAGAGACAGAAAGCCTCGTTGAAAGTAAGAACGTAGACCACAATTTTTTTTTTTAATTTCATGCCTCGATTCTATCTTGGTTTTTCCGACTTGTCATGCTCTAATTGAGGAGCGACTAATGAAAATAGAGGTAGCACTGTTTCAGTTGGTCATAACTCTTTCTAACCACTAGAGCCATTTATTTTGCTCCTAATTCAGTTGGAAAACTCCTCTATTTAAGAAAGCAATTATGTTGCTTCTGAATTTTTGATCTTTTCGTCTTCTTCCTATTCGTTTTCTTTTTCAGAGAGCCTTCATGATTTTCTGATTGTGTAAATATGAGAGGAAAGAGGGTGCGTTGAACACTAACTTTGTGTTGGCTTTCTGTTCGTCAGATGAAATCTCATTTGTAATAACTTTGCGATATTGATTTCGATTCTAGTATACGAACTTTATCTACTGCGATAGATGCTCAACAGATGAGTAGCGTTTAGAGCACGTGAACATCCGAACTTATTAGTGGGTGAAAAATATCGTGTTCTGTTATTATTTTTTTGTGCATATTTTGTTAAGATTCTCTAGGTATTTTATGTGATCTTGGCTCATCGGTGTTATCAGAGCCTGGGAACCTGAAACTATTTTCGGTGAAATCAACGGATCCGTTCCAGGTTTATAAGAATCCGAAAAGAAACAACTAGTTTCTGAGCCTCTTTGTGCTTAATCTATTCTTGGTGACCCTCACAACTTGGTTTTTCTGGTGATTTTGAGTTTTTTGGTTTTATTGTTGACCATACTACATGCACTTCTTGAAACCTATGATTTCACTCTGGTAAACTCTAATCCTTATTGTATGCATACTTTTTACTTGAAGTTGTTAAGGTAATTAACTCTTTCCAACTGTTTTCATTTATCCAAGATCTCCTGCGATGATCTGGTATTTGAGGGAGCATTGGTTTTTTTGGGGGTTATCAGCCCTTAAACTTCAAATTCTGAAATTGAATATGTGTATATTGTGCAATATTGTGTTATACATACTTCTTTTTTCAAGTGTTATAGAAAATAACCTCATAAATTCTTTTTCGAGTAAATCTTGATCCTATCGTTGTTAGAACGGTTAAAGATTGTCCTTCTTGTTTTTTTTTTTTTTTTTTTTTAAAGTGCTCTCTATTTCTGACATGTTCCTCGATATATCTTGATATATGAATGTGGGTTGTGTTGCCAAATTATAGAGTAGCAATGTGTATTATGCGCTGTTGAACAACATAAGATTGATTCTCGGGTTATTCAATATTCCTCAACATTTTTAGGAAATGAGATGTGTAAAAATGATTGTGGAACTGTCTAATTATCAACTTCATACTAGCGGTAATTGGTCTGATTTTTATAATAAGCTTCAAGCTAGCTGTCGGTTTTGACTATCGTTCAGAAGAACACGCGTTAGCAAATAAATTTATTTAGTTAAATATGTTTGGATTGTCAATCGCTTGAAGGTTCAATCACATGAAGAGCAGTACCCATTGATTGTGTTTGATACTCAGGTACATGTCTGAATTTTAGTTACTTGCCATTGTCATTATATTCATACTAAAGTAATGTCAACGAGTTCTTTTTATTTGAGTTTCGTCTCATTTATTAGTATATGGTTATGTGATAGTTCAATAATATGACATAGTTATGCGCTTTGATACTATACTTACTATTTGAATCTATTAATTTTAATGAGGAAGTGTTATGTTTGATGATATATAAATAGGTGGGAAACAAAGAAAAGAATTGGATTTAGTGGGGTGTAGTGTTAAACAAAATTGGTAGGGTAGAGTAGGATAGGGTAGGGTAGGGTAGGGTAGGGTAGGGTGGGTGGGTGGTTGGGGCGAGGGTGGACTTTTTTTTTGTAAAAAGTGGGGGGGCCATTTTTTGTCGAATGACTGCGTGTTTGACACATAGCCATTCAGTAAGAACTTTTGGACCCCGAATATCTTCTCTTTCTATCACTATGACCATGTTTCGAGACTTTATAAAATTTGTAGGATCTTATCTTGTGCTCCTGCCACTGTTTGTTTTGAGATTTTCTCGATTCGATTTCAAGGCAAATATTTTTATGTGTCTAGGAAATTAGATAAAATGTTCACTTTACTTTTTACTTTTGGAAACCCTTGACCATTAATTGAAATACCATTCTAATTTCTATTTTGAAATCCTTAACCATTAAAACCACCCTCAACTTCTTTATTTTTCTTTCCCTCATCCGACACTGCCATATTTCTTTTCCTATCTTCTCCAACCATCATTGCCAGAAGTGAGGTAAGTTTCTTCTTTTGTTTTTTGTTTTTTTTTTTTTTTTGATCGGATTCTTCTTTTGTTTTTTACCATAACTTCGGGTATACTTATTTTATTTTATTTATTTATTTATTTAATGGATTTTATCCTCTTTTTTTTTTTTGTTAATATTTGTGCAGTGCTTACGATATTGTAAAGTCCTCTTGTATGTGTTGAAAAAAGTTGTTTTTGTGTTGTGTGGAATTTTTTTGTTTGTATTGTAAAATTCTTTTTGTTAGTTACGTTTGTTCCTTATTTATAGAGATTGTAATTTATGTTTATTTGAGAATTGGATTTACACCTTTTGATGATCAAAGCTAGAGTCGGATTTACGCATTCTGATTGATTTTGGTTATTGGTGAAAGAACCAAGAATTCGACAATTTAGAACTCAAGATATATTTGATATTTTCCATCTAAAAGTGATTATTTTCATAAAAAAAAAATTTGACAATTAATTATGTGTATAAGGTTCGTAGAAGGAAAAAGAAGAAATGAGAAAAATGATTAGGGGAATATTTTAAAAAAATAAATTACATTGACTAGAATTAAAAATATTAGTATATTTTTTCATAAAAAAATATTGGTAATTAATCATGGCTCCTAGAATGAAGAAAAAAAAAAAAAAAAAGAAAGAAAGAAAGAGAAAAAATCGTTAAGAGAATATTGAAGAAAAAAGAAATTAAATTGAAGAAAGACAAAAATATTAATATAGACTAGCAATGGCGGATGTAGCCTAGGGGCCCAAGCCCACCCAGACCCAAGCCCAATATTTTTTTTTTTTTTTTTTTAACAATGTTTTTTTAATTTCTAATTTTTTTAAAACTACAATTCATATACAATATTTTGATTTTGGGTAATTGTAAACTAACAAATTTTTTTTTATGATAACTAGCTTATAAGACATGGCAAATCTTTGTAAATCTATTTTGTTATGATATTAATTTATTTAAGAATCTATATAAAGTTAATCAAGATTAATTTTTTTAAAACTCGTTGTGACAAATATAAAACAAAGTATTGATTAAAGTTCAATCATTTATGTCGTATTACCTAATAATTTTTTAAGATTTTGCTTGATTTATATGTCAAAAAACTTAAACGTCACTTTCTTTATAAGTCCAATCATAATTTTTTCATTTTTGTTTTCACCTTTTAGATTAACGTATTCTGTTAACTATATGCATATTAAAGCGTAATGTTCCTTAGGTTTTATTAACTAAGCGTGTTTTTATTGTTGAAGGTTGTTTTCAATAAAAATAAATTCAAGCCCTCCTACTCATCGATTCCTAGATCCGCCCTTGGACTCTAGAGTTTGTACAAGGAAAAAGAAAAGAGAAATATTGCATCAGAAAAAAATATGGGATTGAAAGGTTTTTTCCCCCTAAAAGTCTTTCAAAGTATTTGAGGGTGAATGAGATAGAAATTGTGATATCTTTTATTTATACGTTGTGAATTGTAATATCTTTTATTTATACTTTGTTTTATAGTTAGTACACAAAAAATTCTCTATATATTCATCAAAGGTCATTGACATTTTGAATATCTCTAAATTTTGTATGATTTTAAAAAATCTGAATTGAATACCGCATTACTTTTAAAGACTTTTTAAAATATTTCAAAATTTTTATTGAGTTTAAAAAGTTTGTATTAAATACAGCTAAACTTTTAAACTCCATAAATTTTTTTAAAAATCTTAATTAAATATATCCCATAGTGATTTGAGTGCTTGATTTGAATAAATTGTATAATGGAGCAGTTTTTAGATTTTAATAATATATAATAGTGAATTTTGTCTTTGTTTAATGTTTCTGTAAAAGTTCAAATATTTTGAAATAAATTAATGTTTTAAATAGAAACTGCATAAAGACACAATATATTTTATTTGTCCCATGGTTTAATTTATTCAGAGTAATAAGAAAAGATCAATGTTGGTATTTGACTAGAGACATATTGCATGATATTTGCAGGAAGTCACATGGATGAGCTGCTTGCAAACTTTGTTGTCCAACCGCTGCTCAATGTGAAAAACTTGAAGGGAAATACACGGATTCTTAAAAGAAAATTGGATTCACTTGAAAGTCGAGAAGCTGATGTGAGCGCAGAATTAAAATGTGCAGAGGGTCATTCAGGAAAAAAAAGGAAGAAAGAAGTTGAAAATTGGTTATGTAATGTTGCAAAAAATATAAGAGAATTTGAAAGCTTGGAACAACAAGTGCAGCACATCAGATTTTATCAATTTTATTCACGACTAAACTTGGCTGAACGAGTTGCTACGATGACTGAGGAAGTGACGGAGCTTGTTAACCAAGGCCAATTTTCTGAAGGTCTTCTTCTCGAAGGTGATAGGAGTACTGCCAAGCTGTTGTTAACACCCCCACACAATGGCCAAGCATTTCTAAAAAATTTCAATGACATTTGGGCGTCATTAGTGGATGATAACATCTTAAGCATTGGCATTTATGGAATGGGTGGAGTAGGCAAAACGACTTTGGCAAAGCATGCCCATGATAAGCTCGAGAATGAATCCAAATTCTTGGGTCATGTTTATTGGATCACTGTCTCTCAAGAGTTCAGCATTTACAAATTGCAGAATGACATTGCCCATGCTTTGAACCTAGATTTCTCATCTGAGACTGACGAGACAAAAAGGGCGGCCGTACTGTTTGAGGCATTCAAGAAAGAAGGCAGATTTGTACTTATACTGGATGATGTTTGGAAACAAATTGATGCAGAGAAGATAGGCATATCTCCTAGAAGTGATGGATGCAAACTGGTCATAACGAGTCGATCAGAAGAAGTTTGTCATCGGATGGGCTGCCAGAGGATTATAAAAGTGAACACACTTTCCCAGCAAGAAGCTTGGGAACTATTCTTGAAGAAACTTGGCAGAGAACTTGATCCAGAAGTAGAAGAAATTTGCAAGAAATTGGTAAAAAGATGTTGTGGTTTGCCACTTGCACTCATCACGTTGGCTGGAAGCATGATGGGGGTTACTGATATTCATGAGTGGAGAGATGCATCAGAAGAACTGAAAGTATCATGTATGGGGCGAGCTGACATGGAAAACGAGGTTTTGCCAATACTCTTGTACAGTTACGATCGACTGAGGGATCCAAGGCTAAAACGTTGTTTCTTGTATTGCTCCTTGTATCCTGAAGACTATCATATTCAAAGAGACGAATTGATTGAAAATTTCATTTCAGAAGAGCTGATGGATAGAAGATCAAGCTGGCAAGCTGAGAATGACCAAGGTCATGCAATACTAAATCAATTGGAGAGAGCCTGCTTACTGGAAAGTGTTTCAGATTGGTATGTGAAGATGCATGATTTGATCAGAGACATGGCACTATGGATCACTAAAGATAACCGTAGATACATGGTAAAAGCTGGACTTCACCTAAGGGAAATACCAGACGTGCAAGATTGGACCCAAGATTTGGATAAACTTTCCTTGATGAAAAACTCTATAGCGGAAATTTCAAGTGGCATGTCACCCAATTGTCCTCAACTTTCAACATTGATTTTGAGAGGAAATCCTCTGAAGTCGATTCCAGATTGTTTCTTTACGCAAATGCGTGGCTTACACACTCTCAATTTAACTGGCACTGACATTCAGTACTTGCCAAATTCCATATCAGACTTGGAGAATCTCAGAACATTATTGCTTAGATATTGTTACAAGCTTAAATCCGTGCCAACTTTGGAAAAGCTCAAGCTACTGACACGGCTGGACCTCGCATATACTGAAATTGAAGAGGTACCCAACGGTGTGGAAAGCTTGACCAACCTCAAAGTCCTAGATATGGGTTGCAAATCCTTAAGCATGATCCCGACAGGTGTCTTGCATAGACTCTCTCTTCTTCAGCAACTCGCATTGCCAGTACATATAGAAGTACCAATAGAAGAAGTTGTGGCATTGAAACAGTTGGAAGTATTTCGTGGCACGGTTAAGAGCATATGTGATCTCAATCGATTAATCACGTCTCTACCAAGTATAGGGCCACTTAGTTTATATTTAAACCCGAACATTTCGCCATCACCAGAACGATATATTTTAGAACTATCTATTTCAATCTCCCTTGAGCGTGGTATACGTAAAGTGGTTGTTTTCGGGCAGGAGAGTCTCGTGGAATCCTCTTTAGGCGAAGGGAAGATTTTGCTGCCACGAGATATTGACAAACTAATCTTTGCTAGAAGCGGGTTGAGTAGTTCCTTATTAGATGGTTTCCAAATGTTGAATAATGCTAGATACATAAAGAAGTGCCATGTACACAGTGAGGATGAAATAGAGTGCATTATAAGGTTTTCGTCTGCGGAAGAAGAACAGTCTCGTGGGGACCCATTCCAAAGCCTTGAAGAGTTATTTCTTACTGACTTGCCAAATTTCATTGGTCTCTTCAAGTGGGAAGGACGAGCAGCAGTTGCACCTCTTTTACCTGGAATTTTTACCCAGCTCACAGATTTAAAGATTACCAGATGTAATAAAATGAAGAAGCTTATACCTTGGAGTTTGTTACAGACCCTCCCCAACCTCCAAAAGTTGGATGTAAGGTCTTGTAATGAAATAGAAGAGATAATAGGTGACGATGACGATGGAAGTCCGGTTAGAAACAGTAGTGCTGAAGTCACCATGTCAAGGTTAAAGATATTAAAGCTTGTGGGTCTACCAGAATTAAAAAGCATATGCAAGAGGATGATGATTTGTGATTCCATTGGAAAAATTGAAATAGTAATGTGTAGAAAATTAAAGAAATTGTCCCTTCTCGATGGACAACCATCTCCTCCTCCATCTCTTAAAGAGATTAAAGTACTAGAAAAAGAGAAAGAATGGTGGGAATCATTGGAGTGGGAGAATCCCAATGCCAACAATTTCCTTCAACCCTTTGTCAAGTTTGTTGCCTGGTGGGGTTTTTAATTATTTGGCTCAATTGTATATCTTTTAATTAAATAGGTTCAATTGTTTATCTTTTAATTAAATAGGTCAGTTCATGAGAATTAAATAGTTTTGGATCTAAATAAAATTTCAATTAAATTTAAGGACCAAGCTTGCAATCATTGGTTCCAAAGAATTTAAATAGGTTTTAATTGGTATTCTATTTGGGTAGCGGCTGTTTTCTGTTTTTTTCTGGGACAGAAAAATATACACGCAGCACTGAGAACAAATACACACTTAGAGAAATTAAAAGGAGGAAGAAAAAGTTATTTGACAAGAAAAATTTGGGCTCTCTTCTTTAACTCTTATATATTCTATCATTGATTGTTTGGTGAAGTATTTTTTTCTTTTATTGGCTTAATACTTTTGGGGTTCCATTCATTGTGTTAGATGATATTTATTGTAGTGAGTCAATAATGTGTTTGTTGATGTGGTGTTTTGGATTACTTCTTGATTTAGGGTATAAATCTAAAGAATAAACATTGTAATATTTATTCGGTTGATTTGGTTGATAGTAGATTTTTGTGGGTTTGCCCCGTTGATTTTCTTTTTATCTTAAAGGGTTTTACGACGTTAAAGAATAATTTTGGTGTTGTTTAGTTTGATTTATTATTTTGGTATTTATATTACTTGCATTAAAATATTAGTTGAGTTGGTAAACTTTCATTTTAATTACACGGTGAAAGGGGAGACACATGTTTGAGATTGATTAAATTAAGTTGATGCCCCCTGAATGCTCTTAAAGAGAAACATATGTTTGAGATTGCTTAAATTATAATTTTAGTTGGTCAAATTAGTCAAACATTTTGTTTATCTGCATATTTCATAGGACTTATAACTTACAATACACTTTTTATCTACACATTTACTAATAATTTATAATTTTAACACTTAAAAAATAATGGTGGGAATAGAGAGAATGGTGGGAATCATTGGAGTGGGAGCATCTCAATGCCAACAATTTCCTTCAACCCTCCCTATGTCAAGTTTGTTGCCTTCTAGTCGTTCAGTAGTGCACTTTGTATTGATTTTTAATCAAAGTTCCCATTCATTCATAAATCACGTGTCTTTTTATATGTCACTAATTCTAATAACTTTTTTCTTTTTATCTTTTAATATTAAATCAAAGAAATATATTTTAAATATCGGGCAATAAAATATAAGCCACTCACGAATCCATCTTTTTGCGTGACAATATGAATCCAAGAACAATCTAAACATGTTGAAAAGAAAAGAGAGTATTGTTTATGATATAGAGTTATTAGATAACATAAAAAGAATAATTGAAGAATTAAATTAATTCAAACTTCTAGTTATATAATTAATCTTATAAAATAATCTATCAATTTATTATTTATATTTATACAAACCGAATGTGGTGATAAGAAATAAATAATTGATAACAAGTCATTGTAGTTACGTTGATAAAGTAATCATAGACTCTATTCAAGTTTTAACACGCACGCCGCACGCGTAGCTAATATTGTTGGTTAGGGTTCAACTTTCAAGGAAGAAAGATAATACTAAAGGTGTAGTTTGATCAATATCGTGCAACACTTTTTAGTCATTTATTTCCCATTCAAATGCAATTGAGTACTGCTTTGTTACCGGTTTTTTAGATTGTCTGTATCACAAATCTTAGGTGCACTAAATCTTTTTTAGTTAAGATGTACTCTCTTCAATAATAAATAATATGTCTTGTCTACCAAACATTGTATTAAACATGAATAAATTGTTTACAAATGGATTATATATCAGTTGATCACTCGATGGTTTTGCAAATTCTTTTAATTGCTTCTCAATTAGCGTAAAATTTAATTCTCGATAAATTTATTCATTAGGTATCCGATACAATCTCAATTTTTCAATTTCCCTTGTAATATGGAAATTATGTCCTTAAAATTGTTATCACAAAGAAGATGCATGCGCAATCTGATGATGACCATAGAGGACAATCCAAACAGGTTTGTTTATGAAGCAAAACAACGATATATAATAAGGTCCACTCTATTTTATTTTTTTACTTTTTAGTTTTGATAAGCATTATAACTCCGCTACAAGAGCCCATAGACACAACCACGCTTCATATAAATTTTGAAATACAAAGTTAGAAAAAGTAGGGTAAATTCATGCTGGTCAGTGTTGTTGCACTTATGGGCTCTAAAGTCATATGGCCAAAACTTAATTCAATTAAAATCACATTTTAGCGCTAAAGACAAACATACCCCTGCAATTGCAAAAAAAAAATGATAATTCAATGATACTGTTTTATTATGATACTGTTTTGTATGATATTGTTTTATATATGATGCTGTTTTATTTATTTTATCTATGATACTACGCATTGGTACATTTATAGCATGATTTTATCAACAGTATTATGATGATGTTTCAATCTATGATACTGTTATTGAATGCAAACAATATCAATGATCTTGTAGTACTAATAGAGCATTTTAAGAACAGTATCATTACTTCTACCATTAAAACATCTATTGCTTAGTTTTATATATGATACTATTTTATTTAAATAATGTGCTATATTATACTTATATTATACTTTTATCTTTGACATTATTTTATTATGATAATGTTTCAATATAAATATGTAATAATGTTATTGAATGCAAACAATATCAAGTGTCTTGTATTAATAATGGAGCATTTTAAGAATAATATTATTACTTCAACCAATAAAACCTTTAGTTTTATTTATGATATTGTTGTATCTATACCTTTAGTTTTACATATGATGCTGTTTTCAATATCATTACTTCAACCTTTATCTATGATACTATTTTCACTCAAAATGTCGTTGTAGATTCTGTTTTATTAAGATACTTTCATATATGATACTAATATATTAAGATACATTTATCTATAATACTATTTTATTAAGATACTATTTTCGTATGATATTATTAAGACATGACAGACTAAATATTGTCGTTTTAAACTAAAAAGACGATTTCAAACGACTAAAATCCATCATTAGCAGTAGCAACTGGTCTTGATCGGCTCATTGAGATAATTTCGAAAATATATTATAATAGAAATTATGAGCAAGTATGCGAATTATGTTATGATACTGTTTTATTATAATATAGTATCAAACAATATACATGACTAACAATACAAAAAAAAAATCTAATGGCCAACTTAATATACTATCAAGCTGCTTTCAGTATCAAGCTGTTTTCTACAATATATTATCAAGCTACTATTTACAGTATCAAGTTATTTTCTATAATACAGTATCAAACTGTTATTTACAGCAACGAATCATGTCAACAACCAATATACTTCATAAACATTCGTTTCTAAGCTCATCGCATCACAAACAATACACTTTTACACCACAACCACCAACTTCGACGGGCAGCCTCTGCCGTCTTCCGGAGCCAAATCCACTATCCCTCGCCCTTCTTGCTTGGGAGTTTTAAATCAGATTAATTAATAACAATAGATGTTCGTCGGAGACAAGCAAAGATACCCAGTCATGAACCCATGAAACCCCATAAGCAACACCATGTACATTATTGATACATTTTGCATGTATGCACCACGAAATGGTACCAATTTTTCAGCTACATAATTAAACAATTATCATGTACATTATTTGAGTTAAAAGGAGAAAAATTCATGCACACATCTAAGCTCTCCCTAATTCAGTATGGTCAGGAGTGGGCTTAGGAGTGTTGAGCCACTAAGGATCCAATTTTTCAATCCCTTTAATCTCGAAGTTAAGCTTTTCAATCAAAAGTGACCATTCTTCACTGCCGTTGTTGCTTCTTCTTCTTGTTTTTTCAAGTTATGCCATTTTACCCTTCCTAAATTTTGCATTTACAAGTGCGGAAGAGGTTGTGGAGGTGGACTCGCCGGAGGTGGAAAAAGGTTGTTATCGCACCGTAGAAGAAACACTCACCAGAGGTGGATGAGATTTGTGGAGATGGAAGAATACTGCCACCGCGCTGAAGAAGAAGCACTCACTGGATGTGGAAGAGATTTGTGGAGGTGGAAGAGGCCGATAGAAAATATGGACCACATGGATAATTTTGGGATTAATTTGAAATATTGTTAAAGAGTTTAACTTAATCACAATTTTAAAAAATATTTTGACCTAATGTGGAAAAAGTCACCTACAAGTGACTTATAGGCAATTTCCCCAAAAAAGTAATTATTGAAACGTTTTGTAAAAAAATATAATTTATTTTTAGCTTTAATTATGATTTTAAAATATAACATATGATTGTATAATTTTATGAAATGTATAGTATTATGGATAGGGGAGTAACGAAGAAAATTAGATTAAAATCGTGTACACATCAATATCCAATATCACATTTATTAAACATGTCGTTATAATTACGACTCAATCATTTGTGAAACATATTTCTGAAGTTCATTAATTTATTATTAAGTATACATATTTAGATAATTGGGTAGAAAACCTTTTCCATCCTTACAAGAACAAGATTGTTTGAAAACTTCACTAAAATTACAAGTTCCTAAAAAAATCCATGACTTAAGAAAACAAATTTTACATGCAGGCAAAAATTAATTTCCTTTGTTAACATTGTGGAAAAAATGATGAGTTTGGAGGTTATGTCCAGTGTCCTACAGAGTTTAGCAAAGATTTGAAGTGGACCCACTTGGATAGAAAAATGAACAAGTCAAAGCCTTTTCCTAGTAGAGACAGAAAGCTTTTCCTAGTAGAGACAGAAAGCCTCGTTGAAAGTAAGAATGTAGATCATATTAAAAAAAAATTCACACCTCGATTCTATCTTGGTTTTTCCAACTTGTCATGCTCTAATCATGGAGAGACTAATGAAAATAGAGGTAGCAATGTTTCAATTGGTCATAACTCTTTCTAAACCACTAGAGACATTTATTTTGCCCCTAATTCAGCTGGAAAATTCCTCTATTTAAGAAAGCAATTATGTTGCTTATCTTTTCGTCTTCTTCACTTCGTTTTCTTTTTCAAAGTGCCTTAGTGATTTTATGATTATGTAAATATGAAAGGAAAGAGGGTGTTTTGTTCTTTTGATGAACACTAACTTTGTGTTAGTTTTTTGTTCGTCAGACGAAATCCTTGGGATTTTATGGTCTGTAATAACTTTGTGATCCTGATTTCGATTCTAGTATTCGAGCTTTATCTACTCCGGTAGATGTTCAACGGGTGAGTAGCGTTTAGAGCACATGAACATCCGGACCCATTAGTAGGTAAAAAATCTCGTGTTCTGTTGTTATTTTTTTCGTGCATATTTTGACTTTTGTTATGATTCTTGAGGTATTTTATGTGATCTTGGCTCATCTGTGGTATCAAAGCCTGGAAACCTGAATCTTGATCTGGTTTTTGGTGAAATCAACGGATCCATTCCGGATCTATAAGAATCCAAAAAGAAAGAACTATAGTTTCCGAGCCTTTGTGATTCGATCTATTCTTGATGACCCACACGACTTGGTTTTTCTAGTGATTTTGAGTTTTTTGGTTTTCTTGTTGACCATACTACTTGCACTTCTTGAAACCTATGGTTTCACTCTGGTAAACTCTAACCTTATGCATATTTTTTACTTGAAGCTGTTAAGGTAATTAACTCTTTCCAACTGTTTTCCTTTGTCCAAGATCTCCTTCGAAGATCTTGGTATCTGAGGGATAATTGGTCTTTTGGAGGTTATCAGCCATTAAACTTCAAATTTTGAAACTAAATCTATGTATATTGTGTAATTGACTGTTATACATACTTCTTTTTCAAGTGTTATAGAAACTAACTGCATAAATTCTTTTTCGAGTAAATCTTGATCCAATCCTTGTTAGAACGGTTAAAGATTTTCTTTCTTGTTTCTTTTTCTTTGCATGCATATATAAGTGCTCTCTATTTCTGACTTGTTCCTTGATATAACTTGATCTCTAGGTAAAATCATATACTTGCTAGGCCATTGATCTCTTGCCCCCCATGTGGGCAAGATAAAGTGCCCACATGCTGATGTGGCAGCATGTGGGCACTTGATCATAAAGTGCACTTTATGATCAAGTGCCCACATGCTGCCACATCAGCATGTGGGCACTTTATCTTGCCCACATGGGGGGCAAGAGATCACCCCCCATACTTGCTATTATGTCTTCATTTCAAAAATTTAAAGTTGAGTTGTGGAATGGAACTAGAGACTTTAGTCAATTTGAATGGGAGTTTGACCAGTTAAATGTTAAAACTGTTTTTCTAAATGGAGAACTTGATGAAATAATTTACATAAATCAGCCTAAAGGTTTTGAAATAAAATCTAACACTGAAAAAGTTTGCTTGCTAAAGAAATCTCTCTATTGTTTAAAACATGCACCAAGATAGCTATATTAGAGGTTTGACTCCTATATCCAAAGCTTGGATTTTAATAATTTTGATTCATGTCTCTTTTATAAAAGTAAAATGTGGCTATTACCCTTTCTATTTTCTTTTATATATTGGTGATATGTTGTTAACATATAATGAAAGGAAAGAAATTGAAAATATAAAAGGGAAACGAAATCAAAATTTGAAATGAAAGATTTAGGACAAGCAAAAAGAATTTTAGGTATGTAGATTAAAAGAGATTGGGAAAATGGCATCTTGTACTTGAATCAATCATCTTACTTTGAAAAAGTTTTAGAAAAATTTTCTATGATGATTACAAAACCTATTTCTCTGCCTTTGGCTAATCACTTTAAACTGTCAAATGAACAATCACCTAGAACAAATGAAGATCTTAATAGAATGTTTAATGTTCCATATGATATTGGTTCTATTATGTATTTTTTTGGTATGTACAAGGCCAGACTTGGCCCATGGAATAAGCACCTTGAGCAGATTCATGGCGAATGCTAGTAAATATCACTGGATTGCCTTGAAATGGATGCTCATATGTTTAAAAAATGTGATGAAGGTGTAACCTTAAAGGGTTATACAGACTCAGACTTTGCAGGTGATTTAGATAAGAGAATATCAACTTCTTCTTACATTTTCACACTTTGTGATGGCTGTATTAGCTGGAAGTCACAACTTCAGAAAACTGTGTATCTCTCGTCTACAGATGCAGAATATATTGCAGCTTGTGATACTGTGAAAGAAGGACTTTGGTTAAGAGGTTTGCTGAGTGAAATTGGCTTCATAAATGAAGCAAAGATGGTTGCTAATCAAAAAGTGCCATTCATTTGAGTAGGAATCCACTTTATTGTGATAGAACTAAACATGTTGATATCAAATTTCATTTTGTTAGAGATAAAGTTGAAAAGAACTTGATAAAACTGATTAAAATTCCAGCTCAATTTAATACTGCGAATCTTGGTACAAAAGTTCTTCTATTGAACAAGTTTAAAAACTGTTTAACTATCTTGAATGTTACTAATGAATAATTTATGTCTTGTAGGTGAGTTACTTGTTGGAAATTAAATTGTTTTCTTTAGAATATAAACTAATTTTCTTTTTTCTTCTTACACGTATAGTCTGCAAATGATACTATAGTGATAGAGTCTTGAATACTGAAAATTTAGTATTCTCTTTAGTAAGGTGAAGTTTGTTGGGTTTAAACGTGCTTTTAGTGCTGACTTTAAATGGTGAAGGAGTGTTTTGATAAATACGATTTCCTTATAATCTGAAGTTGATGTGATCCTCACACGTGGTGCACTTGTGATCGTTCGATGTAGGGTTTATTTGCTTGAGTCATTTAACTAGCCTTGAAGACCCCTCATTTCCACATAGAAGAAACTTGCACAGTCTCCTCCTCGTCCTCCTTTTTTTTCTTCTTCTTCTTCGGAGAGCCTTAGAGCCTACTTGGGAGTTTTTTTTTTCACCGATTTTGACCGGTTTTGAATGGTACCGTTTATGAAGGGTTGAATAAACCGGTGCTTGTTAGTTTTTTAGAACACCGTTTTTGGACGGTTTTTAAATCGCCCAAAAACGGTGTAGTGTAATTTAGAGTGTATCTTTCAATCCTCCAAATCGGCGGTTTTTGGCCGTTCTTCAAAATTTCATCCAATTTTATCCTCTCTCAAACAATTATTTTCAAACTTTCCTAAACTTAATATTTGTAAAAATAAAACATATGCACACATTAAAAAAAAAAAAAAAAAATCCATATGCAACAACATAAATTTAATTTTATATTTTCAATGATAGGTCAATATATAATATTTTCAAAATTAATTTTTTTAATATATGGGTATAAATGTAATTTGATTCTTTTAAAAACTTTTAGAACCGCTGGATAATAAACTCTCAAGCATGTGTTGGACCGTTTCAAAAGCCGCTACTAAAAACCACCCAAAGCCACTCCACTCATAAATTCTCAAAATCGGTACTTTAAAAAACCCTCTTAACTGGTACCCTGAAACTCCCAAACAGGCCCTTAGTGATTTTCTAATTGTGTAAATATGAAAGGAAAGAAGGTGTGTTGTTCCTTCAGAGAGTCTTAGTGATTTTTTGATTGTGATGCTGATTTCAATTCTAATATTCGAGTTTTATATATTATGGTAGACGCTCAACGGGTGAGTAACGTTTAGATCATATGGACATTTGGACTCGTTAGTAGGTGAAAAATCTCGTGTTTTGTTATCTTTTTCGTGCATATTTTGTTAAGATTCTTGGGGATATTTTATGTGATCTTGGCTAATCATGAATCATATCCAACATTATTCTACATAAGTAATTTGAGCAACCAGCGACTTTTAATTTTCCAATTGATTAAATTTGTTATATTATTATAATATCTAGTTTTAGACATGTAATGGTTTAAAAAATTAATTTCATCATTTTCAATACATAATAACCAACAAAATGGTGTTGAAGAAAAGATAGAAGAAAAAGTCAGTGAAAGGACAAGATAGTTGGTGAAGCAGAAGAAGAAAAAATATATAAAAAAAAGAATAAAAAAATACAAACTTTAGAAAATGTTCTCTGCATTATTGAGAGTTGATTCTGACCTAGTCATTACCATTCCTCTTCGTCAACGTTGATTTCATACTAAATTAGCATACGTTCTTCTCCCCAACCCACAGCTTTCTTCCATTAATTCAGCTTATTATACTCTTCTTTTACTTTATTGAGATTGTAAGCAGGTTAAGCTTTTAAACATAATTGCTCCAAGATTCAATCGATTCAAGGTAAATTCTCCTTTGATCTCCTCTTTTTATTTTAGTTCAATGATATGATCATTTGTTCCTTTCTCAGAATTAGTGTATTGAGTACTTCTCAATTCGATTGAAGGAGATTTCGAGTCATTCAAAGCACTGGGTCGCTTATAGATTCTTCTTAGTTTCTATCTTCATATATATTTATAATACATACAAAAACTCATAATTAGAACTCTTTCATTTCTTTCATTCACCTCCTTCCAAATCGTCTATATTAATTAGTAATATACATGAACAATTTTTTTAATTAAAAAATCTAAAAATACAGAGAAATTCTTTATTTTAAACAAAGGGGCCATTTTAAACCTATAAATTAGTAATATTCTCTTTTTTTAATGGTTCTGCCAGAGTTCAAATTTATTCAAAAGGAATTAATGTTTTGAAAAATTTCGTGATTGAGTTTATTTTGCCAAATTTAGTGTCTTGTGGTATAATTTGTCAGGGTAATAACAAAAGCGTTACATTGGTATGGTATTTCTAGGAATTCACATGGATCAATTGCTAAGCACTATCAGAGGCTTGGATGGAAATACACAAACTCTTATAAGAAAAATCGAATTGCTGAAAAGTCTAGAAGCAGATGTGCATGCAGAATTACAAAATGCAGCACATCTTTCCCCTAAAAAACGCAAGAGAGAGGTTGAAGATTGGTTGATTAATGTTGAAAAAAATATAAGAGAATTCGAAAGCTTAGAACAAGAAGTACAAAGCAACATACGAGCTTATTCAAAACAAAACTTGGCAGAACAAGTTGAAAGAATGACCAAGGAAGTGGCAGAGCTTGTTGAGCAAGGGAATTTTTCTGGAGGACTTTTTATTGAGGATAATGAAAGTATTGGCCAGCTATTGTTAACAGGCCCAGAATTTCTACAAAATTTCAATGACATTTGGGCATCATTAATGGACGACAACGTCTTAAGCATTGGCATTTATGGAATGGGGGGAGTAGGCAAAACAACTCTGGCAAAGCGTGCCCATGATAAGCTCTTAAATGAATCTAAATACATGCCTCATGTTTTTTGGGTCACTATCTCCCAGGAGTTCAGCATTTACAAATTGCAGAATTATATTTCCCAAGCTTTGAAAATAGGTATCTCAAAAGAGAGCGACGAGAAGAAAAGGACAGCTGAACTATTCCAGGCATTAAAGAATATGGGAAAATTTGTACTTATACTGGATGATGTCTCGAAACATATTGACACAGAGAATATAGGTATTCTTCTAGGGATGGATGGATGCAAGTTGGTTATAACAAGTCGATCACTAGAAGTTTGTCACCAGATGGGCTGCCAGAAGATTATAAAAGTGAACACATTTTCTGAGAAAGAGTCTTGGGAACTATTTTCAAAGAAACTTGACTGTGTTGAACTTTCTCCAGAAGTAGAAGAGATTTGCAAGAAAATGACCAAAAGATGCAGTGGTTTGCCACTTGCACTAGTCACATTGGCTGGAAGCACAAGGGGGATGACTGACATTCATGAATGGAGAGATGCATCAGAAGAACTAGATGAATCATGTATGGGGCAAGCTGACATGGAAAATGGTGTTTTGCCAATACTCGTGTATGCTTTTAACAGATTGAAGGATCCAAAGCTAAAAAGTTGTTTTTTGTATTGCTCCTTGTATCCTGAAGACTATGATATTCCAAGAGACGAATTGATTGCAAATTTCATTTCAGAAGAGCTGATGGACACAAGATTAAGTAGACGAGCAGAGTTTGACCAAGGTCATGCAATACTAAATAAACTAGAGAAAGCCTGTTTGGTAGAAATATGGACTGATAGAGAGGTCGTAAAGATGCATGATTTGATCAGAGATATGGCACTAACGATAACTAAACATAACCCTAGGTACATGGTAAAAGCTGGACTAGAGTTAACGGAAATACCAAAGATACAAAACTGGACAGAAGATTTGGATAAGGTTTCCTTGATGGATAACTCTATACATGACATTTCACCTGACACGTCACCAAAGTGTCCCAGACTTTCATCGTTGATTTTGAGTAAAAATTATCTTCTCAAGTTTATTCCAGAATGTTTCTTTGAGCAAATACGTGGTCTCTGTGTTCTCAATTTAAGTGAGACTTCAATTGAGCAGTTGCCAAATTCCATATCAGACTTGGAGAAACTTAATGCATTATTGCTCGGAGGCTGTGGAAATCTTGTATACGTGCCACCATTGGAAAAGCTCAGGTTACTGAGACAGCTGGACTTAACAGGTACTAGCATTGAGGAAGTGCCACAAGGTATGGAAAGCTTAACCAACCTCAAAATCCTATACTTGATTTGTTGCAATTTAAAGATTATGCCAACTGGGATTTTGCATAGACTCTCACATCTTCAGGAGCTCACATTGCCATACCATGTACTACACCCAACAGATGTTGAAGGATTGAAACAGTTGGAACTATTTGATGGAAGATTGAATAGTGTATCCGATCTTAATCGATTAATCAAGTCTCAACAAAGTGAAGGGCGACTCAGATCCTACCACATTATTATAAAAAAGCCTGGAGAAGTTTTTGGATATGATGAATATTATCCACCTTGTAAAGTGGTACATTTTGGCAATGACTGTCTCGCGGATTACTCACTAGACGTAGAAGATAATTTACTGCCACAAGATATTGAGGAACTACTCTTTGAAGGATCTGGCTTGAGTTGTTGCTTATTAGATTATTTCCCAATGTTGAATAATGCTAACGACTTAAAGAAATGCGACATAGCAGTGGAGGATAAAATAGAGTGCATTATGAGGATATCGTCTACAGAGGAAGAACAACAGTCTTGTGGGGTCCCATTTCAAAGCCTTGAACATTTAGCCCTTTACTGTTTGCCAAATTTTATTGGTCTCCTCAAGTGGGAAGGAGGAGGAGCAGCTGCACCTCTTCCACGTGGCGCTTTTTCCCAGCTTAAAATGTTGTACATTTATGATTGTGGTAAAATGACGATGCTTCTCCCTGGGAGTTTGGTACAGAACCTCCATAATCTCCAAAAGTTGGATGTTTCTAATTGTGATGAAATGGAAGAGATAATAGGAGACGATGGCAGAGATCCTACTGCAAACAGTAGCGCTAACGTCACCCTACCAAAGTTAAAAGATTTATCTCTTATGAATCTATCAAAATTAAAGAGCATATGCAAGGGGACGATGATTTGTGATTCCATCGAGTCTATTTCGATATTTAATTGTACAGAACTAAAGAAGTTCCCATTGCTTCTGGATGGACAACCATCTGCTCCCAGATTTCTCAAAGATATAAAGATAGGGAGAGACGAGAAACAATGGTGGGAATCATTGGAATGGGACCATCCGAACGCCCATAATGTCCTTCAACCCCTGTTAAGGCTATATTGGTGATATCTGCTAAGAGAAGAAGCTATTTATCACAAGTAAGTCTTTTATTTTTAACATGATTTAGTTCATCAATCCTAAATGTGAACTGTGAAGGAAAGAAATTATAGTGACAAAACAATAATCTCAGTTTTCTTGTGAATCTTGTCAGGTTTTTACATGGACGTGTACCTAATTGTCTGGTTGAAACAAGGCCAATACTAAAGCTGCAGTTTGATCTCAATATCGTCCATTGATTTTTAGGCATTTTATCGCAACACAAATGTAATTCGAGGTTGCATTGTTACAGTTTTTTAATGTTTGTCTATCTTATCTTGTACATATCAGTTGATTATTGGATGGTGTTTGCAAATTGTTCTAATAGCTTCTCAGTCAGCATAATTGTTAATTCTCAATAAATATATCCAATAAAATTCCAATTTTTCGATTTCCCTTGAATCTAGCAATTATGCCTTTCAAACAGTTATTAAAGATACATATGCAACTCGATGATATACCAGTGGAGCTGATTTTGTTTTTATCTACCAAAAAAATTGATTTTTTTTTTTAAAAAAAAATGCTACCAAATGCATTTGTACCAAACACTTGAATAAATATTTCATATCATTTTAGAGATCCATTATCTATTACAAATCTTATACATCTTAAATAATACAAAAATTCTCTATAAAAAAATTCATCAATGTATTCCAACCTCCTCTATATACAGATAACAAATATATTAATGAATTGGCGTCTCTAACCCAGTCAACTCTCCCGCGCATTTCCTTCATTTGAATTGTAATTTTTTTAAATATTTTAAGATAATTAAATATTACAAAAACAAACTTATTCTTTTACAAGAGCTAGAAGTGATAAATTTAATATGAGGTTAAGGCTGTCATTCGACAGCTTGAGCATCGAATGTTTTTCGGTTTGCTTTTTTCGTTTTGACGTTCTTCTTCTTCAACCAAATATTAATTCATGAACACAATTTCTTCAAATAATTTTGCAGCAATTATATTCAACATATTTTCACATCTTAAAAACTCAAACTAATCTACCACAAAATCTATTGAATTTTTGTTCTTATTGGGTTGGGTAGCACTAAGTGGAATTGTAGATCTAATTTTGAATTAATTTTGACTACGTTTGAATAAGATCTGTAGAGATTTTATATAATTTGTTGAGGGTATTTTTGTCCAAAATAGCCATTTTTGAAGTTATGGTTGTCCATCCAAATGCAATTTATTGAGAATTAAATATCGTGCCGATTGAGAAGCAACTAAAAGCATGTGCAAAACAATCGAGTGATCAACTGATATATAATCAATTTGTAAACAATTCAGACCTGTTTTGTACAATGTTTGGTACACATGCTATAGAAGAAGTATGGTTTATTACTGAAGAGAGCACCTTTTCAAAAAAGCCAAACAACCTTCAAAGCAGTCTCCAATTGCATTTGGATGGGTATAAAATGACTAAGAAGTGCTGCACTATATTGATCAAAATGCAGCTTTAGTATTGTCTTTCTTTCTTGAAAGTCGAATCTCGACCAGCCATATTAGCTAAGCGTGCGAGTAGAAACTTAACGAAAACATCTTAAAATTTTGTAAAAGTTCTCACGATAAAATTGACAAGAATAACTCCCTCAAATTAAAAGAAAACACGGAGAGTAAAAGCACGAGTCAATTATTTAACTTAAATCCAAATGTCAAGATGCAAGGTACAATCAAGCTTAGATTAAAGACAATAAATTGATATGAATTTTTTGTAAGATTAATTATGAAACCAGAAGTTTGCATTAATTAGATTCTTCTATTATTCATTTCATGTTAACTAATAACTCTACCACGAATAATAATACTCTATCTTTGACAATGTCTAGATTCATTTGTCATTCACCATGGTTTAACAAATGGTTGCAGGATATTGTTGGAATTGAGATGCTCCCACTCCAGTGATTCCCACCACTCTCTCTCTCTCTCTTTGTGATACTTCAATAGGCGGAGGAGATAGTTGTCCATCGAGAGGCAGCAAATACAAAGGCACTTTCTTTAATCTTTTACACTTACTTATTTGAATTCTCTCAATGGAATCACAGATCATCATCCCCTTGCAGATGCTCTTTAATTCTGGTAGATTCAAAAGCTGCAATGTCTTTAACCTTGGCAGGGTGACATCAACACTACTGTTTATATCCAGTCCACCATCGTCGTCGTCACCTATTATCTCTTCTATTTCTTTACAACAACTTACATCCAACTTTCGGAGGTTGTGTAGGGTCTGTACCAAACTCCAAGGCATAAGCTTCTTCATTTTATTACATTGGCAAATCCTTGTCTGAGCTGGGAAAAAATTCCAGGTAGAAGAGGTGCAACTGCTCCTCCTCCTTCCCACTTGAAGAGACCAATGAAATTTCGCAGCCCATGGAGAAGTAAATGTTCAAGGCTTGGGAATGGACCATGTACACGAGACTGTTGTTCTTCAGCAGATGATAACCTCATAATGCACTCCATTTCATCCTCACCGTATACATCGCACTTCTGTACATATCCAGCATTATTCAACGTTTGGAAACCATCTAACAAGGAACTACTCAAGCCGCTTCTAGAAAAGATTAATTAGTTTGTCAATATCTAGTGGCAGCAAAATCTTCCCTTCGCCTATAGAGGATTCCATGAGACAATCCTGATCGAAAAGTACAAATTTACCACGTTTTAGTGGTAGTACTCCATAATTTTTTCTAGAAATTTTCGGGTTTAAAACAATAGTGTAGAAACTGAGTCTCCCTAAACTTTGTAGACACGTGATTAGTCGATTGAGATCACATACGCCATTAACACTGCCATGAAATACTTCCAACTGTTTCAATGCCAAAACTTCTTCTATTGGTACTCCTATATGATATGGCAGTATGAGTTTCTGAAGAAGAGAGAGTCCATGCAAGACACCTGTTGGGATCATGCTTAAGGATTTGCAATTCAAAGCTAGGACTTTGAGGTTGGTCAAGCTTTCCACACCATGGGGTACTTCCTTAACTCCAGTATATGAGAGGTCCAGCCGTCTCAGTAGCCTGAGATTTTCCAATGTTGCTATGGATACGAGACATCTACAATTTCTGAGCAATAATGTTCTGAGATTCTCCAAGTCTGATATGGAATTTGGCAAGTACTGAATAGAAGTGAGAATTAAATCGAGAGTGCGTAAGCCACACATTTGCGTAAAGAAACAATCTGGAATCGACTTCAGAGGATTTCCACTCAAAATCAATGTTGAAAGTTGAGGAAACTTGGGTGACATTCCACTTGAAATTTCCTCTATAGAGTTATTCATCAAGGAAAGTTTATCCAAATCTTCTGCCCATTCTTGCACGTCTGGTATTTCCCTTAGGTGAAGTCCAGCTTTTACCATGTATCTACGGTTATCTTTAGTGATCCGTAGTGCCATGTCTCTAATCAAATCATGCAGCTTCACATACCCATCCCTACCTAAAACCCTTTCCAGTAAGCAGGCTCTCTCCATTTGATTTAGTATTGCATGACCTTGGTCATTCTCAGCTCGCCAGCTTAATCTTCTATCCATAGCTCTTCTGAAATGAAATTTTCAATCAATCCGTCTCTTCTAATAGGATAGTCTACGGGATACAAGGAGCAATACAAGAAAGAACGTTGTAGCTTTGGATCCCTTAGTCTATCATAACTGTACAAGAGTATTGGCAAAACCTCCTTTTCCATGTCGGCTCGCCCTATACACGATTGTTTCAGTTCTTCTGATGCATCTCTCCATTCATGAATGTCAGTCACCCTTCCATTCATGAATACTCTTGTAACTGTACAAGAGTATTGGCAAAACCTCGTTTTTCATGTCGGCTCGCCCCATACACGATTGTTTCAGTTCTTCTGATGCATCTCTCCATTCATGAATGTCAGTCACCCCCCTCATGCTTCCAGCCAATGTGACGAGTGCAAGTGGCAAACCACCACATCTTTTTACCATTTTCTTGCAAATTTCTTCTACTTGTGGATGAAGTTCAACTCTGCCAAGTTTCTTCAAGAATAGTTCCCAAGCTTCTTGTTCGGAAAGTGTGTTCACTTTTATAATCCTCTGGCAGCCCATCCGATGACAAACTTCTTCTGAACGACTTGTTATGACCAACTTGCATCCATCCCTTTTAGAAGGAATGCCTATCTTCTCTGCATCAATTTGTTTCCAGACATCATCCAGTATAAGTACAAATCTCCCTTTTTTGTGGAATGTCTGGAATAGTTGAGCTGCCCTTTTCTTCTCGTCAGTCTCAGATGAGAAATCTATCTTCAAAGCATGGACAATATCACTCTGCAATTTGTAAATGCTAAACTGATCTTGAGAGACAGTGATCCAATAAACACGACCCAAGAATTTGGATTCATTTAAGAGCTGATCATGGGCATGCATTGCAACAGTTGTTTTGCCTACTCCCCCCATTCCATAAATGCAATGCTTAAGATGTTGTCATCCATTAATAACGCCCAAATGTCATCGAAATTTTGTAGAAATGCTTGGCCATTGTGATAGCTGGCCAATACTCTCTGTGAAAGTTGTGAAAGTTCTGACAATAATATAAATTAAACTAAAAAGAAAAGAACAAAAAAGAAGAAAGAATAACCAATCTTATTAAGCAAACGGCATTATGAAAATACTGATACAACTGATTTATATAATAAGGTAAACATAATCTATATTAAGTAAACCAATCAATTAATATATTATAATATATTGGGACAATCTTATAATATATATGAGAATCTTCTAATATATATTGTAACACTCTCATCAACCTCAAGAAAAAGCCCTCTAGGAAAATCACTTTGGTCGACATTTCAAGTACATGCTAGGCAACTATGAGTGCGACAGACTGTATTGACAGGTTGTTCTATCAGTCTTTTCAAGTCTGATCCACAGAGTGTTAGAGAAGGCGTATTCAGCACACAATCGGGTCGACCTTGACCGTCTTGTCCTCCCAACCTCATCTTTCCCAACCTTCTCGAAATAAAGTGACTGGCGTTGGCGATGATGTCATCACTTCTATTAGATAGATTTTGACTTTGACCAACCTACGTGACGTGCCACGTGGAATTGAGGCATAAAAGCACATGGTGAAGAAGAAGGTATGGATGTAATAAGCATCATAACACTCCCGAGGTTATGGCATTTGTCCTTGAGGCCCCGTTTGTTTTTAATTAAAATTTTTTTAAAAAGTTGAAGTCAAAGTTAATAATTAATATTAACCACACATTTAATGGACACATAACTTTTTAACCACAAATTTCATCAACTTTTATAAAAAATATGATTTTAATCAAAATCAAACACACCCTGAATTACCTGCCAAAACTGAAATTGATCTACAAAACAACGACTTGCAATTCTATGGACTCATATTGATTTATGAGGTGACAAGCACCATAACATGTTTCTAACAGGACGGGGTGCAGAAAATTGATTATTTTGCACTAAAAGTGGAGGATTGTTAGATTTTTTTTTTGTGCCAAATGATATTTAAGGCAATGGAAAAAAATACATACATAATTGGGCTTGTGCCTTAAATTATAATGTACGACTAAATTAATCTCACGTTAGTGTATCGAATTATTGACTCGTTTAAATGAAGAAGATAAATCAGAATCCTGATTGTTAGGTCAGTTTGGATTTAGACAACGGTTACTTTTAAGGTGTAACCATTATTGTTACTTAAGTAATCGAGTTTGAACCAACTATATTCCTTTTGATTTTAAATAGTGGTTTGGACTAAAAACTCTAGTCCATTTGGGTTTCATGAATAGAGGATTGCAAATAAAATAAAGGACCACCAAAAGGGCCGTTTTGGCTAAATGACCTTGTCAAACCTCCGGAATCATAGAAGAGCCTAACTTATATCAAATAAGTTTTAAATGCTTTTTCTATACATAAAACACTTAAATACCCTTACTTAATCACGACTGTTAACAGACCATTAACAGACCACTAACAGACCATAAGTCTGTTAACAGGCACAGGCTTGTGGTCTGTTAAGGCTAAATTAATAGACCAACAGGTCTGTTAACAGATTTGTGGTCTGTTAGACTGTTAAGGCCAATTTTTGCCTTAACAGGCCAAAAATTTGTTAACATGGGTCTGTTAACGCAAATTTATACATTTTAACTGATTTTTCAATTAATCGAGTTCAATTGAATTCAAATTTATAGAAATTTAAAATAAAAATTACAATTCATACTCATATTTATACATTTTTTTCATGATTTATACTATAAAATCCACAATTTCTTCCATAAGTTAAAAGAAAAAGATAGAAACGGATAAATTTCTACTTTGAAATGAGATTTTTTACACAAATGAAATGGGTTAGATTCGAACCTTGAAATCTTCTTTTCACAAATAGATAATTTTGAATCGTTTGAAATAGTTATAAGCGGAGGAAGAATGCAGGAATAAATTTGGTACTTTATAGACTAAAATGGATCAACGATCATTTTAGAAAATTGGCCTGGCCATTCAGCACTTATCCCACCCCACCAAAAGTCCCCCAACCACTCCACCCCAAGGAAACCCAGGCCCCCAACATTAGTTGTCGTTCTTTTCCCATTTGGTTCCCTGCCTCTTTGATGTGACCGAAAATGGCTTTCTGTTTATTTTTCATTTCTCTGTCCGCCCACTATTTTTTTTTAGTGAAATTCTGTCTAATTAGTTTGGAACGTTGTTTGGGCGTTAGGTTAAAATTGTGATACACTTAATCTGGAATTAGGGTTTTAATCTGAGCTTTGAATTGGAGAAAAGAATTTCTTACTTTGTGTCTATTTATTTTCATAGCTTCTTTGATTTCTATTCATACTCCACGTTTATATTTTCACAGGGTGATACCAGAGAGTCAGCTTCTAGGATTATATCTACTTAATTAACCAAAGTAATTTTTAAGGGATGAATATGCTCCATTAAGTAGATAGTTCAACTTAAACCATATCTTTTATATCTAACATAATTTCTGTAATGAAAAATAAGCCTTCTATCAATTTGTTGACTTTCTTAATTATGTGAAAATTATAAATTTGAAATTTTACTTAATGCTAAAGATGAATCCCATTTGATGAAAGACGCTATAAGTTCCATTAAATGCATAGACAGATATTGCAGAAAAATCACTAAAGATACTGTGTGCAGACCATCATCAATTCCATTTCTTAAGTTTCCCAGTATATAAACAAGAAAAGAGACTAACTTGTGAATGAATGTGGATTTTGATTAAATTAGCTGCAGGAGGCTAATAGAATTTAACAAAAGGCTGAATGATATTTCGGGCATTAGGATGTTCCCACTCCATTGATTCCCACCATTCTTTGTCTTCTTTGCATATCTCGATCACTTTGAGAGTCGAAGGAGCGTATGGTTCTCCATCAATAGTCGGTTGAAAGAAAGGCAACTTCTTTAGTTTTATACAACCCCATAAATCAATAGACTCCATGGAATTGCAAGTCATTGTTGTTTTGCAGATCATTTTCAGTTCTGGCAGGTCATTCAAGGACAAATGCTTTAACCTCGGGATTGTTATGGTGCTTGTTACATCCATACCTTCTTCTTCATCATGTGCTATTATCTCCACCATTTTCTCACATGAAAAGACGTACAACCGTTCCAGATTGCAGAGGTTATGCAAGAAGCCCAATGGGAACAACTTTTCGATTTGGTCACAGTATTTAATGTCCAATTTTTTCAGACAGGAAAACATTCCACCGGGAGGGACTGCAGCCACTCCTGGTTCCCGTTTAATCATACTGATAAAGTTAGGCAAGTCAGATAGATGCAAATATTCAAGGCTTTGGAATGGAACCCTGCGAGAACCATGTTTTCCTCCTGCCATCAGCTCCTTGTACGAGGACAACCTCAAAATGAATTCTATTTCTTTACAGCAAAAAATTTCACACGTCTTCAAGTTTCTTGGATTGTTAAACCACGCGAAATCATCCAAAAAGCAGCTACTCAAGTTGTTGCACTTATCAATTTCCAGGTGCTGAATGTCCCGGGATAATAGTACAGCTTCTCTTTTTCTTTCCCTTTTCCTTTTCCTTTTATTGAGAGTGCAGCGTCTTAAAATCACCCTTTTGTCACTTAATTTTTCCAAATCTTCACAGAAATCTCCATTAGATTCTCCCGGACCTACGTAAATATTGTAGAATCTTACTTGCCCGTTACTTTTCTGAGACTTAATGAATTGGTTGAAATCACACACATCACGCAAGGCCCCTTGAAATTCTTCCAGATGTTTCAACCCCTCGAGTTCTTTTACTGGTACTTTTATATGATAGGGAAGCATGAGACGCTGAAGATTTGAGAATCTGGACAAAATCCCTGTTGGTATCATCCCTAGGGAGATAGATAATAAATCGAGACGTTTAAGGTTGTCTAAGCTTTCCATGCCTTGAGGTAGTTCATTAATTTTAGTCTCCGTAAGGTCCAGCTCCCTCAGAGCTTTGAGCTTTCCTAAAGGTGGCACAGATATGAGCTTGATACAACCTCTGAGCAATAGTGAACTTAAATTCTTCAAGTCTGATATGGAACTCGGCAACTTCTCAATCTCAATGTAACTTAAATCGAGAATTTGCAGGCCATGCATGCACAAAAAGAAAGAGTCCAGAATAAGCCTCAAAGGATTGTCTCGTAAAACTAATGTTGAAAGTTGAGGACAATTGGGCGATATGCCTGGTGAAATTTTGGATATCTCGTTCTGCATTAAGGAAACCTTATCCAGGTCCTCTTTCCAATCCTGCTCCTCTGGTATCACCTTCAGTTGAAGTCCAGATTTTACCATGTATTTAGGGCTATCTTTTGTGATCCTTATTGCCATGTCTCTGATTAAATCATGCATCTTCACATACCTTTCCTTCTGATAGTTTTCAGCACCTTCCAGTAAGCAAACATTCTCTAGTTTATTCAGTATTGCATGGCCCTGGTCGAATTCTGCTTGTCTATTCTTCCTTTTATCCATCAGTTCCTCTGAAATAAATTTGGCTATCAATCTGTATCTCGGAATTCTGTGACCTTCAGGATACAAAGAGCAATACAAGAAACACCGCTGTAATTTTTGATCCCTCAGACGATTAAAACTACATTGGAGGATTGGTAATACCTCGTTTTCCATGTTATCTCGTTCCATAGAAGATTCTTTCAATTCTTCCAGAGCGTTCCTCCACTCATGAATGTCAGTCACCCCTCTCATGCTTCCAGCCATTGTAATAATTCCAAGTGGCAGACCTGCACATCTTTTTGCCACTTTCTTTGCAATATCTTCTGTCTCTGAAGGAAGTTTTATGCCGTAACCGAGTTTTTCAGTGAATAATTTCCAAGCATCTTCCTCCAATAGAGGTTCAACTTTTATATTCTTTTGGCATTTCATAGTACGACATATCTCCAGTGATCTACTAGTTATGATCAACTTGAATCCATCCATTTCAGGAGAAATTCCAATCTTCTCTGCAGCGATACTGTTCCATACATTATCAAGTATAAGTACAAATTTCTTCATTCTCCCAAATGCCAGTGACAATTTGGCCGCCCTCTTCTTTTCGTCATCCTCTTTTGAAAGATCTACATCCAAGGTTTTGGCAATGTCATTTTGCAATTTGTGAATGCTAAACTCCATTGAGACAGTAACCCAATATACATTACCTAAGAATATAGATTCTGTCAAGAGATCGTTATGGATACGCATTGCCAAAGTCGTTTTGCCCACTCCCCCCATTCCATAAATACCAATAACTAGCACGTTATCATCCCTTAAACCGACCAAAATTTCCTGTAAATTTACTTCAAATGTCTGGCCTTTCCATTCAGTTGTCACAAGCGGCTCCCCCTTTGGTTCATGGACATCCAATACTAGCCCTTCAGAAAATGTGCCTTGCTCGACAAGTTCTGCCACTTCCTCGATCATTTTATCAACATATTTTGCCATTTGTATACGTTTATAAAATCCGCTTTCATTAACTTCTTTTTCCAGGCTTTCAAATTCTTTTTTCTTGTTTTCTACAATGGTTAACCAATCTCCAACTTCCCTTTTTCTTTTCTTGCCCGAGTGAAGTTCTGCCTCTCTTAGCATTGCAATCACATCAGCTGCTTGACTGCTTAGCCGTTCAATTTTCCTCTTAAGATTTTGCACCTTACCTTTGAGGCCATTGTAATTGCGTACCACTTCAACGGCAATGTTCGTTAATGTTTCGGCCATAAATTCCCTGAGAACAATGGGCAACGGCACATCAAATTGTCAAATTCAGGGATGACATATGACAGAACGGGTAAGTTTGGTACGAAGCAGTATTACTGCACCAGAAAATATGCAATATTTTAAATTAATTTTCTTTTTTAATCCTTTTGAGCATTATCCAGTCCAACCTGCCTAACATACCATTAAACAATTTATGCCCTGCGTGAGGAGGTGAAGATACACAAGGGGCAAGATGGACATGGCCACCAAGACCTGCCATTACAGGCCCCTTAGAAATATTACTTGACAATCAATATGGCGAATGTATATATAACCCGCAACCCCAACCCAACAATCCCTGGTTTCAATACTAGCAAATAATTCAACATGAAAGCAGATAAACTTTTGCTGGACTGTTTTAAGATGGCAGGAGGACAATGTTCTACATCACCAAAACTATATACAAATTGCTGGCACTGGCAAAGAACTTATTTTCAGAAAACCGGAAACTGCAAAGATCAAGACACATATATAAATAGATATATAGTGGGAATACACAGAGAGAAAAAAATAATTATGCTAGATTTCCATTAACAATAGAAATGATCAGAAAACTCCAAGCCGGAACATTTTACCTCCGAAACTATTCCCAAGATTTTCGATAATTTACCTTGCAAGAAGCTGACAGGCCAGTACTATATTGATCAGCACCTTCTAGCCCTAGGATCTGGATATCTTTATAATCCTGATTTCACCCGGTTCATTTGTCGAGGATGAGGTTCCTGAATAAACCGGCCTACAAACCAATTCAGTGTCGATTACATTAGAGAAATATATAATTTTCGTGAATGTCAAAGAGACGGATTAAACAATAACATCAGATAACTTATTAAACAATATATATCGTTTTCAAGAAAACCATCACAATCACAAAGCACCAACATATTACTTAAACAAAATGTATGGCACAGATTCCATCACGCGCATGCATGACAGCTTGTTTGATTAAGCTTAAATTATTTTTAAATTGATTAAACATACACATTTCTTAGTACTCACATTATAATTTAATAATCTTTCATAAGTTGTTCTGGGTAAAATGTTGAAAATATCTCCTTTGATTTTCACCACTCTTTCATTTAGTGATATGGAAGTAAAATTAACCCTTAATTTGTCATTATACTTAATTAGCGCAACTATTTAAAGTAGGATTAGCGTTGCTCATGCATGGAATAAGATTACATTCTGTTGTGGGTTAAAATAAGTTAAATTTATATTATTAAGTTATTTATCTAAAAAAAAATTATTTTCAAATTTCAAAAAACCAAGATTTAATTTGCTTTTTTAAATTTATATAAATAAAATAAATTTTCTAACCCATTTTTCTTCCTGTTCATAATCCTTTCTTTCTAACCCATCCTTCTCCTTTGGTAATACCATATCAATATTTTATATTTTCAGTTTTTTATTTGCTCGAATGCTATTCAAACGTGGATTTGAAGTATAAATTAAGCCGGTAACTTTATTTTTTGAATCTTTCGCAAAAATTTTGTCAAGTGTTCAAATATCTGAGTACACGAACATGATTTATGTAGACGACAAATATTTTCCATAATAATGATGCTTTCATATGGAAATGAAATGCAATGCTAAACAAAGACTTTGTGGAAGCACTATGATCAAAAGATCGAATTCAAGAACTTAAAGGGAAAAAAAATACGAATTTCTTAACTACAATTTATAAAATACACAAATCAATAACTGAAATTTGCAGAAAAACATTTTTATTTTTACATCTAATTTGAACACTAACAATTCGGATGATTCCCAGTAAATGCACTGGCTACTTGTTCGATTTAAATAAAAAAATGCATATAGACAAAATTGAGGAAAGAATAACGAAAATAAACAATTACAATAATTAAATATGATCCATAATTGAAGCTCCAGTATATGAAAAGTAAGTGAAGCAACTTATCCAGGCTTCCTCCATGCAACCATGCAACATTGAAAATGCTAGTTACCATTGCACATAAACATCAGTCAGGTTTGCAGTCAGGAGCGCCCCGGACAGCAGTCAAATGAAAGAATCAACATTGTATCACTGTATTGGCCTTTCCGTAAATCTCTGCACTACCTGAATAAATGTCACTACGAAGAACATGATCGGTTGTCTCATATTTTAGGTATCATGAGCTCTCTAGATTCGAAATATATATTTTCACATTCTTGTAAGAGTAACTGATGAAGAGAGTTATTATACCTGTTCTGATTAACCTACTAGGAGTCATCATCTGAACTAGAACTATCCATCCGCCTATCTGTAATAGCTGGAAACAACCGCTGTCGAGGATCAAAGGAAGGATTCTGGCGCGGATTGGTAGACGTTGCTTTCAACTCTTCTTTCTGAGGTGTCCTATTTGGTTTTATTGGCACATTTTTCACTTCTTTACATACCTTAACTAAAATTATCAGAAAATCCCGAACAATAACAAATAATCTTAAACCCTCATCCTTTCCGGCATTTCCATGGAAGTAATCTGCTGTGCTCTTCACCAGAGCCATTATTCTTTTCTCTTCCTCAAGTAACCACATAACATCAACTTCAGCATTCTGCACAAAACTTTTTAATGTCTGGTGAAACCCATTTTCTTCTGCTATATTCTTCATTTCCGAATTTAGAAAACCTCGGGCTTTTACGAGTGACTGACCAAGCTTGGCAACGGTTCCTGCTAAGCCATCAGCATCTAATGTTGCAGCTCTCCTTACATTTTCAAGCTCACCACCCAGACCTGAGACAACCTGCAGGCCAATGCTTCTATAATGCTCGTCTGAATCTTGGTAAGAATCCTCAAGTCGATCATCAGATTTGATGCTGGATGTGATCTGGCTCTGTTTGGCTGCCCGGGCAGCTCGTA
Source organism: Forsythia viridissima (assembly GCA_030279155.1). NCBI lineage: Eukaryota > Viridiplantae > Streptophyta > Magnoliopsida > Lamiales > Oleaceae > Forsythia > Forsythia viridissima. Next base: position 2,199,613 of record CM059033.1, read on the forward strand.
CACCTTCTGAACGGATTATCTCCTGAACAACAAAGTGCAAGAGTGTCGTTTTTCCATCTGTTCCCTTTACATCTGATAATTTCAGAAGTGTATCAAGCTTAAATGCTTGTGCACCACCCCGGAATGTTCCATCATTCATGCGATTTCCAGTTTTAAGAACAGCCTCAAGAAGTTTGAGAAACAACCTGCTTTTCCGGAGTTCTGTGCAAGCAGCCTGCAATTTTAATTGAGATGGCATAAATATATTATTTTAGAAATCTTTGACTAACGGAACTATAGATTTAGGCAATCGCTGTCAAATGCTGACAAATGTGTCAAGAAGATTAGATGCCATATGCAGCCGTATGATCATTGTCATGTTTTTAGTTCTTGACTCGTGCATGAGTGTGTGCAAGTGCATCATGTGTAATCTTCTTCTTTATCTTCCTTTATTTCTTTTTCTTTAGAGGGGGCACAAATGGTATTTAAACTTATTCCCATTGCATTTCAAAGACTGACACTCAGCATGAATAAAGTCAGAGATCAAATTCATACAACTACGCATGTTCATGTAAGAGGATTATTACTGACAAGAACTAGCTCTGGGACATCCTGATCCTAATCTTCACACCTCAAGTTAGGGGTGGCAAAATGGCTGGGCTGGCCCTTTAACATTAGGCCTGGCATGGCCCGGCCATTGTAGCGAGTCACACAGTGCTCAGCATGCTTTCTAAAGTGCCAAGCAAATTTGTCGGCCTTCCCTTTTCTAAATTTTTTTATTAAAAAGAAATATAAGTTTTTCTTTAAAATAGAATAAACAAAGTTCCAACTTTAAAATTTGACATTTAGCAGGCTGCAAAAATGCATAATGCAGCCTGCTAAATGCATGATGCAGCGCATTTGGGGGGGCATGCCCCCTGTATTTTTCTCTGAAAATAAATACAGCCCAGCCACGGGGCCTCAAACGGTGATGCACAGAACAGCTCGGGGCCCTATTTTAAAGGTTTTGATACCCCTACTTCAAGTGCTATTTCGAGCATAAAATGCATCAAGAAAAGAGAGCAAGGTATAGCCAGTTCTAAACACTGAGCAAGTATTTGAGATTTGATAAAAATAACAAAAGGTGCTGCAAGCATTCTTGTACTAAATATGTATGAGAAATTAGATTATTGACATGATAGTTGTGGATCTAACTTGAAGAATAACCAAGGGTAAATGAAATTTCTCATGATTTACAACTGGTTACAGAAAAGGTTGTAGATTCATCACCTTTCTATGGATTTTTTTGAACTCTTTTTACATGAAATGTAATTATATATACACTTTAAGAGATGGCATAATATTTCGTCCATCCATGGGAGATTCGCAATAACAAATTTAGTTTCCCAGAATGATTTTGTAGAATTGCCATTAACTACTGAATGGACACTTCCTAATAATTATAAGCTGATAAGTAGATGCAATTAACAGCAAGAATGGCGTACCTCTAAGATTGCAAAAGACTCCTTTACCGTTGCCGTCTCCTCCTGTAGAGTGCACATAAAAAGCAAGGATTCTAGCCTCTTAAAGGCAAATGGAATGTCCACCAAGACTTTCAGGAAGCGGTCTGCAGGCCCAAGTTGAGAAAGCTCGCCACTATAGAGCCTCAGCTTCAATTCTTCATCAGATGTCGGAGCCATCTTTAACAAATTCTGAATAAGTTCTGAGGGAAGCTCATTACCTGATTTAATTCAATAGGTTAGCCGCTTTTCTTGAGATATAAAATCGACCATAAAGCAATAGCCAATTCAGACTTTTAAGAAACAGCTTCAGAATAATAAACCAATACAATCATCAAACTGTTGATGGCTAGTTGCCAGATAAACAAGCAAACTGGTTAATCTTGCATTTAGATTTCTCTGAGAGCAGATTGACAATTGATTCTGCATTAATTGTTTTTGCATCTTTCATTCAGGTCCATGTACACAGTTCACTTATAATAGTCATCATTGAAGTAAGCTAAAATTCTATGATCACCCATCTAAGATGAAAAGGAATAAAATGAGATGAATCAAGCATGCCCTAAGAGGTATCGGGCACAATCAATGTAGAGTCTCAAGAAAAAGATTACAAATCTTTTGACTAGGAAGAGTTTAGAAATATCATTACAAAACTAAAAATAAAAAGGAACAACATCAACGTGGATACAAAGGAATAAGTCTGAATCACATACTACTTTACCTAATGCAACAAAGTTGCCACAGAAGGAAAAATAAATAAAAAAATTGGAAATCTTTTAACTCAGAAAAGATCGTGAATTTTGAATTGTCTTTAAAAAATAAAAAATAAAAATCAAGATATAAGCAATATAAAAGATATTGAGGAGTAGTTGTGAATCACGTTTTGTATTCCTAACATATCAAGTTACTCCCAGGATGCTAGCACCTCTAACTCAGCTTAAGCGTATCATAAAACATGATGATATATGAAAACACATGTATTAATTTGGCAAACCTTATTAGTATTGTGTACAAGGAGCTATAAGAAACTTATAATATTTATGAAATATAGATTATTACCTTTACTGACTCTCAATAAATATTATCCGCCATATCAGCCCTCCCTCTTTTTAAGGCATTATGTTGTAGCAGAATTACGCCTAAATTAGATCATCTGATCAATCTATCAATTAAATGAAATTGCCCTTTAATCTGATTCCATCCTCATAACTTGTTTTCGGGCATGCTTAAAGATATTATTCTTCTCTTCAAGTAATATTATCTCAGAAAATTTAAAAAAACAACCAATATATTGTCACCTTCTTGAAGTGCATCACAAACTTCTTCTGTAGTAACGTTCAATGCTTTGAGAAGAATTGATAGATTCTGTGACTTCTTTGAATCAATTATTTGGATATATTGGGTTGATGGATCTTGGGATGAAGACTCTTTCTTGAACATGTTCTTGTTTTTCTCAGCAGGGGCATAGCCAAATAGAGATTCTATCATCTCTTCATTGAACCTGTTCATAAAAAGTATTTACTTCCATATATCAATTAATTAACAAACAACACTGAGGGGGGAAATACTTACTGGAAGGACCCTGATTTGATTTGATGCCAAACCATTGAATGATCAGGGTTGGCCAAAACCTTATCCCAGAAGAAAGGCTTCAGCTTAGTTTTAGGACCAGCAGCATCTTGTTGTTTGTCAGTTGAAGTAGCTGTTGATGGATGATTCTGTCCAAGCGGCGAAGGTCGAGGTGGCTTTGAGCCTAGGGAAGGAGGCCTAGGTGGAAGAGGTGGTGGATGAGGACCAGTCTTGATGCCAGAGGGCATAGGAGGCGGAGGAGGTGGTCCGGGCGGGGGAGGACGTGGTGCTCCAAATGAAGGATTTAGAGGCGGCGGTGGTACAGGGGCTGGGGCTGCAGTAGCGGCTGTATTGCCTGGAGGTGGCTTAAGAGAATCTGTCCTTCCAGGTGGCGGCTTCAATGGAAGCAGTCCTGGTGTACCCAACATTCCAGGTGGTAGACCTGCTGAATCCTCGACTGAGTTGACAGCAGCTTCAGCAGTTGTTCCAACTGGAAGCTCAATTTTTGAATCACTTAGAGAATGTGACTCCACATAGAAACTGTGACCACTTTTGTTGTGGCTTGACTTGTTAGTAAATGACGGATTACCAAGCTTTTCTCCATTTATTGAAGTTGCCAGACCAAATGACTTCTGCGAAGAGGCTGACAGATCATAATCCAGAAAAACAAATCAGAAGGAGAAGATGCAATATAATCTCTTAAGAAGAAAAAAGAAATACTGGGAACTGCAATTTACCAATTGAATAGTCACTTAAGCTTAAGCTAAGAAGAGGCCTTTCATCGTTTCTTCCTCGTGCAGAGCCAGTCCCACAGAACCTACGACAGCATAAAAAGAGCAGTACAGTAACAGCAAGTGTCACGCCAGCAGTTACAACAACCGCAATGACAATGGTTTTCTTGTTGCTCTTTTTCTTGTCTGATTGTACACCCGAAGCAGAATTTGGATTTACAGAAGAGTGTTCACTGGCTGTAGGGGACAGGTTCAACACGCCTAAATCTGGAGGGGAAAATGGACGCAGTGGAGGACTAGCAGGGTGTTGAAGCTCAGGAGCTACTCGAATTGAAGGTGCTGGATTAGGTGATGAAACCAATGGGGATGGAGCAGGTGCTTCTCCGAATTTCTGAATTAACTCACGGCGTCTAGATGGATCAGGCCTGGAAAAGAAGAACCCCAAATACCTGGTGTACCAATTTTTGACACCTTTCTCTTCTCCAGATATAAGAAACGTATTCTCCGTTAAACAATCCAGAAGGATTTGCTCAACTTGAGGGGGCAAGACACTGACAGTTTTATGGAAATCTTCTTTGGTTGATGACCTGCTATTTAGGAGTTCCTTGCTGTAGCTCGACCATTCCTCTGGGAGATATAGTTCAAGATCTACAGCTTTTTGGGCATGTATCAACTCTGGCCTGCAGTGTATCCATAACAATTCAGCCTGCAGCATGAATATTTCATCAGATTTCTGGTCTGCATTCTAGACATGTATAAAGGAACATATATGGCATTCCAGACTCTGATCAAGCTAGTTCCCTAAAACTTTACTTTGGGAAAACCACAAAGCACACTAAGAGAACATGACATTGCTATGTAAACATGATCATTTTGTTCTACAAATTCAATAAGTGCTTCCTCAATTACACTCGGCAAAAGAATATGTTTCTAAGAAGGAAAATCTTCAAATGATGGCTTCAAAGATACAAAATTACTACTTCCATTAATTTAACAGAATATAATTGATCAGACATCAATAACTCATCAAAATCTAATAATAGACAAGGCACATCATCTAAATATGATTGAAGAAAAACATAGGTTAGATCAAGGTAATTAGAACAATATGTGATAAGCTCATGAAAGCATTTAAAAGACAGGTAGAATACATGTTTCATAAAACCGGAGTCAAGGCAAACCTGTTTCCAAGAGTATCAAACTTTCCTTTGATACATGGAAAATTAACTTAAGTAACATAGAAAGGTCATGCAACCCATTTATCAAAGCCACTCCCACTTCGTGTAGTGTCATACAAGTTTGGTACTAAGAAGAGAAAAAACTAAATGAAAGAAGATGGAAAGAAACTATATAAATTAATGAAGTGGCTCATTAATTAACCCGGCTTAATAATAATTTTACGAGTACTAGAGCTATTCTTCGAATGATAAGCTGGAATCTTCTTTAAATGCAAAAGCTGACAAATTTGACTGATAGATTTCACAGAAAACTATCGTCGTTTCTTTAACAGACCATCTCTATTCAACTACCATACTGTTTCTTATAAAAGAGAAGGAAAAGATAGTTAAAAGAAGACAGTTATGAAGCAAGAACTAGAAAAAGAATATCTCAATTCAATGCAATCAATTTTTATCTTTCTTCAACAGAAATAGTGATAGTCTTCAATCTTGTTAATGATAATAAGAATGGGGGAAAATGAGACAATGAAACTTAAAGAAGGATTCTTCCTCTTCTAAAGTATTATGAACATATTTGGAAGAAGTCATTTAGCAGCATCCAACGTGAGGACTTTGTAGACGAGACAATGGAAAAAAGGAAAAGTCTTATTGCTACTTTATAACTCCACCATAAACTCTAGAAAGGCCTTAGTAAAGAATACTAAGTTTTATATGGGATTCCTTAGCACGCAAGATTAAAAGCTTAAATATGCAGTGTACATTAGGGCTTTTTGGTGGCACAAACAGTGATTTTTAGCTCCACATAGATTATCAACATATCATAGAACTACATTTCTAGATTAAAATCGGTATTAGGCAATATTTCTCCACGTGGGAAATGAATTCTGTTTCAAGTCCATGCTGCTAAACAAGATCAACAATCATCTCCGTAAAAATATCCAACTAATAATAGCATTTGAAAAGGTAATAAACGAAGCAGCATATATATATATACACTTATACACATATACATATACATGCATGTATGATGTGTGTAGATTTATAGGTGTGTGTGTGTGTGAAAGAGAGTGTTCAAGTGAGACAAAAAGTAACAACTCAGTACCATCTCCTGATTTATCTCCCTAGAGTAGATTAGATGCGCCAGTAAAGGTTCTTGCTCCACCCCTTTGCTCTCCATGGCTGCCGCTACCAAAGTGAAAAACAGAAAAACAAAAGAAATGCAATAAATAACTTTTCTGATACCCATCTTTTCTCGAATCATCATCATCTCAAGGATACCAATGCTTTTCATATCATCGAGTCCAACAAACTCAAGAAGTAAAATCCGAAATTCATGTAATCCCAAGTGCCCAAATGCTAAAATAGACTTCCAAAGTTCAAATATGTACAGCTTTCTTCAACAACTCAATTCAATTTTCACCAAGACCAACCTTCAAATGGCTCAACCATGGAGTTTAAACAAGAATCTTGATAACCCACCATCAAGATTCAGAAAATAACCAAAAAACCTATATTGAAGGCCAAACTGGGATACTTCAACTGCCCAAAAGATGATGAGTTCTTGAACTCTGACAATTGAAACTGGAAAATTCCTTAGCTCCTGGGGTTTTTCATTTTTGTGTAGGATCAGATCCACAAAAGGAGCTTTAGGAAATGTTAAAAAAAAAAAAAAAAACAAAAATACAAATTGGGTCAGAGAGCGCGTGAGTTGACCAAGAAATTTATTTTCAAGAAAAGTGAATGATTTTCAGATTTTCTCTGGAAGGCGCCATATAAGAGCTGACAAGCGTTTACTGGTTCTAATTAGAGTTTTTTCCACTTTGCGTTTTCAATTGGGAATTTGGCACAAATGGTGTCTAATCTTTTTCTTTAATATGGAAATTGTCCCAATGTTTGTTTTTTGGTACAAATATGTCTAACTTATATATTTAATGTACAATTGATCCTTATTTAATGAAATATGTTAATATATTCTTTATTTTTTAATAAAATAATTTGCAATTGGATTCTTTATCTTTGTAAAAGATACAAATAAGTTCGTTACTTTTATTTTCTATAAAAAATAAAATAAAATAATGAGTTCTTTTTTTATTTTGACTTAAAATATTATTGACAAAATTGATAATATACATAAATTATATTATATATTTTTACGAACTATTATTAAATAACTAAAATTTTAGGTTACAATTATTAACAATGTGTTAAATAAAATAATAAGTTTTATTATTTAAAATTTAAACTTTTATTTTATAGTTGTAATAAAAATAAAATAAAAAATAACTTTATCATAAACTTGGTCCTCAATTAATTGAGCTATTCGTTTATCAATTCAAATATAAGAGTTTCAAATTTGCATTCTTCATATTTTAGTTTATCGCTTTATTATCGTTCGAAAATAAAGAACATATAATTTGTAAATTAATATTTTTTGCTTGTTTGGTCCATATTAAAATTTGCTAAAAATTTATGGTCAAAAGTCAACAATTAATTTTAACCACACATTTGAAGTATCTACAATTTTTAATAACTTTTCAATTACACATTTCATCAACTTTTTATAATAATTTGCTAAAAATTCTATTAAAAAAGCTCTATTTATATATTAAATAAAAACATAATAAAATTTGTTCAATGTTATAAAATTATATACGTCGTTATTTAATTATCTTAAATTTATTCAAATTTTTCACATCATACAGCAATTATATATAATTAAAGCAATTATATATAATTAAAGCACAATAATTTAATATTTTGTTCTCTTATAAAAATTCTAATTAACACGACTATAATGATGTATTTAGTATACTAAATTAAATATTATTAAATAAAAGTATCAGATTCATCTGCACATTTCACAAAGATTGGAAACTAATTGCAATTTTCCTTAACTAAAATTAAAGATGTATTGGTAATTTCAATTAAATAAGGATGAACTACACATCAAGGGTAATGATCTCTTCCCTACCATTGGGAGGATTTATAAAGCCCACATGACACGTGTAATGTGAGTATTGGAGAAGAAAAAGTAATTGACATTTTTATCAATCACTTGTCCAAATTCCCTCATTGAGGGTAAAGGTTAGAGACCATTTACGCCAAATTCCCTTTTTAATTTTAATAAATTACATTGACACCCCTTGAGTATCTAATTGTTACACATAAACCCATTCTCATTTTAAAAATTATATAAAAAATAAATAAATACCGTAACTTGTTATATTTTACGAAATTTTGTAATTAAATATACATTTCTCAATTTCACCATCTAAATTTATACTGAATTTAAATTTATTATTGAAATAGATTGGAAATATCCATTTTCATCTTTTCTTCATTTTCTTATGTTTATATTTATTATTTTTGGATTAGAATTTTTTATGTTAAAAACGAATAAAATGCTTCAATTTTTTTAATTGGAAAAGGTTAAAAAGAAAGAAAATTCAAGTTTAAACCTTATCTATGAATAACTTTTATTGATATGGCAAGAGCACTTTTATTTCTTAAACTTAACATGTAAACATTTTATGAACTTTAATATAAATGTTGGAAGAATAAAAAGAAAGAAGAAATTTAAAAAAAAAAGTCCTTAAATCAAGAAAATTAAATGAAAAAAAAAATTATCCAATAAAAGAACCACAAGAAAGAATCTCTGTACAAATTTTGAAATTGTTAAATTTCTCAATTTTCACAATTTGCCTGTTTGATAGAATTTAAAAATAGTTTTTAAGAGATTTTGAAAAAAAAATAGTGAAATTTGTGGTTAAAAAATTGATAAAAATTATAGATTTCATAAAATATGTGGTTGAAATGAATTTGAGATAAAAACGAGTTTAGAAAAACGTAATTTTTGCTCTCGTAACTAATTTTCTTTATACGACAAAAATGAAAAATAAAACCATTCAAAGGGCCATCAAAAAATTTCTTGTGCATTCATTCTTTGTTTGTTTTGTTTTTTTAAATTCAAACTACCAAGTGGGTTGGTTAAGTATTTATTCATATTAAAAATAAAAAAATAAAATAATACAAATTTAGAACTTGTTTGGTTGAAGTTTTTGGGCAAAAAATGAGTTTTTCTAGCATGACATATTTGACTTATCAAAAGTTTTGGAGGTGAAATGATAAAATTGTCCTTAATCAACACAATTCAATTTCAAAGTAGTAAGAGCAATTTTGCCATTTCACTTTCAAAACTTTTTAAAAGTCGTGCTAGAAAATTTTATTTTTTGTCCAAAACACTCTACCGAACAAGCTCGGAGAAGTAGAAGATTGAAACCAAAAAAAAAAAAAATTAACCCAACTTGTTTCAAATGACACCATGGCCCATCAATGTGCAACCCAGCTAACCTCCCTGACTGCCACCTCCTGGGACTTGGGCCCACCACTATTCAGCTGCTCAGCACTCTGGTTTGATAGAATTTTTTTTATATTATATAAGCAATACTCTTGAAAAATATGTAGATAAAAAATAAATAAAAATAATAAATTTTATTAAATAAGTAAATAAAACTAATGTTTAACCAATTTATAAGTTTGATTTTAAATTTGAAGCATGTATGTTTGAGGATGCTTTTTCAAAATTATAAGTTGGTCATCATTTTTATCAACATATCAAAAATACCCACAATTTTTATTAATTTTTTTATTCACAATTTGTAAAATTTACAATTTATAGTCTATAAAAAGAAAAAAAATTACCATAGAAAGCACTTCATCCAATGGTTCAATAATTGCACAAGAATAGTCTTTGCCATGATTGTACATTTGAAGAACCAAGTGAACGATAGCCACTTCTACCAATTTTACAAATTCATTCTTTAAAGAAAACGAATTTCTTTAGCTACTAGTTCAACCCTTTAACTTTTATCCCTCTTTGTCGTTCCCAAATCAATACCCTCGCCGATTATTCGACCCAATTATTTACCCCTTTTCAAAAGTGAGTCTCATATTGTTGGGTTTTAATTATTCGACCCAGTTATTTATTTTAATTAAATGAGTCTAGTCTATGAGAATTAAATAGTTTTGGATGTAAGTGAAATTTTAATTAAAATTTAAGGATCAAGCTTGTAATTTTTGGTCAAACAATTTGGAATAGGAATAGAATTGGTTTCATATTGGGCCACTGTTGCTTTTGGGACTCAATATATACACACACGCAGGGCAGAGCCTGTTTTCTGTGTGAGTTTCCAGGAAAGAAAAATATACACACGTACATGAGAGAACAAAAACGGAGAAATTAAAATGGAGAAAAAAAGGATTGCTTGCAAAGAAAATTTGGACACAAATTTTTGAACTTTTTTCATCAACTCTTGTATTCTACCATTGATTATTTGATGAGAGCTTTCTCTTCTTTATTGACTTAATATTTTTTGGATTCCATCTATTGTGTTAGATGATGTTTATTGTACTTAGCCAATAAGATGGTGTTGATGTGGTGTATTGGATTACCTCTTGATTTAGAGCATAAAATTAGAGAAGAAACATTGTAATATTTATTCGATTGATAGTGGATTACCGTCGGTTTGTCCCGTCGATTTTTCCTTTAACTTAAAGGGTTTTACGATGTTAAAGAATAATTATGGTGTTGTTTAGTTTGATTTATTATTCTGGTATTTATATTGTTTAAGTTGAGTTGATAAAATTCATTTTAATTGCACGGTAAAAAGAGAAAAATATATTGTTACATTTATACATCTAATTTTTTCCCTAACATATATGCCACTCCGTTACATTAAAATAATGTAGCACATGGATATCACTTTTGAAAGTTCAATAATATTTTAAGAACGTTTTAAGGTACAGTAATATTCCGATAATATTTGACAAAATATAATGGCATTGGAGTATTTAACTTAAACAATTTCTATATGAAAGCAAGGTTTTCTTGCATCATTTCATTTCCATCAATTGATTAGTGCAAGTAGGTGCATTGTGACATGACAAATGCATGCCAATTTTTCATCTCACGCTATGTTACCGAATAAGAAGCCCTTGTCATTTTGTTTAGAGTTTCCATCTAAAATCACGGATGTCACCCAAAAAAAATTATAATTTAAACTGATTAAAATGGTCAAATGTACATATTTTTCATACATTTCGTAAAATTTATAACTTATTATTCACTTATTATTTTTATATTCAATATAACTCACAAATACTTAAAAAATAATTTCAACACTTCCAAACATGCACATTCCATCAAAAAGTAAAACTCTTCAGGATGACGATTGACGAGCAAAACGAAATTGCCTACACTTGCTAAGCCAACGAGTCAATGACATAGTTTCACAAATTGAACACTTAATTTGTACATGTTTGGTGACTCATCCTTTGCAAATTTTTTAAAAAATGGATAACTATTACCCCATATTTATTAAAAAGAAAATGTATAAATACTTGTATATATTTACAAAATAGTTATATGTTGTCCGAATTGGACAACTATTGGACTGACACAGGGAATGGCCCCACACATGCAGGGGGCCCACTCCTGTGTCAATAATGTAGTTGTCCGATTCGAACAACATATAATTCCTATATTTGTACAATGGTAGAAGATGTCTCTAGGATTAAACCTACTAGACCAGTGAACTAGTCATAGAAGTAAAAAATACTGTCTACAGGAGGTACAAGTGTTTGGATGCGGCGTTTAACACTTAGCACACGTGCACTGTGATATTTAATTGGAATAGGCCTTGCGGTAGTAGGTATATTCATGGAGTGATTTACTAACACTTATTATCTACATATTTTATAGAATTTATAATTTATAAATATTTAAAAAATAATTTACCAAACATGCTATTACTTATTTTTGCCAAAGCTAGCCCTAAATCTTCAGTTATGGATTTAACATTTTATATTCACACGATATGACTTTTGGAATTTAAATATTTAAAACTACGTAAAAGAGTTATGGCTCGAAATGTGTTTGCACACTTAACTCTCTTTTCTTCTTATAAAATAAAATTTATCTTCTTGTATATCAGTATTTTTTAATATTAATAAAAATATAAAAATAAAAACTAGATTTATATTAAGGATAATTATATTCACACTACAATTTTTATTATTTATAATAAGTTTAAATTACAACAAAAATCCCTTAACCTTTGACAATTTGACATTTATGCCTTCATTTTATTTCTTTTTTTGCATTTTTATCATTAACTTTCGGGAAATTGGCGCAAATGGTCCCTAACGTTTACCATTAGTGAGAAAATGGTCCCTAACGTTTCATTTTTGGCAAAAAGGTCCCTAACCTATACATTTAGTTGCGCAATTGGTCCTTTTAGGTGCGCAAATGGTCCCTAGCACTGTTTTTTGTCTTTATTAGCAGGGGTAAAATTGTCAAGTCACATTTTTTTCAACCTTTCAATTGGCGCAAATGGTCCCTAATCTTAAGAAATTTGCAATTGGATTCCTAACCTTTAAAAAAGTGAAAATGAGTCCGATACTTTAATTTTTTTTATTAAAAATTAAAAAAAAAACTAACAAATTGATAATATACTAAATTATTTTGAATATTTTATGAACTATTATAAAATAACCAAAATTGAAATTCATAATTATTAACAAATGCGCTAATTAAAATTATTTTATTATTATTAAGTAATCATATTATTTAAAATTCAAACTTTAATTTTATCGTTACAACAAAAGAAGAAAAAATAAATTTGTCACAAATAAAATTTTTACTTATACTCAACCCAACTCGATTTTATACAGTCTCATATTTACTAGGCCAATCCAATTCGATTTTGAGCTACAAGGTTATTGGACCAGTCCTATTTTAAATTTTAATTAATTTTTACATTCAAAAAAAAAAAATAAAGCAAAAAAAAAAAAAGTTTCCACCCACCCCACCCCACCCCACCCCACCCCACCCCACCCAAAATACGAACAGAAAGGGAGGGGATTTCTCCCCTCCCCGGTCGCCGTCGACGGCGACCGCGACCGGGGAGGGGAGAAATCCCCTCCCTTTCTGCTCGCACAACTTCGCCGCGAATAGGGGGGAGAAATCCCCCCTATTTCGCTTCGACGGGGGGGATCTCTTCCCCCCGTGTTTCGCCGAAACACGGGGGGGAGAGATCCCCCCCGTCGCAGCGAAATAGGGGGGATTTCTCCCCCCTATTCGCGGCGAAACCAGGGGGGAGAAATCCCCCCTGGTTGCGCGAGCAGAAAGGGAGGGGATTTCTCCCTTCCCCGGTCGCCGGCGCCGGCGACGGCGACCGGGGAGGGGAGAAATCCCCTCCCTTTCTGCTCGTATTTTGGGTTGAGGGGTGGGGTGGGGTGGGTGGAAACTTTTTTTTTTTTTGCTTTATTTTTTTTTTTTGAATGTAAAAATTAATTAAAATTTAAAATAGGACTGGTCCAATAACCTTGTAGCTCAAAATCGAATTGGATTGGCCTAGTAAATATGAGACTGTATAAAATCGAGTTGGGTTGAGTATAAGTAAAAATTTTATTTGTGACAAATTTATTTTTCTTCTTTTGTTATAACGATAAAATTAAAGTTTGAATTTTAAATAATATGATTACTTAATAATAATAAAATAATTTTAATTAGCGCATTTGTTAATAATTATGAATTTCAATTTTGGTTATTTTATAATAGTTTATAAAATATTCAAAATAATTTAGTATATTATCAATTTGTTAGTTTTTTTTTAATTTTTAATAAAAAAAATTAAAGTATCGGACTCATTTTCACTTTTTTAAAGGTTAGGAATCCAATTGCAAATTTCTTAAGATTAGGGACCATTTGCGCCAATTGAAAGGTTGAAAAAAATGTGACTTGACAATTTTACCCCTGCTAATAAAGACAAAAAACAGTGCTAGGGACCATTTGCGCACCTAAAAGGACCAATTGCGCAACTAAATGTATAGGTTAGGGACCTTTTTGCCAAAAATGAAACGTTAGGGACCATTTTCTCACTAATGGTAAACGTTAGGGACCATTTGCGCCAATTTCCCTTAACTTTCAATAATTTTCACATCTTGTCTCTAATAACGATTTTTGTCAAAATATTATACTAATTTGCATTGAAATGAAGGACAAATATCTTGTCAAACTTGTGTATTTGTTATTTCTTTTGCTTATTTGAAAGACATGAGGCAAAAAAATCTTTTTACATTCTCCTAATTAATTTTTTGGACAGAAATCATCCACCTATTAATTTTTTGGACAGAAATCATCATCAAAGACAATGATAAGATGTGAAAATGTGAAAATTAATAGGTGAATGATAAGAATATGATTAAAAATAATTGATGACATACATGTAAAAATAACAATAATTTGAGACTTTCATTACAATTAAAATGTAGTGTGGTTATAAAAAATGTGATGTGAATATAACCACCCTTATATTAACCCTATACAAATGTTAGAAATCTTTAAAATGGTAAAGGAAAATGATATTTATTCTGTCCCATTTATTTAAGTTGATTTTTCTTATTTGTCCATCCTAAATTATAGTCTACTTAATTTGTCGAGGGTGTATTTGATTTTTATTTTTATTTTATTTTCTAATATATCTATATTTAATGTACTTTGTTATCAACACAAATAAACTTTTACTCTTTCAAATACAGTGAGAATTAACATAAATTTAGTAATATATTTAATTTAGATAGTGTAAGGGATTAAACCATGTCAAATTAACTATAATGTGGCAATAAATTTTTCCAATTTCTTTCCCCACTAACAACTTCTTTTATGTCTAGAATGGTGTAATTTTAAAATATTCAATTTCATTGCTACTTTCAACAATAATTTAATAACTATTATTTTTAAATAATCATTAGTTATTGATAGTATTTAAAGGTAAACTAGGATTTTTTTTCGCAAAATTGAATTTTTTAATAATATTAATAAATTTTCTTATTCTATTAATAGATGGGGTATTATTTTGGACTGTGGGTGGCTGTGGCTCTACTCAAGTGAGCCTCACAGTTGATCCAAAATACAATGGGCCTATAGTTGAATAGATAGCAGATAAAAAATGATAAAATTGTCAATAAGTCATCTCCACATGACTTGTTTTAAATTAAGTCAAAACTTTTTTTAAATTGTGATTAAGTCATACTTCACATCAATATTTTATATTAATTCCAAAATCACCCCTTTTAACCATATTTTTCATTGACACAATCTTCCAACTCTACAAACTTCCTTCACCTCCGACGACCACTTCCGGTGACCTCAGCCTCCACCTCTAGTGACCTCCGGCGACAACCACTTCTACCTCCGGCGACCTCCGACGACAACCGCTTCAACCTCCGGCGACAACCGCTTCTACCTCCGGCGACAACCGCTTCCACTTCCGGTGACCTCCGGTAACCTTCGGTGAGTGCTTCTACGGTGCAGTGTCACTTTTTAGGCAGTTTTTTGGTGAAGATTTTAGATCAATTTCCAATTGGGGACTGAATGTTGTTAGCTGTGAAACTACAAAAGTAAATGACAAGTTACTTCATAGAATCCAGACTGAGGTAACAAATTAACGTAGGAATATTATTATTAATTTCTTTATTTTAATATTAACAGACTTGTATTTGATTATTTTTTCAGTCTAGTGATCTAACAGCTAGCATTGATCTATCTGTGCTGCAAGAGAGGCTGACCAATATGATTAACCTGGGTTGAGTATTTTAGCAGTTATGTAAAAATGAGTATTTTCCAGTTATGTAAACAATGAGGTAACATCTGTTGTTGATACTGTATTATAGAATAGCAACTTGATATTGTATTAAGTTGGTCATTAGATTATTTCTTTGTGTTGTTAATTAGTTGTGAAAGTTGTTTGATATTGTATTATACAAAACAGTATCACAACAGAAATAGGCATAGAATGCTGTAAATATGAGCTTGAATGCTATAAATATGAACTTGAATACTCCACTATCTTATGTAAATAGGAGCTTGAATGCTCCACCATCTAATTGCTGTAAATAGGAGCTTGAATGTTCCATCATCTAATGTTTAGTCATGGTATGTTATTTGATACTGTATTATACAAAATAGTATCACAATATAAATGGACATAGAATTGTTGTAAATATGAGCTTGAATGTTACATCATCTAATGTTTGAATGTCTTAGTTTTAATCCATGATACTGTTTTAGTGTCTTAGTTTTAATCTATGATACTGTTTAATTATGGCAAGGTTTAATAGATTGAAACTTTGTCATAATATTTCACTATCATTTGAAACATGTTTTAATCCTGTGATACTGTTTGAATATATGTGATATTTGATACTGTTTAATTATGGCAAGGTTTGAACCTGTGATATTGTTTGAATGTCTTCGTTTTAATCTATGATACTGTTTTGTTTAGGTAATTAATATATTTTGATACCGTTTTAATCCATGATATTGCTTTAATTCTATGATACTGTTTGAATATATGTGATCTTTGATATTGTTTAATTATGGCAAGGTTTGAACCTGTGATACTGTTTGAATGTCTTAGTTTTAATCCATGATAATGTTTTGTTTAGGTAATGTGCATTAATATAAATGGATACTGTTTTAATCCATATTTTAATATATGATACTGTTTTGCATAATACAGTATCAAACAAAATATATGCCTAATTAAACAGTATCAAAGATAAAAGCATGATATCATAGTCATGTGTGTTGTTTGATACTGTATTATGCAAAACAGTATTACAAAAAATAGTATTAGAATAGAAATGATCATAGAATTTGCACACGTGCTCATAATTTTTATTATAATATATTTTCGGAATGGTCTCGACGAGACGGTCAAGACCAGTAGCTTTGCTACTGCCTATGATGGATTTTACCTGTTTGAAGTCGTTTCTTTAGCTTAAAATGACAATCTTTAATTTTTTTTTTCAAAACAGTTTCACAAATCCTCTAAAACAGTATCACGGATAAATGTACATCCTTTTGCTGCAAATTAAAGCTCTTCCAAAGTATCTAAGTCTCTTAAAAGCAAGCACATACTTTAGAGCAATGCTAAAATGAAGAAAGAAGAACTGTCAGTCATTTTCAAGTTAATGGGAAGTCATGCAAAAGGTTCTCATCTAAAACTATAAACAATGTTTCTAATTCTTCATTTGAATTAGAACATGTTTGAGATTCAATTAGGACATCGATTCCCATTAGATACATAAGTATAAATATATTAGGTGTTTAATAGTAAGTAGACGAATTAATCAGTAGAGAATAAATAAGAGAATAATATTGTTCTTAAAATATTTTATTAGTAGTACAAAATCAACACAAAACAGTATCACAGTTAGCGTTTTTTTACAATTAAGAGTATGTTGGTCTTTTAGCTCTAAAATATGACTTTAATTGAATTAAGTTTTGAGCATATGACTTTAGAGCTCATAAGTGCCCAAACAGTGACCGACCCTGAATTGTCCCATAAAAAATAGCTATGATTTTTCAAGAAATAAGAAAATTATGTGATCAATAACGTAGCCTGCTTTCCATTTTCAAAATTAGATTTGAATAGGGGCCTAGCATGGCATCTACCGATATACCAATTCATGTGTCGAGGAATCAATTTAGAAAGGTAGAAATTTAGAGAATTACAATTTTAGCATGAAGAAATAAGAATATGTTATACTCAATCGAGCGATAACTTTATATGAAATATAAGACAAATACTTTATGATCATATGAAATGATAGTTGGATATCATTCATATCATACATATTTGTTTGATAATTTTTTTAAAATTATAAATAGTAAATCATGCTGTATAATTTCCATATCTTTCTAAAGATAGATTAAATTTATATTTGAACAATTAGTTATGTTATGGTACAATTATCTAGCAAAGCATATTGCACCTGCTAAAACTAAATTTGGAATTTAACACTTTAAAAATTATTTTGACAACTTTAACCCTTACAAAATGGAGCTATTAAAATATACAATCCCAAAAATTGATAAATTTAAAAAGGCCATGACTGCAAACACTTCACTTTTTTATTCATAAATTTCCATTTCAATAAATATATAATATATATTATGAGTGCAGGTAAAGTAAATGGGGATGTAGCTCAGATGGTAGAGCGCTCGCTTAGCATGCGAGAGGTACGGGGATCGATACCCCGCATCTCCATTTTTTGATCCTTTTTTTATTATTTTCAGTTATCATATTTGACTGAGAATAAAAGTGAGCTTTCTTTTGCAAGGTGAAGCCCAGATGCTATAAAACGATCCCCAACATATCCTTTTTGTTTTTTTGGTTATTAAATTTGACTAGAAGAAAGGACAAACTATTACACAAATAGGACAAAAATAAAGAGGTGGATTGAAAAGTATTGATTTTTGTTAGATATAAAATTACAATGTAATGGGTGTTTAAAGAAAAATACGATAAAATAAAGTGTATGTAATATTTTGACGGTGAAGTTTGGAAAATCTTGAATTTATGGAATATTTTGAACTCATATTTTAATATTTTTCATTAAAATATAAGTGTCCCCAACTTGAATTCTAATAAATTTTTAATGTGTCCAATAACTCGTGAATATCTAAAGATTTCATTAATGAGAAAGATTTTAGCGGACTTCGAATTTATAAATATAAATACCGAGTTTACAGCCTAATCCCTCAAATTTTCATAGATTTGAGTCAATTTTCAAGCCTATGATTTGTTTTATTTTTTATTTTTTAAAAATTCATATTTAATTTGTACATAATGAGAGATCAAAGTAAAAATACCACAAATACATGTTACAAACTTCATTAAAATAGAATAATTAGATTTATATTTATAACATAGCAGTATTTTCAAAAACAGAATTAGTGATAACGCCAAACATTTTAAGGTACAAACTCTTTCTTTATTTTAATTCCACCAATATTTTCTTGTTTTTTACTTAACTAATTGAATATCTCATTTACTCAAATCCTACAAAAATTATAGTTTGGACACTAAATTTTATAAAAGATAATTAAAAAAATTAAATGTTATTTTTATGATATATTAGGATAGAATGCACATTAAATAACTTTGTTTAATATCAAATAAAAACATATTATATATTCATATAATAACTTAAGATTTACCTAGAAAAAGTTAGTTTTAATATTTAAAATCCATGAAATATGTAAAAATATATAACATGGAATTTTGTTACAATTTTATGAATTCGGTCTAATTGCATTCAAATCCATAAAATCTATAAGAATTCATAAACTTAAAAAATCTATTAAAATCTGAATCAAGGACACCCTTAGTAAGTTACACTTAATCCTATTATATTGTATGTAATTTTTTGATATTATAATTTTTTCTCTATGTTAAATTCTGATACAATGTTAGAATATATTATTTTTTCAAAACTAAGGAGGGTGTATTCAATTAAGAGTTGATAGGATTTTTATGGAGTTTAAAAGAGTTTAAAAGTTTAGGTGTATTCAATTCAGACTTTTTAAACTCCATAAAAGTCTTGAGGTATTCAATATAGATTTTTAAAGACTTTTAAAAAGTCTTATAAAATCATGCGATATTCAATTTAGACTTTTTAAAATCTTACGAAATTCGGGGGTATTCAAAATGTTAATGATTTTTAATGACTTTATGTAGAAATTAATATGTATTAACTTTAAAGCACAAAGTACAAATAAAAGATGTTACAATTTCTCTCACACTTATCATAAGACTTTGAAAGACTTTAGAAGAAAAAACATCTTTCTTTCCATTATTTTTTTATATACAACATTTCTCTTTTCTTTTTCCTTTAACAAACTGTAGAGTTAAGATTAATATTTTTCAATGTGATTTTTTTTCCTCTTTAATATATTCTCCTAACTTTTTTTTTTTTTTCTATTTCTTCTTTTAGTATTTTTATCTCTATTCAATTTAATTTAATTTTTTCAATATTCTCTTAACTATTTTCCCATTTTTTTCTTTTTTTTTTTTACCTTTCTATGAACCTTTAGAGAATGTGATTTTTTTTCCTTCAATATTTCCTATAACCATTTTTTTCTCTCTTATCTTTTTTTTTTTTTTGTAATTTATCATTTTTCTATTTTTCATTAAAAATAAGATAACTTTATAATTAAATTCTTATATAATTGTTGATTGCAGTTTATTAATGAATTCCATCAAGTTAAAAACTCTTTTTAATTAATGTATTTTTTATTTTTATTTTTATTCTTGTTTTTTCTATTTATTCTGATGAGCATGGTTGTGTATTTTTTTTTCCGTCTAAATTGGTACTTTGGTTATTTATTTACGCAATTGTGGTTACTAATGACGTATTACATATAGATTATTAAATATAATAAGAGAAATAATGAATGGGATAAATTTTTTTGTTGGAAAAATATTTTAAAATGAATCGCATGTCATAATTTTTGAATTTATCCACAAGCCATTTGAAAGTTTATAATTTTACAAAAAATAAATAAATAGAGTGAGTTATATCATTAATTTTTGACGTAGTTTACTTGCAGCAATTAAAGAGAACATTAATTTTTATGAATTTATTAATATTAATTTATTTAAATTAATTATTATTAAAATTTTCTCTTACGACAATTTTTTTAAATTGCGGGATATTAAATTTTTATATTTAAACTTTTTAACTGAAAAACAAAATCTATAAAAGTCCATAAAAGTATGTGAAAGTCTAGAAGAATCTTTCAAAATAAAATCTATAAAAATCTATAGGACTCTATAGGACTCTATTAAAATCTAGAAAAGTCAATAAAAATTAATGAAATCTATCAAAATCAATCACTTAAAAAATGTCAATCAAAATCTTTAAAAGTCTGGATTAAATACACCCCCCTAAATACGACACAAAAATCATCACATCCTTTACCTCCATCTACCACTATTCACCACTAATATCGTCGGAACAACCCTGCAAAACCACTACCACGACCAAAAACCACGTCCAATATAGTAGACACCAAATTGATTTCTTGTAAATACCAAAACCCTTCAAAACCTTTAAGTGAAACAAAAACCTAGAAATATTTTGTTTTGTAAATATTGGGCATTAAAACTTAAATGTATTCTATGCTGAAAAAAACGAGCTTTTTTGACATCAAGTTCCATCTCAGCTGCTCTAGGGTCTACCATTATCTGATCCAAATCCCTCTCATCCTCCGTCGAATTGCTTAGCCCAACTCACTCGTATTGATCCTGCTCATTCATCCCCCCACTAATCACTAAAATTATAGTTACCAATTAATTAACAAGATCAGACAGCATTGAAGATTACACCTAATCAACTATTAGCCTAGTATGAAGTAACTAATTTTAATTAATCATGCACAGAAATAAGCCAAAAAATTGCATGATCTTGCACTCTTTCAAGTTTCAACCTACTTTCTAGGATGAATTTTGTCCAGAATTGAATAAATTAAGGATGTAATAAGATAATTAAAAAAGGGGAAAATTTATAGCATCCTTGGCTCCAAATTTTTCTTGATTGTTCAATGAATCAGAACCATAGGGCTCCAGTTTCTCTCAGGCGAGGCACCACTTCAACGGAAAATATGAGCACTCACGATTTCTTCTAGCCCTCAAAACAATTTTCCGCTGACAAACACTGCCTGAAACTTAGCCCCAGCACCGGCCCTTCCTTTGTCTGCCATAATAATCTTGGATAACTAAAGTGCTGGGCCTAATTAACCCATGAGAAATCAACATTTTCAGCCCAAGATTGTTGAGAGCAGGTCAACATTTTCTAATTTTTTAATATTTTTTTACGATATATAACGACACTATCCCGTTATCTAATTTACCATATTTTCATCTCTACATTCTTTTCTTTGAAAGAAATATTATGTGTAATGTTCTAAAAAAAACCGAACTAGTTTTAGAAACAATTGATCGACTCAAAAATAGTGGTTCAACCATTCAATTAATTTTATTTTTTTACTTATTATACGCAATAAAATAAATCTAATTAAATTTGTCGGTTTTGAACATATTTATAATAATAATTGTTGCAGACCTCCCTGTAACCATTGTTGGAGTCGTTTATCCGAAATATTGAAGTCAATCTTATGGTCAGGCAGGTCAGCTAACTATTCCTAATGGCCGTCTTGCACAACAACATTCCACAATAATAAATTAAGTAAAACTTAATTAGCCAATTGTCATTAGTAAGGTGCTGCAGTCCCCGTCAAATAAATTAAAAGAAAAAAAGAGAAGTAATTTTTAATCTTTATAATTCAATGCAACTCGTGTATAATACTGAAACTTAAAGGGTGAAACGTTTCATTTGTTGAACTGGACATGACAAATATTTTTTTTAATCATACAGACAAACGTGCAAGAACTTAGTAAACAATATTTGATATTGAGGTTGCTAAGTTTTAGATCAAAAGTATTACACTTAAAAGTGCAATTATACGTAGTTGTATATGTTGAAATCAAAATTTAAATAAACTAATCTTTCACCGTTTAAATTTTTAAATGTAGTAGTTCAATATAATATTAGAACAAGTAAAAGTCACGAGAACAAGTCTCGCTGCTTTCATTTATGAAAATTATACATGACTTAGATGGAGCATGTATTTAAAAAAATTAAATAAATGTGTTTTTACCTAATGACTTGCTCTTTTAGACAGGGCTTGACAATACACATGTTATACACTAAGATCCAACTACATTCGAGTTTAACAAATGCGTGTATGGTGTATTCAAGTAATTATATAGTGTTTTTATATTTAATCGATGTTGGATTTTACCTTTAACACGCTTCTCTTAAATAGTGCTCGTTTGAGCTCTTGATGAAATAAATTGTTTTTTTGAATTTGAAAAATCAAATCCTTATGTGTTGTTTATTTATTTCATTTTTAATCAACGTGAGATATTACTATTAACATTGGACAAGCATAACAATGTGAACCTAAACAAGATAAAAAATGCATTTGTATTTGGCTTGTGGGCTCAGCCATCATGCTTTTTAATTGTAGAATTTTGTTGTGGCATCCACATCAAATGTAAGGTGCACACCATCCTTTCAGTCTCACATACACAGTTGTCTTTAGCACTATGAGACCTCAAGCAAATAGTAATTGTTTACCTACTAGGCAAGGCAAGCAGTTCTGAACACCAAAAGCTTTGAAACAATTCTAGGCACTTATTATGTGCAAAAAGAATTGTGGTCATTTTGAGTTGGAAAGCTGCTAAACAACCTTTTCCATCAAGATTGAGGGAAACACGCTTAGTATAACCCTATATATAAAAAATATATTTTGTTATTAGATAAATTTCATCGAATAAAAATAAAAATATTAACTAATATATAAATACTTAAATTACTTTTCTTAACAATGTTAACATTTTACACTTAATTTTTAATATGGTATCAGAGTCCATTAAACTTAAACGAGCAATTTGATTTGACCAATACTCAAATGAGCACATGAATTTCAATATTGATGTTTATTAGAGTTCAGTAACCCGAATTCTACTGGGTCCAATCTGAAAAGTTCGTGGTGCGACATTTGTAGTGGAATTAAAATTAAAAAAAAAAAAAATAGGAGTCTATGGTGGTAGTGGAGGGATCGGACCGAGTGTGAGGACCTGTTTTCCAGGGCTATGATTACTTCTCGCACGAGTCTATATATATAGATGTGTGTTCTTGTTCTTTTTGTTATATATTTTTCGTTCATATTATAATAATGTTCTTAAATAAGCTACCATCTTACGAAAACACGTTAATGATAAATATTGACTAGTCTCTTAACAATATTGACATTTTAAAAAATAGATCAAATTGATGAACATGGCTTAAGAAGAAGCCTCAAAAAAGTTTAAAACCACACAAAACATGCAAGATGGGTATTAGAGGGAAAGTAAACTGGAAATTCTTGCCACACATTAGACGGCAAGTAAAAGGAGTAATTTATTTTCATGCAAAGTGACAAACTTTAATAGTCAAAATTAGAGTTAAACGGTTGGCCTTTTTAGCTATGACAATAGCTATTGTATGATTTTTATATATATATATATATGCTTCATATACAATATTAGATAAAATTATATATTATGATAAATAAAATTTTAATATTATCTAATTTTATACATTCTTTGTGTCAAGCATGACGACGTACAACGTATTACAACAATTACATTTTTTTTAAGAACAAAGACAAAATTAAAACAAAATTTCTTTTTGTTTATTGATCAAATACAAATGTTATCAATAATTGGTTTTATGGTTTATTTGGCCTAATTTTTTTTTTTTTTTTGGCCATCTCAATCAGTCAATGAAGTTTAACTCCAAATTCATGCATGTTATAGACATTGGAAATTATAAGGTTTAAGGTCATGTTTCATTAATGTATAAAATACTACTCGTCCCATTATTTTGTAGGTTACTCATTGTAATTCATATTTGTTATACACATAGCTCGTAATAAATATAAATATATAAAGTTTATTTGTTTCACTACAAATATTCACGACGATCACAATATAGTCTCTTATGAAAAAGCATGAATTACGACATGTATTAGCTAAAGTTTTTCAAAGCATTCCAAGTTTACTCGATGTAATATTTAATAAAAAAAAATTAAACCATGCCTATTAAACTTGAATTTTTATTCTTAAAATGACTCTCTAACTAGAAAGTTTGTCACAAGTTTTTTTTAATTGAATATCATCCATTCATCCTCATGCACAATTTATTTTATTTTATTTTTTTACAGAAGTCATGCTAAACATTGTAATCATGGACGGATCTCTTAGGCGGGGTGGGTGGGGGTTTTTTTACAGTGTAAATTTTTTTCAATAATAATTATATTTTGAAGTGTAATTTTTTCAGTAGTAGTTCAACCTCCAAATATTATTGGTTTCACAAGGGATTGAAATGCATTAGGATCTACGAAACAAGTAAGACTATAGCTCAAGCTCATATTATTGCAGTTTGTCAAGATCCATTACAAATATAATCATTCTTTGACAAAAAGTATCGAAATGTGATTCATTATTATTCAATGCTTCATATTTACATATATGGAACGTTGAATTAGTAAGATTGAACATAATTAATAAAAATAAACATGTTATAGAAATTTAAATAATTTTTAATAAAGTCACTAAATTATAAATTACAAGCACAATTAAAACATTTTAATTGGTGGAATTTATTACTCTTCTCAATTAAATTTCACTTTTTGATTATCCTTGTTGGAATATTTCATCCACAAATAATCATCGACTATAGGGAGTTTTACTCTGCTACCAAAAAAAAAAGTATTCTTTGTCCGTTACTACGTCTTCATCCTCTCAAACCATAACCCATATATCTCTCTCAATTCTTCAATTTCTCTATATTCATCAAAATCAAACCTCCCTCAAACAAAATTCTCTCTCTTATTCTTATCAATTCCTCAATCCATTAAAATCATTTACGGTCGAATTCCACCGCAAAGAAAAGCGGTATATTAGTTATTAGAATTGAAAGTATATTACTAAAATTAGTGAGGGGTATAAATACGGGTAAAAACAAAAATTAAAAAATTAAAAATTATGTAAAAATTTGAAAATACTACAATTCGAATGTAGGGGTATAACGGTCAATATATATTACAACGTTCTCATAATACCGCCCGATCCCATTTCAAAAAGGTTCCTCTCTCTCTCTCTCTCTCTCTCTCTCTCTCTAGACGCTCTCTCTTTCTCTCTCTAAGCCGGATTCCAATCCCTAACCTCAGTCAACAATATCACTTACCAAATTACGATTTTAAATCCACACAGAACTGAAGTTAGTTCAAAATGAACTGAAAATAATTAAAATTAGTGTATTCCCTTTTCTGAATTATTAGGGGTTAAACAATTGATTTCACTTTCAGCAAGTGTTGTGTGGTGTTATTCTCTGGTTACTGCAATTCAAAGCAACGGCTGGGAGACATACAATTTGCCATAGCTTTGATTGCAATCCACGGCCCCACCTAATTTTTGAAAATCCATCTCTTTCTCTCTCTAATTTCAGTCTCTCATCTCTAACTACAATTCTATACTACAAGATACTCGATCTATTCAAATGGCATCCAAGAACCAGAACAAGCCTCCAGTTCATACCCCGTCTAGCCCATCAAGTGTGAGTACTTCTTTCGCACTAGTCCTTACAATTTTGAATTTTATTTTTGATGGGTCTTCTGGATTAATTTGTGATTTGCAGCCTTGAGGTGGGTTTTTAAGAGATTTGTGAGTTGTATGGTGCAAACTTTTGATGCTTTTTATGGTTTCTAAATTGTGGGTCTGTCCTCCGATGAAACTTTTTGATGATTTAATTAGATTCTGTAAAAAATCTATAGTTTTTTGATGAATTTTATTTAAAATTAGTGAGTTTATATTCAACTAGCTGGTTGATCTTTGTATGACAAATTGTAATTTCTTGCTCACTCATGGAAATATTATCACTGGTAATTTAGTTTTCTTAATTGCTTCAGGCCATAGATTCTGATATTTTTGAGTTTTTGTGGGGCGTATTTTGCTGATTTTTCCAGAGCAAGTACAATGTTGATGAGGTTTCAGTAGATAAGAGGCGAAGGGTCGGAAGCACAAAAATGCCACCGAGCACTGGTTTGAGAACTCTAACCCGACAGGCATTTTCGGTGGTTAATGGGGGTCACGATCAGCCCCCGACAAGTGGCCCGCCAAGCGTTGCTGGCTCAGATTGTGGTGTAATTGAGCTCACCAAAGAGGATATTGTGGCATTACTGAATGAGAAGCTGAAAATTAAGAATAAATATAACTATAAGGTAAGCCGAACAGGTGATTTTGGTTGCGACTGGAACATGTCAATTGTTTTGCTGGGCTGCTTGTCATTAGATTGTTTTGCTAATAGGCAACAGCTTTGAGTTTGGATCTTTTGATTTGTTTGTTTATGTTGGAATTTTGATATTGCTGCCAGGACATATCTGAGCAAAGGTTTGAGTACATAAAAAGACTCAAGCAATGTATCAAATGGTTCCAACAGCTTGAAGGAAATTATATTGCAGAGCAGGAGAAACTGAATAATTTGTTGGAATTAGCAGAGAAGCAATTTAATGAAATGGGTATTAATGGTCTTCCTTTATCTAGACAGCAACACAGTGTTTCTTGCTTTTTTGGCATTGAAAAAGAAAAGCAATTTGTAGAATTTCTAACACGTGACGATCTTTTTATGTTGTTCATAGAGTCTCTGATGAAGGCAAAGGAAGAAGAATTGAATTCCATTATAATGGAGTTGAGAAAGAATTTGGATGCACTACAAGAGAAGTTCACAAAGGAGGAATCTGATAAAATGGTAAGAAGCACATTGACTTGTCAAATGTTGGCATCCAGTTTTTGGAAGCTACTTTGTTGAGTATTTCCGGAGAATCAAACTGTTGAATATGAATGATCAGGAAGCATTAGATTCATTGGCAAGAGAAAAAGATGATAGAGTGGCACTGGAGAGGCTGCAAGCTTCTCTTTCAGAAGAGCTCAAGAGAACACAACAAGACAATGCAAGTTCGAACCAAAAGGTAAGTGGAGAAGACGTGTTTGTGAAAGAATATTTCAGAGTACTTTCAAAATATTAGTTAATTGAGAACTGTGTTGCTCTCGGCTTGTGATTCTGCAGATACAATCGCTTAACGATATGTATAAGCGGTTACAGGAGTACAACACCAGCTTACAGCAATACAATAGTAAACTTCAATCAGAACTTGCTGCAACAAATGAGATGCTTAAGCGTGTGGAGAAAGAGAAGGCGGCAGTGGTTGAAAACCTAAGCACTTTGAGGGGCCATTATACTTCTCTGCAGGAGCAACTTACTTCCTCTAGAGTGAGTATTGTCCTTTTCCTTTATTTTGACTTTATTTATCAATTGTCCACAATCATGTTGTTTATCTATATTCCCATCATAGGCTTTTCACCAGAGAAGGTTTATTTGATCGTACGTTTATATATTATTTCATGTGTGTGTGGTGTTTTTTTAGAGTGGCTTGTTTCTGATCATTCATTTTCAGCTTTATTTAGTCGAAGTTTGTTAGCAAGCTTGACTTCTGCATTTCTCAAATAACTCATAATCATAAATCAAATGAGGACAACTTCGTAACTAGGAAAAAAGTAGCATTCAGGATCTTCAATTGATGGTCTTACATTTTCCTTTTTCTTGTTCCTTTTACAGTTTTCCCCTACTACTCTAGAAATACGGTATGATATCTATCAGACAACTTACATAGTGGACATGTTTAAGGGGCAATGTCAACTGGATTGCAAAGTCATAACTTCTTCGATATTGTAAAAAATTTTAGATGCCTTTTTTAAAGGGGTTTTTTTTAGAAATAACCACAATAAATAAAATATTTCTTAAAATATTGTCATATTTTTTTTATTCTAAAAATACTGTTTTTTATTTTTGTAACACTTGTTGTTACATTTGTTATTTTTGTTAACACATTTGTTATTTTTGTAACACTTTTTGTTACATTTGTTATTTTTGTAGTATGTGGTAAAATTATCACTTTTTAAAGTTATATGTAAAAATTACACACTCACATGCATAAACATGCATCTTGTGTAGGACTTGATTGATTTCTATGACAGTGCATTGTTTCTGCATGCCTCAATCCTCATTGTTTGACCTGACTGTCAGGGTTTGTTGAATCCAGTTCAGAATGAGATATCTATTGGTTTAATGTTATCACTCATAGTACTTGTAATGTTTTTTGAACATTTCTTAAAAATGCTCAATGATGGTTGAAATTTAAAGGCTTCTCAAGAGGAAGCTATCAAACAAAAGGAAGGTTTAGTGAATGAAGTGGGATGCTTGCGGGCTGATATGCAACAAGTCAGAGATGATCGTGACCGTCAATTATTACAAGTCCGGGCTTTGTCGGCTGAAGTAGAACAATATAAAGAATGTACTGGAAAATTTGTTGCAGATTTAGATTGCTTAACAGTGAAAACAAATGAGCTAGAGGTCTGTTTTTGTCATCTGATTTCTTGATCGACTATCGAAAATCACTTTATTAGAGAATAACATTTATTTTTCTCAGTCAACTTGTCTATCACAAAGTGAACAAATTAGAAGACTGAAGGAGCAGCTTGCCTTTGCAGAGAAGAAATTGCAGGTTTCTGATCTGGCATTTTAAGTTTCTGATGATAAATTACATTTGGAGAAGTTCTCTTTGAGGTCTATATTCACAGACACGTTGCTAATGAATCTTAAGGTTTGCACAGCTATAATTCAACAGTATTATTACATGAATTTTCTTATACTTTGTGTTTATCATTTTGTTAGATGTCCAGTACATCGGTATTGGAGACAAAAACTGAATACGAGGAGCAAAAGAAGTCTATTAGTGAGTTACAGAGTCGTCTAGCTGGTGCAGAATTAAAAATTGTAGAAGGGGAAAAATTACGGAAAAAGTTGCACAACACCATTCTGGTAATGTTTGCTAACATATTTGTAATTATTTTATGTTAATTGAATTTTGATGGAAATTGTAATAGCAGTTCTTCCATCAGTGTCAAGATTATTCATTGAAAGTATTATGTCATACAGGAATTGAAAGGGAATATCCGGGTCTTCTGTAGGGTGAGACCCTTGTTGTCTGATGATGATGTTGAGACAGAAAATAAAGTTGTCTCTTTCCCGACGGCCATGGAAACCCTTGGGCGTGGCATTGATTTGACACTAAATGGTGAGTCTTAATTGAAAAACAGTCACAGAGTGATATAACTAGCCCGTACTACTTTTAATTATCATAACCAGCTCTCTTATTCATTACCTTTTCTATATTAACAAGGACAAAAACACTCTTTCACTTACGACAAAGTCTTTCTCCCTGATGCCTCCCAAGAAGATGTTTTTGTTGAAATATCACAACTTGTGCAGAGTGCTCTTGACGGTTACAAGGTGATGTACATTCTTTGTTATGTCATTTGTTCTTCCCTGTAAATATTAAGGACTAAATATTCTCACTTCAGAAGTTAAGGTTGATAATGGTAAAAGAACTTCTTATGGATAACAGCCTGCAACTTTTCCTGGCTGATCCTCTTCTGTTTGCCTTGAGTTATTGCAAGCATCTAATATCTGCAATACTTGTTGACATGTTGATATATATAAACTTTGTACTGAGGATCTTAAATCTTGCGTGTGTGAAACAATAGAAGATAGATCAATTACCTTTCGAATTTATTTCGGTTGTGATTTTGAGGATGTGTCTTCTTACATTATGTAAAGGGTGTTGTTGAGATTGAAAACAATTACAAGTATTACAATCTCGATTAAACATGAAAAAATACAAGAAAAATAAGTCTTTGTTGCTCCCTCGTTCTTGGTTAAACTTGTGGGCTCAGATTCTTGCCACAAGGAACACTGCAATGCAACCAAGGGAACGGCAATCGGATGTTCACCAACTAATCCACTGGAGATGACCAAGAATTTTAAACACTCAGTCCAATCTCACTTTTGAGAACAGAATGAAAAGGCGGCTCCTCACTTTTCTTCTCTCTATGTTCTGACCTAGGTGAAAGACAATTATGGTACTTATATAAAACCCTAAAAAAGATCTCAACCATCTATTACATCTAACGGTCCACACAAGACACACCATATTGCCTAATAGAATTGGGCCAAGTGGATTTAGTGACCCACATTCTCACAAACTTCACCTTGGTTCACAAATCCACTACCAAGTTCCCTGGCTACAAGTGCTATCCCTTTTGTGGTCTTATTTCATCATCATCGCCCACTCCAGCCCGGTACCTGCTTCACCAATCCTCCACTGCAGCAAGTACCTGTCACATAAGTTAACCCGTATCAATATTCAACATTGATATGCACTTGTTAAACTTACCAGCAGCAAGTACTTTGGTTCCAACATCTGCAGGGTTATCATCAGTTGCAATTTTAAGCAATTTAAATTCACCAGAAGCTAACTTCTCCCTAATGAAATGGTATTTCACCTCAATATGCTTAGATCTTTCATGATACACAGGATTTTTACATAGCATTAAAGCACTTTGACTATCAGTAAAGATCATGGCATTTTCATTCAAGAAATTCAATTCACATAAAAGGCCTTTCAGCCACATGCATTCTTTAAAGGCTTCAGTTAATGCAACATATTCAGCTTCAGTGCTGGAGAGTGTAACTAAAGGTTGCAACTGTGATTTCCAAGTGATACAATTATCACCTAACGTGAAGAAGTAAGAAGTGGTAGATTTCCTCTGATCTTTATCCCCTGCAAAGTCAGAATCTACATAACCCTTAAGCTCAAGCTTATCACTCCTCCTTTCGAACACTAACCCTCTTTTAACTGTCCCAGCTAGGTATCTCAACAGCCATTTAAGAGCAATCCAATGATGTTTACCTGGGTTAGACATAAACCTACTCAAGAGACTAACTGCATAAGCTAGGTCAGGCCTAGTGGTAATCATCGAATACATTACAGAACCAATGGCATTAGCATAGGGGACACTACTCATTTCCTGTTTTTCTTCTTCAGTTTTAGGGCATTGAGCAGATGATAAAATCATGTGTGCAGCTAAAGGTATATTGACAGACTTAGCAAATTTCATACCAAATTTGGTTATTACCTTTTCCAAATAAGACTCTTGATTAATAGTCAACCTATTTTCAGCCCTATTCCTTTTAATAACCATACCAAGAATTTTTCTTGCACATCCTAAGTCTTTCATGTCAAATTCAGATTTCAAAAGGTTTTTCATTTTTATGATATCAGCTTTACTACTACTAGCAAGCAACATGTCATCAACATATAACAACAAATAAACCACACAGCCTATCTTAGTGTTATTATAATATAAGCATGCATCAAATTCACTCCTTTTGAAACCAATTTTAAGCACATAAGCATCAAAACGTTTATACCATTGCCTAGGACTCTGCTTAAGACCATATAAGGACTTGTTAAGCAAGCACACAAGCTCAGACTTCCCTTTCACCTCAAAGCCTTGAGGTTGAGACATGTAAATGACCTCATCTAACTCTCTATGAAGAAAAGCAGTCTTAACATCTAGTTGCTCTAATTCCCAATTGAATTGGACAACTAAGGCCAATACTAACCTGATAGTCTTATACTTAATCACTGGGGAAAACACCTCATTATAATCAATCCCCTCTCTCTGAGTAAATCCCTTAGCTACTAGCCTAGCTTTGTATCTTAAGGGGTCATTTGGTTCTACTCCTTCCTTCAACTTGTAGATCCATTTACAATGGACTACCTTTTGATTCTTTGGTCTTTCAACCAACTTCCAAGTATCATTCTTGCCTAAGGAATGAATCTCCTCTCTCATAGCCTTCTTCCAATTTTCAAAATTTTTACAGTTAACCGCTTCTTCATAAGAAACAGGTTCAACTGACTCTAAGGCTTCACCTGAAACTAGGACAAACTCCATCAAATTTGAAGAAGTGTACTTCAAATTTGGTCTTACCTGTCTTCTCTCCCTATCTCTCACTAATTGATAATCTCTCAAATTAGTATCTTCAAGTTGTTCTTGGTTAGGGATCACAGTTTCAGGAATTTCTAGTTCAGGTTGATCTAAGACTTCTTCTTGTTCAGTCTCAACTTGAGGATCAATTTGTTCAGGTTCTCTAACCTCTAGATTAACATCTAATCTCTTCACCTCAGTCTGAATCTTCTTCCCAGTAGAGAATTCCCCTTCTCCACTTTGTTTAACCTGATTGTCTGGAGTTTTTAGGCAAGGCATATCAAGCTCATTAAACTTCACATCTCTACTGTTAATTATCTTAATACCCTTAACACCTAAAACCCACAATCTATACCCCTTGACACCCTCTGGGTATCCTAACATGACACACTTAGTAGCCCTAGGGTCTAACTTACCCTCAACCTGATGTGCATAAGCAGCACACCCAAACACTCTAATGTGTGACAAATCTGGAGATTTTCCAGACCACAACTCCTGGGGCGTTTTGAAGTTAACAGAACTAGAAGGTGACCTATTTATCAAATAAGCCGCAGTACATAAGGCTTCAGCCCAAAAACCTTTGGCCAACCCTGAACTAATCAACATACATCTGACTTTATTCATTAAAGTCCGATTCATCCTCTCAGCCACCCCATTTTGTTGGGGGGTATTTCTCACAGTCCTATGCCTCGTGATACCTCTCTCTTTGCAAAACTCATCAAATTCAAAGTTGCAAAACTCTAAACCATTGTCTGTCCTAAGAGTTTTTACACCTTTTCTCACTTGATTTTTGACTAAGGTATGCCAGGACTTAAACTTGCTAAAAGTTTCAGATTTTGACTTAAGTGGGAAAATCCAAACTTTTCTAGAGTAGTCATCAACAATGGATAGGAAAAACCTGTTCCCACCATGAGTAGGGTGTTTTTCTGGACCCCACAAATCTGCATGAATGTAATCTAATGGTCTCTTAGTGCTGTGTTGACCTATCTCAAAGCTGACTCTGTGTGACTTTCCTAGAACACACGTCTCACAAAAGCTTAAAGGTGCAACAGTGTCTTTACCTAGTAAATTCTGGTCACTAAGATATTTTAGCCCCTTGTTCCCAATGTGTCCCATCCTCTTATGCCATAGATCTGATCTATCATCATTGATTGAAACCAATCCTGAATCTTTGGCATGTAAAGCTTCACCTTGAAGGTAATACAACCCATTCCTCTTGGGACCTTTCATAACTACTAGAGAACCTTTAAGAATCTTTAAAGTACCAAAATCAGATTTGAACATACAGCCCTCATCTTCAAGAACACCTAAGGAAACTAGATTTCTCTTAAGGTTTGGGACATACCTAACACCAAGAAGTGGTCGGACAATGCCATCATGCATCCTAATAGCAATGTCACCTATTCCTTCAACAGTTTGAGAATTGTTGTCCCCCATGTATACTTTCCTAGGTTCAATTTCTCTATAGTTATAAAACCAAGACCTCACAGGACACAAATGAAAGGTGGCACCTGAGTCTAATATCCACTCATGGTCAATCTCACCATCAGACACGGTCATAACATGTAAACCATCTAGGGCATCCCCAACAGCAGCAACATTTTGATCTTCATTCTGCTGTTGCTTCGATTTTCTCTTAAGCTCATAGCAATCTTTCTTGAAATGTCCTAACTTTCCACAATGGTAACATTTCTTATTGCCTTTATCCCTAGACTTAGACCTACCCTTAGATTTTCCTCTACTTCCCTTCTTACCCTGGTAGTTGTTCTCTCTTCTCATTTCATTTCTCCCTCTAATAAACAAACTCTCCTCCCTAGTGCTTCCCCTAGACTCCTTTTTGACTTCTAAGTCCTTTGATCTCAAAGCATCTATCACAATAGCTTGAGTCAAAACATCTCTAGCATACTTAATTGCATTCCTAACTTCTCTATAAGAATCAGGAAGAGAATTCAAAAGTATAACAGCTAGATCCTCATCATCAAATTTCTTATCATTGTGGGCCAAGCTTTTGACAATTTTGCTAAAATCACTCAGATTGGATTCAAGATCCTTCCCCGAGTCCATTTTAAAACTAAAAAGTTTTTCTAGCAAATAGATCCTATTTGGCAAAGTTTTTGTCAAAAATAACTTGTCAAGAGCTTCCCACAATTCTCTAGCAGTCTTAGCATCATCAACTTGTCTAACAATATTATCAGATAAGTGCAATATTATAGAACTGTATGCAATTTCATTCATCTCCTCAATTTGATCAGGTTTAGCTTTTAATGCATCAGAAAAATTTTCTGGATCATCAAGGGCTTTAGAAACCCTTTGTTGAACCAGAATAGCTCTCATTTTTTGTTTCCAAATTGAATAATCACCCCTTCCATCGAATTGTGATAATTCAACCCTAGAACCCATGGATGGAAAATCATCCATGAATGAGAATTTTTTTGAAAAAAGTTTTATAAAAAACTTACTCACACAGATGCAAACACAGAACACAACCCTTTTTTCAAATTACTAACTAAGATGACATGCAAACACAGATTATCAACACACAAGACAATAAAACAACAAATTATACTAAGGAGTTATAGGCTCTAGCCACCTAGTTAGTTTTAACCTCAATTAAAATTAACAAAGTATAAAATTAAAAAAAAAGAGGGGGTTCAAGAAATTCAAACTCAGCGGACAAATCTGTTGTCCGTATTTATAGGAGAGACGAAACGAATTTCTTTGCGTTTCAAGGCACTGCTTGAACAACCAATCTATTGCACCGTTGCTCCACCAACAAAGCAATACCACCAGAAGGTTAGAAATAGCCAATAAACAGTCTGCTCCAGAAAACAGTCGCCGGAAAACGCTGGTCGCACTCCCACGCGCCGCCTG
The DNA here is from genome assembly GCA_030279155.1 of Forsythia viridissima. Lineage (NCBI taxonomy): Eukaryota > Viridiplantae > Streptophyta > Magnoliopsida > Lamiales > Oleaceae > Forsythia > Forsythia viridissima. The sequence goes on from CM059033.1 coordinate 2,234,847, forward strand.
AAGTTACTGCACGCACTGTCGCCGGAGTCCAAACGCCGATGTCTGACCACCAGGTTGTGCGCCACAGTCAGAGGAGTCGTCTGCGCGAAACCACGCTCGGAAAGGAGCCCGCACGCGCCCTCACGCGCCAGAAGAAGAAGCTGCCAGCCGGATTTTTCCGCACCTCACGCGCCACCGCCGGAGTCCCCACGCGCCGCACGCGCCGGTGGACTTTGTTCGCCTCGTCGCCGTGAACCCAGATATGGTCTCAGAATTTCCGGACGATGAATGGTTTGGCCGGAATCTTGATTTGAAGTCTCGGGTAATTTTGAATCTTCGCGAATCCGGTTCCACTTTTCGACCCACTAACTTTTCTTGATTTTTCACACCCCTAGATCAATGTTCTAGGCTCTGATACCATTTGTTGAGATTGAAAACAATTACAAGTATTACAATCTCGATTAAACATGAAAAAATACAAGAAAAATAAGTCTTTGTTGCTCCCTCGTTCTTGGTTAAACTTGTGGGCTCAGATTCTTGCCACAAGGAACACTGCAATGCAACCAAGGGAACGGCAATCGGATGTTCACCAACTAATCCACTGGAGATGACCAAGAATTTTAAACACTCAGTCCAATCTCACTTTTGAGAACAGAATGAAAAGGCGGCTCCTCACTTTTCTTCTCTCTATGTTCTGACCTAGGTGAAAGACAATTATGGTACTTATATAAAACCCTAAAAAAGATCTCAACCATCTATTACATCTAACGGTCCACACAAGACACACCATATTGCCTAATAGAATTGGGCCAAGTGGATTTAGTGACCCACATTCTCACAGGTGTGATGTAACTGGCCTCATTTAAAGTTGTCTTATGGTAATGGATGCATAGTTTGATTTGAGTAACTTGGTCTAAATTGGAAGTACTAAATAATTACATCATTGAGCTCACAAACAAATGCGGTGTGGTCTTCTACTTTTTAGGTTTGTATTTTTGCTTATGGACAAACTGGTTCAGGGAAGACTTACACAATGATGGGCAAGTCAAGACTCCACGACCAGAAAGGTCTGATTCCACGGACATTAGAACAGGTTTTTGAGACGAGGCAAGATCTTCAATCCCAAGGATGGAAATATGAAATGCAGGTGCACAGTGAATGCCATTGTGTATTTATTTGCACTAATTGATCATTCTTATCTTTGCTTCCTAATCATTTAATCTAACTTTTATTTTTAGGTGTCAATGCTTGAAATATACAATGAAACAATACGTGATCTCTTAATACCAAATCGATCAGGCTTTGATACATCACGGACAGAGAATTCTGGAAAGCAATATGCAATCAAACACGACGCCAATGGCAACACTCAAGTCTCTGATCTGACAGTTGTAGACGTTCGTAGTAGCAATGAGGTTTCATATCTTTTAGAGCGGGCAGCACAAAGCAGGTAATGAAAACTATCTATTTGTTTCTCATTTCTTTGTGTTGACATTCATGTCTTTCTAATTCATATTGGATTTGGAAGTAGTTCAGTACCGAGACTTTTATTTACTTTACAGAGACATAGTTTCTTAGTCCAGTGTAATGCATAGTTTGCATGGTGTGTAATATGGACAATGGTTACATGATAGTAGTTTTTCCAATTAGTGGCCATCAAAGAGATTGATATTTTTCTTTTTGTGGGGCTTAAATTTCCTTAGATCTGTCGGAAAGACTCAAATGAATGAACAGTCTTCTAGGAGCCATCTCGTCTTCACACTGCGAATAATGGGTGTCAATGAGGTATGGCTATTTTACTTGGATCTACCTTTCTGGTTTGTCGCTGTGGTTATTCCATCTTTATCATTGTTTGGATAGAAATCCACAAAACTCAAGTTATATTTTTGTTGTGTTATAGAGCACCGATCAACAGGTACAAGGCATCCTGAATCTAATTGACCTTGCTGGTAGTGAGCGTCTCTCAAAGAGTGGGTCTACTGGGGATCGACTGAAAGAAACTCAGGCATAAAAACTTTAACTATCTCCATTATTTCTAGAATTGTTCATATAATGGATTTGTCCTATCATATCATCTTTATTTGTTGTCTTGTAATCAGGCAATCAATAAGAGTCTATCATCCCTAAGTGATGTTATATTTGCCTTGGCGAAGAAGGAGGAGCATGTACCATTTAGGAACTCAAAGCTTACTTATCTTCTCCAGGTAATTGTTTAACTTCAAATGAGTGACGACATATTGAGGTTTATATTTTCAGAAGTATTTTGCAGTCTATCTATCTTATAGAAGATTTACAGGAGCATTTTCCCTAGTTAACTGATAGATTAAAATGTTACAGTATAAGTATATTTAAGGCTTCACTATGCTCACTTAGTGGAAGATTTTGCTTTCTTGTTCATACCTAATACATTAGGCAGTTAAGAAATATCTTTTGGCCTTGAGTACGAATAATCTCACTCATCCATACAATGATGGTAGACTACACTACGACCAAGAGTTACGAGTGATTTCTTAGTTGAAGGTATCTTTTTCCTTTTTAGTGCTGATTACTTAAGTAAGAGGGGGTCCCAGCTTTTGCCATGCCTTTCTTGTGGAAGTAACCCGGAGATGATATTGTTCTGTTAGTTTAATGAAAATGTTGTACTGAACTTCTTAGTTGATGATAAGACTACTAAACTTTCTAAAATTGGAATTAGATGCACGTCTCATGAGTTTAACCACGTCTTTCTTAGAATGACATGGACCTTTCTGGAGATGGAGTTAACTGTAGTTGACATATACTGTCATTATTGCTGGTAAAAATGCGATGTTGAATTTCTTAATCATGTTGTAGGGGAATCTTTAGATGATATTGGTGGTGCTAGTACCTAAACAACTGATAGATGATAAAAATAGAAATATTAATGTGCCTAGTCAAATGAAAATACGAAAAATTAGCATGATTTTTCGGAAAAAATGTTTAGCAGAAAGACATGACATTGTTAGAACGAAAATATAGAAAAAGTTAATAATAACTAGAAAATGAAATTACAGAGAAGTCTTGCATTCTCTATAAATTCACATCCTGTGGTACAGTATCATTTGATTAATGTGATCAATAATTTTCCTTTCTCCTCCTTCCTCAGCCTTGCTTAGGTGGAGATTCCAAGACATTGATGGTTGTCAATGTCTCACCGGATCCTTCTTCAGTCGGTGAATCACTTTGTTCACTGAGGTTTGCAGCACGTGTGAATGCTTGTGAGATTGGTGTTCCCCGTCGTCAAACCAATCTGAGATCTTCAGATTCTCGTCTGAGCATTGGTTGATTCTTGAAATAATAATGTTTATAGAGTTTAGGAAATTTGTGGTAATTTTAACCGAGAAAAAGAAACACGTCTAACAGCATGTTCTTGTAATTTGTTTAGTTGAGAGTATTCTGGCCTCGTATCAGTAATATCAGTGGGGTTGTGCTTTTCATTTATTGATTTGTATTTTTGAAAACATCCTTGCATTGATAGTTAATTTTCTTTTTGTATAATTGATTGCCAACTTTTTGTGTGTGTATACAACTTACAAATTATGCCAATAAATTCAAAATTTTATCTATGCTTCTCTAAATTGAATGCAAAAACTGTGAATGAACTAAAAAAATTCACCAATAGTTCTTCCATATATGCTTCCTTTTGTATAGTATAATTCAGGTTATAGACTATGAAAGGTTCTTCTTTATTAAAAAGAAAAAAAGAACATGCAGTTTAACCATGTGTTGTGCTTCTCTTGAGAAAATGATGAGCTAACTATTCATCGTAACGCTACAAATTGACTGTTAATGACTAGATTGAACGCCATAAGTGGGTGTTCGTGAATTTTGATTTTCAGTTTATTAAGTATCAATATGACACAAGAAAATACTAAATCCAAACAATTTTAGAGTGCCAGCAAAGCCAGTGGTTACATTTGATGAGGTCTATAGTACACACAACAATAAAAATCACTATGAGGAAAAAGAAGTTGGGATTCTGACCAAGCATTGAGAAGTTCTGCTTCTTTATGGAATGTGGAATGATTCATAAATTAGTGTTCTACGATGAGACTTTTGATGAGAAAATGAATACCAACTACATTAACGACCCCACATAAGTTTTCAAAGGAGTTTAGTGCTTCACTGCTTTGAGTACCACTTCAATAAACTTATTTTATTTAATTATGATATTCTGCTATTTTCTTACTGGAACAAAATATGACAAGTTTCCATTCAAGGAATCAAATGAAAGCCTCAAGAATACAGAACACGTAGGCAGCGCAAGGGAGCAACGATCTGTAAATAAAAGCGCGCCCGCGTTTATTTGGTTTATATGTAAATATGTCTAAATAAAAATATGTTGTTTAGATGGTGACATCCAAAAAGAGAATAATATGTGATATCATCTTGCCACAGCATCTTTATCTACTTCACCAATCTGCTTATTTCTAAGTTCTAACCACTTGAATATATACTCATGCTCAGTAAACTCTAGTCACTATCATGGAGACATCTGAATTAATAAGGTCTAAAATGAGTCATTTTCACATATTACAACTAAGATTTCAGAGCATGCTACTTGCCACTGTCCACTTCCTTTTCTCCATAAGCTTAGCTTTGTTGATAGGGATAGAAGAAGATGAAAAAAATCGAAAATTTTAATAATACTTTTAATTGAAACTTACCTTTCGTTTTATAAGTATTATGTAATTTTAAAGCTTCATACGTACCAACTCATGGAGGTCTTGAATATGCTCTTTAGTAAGTCTTGTTAGCCATATGGAATACCGAAAGGTTCAATCTAATTTAGCTCCCGTCTACAAAATGAGAGCTAAACTAATAACAAAAAACAAAAGAATTTAATTATTTGGGTTGATTAAATTGACACCAACTATGAAAAGTTCACCGAAGTACATGAAAAATATATTGACTTAAATATTTTGTTGATAATATGATGACTTCAAATTTAAATTTATTATCAAGAATGTAATTTAGTACATGTATACTTCCAGTCTTGTAGTTGGACCTCAAATGAGAATTGTTTCTTTTTTCTTTTCTTTTTTTTTTTATTTTTTTTTTGAGAGGGGTGGCTGGGGGGCTTTTGAGTCCACTCATCTTCCATCTTTTATCCAATCATTCATTACTCACCAATGGAAACTCAACACGTCATCCATATCCATAACTTGGAAATGACATTTTGAAAATCTACCTACCTCTTTCCCATCTTTGACAATTTAAACTTAAAATGGTAATCTTTTAATATATGACCAAAGTAAGATGCTTTTAATTATGAGAGATTCTATTCTTCAACTAAATTTTGTCATAGATTGAAAAGTAGCTTCAAATTGGCCAAAGAATTGACTTCAGTATTCAAATAAAGATGAACAACTTGAAATAATACTTTTATTAAGTAAAGAAAACAAGATGTTTATAGTCGAGTAATTGAAAAACTAGCTAGGAATATGGATAAGGGAACCGACAAAGATATGGATTAAAGGCGGAACTAGAATTAGATTTTGAGAATTAGCTAAAGTTTAGAGCTCGACTAAACTAAATCTTTTTGGACCAATTTTATGAAGTAAAATAAAAATTATAGCCTAATTTAAAGGTTATGCCCCTAAGTGGGACAATAGTGGAAAGGAATTAGACTGCGTAGTAGGGTCGATTGTGATTATTTCTCTTTTCTTCTCTCTCTTTTTTGTCTATCGTTTTTTATTTTGTTTTTGTTTTATCAAATTTACTTTTTGTTTATAGAGGTCTGAATATTCCCTCCTAAATTTGTACGTTATTAATAAAACATGCCATTATGTGTGGTTCTAATTGAGAAAAAAAAAACCCAGAAATAAGAGTACCTATATATGTATAAGTGTTCAATAAGGTACTATAAAAAAATTAAAATTAATTAGGTACTCAAATGCATATGTATGAAAAGATTGGGGAGTCTAGTAAGTGTTATGTTTCCAAGCCCCAATTGCTAAAAAGTTCCAAATTGACAAAGTTGAGAAAACTCAAAATGGCAGCCCAGGTGGCATAGGAGTTTCGCTGTTCATAATCGCGTGTCCGTGGGAATATATAATGCTCAATTTGCATCATTTCCCAAAAAATTCCCTCAATTTTTAATTTTTTTCCCTCAGTTTCCCTTTTTCCTTTTTAACTCCCGTGAAATCGATTTGCAAAAGTCCCCTTTTACTTGTGTTGACTCAGCAATTTCCTTTTTGCCGGCGGCTGATTGGAAATGGTTTCCCCGGAAAACACGAATTGGTTATATGATTATGTGGTCGAGGATGTCGCTGTTCCTGAAGGGAATTTCTCTGCTCCAGCTTCTGGATTTTCGTGGGCCGTGCAAGCCGTGAATGGTTCATCCGTTGTCAGGTAATGTCTGGGAATTTTTTCGTTCCTATTTTTGCCCCCTTTATTTTGACTTTATTCTACTTGTAATTGATAAAGCTTTGGGCTTTTCAGCTATTGATTTAGCTATTAAAAAAATTGTGGGACTCTTTTTTGTTATTTATTTATTTTTTATTTTTTTTGTAAATTTTAGTAGTGCTTACAATTATTTGGTATTTGTTGGTGGAATTTTAGCTGTTTTAGGGTTTTAAGGGACTCGTGCGGTTTTGTTGTTTGTTTGATTATTCTTTGTTTCCATAATTTGATATTTTTGGCTTATGTAATCTATTCAACATTTTTTTTTTCTATTTTCTCCCATTTCCCCATTTTATCTAGTCCTTTTTATCCCACAAGTTTGTGAGGGAAGTTGCTTTGTTGGAAATGGTCTTCTAAGCTAATTAGCAGAAGTAAATAATTCACTAGTAGCGGTTGCAGATTTTTTTACTGGTTAATACTTTAATGAAAACTATTGAATTTCTTTAGGTCTGTGATAGTGCAAATATTTTCAATATCTTTGGCTTTATTAAGATTAAGTTATTCTTTGGATGGTGGGAGAAACGAGGAAGTTCTTTTGGACATCATATACTAATATTAGAGAATGTTTCTGTGTAACTGGTTGTAATTTTGGGTAGTTATTCTTATCGTTGCATTTACTGGTCATAAAGCTTTAGATGTCATAAAGCTTTAGATGCTAAAATTTGGTTATGTTTTTGGGTTATTGTCTAGGTTCCAGATCAAATATTGTTTAGAATGATATGTGCTTATCGTATGTAAAATTAGCTACGTAGTGGACTTTATTTCTTCATGGTTAATACAAGTTAGATTATATCTTAATTCTAGGACTGCTCTTGAGGTTTATATTGTAAGAGGTATTACTGTGACACTTGAACTGACCAGTTTCTATAAATCATATCAACAAAAGAGGAGAATTGGTTCACTCTAGATCAGATTTAGTCTATGCAGTAATTTAAATGGTTTTTTTCTGTTTTCCTTTCAGTTAGTCTTTGTACCTAGGCCTTTGGTAGTTGATTCGTTGAAGCTGCTTTTCGAATTTTTTATTAGACCTAAATAATTCTCCAATAGCTGCATGGGTTTTTTTATTATGTAGTCTTATCTCGTAATGAAGAAGATTATGCTTTCTAATAAAATTAAAGGCGTTTTCTTGGTTATTGTCTTGTGAAAAGCATGGTCATTCTATTGCCAGTGGAAAAGTTCTTTTGGTCATTAGCTTTTATTGCTGGTCATTTCTATTCTATTATGCGCATTTGGTTATAGTTTGGGCTATTTATTGTTTTGAAACTGTTAATCTTACAGTTGACGGTGCACTGAGATTGAGCTGTATTTTCTGGTTATGATTTAGGTTTTCCTGTTTGATGATAGGTTATGATGATGTTCCGTATTTAAATTAGCTAATTATCAGTCCTGTCTATTCTTTCGTGCTTAGATTAAATAATTCAATTTGAGATGGAGGTTGGCTTTTACTGTTTTACATTGTAACTGATATCTTTGACACTTGAACTAATGAGGGTTTGTAAAGTCATATCAGAAGAATGAAAATGGGTCTCTCTAATTATAGCGCCAACCCTCAGGCTACATGCCAGCTGTCATTATAGATGAATAATGATCTGCATGTCGGATAATCAAGTTATGTTCTTCATGTGTGTGTGTGTAATAGGTTATTCTTTCATACTGACAAATGCAAGTTGATGATGTCATTAGGTTAAAATACAACCATATTATCACTCTAGTTCTTTGCTGAAATATAACCCAGCTGTGGATATTCATGGTGTTCACTCAAAGGTCAATGATGTTGATTAGAATGGCCCGGAGTTAATTTTCTTACCAATTATTAAGTGCTTCTGGATGGAATAGTTTTTGAAATTTGTTGGAGTGACGGAGAGAGTACGATGTTCTGGTATATGTGTTTGAAATCAATATAAATCTTCAAGAACCTAAGTACTCGCATCATATATGTTGCATTCCCTTTTCAAGTTTTAAAGAGGTCCTAAATTCATTATGTTTGTAACTGCTCCTCTCCATTCATTTCTTTCTCATTAACTTATTGTTTTGTCAATTCATCACTTTCTTATGCTTTCCATTTCCGTGATCTAATATTTTACAGCGTGGAAAATGATTGCTCATTTGGGGATTCAGATGTCCAGAAGGAACCTGGCTCAAAGAAGCGGTAAAGATAGTCTTCACATTTTGTATTGGCCCAAAGTCTGGGTAAAGATGGTGATTTTGCATTCATTAGAACCAGATATTCCCCAACTTTAAGGACAGTTTTGTTTAATCTGCTGTGGGGGGGGGGGGGGGGGGGGGGGTTCAACCTGTCTCACTTACAATGCATCTTGCTTGAAATTTCACCCTTTATGCTATACAAACATGCCAACAAATTACATGATAAACTTGCGGTGTTAACTAAGAGTTTTGCCCCTATAAACTGAACATGGCTAATGCGAATTCTGACAATTCATAAGAGAGAACTGTAATCTGTGTGTTATAAAAATTAAACTACCCCGAGTGGATATGGTGTTACTTTTTGTTTAAAGCAATATGCCCAGTTAATAAAACCCTCGTTCTAGAAAACAGTGTTTCATCTCACCTTGTTATGTGCTTCACAGAGCTAGAACTGAATCTTGTGCTCCATCAAGTTCCAAAGCAAGAAGGGAGAAACAACGAAGGGATAAGATGAATGACAAGTGTGATCATGTTCTCTGCTCTTGCTCTATGCCTCTCCTTGCCTCTCTCTCTTTCTCTCTCTCTCTCTCTCACTCACACAGCTTTAGTAACAGCATCATTCGTTTTTTAGGTTCATGGAATTGAGTGCTCTCTTGGAGCCTGGAAGGCCTCCCAAAACAGACAAGGCTGCTATTTTACTTGATGCTGCTCGCTTGGTGACTCAGCTAAGAGGTGAAGCCCAGAAGTTAAAGGACTCAAATACAGATCTACAGGAAAAGATTAAAGAACTGAAGGTAGGATTGCCTGTTATTTATATATAACTGTGTATGTGTCTCCACTAATAATTTTGGATAGATTGTGATTCCAATCTGGTCTAAAAGTTTAATCTTCTCAAGAAAACAAGTGCTATGTTTTCTTTTTATTTGACTTTGCAATGATGGACCAGAAGACGATCACTTATTTATGCACAATCCGGGGTTCCATTAATTTATGTAGGCAGAGAAGAATGAGCTCCGGGATGAGAAGCAAAGGTTAAAGGCCGAGAAGGAAAAGCTAGAGCAACAACTAAAGACGACAAATGTGCAACCTGGCTTTCTACCTGCTCCTGCCATGCCTGCTGCATTTGCTGCCCAAGGTCAAGCTGCAGCGAACAAATTTGTGCCTGTCATCAGTTATCCTGGAGTTGCCATGTGGCAGTTCATGCCTCCTGCTGCTGTCGATACTTCACAGGATCATGTGCTTCGCCCACCAGTTGCCTAAGTGGGCAGTCAATTCCTGTGATGGTGGGAATCGCACTGTGGTCCAATTGTTGATTTGTTTTGTCAACTGTCTCGACTGTATTAGTTTTTGCCAACTTTCTAACTTGTGAATGTTGTATTCGTCAACTGTCTCTGTATTAGTTTTGCCAACTATGTACTGTCTCGACTGTAATTTGTGATTGTTCACTTTGATAAATCATCAGTACGCAGTTAGTCTCAATAGAATTTGATCAAGCTTTTTATATGTCATTAAGGCAGAGAATTGAATCGAGAATTATCGTTCTTTATCATCAATCGAATTGCTGTTTGTGATTCAAATGCTTATCATCAACCCAATCTGAATTCACATTTTCTAGTCTTAAATAAAGAGATCTCTTTATTTCGACTCCGATCTTGTATGACTAAGATTGTATCTCTTGAAAGTTGAAACACATCGATATATCATCAATTTTGGATAAGAATACCAGAATTTTAAAATTTGCTGATGCTGTAACATTTTCCGGGGGGTAAATTGCATAAGCTCAACCTCTGCATTTTCTGTACTTCTGTCTCCTGTCCTCTTGTTTTTTTTTTTTTTTCTTTTTTTTTTTAACCCTTACTCTTTGTTTCTGTCAAAAATATAAATAAAAAAATGGTCAATTTGGCTCAAATCGTCGCACTAATAATAAACCGGGGTAATAAAGGAAAGACCTTTGTCGGCATAAAACTGTTCAAGTTGAAAATTCTGCAATGAGGAACAAAATACTTCTTCACCTTTAGGGACGGTTTATAACTTTGATTGACGATAGAACTAGTGGAACATCTCGTCTAAAAGTTTATAATGTTTGAGATTGACAATGGGTATTCATTTAAATTTGTTATCAACAAAAAACAAATGTGTTGAAAAACTGTTCTTTTCCGACCCCAACACTGTTTTCCCTCTTATTCCTCCTGCATGGTGCTGGCATTTTGGACAGTATGGGGAAACTTCTTTAAAAGAGGGCAGTTGATTACCTCCACCTTCTCTAGGCGCGGATAGGCTCCATTTCCTCTGCAGAGAGTCTCCAATTTCCAGCAGTTGCTCAATCTAATTGTCTGCAGGTTTGGGAAAACAGAATCCTGAACCAAACACCTGAACAGTTCTGCTGCCTCCCCGCATGAACTTATACTAATTTCTTGAAGTTTTTCCAGTGCTGGTACTGCAGTTTCCAAGGTGAGAAGATATTTCATTCTTGGACACCTTTCTACTCTTATGAATCTCAGTTTAGCAAATCTTAGTCCAAGGTGCATGGAGAATTCTGAAATGCACGATAGCCGGTCAAGATCACGAAGATAAAGTTGCTCTAGATTTGGCAGTAGATCAAACTGTGCAGCATTGTCTACAGAGGGCTTGAGGCTGCTCATAGAATGGGAAATATCAAGTGTTTTCAGACTATCAAAACAACCAACGGCACCACTGTTCATGCCTAATTTTGCAAACATATAATTTACTCCCTCACAACCATATATATGCACAGAAGTTGAATTGATGAACAACCACGCGATCCACTCTCCTGATAGACGAAGTCCATTGAGGGTCACACGCCTTTGGGTATGACCCCCTAACATGTCAATAGAACGCGGATAGAATCCAATCGAAATTTCGAACTTCTTGAGTTTCTTGATCCCATTGAGAAGAGTATCAGTGGTTTCTAGATTGCTCAAATTGCTGTCTAAATCAACGTACCAAGTAGCTAATCGCTCGAGAAAGACTATTTCCTCCAGCGGTGCAAGTCCCTCTCTGGCCTTTGGCCTCAAATCCCATTCGTTTTCATTTCGCCTCATATTGAGGTACTCTAAGTTACACAACCTTGACATAGCTCCTGCAGGAATCGTTACAAGTCTTTTGACGTACGATAGATTCAAGAATCTTAGGCTTGTTAATATTTCCATACCTTCTGGCAGTGATGTGATATTTGTCCCACTGCAATCAAGCACTTGAAGTTTAGCAAGCCCTCCAAGTGGAGGTAATTCTTGCAGATGATTGCATTCATCAAGAAGGAGGGCCCGAAGTTCAACAAGTTGGTCCAAACAAAGAGGCAAAGACACGAGGCGGCAGCCACTTAAATCCAAGATTTTGAGAGATAGGAATGATTGCAAGAACTCATCTGGAATTCCCACGAGGTTGCGATTTCCTTGTAAGAGTAAAGTAGATACTGAAGGGCATTGTATCACAGCATTGGGCAGCTCATATATTTCATTACACATGAAGGAAACTCTCCCGTGCAACGTCAAAATCTCGTCCTGTCTTATCCTGCGTAGACCAATTCCAGACCTGACAAGGGATTTAAGTTCAACGTTGGATGAGGAAGAAATCCAAACAGCAACATCACGAACAACATCGTGCATCTTCACAGTTGACTTGACATCCTCCTCTAATAGACAAGAATCCTTGAGACACTCGATAATAGCCATTCCCCGGTTCATTATTTCCTCATAATTGTGGTGCTGCTCTAGCAAACCTTCAGCTAACCAATATCTGACTAGTCGGTGTACATCAATTGAATAGTCCTCTGGGAATAAGCAACAAAACAGAAAACAAGATTTAATGCGTTCACTTGGTAACAAATCATAGCTCCACTTTAGGGGATTATAAACTTTATCCTCAATTCCTCTAATTAGAGGCTCCGACCTACGAAGCATGTTCAATGCATCCTCCCATAGCTCAACTATTTTCTTTCCCCTCAAACACGCCCCAACAACATTGATTGCCAAAGGTAGTCCACCACATTCTCTAGCTACCGCCCTTGCAAGTGGCTCAACATTTTCCAGAGTGGCTACCTCTCCTGCACTTCTGCAGAACAGTTTCCAAGCTTCCTCTTCCTTTAGGACCTCAATTTTGAGTACGACATCAGTCCTCATTGCACTGCAAACTTCTGAAAATCTGGTAGTCAACATGATTTTACTGCCTTCGTGAATTTCAGGCTGTGGGATTCCCAGATCGTCCAAATCAATTGGATCCCAAACATCATCAAGAATTAGGAGGAATTTTTCCTCCATCTTTAGCCTTTTGTGCAAAGCAATCGCTCTTTTCTCAACGCTATCTTCATTGAGTACCAAGTTCAATCTTTCAGCAATCTGTTTCTGAACCCTTTTCAGTTCTGATTCCGTTTCCTGAGATTTATTGGAGACTGTAATCCAAATGACTATACTAAAAGATTCTGATAGAAGAGAAGGGTCATTGAGTTTATTGTTTATGTTCTTCACAAGAGTAGTCTTCCCTACTCCACCCATACCCCATACACCAATCCTTTTCACCTCACTATTACTCAACAGATCCATAATTTTGGCAATTTTCGCTGCCGTTTCTTGATCATCAATGGATGGCGCCGGGATATATTCAACAGTTACAGGAAAAGGATTTTCAGTAGCCACACCAGCAGGAAAGTGGCAGGCATCTATAAGTTCTTTTGTCTCAAACAGATATTCCTTTGCTCTCTCCGGTAGCATGCAGCACTTGAATTGACACCATCTAAAACTGAAACTGCAGGTTCCTTCCATATCCGTCTTCATTGAATTCACTTCAATTTCCATCTTATTGACTCTTCTCAGCCACTCTCTTATTTCTGGTCGTGGTAGTAATCCCTCTCTGGCAGCTACTTCAAGATCTTGATTTATGCTATCTCTGCGCTGAATTAAATCTACCATTGCCTTGTCCAGATCCTTCAAGTTGGACTTGAAGTTGAAGTAATTTCTTATCTTAGCATCAATGGAATTGAAGAGAAGTCGACAGGGTTCAGCGAGTAATGAACTAATGACTGAAGTAACAATCTCCATGGCAAAATATTGATAAAAATGTAAACTCAGATGCTCAAGTAATTACAGAGAATGGAAGATATTGCAAATTCAGTGTGGCATGTTGAGGAAAGAAACTGTGAGGTACAGCTAGTGTAGAACTTGAAGGTGCATCAACTTTATCTCTTTTCAACCTCCTTTTCTTCTTAGTGGTGGGGTAGTGAAATTTTTTTTGTCTTTCCCTTTTGATCTGTAATTCATGAAATTAAAGTAAATATCATGGCTATTAGCATCCTTTTTCCATCTCTTGCATAAATATATGCAGAAAATATAAGAACTGATTATTGTTAACCCAAGATTTAGATATATGTGTTTGAATTTTAATCGGATTAAGATAGAAAAAAAAAGTAAACATAACAAGCGAGTAACATCTTTTACTTAAAAGATGAGAACAATATAATATACAATTACCTAACATCCTAACTCAGTCGTGTTTTGTCATTGTAGACTCGCTTTTTAGTTCAGTTCAATAAAAAGTAGGTCTCAAAAACCTGCCGCCTCTACCATAATGGAGCTGTAGAAAGTGGATAAAGCGAGTTGAGTGGCTCTCACTTGATAGAAAAGTACAAAAGATATCAGATTTAGTCGTATGTTTTTACGAGGAAATTAATGTAACAGAAAAAAGAGGATGCCTCTAATGTGTTCTATAAAGAAGCAGAGTTTCCGTAAATTCATGTTCCTATTGTAGAGAATATTTCTATTGCGATCATCATGAAGAACGAACAGCAGAATCAATTTGGAGATGAATGCATGATGACTATTTTGTTGTTAATTGAGAAGTACATATTTCATGACCTTTATAATAAGATAATTACACAACATTTTCAAAATGTAAAAACTCAAAAGTTTACGTGAACGTGCTGACACCTGAATGATCGCTAGAAGCTTGTCGAGATCACTCCTGCAATGGCTTTTGTTGAACATGCAACTACACGAATGGATAAAGTCCAGCTAAAATTAATAGAAACCCAGAGGGTCGCATTAAAATGTTGTAAGATGAAGCTATTATGTACATATTACAACTACTTATTGGATTTATAATCCAGTTTTTATTTTACACAAGTCACAGACGATAAAAACCAACAGCATTGTATCCACACTTCAAATCAGTCAAAAGTCCCTATTCTTCACTCTTCTCTACATATTCTTCCCACATTCTTGACACTTTCAAGGAACCCTCCAGCATAATAAAAGAATAGCTTCACCCCTGAGCAAAACATACAAAATGATTCACATTAGAAGAACCTTTGGCATCACTTCTAAGAGAATAATATAAGAACACTCTAGGTAAATTAAATTCAAGCCGTAGTATCTAAACACCCTTACAAACATTAAAGCATACGAGGCTGGTATTTAAGCTAAAAGACAAAAAAATGAAAATGAGCAATGTACAAGGCTGGTATTCAACCCTTCATTTCTTCCAGAACTCTAGATATGAGAGAGTGGAAAGAACTTCGAGCATGTTTGGCTAAGCTTAAAAAGTTTACTATTAAGTGAATGAGTTTTAAAATATATAATTTTTTTATTGATCAAAATTGGAATTTAGCAAATTACTTATTTTGATAGTAAAATAAGAGTTATTTTCAAAATAAATAACTTTTTTAACTTTAAGGATGTGTTTGATTGGAAATGGTGGAAAAGAAAAAAAAATTCATGTAAAAAGGAAAATAAAAACCACCAAAATGGTGAGAAAATATTTTCCACCAAAATGGCCAAATTCATGCTTCAAGTGATTGTACCCTAGAATTCATTTTTCTTTTCCACCTTGTATCAAACAGCCAAAGTAGGAAGATATTTTCCTATGATGTAAGGGTGTGTTTGATTGGATTCCATGGAAAAGAAAAAAATTTCCATGTAAGGAAAAAAAACCACCAAATTGGTGAAAAAACATTTTCCAACATTTTGGCCAAATTCAAGTATTAAGTGATTGTACCTTAGAATTCATTTTCATTTTCCACCTTCAATCAAACAGCCAAAGTTATAAAACATTTTTCTCTGATGTGACATTATTTTCCATGAATGTGAAATTTTCCATGGAAATTTTGCCAATCAAACACCCCTAACATTATTTTCCTCGGACGTGACATTTTCTATGGAAAATTGCAAACAAACGGACCCTAAAAAAATGGTTATCCTAACATGTTTTAAACAAATAATTACTCAAAAGTAACTTCAACTCGTATTTAAGCTCAGGCAAGCAGAGGCTCTAGTGAGACCTAAACTCCAATGCCAGACAACTCTGAAGTTCTGATAAATCCAGTTTAAGCACCAAAATTTAGATAACGTGTCAATTATATGAAGATCTTAGGCCAACCACATGGAATGGACAACCAGAATCAACTCATACCATTTAGTTTGAAAAACGACCAACATGGACGAGAAAGCATCACATGGTGTACTGATGTGTCATACATTATATTTGGAGTAGGACCTGTAAGAAATTACCTTTAATCAAACTCATCACCCTCATCTCCAAATTGATTCTCCAGTTTCAGGCCAGCTATGTTACTATTTACAGAGTTAATTTGGGTCTCTCCCACAGAGTTCTCTCTAGTATGTACAGTCTGAGGCCGAGTGTTTGCTATTGGGCTATCATTAGTATTTACATTGCCCCTGCTTGTTTCCTCAGCACCATTGTGTGGTTCCGCCATAACAATGCCATCATCGGTCATCATATCACGAGAGCCAGAACCATCAGACATATCAGACCTCTGGCATAGCAGTTGCCCATTATTATTGCTATTTGTAACAGGAATCCTGATGACAGCTAGCATTTATTAGAAATTGGGCATGATAGCCATGAAGAAATTAAAATCAAACATAAGAAACCACGATTTAGACAATTAGTCAAATCATAGAGAGCAAAGTGGAAAGACAGATAACTATATAAAATAAACTAAAGAAAATGTCTATTAAATTTCGACCTACCTCCCCTGAAAATGAAGATTAGAAGATTGAAGATAATCAAAAACTGGAACCAAGTCTTTTGACCTAACTTCAAGAATGTCAACAGGGATTCTTTCAATCTCAATCTCTCCCCTAGGAGCACCTTCCTCGTCTTCATTAAAGTCATCAGTCAGTAGCATGGAATGAAAATTTATCTGCCAAAAGATATTATGATAAGAAGAAATGTCAAGAATCACAGTGATAGAGGAGTAAATTTGCTAAAACAACATTTCAAATTTTATGCGACCTATCAAGTACCTCAGGTTTCACCCACAATGGACTCCGATTTTGATGCATTTGAAGCTCTGCCTCAGATATATACATATGATGTCTTTCTTCAGTAGTGATCTTATCTTTCGTGGGTGTACCCATGACATCAGAACACACATTATCTTCCTGTGTTGTTCTTTCAGGAAATACTTTAGCACGATCTAAATTTCCATTTTCGCTATATATGTCAATATCATCTTCCCGCTCCTTCCGGTTAAGTTTCGGGCAAATATCCCACTTTTGGATTGCCTTCACTACTAACCCTGCATCACCATCTAGACCTGATTCATAGCTGGCACTCACTTCCGGTAAAGCTGTCACACTATTTAGCACAGCAGAGGTACCCAATGCATATTGTATCATACAACCAGAAGAAGAGAAAACAAGCAGGTAACAGTTTGTCTTCAGAGAACTGGCATGTCCATATAAATCATCACCTCTACAGTTGTGGAAAGTTGAAGCAATAGCCCCAGGGAGAGAACTCGTCTTCCCAGTAGCAGCTGCAGCGGCACCACTTACAGCATTTCTCCAACCATTATTTCCATTTCTTATTCTGATAAGAGGAGAAAGTGTAATTGCGGACCCAGACACACAAATGTTTTGTTCGGTCAGAAGCTGTAACCCCGAATTTGGTGGCCCATGAACTGAAGTCTTCTTCATTGAACTGTATCCACTGTTTCTGGAACTAAAACAAGCATCCGAGGACTGAATGCTAACCAAACCCCCTGAAGGAGAAATAGCAAAAAGATGGCTTGTCCCTCTTAAAGAACTAACCATAATCCATTGGCTATCGCTGCTAAAACTTATGTCCTGTATGACCTGAGAAAGAATTATCAAACAGAAAGAGTATCAGATTGATCCCATTGACGGACAATAACATCCATATATAAGATAAAAACTAATTCTTAGTTCTTACTGCAGGTGTGACACCACGTTGCAGCCTGTAAAGATGGACATAAGATGGCCCAGAAGCAGCTCCAGAGGAACCTCCAGAAAGTTCAGGCATTATACGGAAAACATTAATGTTGTGGCCCTGATCTGAACCAGTCACTAGCAGGGTGCCACTAGGATCAAAGCACAGTGATGATATAGGATGTTTATGTGCCCTAAACTGGGCAACAACACTTTTGCTGACAACATCTCTGACAATGACCTGATTAATAAAAAAAGAAAAAAAATGAGGAAAATATTATTTCAAACTGAAATGTGCAAGAGAGCACACAAACATTAGTTCCTGCCCAAAATGATCAGGTTAAACTCAGAAAAATCAACACTGCACCTGCGATGCACAATGAACATCAATCAGATATTATTAATCCTATACCTATAGAATATCTCTATGATGCACCGATACGGATACGCATGTCCGACATGACACGTATCGAATACATCAACATGCAATTTTCGAAACCTAAGGATTGGCCTATTTTTTCTAAACCCTAAACAAGTACCCGACAACGTGTCCGATATGTGTCTGACATCGACATGGTGGTGCTGGTGGCATGTCCGTGCTTCTTAGGAATATCTTATCTATTGCACCAAAATTGAGAAGAGAAGAAACTTTCTAAGTACAGTGACAGTATTAGGTTCAATAACTTGCAAAGCAGGTAAAAGATATTTGACACAGACAGCTACAATAGCACATCACATTCGAATAAATGGTTTCCAGAAACCATAAACAAGATGTGAATATGGGAAGAATTATACATACCATGCCAACACTTTCTGCACGAGTACTCCCTGGCTGAGACTTGCTGCCATCGGGCAACAGCTCAGAGTAGTACCTTGATAATTTCTTATAACCCATGTCCCCTAGTGTAACAATACCAGCAGCAAATTGCTTGCTTGACTCTTTCGCATAATGCGCAACAAGGCTTCCATTTGAAGCAGGACTAGGGAAACTAGCAGATGGGGTAAGATGTTGTGGACTCACACGCCCTGAATTTGGGATAGCAACTGGACTTCCACTGTAAGCCATCCACCTGGGACCCAGTGCAAGGGGCCCAAAGCCTATACCTCCAGATCCACATTCACCCATAACAACAGGATTTGTAAGAATTGTATACTGACTCTCCAGCGTAGAAGCATCGAGACAGTGTATCTGTATAAAACATATCTTATCAACATATCCTGACAAGAAAAAAATGACAGCATAGGATGAAAGGCAAAACTTTTGATGAATTTAAAACTTGGTGAAACACACCTGAGCTGATTGTAGAACAGCAACAACTCGAGAACTACACCGCACTAAATGAACAACCGACCTAAACCGTAAAAGATGTACATATGATTGTGATCTCAACGAATAAAACCAAACTACCGTAGGCACACAACTACCATTAACCAAACCATGGCAGTGTTGAACAGACCCATTACGAGGACCACCAAACCCCTCCTGAATGCTATTGCCTCCAGAAAATGATCCGTCAGCACAAATTATCAGCAATGGGCGACTATCAGCAAACTTGTCTCCAGAATCCTTTAATGCTGTTGGCGTGGGTAATGCTTGCATATATGAAACAGGACCGTCGTGCCTGGAAACCAGTTTGTGCACATTGTCTGCTTCTTCAACATCCCAAACCTGGAAGCCATAACTGTAGCCGAGTAAGAGAACTTTCCTTGTGATGCCTCCCTCGAGTTCTAGCTTGTCAAATCCAGCCCAGCAAACCTTCAATTGGTGGAGAGGTATAAAAAAAATAAGTCAGCCATACCCATACCAAATAGATCTAGAATACGACAAATGCAAACGCCAAATATTATATTATTAATTGGCACAACATAGAGAAAGATATTCGTGAACCAATTATGGCAACATTAACTATAGCAAATACTAGAGGTGATAGTCATATAGTATAGCATGATAAATTAACAGATTCTTATCACAACAGCATAATCTGCATGCAATGAAATTTGGTGATGGCATTTACATATTGCCTGCCACCACCAGTTAATATTTTTGTCCAATTATCGTATATTGTTAATCCACCCAAACTAGAAACACAAATTCAAGCAGTTGATTAGAGACTTCTTCACCATTACTTTCCAAAGCACTGGGTCAGCGGGTCACCAGTTCAATGTTAGATGAACATTTATATAAAAAATATTTTTAAAATTAAAATATCGAGTTAAATATATCTATATGTTAAAAAATTAAGGCACAACTGTGGTTATAAAATAAGAATATAGTAATTAAGTAGAAAAATTAAATGCTCAAATATTCATATACAATTTTTAAATGATAATGGTTAATCGTAATAATCAATTTTTGGGAAGTTCTCATACTGGCGCAGTAGACAAATGACACTTTGTTGAGCGAGGTCCCTTGTTCAAACTTTATCTGGCACTGGGAACTTAATATTTTTACTAAATTACAGTTCAGATCTTGGATTTACCTTAAACCCGCCGGGGTTCAGTCCAATTCGAGTTAAAGCGAATTTTGACCAGTTTTTCACGGGTATTGACCTTCTCCGTAAACACAATTCGTTTAAATTACCCTTGGGAATTCATACACGACTCATATAGTCAATTGACACAGAGGGAAACATTTGTCGAAATAATACTACAGAAGATCCCCTTTATTAATAAAATCTGACATATATGACTCATGCATAAGTCAAAGAAAACATGCCACCTCCCAGAGCAAATGTTAAATCATATAATCCTTCTTTACACCAAAACCCTGATAGCATGAAGCATGACAGCCACTAACAAAAAGTAAACCACTACTCAAGAAATCTCACAAGACTTATATTGTCGAACTGTAAGAATGAACACACAAGTCCTCTAAACAATTGCTGAAGTATAATCAATTACGCAACCATGACATAATGGTGAAACTGCCGATGAAGACAAAAAAAGCAACGCTGTCATAAAATGCCAAAACATTCAATTGTCTTCCACAACCAAAAAAGTTGAACGAAAAAAACTGAAGAATTACAACTACTTTCTACAATAATTGCAGTATTGTTCGAAGCAAGACGACAAACCTTTGAGACAGAGTAGATCTTGCATACAACAATATCCAATATCAACGGTTACTTTATTCCAGGATACAGTACTTAACATATCCCAGATTGACAGGAAACCATTTCTATCACATAAAACAAAGAATGCAACATATCCACAGGTCAAAACTCTCTCTGACTTTACAAAATCAGACCAATATGTGCTGGCATTACCAATGTCAAACTGTTTAGCACGAGAACAAAAAAGAGTTCACTGTCCTTTTGATCAATGACTTAATTGTTCCTCGAATCGCACACAGAGTGACACAGTGCTGCATGCAAATCCTTGTTGCCACAATTCATCTTTATACCAAAGGATTATGAGGGAAAAAGGTGAAAATAAGAAACTAACAAAAACAAACAAGAAAACATAAATATAGAGATTTGAAGCAACAAGTTTCCATCTCAATTCCAAAATGAATCATAGCAGTATAAAATTTCATCAAATTCTCACATATAACCATCAATTTCAACTTTATTGCCAACTAAACATTTTTTCCTTTTGAAACAAAAGGATTTTCAACTAGGACAACTCCATTTTACAGTAACATGTGTAACGACTCAATTTCAGCAAATCATGCAGTCAATGCAGAGTCATATATAGAAGCATAAAACAACCAGAGAAGCTAAAAGTTGCGAACATTTTTCTAGAACTTTCCATATCAAAAAGTGATAAATTCCTTGAAGTCTCACCTGATCTTTGGGGGACTCACCGTCCCTGTCCACCATAGCTGAAGCAGCAGAGGCAGCAGACCTCACAGTAGATGCCACGCTTGAGGCTCCTGAGGAAACAAACCTCCAGTAGCTGGAAAGAGACTTAATCGATGTCGGAATGATCCCATTATTGCCTCGACCAGACTGCAGCATCCCTCCAACACCAGAACCGCCACCACTTTTCTGGCTATCATTCCTCATATCCCCAAAGCCCAACAAAGCTAAAAACCAAAAAGGTAAAACACACACTCACAGCAGTTCAGCCCTTTCACCTCTCAAACCGATAATGATCATAACCTCAGCAAATACTCCCTTTATAAGAATAATAAATAATAAATAACCCTAAAAAAGATTGAAGTTTTCAGCTCACAGGTGTCTCCATCTTCAGCTTACAACTCAAAAACCATGCAAATCGGTACCACAAAAATAAATGCACAGCCCCTGTCGTCTTCAGTTTGTTTCTTCCTCTTACTTTTCCATCAATCAGACCAAAAAAAAAAAGCAAAAATACAAAAATTTAAAACCGGTAGTTCTATAGTTTCTGATTACAAATTTCAATAATACAAAGCAACAAATTCCTCGAAAAAACTTTTTTGTTGTATGTATTTTTTGTAGGTATAAACAAAGCACAACCCTAACTTCAAACAAACGGTACAAATAAATTGAAAGAATTTATATAAGGATTGAATAATTATACAAAGAATATATACAAATTGAATCAAGAAATTTAAAAGATTTTATAAAACGAATTAAATTGTTAAGGGTTTCGAATATTTCGATGATCTTTGAGATTGATTGATTGGTAGAGAGAGAGAGAGTAATCTGCGTATATATATTTATATATATATAATAAATACTGTATGTAATGTTAATGTAGAGTTTTAGAGAGAGAAAGAAAGAAGGGGGAAGATTGAGCGATTGGATAATGAAGAGAGGTGAAGACATAAAAACTCTCTGTTTTACGTCTCTTTCTCTCTCTATAATTAATTTTTCTCTTTTGTATTTCTATTTTTTTGTCGTTGAAGAAAAGGCAACTTCTCTGCACGTCTTCTCCTATTCTAATTTCTAAATAGTCAAAAGACTCAAAACATTAATTACAGCGTGGGAAAACGGTAAAAAATATTCAAATTTTCAAGATTTTATTATTTTTATCTTTTACTCGCGCTCTTGATTTTGATGTAGACTCGTGTTTAATTAGGACACACGTGTTAATTATGGTGAAGAAAGAACATGTGGAGACTGAATAGAGCGAGTGTCGAATAGAGAATTATAGTAGGTTTGGGATTGTTTGTGGTGGGAGTTTGATTAGAATTTTGATCAGACGATTGAGAAGTGGAGAATTAGGGGAAGAAAGATGGGAGTGTGGAGAAGGGGAGTTGACTTTTGGTACGATGGAATCTAATGAGAATGTACGGATTTTTCATGTGGAAAAAACATTTTGGTTGTCAATTACTCAATACTCACGAGAAGTTTATATCTATATGATAATTTGTTCATAAATGAGAATATAGCATAAGGGATATTTAAATTTGTATTTGAGTAGCTTTAATGGAAATAAAAACAAAAATAAAGATAGAAAAATAAATAATTTTTTTTTACATATTTATCTTTTTTAATTTGTCCTATCAAACAATTTTTTTTATCGTTGGGAGTTTAAGTTACTACTCTAACTCGAGTTTTTATTTATTTTTCGAATATTTTATTGACATTCTGAACATATTGTTCTAGCAATTGAACAAAGATGGCACCAAATAATTATATATGCTTTTGATTTCAACAATTGTTGCGTTTTTACTTCCAAAACTTTCTTTCAAAAACCTAACAAATAAACACATATACATCAAAAAATAGAAACTTAATATAAAAATACTTTCAAATAACTAAAATTAAATTTTGACCACGTGTTTTTTTTAAAGAAAACAAATTATAGATTTATTATTAATGCAGTTTTTGTTGATCTTATTTGAACTCACAAAAAGCTTAACAAAATTGCAAATAATTTGAAGATGAATTTGAGACGACAAACTTGAGAAATAAATTTTTCTCTTAGACGGTAGATTGAAATATTTGTGTCTGTTTTTTATAAGGAATACTTATCCAATTGACGGATTATCATAGCTAGCAAATTGTACTAGGTCATTATATTTTAATGCCAATCAAAAATTATCTGACCTTACAGGAAGATGATGTTACTTGAATAATATCTCAAGAGAACATGATAATGCATATTTCAGGATCAAAAAATTAGTGTGATTGATTGATGGCATCGATATTCAATAAATTGTTCGAAAACAATGTAGCTAGCTTTTTGACAAAATATATTTAAGACATTGGTCAAACAATATAGGAATGCGTCGCTTTAAGTATCTACATTGATTTATATAATGGGAGTAGCTGTATGTTGTCTCACTGGATTTTCTAGCAAGGTTTTAATGAGCCAATATTTGATTACTCTAAATTTTGACAATTAATTGTACTTTATTTTTTTACTCATATTTTTCACACTGAATTTTTACCGAACAAAATTTTTAACGAGACAGTTATAATTGTGTAAATGGTTGTGGGTGCCAGTAGTTAGCCTGTGGGTGGTGGGTGGTGGTGACATCGATTTGGAGAAGAAGAAGTAGTGGAACGGTGGGTTATTAGCAATTTTTTCATTGTTGGTTGGGGTTTGGTCGAAGAAGAAGAAGCGGATAAGGGGGTTGAGCAATTTTTGCTTTATTTTGTTTTTTTCCTTTGTTTCTTTTTCTAATTCACAAAAATGGTAGATTGGTAATTTTAAGAAAATTTTGATAATTTAACAGTCAAATTAACAGTTTTCAATACAGAAAGATTGTGCTGGAGCGTTTTTTAAATGTTAGAGACTCAAAGTGCTAGAAATTAGAAGATTGAAGCTCCATCATCACAAAAGTTTAAAATTTGACATCCTAGTACAATTTACCCAAAATAATAATAGTAACAAACACAAATCAAGCTATAGACCAGCTTTGATTTGCAGATCTAGATGATCAATTCATAACAAAGACATAAACAGCTCGACATGTTGATAGTTGTGCCAATTTGCCAATGCAATTAATGGTTAAATTTGTTGGTTATCTCATCAAATTAATTGCCATGCTTTTGGGGTTTGGGTTCCAAAAATTGAAACTGAGATTTATATTTGATTTCAACTACATATTTACCTTTTCATGCCAATGTTGAAAGATTCTGTGTCATCTTTTATCAGCAACAATCTGTGTAGCCTTGCAATCAATGTGAAATGTTGAAATCAAGTTGTCTAAGCAATTAACATATATTTCTTATGAACGGTGAACTATTTACATTGTGGGTGATGACACCTAAAATATGCCTTCTTCAAGTGACAAAAACGTTGAGTTGAATTTCCATTTAGACTTTAACGATCAAGTCATTGAAAGTGATAAAGAATATGTATAAAAATATATAAAAGTTGGAAAAGATAACGTGCAAGAAGAAATACTAAAAGGTTGTAGTATATCTACTGACAACTCGATAGTCTCTGTACGAATTTATATTTGAGTTAAGCTCATTGTTGAGTTACTTGTTTGTTCTCAACACTCGATCTTTCTTTGACTAAATATGTGTTAAGGTGCGGAGTCTAATTAGTCTTCAAGTATTTCGAAATTGTCTTTGTAATTAGGTTGTGTTGGAAAATAAGTAATATTAGGTGAATGAAAAATTAAAGTTCAAAGTGTAGTAGCCTACGTTTTGTCATTTTTTTAGATTTTTCAACTTCTCAACTAATTTCATGTGTTGTTAATGAATAGTTAGTGGTGGGTTAATGAGTATAACTCTTGTAACTTACCTGTTAATGGTGGAATTGGAATTGAAATTGAAATTGAAAGGTCACTCGAGAACCTATATAAATAGGTCCAAATTACCTCAATCAAAAACATCAAAAATTCAGCATTCTCTCCCATCCCTTCTGTTCCTCCAAATTTTCTTCTCGCGGTGATATTATTCTGGCAGTAGATCAATTCGCTAGTACAGCAAGTTTTTCCGTTGTATCCTGAGAAACAGTCGTTCATAACCTACGATAGGGGACGAATATGTTTTAAAGAAATTGTACTTGTATAGGCCTCGATTTGCTTTCTTCTTCAATTTTGTATTATGCAATTATACTATTTCAATTGTTTCATGTTCACGTTTATTTTAATATGCAGTTTAACAATTTTCAATTGGTGTAAGAAATAACAATCTTAAAACATAATCTTAAAATGTTTTCTTTTTCAGTAGTATAAATGGGTTAACATTTGTTTGATTTCAGTTATTAAATTATTATTTTTACTGATTACCATTTTTAAGTGATTTCATTCCAGTGAAATCTGCGAATTAAATCAAAAGATTGATTAACATGTAATTAACATTTGATTCCAGCAATTTATATCGAAAGATTAATCTCTGTGATTACTTCTTTCAAATCCCTGTTTCCGTAATAATTAATTGATCACAAGCTTTTTAATTTTATTATATAGTCAAGCTTCAATCTCAATTCATGATTCCAGTCCAGATTTTTTTCTTTAATTAACCTGTTTACTCTAGTTTTAATTCATTTCAATTCATGTTTCTCGCTATTTAATTAATGTCTGTATATGTAACTTTTGCTGAAACTTTTTGCTGCAATTACTTATAATTGTAAGTGTAACTAAACTGAAAAACATGTTTAGTTTAAAAGTTGACAGTTTAATTTTATTTAAAAAGTTGAACTAAATTTTTATTCCTGTTTCAGAAAATGGCAACTGAACCGATTACTGAAGTTGTGGCTACTGAACACCAAACTATGGCTACTGTACCAAGTTCATCTGTGAACCAGACTGTGGCACAAGTGTCAAGTTTTGTTGTGACCCAAACTGTGGCTTCAACTGGTCATGTAACTGTTCCAGGTAATCATGGAAAAAAATCAGAGAAATTCAATAGATTGAATTTCAAAAGGTGGCAGCAGAAAATGCTATTTTATCTCACCACCTTGAATCTTGCGAAATTCTTGACTAAATATGCTCTGAAACTCAAATAGGGTGAGAGAGACATACAAGCTGTCAGCGATGTTGAAGCTTGGAAATATTCTAATTTTCTATGTCGAAATTATGTTATGAATGTCTTGACAGATTCACTATACAAACTGTATAACACAATGAAAACGGTGAAGAAATTATGAGAGTCTGTAGACCGAAAATATAAAACTGAGGATGCAGGGGCTAAAAAATTCATTGTTCGCCGCTTCTTGGATTATAAAATGGTGGACTCAAAAACTGTAATCAGTCAAGTACAAGAACTTCAAGTAATATTGCATGAGATTCATGCCGATGGGATGGTTTTAAGTGAAACTTTCCAAGTGGCAGCAATGATTGAAAAGCTGCCTTCGACTTGGAAAGATTTCAAGATTTACCTAAAATATAAACGAAAGGAAATGAACATTGAAGAACTGATTGTCAAACTTCGAATTGAAGAAGACAACAAATGTTCTGAAAAGAAGGGGTTCAATCCTCCAATGGCCAAAGCAAATGTTATAGAGCATGGTCACAAGATTTTCAATTATGATCTCACAAGATAATTCTGTTGCTTTAAAGTTTAAACTTATTCCATATTTCTCCTCATTATGACCCGACTTCGTAAATTATTTCAATTTTTCAATTTAATTTTATTCATTCTAATGTATCAAACATTAAAAAAAAATTGAAATCACACGAGTGTCGTGAGATATGCATAAGATTTCTTGTGAATTTGCGGTAATAAGTAATAAAAATGCTTATTATAGATTAGCATAATAAGTTGTTGATTAGTGATTTTATTTTCTTTGTATATTGGATAGGGTTGTACTCATAAATATATTTTATTTCTCTGCTCTTGTAACTTTCTACTTTGAAAGTAGTATTTTCCTTCATTTTTTTTTGCATAGTGCAAGATTTTGTGCTTGTGGGTAAATTTTATTGGACTTAATTGTAATTTGATTCAGTAATCGACAGAAAAAATAAATTAAAATTATGTATTTCTTGTAATCTTGATCACTATGTTGCTAACTTAATATAAGTAATTAATTGAAGGAAAGTTGTTTCGATTGCTAATGATTTTGAAGGTCAAAGTGTATTGCTAGATATATGTTACTCCATCTGTCCCACAAAGATAGACTCGTTTCCTTTTTCACATAGATTAAAAAATTTCATTTAATGTAATTGAAATTATAATTTTTTTACACAATTTTTCTATTATGCCCCCATTTAATATTAGTCATTCATGAATCTAATAAATTGAATTGCATTACATTGAAACAATAATGAAATCAATTGTTGACTTTGTTATTGGAGGATGAGCATTTCAAGGCAAGGTAAAATTTATTGACTACATACTTGAGTAAATGTGTGAATAAATTTATGTAAATTTTCATTATAATTGGAATATGTTAAATTTAGTTGGGTTGATAACAATGTAAATTAAATAAGGGTATATTAGGAAAAAGAAAAATTTAATACACTCTCTATAAAGTAAGTGGCCTATAATTTGAGACAGATAAATAAAAAAAACGAGCATATCTTTGTGGGACGGAGAAAGTATTATGTATCAGCCTCTTATGACTTGGCCTAAGAGCCCGAACATGTGTGTGTGTGTGTGTGTGTGTGTGTGTGCAACTGAATTTTATTTCATTAGTTTAAGTTATTAGAAATTTGGATAGCTTCTATTTGGAGAAAAACAAAAACAATATTTGATTGGGTATCAAAAATAATAATAACATATGCAAAAATTTTGGGCGATTTTTTGAAAAGCATGACTAAAGTCGGAAGGAAGACGAACAACACGACCAAAGAAAAACGAGAAAAATAACGAAACGTTGAAAAAAAATTGGGCTGAAAAAATTTACAATTGAAAAAAAAATGAAGAGGAAAAAAATGATAGGAAATATGGAAAAATTAAAAAAAAAAGAAAAGAATAATAGTTGGGCACGCATTCCTATAAATAGTGCACATACTCAATTCACTCTTTTAATAAGTAGAGAAATATATAGGGATAAAGAATATATTCTAATGTCTCGCAACAGAACGTGAAATTGAAGAAGTACAAGAAGATAGTCAGAATCGCCGCTTACGCTTATTGGTAATTTGGGAAGCCGCAATGTGGACGGATGCAATGCGTCACTTTCAGTTTCTCCCATCGCCACTTTGTAGTTTATTGTAACATCGATTGGACATGTATGTATTTGTATCTATATATTTATTTTAATTTATTTAATTTGCTACTAAGTTATTTATAGACTATTAAATTCTCTCCCCCTTTATGCAAATAGAATTAAATTTATTAAATATCAATAATTTGAGTATGATAAAGAAAACATTTGAATAAATTAATTTTTACTCAATATAACATCTTAACATTTTAATTATAGTTCAACATGATATTAAAGTTAACATAAATACTCAATTCTATTATAAACTAGAGAGAATAATAGACGATAATAGAGAAAAATTATGTCTTTCATTATACTAAAGGACTCATATATATAGGATTTCAAATACATGTAAATTAAGTAAGAAATCTCTAAATATGGTCATCAATATTGTATTCCATATTTTACAACATTCTCCCTTTGATGACCATTAGTACAATATCTGTTTCGTTAAAAACATTGTTTGGTAAAAACCCAATGGGTACAAAAATACCAAACGAATGAGAAAAATAATTATAAAAAATTTGGAGTAATCAAATGTTGTCTCGTTAAAACATTGTCAAGAAAATTCAATGGGATAAAACCCGAACGAAGAAAAAAGAGTACAGCTACTCCTCCTGATTTCAATTAGTGCTTGTTTGGTAGGGATTAAAAACCCATTTTGGTTTTTTCAGCCGTAATTTTTGACTTTTCAACCTATTTTTAACATAAAAAGTCAACAATTTCTACTCAAATAAACCAATATTGATTTATAAACTGTTTATAATCTCTATCAAACGCACTCATGTTATAATCTCTAAGCAATATCATCTTCATATATTATTTTCTGGTTGACTGTAGTCAGCATGATGGTAAATAGATCTTCTTGTTGCTCATTTTAGGAGTCTCGTATACAATTTATAACACATGAGAGTATAACCATAGGGTTATGATGAGGGTAAATATTTTGTATATTATGGACATCCATAACTATAACATTTATACCACTTCCAATTGGATGTCATTTTCATAAAGAATATGCCTTGTTAAAACCTTACTAGGAAAAACCCTATGAGAAAAAATCTTAGTGAAGGAAAAAGAGTACACAATTATTTTAATACGCCATGAAAGTTGTCTCATTAAAAACCTTGCCAGGAAAATTCAATGAGACAAAACATTGGTCAAGGAAAAGAGTACAACACATATGTACTCCCCCTCATTATAATATCACTTCAGATCTGTACTTTGATCGATTAAGTTCTTGAAAAGTTGAACTATATGCTTCAGGCATATTAAATCCTCCAGAGATTTATATACATAATTTTATTAGTTATGCGAGATGAGTTGGTTATAACAATATTCATTATATGCATATATATCATGTATTAACATGCTAACAAGATATCGACTTGTGATTACTTTACATAAGCCTTTGCGAAATTCATGATGTTAAAAGTCGTGCATTATATGTTACGACTTCATTTTTACATTTCCTTTTCGCATAAGTATAAACATTTAGGTGATCATATTACTATAGGTGCAGAAACTTCAGGTTTCTCTAGTCAGTTCAATTTACTTGGATTGCATCTTTTTATTTGGCTAATTAATTCTTTGGCAGATTTCCTTCAATATCTTCGCTACCTTTTATAATATGAAGCGCTTCATTATATACAAAAGTGTTGTCAACAATATTTCCTTTTTAAATCCATTTCTTTCCTATAACGACATAACTTAACGAGAGCTTTTTGTTTTATTATTTCAGCTAGTTGAACCTCTTCTAGGGTTGTATAATTAGTTATGTATATATACTCTCCAAGAGTATAGCCTTCTCAATATGACAATCTTTATAATTGGCTCCAATTTTAAATTGAGAATTTTTTTGGAATCAAATGTCACCACGCTTCAGACGTGTCATTAATTTACCAGATATAATGTTAATGGATTGTCCTTCAAGGACGTTAATATAAATTGGAGCATTTAGAACTGGTATATGAGATTTGATTTTATCTATTTGGTCAGTAAGTGCATCTGTCAATTGTATAACTTACAAATGAGTTATTTGTCGAACTTCTGGTTCATATTGTTTTGTACAATGATCTAGAAAATATAATATGCTGCATTTTTATGTATTCTTTCAACTACTTAATTTTTCTCCTATAATATTGATAAAAGTGTCTTATCAAATGACATTTGAAAAATCATGTTATAATATCACCCATTAGAATTTAAGATTTTTTATAATGTTCCAAACTAAATATGTATTCTCAACATTTTTAATGTCCATCTTAGTGTACTATGGTGAACCAATTGTACATATACTGTACTATCAAAAATCATTAGATGGGTAATATTATGCTATGACCATAAGCATGGCCGGTCCTGTGATTTTCAGAGCCTGAGGTGAACTTTATAAATTGGCCCCCCTTATGAGTTGCGAAAAATAAAGAAATAGCAATTTATATTAGCAGGGCCGGCCTGAGATTTGGGGGGCATTAGGCGAAAATTTAAATGATGCCCTTAATATATTGAGATATTTTTAAAATATAAAATTTTGAGAGACAATTAAAAATGATTGGAATTTGTATTAAGATGTGGAACATAATATGTTGCGCTACACAGAGTTGAGCGTGGATCGATAATTACAATTTTGTTCAGGAGGATGCCAGTCAACCAAAACAAGAACATATTTTTTATTAGAAATTTTTTACTTGGGCTTTATTTTTCATCGCCGTGGAGGTTGGAAGGGGGGGCAGGTAGCCCCTCTCCTGGGGGCTCGGGGGCAACGTCCCCGAAAGGTATACAGTATTTGTATTTTCTTAAGTAAGAGTGTTTTTCAAAATTTTGCCTTAGAGTTTCATTACGATTAGAAAAACTTTCATTGTGTTATTATACACAGGGACTAATCTTTTGTAAACAAAAACCATCATTTTTTATAGGACTATATAAATTCTTGTGTTATTTAGTCTTTGCCCTTTTATTTATTGCTTTAATCCTAATAATTTGGAAAATCGTTTTGATTCAAAATAAAAATTTCTAAAATGAAGTTTAAATAGAAAATTGCACGGTCTACAATTTAAAGATTAGATTAAGATATATAATGTAGGTTAGATTTGAATTTATTTTCTATTTAGACTCATTTTATATTTAAGTAGGTTGATCTCTACTTCAAATATATATATATTTTTGGGCCAATTAACGATTTGCCGATTAGATAATATTTTTCAATCTTTAATCTCTATGATTTGCAGTCGCCGGAAAAATGTTGAACCGCTGAAGGGTAAAGCAAAAATGATGTGAAGGCTAGCTTAAGGCTTAAGCAATCAAGCAATGAGGACGAGAGAAGGAAAGCATTATGATTTATCTGTTTATGGACTAATGGACTATGACCCAACCAAACCACTTAACCAAAAATTTTGAGTTGTTTAAATTTTTTGGTCTGTTCAATTTTATGTTTAATTTTTGGGCTATTCAATTTTTTTTTTAAAATTTTGGGCCCCCCTCTACATTTGGGCTTGAGGCATGCGCCTCCCTTGCCTCAAGGGAGGACCGGCTCTGACCATAAACTAACTATATCAAGGATAACTTTGACATTGACATGATGCGTATAAGTATTTTCGCATATAAAATAACATTTACTATACAAAAATAAGAAGCAATTTAATCTCAATAGTAATAGTTTAGAATTTGATTGGAAGCGTTATAAAATAATATTGTCAAACCATTTAACATCATCTCAACTAATATTTATTAAAAGTTTGAGATTTAGACTCATTAGCATTGACAAGACACATCACTGTCTTGGTTGTATAATCTGAAAATTATGCTCATAATTTAAAATATGAGCAAGTAATCTCGCAAATTTCAAGTTGCGAATAATAACATCATACAATCATCTAGTAGATGTATCTATTAGATGCAAATAATATTTAGATGGTCAACATGGAGGGTGATGGGGCTCCATAAATCACCATAAATAATTTTCAGAAATGCAGAAAATTCAGTCCCGATTTTAGCTAATGAAGGTCTACTGATTTATATATCATAAGAACAAGCATCACATGAGAATTCATTATATTGAAAAATCTTCTAGTTTTCAATAGATATTCTCATTAATAATTCGCATCATATTGATCCGAGATGATCTAATCGATAATGTCAATCAATAAAATTTCGAGGTATTAAACTTCTAGTTCAATATAATTGAGCAAGTATATTTTTTATTTATTTGAGGAACAAGTTTATGTTATTTGTCTCACAATAATGGAGAAATGAAGAATAGATAATTGTCTCACAAGTTTATTATATTTCTTTAAGAGTATCAATATTCTAATATTACACAACATTAATATTCTAAAATGGTAAAATTGTGCTTTTTTAAGAACAACAACACAATATTTTCTTTTAGAATATTGATATATACAAATTATGCTTCTTCAAGAGCAATCATATAATATTCGTTTAATTAAATTATGCTTCTTCAGGAGCAACAACACAATATTCTTTTAAAATATTTATATATTTTATGTTTTTTCGGGAACAACAATATCATTTTATTTTAGAATATTGACATTCATGATGTTATATTTTTTCATGAGTATTAATAAAATATTTGTATAAATATTAATATACAAATAATTGTTCTTCTTCAGGATGAACTCAATATTTTTCTAAAATATTGACATGTATAAATTTTATGTTTCTACGGAACAATAAAATAATAATCATATAAAATGTTAAAATGTTCATGAGGAGCAATAACTTAATATTAAAATTTACACAATTACACTCTTCGAGAGTAAGTAATATTCTATTGGAATATTAATATATTGCTGTGCTATTTGAGAGTAAATAATATTCTAATAGAATATTGATATTTACAAAGTTGTGTTTCTTTCAAAATATTATACAATTTTCTTTTAGAATATTGATTCTTAGTAATAGACAATTCTTCAAGAATAACGATATAATTTTCTTCTATAATATCGATATAAGAAAATTATACTTCTTCGGGAGCAATAACTAAATATTCTTCTGAAATATTAAATTAATAATATCACACTATTTATGGACAAATAAGATTCTTCTAGAATATTAATATAATATTGTGTTCTTCGGGAGCCTTAACATATTTATCAAACTTATACTTGTATAAAGTTAATCTTCAAGACTAACATAATATTCTTCTAGAATATTGACTTGTATAAAATTTTGATTTCTTCAGGATTAACCAAAAAAACATTCTTCTTGAATATTTATTTAGTTGTGTTATGTTTCTTCAAAAACATCAACACATTTTTACTTATTTAAAAGTATTTAATTTGTTAAAACAAAAGATTTAACAGATAAAAAATTTATAAATCATGTAAATCCAATCTTACAAAATATAATTGAAAGATTTGTAAGAATAAACTTACTTGGAATAGGAAAATAGTTATTTGTTTAAAGTAATACCAATACAAAACTTGTTATTATTCATGTAGCAATTTCTCACGAATAAACCATCGGATCTTAATTATAGCCGTTGGATTTCAAGAACAATGAGTTTTAAAGTTATTGTCCAAATTTTACAATGATCGGACCACGGAGTGTTGAGATATTAATATTTTATCACATCTGCGCAGGCTGCCCAAATTCTACAAATTTTCTAAACTAACTCTCGAATTTTCTTTCTATCGTGTAGGGATGGCAACGGGGCGAGTTCGGGCGGGGCAGTCATTCCCATACCCGCCCCGTCGGGAATTTTTGGAAAGCGGTGCGGGTGCGGGTGCGGGTGCGGGTGCGGAACGGTGCAGTGCGGTGCGGGTATAGAAAAATTCCCATTTATCGCCCCGTTTAATTAATTAATTAATTAATTATATTATTTTTTATTTTTTTACATACAATTTAAATTTTAAAATATAAAAATAAAATAAAACAAACTATTTGAGGCGGGTTCGGGTAATGCCGCCCCGTTTAGTAATCGGGTCAGGGCATGGCGGGTAGTGTCGGGGTATGGCGGGGCGGGTTGGGGACGGAGTTTTTTGCCATCCCTACTATTGTGAGTGAGCTTTTTCGTGTTG
Source organism: Forsythia viridissima (assembly GCA_030279155.1). Classification (NCBI taxonomy): domain Eukaryota; kingdom Viridiplantae; phylum Streptophyta; class Magnoliopsida; order Lamiales; family Oleaceae; genus Forsythia; species Forsythia viridissima. The sequence continues at coordinate 2,269,612 of CM059033.1, forward strand.
ATAACGTGTTATAAATTAGAGAGAATAATATATGAGAATAGAGAGAAACTATGTCTTTCATTATACTAAAGAACCCATATATATAGAGTTTCAAATACATGTAAATTAGGTAAGAAATCTCTAAATATGGTAATCAATGTTGTTTTCCAAATTTTACAACAAATTCAAGTTAATCTCTCATTTATTTATACAAATTGTGCACATGTCAAGTATTTGATTAAAAAAAAAATAAGATCTTGTTTCACTATTTGAGATGAGATAGTCTCAAAATTTATTATTTAAGTCGATACGTAGGTACAAGTTGTGAAGTTTGACAAAGATATTAGCTAACTTACTTGTCACATTTTTGTGCTCAAAACCACCACTTGAAGCATATAAGTTGTTTTTAATTATGGAAATTATAATTGAAAGTCAATCTAATAAAAGCCAGATAAGTTTTCAAAAATATAAAAAGAATAAAAATAATTGGTGAAATTCTTGTTAACATACAATACAGGGTGTAATCACACAAATACCAAATCTTCAATCAATATTTTCACTTTTTTTTATAATCTACGAGCTAATGTTAAGCAGTGATTCCACTTTTTTATAATCACTTATTTATTTTGCAGGGTGTGAACATATGATGTTATACTTAAAAAGTCACTTTTTTAGAAAGTAAGTTTTATAAATTAATAAAAGTAACTTTAAAACTTATGTTAGCAAAATAAGTAACTTAAAATTTTATTTACTTTTAAGCACATCTAAATATGCTCAATATGTGTTGGAGTTCGTTTTTGTGGATCCTCGACCTACCCTCCAATGTTTTAAGGCAAGAAAGGAAGTAGAGGTGTAATAAATGAGAATAATACAAAGTATTTATTAATTTTTTCGAACGAATCAGACATGTCTTGGGTTCCTCTATATAGGTTACCAATGTGTGTTGATTACATAAAGTGCACGTCCTTCTCCAAGTTGAGAGTTTGCGACTACATCATTTTGGCATTTTGAGTTTCTAATTAATTGTAATGTGTCTTATGTTATTACGTAAATGACTAATGATTCAAAGACGTGAGATCTGAGTTGCAAACTATGCACGTTGATAGGGATATGATATACAAAATCTTCATAAAGATTTGATTAGTCACATATAATTACGGTGGCGTGACAAAAGACAATAGTGCAAAAAGTACATAATTAGTAACATTTCAACTAATATTTACTCATTTAGCGAATTAGTTAGTGTATTACATCATTTAAAGCTTTCAGCAGACTTAGGAGAGTGCATTACATACGAAGGTTGAGGAATCTATTTGTATGTTAAGTAACACATTGCAAATTGAGGAGGTAAAATAATTTTAGGGTTCTTTAAGGGGGGCAAATTGTCAAAAGCTTCAAATTTCTGGTGCCAAACTACAAAATGCCCAAAAGTCAATAGATTGTTATTCTTTTCTTCCTCAAATCAAAAGGCCAAACATAAATGCTTCATTTTTCTTTATAGTAAATGGAAAGTTATGATCTTTTATTGACTTTTACTATTATTTTCCCTTTCTAGCTTCTGTCCTATCACAACTCAATCATGGTTTTAAAAAGATTTGGCTGCATTTAGTTGGAAAGAATCAAATCAAGAAAAAAAACTATCAACAAGTGTTTATGATTGTCCGAATCACGCCAATTATCTTAAAGTTTAAGATTCATGGACCACATTCGATGAAGAAGATAGTAATTTTCGCAACCGTTATCGTGATATACATTCTAAATATTTATCGATTTCAAGTTGTACTTCGAAAATTGACAACATTTAAGAAGAATTATGAAAAGGTATATTCTGTAATGCAATATAATGCATTATAAATATACTAAACACATATTTAGTACGTTAAATTACACATAAAATATTTAACACATCCTCCTTGACAATTTTTGTCCAAATTTTCTGTTAATGTCACATAAAACAACAGTTCTTTTAATGTCATATAATTCTATTTTTGCATACGCTAGTTATCTTCTGATATCACCTAATTTTTTCCCTTGCCTTGTCACTTTACTTCTCTCTTCCGAGATGAAAACGAAAACAGCCTATTGCATTTGGGTGCACCTGCTGATGTTATATATTTCGACACAACTCAATTATTGGTACATTGCACTTGAAGGTGCACCAGAAATGGCAAAGAGGTGCTGCTGCTTCTGTAAATCATAAAGATTTTGATAGAGAGGAGCTGGTACATAAATATATGTAGTGCACACAACTTAAAAACCTAGTATTTTTCCTTCTTTTAACTAACTAAATCATGCAGTGCATCTATGAGATACAAACGAAAGAAAGTTAATACATAACTGCCCCACAAGTTTTCCTTCATTCGGATGCTACTTACAATGGCTTCCTCGAATACGATAAGTAGCAGTTTTCAGTCTGTTCTCACTGCAGATTATGTGATGAAGTATGATTCGACATGGTTCAGACAACCATGAAACTGTACTTCGCACCTTCAAAGGCCATTTTCCTTGGGAAATAACGAAAAAAGTGTGCAAAGAGAACACTTAAAACTTCTGCCCGGGAACATTATCCTTTTAGATGTTCAAGAACTTGCTACGACATCCCAGCGCCATATTGTTCCATCCTCACAGCAACAAAGAATCGTGCTGCAGTGCACAGATATCACAAGTTAGGTGCTCCACAATTATACACAATATGTGCATGTCAGAACAAACAAAGCAAATCCATTCGGGAGCTTTTACCTTCCATCAAAGGACATTGCTGTCTGTCTAATTGCAGATTTCGATTGAACGTGAGATAGCCTGAGAAAGCAAAAAAAAATTTTTTTGTGGGGGGGGGGGGGGGGGGGAGGGTTTACATCTCAAATAAAATAGGAGCCAAAACACAAGTTGTTGGGGGGGTAGATTGGAGCAAGAAGGAACAGGAGACAAATCATGGAAACAAACCTTGAAATGAGGACAGGTGGGCTGGACTGGATTTCCCAGACATATATCTTCCCTTCCCTATTCCCTGGTAAACATCACATTTGGGATAGAAAGTGAGAGAAGTAAAGACCATTGTAGTTGCTTTTTACTAGCAACTCATATTCTGTATCCATGAATAATCAGCACTCCATCTTAGACTTTCCACATAATTAAAATTTGCAGTACCATGCACTATCAGATGCAGACATTGGCACCAACCAAGATATCACATTGTCTAATAATCACTCCATTCCAAGTGTGAGCATTAGTTGAGCAAAAATGCAGAACGAACCAAAAATAAAATAAAATAAAATAAAATAAAAATAAATAAATAACACTAGTAGACTAACACAAAGCTTGGAACTACCTATAGCTGCTGCTTTATAATGGAAATCACAAGAAAACTTGATGAACCAAATGTCACATTCTGGAACAGGATACTTTTGAAGGATGTCAACGGAGCCCTGGACAAAAAGTAGACTAGTAATAAGTTGATAGTACATACGATCAGGAATATCAACACGGATGGAAAACATCCATAATGATTGAAATTTAAGATTCAAAAGAATATAATCTAACCTCTCCCGGAGATTGCTCTTTCATTTTTGGTTCCCACAGTACAATTTCGTTGTCAACGCTCTGAAAATTAACCAGAAAAGTGATGCCAATTGTACAGGAAAGCATTCTGAATTCCAATTTCCACAAGAATTACACAGCCAATGCAATGCGATAGGAAATATTCCAAGTACCAATTAAAATTTACAATAAAAAGGTTGAGAACAATTTATTTAACTGCTTCAAGAAAGTTTGTAATGGTAGAAATTCCCTTAACATTTGTTGCTGACTGAGTTAAAACAGAACTTTAGAAGCCACTTTCATAAACATGATAGAAATACGTTTTGCCAAGTGAACATGCTCTCTGCTCAGTACATTCCAATTATTTCATTACGGGTGGAAAACAAAACATGAATTTATGTTCATACTATGAGCAAGAAGAAATCAATATTTACTGTTAATTCCAAGAATACTGCTAGAAACCAAATACCAGTTCACTTATTGAATGTGAGAGAAGTTCAGAGATGATATTACAGAATGGTGAAGCCATTCACCTTAGACAGGAGGAAATCACCAATCCAACGGTTGCAGTCGACATAATTTGTATGCACTGATGCAATAAATGTCTGGTAAGGAAAGGTAATTTCAGATACAGCATGAAACACTATGCATCCCTGAAATTTAAGGAATAGAATACGAGGAAGTAGAAAGAAAACTAATACTCACTGGGAATTGTACGTATTTTGTAGGGAACTTGGAAGGAAGATCAGTCCAAGTAAATGATTTCTCTACATATGTCCAGAATTCTGCAGCAGAGCAAAAGTTATTAAGGAAAATTTGAAGCTAAATAGACATTATTTTCAACTAGTTTAACGAAGGGATGATGTTAGCGAAACAACTGCAAAATGCATTAGATGATAGTTTTGCCAATTAAAAAAGGAAAATTAAGACTCATTAAACCTGTAAGATCAATGGAATGCTAAATGATGATATTTTTCGTAACTAATATAAAATGCATCATGGAAACTTACAACTTCATGCAGATGAAATGCAAGACATGCAAATGAGACAAGTCAAAGAACAGAAGTAATAACATGTTATATGTAAGATGTTTGATAGACAAGTATATAAAACAAGAGTCCTCACAATGAGTCAATGTTAATATGCCAAATCAAAATAAGCTCGGTACAACTTTCTGTAGCACGACACCCAGGAATGATGGATATGCACCTTCAGACTTCATTCCAAAAGATAGAACACTAAGGTTTTGTGCTCAAACTGGATCAGATTATAAAAGAGAGATCAAAGAAAGAGCCCAAAATAAAATTTTGACAAACGAAATCTTCAAAACCACCAGGTCTTATATTTTGAGAAAACAAAAGTTAACTCCACAAGAATTGCATTATCTGCTGCACAATATTCCGAAAGAGCCACAATACAGTCGAGGACTCATTGGCTATCCCTCTGAACCAGTACCTCATTCATTATTTCACATATAAAAGAAAAATGATGATTGGGAATGTCAAATTACCTTTCATTGACCAGATCTTGACAGTATTATCCATTCCACAGCTTGCAATGCGATGCATGTCAGAAGGATGGAAATCCTAGAACGGAATCACCAAACCCAATTTAAGATGTTTACATTCTTATCCAGAATTTAACACACGTAAACCACAGTGCAACAGACTAATATAATTCCTTCCCTACAACACAAGAACAAATGACAAAACGAGCATGTCACACAAAAAACTATATGACCTCAACATACCACACTCAGAACTTCATTGCGATGACCACCGGCGCCAGCAAATATCAAAATGCATATTCCAGTATGAACATTCCACAGCCTAACAGATTCGTCCTGAAAAAACCTTCATTATCATGCTAAATCTTACATAAAATAAGGAAAAACAATCTCTTCTCATTCTATTTGCCAAGACAGCAAAAGATAAAAAGAACATCTCTCATTCTACTTGTAAATATAGAACAATATTAGCATACATCTTTGTAGTACAAAGATGACATTTCCAGCAAAGCTTATAAGAGAACTTACTTTACTTGCAGATACAACAAGTGAAGGTTTAAGTGGCTGAGTCTTAATCTCGTTTATTGAATCCCCATGACCAACAAAACTCTGCACAGAAATTAGATGTTTGCTGCAACCAGTCAGCTCTCAGTATTTCTTGCTTCTTTTGTACTTTTCCCTCTTTTCGCTCCTCATGTACAGTAGCCTAGCAAACACTAGATAAAATAAGGAAAAAGCACTACTAGAGGTATGAGAGACCTTGTATATCTTCTCACTGCCAGCATCAATAACGCGAATAACTCCATTGAGTCCTCCAGCCACTAAGAATGGGGTTCCATCAATATTGCACGCCCAACTAACAGTGTAAAAAGATTCATCTTTCTGATCTACAAAGCATATGGAAAGACCAAATGCCATCTGAGAATATGCAGCTATGACATACTAAAAGTTTTGAAGCACTAGTAGAGAAGATATATCCCTTACATCTTCATCAATGTATGACTGCAGGACAGCTATAACACCACCCTCCAGGCATTGGTATACGGTCACCTGTAAAAAATGTCAGATTTATGCAACAACAATTGTTTAGTGGCGCAGTCTACTATATATATATATATATATCCCTATATATTAAAAGAGTTAATTGAGTTGGGCACTATTCATAGGATTGCGTGCCAAGCTCTTTTTTTTTTTTTTAAAGTTTTTCTTGATTTCTTGAAATTGACACTTTTTTTTTGTGTGACACTATTTCTATGAATGCCCACCACTATTCATCTACTTTTTTTCCCCCACATTTTCCTAATTTTTTGAAATTGACACCGTTTTTTCTCAATCGTAGATCTTTTTCAGCACCATTTTTTTTCAATATTTCGTTATTTCACTTGTATTTCTTCATTCGTATTTTTCGCATTTTTTTCGATTTCAATCATGTCTTTTGAAAAACCACCCCAAAATTTACAGATATGTTGATTATTGAGTATCCATCCAAATTTTGTTTTATAAAAGCTGTTTCTGCAGATCTATCTGCTTAACTTTTTGCACAATTGATCACAATATATTTGAAGATTGCTATTGACTCTTATTATTTATAGGGTTCGTGAATTGACTATTACAATTAGTTGTTTAGTTGTTTAAGTACTATTTTTGTTAATTTTTTATGCTTATTTGAACATTTTTGCTTGTTTAAGTGTTAATTTAATTCTCATTTTGAGTTCTTAAATAGTTATAATATTCAGTATTTTAAAATATTAAAAGAGGGATTTTTTTTTAAGTTTTTTTTTTATTTCCTAAAATTGACAATATTTTTTTCTTTTTTTGGTGTAGCACTATTCCTATGAACATCCACCGCTGTTCATTTTCTTTTCTCTATTTTTTTTTTTTTTTTTTTTCTAATTTCGTGCAATATAATTGGCAATGTAAATTTTTATTTTGGGAAAACATTAGTAATATTAAACTTAACACTGGTCAAGATACAAAATGTCGTTTCTAAATATGTGTTGTTTTACACTAATTTATTTTTGTTTTTATTTTTATTTTTATTTTTACCCAAATTCTTGATTATAGTAAAAATAATTTTCCAGATTTCTTGTTGAGTACGACAAAAGAATATAGTGAATACCACTCATTGAATATTGAAATTTGCACTTCGGAACACACTATTAAGAATGACAAAGGTATGTTTTCATTACTAATCGTTGTGTTGAAAAATTATAAGCATAATTATTTAAATTCTAGAATGAACATACATTTACTTTTTGAATATTTTTGTTGATTTAAGATATTGAGAGTTTTTATTTTTTTTACGTTTTTACGTAATTTAGTATCGTAAAATTATGTTTAAATCATTACAATTATACATGTATATAGTATTGATGTGCTCTATTCTTTACTATTGCGAAAGCAGGTAAAAATGTCATTAATGTGCTTATTTTTATCAACTCTTTTTGAGATTTTTGAATAATTTTGTTGATTTTCAATTTTTAAATTAAGGAAATAAATATAAAACAATAAATCATCAACACTTTTCTCCGAATTTATTCTTTATTAATTACTTCAAAAATCTACCTAATGAGAAATCACTAATTAATAACTTATGATAATCTATAATAAGTATTTTTACAACTTATTACTGCAAGTTCGCAAATAATCTTTTGCATATCTTATGACACTCGTGTGTAATTTAAATTTTTTTGAATATTTGATTAAAATAAACAAAATTGAATTGATAAATTGAAAATTTTTACAAAGTCAAATCATGAGAAAAAATATGGAACAAGTTTAAATTTGAAAGCAGCAGAATAATTTTTTCACATAATAATTGAAGTATCCAATTCTAGGAATTACAATAATCAATTTTGTCAGGAACTACATATCATTCATCACATCTAAAAGTAAACAACGTTCATGTTAAAAATTTATCAAAACTATACCGCTCACTCTTAAAAAAATACGTATTTTCGCCAACAAATTGTAATACATATTTTACTCAGCCTTTTATGAATAAGAAAATAATTAAGAAACTCACAAATAATGACCACGCTATAAAATACTTAATTAAAATAAAACACGTGCTCTTGCACGTGCACTCCACTAGTATATGTATATATGTGTGTGTGTGTGTGTGTGTGTAATCAGAGGCTACTCTTTTCAACAGATGTGCCAAAGTTCAAGTCCATATAATTTTATATCTCCCAGGCCTGAAAAGCCGCATTACATTCTTCTCCTTATTCATGGAGGATTGCCATCAAACCAACTTTATTCTCTAATGAATGCCAAAGTTGTTTCAAGTTTTTCTTTTTCTGTTTAAATTATTCTCCATTCATCGTATCCCATAAGTTGAAAGGCCAAAATATCATTACATATTGGTTCAACTGTCTAATTTTCCTGATCTTTCACAAAATAATGGTTCTTAACTATCCATACAGAATAATATTAATCTCACTCTCCAAGTCTATTGTTAATGAAGATTTGTGCTCATTTTTGCTTGGGAACAAGCACTTAAATTCATGGAGGATAAGACACGACTTTACAGTAACCATCTTGATACTATCTTTGTTAGAATGTTACGATGGGGGGTAAAGCAAGGGTTACGTGGGAATATGACCACTTCCTATATTGGAGATATCATCCACCTTTAATGTTACTGTTTCTATTTTTCCATTGTCACATTTACTACTTTAGCAAAAGAAATCCCATATAATCCATTATGTCTAAAACGAAAATTCTGTTGCTAGTTTAATGTCTTTTGTACTACAGATGCATAATGCAACAAGTTGAATATGTGGAATCGATATCAAGTAACAGCTACATTGTTTTATTTTAACTGCGGTATATTGTGGACACTTATTGAAAATAATACACGTGGAATGATAATTGAAAATGAATTGAGTTATCACAGTAAATTCCTTTATATTATATTAAGTAAGACATCTGAAATAATATTTCCCCACCCCCTCATATGTACTAATTAATAGAAAATAGTATAGGGTTCATGGAAAAGCATATATGTATTGATTTTAATGCTTGACTTAGAATCTTACTGATGTATTCAAGCAACACGTGTCATAAATTGATTAAATGACTACAAAGGAAGCAACAGTTATTATTTCATAGACATATATTTTTACTTTTTCTCAAATCTCAAAAGCTATACTTCTGCATCTACATAATCTGTAAGCAAAAACAAAAGAACATTGGTACCTGTATATAGTTTCTTATTTTTACTCACTCCATATTTTCAGTACTCGTACAAATACAAGTTCATAAATAGAACTTCATTTCTTACATTTACTTCTTCCAAAGAACATTGGTAATATCACACATGAACAAATATCTTGGCAGAAAACTGAAAAATAAGAAATAAAATCCTTGAAAAATAAGAAATGAAAGGCCAATTTTCGATTATCAAAGATTGGTTAAAGTAAAAAACTTTTAAGAAGTTAATTTTCATTTTCTCTAGCTAATTTGTTTCCTCTATCCTTTTCCATGTTGCTTTATTTTACGTTAACTCGTGAAAGCATGTATATAAAACATGTTAAAATTTAAAAAAACAAAAAGGAAAAAATAAGCGTAACCTAAATTCCACGAGTACCCAAAAAAATGATGTGAAAAAATCGTCTAGCAAAACCTAGTAGTAAAACGAAGACCAAAAAAGTAAATTACATACCCTATTGCCGCCGGCGGTGGCGAAGACATTGAAGTAGCGGGAGTCGATGAAGTTGAAAACGACGGCGTAAATGGGGCGTTTGCCTTCTTGGAGTCTATTTGTCACTCTGTACTCCCTCTTCTTCGAAGGCGTTAGGGATCCCACCACGGGCTCGGACCCTAACGAGATCTTTGCCATTGATGATCAGTTTTCAATAAGCCTTGGAGCACGTTAGCTGGAATCCCTCGCCCTGCGGCTACTGCCTGTTTACAAGAAGAAAGTCATTGGCAGGGTTTATGCACCTCGTTTAGCATTTAGATACCTTTACTTATTTTATTATTTAACCACTATACCACTTATTCGCCGTGCGCTTACCACGAGTTCAGAATTCAAATTCAATCACGAGTAAATATGACTAAAATTAGGTGGGGGTTAATATTTTGTTTCTTGAAGATGGAATCCAAAAAATAACTTGACCGAAATTGGTGGTGAATGGTGGATGAGACAGAGATGATGAAAACAGATTTGAACAGACGAGTAAATATTATTTTAATATGTTGGTCGAATAATGAATACCGACGTATGCTATTTTTTATGGTGAGAAGATTTGAGAATATGAGCAAATATTATCTAAATATGTTGGTGAAGAATGGAGACAGATCTATGTTACTTTTATAGTGAGTTTTTATAGTGAGTAAGAGTGAAAATTTCGGACGATGATTATTTTAAAACATCATTCTAATAAAAAAAGAATACTAGTATTTTTCTATCTAGAGTTTATTTAATAATATATTAATATATAATAATATAAGCTTAGGCAAAACTTATGGTATTTATGTGTTTCTTTGTCTCCGTTTAAATTATAATTTAAATTAGTTAAATTAATTAAATATATTTTTTATCTATATATTTTATAAGATTCACAATTTACTACTCATTTATTATCTACACATTTTATAAAATACATAATTTATAAGTATTTAAAAAATAATTTCGTCACTGTCAAATATACACTATAACTTGTAGCCCGCATAGGCGGGTCTACAACCACTCTGAATTTCAGTTGAGGGTGGTCAAGAGCTGCACTCTTTTATTGGTGGGTGAAGGAAATCGGGTCCGCTCTATTTGGTCGAGGTATGGATGGTTACAAATTGAAAAATATTTTATCTATATTAAAAAATAGATTTACTTCTATTTTCATACATATTAAAAAAAAATATAGTTACAACAACAATATTTTTTTTAATATACTCGTATATTAATATTATTATTTTATTAACTAAAATCAACAATACTATTAATAAGAAAAGTGATCTATAATTTGGGAGGGATGAAATAAAAAAAATATCTTTTTGGAATGGAAATGGTCTGACACTTTCACTTGGAGCAAAATTCTAGCACCGTTGGATAGAAATTATAAACTAGCTTTTTGGGTTCCATTTATGCGGAAGATATTATGCTCAAATCCAAGTAGTCCTGATTCCTGAATCTAAAGATCACAAAGTGCCTTATCCTCTTTTATTTTCTCATGGCTGCCACTGTCCTTCAACTTCTCCATCATCCACACCCTTCTCCTTTGATTCACCCCAGCTCAACCCAAACCCCTGTAAATTCATTATTACATATAATCAATTCTCCCTTTTCACCCCAAAAGCTTTTCACAATCAAATGCTCCTCAAACTCAACACCTGAACCTGATTTTCCTCTTCCCCCTCCAGGTTCTGAAACAACCATCAGCCCTGACAAGTTTCCTATCGAAAAACGAAGAAGATCGGAGATTATACGCGAAAGAAAGGCAAGAACCGGCATTGTCAAACCCGAACCGCCAAACTTTGAGATAGGATGGAAGAGAACTAAGCCTATTCCATTGGAGAAGCCTAAAGGGTATGTGATAATGGACTTCTTGGAAAAGCTGGTGGAATTGATGGACAAGGAATTCGGTTCGACCGCGCTGTTGGCGAAGGTCGGGGAGATTGTGGCTGAAAGAGCTAGAGAAGAAGCTGAAATACTGAGAGATGAAGGGAAGGTTGAGGACAGAATGGTGACTGAATTGTTCAGAGTTTTGAAGCTAGTGGAAATGGACTTGGCTATGGTAAAAGCTTCTGTAAAAGAAGAGACACTGAATGAGAGACTTGAACAGGCCAAGGCAAGGTGCAGACAGGCAATTCTTGTAGCTAATTCTTTTTGAATTTTGTTGATTATGAGAAAAATACAGAAGGAAGAGGACAATCGTTGGCGATTTTTGAGAAGAAATGTGGATAGAACAGTATTGCATTATGGAAGGTAAATAAGTTGAAATCTTGTTCATTCTAATGTCGAATCTAATCACTTCCATGTTGAAGTCCTACCATTGCCTCTTCGTTTCTTTCATCTATTCTTTTTTGTTTTTCGTTTTGGTTAAGCCCTAAGAAAATTTGGATCTTATAATAAAGTGGAAGATGATTAGTTTCTCAGATTAAGATGCCACAGTGATTGGATTTACTTTCATATTGAGTATGAAATTGATGAAAGATCAAAATCTACCAGGCTTCCAATTTCTACCGTGCTACCACATAGATTAATGTCCAGCCACCTTTGGAGGGTACCAATTGAGCAGAATGGAGAAAATTCAGTTGGAAGACATGAATACAAGCATATGCACATATATACATACAACAAAACCAAGAACAATACAAATTCTCATTTTAATTACAAGCAAGCGCGCACACACGAACCAAATGTTCCATTATCTGCGGATAAAATGTTTTTGTCTCTCGTTGTTAGAATGCAATAGTAGGAAAGACTCATAAGCTAGTTTCGTAGTTATATGTGTCAATTTTGGCAACAAAAATTGTAATGACTATGGACTTTTCCCTACAAGCCTCTCGTTTTAGGAGCTATTCCGTGCACTGATAACTTACATATTGTCCACTTGAGATTGAGCTTCAAACTGGATTTTTGTCGTGTTTCCAGCGATTCGAACCCTTGACCAACATTCCACTTAAGTTCTTCTTAAGGGGAGAGGTCAAGGGTTCGAATCTTTGGAGACGAGACAGAAATCCAATTTAGAGCTCACCCTCCAGTGGACAATACGTAAATTAATAACGCATGGAATAACCCCTAAGCGAGAGGCTTGTAGGAGAAAGTTCGTGGTCGTTACAAAAATATTGGTCGTACAATATACAAATTTCATTTTAAAATGGTTTAGAGTCAAATTTTTAATATATATATTTGAACAACAAAATAAATTTGGTTTTTAAATACTTTTTAACAACGAGATATTTGTAATTGTTGAATATGTTTACAAAAACAAATGTTTTAGTAGTAGAAAATATATATTTGGTTGAAAAAGATTTATTTTAGCAAAAATACGCATATGTTTTCCAATAACAATGCCAAACAACTTTTGGTTGTTAAAAACTTTCCTTACAAGTCAATTTTTATATGACTTTTACCAACGCGTCATATAATGTCTTTAAATATCTTCAATGACTAAAAAGTGACGTTGTTGAAAATGTTTATAATAAGCTATTTATTCTAATTCCTTCAACGACGAGACATGTACTGTTGTTGAATATATTTCTCAATATTAATGACATGAATTTTAGTTGGTGAATTTGTCTTTTTAACAAGCTAACTTTTTAAGAGTTTTGACGATACAACATGTTTTGTCATTGAAATTTCAACATCGCGAGTTTTAGTACACTTGTTGGCAAAAAGTTTAGCAGGAATGGAAATTTTGGCACCAAAATTTGTACTAATTTTTGTGACAAAAAAGGTGGCACTTGTAATAAGGAAAAATGTTTCGTGGTTTATGTTTTACAATAATCAAATATTGTCATCGGTGAAAGCACATATTCATTGCAAATTCTTTTTAGTGGGAAAGCAAATTAACGATGCGAATTTTAGAAATACTATCAACGCCGACGACATGGTTAATTTGATTTCAACAACAATTAAATTGTCGTAGAACATTGATATATAGTTGGTTACGAAAGTTTATAGCATGTACACAGAGTCGTGGCACAACTTTTTTAATACATCCAACGACAAGATAAGTTTTGTCGTTGAATGTTTTTTTACCCAACAAGCAATATAGTCATAGAAAATACATATTGAATCGAAAAATATATTTGGCAAAATGGCGCCAATTTAAAAAAACTTTCAACACCGACAAGAGGCTTCGCCATTAATACATATATTTAACAACAAAATCTTTGTTGTTAAAAAATGTTTATAACAAAATCCACAATGAAATTTTATAGACAAATTTTTCATTTAGACGTTCACCAACCGATTACTTTTTTAGTAGTTAAAAAATTGGTTGTAAGGGCTTGTTCGGTAGAGTTTTTTTTAGGAAAAAATGGGTTTTTTTTTGTTACTTTTTGACTTTTCAAATTTTTTGGTAGTGTAAAAAGGATTGAAAAGTCAAAAATTGTAGACAAAAAAATGGGTTTTTTTTGGAGAAAATGGATACCGAACAAGTCCTAAATTATCATTTTTTTTTTTGTTTGGCCCATACGCTGCTCAATTTTGTTCATGTCTTTATGGCCGAATAGCAGCAACCTTGAGGCCTTTTGGCTAGTCTTCATTTGACTTTTCTTGAGGTCATCTCAGCTCTTTGAATTAGAATAAGCTTGTATTCACATGTGACCAGTGGCGGAGCGCGGTCCCAGGGGAGACCTGGACCCCACAATTTTTTGGGTTTTTTTTTTTTTCTTTTTTTTTGAGTTTTTGAGTTTTTTAATATATAATTTAACTTTTACCTATGCCTTGTTTGACATGGTTTAAAAATCCATTTTAGTTTTTTTCAGCCGTCATTTTTGACTTTTCAACTCATTTTTAACATGAAAAGTCAACAATTTCAACTAAGCATATGTTTGGCATCACTTAAATTATAATTTCAACTGGTCAAACTGGTCAAACATAATTTTCATCCACACATTTTATAGGACCCACAACTTACAACTATTTTTTATCCACACATTCACCAACTGCTTATAATATAAGCACTTAAATTATAATTTCAGCACCTCCAAACATATACTAAAATAAACCAATATTGGTCAAATAAACCAATATTAGTTTATAAACTAGTTTATAATCTATATCAAACGGGCCCTTAGTATCAATTTAATGGATGACAATTGGATCTATTGACCCAATATCAATTTTGAGCTTGTTTGGTATAGTTTATAAATTAGTTTATTTTACCAAAATAGTTTATTTAACAAAGAATAGTAAAAAATGTCAGACTACCAAGACAATTTTTTTAGTCAAATAAACTATTTTTTATCAAATAAGTTATTTTGGTCAAATAAACTAGTTCATAAATTAGACTAAGCGGGCTCTTAATGTAAGACAATTGAACATATTGGTCCAATAAAATTAATAATACAAAATTACAAATGATTGGCACATTCCACAAATGATAATACAAAATTAATAAAGGCACTTTGCTTGTTAATACATATCGTGTTCAAATAATAATTGTATATAACACTATTAAAAGTGTTTAAATTTGTGTACATCGACCACATACCTTAATTTTAGATTCTATTTTTGTGCAATGACTTTATGTAAGATTTTTAAAGACTGTGACTTATAAAAAAAATATTAGATTCTCATAAAAATGAACTTAGTATAATTATGGTTTGAGAAAAAAAAAATTAAATTCAGGGTAGCGAACCACCTCGAGAGGGTTCCCCCCACCCCCCCCCCCCCTGCCAACCCCTATTTGGAGCTTTCAACTTAAAATGTCTGACTTCGTCAATGCATGTGACTTATAGTTTGTTTGCTTAAGTAATTATATAAGTTTTGCATCCAATCAGGATTGGACTGGGATCCAATCTATTAACAACCATATGCTAAACTATCAAGTGAACCAATCATAACAACAATAACTCACTTGTTACCATTGACCTATTATTTCCCACCACCATTGGTACTCTGGTACCTCTTATATCTTTTCTTCTATATAGGCACAAAGGTTTAGTACCTCAACACAAACCAAAATCATCAATAAATTAAGTCTTGTTACTAATAAATATGAAGTCGACTACATTAATTTTTGTTTATTACTTTATTTGATCCGTTACTAGACTTATCGAGAGAACAAAAGAACAAATCACAAAATTTCACCTCCAACATAAGGTTTTTAAATATTCCGAATCTCAAAGATACTTATGTTCGGTATAAGTTTTTGGCAAAAAAAAATAGATTTTTTTGGACTTGACATTTTGGACTTTTCAAAGTTTTTGAACATGAAATAACTATTTTACCCTTAATCAACACAATTCCATTTCAAAATAATAAAGATAATATAGTCATTTCATCTTCAAAAGCTTTGAAAAATCAAAGTTGTCAAATAAAAAAAAACTCATTTTTTTTTCCATAACCTAAGGGTCCGTTTGACAGAGATTATAAACTAGTTTATAAACTAAAAATTGTTTATTTGAGTTGAAATTGTTGACTTTTCATATTAAAAGTGAGTTGAAAAATCAAAAATGACGATTGAAATAAACTAAAAATAGTTTATAAACTACGTCAAACAAGCTCTAAACCGAACAAGCTCTAAATTGTTTCTCATTCAATATAATACTTTTTGAGAATCTACCTAACTAATATTATCATAACTATGTTACACAAAGATATATATATATATATACTGAGTGTTATACTTGGAAAATCTTAGAAAGAATTCCCAAACAAAAGAGAAACTTACAACAAAGCAACCAAGACAATAGAAAACAGCGATAGTCCAAGGTGGCAACCACACTCCGGTGAGCCTGACTTCAGTTTAATGCCTTTCTTATTGACTTTCTTACCGGATTCGTTCACCTCAACATTGGCCCCAACCTCCAAGTTGCGTCTCTTGGTATACCAAACCACAATCCTGAACCTCACGTTGGTGGATAGACCCACTCTGAAAATTGACCTGGGCCCATATGAAACATTATTAAAAGCTGCTTCCCATGGCAGTCCATGAGCCTCCACCACCAATTTCTTGCAAGCTTTCTTTCCGTGACCTTGGTAAAATCCGGGCACCGTGTAGTTGGCTATGGGAAGGCTAGTGTTTGGGCCGTAAAAAAAGGTTAAACTTATGTTATCGTAGTGCACACCCTTCTCTTTCATTTCATTATCCAGTTTGAGGTCAAAGAATATGCTGTGGTTGTTTCTAGTAATGGTCGAATGATCCGTTTTGTTAAGGATAGGCACATAAAATTCTTGTATGGAACAAGTGGGTTTGGAGGTACGTAGAGCTAGCCACAAGAACAGAGCAGCAAAGCCAGAAGTGATTATAAAGCGGCAGCATTTACCAAAACAAAGGTCACAACAACGGCCCTCACCATTGCCTGACATGTCGGAAAAGCTGTTCTCCAGTCGTCAACGACGAAGAACCGTTGGTTCCATTATTTATGGAAAAGGGAAAGTAGCGTGGTTTGTGGTTTCTTTATGAAGAAAAGAGACTGGAATTAGATAGAAATGTGCCTGCAAAATGCAAACAGACCTAAATTTCCCAGTAACTGGGGTAGCTTCGATTGTGAAATGCCAAGTATATATATAGGGTATTTAGGTTGGTTCGTGGAAGAGATAGAGAAATTTTTTAGGTTTTTCCCGTACCGCGTAACTACATGGGGTCCATGAAAGAGGATAAACAAACAAGATAGAATCATGCAAAAGTAATTTTTAGCATTTGACTTTTTCATTACCAATTGTTACCTTTTCATTTCATTTCCTCAAACAAACAGATACATAACGTACTAATTTGTTTAAGCATCCGTTTGGTATAGATTATAAACTGGTTTATTTGACCAAAAACGGTTTATTTGACCAAAATTTTTACCTATACAGCATGACATTTTTGACCAAAAATAGTCAAATAAACCATAAACCAGTTTATAATCTATACCAAACGGAGGTTAACTAAAATTCCATTTGGTAACAAGATGACTCATAATTCTAGTAAGATGTCGTATTGGAATGTTCAGAAAAAAAATGTTAAAGGACAAAAAATATTTGTATAACTAGGTATTAATTTATGAGGTTCTTAAAGTTCCTATGGCGTAATTAGCCTCATTTTATAACCTATTTTTTCCCCTAATTTGTTTGTGTTATTTTCTGATAAAACACGTTTGGTGAAGGGTGACACACTGCCTTCGTATTTCTTTATGTTACATTACTGGCTTACGGGTTCCAAATCTCTTTGTTTTGCAAGTTATCTACATATGAGCAGTTACAATCTTGACTATAGGAAAAAATAAATCTGTCTTCACATGGATTGAGCTACACATTTAAACACTGCTAGATAAGACCTACGATAGATCATGTTGAATTACTTGGTGGCCAAGAAGATGAAACGTTTTCCATTATTGTGGATGAAAGACTACAAAACTTCACTATTTCTTGAGAATGGCTTTGGGCCCCAGAAAGATATTTAGGAGTAATTGATGCAAGTCCTGGGCATCAGAAAGATATATAGGAATAATGGATGTAAGTTCGACGGCTTTTGGGTTATTAAGTGAGAAGGTGACTAAGACGTGGAAGTAAGGAAATAAATTAAGCTTTGAACTTGTGTTCCCTAAGATGGAAGGGGTGATCACTATAACAGGCTAATGAATCCACCCCCTAAAGAGCTCTTATCAATAGAGTCATTTATAGTGTTTAGAAGAGTTTTTTTGAACTCTAAAAACACTTTTAAAAAAGTAAAAGTACTTTTAATTATTTTTGTTGATGTTTGGTTAAAGTCAACAAGTACTTTTTGATTAAAAAAACTGTTTTAGAGAAGCCTAATTTTTAAGCTTCTCTAAAAAACTCTAATTGAGTTTTCACGAAAAATTGTAACATTTAATGAACTTAAAAATTAACAAAATCACCATTAATACATTAAAAATAGATATTAATTTATTTACCATATTAATTATTTATATCAAATTGTCACTTCATGTATTTATATAAAGTGAAATATATATATTGACGTGTTAAATAATATAATACAAATTATGGGTTAATTTCACCAATGGTCACTGAAGTTATCTTCAAATTACAAAATGGTCAGTGAAGTTCTAAAGTTTGAGTAGTGGTCACTGAAGTTAGAAATCCTTTCACTAATGGTCACTCTATTAAATCTCTAATTTAAAATAGTGATGTGACATGATGATGTGTGATTTGTTTATGGTATAGTAATCTATGTACTTTATATAATATTTACTTCAGTCCATATGTTTTAATTAAGTCATTCAAAAATTGCATATTAGGTCTTTAATCTTTTACATCTTTACAATTTGGTCTCCAAATTTTCAATTATCTTTCAGTTAAGTCCTTCAAAAATTGCATCTTAGGTCCTTAATCTTTTACATCTTTACAATTTGGTCTCCAAATTTTCAATTATCTTTCAGTTAAGCCCTTCAAAAATTGCATCTTAGGTCCTTCAATTTTTTACATCTTTACACTTTGGTCCCTAAATTTTAATTCTCTTTCAATTAAGTCCTCTAAAAAATTGCGTATTAGGTCCTTCAACTTTATACATCTTCAAACTTTGGTCCCCTAAATCCTTGATTTTAGTGGCCAAAATAAGTACAATTTTAGTGGGTAAAATAAGTGTACTTTCAATTAAATTTTTGACTTTACACTCGAATTTTCACCTAAGCGAACAAAATAATATAATTAAATAATAAATTATTTAGTGGTCAAAATAAGTGTAAAATTCGCACTTATCACTTAGAGTTGACCACTAAAAGTAGATATTTTAGTGGTCAGACCCTATAATATTAATTTGTTCATTTAGGTAAAATTTCGAGTGTAAAGTCAATGATTTAATTGAAAGTGCGCTTATTTTGACCACTAAAATTACACTTATTTTGACAATTAAAATCAAGAATTTGGAAGACCAAAGTTTAAAGATATATAAAGTTGAAGAACCTAATATGCATTTTTTTAGAGGACTTAACTGAAAGATAATTAAAATTTTTGGGACCAAAGTGTAAAGATGTAAAAATTGAAGAACCTAAGATACAATTTTTGGAAGACTTAACTGAAAGATAATTAAAATTTGGGAACCAAATTGTAAAGATGTAAAAGATTAAAAACCTAAGATAAAATTTTTGAAGAACTTAATTAAAACATAAGAACTATAGTGAATATATTATATAAAGTACGTGGACTACTATGCAATAAATAAATATCAAATCATCATGCCACATCACTATTTTAAATTAGAAATTTAATGAAGTGACCATTAATCAGTGACCACCACTGAAACTTTTGAACTTAAGTGACAATTTTATAATTTGAAGGTAATTTCAGTGACCGTTGGTGAAATTACCCCTACAAATTATACATAATATATTTATTTTAAATAATTAATTACTGTTAAATCGAATATATTAAAATAATCGTGTTATTATAATAAAATTAATATTTTAAATATTAAGAGTTATTATAGGATATAAAAATATATGATTTATTTTTAAAAAAATAATATGAACTATACAATAATTAATTATTTTTTAGTCAAATATAATAAAATAATCGTGTTATTATAATTAAATTAATATATTAATTTTAATAGTTATTATCGGTTATAAAAAAAATATTTATTTTAAAACAAATAGATATATATAATAATTAATTACTATATAATCAAATAAATATAAAATTTATATAAAAGTACATAGTTATGCAACCAATATTCAAAACACTCTTTGTCTTTTTGGGTTCATATCCAAACAGTCAACACACATCCTCGGGTGGAAGAAGGTCCTAGTGCCCCTAATGATACTATATTTCATATTCATAGCCCTTCATTCCTAGTGTTGTTCTATGTACCTACATTCTATGAGATTCATACGATTGCCTTCTTAGCGATTAAACATGTTCCTCGTGATGAAGAAGAATACCTGGCAAAAGCTTCCTAATGAGTCGTGGAGGTGTGTGATGGCACATACTAACAATTTTTGTTGCACATGACATGATCAATTCAACACAAGGTCTTAGGCAAATGGAAGTTGTTTACTTACCTGATATCGAAGGAAAATGGCATGATTTTTCGTAAGTTTACCATCAACAAATAATTCATACCCGAAGGTGGATCTTTGATCATTAGGGGACCTGGCTCAATTTGCATCGGAAACCCCTTCACTTTACTTCTGAGATGATCATCAGCTTGAATAAAAGGCCTTGGCTCAATGTCTACATCAAATATCGCACGGTTTATTAAGCAACTAATATACGACATTATCATTGATCCTGCCACCATAGAAGCTTAGAGTACACCAATGGGATTGCCTCTCATAGACCAACCTTTCTCTATATTGAGTTCTAATTCGCTCACGGTAAGTTCCTTGGTGCGAAGATGATCCAATAACTGAACACTTTGGAACTTTTGTTCTATGGCTTCCGCAAAGCTATGAAGAAGCGAATGATTGAGCTTAAAAAGTAGACAGGTGCATTGTATTCAATTATATTATTAAGGCGGAGAGGCATTACAACAAATTCAAGACCTTGACAGAGTTGTTGGCGGATTTATTGTGTAAAGTGACTCCAAAGCAAGAAAATCGAAAATATATGAAATGAGAGTCGAGGCAAGTTTTGAACACTTTGTCCTTAAGTCAAATTTGCCCCGCAACAGTGCCTACGGATTTTGGCAATCGACTCCCAAGAAACAACGACTTCAACTTGTATTTGTAGCACTTCTAAATACAAGCACAACGAACCAAAATTGATTTTTGTACTCCAAAGATGAAAATGAAATGGAAACACAAGAAATCATGCAACAAATGCAATGAATTTGGTTCAAGAAATGAGTATATGAGTGAATTGTTTTGCATATGTTTTCTGTATCAAAAAAGACGTCCAAATGTCCTAATTATAGAAGATGATCGGTTGAAAACGAAATGGTGTAGATCTAATTCGTGCAACACTTTAAAAGAACATGTCTATTCGCGTAAATCTACGCGATCGCATGGTTTTACCACACTGCGATCGCAAGGTACATTTTTTAAAACAGAACTTAATCTAGTTACCATGTGATCACATGGCTTTATCTCCTGTGATCGCATAGTAAGACTCAAAAACGTTTGCTTAAAAATTCAGTCAGTTGCAATCTTAGAGTAAAATACCCATGCGATCGCATGGTCAAAACTTGACCCAAATATGTCATTTTTTGTAATTTCTTATTCATTCGATATTGGTTTCGAGATGCCAAATATACCCTTTAACACATGCAGAGAAATTTGAATTCTCTTTTGGGGACGTTGCCCCATTGACCCCCCGCAACCTGACCGGGCAGGTCGAACCCCGTTTCGACGCCCCGAAGTGACAAAGTGGCAAACTAATATGCCTAAACGGATTGGATCGAGTCTGTATATTTTGGCCAAGTTGACACCAAAGTCACTTTAGTTGTTTTTTAACCATTTAGTCAATTTCTCGACAAATTAAACCAATTTCCAACAAGAGTAGCAGACTCCAACTATCGTCCATGTATGATCCATGCTAGATCTCCGCATGGTGCAATGGTGGTCAATCAAAATTATTCATTTACAATATTTATGATCGTGAAGTCCAGTTAACCAATTATTCCAATATTCCATAAAAATAAAAGTTACCTATGTGATGTTGGTGCTTTTTTAACAGTCATTTCTTAAGTAAGCAAAATCTGGTCAACCTTGATGAAAGACTGCGGCAGTCGACCCTTCTATTAGAGCAGGATTGCAAACTTATGGCACAAGAAGAAAGAGCCAAATCGAACAGAAACTAGTAAGAACAAAAGTCCAATGTTCGAGCGTATCTCAAGGAGTTGAAACTGATTCACGAACATAATTAAGAGCGAGTGAAGTTAACATATGATGGAAGAAGCCCAATAAGTTGATACCAATGCAATTCACAATTTTACAAGTTAACGTAGAAGAATACTATGCAAGTAATATGGCAGCGAGTTTAGTTCTCAGACCTACAACCAGGTCACGGAATTAGACACATTCCCAGCACCGAGGGTCAAAGAAAAATTAAGAAAAACCTCTGGTGTTCTCATTTCATTTTTCCAAGTGTAGGATGGAAACTAATTAATCAGTTCTATATTTGATAATATAATAGTCATCATCTCATACCCCAACTTACAGTTTGCTATAAACTCGATATCCATACAACTTGATTGGAGGCATTAAATCACCTTGATAACACACATCGAAATTCAGTTTTAACCAACAAACAAAATCAGAACTTGATATCCTGTCCTAATTTCTGTTGGAGCAGTGAATGAAGTTTAAGGATTATGATTAAATAACAAATGCAAGCATGATTACAGCCTATTACTTTTTTCTCAAAATGTCTGAATGCAAAACTATACAGTAAGTTATCTGGATATGCACCCTGGTAGGCAATAGCTCGTAGAAAACAAGACAAATTTTTAGGTACATCATGTTATTTGTAATGGCCACTCAAAACTCTGAATCCATTCAGTTGGTTCATACAAAAGATCATATGGTCACAATAATTATTATACAAGGATCATCATATCTAGTAACCCAATAATGCAATCTATGATTAGAGAGATTCAAAGAACAAACCTATAAATAATTAGTGCAAATTCATTTACCAATTAAAATCAACATGACAGGAAAGAGAGAGAGAGTTATTTTATCAGAATTCGTGGATAAAGGCTTTACAGTGGAAGACTAAATTAGATACAACATATGACTAAAAGAATAAAAGGTAAATAGATGTCCGAAGGAAGATAAAAATTGCAAAAATCGCAGATTGTAAGTACATAGACTAAGGTAAAGCATGTTACTCGTCATCTTTGTATGGGTACTCCTCGGAAACTTGCTTTAAGAGCTTGACCTTCAACTCAAATGCATCGTCCCCTCTAAGCATGTCACGGACCCATGTGACCTCAGTTTTCATTGACACCTGAACAAGGGAAGATAAATTGCACACATACATTTTCAGAAAGCAATATTAGGGCAAGTAAGCTTTTTTGGGTTTTTCTCAATCAAGTAAACAAAGTAGATCATCCAAAAGAGCACATAGACAAACACGGAAGAATATGAAGCACTCTCCCCTCCCCTCAATTACATCCCCCGAGTCCCTCCCTTTCTCCCTCTCCATCAAACCTGTTATCTCTCAAATAGTTTTAACAAGGAAGCTGACCTGCACTTAAGATATTCAGTGGTATATTTCAACATAGAAACAACTTCTGATCACATACTGAAACACCGTTATGAAGATATTTATGTAGCAGAAACCGCACTCCATAGAGAAGATAATTTATAGGAAGAATCAAATGCTCATAGAAGGGAGAAAGCTCACCATCTCGAGGGCTCCTCTGATGATTCCACTAAAAATATTGCAGTAATACAGATCTTGACAGGTATCAGGTAGCTCAACAAAGTCTACCAGAGGATTATCCTCTAAAATCAGACTGCAGGTTGTTCCCTCAGCATCCCAGTTGGTGACAGATGCAGTGATCCCAAGGAACATTTTGAACCCTACCTATTTATATGAATTTTAAAACATGAATTCCATAAACGGAAAAGAAAGATGGAGAGGACCTATTAAAATGCTTATTAGAGTAAAATACTGCTACTTGTTCTATACAACTCAAAAGAAGATTGAAGAAGGACTACCATCTAAACTCCACTTTTTATGCAGTATTTAAGGAAAAAAATTGGCAAATTATAAATAGTATAGTTTGTATCCAATCATGTGTGATGTCGATGGAATGCTAAGGGGAGATTCTTGTCCCAACTTATGGTAGGTAACCCTTCACTTGGGAATGTGAGAATCTCTTTTCTTTCTCCTTCATGATTAGCTTTGTATACTCTCAAAATATTGGAGTTGGCCAGAACATAAAGTAAGCATTAATATGAACACAAAAATAAAATTAGCAGCATGGTACTTGCCGCACAAATTAAGTCAGTTCTAAGCAGTTCCGATAAAATGTTAGTCATGATTGAAATAAAAGGATTTTGATGGATCAATAGTCGCAGTGCCAGAACTTGAGTCTCACTGACATAAAATGTTAAAGTTCAACCTATCTCCAAACCTCTTATGCACATAATCTCTAAAGAGGATTGGTAGCATGATCATTACCAGAAGTCCAAAACATAGTGTGTTTTTTTGCCCACTTTAGCTACTAGTTTGGGGACACAAACATTGTAAATATCAACACGGTTCTGGATCACAAATCAACTTGGGGTTCACTGAAGAAAGAAAATAATACAGCAATGTGCAAAGACGCACAGCCTAAACTGAAATTGTTATTTGATGAGAATCCATAACAAAATTATACAAGAAAGAAATAGATATAGTGATAAAGATATTACTTTGTCAAATGAATCTAATGAGGTGTTTCATTCTAACTTTTGACTTGTACACTCCCCGAGTGAAAAAGAGAGAAAAGTGAGCTTGGCACCATCTAGTAAATATACATGGTTAGTCTCAATCAAGTATAATCAGCCTTTGTCAATTGGTTCATGGATCCTGATGTAAAAATATTCCTATAATGAGAAACAAGATAATCAATGTGATACAGGAGAAAACAAAAGAACAAAACGATTAACCCTATCTACTCAACTTTGGACAAATTGTGCTCTAATATTTTCTTTGCTTTCCTTTCCTACTCGAGTAACTGATAATAGGCTCATAGCTTATACTATAATCTACAATCCAAAAACTGGAACATCTGAAATCCTATAATTGATTCAACACAGAATATAAGGCGAGAAATGAGAAGCTGCAGTATAAGTATACGACCTTAGCAATGACTTCGGCAGTTTCCTTAAAATCAACACATTTGGAAACATTTGATTTAGCCAGAAATTCGTCAACTAGCCGGATCCCTATATTATAACCCCTGCACATAACATCAAAAAATACTTGAAATTCACCAAAGAAGTGTCGCATTCAAATGATTATCTAGTGAATTCAAATTATTTACCACAAAATCATACACGAATCACTGTATGTAATACTGAAAACACAAGAAAAGGACAGAGGAAAATGAATGATGAATCACATTTGATCGAGTTGTTTGTTGACATCCTCCACCTCCTCCAGATCAGTGAGCAATTGGCGCACGATTGCGCCGTAGGTCAACGTAAAAAGCTCCGAGTTCTGCGAAATTTTTATAGCTTTAATAACTGGCAATGGTGTGTTACATAGCTGTGATCGAACAGTTAAAAAAGGTTTGATTTTAAGGAATTAACGTACCACGTGTTCAACGCTGGCGAAAATCGCCTCGCCGGATCTTGGAGCCGCGGGAGCCATTTGGAGAATTTTGGGGACGGTAACTGTGGAACAGTGGAAGTTAAGATTTGAGTCTTGGGAACGGTTGGGAGCCGTTTGAAGTATCTAACATAGGTGTTAATTTTGGCAAAGGTCAGTCAAGTGTGTTAAAATATTCAAATGGCTCTAATTTTCTTGTTTATAATGGTTGAGATTTAGGGCTTGCTTGGAGTTATGGATTTTTAGGTATCCAATTTTGGCGTTTACAAGGAGTTCGAGTTTTTTGTGGTTTTTGTTACCACTCGATTTTGATAGAGCTCCTACGTCAGCAAATGTCCAACGGGAGTCCCATAGAGGCCCCGCGAGGTTCTCGCAAACCCTAAAAAGGGGGTCGGAGGCCCATCAGACGTCTTAACACTCTCGAGCCATAACATCGTGAGGCTTAGAGAGGGCCTCGACATTCACAGCCGACCCATAGGGCCTCACCGGCCTCGTATTTACCACAATTAACAGGCAGCATGATATTCTGGAATGGCCAGAGAGGTAATTAAGGACAGATTGCGTTGGATTGGCGCACGGATCCTTACAAGAAAATTGAATTATGATCACCTAGAATCATGCAACGTGATAAATTCAAAAAAGGAAGATAATCTTGGAGATTGCCAGGGTAAGGAATGATCTCTATCCCATAAGGAAAGAGGATCCAATCGGGTATCTAATTGATTTGTTTCCTAAATCAATCAGGACTTCTGCGTTATAAATACAACGTCTCCGGTTGTTCCAAGGTACATTTTTTTAGGCTTAAAATCCCATCCTAAACTCTGCTCAAATCTCTGCCTACTTGTCCCTCCCATACCCAGTTATTTTTACCCCCCGTGTATCATCCATATACCGACAGTTGACTTGATCGTCGGAGTGCCAACAATCGTCGGACTATTTTTATCCAGAGTTCTTGGTGCCTAACGATTGTCCGAGTGTACAGGTAACATACGAGTTGACAGATGAGTGATTGGAGATCTGTTGACACGTGGACATTACAGGTTTCGACGTCAACAGATTGGCACCGTCTATGGGAACCGAAATATGTTACACAACCAAAAAACTTGTGGTAAAAACGTATTTTACCAGGAGGAGCATGGCAACCGAACATTCTACGAAGGAAGAAGTCGAGTCTCACCACACTGACTTGCGACAGGAAAGCGTTCAGGACCTATAGAACGTGACCCATCGCAAAAGGAAAAGACAACGACAAAAATGGACGGTTGAGCAAGAGAACCAAGATCTGAAGCTGGACAATGCCCGGATGAAGGCCGCGCTTGAACTGTTGGAGAATCAATCCCTCCAACATGGACCCAAGCATAGTCGTGCCCGGAGGAACCCTTTACAATTCGATTGACTAGAAAGCCGCCGTTCCCAAGAAGAAATGCCCGTCTCTAACAGCTGGAACCCCCGTAACTTCGCCTCAAAGCCCTCACAGGATGGCCAGAGGGGGAGACCTTTCCCTGTGCGAGAAAACCGTCCCGTTCCTACTGCTAGCGTGTTTGACAGGTTGGGAGTGGAGTCTTCCATAGCACCCCCCTACCCACACACAGCAGGTGCAGCGAACATAGCGAGGCCTGCACGGAAAAGATGAAGGACCCAAAGAGTCACGTAAAGACCGAGGAGGAGAAGGAGAGGCTAGAGTGTTACGAGGATGACGATGACGAGAATCTCCCGTTTACCGACTACATGAAGGCAATGGAGATACCTGCAAACTTCTGAATGCCTTTCATGGATAAATATAACCAGAGAGGCGACCCTACGGATCATATAAACACACATAAGACGAAGCTCCAAGGCCAGTCCCCCGCGGTGAAGTGTCAAAACTTTCATACCACGCTCGCGACCGACACGAAGAGATGGTACAATAAGCTGAAGTCAGGGAGCATCCGAAGCTGGCTTCAACTCAAAAAAGAGTTCGTCAATGCCTTTCATTGGCAATCGGACGATGATAGTTGACATTGCCCAACTCAACGACATTCGACAAAAGGAAGGAGAAACCGTCAAAAGCTACTTCAAAAGGTTCAGTAACGTTATCAACAAGATCGAGACTGTGACCGATGAAAAGGCCCTGGATGCACTAGTAACTGGACTGCACATACGTACTCTTTTCTGAAAAGATGTATAGAATAGTCAACCGAAGACTTACAGTCAGCTGGTGGACTTGATCCAGCGTGAAATTCGATCAAATGAGACGATCGAGAACAGAGAGAATGCTGAAAGGAAAAGAGAAGATCGCTACAGAAGAGAAGGGCGACGCTCTCCCGAACTTCGTTTCTCTCGCTTTCAGAGGAAGCGCTCTCCAGGACCGCCAAACAACCATTACAGGAGGTTCAATCAGATGGAAGTAGCCCCTAGCCCCTGTCCCCTGTCCCCTGTCCCAAAGCACCAGTAGTGGCCCCCTTACCAGCCGCAACACCGCC
This sequence comes from Forsythia viridissima, assembly GCA_030279155.1. Lineage (NCBI taxonomy): Eukaryota > Viridiplantae > Streptophyta > Magnoliopsida > Lamiales > Oleaceae > Forsythia > Forsythia viridissima. The sequence goes on from CM059033.1 coordinate 2,297,945, forward strand.
CAAGTTCTGTCGTATACACAGGACCAGAGCGCATAATACGGAAGATTCTACGGACGTGGGGGAATTAATCAATCGTGGGAACCACGAGCGGGAGAAGGGAATCAACCTGTAAGAGGACGTCGAGGGCCGCTCGCACAAGGACGAATGCCTCATCCTCGACGCCAGAATGATGGACCCCACCGCGATGGAAGGGAGAATGGCAGAAACAGGAACTCGCCGATAGTAGAAGGGCCCGCGGGAGCCCCCCCTCCCTCCCCCTGTCCGAGAAATAAACACGATTATAGAAGGGCCTTATGTCGGATGGCACACGATGAACTCGCGACGTAACTATGCAAAGGCGGCGAGAGAAGTGGAGAGTTGGCAGGTCCACGGACACCGGTCAAGAGCACCACAAATCTCTTTCACTGAGGAGGATGAGGCAGGTATACACTACCCTCATTGCGATGCCCTGGTAGTCCGCGCCATCATGGCCAGAAACGGCCTAGGATGGATGCTGGTCGATGATGGGAGCGTAGTGAACATTCTGTTCGGCATCGCCTTCAACCAAATGGACGTAGATCACGAGCCAACGGCTATTTCAGAGCCGCTATTAGGTTTCACGGGGGATAGACTCATCCCACGATGAAGGATTGCCCTCGTGGTAGACTTCGGAGAACCTCTGTGCCACCTCAAGAAGTTCATGGAGTTTTTGATAGTGGACACCCGCTCCGCCTACCACGGTATCCTCGGGAGACCTGCGTTGAAAGATCTGCAGGCAGTCACATCCATACACCATTTGGCAATGAAGTTCCCAATACCCAAAGGGCGACAAAGATCTATGGCAATCAAACAGAGGCGAGGGCATACTATATGAATGCATTGCGAAAAGTTGCAAAACGCAAAGACATTATCCCAACAGTGATGACCATACATTTGGAACCAATGGGTGTTGACCACGAGAAGATGGACGAGGAACTGGTACTAGACGAAGGCCTAGACCCTCGGATCATAGGCTCGGACTCTCTTGCCTCCCCGGCCGAGGAGCTAGAAGCTTTTCCGGTAAATCCCTCGGAACCGACCCAGGTGTTGCAGGTGGGAAAAAAACCCGAAGGAAAAATAAAAGAGGAACTGAAACAATTCCTCCGAGAGAACACTGACGTCTTCGCGTAGAACCATATCGATATGGTCGGGATCTATCCATTTGTGGCATGCCACGCCTTAAAAGTGGATGCGAAGATGCGCCCCAAGATTCAGAAAAGAAGACCTTTGAGTGCTGAAAGGTATAGTGCTCTGAAGGAAGAGGTTGATAAGATGTTGGCCAATAGGTTCATCAGGGAGGCTGTTTACCCCCAGTAGGTATCTAACCCAGTGCTGGTAAGGAATAACATCAAAAAATAGAGGGTCTGCATAGACTTCTCGGATCTGAACCAAGCATGCCCTAAGGATAGCTTGTGGTCAATGCGACTGCCGGCCACAAGCTACTGAGCTTTATAGACGCATACTCGGGCTACAACCAGATCCATATGTTTGCAGGAGATGAGGATCACACTTCGTTTATTACTGACCGAGGGTTATACTGCTATAGGATAATGCCCTTTGGCCTGAAGAACTCAGGAGCCACATATCAGCAGTTAGTAAACTGCATGTTCGTAGGACAGATCGGGAACACCATGGAGGTATATGTCGACGATATGCTTGAAAAGAGCGTGAATGCCGAGGACCACGTAGGGCACTTGAGAGGGATGTTCGAAGTCCTTCGCAAATATCGCATAAGGCTTAACCCCTTGAAGTGCGCATTCGGAGTCGCGTCTGGAAAATTCCTCGGCTACATGGTCAACCGACGCGGTATAGAGCCTAATCCCGAGAGGAATAAGGCACACATCGAGATGCGGTCACCATCTTCCCCCAAGGAGGTCCAAAGCCTGACGAGAAGATTGGCGGCCCTGAATCGATTTATATCCAAGGCGACCGACCTTTGGCAACCCTTCTTCCAAACCATCAAGGAGGGGAAGAGGTTCGAGTGGACCAAAGAATGCAAGAAAGCCTTCCAGAACCTCAAGATCCTCCTCGCAAAGTCCCCGCTGTTATCCAAACCAAAGAACAAGGAGACGTTGCTCGTTTACCTCACGGTGTCCGAAAAGGCAGTTAGCTCGGTCTTCATACGGGAGGAAGGTCTGGTGCAGCTTCATATCTATTATGTAAGCAACGCCCTACAGGACGCAGAAACGAGGTACCCGGATATGGAAAAACTCGCCCTATCTTTGATCATCACCTCCCAAAAACTCTGGCCGTACTTCTAGTCCCATAGTATCGATGTCTTGACGAACCTCCATCTGAGACTGATACTCCAAAAGTCGGACACATCAGGGAGGCTGATGAAGTGGTCGGTCGAACTCAGCCAGTTCAATATCAATTACAATCCAAGACTCTCTGTAAAAGGACAAGCTTTGGCAGACTTTGTAGCCGAATTCGCCCACATCCCCGAAGGCTCGCTCGAAGCCCAACCCTAGGAGGTACCAACATAGAAGTTATATGTTGACGAATCATCGGGTGAGGCCAGAGCTGGAGCCGAGATCTTACTAGTTAGCCTTGATGGTCACAATCTCAACTATGCACTTCGCCTGGAGTTCAATGCCTCCAACAACGCTGCGGAATACGAGGTACTCCTAGCAGGCTTGACGCAGGCACAAGAGATGAGGGCGAGGAAACTTCAGATTCACAACGATTAACAGTTAATCGTCAGTCAAATTAATAGGGCATTCGCGGCACGCGAGCAATCCATGATGGCATATCTAACAAAGGCCAGAGACCTGCTATCCCACTTTGAGACATACGAACTCCTGCAGATTCCATGAGTGGAAAACGGCTATGCAGACGCCCTCTCAAAATTAGCAAGCTGTAGAGACTCCGACTTGATGAAGGACATCCCGGTTGAGAGGCTCAACCGACCCTCCATCGACGAGTCTCCCGTATTCACTGTCTTGACGGTATCTTAATCTCCTAGGTGGATGAAGAAGATTATCACATATTTGACCAACCAAATACTGCCCAGCGACAAACAAGGAGCACAAAGACTTCGCAGAAGAGCCGCAACGAGATACTATACAAGAGGGGCTTTAGCCACCACCTTCTACGTTGTTTGACACAGGATGAGACAATTTATGTAATGAAAGAGATACATGATGGGATATGCGGTAACCATTCAGGCGGGATGGCACTGGCACAGAAAGCCTTAAAACAAGGGTACTACTGGCCAACAATAAAGAAAGACTCCCATAATTACACAAAAAAGTGCGAAAAATGCCAGAGATTCGCCACTATACCGAAGCTCCCGGCTCAGAACCTTACCCCAGTCACCAGTCCTTGGCCTTTCGCCAAGTAGGAAATCGACTTCATAGGTCCCCTTCCGACGGAAAGATGTGGGGTCAAGTTCGTGATTGTAGCAGTGGATTATTTCACCAAGTGGTGTGAAGTTGAGCCTTTGGCCAAGATCATGGAGGAAAACGCGTGGAAGTTCGTGTGGAAGAATATTGTCTACCGCTTCGGGATTCTTCACTCTTTAATCTCCGACAATGGCACACCGTTCACGAAAAAGAAGTTCAACTCGAATTGCGAGAACCTTGGTATTCGAAGAGATTTTTCCACCCCCTACTACCCCCAATCTAATGGCCAGGTAGAAGCCGTGAACAAGATCATCAAGCATACACTTAAATGGAAACTAGAATCTGCGAAAGGAAGATAGGCTGAAAAACTACCCGAAACCATATGGTCCTGTCGAACAACTTCTCGAACGGCTACTGGTGAAACCCCTTTCTCCATGGCTTACGGGGCAGAGGCAATGATTCCCGTCAAAATAGGAATACCCTCACCCAGGCTCCTGCACTTCGACGAAGTGACCAATGAGGATTTGCGCAGGACAAACCTCGATCTACAAGATGAGAAACGTGCAGACTCGCAACTCCGCCTCGTAGTTTACCAACGAAAGATGGCCAGATACTACAACTCCAAAGTTAAGGGTAGAAGTTTCCACATCAATGACTTCGTCCTGAAGAAGGTATTCCAGGCTAATAAAGAGATGGGGATTGGAACCCTCGGACCCACCTGGGAAAGACCTTACAAAGTCATCGAGGAAATCCACTTCGGAACTTACAGATTGGAAGATTCTGAAGGCAATGAGACGAGGCACCCTTGGAATATCGCCCATCTGTGGCCGTATCACCAGTAGTTTTATTTTGTGCAATTCATTTTCCAGCATTTTGTCCGGTGCCTTGAGAAACAGCATCTTTTAATAAATTTCATCGCGTTATGAGTCGAAAGTGTTCCATGGCAAGTCAAAGCAATTCAGCAGCGAGGGAGTGTGGTTCGCGGCCAACTCTATCAACTCGCTGGATAAACATACAACGCGTAAACAAGCAAGCAAATACAATTTGACAGCGAGGGAGTGTGGTTAGCAGCCAACTCTATCAACTCGCTGGATAAATATTCAACGCGTAAACAAGCAAGCAAATACAATTCGACAGCGAGAGAGTGTAGTTCGTGGCCAACTCTATCAACTCGCTGGATAAACATTCAACGCGTAAACAAGCAAGTAAATACAATTCGACAGCGAGAGGGTATGGCTCGCGGCCACCTCTATCAACTTGCTGGATAAATATTCAACGCGCATTCGAAGTAATCAAAGAATTTATACAAACAATCCATGCGATAATTACATCGTAAGAAGCTTTACAATTGCATAACCAAGAGACAACACCATTAAGAAAGTACAAGATTCCTACGTCTCTGTCGTCTCCTAGGGTTCGGCATAACCAGGGGCCCCAAGTTTGGCCAATAAGCCCTGAGCCTTCGCCAACTCGTTTAGCGCCTCGGTCAATTCTTTGTCTTTGGCATAAATCATGCTTTGACAAGATTTCAGCTGTAACTCAGTCTTTTTCTGAGCATCAACACACGCCTTCTGAATTGTCCAGGCCTTCATGACGTCATACGTAGCATGAGCTCTCGTGTCTTCAGAAAATGCGAGTCGTGCCTGAAGATCTTTGTTTTCGGCGTGCACCGCTTCGACATCCTCATCCTCCCCAATGACGGAGCGCAGTTCATCAACCTTTATCTCCAACACTTTATACAACTCGCAGTTAAGAACGTGACTGCGAGAGGTGTACATTTTAGCCAACTTCAACAACTCCGTCAATTCTGCAGTCTCTGCCGCCTTTCCAAAGACAGAAGTCCAATACTTATGAACTGATGCCGCCGTATTGGCAATCGGATGTGGCAATTTTCCTTAGACCGTTGGTTCCAGCTTGTTCTGGCAGGACCCAATGTTGACATATTCGTACTTGCCGATAGGTGGGGACGCGGGAGCCCGGAATGCCTCCTCCCCGTTCTTGGCTCCTGCTTTCCTTTTCCCCGATTGTCTAGCACTCCCAAGCAAGAGCACGGGTCTTGCAGGAAGCCAGGAACTGATGTGGACAGCACTTCTGATGTCGCCTCCGACACGGAAAGAATATAGGAATTATCTGTCGTCATCTCCGACACCTGCAACACAGTGGACCTAGGACCAGACGCCGCGGATGGCACCAATGGTGGAAAGGAGATATCCTCCACAACTCTCCCACGCCTTATCTTAAACTTTGAGACTTTGGAAAAATGAAAGCCCGACATGGTCGGCAATAATCAGGATCTGAATATGGCGGTAGGAGAGCAAATAGGATAAAAATAAAGTAGAGTCCTGCAAACATATATATAGGCGCGGCAGGATACTAACAGTCGGATAGACCAACACATTGGAGAGGAATAAATGCACATCAGATAAACCCTAAGAATATATAACGGGCGCGTGGGGATATGCGCCTCATAAATTGTGCGAACGCCAATGCATGGTGACACTGCCAACGCCTACCCACGTTGAAACGTTTGAGGGTGAGAGCCCCGCAAAACAGGCAAGGACGACCTATTCCATATGCATCGCTATAGCGCGATCGCTAGAACTTTAACGGTGGAAAGAACATTTGCACGAGGTCCAACGCCAGAATATTGATATGGCACACAGACATTGACTATCTCTCACAAACCCTCAAAAGTCGGGTGATACACGATGTGTACCGTCGCTCAAGACATGTTTGATGGCTACAGAATGGTACCTGTGGCTTCATGGGCGCCACAAAATGACAACGAAGCCCGAAGCCCAGGTATCACAAACAAACAATCAACGCATATGGAAATAACAAGAAAATCTTGGCGCAATTTTATTTTATTTAAATAAATTCGGAATACAAGGCAGAAACAGATACGCCTGATAATTATCCTATTACCTCGTCGTTTCTTTGGGTCGACACAAGTGGGGATATTAAATCTACTAAACATATTCCCTGGTCTTCGTTATCCTGAGCATCATCAGGAGTGGTGGATCTGATCCCACCACGATAGAAAGTCTCCCAGAACCAACATGAGTCGATTTGGTGACTAATTAGGCCACACTGCTCAAAAAATGCTATTGACACCTTTTTGCAGTGGGCCCCCAACCCCATCACCCATGTCGGGTACGCGCCGTTCAGAGCACGGCCGGGCTAAGGCTGCTAGGCCTGAACCCTCTGTACGTTTGGTCTCCTGAACGTTGATTGGTTGGACATTTGGTCCTCTAAATGTTGATTCTCCAATTGATAGGTATTCTGGATGCCCGTTCTCTAGCCATACTTCCATCGCACGTCAATTATAAGAGGCCCGATCACACAACTCGGAAGAGTTGAGGATAAAAAGATCTAATTCACGCAATTTATAGAAATTACGCATACATGAGGAGCACGGTGGACGGATCTCAATACATTCTTTACCTATATATAAAGACTGCATTGGAACTTCCACACAAAGGTGCCGCCTCCTCAGGACATTGAAGACGCTAACTCTTCAGATTCTACCAAGAGTTAATACCATTAATACCCATGGGAGTGATTTCTTGGTCTTGGGAACGACTCTTCGTGCACATCCGTACTTATAATTAAATGCTGGGACAAGAATTTATTAAGGAAAACGGGTCTAATAATTATTTCTGGAATATATACGAAAGAAAATTACAAGGTTCAGAGTCCAGGTGCCCCGCCGCCTCTACTGGTCGGCACACTACGGGCCTTCTCCCACAACCGATGGGGCGTTTTGTTCATTGGCTTCGTCAAGAACGGTTTCATGCGCCAAGGCCTCGGTAAGAGCCTGTCGAAGGAAAGAGATGTCCCATTTTGGATGAACTTTTACGATCTGTTCCACCAATTGTTCGCCCCAAATGGTCATTAAGCGGTGAGCGAGGTCCTGATACTCAGGCGTGTCCACAAACGCGTCCTGATATGCTTCAACCCCCATAGCTTCGTCACCCGCACAGTCGGCCCGAACTCTCTCCAACTCCTGTTTCGCTGCGGCCAGCGACTTCTCATTCTCTGCGAGGACGGTCTCTAGTCTGTTGTTCGCAGTGGCCAACGCAATCTCAGCTGCCAGGGTCCGGTCCTTGGCTAGCTTCTGAGCCTCTTCGGCACACTTCTTAGAAGCTTCAGTAGCCCTCTTCTGTTCCCGGGCTTCTTTCAAACACTTTTTGGCGACCTTCAACTCAATCTCATAGTTGCCCTTCATGTCCGCCTCCCTCGCCACCGCCAAGTCCAACTTGAATTGAAGCCCCCTTTTTTCGGACTCCAGCTGCGCCTTTTCGAAACTCATGGCCTTCAGTTCTTCGGCCAACTTAGTGGACTTAGCCCCTTCCTCGCTGCACTGGCCGTCAAAGCTTTCTAAGGTACTGAATAATTCTTTGGTCATGACCAGTCTCCGTATCAAGTTCATTTCTGCCATATTCAGCCACCCACGCACAGTGGCTTCCTCAGCCGCCTTTTCTCATTTCTGGGTCCAGTATTTATGCACACTCACCGCAATCATAGCTGGGTGAGCATGAAACATTTCCATAACGGAGGTTTCCAGTTATCTCTTGTGCTGAAAAATGCGAACAGGACTTCCCGGCCTAGCTGAGGAGCCAGAATTCCTCGCGCCCTCAGCCAGACTCGATTTACGGGCATCCCTCATAAACCCTCCAGGATCGGCAGTAGCCTTCCTCTTCTGCGAAACCGCATCACCCGTGTCTTCGACGATTCCTTTTCCCTTATCTATTTGATGTGCTTTTAGTCCCGAAAACGATTATGTTAAGAGTCTACAAATTCCTATAATATTCACCTAAGATAGAACCACAGTGATCTATTAAGCACCTACAATAAATGATGTCACAACTTACTAAAGTACAATCTTAGACAACTTTCCAACCCATCAATATAATGGAAGCATAAATTATGCAATGAATTTCGCCTATGATTTTAAATTTTTCGAAATCATTCCAAGAAGTGCTTAATAATGGAAAACCTTCCAATCAAAACCATCAAATCAAAAGCAACCAAAAATGATGGAATAGATTAGATGCTTCAAACATGATTTATTTTTTAGAATATATGTCCTACCTAAGGAAAAAATTTACTATTGAGAGTTTTTTTTTTTTTCTGTAGGAAACTTGGGAAGAAAATGGAAAGGAAAGTTGTAGCAGGCAATCATTCCATTTATCTATGAGTTTGATAATCATTGATAAAGAGTAAACATACTTAAACTATTCCCCACAAAACACATTCAACACCCGATGCATAATTTCACATAATAATATGTTCTAAAGCAGCAGTTCTAACAAAATTTCCTGCTAGCCCAAAGCTCAAAGAATTAGAGGATTCATTTTTCTTTTGCTTCAATTTTCCTGTCATTTACCCCTGCAGTATGAGCTACTCTCTCACTCTCTTATGTTAGTCCATAAATTTTTTTAGACCAAACAGAAAATCTAATGCAGGACTCCAGAAACTTGAAGTCAAAAACAAAAGTGAAGAAAAATTAAAAACAAAATCAGTAGTCTTAACTTAATGGTAATGTACAAACAAATGTAGGAAATTGAGTCTACAAACTCTCTCTTCATAAAGTTTTTGGTGCCACAAAATGGTTATTCCACTTTAATCAAGTCATCTGTGTAACTCAATGCATAATATTTTCCTTTAATGTCCTTCTACATTAGCATTTAATCATTTCTTCTTAATTTCTTTCAATGCCTCCTAATTGTAACCCCCAAATTAATTTTGCAACCAAAAATATACAAAATCAACATTTTTGATAGAACTTGACTCTTTTCGTAAAAACACAGTAATTTTGTTATCAACACATAAGTCTTTTGCCAAACTCCGATACGATGTTCAACTACCTTATCTAAAATATTAAGTTAATACAAAAAATAAGCATTTATTTGTCAAACTTAGTTTTGAATTAATTTTATTTTCTAAATTGACTTAGGATAACTTTAAGCTCCATTATTGAAATCCTATTCTTACTTCTCTTCCTTCTAACTTCAAATTTATTCTGAATTCTTTCTTTAATCGGAACTGCGGCCGCCAAAAAGAAAAGTATGTTGAGGCCTGAAAACAAGTCAAAAACTAAGGCCTATAAATCATCAGCAATCGAATTCAAAGAGGCACTAAAATTGAAAGTAGTTTCATTTTCACTTGGAACAAAATATTGAATTTCAATACATATTTTTGTTTATTCCGTTGCACGAATCCATGAAATCTCCAAGAACTCCATCTGTTTTCCCCTAATTTAATCATCATTAAAAAAACATCATCACTTCAGGCACTTGTTTCTCACTTTCCAACCCCACAATCAACTCAATTACAAAACTCAACAAGATTCACCCTTTTATACACCAAAATTCTTTCTTCTTCTACTGTAAATCCAAAAAAGAACAATTCCAACTGTACCCACAATCTTGATTCACATATCCATCAAAAACCCACCAACAAAATCTCCTTTGACACTTTAAGCATAAAAAACGAATCATTTCACGCCCATATTCATGGTACCCTGAAAACCACTCAATTTCACTCAAAGTATATTATTTTCAGCTTCTCTGTTAAACTCTTTTGCCAGTAATTCAGATCCACTACCTGTTGTTTCTACTGTTACTTCGACATTTGATAGTTCTCTTTTCTCCTATTGATGCAGGCTCTTCAATTTTGTTAAACTAAGAATGAATGGATGATTGAAACCAAAAAAATAAAATAAAATAGATTAACTTAGAAATTCATATTTGTATGATACCTGGAATCTTGTGATCGAAGAAGGAAATGGAGAGGAGATCAGTCGAGGCCTTAGGCAGCAACAGTAGTGGTGGTGTCTGTGGGCTTAAGCGATAACATGGTTAGGGTTTTGAAGTTTGGATTGTCTTGTCTCGTGCCATAAAAAACCTGCACTTCAAAAACCTTTTACCTTGACCTCTGGTTCAAACATAAATTTTATTTGAGAAAAGTGCAGTTAGACATAAAGAAAAAATTGCTATATTTTCTCCGCACAAATTTTGAAAATTGCTATTTATTTTGAATTAGAACATTGCGTGTGACAGCATTTTGCTTTGTCTAATTTTGACGAGTTGTAGCTATATTTTAACCGAACAACTTTTGAGAATTGTTATTTATTTTGAATTGGAGCATTGCGTGTGACATTATTTTACTTTATCAAATTTTGACAGGTTTTGGTTTGAATCATCTTGTCTCGTGCCAAAAAAAGCCCGCACTTCAAAAACCTCTTACCATGACCTCTGGTTCAAACATAAATTTTATTTGAGAAACGTGCAGTTAGACATGAAGAAAAGATTGCTATATTTTCTCTGCACAAATTTTGAATATTGCTATTTATTTTGTATTGGAACATTTTGCTTTATCTAATTTTGACAAGTTTTGCCAAATAAAAGCCCGTAGTTCAAAAACCTTTTGCCTTGATCTCTGGCCCGTGGTTGGACCAAAAGTTTTATTTGACACAGACACAGTCTAGTAAAATTTGCATAGATTTCATTTCACTTTTTTTCTTGTTAAATTGACACTAAGGATTTATTTGATTCCACCCAAATTCCATGAAAAATATCTTGTAATTTTTTCCCCACCCTAATAGTATAAAAAAATACCCTAATTATTTATTTTTTGCAACTACATTATTATTATTTTTTTAATGGCTCAATTTTAAATTTCAACCCCACATGTTATTCCTCGAAATTTACGCCAATGCGTTCCTTGAATGATTGTGGCTTAAAGTTTGACCCATGCCACGTGTAGTCAACAATTTAGAACCCATTGTTGGGTTCTAAGAACCCCAGCATGGGTTCTTTGGAAAATGCCACGTGTCGTCCTTTTTCCATCAACTCCAGAACGCCAGGCTAGGTTCTCCAAATTTACGCCACGTGTCGAGCTCTTCCTTGGACTGCGTCATTCCGGAGCTTAAAATTTGACCCACGCCACGTGTGGTCAAAAAGTTGTTTGAAAAAATGGGAATAATAAAATTGTGGGTAGCTATATTTTAACCGAACAACTTTTGAAAATTGCTATTTATTTTGAATTCGAGCATTGCGTGTGACATTGTTTTATTTTATCAAATTTTGACAAGTTTTGGTTTGGATCGTCTTATCTCGTGCCAAAAAAAGCCCGCACTTCAAAAACCTCTTACCTTGACCTCTGGTTCAAACATAAATTTTATTTGAGAAACGTACAGTTAGACATGAAGAAATTTTGAAATTGCTATTTATTTTGTATAGGAACATTTTGCTTTATCTAATTTTGACGAGTTTTGCCAAAAAAAAAGGCCCGTAGTTCAAAAACATTTTGCCTCGATCTCTGGCCAGTGGTTGGACCAAAAGTTTTATTTGACACAGACACAGTCTAGTAAAATTTCCACAATAGGTACGAGGCCACCATCTGCCCCCAACCATTCGGTGTTATCTGACAAGGGGCCAGATTCCAATCTTTCAGAACCTCGCGAAAGAAATGGTGCATAGGCAGGCGAATGCCTTGCTGCATCGCGGGTTCATAAATCGTGACAAATCCGTTAGGGGGTCGTTGGCGCGTTCCTCTGGGCTCGGAGCCCTAAGTATTACAGATGCGAGGATATCATATGATAGTCGTATGTCCTCTAACTCCCCCTCAACGATTCTCGAACGCGCCATTGAGGCTTCGGTGGCCAATCGCTTCAACTCCTCGTCAAGCGCCTGCGCTGCCGAGGCATCCCTCTTATCAAGCGACCCCTTCATCTTAGGCACCCCGACATCTTGTCCCCCATTCTCCGTATTCTCTTTCGTCAGAGCGGCTGGGCAAGCCCCCCTCCCACTTGTGGACGGAGTGGACGGGCGTACGTCGGATGGAGCTTGATTCACTCCCCCTATGACTTCAGAGATGGAGGACGATGAGACAGATGTTGTTGACCCACCCATTATACTAGGGTTTGTCCGGGCGTCCGATTGATTTTGTGAGTCGTCGGTACCGGAAGACATCACGAACCCTTCTCTACCCCAAAAGTTGGTACTTCTGCTATCGCCGGAACGCGTGACCAGGTATAACCCCCAAACCGTGGAGTCATGAAATAATCACAAAAACAAACAACGAAACAAATCACAGCAACTCTTGGCGCGCTTATCTCGGAAAAGCAGGTAGAAACGTTGCAACAGTTGAGATTTTTTTTTGTTTTTCGGCAGAAAACTCGCAATAAGGAGGGCGCCAAACTTTATAGGTTGAGCCATTCCAATCCCCACCGTCCACTTCCCACATGTTGCATCTGAACCGTTGGCCAATGGACATGTGTTTGGCACGGTACATCAGGCGAGAAACGGAACCCTAAGCATTTTTTAAAATGCACGCGCCTCACTGGCACCCCCATTCTCCGCTACGCGCTGTTGGCATGAAATATGTACATTATCTCACTCATGATGGTCTGGCCACGGATTGACAATTTTGATTGATAGGATCCCACCAACCATTGACACATCACCAAATGTGAATTTTCTGAAGCCCTCACCCATCATAAATGTTCGGCTTTGGACTTGGGGGACTATACACACTTAAGTAAGTTAAATTCATAGTTCAATTTGGTTTGTTCAACTAGGCGAACACCGAATTTAAGTTCAATTCATAGTTCAATTCAGCGAAGACCAAATTTTCTTTTCTCACCCTCAAAAGTCCCACGCCTATTATTAATAATAGGCTCGGACTTGGGGGGACTATTGTTACCACCCAATTTTGATAGGGCTCCCACGTCAGCAAAGGCCCAACGGGAGTCCCATAGAGGCCCCGCGAGATTCTCGCAAACCCTAAAAAAGGGGGTCAGAGGCCCATCAGACGTCTTAGCACTCTCGAGCCATAACATCGCGAGGCTCAGAGAGGGCCACGACAATCACAGCCGACCCATAGGGCCTCGTCAGCCTCGTATTTACCACAATTAACAGGTAGCAGGATATTCTGGAATGACCAGAGAGGTAATTAAGGACAGATTGCGTTGGATTGGCGCACGGATTCTTACAAGAAAACTGAATCATGATCTCCTAGAATCATGCAACGTGCTCAAAGAAGGAAGATAATCTTGGAGATTGTCTGGGTAAGGAATGATCCCTATCCCATAAGGAAGGAGGATCCGATCGGGTATCTGATTGATTTGTTTCCTAAATCAATCAGGACTCATGCGTTATAAATACAACGTCTTCGGTTGTTCCAATGTACGTTCTTTTTTATGCTTAAAATCCCACTTTAAACTCTACTCAAATCTCTGACTGCTTGTCCCTCCCACACCTAGTTATTTTCACCCCCCGTGTATCATCCATATACCGGTAGTTGAGTTGATCATCGGAGTGCTAACGATTGCCGGACCCTTTTTCTCCGGAGATCTTGGTGCTTAACGATTGTCCGAGTGTGCAGGTAACATACGAGTTGACAGAGGAGTGATTGGAGATCTGTTGGCACATGAACGTTGCAGGTTCCGACGTCAACATTTTTAATAGTGGTTTTTAAATCGGTTCAACTCATATTTTATTAAACAGCGATTATGAAAACTTTTTAAAAGAATAAAATTACATATATAATTATATATTAAAAAATGTAGGTATATAAAAAAATATGAAATATGTATATGTAAATATATATTCGACTGCAAAAAATTTTAAAAACAATTCAAATGGTACATAAAAAAATTATTGTTTGGAAAAAATAGGCAAAATGTGCTTTTGGAGAGAATGAGAAGAATGGATTGTGTATTTTAGGTTTAAGGTTGATTTAGAAATTAATATGTATAGAGACTAAAATTGAAAGATAATTGGAAGAACGATCAAAAATCACCGATTTGATGATTGAGAAATACATCACAAATTACATTTAACTATTTTTTAGTAGTTTTTAAACTACTCAAAATTAGTGCAGCAAAAAACTAACAAGCACCGATTTTCTCAACCTCTTATAAACGGTGCTACCTAAAATCGATCAAACTCGATGGGAAAAAAAAAACTCTCAAACATGCCCTTAGAGCATTTTCAATACAATAGTGAATTATTAAAAAAAAAATTTATCACATAAGCAAAATAGATAATATCTAAAAAATATCGTCTTCAATGCAAGTTGTCCTTGACTCTATCAAGCTAACATAACAGGAAAAAAATAGAAAATATTTAGAGTTCTGCCTAAATTCAGAAGCTACATTGGACATACTGATTGGGCTAAAATTTAAATTTACTGTGTATATTTAGATTTTTTTGTGCATATTTAAATATAATCTTGTTTTTATTTTAATAAAATAAAATACGGCTAGATAGCAAAACATAAAATATATTAAAAATCAAATTTGAACTTAAATTTTTATTCATTAGACATCAATATCACATATATTAGAAGTCTTTCAACCATTGTATCACCTAGGCGACTGTATTTGATTGCAAGTGGAAAATTTGGGTGGAAAGAAAATATTTTTCATAGAAATGAATTACCAAGAGATTATGCGTTGGAAAATGTTCCATGGAAAATAAATGGGTTGGAAAAGGTTAACAAATTTTTCATGGAAAATAAATTCTCCTATCCCACAAAGAAAATATTTTCCTTAAAAACAAGGAAAATGTGGCCAAAAGTAGAAAAATTTGAAAAAAAATTTCTATGGAAAAAAAAGGTTGCAATCAAATAAAAGTTGGAAAATAGGTGAGAAAATGCTTTTTCTATGAAAAATTTTGTCAATCAAACAGACCAAAACTGAAAAATTGATAGAAAATTTTCATTTTCCATGGAAAAGAAAGGAAATCAAACACAGCCCTAGATGAAAGTACATAGAACGCATGGGATGCTCTTAGTAAAAAAAGATAATCTAAGATTTTACGTGTCACTCTTAAATTTTACCATAAACACAAATAATGTTAATTAATACGTTAAATTAGACAAAATCGTAATTAAAAAAAACCGTGCATGTTAAGTAAAAAGTCAAAATCAATTTAAAGTACTAAAACATTTTTATGTTATCCCTCATTTTCCCAATTTCCTCCCCAGTTTCATGTGTTACCCAAATTTAATATAACATGTGATCACGATGGAATTTAAACGTCACACTTAGATTTTAAGATTAACGTTTCCGTGATCATTAGTGTCATTGTTAAAAAATTGAATAATTACTACTATAAAAAAATGTATTTAATAACTAATTTTAGATTTTTTAACAAACTCGACTGTTGTAAAATTAACCCATCTAAGATATGTTTGGCTAAAGCTAAAAAAGTAAAATACTCTTTTCTAAAGACTTAATTCACTTTTGAAAAAGTAAATTTTGAACTAAAATCTCAAAAGAAAGAAGTAATTTATGAAAAACTCAAAACAGGTTTGGCAAACCTTTTAAGCTTTTAGCCAATAATTAACTAACCATTAATTAATTAACGTATTTTGCGCTCCAGAAGCATAAGTGAATTAGTAAAGCCTGAGGTGACGTTGGGAAAAAATTTTCGGCAATACAAGTTCGATTCTCGAGTGTGACAGATTTTCACTGAAATATTGTGAAGGTCTGTCTTGGGGGTTGGCCTGTTGGCTCTCTTCCTTAGGTCTCTGTCACTCCTGCACATCCCACGATTTACAATCCGCCTGGTCAAGGAGCCTCTGACACAGGTGGAGGAGTTTCGCTTTTGAGACTTTCCCTTTATCAAAAAGAATTAACGTATTTTGCTATTTTTTCTAGTGGATCCACGTTTGTTAATTCTGAACGAATTGGTTGGTCAAATATATGTACTTGGCTATTCTAAACACCTCAATTCTAAGGTTCAACGAACTTGAATATGATCAAGCTCCTTAAGTCCGTGTACTCGACACCTCTATTCTAGGTTCGGGTTATCTTCATGTTTAATTTTTTAAATTTTACTCTACATTATTTTTTTATTCTTTTGAAGTTAAAAAAACTCACAGTTTTAGTTTTTCTTCTCTTTCATAAATGTGAAAAATTCAATTTGCAAATCGCTTATCTTGTTAATTCATGTAGAGCTCAATCAAAGAATAATATATGTTTTTGGTTGCAGAATAAATTATATAAATTAAATATTTTTAAAAATTAAACAACGTGAGCATTTTCATTTTCTCTGGCTGTAGGATTTGTAATCAAAAATTTTCAATGGTCACGTTTAGTACATATATAGGATGAGGGGATTGTATTAAAGTAGATTATAATGTATTTTGTTAATAAGGTGTTTGGTGCTATACTATATTAAAAAAATAAAAAGAATATTACAATATTTTTATTTATAAGTATTTTTTATGTATAAGTAATTTCTAGACTTATACTATAATTTTTTACTTACTGGTAATAATTTGTTTATTCATATGTAGAGCTGCTAAATGGGACGGGTCGGGTCGGGTCGGGTCGACTCGTCAGAGCAAGACCATACTTGAAACTGGACCAGACTAGCTCAACTCAGTTTTGTGCGGACTAGAAATATGCTGGCTTAACTCAACTCATCGGGCAAACTCGGTCTTAATTTTATTTTTTTCTTTTTTTTAAATAAATTTTTTATTCAATCTAATATATTGCATCAAATACAATCATAATTGTTATGTTCAATTTGACGTACCAAATTACCTCAATAATATAGAGTATTGATCATTAATGCGTCTACACACAAAAGACACAATTTGATATAAAATTAATATTGGTAACTTTTCAAGAACTAAATGGACCAAATTAAATTCAGCTATTTTTCTAAATTTTTCACTACCTTGCATCATGAAACACGGCAATCCTTCTTAACTAACTCCATATGCTAATAGAAAATGCAATTGCACAGGCTGGATATATATTTTTTGAGATTTTTTAAGAGATTAATTTATAAAATTTGGACTCTCATGTATTAATTAATAGATAAACATCAATTTTCTTTCAAAATAATAATATTTTTTTGGTTAATTTTAAACTATTTATTGACACTTTTTTCTAAAAAATATAAATAGTAAAAACATGATAGTCTTATTCTTATAAAATTATTTAGAGCATGTTAGGCATAATTTTATATAAATTTTTTTTTTAAAATTTATTTTTAACAACGTATTATCAATTTTTCAATCAAATATTTTACTAATATTTTTGAAAATTTCTTAAAAAATAATTTTTAAACTCACTTTAATAAAACATGATGATCATCCACTACCAAAAGGGCATTAGGAAAGGATAAGTATTTGAAAAGGTGAATTCCAAGGGCATCATAATTTTAAGAGAAGACTATTCAAGAAAGTGGGACAACCAATGGCATCTTAATTTCAAAAGAAAAACAGTTCAAGCAAGTGGAACAAGTCTTTATCAAAAAATATTCGAGTAAACTTCGATCAAAAAAAAAAAAAAAATATTCGAGTAAACTTTAGTGAAAAGAAAAAGAAGAAGAGAAATATCCAAGCACCACTATAGATTTGTTTCACCTTTATCTCTATATTATTTTTATTTAAATCCAAGTTTCCAACATTTATATTTAGTGTCTAACATATTTTGATAAAAGTTAATAAAATGTGCAGGTTGAAAATTTGATAAAATATGTAGGTCCTATAAAATATGTGATTAAAATTAATTGTTGATTTTGATTTAAATTTTTATCAACTTTTTAAACAAAACAAATGCTTAATATATTTCAATTGAAGTTTTTATTAAGATTATCTATTGTAGATTACCGCTTTATGAATGGAATGCGATCAAATGGGACTTAAAAGTATGTTTTTTTACTTCATATTCCATATGATTTATGGTTTATTTACTTTTACTAGTTAGACACACGCACTTGCACGTGTTTTATAAATATATTGTCAATTTTTTATATTTTCAAAAATTTTATTTTTTAATTATTAATAATTAAAATGTTAAAGTAGCTATTGTTGCAATAAAAATAAAAAAATACAGTTCTTGGTAACATGTTATATTGTATTGTTCGATATTGATATTTTAATTACGGGTTAATTTCACTGATGATCATTAAAGTTTCATTAAAATTACAAAACAGTTACTGAAGTAACAAAGTTTATGCAGTGGTAACTGAAGTTTACTAAAACGTACACCGAATGTCACTCAGTGAAATTCTCCAATTAAGTTGATGATGTGTCACTGATAAATATCCATATGGCACACATTCGAATGACACATGGAAAAAATTATTGACATGTGAACTTTACCCATTAATTATAATAAATTTGAACGTCAATAGATACCTCTAAAATATAGGAACTTATATGAAAATACTTCAAAATATATCACATTTCCATTTCCATTCCCATTTCCTGATTCCATTTCCATTCCTCTAAATTCTAACGTCCTAAATACCCAAATAATTTACTCATTATATTTTAGAGGTATTCATTGAGGTCAAAATTTATTATAATTAGTGGATATTTGTATTACCCTTCAGAATATGAGAGATGCCATTACAACAAAGCTAAAATAACCATTTGGAGGAGTAAATTATTTGGGTATTTGGGACACTAGAGTTTGGAGGAATTGAAATGGAATTGGGATTTGGAAATGGAAATGTGATTTATTTTGAAGTATTTTCAACTAGTTCCTTATATTTTATAGGTATTCACTGATGTCCAAATTTATTATAATTAGTGGGTAAAGTCTACATGTCAATAATTTTTGACACGTGTCATCCGAATGTGTGCCACGTGGATATTTATCAGTGGCACATCATCAACTCAATTGGAGAGTTTCATAGAGTGATCTTCGGTGCACGCTAGTAAACTTCAGTGACGAACGCTAAAACTTTGTTATTTCAGTGACTGTTTTGTAATTTTAATGAAATTTCAGTGACCATCAGTGAAATTAACATTTTTATTTACATTCATAGAAGTACAATTGTAATCAAATATGAGTTTTATATAGTGGTAATATGAGTAGTAATTTGAACCCAATTAAGAGCTTTTGGTGATTTGAAGTTTGATGATTGACGAATCATTGATATCAAATCGTATGGAATTAATGATATATTAGGACGGATGTTCAGGATTGTATTTTATGGAAAAAAAAATTAATAATTATGAATTTAATTGTGAGAGAATGTAATTGATTATATAATATTGTATATTTACTGGAGCAGTGACTCCTTGTAAACAATATTTTTTACGTATGTTCTCTATTTATTAAGCACGTCTGATTTGACGATGTAAATGAAAACAACATAAATATAATTAAGAAATTTTTAAATTAAAAATTAAAAAAGTTTCAAATGTTAGCCGTGAACTATTATCACTGTAATCCAATGTATTAAAAACAATATTTTTATCTCCGTTTTAGTTTTGACAACCATGATTTGAATTTTAATGTAGTAATAAAAAAAGTTACAATTTTTCCATTCATTTTTTTAATCTATTTATCATTTCTTTCATCTACGTAATGCAAATTTTTTTTTTTTTTTTTAAATCATCTTAAGACCTTGATATTTAATTTAATATATTAAATGTTTACTTATTATAATTGTATATTTATTAAATTGTTAAAAAATTAATATACGATATTAATGAACAATAAAAGAGTAATAAGTAAATGTTAAAAGATAATTTCATTCATGTAAGTACAATTACAATCAAATATGAATTTTATATGTCGATAATACCAACAATAAGATCTTTTGGTGATTTAAACTTTGATGATTGACGAACCATTAATATCAAATCTTATATAATTAATGATATGTTGGACTGCATTTTACGAAAAATAAAATTAATAATTACTAATTTTATTGTGAGAGAATGTAATGATTGACTACATAATATTGTACATTTGTTTGAGTAGTAGTTTCTATTGAACAATATTATTTGTATATGTTCTATTTTTATTAGACGTGTCTGGTTTGACGACGTAAATGAAAACGTCATAAATGTAAGTAATAAACAAAAATTAAAGAAGTGTCAATGATTGCCTATGTTGTGAGAATATTATTGAGAGACAGAATTAAGATGAGAAAAATGTTCTATATATATTAATTAAATTAAAAAAAAGTTTCACTCGTAAGTTCTAAACTATAATATATGTTTGGTAGGATTTAAAATTTAAAAAAAAAAGGTAAACTGTGGTTGAAAAGTAAAAATTGTAGGTTTACAAAATATGTGGTTGAAAATAAATTTTAAAAAAAAATTATATATAAAAAAAATTGAACCAAACATGCTCATAATCACTATAATGTAATGTATTAAAATTAGCCATTTTATATCTATTTCAGTGTTGACAACTATAATCTAAATTTTAATACAGTAATAAACAAAGATACAACTTTTTGCATTCATTTTTTTTTTTTGTTGAAACCCATTTCTCATTCATTTCGTCTACGTAATGCCAAAAAAAAAAAAATTTGAGATCATCATTTCACCTTCATATATTAATTTATTAGATTAAATATTTAAAAAACTTAATACATTGTTGAAATTTAATGTACAATAATGATGAATAATAAAATATTAAAAAATAATTATATATTAATGAATACTAAGGGTGAATATGAAATTTTAAAAAATTTATATGAGTAAAATAGTCAAAAAAATGTTTATCTTTTTTAGAGTTTTTTAAATGTAGTATAGATTTGTGATCAAGACTTCAGCTCTTATATAATTCTCTTAAAATTGTAAAATAAAATGGTTTAGCTTTAATATGCAAAATGGAAATTTTCTAAACAAAAGTAAGATTTCTAGGTCCAAAATTTATAAAAGTACATACGAGCCTATTCGTCAAGCTATTGATTTTGCCAACAAAATTCTTGACGATGTTAAGGTTAAAAATTAATTGTAATTTTTGCTTAAAATCTTGATTTAATAGCTAAACTTGTGTACCCTACGGCATTTAAGTACAAAACCTTGTTACAAGTTTGTTATATGAGACACATATAAGAGTATACTTAATAAAGTTTTTTATAAATTATAAACTTTGAGTTTTATAAAATATGTAAATAATAAGTGGATAAAAGTTATGAAATATTTAATATATGTGAATAAAAATAATATTTTATTAATTTATAAATTTTTATAAATACTAACAAACATACAAATGAACATAGCATTTTCAAAAGTAAAAAAAATAGATGGTTTAAGAGGATGATCTATCATTGGAGGAGGAATTATTGTCTAACTTGTGTTAAATGAAGGTTCAAGTGTTCATATTGACTGGTTAATTGTGTTGATCGCAAAAAATGCACTCGGCCGTCTTTGAGAATTGAGACTCGTTACCTGTCGTTATATAGATTTGTTCCATTTATAATTTTATATAGTCTAATCATACAATAAAAAATGTTAAAAATTATACATGTCGTTCTCAATCATTGTTACACTTTTGCTTGTAACTTTTTTTTTTTTTTTTGGAAGATTTTTAACTTCAACTTTTAATTAGTGTAATTAATATAATTTGTCTCTACTAATAATTTTTATCTAATATTTTTATTAAGAATTGTAATTAATTGAGACTTTTAAAAACTTACATAAAATAGATGACTTTTATAAAATTTGTGGACTTTTATGGATTTGTTATTTGTTAAGAATTAATAAAAGTATTTTATAAACTTTGTAGAAAAATTTATGTAGACTTTTATATATAGACATTAATTAAAGACATTCAATTTTTTTTTAAAGAAAAATGATATGCTAAATTTTTATATAAAGCATGATTAGTTTGAATAACTTATCGGGGAATTTTTACAAATAACCATAAAAAACAAAGTATTTTTTAAAATACTGTCATTGTTTCTAAATTTTCAAAATACTGTATGTATATGTATATATTGTTTTAACAAACAAAATCAGAAGCTGGGAAACTTTCCATTTATCAAAATCACAAAAAACTCAATTCCTTCCATATAGATCACACGGCCGACGAGAAGCAAGATTGAGATTCCAAATAAATTCAGATTTGATCCTCAAAAAACAAATTCGACGCGAAATTACAGAACAAAGTTGGACGGAAAATCTCAATTCTAGCCATCGTCTGTGAAATTTCATTCAAATAAACATGAAATTGCAGCCATTATTCAACGCGAATGAATCTCATATTTGATCTCAGATTCCAACGAATTTGCAACGAATGAAATTGCAGATCAAATTTCGTTTATCAACACGAATTTGCAGCCATTATTCATGAAATTGCAGATCAAATTGGACGAAAATCTCACTCCCAGCCATCAACTGTGAAAACTGCAGAACAACTTGGACGGAAAACTTACTTCTATCCACCATCTATACTAAATTGATATTGAACGGAAAACTTACTCCATATTGACCATCAGATGTTTGACAGAATTCTCCAACTTGGTTATCATTGTAACAAATGTAACAAGTTATGTTATTATCTGTTTTTTAATTTCTATTTTGCAATTGTGTTTCTCTATTTTCAGAAAGCTAATTGTTGACCAATGTGTTTATCCAGTTCAATGATTTGCCTCTAGTTGTTTGTTGGATTACTTATGCTGTTTGATAATCTTCCAAATATCTAATTTCTAAATTACAAATGTAACACGTTCTGTTATTTCTAAATTACAAATGTAACAAATATAACACGTTTTGTTATTTCAAAATCACAAATGTAACACGTTCTGTTATTTCAAAATTACAAATGTAACAAGTTCTGTTATTTTAAAAATATCTAATCTTCATCCACAAATTAACAAGTCTTGTTATTTCAATATAGCAAATGTAACAAGTTATGTTATTTCAAAATAACAAATGTAACAAGTTATGTTATTTCAGAATAACAAATGTAACAAGTTATGTTACTATCTGTTTATCAGCATGTTAGAGGCATCTGTTTTATTTAATTTCTGTTTTAGAATTGTGTTTGCACGGTTATTGATAGTGGAAAGTGGTTGCGTGTTGTATGTATTTGGGTTAGTGGGCTGGCGCAGTTATTGATAGTGGAATGTGGAAAGTGGAAATTGCACGTGGAAATTGGGCTTAATGTATTTGGGCTTTTTTTAAAACAGTATTTTTGAAATAAAAAAACTTTAATAGTAAAATTAGAATTTGAAAACTAAAAGGAGTAAGGAGTGCAATTTCCACTAACTTATCGCATGTTCAAAACATCCACAATACATGTAATTAAGAATCCAAAATAATAAATATTGTGGGGTTCTGTCATAGGAGTTGGCCTGTTGGCTTTCTTCCTTGGATCCCTGCCACTCGTGCACATCTCTCGATTTACAACCCGCTTGGTTAAGGGGCCTCTAACACAAGTGAGAAGTTTCGCCTACGGGACTTTCACCTTATTAGAAGAATAAAAAATAATAAATATTTCTCATGTCAATAAATATATTTCTAAAAAAATATTAAAAAAAATAAAGTCAAATCAATTAGATTAGATTAACAAGTGGGGTGAATCTAACAATATTTTTTGAAGACAAACAAACATGATATCAAATAAAACCTATGCTATCATGCATCGAAAAAATCATGAATGCAAAATTATCATAATTAGAAAGTAAAACAACGCATTACAATTAATTATAAGAATTCATTAAATAAAAAATTGATTTAAAAAAATATACCATGTCATGCAATTGAGAAAAACCTAATAGAAGGTGATATAACCGGATAGAGCTCTTCTAGTGAAGTTGAGAGACACGACAGTGGCAGAAAATAGATCAATGTATTACCAGTGAGAGGCGGTGGTAGCGCAAGGATCAGTGCGGCATGCCAATTGAGGAGGAGATTGTTGGAGCCTTGAAAGATTGAAACTTTGAAATTCAGAAGCCACGTTGCATTTTCTTGTGATTAATTTGAAGAAGAAGAATTAGGGAAAAGCAATAGAAATAGATAATAAAAAGGAAAATCAACAATGAAAAAAGGTCATGCGGTATGGGATTAAACATGCAACATTTCATTGGTTTCACGATGGATGATTATGGCGGCAGATGATGGTGTTACGGTGGTGGGGTGAATTTTTTTTCTTTTTGGTAGAGTAGGTATTTGGTGGTATGGAGGTGGTGGGATGAGGTAGGGTTGGTGGATTAAAAAGTTATTTTGTATTTTTTAAAAAATACGGGACTTCATTTCTAATTTTTGTTAAATTTTTTGTTGTATTTAGATTTCTTTTATTTTTATTTATT
Source organism: Forsythia viridissima (assembly GCA_030279155.1). Classification (NCBI taxonomy): domain Eukaryota; kingdom Viridiplantae; phylum Streptophyta; class Magnoliopsida; order Lamiales; family Oleaceae; genus Forsythia; species Forsythia viridissima. The sequence goes on from CM059033.1 coordinate 2,322,345, forward strand.
TTAAGAAGATGACAAATTCGTCAAAATCTATTAATAGAGACGTGATTTGTAATTAAATGAAATGTTGAAGATGTCTAGTACTATAAAAATTAGTCAATGATAGATTAGTAATAAACTATAAAAATTGAGAATAAAAAATGCAAAATTTCCAAAATCAAAAAACAAAACGTATAATTTAACGTAAAATTAGTATTGCACATATGGGCGTACCAACTCTCAAATGCTGGAATGCTAAGAACATGTTTGCTACTGCTTAAATTATAATTTTAGTTGATTAAACTGGTCAAACATACTTTTTATCCACATACTTTATAAGATATATAATTTATAATTTATTTTTATTTACACATTTATCCATAATTTATAATATAAGTGCTTAAAATATAATTTCATCAATACCAAACCTATGCTAAGTAATGCAAATTCCAGTCGACTACTGACTCGTTGTTGGTGCGATGGACTTGAACTGCTCAATTCAGTCATATTTGGTTGGCAATCACGTGATATAAACAATCGATCAAACCTATATAGATGTCATATCATATCAAACATGTAAGAAGAACGGGTCCAGCAGGTAGCACGAACCTGCTGACATTTGACCAGGCCGAACCTTAGCTTAGGGAAGAAAAGAAAAGTGTGGAATGTTCAATAATAAAAGCAAAATTTTCAATACTCAAATTTATATTTAGGATTTGTTCGGTTGCTATTTTATTTAAAAAAATTTATTTTTTTGTTTATAATTTTTGACTTTTCAACTCTTTTTACACTACTAAAACTTTTGAAAAATAAAAAAGTAATCAAAAAAACCTATTTTTTCCCCAAAAAATTTCTACCAAACAAGCCCTTAATTTAAAATTTATCTACGTATTCTTTAAAAATAAAGATAAGTCTTTCGCTCAATTTATTCATAAATAAGTTTATTATCTGATTTTTCTTTGTAAATAATTATTAATTTCGATTAATTTACATAATTAAACTATTAAAACATATTTAAGGACTTTAATTTCCTAATAGTATCTTAATTTAATCATAAATCAAAACTTCAAAACTTGTGAGTCGACAATATTGATTATGTGGTCAATGAGATTCCTAACTCAGAAGGTACACCAAAGACAAAATATCACAAATTTTAATCAATATTATTGCAATTAATCATAATTAGTGTTGACATAATGACTAATTTAAAAATCATTTATTAATAATAGTAAATTTAATTATTGTTCACCTACCCCTCTCTCAATTATTTATCTCGGAAACTTTCTAGCAAATTCCCTCATTTGGCCTAACTTGACGAATTCCCGTGAAATAAAAATCGAATGGAAAAATTTCGAACCGGACCAAATTCTGGTTCAATTGTATGCTGTTAACCTAATATATAAAAAACCAGTAAAAGAACCACTAAACCGATCAATTTAACCGTGACATGGCGGTGGAAAACCGTAATGGGTGGAAAAGATATTATAAGGTGTCCTACGCTACACCGCTAACTGTGAGCGCGAAAAGTTCGGTGGTCCACACGCAATTAATTATCTCCCCCACTCAGATAAAAGGACAACTTGCCTTTGCCGTGTGGTTTTGGTGAACCCACGTCATATTGGAGACGTGGCGTAATCTAATAGGTGGAATATCTAGGTCGGTTTCGCCTCGGACGGTCACATGGCTATATAAAGGGACATCGTCTATACAGATAGATCATCCAATTCTCTTTTTTATTATTTTCGCAAAGCTCTCTCAAATCTTCCTTTCAAGGTATTTGAGTTTTCTCCTATTTCATTTATAATTTCTTTATGATTCTAAGCTACTTTTTTATTTTGATGAATTTTTCCTTGGGGCGTATATTATAGACGATCTGAAAGTAATTCATTTCGGGATCTTGTTTATTAGTTTTTACGATAGATCGATGTTTTTTTCTGATCATGGCCTCTCTTTTATAGGGGATTATTTTTTTTCTTCGGAAGAAAATTATAGGGGCTGTTAAATTCTCTTTGTAGTGTCTATTGATTTTGGATTTGTTGAATCTATTGACTCAAGTATTTTGATAAGATTTGATACAACTTATTTGCTTTTATCCCGGATCCGTTGTTTTTGTAAGGTATAGTATATGTTGTTTGAGGTTTTCCTGCGATTTGATGATGGGAAATTTCCTTGGGATTATATTTACTTGATTGGCATTTATATGCTGCACCGTTTTGTTTTCTTTATTTGTTGACGAGAAGATAAAGAATTTGAGGAGGTTTCAATCGTTTATATGCCCTGTAGTCGTTGGTTGATGAATTTCTTTGGTTTGGTTTGCCCGATTTGAGAAATACATTAGTAAACGAGTTAAATTCTGATATGATTTTGTTTTTTGTTTGACTTAACAGATGCAGATTTTCGTAAAAACACTGACTGGAAAGACCATCACCCTTGAGGTGGAAAGCTCTGATACCATCGACAATGTCAAGGCTAAGATTCAAGACAAGGAGGGTATCCCTCCAGACCAGCAGAGGTTGATCTTTGCCGGTAAGCAACTCGAGGATGGCCGTACCCTGGCAGACTACAATATCCAGAAGGAGTCCACCCTTCATCTGGTCCTCAGATTGAGGGGAGGAATGCAAATCTTTGTTAAGACTCTCACCGGCAAGACCATTACTCTTGAGGTGGAAAGCTCGGACACCATTGACAATGTTAAGGCCAAGATCCAGGATAAGGAGGGCATCCCACCGGATCAGCAGAGGCTTATCTTCGCTGGGAAACAGCTTGAGGATGGCCGCACTCTGGCAGACTACAACATTCAGAAAGAATCCACCCTTCACTTGGTTCTGAGGCTCCGTGGGGGTATGCAAATTTTTGTGAAGACCTTGACGGGCAAGACGATCACCTTGGAGGTGGAGAGTTCAGACACCATCGACAATGTCAAGGCCAAAATCCAGGATAAGGAGGGCATCCCACCAGATCAGCAAAGGCTCATTTTCGCTGGGAAACAGCTTGAGGATGGCCGCACATTGGCAGACTACAACATCCAGAAAGAATCCACTCTTCACTTGGTTCTGAGGCTCCGTGGAGGTATGCAAATTTTTGTGAAGACATTGACGGGCAAGACAATCACCTTGGAGGTTGAGAGCTCGGACACCATCGACAATGTCAAGGCCAAAATCCAGGATAAGGAGGGCATCCCACCAGATCAGCAAAGGCTCATCTTCGCTGGGAAACAGCTTGAGGATGGCCGCACATTGGCAGACTACAACATCCAGAAAGAATCCACTCTTCACTTGGTTCTGAGGCTCCGTGGAGGTATGCAAATTTTTGTGAAGACGTTGACGGGCAAGACAATCACCTTGGAGGTAGAGAGCTCGGACACCATTGACAATGTCAAGGCCAAAATCCAGGATAAGGAGGGCATTCCACCAGATCAGCAGAGGCTAATCTTCGCTGGAAAACAGCTTGAGGATGGCCGCACTCTGGCAGACTACAACATCCAGAAGGAATCCACCCTTCACTTGGTTCTGAGGCTGCGTGGAGGAATGCAGATTTTTGTGAAGACCTTGACGGGCAAGACAATCACCTTGGAGGTGGAGAGCTCAGATACCATTGACAACGTCAAGGCTAAAATCCAGGATAAGGAGGGCATCCCACCAGATCAGCAGAGGCTTATCTTCGCTGGAAAACAGCTCGAGGATGGTCGCACTTTGGCTGACTACAACATCCAGAAGGAGTCTACCCTTCATCTTGTCCTCCGCCTTCGAGGTGGTTTCTGAAAATTATCCTGACAGTGGTCTGGAGGTGGTAGCGTATGGTCTTTGGTATGGTATCTATAGTGTCTGTTCTATGGTTGTTATATGCCATTTTTGAATGGCTCATGTGAAACTTCAAATATTTTGATGTTTTTGTTCCCCTTAGGGGCAGTTCTGTGTGTTCTTAGACAATGGTTCTAAGGGGTTCCCCAATTATGAATAAAATTTAGTATTTGCACATTTCTCCGTCTTGAATTGTTTGTCTGATGAACACCAACAACATGCACATAACTTGCAATTACAGATGAATATGATGGATGGACACTTATAATTTCTGTGGTGGGTGATTCTGATTAAAAACCTGGTTATGGTCAGGGGATAAGAAATTATTTCTTGTTTGTTTATTGTTACTTGCTGCCTTTGTTTCATTGTTCGTCTTGCCCTCTTTTTTGCCTTTTGTCAAGGGAAGCAAGAGTGTCTAACCTGTTTTGTTTCATTGTCCATCCGCCTTTGTTTCTTCCTTCTGACGAGGGAAGCGTGTGTCGATGGCCAAATAGGCGGCTTAAGCAGCATACATCATACATGTGCACGCAATAGAACTTACTCCAACATGCCACTTGCAGTTGAAGGAATTGGAATTACCTTAGACGGTATGATGTTGCCGGAATTATAGTTGAATTGCACGAAGTAGAATGTTACCTTCCCGAACATTACTTGTTTTCGTTCTCTCTTTTCTTATTTATATTATCATCTTCCTGTTATTTGTAGTTTGGTTATTATCGTGATTCTTCATGTTCTCTGTTCTCTTCTCGTATGATTGTGATGATGGACTTCATGTTCTATGTTCTCTTCTTCTCGTATGATTGTGATGAGGGAATGTTGTGTTGGATTATAAAATACTCTATTGGTTCCACCTTTTCATTTCCTGGAGTTATATGCTGGGAACTTCCGAAGAAGTGGTTGTTGTTGAGCTCTCTTGAGTCTTGATCTGTGTGTGTTGTCTATGTGACTTGCATTCGTAAGTTGAGGTTTCATAAATTGAGAAAGAGTCTTTTACTAAGTGAACATGCAAGACGGTGGATTATGTAGCGTGATAAAGTGACTAGGGTGCTTACAGATTTGTCCATCAAGAAAAAAATGACTTACCATGTAATGGAGATTTTTTTTTTTTTTTTTTTAAAGTTCTGCTTACAGATTAGTCCATCAAGAAAAAATGACTTGCGTTATGGAGATTTTTTTTTTTATTTTAAAGTTCTGCTTACAGATTAGTCCATAAAGAAAAAATGACTTGCGTTATGGAGATTTTTTTTTTTATAAAAAATTCTTTGAACTAGTGCATGTAATGACTGAATGAATAGTATGACTAGTTGGAAGGATTCTAATTAGGCCAAAACTCAAATGAACGACAGCAGTGCAAAAAATAATGACCTACCACTATAAGAAATATGCCTATTTACCACAGTCGATAACCGTCGTTACAAGTAATGAAATTCGTGGTAAAAACTTTGTCGTAAATAGGCATATTTCTTGTAGTGTACCATGCACATTACTAGCTTGGCTAATAATTCTTGAGCACGGTTGTGGCCTAGCATCACTGTCCTGTCCTCAAACTGATGCAAGTTGGGCACAGCTATTCGTCAATGTTGAAAACCATCTCAGTAGCAACTTTGCTCTGGTCTCAAGCAATGTCACTTCTTAGCACTCTTTGGCTCTGATTGCAGCGCCTTTTTCCAGCAAAGAGAACCATGGCACCACAAACTTGTATTTTGCCATAAATGATCTTTTTACTTGTTCGAGTTCGAGCATGTTGGTCTGTTCAGGAGCTCCAAGACCGAGTTGCACCTTGAGAAGGTTGTGACTTGCGAATGATCTAATTGCTGAAGGGAGAGCCGTCTTTTTGATGAATAGAATTATGTCTATTTGAAGTCAAAGGCGAGGAAAACAGAAGCCCAAAGGTGGTTTGAATTTGCCACTGCAAGTCTGCAGCCGCAAGGAGATGTTGAAATCAACCTTGAGAAATTGAAACAAATCTTTTTTTTTTTAATCTGGAAAAAGAAGTAGGTATTGAACTCACGAACTGACACGAAGAAAATGCCATTTGAATTTGTAAAAATCTAGGTAGAGCTTGAGGGCATAAAGTGGGGAAGGGGAGAGGCGAGTGGATTAGAATATTTTTATGGTTCTTATCAATGTGCTTATTTCGGATTCGTTTTTACTGCCCAAAAGGGTATAAGAGAAAAAGGGATCCAAAAACGTCCAGGTCGAAATATGGCTTTCAAATCAAGTTCTGAATTAGTGGATGCTGCCAAAAGGAGTGGCGATGCCATACGCTAGAAGGAAGAGACTCATAAAATGGCACCGTCGGAAGGGCCATCGCTAAACGAATAAAAGTTACTCTAGGGACAACAGTCTGATGTTCCCCAATAGCTCACATCGACGGGAAAGTTTGGTACCACGATGTCGGCTCTTCACCACGGACTGTAGTATGTTCTAAGGGTTAGGCTGTTCACCCATTAAAGCAGTACGTGAGCTGTATTCAAAACGTCGTGAGATAGTTTGGTCTTATCAATAGTTAAATCAATTATTTCTTCGGAATACTAAAAAAAAGATTCCTAAGTGATTTGGGGGTTCCTAGTTCCAACTAGGACTATCATAGATCGTAATTCTTAAACGAGCAATAGAAAAGATTCTGGAGCATCCTGCAACCTAGCCATCGCTCCTTTGTGCAAGCTTTGGAAAACAGGTGGAAATTTATGTGTTTTTCAAAAAATATTTCAACTTAACAATAGAATAACATAACAATGAAAAACACACTAAATGAATAAAATTATCAAAATTGCTAAAAAAATTCAGAAACATAGATATCATAGATTCCATTGAGGTCCTTTCTCATATTTGTTTGATAGAGCGTTTTAACAAATTTTGATAATAAGTAAATAAAATGTATTATTGAAAAGTTAATAAACGTTGTGAATATTATAAAATGTGTAGTTAAAAGTAATTGTTAATTTTTTAACTCTACTTATTAGCATATTGTAATTTGAATCAAACTAGGGCTATAATTTAAACAAAATTTTAGCTTTTATGGAAAAAAATTGTACACATACTAATTTTATCAACTTTTTTTTTTTAGTTTTTTAAAAGTTTAGGGAATGGTAAACGAATTTCCTTTGGTTCTCCTTGCAATCACCCTCTTTTTTTTTTGAGGGACTCAGAGAAAAAAAAATTAAAAAATTTAAAGGGAAATATTTTCTACTTCTAAAAATTTTAAAAGGAAAAATACAATTACTTCCAAATGTATCAAAAGAAACCAAAAAAAAAAAAAAGAAAAAAAACGGGTTTTCAAAAGTTTCATTTCTAAAAAATTAAAAAATAAAAAAAGAACTCCTAAAAGTAAATCCAATTTTCTTACTCTCTCCGTCCCAAATATATAAGCTGATTAAATTTTTCACACAGATTAAAAATGTTATTGAAAAAGTAAATTTTACCAATAGTTTTTCTAATTTAACCTTATTTAATAAGTATTATTTAAAAATAATAATTATTAAAATATTGTTGAAAATATTCCTTATGTGTGAAACTTGTAATGTGTGGAAACCAGAAACCAAAACTTGTAATGTGTAGAAAACCATTAAATATTTGAAGTTAAAATTTCCAAATTTCCAAGTATTGAATAATAAATATGGATAAATTATGAATGTACAATTTCAAAATTAAGATAGAAAAAATGATTATAAATAAACAAATTAAATAAGGATATTTTAGTAAAAGAAAAAAAAAACATCTCAAAATAAAAACAAACTTATATATTTGGGATAAGAGAAAAAAGAAAAATATCGTATATATTTGGGACGAGGAAGTATTTGATGAAGAAAAGTAGAAGTATATGAATATGAGTGAAAGTAAAAAAAGAAATACGTCCCACTTATTTTAACAAAATAATTATTTTCTCTTAACAATTTAAAGATAAAGTAGTTGACATAATTATCTAAATTTTTAGTTGGGAATATATAAAGACAACAATAAGGGTAAAACTTCCGACCTATCAGAATGGCATTAATGCATGATCGCAATAAGTATGTGTGGAAGTTAAAAAGAAATTAAGAAGAAAAAAGTGAAAAGCATTTCTTAGATTTTGAAAGGGAAAGCACACAGGATCATGTGCTTGTTACATGTGTTTCCTCTAAACTAGCTGAAAAGCAAGAGGGAACAACTTTATTTTACACATAAAAACGATTTCCGAAAGTCTCATTATTCAGAAAAACACTGCACGGATTTGGCACTGCCTAGGTTCCACATCACATTTGCTGGGAAGATTCTCAGCTTTCTGAACAATTTCTTCCATTTCTCGAGTCTGATACCTTCCTCCCTGCTGCTGTTGCTGCTGCACTACCTGCTTAATAGCCTGGCAACGGCACCTCTCGCTCATATTTCTCAGTTGCAGGCAGCAATCGTCGAGGTGTTCCTCCTGCTGTTGTGGGTTTCTGAAACTTCTCAGTGATATTTGTTCAGATTGTGATCCCTGAGACAGATACATCTTGCAGTGGTAGAGCTGCTGCTGCTGCTGGAACTGTTGCCTGCAGTCATCGTTTTCTTCCTCCACTACGGTGGTTGTGATGGTGGTGCGGTATCCAAAGGCACTGGCGAGGGCTAGAAGAGCCACAAAGCAGGCGGCGAGGAATACGAGTTTGGCCATTGTGATTTTGTATATATGCTGGAGTTTTTGCTTGCTGGGGTGAGTGGAAGTTGAGGAGGAGGGGCGTATTTATACTTGTTTGGGCGTGTGCATGGGCAGTACGTGGAGGTTGATGGGGGGTTTGGAGGATGGACGCGGAGGCTAGTCACGATGGTGAGGTGGCGGAATGATGGATTGCAGCTTACACGTATATATACACATGCATATCCTGTCAAATATCATTTGGTTTTTCTTTGCACCTGGTTTCCATCCACTGAAAGGCACTCTTCAATTGCATTTTTTGCGATTGTGGAGACTGATTTTTACGAATAAGTATAGACACAGTCTTTTATTAAAGAATTAAAGATGAGGATCATTTTCTTAATAATGGTGAAACTGGTCTTTCCTTAGAACAAACACTTCAAGAATCCAATTTAGCTCTTGTTATGTTCTTATTTTTTTTCTCAAAAAAACCTATATTTTGCTTAGTTTTTTCGACTTTTCAAACTTTTTACATTACAAAAAAGTTTGAAAAGTCAAAAAAATAGGCAAAAAAACCTATTTTTTGAAAAAAACTACACCGAACAAGCTCTTAATAGTTTTTTGAGTCAGCCATTTTTTAAAAGAGTATATTGACGACATTTTTCTCTTTTGTAGGGTAAAAAAATTTTAGGGTTTGAGTGAGTAACAAAATTTATATAACTGTAACCATTTTTTTATACAGTGGAATATTTTTGTTGTGGAAAGTATGTGGTTTTTTCGATTTCAGAGATTTTGACTTGAATTCTTGTGATATTTTTTTACATCTATTTTATTTTTGTAGCATTTAAATATTTTTCTTAATGAAGATTTTGTAGGCGAATCAAATAATTAGTCTCAATTTTTAATAATTTAGACAACTTCTAAAGAGTTTCAATACATTATTTGCGTTGTTTAATTTTTTTTTTTATAATTTGCTACTAATGAAATTAAACCAAAGTTATACTCCTAACTTAGAGCATGTTTGGTATAGTTTTTTTTCTCAAAATCTATTTTTTTGCTTATAATTTTTGACTTTTCAACTCTTTTTACACTATAAAAATTGTCAAAAAGTAACCAAAAAAACTCATTTTTCCCCAAAAAAAATTCTACCGAACAAGCCCTTATGAAGACTCGTACTTAGCTAGCTTGTTCACACTTTAAACCAAAGTTAGATTTAGTGTCCGTTTGAAATTGATTTTAGAACTCAACTTCTGATCATCAAACAATCCAAAGTTATTTTAGACATTTGATAAATTTTAAAAAAATTATTATAAAGAATCTATATTATTTGACCACATATTTTGAGAAGCAACAACAACTAGCTCTCAAATTTTGATTTTAGTTTTTCTATTTATATATTATTGAAATATCAAATTTAATTTTAATTAATTAAAGTAATTCCTTTTATGTCATGATTTTTAAAATAAATTTAATTAATTTTTGTACTGTAAGACTTGTACTTATTGTTTTTTAATTTTTATAAATTTTGAGATTTAATAGATATTTATTATTTTATTTTAAAATAACTAGAGTGAATGTATTATTTTGAAAAAAGTATTGGATAATATTACATATTGTTATAAAAGTAAAAATAAATTTTACAATATTATTCACAATAATAATAATAATACCAAATAATATTATTATAATCAATATTTATTTTAATAATTTTATACAGCCACATCGATAATCACTTTTATTTATTAAACGTTCAAATGCCAATTTTAAAATAAGAGTTTACTAAATACTTATCTGATTTTTCTCACAACTGATTTTTTTTACATCACAACAAAAACTGATTATCTTAAAAGTACAACAATACTAAATCAAGCTTCAATCAAACTTGTTTACCTTTTAAGCATGGTGTCTAAGGACTTGTTCGGTTGTCATTTTATCCAAAAAAATCCATTTTTTTGCCTACAATTTTTGACTTTTCAACCTTTTTTACACTACCAAAACCTTTAAAAAGTCAAAAAGTAACCAAAAAAATCATTTTTCCCCCCAAAAAATCTCTACCGAATAAGCCCTAAATAATGCTTTATGACATATTTACATATAAATTATAGACTATAAAAGTTACTTTTTAATTATTTTTTCTTTTGTTGAAAAAAACCTTAAATGGTTAAATGTGGAATCAATAATCAATGTATAAAGATTTTAACTATTTTGTTTTACAAGATTAATGTTTTAAGATGAAACAAAGACTATATTTTTTGTATAAAATAATTTTACTTTTAACATTATTTGGTAATTTTACCTATTTATAGTAAATATTAGTAAAAGTTTTCGTGGAACTTTAATTGGTTGGGGCATCTCACAGGAATTGAGTCCAATTTCTTTATTGTTCACAAGATTCTTGTTAAGAAAAAAAATATAAAAAGATAGAAAAATTTATAGGCTATTAAAGTTTTCCACTATATGAAAAATCATATCCAAATTCTCTAAATCTTAGGGTGTGTTTGATTGCAATCAAGAAATTTGAGTGGAAAGAAAATAAATTCAATGGAATTGAATTGCCAAGAAATTATTGATTGAAACTCCTTCCCCTAAAAAAATATTTTCTTTGAAAACAAGGAAAATGTGGCCAAAACAAAGAAAATGAGAAAATGTTTTACATGAAGAAAAAAAAGGTTACAATCAAACACAACATGGAAAATAAGTGAGAAAAAATTTTTTCCATGGAAAATTTTGTGCAATCAAACATGTCAATTGGAAAATAGGTAGAAAAAGGGATTTTCCATGGAAAACTATGTTCAATCAAACAAAGCCTTAAGAAAAATAATATTCTAAGCTTTACTACATCCACCAATTTCTACTCTTTGTACAATCCACAAAGATAACAAGAAAAACTATGATGTTAGGCTTATAATTTTTCTATCAAAAAATCATCAAGTCACATACACAAAAGAGAAGAAAAATACGTCAATTTATAATTAAAGTATAACTTAAATTTCTTTCAAGTTTTGACTGTCAAAGTGTCCAAGATTTAGAAACTTGTTCAATTTTAGTCATAAAATATAATATAATATCACATCTTTTCTTTTTCAACAATTGATGTATCTTTTGATTTTGACAAGTTTTAAGAAAATATTCCAACAATCTACACATTAACAAAAAATGAGTTAAAACTTAATCATCTTTTGTGCAACTTTTCATCTCAATATTTTAGAAAAATATCATTAACTTTGACAATCCCAATTCTCAAAATAGAGAATTAACATACTTCACCGTATAACTATAATCACTTAGAAATAACGAATTCTTAGAATTTCATCGGCCGATGTCGAATAAATTTGCTGAAATATTATGGTGCAACTCCCTTGTTTGACTTACCACGATTTTTATCGGCCATCAACATAAATTTCACTACATACCTTGCATTAATGTTAAGTTAATGTTTGTGTGCAAATTTGTGGACCCGCTAGTAGTAACACATCATCTATCATAGCAATTAGCTCATGCAACGAGATGCAAATATCTCACTTAAGCAATATCATCATCTCCAATAAAGAGAGACATATTGTCCATATCTGATTTTAAGCAGTTAGCCAAGCCTGCTCCATCATTTGGACAAATTTTCTTTACATGACCATGTTGTCCACAGTTCTAACAGAATATTTATATTTACATGAAGTTATTCTTCTTCCATTTTTTAGCAATAATTAATGAGTTTTCAGATAAAATATTACTTCCAGCACTCAACATCCTTTCTTAAAAAATTAATTTATTTGTAACTTCTTCGAAATTCACAATTTCCTTCACATACATCAAAATTAGTTTGATGTGTTCATAAGATGATGAAATAGTTCAAATGTATGTTAATATTTTCTCCTCATCATCAAATTTAATTCCAATAGCATCCAGTTCAGAAACGATCCCATCAAGAATACTCAAGTGATCTGAGATTTTCGTAATTATATTCATTCGTAAAGAATGAAACTGTTCCATCAAATACAATCGATTTGAAAGACAATTTATTTGATATAACTGTTCATATTTTTCCCATAATTCATTTGCATCAGATACTCCATAAAATTTTGTAAGAACGTTTTTTGTTAGACAGAAACGTATTATACATATAGTTTTCAAATCCAAATATTCTCAATCCTCATCGCCGTACTGAATTTTTCAGTATCTTTATCAGAAAATAGGGGTTGATTTCTCTTTCAAAGCTTTTGTGTAGACCAAATTGAATCAAAACATTTTTTTTACTTGTACTTACCACAAGCTAAAATTGATTCTCCCATCAAGTTTTTCCACGTCATATTTGATAGACATATCTTCTATATGCGCCAACACTCTAATACCACTGTTGAGAATTGAAATCAACTTTTTTATTATCTAAAATCCTTGTTCATAGGAAAAATAACGAGAAAAAAATATAAAAAATAGAAAAATTTATGAACTGTCAAAGTTTTTCACTATACGAAAAATCGTTACAATCATATATAATTTCACTCACCCAAATTCTCAAAGTATCTTAAGAAAAATAATATCCTAAATTTTACTACACCTACCAATTTGTACTATTTATACAACCCACAAAGAGAACAAGAAAAACTAGGATGCTAGACTTACAATTTTTCTATAAAAAAAAAACCTTTAAGTCACATACACAAAAGAGAAGAAAAATGCGTCAATTTATAATTAAAGTATGATCTAAATTTCTTCTAAGTTTCAATTGTCAAAGTGTTCAAGATTTAGAAACTTATTCAATTTTAATAAACAAATATAATATAATATAATATCACATATTTTACTTTTCAACAATTGATACATATTTTGATTTTTACAAATTTTGAAAAAATATCATACAAACAGGCTAAGCACTTTTCAAGTATAAAATTTAAAAAATTCAATTAGTAGCTCCCCCTCACACCCCACCCCAATGCACCCAAAAATCAATCATAAATCAATTTATTTAATACATACAAATAATAAATAATAATTCTAACTCAAAGAATGAATGAAAGGTATAGTACACCCAAACATCAAGCATCACTATTTGATGAATCGCCAAAACATTTTTAAAAGGAGAATATGGTTTTACGTATAAGACATGTATATAAAAAGTGATATTTTCACTATATACTATAAAATATAAAATAATTTAAAAAATATTATTTAACTTTTTAATTCTAAATATACATTTTTATTTTTTATTTTTATCACACTTATTGTTATATCTATCACATTTGTTAAATTTCTTATAAAAAATGTGTGTTATATTTGAAATTTAAAAATGTTTAAAAGTAATTGTAGAATTTTTATATAAAATCAAATATGTGACAAAATTATCACTACTAAAAATATAATTAGGTTGATCAACGTTGAGCATTCATAATGTTTTCAAGTAAAAAATTCACCTCAATCTTACTTATTCTATTTACTACTCGTTTGGTCTAGTTTATAAATCAATTTATTTGATTAAAAAATAATTTATTTAATCAAATCTTTTGCTTTCATAACTTGAAATTTTTGACTATTTTTGATCAAATAAACTAATTTACTTAGTTTACTCATTCTTTATTAATTATACTCGACTGCTCGTACATGCTGTTCAGTATCTACTAGAATTATATAGAATAGGGTCACATCAATTTGTCTAAATACTTTTTGAAAATGAAGTCGCTCACTACCGATAGTCATTCTACATAATATTGCTTAATTAGATAAATTATTTATTCTAATTGAGTAAGGTATTTATAGTCATTTATTATAAATAATTTATCTAATTAAATAATATCATATAGAATAATTACCAATAATGAACAATTATAAATATCATTACTCATATAATATACTTCTAATTTTTTAGGCTTGGCAACTTTCTATTTGGATGTCTAACAAATGTTCCAAATCCATTTTAGAACATTTTAATGTCCTTTTGAGTTGATTTCCATTTCGTATCATTTGCCGTCCTATTTTTTTTAGGCCAACTTGCCTTGAACACAAACCACAGACAAGCGGGCCTGCATGTTAATCACCATCTAACTATGTCGGAAGAATCTAAACAAAATTACTCATTGGAAAATTGGCGCAAATGGTCTCTAACGTATGTTATTAGTGCGTAAATAGTCTCTAACTTTTTATTTTTGGCATAATGGTCTCTAACCTATTCATTTAGGTGCACAATTGGTCATTTTTGACAGATTCTGTAAAAATCCGTTAAAACCTTTTCAAAATTGGCGCAAATGGTCCCTCTCATGTTTTTTTGTCTTTATTAGTGGGGGTAAAATTATCAAGTTACATTTTTCTTTCAATTGGCGCAAATGGTCCCTAACCTTTACTTTTTTTTGGCGCAAATAGTCCATAACCTATAATTATATTTTGGTGCACAATTGGTCCTTATTTGATGAAAAAGACAAAAATATCCGATACTTTTAATTAAAAAAATTTGCAATTGGATTTTTAACCTTTAAAAAAAGTGAAAATGAGTCCGATACTTTAATTTTTTTATTCAAAAAATTAAAAAAAAAACTAACAAATTGACAATATACTAAATTACTTTGTATATTTTACGAACTATTATTAAATAACTAAAATTTAAGCTCATAATTATTAACGAATGTACTAATTAAAATTATTTTATTATAATTAAATAATCATATTATTTAAAATTCAAACTTTAATTTTATCGTTACAATATAAAAAAAATAACTTTGTCACAAATAAAAATTTTAATTACTTTCCAAACAGCACATATCCGTTAAATCAAACAATATCTATCCATGTAGCCAAACATGAGTCTTCTTCTTCGTTGAATTTTCTTCTTGTCCAAACAATCAACCACCCTCGGATAACCCGTCCAAAACTAAAAAAAAATTCCACCGGAGAAAACCATCGGATCTGCGTCGGTCATTTTCCTCGCAGATCAGATGGATCTTGAACCAGACATGCATGACCGATTTGCGCAAATCCAGCAGAATTTGCGCGGAATCTGTGCGACTCCAGTTGCGCAAATCGAGCTAAATCTGTGTGATTCCGATCGAGCAGATCTGGCTAGATCTGCGTGGCCACTGCGCAGATCCCATCAAATACGCGTGACCTGGTGGCACAGATCCCGTTGGATCTACGCGAGCCACTAGATCGGAGTCGCGCAGATCCAACGAGATCTGCGCGGCCTCGCGCAAATCCATCCGGCTATGTCCCTTTTTTTATTTTATTTTTGTTTTTTTTTCGACCTTCAATCTTCAAGATCCACCGGATCTGTGAGGAAGATAATCGGCGTAGATCCGATGGTTTTCTCTGGTGGAAATTTTTTTAGTTTTGGATGGGTTATCTGGTGGTGGTTGGTTGTTTGGACAAGAAGAAAATTCAATGAAAAAGAAGACTCACGTTTGGCTACATGGATAGATATTGTTTGGTTCAACAGATAGGTGTTGTTTGGAAAGTAATTAAAATTTTTATTTGTGACAAAGTTATTTTTTTTTATATTGTAACGTTAAAATTAAAGTTTGAATTTTAAATAATATGATTATTTAATAATAATAAAATAATTTTAATTAGCACATTCGTTAATAATTATTAGCTTAAATTTTAATTATTTTATAATAGTTCGTAAAATATACAAAATAATTTAGTATATTGTCAATTTGTTAGTTTTCTTTTAATTTTTTTAATAAAAAAATTAAAGTATCGGACTCATTTTCACTTTTTTTAAGGGTTAGGAATCCAATTGCAAATTTCTTTAATTAAAAGTAATGATATTTTTGTCTTTTTCATCAAATAAGGACCAATTGTGCACTAAAATATAATTATAGGTTATGGACTATTAGCGCCAAAAAAAGTAAAGGTTAGGGACCATTTGCGCCAATTGAAAGAAAAATGTAACTTGACAATTTTACCCCACTAATAAAGACAAACAAATATGAGAGGGACCATTTGCGCCAATTTTGAAAAGGGTTTAACGAATTTTTAACGGAATCCGTAAAAAATGACCAATTGTGCACTTAAATGGATAGGTTAGGGACCATTCTGTCAAAAATAAAAAGTTAGTGACCATTTGCACACTAATGACATACGTTAGGGACCATTTGCGCTAATTTCTCTTACCATTTGGTCTTATAAAGATAGATTTTTATTTATTTATTTATCCTAAATTATAGATTACTTTCTTTATTAATATAATATTTAATTCTTAATTTTCTAATATAATCCTATTTAATTTATTTTAATATGTTTTGTTAAATTGTTATCTACAAATATGAATTATTATTATTAATTGTAGATAGTATATTAAGAAAAAAAAAAAGTAATATTCATTATTTCAATTATAATAATTAAATTTTATTAATTATGTATAAAAATAAAAGTTATATTATTTTTATCTCGTCTACTCCCCGTATTAAAATATCACACCCTGAACCTTCCGTATATAACCGCCCCGTAATTTTTCTTCAAAATCAGAAATCTGTACGCTGTTCCGCACACAGGCAATAAAATCTCGACCGACCAACATTTCTCAACCTCGTTTATCTCATCAGTTTCTGATCCCTCTCCCAAACTCTCCCTCTCCGCTCAGACTTTTTTCCGGATTTAGGTTGGAATTGTCTAAACCCTAATCTTTTGATCAGGTAATTCTCCCCCAATCATTTTTTCGGATTGTTTTGTTTAATTGTTATAATCGTGAACACCTGGTTATATTGAAGTGCATGTTCTTGTTTGTAAATTCTTTCTGTAAGCTGTGAAATTGAAGGCTTTTGTTTGTTTCGATCTATAGAAATAGATCGATGTGATTTTGATTTCCTTGTTTGGTTTTATAGATCGATCTGTTTGTTATTTCCTTGTTTTTTGTTAGTTCTTTTTTTTTTTTCCCGAAATTGCTAAGCTGTCAAAAAGAAATAAAATGGTTTAGGTCAGCTGAGTATCGTTTATGCAATTAACCTATTGCAGAAAAATAAAAAAAGTTATTTCATTGTGAAATGTCAAGTTCCTGGTGATACCAGTGGCGGATATAACAAGTTGTGATCATGACAAGTTAGGTATATAAGGATCTTTATCTCGGGTCTATTGTGATATACCGCATTGTCTGTTACGTGTTTCACATATGTCATCAGTGGTTTTTGTAGACTATCTGTTGATACAATTTGGATGTGAACTTTTTGCGACTACTATATCTAGTTTTCTTGTTCATCTACAAGTTGGACAGTTATTTTTGGAAGTTGTCGCGTGTGTGCTGGTGCTGCTGAGTTTGAGAACTTATTTTAGGAATACTGGAAATAATTCACTGATTTCTTTCTTCCCCAGTTAAAACAGGGGATCTTCAATGATCAGCTCAATGCATACAGTATTGACTTATTTGATTAATCATTGTTTCTTTCATTCACCCCTGAGCATTAATATCTAACTTTAAACTTGTGTCTATCTATTATGTTTTCCTTGAGTTCTCATTGTGATTTGTAATTTCATTTCTTTCATCCAGGTCTGAGCATTCAAATCTTTCTTAACAAGTCTCGCTTAGCTATACACGCTTGTTATAGCAGCCAAGTTTCATGTCTGATCTTGACATCCAGACTCCTACTGCTTTTGGTATGCCGTTCTCTTATTTCTTTTGTTTTTTAGAAATAATTGTCTGTTGTGCCACATTTTCCTTAATGTTTTGGTTTTTCGCTGAAACGTGGAAGTGAGTATATACATTTCATATTGAGTAGGAGGAAGTAAGACTATTTTATTTATCCTGTCTTGTCCTCTTTCGGACTATTAAGAGTTTAAGAGGGAAATTCCCTCTTGCTTGCAATTGACTCTCTTGGAAATTTCATTTAATGCTAGATCCTTTTGCTGAGGCAAATGCTGATAATACCGGTTCTGGTTCAAAAGATTACGTTCATATTCGCGTACAACAACGGAATGGTAGGAAAAGCCTGACAACTGTGCAGGGATTGAAGAAAGAGTTCAGTTATAATAAAATCCTCAAAGACCTTAAGAAAGAGTTTTGCTGCAATGGTACTGTTGTCCAGGACCCTGAACTAGGCCAGGTGTGTATTGTTTCTTAACTCACGATCTATTTCCTTATCCTCCTTCCATTTAATTGTGTTTCAGCATGTTGAATGTTGAAGTATGATTCTCTTGTGAAGGTTATTCAACTTCAAGGTGATCAGCGAAAGAACGTCTCCACCTTTCTTGTTCAGGTGATTACTTTTGTCTGGTTCATTATATCTCATCATATGTTTATGTGATATGTAATAAAATTGAAATCATAAATAGCCAAGGAGGAAGAGAAGTTGAAGAAAGCATGTTTAGAGTTTTTTATTTGGTGCATGTGTGGGTGTAGAGAGAGAGTGAGGAAAAAGACAAGAACGAACGGGATATTCAATTTAGGGCTTTGGTGTTTTAGTGACTAACTATTTGTTTTAATTTGGTTTCAAATCAGGCTGGAATTATGAAGAAGGAGCACATCAAGATTCATGGTTTCTGAGCTGCAGCATCATTTACTGCACGGTTCTCGTTCATTCTCATGCCAGGGCAGACATGATATTTGCATTCACACTTTAATCTAGCGCAAATGCAAACATGATATGCGAACTTAGTCCATTTGCCTAATAGTTCTTTTATGTTTTTTGGATACTGTAAACTTTATTTCGTTGTTTGCTTCCTAATTCTCCTGCAAGTGTCCTGTGATGGTAATGCTATGTTTATTAGTGTTAACGAATGTGCATAATAATGAATATTTTTGGGGAGTCGAGATTCCAAAGTTGCTGCTTCTTTATTTTTGTATCTGTGACTTCTCTCGTCCATTGCCTTGTTAAACGTTCGTGGCTGTACCTCTTGGTCATGTGGTACCTTTACTGAAAAGCTTGCATGATTTTTGCTACCTCTGCATCGAGGGAT
Organism: Forsythia viridissima; assembly: GCA_030279155.1. NCBI lineage: Eukaryota > Viridiplantae > Streptophyta > Magnoliopsida > Lamiales > Oleaceae > Forsythia > Forsythia viridissima. Next base: position 2,341,584 of record CM059033.1, read on the forward strand.
GTAGAGATTGATTCTCTTTCATCTGCCTTTTCTTCTAAAAATGCTTCCTTATGACGGAAACCACGAAATCTTGATATATTTAATTGTTTTTGTTGGTTTATGTTGATTTCATACTCTGTTTGTGCCTCATTCAAGATATTGTTCTCTGTGCCCATGGGATTTCTGCGGCCGTATGCCTTTGTAATATAGATTCAACTTTCTTTCCTTTTATCTGTTTTGGCACTTTGATTCCATATTTCCATGTCTCTCTTGTCACTTTTTTTTTTTTTAGGATATCTGCATTTCCATCCATTTGAATTGACACAAAACCAAAAACTATGGAGATCATAAGCTGCTGTTTTCTTCTGTTTTATTATCTGTTCCGGGTCGGAGGTGTTGAAGTGGAGGTGGCGGGTATTGGTGGTCCTAAACTCTAGCTCTAAATAATTTTTCGTTTCCTGTCCTGAATTCTTGCTGGTGAAATATGAAAAATTACATTAAAGATACCGTGCCCTTTATCTGTTATGTACAACAGTACAAGTTAGATTAAGGTAATGATATTTCTAGGCAATGTGAATAAATAGTTTTATGGTCAATTGTTTGTTCAGAGGTTTGTGTGATTGGTGCTTTAGTTTTTGTATTCCTTGTAAAAGGATTTTGATTCGAAAACGTTATTGCTATTCACATCAGCTTCTTTTGTTCATAGCCTTAAATGTTCTCGAGGTATTTGCTTCGAATGAAGGGAAGGGCAAGAAAACAAGGTTTAATTTCATTTGCATTGGCACGTTATAAAGGGGAATTTACCAGTATTTTTATGAAAGAGAGATGGGTGGGTGAAAATTATCAATGTCAAGTTCGAGTTTTCTAATTCAGTAGTTTCATTATATTATTACAATTTCCCTTCTCAAACTTTTCAAATTTGTTACTAATATGTTTCCAACCAATATTTTTACCACTAGATATTTCCAACTTTTCAAATAATTACAAATCACGTTTCAATTAAGATATTTTGAAGGATTTGTACTCTTCTTTAAATAAACAAAAAAAAAAAAAAAACCCTAAAGAAGCGAAAAATAAAGAAAATTGTGAATAAAATTTCAAAACTTTTAAAAAACACAAAATAATTTTATTTTCTCCAAAAACACACCTTGCTCCATGAGTCAATTTGACTTTTGCATCAGCAACTTTTTCTTTTTCAACTATTAGGGTGTGTTTGATTGATTCCATGGAAAAGAAAAGATTTTCCATGTAAATAGGAAAAAAAAAACCACCTATTTGGACAAGAAAATATTTTTCAACTTTTCTTTCTTAACTATGCTTTAACTGATTGTACCTTGGAAATCATTTTCATTTTCCATGTGCAATCAAACAGCCAAAGATATAAAATATTTTTTACTGATGTGACAAGATTTTCTATGGATTAGACATTTTCCATGGAAAATCTTCCAATCAAACACACCCTTAAAATAGATTTCTTTCCAACATAACCCATAACAGCATCTAAGGATGGCCAATGATCTGAGTTTTTAAATTCTTGTTTGTTCTTTGAATCATTGAACTCGGAACCGAAGACTATTCTTCACCACAAGAAGGAATATCAATTTTTTCTTCTTTAACCATTAAGGCATTATTTTTCTCTACATAAGATTTTCCAAGAGAATCCGTATTGATACCAACATCTAAGGGCGGTCCTTCATCTAGATTTTTAAATTCTTGTTTCTTTTTCGAATCATTGACAACGGAACTAGATGGCACTGTTGTGGACCAGACATGGTATTGAACAGAGAAAGCCAGGGATGCCATTGTGGGGTGATGATTGGGCCATGGGATAAGGTAGGTTTTTGGAGAGATGAAGTTATTTTGTACTTTTTAAAAGGTGTTGGACTTTATTTGTCATTTTTTAAATTTTTTTTGTTGCTTTTAACTTTTTTCTATTTTTGTTTATTTAAAGAGGAGCCCAAATCTGTCAAAATATGTCAATAATAACGTGATTTGCAATAAATTGTAAATATTGGGATGTCTAATGCTATAAAAATTAGTTGGGGGTAGATTAATAATAGATTTGAAAGATTGGGGATCAAAAGTGCAAATTTTCTTTTTATAAAAAAATTAGGGAATTTGCCAAAAGTAAAATGCCATTGAACATATGGAAAATTTTGATAACATTTATAAAATATCCATTTTTAGATACACATACACATGGCTAATATATATTTTTGCAGAATTGGTTAAGATTTCATAGTACATGAAATTTTTACAATAGTTTTATAGAGAATTTATCAAAGTGAATTTTGAAATTACGTACAATATAATGTAATTATATACAATAATGTAAATTAACTCATAATCAAAAGACATATCTCATTTTTATAATAGTTTTCATAATTAAACTAAAATAGAAAGCAAAAATTTAATTATTGCGAGACAAAATAAATCGATAGTTAACCAAGAACTATCAATTTTTCAATTGAATTGTTGAAAAATCAATAGTTCACTAAAGTAATTGTCGATTCCAAATTATTATTTTTTGAATTTTTGAAAAACATTTAAAGTAAAATAAAAAATTTATTTTGTCTAAAATTCGACAGAATAGCAACGAGAAAACATCTAATTGAGTGTTTGAGTGAGGCAACAATAAAGCTACGACATTGTAGTGGCAGTTAAATTGATTTGTTTGGTTCAAGTAGTAACAACGGCAGAATTTGGCAAAGAGAGAGAGAGAGAGAGAGAGAGAGAGAGAGAGAAGTGATGTAAAATGATAAACTTGCAAATAGACATAAATTTGGAAAGAGAATATAATAAAAATTGAAATTTTGATTATTTGTTAAGTGTATTTTTGTCGCTTCTTTTTATAAAAAAATCGACAATTTGCTAAAGCTTTTCAAAATCAAATAAATATCTTAAAACTCATATTCTGAAGCTAAATACTGATGCGGCTATTCATAGTGGATCTGGGCAGATTGGTACGGGAGGGATAATACGATACTATCATAGACACGTAATGACTGTCTTCGCCTGAACCTTTACAAGTAATTTTGCGGTGAAGAAAGCTGAGTTAATAGCACTTCGAGAGGGACTTGAATTTGCCGTTAGACTTAACTTCCAACTGGAGGCGGCGGAAGTTGACTCTTTGTCGATTGTGCAAGATTTTGGAATCTGACTTTACTTTCTCTCCTCTAGCCGAGTTATTACATGATGTTTCTACTTTAATTTACACATTATGCCGGGCCCCATGCCAGTATATTCCTCGCGAAGGAAATTGTGTTGCACACGAACTTGCTTCGGTTTCTTTTGCTTTGTCAAATTCTTTTTGGACGAATTGTATCCCGATTTTTCTCTCACCCCATATTCGGGGAGATTTGTCTCAATAAATTGCTTATTCATCAAAAAAAAAAAAAAAAAAACTCTCATATTCAAAATAGATATTTTGTCCAATTACTAATTGGATACTTGACTTATTGACATATTTTTCATTAGAATTTTCTACCTACCCTCCATTTATTACATAATATGTTATATAGTAACATCATTGCAGTATTGTTCATATAAACAAACACAAAGTTCCATGATCATGAATAAAATATTAGAAACCCTAGCTATTCTTATCATAATTTCGGGAAATATCATTGTTATTGAAATATAATTACACAAATTCTTTTTCATCACTGGGTTGTTGTATTCATTCAAAATCTTTTGTAGCTTCATAATGGCTGTGTCTATTTGCCAATAAAAGCATGAAGTATAACACATTCAGAAGGATTGAAGGAAGCAGTGGGCTGCTATCTTCATGTCAAGACTCAAAGTCTCAAATCAACACGCAGCTTGTGTTTGCAAATCTGACTGTAAAATTGATCAGTCTCTATTATTTGTGAACAGATGAGTACTTTGATCATGCAATATCACGATTCACGACGCCTAACTCAAATATATTTAACGAAGGGTTGAAGGACATTGATGGCGTTGGGATGGTCCCACTCCAATGATTCCCACCATTCTCTCTCTTCTTTGAATATATGTATACTTTTGAGAGATGGGGGAGGAGATGGTTGTCCATAGAGAGGCGGCAGAAACAGAGGCATCTTCTTTAAGCTTGTAGACACAAACAACCCAATGTACTCGATGGAATCACAAATTATGGTTCCCTTGCAGATGCTTTTCAATTTTGGCATACTCTGAAGCATTAAACTCTTTAACCTTGGCAAAATAACATCAGCACTACTGTTTGAACCTAGGCCTCCGTCGTCGTTGTCTCCTATTATCTCCTCCATTTCTACACATGATTCGACTTTCAACACTTGGAGGTTATGGAGTTTATTTACCAAACACCGAGGAAGAAGTTTCTTCATTTTCCTACAATTCAGAATCTCCAACTTTCGAAGCTGGGAAAATGCACCATGTGGAAGAGGTGCAGCTCCTCCTCCTCCTCTCTTTACGAGACCAATAAAATTCGGCAAGTTGAGAAGACGTAAAATTTGAAGGCTTTGGAGTGGGATCGAAAGAGAATGTTCTACTTCTGCCATCAGTTCCTTCTCAGGTGACAATCTCACAATGCACTCTGTTCCATCCTCTTTTTCAATATGGCACTGCTTCAATTCTATAGGATTATTCAGTTGTCGGAAATCATCCAATAAGCAGCTACTCAGGCCACATCCTTGAAAGAATAGTTCCTCAATATCTTGTGGAACCATAATTTCATCTTGGCATAATCTTTCCTCTTCCTTTAAAATGTCTTTTCCAAAAGCTACCAATTTACAAGCTAATCTTTCAGGGTGATGACATATATTCCTAGTTCCGTCACCTATCTGAATATCATAGAAACTGAGCCGCCCATCACTTAATTGAGACTTGATAAGTCTGTTGAAATCACACATGCTGCGAAATTTTCCTTGAAACTCTTCTAGTTGTTTCAATCCCTCAACTTCTTCTATTGGTACTATCATACATTTAGGCAGTGTGAGGCGTTGAAGAAGTGAGAGTCCCTTTAAAATCCCTGTTGGAATTGTTTCTATACACGAGTCAAATGTGTCTAAGCGTTTGAGATTGGTCAAGATTTCCACGCCTTGAGGTATTTCCTTAATACCAGTCTTGCTTAAGTCCAGCTCTCTCAGTGCCTTGAGGTTTCCCAATGGTGGTACATACAAAAGTTTAAAACAATATCTGAGCAATAATGCATTAAGTTCCTTCAAGTCCGTTATGGAACTAGGCAAGTACTCGATATTTGTGTAACACAAATTGAGAACATGCAGGCTACGCATTTGCACAAAGAAAGAATCTGGAATTGACTTCAAAGGATTAAAGCATAAAAGCAAAGTTGATAGTCTAGGGCACTTGGGTGATGTGCCACTCGAAATTTCAGCTATATTGTTCTGCATCAAGGAAACCTTATCCAAATCTTCCTTCCATTCTTGCGCCTCTGGTATTTCCTTCAACTGAATTCCAGCTTTTACCATATACCTAGGCTTATCTTTAGTGATCCTTAAAGCCATGTCCCTAATTAGATCATGCATCTTCACACCTTCATTTCCATGGCAACTTGTACTTCTGTCAAATAAGCAAACATTCTCCAATTTATTCAGTATTGAGTGACCTTGGTCGAAGTCTGCTTGCCTGCTTCTTCTTCTTTCCATCAAATCCTCTGAAATAAATCTTGTTATCAATTCGTCTCTTTGAATGTAGTAGTCTTGGGGATACAGGGAGCAATACAAAAAACAACGTTGTAATTTTGGATCTCTCAATCGATTAAAACTATACAAGAGTATCGGTAATACATCATTTTCCATGTCGGCTTGTCCAATAGAAGATTCTTCGAGTTCTTCCAGGGCATCCCTCCACTCATGAATGTCAATCACCCCCCTCAAACTTCCAGCCATTGTGATAATTGCAAGAGGCAAACCAGCACACCTTTTTACCACTTTTTTTGCTGTCTCTTCCACAGCCAGAGGAAGTTGTTTGCTATGTTGTTTGCTATGACCAAGTTTGTTCATAAATAGATTCCAAGCTTCTTCCTCAAAAAGAACTTCAACTTTTAGATACTTTTGACATTCCATTTTGCGACACACCTCTAGTGATCGACTAATTACTATCATCTTAAATCCATACATAGCAAGAGAGGGAGAAATTCCAATCTTTTGTAAAGAAAAAGAAGTCCACACATCATCGAACATGAATACAAATCTCTTCACTCTCTCTAATGCCTTACCCAATTTGGCTGCCCTCTTGTGCTCATCATCTTCAGCTGAAATATCTAGATTCAGGGCTTTAGCGATGTCATTTTGCAATTTGTGAATGTTTAAATCTTGCGAGACAGTAAACCAAAATATATTACCGCAGAACCCAGTTCCATTCTTTAGCTTATTATAGATACTTTGGGCCAGAGTTGTTTTGCCAACTCCCCCCATACCATAAATGCCAATACTTGAGACCTCATAGCTCATCAACCATGCCCAAATTGTCCCCAAATTTTCTTCAAATGTTTGGTGCTTCCATTCTACTGTTACAAATTGCTCTTCTATTGTCTCATTAACATCTAACACAATCCCCTCAGGAAATGTACTTCGATCAACAAGTTCTGTCACTTCCTCAATCATTTTATCAACACGCTTTGACAACTGTACACGTGAATAAAATCTGCTTTGGTTCACTTCTTGTTCCAAGAATTCAAATTCCTCTTGCTTTTTTTCGACATTACTCAACCAATATTGAACTACACTTTTTCGCTTTTTCATTGGTCGGAGTTCTGCTTCTCTTAACATTGCAACCACATCAGCTTGTTGACTATTGAGCAGCTCGATTTTCCTCTTAAGATTTTGCATCTTTTCCTCTAGGCCATAATAATTGCACGCAGCCTCCACCGCAGCGTTGGTCAACCTGTCACTCATGGTTTTGCCTGGAGATAATAATGGCCAATGGAAAACAAAATCTTATATTCAGAAGTTAGAAGTGAACTTCAAAGTGCAGCAAGAAGAACAAATGCAATTTTTATATTTTGACATCACCCATATACAAGGAAAGTTTTATAAAAACCACAGTAATTTTGCTTTGCTCTAAATCAAGATATGGGTATCTGATAAAATAGTAAATATAAAGATTTAAAGCACTCGTTTTAATCTTTGCAACTAAATTTGAAAGCAAGCAACAGTTCTGGAATTTGCTACCTTTTCTCTATCAGATCAAAATCATTTTTATGTTTTCACAAATAAAATGACACGTTGTATATTAATACTTGGAAAGAATGATTCATTAGAGAATAATGATTGTGCAGAAAGCTTCAAATTATAAGCTAACAGACATGGCACTTGCTTTTTAAAAGGGGATTAAATATTTCACCCCTCCCCCGAAAAGGAGGGTCGAACCCACCTCCGAGCTTCGTTCTTACCACTTGAGCTGGAACTTACCTTCGAGTACTGAAACGGAAAAACTGAGCAGAATTCTCTACAGCTCGACTGCAAGACGCCGATGGCAAAGTGGAGAAATGGGATCGTCACAGTAAGGTGAGAAGAAGCTGGGGATTGCAGGGGGCGGGTGTAGATGGATTTAACGTGGTCAAATTGCATCTCGTTAGATCCAGGACTCAGTATCTATTTATTATAGTAGTGTTCTCCTGTAAATGCCCACATGCTAGTTATCAGTAGATGCACAATGTGTAAGCGGGTGGACAATCAACTTACTTGATTATTTATCATGAACAATTCATCTACTGACACGTCAACAGGTTAAGATTACATCTTTTCTCTTTGGAGGCAGGAGAACACTATTCCTATTTATTATCCCACGTTAATAGAATAGAATGACACAATAAACGGTAGAGGATTGATTCTTTTTCTTGGTTATAAATAAAAAGGGGAAAATGTATTTTTGGTCCTTAATCCTTATTTTCTTTTATATTTTAATCCTCACTCTTTATTTTCTTACATTCTATCTCAAATTCTTCAATTTTTAACATCTATAGTCCCTATTGAGTATTGACTACCACGTCAAAAATAAATAGGGATATGTACATACACGCACACATACATTAAAAGTAAAATAAAATAAAATTGTGATAGTCAAAATTTTAAATACTTCAATTCTACCAACACTCTCCACCCACAACTGCAATATGCAATATGACATTATTCCCTATAAATATTTTTGAACATAAACTCAGAAGTACGTATCTAATTGTTTGAACTCGAAAAAACAAGTAGTCATCTTTTTTATTTGGAATCTTCTCTCTACCAAAATGATAAAGATTGAAAAAAATAATGCAGTTCCAAAAATGCCCTTTTAAAATTGGGTAAAAATAAAAGTTATGGAGAGTGTTTATAGTAAGTATATGGTTTGGTTTGTAATAACCAATGTTCAGAAAACCGGACCGGCCATCGACCCGGAAAAGGCAACGGGTCAAGGGTCAAAAGGTCGAACCGTTTTTAATTAAAAAATTAAAAATTAATCCAAAACTCTCAAAAAATTTCTAAAAATAAATTATTTGTAAATAAATCAACATTTGTAGACAAAATTACTCACAAAACTTAACTTTAAATAGAGTTTTTATAAGTTTTAATTAAAAAATAAAAAAAAAATCCAAAAAAAATCCGATTTCTGCTGAAAACCGGACCGGTTCAACCGGTAAAAAACCCGGTTTCCGGTCCGGTTTTTGGACACACGGTTTTTGTTGAAAACCGGACCGATTTTGGGACCGGTTCCCGGTTTTTCCGGTTGAACCGGCCGGTCCGGTCCGGTTTTCTAAACACTGGTAATAACCATTGATAGAAACAAAAATATGAATTTAAACTTTGTTGTCCGAAAGAATAGGTAAAAGTAGAGGAAGAGAATGTAGCTGAATTGGTCTTACAAATTTCTGCGACTCTTACAATCCCATTTTAACTGTCACAAACAAAGTTTTCTTTTCGAGTTTCTACATTTTTCTTCGTCACCTCCTGCACCGTGTGTGTGATCTCACGGGGCGTTGGCTGGTGAATATCCTTTCTCAAATAACATTCACCGGGCCTCTTTTCTTCTTCTTCTTCCTCATTGTTGTTCATCTTTACACAATAAAATATAAACAATTTTTTAATTCCAAAATGTTGATAAGAAGCACGTGTATAAGAATACCCTGGTGGGTACTTTCTTGCATTGCTCTTGTTTTGTTTTCTAGCATTGAGATAACTAAGGCTCAAGATTACGACGACGGCTCCGATACCCCTCCGGCGCCGCCCCCGGAGCAAGGGAAATGTGATGGCATTTTTGTCACCTATAATTTTATGGGACGAGAGAAAATTTATCCATTGGTGAAAAACGTGTCGGCGCAGGCGTGGTCATTTAAGGCAATGGCGACGGTGCTTAATGCCGGGGCTTATGAGCTGAAATCATGGAAGATTTTCATTGGTTTTCAGCATAATGAGCTGCTAGTTTCGGCCGACGGGGCGGTGGTTGTTGACGGAGATGGAGATGGATTTCCGGTTCAGGTAGGAAAGAATGGGACCCTCCTTGCCGGATTTCCACAGTCAGATTTGGAAACGGCCATTGACACCGCCGGGGATTATACTCAGATGATGGTGCAGGTCAATATTGTAGGAACACAATTCGGGGTGAAGCCGAAGGCCACTCCCATGCCTAAGACAATAAAGCTTGTCAACGATGGATATAAATGTCCTGGAGCCATGCGTCGAGGTATTTATTACTATATGAGTATGTTTAATGTTTCGTGTGATTTAATTTCGTGCTAATGTTTCACAAAATTTTGAAACAATGCATTCATAGTATTTCTTCGAGCCAATTTTGTGTTAGAGGTATATATAATTCGACCTGAAATTTTCAGTTTGTTATTGAATAATTGTTTAATTTAAAAGTATAAGATGTTATATTGAAGATGAAGTACCAAAACTATCATGGAATGAAGATTCAAATAATTTGAACATTGTATAATTTAACACACAATTGAAGAAAACATACTATGTTATTTTACATTATTTTGCAGGAAGCTACATGCATGTCTGCTGTAAAAGGGATCCAAAATACAAGCCAAAAAAAATCAAAACAAAGTTCATGCCTCGCCAATACGGTGATCTCTCCTTCACATACGATGTTCTTCAGGCATACGAAAACAAATACATGGCCCAGGTCACCATTGACAATAATCATCCACTTGGTCGTCTTGATCAATGGAACTTAACTTGGGACTGGATGAGAAATGAATTCATTAATAGCATGAGGGGAGCCTTCACTCACAGAAAAGACCCTTCTGATTGCATTTATGGTGCACAGGGACAATACTATCAGGATTTCGATTTCTCGACTGTATTGAATTGCCAGAAGAAGCCAGTTATCTCCGACCTACCTCCTGAGTTACAAAACGACGACAAGGTTGGGAAATTGCCGTATTGCTGTAAGAATGGCACCCTCTTGCCAAATACTATGAATGAAACCAAGGCAAGAGCCATTTTTCAGTTAGAAGTTTTCAAGCTTCCACCTGACATGAACAGGACTGCACTTTATCCACCCCAGAATTGGAAAATTGAAGGAGTCCTCAATCCTAGTTATAAATGTGGCCCTCCTTTTAGAGTTGATCCGACAGAATTTCCAGATCCTAGTGGAATCGCTTCTACGAGTTCTGCTGTCGCAAGTTGGCAAGTTACTTGCAACATTACACGTCCCAAGCCGAAACAGGCAAAATGTTGCGTTTCTTTCTCGGCTTATTATGCTGAATCTGTCGTTCCCTGCAGCACTTGTGCCTGCGGCTGTGATGATGATGCGCGGTGCAATCAAAATGCCGACCCATTGCCTTTGCCTCCGGATGCTCTTCTTGTGCCTTTTGATAATAGGACGGAGAAGGCAAAAGCTTGGGCACATCTGAAACACCACAAACTGCCGGCAAAACTTCCGTGCCCTGACAATTGTGGGGTGAGCATCAACTGGCATGTTGACACTGATTACAAAACTGGATGGACTGCAAGAATCACACTCTTTAACTGGGATGAATTTTCATTCGTTGATTGGTTCGCTGCATTCCAATTTAAGAAGGCCTTCCCAGGATACGAGAAAGTTTACTCTTTCAATGGCACCACACTGACTCGACCTAATAACACCATTTTCATGGAAGGCTTACCAGGTTTGAATTACCTGGTAGGAGAGGTAAACGGGACTTACCCTGATAGAGATCCCAGAGTTCCTGGAAAACAGCAATCTGTTATTTCCTTCTTGAAAAAAGACACGCCCCATATAAAAGTGGCACAAGGTGATGGATTCCCTTCAAAAGTGTTCTTCAATGGTGAAGAGTGTGCTCTTCCAAAACAATTTCCCGCAAGAAGTGGCGCCACCCGATCCCCCATCGGTCTGCTGCCAGCAATTTTGCTTTCTGCTGCTACTTTTATGCTTTTAACGGGTCGCTTAAACTGAGAACACATTACAGAATTTTCTTGTCAGTGCTGCTAAAATGTTCCAGGGTACAAGATTTGAGAAATGAAAATTAATTCTTTTAAGCTTTGATAAAGAACAAGTAGTTTGTTGATTTTGATTTACGGATATAATCCTTTCTCTGTCTCGGAAATTAGACGGAAACAATATGCTTGAGAGGATAACGAACAGCAGGGAATGCAACAAAGATTATTGAAGACTGATTCTTATCTGACAAGCAGATGAAGGGATTGTAACAAGATTGAGATATATAGGAATTTGTGATTGTTTTTATAAATGATTATACTACTTCTAGCTATTATTACAAATTAACTTTGAATTTTTTAGCATGTTGGTAATGAGAGTTTATTTGCTCTCATCTTTAGGATCTTTTATCACATAATACTATTGTCAATTTTCTGCAGATTCTATCTGGGATTCAAGAATTTTAGTTGGACCTGAACATGCATCATTATTAGAACTTAGAAAATAGGTGCTTTTATAGGATCAAAATCAGGAATTTTGATGAATGTATACATTTGATTTTGGAGTAAATCAGGAATTTTGATGAACGTATACATTTGATTTCTAAGGGTTTTGCATTAACCGTTGATCAAACTCTACATGTTGCTCCCAAATGCTCTTTTGCCTTTTCGTCGCTAGACTGTTTTCTCGGTGTGCACAGCCCCAACGAGGAAGGTCTTTCTCTACAACATTCCTCTGCCTTTAGTCTTCCCTGCATTCGATGACGAGGCCAAAAAATTTATATTACGCAAATCTTACTCTCTTTATTAGCCAATTCACTAACAACCGTCAAGCTATTTCCCTCTCGATGACAAAGCTTATCTCCCTGTCTCACAAAGTTCTTAAGTAGAGTTTAGGAATTGGATCGCCTTCGCGTTAATGATTCATGAGTCAATAAGAGTTTGACGCACAGTATGGTTGACTCAACAATAATAGGGAAGTTCTTACCATCAAGAACGACAGGCTAAAGCTCTTGAACTTGAACTTGAACCAAATCTACAATGGGAAGACATTATAACTGGTCCAAAATAGATGTAGGAAGACCAGGAACTCCAATACTGCGCTCGACATATAGGAAGCCAGGATTAGCAGATATCAACCAAAATATCTCACGAGTGCATTATTATCTATCGTTGAATGCATGTGTCAACTGCATAATCGAGGAAGCCAACATTGACTGACTTTCATGGTTAAGGAATTTAGTGAATGTAAGCACTTCACTCACTAGGGGATGGGACTCATTCACTTGTATTCTTGCTAGCACTACAAAAAGCTCTATAGGGACAATTTGAAGCATGCATTGATCACATAAATGACTTTGTTAAGGAAAGCTGCTTTTAAAGTGCTCATCTCTTCAACAAATTTAGTAATTATACCTCGAAAGTTCAGGTTGCGATTGAGCTACTTTATTTTTGGATTGTTCTCTTCAAGATACAACAATCCAACCGATATATTGTATAGTCAGGATCAATTGATTGAACTAAACCACATTTAGAGAACAACCATTTTTGGTTTACTGCTCCAAGTTTGTAGTGTGATAAAACGTAGTATGTTAAAATGAATTCTGATAACTGTATATTTGTATATTCATCCAAAGGAAACAGAGTATTCAACTTTTGAACTGCTGCCATTTTCATAGAGGATCAAACTCCAATATGTTGAAGCACGGAAAAGAAGCTGCAGCTGAAAACTTTACTGCTCAAAAATAATTAATACCTGTATTGAATTTGTAGTGTTAGGGGAACTGACACTTCTAATCTTCTCCTGATGTTCTAATATGCCATTGCCCAAAGTGCAAGGAATGAAAATTCTTGATAATGATGAAGCAAAGTATAAACTCTCAGAATAAGATACTAAAAAGGCGTTAAAAGAGCTCAAGAACAGCACAGGTCTTGTTGAAAAAGTGGCCATATGCTTTGTAATGGAAACCAAGAAATCCAAAAGGGAAGTAATAACAAAAGGAAGCAAAAGCAAAACTTCACTGACACAATTTGGAAAGAAAGATGCAACCTCATCTACAAATACCCTCATAGCAACAATTGTGTTCACCTCAGTAGCCTCATTCAAATCTGACAATTTAAGATTTTTGCTAAAAGGCTTGTTTTCGAGTCCCGGTGTCCATATCATTTTCAATGGCTGAAACTGTTTTAGGATTAAGTAGAAAAGCCTTTTATGTGTTGGGGCTATTTAGTGTTCTGTTGCTGATTCAGAAAGGTAATGCTTATGAATTCAAGGTGGGAGGTCCAAAAGGCAGTTGGGCAGTTTCTAGTGATCCTAATGCAGCTAGCTTCAATAAGTGGGCAGAGATGAACAGGTTTCAGATTGGGGACACCCTATGTAAGAAGTTTTGTTCATTTATTGTCTCCACTTTCGAATTGAATATATTGAACGAGGCATGTGCAGACGACACTGACAAAGACAGAGTGATTGATGTAGAAATAATTGTGTGCTTTTTTTTTTTTTTTTCTTTTTCTTTTTGTCTCAAATAACTTGATCCATATTTGTTGTTTTGCAGTATTTGTTTATCCTGCTGACAAAGACTCTGTGCTACAAGTAACAAAGGATGATTACACAAATTGCAACACGGCTGCGCCCCTCGAAAAATTCTCTGATGGCCACACTGTGTTCAAGTTTGATCAATCAGGGCCACATTACTTTATAAGTGGAGTAGTAGATAACTGTCTCAAAAATGAAAAATTGGTAGTGGTTGTGATGGCAGATAGAAGCAACCGTTCTTCAAACTCTAAACAAACAGAACCATCCCCACCTCCTCCCTCAGCAGAGGTGCCCCCGTCTCCAGCGCCTGCCGGTGAAGAGTCCCCTTCTCCACCTCCTATGGAGGAAAACCCGGATTTAGCTCCTTCTCAGGAATTTCCTCCTCCTCCTCCTCCAAATGGTGCTTCTGCTATTTGCTCAACTGTCATTGGCTTCATTGGAGCTTTTGTCGGTTCGTCCCTTCTAGTTTTTTGACCTGAAGATGTGCATGCTTAACGGGAGATGTTCCTTTTCTTTTCCCTCGAAGTTCTTTGGTTTGTTTGTCCATAATTTTTCCTACCTTTTTGGTGGATTCAACACCTACAGATTGTTGAAATTGGTTTGATAGAGTTGAGAAATAAGCCGATGGCTTTGCAAAGTTTGCGTTGGACCCTGCAGCATTATGTATTTATCGACAGCTTACAAAAGAATAAATAAATTATAATATATTTTGTGTGGATACTAAATTTGATGTTTTCTGATCATTTTTTCATTCCATCCATATTACATGAAAGAAAAAGTACAGAACCCAAATGATGTATAGCACCTCTTCAAGTTCAGTGCTGAAGATATTTCACGTTTTCATTTATCATGAAGGATTATCAATATGCAGTTCAATGTGCAAATGTCGACCTCGAGTATCCCTAGCATTCCACTTCAAACAAATCTTACTCGGTACCTAGAAACTGGAGCAAGAAAAAAAAATCTCACAGATATAGGGAAAAGCATTTCAATAACTACCAAACTGACAAAAATGTTTCACTTCAAACTTTTTGACAGCAAAAAACACTGCTAAATTAGTTTATTAAAGATATCAATTAAAGGATGTATACATGATTCGTTTTGTTTATACACTGACTAATGCTAATTTCTGTTCAAAATTTTTTTCCGAGTTCAACTTTCTTGATCAGTCTCACAGTGTTGTGTAGAATCAAATCCACAATCCCAGCAACCTAAAATTACCAAAAATTAAGGTTGATGAAAAGAAAATAATGAGAAAGAAAAGAACACACATGCCGAGAAAGATAGAGGTACGAGGTAGAACAACTGACCGTAAAAACACCTCCAATAATGGCACAAACATTTGTAATGAAGTGTGAAAAGGATTTTGAATTTTCTGTTATTAAAACCTATTACCAAAATAAATTAGCTATGAAACAAATGAAAATATACAGGTCAATGCAATCTTAAAAGTGTACCACCAAATGAATTAGCTCAAACCTGCATTGGAGACAGCTCAAAATGAAATTTTGCAACAGGAACATGAAGACTGTGAACCAAACTACTGTGAGCTGTGTACTTGTACTCCTCAACTAATTTGTAAGATCTTGTCATCACCTCCGTTTTTACAATTTGAAGATAATGCTCGATCTGCAAAGTACAAAAAAAATGCTGGAACATTGCGAGATCATAATCGAGCAATTTTTCTGAGTGCATACGCTAATTTGGTCATAAACGACAAAGCAGTTTACTTGGGTTTTTATTGTTGCAAAGAGTAGTTAGTGGATTGCCATTGCTAAGCTTGTCTTTTCTTATGATTCATATGAGGAAGAAAGGTGATCGAGGAGTAGGATAAAGAAGACTTCACAGCATGGGTTTCCAGAAAGATATGAGGCTGGCGACCCCGTTCTATGGTTGGTCCATGACCCTGGATGTAGGTTCATTACCAATTTACACTGTGAGTTCAATAGCAAAACCTAGACAGGTTCCGCCTCTTGAACATTTCTCAAATATTCGAACAACATAAAATAAAATTAAGAATATTTGCTTTTCTTCAGAGAATTTTTGTTGGGAACAAGGTGACCCCTGGATGTAGGTTCGTTACCAATTTACACTGTAGTTCAATAGCAAAACCTAGACAGGTTCCACCTCTTGAACATTTCTCAAAGATTTGAACAACATAAAACAAAATTAAGAATTTTTGCTTTTCTTCAAGAATTTGTTGGGAACAAGGCTTAGTTTGTTGTTGCTTTTCTTCAAGAAATAGTTTAAGAAACTAAACATCATTATTCTGTAATGCACTTTGAGGATCAGTCTAAGCCTCTTAATAATAATTCACTTTCTAGCCAAAAAGGGATAAGCCGACAGAATATGGACATCTTTGATGCCAAAAGGGAGGAAATGCTGCAAGAGTGATTAAGCTTACGGTAACATTTGCACTGGAATCACTTGGATTACTGACGTATGACATTCCATTCAACCTGTCATGGCTTCTGCCAAGGTACGGCAGCAATTTCTTCATATCACTTATTACCCTTGGAGAGACCTTTTTACCAAAAGAAAATTGGGAAATTATATGTGACATATTCATTTGAGAAGCATCAAACGAATGGGAAGCTGAGTGAGCTGATACGACAACGTTCCCCGGAACCTGAATGACACAAACCATACTTCAGATCATAATACACAAGAGAAAGACATAATAATGACTTCTACAAAATAAAAATGTAGGTGAACTGGTTTAGGGGGCAGTGAGCAGTACATTGATCACTGTAAGGGGAAACTCTAACCAAGTCTTTTGGATTAGGCCAAAATAATGCTTTAGACAAAGAATACTGGGCTTCGCTTTCAGCTCACGTAAACTTTTTACCTTCTTCACACGTACAAAACCCTCAATTCTACATCCACCTGTTAATGGTGCAGGTCTTTTTGGATCATCTGTCATGTTAGGCTGACTGTCTGAAACAATCCTTTGCGATGCCAATGAAATAGGTGCAACCAAATTCTCCATTGTCTGCAAGCATCGAACTACGTTGACATTCTTCAAAGGCTAGAGATTAGCGTCTAACTTCTAATCAGCATGCAATCCACAGATTTAAGCAAGAATGTTCCCACCAATCCACAGTTCCTCCATGCATATTCCCTTTTTGACTAATTTTGTAATTTCTCTATCCAAAAATTTTGTTTATGTAATATTAATAATTCTCACCTTGACTAGGCTATCCGTATCTCGGTCCCCGTAATATGATTCATGATCATGATGGCCATGATTGTCTCTGTCAAAAACGACAAAGCAGTTTAGATGGCTCAAATGAAAATGACTAAAAGTTGATGACCAGAAAACATATTTCCCAATGAAATCAGAAAAAAGAACGTTGAAATCCTTTAAGCAGGGGCATAGGGAGGCAAAGCCAGTAAAAATAAAGCATTATTTGCAGAAAGTGGGTGCCTGCAGACATGGAACTAAAAACTTGTCATTGTTGCCTGAACATTGTACCCCTGCTTGGTTATGGCCTCTAAACAGAACAGAATTAGTGTATGTTTGGTAAAAAATTTGTAGATTATAAGCAATGGGTCATTGAAATGTGTGGATAAAAATGATATTTGACCAACTTATAAGTGCTTATAAGCACACACAAACATACTCTTAGTAAAACAATAAGCCAAAAAATATTCTTTGCGTATATCTAGGTTGGCATAGTCAACACTAGTTATGTGATAGTTTTTACCACAATCAACAACTTCTTTGCAACAATAAAAAGCTAGTCCATGCATGTAGAGAGAAGGCAGATCCAGCTGCATAGGGTATTGAAACTGAGAGATACTCAACTAAATCAAGCACTTGTTCAGTAGCATTAAGCTATATAATGCTCAGGAGGTTGATTACTTGCAAAGAGATGGTAAAAGATGAAATTTTTTTACCTGACGTCACCTCCTTTACGGAAGATGCGAATAGATGGATAGCCTTGTATGTGATTCCTGAAATTCAAAAATAAGAGATTTAAGCAACAGAAGAAAGAACTGTAAGAAAAGAAAAACAAAACAGTAAGTTGGCACCAAGCCACTAATTCAGAGTTTCAGAAAGGTACAAGGATCCTGACATGCAAGAAACTACTACATGTATAATGGTCCTATTATATGGGAACTTCAAAAGGAGTAAACTATTATATTAAAAAATACAAAATGTATAAAACAAGTCAAGTCAAAAAATTAATTAGCCATACTGTGTAACAACCACGAACTTTCCCCTACAAATCTCTTGCACAGGGGCTATTCCATGCATCGCTAGCATACGTACTGTCTACTGGAGGTTTCGCTCCAAACTGGATTTCTAATGCCTCCGGCATCCCCATTTATTCGAAACCAGTTTGGGGCAAAACCTTCAGTGGACAGTACGTATGCTAGTGGTGCACGAAATAGCCCATAAGCGAGAGGCTTGTAGGAGAAAGTCCATGGTCGTTACATAATGAGTAATGATTGTCAGGCAAAACTTCAGTCATAACTATAATTTTTGGCCCATTAGAAATACACCAGTAAAGATGTCTACAGAATTCAGCCCGGTCATTGTAAACATAATTCAAAGAACTGATGTCAGGGGAAAAAAGAATGTAGAATTAACCAGCACGAATGAATAAACCAGTAAACTGTTTAGAGCTTAAGAAATATACCATGTGATCGAATGGTTAATTAAAACTAAATATCAAACTTTATGCAAAATGAAACCCAAACCCATATAAAACCTTACACAAATTGTAAACCCAAATAGCCATACCCAAGTTCATGTCCAAGGGTACCAACAAGTATGCTATTCTGCATGAAATATATAGAAATGATAGTTTTACTTTAATAATAAATAAAAAGAAAGTGAACCTCATCGGATTCAGAAAACTACATATTTACAGATTGTCAAACGGATAGATAAGAAAAATGACAATCAAGAAAGTACCTTCTACACAATTCAATTTCTTCAGTGCAATCAACGTTCCCCAGAAGAATGCGTCCATCCATTTCTGGGTCATATCTAAACCCAAAGTTGCAAGTGAGATTTTGAATGGCACAATATTGTCGAAAATGTTATCAACTCCATTTCCAGAATTGAGTGAACTGCAGTGTACATACTACATAGTTTTATTTTATATATATCAATATATATAACATTAGACAACAGGATTAGACCTTTCTTTCATAATTTTGGCCGCTTTTTCCCATGAAGGTTTCTGGAAGGAATATGTGTGAGAGGCAAAAGTGTTAGCAAATCCATAATCGTCTCTTCATATTATTAATTCAGAGCCAGGGCGACTAGTTACTATGAAGGAAATTGAGAAAGCAATCCAAGGCCAACCAGCAGAAGGATTGCAAAAAACTTATAGAGTAGTAACAATACCAGGCGGTTGCTCCAATAGCACCAAGGTGCATAGAAATTTACTACCAAAATGGCATGCCTGCAAAGATATATGTGGTGCAAATCAGCAATCTACAATATGAGAAGGGAAACATTATATATACAGATGTAATAATAAGAAATATATAACAGGGTTACAAATTTGAAGTTTTGCAAGCTGTATAAAATCTACTTACTGGTGTGAGATTCTATCAAAATTGTGAGTATTGAGTGAAAAAGAACCTTCATCATATTCTTCATCAAATTCCTCATCATGCTTAATTGCTTCTGTAATTGGCCCCGACTGAAACTCCGAGCCAGTTGTCTTTAAATTTGTATCTATTGAGTACTTGCGAACAGTTTTAGTTATGTTCAACCTATTCTGGAAAAAGAGGACATCTACTCAGTAATATGTATTAAGTAATATACATAATACACATTCAAAGCTGAGAATAGAATATGATAAAAGGATCAGACAGCATGAACTATGAGAATATTATGATTGCTGGTTATTTAATCCCAGACAAAGAAAACAAGAATCTTGTCAAATAAATAAATAGTTCAGGGAAAATTATACTGAGCCATTTCAGATATCCCTTTTACAACACGGCACTCTTTAAAACCATACAATCCATCCCAGATTTTAACAGTCTTCCAATAGACAACAATTGTGGTCAATCAGAGTATGTTGAGCCAAACACATTTATCAAGTACATTTTCCAGTAAGTGCATCAATTACACAAGCTCTTCTGATTCATTGGAGAACATTACTCCCAAAAAAAATAATAATAATAATAATAATAATAATATATAGATTATACAACCACAGTCACCACCTTCAATTGTAGGTTTCCATCCAAAAACACCAAAAACACTATTTCACCACTTAATGTATCAAAAGCCCATTTGCAGATTAATTCAAGAAACACTATTTTGTCTCTATCATCTCTGTAAGAATCGAAGTACAAGAAATGTTATCTGTTTTGAATATGACACCCCAGGTAATCAGCTCAAGCCTTGAGAAAACTTTATTCATCCTGAAGGCAGCAATGCCATTCTACAAACACCTTTGGTATTTAGGAAAACTTTTGAATTAAAAGCCAAAAAAAATGTAAATGAAAGAAACTTACTGTTCCCAAGACGTCACTGACATCAATGGATGCAAATTCACAGGACAATGCTGGAAAACTACAAAAGGATCAAAACAAATGTGGCACGTAGATTAAAAGGAAAAAAATGACAGAAAGGATAGAATCTGAAAATATCAACTGTAAAATAAGAGAAATGAAGCATATGAGAAGCAGCAAAAAGGAATTGGCACAAATTTCATGAAATATATATCAATGGTAAAAATTATCCATAGTATTTCTAATACCTTTGGAAACATAATTAGCCTAAGGGTAATGAAAATATCATTTTTTATCCATGAGGGTGAGGGCTCTGCATACTCTAAATCAAAGAACATAATTTATAGATCATAAGAATTAAGCACCTAAAGGAAACAATAGGAACCCCAAACAGAGTTAAGTGCCTTCAATTTAGTCAAGGATGGCTGAACCATATGACAGCCAGAAAGAAGACTGGTGCATCTTCTTTCTTGTCCAAACATTTCATTATAGCTTTTGAAGAAAATGAATTGTTTCGCCTTTTCTCTTTTTTGTGAAAAGTAAAATGAATATAATACCAGAGTAGAGAAGAAGAGAAAAACCAGAAGTTATATGAGTTACATGAAAATAACAAGTTAATATTTGAATTCTAGTTCCAGCTTTTGAATCAAAATTGAAGAAAAGTTTTAATGTAGAAATATTGATGTTATGGCTAGAGAAGAAAGAAATGCCAATTTAGGAATTTGAGAATGAAGACTAAAGGAAATTTCTAGTTAAGATATGATTTCTAATGTGATAGCTCGTCAATGCAAAAAATCATGATGCATTTTTCTAGTTCGAAATAAAACTGTTATTGCAACTATTTTGCATTTCACAAGTTTAACTGAAAAAATCACACATTTACAGAGGAAAATTCCAATAAAAACACCCCAACAAATGTTTTAATTTCTGTTGTAGAATCTCACAAAAGAAGAAAAAAAAGAACAAACAATTATCAAATGGCAGCTGAATTTGCTTATTTCACGGAATAAGGACAGTCCCCAGCCTTTCTGATTTGTGACCTTGCAGTAGTTATATACATTGAAACAGGTATAAGAAATTTTCATTAACAAAATTGAGTGTGCACTCTACTACCTAATATTGAAATCAATTCGTAAGAAGTCCCCATCAGAACTATTGTCAACAATAATCGAGGTAGATGTGTTCACTCTCAAATAATCATTTAACTCCTGCAATGTGAAAGCATAAGCACGAGGTGGTCAAACTACAGTTCACTATGACAGTTGATGTGAAATTCCTATAAGATAAAATAGCATTTAAAATATTCAGAATGAAGAAGACAACACAGCTCTTTCGTTACTGATTAAATTTAAAGCAGTCATATATAATCATTATCTGGTGCTACATCCGTGCAAAAATCTACTAATTGTGGACAAGCAAGAAGTCAACTTCCTACCATTCCAAATAGAAAGATCATAGAAAAGGCTGCTATAAATGACAGCCCAGCACCTGACAACGATGCCTCAGTCAGGTCTCTGGGAATTTTCCTGCAAAGAAAATGAAAGAAATAAGGGATTTTCAGTTTGATAAAATGCTGGATTGACTCACCAAAAACTCAGGCATACAGTACTATAATGTAATATCAATGGGAGAACAACTGTTTCTTGTTATGTAAATAAAACAGAAGAGCATATCAGATTACAATGAGAGTTCCTCCTTTATCAGAGAAAAGAAAAAAGATCTGCTTGAAAGAAAGAGTACAATTTCAAAATCAAAATTATAAAAGAGGACATAGTCAATTAATTTTGTCATCTCTTCATCTCCATTTTTCTCTCTAGAAATATAATTTTACATTTGCATCATCGTATCTTTTTCGATTATATTTATGAGTTGTGGAATTAATGTGGTTTTGCAATAGTTGAACAACAAGCTATACCTTATTCTTGATAAACTTACAGTCTTATGAATCATTTTTTAGCACTTCATTCGATCCGGCACTACATCTGCTAAAAGGTCTATGAAACATACAAACATGTGGCTCCTGTGAAGTGTGAACAACCAAATAGGAGCATCTTTAGGTCCATGCAACACATGTCCCAATCATCTAAGCCGTCTTTCTTTTAATATATCCTCAATTAATGTCATCTCCACGTCTTTATTTCTTATTTTATATATTTTATTATTTCCACGCATGAAACTTGACAAACTTAGATTATGTTGGGCAAAAAAAAAAATTAAGAGTATAAGTTGGTCAAACATCATTTTTATCCCCACATTTCGTAGGACTTGCCGCTTATAATCTATAAAAAGCTTTACCAATCATACACTTAGTTTAGTTGCATTCATCAGGAAAGTTATTCTCTAACAAAGAACACATTCATATGCACAATATTTTATACATCGACAAGAAGCACAAACTCATGTTCGGCACGATAATGAGAATAAAAATATTGCCAAAATGATAATGGCCGAACAAGGTATTCTTGGTTTTGTTCTATGCGCTATAAATAGCCATATACCGAAATAGATTCATCGACGCCAAGAAAATTACCTTCTCAAAAAATGTCCCCTAATCTACTAAGCTGACATTATGGATTAAGGTCGTCACCCTTCTAGTCCACATTCATTTCAAAATGTTCCCATTTTAACACCAAAACGTCTAAACAAAATAATAGACAAAATATCTGTATATATCCAAACATAATTCTTCCTTTGTTCTCATGGTTGGTCCACATACACTACACATCATCCATTGCATCACTTAGGCCATCTCCTGCCATTGCACCAAATTTGGTGCAACTTTTACACCAAATTTGGTGCAATTTTCACGAGCTTACTGCAATTCACTAAACTATTTCCTAACGCAGTAGTTTAATTAAATTGTCGCATATCCCCTGAGGTCCACAATCAAACACCTAAGCAGCACATATGACACAGTATCTCAACCAAAAAGCAAATAAATAGTAATACAGAGCAAAAAATGAGTTTTTAATATATATGCATATCACTCGATTAATCAATCGTATCAAATAATCTAATGACAATTTCATATTCATGATCGGACAAAATAGGACGGCATACACATAACAAACATAAAAATTCCGAAAGAATTAATTGAAAGAGAAATTAAAATAACGACAAAGAGCTAACCTGTAAAAATCCACTGATTTGATTTTACTTGTCGAAACCATGACTAATGGGAAATTATTATGACAAAAAAAAGATCTAAAATTGTTAACAGCCTTGAAACCAATAATAGATCTGTAAAAGAAGGGGAATCCAGAATCGAATTCTTTAGAATCTAAACAAAGCCAATGGGAGGGAATGGGGATTATAGTATTAGTATGCAATGCAGGCGTTTTAAGCGGGATTGTTTTGTGTGTTTAGTGCGTAATTGAAAATTAAAAGCATAACGGAAATTGAGTGAGTGTTCGTGTTTGATTGTACAGGAACAACTACCTTAACGGACCCACTACTTGTGGGTCCACTAAGGTACAAACAGACAGCAACACTAAATTTTCTCCTCATATAGAAGGGTGACAAGGGTCAAACATTTCTTCTTATTCCTGTGTTATTTTGCGAATTTAAAACTTCACTTTTTAATTAAGTGTCATGATGGTGATATTCTCGATATGGTCATGTGAGAAGTACATGATATTTTAATAATATTTAAAAAAATTTGTAATTTTGTTCTCAATTTTTTTAATATATTACTAATCTACTATCAACTAATTTTTTATATCATTAGACATTTTCAACTTTTCATTTAATTACAAATCAAGTCCATATTGACAGAAAAAAATGAATTTGTCACCATCTTTAAATAAACACAGATAAAAGAAAGTTAAAAACAAAAAAATTGCAAAAAAAAGTCCCCCAACTTTTTATCAAGTACCTGTCCACCCCACCCCACCTCACCTCACCTCACCTCACCTCACCGCACCTCACTTCATTTCTTAGTCGAACGCCGAGGTAGTATTTTACAATTATGCTCTCTATTTTGTCATGTTTTTTAGAAGCAGGGCTAGGAGAATACCTTAGCACAAGGTGCAAAAAGGCGAGTTTTGGCAGTTTTACAAGTATTGTTTTCTCGAATCATTCAAATTTTGCAAAAAACATGAGATCTTTTTCATTTGAACCACTGTTTTCTTAGATTTTTCTATTGTTGCGTTCTCTTTTCTTTTTTTCTTTTTCCTGCTGAAATGAGGTTGCTTAAAACGTATATGATCTAGAAACAATCAATTTGTGCTGTTTCAATTGAGTCGGTGGATAAATCAACTGATGTTTGATGCTACTGCCGAAAATTGCTCCAGTTTCTTAGTAATGATAAATTATCGTCACACATTGATTTTTGCCATTTGAAATATTTTGCTCTTCACTTGGGTATGGTGCTTGCATCGATTTGCATTTTGCGCTTAAGCTCAAGAGTTCTTTGCAATTTTGTATAATTTGTGGCTTAATAACTGTATTCAGATGTTGAGGGTGGCTAGTGAAGGGAGGATGAGGATAAGGATGAGGTGGGTGGAAGGAGAATATGATATTTTGTACTTTTTAAAAAAGTTGTAGAACTTTTTTTGTATTTTTGTATTTTTTTTTTTTAGCTTTCTTTTATGTTTAGTTATTCAAAAATGAGGGCAAATTCATTATTTTTTTGTCAATAGGAACGTGATTTGTAATTAAATGAAAAGATTGGATATGCCTGATAGTATAAAAATTGGTTGAAGTAGATTAGTAATAGGTTGAAAAATGTTGAGAACGAAAATTACAAAATTTCCTAATTTTTTATATGAAATTACAAATTAAAACTTATAAAACTTATTTGTAGTTTAAAGTACTTTTTCTTAGACATTATGTTGGGAAAAGATATATATTATTAAAGAGAATTTGGCGCAAATGGTCCTCAATCTTTGCCCTCAGTATAGAAATAGTCTTTACTATTTATTTTTTTGTTGTGTTTTGGTGCGCAATTGGTCCTTATTGATTAAAAAGACAAATATGCCCTTAATTTAATTAGAGAACATTGTATTTGAATTCTTAACTTTTACAAAATGTGTAGATAGGTGCAAGTAATATTTAATTTACATACTAATATATCATTATAGTCGTTTGAATTAAATTTTTTATTAAAAAAATAAAATAAAATTATTGTACTTTAAACATATGTAAATATTATTATATGATGTGAAACACTTAAATAAAAATAAAATAAATAAATAACAAATTTACGTATATAATTTTATGACCCCAACCCGGCAACCCCACTATCATAAGGTATGAAAAGCTACACTCTCTACACTATTTGGACTTTTTAATTTGTTGACTTCAATGTTGGTGTTTTTCCCACTCCCTTTCACAAGTACTCTTTGAAGAGCCTCACATTCGTGACGCTTAATTTGGACATACATTAGGAGTTGAAATTATTGGATTTCTTAAACTTGAACCCAGATTGGATTATGAAATGTGACTTGCTAGTGGATTTGACCTCAATATGTGACTTAATTATGAGGATGCCTTTCAAGAGTCTAATAATTAATATTGCATGTCACTATTAAAAACAAAAATCATACCATTTGATCTAAAAACGCATCTATTGGTACATTACAATTTTATTGAACTAAAAGAATTACATAATTATAAACTAGCAATTAATCTTCTATATCATTATCAAATTAAAACACTGAGATAAAGTTAAACCAAAACTCAGTCGATCAAAATATACAAAATTCTTACTGTGGCTATTCTTATTTTTATCAAAAACTAGTGTTGTTCCCGTGTGATGCATGAGATGTGTAATCACAAAAAATAATTTTGATAGTTATCTATGAAAGTTGATTAGTTATAATAAAATCAAACACTAAATCTTAATTAGTATTAAACTCATGCATACGTTGATCAAAACGAAGATAAAATTAATTAATTAAATTAAATTAATTAGGTATTTAAAATATAGATAATTAAATTTAAAACGCATTGAAAAATTAATTTTTGCAATAATAACAAAACTTTGAAAATATGAATTTTGACTTATTTTTCTTTCACTTTGCATTGATTGTCTTCCATAATAATCTTGAAAATGCAATATCTTTAATGTGATCTCTTAAATTTTAATTAGTATTGAAAAACTCATGCATATTTTGACCAAAATGAAGATAAGATTAATTAATTATTAATTAAATTAAATTAAATTATTTAAGTATTTAAAATATGGAAAATTAAATTAAAATACATTGGAAAATTAATTTTTGCAATAATAACAAAACGTTAAAAATATAGATTTGGACTTATTTTTATTTCAATGCATTTCTATAATAAACTTGAAAGTACGATTTCTTAAATCTTAGTTAGTATTGGATAATTCATGCATTTTTTTTTTACCAAAACAAAGATAAGATTAATTAATTAAATATTATAAATATAGATAATTAAATTAAAACGCATTGAATAATTAATTTTTGTAATGATAACAAAACTAAATTAGTTTTGCAATGATAACTAAATTAGAAGGTAGATGGAGGGACTCGAGTTGGAAAAATAAAAAATCATGCAGCTATTAAATGTAGTATTAAGAATGAACATTTAATGGCTATTAAAAAAATATATTTTTGAAAACTGGGAAAAAAAACAAAAAATTTAAATAGAAAAGTACATTTAGACAGAAAAATAGATTTTGACGGCACTTCTATTTTTATATATATATGGATATGGATTCCAAAACTTCACCATAGGTTTGGTCTCTATAAATTAACCATATTTAGTGTAAGCTTTAAATCTTCCCACGAAAATCTATAACAAATATACAAAATAAATTGTACAACTGAAAATTCAAGAGAAAATTCTTGAGCATACAACACTATAAGTATCGATAATATTTAAGCGATTGTCACTTGTGCTACTCTTTAAAAGATACAAAATATAAAAGATAAAAACATTTTATGAGTCAAACAAGCATTAATTTCTTACTTTTTCACCGTGCCCTCCTAACGAATGAAATAAAAAGATTTGTGTAATTTTTCTGACACTCATGTCCGTTCACAATTTTCTTCTTGGTGGAGTGGAAAAAGGAGAGGGTTTGCTATTTTCAAGTGAAGAGGAGAAATTTATGAATTATTTATAAAGTGGACTGTACGAAAGAATTAAAAAAAACTAAAATATTTGTACTATCTAATTCCCCTGTCTAGAAGTCGATAATGGGTTCACCAATTGTCAAATTTCTTTCTAGAGTCCATGGCAGGTTAAAGAGCTTGGCCATTACGAACTTGAAGATCTTGTTCACATTGATGTTGTGTGTTGCACTTGAGAAGAACAGGGTTGCTTTCATAGCCCTTGCATATGCCCTTGCCTGCATTTCCATATTTGTTAAACAAATTTATAATTTAAAAAATATAAAATTAATCAATGTAAATCATAGCATATAATCGTAATTATCTAATCTAGAAAAAGGTATTGCTTTGCACAAATTCGAAAGTTAAAGAGATCTATTATAGAGTCTTAACAAATTTTGTTTTAAATATCAGATTGAGTCGATTTTTACAAAAATCAATTATAAAGTGGATTTTCTTCGCAGTTTTTAAACAATTTACTGAAAAAATAAACACAATTCTAATAAAAGAGTGAAATAATAGTGGGAGTTTACAAGGAAAAGCCACAACACATATACGACTAGTTTTATTAAGTTTAAATTATAATTTAAGTTGGTCAAATATATTTTTTATCTACATATTTCGTAAGATCCATAACTTATTACCTACTTTTTATCCACACATTCTATAAGACCCATAACTTATAAACATTTAAAAAATAACTTCGAGAAATTGTTCAAGAAAAGTGGCATTGAATTTCTGGACATTTTAAGACATCTCCAATGGAATCGTGGATTGCAAAATAAATTTTGTCATATAAGCAAGGTAGACAATGTCTTAAAAAATCTTCTTCAATACAAGTTGTCAAGGACTCTGTCAAGCTGACGTGGTATGAAAAAAATAAACAATATCTACAAAATTCGTCTAAATTCAGAAACTCTTTTCAGAAACTCTATTAGTAAAATTTAAATTTTCTATACATATTTAAATGTAATTTATTTTTTATTTTAATAAAATAAAATAAATCTAAATAGCAATCTAGAATATATTAGAAATCAAATTTAAAATTAAATATCTATTTATTAGACATCTACGTCATATATATCCGTCTAACCATCTTTTTATACGTAAAAAAGAAACCTGTACCTGAGTCACAATAGTCCATTGAATATCTGGTGGAAGTTGGACAAAATCGTCAAACTTTGTTCCGATTAATATAGGAATTGCATTCTGCAATTAACGTTTTTAAAAATTAGGATCAGTTTGCATTGCGCGTGCCAAAAACAATTAATAAATTTTATTACTTATTTCTCATTCAATTATTTACAAAACAACATTTCAAATATGCCCTCGAATGTGAATCAACAAAATGAGACAAAAAAAATTCTTTATTTAATTTTAAAGGAAAATAAATGAATTTGTAAAGCGTAAGCAATGTTCATACCTGGTTCCACTTTGTTGCTTCGTTATACCATCCAATAATGCTACAATAACATACACAAAAATATACTGGTGAAATAAAGAAGTATACAAGACTAGTGTATAAAAATACTAAATAAATTATGTGCATTCCTAAAGTACTTTAGTTAATGTTTTTATAAAATTGAAGAAGACATGACTTTGAACAGTCTCTAAAATATTTTTATTAATAAATATTATTGAATTTAAGAAAATAAAAAATAAAAAAATACCTGTTGAGTGTACATCTACTAGTAAGGTCAAACATAAACAAGATTGCTACGGCATCTTTGCAAGCAATTGGAACTTGATCAAAAGACCTTCTGTCACCTGCATTTTGATTGGGGAAAATAAATTAATTTAATTAAAAAGCAAATTAACATTTAGGAAATAATTAATTTAATCATACCTCCCACATCCCATATTCTAAATGCAATCCTTGCACCTCGAACATGTAAAATTTTATCCATTAAATTTAGTCCTTTCATCTCCATCCCTATCTTTTCTTGTTCATCCCCTACATACTTTATCTAAAACATTCAACCAAACAAAAAATAATCAAGACAAAATATCAAACGGCTGCCAAACACCCGGAGAAACAAATTACGATAAATTTCAGGTCGACTACATGAATTCATCATCCAATTTTGGATAGGCTACTCACCATAAAGCTTGTTTTTCCAATCTGGCAATCACCCAAAAGACTGATTTTTAAGGCAACTAAATCTGAATCACTAGTGTCTTCATAGCTACTGCTGCATGTAGTCATGGGGTCTTCTTCATGCCTTGTGCCAGACTCTATAGCTTCCATGGACGAAGAAGAAGAAGAAGAAGAAGAAAAGGATCTTCGGGACAATCTTCTATACCGAATAGGCCTCCCTATTGAACAAACAAGAATTCTATCCCAAATGAATCTGAAGAACTTGCGGAATACTGAAACTTTATCTATTATGCTCCACCGGATATTGAAGTGGACGATTCTCCGGCAGAGTTTCGTCATCTTTCCGGCGGCTTCATGAATTCTTATAGCAGCCCCAGACATGAATGTTATATGATCTGGGGACTTCTTGTTTACTCATAATAGTAATAATGAATAATCTAAGAAGGTGTGTGTAGTTATCGTGGGGGGCGGTTTTTGACCCGTGTTGTGTGGATAACCGAAACAGTCCAAATTGCCGGCTCATTGCTTTCTACGTAGCTTGGTTACATAGGTCAACTTAAGATAAGTATCAATTATCATCAATTGTTAGGTTTGGTAGTTATTTGGAGGACTATACTTCCAACTGATGTTTAACACTTAATAACAGTTAGGTTTATACGGCGTGATTTTTATGTTTTTTTTAAAACCAAAATACCAACTTTCATTCGATCGAAACGCCACAAATTGCAGGCAAAATGAAACGAGGCATATAATCGACCTAGTCTCAATCAGCTAGAAAAGTAGTAACAAATGACGCAAACAAGTGTTAATTACTATAATTTTTTGAAAAATAAAAAAAAACATTCAAGTACTTTAAATCTAGTTCTTAATGTTAATTGAGTATCATGTTCTCCAATCGTATGTCCATTGTATTCTTTTGTCACTATTTTAATTGATAATAGTGTATCGAACAAATATTATTCAGTGAAGTGGATTTATTTATTCTCGTCTCACAGGTTTGTTTTTTTACTTTACTTCATGTTTTCTTTATTAGTAAAGATCTGATTTATTGTTCAATGAAGTTATGATGCATTTTAATTTATTAGATAATAAATTAAAAGTTTTATTATCACATAAACTGATGATCATCTTTACTAATGATACATAATATTATTATTTCTTGGGTCGGGGGATGGAGAAATTTTTATTAAAAAATAAAGGCCTTGAAAGAGATATTAATCAAAGAGATGTCCCATCTATTAGAATCCATCAAGAAATTAAATCATGATTACATAAATTATTTAATAGCTAATTCATTAATTTATGGTATATAAATAATGAGTGGACCACATCATTTTATTGGAGGATCTAGATCAAGAAAAAATAATAAAGTTTTATACCCTTTAAGAATAAAGAAAAAGCTGAAAAACCCCATCGTATGACACATGTATAATTCTCATCCTTTCCATAAAGCATTCCCTATTTAAAATATTCATCTTGCCCCTCTTTTTCCCTGCCAACTACCCCAAAACCAGATATTAAAGTGTAAAAGCACAATCAAAATTCAAAATTTATATTCTTTATAAATGTCATAATTAATGTGAATTTGAAAAAAGAGTTAAAAAATACTTGAGTGGGTTTGCGGGTTTCATTAATCTTTATTTCTGATTATACATCAACTTTTCTATCAACGAAAACTACATAAAAATAAAAAGTCTATATTAAAAAAACGATTTTATACAAAACGACTATCAAAATCAACAAACGCATTTATATGTATAGGTGTTTGAGAACTTGATGCCCTTGGGTCCAAGCAAAGACACCTAGAGAAAACCACCTACTATTTTATTTGTATATTATTTGCTAAAATCTAAGGTCATGGGGTTGGGTGAGATTTTTAAAAAAGTGGCACCAAACTCAATATTAATAATTAAAAAAAAAAAAAAGGGCTAGTTTTATCAAATGTAAGTGTTAAGATTAAGATATGAATACAACCTTTTAATAAGTAGCATTAGTTACAGTAATTTTCAATGTTTTCGTATGGTCTACACACGTGTAAAGAAAGCTATATGATAGAGGCGGCAAGATGCGTGCCAATTGTAATTGATTGATGGCTACCTTGCAAAAAATACTTTGGAAAATGGGTGAGTAATAACATGACTCATCCAACCTTTACCCTACCATTTTGCTTTTATATAATTTTCTTTTACGGAATCTTCCGTCTCATATTTTGTTTTCGACTGCGACAGAAAATTAATTTATACTTATTAATATACATACGTATTTGTGATTTTGTTATTAATTCTTTCAATTAATGTGACTAATGTAAAAAGATTATTTTCTGTTATGAATATTACGAAATTATTTTCTCCGACCCTGCCTCAAAGTGAATGATTTAATTAAATATGATTAATTCATTTTTATTTATAGATCTTTCTTTCTTTATATTTTATACATTTTATCTAGTTTAATGTATCAAATTGGCAAAGGTTGCAATTTACAAATCTGATGCATGCACGAGCACTCAATTTGAATTTGAGTAAGTAAAGAAAATATTTAAGATGGATTGTGCTTTCACCATTTTGATCTTGTTTTAAAGTCAACTATAAAATGCATGTTTGCAGAGTCATAGTCATAGTCAACTGTAAACTGCTATGTATTGTCGCCAAACTTCTTCTAGCCATTGTATTTGTGGTGTCCATTGGCAAGGTTCTAATTGTAACACACGAAATTTTTATATTTAAATTTAAAATTTATATGCGTTATTTTAACTTTTAACAAGAATTTATTTAAATTGGTGTCAGGTATGATGGCAATAAAACGAGAACAATAATTTATTTCATGTAGTCATTTTTAACTCACTCTTCCAATTTCATCATCTAACCATTTCAAAGACAGTGTAACGAATTGTATGTCGCAAACTATTTGAAACGACATCAAATTTGTAGCTTTTCACAATAAAAAATCATGTCCCAAAAATTGGCGACAAAGTGCGACGTCAAACTGGAATTTGTGTGTATAATTTTGTGGAGCCAACTTCGGTTGGCCGTTTCTAGCACACTGTTGTTTATTTCGAAAGAAAGCGTAATACTGAAATCATCTTCTATGAAACAAAATAACATGGTTTTAATCGATTGAGGCATCCAAAACTAGAACATTGTTTTCTGTATTTGTTAGCAATTACTATCTATTTGGCCCAACAAGCCAATATAATTTTTTGATGGGAAAATTTCATAAGTGACCTACTCATATAATAAAAATTGAATTTTACTGGTTATTAGAAATTTCTACAAATATACCTTTAATTGAGACCATAAATTGTATACTACTGAAGATAAAGAGTCCAGTTATTAATTAATTGGGAACTTAATTAAAATTGGTATTTTATCATTATAAGGCAATAGCTTATCCCCTAAATTTCTCTATTTTGAATTTCAAAAATAGAATCTATCAATCCTAATTCTCTCACTATCGTTTCAAGGAGAAGTCCCATTTCTCTGTAATAATTCTTGATAACATAATTTGAATGAGGAAATTGCCAGATCATAATATTTTCTCACATTTCAAAACCCTTTTAAGCATATATTCGTAAAACATTCAATTGCAGAAGAAGAATTCATAAATGATGAAAATGATTCAAGAACTATTTCCAGGTAACTTCAAGTTCTATGGTTGCACTTCATTTTGTATTAACATCACATTTCGTCGTTCTGTATCCATGAATGATACTTACAATCATTGTCTAACTATGGACATTCAAGATGATTTTGCAGTTTAAAATCGCCAAATTAGTGATTTGAAAATACTGTGGAGATAACAAATTTATATCGGGGTTCAGATTTGAAGAAGGTAAGGTGCTCTAACAATTTAACAACTATGAGATTTATTTGTTGACAATCATTTGTTGATTATAAAACTGGGTATATATCATCTTCTGTTTCCAGACTCATGCTAAATTAATATGAATCAGAATTTTGTTGCTCCTCTGTTCTTCATTTATAATTTCCGAATAGATTTATTATAATTTCTAATTAACAGATGAAATCATCAATATAAATAATTGATGCAAGGACTTTGGTGTTATATTATGATGTCGTAATGCGTTACTCATAGGCAAATAACAATAATACTTGAAGTGTCTTACTTTTCTCACATCTTGCAGGAATGGAATCCATTAGTGCCTTTGTTTATTATGGAGGTGAATGGGATGAGTTCAACAACTACAAAGATTATTCAATTATGGGAGTCATGATTCCAAAAGAATGCACATACACAAGGTTGGTTGAGATTTTATTTAAGGAGTTAAATAAGGACCCAACCAAATGCACACTATCACTACAGTATAAAGCTATGGAAAATGCTCCACTTCTGAAGATTAACAACAACTATTCGGTAGCATTCTATTTAGATCTGAAAGAAAACGAAAGAGGTGTGACAAAGTTTCCCATATTCATTGATGTATTGGAGGTCACTAACGGTGAAAAGGATGTACCAAATCTAGATATTATAACTTCTTCAGATGGTGACAATGGTGTTGGTAACTTGATATTACTGAAAGGTCCCATTGATGATTGTTTGAATTATTCATCACTTGGAAAACTGCCGACAATTGAGGACATGGCTAGAGAGCTTTGTGAAAATATTAGATATCCAACAGAAATGTTTAGTGCTTCGGAATCAAATGTGATCTCACACCCTAGTATCGAGGTTGTTTCAAAGAGTGCCGTCTTCAAGGATAAAGAGGTGTTAGTAACAAGTGTTGCATTGTATGCCATGAGTAATAGATTTCAATACAGGGTTTATAAATCAGACAGGAGTGAATACGTATTGAAATGCCTAGATAGTACTTGCAATTGGTGTTTTCGAGCTTCAAACATAAGATTAACCAGCATGTTCAAGATAACGAACATAGCTACTAGTCACACATGCTCAATGGGGATAATAATAGGAGATCACCGCCAGGCAACTTGTTCAGTCATTGCAAGTTGCATTCGATACAAATTTCTGTCTGGAAGAACAATATATACACCAGGTGACATAATGAGTGATATGATGAATACATACGGGGTGTCTATTAGTTATGAGAAAGCATGGAGGGCTAGGGAGCGAGCCTTGGAAACAATTAGGGGAGATCCTAAAGTGTCATATGGAAAACTACCAGTATATCTTCATTTGTTGAAAGAGGAAAATCCGGGATCTTTGACAAGAATAGAGACAGATGATAGTAACAAGTTCTTATATAGCTTCGTCGCCTTAGGGGCATCAATAGAAGGGTGGAAGCATTGTAAACCTGTTATGGTGGTCGATGGAACATTCCTAACAGGTAGTTATGGAGGAACACTGTTCACGGCGTGTACACAGGATGCTAATAATAATATTTTCGTGCTTGCATTTGGAGTGGGTGATTCAGAGAATGATCGTTCTTGGGAATGGTTCATGTTAAGGATAAGAGAGGCATATGGTGAGCGTGATGGATTATGTATCATTTCAGATAGACATCCTAGTATTGAGAATGCCGCTGAAAGGGTATACCCAACTGCAATGCACGGTGTTTGTTCTTACCACCTACTACAGAACTTGAAAAAAAGATTTGGAAAGAAAGGTAAGGGGATCAGGCAACCATTCAATGCAGCTGTTAGATATTACACAACAAATGAATTTGAAACCCATATGAAGATTCTCGATAGTATCAATCCGAATATTCGACAGTATCTGGTAATTACACATAGCTAATTACCTAAAAATTGAAATTTATAAAAATGTTTATGTATTAACAACATATACTTGGTTTTTTTTTTAGTGTTAGGAAGAGAAAGTTGGACATCATAGGTGGTCAAGGGCACACATTACTACGAATAGATTCTCAACAATGACTTCAAATATTGTTGAATCGGTTAATTCAGTCACGAAAAGGGCGAAGAACTACCCAATAGAGGCCTTGTTTGAGAGCTTACGTTGCATGGTCCAAAACTGGTTTAGGAAATATATAACCTAATATGCATAAATACTGGCCTATTTGAGGACGATCTTCAGATGAAAATCAAAATTGGAAATTTTTGAAGAGATCTTTTTGAAAATTTCAGAATCACGGTTGAAAATGTTCTTGATTTTGTTTTGGAACTGTGATAAGAGAGTGATGATGGGAGTTCATTCATTTGCTTGATAAGGTAGAGGAGAAAGGGTTTCTCGAAAGATGAAGAGAAATCCCTAAAAAATAGGAAATATTAGTTACAAAGGAATATAATTAGGATAAGTGAAGAAATATCGGTTACAATATAATAGAATTAGGAAAATTAATTTCAATTTAAAATATTATAATAATATGTATTTATCTAAAGTGAAGTGCAAATGTGATAAAATTTATTCTATACGTGTATATTTCAATTTTTGAAATGATGGGAGGTACAGTCCCTAATATTCACTTTTTTGATCCAATGAAGCCCACTGATCATTTGTCATAATGGTGTTTACTGAATTAACACTTATAATCAGAAGTGTTAATCTGACCAGATGCAAACAAATGGATAGGGGTGGGCGTCGAGTGGTTCGGTTCGGATAGTGGAAAAACCAGAACTACACGTTCATGTTTGGGTATTTTGTAAAAAGAACCGGAACCACCCACTTTCAACCGAAACTGAACCGAATCCAGAACCACCGGTTCTGGTTCGGTTCCGGTTCTACTCGATTTTTTTTTTAATAATTGTCATTTCAAACTAAATGCACAAATAAACAAATTTCCCCATTTGAGAATCCAACCAGAGGGGAGGAGATTTCTCTCCCCCTAGTCGCGAATGCAGAGAGAAATTCTCTCATTTGCTGCGACGGGCGATTTCTCCCTCCTATTTGTTGCGGGGAAGGGGAGGATTTCTCCACCCATTTGCAACTACGTTTTACGAGGTGGGTGATAGTTGGGTGTTTGAAGTGGAGGTAGAGACTTGGGCAAAAAAAAAAAATATCGGGTCAGCTCGACTTCAGTCCGATTGGTCCGATGAGTTAGTTGTACCGAGCTAAATTGACCCAATTTTTATTTGATCAACTTTTTATTGGGCCAGCACAGTCCAGAGACCGGGCTATCTGGGCTGGCCCATTTTGCCATCTCCAAATGGATGGCTCTGATTGATCTTCTGGTGGTTTTTGAAGATTAAAAGACTTGGACCGAAGGCTTTTAAGGTACGAAGTTGGTTTTGCCTTGGAATCTGATCTCTCTCTTTCTCTCTCTCTGTGGTTCTTCGTCTCATCTTTTCCTCTTCTTTTGGGAGTTTCTTTTCATCTGTAAACCAGATTTCTGAGTGAATTAGAAACAAATGAGGGATATGTGTGTAGTGATTCTTTATGAACAATAATTTGAGGTTACAATATTGATTTCTTGGTATATTTCAAATTAGATAAAGAAAGAGAGTTATATTGAGAGATTTTTGTTATAGTTATACTAGTAGTAGATTATATATAGTAGAGTTGTATTAGCATTAATATTAGAGTATTTTACTTTATATAGGTTAGACTTTAGAGTTTGCATTAGTATAAATAATTGTATCTATTATTTTATTATGTCATTTTGTTTAATGATATTTTCTTTATTGTTCTCTCTCTTTGTTCTTTCTTCATTCTTCTTTTCTTAGTTTAATTTATATTATTGTTAGAACTTTTACAATTTTATGTGTATTATGTAAAATGCTGATTCTTTGCCGTTGTTTTAAGGCTTGTGTTTAGTGCTTGAGCGTTATCCTTTGGTGGATGCTCAACAGGTAATTAGGTCATTAATTTGGCTGAACATCCGAACTCTTTTTAAAGCAAAACAAATCCTTGTATTTTTACTACTTTTATTTACTTTCTTGATCTGTCTTTGGTGCTGGTTGAAATCTAAAAAGACCAACAGTATTGTATCCTGAAGACCCTAATCGACAAAAACAATCTCAAATTTGTGCCACCAGTGGGACAACTCAAGGCACTTAGAGAACTGAACCTCAGAAAAACTTCCATTACAGAGTTACCCAAGGAACGGAAAGCTTGACCAACCTCAAACGCCTAGACACATATGGGTCGGTCAAAGATAAAAACAAATTCAATAGGGATTTTTGCAGATAGACTCAAATCATCAACGCCTCACATTACTGTTACAATAGCACCAATAGAAGAATTTCAAGGCAAACTGTGATATGACTGACTACAACAGATTTATCAAGTCTCAACAAAGTAATGGGAATGGAGCATATTTTCAATTATACTACCACAAAGATCATATTTTTTTCTTCGAAAGATTAGCTAGTAAACATGCAGTTTTTGGAACAGGCCTTGAGAAAGGAGAAAGCGATAAAGATGAAATTACGGGCACAAAATATTGAATAACTACGATCCTAATAAACTCCAGGTCACTCCACAAGAAAGAGGTCAGGTTGCAGCAGCGATGCCCATGTTTGAGATGCAACATATTTCCTGATCTAGAACTAAAAGCCCCTGTTTATTGTGCTCCACTTCGAGTAGAGACTTTTAGTTGATCGTGTTAGACCTCCCCTTGGTCTTATAACATATAATCTTTAAATCAGGAAGCTGTTGTTCAGTTTTTCTCACCTTCTTTTTTTTTTTTTTTTTTTTTTTTTGTGCAGGACAAAATCCAGATGCATGAAGACGACTTCATTAAGCAAGAAACAAAAGAAATTGCAGTGTCAACATAATAATATTATGAAAGGAATTACATAATTTGTCTGTTTGAGGCAATAATTGCAGTTGGGGAAGAGATTAGCAAATACAAGCTGAGGCAACATACAATCACAAAACTTCGTATGTAGTTCTAGCAGGACTCTACATTATGCCTTTTGAACTGAAAAACCAAGAATAAAGTCCTTGATTTCATCACTCGCCGCCTTTTCAAGGGCACTCCGGCCTTCTGAATCTTTTACAGTGTAATCAGCTCCGGCTCTTAGCAATTCTTCAATCTTGGGCTTGTCAGCCTCTGAGGCTGCCATCATCAGCAGGATGTCGACTGGGTGGATGTTTTGGTTCAAAAGAGCCTCCATCTTATCATATGTACCCTCCACAGCTAGCATGCCCATATAATTGAAGTACTGTTTAAAATAGATATTGTCATCAAACTTCTTCCGGTCCATAAATAACGCATCATATCAAATGACTATTTCCGGATTCATCTAAGAGTTAAAACTAGCAAGACTGATTGAATAATTAACCAAGAAGCATACATAAGTGGCCGAGAAAATAAATTAGTAGAAAACAAACGCTTTTCATTCCATCTATGGTTGACCAAATGAGAACATATTCTATTTCCTGTAATAGGTAACTAGAAAAGAAAAGAAAGGAAGGCCACAGTATGAACTGAGCTTGACACTCAGCTGCTATCCTTACGGACACAAAGTATGGTACTTGCGTTACCAACCCTCCCACCGCACATTTGTTGCTGCTTTCCTAGGCAAAATTATTCAGAACATCGTGTCCGCATCCGCAGGTCGCGCTCGTACACGAGTTCAATAGCATGAGGTGCAAATCCAGTCCATGATTTGCACCCCTGGTACACGTGCAAGGGAGAGCATCTATACTGCATAAGATTGCATCTTAAAATGTGGCCTTATGTAAACTAGTCATTGCCTTAACATTTTCCCATTGTCCCACAAGCTTCCATTGCTTTCCCTCCAACCCCTAGACCACTTCCCATAGGTATACACTTTGAGCTTCAATTTCTCATTCACCCGAGCATCATTTTAGGCAAGTAAATATATGATTTCAATGTTCTTGTGGAGTAGAACACGAATCTACATTGATCTTCCACAAAGAAGAAACGGTCCCACTCAAAATTATGCTAAAACAGCCCCACATTCCAACAAATCCTACCTGTGCAGCTGTGCTAATGAATATAGCTCACATATCCACATTGCCAAAAAATAAAAAATCATATTGAGGAAACATTTATAGGAAAAGCTAGCTAGCCAGCAATCACAAATTCCTAGAATAGAATTGGATGAGTGATTACCTGTTCAACATCGTCACGGTCAAAATCATCGCGGGTCTGGCTGCCGTAAATGCCGGCACCTTCAGCATCAACGCCATTTTTTCCAAACCTGAACCAGCATGTGGTTCTTGAACCTGAGCTTGGGCCAAGTCTTGTTGTGGGTCTGCACCATCCTAGAGTTTTAGTTGTTGGGTTACCCAGAAACTTAGAATTTAGCCTGGAGAAATATGCAGTAGACCCAGTTGAAGAAGATAAAGAAGAATTAGCGGGTCTTGTTGAGAAGAAAGTTAGCTGGAGAGTACTTAGAATTGTGGTCATTTTTCAGTTTCAGGCACATTCGAACCAAGTAGCAGCCTTATCATTGACATGAGCGTGCGTCAAATAATTTGAATATATATATTTGGAGATATAGTTTCAATAACAAATCAGAGTGGCGCAGCGGAAGCGTGGTGGGCCCATAACCCACAGGTCCCAGGATCGAAACCTGGCTCTGATATTAAGAGAGCAAGCTTCTCTTCCCAGTCACCCTTTTTATTAATCAATTTTTTTTTAAATTTAATTAAATAAAGCATTTTCATGAGAGGAAAAAAAAAAAAAATTCCTCAATGAAAAATATATTGTTTTTTCTTGGAAATTAATTACAAAACCTCTTTGTCAAACCAAAAAGTTTAAGATACATCTTTTCAAATCGTTTATTACGTTTTTTCAAATCGTACAAAAGAATTTATGCTCTAGTTTATTAAAAATGGAGTATGATTATTGTAAATCCAATTAATTCATAGATAATTCTTATTGTTTCTATACTTTTATTAAGATATTTTATAGTGCTATATGGGGAATCGTGTGATTTTATTTAATTTATTATTGGATGATAGAAACTTTTAGTTTAGATCATGTTTGGCATAATTTTTATTTAATTTTTTTTAACTTATTTTCAACCACATATATTATAAAATCCACAATTTTTATCATCTTTTCAATCACAACATTTTCTCGACTTTTTCCAAAATCTTTTAAAAAAAATAATTTTTAAACTCAACCAAACATACACTTAATTGCAAATTACCAACCACCAATATAGCTTTCAAAATTGTGAATTAATTTGAAAGGGTAGATAATTAAGAGGGAAAAAAAACGTATTAGAAGGATGAATGGAAAGGCCCTCACTTATAATCCAATAAATTCAGAGGTTTTTCTATTTTCCATTATAATTTTTCCTCAAAATACTTTATTTAACATTAGAAGGGTTTGTGTCTCTAGGATGATATGTATGGATAATTGTGGAACTTTCTCAACACCCTGAAACAATGAAATACTAGAAGTTAAAGAGAACATGAAGATCAAAGGCTAAGACCAATCTCCGTGAGCAACCTTTGACGCTAGAACTAATTAGTGACATAAACAACACAAGGAAAAAACACAACAAAAATCATGATATAGGAACATAACCACACAATGCTGCCTATTCTCCATTCAAGATAAAGAATACAAGGTAAAGAAATTCATACAACAGCACAAGACAATAGGATGTAACCACGATGCCTCGTGCTCTTAAGTAAATCTCTATCCAAAACTACCCCTCTTCAACCACAAGCCTCTACTTTCCGTCCCAGCCTATACAAGGCTGCATATAAATTCAATGGAGTTGGCTTGATGATTCCCAAGTAAATGTCTGTGACAAATAAACCTGTTCTGATAGGCACCGTTAGTAGGCTTGAATTTGGCTGCCGAAGTACCTTCCACAAGCCACCCATAAACTTGCAAACCTGGCTTCTACCAGTGATTTTGCTAAACTCGAGTTTGGATTGCCGGTCACTGTTTCCAAAAAGAAGAAGAAAGGATGCAATGGGCTCGCCACGTGTTCTACTGTGGACTTTGCAGAGAACAATCAGCCTAACACAATTCACTAGCAGGAATCTGAAGGTTGATCTTAAGAGGTTGCATTATTAGACAGTGCTCTCAGATAATTTCGAGAAACCAAGCTTCTTTAAACGATTTCTTATAGGGTTTGCCCACGTACTGTCCGGATTCCCACATGTTATGTCCACGATTTCGACCATGCCAGGCCCCTTTTTGACAGGTTTTTGCCTTATAGGAGTTCCATCCATGGGTACATTATCAGCTTTGAGCATTGGAATTCGATGAGTTTTTCCAGTGTGCCTTTTCCTTGTAACTTCAGGGGCTTTATGATTTTTGTTGCTGCTGCTTGCTTCACCCACTGACATTCTTGGAGTGCTGTCACCAGAGCATACTGAGGAAGAAACTGGAGAAGAATCATTTCCAAACGCCACTGGAATCTGAGATGCAAATTTCCTGGATTCTAATTCCCTAGACATGAGGGCACTGATTTTTCCGGTGGTTCCTACTTTAATGGATCCTCCACCACCCTTGATAGCTTCTAATGTCTGAACCATAGCTTTTCCTGTCTACATGTAAAGATCAAAATAACCCTTTCAAGTTTTAACAGGTGAACTTGTTTAAATTTTAAAGCGCATTCAAAAAGGTTTAATACAATTCAGTTCAAGAAGTGTCAGCAAGCACGTAAATGTACAAATGTACGCTTATAAATATCAAAACTTTTGCATTTTTGTTTCCAAATTTTGAGGACAACATATGCAAGTTCATCAGAATTGCCGATGCTCTCAAGGGACCTCCAGTCTAAGATAAAGCAGAGAATAAATTAATTTGTTCACCAAAACAGTGTATAAATCATTATAACAACTAGAGAGAGAGCATTCTAGCTGCATTAACTGAAATTAAAAGTATTTACAATGTAAATCACTTGGGACATAAAGCGGAAGATAAACCCATATGAAGAACAAAAATGCACCTATTTGACATTGCTGGAGCACCAAACAGTTTAAACACGAGTAATTATACAGTGCTCCATCGTCAACATAACGTAACCAACTTCTCCATCAAATGTATAAATTAGTGACTTTTTTAATCACAAAAGTAATATATAAACTTGTGATTTTCCACGTCAAAATTCAAGGGGCCCCCCCCACCCAAAAAAGAAAAACACTAGGAGAACAAATATGTTTGTCCTTTACCGGTAACTTGTGCAATCTTGAAAAATCATACTACTACTTGTGCTATTTAGAGAAGGACCAAGCCAAGCTAGGACTTTAGTCACGTATTCATAAGCCTGAAGCGCATGTTTAATAGTGCTGAAATTATTTTTTAAGTGTTTATAAGTTGTGGGTCATATTGAATGTGTAGAAAATAAGTAGTAAGTCCTACGAAATATGTGAATAAAAAGTATGTTTAACTATTTTGACTATAATTTAAGCTTTGATAAACATGTACTTAGACTCTGCTTTGTTAAATATCCCTATTCAGCTCCGGTCATTATACAGTTCAGTGGACAATAAAAGCTATCAATAAACACTAAAAAGACTTCTACTTCCTTTTTGTGAATGCAACTGTACAAGGCAGTGAATCAAGGGCAACAACAAGTGTATAAAAAGGAGTTATTCACCTCCTAAACCCAAGAATCCGACAACTCCCAAAAGGCGGGCGCATTGGTGAGGTGCCAATAACAAACAATTATATAAAACAGAGTACTTTTAGGAAAGGGGCGCAAAATCTTAAACACTCAAATTCACAAACTCACACTCTAGAAATCGAACACTTTTATCTTAAAAACTCCGTCCTAACTTAGGCATTGGAGCATGTTCGGTCACCACACCACCATCTAGGCAGGCAACCGACCGGGACTAACACAGCTTTTCATTTACAGCAGACTCTCAGCAAATAGTTTGATTCAAGATCATTTACAGGCTTAACTAGCACCACTACTTATTTACTGTAGCAAACAAGGAAGGTAGACAGAATCTTGGGCATCAAATTAACAAGAATCTAACTATAAGCAAATAACATAAAACTTGAATACAACAAAGATCAAAAACCATTACAAGACATCATAAAGATAGATAACAATAATTTGACCCAACAAAAATCCCACCAATAAAAGTAACGACAGTAGAAGATTACCAACAAAATCAAGCAACTGGGACTCTGGGAGCTCGAGAAAATGCTATGAACATAGGGTGATATATTCTATTTCCAAATCCGAGAGAGAGAGGGTTTTGATGATACGAAGCCCGTATCAGTTGTAATGGCACTTTCAATAAATCTACTCCAAGATTAATATATTGTTTGCCTGTGTATCTAGCTCACAATGGAGCTCGGGCAAGATCTGACTTATTATTATCTTATTATAATCCCTTTTGGTTCATTCTTGGCCCACTTTGCTTATTTTACTTTTTTTTAAATGTTTTTGAAAATTCTTTTCATTTTAATGTTTCAAGCGAGAAGTTTAATAAGTTGGACTCAACAAATATTAAGCGTTTTTCTTTTCAAATCTTACCTAATTTGCTTTAATTTCTTTTCAAACCGTACCTAATTCCCTTTAATTTAGCATACTAAATATTAACAATTCTTTATTGTTGGGGGCGTAAATACTTTAATAAGTGTAATATTAAAAATAATAAAATAGAAATCTAATAAAAATTATCACGCGTTTGGTTTTATTTATAAATATTGAGACTTATTATTTTTTATGATTCAACTATAAGGAAAATGATCTTTTGTTCATAGTGAGCAGGAGGTTAATTGCGCACTACTGATGTAGGTTGACGTGGGAGTGCTACATCAACAATAAGATACAAACTCTCCATAAATACAAATATTATTTATATACAGTGAACAACATATCTCTTCTTTACTATAGACAATAGTTCATTCCTATCAACTATAAATTTCATACAATAGTTATGACAATTACTTTTTTTTTACAAACAACGTTTAATACTATCTATGAATAATGACATATATATGGATTTCATTTTCAAGTTGTCGATAATCTTGGACTTGTATATTTATGATATTATATTATTAGGTGGATGGGCCATCCTAATCATGCCATGTCCATGTGGGGTGACTAGTCATCTTAGGGCCTACAGTCCAACTAGGTATGGACTCAATCTTTTAACTTAGTGCTTTTTTTTTTTCTCTTGAAGTTTAAAAATCTGGTGACAGTGTCGTCATCGACTACGTGGAAAACTCTTGCCGCTCTAGTATATAGCTGTTTAAATGGGATCCAAGATGCTCAATTTCAAACTTGCATGTGCTCCCTTTTGACTATGACACAATTTATTCTAAAAATATGTTTTGTACATTATAATAATAAGATTTTATGAAATATATAAATAAAAAATAAATAAAAATTATAAATCTAATAAAATATATATGT
This sequence comes from Forsythia viridissima, assembly GCA_030279155.1. Lineage (NCBI taxonomy): Eukaryota > Viridiplantae > Streptophyta > Magnoliopsida > Lamiales > Oleaceae > Forsythia > Forsythia viridissima. The sequence goes on from CM059033.1 coordinate 2,386,313, forward strand.
AACAATAATATTTGATCGTATTATACAGATAAATATAAGTGTTGATCTTCTATCCACTTATCTTATCTAAGTGATAACACATAATTGGTAATTTATGACTCCACATCTATAATTTTTATCGATCATATTTAACCACTTGTATTGGTGTCATATCTCTTAAACGTAGTTAGGAGATCAGTCTCTAGACAAATATACTCCGAATCCTTCAGGTTTCCATTGGCCCTACAATGTTTGTAATGAATTCAGATCTTAATCCATTTTTTTTTTTTTCAAATAAAAAATCTTGAAAGACAAAAACAATCTAATAATTCAAGAGTCACAGATCTCACTACCCTTTCCACCTAGTTCTCATTTTGCTTTCATTCTTGAATAACCAGTAATCACCTTCCCCATCCCTTAATTCTCACCCTACTCTAGCCCACCCCCACCCACAAAGGCTTTTCACTTCAACTTCCTTCTTAACACCTCACATTGCTCAATCTCTTTCTGTATCTCTCTGGATTTGAAAAATCTTGTACGTTTTTGCACTGTAACATAGTTTAGTTGATTCTTTAACAAGATTGCAAAATGAGTTCACAAAGATCCTCAAAACCCACAAAACCACCTAACCAATCGACCCCTTCAAGATCATCTTCCACTTCTTCGTATTCTCTATCATCCCATTTAGCTATGGTTGAATTGAAGCAGAAAATCATCAACTCTCTCTCTAAACTTTCAGACCGCGACACCCACCAGATTGCTGTGGAGGACCTGGAAAAGATTATAAATTCACTCTCCAATGACGGTGTTCCGATGCTTCTTAACTGCCTCTATGACGCCGGCAACGACTCGAAACCCGCTGTGAAAAAGGAGAGCCTCCGTCTACTCGCAGCCCTCTGCGCCGCACATTCGGATCCCTGCGCGACCCACTTGACAAAAATAATTGCCCACATTGTGAAAAAGCTCAAGGACTCAGATTCACAGGTCAGGGAAGCGTGTCGCGAGGTTATTGGCTCGCTTGCCACCCTGTACTTGAAGGGCGGCAATGGCGGGGAGGGGGTGGTTTCGCTGTTCGTGAAGCCGTTGTTTGAGGTTATGAGTGAGAATAACAAGACTGCGCAAGGTGGGGCGGCAATGTGCATTGCTAAGATGATTGAATGTGCCTCTGACCCACCTTTGACTGCGTTTCAGAAGCTCTGCACGAGGGTCTGCAAGTACTTGAATAGCCTCAATTTCATGGCAAAGGCTTCATTATTGCCAGTTGTATCGAGATTATCCCAGGTTTGTCCAATTCGACTTCTTTTTGTTAAGGTTATATGGTCTCTACTAATGGTCTCATGTTCATTTTTCATAGGACTGGTATTTGTTTCATTATGAATGAGTTGGGAGGGATTTGCTGAATATTGTATGAATCGTTGTTGAATCATATCAGACGTCATGTACATTTGATTTTGTTGACATTTTGTAAATTGTTTGGTGATGCCAAATTGCAGGAAAAGAGAACCGGAACCTTGACTCATTGTGCTATTGATTTTGGTACTTCAATTCCATGGCTTAAAAGTTGTGGGAAAGAATGCAAAGTTGCAATCATGTTGTAAAACTTTGGTAAACTCTTTGGTTGAATTAAGTCTATATAAGATTGAGGGGCTGGATAAATTTCATGTAAGATCATCCTTGAGGTTTACATTGAAAAATGACATAGGAAGTCTTAGAGGACCTTCCTAAGTGAAGAAGTATTTACATTTTTTTTTGTAAAAAGACTACACACTGGGGTACGCTAGTGGATGACTAAATGAATGGAAATCAATTTAAGAACATCAAACCACAAGCATATATCTTCCCTTTTCCATGCTTGAGTTTTCAATTTGTCAAAAATGATTTCGAGTCATATTTCATGCTTTGTTGGTGGTATAATATGCAGCAGAATTTCGTTATCTTTGTATTAAATATGAAATAATTTCTCTTATTGCCAAATGCTCACCTGCAATAAGCATCATCCACGGTCAATGGTTCCCCTTTATGACCATGTTGCCTTGTATATTATAGCACGTTCGGCAGTGCTGAAATTATTTTGTAAGTGCTTATAAGTTGTGGATCTTATGGAATGTGTGAATAAAAAGTATGTTTAACCATTTTGACCTGCTTAAATTTTATTTTAAGCAGCCAAACACGGGCTTAGTCCATAAGAGGGTGTATGACCCTCCTGTATTTGTAATAGACAGACTGAGCATGGTGTTGACATTTTGAATGAGTCAATGTGGTCAGACTATGTGAAAATTAGTTAATTATCTGCTGTGCATGTCATTTAACAATGTCATGGGGAAAGAAGAACTTGGACATTCTTTTTCAAAGTACCAATCTGATGTTTTTATATTATTTTGCAGGTTGGCGCAATAGCACCACAAAGTTTGGAAACCTTACTGCAAAGTATTCACGAGTGCCTTGGCAGTTCAGATTGGGCTACTCGAAAGGCTGCAGCCGATACACTAAGTGCTTTGGCGCTTCATTCGAGCAACTTGATCACAGACAGAGCTGCTTCCACATTGAATGTGCTTGAGGCTTGCCGGTTTGACAAGGTGAGCTCACAAAATCAACTCCTCCAGAAAAAAAACTATTTAACTCTTACATTTTCCTATATATGGTGCCAAAAGCTTATGAAGTTATAGAGCCATTTAATGCATCAGACACCAGCTATCATGGTCTTTTGCTTCTTTTTCCCATTTTGTCAGTTGGATTTTTTGAAGAAAGAATTGTTAACTTGGTTTTTATTGTCTTTCACATAGTTAGCTGCTTGTATTTGGTCTTGTTTGAGAATTAAAGGTTACCTCTACGTAATACTACCATAAATTTTGAAATAAGAGTCCTCTATTGTTTGAGCGGTCTTCCACATCTACATACCGCAGATGATGCCAGGGAAAAATGTCCTGCAGTTACCCACTCTTGTGTACATGTTTCTCGAAGATGAATAGAAAATCTCTTTTATACCACGTTGAACCACTTCATCTAAAAGCTTAAGTGAATAGAAAGTGAACAATTTTATTTATTTAAATTATGTCTTCAACATAACTTACAGAACAGTTGCAGGTCAAACGACCTTTTGTATTTAATGGGCAAAGTTATTTTACTTAGAAGATTGCTTGGCCGGAGCTACTTTTCATCCATAATATCGATGTCCATTGTTAATAATGTTCAGTTCGACTCAAAGGTCAATTTGGGATATATGAAGAGTCGTTTTAGGTCAAGCCCAGTTTGTTTGCATATCATGGCTAAAAACTCGCTCCACAAAAACCAATGCTATTTATTTTTTTACCAGATAAAACCTGTCAGAGATAGTATGACAGAGGCTTTGCAGCTCTGGAAGAAAGTTGCAGGAATAGGAGATGGATCTTCAGATGACCAAAAAGCTTCATCTCATGGTAGGAAAGGGATTAAAATATTCTTCGTTTGAACATTTTTTTTTACTTAGCGATGTTATATGTCCCTCTCATACACTAATCAATCCTTCAGATGGCGAGGCTTCTGCATCGGCTGACCGTTTTGAAAAGAATGATATTCCAAGTCTTGGGGAGAGAATAGGTGAAACATCAGCAAAGGTCTCATCCAGTGGATCTTCACCTACCGATTCTACTTCCAAAGATAAGGGTAACAATAATTTGGACAAGGCGGTTGGGATACTGAAGAAGAAAGCACCAGCATTAACTGATAAAGAATTGAACCCCGAGTTCTTCCAGAAACTTAAAAGAAGAGGTTCAGATGATTTGCCTGTAGAAGTGATTGTCCCTCGTCGATGTCTTAATCCTTCAGACCAGCCAAATGAGGAAGAGTCAGAGCCAAATGTTATGGGCTCAATGGGAAAGATGGGTAATTTCCAGCTAGATGATGAACTCGTTAAGATAAATTACAAAAACATGGAGAGAGGAACTTCTGGTTCAATAATTAGGGAAAGGCACACAGGTGATAGGAGTGACACAAATCAGAGGGAGCCATCCAGCATTCATGCAGATTTTTCTAAAAATTCTAGTCAATCTGAGGGATTTATGAATAATAAAGGAAATTGGTTGACTATTCAGAGGCAATTGTTACAGTTAGAGAGGCAACAATCCCATCTCATGAATATGTTGCAAGTATGATTAATTTGTTTGCGTTATGGAAATGAGTCCTGTGTTATTTCTGCCTAACTTTTCTCTTGTATTTCAGGATTTTATGGGTGGGTCTCATGATAACATGATGACACTTGAAAACAGAGTACGGGGTCTCGAGAGAGTCGTTGAAGACATGGCACTAGATTTGTCAATATCAACAGGTAGAAGAGTTGGTGGTGTTATGGCTGGATTCGAGGGTTCTTCCAATAGGCATCTAGGAAAGTATAACGGCTTCCCAGACTACTCTAGTGCCAAGTTAGGAAGAGGTAGCAATGATGGGCGTATTCCCTTTGGGGAGAGATATGCAGCACTTGATGGTGTTGCTTCGGGCACGCGAGGTAGGGCCCCATCTTGGAGATCTGATACAACTGATGCTTCGTACTTCCATGCATATGGTAAAAGTGGGCAAAGGAGAGCGGCAGGTGGTGGTACCGTAGACATTAGGTCCACTAAATCGGAAAACGAGAGTGATCAGGTTAGTGGCAGGAGAGCTTGGGAAAAAGGAACTGGACCTGTTAGGTTTGGTGAGGGGCCATCCGCCAGAAGTGTGTGGCAAGCTTCAAAGGATGAAGCAACTTTGGAAGCAATTCGGTTTGCTGGAGAAGATAATGGAGATGCTCGAAGTGCTCGAGTAGCTATACCGGAAATGACTTCTGAAGCATTAGAAAATGATGGTACATTGCAAGAGCGTGACCCCACCTGGACTTCTTGGAGCAATGCAATGGATGCACTTCATGTTGGTGATATGGATTCAGCTTTTTCTGAAGTTTTGTCAACTGGAGATGATCTATTGCTTGCAAAGCTCATGGACAGATCAGGCCCTGTAATAGATCAACTATCGCTAGACGTAGCTACTGAAGTTTTGCATGCTGTTGCACAGTTATTCCTGGAGCCAAACTTTTTTGAGATCTGCTTATATTGGGTTCAACAGGTATATCTTTTAATAATTAGTACCCTGCCTTTTCACTTTCTAAAATAAATCAAGAAATTATTAGCTTCAAAACGTGTGAAGAAGTGATCAACACCTGTCTCATTCTGCTATTGTTTTTGAATTGTTTTTGGAAGAGGATTCTTGTTGGCGTATATAGTTGTATATCTGCAAATCCGAGTTCTGAAGTTTGAAGTCATTCATTTTTTAGCTTACATATCTCGTCCTCAACAAATAAAAAGAGGGAATAGTTCCTAAATTTAACGTTTAAATCTTCCCGTGCAAGTAAACTTGAAGAGGTTTTTTCTCATCCTGTAAAATTTAGTCGGGGTAAGTTCTTGTAATTTTACAAGAATTATAAAATCGAGATCTATATGTTGACCGTGTTTTTACTGCCTGTTCTCAGTTGGTGGATATCATGATGGAAAACGGGCCAGATGTACTGGGCATTCCCATGGAAGTGAAAAGAGAGATTTTGTTGAGTTTACATGAAGCTTCTTCATCAGTTGAACTACCTGAGGACTGGGAAGGTGAAACTCCAGATCAACTCTTACTGCAGTTGGCATCAGCCTGGGAAATTGATCTGCAACACTTGGATAAATAGCTGGCTTAACTTCCAATTCTATGTTAAAGTGTTTTGTAGTTAACAAATCTTGTAGGATGTATGGGACATGTTTGGTGTGTAGTACTAAATAGAACTCAAAGTATAGACCTTGCCAGACAAGCCATTAAGGTCAACTACCTGGGAAACAACAATGCACTAAAATGTAACATTTAGAGTTCAATACTATTGGCTTGAATTTTGAAGTTTGAATACAGAATTTTCTGTCCAGAATTTTTAAGTTTATTTACATGATTACGTGAGGAAAAATTCATTGGATGCAAATAAAGATTAGATTGCCATCGTTTAATTGTGTATGGACTGTTGATTGAATTTGCTTGTGGTTATACAGTTCCTAAACCCCAATTATGTAATTCTTTCATCCATATGTTTGACTTTGGCTAGCTTATTTCTTGTCGATTAAATTAAAACTGCTGCTTGTAGAAAATGGCGAGCTGTGCACAATATTTATGATGTTGGTTTGTATCTATGTTGCCGTACACATCTATTGTCCATGCAAGACATTCTTATCTCATGCAATCCAGGTGTAAATCAAGATCAAGAACAACGTTGTGTCAGTTCACAAAGTTGCAATAAGAAAGGTTAAAATCATGAGGAAATAATCTACTCTCCAATGGCTACTGAACACGTATCTAGTGGTCTTGATAACTATTCCCCACCATAGGGAGTAGATCATTTCCCTAAAATCATGACCATGCAGCCGTAAAGCACTGGTTTGAGCACAGCACATGACAAAACGAAGGCAGAAATAACAGAATATAACAGGTACAATTTGCCGAGTGAGCAAACGAAGGATGTTCCTTTTCTTTTTTTCCCCCTTACTAAACCAATTTCATTAACACGAGTGAAATTGGGAGATATTTGATCATACAACCCTCAAAGTGCAAGATTTTCATATATACAACTCAAATACTAATTTATAAATTCCCAACCAAAAAAGAACCACCTCTACTGGAAGCATGATGAAGTTTGTGAGCTTAGAGGAGAGGATTAACAAAATTTCACTCGTGTGAAGGCAATGAAAATTGTCTACTTGGCTGAATACCAGTTCTGCGCACATTTGGCATCAACAGATAAATCAACATTAAGGATATTCTTCCCATCAAAAGGTTTTGACATGCAGTCAACCACAATGGCCTTGGCTACCTCAGCAGACTCTGTTGGCCCTTCCAGTATCACTTCATCGTGAACCTGTTCAGAGAGAAGTTAATCTTGAACATTTCAGCATGATAGTCCTTGTTATAGCTAACGACACGACATATCAACTCATTAAAAAAATTTAGAATGATAACGCTTTTGCATGAAGACAGAAGAGAAGCACAGTCGACATTGGCAACAAAGCAACTTTCAACACCATATTTCAGAAGCATGAAATGGAATTAAAATAAATTCTTACAAAATTACAGGGAAAAACAAAAAACAAAAAAAGCCAATGCGCATGGGAAGGGAGAAATCACAGAGATTTAATCACAGTGATCCACAAACCTGATTATTTACAACGCCAAAAGGTCAGATAGCTTAACATCTGTGGAAAATTTTCACAACAAAAGCAAGAAGCTACACACTTCAGATTTAAGGAAAAGACAATACACAACTAACCTGTAAAAGAAGCCTCCATCCAAGCTCCTTCAGACGTGCATTATCTGATATTTCTAACATAGCACACATTGCAACATCAGCAGCACTTCCCTGTTAAAATTTTCAAGTCAGAAGACAAGCACATGGCGAGGAGGAGGATAGGGGAGGAGCTTAAAAAGTTGAGGCAACAGGAAAAATGGACCTGCACAGGGGTATTGATGGCAGCCCGTTCAATATGACTCTTCTGCCAGTGAGTTGCATTTCTTAAAGAAGGAAACTTGCGAGCCCGTCCTAACAATGTGTGAACACATCCATTTACTAGTGCATCCTCTTTGCGTCTTTCCTGCCAAGACAATACTTCTTGCCGATCACTATACCAGCGATCAACTGTTTCCTTGGCTTCCTTGACAGAAACCTGAGAGTTCGTGATAGCAATCACAACCCATATCAATAACTGTCTCAACTGAAAAGAACAAATTTGTTAGGTCAGGTTTAATAAAGCTGACATACCTTCCAATCACGGGCAAGCCCCACCGTAGTTTTCCCGTATGCAATGGAAAAGTTCAGCATCTTGGCTTTTCGTCTTTCAGAACCGAAAGCATCCTGAAAGAGTAAATCATATTGGTTTCAATTGAGGAATAAGGCACTTGATTACAAACAAAACAAAGTAAAACTGCACCTATGGTTTCCATTTTATAGCACTTGGATCCCCATTCTACTTTTCTTGGCAATTGTAGAAGAAGACCATCAAAAATACCCCTGACAAAACAGCCTCGTATGTGACACGTGAGATTTTAATGGAACTTTTGGATGTCAGCAGAGACTAACTCGTTTGTTAAGAAAATTAGAATGGGCATCCAAGTTGTTTGGTAGAGTAACAAACAAGGGCTTTCGGAAACTTATGGGCGTAGATAGCCTGCCTCCAAAAAATATGGTAGAGGAAACTTCTAGAACAAGAAACCAGAAGCCAACTTTAACCAAATCCAAAACAATCTGTAATGACTTCTGAAATTTCCACTTGCCAAAAATTAATTTCTCAGGAAAGATTCCGTTTGAAGTGTCATTTTCAAAAAGGCCTTTATGCAACAGAAAACTATGCAAACAGGCTATTAGTCATATGTAACTTTATTAGCCAACCTAACATTCCATCGGAGTAAATTTGATTTGCTTCTTTAAACAAGGCAATTCTAAAAGATTTTGGTAATTATAAATTTACTCCAAGGCAACGCTCTATATATAGCTTAGCTTGCTTGGTGGGAGTTATATTAGAGGTTAGCATTCAGATGAACTGGCAAAGGACCTAATGGCTGATTGGAACTATGCACCACGTGCTTAGCCCTCAGAATTAGAGAAGTTAAGACTAAACCTAATGCAGATACGATGGTCATTTTATACGATATACCTTACACACTTGTCAGTTTAGCGAGAACTACATACTGATGTACATAGTCCCTCGGGAAAGGAAATTCCTTTACGGAAACCAAAATTGGATCTCGTTGTATAATCTTAAGTTTCTACTAGCACAATTCTAATAATAATTTAAAGCAGTATGAGATCAAGCTCTATTTATTTGAAAAGAATAAATCATTTATCATAAAAATCACATGATATGATGTATATCTCCATCTACTATGGCTATACCTACTGGTGCTACAAGTGCTAAGATTCACTAACGCTACTACAATTCTTATCTAGTCTTCATCATTACATGTAGCACATTAAATTTTTTTCGCTGAAAACCCGATGGGGTGACCCAATTTACTTTAGCCTCCAGCCAACTAAAAACACTAAATACACATCATATTAAAATGCTGTTACATTACGGTTGCTATTTGAAGAAAACTACAACATAAAACTAAGAGGAAGATCCCTGAGTAAACCTTCAGTAAAGGAGCCGGAGGCTTATCTTCACCAGGTTCAGGATGCCACTCAAGAAGCACATGCTTTTGTTCAACAGCTTCACGAATGTGCGGATACATGTTCATTGCAGTCCTTGAATGGAAGTCTCCACCTGCTTTGAAAGCATCCAACATGCTCTTACAGTTGGCAAGATGTGCAAGAATCCTAAGTTCCAACTGATTAGAGGAACTAGTTCAATACACATACAAAATCACATAAGAATGCCAGAGACAGACACAACAGTGGAGGGTGCAAGTCATTACCTGTCCATAATCAGCAACTATCAGAGAGTTGCCAGGTGCAGCTATGAACGCCTGACGAATCTTGTACCGGTCTTTCTCTAAAGCAGGTTGGTTCTGGTTTGAAGAAACTAAATAATTAACGCTACTAAACATTATGTTGAAAGAAAATAAATAATTAACGCAAAATTGCCACTGTACTCTTTTTCAGGTGGTTGCAGTATAGTCGTAAGCCGCAAACAACTTAAGTCCATTGAGGCAATAAAATCATTAACCAAAGAATCTCTTTCTTTAAGCCATAAAGTCAACCTTGGCACTTATTGTCACATATGCTAGGCCCATGTATTGCAGTTGGGATAGATTGGTTCTATTTTTATTGTGGGCCATCTTAACATGGTGATACTCTGGTAGATGTTGGGCTGGCAGCAACTCTTTAATTAAATCAGTCCATAGCTTTTTTCTTTTTTTCTTTTTTCTTTTTTTTTTTTGGAATGATATTGTTTCATTTGTGTTCTAGAGAACATATTTTCCTCCATTTTTGTACATATTTCCAACCAGTAATTTTTTTTTTTTTTTTTTGTAGCATGTGTGTTGATGTAAAACAAACTAATAACTTTAGCCTATAAAGTATTGGTTTAAAAAAGGCTAATAACATCGATGGCAAGAACAGAGAGAACCTATTTTCAAAGGCGGCGAAGAAGCCCTCTTAGAGATAAAGGTTGGTAACGCCGTGGGACTAGATGCATTTCTATCAAGGTCTGCAAGTTTCTTGGAAAAGTTGGAAGATATTTGCTTCACAAAGTTATTTGACCATGTATTTTCAACCAGAAACATGCCAGATACAGGAAGGAAAACATTTTAGTCCCCAATAACAAAAATGACGGAGATTAACATTTTGTTTGAACTATGATAATTTCCTTACAGTGGGATTGGAAGAAAGGCTCCATGTACCAAAAGCATGGGATAAAGCTTTATTACGTTGAATTCACAAACTTGTTTGTGGAAAAATGGGTTTGGACGACATACAATAGGACAACATAGGAGAATTCATTGGGCTAAAAGAAATAGAAATATATTTGTTAAAAGCTATAGTTACATTTTCATATTTGTGTTGTTAGATTAGATTGCACATATTATACAACAGACCTGCAAATTTGGTCTTCTGGCAGACAACCGACCAGTTTCTGTGTTAATATTCAGTGAACAATGAATTCGCCCATCCTTGCCTGATATATGATTACCCTGAGGTAGAAGAAAAGATATGATTAACATATTACAGACTCCTCTTTCCCAATGATGTATTCTTATTTCGAAAGAATAAAGTTAATTATGGAAAAAAATAGCTTCACAAATAGCAAAGACATCCTTCTGTGAAGTACAAGCAATTTTTGTTGTGTTGGTCAAGATCTGTTAAGATGACAAGAAACTATACATTTTTTCTGAATAACCAACGAAGAAAACAAAAAATACGTGTTTACAAAAGGTGGCATAAGATATGAACCAGGACATCTGAGCCATAGTTGCAGATCTGGTAGAAAGAACAGAAAAATGGGAAGAACAATATTTGCAGACCATAACAATCAAGGTTTGAATAGAGCAAAAATTGTCTGCGCTAGCATTTTCTAAGGCTTCCGAAGATCTTCATTTCAATATGAACATAGGGATGATCACAAGAAGATAATAATATGATCAGATTAACTATCTGGAGATAAGGAATCTCTTGCCGAGCAAAACAGAGCTATGCAAGGGAAAACATAAACAACTGATCAGATTAACTATCTGGAGATAAGGAATCTCTTGCCGAGCAAAACAGAGCTATGCAAGGGAAAACATAAACAACTGAGCCCTTCGAATTGACCCGTTCCTCGCAAATACCTGCCCCAGTTAGCTAACAACTACAGTACTTCAGAACCAAATCATCACATACTCAACAATATATACCCAAAGCACGTAGTGATGTTTATGCATGCAAAGATGGAGGAAAGAATTGAGAAAATTTAGAAAACTAAAAAAACTAGAACCTGGATGTGCTAAAAGTGCCTTCTGACAATTTTTTTTTTTCAAATTTTTAAAACCAAAATATAGCTACCAGCCTCGAAATATATATATATAAGGTGCATCTGCCAACAACAGGGAATTATTCGGAGCTTATGACATCATATTTACCATTAGTGAGCATTTTACCAAGGAAAATCTCTACAACATGAACCTTAATTACTAGAATGAAAGGCGAGATATCAATTTCGTACCCCAATATTAATAACCCTTCCCTGTTTCACTAGAAAAATTTTCAAGTACCAAATTCAATCTCACAAAATTATATGGAAAAAACAATACAAAAGGAGTCCCCACAAAAATTCTAAGCATAGAAAGTTATTTAGGAATTTAAATCACGTCGCCAAGAAAGTTCGATAGCAAGTAACCTGCAAGGGAAGAATAAAGTTGGATATCAAAGAGTCTATTGAACAAACTTCACATAAAGCAGCAATGGAACGGCAAGCCTCAACTCCCGACTTCCCACCACCAAATGCAGTGTAAGCTGCTCCATAAGCAGACTTATCAGGGCCCTCGCAAGCTTCACCACCCCCTGCTTTTGGAACTTCTTCAACACTCTCTTCATCCACTAAGTCAAAGTCAACAGAAACCTTCCCAGCAAGATTCTTCAAAACATCACCACTAACAGAAGGCCAACCACTTGCAGTATACACATCAGCCTCTATATTAACATCAAGGGGCTTATGTAGTGTAATTTTGCGATATTTTGTTGGAGTCTTCTTGCCTTCTTCAATTATCTTGTCTGTGTTGGGAATTTTGAAATCCTTCTCTGGTGGAAGAATCTCATTCGCATCTCTTCTGCACAAAGATGATGAGAAAAGAATAAGTCACTACATGGCAGTGAACCAGGGGCGAAATTGCTAATTCCAAGTTATTGTGCAGAGATTGCAATCAGCAAGAAAATCAAAACTTTAAAAGAAAAAGAAAGCAGCAATAGCTATTTCAGTTATTATCTGTATCATTTCCATGCAAACAGAGAACAAAATCTAATTCCAGATAAAAAAAATTAAAATTTTGATCAGAAAAGTATTATTAAGAAATTAAAAGTTAGGCCAATTTTCCCAAAGCTTATCCCACCAGTCACTCTACCTCTACTACCGATCAGAAATGTATTATTCCTTTTAGTTATGCATAGCTGATGCCTGATGGACAGACAGTATTGAAGAGCGGGAGCTGCCGAGGCAATGGCCCCTCAATCCAAAAATTTCTTCTTGTTGAGAATCCTATTATTAGGATGCGGAGCAACAGGCAACTGCAATCTCGGGAATTGAGATCACATTACATACATGATACAACTGACACAAAATTACAAGAACAAATTTCTAGACTAGTAAAGAGATAATTCATTATGAGAGCTAAAGCGCGTGGTTTTGCCATCAACTTTCACATGAATAGAGTCCTTAAATTGTATACTTCCTTAGACTCCACGACCTCCATTATCTCATATTCTATTCATTAAACATGCAGGAAGCAGTTTCATACCTATTCTGAATACCACCAAAAAAGAATTGGCGCAACTGTGTATCACTACCCACATTCATGTACTTCGCATCTGGGCAGTGTTTAGATGCCCACTTGCGAAATCTATCAGCGGCAACCTGTTGTTGTGCTTTAGCCACTGTTTCAACCTCGGCAAGATAGGCACGATCAACCAGCATTCCCTCTGTTTCCATTTTCACTAGAAGCTTACCAAATGGACGCCAATATTTCTCATAGAAGTTGAACATTGATCCTTTCACAACTCCATCAAGATTCCAAGCCCGTTTAGACAGTTTACTCCTCAAACTTTCATATAGCTTCAGTGTGCTTATTGAATCTAAAGCGGAATAACAAATCCATAGTTTTCGCTCAACTCTTTGCAGCTCTTCGACTGGTGGGATGACCATTATTTTTCCCTCAGATCCATCTTTTTTCAATTTTTTCCTGCCAAAGATGGTTTTCATTGATACTTTACCAATCATCTCTTCACCAGGGCCCATCTTAGCATCAGACATGACAGAGGGATCACTGGTAAGTGCTTCTAAAGAATACCCACCCTCGGTTCGCCTAGAAGAATTCCACAGCCGAGCCATGTGCATTGTATCAGCAAAAAACCCAGAAACATTAAGTCCATAATTCTCTACTACGTGATTATCAAAGCTGTAATTGTGCCAAACCTACAAAATGCATGACGGAGCTGATTATCAGGTTGATGGTGAAATTAATATAGACCTAACTACCTGACTACATCTTGGTTAGATATGCTTGCTTAAGTGCTTAAACTGTGATATAGGAAGGTAAAACTGACAACCAATATAAGATGCCTTCAGAAAATAGACATTAGCAAAAGCATTTACTTTTTTAATGGAAGAGTCTTCAAAAAATGGAGCAAACTCGGCTATGAGATTCTTGCCACCACCATCAAGAACATCCACCCAGACACAAGATCTCCCATTGCCAAAATCGACCTCTGGACCAGAATATATACTAAAACATATAATTTCTCCATGGTCCACAGGTGTCTCCTCCTTAACATCAATCTTGGCTACCTGTTTAGTATCACCAGTAACATTGAAAAAGCACATAAGTGTTTACATTTGTGAGAAAAGTAAATTCAAGAAAATAAAATCTCTATTTTCTCTGTATCTAAATGGAAAAGAATTGTAAATGAATCAGGTGAATACATGCCTCAGTATCACATGCATGAACAAGATGCCTGTATTGATTTGTGAGCAAACCAACCACTTCCCTAGCTGCGGAAATGTTATCAACCACAAGAACCTTGTCATATATGCTACGAAGCCTCTCAAAAATATTCTTGGATTCATGACTGATTTGCTCAATCCAAGTTCCATTAACAATGTCAGAGACAACATGTTCACGATCAGCTGCACCATTTTTTGTGTCAACGCCAGCAACTTCTTTGCTGATTTTGGAAACTTCATCTTTCCCATTTTCCAGATTATCCTCCAACCGTAACCTATTATGCAGAGCACCTTCTATATCTTCTTCTGGAATGGTTCTAAGACTGACAGAAATGTTTCCTTTATGTGCAAATACTGCCTTGTTCCTTTTACATTCTTCAGCTGCTTTACCCCAGGCTTCAGCTGTATGTCCACGGGTGATGATGCTCGCACAAACTTCCCCATTACCGCCCTCTCTCCTTTTGTCCCCTCTATATGCAAAAGGCTGCTTCGACTGAGGAGATATGTGAGTATATCTTTGTTGATAGTGCATTTGACTTTCATCATGTTGAATAGTACTATAACTTGATCTTTGTTTTAACTGATGGGAATCAAGGTTAAGAGTTCCAGTAGATAAGGAACCATTTGCACTTTCGAGTTTGAAGTCTTCCGGCCTGCAATTACATAAAAGGTGAAAACACAGTTGACAGATTACTATTCAGTCTAAACCCTCTAAAGCAAGCTCAAACCCAATGCAGCTACATTACAAGCCTCCACATAATCAATGTGACTGCCATTTCAAACTTAAACATTAACTGCCAGTTGTGGAAGCCCCTGACATTAAAGATATCATTTTTTTAACATCTGTCACATAACAATACAAAAAAATAAAAAAATAAAAACTCGGGGACTATCCCCAGTAACCCAACAAAAAAACACAAAAACGTTAAGAATAATCAAAAACCCATATGAAAAAAATGTAACGAAATCACACGAGTAAAAAACGAGTGAATTTTAAAATAACTGTACCTGCGGAGGGCTTTTCTTGAACAAGCCCAAACAGTACGAGAAGGAGAGGAGTAAACGTGAGCACCGGAACGGCAGAACCAGAAATATGGGGGAGAAAAAGAGGAAGGCTTGAAGGGGTTTGTCTGAGTAGAGAAACCCATTTTAGCCATGGTTTCTGCAACTCTTCCTAGCTTATTGCTAGTGCTGCTAAAAAAACTACAAGAAGCGGCCGTTTCGGTAATATGTCTTAACGCAGTTCAATTATTTTTACTGATTGTAGGTCGCTGTAAAGAGGAGGGTTTTACAGTTGTTTGTCTTCGACTGTAGAGTGAGAATTGGCAGGAGCTTAGCACATATTTGTAGAGAGAGAGAGAGAGAGAGCGGGCGGGGGTTGAAGAAGAGGGAAAGACTTGAACGCCAAAAATAGGGATTTTAAGTTTTAAGCTTTTGTTGTCAACTCTTGTGAGTTGTGGCCTTGTGCTGGGGGACAAGAGGCAATTATCTGAAAGAGAACAAAAAGTGAGAAAATGAAAAAAGTCCCCTCTTTTAAACTTTATAGAAAATAGACTCACTTCTATCTCAAATGTGTTTTAGCGTTGATTAAAAACAAGTTTAAAGTTTGGATAATGCTATTTGCAGTCTTTACTATCGGTAGTCATCATACATGTCATTATTCAATTAGTTGAATTATTTACTCTAATTAAATAATGTATTTATAGCCATTAATTATGAATAATTCAACCAATTGAATAATGACACATATGATGACTACCGATATTGAAGACTGCAAATAACATCACTCTTAAAGTTTAGTTTGCCAAATGTTTATTTAAGGATATGGCCTATGGCCCTATGGGGAGTGTTTAGTTGTATTTTAATATTTAGATACAAAATAAATAACTTACTCATTTTAACATTTATTTCAAAATTTATCCATTTATTTACTTATAAGTAAACATACTTATAATCAACTTTTAAGATTGTATTTTAGCAGTTAGTATTAAATACTTTTAGTAATATTATTCATCCATTTTTTTATTTTTATTTTTTTGCCAAACCCATGAGATTTGTCAGGAACTACATTTCTCCCAAATTTCTATTACCACTCTTCATTTGAATGTCCAGCATCCTAGCATATTACATCATCTATCTGCAGCAAGAAATCTTCCTCAGATAAGTCAAATTTGGCTCCACTCCAAGAATTAAAAAATCGAAATACGTAATACTTGAATTTGATATCTTGTTGAATGAGAAGAATGCTTAAATAATAGTACATCTTTTTGTAAGAATTGTAAGAATTAATGTCCAATGTCCAAATAGTTGGGTCGGACTTAATTCCTTATTGGACCAAATTAATTAATTAGATTAATTAATTGGGCCCGTTTGTTGATGAGTTCTAGTTGGACTAGAACTAGAGCTAGGCTTAGCCCTACCTATATATACAAGGCCACAATAGATTAATCACAAGAGTTGTTTTTTTTCATTACTTGCTAGCACAAGCAAAAGACAATCCAATCAAATTCTCCCAAAATTCCGCTTTCATCTGTTCTTAATTGTGGAGTTCAGATCTATTCTTGCTGTGTGGATCACCATTGGAGGCTGGACAATTGGACAGCTGTGGTATTGAAGATCGCACCTTCAGCCAATCAGATAATCAGATTCAAGACATTCATCAAAGGTAATCTTCTATCACGAACTCTATCTAA
Source organism: Forsythia viridissima (assembly GCA_030279155.1). Classification (NCBI taxonomy): domain Eukaryota; kingdom Viridiplantae; phylum Streptophyta; class Magnoliopsida; order Lamiales; family Oleaceae; genus Forsythia; species Forsythia viridissima. The sequence continues at coordinate 2,403,132 of CM059033.1, forward strand.
GTACAAAGTTGATCCGGGTTTATAGGAATTGAACTTTTAATTTCCGCTGTGCATGTATACCTTAATTCCTTACAGTGGTATCAGAGCCTACCTTGTTACTTGTTAGAGTTCGTTAGATTGCTTTGATAAATTGAACAATAATCGTTATTGACATATTAATTTAATTTGAGTTTTGACAATAAATAAAATTGTGAATTTTGAGACCAAAATCTGAAATTGGATTTTAGATTTTAATTGTTTTGGATTTATTTGGAACGGAAATAACTGGCCGGAGAAGTTGGCGACCGATGGCGACGCTTTGGAAGTCGGTCACTGCCGGAGATGGCAACCAGAGGCGGAGTCCCGCTGCCTTTGGAAGGCAGCGAACTCCGCCGTGAGAACAGCGGTCTCCACCGCTTGTTCTCGCGGTAGCGACCCACGCCGCATGCTCTCGAACAGCAGCTAGAAGCTGCTGTTCGACACAAACCGGCGGTGGCCGCCGGTGTTGGACACCGGCGCGACCACCACCAGCTGGTCCGCAGACGGCGCCGCCTTGCAGAAACCCTAAAGGGTTTCTGCGTTTTGTATTTTGGGGAAGAGGGCTTCCCATGCAATTTTGGAAATTGCATGGGAAGCCCCCTAATTTCAAAAGGGAAGTAAAAGAGCCTCTGATGCAATTTGCGAAATTGCATGAGAAGGCCACTGTTTTAAAATTCAGAAAAAGGGTCAGCTATGCAATTTCTGAAATTGCGTTAAAGGACCACTGTTTTAAAATTTTTAAGGGCTGACTGTGAAGTTTGAGAAACTACGCATTAAGTCCTCAAATTTTATTTTCTAAAAAAAAAAAAAAAAAAAAAAAAAAAGGGTCCTAAATGTAATTTTAAATTTTTAGAAAAATTGAAATTATTTAATTTTTTAATGCCGGTCAAATATTCAGTATTAAATAATATTTTGAAATTTTGATCGGATTAAATTTTGACGTTACCTTATAAAATTACAATTTTGACCCTATACAAATTTTATCTTCAATTTAGGATATGACTTTAAATTGGGAGATAAAACAATTTTTTTTTGAAAAAATCCCCATTATGAATAAAATTAATTGATTAATTTGATTAATTGATAGTTTTATTATTGAAAAATTAAGTAATTAATTAGATTAATTATTTAATTCCGTCTAGTCCATTTCAAAATGTCTAAAAGGTTTAGACTTATACTGTCAAAGCTGCAAATTTAGAAATTAATATATTTTTTTAATATTAGATATTAAAATGGATGTTTAGTGGATGATTATGGACTCGACCCATGTGATTGGTTGTATGGTTAATTATTCCTGTTGCTTATTGGTTGGGCCTGCGAGCCTATTATTAAATGGGCCTGCGAGCCTATTATTTATTTAATTAGATTTTCGAGTTATTTTTTTTATTATGGGCCTGCGTGTCCATTGATCAGGGCCTGCGTGCCAACTAGTATAGGATATAGGTTGCAGCAGAAAATGGAGATGATTGCATTTAGCATTCGATGAACGAATGCAACGTCCCTTAGGAATTGACCAACTAATCTTCTTTTTGGCTCAAGAAGATTAGATAGATAAAGTCCATAATCATCCACGCTTATTATTATGTATGATTTATTGCATGTTAGATGTTAATTAATATATATACATAATTATGATGAGACAAACTCCTCTTTATCAAAAATATTAAATTCGTATTAAATGGTTAATACAACGTGCCTTCTATTGTTATAGTGAAAAACCAGAGTCCATTATCGATGTCAGTTTGTTGAGTCACTCAAGGCTGCTCGCTCATGGATATGTTTATTACTATGAAACATTTGATGTTTCTGAACAATGGGTCGAATTTAACTAAAATTTTATTTTTTGTTGAGTCACTCAAGGAAATAGAATTTTAGGGGCACAATCAAGTAAACACATAAGATGTGTGCGACAATAAGTTGTCTACTTGATGATCTAGGAGTCACATAGAGATGTGATTGATAGAAGTATCTACCTGGATGTTTTACTAGGATTTGTTGAGTCACTCAAGGTTCTAATAAAACAAAAGGGATCCTAGCCCACTGGGAATCTGACCGGTTCTATTGATTAATGTTTGAGGGTCATTAATTCAATTTAAACAGTGGGAGTACAATTAATTTAATACAAGTCCATAATTAAATTAATTTTCTATATTTAATTAATTTTCTGTCTTGTTATTTCAGTATTGAATCATGAGTAACCACATGAATTTGAGAGGCATATTGGATGCCAACAAACTTACCGGGCCAAATTTTCTGGATTGGCACCGCAATTTGAGAATTGTTCTCAAGCATGAAAAAATTGGATATGTCGTTGAGCAACCTATGCCGGAAGCTCCTACTGAGGAGGCTACGCCGAAGGAAGTGCAGGCTTGTAATAAACACAGCGATGACGAAAATACTGCAACATGTGTGATGCTTGCAGCTATGTCACCTGAGTTACAAAAGCAGCACGAGGGTATGGATGCTTATACCATTATAATTCATCTCAAAGAGTTGTATGATGAACAGTCACGCACTGAACGGTATGAGATATCCAAAAAGTTATACAGATGTATGATGGCAGAAGGATCTTCAGTCAGTGCTCATGTACTGAAAATGATTGGTTATATTGAAAAAATAAACCAATTGGGTTATGCCATGGACCACGAGCTGAGTATTGACTTGGTTCTACAGTCCCTGCCTGATAGCTTTTCGTAGTTCATCATGAACTTCAACATGAATAAGATTCAATGTACCCTGTCCGAGTTGCTGAACATGCTAAAGACTGTTGAGTCCAATATAAACAAAGGGAATGGACAAATTTTGGCTATTGATACCTCTAAGGGCACTAAGAGGAAATAAAAAAGGACCTTTCAGAAAGGATCCAAGAAGGCCAAATCTGTTGGAAAAACAGTCAAAGCAGACAAGACAAAATCCAAGTCTGATGATCCTTGTTTTCACTGTGGAAACAAAGGACATTGGAAGAGGAACTGCAAGGCATACCTCGCTACCTTGAAGGGAAAGAAGTCTACTGAGGCTTCTACTTCAGGTATCTTTTTCATTGAAATTAATTTATCTACTCCTTCAGCATCTTGGGTATTAGATTCCGGATGTGGATCTCATATTTGCACAAATATGCAGGGGCTAAAGAACAGTAGATTACTGCAAAAGGGAGAAGTAGACCTACGCGTTGGGAATGGAGCAAGAGTTGCTGCCTTGGCTGTAGGGACATACTTTTTACCGTTGCCTTCGGGCCTTGTTTTAGAATTAAGAGAATGCTATTACATTCCTACTATTACTAAGAACATCATTTCTATTTCATGTTTGGACATGGATGGGTTTTTCATTAAGATTAAGGATAAACGTTGTTCTTTATATCTTGATGATGTGTTTTATGGATGTGGGAATTTTTTTAATGGCATCTATATTCTAGACGTGGAATGTCCTATAATGAGTATAGACAACAAAAGACATAAAGGCAATAAGGTTAACAACTCATACCTTTGGCATTGCAGACTAGGTCATATAAATGAAAAACGCATCACCAAGTTACATAAAGATGGATACTTGGATTCAAATGATTATGAATCATTTGATAGATGTGAGTCATGCCTAATGGGCAAAATGACCAAGACCCCATTTACTGGAAAAGGAGTCAGGGCTGCAGACATTTTGGGACTAGTACATACTGATGTATGTGGACCAATGTCTACAGATGCTAGAGGTGGCTTTTCTTACTTCATCACGTTTACAGATGACCATTCTAGATATGGTTTCATCTATTTGATGAAATTCAAGCACGAAGCCTTTGAAAAGTTCAAGGAATTCAAGCAAGAAGTAGAAAGGCAAACTGGAAAAAATATTCTAACACTTAGATCTGATCGAGGTGGAGAATATTTGAAGGGTGAGTTTTTAGACCATCTAAAAGAGAATGGGATTCTCTCGCAGTGGACTCCACCGTATACACCACAACTAAATGGTGTATCAGAAAGGAGAAACCGCACCTTGCTAGATATGGTGCGATCAATGATGAGCCGCGCAGTTCTCTCAAAAACGTTTTGGGGATATGCACTTAACACTGCATGTCACACACTAAATCGTGTCCCATCTAAATCGGTCGATAAAACTCCATACGAGTTATGGAAAGGAAAAAGGCCCAATCTTTCATACATAAAGATTTGGGGCTGCGACGCTTATGTGAAGCGTGTAGAATCAGACAAGCTAGAAGCTAAATCTGATAAATGTTTATTTGTGGGGTATCCAAAAGAAACTGTTGGATACTATTTCTACAATCCCATCGAGATGAAGGTCATCATATCGAAACATGCTATATTCTTAGAGAATGAGTTCATTCTAAGAGAGGGCAGTGGGAGCAAAGTAGATCTTGAAGAAGTTCAACAAACCACTAATAAAATCGACCAATTAGATGAATCAATGGCTGAGCCTGCATTTGATGAGGCACAGATTGAAAATGGGGAACCTTTAGTCCCCGAGGACACAGCAGCTCTACGAAAGTCGAGTAGGGTCATTCGTCCTCCTAGGAGATACGATCTCTTAATTACCAATGATGCATTGCTAATCGAGGAAGATGAACCCACTACTTACGCAGAATCGAAGTCAAATGTTGACTCAAAGAGATGGCAGGAAGCCATGGAATCTGAAATGAACTCCATGTATGAAAACAAGGTTTGGACCTTGATTGACCTGCCTGAAGGGGTAAAACCAATAGACTGTAAATGGGTTTACAAGAAAAAGGTCGACATGGATGGTAATGTTCATACTTACAAGGCAAGATTGGTTGCGAAGGGTTACAAGCAAAGACAAGGAATTGACTTTGACGAAACTTTCTCACCAGTAGCCATGTCTAAATCAATTCGGATTCTGCTTGCAATAGCGGCATATTATGACTATGAGATATGGCAAATGGATGTTAAAACCGCATTTCTTAATGGGAATCTTAGTGAGGATGTGTACATGACACAACCAGAAGGTTTTGAATCTATAGAGCCAAACAAGATATGCAAGCTACATAAATCCATATATGGATTAAAGCAAGCCTCTCGGAGCTGGAATCTTCGTTTTGATGAGACAATCAAAATGTTTGATTTTATCAAAAATGAAGATGAACCATGTGTGTATAAAAAGGTTAGTGGGAGTAAAGTCGTATTTCTAATTTTGTATGTGGATGACATACTATTATTAGGAAACGATGTCCCAATGCTAAAATCAGTAAAATTGTGGTTATCCAAAAATTTCTCCATGAAAGATATGGGAGAGGCAGCATACATTCTCGGAATAAAGATCTATAGAGATAGATCTAAGAGATTGCTCGGCCTAGCTCAATCTACGTACATAGATAAAGTCTTGAGAAGATTTAGTATGGAAGAGTCCAAGAGAGGACTCTGTCCTATCGGGCATGGGATCTATCTCTCAAAAGAGATGTGTCCAAAGACACAAATTGAAAAGGATCGCATGGATAGAATTCCTTATGCATCAGCAATAGGATCTATCATGTATGCCATGCTATGTACTCGACCAGAAGTTTCATATGCTTTGAGTGTCACAAGCAGGTTCCAAGCGAACCCTGGCGAGAAACATTGGATTGCAGTCAAGAACATCCTTAAGTACTTAAGAATGACTAAAAATATGTTCTTGGTGTATGGAGGAAATGAACTTAGAGTTCAAGGTTATGCCGATGCCAGCTTTCAGTCTGATAAAGACGATAGCAAATCTCAATCTGGATATGTATTTACTCTAAATGGTGGTGCAGTCAGTTGGAAAAGTTCCAAACAAGAAACGACTGTTGATTCAACTACAGAAGCCGAATATATTGCTGCTTCAGAAGCAGCAAAGGAAGCAGTCTGGATCAAGAAGTTCATTTCAGAACTTGGAGTTCATTCCTAGCATTGTTGATCCAATATCTTTGTATTGCGATAACAATGGAGCCATCGCACAAGCGAAGGAACCCAGGTCTCATCAACAATCCAAGCATATATTGAGGCGATATCATCTCATTAGGGAGATAATCCTGAGAAATGACATAAAGATAGAAAGAGTCCCAACTGATGACAATGTAGCAGATCCTTTGACAAAGCCGTTGTCCCAGCACAAGCATGATAGTCATGCTAAATCTATTGGTATTAGATACATGAGTGATTGGATCTAGTTTGTATGGGACGTTTTATATACTCTTTGTTAGACATCGAAGTGTATGAATAATTTTATTAATTAAATATTTTGTCTACATTTTAATGGCAGATCTATTATTATTTAAATTTTATTATTGTTATTTAAAATAATAGAGTCCGAAGAAAAGTTCATAGTAACTTGTTAATCACAAGGTGTTGTGATTGTGAGATACAAGTTATAAATGACTTATTCTTGAAATATCCCTAGTCATAGTAATAATGAGATACGGATATCATTATTGCGGATAGACTAGCATGTGTTGCATTTCTTTTAAAGAAAGTAGCTGATCTCACGAGTTAAGATATAGAGGGACATCTGAATGAACACATGAATGCATTGTTATGAGAACATGACATTGGATGATCCGCCTAGAGATTCTACATGGATAACTATCCAAGCGTCAGTGGTAAATCTCTAATGCGCGGTTGTGGATTTGGTCCTTTGACTTGAGGACATCATAGAATCTTATATGAGGACCACTGTACTTTGACGAGCATTTGATGGGGCTCGAAGATTTGAGTCACCAGGAAGACGTCGTACGGGTATAGTGAAAATCATATGAAGGTTGTGAGTGTCCAATATGAGGATTCGTCACTCCTGGAAAGTAGGAGATTATAACCTGCATTTTGCCCACTTAAGTTGATATAAATTTCCTCGGCCGGGGTGGAGTTATGAGTTGAAAATGTTTCAATCATAACTAGATTAGATCAACGAAGAGTTGAGGTGAATAACATAATTGGTTGAAATGAGATTGACGCTGATCCATATCTCTTAACCAATTGGGTTATATTGATGAAGAGATTATATTTCCACGGTAACCGTACATATATTGGTTCTGTCATACCACATGACATTTTCCTTCACATGGATTGCCTTGACACATTGCTAGATGTCAATCTTGGACGGCGAAGTGAATTGATCGATCTTGGTGAATCGATTAGAATATCACTGCGTTTGCCATCGTGAAAGGGAACCTAATGGGTCACACACATAAAGTGAGAATTGAGCATCTGGAATTGGACCTTGTCCAAGTGGAAGATTGTAAGAATTGTAAGAATTAATGTCCAAGGTCCAAATAGTTGGGTCGGACTTAATTCCTTATTGGACCAAATTAATTAATTAGATTAATTAATTGGGCCCGTTTGTTGATGGGTTCTAGTTGGACTAGAACTAGGACTAGGGTTAGCCCTACCTATATATACAAGGCCACAACAGATTAATCACAAGAGTTGTTTTTTTTCATTACTTGCTAGCACAAGCAAAAGACAACCCAATCAAATTCTCCCAAAATTCCGCTTTCATCTGTTCTTAATTGTGGAGTTCAGATCTGTTCTTGCTGTGTGGATCACCATTGGAGGCTGGACAATTGGACAGGTGTGGTATTGAAGATCGCACCTTCAGCCAATCAGATAATCAGATTCAAGACATTCATCAAAGGTAATCTTCTATCACGAACTCTATCTAAGTACAAGGTTGATCCGGGTTTATAGGAATTGAACTTTTAATTTCCGTTGTGCATGTATACCTTAATTCCTTACACTTTTTACATCTAATTTAAGGAAAAATCTTCAACACTTTATGGATGAATTTTACGAAAATAATTTTTTACTCAACATGACTAGTTCAACTATTGTATTTTAACTAAGCGACCAAATTGAAACAAAATAGTGTTTATTACGCACCATTAATTATAGAGGTTTTGTGCGTTTGCACCGGATGTGGGCAAGTTTCCAGTCTCCCGCTCCATCATCTATCATCATACAAAGGAATGGTACTTTAGTGATGAGAAGGTACTACTTAGTAGTCATCAGGATAATGGACTGGATCTTGTTGTTTAGATAGAAGAAATTTATCTGCAATGAACATTCTGTATAGTATCTTCTTCTTGCTTTATCAATGGCTGCATTCTTGTACAAGATCCGGCACCTGCAGCGGTAGGGGAAAAACTAAAGATTAACATTTGAAGAGGATTTCTCCTCATAGTTGTGGAATTTGCTACAAGCTTGCAACATACTTTTTCCTTTTAGGTCGATGGATTTGGGCAGGAAACGAGGAGGGACATCGGGGTAATTGCTTGAATTACGTTGTTCTACATCTTCTTCTAGTTTTACCACTGGCTGCAGCCTTGTAGACGATCCGACCCCTCCAATCATAGGCGAAACACTTGGAAATAAAGCAACCAGCAAAGGCTTCACTTTGCGAGGCGATCCCTCATTGCACTGGAATTTGCTATAAGGTTGCAACCTTGCCAAAGGAGAATTACCTGTTTTCAGTAGCTTCGACTTGTGTGGACAATTATGAGGTATTCGCGAACTTCTTTGTCGTTTCACCACACCTTTAAAGGCATTCACCGGACATAACACTAGTTTTCTCCACCATTCCAAATACCGCGTAGTCACATCCGATTCAGATAGTCTAGACGTAAGATAAAGCATCTCATCATCACCCAAAGGCTTGAAAAATTTGTACCAGGACATCTCAGGACTAGTATTGTCCAAGGAAACCCATCCCTGAAGATCTTGATCGAACCCAAATTGCATAGCAACTCGGTGTGGATTATAAGGTTCTTGGCAATCCATCCCAACAAGTTTACACACCCTCAAACATCTAGACAAGGATTCTAATTCACAATCCAAATATTTGCCAACAACCCATTCTTCTTTTTCCTTGTAAAGTTTTGGAATCGATCAATTATCCACAGCCAATGCATATGGTCGCCAAATAAAGGTCTCTCCAGCATAATCAATAACCGGCCTCACATTCCCAATATCAGATTTTTTCAGCCCTTCCCAACGAGCCAGTCGAAGCTCACCAAGGTTCATGAAATTAGGCCGCGAATGCAGTGTTGGCAGCCTCTCCCAAGCCCAGACTTGAACATAACACAATGGGAACCAAAGGGTAAGTACCAAAAAATTGTGAGAATCCTCCATCTGAGTTGAAGCAGCCATTGATCTTCTCAACAAGCCCATGTCCTTATATATGCTCGCTAGAACAGCTGGTGCGACCGCCACCGGAAAATTGCAATTTGAAAAACATGTTCCAGGAAAAACAGACCTTGACAACCACATAGAAAGAAAAGCTTCATGCTCGTATTCGCTCCCAGTACCAATGAACATAGTCAGCCACTTAGAATGGTTTTTTGTATCAAGTCTTAGGAGAAAATTTTCAATGTTAATGAGTTCCAGGAAATCAAGAGGCAATGAAACAGTACTGCTGTTGTCGATTTTAATCCCGCAAATAGACAGATGGTTAACAAATAATAAAGTAATGTGTAGAGTGTCGAAGCCACAAAGACTAGCTACCAATTAACCTATTAATTTATCTTTCGAGTTTTAATAATGTAAAAACACAAAGTGGTTTATGATTTAAATTCTAAAATTATTCTAATTATATTTAATTCAATCTAAATTATCAAACAATCAAAGTAAATTATTGAGAACGAATTCGAGTTTTACTAACTAGGATTTATGAATCCATCTACACGTTCCTTAATTAATTATTCGTTAATCGCTTTAGCTTATAATTATCCCTAGATTGAAAATCGGTGATCCTATAATAATCAAAAGCCTCTCTTGATGGTCAATCAATTATATATCGATATGTGAACCTAATTATTTTTAATTAAGTTTCGAACATAAAAATATGCATTTAAATAATAAGAACACATAAACAGATTTCACAAAGCATAATAGTAATCTCTATTTATTATTGGACATTATGTTATTCAATACCATTTGTTTAACTAAATTGAATATCTCGACTTCAATAATCAACTTCAATAAAGATCACAAAACATTCTAATGCTGATCAATCATTAAAACATTAGAAATAATGAATAAAGAATAATCAATCAAGAAGTAGTTAATTACTAAAACGGAAAAATTTCTAATTAATTAAAAATGTGAGGTTTCATCGTTCATCCTAGCAATAAATAAATTAGTCAGACATGATTTCATAAAATAATACAAAAATTTTATTAATTGTGCTACGGAAAAAAAAGAAGAAAGAAATACAACCCGCGATTTCGATCCAAAAATCTTCAATCTATTACTTGATCTTCGATTATTCTCTTGTATTTTTTTCCCCAAAATTCGTCTTTCACGATATGTCTATTCTCTACCTTTTATATCATCCTCAAAACTCTCTGAAATGTGTTTTAAATCTTTCTTTTATCAACTTAAGACTCTGTACGGAAAGCCATGCGATCACATAGTTCTGCAGAAAATTTTATTGGCTTGCAATCGCAGCCTGGATTAACCATGCGATCGCATTGTTAGTTTGGATGCGATTCTTGAATTTCTTTCTTTGATATTTGCATGACAAGCCCTTCAGTCTCTTTGCCTGTTCAATTAAGTCCATTTTTCTTGTGTTTGCTCTCTTTTTGTTTGATCGACATTTGAATTTGAATTATTCCTATAATGATAAGAAAACAATGCACCATTATACTAAAAACATGTAAGAGTACTCATAATTGTCTTTTTTTGTGAGCCCCGATCAGTAAAAAATTGTACTTATCACTACCCAAAATTGAAAAACCACCCAAGATCAGCATATCTCCCAATGTAACAGTAGCCTCACCCCATGGGAAAATAAGTGTTCGTTTGGTATAGTTTATAAATTGATTTATTTAACCAAAATAGTTTATTTGACAAAAAATAATTTATTTGACTAAATAAATTGCCTTCACACATTGTTAACCATTTTTTGTCAAAAAAAAAACTATTTTTGGATAAAAAAACTAGTTTATAATATCTATGAAATGTATTAGTCTCATAACACCATCTTTCTGCAAGCCCAAAAATCAAATCATTGTCTAAATATATTTTATAGAGTCTTGATCTCCTGCCCACCTGTCTTATCAGCATGTGGACAATTAATGTAAAAAACAAGTCAGCATGTGAACAAGAATTTCTTACCCCAAAGGGTAAGAGATCAATTCCGATATTTTATACGCCATGATAGCTTCATAAATCCCGACTTTTTCCTATACAGAGTGGTACCTAGGATCCATCTTATGGACCCACGTATTCCATTTCTTTAATGGATCCCTTCAGCCATTGAAATTCACCTCAAGATCCCATATTGGTTTACGGGTCAGAAATGGAAGCTTTGTTGGTGGTCCATTAATGGAGGAAACAGTGGGTTTGAGAAAAAAGGCTTCTCTAAAAGTTGGTATACCAACTGTGGGTGAAACCATAGCTCTTTTCTCTACTCCATTATAGTTTCTTGAAATGATTCTACCATGGTTAAGACTCAAAAAGCTGTACAAAAAGAAAATAATAATAAATAAATCTAGTAGAAATAACTAATGTTGAATGACAGGGCCTTAATCCAGGTAAAGAGATAATAAACAAAACCAGGACCATAAAAAATTAAAAAAATAAAGAAAGAATTTCAAGGAAAAGTAATTTTCTTTTCACAAAATTATTTGCACAAGTTCCACACTGTCTCTCTCTCTCTCTCTCTCTCTCTCTGTGTTTGTGTGTGTGTGTGTGTTATTTTCAAGAACAGTAGAGAGGAAAATAAACTTTAGCATGGTCGCAAACTAATGAGATTCTGTTGCCACCATTGCAATGGCTGTACCCTTAAGGAGCCTGCATGTTTTTTTCTGGGCTGAAGGGGGTGGTGGCCAGTGGAGTAGCGGGTAGGAAAGAGGAAAACGGTTTATTTTCCTTTTTATCTTTCTCATTTCAATTTTACTCGTCCTTGTATTATTTATTTTTAATTATTGGTCAACTTGACAATTAAGCCAGATTTTCTTCAAAATTTCACAGAAAACATTTTAGTTAAAAGTTCAGTTGTTTACTTCATAAGGAAGATCTTCCAGCTTAAAGCGCTGAGAAAGAATCGGTAGAGTAATAGTTTAAGTTGAAGGCCGAGAAAGATTTGTGGAATGGACTATTCCTAATTCAGTATTGAGTAGATTTGGAGTATTGGAAGCCTTCGCTACTACTTCTAGCCATGGCCATTAAGAAAGACTTTCTTAAAATTTCAACAAAAACATTCTAGCATTTTCTATGCTCTATATTTTTGGCTTGACCATTAAAAGATCTTTCTAACAAAATTCATCAAAAATGTTCTAGCTACACTATGTTTTAAGGATGGGATAAAAGTAGATTTTCGTTCGTCTATGTTCATTTTAAAAGCCTCTTTTTTTATTGGTAAAGAAAAATGTTTTATTTTAATTTTCTATCTAAGTTTTTTGAGAATGAAATGCAAATTTTGTTGTATAAGATTAAATTGGAAGGAACTTTTATTTTTTCTATCTTTTTCTTCACTTGTATTTTTATTTTCTCTAACTCTATGTGCACACAAAGTTTAAAAGTAACATTTTTTTTTTCACTCTTTTAAGAATTATTGTAGTTGTTCAAAACCGTGAGTAAAATTTCAATAAATTTAAACAAAACATAAACAATCAAAAGCTCCTCAACTTTATTGATGCATAATTGGATTCTACCAAATCTAAATGCATCAATTCGAGGAGACTTTTTATACTTCTAAGAGGCAATGAACTATTTTAGGGTTTGTTCGGCTGCTATTTTATTCAAAAAAATTTATTTTTTTGCCTACAATTTTTGACTTTTCAACCCTTTTTACACTACCAAAAAATTTGAAAAGTCAAAAAATAACCAAAAAAATCTCTACCAAACAAGCCCTTAGTATAATATTTCACTCTAGAATATAACGGCAACATGTTAAAATTCGTTCAAAACTTGCACCTTGCATACTATATAAACTGTATGGAACCGTTGTTTTGTAAATTATATATCCATCGTCTTCATGTCAAAACACAAACGAACATGAACTGATACCAATATAAATATCATTATTGACACTCTCTGCAATATCTAAGTTATTAGAACCTTCATTCGATACTATTCTTTAAAAAATCTATCACATATTTCGAAAAATAATATATTTCTTCTTGTCACATGCATTACCTCATAAAAGAAAAGTATTATCTTTCTTGCTAAAGATATACGGGTTTTCACCCGAAGATCGTACATACAAACATCCAGTCAAACCGTATTTTAAGAATACTAGCATAAATGAGAGAACATAAATATCCTTTATACATAGCTTCCAGCCAAGACTTCTTAATTCTTATGGCGGAGTTCCACTTTCCACTGCTTGAATAGTATCCTGTTCCACCTGATTAACCCCCACCAGCGCACATAAGACATACTTATTTCATATATTTTAACTGCGCGATCAAATTGAAACGAAACTGTGTTATTTTACGCACCATTTAGTGCTTGTTTGGTCTAGTTTTTAAACTAGTTTTTCAATACAAATTGGTTTATTTGACCATATTTTTGCCTTCCTAGCATGACATATTTGACCATTTTTTTTGAAAAACTAGTTTTTAAACTAGATCAAACAAGCTTTTATTGTAGAGACTTTGTGCGTCTGACTCTGATGGGAAAGTTTCCAAGCTCCATCATCTATCATCATACAAAGGTAGTGGTAGTTTAATGCTGAGAAGGTAAATGATAGTGACACAATCAAGAAAACATGTGACAGTTATCAAAGTGTAGATGATTTGGTGAGCATCAAATTGGGAACAGCAACAATTTCCAGCATCAAATTCACTTCAATTTATATAAAATTTCTGCCACTGCCTCCTATCAGGTGATCACAAATCAAATATAATAAACAGTAATGTAGTTTCTCCATAACTCTAAAATCCAGAAAAGATATGATACAGGTAAAAGAAATGGAAAGAAAAAATTAGATAAGACTGTAATCCCACAAACATGATGAGTCTCTATATGCCTGTGCATGTAAACTATTTCTTCAGCCTTGCAAGTTCTCTCTCGAGCATGCTTAAGCGAGCTTCAAGTTCCAAAATTCTTGTCGACTCAGATATAGTTGTGCTATTTGTGTTCTGAACCAATATACTTTCCCCGCTTTTACTTCCATGAACTTGTTCTTCAACCATGACAGATTTTCCTTTTGCAAGTCCTCCCAGTTTTATCCTGGGTTGCATTTCGTGAGGCTCAACATTGTAGGATGATCTCTCCTCATTGCAGTTTCTCTCTATGCTCTTAAATTTGGGTGGAAAACCAGGAGGGACATCAGGATAATGAACCATTGTCGGTAGTTTAGATTGTAGGAATTTGTCTGTGGTTGTCTTTGATCTTGTTATTCTTGCAGCTTCACTCTGTATAGTATATTCTTCTTGCATCCATGGCTGCATACTTGGACAAAATCCAACACCTGCCACAGTAAACAAAAAACTATGAAAATCAGCAGATAACAAAAGATTAACATTTCAAGAGGATTTTTCCTCATTGCCGTGAATTTGCTACAAGCTAACAACATACATTTTCCTTTTCCTTCAATGGATTTGGGTAGAAAACCAGGAGGGACATCAGGGTCATAGCTTGAATTATGTCGTTTTGTATCCTCTTCTAGTTTTACCACTGGCTGCTGCCTAGTAGCCGATGTGACCCCTCCAATCTGTTGGGGCAAAACACTTTGAAATAAAGCAGGAGGCAAAGGCTGCACTTCGCAAGACGATCCCTCATTGCAATTGAATTTGCTACAGGGTTGCGATGTTGCCAAAGGAGAACTACCTGTTTTCAGTTGCTTCAACGGATTATAAGGTAATCGTGAACTTCTTCGTCGTTTCACCACACCTTTAAAGTCATTAGCCGGGCATATCACTCTTTTCCTCCACCATTCCAGATACCGTGTAGTCACATCTGATTCAGAAAGTCTGGGCGGAAGATATAGCAACTCATCATCACTCAATGGCCTGCAAAATTTTTGCCACGCCATCTCACGACTTGTATTGTCCCGGGAAACCCATCCCGGAAGATCTTGATCGAGTCCAAATTGCATAGCTACTCGATGTGGATTATAAGGTTCTTCACAATCCACCCCAACAAGTTTACACACCCTCAAACATCTAGCCAAGGATTCTAATTCACAATCCAAATCTTTGCCGACAACCCATTCTTCTTTTTCTTTGTAAAGTTTAGGAATCGACCAGTTATCCACAGCCAATGCATATGGTCGCCACAGAAAAGTCTCTCCAGCATAATCAATAGCCGGCCTCACATTCCCAATATCAGATTTTTTCAGGCCTTTCCAACGAGCCAGTCGAAGCTCAGCAGCGTTCATGAAATTAGGCTTTGGGTGCAGTGGCGGCAGCCTCTCCCAAGCCCAAATTTGAACATAACACAATGGGGACCAAAGGGTAAGGGCTAAAAAGCTGTCAAAATCCTCCATCTGAGTTGAAGCAACCATTGATGCTCTCAACAAGCCCATGTCTCTATATATGCTAGCTAGAACAGCCGGTGCTAGCGCCAACCGGGTTCCTCTGGCAAGGTAAATTGCAATCCGAAAAATATGATTACCAATCTGATCAGGTTCATTTCCAGGGAAAACATACCTTGACAACCATAGAGAAAGAAAAGCTATGTGCTCGCTTTCGCTCCCGTTATCCATGAACAAAGTCAACCACCGAGAATGGTTATTCGAATTAAAACTTACGAGAACATTTTCGATATCAACAAGTTCCGGGGAATCAAGAGGAATAGGACTGCCTAAAACTGAAAAACCACCCAAAATCAGCAAATCCTCCAATGTAATAGTTGCCTCACCCCATGGGAAAATAAAGGTGTTAGTCTCAGAACACCATCTTTCTGCAAGCCCAAAAATCAAATCACTATCATCATGTATTATGTACGTGGACGCCATGATAGCTTCATAAATTCCGACTTTTTTCCAGACAGTGTGATACCTCGACTCCATCTTGTGGACCCATGTTTTCCATTTCTTGATTGGATCCCTCCACCCATTGAAAACTACCTCCAGAGGCCACATTGGTTTAGGGGTCAGAGATGGAAGCTTCATAGGTGGTCCTTCAATGGAGGAAACAGAGGGTTTAAGAAAATGGGCTTTTCTAAAAGTTGGTATACCACCGGTGGGTGAAACCATTAGCTCTTCTCTTTGCTCCACAATGGTTTCTTGAAATGATTCTACCATGATTAAGACTCAAATCTGTATAAACGAAAACAACTTATAAATAAATCTTGTAGAAACAACTGCTGTTAAATGATAATAAGGCTTTAATCCAGGCAAAGAGAGAACATAAAAAAAATAAAAAAAATTACAATTACAATTTTCGTGAAGAAGAAAGATTTTCATGAAGAAGTGCTTTTTGTTGCATACAGTGGGTTTTCAGATTTTTTAGTAATCTATTTTCTCTTTGATTAATCCTCCCACCATCCCACAAAGATAGATTCGTTTCTTTTTACACACAGATTAAGAAATCTCATTTAATGTAATTGAAATTATAAAATTTTCATATACTTTTCCTATTATACCCCTATTTAATATTAGTCATTTATGAATCTAATAAATTTAAATATTTGTTTTGAGTTGATAACAATGTAAATTAAATAAGGGTATATTAGAAAAATGAAAAATTTAATACACATTCTATAAAGTAAGTAGTCTATAATTTAAGACAGATAAATAAGAAAAACAAATCTATCTTTGTGGGACGGAAGGAGTATACTTTTACCATACCAGTTGAAATGATAATTTAAACATGTCCAAAGATATGCTAAATCCACAATTGTTGATCTTATACTAAATTGTTGATAACAAAAAAAAACAAATGCGATTTCATTTAACTAATTCAAGTGTATTGCTATAATTGACCAAAGTTGTGTATACACTTTGTCTAAAATATTAGGGGCATGTTCGGTGTAGCTTTTTTTTTTTATTTGAAGTAAAATGGGATTTTTTGGGTAATTTATTGACTTTTCAAACTTTTTTTGTACTATAAAAAGTTTGCAAAGTCAAAAATTATAAGCAAAAAATAGATTTTTTTTGAGAAAAAATAGTTACAGAAGATACCCTAAATATTAAAAAACAAGTTTTCAAATGTTTAAAAAGTTCTATTTCTTTTCCTCCTAAAATTATAATTTATGCGATAAGTTAGTATACCCAATTATTATATTAAAATATTAAATTCAAAATCACAAAATTTTAAAGGGTTAATTACACTAATGGTCCCCATTCTTTCAGCTTTATAACGATTTCATCCCCATTCTTTTTTTTTAGCAGATATCATTCTCATTCTTCTATTTATACTCATATATGGTCCTCAAATCACTATTTTTCACTATTCTCACAATTCTTAGACAATTTTGCCCTTTGACTTAAATAAATTAAAATGATAAGAAAAAAAAAATACAATGAAAGTATTGCAATTGAGCCCTTAACCTTTTCAAAAGTACAAATAAATCTTAAACTATTTTATTTTATTTAGATAAGTATTCCACCCCGCCCCGCCCCGCCTTTGAAAATTATTGAGGAAAATGTTCCCATTAATGTTCTTCTCCACACCAATGGCAGCTTCATTTCCAAGCTCTTGCCTGCCAATCCAAAACCACGGCAGCTACTATCGAAATCAAATTTCCCTATAATTAGTCGATTAATCAAAAAAATCAATGGAATTCGACCGATAAAGCTCTCGTCGTCATTGGAGGGTAATTATAATGATTACGGGACGAAAATTCTTGTCAAAAGGGAAGCAGAGAGCGCGGGAATTGAAGCCAGCAGTTCTGTTAAAGACGACCTGTTCGTGAGTTTCTTTCGCGAAGTATGGCCGTATTTTCTGGCACACAAGAGCATCACCTTCATTTTTCTGATTTCTGCTGAAATTGTTGATAGTCCTCATTTGGATCCCATTCTCATGGCACGTTTTCTTTTAGTTAATATTTTTCAGATTTCTCGTAATATATTATGCGTATCAGCAGCAATACTAAAAGATTGACTTTTGGGAGGCATTGTACAAAGTAGAAATTTAGTTTGGGGTGGGGTGGGGTGGGGTGGAGAAGAACACTTATCTGAATAAAATAAAATAGTTTAAGATTTATTTGTACTTTTGAAAAGGTTAAGGGTCCAATTACAATACTTTCATTGTATTTTTTTTCTTATCATTTTAATTTATTTAAGTCAAAAGGCAAAATTATCCAAGAATTGTGAGAATAGTGAAAAATAGTGATTTGGGGACCATATATGAGTATAAATGGAAGAATGAGGATGATATCTGCTAAAAAAAAAAAAAGAATGGAGATGAAATCGTTACAAAGCTGAAAGAATGGGGACCATAGTGTAATTAACCCAATTTTAAATTAGTTAAAAATTATGATTCTAAATTCATTTAACATATTAAGATTTTAAATTAATTTAACTTAGTAAATGACAGTATTTTATGTTCTAATACCAATATTTTAATGACATTTCACTGAAATTCTATCCTCAAACCTCAATTAATTAAATTAAATAGTCTCTCATATTTATGATTTTTATGAAATTAAAATAAAACTTGACTAAAAATAGTATTTCTTTAATTCATTAAAATTTCGGCTATTATGTATTTGAAAATAATTGAAAATAATTAATGAATTGGTTAATGAATTTTCGAATATATTAAATGCAAGTTCAAAAATATTAATTGAATAATTTAACATTTTAACTCTATTAATAAAATACCACTATTGTTATAATGAATCCATTCATAATAACAGTTGCTCAAATCTAGATATTTATTAAATACAACTAATTATAAGTGAATTGAATAAAATTACTTATAAATAATCTTTTTAAATTCGACCAAACAAACACTAAATAGAACTGTGACGAACAAGCTCAAAAATAAAGAAAACTTTAATAAATTGTTCTACGATTAACAAAAAGCTTTCACTGCATAAGCAGCAAAAGACCTGCATGCATAATATTAAAACTTGGCCAAACTAAAAATTAAAGGCTGTTAAAAATAAAGAAACGAGAACATACCTTTTTTAACAAAAAATATACTTGTTTAGAGTACTTTTTCGATAGATTAATCACTGATACTTCGCCCTTTTGATTGTTTTTGTAAGACAGATAAGAGCGAATGCACGGAGTTGGCTCCAGGTGGAATTCTGAAAGAAATATCATGAAGGTATCTTATTTATGGAGACGGTGTTAAATATCGTATCCGCCATTAATTACCGACTTATTCTTACCAACCAATCTAACTTGTAAAATTTCAAATTACCAATATTTTAAATGCATAAAACAATATGACAGATAATTACACAAATATATGAGTAGGATGGTATTAAATGCCAATAGAACTTCTGAATTCAGACAAAGCTCTGTAGGACGGTATTAAATATTAAACAACACTTTTGAATTTAGATAGTTTTTTTTATAGAATCTGGATTTCTTTGTCATATCAACTTGACAAAGTCCTTATTAGATTGTATTGAAATTTAAATTTTCTTTTATATGACAAATTTATTTTAACAATTCAAGGGAGCATTGTAGCCAATGTTCTAAGAAAATGGAAGCAATTGATTGTATAAACCAATTATGGGAAAGCTACTAATATTTGATAGATATCTCAAGTGCACCAAAATTTTGTATTTCAGAATTTCTAACACTACATAATATTTGACAGACTAAAGTAGGACAAATATGTACATGCAATCTTTCTTTTTCACTTCCCTTGATAATTATACCAAATTTGGCTCCTCTGATAAATGTCAATATCTATTACCAAAATAAACTTATTTAAAAGGAATAATTGCATTAAAGGTCCCCAAACCTTTTAAAAATGATAGAGATATTCCCTTAACCTTAAAAAATAGCATCAAACGTCTCCAACGTATGAAAAAATAGGCATCGTAGGTCCTTATTGACATTTTCCATCCATTTTCTCCGTTAAACCTCAGATTTGGACTACAAGCGCTTTTTCTCTCCAAAAAACGCGACTAAAGTTGCAGTGGTAATAATCTATTGAAGCATATTTCTCAATTTTTATATCCCAAATATTTTTTGTCAAATCTTTGCAATATTTGATATTTCTTTCACCAGAAGCCATTAAAGAGAAAGGCAAAACTGTTGAAATCTACAACAACGATTTATATTTCAACTATTTTGTATCAGAAATGCTTTGCAAGAATTACCCATCTTCATCTTCTATTCAAATTTTTGCTTACTGCAATGAAGAATTTGCATGATCAAACGGAAGTATGAGAATGCATCTGGAAAGTCTGTGGAACAAACGGAAAGTAGTTTGGCAAGCAGCTCTAATACCTGGGCTTCCTGATCACATAGCTCTTTTCTGCTTGGCAAGAGTTCCTCGGAAGTATCATCCATTTTTCAACTGTGTTTCAAAGATATGGAGAGAATTGGTGTGTAGTGATGAGTTGCATTTATACTCGCAAAATAATTGTTTGGCAGAGACTTGGATTTTGGGCCCACTTCCTCAACCCCTTTTTTCCTCATCCTCCTCCGCCTCTTCTTCACCATAACGACCACTCTCATCAATACCAATGACCTTCATTTTCTCCATTTTTGACAACGCCGCTAGCATGATAACAGCCGCTTAAAGGGCGGGGTAGGATAGAAACTCGATGGGGCAGCGGAGGGAGAGGAAAGCTTTGATCCACCATGGGGAGGCGACAGAGCTTGCTCTGAGACAGATGGGTCAGTGTTTAACACCACCGCAGGAGGCACCTCAGATGAATGAATACCTAAATAAAGAGACACTGCAAAAAGAGGTATTGCCATCAATGCCAACACAACCCACATTATTTCTAATTGAATCCTCACAGAACTTTCTAAATGAACTCCACTTTGCACTACTCGAACCCAGAACTGACCGTGTACAGAAGGAAAGTCATGTCATTTACTTCAAAACCCCAAATTTGTGTCTGGATTTGAAACTAGATTTTTCATGGCCATTTTTCTTCACTAAACAAGAACTTGAAGCTTTGTTGGAAAATCGAAGCCATTTTCCAGTAGCTATTTTAACTCCTTCCTTTCTCACTTGCCTTTTTTGGAGAGAGAAAGTACGTGCAGTTTAAATTTGACTTTTAACGGAGAAATGGATAGAAACTGTCAATAGAGACCTACAATGTCTATTTTTTCATACGTTGAGGACATTTGGTGCTATTGTTTAAAGTTAGGGGCATATCCCTAACGTTTTTGAAAAGTTAAAGACCTTTGATACAATTATCCCTATTTAAAAACACATTAAAATGTTTTTCCAATTTAGGATAGACATCACATTTTGACAATGGATTAAATTTTATTCTCAAAGCATCTCCAACATAATTGTGGGTTGTTAAAAAAAAAATTGCCACATCAATAAAATAAACAATGTCTAAAAAAATTTCTCTCTAATACAAAAATACTATCAAACTGATGTGACAAGAAAAAACCTTGACAGTATCTAAAGTTTCGTCTAAATTCAGAAACTCCATTAGACATACTGACTCAACAAAATTTAAAATTTCGATGCATATTTAAAGGTAACCTATTTTTTATTTTAATAAATAAAATCAATGTAGTTATCAATCAATAGAATGCATTAAATACTCAATTTAAATTTGAATATTTATTCATTAGACATCAATACCATATAAATTATAAACCTTTCAACATTTGTGCCACATAGATAACAATTCATACAATGCATTAAAGATACTCTCAACAAACTTCACAAATATTTGCAATAAAAGGATCAATAATTTCAAGGGGAATTTAGAAATCTAGACAAATGTAAATAGTCATTTTTAAAAATAGCAACTTTTAATAACATTTGCAAAAATAAAAACATTTTAGTGCAAAAAGTTAGCTATACCATTTGCCAAAAAACAGTTGAGTTGTCGAATTACGGTTTAATTTTCATTTTTTTTGTCATTCAACTATCGAGTAAAAAAAGATAAAAAAATTACTGTTAACCCAATACTTTACCTAACTTTTTTTCCCCCCACACATTTCAACTAAACTGTCAAACAACATATGTTTAACCCACTTTGTTTAAATTCTATATTATTTTCTTCAATTAGACATTAATCTATGAACTTAATCTTTTCCAACAATTTTTAAACAATTATATTCAACATACTTTCTAATCTATGAACCCAATATTTTTCAACAATTTTTGAACAATTATATTTAACATACTTCCAGATATAAAATCAATCAAACAAATCTAGCACAAAACTTATTAACTTTTTATTTTTTTATAATCTAAATTAATCTATAAAAAAATAACTTATTTGAAGAGGTAAGTGAGTTAGCTGGCAACAAACTGTAGCACAAAAGAGGTGGATAATGTAAAAAAATTTAATTTTAGTGAAATAATAAATCTAATTTTGAATTAGATTTAAAAAGGAGATTGTAAAAATTTAAGTAATTATCTAAGAGTATATTTACCCAAAACAGCCATTACAGCTCCCAATATATCATACATATTTTTTTTTCCCTGTGAAACTTGGACCAAGCCAGACCCATACTATTTATTGTCAAATTATAAGAGTATACAGATAGAAAATTATCCCACCTAAGGAATATATCCCTCAATAAAATAACTGTATGACCTCACAAACCTTCAAACCTCGGTCTTCACTTCTTTATTCCTTAGTCAAGTGCCGGGTCTGATAATTTAAAAAGGAGAGTTTTGTTGCAGCCAAAAATCATGTTTCCTATTCTATTAATTACTTCCATCTAGATAGTACGATTAGACGAGCTTTTCTTGTTTACATTTTATGCCATGAAACCAAAATTGTGTAATTATATTCCATATGAAATTACCATGAACAGACATAAAACAGAATATGGACCGAAAAACATAAAGATCCCACAGAGTGAAAGTATCATCAATGGATATCTGTCCACTACTTTTCGTCTTTTAATTTATTACCAGTTCTTCATAGGGACTAACCAAGCCGAGAATACAAAACAAAATTGTTGACGTTGAAAAATGATTTGTATTGATTTCAAGCCAACTTAATGTTAAAATAGTAAAGTCGGTTATAACCGTAGTGAGTAGCAGTTATGTAAATGTGTTGGAAGATCTGCTTGTATAATATTTATAAGAGTGCTTTTATTTCAGCAGTTCAATGTCCATGCTGAAGGACATTTATGTCTCTTATTTATAGGAAAATATGTAATCATGATTGACAATGAATGCCAAGCTCAACATTAATTACTTACAAGACATCTCTTTTTTGAGCATTTATTGGGAAGTGACTCGCATTAATTAAGGTGGCTAGCCTGACGCCTGACGCTTGAAAGGACAGGCTAAGCTAGTGACGTGAGCTTGACCAAGAAGGGATGAGGTCCGACCAGAATGTTTATGGATGAGGTCCAACCTGAATGCATTCTAAACTCGAAACACAGTCAAGGCTAGAGAAAAAGTCCGACCTGGATTGTCTTCATGACTAGGATCAGGATGGCACTTCAGTCGGTTGGCTAATCGAAAATTACGTGGTTGATGTGACTAGTCAGTTCGGATATCAACAAAAATAAACCACCCTCAGTTTAGAGAGTTACTCAAATAGGGCTAAAATTTGAAGCCAAATCAAATAGTCAGTCCACTACGTAGAAAAAGCTTAATCTGAAAATGGCACATCTTGTTAGAAAAATTTGAACATCTGGTAATTTGCTATTTTTGTCATGTCTAGCATCTTCAAGAGAGTAATAAGCATATGTTTGGCAAAGCTTAAATTATAATTTCAGCAGGTCAAACTGGTCAAACATAATTTTCATCCACACATTTTATGGGACCCACAACTTACAACTACTTTTTATCCACACATTCACCAACAACTTATAATATAAACACTTAAATTATAATTTCAACACCTCCAAACATATGCTAAATCTAGCACATCCCTCAGAACTAATTTCTCTTCAATGGATATCAGTCTACTTTTAACGTTAAGAATTTATAAACATTCATCACGGGGATGCAGGACGTTCTTAAAAATAGCAGCATAACTTATCACAAACAAAAAAATAAAAAATAAAAAAACAAAAACAGATCTTTAGCCTTCAAAAAGATTAGCTTTATGTATTAAAAATCAAACATTTTTTGTGAATGAATTGGTGAATAATAAATTGACTTCCATCTTTCCAACAGAAAAATACAGAAATAAATGCAAAAGGAGCGATAAAACGTCATACGTTACGCTTAAAAGGTTGTACCCTAAGCTCCAACAGGGGTGATAAAATTTCAAAATACAAATAATATCCCTCGGAATAATATTTTCATCAAATTCAATCAGGCCACTACTTTTATTTCAATCTTACATTCTTCACAGGGATAGTTCGAAGAAAAAAAAAATCGAAAAATAAGAATAATACAAAACCAAGCACAAAATAAATACATACACAATAATAATTTATATACCTTACATTCAATAATTTGTGTCCAAAAGAAGAAGGATAGGCTATAACCTCGAGTTTGAAACAACGCCGTGCGATGCGTTATATACATTTTATTCTAATATCCGAACAGAAAATTGGGGGTGTGTGGGCTAAGAGGAGAAGAAATTGTGGCGGCGAAACAATGTGTGAAGGGTTTTATTAGGGTTTATATGCGGTCAATGATAAGAAAAGGGTCGCCTCTGTTTGGAGGGAAAAAGCCGCCTCTAAGAGCATCTCCAATGCAACAATGTCAAGAGTACTTTTTTTGACAAATGGCCAAAAAGTGCTTATATGACACAATTAATGCTAGAAAGTGTCTAGCACAATGTCTAATTCTAGACATTGTTCTTGACAATGTCCACCATTAATTTAATTATTTATATCCAATCAATACATTTCTCTCTCTTTCTTTTTTCTAAAAAACTAATAATGATTTGCCACATTTGCACAATGAACATTGTTGCATTGGAGAAGTTTTTTAATACAATGTCAATGTCATTTGCCACATATACATAATAGACATTGTTGCATTGGAGATGCTCTAATCATTTACTTGACTGAAAATTTCTCAGTGTTCCAAAAATTATGAAAAAGTGGTTAAGTGTAGTGATCGAACTTCAAAATTTTTAAACTTAGACGAGAGCAACACGTAAGATATGACTAAGCGTTAGACATGATAAAACGTGAAGACCGTGTCTCACGTTAGATATACAATGCCTAAGCAAGCTATTTAAAACACTAGTATTTTATATTTGATTTAATTTTAAGTAGTTCACAACGTTGCCGTGTATAATTTATATATTAGTGCTTGTTTGATAAAAAATTTTGTAAAATATAAGCACTTGATCTTATCAAATGTGCAGATAAAAAATTGATAAAAATTATGAATTTTACGAAATATGTAGATAAAAATAATGTTTAACCATCTAATAATTACTTGGAAATACTAGCAAACATGAAAGTGACCTAACTTTATTACCAAGAAGCCTTCTGAACATGTTCGATAGTGTTCCAATTAATCTTAACAACACGAAGATTTTTAGTCATTTACAAACTTATAGGGTCAAGTGTAAGCTTATTGCATATTTGATAGTGTTGAAATTATTTTTTAAATATTTATAAGTTTTAGGTCTTATTGAATATGTAAATAATTAGTAAATATTAAATTACGAGTCTTACGAAATATGTGAATAAAAAATATATTTGATCAATTTAAATTATAATTTAAATTTTACTAAAAAATAATCAAACAACTACTTTCATGTGTCACATCAAGTCAGCACTACCACATCAATGAAGTGTAAGTATTAGCAACCAATAGAAAACTGCCATATAGAAAGTGAGAAATATTTATTTTTTCTACTGCGAAGAAGAGAACATTTCCTATTATGAAAATAAATTTATTTCATTGTGATATGTGATTTTGTCTTACATTTATAACAAATTTCTTATTTAATAAAGTTGTTTGGAAGTTATATAAGTAGTAAATTATATATAATATATAGATAAAATTTGTGAGCCTTACATAAAATAGAAATAAAAATAATATTTGACCAACTTACAAATTTGTTAAAACACTTCCAAATATGGCTATGATAAGAGTGTATTTAACCTAGATGTAATAAGAGTGTATTTAATCTAGACTTTTAAATATTTTTATTGAGTTAAGAAATTTAATTGTATTAAATATATACTTTTTAAACTTAATAAAATTCGAGTTATTATTCAATACAGACTTTTAAAAATTTATGTGACATTTAATCGAGGCTTGTTAAAATCTTATGAAAATTAGGAGTATTCAAAATGTCAATAACTTTTAATGAATTTTTATAAAATTTTCTACGTACTAAAATATAAGACAGTGGATAAATAAAAAATATCACAATTTATCACTCAATAAACCCCAATAATTTAGCACACTTTCAAAAAATAAAAACGTTTTTCAGACTATGATTTCCTCTTTTTTTTTCCCCCTTCAATATTTTCCTTCTACAATCATAGAGCAGTAATTAATTATTAATTTTTCTCTTTCTCTTTCTCTTTCTCTTTCCTTCTACAAACTGTCAAACCATAGAGTCATAATTAATTATCAAAAAAGTTAATATTCTTCTTGAATAATGCTATTTGCAGTCACTCACTACCGGTAGTCATCTTACGTGTCATTACTCAATTGGATGAATTATTTACTCTAATTAAGTAATATATTTATAGCCATTAATTATGAATAATTCATCCAATTAAATAATGACATGTAGGATGACTACCGGTAGTGAGCGACTACACATAGCATTACTCATTTTTCTTTCTCTTCAATTTGATATTTTTTTCTCTTCTCAATATTATCCTAGTTTTTTTTTTCTTTCTTATTTTTTTCTATGAGTCCTATAATCTTGATTAATTATTATTTTTTTATGAAAAATAATATTAAGATTTTTCTCTCTTTAACATTCTTTTAACTATTTTTTTTATCGTTAGCCATGACATTATATTTTTATATTCAAAAATTTTAATTAAAAAATAAAAATCTATAAAATATGTGAAACTCTTTTAAAAGGAAAATTTATAACAGTTTATAAAAATCAATTAAAATTTATAAAAATGAGTAAAATGTTTGAATAATCATTCAACTTTTAGCCTAGTCTTTATTTATTCACTGAACTTTAAAATTGTACTGAATGTTCACCGAACTTTATAACGTTACTCGCCGTTACTTACTCTTAACGGTTTATTAACAGTCAGTGGACGAAAAAGCACACGTAGCAGATGGAACGCCCACGTGGCATACATTTTTATCAACTAATGTTGAGTTGTCTGTCACATCAGCAATTTAATTTTTTGAATAATCACTAAACTTTAAAATGTTGTTGAATGCTCATTTAACTTTTCAAAGTTACATTCCGTTACTAACTCATGATGATTCCATAATAGCCTATTGACAAAATGCCCATGATGCTGACGGAATGACCATATGTCCTCATTTTGTGCCATTAAATCTGCCAACCAGAATAGTTGTGTGCTATGTCATCAAACATATTTTAAAAATGTGTTTTTTAACATGCCAAAAACAGTGAAACTTGCCTCAATTAAATAAACGATTTCATTCAAATTGATCTCAATTTGATTTCTCCCAAATGTTCTACCAATTGATTATCGACTTATATCTAGCATGGACTACAGGATCTGCGCAATCAAAAAAATCACACACATCTACCTTCCCCCATAGAATCTGCAACTCCAAAATCGATGTCCAGGGATATCTTCCGTTCAATATGTCTTCAACACTGGAACATTACCATAATAATACTAATTTCTATTTATAATCAGTGAATAAATAGAATTTTCTATTCCAGATTGGTTCGCCAGAGAAGATAAATTAGCTAGGATTTTTGGTAGAACATTTAGGATAAATTAATTTGAGATCAATTGAAATGAAATTGTTTGTATAATTGGAGCAAGTTTCACCATTTTTAATATCTTAAAAAATGTATTTTTGATGATATAACGCCCGACTATTTTGGTCGGTAGATTAATAACACAAAATAGATGACGCATGATCATTTCGTCAGTCACGTAGGTATTTCGTTAATGTGTTGTTATTGAATCGTCATAAGTGAGTAACGGATTGTAACTTTAAAAAGTTGAATGAATATTTAGCAATATTTTAAAGTTCAGTGAGTGAACAAAAATATGACTAAAAGTTCAGTAATTATTCAAAAAATTAAATTGCTGACGTGGCGGACAACTCAATATTAGTTGGCAAAAACGTATGCCACTTGTGTTTTTCTGTCCACTGGTTGTTAATCGTTAAGAGTGTGTAACGACAAGTAACGTTGTAAAGTTCAGTGAGCATTCAGCACTATTTTAAAATCTATTAAGTAAGTGAAAACGAGACTAAAAAATAAGAGATTACTCATACATTTAACTCTATAAAAATCAATCTCTTACAAATGTAATCAAATTTTTAAGAATCTAAATTAAATATAACCCAAGCAAAGAAAGTCAAAGTCTCGTAGAGGGACTGCCGACTGGGGGTGATGAAATGCGACTTTCAGTTCTGAATTACCGACTTTAGCACCCCCAACTACTTTTCATAAAGCTGTCGAAAACTTAAGAATTCGCGTGAGCAAAGCTACAATTTTGCTACAATTCACTCCACACACGATGGATTCCAAATGGAGGAACATATTGGCGGCAGTTTACTTCACAATCACAGCCACAATCTTGATGGCAAATGGAGTGAGAGCGTGGACAGGTGAAATCCACGGTAGAGTGGTGTGTGATGTGTGTGGGGATTCTTCTATTGGCCCTGAAGATCATGTTTTATCCGGCAAGTCCATTCCCCTTCTTCTCTTCTTCTCCATTTACCAGCTTTATTCACTTGTACTTCTTAGATTGGTAATTTTAATCAATTTAATCTTAATTAAGGGTTTACAGATTGTGGCTTTATGATTCCCTGGTTTGACTGGATTTACTTAATTCTGTGTATGAGTGTTTGCTCAATAGCCTTAGTTGATACGGAAAATCGCTGGACTTATAGACTTCTAGTTAACATCTACTAAACTGTTTCTTCTTGAATATCTGCTAAACAAGACTCGGTTAGTGAGCTCGGCCACACTCATGAGAGATGGTGGATCTCACTCCGACAAGCAACACGAAGAAAAAAATACAAGATTTAAACATAATTTAAATACAGGGGGTGTGGTTACAATCAGAATAAAAAACCCCCATTACATAGAAAAAGTGAGCCACCATTAAGGTACAAGAAACTATCGTTACTGTTTGCCTGGGAGACAATTCTGATCGGTCAATGAAAATCAATTTCAATTTTATCTTCTTCTTTTTTTTTTTGCTTTTTCCGAGTTTATCCAACTTGTGGCGAAAGTTAAGGACTAAGGATTATCCATGGACCTAGTACCTACACTAAGGTATCACAGAATAGAATCTGATATGATGAGATACAACAAAGTCAGGGATCAGATGCTATAGGAACATGTTGAAAATTAGAAGTGTTTGCTTAGTAATGTTTTTCACTTGCTTGGGAGTGAGATGGCCAAGAGTTCATATAGAGTTATAATGTTCAGTTCACTGTCACATTTCTGGAGATCTGGATCAATCCGTACTAAAGTAGGTAGACCTATGTCGACTTGTTAGACGATAAGGAGGATTTGGCTTGTCAACAGCCGAGATCAAGGTCTGACAAAATGCTGAGGAGTCGCTTTGTGGATCCATGGTTAGCATTTATGGTCTGCTCGACAATTTGGCTCTTGAGTGTAACTAAATACCATTTTTCGTGAGTGTAGACTGCAGCTTTTATCATTTTTACTTAGAGCTTGTTTGGCATGGTTTATAAACCGTTTTTAGTTTATTTCAGCCGTCATTTTTGACTTTTCAACCCACCTTTAACATGAAAAGTCAACAATTTCAACTCAAATAAACCAATATTGGTTTATAAACTAGTTTATAATCTCTGTCAAACGGACCCTTAATTGTCTGCAATTGTAGAATATTCTATCAAGGCTTAAATGCTAAACAAGTCGTCTTCAATGATTAGTGATGAATCACATTAGGGAGGGAACTTTCCTGCCTCTTCTAGATAATATGAATTTCAAAAGAAACTCTGTTGCCATTGAATACCTGGGATACTAATAGACCAAAAATATAGACCTCAATCCAATCTTGTTTTTATGGTCAGACCCGCAGTTATAAGCTGTTAACAAGCCAAACCTCATCGCCTGACAATTCCCACATGGGTCTACCTACTCTCTGGACTGATTTGGGTTTCCAAAGATGTGACAATGGGCATGATAGTTTATTTGACACCTCCACCTACCACCATCTCTGCCTAACATGGAACTTCACCCCCGATCAAGATCAGGTAAAAGCTTGATAAAGTTTTCAATAGGGAATTCAGTCCTATGTGACATCCATAGACATTCCTTATGAAAATTAAACATAAAAGAAAAAGCTAACATGGCTGGTGGATGTAGGTAATCTTAAAAAAATTACTTATAAGTACTTATAAATAAATAAATAAGTTAGATGGTAAATAAGTCTTTTCGTTGGAAATAAGTTAAAGTCATTTATTTAATACCAACCTTCACGTTACTACCAAAAAAATTAACTTCTTTTTTATCTTACTTATAAGTAAGTCAAACTTACTTATAAGCCAAGTCATACACGCTCTAGGTCATAGGATTTTGTTGCTCTAGCAATTCTTTCTTATATATGTTGGACTAAGAGTTTTATAGTATAAATAAGCATCCAAGACATCATTATAAAGCATATAATAGCATCTCCAACAAACTCTTTAAACATAGATTACTCTTTAAATTAAAGAGCCAGAACTTAAAATTTTGTTCCAATGGACTCTCTAATTTAATATTTTAGTTAGAGAGTGGAGAGCCAAACTCACTCTCTTGATTTGTTGGTTTTAATTAGATAATATATACAAATTGTGAGGAAAATATGTGATAAAAAGAGAGGAGAGAGAAATATATTAAATGCTTCTTGAGAAAAATAAAATAAAGAGTGAAAAGAAAGAGATTATAGAAATGTTTTAAAAAAACTGCTCTTTAAAATGCTAAAAAGATGCTCTTTTAATATACATAAGCTGTTGTAGATGCTCTAAGAGGTTTAACTCTTTATTTTTTATCAAAATGCGGGATATCTTTACAATTTGAAAATTTGGACAGTTTTCTCTCATTTAAAAAATCTCATTCACAAAATTATACTTGCAAGGCTATAAACGTTTAAAATATGATTAACTAGAGTATTGAACCAACTCTTTCAGGTAAAATTCAAGCTGACACGAATAGTCCTTGTGTTTATACCCTGTTTCAAGTGTTCTAGAGTCAAATTAATTCACGAGAAGTTGATGGCATTGCATACTAAACAGATCGTCCTTTTATCTCATTAAATTTGAATAGTTTGTTTACCACAAAACATATGACACAATTAATATTGGTCCTTTACTGTTCATGTATGTGCGCCACCTTGTGAGCCAAGTCTATGAGTAATGTTTTCTGAAGGCTTCAACTCTAGATGAAAGGATACAACTTTTATAGTAAAAGCATACATAGAAGCATATTAGACAAATTAGCAAGCGGAAATTTCTTTTCTTCAATTGGTTAATCAATTTTCCACCTTTCTTAATGTTTTTCTACGATGTTTACAAGAGTATATACTCTTGAGTTGTGACCTGGACAAATGTGAAAATTATAGGTGATATTACTTGTTTCCTTGTGCAACTTTCATAATTTTCACTTTGTAATAGAAGTAACGTGTTTTTGAAGCAGGGGCCGAGGTGGCTGTGCTTTGCATAACCAAGTCTGGCGAAGTTCTAAACTATCAGGCATTTACAAATTCAAATGGGATATACACGGTTGCAGAGACTATGCCAGAGAGTGACCGGTGGGATGCATGTTTAGCGAGACCCATTAGCAGTTTCCATGATCACTGCACACATCTAGGAGATGGTAGTACTGGTGTCAAGTTCAGTTACAATCATCCATCAGGCTATTCACACGCTATTAAACCTTTCGTTTATCGTTCTGCTAATGTTCCTACATATTGCATTTAGAAAATGCTATTACACTGTGAACAGATAAATGATTAAAATGGGAAAAAAAAAAAATTGCGGTGCACTGTTGTATAATTATTGACTATTTCATGGTTGAAAAATGGAATAGAAAGCAGTTGATATGTATTGTAAGTTATTCAAGTGAATTGTGGAGTACAAGAGGCTAAGATTGAAATGAAATAATATTTCCGATCAATGATTAGATGCATATATGATTTGATTTTGCACAAGGAGAATTTAGAACCTTTACTTTGTGGAAGGGAGTTTCCATTTGACGGGCCACTCGAGGGTTTTATTTTTTGTTATCTTCTAAACTTAGTTACACAACTTGGAACTTGGAACCGAACAATACAATGAATCTTACGTTCCTGCCATTCTTAATCGTGTCAACATACTAAATATACTTTCAAGAATATATCTTCGAGTATTCATGACCATTAAATGAGCGTATTAGGCATTACATGAAATTACATTGAGGAAACATCAAATGATTTGCTAATAGGTATGGATAAAGTAAGTGTTTTTATCTACAATTAATTTTTTCTTGAAATACATTCATGCCCTTCGATCTTGAAATAAAATTTTCAAAATATAAGACAACCCTACTAAAATTTATTATGTCTGCATAAGAAAGTTCTCAATAAAAGTAGAGAGTGAAATAGTGATATATTGTTTATTTCAGTATTTTTAATAAAAAATATTTAAGTCAAGTCAATATTAAAAACCAAAAAAAAAAAAAACAAAAATATATTTTTTTACTAGTAACTCAACTTGTTAAACCATTAAATAAGTCGTATTCTTTTATATTGTATTATATGTTCAAAGCATATTTAGTATGTAACACTATATAGTATTTAAACTTTTTCCCCCCTTCTAAGATTCCGTTGATTTTCTCCATAACAGTGAACAGTTCTTAATCTTGCAAGGGAGACCCAATTAGTTTCATTCAAGAAATATTTATTAGGAACATTTGAAAAATAAAGAAAAAACAAAAGATGGAGTGGGGAGAAGCTTTTCTCTATAAGCTTATCAGAGCCAGGTTTCGATCCTGGGACCTGTGGGTTATGGGCCCACCACGCTTCCGCTGCGCCACTCTGATTTGTTGTCAAGAATTCTATCTAAAATATAATTATACAATATAATTTCAATCTGGATGATGATTGTTAATTTTGTTTTGACTGATGCCCTAAGAATTTCATAAGCAACTTTGTAAAGGCGCAGAATATGATTAATGAGGAGAAATTGAAAAGTGGACAAATTCTTCCACTGGTGTATATTTGGGGAGAAAACAGATTTGAGGGAACAGCCTAAACACTCTGACTCTGCGATATTATTGTGAAGCAATTGGGTCGAAGAAGTACTGAAATCAGAATTAGAAAAATGAGGCGAAGACCTGGAATCGGAGGTCTGCAGAACGCCGCCGCAGCTAGAGTTTGTCACCATCTTTCTTCTTCAATAATGAATAATCATTAGACACACACATATATACGGTGTTTCTGTGATTATGCATATGTGTATTGATTGTATTCTGTGGATGTATATCAACTTAATTGAATTTTAATTACATGATGAAAAGGATCAATATCGATTGCTGGGAGAAAATGTGGCCAAGTTGAGAACTGATGTCATGAAAGAACAGCTTTCTACTTTTCGCTCTCAGCTCGAAGACTTCGCTCGCAAACACAAGGTTCTTGTTCTAGTTAGATTCAACTCTTCGTTTGTTTTCATTATCTACTTATTTCTTTTATATTGGTCAATAATAGATCATTCCTGTTAATTAATATTGATACGAAAACATTTGCTAATCAAGTACACCTAGAATTCCTGGATTCGTATACCGGATTCATGTTAAAATTTAGATTAACTTAAAAAGGATAAAAGAATTAAGGGTTGTCGAGCTGCTGGAGTATTTGAATTGTGCACATAGAGGAGTACAAAATTACAAAAAAAGAGAGAGAATAAATTGTACTCATTTTGATTTTTGCAGAATGATATACGCAAGAATCCAGCATTCAGGGCACAGTTCCATGAAATGTGTGCTAAAGTAGGTGTGGACCCACTGGCCTCGAATAAGGGATTTTGGGCTGAGCTATTGGGGATTGGTGACTTCTATTATGAACTTGGTTGGTATCAATCTTCTTCTTGGCTTTCGTTCTTGCAGTTATTGTCTCGTGTCTTTATGGTCATCACTTTAGAGCGGAGAGTTCTGTTATCGATTATTTACGTGCAATTACTTTATATTTAACTAAAATCAAGTATAGTATGCCCCATTTGTTCTAGAAGATGTTCAATAATTGGTCTTTTATGAAATATGATGAAGCCTTTTGTAGCCTTTGATTTCAGTGTTTTGGCATTCTTTGACAGTGATTTATTTCCAACGTTTGATTTCAGTGCCTGGTTATGCTTCTTAGGATTGAAAGTCAGGATTTTTTCTTTTCGTGTTTAATTTAAGATGGATTTGTCTATCTAGACAGGAGTGCAAATTGTTGACATTTGCTTGGCTACTAGACCTCACAATGGTGGTCTAATTAGCTTAGAAGATCTCTGTAAACTTCTCGGTCAGAGGAGGAAGGGTGCTCGTGAAGCTGTTTCCGAGGATGATTGCTTGCGTGCCATAAGTAAGCTAAAGGTATTATGGTTAAGATTTTCTTCTCTTCTCATGCTAGTGTGCACCTAAAAAAGTTACATTAGGCACATGGTATTCACTATTGCAAGCCTCCAGCCCATTTTCGAAACCTCTGTTTACAGAGCGTGTACTAAGATTGTAATCATCAAAATTAAAAAGAAGTTTTACGAGGATCCACAATTGTTCTAAATTTTATGAGGTGATAATAGTATAGTTGGCATAAATATGTATGCTTTCATTTCATGTTGTACAATTATATGAGCACCGTGTCCCACACAAGAAGTCTATGTGTCCAAATGAAGACTGTGTCAGGCTAGGCCCGTTGGCTCGAATTGCTCATCCGTAATGATCAAGCTGTAAAGTACAATATTGAGCAATAAAAAGCTTTCTCTCACTCAAGCTCTTGTCCATCTCTCTTATGTTTGTGTTTTCCTTGATTTTATACTTATTTTCCACACTGTCTTGTTGTAGCTTGAGGTCTTTTTGAAAGCTAGCACTTTAGTTGTGCCCAACATCAGGCATCACTTGCCACTAACCAAGCTTCTGCATCACTTAATAGACTGATTTACGTAGGATGTTTAGAGAGAACCAAGTGTTGCATGAGTATTTGTAAGAGTCAAGTATGTGATAATCAATCCTGGTTTTTGGTTTGATAATGGGATGTTTAGGACTGCTCTTGACATAGCAAGAACCAATCAATTTGATCATCTCGTGTTCACATTTGATCAAAATTGTTCTGAAACACTTCTTATGTTATCACAGTTAGTTGAGAGTAAAGTAGGACTTCTTTCTCAACTGTTGCCCTACTATGTCATCAATTTGTTGTTTAATTGCAGATTTCTCACCACCATGCCTCATCTTTTGCCCTGATGACCAATTAAAGACGTTGCACATATTTTTCTCTGCTCCATGCATGATATATAGGTTTCTTTTCACTTCTATCGGTGTTATTCACCTATTGATAATTGTTCTTTCATTAACTTGCTTTCTCTTCCGTATTTATCTCTAAAAATCCACATGACATGATATTTTACTGTGGTTTACCGTATAGTAACTATGAATGTTCTTTTCAGGTACTAGGTAATGGATTTGAGGTGATTTCTGTTGGAAAAAAGAAGCTTGTTCGGTCTGTTCCTACGGAATTGAACAAGGACCATAATGAAATTCTAGAGCTGGCTCAGGTTTCCCCTTGTCTATAAATATTTTCCTCAAATTTGCATTCCTTAGATATTTCTTTTTCATGTCAATATAGCATGTAGCTTCATAGCTATTAGCAGAAAGCCTTTTTTTTTATATATACTTTTAGTATGGTTATATGTTCTTGTTGTTCTCTTAGGGCCAAGGTTATGTGACGGTTGATGAGGTACAGAGACGACTCTCTTGGTCTTCTGGTCGTGCAACTGATGCCCTTGAAACTTTATTAGAAGTGCGTTACTGTTGCTATTTTTCTATTCTATCCGGTACTTTTCTTCTGTGTGCTAGTTTATTTGCTCGAGAGCTAATAAGACTCTTTTGGGTAATATACAGGAAGGTCTTGCAATGATTGATGATGGCCATATAGATGGCAGACGTCGATATTGGTTTCCGTGTGTATCTAGTGTCTCCTCCTATGTAGGTGACACGCTCTGAGGATTCCTCCGTTTGATTTTTGACCTTTTTTATGCAAGAAAACGCAATATGCGAAGAAGATATCCAGACATTTTGGAAAATGGATTCTGATTATTGTTAAGCGTCAGTTTGAAAATGCTTCTTTTTCCACTATTCTTGATTTTCTTCTGTATAATGAAGTGTGTTCATCTACTTGTAAGAAATGTATTTTTCTACTAGATTGGGTGCATGATTCGATGTAGTCAGAGTTACAAGTGGTAGCGCTGTATATAGTTTTACGAGTTTAGACCTAACATATGGTAAACAATCATTCGGGCTTGGTTACTGTGGCCCCTTCTTCACGAAATAGACAGGATTGCTGAATTAAAATTCTCGACCTTAAAAAAAAAAAAAAAAGAGAAAAAACCCGAAGAGAAGGATAGACCAAAATTTCTATTACCAACCAGTTCTAAGCTTGCATGCTTCTGATATTCCAATCTTATTTCAACCGTTAACCCCTTTTCATTGCTTACATTAGTTTGTCTGTAAGGCGGGTTTGGTTTGTGGATAATTTTATTTATTTATTTAGATCGAAGTTATCTAGATTATAGGTTTATCATTATCTTATTTCATTCAACTAGACGTAATAATAGAAAAAACTACTGTTAAAAAGACGTCAATTTTTTATAAGAAAGATAGTTCTACCATTATCATTAAATAAACGAAAAAAAGTAAATTAAAAACTAAAAGAGAAAAAAAATAGGTGTGATGGCGGAGGGCGGCAGCGATTATTTTAAGATATAGATGTTCAAAAATAGATTTGTTTTATATTTTAAAGAATACGTTTGTCTATTAAAAAAGGGAAATTGGCGCAAATGGTCCCTAACGTTTACCATTAGTGCGCAAATGGTCCCTAACGTTTCATTTTTGGCGGAAAGGTCCCTAACCTATACATTTAGGTGCGCAAATGATCCTTTTAGGTGCGCAAATGGTCCCTAGCACTCTTTTTTGTCTTTATTATCAGGGGTAATATTGTCAAGTCACATTTTTTTTCAACCTTTCAATTGGCGCAAATGGTCCCTAATCTTAAGAAATTTGCAATTGGATTCCTAAACTTTAAAAAAGTGAAAATGAGTCCGATACTTTAATATTTTTATTAAAAATTAAAAAAAAACTAACAAATTAATAATATACTAAATTATTTTAAATATTTTATGAACTATTATAAAATAACCAAAATTGAAATTCATAATTATTAACAAATGTGCTAATTAAAATTATTTTATTATTATTAAGTAATCATATTATTTAAAATTCAAACATTAATTTTATCATTACAACAAAAGAAGAAAAATAAATTTGTCACAAATAAAAATTTTACTTATGCTCAATCCAACTTAATTTTATACAGTCTCATATTTACTGGGCCAATCTAATCCGCTTTTGAGCCACAAAGTTACTGGACAAGTCCTATTTTAAATTTTAATTTATTTTTATATTAAAAAAAAAAAAAAAGGTTTCCACCCCCCACCCCGCAAAATTCGAGCATCAGGGAGGGGATTTCTCCCCTCCCCGGTAGTCGTCGCCGGCGACCGGGGAGGGGAGAAATCCCCTCCCTGAAGCTCGCGAAACCAGGGGGGAGAAATCCCCCCTGGTTTCGCCGCGAATAGGGGGGAGAAATCCCCCCTATTTCGCTGCGAGGGGGGGATCTCTCCCCCCTATTCACGGCGAAACCAGGGGGGATTTCTCCCCCCGGTTTCGCGAGTCGCCATCGCCGTGAATGGGGGGGAATCTCTCCCCCCCATGTTTCGACCGGAAACATGGGGGGGAGAGACCCCCCCTCCCCCCGGTCGCAGCGAAATAGGGGGGATTTCTCCCCCCTATTCGCGGCGAAACCAGGGGGGGACCCCCCCTGGTTTCGCGAGCTTCAGGGAGGGGATTTCTCCCCTCCCTGGTCGCCGTCGCCGGCGACGGCGACCGGGGAGGGGAGAAATCCCCTCCTGATGCTCGAATTTTGGGGGTGAGGTGGGGTGGGGGTGGGCGTGGGTGGGGTGGGGTGGGGTGGGGGTGGGGGTGGAAACCTTTTTTTTTTTTTTTAATATAAAAATTAATTAAAATTTAAAATAAGATTAGTCCAGTAACCTTGTAGCTCAAAAGCGAGTTGGATTGGCCCAATAAATATGAGACTGTATTTAATCGAGTTGGATTGAGCATAAGTAAAATTTTTATTTGTGACAAATTTATTTTTCTTCTTTTGTTGTAATGATTAAATTAATGTTTGAATTTTAAATAATATGATTACTTAATAATAATAAAATAATTTTAATTAGCACATTTGTTAATAATTATGAATTTCAATTTTGGTTATTTTATAATAGTTCATAAAATATTTAAAATAATTTAGTATATTATTAATTTGTTAGTTTTTTTTTTTATTTTTAATAAAAATATTAAAGTATCGGACTCATTTTCACTTTTTTAAAGTTTAGGAATCCAATTGCAAATTTCTTAAGATTAGGGACCATTTGCGCCAATTGAAAGGTTGAAAAAAAATGTGACTTGACAATATTACTCCTGATAATAAAGACAAAAAAGAGTGCTAGGGACCATTTGCGCACCTAAAAGGACCATTTGCGCACCTAAATGTATAGGTTAGGGACCTTTCCGCCAAAAATGAAACGTTAGGGACCATATTCGCACTAATGGTAAATGTTAGGGACCATTTGCGCCAATTTCCCATTAAAAAATGAGTGAATCCTTACGAAGATAAAAAAAACTATCCTCTTTTTTTTAGGATAAAACTTATTTTTATTTTTGTCTTAAATTATTATTTGAATAAAAATACATCTAGATATCAATTCCATCCAAAATAAGATAAAACAAATTTTTTATATTATTTTCAACCATTGATCATATACCAAACGAGACGGAAGATGAAGATGGAACTAAATATGCAATTCATTACAAGTAATTACGGGATCAAGTGTTCCACGCGTTGGCAGCACCGTAGCAATGAATTGCTAACAACCACTACAAAAAAACTAATCTTTACCGACAACGCAAATTATTTCGTGAAAAATTCGTCGAAAAAAGTTCGTTGAAACAAGAGACGAATTAAGAAACAAAGATTAAGATTCATTATTTTAAGAGTTAAATGAAGATCAAATTCAAAATTTTATCTTTTAAATTTTTTTCATATCCGGGTTATGACTTCTATGTTTTATTTTTTTCTTTATTTTCTTATTTTTAGTATGCTAGGCTAGATTATTTTGTGCTAAGATTAAGATGAAGCTTGTATTTTAAAATTTTCTATTTAGAAACTTGATTTTTGATAATTTGCATCAATATAGTTTTAAATAATTAATTTTGATTTCTTTTCATCTACAATTCTATACGTAGTAATTGATTCTTATGGTTTGTTTTACTATCGAAAGATCGAAAACATACTAGACATTATTTTAATTATCTTAAAATCCGATAGGAGATAGAAATATAACTCTATGCTAGCTTCATATAATCTTTAATTATTTATAGAAATTTAATGCATCATTGTGTATTCGTATTCGTTAAAGAGATATAGTCGAATCATATATATGAATATGTTTGCTTTTATTCGAGAGAAAATGTTAAATAATTTAAAGATATTGATCGTTTGTAAGAATCAAGAATCAAGATAGAAGAATTAACAACTATAAGTGGATTCGGAATTCTAGTACTTTTCTTTCTGCAAAGTTAAAGTAATTTTTCATAAATTTAATCTTTTAATTATTTGAATTATAATTATTTAATTACTCTTAGTTTATATTTTAGTTAGTTTAAAACATCAAATTTTTAAAGTTAAATAGATTCGATTAAAGTTACTACAATTGAATTAAACTATCTAAATCTATATAGGTACGATACTTGAATTCAACATCTATTATATTACTCGTACGATCCGTACACTTGCAGAATATTAAACATAAAAATAGCTAATAATATATAACCAAACTAAACTGCAGCAAGAACTTAGCCTTGGGTGTCACAATAGAGCTTTTCTTATTCGGAAAGGTAATTAATAGTCTTCAGTCCATGATCTTGGTATTCATTTCTGAAACTCAGTCCCTTGGGTCGACTCAGAGTTGGGTTCAGTCCATGATCTTGGTGGCACTCCAAGCATAAAGAAGAAGATCTTTTCAAGTGCCACAAAAAACTTGGACTTGTCCAAAAACATGTCCCACATTCCACTCACAATGCAGTAGTTACTGTTATATGGAGGACGATGATGTGCTGCGTGCTTCGATGATTTTACTATTATTCTGCAATCTTGCAGCGCCACCACAAGGGGCGGAAGCTTGTCTTTTGCACAGTGAGCCCAGGCATGGATTTGCAGGGTAAACAAAATAAATCCTGCAAATACTCCCACAAACCCTAGAAGAACAGGATCAGAGCAAAGAAGGACTATAGGAAGTACCATGAAAGTTAAGACTCGAGCTGTAACATGCAAGCTTTTAGCCATTTGTTGCCTTGCGATTGCCCATGGCGTTTCATGGTGGAGTTGGAACAATCTTATTTGGTTTCCAAAAATAGGAGTTTTGGCGCAGCCATAATTGTCTATCGCCCAGTGATATATTCCAGAGAAAAGGTCCGCGAGCACGTAGCCAACCATGTATGACAAAATTAACTCGAGCCATGTACGTGAATTGAATGCAGTTGTTACGGATTTGGCTAGAGAAATAAGCACAGTAATGCACCCACTTGCGAACCATGCACAATGTGACCATGTGGAAATTAAACTTGGATCATTGTATGGGGAAGCCATGATATACAATAGTCTCTGGTTTCTTCTTCCACTTATGGAACAACTTT
The DNA here is from genome assembly GCA_030279155.1 of Forsythia viridissima. NCBI lineage: Eukaryota > Viridiplantae > Streptophyta > Magnoliopsida > Lamiales > Oleaceae > Forsythia > Forsythia viridissima. Next base: position 2,444,192 of record CM059033.1, read on the forward strand.
TATAATGAATTTTCGTTGGATAATTAGCTTCAACGTTAAAATTGTGGACTACAATTATCGTAGATAAGATTTGCTTGGTGCAACCACCGCTTCGGATCCAGCTCCTCTGCAATTTTTGGCCCCACACTCTGGTCTCTGGGCATGCATTGGATTATGTGCTTCTAGCCATGTCTTGGAGGAACATGTGTATTGATATAATTATATATATCAGATTCGACCTGATTATTGACTCTAATAAAATATCAGGTTATCAATTTAAAAGATGGGTTATTCCTTAATACAAATCTAAATAAAAAAAATAATGTAGAAAACAGCTCTAAATTTAAAGTTAAGGCATACTTTAAAATAAAAACGTATTATATAAAATTAGTATAGTAATCAAAAGATAAAATGGTCAAGCACACTTGATTTTGCTTTTTCTCAAACAAATTAGAGATATATTAAGAGCTTATTTGTTGGAATTTTTTAACAAATTTTGATAAAAAATTGATAAAATGTGTAGTTAAAATTAATTATTGATTTTAACTTCCACACAAGCTCTAAGCCCTTGTTTGATAGATTAAAAAATAGGGGTCTTTTCAGAAATAACCAAAATAAATAAAATATTTCTTAAAATACTGTCATACTTTTTTTATTATAAAAATACCGTTTTTTAGTTTTGTAATACTTCTTGTTACATTTGTTATTTTGGTTACAATAAATGTGTTACATTTGTTATTAACAAACATAACAATTATAACAATAAGTGTTACAAAAAAAATAGTATTTTTAAAATAAAAAAAGTTAGATAGTATTTTTTAAATTATTTTATATTTTGTAGTGTATGTTGAAATTATCACTAAAAAATATCTAAAAAGTTGATGTTAAAATCAACAATTAATTTTAATCTCACATTTTACGAGATTCACAATTTTTTAATCACACATTTCATTAATTTTTATCAAAATCTGCTAAAATATTTAATTTTTGATTTTGTTGTGAAGGATATTTTATTTTGAGATTTTATCAATGGTTTTCGTCTCAACGGATGCGAGCAAAGCTTTCATTTTCACTATCTCCCCATTGTCTACCTAAAACTAAAAAAGAAAAAAAAAACTCTACCAGACGGAGTCACCACTCACTGCCATTCTCTCCAAAATTCTGCTTAAATAATTTTTGAAGTTTTTCTTAAAGATTGTTGTTCTTTCTTTTTGAGAATAATGCAATCATTTCTTTGGTTCGATCGACAAAGTTGGTATAAGTGTAAGACTGACTTTGGAAGAAGCGTTGTATCTTAGGAGACAAACCTCATTTCATCCTATTAGAACATTTGCATGGGATAAAATCTGTGTTAAGGAGATTTACTAACATATACATTTCTTCATCTCATTTATGTTTTTTTCTGTTTTTTTCGATTGCTCCCTTCAATTTTGACAACAATCTTAAGACATATTTAACGGCATCGATTTCAAACGTTGACAAGAAAAGATGATGCTGTATCTGATGACGCTGAACTAACTCTTTGCATGAAGAATGCCCTACTCAAACAAAGGAGAATGTTGCCGACAAAAATATGTAGTTGGCCATTGAAGCATGGAAACATGCGGACTTCATATGCCGCAACTATATTCTCATGGATAACACATTGTATATTATGTACTTTTTCTACAAGATGGCTAAAGAATTGTGGGATTCTCGTCGAAAAAATTTTGGATTTCAAGATGATCGATTTAAAAATGGTTATGAGCCAGGTTCAAGAGATCGATGCAAATTCTTCAACATTGAGCCGGAAGGCATGTCATTGAATGAGTCTTTCCATATTGTTGCTATGATCGAAAAGTTACCTCCACTATGGAAATAATTCAAAAACTATTTTAAGTACAAGCGCAAAGAGATAACGATGGAGGATCTGATTGTTCGACTTCGAATAGAAGAAGACAATAGTTGATTTTGTTTGATTTTGATTATCTTAGTGTCTGTTTGATTTTGTTAAAAATTAGATTTTTTTATATAAATTGTGATAAAAGTAGATAAAATATGTAGTTGAAAAATTAATAAAAATTGTGAAACTTATAATGTGTGGTTAAAATCAAATAAGATGGATAGAATACATGAAAGCCAAATCATTTATGAGAAGAAAAAGGAGAGAGAGGCAATAGAAGAGCCTAATAATAGAGGGGCTTCAATAATTAAAATTGTGGGGTACAATTGTCTTGTATTTATTCAACCACTCTGCTACCACCAACAACCGCTGCATTTGGCTAGTGTTTGTGGGCCGCACTCTCATGCACCAACCTACCCTGAATTAGAGGTGTCAATCCGGGTCAAGCGGGCCGGGTCGGCCCGGTAACGGCCCGCGTTCGAAAAAGTCCGCGCCACTGCGGGTTGCTGGCCGGGTCGGCCCAGCCCACGAAATTTTTTCAAAAGCCCAGCCCACCCATTGGCCCATACGGGTCGAGCCCATATGGGCCGCGGTTCGATCCGGTTCGACCCGTATGAATAAAAAATTAATTTTTTTTGAAATTACTAAAAAAATTTAGTTACTTATTGTAATTCAAAAAAAAAAAAATGTTTACATATATAACAAAAAATGTGTTAAATTACTAAATAAAAAATAAATAACAATGATAAATTCACATTTGTTAATTTTTTAATTCAATTTCTATTTTTTATTTATATATTTAAAGACTAAAACGTGAATGCATATGTCACATCTTTCACTTTAAACGGCTCTTTGCCATTTTTTTTAAATATCATTTCAAATATGAAAGTTTGAATTTGCTGCCTATTTTTTTTTTTTTTTAAAAAAATCAAAGCGGTTCACGGGCCGGCCCGCGGGTTGGCCTCTTCGGCCCGTGAACGGGCCGCGGGTTGGCCTTCTCGGCCCGTGAACAGCCGGTCCGGTTCACGGGCCGGCCCGCGGTTCCGAGTCGAGGCAGGTGGGCCGATGCCGGTTCGATCGGTCCGCCCGTCTTGACACCTCTACCCTGAATCAATAGTCCCTCTATTCAAAGCCCCTAACACTTATCGTTGTTTGGACATTCATAAGTTGCACTTCCCCAACCCAAATGTGACACCTCTGGCAATGCCCCACTACCTCTAAATGACCCGGTACCACTTGTTGCCTGACTCTTGCCACTCGATGCATCCCTATCAGAAAATACAACCATGTGCTCCACCTTTCCCATATCTATCTGAATCTCTGGAATTGCCTGAAAAATTCAAGAGGAAAACAAAAGAACGTCAGATATAAAATATCGACGTTGATAAAGAATTTCTACATAATCCAGATTATATCAGAAAATAGATGAAAAAGAAGATTTTGGGCAATTTGATGGAGAAATCGGGAAAAGAAGAGAATGCGGCTAAAGAGAAATCAAGAAAAATGGCTGACCTAAGTGATTTTTGCCCTAAAATTGGCTAACCAGGTTGAACCGGTCATTTCTTAAAACCTAGTTCTCAGTTAAACCGCTATAAAACCTGGTTAGCAGTCCGGTTATCTAGTAGGAGGTTATTTTATTAGGTCGGACCGGTTTTGAGGCTGGTTCCTGGTTGAACTGGCCGGTCCGGTCTGATTTTCTAAACATTAGTATTACGACATGTTGGCTGATAACACTAAGGTTCATTAGGGTTTTTCTTTTTCCTTCTTTTAATATGTTCTATGAAGTCCCTAAATATGTTCTCATATGGTAAAAATTGTATTTCGTTTCATTTGTTTGTACTAAATTAATATTTTGAATTTTGAATTTTGGACATGTATTTTGACTATTTTCTACTAATATTGGAAATGGACATTATATATGAAAAGTCTATTTGAAACCAAGTTTTGTGAGTTTTATTGTTTATAAATGTTGATTTATTTGTAAATAATTTATTTTTGGAAATTTTGTGATATTTATAGATTAATTTTTAAATTTTTTTATTGAAACCAGTTCAACCCCGGTTCGAATCGGTTTGATCTTTTGACCCTTGACCCGTTGCTTTTTCCAAGCTAATGACCATTCTAATTTTCTAAACATTGAGAATTATACGCCTTGGCAGCACCGTAGCAGTGCATTTCCAAAAGTGCACAATAATCATTTGATACAACCAAACTGCAGTTTCTTGAGGTTTCACCATACATCTTTTTCGAACATTTTTGTATATATATATATAGGCATATAGCTATTAGCTAATTTTCTTATTCGGAAAGATAATTAGTATTTAAACATGCATCTGTATTCATCCCCGGACCCCTCGTTCACTCCAGGATCTCAGACGAACCCCAAGCATAAAGAAAATAATCACCTCCAGTGCAATAAAAAATTTGGACCTGTCCAAAATCCTGTTTCATATTCCACCTGCGAGTTACCATGCAGTGCGTAGTAATAGGTGTTGTATGGAGGAAAATTATGTGCTGCGTGCTTCAATGGGGCCATCAGCAGCAGCGGAAGCTAGTGTTTCGTACAATGAGCCCGGGCATGGATTTGCAGGCTAAACAAACTACATCCTGCAAATACCCCCAGAAACCCTAGAAGCACAGGATCATAGCAAATAAGGGATGGAAGCACCGTGAAAGTTGTGGCTTGTGCTACAAAAATTAGCACCGCGGTGCACCCACTCACCAACCATGCACAATGAGACCATGTGGAAAGTGAACTTGGATCAATTGGATCAATGCATGGGATGTCCATGGCAGTGGGTGCTAACTGCTAAGTGCTAACAAAAAGACCTTCTTCGTCTTAGTCTTGTACTTATGTGGAAGAACTTTTATAGTGAATTTTCTTGAGATTATTGTGTCAAGGAAGTCATTAACAGCTGACCAAGAAATTGAAAGATAATATTTTTTAAAATAAATTTAAATCTTGATTCGTGATCGAGTGGATTTATGCACTAAAAGGAAAATAATGGAGAGTCCAGATCTGCTGTCTCAAATGTGTGTTTCCTTGGCTGTCCCACCAAACTTGTATTTATTTGATTATGTGTACATTTTCTATTGATGAAACAATTAAAAGAACACACATTTGAGACAGTAGATTTAGACTCAATAATGGGACATCACTTGCAATGGCTTGTTCATTGAAAGAGAAATCTAGCATGTATTCCAGTTTATTACACCAATTATGCTATTTGCCTATTGGGAAGAGAGCATTTTATTTATTTCTAGGTTGTTTCATACTATGTTATTATTATTTTTTGTTGATTGAGATATGTCGAATATATTTTAATTTTTAATCACGTGAAAAAAAATAACTCACATTTGAACAAAAGTTGAGGCTTCTATGAAGTTACGAAGTTTACAAAAACATGAACATGAGTTGTGAAGAAAGGCTTTTAAAGAAAGCTAAGGACCACAATTTGTACCTCATTTGAACTTTGTAAATTTAATCTGAAAAGATACACTATTTAAGGTCATAACTTTTTGCGTTGAACATAACCATTAAACTAGAAGTGTCAGAATGGACGGGCTGACCAAACCCGCATCGGCCCACCGGTATCGACCCTTAACCGCAGGATGGCCCGTGAACCGTGCGGGTTGTTCACGGGCCAATTCAGCGTCAAACGAGCCAGCGGTTAATATTAAAAAAAAATGTTTGTGCTTTAACTATAATAATGCATTTAGTAGTTATTTGTTTGCATTCTATTTAAATTCACAAAGTTAAAAATAATTCAATATAAAATAAAATATAAATTCCATGTATACATTTTTTATTATAAATAACAAATGTGAAATTATCATTGTTATTTATTTTTTATTTAGTAATTTAAAACATTTTTTGCTATAAATGTAAACATTTTTTTTTAGAAGTAAAATAATTTTAGAGCTTGTTTGGTTTCAATTAAAAATAGACTATTTGATCAAGAATGGTAAAAAATGTCAGGCTATGAAGGTAAATATTTTGGTCAAATAAACTAATTTATAAATCACACCAAACAGGCTCTTAGTAATTTCAAAAAAAAAATTAATTTATTATTCATACGGGTCGAACCGAGGCCACATGAGCTTGACCCGGGTGGGTCGACGGGTGGTCTGAGTTTGTGTTTAATTTTTATAGGTTGGATTGATCTAGCCCGCAACTAGACGCGGCACGGACTTTTTCAAATGTGGACCGTCATCGGGTTTCATCGAAAGCGGACTGGGACCTGGATTGTCACCTCTACCTTTAACTTTTTAATTTGAAAGACTTATTGTTTGGTTTGGGCTTGATGCTTTCCATTAATCTTTCACCCGGGAAACTCCCCTAATTTTAATTTGTAGAACGCGTGTCATTTTATGCAACTTAAGTGAGCATCTCCATCAATCCATCTCTAGTCTTATTTATTCGAGGAAAAAAATTCAAAATTTTACACAAATCTTGGCTTGAGAGACTAAAATTAGTGTTGCAGCTAAATTATGGATAGTAATGGGACAGGTCCGGGGCGAATGATCCTCGTCCCACCCCGCTGAACATTAGGGGTGCCTCGACCCTGCCCCTAGATATGCCAATTGGCAGGGCAGGGTGCCTCCATTACCTCGCCACTAGCACGATTATATATATTTTTTATATATTATTTTATGTATTATTTTTTATATTGGAATGAACAATTGGTACAATTTTTTATATATACTTCTGCACAATAAATAATATTTGTTGTAGGAAATAAGAATTTGTTATAATATTTGTAGCAAGTTAAACAAAAAAAATGTAAGGTTGGAGTTGTGGTGTAGTTGTTAAGATTTGAAATAACAACCTTTTCATCCCGGGTTCGATTCCTATTGAACCCAGTCCCATTAATTTATGATTTTTGATTGAGAAAAAATTATCATTTCAGGACAGGTCAACTCCTCCCCAGACCTGTTGTGGGACAGATTTCTTTGCCCTTGATTCGCCCCTGTTACCCAATTGTCCAGAGTGAGGTAGTCCAATACGGGGCGAGGTGTAAAGTGTCGGTCAAATTACCATCCCTAAACAAAATTTGATCAATGAGGGAGCTCTATCAACATTTTGTTCGAAAGCACCTTTAATCACACGATGATCAATCACAAGTACACACCTATGCTTCTATGGGTTCACGGGGGGCAGCTTTGTCTTGCAGTGAAAGATTACCTTGGGTGTGGAATTTGGAGAAGAATCGTGCATAACAAGAAAATACATAATTCCTCATCGTAGACACTAGATTCGCATATTACGGTGTCTTGGGTCACCTTGCCCTAAGGACTTATAGCCCACGACGTGGGTATATCATTTGATGTAAAATTCTCGCCTCCAGGTGGCATCGACATTGTAAGGGGACATACGAGGGAATCCCACACATGTTACATGAACTCTCTTCGGAAGGCCTCCACCGGGCCAAGGAGGCAAGCCACAAAAGGTAAAGGTGATGAGGGATCGAGATAGTTGGAGAGATGAGACACTGGTCACCATCTCAAGTTGGGGATTTAAAATTAAACTTAGATGCTGTAGAGAGAGGTTGAGGGGCATTATTCGAGATCATGAGGGGATGACGTTGGCATTTTTCTCCAGAAGACTACTGGGTTTCTTTTCAATTGAAGTTGTCGAGACATTGACTTTGTGTGAGGGGCTTCGAATTTTACAACATCACGGAGTATGCGTTCAAACAAGGAACGTTTCATTCGAAATCGAGTTCGAAATTCTTCTTGATTATAAATAGGGCGTGGACAAAAGTAGTCCCTCATGAGTTGACGATAATCTACTTCTCGACCACGATTTTTATATCAACGAGTACTTGAACTCCCTCGATTTGTATGCCAACCATTGAGCTTGATTGCTCCATTACCATTTGAAACTTCAGATCGTCTTCTTCATCTTCATCTTAGATAATCATGCGAGTAATCATCTCGTTAAAATGATCTTCATTAATGTTGAATGATGAGATCGAAGGTTTGGTGAAATGAGAAGGCAAATGTACTGGTTGGCTTTGCATATATGAAGAAGGATAATGTTTGAAGATAAGATGAGATAGAAGATGTGTGATTTATATAAACTATCATGAATAGAAAACTATAAGCAATATAAACCGTCCAAAATGTCGGCATATAAGTCAAAAAATGAAAAATAATGCATGGTGCTACAATTTGTCATTTTATTTCAATTAATGTGTAGTTTAAAAAATCCAAAAATCTATACCCAAATTTCCCCCCCTAAATATTATTTGAGATTGGATTTTTTCCTCCTAGATTTTTTCCGTTTGACTTTTTCCCCAACACTAGTTTTGCTCTAATTATTCTCCTATATATATGAGTTCCTTTACATTTTAGAGTATCCTAATAATTGTAACATAGTCATTAACCATCTTGTGCCCAATTTATAGCACCTAATTCCACCTTCGAGACGACCAACAGAAGCTACTTTCTGCTGCGTGCGACCAGCAGGTTGCTGGTTTGGTCGCTAGACAGTAGCAGCGCCTAGGCCACCGCCTGCCAGGGGGTTGGTCAGTGTTCCAGCGGCCCTGCCAGTAGCAAAGGAAGGCTTCTGCTGGCCAATTCGACCCACACCACTATTCAAAATCACTTCTCCACGTCTGGCCAATTGTTTCTCAAGTTGAATGATGTGTTAATATCTGAGCTGTTGCTATATTATGAAAGAAATAAAAGAAAAAAAATACCAAAAAAAAAAAAAAAAAGGAAGCTGAACTTTATTATTACTTTGATTCACACTTTGAAGGGCTAACTTCATTTATGGTCACTGAAATTACCTTAAAACTTTTAAAATGGTCACTAAAATTCAAAAGTTGAAGTGCTGATTAGTAAAGTATATAATCTTTTCTAAAACAATCACTCCGTTAAGTTTTCAACTTAAAATGGTGATGTGGCATCGTTAAGTGATAAAGTGGCACACAATAAACCGTTATTTATTGCATAGCAATCCATGTATTTTATATAATATCCACTTCAATCCTTATATTTTCAATTATCTTTCAGTTAAGTCCTTTAGAAATTGTATTTTAAGTCCTTAATCTTTTTATATCTTTACACTTTGGTCCCTAAATATTTAATTATTTTTCAGTTAAGTCTCTCAAAATTGTATCTTAGATCATTCAACTTTTTACATCTTTAAACTTTGATCTCTCAAATCCTTGATTTTAGTGGCCAAAATAAGTACAATTTTATTGGTCAAAATAAGTGCATTTTCAAAAAAATAATTGACTTTACACTCAGGTTTTCACATAAACGCACAAAACAACATAATTAAATCATAAACTACTTGACAGAACTCATAAATATCTACTTTTAGTGGTCAAAATAAGTGCAAAACTCGCACTTATCACTTAGAGTTGACAAAAACATATTTCACTGACAAAAAGTACATTTGGACAATTAAATAGAAAGTAATGGCGAGAAAAAGGTTAGCAGAATAAGTGATGGCAAGAAGATAATGAAATATACTGTTTGCGGGCAAAATGGGCCACTAAAAGTGATAAGTGCGGGTTTTTTCAATGAAATATATTTTTGTCTATTTTTGATAACTCCAAGTGATAAGTGCGTATTTTGCACTTATTTTGACCAATAAAAGTGGACATTTGTGAGTTTTGTCAAGTAGTGTATTATTTAATTATATTATTTTGTTTGTTTAGGTAAAAACACGAGTGTAAATCAAATATTTAACTAAAGTTCTCCTTAATGGGAGGTGAAGGGTTCGAATCGCTAGGGACGCGAAAGAAATCCAGTTTGGAGCCCAACCTCCAGTGGACAGTACGTAAGCTAACGGCGCACGGAATAGCCCATGGGTGAAAGGCCTGTAGGGGAAAGTCCGTGATCGTTACACTAAGCCTCACTACACTCTTAGAGTGTTACAAGGAATTTTGGGCTTAATGACAAGAGTTTAAAGTATAAACAAAAATTGTAGACTAAAAGTACATTTTTGGCTATTTTGAAATTATTTTTTAAGTGATTATAAGTTGTGGATCATATAAAATATGAGACTAATAAGTGAATAATAAGTTATGATTTCTACGAAATGTGTGAATAAAAAGTATGTTTCATCAGTTTGACCAATTAAATTATATTTTAAATTTAGCCAAACAAGACTTATTTAAGTTTCGAGCCTGCTTACATAATTTGCCTACAAGTAAAGATAAAATGTAATTAAATATGCATTCATTACAAGTAATTATGGGATTAAATGTTACACGTCTCGACAGCACCTAGCAGTGCATTGCTAACAACAGAAGTGTAACAAATATATATATAACTAAACTGAAACTGGTATACTTGAGATGTCACAATAGAACTTTTTGAACGTGTCTGCATATATTCAGTCCTGAAATTGAGTCCATGATCTTGGTCGCACTCCAAAAATAAAGAAGAAGATAATTTCCAGTGCCACAATAAACTTGGACTTGTCCAATAACTTGTTACACATACCACTCACAATGCAATAATTGGTGTTACTTGGAGTACGATGATATTCTGCGTGCTGCAACCGCGGTAGGATTATTCCAACATCTTGCATTGCTACCACTATCGTCGAAAGCTTGTGTTTTTCACCATGAGCCCATACATGGAACTGCTGACTAAACAAAATAGATCCTGCAAATACCCCCAACAAATTAAACCCAGAAGAAGTGGTTCATTGTAATTTGTAAACAATATTTATAGGAAGCACAATGAAAGTTATGACTTGAGCTGGAATATGCAAGTTTGTAGCTAATTGATGCCTTGTGATTCCCCATGGCGTTTTATGGTGTGCTTGAAATGATTCTATATGGTATCTGTTGGGTATCTTGTTTTAACGCTTATGAATCTTTCAGCCAAAACCAAAACCAAGGTTAGTTAAAAACGAGTATAAAGATAAGCGTAAAAGTAAACAGAATACAAGATATGAGTGTCCCGTCTTATGGGACAGGCAGTTCGGCACGTTAATGCCTACATCTGCCTTTGAAGCTCTACAAACGTAGATTCGACCTCCCTTTGCACTAATATAAACCACAACCGGTCAAGCGTCAATGATACAACATCAAACCACTCAGAATAGCCCTAATCTTTCAACTATATAGACTCCTTTTCTAAATCAAGAAACAGTATCCTTTCACAACAGATTAAAGGATATTTACACAGATACCTACAGTAATCCACCAAGGAGTTACTGTAGCACTACTATCTCAAGAAACCAGAGAGAACCAACGGTTCACCCACCAGAAAAGAAGAGGAAGAAACGGAGTAGAAGATGAAACGAGAAGAAGCTGCGCACTCACAGTCGTAGCCCTAGAAAATGACAGAAGAGGCCTATTTATCTGGCATACCAACGGCTGAGATCAAATACAAAATATCAATGGATGACAAGCAACCAATGTCTCAGCATTAGACGCGTATTATCAGAAATAGGCATAAGCGTGTTTCACCATTTCTGGGCCAACGACTGGGCACAACAGCTAGGCCTAAGTTGGGCTTTTCTTCACAGTGGGTTGAGGCTTATTGTTGGGCCATTCATCACTGTGGGTTATGGGCATTTGGTCACTAATTACAACAATCTCCACCTTGAACCAAATGTAGCTTCATAGTGCAAACGAGAAGGGAATCTGTGAGTTTCTATCATAGCTCAGATACCTGCAAGAAATTTAAACAAGTTAGTACAAAACACAAAATTTAAGCAAATTAATCTAATACTAATATATCTACTACATATACATATTTATTAGACATATTACCAATACTTAACTAGAATTAATGTTAAGTAAACTTAAACATGACTTGAACTTGTTCAAAGGTAAATGTTTAGTTCCCATATCAGAGGGATTCGACTGAGTTGAAATCTTTTCAAGATTAATCAATTTCTTGGACACAATGTCCCTAATGAAATGTAATCTAACATCCATATGTTTAGTTCTATCATGAAAGACAGAATTCTTGCACAGCTGAATTGCAGATTGACTATCAGAAAACACAATAATATGATTATGAAGTAAATTTAATTCAGACAACAAACCTTTCAACCATAAAGCCTCTTTCACAGCTTCAGTGATTGCAACATATTCAGATTCAGTAGTGGATAGAGCTACTATATGTTGAAGCTGAGATTTCCAGCTTATGCAAGAATTACAGAGAGTAAACATATATAAAGTAGTAGATTTCCTACTATCTCTATCATTAACATAGTTAGCATCCACATATCCTTTCAGTTTAATCCCTTCACTACAATGTCTAAAAACTAACCCAACATTTGCAGTACTTTTCAGGTATCTAAGTAACCATTTTAAAGCCTCCCAATGTTGTTCTCCATGGTTTGACATATATCTACTTAAAACACTCACAGAATAAGCAATATCAAGTCTAGTGCAAACCATGGTATACATCACAGAGCCAATCACATTAGAATAAGGCACTTTATTCATGTATTCTAATTCTTCAACAGATTGGGGACATCGTTCTTTACTTAACATAAAATGGTTAGCCAAAGGAACAGAAGCTCCTTTACAATCAAGCATAGAAAACTTCTTCAGAACTTTCATGATATAAGACTGTTGCTTTAACATCAAAGTGGAATTAGACCTGTCTCTAATAATATCCATTCCCAGAATTTTCTTGGCATTTCCAAGATCTTTCATTTCAAATTCTGAACTTAGAGCATTTTTAATATTACTAATTAAGTCAACACATGAGCTTATTATTAGCATATCATCCACATACAACAGTAAGATAACTAAAGTATTACTCTGAGGTACAAATTCACTTCTGTTGAAACCTAAAGATAGCATGAAAGTATCAAACCTCTTATTCCATTGCCTGGGAGATTGCTTCAAACTATACAAAGATTTCTTAAGCAAGCACACGTAATCAGACTTATGTTTATCAATAAAACCAATGGGTTGATTTATATAAATACTTTCATCCAAGTCACCATGTAAAAAAGCAGTTTTAACATCAAGTTGTTCCATTTCCAGATTGGAATGAGCAACTAGGGAAAACATGACTCTTAAAGTAGTATATTTTACCACTGGAGAAAATATTTCATTATAATCAACACCATACTTTTGAGTAAACCCTTTAGCAACAAGTCTAGCTTTAAACTTACAAGGATTAGAAAACTTATTACCTTCTTTAATCTTGTAAAGCCATCTGCAGTCCACAATGGATTTGTGTTGAGGTTTGGGAACTAATTCCCAAGTATGGTTTTTATACAAAGAAGTCATTTATTCCTTCATAACATTCCACCACATATCAGATTCACTTCCATTAATTGCATCATCAAAAGATTTAGGTTCATTATCACTTAAATCATCAAAAGAGTTTTCAGCTAAAGCAGCAAAGTCATAATCAGAAAATCTAGAAGGTGTCTTAGTGGTTCTTCTATCCCTATCCCTTGCTAATTGATAATCTTCTAATCCCTGGTTTTGAGTCAGATTGTGACTATCACTTCTAATTTGATTAGAATCATCATCAGGGACTACATGTTGGGGAATATCTGGGAAATCCATATAAGTTTGAGTGATAACCACATTACCAGGCTCCACCTCAGTTTCAGTATTAGTGGGATTAATATCATCACTAATCTCAGTAGTATGTTTTGAACAAGGCAACTCATCTTCTTTGAAGACAACATTTCTACTGACAATGGTTTTAAAACCTCCCAAACTCCTAACCCATAGTCTATACCCTTTTGTCCTCTCAGAATAGCCTAAGAACACACACTTTTGTGACCTAGGATCCCATTTTTCATCTTTCAGGTGGGAATAGGCAGTACAACCAAAAACTCTAAGATTGGAGTAATCAGTGGGCTTACCATGCCATATTTCTTCTGGGGTTTTACCACTTAAGGCAGCAGAGGGAGATCTATTGACCAGATAACAAACAGTAACTACAACTTCACCCCAGAAAGGTTTAGATAGGCCAGAACTGGTTAACATACACCTAACTCTTTCAAGAAGAGTTCTGTTCATCCTCTCAGCAACACCATTTTGCTGAGGGGAATAAGGAACAGTCTTGTGCCTTTTTATACCATTTTGATTACAGAAATCATCAAAGACTTTATTACAAAATTCAAGACCATTATCTATCCTTAAACACTTTACAGTTTTACCAGTTTGATTTTCAAGAAGAGTCTTCCAGGTTTTGAATTTATCACAAACTTCAGACTTATTTTTCAAAAGAAAAATCCATATTTTTCTTGAAAAGTCATCAATTATGGACAGAAAATATTTGTTCCCTCCATGTGTAGGTGTGCTAGAAGGCCCCCATAAATCAGAGTGCACATAATCAAGTATGGAGGAAGATTTATGTAAGCTATCAGAAAATTGAACTCTATGTTGTTTTCCCATGATACATGTTTCACAGAAAGGAAGATCATAAATTTTATCTTTACCAAAACAACCTTGATTTTGTAAGATACTTAACCCTTTATTACTTAAGTGAGCTAGCCTCTTATGCCACAGATCAGTTGAATCAATATTGACAGAATTAAGCATAGCATTACAGGAAGAAGGTTTTTCAGTTTTAGTAAAATACAAGCCATTTCTTTTATATCCCTTGATAGCAAGTAAGGCACCCTTAGAAATTTTAAAACAGCCATCACCAAATTTTCCAACAAATTTGGAATTTTCAAGTGTGCCAATAGAAATAAGATTTTTAGACAAATCAGGAATGTGTCTTACATTTTCAAGGAGATATACAAAACCAGTGTCAAATTTTACTCTTACATTTCCTATACCATGGACTTCACATGCAACATTGTTTTCCATAACAACACTACCAGAGTTTACTTTAGCATATGAGCAGAACAAATCAATATTAGGTGTCATATGAAAAGTACATCCTGAATCAAGTAACCATTCATCAAATTGACAAGTTGAAGACACAGAGTTCACACAGATATCAGGCTCTTCATTATCAAAGACTAAATACAGCTCACCAAGAGTTTCAGTACTTGTAGTAACTACATTACTCTGTTCAGGGGTTTTATATTTTTGAGGATTGTTATTCAACTTATAACAATCTTTAATATAATGCCCCAACTTACCACAATTGTAACACTTTCTCCCTTTTACCTTTGATTTTGATCTAGACTTACCCTTGCCTTTCTTTTTGTGACCCAGGCCATTTTGATTATTACCTTCTTGATTATTGGACTGTCTATGCTGTGATCTACCTCTAACATACAAGTTTTCACCATTATTTCTTGTCTCTTTATCAGTTTTTAGCTCATGACTCTTACTTCTTAGGGCATTTATGATCATATCAACTGTCAGATCATCCCTACCATATTTGATGGCACTCTTAACATCTTTATAGGCTTCATGTATTGAATTTAGAAGTATTATGGCTTTATACTCATCAATACCTTTGTCACCACAGTTCTTAATGTCTTGAATCAACTTATTGAATATATCAAAATTTTCATCAAGATCCTTTGAGGGATCTATTTTAAAACTAAAAAAATTTTCCAGTAAAAACAGCTTATTTGAAAGAGATTTTTCAAGATATGTTGATTCAAGAGTTTTCCATAAAGATTGAGCATCATCAAGGGTACCAATCTTTCTAAGCACAGAGTCAGATAAGTGAAGTATGATAAAGGTATAGGCTAACTCATCAGCCTCAACCTTTTGATCATCAGACATAGAATCAGGATAAGATTTATTTATGGCCTTGGATACCTTTTGTTGAACTAAAATGCTTTTCATTTTTTGTTGCCAAATAGCAAAATCTCATTTTCCATTAAATTGATCTAAATGAAAACTTGAAGTAGTCATTTATAACAATTTTATCACAGAGATAACAGAAAACAAGAAAGACCAAGAAAGGGATATTTTATTCAAAAAAGGCAAGAAACAAAATAGAATCAAGTTAATTAGACACAAGCACAAGCAAGATCTTTCACACAGTTTTGGGAGAGACCTGTAGTCAAGACCACCCCAGGATTCCGTGAGAATCAAATTCTTAGGTCAATGGGGGATCAAGAAAGCCTCAGTGGGGGGAGGGTGTTACACTTAAGATGACACGAATGGTTAAACAACACACTTTACAAATATCCTATACTTCGAATTATATCACAATATTTACTGAGAACAAATCAAGCAGCAAGTAGAAAACAGAATATTTCTCTTGTATTAACTACAAACCACACAGTACATATACAAGACACCCACCAGAGAGTATTATACTTACAGCCCTGAGATTTGTCTCAGTAACATAGGCAAAAGTTTATTAAGCATCAAGAAACAGTTACCCCTTGCTCTGATACCACTTGTTGGGTATCTTGTTTTAACGCTTATGAATCTTTCAGCCAAAACCAAAACCAAAACCAAAACCAAGGTTAGTCAAAAACGAGTATAAAGATAAGCGTAAAAGTAAACAGAACACAAGATATGAGTGTCCCATCTTAGGGGACAGGCAGTTCGGCACGTTAATGCCTACATCTGCCTTTGAGACTCTACAAACGTAGATTCGGCCTCCCTTTACACTAATATAAACCACAACCGGTCAAGCGTCAATGATACAACATCAAACCACTCAGAATAGCCCTAATCTTTCAACTATATAGACTCATTTTCTAAATCAAGAAACAGTATCCTTTCACAACAGATTAAAGGATATTTACACAGATACCTACAGTAATCCACCAAGGAGTTACTGTAGCACTACTCTCTCAAGAAACCAGTGAGAACCAACGATTCACCCACCAGAAAAGAAGAGGAAGAAATGGAGTAGAAGATGAAACGAGAAGAAGCTGCGCACTCACAGTCGTAGCCCTAGAAAATGACAGAAGAGGCCTATTCATCTGGCATACCAACGGCTGAGATCAAATACACAATATCAACGGATGACAAGCAACCAATGTCTCAGCATTAGACGCGTATTATCAAAAATAGGCATAAGCGTGTTTCACCATTTCTAGGCCAACGACTGGGCACATCAGCTGGGCCTAAGTTGGGCTTTTCTTCACAGTGGGTTGAGGCTTATTGTTGGGCCATTCATCACTGTGGGTTATGAGCATTTGGTCACTAATTACAACAGTATCCAAATATAGGTGTTTTGGCGCAACCGTAATTGTCGATAGCCCAGTGATATATTCCGCTGGCAAGATCTGCCAGTACGTAGCCAATCAAGCTTAATGATATTAACTGGATGAGACCAAGTGGATTGGGATCGGGGAGCCATATGATCGACTAATTAGTACCAACCAAAACGTTATTCTTCGTCTTTGTGTCTTGTGTGAAACAATTTTTTATAATGAATTTTGATGGAGCCTAGTAATTAAAATTGTGGGCTCCAATTATATCGTGAGTCGTGACTTGCCATATACTGGAAATTAACAGTAGTGCCCATGTTCCCTTTTATGCGACTTATCCCACTTATCAATATAGTATACTATTAGCAATATATCTTTCATTTCCAATAGTTTTTTTAAAAAAATAAATAAATAAAAGCATTGGACTAAAATGCCCTTAAAAGAACTGGTAATGTGCATGGCACTTGACTAACAAACCTATTTTTGACCCAATTTTTTTTTTTTTTTTTGATAGATTCCGTCAAAAGAACTAAAGTGTACCAAAAATCAATGGGGACCCAAGTGCGACGGCTGGTAAAGTTCAAGGACTACAGTTGATGTTATTAATTCTGAAAAGATTATAGTATTGTCGTGTACAATGTATATTAATTATTTGGTTTAGGTAGCTTAATGCACAGAGCTCAACAATATTAACATTAAGGTCTTAGGTTCAAGTAACATGCATGCCTCAGCAATTAAAAATAAAATCAGTTCAACCATAACCCAGCCGCTTTTATTTGGTTTTCAATAGATTTGACCAATTTAATCATGAACCGATTCAGTAAGGTCACTCAGACCGGATTTTTGGTTGGTCGTCTATTAATAACACAGATAAAATAAAATACATGAAAGTAAATCATTTCCAAAAAGATAAAGGTGAGAGAAAGGCAATTGGAGAGCCTAATAATAATGGCTTCAATTAAAATTGTGGGGTCCATTTATCCAAAAGATGGGTGCAAATTCAACCCGTTGCTAGTAAATTGTAATAGAGGGGAGTATTGATATCCATCTCACAGTCCATCCACCACTCCGCCCGCGGCCACATTCCGTGCTCCCTTCCCTGCCCACAACCGCTGCATTTGGCTAGTGTTTGACGGCTGCACCCTTTTAATTTGTATCATCAAGCAGTAGTCTCTCTATTCAAATCCCACTTCTTGGACATTCCTATGTTACACTAATTACATAATGATTTGATGTTGCATATTTGTGCCATTTCTTTTTTGTGCTGTAATAGGACATATTCTGTCATTAATGTAATATATTCTGTCAATAATGTAATCTGCTATTAGGAGAAAGTCTTGGGGCGCAAGATCAGGAGGATCTTTTAGTTTCCTTTTTCACGATGATGTAATTTGTATATATATGGGCATTACGTTTTGAATGAAGTAAGGAATTGAGATCCAATTCTGTCATGGTATCAGAGCCAGGTTAAGGTTGGAGAAGACTTTTTTTTTTACCAAGAGTTTGGTGCGGCAATTTTTTTCTGACATGGCCAACGACGCAGCTGCCATAACCAAAAGCTCCAGCGGTGTGAAAAAGATAGATGTTTTTTCCCTGGGATCAAATGACAATCCAGGTATTCTCATCACCCCGGTGCAACTGAATGGAGATAATTATGATGAATGGGCAAGAGCTATTCGTACGGCTTTGAAAGCCAAGAGAAAGTTTGGGTTTCTGGACGGGACGGTCTTGATTCCCGAAGATGAAGATAAACTTGATGATTGGTATACTGTGCATTCCATGTTGGTTGCATGGTTGATGAACACTATTGATCCTTCACTCCGATCCACTCTTTCGTACTATGAGGATGCGAGAGAATTATGGAGGGTCTTGAAGGGACGATTTTGCGTAGTGAACGGAACCCGGATCTGTCAACTCAAAGCATCTCTCGCCGAGTGCAAGCAAGGGAAGACGGAGACCATTACTTCATACTTTGGACGACTCAGTAAGATTTGGGATGAATTAGCCAGTTATATTACTCTACCAACTTGTACTTGTGCTGGTTGTACGTGCAATCTTGCTGCACAATATACCAAGTTATTGCAGGAAGAAAGGCTCATATGGTTTCTCATTGGTCTGGACAGTGCCTATATCTCGATCCGCTCCCACCTTTTGACTCAAGACCCGCTGCCTTCGCTAGACAAGGCATACCAGACTTTGATACAAGAGGAGCGCTTGCGTGGTGGCAATTTTCATCCTGAGAAGGACGACCGCGATAGTATCATGGCTTTTAAGCTTCAGACGGATCTTAGAGGTAAATCTCGTTCTGTTGATAATTCTGACAAGTTTTGTGTGCATTGCAATCGTGAAGGCCATGATCAAAGTTCATGTTTTCAACTCCATGGCTTTCCGGATTGGTGGGGGGATCGGCCTCTTGGTGGTCGTGGTCGCGGAGGTAGAAGTAGTGGCCGTAGTAGTACGGCTGGTGGTCGTAATGGCAGAGGGGGAGGCAATAGTGGTGCCCTGTCGATTCGCGCAAACAAAACCACTGTTGGCTCTTCGGGACAGGCCAGTATTTCTTAGGCATCGCCAAACACTTCAGAGGCAGTAGGATTATCTGGCATTACGCCTACCCAATGGCAGACCATTCTTGATCTTCTTAATTTGCCAAAGCCCAAAGATCGTTTGACGGGTAAGTGTTTATGGATACTCGATACCGGGGCCACTCATCATGTCACAGGTACATTAAAATCGTTAATTGATCTGAAGACAATTAGTCATTGTCCTGTGCAATTACCATATGGTCGGTCTGCAGCTGCCACACATGAGGGAAGTATGGTGTTATCGGGCAATTTGAGACTTAATAATGTGTTACTTGTTCCCAATTTGGATTGTAATTTGATCTCTGTGACTCAACTCTTAGATGAGCATAAATGTACTGTTCAAATCACTGATACTTTGTGTGTTATACAGGACCGAGTGACGAGGAGGTTGATTGGAGTGGGTGAGCGCAAGGATGGGCTTTTCTTTTTTTGTGGTGTTCCACACGCCAAGGTCCTAGCTGTTAATGGTGATGAGTCCATGGAGTTATGGCACAAGCGTCTGGGGCATCCTTCAGAGAAAGTTCTTCGGAAGTTTTCGTTTGTGAGTCAATTTAGTGGTTTGAATAAAAATGGTTGTGATGTATGTTTCCGTGCAAAGCAACATCGAGACCGTTTTCCTATTAGTAATAGTCGAGCTAGTAGGATTTTTGAACTCATTCATTGTGATTTGTGGGGACCCTATCGGACTCGTTCTTCTTGTGGGGCTTCTTATTTTTTGACTATTGTGGATGATTTCTCACGAACAGTTTAGGTTTATTTGCTTTATAATAAATTGGAAGTTTGCATCATGATTCAAAATTTTGTTGCATTGGTTAAAAGGTAATTTAATCAGCATATTAAGCGTGTTAGAAGTGATAATGGAACTGAGTTTACATGCTTAACTGACTATTTTGAGAAACATGGCATTATTTTTGAAACTTCCTGTGTTGGGACCCCACAACAAAATGGTCGTGTTGAGCGTAAACATCAACATATTTTGAACGTCGCACGTGCTTTGCGTTTTCAAGGGCATTTGCCTATTCAATTTTGGGGAGAGTGTGTGATGGCGGCATGTTACTTAATAAATCGCACACCTTCTAGTGTTCTTCATTATAAGACACCTTATGAATATTTGTTTGGTCATGTTCCTAATTTACAAGCCATTCGTGTTTTGGGTTGTTTATGTTACGCTCATAATCAAAAACATCAAGGTGACAAATTTGCTAGTAGAAGTCGTAAGTGCATTTTTTTGGGGTACCCATTTGCTAAAAAGGGATGGAAGTTGTATGATTTAGAAACAAAAGAGTTCTTTGTTTCTAGGGATGTTAAATTTTTTGAAAATGTGTTTCCATTGTCTGACCATAGAGTTGTACCACTTGATAATGCTTCTGGTCATAACGTGGGTACTCAATCTTTTTATGAGGAGGATTTGGATGACTTTGTATGTGAAGGTGTGGCTTGTCATGATATCTTACCTGCTGCTATTGGGGACACTATGGTGCAGGGGGGGAGTAATACAGAGATAGGGGGTAATATGGAGATAAGGGGTGATGATGGTCAGAGACGTGAAGGGGGTTTAGAGGCGGCCCAAGACTCGGTGGTTGCAGATGCACCTATAGGTGATACTCATGCGGAGACAGTGACAGAACTGGGACTAGGCAAACGTTCAAAATTACCTAATTCTCGCTACCGTGACTTTGTGACTCATACCATTGTGAAAAAGAAAAGTTCCTCCGCAAACTCATCTTCTTCACCAACTTCCTCAGGTACTCCTTATCCTATTTCCCACTTTGTGTCTTGTGATAAATTTTCTGATAACCATAGAAAATATATAGCAGCAATAACTGCAGGCAATCCTCCTAAACTTTTTAAGGAAGTTGTAAAACATGATGGTTGGAGAAAGGCTATGGCCGAAGAGATACGGGCTTTGGAAGATCAAGGCACTTGGGTCTTGCAAAAATTACCCCCTGGGAAGAAAGCTCTAGGCAGTAAATGGGTGTATACTGAAAAGTACGATGAACGAGGAAATTTGAGATTGAAAGCTAGGCTTGTCATATTTGGTCATCATCAGGTCGAAGGTATTGACTACAACGAAACTTTTGCTCCAGTTGCAAAAATGGTAACAGTTCGTACTTTTCTTGCAATCGCAGCCGTCAAAAAGTGGGAAGTTCATCAGATGGATGTACATAATGCTTTCTTGCATGGCGATTTAGCTGAAGAGGTCTACATGAAAATTCCTCCAGGATTCGAGAAAAATCAGTCCAATCTGGTGTGCAGAATGAAGAAGTCCTTATATGGTTTAAAATAAGCACCTAGGTGTTGGTTTGCCAAACTTGCAACGGCATTGCAGAATTATGGTTTTCAACAATCATATTCAGATTATTCTTTATTCACCATGACGAAGGGCACAATTCAGATTAATGTGCTTGTATATGTGGATGATATGATTATTGCTAGCAATGATATGGTGGCCTTGGCCATATTTAAAGGCTATCTTGGAAAATGCTTTAAAATGAAAGATCTGGGGGTATTGAAATATTTTCTTGGGCTAGAAGTTGCTCGCAGTTTCGAAGGCATTTTCATTTGTCAGAGAAAATATGCATTGGACATTATTTCTGAGACAGGATTACTAGGTGCTAAACTTGCCGAATTCCCTATAGAACCAAACCATCGTTTGGCATTGGCATCCGGACGATTCCTTGATGATCCGGAGCGATATCGTCGACTAGTTGGGTGGTTGATTTATTTGGGTGTTACGCGACCTGATTTGGCTTACTCAGTTCACATTCTCTCCCAGTTTATGCAACAGCCCCGGGAAGAGCATTGGGAAGCGGCGTTACGTGTTGTTCGCTATTTGAAAAAGAGTCCTGGCCAAGGGATCTTATTACGTGCTGACAGCAAATTAAACTTGGAAGGATGGTGTGATTCCGATTGGGCAAGTTGTCCATTAACGCGGCGATCATTGAGTGGTTGGTTTGTTTTACTTGGTTGTTCTCCGATTTCCTGGAAAACCAAGAAGCAACCAACTGTCTCACGTTCATCAGCAGAGGCGGAGTATAGATCGATGGCCTCTATTACCTGCGAATTGAAGTGGCTCAAACAGTTGCTTGGGGAGTTGGGCGTACAACATAAGATGGGCATGCGACTCTATTGTGATAGTCAGTCTGCGTTATATATAGCACAGAATCCTGTTTTCCATGAGCGGACAAAACATATTGAGGCAGATTGTCATTTTGTACGAGATGCGATTACAAACGGCTTAATTCTTCCTTCGTATGTGCCTACTAAGCAGCAATTGGCGGACATTTTTACGAAAGCTTTGGGTCGATCATCATTTGAATTTTTGTTGTGCAAGTTAGGTGTTCGAGATCCTCACGCTCCAACTTGAGGGGGGGTAATAGGACATATTCTGTCATTAATGTAATATATTCTGTCAATAATGTAATCTGCTATTAGGAGAAAGTCTTGGGGCGCAAGATCAGGGGGATCTTTTAGTTTCCTTTTTCACGATGATGTAATTTGTATATATATGGGCATTACGTTTTGAATGAAGTAAGGAATTGAGATCCAATTCTGTCATGCTGAATTTCATCAACGAATCGCAGACAGTTTCCTTGGAAGCATGATTAGCAATGTAGTCTACGCTCTAATACCAACTCGTGCAACAAATTTTACAAAAAAAAAAAAAAAGAAAAAAGAAAAAAAGAAAAAAAAGAACTTGAGCAAGGGTGGGGCTAAGATTATAGTTTAGTGAGGGAGTGACTTGAC
Source organism: Forsythia viridissima (assembly GCA_030279155.1). Taxonomy (NCBI): domain Eukaryota; kingdom Viridiplantae; phylum Streptophyta; class Magnoliopsida; order Lamiales; family Oleaceae; genus Forsythia; species Forsythia viridissima. The sequence goes on from CM059033.1 coordinate 2,467,422, forward strand.
TAAGAATAATATATTTTTAAAAAAATTGAAATTGGAGTGCAATTGATTTTTCACAATGTGTATATATAGAAAATACTAGCAACCAAAAGAATTAATGTCAAAATTACATGTTGCAAGATCATATTGTGTCGTAAAAATGTGAATGAACATCTGGAATTAAGTAATAATTAAGTACTCTTAAGTCTTAACCACACGTTGTGGACAATGTGTGTTGCAAGTTATTTTGAGTTTTTTTAAATGTAAAAATATATGTTTTATATCTTGAATTGTTTATGAAAAATGACATTTTTATTATATGAGAACTTCTATACAATGTTGTTGTTTTTTTAAGATAAGGAGTAGGTCGGGGGGACCCACAGTGGGGTCATGTGGGGGTCAACTGACCCCACATTTTTTTTTTTGAAAAAAATTACCTATTTTTTAATGTACTATTATCTTAGCCAATTCATGAAAATGAACCAATCCCTATTAAAAATCGTCAATCTTCACTTTGTGTCCAACAATTTCTTTATCTCATCTCATCTCTCACTCTAAGCTTCTACAATTTCTTTCTTTCTCTTTCAAATTTGTTGATTGCTCTAATTTCATCTGCTTCCAACTCCAATTACAACATTTAAAGTAATGTGATAGCTGAATCGATTTTTTCATAGAAGCCTAGCATCATACCGATTTCTTTGTATCTTTTTACATATTTAAAAACTATATAGTTTAGGGTTTAGAATAAAATTATTTCAATTATTTCTTGAATTGTGAGGTACTTAATTTCACTAGTCTTTGTATCTGTGAAAATTTTTGTTGAACTTTTTTTTTTTTTGAAAATTGTTTGTTGAAATTTTTAATTTTTAATTTTTTTTGGATGGGGGATGCGTTGGGAGATATGATTGCTAATACTACAATTGTGAACTGTAGTAATGTTAACGACTGAATTTACTAAATTTTTACAAAAACGATAAGAAGAAAGGGAGAAAATTTAGTTTAATAAGCATTAAGATTATATCAATCTAGTTTCTATCTAAATTATCCAATTGTGGTGAAAAAGGCCGAATACGTATAATCCTTAGAGATCTTTAACTTAGAGCTTGTTTGGCATGGATTATAAACTAGTTTATAAACTAAAATTGGTTTATTTGAGTTGAAATTGTTGACTTTTCATGTTAAAAGTGGGTTGAAAAGTCAAAAATGACGGCTGAAATAAACTATAAACGGTTTATAATCCATGCCAAACAAGCTCTTATATCTGATTGACTCATTAAGAGTACGTAGTTTCATTTGCATAAATAATTGGATAGTCTTTTCTTTCTACTAACTATCATAATCATTTCAAAGTTTATTATGTACTGAATTATGTTAATTTTTTTTTATTCATTTTTTAAACTTTGTGTTCAGTGCTGATTTATTTTTTAATTTGTTTGGACTTTATTTTTAATTTTATAGACGTTATAGTTAATTGATTTAGCTAGTTTCAATTATTCCTACCTTAATAGTTCAACAAATCACCGGACCTTAATGTTTTACGGCATTAAGATCTAATCTAGACCTTTTCTTGCATGGCTTACTTTTGCCTACAAGAAAAAGATTAAGATGGAATTATATTATAAATGCATTACAAGCAATTATGGGATTATACGCCTTGGCAGCACCGTAGCAGTACTGCATTGCTAACACAAGGTCCAGAAGTGCACAATAATCATTTGATACAACCAAACTGCAGTTTCTTGAGGTTTCACCATACATATTTTTCGAACATTTGTGTATATATACAGGCAAATAGCTAGTTTTCTTATTCGGAAAGATAATTAGTATTTAAACATTGACCCCTGGATCGTTCACTCCAGGATCTCAGACGCACTCCAAGCATAAAGAAAATAATCACCTCCAGTGCAATAAAAAATTTGGACTTGTCCGAAATCCTGTTTCATATTCCACCTGCGAGTCACCATGCAGTAGTAATTGGTGTTGTATGGAGGACAATTATGTGCAGGGTGCTTCAATGGGGCCATCAGCAGCAGCGGAAGCTTGTCTTTCGTACAATGAGCCCAGGCATGGATTTGCAGGCTAAACAAACTACATCCTGCATATACCCCCAGAAACCCTAGAAGCACAGGATCATGGCAAATAACAGATGGAAGCACCGTGAAAGTTATGGCTTGTGCTACAAAAATTAGCACCGCGGTGCACCCACTCACCAACCATGCACAATGAGACCATGTGTAAAGTGAACTTGGATCAATTGGATCAATGCATGGGAGGGCCATGGCAGTGGGTGCTAAGTGCTAACAAAAAGACCTTCTTCTTCGTCTTAGTCTTGTACTTGTGTGGAAGAACTCTTATAGTGAATTTTCTTGAGATAAATTGTGTACAAGGAAGTCATTAACAGCTGACCAAGAAATTGAAAGATAATATTTTTTAAAATAAATTTAAATCGTGATTCGTGAACGAGTGGATTTATGCACTAAAAGGGAAAATATGGGACATTACTTGCAATAGCTTGTTCATTGAAAGAAAAAGAAAAATCTAGCATCTATTCCAGTTTATTACACCAATTATGATATTTGTCTATTGGAAAGAGAGCATTTTATTTATTTCTAGATTGTTTCGTACTATGATATTATTTCTTTTGTTGATTGAGATATGTCGAATGTATATTTTAATTTTTGATCAGGTGAAAAGAAATAACTCACATGAACCAACAAATTACCAAACTCTTTTTCTTTTTTTCCACCAAACTTTGAAGCATATATTGACACGAAATGAAAGAATTATTCACACGAAAAGGGGGGAGAAGAGATTGGGAATTAATTTTAGCATACTGAAACGCAACCTCGAAGCCCTATATACAAGCTTCTTCGTGGCCATTTGAACAAAAGTTGAGGCTTTCTAGGAAGTTACAAAGTTTCGTACAAAAACATGAAATTGTTGGAACAAGAGTTGTGAACAAAGGTATTTCAAGAAAGCTAAGGACCACATAACTTCTACCTCATTTGAACTTTGTAAATTAATCTGAAAAGATACACTATTTAAGGTCATAACTTACTGTGGTGAACATAGCCCTTGAACTTATTAATTTGAAAGACTTATCGTTTGAGCTTAATCTTTCACCTGGGAAATTCCCCAAATTTCAATTTGTAGAATGCCAATCATTTTATGCAACTTAGGTGAGCATCTCCATCGACCCATCTCTAGTCTTATTTGTTCGAGACAAAAAAATTCAAAATTTTACACGAATCTTGATTTGAAATACTAAAATTAGTATTGTAACTAGATTAGGGATAACAATGATGCAGGTCCGAGCGGATCATCCTCGTCACTTCCCACCGGACATTAGGGGCGACCCGAACCCTAGACCCGCCAATTAGCAGGACAAGCGCCTCCACTGCCCCGTCACTATCCCGATTATATATTTTTTATATTGGAAGTAGCAATTGGTACAATTTTTTATATTTTTTTATATATATACCTTGGCACAATAAATAATATTTGTTATAGAAAATAAGAATTTGTTATAATATCTTTGTAGCAAACTAAACAAAAAAAAAATTTGTAAGTTCTGAGTTGTGGTGTAGTTGTTAAGATTTGAAATAACAATCTTTTCACCCTTGGTTCGATTTCCATTAGTTTATGATTTTTGAATGAAAAATAAAATTATCATTCCGAGGCTCCTCAGACCCGCTTTGGGGCAGATTTCTCTACCCCGGACCTGTCCTTGTTACCCAATTGTACAAGGCGAGGCGCAAAGCGCCGGTCAAATTGTCATCCCTAAACAAGATTTGATCGATGAGGGAGCTCCGTCAACATTTTGTTTGAAAGCACCTTTAATCAGATGACGATCAATCACGGGTACACACCTATGCCTCTACGGGTTCATGGGGGCAACCATGTCCTGCGAGGAAAGATTACCTTGGGTGTGGAATTTGGAGAAAAATCGTGCATAACAAGAAAGTGCATGGAATTCCTCATCGTAGACACTAGATTCACATATTATGGGGTCTGGCCACCTTGCCCTAAGGACTTATAGTCCACGACGTGGGTATATCAATTGATGTACAATTATTGCCTCCAGGTGGCATCAACATTGTAAGGGGACATTAGAGGGAATTCCACGTATGTTACATGAACTCTCTTTGAAAGGCCTCCACCGGGGCAAGGAGGCAAGCCATACAGGTGAAGGAGTGACGAGGAAGATGGCTAGGGAGAGGAAACACTGGTCACGATTTTAAAATTGAACTTAGATGCTGTAGAGAGAGGTTGGGGGGCATTATTCGAAATCATGAGGAGACGACGTTGGCAGTTTTCTCCATAACACTACTCGATTTCTTTTCAGTTGAGGTTGCTAATGTTGGCGGAATTTCTTTGAAAAGTGACTTCAAAACAATAATCAAACCGAAAATGGAAAGGATGAAAATATAAACCGAGGCAAGAGTTGAACTCTTTGTCCTTAAGTCAATATTGCCCCGCAAATGTGCTTTCGGTCTTTGGCAATTGACTCCCAAGATACAACGGCTTCCGCTTGTGTTGGTAGCACTTCCAAACACAAGCACAACGAACCGGAAATCGATTTAGTACTCCAAAGATGAAATGAAAATGAAACCAGAATTTGGTTATGCACTAAATGCAATTACTTTGGTTCAAAAGATGAAGTATATGAATGCTTATTGTTTGCATATATTTTCTGTATTGAATCTCTGCAAAAAGGACGTCCACAGGCCCTTTTAGCCATGGCAATGGGCCGAGCCGGCTAAAATACGAGCTCGGCTCGCCCAAAGGGACGAGCCGAGCTCGGCTCGTTTGGGGACGAGCCCCCAAAATGTGAGCTCGGTTCGGCCCACGAGCTCGTGGGCCGAAAGGGCCGAGCCGAGCTGCCCACGAGCTCGGCTCGGCCCTCAAATTTTTTTTTTTTTGTTTTTTTTTTTAATTTTTGAAAATGAGAGAAAAATACAATATCGGGTATATTTTATGTTGAAAATTAAAGATTGAAAATCATTTTCCTTAGAATAAGAGTATTTATAGAAAAATAATGAAATTAAAAAACAAAAAATAAAAAAAAAAAACAAAAAAAATGGTGTAATGCACGAGCCACGAGCCGAGCCGGCTCGTGGCTCGTGATTTTGGGCTCGTGGGCTGGTGTCCACGAGCCCAAACGAGCCGAGCTCGTGCGCGAGCCCACGAGCCGGCTCGTTTTTTGGCCGAGCCGAGCTCGGCTCGGCCCTCTTTTTTTTTTTGAGCTCGGCCCTAGCTCGTGCTCGTCTCTCGACGAGCCCGAGTCCGAGCTGGGCCGAGCTTTTACGAGCCGAGCTGGCGAGCCGACGAGCCGACGAGCTTTTTTGCCACCCCTAGGCCCTTTTTAACGTTGGAGAGTCGGTTGGAAACGAAAAGGAATGAACCAAATCGTGCAACCCTTCAAAAAGACATGTCTGTTCACGCAAACCTATGCGATCGCATGGTTTACCCAAGCTGCGATCGCATAGCACAAAAAATAGAACAAGACTTCATCCAGATTAACCATGCGATCGCAAGGCTTTGCCTCCTGCGATCGCATGGAAGGACCAAAATACATTTTGCTAAAAATTTAAGCCAGTTGCGATCGCAGTGTACAATAACCATGCGATCGCATGTGTACAATAACCATGCGATCGCATGGTCAAACTTTGACCTAATTTTGTCCTTTTTCGTAATTTCTCATTCATTTGATATTGGTTTCGAGATGCCAAATATACCCTTTAAACATGCAGATAAATCTGAATTTTCTTTCCGGGGGCGTTGTCCCCGAGCCCCCACGAGAGGCGCTGCCCCTTCGACCCCTGCGACCTGATCGAGCAGGTCGATCCTCCGAGACGTCAAAGTGGCAAACAAATTTGCCTAAACGGATTGGGCCGGGTCTTATATATTTGGCCAAGTTGACATGGAGTCACTTAGTTAATTTCTTGACATTTTTAAACCAATTTCCAACAATCCCCCACATGAATGGAAATTCCTTGATACGCAAAACACGATGCAAATGAAATGCAATGATATACAGACTTTAACAATGGAGTACATGCGACAAGTCATAGCATCAAGATAGGTAGCTTGTGGCTTTGAACCTTCTTTAGTTGAATACAATCGGACTTACTAGGCTAGTTGGTGAACACGATGTTTTTGAACCATCCAGCCGTTCGTGTAAACCCAAACAATTGTACCAACACCATAACTCATCTAACCAATTCGATTTTCATGGTTGTGTCCATTTTGGCCCTAGACAACTCTTGGTTTCATAAGTGCTCTAAGAGAATTAAGCCTCGAATTCTCGTAGAAGCAGCCCCACTTCACACTTATATAGGTGATCTCTTACCTTTCCACTTCAAGGTTTTAAATCATTAAAAGTATGTATACTTATCTTTATACATATTTGACATAGCACTTTAAAAGTTAGGAATGGGAATAAGTGCTTTATTCTGAATCTTTTATAACTTAGTTGTCCCATTGAACCAAGATTTTGGGATCTCCAATCTACAAGGTTGGGTTTCGGTTATATTAATTCTATTCAATAGGCATTAGGCCCATTCCCCTCGAAAGATGGTATACTTGATCTCTTGCAAGTCCTTTCGTCAAAGGATCAGCCAAGTTCTCTTTTGACTTCACATAGTTAATAGAGATTATATCATTCGATATTAACTGTTTAATGGTGTTATGTCTCCGACGGATATGTCGAGACTTACCATTATACATACTGTTTTGTGCCCTTGCTATTGCCGACTGATTATCGCAATGTATGTTAATTGCAGAAACCGGCTTTTCCCAACATGGAATTTCTTTAAGGAAATTACGAAGTCATTCTGCTTCCTCTCCGACTTTGTCTAAAGCAATAAACTCAGATTTCATTGTGGATCGAGCAATGCATGTTTGCTTAGACGATTTCCAGGACACGGCTCCACCTCCAATGGTAAATACATAACCACTTGTGGATTTTGAATCCTTAGTGTCAGATATCCAATTTGCATCGGCATATCCTTCTAACACCACGGGATATCTTGAGTAGTGTAATCAATATTCAACCGTGTGTCTTAAGTATCTAAGAACTCGGTTTAATGCCTTCCAATGTTCAACATTTGGATTACTAGTGAATCTACTCAACTTGTTGACTATGTATGCTATATCCGGTCTTGTGCAGTTGGTAATGTACATCAAACTGCCTATGACACGCGAATATTCCAATTGAGATACGGGCTCACCAGTATTCTTGGCTAAGTGTATACCTAGGTCAACTGGTGACTTAACTGGTTTATCGTCATACGCCTTAAATTTCTTAAGTATAGTCTCAACATAATGTGATTGAGATAATGACAAACCATCGGATGTCTTAGAGATTTTAATCCCTAATATCATATCCGCCACTCCCATGTCCTTCATGTCAAAATGTTTTGTTAACATTTTCTTAGTCGAGAAAATGACTTTTGAGTTATTTCCCATAATTAGCATATCGTCAACGTATAGGCATACGATCACATATTCATCGGGTGTGTTTTTAATGTAGACACACTTGTCACATTCATTGATTTTGAAGCCATTTGACAACATAGTTTTATCAAACTTTTCATGCCATTGCTTCGGTGCTTGTTTTAATCCATACAAGGATTTTACAAGTTTACACACCTTCTTTTCATTTCCCGGTGCAACAAACCCTTCGGGTTGTTCCATATAGATTTCTTCTTCTAATTCACCGCTTAGAAACGCAGTTTTAACATCCATTTGGTGTATTTCAAGATTATGCAATGCCGCGATTGCAATCAAGACACGTATAGACGTAATTCTTGTCACCGGTGAATAAGTATCAAAGAAATCGAATCATTTCTTTTGTCTATACTCTTTGGCTACTAATCTAGCATTGTATTTATCTATTGATCCATCCGATTTCAATTTCTTTTTGAATATCCATTTGCAGCCTAAAGCTTTGTTTCCCGGAGGGAGTTGAACCAACTCTCAAGTATGGTTATTCATGATTGATTCAATTTTGTTACGTACAGCTTCTTTCCAAAAAGGAGCTTCGGGAGTGGACATTGCTTCATCAAATGTCCTTGGATCATTTTCAAGTAAATTGGTTACGAATTCTGGACCGAATGTCTTAAGAATTCGTTGCCTTTTACTACATCTCGGTTCTTCATTTATTTGAAGATTATCGTCATTTCTATGTAAATTATCATAAGTTCGTTTAACTGAACTTGCTTCATTTTCTTTACACGGAAATTTGTCTTCAAAAAACACGGCATTTCTTGATTCAATAATCGTGTCTTCATGTATATCAAGTACTTCAGATTTATGAACCAAGAATCGATATGCACTACTATTGATTGCATATCCAATAAAGACACAATCAATTTTCTTTGGTCCAATCCTAACTTGCTTAGGTTTGGGTATTTGTACTTTTGCTAAGCACCCCCACACTTTGAGATATTTGTAGGAAGGTTTCTGATCTTTCCATAACTCGTAAGGTGATTCAACCTTATTCTTGTGTGGTATCTTATTTAGGATATAATTTGTAGAAATTATGGCTTCCCCCCACAAGTTTTGAGGTAAGCCCGAACTTATTAGCATTGCATTCATCATTTCCTTTAGAGTTCGATTCTTACGTTCAGCAATCCCATTTGATTGAGGTGAATAAGGTGCAGTAGTTTGATGAATGATTCCAAATTCTGCACAAAATTCCTCAAATGGTGCAACGTATTCTCCACCTCTATCACTACGAATCATTTTTATTCGTTTTCCAAGTTGATTTTCAACTTCGGTTTTGTAGTGTTTGAACACTTCCAAAGCTTCATCTTTGTTTTTCAACATGTATACGTAACAGTACCTTGTACAATCATCTATGAACGTGATGAAATACTTTTTACCACCTCTTGTTTGTACAAACTTTAAATCACACACATCCGTGTGAATTAGTTCTAAAGGTGTTGTGGTTCGTTCAACCGAATGAAAAGGGGCTTTGGCCGCTTTTGCCTCTACACATGTTTCGCATTTTCCATTATTAAAATACATATTCGGATGTAAACTTAAATTCATCAACTTACGTATTGAATTAAAGTTGCATGTCCTAATCTATGGTACCATAAATTAGATGACTCAAGAATATAAACGGAAGATGGTGTTTTATTCATAACTTTCGGTACAATAGTTAAGATATTCATTTTGAATAGTCCATCTTTTACATAGCATTTGCCAACATACATAATATTCTTGGTAAGTACAAACTTATCCGATACAAAGACTAACTTGAAGCCATTCTTGTTTAGCAAAGAACTTGACACAAGGTTCTTGCGAATATCCGGTACGTGAAGAACATTGTTGAGGCTAAGTTCCTTTTCCGATGTCATCTTCAATATCACTTTGCCTTGTCCTTCAACTTTGGATGATGAGGAGTTCTCCATAAACAGCTTTTCTCCCTCGGTTGGAATGTAGGATGTGAACATATCCTTATCAGCACATATGTGACGGGTTGCACCCGTATCAACCCACCATTCCATGAGATTTCCAACGTTGTTGCATTCTGAAACAACCGCTGATAAATTCATATCAGATATTCCATTTGATATGGAATCAGATTCGGCCATGTTCGCTTGGGCTTGCTTCTTTGGTTTGCGACAATCAACGGAGCGATGTCCAACCTTTCCACAATTGTAGCAGTTGCCCTTGAACTTCTTTCCATTCTTCTTGGAAGGTTCAACAGAATGCTTCCTCTTCTTTCCTTTGTTGTTGTTGGATTCCACCACATTAGCCTTAGATTGTGGTATGCTATTTCCAACACGCCTGTCCGAGCTTCGATTGTCTTCTTCAATCCTTAGTCGGACCACAAGCTCTTCAATATTCATCTCCTTGCGCTTATGCTTGAGATAATTCTTGAAGTCCCTCCACATGGGTGGAAGTTTCTTAATGATTGCAGCCACTTGAAATGATTCACTTAGAGACATATTCTCCGCGTGAATGTCATGAAGTATAATCTGCAATTCTTGCACTTGACTGATAACCGGTTTTGAATCTACCATCTTGTAGTCCAAAAACCTTCCCACGATGAACTTCTTTGTTCCTGCATCTTCAGTCTTGTATTTCTTTTCCAAAGAATCCCATAAATCCTTTGCTGATTGCTTGGAACAATACACATTGTACAAAGTGTTGTCCAAGCCATTCAGAATATAATTCTTACACAAGAAATCTGAATGTTTCCAAGCATCCAACGCAATCAACGATGCCCGATTATTTTCTCCTTCTTGAATGGCGGGAGGATCCTCATTCAAGAATTTTGCCAAGTTGAGGGTCGTGAGATAAAAGAGCATTTTCTGATACCATCTTTTAAACTCAACCCCAATGAACTTCTCCGATTTTTCCCCATGTGGAACGGAGCTTGAATGAACGGTAGTAGGGGTAGCCACAACCGGAGCCACAACCGGATGACTCATACCGGTAGGAATACTTCCTTCAGAAGTTCCCTCATTCGAAGTAGAATTCGAATTCATTTCTGTTTACGAAAAACAGAAGATCAACCAAACCAAGATATTTCACTTACCACAAAAATACTGCGAATATTGACTTAAGATTGTTGACGGAATTTCTTTGAAAAGTGACTTCGAAACAATAATCAAACCGAAAATGGAAAGGATGAAAATATAAATCGAGGCAAGAGTTGAACTCTTTGTCCTTAAGTCAATATTGCCCCGCAAATGTGCTTTCGGTCTTTGGCAATTGACTCCTAAGATATAAAGGCTTCCGCTTGTGTTGGTAGCACTTCCAAACACAAGCACAACGAACCGAAAATCGGTTTAGTACTCCAAAGATGAAATGAAAATGAAACCAGAATTTGGTTATGCACTAAATGCAATTACTTTGGTTCAAAAGATGAAGTATATGAATGCTTATTGTTTGCATATATTTTCTGTATCAAATCTCTGCAAAAAGGACGTCCACAGGCCCTTTTTAACGTTGGAGAGTCGGTTGGAAACGAAAAAGAATTAACCAAATCGTGCAACCCTTTAAAAGGACATGTCTGTTCACGCAAACCTATGCGATCACATGGTTTAACCAAGCTGCGATCGCATAGCATAAAAAATAGAACAAGACTTCATCCAGATTAACCATGCGATCGCAAGGCTTTGCCTCCTGCGATCGGATGGAAGGACCAAAATACACTCTGCTAAAAATTTAAGCCAGTTGCGATCGCAGTGTACAATAACCATGCGATCGCATGGTCAAATTTTTACCTGATTTTGTCCTTTTTCGTAATTTTTCATTCATTCGATATTGGTTTCGAGATGCCAAATATATCTTTTAAACATGCAGATAAATCTGAGGCGTCGAAGTGGCAAACAAATTTGCCTAAACGGATTGAGTCGGGTCTTGTATATTTGGCCAAGTTAACATAGAGTCACTTAGTTAATTTTTCAACATTTTTAAACCAATTTCCAACAGCTGAGACATTGGCTTTGTGTGAGGGGCTTCGAATGGCCCTTGTTACAATCCAAAACTTATATTATATTTTTGCTCTAAATGTTAGAATTTTGTTTGAAGTTGTCGTTATGTTCACAGTACTGAGGTGGACTTTCTATGCTTTCGTCATTACTAATTCTTTTGTTTGAACTAATTGTATTATTAGGTTCACCGCGCACGTGGTTTGTGGTGATATGGTTAATTAATGGAGTTGTTTTCCTTTAAAAAAAAATTAAAAAGATGAAACTTTATTGTAGACTAAAAAAGTTTCCTAAAGAAAAATAATAAATATTTTCTATTTTACATTCCCTTTGCCCGTATAATTACTAGTCATTATGTGGTACAACTTTGGCTAGAGAGACCATTATTAATTTTGTGTCACCTTAACAAGGTAGTATGGCTAACAACATCCATCCTAAACTATATTAAAAAATATGGTAGAGCAACAAGAAAAAGGCTAGAAAACAATTAAATCTACAAATGGGCAATATGGATGAATCTTTGAATTAATTCTAGAGAATATTATCCAATCGTGTCTATACAAATATCCACAATAATTACAAAAAAAATATAAAGTTCGTAGTATAAACATAGTGCTAGCGTGACGTGAATTATCTTTGTATCTTTTCCTTTTCATTACTTGAAAAATAGAAAGAACTCAAAAAAATTGAACGTCGACCCTTTCACTTTTTCTTTTATTATTTCATACATGATATAAAATTATTTTTTATATTTATAATTTGTATTATTCATTGTTTTTTGTATAGAAATTATTGCACTAAAAACTTTTATTGGGCCATGAAATATATTTCTTATGTCCAAGTAAATTATTGGGCCAAAGATGTATCGAGGAGTCCAATTTGAATCAAACAAAATTTGGCGTCTCAATATACATGTTGTAGCTGACATATGGCCACATATATGATGATGATTATTTGGAGATCAAAAAATTGACGTATAATTTATTTTTATTATTTAACATATAATATGAAGCCCAATAAATAATGAGTTATCATCAATGTTTATTAAAATTGTATCAAATCTACTATATAGACATGAGTGGTTCGGAGCCCAACAACTAAAATAATCAAATTCAAAAAAAACAAGAAATTAATTAGAATTGTATGCACAAATTAAACATTTAGGCGAAAAAAAGAAGAAGAAGAAACTGAAATCAAAGCTCCGAAATTAGAGACGCGCTTTCAGTTTCTTCAGTCCAATCTGAGTTTGGTTCCGTCCAAGAACGTGGTCTCACTCCAAGCTTAAAGAACAAGATCATTTCCATTGCCTCAAAAAACTTTGAATTATCCAAAATTTCATTCCAAACGCCGCTCACTATGCAGTAATTATTGTTATACGGCGATCTGTGATGCGCTGCATGCTGCGAACGAGACACGAGTATTCCGGCATCTTGCAGAGCGACCACCGCCGCCGGAAGCTTGCTCTTTGTACAATGTGCCCATGCATGAAACTGCTGGCTAAACATAATGCAACCTGAACACACACCAACAAATCCATGCAGAACTGCATTATCGCTGCAGATTAGATCAAGTGGAAGTACTGTAAAAGTTACTGCGCGTGCTAGTGCGTGTAAATTGTTGGCAAATTGGCGTCTGGTTATTGTCCATGGCCATTTGTGATGACCCTGAAATGCTTCTATTTGTTTACCAAAAAATGGAGTTTCAGAATCGCCGTAATTATCGATGCCCCAGTGGTAGATTCCGGATCCAAGATCTGCGAGTACATAGCCGATGAAGCCTGCTAAAATGGGTTCAATCCATATATGTGAATCGACGGCCGTGGTTAAGGACTTTGATAGAGAAATCAGCACGGTGGTGCATCCACTCGCCACCCAAACACGGTGGGACCATGCTGATTGTAAACTCGGGTCATTAAGAACGGGACGTGTACTAACAGTGGCTGCAGTTTGAACCAACGCCGCCGGTACTATAGTTGGCCGTTTGATGATTTGATCGCGGCTGGGTTTGGCGGGGGTTGTGGTGGTGGAGCAATATATGCGTGCCGGAAGGGAATTATGGTGGCTCAGGCGAGCATGGTGTAGGGGCCTAAAAGTTGGGTTGTGGCGAGGAAAAATGGCCATTGGATAAATATTGTGAAGCACTAAGAAAGACCATATAGTAAATGAATTTATGTATGAATGTGGAATTTGTATGTGTGGAGGTGCGGGGTGCGGGGTGGGTGGGGTTGGGGTTAAAGTAGTTGCGTTTGTGGTAGGAGGGACAGATTCGTGGGGCTATTGAGGTCTTTAGTGAATACGCGTTCCACAATTGTTTGTTCACAAGGTTATCAACTACAATTCTACAAACCTCAACCGTTTTTCAGTGCCAATCAATTTATTTGATTTATAGTATATTTTTTTTTTGGCTATTTTAATTAGATATGAATATGTTTATACAAAGCATCTTTTGTAGATCAGTGTTGTAGTTAAGGGTGGCAATTGAGTCGAGTTAGCTCGGCCCAAAAAAAGATCGAATTTGGATAGAGTCGCCTTTTGAAACAAGCCATTGATAAATATGGATCGGTCTGGGCTCGACTTTTGGAGACGAGACGAGTCGAGCTCAGATTCAGCTCGTCCTTATAAGGGCCGACCGGCCGAGCTTGGACCTTATTGACATGGACCAAGGTAGCTCAATTCGATCCATTGCCATCTCTAATTATAGCGATTTGATTTTTAACTTAGAGTCCGATTGGTGTAGTTTATAAACTGGTTTATTTGATCAAAAATAGTCTATTTGACTAAAAAATTTGTATTCACAAAATGACATTGTTGACCATTATTAATTAATTAAACTATTTTCGATTGAAAAATTAGTTTATAATTTATATAAAACAAACCCTTATTTATATGTTAACGTCATCACAAACGTTTCAAATTTCTAGTACTCATCGTCATAGTGGATTGAAACTTCAATTTTACTTACAAATAAAGATTTTGTTAAAAAAAGATTATTATATCTTATTTTTTAATTAAATAAAAAAGAAAAAAAATTGAAAAAGAAAGGGAAGGTTCTGGGAGCACAAACAAAGTGGGGACTCTGATGTATAAAACAAGTGGGGGTGGCGGACAGGTAAGTTTTAAATAAAAACATTTTTTTTTATTAAAATTAGATATATGTATATTACTTATTTTAACCATAAAATAAAAGTGATTTTCAAAATAAGTAATTTTTTTTCTTAAAGTAAAATAAAGATATTTGTATATTTGAAGATAAAAAGTTACTTAACAATAACTTTTACTTAAGTTTAGCTAAACATGCTCTTAGACTCGTTAACCTTGTTGTAAGCTAGTGTAGGTGACATGATCGTTCCTATTTTTCATCTTTCGCTTTTCAATTGTTTCTATGAATCTTTCTTCATATATAATTTGCATTACTTGATTGTTGGATATTTCTTGACACAACTTTCACAGTTACAAAAATAATGAAAGAGAAGGAAACAAAGAAGACGACGAAGATAAAAATATAAATTGTATTTAAATATTAGGAAAAAAAATGAGATATTTAGAGCTTGTTTGGATTGGATTAAAAACCAGTTTATTTGGAGTTTGTCAACATTTTCTCATATGCAGGGTTCACTACTTCATAACGTCTGTATATTCAATTTCCTCCACCAACCAAATTTTCTATAAAGCCCTTGTTGAAACGGTTAAAGATTGTAGTTAAAGGAGTTGGATTTCCAATGTGATTTTAGTCATTTTGGTAATTGTTTTTTTCAATGTTTTCATATGTCAATTGTGAGACCGTGGTTAAAAGTTAAAAAAATTATTTATTCAGTTTATAATCCCTGCAAAACAACACTCTTAACAAAATTTTACAAAACAAAGGTACATCTCAATTTCTCTCATTTAATAAACAGTATATTCTAAACAAATTTCTCTAAACATATTTGTTATGTCCGTAAAGTGTTAGGCCAAAAGTGTGTTGGAGAATGGAGAGTCCAAAATGAATAAAGTAACACCAGGCCAATCGATACCATGTTGTAGCTAAAGAATATTCTTTAGTCATTGGGATATGCCACATATATGATGACGTGGAATCAAGAAATTAGACATATAATTTTAATGTCTGGGATAAAAATTGAAATTTTAAGAAATTTTAATAAATTATATTATTGAAAAATTAATAAAAATTTTAAATTCTATGAAATATGTGATTGAAATTAATTTACAAAAATTAGAGTTCAAACAAGACTTTGAAAATTATTAGGAAGAACTTCCTGTGATTGATAATGGCCATCAGAATATCCACGTCAAGATCCCATGATTGAAAGTTTGCGTGATCAAATTATGTCCGTTGACAATAATATTTATATTTAAATAAATAAATTATTTTTTACTTTTAACAATTTAAAAGATTTAGGGCATCTTCAGTGTAATTTTTTTAAAAAAAATGAGTTTTTTTTTTTTTTTTTTGTAATTTATTGACTTTTTAATTTTTTTTGTAATGTAGAAATATTGAAAAGTCAAAAATTGTAGACAAAAAAATAACTACCGAATATGCTTTGAGCATTTTTTACACTTCTTGTCTCCATTTGTATAATATTGAAACTTTTTTAAATATTCAGAAACAAAAAATATGTATCTAGAACTCCTTATAAATACTAGTTAAACACGTGTGCGTTGCATGTGCTTTTGTAATCATATTATTAATTTTTAATATTTTCAAATTTTTTATTTTTTAATTGTTAATATTTAAAATGTTAAAGTAGCAATTGCAATAAAAATAAAAAAAATTATAGTTGTTGATAACATATTGTTTTATATTGTTCAATATTGATATTTTATTTATATTCATAGAAGTACAATTGCAATCAAAGATAAATTTTATAGAGTAGTAATACGAATTCAGTGAAGAGTTTTTGGTGATTTGAAATTTGATGATTGACGAACCATTAATATCAAATTGTATGGAATTACTGATGTACTAATTGAGATCTTTAGGATTGTATTTTACGAAAAAAAATTAATAATTATTAATTTTATTGGAGAGAATGTAATGATTGACTATATAATATTATACATTTGTTAGGGTAGTGATTCCTTGTAAAGAATGTTCTTTGTGTATATTCTATTTTTATTTAGCATGTCTGATTTGACGATGTAAATGAAAACAACATAAATGTAAACGTAAATGTAATCCAATCCAATGTATTCAAAACAATATTTTCATCTCCATGATTTGAATTTTAATCCGGTAATGAAAAAAGTTACAATTTTCCCATTAATTTTTTTAAATCCATTTTTCATTTCTTTCATCTACGTAAGGCAAAACAATTTGAAATCGTCTTTTTACATTCATATTTAATTTAATATATTAAATATTTATAAATTTTAAATGTACATTTAATAGATTGTTAAAAATTCAATATACGATAATAATGAATAATAAAATAGTAACAAATAAATATTAAAAGATAGTTGTATTCATTTAAGTACAATTACAATTAGATATGAGTTTTATTAAATTAAATTAAAAATAAAAAAAGTTTCACACGTCAGTTCTAAACTATAATAAATGTTTGGTGGGGGTTTAAAGATTTTGAAAAAAATTGGTAAAATGTGTTGTTAAAAAGATGATAAAAATTGTAGGTCCACAAAATATGTAGTTGAAAATGAATTTGAGAAAAAAAGAATTTAAAAAAAAAAACAGAATCAAACATGCTCGTAATCACTGTAATCTAATGTATTGAAAATAATATTTTTATCTCCATTTCAGTTTTGACAAATATGATTTGAATTTTAATGCGGTGTTTTTTTGATTAAAACTCATTTATCATTCCTTTTATCTACTTAATGCAAAAATAAAAGTTTGAGATCATCTTTTCACCTTCATATTTAATTTAATAGATTAAACGTTTAAAAAATTTAATTGTATATTTAATAAATTGTTGAAAATTTAATGTACAATAAGAATAAACAATAAAAGAGTAATAAATAAAATATTAAAAAATAATTATACATTAATGAATACTAAAGGTGAATATGAAATTTTAAAAAATTTGTAAGGGTATAATGGTCAAAAAATGTTTCTCTATTTAAGACCCTTTTAGATTAGTATAGATTCCAAAAAAAAAAAAAAAAAAAAAATGTTTGCCTAATCCTCAATTTACGCTGTGTTCGAGGATTGTAATGATATTATTTACAGCAGCCTTCCTAGTTCCTGCTTCCTTAAAAATTGTAAAAAAAAAAAAAAAATTTAAGAAATAACAACACTTACACTTCACCACAAAATAAAATGGAAACTATCTGCTCAATCCCGAACAGAAAAAGGTCAAACCTTCCCCAAAATCTCTCTCTCGATCGAGAGTTCTTCAGCCATGACACTTTTCCTCAATACCCATCACATAATATTGTTTCTATTCATAATCCATGCCAATTCACATCCAAAAGTACAAGCCTTTAGAGCACCCTTTGATCCCAGAGACATATTGCCGCTTCTACCAAGACAAGTGTCATGGCCTATTCTGAATACTCTCAACAGTGCAGTGGACCTCTTGCCCACTTTTGTGGGCGCTGCGACTACTGTCAAGAATACTTTAGAGTGGAAAGGTGCTTGCTTTTACAACAACAGTGCTTGGTTGGAGTTTCACAACAAAAGTAAAACTGAATTTGGTGGTGGCACTCTTCATATCAAGGTTTTAATACTGCTTTTCTTGATTTTATTTTTTATTTGCATTTTTATGGCTTTGTTTTTGAGTTTTGGGCATGTTGTGTATTGGTTACTGTTGGATATTGTAGTCTAAATTGAGCTGGTTTGGGTTATTTATGGTAATTGTTCAAGTTCGATTGTTGAAGTATAGAAATTTGGAGGTTAGTTAGCTTAGTTTGTGAAGTTGAATGGATTTTCTTGAGGGACTTTCTATAATAATATATGCAATTTGTTATGTTTTCAACGAATGATTTCTTGTTTGAATTTGCGATTGTTAGGATTGGGGGTGTTGGTGATTGTGAAGTTTTGTCCTCTAAATTAAGCCTCTTGAGATGGTGTGTGTGTGTGTGTGTGTTTTTTTTTTTAATGAAAAGAAAAAGGATTTTCCTTTTAATCAAAAGCCTGAAAGTGTGCCATATTACTATGCATATCTTTTAGATTTTAGCTGATTATGATGAACGTGGCTGAGGCCCGAATTCACGACAAAGATAGGAACCATAACTGTATTTGGTTGGAAAGGATTGCCTTTATCCGCCTTTTCTTGGATTTGTCCAAGTCTAGTTTGCTTATGTAAGGAGATGCCTTTATGAGTTCTGCTGCTATCTCAGTGATGTTTGATGGTTTTATTTTTGTTTCAAGTTTTACTTTTAATTAACGAATTTGTTTATTACATTAATTTCAGGTGTATGTTTTTATTCTCCTTGCTTCAATTAGACGGTCGTTAAAGTTCCAATTTTATATCCGTCACTTGTTGGAAAATTTGTTGTCAGACATCCCTTTAAGATGGATTAAATTGAAACTATGTTAATATGAGCTATTAAGATACTGGTGTTGTTGATCTTGTTCAGCTACAAATTCCCCTATGCCCTGGGAAAAAGTTGATAGAATTTTGCAACAATGTTCTTTCTGCCCCTCTCTAGTCACAGAAAGGCTAGAAAGACATGTCTTGTCCTTATGTTTCTTTGATTTCTCTAGTTTGACGGGAAACGAAGCATGAAAGAAGTGGGTGATGACATTTAGTTAATATCCGTACTACATCTTCTTATTTTCTTATTTCATTCTTTGTTGTATGCAGGTTAGCAATGCTCATAGTTGGACATGCATGGATCTTTATCTCTTTGCAACTCCTTATCGTGTGACATGGGATTATTATTTTTTATCTCGTGAGCACACCCTTGAATTCAAAGAGTGGCAATCAAAAGCTGAATTTGAATATGTGAGTTAAACAATCTTAATCAGAGTTATACGTATATATTCGAAGCATGACAAACCAATCGTGATAAACCTATATGACAAATAGGTCAAAAATAGGGGAATTTCAATTTTCCTCATGCAAGCTGGGATGTTAGGAACTCTTGAAGCATTATGGGAAGTACTCCCTTTATTCACAAACACTGGATGGGGCGAGAACTCAAATGTTGCATTTCTAACAAAGCACATGGGGGCTACCTTCGAAGAACGTCCTCAGCCATGGGTCACAAACATTAGTGCTGATGATATACACTCTGGAGATTTCCTAGTTCTATCTAAAATTCGGGGTCGTTGGGGTGGTTTTGAGACTCTAGAGAAATGGGTGACTGGATCTTATGCTGGTCATAGTGCTGTTGCCTTAAGGGACTCTGATGGAAAGCTATGGGTTGGAGAATCAGGACATGAGAATGAGCAGGTAATACCTTAAATCTGCCCAAAATTTGGCATGCAATAAATGCTGTTAAAGCATGTCCGGCTAAGACTAAAAAAAGTAAAAGTACTTTTGTGGAAACTAATCAAAAATCTCCAAAAGAAGCAACTTCTGAAAAAGCTGAAACATTTTAGGCAAAAAAAGTAAAAAGTAACTTTATTATTGTTTTAGGCTTTACCAAACATGCTCTTGGCTATGAAGTTCAATTCTCTTATTTGTTGAACTTGCTCAACTTTTGCCTAGCTCTCCTGCGTTGCAACTTTTGGCACTAAATATATTCAATGAATTCTGCGAGATAATGACACTTCTTTTATCCGGAACATTACCTTTTCAGAATACTTTGTATGTGTACAAATATGATATGTAATCTTGTTTAGTAATCATTTGTTAAATACCATGAATGGCCTTCTCAAATGATGTTTCAATTTGGATAATCTATTAAGTGGGATTCAAGAGACAAACATATCCCATGTTCATATGAGGGTGGCTAGCAAGGAGCCGGTGCTAGAATTGAAGCTCATTATTTTTGCTAACACAGAAGGAGAAATAAAATGAAAGAAGAGTACAACATTGAGTGCCAACTCAAAGTGGTTCACTTTCTTTCCTGGTCGTAATAGAGATGCTTATAAAATGAAGATTAAGTTAACAAATAAATGTGTCTCCTCTCTGAAAGCATAAGCTTTTAGATGAGGTGGTTACTCTATAAAGTTAATAATTGGTAGTTAAAATTGAACTCAATAATGATGTAATAACTTATTTGTAATTTTTGGGATCTTGAGTTTGTGATGGTTTAAAAGGCTATTGGTTTGTACTTTGTACAGTGGTGGCTTATAATTTCTTTATATTTAAGTTACTCTCCTAGGGGATAATATCTGATTCTTTTAGCATATAAGTCTACCGTTTTGAATTTCATATTTGCATTATAGGGAGAAGATGTCATTGCTATATTAACGTGGGAGGAATGGTGGGAATATGAGCTGACAAAAGATGATGCCAATCCACATATTGCATTTCTTCCTTTGCATCCTGACCTCCGGGCTAAGTTCAATGAAAGTGCTGCCTGGGAGTATGCTCGAAGCATGGCAGGACTACCTTATGGTTATCATAACTTGATATTTAGCTGGATAGACACAGTTAATGGAAATTATCCATCTCCCTTAGACGCTCACTTGGTATTGCATTTCTTGTCTAGTTTGTGTTAGTACTGATACCAGCTCTCTCCGCAGCTCCCACTCATGTTCAGGATGCTGCATTTTCTGGGAATTTTTCTCATTTCTTTTGACTTATGATCATTTTACAGGTTGCTTCTGTTATGACTATTTGGACTCAGTTCCAGCCTGCATATGCTGGTAACATGTGGAATGAAGCATTGAACAAGCGACTCGGGACTCAGGTTTTATTCATTTCCATTTTTTATTCAAACGTGTACTGATATCAAAGCAAATATTTAGGAGATCAATTGAAGAGAGGAAGTAGATCGTAATACTGTTTATGACCTTGCCATATTTAGTGGATCAATCGCAGTGCAGACTTGCCTATATGTTCACTGCAATATATTAAACAATGGTACATTCTTTGTGTTTGCAGAACCTTAGTCTTTCTGAAATTCTCGTAGAAGTTGAGAAGCGCGGATCATCTTTTGGTGAACTGTTGGCAATCCCCGAACAGGACAATTGGGTATACGCTGATGGGAAGTCAACATCGTGTATTGCTTTTGTCTTTGAAATGTACAAGGAAGCGGGACTTTTTGGTTCACTTGCAAGCTCGATTCAAGTTACTGAGTTCACGGTAAGTATGCCAAAATTGACGAAATATTTCTCATTCGTGTTACTGTTATTTCCCTTGTGCCTGATGTGTTTAAAAATTACTAAAACAGGTGATGCTCTGGTATTTGAACGGAAATATATGTCCAGAATTCTATGAATATTTTGCAGTTTAATCAATTTATTTTAACAAAACTGCAGATAAAAGATGCTTACACACTCAAGTTTTTCGATAACAATTCTAGCCGGTTGCCTAAGTGGTGCAATGACGCGGACACGGTGAAGCTTCCATATTGTCAAATTCGAGGGAGATACCGGATGGAACTCCCTGGATACAATACCATGGATCCATATCCCCACATGAACGAAAGGTGCCCGTCCTTACCACCAAAATATTTGAGACCGGCAGGTTGTTGATAGCCTACATTTCTGGGGTTTCATGCCCAGTGCTTCATATAGTTTTAGCTTGCATAACTGTCTTCTGTATACATATGGTATGTGTTTCGAGTTAAATTGTATTATTAAAGGAACTCGACATGGCAATATAATTAATATTTTAGATAAAGCAAATTTAAACAATTAGATGAAAACAAAAGTATATCACTCTTTTTTAAGGAGATTCAATTTCTTTGTGGTTACATTAAAAATCTCCTAACCTTTTTCTTTTATGTTATAACAGCTCAATTAGAATATTGATCAACTCAAACAATGTGTGCTCAATTTAGTTTCTTCAATTGAATATTGTTTAGCTCAAACTAACGTGCCCAAATATCCACTATAAAACAGATTTCTTTTATAATAATAGTGGCATAGTTTGATAATTTTTTATCTTTATGACTTGTTTGATGTGTTAGATTGAAAAATACTTTACACAATTAAAGAAGAAAAATAAGTTAAAAGTTTGTTCGTTGTGTTGAACAGTTTAGTCCAAATTATTGTGTTCCAAATATGTCTTTAGTGTCTTCTTGAAGCGTCTTTGACAAAACTTGATCAATATCACCATGGCCATTCAAGGACCAAGTGTTTCTTCCATTCAAAGTAATGTCAAAGTATCATGAACCACAGCTATACTTGACCCCCTGACCACTTACAGGCTACAGCCGTAGTTTGCCCAATTTTAACCGTACTTTGTAAATATTAATTTGAGTTGTAATTTTTTATTTTATTTTTTTGAGTTGTAAAAACTTTTTAAACGCATATTCATGTCACTTAGATTTTTTTTACTTAAGCTATTATAAGAGATAGTTGAGTATTCGAAGTCTTGTCAAGCTCACTGGTATTTCTCCATGCATGAGCAATTGTAATTTACTGGTTACGTAAATCAATGAACAAACTATTTTCAATGCATTCAAATTTTACATTGTAAAGCTTTTTTTTTTATTTTTTAAATTGTCTTTCATTCCCGAATCAATCGATAATAGGAGGAAAATAGTCTAGTGGTGAAGACTACTGATAAATGGTACTTCTTTCTGTGTTAGAAAGAAATGGTACTTCTTTCTGTGTTAGAAAGAAAGGCGGCCAATTACTCCACAGCTAGGCCTAGATTGAATGGCTAAAATTTTTTCTGTACTGTGAAGTTTGAGCAAGACTTGGGTAGCTGGTGCAATTTCTTCTGAAAATTCTTCAGGATAGAATTTGAGCATTTTTTTCTCCTGGACTGATCATTAAATAAACAATTTTGATAAACATTTAACTAACTTTAACTTATTTAAAATATATTCATTTGAAATTATGATACAATCCATTTCTTTTCATTATGCAGGACAAACTAAATGAACAGCAGGTTTCTCGATTCACCAAACTGTGATTTTACCGGCATTGCCAAATAACATTCTCTCTCGATACTTTCCTCAAAAATCCAAACCAAGTTATAGCGTTACTTTGACCATATTTGAATTTGAAGTCCTTGAGCAGGTACTGGTATTGGATCCCTTCTGATGGAGTTGTCATTGCAGCATAGTTTCCAGATAAATTGATTAACCAGATAATGAACTGTGACTAGAGTTTCAATTCTTGCAAACTCGTACCCTGGACACATACGAGGCCCCCCTCCAAATGGAATATAGCAGTAAGGTGGTATGGGTGCTTGATTTTCAAATCGCGAAGGGTCGAATTTCGAGGGTTCTTGAAATATTTCGTCATCCATGTGAGTCATGCTGGTAACCCAGAATACCTGGTTATCAATAACAACATTGAGTTTAAACCCTTGCTTATTATATACAAAATGTTTGCAGGCACTAAGCCTTGTTCTTAAGATGAATCATTTTTTGCCACTCCGTTTTGATGATTACTAGATCTACTCGAAGATCCAAAGTAAATCATTAACAACTACTGCGGACCATA
Organism: Forsythia viridissima; assembly: GCA_030279155.1. Taxonomy (NCBI): domain Eukaryota; kingdom Viridiplantae; phylum Streptophyta; class Magnoliopsida; order Lamiales; family Oleaceae; genus Forsythia; species Forsythia viridissima. Next base: position 2,491,325 of record CM059033.1, read on the forward strand.
TTAGTCTTGGTAAACCCCTTCGTCTTTTAACTGTTTTATTAAGATCGCGTCACTCTTATGAATAAGAGTCTTTTTAGATTTATGCAGGACATTGTCCCAACAAAGATGTGTATTAAGATTCATGCAATAAGATTTGACAAAATTTTACCCCGGCCGTTAACCTATTGCAACCCTTCTCCTTTAATTAGACTTCATCGACTATAAAAGAAGTAAGCAGAGTTAGGTACTCTGATGTAAATAAATTTGTAGCAGGGTCTAAAGAGTTTCTCTTACTTGCCATCCTTTTGGAATGAGGTATCCTTCATATTCAATGTCTTTTAATGTCTTTCTGAACCCTCCAAAAACTGGAGGAATCATTCTCAGAGTCTCCATTGCCACTCTCCAAGTGTACTTCATCTTCGCAAGATCTTCCCACGTCAGAAACGCTCCAGAGGGCTTGCTCTTTTTGATCCCCTCTTGTTCTGCAAATCCCGGACAACAAATGGCCGAAATTCATTTAAATTTCCAATCAATGAAAAAATGTGCTTCCTGTACCAGCCTCCCAGTGTTCAAGTAGTAGTCATGTTCATGATTTTGCACGAAAATGGATCAAGAGTTCAATACTATAAAGTGAATGGGGAATTATACCTTTCAGAATTGCTGCATATATAGCTGGATCATTTGCTAAAAGTCGGACGATAAAAGAAATCAGGACTGCTGAGGTGTCATGCCCAGCAACCATAATGAGCATGATATTGTGTACAATCTCGTCTTCGGACACCAATTCTCTGTCGTCTTCTCCACGAATGTTGAGTAAGCTGGTAATGAGGTCTTGATGAGATGAAGCTGCTTTTTTCAGTTCATCACGTTTCTCACGTACAAGGTTTTTCAATATATTCTGGACCTTTGCACTGGCCTTGAGGCCACGGTTGAAGCGTGTGAAAGGAAAATTAACTGGGATCGACCACAATCCTTCAAGAATCTCTTGGAAATACCGAACCAGTTTATCTCTTCGTGCTCCTCGTTCAACACCGAAAAGAAGAGTGCATATAATGTTGAATGTGAGTGTCTTCATCAGTGGTAAAACCTAGGAACACAACTATTACAGATTAATTACCAGATAAAAGATCTCAACAAAAATTTTCAATGCTGTATCTGTAGAATAAGCCTAAACATAATCTGACATTATAGGATAAGTAGTTCAACTGTATACAATAGTACATACCTTAATGTTTTGCTACCCATTCCAATGCATCTCAAGGTGCCTCCTGACCTCTTCTTCCATTTTTCCAATATAGAGCTTTAAACATTCCGGCTTGAGAAACGAAGCAAGAGCACTTCGTACTCGCTTATGATCTTCACCACTGAGTTCAGACAGACACCTATCACCCAGTATCATTTTAATCGACTCGGTCTGATGGTTATTCATTATACTGTCATCACTAGTGAAGACAAACTTGTTAGCAGCCTGTCCATGTATAAAAACTGCTGGTTTTCCAAAGAGACTTAGCTTTGAGATTGGACCGTATCTTTTCGCTCGTTGGGCTATCCATCTGTCAGCAGTGTTGGCCCTCATTGCCCAAAGAAAGCTAAGGCTTTGGCCAATGATTGGTATCCCTAGAGATCCCGGGGGCAGCCTGTCTGATGAACTTCTTCTCTTGACTAGGAGAAAGAAGATAGGCAAAAGAAATAAGGATAGGGAAAGTAAGATATTCATAGTTTAGAGAGAGAAACAAAGAGACAGAAAGAACCTGATTGACAAACTGCAGATATATAATAGTGTAGAGAGACAAGTGACCTTATTTTATGTTGGTTTTTGGAAGGTTATAGTAGGTCAATGGTGTTTCTGTAACACTTAAATATTTCTCCAACTTGGTGGTAACCACTAATCAGTGCATAAATAATGTTTTTAATGATGATATGAGGATAATGAAAGGAAGTGGTTATGTAAGTTTGGATGCATCTGCTTGTTTTATCTACCTCCCTCGTATTATTCTAACAAATCTTCAGCCACTCTTGGCTCTTGGTCGTGTCATTTTGGATGTATTGTTCTCATAGACGAAGTATACATTATTCAAGCCCTTGGCGTCATGAACCGGGATTAAGATCTTATTGTTCTCGGTCAATTATGACATGCTTGATGGGTATTTAGACTATACGTTAACATACTTTGACTCCATCCACAATAAAACTCGACATGAAACATGGTTGATCAAGTTCAGATAAATCAGCTTTAAGTTAAAAGCATAAGCCTTGGCAAAGTAAAATCCAACATAACGACAACTTCGTCTAGCAGGAAGGCTTTATTCCATCAACAATAGTATTCAATTGTACCTACTTTTAACAATGTGCTCTTAACAATTTTTATCTAACTTCAAAGAAAATGTGGACTATTTAGTAATGCTGCAATACACAAGAATGGTATAAACCAGTAAATTAATAGTCAGGAAAATTCTCTTGATACAGTCTTTGTATTCAGAAAACAAAAAAATGATATATTGTAATGTCAACAAGTCGAAAATTCAGATACAGTTACATGTTCAAAAGATAACAAAATGCTGTACTGCAATGTCAACATGTAGAAAATTAAATTGTTATTGTCTTGATACATTTCTTTGCATTCAGAAAACAAAAACAAAATACTATACTCCAATGTCAACAAATCAATCACGTGGCACGTGTAATCTCAATACATACTGTATGGAGTCGTATAGGAAGAAATGCTCAACGCCATCACTCAGTCTTTGCAGGGATATGGTTTCCACCCGTAGCAATCTTGTAAAGATAAAATCCAGTCATGAGGACGCTGCAAATAGCAAGCCATTAAGAACTTGGGTAAAATTAGTATTAACTCAAACAGCTCGTAGTAAATTAAAACAATTAAGAAGTAAATTTTTCTATATTCAACAAATAACAATAACAAACAAGGTGGCACAATTCAGAAAATAGCAACCTTCACCTCTTGCTCTCAACAACATTCTCATGCAAATGAAAAGGAACCATGAAACTTGAATTATCCACAACTTCAACTATTAACATAACTTATAAATCTTGTAAGCTTGTTGACCATTTCCCGTGAAGTTTTGATATTACAGTCCACATTTTATCCATGATTCTCGGCAGTTAACTTCTACATTTCAAAGTTCAATTATCATATGCAAGAAATATGTAGCTATAAAAAAAGTAAAATCAGCTCATCCTTGATCTTCAAATCAGGATATAGCAAACACATTTGCATTTTAGCTACAAATGCCAATTAAAATTAAAGAAAACAGGCTGAATCAGTTCGAAACAGTTCGTTTATCCGGGCCAGGGTGGTACCCCGCCCTTAGCCTCTTTACCAGAAACAGATAAGCTGCCTAGCCTCCCTTACTCCTCTTCTGATGTGCCATTACCAATCAGGGGCAACCCCCAGTCATGCCACCCATGACCTCAGAAGAACTTTCTTGAGCAATAGTTCCACGATTCCAACAAGCTACTAGTATGGGGCACGTTTTTCATGGCAAGATCCATTCGGTTTCTCATCCACAAAATTTTCACTTTTTGGTATGGTTCCAATTTTCAAACTTCTGTATTGAACATATGAGAAACTAACTAATACATGTCACAAAATTTAAGCAGGTTTGGACTAGTTGTGATGTGAATAGCTTTAGTCAAGATATCAATAGTATTCCACTACATCCTAGCCTACTTTATCCACTTTTCATCTTTTCAATGATTTTTCCGATGAAAATTCCAACTGCAGGACCCAACCCAGAGAATCCTTTCTTCTCTTCTCTTCTCTTCTCATCATCAAGGGCAAAATGATAGAGACTGCCAAAGGGAAGAAAAGTCTCGAATATACCACTTTTATATGCTTTCACCCGCATCTCTCTTTTTTTCTTATTCTCTTTACAGGATTCCCCCATTCCTTCCTCCCTCGCAACATGGAAACAACACTCTCGACCACAAACTCTACTAATACCCCCTGGCACACACCACCACCACAATTTCTATCACAGCCCACCTATGATGCACCGATACGGATACGCGTGTTCGAAACGACACGTATCAGATACGTCGACACACAATTTTCGAAAAAGTACCGACACCGACACGCCGCCGATATGTCGATTAAATTTTTTTAATTTAATTTTTTTAACTTTATAGCCTAAAGAAAATAAAAATTTCTATACTTATTGCATAAAAAACAATACTAAAACATGATTTACCTATTTTAACATTAACAAACACATAATTAGTCCTTTTAAAATCTTGACCGGCCCATAAAGATTGACCTATTTTTTTTTAAACCCTAAATAAATATCCGACAAAGTGTCCGATACGTATCCGACACGGACACGCCGGTGGCGGTGGAGTGTCTGTGCTTCTTAGCAGCCCACTTCACAATCACAATTTTCGCTCCTAAAAAATCACACGTGTACAACAGTAAAGAGGATCTGTAGCATATAACACTTAAAGTTGGAAGCAATCAAAAGATGGTGAAAATAGCTACAAAGGAGCTAAAATTTTCAGAATCAACTTCGGCACTCACTGATAGGTTCAAGTGTCAACTCATTCTTGGCCTTGATTTTTCAGAATAAACTCGGGCATCCCTTGAGAAGAAGTTATTCATCTCTCTGAACACATTGATGGTCCACTATGGTCGACAGATTTTTTCCTGGACATGCCCTCAAAAGGAAAAGGAAAAGGAAAAGGAAAAGGCAAGGGAGCTTTCTTGTGATGTGAGTATACACAATCTATATTGTTCTGGTCAATGTGTGGAATGATTTCTATAGAGGACTGATTTTACAACCCAAATTCATTATGACTTAAGTATTCTTAATCTATAATTACTTTCTTTTCACCAACTTCTTTTGGTTGTGTTTTTCCATTTTTGATAAGCCTATTTCTGCTTGCTATAGAAAGGAGCGAAGAGATGATTGTTCAAATGTACTGTATGGAAGAAGTGATTTCTATATGACATTCAAGAAGTAAAGATAGAAAACAATTATTATCAACTATATTCTGCATTTTGAACATAACAAACATGACAGATTAGTGCAACACTAAAACTGATATGCAGAGAAAGTTATATGATACGATATAGCAAAAGCCAAAGAATGCAGATAACCGTGTACGCAAATTTGGACATCCAAAACCAGATGCAAGGGTTTAGTCATTTTCAGTTACCTGATCCCAGCAACAATACCAGCTGGCATTATTTTTGAAGTTTGCATGTACCGCTGTCCCATGACCCATGTCAGCATAGCAGCACAGGCTGTTGAAAGCCATGTACATTGGTAAATATATTTAGTAAATAAGCGATGACACCAGGAAAATAAAAAGGGCAAAGCATGTTCAATTTCCCATTCAATATGTTTTAAGTTGGCATGGTTAAGAATTGAGATGAATAGGAAGTAGAGCAGTTAAAAAGGGGCCGATTATGAGAAAATCACATTGTCTGTCCATAGGCAATATACAAGAGTTAATTACTCAAAAGGTAAAATTTAAATCCTAAATAAAATATCTAGAAGGGTCATCAAGTTAAATTTAACAAATTGCACGATCTTGTAAATTCATACATAAAGTTCCAACTGTTTTGACATCACTAAAGATTCCCATGGTTTTCCTCAAGAACCACAAATAGCAGAAGATTACCCATTCAAGTAATTTTGTTCAAATAAAGGATCTACCTAAATCACGACACTTAAATTACTTCTTTCCATGAAGCCTTGTCACAGATAGGTCAAATATTTTTTGAATAACGAATACCTTTCCACCTAATATTTAATCTGCTGGGAGACAAGTAGAAGTGTTTTCGCTGTTTCATATTTAAGGAAACGAATTTTTCAACAAGTGTTCAATGCTCTGTCTACATGGTCCACTCAAACAAGTTCATAATGTTTATAATCGCCAATTTACTGATTTGTGACAACCAGGTCACGTTTATATCATGGAAATGTGAGCCCCAACATTTGAGATCAATACACCAATGTTCAACAAGTTGGTGTCTTATAATTGAACATTAGCTAGGAAAAAGCAGATTACATCAAGTGGTTCAGAATAATGGATACTTAATCATGTAAGATAAAATAAGAATGTCTCCTTTACACCTTATACTTTTGAACATTGGATGGTAAAATTTTCATGGTGATAAGATATGTTAATCTTCAATTAACAGAGAGAGAGAGAATTTTATAAGTCAGCCTGGAAAGGAGAATAATAAGTATGGTTTCAGCACCAATCATTCAATAGTCAAAGACAGAAACAGATATAATTACAATCCCAGGGCCAAATATTTTCGACGCTATACTCTATAGAGCTGACAATTTCTAGCATTTAACTGTAATCAATTTTTGAATGCAATAATTCAGAAATTGATTGTGCCTTTCATAACGGGCAACGGATGATCCATGTTGTTCATGCTCAAACTTTCCCATTCTTAGCGAGACAGACAACTGAGCTATGTGTTCTTAAGGTTTGCAGGGATGCACATTAAATGTTGTTTAAGCATCTACATGATAGATTTCTCGAATAATAGTAGTTAGTAGCTAGATTCATCTCATTGAAAATCTCCTCCATATCGATTCTACTGTGGTGGTTAACAAATAACAGTAGAACATACTCCTCCTGGCAGTAATTGGCATTGGGAAGCAAAATTAACCCTTATGAAGTCGGTACAATCAAAATTAACCCTTTCATTAGGTTTAAACACAGTGTATCTCCAACTTTCTGAATGCTACTCTATTGGCATATCATGTTCCTGTCAAAGATGAACTACACAGCACAGCATTTTCATATTCAAGAATGATCAATGTCACTTCTTTCCTACATAATTGATTTCTCAGAAATTCCATTGGCTAAAGAAGAAATAAATCATGCAACAATACAAAAGAAATCACTTTTACATTCTTGAGCAGCTCTGGAGTGCAAAACACTGAAAGTCAGGCCATACACATATTTGTTGAAAATTGGTTAGAAAGATATTGGTTTTGACTAACTTTGACCAATTATTTAAACAAGACTCGTTAGTCGAGTACAAGAATTATAAGGTCATATGTGTTCTACTACGCGAGTAGATTAACATAGTATATTTAGTTGCTCGAATCAATTTCGGTGAATGAGAAATTAAGGTCCAAAGTGAATCACTTAAATATACAAATATTGTTGAAAAATAGATTAGAATATTATGGAATATTCTAGAATTGTTTGGTTGAAAAGTCGTATCTGTTTAGACATGTCATTTCTAAATAGTCACATCCTTTCATTTTATAGACATGTCTTTTGGACATTCCCTTCTATGAAGTTGTGTCTTTTGAGATTCAGATATTATAAATAGGTCCCTTATAATTGCAAATTAAATAATTTCACTTTAAACAAAATATTGCTGCACTTTTTATACAAATCATTTTAGTTTAAAAATAATTTCTGCATAAAGTCTAAGTCTGGTTTTCATTTAAAAGAGTTAAAAAAATGTTGTCTGATTCGTTGTTCTCGTAATTTGGAATGCTCGTATTACAAGAAGTGGTCGTTGTCGTTGTCGTTGTCGTTGTCGTTGTATGGGAGACGTGTGCCGAGAAACCGTAAGCACCTATGCAAGACAATTTCGTCATAAAAGAAAAAGAGTCAAACTCTTAATTTCGTCATAAAAGAAAAAGAGTCAAATTCTTACTTCGACCAAATCTAATTCTTCGTTTTTCGATATTTGTGTAACACGTCATTTTGTTCGTTTTGCATGCACGTGATTAAATTATGAGAATATAAATAATGCACTAATTTTACCAACAAAATTGAACAAGGACCTAACTAAAAGCACCATGAAATTATAGTGGCAATTACAACTGAGAACAGAAAATTCCAAAAAAAAAAAAAAAGTAAATTAGTCGACAGACAGAAAAGCCAAGACTCTCTTCCCAATAATTTATATAGTAATCTTCTTTATTTGTGCTCTCAAGAATATGCAAGAAAAAATGCCATCTCATATCCGTTTCTAATTTAGATCCAATTCAAGACTGCGTGAATAAAAATCAAATTTCTTCAATAAACACAAACAAATTCTTTGATGATCCCCAAAACAGATAAATTAAACACGGAAATAAGCCCATAAGACAATGTAAATACTAATATATGTACGATAATCATTCATACCTGTTTCAAGAATCAAGGAAAAGTAAGAATTTTTGCGCTTGTGGAAGGCTTGGAGGCTGAGATAACCAGCAAGAATGAGCAATAATCCAGTGCCAAGCCCTCCAGCCAGTGAAGCTGTACTGCCTTTCTTGGCATACCCAATGATGCCACCACTCACCACAAGCAGCCCATATGGGATTGTAAAGCAAAAATCATGCATTTCTTTGAAAAAGATTGGAATTTTATGGGATTGAATTCAAGTTTTAGAGATCAAGAAAGAAAAAAGAATTGTGGGTTTCTGATTTCTGAATCTTTAGTGTCTCAACCTGAAAGTTTCAGTTGGTCAAAATGCTAGACGCCAGTTATCAGGCCTTTTCCATGTATTGACGTGTAGCGAAATGTCTATTATGTCCTTGGATTTTAAGCTGAACTGCTGGAGAGAAGAATGGAGACAATAAATGTGGATAAAACTTGAACTTGAGGGTAATGTGAGTCATCTGTATCTTTATCAATTGTATGCCTTGGCGCCATACTCCACGGAAGTAGTTTACTTTTTTTTTTTTTTGGGTAAATAGCACGAGGGTCCAAACTCTTGAACATTGTAACTATAAGGTCCTGAACATTTATTTACTAGCAGTTAAAGTCTCAAATCTATGAAACGTTAGCACTTGAGGTTGTTTTTTGATAGAAAATGTTAATTTGACCATTAAATGGTCAAAATTTTGTTAAATAGACTATTTTACTCTCAAATTAAATAATAAAAATAATAAATAAATAAAAATTACAACTAAACTCCAACAAACAAAAAATAAAATTGCAACCACAAAACAATCACGATTCAAGCAGCCCACAAGACAATCACGTTATCCTCCAGCAGCACACAAAATAATCACGATTCAAGTGGCAGCAATCCCGACAAGAATCTCAGCTATTAGATTGTTGCCATACAGCTAGAAAAACAACTGGTATTCTTATCTTTTTTTCATATTTGCATGTTTTCGCAAACCACTCTACTCTTGCTGGCAGCTCGGTTCGGCGTCGCACCACCAACTGAACGGCGAGGATAGCAAATCCTATGCCCTGATATCTCTACCGCCCATTCATTTCCTCTAACGCCGCCTAACCTTCATTCACCTCTAATGGCCGCAATGTACAAAACCGCCCATCATTTCTATTTCCTTCTCTTAATACTCTAGGGTTTCTTGATTCAATTTCAAATTCCAATTAGATCTCTTGACATTTCACATTTGATTTTCGGAATTAAACTCTTCAATGTCCGCATCCACAGTTTCCATCACTGCAAATGCCACCTCCGCCAGACGACAAGTGGTCGAGAAGAAACAGCCTACCGGCGGCTTAGACTTGGTCATCGACTCAACCCATATAGTCGCAACCGCGGCCTCCCCGACCACTCCCAATACTAACAACAACAATTCCAGTGCTAAACTCATAGCCGGTGGCACTTCAACCGCGATCCACAAGGATTTATTCGTGTTTCTCTCCGAATCTTCCTTCTTTTATTTTTTGCTTCAACTGGAGTTACAGAGAAAAGATTGAGATTTTGAGGTAGTGGCTGAGGGTCACAAAACCCAAAAACTGGATTCTGAACTTGAGGCATACATTCTGAACTGGGAAGAGATGCCAGGAGCACACGCTCCGATAACGTCTCCGACCAGTGCCATTGCAATTTTGGGGATTAGTTGTAAATTTACACTTGAAAAGGGTTGGGGTTTAGTTGTAATTTTGTTGGTTGGGGTTTAGTTGTAATTTTTATTTTTATTTCTTTTTCTTTTTTTTTATTATTCAATTTAAAATAAAATGGTATATTTAACAAAATTTTGACTATTTAACGGTCAAATTAACGGTTTCTATCAAAAAAAGGACCTCGAGCGCTAACGTTTCATAGGTTCGAAACTCCGGCTGCTAGTAAACAAATGTTCAAGACCCCATCGTTCCAACGTTTAAAAGTTCGAGACCTCTGGTGCTATTTACCCTTCTTTTTTCTTTTTACGTTCTTTTTTGCTTTTCCTTTTCTCAATTTCGAAATAATTAACCATTTTATAATTTAAATTTACCCATGATTCACTTTTAAGTTTTAATTCAAAATTAGGTAATTTAGTTTCTAATCAGTTTAACAAAAATACACGATTTGAATCAAATAATTGAAATCCACTAAATACACAAGACATCTTATTAGTGAAATTTTTGGTTCAAGACTAATTGTCGCATGCTAGTTGATAAATGTAATAACTAAGTGTATTTTACATATTTTTTTAGTATCTATTTATTATACAATTACTAATGTAATATTTATTGACTGTTATAATGTATTTATGACTTAGGATCAATCCCGAACTTAAGAAATACATTAGCAAAGAACATAGTAAAAACGAGTGTCAGTGTTAAACAATTGAAAGAGTAAACTTTTTAGAAGACCACAAGAAGATTTATAGAGTTTCACCAGGCATATAATATATCATGGGAAACATAATCGAATTTGGAGTTCAACAAAATTTATAGATCAAGAATCGGAATTGTATATCAAATGTATGTGCGTTTGGAGTTGGATATTCATGACTATGAAAAGGCAGCATGCACACGCACGCTAATAATTACTGAAATCCGACTTTGACTCGAATTATGACGTGTTTAGGGGCATTTTTGACAAGTTTGAGAAACAAAATTTAGGATTTTTGGGTACTCTATATATATACATGGTGTAGAAGTCATTGGAGATGATGCAATTTAAAAAAAAAATCAGAACAGAATAGAACTCCATGTATAAAATTTGAGAGTATAAAAACTGAGAATTAATTGGTTCAAGATTGAAACGGGAGATTTCAAGGTGAAAATTGGGTAATTGCTTCAAGACTGAGTTTATATAATAGTCATTGGCTAAATTTTCTTAATTGTGAGAAACAATCTAACCTAGTTTAATTGTGTGATTTCAATTTTCGAGTTATGATTCTAATTACAATTTTGTGTTGATTTTTTATCATGGACTTAATTGCTTTTTATGAATTTGGCCTATTCATGTTTTTAAATTTGTGTTGAAATTGAGAACTAAAATATCAATTTAGCTCTAAAGATTAAAAAAAGAATTTGCATAGAAAATAAAGATACACTTCTAATTTGTACAATTTTTTATTAAATTTCTTGCCATTGAATGCACTTGGATATATTAAAATTTACATAGAAATACAGTTGATTTACTTATATAAGTAAGTTTGATTCTACTCAAAAGAGATTCTCAAATAGTATAAATAAATTTGATCTTCAACACAGATCAAATAAATTACCATAGATCGATGGACAAAATTAAATAAGATATCTACTGTGAATGAAATCGTGAGTCTTAACATCTTTAAAATCATCAAGTTTTTCCAATTCGATTGTTGATCACTTTAATTAATTCTTAGTTTAGAGATTAATTTAATAAAAGCAAATGTCCTTGTTATATTTTTGCACCGATTCAAGCATCAGATAGGATTAATTAAGTTAATAGATAATGACACTGTCTTCGTGACAATGATACTCGATTCACTTCACGAACAATAATATTTAGCTTGTGCTTAAGCTAATCACCAACCGTAGGAAAATTTACTCTGCTACAAGCACACAAAAAAGTACTTTTTTGTCCGTCACTACGTCTTCTTTCTCTTAAACCAAAACTCATATATCTCTCTCAATTCCTCAATTTCTCCATATTCATCAAAATCAAACTCCCCTTAAACAAAACTCTCTCTCTCTCTCTCTCTCTCTCTCTCAATCTTTTCAACTCCTCAATCCATTAAAATCATCTACGGTCGAATTTCACCGCAAAGAAAAACGGTTTAGTAGTAAGTTGCTCCATGCATCAGAAAATTACGACCAAAAATATATATATATATATATATGACAGTGATCTCCTGCCCCTAGTGGGCAGGAAATCCTTGCCCACATGCTGTCAGCATGTGGGCAAGAAATTGCTGCCCACTAGGGGCAGCAGATCAGGACTCTATATATATATATTAATCTATATATATCGTATGCGTTTCAATGTTCGTAGTAGAAAATAAGATTTAAATCTTCAATGTTTTTCAATGCCTTTGTGAAGATTGACCTAAACAGACACTGAACTTGGAGACGGACATAAAGAAACCGGATTATCATGACATTTAAGCATCAGCAGAAGAAGCCGCGGCAGTATGACAATCTACTAGCTATATTTACCATGCCTCAGGAAACGCGCCTTAGAATCTACCAGGTTTAGGGTTAATTGAGTATTTTTCTTTGTTCGCGACTCTTTTCAGCAAGGCACTGTGATCCAATCAGAGACGTAATCCAGACTTGGTCGGACCTCACTTGTTCATCGTCGTCATTCCTATGCCAACTCCAAAATGCATGAGTCGAGTTCACAATCTTGAGCTCGCCATGACCAAAGCTTGCTTCACGGAAATTTGACCATTCAGGCTGGGGTTCTCTGTACCTGTCAATAATTTCCACGCTCCGCTAATATGGTCAATGCAGATATCTGGTATGATGAACCCACAAAAAATGCACAGAGGATGCTAGAATAACTACCATACAGGGCTTCTACTACCTAAATTAATAATGAGGAAGAAAGTATCTACAAGAAAGAATGGTCAAGCTGCCAATTAAAAAGACTGGTCAGGGAAAGTGTAGTAATGGATGTACCTTAATCCCCAACTCCGAGAGAAATAATAATTGAAAAAGTAAAATCATAAACGAACAAGAATGCATAGATTTATAGAGGTTCGCCCTCAATGTGAGAGCTATGTCCACTCATCACCACAGATTGCACCATAATGAAGGAGATTACAGCGGTTCTTCACACCTTTGTCTTATCTCATATACAAAAAAATGACCCACCCTCAACATAGAAACCAGGTTGGTCTGTGGTCAAGGGATAAATCAACAATATAATTAGGCTCCACATAGTCCAATAGGAAGATGGACATAGTTGAAACCCACTCAAGGCACGTATATCGTGTGACAGTTCCATTTCCATTGCATATGGACACAGCATAGAGAACAGAGAATGTCATGCCTTTCAGTTTCAGTTTATTTAATATTATATTCCTTAGTTTAAAGTAATGTGCATACATCTTATTAAGAGAAAACTTACTTGTGTGCTAAACCTTCTCTGTTTCCTCCATCACCAATAGTTATGTGGAAAGCTCCACAAGGATCAGATTTGCCATTGTAAACACGTTTCTGTTACAGAAGTACCAAATATAAATTCGTGAAGTGCCGAAAGATAAAACTAATGACAGAAACAACACCAGTATAAAACACCATACCGAGCGTTCATATGCATGAACATGGCCGGCTAAAACAATATCCACACCAGCAGCATAAAGCAATGGCTCCATCGCAGCCATCATGTCGTCACCTTCACCTTGATGAGCGTTATTACTGTTATACCATGGCACATGGAATAGAACAAGGAGCCAAGGTGTCCTTTCACGGTCCACTTCTGAAAGATCGGCCTACAATTCAAGGTTCAAGCAGGCATGCAGTTATATTTTCAGTGCGAAAAATCAAGTGTAAAAATTGATCCTTCATGAGTGACCAAATGCAACTTTCTTTGACAGTGAAAAAGGTGGAACCTTGAAACTGGAGTGCATGGACAAAAAAGACTTGGATATTTTTATTGGTCATATTGTCTCAAATAGTTGCACTTGTAAAGAAAATATCACTAGGGCCATTCACATAATCAGTATCTACACAACAGGTCATGACACATCACTGTCACTTAAGAATAAGTGTGGCATTAACCTAACCATAGGCTTGGATTAACTGTTGTATTACGTTCTATAAAAATTAGTGCATGCTGACTTGAATAAATCTTCTATAAATGTCTCGATAAAAGGATTTCTTTAAAGAAATTATGGAATTTAGCTAACCTTCAGCCACTTATATTGATCAGAGTACTTGTCATAATCTGTATATGAACCAAGCATGATAGCATGAACTCCTGCCACATCAAACGAATAATACAGATTTGAACTGGATCCACTCTCCTCATACGGCATCTTCCATCTCGAATTATAGGATACGAACCCATCCTTCAAGATTGGTATGTTCTCCTTCTCGTGATTACCTTGTGTCACCATCCAGGGTCTTGAACTCGCAAGTGGCTGCACCAGATCGCCAAATGTGTCCCACTTATGTTGCATGTAATCAGCATAGGAAAGATCTCCCGGGAGCAAATGCACATCGTATTTACACTGTTCTATGTGGTCTAAAGTTGACTTCGTCCATTCAGTCTGACCCAAATCCCCCGCAACAGCAAAAGTAATTGGGAATTGCGATGGCGGGGTTTTGAGCTGGAATTCGGTACCTTCTCCCCCACATCGGTAGAAATACAAGGTGTCATCTTCCAGTGGCCCAATTACGGTATGGTGTATCTTTCCTGAGCTGTACAGAAAATAACTATAACTAGTACTCTCTCCTTGAGCTTTGGAGCTGTAGTTTTTAGTTGATATTCCGTACTCGACAATAGAAGATGAAGATTTATCATTAGTAACCCATGTGACACGGATGTGCTTATCCCCAGCAAAGGAGATGTGAACCTGCAAATGGCCATGTGTGCAACAAAATTTAGAAAAATCAATCAGCCATTGTACCCAATCGAGCAACTCCGTCAAACAAATTTCTTAGAACTTCTTTAATATTGAAGCTTAAGATGGTCATATCAAACTTGGTCTTGTAAAAGAGACTTAACAGCAACTCGAATGATTTTCGAAACCAAATAACTCAAACTTTAATCTAGTCATTACAGGGTTTGGTCGAGGCGTCGAGCATATAATTATTTGTCCATACGATATGAGGAGACTGTACATTTGATTTAGTTATTATCCAGCAAAAATATAGTGTCATTTGATCAATAATTCTACAACTGCTAATGCCTTAAACCTCAACACACTCCAATACCTAAAAATCTTGTAAATCCATTATTAAATATACTGGCTCTAAAAACAACCAATCCCACTCTTTCAAGAATTGCAATCAAGACAAACGATAATCAATTAATCATTTGAAAGCCCAAAAAAAAATGAAAAATATCCAATTGCAAGAAAAAATCAATCCTGAATCTTAAGCAAAAATCAGGGATCTATTTCCTTTCCTTTAACTTGTTTCCTAATATTAACAATGGACCGAAACAAACAATGTGCCTTTTTTCCTTAAACGAAAAATGGATATTACCTGTTGAGGATGGGAGGAAGGCTTTGGATTCCATGGAAACTGAAGTGTTTTCCGAGGCGGTGGCCGGATATACTCTGAGGTGGTGGTGGTGGTGGTGGTGGCGGTGGCGGTTACTAGTGCTAATACTACTAGCAGTACCATCATTATCAGCTTCGGTTCCATGATTTTCCCTATTTCTGGGTACCCCGCGAACAGAGTCTTTGCAGCTAAGAAAGAGATGCAGTGTGAAATAGGGAAATAAATGAAGAGAATCGATTGTTTGTTTCGTGTAATTCGATTATTTTCCTCAACAAATTGTTGTTATACGGTAGGCTATTCTGGTTCTGGGACTATACTTTTTTTGTCGTTTTGTCCTGATCTGTTTGTCCTGGGACTATACTTTTTTTTTCTTTAGTATAGCAGCTGTCCGTTTCTAAACAAACTATAAAGGGACCGTGTTTTACGCTGGATAATGCTGATTGCGAATGTTTTTGCACAGTTAGTGCCTATTTGGCTAAAAACAGTTTTTTAATATTTTTAATAAAAGTAGGAGAATTTGGCGCAAATGGTCTCTAACGTATAATATTAGTACGCAAATGATCTATAATCTTTCATTTTTGGTGAAGTGGTCCCTAACATATCTATTTAAGTGCGCAATTGATCCTTTTTCATGGATTTCGTTAAAAATCCATTAAAAAACTTTCATTTAGGTACGCAAATGGTCCCTAAAATTTTTTTTGTCTTTATTAATTGAGATAAAATTGTCAAGTTACATTTTTTTCAACCTTTCAATTGGCGCAAATGGTCCCCTAACCTTAGTTAATTAAAAAAATTTGTAATTAGATTTCTAACCTTTGCAAAAAAGTGAAAATGAGTCCAATACTTTAATTTTTTGTTTTTCAAAAATTAAAAGAAACTGAATTATTTTTTATATTTTATGAACTATTATAAAATAACTAAAATTTAAACTCATAATTATTAACAAATGTGCTAATTAAAATTATTTTTTATTATTAAGCAGTTATATTATTTAAAATTCAAACTTTAATTTTATCATTACAACATAAAAAGAAAAATAAATTTGTCACAACTAATTTTTTTAATTATGCTCAACCCAACCCGCTTTTGAACTACAGTGCTACTGGCCAGCCAAATTTTAAATTTTAATTTATTTTTCTATTTAAAAGAAAAAAAGAAAAAAAAAATCTCACCATCTTCACCCCCAACGCACCGCACTGCACCATAGTCGATGACCAGGGGGAGAAATCCCCCCCTCCCCCCCGATCTGGTGAAAACCAGAGCTCGCCCTGGTTTCTGCCAAAACCAGATTTTGGTCGCAAAAATGGTATGGTAGGGTAGGGTAGGGTAGGGTAGGGTAGGGTAGGGTAGGGTGGGGTGGGGAATTTCCCCACGTTGTTTTCGGCACGGTGCTGAAAACAATAGGGGAGAAATTTTCCCCATTTTCGGCGTGGGGTGGTGGTGTAGGGGTGGGTGTGGTGTGGTGTGGTGTGGTGGGTGGGTAGATAAATGGGTTGGGTGATTTGGATCCAAAAAATTGTTAGTTTCTTTTAATTTTTAAAAAACAAAAAATTAAAGTATCGGACTTAATTAGAACTTTTTGCAAATATTAGGAATCTAATTACAAATTTTTTTGATTGAAACTAAGGTAGTGACCATTTGCGCCAATTGAAAGGTTCAAAAAAAATGTAACCTGACAATTTTACCTCTCCACTAATGAAGACAAAAAAAATTTAGGAACTATTTGCGCACCTAAATGAAAGGTTTTTAATAGATTTTTAATAGAATCCGTGAAAAATGACCAATTGCGCACCTAAATAGATAGGTTAGGGACCATTCCGCTAAAAATGAAAGGTTATAGACCATTTGTGCACTAATATCATACGTTAGGGACCATTACGCCAATTTCCCTAAAAGTTGATAAGAAGCGCATTTAAAAAATTAGTAAAAATTGTAAATCTTATATTAATTATTAATTTTAATTTTAATTTTTTAACAAATTTTTAAATTAAACCAAACAAAAACTTGAAGTTTCTTTAATTTTATTTAAAATTTTGTTAAAAAACTGAAGTTAAAATATACAATCAACAATAAATATATATAATGTACAATTTTATAAATTATTTAGCCCGAAAACTTTAGAAAAATAAAACATGTCAAGCCTTAGTTTTGGTCACAATTATGGAAGAAACCTTGCTGTGCAGTATTATTTATTATAATTTTTGGGGTAATTTGCACTTTTGGTCCTCAACTTTTTTAATTTGTAATTATCTACTCTCAAACTTTTTATTTGGTATTGATCATCCCCAACTTTTACATTTTGTTGCAAATCATGTCCTTTTGACATATTTTGACGAATTTGCCCTTCTTTTTTAATAAACAAAAATACAAAAAAGCTAAAAAAAAAAAGCAAATTGTAAATAAAGTCCTACAACTTTTAAAAAGTACAAAATAAGTTCATCTTCCACCCCACCTCACTTCACCTCACCTCACCTCACCTCACCTCTCTCTCTCTCTCTCTCTCTCTCTCTCTCTGCCCGATGTGACGTCAAATTCTGACGATTCCTCTGTCTCCATGGTTTCCCATTTCTCCGACTCCTTAACCCCTATAATTTACCCTTTCCAGCACCATGGACTAACTCCAAGATCAACAGCAAACTCTGGAGTCTGGACTTAATGCGTAGCCCCGCAAAGACTCCGAGATCAACCTCGAGCTCTAACAACGAAAACCCACATGTTAAATTCTTATGTAGCTTTTCTGGTAGTATATTACCACGCCCTCAAGATGGAAAACTCATATATGTAAGCGGCAATACGCGTATTGTGAGTGTCCCGCGAGATATCAGCTATGAGGATCTCAAGGAGAGGATGAGTGAGCGTTTCAAAGAGGCCACAATGTTAAAATATCAGCTGCCCAATGAGGATCTTGATGCTCTTGTATCAGTCTGCTGAGTCTATTGAGATGGAACTGTTAGATGATTTTTATGTTACCAACCAGTACTTTAATCAGAAGAATATGGAGGTTGGCCTCCATGGTCAGAGGAATCCAGAGCTGTCAATGCCTCCAATTAATTTAGGACATTTCAATATTCCTATAAAGTAATTTGACGTCATGTCGGGCACGGAGAGAGAGAGAGAGAGAGAGAGAGAGTGGGGGAGGTGGGGTGGGGTGGGGTGGGGTGGGGTGGGGTGGGGTGGATTTTTTTTGGAGAAGATGAACTAATTTTGTACTTTTTAAAAGTTGTAAGATAGTATTTGCAATTTGCTCTTATTTTTTTGTTATTTTTAACTTTTTTATATTTTTGTTTATTTAAAAAAATGGCAAATTCGTCAAAATATGTCAAAAAGACGTAATTTGCAACAAAATGTAAAAATTGGGGATGGCCAATGCTAAAAAAAAAAAGTTTGAAGGTAGACTAGTTACAAATTGATAAAATTGGAGACCAAAAGTGCAAATTAACCTAATTTTTGCTTGGAGTCCAGTGTAAAGAAAATATATTAAGGGTATTTTAGAATTTTCAAAAATAATTTTAAAATGCAAGAAATATAATGTCTATGGAACGATACATTGGAAATCCAAAACTGGTCAGCTACAGACCCAACCGCTGAAAGGAAAAACCATTTATACATAACTTGGCCAATATCATGTGTTTTCTCTCTCTATATATCGTATATCTCCTACATCTAAACCCCATTTTTCCCGTGCAAAACTTCAATCAAGAACGTTATAAATAACAAGGGCACATAACACTTCAAGGATGCATAGAATTCAACAGCTTAAGAGCCAGCGCCTCTTGCTCTGCTAGAGTAACGGTGTCGGCATTGACACCACCACTTGTATCCTTGTTTTTCTTACTCTCACCGTCATCACTGTCACTGCCAAAATAGATCTTGCCTTTTTTGTGGGCTCTGCTAGTGTTTGCTTCTCTATCTGAACCAGAGAGATCGTCTTCACTCCCAACAGCATCGTCCTCCTCGTCCTTTCCTCTCTTCCGCTTCAATTTTTCCTTCATTCGCTTTTCTTTCCGACGTTGCCGGTCCAAGGCCTTATCTTCCTTGTCCACCATCTTCATCTCTTCCCTCAACTCTGCATATCTTTGATTTACTGCAAAATGGGATAAAAAAACTAAAGTAATCACCATTCACCAAGTCAAATTCACAAATGGTTTAATCTTTGCCAAGATGCAAGGTCGAATTTCCACAGCCAAAAAAATGCTGCTACGGCATGCCGAGACTGTGATTCTCCAACAGCTTTATGTATGTCTTTATAGCTAGTTTGGTAAGGTGAATTGTACAACTAGACATTATTAGAAAAGACAAAAAAAGTCTAAAAACATTATCTATAATCCTGTCCAATCCTACCCAATACAGCATAAAACATACTCTTAATATCTTATTGAATCAACAATTGGATGTTAAGTCAGATATTTCTTCCCAAAAGCTTAACTGAATGCATAGCAGAGCAATCTAAATTCAATTCTAAGTGGTTTTACAGTTGGACAGTGAAATAACCAGAAAACTCCAAAGGATTTACAGTATCATTTGCATGTTGTGATATAACCTGCAATAGAATATACCTTTTTCTTTGTCTAGCCGAATGGAATCAATGCTGCTCTTTAGGTCAGATAATTTGGCAAGCGGGGGTAAAGTGTTGCCTTCCTCATCAAATACAACCCTAGTACCCACAGGCCTATGGACATTGATCTTCAACTTCTTCTTCTTTAAAACCCTCGTTGCAGGCCTGCAGAAGCAGATGGCAGAAGAAGCCAACTCAAAATTGGGGAAGTGGAAACCATACGATGTCAATGCATGCAGGGGGCAACATAGCTAACCACCTCTATAATTTGAAAATATTAGTAAATCACTGAAAAGATACAAAATTCACTAACTTTAGATACTATCCAAATGAAATCTATACCCAGGTAATGAATGAATATATAATATAGGAAGAGATAAAGTGAATCAGTATCGCAAGACTTTGCCTACTCTGTAAACATATAAGCAACAAACCCACTAATCATTTTTTAGTAATTTCTCTTTCACCAATCACAGAGCTATCCATTTAGTCATATATCTCAACAATTGAGAATAATAAGAAGCCACAAATCCAAATAAGAAAAATAAAAATAGCAAACGTACACAGCATCTTCAACGTCAGTTGATTTTCCATCCCCAACAAGCAGACTATCCTTCTCTAGAAGAAAATCCTTTTCTTCTTCCACTTCCTCAACTGTTCCAGTCCCCTGACTTTCTCTTGGAAGTTCAAACAAGTTCTTATCAGCAGTGCTTTCTGGCACAAGAGACGGCTCTTTGGACAAACTTTTGCCCTTAACTTTCTGCTTGAGAAACCGAATCTTGGGGGTCATAGGAAGACCTAATGATGCAGCGAATTCATCAACCGGAAGTTTTGTGACATCAAAAACCTCCTTATCCTTATGAAAATGTATTGACTTCAAGTAAGTGATAAAGGCTCTCTGAGCCAGACTCAACAGATTGGGGTACTTGACTAATAAAGCCGACAACAGTCCAGAAACAGTTTGCAGTATCTTTCCCTGCATCAAGGAATGAATACAGAATTAGCAAAGACAAGATGCAACATGATTATAGAATCTCAAGATTATAGCAGTTCGATTTTTTTTTTAACTCAGCCATCTTCCTCAGCAAATAATACAAAGAGCATTCTGGTTGTGCTCCAGAGTAAGTCAAACCCACTTTTAAGATACTTATTTTGCGAGACATGATTTTCAAAGTCACTTTTTTGACTACAAGATTTACTTGTCTAGAATCTAAAAAAGAAGTAAACTTCTAAGCAAGGAAGAACCGACACAATTTTTGTGACGACAGAGATTTCTCTAGTCGGGATCTTACTCCCAGCCGCACTCCATCCATACTATCCACTCCGTATTGAACTTAAGTGCCTAGAGGTCTTGGGTTCAAATCGTTGGGGACGCGAAAGAAATTCGTGAGGAGTTAAAATGGCTCAGGCCCTCCCAAAACGGACAGTATGGATGAATATCGGCTAGGAGTAAGATACCGACTAGAGGGATCCCTATCGTCACAAAAAAACGTGCATTTTTTTGTGCGTTTTTTTGTGACGATAGGGATCCCTCTAGTCGGTATCTTACCTCCAGCCGATACTCATCCATACTGTCGGCTTTGGGAGGACCTGAACCCTCTTAACCCACTCACGGATTTCTTTCGCGTCTCCAGTAATTCGAACACAAGACCTCTCCTTACGAGCCACTTAAATTCATTACTAGTACCAGATGCGTGTCAGACACAACATAGACACGGATAAGCAATTTTTCAAATAAAGTAAGATACGACACGTCGAAAACACATCCGTTAAAATAATATTAAAATATATTTTATTTTCTATTTTTAAAATTTTTGTACTGTAGAACATTTTTATTTTATTTTATAGTTTTTAAAATCGTGCAAGTCTTTTTTCAAATGACATGGGTCTTTCTTTTGCAAATGAAGTTAAATTGGCATGGGTTTTTGCACAGATACACGTGTCAGACACAACATGGACACAGACTAGCAATATTTCAAATAAAATATTAAATTTTTGTAGTGTAGAACATTTTTCTTTTATTTTATAGTTTTTAAAATCGTGCAAGTCTTTTTTCAAATGACATGGGTCTTTCTTTTGCAAATGAAGTTAAATTGGCATAGGTTTTTGCATTTCAAGTTAAATTGGCATAGATCTTTTTGCAATTGAAATTGAAATTGTGTGGATCTTTGTGCAATTGGAGTTAAAATCAATGCTTCCCACAATTTGGCTCATTTTCAATTAATGAACATGTTTGGGGAAAACCATGTGTTTCATAATAGGGCTTAACATAGCTTTAGTTTTTAGGGCAAGTTTTTAGGGTTCCAAAACAGCAGCACTGTCTCCCTTCCCTCTCCGTTTGCTCTTCCATCCTTGCCGGCGGGGCCTCTTCCAATGACACATCTTCCATTTACTTGCCGATGGCCTCCGTTATCTCTTCACCATGTCAATAACGTGTCCTGATCGGGCGGGGGGGAGCAACACGCCACCTTGCGAGTCCGATAAGTGTTACCTGTCAGACGCCTACACAAAGCTCTGGTGGCGTGTCGGTGCTTCCTAGCCTCAGCTTTAGCCAAACATGTTTTTAGCTTTGAAAGTTAATTTGAAGTATCTTTCTTTACCAAACATGTTTGGCTTCTCTTTTGAATCTTTAGTACAAAAATTGGCTTTTTTACAAAAGCCAACTCTTACCTACTTAAATAAGCAACTTCCCTTCTTTTTAGCTTGCCCAAACATGCTCTTAAGCACAGCCAGACATGCTGAAAACAAACTATTAGAAGGCCAGGAAGGATTAATTAATTTTGAGAAAGACAATTGCACCTTATTAGACCGAATGGGTATCTTTTTCTCTTGTAATTTGGCGAGCATCTTTGTTTCTGAGGGTGTGAGGAATAGAACAGATCTCCCACCAGAAAGGTAGCGAGCAGTACGCCCTACTCTATGTATGTAGGCATCGACATCTTCTGGGCAATCCACCTACAAGGTGAAGTCAATTAATTAAATCACAAACCTGAATTCTTGACATGTATTTTACAAGTGGAACATCTGTTTAATCTTTATCACTCCAATATTGAAGATTTTCTTTTTAACAAACAAGCAACAAACCTGGACAACCCAATCGACACTCTTGAAGTCAAGCCCTCTTGAAGCAACATCAGTGGCGAACAAAACTGAAACCTTTTCAGAAAACTGAGAGCATATCCCCATCCGTCTCTCCTGATTCATCCTTCCATGAACACATCTCAATGGGATTCCTGGCCGCAATTTCTTGAATACTTCAAAAACAAATTTTACCTGTTTGTATCACAAGCTTTCAAGATAAGCAATTTATGAAGGCTTCATCGGGTCATAAACTTAAAGCTATGAGGAACAAATAAATAGAAAAAGAAAGAAGGAAAATAAAAAATACACACCGGACCCAAATGTACATCAATAAGATAAATAGCATGAACAGGAAAAAGGCATATGTTGCCTAGGGGTATTAAATGACTCCTATCAGACCGGCATAGGCACTTTTACGCATGCCATCAAGGTGCTTCAATTTCCTACATAACATGCACTTTTGCCCCATCCTTACCCAGCACCCCTATCCCCAGCCATAATAAGACATGACCAAAGAGAAGGCTTTTGATTAACCAAAAAAATAACAGCAATACGCAAAGCCTTATCTCAATTGTGTAATATCAACAATTAACGAACTGCCTAAGCCCATGTTTGTCAAATCTTAAATTATAATTTAAACTGGTCAAAATGGTCAAATATAATTTTTATCCACACATTTCGTAAGACCCACAACTTACCACCCACTTATTATCCATTATAAGCACTTAAAAAAAATTTAGCACTACCAAACATGCTAAATAGGAACAGAAGAAATTTCAACAACCACCTTTTCCAGAGACAATGATAAGTAAATTTTAACAGGCTGCTTGGCTTGGTCCACATAAAAGTTAATATAAGACGACTCAATACTAGATTCAAGTTTGGCTTAAAAAAAAGGTTGCAGAAGTATTGGAAAATTTTATGAGACATATCCAACTCAACTATTGGATTTGATTGAAAGATGATAGGAAGTTACCTGCTTGCAGCTTGAAAGAAATACCAATATCCTTGAGTTGAGATGGGCCTTCACAAAACTCCATAACATGTCTATTTTTTGGTCAAGAGGAACGACAATTGCGATTTGTTGTAAGCGATTTGGAGTAGCCGTCGCAGATTGCTCATGCACGCTTAAGTATTCTGGATCTTTCAGACTGAGTCTTGCAAGATCTTGAACTGACTTTGTTTGAGTTGCTGAGAACAGTAAGGTCTGTCGGTGCTTTGGTAACTGAGATATTATTGCATTTAATTCTTTCTTAAATCCCACGTCAAGAATACGATCTGCCTCATCGAGAACTAAAACCTGTTCACTGGCCAGAAATTTACACCAGAGTCAGATAATCATTGGATGAGCATAAAGATTCAGATAGAAGAAAATGAGACTAATATATTGAAGCTGAACTACTGCACACGGGATACTGTACATTAGTTTGATTAGTTTGATTTTCCCACATAAACCCATTTGAAGGACACCCATAACAGGTGTAATCCCCTGATGGGGATCTTTTCCCTCTGGTGAAACCCAAAAAAAAAAAAAAAGGAAAACCTCCCCCAACCTAAAAAAAGAAGAGATCTACTCTATCTACATATTCTCCACAATATATATCATTTATCCCTAACTTAGTATAACTAGGCAGGAAAACACTGAAGTCTAGAAAATGCCAGTAAATGACAATATACCAAAGAAATAGGTACAACAAAAGAAAGCCAAATAAGAATATCAAAAGAAGACCTGAAGCTGTGAACAATCAAAGTTTGGAGTCTCATCCATGTGCTGGAGAAGCCGGCCTGGAGTGCAAACCAATATGTTCAACTCGTTAACACTCTCTTTCTCTGTGTCAACACCTTTGCGACCACCAATTAGAAGGCCAGCACTGAAACCATGATGCCTCCCAACAGATTTTAGTACTTCAAAAAGCTGCCCAGCTAGTTCCCTTGTGGGAGACATGATGATGCATCCAACCCCATCCTCTGGACCCCATCGAGCCCTGTATAACTTCTCCAAAACCTGAAGAAGAAAGACAAGACTTAAAAGTGATTCGTACTTCTCATTGTCAATAAACACAAATAAGATCATACAATCTCCAAGAAAAGCAAGAGCCCAGATGAGCCAAGTTGCAATGCATAAAAGCATGCCGGTAGAATATCCTATACTCTCTGCACACTGCTGAAGATAAAACAATTCAAAAATTGGTTGCTGAAATCCCTAAATTTAACTTATCTTATAAGTCATAAATACAGGCCTCCTCATGTCAAGTAAAGTACTAAAGAGGACCTTTAGTATAACTAAATTTAATGACCTAAATTCACTCAATACTTCTATTTTTTTATTCTAGAATTCCAATCTCAAAACCTCATTGGCACTAATATGATATCAACATATTTTCTTAATATAGCTGCTGCTCCAAAATACTGGGGACACACGGGACTGCGTGTGAGTTTGTAAATATTCAATTAGAAAAAAAGAGAAATTCGTAGTAGTCATAATTTTTAACATTTTCTGCAGTACCCGTGCAACCAAAGAAAACCTAGCTTACCATTGACACTAAAATAATAATCCCAGAAGAGCTAAATTGAATTGCAATCAGAAAACATAAAATTTATATAGTAAGTGTTAAACCTATATTGAACAAAAACAAACTTGTTGAACAATATTAGTTTCACCATTTAAACAATCAGCATAAACGCAGTAAACAAGCAAAAAGAAAAGTCGATATTGAAATATAATCCACAATCAACTTATTTCCCGCAATTCTAGCCAGACACAAACCGGAATAATAAAAGCCAGGGTCTTTCCGGACCCGGTTTTCGCAGCTCCAAGGATATCGCGGCCGCAGAGCGAGTGCGGTAGCGTAGCCCTCTGAATTTCAGTCATTTTTTCGTACTTGGATTCGGCCAACCCATCTTTACTTCTCTTTGACAGTGGCAACTGGCTAAATTTTTCTACTCCAGCGTATCGAGAAAACGAGCCGTCTGGGAGTCTACCAATTCGAGACTTTTCGGGTAATGGAGATAAGGAGAGCGGGTTAGATCCAGAATCTGGTTTGCCCGACTCAATCCACGACTCGAGGAGCTCGAGTTCTTGGAACTCTGAATGGCGTTTCTGGAGCTTGAATTTCTTTGATTTAGTTTGAGGTCTTCTCATTTTCTTCGAGAGGTGGAGTGTGCTTTCCTGAGTCTGGATTGTATTTATACGGTGAGATTTCGAGAGAGGGAAAGGTCAGGAGGGCGCAGGGTCTAGGGTTTTTGATGGGACGGGCGAACCAGAACAAAGGGTTTTGTTTTTTTTTTTTTTTTTTTGGGGGGGGGGGGTGGTTGTAAGTAGATAACGCTTTGAGCGCCTTTTGTAGCCCTAATTTTGAATTTAGCACTGGCCTGATTTTGCTTAAAATTTAGGGAAATTGGCGCAAATGGACCTTCACCTTTGTCCTCAATGCAGAAATGATCCTCAAAATTTGTTTTTAGTACAAAAGACCCTAACATATGTGTTTTAGTGCATAATTTGATGAAAAAGACAAATCTACCTTTAATTTTATTTAGAAACATTTGTAATTGGATTCTTAATCTTTACAAAAGGTGCAAATATGTTCGATAATTTTATTTTTTATAAAAAAATTAAAGAAAAGCTAACTAGTTCTCTTTTTTTTTTTTTTTTTTTTGAATTAGCACTTTATTGACCAAATTGATAATTTACTAAATTATTTTGGACAAATAGCACTAGGGGTCCCAAACATATGAACGTTGTAATGATGGGATCTTGAACTTTTGTTTACTAACAGACGGAGTCCCTAATTTTTCAAACATACGCACCAGTGGTCCTTTTTGGACGAAAAACGTCAAAAATTCTGTTATATCATCATGCACTGAATTTTTGAAGGGTAAAATTGTCCAACGATGCTCAATTATCAAACTAAAGAGAAATTCATCAAGAAAGATATTCTACAAATAAAGCCCATAAATCAAATCCATCTACTATAATTTGAATCTCAAATATCATTCAATCAAAAGAAAAAACAAATTGATTATATCTACTCTTTCTTCATTTTTTTCCTTCTTTCAATTCATCCCACCACACTACACTTGTGTTGTCTTCAAAGAAAATCCAGAATGAACCTTCAATTCATTCTCTTCCATACTTGCCCATTCCATAACAGAAAGAAGAAACAGAAGACAATGACGAATAAGATGAACTTCCTGCTAAATGACAGCTCAGACCATACTTGCCCATTCTCTTCATTTTCTTGGTTTCAAATCCAAATCCAAATGACTGCTCGGACCAAATAAAATTTCTATTTTTATTATTATTCAAATAATTGTAATCTTCTTCGTCTTCAAATCTAAATGGTGGGTGAAGGCGTCGTGGAGGAGTGGTGGTGGGTGATAGTTTTGGTGGTTGTGAGAAGGAAAAAAGAAGG
Organism: Forsythia viridissima; assembly: GCA_030279155.1. Taxonomy (NCBI): domain Eukaryota; kingdom Viridiplantae; phylum Streptophyta; class Magnoliopsida; order Lamiales; family Oleaceae; genus Forsythia; species Forsythia viridissima. The sequence goes on from CM059033.1 coordinate 2,518,691, forward strand.
GAGCGGATAAAATTGGTGGTGGTTTGACATTTTGGGCTTGTATATATGCATTTTACACAATCATATGATAGAATTTGAATTAGGGTTTTTGTGGGATGGATTGAAAAAATGAAAAAAAAAAAAATGGAGAAGAAAGAGTAGATGAAATCAATTTTTTTTTTTTTTTGATTGAATGATATTTGAGATTCAATTTGTAGTAGATGGATTTGATTTATGTGCTTCATTTGTAGAATCTCATTCTTGATGAATTTCTCTTTGGTTTGATAATTGAGCATTGTTGGACAATTTTACCCTTCAAAAATTCAGCACGTGATGATATAATAGAATTTTTTACGTTTTTCGTCCAAAAAGGACTCTAGTTGTGTACGTTTGAAAGGTTAGGGACTCCGAATACTAGTAAACAAAAGTTTAAGACCCCATTGTTACAACGTTCAAAGGTTCGGGACCCCTAGTGCTATTTACCCAATTATTTTGTATATTTTACGAACTATTATAAAATAACTAAATTTAAACTCATAAGTATTAATAATATATTAAATAAAATTATTTTATTATTATTAAGTAGTTACATATTTGAAATTTAAAATTTTTATTTTATTGTTACAACAAAGAGAAAAAATTATTGTGTCACAAACTTTGTGCTCACATACTTTTATTTAATTGAGCTATTCGTTTATTAGTTATAAATATTAGAACTCCAATTATATTCTTCATATTTTAATTTATCGTTAAAAAATAAAGAACACATAATGTGTAATTAATTTTTATTAGTATTTTTATGTTAAAAATAATAATAATATTGGTTCAATTTTAGAAAATTATATACGCCATTTTGTTATTTATTTAACTTAATTTTTAAAAATTTCAAATCACATAGTAATTAGGTAAGGCAAAAGCTAGAGTGAAACTACGAGCTAAAAGGGGGCGTGCCCTACTATAAGATAATATGATACCATCCCCCACCTTTGGCGCACTTGTTTAATGAGCTAAGCCTAAGCGCCTTATAAGTCAAAAGCTAGCCTTACAACTAAAAGCAGGGTCGAAATCAATTTATCTTTTTCATGTGCTTTACTAGTAGGGCTAATGAACGACCATTTGATCTATGTCGTTCCAAGTTCAGCCAAGTCTGATTAGTTGTTCAAAAATGAGTGGAGCGAAGAACCGCGGTCATACTTTTAAACGAGATGACCTGACACCTGGGGCGATTGATCGATTCTCCCGTTGACTCGAATTCTTCGTTCCCGAAGGATACCAGTACCAGACTAATAGAATCGTCGAGCACTATAATCTAACGAACCGACCTAGTGATAGGAAGAGAAATAGCATATCGCAACTCACAACTCGCAACTCGCAACTTGCAACTGGTAAGCGATCTATTGGCTCTCTGTTAGAGGAACCCAAAAGGCGAATGATTGATAGATCGATTGGAGATTGATTGAGTGCCAAGGGCACCTGTATGGCCCATTCTCTTGTTTGCATATCCAAGAGGCTTAACGCCCTTGCTTCATAGACAGGGTTTGTGTGAAATGAGCAGTTTAGTAGGGAAAATCCAATTCCGTATCTCAACTCAATAGGTCGACCCGAGCCATCGCTATATGGTATGAGGAGTATGATAGCGCGAATAGCACAAGGAGGACAGAGGATAATTGACATTGACTTTTTTAGTTTTATAAGATTTCCACAGTAGTCCAACTACTACTAAAAGAGAGATGAACGTTCAAAAATCAGAAATTTGAAATGAATGCTCATAATTTCAAAGGGAAATCCGTTAAGGTTAATCGAAAGGGGAAGATTTTGAGTCCCACTCGGATTTAAATTTTTCAAATCACATAGCAATTACATATACTTAAAGCGCAATGATTTTAAATTCTTCTTTTATGAAAAAATTAATTGACACAACAATAGTGATATATTTAAGATGTTAGATTAAGATTTATTTAATAAATGTACCAGACCTATTTGTACATTTTGCAAGGATTATGAATCCAATTATAGTTTTCTAATTAAAAGTAAGAACATATTTGTTTTTTTCATCAAATATGGATTAATTGTGCACCAAAACACATAGGTTATGGTCTTTTGTGTAAAAAAAACGTTATGGGTCATTTGCGCCAATTTCCCTATAATTTATTAAAAATTTGAAATTAAATTAATAATTAACTTTTATTAACTTTTAAACCACCAATTTCATTAACTTTTATCAAAATCTGTTAAAAATTAATTTTTGGTGTTAATTTTAACAATTACATAGTTAACGATACCACAACTTTTATCAATATTTCAAATATATATTTCACCATTTTTTTTTTCGAAATTCTATAAAAGAACTATTTTTAAACTTCACCAAACGTGCAACTAATTATAATAAATTTTAAGATCTATAGCACACAATAATGAATAAACACTTAATTAGAATAAATTTCAAGACATATGTCACACAATAATCAATAAATTTAAATCAGTTAGAGAGAAACCTTATTTTTGGGGTAAATTATACTTACAAGTCCTTATCCTTTCATGTTAGCAATTTCAATCACGTTCGATTTTTTTCGCACATAATATCTCAATCTTTCATTAATTCGCATAGATTGTCATCATATGGGCCCTTTTAATGATTTTGCCACTAGCTTAAATAAATTAAATACGACTGCAACCAACGTCCAAAACACATCTACAACTACACAACTAACACCCAAACCCTAATCAATATTAACGAGTACAAGACATGGATGCTATTCATTTTCACAACAACAAAAGCATATTTAACTATATAAACAAACTAACTATCATGTCAATTTTGTGCCATTCGCCACTCCTAGATCACAATCAACGTTAAAAATCATCAAATATGGTTGTTCGTCCCCTTTGAACCCCATAATCACGACCATGTGGTTTCGTGTTGTCATACACATATATGTCATAGAAATTTCGCATTGCTAGTACATTCAAGTCTTGTTACATCATCATTACACATATACCATCTGTTACGAAATACAAAGTACAATTGTAAAGCACCCAAATGCATCATTTTCGATGTGCACTGGCCAACTGCTAGTAGTGCATTGCACCTCTCCTATGACTCGATAACTACCTAAAGGTATAACCTATACATGTTACATTAAAATATAACTTAAATGAAACAAATTATTATATAAACCCCCTAAGATTAAAGGTAATTGTCACCCTTTTTATTTAAGATGAAGTTTTGAGGTAATTGTCACCCTTTTTATTGTTTGAAAAGACATCTTTAACAAAGGGGTTTTTTTTTTTTTTTTTTTTTTTTTTTTTTTTTTTTTTTTTTTTTTTGGGTGGGGGGTGGGGTTTATGCCTTTTGTAGTCCTAATCTTGAATTTTGCACTTGCTTGATTTTGTTTAAAATTCATTAAAAAGTTTAAATTAAATTAACAATTAATTTTAATTACACATGTCATAGAATTTACAATTTTTATTAATTTTTTAACCATCTCTTTCATCAACTTTTACCCAAATACGCTACAAATATGATTTTTAGTATTATTTTTAACAATCACATATTTCACGAGACTCACAACTTTTATCAACTTTTTAATTAGAGCTGGCAAATAGATTGGGTTGGGCCGACCCAGCCTGCTAGAGCAGGGCCACACTTGAAATTGGACCATGCCAGCCTAGTTTTGTGTGGGCTAGAAATATGCTGGCCCAACCCTACAATCGTAGATAAACTTAAACAATAAGTATTTTGAGATTTTTAGAGAAATTAATTTATAAAATTGGGACTTTCATGTATTAGTCAATAGATTTAAATTAATTTTCTTTCAAAATAGTGATATTATTTTGGTTAATTGTAAACTATTTGTTGACAATTTTTTAAAAAAAATATAAATAGTAAAGATATGATAGTCTTATTGTTTTGAGTTATAAGCACGTTTTGCTTAAATTAAAAATTTTACTTATAAGTAAATTTAAAATAAATAAATTACTTATCATACCAAACATAATTTGAATTGAAACTTTAGTTAAATTAAATTGTAATTAAATATAAACAATTTTAAAACAATTTAAATTGGAGACTTGAACTTAGATTATTTTAGATTGATATTATTTGGATTATGTATTGTGGCTATTTACAAAATGAGTGATTAGTGTTAAGGAGCAATAAATAAATAAATCGGGCCGACTTGACTAACCCGATGACTAAATGGGCTGGGCCATATTGGTCTGGTTTTATTTGGACCAGGGCCAGCCCAACCCAATAATCTGGGTTATACGCGGGCCGACCGATTTTGCTACCTCTACTTTTAATCATATATTTTGCTATTTTTTTCAAAATCATATAAAAAAACTACTTTTAAACATCACCAAACGTGCACTTAATTAGAATAGATTTTAAGACCTATATCACACAATAATAAATAAACACTTGATTATAACAAATTTCAAGACCTATATCACACAATAAATGAACAAACACTTAATTGGAATAAATTTCAATACCTATATCAAACAATAATGAATAAATTTAAGAGAATTAGAAAGAAACCAATTTTTTGGTAAATTGAGTTTTCTTTATCTCATGTTAAAATTTCATCCACATTTAATTTTATTCATACTTATCATCTTAAACTTTTATTAATTCGCAAAAAGATCTTCAAATGATCTCTTTTGACGATTTTGCTGCTCACTTAAATAAATTAAAATAGCAAAAAAGAAAAACCTAATAAAAAAATTGTAATTAGATTCCTTACTTTTTTTCAAAAATACATAACAATCTCATTATATTCAATTATTTCAAACAATTAATATATATATTCTTCACTTTCTTATTCCAACCACCCCCACCCCCACCCCCACCCCCACCCAACTTGTGACCAAATTGAGATGGGGGAGATGGGGTGTTTACCTCCAATTTGAGACACAAACTCGATCTAATTTTTCGTGAATTTAGCATTTGTTTGATTTTGCTTAAAATTTATTAAAAAATTAAAGTCAAATTAATAATTAATTTTTATTACATATTTCATTAAATTCATATTTTTATCAACTTTTCAATCATATATTTTATCAACTTTGATTAAAATATGATTTTTAGCAAAAAAAATCAAAAGAGTTATTTATAACAATAACATATTTCATAAGACTTGCAATTTTTATCAACCATTCAATCACACATTTCACTGTTTTTTTTCCTTCTTCAATATCTCATAAAAAAAAAAAAAAAACTAATTTTAAACCTCACCAAACGTGCACTAAGTGCACTAATTAGAATAAATTTTAAGACTTGTAATATCACACAATAATGAATAAATTTAAGAGAATTAGAAAGAAACTATTTTTAGGGTAAATTATATTTATAGTCCTCATTCTTTTAGGTTTGCAGCAATTTCATCTATTTTCAATTTTATTCACACGTATCATCTCAACCTTTCATTAATTCGCACAGATTGTCACTACTAACGATTTTTGCAGCTAGCTTAAATAAATTAAAATTGAAAAAATTGTAATTAGAATCCATAGCTTTTTTTTTTAAAATACCAAATAATCTCTTTAGATTCAATGATTTCAATTAATTAAAAAAAAAAAACATATTTTTCTTCCCTTTCTTCTTCCATCCCAACCAACTTGTGATGAAGTCGGGGAGCGGGGAGGTGGAGGTGGGGGTGGGGGTGGGGGTGGGGAGGATTTCTCCCACTGGTTTTGAAGTTCAGGCCCGAAATTGGGAGGGGTGATAATCCCTCTCAATTTCGCACAGATCCGATGGAATAGGGTAGGATTGGGGGAAAATATGATATTCCCCCTTTTCTCCATTTTTTAGTTTTTGTTGTTAGTTTTTTTAAATTGTTTTAATAATAGAATGTCAAGAGACTATTTTGCCCTTGTTATATTTGTCAATTTTATATTATAAGTTTGACTTTTTGTTTTTGTTAATTAACAAACATTTGGACGAAAATCCATAAAGATTCTAGAGATCTTTTCGGCACATATATATTGAGGGATGTAAGTACGAGATTATAATATTTGGAATTTGATAACACATTTTTTTCTATTTTAAATAAAACGTGAAAAAAATGTTTGAAATTTATTTGTAATTTTAAAGAAGTTAGGAAATCCAAATGGAATTTTTTCATCATCACCGACCTTAGAAATGTTTTTTTTCCACCGGGGCAAAAAAATAGTAGTATGTATGTCACATTTCCGTTTCTCTCAAATTAAAACCCATATATATATATATCTCTATTTCTTCATATTCTTCAAAATTAAAATGGTCACTGAAGTTACCTTCAAATTACAAAATGGTGATTGAAGTTCAAAAATTTCAGTAGTGGTCACTGAAGTTAGAAATCATTTCACTAATGTCACTCCATTATATTTCTAATTTAAAATGGTGATGTGGCATGATGATGTGGTATTTATTTATTGCATAGTAGTTCATGTACTTTATATAATATTTATTTTACTTCCTATATTTCAATTAAGTCCTTCTAAAATTGTATCTTAGGTTCTTAATCTTTTACATTTTTACACTTTGGTCCTCAAATTTTTAATTATCTTTCAGTTAAGTCCTCTAAAAATTACATCTTAAATCATTAATCTTTTACATCTTTACACATTGGTCCCTAAATTTTTAATTATCTTTCATTTAAGTCCTTTAAAAATTGCATCTTAGGTCCTTCAACTTTATACATCTTCAAACTTTGGTATCTCAAATCCTTAATTTTAGTAGCCAAATAAGTGTATTTTTAATGGTCAAAATAAGTGCATTTTCAATTAAATCATTAACTTTACACTCGAATTTTCACCTAAACGAACAAAATAATATTATAGGGTTTGGCCACTAAAATGTCTACTTTTAGTGGTCAACTCTAAGTGATAAGTACGAATTTTACATTTATTTTGACCACTAAATAATTTATTATTTAATTATATTATTTTGTTCGTTTAGGTAAAAATTTGAGTGTAAAGTTAAGGATTTAATTGAAAGTATACTTATTTTGACCACTAAAATTACACTTATTTTAACCAATAAAATCAAGGATTTGGAGGACCAAAGTTTGAATATGTATAAATTTGAAGGACATAAGATGCAATTTTTTAGAAAACTTGATTGAAAGATAATTGAAAATTCGGAGACCAAAGTGTAAAGATGTAAAAAGTTAAAGGACCCTAAGATACAATTTTTAGAGGACTTAACTGAAATATAATTGAAAATTTGGAGACCAAAGTGTAAATATGTAAAAGATTAAGAACCTAAAATGCAATTTTTGAAAGATTTAATTGAAATGTAAGAACAAAAATGAATATATAAAGTATATGGACTACTATGTAATAAATAAATACCAAATCATCATGTCATATCACCATTTTAAATTAAAAATTTAATGGAATGATTATTAGTGAAAAGATTTCTAACTTCAATGATCACTATTGAAACTTTTGAACTTCAGTGGCCATTTTATAATTTGAAGGTAACTTGAGTGAGCTTTAGTGAAATTAACCCAAAGAAGAAGACAAATTCCCTGCAAATGAAGAAGTTGGAAATTGAAATTGAAAATGAAAATCACGCAAATACACTGTTTTTTCCTTGTCAAGAATAAGAAATTTCCTCTTGTTCCTGCGAACCATAAACATTCCCTAAAAAGAAGTAAAAGAGTCCTTCCCCTCTTTACTAAAATCCCAAGTTTTGTCAACAATTCAAACTCGATCATATATGTGTACATATAATTACACACAGGGAGAAATGGGCTGCAGAAATGGGGGGCTGAGTGAGGAAGAGAACAACGTGATGGCGGCTTCACTGACAGTGAGCGATGCTTTGCTATTCGCAACCATGTGCATCGTTGAGCTTCCGGTGGATGTTCATGCAAAAGATGGCTCTATTTATTCTGGAATTTTTTACACCGCCTGTGTCGACAAGGACTATGGTATTGTGGTCTTTGATGTCCCTCTTTTTTGCCTACGCTGCCCGTCTCTCTTGAAATTCTCAAAAATTCCTTATGGGTTTTAGTTTTATTGAGAAATTATGGTACTTTTGCTTGTTTTGTGATGATTTGTATTTCAATTTTGCCGTCTGATCTTTTATTTTTACTTTTCTACGAACTCAATTATCATTTTTTAGCTGATTAAATTAAAAAGTCAAGATTTTGATTTATTGGATTCTGTTAATTTATCATATTCTACTGTAGGATTAGTAACAAAACTTGAGACAATTGCTTATTTGTACACATTAAAGAAAGTGTAAATTAAGTACCTTTCAAATTTTTGGTTCTGCTCACTTGACAGGCACAATGATGATGATTGTTGCCTTAATATTTTTTTTTCTTCTCATATATACATGTTTGGTCCAGCTATTGTGCTGAAGAACGCGAGGATGATTAAAAAGGGGAACCGAGCTGCAAATGTTGCAAATGGGAGTATGATAGAAACGCTCATAGTTCAGTCAGAAGATCTTGTCCAAGTTGTTGCTAAGGCATGTCCCTGTGGTTTCTGAATTTAATTTTCACCATCTGATGGATTAAATCTGACGGCAAATTTCTGTAATAAAATTTGGCCGGTGTTTAGGGAGTTCATATTCCTTCAAATGGAGTTTCTGGATATGTAAGGAGGGACGGTTTAGAGGCCATTGCAGGCATTAATGAATGTTCAGAGAGGGAGGAAAAAGCTAACGAGTCCAATGGAGATAAAGAGCACAGAAGTGAGACAAGGTACCACATCCACAACACTTTCCAGTATTTTAATACTTAGCCGATAGGCAATTATCACAAGATTCATTGTCATTATGCCACTTGGTATTGGTTGATAGGCTGTCATACACCGGCTTCAGTAGGGCATCTTGGACGAGGCTCTAAGCTTGTTGCTTGAGACTTTAGATTGTTGAGAACATTGTAATTTTATGGCAACAATTAGAAGGGAACATATTCTTAAACTCCAATTTACATGCAGGTTTTCAGCCAGCTCGGAGATTGATTCTTCTTATAGCTTTGCCTCTGATGTGGAAAATCACTTGAGCAGATCTGCAGAAGGAGAAAATGAGGGATCAGATGGCACTGATTTTGGAAAGGTGAACTTTAAAGTGATGAATGGTTTATTACCCCACTTGAAGAATAATTGCAATATATTTTTACAGAATGGGATGTAGTAAAGTATGAAAGGCATGTGGATGCTATTTGTGCCTATATTCGTATTCATACTATGCATTTTGTAATTCTTTTCCACAATAAATAAGAACCTTACTCAGAAGGGCTTATAATTTTTTTTCACCTTTTCTTGCGATGCAGATGGAAGAGGCACATATTGTTTCGGCTGATGGAAGGTAGAGATTATAGTAAATTATTTTTATCTCTTTGTTTTTCTTTTTTGCTTCTATCTTGTGTATTTATTATGTTTATCGTGCATTTAACTTGAGTTTTTTTGCCTGTTGAATGGATATCTTGGCTTTGATCTTGTGTGGTTTCTTACTATCTCATTAGTAAACTGCATATTCAACTCTTTGTTTCACAATTTTCATGATGAATACCTTATGTTGTGTTTGGACATTGCAAAACGCGTCCATTAGTCATCACATTTTTATCTATTTTTAGATGGCCATCTCAGTGATCACTCTTTATGTCTATCTAATGTGCAAACTTACCTATTTTGTCATGAGATTGTTCTTTTATTCTCGCAGTATCCTAGACATTGGTTTTCTTCTTTGTTCTTGAGATTGTTTTAATTTTTCTGAATTCTATAATTTTTTTCTTCTCTGTCCTTATATGTTTTTGTACTTTCAACATGGTATTCCTTTTTTCGAGTTTGGATTTTTTTCCAAGTAAGTTTGCTGCATCATCCACAAATTCCTCCCGTTTATCATTGACAGACAGATTGGGGAGGTCTCGGCAGAAAAACAGAGCAATCACAAAGAGAACCCTGAGTTTCAAGATGAGAAAACTGTATGTTAATATCAGAATAAGCCCAGTACATTTAGTGAAAGTGTTAATTTTTCTAATTTTTTGTCAATTGGCACAATTCATGTATCTTTATTTTGCAGACCTGTGAAGTTCAAGGCTCAAGTTTAATCTGTGAGTTTCTTTCATGCTTCTTATTAGTTGCAATAGTTCGATAGAAATACTGTATTTTGGAGGCCTGGTATGAAATGGGTATTGTAGGGCAACATGGGTCTCTTCGAACTAAAAATGATATTCGGGAGGAGAGTCTCTTTGATCTAATTTCTTTTGTATTTCTACTTTCCATAATCTTGCGAAAAATGTTTGAAGAGGGCAAGAAAGACATTCTTGGTCTGTTCAGGATGCTGTGAATATTACCCCCCAAGAACATTATTTCTATGGATTTAGGAATTTTCAAATATTTGTGGATTATGAATTGAGGAAAAGGCTTGTCTTGGGAACATGACCCAAGTTAAAGCACAATGTAATCACCTTGTTGGCTTTCTGGAACTGCAGAATATTATGAAAGCAATAGGCATTTCATTCCAATAAACCCTTCTACTTCCCACAACCAAGGTTGGAATTGCATTTGCATTATAGATCTTCATTAATGAATGGAAGCTGTACATGATTTTATATGGGAAACAGAAAGGACTTCCTTATGTTTTGTGTTTTTGTGTGTGTGTTTGGGTTTTTTTATTTTTTATTTTTTTTAACTGCGGGGGATGGGGGGTTTGATAAGAAACCTGATTTTATTACACTGTCTAATTAAAACACTGACTTGACCCCAACGAAGTCTGCCAAATTATGGTAACAACAATTTATCAGAGATTAACCAGGATTCAATAAGCTAAATTGCAGCATGAGTGGATACACAGAGCTTGGTAGTTGAAGGGGGTATTTCGAATAAAGCATTCTGGTAGATTGTATCTGAATGTAGGATGCTGTTAGTTGCTGTTTGGATGCAGTAGCATCCCTACTAGAAAGAGTGTCCAGAAATGAGAAACTTCTTTTCTTGTCATGCTATGAATATTTCCATCCTATCTATTCCTTTTACTGGCTAAGCAGATTGGTTTTCTACTTTATGGGTCCTTCTTCTTTTATTCTTGCTTCATATAGTTCTATTTCTTTGCATATAGCAGATGCTTGTCAATCTCAATCAACTGCTGCTGAGAATATATTGGGGGAAATGGATATGCAAAAAACACTAAAAGGAGTATCTTCTGGTAGTCATGCTGCCTCCATTGTCAAACTGGATAATCAGAATCAGAAGAGGCCCACTTCAGAAGAGACCAAAAGTCCTGATGCTCTTTCATCTAGTGTTTCTGTAGCTGCCACACCCACCTTGGTTTTTTCTTCAGAGTCAAGCCCCAGTTCATCCTTGGCTTCTACTCCGTCTGTGCCTCCAAAAAGTTCCAATTTAAATAGAACTGCTAAGGTAAAGTGGATTTTCGGGATGGTTTAAGTTTTAGCCAAACATATGAGTTCCAAGTTTATAAATTATTTTAAAATTATCTAAACCCTAAACCACCTTTGCAAAAATCGTGATGTTTGTGATATTGGATAGTTTAGTTGCATTGCTCTTTTTGCGGAGTTACTATCCTTTGTCAAAGGTTTATTCAAAGCTTTTCAGGAACATTTGTCACTATTCAGTTATTAAATTTGAGAATATAGAAATAAGAACTTGATTTAAATAAACAAAAAAAGTTTATCCGTCAATGTAAATTAACTGTTATTAGTTCAGCACATTATTTCTTTCACAAGTTTAGCCATGTATTCCTTTCTATTTAGGAATTCAAGCTCAATCCTGAAGCAAAAATATTTTCTCCCTCGCTGGTGCACCATAGATCAGTGACTCCTCCTGCAGTGCAAACAGAAGCAAGTGTTGCTTACATGCCTGATGTCTATGCCATGGTACCCATTACCACTGCAGAAAACGAAGTTGACATCAGTTTGTTTGCCCCTCATTCTTCTCTGCCCGTGAAGTTTGTCCCATACAGTGATGTCATCATTGGAAATGGTGGCAGTGATGCACTGTATGCCCAACCTGTAAGCATTGCTGTTTTTAAATAACTATAAATTATTTTTCCTATTTCGAGACAGGTTTTACTTCCCTTTTTCATAAAATCATTAAGCATCAAATCGATGTTATCTGCATGTGCAAAACTCTGATGTATCATTTGATTCTTCTCCCAATCTCATTCTTCCCTAGCCAATTCATTGGTCAATGACATGCTTGTTTTTAGGTTATTCATAACTTTTATCTCTCTGTTTTGGGAATGGTTATTGGACATTGAATACTGTATATTGTATCAATTACTGTCGGAGCAATGTTAGATTGCACCAAAACAAATATCAGATAAGAGAACAAGAAGGGGTGCTGAAAGCTGCAGTGTTTCCGAAATATATGGTGCTGCTAATATTTATCGCTGTATTTCTTTTTCCATGTGTAGGTTGTTGGCCAAGTGTTAAGCAGGACACAACCAATTAGATATGCCAGTCAGTATCATAACCTTCAAGCTGGGACTGCTTATGTGTATCCAAATTCTCAAAATGTATATAGTATGGTTGTTTACACTCTTATTTACTGCAATATCATCGTATTTGGATACAACCAGTTTTGCAATGGGGTGGCTGATCTGTACCGATTGATGCTGTCAGGTTATTGCAGGACGAGCGGGGACTCTTGTTCGTGTGAATCCCATTTCAGTAAGACACAACCCATGACCTGCTAGGAATACTGTGAATATCTGTCAGTTTTTCTTTCAAATGGATCTAATCAGGCATCTGAATAGAGATAACCGAGCATGTCAGTAGTAAATATCATGCCTTTGCTTTTATGTTTAGGATGGAGGATTGGATAGAAAAAAGAAGCTAAAATCATGTTCACTATATGACTTCGGTACTACGTACAAAACATGCACTTGCATGTATGAACGTTGTCATATGCACATCAGGGAAGAAACTGCAAAATAATATATCTCTTATACTCTAGCCACCAAAGATCTTGCTTGATGCAATTTTTTATAATTGTTTCTCTGCTTGTGTTTCTTTTTCTCATCTTCTGCTTTTGGCTTTGGTGGCACCTTTGATCTGCTACCATCCAACTTCTTAATTGATTATTGCCTTCTATGCTTGTTTAAGGACGCCATTCAGAGTGCATCAGGGTTTTCTCAAGCAGCTACAGGACCTCTCTTGAATCCACATCACATGCATATTCCCAAGCACCAAGGTATAAGCTATACAGTTAATTGTTAATCATTAAAGTGCATTACAGAAAGTTGGATTTATTTCTATACGTGTTTTATTATTTGTGTGTAAGAAAAGTTGAAAGCCGCAAAAGAATGTTTCTGTAGTCCTGATAGTTTCCCTGATATTTGTTGTATAAGCATGCCTTTATCTTCAGCTCTTAGAAATGTAGTTTTTACTTCACATCATAATTGTAGAAGAATTTCTAATCAAGCATATGGATTCAATCAGATGGTCTATTGGGTTATGTATTTTGGAGGTAGCAGTTAATATTCTAAATTGGTTTTGAAGGTAGTGGTAGTCCAAGTGTTTTGATCATAAATTGAATTAAAGCATGGATTAGAGAACCTTTAGATCAGAATGCAGTTATCTTTCAGGGAAATTGGCACTGGATCTGGATGTACCCAACCTTCGCATAAGTTGGCACTCAGCCCCCAACTAATTTTTCTTGATATTTGGGTTCCCACTTATTGGGTCCATCCAAAAGAACCGTTAAACAATCAAGGGATTTGCACGACATATTTTTTGAGGTAACATGTATAAACAAAAGTAATTTCGTTGAAACAAAAAAACAAGGAAAAGAAAAAGGAAAGTAAACGAAAAGAAAAGAATACGTCTTATTTTTCTACTCACATTGATCCTATAAAGGGATCAGAACAAAATGCTAATGATAATACTACATGTTTTACTAAACGCTGCACAGCTACTTTATTTTTTTCCTTTATTTTTAACTCACAAAATCAAGAGATGAAGTTAATCAGCTAGCTACAGTTAATATTTTCTCGTCGCAACAGGACCAAAAACAGGAGGAAAATGGTCAGTTCAATTTTTGTCAGGAAGACAGTGACTTGCCGATATGTTCTGAGGGGACGGGGCTGGACTGTGAGGGAAGAAGATGACATTTTTTTTCTTTTCTTCTGCAATGAGCTGAATTGAGCAGAAATGATTTATGCAGTCAATCCCATGTATATTGGGAAAAAAGGAATAGTCGTCGTTATTTTCTTTTCTGTTTTATGCCCTCAAACAACATGTCAAGTGCAAATCACATGACCATTTAATGGTTTTTTTGGACAGAATCCTTCTTTGGGATCGGAGTGCTAGAATAATTAAATAATGGGGACCCAAATCAAACTTATGCAAAGGCTAGGGACCTCTGGTGCCAATTTCCCCATCTTTTACTTTTTGTTGTCCCCATGCGCTAATCTTGTGTTTATGGATAAATAGTTAGGCTGTCTGAAGTTAGCGACTGTGAGCGAAGGACTAAATTAAGGTCTTATCATTATTTTGGATGCAGATTCAGTTCAAACGAAATATATGCAGCCTGATTCGTAGTTACCATCACACACATGGACGAGCGTGGGCGATAGCTATGATCCAATGTGTAGTCGACTAAGTGACAGACGAGGTGCCTGTCCCAAAATAATGGAAAAAACAAAGAGAAAATGAAGACTTCAGATTCAAGAGAATAAGGATCAAGCTCATTTCAACTTATAGCTCTCTCATTTGTCCTGATTTCTTCTTTTTCCCTGTACTTTTACATTGTTGATGGTATATATTGAGCTACAACCCGTCGTCTTCTGGGTAGTTGCCAATATGTTAGGATCAAGCTCGGGTGCCAAAGCCGTTGCTTAGTGCCTCGTAAAGTGCCCGTGATATGTAATTAATTAATTATGTGAAATAAGTGTACTTTATCAAGTATGCCACTAGAGTTCCGCACTACTACCACCACAATAATTACAAATGTCGTCTGGAACATTTTTGGCATATTTCACTAGAAGTGTATTTTCACAGGAACTGTCGAGGCACTGCACCATGATGCCTTCTATAATAGCAAACAGACAACAGTCATTTACAATGCCATTTTCCATTCCAATTTGACAACCTCTCTTCACTGCAATGCGACCTATGGTATGCCAGGGTCGGGATCACGAATGGTTATTTGAGCACCTAGTTTGCTTGAATGAGTTCACATAGCATTTGGCGGTATTCACCTAATTCGTATGTTCGTAGATTTGGGGTAAAACACTCAAATGGTTATTGAACTTATACTTACATTTCAATTGAGTCACTCGTCTTTGATTTGTTTCAGAAGATTGGTCATTATCCTTTACTAATCTTAATAGAAATTAGCGACAAAGATTAATAGAATAATCAACTTGAAACAAAATATAATGTTTGGTGACTATTTTGAGTGACTAAAATGAAATCAGAGGATGTGGTCTCCATGAACCAAATAGTTTTATGTATCATGATAGAATCCTCGTCGAACCAGACCGAAACTGGTAGCTTTCCATCCGAACCGGTCTGATCTCAGCCCTAAAAAAATGAAAGTTCAGTTTTGTGAATATTGTTCATCACTTCGTTGGCATGAACATTATCCTATTACATTGAACAAAATCAAAGTTTTAACCTTAAACCCAGAGTTCAACTTCAGAGTGATTTGGCGTAGCTATTGCATTTAACAAAATCAAAGTTAAGGTGCGGATGGTTCATGAACCAATTAACTCTACTAACAAGAGTGCTTTTAATTACTAGCAACTTCATGGAGGATGGGGCTTAAGTCTTGAATATGAGAGTAATTCATGCCCCACAAATTGCTAATTAGATCGAGTAACAAAGCCTCGACTATCTTGCCCATCCCCACCTCATCTGCAAGGATGCCTCCTCTGATAGCAGATGCTTCTTGCTTCAAAGACCAAGCTAACCATTCTTTTTGGTACCTCAGCATCGGCATTATCAATTCAGATGGAGGCTCAACAGTTTCATTCACCAAGTCATTCCGATGACTCAGGTCAATGTCTTTTGCCAAGTCATGTGCAACGGCCATCTCTTGTTCTCTTGTTCCAATACTAGCGTGCAATATTCGTGCTATCTTCCAATTATGATTTTTTTTTCCAAAAAATTGTATATCAACAACTAAGAAGCGTCAACACGTCAACAGAGCTGGCACGTCGATGTCCAACACGTCCTCAACACCAACACACACAACATGCTCCGACATTTGTTGGCAATGCAAATTTAAATAGCCAAAACCAAAAGAACAAAATAAATAAATAAATAAATAAATAAAAGGCAATTTGGGAAAAAATAAAATAACTAACATTGAGCATTTGTTTGGTGTTGCTTAATAATTTTCATTAAATTCAATATTTTAGAATTTATATCTTTTTATAACTTAAAAGTTGTTAGTGAATGTGTGAATAAAAATAAGTTTTAAATTGTGGGTCTTACGAAATGTGTGAATAAAAATTATGATTAACCAACTGAAATTATAATTTAAGCAACCCCAGATATGTGCCAAGACAACTTAGTTAAAACAAATTGATGATCTATATGAAGAGCCTGTTTGGTGTATATTATAAACTAGTTTATTTGACAAAAACGAATTATTTGACCAAAAATAGTTTATTTGGCAAAAAAATTAGCCTTTGTAACATGATATCTGTGATTATTCTTAGTCAAATAAACTAATTTATAATCCACACCAAACGAGCTAAAAATTTGGCTCAAAATATGGTAACCAATAGTTTTTTTTTTTTTACCCTTTTAACTTATTTTAATCAGATTATAAAAAGAAATCAAAATGCCTGTTTCAAATATTTGAAATTGATACATATACATACACATATACATATGTACATATATATTAATAAAAATATCCGTTCCCAAATCATCCAGGAAATCAAAAGCGGGAAAGGAGCAACGGTAATTTTTTTATTTTATAAATACCCACATATTGCCATTAAAGATCACCGCTCTTTCTCCGCCTCTGCAGAAATCATCCAGGAAATCAAAGGCGCCAAAGTAGCAACGGTAATTTTTTTTTTAAAGAGATGATTGCCCCTTCTCCTCCGCCGCAGAGAATTCAGTCTGGGCCGCCATGGACGAGTTATACTCACAGCCGCCGGAAATAAAACGATGCCAAACTTCTCCACCGGCCTTTCTCCACCGCTGAGTTCATTCTGCACTGCCGGTAGACGAGTTATATTCTTGTGAGTAATTCAACAAAGAGGTCAGTTGCATCTATATGTTAGTATTATAATTGTGCATTTCATGTTTTCTTTCAATTTCAATCTGATTTTAGGGTTGCCAAACCCGTATCAATTTTCTTTGAATTGTGTATTTTCTTGATTTTCTTTTCGTAAGTTTTTGGAATTATGTGGTTCTTGATTTCTTTTCATTATTCGTTGGGGTTGCGAGACCACCCGTATAATTTTCTTGGAATTTTGTGTGGGTCCTCGATGTTCCTTTCCAGATAATACGCTAAAATCATTAGCCTTTTCTATTTTTCGAGATTATATTTTCTCGATACGCTAAGATTGTTTGCAATTATTGTGGAATCTTGCAGGTCTGCTTCATTATTTTTTAGCATTTCTCTTCTTGCTTTTTTTATTTTTCCATAATATATCGAGATTGTATACATGAATGGTTGGATATCCATTTATCTTATCTGGATTCTGGATTTTATTGCTGCTAAACATAATATGTTTATCTTTTTCAGTTTTGAGTAGTTTCTTTATTTTTTTAATTAAAATCCTATGTGGTTCTTGCTTTGATTGTTAGATGCATTAGAATGTTTTGAGTTTTATACATGGTTCTATTTGAATTGTGCATTAGAATGTATGATTTTGATTTTATGTTACCTCTGGTTTTGTTTTGTTTTAGTTCGTTAATTAATTCTTTAGATTCTTTTTTTTTCTTTATATAATTGTGATTAATAGTTTTCTTGTGTCTTTTATTGTCCGTGGATTTAATTTGATTGCATTTACTTTGTGATTGTTTGTTATTGTAATTTTTGTTTTCGAATGCTTTGAATTAATATACAAATAACCTCATATACTTTGGATTCTTGCCTATTTTGAGTTTCTCTATGTTGTTGAGTTTTTGTTATGGTGCTAGTGAATTTAATTTGGTTGCATTTACTTTGTGATTGTTCATTTTAGTATTGATTTATTATGGTTTTTGTTTTCTAATGTGTGAATGGTTGGTTTGCTTTGAATCAATTGATATTTTATACTTTGTTATTGTTGCCCATTTGAATTTTTTTATGTTGTTGAGTTTGTTGTGTTGTCCGTATATTTAACTTGGTTGACTAAGTGATGGTTTATTCATTGTAGTTTTTGTTTTCTAGCATTTTGAATCAATAAGCAAATAACATTTTATTCTTCGGATGTTCGACAATTTTGAATTTCTTTATATTGTTGAGTTGAGACGTGTTAAGTAGTGTCGCCCTTTGATTAATTTTGGTTGCATTTACTTAGTTATTGTTCATTTTGATGATTAATTCATTGTGTAACTTTTTTCCAATATATTTGGTTAGCTACTTGGCTTTTGTTGAATCAATATACAAAAATAAGCGTTTCTACTTTGGATTGTTGTCTATTTTGAGTTTTTATACATTTTTTTAGTTGTGTTTTGTTGCCCCGTGGATTTAACTTGGTTGCATTTACATAGTGATTGTTTAATTTGATGATTAATTTGTAGTAGATTTTGTTTTTCAATGTATTTGGCTAACCTTTTTGATGATATATACAAATTTCCTTCTATACTCTGGATTCTTGTTCATTTTGATTTCTTTATATTGTTTAGTTGTGTTGTGTTGCTCATAGTTTCAATTTCCTTCCATACATATTGTTCATTTTAATTATTGATTTATTGTGGATTTTATTTAGTTTTTTTTTTAATTTGAATAATTCTAGCTTTATTTTCCCTTACTTTGTTTACATTAGAATAAATTTCATTTTCTGTTATTTGAATTCTATTTTTATATTATTATTCTATTTGAAAATGAAAATTCTATTGTTATTTTGTGATTATTATTGTTGTAGGAGAAAAAATCTATTGCAATTTTGTGATTGTATTTTTCCAATGTAAATTTTTCTTAATAGATATTATCAGTAGAAATAGTGATTTTTTGATCGTCAACACTTGATCAGGTTAGTAATTATTACTTAATTGTAACATTTTTGAGCTTGTTGTATTATTACATCTTATTTTTTTCATGTAGATTTTAGAGTTTAAAACCCTATAGAATGAATTATGTGTACTTCAGTTTTGAGTTTTTATTTTTTAATTTTACACTTTGATGCTTTGATTAGTTAAGTTACTTAATTTTATGAATCACATTTTTATGAGTTAATTCTTTTTCTTTTATTTGTTGAGTGTGAAGCAAGTGCCATTTTTTCTTGGAATATTGTCAATATTGCCAAATACTTGGAGTATTTGGAGCACATTCTTCTTCAAGCACAAAAAAAGAATTCTTCTTCATCGAAACCGTGAGTTAAAAAATAATTGTGAGTTATTTTTTTCTTGGAATAATGCCAATGTGTGTTGCTTGATGCACTTCAATTACTTATATAGTGTTTGTGTTTGTTTTTCAGAGTTACAACCAGGATCGAAATTTCTTTTTGTTTCAACAATTACTAATTTCAAGATACATATGAAAAGTCGTCATTCTCCAGAAGTGGAAAGTATGGATGCGCATGTTATCAGGTGCACATTCTTTTAATCTTTCTTTTCCTTTTTAGTCTTCATGTGTTTGTTTAAATTTCTGAAGGCATAGAGTTTTCATATATGCTAGTGTTTTTTTTAAAAAAAATTCTTCTATTATAAAATTTTAAAAACACGTTATTTTCATTTATAATCTATATTTCAAAATTTAATTTGAAAACAATATTTTACACGAGAATCATATATGCTACCAAATGTTATTTCATCATTTTCATTAAAGTCAATATTTTACATTCATTTTATAATTTTAAAGAAAAAAACACTTTACTTTCATTTAAAATTAATTTTTCATTTGAAAACAACATTTTTACACGGATAACATTGTGTAATATGTTACTTCCTTATTTCGATTAAAATCAATATTTTAAAATTTATATTCTTTTATATTTTTTTTTAAAAATTTTTTTTTATATAAAATATTTAATTTTTCATTTACTAAAATATTTTTATATTTTACTTCCTCATTTTCATGAAAACCAATATTTAAGAATTAGTCTCATCAAAATTTTTAAAAATACATTACTTTCATTTAAAATCAATATTTTAAATTTTCTTTCGAAAATAAAATTTTACATTGACAACATATGTTACTTCTTCATTTTCGTTTTCATTAATATTTTAATATAAACAATTTCCTTTAAAAAATTACATTATTTTCGTTTAAAATTCAAATTTTCAATTGAAAACAACATATTTACACACCATATATGTCATACTTCTCCATTTTCGTTAATATTTTACAATTCATCTCATTTTATAATTTTTTAAAAATACATTATTTTTATTTAAAATTTACATTTAAAATCTATATTTAAAAAATTACATTATTTTCGTTTAAAATTCAAATTTTCAATTGAAAACAACATATTTACACACCATATATGTTATATTTCTCTATTTTCGTTAATATTTTACAATTCATCTTATTTTATAATTTTTTAAAAAATACATTATTTTCATTTAAAATCTATATTTAAAATTTACATTTTAAAACATTTTTACAATATGTTGATTCTTCATTTTCATTAAAATCAATATTTTAGAATTTATTTCCTCCTATAATTTTTCTAAAAATATACTTTTTTATTTTCATAAAAATCAATGTTTTAATATTTCTCTAAATTCAAATTTTCAATTGAAAACAACATATTTACACACCATATATGTTATATTTCTCCATTTTCGTTAATATTTTACAATTCATCTCATTTTATAATTTTTTAAAAAATACATTATTTTCATTTAAAATTTATATTTTAAAACATTTTTACAATATGTTGATTCTTCATTTTCATTAAAATCAATATTTTAGATTTTATCTCCTCCTATAATTTTTCTAAAAATATACTTTCTTATTTTCATTAAAATTAATGTTTTAATATTTCTTTAAATTCAAATTTTCAATTGAAAACAACATATTTACACACCATATATGTTATATTTCTCCATTTTCGTTAATATTTTACAATTCATCTCATTTTATAATTTTTTTAAAAATACATTATTTTCATTTAAAAGCTATATTTAAAATTTACATTAAAACATTTTTACAATATGTTGATTCTTCATTTTCATTAAAATCAATATTTTAGAATTTATCTCCTCCTAGAATTTTTCTAAAAATATACTTTCTTATTTTCATTAAAATCAATGTTTTAATATTTCTTTTGAAAAAAACATATGACCCGACCCGATCATATACCTTCATCATTTTCATTAAATCAACACTCTACAATTTATCCCATTCATATTTAATATCAATATTTTTTAATTTTCATTTGAAAACAATATTTTTACACTGGTGGGTAACATAATCCAAATGTTAATTCCTAATTTTCATTAAAATCAATATTTTACAATTTATATTTTATCATATTTCTAAAAATACATTATTTTCATTCAAACTCAATTTTTCATTTGAAAATAATATTTTACACAAGTATTATATGTACACAAGTATTATATGTGTTTTACCATATATCTTCCTCATTAATATATTACTATTTATTTCATTATATAATTTTTTAAAAATATATTATTTTCATCTGCAAATTAATATATTTCATATTTTCATTTGAAAATAACACTCTTACTCGAGTAACATATGTTACTTCTTTATTTTTATTAATATTTTTCAATTTATCTATTTTAAAAAAATAAATTATTTTAATTTAAAATTAATATTTTAAATTTTACATCGACAACATATGTTACTTCTTCATTTTCATTTTCATTAATATTTTAATATAAACATTTCCTTTTACAATTTTTTTTTAAAAAAATTACATTATTTTCGTTTAAAATTCAAATTTTTAATTGAAAACAACATATTTTACACACCATATATGTTATACTTCTCCATTTTCGTTAATATTTTACAATTCGTCTCATTTTATAATTTTTTTTAAAAATACATTATTTTCATTTAAAATCTATATTTAAAATTTTCATTTTAAACCTTTTTTACAATATGTTGATTCATCATTTTCATTAAAATCAATATTTTAGAATCTATTTCCTCCTATAATTTTTCTAAAAATACATATGTTACTTCCTTATTTTCATTAAAATCAATGTTTTAATATTTCATTTGAAAACAACATATGACCCGACCCGATTATATACCTCTTTATTTTCATTAAATCAACACTCTACAATTTATCTCATTCTATAATTTTTTTAAAAATATATAATTTTTATTTAATATCAATATTTTTTAATTTTCATTTGAAAACAATATTTTTACACGGGTGGGTAATATAATCCAAATGTTATTTCCTAATTTTCATTAAAATCAATATTTTACAATTTATCTTATTTTATCATATTTCTAAAAATACATCATCATTTTCATTCAAAGTCAATTTTTTATTTGAAAACAATATTTTACACGAGTATTGTATTATATGGTGTTTTACCATATATCTTCCTCATCAATATATTACTATTTATTTCATTATATAATTTTTTAATAATATATTATTTTCATCTACAAATCAATATATTTCATATTTTCATTTGAAAATAACAACACTCTTTTGCTCGAGTAACATATGTTACTTCTTTATTTTTATTTTCAATTTATCTATTTAAAAAAAATAAATTAATTTCAAATCAATATTTCAAATTTTCTTTCGAAAATAAAATTTTATATCGACAACATATGTTACTTTTTCATTTTCTTTTTCATTAATATTTTAATATAAATATTTTCTTTTATAATTTTTTAAAAAAAAGTACATTATTTTCGTTTAAAATTCAAAAATTCAAAATTTCATTTGAAAACAAACATATTTACACACCATATATGTTATACTTCTCCATTTTCGTTAATATTTTACAATTCATCTCATTTTATAATTTTTTAAAAAATACATTATTTTCATTTAAAATCTATATTTAAAATTTTCATTTAAATTTTTTTTTACAATATTGTTGATTCTTCATTTTCATTAAAATCAATATTTTAGAATTTATCTCCTCTTATAATTTTTCTAAAAATACATATTTTACTTCTTTATTTTCATTAAAATCAATGTTTTAATATTCCATTTGAAAACAACATATGACCCGACCCGATCATATACCTTCATCATTTTCATTAAATCAACACTTTACAATTTATCTCATTCTATAATTTTTTTAAAAATATATTATTTTTATTTGAAAACAATATTTTTACACGGGGGTGTGGGTAACATAATCCAAATGTTACTTCCTAATTTTCATTAGAATTAATATTTTACAATTTATCTTATTTTATCATATTTCTAAAAATACATCATTTTCATTTAAACTCAATTTTTTATTTGAAAACAATATTTTACACGAGTATTATATGTGTTTTACCATATATCTTCCTCATTAATATATTACTATTTATTTCATTTTATAATTTTTTCAAAATATATTATTTTCATCTATAAATCAATATATTTCATATTTTCATATTTTCATTTGAAAATAACACTCTTACTCGAGTAACATATGTTACTTCTTTATTTTTATTAATATTTTTCATTTTCATTAATATTTTAATATAAACATTTCTTTTTATAATTTTTTTTTAAAATTACATTATTTTTCTTTTAAAATTCAAATTTTCATTTGAAAACAATGTATTTACACACCATGTATGTTATACTTCTCCATTTTCGTTAATATTTTACAATTCATCTCATTTTATAATTTTTTAAAAAATACATAATTTTTATTTAAAATCTATATTTAAAATTTTCATTTTAAAACATTTTTACAATATGTTGATTCTTCATTTTTATTAAAATCAATATTTTAGAATTTATCTCCTCCTATAATTTTTCTAAAAATACATATGTTACTTCCTTATTTTCATTAAAATCAATGTTTTAATATTTCATTTGAAAACAACATATGACCCGACCTGATCATATACCTTCATCTTTTTCATTAATCATTTTCATTAAATTAACACTCTACAATTTATCTCATTATATAATTTTTTTAAAAATATATAATTTTTATTTAATATCAATATTTTTTAATTTTTATTTGAAAACAATATTTTTACACGGGTGGGTAACATAATCCAAATGATACTTCCTAATTTTCATTAAAATCAATATTTTACAATTTATCTTATTTTTAAAAATACATAATTTTCATTCAAAATCAAATTTTTTTATTTGAAAACAATATTTTACACGAGTATTATATGTGTTTTACAATATATCTTCCTCATTAATATATTACTATTTATTTCATTTTATAATTTTTTAAAAATATATTATTTTCATCTACAAATCAATATATTTCATATTTTCATTTGAAAATAACACTCGGGTAAGATATGTTACTTCTTTATTTTTATTAATATTTTTCAATTTATCTATTTTAAAAAATAAATTAATTTAATTTAAAAACAATATTTCAAGTTTTCATGTCAAATTTTCTTTCGAAAATAAAATTTTACATCGACAACATATGTTACTTCTTCATTTTCATTTTCATTAATATTTTAATATAAACACTTCCTTTTATAAATTTTTTTGAAAAAATTACATTATTTTCGTTTAAAATTCAAATTTTCATTTGAAAACAACATATTTACACACCATATGTTATACTTCTTCATTTTCGCTAATATTTTACAATTCATCTTATTTTACAATTTATTAAAAAATACATTATTTTCATTTTAAATCTATATTTGAAAATTTCATTTTAAAACATTTTTACAATATGTTGATTCTTCTTTTTCATTAAAATCAATATTTTAAAATTTATCTCCTCCTATAATTTTTCTAAAAATATATATATTACTTCCTTATTTTCATTCATATTTCATTTATCTCCTCCTATAATATTTTATTTGAAAACAACATATGACCTGACCCGATCATATACCTTCATCATTTTCATTAATCATTTTCATTAAATCAACATTCTACAATTTATCTCATTCTTTATTTTTTTAAAAAATAAATAATTTTTATTTAATATCAATATTTTTACACGGGTGGGTAACATAATCCAAATGATACTTCCTAATTTTCATTAAAATATTTTACAATTTATCTTATTTTAATATATTTCTAAAAATACATCATTTTCATTCAAACTCAATTTTTTATTTGAAAACAATATTTTACACGAGTATTATATGTGAACCATATATATTCCTCATTAATATATTACTATTTATTTCATTTTATAATTTTTTAAAAATATATTATTTTCATCTACAAATCAATATATTTCATATTTTCATTTGAAAATAACACTCTTACTCGAGTAACATATGTTACTTCTTTATTTTTATTAATATTTTTCAATTTATCTATTTTAAAAAAATAAATTATTTTAATTTAAAATCAATATTTCAAATTTTCATTTCAAAATAATATTTTTATACATAGTATGTGATATATTATGTAATACTTCCTCATTTTCATTAACTGAAATATTTTAAAATTTATCTTTGCTTGTAATTTTATTTTAAAAAATTTATTACTTTCATTTAAAATCTTCTTTTAAAAACAATATTTTTACACGGGTAATAAAATACATAATATTTATCATTATTAATGATTTGTTTTATAATATATCTTCTTTTATAATTTATTAAAAAATACATTATTTTCATTTCAAATCAATTTTTCAAAATTTTACTTGAAAATTACATTTTTTTTATAATTTTTTAAAAATCAACATTTCAAATTTTCATTTCAAAACAATATTTTTACACATAGTATGTGATTTTAAAATTTATCTTTGCTTGTAATTTTGTTTTAAAAAATTCATTACTTTTATTTAAAATCTTTTTACCCGGGTAATAAAATACATATTCTTTATCATTATTAATGATATGTTTTATAATATGTCTTCTTTTATAATTAATTTCATCTAAACTCAATATTTCAATTTTTAATTTAATTTTTTTTAACAAAGATAACAAATGTTACTTCTTTATTTTTATTAAAATCAATATTTTAGAATTTATCTCCTCTTATATATTTTTTTTAAAAAAATACATTACTTTCATTTAAATAAATATTTCAACTTTTCATTTTAAAACAATATTTTCATACGGATAATATATGTGTGGATTAATGTTCATACGTTACCTCTTCATTTTCATTAATATTGTAAATGAAAAATTGAAAAATTGATTTTAAGTTAAAATAAAATATTTCAACTTAAATCAATATTTCATATTTTACTTACTCATTTTTATTAAAATCAATATCTTTATATATTTTTTTAATAAAATACATTATTTTCATTTAAAATCAATGTTTAAATTTTCATTTACAAACAACATTTTACATGAGGTTTTATATGTTATTTCTTCATTTTCATTCAAATAAATATTTTAGGATTTATCTCATTTTTTAAATTTTTTAAAAATAAATTATTTTTATTTAAAGTCAATTTTTCAATTTTTCATTTAGAACTACACTTGTACACGATTAACATACGTTCTTTCTTATTACTTTCCTCATTTTCATGAAAATCAATCTTTTAGAATTTATCTCATCTTTTAATTTTGAAAAATACATCATCACTTTCATTTAAAATCAATATGCCAATATTTCATTTAAAATTTTATATGTCACTTCCTCATTTTCATTAATATTTTATAATTTATTTCATTTTATTATTTTTCAAAAAATGCATTATTTTTATTTAAAAATTATATTTTGCATTTTCATTTTGAAATATTTTTACAAAGGTAATACTAATACGTGTCATCAAATGTTGCTTCTTTATTTTCATTAAAATCAATTTTAGAATTTATCTCCTCTTGTAATTTTAAAATATGCATTTTGATAATTTTTTTAAAAAAATTACATTACTTTCATTTAAAATTAATATTTCAATATTTCATTTGAAACAATATTTTTACACGGATAACGTATGTGTCACTATTTTTTCTATAATTTTTTAAAAATATATTATTTTCATTTGAGATCAATATATTTCATATTTTCATTTGAAAACAACATATGTAATTACACATATTATGTTGCTTCATCATTTTCATTAATATTTTACAATTTTATCTTATTTTATAATTTTTTTAAAATACATTATTTTTATTTATAATCTATATTTAAAATTTCTTTTGAAAATATTTTTAGAAGGATAACATATGTGTTACCATATGTTGCTTCCTCGTTTTTAGAAGGATAACCATAGGTTGCTCCCCTCATTATCATTATAATCAATATTGAAAATTTATGACATCTTATTACATTTTCTAAAAATATATATTTTACTTCTTTATTTTCATTAAAATTAATATTTTACAATTTATCACATCTTATAACTCTTTTAAAAATACACTACTTTTATTTAAAATCAATATTTAAATATTTTATCTTTGAAAACAACATTTTTACACGAGTAACATATGTGACACCATATAATTTTTTTAAAAACATATTATTTTCATTTAAAATCAATATATTATAAATTTCATTTGAAAAGAACATTTCTACACATGTAAAATATATGTTAACTTATTATGTTACTTCCTCATTTTCTAATATATTTTATAATTTTATTTGATTTTATAATTTTTCATAAAATACTAATTATTTTCATTTAAATTCTATATTTGAAATTTTCATTTTATAATATTTTTACAAAGTTATCATATATAATTATCTTATGTTGCTTTCTCATTTTCATTAAATTTAATATTTTAAAATTTATCTACTCATATAATTTTTAGAATTTATCTCGTCAAAATACATGTTTCAAATATTTCAAATATGTACTATATATTAATTAAAAATATCTGTTATTTGAGAAAGCAAGTACAAATTATCCAGAAAATTAAAGGCGGTAAAGTAGCAACGGTAATTTAATTTAATTTATATTTTATTTTATCTACTCATATGTACTATATATTAATTAAAAATATCCCGTTATTTTAAAAAGCAAGTCCAAATTATCCAGGAAATCAAAGGCAGCAAAGTAGCAACAGTAATTTATTTATTTTTAATTTATATTGATTGCCATTAGAGATCACTGCCCTTTCTCCGCCGTCGCAGAAATCATCCAGAAAATCAAAGGAGCCAAAGTAGCAATGGTAATTTTTTTTTTTTTTTTTTTTATCAATTTTTTTTTTTTTTTAACAAATACCCTTAGAGATTGCCATTAGAGATGACTACCCCTTCTCCTCCACCGCAGAGAGTTTAGTCTGGTTCGCATTAGACGAGTAATACTCACAATCGGTGGAATTAAAACGATGCCAAACTTCTCCACTGGCCTTTCCACTGCTGAATTCATTCTACACCACCGGTAGACAGTTATATTCTTGTGAGTAATTCAACAAAGAGGTCAATTGCTTCTATCTGTTTGTATTATAATTGTGCCATTTCATGTTTTCTTTCAATTTCTTTTGCCAATTTTTTAAATTATTGTATGATGCGATAATTTTTTTCAGATTTTGTTTACTTCGGTTGTGCAGTATTTTTCTTGGAATTGTGTGGGTTCTTGTTTTTCTTTTCAGTACGTAATCCTTTAGGGTTACTCAATTTTCTTTGAATTGTGTATTTTCTTTTCATAAGTTCTTGGAATTATGTGGTTCTTGATTATCTTTTCATTATTCGTTCGGGGTTGCGAGACCACCCATCTCAATTTTATTGGAATTTTGTGTGGGTTCTTGATGTTCCTTTTAAGATAATAAGTTAAGATTGTTTGGAATTATTGTTAAATCTTGCAGGCCTGCTTCATTATTTTTTCGCATTTCTCTTTTTGGTTTTTTTATTTTTTCCCTATTCTTGATGATATACTGTATGCATGAATGGTTGGTTGGATATCCATTTATCTTATCTGGGATTCTAGATTTTATTGCTGTTGAATATACATGTTTATCTTTTTCAATTTTGAGTAGTTTCTTTATTTTTTTTAATCAAATTCCTATGCGGTTCTTACTTTGATTGTTAGATGCACTAGAATGAATGTTTTGATTTTGTATAAATGGTTCTATTTGAATTGTGCATTAGAATGTATGATTTTGATTTTATATTACGTGTGGTTCTGTTTTAGTTTGTTAATTAATTCCTTAGATTCTTTTTTTTTTTTTTTTATTTAACAATTGTTGCTTGTAATGAGGGATTAATATTTTTCTTGTGTCTTTTGTTTTCCTTGGATTTAATTTGTTTACAAATACTTTGTGATTGTTTATCATTGTGATTGTTGTTTTCAAATGCTTTGAATTGATATACAAATAACCTCGTATAGTTTGGATTGTTGCTTATTTTGAGTTTCTCTATATTGTTGAGTTTTGTAGTGGTGTTAGTGGATTTAATTTGGTTATATTTACTTAGTAATTGTTTATTTTGGTTATTGATTCATTGTGGTTTTTGTTTTCCAATGTGTATGGTTGGTTTGCTTTTAATCAATATACAAATGCTATTTTATATTTTGTTGTTTGTTGGCCCTTTGAATTTTTCTGTATTGTTGAGTTCATTGTCTTTTCCTTAGATTTAACTTGGTTTCATTTACCAAGTGATGGATTATTTTGATGATTGATTGATAGTGGTTTTTGTTTTCTAGTGTTTTGAATCACTATGTAAAATAATCTTTATTCTTTGGATGTTCATTTTTAGTTTCTTTATATTGTTGAGTTGAACATGTGTTGATTAGTGTTGCCCGTTGATTTATTTTTGTTTCATTTACTTAGTGATTGTTTATTTTGATGATTAATTCATTGTGGGTCTTGTTTTCCAATATATTTGGTTATATATTTGGCTTTTGTTGAATCAATATACAAATAACCATTTCTACTTTGGATTGTTGTCTATTTTGAGTTTTTATACATTTTTGAGTTGTATTTTGTTGCTTGTGGATTTTGGTTGCATTTACATAGTGATTGTTCAATTTGATTACCAATTCGTAGTAGATTTTGTTTCTCAATGTATTTGGCTGGCCTTTTTGATAATATATACAAATTTCCTTTTATACTGTCGATTCTTGCTCATTTTGATTTTCTTTATATTGTTTAGTCGTGTTAGCTTGTAGATTCAATTTCGTTTCATTTACATACAGATTGTTCATTTTGATTATTGATACATTGTGGATTTTATTTTTTATTTTTTGATTTGATTAATTCTAGTTTTGTTTTCCCATACTTTGTTTAAATTAGAATAATTTTCATTTTCTGTAAATGAATTCTATTTTAATACTATTACTTTGTTTGAAAATGGAATTTCTATTGTTATTTTTGTGATTATTATTGTTGTGAGAGGAAAAAAATCCATTGCAATCATCGTATTTTTCGATTGTAAATTTTTCTTGAGTACTAGTAATAGAGATTATCAGTGGAAATGGTGATTTTATAGACCGTCAACACTAAACATATTTTTCATGTAAATTTTAGAGTTATAAAACCTTATATGTGTACTTCAATTTTGAGTTTTTATTTTTTAAGTTTTGCACTTTATTTTTAATTTTATGAAACCACGGTTTTATGAGCTAATTTTTTTTTTTTTTTACTTGAATTGCAAGCGTCATTTTTTCTTGGAATAATGCCAATATGCGTGGCTTTGATATATACTTGGAGTATTTGGAGCACAAAAAAAAAAGAATTCTTCCTCAAGCACGAAAAATGTATATCTTGTTTGTTATTTGCTCTCTTGATTGTAAATATTTGGCGTTGAATTTGACAAACTGATGGTGTCAAATATAAAAATAAAAAAGATATAATCGTTTTGAAAAAATTACGAATAGGAAGTTGAGGTTGATAAGCATGTGATGTGAATACTTAGACTCGTCTGATATTTTGGCAATTACTCTTATTTTGACAAGTGAATCGGAATGAAGTAATGTTTAATACAACAACTACATCTTTCTTTGATCTCTCTTTCTATGATTTGCATCAACCATGTCTTCAATAATAACCGAGTCTTAATACTGGTATATTTTTTAAAAAATAGAAAAACTTGAGTTATAACTATTGATGTTATCAAATAATTAATAACATCGCATATGCCTCATACTGCTATTTCTAATTTATGAAGAGTATTATGAGAGTGTTTGTGTTGTTTTTAGAGTTACAACCAGGATCGGGATTTTTTTTTGTTTCGACAATTACTTGTTTCAAGATGCATATAATGAAAAGTCGTCATTCTCCGGAAGTGAAAAGGATGGATGCGCAGGTTAATAAAGATTAATTTATCATGTGCACATTCCTTTAATCTTTCTTTTCTTTTTTAGTCTTCGCGTGTTTGTGTAAATTTTTGAAGCCCCTATCTGTTCTAACTATACCAATATGCGAGTAAAAAATTCTCCTTTCATAAAATTTTGAAAAACACATTATTTTCATTTATTATCTATATTTAAATTTTTCATTTGAAAATAACTTTTTTACCCGATAATCATATGTGCATATGTTAATTCATCATTTTTATTAAAATTAATATTTTTACAATTTATCTCATTTTATAATTTTTTTTTAAAAAAAATTTACTATCATTTAAAATTAATTTTTTATTTGAAAACAACATTTTTACTCGAATAACATTGTGTAATATGCTACTTCCTTATTTCATTAAAATCAATATTTTAAAATTTATTACTTTCATTACTTTCATTTAAAATATTGTCTTTTAAAAACAACATTTTTATACGGGTAACAAAATACACATGTTAAAATCAATATTTTTACACATTACTAGTGGGCGCACGTGCGATGCACGTGGTAGAGTAAGAAATTAAAATTAGTAATGTGATAAATTTATAAAAGCAAATAAAACATGATTCAAATTTGTAGTAATAATCTATTTAATCAATATTTGGTAATGAATGCAATGACATAAAATACTGAAATTCAGTAGTTGAACTATAAAAGAGCAAATTGGAGTCTCAATTGAATATTGGATCTGTTATAATTTAATGTAGTGAGGAACATGAAAATGTCATAGTACACATAACAACAAATTAATAACATTAGAAGAACAAGAAATAAACTACTAAACTAAGTAGGGACTAATATTGTCCTTTCACGTTGTCGTTTGTAGACCTTAAGAATAGGCACTTAATTGTCAATTAGCTCAAAAGGCATGTATCTCCCATCTGTATATTTTTTGCAGAGGCATAATTACTCCAGCCGATTGATAGACATCTTATCACACTATTTTACCTTATATTAGTTTTAATTTGCCATTCATTTGATGAAGTATCTCGGATGATAACATTTTCTTTGTGTCTTGGTAAATCTGTTGTTGAAAAACTCTCAGGGATAAACTACAAAGTATGAAAAAAAGCAGACAAAAAAACTTATCAGATCATATGTTATGACTATTGGAAATATAAAAATAATTGCATGTGCATATTCTATAAGTGAATCTGGTAATGATAATATTAGAGTATACGAAAGAAGAGCATGAAACATACCATCTTCTGATGGGCTTCATTTCTTTTCCTTAAAGTTATTTGAAACCAATGATGACTAAGTTCAGACATTTGTGATTCATCCATAAATTATTCATAAGTTATTTCCATTGCTGAATTATCAAAGATCTGTACTTCAAATTTTGAATTTTCAGTGTACTGAAACGTAAGGTATTAATCATTTTTGAGATTATGGTGATTGAAGAAATGTCTGATCTCCGTTCTTCTCTATTTGAATATTCCAAGTGATGTGGCTATAGTTAGTCAATTGAACTTGATCATCCAGTTTGTTTGCAAAATATTTGGTAAAACCCTGAATGAGTGGCTGTAGAACGATTTATGATTTAGTGTGTTGGAATGGTTTAACATGTGTAATGAAGAAGTCGAATTTTTGTGATTATCTCACCAAACGTATGTTGTGATTTTCTGACATACGGATAGGTTCATAGAAGCAACTTGAATCTTCATCACTGCTAGAATCTTCACTTGAATTTCCACTTGACATAATTTAATTTTTGCTAAATAAATGAAATAAATTGCAATATATGTTAACATAACTATGTAAAAAATATAAAATATGTATAATAGAGTTCTATTTTTTTACATGCTGCAATTTTTTTTTTTTTGGAAGCATAAAAACAAAGTAAATGAGGAAATGTAAAAAAAAAATATAGATAAAAATATCTCAACTAATGAGTTTCATCATTATATCTCAGCTCTTCCTTAATTTCAAGCTAATTGGGATTGCAAGTAATTGTCAAAAATATATCTGGCTTACCAAATTTTTGTATTAATGCCATTGCATATATCTTTATAATAATATAAGAGCTTTAATTTTTTTATTGTAGCTTTTTTCGTCCAACACGACATCGTTTTGACAATTAAGCCAGCCGCAATTTTTTACTTTGTCCAACATTTCACCCAAAAAAATCTCTTCTCTCTCTCAATCAAAGCTGAGATGAACCCTGGAATTGCAGAAAACACCACTCTGATTAATAAACGAAATCAATTAAAGCTCAGACTTTTTAAAAAATACAGTAAGAAGAATGAATCAATAACCCAAAATCAAAACTTTTTCCATGCTTCAATCATTTATACATACACCAGATGTACAAGCAAAATTACATACATATGTATGCATAAACACAGAAGCTGAGAATAAAACTCATGGGAGAAATTGGAAAAACGATTCAAATTTGCAACAGTGCGTCTCTCTGTATATATATATGTGTGTGTGTATGTGTATGATTTATACTAATAATCTCTTACAACATGTTTGGTTTATTAATAAAATTTAGCTGTCCAATAATGTCTACAAAATATTTTAACTTATCCTGATAATGAGTATCTCGGCAACCAAAAATGGTTGGCGAGTTTCAAAGCTGGTTGCCGAGATACTCGACAACCATGTTCTTATTTCTCATCTCTTTCAATAATGCTAAAGCTTCCATACAATCACCATTATTAGCATACATGGAAATCATAGTATTCCATGAAATCAAATCCTTCTGAGGCATGTCTCTAAACACTCTCAAAGCATCATAAATGCATCCTAACTTAGCTATCTCAACATTCAAATCCAATCCTATTTTGCAACAACAGCAGTAAAGTGCATTTCCAATACTGAGATCTCCAAAATCAACACAGCCAGATATCAAAATCACATAACTAACATAATTAGGCACTACATTCAAACCAAAAGAGCCCCTCAACATTTTAATAAACAACGTCAAACCCACATCAAAATCCCTCCTTTTAACATACCCAGATATCTGCTATCAAACAGAACATCGACATAATTCATTAAATTAACAGAACCCATGTAAAAACTCACAAGACTGTTCAATATATTCACATTACAATCCATGCCAAGCTTCACAACATGACAGTGTATTGACTTACCCTCAACAAAAGCCTGAGCGTTGTTACAAGCTTTAATCAAAGAAGCATAAATAAAAGGATCATTGTGAAATTGTAAATGGGATTTCTCATTGGAATTTTTTGCACAGGTGAATAGCATTTCTTGGAATAAAGATAGTGCCTTTAACGGGTTGGTATTTGAGGTGTGCCTGATCATGTGATTCCATTTGAGAGAGCAGTTTTTGGGTTCTTGGATTTGGTGGAAAAGGGTGGTTGCATGTGGGAAGGTTGAGGGGTTTGAGAGGTAGAGTTGGAGGAGGGAGAGGAGAGTTGAGCGGCGGTGATGGTGGAGGCCGGTGGTGATGAGTTGAGAGTGGAGTTGGAGAAGTTGGCGGCAATAAATTGATTGCCGAGATTGATGAACAGCTTTTTTTTTTTTTTAGGAATAATTGCACAAAAGGTCCATATTGTTTTAAAATCGTTGGGATATGCCAACAACTTAAAAAAAAATCTTTAATTTATTTTTCTTATTTTTTTTTCTTTTACACTTAATTTTCATTCAATTTTTTACTAATCTTGTTTTTTTATTTTACGTATTTACAAATTATTCTAAATAAATGCTAAAAAATGCCATTCAAGAATTTCAAAATCCACGCTGTGAAATCTTGGTGGTAAATTCAATGTTTTTATTTTTTTTACACCTTTTCATTCAATTTTTTTATTAATCTTTTTTATTTTATCTTAAGCAAATAAGCAAATTGAATGTTTTTATTTTTTATAATGTTGCCACATTAAAAAAAAAATCGTCAACAGTAAAATTCTCGGTAATGATCTTTATTTTACTGTTCACCAATTTTTTTTAAGCCCATTTTCTTTGACACAAGGAAAAAAAAAAGGTGAACAGTTCTCGACAATCAAGCAACTCGGCAATCAATTTGATGAACAGTATTTTACTGTTTTCTCTCTTTTTTTTTTAAAGAAATAATTGCACAAAATGTCCCTATTGTTTTAAAATCGTTGGGATATGCCCACAACATAAAAAAAAAAATCTTTAATTTTCTTTTCTTATTTTTTTTCTTTTACACGTAATTTTCGTTCAATTTTTTACTAATCTTATTTTTTTATTTTACCTTTTACAAATTATTCTAAATAAATGCTAAAAAATGTCATTCAAGAATTTCTCCACGCACTGTGAAATCTTGATGGCAAAATTGAATGTTTTTATTTTTTTTACACCTTTTTATTCAATTTTTTTATTATTCTTTTTTATTTTATCTTAAGCAAATTGAATGCTTTTATTTTTTATAATGTTGCCACATTAAAAAAAAAAAGCGTGAACAGTAAAATTCTCGGCTATGAATTGTTCATTGCCGAGCAACTCATCTTTATTTTACTGTTCACCAATTTTTTTTAAGCCCATTTTCTTTGACACAATTAAAAAAAAAAAATTTAACAGTGCTCGGCAATCAATTGGAGCAATCTCGGCAATCAAAATTGATTGCCATGAACAGTAAATCCAATTGTTTTTTTTTAAATAATGAATAATTGCACAAAAGGTCCCTATTGTTTTAAAATCGTTGGGATATGCCCACAATCTAAAAAAAATTCTTTAATTTATTTTTCTTATTTTTTTTTCTTTTACACTTAATTTTCATTCAATTTTTTTTACTAATCTTGTTTTTTTTATTTTACCTTTTACAAATTATTATAAATAAATGCTAAAAAATGCCATTCAAGAATTTCAAAATCCACGCACTGTGAAATCTTGGTGGCAAATTGAATGTTTTTATTTTTTTTACATCTTTTCATTCAATTTTTTTATTAATATTTTTTATTTTATCTTAAGAAATTTGAATGTTTTTATTTTTTATAATGTTGCCACATTAAAAAAAAGAAAAAAAAAACGTGAATAGTAAAATTCTCGACAATGAACTTTATTTTACTGTTCACCAATTTTTTTTTAAGTCCATTTTCTTTGCACAATTAAAAAAAAAAATTTAACAGTGCTCGGCAATCAATTGGCACTTGATTGCCATGAACAGTAAATCCAATTGTTTTTTTTTTAATAATGAATAATTGCACAAAAGGTCTATATTGTTTTAAAATCGTTGGGATATGCCCACAACAAAAAAAAAAATTCTTTAATTTATTTTTCTTATTTTTTTTTCTTTTACACTTAATTTTCATTCAATTTTTTACTAATCTTGTTTTTTTATTTTACCTTTTACAAATTATTCTAAATAAATACTAAAAAATACCATTCAAGAATTTCAAAATCTCGCACTGTGAAATCTTGGTGGCAAATTGAATGTTTTTATTTTTTTTACACATTTTCATTCAATTTTTTTATTAATATTTTTTATTTTATCTTAAGAAAATTGAATGTTTTTATTTTTTATAATGTTGCCACATTAAAAAAAAGAAAAAAAAATGTGAATAGTAAAATTCTCGGGAATGAACTTTATTTTACTGTTCACAAATTTTTTTTTAAACCCATTTTCTTTGACACAATAAAATAATAAAAAAAATCAACAGTGTATGGCAATCAATCTCGGCAATCAATTTGATGAACAGTACTTTATTGTTCATGAACAGTATTTCACTGTTTTCTCTTTTTTTTTTTAAGAAATAATTGCACAAAAGGTCCCTATTGTTATAAAATCTTTGGGATATGCCCATAATCTAAAAAAAAATCTTTAATTTTTTTTTGTTAATTTTTTTTTTCTTTTAAACTTAATTTTCATTCAATTTTTTACTAATCTTGTTTTTTTATTTTACCTTTTACAAATTATTCTAAATAAATGCTAAAAAATGCCATTTAAGAATTTCAGGTAATGTATAAATCCAAGTGAAATCTTGGTGGCAAATTGAATGTTTTTATTTTTTTTACACCTTTTCATTCAATTTTTATTATTCTTTTTTATTTTATCTTATGCAAATTGAATGTTTTTATTTTTTTATAATGTTGTCACATTAAAAAAAAAAAAAAAAGTGAACAGTAAAATTCTCGTCAATGAATTGTTCATTGCCGAGCATGAACTTTATTTTACTGTTCACCAATTTTTTTTAAGCTCATTTTCTTTGACACAATAAAATTTAAAAAAAAAAAAAAAAAAGTGAACAGTGCTCGGCAACCAAAATTTTTTTTTTGTTTTTTTCTTTTTGTCAAATAAACATTTTAATTTGAAATTCTTTTTATACATATTAAATTACCCATTTTAATTTTTATTTTATTTTAAAAATCACTACATTTTTTTTCATACTTGCATTCCAGGTAGCCATAAATACTAAGTAAACATAGGAACCAAAAAAAATTTCCAACAAGATCATATTAATTCTCCACAATCATCATCTTATTTATTTATTTAACACATTAATTTTACAAATTCTCTAACATATTTAAGTGTATATTTATGTTCAGAATTTCATTATACAACAAAACCACGCCTAATCCTTTCACTTATGTAATTGGCTACCGGGCATCTCGGCAACCCAATTTTTTTTTTTTTTTGTCAAATAAACATTTTAATTTCAAATATTTTTTAGTACACGTTATATTAACAATTTTCATTTTTTTTTATTTTAAAAATGATTGTATGAATAGTTCTAAAACTTTTTCCTACATTTTTTACATACGTGCATTGCACGTAGCCAAACTAGTATATATATATATATATATATATCTTTTATGCATATCCATTGGACCACCAGTGATAGAAGAAGGTAAAACAATTCGTTAACCAATTTGATCACCCCTACTTACACCTACCTGTATACTATCAATAATTCCTTGATAAAACTCTGCACGTATTTCAGTCTGATTATTTCTAAAATAATCCAGTCTAGAAGTTTCAACTTTAACATACATGTCAACTATATACTGCTATAAAAGACGACCTGCATGTAACAAAATAGAATTACCATAATATCTCACCTGTAATTTATAACAATAATACTCCCGACAAGAAATCTGTAATCTTTTCTTCTTCTTTTTCATAACTAAAAATACATAGTAATAGAAAAATTATTAAAAGAACATATAACAAACAGAATATGCACAAATTAAAAACAGCACTCACCCATTATTTCGTTTTCATTTAGTTCTTCAGTAGAACGGATATGGTTAATAGTAAATGAACTATCACCACCAATATTATCTTCACTTTGTTGACCATTCGATCGTTCAATGCCTTCGTGCGAACCTGTTTTGCCACGAGAAAATAATAATGGGTACTAAAGATAATCATAACACCCAAAATAATAGTGTACTTTATGCCTGCCACCTGAATGACAATGAACTAATATATCTCGCATTCTTATATTTGAATATGGATTTTCTTCAACCCAAAGCGCGGCTACTTGTGAAGCTAATGGAGCATTATACCCTCATTGATCATGCTCAGTGATCGATCTTATTCTCAACGTATGTGTTTCTAAATTAGGAACATTGTTGAGACTCCTAAAAAACTTCAAGTAAGGATTCATATCTAAAATATTCATCAATTTTTTCAATATATCCCTAAATAGTCTATCTAAAATATGAAGACGATTGTTCAATTCATTTTATGTATCATAAAAATACAATTGCAAATAAGAAGACTGACAATCCAATGGTAATATTTCATTGATATAATGAGATATTTGCCCTTGCACCCTAAAAGTATAAATATCCTTATTTCTTTTACACAAATTATGATCATACTTTACGCCAAAAGATGTGAACACAAAATTACTATTGTACGTTCTAACATACGTTTTGAATTCCTTCGATTATGTTGACGTTGACGTAAACAATGTATGTAACTCCTCACGAACATCAACAATATATAGTCTAATTTTTCCATACAAACAACAAAACCCTTTACTCTCATTCTGGAACTGTTTAGCCCTACAATAAATGCAAATTGTTGGCAATCTTAATATAAACGATGTAATAGTAACGTTGTCAATGATCGAAATACTGCTCGATAAGTGATTTTCTATTGATCTTCGAAACATTACGTCTACGTGTAAAGTTGTGAGAACTACCTGTACATTCTAGAGCCCTGAACACAACTCCAGATATAGATGATTTTTCATTTTCAAAGGTGAAATCATCATCAAAAGCACATGGAGCACCTATTGCATATATTTTAGAAAATACAATATAAAAAATCGTTTCCATACATTAGGAACATTGCTCATAATACAATATAATAATAACAATAAATTTACAACATATAAAAAGACCACTCATATGTCTTGAGAGTATGAAATAATCTACAATGTAAAAAAAAATATTAATGAACATTTTTATTCACAACACTAATTGTCGAATACATATAATGGGGTCAAAACACATAGCTGCAACTCCTATGAAGTGCATAGACTTCCTCTTTCGTATTTGTATATTTTCTCTCTGAATTTTCTGTCCAACGGTTCATGTTCCTTCTTTCTTGCATTTAATTCTCTACGTCACGTATTTCGAGACATCCTTCTCTCATCAACCAACAAACTACTATTACAATTACTTTGTGGTGGTTGCATAATTTCTTTCCGTTGAGATTGAGCATATAACTCACGACGCCTTTTATTTTTTAGTTCTTTTTTTCTGAAGACATCCTCATAACGATCATCCTCATTCATCGGCATGAATTTTTTCCCTATAAATACATAACACATACCATAAGAAACAATAACAAACATCTAATATTATCGAAGTATATTCACCACCGGCAACTCCACCTCAATCAATATTTATTAACATAGATTATTGACCAAAAATAGATTATCGAGTATGTTCACTACACTTCTATGAAAATCTTATAGAGTTAGTATATTTATCTTTTTTTAACATTCCTTTCAAAGTTTTAAGAATAAAAATATCTTGCAAATGGATTATACAACAAACAACCATATGAAAAATCCAAAACACCAACATTCATTAATCATCTTCCAAACTTACCAAGTGAACAACCATCTAAAAAATCAAACCATCAATATTCATTAATGAATATTATAATGAAGAAGAACAAAAAAAAAAAAATACTCATATTGCATTAAAACTTAAAAGAAAGAAATTGAAACATCAACATCTTCTGATAATCTTACACAACAAGTATAAATCTACAAAACGAACAAAAATAACTCTGATTGTATTAAAATTTTAACAAAAATATTCCCTCCAAAACACCAATAATAGTATACAAACAAATGCACAACAACAACACTAAGTATAATAAATCTGCAAAAGAAAAAAAAAATCCGACTGCATTAAAAGTTCAAAAAAAAATTCCAACAAAAACACAAATAATCAATGGCACAGTAATCAATAATATTTAAATAAATATATTATCCTCAAATTGCAAGAGTTAACTTGAAATATAAAAAAAAATACCCAAAATCACTCTAGATTTATGGTTCTAAGTGTAAATCATAAAGCCAGAGATGGAAAAAAAATTACAAAGATAAAAACATGTGGCGCCGAGCAAAAAAATGAAGAAAAAAAAAATTGCAACTAATATATACTTGCCGGCGAAAGACGAAAGAGAAAAGAAAAATACAGATGAGAGAGAGAGAGAGAGTATGTGTGTGTGTGTGTGTGTGAAAAAGGGAAATACAAGCCAAACGACGTCGTATTCGTTGTGGGAAGACCATGCTTATGAATAGTAGCCCATATGTTGACTCTTATATTATAGTTTAGATTAATGATATATTTTATAATATATCTTCTTTATTATTTTTTTAAAAATACATTATTTTCATTTAAAATCAAAATTTTCAAATTTTTACCTGAAAATTACACTTTTACACTGACCATATGTTACTTCCTAATTTTCATTAATATTTTACAATTTATCTCATTTTACAATTTTTTTTTCAAAATATATTAATTTCATCTAAACCCAATTTTTCATTTAAAAAAAATGTACAAAGGTAACTTATGGTACTTCTTTATTTTCATTAAAATTTATATCCTCTTACAATTTTTTTTTTAAAAAAATACATTACTTTCATTTCAAGCAATATTTCAACTTTTCATTTGAAAACAACATTTTTACGTGGGCAACATTTTTTACACGAATAACGTATGTTATCATACGTTACTTCTTCATTTTTATTAATATTTTACAAATTAATTTCATTTTATATATAATTTAAAAATACATTATGTTAACTTAAAATCAATATTTCAACTTTTCATTTAAAAACAACATTTTTACAAGGATAACATATGTATTACCATATTTTATTTACTCATTTTTATTAAAATCAATATTTTATAATTCACTATATGTTACTTTCTCATTTTCATTAAAATAAGTGATTTTAGGATTTATCTCTTTTTATAATTTTTTAAATAATACATTATTTTTATTTAAAATCAATATTTTAAATTTTCATTTAAAACTATACTTGTACACGAGTGTAACATATGTGCTTACTATTACTTCCTCATTTCCATGAAAATCAATCTTTTAGAATTAATCTCATCTTTTAATTTTGAAAATTACATTACTTTCATTTTGTTACTGTCGGAATCTGCATTATCCACGTGTCAACAGATCTCCAATCACTCATATGTCAACATGTATGTTACTTGCACACTAGAACGCTGTTAGGCACCAAGATCATCAGAGAAAAAGGGTCCGACGATCGTTGATACTTCGACGATCAAGTCAATTACCGATATATGGGACAATATACGAGGAATAAAAATAAGTGGTTGTGGGAGAGACAATCAAGCAGATATTTAAGCAGAGTTTAAGAGTGAGAATAATGTGTAAAAGTGCGTACCTTAGAATAACCGGAGATGTTGTATTTATAGCATTAGAAGCCTAATTGATTTAGGAAGACAATCAAATTAGATATTTGATTAGATCCTCCTTCCTTATGGAATATGGATGATCGGTTGTCAAATCAATATCTTAAATTTCAATCTTGATTTGAGTTAATCACGTTGCCTAATCTTTAGGAGATTGAAATTTGATTTCCTTGTGAGGATTCATGTGTCAATCAAACATAATCTTTCCTTAGGCATATCTCTGGTCATTCTGTTGCTTGCGGATTACGAGGGATTCGAAGCTCGGTGAAGCCTACTAGATAAGTCATGATATTCGAGGCTTGTCATGGGCTTCACTGTATTTCGATTTATTAGTGCTGACATGTTGCTCGGCCTTAATAATATTCATGAGGCACTCGCTAGATGTCTAAGGCCTTTATGAATCTAGAAAGAATTTGCTTAGCCTATAAGGTCTTAGCGAAGCCTAACTTAGGCCTTTACTGGACTTTTGCTAATGTGGATGTCTTACCGAAATGTGGTGATAACACATTTAAAATCAATATGTCAATATTTCGTTTAAAAATAAAATTTACATTAGTAACATATGTTACTTCTCCATTTATAATTTTTTTTTAAAATTATATTATTTTCATTTAAAATCAAAATTTCAAAATTTCGTTTGAAAACAATATATATAAAATATGTGTGGTAATGTATGTTACTATATGTCACTTTCTCATTTTCATTAATATTTTATGATTTATCTCATTTTAGCATTTTTTAAAAAATACATTATTTTTATTTAAAATCTATTTTTAAAATATTTTTACAATGGTGATATGTGTTATTATACGTTGCTTTTTCATTTTCATTAAAATCAATATTTTAGAATTTATTTCCTCTTATAATTTTTCTAAAAATGCATTATGTCCTTTTGATAATTTTATTTTTAAAATTACATTACTTTCATTTAAAATTAATATTTCAATATTTTATTTGAAACAATATTTTTACACGGGTAACGTATTTGTCACCATATACCTTCTTCATTTTTATTAAAATCAATATTTTACAATATATTTCTTTTTATAATTTTTTTAAAATATATAATTTTCATTTAAGATCAATATTTTTAAATTTTCAATTGAAAACAATATATTTACACGTGTAAAATATGTGTGGTAATAAAACCATATCTTACTTCCTCATTTTCATTAATATTTTACAATAAAAATACATTATTTTTATTTAAAATATATATTTAAAATTTTCATTTTAAAATATTTTTAAAAGGATAACATATGTGTTACCATAAGTTGCTTCCTCATTTTTAGAACGATAACCATATGTTGCTTCTTCATTGTTATTAAAATCAATATTTTAAAATTTATGTCATCTTATAATTTTTCTAAAAATACATATATTACTTATTTCATTAAAATCAGTATTTTACAATTTATCTCATCTCATAACTTTTTTTTAAAATACGTTACTTTCATTTCAAATCAATATTTCAATATTTTATTTTTGAAAACAACATTTTTATACAGGGTAACATATGTGTCACCGTGTATTCCTTCTTCGTTTTCATTATAATCAATACTTTACAAATTATCTCTTTCTATAAGATTTTTAAAAACATATTATTTTCATTTAAAATCAATATTTTATAATTTTCATTTGAAAACAACATTTTTATACGTATAAAATACGAGTAGTAATATATGTTAGCTTATGTTACTTCTTCACTTTCATTAATATTTTACAATTTTATCTGATTTTATAATTTTTCATAAAATACGTTATTTTCATTTAAATTCTATATTTGAAATTTTCATTTTAAAATATTTTTAGGGAAATTGGCGAAAATGGTCCCTAACGTTTATTATTAGTGCGCAAATGGTCCCTAATGTTTCATTTTTGGCGGAAAGGTCCCTAACCTATACATTTAGGTGCGCAAATGGTCCATAGCACTGTTTTTTGTCTTTATTAGCAGGGGTAAAATTGGCAAGTCACATTTTTTTTTCAACCTTTCAATTGGCGCAAGTGGTCCCTAATCTTAAGAAATTTGCAATTAGATTCCTAACCTTTAAAAAAGTGAAAATGAGTCCGATACTTTAATTTTTTTTATTAAAAATTAAAAAAAAAACTAATAAATTGATAATATACTAAATTATTTT
The DNA here is from genome assembly GCA_030279155.1 of Forsythia viridissima. Lineage (NCBI taxonomy): Eukaryota > Viridiplantae > Streptophyta > Magnoliopsida > Lamiales > Oleaceae > Forsythia > Forsythia viridissima. The sequence goes on from CM059033.1 coordinate 2,563,033, forward strand.
GAATATTTTATGAACTATTATAAAATAACCAAAATTGAAATTCATAATTATTAACAAATGTGCTAATTAAAATTATTTTATTATTATTAAGTAATCATATTATTTAAAATTCAAACTTTAATTTTATCGTTACAACAAAAGAAGAAAAATAAATTTGTTACAAATAAAAATTTTACTTATGCTCAACCCAACTCGATTTTATACATTCTCATATTTACTGGGCCAATCCAATCCGATTTTGAGCTACAAGGTTATTGGATCAGTCCTATTTTAAATTTTAATTAATTTTTAAATTCAAAAAAAAAAAAAAGCAAAAAAAAAAAAAGGTTCCACCCACCCCACCCCCCCTCCCAACCCAAAATACGAGCAGAAATGGAGGGGAGAACTCGCAACCAGGGGGAGAAATCCCCCCTAGTTTCGCCGCGAATAGGGGGGATCCCCTATTTCGCTGCGACGGGGGAGAGAATCCCCCCCTCCCGGTCCCGTCGGAGCGAAATAGGGGGGATTTCTCCCCCCTATTCGCGGCGAAACCAGGGGGGATTTCTTCCCCCTGGTTGCGCGAGTAGAAAGGAAGGGGATTTTTCCCCTCCCCAGTCGCCCGCGACGGCGACCGGGGAGGGGAGAAATCCCCTCCCTTTCTGCTCGTATTTTGGGTTGGGGGGTGGGGGTGGGGGTGGAGGTGGGGGGAACCTTTTTTTTTTTTTTTGCTTTATTTTTTTTTTTGAATGTAAAAATTAATTAAAATTTAAAATAGGACTGGTCCAATAACCTTGTAGCTCAAAATCGGATTGGATTGGCCCAGTAAATATGAGACTGTATAAAATCGAGTTGGGTTGAGCATAAGTAAAATTTTTATTTGTGACAAATTTATTTTTCTTCTTTTGTTTTAACGATAAAATTAAAGTTTTAATTTTAAATAATATGATTACTTAATAATAATAAAATAATTTTAATTAGCACATTTGTTAATAATTATGAATTTCAATTTTGGTTATTTTATAATAGTTCATAAAATATTCAAAATAATTTAGTATATTATCAATTTATTAGTTTTTTTTTTAATTTTTAATAAAAAAAATTAAAGTATCGGACTCATTTTCACTTTTTTAAAGGTTAGGAATCCAATTGCAAATTTCTTAAGATTAGGGACCATTTGCGCCAATTGAAAGGTTGAAAAAAAATGTGACTTGACAATTTTACCCCTGATAATAAAGACAAAAAACAGTGCTATGGACCATTTGCGCACCTAAAAGGACCATTTGCGCACCTAAATGTATAGGTTAGGGACCTTTCCGCCAAAAATGAAACGTTAGGGACCATTTGCGCACTAATGGTAAATGTTAGGGACCATTTGCGCCAATTTCCCATATTTTTACAAAGTTAGCATATGTATTACCATATGTTGTTTTCTCGTTTTCATTAAAATCAATATTTTAGAATTTATATCTCATCATATAATTTTTTTAAAATACACATGTTACTTCCTTATTTGTTTAAAATCAATATTCTACAATTTATCTCCTCTTACAATTTTTTTAAAAATACATTACTTTCATTAAAATCAATATTTCATTTGAAAACAACATTTGCATTAAAATCAATACTTTACCATTTCTCTGCTCATATATTTTTTAAAAATATATATTACTTTAATTTAAGTTCAATATTTTTTTAGTTTTCGTTTGAAAACAATATTTTTACACGGGTAACATGTGTATTACGAGTCCAGATATGTTGTCCGAAACACATATCCCATTAGTTGTTTTCTTAATGAAAACCTTATATATCAACAATAAACACAAGTATGAATACATTAAATGTTGTCCATGCTGATCAATTAACTATTTATTTGACAATGTATAAGGTTTTTATTGGAAGGAAGACTACGGAGACACAGTGGCGGAGCTTTTTGGGGGGGGGGGGGCATGGGAAACTTGGACCACTCTCCACCCCTCCCCTCTTTTTTTGGATTTTTAAAAAAAATTTATTTTTTTAATATGCAATTTAACTGACCTAATATTAATTTAATGGATGACAATTGGATCCATTCACCTAATATCAATTTAATTTAATGTAATTGGACCTATTGGCTTAATAAAATTAATAATACAAAATTACATATGATTGACCCATTCCTCAGATGATAATACAAAATTAATAAATGTACTTTGTTTTTGAATACATATCGTGTTCAATTGATTTTATTCTTTTTTCTTTTGAGATTGAGTAATATTTATTTTTATTTGTGAACCGGATCTTTCTATTTTAGAGGATAATTTTATAGAAAGCAACGTGAATAAAAAGAGTTTGACTAGTTTTAGATCTTGAATATTTTTTTGCAATAACTTCTTGTAAATTTTTTAAAGACTATGACTTATAAAAAAACATTAGATTCTCATAAAAATTGGCTCAGTAATTGTGATTTGAGCAAACAAAAATCGGGGGCAACGACCCCGTGAGGGCTTTCCCCATCCCCTGGTCCACCCTACAGGGACATGTGTCATGCAATAATTGCATGAGTATAAAGAGCAATGTATGCTAATATATTGAATGTAACATTGTAATTTTTTAAAAAAAATTATTCTTAAGAGGAATATTGATCTAATGCTCCCGGTGGGCATTGTTATAATGCCCACCGGGACATGTATTATGCAATAATTGCATGGGTGATTTTTTTAAAAAAAATTACAATGTTACATTCAATATATTAGCATACATTGCTGTGTAGTACACGGTGCTAACTTCCAATCATGATTTTTTTTCTTAAGGGCTTGTTCAGTATAATTTTTTTTCTTTCAAGAAATGGGTTTTTTTGCCCACTTTTTTGTAGTGTAAAAAGTTTGAAATGTCAAAAAAAGTAGGCAAAAAAATGAGAACCGAACAAGCCCTAAATGGTATGTCAATAATAATCATTTCCGACCAATGGACATTAGTGTAGTCTAAAATTAGGGGTGACAATTGGGCTGAGCCGTCCAAGGATCTGTCAGCTCGGCCCATCATGGGTCCTGGCTCGTCTAAGGATGAGCCTGGCAATAAAAAAAAAAAGAGTCGAACTAGCTCGGTTCTTTGATTTCACAAGCCGGCTCCCAACGATCACTTTTGTGACCGTTTTAGTCCTCAGATTTTGTTATTTTTTAAACGATCATTTTTTTTCTAAATAAATTCCCAAAAAAATATTACATTTTAAAAAAAATAAAAATTGACGAGCTAGGCTCGTGGACGACTCAGTTTGGCCCATAAGGCCCATAGGCCATTGCGGGATAGGGCTTGCATGTGGGAGACTAGCCGAGCTTTGGCTGGGCTCGTCGGGTCGAGGCCCATTTCCACCCCTATCTAGAACACAAGCTTTGAAAAATAAAACATATACCAAACTACAGTTAGCTTAACTTAAGAAACAAAAATTGAGTGGAGCTTGTTAAGAGATTCGAGTAAAAAGAAATGAACTGCTCCTAAGAATTATGTCCCTCGTCATTTTCAACATCAAATAGCATGCCCTAGGGCCTAGCAGATGGAAGTGTGTAATATTTCTTGCTACAATACCTCAACCTATATATACAGTGATTTTTTTATACTGGCGTTATCTTTTATCTTTGGCGGCTATATTCATTGTCCACAATCTAATGATATAATCAGATCTAGATTTCACGCAATCTTCACCAGCGCAGAGGGCCAGAGATTTTTCCTCGGTCCGTTACTAGTGTGAAATTCATCTACAATTGCATGTAAAGATATGGGGGCATCGAACCCATCCTTGTACTTTGAACCAAGTCAACACTTTAAATATACGCGCCTAAAAGTGAAAAGAGAACAACACCGTCAAGAAATGAAGGTTGGAGAAAAAACTAAAAAGTGCAAAAAGAGATAAAAATCGAGAACAGCAGCTGCAAATTTCACATTCCCTATGCTGTGCTGTAATGAAGTTAAATGGTATTACCGTTCTAGCTCAGAAAGTAAACGAATCTTTTATATCCTGAAGCTTTATGCAAGGTTGCTTAATGTATGATTTGACATTATAGTAGACGTGGACGAATCAGTAGGAATTTGTTTTCTTCTAAGCCATATGTTGGAGCAAAAGAAACATACGACTAGTTTTAGGAAAAATCTAATTAGTCAAAGGTTTTCTTTCTGGTATACTTGGCCAATTATACACAACGGAATGGGAAAGGTAAACACTCTATCAAGAAATTACGATTCTTTATCCAAGTGGAACGTGCATATCAGAAAGGCCTGGTGCCTGTTTGGCTTCCATTTGTTATGCAAAATAGAACACATATAGAATGAGTTGGGGAAGGCCAAGAGATTCAAATCTTGAAAGAAAAAAAAAGTCTATGAAACTACAGGAATCATAAAATCTGCGCAGCAATTACTAGTAAACCTCTACATAACTCAAACAATTCCATTTCTTGAGGCTATACCATGGCAGACAAGCATATATAACACTCACGCCAGAGAATATATAACTAAGGGAGGAAAATAATGTCACCCATTAAAAATTAGCACGATAAGGCAAATAGTGCAGGAAAGATCAAGGAAAGGTGTTTAAAACACAACTGTAATAATAACATAAGAAATGTTCAAAAATGTAAGTCTCCGAAAAGGACTAATAATCCACTGAAAAATTCTCTAAAAGGACAACTATCCATCGGATCAGAAGTTTATTTCCTCTAAAATTAAAGAATTTAATGTATCCCTCATTCTAAGCGCTATTCTGCCTATGACAATGATCTTTCACCGTTGCAGCATTTCAATCCTCCCTTAAAAATAAAGAATAAGCCAATTCCATCTACAATCTTCTACAGTTCAAGAAGTAAACCCTTTCATTACAATCAAGAAGTTGGGGGTTCAGAAGTTGGCACCTGGTTCTCTTCAATATTTTCCTGCAAAGCCTTTAAACACACATTGAGTTTAGGATACATATTATAAAATCTTCAGGTACACATTAAGCCACTTAGATGTTCAGATAAGTTCATGCTTATCTTACCTGCAAAAGCTCAGACATCCTTCCACTACCCTCACTGTGCAACGGTTCGAAACCAGATTCAGTTTGTGAGGACCTGGTTAAAAAAGGCTCATTCCTATTGCCACTATCTTGTTCTGAAATGACAACAAAATCTTCTGCTGAAGATATCCCAGCTTCTTTACCATTTTCAGCGTCACTTTTTGACGATTGTAAAGAGTCTGTTGTATACAAGTCTGTCAACCTCACTAACTTGCCTTCCTCCCCTTGTGAGTCAGAGGTGCTTTCAGTTAATGAACCACTTTCATTCTGCATACGTCCTTGCTCAACTTGGACGCTGGATTGAGGTTGTAAAAGCATCGCTTGGCTTGTGGCCGTCAGGATCTGGCTGAAGGGTATAGATTGATCAGGTGGTAACATAGCTAAGGGTTCAGCAGTCTGCACATCCCTTTCTCCCAGAGCCATCGCATGAGAGGCTTTGAATGCCTCTGCAGGCATTTTGTTGGAAGGTAGCAGTTCTTTTGATTCACCAACTGGTTGGAGTACAACAAGAACTTCTGGGCCTCCACCTTCCACTGAAGAGGCAGGAGCTGCCTTTGGAGATGAATATTTGCATTTTGGGACCACCAAACTAGCTGTTTGTGGCACAGATGTATTGCCTCTAGACCTAGTTTGGTTTCCGGCTGGAAGATGTACCTCTTTTCTTCTGATCATTTCAACGTATGGGGCTACATCATTTTCTACTGTGACAGGAACATAATGCCCTGGTTTAAAAACAACACCCCTCAGATTTGTAGTAGAGTTGCCAATTCTAACAGTAAGCAAATAACCGGCATCAAATATGGCCTCAACAACCCCCATCACTGCCTCACCCACCCTAGCGTCATTCTCATTAACTCTAGCGTCTTTCTTGCTCGAGTTTTCTTTTAATGCTTCAAAAACAGGTGGTACATGAGCAGTTCTAACATGCTTTAGGCTCTTGTCCTTCCTCGGACGACCGCGTTTCCGCTTAACTGGCAGGGCTGGAGAGGCACTGTAGTTATCCCATTGCATAACTTGGTTCATTTTAGCACCTGCCAGACGAAAAATAAGTCCTAATTCACAAGAAATGCACAAGGCCAAGAATATGTTAGCTTCAAAAGCACAAAATCAGCAATTCTGCATCCTTCCACCATCAAATTGAATGCCAACATGATGCTAAGTATAAATTACTTTGTGGTATCAAAATGGCTCACATTATATTCTAAGTACATTATCTCTTGGCATGGAAAGATTTGTACGAGAGAGTGGACTTATATACACATAAAAGAATCGACATAAAGCGGGTTTTTAATCTCGTCTCACCTTTTCTCAGTAGATGACAATGCTAGTTGCCTCTCAAATTTCTTAACTATGTACAGAAGAATTGCAAAGTCTATAAATTATAAATTAATTGAAACAATTTCCCATTACCTTGTGAAAAAATTAAATCAAGTTTGGATTTGGAGATTTTAGAAGAATTTGGTTTAAGGATTTGAAGAATGGGAATAAAGTGATTTGGGAAATTTTTCTCAGTACTTTTCAACTGAGATGCTTTTTCCATGTATAATCAATAAATGAAAAATCCAATTTATGTCCTTCCACTATTGACTTTACACAGTATACTTTCCCGTTTCTATTAAATACACTACAGACTGTAGGACTTTAATGTACCATCAGTTTTTCCATCTTTTTTTAATCTACTGCTTCAATACCCCCCTTCAAACACGAGAGTAGCTTCTTTGTCACTCCAAGTTTGTCTCTAAGGTAATCTTGAGTGGATATGGCTTTTGTCAGACGGTGAGCAATTTGATCATGTGAGGGCACATATCTAATCTCCAAACATTATCCAGTATGATGGAAATTAATTAATGTATCTTAATTAAAGAGTCAAGGGGTCAATGAATCATTATTTAGTCTTTGTTGAGCTTTAATTATGTTTTGAAACTGTGTTGAGTCAAAAAAGTCAATTTGTTTTCCTAGATGAAAATTAATATGCACTTAGTGGATGTCTAGGAATTCTAAGTGTCTTTTCAATTTTGTAGAAGTCTTGTATTTCAAGTAAAATATTAACTTTTATTACTTCTCTTGCTTTGCTTAAGACGAACCCCGGGTTTTGATGACTTTGTCAGTGAAATTGATGAAAAGAGACGAGAAAAGAGTGCTTTGGGTTCATTGGAACGAAAAGTGCAAAAAAAGTTGCAAAGTGAGGAAACCGACGCTCAGAACACATAGAAAAACTAGAGTGCCAAGATTGAGGCATGGACTTCCACTGGTTAAATGATATATCATTGAAAGTTCATCGAGTCAGGAGTCTAGTACATTTTACATATCTCAATTTGGATATCAATTTCGAGTTTCTACATAAAGTTATGTGCATTTTTGTCATAGCAAGCTTGGTTTTATAAACTTACCAAGTCGATTAAAATTCATGGATATTCTCAAAGTCAAGTTGATCACGCCTTGTTTTTAAACACTCATGACATGGAAAAGTAACTACTCTCATAATGTACATTGTTGACATTATTTTGGCCGGGAGTTCGAGATTTAAGATCTTGGACTGTTATATTTTCTTGGTATGGAGGTTGCTAAATCTAAGACAAGCGTATTTGTTTCACAAAAAAAAATATACTCTTGATCTCCTAAAAAAACTAGTATGCTTAACCATAGGCTGGGATAAGCAACCAAAAGTGTTCCGGTTAGTTGGAAATTTGATTTATCTTTCACACACCAAACCAGGCATTGCATTTACTGTAAGTGGTGCACTCTCCACGTGAAGTACATTCTGAGGCATAGTATGTGCTAAAGTACCTAAAAGGAGCTCTAGGAAAGGACTGTTCTTCAAAAAAGGAGACCATATTGGTTCATTTAGTGACTGAAGATCAACCACGGGACATTGCACATTTGTTGAAGGAAACAATTGGCTCATAATCAATGATTGCCCAAAACATATTGAAGTCCATCGTCATTTCATTAAGGAAAAGTTAGAAAATAGAGTCATATGTATGAGCTTGTTTTGCTAAGCTTAAATTATAATTTAAGCAGGTCAAACGTATTTTTTATTCACACATTTTATAGGACCACAACTTACTACCAACTTATTATCCACACATTCCGTAGTACCCGAGACTTATAAGCACTTGAAAAATAATTTCAGCACTGCCAAACATACACTATGCCATTTGTTCCTACAGATAAACAATTGCTGACATTCTCGAGAATGGACTCCCTAGACGATCTTTTGAAAATCTTACATGCAAGCTGGAAATGATCTCACATATTTGATTCAGCTTTAGGGAGAGTGTGGAAAAATCTAGAAGAATTGAATCTTAGATTGATGGCCGATTACATGGAGCAATTACTGGAATTTTCCTATTCTGTAGGAAATCTATCACAGATTTAGCTCTATCTGTTCTGATTTGTCTCACAATCACTTTTCTAATTTTTCTCTACTTTCCTCATTTATCTTTGCTTTGTAATTGTATAAATACCAATGTACTCTAGTGTATAGTGAATGACATATACAGAAATTCCATTCATAATTTCTTTCAGTGTTATATAACCAGCACAGCAGAGTCTGGTCGTGAGCCATCCAATCCTCAAAATCTGGGTTCAACCTAACTGTATTTCTTCAGCATTGGGGAGTTTCTCTCAAATCTTCTAAGGGAGACACCCTTTGGAGCCATTAATAAAACCCTCAAATTGATTACCTCTAATAACTGGTAGCAGCATATTTTTTCCACTATATATAGTTCACAATTCAACTCAACCGAACAAAACTGACCAAGACTATTACCTGAGATTTGTGCAACCTTGGATCCCGTGTTTGATGCAACTGTCATCAAGGGTGATTGTAAGGTCTCAAGATCTGAAGGAATATTCATCGTGTTGTTTGGGTTGGTGTTTGCCATTTTTTAAGCTCTAATACCAAGTTTGGATTTGGAGATTTTAGAAGATTTTGGTTTAGGGATTTGAAGAATGGGAAGAAAACGATTTGGGAAATTTTTCTCAGTACTCTTCAACTGAGATGCCTTTTCTATTTATAATCAACAAATGAATAACTTATGTCCTTCCACTATTGACTTTACACGTATATTTTCCTGTTCCTATTAAATACAGTACAGACTATAGGACTCCAATGCACCATCAGTTTTTCCATCTTGTTTTAATATACTACTTCAACAAATCAACCCCTGAATGCAAGATGCAGCTCGAGCAATTAGCGTGCAATGTTCGTGCTATCTTCTATCATAATATTATAGTAACTCAGAAATTACAAATGTTACATCTGATACATTAGCGTGCAATATTCGTGCTATCTTCCATCATAATTTTTTTCTTGAAAATGATATGTAAAAAATAATCTAAAACATATTCTTTTAAAATAAAATATGTTGTCAAACTACAGTTAGCTTAAGAAACAAAAATGAGTGTAGCTTCAAGACAGCAAATAATGATGCAAATGACGACTCCGTTCCTGAAGTTGTTGAACCCTGTTGATCAAATCACTGAATTCAACCAACATCAAGGCTATTGGAAGGGCTGCAAAGCTCACTGATTATCTCAGAGGTTCCGTTTCCGGTTTCTTCCCAAGACAAAATTCACAGAAACTACAGCAAGGGCACATCTAGAAGGGAATAATAATCACGGTGACATTAGTGCTATCAAAATGATCTCTTTGTGGCCGTTGGATAGACCTCGACTGCATATGTTTTCTGTTTATTTATTATTATAGAGGTTGAATCTGGGAATGGAAATTTTTGCTCCCTTGTGTGTTCCTGCTGTAAAATTTAGGTACTAGATGTTTCTAGTGATTTAGTTGCATACAGAACCAGAAAAACATTGTGTTTTCATTTCACTTGGGATAGGCCGTATATGAAATTTCTATTGCAGAAAAAAAAATTACCACATGAATATGCAAACCAAGCCAAAGGTCACAAATCCCTGAATTTGGAAAGGTTTGCCTCAAATGTAAACTTGTCAACAGACACTCAACAACCTTTCGAAGATTTCTAGATCAGCAATTACTAACATGCAATAGGACTATCTTACACAAATAATAAATTGAACAGGTAATCATCTTTCAAAGGAAACACTAAGAGAAACAAACATATATATGGCTAAAAATTATAGATCCAAATAGTACTAAAGAAAGATACAAAAAATGCTACAGATCATAAAATGTTGTACCTTTAGGAGTGCTGAGAGGTCTTCTCCGGAGAATTATAAAAAATAAGCGGAGAATAAGAGAGAATGATGTTGAAACCCTTGATGTGATGGCTGCAAGCAAGAGAAGAAAAGTCACCACAATTATTTAAAGCAGTCCTGACGTAAGAATGGCGATGAAGAGTGAAGAATTATTTTTTAGAATTTCTTTATGTTATTTTTCTTCCTCTAGCCGATCGGAAGGAAAAGTTCTCAACATTTGGAAATAACAAGCAAGAGAGGGCAGTGAAATGTCCATACCAGTGAAATCACAAATAATGGGTGTTGTTTCAGGGGATTGCCATTCTGAAATATATAGAAGTTTATTATGTCGTCATCTTAAATTGCAGATGTTACATTTGATATGTTAGCGTGCAATATTTGTGCTATCTTTCAATCATAGTTTTTTTTTTTTTTTGTGCAGAAAATGGTGTAAATAATATTTTTTTTTGTCGAATGAATGTTATGTCAATCTAAAACACGAGCTTTCGAAAATAAAATGCATAGTCAAACTACAGTGAGCTTAAGAAATAAAAAGCTTCTTAAGAAACTAAAGTAAAAAGAGTTGAACTGCTCCTAAAATTATGTTACTCCATCATTTTCAATATCAAATAGCATTCCCTAGCCCGATGAAGTGCACAAGTATTGTTTCTTAAAATCTATTTTTTTTAAGACCTCCACCTGTATATAAAGTATTTTTTGAATGTTGGTATTATATTTTAACTTTTGGCTGATATATATTGAAAACTATTTTTGATATTGTCAGTAATGATAGGATTTCGCGAAACATTTGTACGTGATTACTGAAACGTGTCAAAACCAGTATGTGCATCATTTTCCTTTATAAAATCCAGGAATATATTGTCGCAATTAATATTAATTCATGATAAACAATATACGACAATGCACCGATGTTATTCTACCTAGAATATGGTGAGTTTGAACTGATGCGTTTTCGCCTGATATGTGGTGAGTTTAGTCTTCATTAAGTATATGACATTGTAATAAATGCAGCTAAAACTTCCCATTCATGGGATGATAAAGCATTAGTTGGGCTTGACAATGCAGTTATCTTATTTTGTCTCCTATTCTCCAGCAGATAATTAAGAACAAGAGTAAAGAAAAAATAAAATTATAAAGGGGTCTTATTCATTGGAAGATATATAACTTTACTCATCAATACAAAGCCATGCAACAATGAATTATAATAGAAAACACCTGAATTTCATTAAAAATTATATGAAGCCGCCTAAAATACAACCAAAGTATAACAAAAAACACTGAAAAATTAAAAATTTCATCAACAAAGCCCAATATTTAAAACTCCATATAAAACAAGAAATGCAATTATATCTATACGAAAATCAACTTCATTATCAAGTGGAATGAAATATAATATCCGTGTGCAAAAAAAGAAGAAAGAACTACAACTTGCTGAAATATAAATTCACGCAATATTGCTATGACAAATGCTGGAAAAAGTTAAAGTTTGTACCTTGGAGCAGTGCTGAGGGAAATTGTTAAGGATAATATATATAAATAAGGTGGATTCAAATTATCTTAAAACCCTAGATAACTGGGTTAACGTAGAGGGAGAAAAGGGAAAATACGGCAATTAATTAATTTTAGAGAGTTTTGGGGGAGTTAGAATGGGTTAATTTCACTAAAGGTAAGTGAAGTTATCTAAGTTCAAAAATTTCACTGCTATTCACTAAAATTAGAAATTCTTTATCACTCTATTAAATTTATAATTTAAAATGGTGATATAGTGTTTATTTATTATTGTACAATACTTTATATAATATTCATTTTAGACTTTATATTTTTAGCCTCCGTTTGGTATAGATTATAAACTGGTTTATGGTTTATTTGACTACTTTTTGGTCAAAAATGTCATACTATACACACAAAAATTTTGGTCAAATAAACCGTTTTTGGTCAAATAAACTCTTTTGGTCAAATAAACCAGTTTATAATCTATACCAAACGGAAGCTTAATCATTCAAAAATTATATTTTAGGTTTTTAATATTTTACATATTTACATTTTGATCTCCAAATTTTTAATTATTTTTTAGTTAAGTCTTCCAAAAATTGCATCTTAGATCCTTCAACTTTTTACATATTTATACTTTGGTCCTCAAATTTGCAATTATCTTTCAATTAAGTCCTCTAAAAAATTGCATCTTAGGTCCTTCAACTTTATACATCTTCAACCCTACACTTTTTACAATGATGCAAGAGGAGTTGTCTAGCATACAAGAGTTGATTGAGCAGTTGTGGGCTTTGCGATGCTGAGACGGTGCAGGATATGTTTGTGGTTAGTCTATCTGTTTTTTCAACTTTTAATGTGTTCTAAAGTATCAGCAGATACATCAAGATAACGACGGGAAGATGCTGATTTTTCTTCATGTTTATCAGACATGCAATTCAATAAGCAAAAGGACCAAGTAAAAACGAAAAGGAATCAAGAAACAGAGTAGGCATAGTAGAGTTAATCCTCGGATCTCCTGCCATGGCTTTGATTTTTTCCCTACTTTTTCCTAAATCACCTCTTCCTGACATACAGTTTCTGAGACACTTCCTAGCAAGTCTTTCCATCTATTACTTCTTTCTTCTTGTTACTGGTTTCCAGGATGAAATTTCTCAATGCTTCCAGTATCACTTTCAGCTTCCCAGATGTCTTCATTTTGAACCCCTTGCAGCGGCACATTTTGTATGCCAACTTGACCAATCTGCTCCTGTTGGAAGGCAGCATTTTATGCTTCCTGAACTGGGGCTTCATTCCCTCCTGGAACAATGGGTTGAGCTGCTTCTTGATCATCTTGTCGTCTTCGATATGTGAAACTCCTTCGGAGTCTTCTGATCCAAGTTCTTCCTCGGAGGAGATTCCCTATGAGTTTTGATTGTTGTACAGGGTTCATTCCCAAGTGCTCTGCTCTCGGACCTCTAACTCCACGCTTCATCACCTTATTCGCAACCAAATCAGACGGTCCTTGATGCTCCTGAACATCAAGAATGTTGTCTTGCTGGTCCGCGTTTGGCTGTTCTTGTGGATCGCTGGGAGGAGGATATGAGCCTTCCGCTCGTGCCCTGTAACAAAGATTATATTAATAAGTAAACTCTTGGTCGAATCATCTAAGAAAATTATATAATGCTTTTAGTTAGTGAGTTACTTTTTTTTGAAATGATACAACATCTTTTAAGAAGGCAATGGTTCAAGATTTCAGGAAGATTTCAAGTAAGAAATTAATACTAATCTTGAGACTCTCTGTGACAGTTGGATGAATCTTCAATATCAAGAAATGAAGAATAGAGATGTTATATACAAAAATAAAAATGAAGATAACTCAAATCTGTAAAGCACAATATTGTTCTGAACTTGATATGAAATGTATGCAATCTCCTATTCTTTATTAGAAGACGAAACAGAAATGGCTACTGCGATCAACTTCATATCAAGAAAGTTCAAGAAAGGACTTGTTTGTACTTCAAAATGAAACTGATATTGATTATGAATGAAAATAAGGAAGCGAGGAATGTTGAATGTAAGAACAATGATTCAATAATCAGTAGAATTTCAAGAAAGAATTCAAGAACATAGTTATTATATGCATAGAGAAGAATAGGTTGAAATGTGTGAATCAAACTTGGTTTGGATAAAAACGAAGAGAAAATTTCAATCTTCTGTAGAAGAAAATACAAAAATGCAAATGGAAGCTCCAAGAAAGAGTTTCTTGAGATATGTGCGAGACTTTAGCCTGTGGGACTGTACTCCAGAAAAATGTAACTGAAAGTAGAGAAATCTGAAAATGTTAAGAGTTACTGTTTGCAATATTCTGGGATGATTTTAAGAGGGGTGCAGCGCATGCATGCGCCGGGGGGGGGGGGGGGGGGGGGGGGGGGGGGGGGGGGGCGGCGCTGGGGGTGGATTACATGTATAATATAAGGGCAGGGGCAAAAACCACACCAGACTAAATATGGGCTGTCATGAGATTATATTGCTTATTTGATCAAACTTGATGTTATAGAATGATAGAGGAAAATATTGAAGTTCTTTGGTAGAATTTTGAAATTAATGGACTCATTGTATCGTTACCTGACCGACCAACAGGTTAAACATTATTCTATGTGTTCTGTTTCATAATTATTATATGTTACTCGTTAGCTGCCAAGTACGAGTCTCGCAACAGTATTGGTCAATGAAGATTTTTGAATGGTATACATCTAAGAATTTATGGTACGTTTCAACATTGTGATGTATTTGAGGCTAAAGGCCTGTTTGACAGAGATTATAAACTAGTTTATAAACCAATATTGATTTATTGACCAATATTGGTTTATTTGAGTTGAAATTGTTGACTTTTCATATTAAAAGTAGGTTGAAAAGTAAAAAATAACGTCTGAAAAAACCAAAATGGGTTTTTAATCCCTATTAAACAAGTTCTAAAGAACAACATCCTTGAGCAATATTTCAAAATAGGAAAGGCATTAGATATTTACCTATGCGTTGCGCAGATCTCATGTTAATCTCAAGACATTGCTCTCTAACTCGAAAAGTAACTACTTAATTAAAGACTAAAATTATGTAAATTGTTTGTTCAATCCCGGAATTAAGTTTTTCCAGCTGAAGTCCACAAAAAGTCATAATAATGTGCAATTCTTCATTCAAGTTCTCAAATATTTTGGTCAAAACTCTAGATTTGTGAATTTATTAAAAATAAAAAAAAATTACAAATGTTTTTGAGGCTTCAAAAACCAGCATACATAATGGGAACATTTCTTTACTAAGATAAAAATCATACAATGTCTTTCCTAAAACAAACAAAAGTACAAATTTGTTTGACATATGGCAAAGAATAATCTTGCAAGTAAAAAGAAAAGGCATAAATTAGAGCTAAAGAATTTATAGTGTATATGATGTTTGCTCTGATGGGAAATTTCTCCTCTCCACTACCTAGATGACAGTTTTTTATTGGCCAGTTTATATTGTACTAACATTAAATGAGTTTTACTTGACTAATAGAAAATTGTCATGTAGGCAGTGGGAAAGATGTGGGTAGGAGAACATTTCTCTTGCTCTGATATCACATCACGGAACACCCATGAGGGTTTTCATCACTGAAAGTATCGCCGGTGCGGTTTCCAAAAATTGTTGAACGTCCTTGGCCACCATACGAAGCGACATAATTATGGTTATCGTAGCCATGCTTGTAGTAGTTATAGCAAGAGGATGAGGGCTGAGAAGCATAATTAGTTGAAGGACCACTGTAATTCTGCTGATAATTGTAATTCCCGGCATAGTTATTATTTCTTAGCTCAGGATTAAATGGAAATTGCCAAACTTCTGCTCTTCTTCCAGTTTTCCTTACAGTTTTCAGGACTTTCTTTTGATCAGCCCATCCTGTCACTGTTACCTTTTGCATGCCCATGTCTATATCTATGTCGTCCACTCCTGTTTCAATATTTTTTGAGAGTTATGACTGTTGAAATACCTCGTTTAAAAACTTAAATTTTTAGACATACCTCGTTCAACACATGCACAATCTTTGTAAACTAGTGATTATGAGATTTGATTGCAGGAGTACTAGGGATACCATGTTGAACGCCACCTTAAAACGAAGTGGTTCAATATGGTATCTTGTTGAAGATTAAATTTACATACATAAATATGTCCAATCTTTAAACAGATTAAATTTTTATTTGAGATGAATCAACTTATAACATGAAAAATCAAAGAATGAAAAACGAAGGAAGATGGTGAAATTAGAGTCTATAATTAGAAAATTGAAATACCTTTAACCTTTTGGAGAGCTTTCTTGATCTTGCTCTCACATCCAGCACAGTCCATGTGTACAAGCATTTCTATAATCTGAAACAAAATTTACAGATACAAATACAAAACTTAGAAGGGAATGTACGACCCTACCAGTCGATGAAGAAATAAAGATAAATTTAACCAGAGAGAGAGAGTACCGTCATCTTTTAATGTAGACCTTGAAGAACACCTTTTCAATCTCTGAATTTCTGTAGATCAATACTCACTTAATTTCAATTCTGAATCTTCTATCAAATGATAAATGAAGAAGGAACGTCTGCATGTACATATATATACACACAATATATTCTAATTTTTGGTTCTCCTCCAATTCCTTCACATATTAATTTAAATATAATATTATAACCATTTTTAATTATTATTTTCAGTGCTGCACCACCGACTCTTTCCTTCTCTTGAGGTACCAGTAATAAATGCAAAAAGTCAAGGGAAGCTCTGTTGATACAAATAGAATTTAAGTCCTGGGAGTTGACTTTTATATGTGTGTGTGTGTGTGTGTATAAAAGCAAAATAGTGAGTGCATAATTGAACGGTGTAGGCGGGAAAATGCATGTGATGGCGAATGAAGTGGATCATGTCTTGTGTAACTAATACTGCATGTGTGTGTGTGTGTGTGTGTCTGTTCATAATACATAGTGAGGCTTGGTTGAGTTTTATGTGATCATGGTGTGAGAAATTAAATGGTGAATTATTATATATGTCAACATACATTAATTTCTGAGATGAATTATAGAATTGGGATACATCTTAAAAGGTTACTTGAAAGTAACTAAATTATGATGACTAAATTGATTCATCATGTGTTAATGATACTAATTTTTTGAACTAACATTTCAACAAGAAACTTTCAAGACATTGAATTAATAAGGATGCTTATATATAAACAATGAGTGGTGATATAACGTCTCCAGAGGACACTATTTATGGTGCCCACTATTTACGTGGCATCACCACATTTGTTACTTTTTAAAAAGTTGTTGATAATTTTTAAACTTTTTAAAAAGTAACTAATCTGGTAATGTCACGTGGATAGTGGGCACCATAATTAGTGTCTACTGTGGGTACTATATCACTATTCTATAAATAATATCCAAACCAACCTGTCACATATAATTGGGATAATAAACAGATTTTACAGTTAATTTAAGCTATTGAGTAGGAATTAATTAAATTAAATTTCCTGAAAAGAGCTAGTTGATTGTCAGGGTCGACTTGATTGCCAACCTCTCCTTCATACCATGTGACTCTAATTGATGTCTATTTTACAAATCATCCTACGAAGAGAGAGAAGCAGAAAAATATTTTATCAACCACGCCGGACAGTCCACACCATGCCACGTAAACAAAATTTGACGTCAACAATAGTGACACGAATTAAATAAGACGATGAATTGTTTTTAAAAAAAGTTTATGATGATGTGTGGAGTACTTTCTAACTATTTTATTTAAAAAACTTGAGTTTTCTGTAAATTGGTTTTAATACTTTTATTGTTAAATGTTTTTTTCATGTTTAAACTAATAATAAAATCCACTTCGACCAAGTAACAAACCCCCAACTTGGTTAAAATTAACTCAAATTTGTGAAAATCGACCTTCATTTTTATCTAATGTCGATCCCTTCTATTGTCAGAAATTTAGCAATTCCAACATTCTTCTTTAGTGAATGGTACTTTTAAATTTTTTATTGGCATTTTCGCACAAATAGTCTCTGACGTATGTCTTTAGTACGTTTTTTGTCTCTAATCTGTCATTTTTGGTTAGGAGGTCCTTAACTTATGTCATTAGGTGCAAAAGTGATTCCTATGAACGGATTTTGTCCAAATTTGCTGTCAGTTGGGTGCGTGGAGTAAACTGTCCTTTAATTTGTCTTTACCTGGATGAGCAAAATCATCACTTCCCTTTACTTCTCATTTTGTTCGTTTCAGCAAACAGTTGCTACATATACATACACTTTCTCTCTTTTGAAGTAAGGTGTTTGACTGGAATTAGAAAAAGTAAATGAAATCCAATCTTTGTTAGTGTGGGCTACCATTTGAGATGAAGATTTTCTAGATATTTCTGAACATTGGAAGACGTTTTCTCATTTTCTTGGTGAACCGTTGTTTTTATTTCTCTTTCTCTAATAATAGGTTATCTGCAAAAGTTCATAATTTTTGAAATTTGTTTTGCCAGAGAAAACGGGTGATCCTTGGAATATTTGGATTTTATGTGCGGAATTGTTACAATGTGGATGAAGCGTTAAAGTGTTGTAACATGTTGTAATGTGTGTTGTAGTTGTTGGTTGAATGAATGAAAATAAGATCAAGTCTTTGTATTTAACATTGTCTTTTATTTCATTATGTTGAATGTGTGGAGATGGTACATAGATAGTTCATAACTTTTTCAGTAAACGTGTGTTAATGGTCCCCTAACGTTTCAGTAAATGTGCATATGTAGTCCCTAACATTTTTAGTAAAAAGTGGTCCCTAACCTTTTCAGTAAAGGTGCACAACTGGTCCCTAACGTATGTAAAATGATGCAATGTTAGTCCTAAACCTATTGAAAAAATTGCACGAATATTTTCCTCAAATAACATTTTCAGAGAAATTTTCAATTAACTGGTGTTAATTACACATTTGTAAAACGAGAGAAATTTCCTATTAAAAAAAGGGATAATTGCATCAAAGGTCCCAACGTTTCAAAATCGTTGAGAATATGTCCTTAACCTAAAAAAATAGCACCACACATCCCCAACATATGAAAAACTTGGCGTGGTATATCATTTATGACCAAATTGCTCTTTCCTTTAAATAAACAAAAAAAACAAAAAACAAGAAAAAAAAAACACAGTTGAAAACTAATCATATGTATCCCAAAAAATAAAAAGTTAAAAATGTACCCCAAAAAAATAAAAAGTCACAAATAGGTCATTTTCTCAAAAAAGTCCTAAAATTTTATTTGTACTAAATTCACCGGAAAACACCACAAACTTACCAAAAAAAAAACCCACCCCTTTTCTCAGATTCCAACTGGGAAAAAAACCATTGGCGGCGGTTATACCTGGAAACTCATCATCCTGAAAAGCCTTTTTCACTGGCTTGGCCACGTCCTTTCCTTCGATAGTAATCTCCCGACGCTGCCTATACTCCTCGACCTCACTCTCAAACATTGCCGCCACAGACAGAGACTCCATGTAAAAGTTTTTCTCAAACGGAGTCAACCCATCCAAATCCAATTTCCGCTGTGGCGCCTCCGAAGTGCCCTAATAATCTCTTTTAATCGACGATGATGAAGATGAACGATAACTCGAGCCCCCACCAAACCCCGAGTCACTAAAATAACACGAACCATAAAATCAAAATAAAAAACCCCTATCTAGAAAAAAAACCAATTAATAGTTAAGAAATATAATAGTTGCTTAAAAATATAGATGTAGAGAGAGGGCTATAGTTTATTACGTTCGGCAGTTGCGGTAGGAACAAGCAGAGTTTCCTTTTCATGCATAAAATTTTGAATACATGGATAATTGGTATTGTATGCAAGTGGTCAGTTAAACGTACAGCTTCTAGAAGTCGCCAGTCCGATTTTTTTTTCTAGTTGGAATTCGAGAAAATTGGTGGTTTTTTTGGTGAGTTTGTAGTGTTTTCCGGTGAATTTTGGTATAAATAAAATTTTAGGACTTTTTGAAGAGATTACCTATTTGTTACTTTTTATTTTTTTGGAGTATATTTTTTACTTTTTATTTTTTGGAGTACATATGGTTAGTTTTTAATTATGTTTTTCTTTTTTCTTATTTTTTTGTTTATTTAAAGAGAATGTCAATTTGGTTATAAATGACCTACTATAAGTTTTTTATACGTTGGAGATGTGTGGTGCTATTTTTTTAGGTTATGGGTATATCTCCAACGATTTTGAAACATTTGGAACCTTTAATGCAATTATCCCTAAAGAAATACATAGGATACCATATTTGAGACTTACAAACTATGAATGTCATTTACACATTTGCAAAATTAGAAACACTCCATCTGCACACCAATCCTAAAAAATAGTTCATCCAACACAATCTATTTTTCCTCTCCTTTGGTTCAATTTATGTTTTTTGCAATGATTAAAGAAGGTTTTCTCGCGTTTCAGTGTAGTGAAAGTTTTTTTCTCTTCAAAATTCTTAGATCATTGCTGGATAATATGAATACATGCAAAGTAAAAGAAAAAAAAGAAAAAAAAAATGTGATTTGACCAATTTAACGGCAAATTTGGACAGAATCCGTCCATAGGGACCACTTTTGCATCCAATGGCATAGGTTAGGAACCTCCTAACTGAAAATGAAAGGTTAAAGACCAAAAACACACTAAAAACATACGTTAGGTACCATTTGCGCCAAAATCCCTTTTTTATTTTATAAGACTAGTTCAACCAAAGTTGGAAAAGTATGGTCCCCTCTTTCATTAGTAAAAGGTCCAAATGAGTATTTTAAACAAATTCCTCTTTTCCTAATTTAAGCAGATATATCATATTTGCGATCTCAAGTTTCAAATTTTCAATTGAATCAACGTGTCATGTAAAATTGGGGGAAAACATATAAGATATTTTCTTTGAACTTTGTTCATCTACTTCAACTTAGCTTGAGCATAAAAAAGCAATTAATTATAATAATGAAATCGTCAAAATGAGTTTCTCAAAAGTAGATAACTGATCTCATAATATTTTCGGCTAAAATTTTGTAAAAACCCACCGACCCACCGAAATAATCGTACGCAAGGACGGATACAAAGAATTCCTTGGCCCAAAATTTTTTTTAGCTCCCGTCTAAAACCACTCGTATCGTATGCCAAAACAAATGTTTTAAACAACAAACTCATAAACACAAATTTACAAGAACACATACAATAATTTCTATATACATTGTTGGCCACAAAATTTCCAAAACAACCCTTCTAATCCTATTCCCATATCTATCAAAGAATATGAATACTTTTCAACAAATTTAGACAGAAAAATTCTATACAAAAACCTCATTCAGGTATACTTTGCAGGGCAGGCTTCCATGACAGTTGATGAGTTTCAAATTCATCACTGACGTTCATTAACTGTGTCAGAATTTGCTGTACTGATAATCCTTGACTATTTTCCCTGCTCAAAAGCTCCTCCAATTGCTTCTTGGAGATTTTGATTTTGACTTCTGTTCCTGTTTCTGCACAAGGTCTCTTTTCTTCTATAATATTCATCGAGTTTCTGTACAGATTTGTATGAGTTTTGTCGTTAGAAAGCTGATTTTTGGAGTCAAAAGAGCCCCAGTCTTCACCACCCCATTGCATGGAGGATTCCTTTCTGATGCAATTTCCCATAGATTTGGTTTTTTTATGGATGTATATATGTATAATTGTTGTATGTAATTTATAGGAAGGTTTTGCAAGGGAGACTATCTGTTTTATATATAGGCGCGGGTGGGGTGGGGTGTCCTACCTGTCAGGTGATGGGTTTGACCTTACCTTCCCGGCGGCCCCACGCCACCTATTTCGGGTTGGTTCGAGTTAATGTGGTGACGACACCACCTAATTGAGTTATTGAAGGAGTCGGTGGCTGAGCTCGGCTAATTGCTTCCGCCAGGAGCCGGCCTTGAATGGATCATTTTTTGTAATTTGATTAGCCGTGCAAGATTAAAGAAAGAAAGTCATCTTGCTTGATATGTCATCAGTGATGAATTAAACGCGTTTAATTCACTCCATGTGTCTATCATGTGATTTCATATTTTGCGCCAAAAAAATTCAACGTAACATAAAAAATTAAGCGTTGAAAGATAAAAAAAAAATAAAGATTGTCAATAAAGTTCGAAATATAAAGTTTAACTTCATCTTTATCAATTATAAGTATATTTTGAAGGAGTCTGATCTCCTATTCATGGTAGATGGAAGATACAATGCTCACTAGTGAGGTGGCAAAATATGATTGGTAGGAATCATAAGTGTGGGGCCATGAATTATCAATCATGTGATGTCACCTCAGCGTGGACATTATAAATGAGTAGGATAAGTGGGTAAGAGATCAAGATCCATATTTTAAATATCATTCTATATCGGGTTAATTTCATCAACGGTCACTAAAGTTACCTTTAAATTACAAAATAGTCACTGAAGTTCAAAAGTTTTAGTGGTGGTCACTGAAGTTAGAAATCTTTCCACTAATGGTCACTCTATTAAATTTCTAATTTAAAATGATGATGTGGTATAATGATGTGACATTTATTTATTGCATGGTAGTCTATGTACTTTATATAATATTCACTTTAGTCCCTATATTTTAATTATGTCCTTTAAAAATTACATCTTAGGTCCTTAATCTTTTACATCTTTACACTTTGGTCCTAAAATTTTCAATTATCTTTCAGTTAAGTCCTCTAAAATTGTATCTTAGGTCCTTCAACTTTTTAAATATTTACACTTTGGTCTCCAAATTTTCAATTATCTTTCAATCAAGTCCTCTAAAAATTGCATCTTAGGTCTTTCAACTTTATATATCTTCAAAATTTGGTCTCCAAATCCTTAATTTTAGTGGCCAAAATAAGTACAATTTTAGTGGTCAAAATAAGTGTACTTTCAATTAAACCATTGACTTTACACTCGAATTTTCACCTAAACGAACAAAATAATATAATTAATTATAAACTATTTAGAGGTCAAAATAAGTGTAAAATTCACACTTCTCACTTAGAGTTGACCACTAAAAGTAGACATTTTAGTGGTCATACCCTATAATATTGTTTTTTCATTTAGGTGAAAATTCGAGTTTAAAGTTAAGGATTTAATTGAAAGTGCACTTATTTTGACCATTAAAATTACATTTATTTTGGCCACTAAAATAAAAAATTTAGGGGACCAAAGTTTGAAGACGTATAAAGTTGAAGGACCTAAAATACAATTTTTAGAGGACTTAACTGAAAGATAATTAAAATTTTGAGGACCAAAGTGTAAAGATGTAAAAAGTTGAAGGACCTAAGATGCAACTTTTGAATGACTTAACTGAAAGATAATTGAAAATTTGGAGACTAAAGTGTAAAAATATAAAAAATTGAAGGACCTAAGATGCAATATTTAGAGAATTTAACTGAAAGATAATTAAAAATTTAAGGCCTAAAGTGTAAAGATGTAAAAGATTAAGGACTTAAGATACAATTTTGGAAGGACTTAATTGTAATATAGGGACTAAAGTGAATATTATATAAAATATATAGACTACTATGCAATAAATAAATACCACATCATCATGCCAGATCACTATTTTAAATTAGAAATTTAATAGATGGATTATTACTGAAATAATTTCTAACTTCAGTGACCACTGCTGAAACTTTTGAACTTCAGTAACCATTTTGTAATTTGAAGATAATTTCAGTGTCTGTTGATGAAATTAACCCTTCTATTTCATAAAGAATTGCATAAAAATAAAACGTCCTAACAATACTTTTTTGTGTATGTGGTTGATTTTGTATTGAGTTTAGTTTGTGTACATCAACCAAAAATGATAATATCAAACAAAATGATTAACTTTTAAAAAATTATCCAAAGTTTTAAGTAGGGGAGGAGGATTTGGGATAATGGATTTTGGAATTTTTGGATTTTTGGTGGTGGGTGCTGAATTTTGGATTTTAGAATTTGATAAAGAAGATTGCATTATTGTTACTTTTTACTTTTTTAGAGTATATTTGGTTATTTTTCAACTTTTTTTCTTGTTTCTTTTTTTTTTTAATTATTTAAATAGAGAGACAATTTTGTTATAAAAGACCTATCATGCCTATTGCTTCAAACGTTGAGATGTTTCATACTATTTTTAAAGTTAAATTTCTTACAGTTTTGAAAGATTTAGGATCAAATATTCTATATTCCCTTAAAATAAAACGTTATAACAATATTTTTCTGAAGTTAGTGGTTGATTTTGTATAGAGTTCAATTTTTGTATATCGAAAAAAAAATGATAATATCAAACAAACTATCTTCTAATCAAATTCTTATTTAAAAATTTAAAAGAAAAATGCACAAAGTGCGCCCAAAAAACTTAATATCTTGAGAAAAAAAATCTAAAGTTAATAGTAAATAAAGTTTATCATTCATTTTTTAATGAGTAATGCTATTTGCAGTCTTCACTATCGATAGTCATCATAGGTGTCATTACTCAATTAGATGAATTATTCATAATTAATGATTATAAATACATTACTTAATTAGAGTAAATAATTCAACCAATTGAATAATGACATGTATGATGACTACTGATAGTGAAGACTGCAAATAGCATTATTCTTTTTTAATTTACAAACTATGCAAATTTATTTCAAAAAACCATTATAATACTCTTAATATAAATGATGTGATATCAAATTACCAAAAGATTATAAACCCTTGTTTAGTTTAATTTAAAAAATTGACGTCAAAATCAAAAATTAATTTTAAACACAGGAGGAGCGCCCTTTCTTCGCTTCCTTTGATCAAAGATATTGAGTATAAGTCGACCGATAAGCCCTTCATTATTATTAAATAGATAGAAAAGGTTGGAGCTGAAGACCGTAACGTAAGTATAATTTTATTAACGTTTTAACTACACATAAATCTATTATTCGCTTCCTTTGATCAAAATCTATTAAAATTTTCATAAAAATTTTTGTCAAAGTTCTAAATGATTGCTTTTGTTTTTAAGTTATTACTAACTCAAAACACATATTGAAAAAAATCACTCAACCCACAATCGTGTAGTTGATAAAATTTTATTTGTTGACGTTAAATGGCACGGAACTCAATTTAATTTGTACAAAACAAACTAAAATTTGAAATCTTATCATTTACTCATTCACAGAATCCTCGTTCCTATCCGACACATCATATGTACATTTGAATTAGTATACATAAAATATGTAAGGCGTAAAATTATTGTTTCCAAGTTGGTCAATTTAAAGCCGAGGCTTAAGACTCAAGCGAGCCGACCATCGGCTGAGATAGGGATAGATTTATATGAATCCACCTAGTGTGAAAGCGTCTCGCATAGAATCTTGCACATTAAAGTTGAAGAAAACTGCAATAAAGGTCCTCAACTTATTAATTCATGTAAACAGTCTCTCAACTTATATCTCTTGGCAATTGGGTTCCAAATCTATTTTTCTTTTGATAGTTTGATCTCCAAATTTAATATTGTAGCAACTTCGTCCTCAATGGACCTTTTTGACCACTCCGTTAAAGATTTATGTAGAAAACTTCTTTAAGAAGTAAAATGGTTAAACACATATCCCAACTCTCCTTGACCTCCTTCTTGGTGTTGAAGCCTTGAAGGAGGTGAGGCTGGATTTGGGATGGGGACGAGAGGATGTAGGATGGGAATAAATAGTGAATTATTTTTTTATGTTTTGTGTGTGAATTGAAAATAATAGTATAATAATCTTTTCAAGAAAATTAACTTTTAAACAGTTAACTAGGCGAAAATCGTACATGAGGATCAAGTTGGTACAAAGTATAAAGGTTTGGATTTAAATACCTTGAAATAAAAGTGAGGGGTCTACTTGCTATAACACCCATAGTTGAAGACACGGGGTGAAAATATCTCTAAAAGCAATGTGAACACATCTATGGAAATGGAATATATGATCTGTCGATGTGGGATTCCTTTTCCGATATGATGCATTGTCATAATTAGGCACTTTATTTCCTTATCTATTATTGTCACAATGATTGTTCTCATCCACCAAACTGACTCAGTAATCAGTACTGCTTCCCTTGTTGGGTTGGGTCAAAGTACGTATACCAATTCTCTCGTTTATAATTAATTGGTAACTGAAAAGAGCTTTAGTTGAAGTTGTCAAACTATTTTACATCAATTTTTGTTGATATTTGTTAATATTAAAATTATTTTTTAAATACTTATATTATAAGTTGATAGTGAATGTATAGATAAAAAATGAATTGTAAGTTATAGGTCCTATAAAATATATGGATAAAAAATATGTTTGACAATTTTAACTAGCTGAAATTATAATTTAAACACCACCAAACATGTTGTTAGTCTATTTTTCATTTCCTTTAAATTGGTTTACTCAGTTTGAATCCCTTTTAATAGAAGACACGTGTAAGTCTGTTCGATGATAGACTATACTCTAATTTCTAAATCAATATTTAAAATTGATGTTATGAATACTAATTGACACGTTCGGCTTATATTTCAATACTTTGCATGCTCAGAGCATGGAGGAGGTTGGATTTATATAGTCAGACTGAGTAGTTTTCGTAGGATATATTAATGGGCATGAATTTGTCGGTTTGAATGAGTTTTTGAGAAGTCATTAGTCTCTATTAATTTGGGCACAAACAAAAAGTTAGACCACTATTCGATTTTAATGTATTATCATTGGTCTTACATTACATAAACTATGCTCTTTATTAAATGTATATGAAGTAACAATAATTGTTTCATCGTCACTTTATGCCAACGATAAAGTTGGAAACCTAAGTTGATGCACGCACTTCTTTTGTTCCATTATTAAATCTACTGAATAATTCATGTGTGTTACCTATTTCATGCAAAACGATGTAATGTGTGTTAACATATAAGCAACAATGCCTTGTTACATGTGCAAGGATTTTGAACATTATGAGTCTAACAGGCTCCTACTGGTGGATAGAAGAGACAAAGGACAAAATAGCACCATCACTGGCCCATGCAGCCCTATAAAGTTCCAAATGCACGAAATTCTATGAATTTATTCTTTTTTGGTTTAATTTAACTATCGGTTACCTTAAAATAATCACTGACGTTCAAACAGCACTGGTCACTAAAATATATAATCTTTTTACAAACGATCACTTCTTTAAGTTTCTAATTTGAAATGCTGATGTAGCATACAATAGATATTTATTTATTGCATAGTAGTTTATGTACTTTATATAATATTCTCTTTAGTCATTATATTTTTAATTATCTTTCAGTTAAATCTTCTAAATATTGCATCTTAGATCCTTAATCTTTTTACATATTTACACTTTGGTTCCTAAATTTTCAATTATCTTGCAGTTAAGTCCTCCTAAATTGTATATTAGGTCTTTCAACTTTATACATCTTCAAACTTTGATCCTCAAAATCCTTGATTTTAGTGGCCAAAATAAGTACAATTTTAGTTGTCAAAATAAGTGCACTTTTAGTTAAATTCTTGACTTTACACTCGGGTTTTCATCTAAACGAACAAAATAACATAATTAAATTCTAAGTGATAAGTGCGAGTTTTACACTTATTTTAACCACTAAAAGTGGACATTTGTGAGTTCAATCAAGTAGTTTATTTTTTAATTATGTTATTTTGTTTGTTTAGGTGAAAATTCGAGTGTAAAGTCAAGGATTTAATTGAAAGTGTATTGATTTTGGCCACAATTGCACTTATTTTGGCCACACAAAATCAAGGATTTGGGAGATCAAAGTTTGAATATGTAAAAAGTTGAAGGACCTAAGATGCAATTTTTGGAGAACTAAACTGAAAGATAATTAAAAATTTGGGGATCAAAATGTAAAGATGTAAAAAGATTAAGGACCTAAGATACAATTTTTAGATGACTTACCTGAAAGATAATTAAAAATATATGGATTAAAGTGAATATTATATCAAGTACATGAACTACTATACAATAAATAAATATCTATTGTATATCATATCATCATGCCACAACATCGTTTCAAGTTAGAAACTTAAGGGAGTGACCGTTTGTGAAATGATTATATATTTTAGTGACCAGCGTTGCAACTGTTGAACTTCAGTGACCATTTTAAAATTTGAAGGTAACTTCGGTGACCGTTAGTGAAATTAACCCATTCTTTTTTTTTTAGGGATAATTGCATCAAAGGTCCACAACGTTTTAAAAACATTAGGGATATGCCCCTAACCTAAAAAAATAGCACCAAACATCCCCAACGTTTGAAGAAATAGGCACTGTAGGTCCCTCTTAACATTTTCCATCTATTTTCTCCATTAAATCATTATGTTTGCACTGCACGCACTTCATTTCTACAAAAATGAGAGTGAAATTGTAAATTTTTATTTTTTAGGTTACCACCAATAGAGGCATCATAGTCTCCTCCATAAATGGTATAAGAAATAGTATCGTCCTCACCAGGGAAATGCCTATACCTCCTGAAGCTGACATTTGATTCATTCTTTCCATAGAAAGAATCAAAGCCATCACTTTCAGTATCAGAAAACACCCTCATCCATCTTCTGGATCCACTTGGAGTAGTACAATTACTCGTAAGCTGCACTAATCTTGCAGCACCATCACTATCTATGGATTGATTATCATGCTCTAAAACCGTAGACTGGGTTTGTCTTGCCAGAGTTATCATTTGCGAAAATTGGTAGGAGAACAGACTCTCCATTGACTTAGAGCTGTTGTACCTTCTCTTCCTCAGTCCAAGTGTTCTCCTTCGATACGAGTCTGGTGTGGTGGTCTCAAGATCCTCAAGAAACAAAAATTTGCAATCTTCATATATATTGATAGCTTCAAGATCTGTTTCGTTTCTTGGAAGCAAACATGATAATTTCCTACAATCGGCCAGACCCAATTTATTTTAACAACTAACAACTACAAATTTTGATAGGTACAAGCCTGCTTCAAATTCACTGCAAAAATTAAAATTAAGGGTGTGTTTGATAGCTTTCCATGGAAAATGCAAATATTTTCCATGTAAGTTGGAAAAGAAATTCCACCAAATGTGTGAGAAAAAATTTTCCAAGGAAGTGGCCAAATGTGTGCTTTAGACAAATGTACCTTGAAAATATTTTCCATTTTCCATGTGCCAATCAAACACAAAAGTGAGAAAATAAAACACATTGATTTGACAAGATTTTCCATGGAAGTGACATTTTCCATGGAAAATTTGTGAATCAAACACACCCTAAGAAACGAAAACAAAAATGTGCAGACAGGAACTACGCCGACCAAGAATCTGAAATATACATCAAGTCAAAACAAGATTCAGTTGATTGAAATGTAAATAATCGAACATAACGATTAATAATGTTAAGAGGGATCTACGGTGCAAACATAATGATTTAACGGAGAAAATGGATGGAAAATGTTAAGA
Source organism: Forsythia viridissima (assembly GCA_030279155.1). Taxonomy (NCBI): domain Eukaryota; kingdom Viridiplantae; phylum Streptophyta; class Magnoliopsida; order Lamiales; family Oleaceae; genus Forsythia; species Forsythia viridissima. The sequence continues at coordinate 2,592,138 of CM059033.1, forward strand.
GGGACCTACGGTGCCTATTTCTTCAAACGTTGGGATGTTTGGTGCTATTTTTTTAGGTTAGGGGGGGCATATCCCTAATGTTTTTGAAACGTTGGGGACCTTTGATGCAATTATCCCTTTTTTTTAATGTAAGTTTGCTAAATTTTTTTGTAAATTATAAGTAGTTGGTTTTACAAAATATGTAGATAAAAAATAGATAAAAGTTGTGAATCCTATTAAATATATTGATAAAAATAATGTTTGATCAATTTATAAATAATTATAAGCACTTACAAAACATATTCTAATTCATGTATAATATTGTTTAACCGAGATAATGTAGATGCATTTTCAATTAGAGTTATAATGTATATGAAGTAGTCAAAAAAGAAAATAAAGTCTAACACGACTATGCACTGTTAGAGTCGAGCTTGACGTGCCATCAATTCTTACTATTTTTTCAAAATTTTCAGTCACATTTCTAAAAATATACAAAAAGAGTTTAAAAAAACGACTGCACAAGCCATGCCTAACATGACCTACCTGTCTAGACAAGTTGGCCCATAGCAAGTATCCTCCCACTTGGAACGAACCTTAACATTTCTATCCCTAACTAATTATTGGCTATGTAATTATGTGTTTGAGACGCTTGTTAAAATCAACTATATACTTTGAGTAACTTTAAGCCCTACATGTGTCCATTCATTTTTAGTCTCTCTTCTTTTTGACTTTTTTTTTTTTTTTGAATTACGTTCACGTCTAATCTTGTATTTAAGTTTATATAGTAAAATGTCGAAGTATATCAATGATGATAGAGTTCAAGTTATAAATATTTGGTATATATTTTTTAAATTCTAAACTAATAATTCTCACTAAAAATCTAAAATCCAATAGATTGAAAATCAATCTTTTAGTACCTTCCCTCGTCGGCAGTTAGAGTTGACAAATGGGCCAGACAGGCCAACCCAACCCAAAATTGAATAGGTTACATAAAAAATTAGGCTGAACTAGCTCTTACCTAATTTTACATGGGCCAACCCAGTCCGACTTGGGCCACAGGACTAATGAGCTAGCTCAATTTTAATTTTTAATTTATTTTTTAAAACCAAATATTTATATTTAAAAAAAAAAACCAAAACAGAACAACCCCACCCCACCCCTCTCCTGAATTCGAGAACACGACCAGAGAAGAGGGAAGCTTATCTGGTCGCGAGAACTCCCTAGTTTCGCTGCCGACGGGGGGAGATTCACAACAAATAAGTGGGGGATTTCTCTCCCCCTGTTTCCGATGCCGGCGCCGCCGTCGTCGTCGACAGAAACAGGGGGAGAGAAATTCCCCCCTTATTTGCTGCGACGATTCAGGGGTGGAGTGGGCCAAAAAATTTTATCGGGTCAGTCCATCTTTAGCCCAATTGGTTCGGTGGATTAGTTGGTCCGGGTCAAATTGGCCCAATTTTTATTTTATCAATTTTTTAATAGACCATCTCAGTCCATGATCCGAGTTATCTGGGCTAGCCCACTGGACCAACTCATTTTGCCACATCTATCGGCAACAAAGTCAAAGTACACTCACATTTTCAATTAGAGATAAATCGAATTTTCAGTATTAAATTTTAGTTATTTCTTCAACTTGCATATAATTTACTAATATTATGTAATTTTAATCCATTTTTAACGGCTAATTAATAGAGACTTTGATCTTAATAAATCAAGGTACTTGTCTCATGAATTTGGTGATTAAAAAATCTTATACGTAGTTTTCTATCATATAGGAATGTTAAAAGAAACTGCATATCATATCAATTATTTTTTATTTTGTTAATTATTCTAGTTTTACTCCAATTCATTTACAGATATTGTTTAGTAAAATAGATTGTAGAAGAAAATAAAATTATTTTTTATTTTGTTAATTATTATCTTCTACATTTTATGATCTAATCTGAGTTGGTGATAGGATAAAAGTTGACACTAAAAAAAATAATAATAATAAAATAAAATTGTTTATTGCCTGAGGGTTGCTAAGGCCTAATTTTGGGCTGATAATTTTGGTCTGCAAATACCTGGATTTTAAATTTATCGTATGCCTGGGCTAAGCTTTCTAAGGCCTAATTCGGCACCATTATATTGGGCAGTTAACAAGTGCTAGCTGAAGATGATCCGGCCCAATTGATTATCTTTACCACTAACTTATATTTATAGAATTTAATCTCTCATAAAATTATTCAATGCAATTCAATAAATTTCTTTACTGTTATAAAAATATATTTTGAATGTAAGAAGAAAAGAGGAAGGGTGTTCATTTCCAATATACATAAACACTAACTTCTAGTTTGCTACCTTCTATATCACACATGTCGTCAATAAATTCTGTAATTACAAAAGATGAAATTAATAATAAAATATTAATTGTTGAACCTAGTTTTGAAATCTTAAACTTTGATAATTAAAACTCTTAACATTATAAATTGATCACTCTACATGTAGAAAAATAGTTATCGTGAAGGCACTTTATTGTACAATATTGGTAGAGTTCATAATAACTTTAATGTAAAAGCACCTCAGATAATTTTAATTTTTTTCCCATTCTACTTACTCGGTTGAAGATATAAAAACATTATTATTAATTCAATTAACAAGGGTAAATATCATCAAATATTTACTTAAGTAAGGTATATTATGAAGATTAAAAGTAGATATATTTCATTTATCTAGAAAAAATGGTAGATGGTCTAATTTTCCCAAGAATCATTTAAGAATAAATGATAGTAAGTAAGATACCTCTCATTAATTAGGGAAAATTAGTTGGAGCTCCCCAATTTTTAGGTAGTCTAGTTTTGGGTCTTCAATCTTCAAAAATAGAATTTTGAATTTCCAATTTATTTAAATATATGAATTTGATCCCCTCGTGACATAAAATATCAATGTGAACGTTATAATCGTACGATACTTCCACATGACTTGAAGTTTGACCTTACATGGTTGATAATTTTGCCCTATGAATTTAAGTCCCATAAAAATTGTGTGTGATTTTAACATTCACATTTGAAAGTTTTTGTCACATGAAACTTAGATTCACATATTTTAAATAAAAATTGGACTTAAAACCTTATTTTTTTGAAGATTGAAGATCCAAAACCGAAATAGTTGAAAGCTTAAGCCTTAAGGAGCCCAACCTTAATTTTCTCCCTTATATTCACATATTTTAAAGGGATTTTGGCACAAATAGTTCCTAACATATATCCTTAGTGTGTTTTCAGTCCACATTCTTTCATTTTTGGCTAGAAAATCCCTAACATATGCCATTGGGTGCGAAACTTGTTCATATAGACAGAATCCATCCAAATTTACCATTACGTGGTCTCAAATTTCTTTTAATTTATCTTTACATGTAGGGTTAAATTGGTCAACTCATTTTTTTTGTTTTTTTTTGTTTTTACTTTGCGTCTCTTCACAATACCCAACGGTCTGAGAATTTTGACGAAAAAAACTCTCACCATTATGAAATTTGAGGACCCAGTTTTTCAAATAACAAAACAACAGTGGATTTTTGAATGGTTGATGCATGAAATGTTGTAGTAAATGTCATTTTTTGTGACCATATGTGTGATGCACCAATTTAACATGTTGGTGTATTTTTTGAATTTGGATTTGTGTATGGATGATTTGAGTTTGGAGATTGTTGGGATGGTTGAGAGATGGTGGTTGAATGTTGAATACTTATCAAGGCAGTAATTATTGGTTAGAGGAGAATATTTGTGCAATTTTTTCAATAGATTCGGGACTAACAATGTACCATTTTACATACGTTAGGGATCAGTTGTGCACATTTACTGAAAATGTTAGTGACGACTTGCGCACCTTTATTGAAAATGTTACGAACCATTCATGCATTTTTACTGAAAAGATTAGAACTGTTTATGCACCATCTCCACACATTTAACATACTAAAACAAAAGACAATGTTAAACACATATATTTGATCTTATTTTCATTCATTCATCCAATAATGGCTCACTTGTCTTCTCTGACAAGCAAGAAAACGTGTACCAATGTTCAGATCTGTTTAAGAACTCTTCATCTCCAATGGTATCTCACACCGATAAAGATTGGATTTTATTTACTTTTTTCAATTCCAGTCAAAATCATACTTCAAATTTTAGCAGTTTTCACCAATAACATATACTTGTTGGGTATGATTTAGGTTATATAGACGGGAATGAACATAAGGAAAAAAAGGTGAGTTGACCAATTTAACCTTTCAGATAAAGATAAATTAAAAGAGATTAAATACTGCGCACTTAAGTAACTACAAATTTGGATAGCACCTAATGACATATGTTAGAGACTTTATAGCTAAAAATAAAAGGTTAGGGACCAAAAAATACACTAAGAGCATAAGTTAGAGAGCATTTTGTGCTAAAATTCCTATTTTAAATAAAATTTGGACTTAAAGTCCTTATTTTTTGAAGATTGAGGATCCAAAACCAAAATAGTTTAAAGTTTAAAGAGCCCAAGTGCCCAACCTTAATTTCCCCATAAATTATGCTCCATGCGATACCGTTTCAACCATCTCTTGCTAACATTTTTTATTGTTCCTCTTGATGTAATAAGAGCCGTTGACTGTATAATCTCTCTCTCTCTCTCTCACACTCTCTCAGGTCCACTCCCTCCCCCAGCTCTCCTCCACTTTCCGAAAGAGATCACAATTCACAGGGTCCCCCCTCCCCATGCCCCACCCGAAGGAAGAAGGCCTGGATATTCAAAACCGCAAAACACACAAGTTGAACTTAAATGGAATAAGTCTGTAATGGCTAGATCTGAGCTACAGAAGCAATGAAGATAACTGTAGAAAAGATCAACACCCAAGAAATCCCACTTCCCAAAGAAACTCTCAATCCGTCTCACAACCCCACTTTGCGAAGTAAACCGCCTTATCGGAAAAACAGGGCTTCCAGCACCGGAGTTCGGTTAAGGAAGGAAGTCGGAGTCCCATCTGGGAAAAGGAACAGCCGCCCGGAGACCCCTTTACTCAGATGGAAGTTTGACGAAGATAAGGACAACGACGCTTCTACTAAAGAGAAGAAATCATCAGCTGAAGTTCGCCGGAAAAGTGGCAGGAGAGTTAGGGTTAATATCTCGGCTAGGAAACTTTCTGCCGGACTCTGGCGGCTTCAGTTGCCGGAGTTTCAGACTAATGGTGGCCAAAGGTTAGGGTTTCAGGTACTGTCCATTCAAATTTCAAAAAGATACTTTTCAGGGCTTTTCACTTTATTTCATGTATAATTTTTTATCAAATAAATAATTGAACGTTGAGATCAATAATTAGATTGTCTTTAATCTGGATCTTATGTACTAATTTTCCTTAATCAATTTCTAGGGTGTTTTTAGTACATTGGTTTTGCTCTTGTTAATTAGGATTTCAGTAGAAAGCAGTAATTGATTTATGCTTAATTACAGCGATTTAGCATAAGAAACTCCCCCCCCCCCCCCCCCCCCCCAAACAAATACATAGGAATTGTTATTGTTGATTGTTGATTTTGTCTTTAATTTAGCAGTATTAAATTTGCACATTATATTTTTTCTTTATTTGATGTGTGTGATGATAGCACTTTGGGGACCATAATATTTTTTCCCTTTTATGGTACTACACGACATCTGTACAAAGATCGATTTCCCTAGTTGTGGTGTCCATTAAAGTTTTTCTTTGCCAGTTCCTGGCAATTATGATTCATTATACCTGTTGTTTCGTTTTTGTAGTCTGGAGGTGGTCATGTTGGGGTGGTCCCTGTTCACGGTCATCATATTAGTAAAGCGCTTAATTCTCCTGCAAAGGATCTGTTACATAGTCTGCATTCTGTGCCTGGCCCAAGAAATGGGCATGGGCTTTCATTTAAGGTACACATTTTCTTCAAATGTTTTTCTCCTGATGGATTTATGAACTGTTTTATTATTCCAAAATGACCACTTGTGAACTGATAGAGCCCTGATTTTAATTAATGTTATGTTCGAAGATCTTTTGTGCATTCACATCGAACTTGGATATCATCAGATTAGCAAAGATGGAGTTTCCCTTTTAATTTTGACTATTAACAAAGACGTGATTTTCTTTTTTACTTTACCCCCTATTATCAGCCTTTGCATCTGTGTGATTTTTACTTATCAGATCTTAGATGCTCTCATATTCCTTGTAGTTTGAGCCCTCGTTTCAATTTTCAAATTTTGCAATGGAGGGGGCTACAAAGTGGGATCCTGTTGGCTGGAAGGCTTCGGATGAATTAAAGCAGATATTTGGCCAACCAAAACACATTGACCAACAAGAAAGTGCTGCTCCAGTAATATCTGCACTTGAGGCAGATCTTGAGCAGGCTCGAGCCAGAATCAATGAACTTGAGACTGAGCGGCGGTCTTCGAAAAAGAAACTCGAGCATTTCTTGAAGAAACTTAGCGAAGAAAGGGCCGCATGGCGTGGCCGAGAACATGAGAAAATTCGTGCAATTATGGATGATATAAAAGCTGACTTGAGCAGAGAGAAGAAAAACCGTCAAAGGCTGGAAATAGTCAATTCTAAGTTGCTCAATGAATTAGCTGATGCCAAATTATCAGCTAAGCGCTGTATGCATGATTTTGAGAAAGAGCGGAAGGCCAGAGAGTTGATAGAGGAAGTTTGTGATGAACTAGCCAAGGAAATTGGAGAGGACAAAGCTGAAGTCGAAACACTGAAGAGAGAATCGATGAAATTTCAAGAGGAGGTGGAAGAAGAGAGGAAGATGTTGCAGATGGCCGAGGTCTGGCGTGAAGAACGGGTCCAGATGAAGCTAGTTGATGCGAAGGTGATGCTCGAAGAGAAGTATTCTCAGATGAACAGGCTAATAGCAGATCTCGAGTCCTTTCTAAATTCTCAAAGCGCAAACCCAAATGCAGAGGAGATGAAGAAGGCAGAGTTCCTTCGACAGGCAGCTGCCTCTGTGAATATACAAGACATCCGGGATTTCACTTATGAGCCCCCAAATCCAGACGACATGTTTTCCGTCTTTGAAGATGTTAATTTTGGCGAACCCAATGAGAGGGAGATCGAACCATGTGTTCCTTACAGTCCAGCTAGCCATGCCTCCAAAATTCATACTGTGAGTCCTGAAGTGAATCTGTTCAATAAAGACAATGCTAATAGACATTCAAATGCATACATGGATCAGAGTGGTGAATTAGGAGAAGACACAAGTGAATGGGAAACAGTAAGCCGTCTTGAAGATCAGGGTTCAAGTTATTCCCCCGATGGAAGCGATCCCTCGATCAATAAAAACTTCAGAGCAAGTAATGTTTCAAGAAGTGGAAATGAGTGGGATGAAAATGTGGGTGAGGAAACCCCAATCACTGAAATTAGTGAAGTCTGCTCTATGCCAACACGGCATCTGAAAAAGGTATCTTCCATATCCAGGCTCTGGAGATCATGCCCGACCAATGGTGGTGACAATTACAAGATCATTTCAGTTGAGGGAATAAATGGAAGGCTTTCAAACGGAGGGCTTTCTAATGGGGCTACCATGTCTTCAGATTGTGGTTCGGTTAAAGATGGGCTTAGTCCCCGTGATTTGGTTGGACAATGGAGCTCACCTGACTCGGGGAATCCACATATAACGAGAGGGATGAAAGGGTGCATTGAATGGCCACGTAATGCACAAAAGAGTAGTTTGAAAGCCAAACTTTTGGAGGCAAGGATGGAAAGTCAAAAAATCCAGTTGCGCCAGGTGTTAAAGCAAAAGATTTAAAAAGGGCAAATTCTGCATGCCTAGAGAGCCTGCTCAGCAGATCGACCAACAAGCCAGGTTTCAATCTTGAACCATGAAAATACTCATATTCTTCTGGCCGAAACTAGTCATATCTTATGAAAAAACCCGTGAATAGATGCATACCATAATGTTGAAATTGTGTTTTCTGGTCCTCCGTTATCCTGTTGTAACCAGGATCCATAAGGGTGCCATTACATAGTTTAAACAAAGCCTAGAACAATACCATGATTGAGCCAGTGGGAAAATCGATGTGGAGGAGAAGCTTTATTTTTATTTATTCAGATAAATTAGCATCCATTTTGTAGATGATCAGGTAGTGTAATATTTGTAATGCACTGTTTTATGGGTTAATTATCAGTCACTTCAAACTGGAAATTGGCTGCTTCTGTGTATTATAGTCCTAATTGCTCTGGAATGTCCAGACCTACCAAGATTGAAAATTTTATTTAATGCAACTCCCTTTAACAAAATAATGCTCTTGTTAGAAAAATTATTATTTGTGTCCATATATTTATAATTAATCAAACAAAACGTGAATTCATAAAGCAATATACTGCACAAAGAGAATAAAAGTGAAGAAAGCTGTCCTACATTTATGATTCTCTGATGGAGGAGTATGTATACATATGATGCTATACAAGGTTTAAAGTGGATCGGGTCAGGCTAGCTCGTGCTGTGCTGAAAAGTACAAGACCCTATAGGCAAAACTTGTGTTGGGCCTAGGTGGGCCAACAGGCCTGCTTATGCTGGCTAGGTTGCAGCCTTGCAGGCAGTAGGCCAATGGTACCGTCAGTTCCAAGTTCCCAAGTTTAGACTCCTGCGAACATGTTAACAAGAAGGGCAAATATGGATTTTTGGGCATTTAAAGAAAAATACGGTAAATTACACTATAGCTGTATTTGATTGCAAGTGGAAAATTTGAGTGGAAAGAAAATAAATTTCATATAAATGAATTACCAAGAAATTATGAGTTGGAAAAGGTGAACAAATTTTCCATGGAAAATAAATTTTTCTATCTCACAAAGAAAATATTTTCCTTGAAAACAAGGAAAATGTGGCCAAAAATAGAAAAATGAGAAAAAGATTTACATGGAAAAAAAAAAGGTTGCAATCAAACAAAACAAGGAAAATAGGTGGGAAAATGTCTTTTCCATGGAAAATTTTGGACAATCAAACATACAAGTTGGAAAATAGGCGAAAAATCTTCATTTCATATAAAATATTTGTCAATCAAACACAGCCTATATATAATTTTTTGACGGTGAAACTTGAAAAATTCTGCATTGAAAAAGTTACAATGATTGTAACTCACGCTCTTTGTTAATTTTGTTATCGTGTATATAGTTTTTTATAAATTGTAACTTACACCTTGCTGCTCTACGTTAATCATATCACAACATGTGTATAGTTTTTTGAAATTGTAACTTATACTCCGTGTTAAATTTTGCTGCAGTGTGTTAATTCTTGAGTATAAACTTTTGTCAAAACTAACCGTTCGCTAATATTCATCACCAACCCACATTTTCTCCAAAACCATTTCGGTGGAGTGAAAATTGCAAAGCAACCATACGAATCCACATTCTCTTTCAATGTTAGCACTCCCACATATGTCAGTCCCGGTTAAGGCCAACGGTATACAAGCTGCCTGGATTGGGGTGGGCTTTCTATAGCCTAAAGCTTCACAATCCCTAAGCAAGACACTTGTGAAGTATAATGCAGTATGTTTGTTAATTAGAGTTGGTTGGTTGGTTGGTTAGTTTGTTAATTAGAATTAGTTGGTTGATTATTTTGTTAACAGATATTTTTGTATTTTCATTATAAGTAGACTTCCTTTTTTTTGTATATTGAAGGATGATGAATAAAGATCAATTACAAAGTGAGATATTTCTCTTTCTAAACCTGTTCATCGTATTAGAGCAAGGATTCATAATGGTTTGAAGATGATTTTCTTTACCTGAAATTGAAGTTCATTTCGGATTGAAGGTGAACTTGTTTTATCTAAAATAGAAGCTTGATTCGAGCTTCAGCAAATAGTAATTCATTTAAAGAAATAAGAGATATTCAAGAGATGAATGCTAATTAGAACATCAATGGAGGTCAAAGGCAGATGAGTAGTGGAGATCTACTCTCCCTACATAGCTTATCGACTAAGGATTCGGACTAGGAAGAGAAGTCCCATGGCTATTGCGATTTCTTGTTTGGTTGGATTTTTCCATCTTCCGAGTTCGCGTCATTTGGTTCTGTTGGAAAATATATTAGAGGAAAATAGATTTTCACTAATGAAGTAAAATTGAATCCCACATTGCTTGAGAAGTGAGATTGGGAGAGGAGCCTTAAAAGGGATTACAATCCCACATTGGTTACAAATGGAATATGGAATATAAATAGTTCCATCCCACATTGGAAAATTGATAAAATATGAAAATGTGTGGAAAACTTATATAAATGGATAACTCACCAATACAAAATTACATATATAATCATATATTAAAAAATATAGATTTGTATAAACAATATGAAATAATTAATATGACATCATTTTTTATTGTGTATAGATTAAGATTTGGATTTTCCCCCCCTATTTTGTTAATTAATTAATTACTTAAACTAACTTTATTAAAAATCACCGTTCGTTTGTTCCAAAAAATTAATAAGCACTGATTTTTCCAATTTATCTAAACGGTACCATTCAAAATCGTTCAAAATTGAATATTAAAAAAAAAAAAGCAGACCATTGGCGTTTGAAACACGAAATTTTCCTCAGCCAATGCCCATGGGAGTATTATGAAATACAAGTTGAAGCCGCCCGTGGAAGGGTGAACAAAGCTTTTACCCTATTATTGAAATATTTTTTTTAAATAATAAGTTTTTTCTTTGTACGGACCCGCTGAGCCTAAATAACCTCAACAAGAAAAACTATGTGCTCTCTAAAAACAATTTAGGGAACTATTAATATAGAGAAAAGGTGAAAAAAAATAACATTCACTAAAATATCCACATATTATTACATATGGACCCACATAAAATATCTTATATAGCATTTCCTTTCCATAATTTTCCTAAGAAGACGAGCAATTTCTTTATGAAAATACATCTATTTCAAAAATATTCGTCTGTGAAGTCGTAATAGATCTAAATAGAACATTTCTTTTGAATTTTCCTACAACTTGATTTTGTTCGGCATTTCATCAAACATTTTCTCTACATATCGGGCACGTCCCGTTCCGGATTAGCCATTCATCTATGCAGTGTATGTGGTGGGAATGTCTACAGCTTGGTAGCATCCTTGCACACTCTCCATTCTCAAAATCCTGCATATTCTTAAACCTTAGTGTCGAGTACTGGAGTAGTATCTTTAACAACCAAGAAGAAGAAACACAAATAATAATAGACTACATGACAAGACTGAAAAATATAGCAAACCTGTAAACAAATAGTGCAATTTACTGTCTCCATGGAATAGTGTTTGTAACTTGGCAGCTTCTTGATCTCATCTATGGATAATCCTCTGGCTGAATTGACCTCAAAAATGTCTGAAACTTCAGTACTCGAACTTGTTTCCATTGTGCTAACCTGATGACATTAGAAGTTCTTCATTAATTTTTAATAACAGTCACTTGACTAATAAAGAATTAAAGGGCAAGTAGTTACCTGCCACTGATAAGCTTTTAACACTGCAGAACTCAGCCATTCCATAAATATCTTTCCATTTACCAGACTACATGGTATTAGTGCTACCTGAAAAATTATCCCACAATGTTCTTTCATCACTTCTTACTACATGCATGCATTAAACCCAAGAAGATAATGGACCTCCAAGTCGTAGCTTCTCTCGCCTTTTATTGCGTTAGAAGTAAAGGACGTGGATATATGTTTAGCATACTATATTGGACAAGACTTGGGAAGATTATGAATGAGAGGTGTGCGTTTGACAATTTTTTAGATGTTTTATCTAGTCTAGATCTTGTCGAGTCGAACTTATCATATGCGCATATTAGATTTACAATTCTACAATCCAGAAAACAATACATCACCTCGGATAATGGCTCTCCATTAACTATGAGTTCCATTAATTGGAGTGCTGTAATGACCCCTGCCATAGCACCAACACCAGCCCCTCGTAAAAAACCAGTTTCTGTTGTCTGCCCTTTGATTGCTCCTGCAAGTACTCCGATTGCAACTCCACCTACATGTATATATTCCAAATTCATGAGCGGCTGAGCCTCATGTGTATAACACAGAAAAGGAAGAAAACATAAAAAAATGGCAAGATGAAACTTGTGGAAATTGATAAGCTCGGCTCGATAGGACTAGATAAAACAATGGTGTATGGCTGTGGACAAAAGGATGATGAAGCTAACAATTGTGTGCATAATGCGATACTATGGAAGATAACATGGATTATACACACATACCTAAAGCCAAAATGCATGCAAGTAGAGCCACAGCAGTTTTCCTCATCAATGTCGACAGAAGCCCAAATGCAGCAACAGTTGAAAGCCAAGAAAAATTGATAGAGAACCAAGTCTTCATTATCGAATCGATAACAGAAAATTAAAGCAAATGTATATGAAAAATTAATCTGGTGAATTTGATGAAGTACTCATGAAAACAAAGCTCCCTGGAAATGTGTTGAAATGGCACGAGAATTTATAGGAAAAGAAGCAGAAAAAGAGCATTTAAGTGCTTCTGCTGCATGTCTAGTTTCACAGCCATTAAATCTACACACTCCTCTTGAAGAGGCCAATGGAAAATGGTTCGGGTTAAAGAATGGACATGGGGTGACCCACATATGGGGTCCATTTGGATTTGGGTGCATTGTAAGTAAATCACTAAATTGGCAAGGCCCATGCCTCACTAGGAGTTTCTAGGTGGACCTTATTGCTAATTAAGTTTCTTTGTCTTTCATTATCCAATTAATTAATATATTCATTTGTTGGAAGAAAGTTCCGGTAGATACGTAAAACTTTCTTGTATTCGGTACTCTTTTTTTTTTTTTTTTTGGCCAAAAATGGGTTTCTTTTAAGCTACAATTTTGGACTTTTCAAACTAAATTGTGGCTAAAATGATCAAATTTTCTTTTATCAAAATTGTTACATTTTTCAAATGAAGGACAATTTGATCATTTCAGTCACCATTTGGTTTGAAGAGTCCAAAATGATGTCACGAAAAAAATCCTATTTTTTTGCCAAAAAACGGTATCGAACAAGCTCTAGATTTATATCGAGAATAAAACTTTGTTCCTTCTAGTTGCTACAAAGTCCAAAAATGGGAGGTTGGTTGAAATTAATTGTTCTAATTTTGCATCCATTAATTATATTATTGAATATGGAATCTTCTGATATTGACCAATTATCAAAAAAATCTTGCTGACTTATTTTACTAATCAAATTTAAACTTTAAAGTCAACTTCAACAGTTAATAATAATTTTCCATCTAGAGCCTTCAACAAATATGCACATGCACATACGTTTTTCTAGAATTTCAAATGCCAATCAACTCATCTATTATTATGTACGAATGACATGTTTATTAAGATAAATTAAATAATTCAAAGAATAAAATTAAAATTAAAATCAAAGAATATATTATATAAGTAGAGTTCAGTATTACATAATACATTCTTGAAAAGGTCACTAATCATATTAACAAAGTTGGAACAAGGGCAATACCCTTTCTCTAACGTTATTAGAAAAATTCTACAAGTTTCTTATTTTAATTTGTTTTAAAGAACTGTAATGAAATAATTTTTGTATACAATCTTAACTTTGCTTACGTGTGTAGAGTTGTAGCCTATCCTATGCCTATAAAAGAATGGGGATTGTTTAATACGTTATTAATTATTTTGTTTATAAATATATATTTTTAAATTATTTTTTATTATTTAAAATATTTGTATATATAAGTGACAATAAACTCTAATAATTCATTGTTCAGTAAATTAAAATGCATATCAAATTCAAATATTACGTAGTTATTCTAATTGATAGGCTCGGGCTAGGGTTGGCCTTATCAGAGAGTCGAATAGGGCCTAAGTTACAAGAGGCTAACTCATCAAAGATTGATTATGAAGATCATATAATTAGTAGTGCAGTATAAAACAATAAGATTTTAACATTTTTTGAAAGTAAATGAGTAGGTGACCCTAATAATTAAGTAGTGATTTATAATCGGACATGCTAGTATTTACTATTTAACATGTGTTATAGGACAACTAGTTTGGGTTGTACTGTTGTAGTTGGCTTGAATAAGGAAGGAATATTAATAACAAAGCACAAAACCAGGTGCTGCAGCCTGGAACACAGGTTTCAACTTCTGCTTCTGCGGGCTGCTGACTGGGAAAGTGTAGGAATTAGGATTTGTTTCTAATTTCCCATTGGTGAGTTATGGGCCTTTACTCGCATTTATGGCAGAGAGATATTTTGCATTAAACATAAATATATATATTTTATTTAATATCAGATCACGGAATTAAAAAAAAAAAGAAAAAAATCAACACTATCGTTAGTGATAACATGCCTATTCCAACTTAACATCGACCTTGAAGCCACCGATCAAAGCTCAAATAACAAGCATAACAAATACTTTTCGCACTTCATGCCAAATTCTTCTTATTTATTTTTATTTTTAATTATTTAACACACAGAGTTTTAGTACTAAACGACACAAAATTTGCACTTATGATTTTTGCATGCTTTAATATCATCTTATTAAATTATTGTATTGACTAAAACTTTAAGTTGTTAAAGAGAATGCATTATATAGTTATATTTATCCTCAATATAAAAAACTCGTTGTATATATAAAGTGAAATTATTGTAAAAGTGAGAAATTTATTGGAAAATAATATTTTTGCATATTTGATATTAAATGTTACCCTTCAAATGTTATCTAATTTAAGATGCCAAATATGAACAACACTTAAATTGGCTCAATAGATTTATTATCCTTGAATTTATTTATGCTATCATTTAAATTTTTAAAATGCCAAAAATAATTGAACATCAAATATAGAGTTTTAATGTATTGATTTCATTTTTAAGTTTATTTCGTTTTAACATTATTAATTAATAAAATGTTGAGATGATTAGGTGATGAGACTGCTAAAGAGGTATCGACTTAGTTGAGATGAGTAAGGTGATGAGACTGCTGAAAGGGTATCGACTTAGTTGAGATGAGTAAGGTCATTAGACTGTTGAAGAGGTATCAACTTAGTTGAGATGTCCATCTTAATTTATTAATAATACGTGTTCATTTGTGAAACCTCTAGACTTGTGTATGATTTTTAGTAGTGATTGTAGATTAATAATAAATGTTGAGAAATGACAAAAATGTCACAATTAGTGTTACATTGTCCTATATTAATAATTGCATTCATGGCAACTTGCTTTATACAAATCAACCACTTGCGCAATCAATTTGAAATAAGTAGAAAATTTACTACTTATTTTTACTAATATGTTCAATCTTCCAGAGTTTTATTAGAATTGTGCGTAACTTTCACATGCATTTGAAAAGCTAAGAAAGTGAACATAGTATTTGACACGGTTTTGTTCTAATGTCTATGGTAGACATTAATGCTATAATGTCTACCAAGACACTTGTTCAATATTTATTGGATGAGTGTAAAGTGAGCTATTACACTCATCCAATGAGTATTGAACAAGTGTCCCGATAGACATTATAACAATGACTATCGTGAAAATTAGAACGAGAGTGGTGTTTGACAATAAAAAAATTATTTAACTTTCAAATAGTAAAAAATTTTGGTGTCCCAATTGAAATAAATCATTTATTTAAAACTAATCAATTTTTCATTTATTTTATGTTTTTCTCTTGTTTACGTATTTTCAGGGATTGAGTATTTTTCCTTTTTTTATTTTTCTCGTCTATCTTTTATTATAAATTAAATCGTACAGTTGCCACAAAAGATAAAAATCATCTGCCATATAATTCTCAAGTAATACGAGACTTTTGAGCAAATGGAGTAAAAATTTGCTATTTTCTACCCTGTTCGATAATGCAGTTTTAAAATTAATATGAGCTCTACAATGTCAACAGTTTTAAAATTAATATGAGCTCTACAATGTCAAGTAAGGGGAGACTTTTACTTTCAAATGTTGTGCCTAGCGCCAATTTTGCTCTTTTTTTAAAATTTCTCTTTAATTTTTCCCACTATCGAAATTCTATGTTTTTTCTTCTTTTATATATTTTCCATTTTCATTTTTAAGAATATTTGGTAATATTTCAAATTTTACTCTTTATATGGTTATGTCAATTTAATGTATGATATTTGTCACATCGTTGATTAAACAAAGTGTTGGGTGATTTAGTAAATTTTGGGAACCTCATAAGATGTCCTCAACTCAGATTTTAAAACATTTCTTAATACTTATGAATTTGAATAGAATTCTACATAATTTATAAAATTTCAACCGAATTCTCATAGATTTGTGGCCTTTTTATTAAAAAATAATAATTTTACATTGTCTTTATTCTAAATAGTTCAAATGACTATCATATATAAACAAATATTTTGAGTAGAATTTTGAAAAGAAAAAATATTCTTGAAATATAAGGAAAAACACTTCTCCAGTTTTGAATAAGGAAATTTGACTAAAGTATAAGGTTTTGTGGAAAAAAAAAAATTAAAATAAAGTTTAATTTTCACTTTCTTTCTACTTGCTTTGTTTTTTTTTTTTTTTTAAATAAAATTTCCTCTTTCATATTCAATATTAAGAGCATCACCAATACATTCCATCTATTGTTTTTTAGACATGCCACATAATCATATATAAACGGAGTTATAAAAAACTCTCTCTAAACTTAGATGGACTTCTAGACGGAGTGACTCAACAAATCTAAATCAATCTAAATATTTTATTAAAAAAAAAGGTCAGACAAGAAAAATATAAATTGGAGATCTGCCAATTTTTAAAAAAAATTTAATGCCACATAAGCGGTAATATTAATTTTAGACGGAACTCATTGGAGATAAATTTATAATTTGACCGTCTACGCAATGACGCTGTACCATATGGACTGAAAGCCTGTCTATTTTACCTGCTACATAGATTACAATAGACGTAGTACATTGGAGATACTCACTTATTAGACTTTCACATAAGCATATATAGACGGACTTATAAAAAACCCTCTCCGATGCATGCTGACGAGGACTCCGTCTAGGTGATTTAGCGTACCAAAATAGACTCCATCTAAATTTAGAAGAACTTTTAGACGGAGTAACTCAGCAAATTTAAATCAATCTCCGCATTTTATTTAAAAAAAATACAGACAAGGAAAATATAAATTGAAGACTTGCAAATTTTTTAAAAAAATTAATGCTACATAAATGGTAATATTAATTTTAAAGGGAACCTATTGGAGACAAATTTATAATTTGACCATCTATTCAATAAACGTAGTGCTACATGAACTGGAAGTTTGTCTATTTTACCTGCCACATAAATTACAAATAGATGGAGTGTATTGAAGATGCTCTAAAAGGGAGGGATATTTATGATTCTCTCTTTTTAAACTAGTTGTGTAACCCTCTTGTATAAAAAAATATTTTATGACTAAAAATAATAATGTGCAGGTGTCGCAGTTGACATGTAAATCTTTTTAAGTTGAAAAAAGAATTTTTGGTGCTATATTGATTTTACAGTCCAATATCTAATTACACTATATGGTATTAGAATTATCTAATTAATATTTACCTATAGATTATTTATATTCTTCAACCAAATGTTTGGTTATATAAATGGTCATGGAGCATCAAGAATGAAATTTCAAAAAGGGTATTTGACAATTGTAAAAAAAAACTACTATTAAAATAAAAAATCAAACAATTTAATAAATTTTCACGCTAATATAAATTGAAAATCTACAACAATGGTGTTGATATCGGAATCTATACTATCTACGTGTCAACAGATCTCCAGTCAATTATTTATTAGCCTGTATGTTACCTACATAATAGGACAATCGTTAGGCACTAAGATCACTCAGAAAAAAGGAGCCGGCGATCATTGGTACTCAGACGATCAAGTTAACTACCGGGGTAAGAATAATACAGGAAGAGTGTTTGGGTATGTGAGAGACAAGCAATCAGAGAATTGAATAAAGTTTAAATGAGAATAATGCGTACCCTAGAATAACCAGATATATTGTATTTATAGTTTCATAGCTCTAATTGGTTTATATAAGCAATCAATTAGACCTCTGATGAGATTCTCCTTCCTTATGGGATAAGGGATAATCGGGTGTGAACGCAATCTTCTAGATATCAGTCATAATCTGTGTTGATTTCCGATATCATGTTGTCTAGTCATTAGGAGATTGAGTATTGGTTTCCTTGTAGGAATTCGTGTGACAATCAAACACAATTTTTCTTGAGATATCCCTTTATCTGTCTTAAAATATTAGATTGTCTGCGGATTATATGGAATTCGAAGACCGACGAAGCTCCCTGGGTCGTCCATGAACGTTGAGACCGTTCATTATTAATTGTAAAATAACATTAAAATATTTCAGTTTTTTATTAAGATACAACACTTTAAGCTAACACAGTGTCACTTGATGTGTTATGTGTCTTAGCCCTATCATATGTATAATAGAGTTCGTCAGTTATTGACGGATTTTTCTAGATTTGGAACGGGTATGTTGCTTTGCCATGGGTTGATTTGAACTACTCTTTTTGGAGGATAAGTAGTTTGACTTTAGTACTCAATTTGAGACTTCATAGGCTTATTATTTTATTTGTAGAGTAATATATGTATTACTTATTTTGTGATTTGTATGATATCATATACATTATTGTGTTACTGTGTTAAATCTTCCCAAATCCTAACACCAATCCGTCCTGCACTGTTTTCCACAGTCCTCGCCACTTTTAGCCACAACCAATCAGGTCGAATTTCTCCGATGTCAAGCGTATCCTGTTCCCCCTCCCCCCCAACCAACATCGTTTTCCCAACTCAGCAGCTTGCTATCTTCATTCACAATTCAAATTTGCCTAATGTATTGTTACATTCAAGTAACATATTGTCTTGCTACCATCATTGCGATGGGACTTGCCTTATACCAAATCATTTTCTCTCAAACATCGCATTTCACAATTGTTACCGTGCTTAGAATCGAACTTTCAAATCATAAGTTGGCCCGACCCAACCACCACCACTATCTATATGTTCATGATTTCTATATGTGGATAAGCATCGGGATAATCATAAAACGTAAAATACGTATTCTTGTTAATCATTTGATAGTCACTACTGTTAAAAACAAAATTGGAAATTGATAAGGAAGAAAATCGATTGATAAGATTTTTATAACATATGAAATCAACAACATCCATCTAAATTCAACATTTTGTACCAAAGCATAAAAACATTTAGCTTCAATTATTGCTATACAAAATAAAAAATAAAAAATAAAAATTCATCAAAATATTCTCGAATACACAGTAACCTGATACTGATTGACATTCGTCACAAAAAATAAAAATCGATAGATGTATTTTTTAAAAAGAAGTAGTGATGGTAATAGAGGCGTCAAATCACCACATCATCATGATGGTGGGGTGGCGGTTAACGGCTGTGGCGGCTCAAGTCATTGGAAGTGGTGGTCCATGTTAGGATTTGAAAGATTGAAAAATGAGAACCAGACATTATTTTTGGTATTTTGTGTTTGGAATAGTAAATTAGTATTTTTTTTAAAATGTTGAGATGACTAGGTGATAAGACTACTAAAGAGGTATCGACTTAATTGAGATGAGTAAAGTGATGAGGCTGCTGAAGAGGTATCGACTTAGTTGAGATGTCCATGTTAATTTATTAATAATAAGTGTTCATTTGTGAAACCTCTAGAC
Source organism: Forsythia viridissima (assembly GCA_030279155.1). Taxonomy (NCBI): domain Eukaryota; kingdom Viridiplantae; phylum Streptophyta; class Magnoliopsida; order Lamiales; family Oleaceae; genus Forsythia; species Forsythia viridissima. Next base: position 2,611,779 of record CM059033.1, read on the forward strand.
TTGTGTATGATTTTTAGTAGTGATTATAGATTAGTACGGGACTGATCACCTGCCCCCAGGGGACAGGTGAAATTCGGCCCACTGCTGACGTGTCAGTAGGTGGGCCGTTGATGATAAAAGTTGCTTTTTATCATCAACGGCCTACCTGCTGACACGTCAGCGATGGGCCGAATTTCACCTGCCCCCTGGGGGCAGGTGATCGGCACTTTAGATTAGTAATAAATGTTGAGAAATGACAAAAATGTCACAATTAGTGTTACATTGTCCTATATTAATAATTGCATTCATGGCAACTTGCTTTATACAAATCAACCACTTGCGCAATCAATTTGAAATAAGTAGAAAATGTACTACTTATTTTTACTAATATGTTCAATCTTTCATAGTTTTATTAGAATTGTGCGTAACTGCATTTGAAAAGCTAAGAAAATGCAATGAGTATTAGACAAGTGTCTCAATGAACATTATAACAATGTCCACCGTGAACATTAAAACGAGAATAGTGTTTGACAATAAAAAAGTTATTTAACTATCAAATATTAAAAAAATTTGGTGTCCCAATTGAAATAAATCATTTATTTAAAACTAATCAAATTTTCATTTATTTTATGTTTTTCTCTTGTTTACGTATTTTCAGGGATTGAGTATTTTTCATTTTTTTTTCTCGTCTATCTTTTATTATAAATTAAGTCGTACAGTTGCCACAAAAGATAAAAATCATCTGCCATATAATTCTCAAGTAATACGAGACTTTTGAGCAAATGGAGTAAAAATTTACTATTTTCTACCCTGTTCGATAACGCAGTTTTAAAATTAATATGAGCTCTACAATGTCATGTAAGGGGAGACTTTTACTTTCAAATGTTGTGCCTAGCGCCAATTTTGCTCTTTTTTTAAAATTTCTCTTTAATTTTTCCCACCATCGAAATTCTATGTTTTTTCTTCTTCTATATTTTTTCCATTTTCATTTTTAAGAATATTCGGTAATATTTCAAATTTTACTCGTTATATGGTTATGTCAATTTAATGTATGATATTCATCACATCATTGATTAAACAAAGTGTTGGATGATTTAGTAAATTTTGAGAACCTCACAAGATATCATCAACTCAGATTTTAAAATATTTCTTAATACTTATGAATTTGAATAGAATTTTACATAATTTATAAAATTTCAACCGAATTTTCATAGATTTGTAGTCTTTTTATTAAAAAATAGTAATTTTACATTATCTTTATTTTAAATAGTTTAAATGACTATCATACATAAACAAATATTTTGAGTAGAGTTCTGAAAAGAAAAAAAATTCTTGAAATATAAGGAAAAACTTTTCTCCAGTTTTGAATAAGGAAAATTGACTAAAGTATAAGATTTCTTGAAAAAAAAAAATTGAAATAAAGTTTAATTTTCACTTTCTTTCTACTTGCTTTTTTTTTTTTTAAATAAAATTTCCTCTTTTATATTCAATATTAAGAGCATTTCCAATACACTCCGTCTATTATTTTTTAGACGTGCCACATAAGCATATATAGACGGAGTTATAAAAAACTCTCTCTAAACTTAAACAGACTTCTAGACTGAGTGACTTAGCAAATTTAAATCAATCTAAAGATTTTATTCAAAAAAAAGGTCAGACAAGGAAAATATAAATTGGAGACCTGCCAATTTTAAAAAAAAAAATTATTGCCAAACAAGCGGTAATATTAATTTTAGACGGAAGCCATTGGAGACGAATTTATAATTTGACCGTTTATGCAATAGACGTTGTACCATATGGATTGGAAGTCCGTCTATTTTATATGCCACATAGATTATAATAAACGGAGTGCATTGGAGATGCTCTCTTATTAGACGTGCCACATAAGCATGTATATACGGGCTTATAAAAAACCATCTCCAATGTATGCTGATGAAGACTCTGTCTAGCTGATTTAGCGCACCAAAACAAACTCCGTCTAAATTTAGACAAACTTTTAGACGATGTGACTCAGCAAATTTAAATCAATCTCAGCATTTTATTATAAAAAATACAGACAAGGAAAATATAAATTGAAGACTTGCAAATTTAAAAAAAAAAATTAATGCCACATAATTGGTAATATTAATTTTAAATGGAACCCATTGGAGACGAATTTATAATTTGACAGTCTATTCAATAGAATTAGTGCCACATAAAATGGAAGTTTGTCTATTTTACTTGCCACATAAACTACAATAGATGGATTGTATTGGAGATGCTCTAAAAGGGAGGGATATTTATAATTCTCTCTTTTTAAACTAGTTGTGTAACCCTCTTGTATAAAAAAATATTTTATGACCTAAAAAAATAATTTGCAGGTGTCGCAGTTGACGGGTAAATCTTTTTAAGTTGAAAAAAGAATTTTTTGTGCTATATTGATTTTACAGTCCAATATCTAATTACATTATATGGTATTAATTAATATTTACCTATAGATTATTTATATTTTTCAACCAAATGTTTGGTTCTATAAATGGTCATGGAGCATCAAGAATGAAATTCCAAAGACGGTATTTGACAATTGTAAAAAAAAAAAAAAAAAAAAAAAAAAAAACTACTATTAAAATAAAAAATCAAACAATTTAACAATTTTCATGCTAATATAAATTGAAAATCTACAACAATGGTGTTGATATCAGAATCTGTACTATCTACGTGTCAACATATCTTCAATCAATTATTTGTCAGCTTGCATGTTACCTACATAATAGGACAATCGTTAGGCACCAAGATCATCGGGGAAAAGGGGGTCGGCGATCATTGATACTCCGACGATCAAGTTAACTACCAGTATAAGAATAATACGGGGAGAGTGTTTGGGTGTGGGAGAGACAATCAAGCAGAGAGTTGAACAAAGTTTAAGTGAGAATAATGCGTACCTTAGAATAACCAGAGATGTTGTATTTATTGCCTCAAAGCTCTAATTAGTTTAGGTAAGCAATTAATTAGACCTCTGATGAGATTCTCATTCCTTATGAGATAAGGGCTAATAGGGTGTGAACGCAATCTCCTAGATATCAGTCATAATCTGTGTTGATTTCTGATATCATGTTGCCTAGTCATTAGGAGATTGAGTATTTGGTTTCCTTGTAGGAATTCGTGTGACAATCAAACACAATTTTTCTTGAGATATCCCTTTATCTTTCTTAAAATATTAGATTGTTTGCAGATTATATAGAATTCAAAGACCGACAAAACGCCCTGGGTTGTTCATGAACATCGAGACCCTACATTATTAATTGTAAAATAACATTAAAATATTTCAATTTTTTATTAAGATACAACACTTTAAGCTAACACAGTGTCACTTGATGTGTTATGTGCCTTAGCCATATAATTTGTATAATAGAGTTCGTCATTTATTGACGGATTTTTCTGGATTTGGAACGGGTATGCTGCTTTGCCATGGGTTGATTTCAACTACTCTTTTGGGAGGACAAGTAGTTTGACTTTAGTACTCAAGTTGAGACTTCATAGGCTTGTTATTTTATTTGTAGAGTAATATATATGTTACTTATCTTATGATTTGTATGATATCATATACATTATTGTGTTACTGTGTTAAATCATCCCAAATCCTAACACCAATCCATCATGCACTGTTTTCCGCATATCATGTTCACCCCAACCAACATCGTTTTCCAACTCAGCAGCTTGCTTTCTTCAGTCACAATCCAAATTTGCCTAACGTATTGTTATATTCAAGTAACATATAGTGTTGCTACCATCATTGCAATGGGGCTTGCCCCCATCCCAAATCATTTTCTTTCAAACATTGCCTTTCACAGTTGTTATCGTGCTTAGAATCGAACTTTCAAATCATAAGTTGGCTTGACCCAACCACCACCACTGTCTATATGTTCATGATTTCTATATGTGGATAAGCATCGGGATAATCATAAAACGTAAAATACGTCTTCTTGTTAATCATTTGATAGTCACTACTGATAAAAACAAAATTGGAAATTGATAAGAAAGAAAAGGAAGAAAATCGATTGATAAGATTTTTATAACATATAAATTCAACAACATCCATCTAAATTCAACATTTTGTACCAAAGCATAAAAACATTTAGCTTCAATTATTGCTATACAAAATAAAAAATAAAATCAAGATATTCTCGAATACACAAACCTGATACTGATTGGCAATCGTCACAAAAACATAAAAAAATAAAATTCGATAGATGTATTTTTTAAAAAGAAGTAGTGATAGTAACAGAGGCGTCAAATCACCAAATCATCGTGAAGGTGGGGTGGCGTCACAAGTCATTGGAAGTGGTGGTCCATGTTAAGATTTGAAAGATTGAAAAGAGAGAATTGGACATTATTTTTGGTATTTTGTGTTTGGAATAGTAAATTAGTATTTTTTAAAAGTTCATATAATATAAGATAGATGTATTTTTCAAAAGATAATATTTAGATGTGGGGTAAAATTTAAAGAGTTAAAGTATTTTTCTATTTTTAATCTAGCATAATTATCCCTTTTCAATTTGCTATTCTTAATGATAGTGGTGTCAAAATGTGTCGGGCCACTCATGCCTCGAATGACTCATCCTTCTAAAAAATTATATTGAAACTAGCTTGGCCCAATTCGAACTGATTCACAGGTTGACCTACCATAATGAATAGACTGTGTCAAGTTTGATTGTCTCGTCGTACGACATATGAGGGCCGACACAATTTGTCAGTTATTAAAAAAATTAAAAGTTACAAGTAAATTAAATGAACGATTAAACCCTCGATCCAACAACTTCTTTCTTTGAAAATTATACTAATGATTTTTTGTTTTTTAAAAAATTAGTTTTGTGGCTATAAATACTTATTCATCATCTTCTACAGTTTTCACATTATCTCTCATTTCTTGCACTACATTCATTATTGGACTACATTGATTATTTTTAATTATAACTTAACTTAAATTGTATTAATTCCTAAGAAAATGAAACAAAAATGGGACAAATTGGATTTGGAAGATGGTCCAAGCCTAACTGAATCATATTTTTATACAGACCAATTCAAACCCGCAAGGAACTTGAATCGAGTCTGGTTATAGACGGATTGGTAAACCCATTTTGATCCCCTACTTAATGAGTTGGACTAAACTGGTCTAAAAAAAATTTGCATTTCTAATATGAAATAGATGCGGAAACTGTTTATAAATCCAATCCATGATTACGGAGATCTGAAAAACAAAAAACAACTACACACAACCCTTTTGTCATTAGTTCATGATTATAATTTCTTAATTTCTGCACCTCGAAGCACTTCATGAAGATATAAAAATAGAAGGTGTACAACTCTTCACTTTTTTGCGCTTAAAAACGACGTAGTCCCTCATTTATGATTTGTTCGTTCTCAATTACGATTTTCAACCTGTAAATTGTATATTTATTTCTTATAATTCCGATTACCTTATTTTAGCGCGATATTCATAATTGTGAAATTGTATTGTTCAAAACTTTCGTCCGAGAGTTCTTTAATTTCAATTATTCTATGCTTGTGAATTTGTATCATGCATCGCGATAAACTTTTGGGGGAAATTGTAGCATTGATTTCAAACATTGAATGATTGAATGGAGTTGGGAATTGCAGCGTATTATGGGTTGGTTCCATAGGAATTAAATGAAACAGTTTGGATTTGGGTTAATTTTATCAACGGTCACTGAAGTTATTTTTAAATTACAAAATGGTCATTGAATTTAGAAATTCTTTTACTAATGGTCACTCCATTAAATTTCTAATTTAAAATAGTGACGTGATATGATGATGTGGTATTTATTTATTGTATAGTAGTCCATGTACTTTATATAATATTCTATTTAGTTCCTATATTTCAATAAAATCCTTCAAATTGTATCTTAGATCTTTAATCTTTTACATCTTTACACTTTGGTCTCCAAATTTTCAATTATCTTTCAATTAAGTCCTTTAAAAATTGTAACTTTGGTCTTTAATCTTTTGCATATGTAACCTTGGTCCCCAAATTTTTAATTATCTTTCATTTAAGTCATTCAAAATTTGTATTTTAGGTCCCTTCAACTTTTTACATCTTTACACTTTGGTCTCCCAAATTCTTAATTGTAGTAGTCACAATAAGTACAATTTTAGTGGTCAAAATAAATGTACTTTCAATTAAATCTTTGAATTTACACTCGGATTTTCACCTAAATGAACAAAATAATATAATTAAATAATAAATTATTTAGTGGTCAAAATAAGTGTAAAATTCGCACTTATCACTTAGAGTTGACCACTAAAAGTAGAATTTTAGTAGTCAGATCCTATAATATTATTTTTTCCGTTTAGGTGAAAATTCGAGTATAAAGTCAAGGATTTAATTGAAATTGTACTTATTTTGACCACTAAAATTACACTTATTTTGGCCACTAAAATCAAGGATTTGAGGGACTAAAGTTTGAAGATGTATAAAATTGAAGGACCTAATATGCAATTTTTTAGAAGACTTAACTGAAAGATAATTGAAATTTGGAGACTAAAGTGTAAAGATGTAAAAAGTTGAAGGACTTAAGATGCATTTTTGGAGGACTTAATTGAAAGATAATTAAAAATTTAAGGACCAAAGTGTAAATATGTAAAAGATTAAGGACCTAAGATACAATTTTTAAAGGACTTAATTGAAAGATAATTGAAAATTTGAGAACCAAAGTGTAAAGATGTAAAAGATTAAGAACTTAAGATACAATTTTTGAAAGACTTAATTGAAATATATGGACTAAAGTGAATATTATATAAAGTACATGGACTACTATACAATAAATAAATACCACATCATCATGCTATGTCACTATTTTAAATTAGAAATTTAATACAGTGACCATTAGTAAAACGATTTCTAACTTTAGTGACCACTACTGAAATTTTTGAACTATAGTGACCATTTTATAATTTGAAGATAACTTTAGTAACCGTTGGTGAAATTAACCCGTTTGGATTTATAAAGAAATTAAATTTTGTGTGGAATTATGAAATCATTAAGCTGTTTCTTGAAATTTGAAATATGTAAAACATGTTATATTTTTAGTAGTTAAGTACTGTTTCTTTTGAGGCAATTTAAATAATCAGAATTCCTGCAATGGTGTTCAGTAGGCTTTGCTTGCCTAGAAAATAAATGCTATCATCAATCAACAACGAATTAAATTTAATATACTACAAATGTAGAATTAGTTTTGGGTTTTCGCAGTGATGCAAAGAAAGAGAGTTATTTACGAAAATGATTTATCTACTAGACATGATGAGTTGTAGATATTGAAGTATGCAACTTTCTGTTTTTTGTCGAAAACAAGGTGGATCTTGTTTTCTTTTGTCGTCGTCTCTCTGTTTTCTGTCTTATGAGGTCAGAAGCGTGAGTGTTGTGAAGGGAACCGCAATAAAGGGTTAGTGTTAGTAGTCTTTTATTATTGATCTTATTAGGTCTCCGTTTGGTATAGATTATAATTTGGTTTATTTGACCAAAATAGTTTATTTGACCAAAAAATGATTTATTTGACCAAAATTTTTGCCTATACAGCATGACATTTTTAACCAAAAATAGTCAAATAAACCATAAACCAGTTTATAATCTATACCAAACGGAGGCCTAGATGTCGTGTCAGTGGATTAAATCCTCTGTACTTGCATAAATATTGTGCGAGAATCGACTGCTTGATGGAATATGAGTAATGAGTTTGAAGATGGTGTTACATATGGCCGCCCACGAGGGCAAGATAGTCCCATTCACGCGCCACGTGAGCACAGTCGAAACAAACACACCCTCATCACTCTTTTCCGAGGCGGTCTGAACCGAGGAGACAGGTTCCCGAGGCCCACGGGTCGGAACAGCTTAAGGGGCCGACCCTGTTTGCGTGTCCAGAAAGCCACCCTACAACCCAACTTTGGAATAGATTGATGGGACAACCTGCCAATGCGGCTTGTCATGATCATAGCCCCTTAGTTTGCGGCTGAAAGTGACTCCCATTAAATGCTAACGACGGGACAGCAAGGATGTGACTTGGGAACCCCTCGGATGGAGCCACGTGTCGCACATCGAGGAAGATCGTTCCCATGAAATTTGTCTAAAAATACCAAACTCACTTCACAAGATAAGGATGTTGAAAATATTACTCTGAATATATACATAACAAGTCCTTTGTTCTAACTATTTTCAAGTGTCCTAACCGCCTGGGAATCTGTTAGTTCGAGGCCCTCAGGCTGTCACCTTTGTCTCATAGGGTCCTTGACCTTTTATTCTTCCCCCGTTCGGACCAAGGTATATCTACGTGGCTGAACAAGCCACGTGGCAGTCTTGATAGGGAGGAAGATCCACGTAGGCAGAGGTAGCGTGGGGATCCTGTTGGCAGCCATTTTTGGAGGTCAACAGATTGGCGCCGTCTGTGGGAAACGCGACAAAAAGTTTCTTTTTCCTTGAATAAAGGAATCTCCCTGAACAAGGGACCAGCTGACCCACGAAATGAGTGGAAGCGGCGAAGAAGAGAACCCAAGAAGAACGAGGCCCGTAGGAAACGACGGAGTCAGGGCTGAAGAAGCCCCTCGAAGAAGGCGAGGAAGGAGGCCTACCACAAACCTCGAACGAGAAATGAGAACTATGGCCGCCAGCGTGAGGCAGTTGGCTCAGCACCACGCGCAAATGCAGGGGTACATCCAAATGATGCATGCAAGGGATGAGAACCGCCCTCAAGAGTCTGATCCAGACGAGCCCGAGGAAGAGCAGGAAGTAAACAGCAGGCACCCCCGTGATCAGAAAGCTGGAGGAGAAGCATCTCGTGCAAAAGCCGAAACCTCAGCTTCGGAAAGAAGGCCCCAGCCAACGATATCCGCCAGTGTGTTTGAAAGACTAGGCGAACAGGGAAACAGGAGGTGGCCACAAGAGAACCCGCAAAGAAGGGAAATGCCTCAAAATCCCCCTAGAAACAGGCGGGAAAGGAGAGCGAAGGAAGCCGAGGCTAGGGGAGAGTCGGATGGCTGGCCATACGAGCCACAGCCGACCATGCCACCACAGCAGAACTATGCAGATGGACCACAGACCCAATACCACGCCCCATTGCCTCCGGAAGCTAACACTGGGGCAGAATATCCGAGGCCCGCGAGATCATTCGAGGTGGACGACGATGACGAGAACCTCCCCTTCTCTGCCGGAATCAGGAACGCGTCCATCCCCCATGAGTTTCGCGTGCCCAAAATTACCCCCTACACAGGCAGGGGTGATCCCTTGGATCATGTGAACACATACAAAACAGAGATGAGCCTCCGGGGAGCCACTCCGGCCTTAAAATGTAGGGCCTTTCACCTGACATTGTCAGGAGGAGCGAAGCGGTGGTACAACAAACTAGTCGCCGGAAGTATCTCCAGCTGGCCGGAACTGAAAAAGACGTTCATAAATTACTTCTCTTCTCAGAAGCCTGCATCAGCCCCGGTCCAACGCCTCCACGATGTAAGGCAGGCCCCGAGCGAACCTCTGCAAAGTTACCTGGGCCGTTTTAATGAGGAGATGCTGTTCTGTGAAAGAATAACAGACGCCGAGGCCCTGTCCGCCCTAAAGGTGGGACTGGACATGAACCACCCGTTCTGGAGGGATGTCCGCAACAAGAACCCGGCCACCTTTGATCAACTAGTGGAAATGATAACTGAAGAGATTACCAACGAGAATATGATCCTCCACCGGAATCGAGGCGGGTTGGGAGCCAACCCGGCGTCAAGAGCCGGGTATATTCAAAATCCCAACAGGGCAGCTCCCCAACACAACCCGCGACGGAGAAACTACCCATCTGACCCAAACGTCGGGATGAGTTATGTGGCCTCTGCACAAGAGGGCCTACTCTCTCCTTACATGGCTCCCGTGCCCCCGGTCCCCGCGGTCGGACTTTACAACTATGGCACGCCCCTGTCCACCTATTATGAGGCAGGAACCAGCATGCCTCCAGTAATTCATCCCCAGGGGTCTCAGCAGAAGTACTGCTGCGTCCATCGGAGCTATGGACACAACACGGACTAGTGCCGAGAGGTGGAAGAACTTGCCAATAGAAGAACGGCGAACCAGGGGCCCAGGCGCGGAACGAACACCAGACGAGGAAATCAAGTCCCGGCAAGGGGACGTGGAAACAGTTTCCAAGATAGGCGCTCCCAGCAATGGGATGGAAGACCTCCGGGACATGAGCAGCGATCGAGGCGTAATTCAAGGAGCCCTATCAGACAGCCTCGACTAGAGCATAACTCAGAACCCCGTCTAATCAAAGGGCCTGAAAAGGCTCCGATTCGGGAGATAGATACCATTCACGGGGGACCCTATATTGGAGGGCAGACCCGGAATGCCCAGAAGAGTTACGCCAAAGAGGCCGAAGGGGTCCAGATGACTAACTGGCTTATCAATAGCAGGCCCCCAGGGTCGAAAAGGGCCGATCTTATCACCTTCACGGAGGAAGACATGAGAGGCGTGCATTACCCCCACTGCGACGCCCTGGTTGTAAGAGCAGTGGTGGCTCGGAATGGGCTGGGGAGAATGCTGGTTGACAACGGCAGCTCCGTTAATGTCATCTTCCTAAGCACCTATGAGCAAATGAACGTGGATGTACAACTGGAACCCTCAACTGAGCCCCTCTACGGGTTCACCGGAGATTGCGTGACCCCGAAAGGGATAGTGCGCCTCCCCGTTAGCATGGGAGAAGAGCCGCTCGCGTCCCATACCTTCATGGAGTTCCTGGTAGTTGACAGGAGGTCGGCTTACCATGGAGTCTTGGGCCGTCCGGCCCTTGAAGAGCTCTGGGCAATAACTTCCATCCACCACCTCTGCATGAAATTCCCCACCGAAGGGGGAAAAGCAACAATACGAGGCAATCAGCCCGAGGCTCGGAAATGCTATCGTAATGCCTTAAGGAAGGCTGAGAAAAAAGAAGTTAACATGGTTTCACTAGACGTGGCAATGGCAGAAACTACGTCAGAAGAGCCGGGTGATATCCCGATGGCGGAAGCTGATGCCCCCGATGACATTGATCCGAGAATGATGGGGGCTGATTCCCAAGTCTCCTCTAGCGGGGAGTTGGAGCATTTTCAGGTAGATGGTAACGACCCAGCGAGAAGGCTCCAGATAGGGAAAGGCCTCCCTGAAGGACCCAAAATGGCCCTGAAAGAATTCCTCAAAGGAAATCTGGATGTCTTTGCGTGGAAACACGAAGACATGGTTGGGATCGACGCAAGGATAAGTTGCCACCACCTCAATGTCGACCCCAGGTTCCCGTCACACAGGCAAAAGAGGAGGCCGCTGAACGCTGAAAAATACGAAGCCTTGAAAGAAGAGGTAAACGTGCTCCTGCAAAATAACTTTATACGGGAAGCCAGGTATCCGAAGTGGGTATCCAATCCCGTATTGGTCAAGAAACCGAATGGGAAGGTGAGAACCTGCATAGATTTCTCCAACCTCAACCAGGCATGTCCCAAGGACAATTTTCCACTGCCTCGGATTGATCAGCTGGTTGACGCCACGGCTGGGCACGAACTTCTAAGTTTCATGGATGCCTACTCGGGGTACAATCAAATTCCGATGTACCCACCAGACGAGGAGCACACATCGTTTATAACAGACAAAGGCCTCTATTGTTACAAGGTCATGCCGTTCGGCCTGAAAAACGCTGGGGCGACCTACCAGAGGCTCGTTAACAAGATGTTCGCCGAACAGCTGGGTTCGACCATGGAAGTCTACGTGGACGATATGCTTGTCAAGAGTCTAAGAGCCGAGGATCACATACGGCACCTGGAAAAGACCTTCAAAATACTCAGGGCTTACAAGATGAGGCTCAACCCTCAGAAGTGTGCCTTCGGAGTTGCCTCGGGGAAATTCCTGGGCTACATGGTGAATCAGAGGGGCATCGAGGCCAACCCTGAAAAGATTAGAGCACTAATAGAAATGAAGTCTCCCAAGAAGCCCAAGGATGTGCAATGCCTCACGGGGAGAATGGCGGCCCTCGGCCGATTTGTCTCAAAAGCTACCGATAAGTGCCTTCCCTTCTTCAAGATCCTAAAGGGAGGTAACCGGTTCGAATGGACAGAAGAATGCGAGGGTGCATTCCGAGCCTTGAAGGAACACCTTGGCAAGGCTCCTCTGCTATCGAAACCCAAACTAGGGGAGGCGCTACTGCTCTATCTCGCCGTCTCGGCCGAATCGGTAAGCTCGGTCCTGGTCAGAGAAGAGGGACATCAGCTGCCAGTTTACTATGTAAGCAAGGCTCTGCTAGGGGCAGAAGCCCGTTATCCGGACATGGAAAAGCTAGCGTTATCACTCATCACCGCTTCTCGGAAGCTGAGGCCATATTTCTTGGCCCACAGCATTCACGTCCTGACCAACTTTCCTCTGAGGCAGGTTATGCAGAAACCTGACGCCTCGGGGAGGCTACTGAAATGGGCAGTCGAAATAAGCCAGTTCGACATCACATTCAAACCCCGGCCATCCATCAAAGGGCAGGCCTTGGCAGATTTCGTAGCAGAATTTACTAACGCACCCGTGATAGATATCCCGATGGATCCCACGGAGCCACCCACTTGGTACCTCTTCGTGGACGGCTCATCAGGAGATGCGGGGTCAGGTGCCGGAGTGGTCCTCGCGAGCCCTGAAGGCCATAGACTGAACTGCGCAATCTGGTTCGACTTTAAAGCCTCAAACAATGTCGCGGAATACGAAGCTTTGCTGTCAGGCATGCGCCTAGCCAAAGAAATGAAAATTCAGAGGCTCTCCGCTGCGAGTGACTCCCAGCTAGTGGTAAGCCAAGTAAAGGGAAGTTTCGTCGCCAGGGAGAAAAACATGGCCTCCTACCTAAAACTGGTGAGAAATCTCATCCCTAGCTTTGAGAAGTTCGAACTGGTTCAGGTACCGAGAGCTGATAACGCCAACACAGACGCTCTCTCTAAGCTCGCGAGTAGCAAGGACTCCGAGCTCCTCAAAATGGTTCCCATTGAACACCTCAGCCGACCCTCCATAGAGGCGGTAACGGAAATAATGTGGGTTGAGGAGACCACCACCTGGATGGATCCCATCCTCGCCTTCTTGAAAGACCAAACACTCCCCACTGACAAAGAAGAGGCAAGAAGGCTGAGGAGGAGGGCAGCCCACTTCGTCTTATCAGACGACGTACTGTACAAACGAGGCTATTCATTGCCCCTCCTCAGATGTGTAAACACCAGCGAGGCTGGATATATCCTCAGAGAAATCCATGAGGGAATATGCGGCAACCACACCGGTGGAATGGCCCTAGGTCAGAAGATCCTCAAGCAGGGGTACTTCTGGCCTACCTTGAGGAGAGACGCCATGCTTCATGTAAGGAGATGTGACAAATGTCAGCGCTTCGCCACGATCCCGAGGCAGCCCCACCAAGAGCTTACTACCGTATCTAGTCCTTGGCCTTTCGCCAAGTGGGGAATAGACTTCATAGGCCCGATGCCTAGGGGGAGAGGAAATGCTTGCCACGCCTTAGTCGCCATCGACTACTTCACGAAATGGGTGGAGGCGGAGCCAATGGCAAGAATCACCGAGGCAAACACCACCAAATTCTTGTGGAAAAATATTATTTGCAGGTTCGGAATTCCCCATTCCCTGGTCTCGGACAATGGGAGGCAGTTCGATAATAAGAAGGTCAAGAATTTGTGCGAGGAGTTGGGGATCGCAAAGCACTTCTCGAGCCCCCACCACCCTCAGGCGAATGGCCAAGTCGAAGCTGTCAACAAAACCATCAAGTACACCCTCAAGCGGAAACTGGAGGCCTCTAAGGGAGCGTGGGTCGATGAACTCCCCCATGTTTTATGGGCCATAAGAACCACGGCCAGGACCCCTACCGGGGAGACCCCTTTTTCTATGGCCTACGGGTCAGAAGCCGTGTGCCCTGTCGAAATCGGCATACCCTCCCCCCGTCGGCTATTGTTCAACGAACAAACCAACGACGATGCAATGAGAGCGAGCCTAGACCTAATCAGCGAGAAAATGGACGACTCCCAAGTCCGACTAGCCTCCTACCAAAGAAAGATGGTAAAATACTTCAACAAGAGGGTGAAAAAGCGGTCGTTCCGCCTTGGAGATCTTGTCCTAAGAAGAGTATTCTTATCATCTAAAGAACCGGGTGTGGGGACCCTAGGCCCCAACTGGGAGGGCCCCTACCGGGTTATTGGCGAGACACGGCCTGGCACCTATAGCCTAGAAGACTTATGTAACAAACGACAGCCCCATGTATGGAACGCGGAACACTTGCGTCGGTATTACCAATAGCGTAGAGGGGGAGTCAGCACGAATATAATGTCTGCCTGTATTTTGTTCGGTTTTCTTTTAGTTATAAATTGTGTTCCGCTTAGATCGATGCGCTACCATTATCATAATAGTATATGCAAAACACCTAACACGCTTCGGAAAATAACTTCATTAAAAACAAAACGAAGCTCCATTACAAGGAATTACAAAAAACAATAAGCACTAACTATTACAAACTATTCCCTATCTAGTCATCCTCCTCCGCATCGGCCGGGGGGAACTTGGCCTCCAGAGGCCCGATATCAAAGTCCGGATACTCCGTCCTCAGCACGCCCAGGACCTCCTGGTGACCGACTTTAGCAAAATAGTCGGAGAAATTGGTGTAGGCCTCAGTATTGTGGAAGTTGGCTACAAAGTCCGCCTCCAAATTCCCCAACCTAGCCAACGCCTCATCCTTCTCACCAAGTGATCTGGCAGCTTCAGATTCGGCATCCTTCCTTCCCTGCTCGGCGGCCTCAAGGCTCCCCCGCAGGCTCTTGACCTCCAGCCCATAAGCACTGCACACATCCTGCAGCCGCCGTTTCTCCTTATTGGCCGTTTCCAACGCCTCGGCGGCCACCGCTTGGGCAGCGTTGGCATTATCCAGGCGCTTGGTCAGCTGCAGGATGTTGGACTCCGACTCCCTCAGGTCCGCCTGGATCTGCTCGTAAGCCAACCGAGCACTGTCAGCCGCGGCCTTCAACCCTTCTAAGGCCTGCTGGTGCTCCTTGTCAGATTTTGACGCCTTCGCAACGAGCTCCTCATGCTCTTTCATGCGAGTACGGAATTCTCCAAGCGCCTTCAGTTGCATCCCAGCAGCCCTTATGATCGAGGCCAGACCGGCTTCCAGGACGTCCCCCAAGCCTCCGTGGGAAGCGAACTCCTCCCACTTGGGGGTAAAGTACTTTTTAACTGCCTGGGCACCCAGAGAGGGGTAGAAGGGCACATTCTGAAGAGCCTCGTCCAAGATCTTCGACCCCAGAGCACCGATCAGCTCCTTCAGTTTCTTCCTGGAGTCATAGGGCTCCTGGGCAGACCGGGGAGGATCCTGGGCCGATCGGGGCGGGTCTTCAAGAACCACCTCCCCTGAGGTGTTTATCGCCAGAGTCCGCTGGGCGGTCGGCACATTGCAGACCACGTGGTCCTCCACCACCTCAGTGCTCTTGCCCTTCGACTGCGAGGGGGCTTTCCTCTTTTTTGGCAAAGGAACCTCAGCCTCTGTGGGGGCTGAAGCCCCTACATCCACAGGAGTTTCAGCATCCTCCCGGGCGCCCTCCCGGCTTAGGTCCTCAATCACCTTCCTCTGCCTCACCTCCTCGGTGGACCCGGGGGCCAGGGTCCGTGGTTTCTTCTTCGCCAATGTTGCGAGAGAAAGTCGAGGACGCGCTCCTTTAACCGCTTCTGCCACAGAAACAAGTAACTATCAGTAACTGGTTCCCAAGGTAAAGAAAGGTCAAGCTTTATTACCTTTTGACGTCATCAAGCCCAATTCCACCAAGCAGTTATGCCGATTCAATAGAAATCCGTATCGGCGGGTTGCTGGAGAGGCTTGGTATATGGACTCGAGCAAATCAACGTCCTCGCTGGACAGCTCGCAATGGGGAAGAGCGTCTGCAATACAAAATAAAAACGTCATTAGGATATACGGGAAAACACGTACACAATTGCTTCTACCAGTCCTACTCACTGGCTATCCCATAGAAACGGGGTACGTCCAGATCGGGCTCCGGGTCATTGGCGACCCTCTGCCAATCCCCCGCTACCCAGAACCACGACTCTTTCCACTGCTTGATTGACGACGGACAGTCCATCACCAGTGGCTTGTGAGACCCCCAAGGGCAGAAGTAGTACCACCCCGGCTCCTCTTGTCCGCCTTTCTTCCTCGGCAGTTTCCTCGGCTGATAGACCGTCTGGAAAACGTGCAAAGGCATCTCTCTGCCAAATGAATGCCGGAACCAGAGATACAGACTCCCAACCATCTGGCTCCACCCGTTTGGGGCCACCTGGGTCGGTGAAAGACCATAGGCCCGTAGAATCCTCCGAAAAAACGGGTGCAGAGGCAGGCGCATCCCGCTAACAAAGGCATTCAGATGCAAAGCGGTGCACCCTTCCCTCGGGGCACACGCTCTCTCGTGAGGCTCCGGCAACAACAACTCAATACCTGAGGGGACTCGGTAAGCCTCCCTCAGTAAGTCCAAGTCCTTTTCATTCATAATGGATTGAACACTCCCGGCAGCCCATCTTACGGGGTCGACTTTAGACGGATCCTCGGCTTCCCTCAAGCTCGGAGCCGAAGCTATTGTCAGCAACTCACCGGTGCCGACAGGTACGCCTCGGATAGGCAGAACCCCCTCCATGGACGGAGAAACAGGGGGAGAAGAGTTTCCCCTTACAGACATGACAGTAAAATGAAAATATTTGTTCTTTTTTAGTAAAGAAAAGATTTCAGGGAGAGACGGTTACCTAACACTATCTGTTCGCCGGAATTGTTCGCCGGAATTGTTCGTCTGAAGATCTCTCAAAAACTCTCAAAAAGCACAAACGTACGAATGACACTTCCACTTGGCTATATATAGGCAATGGCCGTTAATCCCCCACCCTCAGATCTTGCCAAGATCCATCCCCACCGTACAGACCTCTGAGAACATCCGAACCGTTCGAACCCAACGGTCGCTCAAATCAAAGGCCAGCATTCCTCCGTGTACTCCACACGCGCGTGGCTCGCGTCTCCTTGGCAACGCCAAAGCCCCCAAAATTAAATGCAAAAATAATAATTACCTGCAGCTGTCCTTTCATCACGCCCGAACAGACGTGCGGCGAGAATTCCAAGCGGCACAGTGCTCTGGTGACACGCCATCCCGACGTGGGACTCGGCTCTAGTCGAAAGAGCCTCTCCCAAAATGGGACTCGGCTCTAGTCGAAAAAGCCTCTCCCAAAATGGGACTCGGCTCTACCCCATAGAACCTCTCCCACGCGGGACTCGGCTCTATCTCGGCTCTACTCGAAAGAGCCTCTCCCAAACTGGGACTCGGCTCTACCCCATAGAGCCTCTCCCCACGCGGGACTCGGCTCTATCTCGGCTCTACCCCATAGAGCCTCTCCCACGTGGGACTCGGCTCTACTCGAAAGAGCCTCTCCCAAACTGGGACTCGGCTCTACCCCATAGAGCCTCTCCCACGTGGGACTCGGCTCTACTCGAAAGAGCCTCTCCCAAACTGGGACTCGGCTCTACCCCATAGAGCCTCTCCCCACGCGGGACTCGGCTCTATCTCGGCTCTACCCCATAGAGCCTCTCCCACGCGGGACTCGGCTCTATCTCGGCTCTACTCGAAAGAGCCTCTCCCAAATTGGGACTCGGCTCTACTCGAAAGAGCCTCTCCCAAACTGGGACTCGGCTCTACCCCATAGAGCCTCTCCCACGCGGGACTCGGCTCTACTCCAAACAAGCCACTCCCAGATATCTATTTAGGTCGCACTCGACCGCGCTAATGATTCCAAGGCTCCCCATCCACATTAATGAGCATTCCGAGCCTTGGGGGACTGAAACACGCTCAAACTTCAAAAATGAAACCAGCGTATATCCAAGTCCAGCATCCCACATAAATGACCGATTCTGAACTTGGGGGACTATTGTTACATATGGCCGCCCACGAGGGCAAGATAGTCCCATTCACGCGCCACGTGAGCACAGTCGAAACAAACACACCCTCATCACTCTTTTCCGAGGCGGTCTGAACCGAGGAGACAGGTTCCCGAGGCCCACGGGTCGGAACAGCTTAAGGGGCCGACCCTGTTTGCGTGTCCAGAAAGCCACCCTACAACCCAACTTTGGAATAGATTGATGGGACAACCTGCCAATGCGGCTTGTCATGATCATAGCCCCTTAGTTTGCGGCTGAAAGTGACTCCCATTAAATGCTAACGACGGGACAGCAAGGATGTGACTTGGGAACCCCTCGGATGGAGCCACGTGTCGCACATCGAGGAAGATCGTTCCCATGAAATTTGTCTATAAATACCAAACTCACTTCACAAGATAAGGATGTTGAAAATATTACTCTGAATATATACATAACAAGTCCTTTGTTCTAACTATTTTCAAGTGTCCTAACCGCCTGGAAATCTGTTAGTTCGAGGCCCTCAGGCTGTCACCTTTGTCTCATAGGATCCTTGACCTTTTATTCTTCCCCCGTTCGGACCAAGGTATATCTACGTGGCTGAACAAGCCACGTGGCAGTCTTGATAGGGAGGAAGATCCACGTAGGCAGAGGTAGCGTGGGGATCCTGTTGGCAGCCATTTTTGGAGGTCAACAGATGGTCATATACTTAACACTTGTTGCTGCTTTACCTCCAAATGCCGTTGGAATATCATAACTCCACAACAGTAGTCTCTTATGGAGCTCAAAGCATCTACAGGGCCATCTAAATGCTACAACCTGGAACCGTCAGCGTGTATACTTGTAAAATTACATTAAGCAGCTAGGTTGCTAAATAGGTGCACTTTTTAAATGCCCTTCTCAGAATTGGAATGTAGTAAATGATGAATTTAATTTGGTCCTTTTTAAACAAATTACTGTTTATAAGCACTTTGAATGCAAGGGTAGGAACTCATACTTGCTAAGATCATTTTAATATCATACTTGTATCCATGTATTAGTGTATTAAAGCAAGATATACGGGAGTATCTTTTTGAGGTCTTCACAAAAAGTACCTTATCAAAATCTACCGTAATGAAAAATAGTTTTGTAATGCTTGCCTCAAGAGGGTGCATTTCTGATGATGTTGAAAAGTTGCCGTTGTATTAAGATTCCTTCTTGTTTTAGGGGGAAATTTATGTGTCTTTTATTTGTTGGCAATAAGAGGGGAATGGTTGACTCTTAAAGTTATTTCTTAGCAATTGCATGTATTCTGAAAGACTAATTAGCTTTTCACTGTTTAAGCAATTAGAAACAAATGTGATACAGTACTGCTGTGTTGCTTGAGTTTAGAATATGAAGCATGCAAGTGTAATTGGTTCCTTGTTTAAATGCAGGATGGAGGTGGGTTCTCCCAAGAATGGATATGAGGACATATATGACTTTTGGAAGGATGATGACTCTACATTTCCTGAACAATTAGACCTAGACTTCAAAGTTAGTCAAGATATTGCTGACAGTTACGTGCATGATGACTTAGATGGTGATGATAAATTTCATCTTGATTTGAGTGACCAAGGACAACAAGAACTCCCATCGCAATATTATGGTATATCTGGCTCTCCTCAAAATTTCAATTCCCCTGTGCAAAGTGGACGCCCAGATAATGCCTTGGGTGATACAGAAGTTGTCAATGAGCCAGAGAAGTTGGAAATTCAGTCTAACGAAAATGATCACCATGAGTATACAGAAAAGTTTTGTAGCAGCTGTCTTCATGATCCCTTCTTTCAGGTGGACTCAGAATCTATCCTCCAAATTCAGAATCGTTTTTCTGTTTGTCCATGGGAACTTGTTTCAATTCAAGATGCCAGTCTGCAAGATGCATTGGATAGGCCAATGTCTCCACCTCATCTCGAAATAGGTCAAGAAATGTATATAGAGGCAGTGAAAAATGAACTGGCTCAGTTGGAGCATGTGTACAACAAAGATGTAGATGGGAAAGTCACAATTCACCATAAAGAGAAGTGTTTTTTTTCCTAGCTCCCACTTGAGTGCTCTTGAAAGTTGGTGAAAATGTTAATGAACGACGAAGCTCCTCGTCTGAAAGAAATGAGTTTGAATCCTCCCATTTTGATCAGGAAAACTTTGAAAAGATTCCAAAACTATACAAGTCATCCAATAATATGCCTAACAGCGCACAGCAGTCTCAAGATCATCAAAATGCATTAGATTCAGCTGGATCACATGTGCAGATATGCAGTCCCACTGAACGGTATGATTAGGGTAAAGGAATCCCTTCCCAGGTCACTCACTACATGATGATGGTAGGCAGAACTATGCTTCTCCTCAGGGGTCTCAGCAAAGGTCTCAGCATGTGGATTGTTCTGAACAACACGCCACAAGATCACCAAGAATTAATGGTAGAGTGAACAGACAATACTACATTCACTTGTCAGGGGAGGGAAATCCTCTTCTAGACATAAAAGGCATCATACTAATAGGTCACAGTCAAGGTCTAGAGATTGCATCAAGGCTTCACTTGACACGGCCATTTCTTCTCGGCAAAGCCTGTCGCTGAGATGTCAGCAATTATCTTCTTCAGAAGAAGGTTGTGCAGAATTTTCATCTTCCAGATCATGCAAGCAGAAATATGAATTGGGAGAGAGGTCGAACAGTAGTAGGTCCCCAATCAGGATCCCCTTATGCTGGGGGCTTTCAGGAGAAGTCATTTGATATAGCTCCTTCTATACACTGGTCTCTTAGCAGTCTAGAATTAATAACCTTAAGTTGATCAGCGAGTGCTGTATGTAGCATGTGAAAACTCAAAAGACATGATCTGTCTGCTGTTATTATATAGTGTAGAGTAATTTAAGATGAAGGTCTGATACAGAGATTTGCACTATATGATGACTTATAGGGAGATGATCTCCTCCCCACAGTGGGGAGGAGATCATCTCCTATGACTCATAATATAGTTATTATTTTTGTTACATATGATCAAAGTTGAAACAAGGATAATTTGCTAGGAATGACAGCTAAGCACAATAATATCAACTCATTATCTAGCAATTATATTACTAAGCCTAAGCACAATGTCAAATCCAGCCTGCTTGCAGCTGCCCAAAAAGTGCATCGACACAGTATGCATCAAGCTGTATAATGCAATGACATTGTTTATTGGCATCGAAAGTTCAAAACCTGCATTAATTGCTCCTGAAATAATTTTATAGAAATGGATCCTGAGAAAATACCCAAAATTCTCACTAAAGCTTAGACTTGAAAATGATAGATTATTATCATTAAAAGTGATGCGATCTCGGGAAAACAAGTCAAAATAGGAGGTTAGGCGACACTAACATGGCATGTTGTAGTTGCAAAGGATTCAATTGCTTTAAATTGATTGTTCAATAGACCTAGCAATGAACTGAATGAAGTGAAAAAAATCCAGGTTGCTGAAAAAAATCCAGGTTGGTGATTCCAAAAAATTGCCAATAGTACCCAAAACCGAAACATATATGTGTAGTTCTAACATATAATGGCCTTGCAATGCTTCACATAAACAGGCCCAAGATAAAGTCAAAGAAAATTTAGTGAAGTGGTGCAAGAAATATATCGAAAAGTTGTTGGATAAAATTCAACATGTGGGGCCAAACATGTTTATATTAAAATGTGTGTTTGCACTCCGAATTTTATCTTAAAGATGATGAACAGCCTATTATCATGAGTAGGCTTGTATTAGATACACTTTTAAAACAGTCATTACGTAGTTCTTTTCATGATACTAGATTGTTGTTCAAATTGAAGCGCTTGTAAGCTTCTAAGAATTGCATCTAATGTTCATTTTTTTTCACATGGATTTAGATTTTTAACTTTGGAGAGAGACGAGCAAGCAGATGCTGCAATCAGAGCTCTTGACAAGACAGATTGGGAAAATCTAAATCTCACTAAATCTGATTATTTCCCTTCATCCAGATTGAGCTTGTTAGTTGGGGCTACTCATTTTTTTTTCTTTCTTTTTCAACTGGATCAGCATGGTATAAATTAGACAATTACCACTTTTTAAACAAATTCGAGTTGTTCGATAAATTATTGCTAAATGGATTTTCCTTTAATACGGTTTCATTTAATACTATACTAGGTAAAATTTGTAATGTTGTTATTTAAAGAGTAGCCTTAATCACTAGAATTCTTTGTTTTGGGGAAAATGATGAATAAACTGAATTCAGATTTGCAACATTGTTTGTGTGTGTGTGTGGTGGGGAGTTCAATTAAAGAAAAATATTTACATTATTCAAAGATTCAAATAATAACTTTTTAAATTTTTTTCTATAATCATCATCTCACTATGTAATGTTTAAACCAACTAGTGACTTATATAGTCCAATTAAAATATGAAGTCTTACTTTCACAGTCACTACCTCCCACCCATATCATATGCTATACATTGATAAAAAAAAAAAAAAAAAAAAACATTAATTTGCATTTGAATAATGCGTTAATAAGTTAGAGTCCTGTTTGGTGTGGATTATAAATTAGTTTATTTGATCAAAAAATTTGTTTTTATAGTATGATATTTTTTACCATTATTATCAAATAAACTAGCTTATAATAAATACCAAACAGGCTCTTAGTTATAATCACATAATTTATGGTCAAAATTTTATTTCTCAATCACTATTTATCATATTGCTTCGTTTATCCCATATTATATATATATATATATATATATATATATATATATATATATATATATATATATATATATATATATATATAATTTGCTTATGCCATAATTACTAATTATTAAATTGCCTAAATCGTAATTAATTAAGAATTAAGAGTAGCCACATAGAAAGTCCCATGTTCATTGGACGTCGTCAAATTGTAGCAATGTTGTTGTCTGCACGTAATAGATGTGAAGAAAACGAATCAAAACCGCGTTATAGATAATACCCGTTTTTAGGACTAACTTTTTCTTTCCCCACAAATACAACCTTTTCTAGTTGCAATCGCCTCAGATGGAACACGTCCTTGTCTCTACACTACACGCCTTGGCCTTTCTTGCACAAAACCCTTTTTCTTTTTTAACTATCTAAGTTTTAATACAAAAATAAATATAAATATTTATTTATTTTTGTATTTATGTTTTCACTTTTTTTTGTTTGCATTCTAAATTTCGATTTTTTATTAATTTTATATTTGGTTCTTCATATTTGTTTCAGTCCAAATATTCTGCTAATACGCTTTAAAACACGGAACAAATATTCTATTTATTTATTTGTACTTATTTAAAAATATAAGGAGCCATCTTAATCAACATTTTGGACGAAAACTATTATTAGGGGACAAGATGTGCTAATTAATAAAAGTTGATAATAATATTACGATAAAAATGTTTGGGACATAAACGACGATAAACAAAAATTGGAGACATATAATACAATTAAAAAAATGATAGAATAAAAATAAAATAAAATTGTGGCGTCGAATAACCACCTTAAAGATAAATCTTAATTGGTCACTCATTTACTAAAAATTAAGGTACAATCGAGCATGACATATATTAATTCATTGAGTGCCAAAGTTAGAATATTATCAATTCCTCTGTCAATTAGAATTTGTTGCACTAAAATCTAGATTGTTAGATAAAATTCTCAAATTTATTTAATCACGGTAAAAGCAGATACTTGGGTAAAATTCCAACATTTTTGGAAGGAATTTTGTGCATAATTTATTCAAGAAATCCAAATAGCAAATGACAAATGTCACATTAGGTTATATGTTAATTGTAGTAATCGAGTGATGAATTGTGAAACCATTAGTAACTTTTTGTGAATAATAAGATAAATAGTTTAATGTTCAACTAAGAATTTCTATACAAATTAGTGAAATTAACTTGTATTTTGGCTTAAATTTAGCCTATGCTTAGAATAATAATCTTTTGCGGGAGTCAAAGTATTAAACAATGGCTGAAATATAAGTTTATCAGCTTTATCAAATTCAAGTCTATTTTCCTCGTTGTTTCTCCCATTTAGACTTTTCCTAGTCTTCTGCAAGAAGAAATTAACTTTTTATCCATGACTAATTCTTCCCATACAATCCAAAATTCTTTCTATTAGAACCCTATTCTGATCTAATTCATTTGCTTCAGATTTTTTTGTGAATTTCCATCTGGGTTTTGTTTCTTGGGTCTTTTTTTGTACTGTAAGCATCGATATTGAGTTATTGGAAGAGAGAGAATGGGGATTTGTGTAAGCAAAGAGAAGCCTGTGAAGTCCAACGCTAATGGGCATAGAGCTGGAAATGGAGTGCATCACAATCAGACTCCAATTCAATACACAATGTCTCCTGGCTATGCCGCCCAGTTGCCCGTAATTCCACCAGCAAGCCCTAGACGAGTTGTTCAGAAAGCAACTAACACCATTCTGGGAAAGCCATACGAAGATATCAAAGCCCATTACAGCCTTGGTAAAGAATTGGGCCGGGGACAATTTGGTGTTACGCATCTTTGTACTGATATTGCAACTGGTCAACAGTATGCTTGCAAGTCGATTTCCAAAAGGAAGCTCGTTACCAAGAGTGATAAAGAGGATATGAGGAGAGAAATTCAGATTATGCAGCATTTGAGTGGGCAATCCAATATTGTTGAATTCAAGGGTGCTTATGAGGATAAACAGTCAGTGCATCTTGTGATGGAATTGTGCGCTGGTGGAGAGCTTTTCGATCGGATCATTGCTAAGGGACATTACAGTGAAAGAGCTGCTGCTTCCATCTGTAGGTCTATTGTGAAAGTTGTGCAGATTTGCCATTTCATGGGCGTTATGCACCGTGACCTTAAGCCGGAGAATTTCTTGTTGTCCGACAAGAGTGAAAAGGCTCTGCTGAAAGCAACGGATTTCGGATTATCAGTTTTCATCGAAGAAGGTAAATCTTTCTCATTTCATTTGTGGTCCACTGTAATTGACTATCTATTGATTAGTTTGAATGGTTGCATATCAAGAGTGCCTGTAATACAATATACTCTAGAATCATTGACACACATGCTATGGATATCTGTGTAGCTTGATAATTTTGTTTCTTAATCGTATGCTACAGATTTTAAGAATTACTGAATGAAGTTAACCTCTTTAGACTTTAATACATGTTCCGTATGATCCATTAGGCTAGTAGACAACATTGGGCAGGATTAAAATAAGAAATTGTATTGTGTAGCATTGTTCAGAACTGTGTACCAAATATGTCCTTAGATGGTTTTAATTTTACCAAATCTGTGTAGCTGGTTGTTAACTTATGTGCTAAAGCAGATAATTTTATTACACTCCTCTTATAGCCGAAAAGAGGTTTGAAATACAGAAGCCTACATTTATGTCTCTTGGGCAGAGTCAATCCAAAAATTGTTTTTATGATCTAGATTCATATATGTACAGTCTTCTAGCATTTTAAAGGTTTTCAAATTGTTCTGTCCACTGCTTATCTGGTTGCCATCTTAGGGTCCTTTTCAATGAACATGAAGAAATATCCTAAATCTCACTGCAAGATGTCATCACTAAAGTTTTAAGAATCTGGGTAGAATTGATGTGAAGACTGCAAACCTATGTTTCCATACTGTCCTTCCTCCATTAAAATAGTGTATAAGCTTCTCTATTAGTGTGTGTAACAACATCTGTTCTTTGAACATTTGTTGCATGAGGAATTACCAGCATATACAGTTTTAGGTGAACTTGTATTATTCATAATTTTCTTATAATGGCTACACTCTGCAGGGAAGATATATAAGGATTTAGTTGGGAGTGCTTACTATGTAGCTCCTGAAGTATTACGCCGCCGATATGGGAAGGAAGTTGACATTTGGAGTGCAGGAGTTATGTTGTACATATTACTCAGTGGTGTACCCCCTTTCTGGGCAGGTAAAATCAATAAATCAACCTTCTTTCTTCTTGAAAACATAAATAAAATTGAAAAGTAAACAGTTATGGTCAACATTTAGTCGGCTTATAAATTTCTCATGGTTAAAAAATCAAGATTTATGGAAAATTTTGATTGCAGAAACTGAGAAGGGAATATTTGATGCCATAGTGAGGGGACATATTGATTTTGATAGCAAACCTTGGCCGTCAATATCTAATAGTGCAAAGGACCTGGTCCGCAGGATGCTGACACAGGATCCAAAGGAACGCATTACTGCTGCTGAAGTTCTTGGTACACCTACTACTGCATGAGTAGTCATCAACTTATGAGTACATTATTTCTGAATGAATTTCTCTTTCTTCTACCATAGTGCTCTATTTCAAGCATTAAGAAAGCATGTAATTATGTTTTTGGATATCGCGAGGAAGCCATCTAAGTAGTCCAAAATTTGAAAAGATTAAAACATGAGATTTGTTCTATGGTCAGGTTTCTCTCTAAATTGTCATTGTCTGATTTACAAAGTTCCACTATATAACTGCAAAATATTTAGAAGATTTGCTGAAGAATATTCTTCTTATAGACTAATATTTCATCATCCAATGGTGCTTTTTCCTTCGTAATTTGTTTTAAAGGAGCTATAGTGTTTCTTTCCTTCTTTAGACTTGCTCTTTCCTCTTAATTGAATCGTACAGGCAGATATTTATTCATTTTCTTGCTTTCTCAGTGCTTTCCTCTCAAATTAAACCCAACCTTCAAATTCCAGATAAACTTGTTTCATGACGAATTCAATGAAATCTTTTCAGCACATCAGTATTTTGGCTCCAAGGAAACTTCTTAGAGATTTATTTTCCTCATTTTGCTCCATAGAAAAGAACAACATAGAACATTATGATAGTTAAATGTCGAATTTGCTTAATTTTTTTTTGTGAAAAATGGTCTACATGGCTTTGTTTCTTTTGCACTCACTGTTCTGGAATCTACAAATTTCTGCAGTAAAGCCTATATTCTCTAACGAAGTTTTTAATATTTTTGTCTCATATAGAACATCCATGGATTAGAGAAGGTGGAGATGCATCAGATAAGCCAATAGACATTGCAGTTCTCTCTAGGATGAAGCAATTCAGAGCAATGAACAAACTCAAAAAGCTCGCGCTGAAGGTATTGTTTGGATCTATGATGTTCTAAATTTATTTCATCTAGTTCAAAGAAGTAAATAAATAATTATACAAGCAAATTTTACGTATCAATAACCCTCTGGCAGTTATACAGAGTTTATTATTGATTCTGCTTATGTTTCATTAGTTAATGTTATTTGTTCCACTAGTCATAGTTTTGATTTGGTAATCTATCCCAGGTTATTGCGGAGAATTTATCTACAGAAGAAATTCAAGGGCTGAAAGCAATGTTTACAAATATGGACACTGACAACAGTGGAACAATCACTTATGAAGAACTTAAAACCGGATTGGCTCGACTTGGTTCAAAGCTCACAGAGACTGAAGTTAAGCAGCTTATGGAAGCTGTAAGATAATAGCCATTTATTCTCTGATGATTTGCTTATAATTTTTCGGTTCTCTTACCTCATACTTGATTGTGAGATACTTATTGATCGCACTAACAGGCCGATGTAGATGGAAATGGGGCAATTGACTACATTGAGTTCATTACTGCTACAATGCACAGACACAGATTAGAAAGAGAGGAAAACCTTTACAAAGCATTTCAGTACTTTGATAAAGACAATAGTGGGTAAGTGCTTCGACCAAGCCTTTAAAGCTTATAACTCTCTGTATGTTGTATATTACTGACTTAAGTATGTTTCATGTTGCTATAGGTTTATCACAAGAGATGAACTTGAAACGGCCATGAAAGAGTATGGAATGGGCGACCCGGCCACCATAAAGGAAATAATATCTGAAGTGGACTCGGACAATGTGAGTTTGTTTAGTTTAGATTAAAGATCAATATTTTCCTTAAAATATGGGTCTGATCTCGTTGTATCATAATTTCCAGGATGGACGAATCAATTATGAAGAATTTTGCACCATGATGAGAACTGGAACTCAACCGCCTGACAGACTCCTTTAACATTATTGAGAACCCGGGCTGAGTGTAAGAATTGAAACTTTCACAAAGTTACATTGCTGACTACGTGGGATCTCCACCCG
The DNA here is from genome assembly GCA_030279155.1 of Forsythia viridissima. Lineage (NCBI taxonomy): Eukaryota > Viridiplantae > Streptophyta > Magnoliopsida > Lamiales > Oleaceae > Forsythia > Forsythia viridissima. The sequence continues at coordinate 2,639,791 of CM059033.1, forward strand.
ACATGCTTTGAAGTTACGACTTTAAACCCTCTGAGGCTCCGAATTGGATGGTTTTTCAGTAGAAATTGTGCATTAGTCATTGTTTACACAATGGAGTTGCTTCCTATGTTTCTGTTCTTGTCCACTTTGGCAAATTTTTACACATTTTTCATCCTCTCATTCCCCCCAAGGAAAGCTTCACATTCTTTTCATAAGCGGTATTAGCCTCGTTAACCCGTCATTGTCTAAGAGATGATTTATACGTGATTTGTTGACAATCATCATGAATAGCTTCTTTCCCGATTTTATTCTGTTTTTGATTTATTATGATTTTTGAATTTTTTTTCCTTTACCCATCGACAGATAGAAAAATGTTATATATATAATTTTTCCTATGCATGCACATGCGCTCAAATAAAAAGTAAAACAAACAAGCGCATGTTTGGCAGTGTTGAAATCAAATTTAAGTAGTTTTAAGTTGTGGGTTTTATTATCTGTGGAATGTGTGGTTAATAAATAGGTCGTACTAAATATGTGGATAAAATTATATTTGACTAATTTAAATTATAATTTAATACAACATTAGCTAGGCTTCTCTATTACACCATTACCACAGATCATTTTACAAACAGCTATATTAGCTCCGGATGTGGTATGACTAGATAAGACAACTAACAAATTTTATTTAGTCACAGGGTTCTCCATATGTTGCAGCACCATATTATAAATACCCCCAATCCTTTGAATCCTTAAACCACTATAACGTTATCGCTGCTCAGGATGCCAGATCTGCCTAAGAAGTTATACATATTATTCCTTTGATCGCCTTCCAATTGAACCACCCAGCCAAACGTTTTGTCCCATGCCACTTTACCATTACAGCTGAACTCTTTCTTGAACTCTTTAAGGACTCTCTTCTCGGAGATGTCTTTCTTCCACAAATCCAAGACTTTTGTCAGGCATTCCTTTCCATTCCTCTCCTGTTTGATTATATACACATACTTCTTGGGTCCCGGTTCGCTCGTGTCGGGCAGATCGACAATCACCATGTAAATAATATGTAGTTTGGAAAACGGAGATTTTGGATGTTAAAAAACGGAGCTTTTAAGAATGATGAATTGTGATGTTGGGCTATTTATATGCACTAGAAAAAAAGGGGTTGGTTAATGAAATCAAGGTTGAGTTTATTCTTACAAGGGTGAAGATAGACATCCTAGTCACAATCAAAAGTCTGTTATTCCAAAATAAATGGTTGTGGTTTGATATTCCAATATGTGATTCTATAAACCATCACGTAAGTTTAAGGTTTCAAGATTCGATGTTGATCAGTTAATTTTAATTTGTTTCGATTTGATTATTTAATTTATATATATATATATATATTAATTTGATCATTCAACTAATTACATTATTTCAATTTGATTATTCTATTCTAATTATTATTAAAATAAAGGCATGAGTGACCTAAACGATGGAATTCATTACTAGACTTGAAATTTGTGACCTAACCAACGGATTGAATCTAATATTTATATGCACATTTGTCACCATAGAAACACACTCTATTATATAACAAAAAATGTGGGATTTGTATTTTTTATCACTCGCAAAAATGCATTGCCAAAATTATAATTGAGTCGTGAATTTTGTTGATCACGTTACAAATTCAGTCAATTTTGTTAAAGGCTATAGACGGAATGATCAAATTAAAACAAAAATATATGTTAGGTGATGAAATCGTGCCAAATTAAAGTTTAGGGACAAACATGAAACGAAGAGGTAAATCGAGTGGCTTCAGTGAAAGTTTCCAGCTATTCTGCCCAATTTTTCCTCCAGTGTAAAAATGGGCCAGTAGGCTCGCAGGACTGGCCGTACCAGAGCTGGGCAATCCAGTTAAATAAAAGTCCAATTCTGCCTATTAATAAAAGAGAAAATTGGAATTTTCAAAAGTGGCGGACTGAAAAAGTAATTTTGTTACTTACATGATTTTATATTAAAATTTTATAATTATTTTTAATATTTTAAATTCAAAATATAACAAATGTAATACACATTTTATATAAGATATGTAACAAACATAACACATTATTTTTTGAATAAAAAAATTAAAATAATATTTTTTAGAGGGGATTGATCTCCTACCCACTTATATGTCCACTCTGAGGCGGCATCGCATGGTTGATAGTTCATGACCCAACACTTATGATTTCTACCAATCATATTTAATCACCTCACCAGTGGGCATTATATCTCTTACCCACCATAAGTAGGAGATCAAGCTCCATTTTTTAGATACTTGTACTTTTTATCGTATATGGTGAAACTATTTTTTGAAAATATGACAACTTTTGAGAACATTTTAACAAGTATGGCCTTTTTTAAATTTAGAAGGACAAATATACCATTTTTGTAAAAATAACCACCTTTTTGTGTGATTAAGATTTCACAGTACTTGAAACTCGTACAATAGCTTCTATGAAAAGTTGTTGTACAATAGTTTCTATGAGAAGCTATCAAAGTAGATCATGTAATTACACACACGATAATGCGAATTATCTCATAGTCCAAAGATCTCTCTCTCTCTCTCTCTTTGAATTGTCGAAAAATTCGACAGTTCTCAATTTTTTTTTTTTTGTTTGTGTGTGTGTGTGTGTGTGTGTGTGTGTGTGTGTTTGTGGAACTCTTGATTTGAATTTTGAATTTTGATATATTGTTTTCACAGTTCACCAAGGTAATTTGTGTGTGTGTGTGTGTGTGTGTGTGTGTGTTTGTGGAACTCTTGATTTGAATTTTGAATTTTGATATATTGTTTTCACAGTTCACCAAGGTAATCGTTGAAAATTTGACGGTTCCCAATTTTTTATTTTTTTTTGGGAATTGTCTATTTGAAATGTTGTTTTCAATAGTTTGCCAAGAGAACTGTCAAAAATTCGACAGTTTCCAAAAATCAAAAAACAAAATTTCTCATCTTGGAGGAACTATCGAAATTGACTAGCAGATTCGTCAAGTTTTATTTACTAGGAAATAAGTTATTAATTTGTTTTAACTCTATATCCTACGAATTACAATTGTGAAATATTATTTCACTTGTCCTTTCACCAAAATTTGCGATAGAGAACAAGAGTTCTAAGATGAGAGATATGAGTTTCGAGTGGGTGGAGGATATTGGAACGACGATATGGTTGTGCGGTAGTGAAGTATTGTTCAAAATTTGTTGTTTCTTTGAAAAATAGTGATGTGCAATGACGGTAGTGTTGAGGAGCGAAAATATGGATTTTGTAGAAGTGTTGTTATCGATTTGCAATTCTAAAAAACTTTGAAAAATGGATTTAAGACATATAATTGAATTTCAGTTAATTATTCGTCATGTTAAAAAAATAAATGACCATTTGGTCAAATTTCAAAAGTTACCATATTTTAAAATCAATGGCAAAAAATAGACATTTTCTATAATTTGCTCCTAATAAAAACAGGGGATAGCTCTTGAATGCAGTCTTTTTCCAATGCAATTTTTTTTTTTTTTTTTTTTTTATTTCAAGAAAATAAAATAAACGGCATAGGACCGGTATGAACCAGGCTTGGACTCGCATACCTCCTAAATTGGCATGTGTCGATCTAAAGCCAGCCCAACAAGAGCTGCCCCAAAATATGTTTACAGTGGTTAGGGCAGAGGCGGAGATAGTCCGGTCGTGTTTTGAAAAAACGTAAATTTTAAAGTGTATTTTTTTTTAGTACGTTGTAATCCTATTTTAAAGTGAATATATTTCTTTAAGTAGTAGTTTCATCTCTAAAAAATTTTGAATCTACCTCTGAGTGGGGGTAAATGCAACATTTTCTTCTCACTCTTGGACATTCAAATTTTGCATTGTTGAGGAAGGTCTATGATTCCTTGACAGATGTAGTTGGACATCTTGTGCATAAATTTGTAGGATGGAACTTTTCAACAGGAAGGGGAAGCTCAAGTAATGCAGTGAACATATTTCATCTTGTACTACTTATGCTGGCTTCTATGCATGTATATAATCTTTGGTTAAATCCATCCTTTCATTGGGCAGTTGGGCACAATCAATTATTCATAAATAATCACCCGTGCTATAATCGACTATTTGAAACTATCAAGATGGTACAACTAAGTCAAACAATGAGAATGACACATCTCAACCATACATTGAATCTAATAATAAAATTCAACTTCTTTTCAACCACATACTACTATTGTAGAATGTTTTAAAACTACAAATTCGTGTCATGCCGCTACTATAATAATGAAGTTGAGTTGATAGAACAAAAACAGGAATGAAATAGATATCGCGATCAATCAAGCATTTCTATCATCATAAATTTCCAAAGATTCCTTACCTGGATTACCTTGTTGTGTTTGAAGTAAATTGAGATATTGAAAGCGGCTTGAGCCACGAGTCCGCTGCCAATTTGTCTCTACTGTGGGAAAAAAATCCGGACGACCCAAATTCATTGAATGGCGGCAGCTTTGTGAATGTGGGTCACATTTGATTGACAATAGCTACTGCAAGGGTCCACTTTCAACCTGGTTATTAAGTTCATTTGAATGGACCATAATTTCTTTAATGTTACTGTTTAATTTCATTCTTGTTTGTTCTTGTTGAATATGTTAACTGATTATAAGTAATATATTTAAGAGAATGTATGAATAAAAAATAAATACAAATTATGAATTTTATAAAATGTATAAATAAAAATAAAAATAACAACAATCCTCGATTGCCCCAATCACACAGGGACCGTCCCATTGGAATCCCTGATTAATCGAAGAATTGGGGCCGGGGCTATAGTCATGTCCTAGGGTGGAGAACATGATCCCCTCCACAGTTACAATAAATAATTTTTTTATTTTTATATGTATAAAAATTAAAATTAAAATTAAAATTAAAAATACTAATTGACTCAATTTTAATTACAAAATTTCAAATCTACTTCATGGCGCATCCAAATGTAAAATTTATTATTTATTTAGTAATAAATTGATCTTTTTATAGACTTTCCCTTCAATACATTCACTTATTTAAAAAATTTGATGAGGGATTCTAAGACTTCAGTGGGGCGGGACAGAGAAGGCCATCACTACCCGTCTCGTCGTGTTCTCTAGATAAATTTGATGTCTGACTAGTTTATACTTTATACCGGCTAAGAGTGGCATGTTTCTTTTTTTCTTTTTCCTGAAATTATATATATATATATATATATATATATATATATATATATATATATATATATATATATATATATATATATATATTCTTTTCTTTTCTTTTTTTTTTTGAGAAGGTTTTCTTAGGGTACAGTTCTACATTGCAGAAAGGCCTGACTGGACCAACAAGGCCGAGTGAGCCACCATGGGCCCAAGAGATTATACATGTGTTGATCATTATAAGAAGGGTAAATAGTACCAGGGGTCCCGAACCTTTGAACGTTGTAACAATGGGGTCCTGAACCTTTGTTTACTAGCAGTTGGAGTCTCGAACCTATGAATCATTAGCGGCTGAGGTCATTTTTTAACAAAAATCGTCAGTTTAACCGTTAAATGGTCAAAATTTTGTTAAATAAACCATTTTACCCTTAAATTAAATGATAAAAAAAAGAAAAAGAAAATAAAAATAAAAATTGCAACTAAATCCCCAACCAACAAAATTGCAACTAAACCCCCAACCTAATTCAAGTGTAAATGTATTGTTTGGCGGTGAAGGACTGCTTCCGACTGTGGGACACCGGAACCCTCAGTTCTGAAGCGACTGCTTTCGGCTGTGGGCAGGTGTTATAAACCAACTCCAATGAAATTCAACGCTGCAAATGAAACTCAACGCTTCTGCATCATCATCTTCTACGGCGTGGAGCCAAGAAGAAAGATCGCGTGCCATGCTGAAAATCAGAGCTCTAGAAATACAACTTGACCCAAAGCTGACTGGCAGGACGAACATGCCTGTGTTCGAGGACAAAATGCTAGAATTTGCCCAAAAATGAGCTTCAAATCTGTTGTTCAGAGACTCGCCGGAAAAGATTTGGTGGTGGTGGTGGCGACAGCGACAGTGGCAACGGTAGTAGAGTCATTTTTCGCAGCCAAACACTTGCCGGTCATATTTATCACGCAAAAGTTTGGAAGCCCAAGTGAGACCCGCAATTCTCACTGTAGTTTTCTTCTTTTTTTTTCTTTGATTTGGATCTCTTTTGGGATTTGAATTCCACAAAGATTTGCTTCGGAGCGGCCATTATGGAAACTATTGTTGATGGAAAATTGGGTGGCCATTGTCGAAACTAGTGGTGATGGGAAATGGGGTACCAATGTCGGAGCGGCCATTGTCGAAACCAGTGATGATGACGACTTAAATTTTTTTGTGGGGATTAGCAGAATTGCAAATTTGGGTAGGGGTTTAGTTGCAATTTTGTTGGTTGGGGTTTAGTTGCAATTTTTATTTTTATTATTATTTTTTTAATCATTCAATTTAAGAGTAAAATAGTCTATTTAACAAAATTTTGACCATTTAACGGTCAAACTGACGGTTTCTGTCAAAAAAGGACCTCAGCCGCTAATATTTCATAGGTTCAGGACTCTGACTACTAGTAAACAAAGGTTTAGGACCCTATCATTACGACGTTCAAAGGTTAAGGACCTCTAGTGCTATTTACCCTTATGAGAAAGTTAACACAACAAACTAAAATAATTAATTCCGAAAATCTTTGCATCAATTTGTAGTAGTTGGTTGGTCATATTTGTAAGAAAGATCGAAAGAGCAGTTAGAAACTAAAAGGTCCAAATTAACTTGACAAATGAACACCATGAATGGTAACTTCTAGTAGAGTTCAATTTCTTTACTCAAAAATGATTTTTAGTACGTAATTATAGTACAATCATCTACTTTTAAAAAAGAGGATCTGAACTTGATGTCATTGTAAACGATTTGCAAATTCTACTCAAATTTTTGTTGGACAAATTTTATGTAAATCGGGATGAGGTAGTAAATGAAGTTGGAGTTTTATTGCAGAAACTAATAAAGAAATTGGTTCCATGGCACGTTACAACGTCACTTTCCTAAAGACGTTATTTGCCTCCAATAAAACGGTGATGTACACGAAAAAGCAAAGGGTCCCATTCTTTCAAGTTTGTGACGATTTCATCCATATTCAATTTTTAGCAGATATTAACTTCATTCTTCAATTTATTCTCATATACCGTCCCCGCTTACGAAATCCGTAAAAAACAGTCGTTAAATAGGTTCGCACTACATTTTTTATATTTTAAAACGAGAGTTTTTTAGGCAAACCACCTAAAAATATTTGTTTATTCACTCCATTTGTCAAGGAAAGGATGTGGTGATCTTATATTAATGGTCAAGTTCAGATTTGTTCATTTAGCTTTCATATGACATCTCTCTTCTACTGTTTTCATCTTTCTTCTCTCATCAACTTTGTTCTCTGTTCAGTGTTGTGCCATTGCAACAAAGATATGGAAAGTAGAACATGCAGATGTAGTCATCTCATGGATATGAAGACTTCTTGGACTGATGCGAACCCAGAAAGAAGATTCTTTGTCTGTGATCAAAATATATTCTTTGGCAGTAGAGAACATTAGATTAGAATATGATAATACATAATTTGAATCTGACAACAGAACACTACAAGTTCAGAATAGAAGACTAGAAGTAGAGAATGAAAAATTACGAGCTGAGAACAGAAGTCAAGCACAAAAAAAACACCTGCAACTGGGATCAGTTGAACTTGGACTTTTTTGCTATAATTTAGTTGTTTGTAGTCTGGGTATTGATGTACTAGATTACGTATCTATAGACTTTATGTAAAGAATATGGACCTACACTATGACTGAATATAAAAAATGGGGACGAACAATGTGACACATTTAAAGAATGGAGACCTGCACTGCGATAGCTTTCGAAAGAAAAATTAAATATGTCCACGCACATAAATGACACTCCACAATTCACAACCAACAATAATTGAACAAAAAATATGTTATCTTCCAAAAATCTACAGTAGTGACAATTCATGCCTTCTTCTTCCTTTTTGCTGCTTCGTTGGTACTGATGGTCCCTATTGAAGTGTTCTTGTAATCACACACATAAATGATATTCCACAATTCACAACCAACAACAATTGAACAAAAAATATGTTATATTTTTCCACAAATCTACAGTGGTGACAATTCATGCCTTCTTCTTCTTTTTGTTGCTTCCTTAGTGCCGGTGGTCCCTATTAAAGTGTTCATGCAACCACGCACATAAATGACATCCCACAATTCACAACCAACAACAATTGAACAAAAAATATGTTCTTTTCTTCCACAAATCTACAATTAAAGTTTTTTTTTGCAACTATGCTTGTTATCATCTTCCACAAATAATCTTAGGTGGTTTACCTAAAATGTCCTCATTTTAGAAAGATAAAAATTGTGATGCAAACCTATTTAACAGCAGTTTTTTACGGATTTTCTGAGTGAGGACGGTATGTGAGAATAAATGAAAGAATGAGGATGATAGCTGCTAAAAAAATTAAATAATGATAAAATCGTTACAAATCTAAAAGCGTCAAAAACTTGTCAGCGATTTTATATCTCTAATAATTCCGCAAGTGCACGGATCGCTCAAGTAGTAAAATGGATTTTGAGTCCAAGTATCGATCCCACGAGGATTTAGATAATTCAGTTCAAATACAATAACCTTAACCGAATCTATTGAACTTTTGAAATTTGGTGTTTAAGAACTAATAAGAATTTGAACTAAAAACAATGAACTAATTATAAATCAAATAACTAAAAATTAGATCAATAAAGATTATTTTAAAATTGAGAAAGAAGAGTACTAGGATCCCGAATCCGTTTATAATCGTTAATTCCTCTATCTTGATTCTTGGTCTTGACAAATTACATCAGTTATGAAGATCAATATCCTTAGATTGTTCAACAGTTTCTTCCGAATAAAGTTAAACCTATTCATATGCATGACTCGACTATATTTCTATGACGAATGCGAATACAAATGAAAGCATTAAATTTCTATGGATAATTAAATATCACCTAAAGTATAGCGGTATATTTCTATCCCCTATCGGACTTTAAGATAATTAAAATATTGTCTAACCTGCTTTTGATAGTAAAACAAACCACAACACTCATACAATTATTGTGCATATAATTGTAGATTCATATAATTCAAAATTAATTATTCAAAACTATAATGAAATAAATTGTCAAAAATCAAGTCTCAAGATGGAAGAATTTAGATTACAAACTTCATCGTAATCCTAGCACAAAATAAATTAGCCTAACATACTAATAATACGAGAAGAAGGAGAAGAAGAAACTATGGAATTCATAACCCGGAACAAAGAAATCTTGAGCGAGACGAAATCTTGATCTTGATCTTCGTTCTTGGATAGATGAATCTTGATCTTCCGTGTTGTGTTTCTTGTAATATTCTCTTCTCCCAAAACTCAACAAAAACCACAACCCTTGATATGAGTTAATCACTCATATATATACTTACCTAATAGTGCCCCCAAAAGATGCCAAAAAGACCTAAAAAACGTGGGCCAAAAGTTACCTAATTGGAGTCGAACTCAAAAAAGGAAAAATTCTCCCGCAACCAAATTTTACACTAGGCGATCGCCCAGTGCAAACCCGGGCAATCGCCCAGTTGACCACTTTTGCTCACTGTTTGTTCTTGAGGTTGTTGGGCGCTCATCCAGCATTAATCTGGGCGATCGCCCAGCTTTGCATGTTGTGCTTCTGCGCGTTTTGTCCTCAACTTTGGATTCTGTCTTTTTTGGTCCTTAAACTTTCAACAATGTCCAATCTGGTCTTTCAACTTTCAACTGAGTTCAATTAGATCTTCATTGTTTCGAAATATCTTCTAATTTATTGCTCTTTTCATCCATTCTTCTCCAATTGCTAGTGAACAGGTTCAAAACTGAAATATGAAGATTAAAATACAAAATTAAGTAATAATTCAATAAAATGATTAAATAAAAGCTTAGTTTAAAGGTCCTAATAAATGCACAAAATACACTTATCAAATGAGAACCATTAATATAATTAAACCAAAAGCAAATGAGCCTCCCCAATGCAATGGAACGTAGTATATTGACTTTGTTATGCACAAACGACAACCCGCGCACATGGGAGAGAGACAGCCGTATACTTGAGATTTATATTCCATCTTTCTGAAATGACGATACAAACAGTACTTTGTAGATGTGAAAGAAGTTTGCACCATTTTTTATAAAACTAGTGGATGCACGTGCGATGCACGTAAAACATCTGTAATAATGTACTTAATAGCGTCATCGGTAATTTTTCACAATATTTTATCTTCTTACGAAATGTGCTAGAGAAACTTTGGTAATCATAAAGCCATTAGGAGTTATTCTTAATCAAACATGTAGCATATTAGGATACTTATTGGGTGAATTTTATTTCTTATTTGGATATAACCATTTCATTCATGATTCTGTACCATATAAGTGACCGTGTTGTTTCACATGAAAAACAAATAGGAATATGTACCATAGAATTTGGTATTGTTGCATTGCTGCCTCTTATGTGAATATGGGGTGTGATAACCATGTTATCACTTAAATAGGTCATATGCTTACCAAAGAGAGTGACGTGGATAAAAGAATGCTTTTGATTTTTGAATGAGGCAAGACAAAAGTTGATTTTATGAGGCCAAAATTAGTAAAAGACTATATGAGAAACAATTGAAATTAATGAGAAGATAATGCAGGTCAAAAAAGAAACAAAACAAATTCAGAGAAAACAATACAAACTCTAATATGAAGTAGGATCATTACCATTCACCATATTGGTTGAACTTCAGCAAAAGATAATCCCATTACAAAGTGTCGGCCATTTTTACAATGAGAGCATAAACATATGGTTCAAAAGATTGTAGTTGTGGTAGACAAAAGCATTCAACAAAACAAAAGTTATCTTGTTGTTTTGGGCAACAAGATAATTCCTGTATTGCTGACTATAGAAATAGCCTAACACACAAAAGAAGTTCAACAGAGGTGCATCATCTGTACATTACAAGAGGTAGACAAAGGCAAAATAAAATAGAGAAAGACACCATGATATAGTCAAAAATCACTTGCTGCCAATGATGTCTTTGTTTAGCATTTGGGGCATGGTTCATGATCACTGAAGTCATCATATTTGTTGGTCTGAGCAGGAGTTTGAATTTCAGTTTCAGCAAATGGATGAAGGAAAATATCATCATCTTCATACATTTTTTGTTTATCTTTTTGGTTCTGATCAAACTTGATTTGTGGCAGAATGAGAGCTCGCTGGACTGGAATAGTGACAGTTTTACTGCTTTCTTCATTGGGGATTTCTTTTGAAGTAGTCAAAGGATTCTCAAGAGAATTCCTTTCTGTGTTTGTAGGCATCTCTTGGACAGATACTGGATGAAGGATGAACACAACTTCATACTTGATTTGGCCGACACTCGGGTCATTGTTCAAAGCCTTTACATATAAGATGTAATCTTCACCAGTTGTGGTACGCACAACTTGAAGAATATCAGGATTTGCATCCTACAAAAATAAAAAATATTATAAGTAACAGTATTTAGTATGGGTAAAAGAAGGGAAAAAAAACATATGCAGCTGTTTTTGAGTATTGTTAATACCTCTTGCATTAACTTGTCTGCTGTGCATTGCAGAAATTTCTCAGCAGGTTCACCAATAATAGTTGCATTAATGGAGCCAGTCAAATCCCTTAATTCCACATAGGCTCTAGCTCTAATAATTAGAATGAAAAAACTTTAGATAAGTAATATAAAAAATACCAGTAATTGATTTTTTACTATATCATTGGCAGGAAGTGATTTTTGACTATTATCATTTTTGGAATTGATTTTTAGAGGCATTGAAAGGGACACAAAGACATCTTTCAAATGCCACTACTACAAATTTGTGGGATACAATTCCAGGTTTATGCAGACAAGACTTGGATAACCTCTTTACTATTGAGATTAAAATCCTTCTATATTTATACCTAAACACTTACATTTTTCTCTTGCAGTTGATTAATATTGATTTCTCATTATATTATCGGGAACGAATAGAAATGATTGAAAAGGACCTTAAGTCCAGTAATTTTTAGAGGCATTGAAAGGGACACAAATGTTTGAAAAATAAATTAATTTACCTTGTTGTGGCCCTTGCTTGTCGACATTTGCAATAAATGCACTCGTATACTTCATTGAAATTGACACTCGCTACTTTGTTACAGTTGTTGCATGCCATGTACCATAGTGATTGTCTTAGAGGTCTGATGATACTGATAGTTGCTTTTACCCAGAAAAACTTTTGCTGAATCATCAGATATGAAGATGAATTTATAAACAAAATTATCTAAAGTAATAAGAGATAATGTATGAAAAGGAATAAGGCCAAAAATGTATATCTGATTGAAAGAATTGAATAACATCAATAATTTACCACAAATAGCAAGTCCTGGATGCTTTGAATTTTGGTGTACTTGTCTTCTGCTGGAGCCAACAAGTTCGATGATGAGAATCGAAGATACGATTTCTTGGATATAATAGCATCCAGTCTTTCCATATGATTATCAATCCTTGTATTGAATTATTATTGAGAAACAAATGGTTAGTAAAAAAATTCATTTTTGTACCTGTAATAATATAAATGGTAGCTTACAAGAAATATAGCAACGAATATTTACCAAGATTTAAGCTGTAAAACTTGATCAAACTGAGGATCAATTAATATAGAGCTGCTTCCTTTTGTTGAAATAGATAGTCCTGAAAGAAATGTGGTTATTATTTTATTAAATTTTGTCTTAGACATAGATAAATATGATATAACAAAGTAATTATTGTTTATCTTACCGTTGAATGACGTTACTTTTAAATGTTTGCCTAGAATGACAGGTTTTTTGTTTAGGATGCTTGTGATTGTGTTGCATTCATTATCTACAAAATTATCCCACATTCTAAGCACCGCAGTTTCAAATCTGCAAATGTTTTTAAATGCATAAGATACAAAGCAAACAAAGTACATGACGGTAAAGATAATCTGTTAAAAGTCAAGAAAAAAAGATCAGCAATGTACCGATTATTGATAAGAATAATCTCTTGAACTGTTGATTGACCTCCACACAGCGTTTGAATCTGCCTTTTCGGACGCATGTCTATAGCTATGGCAAGAATACCTGAAAATATACATGATATTTAATTAATTTGGGTGATCAAATTATATTAATTAATGTACTTTGCATTAGAAGAATATAAATAAAGTATCTACATCTAGGCAAGATAAGTTTTAGAAAATACAGATTTCCGAATTTGAATCCATGTGTTTCTGAAGCTTTTCAAATGGCACGAATTGGTAAGTTGAGTACAGAAGAGTTGCATGGTTTTCCTGAATTTCTTCAATTCTTGTTCGCCCTGTGATTGTCCATTGAATATCACCAGCAACAGATCGATATTGTGCCTTAGTATGTTTGACAGTCGCATTTGACACTAAATATGTTTTGGCTAGCAACAGTTTATTCTGAAATGCTGTTATGTTGTTATCATATATTGTCGCTTGAACTTTGTTCCCCTGTGCATGTAAAAAACATAAAAATATTAGAAGTTATACAAACATGAAAATTATTTAGATAAATGATGGAGTTATGATGCAGATCTGGTAATGTGAGAATTATAATAACTACAATGGATTGAATTATATTTTGGATAACCTGAAGATTTAGGTATATAAGAAAAATATATACCTCGAGATCAATAAGGACAATATTTTGATACTTTGTCGGACTGTGCTGGCCTATTTTTGGAATTGATTTTTCTGCCACTACTACCTTTGTTGTCCAATTAGTTTGGCCAGGTGAAATCTGAGATATGAGCTTGTAATTTCCAGCCATGATCCTGTTTTAGTAATCATATATACAATAAGACAAACCTTAAGGTATTTTTTTTTTATACATAAAACAATATAAATATGAAAAGAAGAGTATAAGGATGAGGTAAAAATTGAAGAAGTGTGATATAAAAAGAAAGAAATAAGAAGCATGATCACTATACCTTATCAACAATTTGAGAAGAGAATTTGTGTTGGAGAAGGTAATAACGTGGTAGATGAAAGATGTATTGTGTTATTTTCTGTTATGGTTAACTGATAAAACTATGTTATATAGTTGTTTTGGGTATTCATTTATCTAAATTTGTACAACTGACATGATATAGAGGATATGGTTTCTAATGTACCATTCTTGCTTACTTGAATCGGTAATGAAAAAAGTACAGTGCATCACCATCACTTGCAGGTTTAGTATGGTTCACAAATTTGAATATATAAAGCATTAAGTAAAGCACAAACTTATGAACAGTTTGACAAATGATGATGGGTTAGAGAGAGAAAATGTGGTAGATAAAAGATATATATATATATATATATATATATATATAATTTGGGTATAACAGTGAGCATCATATAGAGGATATGGGTTTCTGATACACCATTCCTGTTTACTGAAATCTGTACTGAAAAAAGGACAGACCATCATCATCAGCTGCAGGTTTGGTATGGTTCACAGATTTGACAAAGCACTATAAAAAACAATAAAATCTGCAGGTTTGGTATGGCTCTGTACCTTTTTCTAGTCTAGTATATACAAATGAAGGTTAAATAAGAGAAACTTGCATGATTGGCCCAAAACGTGTGTCTATTGGTAATACCTTGTTTTCTTTTTTATTTTTCTCATTCTCTGCATTGCTCTCATTTTCTTCACACCACTGGGAAAGTTTATTGGCTCCACCAATTGTTCAAAAGGCTACAACGTCTAATTTTATGATAACGTTTTGTAATCTGTCGTTGACAATATAAAACAGCACACTATACTTTAAGGATTCTACTCTTCCATTGTGTGTTAGACGTCCTGTGACATGGGTCTGTTAGAATACATAAACTGTTAGAGACCTATACGTCAACGATTCTACTCCTCCATACTCCCCTATTCCCGCATCTTGATATTTATACAAGAGAATGCATATACGGAGGCCTCCGTACTGCCCTATTCACGCATCTTGACATTTATACAAGATAATGCATTACAGAGGCCTTCTGGGAAAAAAATGGATGGAATGAAGCAAAGCGGAATGTATATGGATAAAAGTAATCTTGACGAACCTGATATGCAAATGGTCAGATTCTCAATGTCTTTAGGATGATTTTGACTGGGTAACTCCTTGAGCTTTGCAGGCGAGCCTAAGCAAAAAGTAAAAAAAAATTAAATTCATCATTGCACATGTTCATGGATTACAAATTCCAGTCGATGCAATTCTGTGAAAAGTTAAGCATAAACTATATATATCCAATATGCTATTGATTCTACATCTAATAAGTTACACGGTGCACTCCTATGGGATGATTATCCTACTTTATTTTATTTTAGGGTAACCCATGAAAATAAGGATGAAGTGATTCCATATTACTAATAAAACTTTAATTATTCATATACATTCTGTAGTTAATTTTTTTTAGCACCTTTGGAATGTAAATAAAGCATAAAGAAATCAGTATGTTTCAAACAAGACCGGAAGATTGTCTTGGGGCATTGAGGAGAAAATGGTTGAAGGTGGAGGATCATGTTAAAACACAAAGAAGAAAAAAGACAGAAGAAAATATAACACCCCTGAAGCCAGTGTATTTATCATTAAAGCCTACATTCTCTGCCATAATCAGTCACCATATAACAACCTCCAAAATGCTATGTTAGGCAAGTAGCTAAATTGCACCATAAGCCATCCTCTACCTAGAGAAGCATTCTGGATGAAAGAAATGGTGTTGTTGGCACAAAGTAGAAGGTAAGAAATTGAAAATGGATTGTCAAGGACAGAAGACGATCTCAAACTATTTTCAAGGTACTATCTTCTTGAGTAAGCAGCTGGAAATTTCTGGCATTCACGATATAAACCAAAAGCACCATATTCTTTTATAGCAATGCATAAACTACAGTCTGGACAAATAAAAAAGAATTTCTTAGAAAAAAAATTGGAAAATTAATAGAAAAATGTGCAAGTATTATCCTATCAACAAGAACAAATTAAGAACAAATCAATCTCTATTTGGGTTTAAAAATATTAATTTTTCAATTTCCACATCATTAAACCAAAAATAAAAAAAATTCCAAAGAGAAAAGAGTAATCCCATATCTAGAGTAAACATCTTATACTTCATTTAATATCGACAAAATCTTTTTTCATAATTTTAAAAAAAATCATTAACAAATATGTGGTGGTTACTGTCTCATTTAACACTTTATTTAACTAAATATAATATGTCTCATTAATGTATTTACAATTTCTCTTCATTTAAGATTTGCCTAATTGAAATCCTTAGGCAATTGGTGGGAGTTGTTGCGCTGGGTAAATCATGGTTGGGGTTTAAAATCATTGTGTAAAACTAAGGAAATAACGAAGGACCTAACACATTTAAATGATAGCTTCACTCCCTAAAAATAAGGTTGAAATAAGACAAGACCACTTACCCTAGGAATTTATTTGAGCTTATGCTAACTCAATGAGCTCACTGGCCCTTTATAAAGCATAGTCAGAGTAATCATCCTATGAAGCATCAAAAGAAGTCAAATTACAGAAAAATAAAATGGTGCAGAATTCTCACCAAACTTTTCACCACGTGATGAATTCTTTGAAATTGTACTTATGAATGGTTCCAAAATTTTAATAAAATTTAATTACTAATTATTAAATTAAAAATTTATAAATACAAAAAGAATAAAGATAATACATTTGCATATATATTCTGACCTTCAATGATGCTCCATAAACTTTCTTCATGTGTTCAATAGACAACGCAAAGAATCTTTTCAATCTACAGAATCACGGAAAGTTGACATATAAAATAAGATAATGATCATGAAGAGGGAAAAAAATAGAGTTAACTCGTTTGCATCTCATGTGAATATTAACCGTAACAAAAGAAAATAAATTCTAGACCAGTTGATTACATATAAAAGTTCTTCGTAAACTACATTTTTTGTGCATGTGTCATTAAGTTTATCCGTTAAAGTAGGTATAATCAAAACTTTAATAGATTTATTTGTTTTTTGCTCTAGACAATGCAACATATAATTATCCATGTGAAGAAAGAGGCAGATATAATCTAATAAAATTTAGATTCATCCTTGAGCTTTATTTATAGTCATTCCAAAACATAAACAGATAGGAAATTGTGTCCTTGTCAAATGGAATGGATTATCGCTTTTAAGTGGAATGAAAGGAATCCTAGGTAAAAAAAACTTTTTTCCACGATATTCTCCAATAACTATTTCAGTATCACTAACATTTCGTTAAAATCTTTGACAAATAAGCCTTGTTCCATTGTATAGTCCTTCAGATGGATTAATATTTTGGAGTAATATAAAATGACAATTGAGTTTCAACAAAAGTTCATGTGGTGGAATATCATTCGGAGTCAATGTATTTAAGAACAAATTAAAAACAAATCAATCTCTATTTGGGTTTAAAAATATTAATTTTTCAATTTTCACATCGTTAAAAAAAAAAAGTGAAAAAAATCCCAAAGACCATAAGAGCAATTTCGTATCTAGAGTGCACATCTTACACTTCATTTAATATTGACATTAAAATCTTTTCTCATGATTTTCAACAAAATTATTGAC
The DNA here is from genome assembly GCA_030279155.1 of Forsythia viridissima. Classification (NCBI taxonomy): domain Eukaryota; kingdom Viridiplantae; phylum Streptophyta; class Magnoliopsida; order Lamiales; family Oleaceae; genus Forsythia; species Forsythia viridissima. The sequence goes on from CM059033.1 coordinate 2,657,483, forward strand.
AAATATGTAGTGGCTACTGTCTCATTTAACACTTTATTTAACTAAATGTAATATGTCTCATTAATGTATTTGCAATTCCTCTTCATTTAAGATTTGCTTGATTGAACGCCTTAGGCAATTAGTGGGTGTTATTGCGCTGGGTAAATCATGGTTGGGGTTTAAAATTTTCAATTTGGTCTAATATTTTATTTGCTTGTGTTAAACTAAGAAAGAATAAATGATTGATACAACAAAGAATTAAAAAAAAAAATGTATCTTAGAAGTTTAGATCTATATCATACCTATGATCTCATGTATTGAAGAAAGAAAAAGAGAGGAGATTGGTGGACGGCACTGGTGATCTTAGGTGACATTGTTGGTGTCTTCAAATTTATCACTTGGATCTTCTTAAAGAAAACTATGAGTTAAAATCATTGTGTATAACTAATGAAATAATGAAGGATCTAATAGATTTAAATCATATCTTCAACCCCTAAAAATAAGGTTGAAATAAGAAAAAGACCACTTACACCCAGGAATTTATTTGAGCTTTAAGCTAGCTCAACAAGCTGACTGGTCCTTTATAAAGCATAGTCAGAGTAATCATCCTACGAAACAACAAAATAAGTCAAATACAGAAGAATAAAATGGTGCATATTTCTCACCAAACTTCTCACCATGTGATGAATTTTTTGAAATTGAACTTATGGATGGTTAAAATTTTTTAATAAAATGTAATTACTAATTATTAAATCAAAAAATTGTAAATACAAATAGAATAAAGCTAATACCTTTGCATATATATTCTGACCTTCAATTATGCTCCATAAACCTTGTTCATGTGTTCAATAGTCAAGAAAAAGAATCTTTTCAATCTACAAAATCACGGAAAGTTGACATAGAAAATAAGATAATGATCATGACGAGGGAAAAAAATAGGGCTAACTCATTTGCATCTCATGATAATATTAATCGTAACAAAAGAAAATAAATTCAAGAGCAGTTGATTACAGATAAAATTTCTTCGTAAACTACATTTTTTGTGCATGTGTCATGAAGTTTATCAGTCAAAGTAGGTCTAATCAAAACTTTAATAGATTTACTTGTTTTTGCTCTAGACAATGCAACATATAATTGTCCATGTGAAAATACAGGTTCAAGCAGATATAATCCAACAAAATTAAGAGTTTGTCCTTGAGCTTTATTTATAGTCATTGCAAAACATGGACGGATGGGAAACTGTGTCCTTTTGAAATGGAATGGATTTTTATCGCTTTCAAGTGGAATGAAAGGAATCCTAGGTAAAAAAACTCTTTTTCCACGATATTCTCCAGTAGCTATTTCAGCATCAATAACATTTCGTTCAAATCTTTGACAAATAAGCCTTGTTCCATTGCATAGTCCTTCAGAGGGATTAATATTTCGGAGTAATATAACAGGACAATTGAGTTTCAACAAAAGTTCATGTGGTGGAATACCATTTGGGGTCAATGTATTTAAGAAATCCTCTTGCATACCTTGTTCGGTTTTATCAATCGCTTCATCAAAGCTATAATATTTGAAAATATCTCCTGGAAATTTTTCTATCAATATATTATTTATTTCATCTACACATTCATTTTTTGGAGTTAAAATTATTCGATTAATCATGAAATCTAAATTTTGTACATAACAATGTAAGTCTGGAAATACAACATTTATTAAATTTTTTAACGAAAATATCTCACTTTCGAAAGATATGGTTATATCGGGGGACAATTTAATCATGCCACATGAATGTTTTGTCTCTGTTCCATTGCCGATTCGAAGTAAATAATCGGAAAATAATGGATCTAATCTAGCTCTCATATTTTGAATTAATTTTATTTTTGTAAAATAAGGCCATAAATAAGAATATGGCAAGCTTGCATTCATTATATCTTCTTTTTTCCCCCTTTGAACAATTGGCAAAACTTGACGGAAATCTCCTCCTAAAACCACCACTTTCCCACCAAAAGGTATATCATTACCATTAACATCCTGTAACATTTTATCCAGTGCTTCGACAACACATCGATTTACCATTGGAGCCTCATCCCATATAATCAACTTTGTAATTCTAAACAAATCAGCTAAAGCAAATTGTTTACTGATTGAACAACTGATATTGCTATCTATTTCCAGTGGAATTTTAAAAGTTGAATGTGCTGTTCGACCGCCGGGCAACAGTGCCGCAGCAACTCCTGAAGATGCAGTTGCTAAAGCAATCAAATTGTTAGATCTCAAAGTAGCAAGCAATGCTCGATATAGGAAAGTTTTCCCTGTTCCACCTGGACCATCAATAAAAAACATCCCAGCTGTATCTCTAAAAACTTTTTCTAGAATTGCATCATAGGCAAATTGTTGCTCTACATTGAGGTTACTTGTAGATGCAATATCCATCTCAGAAATTGCAATTTGTTGTTGTTCACTAACCAACTCATCAAATCTGTCAGTTTCTCTTAAATCTACATCATAAGGTACTAACCTATATTCGTTTATGCTTTTACCTATTGGTTCCAAAAACGAATTCATAGATTGTAATGCTTTAAGCTCTGCATCTTTTATAGACATTCCATCTCGTATATAATCTTCAATTATAAAATCTCTAAATTTATTCCACAAGTGAACTGGATCATTTGGACTACAAAGTGATAAGATAGTAGCAAAGAGTCGACGTAATGAGTTTGGCATTTGATAAGAACAAGCTTCTTCTAAACATAACTCGCAATTGTTATCTCCGTTTAACAAACCATGTAGAAGAGCTGCCTCACGAAATGTTGGCACAGAAATACAATTAACAACCTTTAGATTTTCAAAAGATGTCGGTCCCTTTATGTGATTTAACAAGACCCTCAAATAATATCTCTCACCCTCCATCGGGTTAGCAGCAACAATTCTTCCAATCACATCACCTCTTTTTCTAGGAGTCCAACACTTATCTTTTGCAACCCAGACAAAATGTTCAGGGAATTCTTTGTACAAAAGTGTCTTAGCTTTTTCATTTACAACATTCATTCGAAAAAATTCTGTTAGCATAGTTTTCTGTGTATATTCCCTATTAATAATTCTTGTCAAATCATCGAAATTTCTATAAGTAACAACTTGGTTATTTTCTAGATGTAATTGTAATGAAGTAACTGATGGTTGCATTTCGTACAATATAAATCCATATATTCTCCACATTGCTTCAGGTGGAGAAATCCACCTGGCAGATTGAAATCTTTTGATTTCATCAATATCATTATCTTCATCATTATTTATAGAGAAACTTATTCGATCGTGTCCTTTGTAAACATATTTGTATAAATATTTCACAGCTTTAATGCTTGAACATATTTCAACATTAATATGGCAATCAAATTTTGCGAGCAAATAAGGATTGTATGGTACGACCCATCGATTATCTAACCAATGTCCTCTAACTTTAACTTTCCTATTGTCGATACGGCGTCTATATTTAGGGTAAGAATTATCACCGATAGAAGTTTTTGAAGCATATTCTTTTGGATAATCACTTCTACACACTCCATCTTTTTCCATACAAACGTTACTTGGATTTAAGATGCCACATGGACCATGCATCATATGTTTAACAACAGTAGAATGTAAATGAAAATGTTCATGTTTATCAAGAATTTCAGCAGATATATATTTATCAATCAAATCGATAGAAGATACTTTTGAATTTGATTTCAAAATCAATAAAAAATGTGCATGTGGAAGTCCTCTTTTTTGAAATTCTATGACATATATATATGCAGCCAATGGTCCAAATATTTTTTTTCTAAATAAATCTTTCTTCAATTCTTCTAATTTAGCTCTAAATATACGTGCAATTAAATCTGGTCTATTTTGTGTTTCATCATTATATCTCAACTCTTGCTTTATTTCAAGCCAATTAGGATTACATGTTATTGTCAAAAAAATATCGGGTTTACCAAATCTTTGAACTAATGACATAGCATCCATATATCTTTTTTTCATATCTCTTGGACCACCAGTAAAAGACGAAGGTAAAATAATTTTTCGACCAATATTAGAACCTCTACTTTCACCTATGTGTATACTGTCAACAATGCCTTGGTAAAGTTCAGCGCGAATTTCTATTTGATTATTGCGAAAGTAATCTAATCTAGAAGTCTCAACTTTAACATACATGTCAACTACATACTGCTGTAGAAGTCGACCGGCATGCAACAAAATAGATGTATCTGGAGATCTTACCTGTAATTTGTAACAATAATACTCTCGACAAGAAACCTGGAATCTTTTCTTCTTCTTTTTCAAAACTGCAAAAACAGTTACAATTAATCAAATTCTAAGAAACAAAAAAAATAAATAAATAAAATATAATTTTTCTGTTGTGTTTTAACCTGTTGTTTCGTTTGCAAGTAATTCATCTGCAGAACCAACCAGATTAACATCAATCAAGTTTTCTATTGCAGAATTATGATGAATTTCTTGTCTATTAGACCTTTCAATACCCTCATGCCAACCAGATTCACCATATGGAAATAACAAAGGGTATTGAAGAGGATCGTAACATCCAAAATAATAGTGCACTTTATGTGTATCGCCTAAATGACAATAAACTAATATATCACGGGTTCTAACGTCTACAGATAGATCTTCTTCAACCCAAAGGGCAGCTACTTGCGATGTTGATGGTGCATTATATACTCTTTGATCAAGTTCAGGAGCATTTCTTATTTGCACTCTATAAGTTTCCAAATGAGGAATATTATTTAAACTACGGAAAAATTTTGAGTAAGGATTAATGTGTAATATATCAATCAATTTTTGTAGAATTGTCCTTGATAATTTGTCTGAAATTCTTAGACGATGGTCTAATTCATTTTCAGTATCATAAAAATATAACTGCAAATAAGATGGATGGCTATCTGGCGGAATAATTTGGTTAATGTAATGAAATATTTGTCCTTGAACTCTAAAAGTGTATATACCTTTATTCCTTCGACACAAATCTTTATCATATTTTACGCCGAATGATGTAAAAGCGAAATTACTATTATATGTTCGAACAAATTTTTTGAATTCCAAAGATTCTTCTGATGACGATGTAAAAATATTATGCAGATCATCAGGTACACTATTTATATGCAATTTAATTTTTCCTTCTAGACAACAGAAACCTTTGCTTTCCTTTTCAAATTTCTTTGCATTACAATAAGTGCAGATTGTAGGAAATGCTAAAACGTAAGCTTCGGTGGGAATTTTTTGCAAATCAATATTTTTGCTAGAAGAAGCAATTTGTGACAAACTTTGTTCATTGACATCTATTTCTGTAAAATTTTGACCCTCATGTTGTCTTTCAAATATTTGTCCTACTATCTCAATTTCATCAAATCCCGCTTGTTCTCCATATTCTTTCCTTATGTTTTCAGAACCTAATCAAAACATGTTGAACCAAATAAAATACTATATAAACGTAGACCATAAACGAGAACTATATTAACAAACACTTACATTCTACATCAACACCATCAACCTCGTTACTCTCTGAAATTTCATATGCACTCATATCTGACAAAACCATACACACAAGTACAAGTATACAGTTAAGCAATATACGATAGAAATAGAAACAAATATTCAAATATTTATTAATAAATAATATTTCCAAAGAACAAAATATAAATACATCTCTTTCGATCATGTCCAATTCAACGTACACATTTTTCTATGATGTTATAAAAATCCAATACATACATTTTAAATCACACGAAATGCATTGTAAATGACATGGAATAAATTATTTATATCTATATTTAAAAACTTACTAAATATATTATACATACAACGAGGAAAACAATAGATGAATATTTATATATACTTACTTTCTAGACCAAACACATTAGAACCGCCACTGTCGGAACCTCCATGTGTACTTGTAACTAATAAAACGAATTCAAAAAACATACACTTAGCAAAATACAACAACAATAAATACAAATCTTAAAATACTCATTGAAAAATACACTTACACATTGCATTCTCAACAGCAAAACGTGTAGACCTCCTTCCATCACATCGCAATTGCTTTCTTTCAGCATACAATTCTCTACGTCTCTTACACCGTTTCTCATTCATATTAAAACCTAATAAATTAAAATACTCTTTTTTACACAATGTTTATATAAAACAAAAATAACATATGTAAAAGGACATTCAAGTAACTAAATTATCTGAGGCAATTTTGCTTCATTTGGATTCAATATTTTTATTAGATTACAACATTAAATTTGCAAACTGAATTTAAATTGAGAATGCAGATTGTGGTGCACAAGCAAACCACATAACTCTTTATACAGTTGAAATTAACATGAAAGTGAAATGATGATAATAATTATCTACGAATAAATCTTGAATTCTTTACACAAGCGGAGAAATAATGGAATAAATAAACTCAAATGCCAATCAAACTATGTAGCAATGTAAGCTCAAATATGACAAACACAATTGCATTTCTTTGTACTCTTATAATACATTTTGATTAGGCTTCATTATATATTTCTAGAATTTGTAGCTCTATAGGACATGAACATTGGAATTTGATTTTTTTACCCTAAATATCCCTTAAAATATTTATAAATACTTTAACTACTTAAAAGCTGGTGTTTTATTTTTATTTTTTCTAAATTGATCCTTTCACCCCTTAATTAAAGAATGTGGAGGCAATTTAAGAAATACGATCTCTATATATCCATATTCAATGTGTCACTTATACATTGGATGAATTGTCCACATAAGTGAATTGCTACATTTACTTATGTGGGCAATTCATCCAATGTGTAAGTGACACATTAGATGTAAGCAACATAACAATATAATTGTCCACTATGGGTAGAAATCACCTCTCCTCTATATAATAACCATATTATTTATTATTATTAGTTTTTTGTCAATTATTTTAAATAGCATCCCAATTTTATATCTTCCTTATATTAATACTCGGTTTAATTAACTTAGTTTTAGTAATTGGATATTGGAGTCAGCAAAATAAAGGGTGTAAAAAATGGGACAGAACTCATTGCAATTCAATACTTTAAATTATTATGTGTTTGTTTAGTTTTGTTAAAAATCAGTGTTTTAACAAATTTTTATAAAAGTTGATAAAATATATAATCGAAAAGTTGATAAAAATTGTGATCAGAGTCCATCAAATGTATAGTTAAAATAATTATTAACTTTGACTAAAAAATTTATAAACTTTTTAAGCAAAACCAAACATGCACTATATCTCAATATCTCATGTATAAAGAATGCAAATTGACATGATTTATAAACTTAAAAATGTGTAGAGTGATCAGTGATGTATCTTAATTTTCTTAAGAATACGTAAAGCATGTTTAGTTGTATTATATATAAATTTACTATGAATTAATCATCGGAGAGAAGATTTAATCAAAGATGTCTAACATGCATCTCGGAAGTTGCTTCGAAGATGAAACAATACAGGAAGCTAAATGGTTAACGATTAGAGTTGGTCTTGTTCAGTTTTGTGGCTAACTCTGTTTATGACACAATTTTCAGATTTCAAGAGTTTCTAGCACAGTAGTTTGTAAATAAAACAGAAAAGAAAGAAGGGAGACAGGGGGAGTCCAGAAGCACCAGGAAGAGTAATTTCGGCAATGAATATTCTGTCACTTGTTGAAAACAAAAATCTTATTTTATCTTGTTCATACTTTTTGCCAAGTTGTTCTTGTTGGAAGAAATATGTGCTTGATTGGTAGAGTCTAATTTTTTTTTATTTATCTATCTAGGTACTTGCTGCTGCAGTTGCATATCATAAGGTACAAGTGGACCATTAGGTACTGGTACAGGAATAGGACCAAACTGGAAAGCAAGAATAACACCATCTTGTACCTAAAATTAGATATTACATATTCATAGTCAATATGTTACAAGTTCCATGAAATATCTTCTATTTCTTCTCTTTGGTTATTTTTCTCTTTTACTACCATGGTAAACTTGGGTTATTTCAACACATAACAAAGAAACTGAAAGCAGCCATAACCAGCTCAGGTACCTGATCTTAGCCTTGGGATTACAGAGAATAAGGTCCAAACTTCGAATATTATTAAAAATCCTCTGATAATATCAAGTCAATCATAAGATGGCTTTGTTTATTTGACCAAATGCATTCATCAAGCCACATACTGCCACGGTTTATTAGTTGAAGAGTTCAGCCATGTAGCTATCTACTCATGCACTATAACAGTTATCAAAGCTCTAAAGCATGTTTCTAAACTTAAGTATTTTGCTCGACTCTGATACAATATTCAACCTAAGTTTTCATCTAAACAATCTAAGTTTAGATTGTACAAACAACCTAAGTTTTTATCTAAACAATCTCATATAGAGCTTTTTACACATTTATTAGTGCTAATCGTCATATTATTGGGTTGATAAGGGTCACTCTTAAGTCTTAAATAATACGCATTGGCGTGGGGAGCCTATGGGTTACTAATATTATAAGTACATCCACACAAAAACAAGAACTCAATCCAAATCCGATCTTTGAAGTCTAAATTTAATGAAGACTTTTGTTGTTGAGTAAAATATTAAAATATAGTTGAAAAACAAATATGTAAATAATTGGATTGAAATACTGATATCTCATTTGTACAATTCAAAAAAATAAAATAATCGTAACATGTCGATTCTAGGACACAACAACTCAATTTATGATATTGTGTGATTCATACAAATCGTGTGAAGTTTGAATAAAGAAATGCTCTCATTCATTAAAAAAATTAACCCAAAAAAAAAATAAGGAAGAAAGGGTTATGGACTAATAAACTCATATTTTGTTTTACAAACTGGGCCGCTTCATTGACCCATGTTATAAAGTTTGTTTGCCCATTGATATGTATATGTTGAAAGGCCCATAAACTTTAAATTCAAGATTTTAGAAGGGAAAAATTACACGAAGATGCCAAAAAAGGAAAACAGAAAAATGAAATTCACTGTGCCAAATAACGTACAGAAAGGTCCTCCGTCCGGAAGATCAGAAGCTATATTGCAGTCTACTACATCAATTGAAGATATAGTGAGATTAATACACAGTAACAAGATAGACAATGTAATCTGGGGGTCCCAATATACTTTATCAATGGGGTTCAACTACAGCAACAATTTGACACAGTAAAGTGCGAGAATATGCCTAAAAGGTAATTACCTCTGATTCCAGCAAATATCGTAAAATCTTCAGAAATTTGGGGAGATTTCTTTGCTTTTATGAGCCAATTTCTGAGTTCGTGATTTGAGTGTCCGGGTTGTACAAGAAACTTGGGAAGATCTGGATGGAAGAAACCCTCGGTTGAGACAAAGGAATGAATCTGTACAGGAGACGAATGCTAAACAAATGAAGAAGAAAGTGAAATTCTAACCCAAATTTCAAAAATATAAGATAGTTACCTTTGATTCGAGCAGATCTCGTAAAATCTTCAGAGATTTGGGGAGATTTCCTTGCTTTTATGAGCCAATTTCTGAGTTCTTGTTTTTTTGTCCGGGTTGTACAAGAAATTTGGGAAGATCTGGATGAAAGAAACCCTCGGTTGAGACAAAGAAATGAATATGTATTGGAGACAAATGAAACTTTTGCCAGTCTACGACGTCGTTTTGTTGTCTAAATACCAAAAAAAAAAAATTCACAAAACGGTGACGTAGAGGCCCAATCTATGAATAGTACTCTTTCACAAGCCTCTTATATATTGTAGTGATTGAGATGCAGAAGAATCAAACTTTCATCAACCCATAACAATAAAAAGGTTAAATATAGATTCACTAATACCTTTTCAATATGAGTTATAACTCCTAGGTGACTCGAGGATTCAAAATACTTCATAAATTACTGAAAAAAATGAACAAAACAAGTCACAACCCGTAGGAACATGAAAAGACACCAATGGTGTCGATTGGCCACTGCATGCGCCTACAAATATTATGCGCACATTGTGATACAGATTGCTAGTCATACATGAGGCGCACGTACGATGCTTAGTAGAAAGTTCAGCCTTCTCGTGTCTAACCAAAATCCTTCATTGCACGATATATTTTTGACCTCCGATGTATTTTCTATATCTTCGTCCCAATGTCAAAATAACATCTTTTAAAAATTCTCTTAACAATTTAAACCCAAAGTTGACCATTAGTCCCCTTGAAATTTTTCCAATAGAAGAAAAGACTTCCACTTAGCTTTTAAACCTCTCCTCTTTTTTTCACAAGTGAAAATAATTGCCTCAGACACTGAGTACTTTTATCTTTATTAGGGAATATATCTTTTTACATCCTTCATTAGCTTTTAATCATCATGGCATTCCTCTACAGTGAGTCCAGCATTTTAAAGACAGAAAGCGATATAGACGGACAGCAATTATTTAACAATTCATTTGTCGAGGGGCTTCAGTCTCTCTCTCCTTTGTGGGGGCTTTTAAGTTCCAAAATTCCCACTTTATATCACTCAACCGTACTGATACAGGTGATCTCGACTATCACTTACTATATGCATCGCATCTTGATATGTCATCAACGGAAAACAAACGTTCGGGAAAATCCCGGCAGAGGAATGAAGATATTCAAGAACAAGATGTTTGGGGAATTCTGGATGAAGGAAAAGAGCCCAGTTTCATTTCAAAACGCCAGCCAACAGCAGCCAGAATAATGATCCCAACAGCCAACAAAAATTCAAATATTGATGAACCAAGAACTGTTCAACACTCAGCCCCTCTCAACATTCCTGACTGGTCAAAAATTTATGGGGAAAGCTCGAAGAATACCTCAAAAAATGGTGATGATTTTGTAAGAAGTAGTGGGGAAAGTGATGACGAAGAAGAAGATGATGATGGAAATCTGATACCCCCACATGAATTCATTGCCAGAAATCTTGCAAGGAACCAAATTTCTTCATTCTCTGTGTGTGAAGGTGCAGGAAGAACCCTCAAAGGGAGGGACCTAAGCAGAGTGAGAAATGCTGTTTTAACCAAAACTGGTTTTCTTGAATAACTTGTCTGTTATTACTGAATTCTACCGTATTGAATAGTATTAAAAAGAACTAAAAGTTTATCTATTGTATTGTTTAGTCCCGTCTTCTCAAAAGTGTCCGTGGTGGCAATTCCATGATCATTGTGACTGAATGTAATATAAAATGGGATCTCCATAAAATCATGGTAGCCTAGTTTAATGCAATTCTATGTACTATATAAATTGTTTTTGTCGAATTAGTTCCATTTGAATGTAATTATATTATTATGATTTCTGTTTTTTGATGGCTTATTCTTCTTTCTTGTAAATATGTCAATATATACTGGCGGCTTCATTTGAAATCTGCATGGATGAATACAAACTAAAAATGGCCATTCCATTTTTACTCGCATAATGTCAAATTAGGAAGATTTGATGAGATAAAATTGATGTTTTCCTAATTTTAAATTTGAAAACTTGTGTAAATTTTTCGTAATTTATTAAGTTGTTTGACATCTTGATAAATATTAATTTTATCGAATCTTTTGATAGATGCATGGACAAATGCAGGGCGGGTTTTTTCTTCTGTTAAGGAAAAAGTCCTGAAGGTGAAGCTCCCCACCTGTGTCAGATGCTCCTTGACCAGGCGGGTTGTTAATCGAAGAATGTGTACGAGTGGCAGGGACCTGAGAGAGAGAGCCAATAGACTAACCCGCAGGACAGACCTCCACAATATTTCAGTAAAAATCTGCTCCACACGAGAATCGAATCTACGTTGTCGGATGATTTCTCACCACGTTATCTCAAGCCTTACCAACTTGCCCATGCCTTTAGGGGCGGGCGGGTCTTTTCTTTGTTGGAGTCTCCATTGGTCTAAACAAATATTTTTTTTTAGTAGAGGAAATAAAAAATTCTAAAAACACAAATTTTTTATAAAAAAAATTTTTCCATATATTATTTCGATCTAAATTTTTTATTTATTTTTACTCCCTGTTTGAATCCACCTTGGACTCATAGACGTGACATAATTGATCATATACAGTAAAACACAAATTATTTTTTTTTTTAAAATTCCTTTTTAGATAGAGATGATAATGAGCCGAGCCAAGTCGGGCTGGACCGACCAGGCCCTTGCCAAGACGGGCTCGGCTCGGCCCGTCAAAGAAATCGTGGCCCGGATCGGTCCATGGTCCGTGGGCCACATGGGCCAAGCCATGGACCGGTCCACGGGCCAGACGTGAACTTCTATTTTTTTTTTTTTTTTTTTTTTTTAAAGTTGAAAAAAATAAATTATGATAAAATTGACATTTCAACTATAAATTGTAGAAATGTAGAAAACTTGAAAGTTAAAATGTATAAATTCAACTATAAATTGCACAATAAAAGATCTAATGTTGATAATATATTTTTTTCGGATTGTATAGGTTGAGAGAGTTGTGAATTTGTGAAGAATATGAAAACTTTAAAAGATATTTATAAGGGAGAAAAAAAGAAAAGAGACGTTTGAAGGGAAAAAAATATAAAAATTAAAGATCAAATCACAGGTTGAGCCTAACTTTGCCCGTGATTATTTTTGAGGCCCGGTCCGCCCGTCCAAGGGCCGGGCTTTCATGGACCGGGCCGACGGACGATCAGATCCGTTTGCCATCCCTACTTTTAGAGAGGAAATGAAGGTGGCTTTGTTTATGATCTTTTGTCTAAAAGTCATCTTTCTTATTTAATATAGCATAAAATGAAGTAAATATATATATATTTTTTTATTAAAAATTATTTGCTCAACCATCGGCTCTACTCTTCATTCGACAAATAGAGTTGAGATAAACTCTGGGTGCATACATGTTTTATTGTTCTCCTCTCTAAATTCTTACAAGCTGTCGATAAGTATAAACAAAAGATTATCAAATAGGTGGTGAACCAGAGGAGAAGGTCGTCACTCCTCAGGATTAATTAGATGAAACTTGAATAGTTGAGTCATAAAAAAAAAGATTATCAAATAAATGAAAGAAATTAAAAATAATTTTTTAAATCACAAATTTGAATTATAAAATATTGAATTGGGACTAAGGATGGCAATAGTTCGGGTCGGCTTCGCCCCACGACCCGCGAATTCGCAGGGCAAGGCAGGGCCGGGCCGGGCGAGTCAATCTTTTGACCCATCAACCGTCCCACGAATTTTTTTTTTATAAAACTGAAAAAATAATTAAAAAAGAAATAATTTTTTTTTTAAAGATTTGTAGCAAACAAAAAAAAAAAAAAAAAAAAAATTCAAGAATGGATTGTGGTGTAATGGTTGAGATTTATAATTTATAATTTCAACTCGGATTTGATTATTTTTTAGTCCATTTCTAGCAAAGTTTGAATTTGTATTCTATTTTATAATTTAAAAAAAAAAATTTTTGGTGGGGTGGGTCGCGGGGCAAAAAAATCCGCCTCGGACCTACCCCTATTACTCGAGTAAGCAGGGCAGGGCAGTTTTTTGCCATCCTTAGTTGGGACAGTTTATAAGTTGATTAAATGTTATTTTTATTCATACATTTTGTAGGATCTAAAATTTTTATCAATTTTTTAGTTTTTATCTACATATTTTATAGGGGGATAAAAAAAAAGAAACTTTACCAAACCTAATAGAGAGAACGATATTCCACCAACTTCAATTTTTTAAAAGGTAAAATGAGAGAATATCCTTTCGCTTTCGCCCCCAATATTTTTGGCTGCATGGCTGCATGGCTGCATCTCGCTCAGCCACTCAATTTGACTGCCAACTTGCAATTATGGCATTAAACACCACACAAATAATTATGCAAATTCTGATTAATTTCATATTGTTGGATCCATACAATTCCTTAGAAATGTTTTTGAAAAAATATATATATTAAAAAAAGTAGGTACTAGAAGTGGATATTTAAACTAGAATCGAACTTCTCAAATTGAAATCGAACTGAACCAGAGGTTTCGGTCCGATTCCAAAAAAATAAAATTAGGAACCAGAACCGAGAACCGACCACCGACCGAGTTCGAATCGGTTCTTGGTTCTTGAACTAGAACCGTGGGTACCTGATTGGAATCGAATTTGTCATTTTTTATAAATTTTTTATTTTTTACAATTTATTCACCCTAACCCAATGACCCACAATCTAACACCACGGTACCAAAGACAAGAGTTAAACTGTCCAAGATTCAAACAAAAAGTACATAACCTATCACTCTTAAACTCAAACTCAGGCTGTGTCTGGAATCAATTTCTGGCAGATTAAATTATTTGACAAAATAGTAAAAGTATTATTATATTGAAAACAATTCAAAAGGCTGCCATTTCCCCACCTATTGGACCGCAATTGTTGACTAAAAGAGGTATTATATGGACAAAAATGCTCTTGATTTTATGACCGTTCCAAGTGCATGGGCACAATTGCAGGGATAGTTAGGTAATTTTAAATGGCTCCAACTGTTTCAAATTTTGCTTTTCAGAATAAGTGGATTCTATTGAACCAAATAGTCAAAATGAAAATAGCAAAATCTACAATACTAGTGATTCCAGACAAGTACTCAATTGACCCAATTCTAATTACCAAAATCTCAAATTCTCAATTGCTATTTGTTTAGATATTCAATAAAAATATTGTCGTATGTCTCGTACTTTCGCTCATCTCTCTCATCAACACATAGTGAGATGGCAAATGTGAAACTCCTCTGTAATCGAAAAGAATCCTCAATTTTGAGAGATAATTTTTATTTTTTAACCCTAATTTATAAGTTTGTAATTTTAGTGTCTATTATTCCAGTTAATGTTTATATCTTTCATAAATTGTTTTAATATCTAACATACTTTAATGTTAACGGATTTACAATTTTTAATTTTTTTCAAAATATGTTGTCAACTAATGATTTTAAAAAAATTATGGGTAGAACGGTTCTGGTTCTGGTTCGGGTTTGGTTCCAATAATTTCGTGGAATAGAATGGTTCCATTTACGAAATACCCGAACTGTAACGGGTGGTTCCGGGTATTGAAATATCTGGACCGACCCACCCGACACCTAGACCTAATAGGTACTTATAGTCAGTTTAGGTGGCATGCACTAAACCTTACATTTTACAATTGGTTAAAATAAAAAAAAGAATTTAGAATCCACTGTTAGCTAGATTGGTGTCGCATATTATTATTCAAAACCTCATATATAAATGTTAGGGTCGACATGCATGTGCTATTCTAGTGTTTTTATAAATGTCCATGGATTAAAATTTTGTTTCACGATTCCTATGTTGTTGGATTTTTCAATAAGAACTTTCATGTGCTAATTGTGATGAATCTCGTTGTGAAGTGTTGATTGTATTATAATTGTACACAGCAAGAGTCAAGAAGTTTCACAATAATAGTAATTCTAATTAATTTATATATATAATATATGTGCCTTTATTTTTATTCCATTCTTCATTTAAATATAAACTCTCAAGTGCATTTTAACTTGAAGTATAAGAGTGAGCTCAGACGTGTTACGCTGAACAAAGGCTTGAAATCAACTCAACCTTCTTCCCGTCAAAATTTTCTAATTCCTTAAGAGCCAATATTCTCAATTTCTCTATTTTTTCTTCCATTAATCCCTCTTTATTTTTTCCAACTCCATTTAACATCCCATGAATCATTCCAACATAAAGCCCATATTTTCTCAACTTTTCAATTTCCTCTTCATCTCCACCACCCAATATGGCTCCACAAGCCGCTCCACATGCATGCAACTCGCCCTCTTTCTTCTTGCACACGAAATCAATCACCCGACCCACATTGATATCTGGTTGATCCATTTGGACTTCCCGGTATAGCCCATCTAATATACCCTGTGAGCCTACGGCCCGAGTAATCTCTTCAATCACCCTTAGGATCTTGTCTGGATTGTTTTGGGTCTGGTCCATGGACCTAGCCAACAGCTCAAGCCCAAATGGGATCATTCCATCGGCTGTAAGAAGCTCAACGTTTGGGCCGAATTTGTGTGGTACTTCTGGTTTGGGCCTGGGCCTGTCTGTCAATGGAAGGTTCTCATGGGTATATATCGCAGCATGCGTCAGATGTAGAGCTGCTGCTGCAGCCATGGCTTGGCTCCCGTCACCGCTGGTCAGTTCGCAGGCTGCAATGCACAACGTCGGCGCTTTACTCTGAGGGGCTGCAAACGTCAGGTAATGCATCGGCTCGAAAACCGACACCGGTGGCCTAATGGGAATAGCCTTCTTTAGGTACTCTTGGATGTCGACTTCAATTGACGAACAATAAGATTGGTTTCGCTCCATTGCAACCACCAATGGCCTATAACATGTCGATAAATGGCTTTGATTTGATCTGATTTGAGTTAAGAGACCAAATTTCCCATTTATAAAGTGGTAATAATGGCCTGATGCCATAAGAAATATTGTGATTTTGCAATCAAATTTCAGAAAACGAAAATCTGAAATGGGAAGACGTTCCCACAACCCTTATAAAGGGAAAATTTTGATTTTTCAACGCTCTAGTCTATAGATTGAGGTGTCATTACTTGTATTAAATTTAATGGGTAGTTTAGAAAAAATAATTTCAAAAACCGATGTCATGAAATTATTAGTTAGAAGTAGGGACGTAATTGAAAGTAGTAACTTATGAAAGTGAACAAATTGTTTTGATAGAATACGAAGATTAATTATGTCTTCATCAATATGGATATGTCATTACGTACGTTCCTAATATGTTTGCATATATATATTGGTATATGACTCCACATGTAGATTCTAGGACGGAAAGAACTCTCGTTTGGTTTAGCATCAGTCTTAATAATTTTCACATCTATGCTTCCGTGACATGTTTTCTTTCACCCGTTTAAGGCTTAATCTAGCCAAAGCTTAAATCACAAACTAATTCGTTGTTTCAAGGTGATTTTTCTTGATTTAGTATTTATTTGATTTTGCTTAACCTAGCTAAAGCTTTAGGATTATCGTTTGGTCAACTATATTAGGTATAATTATAAGTTAATATGATGTTTCATTTTACAATTTATTAGAAAATTGTACAAATTTTATTGTATTCGAGCTAAATTAATTATACTGTACCTTAAATTCTAGTCGCCATCTCCATTATTTACTCCTTTTTTCTACCCTCCCTAACTTTTCACTTTTAGGTGCTCATTGTCCCTAATGATGTTTGGGTGGTTTTATATTAACACCATATTTTTCTTTGGGTATGCAACTTTTCAATTTGTACTAATGTCTTTAATTTTTGCATATTATTACACTTATGTCCCTTTTTTTTTTTTTTTCGCATTCTCATTCTTATTCTTAATCTATCTTTCTTTTAATTAGTACATCTAGTCCTTGGTAATAGTGTCTGTGCAACTGTGCAAATATTCTTTTAGCAAGCTTTTAAATGAGGAGAGATATTTTATAGAACTTTTGTTTTTGTTATTTTTTTGCTTATTTAAAAATTAGAGCCACAAATAAATTTTTTTACGTCTTCTCTAAAGGAATCTTTAGACAAAAATCGTCATCGAATACAATATGTGTTAATTAATTTAAAGTCAAAAATAAAAATGCAACAAAACAAAAGTTGAGCACATAAGTACAATAATAAACAAATTTTGTAGAGTTTTAAAACAATTAAAAAGTGATACACCAAAAGAAAATAATATAACCACCCAAGACATCAAGAAAAAGAAAATTATAAATAGATAAATATGGAAAATAACATAAAATTAGAAACCAAATTCAGTAATCTTCTTCGCACCCCTCATCCCACCCCCAATATTTGAGTTACAAAACATTTTAATTGGATTACAAATCATGACATTTTCCGCTTGAGTGCCCTTAGTATCCAATCAATGCCGACACTAGAGCATATTTATCAAATTTGGTTCGGACATCGATTTGGACAAAGAGATAGGTTAGCGAGTTGTTAGTTCAACCGGCGATCTAATGGTTCATCAGGTGAGTCAATTCATGTCGAACTGATAAGTCTATATTTGTTAAATCATCATCATCAAAAATTTATTTAACAAAATAAGTACAAGACTACTAGTATGATCAACTAATTCTTATAAAAAATAACATAAATTATTGTAGTTCATTGTATTAACATGTCATTAATAGAGTGGAGTGCATGTTTTTGGTAAAATAGGGTAATAAAAAAATTGAAAATTTTCATTATGCAATGACCGATTGAGTCACCGAGTTATTAAAAAAATCGATGATTTTTTCGGATCGTAAACAGTTCAATTACTGGGCAGTCAATTAAGAGAACCGAATCAGTTAGAATACCGAGTCACTGATTTTTCGATCGAACTTATTGAACTGATCTGAGTTTAATGACATTGTACTAGAGTGAGACATTGGCTATTTGCTTTCGTTTTGAGTTGTTAGGTAAGTGGGTGGAAAAATAGTTAATTAATTCAAGTTTGATTGAATTTAATTCAGCCGGCTTAGACAAGGTAGACGTACCGTGTCATATCTAAATGCTTATATTCAAGTTCCACGTAAGTCGCTCATACAGGACCCCTAAAACATGGATGGACCTGATTTGGTGGGTTTGATACCTGTAGCATGTCCATATCGCAAGCACTAAATGGCCATTACACTGAACCTAATATACAAATCTTCAAACTTCAAAAGTTCCAATAGGTATATGCGAGTAGATATGAATTAAATTAATTATTCGTCTTTGTCTTTATTAATAACCTTCATGTACTATAGTTAACAATTATTTTGTTGCAATATGTATGGACGGCGTAAATTAAATTAGACTTGATGTTGGTATAATGGGTCTATACAATAGTGCAGATTAATATTATTCACACATAAACGAAATCACAATTTTCACTCCTTGATGTTCTTCTTTTGTTGAAATGTAATAGCTTAATGCAATCAATAATGGGGATAATGCAAATAAAAAAGAAGAAGAAATTAAGTTGAGTGTGAGTTTTGATTCTGTGAAATGAAATTTGGTGATTTAGGGTTTACCTAAACTATGAACGTCAATTTTAAATTTGGGGTATTTTAGATATTTCAAATGAAAGGTATTTAAAACTTTTAACCAATGTTCTAAAAAACGTAAAGTATGGTTAAGTGTGGAGGTCAAATTTCAAACTTTTTTGACCAAGGCGAAACTTAGACGAAGGTGATGCGAGAACAATGTGTGAAAAAATGTTTTCTTATTTTTAGTATTATTTTAAATATAAAAAAAATATGTTTAACTAAAAAGCACGCGCCTAAGCGAGACTAAGTACACCTAAACATAATTAAATGTACTTAAACGAAACGTAGAGGTCATGCTTCGCATTTAAGTAGAACACTGCTTTTGACAGATAAAAATGTAGACTAGGGACTTTTTTCACCAATTCCCCTTTGTACAAGGTAAATTAGAGTCTTGTATATTTGTATTGCAATCTGACTAAAAAAAACTGGTGAACCGGTCCAGATTTTAGTACAAGACTGCTTTGCATTTACAGTTGGTCAAAGCTCGGTTCCACTGGGCGAGTTTAAGAAGAATCCATACCAATCCACTATCAAACCACCTTTAAGAAAAGGACCATGTTCTATGTACACTCTCAATTACACCATCACTTACATCATGTGATGTGTCAAATACTAGTTGGGTGAAATCATTATTTATTTGGCCAAATAAATAAAGTGATCCAATCATTATTTGACACATCCCATGGTATAAGTGATAGTGTATATTTTGGGTGTACAATTAGTATTTTCCTTAAGAAAAATGCAAATAATTTTTGTTGGGATCAAAACCTAAGTCTTGTAGGTGTAGGTTGCACTACTTACCAGAATGCCAAATCAAGTTGTTGCATTTTATTAAAACTTATTCATTACAAAAGTTAAAAAAAAAAAATTAAGAAAGAATATAATTTTAATTTTTGAAGAATTCTTAGAGTTAATTACTTTTGAACATTCTTTTATTTCAAGAATGAAAATAAGGCATAATGTAATGTAATCAAATTATTTATCATAAAATATCTTTTATTGTTAATATTGAAATTATAATATAAATGAAACTCGTGACGGATAGAGTAGAGTTTTTAATAGTAGAACTTTTGTTAAAAATTGTTGATTGTTTGTATATGAATTCAAAAAGTGATTTGAATATTAAATTGAGTGTTTGGTTGAATAACTATAAAGTACTTTTGTATAAACTTTATATTTATTAGACTAAAAAATAATTAATTATTATATATTTCATATTATTTTTTAAAATAAATAATTTTTTTAATATCCTATAATAATTATGAAAATTAATATATTGATTTAATTATAATAACACAATTATTTTAGTATATTTGACTAAACACTGATTAATTTTTAGTATATTTGACAAAACACTGATTAATTATTATATATCTCATATTATTATTTTCAAAATTAATAATATTTTTTTATATTCTATAATAACTATTAAAATTAATATATTAATTTTATTATAATAACATAAATATTTTAGTATATATTATATTACGTAAAATTTATTATTTATTTAAATCAAACATATTATGTGTAATTTGTTTTATATTATTTAACACATAAATATATATTTTTTCAATTTATATAAATATATGAAGTGATAATTTGTTATAATTAATTAATGTAGTAAATAAATTAATATTTTTTTTATGTATGTTAATGATAATTTTGTTAATTTTTAAGTTCATTAAATGTTAATTATAATTTCTTGTAAAAACTCAATTAAAACTTTTTAGAGAAATTCAAAATTTAAGTTTATTTAAAATAGTTTTTTAAGCTTTTTTTTTTAGTCAAAAGTGTTTATTGATTTTAGCCAAACAACTAGGGCTGCACAAAAAAATCGCGAAACCGCAAACCGAACCAAAATCGTTGGTTCAGATCCACGTGGACCCGCGGTTTTTTTTCTCTTAAACCGAATCAAACCGTTTCAAAATGGTTTGGTTTAGGTTTCAATTTTCAAAAACCACACAAAACCAAACCGAACCGTTTTTAAATTTTTAAATTAAAAAATAATTTTATTTAATTATAAATATTACAATTTTAAAAAATGTAAAGTTGGCATGTTGCTAGATACTAACTTGCTACTACTTTTTTGTCTTTTTGTTTGTATTTCAAATTTTAGACAAATGTAAATGTAATTTAACGTTTAACATTATTATTTCTCGTTTAAACTTATATGTTAACTTGTTTTAAATATATTATTATAATATTGATATGTAAACCGAGGATTAAAACCGAACCAAACCGTAAATAATGGTTTGGTTTAGTTTGGTTTGAAAAATAAAATGGTTTGGTTTGATTTAGAATTTTTCCAAATCGCATAAAATTGTTTGAGTTGAAAATATGGCACAAACCGCCCAAACCAATCCGCGTTCACCCCTACAAACAACTATAAATATAACTAAAAGTATTTTTGCTTTTTAAGAAGTGTTTTTAAACCTTAGAAAAACATTTTCAAACACACTATTATAATATTACTATTTACTAAATTTTTTTGGTTGACGATGGAAAGTGTGAGAGAATGGAATTAGAGATTTTTTTAAAAGTTCAAAATTTAGTTTTCTCTAAAATAGTTTTTTAAGTTATTTTTTTAGTTAAAAGTACTTATTAACTTTAGCAAAATAACTATAAATATAACCAAATACACTTTTGGATCTTAAAAAAACCTTTCCAAATATACTATTAAATTTTTTTGGCTGCCGATGGAAAGTGAAAGAGAATGAAGTTTCGGAGACATTTCTTGCTAATATGTTTTTCTCAAACTTAAATAAGTGAAAAGATACAACATAAAGAACAAGAAAAACAAATATCATTTTCTCTAACCTCGAAAGCTTGAACCTTGACACAAAGTCTCAAACCTTTCAAAGGTAGTTGTTATTGATACGTGCAATTTTAACTTTTCTATTTTTATTAAATGAGTCATCGACTTTAATTTTAAAGAGTGAATTGATGTTTTTAGATCGTTTCATTGAAAAACACACTAAATTGAATAAAAATGATTTTATTTCAAATGGGGAAAATTTGAAGTTTTTAAAAACACATAAGGAATCAACTATACAATAAGAAGTTATAAAATTATAGTAATTTAAATGAAATATCCAAAGACTTTTAACACAAAAGTTCCAAAACCAATACAATTGATTCTTCCTTTCATTATAAATGGAATAAAATATTTACTTAAAGCATATTTTAATATTTCCAATTTATATTATCACACCTAATATGCATCTTTGGGCTAAATAATTAAAATCAATTTAATTTTTAATAAATTTAACTTATTATTAATCTACCTTATACTGTCAAACACTAACGAAATTAAGAACTTCCACACAAATTTAACTTATTATTAATTTACTTTATACCATTTATTCAGCTTCAAAAATAATCCAATCCAAAAAGTAAAAAATAACGAAATTAAGAACTTCCACAAAAATCCCTACACGTGTCAAGTAGACAGTTGACCGACATTTCGGTATAAGCAGGGTAGCAACTGTAGAAGGCTTGTCGATATTGGAAACAGCGAGTTATATTATAGTAGCTTTTTTGAAAAAAAAAAAATTAATTTAATTTAATATTAATATCCCAGGTTATCTATTTTAACTAAAGACCGAACACGCATCGACTCACCCGTCTCGATCCGGAATCGTGGGCCGGCCTATGAACTGGGTGGGACGTTCACGGGCTAAGGAGGCTGAACCGCAGGCCGGCCCGTGAACCGGGTAGACTATTCACAGTCCGAACGGTTCGACCTCTAACTTTCTGGCTTGTTTTAAATTTTTTTTTTTTAAAAGAAAAGACAGAAAATTCAAATTTTTATATTTGAAATTATATTTAAAAATAAAAAATAAAAAAAACAAATGGCAGATAGTCGTTTAAATTGAAAAATATGACAGATGCGTATTGTTTTAGTCTTTAAATATATGAAAAAAAATAAAAAATTAAATAAAAAAATTAACAAATGTAAATTTATCTTTGTTATTTATTTTTTATTTAATAATTTAACACATTTTTTGTTATGTATGTAAATTTTTTTTTTAAAATTACAATAAGTAACTAAATTTTTTTAGTAATTTTAAAAAAAAATTAATTTTTTATTCATATGGATTGAATCGCGGTCCACATGGACTCAACTCGAATGGACCGACGGATATATTAGGTTAATGTTCAATTTTTGTGGGTTGGGTCAACCCGCGATAGTGCAGACTTTTTCTAATGCTAACCGTCACCATACTTCACCAGAAGAGAGTTGACTCGGCCTGACCCCGGAATGAGACCTCTAATTTTAACTGTGAAAATGAAAATAAAAAACATATAAAGTTGTTCTTGGAACCGAGTGCAGTTGGGTGGGCGGTGGATTCTCAAATTCCACATTCCACCACTCCTACGTCGTCATCTTCTTTTCTTGATTCCACTCATACAGATAATAAACTTTTCTTTATTCATATATATAATATACAACATATACATACATTTATATATATAGAGAGAGACGCATTTATTCAAAGAAACATTGACTTGACACAAATCACTGGTTGGTGGCTGTGAAGTGAAGTGAAGTGAAAGGATTTTAATTTAGATCTGTTTCTTGAGTTTTTATCTAAGTGGGTTTGAGGTTTCGAATGGGTATTGCTTAAATTAAGAACTAAATGTCTTGGAAGAACAGAGGATTGGAATCAACTTCAAAAAATGTTGTATCAAGAAAGCTAACTATCTGGCTTTGCGTTGGATGTTTCTGTGCTGGGATGCTCTTCACTGACAGGTACGATCTTTTGATTTTCTTTCAAAATTTTAAGTGAATTGACTTAATTTGATTACCTGGGCATTGCATTACTTGTAAAAATCTTCGTTTTCCCCTGTGAATTCCATGTATAAATGCGGATTCTTATTGTAGGGCTCTGCCGTGGGGCTTGGTGATTGGAATTTATGATTGATTCCGTTAGTGGAAGTATATCTTGGTTATAGGGATCCTGTATTCGTTAGTGCGAGTAACAAAACGGGGTGTATAATAAACAGATTTTAACTATTTTTCTGTTTTTATTACTCTCCAATAGTATCTTATCCTTCGTATCAAAAATGCCACAAATGTAGTTTTGCCAGCTCTTCGTTTACCTCAAGACTATACGCGCAGTAATTTGTTAGAAATTTGTCCCAACTCCTCATTTGCTTCATAGACTTCTTGCTTATGCATGTCAATTGATCGGGTCATTATGGTTTTAGAATGTGGGCAGTGCCAGAAGCTAAAGATTCCTCGAAGTCAACAAGATTTGCAGATGAAAAGCTTGAGTTAGTTGCAGAAAGTTGTGTTCCAACAACAGTGAGTACTGTGAATCACTTGTATCTGATTTTTGACTTCCATTGGGAAGAATCTGCATCATTACATGTCAAAAACATAATGTAGTATAGAAATTCATTGCAAATAATCTATCAATTTTTCATTTTGTCGGAAGGATGTAAAAGGTGAGTCCAAGGATATAGTAGGAGAAGTTTCAAAGACTCATCGTTCTATAAGGTAAGTCCCTTGTGTTAGAGATGGATATATTTTGTTATATTTATTAGACGAATTGCAAAATTCACAGCCAGATACAAAGTGCAGGACCCTGGATAAAACTATTTCGAATTTGGAGATGGAATTAGCAGCAGCAAGGGCTGTGCAAAATTCCTTGCTCAGTGGTTCCCCCGTATCGGAAGCCCTTAAGATTCCTGAATTGACCAAGAAAAGAAAATATTTGATGGTAGTAGGCATAAACAGTGCTTTTAATAGCAGAAAGAGAAGAGACTCGGTCCGTGCTACTTGGATGCCACAAGGTGCTTACTACACCAGTTGTTTGTGTTTCTTCTGGCAATTTTCTTTTGTTTATGATACTGGATTCATGGAATTATTCTTATTTGCTCGGAAATCAGGTGATAAACGCAAAAAGCTTGAGGAAGAAAAGGGCATTATTATTCGCTTTGTGATTGGTCACAGGTGGGACGAACATTTGTACCTGATGTGCAGTATTTTCAGTTCGAAATATGTATAAATTTCAAGTGATAATTACGGATCTCTTAATTATTTGGCACTGGATCCCTTTGGACCTGGAGAACGCGACTGTGTCTTGATCATCAATTCACCGAGATCCTACATTGATGCCATCCACAATATCAAAATGTTGTTCTTAATATCTTAAATAATTGCTTTTTGATATTTTATTTCTTTCTTCCTGTCTTTTTAATTGGGCTGGGGTATTCATGTTATGTCTTGATTGTCTATTAACGTGCAGTTTAACAAAGAATAGTGACTAATTTTTCTTCCTTTGCCTAATTGATTTCCCCCCACCTGGGTACCAGTGCAACAACAGGTGGCATTCTTGATAGAGCTATTGAAGCAGAAGAAAAAAAACATGGGGACTTTTTGAGACTGGTAGTGTGATTGTCTCTGGTTTCTCTTTCTATTTTAATAAATTTTCGGAATAGACGTTCATGGTAACGTAAGAATACTACATGGGTTCTCATTTGCTAAAGCGCTGTTGTCTAGGAACATGTCGAGGGGTACCTTGAACTCTCAGCCAAGACGAAGACCTATTTTACTACTGCTGTTGCACTTTGGGATGCAGATTTCTATGTCAAAGTTGACGATGATGTACACGTAAATATAGGTAAAAAGCAATATTTGTTCCTTTTGGTGTTTGCACATAACACTTTTGCTTTCCTAAGTGTTATTTAAAACTTATCTTTGGCCTTTGCCCAAAATATTTGGTAGCTTTTAATATTTTTGCTTGAAGATCACGTTTATAAAGGAGAAGGAAGAACCTGCTTATTACTTTGAACATGCTTCTACAGGAAATGAATTGTTTATGTGATAGAATGACCAAGATTAAGGGCTTTAGGACTATAACATGTTTGGTTAAGCTTAAAAGTTTGCTTATAAGTAAATAAGTTATAAAATAAAATAAAATAATTATATTGGTCAAAGTTCTAAAAGTTACTTATTTACTTTCAAAGTGAATAACTTTTCTTTACTTAAAAGATGAAAAAAGCAACTTATCAAAACATATTTGAAACAAAAATTTACTTAAAATTAACTTTTACTTAATTTTAAGCTTAGCCAAACATGTCTGTAAACTTGTGGGGTAATTGTCCAACAATTCTTCTTGTCAATGTTTGAATCACCCAAAGAGAGGTGGGGGAAAGCTTTTGCATTTATTAATACTTTTCTTTCTCTACCTACTTTCAATTTGCTCATGTATTGAGATTTTGAAAAAAAACTGCAGCAACCCTTGGAGCAACTCTAACTAGGCATCGTTCAAGACCAAGGGTGTATATTGGATGCATGAAATCTGGTCCTGTCCTTGCTCGAAAGTAAGCAACAGTTCATAAAAATCATCTTTAGTTTTTCTCAGGATTTACATTTTTGGTCCCTTAATAACCATTCATTTTTTCGTTTCTACTGTAGGGGTGTAAGATATCACGAACCTGAGTACTGGAAATTTGGTGAGCAAGGAAACAAGTATTTTCGACACGCTACTGGACAAATATATGCTATTTCAAAAGATTTGGCTTCCTATATATCTATAAACCAGTGAGTTTTTTCTTGCTTTTTTCATATTGTTTCTTTCGATGCCATCTGATCTAAGTTTTACATCAGGCATGTACTACACAAGTATGCAAATGAGGATGTTTCACTAGGATCTTGGTTCATTGGATTGGATGTGGAGCACATCGACGACCGGAGATTATGTTGTGGGACACCACCTGGTAACATTTTAATAAAAACTGCTCATCTTTGTACCCCCCACTCCGCCCTGCCCATCCCCACTTAATTGAAAGAAAGGAGCTACGGAGACAATAATCACTGAAATAATAAATGGATGGACTTGGGCATTTGAATTACGTAGAAACTAGCTTATCTTTTATCTTAATAATGCTGGTGTGACCACAGATTGCGAGTGGAAGGCTCAGGCAGGGAACATCTGTGTTGCTTCCTTTGATTGGAGCTGCAGTGGGATTTGCAATTCTGCAGATAGGATTAAAGAGGTTCATCGACGATGTGGAGAAGGGGAGAATGCTCTGTGGAATGCAGTTTCTTGATGTGCATACATATTGTCCAATCTCTGGACAATGCTAGTAGATCATAGGAGCAAGTAATATATCGTTTCAAAGAGTTGTATGTAATATTTACATTTTAGTATGAGAAGAGGGAGATGGGACGACGGGAGGTGGCGGGCTAGCAATACAAATGTGCTCCATTTTATGAAAGGAGAAGATTACTATAGCTACCATCTTAGGAAGAAAGTGTAAAAAGAACATTAGACT
Organism: Forsythia viridissima; assembly: GCA_030279155.1. NCBI lineage: Eukaryota > Viridiplantae > Streptophyta > Magnoliopsida > Lamiales > Oleaceae > Forsythia > Forsythia viridissima. The sequence continues at coordinate 2,684,739 of CM059033.1, forward strand.
GTAGAGTTTCATTAGTTCATGAATCTTAAATATAACCTTTGTAGAGACGTTAAGGCTCTGGAAATTGAATTCAATTGCAATTCTTTTCAAGTGTTGGCTCAATTGGACACGCTACTCGATTAATTCAAATCCCCATTTGACCCATATTCATTTGGGTCTGGGTCGAGTTGACGGAAACTATGTGCGATATGTTTTATTTTTCATCTCTCGTCTCGTTATCCATTTCTATTTACACATAAAATTTCATAAATCAATTCTATAAATCTATTTCTTATATTCACTTCAATCGGGTATAATCCATCACATGTACACATGACAAGTTATTTTTAAGTTGAATAAATAAGAGTATTTGAAATTTTTGGTTTTTTCGAATTATAAAGTAAGTTGTATGTTTGGTAAAAAAATTTGTACATTATAAACAGCAGATATTACGAAATGTACGGATAAAAAGTGAGTAAAATTGTGAATTCTACAAAATGTATGAATAAAAATAATATTTAATTAATTTATAAGTACTAACAAACGCTCATTTAATAGTGTCGTGTCAAAATATTTTTATAAATAAAAAGTGATTTTGAAGTGTAGACAAATAAGTCTATGAAACCGTGACTTGGCTCGCACGCTTATGCAACATCAAAAGAATAAATAAAGACGCATAGGGCACCTGAGAAAAACGCACTCAATTTCATTCCATCTGGTAAAGTCTCTTTTCCTTTTTCTAAATATATTCCATAATTCTCCTTAATTTCGCCAATAATTCTTGTCAAGAAAAATCCTAAATTTCTCTTTTTCTCGATTTGCAGTTGGCGAATTTTAGCCTTAATCGGACGCCATGGCCAAAAGCTCCTTTAAGTTGGAACACCCCCTCGGTATTTATTGACCTATCCGCACACACATACATCTCCAATTTTCTGATCGTTAAACAACCCTAGTTTTTTTTTTTTATTGCTTTGACTGATAGATTGTGTATAATTGATTTGGATTACGGTGAATTTTTGCCTCTAACACTGTTCGATTACATGGTTTTTTTAATATTGTTGATCGGATCATTGATTTGTGCTTGGGTATTGAATTCTTTTTCTTGATCTATGATCAATTATTAATTAAGGTGAATCTATGCCTTATATGGCATAATTGGGTACAGTATATGGTTATATATGATGTAATTTAATTTTTTTTCATTTTATTCTGCTACATATGTGTATGCCCTTGACTGATTTATTGTTATTGTTGTTGCATGAACAAATTGTTATCTTTGAGCCATACAAGAAAGCTTGAATGATTGCAAGACTGTCGTGCTATATTAATGTTGAAAGATACACAAAGCTCATTCTTTATATTTCTTTCACCCATTGTCCATTATTTTGTTTTGTAGATGTTCTAAAAATACAAATTTAAATTGTTGCAGAGAGGCGACAGGCAGAAGCTGCTCGTATCAGAGAGAAGTACCCCGATAGAATCCCGGTATTATTCAATAATCTTCAAGATTGTCTTTTTTTGGATGATTGACATTTTATCTTTGGTTTGATTTTCTCTTTTCACCATTTCTACTTTTTCTGCATGTAGGTTATTGTGGAGAGGGCTGAAAGAACTGACATACCTGATATTGACAAGAAGAAGTCAGTTGCCTTCATTATCTTTTCTATATCTGATCTTTTGTATTATATGAAGGGGATTGATCTCCTGCCCAGGACACTCTGTGTAAATGTGTCTACACACAATTGTGTGCTCCACTGTTGATGTGGCACTCCCACATCAGCAGTGGGCAATTGATCTCCTGCCCAATCCCCATTATATGAATGCATGTGTTGTTATTGATTGTCTACAAGTTTAAATGATCAAAGTATCTCTGCCATTTCCCATATGTCAGTTAATGTTGTCTTGAGTCGTTGACATACAGTCTTGAACATTCGTTTCGTGGATTTGAGAGCTTTTGACCTTTTGTTGCTCAGACTATTTCTGTGAACAAGGACAATGAAGTGATATAGTTGCAGCATCGGTTGACTATGACATGCCACATATGACTGCATTCAAAATTCTGCAATATTCTCTTTCTGTGATTAGTGATAACTGATCCATGCTGTAATATTATCATCTTTGCTAAGCATAATAATTTTGTATTGTTTTGTTTTGTGGGTTGGGGGGGTTTGTAAAAGACCTACATTCTTTTTTTAGAGTAAAGTTTTTCGAAATGCCTTTGAACTATTAAAATGTTATTACAGTCACTTGTCTGTAATCTGCACCACCATCCTTTCTCCTTTTTGTCCCCCACCTCCCCCCACAGCATAATTCACTTGTATCATGATATGTTTAATCATAATGAATGCAGATATCTGGTTCCTGCTGATCTGACAGTTGGGCAGTTTGTGTATGTTGTCCGAAAGAGGATTAAGCTCGGTGCTGAGAAGGCCATATTTATCTTTGTAAAAAACATTCTCCCTCCCACTGGTGAGGAGAGATTTTTATGGTGTTAGCATTACCATAATTGCTTAGTCTGTATGCAATGTTTGTTTTTTATTTTGTTCAATATATTTCTTCATTCTCATTGCAGCTGCTATGATGTCTTCAATTTATGAGGAAAGCAAAGACGAGGATGGTTTCCTATACATGACTTACAGTGGTGAAAATACATTCGGGTCATTCTGAAAGGAAGTCAAGCCTAAGTGCTGAACTATCTATATAGTCGAAGAAAATGTGTACATTCTCCTTAATTCTATCTGATGTTATCTTTATCCAAAGATTGCTTCGTCCTAACTATGTCTACTTTTTAAATTCGAATGTGTAAATATTATTATGTTGATTTGATCTTTTATAATTGTTTAGCTTCCCATTAGATGTAGTTTGTACTGGGAAAAATGGCTCTCCCCCCATCCTCTGCAATATCTGTGCTAGCTACTTTTGAAGTTGAAGGCTTATCTGAAGTTTGTCTCATTTTTTTTTTTTCATATGCTTTTAGTCATCGTATATTGTTAGTGGGGGTGTTATTCATAATTTCAAATCTTCCGCATGTGTGGGCATCAGTATTTATAGTTGGTTAGGACATCTCCAAGATTTTCTTTAAACTTAAGATGTTCTTTATTCTTAAAGAGTCAATTCTTAAAACTATGTTCAAGAAACTCCCCTAATTAACTTTTTTAAATAGAGAATATATTTGGCTCTCCAAATTTGGAAGTAAAATAATATATGCAAAATAAAATAGAGAAAGACGGAAGTAAATTATATATGTTTTAAATTATATTTTTATTTTCTTGTTGAGAGTATAATTGATTTTTTAATTACTTAATATATTTATTTAATGTGTTTTGTTATCAACAAATATGAATTACTATGATATTAATGTAGAGGTATGTTAGAAAAAATGTAAGTAAAATTTACATTTTTAACTACATTAATTAGAGTAATAATTAAAATAAGAGTATGTCCAAATAAAAAATATATAAAAAATAATAGATGGAGTTTTAAAAGATAAAGATTACTTCAAAAAATTTACAAGAACGTTTTTAAAAATATAAAAAATGTTTATAACAGAGAGAAGATGCTCAGATGTTGGTTGGTTGGTTTAGGACTTTAGGTAAAGAGGTTGTTTTTGACAACATTATTGGAATAGGTAGCCAGTAGCCTGTCATATCTCATGAATTAGGAACTTGTCACGTCTTTGCAACATGTTAAAAAATAGGCTCTTAGCAAGTTGAGTTGTACCTTCGACTTTTGACTTCTCCGTCAGAGCATGTGAATGTGATTGCACGGTGCCATCCGGCCCATACCCTAGTCCCACATTTAAGAGATCGCATGAATTATAATTCTAATTGTAGGCGAAAATGTGGGTCCAAATTTGATTCAATTCTAATGCAACCCGAAACGTGGTTCATGCATTGGAAGCGACAAGAAGTAGTGAGAGGTGCAATTATGAGGGGAGCCCATACTTGTGTCCTTCAAATTCTCGTTTTAGTTTTCCTATGTCTTAATTAAATTAACCAGGGACAATTTAGTCTTTATTGCTTTGTTTGTTTTGCATTAAAACACAAGAACTAGGTGTAGTTGACAACTTGTGATATTTTGAATAAGAAGATTGAGTTCTTGGAGTATTCTTCAATATGTATGATTGAATTTTCAGCGTTCGTTGTGATTCAACGAGTTTTATAAATTGATTATACTGTTATGTATATGTTCACAGTGCGTCAAATTCTATTGAACTATTGGAATTCTAACTTTAATCTTGATTAACTCTGATACTTAAAATTTCATCGTAAATTACATTTTTTTTACAAGAAAATAGAAGTTACTTTTAAAAAAGTACGAAAAAAAATCCAAGCCCGGGTGGATGCAAAAACTGTGTGTTAAGTAACTTTTTTTCTTTTAGCCTAGCCAAATATCTCAGTTTTTGCAAGAAAATTTGATTTGGAGCGCACCGTTTTTGCGGATACCAAGTACCAAAATGTGAACAAACGCATGCTTAGTGGGAATATAAGACGAAATTCATCTGCGCCCATATAATTAAAAAGCAATCGCTTTAGTTTGAAATTAAAACGTGTTATAATCTCACCCATAAAAAATTTATTCAAATCTTGATAGAAAAACTAATACATGCATTATCAACAATAGTCATGGATTGGCCTCCTTATTTTGACCTCATCCTCATGTCATGTGTGAAAAGACTTTTAGATTCCGGAAAAATTCTGTATTTGATGTTAATTAGTTGTTGATTGTGTATATATATATGTACACATATATATACATGTACATCGTGTTAAAAATATGTCAAAACACCAAAAGAGAGAGAGACAAGGGATGACTATGTCTTTGTTCAATATCTTGAGCTGCTTTTCTGAACAAGCAGAAAAGAGTCGACATGTGTGTGAAGGCGACGTGTGTTTTTTGCGTGATTCCAAGACATCTCCCCGCGTCAGTTCGAAGAAGGAGGAGGAGGAAAAGGAGCAAGAACAAAGCCTTAGTATTCTGGTTTCGAGTAATTTGACTCCGAAGACCTGACATCTTCATTTCTTTGTATATTTCAAGTAATTATTGATCATTTCTTCTTAGTCTCTTTTCATCAAACAGAAGTCATGCCCAGAAGAGCAAGGTTCAACCCTTTTGATTAGGTATTCCAAGGGGGAAAAAAGTGTTATAAGAAGTTGTTTCCTTCTTGTTTTTCGTACAATGTTCTCACAAAAAATCTTATCCGAGATTAAGCTACTCTATTTTTTGTTTTACAATCTAGTTCTCAAACTCAAATTGATTCTAGATTATCATAGAGTTTGAAGAAAAATATTAGTATTTAAATATCCTGTTAATATTATATAATTACTTTCTTGAATTTAACTTCTTAACATGCACGAACATAGATTATTCTGGTAACATCTCCACAAAGCTCCAGCTTTCCAAAACATACATTTTTGTCTCGCTGTCTGCAATCTTGAATCCAGAAAGAAGACAAACAAGAAGCTTTCTACTAACAGTTAAACTCTTGACCAAACTGATCATCTTTTGTATCTTCTGGCTATTCTAAAACCTAATCTAAAGGCAGGTAAATGCTTTCGAATTGATAGCCCGGACAAATAGATAAATCTTAATGTAACTGGCCTAACACGAATCCTGATGCGCATATAAAATTTTGGATTCTACCATTTAATGAAACACTCTGACCACCAATTAGGATCGCAGAACTAATTATGATGTACCCGTATCATGATTAGCCACGCACAATTCAAAGTTCGCCTTTTTATCTAAAAAAGCCGAGTCTTAGAGTTGCAGGGCCAGGTCAGGCTGCTGAGAATCAACTCGGACACCTGATGAGTGTCGACCAGGAGACCCTGGCGACTGGAAACCAATATTCAAGTCTGGTGGAAGCGATTCCTGTTTCTGTTTTGCATGCATATGTGGACTGAGATTCTGCCAAGGAGACTGTAGGTGGAACCTAGACAAGTCGGCTGTTACCAACTGGGGGAAAACCATTGGCTGATTTTGAAACTGGGTTTCACTGCCTACTCTTACGGGCTGCGGGCCTTGTGGTACAAAGGCGTGAAGTGGTGCATTCTTCTCAGGCTGAAAATGCATCCCAGGAGCAGAAAACTCTGGACGAAATCGCGATACTTGTGGCTGGAGACCATGAGTTGGGTTATACAAGGAATCTGCAGACATCTGGTTCTTGTGTAAATTTGTGCTTTCCCCTGCTTGTCTAAACCCACCTGCCCCTACAGACATCCATACGCGGGCAGCAGCTACAGCAGCATTTGAATCATATCTACTCGACAGAGCAGGGGACGAATCTTGAGGTGCATTAGCTGGCGACTGATTCAAGGATTTCTGTTGATCTTGAGCCTTGTCAGCTAACATTCTCATCAGCTGGACTGGGTCACTAATACCCTGCCCCTGTCCATGTGGATAGTAGGATGCTGCTTTGGTCATGTCAGACGGTGAACTGGCTATTATATTACTATCCAAACTGTTCACCACTTTCCCATTAGGCAATCCTCCAACAGCAATTTCACTAATAGTTGGATGTTTAAAGGATCCAGATGTCAAAAGATTCATGTTCTTGGAAGCCAACGCCACTGACCTGGACGCTTCCATTTCTGAACTCTTTGCAATCTGCCTCTGAGCAATAAAATCAGCTGCAGTTTGATTGGCCAAGGGTGGACTATTTAATTCAACCCTCTTTAAAACCTTTTTCTTGGGTTCAACAAAATTCCCAGGTTGCGAGTTTTGAGACTGGTAACTGAGAGTAGCAGAATCAATAGGTTTGGTTCCAGGAGATAAAAAGAAAGATGATTTCACTTCTGAACTATTCCCCCTAACCTGCTGTTCTTTGACTGGACCAGAGGTATTGGTAGTAGACAGAGCAGTTGGTCTGTCTCCAGCATGACCAAATAATGGCAATTTATTTTCAGAGAAAGGACCACTAACTGGGTTTCCCATGGAAGAAACTGAAATTTTAAAAGTTTTCTGGACCTTTCTTGGATCAGTAGCATGCTCTATTTTTGTAAAAAAGGTTGGTTCCTTCACGGCGCAATTTTCCAGTATTAACACAGGGGTTGGAAGAGGCTCGTACTCTCCAACCCACCCACGACCAAATTTGAATCCTTGAGGCAGTGCTTGCTCAATCCTCTTGGATGCAACTTTCCAGGCAACGGACCCAAGAGTTGCAGCAAAACGAGCCAGGCTCCTAGCATAGGAGTAATCAGTATAAAGTCCTACCTGATTGGGGACAATTGGAATGGGTGAGATAGAGATGTAAAATGATGTATAAAGATATATTTGCAAAGTCACTCACAGGAATCAGCTGCTTCATTTCCCCCTCAAATGTTGAGAATATAGATTCTGAGCTGGCTACAGGTTGAGCTAATGATATGTTATATGTTGCACGACGATTCTCATCATGTATGGCCAATTTCCTACCAAATCTAGACAGTGGACCCTTTCCTACAAGCAGAAGGCTTAGAAGTTAGAAAAAACATCACAAGATGCAAAATAGAAATGCCCAAGGACAGAAGAATATGTCTTATAAATCTGTTTTGTTCCCACCACCCCTTCATTAAACTCCAAGCAAGAAAACTTCACATATCAATAAGTGGATAAACGACCTTTGATAATCAGTTAACAAATCCAAATATAGAACAGTAGGTGTGTATGCATTATAAGTTATTTTTTCACCTTGCATGAGATATAAAAGTTCGGACTTGCTTATAACGCAAATAAACACATCAGATGTACTTAAACTTATTGGGTGCACATGGTACCTGGAAGTGATTCATCTCCCTTGTCTAAATTGGTGTCATTCAAGGAAAAACTTCCCTCAACAAGCCCATCTATGCTACCAGGCCTCTCAGATCCACCAACCTGAAGTGCATTTGAAACATTATGCACATCTCCACCTGTTGCAAGAGTGGCACCAGACGAGAAATCGGAACCAACAGGTTCCTGCAATGTCCGGCTCACTGTTCTCTTTATTTGCTTCTTCACAATAGAGCTGTATCTCATATTCTGTTCTGGCTTGAGCTCCTTCTCTGGGCGTTCACCATTTATCCTTATCTTTTGAAATTTCTTTTTCGCTAGCTCTTGGATGGTGCGTGCCTTTAGAATGATTACAGAATGAAGTCGATAGTTAACCAAAAACAAAAGGAACAAAAAAAAATGCTGTACGCCTTACCTGCTTATGGTATATGGTATCTGGGGCATTGTATTGCATGGCATTTGAGCAAATCAGAAAAACGTCACTCTGCAGAACAGCAAACAGCTCTGAGAAACAGAAAAAAATAATTGCCAGGTTTTACCACTAAAGACAGCTAATAGGCTAACACAAGTTAGATATAATAAGTGACACACTAGTTTTTCCCAAGAAAAATGTGTGGCATCCATTCGAATTAGCAATAATAATCATGGGACGAAGATGTCACATACAAATCCAGAAGAGGTGTCAATGCCACCAAGCCCCAACAGAAGTATGCAGAAAATTGGAAAAGGGGAAAATGTGTGGGAGACTTTTTCTCTGTTCTCAAGGAGACAGCATGCAATACATTAAGACGGATGGCATAACAAAGCAAAATCAGGCAAGTTAGCAGCTACTTCCAATTCTGTTTTAGGCATCACTAAAATATATATATATACAGTTCAAAAGGAATCACTTGATTTTGCTCCTCAATGTAACAGTTCAGAAATATATATATATATATATATATATATAAATGCTAGAGTAAAAAAAATATATACATACAAAAAACAATAACCAAAACATAAAATTTAACAATTAATATAAATACAAAATGGAATATGTTTATGAAATGAAGAACAACAGAAACCACATCTAATAATAAAAAAATCTCCTAAGTCAAGTGATTGAACAATAATCACATGATAAAATACCGGACAATAAATATGTTCGAATCACTCGATAACTAAACTAAAGAAATATTTTCCAGTCTCGACAACGAAGGAAATAAACTACTAAAACAAAGCAAGATACAAAGTCAACAAAAGTTGCGCATGTCTACAGAAAACAAATCAAATGATTTAAACAAATAATAAATAAAAAGGTAAAAAGCTTTGGAAAAATGACAGCTCCCATAAAATGAAGAAAAGTCAACAAAGGCAGCCTTGTTAACAAGTTAAACAAACTTATAGTACTAATAATGAGATTTGGACAAAATGAAGACTAAAACTACATCAAAACGACGTCGCGTTGGTTGAAGGGTGAATAGTAAACATACCATAGACAGTTATATTATAGTCATGATATATATATATATATATATATATATATATACAGTTCAAAAGGAATCACTTGATTTTGCTCCTCAATGTAACAGTTCAGAAAAACATAATTTCAGGCATCCAACAATATGAGCAAAACCAAGGATTCTAGGAAAAATACTTCACACTTCAGAGGAATCAGATGCAGCAACAACCAGTATTTGTGCTCATGGTCTTAGCAATTCAATCTGAGAAACAAAAGATGATGAATTCCTAACCAAGAAATAACAACTCAAAGACATTCCTTTAGCTATTAAAAAGTCGGGAAAAATCACCATTAGGAAATCAAGTGGTCAAACTTATATTTCCTGCAGAGCATAGCATTGTTTGAGAGAAATTTTCAGATTCAGAAAACAGAGAGCTGTTCCAATCACTCCACTTGTTTACAAATTTCAGATCAATTCGAATTTAGAAATCCAGATAAATAATACTACTTGATGGACAAGTTTCCAGTGCTAATTCACACATTACAAGACCCAAAGAAATAACTAAAGCCAAAATGAGGGAATACAGCCGAAAAAGAAAAACTTCAGAATGGCACATTCATTCTGCCCTTCTTTCTAAACAGACAGCTTGATAAAACTGGAAAAGACAAGGGGTTCATATACATCAACATTTTGTTCCAAATCATATTTCTAAGAATTTGAACAATTACTAAACAAAGATATTCTTCTAAACTCAAGCTTCCCGCTTTGAGTCACAGGATAAACCAAGATTTTGTCTGCTATACTTAACATAGACAATGTTATTATCTTGACATCCCATGAGTATCCTTAATCCACAATCATCTTGATCTTGCAAAGAGAATACTTTTTAAACCCAGTTTCCACTTGAAGTGGGAACCTCAAACCTTGCAGCTTCAAAAAATGTACTAGAATTACAAAAGGTAGCATGTTGTTGTATCCTAACACAGACATGTGCAGTTTTGTTCATTATAAGTAGTCAGGATTTGCTCTGAATGATCTCGAACAATGTTAGTCATCTCATTTACACAAAACTCTATGAGCTTATTTGTGAAGGATACCAGCAACCAGCAATTTAGGGGAAATATTTGGAACAACAAAACATATTTAACTAAAATACAAAATCAATAAAAGATGGGCCAGAAGATTAGGGGAAAAAAACTCCTGGACACCAAATCTAGACAGATTTCAAGGAAAGTCCAAACCTCCATATTTAGGTCAACAAAGGAGTTACCTAGGTATTCGAACTCTCAATGCTCACTCCCCCTTCCCCTCAAAAAAAAAAAAAAAAAAAAAAAAAATGGGAAAAATAAATAGCCCAAACAATGTAAACCGGAAATGTTCCGCCCTGGACACCAACAAACCGAGTATGGTGAAGGAAAAGGAGACGGGGGGTGGGGATCACGGACTCACCTCAAATTGTTCCAAAGTTTCATAAGCTCCCTTTCCCAGCTTGTTCCTCATAGTGGCAAAGTCCATTGGATGCTCTATCACATCATGATAATCAGGAAGCTGCACAGTAACCAATCAACAAATTTACAAACTCCATACAAGTAATGCCTGAATACAACCATCTATAATTCCATAAAGAACTTGCTACCTCCTCAGGATCAACTGGTTCTGCATACACACCATAGATATCCTTCCTGCCCAAAATTAAATCAAAGCACTTCAAGATCCAAACAAGCCCTTAAACAAAACTAGGCAACAAATATTCACCATTTAGAGCCCGTTTGATAGAGATTATAAAGTAGTTTATAAACCAATTTTTGGTTTATTTGACCAATATTGGTTTATTTGAGTTGAAATTGTTGACTTTTCATGTTAAAAATAGGTTGAAAAGTCAAAAATTACGGCTGGAATAAACCAAAATGGGTTTATAATCTATGCCAAACAAGCTCTTAACATAGAACTCAAAACATACTTCTGAAGCTTGTCCAGAATCAACTCCAGTGTCTTCTTATCAGGCAATGGAAGCCCTGATAGATTATCTGCAGGTGTCCCTATATCAAAGAAACAGTAACAATTAACCAAAAAAATACCCAGAAGTAAATTAAAATTCACAAAATTAAACGTGACCATTCTATAAAAACCCAGAAAATAAAAACATACCTGGAGGTGAGTGCACGGTTTTGGGCTCCATATTTCTTTCTCTAACCTGTCAAAATCAGCAGAATCATTATACCTCAAAAGGGCCTACAATAAAAAAGGAAACAAATCATAATTAAATCAATAAATGCAACTATAGCTTAGGAAAACAAAAGTCCGAGGTGTTTATCAGACAGAGACAGAAAATGAGGGCAGACAACATATGTGCGTGTGCGTGTGCGTGTGCGTGTGCGTGTGCGTGTGCGTGTGTACAATACAACACATTCTGTGACATGAGTGTGTGTTAGAGAGAGAAAGAGAGAGATGAGTAGAAGAGAGAGAAAGGTGGGAGCGTGATCAGATTCTGTGGGGATTAGTTTTTTGACAGTTGACCAGACCGTTACATTGCATTGCATAAATCAATATCAATATTCAGCGCAACACTCCCCCGACACACACTCAAACTCAACCTATACATACACAAACATGTATGTATGTCTGGACCAATAGAAAATTATCAGTGAAGTTCGGCTGAGCTGGAGCTCTTTTTCCCCCTCTTTATATAACACCCATAGCACATAATACAAATTAATGTGCTCCATCCACAGCTAGCTTCAGTTTCATCTTCATTTATTTGCATTTGAATTTGAATTTTTTTTAGATCCAACAATTAATCAATACCTCGTCATCATCACCACTATAATTATCATCATCATTGATGTCGTCATTTTCATCGTCATCTTCGCCGGTTTCTCTGTAATCCCGAGCATCGATTTTCCTCTTTTTCGAGGGCTTATCCCCATCGGAGGCAGAGGCCGATACAGTGGGGGAGTGAGCCACGAGCCGAGCCCCGCTCGTTTGCGGAGGAGTCGACTCGGAGCCGCCGTCCTTGTCATTCTGCAGCTTGAGCAAGAGCTTGAGCTTCTTCTCCCTCCGCCGCTGGTCCTCATCGTTGTCCTCGAATATCTCGTCGTCGTCGAAGTAATCGTCGAGATCGAAAACGTACTTGACATTCCTTCGCCGGAGGCTCCGGCGTAGGTCTCTCTCCGGCGGCTCAGCCTCACCTACACGGCGGCCGACGGGATCCGCCTTCGCTGGCCTCCCTTTCTTTTTCCTCCTCACGATCTGGCCCATCTTTTCCGGATTTTTCTGCTCCCTCACTCTCTCTCTCTACAACTTTCTCTCACTAGAAAAGGAACCCTCTCACACTCTCTATCTCTCTCTAACTCTGAATTTTCTTTCTCTTTCTCTCTCTTCTTTTACACAATTATTTAAGAGAGTAGTTGCTGTAGTGTGATTTGGCTTTTTCGTAGCTTTAAATGTACGAACCTGTGTCCAAACCTAAGGCTTGGAGGGGACAGCTCTCATAAATTATTATTGTGTAGAAAGAGAAACGCCGTTAGTGGCTGATAGAGACGGCGTTAGTGGCTGCCCCGCTGCCCGAAATGTTTGCGTGCCCGGGAGTTCGATGACCGTGATTGCGTTTAATTGCATATTTGCATACTCATGCAATTATGTAGATATGAGAAATGTGAGCAACGCAACTTCGACCAAGTAGAAGTTAAGATTTAAGAATATACTAAGTAGAGTTTCTGTATAAACAAGTCTGAGTGGTGTTCATAAAAATTACATGTGTTTAAGCAATAATTCAGTAAGGTTTTGATATCCTACTCATTTATAATATTTATACTGAAGTGGTATTACATGATTAATAGTTCATAGTTTCACGTTTATTATTTTTACCAATTATATGATATCAGCTCAACGTAGACATTATAAGTTAGTAAGAGATCAAAACTTGAGGAGTAGCACCCACAATAGATATCAATTATGGTGCAATTTAACTTTGATTTTTTTTTTTTTTTAATATGCAATTTAACTTTAATTTAATATCAATTTAATAGATAGAAAATGGACCTATTGGCCAAATATCAATTTAATGCTAGGCAATTAGACCTATTAGCCTAATAAAATTGATAATACAAAATTACAAATGATTGGCTTATTCTGCAATTTTCAATGAACATTCACTCACCTGAAATCTGAATATCACATTTCTCCTCTCTGTTTTCTACATTGAGTAAAACAGACATTAGATTATGACATTCCAATATCTACAAATTTCTCCCAAATCACTCAACAATCACCCTATTTTAATTTCCTCCAAAATTTTAAATTCAATACCTAAATTTTACCATAAAATCTTCAATTATTAGACTACCGAAAAAATCAAGACGAGACGTTAAAGCATGGGACAATTGTCATGCTCGTCACTCTGTTGGTAAATTCTTTAAGGTAAAGAGAATATTAAAAATAAGTTATTTTTTTTATAAATTAAAATTAATAAAGACACTTTGCTTGTGATTGAATATCGTGTTCAATTGATTTTTTTATTTTTTCTTTTGAGCTTCAGTGATGTTTAATTTCATTTATGTACCGGATCTTCCTATTTTGGAGGATAATTTTGTAGAAGACAGCGTGAACAAGAAGAGTTTGATATTTGTTTTTTTTTTTTTATGGTCTTATTTTAGACATTCCAAATTAGTAGTATAAGTTATATGTTTAGAAGAAAAATCTACATATTGGTGCGAAATCAAGTCAAACAATGGTACGAGTGAGTTTGTTTATCTGTTTATGTATAGTATAGTGTATAAATAAAATAAAGTATGAAAATTCTTAAGAAACGTTTGTAAAAAAAATTCATCACTATTATGGTGTTTCAATTTTTTTGCACGTTAATTAGGGGACCCCCAACTCAAATTCTCTGGCTCCACCACTGGTACAGATAATTATTCGTTTATGTGGCATTAAATAATATGTTAAATAAAATGAGTTTCATATCCCTACATTTCATTGGACCTATCATTTAATGTCAGCGTAGTTGCAATAATCACTCGTGCTAATAAATGTACATTACTTTTACTCATAAATAACAATATTTATATACTCCCTCCGTTCCACAAAGATATGTTCGTTTCTTTTTTCACATAGATTAAGAAATCTCATTTAATGTAATTGAAATTATAAAATTTTCATAGATTTTTCCTATTATACCCCCATTTAATATTAGTTATTCATGAATCTAATAAATTTAAATGTTCATTAAATTACAATTGGAATGCAAATCAAATTGAATTGCGAAATCAATTGTTGACTTTATTATTGGGGGATGTGTGTTTTCTAGGCAATGTAAAATTCATTGAATACCTATTTGAGTAATTATGTGAATAAATTTATGTAATTTTTCATTATAATTGGAATATGTTAAATTTATTTGAATTGATAACAATGTAAATTAAATAAAAGTATATTAGAAAAAAAAATTTAATATACTCTTTATAAATTAAGTGAACTATAATTTAGGAGAAATGAATAAAGAAATCCAGACTACCTCTGTGGGACATGAGCATTAATTATAATCAATGATATTTCGTATTTATTGATATGCATGTAGTTCAATAAATGTCAAGAATCTTGTTTCTTCCCGAACAATTAAATGAATTAAATTTCAAATGACTAATTATGAATTCTAATTCAATACAAATTACACTCATGATATAATACTAATTATGGCACCTATGAAAATCTTATCTATTTTTTTATTATTTTATAAAATTGACAAATAATACAGCTAAAATCTAGTAAAAAAAATTTATTTTTCTATTTTCTGATGATTTTGCATTTCACAATTTTTTGCCTCAAAATATGACCGTGAAATGGTTTTCAAAATTAGTGATGAATATTGCATCGCATTTTTAACAATTATTCATTTAAAAAATATATATTTCCCATAATTTTTTTTTTCAAAACTTATTCATTAATAAATTTATCGAGTAACACGAATTTAAAATTTATAAAATATTGACATACGAGATTCAAATTTTATTAAAAATAAAATTGAATTAATTATCGTGGAGAACGTAAAAATAATTGACCTAATCCGTCAAAACCGATCTCGCTATGAATTTTTATGAATTGCTAGGTGGGAAATCTAGGAACCATGGACAATGAATTTAAGAGAAATTGTTACAACTTTTATTTGAAACATTCTCTTCCACTCAAAATATAGAATGAATTTTAGGTAATTAAATTCGAATTTAATTTCTGGCTACGTGGATTGGGCCCCCCAAATTAGGTGTCAAAAAGGGGTCCACCGTTTTGACAAAAAATAATGATGCCTCATTAATTACTCGCATTCAACTGTATAAATAGGAATTATTTATCATCATTTTTGGAATTAATGAGGAGATTAATATATAAAGAAACGACATGACAGCCAAGTGGTTTTAAAAGTCTATGACCGAGCCGAAAGTTTAACAAGTGGGTTGAGCCGATCACTATTTACTATTTAGGCGTGAACACAATTACCCACACATTCGAAGTATGAATATCATTCTCCAATTTTTAGTGAACAAGATGCAATTATGATAGTGGATAATTTCATCTTGTGATCTCATTTCGCCACATCACATAGTGAATAATTACGTTTTGCCCACTAATTGTAAGAGAATGGTACTCTTCAAAATATTCGACTCAATCTATTTTTCATTTCTAATACTCAGAATAAAAAATATGAACCAAACTTGTAATGTATTTCGTCCAATCATTTATAAACTTTAGTTTAGATTTGACATGATTTTTTTCTGTACCATTATGAGAGTTTAATTATAAAATTGAACCAAATCAAGTCGAACTATTCCGTAATTATATTTGAAACAAATAGTTCTATTTACAAAATTATCGATTCTCTTCGAAACTGAATAAAATCACATCATGCCTACCCTTAACTAGTAAACACTTTGTAGAATAAGTTAGGCAAAAGTGGTAGAATAACTTTTTCTTGCCTTCTCTTTTTCAAAAAAATAAAATAAAATAAAATAAAAAATGGTTAACATTTGTAGACTACTTTTAAACCCCCACCAATAGCACCAGGGGTCTCGAACTTTTGAACGTTGTAACGATGAACATTTGTTTACTATCAATCGGAGTTCCGAACCTATGAAACGTTAGCGTATGGGGTCATTTTTTGATAAAAATCGTCAGTTTGACTGTTAAATGATCAAATTTTTGTTAAATAGACTATTTTACCATTAAATTGAATGATAAAATAAAAATAAAAATAAAAAATAAAATAAAAATTACAACTAAACCCAACCAACAAAATAAAAAATTACAACTAAACCCCAAACAATTTTTCTTCTCCTAAATACACTTCTTCTTCTTCTTGGCAGTGGTATTTTAGAGAAGAATAAGTGTTTGGGTTTAGTTGCAATTTTTTATTTTGTTGATTGTAGTTTAGTTGCAATTTTTATTTTATTTATCATTCAATTTAAGGGGTAAAATGGTCTATTTAACAAAATTTTGTCTATTTTACAGTCAAACTAACGATTTCTGTCAAAAAATGGTTCAGGATTCCGACTGCTAGTAAACAAAGGTTCGAGGACCCCTGATGCTATTTATCCAACATATACTATAGTTCAGAACTAACATTTGAATTTTTTTAATTTTTAATTTAATTTAATTTTATTAATATATATAGAACGTTATTCTCATTTTACTTCTGTCTCTCGACAATATTCTTACAATATAGGCAAGTATTGACCCTTCTTTAATTTTTGTTTCTTACTTACAATTATGATGTTTTGATTTACATCGTTAAATCAAATACGTCTAATAAAAAAGGAACATACATAAACAAATTTGTTTACAAGAAACTACTACTCTAACAAAATATATTATTATGTAGTCAATCATCACATTCTCTCACAATAAAATTAGTAATTATTAATTTTATTCTTCGTTAAATGCACCATTGGATTGGAAATCATTAATTCCATAAGATTTGATACCAAATGTTCGTCAATCATCAAAGCTTAAATCACCAAAAGGTCTTCACTGGGTTTAAGTTATTGTTAGTATTATCACCATATAAAACTCATATTTGATTGTAATTGTACTTCTATGAATGCAATTATCTTATAATATTTTATTTATTACTCTTTTATAGTTCATTATTATCATACATTAAATATGAAGTTGCGAAGATGATCTCAATTTTTTTTATGCATTACGTAGATAAAATAAATGAAATGGATTTAAAAAAAAATGAATGGAAAAATTGTAATTTTTTTTAATTATCGTATTAAAATTCGAATTATAGTTGTGAAAATTGAAATGGAGATGAAAATATTATTTTTAATAAATTAGATTACATTGATTATAGTTCACAACTAACATTTGAAACTTTTTTAATTTTTAATTTAATTAAAATATATATAACATCAACATCGAACAATACAATACAACACAACATGTTATCAAGAACCGTATTTTTTTTTATCTTTATTGTAATGGCTACTTTAACATGTTAATTATTAACAAATAAAAAATAAAATTTTGAAAATATTAAAAATTGACAATATGATTGCAAAAGAACGTACAACGCACGTGTGTTTACTAGTAAGTACAAAAGCACGTTACACGACTTGAAACAGTTCCATTTAAAGATGTACATATTGTTATTGTAAGAAAAATATTAGAAAACAAATTATGTAATTACACTTTGTATTTTGTATTTACGAAAACTACAAATAATCATCCCCTAGCGAAAACAAATTACATAGTACTGAATAACAATAATTTTTTATGCAACTTGAAACGATCGACGATAATTCTTGACATGTAAATACATTGCCATTACGATTTTTATTTGGTCCATCATATTATAAATACACACCAATTATAACGCAATTTTTGATAAACACCACAACTAACCAACAATGATCCAATACAACGGGAAAAATCCAAACCCAATTTGCTGTTATCACAGTCAATTTTATTCCACTGAAATTTTAATTGAGGTTATAATTTAATAAAACTTATCTTTTAAGTTGAATTTGCTGTTTCAATTATATTCTCTATGTTTTTTTATTAAAAAATCCCAGGAAATATCAGCAAATAAATAAAAGAAATAGTTGCGTGGAACCAAAAAAAAACGTTTTATGTCAAACAAAAAATTGTTTTAAAGTATGATTATTTATGTCAATTTACTCAAAGCCATGTTAGTTAATAGAAAAAAAAAATTTAAAAATTGCCCCCACTGGCATGGCACGATGGTAAAGCAGAAGGGTTCTCTACGGAGTATCGAAAATTCGAATCACGGCGGTAGCTAGAAGGCAAAATATATAAAAATATATATATATATATTGGAAGACAGAGGTCTATAGGGAGAAGAATCGTCGAATGTCCGACCCAAGTGTGTATAACATGTGACTGTATCTAAATTTACCTGGATAGCGAACCAAGAGGGAAGACCGCCACTTCTTAGGATTAGTTAGACGAAGTTTGGACACCTGAATCATAAAAAAAATAAAATTTAAAATTTAATGGACCATATAAAAACCATAGTGGCAATATTGCCACTCTTAATTTTTATCTATAATTTTTAATTCGTGCAAATATATTGATACTGTACATTATTATTATTTTTTTGTTACACAGCTTTCTAATTGCAGTAAAACCTATTCTTTTTGTTTCGTTCTTATTATTAATATTCCATTAATTAGAATTTAGAGTGTCTTTGATTGGTTTTCATAGAAAATTGTGAAAAATGAAAACATTTTTCATGTAAGGTGGGAGAAAAAAAAAATTCACCAAAATGGTGAGAAAATATTTTTCAAGAAAGTGTCCAAAAGTATGCTTTAAGTTATTGTACTTTGAAAATCATTTTTATTTTCTAGGTGAAATCAAACAACCAAAGGTGGAAAATATTTTCTATAGATGTGACATTTTCCATAGAAAATTGACCAATCAAACACAGCCTTGTAGTCATTATGATGCTTTCTAAGTTTCTATTAGCAAACAACGAGCAAATACTATGTTCCACTCTTGTATTTGTTATTTTTTGTTTATTTAAAAAATCCGATGGCAAATAGATATTTTTGCGCAATCGTAATAGACTTTTTAAATAGAAATCATCAATAGAGAAAATGTGTGCTAATTAATTAAAGATTAGTAATGGGATATAAGTGCATTAATAAACAAAAATTAAGAATTTTTAGTACAATTAAAGAGTGGTGCTATAATAGAAAAGTGTGGTGTCAATATCACCACACTTGTAATCCACCATCAATTTAGTAGTAAAATTGTATGAATTTTGCAATTCTAAAAATTTAAATAAACAAAATTTAAGATGAAGGACGAGGACATATACTTGGTTAAAAGAAGGTATTTTGCATATTTATATAAAAATGTAAGAGAATTTTTTTTAATTCAGGTAGTCCGAAAAGTATGTTATTATTGGAAACTTTAAAGAGATGGCATGCTTTCTTATCTGAATAATAAAGGGGTCAAAAAAAAGAAAAGCATAACTTTATATTGTCATACCGCATTACTGCTAAGTGCGCTGGAAGCAAAAGAAGGCGTCCTATAATAGTTTGGTTTTGATTTGTCCAAGAGGAATAAGAAAATTACATAAAATTTCATTGGGCTATATAACATGTGGCTTCTTTGGCCCATTACAACAAATAATATGGGCCTTCCAATAAATAATTCAGCAGGCCCAATAGTATAACTATAAAAACTTAATACATTATGCGGTGAACGTGGATCGAACACGTGACCTTCAGATCTTCAGTCTGACGCTCTCCCAACTGAGCTATCCCCGCTACTGGACTAATTCTGTGAGATATAAACTAAGATATTTATTTTACACACCAACTACCAAGGTGCTTTTTATCAAAATCTCTATTCTCTGTTGTGATTGGAAGCAATGATCTACTTCGTTATTTCAAAACGGGGTCCACTCCTAAACACAACCCCTCCACAAGAATATGCTTCTTTAAGGGAAATTGGCGTTCCTAATCTTTGTCCTTATGTGGAAATGGTCAATAACTTTTATTTTTTTGCACAATAGTTTCTAACCTATGTGTTTTAGTCCACAATTGTTCCTTATTTGATGAAAAAGATAAAAACACCTTTAGTTATCTATACTACTTCTAAAAGGGGCTTAAATGGAAAAATATTTTTGGACCATTTTACCCTTATAAATTTTTTAAATTCCATATTCACCTTTAGTCATTAATGTATAATTATTTTTTAATATTTTATCTATACTACATATAAAAGTCCCAATATAGGAGAAATATTTATGGACGATATTGCCCTTACAAATAACTTATAATTTCTAAATTCTTCTTTCAATTAGTATTATTTATTTAGGCTTCAATTTATTAAATTATTTAATACTAAATAAATATTGCATTTTTAATAATTGATGGTGAATTGCCCCTTTAAATTCTATTATTTATTGTAATTAATAAAAATGTAATGCTAATAAGGTTTTTAATATATTAAAATTATTGTCTTTAATAGTAAACACTCCAAAAGTCAATCTTATTATGCATGAAAATTTAATCAAACTCATCGATCAACATAACCAAAAAAAGAGGATTTTGGCTTTCTTATTATTGATTCATGATTTATTCATATGTTGTTCTTCTTTGTTTTCAATTATGTCGGGAATTGTTTCTTGTTTTTTTTCTCTCTTGCATGGACATTTTTTAATCTTTGATTAGTTTGATAGTAATGTGATAATAGTGGATGTGTTAATTTTTCATAAAGCGTTCACTATTTTTTGAGAATATGATGGTAATATGCATTTAAATTTTGATTTCTATATCTTTTTTCTTGATTTGTTTGTTTGAGGTAAAAATATTAATTATCGTGGTAGTCTTGATAGCAAATAAATTTAAGCTCGAATGATATTTTGTGTCATTTTGTAAGCAATTAAATATATACTTATTGAAGAAAACAAGTTAGAATAAAAGAAGATTGGTGTTGCTTTAGCTCTATTAAGTCCACAATTGAGGTAGATTGTTAACATGTACTACATAACTTGAATAAACGGAGCCGTGTCATGCATGAGGTGAAGGTAAATCTATCATAATAAGTTGATTTTACATGATAGAGTTAAAATCATGAATTTTATTAAGAATGAATTGCAAGAAAGAATGCATGAGAAGCCTTGATAAGTGTTTTAGTGAGGATATTGCAGGAGAAAATTCCTTTTTATTCTATATCAAAGAATTTTGAGATTTTTTTTTTGAGGAGAAATAATTGCCTAAAAATGCTAAATTTTTTGTATCCGCGTGATTTTTATAATGATATGAATAAAATCAATGAAAATTGTGTTCTACATACTATTTTTCATGTATTTTAGAATTTGATATTAATTTTCATAAAAGAAATTTGTATTTTCTTGATATGCCATTAGATATATGATTCAAAATATAATTAAAAAAGTATCAGCAATATATTAACATGTTACGTCAGTAATCTCTCAAATTTCACATTTACGTAGGCCATGTACTTTTTAATAAACCACATGTTTTATCAAAAAACTTTACTGTTATTCCTTAGTTGGTCATATTTATAGATAGACTTATGATTGAAAAAGAGTTTCTTATAAGTATTATATTAATCGATAATTACAAAATAATTTATAATATTATTGCAAAATCACGTGCAAAGCACGTATTCTTAACTAGTATTATAGAAAATTGCAATTGGATTTGTAACATTTGTAAAATGTGCAAATATATCCTATACATTTATTAAATAATATATAATTTAGCATATTAAACATATCACTATAGTCGTGTCAATTAAATTTTTCATAAAAAAAATATAAAATTATTGTGCTTTAAGTATATGTAATTGCTATGTGATATGAAAAACTTGAATAAAAATTAAGTTAAATAAATAACAAAATGAAGTATATAATTTTATGATATTGAACCAATATTCTTATTATGATTTTTAACATGAAAATACTAACAAAAATTAGTTTACATATTATGTGTTCTTTATTTTTGAACGATAAACTAAAATATGAAGAACACAATTTGAACTCTAATATTTGTAATTAATAAACGAATAGCTCAATTAAATAAAAATATTTGAACATTAAGATTGTGACAAAGTTATTTTTCTTTTTATATTGTAACGATAAAATTAAAGTTTATAATTTTAAATAATATGATTACTTAATAATAATAAAATAATTTTAATTAAACACGTTTGTTAATAATTTTGAGCTTAAATTTTAGTTATTTTATAATAGGTCGTAAAATATATAAAATAATTTAGTATATTATCAATTTGTTTGTTTTTTTTAACTTTTTATTAAAAAAATAAAAGTATCGGATCCATTTGTACTTTTTGACAAAGGTTAAGAATCTAATTGGAAATTTCTTTAATTAAAAATAAGGACATATTTGTCTTTTTCATCAAATAAGAACTAATTGCGCACCAAAAAACATTGTTGCGTCAAAAAACAAAGGTTAGAAACTGTTGCGCTAAAAAACAAAAGTTAAGAACTATTTCCATGCTTAAGGGCAAAGATTAAACACCATTTGCGCCAATTTCCCGCCTCTTTAATGGTTTCCACACTAAAAGGGCTGCTAGAGGTAAAATATTTGCACATGTACTACTAGATTTAAGAGATTTTTTAATATCTTATCGACTTGAATTATAACAATTAATTGAAGTAAAACGGTGAAAAAAAATTTCATGTTGCCAATCTTAAGAGCATGTTTGATTCCTATTAAAATGAGTTTTTTCTTTCCCATTTTTTGACTTTTGGGTCAAAATGAACAAAATGCCCTTTTACTTTTTAAAGTAGCCGTAATATTTGACTAGAAAAAGGGGCACTTTGGTCAATTTTCTCCAAAAGTCAAAAAATAGAAAAAAATAAACCCATTTTAATGGGAATCAAACAACCCCTAAATTTATTAGAAATAAGACATAGTCTGATATTATTTGCTATGTATTAATAATTATTTTCTCATTTTTAAGCATCTTGTCCAAAAGTTTTTCCTCGTAATGGTGGGGGATAGAATATTACAAAAACCTTCCCTTTTTTCTCTCAAAATGTGTGTTAATTTTGGTCCTAATTCCTTTTCTCATGTTAGATAATTTACATTTTATAGATAGCAATTGCTATTATATTAACTTATATGAATTGTTCGATTGTATTGCCAATTAATATATTTGCTAAATGGTGTTTAATAACATTTTTTATGGAATTACAGTCTACGAGCACGCAAATTTCTGATGATTGGGACAGCACCAATCGGGTGCACACCAAAGCAAAGATTTGAGGACTCGCCTAATGCATGCACTGACCAACCAAGGCCTCAAACTAATGTTGCAGGAATTGCATTCAGAAGTCAAGGACTTCAACTATTCCTACTTTGATACATGCAGTGTGCTTCTAGACTTTCATTCAGAATCCAGCAACTTATGGTACTACATCCAACTTTAGGAACTCCTGCTCTAATATACTTTTTCAGGTGTTTACGTGCCCATTTATGACAACGAAATTGCTCCTCTACTATAATTTGGAATTTGATTCAAGTGTCCGTATCGATTTCCTTGTGGGCTTCGTGAAGACCGAAGCTGCCTGTCGTGGACTGGGAACACTAAGAGCCGGGTTGCTTGCACGCCGTTTTCCTTGTATTGTTCCAAAAGAAGTGAGCACCTATTCTGGGATATGTACCATCCCATTGAGGAAGCTGATCGCATATTTATTGATGTCCTTTCCAGTGGTTCACAAAAATAAGTATCTCCAACGACTGTTAAACAGCTTCAGCATACAACAGTAGTTGGGGACAAAATGCCAAAAGAAAGAGTTAACCCAAAGAAGCTATTATTACATACCAGCAGTAAAGCACAATGCCATGACTCAGTATAAGTGGACGTGGATGAGAGCTCAAAATTGCAAGTCTGAGAACGACATTAACATTTCAAATTGTCAAGAAACTAATCGTAGACATGGGTCTTAAAACATGAGAGCTCAAAATTGCAAGTCTCTGTTTAATATTATGACAAGACTGTCATGTATCATAGAAAGAAACTAATCCTAGACATGGGTCTTAAGGCTGATCTTGTTTACATTTCACTTCTGCATCAAGTTGATTGTAATAATAATTACAAAAAAGTGAATGAAAAAATGTCTAGACGAATAATAAAATAGAGTTGTATCACCTCATCAACGGTTACGCAACCCCATTCCCTGTGAAAGGCTGAGAGAATTGAAGGGGTTCTTATCCTCCTGATGGTGAGAAGGAAATATATCTTCAAAGAATTGACACAGATCACCGTTTGAAGTATCAAAAGCTAACATTTTCTCCACCGCCACCTACATTCAGAATCAACTCATTAGATGGATTATAAGTTCTGAACAAGCTTACTCAATTCGAAGATAATAACACCTTGTAAAGCTGATCTTGAGCAGATATGTCTTCACTGGAAATTCGTTCTATATTCTTATTGTTTCCAATAGAGTCCAGTATACACGCTGCTCTCTTTATGACTTCCTCTGAAACTCCTATACAAATTATATGATGCCAAAAGTCAGAAGTAATGAAAAATGAATCCCCTAAGAAACTTCCTTTACCCATAAAATAACAAACGCATTTGACCTTCATGGACTCTTACCTAATCACGTGAAAATAGATAGACAACTAAAGCATCCGAAAGGACTCGCTGGAACTCATGAATAATATATGGAATAGTATAAGATGTGAGAGAAGCCCCAAATTCCATCCCACCCAGAAAAGTAAAATGAAAGTGCAGCTAATTTACTGTATCATGAACCAATAATCCTAAAATCGAATATACAATGATGAACATTTGATTGTAAGGATAACCCATAATCTTGTGCAAAGAGCTGCAGTGCATCATTTACAAGTTTCCAGAATGACAAGCACATAATTCAGAATTTCATGTCCTGTCTATAGATCTAAAATGGTGGCCTATGTTCCATGTGCACCGGCGTATCAGACCCAAGTACAAATACAAGATGACCTAGACTTCTTCCCTAGAATGTCACAAGATCTTCATGACCCAACTACTGTTTCTCCAAGTTATCTTGGAACATACCAGCAAGTAGTGCACAGTGCAGCCCTGCAAGACACAAACAGGAGTAAGTGATAGAGAAGACCTATGTGTATCATGAGTTCAATGAACAGTTTAACCTCTCACCATAGCTAAGATGTGCACATCCAGGAACCAACCTGCAGGTGTAGGACAACTAGGTTACAGAAATATTATCTCCAAGATTACACATAGAATTGGGCAAGAATTATGCTTATGATGGAAGGAGATAGTAGAGATTCGGTAGTGAAAAGGGAATAAAAATTGGCATCAAGGCTCAGGAACTGGACCAATGAATGGTATAAACTACATGTAACATTTTCTTCACTGGCACAAAAATTTCCATGGTTCTATTCACAAACCTGCACCCTTGGGGTAGTGGTCATACTAAATCCAGATGACAATGCTTCAAGAAGAGATGCAATATTGATGCAGCGTTAAAAGTCTATTCGAGGCACAAATGGAATTAACTTAATTGGAGTTATTTTTATTTTTTACAGGCAATTTGAGACAATTTTAGATTTTACTTCCTTATATTTTTTTCCTACCCAAACTAGGTCATGTTAAACCCTATATAAAGAGGGTTAATGCTTGTTTTCAATTACGCTTTGATATTGAATACAAGAATATTTCTAATTCTCTCTCTCTAACTTCACGTCGGCTCTCTATTCTCCTCTTAGTCTTCTCTTCTTTCCCCTCTTCTCTCTATTTCTTCTAAATTCATATATAATTGGGATTGTATCCGCGAGTCTGATGTCGATTATAGTCATCTTCCAATTCAAGGGTTTAATAAAATGTGCAAATCAAAAAGTAACCAAGATAAAGATATGAATGAGAACCA
Source organism: Forsythia viridissima (assembly GCA_030279155.1). NCBI lineage: Eukaryota > Viridiplantae > Streptophyta > Magnoliopsida > Lamiales > Oleaceae > Forsythia > Forsythia viridissima. The sequence continues at coordinate 2,710,815 of CM059033.1, forward strand.
TCATTTGGTAATCAGATCTTCATTATCCAAAGAAATAAGAATGACTTAGAGTTAACATATAATAGAAGCAGCACAATATACCTATATAAAAATACGATGTCTTCAACATCTGTAGATTTATCATCTGGGCCTAGCACACTCATGGTATAATACTTGATTTTTTCAGACTGCGGTTTAGAAATATAAATTTATAACATTCCTGCTGGAGACAGTTGTAAAAGTTCAAGTATAGGAACCATTATAACATTGCTACCTCAAGTAAATAGTTGTTGTCAAGTATCTCGTTCAAGTGAGTACAAACCAGAACCTGCAAAAGAATTGGAGGATCCCGACTAGATTAACAAAATATGATAAAAAGGGTTCTCCATGACAATACAAGCAATATGATATTATGATATAAGTCCTAAATATGATATATAGCCTAAATAGTCGTCAAGCAGGTGGTCATCATAATATATGAAGTTACTCCCATTACAGCATTTGAAAACAAGGTGAAGGGATTAAATATTCACATACTTTAAATGAGAACTCCAACAGTAAATATTTAATGCATATTGAGTGCCTTCAATGAATATTTAGCATATGTAAATGAGGAAATAATTGAACACAAGGCAGAAGGTTCTCGCTTTTGTGGTTTAACCAATTTTTATTTTATTGCGTGCTTCAAACAGGCAGATGCACATCTCCCTTGAAGGTGGTTTATCCAGTTGATTTTTTTCCACTGCCATTAAAGGCATTCAAGGTTCTGAGAGGCTGTAGCACTAACAACATTGACTTCGATGAAATATACCAGGTAATTGTTTCTTTCCCCTGAATCTAACAAATATCACTCATCATGCAACCTGAAAAAGATGGGAATACCAAACCTTTGGAGGATTATTACTTGAGACAAAATAATTTATAGTTCCACCAAGGAGACCAATGCCATCTGGAATTGGAATCAAGGAAATGTTAGATAATGATAGCAGTAGACTCTAAGCAATTTCGGTATAAAACTATAAAAGGTAGAAAAATCAAGTACTCTCACAAAAACTAACCTTCAGAAAGAGTTCCCTTTCCAAATTCATCCAATAGGCATAAAGAATGAGAGCTTGAATGCCTAAATTTATGTAAGCATTGAAGTAAAACACGGATGAATCGTGAAACAAATTATTCAAAGTTAAAAAATGTATGCATGTGCTTAAACATAACTAGCAACTCAAATTTCAGTCCCACTGTCCCTAGTACTAACTGGACACACACAGCATGCAGTAATATGTCTCAATAAAAGGAAAATAAATATTAAGAGTTAATATGCACATATGCTGTATTAGCAATTAGCATACCTCAACATCGTACCCACTTGGTGTAGATCAATCATAAACGTTGATTGTTCAGCAGTCATAAACTTGCTTCCCATTGCACAAAATATCCTTTTCTCCAGAAGACATATAACAGTCTTATTTTAAATTCAACGATAATATGCAGCTGCAACAAGATAAATTGAAATGTTTGGATAACCAAGAGACAAACCTATCAGTCAAACCCACAGTAGCTGCATCAGCTGGTACAAAACTTCCAATGTGGGAAAGAAAAACAATCAATGCGACCTAAAGAAGAAAAATAATATTAAATGTTATTACCAAAAATAACAAGAAAATATGTTCTCATCAGCTTCCACTATTAATAACATACGGAGAACTAGGACAATTCCCACCAAAAATATATGCAACTGAAAAACTAGAAGACATTGCTGCCTAAAATGCTATCTGGAAATAGCTAAACGTGTTTGACATTTCAAAAATAAAGAATACTAAAGACAGATCATTCATTTTCTGTTATAATAAAAGGTCTACACTCCCCATTTTCTGAACACGGATGTCTTTCATATACCAGAATAATTTATTGTATTGATGGCAAAGTTTCTGAACCCTGTAGAATCTCGTGTGTAGGCTTGTTTCCCCATTCTTCCCCACTCCAAACCCACACCTTAAAAAAATGGCAAACTGATAAAAAAAGATGACCAGTTCTGTAAGAAAGATCACGGGGTCTTCTAAGAACAGTATGCAGAAGGTTTGTTTGGCCAGAAAAGATGCAAGTATGTGCAAAGTTGGGATAGACACACAACATTATCTTGAAAATTTTGGAGAAAGTTTAGAGTACACAAAAGAATAGAAAGAAACTGACTATTCCACTGGATATTCTTGATGTTTTTGTGATTTCTTACCCACCAACTAGATGTTCTCAAAATTATCAAAAATGACTAACTGTCTTGAAATAGCTTAAACCTACGACAATTTCAACACTCAACAACAAAGTCATCCCAAAGTTAAATGCTAAGAAACCAGAGAAGTGAATAATTGAATTAAAACAACGAAGCAAGAACCGTAACCAAGAAAAGGTGTTCATGGGAAGTCCATTTTTGTAAACCTGCTTTATGTAGATACTTTTCCCGGAATAATTAGGGCCGGTGATGATATTGATTCGTCCTGAAAAGACGAGTCTATGATGACAATCAACAGGAATGTATAATAATGGGTATGAGAATAAAATAAGCCAACAACTAATTTGGTGATAAGACATCTATAATTCCAAATACCTTCATCCAGAATCTTTGTATCGTTGGGAATAAACACGTCTACTGTCATTTCCTGTAAAACATGCCTGATAGAAAAAACAACTTTTGTATCACCTTTGATGAATGCCAATTTGGTAAAAAAAGTGGTTTAAATCCTAGACAGCTCTAACCTTCCATTTCTTATATCAAGCATGCTTTCTGCAGTCAAAATAGGCCTCACATAATTGTTCTGACGAGCAACCAATGCTAATGACAAAGAGCTAGAGGATAATACCCCGTATCAGAAACTTTAACTGAACCTTGAAGAAACATAGAACTTCAGAGAGAAGAGCAAGGAAGAATTGACATTGAATTTAAGTCCTGCTTACCAATCAAGCTCAGCTGCAAAATTAACAGCTTTGAGTATAGGTACCGAGAATTGAAGTATGCGCATGGCAAGGTCCCTTGTAATTGCTCTCTCCATGTCTTGGAAAATAAACAGTAAAAGAGAAAGACGAGAAAGCAACAATCAACGTGAATTATGTCGTGACATTAAAACAAGTAAGTTATAGGCAAAAATAAATGGGTTGATTGTGCAAAATTTTGAACTTGCAAGTTCTTAGAGTGGGTGGTTCGTTGCACATCTTCAACATCAAAATAGTACACATGTAATACTTACACCCACATTTGTTGTTGCGAATCAACAAAATCCCAAGCCATTGACATTGTTTTTAAGTCTGGGCTTATAAGGAATTTTCTTAGCATGCATACCCAAAATTTTATGATATATATCTCCTAAAAGGTCATCCAGTTCCCGTGTCTTTGCAGTGCGGTAGAAAAACTTCTTAGAATCTCCACCCTCGTCCGAAAACTATGCGTTTAACAAAACATAAACATTGATAGATAAGAATGTCTTCATAATCACATGTATGATAAAATGAGGCACATGTAAGTCGATGACGTACAGAAAATTCAAAATCTTGAAGTTTCTCTAGAATTTGTTCATCAATTTTTTCTTCAAAAATGCACATTAAGTATCCTGCAGTTATAAACAAACAAAAAATTAGTCAGAAAATGGTGCAGCTTACCTGAGAAAACTCCGTCCGAGCTCATCTTTCAAATTACTTCATGTTAGACAAAATAAAAGTACATCCCATTGGTTTACGAAGTTTGTGCGCTGTGAAACTGTTTTGGCTAGGAACATTAAAGGAATTGTTAACAAAGCAGCTCATAGGCTGTTGAAGAAGCTACTGCAGGTTAATCAAATTGAGAGTCAATAGATTATTGGGCCCATGAGAAATGTCCACGATTTGGAAAGAAATTTAACTTTTTAATATTTAGTTTTTATTTTTTGTAAAGAAAAAAAGTAATTGAAATAATCTGCAAGCCCAAGGCTGCAGAATGACACAGTTGGCTGGGTGGAGCTGATCAAGACTTGAAAGTATTATTAAGCTGTATTGAAGTTGAATTTCCATCACCATTCTCAAATATAAAATCCACCATTAAATTTCAAACCAACCTATCTGGTGTATATAAACAATACAAGGAATGAATTTTTCTCTGGATGTGTGAGGAAGCCGTGCAAGTTCCAGTGATGACACCTGTAACGTGCAGGTAAGCATTAATTTAACATCACCAGACATGGAAAATATTCAACAAACATGATTAACTAAAGAAATCAAATGCTACCTCTTCCAAAAATTCAGGCAGCTCCTCGTATATTTGCCTCAGCTCATCCAACTTAATAGAAGAAAGAGCTTATCAGAACCTCAAAGAACAAACAAAAGATATTGGAGTAACGGTGATCTCTAATTGTAAACCAAAAGCCATAAACGCTACATAATCACTACCTCGCCACAGAAACCGTCTTTTACTACTGTCTCATAATCCTTATCTTTACTTCGATTAACATCAATAACACCAATTACCTACATCAATTGCAACAAAACACACAAATTAAAAACAAACAGCAATATATTAACTATAAGGCTTATAGTACATTTGGTGAAACTTCATGAATTGATTGATCCACTAAGTGGCAAAGGGGAAAAAAAATCAGAAAATGGTCTTTTTTTATACAAAATAAAGTCACAAATTAAATTTATATATCATAGTACCCTGTGAACTTAGTTCAACATTCATGCTGGACTACAAATTGAATTTCAAATTCATACAACTGAGTAGATTTTAGGCAGTGTTTATTAAGAAGAATAGCTCAGGAAACAAATTAACTTCCTCCCTAATCGTTCTCACCTTTTATGTGTCTAATCCCCAGATTAACCAATCCCAGTGACCAGTACCATAGCCATAACCAAAAAAACCTCCAAATTTGTTTGAGATCCTCTTGTTGATAGCTATCCCCATGCAGGTTGGAATAGCTCCATTCTAATGTATACATACGTCCTTAAACAAAACTATTAGTTACTTAAAGAATTCCAATCCCAGCCCCTCTACCATCCTCCGAAAGCACTTCCGTCCCCGCTAAAACATCTGTCCCCAAACCCCACCCCCCACATTACAGCATCCGGCCGTCCAACACGATCACCACAACTGCCACTTCCCAAACCTACCCACCACTACACATATTCTAGCCACCCATCTCAGTTACTAACTTACTATGATCACAAGTTCATCAAAATTCACGACTTCGTTAATTTCTCTAACCAATTTACATGGTCATTCACTTGCAATCAAGTGCACACATACACATATATAGAATTTGGTAATAATTTCCAGTGAATTGTGACAAAGAGGTGGTAATCTGGGTTAACAGTGGTGATGAGAGGGAAGAGGACGGATGGAGAGTGGAAAGTGGTAAACAAGGCAGGGGAATGACATGCTGATAGTGGTGACCAGGGTAGTTTTGTCAAGTTAATAAAAATCCTCTGCATTAGACATTTTATAAATGTATCAATGAAACTAAAGATTTAAAATATAGGTGCATTTTTCTCCTATGGTTTGAGAATATATGGTTATTTTGTTCCCTTCATTTCATGCAGAGATTTCCTTACTACCTACTGTACAGAAATGGAATTTATTCTTGCTCCATTACCTACTTATACCAAATACAGAAATGAGAATTGTTGTTCAATTACATTACTTTATTTATCAATAGAAGATCTATTGCTTTTCCTCAGTTCCATTTGGGAAACCATCAATATAAGAAATGGGAGTGATCAAGACCTTAATAACTATCTCTTATGCATCCATTGACTTTCTCTCTCGTAAAAGGCAAAACTTTAGGGCTCTTGGAGAATGAGTACTAAAAGCCTAATTACGAGTATTATATAAGGCAAAATCCTTACTGCTACAGTGAAAGGCCGAGTATCCAGCCATTAGTAGATATACAAAACATAGACAAACAAAAACTAGGAAGATCAACATACCAGTTCATAGACATATGCCAGATCTGTGGAGAAGTAAAGACCAGCCTGAAATGAAATTTAGGGAGCAATAGAAAAATAAAATATAGAGTACCAAAAGAAGAGTTCAATAACAATAAGTTAATACCTTCTCAACTACATCCAAGTTCAAATGAGCAAGTTGTTCTCGAAGAGTTACGGAAATGCCTACTTCAAATATCTTGTTGATATGCAGCAGTGAACAAATGCTCTAAAAAACAAAATTCCAATAGTTACATATTTTCAAAGAAGAAATAATATTTTGTCAGGTTATAACCAACATACAAATGGAAACAGGGTGGAAATAAAAAGAAATATGAGTGGGAAGGGTTGAACTATTGGCATCCAAACATAAAGATTGAGTCTTGTTAGTTGTTATTATGTCATGTGCTCGCAACTAGTTTATTAGGTACTCTCAATTTACCCAAAAAGGTAATGTCTCGGTACTTAATTCTACTCTTTATGTTATTTTATAAGGTTGAGAGTTTGGTATCTCATAAATCCTGGAAGAGGAACTAGGTTTAGACCCGTGCAGCAAATATTAGTTGTCGCCATTGTTTCTAAATATTTGAACACAAAGCACATATACCGTGATTTTTACTTTTTTAGAGACTATGTTTATCCATTTCTGCCTAATCACTAGTTATTGGATATCAGAACATATATTGTCATACTATCTATCAGATTGCTAAAAGAAAGGAAAGAATACAATGACAAAACAGTGCTCCGCAGGAAAAGCGGTATAGACAAAGTAATGACCTCTCCCATAACCTAGAAGTTAGAGCTAGTATCAAAAAAGCAAAATGGCATACCTTGAGAAAAGCTGACCAATCACCACTAGTACATACAGAACTCGGAGAGTTGATTTTCTTTAAAAACACAAAAGATAATTGAATCAAGATCTCTGGAATATAAAAAACACGAAACAGAACATAGAGAAGGAGAAAATGTTTCAATTATAATTATTTATTCTATTAAAATGCTGAAAACAACAAGACAAGCTTATCCGTGAAAAAGGAATTGATATAATCGTAATGCTGGTTTCATGCCATCAACTTAACAATGGTCAATTTCAGCAACATACATAAAGAGTTAGTTGTTACATCAGTTTAGCGAACGAATTGGACTGTATTAGAAATAATATAAGATGGAAAACAAAAATAGTTTTTTTTTTTTTTTAAATAGAGAATATCTATGCTCAACTATTGATTGGGACCTAAACAATTAGTTGTAATACATCTTGATCAGTCATGTTGGATAACTCTATTCGCATAATAATCATACATTAAAGTCATTAGGAAGAGGAAAAAGAGACAAGATATTTACCTTAAGTATGTGGGAAATATCTTTCACAGACTTCAATGTTTCACGTAAAGAAGCCAACAATTCTTCAGCAGAAAGGAAAAATGATATCTTGATCCATTAAGGAAACGCTTCCATTCCATACAGATCAAAGATAGAAAATTCATGTATAAAAAACATTTTGAAATCCTTGGTAATTTATGAAATCATCTCCATAAAAATGCTCGAAAACAACATATTACCTTTATGCACTCAGGGCCTCATCTCAGATTAACTCATAATTTCTACCTTCATTGATTGATACTAGTAAGCTATAAGCTAACCCCAAAATGACAAGGGTGGCTCCATGCAAATTAGCCCAAGGATACAGTATCAAGACGACTGTTCAACTTATCAAGGTTTAATATGGGCCTCAGGAACCAGTTCCTAGTTAAAATTTATTATTAGCAAGAGCCTCAAGCACAAATAATGTACAGTAGCAGCAAGAGTAAAATATCTGAATTTAAACTTACCTCAAGAGGTGTCTACCCATTGGTGTAACACACTGAAAAAGTACAGAAAATCACTCTCAACATTCCTTTTTTTTTTTTTTTTTTTGGCAATATTCTCAACAATTAATATCATAGCAAGTCTAGAAATCAGAAGCCTATGCAAACCTTATTCATCATTCCATATACAGAGAACCTGCAATAAAAAAATATTAGTGTACATCCATTATAAACCTATAATCGAGATTATGTCAGTGCATTTACCCTTCCTTGGCTCTACCAATTCCCATATGGCTTGGATGTTTATCAATTTGGAATATTTGCAATGCCTCATGGGCAGCTGAATCAACTTTGAGAAAATTGTTTCTTGACTATTCATTAAGGCATACATCTTAGTATAATGAATATAACTTTCTGGGAAAAAAGTATACAGATATAGCAGAAGTACAGAACCCAAGTACGGAATTATACATGAAAGGAGGAAAAAGGAAAAATAGAGAAGATACAGTGAAATTTCAGTGATCGAGTCAATCTTGATTGATGCAGCCCCAAACTCTTGTTGTTCTATGGTGTCTATTATCTTATCATTCTCTAAAATGGCAAGAAGTCCACCACTTGCACGGATTTGAACATCACTTCGGATGTCCATCATAGAACTAAGCTACAGTACACAGAAAGAACAATCAGATGTCTATGAATCTTAACAGGGAGAAGTGCTCCTATCTTCTGATAATGTTTTGAGTCCAGAAGAACCAAACCAAAGGAAAACTTAAAGGCATGTCTGAACTTCACAATATGCATATTCAACGACTGGTTCCAGGTTACAGCAGAAGAAACTGGAGATACCAATGACATATTACAAGACAGACTCTCTTGAACAACCCGGGCATTGCAATATTCTCAAGCTAAATCTTTCTGGCTCTGGCATACCAGAAATGCAATTTAATAACAAAGCAAATGAAACTTGTATCCAACTAAAAGATGTAGCATCACTAAACAAGAAGAACAATGTGTCATTCAACAAGATATCAAGTGCTATCAAAGCAGTACTGCAATGTAATTTTCCATTCACGTGAATTTTGGTCCTTCCCTAATAGTTACATAAAGGATGCTCTTAACGGGCTAAACATTTAGACCCTTTTTAATCCTATGCAACTCTTATTCATTAATATTGAGGCGAATGTTAATTTAAAATTTGATTATCAGGCTTAAAAACTGATGTCTGAAGTAGGGACATCTTTCTGGAAAGCATTCTGCTAATAATCTGTAAAATGTTGTGATGCTACAAATAGAAGATCAGCCATATAACTTAGTTTAAGTTCCTGCTTCCAATAAAAATGGGGCAATTCACATGTTCCCAACAATCATTAGCATATGAATGTTCAAATAGTCCAAGTTCATAAGCATGCTTTTTCCATAATCATTGAGTTTTGTCAATGCTTCACACTGATCATGAACTGTAAATAAGAGGGTTTCAACTTATTATTCTCTCCTGTCTGGAGTTATTAGATCACATTCCAACAGCACATCTTCCTATAAACAGAAATTTCTACTTGTAACATATCATGCTGAACAACTTTTGCTTGTCGTTCCACTTACAAAAAGGGGAAAAAAGCATAACTGGTATCTAGCAGAACTATGGGAAAGAATTTAAAGTAAATATGGCTTGTTAATGTGTTACTTGATTGTCTTAAGTCAATGATCGGAAATGGTGAATAGATAAACATTACGAGGTAATTAATGCTCTGGCAGAAGGTTGGGTGAAAAATTGAATTGAAGGATGGAGATGGAGCATTGCAATCTAGAAACAGGGAGATAGAAGAGGGAGCAGTCTACAAATGTCTTTACGATTGATTTCGTGGGCAACAGCGTCTATTTATGATATTGATGTTGGGGTCTATATGCATGCACTTGGTGCTGGAAAGCAAAAATTTGATTCTAGGAAAAAGAGCTCAAAAAATCAAATTGATCTCTAAGGTACTGGGGCTTCCTATATTTCCATATTTAGTCTATTGTTGTAAATAAACAAAGAACGAATGCCTCTTCTTTTCATTGCCCCTTTACCACCAACTATACCATCATAATGCCAGCCCGTGATAATATATATCTCTTCCAACTTCTATCCCTTCTTTATCAACATACCTCAATAACTACATGCAATAGCACGTGCCTCCCTTTCTCTTTATGATTATATCTCGTGCATATCTTGTGCGTGAATCTTAAAATACGGGCAACTTGTAAAAGTACATACAAGTAGGGTGGGTCAATCATGAAAACCCAAGAGATACCACACTACTTGACATGTCAATTTTTAGAGTACAGACAGGCATATTAACTGTGTTTATAAAAAGAATTCAACTTACAAAAGAGATCCTTTCTTTGATATTTAACCCTTCATCCATTCCTGTCACTTGAAGGTACGTTAATCTGCTCCAAAAAAAGAACCACTAAAGAAAGTATTACTACTATAAGGGAACTCTAAAGTAAGGTGATTATTAATCAATAGTTTCTAATATAAACTCTACATTTGTCGAGAATATTTAAAATCAAAATATAAAGCATAGACTTTTATATCCTATTCTTAGCCATTTATCAAGCACCAACCAACTGATCAAATGGCACGATTTGAGTTCAGAGAACTTATACTAAAATGTAACTTTACGGCATCCCTCAAAATGAAATCAAACAAGTTTTTCTATTGAAGAATGATGATATCCTCCATAAGTTTTTCTATTGAAGAATGAATAATATTATCAGCATGGAAATCAAATCCCGTGTGCAAGAAACTCATTATCGATTCCTTTATACTCCATAAGGGAATTAATCAGATAACTCCGCTGACATCTTCTTTACAGCCATAATTTAATGATGTTCTTTAGTTTCTGAGAAAATGGTGAAAACCCAATTAACAGAAGTGAATACTATATTTTTCATATAAATATGGGTTAAGTTTCCAAAAGTGCTACACTAATTAGAATGTGTCTTTGCGCAGAAAGTGTAGCAGATGGCAGTTCCTAGTGAGTAGTGACAAAAATCACCCCAATTCGTGAATAACTATAAACAAAATTGAAATTTTGAAGGGTATACATCAGTACAGTGTTCCCCAATTTCTTCACCTGTGCCATGCTTGCTCATAGCTAAATAATGAACTTTTCACGAGCTTTACAGTCGGAGCTTCACTGGTCCCATCTGTATCACTTTCAAAGAGTAAAAAAATGACTCCACCATGGGAAGTTGAATGAGACATTAAGTAAGCAGCTTACCACTTCTTTGTAAAGCAGCCAAGAAGGATTCTTCACTCTTAGTGCTGGTATAGATTGTGCAGGGCTTGGCTTGATATTTTACTAAATCAAAGTTTATAAGAGAGAATTGCATAAGGTGCATGAAACCAGAGGCAGGACATGCTGCTAGAACATTTTCTTTAAAATTTGAGCGCATCTAAAGAGCTGATTGTTATCTTAAGAAAGAAAACCCTAAATATAAAACAAAATTGAAGCAAATCTTCCAAGTAAATTAAATAAAGACACGAAATCAAGCATACTGTGTCAACTCTGAATGGGAGCACCAATCAAATCTTAATGGGGCAAAAAGTTCATACCCATGTCAACCAACTGAAAATCTTCACTTCCATCTTCCCAAAATTCCAGCACGTGGAGTTGACAAATAATGGAATCAAAATAAGAGACGCCAACTCTGGAAAATGATTAATTCATAGTGAGATTTTCTTTTCTCCTTTTATTGAGGAAAATTGCACCATGATACAAACTCTTATTTCAACCTCGTCATATAATGCCCACACTAGTATTTGCTTGCAAGATAATTATGACCAAAATAATATGATAAAAAAAAAGAGGCTCACCTACGACCATGCATGACACATGCCATATACACCTGTAGCAGCCAGCCATAAGAAAGAAAAGTTTAGGCATAATCTTTTATGAATAAACACATGCCTGAAAACCTTTTTAGTGTAGAATATGGTACAAGGCAAAAATTATGGGAGTATGTGTCTCAATACAGGTTCATTAGAAGAATGGGCTGAAGCAGTCCAAACCTATTGAGTCAGTCGGGCAAAACACTGTCAGACTTCCCCATATCATGGCAAGTCTACTACTTCTTTTTGGAGGTTGAAGGGGGAATTGCATATAGAAATTTTGAATGAATGGGTCTTGATTAGGTATGTTAAAGAGCCGAGTTTTGTAGAGCTTGTTAGTGGATAAGATTCCTTTGAAATCCAAGCACAGATAATTTCAAACATTATAACTAGTGGAATTGTAAATATCCTGCTCTGATATACATTTACTTTATGAATAATTTTCTATAAACCGTCCCTGTCGTTTAGTTCTTCCATCTACTTGTAACAATTTCTCTTTCTAATATTGTGAATTCACAACTTGACTATCATTTCTTTTAAATCCATCAATCCCAAAAAAGTCTCTGAAAACTAGATAAAATAAGCACTTGTGTAGTTCTACAATTGAAGAGCTTCCAATACATGTATTAACAGCAAACTTTTGCCACGGAAGAAGGCCACAGCAGCGAAAATTCAAGTCATAGGTCTAAAGATCTAATTAAGGTTCCGTTTGACAGAGATTATAAACTAGTTTATAAATCAATATTGGTTTATTTGAGTTGAAATTGTTGACTTTTCATGTTAAAAGTAGGTTGAAAAGTCAAAAATGACGGCTGAAATAAACTAAAAACTGTTTATAAACCATGCCAAACATTCGGAAATAATCAGATTGATTAATCTGTGAGTTTGTTTTTTATTTTTCTTGTTGTTCTTTACTTCCTCAGAAACCAAATCAGAACAAAATTATCAAATGCATATACTGATACACGAACACACATAGAGAAAAAAGACATGATAAATCCATTAAGATTATTTAGACTAGAATGGCGCTTATAACAGTTCATACGTAGTAAGCGTTGCAGTAGAGCAAAATTTCGAGACTAAGGAAAACTGAAATAACAAAAGATCAAAATTGAATACCTGAGGTACGGCTTCGGTTTCGTCGATTTCTTCCATAACTTTGTAACCTCAATTTTCCACACGCACGGAGAGAGTGAGAGAGAGAGAGAGAGAGAGAGAGTGAAGGAATTTCGAAAGCCGTTAGCTTTTACTACTTTAAAAAAGTGAAAACAAAAAAGGCGGTAAGCATGAGTCGGGATTGCGCTTTTCTCTACTTAGTAGCGATTTTAATGTGTGTTTGGAAAAGAAAAAAAATTCTATGCAATTAAGAAAATAAAAATCACCAAACTGATAAGAAAATATTTCTCTTAGAATTGACAAAAAACAAGTTTAAAGTAGTCGTACCTTAAAATTTATTTTCATTTTCCACCTTTGTATCAAACAGTCAAAGTAAAAAACATTTTTCATGGATGTGACATTTTTTATAGAAAACTTAAGGGTGTGTTTGATTGGAAATGGTAGAAAAGAAAAAAAAATTGGTGTGTTTGATTGACAATGGTGGAAATGGGTCGAAAAGGAAAACAATTTCCATGTAAGGTCGAAAAAAAAACCACCAACATGATGAGAAAACATTTTCCAAGAAAATAGCCAAATCCATTCTTTAAGTGATTGTACCTTAGAAAACATTTTCTTTTTCCACCTTCTATCAAACAGCTAAAGTTGGAAAATATTTTCCACTGAAGTAACATTATTTTCTATGGATGTGACATTTTCCATAGAAAATTGTACAATCAAACACAGTCTTCATGTAAAAAGGAAAATAAAAACCACCAAAATGGTGAAAAGATATTTTCCACCAAAATGGCCAAATTCATGATTCAAGTGATTGTACATTAGAATTCATTTTCCTTTTCCACCTTGTATCAAACAGTCAAAGTGGAAAAATATTTTCCTCTTATGTAATATTATTTTTCTCGGATGTGACATTTTCTATGGAAAATAGTGCAATCTAACTGACCCTTTTAAATGGACTATTTCTCCTGTCAAAATGAAAAAGATCTATAAAATATTTGTTTTAATGTGTTATTTTAATTTTCTAATTTACTCTTGTTAAATTAGCGGTAGTACTGGCAATGGGGCGAGGAGGGACGGTCCTCCTTCCCGTGCCTAGTCTCATCGAGAATTTTTGAAATGTGGAGTCGGACGGAGTGAGATTAAAAATCTCTATTTTTTACGGTATCATGATACTAAATACATATATATAATGTTACATACTCTTATCAATGCTCACATCTATTCACCGAATCAAATTTCTTTAGATGTTGAAAAAATTGGGTAATTAGTGCCCATTTGACAGAGATTATAAACCAGCTTATAAACTAATATTGGTTTGTTTGAGTTGAAATTGTTGATTTTCAAACCATTTTAACGTAAAATGATAAAATTGTCATTTTTACTTTGAAATGACATTTTGTTGATTAAAGGTAATATGGTGGTTATTTCATATTAAAAGTAGGTTGAAAAGTCAAAAAAATCGACTGAAATAAACCAATTTTAGTTTATAATCCCTGTCAAACGAGTTATAAATTTGATGTGTGGATAACAAGATTTCTATTTTGGAACATGGTGCTCTATACTTATTTACTCTACAATTGCTTTAGACGCAACAAAACTCTTCTAAGGGATTGTTTTACTAAGTTTTTGATAAAAGCTTTTAGCATATTTGATAAAAATTGGTATAACATATGGTTGAAAAGTTGTGGATCTCATGAAATTTGTTGTTAAAATTGAAGTTTGGTCAGTTGAAAAGTTGATAAAAAAATTTTAAAAAATTATCAAACAAGGGCTAAATCTTTAATGTTGGTTGGTTAAACATGTTTATATTTCCATGGTACTCTTTTTTATTAAAAACTGAAGTTACAGCATTGAGGCGAATTCGGTAAGGATTCAAAAGGCACTAGACTTCTATGTAATGTTACCTCTAATCTCTACATTGTTAAAATGGGACTTCCTGAGGTCTTACTGCTACTGATTGGTTTTAAAATCATTGAATGCTGAACCTGTTATTTTAGCCACTGATGTCTAGTGTTGGAAATTTCGGCTAGGTTCAGTACTAGTAGGTGCTGATGCCACCCTGTCCACACACTAAAGTTTGTCGAGGTTGTTCGACTGAGTGCGAAAACTATATTGTTGTCACTCGTCAATAAGGCATCTGGATTGAGAAAGTTGATAATGTATGTTACATATGTTCTATGCAGTTTGGTTGGTTTTCTTGGAACAGGGATTCTGAGATGCAACTTTTTGTAGTCTACCTTTCATGGCATATGATTCTGAATCAGACAAATACAATGAACTAACAGAGATAAACATGAGGATTGCTAGTTGTCTTAACATAATCAAGGTTGTACTTTGATCTACTATCCAATCCTATCAAATACTGCAAACCAAACATGCTTGACGTGTTTAACCTTTATAACTTCTGTTATAGCCTTACAGGTGTATGAAAAGTGGAGACAATGCTACTACATCCAGATAAAGTTGTAAAGATCACAGTTCAGTCGTTTCAAGAGACTTAGCATAATATTTGGTTAGATAATATCCAATAGTCCTTCTTCTTCTGTTTTTAACGAAATGAGAAATAGATTAACTCTTTGAGCCATGAGATCTGCTATTGTTGCTTTTTTATTTCCTCAAGGGCTTTCGGCATTGGCGTGCTCCCTTGCTAATCTTCGGGGGGATTTTTATCATTGGGACTATTGTTCTCATTTGTCTTATCCAACTGAAGATCCTTGTAGACGATCTGTGGCACGACAAAATTGGCAATCCAGTATGCAAAAAGAAGTAGAGCACTGTAGTACAGGAAAAAAACGGACATCGTTGTTAACAGAAATTATTGACTGGTAAGAGATTTAATTTTTAAGTATATGCCATAACAAACCTTGTTCGAAGCAGAACTGCTAAGTCTGGAGAGGCAGCGGGAGACACTGCAGCGAGAAAGGGGGAATCAGGTAGAGCCATGGTCCTAACTGAGACTGGAGAGAATCTATTCCAACTTTTCTGAACCCAGGCAGATTTAGCACTGGAAAACAAAAAGAATTTGTCTGTCTTAATTTGTTGCATATATCTGCCCTCAAATGGTGTCAGCGATAGAGGTGAGTGACAATTGATGCACTTCATTTTGCAATTAGGTTGAATTCAGTTTTCTGTTCTACAGTTTGTGACTGATGATACCATATTATTTGGATAATGTTTTGGGATGCAGGATGTGAATTTTTTGTAGACCTCTAGTTATTGGCTAAGGCTTGGATAAGTAGAAGTTGTCCTAACTCCTTGGATTTTATGCTTTAGATATTCAAACTGACCCACCTGGCTACTCTTGGTAACCACCCATCCTGCACCTCCACCATTCTTCGGGATCCTTGAACTCTTGAAGCTGTAGAAAATCGATGCGTATTTAGTGATTGTTTGGTAAATTTTTTTATAGATTTTAAGTTGTGGGTCCTACAAAATGTGTGAATAAAAAAATATGATCATCTTATAGAATATAGATGCTTATAAGCACTCCCAAACATGTGGTAGGGGCCACCTCTCCAGACCGACCAATTCACAGCACTATTTGAGCCTAATGGGATCTCAGCTGGGGCAAACAAGGGTTGGACGGCTCGACCCACCTTTACACCCAATTGTCTAAGCGGAATTGATCTCTTGCCCCTTGGGGGCAAGAAATCCTTGCCCACATACTTGTCAGCATGTGGGCAGTTGATGTAAAAAGCAGCTTTTTACATCAAATTCTTGCCCACATACTGACAAGCATATGGGCAATGAGCATGTGGGCAGTTGATGTAAAAAACAGCTTTTTACATCAAATCCTTGCCTACATGCTGACAAGGGCAAGGATTCCTGCCCACCTGTAAACAGGAGATCATGATTCATTGTCTAAGATTCTTGTTTGCAAACATACCAGCCTTAAAAATGCTACCAAATAAAGAGAGGTATTTCCATCTTAACAATGGAACAACTATTCTAACATCTTCGTAATTAAATAAATTCTACCAAAAAAACAGGTATATATTTCCACCTTAGCAATGGAACAACTATTCAACATCTTCATAAATAAATTAAGTGCCTGTTAGGCTTGGATTAAAAAGAGTTTATTCGAGTTAGTCAAAATTCTTTAAAAAACCGGGCCCACCTTCACGTGTACTCAAACAGTAAAATCATGGTTGAATGGTCAATTGTTGTGGCTGAATGTGTAAATCTCCAGGTGATTTTGCAAACCCACTTCCAAACCTATTTCATGCGTCAGAGATTGGCAGATTGGTCAAAAGCAAATAAACCAATTTCAAGTTTTTAATCTGCATCAAACATGCAATAAGTAAAGATAGTGTGTCTAACTTTATTTAATTTAAAGTACTAAACATGTTATTTTGAAAACAAAATTTCCTTCCACTATACATTGGTTTACCTGTTGTGTGGTTAGATCCGTGTGAGTACAAGCATTGCAAATAATGTCACATGTCCTAGTCATTGTTGAAGCTTAGAAGCGTAAAAAAGATTGGACTGAGTCCGTCTCATTCAGAAAATGGGAGCCCGACATATATAACTTCTTCTTCTTCTTTTTTTTTTTTTTTTTTCCCTATTTGTACATATTTTTGTCATTTTTTATAAAGGAAAATAGAAAAAGATAAAAATGAGTTGCATGTGCCAACTTGGATCTCTAGACACGTCAACGGTCAACCCAACCAAACCAGTTTGATATCTCCATTGAAGTCTTGACAAAATTTAAGTTGTGTTAAGATTATTTAAAGGCTAACCGGGGCAACAATATAATTACTCATCATTTCATTGTCAAAATCAAACACACAACCTTCGGGAATAAAAAAAATCGAACACATGAAATCTGCCATGCTCTATCATATAAAATTATTTCGTGAATCGGGAACAAAGTCAATAAGAAACCCCAAACTAGTGTAATCACTCTTCTCAGAAATAATTAAAGAGCTCAATATAAAAACAAATTTACACTTGCAATTTTTTTTTGCATTTAATTTGATGAGAATCTTTTAACACTTTAATGGTAGTCGAAACTGTCATCTAAATGAGTACCGTAACAATTTTTAAAAATTGCTAAAACTATCATTAGAAAATAAACGGTATTATACATGACATGAAAATTTGAAAATAGTGTTTAGCAACTTCTATTTCTTTTTAGAATCAGGCATGGTGCCTCAAATAGACCATTGAGACTTGAGAGGATCCGAACTAAGGTGAGAGGATCGCACACACGCTCTATGCTTTTTCGAGCTTTCACTCTAGCCCATAGATACACATAGCCCGGCATGTGTCTTGATTTCTAACTTCTGGTTTGATTTTTAACATCTGGTTTTACACTGGTACCTACTCGTGGGCACGGCCCCCTTCACTGGGTTTGTAAATGTTGTGGGTGTGCCGAATCTTCTTTTAGAATTCAAAAGTGATGATTGTTAGTTTTTGTTGTCACTCAATAGTAGTTCAACCACACATTTTATCCATTTTTATCAAAATATACTAAAAAAACTGATTTTTAACAAAATTAAATACACACTTAGTTTCGCCTTTAGCCAAAAGAGCCTAGTCAGTTCTAGCCCAAGCCTTTGATATTAAGCCCATGTTGTATTTTCTTGTTAAAAGTAAAATAATTAATTTTGAGTGAAACTAATTATTGTTGAAAAGTAAAAATTTATATGATATATGCATGTATTTATATCAAAAGAAGATCTGATATTTATTTTGAATTTTTAAAGTGAAGCAGTTCAAAGCACGTTTCAAGTTCAAAGCTTTCTCTCTCCATATCACATGCTGCCTATCTATCTTTCTCTCTTTCCACTACTCTTTTATTTTTTTAACAATAAATTTACCGCGTGTGCACACTCTTCATCGTTGAATTTTTCAAAGAGAAGTTGAAATTGGTGTTTTGGAGCTGTCAACATCAAGGGAAGAAGTAAATATTCATTTATTTCTCTCAAGTTTAAGGTCGGATACCTTTATGTGCAAGTGGCTTGTCCTTTACCTTGCGTTTGGTAGGGATTAAAAATTCATTTTAGTTTTTTTCAGTCGTAATTTTTGACTTTTCAACCTATTTTTAACATGAAAAGTCAACAATTTCAACTCAAATAAACTAATTTTGATTTATAAACTGTTTATAATCTCTATCAAACACACTCTTATATAATTATATACGTATTTTTTTGTCATATTTTACATGAAATGCTAATTGATTTAGACGGTTTTGTTCTCCTCCTCACTAGTGGAGAAGTTATTTTCCCCACTAAGACAAGTATTTTCTCCACTAGGACACTGATTGGAGGGGGAGAAGAACAGCCTTGTTGATTTAGAGGTACTATATACATCGAAATGAAATGCGATATTTCTTTGGATTAACCTCGAAAAAATATACAAAAATGTAAGTACTCATTGATCACCGACTGCTCTCATTGGAATGGTGATATGGAATGTTATAACATACTTTTAATTAAGAGTTTTACTTATTGTAGACTCTCACTTACACTCCCACTTTTGAAATGGAATATTTGGTCAAATTATTATGAATAATGCTACGTGTACATCTTCACTTATACTCATAC
Organism: Forsythia viridissima; assembly: GCA_030279155.1. Classification (NCBI taxonomy): domain Eukaryota; kingdom Viridiplantae; phylum Streptophyta; class Magnoliopsida; order Lamiales; family Oleaceae; genus Forsythia; species Forsythia viridissima. The sequence continues at coordinate 2,730,077 of CM059033.1, forward strand.
TTACACTTGCTTATGTAGTAAAATAAAATAATGAAAATAAAATTCAAAATAATATTTGGTCAAATGTTTCACCCCTAAATCCTACTGTCACACAAGCATGTGTAAGAGTGGATGTAAGTGAAGATGTACAAGTAGCATTACTCAATTATTATTTATTTTCAATTTTCTTTCATTATTTTATTTTACCACATAAGCAAGTATAAGTGGGAGTGTACAAGTAGCAAAATTCTTTAATATTATGATTATGATGTTGTATTATTCTACTCAATATTTTAACTACTCACTTCTTCATTTACGAACTTTCAGGTTGGTCCGTAAATGAAGAAGTGAGTAGTTAAAATTTAACAGATTGGTCCGTAAATCTGTTAAATTACTTGGTGCAATAAATCTGTTAATTGCACCAAGTAATTTTTGCAATAAATCTGTTAAATTTTTTATCAATTTTTTAATTATATATTTCATCAATTTTTATTAAAATCTATTAAAACTTTTATTAGAACTCTTCATTGGATTGTAATTAATGTTTTTAAGTGGTTAGTTGACTAACTGAGATTTTCTTTCCTGATACTTTTTAAATTGCTTTTGGGAATTAAAGTCTTTTGAAAGGCTAATTGACCTATTATCCATTGTGTTATGCTATGGGTTTAGTTCATGTCAAAGGTTGGGTATTCATAGTTAAGTCTTTATCTTTGTCCAAGCATGCTGAGTAGATTTTATTTGGGTCTTGCATGTTTCTTTCTTGCTTTAATGACAATAGTTAAGTGTTTTATTGTTATTTTTGCCCCCAAAAAAAATAAAATCGAGAATTGAAATTATTAGTAATACTTTAAACACATGTTTGGTAGGGTTAAAATTATTTTTTAAGTGTTTAATTATATTATAAGTTGCTAGTGAATATGTAGATAAAAAGTGAGTTGTAAGTTGTGGGTCCTATGAAATATATGAATAAAAAATATATTTGACCAATTGAAATTATAATTTAAACAATCTCAAACATGTCATAAGTTCATTTGAATTTGAGGCATTACATGCTGTGTGCATGGACAGTGTCGGTGTGACCGAATCATAACAAAATTATTTGTTTGTTATATATGTATATGAACACAAAAAAAAATTATTATAAAATTTGAATTAAAATATTCATAAATTTAGGGTCAAAAGTCATAAGAACTTTAAATATGAACATGTCATAAAGTCTTCCATAAGGCAAAAATGGTACCATGGAGAAATTTGCCTCTTTGAAATTATTATTATTGTTGCTTGTATTAATTACCTAAGACACTAGTGGAGAAGGTGAGCATTAATTAAAATTTTCAAATGTCACATCGGAAATTTATGATGTGTGCCTTTATATATGGATTATGAAGAAAATGAAATTGATTTGCCTCTATATATGGTCTTGTTTGAGTCCCACAAGCCTCGACTTTCCCTACTTTAAATTCAAAAAGATAATTACATATAAAAAACGGAAAAGAAAAATAATTTCACGCGGATAACATTCGACTTTTCACTAGAATCCACAAAAGGTGGCCTTGAAACTGAAAGTCGTGTACAAAAGTGATAATTTTTATTTTTGCCCCGTCAATATAATGCTATTAGAGTCAAATTTCCCTTCCACTCATCCACGTCCCTTTGCCCTGAATTGAAAGTTTTTCTTTGAGCAATTCAAGTTAAATAAAAGTATGTGTTTGGTTAAAAATAAAAAAAAAAAAAATTCTAAATTATAAACAGTAGGTCCTACTGTGAAAAAAAAAAAGTAAATAAAAATTGTGAGTCCTACGTGGTGTGTTGATAAAAATAATATTTAAACAATCTATATGTACTTATAAGCATTGACAATTTTTAAATAAATGGTTTTATTTGTTTAACTCATTAGGTACTCTAATTTCACCAATTCAAAATTAAGTAACATCCCTTCCATGGAAAAAAGATGGCTTTGTAATAACTAGTAGAGAAATTTATTTTTACTTTTTTTTTTTTATCTTTATATTAGATTTAAAGCTACTTTTATTTAGTCATTTTTCAAGAGTTTCTTTATTTTGTGATTTAAATGGGAGCATTGTTTCAATTTTATTTTATTTAAAAAAAAAGTTCATTTCCTTTTCCTCTCTTTTTTCACAAAGGAATGATAAATAATGTATTTTCAAAAGACCTTTTTTATTTAAAAAATAATTGCAAGACTTTGACGAGAAAAATAAAAGTCTAAAATATATGGATATATTAACAAAAAACTTAAAAAGATAGTTTTTCTTACTTTCTTTATTTTTTTATGAAAGAATATACTATATACATAAATATTATATTCATAATGACTTCAATAATCTAATTGCAAACAACTAATTAGACTTTTGGGGGAAAGTAATGAATTCTTCGATTCTTAGAGCTATCTCTCGTGTAAATGTGGATTTTTATAAATAAAAAAAATTTGTCACGCAAGTAAAATATTCATTATCTAAAAGAAATGTTTCTAGTGCTACTGTGAAGCGCAGGACAAAAAAAAAGGACATTGTCTAGAGTTTCGTCTAAATTCAGATACTATATTAGACAAGCTTACTCAGCAATTTATTTGATTATGTTTCTCTCTATTTCTCTCTATTTTATTTATTTTTATTTTAGAATCGATAAAAGACATGAATGCAATAAGATAGGTTGTAGATATAACTCAATTGGAGACTGATTTCGTTTATTCATCAAACATTAATGTCACGTAGCTAGATTGCAAGTCTTTCAACTTACCTACCACGCCGATTGCAATCCATAGAATCACATGTGGATATATATGTGGAGACAAGAGGGGGGCCTGGGACCGTCTCAATTCTAAATTTTTTTAGGCCCAAAAAGGCCTATTCTTTAGACTTCGCTCAATTTAAAAATAAAATAAAATTAAAGTCGTAAATTCATTTGCAAAAGTGATGATTTATTATGTGTTATATCCGTATTTGTAAATCATAAGCAAAAGCACAAAATTTCAATTTTAGTTGCATACTTTAAAAGTTATTCCATACTATGTCTTGCAAATATTTTCAAGCAATAGATTATTATAATCATCAAGATAATCTATAAGATAAAAGTATCCATTTTGGCTTAAACCTCTCAAAATTCGGAGATCAATTAGTTTTTTAGCCAAATTCTTGATTTTTGTGATAAATTGAAAATATAAAATCATCCTATTTTTTGTTTGATCGGTATGGCACCATTTTGTTTTTTTTTTTTTTTTGTTTGAAGTATAATCATTGACCGAACATTAGTGTTGAAAATGAATTTTGGAAACTGAAAGCTCGAGATAATTCCAAAAGAATAGTCTTTTCTCATTTTGATAACCAGAAATGCATTTTCTAATGAAAATTCAATTACTTGATATCAACGCGTAAACTGAATCATCTATATTCGAGTTGGTGAAGTCAGTGACAAAATTATGGTTTAAGCGACTTTTCGAGAAGCAATTTTTCAACTTTCTGATAGTGCTTAAATTATTTTTTAAGTATTTATATTATAAGTTATAGGTGAATGTGTAGATAAAAAGTAGGTTGTAAGTTGTGGGTCTTATGAAATATATAGATAAAAAATATGTTTGACCAGTTGAAATTATAAGTTAAGCACTACCAAACACGTGCTTATTTTCTTTCAATTTTCTAATTGAAGAAATAATTGGAAAATAAAACATCAAGTACAAAAATGAGTAATAACCTCAATAAAGACTGGTACAATCCAATTCAAAATTTTGTTCATTCGGATTTGATTGTGGGTTTGTTTGATTCTTATTTTTTCCAAAAAACTCCATTTTTTTGCCTTTTTTTTTACTTTACAAATTTTTTTCACTATAAAAAAGTTAAAAAGTCAAAAAAATAGAAAAAAAAACCCATTTTTTGAAAAAAAAAAAAAAAAAACTTCGAACAAGCCTTGTGTCATAGCTCTATAATTCAAATGGTTACATAAATTGCATTACTAATATGGACAAAAAAAAAAATTATAGGTACTAGGCCGCGAACGGTCAATCATCGGACTATTCATACCTTAAAAATTGTATAGGTTCAAATGTTCAATCTATAGTCATTAACTAGGCCTCCTAAAAACGATAGACTACCTAAACGAAAGAAAGAAAATATTCCTAAATTTCTTATCATACGATGCAAAAATAGTATGCCCTAATATTAACTCATTAGTGCATGATCTTGTTTTATTTTCATTTTAGAGAAAGACTTCACTGCATGTCAGATATACATAATGTTTTCAAACTGTCAGCTTCTCATTAATTGAATGTATTCTTCTGTAGCTCTTTCGAATCAATGCATGAGTGTGAAGATATATATGTGTGTGTGTGTATATATATATATATATATATATATATAGAGAGAGAGAGAGAGAGAGAGAGAGAGAGAGAGAGAGAGAGAGAGAGAGAGAGAGAGAGAGAGAGAGAGAGAGAGAGAGAGAGAGATGCGTGCATGCTAGCTTGTGTCCAAGTCACTATCACAGACAGAATTCTGAATGTGGGATATATGTACATCAAAAGTCATCAAGTTGGTTGCATTAACAATTTCAAAGCGATTTATGGATGAGAGGATGGAGTTATTTAAGATCCCCCACCTCACCATTTCAAGAAACAGGGAATTCTCTACATTATATAAACCCTATTTCGAGTCTTAGAGTCTCATCAAGAGTTAGTTTTTACTGATATATATATACACTTGAAAACATGAGTTCAAACAAGTTTATTCTCCTTGTCCTTGTTGGTGTTCTTGTTTGCACTGCCACTGCGAGGAAGCTTGCTGGCTCAGAGGGTTCTTTCAACGATGAAAAAACACTAGGTGGTGGAGGAGGGCTGGGCGGAGGTGGTGGTTTTGGAGGAGGAGCTGGGGCTGGGGGTGGAGGAGGTTTTGGAGGTGGTGGAGGAGCTGGAGGTGGAGGCGGATTAGGTGGTGGAGCTGGTGGTGGATTAGGCGGAGGAGCTGGAGGTGGAGGAGGATTAGGTGGTGGAGCTGGTGGTGGATTGGGTGGAGGAGCTGGTGGTGGATTAGGCGGAGGATCTGGAGGTGGAGGAGGATTGGGTGGAGGAGCTGGTGGTGGATTAGGCGGTGGAGCTGGTGGTGGAGCTGGAGGTGGAGGCGGATTAGGTGGTGGAGCTGGTGGTGGATTAGGCGGTGGAGCTGGAGGCGGAGCTGGTGGTGGATTGGGTGGAGGAGCTGGTGGTGGACTGGGCGGTGGAGCTGGAGGCGGAGCTGGTGGTGGATTGGGTGGAGGAGCTGGTAGTGGACTGGGCGGTGGAGCTGGAGGCGGAGCTGGTGGTGGGTTGGGTGGGGGAGCTGGTGTTGGACTGGGCGGTGGAGCTGGAGGCGGAGCTGGTGGTGGATTGGGTGGTGGAGCTGGTGGTGGATTAGGCGGTGGAGCTGGTGGCGGAGTAGGAGGTGGATATCCTGGGAAAAAGAATTAATTAGTTCTGTTTCCAATTGCAACCTTCCAGTCTAGGCCAATAAAATTGTTATTTATAACGGGCATGATCCTCAGTTGTATCAAGTGTGAGTCATCAATTATTGCAGCTTAATTTGTACTCTTAAAGTTTGTATTGAAGACAGTACCTCTTCAAATAAATATTAAGTATAACATTGGGATAATCTCTCTTTTTTGCTTCTTGCATTTCCAAAGGAGGAGTATGTTTTTTAGCACATGTTTGAGATGTTTAAATTATAATTATAATTGTAGTCGTTTAAATTGGTCAAATGTAATTTTTATGTATATATTTTATAGAGTCTACAATTTGATAATTTTGAAACTTTATATTTTTAATAATTAAATACTATGATTTAGAAACTTTGTATCTTTGAAAATTAATTATAATAACTTATTGAAAAGTAACTCCAAAATATTATTAGTTTAATTTACAGGTTGTTTGATATAGATTATAAGCTAGTTTTTCAACTAAGAATTGTCAACGATGTTTTTTTAGTTAAATAAACTATTTTTGGTCAAATAAATTAGTTTATAAACTACACCAAACGGGCACTTAATATCAAATAAAAACTCGTCCAAGACAGAAGAAGTATTTTATCGTCTAAATTCGAGAATTTTGTTAAAAACATTTTACAAAATTTCTAGCATATATCACATGATCTTATATAATTAATATTGACTTAAAACAACATGATTATTAATTAGATATTAATAAGTACTAATACAATTGTGAATGACACCTTTAAGTTCAAATAGACAGAGTTCAAATCTAACTAAATTATCCAAACCTATATAATATTACTTATGGAAAATATGTGGGTAACAAGATTTACTCTTCGTCGACATACTTTATGTAGTTCAATAGTTGAAATATTAATATTACATACGGATTATCTGTAGGTGATAGGTCGAAATATTTTTTCGACTTATGCATCACTCTTCATCAACGAATATTCCATTAGTGAAAGGTAAAAAAAAAAAAAAAATTGGTCTTCAAAAATTGATTAATATCACATACAAAATTTCCGTATATAATAAAAATTACTCGTTACCTACGGATAATTCGTAGCTGAAAGGTAGAATATGTAATAAAAATTACTCGTTACCTACAAACAATTCTTAGCTCTTAGCTGAAAGGTCGAAATATTTTTGTTTGTATGAATTACTCATCACCTACTAATTTTCCGCAGGTCGAAACAATTTTTAATCTTTAAAACCGATTAATATCACATACGGAAAAGTCGTAGGTAATATAGACTACTCTTTTAGGCATAAAAAATCCGTTGGCCAAAAGTTATTATCGTTGCCAATAGAAAAGCCGTTTCTAATTACTGTAAGTGATAGGCGTGCCAACAGATAGTCCGTTGGTAAATTTTCATTGGTGAAAATGCAATTTTTAGTAGTATAAGTTCTAACATAATCTTAATTTATATAATATAACTAAACTAAATAAAATTCTATAGAGAAGAAAAATAAAATCTAAATTATGGCTTGCCAATTGCCAAGTGTGTTAATTAGTACTTTCTTGTTGGTCTACCAGTTTCTTAGCCTTAATTTTGATATAAAATAAAATTTTAGATTATAAGCAGTAAGTTATACAGAATGAGTGTATAAAAAATAAATAAAAGTTAAGATTTGTGAATAAAAATAATATTTGACTATTTTATAATTGCTTACAAACATGGGCGGACCCATTCAAGGCCCAGTGGGTGCAATTGCACCCACTGGGTTTCCAATAAATCATTTTTCCTAAGTGTCCTATTAATTTATTTTCAAAACATAAATAATACCAATTAATTAATTCCTTCCCCCCAATTAATCCTAATTTCTAATCACAACCCCATTAATTCACCCCCCCCACCCCCACCCCCACCCCCACCCCCACCCCAAATTAATCCTAATTTCTAAACACAACCCCATCTTTTTTACCTAGAGTTGCAATATTGGAGTGCAATTCCAATTTCCAACTGAAATCGACACTCAATATTTTGGAAAAGAACTACAGATTGAAAAAGTAAAATTTTGTCATTTTTATTGCTCTCTCTTTTTTAGGAAACAATTGTTAAAAAAATACTACATTTTGAATATTATCGTTATTATCTTATTTAAAATTATTTTTTATGTAATTGTGTATCGCACCCACTGAACATTAATCCTGGGTCCGTCCCTGCTTACAAACATGCTAGATTGATCACATCAATCATCCATGCCGAAAGTAAAGGAACGCGATATTTTCCCCGAGGTTCAGTGATTAACACCTACATTTCCGTTGAGCTCCACGCAATATATGCTCGTCTACATTATACAATGGTGATCTCCTACCCCCCATGTGGGCATTATAAGGTGCCCACATGCTGATGTGGCAGCATGTGGGCACTTGATGATAAAGTACACTTTATCATCAAGTGCCCACATGCTGCCACATCAGCATGTGGGCACCTTATAATGCCCACATGGGGGCATTATATCATTCTTCCTACATTATAAAGCAAATTTCAAGATACGGGAATGTCAGTTGTGTTCACCAACCCTCAAGTCTAACCCTAACCCTAATTTCACCCAGAAAGTACAACAAAAAATAGAGGCCACAGTAATGCCTCATGTTTAGGCCACAAATCACCTATCTCCAGCCCTCATACTCAAAGGAGTCAGTATTTCAGTTTTTCACAATGAAAAAGAAGAACTCTCAGAATTTTGGAGTGTATCCAAAGAGAGAAAGAGAGGAAGTAGAGAGAGAACAAATGAATCGTCTGATCTCAAACCCTAAGGTAAATGCCCTGTCTGCCGTTGATTTCCAGATCAATCTAAGAGTCCAAATGAAGCCACGTGCATAAGTTGTCACTGGTTACCTAACTACAATATTCGCATTCCCGAAGTAACAACTTCAACCGGGTTATAACTTATAACAATTAGGCTTGGGCTTGGACAATTCAGTTGGGCCTGAGACTTGAAGCATCATTTGTTTGGGGGAAAATTACACCCATAACCTACTTTGAAATAAAAAATTCAAATTTACTTGTTAGTGTTAATTTTTTTACATATACCATTAAATAATAACATAAATTGAATATTGATGAGATGTAAAGAGTCCTACTATTCTGTATTGTTATCTTAATTAATAACAGAATTATATTATTATCGAATAAATATTTTATCTCATAAAATTTTCTTTTTTAAATTTTAAATACAGAGTTCATCAATACTAATTCTCTATCTATCTTTTCCTTAGAAAGTCACAGTGATCTGTTATATTTATCAGTGGCACATTTGAAGGCTTTTCCGCCGCATATTTGAAGATGAAGATACTACAATCTATGCTGCAAAATAACGGATATCATTTGAATTAAAGACTTTACAATGGAGTTTAATAGACATCAACAAAAAAGTTGAGTACACAAGTTTTCCTGAATGTATGTGTTAATATCAAATAATCTCAAATGGGGACAATTATATCAGATTTTATGACAACACTAGTTAACAAACACTAAAAAGTTATCATACATTGAAAAATATATATTGACATTGTGTTGTAATAAGTATATATATATTAACAGCGTGAGGTTACTGAAGATAGTATACGTAACTTATATTGTTTGCATACGTCGAAACTAATGTAACAATTTCAGTTAACATACAACGGTTTCACAATCTGTCTTAACATCAATTAATGAAATATACTTCACAATAACAAAATCTGCTATAGTGAATAACGGAATTTTATAAATATGATCTAACAAAACAAAATAATGTCTAAGAATAAAAAAGGTAAATGACAAACATGAACTTACCATGGTTTGTTCAAGAACGAGAACATTGTATTTCTTCTTTATCGACTTTGTTCTGGCTTTCTTACCAGACCATTTCTTCATGTTCTTTGATAATGTTTTTTAGATTACATTCAAAATTGCAAACTTCAGAAACGTATATGAAAATGACATTAATTTTTTTCATGGATTGGTAATTAGAGAATGATAGGATTTCAAATTAATAGATAATGAGGGAAATGTGCGTGATTTTCTCAATGAAGATTTTCATATGAGAACAAATCTTTTGATAATAGAAAATTTCGATTATAATAGATGTATTTAAGAAAATTAATTATTATTTAAAATATTGCAATAAATGTATTTATATAAATTTAAGTGTAGATATGAAAAAATTTAATATCTACAGTATATTTCAAAATTTGAAATGGCTAGAGATACAAGACCTAATATTCTCTTTGTTTGGTAGCACTGCACAACCCACCAAACAACATAACTACAGTTGTTGTAAACTGATTAAGAGCCCGTTTGACAGAGATTAAAAACCTATTTTGGTTTTTTTCAGCCGTAATTTTTGATTTTTCAACCCACTTTTAACATGAAAAGTCAACAATTTCAACTCAAATAAACCAATATTGATCAAATAAACCAAAAATTGGTTTATAATCTAGTTTATAATCTCTGTCAAACGGGCTCTAAACATCTTTTTTATTCACGTAAGATCCACTAATTAAAATATATACAGGGCCGGCCCTTGGGCTAGGCAGTTAGGCAACCATCTAGGGCTCCAAAGCATTCAGGGTCCAAAATTTTTGGCCCAAAATTTTTTTTTTTTTAAATTAACCTATTTACATGTGAGCCTAAATAGAAAATAAATCCAAATCTAACCTACATTATCTACTTTAATATAGTCTTTAAATTGTAGATCGTACAATTTTTCTTTTTTAGAAATCTTTATCTTGAATTAAAATGATTTTCTAAATTATTAGGATTGGAGCAATAAATAAAAACGAAAAATAAAGAAAACAAGGACTTATAACCCAGTGAAAATTTCTTAATTATAATGAAATACTAGGATAACTTAATTATAAAGACAAAATTTTGAAAAATACATTTACTTAAGCAAATACAAATACCGTATACCTTTCGACTCAACTCCGCGTAGCGCAATAAATTAGACTCAACAGCTTATCCCAAATTTCAACTATTTTTTCATTTAGTAAAAAAGAAGAAGAAAAAAATACTTTTCTTTTAACTTATAAGTCTATCAAAAAATTACATTTTAAAACATTTCAATTTATTAAAAATCTCATTTAAATTTTCGCCGAAGGTCCCTAAAATCTCAGGGCATCTATGAATAGAGTCCCGTTCTAATGTCTTCGGTGGGCATTGTTATAATGCCGACCGGGGACATTAGATCAATATTCTCCATGAATATGTAAAAAACTTTAGCATATAAAAGAAGCTGATTTTTTTTGGAGGGGCTTTCAAGTGAAACCAAACGGACAACGATAACCAAAAAATAGAACTGTCATGTGCCATAATTCCCAGTCCCTAACCCAATTCGAAAAAGCAACTGAATGTAGGGGTTGGACTAAAATTTTTTAGAGATCGAACTGCTAATGAATTTTATTTTTTTTGCACTTTAAAACTGGGTTGTTACTAATTTTTTTTTTTACACTATAAAAACGATTTTTTTCGAGGTTGACTACACGGTACATTCTTAACAAATAATATGTGTAATGTGTACTCTTCACTTTGCTACATTTAGTCTTATCAAATTTTTTGCTTTTAAGAATAAATATATGTTTGGTCAAATATACCTTATTTTCTTTTGCTAATTTGTAGCTAGTGTGTTTTTATTGAATTGATTATATTTCGTAATTTATTGATAATGTAGATGATATATTAATTGTTTGTTAATTTTCTAACGAAAGAAAAAGAAAATTGACATTTTCTTCAACACAATAATTTCTGGGAGCGTGAACGCCAAGAAATTGTCCTCATTTGCTGGACTCCATTTCCAATCCACAACCACAATATAAAGCAAAATCAGCAGCAAACCAGAAAAAGGAACAAAAAAAAAAAAAAAAAAACCAGCAGAATCAGCACAGCTTGCTGGACTCCATTTCCAACCCACAACCACAATATAAAGCAAAATCAGCAAACCAGGAAACCATAAAAAGGAAGAAAAAAAAAACCCACCAAAATCAGCACAGCGCCAGAGCAGCACTTCACTCCCCTTCCCGTTCGTCACTCGTCGGATCTGATGGGTATAGCACAGACCAGCCCCCCTAGTTCCGCCTCTGTCTGAATGTCTATGTACATAAAAGTTAGATCTGATGTATATATATATATATATTGGAATTAACGAATATTCATTGCGGGTTCCTTAGCTGAAAACATACTTCACCTAGAATTTTCATATTTTATGTTAAACAACAACAATTATTTGCCATATTATTGTCAAGTTCAGCAAAGTGAAAGGCCAAGCACACACTTTCATAGGTTTAAATTGAGTTAATTTAAGAAGGAATCAGTTATATATCGTAATTACAATGCAAATTAAACCCCCAGTTAATCATATATACTACAATATTTATGTAATTAATTAGATATGGCGGCGGAGGTGGTGGTGGTGGATGCGATAGCGGACTTTTTGGTGAAGGTGCACATTCCCTACAATATGTGTGTGTTTCTGTAACAAATATAACTATATATAAAAAGCGGGAGAGAGAAACAATTTCAAAGTTAAATAAGTAAATTACCAAAGAAAAAATTGAGTTTTAGTTTTAAAACAGTAAAAATATATTAAATAGATATAAAAAGAATTAAGCAAAAGTCGTAGGATGCCCGAAAATTAGTTCATTACAGCATGATATTCTTTTCTTCTCAATCATCCCATTTTAGACAACACTGCATTTGCAGAAATTAATTTTTAGGAACTGTCAGTTTCTCATTAATTGAATGCGTTCCTTCTGTAAAATGATTACCAATTTGGAGATGTCAAACTGATGAAGGGTTTCCATTTCTAATCAGATTAAACAGTTGGGTGCATTAGTTAAAGATTTTGATGTGGTTTACAGATGAGATGAAGTTATTTAAGATCTCCTAACTGTCCATTTCAATAAACAGGGAATTGAAGTATTGAACTCATTATATAAACCCTATTTGGAGTCTTAAGAGTCTCATCAAAACTTAGTTTTTACTTTTTACTGCAATATATATACTTGAAAATATGAGTTCTAATAAGTTTATTCTCCTTGTTCTTCTTGGTGTTCTTGTTTGCACTGCAACTGCAAGGAAGCTTGCTGGTTTAGAGGGTTCTTTCAATGATGAAAAACAATTCTTTCACCATCTGGGATTTGGTGGTGGTGGTGGTGGTGGTGAAGGAGGAGGTGGAGGTGGAGGTGGAGGTGGAGGTGGAGGTGGAGGTGGAGGTGGAGGTGGAGGAGGAGGGGGTTTTGGTGGCGGCTTTGGGGGAGGAGCTGGCGGTGGTGGTGGATTAGGGGTGGATTTGAAGGACCTGGAGGCGGATTTGGTGGAGGAACTGGTGGTGGAGGTGGATTAAGAGGGCCTGGAGGCGGGTATGGTGTAGGAGCTGGTGGTGGAGGTGGATTAGGAGGACCTGGTGATGGATTTGGGGGAGGGCCTGGAGGTGGATTAGGAGGACCTGGAGGGGGATTTCGTGGAGGACCTAAAGGCGGAGATGGTGGAGTACCTGGTGGTGGATTTCCTGGGAAAAAGAATTAGTTATGTTTCCAATTCCAACCTTCTACTCAAGGCTATTCAAATTGCTAGCATTGTAATCAGTTCATCAGTTGTATCAAGTGTTAGTAATCAATTATTACAGTTTAATGTTCAATGTCACAATCAGTTTCTCACTTTTTCAAATTTTGCTTCTTGTTCTTATTTTTGAAGAAATATATAATTTATCATAATTAATTCTTCTGTTTTTTGGTTGCACAGAAATCTGAATGAGAAAAATCTTCACTACTATGATTTGGAAACTTTATCCTTTTAATTTGCTTATAAGTTTTATAAGTTGGATAATCATTATTTTTATCCACATATTTCGTAAGACCAACAATTTATTATCTATAAAAATCTTTAATCTATAATTAAACACTATGATTTAGAGTATGTTTGTCAGTGCTTATAAGCATTTATAAGCTGGTCACGTAAAACGTCATTTTTATCTCTACATTTCGTAAGATCCACAACTTTGCCCACTTTTTATCCACATATTCCATACGACTCACTGCTTATAATCTACAAAAATATTTACCAATATTTGCTAGTGCTTATAAGTATTTATTATAAATTAATGAAACATTATTTTTATTCACATATTTCGTAAGCATAATCTAAATTTTTTTTTACCAAATACTGTAGAACCATTGTGTCTTCATAAAATTTACTTTAGAAAAGTATCTTGAACCATCAGGTGTCATCATAAACTACATCTGAATGTCTGTGTACATAAAATATAGATCTGAATCATCTGATGTTTATTGGAATTACCGAAAATTCATTGGGGGTTCCTCAGCTGAAAACAATGTTTTATGTTAAACAGCAACAATTATTTTGATGACACCTGATGGTTGAAACAACAATTAATAATCAGTAAAATATATGTAACCAACATGAATTTATTTGCATGATTATTGGAGTTCCTCTTTTTCATATAATACAGTTGTAAGAATTGCCAATTCCCAACATGCATGATTTTTAGATGCGTGTATGAAAATCGTGTCTTCATTAAAACCCATGCAATATTGCTTAAGGAAACAGGATTCTGGTGTGTGTGTGGGAACCTCTATATATAATCTCCTATTGCCATATTTTTATCTCACAGCAAACATTAATTCCAGTATTAGTCCAAAATGTCTCCTAAGTTTCTCATTTTGGTGTTTCTGTATGCTCTTTACACTGCTGATGCTAGAGGATTATCGTCCAAAACAGGTTCTCCGGAGGAGAAAAAGGCAATCGGCCGTCCCGCTGATCTTGGTGATGATGGCGATGAGAATGGCGGTGCATTTGCTGGCATTGGCAACAAAGGGGGCATTGGTGCTGGTGCTGGAGGGGGTGGTGGTTTTGGTGGGGGAATTGACATTGGTATTGGCCGTGGATTGGATATAGGTGGAGGCTTTGGTGGTGGCGCGGGTGGTGGAATAGGTGGAAGGTTAGGTATTGGAGGTGGGCCAGGTGGTGGTTTGCAAGCTGGAGGTGGACAAGGAGGTGGTGGTGGTGGTGGTAATGGTGATGGTGCTCATGCAGGCAATGTTGGTTTAGGAGGTGACGGTGGGCCTAGGGGAGGATTTGGTGGCGGAGGCAGTGGTGGTGGAGGATCTCCTTGAAGATGCATGTCCCGGCCATTTCATCTTAATTTCAGTTTTAATTAATTAGGACTAAATAAGAGTAATGTATGGGATTATTCCTGATGGGATTAAGGATGTTTGTAGTGAAGCTCATGACGTTTTAATGTTAAATTCGAGTTGATTTTATGCCCTTCTCATGATCTCCTCTACAGTTTCTCAATATGAAAAATAAGTTATTTTCTGAGTTTCAATATGATTTGGTATATTTAATTTTATATAAATTTTCAAAATAAATACTGCCTAAACATACTTTTGTGGATCCAAACTTCTTAGTGTCTTCTTCTTGCATAGTCGAACGCAACTATTAAAAAAATTGAAATTTTAGTAGTGGCGTCTTTTATTAGTTTTGAGTTTTAACAGTTCAATCTAGCTTCGAATACGCATATGTAGGAATATGCCCTTTTGTGTGTTGGAGTGTGACTAAAGATAAAGATAGTATTATTATCTAAATAAAATATGACAAGAGATTGAACCACAAACAAGACAAATCGCATAACCAATTCTAATATAAGACAGTCAACCAGGGGCTTCTACACATATTAGACACCCCACTAGCCTACTAGGCTCCCACTTCTGTCCAAAGGCTTTCTCTAGCTCTGAATAGAGTAGGATTGGCCAGCGTGCTAGACATTAATAAAGGAGAATATTTAATTTTATATAGTTTTCAAAACTATTTATTCTACGAATAAATATTAAAGTTTTTTTTTTTCAAAAAATTATAGATAATTAATATTATTTGAGTAGATGTTATTAACTACGAGTAAAGTAGATACATAAAACTTAAAAATATTGTTCAAAATTGACCAAAAAAAAAAAAAAATCAAGTATGTTATTATCTTTCATAATGTATCGATACCGAATATGCTAAAAATTAAAACTACTATAATAGTATGCATCGTGGCGTGTTTGTCGTAATTACAACCCGAACAATAAATTTATATGAAGTGATTAGATCTTGGGATTTTTTTTTCTATATGTGTTTATTAATTTACTAAGCATAAAAAATAAATATAAGTAAGAATTTCATATGTATATGTTATGTTAAGCTCTAGAACATCCTTCTTTTATTGCTTAAGCATATCTTACATTACCCATTGAGATTCATTATTTAAGATAGAGTGGAGTTGTTTGTGTATGTATTAAGATTTGGAGTGAGTATATAGATGTCGGGATAGAACTAAAAGTAAAAAGAAAAATCTCACTTTTTTATTCAATAAACAGTCTAACAACAAAATCTAGTTATGCAGGTTTTAAAGTAAAAATAAGACTTCTTAACTTATTCTTCTAAACCAAAACAAGCTTTAAAAAATTACAGTGGTTTGATAGAGCATTTAATAAAAACAATTAGTAAATTTTGATAAAAATTGATAAAATATATATTTAAATTAATTATTAATATTGACTTTTAACTTTTTAGTTAACAATTTTTTTAAATTAAACCAAACAAACACTTAATCTCACTAAATATAACTTCCTTTAATCATAAAATAATAAAAAAACTCACTATTAACATATATAACAATAAATAGAGTTGGCAAATGAGATGGGTTGGGCCAGTCCAACTCGCCATAGTAGGACCACACATGAAGCTGGATTGGGCTGGCCCAAACCAATTTTGTATGAACCAGAAATATACTAGCCCAATACAACCCATTAGTCCAACTTGTTCTTAATTTTTTTTTTCTTTTTTTAAATAATTTTTTTATACAATCTGATACATTACATCAAATACAATCTTAGACAAATTTAGACTATATATTTTGAGATTTTTAAAGAGATTAATTTATAAAATTGGGTCTCTCATGTATTAGTCAATAGATAAACGTCAATTTTCTTTCAAAATAATAATTTTTTTTTGTTAATTATAAACTATTTGTAGACACTTTTTAAAAAAAAAATACAAATATTAAAAGTATGCTAGTCTTATTGCTTTGAGATATAAGCATGTTTGGCTTAAATTAAAAAGTTTACTTATAAGTAAATTTAAAATAAATAATTTATTTGTCCATATTTTGGATTGAAACTTAAATTAAACTAAATTTTAATTAAATATAAACAATTTTATGTTGGATCTTGGGATTTTTAGACTAATATTTATTAGTGACTTAGACTTAGATCATTTTAGATTGATATTATTTGGATTATGTAATTGGGCTATTCACAAAATAAGTTATTAGTGTTAATGAACAAAAGAAAAAAAAAATTCAAAATCGAGCCAGGCCATATTGGCCCGATTTTATTTGAGTCAGGCCAGCCCAACCCAAAAAGTTGGGTTATACGGATCGGGCCGATTTTGTCACTTCTAACAATAAGCATCAACAAAATAAAATAAAATTAAGAAGATAATATTGATCCTCCATCATTGTCCCACACGAGTCTTTGCCTTTTTTAACGGCTAAGTATAAATTATAATTTAAGTTGGTTAAATTTGTCAAATATATTTTGTATCTACACATTTTGTAAGATTCATAATTTATTGTTCACTTAGTGCATGTTTGATAGAGTTTAAAATGAATTTTTTTTTTCAAATTTATTTTCAACCACATATTTCATCACTCACACTTTTATCAACTTTTCAATCACATAATTCACTAACTTTTTTCAAATCTCTTAAAAAATTAATTTTAAACTTAACCAAATATAAACTTATTATTTATAGATTATATAAGATCTATAATTTATAAATGCTTAAAAAATAATTTTAACATGCACTTATACATCATATTTTAAAGGGAAAAAAAAAGAGAAATTAATGAAAGTAATTGATTAGCCAGAGCCGATCCAATCCCACAGTTGGGCCCAGTAAAGGCCTAGTAGGCCCCTCTGGAGACTCATGCCGTACCGGACACGGGCCAGGTGCTCGAAAAAACTAGTGGCCCGTTTGTTTAGGTCACGTTGGGCCTCCTATGTTTCAGAATTGTCCAATTCAATTCGACTCACCCAAAGTCTATGTCGAGGCCACCTTTTACCTGCCAATTACTGTTAATCAATCGGATTGAAACCTTCATTAGATTCGGCAACTTAGAATGAGATTACCGTTGCATCGGCTTTGATGTCCCGAATCTTATCTTTAATAAGGTTGCTGACAATATTAAGCTTCGTGATAATTTTGCTACACACTTGATTTTATATTAAAATTCTACAATAATTTTTCAACATTTTAACTTCTAAATGTAACATATGTAACACAATTTTTTTATAAGACTAGTTTTGGCACGTGCGATGCACGTTTTGTGGATGTCATTAGATTTCTAGTTGTCATTTGGTTGATTAAATGAAGTGTAAATAATTACAACACATGCGCACTAATTAACGGAGAAATAATCCAACACATACACACTAACAAACAATTGAGTTTGAAAAAACAATGAGAAAAAAGGGATTCAAATAACAGAAAAGTAGCCCAACATGTTTCATGTGTATATACAAATGGTTCTTGGTATTCGTAATATGGTTGCCCTGTTACAAAAGAGGATAATATATTGTGAGATCTGTGCGAGTGAAACCCGTATTCTAATACGAAATCAGTAAAAGTTTCCGCGTTGTGGAAAGGTGCACAAATAGAAACATCATAGTGGCCACTGTACAACCCAATTCATTATTTTCAACACGTCAGAATTGTGTGATCATATAACAATTTTGATACATACACCATGTGTGAAAAATAATTTATCTAAATGGGTATTAAACGTCTACCAACTTTGGAACAGAAGCCCTTCGATTTGAGATCACATTTCTTTAAGAGAAATTCAAACCTCAAGTAACATAGTTGACGTCTACACAGCTGGAACCTTGTTCCCATCCTCAATAAAGAATATTGCAGAATCAAAGACCTAAAAACGAAGAAAAGATTTAGGCTTTAGCTCTTTCCACAACTGGAATAAATCCAAAAGAAAACATGCTTCAAACGTGCCACAGATAAATTAATACGTAAGAAAAGATGAAAAAAGTACATATTTACGTCTTCCATAGTCAATGCGCTTGACACCATTTTCAATACTACTTCAAATGCAATAATAAACATAAAAACCGCCTCGCATTTAAAACCAAAATAACTACCATAGGATACTAATCATGTCCAGGGAGTCTCCGGTTCCGAATCTCAAAAAAGAGAGTATTGCATCAAAAATACAAAAATTAACAAAGACATTTGTTTTCTTCACATAAATTGCCTACAATTTCATTTACCTTGCAATCATGTTGTTCATCTAACTATCATGATGTATGGTTATACAATCAAGTGAATACGAACCACTCACCCACAACACACAACAGAGAATAAGAATGAACATGAACCAAAATACCATCCAAATAAACTCTTATCTAAATTGATAAAAAGCTTAAAAACCTACAAACATTGGTGTAATAAAGATTGTGGTTTCAATACATATAAAAACCCTGGAAAAATAGAGCTTCTCAAGAAATAAAACAACATAACAAACATTCGCAAAATAGATTTACTTAAGAAAACATAATAATTCCTAGAGTTTAAGAAGGATTCTTTAGTGGGCATTTTCTGAGTGACAAGGATTGAGAGGCATTAGATAACTTTGTAAAACTTTCTTTTTCATAGTGAAAACCTATGGTGGATATTGCTCTCACATTGAAGGTGAACCACTACAAACCTATGTTTACTCCGTGTTTCTTATTTTTGTTGTTATTTCTCTCAGAATTAGGAATTAGCCCAATTTCATTTATGAAATGTAAAATCGAACAAAGGATATCAAGAATTAGCATCTTACATCACGTAGTGAGAACTGGTGTGTAACATATTTCCTTAAGAAATCTTTCAGAGTGTATATTCCACACTCGACCAACCCATTGTGGGACGCACCATCTTTAGCGATCTTTTCCAAGCGCCGTACTTCATCCTCCAAGGATGGTGGATAGTGCTTCTGGTATGCTACACGAGTAATGATATGTTAGTTTTCTCCTTTAACTACCATGGAATTGAAATTCATTGTAGACTGTGACAGTAAACCAAAAACGTGTTGCTTAGTTAAGCCATCCCAACATATTACTTTGTAAAAAATAGACATGAGATGATAGATGACCATCAAACTTTACCCTGATCTAACACAAAAATCTTTTAGAACTTCAGCATCATCATGATCAAAAAGTGCTTAAAAAAATTAAATAATTGTTACTGCAGGAAATATCATAAGAACTTGAACGGCATGTAGGTATTAATGTATTATTTGCTGAAAGCATCACTTAATTACAATAACATGCTGAACAAAAAGGAAAATGATCTGAAGTGATTACGAACAAAATTTGATAGGCAGGACATGGTTCAGAAGAGATACTCACATTCTCCACGATGATCTTTTACTTTGAAGGCTTTGCTTATTCGTTCTTTGATTCTTACTTCTGTAGAACTTGTATGAACTTTTGCTCCCAAGAAAAATCTCCCGCGCCTTATCCAGCTCGAGTTGTCCGTAAAACTGACCTCACCTATATAACCTACACCCTCGTGTAAAGAAAGTATCAAGTCCCCAGTCACCAATAGCCTTATTCCTTCTCTGTTACGTACAATTCTGCCATCAAACTCCTCCTCCGTCCAATCTTCTCGATCATTGGAACTAAAGTCACTATCAAGCACAACAATGGTGACCTTTATTGAAGATAGGGGTTCAGATGTCATTATTTTTTTAGAAATAAAATCATACAATACTATTTTCACAGGCGTTTTGCCCTGAGATACCACCCTACTGCATGTGAACTGGATTGCAAGGTAATTTACTGTCAAAATGCAACTGCAAAGTCCTTGATCCAGAGGTCGCAATTTGATTTTGCGAGGATCTACAAGAAAAAAATTTAGAAAACAATTTTATAATGTATTTAACTTGACAAAAAGAAGGATCAATAGATAATTAAGCTACATCTCAATATCAAGACACAAATTCAAGGAATTAATCATAGTCAGTTATTATTATAGTCTAATCCCATGGAATGTGACGTCTAATTAAGAGTGTTATGATGTGATAGCTTGATAAAGGGACAAAGACCATGGATGATGCAATGCAATTCGATAATTGATGGATGAACTAACCTCAGTAAAGGTTGGAATACACGGTCCACCTCCTCACAGACCTATATATAGAGATAGACAAGCAAAACAATGAATATAGGAAGCTAACAAAAAAAAGGCACCCTAACATACACATCAGTCACTTCTTATCTCATAAACGACATCTGAAATAAGAATTCAATTTATTAATAAAATATCAAAATTAGCCTCCCAAAACCAAATTTAAACAAGCATCTCAAAGACCTGAATATGATTAAAATTTTATAGTTAAGTTTACATTCCACACATTTTCTCCACAAACATGTAAATTTTGCAAAAAAAAAATAACAAATTACAGAAGCAACTGTCATGAGAACGTCCCAGAGTCACTGTTTTGGACATCCAAGGGCAGGTCAAATATGGTACCTTGTGACAATTTAGGAAAAATTTAATAAATGGCTAGAAAGTGCAAGATGACAACCAATTATTTTTAGTAATAAATGTTCTAAAGTTTTCTTATCACAAGTTTAACAAGCAAACTTTCAAGAACCAATGTTACAAGATCAATCTGTCACAACAAAACTTCAATTTGAGAAAAATGAACCAAAAGAAGAGACTTTTCTTTGAATCATCAAAATCTTATCACTTCCTAAACTTCAAGTTCAGAGCAGAAATATGTAAAATATTACAAAAAATTTCACAAGGCACAAAGATGCATTGGTATCACTTAACAATAACAAAGATGATATCCAACTTCAAATCTCAGTAATCGTTAGGACAAACAAGTAATCAAAAGAAGAAAACTTTCATTGAATCATCAAAATCACATAACTTTTTAAACTTCAAATTGACAGCAGAAATAAATTTATAATAATTACAAAACTATTTTGGAAGCACAAAAATGCATTGGTATCACTTTAACAAGAACAGAGATCATACCCAACTTCGAATGATGGGCTCCAATCTAGGAATATATTCTTGCAGTGATTGGCCATTTCCTGACCCTCTCAAAACACTGAAAATACCCAAATACATAAACATTAAAAAAAAAAATCAACACAACTGAGAATAAACCATCAAAAGAATTAAAAATGTGTCAAGTGCTAATCCACCTACCTTGCGATAATAAGTCGGCGTTTATATTCAAGTTCAGAACCCTCCTCATCCCCCTCCCTCTGCAGTCGTTTCGATATCAACAAAGAGCCAAGGTTCACCATCCTTAAAAGCTCATCAAAATAAAGAATCAATGTCTGAGACTTTTAAAGGTAGCTAATCTTAAACTTCCTTAACTTTCTCCTTAATAGAAAAGGGTAAATGTCCAATTTGCTGGAAGTGCCTAGAAAACTTCAAATGTCAATCCATAATTAAACAATTAAACAACCCTCAGATAAAAAAAAAAAAGTCAAGCAAATATTTGATCATTACATCAACCAACAAAAACCTTTTAACTATCTCATTGTTTTAAGCATTACCAAGTATTCAATTTCTTGGATTTTATGGGTTTTGCATAATTTATATATAAGACAGAACCGCGAGTAAAATATACCCATTTCAGATTCTACAAACTACAAAAAATTCAACACAGCTGAAGGAACCGCGTAAATCATAAGAAACAACGAGGAAGAGCAGAAAAATTCAACACAAAAAATCCGCAACAAACCTGTAAATCGAAGAATGAAGGTAAGCAGTTCACAAAATTGGACCGGATAATCTGAAAAAGCTTTAATAGATCTGTAATTCCTGATCTCCACCGGGTTTGTGCGTGGACGGATGTGCGTGGAGAAGGCGGTTTAGGGTTGGGAAACTATTGGTACGGGTATTCAGACGGAAAATGGAAAGATAGGGTATGGGTATGCCGTATGCAGACGCTTTTTGGGAGAGAGATGTTTCTTTTTGTTTTCCTTTTGTCAACAATCAAAATGGACAAAAACGACGTCGTTTTGGTCGTTGGATGAATAGTGATATCCAACCCACTCTTATATGTTATTAGGAAATATAACAAGTATTATAAAAGTAAAAACAGTATTTTTAGAATAAAAAAAAATTAGATATTATTTTTTAATTATTTTATATTTTGTAGTGTATGATGAAATTGTCTCGTTTCTACAAAAGTAGACTAGGCCGACCCATTACACATGAAACCTCACTCACTCGCTACCACTATTCTAAAAAGTCCACATAGGCAATGTCTAGACTTCATCTAAGTTTGAAGTTTAACCTTGACGTTTAGCTACGCCTCACGCCTCGCACTCGTATCGCATTTGTCTCATTCGCTTAGGAGGTCACCTAGGTCCGAAAAATTTAAAATTCGACCTCCACATCTAGCCGTACTTTACGACTACAACACACTCACAATAAAAGCTCGTGGAATTCCCAATTTGTCCCTCTAATTCCTCATTATTCCATTTCCTTTTCTAAAGCCAAGCAGTTTAACAGTATATTAAATGGATGGATTATTTTGTTGTCCAACTCTTTAAATGTACTTCAATCTTTTGTTATTGTCTCATTTTTATTAGTAATTAACACATTTTATCACTTTTTTTTATAATAATTTATGTCCAACTATTCCATTAGCATGATTTGAAATGTACAATAATGATACACTTCTATGTATATACTTTTTACTTATTTAAAAATAGATTTAAGACTTGACTTAGTATTACATCTGTACTGAAAAAATGATTAGTGACACGAATAATCTGTTAATTATTTAGTAAATTTTTGTTTTGTTAAGTATGTTTTAAAATTAATATTTTATCATTTGACAACGAAGTGAGTTAGTATTGTGTAGGTACAATTATTAAAATAGACAATGATTATAAAAGTGTCTTTTTGTATTATCATTAGTAGTAGTAGTAGTATGTATCAACTATTTTCTTAAGACATGTATTCACTACAGTTGTTTTAAAATGAGAGAAATTAATATCTATTAAATCTTAAATTTTTTAAAATTACAGAATTAAAGCACAATTGACATAGTAGAAAATGAATTATTTTAATTAAATATAATTAAAATTGGTATTTTAATCATGATCGTAATTATCCCCCTAACAAAATAATTTCTTTCTAAATTTGTTGACCGTTTCAATTCATCTCCCTAATTCGATCATTTTCTTCAACATATTATCTCTAAAATCTACTCACCTCTTCAATCTATCTCTATCCATGGATCATCTCCAAAATTTGTTCACCGCCTCAATCCATCATTATAATAGAGCTTACAGTCAGATTCACCACAAGTAAGCGGTATACTAGTTATCACTTTTTTTCCACTGCTCAAAGAAAAAAAAGAATATATACGTTTGTGTGTCTCTACGTCTTCAATCTTCCTTTCAAACGAAATTCTATGTTAAATGATTTTCTTCTTACTCTACTCACTGTCTCAATCATAAAATCATAAATATTGCAACTCAAATCGTTTTCCTCACCAATCAAGACTCCATAAAAAATAAAATAGTTCAAATATCAGTGATTTATTCTTATAGATCATATGATCAGATTCCATAGCAGAGAAGCAGTATACTAGTAAATAAAAGTATAAGTTAATATATATATGTCTCTGTGTGTGTGTGTGTGTGTGTGTGAAGCTAGCTGCTTCTTAAAATATGTTTGGTAGTGTTAAAAATATTTTTTAAGTGTTTGTGGGTGAATGTGTATATAAAAAGT
Source organism: Forsythia viridissima (assembly GCA_030279155.1). Lineage (NCBI taxonomy): Eukaryota > Viridiplantae > Streptophyta > Magnoliopsida > Lamiales > Oleaceae > Forsythia > Forsythia viridissima. The sequence goes on from CM059033.1 coordinate 2,754,343, forward strand.
GATTATAAGTTATAAGTCCTACAAAATGTATCGATAGAAAATACGTTTGACCAAATTGACAAGTTGAAATTATAACAAACACGGAAATTTTGGCGCAAATGGTCCATAACCTTTGTCCTTAGTGTGTAATGGGTCTCTTTTTGGCAAACAAGTCCCTAATCTATGTGTTTTGGTGCAAAATTGGTTATTATGACAAATATGCTATTAGTTTTAATTAGAAGAAATTGTATATGGATTCCTAGTTATTACAAAATGTGCAAATATATCCAATACTTTTATTTTTTATAAAAAAAAATTAAAGAAACTATTTTTTTTTTCAATTAACACTTTAGTAATAAACATGTCAAATAAAATTATTATTTTTATTATTAAGTAATTATATTATTTAAAGAGGGAGAAATCATCATGAGAAATAATTTTTTGGCGTCTTTACTTATAAAATTTGTTCTCCATCTTTACTTTAAAAATTAAGTTAAATAAATAACAAAATGACCTATATAATTTTATGACATTGAACTAATCTTATTACATTGTTATTTAACATAAAAATACTAATAAAAATTAATTTACACATTATGTGTTTTATTTTTGAACAAAAATAAAACGATAAATTACAATATGAAAAATATAGTTGGATTTCTAATATTTGTAGTTAATAAATTGTTGACGTCGGAATCTGCATCGTCTACGTGTCAACATATCTCCAGTCACTTCCCTGCCAACTTGTATGTTACTTGCACACTCAGACAATTGTTAGGCACCAAGATCTCTGGGGAAAAATGATCCGGCGATTGTTGGTACTCCGACGTTCAAGTCAACTGTCGGTATAAGAATAATACACAGAGGTGAAGGTAATTGGGTGTGGGAGAGACAAGCATGCAGAGATTTGAGCAGAGTTTAGGGGTGGAATTTCAGTGTAAAAAAAAGAGCGTACATTGGAACAACCGAAAACGTTGTATTTATAGCGCAAGAGTCATGATTGATTTAGGAAACAAATTAATCAGATACCCAATCGGATCCTCATTCCTTGGGGGATATGAATCATTCGCTGTCAAGGCAATCTCCAAGATTATCTACCTTATTTGAGTTTATCACGTTGCCTAATTTTTAGGATATTACGATTTGATTTCCTTGTGAAGATCCGTGTGCCAATCCAATACAATCTGTCTTCAACTATCTCTCCGGTCTTTCTAGAACATCGTGCTGCCTGCTAGTTATAGTAAATACGAAGCCCGCCAAGGCCCTAAGGGTCGACCGTGAATGCTGAAGTCCTCCAGGGGCCTCGCGATATCCTAGTTCAAGAAGGTCGAGATGTCAGATGGGCCTCCGAGGCCTTTTTAGAATTTATAAGACCCTTGCTGGGCTTACATGGGATTCCTGTTGGACCTTTACTGACGTGGAAGCCCTATTAAAATTGGGTGATAACATAAACATACAACTCAATTAAATAAAAGTATTTGAACATCAAGTTCGTGACAAAGTTATTTTTTTTATACAACGATAAAATAAAATTTTAAATTTTAAATAATATAATTACTTAATAATAAAAATAATAATTTTATTTGACATATTTATTACTAAAATATTAAAAAAAAAAAACTCATTAGTTTTCTTTAATTTTTTATAAAAAATAAAAATATTGAACATATTTGTACATTTTGTAATGATTAAGAATCCAAATACAATTTCTTCTAATTAAAACTAAGGATATATTTGTCTTTTTTATTCTATAAGGACTAATTTTGTATCAAAACACATAGATTAGAGACTTGTTTATCAAAAAATAAACGTTAAGGACCAATTCCACACTAAGAAAAAATGTTATGGATCATTTGTACCAAAATTCTTAATTTTTATTAGTATTTTATATTAAATAACAATGTAATAATATTAGTTTAATATAATAAAATTATATACGTTATTTTGTTATTTATTTAACTTAATTTTTAAAGTAAAGAGGGAGAAAAAATTTTATAAGTAAAGAAGCCAAAAAATTATTTCTCACAATGATTTCTCCCTCTTTAAATAATATAATTACTTAATAATAAAAATAATAATTTTATTTGACATATTTATTATTAAAGTGTTAATTAAAAAAAATTATTAGTTTTTTTAATTTTTTTATAAAAAATAAAAGTATTAGATCTATTTACAGATTTTGTAATGATTAGGAATCCACCTACAATTTCTTCTAATTAAAACTAAGGGCATATCTGTCATAAGGATCAATTTTGCACCAAAACACATAAATGAGAATCTTGTTTGTTAAAAAATAAACGTTAAATTACACACTAAGGACAAATTCTTATATTAAGAACTATTTGTGCTAAAATCCCAACAAACACATGCATAGATAATACAAATTTTTTTATATTTGCGGTAAGTTTAGCAGCGAGCAAAAGGTTAACGTTAGTTCGATCAAAAAAAAGGTTAACGTTAGAAAGCGGTAGTACACCGAATACTACCACCCTAAATTAATAATAAAAAGCTACAAGATCTTCGTGGCGGCTCTCTTCCACGTTCTCGATCAGCCACCGTCAAACCCTGCCTTTCTCTCTCCATTCTTCTCTCCATTCATTCAATCAAAGGTTAGTTTTCCGTATAATTCTCTTCGAGGTCTGTTTTAATGTCATTCTTCAATTTTCATTTAGCGCACAATCAAATATCTGCATATTCGTGTTGAGTATATTTTCTTCCATTTATTTGATTGAGCTTTTTGTTTTTGTTTTTGCAGAGAAGTGATTAAAAGCAAGATGTTAGGTGTTTTAAGGCGCAAAGCCGCTTGTGGCGCCTCCTCCTCTGCTTCGGTATTTTCCCTATATTTATACGTGTCTGTATGTATGTAAATGGGTGTACTGTTTCTGTACATGTGATTATGTATTTGATATGGACCTAGACTGAAGTATATCTATGAAAAATGAATTTTGCACTTGGTACAGGTTTTAGGAAAATCATTGCATAAGATTAGGCCTGCTACGCCAAGAGTATGCTCTTCTCTGCCAGAAGAGGTAAAATGGCATTTTCTTCTTTCTTGTGAAAATATGTTTGCAAGCATTGCCATGGTTGGTTCATTGCAGAACATTCATATCCACAATTGGGTTAAACATTGAAATAGTTTGTTTCATCTGCTTGAATCCGTTTCAGACTACTGGAAGTCTGGAACTAATAACTACTGAACAACACTTGAATTTAGACTTTGAAATGTTCTCTTAGACTCCTGAAGAGCTACATAAAGCTTTTAGAATGGATATGAAACTCTCGAAAGATAAAAAATTGAAAGTTGAAAATTTGATTTTAAGTTTTAACTAGTTGATTATTTGAGTTGTTTAACATTATGTCAATATTTATTTGAGTGGGGTCAGCCACAAAAATGTCATAGTTGCCTAGTCCCTGCAAAATAGATATGATTACACTGGCCCAATAATTTATTAATATTTTCTTCCATTTGTATACTGATTTCTTATTCCAAAGACGTTCAGCCTGTGGACAAGAAAAGTTATTTTGAATGCTATAAGCTATGGCGGTAGTTTCATCCCTTTGTAGAAAATAACACCTGTGTTGTCAAAATTTACTGTGTGATAATGATGGGTTTAGATACAATTGTGTTAGTTTATCAAGAATTACTATCCACCAATCATTTGCAGGACCAATTGAAGTGGATGCATTAATAGTCAACATAATTGTTTCTAACTCATTTGCGTCATCATAGCTTATGTTTTGAGCATGTGAACAGATTATACACCATCCAAGGGGATTTGTTCATGCTCGAACTTTTTGTCACCTTCCTTTGGTTGGTATGATTTTCTTGTTGTGGCGTGATTAAAACTAATCTATACACGTGCTTGCATTAATATTGAGATTGATCTTCAAATTTGTCATTTTGTTCCAGACTGCTCAACGAGTTTGAGGCCAACAAGGTTAGTTATCCAATGCTCACCTATTATTGTTTGCACGTATGGCATAGCCTTCAGTGTGATTAATGAAAATGAAATCTAAGGCTAGAGTCAGAAAATTTCCAAATTATAAAAGGAGACCTCGAATGACAGCAGATTAAGACTTGGGTTGAGTTGATGAGTAGGTTCCTTTTGTAGATGCACTTGCAAGTATACCTGGATATTGAAGAGACCGACTATATATGTTACTCGAGCTGGCATATGGAAGTTTATTAATCTATTATGTAAGAAACCTAGCCAAGTATAGTAATCACAAGATAGATAATTTTAAGGGAAACATGATTAGGACGCTCCTTGATTCCACAGTTTCGTATTTATATTACCTTCTGACATCTGTTGAGGCAGGCCAAAATTTGTCTTCTACAGTTCTACTCCAAAAACATATCATACTCTTAATTTTTCTATGGATCTTTCTTCATTGATACCTGCAAAACAAAGTCATGTCTAAGGGGGTGTTGGGTGTTCCCAACAAGGGCCCTGTGATGCTCAAGTACGTCGAGGAATTAGATGCGAAGAGAATAAATGTTCTTATGCGTGAATTGCAGCATGAATAATGTGTTGAATGGTGGATCGCAATTAAGAGAATATACTTGCACTCATGAGGGGCAGACTTTTATTTGATAAATATATATGTTATAATGGAGTCTTTGAATCACTTTTTCTATCATCTTCTCTTTCATTCTAGTGCTTTGATGAAGTCCAATTTTAGAAGGAGTCTTGGATATGCTTTATTAGGAACCTTGCATCAATATACTTTATATTTGATATAGTAAGGATTTCTAATTTAACTAGGCTTAGATTTATCATCAAGAGATGCCTCCATCTTTCAAGGTGCATGGTGGGTAGATTTGCGCCTTAAGATATCTTTATATTGATGAAGGAGAAAATAGAACGCGAGGTCCACGACCTTTACATGAATTAGCACCTGGTCTCAACTTTCAATTTTGTAGCACTTGGGTCCCCACTAACAAATGCGTCCAAAAACCAGTTAAAAGTCGGGTGTCCGGCGTATGACATATTTGTTTTAAGAATACAACGGTAACTTAAAACATAGTGCACAATTTTTCTCTTAATACAAATAAAAGAATAATAAAGAAAAAAAGAAATTTAGAAATTGTCATCTTCTTCACCCCATCCCCTTTCCCCGCAGCACCCCTACATCCACTCCACAGAAGCCCCCACCCCTCAGCAAGGACATGCCTCACTCTTTCTTTAGCGACCTCAGAAATCTCAGCTTCATTGACATTGGAACCCCGGTCTTAATTCTTGAGGTTGGTCCTTGATCTGTCCAGACAGATGATCCATAGTGTGAGGCGTTTTATGAGTAAAGTGTAGAACAGCATATTATAGTTGAATTAATCTAGCTGCTCCATGAGGGGTTTGTATACTTCTGTTATAACTGAGAGTTTTTGTACTACTTGACTTAGCAGTGTTAGGCATGTTTTATTAGAAGTCTCTTAAAATTCTATAATGGATGTCGTAAAAGGTTCCTCTTTTAGATGGGAGGATTTTATTCTGAGCACTATGAGTCTATGACACCGTCCTTTTACATGCATTTCTCTGCTATTTTCCTCTGAACGATATCCTTTTATTCGATGTTAATACTTTGAATCTGTTTGACCTAAAAAGAAAAAAGAAAAACTGTGTCTAATCAAAACATCTGTTGTAAACATAAAGGGTCATTGGTAAATTTAAAATGTCTGTCAATAAATTTGACTCTTTGCATTATATGCAGGGGAGTTGTGGCCAATCTTCCGCGAGATATTAACATGCAGATATGGAGCAGGTCATTCTGTTCCAACAGTGGTATTAACTTGAATGCTAAATTGCAATGTTTTCTTACAAGCTGAACATTGCACTGAAACATTCTTGCACCATTAGATATGTTGTTTGATCTTCATCTTTCCGTGTTTTGGGGAAAACCTCAATCTCCACCTTTATGGTTTCCATCAATAACATATTATATATTTGTCTTTCTTCTTCTAAATATAGCCAAAGTGATTTGGGTCATCATAAGGAGAACTTGTAACTAGAGTCCTCAAATAAAAACTTAGAACCACAGAAAATCTCGGAAGCATTATGAAGTACTGAATTAAATCAGACAATTTGTAGTCTTTCTCTTTGTTAATTTGTTCATTCTGTTTGTAATTTATTTTCTCAGGGGGAAAGGATAAGAGGGTGCATTAGTTCTATTATGATTTATGTATATCTGTTTTGTGTAAAACTATGAAGCATACCTAGAATAGTCTTTGCATGAATTTTGTTTTGCTTTGAGAGTTGCAAATTGTTGAAAGGGGGGTAGTTCTGGTATCCATGCTGTTATCTACTAGATCTGATAGAGGTAATGATGTTGGTGTGATTTACGGGGGCTATCTGAACTTGTGGTACGTATGTTGTAGTTTTTTATTTCGAGGACTGTGCAGTACTCTGAAACATAGTATCTGCAACTAAAATAAAGAATCTTAAAGCTTATAAAGCATGCAATTATTTTTTCTCTTTCTTTTTTATTATAATTAGTCTCTTGGGCAACTTTTCCCTCTTGTCTGTGTGTGTAGAGGGTGATCTTGTTGATGCTGTCGTCCCTCATATGGGTGAATCCATAACTGACGGCACACTGGCAACTTTTTTGAAGAGTATGTTTTTCTCTATTTATATCTAACACTAATTCCTTTATCACATAAACAATCATTTTCTGAGATTATGCCCTTTCTTTTGTTTTTGGGTCTGAGCAGAACCAGGTGAGAGGGTAGAAGTTGACGAGCCAATTGCTCAGGTTGAAACAGACAAGGTATTCATTCTTAATAGCAGATAACCACGAGATAATATTTTATCTACCATTTTTTTAGAGAAGGTCTCAAAATTGCAACATGCATACACATATTATTGCTCTGAGGTACTAATGCATGGGTGGGGTTAGGAACAAATTCTAGACCCCCTTGCATTTTTTGTGATGATGTATATGATATAATCCTATCATTATGAACAATGAAGCTTCCTTAAATTGCTAATGGGACAACTGTCGTCACTTGGGTTGTTTATCATCCATCAGGTCACCGTCGATATCATTAGTCCTGAAGCAGGTGTAATCCAGGAGGTAGGATATCGTTAATAATATTGGACTACTATTGTTTGCTTCTTTCCGACCTCCCTGTTCTTTCCGTATTTTGAACTGATGTCCTTTGGACCATAATTAGTTTGTAGCTAAGGAGGGAGACACTGTGGAACCTGGCACTAAAATTGCTGTCATATCAAAATCTGGTGAAGGTGTTGTTACTCATGTTGCACCATCCGATGAGAAGTCATCTGAAAAAGCTGCTCCACTGCCATCTCCTCCCGCTGAAGAGAAAAAGGAGAAGCCAAAGCCTAAACTGGAAACCGCTCCTGTCATAGAAAAGCCTAAAGAAACTTCTTCACCTTCTAAACCCTCTGCGACGGAACCCCAGCTGCCCCCTAAAGACAGGGAAAGACGAGTGAGTATCATATTCATCTTGCGGTATTGCATATTGATGCTAAGAAAGAAGTTATATCATTATTACTTAATGTTTGAGCAATTGATGTCTTAATTTTTCTTGCTTCAAAAACTTTAGAATCTGTCAAAATGACAGGTGCCTATGACAAGGCTCAGAAAACGAGTTGCCACCCGATTGAAAGATTCTCAAAATACATTTGCGTTGTTGACAACGTTCAATGAAGTTGATATGTAACTTCTCTCTCTCCCTCTGTGTGTGTGTGTGTGTGTGTTTCTTTTAGTTTTAAGAGAAGGACAGCTGATCTATACCAAGTTCCTCTGATTAGGTATCTTATCTTTGGGCATTAGAGATTTTACTCTGCTTCTCTTGATTGGTGCATGATCTTTGATCTGGAGACTTGTAGCCAAGTTGTATTATTACTATGTATAAATATTGGTTTTTGGTTTCCTGGAGTTGGAGGTACTGAACAATTTTTTTTTTTTTTTCCTATTTTCTCAAACAAATCTTGACTCTGTAAGGCATACACCTTCCCTTGATTAGGTATTTTAAGGTGTGTTTGATTTTTTATTAAAATCAGATTTTTTGTAAAAGTTGATGAAATGTGTGGTTGAAAAGTTGTGGGTCCTGTACTTAAAATCATAAGAAATCAAACGCACCATTAGTTTTTTAGTAATTAATTGTTGACTTTCACTTTAGCTTTTTAGTAAAATCATAAGAAATCAAACGCACCATTAGTTTCAAGCTAATTAACTAGAGGAGGTTAATATTGTTTTACAATGTGAGCACCAACAGTCTTTTTAAGGTTTTGTGATGGTTCATTAGTTAATGTGTCAATAGATTTTTGGATTTGAAATTAATGTTGATTCCCCGTGTTACTGATTGGAATGTAGTATATTATTTCTGTTACATGATTTTTTTATTGAAGAACTTGACAAACTATGGAGATAACCTGAAATTGTTGATTCAAGTTCACAACCAGTGGTCCTCGTCTTATGAATGTAAAAGAATCAGTTGGCAAAGTTTGGCATTTTGTCTTGGTCTTTTCCTTGGGTTGTAGACTTCTGATAATTGTACATTTGTGACTTTGTTACAGGACTAATTTAATGAAACTTCGTTCCGAATATAAGGACGCATTTGTTGAAAAACACGGTGTGAAGCTGGGTCTTATGTCTGGATTTGTGAAAGTACGTAGATATCCTGTTTCAAGTTTTCTCTTCATATATATGCTCAAGTCTAATGACTGACTTCGTCTCCCTAAATTTCAGGCAGCTGTTAGTGCACTCCAGAATCAGCCTATAGTTAATGCTGTTATTGACGGTGAAGATATCATTTACAGAGACTACATAGATATTAGCATAGCTGTTGGTACCCCGAAGGCAAGACATCTTTATTATTGTATATGCACTTTGATTTATAAGAAGTTGTGTGGAGATAATGGTAAAGATATGCACACATCCCATCTGAGGCTTTCTATATTTTGGTTCAAGTTGTCTACTTGATCGTGGAAAAAGGGTGACAAGTCTCCCAATAGAGAGAGTATTTAACTTTGTATAAGCAACTAAGCTAGTATCGAATGTTCAAAAGACAAAATCATATGCTGGTAGTGTTTGGGCTATATATGTTGAACCACATATTCTTCATAAATAGCATAGTGGAAGAACCAAGTCTTCCTGGTCTATAACTGATTGACAAATCTTTTGCGTTCCGGTTAAGAGTCTGTAACTAATTTAATAGGGCCTATAACTAATCTTTTGCCCTATAACTAATTTAATAGGGCCTTGTGGTTCCGGTTCTCCGCGAGGCTGGTAGAATGAATTTTGCAGAAGTTGAGAAAGAGATTAACACCCTTGCTAAGAAGGCCACTGAAGGCACTATATCAATTGATGAGATGGCTGGAGGTACATTTACAATATCCAATGGAGGTGTCTATGGAAGTCTTTTGAGCACTCCCATCATAAATCCCCCTCAGGTTTGATCCTCCGACTGGTTTTCTATTGATTGGTTCTTCTGTTCTTGTTCTTTTTACTCTACTGTGATTAACTCGCTTGATATTGTAGTCTGCCATCCTGGGGATGCACTCAATAGTGAACCGTCCAATGGTTGTTGGAGGTAACATAGTTCCAAGACCAATGATGTACATCGCATTGACATATGACCATAGGCTGATTGATGGAAGAGAGGCCGTCTTCTTTTTGAGAAGAATCAAAGACGTGGTGGAAGATCCTCGTCGCCTGCTCTTGGATGTATGAAGCTGCAGCAGCTAATGGTGCAGTTTCATAATTGCTAATATACATGAGCTGATTGGAGCAAAATACATCATATTAAAAGTTGTGGTACTACTGTCATTTTGCCTTGCAACCAAGTCATTTTCAGTTTGCAGCCAGCTGTGTCTAAGGCTTGAAATGAGATCCTTAGTCTAATAGACAAATTTCTCCCATTGACCTCATGATTTATTGTGTATTGCTCTTGCCATTGTGCTTGATTTGAACGGAAGATGCCTACATTCTCGTCAGAATAAGAGACAAATTTGACTTATGTTTTTGATGTTTCTGAAAATGTGACACGTATACATCTTCGATGTAGGACTGCATCATGGTGGGGAATCGATCCATCATTGGATATTCTATTGCTTCGGTGGCTACAATTGATAGCGGGAGAAATGCTATTAATCATTAAAGTGACTATCTTCTGCATGGTACATTGGAATGTTATTTTGCAATCTCATTGAAAATTTTTAATAATTAGCTTTGTTTTACGTACCAAACGGTTGTGATTGGTAGGCAAGTTTAGACAGATATTCATATAATATATACTCCGCAACAAACAAGGAAAATATATGCAGCATGAATAAAAGAAGAAAAAGAGAAAAATTGGCAATAGAAATTACAAGAGAGAAAACAGACATAAGTAGGTAGAATGTGCCAAGGACACACCAGTTCCCCAGCGAGCTTCAAAGATAACACTTTCACGTTCGTAAAATATCACCGGATGAAAACAATCATCGGGCTGCCCCCCTAAAAGTTTGTAGAATATTTGATTAATTTCTTCAACATGTATAATATTTTGAATGCGAAAAACTTCAAGACGCCAAAACAAAGGCGTCTACAAATCCGCTTACAGTAGAAGGATGGCAATGTCAAAAAGTATACATTAATCATAACAGAAACAAGCAAAACTGAGGTCCGCTAAACGCATATGGAGACATTAAGTTTTAAGAAAGGAAGACACGATTACATTCTAACTTCTATGCCTTCCTTGAACAAGTGCTCTTTCACAGTTTGAATAGGCACCTGCAACTCACGAAACGATAAACAGAGATCAACATCAATAACGCATCAATATAAAGGCAAGCGCATCAAGTTTCTAATTACTTTTTCCAATTCAAACATCTAAAGTTTTATTGCTCTCCCGTTATAGGTTAGCTCGTAGTTGAAATCAATAACAGGGTACCACCTCATGGATGTATCGTAGTTGAAATCAATAACAGGGTACCACCTCATGGATGTAACTGACAAATATGACGCCAGATTTAAATCAAAGAGGTATATCTGACAGTGCTTAAAGAGTATGTCAAACTTACTATTGAGTCTTATTTTGCCAAACATGATTTTCAAAGTTATTTCTTTCAATAACAAAACTTACTTTTCTAGAAAGTAAATCTTAACAAACTTCGTAGAAAAGTAACTTTTAAGCATCTCTTATACGGTACTCAAGCAGAAGTTTCAATGAAACTGAAATTATTGTTCAACTGAATACCAAAGCTAAAGATGGAAACTTTTTACTTTTGAACAAAATGCAAAGTTCGGGTCTTTTGTCAACAATACCTCCTTCCGATGGAAAATGCCAGCAGCAAGGGCAGCAGATGCCTTTGTTTCCAAGAAAACTTCTGAGAAGTGTTCAACAGCTCCAGCACCACTACTTGCAATTACAGGAATGCTCACAGCATCTGAGATCAGCTTTATTAGATCTATATCAAATCCCTTTCCTTGACCTGAAAGGATCAAGTATACAATCAAAAGACTTATTACCCAATGCTGAGAATGCATAACCGAGTGGCATCTGTCCCTTATCATTACCAGGCTATCATTACCATGCTTTCGAAAGACATCCACAACACCCACTAAAATGACTTCAGAACTATAATTCTAAGAAAAGGGTTCATGCTAGTTCTTTCAGCAAACAGCTCAAACAAACAAAAATGGTCGAAAGGCATCTATACCCCAACAAATGGAATTTTATCACGAATAGAGATAGAAAAGAAAGTAACATCTGAGAATCAGCTATTGCATCAGCCTAACCACTTGAAGTTGCTATGAATTACCTTCCCAAGTATAAAAAGCAGAAGAAGACCATCAAAGAAAAAGTTGGAAGAGTCACATTCCCATCCCAGGACAAGAAAAAATCCACATATACATAAGTTTCAATGACAAAAGAGCCCATGGTAGTTCTATGGAAGAATGCACTAAAATCATGCGTACCATCACAGTCGATGCAATTTAGGAGTATTTCTCCAGCCCCCAATTCTTCAACAGCTTTCGCAAGCTCGAATGCTCCAATCAGTCGACCTTCTCGCCCGCCATTCACCTTAAGGACGGTAAGTTTATTGAGCAAAAAGGATCTCAAGATAACAATATGCAAAGCATGACACAGAAATGAATACCGAAAATAGAGATCTCAATTTTTTGCATATCAGATAGTTTCGAAGTTTAGAGACTGGAAACCATGGAGCACATATGGGAGCTTTTAAATCCCTACAACATTCAACAAAAGCGTCCCCATCTTTCTGGGATAACAAAACAGCATCTACACAATGCAATCGTGGTAAAAAATGCTGTTGAATGAATACAAAGGTTGCAGACTAGAACCACTGGGTAGGATCTATCAGTAATAATAATTTGCACTTATCAATGCATCTACACACTGCAATGACGGTCAAAAATGCTGTTGAATGACTACAAAGGTTGCAGACTAGAACCACTGGTTATGATCTATCAGTAATAATAATTTGCACTTGTCAATCCATGATCCGCTGCAGGGCCAAACTTCCATCACATGGTATTCGATGTTAGGTCAACTGTCCAAGTATCTCATATGCAATGATTGCCAGAAATACCAAAGTTAGTCTTAATCATTTAGAACCTTCATTCTTGTCCACTAATCCATTTTCTTTTCTTTTTTTTTCCTTCTCTCACTGTTTCAAATGAAAGAGGTCATTGTTTTTCATGCTGGAGGTTCAGTCTAACTGGCATGAGACACAAAAGAAAGTAATCAAAATGTAACCTTGCTGTGCATATAAGACAAAACTGAAAGCAATACATACTGTGCATTGGTACCATGCATATTCTTCTCCATTTGGACCTGAAATGAACACAAGAAGCAAATTAGATACTTTGTCTACTTCTTTACTTCTTTTTATTAGCTTTCTCCATTTACAACACAATTTTTTTTTTCTTTTGTTAAGTAGCTGGCTGTAGCACAGAGAGTTTCAACATGTACAGTTGTAAGTAATTATAATTGGAAGATTAGTGGGCTACTGAACAATGAACAATTACTGATGGCCAGCTCTAAACAAGAGCCCCTTGCACGATAATGTATTGAATCTACAAACCAAAGGACTCCAAAGCAACTCTATATAGTAAAGACTCTCAATGACTACTACTCACCTGGATTTCTTACTCTTACAGCCTTGAATTCTACATCATTGGGGTCCTTCAAGTACACCCTACGGGGATCAATGCTTACAACAACCGCCTATTATAAAAGCAGATGAATTCATTAAAATTGCAATGTAGAAGTTGGTGTGTGTCATTTTGGTACCAGGAACAAGGAAAGTAAAGAATTAGAATTGGCAACGAACTCTACCTGATTTCCATAAACTCTGGAAATCTGCTCCAGGCTGCTCTTCCCAGTTTTTACCTTAAAAAGGAAATAAAGAAATATTAACTCAAAATAGGAAAAAAAAAAAAAAAAAAAAAAGGTATGAAGAAGAAAGAGGAGGATAAGTACTCCGGTTTTCAAGTATTCTTCTGCTGCATAAACTGCATCACTTCCAATGGAAACCTTATCTGCACCAGATCGGAAATATTCTGAAGCAACTTCCAAACTAGAGTAGTACCTGAGAAAAGTTATGCAGATCTACACAATTATTCTTCTGTTGTCAAAGTTCAGCAACAAAATTTATTTAATCAACGAATTCAAATTTTCTTCAATCACGACGTAAAAAAAGCTAAAGAAATACAACCATTTTAGACAAGATGAAACACTGACAGCTATATACCTGCCAGATCCATCAGTAAAATCTCGAATACCTCCTCCAACAGTCAATGGGACAAAAACATTCTCAGATGTATACCTCAATACCTACAAGGGAACACAAATAGAGGCTATTTTTAAAGCCTTTTACATGCAGAAGTTCTATTGATTGGTGCCAAGGGGGCACAATTCATGTAGATAGCTAAAACTTCATGTGAAACCTACCAACGACGATTATTCCCAAAATTATAATAGTTTGATTACATTGCTATATTTTGCGACAAGTGCTGAAGCAAGAAATAGAACTAAGAGAAAATGTAAACTAGAAGAAACATAGGATGCCAAAAAAGATATAATTTATCTTAGGGAAAATTCCAGCTAAGGTCCAAACTTCTGACCCTGTGAGACGATGGAGTCCCGAACCTTCTATTTGTGGCACAACGGGTCCCTAACCTATGAAAAGCGTGAGACCGTCATCCTTTGCTGACAGAAGTTTGACCATTAAAAAGTTAATTTGTCTAAAAAGACCATTGTACCCTTAGTTTGAATAATATAAAAATAAAATAAAAAGAAAACAAAAATGAAAACTAAAGTAAAATAAAAAAGGAAACCAACCGGCAATTCCACCCCACCTCCACAACGGCGTGAAATCCATCCAAACCCACCGTTGGCCACACCTGCCCCACCCCACCCCACCCCACCCCACCAGCAGTGAAACCACCTCACCAACATCCATATCCATAAGCCAAACCACTACTAGATCCGATCAGATTCATACCAAATTGAAGACGTGTACGGTGGTGGACAGGTGGTAAAAGGGGTTGTTTTGGGTGTGTTTGTGTCAATTTGGGGAAGGGAAGCAGGAGATCATATAAGAAGGAGAGAGCTACTACTACAAATTTCTCCTCTCTTTTTCCTCCCCTCTTTCAATTCTTATTCTATAGTTTTCTTCTAGTATTTTCTCAAATTCTGTGTCACCATCTTAAATGGAGCTGACTTTTTAACTGATGTTTTCCATCAGCAAAGGATGACGGTTTTCACAAGTTAGGGACCCGTAGTGCCACAAATGGAAGGCTCGGGAACCCAGCTGGAATTTTCCCTTTATCCTATCATGAGATTTGTGAAGCTGAATGACCATAAAGGGGAAGAAATTGAGCAGCACATCTTGATTACAATCATTGAAAAAACGAACCTGCAACATAGGCAAATCTCCAAGAGGGAAGTCTCGGAAGCCGGTAATGTTCAAAAAACTAACCTGAAACGCAATGTGTCATTAATGAGTTTCTGTTTTAGACTGAGCATTTCGGTGTGCTCTGAGGGTTTTAAGTAATAAAATCTCGGTGTAACCAGAAACGCTGTTAAATTTTCTAGGCCAAGGCATACCTCATCAGCCCCATCCAGGTAATATTTTCCTGCAAGATCAACTGGCTTGCCAAGGTTCCTCACCTACAAGGGAAATATCACATAGATGTGCGTGTTGCAGATCTTATATCAATAACATTAATTCGAACTTAACTCATCGGTAAAATGATAGTAACAACCCCTAAATGAACATTGTTAAAAGCGCCAACATCCAGTGACTTCATACATCAATCAAGACTAAGAAGTTCTTACGTGTATCTGAATAAAGAAGAATTTGTGTTCATGGCGCAATCTACAAGGAAATATTAAACAGATTGTAGCAAAACGTAAGGTCAAAGATAAGTCACTTCGAGGATGCTGGAAGAGAAATTTTCCGTTCAGATCTTAGCATATGGGGACAATGCAAGAGCACACGATGCAAATAAACACAAATGTCTAAAATAATTCCAAGGTAGGAAAATGATAAAACAAGGTCTACAAAGTAGATTCCAAAGTGATTCACACAGTTCAACATCGAATTTGAGGAAAGACACAGACAGGAATCTCTAGAGGGAGAGATTGATAAAGCATATCAACAATCTAACAAGTCTAGCATAGTTTTATGGATCAATCTCTCTCAGGTGTGCATAAATTCATGAAATCCCTCTTAGTCTCTTAACGCACATTCACACCCCAAGCTAAAGCCTACAAACACAAGAAATGTTGTAAGAGGAACGTGGAAAGTTCGCATAAAAATCCATCTATTATTAAATGCACCAGGTTATACCTCATTCTCTTTGGTGTGCTCTCTCACATCATATTGGTCTCCTTTGGTTACAACAAGGTCACCTTTGTCATTTGTTCTCACATCAAGACAAGCAATGACCTGACCAGTTGTTAAATCAAGCAACGGTTGGTAAATGAAAGTAGTTTCTTCTCACTGGAACAGCAAATAAAATAAAGTGGAAAGAATCTTACTTCTTGGGACGACGTCATATGCTATATTAGTCAATTGACAAGAAATTACTAAATAATAAGTTAGAGAATCAATAAATTAATCTGACTAGGGAACTCACCCTTTTCGCAAGTTTAGAAGCCTTCCTTTGGACTGGCTTCTGTCTTCACATGAGGATTCAGATTGTTAGATGCATTAGTGAATGAGTCAAGAAACATGACAAAATTTACAGGCCTCAAGGCTACCTTTGTTATTTCACACTTTGGATACAAGAACCTTCTCAAAATAGAAAGACCAACATCTGCAGAGTCATTTCCAAGAACACAAACAAACCTCTAAGAAAATATCTTTGGTGTCAACAAAAAGTTAAGAACTGAAAGATTCATATTTGCAACGAAATACAATGTCCAGTGCTACAGAAAAGGAAACATTATTTAGCAGAGTCCACTTTTCCTTCTTCTGTTCACCGAAAAGCTATTTATGAGAAAATAAACTTGTTTCCTTCTTCAAATCTATACTTGCATGAAAATTGTAGCTTACCTCCACTCTTCTCTGGGTGGAACTGAACAGCATGGACATTTCCCCTTCTAACAGAGGCTATGAAGTTGTCACCATAATTGCAAGTAGATGATATCCATTCTCTATTATCATCTGACTATATAGAAAAATAATAAGGAAATGGTGGCTTTATATACAATGTAAACAAGGAAAAAAATTGAAACCATAAACAGGAGAGGTTCGATGTGAAATAGAAACAAGAAAAGAAGTTTACTGGCATTGCGCGGTAAGAATGAACAAAATAGACATGACGATTTCCAATATCATCCAAAATCTGGGAATCCTTGTCTATTTGGAGAGCATTCCAGCCGATATGAGGTACTGTGAAACCATTTGATGAGTCAAAACGTCCAACTACTCCAGGAATTAAACCAAGTCCCTTTACTGAAATACACACGAACTGTGAAATTCAGCTTCAACGAGAAGCTATATGAATTACTAAGAAAATATAGTCTATCTAATACCAATACAAAATGAAATTATCATGGGCAGAAATTAATATGAAAAGGTCGATATGGTACTAAAATGAGTAATGCGTGTATGAGAACGAAAGAAAATCAAGGCTAGTGATTCTTGTAGAAACTACAGTCAAATCCAAAAGTAAGTTTATGTCATCCAATTTATATTACTTCAATTAATCAAGAACTTCTCTTATTCCTAAAGGACAAAAATAGGTGGGAATCTTTTCAAAATGTAATACAGATTTCGTAAACCCCATTGGCACGCTACATAAATAAAATAAGCATAGCCGAATAATATTTCTCAGATGCTAATCATTGTTCAGAGACAAATTAAGAACCTCTGTTAAAAGTATGTGTGAGTGTGTGCTTTTGTCTGTGTTTGTGTAAAACCTAATGGCAAGAATGTAAGCACCTATTTTGGGAGTAAATATGAAAACAAGTTCTTTTCCATTTTTGTCATACTATTAGTGGAACCCTGTATCGGCGTCGTTGCATTTTCTCAAGTTCTTCGTTTTTGTCTTTTCAGGAAACCGAAGCATATCATCATCTTGTCCAGGTTTTTACCATCACCAAGGCACTACTTCGTCCACCACTGGTGCACTCCATTGTGCTCGTGTGGTCCTCTGCTTTTGTTGCCACCACGCCCCCTACACCATCAATGACTATCTTTTCTCCAACCCCAATCTCCCACTCCCACTCCCACTGTCACCGTCACCCCCCTTCACTATTGGAAGAAAATATATAGTTGGATCTTGAGTTTCTTTTTCTTTTGGTCAACTTGGACTCAAAGGTGGTAATTTTGGGGTTTGAAATTTCACCTGCAATCAGGGATAAGTTCCACACTCCTAAAAGGTCTGTTATTGCACAACATTTTTAAATTTCACCTATTGTGATGTTGGCTAATTTGAATATACCATAAAATACATTTGAAGCGAGAATATATTCTCAAAATGCATTTTCTCTTTTCTGTCATATTCCTCAGTCCTCGCATATGCGTCCACTATATTTAGAAAAACCAAATCCTATATTCAAAACCAATTCTCGTAAACAATAAAAAACAGAAATTGAGAACAAAATTTAGGAAATTCTACCAGATATGCCCTAAACTTCTATTCTATAGTATATGCATTCAGCAAAATGGATCCTGGAGTCAAATGATTTGTGGGAATGGTTTGTGGGTTCCGAACAGCTGAGACTTATTAAGGCCCTCTCCAACACTATCTAGCAGTGGTTAGACATACAATCTTTAAAGGTGCGTGAACCTCTCCTAAAAGGGACTAGTATCAACTTAAGGGCAATGAAACCCTAATGACGTTAGGCTTAAGACAGTTAATAAAACATACTGTTTGTACTTAATATGACATCATCAATACAACACATATCCTGTCTCAAATTGAGTCAAAAAGAAAAGTACGAAGGGAGGGTTCAACTTGGTTCCAAGTTTTAGAAAATTGTACTTTTAGCTATTACAATACTCCGACTAGCATAAGGCTCTCGTCTGTGCTTGAATTTTATACCCCAAAAGTCCAGGAACAATTTGTTAACTGGACCCTAACCTCAAAGAAAGCTTATAATGCAATGAACTCTAGCTAGGAAAAAACTGCCAAGTGATTACCTGGTCCATTTTCCGTACTTGATTCAAATAATAATTGCAGTCCAAGACAAATGCCTAAAAATGGACGATCTTGCTCGATGTACGCACAAAGCACTTCGGCCATCCTACAGAATATTTATCAGTTAACTTTCCCAAGATCTTAATTTATTTGCAGAAAGGAATATGTAATAGTGATTTGAGAAGATTAATCCATATGCTTGCCACAATATATGATAAAATGAATCAATTATAAATAGGACTGAATCAGTGATAAGTGCTATCGATGATTCAATCAAAAACTTGCAACAAACATAATTTTTAAAATTAAATGCAAAAGACTGATTGAATATCTTTAAAGACACGCCCAAATTATCTTCTTGAAATGCATATCATGGAATTAAGATGATATCATAAACGAAGGCTTACCCCTTCTTGTTTAGCACATCCATGGCAGCAGCAAATGCACCTACACCCGGAAAAATGAGGCGCTTGGCACTCATGATATCCTCGGGTGTTTGTACCTTCAATAAAATACAGATTGTGCTTTAATTTCTCATTCTAATAAATTCTACTGTCTTATTCTATTTTTACAAAGAAAAAGTCAATTTCATTTTAATTTTAATATCTTTAACTATTTTTTCCCTTCAAATATCAATTTATATGGATTATAAGCTTATCATAACGAGAATTATCCAAAAAAAAAAAAAGAACTAAAAGCAAGTGCATAAAGGTAAAATTAATTTATAATTACATCTTTGATGTCAAAGCCAAGAAACCGAATTGCATTTCTGACACTCCGCACATTCCCAGCTCCGTAATCAAGCAGCGTCACCACTGTCAACAATCAAACCAGAAAGTTCAAAATAGACAACGACAACAAAAAATTACCAGCAAAAAGCATGAATCCCCACATCTTGACACAGAAACAAGCCTTATTCTCCCGTGCATTCATACATATCAAAATATTTCTACATTTATACCAGAGTCATCGTCAACAAAAGAAGAGGCGCGAATTGAGAAGCCTTTTGAAGGTTTCAATTTGTGAGAACTACGCCGGAAGAACTGTAGAGAGTGAGAACCGCAGGCATGAAGTGAGGAGGATGAAGAATAAGAGGATCCTGCAGTTGGAAACTGTGTTGCTGAAGTGAATGTCGCCGCCTCCATTTTCGTTACTGCAGTTTGTGCAATTTTCTAACTGAAGCTCTTAGTTCGGTCACTAGAATATAAAACCCCTGAAACCGTAAAACCCATATTTTTGTACGGCGGCGTTTTGAGTTGGATTTCAGTAATGGACAGATTTATTAGTTTTTTTTAACCGGCCCATACAAAAATTGGGGTGATATAGACCAAAAATAGTCCAAACATTTTAAGAAAAAGTCAAAAAGACCACCAAGCACTATAAAAGTATTTAAAGGGAAAATTGCTTATAAGTCATTTGTATGTGACTTGTTTCAAATTAGGTTAAAATATTTTTCAAAATTATTATAAAGTCATACTCTTCAGCAATATTTTAAATTAATCCCAAAATTATCCTTTAATCCTTATTTTCCATCTTTGCGTTCTTCTACCTCCACCTTGAATTTACCCTAAATAAACCCACTTCTACCACAACCCATGGGAACCAACGGCAACACCCGACGACGCCGTCACCCCAGTAGAAACATCGTGTTCCTCGAGGAAACCCTTCTTCAGTCTCAGAACATTAGTAAGTAATGAAATAAAACTCAAAACACTTTGTCTATGTTGCCACTATAAAAAGACAGCACGCAATCTCTCCTATTGCCAATTAGAGTTTGATTGCGTATCCTCTTGCTGGAAGTTTTGTAGTGGCTAAGCATGGAATTTTGTATCATTTCATTTATGATAATCATCTTTTTGAAAATTCATTTCCTTAATAAATCGTCTCAGATTTTTAGACTTGATTAGCCGTGCTCCTTAAGGGGAGATGAGTGTGGATGTTCTCAAAGATGGCACCATTTCGCATATTAAGTTTTGACATTGAGTATGCTGGTCGTAAATGGTCTTTTTCCCGAGCCCGCTCATGATCCCGTCATCCAAGTTTATAGCGACTTCATCTTTTAATATATATTACAGAACTAGTTTTATATGGAATTACATGGTATGTTGCTGTCCTTGAGATTTTGTTCCTGACCAATTTTCTTATTTTCTAGGTGGCCAATCTGGTTATGTTACAAGGAAAGGATCAACCATTTGTTTGTAATGTGAGGACCCTAAAGTCTTGTTCACCAATTGTTGGTGTTGATGCATGTCATTTGAGACAGAAAGAGAAGTTCTATTAGCTTGGAGATAACATTTTTAGCAGAAAATTTGTGCTTGGATAAAAATATCGTACCCAATGAAAAATTATAGCAGATACTATTTTATCTATAAGTGTATTGTTTATGGTGGGATAAGCATATAAGCGAATGTTTATGAAATATATTGATTGTGACCATGATTTGTTGACGTAAATAGTAGTTTGAATTTCTGTAGGGGTGATAGTGTATTATAGAAAATAGTATCATTATATTAGTTGTGACCATGATTTGCTACTGTAAATAGCAGCTTGATATTGTATTATAGAAAATAGTTTGATACTGTATTAAGTTGACCATTAGATTATTTCTTTGAATTCTCTATATTAATTTGATCACTACTTTTGGAGAAACCTTTCAGGATGGTATTATATATTGTAGAATTCTGTGTAAAATATTGCAGAGTTGAGGTGGGTAGGAGCGGATGGAGGGGTGGGATGTACTATGCTTCAGCCCAGGGCATGCTATGACGAAAGTTGGTAATTAGATTATTGTGTTGTTAGTCATGTGTGTTGTTTGATACTGTATTATAGCAAAACAGTAGCATAACAAAAATGGGCATAGAATTCACATGCGTACTTAGAATTTTTATTATAATATATTTTTGAAATGGTCTCGACGAGTTGGTCAAGACAAGTGGTTTTGTCACTGCGTACGATAAATTTTATCCTTTTGAAGTCGTCTCTTTAGCTTAAAATGATAATTTTTAATTTTTTTTTTGTCTAAACAGTATCATACATACTAAAACAGTATCATAGATAAATGTATCTTAATATATCAGTATCATATATAAAAGTATCTTAATAAAATAGTATCACAAACTACAACCCAACAAAATAGCATTATCATATATTAAATAACAGTATCATATGTTGAAATATTATGGTAATAGAAGACTATCAAAGATAAAAGTATGGTATAAATATCATAGATAAAACAGTTTCATAGATATAACTAAGTAAAGATGTTTTATTGGTTGAAGTAATAATATTGTTCTTAAAATGCTCGATTAATAGTACAAGACAATTAATACTGTTTGCATTCAATAACATTTTCATAGATTGAAACAGTATCATAGGTTGAAACATTATTATAATAAAATAGTATCAAATATAAAAATATAGAAAAAACATTATCATAAATAAAACTAAGTACAAAATATTGTTAATGGTTGAAGTAATCATACAGTATCATATATAAAACTAAGTACAAGATGTTTTAATTGTTGAAGTAATAATGGTTGAAGTAATCATACAGTATCATATATAAAACTAAGTACAAGATGTTTTAATTGTTGAAGTAATGATAGTATTACAAGATCATTGATATTGTTTGTATTCAATAATAGTATCGTTTGTTGAAATGTTATCATAATAAAATAGTATCAAAGATAAAATAATGGTATAAATATATCAAATGCACATTATCTAAATGAAACAATATCGTAGATAAAACAGTATCATAAGTTGAAAATATTATCATAAAATAATAAAACAATATCAAAGATAAAAGCATGATATAAATATACCAAAATAGTATCAAACAAAAATAGTATCACAGAAAACAGTATTATTGAATTAGCATTTTTTTGAAAATTTTAGGAGTATGTTGGTCATTTAGCACTAAAATATAACTTTAATTGAATTAAGTTTTGATTATATGACTTTAGAGCCTCATAAGTACAACAACAGTGACCGGCCTTAAATTTACCCCGTATTTAAAATAACATTTCAGTATTTTAAAGATACAATACTAAAAAAAAAAAGTTGAACCCCAATATTGAGGGCTCCCACCACCACTTCTATGGGACCTTGGTGGAAGATATAAATCGCAGGATGTGCCTCAGTGGAGCAGGGTTGAGAACTTGTTTTTTAACTGTGCTTACAAAGAGCTTCTTCCATATCAAATGTAGGAATCGAACCCCCATCCTGCAGTTGCCAGCGAAACTGAGATTACCTCACTCTCATCTTTCAACCAACTGAACTATGCATTGAGGGCTTAAAGATACAATACTAGATTGGAGAAGGAAGAGTGGGCGACAATGATTCGAGACCTACCCCTGTTGCAGGGGACGTGGCTTTTTATTAATTTGTTAATTAATTTTTTGATTGATAATGTCTCGAGGGCCAAACTAATTAAGAGACAAGGTGGTCGGTTGCAAGTGGAGTGGTAGGATGGGAGTGAGAGTGAAAAAGAAGATAAAAGTTTGTTTTCTAAATTTATTTTCTCACTTTTTTTATTTATCTTTTTATTAAAATTATTTGTACTCACCTATTTTTCAACTCAAAACAATGCTTTGAATGCCTTGCACGTGAAATGTTTGATGGTGAGTGGACGGTTTCTGGCCATTAGGGACCAATGTGCAACAAAAAAGTAAAATGTTGAAAACTTTAAAAGTTGAAGATCCATTTAGGCTAATTAAATAGGTAAAATGACTTCTGCTACCAATTTTTACGTCAATATAACTAGCGAATGATGCGCTGTGAATTAAAGAAGAGACAGAAATGGCGCACACACTTTGTGAGGAGATTAGTTACTTGGTCAAATTCAAAAAGAATCGCAATATATAGGGCAATTGTGAGAAGACTGTTGGAAATTGTTGATTAAATAATTAATTTTAATTAATTTTGTCCAAATATTAGAATGAGTCTAAACTATCTATTTAAGTGGATTATATTTAAATCATGTTCTACTCTGCGAGTAGATGATTATAGTATATTTGACTTTGCAAAATCATTTCTAGGTAAATGAGAAATTATTGCCAAAGATTGACACATTGAAATTTGAATTGTAAAAAAAAGTGAAAAACTTGTATCCCACGTTATAAGACAAAAAGAATTATGACTAATTTGACAATTAGTCATAATTGAGTTTGAGCTCTAAGGGGGTAACAATAGTCTTTAAAAGGGGAAAACATAGATTCTATTGGATTCAGTCCATAGGCCCACACGTGTGCTGTCACCGTTGCCGCTTGCCCAGCGTGGCTCAGGCCGTGGGTTATTAGATTGGACTTGATCCATTATATTCTTTTTGAACAAATAAAATAAAGATTGTTTATTTTATTTATTCCTTCCAAAAATTAATTAATTAATTAATATATTCAAAAGTATATGTTTGAAAGACATGTCTTTTTGGACTTGTCTGTTCAAATTATAACTGTTAGAGTAAAACTGACATGATCCAACATTTGTGTCCATTCAATTGAAACTTTTGGCATGTTATAAATTGGTCCCTCTGGTTTGCAAAAGATCAATTCGAATTTTCAAACTTTCTGCATTGAAATAACAAATATTTTATTCATTCATTGCATATTAAACAGAGTACGAAAATACTTCTAATTCGTTGTTTTTTGTAATTTGAAGTGCTGCCATCACAAAAAAGGATCGTTGTACTTTGAGAGACGATTGTCATCAAGCCGTGAACACCATAGCGGAGCAAATTCGTCTTAAAGGCATAGAGTAAAACTCTAGCCTCGATCCACCATTTTTAGTCTTTGCATTTTTCTAATTTCGTTTTTCTTCAACAAGTAAGTCATATAATATAATATGCACTTTTAATATTTAATTAACAAAGACTCTTCAAGCAAAGGAAAATTCATATTTCCCCCGTTTCCATATATATGGATTTACTTTCTTTATTAATCTATTTTAAATTATACTTTTTTTATTGATAGCATAGTTAATTTTTAAAATTTTTAATATATCTTTATTTAATATGTCTTGTTATCAATAAATATGAACAACCATTATATTATGTAAGATTATTTTAGAAAAAATGTTACTAAAATTTATTGTTACAAATATAATAATTAAATTTTATTAATCTGTGTAAAATAAAAGTAAATATTTCTTTATGGGATGAATAAAATATTTCATAAGATTCTTTGTACTTAAATTTTATGGGACGAATAAAATATTTCATAAGATTCTTTGTACTTAAATTTCAAATTTTTTGTGTTGTTATCTTGATCTATTGTCAAAATTATCACCCTCAATCAAGAAATTTTTTTTTTTTTCTCAGCCTGAGTAGAAATTACTTTGATAAAGGGTTGAATTTTCACTCCTGACCAAGAAATAAATTAGGAGCGATGTTGAAGAGCTTTGGACCATCAACCTTCGAATTTTTTTTATAGAAAATTATCCTTCGTTGAATGTATCCTCATCTCAAGTTTGGTTTCTTCTAGTCAACTTGCCACTCTTCTATTTTTCAAACATATGCAATGTGATTTGTTCTTTTAGGAGATTCGGTCAACTATCAATTTTCCCTCCTCGACTAATTCAGTGATTGCTATGAAAAAAATGTTAAACTATGAGTATCTTTACGTATTTTCTAAAACGGAAAAAACATAATATTTACTTTGCACGGAAAAGTTGAAAGTTATAGCAATAATTTTACGGTATCTTGCAGCACAAATGTACAGTTTGTTCTTATGATAAATGGGTAGGTGGATCATGGATGGAGTTTGGCTTGTTTACCTCCTCTTCGAATCTTATTTGATTGTATTGTTCAATACATTGAATTGAAGCTAATTATTGACTTCTCTACATTTCTACAAATTTTAAAAAATAATAATAATATAAAATTAATCTAAAACATAGGGAAATGATAAGGGTACACTGTATTTAGGATTAAATAAAAAGAAAAAAGAAAAGTCTAACTACTAATTTTAATTCCTATAGTTTGCCTCTTTTGGGACAAATTACAGTGCAGAATTTGAGAGAGATGATGCTTGCCTTTGTAAGTGGGCAGTGGCATATCGTTTAGATATTTTTGAAGTATATTATATAACCCAACACAAAAAGAGATTCAACATAGAACAATCCATGTGGCCACTAAATATGGTGGCGAAGAGGTCAATGCTGACGAGCTGAAGTCATTGCTGAAGTCAGTGGAAAACCTGTGTGAACAAGTTGTTTCAACTTTAAATGGGAAATGTTGCATTAGGTTTTGCAACCTATATTTTTAAAGTACTTATAATTAAATTGTGAATTATATGGTTTTTATAAATAATAAGCAGATAGTAAATTGTGAGTTTTATAAAATATGTGAATAAAAAATATATTTGACTATTTTAAATTATAAGACAAACAAATTGCAAATTCCCATGTTGTTCACTTGTCAGATTGTGGTATAATTTGATATGTTTTGACTGGATATGAGTAGATTCAGGAGTCGAAAAATAATATGTGGGTAAGTACAACTTCATGTTAAGAATAATACTTATGTATACATATGAATACTTGTCATTTAACAAATATGATAAATACAAAACGATCATGCTTTTCAGTAGGGATAGACCTCTTTTAAGGACTAAAATGACGCAAGGTAAATTTTGGGGCCTATACATATAATTCACTAGTCTGAGAGAAATGTTCGATCCACTTCAATAGTACGCGTTCAACCCAACTTCAAATTTATTCACCCTAAAATGTAATTTTTATCCACTCTTATTTTTCGTTAATAAACATAAGAATTTCTTGTTATTTAACAAATACAATATAATTACAAAACTACATTTCAATAATCACGTCTAGACATTTAAACACTCAATCTAACTTGTAAATTTTTCGAATGACTCCGACTAAGCTCACGTTTAGTAGTATTGAAATTTTTTTTTTAAGTGTTTATATTTGTGAATTCTATTAAATATGTAGATAAAAAATATGTTTAATCAGCTAAAATTATAAGTTAAGCATCTCCAAACATGAGATAAGATAGATTCGTGCTACCTACCTCTCCCTCAACAAGGTAGGGCGATTAGCTAGGTATTGGATTGGGTTAAGCTAAAGTCTAAGAGCAAAAGAGGTGCTTAATTTCTTGTAGCATCCTACCATACACATCAACATAGTCAGAGAACATTGTAGAAATGCCTTGTTCTTGCTTCTTCACCTATGGAATTGGTTAAACCTAAACTAAAGTCACTAAATTCAAATGACACAAAATCAAAATGGGCTGCGACAAAATCAAGACTTTTTCAAGAATACTTAATTTGCCGGTTGACTTAAGTTTCAAGTTGCCTAACAAACTTTTCGAATTAACAATGGCTAGAGGATATTTAAATAATTGACCCCAACAACTCCACCCATAAAGTCTTCTATGTTCACACCAAAAGTATGAACATGGAATAAGTTGACTTTGCCAAATAGTCAACTCTATTTAGGTTCACACTGTCGGAGAGTCAAACATCTAATCTCGTTCTTTCAGCAACCAACTCTGTCAAAAAACAAAAATAGAAAGAATTCCTAACGACTAATAATAACTAAGACAACAACTGATTCAATGTGTTATGAAAATTCCAAGTGTATTAACACTCACAATTTTTATCAACTTTTCAATTACATATTTCATATCTTTTATCAAAATATGCTAAAAATTGAATTTTAACAAAAACCAAACAAGGACTTAAACGTTTAGCGCATGCTTGGTGTATATTATTGGACACATAATAACATAATCATCAAGATTTTAACTTTATTCTCATTCTTTAACACATTTATGTGCTATCTAATCATCCCGTTAGATGATTAGTTAACAAAAATATTAGGGAAAAAAGAGAGTTCATATCTTGTAAAAAATAAAAAATGAATGGCAAAAAGGTTTCCATTAATAATGTTTCAAAATCAAGAATTCTTGACACATACACATCTTTGATGCTAATATCATAAGAAACGCAGTCGAAAAATGAATCTGTAATGGTAATTGAGATTTGAAATTCCTCTTCACTAACATTCATAAACACAAAAGATTCTGCAATAAAATTCAACTCTTCATAATCTTGAATGAAATTGTAGCGGTTCTCATGAAGTTCAAGATTTTCTTCAAAGTCAATTCCCCTGACTGTAACCCAGTCTTGTTCCTCTGTCCAATTTGGTAGATTTGAATTTGGTGACAAAGAATCACTAATCAAACGGCTGACCCTATCTGCCGGAGAATCAGAAGAGGATGCGATGACAGTCGGATTCGGTGAAGAATATTCCGGTGCCTCCATTGAATCCCAAAAGCCTTGATCCAATACACTGGTCGGAGATTTCCTTGTGAATACTCTTACTTTTCCACAATTATCCTCCAAACCGTGGAAAAATGAGTGTTCCAGAAGTTGTTCGGCTGTCCACCGGATCTTTGCATCTCTTATTAAGCATTTGCTCAAGAATTCCTTAGCCTTATTAGACAAACAGCTTGGAAATTCCGGTACATCACCGGAATGGCCAATTTTGTACAGAGCTGATACCGGATCATGAATCTCCCGCCACGGGCTGCATCCAGTGGCCATTTCGATAACTGTGCATCCCAGAGCCCAAATATCAGCCGGAAATCCTTGTTCTTCACCGCGAGCAACCTCCGGTGCCATATACACCGGTGTACCGGAAAATGTTGATTGGCCGGAATCATCAACTTCCTGTATCAGTTTAGCACAACCAAAATCTGCGATTTTGAGACCGTCTTCTCCGATCAAAATATTCTGACCCTTGATGTCTCCATGCACCACTCCATTGAGGTGAAGATAATTCAATCCTCGTACCATTTGATGTGCATAAAATTGAATGATTGACTCATCTAATGAACCCCCCTGCTTTCTGATTTGATCGGATAACGCCCCGCCCGGAATATACTCCAAGAAAAGATTGTAAATAGGCTTATTTTCCTGGCAATTAATATCAGAACCTAAACACCTAATTACATGAGGAGAGCTGAGTTGAGAAATTATTAACTTCTCTCTTTGCAAAAAGCTAGAAGAAGAGAGGTCCGTGGACTTCACGGCGAAAAGATCGCCGGAGGAAGTGGTGGCGACGGAGACGGTGGCGGAGGAGCCCCTGCCTATAATGGGACCTTTAGTCCATTCCATTGGTGAGAAACAGGAAATTGTGAAGGTAGAAGAAGAGTAGGTTTGTGTTGGCAGTTGGAGGCTCTAGCAAAAATATATATGCTTGGTGCTACAACTCTCTCTCTCTCTCTATGCTCAAATGTAGCGGAGTATTTTTGGGTGATTTGGGTGGGGTGTCTTTTATACAGAGAATCTTTTTAGACTCTTCCTATGTGTGAGTTGTGTGACGTCACAATGCCGTACACTCTATTTACGCTTTTTCCGTGCTTGACCCACGTGGCGAGCTAGAGAGAGAAAAGGTTAACAAGTAACAACTTGTGCCGACCATTGGCGGCGCGTAGGAATAAAGCCGTCCATATGGGACACGTTAGCACTTGCCTTGATTACCGCTGGAAGCGGTGGGGTTGAGTTTTCCTCTGTTTCACATGGAGGCGCGTTTAGAATTGGAAACAACGATATTCTGTTATAAACTTATAATTCACATACAGCTAATACTGTGGAAGGACATTTAACAGACTTGGAATTCATGCTGTTTTCATTGGAAAAATAGAATAATCCACATATATATGCTGACAATGTGAACAAAGGACAAAGGCATGGGATTCGTTTTGTTCATATTGACATATTGTAACCAATTTATTGCATATTTGGTCCAAATCTATTTTTATTTACATATTTTATATTATTTATAATTTACTATTCACTTATTATATATACATTTATAGAATTAACAAAATATAAGTACTTAAAAGCTTTGTCAAATATACACTTAACTTGTTTATGGAGAACAACAATAATTTATAAGTTATGAGATCCACAATTATGTACATTTTGATTTCCACAATTTACCGACTCTAAAGTTAATAAGAAAGTAAATTATTTGTCATATATGCTCTTAATTGTTTGAGGTGCTCCAAGATGCCTAATACCATTATACTTTTAAGTTTAATTTGATTTAATAGCACAATACATGTCAATTTTTTAAATTCGAGATTTGGTTTTGCAAGTCAACTTTTTGAGGAGAAGCGTTTTATCACTTAACTAATGATTCTTTGACTTCCTCGTCATGATGAAGGCAATAGAATAAACATTCGATACTAATCTACTCAAATAATTCTCTTTGACCAATGAATACTATAACTTGTATTCTTATCTCGATTTAATAGATATTTTCTTTTACGATTCATATGTGCAAACGTGTAGATTAAGTAAGTGTGCTATTAAAAGGTAAATTTAAATCGTTAAACAAATAATTTAAAAACTACACATTGTATAAACAAGTTCACATACTATAAATTAAAAAATTACAATTTATTGCTACTATTATTGGGTATCAGTCAATTATGGAAAAAAAATACTATAAAATATACAAATAAACATAGAAAAGTTATCAATCAATTATACATAAAAGGCATATATTACACTATACATACTAAGAGATTGTACATATGACAATGAGGACATCTTATGGAATTGAATTACAACAACTCATTGAGTCTGAATAAGATGACAATAGGGTGGAGCAATCCTCTCTATCTCGCGTCTTATCTCGGAGATTTTACAAGATGGGGTAGAACACAAGGGTGGAGGTGGGAGGTGGGAGGTGGGAGGTGGGAGGTGGGAGACCGGGACCCCAACTTTTTGACAATAATTTTTTTTAAACTTTTTAATTTTTTTTTTTTAATTTACTTGGATTTTCCTGTATTGACCCATATGAAAGTCAATTGTCCAACTTTGAACATAGTTCAAACTATAAGTTACTATAACCAAATATACTTTTCATATGTTCAATAATTTTTTAATTTTTTTAACATAGTCCAAACTCAAAGCTTAATTGTCCAAACTACCAACCAAATGATCAATTAACGCCCAATAGAGATGAATAATTTAAACAAAGAAGGTTCAAAAATAGATTGATATTTATCTTCTTCTGCCACTGGATTTCACATTTTTGGTCTGTGAACTTTAAATCACGAATCATGCATGTTCTTATGTTGAATCGAAAGGCTGAGCTGCACTAAAAAATTATTAGATTCTCATAAAAATGAATTCAATAATTGTAGTTTGAGGGGAAAAAAAATTTGAGGACGCTACCCCCAAATCCCCGTAAAAGGAATTCCCCTCCTCCGGCCCAAGTTCCATTTCTGTTTTGGGACCCCTCCCATTCCCTCCCATTTAAAATGTTTGGCTCCGCCACTGATAGAACATGAATTAAAATATTTTTTGTTTACTATTCTATTTACTTATTCAAATACAATTTACTTTTAACACACATAAAAAAAGGGTCTGGGCCTCTTCCCTATGGGGTAGGGGCAAAGATTTTGCCATCTCTAAATAGTTCCAATAAAATAAAGGTGGTTAGAAAAAAAGAATTATCTATTGATAAAAAAGGTCTCCAATATAAGAACTTCTCCATCATTGTAATCATATAACAAAAAGGAAATTGCTCAAAAAAACAAAAAAGAAATTGAAGAGATAGCAACATCGAGAGATGGATTGATCTCCCGCTATCTCTTGTATATGTAAAATTGCATTGTACAAAATTATTGTTTAATGTGTTTGCAACAAATAACACATGTACTTGGTTGAGTTCTATGAGAGAAATCTAAAATGTTCACAAATATTATTCTAATCGTATATTTGACATAATTGTTGTGAATAAAGTTTTTAGTATTAGTGTTTCTGGTAGTAGAGTTTTGTTAAAAAATTGTTGACTATTTGACTGTGAATTCAAAAAGTATTGTAAATATTAAATTGTGTGTTTGATTGTATAAATTTTATATTTATTTGATTAAACAGTAATTAATTATTATATATTTCATACTATTTTCTTTTGTAACTAATATTTTGTCATATCCTATAATAACTATTAATATTAATATCTTATTTCAATTATTTTAGTATATATTATATTACTTAAAATTAATTAATTTAAATCAAACATGTTATATATAATTTGTATTATATTATTTAATATGTCAATATATATTTTTCACTTTATATAAATACATGAAGTGACAAACATGTATAAGTAATTAATGTGGCAAATAAATTATATTTTTTTGATATATTAATAATAATTTTTTAATTTTTAAGTTTCATTAAATGTTAATTCTAATTTGTCGTAAATGTCAATTATAACTTCCCGTAAAACAACTTTTTTGAAATATTTTTTTTTGTCAAAAAATGCTTATTGACATTAGTCAAACAACTAAAAATATAATCAAAAGCACTTTACTCTTTAAAAATTACTTTTAAATTTCAAAAAGTCCTTCAAAACACACTCAATGCGACAATTGGCAGATTGTGTGTGCTTATAAGCACTTATAAGCGGTCAAACATTATTTTTCTCCACACATTTCGTATGACCCACTGCTTATAATCTATAAATTTTTACCAAACATATCACGTGGACAACTATTCACCAACCTACATCTTTCGTTTAAATCAATTGATCTTCATTAAATAAGTGGGTAATGAAATGCAAACTAAGTGCATATTTGGTAGTTATTGAATTATTTTTTTAAGTGTTTATTAGTTGTAGATCATATGGACTATATGGATAATAAGCAAAATGTAACACATAATAAGTTTGATCAACTTAAATTATAATATAAGCTTGGTTAAACAAAATGTAACACATAATGTATATTATACACGTAATTTATACACTGTGTATTATATTTTTGTTTAATTTAAAACTAAGTGAAAATCATACTCTTATTATCAAGCAATCATAAATGCTCACTAGGGTTTACCAAAGTTAATCGTGATTTAAAAGGAAAGTAAAATCTAATGAGTAGAAAAATTAATTTGAAAACACACAAAGATGGAGTCCCAACGTTTAAGCAAAGGCACTAGAGGCACTAACAAATAAGTAGGCGTAACATGGTCATTGCCACCCAAATTGGTTTAAATAGAAAGTATTAGGTGCACATCGGCACCTCAAAATGACCATTACCAACCCAAAAAGAAATTAATTCTTGATTTTAAAAACAGTTGACTAAATTTAAAGAAAATATTTAAGAAGGAGCAAAATTATTTTGTCGATCGCTTATCTTTTTTCGCTATACTATTTTTGTCCAAACTTTAATTTATCGTATCAAATTTGATATCATTATCTTCCACGATATTGTATTATATTGATTATGGTTGACACAACCATCCATAAAGTAAATTCTAACATTTAAAATTAAAAGCTCAAACAACCTCCACTCTACTCCACCCCACCCAGGGTGGGGCCGTGGCTGTGGGTGTGGGGGGCTATCATGGAGGTGCAGTGATACTGTTGAGGATTTGTATGTGTGGGAAGCTAGTGATTTAAGGTGCATTGTCAACAACAATTGGTCAGGCATTATCTAAAAAATAACTAGCTGGTTTGGAAATATTAACATATGGGAAAATTTTAGGACCCAACAATATTACCGGAATCAATGTTTTAAAAACCAGTCCAAGCATTGACTAGAAAAGGGTAAAGGGTCATGGTCGAATCGAGATCAAATAAGTGGTAAAGAATACAAAAAATTAAGAAAAGCAAAATTTAATCGACCAATTTATGATTAGTGAACTGGCCAGATCTTGAATTTTTTATATGATTTTTAATTTTACAATTTAGGCAAAAAATAATAATTATGCTCGCAAATTTATACTGTGCACAATAGAATATATATGGTTGAAATGGCCACAGGATAATATCAAAAGTACTTTTAATTTTTTTTTTGTCAAACAAAAACACACGTATTTATTTATACACGTTTCACTATAATCGAGACACAAAAGAGTGACTTTGCTGGATATTAGATTATATTAAGTGTATGTTTAATTTTGTAGATTATAAACAGTAATCTCATACAGAGTACATGGATTGAAAGTTAATAAAAATTGTACATCTTATAAAATATGTCGATAAAAATAATTTTCGACCAACTTATAAATATCTATAAATTTAAAGAAGCATGCTTTAAGAAGGGTGACTTTGCTAGGTTTTGAATTAGATTAAGCTAAAATCTAAGTGGTGCTCTCGTGTACCACACTACATTATATTATAGTAATAAATAAACATACTCAACCGACATTGTAGAAATGCCTTGTTCTTGCCTCTTCACCTATAAAATTGGTTAAGCCTAAACTAAAGTCGCTAAATTCTAAGGACAAAATCAAAATGGGCTGCGACAAAGTCAAGACTTTTGCAATAATACTTAATTTGTTGGTTGACTTAGGTTTCAAGTTGCTCTACTTTTCTATTAACAATTGCTAAAGGATATTTAAATAATTGATCTTTCGAACTCCTCTCATAAAGTCTTTTAGGTCACGCCAAAAGTATAAAAATATGGTATAACTTGACTTTGCCAATTATAGTCAACTCCATTATGTTCACACTAAAAGTCTAAACATATATTATGTTGACTTCGTCATAGAGTCAACCCTCCTTCCGGCAACTAATCCCATCGAGAAGGAAAAACAAGAATTTGTGGTGAATAATGTTTATTAAGACACGAAATAAAATTATTCAGTACAAATATAGATAAATATTTTTGTTGTTTAATAATTTAAGCTTTTGGATGAGTAGCTTCAATAAATAGAGTATGTTTGTTAGTTTTTATAAATACTTGTAAACGTGTCAAATATTATTTTTATCAACACATTTTGTAGGATCCACAACTTTTATTTATTTTTTATCTATATATTTTGTAGAATTCACAGCTTATATTCTAAAAAATATTTACCAAAAATACACATAATAAAGTCGTTATATTTTGAATTCAAATTTTTATGTCATTGATTTCAAAATTTTGCACCCACTGTTCTTGAATCCAGATTGACCTAAGGTTTTAGACGAGGGGAAGAATTAAATAAATTCCTCTCATATTTATTGGTACTTTAGATGATTCGGTTAAAAAATTGGGTCACTTTGTAAAAAGAATTGAATGGCAAAAAAGTTTCCATGAATAATTACTGCATAAAAATCAAGAATTCTTGATACATACAAATCTTTAATGCTCTCATGGCCAAGACTATCAAAAAAGCTAATATCATAAGAAAAACAATCGAATAATGAATCCTCAACGGCAATTGAGATTTGAAGCTCCTCTTCATTGACATTCATAAATATAAAAGATTCTGCATTAGAATTCAAGGCTCCAAAATCTTGAATGAAATTGCAGCTGTTTTCAGGAACTTCAAAATTTGCTTCAATGTCAATTCCCCTTACTGTAATCCAGTCTTCTTCCTCTGGTGTCCAATTTGCTATATTTGAATTTATTGACAAAGAATCACTAATCAAACGGCTGATCCTATCTGCCGGAGAATCAGAAGAGGAAGCCACGAGGGACGGAGTGGGGGAAGAATATTCCGGTACTGCCTCCATTGAATCCCAAAAGCCTTGATCCAATACACTGGTAGGAGATTTCCTTGTGAATTCTCTTGCTTCTCCACAATTATCCTCCAAACCATGGAAAAACGAGTGTTCCAGAAGTTCTTCGGCTGTCCACCGGAGTTTTGCGTCTCTTATTAAGCACTTGCTCAAGAATTCCTTAGCCTTATTAGACAACCAACTTGGAATTTCCGGTACATCACCGGAATAGCCAATTTTGTACAGAGCTGAAACTGGATCATGAATCTCCGGCCACGGGGAGCATCCGGTGGCCATTTCGATAACTGTACATCCCAGAGCCCAAATATCAGCCGGGAATCCTTGTTCTTCACCGCGGGAAACCTCCGGTGCCATGTACGCCGGTGTACCGGAAAATCTGGATTTGCCGGCAACGGAATCATCATCTTCCGGTATCAATTTAGAACACCCAAAATCTGCGATTTTGAGACCGTCTTTTCCGATCAAAATATTCTGACCCTTGATGTCGCCATGCACCACTCCATTCAGGTGAAGATAATTAAATCCTCGTACCATTTGATGTGCGTAAAATTGAATGATTGACTCGTCTAATGAACCCCCCCTGCTTTCTGATTTGATCGGATAACGCCCCACCCGGAAAATACTCCAAGAAAAGATTGTAAACAGGCTTATTTTCCTCGCAAGTAATATCAGAACCTAAACACTTAATTACATAGGGAGAGTTGAGTCGTGAAATTATAAACTGCTCTCTTTGCAATAAGCTGGAAGAAGAGAGGTCAGTAGACTTCACGGCGAAAAGCTCTCCGGAGGAAGTGGTGGCGACCGAGACGGTGGCAGAGGTGCCCCTGCCTATAATGGGACCTCTGGTCCATTCCATTGGTGAGAAACAGGAATTTGTGAAGGTAGAAGAAGAGTAGGTCGTGTTAGCTATAATTTCTTGGGTGTTTTGGGTGTCTTTTATACATTAGAATCTTCTTAGTACTGTTCCTATGCGAGTTTTGTGACGTCATGCTGTCGTACTTATCTTTTTTTCACTTAAGTGAGGCACGTGGCGAAAAGACAGAGGAAGGTTAACAACTTGAGCCGACCATGGGCTGCACGTAGGAATAAAGCCGTCGAGATGGGACATGTTAAAACGTGGCCTGACTGCCGCTATCATCGCGCTACTATGTAATTATAGTTTTCCTCTCACATGGCGGCGCGTGTACACAATCTATTGGAAACAACGATTTATGTTTGTATTTCAAGTACAGCTATCAAAAAAAACTTCTGGAATTCGTACAGTTTTACATTGTAAAAATAGAATAATCCAAATATATGCTGTGACAATGTGTACACTGGACAAAAACATATGGTTCATATTGTTCCACATTGTAATGATAAAATTCGTTGTTGGATGTTCGAAGAGTCCAATGATGGTTTAGTTTCAATTCCATATGAATTCAAGTTTAATTTTGAACTAATGGGACGCGTGCATCTAAAGACTATTATATTTATCCTTCAATTTCTTTAAT
Organism: Forsythia viridissima; assembly: GCA_030279155.1. Taxonomy (NCBI): domain Eukaryota; kingdom Viridiplantae; phylum Streptophyta; class Magnoliopsida; order Lamiales; family Oleaceae; genus Forsythia; species Forsythia viridissima. The sequence goes on from CM059033.1 coordinate 2,790,930, forward strand.
TTGAGTTTTGGTACGACAACAGACAACCATACTCACAAGGTGAAGTCAATTTCACGTTACAAAGTGAGTCAACTGTGAGGGTTAAGTAAAGACGTTAAAAAATGAAATGTTGAAATTGGTAACAGAAAACTTATAAGTCACATCTTATAAAAATTAATTTGCATACGTTTTATTGTTATGATCAATAGGCATTAACCTATTTAACAAGAAATTAAAAAATTATACTAAAACACACAGTATACAAATAAACATAAAAAATATGAAAATAAGAACGAACCGAAAATATGGATATTTGGTGAAAAGACTATCTTTTACATAAACTTATCCTGCATAATAATTATAAAATAAAAATAAAAATGTGTTACAAGTTGTAATCGATGATATATTATGTCAAGTTTTTGCAAGAGAAATCTATTTTTATTTTATTTTATAAATATGTCATTTAAATGTGACACGTGAATAATTATTTAATATGATATATAGTTCATGGCACGCCACAAGTATTTGAGAACCTAACTTATACTTAAAATCAATATTTTAAAAAACGTAAAGCGTGACTAGGCGTAGATGTTGAATTTTAAATTTTTTGGGTCTAGGTGAGAACGAGATAAAGACAAAGCAAGGGCGAGGCGTGAGGCGTGGCTAAGCATGGAAATCGTGGCTCACGCTTAGGCGAAGCCTAGACAAAGTTTAAACTGACTTTTTAAAACACTGATTAAGATCAATATAATTTAGATCCACAAGATGAAGAGCCAGAGCCAGTTGTATAATGATTATACCATATAATCTCCAAAATTAAAGATTGGAAAGCTAATATGCATTGATGTCTATGGCCATGCATGGCAGAGTCGGCATTGAGTTTCAGAGAGAGCAGGATTTAATTATAATTTTTTTTTTTCAATCAAAACAATATTTTAATAATATCAAAATCTTACAATTTTTAACAATAGTACTCTATCAATTTTCATGTTTTAAAAACACAATAATGATCTAATTGGTTCACTTTACATTTTTTTTCGTCATATTTAATTTCTTTTAAAGAAAATCTCGACGTTTCAGTGATGCTCTAATAATATTTGCCACACTACAAGACCAAGTTTAAGTTGACACTCAAGTTAAGCATGCTCAAATTCTAGTTAAACAATTTATATTATTGAATTTTATAATCCATAATGATGCCCAAATTTTAACTACATAATTAATTTATAATTTAAACATAATCACCTTAAATTAAAAATGACCAAATTATAATTAAACAATTTATACAAATAAATTCAATAACCTACTCATTTAAACATGCTTAAATTATAATTGTACAGTTTATACTATTAAAATCAATAGTCCACTCAAACTAAAGATCAAATTGAACCTGCCTAAATTCTAATTAATTAACAATTTATACGATTAAATTCAATAATCCACAAAATTTAAACATCAATCAGACATGCCCAATTTCTAATTAAACAATTTATACTATTAAATTTAATAAACCAATCAAGTTAAATACACCCGAACAATGGAATCTAAAAATAATATCCATTGTATACATACGTAGCGAAATTAGAAATAAACATCTAAGTGGGAGCGAAACTTTGTTGTTGATCTAGTGCTCAATGCACATTTAGTATCTTGCGAAGCATGATAAGAATAAAAATTTAGTGTCACTTGAAAATAGAATCTCAATACTCGATATTAATGACAAAAGAACATTTCACTTGTCCTTTTTCACTGGTCTATCCAACTTATTTATTTTGTGGTACAAAACTTGACATTGTTATCTTTCACACGAGAATATAAAATGTCTATTATAGATTTATAGTTGTCACAACCATCCATAAAGTGTTAATATTCTATATTAATTAATGATGAAACAAATAAACAAATAAAAAGTTTAGATTACTTTTCTTAATAATATCAATATTGAGATTGAACTCAAATCTTAATATAATATCACAGTCTGTTAAATTAAAACGAACAATTCGATTAATACTCAAATGAGCACATATATTCCAATATTAATTGGTATTCTTAAACGAGTTAACATCTTGCAAAGACGTGTTACATATAATAACTTATAACATCAATTTAAAATAAAACAAATAAACAACATAAAGAATTTATACTATTCCTCTTAGCTTGACTTTTTAAAATAGAATCCAAGTCTCATTATAAAATAAATTCTAATATCAAAAGCTCAAACACATCAACCACCTCCTCACCCCGAACCACCCCCACCACAGGAGCGGGGTTGGGTGCCTGCTATCGTGGAGAGATGGTGATAATGGTGATGATTTGAATGTGCAGGCAAGAAGCAAAGGTAGTGATTTAAGCGTATGTTTGGTGATATTGAAATTATTTTGTAAGTGCTTATAAGTTGTTGGTCTTATAGAATGTGTGGATAATAAGTATATAGTAAATTGTAGATCCTAAGAAATATATGAATAAAAATTATATTTGATTAACTTAAATTATAAGTTAAACTATAACAAACAATCACTAAAGGTTCTCTTGTGTCACCCAATGCAATCTTATTCCTGGCTTTCCTTTCTTTCAAATAAAAATTTGTAGGCGATGCGATTCGATACTTGGAGACATTGGTTTCACAGCTGGAATCCGCATAAAAGGAGGATTCAACAACCACTCACAAAAAGCTGCTTCTGTCAAAACTTTTAATCTCATTATTTTTCCTACATTTCTTCTCTTTTCATGTTTTTTAACCCCTTATATTTTCGTTTTGGTTTACGTCTGGAGAAAATTGTGGCTTGAGTCTGCAAATCTGTTACGGTCTCTTAAGTCTCCAACCTTCGTTTTTTATAGTTAAGTGGTTGTGCTGGACAGTTTTAGTCATTGTCTGGTACTCTGGTTTTAATTAAAATGTTATGTTAAAGTCAATAATTAATTTTAATTATATGTTTCATGAGATTTATAATTTTTATCAATTTTTCAAGATACGTTTCATCAACTTTTATCAAAATTTACTAAAATTTTTATCAAAATATTTGTCAAACCTATGTGATTTTGTTTAAAAATCTACAAAAAAAACATGGTCAAAGTCAATAATTAATTTTAATCACATATTTTATAATCTACAATTTTTATCAATTTTATAACCACACATTTTCATCAACTTTTATAAAAATATGCTAAAAACTTTTTTACCGAACATGCTTTAATTCAAGTGAAATGAAAAGATAATTTTGTCCCAAAATTCACAGCAACTGTGATGCTTTTCATGAAGAAAAATTCCCATTTCAAATGTGTCCTTCCCAATCTTCCTACTTCGGCTGCAATTCTTTTGGAATTGAACTCCTAAATCAATTAAGAATTCGTCCACTAAAGCTAAATGCCAATTTAGAAGCAAGTGTAGAGACATGTAATTTAATATTTACGCACAAACATAATATCTGAAAATCAAAAAACAATCTACAATTTTTTTTTTAAAAAAAAAGTAATTGAAGATTTACCACTATTTTAGCTTATAGGTTGGAAAATCTGAAAAAATAAAAGGCAACAAACAAATATAAGTGAAAATGTTGAGTAGAATATTAAAAAAAAAAAAAATCTGAATTTTTTTGAATGGTGAATTCCGACTGGTGGTGGTGTCGTCATCTGGAATGTAGCTAGTGATCATATGCAGATGCTTCACCTCTTCTCCCTAATCTCTCTCCATCTCTATTTTGATGTTTGTGGCTGAAAAATGAAAATTAAGATTTCAGAATTGAGACTTGAGACATTTTTCTTTGCAATATCAGTTTTGGCCGGTGGGTAATACTAATGGGACATAGGTCTGGGTAATACTAATGGGACATAGGTAATGGGACATGGCCTGGTGGGGGCTAATTTGGTAAATAAAAATCTGAAAAGTAAAACCTAAAAAGAAAATGAAAAATTGAAAAGTAAAACAAAATAATAAAAAAAAAAAGGGAATTTCCAGTTCTGACCGGGTAACCGGAATTGCTTCTCGGTCGAAACCAAATTTTCAGTGAAAGGGACCGGACCAAATCCGTCGATTCCGGTTCAAAAACTTCGATTCTGAATAAAATGTCCAAGCCTAATCAAAATATAGTTCAACTATTATTTATTTATTTTTTTGTCACTCAACTGTCGGGTATAAAAATAAATAAATTAATGTTGATCGACATGTCGACAGTAATTTTTTTTCCTTATTCTTCTTCTTTTTGAGACAGTTCAATTGTCGTTCACAACTTAAGGCTGTCGAACGACAACTGCTCAACCCACTTCGTTTGCCTTTCTATTTTCTACGTTCTTCTTCTTCAACTAGACATTAATCGATGAATTCAATATCTTCCAATAATTTTTGATCAATTATATTTAATAAAATTTTCAAATATAAAAATAATCAAAATAATCTACCACAAAACTTATTGAATTTTTGTTCTTTTATAATCTAAATTGATCTATCAAAAAAATAACTTGCTTAAAGTGGGTTAGTTGGTGATGAATGGTGGTGCATGATCACACGAGGTGGTGAGTGGTAGAGCAATATTTGATTTTAATGAAATAATAAATCTGATTTTAAATTAAAATTGACTAATATATAATTGGTGTTTAAGTAATTGTTTGAAAATATATTTTACTAAAATTGTCATTTTACAAAAATATCATTTACAAAAAAAAATTTGCTATAATTTCGTCTTCTTTTCATCTCAATTCTTCTCCCAAGAAACGATTTTATAATTGACAGCTAAAAATTTAAATATTGGCTGTTTTCATAAGGAAGTTTCTTCAAAAATGACAAGTCAAGTCATAATAAACCTAATGTGAATTGCTTTAAAATATTTATCACATAAGAGAAATAAATATTACTTACAACATTATTTGACAGGAACTTTGATAAGATAATGTGACAAAGAAAAAAATAGACATTATTTATAATTCTGTTTAAATTTAGATATTCTATTAGACATGCTCACTCATCAGTTTATTCGATTTTCTTTCTATTTTTGGAATATTAGATTTTCTCTCTTTCTTTCTATATTATTTATTTTTATTTTAGAATATATAAAAGACTCGTAAATAATAGTATTTGATTATAGATAAAGTGTATGGAAGACCAATTTTGGATTTGATTGTTTATTCATTAGATATCAATATTATATAAATGCAAGTCTTTTAATTTACCTTCTACGTAGACTATAACCATTGGAGATGTTCTTAGACTTTCAGTAACACGTCTTTTAGCTTCAACATTATGAGCATATTTGACAAATAATTCACCTTCTTATAAGCTTCGAGAATGGTGGAACCCACAGTTATATGCATTTTGCTCACACATTAATTTGTGGCCCCAAAGCTTATAAAAATTATTTGCAAAATGTGGTCATAGTTCTTTGTGCTAATGAGTGCTATGTTTCATGTTTCAACGGTGGATGCCAGTTGATCGCCAGATCTACCATTAAGGCTAACTTTAGCGTGTCTTAACTATAAAGAATATAACAAAAATTTTGACTGGGTTCTCGTATAAAATGAACTAAACCCAACACGAAAAGCTAAACATTCCTTAACACAATCCGCAAAATGAACTTTGCAATATTGAAGTATTTTTTCCTCAAATGACTACAAAATTAAAATAAAAAAGGGGAAATATATAAAATTTTATTTTTATAAAAGAAATTGGTACATACTTAATTTTATATCGTTTACCACTCGTTAAAAATAAAACCTAATTTAAGAATAAGAGAGTCCGTAAATTGAGAAATTCCATTGCTGTCAATACTATGAAAAAACGTCTTCTATTATGTTACGAAAACAAGCTTGCTGCCTCTTTTTCCATCTTGATTGTAAATTTCTAACAGCACATTTTTTATTTAGTTAATTAATTATTTTTGTAATTATAAGCCATCTTGTAAGTCTTCCTCAATTCGGTGTTATTTGTCTTTATTATGACGATGAAATCCCAACACACTCTGACAGAGAGTTTTATCATATATTTATGAAGCTTTTAATGAAGATATTTTTACATCGGAATTTTTTTTTTTTTTTAAATGGAAACTTTTAACATGCCTTTACACTTAAAATTTTTCATAAATAGGTAACATAATGACTTGAATACATATCTTTACTAAACCATTCAATCGAAATATTTAAACATTCAAAAAAGCTAAAGTCATTGTTTATTTGTATTTATGTACTTGGCATATCTCGCAATGGATCATCTATCAAGTATCAACGGACACCATGATTGATAATTATTCGTTAGGTTGATTCTAAATTTATTAATAATAAAATTTAGTTTATTGTTGTTATAGTCATTGGATACAAGGCCGGTTCTGATATTTGACCTCCAAATTGCAGTTAGAGCTAGTAAATGGGTTGGGTTGGGCCAGCCCCCGCCAGAATAGGGCCACACATGAAACTGGACTGGGCTGGCCCAGCCCAGTTTTGTATGGACCAAAAATATGCTAGCTCAGTCCAGTCTATTGGCCCAATTTGTCTTAATTTTTTTTTCTTTTTTTTTAAATAAATTTTTTATACACAATATCATTTGTAACATATGTATCAAATAGTGATACTATAAAGGACTAAATTGATATAAAAGTATAAATATGGGGATCAAGTTGTAAAAATTTAAAAGTGGAAGGACTTATGTTGCAAATAAAAGAGGATGAAATTGAAATGAAAGAAGAAGTATAGGGACTAAAGTGAAACTTTTATAAAGATGAAGGACTTATTGTGCAAATAATCAAGGACTCAAATGCAAATTTAAGTCAATTCACGTGAAAATATATATTTTGTGGTATAGATTTGATTTTAATTTATTATTTTATTAATTAATATAATTTTAAGAATGTAGTATTTTTAGAATAAATTTGTTAAGTTGATAAAATTAGAATTAGTTTTAAAAAGTGGTTTATTTAAGAAAAAATTCCTTGATATTATTTGAATTATGTATTGAGACTCTTCACAAAATGAGTTAATTAGTATTAAGGAGCCCAAAAAATTAAAAAAAAAATTCAAAATTAAAATCAAAATCAAAATTGGGCCGGCCCAACTAGCCCGCGGGCTAGATGGGCCGGGCCATCTTGGCCCAGTTTTATTTGGGCTAGGGCCAACCCAACCCAAAAAGGCGGGCTACATGGGCTGACCCGCGGGCCGGGCCAATTTTGCCACATCTAATTACAGTAATATTATGGAATTAATTGTAAACTTAAAACTCGAAAAAAAAAAAAAACGACAAACAAAATATATTATACAAACAATTTATATTATAATCAAATTGAGAAAAATCAACTTCACGCATGAGATGAAATTAGAAGACATTAATACAGCTTTCAATTTACTTATGGAACCAAACTCACAATATAAAAAATAATTTGACTTCAATCACAAATTCACAATTTATAATATTCAGAATTTGAGAATAAATTGACTCCAATCACAATTCATAATATTTACAAAACAAATACACGATCAGAATATTAACAACACAATCATATTTACAATTAATAAATTAACTGCGAAATGAATGGCGGCTGATGTTGGGCTTCAATTTTATTTTAATTTTTTAAATGGACTTCTTTTGATTTTGATCCACTACCTATTGGACTAGGCTTTAATTTTTTTTAATATAAAAAAAAATTGGCCCTTTTGGTTTGGGTTCGAGACGGTTGCCTCACTCATCTCGACCCAAAATCGAGCCTGACTAGATAATGCTTCTTATATAACTCACCATATTATTAGTTGTTTTTAATCATCTCTTCCCTTTAGTTGTTCTTTTGAGGTAAAACTTTAGGGGGTGTATTTAATTCAGACTTTTAAAGACTTTGATTGACATTTTTTAAGTGATTAACTTTGATAGATTTCATTAATTTTTATTGACTTTTCTAGATTTTAATAGACTCCTATAGACTTTTATAGATTTTTATAGATTTTATTTTGAAAGATTCTTCTAGACTTTCACACATACTTTTATGGACTTTTATAGATTTTGTTTTTTCACTTAAAAAGTTTAAATATAAAAATTTAATATCCCGCAATTAAAATAAAATGTCGCAAGAAATTTTTTTAATAATAATTAATTTAAATAAATTAATATTAATAAATTCATAAAAATTAATGTTCTATTTAATTACTGCAAGTAAAATACATAAAAAATTAATGACATAACTCACTCTATTTATTTATTTTTTGTAAAATTATAAACTTTCAAATGGCTTGTGGATAAATTCAAAAATTATGACATGCGATTCATTTTAAAATATTTTTCCAACAAAAAAATTTATCTAATTCATTATTTCTCTTATTATATTTAATAATCTATATGTAATACGTCATTAGTAATCACAATTGCGTAAATAAATAACCAAAGTACCAACTTAGACGGAAAAAAAATACACAACCATGCTCATCAAGATAAATAGAAAAAACAAGAATAAAAATAAAAATAAAAAATACATTAATAAAATAGAGTTTTTAACTTGATGGAATTCATTAATAAACTGCAATCAACAATTATATAAGAATATAAAGTTGTCTTATTTTTAATGAAAAATAGAAAAATGATAAATTAAAAAAAAAAAGATAGAGAGAAAAAAATGGTTATAGGAAATATTGAAGGAAAAAAATCACATTCTCTAAAGGTTCATAGAAAGGAAAAAAAAAAAAGAAGAAAATGGGAAAATAGTTAGGAGAATATTGAAAAAAAAAATTAAATTGAATAGAGATAAAAATACTAAAAGAAGAAATAGGAAAAAAAAAAAAGTTAGGAGAATATATTAAAGAGGAAAAAAAAATCACATTGAAGAATATTAATCTTAACTCTACAGTTTGTTAAAGGAAAAAGAAAAGAGAAATGTTGTATATAAAAAAATAATGGAAAGAAAGATGTTTTTTTTCTTCTAAAGTCTTTCAAAGTCTTATGATAAGTGCGAGAGAAATTGTAACATCTTTTATTTGTACTTTGTGCTTTAAAGTTAATACATATTAATTTCTACATAAAGTCATTAAAAATCATTAACATTTTGAATACCCCCGAATTTCGTAAGATTTTAAAAAGTCTAAATTGAATATCGCATGATTTTATAAGATTTTTAAAAAATCTTTAAAAATCTATATTGAATACCTCAAGACTTTTATGGAGTTTAAAAAGTCTGAATTGAATACACCTAAACTTTTAAACTCTTTTAAACTCCATAAAAATCCTATCAACTATTAATTGAATACACCCTCCTTAATGTCTTTTTATATAATTAATTTTTTTATTTTATTAATAAAATAGTTTGAGGTCTTCGCTAAGCTTTTATTGCAATTTCCTGGAATTATAATTAAGATTTAAGAGTAAATATCACGAGTTGCTATTTTCCCTTAATTACTTAACACGCTAATTTCCCAAGCAATGACTCAATTAAGCTTGTGAAAGAGGGCCACGAGCATGAATGTGATACAATGCACAGAAAAAGCAATTAATCTCCAATAGTTTTAAGCCTCACAATATAGACTTTCGAATTCGTGCGGAAGACATACAACAATTACGTAATCTACAATTATAGAAGAGTATCGACAGTACATGAAAATTAGTAAAATATTGAGATTATAAGAAACGATCATAATATTATAATTCATTCTTATCTGGTTAAAAGACAAATTTATTTTCCATTAAGCATTAGATGCGAAAAATTCGAACTGATTGGTTTTTGGTGCAATCCCAGTAGTCTTTTTATTCATCCTCCCTTTGCTCTTTGTTTATTTCTTCTGTGGTAATATTTTTGTATTTGATCAATGTAAGTCCATCTTCTATGCTTGCTTTCATCTGTTCATTTTTCAGTATGATGGTGAACATAATTTATGTTGTTTCACATCTTTTGAAATGGCAGGGAGTCGATGCTATGAAACTATTTTTACCGGTACAGATATCACCAATAACACAGTTGATCAACAAGAGCACGACTCCATTAAATTTCTTCTTTCAAGAGTAGTGACAGGTGAGTATTATTGAACTACCTTGTTTTTTGTTTTAGCACGCCCCCTCTCTAGTGTAGGTCAGATTCATTTTTTCATAAATGGACTATGTGGCGTGACTAATTTGATACATGTAAACAGGGGAAGATCGAAAGAAGCTTCAAGCCACTGGATTTGCATGCCATAAGACTACTTACTCGGTTCATTGTGTTACAGATCAACCTGTTAGAATTGAAACAGGTACAATGACAGTACACATCCCCTCTGATCAACCTGTACAAGAAGCCGTGGTTCGGCCTTATGCAAGGCAAGAAGATCGTAATCTTCTCAAAAATGTCTCGCCGGTAAAGATACTACAAGGTAATTATACAATGCTACCGGCTTGCCAATACATTCACGATGTCCCTGCTGTAACCTTCTCGTCCAGTGGCTTTGTAGGAAATGTGTTCCATGAATTCAACGAAATTATCATCCCTCTTTTTATTACGACTAGACATTTGAGATCGCAAGTGCAATTTATCCTCGAGGATTACAAGGCCTCATTTGTAAGGAAATATAGCAAGCCTGAGTCTCAATTGTCTGCTTACGAGGTGATTAATCCGGCTGCAAATCAAAGTGTTCATTGCTTTCCAGGAGCAATAATTGGGCTTAAGTTTCATGGCCATTTGGCTTTGAATTCCAGCGACACCCCTGGAGGGCAATCGATGCAGGATTTCAAGCAGTTTCTTAGACAAGCATACAATCTCAAGTTTGCCCATGTATCTGAAATCAAAAGGCCTAATTTAGTGCTGTTATCTCGCAGAAAAACAAGAAGGTTCCTAAACGAAGACGAAATGGTTTCCATGATGGAAGAATTAGGCTTTCGAGTACTTATTGTTGCAAGAAATAATGTGATATCAAACTTGAACAAATTTGCACATATAATAAACTCGTGCAGAGTCTTCGTGGGAGCTCATGGAGCCGGCCTTACGAATGAGTTGTTCTTGCCTGCTGGTGCAGTCATGGTACAAGTAGAACTAATTGGCCTGGAATGGGCTGCAACGACCTATTATGGCGATCCAGCCGGTGCAATGGGCATGCATTACTTGCCATACAGGATCGAACCGGAGGAGAGCTCACTTTTGAAAGTTTTCGGACGAAATCATACAGTGTTCAAGGACCCCAAATCCTTCAGCTTTGAAGTGGGCAGAGAGATATATCTTAACCATCAGAATGTGAGGATTAACCTTGCAAGGTTTAGGGAGACAATGGTTGAAGCACTTAGTATTGTTGAAGACTCGTATGTTTAATTTTGAGTGACTAAGTGAGAATCCATGTCAAAATCGTAGGTTGTAATTACATGAATCCTGATCATTCACATATGGAATTATATTAGAAACTGTTATTTGAATTGAACAAAAACGTAAATTGTAGAATGAAGTAATAAAATAAACAGAAGATAGAAAACTGCAAATCGAGATATGTGTTAACATAGTTTCCTTAAAACATATTTGCTCCCCTACCGTAGCTTCTTGAGGATTATGAACGCCTACTTCCCAAGATACAACGGAACAATTGGTAGCACAAAGCTGCTAAACCAGCGAACTAAATTACTGCCAGAACAGTATCACCGCAAGAGGAAAAGAAAAATTGGAGGAAGAAAAGCTGAATTTTATGATGATTTGAATGAGGAAATTTGTACTTGATTATATAGGCCCTCAATTCCAATTCCAATTCCAAGGTAAGTTACATGAGTTATACTCATTAACACCACTAATAATCCATTAACAACACAAGAAATAAGGAAGAAGTTGGAAGGTCTCAAAGGAAAACGAAGAGCTTTAATTTCTCATTCACCAAAATATTACTTATTTTCCAACAATCCCCCACATGAATAGAAATTAACAGAGACACGGAAGATTTAGTAATAAAGTTCAACGTCCGAAACCTGCATAGGATAGGTAGGTATTACCCTTTGAACCTTCCCTCGTGAAAGTATATTTTCTTTACTAACTGACCAGTAGACGCGATGTCCTTGAACTGTTCTATCGTTTGTGTAAACGATAATATACTTCACATAGAGTTCTTTCTGACATAGTTCAATTCTCATTGTTATGTTCATTTATGGCCATGAACATATGCTTGGTTCTGCAAGAGTTTTTTAAGAATTGTGCCTTACACAATTATCTTAGAAGCGGCCCCACTTTTCTCTCACATATGTGATTTCTTAATTAAGAGTAGCACGCTCTATGCCAAGCGTAAGAATCATTAAAAGCTTGTTGCTTATCCTTTCCCCTACGGGTATCACTGTTTCATCATAGGAATAGGTAGGAGAGAACCGCCACAGTGATCTAATTAAGTATTTACAATTAGGTTATCCCTTTGAACCTAGATCTTGGGATCTCCGGTCAACTAGGTTGTGTTTCCATTGTATTAACTTATTCTTCCAAAAGCTTAAGTCTCATTCCTTTCGACAAATTTCCAACTAACTCTCTATTCAAACCTTTAGTTAGTGGATCCGCAATATTATCCTTTGACTTCACATAGTCAATAGAGAACTCCATTTGAGAGTAGTTGTCTTATGGTATTATGTCTACGACGTATGTGTCTAGATTTACCATTATACATGTTACTCTGTGCTCTACCAATTGCAGATTGACTATCACAATGTATGTAATTTGCTGGCACGGGCTTTGACCATCTAGGAAGTGACGTAACCACTCAGCCTCTTTACCACACTTGTCCAAAGCTATAAACTCAGTTTCTATAGTGGATCTGTCTATAACCATCTGTTTAGAAGATTTCCATAATATAACTGCACCTCCCAGTGTGAACACAAATCCACTTGTAGACTTTTGAGTGTTTTATATCAGATATCCAATTAGTGTCACTGTATCCTTCAATAACTGTCGGATATTTGGTATAGTGTAGTCCATAATCACGAGTATATCTAAAATACCTTAGTATTCTTATTATTCCTTTCCAGTGGGTAGCTACTGGATTACTCGTGTATCTACTCAGTTTGCTAACTGTGTAGGCTATGCTGGTCTTATAAAACTCATCAATTACATCAGACTTCTGATAATTCTAGAGTATTCTACTTGAGAGGTACTCTCGCCTTTGTTCTTTGATAGATGTTGACTGGTATCTATCGGTGTTCTATCCATGCCAAAATCATCATTGTTAAATTTATTAAGAATTTTGTCCACATAGTGTGATTGACTTAGGACAATTCTCTCTGATGTTCTTGAAATTTTAATCCCAAGTATCACATCCGCTAAGTCCATATCCTTCATGTCAAATCTTGAATTTAACATGTCTCTAGTAGATTTAATCATCTTATCGTTGCTTCCAACAATAAGCATGTCATCAACGTAAAGACATAAAATGACATAGTCATTTTAAGTGTCTTTGATACATACGCATTTATCACACTAATTGATTTTAAATCCATGACATGATCAAACTTTTCATGCCATTGTTTTAAAGCTTGTTTCAAGACATATAATGACTTCACCAATTTATAGACTTTGTTCTCTTGCCCTGGAGCAGAAAAATCTTCAAGTTATTTCATGTAGATTTCTTCATCTAAATCTTTATTTAGAAATACAGTTTTCACATACATTTGATGTACTTCGAGATTTCGTGACGCTGCAATTACAAATATCATCCTGATGGATGTTATTCTCATTATTGGAGAATATGTATCAAAGTAATCAAGACCTTCTCGTTGTCTGTATCATTTTATAACAAGCATTGCCTTATACTTTTCGATTGTTCCATCTGCTTTCATTTTTTTCTTGAAAATTCATTTGTAGCGTAGTGGTTTGCATCCCAGAAGAAGATCCACTAGCTCCCATGTATAGTATTGCAAAATAGAATCTATCTCACTTTAATTACCTATTTCCATTGATGACCTTTTGAAAAGTTCACAGCTTCTTTAAAAGTTTGAGGTTCACTTTCTAGTATATAAGTTAGAAAATATGGACCAAAAGATTTTTCAGTTCTAACTCTTTTGCTACGTCTTGGTTCAACCTCATCATCTTCTTCTTGTTCTTAGTCTGTGGCTTCATGTGTCCGTTTAGAAGAGCTTGCTTCCTCTTTAGATCTATACGAAAATACATGTTCAAAAAATAAAGCATTTCTTGATTCCATTATCGTATTTTTGTGTATGTCCGAAATTTTAGATTCATACATAATAAATCGTTAAGCACTATTGTTATGTACATAGCCAATAAAAATACAATCAACTATTTTTGGACCTATTTTCACATTTTTAGGTGTAGGTACAACTACTTTGGCTAGACACCCCCACACTCGCAAGTATTTATAGGAAGACTTCCTTTCTTTCCACAACTTGTATGGGGTCTTCTCTTCTTTCTTTCAGGGCACTTTATTTAAAAGGTAATTAGCTGATAAAACAGCTTATCTCCACATATTCTGAGGTAACCCACAACTTAATAGCATTGCATTCATCATTTCTTTTAAGGTACGGTTTTTCCGTTCAGCAACACCATTTTGTTGAGGTGAATAAGATGCTGTGGTTTCATGTGTGATTCCACTTTGTGCACATAATTCAGCAAATTGTGATTCATATTCACCACCTTGGTCACTTCTCAACACTTTAATTTTCTTGTTGAGTTGATTCTCAACTTTATTCTTATAAAGAACAAATTTCTCTATAGATTCGTCCTTACTTTTAAGTAGATAGACATAACAATATTTTGTGCTATCATCAACAAAAGTAATGAAGCTTGTTGCCACCCCTTGTTTGTACAGATTTTAAATCACAAACGTCAGTGTGAATTAGATGAAGTGGTTCAGTTTTCCTTTCAATAGTTTGAAATGATGATCTTGTCAATTTTGTCTCAACACACGTTTCACACTTGTGTTTAGAATCAATATGGAATGCAGGTATAGAATTCAAGTTAATTAATCTACGCAAAGTATCATAATTAACATGTACTAATCTACCATGCCACAAATTGGAAGACTCAATCAAGTAAGCAGAAGAATTATTCAATTTATTAATTTTCGGTTTAACAGTCATTACATTTAGCTTAAAAACTCTATCAGACATATAAACTTTTCCAACAAACATTTCACTCTTAGACAAAATGACTTTATCTGACTCAAACACCATACGAAACCCATGCTTGTTCAGCAGTGACCCGAACACCAGGTTCTTGCTGATTTCTGGCACAAAAAGCACAGTGTTCAAAGTCAGCTCTTTCCCAGACGTCATCTTCAAAACCACTTTACCTTAACCCATTATTTCAGATGTAGCTGAATTTCCCATAAACAACTTTTCTCCATTCTCAGTTGCTTCAAAAGAACCGAACATCTCTTTATCCGAGCAGACATGACGGGTAGCACCGGTGTCAATCCACCATTCTCTTGGATTTGATCCCACCAGATTCACTTCATAAATGACTGCAACGATGTTTATTTCAGACACATCGTTTGTAATGTCATCAACCATATTGGCTTCTTTCTTATTGTTTCTATTAGGCAACCTGCACTCCGAGGATCTGTGACCTACTTTGTCACAGTTGTAGTATTTTCCAAGAAATTTCTTCTTGGACACACCTCCTTTTAGTACCATTTTTTGCCCTTTTCCAAACTTGTTTTTGTTCGTCTTAGAACTTTGACCATGCTCTACTACGTTTGCTTTGGCCACAGAAGAATTGAACATCTTCCTTTCAGAACCCTTGTTGTCTTCTTCGATACGAAGTCTAACAATTAATTCTTCAATGTTCATCTCCTTTCTCTTGTGTTTGAGATAATTTTTAAAATATTTCCCGGCCAGAGGTAGCTTTTCAATAATAGCTGCAATTTGAAAAGTTTCACTCAAACTCATTCCCTCGGTGTGAATCTCATACAATATCACTTGCAATTCTTGTACTTGACTGATCACGGATTTTGAGTCTACCATTTTATAATCGAGGAAGCGGCCAACAATAAATTTCTTAGCCCCTGCATCCTCAGTTTTATATATTTGCGGTCTAGAGACTCCCACAATTCTTTCGCCGTTTTCATTGAACTATACACATTGTATAGTGAATCCGCCAAGCCATTCATGACATAGTTACAACACAGGAAATCAGAATGCTTCCAAGCTTCAACGGTGCTGACAGTTTGAATATCTCCCTCACCCTCATTGAGTTTTGGAGTATCTTCAGTCAAAATTCTCGCAAAATTTAAGCTGATCAGATAAAACAGCATTTTTTGCTGCCACCTTTTGAAATTCAACCCATTGAATTTCTCCAGTTTCTCTCCATGATTAATCAAAACATTCACAGTCTGAACAGTAGTTCGAGTCACAGTTTGGGTCATAGCAAAACTTGGCACTTGTGCCACAGTCTGGTTTTCTGTAGACACAAATTCAGTAATCGGATCAGTTGCCATTTTCTGAAACAAGAAGAAAAATTAGTTCCAATTTTAAATAAAATTTGAACACTATAAACAATACTGTTTAAGGAATCTTGTTTTCGAATTTAGTTACACTTTCAATTTTAATGAAAACAAATAATAACTTAATATTAAATTAGTCTATAATTCAAAAAAAATGGAGCTTTAACGGAAACAGTGATCAAATATTTGTTAATTGTTTCCACTAATATCATTTGTTAACTACCAATTAAAAGTGATAATTGGAATCGTTGGAATGTAAACTTAAAAGGTGTAAACACTTTACAATTGTAATTACCGTGGAATCTGCTAAACACTGGAATTAACTACCAAAGCAATGTTATCACTGGAATCTGTTTTTACCGTGCCAAAGAAATTTTTTTTTGCAAATGAACAAATTTTTCATTTTCTAAAAATCTGTTTTTCCTGTTAATATAATTTGATTAACGAATCTGTTTTAAGATTGTTATTTGAATTGAACAAATATGTAAATTGCATAATGAAGTAATAAAATAAACAGAAGATAGGAAACTGCAAACCGAGGCCTGTGTTAACACAATTTCCTTCAAACAAATTCGCTCCCCTACCGTAGCTTCTTGAGAATTATGAACGTCTGCTTACCAAGATACAACGGAACAATTGGTAGCACGAAGCTACTAAACCAGTGAACTAAACTACTGCCAGAACAGTATCACTGCAAGAGGAAAAGAAAACTTGGAGGAAGAAAAGCTGAATTTTATGATGATTTGAATGAGGAAATTTGGACTTGATTATATAGTCTAATTACCACACGATTATGATATGGCTGCCACGTCAGCAAGGGCCCCATCCAAGCCCAGCAAGGGCCCCGTTCAAGATCCATCAAGAACCACAACTGGGCCCTGCTAGAGCCTCGGAAGTTCTGATAAAACGCCAGAAGGCCCATCGTACTCCTTGGCCTTCGGCAGCCAGAAATCCGCAGGGTTTGTGGAAGGCCTCGGCACTCACGTGCGATCCGTAGGGCCTCGTCAGGCTTCGTATCATTCGTAAACAGCGAGCAACTCGATATGTCGGGATGACCAGAGAAGTAATTAAGGAAAGATCGCGTTGATTTAGCGCACGAATCCTCACAAGGAAACCAGATCGTAATCTCCTAAAATCATGCAATGTGATAAACTCAAAGAAGGAAGATAATCTCGAAGATTGCATTGGTAAGGAATGATCTTTATCACATAAGGAAGGAGTATCCGATTGAGTATCAAATTGATTGATCTCCTAAATCAATTAGAACTCTCGCGCTATAAATACAACGTTTCTGGTTGTTCCACGGTACGCACTTTTTTATGCTTAATAATCCCACCCTAAACTCTGCTCAAATATCTGCCTGCTTGTCTCTCCCATACCCCATTATTTTCTCCTCCGTGTATCTCCCATATACCGGCAGTTGACTTGATCGTCGGAGTGCCAACGATCACCGGACCCTTTTTCTTCGGAGATCTTGGTGCCTAACGATTGTCCTAGTGTGCAGGTAACATACGAGTTGGCAGAGGAGTAACTGGAGATCTGTTGACACGTGGACGTTGCAGGTTCCAACGTCAACAAGTCTCTCTAGTGACCTTCCAATTCCAAGGTAAATTACACGAGTTATACTTATTAACCCACAACTAATAATTCATTAACAACACAAAAAATAAGGAAGAAGTTGGAAAGTTTCAAAGGAAAATGAAGAGCTTTAATTTTCTATTCACCAAAATATTACTTATTTTCCAACAGAAACTTCAATTCACCTTTTTTTCCTTCATTATTTTCTTCTTGATCATGATAAATTATACCATAAAATGTAAATCTATCTAAAAGTTTAAATTGTTTCATAATTTTTATTATTGGATGGTGACAACACTTGATCCAAAGACTTTTATTTGTTCTTTAATATTACATTGAATTATTTCATTTAAAAGTTAAAGTAAATTCCACATCTTTCGCAAAATATCGTGATAATTAAATTATTGTCTCCAAATTTGATATTGCTTATATTTTTTATATCCGAGTCCGGATGAATAAAAAGAGTTGCAATTAATTTATATTATAAAACTTAGTGCAATTTGTTTCACCAAAAAAAAAAAAAAAATTGTTTTTTTTTTTTTACTTTTAATATCTTTATTAAAAATCTACAATATATTTCAATAATATTATACAATTATTTGAATAAATATTGGAAAAAAAAAATTCGTGGCAAAATTTTACAATTAATTGAAAACATTACGTCCACTTGCAATAGCACGATTTACACGTCTAATTGGAATGTGACATTTTTCCATTTTTGTCTTCATATATAGAAGGTGATCCTTATTTAAAAAAAAATTTGACTTTGAGAGCGGAAATGAAAACAACATGTACAGTCAAATTAGGTTAAAGACTAAGTTGGTAATCAAACTTACAAAATATGTCACTTAAGTTACTAAGTATTTTTTTAGCATAAATGGTCACCAAACTTACAAAATTGTTTCAATTTACTCACTTTTCACATTTCCACAGTTGATTTAACAGTTTTTGTATTGTGTCTGGCGGCGAGACTTACGTGGCAAATAAAAAGTACATAAAATGAGGGTTAAAATGAAAGATTTAAGACACTTAGCGCATTGTTTGGAGGTGATGAAATTATTTTTTAAGTTTTTATAAGTTGTGAATTTTATAGAATGTGTGGATAGTAAGTTGTGAATTTTATAAAATTTGTGAATAAAAAATATATTTGACCAACTTAAATAGTAATTTAAGCTTCACCAAACATGCCAAACATGCTGTTAAATGAGTGTTTTAAAATCATTATTGCATGAGGAACAAATATTTTCTAGCTCATTAGTGTCATCTCATCGAGACAATTAACCACATAAGCAATGCTATTAGACACATCAATAACATTGTTAATTTTATAATTAAAGGAAACGTGATGAATGATGAGTGACTTAACTTAAATTACTTTGTAAGTTCGGTGATTGTTTATGCTAAAAGTTTGGTAGCTAGAATGACACCTTTTAAAATTTAATTACCAGAGTGTTATTATTGTACTTATATGTCCACTTTGTTGTCACAATCTTGTCATAAATTTTTCATTAATTAGTGCATATGGTCCATGACGATGATTTTGGTTGAAATATTATATTAGCTTACTTTGAATTAAGGGTAAATATTATGTGGAACTTTTTATTTTGGATAATTATATTTACATTATACTTTTTATTTGTTGCACCGGATTTTAATTGCATTTAACTTCTTCAATCTTTTTCATTGTAGCACTCGTATCTCTAGCTTTTTCTTGTCGCATTCTTATATTCAACTTTTTATGAATTAGTACATTTTGTGTCTCATAACAGTTTTAGTCCAAAAAATCCGTTGGAATTGCATAAAACGAATTATTTGTCCACCATATTTAAAAATAATAATAAATACAAAAGTGCGACAAAATAATTTGTCTTCATTAAAGCACACAAACAAAATATCTTGATAGAAATCACTATTAAAGATGAAATATGTTGATTAATGAAAGTTGAAGATAAGAATTCAATGAAAAAAAGTTAAGAATAGAAATATTACAATAAACAAAGATTGAAGAATTTAAGTACAATTAAAATGTGATATACTTGTAAGAAATTATAGTGTCAATATAGTTACTCTTTTATTTTTTGTTTTTATTTATTTAAAAATACGATAAACAAAAGTCTATTTGATCTTTTTATCGGACTTTCTGAATAAAAATCAGAGATAAAATATACTAACTAATTAAAGATTGATGAAAAGAATGCAACATAAAAAATAAAAAAAGATATTGAGAATATAAGTACGATAATGCTCAAAAATTGAAGACCTTTAATAATTAGTGAAACAAAACATGACCGTGATAGCAATATAATTACCCATAATATATCACCCAACCTATCTTTGATCTTGTTTCTTAAGATATTTTATTTTAAGTGTGAGCAATATTGCTTTAAGTTAAATGAAATATTGTTTAATTTGTGCAATAATGTACAAATAAAATTATGAAATATAATTAAGATCTTGAAACATATTAAGGGATTGTTCGGTTGCCATTTTATCCAAAAAAAACCCATTTTTTTTCCTACAATTTTTTACTTTTCAATCCTTTTTACACTATCAAAATCTTTGAAAAGTCAAAAAGTAACCAAAAAAACCCATTTTAATCTCTACCGAACAAGCCCTAAAATTTTCAAATATTATTAAGAACATTTGTTTGCAAATAATTGACAAAAGAATTTTGACATTTGTATAAAGTTCAAAGTTTAAATATATTTTCTTCTTTTCTATCTACCCAAAATTTTGGATCAATAAATTACAAAAGTTAATCTAGACAAATATTATAAATTAGATATGTCTAAATTAAAAATAAGAAAAAGGAGAAATTAATGAGAAAAGAAATGAAGTACTTTCCAATTTGCTAGACAAATTTGAAGTTATTAATAATCATTCACATTACTTGCATAAAGGAAAAGTTTGTACAAGATGCAGACAAATTCATTTATTTTACGTACTGGTCGAAAAATAAAAATAAAAACTATAATAAAGTGTATGCTCATATGTAACTCACTTCCCTGCAAAATTTACATTTCCATTGTTGCTTTCACTGCTATTTTTTGGAGAGTTTTTACTGTCAATGCCAATATTTGGGTTAAGATTGGCAATGATGGAGCTCAAGGCTTCTGCTAGGGCTGCAGTAAAATTTGGGTCTGAGGCAACGGCAGAAGTACCAGGAAACGAGGCATCAAAGACTCGGGGAAGAAATCTTGAATGGTTGTAAAGAGAATGGGCAATGGCCTGTGGCCCTGGACCGAAATCTTGGGTGAATTGGCCTTGTAGTATTTGCAACTGTGAAAGGTTGGGAGTGTTTGTGAGATCCAATGTAACGGTAGGGAATGGTGCGGAAGCTGAAATTGATGCTAAATTTGCTGAGTAAGGAAGAATAGTTCTAGCAAGCCCGTTAGGGTTCATGAATCCATCCGCACTTGGCATTGGCCCTGATAGCAACATTGATGCGGCTGCAGAGGTGGTGGAGGCCATTGCCATGGCAGCAGGCGGCAGCGGATGGTTGTGGTTGCCTTCATAAGTGGTTATAAGTATTGAACGGTCTCCTACGCACCTTTGCACCTGTTACATAAATATAGTCTCTCGTGTAATTGTACATAAATAAATAAATAAGCTTGTTCTTCTTTCAGTACCTATGTTTTTTTGGGGAGGTGATTTCATATTAAATCAAGCATCTTAAGTTTTAGTCTCGTCGCTACCTATTTATGAAAATTATAAACGTGCTAGACTTTCAACAATCTGACATGCACGCCATCTTGTGATATAGTGAAATCTAGTAACCAACATAAAATTTTGCTAGAAGTTTAATTAGACGGGTGTATCTAACCCTAAATAAAAACATACTTGTTTGCGTACTGGACAACCAACGGCCATGGTACAGCGATAATAAGCTCGAGGGAAGGGGTTTCCTTTTGCCATTTTTTGCCCATACTTTCTCCACTGGCATCCATCAGAGATCTGTACACAGATTAAGACACATTTGGTCAATAATATTTAAGGTCTATCAAGAATCCTTCTGCAATATAGAATGGTTTATTACGTCAAGAATAATAAAAAATATCATACTACAAAAACAAGTTTTTTTTGTCAAATAAACTATTTTTAGTCAAATAAATTATTTTAGTCAAATAAACTAGTTTATAATCTACACCAAACGAGCTCAAAAATTTCGAAATCTTTTAATTCTAGTTGTCACAAAATGGAATTAGCATGTTTGGTAGTGTTTAACATAAACTCTTTTTTTTTTTTGTCAAACTCGTTTTCAATCACATATTTAATAGAATCCACAACTTTTATCAACTTTTTAACCACACATTTCACCAATTTTTTTCAAAAACCTCATAAAAAACTACTTTTAAACTCCTACATAGACTTCTAGTAGTATTGAATATAGATTTGAGCTTATTTTTTTCCATAATAACGTCCGGTATTTTACAATTAATCATAATCGTAGAGAGTTTTCCTCTACTGACCCAAAAAAATTACTTACGTCTTCATCTTCTCCAATTTTTTTTTTCCATTCCAATTCTCTTTCTCTTCACCATTCTTCTCCAAATCTTTCATTCTCAACGTTGTTGCTCCTATCAATTTTCATTCATTTTTCTACGATTGAACCACCAATAAAAGGTATACTAGTCTATTTTTACTACCAAAATATATAAGAGGCCACTGTAGTATCTTCATATTTCCTGTTTTGACTTACCATAGGTGCTTC
This sequence comes from Forsythia viridissima, assembly GCA_030279155.1. Taxonomy (NCBI): domain Eukaryota; kingdom Viridiplantae; phylum Streptophyta; class Magnoliopsida; order Lamiales; family Oleaceae; genus Forsythia; species Forsythia viridissima. The sequence continues at coordinate 2,813,530 of CM059033.1, forward strand.
TGATCGTGCTCGAACTGAGACACGGGCCTTCTTCATTGTGGCTTCTGCAGCTTGATTCAAATCCTGGGAAGAATTAAATTTTGGAACTTTGTTGGGAATCCATTGTTGAGAATTCTTTTCCGCGGGGCTCTTTTCTCTCTCTATTTTTGTTTGAGAATTCTTCTGTAATTCATTGGCCATTGACTTCTCCTCTATACACTGTTGTGAGCTTGAACCATTCTGATTTCTACCTTTTAATAATACTGAATCTGAATGTGAAGTTCTATCTTTATCATCAATGGCATGTTGACCTAGATCCATATATTGTCTGGGGACCAAAAATCGCTGCTTTTCTTCTTCTGCCGCCCCATCAATAATCTATCAAAACATTACAAAAAGAAGATCAAAATGAGGTAATTTTCTCCATTTCACGAACTTTATTCGTACCTCAAATATGAGAGTGCTAAAGAAACGCCGACTTAATTGGGACGTCTAGGGACTGGGTGTACCTCCGTTAACCTTATTCACGAACTTTAAAGGAAAAAAGCTAAGAAACATTCTTTGAATCTGACATCAGCATATAATTAGTACCAACCTTTTGATCTCCTGTGCTTTCACCTTTTAGATTATGTTGTTTCTGTAAGAGTGATGTGATTTGCATCTGTAAAGAATAATATTTGCTGTTTGTTTGATTCAGTATAGCTCTTAAGTGTTCATTTTCCGTGTACACACGATCGAGCTGAGACTTGAGAACTACAAACTGCACCAGAATCAATCTTCAAGTCAGAAAACAGCAAATAAAACATGGAATAATAATAAACTCGTTCGTACGATCGATCTTACTTCATTGGAAATTTCAGGCGATGCATTATCATCTACTGCAGACTTGTTGCTGGCGGTTGTGTTCTTGGTCAGAAGATTCAAACCAGTCTATAATAATAAAAAAACATTGAAAAAATAAAACAATTGATTAAATCCGAAAAAAAAAATGGTTTTCGTACTATATTAAGAATAATTAGCATACGCTGATGTTAAGATGAAGTTCTTGTTCAACACCGTCAAATTTGCTTTCTTTCTTGAATCCAGATGTTGATGATGCGTCCTTAGAACAATTCTTATCAGAAAAGAAATCCATTTCATTGATAACCCTTTTCGCTCCATGATCCACCGTAAAAACCTGATCATCAAGAGAGTTGATAATCATAGTTTGATCATGATCACGTGTGCTGTCCATGTTTACATGCAAGATCAAAATACACAACTTGATCTTCAATGGAGGGTCTCCCACTTTTTCTGTGTCCAAAAGATGAAAAAAATGAGGAGTTTTGAGAGTCTTCAGTGTGTGTGTGTGTGACTGTGTGTGTATTTTTAGGTCTTGGAAGTCTTATTAGAAGTTTCTGCGTTTGACTAGGCTTTAATATGGGGTGATATTAACCATAAGAATTATGACCAAATGATCCATATGACATGGAAGAAAAATTGGAGTGAGTTGAACAGGGTGAAATTAGGTAAGATGATGCGTCAAGTGGTGTACAGATGGCGCCATGGCGGGGTTGAGGGTGGAGAGATATGGACGGTGAGAGTCTACTCGGTGTCATAAACGAGTTTGACTCGTTCTCACAAATTCACCTCCCCGATTTGGCCGGCGCATTCCACGTTACAAGCAAACGACGGGGGAAGAGGAATTTTGACCTTATATAACCTGCCACGATTCACATTAAAATATAATAAAAAGAATAAATGACAGGAAATTGAAGGAAATAAAAAAGGTCCATAAGAAAGATAAATGTGACCGAATTTATTTAATTATAATCAATATTATAAAAAGTACGTTTAAGCTTCGCTTAAATTTGAAACTTGGCATCCACGTCTAACTACGTCTCACGCATCGCTCTCTTTTTACCCTTGTCTCGCTCTCGCCTAAGTCTCGTCTAGACCTGAAAATTTTGAAGTTCAACCTCGACGTCTAGTCACGCTTTACACTTTTTACAATTTTAACTATAACTCGATACTCTAACAAAGTTAAAATTTTAATATCGATCATAACTTATTGATCAAAATGTTAAAGATCTTAGTCTCGTGTGATATATAAATTGAATATGAATAGAAAAATAATTGTAATTTAATTTATATGAAAATAGACCTAATAAAAATCAACTCGCAATGCATTGACTAGGAAAGTGAGTCTTCGGCAATTAACTTCATTACATTAATTAAATACTTTTGGAAGACGTGCAGATTTTGATTCATGATTTTTATTATCCAATGGAAAATCACGTCTACTGAAATCCACTGTAACTTATTAAATATTAAAGTCACAATCACAATATGATTAATAATTATACAACTTTCTCGATTTAAATTGACGACCATAAAAAATAAATACCCGATAAAACATTGTAATTTCTCTTGTTCGAAGAACTTTCTTGCTCATGTTTTGTGATCATTTATTGAACAACCAACCATATGAGCCGTATTTAAAAGTTAATTCAACTTATTTTAAAAAGCATGCTTAAAAAATTAAATAAGAGTTTGTTTGGTATAATTTATAAATTAATTTATTTGACCAAGAACGGTAAAAAGTATCAAACTATGAAAACAAATTTTTTAATCAAATAAACTAATTTATAAATTAAACCAAAAGGGCTCTAAATAATTTCTCACAAAAATTAATTTAACTTTTTGTGCATAGAACTAGATGGATAATTATAAATTTAAACAAATAAATTGCTAATAATAATTTAAAAATAATTGACTTCGGATAATTGCTAAATATTTGTTTATGTCGGCACGATATGTATGACATTCAGAAAAACAGCTGCAAGAGGATTGACTCTTAACTATTTTGTCTATTTGATGATGTTAACGTAAAATTAAAACAAGCCAATTCATTTGTAGTTTTTCTTTTATTGAATATCAATTCTCACAAAATATGTTTGCACACATGATGTAAGCATGACATCAATTAAGTAGTAAAATTTCTGTGTTAAAGTCTTGCTAGCTGTCACATTACATGTGTTGAAAATAATGAATTCAATTTACACTTAAATAAATAAATTTATTTTGTCAACAATTTAAACTTTTAAATAATTAGTTCGACAAAACCACGAACCTGCGAATATAATTTGTACCATGTTAGTAACTTGTAAATTGATCAAAGATATGTCGGTTCAATCGATCTTACTATCATGACCTTAAACTATGCAATTCGACAAAACAAAATCAAAGATGGAATTGGGACAAATTAGTGAAATAATCAAAATTTTCAAATGATTAACCCTTAAAAATAATTCTGTCTTAAAAAACAACACGTACAAATAGCTAGAAGAAAATTCTTACATGGTGGAAAAGAGTGTAAAATTTGCATTGATCAAATTCTCATGGGGAAAACGACAATTAAAATAGGCCTTTCAAGATGGCTCAAATTATGAGATATAGTTTCCAAAAGTCAATTTTTAACTAGAAGATACTATCATTTAGTCATCATATTTGACATTTTCCCTTTCTCTTGATATATGGTTTGGGATAAATGACAATTTAAGGTAAGAAGTTTCAAGAATAACGGTCATTTTTGAAATACTATTTTATGACGTTTTGTACGATAGTTATCATGATAATTTTCTATAGTATGTGTCTTTAGAGTGATTATTATCGTAGTAGGTTTGCTATTTGTAATAAAGGTGAAAAAAAGTCCAATAACCACGTCATCTTTTATGGTCGTTTTTTATTTATCAATTGAATAAGTCGCATGTTCAAGCTTTGACGAAGCTTGTTAAGCACTTTTGTTTCTCCCTCGTGTTAATTTTTGGTTTATGATGTTGTCAATTAAGTTTGCAAAGTCAATTTTTAATGCCCAAATGTGGATTTTAAATCAACTCGAGGGGCATGAGTTGAGAATGTAAGACTATGGATTTTGAATTATCTTTATAATTACTCATGTGGAATTAATCAATTTTCACCTACTTCTTTAGGCCGTGAGTCACCCTATAAAGATGCCAAAGACCAACCAACATTGATTCTACAAATTTCAACAATGGGTTCGGTGGCACGTGTAATTTCTTGTTTGTGAGTGTATAGTCACAAAAGTAGTCTTAAAAGTAGGTCTACATAAAAGTAACTTTTGAGTTTAACCAAACATGTTGTATAGTCTTAAATGTTGTTTTAAGTATCTTTCTTTTCTAAACATGTTAGGCTCTCTCTCTCTCTCTCTCTCTCTCTCTCTCTCTCTCATTTTAATACAAATGTTGGATTCTTTAAAAGTTTGATCTTCATACTTATAGTAATATGTCGTGTCCAATCATTAATAAGGTGTAATAAACAATTTATCTTATAAGCAAGTGTCATATTAGATGTGGGCAAGATAATACTTGTCCACTAGAGATAGGAGATCACTACTATTACATATTAATAGCAGATCTTTTATTGCATTAAACAGGATAATTTAGAAATATAGAAAAATGCAAAGGGTCATTTACAAAAATATCAATTTTTTGGTGCAAATAGTCATATACATACCCTTTTGCCGAAAAAAAATCGAATTGTCGGAATACAAATCAACTGTCGTTTTTTTTTTTCATTATAATGTTGCGTGTAAAAGAAAAAAATTTCAACTTTGGCCCAACAGTAAGTGTCACGAGACAGTTACAAAAGTCAATAAGCTTTTTGCTAAATTAATCTGGAAGTTTTTAGATATGAAAATATGTTGAATATAATTGCTCAAAAATTGTTGGAAGAGATTGTGTTCATGGATTAATGTCTAGTTGGAAAAGAAGAATGCGGGGAAAAAAAACTGAGTTCATGGATTAATGTCTAGTTGAACAATTATCGTTTGAACTGTCTGAAAGAAGAAGAAGAAGAAGAAGAAGGAGGGACAAAAGAAAAGAACTGTAGCCCAACAATTAATGTCGGCCAACAATTCAATTTTTTTTCCTACCCGGACTATGTTTTTTGGCCACTTTTCCTATAATGTTGCAGCAAATATTAACATGATATTTCGTTAAAATGACAATCAGTGCCTGTTTAGTTAGATTTTGATAAAATATGTAGTTGAAAATTTAATAAAAATTGTGGATCCCATAAAATATATGATTAAAATTAATTGTTGATTTTGACTTTAATTTTTTATCAGATTTTTAAGCTCCACCAAATAAGCTCTTAATTTGTTCAAGACAGGTGCATATCGAGGTTATAGTGGTAGAAGGAAAAGAGAAAGGTCCTGCAATTGTGGAGGCGGCTAAGAAGGAAGAGGGGATGCTGCTAGTTCTTATACAGAAGAAGTGATCGGTGACATGGCGGCTAATAACGATGTGGGTGAGGAATGGGGTGGCGGGCAGGAAATGGGATGGTGGATGCATTCAGAATGTTAGTTGCATGACCATTGCAGCAAGGAGGAAGAGCAAGAAATTGGGTGGATATCTTATCACCACCAAGAGACATAATGATTTATGACTTCTGGCTTGATCATATATTACACTTAGATTTTGAGTTTTATTATTTTTTTTTTTTTATCGTATTGAGTTTTATTATTATTGTGTGGAGATCAAATGGATTGTGCACATTTAACTTTGATCTAGTTGTAAATAATGTGCTAACACGATTACGAGGAGATTATAGGGAGAATGAAAGGTTTGTGCGACATTATTAAGTTGTTTGAATGTGAAAAAAATAACTTTGAATGTGAAAAGAATAACTATTTATAATAGATCTCTTAATAACGTTCATATTTTAAAATAAAATTCAAAAATCAATATTTATGCAAAAAATTATATATCTTGGCAATGAATGCTCGTCCTCTACCAGTTAGAGCTGCAAATCAGCCCCAATTGAACATTTGAACTAGCTCCACTCAATCATGTATAAAATGGCAGCAAAAATTTGTGCAAGTCGAACTCCAATAATTTTTTGCATTGAAACTTATTGCCTATTTTGAATTTTTTGTATTTCTTTTTAATCTTTTCATATTAATAGGCCAATCCCCTAGGAGTTGGGCCTGACACACTGGCACTTTTTGACATGGCACGCTTAACCCACTACAAAATATTATTTAATTTTTTTATTTTAAAAATAGTGATTTTTTTTATATATTTTAATATAAATCAAATATATGACAAAATTATCACAAATTTGTATCTCAACATTTTATTGCTATTTTATTTAAGAGATAATTGCATCAAAGGTCTCCAACGTTTTAAAATCATTGAAGATATGCTCATAACTTAAAAAAATAGCACCACACATCTTCAACGTATGAAAACATTGGCGTGGTAGGTCCTTTGTGACCAAATTGCCCTTATCTTTAAACAAACAAAGAAAAAAGAAAAACAAGATTGAAAACTAACCAAATGTACCCCAAAAAATAAAAAATAAGAAATATACCTCAAAAAAATAAAAAGTGAAAAAATGTCATCTTCTTCAAAAACTCAAGATAGAAAACAAGGAGTCATGAAGGGAAGCTTGAGCATTTATAGCATTTAGGGAAGCTTGAGCATAAAGGGTTTCAAGCAAGAGATAATTATTGATGCTTGCTCACAATCCTTAAATTTGTTCTACTTGCTCACAATCCTTAAATTTTCACACCCTTTGTCGATTTTTTTTTTTTTTTTTTTTTTGCTGCTTTTATGTAAGAATGTTATTATCTCACTGAAATTTTTGTCAGTTAATGATAGAAGAAACCTTCTTCAGAGAGAATTGTGTCTTCTTGGAAAAGGATCTTTCTTAATAGTTTATCCAATATACTTGTGTTTACACAATCTCCGTAAGTGCATCTGTTATTTGTCTAGATAACAGCAGATGAAAGGGCTGCAAAGGCCGCAGAGCTTGAGCAGAAGGTGGCATTGCTTGAGGTAATGGTCTGCATTTTTCTCCACCTGTACCAAGGTCTACCCCCATCCCCGACAAAAAAAAAAAAAAAAAGAAAAAGAAGAAGAAAAAGGGCAGCATTTGGTGAAAGCTCATGTTATTAAAAAACTATATTGCACTAGGTTGAATGCACATCATTAAATCAAGAACTGCAAGATATGGAAGCTCGTGCCCGTCGTGAGCAAAAGAAGTCCCCTGAAGATGCAGCCGGTATAGAACCACTAATATTATTCTTTTATATATCCAATATTTCAAGCTGTCTCAGCTGACCGAGTTCAATGGGAATCACCTCCTCTAACATATTTGAGTACAGTAGAAGCATATTCAACCCTCTGCATTTCCCAATACCTTTTGGGATCCCTTCAACCAAGATATTCCCTGTTAACTCCAAATACTCAAGCTTCCCACAATTGCCCCCAATCTCACTTGAAATTGACCCACCAAACTGATTAAAGGACAGGTAGAGCCCCCTCAAATTTCTATATGCTCAAGCTTCCCTTCATGACTCCTTGTTTTCTATCTTGGGTTTTTGGAGAAGATGACATTTTTTCACTTTTTATTTTTTTTGGGTATATTTCTTATTTTTTATTTTTTGGGGTACATTTGGTTAGTTTTCAATCTTGTTTTTCTTTTTTCTTTGTTTTTCTTTTTTTGTTTGTTTAAAGATAAGGGCAATTTGGTCATAAAAGACTTACCACGCCAAGATTTTCATACGTTGGGAATGTGTGGTGCTATTTTTTTATGTTAGGGGCATATCTCCAACGATTTTAAAACATTGGGGACCTTTGATGCAATTATCCCTTTATTTAATTAACAAACTAAAAACTAAAGCAATATAAAATTACCATCCGATTTTCGAGAGAGAGAGAGGAATAAAAAAATAGAAAAATTACCTATAACATTATTTCTGTACGTAACATTTTTTATAACTAAAAAATTGAATAAAATTACCAAGCATAAACAATTCCATTAAAACATTCTTCAAACCTTGATATGGCCATAAACTTTTGGACTGGCGTTGCAATTACTTAACAATTCCAGTAACTAAAATATTTCGACCTCATATTTTTCAAGGTTTGTATTTGGATTTCGCCAGAAGATTCCTGAGAATTACAAACGATGAGGCATAGCTATATTTGTAATAAAAAAATCGACACCTAAATAAATCTCAAAAGGTAAAAAGAAAACACTAATGGCGGCTCCGGCAGTTGAGGGTACAGCTGTAACGGCTCTTCGGGCGGTGCTTCACCGAGTCCGGCGGGCGGCAGAGAGGTCCGGCCGTTCTGCCGGTGACGTGAGAGTGGTGGCTGTCGGAAAGACCAAACCCGTCTCCCTCATCAACCAAGTCTATGACGCTGGTCACCGGTGCTTTGGTGAAAATTATGTCCAAGAAATTGTTGAAAAAGCCCCTCAGGTTCACACTAATTCTAAAAACTTGATTGAAATTTTACTATTTTTTTTGTTTACGTTAGGTATTAGTCGAAAAATTGCAGCTCCCGGAGGACATTGCTTGGCATTTTATCGGACATTTGCAGAGCAATAAAGTGAAAACGCTATTGAGTATGATATAATTTCCACGATAATGCTTCTCAATTTTACTCAACAAAAGGAATATAGAAAGAGTTATGTTAAATGTTCTTGTTCTCAATCGTTTGCAGCTGCTGTCCCAAATTTAGATATGGTTGAGGGCGTAGATAATGAGAAGGTAATATTGCATTCTTATAGCTTGTTTGGTTGAGTTGATTGTATGGACAGTTAACTATTAAAGATGGACATAATTTTCAATATTGTGTAATAGTACGTATCAATCACGCCCTTATTGTTTCTTTTCATGGTAAAAATGTTAAAAATTGGTGGCTTCAGATTTATGCTAGTGGCCTTTTGAATTACCCATTTGAGTTCTTGTAACAAAATGCTTGGTAATCTGCTAACCAGATGAAGATAATTCAGCCAATCCTATTCATATTTTATACCCTGAGTCGCGTAAGCTTGCGTAGAAGTATTAGAGGTTTGAGCCTCTGGATATTGTAATTTACATTAATAAGTTCATTGTTGTTTTCCGATGATATTTGGATATTTTTCAAGATACATTTTATGTTCTCGTGCTGTGGCCTTTTAGGGGTCACTCTCTATTACTATTATGAGCTTGATTGCAAGATTAACACACTGAATTAAAACCAACTGGGCTTTAACTGGGCTCATCACTCAAAATGACAGTATTTACATTGTCTCTGATGCACAGCTTGCCAATCATCTGGACCGTGCAGTTTCAAACATTGGGAGGCAGCCTTTGAAGGTTTTGGTTCAAGTTAATACCAGTGGAGAAGCATGTGAGTAGTAAAATTATGAATATTTTTTGTTCAATTGCACAACTACGTGGGAGAGTTTTGTTGACTTGAGAAATGAGGTAAAAATGTTTGAGTTATTCAATATGATGACTAGCGGCTGTAGTTATTGCATAACATTCCCGAGTTTATTAGATTCTGACTGTGCCTAACATTCCTGAGTACATGTACACTTGCGTGTATCTGATATAATTTGACAAATTAGAGACACCGATCAAATCTTTATTAGTTTGTAGACACTTATAAGTCTTTTCACAAGATTCATGTTTGATTACCTTGGCCGTCGAGCCTCCAGAAGATAGTGCTTGTTGTCTTCTACTCTGTTCATAAACAAATGTTGCTTTCTGTATTCACCCAATATAGAGACCAACATTGGAGCTAAATTGATTTATCGTTTGCAGCAAAATCTGGTATAAATCCATCAGATTGTGTAGATCTTGTAAAGCATGTCAAGCTAGGTTGCCCAAATCTGGAGTTCTCTGGCTTAATGACAATAGGGATGCCCGACTACACGTCAACTCCTGAGAACTTCAAGGTGATATTCCTAGATATTGATGTTATCTCGATGAAGCATTTGCAGAAGACTCGATCAGTTTCTTAAATTTTGCAAAGAAATAATAGTTATTTTTCTTATAGTTGAAACAAGGTTGCCCTTTATACACGATTCTACCTTTCCTCCTTTAGAACTCTTCTTCTCCCTCTAGAAGGAAAGGGGATATATTTGTTACTATGATATGCAATCTAAATGCAATTAATTTGTGTACTCAATGAGTCGAATCTGTGTTGAAGAGTTTTGTATTTTAGTATCTCTTTGCTACTACGTTGCTTGCTGCTTATTCGAGTTTCTGATTCATGATTTTTGCATTCCATTGCAACAGACTCTATTAGACTGTAGAGCCAAGGTATGCGAGGTGCTAGGAATGGCAGAATCCCAATGTGAGTTATCAATGGGCATGTCTGGCGACTTTGAGCAAGCTGTGAGCCCGGGATCTGGTTATCAAATTTACTTTGTTATCATAATTAACATGAAAACAATGTTATATTTCCAATGGATTATTCTTCGGGTTCTAGTTTCTACCTTTTTCTTGATTTTATGAAATAAAATTGTCTTAAATAACTAGTTCTGTTCCTTGTGCTATATTTGAAAGAATGACTACATCTGTTTGATAATTGCAGATTGAAATTGGCAGTACCAACGTGAGAATTGGATCGACCATATTTGGACCCAGGGAGTATCCGAAGAAAATATGAATTCAGTTTATATTCATATGTACAATTCTTCCCTATGCGTTTATTCAACTAAATATTTGTGCATACCATTTTCCCCTATCCAAAACTTAGGTTTTTCTCAACCCTGTTGTACACGCAATATTTTGTATTTTTATGAGTTGGAGCATAAACAAATGATTTTTATGAGTTAGAGCATTACACTTTCTAAAAAATCTATGTGACAAGAGGTAGAAAAGAGATGAGGAAGGAGAAAGCGTGGACGGAGGAAAAAGAATGAAAAAATAGATGGACAGTATAATAAATGCTGCCACATGAGTTTTGTACTCTTCACCTCATTGCCACTTCAGTTTAGACATTCAAAATGGAAGGTAGTATTGGAGATACTCTTATGTACTCTTAACACTTGAATTTTCTTTAGAACAATAAACTTGGAAATCGTGTTCAATTATCTGTATTTTTTTTTTTTGTCACTTCCATCCATTAGTGGTGTGGTGAATTTTACTTCTCTCGTCAATGATTTTTATCATTGACAGTAATTGTTAAATCTTCACAGGAAGAATGCGTCGAGATATTTTTTCAATAACTTGTCAAAATTAAAAAATGCACTAATTACTGAAAAGAAAAAGATGTGATATTATATTATATTATATTATATTTGGTGACTAAAATTAAACAAGTTTTCAAATATTGGACATTTTGGCAATCGAAACTTGAAAAAAATATAGGTCATATATTAATTATGAATTGACGTGTTTTTTTTCTCTTCTGTGTATGTAACTCGATAGTTTTTTGAGAGAAAAATTGTAAGCTTAACATTATAGCTTTTCTTGTTCTCTTTGTAGATTGTATAAATAGTAGAAATTGTTGGGTGTAGTAAAGTTTATTATATTATTTTTCTTGGAGTGAGTAAACTTTTATATGTTTGTAATAATTTTTCATATGGTGGAAAGCTAGTCTTTTTCTGAACAAAGATGTTGAGGGTATTAAAAGAATTGGTCTAAATTCCAAGAGAATAGTGTCTTTCTTAGTTTTAAATAGCTTAGTGCTACATGATATAGGAAGATAGTGTTGTAGTTCTAGGGGTACAGGCGAGTTGGTAAGGTTTGAGGTGACGTGGGGAAAAATTCTCTGACATCGTAGGTTCAATTCTTGTGTGGTACAGATTTTCACTGAAATATTGTGAAGGTTTGTCGTGAGGGTTGGTCTGTTGGTTCTCTCCCTCAGGTCTCTGCCACTCGTGCACATCTCTCGATTTACAACCCATTTGGTCAAGAGGTTTCTGGCACAGGTGGGGAAATTTTGTCTTCGGGACTTTTCCCTTAATAAAGGAAGACAGTGTTGTAATGTAGTTAAAGTGAGTGGAAGCAACAGTAGATAATCCACACTTAGAGCATCTCCAATGCAATTGTGGATTGTACTAAAAAAGTGTCTTATCTCACTTTAAATTACTTACATGGTAGAGAAAGAAGTAGAGGATGTCTAGTATATTGTTTTAATGTCTATGGAAATGTGTGTTAAACTTTTTTTATTTTAGATTTTTAAAATTTATTTTTATCAAAATGTGTGTTAATAATTCTTTAATTAATTTTTTTAATTTATATACAAGTATATCTTGTACATGTAGACTACACTTTTTCTAATCCATATCTCTATTAGAGATGCTATTTTCTCCATCTCTATTTATTTTGTCACATATATAACAATCTATATTGTTACATTGAAGATGCTAATAGCTACTAATTTTTTTCACTTTGTCTAGTATCTGATGTTTAAATTATAACAAATGGTTGATATATCACAAACGGTATTGAGTATACATGGGTGAGTTGGGAATACACATATTATTATTGTTATTATATGTTTCAACTTAAACTCATAAATATACTCGTGATCGAAATTGGAGTCTCTCGAGAAATTTAGTAGTCCTATGACTGTGTATTCTGCTGAGCACATGTCATTGAGTCGTTAATACTTGAGTTTGAGAAACTTTCCTTATGAAGATCGAAAAAAACAAGTTCTAAATGTATCGTCCATTCATATTAATTTAGTATTTTTCGTGGCTAATAAAAATAAGAAAGTTATGTTTGGTTCAGTTTTTTTAAAATATATATATTTTTTAAAATTTATTTTTAGTTATATATTTTATAGGATTCACAATTTTTATTAACTTTTCAACTGTATATTTTACTAATTTTTTTTTTTAAAATCTTATAAAAAATTAGTTTTGAACTCTATTAAACATAAACTAACGTAGAATAATATGACTCCTTTAGCACATGAGTAGGAATTGTTTTAAGGTGCTTTGAATCTATTAGAGTAAGGGGCAGATATGTAGGTACAAGAGGGTCTTGATTAAGGGCGGATCTAGAGTTGAAGTTCAACTAGGGCGGACGTTGATTGGTCAATGGTCAAATATTGACCGTTGACCAGTCAACGACCGATGTTAGTGAAAAAATAATGTGAAAATATTTTTAATAAATACGTAACTTATCAAACAACAAGAAAATCATATATTAATGAAATATAATTTGATACAAGCCGTAATAATGCTAAAAGGTGTTTAGTACAACTCTAATTTCAATTTGTGAAACTAGATAACTGCATTCTCCGAGGTCGCATAGTCTGAAACCGTTTCAAGATCGCCTCATTCTCTATTTCTTTGAATATCCCCCGCTCTGTGTAAACAACCAAGTTATCGTTCAACCAAACATCACTCATTTTGTTGCGCAAATCATTCTTAATAAGATTCATAGCAGAGAATGCCCTTTCAACACTCGCAATTGCCACAGGTAGAGTCAAAACCAATGTGATGAGCCTATAAACCAATGGAAAATAACAATGACATTCTGTTTGAACAAGTCTCTTAGTGATGCAAGATATGCTATTGAGATCAGCTATGCCGCATCACTTCTGACAAGCATAAGGAACTTATCCAATTGAGGTCTAAGTAACATGATGTCCTCAGTAGTGAAGTCCATAGGATAGAGCTGAGCTAAACGTACTAATTTAGCCGTATCAAAACATGCAAATGAGTTCTTTGGATTGAGGCATGAAATACAAGTAAGGAGCTCGGTGCTAGTCTCTGAAAAACGATCATTCAACTCCTGCAAGATTGAGTCTATGACATGGCAATACAAGTCAACATAAAAACGATGATAATAAGTCACCTGATGAGTTCCGCGTCTAGGTCGACCTTTCCTCGCGACAATATCCTCCAAGTTGGGCACTACAATCTCTCTAACAACACAAAACTCAATTACCCTGCTCAACAAATTATCCCATCCATTGTCCCTCATATTTTGCAATGAACCCCTGCACAAACTCAATAATCTCAAAGCATTTTCAATGTCCTGATCTTTCTTCTGTAAGACTTGAGAAAGATCATCTGTCACTGCAAGAATTTCGAACATAAAATGTAGACAAAACACAAATTCAAAGTCTTGCATAATACTCAGTTGTCTTCCCGCCATTCCTTTCAAATCTAAACTTATGCCATCATCTGCTATATTCTCAAGTACATCAATTATGTTATTAAACATACCAATAAAACGGGTAATTGTGAGTAAATGTGAACTCCATCTAGTATCACCAGGTCGGGCCAAACTCATGTCTTGAAACTTGCCACTACCACTGCAAAGTTCTTCCGTATTGAGCTTCGTGAGAATCTCGGAGTGGTAGCTTGCTCTGAGAGCATCAACACGCTTACATGAAGCACCAACCAAATTCACTATGATACTCAACATGTTAAACAAATCAGCAAGCACTTCAGTTCTACGCACAACAGAAACAAGACATAATTGGAGTTGGTGCGCAAAACAATGAACATATTGTGCACATGGATTCTCTCTTAAAATCAAAGCCTTCAACCCGTTGAACTCACCTGACATGTTACTAGCTCCATCGTAACCTTGCCCTCTAAGCTTAGAAATGCTCAAACCGTGCTTAGAAAAGATTTCATCAATTGCATCCTTTAGTGATTGGGCGCTGGTATCAGTGACATGAGATATGGCCAAAAAAACGTTCTTTAACCGATCCGGATTTGTCTACATACCTCAAAACAACTGTCATTTGTTCCTTCACTGAGTTATCACGAGCCTCATCCACTAAGATCGAAAACACAGAATCACCCAACTCTTTCATGATAGCCTTTGTTGTCTCCACAGCGCAACAGTTAACCAAATCCCTTTGAATGCTTGGTGCAGTCATTTGGTCATTTCTAGGAGCATTGCCAAAAACTACAGCATTAACTCCTTCACATCTATATGCGTACCAACTTAGTAACTCAAGAAAATTCCCCCTGTTAAGCGACTTCTCCGATTCATCATGTCCACGAAAAGCCAATCCTTGCATCAAGAGAAATCTGGTAACAGCTAGCACCGCAGTCAATCTTGTCGTGTACCTCTTTTGTTGTTCAGTACTTTGATTTGAAAGTGCAAAAGAAATACTTCCCCTTTGATTCATCAAGTTGTTGCACATTGTGAGAGCATGGTGGTGAGCACTAGTAACAAGACCGACATGATTTTTCAAAATTTGTTTGTGTCTCCAATCTCTAAAACCAGTTTTTGTGAATGTTCGTCCACCTCCTTGACCCCCTCTATCGGGTTTGAACAAATAGCAGTGCAAACAAAAAGCGGCATCCTTCTCAATGCTATACTCCAACCAATGGAAATCGGTAAACCATTCCTTCCTAAAACACCTCTTATCTTTTCCCATAATTGTTTTTGGAAAGCTATGTACATGTGGTTGACAAGGACCTCTCTCCAAGTAAATCATCCTAACCTCGTCTCTAATATTAGGGTCATAGGATTCGATTGGGGGCCGTTTTCCAGGATCATACTCAAGATCAAGGGCATCTACATTGATATCAACTCGAGACTTCTTAGTACCATCATTATCAACAGGTAATGAACTTTGTGAAGGTGTCGAACTCGAAGTATTGATAGCATTAGAAGCAGCACTAGAGCAATTTGTACCAGCTGGTCCAGCTTCAGGCTTTCTTTGAGGTTGGAAAAACCTTTTCATGTCTAATATTTTGTCTGTAGACTGTAAATTAGTTAATCAACGGTTCAAGACTTCAAGTAATCAAATTACGAAAATTATTTCTCAATCAAATTATTCAATCCCAAATCCCAACATAATATACTAAGCCGGCAAGGCAATCATTAAATCAATAGCAACTAATAACAACAATATAATAATTAGCCGGCAAGGCAATACTATAATCAAGAGCAACTATCAACAGCAATGTAATAATTAGTCGGCAAGACAATAATTTAAACAATAACAACTAGCAACGACAATATAATAATTAGCCGGCAAGGCAACAATATAATTAATAAGTAAATATAATAATTAATAATAACTAATTATACCATTAAACTATTAATTAACAATTTAACCTAATTATCTAATAAAATATTATATAAGTATAAGTAATAAACTAATAATAACAATTGCACAAATATATGTAATTTAACCTAATTATATTTACCTAACAAAACAATTGCCTATTTCATTTGCACAAATACAAATGCAGTAATCACTTAGCTGGCAAACATAACAATTAACAAGTGACTGCTCAGTGCTCTGTCTCACACTCTCACTGTCTGGCCGTCTTTGCACACAGCACACGTACACCACAAAAAAAAAATGGCGGTGAGCCGGTGAAGAAAGGCAGAAGCCAAAAGGCGTGAACGATTAAAGTGAAAGCGTGAAGGAAGATGATGAAAATTAAAAGGAAAAATGAAAATGACTAACGATTATAGCTTCAGCGGTTCAGCCAACCCTTCACTTTTCTCGCACTGCTAACTCGCCGGAATCAGCTGCTACCGGAGTCTGTCGCCTTCTTCTTCTTGTTTCGTAATCGTAGGTAACCTATTCCCGTTGTATTGTCTAGGTTTTTTCTCCTTTCTTAATTTTTTGTATTGAATATGATTTTTGGGTATTTATGTATTGGACGTCTTCTTCTTCTTGTTTTGGACTGCAAATGGGTGCAAATAACTGATGGATCAATTTAATTGGGCTGGCCTTGAACTATAAATTTTTTTTAAAAAAATTTATTCTAGTCTAATGGATCTGGGTTGGACTATGCTATAGAACTTGGGCCGACTTGGGCCGGATTGCGGCCCAAAACATTTTCCACACCATTTTTTTCGCAAAATTTCAGCTAGGGCGGACGCGTGGTCTCGCCATGTGACCCGTCCGCCCCTGGTCTTGATTCTCTTGAATCCCTCTCAATTCTAAATTTTTTAGGCCCAAAAGGCTACGCCTGTCTCAATTTAAAAATTAAATTAAAATCATAAATTCATTTGTAAAAGTGAAGATTTATTCGATTTTTATCAATATTTATAAACTATAAGCAAAAGCAAAAATTTTCAATTTTGGTTGCATCCTTTAAAAGTAATTCCATACTTTGTCTTGTAAATATTTTCAAGCAAGAGATTATTATAATCATTAAGATAATTCATAAGATAAAAGTATTCATTTTTGCTTAAACCTTTTGTTGACGTCGGAACCTGCACCAGTCCACGTGCCAACAGATCTCCAGTCACTCTTCTGTCAACTCGTATGTTACCTGCACACTAGGACGACCGTTAGGCACCAAGATCTCCGGATGAAAAGGGTCTGGCGATCGTTGGCATTCCGACGATCAAGTCAACTGCCGGTATATGAGAGATACACGGGGGCAGGAACAAAGGAGGTGTGGGAGAAACAAGCAGGCAGAGATTTGAGCAGAGTTTAGGGTGGGATTCTTAAGCATAAAGAGTGCGTACCTTGGGACAACTGGAGATATTGCCTTTATAGCGCAAGAGTTCCGATTGATTTAGGAGACAAATCAATTTGATACTCAATCGGATTCTCCTTCCTTGTGTGATAAAGATATCCGAGATTATCTTCCTTCCTTGAGCTTATTACGTTGCATGATTTTAGGAGATTATGATTTGGTTTTCTTGTGAGGATTCGTGCGCCAAATCAACGCAATCTTTCCTTAGTTACTTCTCTGGTCGTCCCGATATGTCGAGCTGCTTGTTGGTTACGAATAATACGAAGCCCAACGAGGCCTTGTGGATCACGCGCGAGTGTCGAGGCCCTCCACAAGCCTCGCGAATTTCTGGCTGCCGAAGGCTCAAGCGTGCGATGGGCCTTCCTGGGCTCTAGCAGGGTCCAGGTAAGGTTCTTGATGGATCTTGAACCGGGCCCTTAATGGGCTTGGATGGGCCCCTGCTGATGTGGCAGCCATATCGTAATCGTGTGGTAACAATAGTCCCCCAAGTCCAAGCCTATTATTTATAATAGGCGTGGGACTTTTGAGAATAAACAAAATGCTGATGCGCTTCGCGGGAAATATGGTCCCACGGTGGTTCGGCAGGAAGTAATTCAACCTACCCAGTATAGTCCCCTAAGTTCGAAGCCGAACATTCATGATGGGTGAGGGCTTCAAGGGGCCAGGTGGTGGAGAGCATCATGGGGGTCTATCCGGAGTGGGACCTTTCCTTTCTTCGGCAGGACTCATCCGAGGCTCAAGTTCCCGATGCTGGGCCTAGTTCAGTAGGTGATCGAACACCTTCTCCAACTGAGGAAGGCCCGCAATGTGCCGACCCTTGAAGAGGCGGCGGGGCACTCATACTCTGTAATCCTTATCTGGTTTTGCCTAAGTTAATTGAAACAGAATTGAAATTGACTTTTTCCTATCCCGACGTTTTAATTTTGTGTGCGCGTGGAGAGAAAAAACGCTCCAAATATGAGAATCATCATCCCTTTAGTATTAATGACGCAGACACCTGGGGGAATCTAGAGAGTTGGCGTTTTCAATGCCTTGGGGAGGTGGAACGTCCGTGCGTCGTTCCAAACCCCCTGTTATGACCGTATTCATTGCATTGCACCTCTTTCCAACGTAGTCCCTTATAAATAGGATGCAAGCCTAACAAAACTCTTCCATCGTGAGCCTGTTGTATCTAACCTATCATTATCGTGTGATCGAGATAGATATAGCAAACGTGTGATGGTGGTGCAGTTGGAGGGCTGGCATCCAAGATGCCTGTAAATCTGAGAATCAACATTCAGAGGACCAAAGGCCTGGCCAATCAATGTTCAGGGGACCAAACTTCCGGGGTGAGGATTTAGGCTTAGCAGCCTTAGCCCGACCCTCTCCTGAACAGTTGATGGATATGGGGGTCTCCCACTGCCAAAAAAAGTATCAACGGCCTTTTTTGACCAGTATGGTCAAATCAGCCATCAAATTAACTCAGATTGGCTTGAGAGACTCCAATCATGGTGAAGTCAGGTCCCCTAACCAGGACGATGCCAGCGTAGACCAGGGGATAGGTTTAGTAGATCTTGTTACCCCATTCATGTGCCGGCCCAATGAGGCGGCGGGGTTTTAGAACATATTGTAGTCGTATCTGTTTCTGTACTATATTCCGTATTTTAATAAAATCGTGCCGAGTTACCTTCTTATTCGTGTACGTGCCCTTATCGTGTTTGTTATACCCATGTTTTATACGCTTGCTTCGGGCCTCGCCGATGTTTAGTGTTGCTTACGAAATCACTAACACAAGTCTGAGATCGCCAAATACGCCTCCGGTGGCGTGGAGTGGATCGCAAGTCATGGCCAATACTTCTTCGCTATGCAGAAATTATGACGAGGTTTGGGGCGGACGTTTAACAAATTTGACCGAGCGCGGGCGATTGTGGGTGATATTGTTATCACGCTTTGGCGTTCGCATACTCACGTCCCCTGCGTCCCCACGCGCTTAGACGTATCCTCCTAGGGTTTACCAAATGTGCTTTTAATTTCACGCCACGTGCTGGCCCATCCGACTGCTGGTATCCCGCTGGGCTTATATAATGTGATAGGGCATTCCTAAATCACCATTTTTCTGCTATTTTACCGTTATACCCGGACTCTTGATTATTGTCGGTCATGTCAGGCTTCTATTTTTCCAAAGTTTCCAAATTCAAGATAAGGCGTGGAGGAATAGTAGAGGATGTCTCCCCTCCCCATTTGGCGTTATCTGCGGTGTCTGGTTTTAGGCCCACAGTGTTGCAGGGGCCGGAGACGGTAGTGGGTAACCCTCATGCTCCCCCTGCGCCGGAGGTGAGAGCGGACATCCCGTCTCCAACAAATCTTGTTAGATACGGGTCTCCTCCCGGGAACGTTAGGCCGTCCTCGAGAAAGAAACCAAAGGTCGAGAGTGGAGAACAGACGTCCCGGACGCCTGTTTCTCCCCCTTCCGGAAAGCGTGAGTATATCAACATTGAGGCCCGCCAAGACGAGCTGGATCTATCAGTCGTAGAGATGCTGCCTTCAGCGGTTGCCTTTGCGGCTACTTCGGTCCACAAATATTGGACATCTTTCTTCGGAAAGGCGGTGCATACCACTGAGGTGACGGAGTTGATGAAGCTGGCCGAAATGTCCACCTCTCGCAGTCACGTTTTGAATTGTGAACTGTACAAAATGCTGGAGATGAAGGTTGGCGAGATACAGTCTGCCCTTGGAGAGGATAAAAATGCCGAAGCAATAAGGGTCGAAATCAAACGTCTTCGGGCACGACTCGCATTTTCAGAAGACACACGGAGTCGTGCCACGTACGACGTTACGAAGGCCCAGACAATCTAGAAGGCGTGTATCGTTGCCCAGAAGAAAGCCGAATCACAGTTGAAGTCTTGTCAGAATATGATACAGGCCAAAGACAGAAAACTGACAGAAGTTTTGAATGAGCTAGCGAAGGCTAAAAGCCTGCTAGCCAAACTAGGGGTCCTTGGTTATACTGAAACATAGGATTACGTGCATAGGTCACATTTTCTTAGCCATGCTGTTGCATGATTAGTTTATGTAATCGAGTAATGAGATTCTAGTGGAAGCCTTTACGTTTGTTCCAAATGTTTGTGTACTTGATACCGTACCAAGCGAGCTTAATAGAGTTGGTCGCGAACCACACTCCCTCGCCATCCAATGAACCACAATTGCATACATGCGTGCTGAATGTTTACCCAACTTATGCGTAAAATGTTTACCCATCGAGTTGATAGAGTTTGCCGCGAACCACACTCCCTCGCTGCCGAGTTGATTATACTTACTTACTTACGCGTAAAATATTTACCCAGCGAGTTAATAGAGTTGGCCGCGAACCACACTCCCTCGCTGCCGAGTTGATTATACTTGCTTACTTACGCATAAAATGTTTACCCAGCGAGTTGATAGAGTTTGCCGCGAACCACACTCTCTCGCTGCTGAGTTGATTATACTTGCTTACTTACGCGTAAAATGTTTACCTAGTGAGTTGATAGAGTTGGCCGCAAACTACACTTTCTCGCTACTGAATTGGTACTTTCCGCATGGGGAACACTTTGGTTTCATAAACGACAAATATTATTAAACGGCGTCGAATTTCATGGCGTCCGCCAAAGAATTATAAGAAGACCAAAACAATGCAAAAACGGTATTACTGGTGATATGGCCTCAGGTGGACGATGTTCCAAGGGTGTCTTGTCTCTCGTCCCTCGGGATCTTCTAGTCTGTAAGTTCTGGGGCGGATTTCTTCGATGACCTTATAAGGTCCTTCCCAGGTGGGCCCTAGGGTTCCGGCCCCTACTTCCCTATTAGCTTGAAATATCTTTTTCAGGACAAAATCGTTGACACGAAAACTTCTACCTTTGACCTTTGAGTTGTAATATCGGACCATCTTCCGTTGGTAGACCACGAGGCGAAGTTGCGACTCCGTATGTTTCTCATCTAGTAGGTAGAGGCCTGCTCTCCATAAATCCTCGTTTGCCACTTCGTTGAAGTGCAGGTGTCTGGGCGAGGGTATCCCTATCTCGACGGGGATCATTGTCTCTGTCCCGTATGCCATGGAGAACGGGGTTTCACCTGTGGCCGTGTGAGATGTGGTTCGGTAGGACCACAGGGTCTTGGGTAGTTCTTCAGCCTATCCTCCTTTTGCGGACTCTAGTTTTCGCTTAAGGGTGTGTTTAATGATTTTATTCACGGCTTCCACCTGGCCGTTAGATTGTGGGTAATAAGGGGTGGAGAAATCTCTTCGGATACCAAGATTCTCACAGCTCGCGTTAAACTTCATCCCAGCGAATTGCATGCCGTTGTCGGAGACAAGAGAATGGAGAATGCCGAAGCGGCAGACAATATTTTTCCATACAAATTTCTAGGCATTCTTCTCTGTGATTTTGGCCAGAGGCTCGGCTTCACACCACTTGGTGAAGTAATCCACTGCTACAATTGCGAACTTGACCCCACCTCTCCCTGTCGGGAGGGGACCGATGAAGTCGATTCCCCATTTGGCGAAGGGTCAAGGACTAGTGACTGGGGTAAGGTTCTGAGCGGGGAGCTTCGGTACTGCTGCGAATTTTTGACACCTATTGCACCTCCTCGCGAAATTGTGGAAATTTTTCTTCATGGTCGGCCAGTAGTACCCCTGTTTCAAAGTTTTCTGTGCCAAGGCCATTCCTCCCGAGTGATTGCCGCAGATCCCCTCGTGTATTTCTTTCATCACGTATACTGCTTCCTCCTGCGTCAAGCAGCGTAAGAGGGGGTGGCTGAACCCCTTTTTATATAGAATTCCGTCCTGTAGTACGAACTTTGCGGCCCTTCTGCGGAGTTTCTGTGCTTCTAGTTTGTCTTCGGGCGACACCTGGCTAGTTAGATATTCGGCAATCTCCTTCATCCATTTCGAAGAATCAGAGATGGTTAGGACGGAGGGTGCGGTAGCTTCTTCGGTTGAAGGTCGGTTAAGCTTCTCAACGGGGATGGCCTTCATTAAGTCGGAGTCCCTACTGCTTGCTCGCTTTGAGAGGGCGTCTGCATAGCCATTTTCCGTTCGCGAGATCTGGAGAAGTTCGTATTCCTCAAAGTAGGACAATTGGTCCTTAGCTTTTGTTAGGTAGGACACCATGGATTGTTCACGCACCACGAAGGCCCCATTAACCTGACTTACGACAAGCTGTGAATCGCTATGAATTCGAAGCTTCTTTGTCTTCATCTCGCGTGCCAGTCTCAAGCCTGCTAGTAGGACCTCGTATTCTGCTGCGTTGTTGGAGGCTTTAAATTCCAGGCGAAGCGCGCAGTTGAGATTATGGCCATCTGGGCTGACTAGCAGGATCCCGGCTCCAGTCCCGGCCTCCCCCGAGGACCCATCGACATATAACTTCCATGTCGGTTCCTCCAAGGGTCGGGCCTCAAGTGGACCATCGGGGATATGAGCGAATTCAGCCACAAAATCCGCTAAAGCCTGTCCTTTTATCGAGGGCCGTGGCTTGTAACTGATGTCGAATTAACTATGTTCCATCGACCATTTCATCAATCGTCCTGACGTGTTGGGTTTCTGGAGTATCTGCCGTAGAGGGAGGTTCATCAAACTATCTATGCTCTGGGACTGGAAGTATGGTCGAAGCTTCCTGGAGGCGATGATCAATGACAGAGCGAGTTTTTCCATGTCTGGATATCTTGTTTCTGCGTCCTGTAGGGCTTTGCTTACGTAGTAGACAGGGAATTGTGCTGGGCCCTCTTCTCGGATTAGCACCGAGCTAACTGCCTTTTCTGATACGGCGAGGTAAATGAGTAATGTTTCTCCATTCTTGGGTTTGGATAGCAGTGGGGATTTTTCGAGGAAGACCTTGAGGTCTTGGAAGGCCTTTTCGCACTCCTCAGTCCACTCGAACCACTTCCCCCCTTTTATGGTTTGAAAGAAAGGTTGGCAACGATCGATCGCCTTGGATATAAACCGATTCAGAGCCGCTAACCTCTATGTCAGACTTTGGACTTCCTTGGAGGAGGACGGTGACCGCATCTCAATGAGCGCTCTAATCTTTTCAGGATTAGCCTCTATCCCTCGCTGATTGACCATGTAGCCGAGGAACTTTCTGGACGCAACTCCAAACGCACACTTCAAGGGGTTAAGCTTCATGCGATATTTGCGAAGGACTTCAAACATTCTCCTTAAGTGATCTATGTGGTCCTCCGCGTTGACGCTCTTCACCAGCATATCGTCAACATATACCTCCATCGTGTTCCCAATCTGTCCGACGAACATGCGATTTACCAGCCGTTGATATGTAGCTCTCACGTTCTTCAAGCCGAATGGCATCATCTTATAGCAGTACAGTCCTTGGTTCGTAATAAACGAAGTGTGGTCCTCATCTCCTGTGAACATTGGGATCTGGTTGTAATCCGAGTATGCGTCTATGAAGCTAAGCAACTTGTGGCCGGCAGTCGCATCGACGAGCTGGTCGATGCACGGCAATGAGAAGCTATCTTTAGGGCACGCTTGGTTCAGATCAGAGAAATTGATGCATACCCTCCACTTCTTGGTACTCTTCTGAACCAACACCGGGTTAGATACCCATTGGGGGTAAGTTGCTTATCTGATGAACCCGCTGGTCAGTAGCTTGTCAACTTCTTCTTTCAATGCCTTGTACCTCTCGGCACTTAAAGGCCTCTTTTTTTGAATCCTGTGGCATACTTTCGGATCTACTTTCAAAACGTGGCACGCGACGGATGGGTCGATCCCGACCATGTCGCTGTGTTTCCATGCGAAGATGTTTGAGTTCTCCCGGAGAAACTGCTTCAGCTCTTCCTTCATCCTTTCCTCAAGCTTCTCTCCCACCTGCAACACCTGGGTTGGTTCCGAGGGATTCACCGGAAATGTTTCCAGCTCCTCGGTCGGGGAAGCGAGAGAATCCGAGGCTATGATTCGGGGATCTAGACCTTCGTCCAGTATTAACTCCTCATCCAATCCTTCGCCATCAACGTCCATCAACTCTGAGTGCATGGTCATTACCATTGGGGAGACGTCCTCGCGTTTGGCAGCCTCCCGTAATGCGTTCATGTCATGGGAGCGGCGGCAATTCAGTGAACCAGGTTGTGAAGGGCTTCTCCGGGTACGACTGCGCTTGGGTCCATGCTGGAGGGGTTGATCATCCAACAGTCCAAGCGCAGCCTTCGTCCGGGCGTCATCCAACTCTAGGTCCTGGTTCTCTTGTCCCACCATCTGTGTCTGTCGATATTCTGATGTCATGCTCATTCGGGTAGAAGACACGTTTTACCACAAGCACTTGGTCGTGTAATGTTTTTCATTCCCACAGACGGCGTCAATCTATTGACGTCAGAACCTGCACCAATCCACGTGTCAACAGATCTCCAGTCATTCCTCTACCAACTCGTATGTTACCTGCACACTAGGACGACCATTAGGCACCAAGATCTCTGGATGAAAAGAGTCCAGCGATCGTTGGCACTCCGACGATCAAGTCAACTGCCGGTATATGAGAGATACACGGGGGCGAAAACAAATGGGGTGTGGGAGAGACAAGCATGCAGAGATTTGAGCAGAGTTTAGGGTGGGATTATTAAGCATAAAGAGTGCGTACCTTGGGACAACCGGAGATATTGCCTTTATAGCGCAAGAGTTCCAATTGATTTAGGAGACAAATCAATTTGACACTCAATCGGATCCTCCTTCCTTGTGTGATAAAGATATCCGAGATTATCTTCATTCCTTGAGCTTATCAAGTTGCATGATTTTAGGAGATTATGATTTGGTTTCCTTGTGAGGATTCGTGCGCCAAATCAACGCAATCTTTCCTTAGTTACTTCTCTGGTCGTCCCGGTATGTCGAGCTACTTGTTGGTTACGAATAATATGAAACTTGACGAGGCCTTGTGGATCGCGCGCGAGTGCCGAGGCCCTCCACAAGCCTCGCGGATTTCTGGCTGCCGAAGGCCCAAGCGTGCGATGGGCCTTCCCGGGCTCTAGCAGGGTCCAGGTAGTGTTCTTGATGGATCTTGAACCGGGCCCTTAATGGACTTGGATGGGGCCCCTGCTGATGTGGCAGCCATCGTAATCGTGTGGTAACACCTTTCAAATTTCAGAGATCGGTTAGTTTTTTAGCCAAATTTTTTATTTCTGTGTTAAATTGAAAATATAAAATCATCGTATTTTTTTTGTTTGATCGGTATGGCATAATTTTTTATTTTATTTTTTTGAAGTTTAATATTTGACCTAACATTAATGTCGAAAATGAATTTTAAAAACTGAAAGTTCGAGATAACTCCAAAATAATAGTCTTCTCATTTTGATAACTAGAAATGCATTTTCCAATGAAAATTCAACCAATTGATTTCAACGCGCAAACTGAATCACCTATATTCAAGCTAGTGAAATCAGTGAAAAAATTATAGTTCAAACGACTTTTTGAGAAGCAATTTTCCAACTTTTTGAGAATTATATAATGCCCTCCTTGGACTAAAATCTTAAATCTGTCACTAGACAATAGGTTTTGAAAGATTAGGGTAAAATTTGGACATATTCCCTTGTAATCTAGTTATTTATTTCCTATGCTGGTAAATGGTAATTAGAAACTTGTATAAAGAATTTATTATTATTTATTTTATTGATTTTTTTGGGAGGTTTTGTTAAACCCTGCAATTCTATTCCAGTTTCTTATCAAGAACCAAAAGAACCGCACCCTGCAGCTTCAATGATTTCCCTCGCACACTCGACGCGTATTTCGTCTCTTCCAACAAGCTCTGCTCAGAATTTTCCCTTTCAAGAAAGTTACAGAGCACACCACTACCATGGCCCCGTCTCCCTTCCGCCCAGTAAAAAGAACAGAAGAAATATATGCAAATGCTCAGCCGCTGACCATTCTCAATCAAAACCTCAACAAAACCGGAAAACTCGACAGCCCGCTGCCGAAAAAGAAGGCGTCGACCCAGTTGGGTTCCTCGCCAAACACGGCATTACTCATAAAGTTTTCGCTCAGTTCTTACGAGAAAGGTGATCAAACAAATTTCCAGTGTTCAGTGAGTAAAATTATGTCAAAGTATACTTTTCTTTTTTCGAAGTCTTGTTCTTGGTTGGTTTTAGCTGATTGTTTTCAGCAATTTTCCTCTTGATGTAGTGGAATACCATAAATTTGTGCAAAGATTTTTTGGAGGTTGGTTTTGCACTATCACTTGCTTTATGTTGTGTGTTATCGCAGGCATAAAGCATTGAAGGACTTGAAGGACGAAATTTTCAATCGCTACCTCAATCTCATGGAGCTTGCATCTGGGTTAGATTATTTTTACATATTTAGTTGTATATTTTTTCTTTATTTATCAGTAACTCTTCACTCGCATGTCTGTGTACGAAAATCTTTTTGGATTATAATCAAGATCAGTGAGCACGTGTCAGTTTCATTTTGTGATGCAAAAGTTAATGTTCATGGGAACAGCATTCCAGTTATTTGTGAAATAGTCCAACTTGCGGGTACTTTGTTATTTAGGCTAGTTTGTGTTTTTACTGACATTTTTGTGTCTGCTCCCTAGGTTTGAGATATTGGGTATGCATCGCAATGTCCAACACCGTGTGGATTTCATGGACTGGGCACCAGGTTTGACCTCATGCAATACGAGAATTTCTACGTCGTATGTAACCTAAAAAAACAAAACATGCCAATGAAATGCACAAGAATTTTAATTAATAAACATAATTTAATGAAACTTACAATTATCCGGTGCAACAAATTCACGAGGTATCTTCACGACATTCCTCTAGTGCTTTAAGTCTCGAGCATCTGTCTTTTAGGATAGGACAGATTTATGTTCCCATGAAAGAACACCTAAATCACATAGGAAACAATGAATAGAATATTGACACCAAAGTTTTTGCAAAATGGAAGCAAAATAATTGCAAGAAGAGTAGTTTTGAATGTACAAGAGAGAGAGAAGAAAACAAAATTTTTATCTTAAAAAAATGCTATACAAATAACATTTTGGACGTGTCCATTCATTCAAGGGCCATGGCCTTTTATAAAGACTTTCACTAATGAAAAAGTGAGAATTGTTTGACAAACGAGGCATACAAGATGAAAGGGTGCATCAATTTAAAAGAAGGGATATAATTCTTGCTGCAGTTAGATAGTATTATTACAACGACTTGAAGTCGTCCGTAGCTACTATAAGAAAAAATCTACATATAACTTAAATGGTTTTGTGCTTTTATTGATACAATAATCTTTAAATACCAGTGACAGAGTATATAGCATAGTTAGTTTAGAACTCAGGTTTTTGCATTGTGCATGATGTATACAAACTGTACCAAAGTAACTCAAGTAAGGTATCTCTCTCTTTCTCATTTCTGTTCAAAAATGTGCGCTGAACTCTTTGAATCAGGTGCTCGCTACTGTGCTCTAGTTGGCGATTTTAATGAGTGGTCACCTACCGAAAATAGTGCCAGAGAGGGTCATTTTGGCCATGATGATTATGGGTACTGGTTTATTATTCTTGAAGATAAATTACAGGAGGGAGAAATGCCCGATAAACTGTACTTTCAACAATACAATTATGTTGATGATTATGATAAAGGTGACAGTGGTGTTACAATTGAAGAAATTTTTAAAAAAGCAAATGATGAGTACTGGGAACCTGGTGAAGACCGCTTTATAAAATCACGCTACGAAGTTGCATCTAAGTTGTATGAGCAGATTTTTGGGCCTAACGGGCCTCAAACGGAAGACGAACTTGAAGAAATACCAGATCCAGAGACAAGATACAAGGCCTGGAAAGAGCAGCATAAAGATGATCCACCAAGCAACTTACCACCTTGTGATGTGATTGATAATGGAAAAGAATACGATGTTTTCAATATTGTGGATGATCCCGTCTGGAGAGAGAAATTTCGTACTAAGAAACCTCCTATTGCCTATTGGTTGGAGACTCGTAAAGGACGGAAAGCATGGCTAAAGAAGTACACTCCTGGCATACCTCATTTAAGCAAATACAGGGTGTACTTCAACACTCCAACGGGGCCTTTGGAGAGAGTTCCTGCTTGGGCTACTTACGTCATTCCAGGTCAGTACAGCTTCATCTAGCAAGAAATTTTATACTATTTGCTTGTATTGTTTGACAATTCTACTATTTGATCCGGATTAGAAAAGTTGAGGCTTTACTATAAAGCTTGACTTGGGGATTAGTTTAATATCCCAGCAGGTTTGACAAATATATCAAAGGAATGAAGCTGTTCCTGTCAATGGTGAATTAATTACGGCTGATTTGAGATTTGTTAGTAGATCACAAGTCAAGTTTGGCCCCATCTCACAGGTTGTTAACAAAGCAAATGTGAACATAGCCATGGCAATTATTTTTTCTTTCAAGGGAACGGTGTAGCTTGACTATGGGACGTTAACAACGAATGCAAATTTCACGGATGTTTGGATATTTTTAAACTGGGTGGTGATTCTACATGAACTTCATATTATATTTTGCTCCCACAAACTCACCATAGAATTTGCTTTTTGTTAAGTTGTGAAAAAACAATTGCCAGTGATGAATTTTAGTGTCTAGTTGAGTGTGTCCTGGTTAGTCCTCCTAGAGTTTGATGATTACAATCATTTTAAGGTTTGTGAAATGTCATTTTATTTTTCCTTTTATTGGTAAACACCACTTGATCCATAAGGCTTACAAATAAACTTCAAGGGGACCTTTTGGCTCTTAATACTGTGAAGGAAACACACAACTCTAATTTTAATGCTTCCTAATTCTTGCTGTGATTAAAAGAAGTAACTCCTTTGGTTATTAATCTCTTTTTATCCTTGTTCAGTTACCTTCTTTATTCTCCATCTCCGGTTTTGAGTATGCAGATGCAGATGGCAAGCAAGCTTTTGCAGTTCACTGGGAACCACCTCCAGAAAAAGCCTACAAATGGAAACACAAGCATCCAATAAAGCCAAAATCTTTGCGCATATATGAATGTCATGTTGGCATTAGTGGACAAGAGCCTATAGTTGCTAGTTTCAGCAATTTCACCAAGAAGGTGTCTCCCTGATTACTTTAACTTCTTCTTAATCTTCTATCTTTTGTTATTTGTCTTTATCTTTCTCCCTTTCTCAGTACTAGGTATTAAACACTACTGTATTCCATCATTATGGTTGTAGGTTCTACCACACGTAAAGGAAGCTGGTTACAATGCAATTCAATTGATTGGAGTTCTTGAGCACAAAGATTATTTCACTGTTGGTTATAGAGTGAGTGGGAATTTAAGGGCTACCATCTTTTTCATAGCCATGTATGATGGAATTAGATATGTGCACTAGCTCGACAATTTGGGTATTGACTGCATTTTGCCAACAGAAAAGGCTTCTAATAAATAAATTTCAAATAAGTATTATGGTGAAATCATTTGAATTCATGGTGAAGGTAAAATATTATACAATTTCTACTTGTACTTTTTGCTGGGAAAAGGGTTAGCTACTCTACCTATATTCTTGTCTACACAAAAGGACCAAGTATCTTCTAATTGATGCAGCATAGTACCTGAGCTGTAAAAATAGATTCACAATTATTTGACCATTAAATCACTACCAGAACACATGTTCGATGTTTACACGCGGTGGGAACTGCCTTTCACACATTTCATATCCACGTTCTTTCATTCTTAATTTTTCAGCACACTAGAACTTAATTTGTGGCAGCCAGAGTCTCAGGATGTCAGAATTCTCACCTCCTTTGACGCTGAAAATCTGCTATTGTATAGCTTGCCATATTAAGGGTTAACTCTAACTTATAGTGCTTTCTGGTGACTTTTCCTTCAGTCATGCACTAAGTAGGATATATGAATGCTGTGAACATGGCCTTTTGATCATCTTAAGCCGCTGCTTTACGCATCTTTTATAAATAATTTCACTGCATAACGTGTTTGAAATTTTTCTGCCTGTCCGTATTGTAATTCTGAATTGTTTAAGTTAATCAGAGTTGTTTGGTTATACCTTTAAAATGAGCAGTTTCGGCATCTTCATTGCCAGTTTGACCGCTAGACGTTGCCCTTGCGTCCAATACGGTATTTTGCACAAACCGAACAGCTAGAGTTTCGTTATAAGGCTGCTAAAGTTATTAATATCTTCATGCCCTCATGTTAAGCTATTATCCCTTACTTCCATGAGTGTACTTACATTGCTCGTCTCTATGCAGGTTACAAATTTTTATGCTGTTAGCAGCCGTTATGGCACACCTGATGACTTCAAGCGCTTGGTGGATGAAGCCCATGGTAACTGTTAATGTCACAATTATCAGAACATTCATGCTTTTGTAAAGCCATTACTATTTATTTTTCACAGTATATGTACTGTTGTAGTATCAAATTGGATTACTTAAGAACTTTAAAACATGATATTAAAACTTGATGAGCTTTATCTGGTTCTTGCCTGTAAAAACGACAACTATGTAAGGATGCTATTCCTGGTCTTTTTACATTGGAAAATTTTCCTTACTCCTGCCTCCTGGTGCGCATTGAGAGAATGGCATAAACTTTCGACCAATATGTTGACAAGAAAAATTGAAAAAGAAATTTGAACTATAGATAATGGCAGGGTTTCTGGTCCATTTGAGCAAGATAGTTTTCTAATTGCTAGTAAATGTGGCTCAAACTGCTTTGTCTGACGGTGATGGTTGGGTCCAGAAGTACGCTCTAGAATGAAAATGGAAACCAATGGCCCTATTGTTAGTATTAATTTTCTTAAGCGACTTTTAATTTGCAATTCTTATGGATTTTTTCTTTGTTAGAGTCACTCATGAGGTTTTTGGAGGCTGTGACTCCAAAATTTGTTAGTTCATGTTGCTCCTTCCTGTTTAAAACCTAAAAATGTAGTTCATCTGAAAGGTTTTAGCGAGTTTCTATTGCGGTTAAGATTCCAACTTGTAGATTATTCTATTACATTACATCTCCTTTACCACAATAAATTCCATCATTTTAAAATGAGTCCGTTATTACTGGCTTTAAGCTTTGTATATTTCGTCGAGGTTTGAACAAGGATTCGTAAGTTGCATTCAGTGTAAAACCCCCCTTATTCCTAGAGTTTGTTCGTCTCCATCTTATATTAAAAAAGC
Organism: Forsythia viridissima; assembly: GCA_030279155.1. Lineage (NCBI taxonomy): Eukaryota > Viridiplantae > Streptophyta > Magnoliopsida > Lamiales > Oleaceae > Forsythia > Forsythia viridissima. The sequence goes on from CM059033.1 coordinate 2,844,816, forward strand.
TTTCTTATTACTCTTTCTATTTTGTGTAGGGCTTGGGCTACTGGTCTTCTTAGATATTGTCCATTCATATGCTGCAGCCGACGAAATGGTTGGATTATCACTTTTTGATGGATCAAATGATTGCTACTTTCATACGGGTAAACTTTGTGTAGAGTTTGTTCTTACTATGCTCTCATGTTGGTTGATCTGTTGGTTTACTCCGCTACAAGCAAAAAAAAAAGTACTTCTTTGTCCGCCACTACGTCTTCATCCTCTTAAACCAAAATTCATCTCTCTCTCTCTTTCAATTCCTCTATTTCTCCATATTCTTCTCCATATTCATCAAAATCAAACTCTCATCAAACAAAACTCTCTCTCTCTCTCTCTCGTTCTTCTCAACTCCTCAATCCATTAAAATCTTCTACGGTCTGATTCCACCGCAAAGAAAAGTGGTATACTAGTATAGAGCTAATTGGAGAAGAATAAGTGAAACAAACCACATAAATTTTGTTGTACCACTCTGTGCATTTCTTTAGTTGAATTACTCTCATCCAAGGTTGGACTTGTGTATTAGTGCCATGTTTCTTAAGTGAGATTCAAGTTTTGTTTTATGATAAGTTCCATGCATTTTTAGCACGACATTAACAATTTGTATGTAATATATTTGAATTATATTTGTTTGTACCTACTCATGTATCTATGAATGCATTTGTGTGTGTGCGTGTTATCTGATAAGTGCCATGTTTGGATAGTAATATTGGTCATCCCCAAATATAGTAGAAAAAGAAAGAGTTAAAGTTATTCATTGACAGAAACTTTTTTTGTAAGTTATGCCAAATGTTGCATGCTTCTTTCTTCCTGTCCCCTGCATTGTGTTTCTTCCACTTATTACTAGTTTGGTTTTTATATCTTATATAAGTGCTTTTTGTTTGTCCTAAAGAGAGATCTTGTACCACTGCATAAAATGTCGAGCAGTGCCTGGAAGTTCTGATGAGTTTATTTTCATCACCATTATTATTACTTCAATAGACAGGGTGATTGACTTCCCATCTTTTTTAGGAAAACTGCATCTTTTACTTAAGTATGGATTTTCTCTTGGCATATTTGGATAAAAGTAGTGTGCTGCCGAAAGAACCCAACTGATTGGCTGCCTGAAAAAGGATTCTTGGTTTTTTCTAACTTGTCTTTCAGTGAAGTATGTAACTTATTGTTTCCATAGGTAAAAGAGGTCATCACAAATTTTGGGGCACAAGAATGTTTAAATACGGAGATCACGACGTGCTGCACTTTCTTCTTTCAAATCTAAATTGGTAATTCTGTAGCACACTGGTGTTTCCTTTTAATTTCTTGAAGTCTCATATATGGCCTCGTTCCAATTTTTCATTTGTTATAGGCTCATTTATTGTCTGATTTTGTGTTTGGAATTTGATGGGCTCTATGTTTCTTAATTGATGATGTTTCACAGGTGGGTAGTGGAGTACCAGATTGATGGTTTCCATTTCCACTCTCTCTCATCAATGATGTATACACACAATGGGTTTGCTTCTTTTACTGGTGACATGGAGGAGTAAGGCTTCTGAGACCTTTCTGTTACATGTTGAGATGTAATAGCTCTTGCACTGTACCGTGTCATGGCAAATAATTGATTCTATATAATATATTTCTCTTTCTGTATCATAAATGATTTTAACTCAATCTGGTCGACTAAGCCTTGCTTGCATAGTTTCACATTTGCTACTTTTTGTGTTAAAACTAGTATGTATGACATGGCTGGTATATTCAATTTTATGTGGCTTTATTTCTGTGCTTTCAAATGTGCCCCTAATTAGGAGTCCAATAAACAATATATTGTGTCTGACCATATTGGGATTGTACCTAGCAATAAAATTGTCTTACCTCATTTTATAGAGTTTTCTTGGGCTGCGAATACTGACTTTCTTTTGCAGGTACTGTAATCAGTATGTTGACAGAGATGCTTTGCTGTACCTCATTTTGGCAAATGAGATATTGCATGCTCTTCATCCTAATATTGTCACAATTGCTGAAGATGTAAGAAATTTCATTTCTTACCCTGTTGACTATGATAACTGTTTTTTTTTATATTGGCATAATATTTTCTCTGCTAAAAAGGTTAAAAGGAGTATTTTAATATTCTTTGTTTTTGGATAGTTTTATGGATTTGGTTAAGTATGTCATAATACATGGGATACATTTTTCCTCTTAAAAAGGTATCACTTTGCTTTATTGGAATTATTTTGAGCGTAAATCACTTTGGCTGAGAGGTTAGCTGATTTTAACATTTGAAACCTTTTTAATCGAAGCGCAGCTGTAATAAAAATATTTAATGATGTGTTCACTGCACCAATTAGTTTGCCTGCAAGACTAGCTTCATGACTGTTAAACAATTTATAGCTGTTGGTTCAACAATCTACATCCACTAACAAAGGTTAGGAGCTTTGGGGAGTGTGTGGGCATCTGTATTTTCAAATATTTAAATGCACTTTATTTGTCTCAAAATTCTGTGTGGACGTAAAGTTATGACCCCTAACCTATCCAAATTTTTATATATTTTGCTAAAAGGCATGGTTCTCTCTCGTCATAGATTATATTTAGAAAGCTGACATTTGATGGCTACAGGATGGAACTTGAGGATGGTAAACTGAAGCTTTGATTGATTCAAGTTTGAGCATGAAACTCAATGATCTAAAAGACAGAAAAGAGGAAGTGTAGAATCAAGCTGATAGTACCATTTGAGCCACTTTTGATATTTAAAAAAAAAAAAACTTTTGCATTACAAACTAAATTACTTTAGGACAAATATTTTTTATTTTGAAAATATAGAAGGGACAAAATGGGGTGTCTAAATTTTCCTTAAAATTTCATTATTATCTTGGAATTTGGTTAAAATATTTCAGGTTCATTATTTTTACTCACTTATCAAAAGCTGAAAATTATTTTGGCCCCTGAAAATGACTTGTTTATTTGTCATCCTTTAGCAGTATAATATCTGGTTGCCTTTGATGGAAAATAAGTCAGATCTCCTTGCAAGGAAAAGTTCTTAATGTAGTAATAAATTCTCTTACACGAGTTTATTTGCCTCTTAGCATGTGTTTTCTATAATCAGATCCTAAGAACCAAATATGTTCCTCCCTATGGTAATTATTTTTCTGAAAGTCATTGTCCTCTCATACACTTCGTGTCCTGCATACTTATGGTGACTTGTTGTATTTACTGGTTAGGCTACACTTTATCCTGGACTTTGTGAGCCAACTTCTCAAGGTGGTTTGGGATTTGATTACTTTGTTAATCTCTCTTCATCGGAGATGTGGTTGTCATTTCTTGAGAATGTTCCCAACCATGAATGGAGTATGAGTAAGGTTGTTTTATTCAACATTAGATTCTGTTTCCCTCATACAAAGTTCAGTTCTCGCTGATTATTTCTATGCTTTTTGTTATTTTGTAGCTTGTCAACACCTTAGTTGGCGAAAAAAACAATCCTGAGAAGATGCTTTTGTATGCTGAAAATCACAACCAGGTCATTACTATCATCTCTTGTTACGATCTTATATCATATGTTTTTTTCTCTATCCCTCACCCTTCTCTTTAATAAGTAGTCTGCTAAATCGTCGTGTTAATTAGTTATTATCTAAGTGGTCTGATAAATTATTTTTCTTGCTTGCCAGTCCATATCTGGTGGCCGTTCATTTGCAGAAATACTGTTTGGTTCTTCTAACACAGAAGAGTCATTGTTGAGAGGTTGTTCATTGCACAAGGTACATGTTAACCATTATTTATTCCTCGTAACATTGCGGTCTTTGTTTTCCAATGTTTTGTCAACCCCCACCCATGCCCTGCCGATGTAAATACCACAGTAGTTTATATACCTTACCCTTGGCTCAAAATTATTTGTGCTGAAATTGAAGCATCTGCTTCCACACTTTAAGATGACATTTTATTTTTCAGATTTTATTTGAATAATAAATGGGGTTCTTTTAATATTTAATCTCTTTGTTAAATTAGGAAAACATATGCCCAATTGATTGCGAGCGACAATTTTGCACTATGTAATTTTTGGTTTTTGTCTCACTTTTATCTGTCTTTTCTCCATTTTCAGTTACTATTTTACTATGCTTTAATTTATGCCACTGTGACAAATTATAAGTATGATTTATTTATTTTATAGATGATCAGATTAATTACTTTTACAATTGGTGGCCCAGCATACCTCAATTTCATGGGAAATGAATTTGGGCACACAAAGGTTAGTAAGTTCTATTTTCCTAGTATATCTATAACAATGTAACCTTCATACATTTAATGATTTTACTTGTGCCAGAGAGTTGAGTTCCCAATGTCAAGCAACGGTTTCTCATATTCGCTTGCTAATCGCAACTGGGATCTTTTGGAAAATGATGGGCTGCACAACAGATTGTTTGCTTTCGATAAGGTCAATATTGCTTCACTCGTTTTTGTGTTTCCGTCAATTTAACATGTTTATTTCCTCTCTTGAGCGTTCTATTGCTGAAGTAACTTGGCCATTGTATTTGCATCTGTGTGTGGTTTGTGGTTTTTGGGGGGGGGGGAGGGGAAGAGAGAAAATCCTAGGTCAGCACTTTCCATTTGATTAGAAATACTAATCAGATTTTAAAATGATGAGCACATATAGCATATTGTTCAACTACCTCATCTAAAATCTTAAGTTATTAGAGGGACACGTTTATTTATTTGAATTTAGTCTTCAATACACCCCTCATTTGAAGCCATATTGATATCAAATGCCTCTTATAGACGATTTTTTCATAAATGGGTGGCAACGAGCATTGTTTAAAAAATTCTGATTGATTTTGAGGTAGTTTTTTGGGAGGCATACGCATCAGTTGAGTGAGGCACATGCCTTGCAGCACCGCTTCAAGGATTGTAATGCGTTCACTTAATTCTCTAGACTTGTTATGTTTTAGGTATGGACAACACAACATTAAAAATTCATATGGACTCTCATTTGGACAGTCTGCTGTCCCGCCAAAACATTAAAAAAAATTGTGTTTCTCATAGACCTACTTTAGGAACAGTCCACAGCCCCACCAACTAGAGTAACATTTTTTTTTGGGTTACTTTATATATTTTTCTTTCATTTGTTTGCACCCCTTAAATTGTTCTATTATGAATTTTGAAGATTCTTTATTATTTATTATGAGCTTATTTTGCATTCTAATAATTTGTTGATATTTTTTTGGTTCACGTACGCCTCGCCTCACCTCACTAAGGAAAAATACCTCAGTACCCGATGCTTTTTTAAACATCAGCGACGAGACTTGGAGCCCATTTTTCATGTACTCTGATATCATGTTGAATTACTTCATCTAAAAGCTTGAGTTGTTAGAGGGAGACACTTTTATTTATTTGAATTTAGTCTTCAATACGACATATGGACGTATGCTTTAGCAGTAGTTCATTCTTCCACGGAAATGAAAAGTTACTTTTGATATGAATATGATTATGTTCTGTTTTTGCTCTGCTCTGGTGATAATTACTTCAATCAACCAAGGTTTATATTGGCTGATTTCAGGTATTTCCAGTGGGAGACGACTATGCATATTATTTTCACAAAATTTTGGTGATCAGTGGGATGGACATTCCAATGGATTGAACTTGAAGTTTTTCAAATTAACTTATCTATGTATAGACGATGTGGAAATTTTCATAAATCCCTGTGTAGACAAGAAAAATGCCCCTGAAGGCGGGGTGGGGGAGGGAATAGGGGAGGCGGATTGAATTATCAGTTGGAATCATTTCCAGAAAAGATTGGACTACCAATCTGATAGGCCATTGAGATTCTTCTTTCTTTCATATCTCATTGAGATTCTTCTTTCTTTCTTACTCTCAGGATATGATGAAATTGGATGCAAATGAAAGAATACTCTTAAGAGGTTTAAGAGGGCTTCCCAATATTCACCACGTAAACGACTCTACAATGGTATGACCACTTCTGCTTTAGAATACACCTGTGATTTCTTGCTTATATTGCTATGTGTGTGGTGCTTTCCAGATGACAAATGACAACTGATGTGAGAGGGAGAGCGCCATGATAATTATTTAGTGCTTGTTTGGCCAAGCTTAAATTAAAACTCAAGTTGGTCAAACTAGTCAAATATACTTTTTATCCACACATTTCGTAGGACCCACAACTTACTACGCACTTTTTTAATTTTATCCAACCCCATATTTAATGGGACCTACAACTTTTCAACCACACATTTCTCCAATTTTTTTTCAAAATCTCATAAAAAACTACTTTTAAACTCTACTAAAATAGACAATGCATTTGGGAAACTCTAGATTTTTTGCACTTCATTTTTCTCAGAAAAAGAAATGTCAAAAATTCGCTGTTCTGCATGTTCTCGTGATTTATGTTTCTCGCTGAAGTATGTGAACCAATGAAGCATTAGGGAATTATAGTTCATGCGCTTTCCCTGCAAGTAATCTCGTTGTATCTCTCCTAGACATTGTACGATCATTACTGATTATGTTATTATACTATGTATTCTTCATATATATATATATATGCATATATCTGAGACATTCCTTGTGGAGCAGGTGATATCTTATCTAAGAGGTCCCTTTCTCTTGGTGTTCAATTTTCATCCCAAAAATTCGTATGAAAGATATAGTGTGGGTGTTGAAGAAGCTGGAGAGTATCAAGTAAGTGATGCGTCAGATTTATGCAAACATTTGGATTTGTATTAAAATCTCGTTGATACATGTTCTAGAGTCAGGTATGATTCTTTGATAAAATGAGTGCTGCTCCTGCTTATGTCTGCATGTCTGTGAGAATGTCCTCTTGGCTATGAAAGTACATCAGGGTGCTTACGTGAATATTAATGATACTATAGGGTAATTTAGTCCCTTGTCCACATGTAGAAAGCAGTTATTGGGTACATCCTGGACGTGGTTAGTGTTAGAAGCTGGAAGAAGAGGGGATCAGCATATTCTTCCCCCTCCACCCTAACAAGAATATACACACAAAAGAAACTACAAATACGTATAACCAAAATCTATTCATTTCCTGTTGTTTGTATAATATTCTTTTTCTACAATAGATTCGTTTTTTGAAAATTCTAAAATTGATGGAGGCTAAGAAATTGGTCACATGTGTACTGCGCAAAGAAATGTCAGTCAGGGTCATACTATTCCAATTTTGCCAAAGTTCTTTATCGGCATTTTTTCTTATCAGAATGAGGCCATATCGACTAATTCAGTCATAACTGTCTACATATAGCAAAGGAGAGAGGGAGAGTTTTTTTTTCCCTTTATTAAGGAGAGAAGGAAAGGTTGGAAATTGGAGTCACTTGTTATCATCTCGAGTACATACCATTTATGTATTATAAACCCTGGGGATGTTATCAGAATATGGCAAAACACTCGGCTAAGCACTTTTACAGCGGCGAGAATTGTGTGGCACTAGGCTAGCACGAGTTTGGACCCATTTACCATCCACAGCAGTCAGCACCTCAATAAGTGACTTGAAATTATGGCCTTTCTTAGTCTTTTCTACTTTTCTATGTCTCTCTCTTGTAGTTCATGACAGTGCTTCATAATTTTCAAGTTGGTCCGGCCAAACTCTGGACATTTCTTACCTTGGTAACACAAATATATGAATAACTGGCACAGGTGGTACTGAATACGGATAAAAAGATGTATGGCGGTCAAGGATTAATTGGTCATGACCAGTATGTTCAAAGAACCATCAGTAGAAGGTGACATACTATATCCTTCACATCCCTTCCTACCTTGTGTTGTGTGAGACTGAGTTAGATGTTTGCGTCATTTGCTATATTTTATTTATCTACCTGTTCTTTGTTATTGACGTAGATATATATATATATATATATATATATATATATGATTTTTTTTTTTTGCAGAACTGATGGTGTAAGATTTTGCTTGGAAGTTCCATTGCCAAGTAGAACTGCTCAGGTCAGGATTATTATTAGATATTAAGCTTTTTTCTTCTTCCTTTTCCGGAGGGAATTACACAGAAAATTGGAAAGAAAAGTACAATGGAATTTCCGCACATCTAAAAATTTGAAAAATTGGGCTATCCCAATTTTGCCTAAGAAGTTTAGGATTGATGCATTAGTATACTGTAGAAACTCAACTGCCCAATTGAAAGGAATTCTTTTTATACCTTGAAAGAAGCCTACTTGAAGAGGGCTGCCAAGAGGAGCAAGCCAAGCAAAAAGGGAGTTACCACGGTGCAAGTCTTAGGTTGGCCTACAAAAAAAGTATGGACTTTTTGGTTAGTCTGACCCCCCACGTTGCTTCTCTAAAGTAGTATTCCCAAGGGGGAGGGGAAGCATTGAGAAAGCACTGAGCAATGAACTGTAAAGGGCATAAATTTTGGATCACCAGCGAGTGTGCGTTCCTCGTCTGAGTCTAGGATTTCCCTTCCCTGATGGCTTTTGATGTGATAAGATACTGTTGACTTCAGATTGGCTGCAGGGGAAGTTTCCCCCGCGAATTACCTTCATTTCACTATGTTTATAGGTTTTTCATTCTTTCAAACTGTGTAATATGTGGTGCCATGGTCTAGTGACAACTTTTCCTCCTGCAGGTCTACAAGTTAACACGTATCCTCAGAGTGTGATTCCTTATGCAGTCTAATCCTTGAAATGTACTTGGATTATCAAGAATGGGGAAAATATGAAGCCTGATACGACATGAATTATTCAATTAATTGCAGAGACTATTGCTCTTCATGATTCTGAATATTGCGGCCATTGACTTGTGACTTGGTCCGGTATTTTGCTATCTGAACAAAGAATACCCTGATTTCTCATGCCGAGTTCATAAAAGGGCATGGTGTGGATGGCTTTTTCATCTAAGAAATTGCGAGTTTAAAAGAAAGATACTTCCCAGGCTCTGGAATGATGATTCGTGTATCCATCAACTTGCATTAATGGACCATCGTCTTTAAATACGTGGAGTTCAGCACAAGGTTTACATTGTTCAGAGGCAAGGATATGTACGGGAGTAAGCTCCCCAACGTTAGTACTCGGAATTTTCCTCAATTTTGGTGGGGATGAAATGTTTCAAATTTAAATTCTAGAACTAAACTACGAATCAGAATCGAAACAGTTAAGACTAGAAATTTATGTCAATAGGAAGTGTGTAAGTTTTGAGAATATTTTTCCCCCCTACAATGTTAATAATTTTAAATTTTCAATAAGAAGTTTCTTTGATGGTGTATATATTTGGCAGAAGAAAAAAATTTTAAAAAAATATTTAAGATTCCACTAGAGCCAATGGTTAAATTTCAATGGAGGTTCTAAAAATAATCAAGTGCAAATAAGTGCATGGATCATGAGTTCTATGTTGCTGATGAATCTCAACGACGACCACATCTTAGGTAATTTAAGCTGAAGTAAAAAATAATAAGGTACTTTGAATCAGAAAGACTTACAGTTATAGATGCAAATGTAAACGATGACTGATACCTTTCATCATAACTTCAGCTTATAACAATGCAGTGCAGCTTCTGAACCATAGAATCAGTCTGTGTTGTACTAAAACAACTCTTTTCCAGCTATGCATCCAATACAAATCCTTCTCGCACTTAAAATCGAATTCAAAAACCAAGAGACCATTTAATAGGACAAATACCAATCATCCTTTACTCTAAGTCATCGTATTTCTATGGAAATATATAGAAAAAGAAATCAGGTAAAATCTTCCTCGATCTCAATCTAGATAAACGGATCACCCTGTACCAGAGTAGGATAAATTTCCAGAACAAGGGCATCGTACGAGTGTTTTCCATCAGGGATCACGGCAAAGCCAAGCTCAAACATGCACGAATTATCTGCTGCTCATATTCAATAAAACGATTTGTCTAATTCAATTTACATCAATCTAATACCGATAGGGTAATAGTATTTTTTCATTTGACTGCTGATTACATCTAGATACTCATAATTCATATACATATATCCTTCTGTAACTGTCAAAAATAATGTTATAGAACAAAAAGCCCAAATACATGCATAACAAACTTTGTTCCTCCAGTAAAAACAAAAGAAATGGGGGTTAAAAATGAGGAGGAAAAGAGGGAACAAAAGGATTAGATGTAATCTATATGAATATCCCCAGCACAATACGTCTATCATGATTCCATAGCGGCTGCCTCCGGATTTTCATCTGGATTAGAATTTTCAACTCGCGGTCTTCTCACAGCTGGAAAAGGGAAAACAATGAGTTAAAACTTAAAACAGTCATCTAGCCAGTTAGTACAACAAAGTAAAGAGATTAAAAATTAACTGATTAGATCAATCTAACACTACAACCAGTCATCATGCAGGCATTCAACGATGGGCGGGAGCAGTCAAGTTGTTGCTGGACTAAGAGCAGTTGTCAGTTTAGTAAACCTAACTACGAGCGCCTAGCTCCGTATAAATTCATACCACCTAACAATAAGCTGACAATTGAAGGAGAGAAATTCTATCAAACTAAATTCAAGACTCACATTTGATAGATGATCCTGCAAGACAAGTGAGCCTGGATCTGGTATTAGCCTCAGCTAGTGGATTCGTCTTCTCCTTATTAGCCATCCGAACATCCCAAATGCGTATAACCCCATCAGACGATGCAGATGCTACAATGTATGGATCCTCCTCCCCGGAATCACTACAACTCTTAGATAATACAACAATGCCTTTGACACGGGCTGCATGAGCATCTTCAATGCTATATGCCACTTTCCCACTAGCTGAATCCCATGCCGTCACATTCCTATCCTCTCCCCCTGTAAATAAAATCCCATTCTGCCAAAAGGTTTCTAATAAGCATGGCATAAACAATATCAAAGAAAAAATACACAAAAAAAGCTGGAAATCATACCGTGCCTGGGGCAGCACAAAGGATTCTTTTCTGATTATCCAGCTCAAAAATTAATTTTGCATCCTCGGATTCGTGAAGGCTTATTTTCTCATCGGCTACCATGAAGAATTTTTCACCGGTTTCATTGAATTGTACAATTGATGACTCTTTACTTAACCTGCAGTAGAAACTGCGTCTGCCCCTGACCAAATTGACCATGGCCAAGCACTCATCATGGCCTACCGTCAATGCTAGCTGGCCTGAGGGATGGATGGAGAGGGAGTTGACTCCTTTCTTGTGGACTTTGAGGGTTTTGAGGTGGATAAAGGGGTCGGCATCATAAATTGAGAGAAAACCTTCAGCATCAGTGGCAAAGAGATTGCGGGGGAAGGAAGAGAGTGAAGGAGGTGCAAAGAAGGAGAGGGAGGTGATGGCAGACGACTGGTGGAGGGAACCGATCTCCGAGGAGGAGGTGAGGTCGTAGATTTTGATGGTATCATCATATCCACCGGAGACAGCGGCAGAGCCGAATACTGCGACGGCCTTGATGGTGGATAGGTGGGAAGGAAAGGAAAAAAGAGGAGACAGGGTGAAGTTCTGGCGATGCTTTAACCTGTAACCCCATATGAATCGCTCGTAGGATCCTGCCACCAAACTCATCTTCTAGGGTTTCTCAATCTCTAAATCCTAATTGGGAGGAGAAAGAATTTGAAGAGGAAGAACAGAAATTGGGAAAAGGGGAAGAGTTAGTGGAATTTTTCTAGAAGACCCTCTTGCTCGCTGTTTGGTGAACAAAAGTCGGGAAAAGGAGAAATTTAGCATAAGTTTAAAGACCCTCTTGCGAGCTGCCAAGTGAATTCTGGTAATCCTTACGACCAGCTATTCTGATATTTGCATTGTTAATCAGATGATACTGGATGTTGTGGTCCTGTGGAAAGAGGCAAAAGATTGATTCACCAAGCAAGAATTGCTACACAACTGACAACCAAGTAAAATCCAATTGCCCCTCTACAGAGAGGCACAACTTATACATTATAGAATAGATGGAAAACCAGGGATTTCCTTTAGTTTCCAGCAACCAAACATCACACGAGAAATTAAAACAACTAACAAGTTTTTCACCTAAAAATGGAAGCAATAATGTGAACAATATCCAGAAACTAGCATTTATAAGACAAGAAATAAATATTGACATTTTCTCTAATACAAACTAATCCAATTGAGGTGTCTCCGTGTCCTGCCAAATGCAGCAGGGTTATGAGGAAATATTTGTGCCCCAAGTCCCAAAGTAGGATAGTTGCAGAAAAGAAAAGCAATTTGAGGAACTATATGATACCTTAAAGAAGCAGAGATGAAATAAATCCTTCATAACATTAAACATTAATGCAACACATAAAACACACTTATATAAACCAAGAACATCACACACCAAAACTCCACGAACAATTAAGTAAAGAAATAAAAACTACTACTATTGGAACATTGAAGCAGAATTTATTAAAAATCCTCCAACGTTCAAAGATCACATATTTATGGTTTCACAATCTATTCTTAAAACTTTTGAACGAGAAAAACCGAAGCGAAAAGCTTACCTGGCGATTGGTTGAGAAAAATTGGAAGGGATGAAAACAGACTTGGGGTTTTGAAATTTAGGGTTTTGGGTTAAAAGGGACTAGGGCGAATTGGGAAAATTGGCTATTTTCCAGACATGTTATTTGTTTGGGGTTAAAAACTCACTTGGTCATTAAACTTTCAAAATAAGTCATTTTAGTCATTAAACTTTCAAAATAAGTCGTTTTAGTCACTAAACTTTCAAAATAAGTCATTTTAGTCATTAAAGTCATTTTAGTCATTAAACTTTCAAAATAAGTCATTTTAGTCATTAAACTTTCAAAATAAGTCGTTTTAGTCACTAAACTTTCAAAATAAGTCATTTTAGTCATTAAAGTCATTTTAGTCATTAAACTTTCAAAATAAGTCATTTTAGTCATTAACTTTCAAAATAAATCATTTTAGTCATCAAGCTATTTTTTAGCATAAATGGCCACCGAGTTTACAAAGTTATTACACACCATCCATTAATAAATTTACAGTTTTATTAATGTGTCTAATGGTATTGCTTATGTAGTTAACCGTGATGATGAGATGGTATTAAATTATTAATAAACTACCAGACACATATTTCACATTTGATTCTGATTTTATATAGCACTAATTTAATTTAAGTATTATAATTCTTTTAATTTAACCTTCAATCCATTTTAGGTGAATATTAGTTTGATTGATTTTGTACCTTATGTTGTTTCGATTGACCACATTAGTCTTGCCTATCGACACATTGCCAAATTCATTAAAACTAACGGATACATGGTAAATGACCTAATTGAAACCATTTGTAAGTTTGATGACCACTTGTGCTAAAAAAGGTTTGGTGACTAAAACGACATATTTTAAAAGTTTGATGAGCAATTTAGCTTTTAATCCTATTTGATTGTGTGGTTTTCATTTTCGATTTTTGAATTTTTTTTAAGAGAGATCATAACGTAGACAAAAAATGAAAAAAAAAAAAGAAAAAGAAAAAGAAAAAGAAAGGCCACATTCTACTCGAAAAGTGTAAATCGAGCTATTAAGGTCAAGACAATATTTTCAATTTACCATAATATTTTGTCATGAAAAATTTAAAATTATTGTTAAATAATCATGTAACATTATTGAAATATAGTATAGAATTGTGTAAATTTCATCCGTGGTCACTAAACTTCAACAAATTTTAATTGGATTGCTAAACTTTAATTTGTCTCAATTGGATCACTGAACTTTAATTAGTTTCAAATTTCACCAATCTGTTCTATTCCGTCCCTTATTATCTCTGAATTGACTGATCAATTTATAAAAGGTAAACAAAACCCTAACTTTGTTACCATGGAATAAATTGTACAAAGTTTTATATTGTATATTTACTGCAACTCTTCTCGTTCGCTCGAACTCAAACCAGATGTAAAAAATAAAGGAAAGATTAAATTTAGATGTATAATGATTTAATTATCATAATTATATTATGCAAAAAGTGTAGTTTTTCTTTACGGCTTTAAATGAAATAGTTGAACATGAAATCAAATAGCTGAAAAAAGTTTTTGGATCAAGTTTTGCCATCACGCAATTATGCAAATGTGAATTCACGTGTTGTAGCTTGAAGGCAAAATTTGAATAAATAAATGTGTTCTATCTTTAACAGTTTAAGTTTTTAGAATAGATTGTTCGAATAAATATCCGATGACTTATTTACATGATATGATATCACATATCAAGAAGTAAAGAATGAAAGGTAAAAAGGTCAACATGAAGTTTCTAATTCCTATATTTACATGATATGATATCACATATCAAGAAGTAAAGAATGAAAGGTAAAAAGGTCAACATGAAGTTTTTAAATGAGCAGGATGTTTGTAAACAAGACATGAATTCTCACTTCACTCAAAATTAAATATCTGAGTCTTCAACAATACTAAGTGCTTCAACCATTGTCTCCCTAAACCTTGCAAGGTTAATCCTTACATTCTGATGGTTAAGATATATCTCTCTGCCTACTTCAAAGCTGAAGGATTTGGGGTCCTTGAACACTGTATGATTTCGCCCAAAAACTTTCAAAAGTGAGCTCTCCTCCGGTTCGATCCTGTATGGCAAGTAATGCACGCCCATTGCACTGGCTGGATCGCCATAATAGGTCGCTGCAGCCCATTCTAGGCCGATTAGTTCTACTTGCACCATGACTGCACCAGCAGGCAAGAACAACTCATTCGTAAGGCCTGCTCCATGAGCTCCCATGAAGACTCTGCACGAGTTTATTATACGTGCAAATTTGTTTAAGTTTGATATCACATTATTTCTTGCAACAATAATTACTCGAAAGCCTAATTCTTCCATCATGGAAGCCATTTCGTCTTCGTTCAGGAACCTTCTTGTTTTTCTGCGAGATAACAGCACTAAATTCGGCCTTTTGATTTCTGATACGTGGGCGAACTTGAGATTATATGCTTGTCTAAGAAATTGTTTGAAATCCTGCATTGAATGCCCTCCGGGGGTGTCGCTGGAATTCAAAGCCAAATGGCCATGAAACTTAAGCCCAATTATTGCTCCTGGAAAGCAATGAACACTTTGATTTGCAGCCGGATTCATCACCTCGTAAGCAGACAAATGAGACATAGGCTTGCTAAATTTCCTTACAAATGAGGCCTTGTAATCCTCAAGGATAAATTGCACTCGCGATCTCAAATGTCTAGTCGTAATGAAAAGAGGGATGATAATTTCGTTGAATTCATGGAACACGTTTCCTACAAAGCCACTGGACGAGAAGATTACAGCAGGGACATCGTGAATGTATTGGCAAGCTGGTAGCATCGTATAATTACCCTGTAGTATCTTTACCGGCGTGACATTTTTAAGAAGATTACGATCTTCTTGCCTTGCATATGGCCGAACCACAGTTTCTTGTACAGGCTGATCAGAGGGGGTGTGTACTGTCATTGTGCCTGTATCAATTCTAACAGGTTGGTTTGCAACACAATGAACTGAGTAATTGGTCTTATGGCAAGCAATTCCAGTGGATTGAAGCATCGTTCGATCTTCCCCTGTTTACACGTATCAAATTTGTTTTTTAAAGTCTTAGACAAGAATAGTTGATGCTGCATCTCAACACTGAGAAAAGATGGGGATGGGGTCTAAGTGTTGCCACACAGCCCATTTATGAAAATTGTTTTTAAGGCATATGATGGAAAATAATCTGGCCTGCACTTGACAGCTTAAGCTTTTAGTCGAGGTGATGAATCAAGTTTCAACATTACTCACCTGTCACTACTCTTGAAAGGAAAAACTTCATGGACTCGTGCTCTTGTTGAACTGTATTATTGCTTATCTCTCTACCGGTGAAAATAGTTTTGTAGTATTGAATCCCTGCCATTTCCAAAGATGTCAAACAACATAAATTATGTTCACCATGCTGAAGAATTAAGCTTCAGAAATTGCATTTAACAGATGCAAGCAGCAGAAGATGGTATAAAGGTAGACTTACATTGATCAAATGGAATAATATTTCTGGAGAAGAAATCAAGAAAGAGCAAAGGGAGGATGAGTAAGAAGACTATTCGAATGGCCAGCCTTGTACGCTCCTTCTCCATTTCCACTAAAATGGAACAACTCCAATTCTTGTGTGTTGTGAAAGAGAGAAGACTTAAATGTGATGAAGGGAAATTCCATAAGACTAAATTATTAAGAGTTGATCAGATATGTCAGATTTTTTTGAGCACTCTGATTCTTATTTTCCATTCAGTTTCTCTTGTCATTCTTTTCGATTTTTATTATAGAGAAGATTGCAGCATTGGTCCTCATTCTACATCAATTATAGCAACTTGGTATAAAATGGGGTATTTTGATTCTCATTTTTTCAATTTAGTTGCAACTGTCATCTTTCGTGCATATATAGACATGAAACCCAGCTTGCGTTTGGTAAGGATTAAAAACCCATTTTGATTTTTTTCAGCCGTAATTTTTGACTTTTCAACCCATTTTTAACATGAAAAGTCAACAATTTCAACTCAAATAAATCAATTTTGGTTTATAAACTGTTTATAATCTCTATCAAACGCACATGAGAGGAAGCAGGGGGATGCTGGATGGGATGAGGAGTGAAACCTTGCATAGCGTGGGATGCGATATTTGGGGTGGGACTGAAATTACTATAAGCACTATGGGTTGGGATTGATGCTGCAATTTTTACTTTCTCATACTAACTATAGGAATATTATACTCTTACCTATTGAAACTCTTACCTATTGAAAGTGGACTTTGAACCGTATGCCATGGCATCTCTTCTGAAATAAAAAATATAATTTATATATTAATTTATTTGGTGGCTCCTGCATGCATGCTTGAGTTTTTATTAAAGATGCAACTTTTTTTCGAAACTATGAATTTTGTAACCCAACTTACTCTACAATACTGCATATTTATATAGGGTCCAATTAAGAAATTCAGAAGTCAATTTCTAGGAAATGGTGCTAATGGTACTGTTCAAGAGATTAAAATGAAAATTTATTTATTGATTTATTAAATTTTGTCTATAAATAGTCACTTTACCAATGATTTTTTTTTTTTTTTAATCAAATGTCTAAAACATATTGCTGATATCAAATATTTTATTCTATTAGGGTTTATTTTGGAAAACAAGTTAGACTTGAAATTCGACATAATGGTCGAAAAATGATAGCACTTCAAATATGATTTCCTAGATAAAATAATGTTTCTTGATCTAAGATTTTGTGAAAAGTTTTATTTATTTAATTTCTAAAAGACACGTCTTTTCATAATTTAAATATCAACTATTAACATTTTGGTTAGACAATATAATAGTAGTAATTATTTAAATATTACCAACACTCATAAACTATCTAGTTAGATTCACCTTAATTAACAATCACTTCCAAAATTGAATTTAGTTATTTGGTAGCTAGCATCACATTGTTGATCAAATTAAATTTTGACGATCTAATCAGGATGAATTATTTATAATTAATGGATATAAATACATTATTCAATTGATGTAAATAATTTATCAAATTGATTAATGTCACGTAAAATGACTGCTAGTAGTGAGCGACTATATATGAGTGTCATTATTTAAACATAAATCCAATCTATTCAACTCTGATTATTAAATATTCGTTAATTCATAAATAAATAAATGAAATTCGTAATAAATAGAAGAATCTGAAAAATCTCATCTTTCATTCATAAACAACCTAAAAAATAATGAAACTCTAGACTCTAGTCTGGCTTTTAAAGAAAACAAAATTATTCTAACTAATTTAATACAACAAAATAAACTCTAACCAAAAAATTAATCTAATCAAACTCCTAATCTACTCATAATATTAAGACACGCTATTGTTGATGGCAAAAAGTGATGTAATACGATTTGATCAACTTCAGGGGTTTTCAAGCTAATTATGCTTATAGAAGAAAAGAAAAAGACAGGTGCAACGGTCAAAAACTCTCCTATACTTAAATTAACGAGGAAGGAAGTATGCTTGAGTTTAAAATTATGAGTCCGTCCCTAATTAAAATCAACTTGGGCACACACGAGCCATGCACTCACCGAAACCATATGTTAATGTGCCCCACTTGTCTTCAATTCTTTTGTTATTTAAATATTGCACGTAGCCGCCCTTTCACCACTATATATTATTTATGTTTGCATAAAATGGAGAATTGCACCTCTGCTCCTCAATAATATATTGTTTGGCTCAATTTGGTCCTACTCTAAATAAAATATTAATTAGCATTTGTTGTAACCAACAAAATAAGATTGAGGAGTAAAATAAATAGGAAGTAGCCATGTAGGCATTCCTAGAGGCTAGAGGTGAAATTTTCTAGTTTTTTTTTTTTTTTTTTTTTTTTTTTTTTTTTTTTTTTTTTTTAAATTTGACCACAACTCGATCTACCTATGAACAAGTGGACACGAAAAATAAGAAAAGCCACTAGTATCACCAGTATAAGATGTGGAAACCTTGAAGGCTGCAACTATCATCACGCTGCGTGGTCTAGAATTATCTTACATGATTAGGGTACATGTGATGTTTCCCTCAATTAGAGGTGTCAAGACGGACGGGCCGATCGAACCTGCATCGGTCCACCCGTCTTGACTCGGAACTGCGGGTCGACCTGTGAATCGAGCGAGCTGTTCACGGACCAAGAAAGCCAACTCGCAGACTGTTCACGAGCCGAAGAAGCCGAACTACGGGATGACCCGTGAACCGCTTTGATTTTTTTATAAAAAAAAATGGGCAGAAAATTCAAACTTTCATATTTAAAGTGATATTTAAAAAAATAAAAAAACAAATAGCAGAGAGTGGTTTAAAGTGAAAGATGTGACAGATGCGTGATGTTTTAGTCTTTAAATATATAAATAAAAAATAGAAATTGAATTAAAAAATTAACAAATGTGAATTTATCATTGTTATTTATTTTTTATTTAGTAATTTAACACATTTTTTGTTATATATGCAAACATTTTTTTTTTTTGAATTACAATAAGTAACTAATTTTTTTTAGTAATTTCAAAAAAAAAAATTTTTTTTATTCATACGGGCCGAACCGGGTCGAACTGCGGCCCACATGGGCTCGACCCGGATGGGCCAACGGGTGGGCCGAGCTTGTGTTCAATTTTTGTGGGTTGGGTTGACCCAGCCCGCAACCCGTCGTGGCGCGGACTTTTTCCAATGCGGGCCGTCACCGGGCTTCATCAGAGGCGGGCCAACTCGGATTGACACCTCTACCCTCAATGTCGCAACATAACATTTTTTGACCCGTTTGTAAAAATTGACAAGAACAATTGAGAAAATTAGAAAATAAAAATATAGAAATGAGATAAAGCGAAGTATACCATGACAAATCTCTTTAAGACATATTTTGTTCCCTACAAAGGTACTAACAGGATCAGGATCAATAGACGTTTGTCTCTTAGGATACAATGTTTCTTTCAAAATCAGTATTGCAATATACCAATCTTGTTTGTTAAACCAAAGAATTACTGCACTCTTCTCAAAAAGAAGGAACAG
This sequence comes from Forsythia viridissima, assembly GCA_030279155.1. Taxonomy (NCBI): domain Eukaryota; kingdom Viridiplantae; phylum Streptophyta; class Magnoliopsida; order Lamiales; family Oleaceae; genus Forsythia; species Forsythia viridissima. The sequence continues at coordinate 2,864,279 of CM059033.1, forward strand.
CGATCTTTTGAAAAAACTTCAGAAATTATTTAAGCAAAGTTCGGAGAGAAATAGAGAATTTAAAATCAATTAATTCATAATTAATTTGGTGTGAAAAAAATTGAATTTAGAAGTCCCTATTTATAGGTTTTAAAATATCTTTTTGAATGGGTGCGTGCTTCTTTATGAATAGGTGCACCATTTGATCTAATTAATGAGTGTTTAGATTATACCATTTCATATTTTTATGTGATTGGATGGTTCGAATTAAATCTTGAATGAATGTGTCCATCAATTATACTCATTCACTAATTACGTATTTTTTATTGAAAACTTTTTTAAATCGCTCAAAATTAATTATAATTGCACGTATCATCAAATATACCACATTTAATCGTGCTTATGCTATCATGAGGCATACTTTGACAAGAGACAGATAGGCATTCAGTAAAACTATGGCAACAAAAAGCTATATATGATTGGAAAAAAGAGTACAGGATGATTTTAATGCCTAAAATTCTGTTCTAAATTACATGATACAATAAAAGTCTTCCTCAGATTATCCATAACCTGACAGTTTTGCTTCAATAAGACATCACTTATGTACCGTATATGATTCATGAAAAATATTGAATAAACTAAAGAATCTGTTTGTAATGCATTTCGAAAATCGAAACTTTTTTAAAACTCTAAAAAAATGTGGAATCTTTTGTACATCTTATAATTGTTGACCAATTACCTTGCTTCCACGACGACTAGCTACACATCGAAGCTTGCAACAAGACTAAGTGCTTCAACCATTGTCTCTCTAAACCTTGAAAGATTGATCCTTGCATTTTGCATATCAAGATACACCGACCTCGCAGCCCGGTAGCCGCCCTTGGCAAAGAGATATCCCGGATCAGTAATGACTGAATGATTCCGTCCATACAATTTCAAAAGTGAACTCTCCTCCGGTTCAATCTTGTACTTCAAGTAATGCACATCCATGGCACGAGCTGGATCGCCGTAATAAGTGTCTGCCGCCCATCCGAGGCCGAGTAATTCTACTTGCACCATAACAGCTCCCGCCGGCAAGAACACCTCATTGGTAAGGCCAGCCCCGTGTGCTCCCACCAAGACACTACAAGAATTGATCATATTTCCAAATCTGTTCAAATCTGATATAATCTTTGATCTCGAAACAACAATTACTTGAAATCCTAATTCTTCCATCATTGCAACCATCTCATCTTCGTTGAGGAATCTTCTTGTATTTCGACGAGATAAAAGGATTAATCTCGGCCTTTTGATTTCAGACACATGCATGAACTTCAGATTATAGGCTTCTCTAAGAAAATGTCTGAAATCACGCATGGAATACCCTCCTGGAATGTCACTGGAATTCAATGCTAGATTATCATGATATTTTAGCCCAACAACGAATCCTGGAAAGCAATGTACACTTGTATTTGCAGCTGGATTCATGACCTCATAAGCAGATAAATGAGAAACAGCTTTCCCATATTTGTTCATAAATGATGGCTTAAAATCCTCAAGAATGAAAAAAACCCGGGATTGGAATTGCCTCGTGGTGATGAACAAGGGGATGATGATTTCGTTGAATTCGTGGAAAACATTTCCCATGCCTTTGGATGAGAAGATCACAGCAGGAACATTGTGTGTATATTCACAAGCCGGTGGTGTAATGTTTCCACGAATCATATGAACTGGTGTAAGAGTCTTGACAAAATTCATGTCCTCTTGTCTTGCATGTGGATAAACCACAGATTCTTGTTGCAAAGTTTGATTAGAGGGAATGTAAACTTTCATTGTTCTGGTGTCAATTGTTACAGGTTGATTTGCAACACAGACAACAGAATGAACAGCAGTATCACATGCAAAACCATTGGCTTCAAGCTTTCTTCTGTCTTCTCCTGTTCACATATTTGCATCAAATTCGTGTGTCGAGGGCATAAAGGGCACGATGACTTGACTTCACGTAGTCTCTTTTTTAGCATATTCTAAGCTCTAAATACGAGGAAGAAGAAAGAAGAGAGAAATCACAAACCTCTCACTAGTCTTGCTAAGAGATGATCAAATGATTTCTGCTGATCTTCAACTTTTTTATTGATCTGTTGGCTGCCGCTGAAATTCGTAGTTTCTGAACCAGAAAAGTATTGTATCCCTGCCATTAATTTCCATATACAGAATTTAAACATCTCAAATCAGTAATCAATAATCATTGCTGAAGCTTCAGAAAAAACTAATTAAAATAAAGCAAGAATTACATTGATCATATGGAAAAACATTGCCCCAAAAGAAATCAACAAAAAGCAAAGGGAGTATAAGCAAAAAGACTACTGGGATTGCACTAAAAACCAGTCTTCTGGGCTCCTTCTCCATCTTCCACAAGTTACAAAATCAGTTAGAATTCTTCGCATATTATGAAATACAAGAATATGCTGAAGCCTGCAATTCCTTTAAAAATATTATCAGTTGGATGAGATGTCAATTCTGTTTAAGCATTTCGTCTTTGTTTGTATTCACTTTTTATTGTTACTCTCATTATTTTATTCAAAATTTCATTCATGACCTTCTCAACTCTATTGCCAAAGCACGTCTTTTGACAGCTATATAGAAGAATTAATATTTTTAATTGAGGGCTAGGATTGACTTTGTCAATAATATAAATTTAAATAAATATATTTCTTTTTGTTTTACAGTTTTAAAATTTATATAAGACGGTTCCATATTTTATCAAAGTAATTAAATGTTAAGAGTTTATTTTTACGATCGGCTGATTGTAAAAAAATTTAGATGTCGATATTTTACTAATTTTCGTATATTGACGATACTCTTTTATAATTATAAATTACTTAATTGTTCTATGTCTTATGCACAAATTCAAAAGTCAATATTGTGGGCAGGATGAATCGCGTTTTGTGTGCATTGTATCACATTCATGCACGTGGCTTTTTGACAAGCTTTATTGAGTCATTGCTTGGAAAATTATGGTGCATTTAATTGCAAGTATTTTTCAATGGAAAAAGTTTTTTTTTACTTATTTTTCAATCAATAAGTTTGATAGTCATATTTTTTTATAGAAAATATATTTTTTCTATCTATTTTTCAACTAAAAGAGTGTTTGATAGTCTTTTTTTCGAGATAAAACATTTTCTCATTTCTATATAAATGATCACATTTTTCTTGAAAAGTCGAAAAACGTTTTCTTTGGGGGGGGGGGGGGGGTTATTTTTTAGGTAAAATTTATCTTCTAAGACTGCGTTTATTTTCTTGACAATTCAATTTTTTGAAATTCGTTTTATTTCCACCCAAATTCAATGATGGCAATCAAACGCACCCTTAGTGTTAAGTAATTAATGGAAGATGGTAATTAATGGAAGATGGCACCTTACTGCAATAAAAGCTTAGCAAAGACGTCAAACTATTTTATTAATAAAATAAAGAAATTAATTACATAAAAAGACATAAAAGCTTTACCTGAAAACAATAACTAAAGCGAAGAGATAATTAAAAACAATTAAATATATGATTAGTCATATAAGAAGCAATATTATCTAGTGACTATAACAATAAAAATTAAATCTTATTCTTAAATAATTTAGAGTCGACTATATGTCTTTGTGTTCGTTGTTAGGTCTATTACAAGATAAGATGAATATATAAATACAAATAAATAATTACTTTATTTCTTCTTAAAACTTAAATATTTAGATAGAATGGGTTAGTATGATGTTATAGTAAACAAAAATTATGTATACGATTCGCTATATTACTAAATTTAAGAAAAATTTCAAGTGTGCGGTCGTGTTAAAAATTTCCAATTTAATATTATATTCATTGAAAGCTTGATAAATATATGACAAAAACTCTTCGTCTTTTTATGTAGCGTGTTGGGATTTCATCGTCATAATAAAGGCAAATAACACTTAATTAAGGAAAACTTACAAGATGGCTAATTGCAAAAATATAATTAATTAATTAATTAAGTAAAACGTGTGCTGTTAGAAATTTACAATCAAGATGGAAAAGGTGGCAGCACGCTTGTTCTCATTAACAATAATAGAAGACATTTTTTTAGCTTGCGTTTGGTAGAGATTAAAAATCTATTTTGATTTTTTTTAACTGTAATTTTTGACTTTTCAATCCATTTTTAACATGAAAAGTCGACAATTTCAACTCAAATAAACCAATATTGATTTATAAACTGTTTATAATCTCTATCAAACGCACTCTTAATAACCTTGACGGGTAATGGAATTTCTCATTATACGGACTTTATTATTTTTAAATTAGATTTTTATTTTAATGAGCTTTAAATTTTCTCTTTTACAAGAATAAAATAAAAATAGATTTGCAGTCATTCGAGTTCATTTACAACATGAGATTCAAATTAAAAAACAATATTCCGTAACCATAGTTTTCAACACGAAGGGTGCCTTAAAAGGTGGTCTTATTAATTAATTACATTATTTAATAAATCATTAAATCAATTTTATTTATCATCTAGATGTTGACAAAAAGAGTTGACTTGACTTGCAGGATTTGCGGAGCAATTTCATAAACGTGGTCCAATTAAACCTAATTGCGTGATGTAAGTACTGATTCCCCGCAAAAAAATTATCTTTTAAATACCTAAAATTTTAAATTAATTAATTATTTACAAAGTAAAATTACAATTTATTTATAAAAATTGTCTTGAAAGAAGGCTACGACATTAAAGTTACAAATATAAAAATGCTAAGTTCACATATTTTCAAACAATTTAATTATATTGCTTAGACGGTATTAATGTTGATATTGTGACAATGAACGTGCAAAAATATGGACGGTGTGATGGATCCGCAATTAATGGACGATCAGATCAGCTTTTTTTTTTTTTTTTTGGTTTGATTTTGTATATAATTCCACTAACCGCACACAATTCATGGCTTCATGCTCCCCCATTCAATACTAGACTTTTTTGCATGCAAGTCTGAGTCAAGCCAAGTGCCCAACAATAACTTTAGATTTGACAAAAAAAAAAAAAAAAAAAAAAATAGAAATAATATCAAATCGAACTGGCCCATGTGTTAAACGGGTTGACCAGTTTGAGCAAATCTTTTCCAGATTTAAAAGTCGGTGTAATAATTTAATTCAACAAAGTTCGAATTTTTCATGATCTAACTTTTAAATAATTACTAAATATTGTTATTTCACATGTTGCATGTCCAAATTAGGGCTGGAAGTACTGCATTATTTATGGGTCACAGCAAGTTTCCGTGTACAAAAAGATCTTAGAAAAAATAAAAGAGTCAAACGATCCAAGGGTTGAAAAAATTAAGTAAATAATAATAGTTCTTTTATTTTTACGCTCAATACTCCTGTTACGTCCCAATCCCACATAGCACTTCACGTGGGCAGGATTAAAGTCAAAGCTGTTTAGAAATCTACCACCTCATATCCGAAGCGGTTTCCCTCATTATTAAGGAGGATTGTGATAGTTTACTCTTTTGTGCCAAGGCGGTTGAAACGTCGAGGCTATTAGTGTCCAACCCATGTTGTATGATGAGAAAGTTTTTTTCTGCCAAACCTGCTACTCAATCATGAAAGGAATGATCGGACATCCTGCGAAATGCTGCTTATCTCAATCATAGTCTCTTAGATTGCGGCTGAAAGAGACTTTTGCATTAACACCAATGATGTGACACCCATTATGGAACTCTAGAACTCTCTGGATCAAGCTACGTGTCACACATCAAATTGAAGACAATCTGGTAGAATTTGCCTATAAATATCAAACTCATTTACACAAGAAAAAGAGGTTGAATGAATTGCTCTCACAAAAACAAAAAGTCCTTTATATTAAATATTTTCTAAGTATTTCTCATCACTTAGGGAATTATTAGTAAGAGGCTCTCAAGCCGTTATTTCCACCAGGACCACCACAGTGTATCCCCCTTTTATCATTTGGGTCATAAATTACCAGTCTATATATATATCTACGTGGTTGAATAAACTATGTGACGATTCGAGTGTGTGAATAAATACACGTGGGAGGAAAAGGCGTGAAATTTTTGTTGGCTGCTATTTTTAGAGGTCAACAACTCCAATACAAATTTTTTAGGCAGTACAGTGGTATGCAATATAATACTTTACTCGTTATGTAACTTTAAATTGTAAAAATTGTATGAAAAATATAAATATGTCAACACATCGACAACTAGACTATTACCAGCAATGGTTTGTTGTCGCTCTTGTTTGAGCATTAGTGAATGGCCGCAGGGGCAGAGCTAGGATATTGCATAGGGGTGGGCCGGGGAGGAGAAACCACACGGGGGTTCGGGGGCATCGCTCTCGAAATTTTTTTTAGCCCATTTTAATGAAAATATAATATTTTCAAATAAGTCATAATCTTTAAAAAGTTTATAAGAAATCATTGCATAAAAATATTCAAGATCTAAAATTAGCAAAAGAAAATTGTGCCTGACGATTTTTTACAGATTGCAATTTTAAATTACATTGTATGTATGATGTGCTGCTTTGTATTTCCCCACAAAAATGTATTGGAAATTGATTATTTAAGCTAGAAGACAATATGATAAAAACCGAGAATCAACTAAAAATGAAAAGAAAAAAACAGTGCACAATTTTATAGCTAAGAGGCATTTTCAAACAATGGAGAACTTACAAGCTAAGGCCCAGTTTATTTTAGAATATTTAACCTAATTATAATTAGTAATTGAAAACATAAAAAAAAAAAAAAAGGAAAAACTATTTCTTTGTTGCATAAACAAAACAAAGAAATCTGAGCATACCTGCAAAGAGGCAAGAGCAACTTCACTATCCCTGAGCTTTTGTTCTTGTCCTTCCACTAAAACTGAGTTGGACTCCAAAACATATCTGTCCCACATGAATTTACATCAAATTACCCAATATCATCCCACATATGACATATCAATAAATTAATATCAAAATACAAATGGGTTATTGAAAAATTCACGTTCGGCCGATGGATTTATACGTATCTGTATCATCAGATAATTGTTTAAGCTCCTCCAACTCCAAGGTTAAGTAAGCCCTTTTCTTTTCTCCTTTATTTTGCATCTGATTCTGAACCTCCAAGGTTAAGTGTTGCCCGCTGCTGGTTTTATTGGGCTAGGCGCTTGGGCCGCTAAAAATCAAGATTGGGCCTTGAAATTTTATTTTGGAAAAATTGTCTAAAAGTCACCTGCAAGTGACTTGTTTCAAATTAGGTGAAGACAATTTTTAAAATTGTCAATAAGTCATACTTTTCATCAATTTGTCATATTAATCCCCAAATTATCCATCTAATTCATATTTGCCACAAACATTGTCTTTGACTTTGCTTCCACCGCCACTGCCACCGCCGCCGCAGCTGCCACCACCGCCAACAGCTCTTTTAATTCCTAAACTTAGGTCACAGTGCCTTGTTTAATCTCTAAACTTAGCTTACGGTGCATCAGAAACTCACTGTAGACGCACCAATATAAGATCTGCTTCTTTCTTCTTTTTTAAATCTTCTTCCTGGTGTTCAAGTCGGTAAAAAAAACCTACCAACTTGCTTCTTTCTGCAAACAAACAAATAAATTTAGATTTACAGAGGATTGAAGTGTAAATTCAAGGCCTGTATTAGATTTGTGTGTATGGAGGGTTTGGAAAAAATGTTTCCACTTAAACTTTTTCTGGCTCCAGTATTAGATTCTGAATTTCTAATATTTAGATTAACGGGTCTTGTGGAAGTGAGGAAGATGATCTTTTCAAATTAAATGCCATTGATGAACAGAAATTCAACACTAGACAATAAAGACTGGAGTGAACAAAATATTCTTGTGAGATGAAATAAATTCTAGAAGAATTGTGAGTGATTTTGCGTAGATCTTGAAACTGATTTGATGAAGATAATGAATGTAGATTTGAGAGAATGGTAACATGTAGTTTTGTAATCAAGAATGAGAAACAGTATTATAAACACATTTGTATCGTGATACTGTATTATAGAAAATATTAAGGAATATTTGTTTGATGAATTTCTGTAGAGTTGTCATAATTTGTTGTTGTAAGTAGCAGCTTGAATTTCTGTAGGAATGAAAAAGTTCGATGTGGGCATTGCTACGACCGAAGTTGGCCATTACATTATTGTAATTAGTCATGTGTGTTGTTTGATACTGTTTTATACAAAACAGTATCACAAAATATTATCATAACAGAAATGATATAGAATTTGTATACGTGCTCAGAATTTTTATTATAATATGTTTTCGGAATAGTCTCGATGAGCCGGTCAATACCAGTCTACGTACAATGAATTTTAGCCGTTTGAAATCGTCTCTTTAGCTTAAAATAGAAATATTTAATTTTTCTTGTCAAAACAGTATCATACATGCTAAAACAGTATCACAGATAAATGTACCTTAATATATTAGTATCATACATGCTAAAACAGTATCACAAATAAATGTACCTTAATCTATTAGTATCATACATGAAATATCTTAATAAAACAGTATCACATACATGAACTACAACCCAATAAAACAACAGTATCATAGATTAAATAACATTATTATAATAAAACAATATCAAAGATAAAAACGTGGTATAAGTATACTATATCACTTTATCTAAATAAAACAGTATTACTGATTGAAGTAATTATATTGTTCTTAAAATGCTCATTAATAGTACAAGACTATTGATACTGTTTGCATTCAATAATATTATCATAGATTAAAACAGTATCATAGATGTTTTACTAGTTGAAGTAATTATATTATTTTTAAAATACTCCATTAGTAATATAAGATCATTGATACTGTTTTGCATAATACAGTATCAAACAACACACATGACTAATTAAACAGTATCAGAGATAAAAGTATGGTATCATAGTTATGTATGTTGTTTGATACTGTATTATACAAAACAGTATCACAATAGAAATGAACATAGAATTCTCATACGTGCTCAGAATTTTTATTATAATATGTTTTCGGAATGGTCTCGACGAGACGGTCAAGACCAGTGGCTTTGCCACTGCGTACGATGAATTTTACCAGTTTAAAGTCGTCTCTTTAACTTAAAATAACAATTTTTAATTTTTCTTGTCAAAACAGTATCACACATCATCTAAAATAGTATCACAGATAAATGTATCGTCATTGAAGTCACCCTTCATCTTTCTCTTGTTGATCATCCTTTGAACTTGATCCTTTTTCATTAACACTCCCAGTTCTTGATTGATCAGATCCTAAACAGGGTTCACTACAAGGATCATAAACTTGTACTTGACTACTCATAACACCAAAACCTTATGAATAGTCACCACAAAACTGGTGTTTGAATATATTTTATGCAGAAAACATGGTCATATCGAAAACTCCAACATGGTCATATTGAAAACTCCAAGGTTTTAAGCTGATTCGTGAATCTTAAGGTAAGCCATGAATTAAATATTGTTGAAAATTTAACTTGTTAGAGAGATCTATCGAGGCTATGAACATGTTTGAGATTCAATTAGGACATAGATTCCCATTGGATAGATAAGTATAAATATATAGGGTGTTTAATGGTAGACGAATTAATCAATAGAGAATAAATAAGAGAATAATATTGTTTTTAAAATATTCCATCAATAGTACAAAATCATAGGTTTAACAGTATCACAATTAGCGTTTTTTACAATTAAGAGTATGTTAGTCTTTTAGCTCTAAAATGTGACTATAATTGAATTAATTTTTGAGCATATGACTTTAGAACCCATATGTGTCAAAACAGTGACCGGCCTTGAATTTGCCCTTTTTTTAATCATATATAGCTTGTGGTCCAGAATAGGGTTGACCCAGCCCTAGATCCACCCTTGAATGGCTGTCAACAACTGACGATAGTTCTTAAGCAGGCTATTTTGTAAAAAGTATGGAACTGTGCGGTCAAAATTTGAAGATTAAGAACATTTAAGAACTTTAAGTGTAATTTTCCTTGTATGTTTATTAGAATTTAATAACAAGTAACATTAAAAAAACTAAAGATTCATGAGCAATTTTGGACAAAATTGAGTTCCTAGGGAGCTTCAAACTGGGAATAATGCAATGCATTACTTTTGTTACACAAAAGAGGGAATTAGGCCCCGTACGGCCCTTTAGTTAAAAAATTGAATATTACTCTTAATCTTTTAATTTTTTGAAACATACGCCTTTTAGTTGTTAATATTGTTAATAAAAGTAATGACATTATTACATAAATTCCATTTTATTCTTAAACACAAAAGCCTAGGCTCAAACGGCATCAAACCCTTCAACGTCAAACCCTTCAACGCTCTTCATACTCCCAAAATCCGGCCAAAACTCAAGCCCTAATCTAATTTTTCAGCTTTATCTTTGAAGAAGAAGGTAGTCACGTAGTGAACATTCCATGTCTAAAGCCAAAGAAAGTGTTACGAAATTGTAGAAGAAGAAGAGAAAGAATCAGAAGGTTCAAGTAATCTGAGATTTGGAGAAGAAAAAGCGTGTTGATACCGATTGTATATCGTTGTGCTGATGCTAAAGCCGAAGATGTTGTTTAATGCATACTAGTTCAAATTGTTTTCTTGAAAAATGTTAAAAAAGTTTCAATTAGTTGGCCAATTCTATAAGTTTTGACCTTAAATTCGGGTATTTATTGTTTAAGTGATTATGTGTTCGATGAAATACTTAAGTGAGATATTTTTTATATGGTGACAGTGTCAAGTTAATTACTTGAATGTGCAGATTAAATTGTCTAAAAATAAGAAAACTTCAAAGCAAAGTTTGTAAAACACCAGAAGAATTAATGGCTTATAAGTTCTCGATTGAATGAAGAAACTCAGTGGAGTTAAGTAGATTTAACTTTATATGTTCTTCTAGGAGATTTTTAGTGTTTCAGTTTATGTAGTCACATTTAGTTTTCCATGTCCTTGAAGAAAAATTAATTTTCATTCTAAAAGTGGCTGTGTGTGTCACTTTTTGTTCTAAAAATATGGAAATCATGTATACACTTTGACAGCCAAATTAAGAATTTTAACAATGAACAAGCGACATAGTGTGTCACTTTTCGTTCTAAAAGTGATAGTGTGTGTCACTTTTTGTTTCAAAATTTTAGAAATCATGTATACACTTTGACAGCCATGTTAGGAGTTTTAATAACGAACAAGCGACATAGTGTGTCACTTTTCGTTCTAAAATTGATAGTGTGTCACTTTTTGTTATAAAAGTGACATAGTGTGTCATTTTTTGTTTTAAAATTATGGAAATCATGTATACATTTTGACAGCGAAATTAAAGGTTTTAATGACGAACAAGTGACATAGTGTGTAGATGACAGAATTTAGTCTCTGTCCGCTCGAGCGAACATTGTTCACTATTAAAAAATTTTGAATAAAAAACCAATATGTGGCGGCCACTGTTCACTATTAAAAAAAAAATTGAATAGAAAAACCAATATGCTTGTGTTACTTTTTGTTAGAAAAGTGACATTTGTGTCACTTTTTGTTAAAAAAATGATATAGTGTGTCAATTTTTGTTCTAAAAGTTACAATTTTAGTATTCATCAAATTTCTTTAATAGTTGGAGTATCATGTATATAATTTAGTGTTAAATGATAAGTTTTACATTCCACTATAATGTCATGACCTATACAAAAGCAAAGCGCATGAATGTGAACACTATTTTGAGTAGAAAAACCAATAAGAATGAATAAGTGATACTTCCCACATAAAAAATAAAAAAACTCATAAATCTTGTAACTTTCTTTTCTTTTGTGGCTTCTTCTTCAAAGGTGCTAGAGTTTGACACGATCTTCAATTGTAGCCATACTTTCCACATCTACCGTATATCAAGTTAAATCCTACATTCAAATCAACCACATAGATTATTTTGATTCAAATTTGTTTGTCTAACTTGCATATATTTTTCTGTCACTTTTTGGGCAAAAAGTGACAGACCATGTTACTTTTTAGACAAAAAGTGATAGAGCATGTCACTTTTTTATCTATAAAGTTCAATTTACATTCAAGACAAAATAACAATACATTAATATTTGTCTAAGTTGCATACAATGTTCTGTCACTTTTTAAGCAAAAAGTGACGTAGCATGTCACTCTTTAGACAAAAAGTGACAGAGCATGTCACTTTTATATCCCTAAGCCTCAATTCACATTCAATACAAAATAACGATACATTAATGTTTGCCTAAATTGCATACAACGTTCGGTCACGTTCTAAACAAAAAGTGACATAGCATGTCACTTTTCTATCTCCAAGCCTCAATTCATGTTCAAGACAAAAATACAATATATTAATGTTTGATCATGCTCAATAATTCATGTCACTTCATAATACACAACAAATATCAAGTTAAATCCTACATTTAAATCAAACACATAGATGATTTTGATTCAAATTTATTTGTCTAACTTACATACATTGTTCTGTCACTTTTTGGGCAAAAAGTGATAGACCATGTTTCTTTTTAGACAAAGTGACAGAGGATTTCATTTTTTTTATCCCCAAGCCTCAATTCACATTCAAGACAAAATAATGATATATTAATGTTTGTCTAAGTTGCATACAATGTTCTGTCACTTTTTAAACAAAAAGTGACATAACATGTCAATCTTTAGGCAAAAAGTGACAGAGCTTGTCACTTTTCTATTTCCAAGCCTCAATTCATATTTAAGACAAAAATACAATACATTAATGTTTGATCATGCTCAATAATTCATGTCACTTCATAATGCATAACAAATATCAAGTTGAATCCTGTATTTAAATCAACAACATAGATGATTTTGATTCAAATTTGTTTGTCTAACTTGCATACATTGTTCTGTCACTTTTGGGACAAAAAGTGACATACCATGTCACTTTTTAGATAAAAAGTGACATAGCATGTCACTTTTCTATCCCCAAGCCTCAATTCATATTCATGACAAAACAACGATACATTAATGTTTGATCATGCTCAATAATTCATATCACTTCACAATGCACAACAAATATCAAGTTGAATCCTGCATTTAAATCAACCACATAGATGATTTTGATTCAAATTTGTTTGTCTAACTTGCATACATTGTTCTGTCACTTTTTGGGCAAAAAGTGACAGACCATGTCACTTTTTAGACAAAAAGTGACAGAGCATGTCATTTTTTTTTATCCCCAAGCCTCAATTCACATTCAAGACAAAATAACGATACATTAATATTTGTCTAAGTTGCATACAATGTTCTGTCACTTTTTAAACAAAAAGTGACATAACATGTCACTCTTTAGGCAAAAAGTGACAGAGCTTGTCACTTTTCTATCTCCAAGCCTCAATTCATATTTAAGACAAAAATACAATACATTAATGTTTGATCATGCTCAATAATTCATGTCACTTCATAATGCATAACAAATATCAAGTTGAATCCTGTATTTAAATCAACCACATAGATGATTTTGATTCAAATTTATTTGTCTAACTTGCATACATTGTTCTGTCACTTTTTGGACAAAAAGTGACATACCATGTCATATCACTTTTCTATCCCCAAGTCTCAATTCATATTCATGACAAAACAACGATACATTAATGTTTGATCATGCTCAATAATTCATATCACTTCATAATGCAAAACAAATATCAAGTTGAATCCTGCATTTAAATCAACCACATAGATGATTTTGATTCAAATTTGTTTGTCTAACTTGTATACATTGTTCTGTCACTTTTTGGGCAAAAAGTGACAGACCATGTCACTTTTTAGACAAAAAGTGACAGAGCATGTCATTTTTTTTATCCCCAAGCCTCAATTCACATTCAAGACAAAATAACGATACATTAATGTTTGTCTAAGTTGCATACAATGTTCTGTCACTTTTTAAATAAAAAGTGACATAACATGTCACTCTTTAGGCAAAAAGTGACAGAGCTTGTCACTTTTCTATCTCCAAGCCTCAATTCATATTTAAGACAAAAATACAATACATTAATGTTTGATCATGCTCAATAATTCATGTCACTTCATAATACATAACAAATATCAAGTTGAATCCTGTATTTAAATCAACCACATAGATGATTTTGATTCAAATTTGTTTGTCTAACTTGCATACATTGTTCTGTCACTTTTTGGATAAAAAGTGACATACCATGTCACTTTTTAGATAAAAAGTGATATAGCATGTCACTTTTCTATCCCCAAGCCTCAATTCATATTCATGACAAAACAACGATACATTAATGTTTGATCATGCTCAATAATTCATATAACTTCATAATGCAAAACAAATATCAAGTTGAATTCTGCATTTAAATCAACCACATAGATGATTTTGATTCAAATTTGTTTGTCTAACTTGTATACATTGTTCTGTCACTTTTTGGGCAAAAAGTGACAGACCATGTCACTTTTTAGACAAAAAGTGACAGAGCATGTCATTTTTTTTTATCCACAAGCCTCAATTCACATTCAAGACAAAATAACGATACATTAATGTTTGTCTAAGTTGCATACAATGTTCTGTCACTTTTTAAATAAAAAGTGACATAACATGTCACTCTTTAGGCAAAAAGTGACAGAGCTTGTCACTTTTCTATCTCCAAGCCTCAATTCATATTTAAGACAAAAATACAATACATTAATGTTTGATCATGCTCAATAATTCATGTCACTTCATAATGCATAACAAATATCAAGTTGAATTCTGTATTTAAATCAACCACATAGATGATTTTGATTCAAATTTGTTTGTCTAACTTGCATACATTGTTCTGTCACTTTTTGGATAAAAAGTGACATACCATGTCACTTTTTAGATAAAAAGTGATATAGCATGTCACTTTTCTATCCCCAAGCCTCAATTCATATTCATGACAAAACAATGATACATTAATGTTTGATCATGCTCAATAATTCATATCACTTCATAATGCACAACAAATATCAAGTTGAATCCTGCATTTAAATCAACCACATAGATGGTTTTGATTCAAATTTGTTTGTCTAACTTGCATACATTGTTCTGTCACTTTTTGCCTTTTGGGCAAAAAGTGACAGACCATGTCACTTTTTAGACAAAAAGTGACAGAGCATGTCATTTTTTAATCTCCAAGCATTAATTCACATTCATGACAAAATAACGATACATTAATGTTTGTCTAAGTTGCATACAATATTCTGTCACTTTTTAAGTAAAAAGTGACATAGCATGTCACTCTTTAGACAAAAAGTGACAGAGAATGTCACTTTTCTATCCCCAAGCCTCAATTCATATTCAAAAAAAAAAAAAAACAATACATTAATGTTTGATTATGTTCAATAATTTATGTCACTTCATAATACACAACAAATATCAAATTAAATCCTACATTCAAATCAACCACATATTTGATTTTTATTCAAATTTATTTGTCTAACTTGCATACATTGTTCTGTCACTTTTTAGAAAAAAAAATTGACATAGCATGTCACTTTTTCTATCCCCTAACCTCAATTTATATTCAAGACAAAATAACGATACATTACTGTTTGGTCATGCTGAACAATTCATGTCACTTCATAATGCACAACAAATATCAAGTTTAATCTTCTATTTATATCAATCACATAGGTGATTTTGATTCAAATTTGTTTGTTTAACTTGCATACATTGTTTTGTCACTTTTTGAGTAAAATGTGACAGACCATGTCACTTTTTTATCCCCAAGCCTCAATTTATAATCAAAGCAAAACAATAATACATTAATTTTGGTCATGCTCAATAATTGATGTCACTTCATAATGCACAACAAATATCAAGTTAAGTCTTGCATTTAAATCAACCACATAGATGATTTTGATTCAAATTTGTTTGTATAACTTAGATACATTGATGTGTAACTTTTTGAGAAAAAATTGATAGACCATGTCACTTTTTAGGCAAAAAGTGACAGAGCATGATATTTTTCAATCTCCAAGCCTTAATTCATATTCAAGACAAAATAACGATACATTAATATTTGGTCATGCTCAATAATTCATGTCACATCATAATGCACAAAAAATATCAAGTTAAATTCTGCATTCAAATCAACAACATAAATGATTTTGATTCAAATTTGTTCTCCTAAATTTTTTAGGCAAAAAGTGACATATCATTTCACTTTTCTATTTCCAAGCCCCAATTCATATTCAAGACAAAATAATGATACATTAATGTTTGGTCATGCTCAATAATTCATGTCACTTCATAACGCGCAACAAATATCAAGTCAAATACTGCATTCAAATCAACCACATACATGATTTTGATTCAAATTTGTTTCTCTAACTTGCCTATTTTTTTTGTCACTTTTTGAGCAAAAAGTGACAGACCATGTCACTTTTTAAGCAAAAAGTGATAGAACATGTCACTTTTCTATCTCCCAAGCCTCAATTAATATTTAAGACAAAATAACGATACATTAATGTTTGGTCATTTTCAATAATTCATTTCACTTCATAATGCACAACAAATATCAAGTTAAATTCTGCATTCAAATCAACCACATAGATGATTTTGATTCAAATTTGTTTTCTCCAACTTAGATACAATGTTGTGTCACTTTTTGAACAAAAAGTGACAGACCATGTCACTTTTTAGACAAAAAGTGATAGAGCATGTCAATTTTCAATCTTCAAGTCTCAATTCATATTCAAGACAAAATAACGATACATTAATGTTTGGTCATGCTAAATAATTCATGTCACTTCATAATGCACAATAAATTTCAAGTTAAATCATGCGTTCTAATCAACCATATACATGATTTTGATTCAAATTTATTTCTCTAACTTACATATATTGTTGTGTCACTTTTTGAGCAAAAAGTGACAGAGCATGTCACTTTTTAAGCAAAAAGTGACAGAGCATGTCACTTTTCTATCCTCAAGCCTCAATTCATAATTTAGACAAAATAACGATACATTAATATTTGGTCATCTTCAATAATTCATTTCAGTTCGTAATAGACAACAAATATCAATTTAAATCCTACATTCAAATCAACCACATAGATGATTTTGATTCAAATTTGTTTTCTCCAACTTAGATACATTGTTGTGTCACTTTTTGAACAAAAAGTGACAGACCATGTCACTTTTTAGGCAAAAAGTGACATAGCATGTCACTTTTCAATATCCAAAAGCCTTAATTTATATTCAAGACATAATAATGATACATTAATGTTTGATCATGCTCAATAATTCATGTCACTTCATAATGTACAACAAATATAAAGTCAAATCTTGTGTTCAAATCAACCACATAGATGATTTTGATTCAAATTTGTTCTTCTAACTTGCATACATTGTTGTGTCACTTTTTGAGTAAAAAGTGACAGACCATGTCACTTTTTAGACAAAAAGTGACAGAGTATGTCAATTTTCTATCCTTCAAGCATTAATTAATATTCAAGACAAAATAACGATACATTAATGTTTGGTTATGTTCAATAATTCATGTCACTTCATAATGTACAACAAATATTAAGTTAAATCCTGTATTAAAATTAATCAAATAGATGATTTTGATTCAAATTTGTTTATCTAACTTACATATATTGTTGTGTCACTTTTTGAGCAAAAAGTGACAGACCATATCACTTTTTAGGCAAAAAGTAACAGATCATGTCACATTTTTCTATCTCCAAGCCTCAATTAATATTCAAGACAAAATAACGATATATTAATGTTTAGTCATGCTAAATAATTCATGTCACTTCATAATACATAATAAATATCAAGTTAAATCCTGCGTTCAAATCAATTACATACAAGATTTTGAATCAAAATTGTTTCTTTAACTTGCATACGTTGTTGTGTCACTTTTTGAGCAAAATGTGACAGACTATGTCAATTTTTAAGCAAAAAGTAACAGAGCATGTCACTTTTTTCTATCCTCAAGCCTTAATTCATATTCAAGACAAAATAACGATACATTAATGTTTGGTCATGTTCAATAATTCATTTCACTTCGTAATGCACAACAAATATCAAGTTAAATCCTGTATTCAAATCAACCGTATAGATGATTTTGATTCAAATTTGTTTTCTCCAACTTAGATACATTGTTGTGTCAGGTTTTGAGCAAAAAGTGACAGACCATGTCACTTTTCAATATCCAAGCCTCAATTCATATTCAAGACAAAATAATGATATATTAATGTTTTGTCATGCTTAATAATTCATATCACTTCATAATTCACGACAAATATCAAGTTAAATCCTGCGTTCAAATCAACCACATTGATGATTTTGATTCAAATTTGTTCTTCTAACTTGCATACATTGTTGTGTTACTTTTTGAGTAAAAAGTGACAGAATATGTCAATTTTCTATCTCCAAGATTCATTTCATATTCAAGACAAAATAACGATACATTAATGTTTGGTCATGCTCAATAATTCATGTCACTTCATAATGTACAACAAATATCAAGTTAAATCCTGTATTAAAATTAACCAAATAGATGATTTTGATTCAAATTTGTTTTCTCTAACTTGCATACATTGTTGTGTCACTTTTTGAGCAAAAAGTGACAGACCATGTCACTTTTCTATCTCCAAGCCTCAATTCATATTCAAGACAATATAACGATACATTAATATTTGGTCATGCTCAATAATTCATGTTACTTAATAATACATAACAAATATCAAGTTAAATTGTGGAGAGGCGATTGAAATGTGGGGCCAGAAAAACAAAAACAGCACGAGAGGTTTTGTGGAACTCATCTTCTACACTAAATTTATGCACGAGTCAATGAACCTGTGGTCGGTGTGTGAGGAGTCCACTATTAGTTGCAATGTACAATATTTTTAATATGCCCCAATGTTTTTATAATAGTAACTTTTCAGTTTTGCCGTAGTTTTCAATTAATCTAGAATTAGACCGTAATTTTCAATTTTGTCCCTTTTTTTGGTGTATTTGTCAAATTTCCCCTACACAAAACCCGCAGGCAATGGATGCGGCCCAAAGCTTCTAGCCAGAAAGGAATTCAACCCATTATGCCCGTTTGGCCCAACACCAACAACGATCCAGCACAATTCAGAAATCTTTTTTATTCCATAATTATCAGAGAGTCTTTGATGAAACACGTCCTAACACCTCATGCCGTGGTTGATGGGTCATCGTCTAAGCAAGATTTGTAGCAAAGGCATAGGCAAGGGGGAGGGGGGACCCCTTCACTAGGGTGCTACCCTCGATTTTTTTTTTTTGTCTCAAACTATAATTATTAAATTAATTTTTATGAGAATTTAATGTTTTTAAATAAGTCATAATCTTCAAAAAAAAAAAAAAACTTACAAAAAGTCATTGCATTGCAGAAAAATATTTAAAATTTAAAATTAATTAAAAAAAAGTATTGCATTGGACAAAATTAATTATACAAGTAAATTTTAATTGAGAAAACAGGTTCAAAACTTAAATTCAACATCATCATGCACCAAATTCATTAATCAATTGCTAATCATCCCCATTACTAATTGAAATAAAATCCTGAGCGAGAAATAAATACAAAAAAATCGAAAATAGACACGAAAAACTAAATATTGTAATTTTAAATTAAAAAGACGAATTGAAACGACTAAAATCCATCTTTAATAGTGACAAAGCCACTAGTCTTGACCTTCTAGTTAAGACGATTTTGAAAACATATTTTAATAAAAATTTTGAGTTCGTAAACAAATTCTATGCTCGTTTATTTGAAGACCTACGATTAACTTCCAATTCCAAAATCCAAACAAAACAACAAGGCAAAAAGTTCCTACAATTCCTACTTTCAGTTCCATAATCATAAATAATTCAGCATAAGAATCACAAAATAGGGCAAAAAATCACCAATATTCAAAGGAGAAAGAATCCGATAAAAAAAAGACTCGACCGCTGGTTTAAAAATATTTTTATATAACTTTAATTGCTGGTCCAGGACACCTAGTAAAGCCCAATCCTATTTCTGCCTATGATATCTAATTCGAAGACTACAAGTAGAGAAGATTTAAGTGATAATAGAAAAAAAAAAAAAAAAAAAAAAAAGAACACGAGTTTTGTGTGCATATAATATGATCGACCAATAGTAAAAGAGATATAATATAAGGTGAAAGTATTTTATATTTAAACTATATTACAAATAGTCTAGTGAATTATATAGAATTGCCATTAGATAAGTTTATTTACTTAGCACACAGACAGTAGTTTCTTCTATCACATCTATCCAACATTGGGCCGAATTGATTATGAGAAATTGCTCTTTCGAGAATTATGGCAAAAACTCATAAGGTTACAAAAAAAAAAAAAAAAAAAGAAAAAAAAACATAATAATGTACGTACCATTTCATAGTCATGAGAATAAATGAGACTAAGGGTGTGTTTGATTGGTAAGGATAGAAAAGAAAAAAAAATTTATGTAAGTTGAAAAATAAAAACCATCAAATCTATAAAAAAATATTTTTCATAGAATTAACCAAAAACAAATTTAAAGTGGTTGTACCTTAAAATTTATTTTCATTTTCCACATTTGTATCAAACAGCCAAAGTATAAAATATTTTTCTTAGATATGACATTTTCCATGAAAAATTTGTCAATCAAACACACCTTAAGGGACTAACTCATTAAGTACAATGATTCAATTAAAGAACTGACGTGTCAAAGCTTCAACGAATACTATGAATGCAAATTAGACCAACAGGGTGGTGATCTCCTACCCCTTAGAGGCAGGATAATTTCATCCACCTGCTGAGGTGTCAGCAGGTAGGTGGTTAATATTTTTATCATTAACCATCCACCTGCTGACACCTCATCAAGTGAGTGAAATTATCCTGCCCCCATGGGACAGGAGATCATTGTTCTATACCAACATCCATAGGCAAGTTTCTCGATGTCACGCGATACTCCTTTGTTTGGTAAGAGAGTGGCAAAAGTGATAAAAAGTGAATAGTG
Source organism: Forsythia viridissima (assembly GCA_030279155.1). Taxonomy (NCBI): domain Eukaryota; kingdom Viridiplantae; phylum Streptophyta; class Magnoliopsida; order Lamiales; family Oleaceae; genus Forsythia; species Forsythia viridissima. The sequence continues at coordinate 2,885,215 of CM059033.1, forward strand.
GCATGACTTTTTCACATCACAATTTTTATTGAAAAAATTATAGTCGTGGTACCTGACATTTGAGGTTTATGATACCTAGTGCCCAATCTTTCTTCTTATCTTTAATTTGTGTCTCACTAAAATTCAATTTTTAAATTAAATTAATTAGTTTAAGTGTTATATTCAAAATATACTTTATAATTAATGAAAAGACAATTTTACTCTCAAGTTTAAATAAATAAATAAAAATACATGTCCTTGTTTTAGATGTGAAAGTGTAGAGGCCTGACGAAATTATGATTCAAATGCCATAACAAAAGTTTGAAGACTCAAGTACGAATAGCTCCAAATATTGAGAAACCATCGTAACTACAATTTTCCATGACATATTTCCCTTCACTCCTTGTTTGGTAGAAATGATGAAAATGGAGAAAATGAATTACTAATGGTGGATTAGCTTAAACTTAATGATCCATCTCCTTTACATTCTTACGAAATAATGGAAAACATTTTACCATTTCCCTTGTACCAAACACATGGTTCATTTACACTTGGCCCATGTTCTAGCTTGTCGCATGCAAAGGACCATCAATCGTGTTCAATTACATCTTTCATGGGAGCATATGCACGTGTTTCGATGTCCACAACACTTTTTTCAAAATTTATTGTAATATTTAATATTTTAAAACACATAAAACGTGGTTAGGCGTCGATGTCAAGTTTCAAATTTTTCGAGTCTAAGCGAGAACGACACAAGGGTAAAACGGATGCGATGCGTAAGGCGTGGCTAGACATGAAGGCCAAACTACACGCCTAGGCAGAACTTAAACGAAGTTTATACGAATTTTTTAGAATAGTGGTAATACTCATTTATATATTTCAATAATTTAACCACTATGAGTTGCTATTTTATATACTCGACTGACCATTGTTTGTTCTTCAATTTTTAGGCTACTTTAGACTAACTTTTTGATTCTTTTCAAGCATTGAATCAACAAAATTTAAAGGGTCGTTTTTTTTGTCCTAAAATGTCACGTAGAGTGCTTTTTATTAAATTGCACTTCATGCATTACAAACTTTTGCTATGAACCACAAATAAATTGCGTTGAACTTCCTCATTTAAAAACATAAAGTTATTAGAGGGCAAATTGAAGAGACTTTATTCAGATTTTCAAATTTGATTTGCTATCATAGAAATAGTATTTTCTATTATAAGCATTGTGAAAAATTGAGGACAAATTGGCAGTTAATTAATAGAACTATGCCAATTTGGTCATGAATATCAAGAATGATATTTGATGTATTGACAATTTGGTCAATATATAACATTTTCAAATTATGAAAAGAGAGAGTTGTAATCTCTTTATAAATATTTAGTGCTTTTTCAGTTGTCATTTTCTCTAAAAAAAAAAAAAAAAAAAACCTATTTTTTTACTTACAATTTTTTACTTTTCAACCATTTTGTACACTATCAAAAAATTTGAAAAGTTAAAAAGTAACCAAAAAAAACTCTACCGAACAAGTCCTTAATGTTTTTTCTTATTATTGTTGTTTTAAAATTCCACTCACCACTAGATGTTATCACCCTGTTAGTGGATAAAATAAACCTTAAAAATACTCCATGTATGCATGTCAATAGAAAAAATATGAATAAGTTATATAAAATCTAATTTTTCAAATTGTACGTATATTTTTATATGAGAGTGGCATTGGATTGAATCGAGTCAGCTTGACTCGTTACCACCAAGGCTAAGCTCAGCCCAAGGTGCTTGTATTGAGACGAGTCGAGCATGATCTTGGTTTGTCTCACACAATGCTGTTCGCCTTGGTCCAGAGCTTGTTGGCCTCATGGGTCAAACCGAACCACTCACAAGTCCAACTCAATTTTTTTAATTTTTATTAAATATTGAATTTTGAACAAATTGAACCATTATATAAACCGATTTATTGGCTCGGCCCACAAGCTAGACCGACGAGCCAAACAAGCTAAATTCTTAACTTTTTTGCTGGATTCGTTCTTAAACAAGTCCGAGCTTTCATGAGTTGAACCTACAAACCTCTCGATCAGGGGGAGGATTCAGAAATTTTTGGAGCTCAGATTGCTACTGAGAAAAAGAAATTTACTTCAAGATCGAGTTGTTACTATAAAAAAAAATTTAATTGTTATAAACTAGAGAGAATAATAGACGAGAATAGAGAGAAACTATGTATTTTATTATAATAAATGACACACACATATATATAGTTTCAAATACATGTAAACTAGGTAAAAAATTTCTAAATATGGTTATCAATTTTGTTTTCCATATTTTACAACACTCCCCATTTGATGACCATTAGTACAACAACTGCTTCGCTAAAAATTTTGTTTGATAAAAACCCAATATGACAAAATATCAAACGAAAAAGAAAAAATGAGTACAGTTAATTGTAAAAGTTTTTGGAGTATTAAAAAAATGTTGCCTTATTAAAACATTGCCAGGAAAACTCAGTGGGACAAAACCTGAGCGAAGGAAAATGGGTACAACTATTCCCTCTGATTTCAATCAATAAAAAAAAGCTTGTATCGAGCTATCCATATCTTGTGCGTCAATATCTTCAATGCCACCATCTTTTTAAAACTTGTATAAAACAATTCTAATGAAATGTGCTCAATGTTATAACCTTCAAGCAATATCATTTTCATACACTATTTCTGGTTGACTGTAGTCAGCATAATGGTCTAATGCAATTATATTAAAAACAAATCTTTTTGTTGTTTCCTTCAGTGGTCTCATATACAATTTATAACACACGGGAGTATAACCATAGAGTTATCATGAAGGTAATATATTTTGTATGTTATAGACATCCATAAGTATAATATTTATACCACTTTCAATTATATGTCATTTAAAAAAAGATTATGCCTCGTTAAAATTTTACTAGAAAAAAACCCCGTGGAAAAAAAAATTTAGTAAAGGAAAAAGAGTACATAATTCTTTTAATATGCCATGAAAGTTGCCTCATTAAAAACTTTACCAAGAAAACCCAATGGGACAAAACCTTTGTCAAGGAAAAGAGTACAATGCGTATTTACTCTCCCTCATTATAATATCACTTTAGATTTGTAGTTCAATTGATTAAGTTCTAAAAGAGTTGAACTACATGCTTCAAGCATATTAAATCTTTCAGGGACTTATATGCATAGTTTTATTAGTCATGTCAGATGAGTTGGTTATAACAATATCCATTATATACATATATGCTATGCATTGACAGGCTAACAAGATATCGACTTATGATTGCTTTACATAAGCCTTTGCAAAATTCATCATGTTAAAAGTTGTGCATTACATGTTACGACTTCATTTTTTCTTATTTCTTTTTCGCATAAGTATACACCTTTATGTGTTCACTGTAAGCCCAGAAATTTCAGGTTTCTCTAGTTAGTTCAATTTACTTGGATTGCATCATTTTATTTGGCCAATTAATTATTTGATAGATTTTTTTCAATATCATCGTTACCTTTCATAATATGAAGCGCTTCATTATGTACAAAAGTGTTAACAACATTTTCTTTTTGAATCCATTTCTTTCTTATAACGACATAACCTAACAAAATTTTTTCATTTTATTATTTCAGCTAGCTGAACCTCTTCTGGAGTTTTATAATTAGTTGTGTCTATATATTCTCCAATAGTATACGCCTCCTCAATATGACCATCTTTATAATTAGCTCCATTTTCAATTTGAGAATTTTTTAGAATCAAATGTCACCACGCTTCAAGCGTGTCATTAATTTATCAGATATAATATTAATGGATTGTCCATCAAGGATGATAATATAAATTAGAGCATTTAGAGCTGGTATATGAGATTTTATTTAATCTCTTTGGTTAGTAAATGCATCTGTCAATTGTATAACTTACAAATGAGTTATTTGTCGAACTTCTGATTCATATTGTCTTGTGCAAGGATATAGAAAACATAATATGCTGCATTTTCATGTATTCTTTCTAGCTACTTAATTTTGCTCCCCTAATGTTGAGAAAACTGTCTTACCAAAATGACATTCGAAAAATCGTATTATAAAATATCACCCGTTAGGACTTAAGATATTTTATAATGTTCCAAACTAAAAATGTATTCTCAACATTTTTTTATGCACATCTTAGTGCACTATGGTAGATCGATTGTACATATATTGCACTATCAAAAATTATTTGATGGGTAATAGTAAGCTCTGACTATAAGCCAATTATAGCGGGAATAACTTTGATGTTGACATGATGCGTATAAGTGTTTCTGCATATAAAATAACATTCCTTATATAAAAATGGGAAGCACTTTGTTTTCAATAGTAATGGTTTAGAATTTAATTGGAAGCGTTAATAAACAATATTGCTAAACCATTTAACATCATCTCAACTAACATTTATTAAAAGTTTGAGATTTAGATTCACTAGCATTGACAAGACACACCACTTTCTTAGTTGTATAATCAGAAAATTATGCTCATAATTTAAAATTTAAGCAAGTAATCTCGCAAACTTCAAATTGCGAATAATAACACCATACATTCATCTAGTAGATGTATCTATTAAATACAAATAATATATAGATGGTCAACATTGAGAGTGATGGGGGCCCATAAATCACTCTAAATAATTTTCAGAAATGTGGAAAATTCTGTCCCGATTTTAGATAGTGAATGTCTACTGATTTATATATCATGAGAACAAACATCACGTGAGAATTCATTGTAGTGAAAAATCTTCTAGTTTTCAATAGATATTCTCATTAATAATTTGCATCATATTGGTCCGAGGTCGTCTAACCAGTAATGTCAATCAATAAAATTTTTAGAACATTGAACTTCTAATTCAACATAGTATTTGTTTAATTGTACTAATATTTGTGTAGTACAAATTAAAAGAAATAAATAACATAATATTTGTTTCATCATTATTGTCTTTTTCCTTCAGGAATTCATGATGCATGTATGTACAATAGGTACTTAATTATTGTCGCCATATCTAAAATATAAATGATCTAAACATATCAAAACATAAAATTTATTGGATTAACAAACTTCGAGTTCGCGACAATATTTAGTTTAATGATCTTATAATATTACTTTTTCGAGAGCAAGTAAGATTCTACTGAAAAATTAATATAACATTGTGTTATTTCAGGAGCAACAACAAATTGTTATTTAAAAATATTATATTATGTAAAAAATTACTCATCAGGAGCAAAAACATAATAAATGTTTAAATCTTATACAATTATGCTATTTGAGATCAAGTTATATTCTGCCAGAATATTAATATAACGTTGTACTTCTTCAAAAGCGACAACAAATTATTTTAAAATATTAAGCTTTATAAAAATTTGCTATTCAGGAACAATATCTTAATAGTAAATCTAATAAATTTTGCAATTCGGGAGCAAGTAATATTCTGCCAAAATATTAATATAATTTTGTACTTCTTCAGGAGCGACAACAAATTATTTTAAAATATTAATTTTTATAAAAATGTGCTCTTCACGAACAATGTCTTAATAGTAAATCTAATTAATTATGCTATTCGAGAGCAAGTAATATTATGTTAAAATATTAATATAATGTTGTGCTTCTTCTGGAGAAACAACAAATTATTTTAAAATATGAAACTTTATAAAAATTTATTTTTCAGAAACAAATAGTTTAATATTAAATTACATAAATTATGATTTTCAGGAGCAAGTCATATTCTGTTAGAATATGAATATAACGTTGTGCTTCTTCAGGAGTAACAACAAATTATTTTAAAATATTAAACTTTACTCTAAAGTAAAGATTTGATCTTCAAGAATAATATTATAAAATTCTTATAGAATATTAGATCTTATAAAATTAGGCTCTTATAAATCAATTAATATTTTACTGGAATATTAATATAATATAAATTTGTGCTAATTCTGAAGCAACAAAATATTCTTATATAAAATATTATATTTATTAAATTACGTTCTTATGGAGCAATAACTTAATAATAAATTTAACAAATTACACTATTCAGAAGCAAGTGTATTCTATTGAAATATTAATAATAATATAATTTGTGCTTCTTTAATGAAATATTCTTCTTGAATATTAATTTGTATAAATTGATATTTTTCAGGAATACTAACACAATATTATTTTAAATATTGATATATAATAATTAATAATATTGAAGCAATATCAATACTGAAAAATATATGATCAAAGATGATAGCAAATAGAATACTAACATTTGTTCATGAATAAAAAAAATAAAGAGCGCTTTGTTAACTCAATTGGCTTCATCTCCATATACATTATGTTCATATAGCGATTTCTCACGAATGAAGCATCTGATATGTCATTAAATTTGAAGAACAATGAGTTTTGAAGTTACTGTCCAAATTTCACAATGATCGGACCACAAAGTGTTGATATATCAATATTTGATTCTGCGAATTTTCTAAACTACTGCTCTCGAATTTTATCTTTATTTTGGATTAGCTCTATCGTGCTGATAACGTATTATAAACTAGAAATAATAATGGACGAGAATAGAGAGAAACTATGTATTTTATTATAATAAATAACTAGTATATATATATATATATATATATATATATATATATATATATATATATATATATATAGTTTCAAATACATATAAATTAGGTAAAAAAATTTCTAAATATAATCATCAATATTATTTTCTATATTTTACAACAAAAATTTAAACTAATAATTTTTTTAACACTATTGAAAAAAAATTTTCCCGGAATTGACCGGACTGTGCATGAATGGAATCCAATTTCTAGCGGGAATTATGATCTCTATTGCATAGTATGGACATATGACATAACGAAAAGAAAATTAATTTATTACATTCGTTCAGCTATTAATTTGCATTGACGTCACGGCAGGAAGGTCGAAAGAATTGACACAAGTATTGACAGATAACGAAATGATTTTGTTGTAAGCATCTTATTGGCTTCCGCCTTGTCATCACACTCCACGAAATTTCTCATCTTTTGTCTTTCATACTATTTCCCTGTTACCAATCATTTTGTAATTACTCTACATTTATCATTTTTTATTGATAATAAAGTGGCGTGTATAATTTTAATTAGTGAATAATAAAAATAAAATTAATATCTTATTTATTGTTCAATCAATTTTTGTCCATTTCGATTTTTAAAATTTTAAATAATCGATAGATTGATTTGAAATGTTGGAAAAGTCTCAAAACTAGTCAAAAATTTAAAAAAAATAAAAACAAAGGAAAGAAGTAAGGTGACCAAATTCTTCCATTTTTTCACTTGTTTGTGATATTGATTTAACCCCAAATAATATAATATTCCCTAATTGAGACAATTTAACTACTCCGAACTAATAAAGTAGACCATGACCTAATGAGCAAAGCTTGAGATGACAGGGTACGTACGTATTATGTTAGATTTAATTTACCGAATTCATAAATATGGATGATTACATATCTATGACTTAAAACAATCATGCTGTAATTATCAAGATTAAAACTGAAGCGGAAGCGTACCTGAATCCATGATTCTGTTTGATCGAACTGGGTTATGGTCTTCCAATTGATCCGTGGTTTTCTCTTTAATGTCTCTTGTTGATGGGGATACAAAGAGTTATGAAAAGCCACGCTCAATTGGGGACCATGACCTGTATATATAACTGCAGGACAGTTATTATGTTTCAATGTTGTTAAATCGGCCCCTCATCAATTTAAAACATTGTATCCGTCTCTACACTTTAATCTCATGACACTTAATACCCATTAGTCCAAAATAGTCTTTAGTGGATCACTTTATTGACTAAAACCTTAAGATAGCACCACACATTTTAATATATACATGTTTGGCCCCACATGTCGAATTTTATCCAACATATTATACAAAAAGATTAAAATTAAAATTTTATCCTTTATATATGTATTAATACTTAAAATTTCTAAAAATATTGTCTCGATTATAATTTTATTCGTGATCACATGTATTTTGTCACTAGATCTATCTCTACGTCTAATGCAAATCAATGAAATCAAATTTCACATTAAGTTACTATAATTTAATATAAGAATGAAAATCTTAAATTTTTTAAAGATTTTCTTCTATCTTCCATTAATTGTATAAGAATTTAAACTACAAAAGTAGGTTTTCAATTTAAAAAGTCAAGATATCGTCTATGACCATCTACCTACCAATCTTCAAATGATCTATCTATTTGAGACATTGCACCACCTTATACAATTTTATACTTCTAACTACAATAAAGATGACGATATGTCGAGTCAAGCCGAGTCGGCTTGTCTAGGACTGGGCTCAGCTCGGCTCGGCAGGTAGGCAAGCATGCCGAGCCACGAGTTGCTCGCTCACCAATTTTGGTCTCGACTCCTAATGGATCGAGCCGACTTGCAAATTTTTGTGTTTTTTGTTTTTAGAAAATCCAATTTTTTTTTTTAAACGGTTAGTGAAATCTGATATGTAAAATGGTTTCAAAATGAGATGAAAATTAGTTAGATGTTAAACGTGTCAAAAAGAATCGAAATGTGTTGTAAAAAAACAAATTGAAATACATCGTAAAAACTCCCCTCAGTTTTGACTGGCTTGGTATTAGTTACATGATACGTAGGCGGAGTTAAAAGTGAACATAAGTTCAAAATTTAGTGTACAATCCATTTTCAACAAAATTTAAAAAAAAAAAAGTATGGAAATTTATTATAATGTATTAAAACTTACAATATTGAATGAAATAAAAATTCGTCAAGACTGTAATGGTTGGAAACTTCATCAATTATGCTATCAATTTTATCTTGAATTCGATATTTTGCATCTAATCGGTCTTTCAAAAATATTAGAGCCCAATTCAAACATAAATTTTTCCCCTATACTAAACGCAACATCCAATGCTACAATAGACACTGAATATTTTAGTAGATCACCATCATTGATGATATCGAATATTATCGTTCGTTTAATCACTACCATCCAAAAATATCAGAATATATTATTAAACATCGTGGCACGCATTAGTTGCATCATAGTTCAAAAGATTCATGATCTCAAAAGCAATTAGCGACTCGGTATCATTTAAATGAGAATTAGAAACTAAGTATGCTTAACATTGAAAACACAGTAATAAGCTTATCACTATTTGCACAATATTACAGTACCTATGTTCGTTGCAAATGATCTGCACATATACTCACAAATGCATGTTTACAAATAGGGGAACCACTAATATATAAAACCAATAGCTCGTCTATTTTTTTTTTTGTAACTGAGGCGCAATAAATTTAAGTCCATTTTGCATAATTAAATTAAAAATATAACAAACACAGCACTTATGGAAAAGCTTAGAATCAAAATATGGTTGAAATTTGTTAATTAATTTGTCTATAACAAGTTAACAACCGTATTAACAGTTGCATTATCAAAATGAAACTATTAATTCTTTTCCCAACCATATTCTCTTTGGATGGACATTTAAATATTTAAATATTTTTTTAGTATTATGCATATATTCTATTATTTTAAATGCAGCAATTTTTTTATGCAAGATCTACTGCAATGCCCGTGGTGCAAATGTAACATTTATGGTTTCTACTTATACAGAAATCCAAAGTACACATGACACCAAGTAAATTTTTTAAGTGGTCTATTGATAAGTGTGATTTTATATTTATCTAGAAGCCAAAATTTGTTGTTCCAAATGTGTGTCTCCCTAACTGTTGAATCAATAGATAATGTATACATTATCAAAAATACAATTATTTAATGTGTTCACACATGTTATTAAAATTAACTTGTATTTATTTGATGATTTGTACATTTTCTATTGATATGATAGCCAGTGGGACACATATTTAAGACTACAGATCTGAACCTCTAAACAGTCAAAAGTAGACCATTATGAATGCTTTTGAGTGCAATTGTACTTAATTATGTGTTGATTTTGTTATTGTATGTCAAAACTCGAGTTTTGTGGTGTTGGGCAACAATGACTAAATTGAGATTAAAGTGGAAATATGGGGACCAACTTGCAAATGTCCAAAATTTGAAGTACTTGAGTTGCAAAAAAAATGATGAAATTGAGATGAAAGAGAAAATCCAAGGACTAAAGTGGAGACATTAAAAATTTGAATAATTTATCGTGCAAATAATCAGGGACTTAAAACCGTAAAATTGAAGGAATTATTGGCCCTTGCGATCGTAAGGACCATCCAAGACCGGGACAAAGAAGAAGCTCACTCACTATGCCCATGCGATCGCAAGAACATTTCGTGACCATAATTTTGTTTTCTTTATTTTAATCAAACTTTAGTTTGGTAATTCTTTTGGGACACGACTTCTATACTAAATCAGGATTTTTTGTGACTTATAAATTGAGATTTTGATTAAAACAATAGAAAAAAAAAAACCATATACAATATAGATTATACAAGGCTTTGAAAGGGAAATCAACCCCTATTTCTGAGAAAGATACTGAAAAATCCAGTATGAGCGATGAGATTTGGGAAGATTTGGATTTGAAAGCTGTAAGTACGATATATCTATGTTTAGCAAAAAATGTTCTTACAAATATTCATGAAATATCTGATGCAAATGAACTTTGGAAAAAATTTGAACAGTTGTATCAAACAAATAGTCTTTCCAATCGATTGTAGTTGAAGGAACAATTTCATTCTTTGCGAGTGAATGCATGTACAAAAATGTCGAACCACATGAGTGTTATCAATGAGATCGTTTCTGAATTGAAGGCTATTGAAGTTAAAATTGATGATGAGGACAAAACATTAAGATTCATTTGGTCTTTTCCATCATCCTATGAACACATCAAACCAATTTTGATGTATGAGAAAGAAACTTTAAGTTTTGAAGAAGTTACAAGTAAATTAATTTTTGAAGAAAGAATGTTGATTGGTGGAAGTAATATTTCATCTGAAAACTCGTTACTTGTTGCTGAAAAATAGAAAAAGAATAACTCCATGAAAAGAAAAGTATCTTGTTGGAATTGTGGACAATTTGGTCACATGAGAAAAAATTGTCCAAAAGGTGGAGCAGGCTCGGTTAACTGCTTGACATTAGATACGGACAATATGTCTCTCTTTATGAGAGAGAATGATATCACTTGAGTAAATATTTACATTCTCGTGGCATACGTTAGTTGCCGTGATAGATGATGTGTTATTACTAGCGGGTCTACATGTTTGTACATGGGCATTGTCTTGACATTAATACAAAGTGTGTGGTAGAATTGATGTTGATGGCTGATGAATTTTCAAGTAAGTCAAATAAGGGAGTTGCACTATAATATTTCAACAAATTTATTCGACATGTGCGATAAAATTCTTAGAATTCGTTAATTCTAAGTTAATTATCTGTTTTGAGAATTGAAATTGTCTAAGTTTACCAGTTTTTTTTTAAGTATCGAGATGAAGAGCTGTAGAATAGATTATTGAGTTTAGATTCGTTTTTCGTCAATGTGGAGATTGTTGGGATATTTTCTCAAAATTTGGTAGTCAAAACTTGGAAGACATCTAAGTTGACTAAAATTGAACAAGTTTTCAAATCTTAGACACCTTGACAGTCGAAACTTGGAAGACAATTAGGTCATATGTTAACTATAAACTAACGTGATTTATTTTCTTTTGTAGATGTGACTTGAGGATTTTTGAGTAAAAATTGTATGCTTAACATTCTAGTTGTTTTTCTTGTTCTCTTTGTATGTTGTACAAAGAGTAAAAATTGGCGAGTGCAGTAAAATTTAAGATATTATTTTTCTTGAGATATTTGGGGATTTGAATGAGTGAAATATATATGATTGTAACAATTTTTCATATAGTGAAAGTTTTAACAATCCATAAATTTTTATCTATATTTTATATGTTTCATGTTCATTTTTTCTTTAAATAATGATCTTGTAGACAATAAATGAATTGGTCTCAATTCCCAACAAATAACACAAAATCAAGCTTCGGTTGGAGAGAAATGGAAGAAATTATTGCAAATACAGAAAGAATGGAAGAAATTATTGCAAAGTTGTAGGGATTGAGATTTGTATAAGAAAATTTGAAATCAAGTAAATTGAGAAAGAAGATAATTGTGAACAAAATCTTAAGGGGTTGTTCTTTTTGCATTTTAGATTTGAGTTTTGAATTTTGAATTTATTTTGAGTTTTCTGTTTTGAGAGTCTAGTTTAAAATTGCTGAAAAAGCGTTTGATTTGTCATTTTAAAAAACTATTTCCAAAAATAAAAAATTGAGAAACACGTCATGTTTGCAATTTTGAGAAATTGTTTTATATCATTTTATTCAATGAATTTGATTATTCAGTAAAATAAAACAATTTTATGCTAATATATAATAAAATAATATATACACATTTTAAAGTCAGTAAATCTTACAATATTTGTTTTTAAAAAAATAAAGTACAAACAAATAATAAATTAACAAAATAAAAAATAAAAAAGTAGAAGTTAATAACGTAGACTGAGAATATTAATTAATTTTAGCTAGCATGGCTTGCGAGTCCGTGCTTAGCTCAATTAGGGGCTTGTGGCTCGAATAAACACGAGCATGTGGCTTGCATAGGCACGAGCCCGAGCAACTCGGAATAATTGACATACCTAAACTACAAGCACAGAGAAATATATTTGAGAAGAACCAATTTTGTAGTTTCATTTTCTTTTTATTTGTTAAAGGGAGTTGGACAAAACGTCCCTGTCTTGTAATGACGCATCGGTATTTTTCAAAAGTTATGGGCCATCTTGTAATGACGCATAGGTATTTTTCAAAAGTTATGGGCCACTCACCAACCGCTGATTTTCTGCCTTCCAGATTTGAAAATTTATTTTCCAATAAGATGAGCCAATCATGCTTGCTTTATTACGTTACGAAAAAGATTGTCTTTATATTTTATATTTTCATAATTGTACCATAAATTGACTTTATTTGACAGTATGTGCAAGTCTTTTTTTTTTTTAAATTTTTACCAAAAAAAGAAAAAGAAAATCAAAATCTTTATAATTTAATATTATAGATTCATCTCATCTAAAACATTTAGAGACGTGAGATTTTTATTCTTATCTTTCATATATCTTCACACGTGTTTGACCAAATTCATTTTTTAATCAAAAGTTTCTCAACTAAATAATAATAAGACTAAATTCAAAATACATATATGCTCTAACATAACATGTCGAAGTACCTAATCTCAAATGTTTAAACTATTTTACAAATAAAAGACCTATAATTAAAATGTTCTCTTTAACATTATAGTTTTAGAAAATATCGACCAAATAAATGATCAATATACTCCAAAAATAATTGATAGATTAAATATGCGTCAAAAGAAATGTTAGACAAAATACAGAATTAATATAATATATTTATTTATTAAATTCAAAACTAGAACATGAAATTATAATAAGAACTGCAGAGAATTGAAACAATAAATTAAGTGGGAACTGATTTAAGCAAATCAAGGTATGTGTAAATACAATGTCCTTAAAATAGATTTACCCCTTCACCGTATATTGCTTGAAGATTACGAAACGTATGTCTCCCAAGATATAACAATGGAACCAATAGCAAGCTTAGCACAAAATTTCTACTCCGGCTAACCGAATTATTTGTTCTGAAAAAAATCACCAAGCACTGGAAGAACAAGGAAGAACAAGGAAAAACAAGGAAAAACGGACTCCAAAGAATATATGAATTTTCTGTACTGAAAAAGAAGAGTACAAAATAAAATTCGAGCGTTTAACTGTGGAAAATCGAACCTATTATATGAGAGAGTCTCCATGCTACTAGATTACACTTTTGTAAAGTGTGACCATATAAATACTATTAAAATTTGTCATTTTTCCAATGTGGATTAAGCCATTTACTTTTTTCTTCAACTTTTTTTCTACATCCACTTTGAGCTTCAATATCTCATTCACCTAAGCATTATTTTAGGCAAATAAATATATGAAGTCAATGTTTGCACAGAAAAAACACAAATCTACTTTTATTTTTTACAAGAAAAAAATGACCACACACAAAATTATACCCAAATATAGCATAATACTCCAAATTTTCCAACAAGAAAAATTGATCTAAATGATATGTGTATCTTATGACAAAGATATTTATGGACTAATTGGCGTTTAACAATTGGAATCAAAATTTCCTTGTTAATATGATTGGTGCAACTAATCAGATTCTAGAATGCTGACTTAGCTCAACATTGTAATCATTCATAAAAATTAAATATTGAAAATTTCGTCTCTTAAAGTTGTAAATGTTACTCTCATGCGCTTGTGTTGACTGCTTCTATTCCACAAACTATAATTTTATATAGGAAGAAGAATTTTCAAAATGGCCTTGTGGTAAAAACTAGCTTTAGATTTTAGTTGTTTTTGTTTACAAAGGCTCTGTTTTTATCTAAAATATTTAGAATATCTTTTATTGCACAAAGCCTTCTTTTATTTAACTAATCAAAAGCAACATTAATCTAGTCAAATAATCTCTAATTCTATCAAAATCGACATTGAAGGTAATTTGCCACAGACGTCATAATTGAAGTAGCGAGGTCAAAGTTCATCTTTATGTACCGAGTCAAGAAGTTCGCACGTTGCGATCCCTCAATGAATCCTTCCTTATTTCGAACTTTTTGAAGTGACGTTGATAAAGAAGCACACTTGAAACTTGCCAGAGTTCAAGTTTATCTAATGACATGGCTCATGTGTAACATGTGGTTTTTGAGTCTAATGTGATTTGCACATGGTATTCATGTGGAACGAGATAGTAATACCTCATTCTCTCACTTTTTAAAATCGACTTCCGTCCAAATTGATGTTGAAGGAAATGGTACACTTTAGATACCTAATTGAACTAAGTTCATGAGAGCCATTCTAAACACTTTACATTTGTTTTTAGAACGAGGCCTTAAAAATACTAGAAAGAACGAATTTGATATTTAAACTTAATATCCGTTATTATTTTTATTAGATCTATTAGAATAAATCTATGTAATTCACTAATTTGATGTTTTAATTTCTCGGTGTCTCAATGTCCATACAGGCGGGGACCAAACAAAAACCCGTTAGACATACGAGCGAACTCAAATAACCATAATATCCTTTTCACCACCTTCTTGTCTCAAGTCTGTCCGGCTATCCCTTTTCCAATAATTCGGTCCATATACAAATACCGTATAAAATCTAAGCCACAACCAATAAGCGCACCCATCAGGCAAAAACTCAACCACATTTACTTGAACCCCCTTATCAGTTCTCCCACTATATATATAAATATTATCCCCTTTCTCCTCTAATAACAATCACCACACAGGCACATACAAGATCAAAGCATATAAATTTTCTTCTTTTCTTCAGAATCAAGAACCCAAAAGGCTGGATTTTAAGTAGGGGGTGTTTGTGTTTCTAGCGGTGTTGTTTTGAGAGGGGGGTAAAACCCAGAAGGCGACGAGTTGTAGACATCACGGCTATACTAAGAGGAAAACCGATTCTCAACCATGTCCGGGCAGTACGACGTAAGGGTTGTGTAAGCGAGAGCAGCCCTTCGCCGCACGGTGGACGTGGTGCTTTGCCTTCCGAAGGCGGCAGCCCTTCCGACCTCCTCTTCCTTGCCGGCGGCGGGATCTACTGTTAGGCTCCCTAGCGTACTATATTAGATTTTTTTACTGTACAAAGATTGATTATTATTGTATTACTGTTTAGCAAAAATTTCTTTCTCTGCTTTTGGTTTTGGGCTTGGTGGGGTGTTCTTGTAGTTTCCAAGACAAAAAAGATAATATTCCTATTAAGAGATTTAAGATGATGCTGAGAATCAAGAGAGTTCCAACAGTTGTTTCGAATTACCAAAAGGAAGAGGCGGAGGAAGGGGACCGCCCAGCGGGCGGCTGTGGCCGGAATTGCCTGAGAAACTGTTGCCTTCCAGGTATCAATTGAACTTCTGCGATTATTTTAAGGTTTTCTTTTTTCTTTTTTTAATAAAAATTGCATTGTAATATTTACTGGGATTTCGATTAAATTAGGAGCAAAGCTGCCTCTGTATGCTTTCAAGAGGGTGAATAAGATTTCTTGTGACAAGGGTTTGGTTGACTGTGAGGATAAAGAGGCTCCCGTTGCCTTCTTGGACTCCCTTCTTCTTGGGGAGGTAATTTTTGTTTAATTTACCGTAGTCATGAGTTGTTTGTTACCGAGGTCACTGTAGTTTTCTTAAATTATTGCTACTTGATTGTAGTGGGAGGATCGTATGCAGAGAGGCCTCTTTCGCTATGATGTCACTGCCTGCGAAACCAAGGTATTTGTCATTCCCTTTTCAATTCTTAATTTGTACCAGATTTCAATTCCAGGCCTTAATTGTAGTCATGGTGGAGTCAAGAGTGTAGAAAGATTTTTCTTGTGCTATACTGTTTCGCTTCTAAATTGTCTACTAATAGTTATGAAATATAGGTGATTCCGGGGGAGCATGGCTTTATTGCACAGCTGAATGAGGGCAGGCACCTTAAAAAGAGGCCAACTGAATTTCAAGTTGATAAGGTATTGCAGCCCTTTGATGAGAACAAGTTCAACTTTACTAAGGTTGGGCAAGAGGAGGTGCTCTTCCAATTTGAACCAAGCAATGACAATGAAGTCCAGTTCTTGCCAAGTGCTCCCATTGATGTCGAGAATTCACCTAGTGTCGTTGCTATCAATGTAATTTTCCTTTTGCTTGCTTTTCTTATGATTTTTTGGTCCAATTTGGAGCAGTAGATTAACCTTTGGTGTTTATAACGTAACAGGTCAGTCCTATTGAATATGGACACGTGCTGTTGATCCCCCGGATTCTTGAATGCTTGCCTCAGAGGATTGACCGTGAAAGCTTCTTGCTTGCTCTGTACATGGCTGCAGAAGCAGGGAACCCCTACTTCCGATTGGGTTACAACAGCTTGGGTGCATTTGCCACGATCAACCATCTTCACTTCCAGGTTCAAAACCACGACAATTTAAGTGGCTATCTCTTCAATACTTTGTGGCATTTTTGGTAGGGAAGATTGGATGGCATTGGATAGTATTAAAAAAAAAAAAAAAAAAAAATCTAAAATCCTGTCATTATACTGTGCTTACAGAACATGTTCTAATAATTTATAACTTCTTGGTAACTAAAAATAATCTGTAATTGTGTTGCGGCAGGCTTATTACTTGGCTGTGCCATTTCCCATTGAGAAAGCTACCTCTGGGAAGATAACCACTACAAATAGTGGGGTGAAAATATCTAAAATTCTGAATTATCCCGTTAGAGGTCTTGTTTTTGAGTGTGGAAATACTCTGGAAGATTTATCCAATGTCGTCTCAGACTCCTGCATCTGCTTGCAAGATAACAACATCCCTTACAACGTTCTCATCTCTGATTCTGGGAGGAGGATTTTCCTCTTCCCACAGGTAAATACATGCCCACTCAACTTGTAATCCTTTTGCACTCCATGTCTGTTTCGTTTTGATCTTTCACTTTCTAATTGTAAATATCAAATGAACAAACAGTGCTATGCGGAGAAACAGGCTCTTGGGGAAGTGAGTCCCGAGCTCCTCGACACTCAAGTTAATCCAGCGGTCTGGGAAATCAGTGGACATATGGTGCTGAAAAGGAAGAAGGACTATGAGGAGGCGTCTGAGGGGAATGCTTGGAGGCTTCTTGCTGAGGTCTCCCTTTCTGAAGAGAGGCTCGAAGAAGTGAAGGATCTTATATTTGAAGCCATTGCTTGCCATATTTACGACGACAAAGGTGTCACTCCAACTTTGCTCGAGGAGTCGGATGTTACTCCTCAATCTCTTGAAGACGTGGATGCCCTTACAGGCTCCCACCCTGCTATGGTGCCTGCCTAGCAGAAATGCCCAGTTCTGAACTGACATTTGGGCTTTGAAGACCTGATCAACGGTCTCTTCATATCATATTTAATATTATTTCAGTGTGAACTAGAAGTTTCAATGGCTTCCCTTTCGGATATGCCTAAATAATGAAAACTAGGTTTGCCTTTGTCATTGGAATGCCTGTAACTACTATGTGTTGGCTTTGCCAATCGACTCGTGTGTGCTTTGTGGAGTCGTGTATTGAATGAATGTTGGATTTAGACCTCTTAATTAATCATTATATATGTTGCTTATGAGCTGTCCATTGGTTTATGATTGCCAGTGAAAGAACATTGTCTATGATGCTTTGTGATCTTTGCAGGAGGTTTAATTCCGATAGAGGATGACAATTTTCCTCGTGTTTAATGCAGAGGGCTAGGTAAATCTACAGAGGTGAACTAGCTTTGCTTTCATGTGGAACTTGGAAAAGTTTGTATATTCTGTTTATTAGTTTTCCTCCCACCTTCAAACATGTGTTAGTATTATAATTATAATGCCATTTATTTAAAAAAGGGAAATTGGCGCAAATGGTCCCTCACCTTTGCCCTTATTGTGCAAATGGTCTATAACTTTTATTTTTTGATGCAACAGTCCTTAACTTATGTATTTTGGTATGCAATTCATCCTTATTTAATTAAAAGACAAATATGCCTTTATTTTTATTTAGAAAATTTTTCAATTGGATTCTTAATCTTTACAAAAAGTACATATGAGTCTAATACTTATATTTTTTTTTATAAAAAAACAAATTGATAATATACTAAATTATTTTGTATATTTTACGATCTATTATAAAATAATTAAAATTTAAACTTATAATTATTAACAAACGTGTTAATTAAAATTATTTTATTATTATTAAGTAATCATTAAAATTTGAACTTTAATTTTATCATTATAACATTAAAAAAAAGTAACTTTGTCACAAACTTGATGCTCAAATATTATTATTTAATTGATCTATTCGTTTATAAACTACAAATATTAGAGCTTAAATTGTATTCTTCATATTTTAATTTATCGTTTTATTATCTTTTAAAAATAAAGAATACAAAATGTGTAAATTAATTTTTGTTAGTATTTTTATGTTAAAAAACATAATAAGATTGGTTCAATGTCATAAAATTATATACGTCATTTTATTATTTATTTAATTTAATTTTTATTCAAGTTTTTCACATCACATAACAATTACATATATCTAAAGCTCAATAAATTTATATTTTTCTTTTATGAAAAATTTAATTGATACGACTATAATGATATATTTAATATGCTAAATTAAATATTGTTTAATAAATATATCGGACTTATTTGCACATTTTTCAAATGTTATAAATTCAATTGCAATTTTTTAAAACTAAAATTAAA
This sequence comes from Forsythia viridissima, assembly GCA_030279155.1. NCBI lineage: Eukaryota > Viridiplantae > Streptophyta > Magnoliopsida > Lamiales > Oleaceae > Forsythia > Forsythia viridissima. Next base: position 2,904,494 of record CM059033.1, read on the forward strand.
GGTATTTTTTTTTCTTTTCAAATAAGGACCAATTGTGCACAAAAATACATAGATTAGAGACTGTTGCACCAAAAAACAAAAGTTATAAACTATTTGCACAGTAAAAGTAAAAGTTAGAGACCGCCAATTTTCCTTGAAAAAATGATAGTAATCTATTAACGTGTTTGGTACGCTCAGTTGAACAACTTGGATAAAGATTAAAAAGAAAAAGAATTTAAAATATGTCGCGAATTATCATTTTCATCTCTGATTTGGGAATTGGTCAATTTGGTCGTGACTTTGTATTCTACAAGTACCATTTTTTACTTTTTCTCTCATCATGGTCTCAGAATGTAGAACTATATAGAACTAGTTCTTTTTAAGCACAAAATACAAACTTTAACTGATTGTGGTTTTTTCAATTTAACTATTTTAAGTCATAAAGAAATAAGATATTAAAATATGTTAAATAACTTAAATTATTTTATCTTCTCTTTTCTTTTTCTTTTTTTTTTTTTTTCTCTTTTATGTGAGTATGTATTTACTTTATTAAACTCTCCACGCACTTTTTTTAGAAACATACTTTTACCTTAGAAAAAATTTTAAGTTAGAAAACGAACTTCATCAAAAATAAAAATCTGATCTTCAAATTTCTCAAACTTTCAACATGCGAAATATTCAAAATTCTGAGCACGGTAGGCGGTTTTATGAAGGGCCAAGAGGGGCCCAGGCCCCTTCTCAATTAAATTTTTTTTGAAGTCCAAGAAGAGCCCATTGCCTTTATTTGTGCTATCGTTTTCTCAATTTTTGCAAGGGCACAAGAATTCTCCTCATTCAGACACCTCAGGGCTTAGCCAGAATTGCAGAATTCCCCAAACACGCAAGAATTCTCCTTGCTTTTGTGAACTGTAATTGAGTGAATCCCCATGAGAGCTTCATAAAACCGCCCCTGCCTCCTTCCCCAAACCGCCACTGAGCACAAAGGGATCTTCAATTTGCGAAAGCTTCATCAAATATTCCAACGGTATGTTCTGTGTCATTGTAGAGTTTATCACTTATTTGGATTCTAAATTCACTATTAACCCTCTAAATTCGTTTTATTTTTATATTTCCGGGTGCTATCATATATGAACGTTTCTCTTATTTTTCCACTTGACTCATTGGAAGTTTTAGAGCATGTTTGGCTTGGCTTAAAAGACAAAAAAAGAAAAAATGTAATAAAATATTTGCAGCTATGTCAGCCAGAATTGCAGAATTGCAGAAAACCGAATAATTGCAGGAGTAGAAGTCATCTAGATGTCTAATTTTTTTCATTTCATTAATAAATTTTCTTCTCCATGCTTTAAAAGAATTGGGTTCTTCAGTTTAAGTTGAGTTGAAGTGTTGAACTGCAAGTTTTATGAATGTACTAATGAGCAGGCATGTGGTTATACTCATATGTCATTTGTTTTTCGTTCAGGAGATTAGTTTTGATTAGAGATCAAGCTTCGTTCTCTCTATTAGTCAGACTGCTTTTTAATGTTCTAGACTAGATACCAACTTAATATAATAACAATCAAACAAATAATGATGCATGTACTGGTTTAAATTTCAATTATACGTTAATAATTTGTCAATGCCTTCAAACTGGTGGGTATTGAAAGAATTAATATGATTTCTGTACCCACCATGATTTGCTAAAAATGAAAAAATTGAAGAGATGAGTAGATCTCTTTTTTGCCATGGGGATAGAAGAGTAGGAAGATATTGCATTTTAAATTCTGCAGATTTAGCAACATATAAGTCATAAGGTGTTGAGGAGACGTGTAATATGGTGCATTTTGCTTGGAAGATCTGCACTCATTTTTATGTCTATTAGGCTGTTAATGAGGACTTTTTCACTGGCTTCTTTCGCTACCCTTTCTGATTTTCCATGATTAAAATGGTCTACTTCATTTATTCTGCGAACCAGTTGTGCACTTGGTTTGTTTGCTTGCGTAAGTCCATCAGTGTTTTGCTTTTTCAAATTTTAATTGTTGCTTTCTATTTATAATTCATTTTGTAATTTTTTGCTTATTGTTTACGTAGTGCCCCCCTGGAATGAAATCCTATATCCGCCACTAGTGTCCCAAATCTTTCTTAGTGTACGGAGAGGCAAAGCTTGGAATAGAACATCAAAATTTGAGAGCACAACATAGACAGATCTATGAGATACTTCTAATTTATTTTTGTGATTTAGATTTTTTAAGATTTTCTTCTTTTAAACAAGAAACACATGTATAATTCTTAAACAAGAAGCACAAGTTCATGTTGGACATGCAAATGAAGAAATAAAACATTTTCAAGAATGAGATTCCCCCCCCCCCCCACCCCCCCCCCCCCCCCCCCCCCCCCCCCCCCCCCCCCCCCACATATCAAATGAAGTGACATTTTTTATATGGTTCCAAAACTTATAAATTTTTTGATTTTTTTTCTCTTCTTTTTCTCTATAATTCTTTTTGAACATTAACTTTCATACTACTTTTGATACGAATTCTCCGCATAAAATCGATAGTCAACATGAAAGGAAAGAATGATGCTCTATGTATTAGTATTTAGCAGTAGTACTTCTGCATTTATTTCAAAATATACAAAGAAATTAGGTATTCATCAATTAGCTATTTTAATTAAGTCCCCAACCATTTTGTGTTTTTCATATTATTAAATTTGATATTTTAGGTTTGAAGTATTATCAATATATATATATATATATATATATATATATATATATATATATATATATATTTTTTTTTAATAATGATTAGACAAATAAAAAAATAAATTATAGTGATGTATCGTCAAATAAATTACAGACAACTAGAGTGGCGTGGGAAAAGTGTTACGTGGAGCGCGAATATCACAATCCAAAAGTGGATAAAGGACCCGGCGACCTGACCCCGTTAGTTAGTGCTTGCTTACAAATAAACTGGAACCTTCTCTTCTCTGTGCTAAACCCTATAGAATTGTGCGAAATATTCCGTCGAATCAAGGTTAGATTCATTTGTTCTTTTTCCCCTTGAGACTTGTTCATCGTATATATATGCGCAGGTGTATAATATCAAATATTTTTTGTGGTTTAAATGTACAATTAGGGTTTGGGAAATTTGTTATTTCATGTAATCGTCATGTGTTTGATAAAATGCTCCAAAGAATTACGTCGTGGAAATAAAATTAATTGAACCAAATTAAAGTAATTTCAACATTCTTGATCAAAATATAATATTGCTATTTTAATTACATTCACAAACGATTGAAATTCTTGTCCATTTCAAGATCCTTTATGTAGAATTTGGTTTAGTATTGTAAAGTTGCTTTTCAGTTATGAATTTTTTTTGAAGGAAAGATGAAGAAAGGAATCCACCCTCAGATGCAATGGATATCCTATGTGACCCAGAGCGGTCGATTGATGCCCGTTATGATGACCAAAATACACCAAGTTGGTAAAGTCTACCACTTCAGGGCTAAGCGGCAGATGGCTCAAAGTATTGGGCAAATTGCAAAGTTTAAGCGTCGCTATGGACAACAGAAGGAAGAGGATACCACAGAGAAATAAATGATTTGAGGTGCAATGTGAATGGTACATTGCTCTATTATTATGTATCAGGATCTGTCCACTTCATTCAGTTGCTGATTTGCCGTTGGAAGTACATTTGTTTGAAACCCAGTAACCTTACTTTTGTTTAATCCAGAGGATAATAAACTGTTATATCCTTGTGTTTTTAAGTTGGATGTTGGCTTAATTGACTCCTACGATATGCATTATCTGATGATGTATCTTGAATTTTGCAGGCTAATATTTAGATTTCTGTGTGAATTATGCCAGCTTTGAATCCTGCACATTCACTGACAATTTCAATCTGGGCATGAAACTTTCCCATTTAGAGTGGAGATAGAATAAAAAAAAAAAACAGTGAAGTGAAAAGTTGGATAAAAGGGTAGAAATTTCTCGTGTTTCACAACCTTTAGTTAGTAGGAAGAATTGGTAATATGTAGTGGAAATATGTAGTATTCTGCCCCCCCCCCCCCCCCCACCCTTCCTTTTTTTTTTTCTTTTTCTTTTTCTTTTCGTTGCTCCTTTTTTCATATGATTTGAGAAACAGACCACTTCCTACTCTTAAATTCGACAGCATTGATGCTTCTTGTTTATATTTCTTGCTTCATTGTGATGGTGCAGAGCTATCACCATGGCGACTGTTAGCTTCAATCTGCTCTTTTTTAAGTTGTAACTTCGGAACTTGTCCTAGTAACTTACTAGTTAGTCTTGTTTTTGAGAGTTGTTCCTATCTAATTTTCTGTCCACTCCTTTGATCTTGTTTATGTTTGTCATTAGTTGCTTTTATACTGACAACTGAGTAGACAAAGCCAGACTGGTGGAGGCGGAAAATTGGTGTTTATTTTAGTTTCTTTACAGTTGGTAAATGTTCTGTTTTGAGTAATGATATAGCACCAATAATGGGTACTAATTATGGTGTCCACTGTCTACGTTGCATCACGACATTGGTCACTTTTTGAAAATTTAAAAAAGTTGTCAGCAACTTTTTAAAAATTGATCAATGTGATGATGCCATGTGAACAGTAGGCATCATAATTAATGTCCATTGTGGGTGCTATATTACTACTCGTTCTATTTTATGAAATTATCCGGCTTTGCTACTTTGGTGGGTCTAGGAGACCCATTCGTGAGAAATAATTGTCTTTATCCGGCTTTCATGTAAAATATGGTTACGCACGTATAAAACTAGAGAAACTATTATTGCTTAGTTAAATAGAAGGGATGAACGTAGATTTGGTGCAAGTTAATTACCTTTTCAAAATCGGTTTTATTAGATTATTGATATGATTTTCAAATTTTAAAGACAATTGGAGTGCACTGCTCATCGATATAGTGCTTCAAACCTCAAAAACGATATTGTAAAATTGTAGATATACTTCCCCAACAAACATTACGTAAAAATGAATGCTGATTTATATATTTAAATTATAATCTTTCTATTTAAACTCTATTTCCCAAAAAATGATTCGAATTGTCACAAAAACTTATGTATTATCACAAATCTCTATCGAGGTTCAAGTCTTACTAAACAATTTGTGAGAGTGAAAAAAAATGATTCGAATTATCACAAAAACTTATGTAATATCTCAAATATCTATTGAAGTTCAAGTCTTACTAGACAATTTGTGAGAGTGAAAGAAGTATATGTGGAGTGCGAATAACAATATCGAAACAAGGATTGAAGATTACTTGCAGTTAAAATTTATTTTCTAAATCCTGCCAGAATCCACGGAGAGAAATTATTCCTCCAATCAAGGTGAGGTTCATACATGCATTAGCCATTAAAGATTGAGATTCTTTTAGCTTTTGCTCATGTCAAGCTCCATTTGGTGCTTTGACTTTTCTATGGAAACTGAATGAAAAGAAATGGTTTCTTGTTTTATTTGTAGTTTTAACCTCTTAAATATTGAGGGATTACTCTTAAGCAGTTTTTTATTTGTGAATTTTGCAAGGGAGGGATGAAGAAAAGAATTCATCCTCCTCTGATGCACAACATGAAATCAGAATTACGGGAGTTAAATATTTGGTCTAGTGAATGCATAATATCTTAAAATATAAATACAATTTAGCTACTTGTCGTGGACATGATTCTTCCTAACTCACGTATGGTAGTTAGCTATTCCACATGTTTAGGGTTAAATTTTCAGATAAGAACTCCATACAGATAGATTTTTGGGGTAATTGAATCGAAGTGGGGTAATTGAACTAAAGGGATTTCAATATAGGAAAAAATATACGTTTCTCACGTATAAATCGTATTTTGAAAAAGTGATTTAATAACATGGATAGACAGTTTTAATTGGTTGACAGAATTATCTTTAAATGTGTGTTACAAAGATGTTTCGTCAAATCACGTGTGCTTCCATCAATTGATAATTACGAAATCATGAGAAATGATTAATGAATCGTTTCTTTTTAAAGTTCAGTGAGCACGTAGCATGTAGCAATATTTGAAAGTTTAGTGAGTGATCGAATACGCGAATAAAAGTTCAATGATTATTGAAATATTTAAGACATTTCGTCAACCACATGGTATTTCCTTAGCCACGTATATATCTTCATCAATCAATTGATAGTTATGAAATTGTGAGAATTCATTAAAGTTTAATGAGTTGACACAATATTTGAAAATTGATTAGAATAGCGTAATTTTTTAAAGTTTTATGAGTAGATACAAATATTTGAAAGTTCAGTTAGAAGAATAAAAGTTGTGAGTATTGAAATCCACAATAAAGGCTGTTGTAAGTGTTGTTAATAGAGCAATAGAACAGACTACTATAAGCGGCTATGGCTTTTTTTCTTGGTATTGAACTGAAGCGAAGGAGAGGGAAAAAGTGGCACCAATTTTATCTTGTGTTGCACTGATTTCTACAAGGATAACTCATCTTCTTCACCACCAAACTTGGAAGGTAATATCAGATTTATTTGTGTAAAATTATGCTTTAAATCTTCCTTAAGAGATTTTCTAGACAATATATCTCTTGAATTTTTGATGTGGTTGTTTGTGGTTTTCTCCTTCCCTTTAGAACCGGCCGCCCCGCCCCTCAAGCGTAATCGGTGAAATACCCAGGACCAAAATCCAGTGGGGGCAACTGCCCCCACTATGCCCAAGGTGGCTCCGCCCGAGATCAGAAGCCAAATGCTCATAATTGTTCTTGCTTAACAATTTGACATTTTAGTAGCCTTTTATAGGTAAAAGTAATGCTAACCATACTTAAGTTGAAGGCTTTACATCTCTAATCTCTTATCCTAGTAATTTGATTTACCTGTACATACAGCTATTCAAAATCAATTAACCCATAGGACATGTAAATATTCATAGATATGCCTTGTGTGTTTGAAACCACCAAGAAATGGTAGAGGATAAATGAAATGAAAAATTGTAAATTTCTAAATTCACACTCTTATATTCAAATGCTCCATATATACACACATAGGCACATATACAAAAAAGGGTGTGAGGAAGTCGAGACTTACAATATCTATTCACTGAGAAGTGAATTTTACTTGTAATGTAGGTGATTGGTGGTTCATATAGTGGTTCAAAATATAGTGAGTGTTAGATAGGATTTCAGCCGTAGTTAATTGTTGTGGATGAATACATGAATGCTCAATAAAACCAGGAGAAGACAAAATTGTGTGAAGTGGAGAGAGAGAGAGAGAGAGTGATGACGCAAAATAACTTATCTAGATTCTGGAGAAGTTGGAATAAAGATGTATATAGAGGAGGTTTTTGGTGGAACGGAATATCTAACGACTGCCACTCCTGTTTTCAACTTATCCCGATGCCATGGTGTGGAGAAACAAGATAACGTGAGAGATGCAAAATTTTATTAGTAAAAATTCTGACGTAATAGTTCTCAAGATGAAATTGCAAATTGGCTATAGATAAGCAGGGTGCATCATTTTCATATTTGCTGCCCACTTCTCGATAATCTCGAGCAGTTCTTAGTACATGATTTCGTAAGCCTTTTCTACTCTCTTGGCCATTTCTTTGTGTTGTCTAGACACACACATCACATGACATATATGTACAAGTATATTTATTATATATGTTGTTAATTTTGAAGTGCCATATGTAGAATGGGAATGTTCTGAAACTTTTGGAGGTTTAGACGTTTAGTAGATTAGAAGAAAAATCAAAGTACTTTGAAATTGCTTTGGTAAAAGATTAGAGCTTTAATTTGACTGAAGTATGGTTTGCATTGGCTAATGTTGTAGTAGATAAAATAATAAACTAAGACTGGTTTTCAATAAATTGGGGTTGCCTACATGAGTCAAATTTTTAAAGCAACAATGATTTTCTACATTTGACTTTCTGATTTGTATTTTGCGATTCTGCAGCCATATGGCTTGAACTTACAGGAGTTGTAGCACAGAAAGTTTTAGTTTTTCTTCTAATTCTAAGACTTTACTTTTGGTTAAATTTATGGATGTTTGGTTAAAGTTATTAAGTTCTTGTTGACTTTTAAAAAAGACAGTTTTTTAAAAGCTTTATTAGAGAAGTTTTTGTGCTTATGTAAAAAGCTCTTGATTCAACTTTTACTAGAAGTTGAAATCTGCATTTATTGGAACTTTCAGTTGACAAAATTATCCTCATTAATTTAGTAAAATTAAAATACATTTAAATTTCCCTACACAATAATATATTAACAAAAATAAACTTTATAAATAAATTTAGAAATTTACCCTCAACACTGTATAAAACATATTATTGGAATTACACATAATGTTTATACTTTTAAGTTTTAACAAATAAATTATAGATAATATGATATAACGTAAAATAATTATGCAACAATAATTAATTAACTACTATTTTTAATAGATTTAATGGGATATGAAATAAATATTATTTATGGAAAAAAAGTATGAAATAATAAATAATTAAAATGTAGTCAAATAAATATGTTCTATATGTACAAGTCATAAAACAAAAGCATTTTTATGGTTATGCTGCCAAACAATCAATTTAATATTCACAATACTTTTTTGATTGACATCCAAACATTCAACACCTTTTTAATATCAGCTCTTTCTTTAAAAGCTCTTCTCACAAATGTTGTGCCAAACGGACCCTTAATGGTCTTTCTAGTGCCAGAGTCGCCTTTTCCAATTCTATGAAGTGGCACTTTCTGTAGAAGTTCTTTTCACGGTTTGTTTTACTACTAGCTTGCTTTTAGAATAGCATTTGGTGTCACATGATGTGATAACCATTGGCGAGCATGACATGTTGAGACACACCAAAAGGGAGTTCCTTTTCTATGGACAGATTTGTAGTAGAATGTTTAATCAGGTTTAAATATCTTGCATAACTTGGAAAACTTTATTGGCAAAAGGTACGGGGACTGTTTAAACTGCCTAATTGCTTTAAATATTCCTCATTTGTTTTTTCAATTAAACTGTTCTTCTTACTGAACATAATTTCTTGCTTCTACCAGTCTGTTATATTTGTTGCGATGGCTTCCTCATCCACATTTTCTTCATGGACCTTCAATGGCAGTATGCATTCTCCCAAGACAACGAAGCATTGTAGCAAGTTCATTTGCAATTTTTTGAACTGTTGCTTTAAACAAACAATTTATTCTATATCTTCATATGCATCTCATGACATGATATCACCTAATGGGAAAGGAGATGACTGGGAACGGGGAAGGTTATCACTCGAGCAGAGGTCAATGCAGAACACTGGAGGTTGGCATAAAATCTTCATATTGAGTAGGGAATAAGTTTCAACTTGAAGATGTTATTGAGGCACAACAATTTGAAAGAGATACTCTTGGTGCTATATTTGAAGTGGCACTTGAGATGGAGAAGATTGAGAAAAACTCAACTGGAAGCCGAATGCTGAAGGGGTATCTAATGGCCACACTTTTTTATGAGCCATCAACTAGAACTAGGCTTTCATTTGAGTCTGCCATGAAACGTTTAGGTGGGGAAGTTCTGACCACTGAAAATCACGTGAGTTTTCATCCGCTGCAAAAGGAGAGACACTTGAAGGTAGTCATTCATTTATTTGGCTTGCTTAAAAGTGTATACAGTTATATTTATGTTAGAATTTTGTATTGATCTTCAGATTCTATAAGAACAGTAGAAGGGTATTCCGATATAAATGTGATGAGACATTTTGAAAGTGGTGCTGCCAGAAGAGCAGCAGCAACAGACAGCATTCCCATTATTAATGCCGGAGATGGCCCTGGACAGCATCCAACTCAGGTACTCTTTTTTAGAATTGTTGTTGTTCCCAAGTCCTTCAAATTAATTTAACTATCCTCTTTAATTTCGTCTGCATGTTACCTTTTATGTATCCATACACACTTCTATAAAGAAGCACCCATCTATAAAAATCTGTAGGTTGTATGCACTATGAGAGTTGTGGGGTGGTACAAGATCAAATCTGAGTTTTCTTGATACTCTTCATAATTGAACGAAATCGTAATTCAATGCATTGTCGCTTGATAGAATAGTTTGGTGACTTAATTTGGTGTTTCATACTAAGGGAATGAGACTTCATTGTGAATTCAGACTTCTTAGGAGGAAACTTCAATTTTTACAATTAGAACTTTGTGTTAAGGGGTTTTTCATTAACTTCCACTCTTTCACATGTCATGTCTTGCTAGCTTGACAAGTTTGTACATGACTATGTTGAGTTTAACTTTTTTTCGTATTTTTGTGCAATTTCATCCTTGCGTGACTTTTTTCTTTTTACAAGGCACAAAACATGCTAGCCTGATTTTTACCCGTTGAAGGTATAGAATCTTCCCTTTTAATGTCTTAAATTCACTTCTTTGTTGAACTCTGTCAACGTGGTCTATCAAGCAATAGATCTTATAAAACAAATGAGGATTTGAGGAGTCATTTTCTTATATAGCACCTCGTTTCTTTTGTGGGGGGTGGGGTTATTGCTGCCAACTACTTATCCTGCATTTGAATTCATTCATTTGAATTCATTCAGGATTCAAACATTGTCTACTTCAGGCTATTAAACTGAATATTCCGTTCATTTCAGAATCTATATGGGATTGATTCAAAAAAAATTTGGATGCTATTGTTTTCTTTATTTTTAACCTTTTAGGTTGGGAATTAAATCTATTAGCCTAATTTGTAAGAGACCCAAAATGGAAATTAGCATAACCACAAACAAGAAAGGTCCATATAAGCAAAGAAATGAGCTGTAGTTGGGGAGCTAAATTTCTAAATGATTCCATACTACCTTCTTAACCTTAAAAAGTTAGCAGGAGGTCGTCTTTATGATGTACAGCAGTATATTTATAGTGTGTTTGGAAGGATTTTTTTTGTGATTTAAAAGTACTTTTTAAAGAGCAGAAGTGTTTTTAGTTGAATTTATAGTTGTTTGGCTAAAGCTAATAATCACTTTTTGACTTTAAAAAAATAGTTTAAAAAACTTGTTTTAGATAAGCCCAAATTTTGAGATTCTCTAAAATGCTCTAATTGAGCTTTTACAGGAAGTTGTAATTATATTTAATGAACAACAAAATTAACAAAATTATCATTAATACATCAAAGAAAAAATATTAATTTATTTACTACATTAATATATTAATTTATTTACCACATTAATTACTTATAACAAATTGTCACTTCATATATTTATATAAAATGAAAAATATATATTGATGTGTTAAATAATATCATATAAATTACATATGTTTGATTTAAATAATTAATTAATTTTAAGTAATATAATATGTACTAAAATAATTATGTTATTATAAATTTATAATTAATATACTAGTGTTAATAGTTATTGTATGATATAAAAAAAATATTATTTATTTTAAAGATAATAATATGATATATATATATATAATAATTAATTACTGTTTACTCAAATATACTAAAATAATGTGTAATTATAATTAAATTAATATATTAATTTCAATAGTTATTACAGGATTTAAAAAAATATTATTTATTTTAAAAAAAATAATATGAGATAAATAATAATTAATTAATGTTTAGTCAAATACACATAAAGCTTATATATAGTACTTTTATCGTTATGCAACCAAACACTCAATTTAATAATCAAAGCATTTTTTGAATTCATATCCAAACAGTCAACAGCTTTTTAGCAAAAGTTTCTATTGTCAAAAGTTCTACTACCAAAAGCTCTAATGCTAAAAGTTCGATTCACAATAGCTGTGTCAAACAAACCATATACTTCCATTTGATGTGTATGTTTCGATGCTTGGTGAACTATTTAATTTTTTCTATTTCATTTCTCCTTTGTACATTGTAAACAGGCTCTGTTGGATGTGTACACTATTGAAAGAGAGATAGGAAGGCTTGATGGCATCAAAGTCGGACTTGTTGGAGATCTTGCTTATGGAAGAACAGTCCGCTCACTTGCCTATCTGCTTGCCAAGTATGAGGATGTTAAAATCTACTTTGTGTCTCCTGATGTGGTAAAAATGAAGGTATGCAATTGCAAGAGACTGGAGTTGTTCTTCAGTTCAGAAGTGCATGGAGAAAATCAACTTTGATAAACTCGCTTTGTTTAACTGAAAAATGGATTGGATGCAAGTCGCATATTCTCTTTCTCTTTGGTTCATTGTACTTGGTAAATATTTTAGGCATGTGAAAGAGTGGTATTTGCTTATTTTTGAATTCTTAATTTCAGGACGACATAGAAGATTATTTGACATATAAGGGAGTTGAATGGGAAGAAAGTGCTGATCTAATGGAAGTGGCTTCTAAATGCGATGTGGTTTATCAAACCCGTATTCAGCGAGAACGATTTGGAGAGAGAATTGATCTTTATGAAGAAGCACGAGGCAAGTACATTGTGGATCGTGGTGTCCTGAGTGTAATGCTGAAGCATGCTGTGGTGATGCATCCTCTACCAAGGCTTGATGAGGTTAGCTTGTGATTTGTGCTTGACATTTTTGTAGCATTCTGTTGTTTTCAATTACATTTTTGTGTACTGATTGTTTTGTGTTTTCATGTGTTTAGATAACTGTTGATGTGGACGCGGATCCAAGGGCTCTGCCTATTTTAGGCAAGCCAAAAATGGTCTCTATATTCGAATGGCTCTTTTAAAGCTTTTACTTCTAGGTTGGTGAGAGATGCTTTTTGTAGGTGAAAAATGCATATGCTGTCTTAAATTTGGGAGCTGTCCCCTCCTAAAGGAGGTGAGTTGTGGATATTCGTGTTAACTGTAGTATGTGCAATTTGTGGTTTTGGTTTGAAGGTTGAACGGGCATAAATGATTTTTGTTTTTGGTTCCAATAATTTTGAAACGCAATGTTTTGTACATCTTTATATCTTTTTGGATAACATCTTCACTGTGTATTATGTCGGACAAATCCAGCTAGATCAGAATTACATTTTGAACATAAATTTTTGCAGACAATCTACTTGCTTGTACAAGCGATTGCAAAACAAATAAGCGTTGAAGAACATGTTATCCGATCTTCAAGTCAAGGTGGAAGAAGAACACTATGAAATGCTATTATTCAAATAAAGATATTAACATCACGGATTTTGGTTTCCTCATCATAGGTTGTGTGCTTGCTATATATGCATTTAGTGAATTAATGATGGAGGCGAGGTGGGTAGTTAATTATTGGCAAGTGGATTATAACTTCATTGGTCTTCTTAGCCCTTCAACACTCAAATTATTATTTTTTTAATTGTTTTAATTTTTAATTTTTTTATTTATTTATTTTTTTGGCATCATGAAAAGGGAAAAGAGTTCACATGATCCGTTGTTGTTAAGGATTTAAATTTTGGATTTTGGCGTAAATGGTTCCTAACCTTTGCCTATAGTGTGGAATTGGTCCTTAATATTTATTTTTTAGCAAACAAATCCTTAATCTATGTGTTTTGGTGCAAAATTGGTCCTTAATATTTATTTTTTAGCAAACAAATCCTTAATCTATGTGTTTTGGTGCAAAATTGGTCCTTATGACAAATATACCCTTAGTTTTAATTAGAAGAAAGTGTATGTGGATTTCTAATCATTGCAAAATATACAAATAGGTTCAATACTTTTATTTTTATAAAAAAAATTAAAGAAAATTAATGAATTTTTTTTTTAATTGACACTTTAGTAATAAATATGTCAAATAAAATTATTATTTTTATTATTAAATAATTATATTATTTAAAGAGAGAGAAATCATTTTTCTCCCACTTTTCTTATACAAAATTTTCTCCCTCTTTACTTTAAAAATTAAGTTAAAAAATTACAAAATGACGTATATAATTTTATGACATTGAACTAATCTTGTTATATTTTTAAATACTAATAAAAATTAATTTACATATTATGTGTTTTATTTTGAACTAAAATAAAATGATAAATTAAAATATAAAGAATATAGTTGGATTTCTAATATTTGTAGTTAATACACATATAACTTAATTAAATAAAAGTATTTGAACATCAAGTTTGTGACAAAGTTATTTTTTTATATATCAATATAAATTTTAAATAATATAATTACTTAATAATAAATATAATAATTTATTTGACATATTTATTAATAAAATGTTAATTCCAAAAAGAACTTATTAATTTTCTTTAATTTTTTATAAAAAATAAAAGTATTGGACCTATTTATACATTTTGTAATGATTAAGAATCCATATATAATTATTTCTAATTAAAACTAAATGTATATTTGTCTTTTTCATTCTATAAGGATCAATTTCGCATTAAAACACATATGTTAGAGATTTATTTGTCAAAAAATAAACGTTAAGAAAAAATTCTATATTAAGAGTAAAAGTTAAGAACCAAATACGCTAAAATCCCTTTAAATTTAAATAGAATAAGATTTGATTTGTTGTTTCATTTGGTTGTGTTGTCTAATCTTCAATATATTGTAATGGCACAACCCAATTTTGACTAAATTTGCACCACCGACCCACAAAGGACGTAGTGGAGTAGTGGAAAGTTAGTACAACCCCAATCAAGTCTTTGTTGATTGTACATAGGTACATCAGCATACTTGTTGTCTTGTCGATTATTTTATTGCTTCATCAACTTACTATTAGATTATTAGAGAAAAGATCTGGACCCCGTCACGGGGTCCAGAAAGTTTCCCCGCCTGGGCACCCCACCTCCCATCTCCCAACGTGCAAAAATCCACCCTCACTATACAAAACAAATGTAATAACCACCCCCCCTCCCCCATCCCCTCATTTATACTTTAAACCCCCCTTCTTCAACCTATTTATTCTCCAACCCCTCATTTATTTATACTTTAAATCTTATTCTTCAACTTATTTATACTTTAACCTATTTATTTACCAACAAATTTATATCTACATTATTAATATAATTAAATTTATTAAATTAAAAATAAATTTTTTATTATTATATTCATTGTATTTTTTTAAAAAATATATAATATATATTAATTTTCATTAACTTATATATTATTTATATCATATAATAAATAATATAGTTAATATTAATTTTATTATTAAGATTACAGTTAGACTAATTAATTAGTTTATATTTGAGTAATAAATCCGGAGCATGATATGGGTAATGTGGGTTCGGCGCATAATATGGGTACAGTACGTACTGTGAGTCTGGCACATGATATTGTTGGTCTGACGAATTCTACGAGTATTGTGGTTGATTTGTGTTATCCAAGCCGACAATCAAATTATTATCTATTATAAAACAAGTGGACCAAACACTAATAAAACAATAAGCAAGGAAATATATAACATTAACTTACCTATTTTATAACGTAGGACAAGTTCTTCTATCGTGGCTACTAGTGCCACATCAATTATATGTGTAAATAAATAAAATATATATTAAACTATTAACGATATTATAACTAACTTGCAAATTACAAAAAATAAATCTGTACAAATAAATGAAAATAAAAAGCAAATTAATAATTTATTACTAACCTTTGATAAATATGAAAAACAACAAGTAGGACACAAATTCGGGAAAATAAATTTAGAAAACAAAAGTGATTGGAAATGTTTGATGTTGGTCAAATTTGGGTAAAGTAAATAAAGCGATTGTGTTGGCCAAATTTCAAGAAAAATATGTATTCTGGTGAGGAGAAAAAAATTATGTATTTGATGATAAAAAATTGTTACGTTGAGTGGTGTATAAATAGGTGGGGAAAGAAATAAAATAAATGAATTTGTTGGGGGTGTAAAATTAAATGGAAGAGAGAGGGGAGGGGCTGTAAATAGTTAAGGGAGAGAGGGAGTGGGGTTGGCTTTTGTTGCGGCTGTAAAAAGTTAAAGGAGGGGGAGGGGGGCTTTTTGCGGCGTAGAGGGGTGAGGTCTGTTTTTCTTGCAGAACGGGTGGGTGGGAAGGGTCAAAATAAAAAATTTTCACTGGCGCGTGACAATCACGCAGCCAGACGGGAAGCTTTCTGGACCCCGTCACGGGGTCCAGATCTTTTCTCTAGATTATTATACTTTGTTGACATATTTTATTATCTTATCAACTTATTATTGTATTATGTTGGTCTATTATTGATATGTTATTATTACTTTTTTTTATTTGCAACTTTTAAAATACAAATGAAAAGTTAAACTTCTATCAAGAGAAAAAATATCTTATTTTTCATTGTATGATACTCTTCATTGAATGAGAATTTGCTAAGAAAATAAATGTAGATTCCATTATAAATGAGTTTTATATTTTAAATTTCGTTCGAAACATATTCAACAAATATCATTTAGCAGAGTTATTATGTTACATATAAATTTATTATATTGACTTTCTTAAATTTCAAACTATACAAAAAATTTAAATTTAATTTAAATTGTTTAATCAGACTATAGGAAGTTTTCACCTCTACTCACAAAAAAAAAAAAAAAAAGATACTTGCGTTTGTTTTCAAAAAACTTTAAAAAAATTAAGCAAGAATTGTTATATCTTCATCATCTCCTCAAATCCATCTCATTCCTCCCACAATTCAATGCTTCGTGATATTCAATTGTATTGAATTAAAAATCTGATTCTACGGTCGAATTCTTACTGCACGTAGGCTAGTATTATTTAAAACATGGGGTTTTTTCTAAAATAGCCACAATAAATAAAATATTTTTTAAAATACTGTTATATATTTCTTATTCTAAAAATACTATTTTTTTATTTTTGTAATACTTGTTGTTATTGTTATTTGATATTTTAGTTATAATAAATGTGTTACATTTGTTATTAACAAACATAACAAATTAACAACAAGTGTTACAAAAATAAAAAACAGTATTTTTAGAATTAAAAAAGGATAATTGCATCAAAGGTCTCCAACGTTTCAAAATCGTTAGGAATATGCCCCTAACTTAAAATAATAGCACCAAACGTCCCAACGTGTGAAAAAATATGCATCATAGGTCCCTATTGACAGTATTCATCCATTTTCTCCGTTAAAACCAAAATTTGGAATACACGCGCTCTATTTCTCCCAAAAAAGCGTCTGAGAATGTGGTTGCAGATAGAAAAACACAATATTTCTCCCTATTTGTCGGTGAAAACCACGGTGGTTACAAATAGGGAAGAAAGGAAGAAATAGGCACTGGCACCCAAGAGAAGCTCGTCCTTTGTACTGCAAGAATTTTTCAGTTAACCAGAGAAAGTTGAAGGTAGAAGGAGGAAGATAAGGATGCCCGCCCTTTGTAAGGATGCCCGCCCTTTGTACTGGAAGAATTTTTCAGTTAACTAGAGAATTGGGACACAGATCTTATGGAGAAACTATACAGTAGCTGTTATACTAGGCAGAGCCATTGATAATTGCTGCAACAAGGACAGAGACTATGTCGGCATCAACTTTGGCAGCAACTGGGGTTTTTATTTCCCAACAAGAAACTCTATATCAGCATGAATTTACCAAAAGATTGATGAATTTGGTGGGCATATTAGGGGGTTAGGTGTGGGTGGTAATATGACCAGTTGGCCTGTGGTAAATTTGGGGAGACCCCCACATGGCCTTTTCATTCATTTTTCTCTCTCACACACACACAACGGAGTAATGACGATCACCATTCAGAATTACCAGTCACAACACGATACCCACAACCTCTACGAAATGAACTTTTTCGAAGACATCATCCACACACTAGTAACTCACGACCCCAACATGGTTTCACAGTGGCTGTCCGATATTGAGTCCCTCAACAATCACAGCGGCAGCCGCCTGGTCATCGGCCTTGACATAGAGTGGCGCCCCAACAACCGGTACTATAAGAACC
Source organism: Forsythia viridissima (assembly GCA_030279155.1). Classification (NCBI taxonomy): domain Eukaryota; kingdom Viridiplantae; phylum Streptophyta; class Magnoliopsida; order Lamiales; family Oleaceae; genus Forsythia; species Forsythia viridissima. Next base: position 2,922,252 of record CM059033.1, read on the forward strand.
CAGTTGCCACCCTCCAGCTCTGCGTCAGCCTTCGCTGTCTCATCTACCAACTCATTCATTCTCCTTATGTTTCGTCCCCCATCGTTGACTTTCTTCTAAATAGAACTACACCTTTGTGGGCATTGGAATTGAATCTGGCAGAATAATGGTGTCTTTATTTGCATATACAGTACACATGTAAGAGAGAGAGAGAGAGAGAGAGAGGAATGGGGGAAGGAGAGAGATCAGACGCTTTTTTTTTGGAGAAATAGAGCGCGTGCATTCCAAATTTTGGTTTTAACGGAAAAAATAGATGAAAACTGTCAATAGGGACCTATGATGCCTATTTCTTCATACGTTGGGGACGTTTGGTGCTATTATTTTAGGTTATGAGCATATTCTTAACGATTTTGAAACGTTGGGGACTTTTGATGCAATTATCCCTAAAAAAATTAAATAGTATTTTTAAAATTATTTTATATTTTGTACTATACAGTGAAATTATCACTTTATATATTGGCCCAGTACCAAACACAAATACTTATGGGCCTCAGCCCACAAATTAAAAAGAAACCAACGACGTCGTGTCCTCCTACCATATGCATAGAGCTGTCAAGACGGGCGGGCCGGTCGAACCCATGTCGGCCCGGAATCGCGGGCCGGCCCGTGAACCGGGCGGGTTGTTCACGAGCCGAAGAAGCTGAACCGCGGGCTGGCCCGTGAACCGCTTTGATTTTTCTTTTTTCTTTTTATGAAAAATGGGCAGAAAATTCAAACTTTCATATTTGAAATGATATTTAAAAAAAAAAAAAAAAAACAAATGGCAGAGAGCCGTTTAAAGTGAAAGATGTGACAGATACGTGATATTTTAGTCTTTAAATATATAAATAAAAAATAGAAATTGAATTAAAAAATTAATAAATGTGAATTTATCATTGTTATTTATTTTTTATTTAGTAATTTAACACATTTTTTTGTTATATATGTACAGAGGACCGATTTTCTGTCCCAGTGGGTAGGAAAATTCGGCCCACCTGCCGTTAATGATAAAGATTGACCTGCTAACACTTCAGCAGGTGGGCCGAATTTTCCTACCCACTAGGGCAGGAGATCGAAATCTTATACGTAAATATATATTTTTTTAATTACAATAAGTAACTAAATTTTTTTAGTAATGTCAAAAAAAATTAATTTTTTATTTATACGGATCGAACTGGGTTGAACTGCGGCCAACATGGGCTCGACCCGAATGGGCCAACGGGTGGGCCAGATTCGTGTTCAATTTTTGTGCGCTGGGTTGATCCGACCCACAACCTGTCGTGGCGCGAATTTAGCCGTCACCGGAGTTTATCTTAGGCGGGCTGACCTGACCTGGACACCTCTACATATGCAAAAACCCTTTGCCCATTGCTTCCCCTCTTCTCTTGTTTCCAGTGACTAGAGCAGGTCTGATCCACCATTTTCAATTGCTAATTTTGTAATAAAATTTGATTTCTTGAGCAAGTTTACTGATCAATTATGCTACAGGGGGAAAGCTCAAGAAGAAGAAGTAAATGAGTGCTTTCAACGCTTTTAAAGCTAATGTTCCAGTGGCTTGGAGCCCTAACCTATACATAACCCTAGTGAGGGGTATTCCGGGTACCAGGAGACTCCACCGGCGCACGTTAGAGGCTTTACGACTCACGAAATGCAACCGTACTGTCATGCGGTGGAATACGCCTACTGTCAGGGGAATGATCCAGCAGGTGCTCAAATTTTATTATGTGAAATGCAGATTAGCATAGTTTGTTTCCATTGTGGTGAAAATTTTATCTTGTTTGATTCGTTTATTTTAGACTGATTTTTCGTTTTGTCTGTTACTTGTAGGTGAAAAGGTTGGTTGTTGTTGAGACGGAGGAAATGTATAATGCAAGGAAACAGAAAGGAGCGAGTCACCGAGCTCTGCGCCCGCCCTTGGTCGTAAATCATCAACCAATACCTGCTCCAGAATCTTCTTCATAACTGCCAATCCCTGAATTGTGAGCACTTTATTTTTGTTTCTATGAACGTTGTTTTGGTTATAATATTGTAACAAATTTTATAAAGATTCATGTAATTTTGAATCATGGTTATCTTAAACGTGGCCTGAAGCATATTAATTTTCTCGAAAGGGAGTATATCATATTTGGGTTTCCTTAATTAACATGTTCAAACTTCAAAGTAATTTACAATTTCTGTGTTTGACATAGAAAAGCTTGGTACTGCCTGAAGCCAAGTTACAATACTTCCTTGTGTATTATGTCATATGGGAAATAACCAAATTAAAAAAATGAATAGGTTGATAATGGCTTTATTAGAAGTTAAGAATTTTGGTACAGGAACTTCAATGGGTGAAGCCAAATTTATCACAGTCCAAAATCGTGATTAACTGCAAGGCTGTCATTTTACATAATGCTTCTCTGTGTTTCATGGATATCTTAACTACAGAAAGAAGTGATGACGTAGCATTTATATGCATTGCATAGAAATTTCATTCCAAGCATGTTCCGTATTGGAATAATGCTAGTACAATTGTTTATGCCTTTATGGCATTGGGGGTATGTCACACTTAAAGTGGTATTTTGATGACGTATTAGGAATGTGTTAACCCCTCTTTTGCCGTGTTGAAGGGAAAATTATTATCTATGCGAATTGTTTTCGTAAAAATCCTCTCAAGTGTTATTTACTAGAGAAATTGTAAGTAGGTCTATCAACTTCTGTATAACTTGAATCATATGAGAATTGGGGTTTGAGCTCTTTGCTTGTTACTTGGTTCCTGTTTCTATTCCATCCAACAAGTTTAAAGAGCTTTCATCTACCTCCAGCTTAAGATGTTCCTAGACCTCTCTCATACTTGATACCAGGTTTTATAACATGTGTACTGTGTAGAAGAAGTTTGTCTTATGGAACATCAAGTTGGGTCCAATAAGCAGGATCATTAAGATATCTGATTTATCAGTGTTTATGACTGCACAGTCCTCGACATACATTCTCTCTGTATACAATATTATGAATACAAATTTTGTGCTTTTATATTGCTGATCTACACAGATTTTGTGTGTGTGTCTGTAGTACTGTTCTGTATTATCTTATAAGCAAATTTTCATGGATAGTCAGACTTAGTCTTTGATATCAAAGTTTATGTTCTAGGTTTATAATGAGTTTAAAATGGTCTTCTTTGCATTTTTGCCTAGGATAGTATGTGGAGCTATTCTAACCAAGAAGCTCCTAATTATTTTCAGGCATAATTATCCCAGTTTTCCAAGTAAAAGGCTTTGTTTTGGAGTATTTTTTTTCCCAAGTACTTTAAAAAATGTTCTTTTTTCCAATGTCGTTTCTTTTCTTTTAGGTTGTCAAACTAAATCGTGTTTGTCAACTAGGTATAATCAGCTACGAAATGTGGTTTTGAAGTACTGAAGTTTTTCAAATCTGGCTGCAAATGCCTATAGTTATGTTTTGATTACATCTCTAATCTACTTGTGTATATGTTGGAAAAGGGACTGTACTTTCGAAAGCTGATCCTATTTATATACATCTTTTAAGTTAGATTGTTGAATATATTAGCATTGACAAGGGATCGAGGATGTGCTATTAATTTGAATTAATATTTTTTGGTTTGATTTTTGCACAACATAATTTCTATACTTGGGATTCAATTTCTTCTATAATTCAACTTGTATATTTTAAACTTATCAGATGGTACCCTGTCTCACGTTGGTTGGTCTCTCGAACTTCATTTCTCCAATTTAATGGTCTGTAGATTAAGTGGAAGATTGTGTAAATAAATCACTGGATAAACCTTTTACTGGCATCAAGTTCCATGTAAGTAGATCAAATGCCCCAAGTAAGAACTCTATTAATGATGAATTGCAACCTTTTTACACCCATACCATATTCCTGCCGTACAACATATTATATAACAACATTCCAGGTAAGCTATCATATTCTTCCACACATTTGTATGACTACGTTCCAGGTGAGTAGAGTTTTGCCTTGGCATAAAGAATTCAGAATTTCTGGTTAACTGACAAAATGCAACTCTTTTATATCTTCCCCACATTACCCATACAACAAATTAATAACAACCTAAAACCCTAGATACATTACTAGATTATAGACCACATCGGTTATCATTTTTATGTTTGTAACTTATTTTCTTTTAGGTGGGTGGGGGTTAAATTTCAACTTCCTGTAATTCATCATTAATTGCTCATACAAAAATAATTCAGGTTCAAGAATAATGCAAGAGAACTTGTCTCTTCGATGTAGAAATATAGAGCCCTGTTTGGTCTCAACTACCTGACCCCTCCCCAACCAAAAAAGAAAAAGAAAGTGTCTTTACATTTAAATGAAAGAAATAAGTGGCAAACTAGCAGCTGCTGCAGAAGTAGCCTTTTCTGATGCATACAATTTGGCAAAAACCCCAATCAGTGGGGCGGTATTATATGTGCAGGGCTCTGTTTGCATGAAATTTCCCCGGTTATCATTGAACTCATCTTTACCATCTGGTCCTCCAACCAGTGCTCCAACAAGAACATTAGGGTTCGGATCTCGCCGTCCATACCAGTTGTCATATCCCTGTGTGCACCCCACAAATCCCTTGCTATCTCTGTATGACTCTATGGATGCACCCCTATGGTGCACTCTCTTAGGATAGGTAGGTCCATAACCCACCAAATAACTCATTCCCATAGGATTAGAGCCCAAAATATATGCAATTTGTGATTTTACTAAGGATAGAATCTCGTGGGAACCCACTAAATCTCCTTGACAGTTGAGCATTTGATTGGTGGTTTGGAGATAATCAGAGTAGACTGTGAGTAAAAATGCTGCACTGGAAACGTACTGCATGTTGTTCCATTGGCGGGTGTACAAGAGGCCACCTGGGGTGCGATGCACATTAGTAGAATTGTTTTTGTTCAAGCAAGCACAGATGTAATGCTCTGCTTTTGATCGGTATTGCTGGAGAATTTGCTTTTGTTCTTCGTGTTTCCCGTTCAATTCCATTGGCAACTGCAATAAAATGATTACATATTTAGTAAGATAGATTAGACAGTATTAAAGAAAAACAATTTTAACCTTTGTGCATTATACAGTCTAATGTCAAGTCGTATGATCCAATATGTATCAAGAGAAGTTAATTTTTGCAAAAACGGTGTATTTGCATTGGATTCTATTTGGTAATCATAGTCCATTAGAAAAGGCTTAAGCACTTTTTTTGGTTAATCTTCCACTAATTATATATCAATCAAGTAGTAAATATTTTGATTTGGTATTCATGAGCTGGTGATGACCAAATTGTAATTGACTAATTGTGAGGCTGGAGGCGGGGTACAGTTTGTCTTGTTGAAATGAATGTAGATTAAGAGTTTAAAAAGTTTGGAAACAGTCTTATTACAATAAATTTAAAAATTATATAACAAAAATGTTCTATGAAGATTGCAGTGTTATACTGAAAATTAGACTCCCGTGGAAGAGTTGGTCAAATCACACAAATTTTTGTTTTTATTTTCAATTATTATCGTCGGTTTGTTGGTTTAAAGTCTTATGTTTTCTCATATTATGTCCACACATCTTAACATCTTCAATTTCATTATGTTCATCTTATTATTGAGAATTTGAATTGTGGTGCAGAATTATATGTAGCAACAAAATAGTTGAATAATTGAGACCTATTCCAAAAATAATAATAAGAAAGGTTTGTAGGAGAGGTGGAAATATTACCATTGCAGCAATTAATTGAAGACCGGCATACTTAACATCCCAGCTGAATTCTTCCATGGCCCAAGTGATCCCACCAAAACAATGAGCTTTCTCAATTGCATAATTCAAATAATAAACCCTGTCGGTGGCCTTGTATAGCCACAAAGCTGCCCATAATAATTCATCCATATAACCACTCACCGACGGGTAATATCCCTTTGCTACTGCTATACTTGTATCATATTTCCCTCTAAACTTGTCACCAAACTCAAACAGCTGCAAAAACAAATGGTATGTTGGATTAAACTAAATCAAGGAAGAGAGATTTTGTTACATATTTAACTCACGAGTCAAGAGTTATCGATATACATGAAATAATACGAGTAACTTGAATTAATTTGTTTAGTTTAAGCTCAAGAATCGAGTGCATTACATGTAAATTTTGGTCAGTAATTGGGGTCACTCTAATTGTATGAAGTTTGATGATCTTACAATCTAATCCAATTAGTTAATTTATTGTTTATTGTGTTTATATATGTTGTTTCACTAGTTTTGGTGCAAATAACCAGCCTTATTAAATTTGGGAATGACCTACCTCGTCTGTCCCTCTAACTACCTCATTAACTAACTTACCTGTTGTGCGTGGTCCAAAAGAAGGTGAGAGTAATGTGGGTTTGCTCTCCTAAACACAATTGAAGCTGCTGCCATGGCTGCAGCAGTCTCTCCGGCAACATCTGACCCGGGGTGATCCTCGTCGATCTTATAAGCACGACGGGATGTCGTCATGTCCTCCGGTCGTTGCCAACAGTAATGATCAGTGTCCCCATCACCCATCTGCACAAAATATCATGAATCATTATTACTTGTTTTGCTGTGTGTCAATTGGGCAAATACAGCATGGATTCATGCCAAATCGAATTAGATGGAGAGGGTGGGAGGATGAGTAAATGAATACCTGAGCCCACAGGACATGAGGGTGAGTGTGTGCTTTGATGAAATAATCAGTTCCCCACTTGATGGCTTCAAGGGCATGGCGATATTCTCCGGCCAAAGCTATCTGATCCTGGTATTCAATGACTCCCCATGAAAGCATTGTAATGGTGAAGGCCATTGGAAGACCAAATTTCACATTGTCACCAGCATCATAATAACCTCCCACTAAGTCCACCTATAGGAAAAACATAGTAAATCTTAATTATGATCCCTTGAAGCAAAATTAAGGAATCTCAAAAACATAAATGTGGTGGACTGAGTCTGACCCCTTGTTCTAGGCCATCTGTGAGGGCAGAATGGTGTCGCCAAGTGACTCTCTGGTTGTAAGGCAGGCGGCCGGAACGCTGCGCTTCGAAGTAGAGGAGGCTCTTGGAAAGTGCTTCTCCATAGTTGAAAGATTGAGATAAAGGAAGGCAAGTGAAGAGGGAAAGTAGAGTTATCAAATGTGGAAGACATTTCATTCTCTCTCCCATTGTCGGTGTTTATTTCTTTCATGCTGTCCTCCTTCCCTTTATATACATGCAAACCATGTGAGTTTGAGTACTTTACCAGGACTCGGAATGCATGAGATAATAAAAGGGTAATTTTGTTTAGGAAATCTTCGTCTGCCACATAATATGTTCGATGCCCACCCACCCAACCAACCCAAGTTATGTTGTGTCGCGTCTCTAGATTCTTAGTAAATGTAGTGTCCTATGGTAGTGTGCAATACGGTAACGTCGAGCTCTACTTTTTCAAGTTGTCGGTCTGAGTTCTCATGTTCGACTTCAAGTGCATTGTTGTATTTCTCGAGTTTTGGCCATTTCGTCTGAGTCTTTCACGGAAAAAAGTTGGACTTTGTGCTTGAACAATGTTTTTGAGTAACACCAACTGTGCATGGGGTTCAACAGATCTCGATGAGACTTCATTACAGTCAACGTGGCTTGCCGACTCACCACATCAAGTCAGTAAATAGCAGGCCACTTCATTTGTGGTGTACAACGACACTAAATTGTTAAAAGGCAAATATACAAAACATACTTACTTTCAGGTTTATCTCCTTGAGTTTATGTAGCAGGTTTAATAAGAGTACCATTATTAAATAAAGGTCAGTAATATTTGGCAAAAAAGACTTGATAACTGCTACCACTAATATTATCCATCTACTCTCCTTCCAAATTGGAGATGATAATTGGGCTATTCAAAGTCAAGAAAAATTTAATCTTATGCTGGTTAACTCTAGTTGTTGCCCAAATCGTGTTTTGTAACATGGGTTGATTGTCCAATTGAAGTCTCAAAGTTCGACATTGTATATCATACACATATTGACAGTCAACAATTTTTAACTCACCAGTAATAAATCACCTGAACATTCCACAGAACAGCTGTTCAATGGCAAAAGTGATTGCTTCGATCTTATACAACAATACTAATTGGTGTTGGGGGACTACATGAATACCGATATCCGTTGGGGGATTGTCTGTTCGACTTCAAATGTTAGCACGATTTGTCAATAATCTATTGAAGCCAACACAAAAAATTCACAGAGAAACAGAGATACTATGATATAGCCAAACCCAATTCAACTAATTAGCACTGCTTAATTAACTGAAATAATTTAGAATGGAGGACTTCATAGTAGGATTCTCAAGACCAACCAACTAGAAACTGAGAAAGTTAGTGATAATAGCATTAACATAATCAGTCTAGTAGAAAGTTCCACATGGCTTTGCATTCATCGCTAACTAATTAAGCAGTAGAGCCTCCTGTCTGATGCAGCATAGCATCAATCTCATCACCATCCTCCATTTCCAGCTGTAAAGAATAAATTCAGAAGTTAAACCTTTTCTTTGGATTATAAAGCGAGCAAGAGAGAAAGGAAACGGAAAAAAGACCTCATCAGGAGTCTGCTCTGCTCGGAGACGGCGACCATCAAACAGAAATGCAATGGCATTCAAATCCACTGACTGTCTATCACAATAAGTAGTCATGAGCTTCTTCAGTTGGGAGCTTTTTTTTATCCTAAAAAAGACTTCATTGCCATCCTATATAAAGTGGACTCATTAAGCACTTGTATGAAGAAATATCGACACAGCTACAGCTAAAAAAAACAGATATTCATTTCCTCACAGAAAACTAAAGGACTTTAAGCAAAATTAAGATTACATGTCTTTAAACTTGTAAGATCATCACTAAGAATACAGATTATCTGGCACCACAAAAGGAATTCAAACAGCTTGAATAATAAGTACTCTAATCACAACACTACTAAACAAAGATACTCATTTCCCCGTAATGACTTATTTTAGCAAAATTTAGAGTACACATCTTTATACTTGTAGGTCATCACTAAAAATGCAGGAGTTATCCAGAACCAGAAAAGGAATTCAAACAGCTTGAATAACTAGTATACCGCTTCCTTGCGGTAGAATCCGGCCATAGGCTTTATGCCTTTATTATGATGATGGATTGATGCGGTGAACAGATTTTGAAGATAATCGGTGGAGAAAGATCAATTAATTGAGGGAGATGGGTTGGGCCTTGTGGAGGTGAGAAGATTTTAGTGATCATCAGTTGAGGAAGATGATCGAATCAGAAAGATGGATTGAAGCAATCAGCAAATTTTGGAAGAGATGATTTTGTGAGGAGAAATTGAAGACGTGGTGACATACGGACATTTAAGTACTTTTTTTATTCCTTGAGCTTAACGAACAGAGCGAAATAGGAAAGTGAGAGAGTCGAGAAAACTCCCTACAGTCGTAATAAATACACTAATCACAAGACTATTCAAGTAAATTTTGTGGGACAAAACAATAACAGCTTCATCAAAAGCTTAAATGATATAGCATACAGCACATTGGTCAACGAACTGTCTATTATTTTTGTTGGAGGGTAAGATATCTCGAACTCCTCCATCTAACAAAAAAAGTACAAAGTGAACTCGAACTTAAACCCTGACAAGTCAGGGATTATGCTCATTGCTCCCATGCAACCAAAAAATTACAATTCGATAGCCAATGAGTAAATAGGGTGAACTCAATGAGAGTATTTATTCTTTTTCTCTCATTTTCTTTTGTCCCTCTGGTCTTTCTTAATCTATGTTCATAGCACATGTCTATCTTTGTCAAACTCCATAAATAAACTTCTCATCTTCACTTCAGTGCCTTGCCAAAATGCCAAAGAGTACGAGGAAAACTTGAGAAAGATCATTTTGGGGTTATGATTTCTTACAGTAAGCATTCTTTAAAAATTCTAACAGAAAACTTGTTTATTTTTTCCTCAACATCCTTTGCCCTTTTACAGATAGATTTCTTTATCATTGAGCAATAAATCAAAACGATTAAAAAGGAATCCCCAATAATTAAATGGTGTACCACATAAACACAACGGAAAACCCTAAAAGTGGATGAATAAACACTCATTAATCTAAAACCCTAGAAGCATAATCAAAACCATCAGAAATACGGTAACATTAGTAATTATTATAAAAGGTAAGAGAAAAAATAAAAAGGAAAAAGTTTAGAAAAGATACAAACCTGGCCCTTGACTTTGACATTGATGTGAGACGACGAATCGCCGGGCTTCTTGTCTTCATCCTGACCGGCGCTAGACATTCTCCCTCTCTGATTTTGCCGATCTGCCTTAGCTTTAGCTCTCCCGATTACTCTTTTCAACGCCGCAGTTTAGCCTTCCAATACCACACACAGTGAGCTTATTTTCGAAATAATGCCTGTTTCATTTATAATAAGGGATTTTGGCGCAAATGATCCATAATGTATGCCATTAATGTGTTTTTGGTCCATAATGTTTTATTTTTTGTTAGAAAATTCTTAACTTATGCTATTGTGTGCGAAACTAGTCCTATAGACGAATTCCATCTAACTTTTTCGTTTGTTGGGTGTGTGGTCTTAAATCTCTTTTAATTTGTCTTTACCTAAAGGGTTAAATTGGTCAACTCACCCTTTTTTTTCCTTATGTTCATTCTTGTATATATAACATAAATCATATCCGTCACGCATATATGTTGGTGAAAACTTTCGAAATTTAAAGTATAGTTTTGACTGAAATTGAAAAAAATAAATAGAATTCAATTTTTGTTAGTATAGGCTACCATTGAGAATAAATATCTATGATATATAAGAAATAATATCAATGTCATTGTGGGCAAAAAGAGATTATAGCGCTGGTTGATGTATGGTTGTATACATTTTGAGGGGTGTCCAACAGGCACAAGATAGAAATAAGGTAGTTCATTGATTTCTTTTGTTTTCTTTTAAATGTCTAGAATCACACTTTTTTTCATTTTTTTTTTTTAAATTTCACACAATTGTTCTTGCAAGATTCTAGTGGACAGGTGTGAGCACGAGAAGGAACCGTGTTTCTATGATTATTAGTAAGTAAATACTAATTTCTTCTTGATTAGGGACATGAATAATGTAAAGTTCATCAACTTAGAATTTGGAAGGGATTTGGCCATGGCCAATGATAATCCATATCCACAACCTCTATTCAGAATGTACTATTGAGTCTCAAACAATTATTAATTCAACAACTAGACCAACAAATCATATTAGATTATGTTCAATAACGAGGGAGTTAGGACTGAAATTATAATTCTTGTATAAATCTCTCAAAATACTCTTAAGACTTTTATTTGGTTGGTTACAAATTAAGTCTCTTTAACCTTTTATAGTTGTACTTCATTTAAATGAACGGTAAATATTAATTTTATTTTACGGTTGATATTATTTTTTTAGATAATTCATTGTAGATATTATATAGATTTTTCTAGAAATGTTGTTTTTACAACTTCCTATATAATTCTTACATATTTTTCTACAACTTCTACATGGGACATAGAGATACAAAATGATCTTGCATTTATCCTCTTTGTTCTAGAATACATATATAAAACATCATTTTGGATAATTTTTTATTTAAAAATATTTTTTCAATTTAAATAGTGATAAAATAATTATTATCATAAAAAATATACTCAACATAAATTATCTAATCAAATTGATTCACTTTAAAATTTATATCATTTCATAACAAAAAAGAATTAGAACATCTTAAAAAGCATTTTACATCACTTATTATTCCACTTATTTGAATATTGTTGTCTATTAAAAATTACAATATTTTATTTTTATATTTACTCATCAATTATATATATAATTTAAATATTTAAGCATTCAGCCATCGATTTTTTATGAAATTAACCTATAAATAAGAACAAGAGATTAATGATAAAAATGAACACCTATTGTTTGAAATTAACGATGAAATTGGACATATTTGTAAAATTGATTGGCAAAACTAGAACATCAACTAATTTTATCTTCTCTTTATTCATATACTTCTCCCTAGTCTTTACATTAGAGACGAGTTCTCTTTATTGTACCATAGCTTGTTTTGTTATTAACTCATCTTCTATATTTTTTTGCTGAACAAATTTCACCTTTTCAAAAACTTCTTCCTCCAATCTCGCTTCTATTTCGTTATCCCTCATCTTTGTTGGTCAATTTTTTTCTTTTAAATGAACAATGTGTGCGAATATTTTGTAGACTAGTATAATCATGATTGGTTTACTTATAATGTCTATGTTATTGAACAATTATATTATTGTAATGATGTACGTACACTCTATTAAATATTGGACCATAACGAGATAGCACTTTTTTTTATCGATAAATATAATGTTTTATAGATCAAAAAGATATGTATAAAATACATTGGATATATCCAAAATTACAAAGAAATCATTATGAAATGTACAAAATAACAAATTGATAATGAATTAAAATATTAGGATACAAAGAAAATAATAGATGGACACATTTATTAGTACTTGTTGTGTATAAACATACAAGAATGTTTTGATAGATTCATGGGCAAAGTTGACAAGAGCCCTACTTTTTGTAAAAAAGTTGAAAAATACCTATTTTTTTAATTTTTCAAAAAATACCTTATTTTTATGGTTTGATTTAAAAAATACCTCATTTTATTAAAAATAATATTTTAAATTATGATGATGATGTGGTATTTATTTTAAATTAAATTATGATTATGAGTTGGCATGATGATGTGGCATTTATTTATTTTATGGTAGTCCATGTACTTTATATAATATTCACTTTAGTCATTATATTTTAAATTATATTTCAATTAAGTCATCCAAAAATTACATTATAGGTCCTTAATCTTTTGTATTTTTACACTTTAGTCCCTAAATTTTTAATTATCTTTCAGTTAAGCCCTCCAAAAATTGCATCTTAGGTCCTTCAACTTTTTACATCTTTACACTTTGATCCCCAAATTTTCAATTATTTTTCAGTTAAGTTCTCTAAAAATTGCATCTTAGGTCATTCAACTTTATACATGTTCAAAGTTTGGTCCTCCAAATCCTTGATTTTAGTGGCCAAAATAATTACAATTTTAATAGTAAAAATAAGTGCATTTTCAATTAAATCTTTGACTTTACACTTGAATTTTCACGAGTAACATATGTCATTTCATCATTTTCATTGAAATTAATACTTTATAATTTACTCATTTATTATTTTTTAAAAAATATATTATTTTTATTTAAAATTAATATTTTAATTTTTCATTGAAAAACAATATTTTTTAATGGATATTTCATTAAAATCAATATTTTACCATTTCTCTATTTTTATAAATTTTTTAAAAATACATTATTTTCATTTAAAATCAATATTTCAATTTTTTATTTTAAAATAATATTTTTTAATGGGTAACATATATGTTACTATATATATTACTTCATCATATTTCATTAAAATCAATATTTTACCATTTCTCTATTTTTATAAATTTTTTAAAAATACATTATTTTCATTTAAAATCAATATTTCAATTTTTCATTTTTAAAAAATATTTTTATACCAGTAACATATATGTTACTATGTGTTACTTGCTCATTTGCAATAAAATCAATATTTTATAATTATTTAAAAAATTCGTTATATTTCTTTAAAATTAATATTTCAATTTTTTTATTTTAAAACAACATTTTTAAACAGGTAACATATATGTTACTTCCTTATATTTCATTAAAATAAATATTTTACTATTTCTCTATTTTTATAAATTTTTTAAAAATACATTATTTTCATTTGAAATCAATATTTCAAATTTTCATTTAAAACAACATTTTTATACTAGTTACATATATGTATTTGCAATAAAATCAATACTTTATAATTATTTAAAAAGACGTTATTTTTCTTTAAAATTAATATTTCAATTTTTTTTTTAATTTTAAAACAACATTTTTACACATGTAACATATATGTTTTTATATGTTACTTCCTCATTTTTTATTAAAATCAATATTTTACCATTTCTCTACTTTTATAAATTTTTTAAAAATACATTATTTTCATTTTAAATCAATATTTCAAATTTTCATTTTAAAAAAATATTTTTATACTTGTTACATATATTACTACTATGTGTTACTTGCTCATTTGCAATAAAATCAATATTTTATAATTATTTAAAAAATACGTTATTTTTCTTTAAAATTAATATTTCAATTTTTCATTTAAAAACAACATTTTTATACTAGTAACATATATGTTACTATGTGTTACTTGCTCATTTACAATTGCTATTTTATAATTTATATTCTTGTAAATGTTTTTAAAAAATACATTAATTTCGTCTAAAATCAAATATTTTCAATTTTCATTTTTGAAAACAATACCTTTATGCGGGTAACATATATGTTACCATATTTGATAACCTATGTTACTTCCTCAATTTCATTAAAATCAATTTCTAGCAAATTATATCCTTCTACAATTTTCTGAATTATCAATTATTTTAAATAAAAATAATATATTTAATTTATTCACTTTTAATATCAACAATTTGACACGGGTAACACATATGTTACTACATGTGTTACCATATGTTACTCCTCAATTTCTATACAATTGCTATTTTATAATTTATGTTCATGTAAATGTATTTAAAAATACATTAATTTCGTCTACAATCAAATATTTTCAATTTTTATTTTTGAAAACAATACTTTTACGCGGGTAACATATATGTTACCATATTTGTTAATCTATGTTACTTCCTCAATTTCATTAAAATCAATTTTTAGCAAATTATATCCTTCGATAATTTTCTGAATTATAAATTATGTTGAATAAAAACAATATATTAAATTTATTCACTTTTGATATCAACAATTTCACAGGTAACACATATCTTACCACATGTGTTACCCTATGTTACTTCATCATTTTTAATACAATTGCTATTTTATAATTTATCTTCTTGTACATGTTTTTAAAAAATATATTAATTTTCATTTAAAATTCATATTTCAATTTTTTTATATTTGAAAACAATTTTTTTACACGAGTAACGTATATGTTACTTCATCGTTTTCATTAAAATCAATAATTTTTACACCGATAACATATGTGTTACTATTACCAATTATTTTCTACCACTACTACTACTCGTCTTATACTACAACCACCACAATCGTGTTCAAATCCCCTACCACTATCTACAACTATAATCACATCCACAACAAATATGGTAACACATGTGTTACTATATTTTAAATTAGGATAACACAAGTGCGTAGTTCTAGCACCACCATTAACACGGGTAACATATGCATTACTATATGTTTTTTCATCGTATTTATTAAAATCAATAATTTGTAATTTATCTTTATTTTTATAGTTTTTAAGAAAAATACATTGTTTTCATTTAAAATTTATATTTCAATTTTTTAAAAACAACATTTTTACACGAGTAACATATATGTTACTTCATCATTTTTTATTAAAATGAATAATTTTTATATTGGTAACATATGTGTTTCTATTATTAATCGTCTTCTACCACTCGTCTTATACCACCACCACCATAATCGTGTTCAAATCTGCTACAACTATCCACAACCCACAACTAATCACATCCACCACAAATGTGGCAACACATGTGTTATCATATTTTAAATTAGAATAACACAAGTGGTATCACCACCAACACTGTTGTCGCTTCACCACCACTAATTTAAATTAAGGTAACACGTGTATTACTATAATTAAAATTAGAGTAACACTTGTGTTACAACCACCACAATTTTCTCCCACTACTACGTAGCTCTAGCACCACCATTTACCCTACTCTACCACCACAATCAATTTAAATTATGGTAACACATATGTTACTATAATTTAAATTAGATTAACACGTGTTACTACCACCAACAATACTGGACCACCACCACCACATATGGTCTCCACCAACAATCCAATTATCACCACCAACATCAACTCTCATAAACAAGGAATGAATAGTTGTTTCGGGTTGTTCTCATCATGCATCATGCATTAGGAAACTCATGGGCATAAAATACGGAGTCTCAATTTAACTTAATAATGCAATAATCAACTAGAAATTCCATAGTGAATTATAAAAAAGAACATCCCAATAAGAAATATAAGCTAATTGGTAAATAAAATGACAACGTCAAACAGAAAATAGTGATAAATAGAAATTAATCATTGTTTAGTCAAATAGTCTATGTAAAAATTAGGTTCAATAAATCACTCTTTTGTTGCAAAATCATGGAACAAAAAGGCATTTTACTCTCTAGTGGTTTAAGGAAATTCATCAAAATGCAGTTTATCATGGTTGCCAATATGGAAATTCTCACCGCCTTCCTTTCCTGAATTCTAAGAATAGATCATTTTGCTGCTCTTTAGTTGGTCCATTTCAAATCTCATGAGGCCAACAAGAACACATAGCTACATTGGTTTTCTTTATGTAATGGTCATTGTGGACGATATTTCTCGGTTCAGTTGGTTATATTTCTTGGAACACAAAAGTGAAGCTCTCTCAAAATATCAGCCACGAACGTGTATAGATGTATGAGATGTGTGAACAGGCGCTGACCACGACCACGACCACGACCACTTGCAAGGCAGATCACATGGAAAATTTACTAAACACAGATTAATTAATACTGGTGAAACACCAACATGAACAGGATCACATGGAAAGTAGTATAGAGCTGCATAGAGAAGAGAATAATCATGTGCTTGTTACAATATGCAATCGAACACAAATAAAATGTGTTCAATCTTCGAAAACAAAAGAAAAAAAATATTCAATGAGGAAAAAAGTAGATTTAAGAGTCAACAAACTAGGGAGAATGTGACAAGATTACCTGCAAATGATATAAAATCCATGGGAAAACATCTCGTCAGCGATGAGCAAAGTGTTCAAAACGAATTATTTCCAGTATCTAGGATGTAAATAATCAAAACAACAATTTGATGAACATGTAAATGAAATGAAATAATGAATACCAGTTAGCTAGAGGTAATTATAACCCCAACTATAGGAAAAAAGCATGTTAAACAGGGAATGAATAAAGGGAAAGCATATCTGGTAGGGCCTAATAGAAGATTCTGCCACCGTCACTTGCAAGCCGGCCACCGCGCTCTGCGTCACCTACGACCGTGCCGCCAACGCCCTCTCCTGTCGCCACGAGCAGTCTCCGTTGGTTCCGTTCTTTGACACTGCCGAGTCCATCGTGAAGTCCACTGCAACCACTAGACTTTTGCCCATCAATGAGCCCATCACAACATATTTATCAAACCAAATGATCTAACCATTGCTTGATTAAAAGAGTCGATTAAAGAAATTGGGGATGAAGAAATCGATTAGAAAAATTGGGATTTTTGGGAAAAGTTGAAAATATAGATTGAGAAATTATGGTTGAGCAATTGGACTTTTGTTTGGGCTATTGACGTGTGGGGGTGTTTGGGTAATAATGAATTTTGTCTATTTTATTTTTAATAGTTAGTAGGGTCAAATTCATCATTGGTTTTTCAAAAGAGGGTAAATATTAATATTTCAAAAATGAAGGTAAATTTCAACTTTTTTTAAAAAAGTAGGTATATGAACTAATTAGCTCTAGATTCATTAGACCAAATAATTTCTCTAGCAAAATTAATTAAAGCCCGATAGAAGCCCATTTTATGGTGTTTGCTTACAAGCCATGTATAGCCCAATTAAAAGCCAATCTTTTCGGTGCATATCCAACTGTCACAAAGGCTTGTTTCAAGTGTTATTAAGAGAGCAATAGAATGGTATTCTTCTCACGTCTCATATAACCCGAACTCCAGTTATACTTGTCTGAGAAGTCGGATCCGGATCTGACTAATTCATAACCTGGGCCCCTAATGACATGGCAAGATCTATCACCTTCGAAACGACCTTCACACAATATTTCCGATGTTAAACTAAAATGCTATGGGTAATTATAAACACACTACTATAATTAATTTATTGCACCACATTTTAATTTTATTAAAAGTTATGAATCTTTGTTCATTCTAGAATCTTTTGTTGCTCGACATAATTTTTTTCTCTAATTTTAAAGTACGGAAAATAGAATATTTTGATAGAAATCATTATTAAGGCCTTCAAGAGTGAGAATCGAGATGTGCTAATTAATTAAATGTTGAAGATAAAAATTTAATTAAAAAAAATTAGAGATTTGATGACTTTAAATATAATTAAAATATAGTACAGCAAACAACAATTATGATATCAATATAACCACTCAAATACTAAGACAAAACCCGCATACATGCCAAATTACACGAGTACCCTAAACCCTCTTTCACATCCATTTTCAATTTATGTTATTATCACCAATCATTATAGGATCTATATTTTATTGTGTTTTTTTCTTTGTTGGTGTAAAATTTTAATCCTTTCCCTTAAGGGCGAGCATTTTTATTGAGAACCATCACAAGCGGATTAGAACTCGACCAAGTTAGCTAATTGGGTTCAGTTCTAATCCATAATTAACTTTTGGTTGTTAGAATCCACAATTGAACAGTTCGTTTCTGATCCTCGTTACACATTCGTATTTTAATTATGTTCCAAACTAATTTTTCTATAAAATTTCAGTTGAATTAACTATTAAAATACTATATACACATTAACAGGAATTAATATCTAATCATTTTTATCTTGTGAAACATAAAATATGAAAGTGAAATAAGAAAATTTACACTATATTTTACACTACAATATTTTATTAAATATAAAAAAATCAAACCAGACCAACCACGACTGTTTGGTTTTGGTCCCATTTGATACCATCACCATACATGGAAACATGTAAAAAGTAGAGCGCTAAACTAATCGACCAGATGATTAGGTTCATGCTCATTTTATTTCTCAAAAGACGTTATACTTTGGCGTTGGCGTTATGTAAAATGCTTTAGTATCCTACTTAGATGTTATTTTACAATTTTTGTTTGTTGTTTTTGTCTAGCTTGTGAATAAGAGGCTCGTGTTTTGTCATTGCCTTACATACTATACATTCCAAATTGACCGAGTCAATTAGTGAGCGATCCAAATCAAGTGGTAGATTTGGGCAGTACAAGCTCGGTAAATTTTACTTAGCACTTCAAAATATACAACTATACAAGTACAATGGATATTGGAAATTGAATTTTTCCACTCTTGTTAGCATTGAATCTGTAAGACCAAGCATCAAGACCCAATTAGAGAGGTCTGTATATTTCTAAATTCTAATTCTGTGTGTTTGACTTTGTTATTAAGTACATGTTTGTGTGTGCTTATATTTATAGGGAAACTTAAAATAAACAAATTGTAAATTTCACCTAATACTTGTGGCTCTTAATTTATCTACTATTTAATAAAACAGCTTTTAAATAAGATAAAGTAAGCACGAAATTGCTTTCTTCACCAGCAATGAATGTATCTTTCTTTTAGTTTCTTAATGATTGTAAAATATAGCTTTAACATAATTGTTTATTAATCCTATGCAGCATTACAGCCACCCCACCAGATTACAACAGACCATGAGTTTCCTCTCTGGGTGACTTCTTTTAAAATACCAATTTTTAATAAGATTGAAATAAAGACAAATTTGTTCATTTTAAAGACTCTTTTGAAGTGTGAAAATGCCTATTACAATCATACTAAGAAGAGCCCTCACAACCGCTTTACATTCTTAGTTGAGCCTGGGAGTGCCTCCAGGGGGTTGCATCTAGCTATTCAAGGAGTCCCAAGTAAATTCAAGAAGAGGGGCACACGCGAGTAAAACAGGAAATTAAAGATTACAAAACGCTGCATTCCATCTCAATGGTATAGCTGGAATAAGTACAGAACAAGGGACGGGGGGATATTGAAATTTTGAAGCTTGTTCATATGATTTTCATAAAAAGACATTATTCGAACCTCTCTAGCAATTTTCCTCTTTGGTTGGGTTTTTACCTCGTATAGCCTGGAAGGGGAAAATGAAGTGAAACATCGATTTGTTGATGAATGGCAGAAGCAACAAGAAACAGAGAAACTATAAGATTACAGAGTGCAGCTCGTCTAATTAGCAGTAGCACTGATCATCTGAAATCATTCGATATGGTCTTCGAAGAAAAGATCGTTAAGAACAATAAACGAGCAACTAGTAACAGAGAAAAATAGGAATACTATGGTTAACATAAGTCTAATAGAAAGTTTTCTACTAAATTCCAGAGGGCTTAGCCATTCAATGCTGACTAATAGAAAGTCCTATATTACAACTTAATACACCTTGGCCATTCATCCTGTACTGATTAAGAAGTAGCACCCTCCAGTCTGGTGCAGCATCGCATCAATTTCGTCACCATCCTCCATTTCCAGCTGTAAAGAAACAATTCAAAAGTCATTTCTTTTTTCGGATCATAGAGCGAATAAGAGACAAGGAGAGTAAAAGGAGAAAAAACCTCATCGGGAGTCTGCTCTGGTCGGAGGCGGCGACCATCAAATAGGAATGCGATAGCATTGATATCCACTGATTGTCGATCACAATAAGTTTCCATGAGTTTCTTCAATTGCGAGATTCTCTTAATCCTGAAAAAGACCTCATTCCCGTCCTATATAAAGTGAATGCATTAAGCAGTTGTATGAAGAAATATAGACGCATTCAGCACTTCTACAAGGACATATCAACAAATCTACAACTGAAAACACAGATATTCATCCTAGTCTTCACAAAAAACTAAATGACTTATCGAAGAAAAATTTAGAGTTTCTTTAAACTTGTCCAGATCATCACTAACAATGCATGTCTTGTCCAGACCACAAGATGAATTCAAACAGCTTGAATAATGAATAAACTAATCGCAAGACCATTCAAGTTAACATTTGTTCAACAAACAATAACAGCATCGTCAAAAGCTTAAGGATAAAGCTTACAACAAAGGTTGACATATTGTAAATTATTATTGTTGGAGGATAGGACATCGCGAACTCCTCCCATCCAACAAAAACATATTAAAAGGAACTCGAACTTAACTTGACCCTGACAAGGTAAACTCCACACAGTTCGATAGCTCCCGTCCAACCAATAATTAATTACAATTTGATAATTGTTCTAATAGGGTCGACTCAATGTTAAGGGCTTAAGGCATGCATAGATGATTTATTCTTTTTCTCTCATTTTCCTTCTTCTTCTATCCCTCTAGTGTTTCTTCTCCATGATTATAGAATTTATCTATCTTCGTCAAACCCCATAAATTCATTTCCACCTTCACTCCCCTCCAAAATTGTTGCAGAGAAGAGGTGAGGGTGAGAATATAGTTTTTGAGTTATGAGTTGCTAACATTATGTATTTCGTAAAATGTTAATTAGAAAAAAAGAAGATTTTTTTTTTTTCCTCAACAATCTTTGCATAAATATCTTTCTAATAAAAACTATTAACCGAAGGAAATGGAATCCCAAATGAATAAATGTTGTACAACAGAAACACAAAAAATAAAACCCTAAAAATTGCTGAATTAATAGTCATCAATCAAAAGCCCAAAAAACAAAATCAAAATCAGTTATTCAACATAAACACAGCATAAAACCCTAAAAATAGATAAATAAATAGTCAATAATCTAAAATCGTAGAAACAAAATCAAAACCATCAGAACCAAATAACCATCGACAAACAAATTGCATAAAAAAAATAAATAATAAAAAAAGAAAAAAGTGAAACCTGGCCCTTGACTTTAACATTGATGTGTGCCGGTGAATCGGCGGGCTTCTTATCCTCCTCCTGACCGACGCCGGACATTTTCACTCTCTATTTCTATCGATTTGGTTTTGAGTAGTTGTTCCAATGCTGCGGTATTTATTTGCGGAGATTTCGAGTACTATCCAAAGAGAAAAAGGGCCTTCTTGCTTATCCCTAAAAACGACCTTTGAATTGGAATTTTCTACTTTCTTTGTAATGGAAAAGGGGAAGTCGGTGAAGATTATTCTGTGGGTTGAATTCTACGGTGCAGATGTGTTTATGATTGATCGCACGGGTGGCAACGAGACATTGAAATTGAATGCCTTGGACCAGATTTATGATGGGGTTTAATGCAATTTCCCTTATTTTCGAAACATACATTAGACGCGGATATTGCTTTGGGAAAATTAAAAGGTTAATGATCGTGCTGGTGATCCCAAATATTATTCGACCATGTTTAATGCAATTTCTCTTCTTATCTAAACATACATTAGGCACGGATGTTGACTCGACAAAACTAAAAGGTTAATGATAAAATCAATTTATCTCAAAAATATCAATATTTAAAAAATCATTTTGAGCATTGATCTAGAAAAATTAAAGGGTCAAGGGACGAGTCGAGATTGTATCCATGGTCAAAACTGAATCTTGTTAGTGAATCGTCCAATTCTTAGACTCTTTTGACGGATTTTAGTTTTTGATTTTTTATTTCTAACTGGACTGAATTTTGAAGCAATTTTAAATTTTTCTTATTTTTGTATCTCTCAATTGTGACAATTTTGAATTTTTATTATCACCTATCACATATTTATTTAGAACGAATGCTTTGCTAAGAAGATGATAATACTATTCAACAATTGAATAAACGTTTGTTTGGTGAAGCTTTTTAATAGAATTTGATTAAAAAAAATTTGTTGATGAAATGTGTAGTTGAAAATTTAATAAAAAGTTCCATGAAATGTATAGTTAAAATTAATTGTTTAATTTAACTTCAGATTTTTAACAAGTTTTTAAGTTCTACCAAATAACTTTTAAACTAATATAGTACTATTATTGTAAAGAGAATATGATCCAAACACCATCGTCAACTAATTGAAAGTGCGTTTGTAATGATTTTTTTGAAGTTCAAAAGTATTTTTGATTATATGACTAAAATTAATAAGCACTTTTTAACTGAAGAATAGCTTAAAAAGTTATTTTAGAAGCCCAAATTTTGAGATTCTTTAAAAAATTCTAATTGAGTTTTTATGGAAGGTTGCAATTAACATGTAACGAAACTTAAAATTAACAAAATTTATATTAATATTAAGATGATAATTTTAATAGTTATTGTACGATATAAAAAAATATTATTTATAAAATAAAATAATATGAGATATATAATAATTAATCATTGCTTAATCAAATAAATATAAAATTTATAAAAAGTACTTTTATAGTTATACAATACTCAATTTAATATTCACAACACTTTTTAAATTCACATTCAAACAGTTAACAGCTTTTTAATAAAGTTCTACCATCAACACATGTGTCAAATGGACTTTTAACTCAACTAGTTGAAATGCTAGCCCAACTACAGTACCCCTTTGTAGGGCACTTAATTTGGTTGTACGCAATATTTTATTTGTTGTAACTCATACAGTTAACATAATAATATCAAAAATAGTAATATTTTCAAAATAATTAGCTTGTTTATATGACTAGCAAAAATTGGTTATTTTAAACGTAATTATTTTTTAGTAACTTTAGCCAAACATGCGTGTTATGGTTTCCTTGGTAGACATGTTGTAAGAAGTGAAAACGGTAGTGGAAGTTGGATCTAACCTATTGTTTGTGTTATATTTGAGTTTTCAATCTTTTCACTTTTATTGCATAAAATTTTAAAATATGGTTCTTGTCCAAATTATTATTAAAAAGTTAATTTATTGTTGAAACATATGATATACTTCTATCTTTTGTTATATGAAAAAAAAAAAAAAAAAAAAAAAAAAGCCAGAATTAGGAAAAATGAAAAAGCAAAATCAACTCCTCAATCTTTCCCGCCTATTGGTAAATGGAGGACCAATTCATGGGACAGAGAGTGTCCGAACACTCATATAATCAATAATTAGAAGGGTCTTTTAGAAATCTAGTCAAATTAAAAAGCCAGATAACCAACAAAATATATATATATATATATATATATATATATATATATATATATAGACACACACATAGAAACAAGAAGTTAGAAGTCTATTTTACTAGTAGTAATTACCCATAAAAAGCAATGACCATGAATCTTGATCAGTTCACAAAGGCAGCAATATGATAACATTTGTCAAGTGAGAATGACATGCTCTAAATAATTTTCATATCAATACATATGAATAAATTAAATTTCAAGAACAAGAGTTTAGTAAACAAAAAAAAAAAAACTAGCACAAATAGAGGAGAGAGACGAGAGGCGTGAGAGAAGAGATGGAATGAACATTTGAAGTGTCGAGCTAAAATTTCTAAAGAATTTAGTATTTATATTTATAGGTTCGAAATCCATTAAAATTTGTAAAAATCTTATAATTAATAAAATCTTTATAAATTTACTAATTATTGAAAATACCTAAATTTCTAAAAAAAAAATATTTAAAACCGATTTAGAAACACCTAAGAGGGTGTCATCAACTCAAATTTTTAAATATTTATAAATTATTTATAGATTTAACGAAATTTGATAGAATTTGACAGATTTGATAAGATTTTAATACATCTCATGGATTTCATTGATTTTAATGAATTTGTGATCTTTTTATTAAAAATTATTATTTTTACCTGCTCAATTGCTAAAAGCAAATTGTCAACCGGAACTTTGGATAAAATATTAAAATTTTACCATACTATCTCGAGTCTATTTTTTTCTTTTCAAATCAAATTATATCTGAACGAACAACTTGCACTAAAATTAATGTTGACAAGTCAACTTTTCATGAAAGCGCACAAATTTCTTTGTTAAAAAACTAGATTAGTAGCCAAAAAAGAAAAAAAATAAACTAGTTCATGACCTATTAATATATATAATTTACCTTTTAAATATTATAAATGAGTAACAAGGCCTTTTTTTTTTACTTTTAAAAGAACATTGTTGACGTCGGAATCTGTATTGTCTACGCGTCAACAGATCTCTAATCACTTCTCTGTCAATATATATGTTATCTGCACACTAGGACGATCGTTAGGCACCAAGATCACCTGAGAAAATGGTTCGATGATCGTTGGTACTCCAACGATCAAATCAACTACCGGTATATATGACAATATATACGGAGAATAAAAAATGATTGGGTGTGGGAGGGACAAGCAGATAGAGATTTGAATAGAGTTTAGGAATAAGAATAATGCGTAAAAGTACGTCATAAATGCGTACCTTGAAATAACCGGAATCTTTGTATTTATAGCTGCATAGTACTAATTATTCTGTGTAAGCACTCAATTAGAACTCTGATTGAATTCTCCTTCCTTATAGGATAAAAGGTAATTGGACATGGACACAATCTCTTAGATTTTCGGTTCTTATCTGATTGGATTTCGAATATTGTGTTGCCTAATTATTGGGAAGTTTGTCTTTGTTTTTCTTGTAAGAATCCTTATGACAATCAAACATGATCTTTCTTCATTTACTTATCTAGTTATCCCAAAATATTAGATTAAGAGAATGCGAAAACCAGCGAACCACTTCAGTTTGGCCTACAATGTCGAGGCCCTTCATGGACTTCGCTGTGATAGATTCAAGAGTGTTGAGATATTCGATATGCCTCCGAGACCCTTGATGGGCACCCGAGGCCTTCGCCGAATCTATAGGGCTTTTGCTGGACCTTTGATGACATGAAGACCTTACCAAAATTGGGTGGTAACAATATCCCCCAAGTCCAATCCTATTGTTTATTTTAGGCGTGAGACTTTAAGAAGGTTTATTAAATGAGGACGAAGACCTTTAGAAAGTGGACATCCAATGGAATATGTAGGGTCACTTCTCTCGTTATATTTATCCATATGAGGCATTTTGAACCCTGTGGAGAGTTCTTTAGTCTTCAACTTATTGGAGAATGGGAGGTCCTCGTCGTCGTCGTCAAGATCGCACGACCGTTCCGGTCTTCCATCTTTGGGCTTCACATTCGCAGTCCTAAAGTCCATTATCTTCTCTTAGTGGTCATCGATGGGCTCGCTACGTTGGCTACTCAACGATTGAGGTCGAGCCACAGACGTCCCAACCCCCAACATGTCGAATTACGCTGGCAGAGGTGATTAGCTTTTCCACTTGCGAGGCACAAGGTCTTTTCTAGTTCTTGGGATTTCGCCTGTTGAGGATTGGCGAATCATCTTGAGACCGACGACTTTCGATCAGCTGGACCTCGAATGGCCTCACTGGGCACGGCTACGCTTTGGTCCATGTTGAAAAGATTGATTTTCCAACAGTTTAAGCTCCGCCTTCATCTAGGCGTTGTCCAACTTTAGGTCCAGGATCTCTTGCTCGACCGTTCACCTCTGTCGTTGCCTTATTCTCTTGCGGCAGTTGACGTTCTAAATGTCCTAAATGATTTCTTGTCCTAGGTCATGTGGTGGAACTCAATCTCATCCTCATGAGAGTTTTATGTCGCCATGGTCTTTCTGACAGAAAACACATTTTTACCACAAGTGTTTGGTTGTGTAACGTTTTTTGTTTCCACAGACAACACCAATCTGTTGACATCGAAATCTGCAATGTCCATGCGTCAACAAATTTTCAATCACTCATCTGCTAACTTGTATGTTACATGCACTAGGACGACCATTAGGCACCAAGATCACCTGAGAAAAATGGTCTAGAGATCGTTGGTACTCCGATGATCAAGTCAACTACCGGTATATAGGACAATATAC
The DNA here is from genome assembly GCA_030279155.1 of Forsythia viridissima. Classification (NCBI taxonomy): domain Eukaryota; kingdom Viridiplantae; phylum Streptophyta; class Magnoliopsida; order Lamiales; family Oleaceae; genus Forsythia; species Forsythia viridissima. The sequence goes on from CM059033.1 coordinate 2,948,909, forward strand.
GGGGAATAAAAAACAATTGGGTGTGGAAGGGACAAACAGACAGAGATTTGAACAAAGTTTAAGGGTGAGAATAATGCGTAAAATACGTCATAAATGCGTACCTTGAAATAACCGGAGTCCTTGTATTTATAGCTGCAGAGTCATCATTATTCTGTGTAAGTAATCAATTAGAACTCTGATTTGATTCTCATTCCTTATAGGATAAAGGGTAATTTGACATAGACACAATCTCCTAGATTTTGGTCCTTATCTAATTGGATTTCCAATATTGTGTTGCCTAATTATTGGGAGATTGATATTCGTTTTTCTTGTGAGAATCTTTATGGTAATTAAGCATAATCTTTCTTTAATTACTTATCTGGTTATCCCAAAATATCATATTACGAGAATACGAAAACCAGCGAAGCGCTATAGATTGGCCAGGAACGTCAAAGCCCTTCATGGACTTCGCTGCGATAGATTCAAGAGTGCTAAGATGTTTAATGGGCTTCCGAAACTTTTTGAGAATTTACAAGGCCCTTGATGGGGACCCGAGACTTTCGTCGGGTCTATGGGGCTTTTGTTGGGCCTTTGATGACATGAAGGCCTTACCAAAATCGGGTGGTAACAAATACCAAATTATAGAAGTTAATGGAGTTTGTACAATGTATTTGTGATTTTCTTTTTATTTTAACCATTCATTGTGCACAAAATTGAATATGAATTTTTAAGGAAAAATAAAACAACAAAATGGTACTTTGACCAAATCACTAAAAAAAAAGAAAAATTCTAATGATTAGAAAATAAAATACATAATATTATCTTATATTAAAAGAAACTCGTAATTTCGTCATTTAAAAGAAAAAATTCATAAAATTAAAAATATGGGCAACATTTGGAGAAAATGAAATAAAGACGTGAAAAATTACAAATTGGTACAAAAGAATTTTCAGCAAAATTTTATGTGGAGCGTTATAGTCTAAGAAGAATGATGTGGTGGGTAAAGTGCGACTGTTGAAGACCCACCACCTGTCGCCGGAGTGAGGAGGAGTAGGAATAGGAGCTAGCTTTAATTGAACAAGAGACAAAATCGAATGATTACGAGATACACAATGAGACAAAATAGAGCATTTAGACAATTCACTTTTCAATTTTGTTATTTGTTATTTTTTTAAGGAGGTATATTACTATTTTTTATCTTTCGAACAAAGCACCCCATCTTTTATTGGGTTTTTGTTCAATCATGTTTGTTTTTTATAACCAAACTCAGTATGGTGTAGAAGATTCAGTGGCGTTCTCCTGGAGGCTGGTGGGTGATCTTATAATGGATACTGCCTACGTGGGCAGTTGACTCATCATTTTTAATCTACTTGGCATTTGTACACGTCAATTGGAATTACCCCATCCCCCGGTACCCATATTCCCGCATACACTACATCCCCAAATCCTCTCACTTGGCTGGGCGATTCCGGTGCCCTAACAGTGCCGTTCTACAATCCCAGCCAAAATGGTCGTTGCCCATCTTCCCGTCGCCGGCGCATACCATTTTCAGACCCTGTGATTCCATAATCTTGCCCTCACTCTCTCTCTCCTCGACGAACGGACCGTCCGCGAACCAGAATCGCGCGACCCACATTCGCACCCAACCTCTGGTTGTCACCCAACACCCAACCTCCGGTTGTCGCCCAACCTCCGGTCACCGGCGCGACTATACTTCGGACGTTGTGGGTCGCGCTATCTCCTCCATTTCGTACCCTCCAGCTCGCACCCTGCAGCTCGAACCCTCCAGCTCGCACCCTCCAGTTCACCTTCCTGGTCTGGTCCTTTGCCCACAAAAGGAATTATCGTTTGCCCATTCTAAATTCAGTACATTTGGTGCGCTAAGCCGACTCCTGACGACTGTGCAGTGCCCGGAAATTAAAATTCTATTTGTTATTTGTAAGATTTGAACTCTTTCTCAGGCGACAAAGCATTGAATTTGATGTATATTTATGAATAAAATGTTTAGTTGGAAGGGTATTAAATCAAAGTCACAGGCTTAAAAGCATTCGGTTTATTGTTTGATATAAATTTTAATTGTGGTAATTATGTCTTGATTTCGCATTGTGTTGATGCTTTGTAATAAATATTGCTTGTTGTATTCGGCATCTTTGTTAATTACGGGACAATTGTAGTTTGAATGTGGTATTGAGCAAGATTCATTGTAATGGATAAAATGATTTTGGTATTGTTGAAATTTGATTAAATTTTTCCTACAGGATAACATGGAATCAGAAAGTGGAGACAACATATTTATTCCTCAAGTTGCAGGTGGTCGAATCCCCATGGTAGGACAACAGTTTGAATCAACTGAGGCGGCATATAGTTTTTACAATCAATATGCTCGTGAAGCGGGATTTAGTGCTCGAATATCAAACAGTAAAAGAAAGAAGGACACGAATGAAACGTATTGGAAATTGTTTGTATGTTCGAAGGAAGGAAAAACTGATGAAACTTACCAACGAAAACATAAAGATGCGGTTCCGCGTGCTGGGGAACGAAATCGTGGACAAACAAGACTTGGATGTGGTGCTAGAATATCAGTGGTCAAGCAACAAACCGGGGACATGTGGATTGTAAACAAATTTGTAGAAGAACACAATCATGCTCTTACTACCCCCAGTAGGGTACATTTGTTAAGATCTCATCGGTCAATCTCGGCTACAAAGAAAGCTTTAACACAACAATTTGCAGCAGCCAACATACCTACTTGTCAACAATTACGTCTTATGGAGATAGATTCTGGCGGTCCATCATCAATTGGTTGTGTGGAGAGAGATTTGAGGAACCATGAACGTAATATGCGGGAAGAGCAAAGGGGGCACGATGCCGAAACACTAATTGAGTTTTTCACATTGGAGAAGGAAAAAAATCCGAACTTCTATTTTGATTATCAGCTTGACGATGAAAATAAATTACTTCGATGTTTTTGGGCTGATGCGGTGTCGAGAAGGTCATATGGTTGTTTTGGCGACGTCGTGGTATTCGACACAACTTATAACACGAATAGGTATTCCATGATATTTGCACCCTTTGTTGGAGTAAATAATCACGGTCAGACTATTCTTTTTGCTTGTGGCTTGATGAGCAATGAGTCGACAGAATCATTTGTGTGGTTATTCTCACAGTTTCTTCAATCCATGTCCAACCAAGCGCCCCCTTTGATTATAACAGATCAAGATGCCGCCATTGCGAAGGGCATATCAATTGTGATGCCCTTGACATTCCATCGTTTCTGCATATGGCATATATTAAACAAGTTTTCAGAAAAGATTAATGCGATGTTGTACAACGAGCAGTATCACAGGTTAGTGCATATCATTAAAGATTCAGAGACGCCTGATGAATTCGAGCAACGGTGGAATGAAGCAATGGAATTGACCAACTTGAGGTCCAATGAATGGCTACGTACCATGTATGACATCCGGAGCCGATGGGTACCAGCCTATGTGAATCACATATTCAGTGCTGGCATGTCTAGTAGCCAACGATCCGAGAGTGGCCACGCATTCTTCAAGAAATATGTGGACAGGAAAAATTCACTTATGGGATTCATCACAAGGTTCAATAGGGCATTAACTCATCAAAGGCATGAAGAGTTGGTATGTAACCATGTTGATCTTAACGAACGACCTCGGGTAATTTCAATGGTTATGATGGAAGAGCAAATGGTTGGCATATACACAAAGAAGATTTTCCTACTTTTCCAGAAAGAGATTGGCCAAAGCAATAAATACATTTGTACTAAAAAAACCAGTTGTGCCTCCATCAAAAAATACACAGTGCAGCGCTTTGAATCGGGCAGTAATTTTCATCGGCAACGTGAGGTAACATACTATGTAGAAACGGACTACGTATCATGCAGTTGTCGAACTTTTGATTTTGAAGGCTATCCATGTCGACATATGGTTTGCTTTTTTAAGAAGAAACAAGTCCTTCTATTGCACGATAAATATATACTACGCCGCTGGACGAAGAATGCCAAAGTTGGCACATCATATGGCGATTCTGATGTATCATATGGCATGGATGAAGGAGGTGACAAATCATTAATGTCTCGACATGGGTGGTTGGCACATAAGGCTATTATGATTGTTGACGATGCCTCGTTGACGGATGGTAGGAGTACTTATCTTCGAGAAGAGTTCGAAAAATTGCATTTGCGAATTAAGGAAATTGACATTGATGGAAGTAATCGCATTCCTAATTATAGTAGCAAAAGTCGGGAGAGCCAACAATTTATAGAAGATCCAAGTGAAGTTCGGGCCAAAGGAAGCGGTAAACGATTGAAGTCTTCGAAAGAGAAAGCAATTTCGAAATGTAATAGACAATGTAGTGTTTGTGGCGTAGCCGGACATGACAAAAGAACTTGCCCAACTTTGACATCCAGGTACATTGATTTCACCCCACTATTATAACATAAAAAAATGATTTTGGTATTACTCTAACTAATGTAAATTATAAATTTAATTTTCAGGTTCAATGTACATACCGATGACGTAGCAAACGAGCCTTACGAAGATGCAACATTCACTACAATTGGTAGTAGTAATTTCCAATTTGGGTTGTAGTTCATGTTGGTTGTATTTTGGTCATTTTTGTACTTTTGTTTACATTGATGTTCAACCTACTTACAATGTCATGTAATGTGTGTAATTTGGTTTTTGGCTATTTCCACATTCAGTACTTTTGTTTAGTTTTGTGTTTTGATATTTGTTTGGTATCACAGGTTTGTCATGTTTTGTGTTTTCATATTTGTTTGGTTGTACTTTTTTTGTGATTAAATGTGTTGGCATGAATTCAATATATGGAAAGAAATGTTGAATTTGAAAATTAAAAATTGTTCCATAATTGTACCTTTTGTTTAGCATCACAATTGTCCCATAATTGTTCCATAATCTAACACGAGGCGGAATCATACTTCAAGCTAATTTTAATATTACAATTTCACAAGAGTTAGTACCACAATTGTTCCATAATTTTAGCAATACATCTTGCAAATATTACAATGTCATTTACATAGATGGAATGCCCTTATTACAACCAATGCAGTACGAATATCACTACAACGACGCAACAAGCAACTTTTACAATCAACTTGTGAATATTGTCCTCCATGTTGTCCATTTTCTTAAGAAGCATCATCATATTACAATTCAATTCTGTCAAAACTCTTGTTTGATTTTCACGTTCTTCATCATTGCATGCGAAGTTGGATTCAACCTCATCGGCCCATGTGAATCCCCCACACAATACACCATCCTGCACAAAAAAAAAAAGGAACACATTATCAATATAATTTTACATACTCCTAACTGCACATATTGGAACAAAAGGAACTGACCTTCAAATTATGACATTTCCAATAACGACGTTGAGGATTCCTTTCTGAGTACGAAATATGACTCTTCATATACGAACCACACCTACATCGTACTCGTGATTGCACATCAATTCCACTAGATGAAGACATTGTTCCTTACCTATTTGTTTATCGAGATTGTCACATAATCATAACATGAATACCAATATCACATTACCAACACAAAAAACAATGCAAATAATTGTTGAGGCTCAGATCATTATCGGAACTACATACATACGTCACCGCCATGGCTGCAAATCACCGGTTGCATGTGTAATAGAGTTTACAACAACCCCATCACTCAAGCCATCCGGGTTGCCAAGCCAAGCTACGGGTCATATTGATACATAGCCGAATTACCAAAATCATATACTTTCATATTCAAAGATCATCATAGCCTTTTGTGAAATCATATTAGCGTTCTCCTGCCCACTGGAAAGCATATCAAATCAACACAGCAAATCACATCCCATATCTCCCTCTCCCCTGAGAAAGTATTCCATCTCCCTCTCCCCTCATAAAGTATTCCACAATTCATTCAAAAACAATATTATGGCAATTGCATTTCCTTATCATCGGGCAAGAGGGAAATGGGAACACATTATCATTCCATCATCAATTCACAATCAACACAACATCATTCCATCATCATTCTATATCATTCCATAAATTCATATAAAAAAAATTCATATAACATGAAATAATCAGGTTCAAATCACTGGGCAGGAAGAAGTTGGGAAACAACAAACGTTATTTCCCAATTTCTATCAACCCTCAGTTTTTCTTTTTACCAGATTGGGCAAAGGACCAGACCAGGAAGGTGAAATTTCACCCACGGCCCGTGAACTGTTGGTTGTGAACTGGAGGGTTCGAGCTGCAGGGTGCGAGCTGGAGGGTGCGAAATGGAGGAGATAGCGCGACCCACAACGTCCGAAGTATAGTCGCGCCGGTGACCGGAGGTTGGGCGACAACCGGAGGTTGGGTGTTGGGTGACAACCGGAGGTTGGGTGCGAATGTGGGTCGCGCGATTCTGGTTCGCGGACGGTCCGTTCGTCGAGGAGAGAGAGAGTGAGGGCAAGATTATGGAATCACAGGGTCTGAAAATGGTATGCGCCGGCGACGGGAAGATGGGCAACGACCATTTTGGCTGGGATTGTAGAACGGCACTGTTAGGGCACCGGAATCGCCCAGCCAAGTGAGAGGATTTGGAGATGTAGTGTATGCGGGAATATGGGTACCGGGGGATGGGGTAATTCCAATTGACGTGTACAAATGCCAAGTAGATTAAAAATGATGAGTCAACTGCCCACGTAGGCAGTATCCATTATAAGATCACCCACCAGCCTCCAGGAGAACGCCACTGGTAGAAGATTGAGTTTGGATAATTATAATTGATTTTGGGAGGGAATATGTAGAATGATTTGAAGCGAAGAGTTGTGTGGATATCATGTTATTAGACCTACATCAATATTTAAAAATAACTTCAAATAAAAAAATCCTAATTATTTACCCCAGTTTCTTTAATGGGCCTTTAGCTCTTTCGCTTCTGATTCTGGGCCCCTCAAATATTCTAAACCTTGAGACAATCGTCACTTGGGCTTACATTTAGGTTCAACTATGAGAAAATAAAATAAGAAATAAAACATTATCAGAGTACTGATATTTCCTAATTTTTAGCTCATAATGTGTATTAAACTCGTAATCTCGTACCAAAAAACAAAAGTTCAAATATATATTTACTTGTTATTACTCTTGCTCTTGTTTGGTAAAGCAAATTTTATAATTTAAAATATTATTAAAGATGAAAAAAAAAAGTTAAATAATATTTATTCAACTCAATTCAACACATTAAAATAATCAAATATGATTGAATCTCAAACCCTCAATTTTATTTCATTTCATTTTAATATGCATCCAATGAGCTTTCTTGAAAGAAAAGCTTACCTTTTGATTTTACGAAAGGAAATCATCTTTTCAACTTCCTTCAATAAATAAATCAACTCAATCATTTTTTTTAAAAAAAAAGGGTATTCATAACAAGTCACACTCATAATTGGAAACCGAAAGGAAAAAGAACAGGAATTGAACGAGTTAGAAAACTTTATACTATTATTGTATAAATATTTTAATTTAACATGTTTAATTGTGTTTAAAGTTACAAAAAAATGTACATTTCTTATAAGCATGTGACGACATACTTCATAAAAAAAATACTCGAATTTAATATGCTCTTAATTTATCATCATATTTAAATTTATTTATCTTTTTCTTCTATTGACCTTCAAGCTTAATTTACAAATATAGTTGGTTGAAACTTTAGGCTAACAAAAAGTAATATTTTTCTTGTTTAAAATTTAAAATTAATTAGTAAAAGTCACATTAATCTCTATTTTCAACATGTTACGCTATGACACGGTCACAAAAATATATATCTCTATTTAAATCTTTATCATTTATTTCTATACTCATTAAAGCCATGAACTACTCCAACAATTCAACGCACATCATTCCCGAAAGACAATTTCGCTGACGTGCCGAATTGTCCCACTGTGACCTAAAAATTTCTGCCGACCTCATTCAAGAAAGAGTTTTGAAATTTATTTGCAGAAACTAATATTGCACACTTGCGACTGTCTTCTTATTAAAATGTTCTTTGGTTGAGTTTTTTTTAAATTCTTTTTTTTAAACTCATTTTTAACTACATATTTTGTGGAATTCACAAATTTTCAACTACATATTTCATCATATTTTATAAAAAACTTTAAAAAATTACTTTTAAACTACACCAAACAAACAATAATATTGTTAAAACAATAACTCATAATGCATGTTTAGTACGTAAAATATTAAATAATATGGAATTGTATAACGAAACAAGATTTTAACTATTTTTTTTTAGTATTGTTCAATGTCATCGAATTTTTCTTTTTATTAGTTTTAAATATTTCTAGTAGCTACGAATGGTTAGTTCCTCATTGGTACTTCATTATAAATTTTTAAGGGTCGGCAAATAGATTTTGAGACGACACGATCCATTAATTAGAGAAAATTCACATATAAAAATACAAAAAAAAAAAAGGAAGAACTTTGAATATTATATTATTTCTTGAAAAAAAAAATCTTACCTAGAAAATTTTCTCTCTAAGAAATGAACTGCCTCAACGAATGAACAAAAATTGGTAGATTCAAATTCTAAGCAACTTAAAAGAAATCAAATTTGATACGTTGGGACTTTAGGTATCAATCTCCTTTTATTATCTTAAAGATTTTAAAATTTTATTTGCGAAGTAAGAAAAATATTAAATTAAATTTTTATAAAGTGTTGTTTGTGGAATGTAAGTGAAGCTGTCTTTGACTTCCCATCGAAAAAATATTGAAAACAAAATGGTGAAGCTGCTGAAATAGTACATAATTGTGACTTTATGAAAATAGGGTCCAATTGATAAGGTAGTTGGACTAATTTTTTCCAATAAAAGTCTTGCGCCTTTTCTCATCTTCCCAACTGCACTTAACAACTTGTGGCATGTAATTCTTGTACAGGTTAACAGAGAGGTCAATAGGGGGAAATAGTTGACCCGGATGCCTCTCTATAAAACTCTTCAATACATACACGACTGTCATGATTAAGTATTTATAAATTAATTAAATATTATTTTTATAAGTAATTAGTACATAATATTTTTATTTTTAAAAGTGATTGTGCAAATCTTCCCTACGTATTAAAGTTTAACATTTTCATCACCAAATCTATATTTGCTTGCACAAAACACACTTTTTGTCCATTGCCATTCAAAAAACTTCGTTTGGTGGACTCTTAAACACGACTCGTACCACTTTGTCAGTATAGTTTCGTCAACATATCCTTTAACACGTTGATGGAGTTTTCGTATGTTTTGCTCAGAATTTTGGGCTCTCTCCGTTTGCACTAGATGAAACAGGATAAAAGTGTGTTGACCAAACTACCCTTATAAAGTAGTACAAGTCGTGTTCCGGAATCCACTTAACAGAGTTTGTTGAATAGTAATGGACAGAAAGTGTGTTTTGTGCAAGAAATATGGATTAGGAATGATTTGCACAATCACTTTTAAAGGTATAGACGTTTTGTGCCAATTACTTTTATTTTTATCTATACATCTTGTAAGATTCACAATTTTTATTCACTTTTTATCTACATATTTCGCATGACCCATTTTTATAAAAGGTGGATTAGGACTAATTATTGTACAACAAATGTCAAATTTTTGGGAAGAAGTACGAGGAGAATGCTTCAAAGGAAATTGAAAAATTAATTCTAATATAGTATTTGTTATACCAAAAGTTTCAGTTAAATTTTCAATTATTTATCCCCATTTTTAAGCTTGTTACCAATAACGAGGAAGGCAAGACTCCAATGCGGTACTGCATTCCTTGTTACCTGCAATATTCCCTGTCGTAATGTTTCGTATTTGGCTACTTATGTTGTCATTGTCTAAATTCATTACGGATGCACAAATTCAATAATTATACTTTTTTTGTTTTTTTTCCACAAACTAACCGTTGAAGTAGAGATTTCTGATTTTTGGTTTTAAACAGTTTTCTTTCTTCTGTCTCATGATTAAAAGTTTTGAATAAAATGTATAAACCCTTTTAAGTATGAAATTTTAACCAATCAACCTAAATAATTGACAAATTTGATGGGCTTTTAGATAAGTAATTTCAACCGCCGATTTACTAATTTTAACCAATTAGAATGTAATTTTATGTTCTTCCAGATAGGCTTCAATCTAAAGTCTAAACACCGTCCTAGTAGCCTTGCTAATCCAAATTTTTTCTCCATTGACACATGAAAATATAGGAAATTAAAAAACGTGTTTCATTTGTATTAAATTAAATAATATTAGACGATTATCTTGATTATATAATGGGTAGATATTCGATCGTCGCATTTTCGGTCACTTATAGAACTCAAACCCCCAAATACCTTTTGGCAATTGGTGAAGCATAGGAATAAGAGAAAACATTGTTCATGACGATTCATGATGAAAATCTTAATGTCTAGATTTGTATAAACTTGATTAGAGTCCAACTGACAAAAGAAATTAGTCCCTTTTAAAGTCATTGACAAAAGAAATTGCGAATTGGTCAAGTATAATTTTTATCTACATATTTCGTAGAATTTACAATTTAGTATTTACTTATTATTCACAAATTTCATAAATTCTACAGTTTATAAGTACTTAAAAAATAATTTATTTGCTCTTAAATAAAAAATAATTTTATAAGACCCACAATTTATAAGTATCATTACTGTAGGTTGACAGTTGAAAAATACATTTTACCCATTCTAGTTTGCATACGTTCAAAATTAAGTGCTTGTTTGGCTGCCATTTTCGTCAAAAAAAAAAAATCTATTTTTTTATCTACAATTTTTGACTTTTCCACCCTTTTTACACTATCAAAAATTTATAAAGTCAAAAAATAATAAAAAAAATTTATTTTTTTCCAAAAAAAAACTCAACCGAATAAGTCCTAAAAGGTCCATTAATCTACGTAACAAATCTAGTCCAAATATTTCGTTCTAATTTATTGAAAAGATGCAGAGATATAGCAGTAAACTTGGAAATCATAGTGTGAATATTTATGCCCGTTACGCCAATTAATCCGTACACTGGCCCACTTCTCTGATAAAGACTTTAATTTTATCATTACTCATAAATAACACAACTGGCAAATCCAACGTTCATAATGGTAAATTGAAATATAACAGTAATCCCCGAAATTCAATATATTAATCATTTTCAGGTAATTTACAAAATAATTGCTTTGTAAAATTATTTACGACAACCCCCTCTACGGCTCTACTCCACTAACTGTACCATTTCCCAACACCACGTACCCCACTCCCCCATTTTCACATCTGTTTTCACTTGTCACCAAAATCTATTTTTCTATATAAGCCTACCCCAAGATATGAAAACACAATCTAGTACTTCTCTTCCATTTCTTGCTCTGTTTTTTCAAGATTCAGAGCAATGGCATTTTCCAGTCAATTTTCTCACTTCTTATTGGCTTTTATTTTTGTTTTATCGTCGCTACAAATGACACTAGGTGATACCGGCGCCATTGGAATAAACTACGGCCGTGTGGCTAACGACCTCCCGTCGCCGTCGCAGGTGGTGCAACTCCTCAAAGCGCAAGGTCTGACCAAAGTGAAGCTCTACGACACCGACTCGGCCGTCCTGTCAGCCCTCTCAGGCTCCGGCATCTCCGTCACGGTGGCGCTCCCTAATGAACAACTATCCGCCGCCGCCGCAAACGAGTCTTTCACTGACACGTGGGTCAAGACAAACATCATCAGCTATCTCCCCAAAACTCTAATCGAAGCCATTGCCGTTGGAAATGAAGTCTTCGTTGACCCTAAAAACACCACAACATACCTCCTACCCGCCATGAAAAACGTTTATGCATCCCTCTCAAAGTACGACGTCGCTTCGAATATCAAAATCTGCTCCCCTGTAGCATTGAGTGCACTCCAATCTTCCTACCCTTCTTCCACCGGGTCATTCAAATCGGACCTTATCGAACCTGTTATCAAGCCCATGTTGAGTTTTCTGAATCAAACGGATTCTTATCTGATGGTCAATGCGTACCCATTTTTCGCCTATATAGCAAATACAGACACCATTTCTTTAGACTACGCTATGTTCAGGGATAACAAAGGCCAAACCGACCCGAACAACGGGCTCGTGTATAAAAGCCTGTTCGAGGCCCAAATCGACGCCGTTTTCGCTGCCATGAACGCATTGGGATTCAATGATTTGAAAATGGTGATTTCTGAAACTGGATGGCCTTCAAATGGAGACGAAAATGAGGTTGGCGCAAGTACAGCCAATGCGGCTGCGTATAACGGCAACCTGGTGCGCAGAGTGCTCACCGGTAGTGGGACCCACTTGAGGCCTGAACAGCCTCTTAACGTCTATTTATTTGCCCTGTTCAATGAAAACCAGAAGCCCGGGCCCACTTCTGAAAGAAATTACGGGCTGTTCTACCCGAACGAGAAGAAAGTCTATGATATACCACTCACACTGGAAGGTTTAAAGAATGAGCCGACGATGAATAATGGGAGCAAGAATCAAGTGCCGGCGCCTCCAAGTGGGGAGGTTTCAGTCAGTAATGCGGCGCAGACATGGTGCATAGCGAATGGGGAGGCGGGAGAGAAGAAATTGCAGGATGCACTGGATTATGCCTGTGGTGCAGGGGCTGATTGCCGTCCAATTGAAGAGGGTGCCACTTGTTATGATCCTAACTCTCTGGAAGCCCATGCATCTTATGCATTCAATAGCTACTATCAGAAGAATGCTAGAAAAAGTGGCACCTGTGATTTTGGTGGTGCGGCCTACCTGGTCACCCAACCTCCTAGTGAGTACCCAACCAATCTTTTTCTCTCGAATATTTTTTTATTACTTAAATTAAATATCTTGAATCAATGCACAATTAAATTTATGGGCTACTTAATTCGGTAATTAATTGATAAAATAATTAATTATTAATGTTTGGCACGTAATGTGAAAGATAAGATGGAATTGCAATTATTATCATCTTAACAATTTGAATTAGTTTAGTATTATTTTAATCAGCCCTCTTTTGGCGTATATATACTACTATATTGTCGAGTACCATATAAAATATTTTCTCATTAATCCAGTTAAATTTGGACATCATTCAATGCCATGAAATACAAAGGATGATTTGTTTGAAAAGGTTTACTTATAATTCTAATCTTATTAAAGATATTTTAATGATGTAATCATACTTGGTTGGGTTTTAACTTTTTGCTGAAAATTTGCTTGTTTTTTATATGTTGCAGAATTTGGCAGTTGTGAGTTTCCCACGGGGTACTGAATTGGACAAGTTGGAGGAATGTATTGGAGTTTAGGATATGTTTGTCAATTATATTATTTATTATTATATAGCAAAGATTATAGGGGGTGGCAATGGTTGGTTTATCTAATTTGAATTTTTTTGTTGTTGCTGTAATTAGTTACCTAATTCTATATATAGGGGGGTGGGGGGCGGGGGGCGGTTGGACTTTTGCCTTGTGTATTCTCTTGTTGGCTTTCTTGTAATCATTTTTTGTGGATGGTGGTTATTATAGTTGTTGATTACTTTTTGTGTTGATTAACCCGTCCATGTACTTTTGTGCTACATTTGTGCAGTTCATTGCAATTGATTTATGTATATTTCTATAACATCAATTAATTGTATTAGAATTCACCAGACACATTATTATGATTATTATATTTATTTATATGTGTAAATTTTTGACAAACAACTAATTCGACCATATCAAGTATTCTAGAAGTGTTATAGAGTCGAGTATCTTAACTAAATAAAACATAATAGTTTAATTTTCATTTTTTACACAAAATTGTAACTTTTTTTTTTTTTTTTTATCAATCTTGCAGTTTCTAGCAAGAAAGGAAAAAGAACATTAAAATCAGAAACAAAACAAAAAAATTAAAGTATAAATTCTTGAAAAAACATTTAAGTTGCAAAACAAATACTATTTTTTTTTATTAGATGACGACAATTAAGAATTTCCATTTCTCCATACATATATATATTTCTCAATATGTTTCATTAAATTTTATTTTTATTTCTGCGAATAGTAGTTTAAAGAAGATGGGAGATAATAAATTTTGTAAACTTCCCACAATAGAAAAGATCTTTTAAAAAAAATGTATTTAATTATAAGTTAATTTTTAGTAATTAAAATTTTAAGGTATAATATGTTAATTTATTATTTTCAATTAAGAGTACATTAAATATTTATAATGGTAATTTTTTAAATTATTCTAAATTTATTTCAAGAAATATATTTGTCTATCATTAAGCAAAATGTAACGTTAAGTTTGCGATTTTGTGAGCAGGTTAATCCAATTCTAATAAAACACGGGGGGAATTTTAATAATGTGTTCCAGAAATGACTAGTCTTGACAAATTTTAATTTCTCTCACTCTGTTTGCTGTTATAAGAGAATTTCAAATAAAATATAAGGAAGAAAAAAAAAAACTTTTTGGGCCAGTTCTCGTTTGAGATTGTTTACTTAGTTTAAGCAAGCCCAACAAACATGGCGTCAAATAAACGTCAATTGACACAAATAGCACAAATCAAGTCAATGTGCAAACATGTCGGTTTAATGAAAAAACTAAGGGTCCGTTTGATTGGCAAATGTAGAAAAGAAACCATTTTCCATGTAAGTTAAAAAACAAAAACCACCCTCCCCTATAAGAAAATATTTTCTATGGAATTGGCCAAAAATAAGGTTAAAGTGGTTGTACCGTAGAATTCATTTTTCTTTTCTACATTTGTATCAAACAGCAAAAGTAGGAATTGAATTATTCAGATGTAATATTTTCTATAGAAAATGTAGCAATCAAACGGAAGAGAATTTATAAAACTAGACAAATACAAAAGGCCATTTTTAAAAATAGTAATTTTTATTAACATTTGTAAAAATAGTAAGTTTTTCTTTTATTACTTTCAAGGAAAGCTTCTGATTGACTTTCTTTTTTAAAAAAATAAAGACAGTTGAAATGTTGAACTGTCGAAATATAATTCAACTGTCAGTATTATAAAAAAAATTAATGGTAAGTTAAATGGTAGTTGACTTTTTTTCCTCTCTCGACAATTTAAATGTCGTTTGACAGCCTGAGCTATTGAACAACAGTTTAAGCAGTTGGTCTCGCTCAAGAGAATTTTTTTTTTGGTCGAACGACAAAAAATATGTGGAATGACAAAAAAAAGTCGAACGACAGCTTGAGGCTCAAGTGTCGTTCGCTTTGCTTTTTTCGTTTCTACGTTTTTCTTCTTCAACCAGACATTAATCCATAAATATGATCTCTTCCAACGAATTTTCAATAATTATATTCAACATATTTTCAGATATAAAAACAATCCAAACTAATCTACCACAAATTCTACTGAATTTTTGTTGTTATTGGGTTGGGTTGTGTGACATTAAGTGGAATTATAAATATAATTTTAAATTAAATTTAACTACGTTTGAATGAGATATGTAAGTATTTTTCACATAAATTTTTTTGACATTTTCATCAATATTTGCATGTGTGCTCAAATCAACAAATTATAGATTTTTGAATTCTCTAAATTCTACGAATCAACAAATATTAATTTTAAATATTCTAATGAATCAACGAGCATTTTGAATATATTTTTCATTGGCATTTATTTCACACTTCCGGTTACCTCAAAACCCAAGTTCTAAAATTGAATTTCTCCCTTATCACAAAATTATTTTGAGATTTGCAAGACTCGTATTAGAAATTAAATAAGAAAAATAATATTTTTGGTCCCCAACACTTAATTTTAGAGATTTTAACATCAACCTATTATTGTTATTGTACAAATTATCTCACACGATGGAAACTGTCCATCTAATTGTTAAATAGGTTTTTTTTTTTTTTTTTTTTTTTTTTTGAAAGGGATCACACTCTTAATATTAATTTTTTTTAAAAAAAAAAAAAAAAAAGCCAATAAAAGAAACAAAAAGAAAAAGGAAAGAGAAAGCCGAGGGGAGGGGAGGGTAGGGGGTAGGGTGAGGTAGGCATGAAACAATTTTACTTCTAATTTTATCTATTTTACATGTAATATAGTGCTTACATGTTTTGTAAACTACATTTCAGTGGTATCCTTGTTTGGAACTACTTGCAATAACAATAAAATGTTGAAGATTAAAGTGTGTTAATTTTAAAGCTTGAAGACCAACGTGATAATACAATATTGCAATTTACCGTAAAAATGTGTATTTAACTGGATTTTCATAATTAAAAGAAAATTAAACATATTCATAACCAATCATTTTTTATTTTTTATTTTACAAAAATATTTGTACAAAACATTATGAAAAATGTAGATGTTTACACGACACAAGATGTTTTCCAATATTATTAGAAATTTTTTAATCGATATTGTTTAAAAACTAATTTCATGAATGTCGAGCTTGATGTTGGTGTTGGTGCTAGGACTCAATCCTAGTCAAAGTGCTCTTGTCAAATGTTATTGCAAAAGAGGGAATAGAAGATGCTGTTTTGTGCCTCCAATGTTTAGCAAGTAAAAAGCAAACATGCCTAGATGTAGATGTAATGTTGTGGGTAATGTTATAATGATCATTTAGGCATTTGTCTAGTAGGTATTAGATGAGTGTAAGTAGAACGGTGCTATTAGATGTAGAGAATTCTTGGAATATTATGTCACGCTTGTACAATATTTTGTGTAGGGACTTGTTTTTTCACTGTAGAAGATAAAAATAGATTGGTGTTCTCCTCTGCACGAACATCGAATTCATATATTTACTTATCCAAAATGATGATTGAGTGACTGAGAAATTGAAGTTTAAAGCGAAGTTAGAAAAATAGTTTAAGGAAAAAAGCAAATGGTTTATCTCAATTGGAAAAATGACAAAAAAAATTTATTACAAATGTGTAATCTAGTGTAGCACAGTCTTTATCTTGTGCGCGCCTACAGGATGGGTGAAAATCACAAACCGATTAACACCTCGGGCCATTGAACTTATATGCGAGCACGACCTACAAATTTCAGTGTACTCTGCAGTCCACATTTTCTTTATTCTTCCAGTACTTAGATATTAGATTAAGGTACAAATTTAATTCGTCAGAGTAGAAACTTTATACTAAATTTGCTACTAGTTCCACCGTTGTATCTTGAGAAACAGACTCTCAGTTATTTTCAAACACCTACGGTGAGATGACGATTTGTTTACACAAGTCTTGATTTGCTTAAAGTTGTTCTCTCTTAAACTGTTGTTATAATTTTATGTTGTATTTTTCTATTCAATTAATAAACATATTATATTATTCATTATTTTTGTATAATTCATTTAACACTTTTTGTTATTTGCACATTGAAAACAAAAAAGGAAAAATAAAAATAAAAATAAAAACTAATTTAGACTAAATCATATATTCTCTATACATCTCTTCCATATATTTTCTAGCCTTAATAAGATGCATATTTATTCCTATGGTCTTGAAGCTCCCCCTCGTAAAGATGTAAGATAGTTTGATTGAGCATAGTTATTAACAAATTTAAAAAGGATTTTGCACATACTGACAGATTAAATCACGATTACTTGAAAAAAACTCCTGAAATAAATTGTAATAAATAATACTGAACAAGATTTATAAATACAACAAATAAAATTTTAATTTATTTTAGGATAAATATTATTGAGGTTCCGAACTTTTGAATCTTGTGACGATGGAAATTCTGAAGTCTGAACCTTCAATTTCTAGCACTCCAGAGTCCTAACATTTAAAAAACGTTAAAACATAGTCTTTTAATTAAGAAAATTGTTAGTTAGTTTAGCTGTTAAATGGTCAATTTTTTTTTAAAATGACCAAACTAACATTTTTCCATTTAAAACAAAAAATAGAAAAAGCAATACAAAATCAAAACCCCATTTTATCTTCCCCAAACCCAACAACCCCCATCCATCTCTCAATGATAGATTGAGATCAGCTGAAGTATACAAATCAATATCATATCAATAGTAACTTGACACTTCTATGTCACTGTCTGGATTTGGACCTCCCCATGGAAATTCTATGACAATATTGCTTGTATTTGGATTAACTCTTGTAATTATTGATTCATTCACCGTGTCGATGAGGTTTCAGGTGTAGTCATAATCATTTAAATATTGAAAACATGTGGGGACTAATAAAGTTTATGAATCGATGTCAAAAGTGCTTAAACTTGGGAATTGAAATGGCGAGATTGAGATTTATTGTAATTGTTGTAATAACTGAACTTTGTATTGGTTCAGTCACACCTCTGACACTTCAAAGGCTCTGATTGTTGGTGGCTTTACCGTATAGGTGGCGGCGGTTTTTGCAACTCAACCAATTCTGATTGCAAAAACTTCGGGTCCAATCAAACCCTTCATCATTGAAACAAGTGGAAGATGGAGGGGTTGCTGGGTTTGGTAAAGATAAAATGGGGTTTTGATTGTGTTTCTTTTTCATTTTTTTTTTTTTATTGGTAAAATGTTAGTTTTGTTATTTTAAGAAAATTTTGATTATTTAATTGTCAAAATAACAGTTTTTATAATAGAGAAATTATATTTGTGCATGTTTAAAAGTTAGAGACTCAAAGTACTAAAAATTGAAAGTTCAAAAACTAATCTGCGTAGAATTCAAAAGTTTGAACCCCATTATTATTTACCTTTTATTTTAATATCATTAAACAATGTACTCATTAGTTTACCAAACAAACTACCTTTACTTATGAAATTGAAAAACATAATATTAGAATTGATATGAAAACGAAAATTTACGGGCCACTTGTACTGGGCACGACAAGCAACGTAATTTTTCCGCAGGATACCCGCACCCACTGCCTACCTTCTGCAGTCAACGTTCAACTTAAAATATTCATAGAAATCCACTCAATTGATGCCTGAAATTGAAACGTGTCAGTCAAATAATGATTCGCGTTAAGAGGAGAGCCGGTTCACCTAATATATTAGTATCTGGCCTTTTGTCCTTCAAAGCAAACACCCTTAGCCGGTTCCCCGGTCAATTGATGCGGGCAAATCTTCATCTATTTTTATGGTCAAACGTGCATTATGGTGGGGTCCATATACTCCTCCAAGTCCTAGTGGAGCAAGTTCGGTCTGTCTTCTCGGGTCGGGTAGGTATTAGCTTGTGATAATTGAAAGATCAATTGCTGCTGTGGTTTAGCCTATGGGCTATATAGGTGGTTCAGTTATAGGGTTAGGGTGAGGGACTGCTAATAGTGTGGGCCAGGCCTGACATTGGCTGGCTAGTCAGTTTCTGAAGGGTCCCTTGCAGCATGGTCCGTTGAAATAATTCCAGGGGCACTCTAATTCTATTTTATGACATTCTTATCCTCCTCCACCCTTTGATTACACTTATCCGAAATAATTGTTGAATCGCATCACAGATACCTCGATACACTTAAAAATGTTGCTTAAACATGACTGAACTGTGTGAAAATGGAAAATGCTCGTGGTAGATGAAGTTCACATATAGCACACATGGCCGTCCAATTCC
Source organism: Forsythia viridissima (assembly GCA_030279155.1). NCBI lineage: Eukaryota > Viridiplantae > Streptophyta > Magnoliopsida > Lamiales > Oleaceae > Forsythia > Forsythia viridissima. The sequence goes on from CM059033.1 coordinate 2,968,388, forward strand.
TTCAACTAGTAGTAGGCGTGCTGCCATGTCAAGATATTGATCACGGTTTAAATTCGTGCCTTTTTTACCATACCTCAAATGGTCTTTAAGACATCAAAATTATCCGATTACATTCAAAACGACACACACGATATATCCCTCATGTACAGCCCGTCAACATAAGTTTGTAATTGATTCTTTCAAGATCCAAAACAAAACTTTTAAAGACATAAATTTGAACATATTCATAGTGCAAAATGGATTTTTGCTCAAATTGATTATTGATGTAAGAAACACCTAATAGTCAAAACAAAAATATGACAAATAACATTCAATTAATACATACGCACGTTGCACATATAACAATTTTCGCAGCATATATTATAATTTATTGACGAACAATGTTAGAGGAGCATAAACACCAATTTCAAACTCGATATTATTAATGTTTATTTATGAACGTCATTACAATAATATTTTTTTGACATTATTATATGGGTAAAACAGGAAAACTTCAAAAAGATATCTTATTTGCAGACTTAAATTATAACTGATGGACAAATAATGTTAAAGGAGTCTAAGCACCAATTTTAACTCGATATTCTTAATGTTTACTTATGAAAGTCGTCACAATAATATTTATTTTAAATATTACACAAGTAAAATATGACAACTTCAAAAAATTATCTAATTAGATTCTCTTCGCTGCAAATGATTAATATATCTTGCTAAAAAAGGGAGAAATAAAAGGAAACATAATTTGTGTATATCATGTTTGCTGTTAATTTTTTGTCAATTTTGTTAATTTCTTGGAACGGGAAGGATTTAAATGTTAATATATTAAATGTTAAATATTAATGTAATAACGTATTATAGTTAAATGGAATCTATCGCCTACCTGCTGCTTGTTGCTGTTAATGTGTTATAGTTTTGTTAATTTATTGGAAAATAAATTGCTAATAAATATGTAAAGAGTTAATGATTTAAATGATTTAAAATGATTTAAATGATAATGACTAATATGAAAAAAGGATTTAAATGATAATAACTGATTATCCAACTACAGGTTCTTTGCAAATATTTTTTTGACTTGGATTCGTCGTCTTTCCCAGCCCATTCTTCGTAATTGTTTGACAGAATCTCTGTAATTTTTTGAAGGTACGAGATGGTTAACTTATACTTTTGTAATTGTATCTATTATTTGTGAATTGGGAGTTTATGATTTCATATGTGAATTGGAAATTTACATTTGTATATTGTTATTTGTGAATCGAATTTTTGAATTTGAATATTTGTCAATTGGGAATTTGAATATAAGTTGTAAATTACAATTTGTGGTGACATATATAAATTCAAAATTTGTAAATTGAATATCTATAACATATCTTGCTCAGAGGTGGATTAAAATGAAAAAAATGAACACTTCCATTACTTCATTAAGAAAGATGGCAATCAATCATCAAGTAACCCAAATATAATAGATGATATTCATGCTCCACAAGATACTCCTAGTGTTGAACCAATTGAAAGTAATATTTCGTATTATGAACATGATCCTGGAAAACGTATCCGAATATCGCAGTATCTAGTTGTGAAACAAGACAAGGTTCGAAAAGCATATATTGAAATGGGACCATTTCAATCAATCTATGAGTATCATTTTTCTAGATTTGGGGTTCAAAATCGGCGATTTCAATCATCGTGGTTCTTAAAACATCCATGGCTTAAGTTTTCCATTGAGAAACAAAGTGCATTTTATTTTCCGTGTTATCTATTTGAAAGTAATACATCATATCCTGGAACATTTACAGTCAAGGGGTTTAATAATTGGAAGAGAGTCAATTGTGACAATTGTCCGCTGAAAAAACATGAAGGGGATAGTAATTCACTACATGGCTTTGCAATGCAAAAATGAAAAAACTTGAAAAACCTACCTCAACATATTGATAGAATGATACATCAACAGACTTCAAAAGAAGTCAAACAGAATCGTTTGCTCATTCAGACATCTGTAGAAAGTGTGAAGTGGCTAGCATTGCAATGATGTGCTTTTAGAGGTCATGATGAATCTGTTTGCTCTACTAACCAGGGATATTATGTTGAATTAATCAAATTGAATGGAAGGGCGACGAACAAATAAATTGATGATGTTGTTCTAGAAAATGCAGCTAAAAATGCCAACTATACATCACCATTGATTCATAATGAGATATTAAAAATTATTGCTGATTGTGTGTAACTTACAATTTGTAAAAAATTTGGGGATGCCAAGTTTTGTATTCTTGTTGATAAAGCAATTGATGAATCCCGTAAAGAGCAAATGGCTATTATTTTAAGATATGTTGATAGTGATGGATTTGTCAGAGAACGATTTTTTGAAATTGTGAGTGTTGTAAACACAAATGCTTTGCCTTTGAAAAAAGAGATTTGTAATGTATTAAACAATACAAGTTCTTGCTCAAAGATTTACGAGGTCAAGTGTACGATGGTGCTAGCAACATGCAAGGTGAATGGAATGGATTACAAGCTTTATTCCTTAAAGTTTGTCCATCTGCTTATTACGTTCATTGTTTCGCTCACCGACTACAGCTAGCTTTAGTAGCAGTGGCAAAAGATGTACATGATGGATGACAATTTTTTCAATCATTAGGTTCTATTGTCAACTTTGTCAGTGCTTCTACTAAGCGTCATTCTCAATTAAAATCAATTCGAGAGGATGAAATTGTTTAATTGATAGCAATATGAGAACTTTAGATTGGTACTGGGTCTAATCAAGTTTGTATTTTGCAACAAGCTGGAGCTACTCGTTGGAGTTCACATTTTTCCTCTGTTACAAGATTGATTTAGATGTTTGGTTCCACTTGTTCGTTTCTTGAGAATCTTATTGACGGGGATCAAACAATAGTATACGTGGAAAGGCTAAAGGTGCATACAAAGCTATGAAATTATTTGAGTTTGCATTTATCTTGTTATTGATGTATGAAGTTTTGCGAAAAACTGATTTGTTATGTCAAAAAATACAAATGAAAGATCAAGATATTTTGAATGTAATGAATTTAGTCTAAACTACAAAGATACTTCTTCAATAAATACGAGATGCTTATTGTAAAGGTTTTATTTGAAGTGTGGTGCAATTTTGTGATACTTATAATATTGATGTGCCTGAATTAGGTGATCGTTATATAGAATGTACAAGACAATATTGTCAACAGAAAAATAATATTATAGTGGAGGACTACTATCACTTTCATATATTCAATGCTATAATAGATTTTCAGTTGATGGAATTGAATAATAGATTTACTGAAAAAACAATAGAACTTATTATGTTGTGCGTGGCTTTGAATCCTATTGATGGCTTCAAATCATTATCTGAAGATGTTATTTGTTCTTTACCTGAGAAATTTTATCCTCTATATTTTACTATGGAAGAGATAAACGATTTGAGAAGACAATTGGATCATTACAAGTGTGAAGTACTTCGTAACCCGCAATTTCAGAATGTTGATTCCCTACCTTAGTTATGTAGAATGTTGGTTGAAACGAATAAGTCACGTTATTATTTTTTTATTGATAGGTTGATTTGTTTAGTGTTGACTCTTCCAGTTTCTACAGCAACAACAGAACGAGTTTTTTCATGAATGAAATTTATAAAGACATCGTTTCGCAATAAAAATGGAGAATGAATTTTTAGCAAACTCTATGATCATCTATATTGAAAGAGAGATTGCTCTTGGTATTGATATAGAGATTATCATTGACAAGTTTGATCGTTTGAGAAATCGTTTGGTGCGACTTAAGTAGTGTTTTAAAGTATTTGTATCGTAGGTTTTTGTACTTTTTGTTGTCTTTTATTTATCGTCTTTTAACTTGATATATTGTATTAAATATTCATATTTAAGTTCTCACAATGCCTTTATTTTGTCTACTAATATTTTTTATATTTTTGAAGTTCTTCAAAAAAACTCATACAACCTACCCTAACAAATAATTATTATAGTTGAAACAATAAAATTTACTTATATTTTTTTTAATATACCCCTACATTAATATAATGTTAGTTCATATTTGTTGATAATAAAATACATTAAATAGAAGCACATTAGAAAAATATTAATTAATTATACTAACACCAAGAAAAATCGAGTATAATTTAAGACATGTGAATAAAAAATATAAACATGTCTTTATGAGACGGGGGAGTATAATTTAGAATAATTTATTGATCGACATGGTTAATAATATTTATAATTTTAAATCTAGAGATAATTATATCATATTTTTATAGAGAACTGTCTATTCGAGGCATGACCGCATGAGAACCACGGAGTTTTTCATAAAAATTTACCACATGAAATCGTGTCACTTTCTATTACTGTGGGTTTTGAATTTTATGTTGCCAGTTACATTGGATGAATAAAAAGTCACGTTAGCTTGGCGTTATATTCTTGAATTTTCATTAATATCATTAATTAGGCCTAGCTCAATAATTTGTCATTGTGCGGTTTTAATCAAAAAAAGAAAAAATCTATTTGTGTATTGACACTTTTGCCACCATGAAACTATGGAAATTCAGTCTCAAGGGTATTTCATTCTCATGCAGATTAAACGTTTTACCAAATCAAATATACTTCAATTTTTTTTTTTGCTCTCATCACATCACTATAAAACTAAAAGTTTTTTTTTTTTTTTAAATGCATACAGTTCTCATTATAGGCCAAATAAGGTGTTAGCTACAAAAAGAGAAAAAAAGATGAGTTAGTAGAAAGAATTAATATTCAAAATTTAAATTATCGAGTTGAACTTAATTATATATGGACCTAATTAACTGGACTCATTAGTCGTGGACTAGCACAATTATAGTAAGAGCATTAAAATCAGCTTTTCTATATTTAAAGACATCTTTAGCATTTTAAAGAGCAATTTTTTTTAAAATATTCCAACAACCTCTTTATTTCCACGTTATTGATTTTACTTATTCCAATATACATTTAATATTTTTTCCTCTCCCTTTTTTTTAAATAGCACTGGAGATCCCAAACCTTTGACCTTTATAACGATTGTGTTCCGAACCTTCAATCACTAGCACTCCGAGTCCTTAACCTTTAAAAAGCTCGCGATCAAAGTTTTTCTGTTAAAAAAAATCATTAGTTTGATTGTTAAATGGTCAAAATTTCTTTAAAATGACGTTATACCCTTTTTGAATTAAAATAAGAAACAAAGAAAAAAAGAAGAAAAAATTGCAATCAACCCCCTTCCTTATTTTTTCTTCACCAATAAATGCCCAAATGCAACGACTCCTGCAAATTATTGAAACTAATATCAACTACTATCAATTTCTACAGCATTCTCTAAAAACAAACAACCAATTAGATTATCATTCATCAAAATCAATTCATTCAAAATTTTACCCATTTTTCCAAAGCTGCCTAGAATGCAACCGCCAAGATTATTGTTTTCCATTACCAAAACAAAAATTGGAGAATTTCCAAGATTTTCTGGAATTCCAAACCGGATGTGTTATCGTTTAAGAAAATCTCTCTTCCTACCTCTTCTTCTCCAACGACTCCGGGGAGGGAGGAGAGTTTGCAGACGGTTGTCATTATTAAAAGTGGTTGGAAAATGTTTCGAAAAACATGAAATACCTTGGTAGGTCTGTGTTTCTTCTTGGTTGAAGGTTGAACCAAAGACAACGATGGTGTTGGTGTTGGTGTTTGTGGCAGTGGCGGTGGTGAAGGCGCTGATGGTTTGCGCCCCTTTCTTGAACTTGGATCCTCCATTACTGAACCTTCTAAACCAGAAATAGGAGAATGCCCATGAAAGATAGAGAGAGAAACATGTTTGGTTGTTGAATCCGAGGTTTCAAACCTTGAAAATAGTGGTTCTTATAAGAAAATGAAAAAAAATTGATTAATGGTTTTGAGGGTTCCATGGATTTTTATTTTTTCTCTTCATGGAAGAGGCTTCGATCCAATGTATTCAGAGCATAAATTGTAGAATTAGAGGTTGGTTGGTAACCAGAGCTTGCCGTCGTGATCTCTGCCAACGACAGCCACTGCGGTAGAAGTTGGTGGTTGTTATGGTTTCGCCCTGTGGGTAGTGGTTTTCAGTTGGGGGTTGATTGGTAAAGGAAAAAAAAAAAGGGGGATGAGGTTGATTGGAGAAGAAGAAGTGGGGAATGGGGTTGATTGCAATTTTTTCTTTTCAATTTTGAAAAGGGTAGTTTAGTCATTTTAAGAAAATTTGACTATTTAACGACCAAATTAACAATTTTTTTAACAGAAGGACCTTGATTGCGAGTTTTTTAAAGGTTAAGGACTCAGGGTGCTAGTGATTGAAGGTTTGGAACTCTATCGTTACAACTTTCAAAGGTTCGGGACCCCAATACTATTTACCCTTTTGTTTTCCTATACTTCTCTCTTAATTTGTATATACTATTTAATTAAATGCAACATATCAAATATTGAAAATTGAAATTTTTTCAATGTATTTAATAATTAATAGAGAGTGAGATCACTCTCAAATTTAATTTTTTAATTTAGATTAAAATATCAAATATTGAAAATTAAAATATTAAATTTGAGAATTAAAATATTAAATTTGAGAGTTCATTGGTACAGAATTTTAAGAATTGACCATTTAAGTTAAAGATGATTTTATGTTTAAAGAAGTTGACAGAGATGTTATAAGGCTAGAATTAGGATTAGCTTAGTAATAAATATTAGGCTACAATTGATTAGCACGAGGTAGAAAAGTCTATGTTAAAGTTACTAATAAAAAGTACTAATTTATCGAAATAAATAAGAAAAATGAAAAAAGTGAAATAAAAAAACTTAATATTTATCCCATTAAAACGCACACGGAGATAGAGAGCCAGAAAGTGTGTCGTGCGAGAGGTAATGAATGGATAGGATGTGGGGGAGGATGATTTCTTTCTATTTTAATTTGTTGTCTCTATTGTTTTATTTTATTATTTAATTTTAATTGAAAGTGAAGGTATTTAATCATCATTTCATTCTAAAACTTAACAAAAATTAGGTTTAGACCACCGACCTATTCTAGTCCCGTAAGACAACTTGGTAACTCATTTTGATACCTCTAATCAAGTAATAGTTAGTTAAACAACATAAGAAAATAATTGACTTGGAGCTTAGAAAAAAATACCACTAGATCAAGTTTTAATTTAGGTAAAAGTGGTTCTTTAAAATGTTTAACCACGCGTCGTGTGATATTGAGATATTTTATTTTTTGAATGAAGTTTTTATGTGGAGGTCCAAATGCCATGCAATGTGAGGGTTGATAGTCAAATGTTACGAATTTTTTTATGAAAACATAATTATTGATTTAAGTTTGAAATGAAGTTTGTGCATGCAATTTTTTGTTTTCAATTCATTCTAAAATAACGATTGATCTAAATCACATATACTTCAAGATCTTGCTTATTTGAACAACTTTTAAATCTTATAGCACTACTAAGTCGAACTAGAGACAAACTCATACTTTTAACACTTTGAAAAAAAGTGTTCTAGTTAGATGTCTATATTTAATATATATATATATATATTTAAACGTGTCTAAATTCAAATTAAGTATTACTACTTTAGATATACCATATTTTTAATATAAGACAATGAAAAGTAACAAGAAGTACGATCACATAATATTGGATCAAATTATTAGAAGTCATATTATGACTAGACATAAAGTACGTTGTAGTAGTTAATATACATTTTTTTTCCTGTTTTTCTTTTAAGTTATTCGACAACAATCTATATATGCTAAACAGCGGGGCTGATTTCTTGCCCCTTTAGGGAGCAAGATAAACTACCTACCTATTGAGGTGACAGTAATTATGCATTTGATGATAAAATTATCAACTGCACACCTGCTGAGGTGCTCCAAGGGAGCAAAAAATCAGTGACGTACTTAACAGTATGTAACAATTTAAAATATCTACAATTACAATTAATGTAATATTATATATAAGTACAGAATTTCATATTTCTCAAAATATATTTATAATACGTGTAAATAGTAAACACACTTGTAAAGTACCTAAGGTGGCTATAAGTACAATTAATGTAATATTAGATCAAAATACATAGTTTCGTACTGCGACTTTACATATTACGATCTTTATTTATATAATATAAAGTACTTAAATGTAGTTATAAGTATGTACAATTATGTCACCAATAACGAAGTGAAGGCATAACTCCATTCATTGAACGCTACCATTGTCTATTACGCCATACTTTCTGCTCTTTCACGCAAATAAGGATGCATAGAAAAAGACCTAACGAAACTGCGACCAAACAATTACTACCCAATTAATTGAAGAAATAAAAAATACAAAATTACAAGGGTTTTTTGGTCTTTCCGTAAAGTTATTAGTGTAGTCGGTTTGTGGGGGCGTGTGAGAAGGCAGAGAAATCGAGAAAGCAAAAGAAACCCACCAAAAAAAAAAAGGAAAAAAAGAAAAAAAAAAAAAAAAACTCTGTTCTTTCTCTCTCTCCACCCATTTCTCTTTTCACACACAACACACAGTAGAGAGAGAAAAAATTATCACAACCTGGTCTCATTTCTCTCTGGTTTTGTTTGTTTTTTTCTGTACATATATGTTTTCTTAATACCCTTATTCTCTCTCTAATATATATCTATAGCTTTCTCTTTTGAGAGAAAGATTTGATAGTTTTCATTTTCGTAAATTAAATTTTTGTGGCTGTATTGTTCGATTTTGACGATGAGGCGAGGCAGAGCACCGGCGGCGGCGGCTAGGCAACTGGTGGCCAATGGCGGAGAAGCTAACGGATCTGGAGGATCTAAGGAGATCAGATTTCGGGGAGTTAGAAAGCGACCGTGGGGAAAATTTGCTGCGGAGATCAGAGACCCTTGGAAGAAGACTCGGGTGTGGCTTGGCACGTTTGATTCTGCTGAAGACGCGGCTCGAGCCTACGACGCCGCTGCTCGATCTCTCCGAGGACCGAAGGCTAAGACGAACTTCTCGTTACCCAACAACCAGAACGGCGTTTTCAACCCTCAGAGTTTTAATAATCAACAGATCAATAACCAGCCTAACGATCCATTCATGGTTGATCCTCGATTTTACCCTCAGGACCACCAGATTGTTGGCCCGCAGAGGCCCACCTCCAGCGGCATGAGCAGCACCGTCGAGTCGTTTAGCGGACCCAGGCCGCCGCCGCCGCCGAAACTCGTCCAGCCGCAAAGGAGGTACCCCAGATCGCCGCCGATGTCTCCTGACGACTGTCACAGCGACTGTGATTCCTCTTCTTCTGTTGTGGATGATGGTGAATGCGACATAGCCTCCTCCTCTTGTAAAAAGCCGTTGCCTTTCGACCTCAACTTCCCGCCGCCAATGGACGCTGACGTGTGCGACCTAGCTTGCACGGCCCTACGACTCTGATGTGTTCCTTGATGACGGCCGAATCATTTGGAAGAAACCCATCTGGTTAAATTACTCAAAAAAATTTCTTTTTCTTTTTAACTTTTTTGTTTTTATTTTGCGGAGAAAAGCCCTAAAAAATGAAAAATGCTCATAGCTAGGGTAAAGCCTTTGGTGAGATAAAAATTTAGGTGGGTTGAAGGTCAGTCTGCTATGGGTGTCCTGTTGTTTGAAGAGAAATTACTTGATTTTAGATTTATAAACTTGATGTTAATGGATAATAGACGATATTATGCTGGATGGATATTCAGAGTGTCTCCTTGTGATACGATGGTCTTTCGATGATTGCGCATCGTCGACTATCCATTGACTTCTTTGGAATGTATATGAAATCTGTTGTTGAGGACATGTGTATTGGTTTATTTACTTTTAAAACTAGATGTAAGAACATCTATGACTGTTCTATTGTGTATTGTTTCAGGATTTTTCTCATGTTGCTCTAAGATGTCTAATTCCAGATTGTTTGTAAAAATGGAAATTTCATCTAATTCAATTCGTACGATAATTTTTGTTCCTTATTAAGATCATTTCATTTGCTTCATATGGTATACCATTCTTGTGGATGATGTGAGCTGCATATTGTTTATTAGTGTTATACATCTAATGCGATTAAAAAGTTTGTCATTAGTTATCATGATTGACTGGTATGAACTCTAGTTTATCTTGCAGGCTCGTTTGAATTGTTTGCTTATCTGCATTTCTTGTTTGGTTTGGCTCACTCGTAAGGTTTGATATACTGTCCTTCCTTAGATTTAACTACTTAGGTTTGCTATTATCTATTGATTAAGATATGAGTTTCGAAAGCAATCTTCTTGGCTTTTTGTGAAGTTCAAGTTTTTACCTTTGTGCTTTTGCACTTAACAAGAACCCTTCTTTACTCAAGGCCTAGGGTGCTTTACACTTTCTCTTTTTTGTTTTTACATAATTCTTGTCCAAGACTTGTGCATGAGATTGCCGCTTTGTTTAAAATCACCTCATGCAAGTTTGATGTGTTTCATGAATTTTTGGTAACCGTTCGTCATGGTTAGATTTCCATAATGATTAGTTATTTAATGCGTCTGCGTGTACATTTTTACTAGCCGATCATTATGGTTAGATTTTATAAATGATTGGTCATTAATATGCCGTTATGGGTTTACGACCTGCATTGTCCATGTCCCGACAAAATAGAAGTCGGTTTGGAATTTATACAATCATTTGTGTGCAAGTTTTTACACTCATTCTCTACCTTGTACATTCTTGCATACTGTGTTTTTAGTTGCCTCATTAATTTGCTTAAACCATACTATCCTTCTGCACGGGAAATTTGTATATCGAATTTTCCATTTGAATTAGTGAAGTGCATTGTAGAGTTGTCATGGTTAGCGAATCCATTTGTGTGTTTGTTGTGGAGATCAGTAGCATTCACACGGGCTGTTCTGTATAACCTGTTATTTTGGTGGATTATTGTGTTCATTCTGTAATCAAAATCTACTTTTGTAAGTTGTCATTATAGAGAAAGCAGATTCTCAGGTGGCAATGGAAAACGAGTAATCTCAATGGACAGTTGTTATGCTCAGTTCATTGAATTGATCAATGACCATCTGGCGACATGGTTCAATCCGAATGTTCAGTTTGTTGTAGCCTGACCTCTTGTTGATCCACTCATCTGTTTAGTTCTTAAAGATTTCTTCCTGGTTAGATAGAAGTACATGTCCTGAAATGTTTCACAATATATGGCCTTTTTTTCTTATGATCAGTGTTTAGTTAGGCGATGACTTGTAAAGGACTGAGCAAACAAAGGATCAGAAAACTAGGATCATTAGGCCATGTAATGACAGATATGTGCATTGGGTGCATCGTTTGGCCTGTAGAATTAATTAAATCACACTGAGAAACTATAATAAATAAAATTTTAGTTCTTTAACACTTCAGTGTCTAGGTTGGGTATTGATCTCTTACCTACTTATGTTGCCTATTTGTAATATCTATGTTGAGGTGACATCACATAATTAGTAGTTCAAGGTTCCACATTTATTATTTTTATCAATCATGTGATATTACATCAGCGTGGGCATTATAAGTGGACAATATAAGTGTGTAAAAGATCAAAACTCCTATCTAGGTTAGGGTAAATCAATCCTGATCTCCTAATACTAAATAAAATCAATGACTACTTTACTTTCAACATTATTTTTCAACAAGTCACTGTACTTTTATTTTTACAGTCGTTTTGAATTGTTTGGAAAATTCGACGATTTTGTTTTATACATAATTGAAATTGTTAATTTGGAAATGGAAGGAGACGAAACGATTGGTGGAAAACAATGTTTGAAAATGAAGGGAAAAAAAATTAAAACTTTAATTGACATAGACAATGTGAACTCTCTAGTTCATTAGGGAGCGCACCATTGTTGTATCGTGTATGTTAATGTTTATATAGTGCTTGAAAACATGTATATATTGTCGTGCTCGGTACAAGCTTAAGAAAATGGCTAGTGCAAATCACAAAGTTGCTGGATGTTGCTTTTAAGACTAGGTTTGGCCAACGACTTGCACTCTTTATCATTCATTACCGGCCATGTAGACTACCAGGCTCATGTCTTTGTTCAAAATTTGAAGAAAATTATTTTTGAATATTCGTTCCCATTACCAACCAATCAATTTTGGTCAATTATGACTGATTATTAAGACATTAAGCTAAAAATTGATATTTGAAGTAGACATACTTTATTCTTTTAAGTTCTCCGCAATGAACTTGTGGGTTCGTCCTCTTCAGAATTTTCATTTGGTTTTCAAGAAAAATAATATTTATGCTCATATAGTATGATTCTAAATCGAAACATGTCTATACAACATAAGCTAAATGAAATGTACTAAATTTAACTATTTGGAGAAACTCTCTCCATAGTATATACATTTATGTACGTATATATGTTATCTCTCTATGGACTAATTATTAGTCTTTCGTCGAATTTTGAGAATCTATTTATTGTAGATATTTTTTTTTTTTTTTTTTTTTTATCAATTTAGAAAATAACTTATTTTTAGACTTTTGGATTTGATGTTAGAAAAGCTAGAGCTTCGTGTGTAAAAACATGTTGACCAAACAAGTAACAACTATATATAGGTGTAGTATGGATTACATGGAACAAATTGTTTCTTGCCCTTTCTATGAGTTACGTTTCTTAAAGGTGTATTTATCTTTGGAGAACATATCACAATATTACCGCATGCGCAGGGTCCGAACCCAAATAAAAATTGCTGCAAATAACAGTATTTGATGCCTTCAATTTTGATGACAATTATAATTTATAGTGCATGGAATAATAATAATAAAATGAATTATAGAAAGAAAAAAAAGGGATGCTCAGATGCACATTTAATTAATCTGAAGATCAGACCGTTGTGGTGAACCCATCACAACTAGTTGCACAAATATCTCTTCACGGAATCCCGATTTGTGCACCATCTGGGAATCAAACCCGGGTATGTACCTGTGGCTGGGTATTATTCCACCACTAGACAATGGTGCTTCATTGATTCTACTTGCAATTTATTCTGATTTTGGTAATAATGTAAAGTGAATCACTAACTAATTAACTATTGAAAAAGAGTTCCACTACATTTTAATTGTATTTAAGATATTTAATCTTTGTTTACGGTAATACTTATGTTCTCAATTTTTTTGTCGCATTCTTATCATTAACCTTCTATTAATTAGCACATATCGTCTATAGTAATGGTTTCCGTCCAAAAAAATCTATTTGGAAAGCGAAAGAAATTTATTTGTCTATCATATCTTTTAATATATATATATATTTTACCGTTTCAAAACACGCAAAAAATTAATATTTTGACAGAACCACCACGAATGAAAAGATTTGCTAATTAATAGAAAGTTGAAGATAAGAATTCAACGAAAAAAAGATAGTGACATAAGTACTATAATGTGCAATCGTTGAAAACCTAAAATTTAATTAAAATATAATGTAATAAATAAAATTGTATTACCAATATGACCATCTTTGTCAAAATAGCAACTTCCACGCTGTTTATTAATATAAACAAATGACACAATTAACCATACACAAGAATAGATGAGGAGGAAACTACACCATTCGGAATAAATTCCATTTTTCTTTCTTTTTAAGACTAAGGGATAACTCATGATTTGATAAGCACTTGCAGGTGCATCTTGTGTCACTGTACCCATCCCCTTTGAAAACAAGGAAGTAGGCATGCCGGGGTGAAGAAGGTGGCTGCATACGGGGGAAAGTCGTTGCCAGCCCGCTCTTCCTGAATTCAATGAAGGAAGATATGGGAGAGGTGAACAATAGAAACTAATTCCTTGTTATAATGATTTATACTTTTTAATGCATGATTTCTCTGAAGCTACAAATTATTTGGGATGAATACCAATTGTGAACTAAATAAAATAAAGATGTGTTGGTTTTATGTACTAGAAATATTTGTATTTTTCATTCTCAATCTTTGCAAAATATTAACAAATCTATTCTCAACTTTTTTTAAAGTAATGCTATTCATAGTCGCTCACTACCGATAATCATCCAATGTGATATTACTCTATCGAATGAATTATTCATAATTAATGACTATAAGTACATTACTCAATTAAAATAAATAATTCATTCAATTGAGTAATGTTACGTATGATGATTGTCAGTAGTGATCGACTATGAATAGTATTATTATTATTTTTTTAGCATAATTCATCATCAACTTTCAATTATGTAGCAAAACTCATTTTAACCATTAAATGACGAATTTACCTTCTATTTTATTATAAATAAAATAAAATAAAGCAATAAAACAACACAAAATGAGAAAAAAAAATTGAAAGTCTCATAACTTTTTAAAAAATACAAATAAATATCATCTAAAACAATTAAATACATATTAACCCAAAAAAATAAATAAATAAATAAACATTTCATCTTTCCTAACTAAACTCATCCCACTAACCCACCATACTCCATACCCACTCATGGCCAAACACTACTTCAATAAATACAATCATGGCGGCAGTAGCGACACCAACACCACCACCTTAAAAAAATTAATTTAGAAAAACAAAATATAATTATTTGTATAAAAAATTGATAGTAGGTTAGTTCGTAGAACTACTATCGATAGTGGGCACCTCACTAGCCCTCTACCATCAGTTTATAAGAATCAAATCGCAGCCTAGATAACTGAATTCATATCACGACTGTCGACTTTTTATTCAATCAAATTTTATATATTTTTTTATGAATTAATTTTTCAATGGTGTAGTGTCATCACCAACGTGATTGTGTTTGTGAGGGTGTTGTTTGACTGGGGGTGGGGTGAGCTTGAATGAGAAAGATGTAGTTATTGTTTGGTAAAGTTTACTGTAGATTATAGTGGTGGGTCCTAAGTAATATGTGGATAAAAAATAGATATAAATTGTAGGTTTTACAAAATAAGTAAATAAAAATTAATATTTGATTAGTTTATAAGTGCTTATAGGCACGGATAAACATGCTGGAAATGTATACTTTTCCTAATATTTTTTGTTTGTTAATATGTATTACATAGTTTTAAATGAGATTTATGTGTACTTTTTGAAAAGTTATGAGACTTCTTTGTAATTTTTTATAATTTTTTTTAGGTTTCTTTTATTTTTTGTTTATCTAAAGAGTAGGGTAAATCCGTCATTTAATAGTCAAATGGGGGAAGGGTGCGTTTTGCTACATATTTGAAAGGCTGAGAATGGATTATGTTTAAAAAAAGTTGAAGGTAGATTTGTTATATTTTGTAAAGATGAAAATGAAAAGTACAAATTTTCCTATATACTATGTAAGATAAACAAAATGGGGGATGAAATTGCGAAATCATTTGAATTTAACTTTTTTTTTGTGTATGCGTACGAAGGTGGAGGGGCGAGATTTAAGTATTGAAAAAATAATTTCAAATAATAGTTAACAATTTCAAACTTAGAGTTTGTTTGAGGATGCATAAATTATAATTTTAACTGATTAAACTGGTCAAACATATTTTTTATCTACACATTTCATAGGATCTACAACTTACAATCCAATTTTTATCTATACATTTACCGACAACTTTTTAACATAAACACTTAAAAAATAATTTCAGCACTACCAAATATACAACGCCGTTCTCCTGTCCACAGTGGGCGTTATAAATAACGCCCACTGTGGACGTGGCACGATGACTGTACAAAAAAACTCCACGTTGGATATGTCCACATAATCACTTCTCATATCCCAAACCCTCTCCATTCCCGCACACCACAAACCCATCCCAAGTCTCATCCTCTCTGCGGCTATTCCAACAGCGCCTCTTTCACGACCACCCACATCCGGCGCAGACACGACCACCCACGACCGGCCAAACCCCGTCGCCTTTCACAAAGGAGGCAAACCCCAGCGCTAAACACTGCTAGTTCTTTCTCTCACGCTACTGTTCGTGCCCTAATTTGACCGCACCCATTTCGCCGGCCCTTTCCAACGCTTGCTGCCGCCAACCCATAACACCACCACACCGGCGATTCTCTCTTTCCCTCTCCACCAGCGCCGGCAATCATTTATTCCTCTTCACAAAGACAATAGCTCAGATCCAGAAAAACAAAAAATACAATAAAGCCAACCTTCTCTCTCCTCTTCACAAGTTTTTTTTTTCTTGTTTGATGTTGGAGGCGATGGTGGTTTCCGGCGTTTGTCGATGCAGTGACAGAGAGCGGAGGATTTGGCCACTTTCTTGTCTGATGTTGGAGGCGATGGTGGTCGTCCGGCGTTTGTCTGATGTTGGAGGTGATGGTTGTTCAGCGCGGTGTGCGTGGAGGAGCCGCAGAGAGGAAGAGACTTGTGGTGTGGTGTACGGGAATGGAGAGGGTTTGGGATTTGGGAAGTGATTATGTGGACAAATTCAACGTGGAGTTTTTTTGTACAGTCACCGTGCCACGTCCACAGTGAGCGTTATAAATAACACCCACTGTGGGTAGGAGAACGGCGCTGAGCAAAGAACAAAATTCAAGAATTGAAAATGTATTCATAAAATTTTTAAATTGATAAATAAGTCTCATCATACTTAATCAATCAAAGAACTGCAAAGTACTGAAAAAATAATTTCAAATAATAGTTAACAGTTTAACTTGAAAATCTATTCATAAAATTTAAAATTTAGAATAAAATAGGAAAAGGGAAAGGTATCAAGAATTTGGTCTGGGAAATTGAGGTACAGGAACTAAAATATGGAGGATAAATAATCAACATTTTTTGGAACAGTAGATGGTATCCAATAATTTTATACCATAATGCAAACCTCAAATAAATGAATTTATGATAACTTGATCTACATTCTATACAAGATAGAGATGAAAATAATGAGACATTGGTGAAAATGGAGGTGTCGGTGGTGGTGATGGGGGCATCGTTGATAAAGGGAACTATCTTTTACTTTTTATTTTATCCAAAATAATTGAATAATTGTCCATTCAAGATTCAAATGCTCCCAGTCCTAGGTAAAAGGCTGGGCACTAAACTGCTTCTGGTTTAAAGGTTGTAACCTAAATGCTCTGCCTTGTATAGGTTGGGACCCAGACTTAATTTTCTCCTCCAATTTATACGTTCCACTTCTCAAATACACCAGAATCGAAATAAATAGTTAAATACACATAACCTTTAGTTGAAATTGGAGAAGGTTAGAAATAAGAGCGGACTTCCAGTTTCTTGTAGCCGCAAGGTCCTCTGGGTCCAGTTCTTGGTCTGTGCTGAATCGGCACTCTCCAGTAGTCCTGGTTTCAGGTATGTATTCAAAGATTCTTTCAAGTTTATTCAAAGAGTAAATTACTCTTAGAATTACGATTCCCTCATCCAACATTTTGGATTACGCGAGTTTAATTTTATGTTTTTAATTTTTAATTTACTGGTTTCTTGATATTTGACTGTTGTAAAAATGTCGATTTTTTTGGCACGCGAGGATTCTTTTATGGTCAAGCTACATAATTTAATGGTTTTTGTATTATTTAAATGAGACTTTTACTGTACTTTTTTGTTTGCAGTTAACATAAAGAAATTTGGGAAAAATGTTCCCGCCGCGGATGAAAAAGGCTGTCATGGACAACCCTAAGAAACTTGCCAATCTGATTGACCTGGTGAATCTCCCTTCAACACTAAGAGAATTTATGGGTCAGTCGCAGAGCTCCCGACTGGGTTGTTTTAAGCGTGTTTGGTTGTATATCAAGGAAAATAATCTCCAGGTTAAATTCCGAATCCTGTCCTCCTCGAAGTATATGATATTATTGCTCTCGGTGCTTACTACTGCGTATTTATAATTGAACTTTTACTTTCTAAAATTCTGATTAACTTCGCTTCGTGGGACTCGATGGAGCCGCTACAATTCACCCCACTATTCACAATTGATGTTCACGGCTATTCTATTCCCCAATTGGGTGACTTCGTGGAACATGAAATTAACCTTCCCGAGGCCCCCCTGTGCCCAACAAGGGGGTGACTTATTTGATAGAATTGTTACAACCACCTTAGGCAAAACTCACTCTTGAAACCGACTTGTAAAGGGAGTGCTCAATGAGCTTATCAGTCCCACGCTAAGTTTAACTTCATGGCGTGGAACTGAATAGAGTTGTTACAATGTTGAGCTCATACTGGTGTAAAATTCATGAGATTGTGTGAGATAAACAAGAAAGTATTTCTTCTATTCATTTGACGGTGTCTGCTGGCACAATATGTGAAGTGCTCGTGCATAATTGCATAAAACATTGCTCATTAACATTTTTGAGGAAACAAAGATATTTTATTTAAGGGAAATTGAAATACTATACAACTAAATCGTTGGAAGCTGATACACCTTCACACATTCTGTGGTTGACTCTAAGCAATAATCTCTTGTGTGAATAACAATACCATTGAAAGTCCATGTTGACAGAATTTGCAATAAAGTGTGGAAATAGAACACTATGATAAGTAATTGGGATAATTGCATGAAAAGTCCCCAACCTTTCAAAATCGTTAGGGATATGCCCCTAACTTTAAAAAATAGCACTAGACATCCCCAACGTTTGAAAAACTTGTCATGGTAGGTCATTTATGACGAAATTGTCCTTTTTTTTTCTTAAATAAACAAAAAACAAGAAACAAGAAAAAAGAAAAATATGATTGAAAACTAACCAAATGTACTCCAACAAATAAAAGTAACAAAGTGGCCCTCTTTTTTATCAAACATAAAAAAAATGAGAGGTTGATTCACTACCACCACTATTGTGCAGAATCACTGCTACCACCGAGGAAAGCAAAAGATGGTCATCACAGCCATAGTCTTCTTCTAATCGCTTTATGGAATCCAAATTGTTGTAAAGAACACCTTCACACTTTGAACCACAGCATCAGCCCCCACATCAGCATCAACAGCAACACCTACACCATCACCATTCTATTGAAGCGAATCTTGTTCCAAAGACGTCATTCACTTCATATCTTCCCACTGATAGCAGATCTCAGCAAGCTTCAGCAAATAGCCATCTTAATCTTGCATATCGCCCAAGTGGGCACCAAACGGCAATTGTTTCTCCCAATATTTCTTCTCTCTCTAATCCTCAGCTTCATATGAATGCCTTACCTCATAGGTCAATGTATGGGGGAATTTGCCTCAGGTAACTCGTGGTCTACCAGTTGATAGTCGACTGCAGAATCAATGGGAAAACCAACCTAGTTTATATCCTGTAGACCGTCTTGTCCTCACGAACAATATTTTGCAACAAGAGCAGTTATCTCATCAAAATGGCTTAATGGCTCCACAGCTGCAGTCCCAACAACACAGAGTCTAGCATCTGTTTCAGCCGTCCTTTGGCCATCACTGGCCCAATCGGAAAAGAGTGTGCTGATCTTTGGCCTAAGATTGCCAGTGCTGCCAATGCCATTGGATTTTGAGGTTTGGGGATGGTGGTGAATTTTGGATTTTGAAGTTTGATAAAGAAAATGACCTCTTTGTTACTTTTTATTTTTTTTGGGTACATTTCTTACTTTTTTGGAATTCATTTGGTTAGTTTTCAATCATGTTTTTCTTTTTTCTTGTTTTTTGTTTTTTTGTTTATTTAAAAGGAAGGGCAATTTTGCTATAAAAGACCTACCATGCCAAATTTTTCTTACGTTGGGGATGTCTGGTACTATTTTTTTAGGTTTGGAGCATATTCCTAACGATTTTGAAAGGTTGAGGACCTTTCATGCAATTATCCCTAAGTAATTTATATAAGGTTCTATAAAGGGATGGGCTGTCATATTACCTGCCGGTTATTGGCCGAAAAGCAACTTTACAATATGATGCTCTGTCCCCTAAGAAGCTTCAATTTTTTTGACTCTTTGTTATTGAGGTTAATATGAAATTAACTTTCCAGACGAGAGACTGAACAAGGTGGCAAAAACAATTCAGAGTAGGAGGAGAAAGCAGTTTATGAGAAAATGTTTCTTCGACAAAGTAATTGGAGTGCTTCATATTAATTATGTTTTTGCCAAAATGAAATCTTAACCATAAGAATTTGATTCAAGCTAACAAACATTCCCCAGCCTGGATACCAGCAAAATTGTTGAAAATTATTGAGATAAAATTGAGTAACTTTTCCTCTTAAGTTATTATGTGCTGCATGTATTTTTAAGAAACAGAAGTAAGAATGCATACCATCATTTATCTATAATTTCTTTTCGGGGAGCGGGGCGGGGCGGGGCGGGGCATTGGAGGTGCTTTTCAGAAGATTTAGTAATATCACAAATGCAGTATTTGTCCTTGACCATCATGTATCTTTTATATTTGTAGGATCCAAACAATAAGAACGTTGTCAACTGTGATGAAAAGCTGAAGCGCATTTTGTTGGGCAAGTCTCAGGTTGAACTTGTTGAGCTACCCATGCTCATCAAGCTTCATTTTCCAAAGGAGCCAAAATGATTATTGCAAGTTCATTAAGGTCCATACCTACCCCTTGCAGTTCATCCTCTCACAATACATTTCATATTTTCATATTACTTATGTTTTTGACACACCTAAAGTTTTGACCCTTGCGTGCTTTGATTGGTTCACTGTTTGTGTTTGACATCTAGGACATGCATGCTCGACTGGGCCTTGTGAGCAAAAGATGCAGACTGTTCACGGAGCTTAACTGATGAGGTAATGGGAGACACCTACTCGAGGTTGTGCTTATAGATAGCGATACTTTTTACATCCATGCATGGAAGCTAGGGGCACGGCCCCTTTATTTGGTAGATGTTTATGGATATTTTCTTCATTATTTTAGGTGTGTCCCCACGTTTCTCATTTTACTTTTTAGAGGATTTGGATTTCGTTCCTGGATTATAAGGATTTATGGTCCTTTTATGGTCGTGTTTATGTTATGGTCTGAGTCAGGCTCTAACTTTTCAATAGATGAGCAGCCATTGACACATGTGCTTTATTGAAGTTACTACCTGCCTTTAATGCAGGTAGGTTTGTTATTAGTTGATTGATAAGAAAGCCAGTAGCAGTAACTGTGAAATAATTTTTTTTGGATTTATTATTCTTTTAATCCTTATAAGTAAACCATTATTGTTGCTTTCTAAATAAGTAACTTATTTCAAGTTTGTTCAATAAAAAAAATATTTCTTTCAAAGCTTACTTTTTAACTTAAAAGTAAAAAATTCAAGCTTGGAGTTGGGGATACATGCAATAATAAGCTGTTTGGTCAGGAGGTAAAGAAATGAGCATAAGAGATGCATTCTGCCCTTCCCTCCCATGCTCTGGTTAGAGGTGGTCAAAAGTACCCAATTCGAATCCGGATTGAACCAAATTGAACTGATCTAGTTCTTAAATTTAAATCAAATAATGAATATTAGAATCAAGAACTGATTGTTTATAGTCCAGTTATCAATTTTAGATCTAAAATTGAAGAAGTAATTTTTTTCTGAAAGCTCAGTTCAAAAAAATATTTTGTCATTTTGTTTGTCATTTTAAAACTTGATATGTTTTTCTTTTGTGAATAAATTATAGTTATGATTTGTTAGAATTTGTGCTTGTTTGTCTCTGCTTAAATTACAATTTAAACTGGTCGAATTGATCAAACATATTTTTAATCAACGCATTTCGTAGGATTCACAATTTACTGATCACACATTTTGCAGGATTTACAATTTATAAATACTTAAAAAATAATTTCAGTCGTATAATACATTTGACCGTAGTCTAGTTTGACCATCATGATTGAGTCGAAAGCTTACCCATCGCACAAGACTAGGGATGGCAATGGGGCGGGTTTGACCTGCCCCGCCCCGCCCCGCGACTCATTAGGGGCGCCCCGCGACCCGTCAATTGGCGGGGCGGGGCGGGGCGCGGCCACTGCCCCGCCAATGACCCGGTTTTTTTTTTTTCAATTAGTAATATTTGCTTCCTCTGCAGCCTGTTGTGGCCATCAAGGCGTCTCCTGCAGCTTCTTTTCCCCTCGTCAAACTCTATCAAAGATTGAATTCATGAAACCTGCAAAATTGATAGAAAATAAAATTTACATGCAATAAAATACTTCAAATCTAAATTGAACCCAAGAATAACACCAGCTGGCAGCTGCATAGTCCATGGCATTATAATAACTCCAAAAGCTCCGTCCACTTTAGTCAACTAGGTCACAGTTTTACCAAACTAATATTTATCCAACCCATTTTCATTTTAATACATTTTATTTAACCGTGTAGAAGCTAATAAAGAAATCCAAAATCAAATACCCAAATCCAATAACCCAAAAAAAGAAGGTAGTATAATTTACCTTCAAGAAGAGAGATTCAATCAATGGATGAAGAAGTCAAGAAGAAGAAGAATCGGCCGTTCATACAGAAAACAGAGAAAAAAAAAATAAAAAAAGGGGAAGGAGATTAACGTTTAAGAAGAATCAAAGCCATTGCAATTAAATCAAATACCTGGATTCAAGTTATGATTGTGGTCGGATGGTGAATGTTTGGTAATTGGTATGAGCGGCCGCCGAACTGAAGAACACGAGCAGAAGCTGTACAAGTGTAGAACTGGAATTGGAAAATGAAAGTGAAAGGTATTTAATGTTAGGGTTAAGTATTAAAAAAGTAAGAATTGTTCCAATATTTTTACCAAATAAAAGGAAATATTCATTAGTTATGATTGTGGTGTAATGGTTAAAGCTTTAAAGGTTTTTCCTTCCAATCCGGGTTCGAGACTTACAAGTTACACTTTCAATTTAACTTTTATTTATGATTTTTTAATTTAAAAAAAAAAAAATTTAGCGAGGCGGGTCACGGGGCGGGTCAACCCCACCCCGGACCCGTGACGGGGCAGATTCGTCTGCCCCATACCTGCCCCATTTACCTAATAGTCCGGGGCAGGGCAACCACAAACGGAACGGGGCGGGGCGGGGCGGGGCGGGGCGGGGCGCGGGGCGCGGGTCAAATTGCCATATCTACACAAGACTACAAGACTGATAAAGATAAGGGATTCTTGTTTTGTAGACCCACTACTGAGAAGGGGTATTGAGCTTTTTGGCGATCATCTTACTATATTACACCAAGTTATTCATAATTCTTTTATGCTAATAATCTCAATAATTGTCTAACAATAATAAATTAAACTTTATTTTTGTTAAATATGGAATTGAATTCATGAATCTAATGTTTCTTGCAGTTCATTACAGATTCTAACTTATTTTTATGGGATAGTTTTGCCATACACCACAAAATATAAAATAATTTAAAAAATATTATCTATTTTTTTTATTTTAAATTTTTTTTTTTTTTTTTTTTTTATAATACTTGTTGTTACATTTTTTACGTTTCTTATTAAAAAAATGTGTATTACATGTATTACATATATTACATTTAGAATTTAAAAAAAGTAATTATAGAATTTTAATATAAAATCAAGTTTTTGGCAGAAATATCACTGTTATTCTTATTTGTTCATTAATTATAGTGAGCCCATTTAGCTTGATTTAGAAACACTTAATTGGCTTGGAAGTTGGAATTCTGTTAATAATATTTGACCACATATATATCCATTCATGCATATGTGGGAAAAGATTAGTAAAGTTTACTAAAAGATATTTGGGTTTTTTATATCAGGAACAAACAAAACATCCTTTAATTCATAATTTCTTGAACTTGGAATCAAAGAAGCATCACCAACATATATCTTATTGAATCCAAAGTAAGGAGTAAGACTTTTGAATTACCTGTGTCAGCGATTATATGAGCAGACGCATCAGTATTGATATATTAGTTGGAGTCCTGCGAATCTGAGAGAGACATAATCACCAATGTTTGAGGGATATTTTGGAACTGATAAGAGTAATTAAACCGGTTTCCAATAATACAGCGCAGTATGTTCAAAAGGACCACAAATCAGTGTTTGAAAGTAATTTTTTAGGAGATTTTGATAATAAAAAAAAAAAAGATGAAATATCTAGTTAAAAAGTTCTGAATTCCTTTTGAAATGTCTAGTTTAAAAAAATTTATTTTAAATTCTACCAAACAATCAAAATCGCAAAAGAGTGCTGCTCTATTATAGAAATAATAGTAAAAAATGTTACCACGAGTGCTCAGATGTGCCTTTTTTCGTCTGAATATCAGACGGTTGTGGAGACCCAATCACCACTGTCAGCACAAACATTTCTTCACAGCAACCCTTCTTGATAAAATGCACCAGCCGGGAATCGAACCCGGGTCTGTACCGTGGCAGGGTACTATTCTACCACTAGACCACTGGTGCTTCTTTGTTGCTATATCTTAGCACAATTCATTTTATTATAGTTTTTAGCATATCATGAAGGGTGTTGAAATATTTCCGTTTCTTGGAATAAAAATTTATTTTTCTTTACCCACCTATTCGCCCTCTTAACAACCCCCCGTCTAAAGATTATTAATCATAAAAAACTACTTTAGAGAGTGTTGGTTCTTACTTAAAATTGTTGTAAAAATATAATTAATTAAAAAAATGGCTTTAGAAGAAACTATATAAACATTAGATTGGATTGCGACTATCTCACTCATGTTAAAAAAAATTAGACTTTAAGTGAATTAGGTAATTCAAGAAAAAGAATTGTCGCCTAAGCAAATTTCTTGACATGTTAGAACAACCAAAGTTAAATGTTTTGTAGCTCAAACCATTCAACACAAAAGGTTAAATTCAAAAAGCCCCATTTCAAAATATTTTTCTTGAAGCAACAATATTCTCACAATAAAATATATGAAATATAACTCTCTTATGTAAATGTACGATAGAAGATACAAAGGTATTTACAAATATTCTAAAATTCTTATTATTCGTGAATAATCAATAATATAAGTTCCACATTCTCTAATAAATAGAGCACAATTAAGCAAATATAATATATTATAATTACATGAATATTGTAAAATGATTCAAATTTCTATATAAACACAGATAGAGTAGTTGTGACTGAGTAAGCCGCTAATATTGCGTTTGTTTTCTCAGTAGGATGGAATGAATCCCAAAATACATATTTATTTGCATCTCTACATGTAAATGGATTGTGTTCCTCACACAAATAACTCATCTCAAACGTTCCTGTCCCACAACATGCAAATGCCTCGTTTTCAAATCCTGTAATTCATCATATGCTCAATCATATCAGCAACTCAGAGGCATGTTTGTCTTAGCTTAAAATGTTTTCTAATTATAATTAAGTTTGAGAAACTTACCAAATGATTCGGGGTTCTGAATGATCTTGTAAAAAATATCATATGGATTGGAGAAGACCAGATGAATTCCAGAAAGCTCATTGTTAAGTGTCGCAACTAATGCACGCAGCTTCTTGTTGAAGTCATTAGCCACTTTGTTGTAATTTTGTATACAATCTCGTCCAGATAACAGATTTGTTGTCCTCTCCAGTGGCAAACAACCCATTGGAGGAAGCCCGGTTAACGATATTTTCCGAGCTCCAAGTTCGTATATCCTTGTGATGAAACTTCTTGCTATGCCTGTCAAGAAATTTTGATATTCTTCAATGGTATACTGTAATGGTCTGTTTGGAAGCACATAATAATTCTCTAAGAAATCGTTTGTTCCCATACTGATAATGTACAGGGCTTCTGTTAACATCTCTTCTGCATTATTGGTGCCTAAATAGCCTTTTAGCCGCATTTGGTATTCCTCGTAGTCTTCTAATTCCTTCCAAAGAGGCATTACATTCTGCAATTCAAATTGTACAATGCGTCAATACCGTGTTTTATGCAACATCATACGATTCATACCGGTCTATATGTTTTTTCACACACTGTTCCAAGCTCGAGAAAGGAAGAGTTTTGGAATAGGTTGATAATTTTAGAGCATTAACTTTGTCAAATCTTATGATATATATCAAGTGGAACACATATATATATATATATACTGAAAAATAGACCGATGTGAAGTGGTGAGGGGAGCAGAGTCACCAAACGGAATGGAAAACTGCAGCCGCTTCGCTCCCGTCGAATAGGTTTACTGCTGAACCAAGTAAACTTGTGTGTTTTTGTTTCTTGCTTTATTCCATACTATCCATTAATATTGTCGCACATAACACAACAAATTCCAATAAACAAGTCAGAACCGAGGGGGATTCTCGTACTTCTAGGCTCTTGCAATCAATTGAATATAGGGAGGAAAAGTGCAGTTGTCTTGAACTTTTAAATAGTCCTCTCCGTCTCTGGACCGGAAAAGTTTATCTTTTTGCATATTTAGTTGGAGGTCAGGCCGAGGAGAAGGTCGGGTGCGCGGACAGAGAAAGAGAGAGAGAGAGAGACTCACAAGAATTTGGGATGTAAGATTATCATAACCAGTCCCAGCAGAAGCAAAACAAACACCTGTAGCAAAATCTGTAATATTATAAGCTGGATCCAAATAAGCAGGGACAGTTTCTTTGACTCCAAAAGCCT
The DNA here is from genome assembly GCA_030279155.1 of Forsythia viridissima. Taxonomy (NCBI): domain Eukaryota; kingdom Viridiplantae; phylum Streptophyta; class Magnoliopsida; order Lamiales; family Oleaceae; genus Forsythia; species Forsythia viridissima. The sequence goes on from CM059033.1 coordinate 2,994,743, forward strand.
CAGAGATGAAGTCTGTCGGAATCCGGCCATTGGAAAACCTTCCGGTGGGTTTGCCACCCTTAAAATCACGACCATAAGGCTTGAAATTACTTTTCAGAACCGTCGGAATATAATTATTGTTCCCGGAATCTACCGAGGAATCTCCAAACACTATAATTGATGTTACTTTAGCATCAACATTGAGGAGGAATATTTGCAGGAAGAAGTAAGATACAATAATAAGGATCAAAGAATTGGAGAGATTATTTGCCATTTCTATATGCAGGATTTCAGATAGTATTTATGCCGTTAAAAAGGAGAATTATTTATTTATATTTTGAAATGAATTTGAAATTGAGATTTTTATGAGATTCCAACAAACTCATTTAGAGCATGTACAACAATTTATTTATATTTAAACTGCATTTTTAACATTTTAAAGAATATTTATATTTTTAAAAAGAATTTTTTTTTAAACATTCCATCAACGTCTTTATCTCGTTGTTCTTCATTTTACTTTTTCTAAGAAACTTTATCTTTCCATCTCCTCTTTTTTTTTGTTTTTTCCATATACTTATCTTCCAATTCGTATATACTATTTAATTAAAACCAATATATCAAATATTGAAAATTTAAATTGTTTCAATATATTTAATAATAAAGAATGAGAGTCAAACCTACTTTTTGAATTAAAATGTTAAATTGTTTAAACAGAATTTTAATAATTGACTTTTTAAGTTAAAAGGTATTCTATATCGAACTAGCTTGTAGGAGTTGCTTTTAATAAGTTACCTTGATTGCACCAACTAAAAAGTGAACTGCGGTTAAGTTTCATATGATGGTGTGTGTCTCTTTTCCAACCCAGAGTAATAAAGAAGGTAAATTAAAGGCATCAGTTCCCCTTTAATATCTAATTAATTCCTTTCATGTAACTGCAAACTACCAACCTTTTTGTTCACGGGTTTGTTTCTTCTATGGTTTTTACCTTAAAAAGCAGTTTCAATTCAACAAATTTCTGCTGTTATTACAAGATAAAAGGTACAGAAATATTGACAAATTTGTTTTCTAATCCATACAATATTTAGGACTTGTTTGGTACACATTAAAATGTATTTTTGGTCTTCTATTTTTTGACTTTTTGTGAAAAAATGACATTTTGCTTTCTAAAAGAGTTGCAATATTTGACTAGAAAATAGAGTTATTTTGATTATTTTCTCATAAAAACACAAAAAATAAAAAATAAAAAATCTATTAAAATATGTATCAAACAAACACTTAATACAACGATTGGAATTGTTCTAACTCCCACAGTGGGGAGTTATTACAACTCCCACTGGACACGTGTCCAGTGGGAGTTGTAATAACTCCCCACTGTGGGAGTTAGAACACTACTGATACAACGATACACGTGTCCAGTGGGAGTTGTAATAACTCTCCACTGTGGGAGTTAGAACACTACTGATACAACGATACACTACATGGGAAACTAAAAATAAAAAATAAAAAACTTCATCTCCACCACTTATCCCACAGCCACCTCAACCCAACCAATAACACCACACCACACCTATACTATAGGCATTGTTAATGAATAGACTGCTACTTGCTATTTTAATACATGCAACTGACTGAGATAAGGTGGGATCAAACCATACTTAAGATTGCATTTAAGTGGTCGTTTAGATGTTAATTTGCAACTACCCAAACAACGTGGGGGTTGGTGGTTGAACTCATTAAAAGGATTGATTATGTAACTTTAGACTTGAACTCTATAAATTAAGTTTTTTATGGGTTTCTCCTATATATAATATATTTAAAATCTATAAGTATTCTATAGAACTAATTGTTAACTTAAAACTAAAAAAACAAATTAATTTACTTAGCTTAACATAATTATTTTTTAAAAAAATGTTCCCTTAGTTTTTAGGTCCGAGATGATAGTCTCATTCGATTCGACTCAAAACTGGAGCCATGTATGTTTAGTATCATAAGTAGATTTTGACCTTTTTTTTTTTTTTTTTTTTTTACATCTGGCAAGATTGGATGTCTTTGGTCAACTGCAAGAACCTATAATAACTAGAGTTTGTAAAATAATATACAATGGTAAACTAGTTTTGTTACTGGAAATGTTTTTTTTTTTTCACTTTGGTGTAAAAGTTAGAATATTTTAATTTAAAATATCAATTTGAGTTTAGGCGACCATAAATTTTTTCATACTTCGGATAAATAACCTTAGTATTTATGGATAACATTTCAAAAACATAAATAATAAATCTTTAACTTTTAAAAAAAGAAGCAGACATCTCCAAAGTTTTAAGAAATAGACATGATAGGTCTTCGATGACAGAATGCATCCATTTTATCCGTTATCTGCCTCAAGTACAATTCACACATTATTGCGTAATTGTTCCAATATAAGAGTTCCTTTAAAATAAAATAACTTGTTACTTCTACCTATAATAAATGAGTCTAAAATTTTTACTATTTATATTACCACATATCAGCTTGAGAGGTGGCTGTTTTCTATTTTTTTACCAACTTTTTTTCTTTTTTTGTTTGGGTAATTATATTTGAGCCACACTTTTTTTAACCACATCACATTTTATAATTGTAATAAAAGTCATGAACAATATATATTTTTTATATTTATGTCCATAACTATTTGTTATCTCATTTTTTATCATCAACCTATTAATTATTACATCTTATTTTTGTCTTTGATGATAATTTCTGTTCAAAAAAATTAATTAAGGGGGCATAAAAATATTTTTTTTCTCTTTCATATTTTTAAATAAACAAAATAAATAATAAATACAAAAATTTGACAAAATATTTATCCCTCATTTTAATGCACATTATTAGAATATTTGGACAAAAATCGTCATCTGATACAATATGTGAAAATTAATTGAAATTTAACAATAGTAATAAAAGAGTCTAAAATTTTTACTATTTATATTGCCCACATGTCAACTTGAGAAGTGGATGTCTTCTATTTTTCTACCAATTTTTTTTTTTTTTTTTTTTTGCTTGGGTAATTATATTTAAACCACACCACATTTTATAATTGTAATAAAAGTCATCAACAATGTCTAATTTTCACATTTATGTCCATAACTATTTGTTATCACATTTTTTATCATCAACCTATTCATTAATACATCTTATCTTTGTCTTTGATGATGATTTATCTTCAAAAAATTAATTAAGGGAGCGTAAAAATATTTTTTTTGTCTCTCATATTTGTTTACCTACCTATAATAAAAGAGTCTAAAATTTTTACTATTCATATTGCCACATGTCAGCTTGAGAGGTGGTTGTCTTATATTTTTTTTTACCATTTTTTTTTTCTTTTTTTGTTTGGGTAATTATATTTGAACCACACTTTTTTTTAACCACACCACATTTTATAATTGTAATAAAAGTCATCAATAATATCTAATTTTTACATTTATGTTCATAAATATTTGTTATCACATTTTTTATCATCAACCTATTAATTAGTACATTTTATCTTTGTATTTGATGATGATTTTCGTTCAAAAAATTAATTAAGGAGGCGTAAAGAAATAAAATAAATAACAAATACAAATTAATTAGTACTAATTAACAAATAAAATTAATTAGTACATAGTTTTAAAGAAATAAAATAAATAACAAATAAAAAAGTTTGACAAAATATATGTCCCTTATTTTAATGCACATTATCAGAATATTTGGACAAAAATCGTCATCTAATACAAGATGTGGAAATTAATTGAAATTTAACAATAATAATAAATTAGTCTAAAATTTTTACTATTCATATCGTCGAATTGAGAAGTGGATATCTTCTATTTTTTTACCAATTTTTTTGTTTCCTTTTTTGTTGGGGTAATTATATTTAAATCACACCACATTTTATAATTGTAATAAAAGTTCTCAGCAACATCTAATTTTCACTTTTATGTCCCTAACTATTTGTTATCACATTTTTTATCATTAACCTATTAATTAGTCCATATTATCTTTGTCTTTGATGATGATTTTTCTTCAAAAATTAATTAAGGAGACGTAAAAATATTTTTTGTCTCTCATATTTTTAAATAAACAAAATAAATAACAAATACAAAAGCTTGACAAAATATTTGTCCCTCATTTTAATGCACATTATCAGAATATTTGGACAAAAATCGTCATCTGATACAAGTTGTGAAAATTAATTGAAATTTAACAATAAAAACGCGCAAAAAAAAGTTGGGGATATAAGTGACAAGACTGCGGATCAAAACTGAACCAAACCGCAAATAATGGTTTGGTTTGGTTTGATTCCAAACCACATGAAATAGTTTGAGTTGAAAATATGGTACAAACTGCCTAAATCAAACCACATTCACCTCTAATAAAAACTGTAGCGAGAATATAATTACCCTTTTTGTTTATTGTTTAAATGTTGTACCTGTGTATATCATTTAGAGCACATGTTTAAAATATATTTTCAAAGTGCACTGTATTAATACACAGTTTTTCCTATATTGAGCTTGTATATGGAGATCTGATGTGGATTTTTTTTTTCCCATATTCTTGAACAAATATATTCCATCAAGTAAAAATAATAATAATAAAATAAAAGATGTATAGTCAATTAATGATTTTGCCATCTTATGTCCCAAATGGTCTTATTTCGTTGACTTTTAAGTTTTTCTAATGTGTTATAATTTTTTATTTATTTTGACACTTATGAAGGATCACACTTATGATTTTATGAACATGTTAGATTATTTATGATTGAAAATGCATATGTTGAGAGCAATTTTTGATAATCAAAGTTCTTCTTGTTCTTTTTGTCTGTCTATAGTACTATGAATTTGTTTATGAAAATTATATATATTGTATTTCTCAACTTCTACTATTTTGCTTAGTAAACAGTTTGAAAACAGTTATGCAATCAACAACAAGTTCTTCTAGATTGTAAATTGTGGTTTGTTCAAATAATTGTTTGCTTGTTATATTTATATTTAAGAAGTGTGTCTTTAGATTATCTATCTTATATTTGTTGAGTGCTAATTTTCTTAAACTATTTGCTGCAAATTATACTCGAACTATTTTATATTTGTATAGATTACAAATTAAAATACAATAATATAAATATTATACGAACCACCTTACGTACATCGCACGTCCTACAACTAGTAAAAATAAAAGAAAAATAAGTTTTTCAAACGTGTTCTAGAAAAAAATTAAGTTTACTTATAAGTAAATATACTCATGAGTAAATTAGTAAATTTTAAAATAAATAATTTATTTTATTAGTTAAATTTAAAAATAAATAAATTACTTATTTTAACAAAATTTAATGTTTATTTCTTCATTTATATCTCCAAAATAGATTCTAGAAAAACCTGTTCCATCTTTCGAACAGAAAAAAATGAAATATTTATTTGAGAGTTAATTGAGTACAGGTTGAGATGACTCATAATTTATTTCTAGTCTATTTAGGGGAGAAGCTGGTGACTTTTGTGGAATTTGATTTTTATGAATTTGTCAAAAATTAATAAAACTCTTCTATAAACTTCTATAAATTTTTATTAAAAACTTGACTTTAATTTTTTTTTTTAAATTGTAAGCTAAATTTCAATACAATGTAATATTATTTTGAACAACTTCTCATATATTCAAATCATTCACAACACGTGTAATTAAAAACTCAAAATAATAAATCATATTTTCTATGTAAATAAAAAAATTTATTAAAAAAATTAAATTACTTCAATTAGATTAACAAATAACTTAAATACCAAAAAATTAATAACATTTTAATAATATTCAATATAAAAATACTTGCAATTTGATAAGTCTTTTTGATATTTAGATACAAGTATTCAAAAATTAAATTAACATTCTGATTAACTGTTCAAAACAGATTCAAGAAGCATAGTCATTCCAAAACAAAACACATGAATCCATGACATTTTTTGAAAATTAACGAATCTGATATAAAATGAAATCCAGATTATCATACATTGAAAAAATCCATATAGTCAAAATTGTCATAATTAAAAAGCAAAACAACCTATTATAATCATAAGAACTTATTAAACAAAAAAGCAATTGATTTTAAAAAAATCCTGTTATGCAATCAAGAAAAACGTACACTGAGAAATAGTAAATTCAAATTTCACATAAATTGTAAACTTAGATTTACATAACTTATGAAATGGCATATCTAGAACAAGTAATTAAAATCAATTTTGTATCAGAAAAGATACAGGAAAAAGAGAAGAAGAGTTATTTATTTTGTGGCTCTGGAGTTTTCAAAAATCTCAAAAATTATTTTTTAAGTGTTTATAATATAAGTTGTTAGTGAATGTGTGAATAAAAAGTAGGTTGTAAGTTGTGTCTCCTATAAAATGTATGGATAAAAAATATGTTTGACCAATTTGACCAATTGAAATTATAATTTAAGCATGTCCAAACATGTGCTATATGAGTGATTTTCTTTGAGATTTGCTATTTATACTTTCCACCAAAAAAATCCCCAAAAGTTTAGCAAATAAAGAATTTCCTAAAAGTTATTTTTAATTTGAATACTGTGTGACTTATAGAGACTTTTAAAAAGTTTTAATTGAATATCCCATAACTTTTAATTTTTTTTAAAGTCTCTAAAAGTCTCTATTGAATACACTAATACTTTTAAAGAATCTTAAAAAATATGCATAGAATATCCCTAAATTTCTAAATTCTTAAAAATATCCAAGTCAAGACTCGTTGCACGCGATATGACTATGCTCGAACTTTATATGACACTCAAGATGCAGTTGCCTCAGGCCTAAAATATTTGGTTGGGGGCCTATAAACAAAAAATAGTATATTATGTTTCTTTTCTGTTATTTGAAAATATTAGCTCAAGCAATTAAGCCACATCCAATTTAAAAACCTACCCAACTAGCCAGTTAAAAATCTACCCAATTAAAAATTCACCCAACTATCTAATTAAAAACTCACAATTAAAATTTACTCCCAAAACTCCAAATCCCAATCTTGAAGGCTTGAGACTTCATCCGTGTAACCCACCTATTTAAATTTCACCCTAGAACTCCAAACAACATCTTCTTAAAGACTAAAGCAACGACAATCCCATATAATTGATGCAGTAGAAAATTTAAAGATTATTTTTATTTATTTTTTAAATATTATTTTGATGCAATGTTATTTCTAGTTGTTTGAAAATATTATTTTGGTCGATTGGTTGGTTTGAAATTTTTAGTGGACTGAAAAATTGAAATAATAATTATAATTAAATTTATATATTGTCGGAAACTTGAAAGGCTATTATTATTGATTTTAATTGTTGGATTATACTTGAGTCATTATGGATTTGAGTTAATTGTTGGTGTTGGATATAAAGATGGGCAAAGTTGAGAACAACCCTACTTTTTGTAAAAAAGTTGAAAAATACCTTCAAAATTAATTTTTTGAAATTTACCCAAAAAACTAGCTTACTTAATAAAAATACCCTAAAACTACCATAAAGCCCAGTTGAGAGAAGAAACACGTGCAGAAAAAAAAATTCAACCAAAACATTGATCCTCCAATCCTCCAACCTGTGGAAACACAAATTACAACCAAAATTCATCAGATTTGATGTTACCCAATCCCTACAAACCTATAAATGCTGATTTCAGATCACGTATTTTCGTAAAAATCTCAACAGGAGATCAAAATTCAGATAAAACATACAGTAGATTCTGAAATTTTCTGAAATTTTTGAATGAAAGCTCATAATACATTCATGTATTAAAATACAAACTCGAAATTCATTCATAAATGCAAACGAGCTACCTTCATTCCAAAAGATTCTGAAATTTTTTCCGAATTTGATAGTATTCCCGGCGATTTGGTTTACCATTCCCGCCGACTGGTTTAGTATTCCTGGCGATTGGTTCGTTTCAAAGCAAATATCCGAGATATAAAGTAAGTAGTATTTAATTTTGTTTGAATTTTGATTCTGAAATTTATTTATTTTGCTGTTGATTTCCATATATCAATAACAAAAACTTAGGTATATTAGTGTGTATCTTAACATTGTTGATTATATTGACTATTAAAATTGATTAATCTTGGTAATTTTCATAATGTGGATTTTTTTACACTTAGAGGCATATCATGTGTTTGGTGCAAGTTAAAATGAGTAACGAATGTGTGTGTTAGTGTATGTGTTAGAATATGTGATACATGTAGTGTCAAATTTGTAGTAACACGTGTGTTACTACATATGTTAATATATATCACTTGCTTCATTAAAAATTTAAGTTCAATAATACCAATAACACATGTGTTACTGTCTATTAAAATTGATTAATCTTGGTAATTTTCATCATGTGGATTTTTTTAGACTTAGAGACATATCATGTGTTTGGTGCAAGTTAAAATGAGTAACAAATGTGTGTGTTAGTGTATGTGTTAGAATATGTGATACATGTAGAGTCAAATTTGTAGTAACACGTGTGTTAATACATGTGTTACTATATATCACTTGCTTGATTAAAAATTTAAGTTCACTAATACCAGTAACACATGTGTTACTGTCTATTAAAATTGATTAATCTTGGTAATTTTCATCATGTGGATTTTTTTAGACTTAGAGACATATCATGTGTTTGGTGCAAGTTAAAATGAGTAACGAATGTGTGTGTTAGTGTATGTGTTAGAATATGTGATACATGTAGCGTCGAATTTGTAGTTACTACATGTGTTAATATATATCACTTGCTTCATTAAAAATTTAAGTTCAATAATACCAGTAACACATGTGTTACTGATTATTAAAATAGATTAATCTTGGTAATTTTCATCATGTGGATTTTTTTAGACTTAGAGACATATCATGTGTTTGGTGCAAGTTAAAATGAGTAACGAATGTGTGTGTTAGTGTATGTGTTAGAATATGTGATACATGTAGCGTGTTAATATATATCACTTGCTTCATAAAAAATTTAAGTTCAATAATACCAGTAACAAATATGTTACTGATTAATAAAATAGATTAATCTTGGTAATTTTCATCATATGGCTTTTTTTAGACTTAGAGGCATATCATGTATTTGGTGCAAGTTAAAATGAGTAACGAATGTGTGTGTTAGTGTATGTCTTAGAATATGTGATACATGTAGCGTCAAATTTGTAGTAACACATGTGTTACTACATGTGTTAATATATATCACTTGCTTCATAAAAAATTTAAGTTCAATAATACCGGTAACACATATGTTACTGATTAATAAAATAGATTAATCTTGGTAATTTTCATCATATGGCTTTTTTTAGACTTAGAGACATATCATGTGTTTGGTGCAAGTTAAAATGAGTAACAAATGTGTGTGTTAGTGTATGTCTTAGAATATGTGATACATGTAGCGTCAAATTTGTAGTAACACATGTGTTACTACATGTGTTAATATATATCACTTGCTTCATAAAAAATTTAAGTTCAATAATACCAGTAACACATATGTTACTGATTAATAAAATAGATTAATCTTGGTAATTTTCATCATATGGCTTTTTTTAGACTTAGGGGCATATCATGTGTTTGGTGCAAGTTAAAATGAGTAACGAATGTGTGTGTTAGTGTATGTCTTAGAATATGTGATACATGTAGCGTCAAATTTGTAGTAACACATGTGTTACTACATGTGTTAATATATATCACTTGCTTCATAAAAAATTTAAGTTCAATAATACCAGTAACACATATGTTACTGATTAATAAAATAGATTAATCTTGGTAATTTTCATCATATGGCTTTTTTTAGACTTAGGGGCATATCATGTGTTTGGTGCAAGTTAAAATGAGTAACGAATGTATGTGTTAGAATATGTGATACATGTAGCGTCAAATTTGTAGTAACACGTGTGTTACTATATATCAATTGCTTCATTAAAAATTTAAGTTCAATAATACCAGTAACACATATGTTACTGATTATTAAAATAGATTAATCTTGGTAATTTTCATCATGTGGATTTTTTTAGACTTAGAGACATATCATGTGTTTGGTGCAAGTTAAAATGAGTAACGAATGTGTGTGTTAGTGTATGTGTTAGAATATGTGATACATGTAGCGTGTTAATATATATCACTTGCTTCATAAAAAATTTAAGTTCAATAATACCAGTAACACATATGTTACTGTCTATTAAAATTGATTAATCTTGGTAATTTTCATCATATGGCTTTTTTTAGACTTAGGGGCATATCATGTGTTTGGTGCAAGTTAAAATGAGTAACGAATGTGTGTGTTAGTGTATGTGTTAGAATATGTGATACATGTAGCGTGTTACTATATATCAATTGCTTCATTAAAAATTTAAGTTCAATAATACCAGTAACACACATGTTACTGATTAATAAAATAGATTAATCTTGGTAATTTTCATCATATGGCTTTTTTTAGGCTTAGAGGCATATCATGTGTTTGGTGCAAGTTAAAATGAGTAACGAATGTGTGTGTTAGTGTATGTGTTAGAATATGTGATACATGTAGCGTCAAATTTGTAGTAACACGTGTGTTACTACATGTGTTACTATATATCAATTGCTTCATTAAAAATTTAAGTTCAATAATACCAGTAACACACATGTTACTGATTAATAAAATAGATTAATCTTGGTAATTTTCATCATATGGCTTTTTTTAGACTTAGAGGCATATCATGTGTTTGGTGCAAGTTAAAATGAGTAACGAATGTGTGTGTTAGTGTATGTCTTAGAATATGTGATACATGTAGCGTCAAATTTGTAGTATCACGTGTGTTACTACATGTGTTACTATATATCACTTGCTTGATTAAAAATTTAAGTTCAATAATACCAGTAACACATGTGTTACTGTTTATTAAAATTGATTAATCTTGACAATTTTCATCATGTGGATTTTTTTATACTTAGAAACTCATTTTTCAAATGAGTAACACGTATGTTACTGTATATTACAAAGCTTTTTGGTGCATGAAAAATTCAATAACATGTATAGTGACTGTCATGTGTTTGGTGCAAGTTAAAATGAGTAACTGTTTGATTTTTTGCAGGTATGGAGTACATCAATATCTTCTTACATTACAGTGGTGTATGGAATGAAAACCATGAATACAAGAATTTCAAGAAGGCTGGGATCTTGGTTCCTTTAGAATGCACATTCAACACGCTTGTTGAAGAAATTTATTCAGAATTGGAGTTGAATCCAACAATTATGGACATAACAATTCAGTATGAAGTGAAGTATAGTGAGCCTCCGATAAAGATTAGAACTAATAAGTCCCTGGTCTTTTATTTGGAATTGAAGAGAAAGGACAAGGATTTTACAAGTTTTCCCTTATGCATTGATTTTTCAACAGTAACCGCTTCTAGTGCATCATCTGATCTTCAAGCAGCTACTTCTACAAGTCCAGACATGCTACAATTACAGTTATATGAAAGAAATAACACAACAATCATAGCCCCTCCAATATTACCAACTGTTGAAGATATCGCTTGTGAGGTTTCTCATAACATACATGAAGTTGACAATGTGATTATGGAAGCTGAAACAACCATGATTTTTCATCCAAATGTTGATAAGATTGAAAGAAATCAGATTTACTGGAATAAAGAGGTCTTGATGAATAGTGTTGCTATATATGCCATGCGAAACCACTTCCAGTTCAAGGTGAAAAAATCAGACAAAAAGGTTTATGTCCTAAAATGCATGGATTCAAACTGTCAATGGTCTTTCAGAGCTTCAAAGGTTGGAAAAACAGACAACTTCAAAATAAGGTACATTAGAAATAAACATGTATGTTCAATGGATATAATTTTAGGAGATCATCCACAAGCTTCTAGTTCATTGGTAGGAAGTTGCATCAAGTATAAATACACCTCTGCAAAAACTATATACACTCCAGGTGATATAATAAATGACATGAGGAATGAGTATGGGGTGTCACTAAGTTATAATAAAGCTTGGAGGGCTCGAGAGCATGCATTTGTGCAATTGAGAGGTGATCCAAATGAATCATATAGAAAACTTCCTACATACTTGTATATGTTGAAAGTAACAAATCCAGGATCAATTACAAAACTAGAGACCGATGTAAATAATCGGTTCAAGTACTGTTTCATGGCCTTGGGAGGTTCTTTGCAAGGATGGAAGTACTGCAGACCTGTAATTGTAATTGATGGAACATTCTTAAAAGGGTATTATGGTGGGACATTATTCACAGCATGTACACAAGACGCGAATAACAATATTTTTGTATTGGCTTTCGGAGTTGGAGACAATGAGAACAACAATTCTTGGGAATGGTTTTTACAATTGTTGAAAGAATCTTTTGGAGAGCGGGATGACTTGTGCATCATATCAGATAGACACCAGAGCATAAAAAATGCCATAGAGAAAGTATATCCGGAAGCCATGCATGGTGTTTGTTCATACCATTTATTGCAAAATTTAAAGAAGACTATTGGCAAGGGTAAAAAAAACATGACAGACCACTACAATGCAGCTGCTAGAGCCTATACAAAGGCTGAATTTGACAACCACATGAGCCAACTTGAGAAAATCGACAAAAGAATCCGACCTTATTTGGTATGTTTTAATGTTTATTAGTATAAAACAATGCCTTTAACAATTATAATATACTAATTGACAAAAGTTTGTTCTTCATGTAGGAAGATGCTGGATATCATACATGGTCGAGAGCCTATATGACAAAGAATAGATATTCAACAATGACGTCAAATATAGTTGAATCGGTCAATTCAGTTACGAAACCGGCCAAAAGTTTTCCTATAGACTTTCTATTGGAATTCTTGAGATGCCTTGTACAAAATTGGTTTTCCAAAAATCGGGAAGATGCACAAGCAACATTCACTACACTTGCAACAAAATATGAACGTATGATGCGGGAAAATTCAAGAGACGCAATAAAAATGAAGGTAACATCTAAAACATTCTTGAATCTTTATATTGTAAGTTCAACTATGATGTCCATACAAAGTAACATGCACTAAAAAGAATACAGTAACACGCATGTTACTAAAGAAGAATAACAATGATATATGACTTTTAACATACAGTAACATATGTGTTACTCATACATTAATCAGCTCTTTCTTCTTGTCACCGCAACTTAATTGTTATTTTTGTTCTTTGTTCACTTGCTTCAACCTCTTACTTCTAGTTGATATGAGTAACAAATATGTTACTATGTGTTAGAAGTCATTAATCATGCTGAATTTTATTTTTGTATTGTTTATTGCCTATTAAATACGATCTTATATATGTTACGTTGTACATTGCATAGGTGTCTTCATCTACCCAAGTACTACACCAAGTTAATGACGGTGTATCTTCCTATTTAGTGAACATGCATGAAAAGACCTGCTCATGCAATAGATTTCAAATGGATGAGATTCCATGCAAACATGCTCTATCAATAGTTGCAAACAAACATCTCAGTTCTTACACCTATTGCTCCAAATTCTACACAAGAGAGTCGTACATAAATGCATACAAAGGGACAATCTTTCCACTTGGTAACTGTACAGATTGGGTTGTACCAGATGATGTTTCATTCAGTATTGTACTACCACCAATACCAACAAGAAAATCTGGAAGACCCAAAGAAAATCGGTATCGATCGAAGAGAGAGGGGAAGCAAATAACAAAATGTGGGAGATGTGGAGCATATGAACACAATCGAAGAACATGCAATAACCCAATACCATTGAACCCGAAGAAAAAAAAGAAACTCTATATGAATTTTTGAATATTTTTCTATTGAATTTCAGACTTGATTGTTCATACAAATTGTTCAAGTTTACTTTCTGTTCAGTAATGACACGTTGGACAATCACATTTCGTTGAACGTTGTTGTTATAATTTCAATGTTTGCTCATTTCATGCCATTAGCTGACATGATATTACTGTTCATTTTATTAATGACACAACCTAAAAGCTAGTTGTGGTCAGGTTATTAGATAAGTCTCCAATCAAATGTCTCATTTTTGCAATTTTTCACAATTTCAAATATGATCTTCATTGAATGTAATTGGCTCATATTTAATTGTGTTGAGGAAGCGAAGAGGAGTTGAAGGGAAGCTGTAATTTGTAGGTAAGTTCTTGAAGGGACTTTGACTGTAAAATGGGAATTTTGGTGTTTTCCCAGTTGAAGAATTTAGAGTATGTTCATTGGTTTCACCTGTGATTATTGGATTTTGGTGCTTAATGATTTATCCATTGGTTATGATGATGGCATTGCTCTAAACTTGAACTCTGTATAGTTTGAAATTGAGGCTATATTTTGCCATTTGGAGCATCAGCGGTCGAACCACACTCTGTGGCCCCGCCTGGGATAAAGAAGAATGAAGCAGTAGGAGTACATTGAAAGAATTGGATTGTAGTAGCATCGTCCAAGCCTCGATTCTGGGCAAGGCTGCATTAATGGGTTCTGATAAGTTCTACCTAGGTCTTAGCACGTCGCATCTTTTCGTGCACGACAAGACAATGCAGGTGATTGGAATAAACACCAGGGGTAGATCCTACATAGAACTTCCCAGTAAGCAGCTTTTTGGGCGGAAGCAAAACAATGCAGGTGGCCACCTCGGCGGCGGCTTGGGACGTGTATTTGCCCTTACCACCAGTCATGGAAGTCTGTGTGAATCCATGACAGAAGCAATTGACGCTTAACTCACGTCCCTTAAAAAGCTTAGCCATAATCTTAGAATGTGCATTCAGTGCAAGTTTTGAGACAGCATAATCAGTCCACACCGCCGGCCACCCTTGGCTCCTCCATATCCCACTCTTCACATTCTCAAGAAATAATCTCACCATCCCCTCAATTTCATTTTCTGTTACTTTTTCGTCTAGTAGCATCTCTCTTAATTTTGGATTCTTCAGCTTCTGCATGCATGTATACATATAATACAAGATTTAGTGCATGTTTGGCTAACCTTAAGACTTTACTTATGAGTTTAAATGAGTCCCATACACAGCACTCATTCGTCTCCCAAATGACCTCTACCTGCTGAACTTTAATGTCTTTCGTGATCCCTTCCTCTGTCCCTAGTTCACTGGAGACAAAATCCAGTGACATCCTAACCACCCTATCGTTTGACTCTTTCTAGAAGCTGTATTCATGGCACAAATAAGGCGTCTTCTAGCTAAGCAGCTTTATGGTTGAGCTTGGGAAGTTCGGTAGTGGTGTTATTTCCACCATACGACTATACAAAGATGGAAAAAAGTGTCAAATCTGTTCAGTTACTCTAACACTTTAATAAGACCACAAGCCTATTTGATGCATTATCACTCTCACATAATTGAACTAGAGTAACATGTATGTTACTTTCAAACAAAGATTTTTCAATTTTTCAAGATCATTTGACACTTGATCTATTCAAAATCTATGTTCTCAAAACCATCATCAAAAAAAAAAATAAAAGCTGAATGAAAAAGATTCTTCAACTGATAATAACCAATGCCATACAAAACAATTCACCTAGGGTAACACATGTGTTACTTACATGAAAGACAGCATAAAACCATTACGTTAGATCAAAAATACATCATATACAGGAGAACACTGCCCTCATATACAAACTACAGATTTACAAATTAAAAATGAAATTGTTTTCCTAAATTTTCATACTCTACTTTCCTCTATCCGAAACCCTTTCATCATCCGTATCATACCCTTCATCCAATTTTTTCTTGGCGTATTTATAAAACTGAACAGCAAGACTAAGCCGAGCTTCATGAAGCTTGAATGTCATTGTCAGTTCTTCTATTTTTTGGTGAACAAAATACTCGGCATATTTGATCACATATACGCCACAATCACCACTGTAAAAAAAACAAAATAAGTTAGAAAAAACTTAACTAATCTTTATTTTTGTTGAGGGAAGTTATCCTTGGTACAAATCAGATTCTGAAATTTAACTAACCTTTGTTTTTGTTGAGGGATGTTATCCAATATGTTAACAGTCAATGGACTTAGAGGATCCTTGCCATCATAGAGCCTTGTATCTACAACAATAGAGGCACTAGCTTTATAAAATCCACTATGGAGTAGCAGATGTGGAATAATTTCAGCGTATGGCTTCACTGATTGATGAACATGGAAGTCACGAATTATCTTACGGTATGAATTGTACACATTAAGGCATCGACTTCCGACATCAAAATCTAAGAGGATCCAATGTGCTTTATTTTCCATCAAAACAGGAAGTAACACATGGTCAACATCCCACCATGGTTTGTTACATCCTATTCGATATCCTCGAACATATGAGAGAAGCGCTTTGTGATTAGCCACCACACTTTGATCATTCAAAAAATGTTGCAAAATCATCTTAATGAAACAGTCAAATGCATAGTCGGTTGTGGTCAAACGAATTTGTAACCTACTACTATGCTTCACCGTCTTCCGGAGATGATAAAATGCAATATCAATATGCTGGGAAAAAAAACAGCAGCCAATGTAATGAATAAAATAAAAACTCTAGTTAACTTCCAAATGATAAATTACAATATAGAAAACATATAAATTATACCGTGTCTCCCAAGCACTCTCCGGGAGTCCGCAAGTCATAAAACCACTTCTTATTATCAACCTCAGCTACTCCATAGTCAAATGGCGGGTTGAGTATTTCATTCTTATCATCAAATCTTTTCTTCCTACAAACATAATACTTACAAGATATTAAAAACAATCAACTCGTTACAGTATAACTATTTGGAAGAAGGAAGGAAACTTACTTATTCTTCTTTAACAACCCTACACTATACCATTCCTCAAAATCAACAACATCTTCAATTGCAACAGCATTTAATTCGTCAGGTAATGCATATGTACCAGTCCTTATCTCTCGAATTTTTGCTGACGATCCAAAATTCGATGTATAAGGAGATTTAAACACTGCCGCTGCTTTCCTAAGCCTCTTCCTGGGTATATCAGGAGTAATGTCATCGACTAAAATGTAATCGTCGTCATCATCATCATCCTGAAAATAAGTAACATTATCAATTACATAAAAATGCAAGGGTCACAATTATTTGTGGATCAAAGTAACATATAATGTGAAAACACTACCTCTTCATTTTTAGAAGTTGACAGATATCTCATTTGAACACATTCATCAATCATTTTCAGGTCAAGTTCAGTAAATTCCATATCATCTAGTTCAATGTCATTAGCATTAGGTTCATCATCAATCCCTAAGTCAAAACTAGGACAAAAGTTCAGCACATCAAACATAGGTTTGCTAACAAATGTCCCTTCGAATAAATATTTTTTAGCTTCTTCGCCTCCAACCTAAGAATACAAATAATCAAAATATGATACCTTAAAAACAGCAACTCATAAACACAAATTGAACTTCTTACAATTTCAAAGATTTCATATTAAATTTCTTGTCTGTACCTCAACCTCAGTACCACTTTCATTCTTAGTTTTATCAACCTGAACTTGTTTCCCTTTTCTATCAAATGGAACCTATAAAAATATAAAACTCCTTCAGTTTTACAAAATTATGATAGAAAGTAACATATGTGTTACTCATTTATAACACACTAAAAAGCACAAGATACTAGATGTGCATACCTCCCTCCCAACTTCAACACCTTCTCCTTGTGATCCGATGACATCCTCAAATGGAACCTATACAAATAATTAACATAACAAAATATGTGTTACTCAGTAACATATGTGTTACTCAGTAAGAGTATCGGTATCAAACTGAATTTGTTAACAAAATTGAACAAAATGGCCTAAATTGAGATAAAATGAATAGTTGTACAATTCAATACCTCAAAATCTGTTCCACCATGGTCAAAATCAACTCCATTCCCTTTAGGGTTCTGATCTTCAACCTATAAAAATATAAATTAGAATGATGGTAATACAAATACAAAAACTTATAGTAACACTTGTGTTACTGTTTGCTTACAACACGAATCCTAATTTTTCAGCACATAGTAACATATGCGTTACTCATTGCATCATTTTATTTTTCTTTAAAAAGTATCCAAAAAAACATAAAAACATAATAATACATGAAAATGATTTACCTTCCTCCCCGAAGAAGTATCACCAGTGTACAAAACAATCTGCCTGTCCAAAACATTATAACAACTACCACCAGTTTCTTTTCCAAATTGATTTAGAAACTCTGCAAACATCCCTTGCACATTTCTATTTAAATTAGTCATTTCCTTTCTCAAATCATTGTGCAAAGAAATGATTTGGGCTTGCTTTCTTTCTAATTCTTGCTGTTTGAATTCAATTTGTGATAAACGATTCATGACGGTTTCGTTTAATTCACAACAACCCTAAAAAACAAAAAAGAAACAACATCATAAAAAAGGAAAGCAGAATTCATAAAAGAATTTTAAAAAACTATTGCCTAAAACTATAAAATATTGTCTTACCTGTCCTTTTTCACCGGGAGCAGACCTCGAAGAACTAGCACCAAATTCGTTGCCAGTTTGCTTCTTATGAAACAATCCCGAAGCATATATCTCGTTCTTCTCTTCATTGGTCGCCACAAACTGAATTACCTCAAGCTACATGAAAATAATTGGTTAATAAAGTCAACTTCTGAACACAATAAAAACAAAGTAATAGGTAATTACTTACTTCTGAATGCTTAAACACTTCCTCTTCCAGTTGTGGACCGGTAACATGCACATCAGTTTCCCACTTCAACATGCGGGGATAGGCCTCTCCAACCATGGTACAAAATTTCCCATTAAGGCAAACAATTGTCTCGTAGGCCCACAGTTGGAGGGAAAGTGGAAATCCGTTAAGCCGATAAGACCAAGAAGATTTTTGACCATATACACGCTTCTTGTTTTCCAAACTTAAAGCAGACTTGAAAGACCTAAGTGTGATTCGATAAAGATCCTCTCCCCAGGCAAAGTCATCACACTCCAGCCTATCTACCAACCTCATGTGCCGTTCATCAACTGATTTGTTATAGGAGGTAGTGTACAAAAAACAGGATATCAAGTAGAGCTTAGCCAACTTAACAACATCTTCATGAGATACTTGGTCATTCAATCCCATAAAAACTCGTTGGAGCTCAAATTTTGATACTTTCTGAAGACCAAAAAAGTATGTATCCTTTAACCGATTCTTTCCTAAATCATATGTAGAAATGTCAACAGTGCCCACACCTCGGAGTCCTACTGTTAGACAAAACTCTTCCAACGAAAACCTAATACACCCTCCCCCTATTCTAAACCATATTTCATCATCGTTAGGTTGTTGAACCTGCCTTAACAACAACGAATGAATCAATTGTGGCTGCAATATCAGTCTTCTCATTTCAAGAAAAGACCCAAAACAACTACCTCGGAACATCTCTTTTTCTACACTATTGAGCTTATGGAAAATGTTAGCTATAACATCATCCATATACTTTACAACTAGTTTACCCGATGCCCATGTCTTCGGGTCGGTTGAATAATCCCAATCCTGGCAAAAAAAAAATCATACAAGTCAGTACATATAACATAATTTTAATCACAAACCCAAACAAACAGTACAAACAGTCATAGATATTAGCCTAGAGCATATATAAAGTGACATGTAATAATCAGTTTGCAAAGCCATAGATATCACATGACATGAGCAATAAAAAGTAAGTCAAGTTATACACAGAACAACAACCTGCCAACAAATAATCTAAGCATGTAATGATATATTCACTAACCCATAAGAGATAAGAAACCCTTATCTGTGCAAAAACAAATGGAAAACTGGATCATAGATTACCCTTAATGTATTTGAATATATGACTGAACGTAGTGCGTGAGGGATCCTTTCCCACTAAGAAAGCATGTATTTGAACCTTTCACGCACAATGTTCAGTCATACTTACATGTTAAATCGACTAAAATACAGGCAAAAAAATAAAATAAAACCCCCTGAAAAACCGTACATTAAGGAAGCCATAGAAAAGCTACACAATACAGAAAAATGCAATACATACGTTTGGTGTATATAGGACTTCATCATCCTCTGTTGATTTTTTCGATTTCTTCGATTTCTTCTTATCTCTACGACTTGAAGTCTCAGCCGTCGTTCTCTTCGCCCTTGTAGACGCCATATTTATTTGTAATTCTATATTTACTGATTTTCGAGTTTTCACCATGGCTTGATTGAAGAACCGATTATAGAAAGTGGATATGAAGAAATGGTGAAAGATTACGCTGAAATCGTGATGTTGTTTTGCCCTAATTGTAAATGAGTGCTTAGATTGAAGAAATTGAAGAAGAAAGTGATGAAAGTAATGAAAGTGTTTGCAAGTGAAGAAATTGGGAAAGTAACGTTGAGAGAGAAACTGTTTCGTTTTTGGAGAGAGAGAAACCGTTTACGGAGAAGGGAACCGTTTGGGAGTGATAGTGTTTTCTTGGAGAAGGGATTACGTGGTGGGTGCGTGGATCCGTGCGTGGGTGGATGAGTTAAATATCATTAATTTTTAATTAAAAAGGGTAAATATTGATATTATTAAAAAGAAGGTATATTTCAACTTTTTTCCCAAAAAGAGGTATTCTAGCTAATTAACTCTATAAAGATAGAGTGTTGAATTGTTGTTCAATTTAGGCCCAGTTTTGTGATTATTGAAGTTGGCCAAAAAAAAAAGTGCAAATATGACACAAAAAATGAATGAGGCCCATCTTTATTATTATGGTCCATGTTTGCATATTTTTTAGTTTTAAATTAACAATTAATTTCGTAAAAGATTTGTGGATTTTAAATACATACTACAATTTGGGGATTATTGGAGCCTAATTTATGGAATTCGTCTCAGGCCCCGGAAATCACAAAACCAGCCTTGGTTCGATTGTTGGTGAATTTAGTTGAAAACTTGAATTTTTGAATTGTTTTTTTATACTTTTTAGATAAATCATTAATTTTTGCCTCTAGAAAATTGTAAGGTGAGTAGCATTAATGTACGTTTGGTAGTACTAAAATTAAGTGATGAGTTATACGAAATGTGTGGATAAAAATATGTTTGACTAACTGAAATTATAATTTAAACTTGACCAAACATGCACTTAAGTGATTGTTTATAACCTTTTCAGCTTTATATTTGATTTTAATATAAATATTTTGGATATTAAATTTTGTTTGTCGTTTTATTGATAGATTTTGAGTTTAATGATTAGTTATGGAAAATTCTTCTGAAGATTTTATTTTGAATATGGATTAAGACTCGATGCTCAATATTTAAAGTTTGACCCAAATTTAAAAATTGTAAAATCCGATCCTAAATATAACCTCACGGTGCACAAGCTATATAAATGACTCGAAATACAGGATCACCCTTCCTTGGAGAAAAACAAAAGATAAAAACTACAATATTTTCCATGGATAAAAAGTTACTCTCAGAATCAAATCAAAATATATGAAATTGTTGAAGCTACAACAATTGAAACTTGAAAGAGTGATTTTCAGTTAAATTATAAAATGATGTTGAACTTTCTATTTAGACAATTTCTTACAGTACTTTTTTTTTTTAAAAAATAAAAAGTGTGGAGAGTTCAATGTCTCCCATTCCTCCACCCGTCTTTGTTACCTTTTTGTTTATTCAAATGATTCGTAATGACAACTTGCAAGGATTGCGACTTTTTTGTCCCCACCCAGTTACCCACCTTAAATACATTATTGCCCCTTTTATATATTTGGCCCAAATTTATATTACAAAAATGCGTGTCCATTTCATTTCTTCTGTTAAGGGGAAAGTCTCGAAAGCGAAATCTCCCACCTATATCAGAGGCCCATTAACCAGGCGGGTTGTAAATTGAAGAATGTGCATGAGTGACAGATACCTGAGGGAGAGAGCCAACATGCCAACCCCCATGACAGACTCCCACAATATTTCAGTGAAAATTTGTCTCACACGAGAATTGAACCTGCGTTGTCGGAGGATTTCTCCCCTCGTCATCTCAAGCCTTACCAACTCGTCTATTCCATTTCTTAATATCTGTTTAGTTTATAATAATAGTTATTTGGATAATAAATTTATTATTATTTTTTTAGTTCAACAAGGTATAAAAATAGAAAAACCATTGTTACAAGTCAGATTTTCGTAATAAAGGCAATTCTACCATTATTTTTAATTAAACAAAAAATAAAAAAAAATTAAAAGAGAAAAAAAAAAGTAGTTGGAACGGTTGAGGGTGGCAACGAGAGCTGGCAAATGGGCTGAGTTGGACCAGCCCAACCTGTCATAGCAATGCCACACATGAAACTAGACTGCTGGCCCAGCCCAGTTTTGTATGGGCCAGAAATATGCTAGCCCAATCCAGCCCATTGGCTCAACTTGTCTTAATTTTTTTTTTCTTTTTTTTTTAAATAATTTTTTTATACAATCTAATACATTACATCAAATGCAATCTTAAATAAATTTAGACATATATTTTGAGATTTTTAAAGAGATTAATAAAATTGGGGCTCTCATGTATTAGTTAATAGATAAACATCAATTTTCTTTCAAAATAATAATTTTTTTGTTAATTGTAAACCATTTGTAGACATTTTTTTTAAAAAAATAATACAAATATTAAAAGTATGATAGTCTTATTGTTTTGAGATATAAACATGTTTGGCTTAAATTAAAAAGTTTACTTATAAGTAAATTTAAAATAAATAATTTATTTGTCACACTAAATATATTTTGGATTGAAACTTAAATTAAACTATATTTTAATTAAATCTAAACAATTTTATGTTGGATTATGAGATTTTTGGACTAATGTTTATTGGTGACTTTGGCTTAGATTATTTTAGATTGATATTATTTGAATTATATATTGAAACTATTCACAAAATGAGTGATTAGTGTTAAGGAGAAAAAAAATCAAAATCAAAATCGGGCCGGCCCTACTAGCCCGCGAGCTAGATGAGCCAGGCCATCTTGGCCCGATTTTATTTGGGCCAGGGCCAACCCAACCCATGTAGCCCGCTCGCGGGCCGGGCCAATTTTGCTACCTCTAGTAGCAACGGCGGCGACAATTATCTTAGAGATGGATGTTACAAATATATTTGTTCTATATTATAAAATATATGTTTGTCTTTTAAAAAAATTAGTTAATATTTTTCGGATAAAATTTTTTGTCCTACTCTTTTCGAACACAAAATTAATCTTTATTTTTTGTTTAAATTATTATTCAAATAAAAGTGTATCCGGACATTAACTCTGCCAAAAGATGATAAAACAAATTTTATCTATTATTTCTAACTATTGACCATATACCAAATGGACCTTTAAAGCCTTTTTTTTATTTTTTAACTAAGCTCAAAAATAAGTTTAATTTTTATTTTCATACTTCAATAAATTAAGTTACTTATAAGTAAAAAATAGTTATGTATTTACTTGTATATAATTTTTAATATGTTTGGTAAATTTTTTATAGATTATAAGTAGTTGGTTCTATAAAATGTGTAGATAAAAAATAGGTAAAAATTGTGACTTTTATGAAATGTGTGAATAAAAATGATGTTTGACAAACTTATAAATACTTATAAGGACACACAAACATAATAAACTTGTTCTTATTTTATAGTTATTTGATAAGCCATGTTAATTAAAGAACGGCATAATTTTAATACAATATTGTGTTTGGTAGTATATTGATAATGTATAATTTGAAAGGATATTAAAATTTATACGATTAACTTCTCAAGTGTATTGTATGTAAATGAATAATTTTATTTTGAACTCCTAGCACCACAACAAATATCGTGATTGTGGCCAACATATTTCATTAATTTTTTAGTAATTAATTAAATTTAGGATGAGTTATTAGAGTTAGCTCGATTAATATTGTAACACTTGTGTTGTTTAGGACGTTTAGACGTTATGACAAATAATTTGACATTATTTTCATATTTTTTCACTTTATTAAAATGTCAACTTTATTAAAAAAATATTTATATTTACCTTTAATGGAACTCAACTAAACTATGGTAACACTTGTACGCTACGAGTTGATCACAACCATACATCTTCGTTTTCATGTCTTGTTGAAGGAATCAAAAGATAATTAACCCAATTCATAGTTATGCAAAATAAAAGAGGGCAATCATTGGCCAAAGAGGAGATCGTGTTTTGTTTTCGATTGTTTATAAGATGGTCAAACATTATTTTTATATACACATTCAAATTTATAAATTTTATTTATTTTTTTATTTACATATTATATAAGACTCACTATTTATAATCTACAAAAGACTTTATCAATTAAGCACTTAGAAATATGTTGAAGGAATCAAAAGATAATTAACTCAATCATGATCATTTGAATTATCAATAATGATATTTCACCAAGATGACAATGTATTTTGGGATAGTAGATAATAAAATAGATACGTGTTAAACAAGTTTTTAATAAAATCTTTAAATAATTTAATCAAGATTTGGATTGAGTCTAGCAAAAATTTTATATGGGAGTGTTAATGATGAGTAGTGATATAGTATTCACAGTAGACACTAATTATAGTGCACACTGTCTGCGTGAATAGTAGCTTTTTAAAAAATTCAAAAATATTATTAACAACTTTTTAAAAAGTGACCAATGTATCACGTACCCACTATGAGTGGTATATCACCAATCGTATTAATGATTGGGTATGAATTGTTCAAATATTGATAATAAATATAATTTGATTTCTAAATAAATTATGCTAACTATAGTTATGCATTTAATAATATTATTTATCATCAATTTATGTAACATTAAAAGATAATTTTAATAAAATATGAGAATATAAAACTCATTTTTTAAACATATCATTCAATACCGTGTAAATTTATAATTATCACTAATAATGATAAATAATATTTCGTGCTTAGGCCGGTTTCTTTTTGATTTTCTTCTATTGCTGTTAGAAGACTTTTGTGCTAATTTTTTAGTCTGACTCCGCGACCGCGAGCCCTGCATTTTGCGGGATCCCTTGAATGTTCTTTTGACCAAATGTTCTCCAAAACTTTGACTATGTCGTGTTAAACCTGTCAAGTCACGTTCACTTCTGACCCAGGTGAAGCCCAATTCAGTCAAACAACAAAATGAACAGTCAAAATAAAAGGGCAAATAAGTCTTTCTACATATTCTAACAGTGTCATCTTCTGTAAATAGTCCCACAAACACGGGCGAGACTCTACTCCAGAGATCTTCACTCTAAAGGACACAATAATTAAAAAATCAGCCAGGAGACGACGACGTATCTTAGGGACCCACACTAACTATCCCCATAATATTTCCTCTCACCCATTGAATATATCTATGTTTTTCTTTGTCCTTTTCTTCTACTCTTTCACTCTCAGTGTCCTCCCGAAACGCACAAACACACACACACTCTCTCACGCACTGCGGGGAATACCTTTAGATCTGTGTCTACGAATCTCCCCAAACCCGACCAGTCAAGTACGACCCGGTAAGCATTCTCTTTACTCGTTTGATTTTGTAGAAGATTAGGAATATTAAAAAAAAATGTTTAAGGTCTGTAGTGTTGGTTTTGCTGTGATCGATTGCTGGGGACAATTTGTCTGATTTGATTAAAATGGTTTTGGATTGAGATCTGAGTTTGTCGAAGTAAGTTTTACTGTTTTGTTGAAGTAAATGTAGTGTATGGTGGTTCTGGATTATGTACATTTGTGTGAAATTGAGGGTTTTCGTTTACTTGAGTTCCCTTTTTTTTTGTGTATTTTAGTACTTAAAACTGTTGAAATGCTTGTTGTCCTTGATTGGGTATAGTAAAGTTACATCAATGCTACATTAAACACGATTTTTGTCCTTTTAGTTTAAGTTGGTGGGTTCAAGTGAAGATAAGGATTTTCCTTGAAGTCTTTATCTGCTTACAAGATCTTTCTGGATATAGACTTTGTGCTATTGATGGAAATTAGCAAATTGACTGCAAGGATCTGAAATTGATTTTAGATTTTGGTGTGAAATGTCAATCCAAGTCTTTAAAAATCTAGATTAAATACACCACCCTTAGCTTATGTATTTAAACTGTATCAGCGATGTTGTGGGAAATTAAACAAATTTTCAAAAAGGACCAGATGGAACAATACCCCGGATAGAAGGCAGTTAACTGTTTCAAAGATGAAGTCTTGGCTACAGGGACACAGCAAGAAATGTATTCTAGTGTGGCATGACTTAATTAGAAGTATACTTTTGAAACAAGACAATTCTCCAGTCTAATTTATTAAACACGCTTAATTTGGCTACTGTTGAGTAACCTAATTACACAGATTAGCAATCGACTATTAAGTTAATGAGATTGCAAATATTAAGTGGTAGAAAATGCACATTAACTTTAAACTAGTCAATATTGTAAATACATGAGACAAAGACTTGAAGCGAAGCATAAGTTTCTTCAACCCACTAATTTTTAGTAGCAATAATTTATGTTCTCATCAAATAGTTGGTCATATATATATATATATATATATATATATATATATATATATATATATATATATAACCCGATCCAGAAAAAAAAAAGAAATTGGTTTAGACTTGAAGGCAACAATTCTGGACTAGCTTTTGAGAATAATAAATAGCATGATCCCTGCATTTTCTTGGAAGCAGATATGAGGATAAAAACTGAAAAGACAATACTTCTTGCCCAAAGATGCACATCGCAATTACTGTGATTGTTTTGCTGCTGAGAAGTATTTTGTGGAACCTTGTGCTTGCCTTTAACAGACCTGATTACAAGGTTTCAGTTCTTGTGACCTCTGGCATAGTTTACAGACTTACAATAGGCTGTCAATTATTTTTTCTCCAAAATACAGTGGGACAACTGCCCCCACTGGACCTGGCTGGCTCCGCCAGTTGCATTTTCTTTTTCTTATTCGGTACAGGTAGATGAGTTTGGCTCTGGGGATGACCTTAAATACAAGTTGTTCTTCTTATCGATATCTTGGAGAGTATCCTTATCTCAGGTTTCATAGTAACATGGGTTTCTTCCTTTAGTTGATCTTGATAATAAGTGTTGCCAGTTCTTTATGCACTAGGGCCTAGGCTATGGCTTTTTGGGGTTGGTTGTCCTGTAATATTTCTCTGCATTGTATGTATCCTTAAGAGGATATATCTTGGTCACATGAAAGAGTGAGTTCTAATTTAGATGTTCTCTCATGTTTGCTTTGAGCTGTAGCTGATGGCAGGGGTGGATGCTGAAAAACCTCTCACGGGACAAATTACGTGTGGTTCTTTACTACAGCAGTTGCAGGCAATCCATTATTGAATTCTTTGGATTTACAGTCTTCTCACTCTTTGTATTCTGTTACCAATACAGACCAGAAGTTGTATTAGGCTGACATAAACAAATTCATTTTGCAATGCAGCAAATTTGGGATGAAGTTGGTGAGAGTGACGAGGAGCGGGACAAAATGCTCCTTCAGTTAGAGCAGGAGTGCTTGGATGTATACAAGAGAAAGGTTGATCATGCAGTGAAATCAAGGGCCCTCCTTCTTCAGACGTTGGCAGATGCTAGAGTTGAACTCACCAATCTCCTATCAGCACTTGGAGAGAAGAGTTATGTTGGAATAGTGAGTAATTGCCCTTCATGCATTTGGGAACAAATTATGAAATTTGGTAGAGCTAAAGTGATGAGCACTGTGAATGACGCAAAATAAAACTTGCTCAAGTTTGTTTTTGTAGATTGTTAATTGTATCTTATTGTGTCCTTTGATTTCTTTTGCAGCCTGAGAAGACTTCAGGATCAATCAAGGAACAGCTTGCAGCTATAGCACCTGCATTAGAAAAACTATGGAAACAGAAAGATGAGCGGATGAAAGAGTTTTCTGATGTTCAGTCTCAAATACAAAAGATATGTGCAGAGATTGCTGGGATTAGTGGGCAGGAGGAGAGTCCTGCAGTGGATGAGTCTGACCTATCCCTGAAAAAATTAGATGAATTTCATGCTCAGCTCCAAGACCTTCAAAAGGAAAAGGTGAAGTTTTTATCCTACTAAAAATCAGGTGCTTGTGATTGTGAGGCTGATTTGTAATTAGCAAGATCATCATGGTTCATTCTATAATTTTGCAGAGTCAGAGATTGCACAAGGTCCTTGAGTTTGTGAGCACCGTGCATGATCTTTGTGCCGTCCTTGGATTGGACTTCTTGAGTACAGTCACTCAAGTTCATCCAAGTTTGAATGACTCTGCAGGTGTACAGTCTAAAAGCATAAGCAATGACACACTAGCTAGATTGTCGGAGACCGTCTCATCCCTAAAGGAAGATAAGAAACAGAGGTTAAAGAAGGTAACTGTAAAAGTCCAAGCTGATTTTCGTGTGAGAACTTAATTTTTCCAACACGTATTATTACATTAACAAACATTTATGTTGTGTCATGATTTCATGTTATAAGCACATTCTCCTACACTGTTCAAAGTTTTTGCACCATATAAATCACAATAACTGCTCTTCCATTGGCAATAGGAATTTGTAGCACGACAGAATTACAGTACATTAACTTGAGTTCTTCCTTTCATTCTATTAGTATCATATTATTTATTTCTTGGTAAAGCAGTGACTAAGGCTCACATACCTGTAACATTTGGACGAGTATCCATGGTCATCTCCTTGAATCTAAGAACTTATGTGACCCCTACTCCTGCTTCTGATCCTGTTTCTGCTGGGGCTGGGTTTGGGCAATTGGAACTTGGTCTGAACATTGAATTAACTGTTGATTCCATATGTTGATTTATGTGCTTGTGAAATTTATTGAAAGTGAATCTATTCTCTTTTAAGGACTCTTGTTGTATTTTTCTTGTTTTGTTGGCTTTCACATCATTTTGCATGTCTTTGCTTTAAAGAGCAATGCACTACTGTCCTTTTTCTTTTCTATAGGGTAAATATAAATGCTCATGTTTGTTATGACAATCATCTTCATCTGCACAATTAACTGTCCTTTGACTTTGGTATATCTCTACAGCTTCAAGAATTAGTAACTCAGCTCGTTGGTCTCTGGAATTTGATGGACACCCCCGAAGAAGAACGAATCCTGTTTGATCATGTTACTTGTAACATTTCAGCTTCAGTGGATGAAGTTATCGTTCCTGAGGCTCTTGCCCTGGAAGTCATTGAGCAGGTACCTGTTATTAAAATTGAATTCGAACATATGATAACAACCATTTACTGATTCAGTCATTTTTATTTTGTGAAGACTGAAGTGGAAGCTGATAGGCTTGATCAGCTTAAAGCTAGCAGAATGAAGGAAATTGCTTTCAAGAAGCAGGCCGAGCTAGAGGAGATATTTGCCCATGCTCACGTTGAGATTGATACCGAGGCTGCTCGAGCAAAAATTTTGGCACTCATTGATTCCGGGAATTTAGAGCCTGTGGAGTTATTGGCTGACATGGATAATCGGATAGTGAAAGCAAAAGAAGAGGCTTTGAGCAGAAAAGAAATATTGGATAAGGTCGAGAAGTGGATGTCAGCTTGTGAAGAAGAAAGCTGGCTTGAAGACTACAATAGGGTAAAAAAAAATTTATACCCCCCACCCCCCACCAAAATGGCCTCCTATGCACACACTACATCCTTTTGTGGCAAACTCCAAGACAGTAACGAGTTCATTATAAAACTTGAGCATATACAGGCATAGCTTGTACAATCGGAAATTTCCTGCACTACTCATCTTCCCAAACAATTTAAAAAATTTTAGAAACACATTTGATATATGTCTGCTGCCAATGTCTTCAGGTCATATAATTTGTTGAAATGTCCCTAACTTAGCTTCTTTTTTTTTTTTTTTTGACTTTCATCAGATTTGAATAACTGATTTGCAGCATGCATTGCCAATCGCTTGATGTAATTAATTTAGCCGCTTCACATAAATAATAAGGGAACTGATAATAGCTTGATACATTGCATACTGTACTTATTTGTTAGAAAAGGCGGAGCACCCTAACTCTTGCTTCACTTGCAGCTATATATATCTATTGGCATATTCAATATCTGTTTACACCAGAATCTATAGTCCTTGATTTCTGCAGATCTATTTTTCATTTGATAGTTGATTTCTGGTATAAGAATTAAACCATCTTGTACCCACTTAAACGTGTTCTCATACTCTCTAAATCTTGAATCCACATTTTTTTTCCTAGTAGTATATGATGTGTTCTCTGTCCCTTGAATTAGATGTCATACTTGTTTAAAATTTGGTTGTTTTGCTATTACAAAATGGCATGTAGTGACCACGTGCACATTTGGCATTATGGTGCCTCTGATTTCGTTCATTGGTGAAACAGGATGAGAACAGGTACAATGCTAGCAGAGGTGCACATTTGAATTTGAAGAGGGCTGAAAAGGCTCGAATCTTGGTTAACAAGATTCCAGGTACATTACTTTTTTATGATCCTTACTTGCAGATTGATTTGCGCAGTGGATAATATGCAGGGCTCTTTCTCTGCATGTATTATAGTTTTTTGGTAAAAAGGGAAGCTGAAACTATAATCCTACCCTGAAGTTTCACTTCAATATGAAAGAGCTAAATAATTTTTATCACCCCTTAATTTATTATACTAGGTTCCTTTTGCATGTGAATTAGACGATACCTCTGATTTTAGATGTGATAGAACTTCAAATTGTTTCGAGGAGCTCTCAAGAATACAGATGGAATTCTTAGTTAAAGAATATGTTCTACATTACCACTAGGTGCATAATAAAAAATCTAAACATATTTTAGGCTCATCATTTTCTATATTTATCAGAATATAAGAGCATTAATTTTTAGGTTCATCATTTTCTATATTTATCAGAATCTCAGAGCATTATTTCTGCTTGATGATGTTTATCCGCTTGCTGAAAGAACTTCCACTGGTCATACACCCATCCTTATTGCTTTTCTTTTTCGTTGGATATGTAGCTCTTGTTGATACATTGGTGGCGAAAACCCGTACATGGGAACAAGATCATGGCATAACATTTACTTATGATGGTGTTCCTCTCCTTGCCATGCTAGACGAGTATGTAATGCTCAGACATGATAGGGAAGAGGAGAAGAAGAGGTTGAGGGTAAGTCAAAATTGTCCATATGTCACTACTTAGAGCATGTTTGGCTTAGCTTAAAATGTTCACTTGTAAGTAAATAAGCGAGTTTTAATATAAGTACTTTAAACATTTTTGGAACGATAATACTACTTAAAAGTTACTTTTACTTATTTTTAAGCTTTGAACGTGCTCGGACTTTTCATCTTTTCACATGATTTAAAGCACTGGCTTATCTTAAATAAGAATTCACTGTCAATAGATTCTGCATCTGGTCTGTTGTGCAGGATCAGAAAAAGTTCCAGGAACAGTTGAATAAAGAGCCAGAAACTGTTATTGGTTCAACACCAAGTCCAGCTCGGCAGCTGAGTACCAAGAAGGTAGTAGGTCCACGAGCAAATGGGAGCACAAATGGGACTACTAGCAGACGACTTTCTCTTAACGCCCATCAAAATGGTTCCAGATCTATAAATAGAGATGGGAAGAGAGACTCCAGACCCGCTGCTCCTGTGAACTATGTTGCCATGTCGAAAGAGGACGCAGCTTCTCACATTTCTGCCACCGAACCTGTTCCAAGTACACCATAAGTATTTGAAACTAGTAGAATAGCTGCTCTTCTTTCATATATCTAGGCAAAATCAGTTGTTGTTTGTTAACTAGAGAGAGGATATACTGGTTTGATAAGCGAGTAATTTCAAGTGTAGAGACTGAATTAACTGTTTGTGCTATATTTGGGGTAGCGAGAAGTTCTTGAGTTTCTACTCATGCTACTCGTTGTGCATTTCTTGAGACCTATGCGTACAAGTGTTGCACTATCAAGAATCCTTGACTTGGCTTCATTTTGATTCCACAGTGCTACACGTCTGCAATTCAAAATCTGCGCCGAACTTTTAAGGCAGCAAATATGATTGAACAATATAAATTATTAAATGGTTTGTTTTCAAATTTTAAAAATTTTAAATTCAAATAATATGATTTTGAGGGTATCTCCAAGTAGAGCTCACAAACAGGCCAGCGAGTTGAAACTGGCTCGGGTTGGCTCAACCCTGTTTTGTTGCTTGCCCATCCTAATAAGCCAACTATGTTCTAATTTTATTTTATTTTCTTTTTTTTTTTTTAATATTTTTTTAACTAAAAAGATAAACAATATATCTCGTGTTAGAAATGTGTGTTTTAAGTTAAAAACAAAATTTAAAAAATAATTTATATATAACTCTTTATTCCTCTTGTTAAAGGTTTGATTGCATGTTGAATAACAATTTGAATGCATTGAACTAATTTTTTCTGTTTTAATAATTCAATTGTGGTTATTTAATTTTTGGGTGGTGGTTTAACAAAAGTTGTAGTTGATGGAGGCAATAATAAAGTATAAAAAACAAAAAAAGATATTAAAAAAAGAAATAAATAAATGAATAATTCTCCCATTGGCATTGCATTAGAAAATTCACCAAATATTTATTTTTGTCTTATGCCTACAAATCTTCTTTTGTGTGTATATATTCATATATGCACAAGCATAGTTCGAACCACATATGAAATTTTGGTTGAAACTTGAGTTAAACTAAATTTTAATTGAATTTAAACAATTTTGTGTTGGAGCTTGGAATTCTTGGACTAATATTTCAAAAAAACAAGAGAAAATTAGGAGCTCTACCTTTTTTACATTGATTTTTTGAAATATTCTGATTTTAATTTTTATTCATTAATACTGATTATCATACATATTTACTATAAATTTAAAATATATTATTTCCTATTTAACATATTATTAAAATCTATTAAAATTGAAAGTTGCTAACTTTTAGGGACCAAAAAATATCTTCCATATTTGGTGGGGTAAATTTAGTATTTCAAAACTCTTCATCAATAATCTTTCAACATCAAAGAAAAAGAAAAATTTCGATTCTCACGATAACCTTCTCTTCAATTCTCCAGACGATTTTCACTAATTTCATATAATACATTCGATTTTCAGAGCATAAGATGCGTGGTGAGTAATATTATCTTTTTTTTTTTTTTTTTTTTTTTTTTTTTTTTTTTTGTGATTTCATGGTTACTACTCAATATTGCTAATTTTTAGGAATGAGAACAAACCTAATATCTGGTTTTGGGAACAAAAAAAAATCTAATATGTGGGTTCTTCTTTTTCTTGTTGATTCAAATTTCAGATTCTTAAGGATTTCTTATTGATTCAAGTTTTCTGATTGTTGGAGTTTATTTCTCTAGTTTTGAAAATATATATTGTTGAAACATACTCTTTGAAATTATTTTGTGTCATCACATAAGTTGATAGTAGATTTTGTGACTGAAAGTTGTAGCCATTTCATGATTGTTTATCTGGTTAACAATATATGTTCTTGCATATTGTTACTTCATCCTTTATATATATATATATATCTGGTTAACAATATATGTTCTTGCATATTGTTACTTCATCCTTTATATATATATATAAAGGATGAAGTAACAATATGCAAGAACATATATTGTTAACCAGATGGCTATCAATTTATTGTTAATAAGCATTATTTCATGTTGGGTGATTCGAAAAACGTTAACTCTTTTAATTGTATTTGTTACTTTAATGTATCATAATATATAGATATATTGTTAATCGTCTATATCAGCAGATCTATAACAAGGTCAGAACGTAACCAAGAATTGATGACGAGTTAATAGACTTTCAATCCAGTAACAATCTATAGTGTCAAACTTTGAATTGAAATTTTTGGACGGTTCAGATGAATTTCAACATATTTTGTTGAACAAAGTAAGTATATCTTGCCTGTGATTTTGTTGAATAATATTTGAATTTGGAATTTCAATTTTTGATGATATTCTTGGATAACAACGATGTAACCGCCGAGTAGATAATTTGAATGGTAAATTTGCTAAAATCAAAATTTTTTTTTAAAGATCTAGTATTTTTCAATTAATTCGATTTGTTGTATGTATTTTTTAATTTTTTTTAAAGTCTAGTAAATTTTAAATTTCAATTACAAATTAATGTATATACGTAATTTTTCCAAATAACAATTTAAGTTGGGGACTTGGGCCTTGGGCCCTAGCCATTTTAGATTGAGATTGTTTGGATTATATATTAGGACTATTCACAAAATGAATGATTAGTGTCAATGAGCAAAAAAATATTGCAGGCCAACCTAGTCAAAAGCCTAATTTGACTGGCCAGGCGAGCTAGTCGGACTGGACCATATAAGCCTGGTTTTGTTCGAGCCAGCATTTTAACAAGCCATCATGACCTAAAATCTGGGTTATACGATTCGGCTCGTCGAGTTGGGCCTATTTTGCCACATCTATCTCCAAGAGACTCTTTATGCATAAAATGCTATATATTTTAGAGAGTCAACTTTTAAAATTATATTCTAAGATATTCTTCAAATTAACTTCTTAAAATATTTTGTTTTGACTCTTTAAATTTGAAGAGCCTAATCTACTCTATATAATTAAATGCATTCAAAGGATTTTAATTTTCAATATTCATATATTGACAATAAAAATAAAATGAAGAAAGATTATATAATAATTAGAAGGGAAGTATGTCAAAATATAATATCGAAAAAAAAAATACTGATTGAGAGAAGTAAAATGAAGTGTTTAAAATAAAAAAAAAGCTGTTGAAGTACTTTAAAATTTTTAATCTCTAAATTTATACATATTCTCTAAAATGCAGAAAATGCTATTTTTAAATAGAGAGTCTCTTATAGATGTTTTGATAAATTGAAATTTTAAAATTCCCAACTTTAAGTTCTTATTATTCAATCTGATTCTAATGTCCACAGTGTACATTATTATAATGCCCACCGGGACACTTGTATAACAAGTGTTGGATGAGTGTAATGACCCACTTTACACTCATCCAATACTTGTTAGACAAGTGTCATGATGGACATTATAACAATGTTCACCGTGGACATTATAACAAAATCGTATTTATCTATTGGTGAGGAATAATATTATCTATTGTTCAACACCAATTTAATAAGTGGCAGTGGAATTTACAAGCCTTAATTAGTGGATTGTGGAGGGTACCACTTAAATTGACGTTGAACACTAATGATATATATATATATATATATATATATATATATATATATATATATATATATATATATATATATATATACTAGTTTTGGCCCGTGCGTTGCACGTTTGTGAAAAATGTAGTGAAAAGTTGTAGGTTGATATGAACGTTTTATAGCACTATTTGTAAAATAAAAACAAAGTAGGTTATCATTAGATTTTTGTCTTTTTGAATACATTGTAAAGTATATGAGTTGTGTATATATTTATAAGGAGGTTGGAAATTTCATCAAAATGATGCAATAATTGGATGTAATAGAATTTAAGAATAGCTTGAAATAAAAATTCAACTAATTTGTAACTTATTGTCAGTCTATTGAAATTGAGTTTGAACTTTTTTATGTAGAACTTTGTATGCAATTGAAAAAAACCTTATTAAAAAAGGAAAAAAAAAAAAAAAAAAAAAGAGTTGAGGTTGATTTTAGTTTGTTTAAGAAAGATGTTTTTATTTGAATAAATAACATTTATTGTATACATTTACCTACTACTTGTTCACCTAACTCTCAAAACTCCAAAGTTATATTTTCTTCACCTACCTCACTATTCATCCTATATTTATTACGTTTGGTAGATATTGTTGTAAATGTATGTCTTCTTCATCTTTATCTTGATCTTGCAGTTTAACTAAGCTATTAGGTATGTGTATTTTGATTTTTTCTTGTTTTATTAGAGATGAATTAATTTAATATGTGGTTAATGATTAATAATAAATTGTTGTTCAAAATTTGTAAAAATATTACAGAATGAATGAAGAATGAAGAGGTTTTTTTGGTGTTTTAATTTTTTTTTTTGTTGTTTAATATATATGTTGTGAATTTTATTGGATGGAGTATGATATTTTCATAGTTTGTTATTATTATGTTTTTTTGTATGTTTTTTATGTAATTGATATATTAGTTTTTTGTTCTTTATTAGGGAAAATTTGTTTTGTACAGGTATGAATGCTGGAAATGAAAGGTTTGTGGAAACTGGAGAGGAATTGGATAAGGGGAATTTTAGTAGTGAAGGAAAAGATGATATTGTTGAGAATGTTGTTCATCAATATTGGTCCCCTTATACATCAAATGAATTGCCCACAAGTAATTGTTATACACAAGATGTTTTAAGTAATATAGATTGTTTTGGTGAGAGAATTATTTCTGAAGGATATAACTTTGCTAATAATGAGTATCTCAATTCAGTTTTTGTTGAGCAGCAATGTTATCTTGACAAACAGTTGGGTAAGAATGATTATGTGATTGCTAAAACAAGAGAGGAGTTATTGGAGCGGGTTGATAATTTAGAATGTAGTAGGATAGGTAATAAATATAATGAAATGCAAGGTTATATTGATACTCAATTTAATTCATTACAAGTTGAACAAAATGCTCACTTTGATAGATTGAGCAATGAGTTGCGGGAACAGATGGAAAGATGTGTACAGATGTTTAAGGGAAAGATGGTGGAGAAAATTGGTAATGATTCTAGGAAAAATGATGTGGGTTGTTCTTCTGAGAAGTGTGCTACTTTATTAAATAAAGATGTTCCTTTATTATGTGATATAAATAAAGTGAGAGAGAGCCATTTTCTCAGTTGGGTTTGCAGTGCTAATGCTGGGTAAGTTATAATGTTTGATAGATTTATTGTTGTAATATATAATGTTTGATGTAATAAATATTTTTGTTATAATGTTGTAGAGATGTTGTTGATATATCTTGGGGAGTGACTTCTAAACTCACAAAAAGACGGTTACAAGATATTAATAAGTCTCAAGCATTGGAGAAATGGGTAAATATATTATATGAATTTTATTCTTGTTAAATGTATATTGTATATATTACATTGTTATATAATGTAATATTTGTGTATAGGATGTGGACTATGCAATGGATTTGATAAGAGCTAGATGTTTTAAATACCCCAACATATTTTCAAGAAAGTATGGAGTGTTGGACACTTGTTTTGGAGAAGTTATTCGGTGTCATTTTGCAAATGCACATCATCAACTTGATTTTGAAGCATCTATGCGAGCATATATATATGGTGCTCTTCCTACCTATTATAGTTCAAAATGGGAGGAATGTGAGCATTTGTTGTGGCCCTATCTTATGCATGATAAATATTGGGCACTTTTTCACGTGGATTTAAATGTTTGGAAGTTGACACTAATTGATAATTACCAGATGTGTTATAGTGAAAGTCAGAGATATATTCATGCTCTTCCAGGAGTTCAAATAATTCCACAAATGATTATAAAGTATGAGCCTCAGCTTGCCAAGAAGAAAAAGTCTTTTCAATATAGGAGAAAATCACCTAATGAAATAGAACAACTCCAGAGATATAGGTAATATATTGAATTTAGTGAAGTTTTTTTTTTATAATAATATTTTATTTACTTTTTTTTGTGCAAATATTTATTTGTTTTTGTTTTTGCAGTGACAGTGGACTATTTGTGATTAAATATGTGGAGTGTTTTTTAGCTGGATGCCTTTAGATGCTGTTGTAAGTGATAAAATTAATATTTATAGGCGAAAACTTGTGTTAGATTTTTTTCATAAGGATTTTTTTTTTCCCAATTAGGAGTGAAGTTTAAATGTTGTATGTATTAGTTTAATAAATTAATAGATTCATATTATGTTTGTAAATTGTTTCCTTTTATTTTTATTTTGAATTGATCTGAAATTTTTTTGTCATGTTGGTAATGTTTTTGAGCTTATGTTAATATATAATCGTTTATTTTTATAATTGTATTTTTATAGGTTACAAAAATTGGTTGCCGAGCTAGCTAGGTCGGCAACCAATTTTGGTTGCCGGCAACCAATTTTGGTTGCCGAGCCATCTCGGCAATGGGGGGGAAATATTTTTTTTTTTTTTTTTTTTTGTGGTTTTTTTTTTGCGGAAGTATCAAATGTTTGTAAATTGTTTCCTTTTATTTTCAATTGATCTGAAATATTTTTGTCATCTTGGTAATGTTGTTGAGCTTGTGTTAATATACAATCCTTTATTTTTATAATTGTATTTTTATAAGTTACAAAAATTAGATTAATTTATCGTAATTTTGTTAACGAAAAGATTTTTTTGTCTTGTGGAAATTTTAGAAAAAAATGTGAATTTAGTATTGCAAAAAAACTAATATTTTAACGTTTGTAAGAAGCACATGAAAGTAAATATATTTATTAAGCATTACATTAATAAGATGGGAAACATTTTTTGAGCAATAATAAGAATAAGTGGCTGAAATTTAAATTCCAAGAGGCCAATTAAAACAATTGTATTTAAGAAGAAATGGATAAATTGTTCAAGCTTATATTGTATAAAAATGAGTTATACAAATAGGTGCTAAGTAAAATTGGTCATTTTGGAGACATCAATTGATTCACAAGATGGGTTGACAAACTTGGTTGGGAGATTTCCAGACAATTACATCTGGTTGGTTGCCGGTTGGGGAACTAAAAATGGTTGCTGAGCTAGTTAGCTCGGCAACCATGTCTGGTTGCCGAGCCTCGGCAACCATGACCAGCTCGGCAACCAAAACTGGTTGCCGAGCCATGTCGGCAATCGGGGGGGAAAATTTTTTTTTTTTTTTTTTTTAGTTTTTTTTTTTGCGGAAGTATTAAATGTTTGTAAATTGTTTCCTTTTATTTTTATTTTCAATTGATCTGAAATTTTTTTGTCATCTTGGTAATGTTGTTAAGATTGTGTTAATATACAATCCTTTATTTTTATAATTGTATTTTTATAAGTTAGAAAAATTAGATTAATTTATCCTAATTTTGTTAACCAAAAAATTTTTTTGTCTTGTGGAAATTTTAGAAAAAAATGTAAATTTAGTATTGTAAAAAAACTAATATTTTAACGTTTGTAAGAAGCACATGAAAGTAAATCTATTTATTAAGCATTACATTAACAAGATGGGAAACATTTTTTGAGCAATAATAAGAATAAGTGGCTGAAATTTAAATTCCAAGAGGCCAATTAAAACAAATGTATTTAAGAAAAAATGGGTAAATTGTTTAAGCTTATTGTATAAAAATGAGTTATACAAATAGGTGCTAAGTAAAATTGGTCATTTTGGAGACATCAATTGATTCACAAGATGGGTTGACAAACTTGGTTGGAAGATTTCCAGGCAATTACATCTAGTTGGTTGCCGGTTGGGGAACAAAAAATGGTTGCCGAGCTAGCTAGCACGGCAACCATGTCTGGTTGCCGAGCTGGCTCGGCATCCATGACTGGTTGCCGAGCCATCTCGGCAATCCCCGGGGGGGAGGGGGGGGAAATTGTTTTTTTTTTTTTTTGGCGGAGGTATCAAATGTTTGTAAATTTTTTCCTTTTATTTTTAGTTTGAATTGATCTGAATTTTTTTTGTCATCTTGGCAATATTGTTGAGCTTGTGTTAATATACAATTCTTTATTTTTATAATTGTATTTTTATAACTTACAAAAGTTAGATTAATTTATCTTAATTTTGTTAATGAAAAGATTTTTTTGTCTTGTGGAAACTTTAGGATAAAATGTGAACTTAGCATTGTAAAAAAACTAAAATTTTGACGAAGCACATGAAAGTAAATCTTTTTATTAAGCATTACATTAACAAGGAAAGATTTTTTGAGCAATAACAAGAATAAGTGGCTGAAATTTAAATTCCAAGAAGGCAATTAAAACAAATGTATTTAAGAAGAAATGGGTAAATTGTTTAAGTTATATTGTATAAAAATGAGTTATACAAATAGGTGCTAATTATAATTGGTCATTTCCGAGATATCAACTGATTCACAAGATGGGTCGACAAACTTGGTTGCGGAGCGGCAACCAAATCTGGTTATCGAACTGGCTCGACAACAAAAAATGTTTGCCGAGCTAGCTAGCTCGGCAACCATTCCTAGTTGTCGAGCTGGCTCGGCAACCAATTTTGGTTGCCGAGCCATCTCCGCAATCCAGGCGGGGGCGCAGGCGGGGGCGGGGGGGGGGGGTGTTGGAATTTTTTTTTTTTTTTTTTGTGGTTTTTTTTTTTCCGGAGATATTAAATGTTTGTAAATTGTTTCCTTTAATTTTTATTTTCAATTTATTTGAATTTTTTGTGTTATCTTGGTAATATTGTTGAGCTTGTGTTAATATACAATCCTTTATTTTTATAATTGTATTTTTATAAGTTACAAAAATTAGGTTAATTTATCCTAATTTTGTTAATGAAAAAAATATTTTTTCTTGTGGAAACTTTAGAAAAAATTGTGAAATTAGTATTGTAAAAAAACTTAGCTCTGGTAATCAAATGAGATAGTTTGGCAACCAGTTTTGGTTGCCGAGTCATTTCCGCAATCTGTAGGGGAAATTATTATTTTTTTACTTGCTGAGGTTTGAAATGTTTATATACAGTCCAGAAATACTGGGGAATATTTTTTTTTAATTTTGGATGTTTAATTTTCTGAATTTTCATTTAACCATTTTATTTAACTGTTCCCGTTTTTTTTTTGTCTATTTTATTTGACCTAAAAAAAAAAAAAATTATTTATAGTGTGCTTGCCGAGATAGCTCGGCAATTAAACCAAAGTGTGAAAAAAAAAGTAATAACTTTAATTTAACTTACCCATACCTATGTTACTCTATTCACTTTATCTATCTAATTTATTATACTATGTATCTACTTTATTACTACAAACAAGAACAATGAATGCATTTTGTTGTTTTGCATTGACTAAATCAAACTTCCTTTATCCCTTTTTCCTCTCTCTCTCCGTATATTTCTCTTTTGAATCTTTGTCTTCTTTCTTTCTACTTTATCTTTTCATTATCTTTCTTTTCCTCCATTGATTGCAAAACTCATTGTCTTCTTCTTTGATTGCAAAACATTACATTACAATATTAACATTACAGGTATGTGAATTTCATTTTATTATCATTTATTATGTAATATATTGATGTTGAATATGTTAAAAATTTTAAAATATACATTTAAAAAATTTGTGTAGTAGATTAGTTGTTGGAAGGGGATGAAATGCCGGTCGCCGAAGTTGACCGGCAACCAACGGTGGTTGCCGAGGTTCCTCGGCAACCAAATATGGTTGCCGAGATTCCTCGGCAACCGAAAAAAAAATTAAATATTTTTTTTTTCTTTTCCTTAAGAATAAAACTGTAAAATGAAAAAAAAATTATTTGTATTTTGTATATTGGGAAAGGAATGTATGTATCAAAAAGATTGAAATTACTTTAATTTGTAATTTTTTTGTAATAATGTTAAGTTAAGTCATATGGTATTGACTAAGAGTTTATTGTTTTGTAAATATGTTATAATCTTATGAAATATATTTCATAATTATTTATACTTAATTTTTTTTGTTTGCAGATATGGATGTACAATACGTTGCTGATGAAAATGTTAGATTTGGTGGAAAGCTTACACAGATTAGTAATTTTAGATATGTTCAGGTTGTCATTGGAAATTATAATGAGGAACAGTTGAACGAATTTAGAAATAGTTGCTTTTGTTATTTAGAAGAGTTATACAATAGAAGAATGCGCTTTAGTGGTAAGTTAGTACATGAATTTCTTTTTAATATGGTACATACAAATAAGGGAAATGAAATTTGGTTTAAAGTAGATGATCAGTTAGTGAGATTTGGATTGCAAGAGTATTGTTTGATATCTGGATTATTATGTCATGATAATTCTGAGACTATGTCTATTTATAGTACTTTAGGTAAACATAGACTTAGAAGGAGGTATTTTAATAATGCCTCACAGATATCTTTGAATCAATTGGAGAATGTTTTCTTGAATTGTGGAGATCAAAACAATAAGTATAAGCTAGGGTTAGCATTAGTTATTGAAGGATTTTTCAAGCCCATGGAAAGGAAAAAAATAAATGTACAGACATTATCATTAGTTGATAATTTGGAAATTTGTTATGATTATCCATGGGGAAGGCATTCTTTTTTTATACTCCTCCGCTCACTAATTAAATCATGGGGACGTTTGGCAGCTAGGGGCATCAATGGTAGTACTATGCCCTACACTATATATGGTTGTCCTACAATTTTCCAGGTTAGTAATTATTTAGATTACTAATTGTATTTACATTTATTAGTATTGTATTATTTAATATATATTGATTTTATTTATATTTTTATAGTTGTGGATATATGAGGCATGCCCACAGATTGGTGAAAAATTTGGTGCTAAATTGCAAAATGGGTTCCCACGTATTTTGAGTTGGGATATCCTTGAGAAAATAGAAAGAAAGGATGTTTGTGAATTTTTTAACTCCACACAGGTTAGTACATTTTGTTTTGTGAATATATATTTTTAGTGATTTTATGTATTATTGTTATTTAATAATATGTATTTGTAGATTGTTGCTGCTGTACCAATACTATTACCAACACAAGAAGAATTAGAACAAGCATATGTGTATACTATGGTTTTAGTAGAGGATTCAGCAGATATTCGTTTTGATCCTATTGTGGATCAGTTTGAGTATGGGGGAGAACATGTTGATGAACATGTTGATGAGGTTGAAGAAGAAGTGGATGAGGAAGAAAGAAATGAAGGAAATATACCACCAGCTGAACCAGATGAGAATTTTACCAAAACTGGTTGCCGAGTTGGCTCGGCAATCGGGGGGAAAATTTTTTTTTTTTTTTTTTTGGGTTTTTTTTTTTGCCGTAGTATTAAATGTTTGTAAATTGTTTCCTTTTATTTTTATTTTCAATTGATCTGAAATTTTTTTGTCATCTTGGTAATGTTGTTGAGCTTGTGTTAATATACAATCCTTTATTTTTATAATTGTATTTTTATAAGTTAGAAAAATTAGATTAATTTATCCTAATTTTGTTAACGAAAAGATTTTTTTGTCTTGTGGAAATTTTAGAAAAAAATGTAAATTTAGTATTGCAAAAAAACTAATATTTTAACGTTTGTAAGAAGCACATGAAAGTAAATCTATTTATTAATATATGAGTTTTTGTGGGAATATTTTGTATAACAACATATTTACTATATTGTGTAATATTAGAATTATTATTTAATATATCATCATCAACTATATCAACTATATCAAGTTCCTCAACAGCTATATCACCTTCATCAACTATTCTTTGATTATCAACTACAAAATAGAAATCCAATATTATAATGCATATTCAAAAAATTTTTAATATATATCATATAAATTTAAGAAATACTTGCCTGTTGATAAACTTGAACTACCGTGCAACCTAGTAACTTTCTTTTTTGGCTCAATTTTTCTCTGTGCATACAATTCTCTCCTTCTTTTATTCCTCAAATCTTTTTTTTCTTGTGTATTCATTTATCCACAACACCTATATAAAATAAAGCAAAAAGAAAAAAGCTTCAAATAAATACCAAAAAAAAAAAATATCACCAGGTTTAATACAAACTAAAATAACAAAATGAAAATATCGTGTTCAACTAATTTAGCAAGAAGTTTTAGTAACAACTGTA
Source organism: Forsythia viridissima (assembly GCA_030279155.1). Taxonomy (NCBI): domain Eukaryota; kingdom Viridiplantae; phylum Streptophyta; class Magnoliopsida; order Lamiales; family Oleaceae; genus Forsythia; species Forsythia viridissima. Next base: position 3,038,287 of record CM059033.1, read on the forward strand.
AAAGATTAAATCTTGGGTAGGGAATCACAATAACCACAATTTGGTAGCCTACAACCAGCACATGTAACTGTGAAGATAGTATAGCATCTCAAGAACAAGTTGGCCTGTGGTTGTCAAGCATCTCGGCAGCCACAGTGATGCTTTACATGCTCGGCAACCACAGTGTTAAAATTGGTGAACAGTTAAATAAAGTTAATTGTTGAGAATTTTACTATTCACGTTTTTTTTTTTAATGTGGCAACATTATAAAAAATAAAAACATTCAATTTGCTTAAGATAAAATAAAAAAAATTAATAAAAAAAATTGAATGAAAAGGTGTAAAAAAAATAAAAACATTCAATTTGCCACTAAGATTTCACAGTGCGTGAATTTTGAAATTCTTGAATTGCATTTTTTAGTATTTATTTAGAATAATTTGTAAAAGGTAAAATAAAAAAACAAGATTAGTAAAAAATTGAATGAAAATTAAGTGTAAAAGAAAAAAAAAAATAAGAAAAATAAATTAAAGATTTTTTTTTAGGTTGTGGGCATATTCCAACGATTTTGAAACAATAGAGACATTTTGTGCAATTATTTCTTAAAAAAAAAAAAAAACAATTGGATTTACTGTAGCAATCAATTGATTGCCGAGCAATCTCGGAAATAAAATTGATTGCCGAGATTACTGGTCATGAACTCAGTTCTGCTGACTTCTATTAATTCAGAAGTGCGAACCTACATAGAGAATATGTCAGATTCCACGGAATGTTATCAAAGTAAAACAAGATGGCAAGCTACTAACATCAAGAATCTGTAGGTTCTCATTATCTTGGTTGACAAGAAGCTCCTCATTGAACTGTTCAATGAAATCCACCTTCTTGTTTCTGTGAAAGAGATGGTTGAAGGATTTGAGAACAGTCCCATCCTCAATGGACAGAATCTTTAGAGGAACATGGCTGGGAGCTTTGGTAAATATCAGCAACATGATTCCTGGACTGTTTTTGAAAGGACATGTATAACGAACAGGTAAAATAAATATAATTACATACACCAGCAAGGATTTTGTTCACAGTTCAATAACTCAAGACAACAAGCAACATTTTGTTACATTCTAGAACACTAAGGTGACAACATGAATGAGCTCAACCACGCTTTCAGGCATCTGCTTCATATGCTCTCAGAAAAATAAATGCTTTTAAGATGTATCCACAAATTTAAACACATGCACACCTGTTTTCAATCAGAAGTACACTTCAAATAAACATTAGTATCACCCAGTTCTAACAGGTCTATCTATATAGAATAGAGAACAATGTGAACGTATGACTACAATGTTCTCCAAAAACATTCAAATATACAGCATATAGTTGCGATGTCTTCGTAACTAAGGCATAATGTCCAGCATCCTATATAATTTTCATCTTTGCACAAACGGAGCAAACATCATTTTGTAGAAATGATCCGCCTTGCATTAAAAAAAAAAAAAAAAAACATTTTAGAAAGTTGCCCATGCTGGGATGATACAACAATTGCTCAATGCCTGATTTGCAGAGCCGGAGTTACATAATAAGAATTATGTCAAATTACAGAAGACAAAGGTACATCATACTTGGACCATTATCCGAACACATTCAAAGTATTCTCCCATATACATACATTGAAGAGTACACGTGTTGATAAACATAAGTATGCAGTATTACCTGATCTTAATCTCTTGAACATTTTTATCTGAAATGGAGTATATCATTGGACCAAACTTTCAGCTACAACTTTTTCAGTTTTTTTACTAATGACTCAAAAGCTAAATATTAAAGAATTGTGTACAATTTGTTTATATCATCAAACAAAAAAAAAAATTTGGTGAAAAATTGAATGAAAAGTAAAAGGAGAAAAATAATAGCATTTATTTAGAATAATTTGTAAAAGGTAAAATAAAAAAATAAGATTAGTAAAAAATTGAATGAAAATTAAGTGTTCAAAAAAAAATTAAAGAATTTTTTTTTTTATGTTGTGGCATATCCGAACAATTTTAAAACAATAGGGACCTTTCATGCAATTATTCCTTTAAAAATTTTTTTTTTTTGAACAGTAAAATACTGTTCATGAACAGTTGTTGCCGAGATATCTCGGCAGTGAACTGTTCACAATTGAATTTTTTTTTTTAATTAATGTGGCAACCTTAATTATAAAAAAAAAAAAATTGAACAGTAAAATACTGTTCATGAACATTTAAATACATTGCCGAGATGTCTCGGCAATGAATGTTGAAAGAAAAAAAAAATTTTAAATGAAAAAACCCATATTAAAAAAAAAAAAAAAAATTGAACAGTAAAATACTGTTCATGAACATTTAAATACATTGCCGAGATGTCTCGGCAATGAATGTTGAAAGAAAATTTTTTTTTTTAATGAAAAAACCCATATTAAAAAAAAGAAATTTGTTGTGAACAATGTTCATCTCGGCAATGAACAATTGTTCATTGCCGAGATTCCTTGGCAATGAACACTGTTGAAAAAAAATAATTTTTTTTTTTTTTTAATATGGGTTTTGTCATTGCCGAGAATCTCGGCAATGAAATGTTCATTGCCACAAATTGAAGATCTCTTTGTCTCAGTGTCTCAGTGGCGGTTTGGGGAAGGAGGCAGGGGCGGTTTTATAAAACTCTCGTGGGATTCATTCAATTAGAGTTCACAAAAAGGGTATGGTTGCCGAGCAACCTCGGCAACCAAACCCACCAGCTCTGTATAATTGTTTTTCCTGACCATTCCCCCCCTCCTCCCTGCAATAGCAATCTAGAAAGAGGGTGCACGTGTATGTGAGTCAATACAGACAGCAATTATTGCTTAGACCATTTTTCCTTTTTGTGGTTAGAATTTTAGTGGCGTCTCTTTAGAATAATGGTCTGGATTCTTGCATATTTACGCAGATTACAGTAATATATTTTGCTCATTTGTTTTTAATTAAAATTTTGCTAAAAAGTTATACCTCAAATTCAAGAAGTAATTTTAATCACCACAACAACTTTTTAACCACACATTTCATCAACTTTTATCAAATTTTCTAAAAAATCTGAATGAAAAGGTGTAAAAAAAATAATAAAAACATTCAATTTGCCACCAAGATTTCAATACGAATCCTCTTTTGGACATTTTTTAACAATAAACATCCCAACTTTCTTTCAATTTTTTGAGTTATTTTTTATATACTAAATTAAATAACTAAGATTCGTAAACGATGTGGTAGAGTGACTATTTTTATATTTTTATTGAATTGCACCAAGAATTTGAATTGGATCAAACTTTCAACTACAACTTTTTCAGTTTTTGTACTAATGACTCAAAAGCTAAATATTAAAGAATTGTGTACAATTTGTTTATATCATCAAACCAAAAAATAATTTGGTGAAAAATTGAATGAAAAGTAAAAGGAGAAAAATAATAGCATTTATTTAGAATAAGTTGTAAAAGGTAAAATAAAAAAATAAGATTAGCAAAAAATTGAATGAAAATTAAGTGTAAAAAAAAAAATTAAAGAATTTTTTTTTTTAGGTTGTGGGCATATCCAAACAATTTTAAAACAATAGGAACCTTTCATGCAATTATTCCTTTAAAAAAAAAATTGAACAGTAAAATTTTACTGTTCATGAACAGTTGAATACATTGCCGAGATGTCTCGGCAATGAAATTCATTGTCGAGACATCTCGGCAGTGAACTGTTCACAATTGAATCTTTTTTTTTTAATGTGGCAACCTTAATATAAAATAAAAAAAAAAATTGAACAGTAAAATACTGTTCATAAACATTTAAATACATTGCCGAGATGTCTCGATAATGAATGTTGAAAGAATTTTTTTTTTTAATGAAAAAACCCATATTAAAAAAAAAAAATTGTTGTGAACAGTGTTCATCTCGGCAATGAACACTGTTCAAAAAAAATAATTTTTTTTTTTGTTAATATGGGTTTTGTCATTGTCGAGAATCTCGGCAATGAAAATGTTCATTGCCGAGATTTTTACTGTTCACAGAAATTTTTTTTTTTAACACATTTTCTTTATATTTTTTCAATTTTTTTTCACTCAACAAGATTTTTTTTATTGTCCAAACTTTAGAAAAAAATATTAACTTCCAAGGTTGATATTTTAACTATATGAAAAACTAATATTTGAACGTTTCCAAAGAACCACATGAAAATAAATCCTGAGAACAATTTGTAAAAGGTAAAATAAAAAAACAAGATTAGTTAAAAATTGAATGAATATTAAGTGTAAAAGAAAAAAAAATAAGAAAAAAGGTTGTGGGCATATCCCAACGATTTTAAAATAATAGGGACCTTTTGTGCAATTATTCCTTAAAAAAAAAAAGAGAGAGAAAATAGTAAAATATTGTTACTGTTGATCAAATTGATTGCCGAGCATTGCTCGGCAATCAAGACCCAAAATAGGATAGAAGGTAATCTACCTAAAGAGCTCGGCATGCTGAAGAGCTTAAGAGAAGTGATTCTATGGGAAAACCAGTTTTCTGGATTTATACCAAAGGAGCTTGGAAATTGTACAAACCTTGAGATGCTTGCTTTGTACCAGAACAATCTTGTCGAAGAGATTCCTGCCGAACTTGGGAACCTCATGTTTATGCAGAAGTTATACCTCTACCGGAATGGATTGAATGGAACAATTCCAAGGGAGATTGGGAATCTTACTCAGGCAGTTGAAATCGATTTCTCGGAGAACTATTTGACAGGAGAAATTCCAACTGAGTTCAGTCAAATAAAGGGTCTAAAGTTAGTGTACTTGTTCCAGAATGATCTTGTTGGGGTTATCCCAAATGAGCTTAGTAGCTTGAAGTACTTGACGAAGCTAGACTTGTCGATTAATCACTTAACAGGACCAATTCCATTTGGCTTTCAGTACCTTGCTGAACTATATCATTTACTGCTTTTTTCTAATTCTTTGACGGGTAGCATACCTCAACGTTTTGGGCTTTACAGTCGACTTTGGGTGGTTGATTTTTCTGACAATTACCTCACTGGATGTTGCTAAATCTTGAGTCTAATAAATTGTATGGAAACATCCCGGCTGGCGTCATTAGTTGCATATCTTTGCAACAACTTCGTCTCAGTGGTAACAGACTAACTGGGAGCTTTCCCTCTGATTTATGCAAATTGCCGAATCTTGCTGCTATTGAATTGGGTCAGAACAAGTTCAGTGGTCCAACGCCTCAAGAGGTTGGGAAGTGCCAAAAGTTGCAAAGACTTGATCTCTCTGGAATTCAATTCACATCTGAGTTGCCGAAGGAGATAGGAAATCTATCCTAGCTTGTGACTTTTAATGTTTCATCAAACTCATTCACTGGGCGGTGGGACTCGGCAATCAATTGATTGCCGAGATGGCTCGGCAATTGATTGCCGAATTGCCGAGATAGCTCGGCAATCAATTGATTGCCAACTCCATTACAGAAGTTCCAGGCTTCAAATGCCACTCTCAGCCCGTCTCACCGACTGCCGATGCTTCACCATTTGCAGCACAGTAAGCAGTAATTACAAACAAATTTGATAGGAGTAGGAACACCTCGGCAATCAATTGCCGAGCCATCTCGACAATCAATTGATTGCCGAGCTTGCTCTGTCAATGGAAGGATTTTCAAAACTAAAATGCGTGCTGAACACATAGAGCTTCTGCAATCTCCTTGGTTGATGGAACTTGGGGCTCTTTACATTAACTTTAATGTATCCAACGGTGGGAAGCAGGTTATAGGTGGTCCATTCTCTTGTGATCTTAGTTCTACAGAGCCCATAATGACTTTGACGCTACCAGATTCTGTGAACCGGTTCAAGAAAATATCAGCTATGTCGGCAGCGGAGGTGGCGGAGATTGTGGTTCAGTACCCTTTTTTCCGGCAATTTTGAAGTTGGATTTGAATCATGAGAGTGGCAGAAATAATAAAGAGACTGTTATTATTAATGAAGGAGAAGATGCTTTGTTGCGTGGGAGTGAGCAATATGATGTACCCGATTCTCGACAGACTCCACTGGCAATGCCTCATTGTTGGCAAAACCAAGAAGATTCTGCCATTGAACAATGCTTCTGGTAATTTGCGTTCATTAAAAATGACATGATATTGTTCTTGTATTACTCTATATAATGCACACTTACACACGTTAACACTTAAAAATAAAATTCTCTCATCCTTGTGTAAACTTTCCATTAATAATGGAAGTCTTTCCATTAAACACAGTACTTTCTAAGTCTATGTTGAGGAGGAATCGCATCAAGGGCTTTTAGTTTCCCTCATCCTTGTGTAAACTTTCCATTAATGTCTTTTTGTTCCTCCTTTTAGGTTCTTCAATAAGAAATTTTTAATTTTATTGCTAATTAATGTTATAGGAAGCCATTCACTGCAGCAGGATCAAACGAGGACAATGAGATTGAGGATAAACAAGAACACCAACACATGAATTCGAGAAATCACTCTAAGTATTTTCAAGAACCTCAAATGAACTGTTTAGAAAGAGAAAGTAGACTATATGGAGAGCTTGAAGCAATTTATAAACGTATCGGCACTGCTGGGAGTAATCAAACTGGTTCTGGATTAGTTCATTTGCCTCTAAATACCCATATTCCGGCATCGGAGGCTTCTATTGGAGAAGAAGAATCCATGAAAATGGCTAAAAAGAGAAGAAAAAGGAAGAAAATGAAGGATCAACTGGATTCAATGGCGAATTTGCTTGAGAGTTTAGTTAAACAAATTATGGAACATCAAGAAAATCTTCACCAGAAGTTTACAGAAGTGATTGAAAGATTGGATCAAGAGAGAAGAGAGAGAGAGGAGGCTTGGAGGAAACAAGAACTGGCAAAGTTTGAGCGAGAAGCGGAGGCCCGAGCCCGTGAGAAAGCCATGGCAACAAGTAGAGAGGCCGCAATTGTGTCATACTTAGAGAAAATCACAGGTCAAAGGATCAATCTTCCTCCATTAAAATTGCAACCAGTAATTTCTGAGAATCCCGAGGTGGCTTGGCAATTGATTACCGAGCCATCTCGGCAATCAGTTTTAAATTTTTTATTTTATTTTATTTTATTGTGTCAAAGAAAATAGGCTTAAAAAAAAATTGGTGAATAGTAAAATAAAGATCATTGCCGAGTTGCTCGTTGTTCATTAACTGTTGTATTCAAGTCTTCCATGTAATGGCTTTCAATGATAAATTGTTATTGTACAAGGTTGTTTTTTATGGTCTTAATATCATCCATGTATATTCATTGAGTGCCGCTAATAACAGGATATGATACAAATATGCGATAGTCTGAGTCGAACACAGTCTAGAATTGAAACCTTAAGGCTGTATACATTTAGAACATTTCCATTTAATTGGATATTTCGAGTGACATGTCAACTTTACAATTTCTTGTTTGTTGGGCTTACTTTCACCATTTTATAAGTAAAAATGCAAACAAGCTATTCAAGTCCTAATTCAATCTATGTATAGGCGCGGACATAATTAACTAATTGAATTTAGTTACAATTTATATTTGTTGTGGTACTGCAAGTGCTAGCCAAGGCCAGGGAAGAAGCTTAATACTTATGATGTAATTGCTATCTTTGCTCTCTAGCCTTTGTAATTGTTCTTCATGTGTATTTCTAGTGAGTTATCATTTATTTTCTTCTTGATATTGTAGTTACCTAGGTGGTTCATCCTTGGAGTTGTCTCCTTGTAAACTAAGACTCCTTGTCTTTGTATAATGTAATCCAAAATGACCATTGTTTCTTGGAATATTTTTTAAAAGAAAATATGGTTGCATTTGCAGCTAAGCCTCACTACAAGAAAATCCGGGCTATGTTATATTAGTAACATAGTATTTACATAGAATTGTGTCATTAGGATTTCAGAAGTCATTCCTAAAGCTAAGCTCCAGAAAATATATGGCTCGGCAACCAATTGATTGCCGAGCCATCTCGGCAATCACTTTTAAATTTTTTTTTTTTGATTGCCGAGCCATCTCGGCAATCACTTTTTAATTTTTTTTTTTTTTTTAATTTTGTGTCAAAGAAAATAGGCTTAAAAAAAAATTGGTGAACAGTTGAATAAAATCTGCTGTTGAAAAGTAATAGAAACAAATGAAAATTAAAGTTGTAAAAGGACGGAGCTGAATTTGAATTCTGGTCAATAAAAGTCTGCTCAGCTTGAAAAGTAGCTTCAAAAATATTAGAAAATAAAACAAATTATAGTTGTAAAAAGAAGTTCAAAAACGACGGCGTGTAAGACGAAAAAGTGAACAGTAAAAAAATTAAGGCTCTTATATTATTGTAAGGATATATATATATATTAGTATACCGTTTTTTTTTTTTTTTTTTTTTTTAACAATAGAATCCGACCGTAGAGGATTTGAATGAATTGAGAAATTGAGAAGAATGAGAGAGATTTTTTTTTGTTTAAAGAGAGTTTGATTTTGATAAATATGGAGAAGAATATGAAGAAATTGAGGAATTAAGAGAGATATATATGGATTTTGATTTGAAAGGATGAAGACGTAGTGACAGATAAAAAAATACTTTTGTGTGTATTTGTAGTAGAGTAAATCTCCTTACGGTCGGTGATAATTGTACTTATTTGTCAGTATTGGTATTATTGCTAAATTTTATTTAATAATTGAAATGAAATTTTTTAGAAAATGAAAAAGTAATAGTTTATTTGATTTTAATTAAAATTTTGTTAAAAATTTGAAGTTAAATTCAATAATTAATTTTAACCACATGTTTCATAAGACTCACAACTTTTTACAACTTTTCAATCATACATATCGTCAAATTTTATAAAAAATCTAATTTTAATCAAAATCAAACACAACATAAAAGTCGTCTTACATAATTCTTTAAGAGGTGGTTATATTGCTACTACATTTTTATTTTGTTACACCACTTTTTAATTGTACTAAAGATTTTTCAATCTTTACTTGTAGTCGTACTTATGACTTCACATTTTTTTTGTTGCATTCTTATTTTGAATTTTTAATTAATTAGTAGATCTAGTAATTCATAATAGTTTCTGTCCATATGTTTTGTTAGCGTGCTTTGAAATGATGAACAAATATCATGTTGCACTTTTTTTTTCTTATTTGAAGGCAAGTAAGTATTTTTGTACCCTCCTAATAAATTTTTTGGATAAAAGTGTCATAAAATGTATTAATTAATGGAATATTAAAAATAAAAATAAGACAGAAAAAAAAAAAAAGATAATATAAGAGTGACAATGAACAATATTGAAAAATGTGCAATTAAAAAAAGTATAATATAATAAAAATATAGTCACAATATGACCAACTATTCCAAAATCAATATTTTGAAAATTGATCTCAGGCTATTTTGATTGAAAAAACCACAAAAGCAATCTAAAAATCGACTATGTTAATAGCATAAAAACTGCATCTTAAAAAATGATATGGAAGTGAGTCACCTGGGAATCGGATAAATTGGTAACGGTTTAGTTGAGTCCTCGTAAAGAATTATTAAAGATCGGATTCTTGTGTTTGTATTAATGTTTGATTACTAATACAATATTTATTTTCATATTAGTAAAAACTAACTTTCATTTATAAAATTTTAATAATATATGTACATTTATTTAATTTGGTAATTTTCTCTTATTTTGAATTGGGAAATTGGTGTAAATGGTCCATAATTTTTATCCTCGGTGCGTAAATGGTCTCTAATATTTATTTTTTGGCACAAAAGTTTATAACATGTTTTGGTGCACAATTGGTTCTTATTTGATGAAAAAGACAAATATACTCTTAGTTTTAATTAGAAAAAAATTGTAATTCGATTTCTAACTTTTGCAGAAAAGCAAATGAGTTTAATATATTTATTAAATAATATTTAATTTAACATATTAAATATATCATTATAGTCGTGTCAATTAAATTTTTCATAAGAGAAAAATATAAAATTATTGTGGTTTAAGTATATGTAATTGCTATCTGATATAAAAAACTTGAATAAAAATTAAATTAAATAAATAATAAAATGGCGTACATAATTTTATAATATTGAACTAATTTTTTTATGTTGTTTTTAACATAAAAATAGTAATAAAAATTGATTTACACATATATTCTTTATTTTTGAACGATAATATAAACGAATAGTTCAATTAAATAAAACTATTTGAGCACTAATTTCTAACAAAGTTATTTTTCTTTCTATATTGTAACGATAAAATAAAAGTTTAAATTTTAAATAATATAATTACATAATAATAAAAAAATAATTTTATTTAACATATTTGTTAATAATTATGAGTTTAAGTTTTAGTTATTTTATAGGAAAATTTGTAATTTTCGTCTCCAATATTTGCAGTTTGTTACTAATATACCATTAACTTTTTTTTTAGTACTGTTGACGTCTGAACCTGCACCAGTCCACGTGCCAACAGATCTCCAGTCACTCCTCTGCCAGCTCGTATGTTACCTGCACACTAGGACGACCGTTAAGCACCAAGATATCCGGAGAAAAGGGGTCCGGCGATCGTTGGCACTCTGACGATCAAGTCAACATCCGGTATATAAAGAATACGCGGGGGCGGGTACAAAATAGGAGTGTGGGAGAGACAAGCAGGCAGAAGTTTGAGCAGAGTTTAGGGTGGGATTCGTAAGCGTAAAAAAGTGCGTACTGAAAATTGCGTACTAAAGAATGCGTAATCAAGATGGTGCGTCATAAAATATAAGTACTCAAAAGCGCGTACCTTAGAATAACTAGAACATGATATTTATAGGGGGAAAATCCTAATTGATTCAGGGAAGCAATCAATTAGAATTCTGTTGGGATTCTCTTTCCTTATCAGATAAGGTAGGTTCCAATCTCGTCGTGATCTTCCGAGATTGCATTTTAATCTCTCTTAATCTCTAAGATTGTGTTGCTGATTTTATTAGATTGGGATATGGTCTCCTTGTGACAATCAAATACAATCTTCCTTGAGATATCCTTTTAGCTGTGTGGACCATAATAAATACGAAGTCCGGCGAGGCTCTCTGGATCGGCCATGAATGCCGAGGCCCTTCATGGGCCTCGCAATACTCTGATTCAGGAATGCTAAGATGTTCGATGAGCCTCCGAGGCCTTCGCCGGGCCAATGGAACCTTTATGAATCTGGGAGGCCTTCGCTGGGCCTATGGAACCTTTATGAATCTGGGAGGCCTTCGCTGGGCCTATAAGGCCTTAGCGAGGCCTAGATGAGACTTTTACTATAAATTTGCTGACGTGGAGGCTTCACCAAAATCGGGTGGTAACAAGTACCATACATCTCTAATATTTTATTTAATTGCAAATAACGTCATCATTGGCAGATTTTGACGGACTTGCCATTCTCTTAAATAAACCAAAAAAAAAAAAAAAAAACAATAAAACAATAAAAAATTACAAAAAATTCTCATAACTTTTCAAAAAGTATAAAGTATTTTCTTTCTTATCCATCCTATCCCATCACAATCATCACCTCCATACCACCACTGACATCAACCGTCACCTCCACAATCTCAACCCTTTTATGCCATAACTGTCGAAGAAGAATTGGGTTAAATTTTAGTGAAAGCGGACTTCCAACCATTAGATATGGATCGGGTAACAGAGCAGTCTTTGAAGTCGACGGAGCCATGCACAATGTCTTTTAACAGTAGAGTTTAAGTATTCCCAAGGTTTTGTTCCAACGGATGAAGAGATGGTCATAACCATATTTCTCAAGCTCAACAAACCAGGAAAGATGTTGTAATCAGTGAAACAGAGTTTTTCAACACGGAATGAGTCCAATTGATTTTTTCTCTAACGAATTGATATGATTATTCGCCTACTTCAATTGTCTTTTTCCACTGCAAGTATTTCAAAGTTCAACCAGCAGTGGTATACAGGAGGTGGTTGATGTGGTGGGATGAGGTGGGTTGAGTGAGTTCGAAAGAAAATACTTTGTACTTTTTAAAAAGTTATAAGATTTTTTTTTTTGCAATTTTTTCTTATGTTTTATTAGTTTATTGTTTCCTTTATTTTTGTTTATTTAAGTGAATGGCAAATTCGTCAAAACCTGTCAATAAGGACATGATTTGTAATTAAATAAAAAGTTGGGGATGCCTGGAGCTAAAAAAAGGTTAATGGTAGATTAGTAACAAATTGCAAAAGTTATGACGAAAAGTGAAATTTTTTCTATTTTACTAGTATACCATTTTTTTTTTGCGGTTGAATCCGACTGTAGAGAATTTTAATGAATTGAGGAGTTGAGAAGAATGAGAAAGAGAGAGTTTTGTTTGAGCAGAGTTTGATTTTGATGAATATGAAGAAGAATATAGAGAAATGAAAGAATTGAGAGAGATATATGAGTTTTGGTTTGATAGGATGAAGATGTAGTGACGGACAAAGAAGTACTTTTTTTTGTACTTGTAGCGGAGTAAAACTTCCTACGGTCGATGATAATAATTTGTAAAATATACAAAACAATTTAGTATATTATCAATTTGGTCAATAAAGAGTTAATTCTATATAAAAAAAAAACTCGTTAATTTTTTTTAATTTTTTATAAAAATAAAAGTTTCGGACCTATTTATATTTTTTTGCAAAGGTTAAGAATTTAATTATAATTTTTTCTAATTAAAACTAAGGGCGCATTTGTCTTTCTGACCAATTGCGCACTAAATACATAAGATAGAGATTTATGTGCAAAAAACAAACATTGGCGACAATTTTCACATTGATTGCAAACATTAGGGACATTTGCGCCAATTTTCTTTAAGAATTCTTAATTTCCTCTTATTTTTACCTTAACAATACCATCTCATTTCGATGACTTAAAAACACTGCTATACGATAGAATCGGGTATGTGAGCTTTTATATTACGCGTTGAAGCAATAAGTAATCGTAGTCACACACCCGCCGGCAATTCTCCGACGACACGATGGCCGCCGACAACGAACCGGCAAAGCTCCTTTTACCATACCTTCAAAGAGCCGATGAATTGCAGAAACACGAACCCCTCGTCGCATACTACTGTAACTCTCTTTCTCTGCCGATCTTTTTCCGTTTAAACCTTAGTAATTAAGAAACTTCAACTCAAATTAAACCCTAATTTTGAGAGACTCTATTGTGATTAAAATCGTGGTTTTCATTTATTATGTGATTGTCGTTTAGATTTTGTACTGAGTGGGGATTTTTTGACAGGTCGATTGTATGCGATGGAACGAGGTTTGAAGATTCCTCAGAGCGAGCGTACCAAAACCACCAACGCCATCCTTGTTTCCCTCATGAAACAACTTGAGAAGGTTTTTTATTTTTTCTCTTTTATTTTTTCTGTCCAAATATTTTGACCTCCTGTTGATTAATTGTTTATGATCAGGGTAAGTAAAAATCAAACCCTAATGTAGGCTTATGATTTGAATTTTTGTGACTTTGTTCTTGGTAAGGTTGTGATTATGGTATATGCAGAGTGCAAACGTCTTGCATATTATGTTTTGGTTGCATATATTGTGTGTATAGACATTAAATTATGTAGCTAGATTTGTCTAGCACGCGTTGGGTTTAAGATTTATCAAGTTATACCTGAGTTTTCCTAGAGTTCATATTTGCTTATTCATTATTTTTCTGCAAGTCTTCCGATTTGAGCATAGCCATCTTTTATTGATGTATGCTTGTTGCCATATCAATGTGGTTTAAAGTTTAATTTTATTGGTGATATACCCTGATGCAGCAATAAAGTTATTTAAACATTAATGCATGCTGTGTCTTGCTAAGCTCTCTGTGTAGTGTTATCTCACGTTCTTGCTGTCTTGCAGGATAAGAAGTCATTGACGTTAGGGCCTGATGACTCTCTACATCTGGAGGGCTTTGCCTTAAATGTCTTTGCAAAAGCAGATAAGCAGGATCGAGCTGGGCGATCTGACTTGTATGAGAAGTTCCTTGCAAACTTAAGCATTCATATTTGTATTATATGTTTCTTGTGTTGTCATGATAATTAATGGATTTTGTGCTCTCTTAATGAGGACCATATTTAAGACCATGTTTGCTTAACGTGGGTTCGGAGTAGAAGTGGAAGTAAAGAGAACGCATTGACTTGTTTGATTGTGGTGAAAAGAGGGTGCACTAGTAATAGTGAATGGTACCATGCTCTCTAGGGACCTTTTCTATAACCCATTAAAATGGGGGGAAAAGAGTGACAAAACATTAATGTGACGGAAGTGACCTCAGTTAAATACGTAGATCAAGAAAAGAAGAAAACAATGTGCGGGTAATTCCAGAACTATATATTCCACAAAACCCATCATCTTTCACTTTCCTTATGGATCAATTGAAACTAGTAAAACATTTTCTTTAAAACTACTATCATAAATACTTTTATCCTAAATATGAGAAAATTGGTTCAAAATCACTAGGCTGTCGCTGAATTTTTAAAGTGATTCTGAAATTATTTCATATAATCTTTCCAAGTTTAGTTTTCTGAAATTATCATGGAAACACTAGTTTGAACCAAGACTATGGTTACAGAGGTCCAATTATGAATCACTTCAGATAGCATATGGCTTTATGGTTAGAGTCTCCTTTACCCGCGGTGATGTGGTTCATTAATTTTTCTAAGAACAGTTGCGCAAGGCCCAAATTGGGCTTTACCAAATGCCTGGCAGTGGCTTTTTGTTCGAGTCTCCTTTAACGTGGGTGCCATGGTTTCCTGGACTCCTCCATGGATAGATGAAGAGGTTCCCCTGCCCCCCAGGAAGCCACCTCTGAAATCAAGGGGAGTGAACAGAAAGGATCCATAATTTTGATAGCTTCTTGTATTGTTCTGTTCACCTGTGAGTCTACACTTCAGGATACCTCATCCTTATTCCTTGTGCCGTATAGTTCTCCTAAATTTACCATATGATATGGATGCGCACAACTTGTGCTGCAGCCATCCGAGCGCACATTGACAAGCATTATTGTACCTAGACCGAAATCACGGTTTCTAGTATTTATGTTGGAAATCAAGGCTAGATCAATTAAGTCTTTTTAAGTTCTGGTAAATATTTTTCTTCCCTCTCTCTTTTACAAAAGGAAAATTTTATTTGCAGGATTAGAGTTCATTACTTTAGAATGAGTCTAGATTGAATTACATACTTAAACACATGCATATAAAGAGACTGTGGAACATATTATTTTGATCTACCCCTTCATCTTTTCAGCTTCTGATTGCATTGGTTCTTGCAGGAATACTGCAAAAACTTTTTATGCAGCAAGCATTTTCTTCGAAATTATCAATCAGTTTGGTGAACTTCAGCCTGATGTAAGTTTATGATCCCATATTAATATCAAGAGTGACAGAGTGTTGTCACTCTCTGCTCTAGCGCACACCTCTCTTTTTCTTTTTCTCTTTGTTTCTTCTGGGTTCTCTCCCTTGTCAATTAAATTATTTTCTGTTGATGTTATGTCATTGTTTTCAATCTGTTCAATAACCTGTTATACAGCTTGAGCAGAAACAGAAGTATGCAGCGTGGAAAGCAGCAGATATTAGGAAAGCTATAAAAGAAGGGAGGAAGCCCGTACCAGGTCCTCCTGGGGATGATAAAGATCTAGCAGTTCCTCCAAGGACATCAAGTGGTGAACATGTAATTTTTTATACTCTGAGTTGCTACAGTTAGTTCATTGATTGAGGTGACCATTTCTTATACATGGTGGGGTCACGGTTGCATATAATTTCCTCACTGAAAGGTGAAAGCAAAACTGGAATTGTGGAGCTAATGAGTGGGAATTGTACCAATTCCTTATCTTGTTCTATGATATTTGAAAATGCTTCGTTAAGGGTACCCAATTAATGAGTTGGAAATGCGTTATGATAGTTGAGGTAAACTAGGAAGTGCTTATGCCATTTTTTGGATGGCCTATGACATGGTGTATGAGTGCAAGTGGCTAATATTTGGAAATCTGGTTTGGAATCAAAATAATATATAATCTTCTAACCTCAGATCTGTAAAAACTTTTGTTTTCTTATTTGTATGGCAGTGTTCTAGAAGTTAGTGTACCATATTTTTATGCGTTTTGCTAAATGACTTAATGCCATAGAGATTCTTATATTTGTCTCAACAAATGCCTTTTTGTGGAAGATATAGTTCTTATAAAAAGACCAGTTAAAGAAAGAAATGAATTATGAAAGATCCAAACTCTCACAAAGGATTCACTGTAAAAATTTTATGGTAATTCTGTCTACTCTCTTTCAGGATCTTGATCCAAGCACAAATGATTTAACTGTCAGATCTGAACCAGGAATAACAGATCCTGCTACGAGGGCTGCACCAGAATCTGATTCATTTCCTCAGTTGTATGATAAAGTCAACTCACAGCATTCTCCAAACATTTCTCCTTCACCATCAAATATTCCATTATCGCCTTCTTCGAATGTGTCACCACCACCTCAATATCCTACTGATGACACTTACCACCAGCCACCTTCAAGCAACATAACAGAACATTCTCTTTATTCTCACCAGCCATATCATCCTCCACCCTACCACCAAGAACCACAGCAGCACTTACCACAACAGTACCATCCTCCCGAAGTTTCCCCATATTTGTATCCTAATTTCCAGTCTTACCCTAGTTTTACTGAAAGTAGCCTTCCTACAGCTCCATCTCATTACCCTTCTTATCATCAAGGATCTGATACTTCGTATTCCAATTCTTCACCGACTAACACTGTCAACTATCCATCAACTACTCAGTACAATTCTAGTGGCAGGAACGGGGGAGTTTCAGAAACTTTACCAGTTGCTGCTACACAATCATACCAGTATGACAGCAGTTACCAGCCTCCACCAGAGAAAATTGCTGAAGCACACAAGGCTGCAAGGTTCGCAGTTGGGGCTCTGGCATTTGATGACGTATCTATTGCGGTGGACTTCCTCAAGAAATCACTCGAACTATTGACAAATCCATCAGCTGGGCAATAGAACTTGTTATATTTTACTTACCTCGCCTGTTTCCTTGATTTTATTTGTAAAGATTGTGTCTGCTTCCCAAACATGTTTCCTATGGTTGAATCATGCACGGGGATGATAACATGTAACTTGAATTTGTTAAAGCATTTGGGTTTAAAGTGAGGAAGTTGCATTTCTCAATTTGTAACCTGCCTGTGACAATGAGGGGTTTATGATTCATCTGGTGGAATTTTAAAGATTGTACGGTCCATTATTTTTTCGTATGGCCCAACTGCTTGCCAAATTCATTACTTTGAACAAATATCAGCGCTTCACCCTTCAGTGGTGGATGATTATATCTTTGGATATTTTTAAATTTACTTTCATAGATGATTATACTCTTGAAATTATGTTCATTGATTTCCCTAGATCAGAATTTCTCATCCCCAGACCATCAAAGGGGTCAATGCAAGAGAAGTCAGAGAAATTATCAGATTTTTAGATAGGCCCCGAAAACTGCGAGGGAGGATTCTTTTGACTTCAGCACTTGGAAAATTTACTTGTAAAAGTTTGCTTTTTCTCTCAGTTTCCTTCTATTAAGGCAATTATGTAAACTTTTGGTAGTATGGTGAAGTACATGGTACTATCAAGCTTTGTACCGTCCATGTAATAAATGTGCCATTATATCTGTTGATTTAGCAGCAGCAGCAACAACAAAATAAAAATAAAAATAAAAAAGAAAGAAAGAAAACACAAGTTTCAAGCCTTCATAAATAAGCCAAAACTTTTCTAGGGAATAGATAGTAACAAAAACGATACAATATGAACTTTTTAAGAAAATTAGTTGACATGGCTCGTTTTATTAGAATCCAATAAATTTTTTAGTAACTGTATAGGCTCCCATTTCAAAAATCAAAACCAAATAAAAGAGCAGAACTATGTACAAAGATTGACTGAAAAGAGAGGAAATAATTGCGGCACCCAACTTGTTGTTCGAGTAGTAAATTGGTTATTGTTGTAGATTTTAATCTCACAAGTGGACGGATTGTTGACAAGTAATAAAGTGATGTGTAGAGTGTCGAACGAACTAACTACCAATTACCTATTAATTTATACTTCGAGTTTTAGTCGTTTATGATTTCAATTCTAAAATTATTGAACTTATGTTTAATTAAATCTAAATTATTAAGCAATTAAAGTAAATTATTGAGAACGAATTCGAGTTTTACTAACACTAAGATCTACGAATTCACTTACACGTTCTTTATTCAATTATCCGTTATTCGCTTTAGTTTATAATTACTCTAGATTGAAAATCGACGATCCTATAATAATTAAAAGCATCTCTCGATGATCAATCAATTCTATATCGATATGCGAACCTAATTATCTCTAATTAAATTTCGAACATAAAAATATGCATTTAAATCACAAGAATACCTAAACGGATTTCAAAGACATAATAGTAATTTCTATTTATTATTGGACTATTTGTTATTCAATACCATGTGCTTATCTATATTGAATCTCTCGACTTCAACAAAGATCACAAAACATTCTAATGATGATCAAGCATTAAAACATTAGAAAGGAAAAAAAAAAAATAATCAACTCAAAAGCAATTAATTACTAAAACGAAAAAACTACTAATTAATTAAAAACATGATGTTTCATCGTTCATCCTAGCAATAAGTAATTTAGTCGGATATGATTTCGTATATTAATACAAGAAGTGTATTAATCATGTTCCGGAGGTAAAAGAAGAAAATAGAAATACAATCTGTGATTTCGGCTCAAGAATCTTCAAACTGTTCATTGATCTTTGATTATTCTCTTACATTTTTCTTCCCAAAATTTACCTCCCACAATTTGTCTATCTCTGCCTTTTTATATATCCTTCCTCTCCACCCTTCGAAATGTGTTTTACATCCTTCCTTTATCCTAGATTTGGTAGAGTTCTATTTCCATCACGAAACAACTTAACAAGCTGCCCAGAAAATCATGTGATCGCATGGTTTAACACCTTGCAATTGCATAGTATAGTCCAATTCTGTTCTGCACAAACACCTGTCTTGTGATCGCAGTCTGACTTAACCATGCATCGCATGGTTAGCTTAGATACGGTCTCTGAATTTCTTTCTTTGATATTTGCATGATAAGTCTCTCAAGTTTTTTTGTTTGTTCAATTAAGTTCATTTTTCTTCTCTTTACTCTCTTTTCGTTTGAACGACAGTTGAATTTTATTTTTTCCTATAATAATAAGAAAACAATGTGCCATTATACTGAAAATATGTAAGAGTACTTATAATTGTTCCTTTTTGTGGATCCCAATCAATACAAAATTGTACTTATTAGTTATCAGCCTTTAAAAAAAAAAGCAATTGATCCTCAAACATTCATTATGGTCACAGACAATGTGTTCAAATATTTTTTAAATCAAAGTGGCATAGAAATGTGCATCACTTCAAATTTCTCAGCAATAGCTCAAGTTGGAATACATAATCTAGTCTCGCAAAGTTAGACATGTGAAGACCATATGATGGATTGAAAGGAGATTTGAACGATTTCCATTAATGAAGAGTAATTGTGCAATTACAAATAAAAAATTAAGGATCAACTTGTTACTTTGCAAAAGTATGGGGCAATAGTGCAATTTTCGTAAAAGAAAATGGAACTCAGAAAAACAACTTGATGTTCAAAATTAAATGATTTTTACAAGAGACGAACAAAATAAGAGGCTATTCATAAACATAATAATTATAATCTAAAGCTATAAAGAAAGGGAAACAAGATGAACAAGTTTCACCTACTTTATTTACTTGCTTGGATTAAGGGAACACAAAAAATACACAAAACAGTCAAGTAAAAAGGTGACTATCAGTCAGTAATAAACACACATAAACACCAAAAAGAGCACACAGACAATCTAATCTTCATTTATGCATATCTTTTTTTTTTTTTTTTTTGGTTTCTGCTCACTAAGCTAGAGAGAGAGATGCAACTATATGGAAGAATTGAAGCTTCTCTAGTAGCTCTTTAGCTTGGCTTGAGGCTCGGTGCTCAACTCGATAGAACAGCTCCTCACTCAGTTGATCGCCAATGTGTGCATCAACTAGGACCCCACTAACGCTCCGGCAGCTGTTGGCTAAGGCACGACCGATCTCAGCTTCGTCGTCTGGTTGGTTAACCACAAGAGGGCTTCCTCCTCTGAAAACATCGAGCTTGTTAATGATGAATGAACCATCTGCTTCGACAACCTCCTTGAAGTCATATAGGCTTGGTGCAAACACCGGAATATTGAAGTTGTCTCGTTTCTCACTAGTAATTAGTCCCTGTGGTTCATTTGTCTAATTAGTAAAGTTTAGTGATACATAAAAGACCTTTTACTAGCATAAACATCGTAACATAAATAGTATATGCATGAATGTAATGTACCAAATAATCGTGCTTTAATGATATCGAGTAAATATTGTAATTAAATTTTGTTAAATATTTGTCCCCCCACCTGTTGTTGGTTATGATGCTAGTCAGTAATAGATGTCCAATGGCAAATTGGAAGTCCCATTCAAAATGGACCAAATGGTCAATTGTATCATCCAATACGACAAGATTTAATCACGGGCAGTGACAAGGTTTGATAATGTGCTATGTGCCGACATTTAATCATATGCCTTCATTACTTTCCAAACCCTATCTGATGCAACAACATATCTTTTCTAGTTTCATTGAACAATGTTCATGACAATTGAAGCAATGTAATTGAAGAGCTACTGTGTGTAGAAAGAAACAAGTCATTCAATGTTGGTACTAGCTAGCGAAAATTAAAAGTATCAATCGTATTATTTTAGTACCAACTTTTAGCAAAATTCAACCTTACAAGTGAACAATGGTGCAAATCGAATTGTAATGGTAAGATGATATGATTACCTCTTGAACAAGATCGTCCCAAGCATCTTGAAAATGGGTCCCAAAGAGAAGTCCGGCCCCACCTTGGTCCGTAGGGTCTAAAGAAGTCCTTCCTAAGCAAACTAAGAACATGGATCCTCCTCTCTTCATTTCTTTTGATCTTGATCTTAGGAACCCTGCTAAATCACTCTGGAATTGCTTCTTGTAAGCATTAGCTGTGCTTTCATTTGCACCATGGATAAATATTCTTCCTTTGTTGTACGCCGTCGATCTCTTATCCAGTACAATATCCGGAACCTGAAATATCTCCGAACAGTTAAATTAAATTTACTTTTAAATTACTTTTTTTTTTACTAAACACGATTTTCAAAATTATGCGTCAAGCACGGAAAGTGATTTTGATTAAACCCAGGAACCATTATGATATTTGACCTTTTCAAAGAAAAACGAAAGTTTGGGAACTTTTTACTTTAAAACTATGCATGAATGAAATCATCCTCGGTAACAAATTAAGTAGACTAAGAATTCAACATCATTAACAAAAAGAAAAACACAATAATAATTTGGACAAAAATGGAAAAAAAATATATTTATATTCAGAATAATATGAACCTGAGAGAGCCAGTGCAAAGAAAATGCAGAGTAGAAAACATTAACAGATTTTGCCGGAAAGAGACGCCGGTAAAACGATCCCGGTACTCCGGCAGCAAAGTAAGAGCGGTGGCTGTTGGAAGCTAAGCATTCCTCCATGCTACCGCCGCCGTACGGTGGTAGAAGTTGAAAGAGAGTGTTGAAGTCATTAGAAGGAAGGTCGGAAAAAAAGGCTGAGAATTCCGGCAGCTGCTCGTAGCCTATGGCCTCATAGCGCTTCGTCATGTGTTTGATAATGACATCGATCATATATATAGTGTTGCTTCCACACGAACATCCTAAATCTGCAACAACAAATGGGACTTCCGTGGAGTTCAGCTTTACCCCATCTAGGGTTTCTCTCAGAAGATGAAGCATCGATCGAGCATGTTGGGCCTGCATATATAATATTTTTACACCAATATAAGATTTACAAAACACATATGAACACTCAAAACTTGTTCTCTTTTTTATCTAAGATTTACAGATCGATTCATCTTGAAACTTGATTTAATTTTGATGGATTTGTGGCTTAGTAATTAAGTGAACAGATGAATAATCTTCCACCAAAAAAAAAAAAAATGAAAAAAAACGAAGAAACCTGAGCCTGAGAGTTATTGGCATAGCTATCTTCTCCTTTGCCACCTTTCATGCTAAACATTTTTTCAAGATTTTCATTAGAAACATCAGATTTTCCCCCTACTGGAGCCATCTTTTTCACTCTTTTAATTCTCTCTTTCCAGCGGCGGGAACTCGTCGTGCTGAGTTTAATTTGTTCTCTTGTTCAATACACGAAGGGGTGGAATTTATAGCAATTTTACTCAATTACTTTTTGTAAAGTTTTAATTAATTCCCATTAATTTCTTACCTTTCTTCTGTTGTTGACAATTTTGGAAAATAATTAATTTGAGTCAAGGATTTATAATATAATTATACAGATTTCTTGCAATCTGTATCAAGATTCTCTATATATAGGGAAAATTGCTATAAAGATGTTCTCTTTATATAGAATGACATTAACTGTGATTTGTTTTTCATATTCCATCTTCAAACTTGATTTATGTTGGATAGATTTTTGGGCCAGAAATGAAGTACTGAAGCAAATTTAAAAAAAAAAAAATGAAAAAAAGAAAAAGCAGAAAATACAAAATGTGGCGTATTAAATTAAAACCTGAGCTTGTGAGTTATTAACATAGCTAGCTTCTCCTTTGCCACCTTTCATGCTAAGCATTTTTTCCAGCTTCATCTTCGAAACGACAACATTGTCTCCTACTGGAGCCATATATATAGAGAGAGAAAGAGAGAGATATAGAGAGAGAGTGATGAGGAAATGGTTGTGAAGTTGGAGAAGAAAAAATGAGTGGCTATATATAGAGAGAGAGTACTGAGTAAATTACATTAGCTATAATTAGGTAGCTCTTGTTAAGTGATAAAGATGATATATATATAAAAGTAAAAGGTGGTGTTGGAATGGGTATGGCCCTCACATGCAACAAGATTGACGCCGGATTTCCATGTTTTAATCTCTACGCTATTTGCTATTTCATTTTTCCTGATCATAACAATGCTGTAATGGATTCAGGATTCATGTCTATGAACAATTAAAATTTCATGTAGTCGGGGTAACGATTAAGAGTTAAAATTTTACAAATCAGACTATTGAAGGTACACTTAAAATTAGTCCGAAAAATAGTGTAATTCACTGAATGAATATTCACAAAGATTCCCAGTAATAAGTAACAATTTGTGTGCCTTAAATTCCAGATTTGTGAATTATAAAATTTTATACAAGTTTTCATCTTTATTTCTTATATTGTAGGTTAAGTACACGAAAATTCGCAGAAATTCGGAGAAAATCAAACTATAAATTTGTACGTAATTCAATTTACAGTAATAATACTGAGACATATATGAAATTTGAAAAATTCAGCAAAAAAATCTTATGGCATGTTTGGTGTAGTTTTTTTGGGTATTTTATTGGCTTTTCAAACTTTTTTGTAGTATAAAAGAGTTGAAAAGTCAAAATTTGTAGCAAAAAAAGATTTTTTTGGGAAAAATAGCTACCGAACACGCCCTTAATCAATGATACCTTTAATATTTAACTTAATTATATTGTTTAATAAATCTGGTTTGACTACTAATATTGAGTAGTGTGTATAATAACTGAGCAAAATTCAAAGATAAATTTTTTAATTTTACGTGCCAAAAATTACGAGACAAAACCTGTTAGTGGGACCAACCTTTATTCCAAGTCGGCCTTAACCCAACCGTCGATCTCAACAAAGCAACTACAAACGGCATAGCCATACGACATTGTATTATTCGTAGCATCCTGATATCATAATTAATTAATTGTTTTCTTAATCTTGTTTAATGAAAACACAAATCATTTACAATTGTTAATAATATATGTTTGCCTTTCGACAAGAACAAATAGATAATCTAATCACGACGACATCATATAATTAATTAATTAGCAATTAATGTATTTTATGCCTATAATAATATATTGTTTGCTTGTGATCAAGCAATTAATTAGTTCTATGACATAATTAACTTCTTTAACTTTTAATTTAATTACGTATGCATATTTGGATTGCATGAAAAGTGGATGATTATTGATTAGTCCCTTTAAATTAAATAAATTTAGTGGGATCCATTACAAGCTAATTATGGTGATTAATATTAGTAGATTAATTATTCCTCTCAACTCTCAACTCTCATCCCAAAAATCAAGGTTTAATTTAACTAATTATTATAATTTATAGATTTATATTATTTGTTATTTGCTCCCTTGCAATACCAAATGTTAACGTGCGACAAAAAGAAAAAGTTAAATTCCCTTCTTTTTTTTTTTTTGAAGGATGACGGGTTATTTAAAAATAAAACCACTACTTTTTTGTATAAAAAGTTAATTTTTTGACATTGTGCATTATTTCATAAAACAAAACGAAACAGAACATTCATAATTAAACGAAAAATTATTTAATTAGTGAAAAATTTAAACGTGGTTAGGTAAATATGTTGCAGATATAAGTGGGTGTCTGAATAAAGAATTAATTATGTAGGTCACCAATTGTTTATCCTACTACAACTTTTTTGACTAATAAAATATGTAGACTATTTTTCTCAGATAAGTCAAAAGTAATTATATCTTTCTCAAAAAATTTTGCACGATTCTCATACATACCATGTTAACTAAGTCATCTAAAAACGTAAACAAAATTAAACACTAGTACAATTATAACTTAAAAGATCGCGATGAAACACTGATGCGGTTCGAAAACAAGGTAGAAGGCTTGATTTTATATATATTTAATGTTTTTTGTTTATTTAATTATGATCTTTTGTTAGTTAGGGGTCTTATCTAATTTGTTAAGAGAATAGGGACTAAAACATGCAAATTTTAATTATATATGACTTTCGCTGAACTTTGTGTGTGTATTTTAGTTGGTGGTTTTATAATAAAAATTGTGAGATTTTTTTTTCTTTCCTTTTCTTGAGCTAGAACTTTCGAAAGATAACCCTCAGGAGTTCTTCCTTTAGTGACTTATTTTATCTAAGATTTGATCAGGAAAATTTGAAGCGAATTCAAGACTTCGTTTGACAAGGGTGATGGTTCTTTTAAAAATTTCATGTTCTAAAAATTTGATTTTTTCAAATCGGTATTGTGCTTTTAATTTCTAAATTTGTGAGTATATATTCTCAAAATCAACGTATTTTTTTAGGTTTATTTATAATTTACATTTATTTTATGCTTCCTGCTACATCAAACACTAAGAAACCGAATGAACCGGCCACAGATTGACTGCGTTTCCTACTAGCATATGTTTTCTTAGAAGAAGTAAAATTGATTTTTTTTTTTTTTTTTTGGGGTTAAGAATCAAATATTTTCTACATCATAGAACTTTCATATTTAATTTATATTGATAAAATATAATTTATATTTGTAATATTCTTTTTATCTCTGATAAAATTCGAATTAAACCTTAGATGTACTTTAACTCTTGACTCTTTATCTTTCATGACACTCGCCGGCAGAGCCAGATATTTTGAGTTGAGAGATCCCAAATTAATGTGCAAAAAATCTAAAACAACATAATAGTGATGTATTTTTTTTACAAACGTTCCTTACGAGGTATCATTATTTAATTTATTTATACACTTTAATATACACAAACAGATAAACAAACTCACTCGCACAATTGTTTGACCCTGATTTGCATCAATATATTGATTTTTTTTTTTTAAACATATAACTCTATTAATGTGCAATGTCTAAAATAAGTTAACAAAAGAAACAAATATCAAATTCTTATTGTTCACGTTACCTTCTACAAAATTATCCTCCAAAATAAAAAGACTCAGTATATAAATAAAATTAAATATCACTTAAGCTAAAAAGAAAAAAAGAAAAAATCAATTGAACACGATATGTATTCACAAGCAAAATGCATTTATTAATTTTTATTTACCAAAAACGATTAATTTTAGTATTTTCTTTATCTTAAAGAATTTACCAGTAGAATGACGAGTATGAAATTTGTCCCATGCTTCAGCATATTGTACGTCGTCTTGGTTTTTTCGGTGGTCTAGTAATTGAAGATTTTATGGTAAAATGTAGGGATTGAATTTAAAAGTTCGGAGGAAATTAATATAGGGTGATTTATTGAGTGATTTGGAAGAAATTTGTAGATATTGGAATGTCGTAATCTAACTTATGCTTTATTCAATGTAGAAAACGAGGAGAAAAAATGTGAGATTCATATTTCATATGGGTGAACGTGCACTCGAATTGAGGACTTGATCAATCATTTGTAATTTTGTATTATTAAGCCAATGGGTCCAATTGTTACATTAAATTAATATTGAGTCAATGAGTCCAATTGCCATTCATTAAATTGATATTATGTCAAAATTAAATTGCAAGTTTTAAAAAAAAAAAAAGAACTCAAAAAGTTGGGAGTCCGGGTCTCCCAAGGACCCCCCATCACCTCTGACAGTGCTGGCATGACCAGTTAAAAAAATGTTGAATCCCAATCCTGATGACTCCCACCACTCATGTTCTGCAGCTTTGGTAGAAGATATAAATCGCAGGATGTGTCTTAGTGGAGCAGTGTTGAGAGTTTGCTTTTTAATTGCGCTTGCAAGGAGCCTCTTACATACCAAAGGTAGGAATCGAACCCTCACACTGCAGTTGCCAGCGAAGTTGAAATCACCTTACTCTCGCTTTTCAACCAACTGAACTATGCCCTAGGGGCAAAAGTTGAACCCCAACCTTGAGGGCCCCCACCACCCATGCGTTGGCATTGGTGGAAGATGTAAATTACAGTATGTACCTCAATATAACAGGGTTGAGAGCCTGCTTTTTTAACTGCGTTTGCAAGGAGCCTCTTCTATACCAAAAGTAGGAATCGAACCCCACTTTACAGTTGCCAGCAAAATTGAGATTACCTCACTATCGTCTTTCAATTAATTGACTGGTTTAAAACATTGATGGAGAGATGGAGAGCGAAATGAGGGGGAAAAAAAAAAGTAATATTAAAGGCAGGAGATGGCGGATAGTTTGGTCTGTTAAAATTGAGTAGTCCAAATTAAGACCCGGAAATTTGTTCACAGTAGTACTTCCCATTACTGCTTTTCTATCAGTACTAAAAAGTCCACACCGCCGCCGTGATAATCGCCGTTTCACGTGAATCTATGCCGGAAGTTTACTCATTATCTTTTAAACTTCAACTACCCTATTTAATCTATATATTCTTTAATTTAACTTCTTTGTCAACACCTATAAACCATGCATGCAAAGATAAGATATATACAACCTTTTTATTTTTTATTTTTTATTTTTTTATTTTTTTGGATCTTTTTACTGTTGGGGTACATGACATGATGATTCCAAAACAAAATAAACCTAGTCAATAATTCTATGTTAAATGGATGTTTTTTTATTTATCAGCTTTTGTTGTTTTGTCCCACAGAGGTTGAAAAGTTACTGAAAATTAACCCTATTCACAAAAAGAATTTATGGGATGGTCAAAAAGACTGTATATGCTGCTAACAACAGGAGGTAAAAAGCTTGTTATGTGACAAATAATTCAACCAATCTTTTTCACTTTTTGTCTTTGCTTTTCAATGTCTTTGCTTTCTTGCTAATTGCAGGTTTGACAATTACTACTTGGTACATATACAAGTATGTGGCATATTAATTAATGATTAATTTTGAGGGCTAATCATCATATACACGACTTTTGTACGAAACACAACTGAAGAGGATAATAAGAAGAAAAAAAAAAGTTAAAATCTTGTATATTATCCTGCACAGACGAGAATAGTGTACATCAGTACAAAAAAAGGACAATATACTCCCTTCTCATTGTGGAAGCTATGAATAGTAAAAGAATGATTGTGTCCCTATTTATCTTTATTGTTTGACCGTATATAGTCCATATATATAAAGTTATGGCTCAACAAATTAAAAACAAGATCCATTTATGAGATGTTTTTCTGGAATGACCAGGCTTTAATATTTGAAGAATTGAAGTCCTATTCATTCTATGCTGCTCATACAAGGAACACACTTCCTCTTATTGCTGAAACATATTCACTTTTTGTTTTGGATTTATCAGGCAAATTCAAACACTTGACAAATTACATGGTCAATAAATCAAAGACAATGAATTAAATTCAATGTCCAAGAATATGAAATTGGAAGACATTACCTTGTATAGGTTTTATAGACTCTATCTTCTCCTGCATGTTGTATGTTCTTTTTTTTTTCTTTGCTTCTTTTAAGATAATATATATCATATGGTTTTATATGCAATAGTCAGTTAACTTAATGTTGAAGAATATAAGGCCTTTTGTTAGCTTCGATTGGGGTAGCTGCCTCGGGATCTCGACTAATTACTTCATTGCACACTCGTACTAACAGTTTAGCACGATTCATTATATCGGGATTTTCATTAAAAGCAATTAAGGATAATCTTTGATATGTATTTGAATGGAAGTGTTGACAAAATAAAAGCATGATTATCCCAATTCTCTCAATTGATAGATAAAAATAAGAATTATAGTGTTTCCACTCTCATTCTTTCGAGCAGCCGACAGTGTAATAATGAATGAAAATTGATGTATGAAGAAAGAGAGGCAAGTGTTCATCATAGAAAGTGAAAAAAAGTAAAACTTGTGCCTGCGTACAACAACTTAAGTTGAAAGATATTGGAACTAGTAGAAATGCATGGATTTTGGGTTTATTGCAATATTCAAAAGGGAAATCATTTAATTTCATCGAGATGCCATGGATATATCATTATTCTTTATTTTTCAATTTTACACTTCCACATGTCAAAACGGCAGCAAGACTGAACTGGTCCATGAAAATTTAAGAGCTCTATAGTGATAATGATGTCAATAAACAAGATGACTGGCTCTTGAACTGGAATTGTAAAAATATGATTCGAGTTAGACCCAAATATGTGAAACCAGATCGCCCCTTCAACTTGCTGATCCATGATCCATGATCCATGATCCATGTTCAAGTAAAACAAATGGAAGAAAAATTGCTAATTTACCCTTACAATTATATTTGTTCATTTCATTCATATTTTCATTTCTTTAGTAACACTATAAAAAGGCTCTTCCCTGTCCAATATCATTCACTTTTTAAAGATAATTATCATAAATGATAGAAAAGAAAATTATATTATTTTTTTGCATAAAAGAATATTGATTTAACCCAGATTTATATCTTCTTTTGACAAGCAACTTTTCCTACAGGTAACAGAAGTTAATGAAGGAACTACTGTTACATGATCAAAGTTTCTCGAGGACAAAATTGTCATTCCAAAAAATTTAACGCCTCTTTTAGATGAAAACATGAAGAAAGAAGCTGCTCGTCGTTAAATCAGATCTGCATTTTACAAATGAATTAATCTGCAACTGCTACACATCTACAACGACTCAAAAGAATCCAACTGTGGGATATATTACATAGGGGTTTACACCTACAGTACAATTGTACAAATTGTATCCATGAATACACACCATACTTGGATACAACTGGGACATGCAGAAAGTGTCACAGACAAGCCTCTGAATGTGGCATGCATTCGATCTTAATTTCCTGCATCTAGCCTGGTGATAGTTTCATGGACCAAACTGCCCTTCCGGGATGCAGGGACTAGGCAAGACTGAATCTTTTGGCGGACGCCACATTACTGCAGATTACAATCCAGGAGTCTACGTAAACGATTTGAGCATCTTGAAGCTTGTAACCATGGAACACGGGCAACAAATGTCCTTTCCTGAGTTGTAAATTCACGTATGGCAAGATCACAGTCTTCAGCATAGTGGATATCACTGACTGCAAATTATTAAAACTTAGTAGGTCATGTGATCAACAGAAGCTTCTAATCCGACAAGAAAACAAGAGAGAACAACAACAAACACCGTCTTGTTCCCAATAAATTTGTGTTGGGTGTCGGGAGATCTAAGCAACTATATCCTTAAAAACTCATGTACGTTGTGTCTCGCCCAAGCCATCCCCCACCCCCCCAATATCCACACACACACACACAAAACAAAAAAAAAAACAAAAATGTGACTTGTCCAAGCACAAGAGAATAATATCTTTGACCTGCTGTCTCGATAACTCATTTATGCAGAATAACCATTATGAGTCAATCACAAGAGCTCAGCAGCTAAAGGCTCTTACTTATTTGTAAAATTTAGGCAACTTCTAAATATTTTATTCAGCCAAAATTGACAAACCAGCAAGAATGTGTCAGGAATTTTGACGGGAACTAATACCTCAAGGAATAGATGACAATAAGCAGAAATAAGACGAGTATTGCTACCAATGCTGAATGACTATTTTTTTTTTGTCTGGAAGAGGATTGGGGGGGGGGGGGGGGGGTGTGACCCTGCTTTATAGAAATTTAGTTTTCTACATAGAACATTAGGAATTTCAGTATCTGTGCCATCTACAAGATTATTCACAGTAAATTAAATGTTCCAATGTAACATTGGTTAGAGACTGTGTCACAGTGTTATATTTGTTAGACCCTTCTATCATTTTAACCAATCTTTTCATCTGCACTACCGGGACCATAGAAAGGGTCCAACCAAACAAGGCAGTAAGAATGTAAGATACAATTACTTAAAATGCATTTGGATAACATCCTTTCTCCATTGGTTAGGATGATTCAGCTGGCGGAATGTGTACAACATGGCAGTAAGAATGTAAGATACATCTCAATCCTATGCATTATGAAGGCATAGTCTGATGCTTTTTAGGTCCTACAAACAACATATGATGATCAAATTTACCCGCTGAAATCAAGGAATCAAACAATGAACTAGTATACCTGGACTAGACGCATGTGCAAGTCACCAATTTTGCTCCACTTAAGAGACATGCTGAAGTCATTTAACTTTACACTACCGTATAGAGTGTTCCCAGAAATTTCAGCAGATATAGAAGCACTAATGACCTACAGCAAAACAAAACTCATCACTTTCACCCTGTCAGCATACATTAAGATTTTATAAAACCAATAAAGTGAAAACAAAAAAAATTTCAACTGACAGATCAGGTTATGTCAAATTTCTTTTTTAACTTAAATCAACCAATATGATATGTGCTAATTACAAAAGGTTGGCCCTCCATGCATGGGAAAAGAAAAAGAAAAGCCTGATAGCTTAGATGTCACAGATGTTTCGCTAAACGTACCATTGAAACGCCTGCAACTGGTATTACTTCACCTGCATCCAAAACATCAATAACCACATCCAAGGGAATTGTTGCAACAATATGCTGCTTTTCAATTTTTATAGTAGGCAGCGAAGATACAGAAATATTCAGGTTAATGTCATCATTTGGATACAGCTTGTACAACTGAGGAATAATAAACCTCCAACCAGCTGTGTTCAAGAGAGATTGATCTGATACATTGTCAACAATCCAATGCATCTTCTTTGCCTGAAAGAAGAACAAGCTTTCATTATCTTGCTATCAAATGGTTATCCTGATGTTGACAATTCTATTATGCGACCCAGCAAAGAAATATTATACACTATGGATCAGGTAGCTTGGATCACTACAAAGCCCTTCTAGCATGTTTGGCAGAATGAATTAGACACTATTACACAGTATCAAAGAAAAAAAGAAGCTAAAATCTAGGATATGTGACACACTCGAAGTGTGAACAAATTTAGAGACATGTCTTCTAATCTTCACCATATAGTAAAAAAAGCTCAAGGAGTGACTTCCCCAACCCCCCCCCCCCCCCCCACCCAGCCCTTGGTATTTTTTCTACACCATTTTCTAGAATCTACCAGTCTGTCTTGCATAAAGACAGCCTAACTTTTTAAATAATTTGCTCTTCTTCCATATTTATGTTCACATTATCCATACAAAAATTGGTCCAAATTTCAAATCTCTAGCTGAGTCGTTAAAATAAAGAAAGAAAATTACTTCAAAGTAGACTGTTGATGCTGAATTAAGAACATCTTCATGCAATGAGATCCTGACCATCTTATCCACTTCCTTGCAGGACAATGAAGCTTGTAACGTTTTGTGATAGTGGTTGGAAACCATATTTTCATCCTTCGCAGATAATAACCCATCAATTTCGAGGTCAAGTGATGATTCACTCAACTTTGGGTCCTCAACAAATGTAACGTTCAAGGAAGCAATATTAGTTATTGGAACTTCTTTTGGAAGAGACTGCAATGCAGAATCGAGCTTTATGATTCCATCTTTTATTTTCTTTGAAACAGCATTTTCAACTGCAGAAACAATGTTACCCTCAAAGGCATTCACTAACCTGGAAAACGGAAAGGGAATTACAAAAAGAATATGAATTGTCATGGAAAGTAAGTAAAAGGAAATCTACAGAACTAGCATGTAAACACATAGAAGGAGAGTAACCCAAAAAATTTGTAGACTTAACAGCTAACATGTCTCCCAGATAAATTTGTCATCATCAAGGAAAATAGTTTCAAAGTGCACTTCTAAGAAGTGTATGCATTTCATATTAGGATGAAAGTTCTTGATGTTCATCTAGGGTTTGCATGAGCATAGATAATGTGACTGACAAAATAAATGTCTTTTGAATAATTTCAACTGACACCAAGAATCAGCATATTTAGACATAAGTGACCCACACACACACACACGCACGCACGCACGCACGCAGAGGTCCTGGCATAACACTGATTACCTATAAAAAACATTTATATTCCTCATCAAACATTAAACATATAATAGAATCATCATCTACAATACTACAGACAGCAGGGTGAAACACATAATTTGTAAAGCAAAAGGTTTCCTTACAGGTTGGAAAGGATCTCTACATTTAACATTTTAATTAATGAGCCCTATTTCCAACAAGACAAACGACAAAACCAAGGAAAATTGCCATAGAGAGAATTCCACGTCTAACATAGGTTGCTGTCGCTGATCAAGTAAAATAGAAGTCCTCCAGCAGAAGGGATAAACTTCTGCATCTGTGGGTGCAGACACCTTTTTGTGGACAAAATGCATTATACACGTCTGATCTTTTGTTTCAGCGAGTTTCAGAAAATAAAGAAAAATAAAACAAGGACATAGAGCATGTCATCAATTAGCCACTATGTAACATGATGCCTGATGCAAGAAAAAATGACTTGCTGCCACAATTTGACGCTCAGGTTGGGTGTGATTTATTATATATGGACTATATTACTATAATCTTTAATGATTTACGAATGTTCATAAAGCAAATTCCTTGGAAAAGAAATGAATCCATTTTTTATTTATTTTAGATTAATATATGTGATTTATGCATCAGAATATTGAGTTGTTGTGAAGTCTAGTAAATTGAATAGAAAACCTGTACTTGAGTGTGAGAGATGAAAAGATGTACAGTTTCTCAAACATGCAAACCAATACCCTTGATAAAGCCAGGATGCTCCACCATCCAACTTTATAGATATATCTTTCACATCACATCCACAGTCTGGAACAGACAGCTTAAGAGATCCTTGTAGATTCTTCAGACTGAGGGTAAGCTCAATTTCCAGACCTTCAACCTTAAAAGATGCAAAATACATCAATTTCCCTCTGAGAAGAGATTGACTGAAGATGATGTCATGACTTCACAAAAGAAATGCAAAATTCTTGAAAACATTTTTATGAAAATAGAGGTTTAGAGTTCAGAGTCTATGGTTTTACAATGATCAAGACTTGCACAACTAGTTGATACACTGAGGAAACAAGTTAAGAGAGCTATCAGGTTTATGTGTCTGAGAGTTCTAGGACTTAACTCACATAAAAAGTTTCTAACAAGGATCATTTTACAGAGCTGCAAAAATCAGAACTCCAAATAAAAAATAGAACACAAAAGAAAATGTAAGATAGAACCATGCTCTTGAAGCAGAAGTGGTATGCTGACAAATGTGTGAAGAATTCTCAACCTTCATAAAACCAGAGCTAAAACATCATTTTCATGCACATTGACAACTCTGGAAGATTGTCAAGTATAAGGTAAGGAAGTAAACTTCATTAATTTAGCTGCAATGCTAATTGATGAAAAATACAAAAAGAACTTTCCAATCTGTAATACAAAATTTGAGCTATCGATTTCATTACTACATACTATGAGACACCCTACGTCTTAGTAAATATGCCTACTTTAATTGATTAAATAGCCAGTGCGCTTCAGCCTGACCATTAATCTGATTGGCCATTGTTAGGTTGCTAGTGGTTTCAGAAACCTAGATTATAAATACCACTGCTAGTTCTGTCTCCTCTCTCTCCACCCAACTCCCCCAAGTCCTGATACACAAACATACAAATGCATGCACTACACATATTTATGCATACAACGACAGCAACAAAATAATCCTGATTTCAAATAAATTTGGAGTAGGCTGCATGAGTCCTTTTTCTCCACGCTTTTCAATCTATTGCTAAATCCAGTACATCATTAGCAACCATAACATGCCATATTAATTTTGTTGTGCTCCTCTAACTTATTCTACTAGGATCACGTCACTCTATTGCACGGGAGGTTTTTTAAGTTTATGTAAAATATGTCTTCACTAGCCTAAGCCGCCCATCTATTAATTTATCCTTAGTTGGTGTCACCTCCATATTTTGGCATATACTCTGTTTTATTACGTATCTATTCTAGTATGGCTACACATTAATCTTAATATCATGTTTTCCTGTATGTTCGTCTTATGAAGATTTGTCCTTTAAGAGTCCCATAAAGCATGACAGGTCGGCTAACAAATGTTTTAAGACTTTCATTTTAGTAATATAGGGATCTATCACATAGAATCCCTCTATCATTTCTACATTTCATCCAACCCACTATGAACCAATGCGTTGCATCTTTTCCCGATCCTCCTTTTGTAAATAATCGAACCTAAATAGCTAAAATGATGACTCTTTGGGTCAATTCAATCCTCTATAGTGGCTCCATCATCATCCTTATTCCAATTATCACTAAGAAGATATTTTTTGCTCTCTGTTTTAGTTGTATTTGACCTAAAACATAATTACACATTTATGCTGTTATGCATACAAAAGGAAAAATGCTCAGTTGATCTTGAAACTGGTAATTAAAATAAATGATTTCATATGCATTCTAACCATCATAACTGATGCAAGCAGCCCTTACGGCCTAAGGAGTATTTAAATTTTGTTTTGTTTTATTATTTATTTTTAATTGTTAGGTTTCTTTTATTATTTATGATACCTTAAGACTCTTGTTCCCAATTTTATTAAATTTGGGTTTTTAAGTGTAGAGTTTTCTTGTTTCTTTAAAAACAATACTACGTTTCATAATTGATAAATTGTGGAAATATCGTAAAATTTAGGAGTTCTTCAAATTCTTTCGATCCAATCTTAGTATTCAAGTTTGAATCAAAAAGTTTGTTGATCAAACCAATCCTCGATATTCGTTTATAATCAAGGAATCCTGATCTGAATCAGTTCATCGAGATTCGGTAGAATCAATGGGTGTTGATTGGCCAATGCTCAGTATTCCACTTGAAATCAATGTGATTCTGTGTTGTGTTTGTTCCTATTTCTCGCTTCACACTACACATCAATAATCCTCCATCCTAGACGAAGGATTATTGACAGAAATTCAACTCTCTCTAGAACTACCTTTTGGCATCTAAAATGCCTAAAATTCTCAGCTTTTTGAAGTTAGCTTCCGATTAATTTGAAAATAATTCCATAATCTCTTCCATTCATGACAAATATTCAGAAGATATGATAACGCATCAGAGTATTATAGTGAAGTTCCATGTAAGGGATTAAAGACTAGACAAATTATACATGTATCGATAGAACTGCATACCCGAATTGTGGCACTTCCTTCATCCGAAACAGCAATAGGAATCAACCAAGTGCTATATGAATACTTCCAATTCATACTCAAATTCGCGGTTGCCCCAGAAACAGCTATAAGTATACCCGTATCACCAGTTTTCACAGTTGAGGAAGTCACATCGATCCTTTCCATAGTAATATTCGAAAGAACCATATGAACTCTACCGACAATTGGGATTTTCACGGCCTTCTCAATCTTGGGCAGGTAAAGTGGAAGCAAGGACGACTCTGCCTTCTCTAATAACAAATCCTTGAGAAAATCAAGACCCTTATTCGATATGTCTATCGTGATGTACCCTTGTTGATCATTTGATTGAACATGGGTGTAGCAAAAATTAAATAAAAAAAATATTACAAAAACGGAAAATGATCGTGCCATGAAAAATTTGAGAAAGATGGGTTTTAACTGGATTGCAGTGTTGATTATATTATTGAATCTAAGAAAATTTGATGAACTGAGAAGAGAGGTGAGTGTGGATTGTACAGACAGTATATTCTTGGAATGGTTTTTTGGTGATCGAAAATGAAAGCAACGGGGTGCGGTAGGTGGACATGCGACTCGCGATCGTCTGGTGTTTTGGAAAGGGAAATTGGCGCAAATGGTCCCTAACGTATCATGTTAGTGCGCAAATGGTCCCTAACCTTTCATTTTTGACGCAATGGTCCCTAACCTATCCATTTAGGTGCGGAAATGGTCCTTTTGGACGGATTCCGTTAAAAGTTTGTTAAGAAACCTTTCATTTTGGTGCGCAAATGGTCCCTATCAATGTTTTTGTCTTTATTAGTGGGGGTAAAATTGTCAAGTTATATCTTTCTTTCAATTGACGCAAATGGTCCCTAACCTTTACCTTTTTCTGGCGCAAATGGTCCCTAACATATAATTATATTTTGGTGCACAATTAATTCTTATTTGATGAAAAAGACAAAAATATATTTACTTTTAATTAAAAAAATTTGCAATTGGATTCCTAACCTTTAAAAAAAGTAAAAATGAGTCCGATACTTTAATTTTTTTATTAAAAAAAATTAAAAGAAAAACTAACAAATTGACAATATACTAAATTATTTTGTATATTTTATAAACTATTATAAAATAACTAAAATTGAAATCATAATTATTAACGAGTGTGCTAATTAAAATTATTTTATTGTTATTAAGTAATTATATTATTTAAAATCAAACTTTAATTTTATCATCACAAAATAAAAAGAAAAATAAATTTGTCACAAATAAAATTTTTAATTATGCTCAACCCAACTCGATTTTATACGATCTCATATTTACTGGGTCAATTCAACTCACTTTTGAGCCACAAATAAACTGGACCAGTCTTATTTTAAAATTTAATTTATTTTTGAATTAAAAAAAAAAAAAATTTCACCCCACCCACCACCCCCCACCCCCACCCCCACCCCCACCCCCACCCCCACAAAACCAGACCGGAAGGGAGGGGGTTTCTCCCCTCCCCGGTCGCCGTCGGCGACCGGGGAGGGAAGAAACCCCCTCCCTTCCGGTCGCGAAACCAGGGGGGAGAAATCCCCCCTGGTTTCGCAGCGATTAGGGGGGAGAAATCCCCCCTAATCGCCGGTTTCGCGGCCAAACCAGGGGGGATTTCTCCCCCCTGGTTTCGCGACCAAACCAGGGGGGATCCCCCCA
Source organism: Forsythia viridissima (assembly GCA_030279155.1). NCBI lineage: Eukaryota > Viridiplantae > Streptophyta > Magnoliopsida > Lamiales > Oleaceae > Forsythia > Forsythia viridissima. The sequence continues at coordinate 3,075,758 of CM059033.1, forward strand.
GGTTTGGTCGCGAAACCAGGGGGGAGAAATCCCCCCTGGTTTCGCGACCGGAAGAGGGGATTTCTCCCCTCCCCGGTGGCCGTCGACGGCGACCGGGGAGGGGAGAAATCCCCTCCCTCCGGTCTGGTTTTGTGGGGGTGGTGTGGGGTGGTGTGGGGTGGGGTGAAACCTTTTATTTTTATTTTTTAAATTCAAAAATAAATTAAATTTTAAAATAAGAATGGTCCAGTTTCTTTGTGGCTCAAAAGTGGGTTGGATTGACCCAGTAAATATGAGATCGTATAAAATCGAGTTGGGTTGAGCATAATTAAAAATTTTATTTGTGACAAATTTATTTTTCTTTTTATTTTGTGATAATAAAATTAAAGTTTGATTTTAAATAATATAATTACTTAATAACAATAAAATAATTTTAATTAGCACACTCGTTAATAATTATGATTTCAATTTTAGTTATTTTATAATAGTTTATAAAATATACAAAATAATTTAGTATATTGTCAATTTGTTAGTTTTTCTTTTAATTTTTTTTAATAAAAAAATTAAAGTATCGGACTCATTTTTACTTTTTTTAAAGGTTAGGAATCCAATTGCAAATTTTTTTAATTAAAAGTAAATATATTTTTGTCTTTTTCATCAAATAAGAATTAATTGTGCACCAAAATATAATTATATGTTAGGGACCATTTGCGCCAGAAAAAGGTAAAGGTTAGGGACCATTTGCGTCAATTGAAAGAAAGATATAACTTGACAATTTTACCCCCACTAATAAAGACAAAAACATTGATAGGGATCATTTGCGCACCAAAATGAAAGGTTTCTTAACAGACTTTTAACGGAATCCGTCCAAAAGGACCATTTTCGCACCTAAATGGATAGGTTAGGGACCATTGCGCCAAAAATGAAAGGTTAGGGACCATTTGCGCACTAACATGATACGTTAGGGACCATTTGCGCCAATTTCCCTTTTGGAAAATATTGAGGGTAAATGGTAAATAGGGAAATTGCCCAAAACGCCTATATTCCAGTTGTCCAAATTATCCTTTTCATTCAAATTTTAATTTTGATAATTACATCCCCCACTATCCCACTATCCATTTAGTGTGCAAATCATCATTTTGAATAGAATCCATTTAATATTTCCTTAAACTTTTCAAAATTTGGCGCAAATGGTCCCTAACTTTTGTCCTTAGTATAGAATTGGTACCGAACGTTTATATTTTGACAAACAAGACCTTAACATATGTGTTTTGGTGCAAAATTGGTCTTTATGGAATGAAAAAAAACAAATATACCCTTAGTTTAATTAGAATAAATTGTATGTAGATTCCTAATCATTACAAAATATGCAAATATCCAATACTTTTATTTTTTATAAAAAAATTAAAAAAACTAATGAGTTTTTTTTTTTAATTAACACTTTAGTAATAAATATGTCAAATAAATTTATTATTTTTATTATTAATTAATAAATATATTTAAAGAGAGAGAAATCATTGTGAGTAATCATTTTTCTCCTCTTTACTTATAAATTTTTTTTCTCCTTCTTTACTTTAAAAATTAAGTTAAATAAATAACAAAATGACGTATATAATTTTATGACATTGTACTAATCTTATTACGTTTTTATTTAATATAAAACTACTAATAAAAATTAATTTACACATTATGTGTTTTATTTTTGAACAAAAATAAAACGATAAATTAAAATATAAATAATATAGTTGAATTTCTAATATTTGTAGTTAATAAACATATAACTCAATTAAATAAAAGTATTTGAACATGAAGTTTGTGACAAAGTTATTTTTTTTATACAACAATAAAATAAAATTTTTAATTTTAAAAATAATATATTTATTACTTAATAATAAAAATAATAATTTTATTTGACATGTTTATTACTAAAGTGTTAATTAAAAAAAAAAACTCATTAGTATTTTTAATTTTTTTATAAAAAATAAAAGCATTGGACTTATTTGCACATTTTGTAATGATTAGAAATCCACATACAATTTCTTCTAATTAAACTAAGGGTATATTTGTTTTTTTCATTCCATAAGGACCAATTTCGCACCAAAACACATAGGTTAGGGACTTGTTGCCAAAACATAAACGTTAGAGACCAATTCCACACTAAGGACAAAAATTAGAGACCATTTACATCAAAATTCCAAAAGTTTAACGAAATATTGGATGAATTCGTTCAAAAGGATGATTTGTGCACTAAATGAATAAGTGAGAGATGTAATTGCCTAAATTTGAAAGATAAGGTTGATTTGAGTACCGAGTCTATACGTTATGAACGTTTTGGACCAATTTTCCTTATATTTTTTAATGTGTCAAATAGAAGCAAACATGTCTTTTTGGAACATAGGCCGGTGGGTGTAGTTTATTGCAACAAAAAATTCATTTTTAACCTCACTAAAAAAAGAGGCATATCACAAGCAGTGATAATCAACCGTGACAATAAATGATAAATTTAATAAAATAAATTTCATATCTTCACATTTCATTAAATCTATCATTTAATAACAACATAGTTACCACATAAACTAATAATAATTACCATTAATGATAAATAACACTATTCTTAAAAGAAGAGAATTCAGCATCCTTTCCCTGTTCCTAAGAACAGCTACCAGGGTCCTGACTAATTTTCATCTTTCTCCTTTTTGTTCTAATTGAAACTAAAGACTTACGTTGTATTTACAATTAAATTATTGACTTACTTTTTAACCACAACAAGAATTAAAAACATTTACGGAAGACTAAAGAAATAAAAAATTAATTAACTCTGATGGTGATTTTCTTAATGTGGTGGTAGTCATGAAAATTATGTCATTGGGTTCAATCAGCATTACTGCCACACATCAAATGGATCAAGGTTTCAATTACAAATGGACTTTGGTGTCCTCATCAGCTCCCATTAAGAAAAGGAGAAAGCGGACCAATAACAGAGAATTTCTGTTCACAGTTTATGTTAATAAGCAATAAACTTGGGTAACAGGGCAAAAGGACATCCATGTAATTTGCAAAAGAGGTAGAGGGGCGGAGATATCTCCGGATGACATACAACAGCTTTCTCTTTCAGGTTCTCTATATAATTTATGTGCTATTATATATGGCAACCCACAAAGAGAAAATGGAAACAATTGACACTCAGCAGATGGGGGTTAAGTAATTTCTCTGTATCAGTGTTCTTTGGCATCTAAGAAGAGAAAAATAGATTCGTGAAAGAATAGGCACTCGGAGCAATCCAATAATCAAAGCAGGTTTACAACCATCCATTGTGCTCATCAATGAGTCTGTCTGCCGACAGCTCTCCCTGTACCACACGACAGCATAGTCACCATGCAACTATACGGTGAGATTCAATCAATTCAAGAATATCGAATTGTAATGGTAAATCTTTCTGACATCAACTCTACAAGAAGTAATCTGGTGGGGGCTTTTTGGCAGGAGCTCCTCTTGATTCCTGCATTTTACCATAAAACCCTTAAGTGCATTGCATGAGTAGTTGACCAAGTAAACTGGGACCAGAGATGGATGAAACATAAGTTATCTGGCCAGTTATCTTGTTAATGAAACTTATAAAAAATGCTAGCAGATTTTCTTCTTTTGGGAGGTAAATGCAGTGAAGTCCTGCTCCAACATACATTAGGTCAATGTTTATTGTTAAAAGGTCTTAGCTTATACAAGTTGATGTGCATCACATGAAATATTCTTTGTTAACCAGAAAATATGAAACCTTTATGAAAATCAACAACTCAGGGGCAAGTGTTGGCTAATAGCATGTGTCCTAGGCAACTTAAGATTGATGCTAGGTCACATAATTAGCCGTGGATTACTGGTACTCTGGGTGCAATAGCACTCTGAGGCATTCGATATTTTTTAACCGTCTAGCAAATCCTAAAGCTGGGTCCTGATACTTGAAGCAGTGGGATCATCACGGAGATAGATGGAAGTCGAAAAGCAAGGATATCGTCTGATGTTTTTCACGTGGAGTTTGTGCAGCAGTTAACACAATAAGAAGAGGGTAGCAATGGCTCTTGGCAGTGAAGGATGACTTTAAAAGGAAGAGTAACTAGTCAGACAAAAACACAAATGAAAGTGAGGATACCAAGCAGAGTGGCATGTTCAAAAGGTGAATCTGAATGTCGGGTAGGGGTTTCGAGTCTATACCATGTTGCATGATTAAAAACTTAAGAAAAAATTAAAAACAATTAGCGTAGAGCATGTTACAGGGCTAGAACCCAAGCATACTTATAACATAGGCCTGGGCATCGAGTTGATCGGTCTGAGTATTTCAATAACCGAAACCACCCGTTACACTTCAGGTATTTCATAAATAGAACCATTCGGATCTCCGTAATTATTGGAACTAAACCCGAACTAAAACTGTCGGTTCCGGTTCCGGTTCCGGTTCCGATTATACCCATAACATTTTTTTTAAACTCGTTAAAAACATTAATGGGAAGAATAGACGCCAAAATTACAAACCCATTAACTAGAGTTACAAATGGGGAAATTACCTTTCAAAATTGAGGATTTGTTTAGGTTACAGAAGAGTTTCGTCTTCGCCGTCTCGTTATGTGTTCAGCGAGAAAGAGATGAGTAAAATTGCAAAACATGCGAAAATGTTTGTATTGAGTATCTGAGCAAATAATGATTGAAAATTTGGGATTTGAATATTTGGAATTGGGTTAATTGAGTTTGGGTATAGGAGTAGTGGGTTTTTTACTTTTAGTTTGGATCTTGGGCAACTTTTGCCTTTGACATCGTGGTGTTGGGTTGGGCGTCATTGGAGTTAGAGTGAATAAATGGTAATTTATAAAAAATGACAAATTCGGTTTCAGATTCAGGTATCCATGGTTCTAGTTCAAAAACAAAAAATCAACCCGGTCAGCTCTCGGTTCCAGTTCCTAATTTTATTTTTTTGGAACAAGACTGGTATGTTCCGGTTCAAGTTCGATTTCAGATTGGAAGGTTCGAATCCGGTTAAAATGTCCAACCCTATTATAACCCGTGCCGACTGAGCTATAGCATCTTATTAGTTCTAACCAGACAAGGTATGTATGTATGCATTATATTTTTTCATTTTACTCATATGCTCTACCACTTTCAAACTTTCAACTTTTGCTAGTCTCGCACTCTAGCTCTGGCTACATGCAACTTAGAATGCATGTTGGTATTGCCTAAGGGTAACAAAACATGAAAGGAGAGTTTTAGCTCCAAATCCAATAGAAGCATATCATATGCACAGACCTGTGGAGCTGCTTCAAATACACGAAACTGCCTTTCAAGATTTTCATCCAGCTGAAGAATCGCAGCTACATTGCCACATCTGCAGCATATTTAATATTCAGAAAATGTTTAATATTACAAGAGATGAATGAAAGAACTAATGTCGTTTACTACATTTACCTGTAACAGTAATTTGGAGCTGACCATACAGTAACTATCTGGTTGTTAAACATCCACTTATAACCTTCCATTACCAACTGATGGGCACGACATATATAGTCAATATTATTTGAATGGTTAAATGAAGTTACAACACTGCCACCAAATAAGAAACCGGCACCACGGGGACTCAAACCCCAACCATCAACAATGTCTTCTGGATCCGACCATAGGAGGTCACACATGGCACCATCGTGAGGTACTTCTTGCTTCCGGTCAATTGTTCGAATCTGACATATAGGTCAATTAGTATCTTTTTATCACACGTCAAATAAAGGAAAGAGAGTAATACTTTGTATCATTTTCATACCTGGTCTAATGTGGAAATTGTTGGTGACAGGCCACCATGAACAGAAAATATCTTGTTCTCAATAAGAGCGGACAAGCTGCAACAGATATCCAACAGAATTCAACTGTTATGCAAGTTACGTGTTTCAAAACGTGGCATGCCAGGGACATGCAAGGTACCTATTTTAACAGGGAATTCAGATGTAAAGTTCCAGGAAAAATAAAACAACATAAAGGACATTGCCACAATAATATGCCTGGTTTAACGACTGAGAAGTCTAGTCTGACTACAATACAACTGAGGCAACTATGAAGTCGGTCATTATATTTGTTTCCTAAAGCCCCAAATATCAATAACTTGATCCGTGTTACCTAGTGTGCCCCTTTGATTAAACAAAAACCATAGAATATCCAAAGAAATGCCAAACCTTAAATAATCGAATATATCAGTGCAATATCTCCAAACATTCACTGAACCGTACTTCCGTAGGCACTCGTCATAGAATCCATACACCTAGAAGCAGAGGAAGCCAATAAGTTACATACAACCTAATAGCTTAAAACTGATGAGCAACAAAGACTCAACCTGTGTGATTTGGCGGCTCTCATGGTTTCCCCTGATGAGAGTTATCCGATCCGGGTACCTCACCTGACAATGAATTACATGTTAATGGAATTGGACAAAAAAGATACATACACTTTCGAAATTATCTGAGATCCGGGTATCTCAGCCAACAAAGAATTACATTAGTGGAATTTGACAAAAAAGATGCATAAATTTTTGAAATTCAAGGAAAACATACAATATTAGATACCACAAGGCCTCATGTGTTCTTCATGGACATCATCATCATAAAAGCTTGACTATTTACTAAAGAAATAGATAAATGCTAATACCTTTAACGCAAGTAGAAGCAAAAATGTCTCAACTGAGTAAAATCCTCTATCAACAAAATCTCCAAGAAACAAGTAATTAGTCTTTGGACAATCACCTCCGACTTTGAAAAGCTCTTTCATGTCATAGAACTGCCCATGTATGTCACCACATATCTACATCCAGCGAGGAAAAAGTAGAGGTATAACTATGCTAGAAATATGACCAGAACTAGAAGGAATAAAAAAGAAGACAGCAAAACAAATGCCATAAGTTTATAAACTATTTGGAGTGAAGCATACGTAATCATGCATCTCATACAATTACATGTAGATAAGAACACAAAAAAAAAAGGAGGAGAGGTTTCTTTCATTAAAAAAAAAGGAGAAGAAAGGTTTCTTTCATTATTCTCCTCTTTTTTTCCACGGGGCAGGGAGTGTTATCTTAAGGAATAAGGACCAATAAAAAAGAAGAAGAAAATGAAATCCAGAAGAAAGTAAACTTTCTCCACCTATCAGAATGCAGGATCACATCTAACTATAAACAACCATTTAACCATGCACACAGGTGAATCTAAGTTTCACATTCGGTTAGTGAAGTTAATATAGATGGACCCTGTGCGAAATGTGCGCATTCTGATGTTTAAAATCCAGGCTCTGCCACTTCCCATTCCAATTAAAATAATTCCAACATGGTTATGCAACCTATCTATTAAATGAAGGTGGTTTTTCGGCCTTGTGGCATTTGAGCAAATTTGCATTTACTAAAAAAATTAAAGAAAGAAAGAGCACTCTTGTTGAAATAATTGATTGAGTTAGCCCATTTGTTTTTGAGTATTTCTGGTGGGGGCCGACGGTTCAAGTTATTCACTGCTAGAGAAACTAAGTGCAAATTAATTTAGAGCAGACCCACTTGTACAATGGCAGCTGCTTTAAAATGTAAATGTTACACTAGTTACCCTCTATTTAGTCAACCGTGAGTTGAAAGTATACATGGCCAACAATTCCTGGCACTGGCAGAACACTTCAGGCCTGTTTATATGGTAAATGATGTAAGTTTTATCCCGATATATTTGACGTCCTGAACGCATAGCTCTACTTTTCTTCTCGTTAAAATTGATCAATTAAACTTAAATAAGTCTGTTAATAGAATCTGACTGCAATGCATTGAAATTAATGTGATTCATCTCTAACAAGTTTAAGTTTTTAGACGAGGTAGTTTGACATTCATCTATAATCTTTTTTTGCTTAATTCTCCATTATCCTTTGCTAGCTGAAAGCAGAATAGCACAATCTAAATCCATCCACTTACTTCGGGTACAACAAACCAGGGAAGTAGCCCGGGACACTAGCTCTCCCAAGGACCAGCACAGTGGCGGACCTATTCAAGGCCCAACGGGAGCCACTGCCCCCACTGGGTTTCATTTTCCTTTTTTTTTTTTTTCTTTCACAGTCCAATTTCATCTTAAATCCAATAACCCTATGGTTTTAATTTTTTTTCAAAACCCAGCCCAAATAAAATAACAACCACTTATTATTATTATTGAATTATTTAAAATTATTTTTTACGCAATTCTATATCGCCCCACTGAATTGAACTATAATTCTGGGTCCGCCCCTGGACCAGCAGAGTTAAAAAATAAATTGGTAAATTAGTAGAGTCCAGGAAAACCAATAATTTCCATCAATTGACATTATTTTTATTGTTGTTACCAAAATATTACCTTTTTATATTTCTATGTACCATAGCTATTGAAACCAGATATGAAGAAGCCAATTCCCTCAATTTATCCTAACTGTAAATTCCAAAGAGGGGTTTTAACTTTTAAAGGTTGAATTTTCAGTATAATTGAAAATAAACAAAATAAACAGCTTTCTAAAAAATCCTCTAAAATTTCACTGACCTAGATTTATTCGCAGCCCAAACTCAGTAAAACAGAACAAATCAAACCCTAAATTAACGCACAATAAAAGACAATCTCAGTTCAAAACATTTATGCATCCAAGTTCCAAAAATAAAAAATAAAACTTCTAATCAAGCAACAAATGAAATAAATTAATTAAGAATTCTTCTCTGACTTACTGTAACGGGGGCATCTACACGCTGAACATTACTCTCTTCAACGAGGATTTCCATGGCTTTGAGGCAAAGGGCCTTGACTTCAGATTCCTGAAGTGGCTCGCACCTTTTCAGTTGCTCTATCTGCCTGTCTAGGTCTGACATCTTCACAGATTCGAACTCTAAAACCCCTCTGATATTCCTGAATAAATTCTCTTCGAATTAACAAACTCAATAGTGATTCAGGATCAATACATTGCTATATTATTCTTCCCGTCTGGAAGTTTTAGTACTTTCACTGCTAATTTTCCTTTTGTGTCGTGGGTCGCTTCTTTTTGGGTGGGCCTTTTTTTTTTCTACTGTCTCGCTGGGTTTCGCTATTCGCGCTGTTGCAGCTTGAATTTTGCCATTTGGTGTATTTCGATTTTGACCCACCTTAGACTTGGATGTATACAACGGGTCACGTGCTTGATCTATGCACGGCCCATATTTGGTCGTGCTTATTCTCATTCAATTATGTACCTAATTAGTAATTAGAACGTTTCTAACAAACACTTTAAACATAAAATATTCTTTATTTTAGAAAATTAGTTTTTAAAATTATAATCTAAGAGATTCTCAAAATTAACTTTTCAAAATAAATAATGGATTTGACTCTCCAAATTTAAAACATAATTTTAAAAATTAGTGTTTAAAATAGAGAGCATCTTATATTGACAAAATCACTTAAAAATGCTCTTAGTAGCTATTTCATTAGTAGCTATTTCATTATTATACTTGTGTATGTATTGGCAAAAATTTCTTTAAAGTGATGTACGTCATGACAAAAAAAAAAAACGCGTGTCATAAATTTTAAGGGTAATTTACACAAAACGTCTCTATCTATTGAAGTAATTGTGCAAAATATCCATACTTTCTAAATTTTGGTAATTTCACCCTCACCTACTGGATTTCTTGCACAAAAGACCCTTTCGTCTAAAAAACAGTCGTTAACTCAACAAAACAGCACGAGTCGTAATGTAGGAAGAAAATTGAAAAAGAATGGGAATGGGAAGAAAATTACGCACCTCTTGTAGTGATGTGGATACGCAGAAGTGTAGAACTAGTTGTAGGATTGATGTACTGTTGTACATTGTTCATTTTGATGTGTAATTGACGTTGTGGAAAACATCCCTACCTTTGTATATAAATGTGCATAACGTCCCTATATTTTTGGATTAATTTGTATAAATCATCCATATTTTTCATTTCTTAATGTGCATAACGGCTCTACCTATTTTAAAATTTGTGGTGAACATCCTCACCTAATTATATTATCGACTATCGACGTCCTTCCTCACTACATCATACTAGAAAATCAAAAAATAGTATTATTCCTCCTTCGTATGCCACATTGTTTGGCTTATCATAAAATTTGCCTTCATGATGACTTCAATTGTGAAATAGTTTGTATTGTCGCTTGCAGACACACATATTTGGCCAATGAAAAATCCAATCAGTTTTTGTCAACTTCAATTTCCTTCATTTTTGTCAAAATCATTAAAGAAACCTCCTCAGTCGCAAAGAGATTAAAGTTCTTCATCATCTTATAACAGATTTTGTTCCATTAACAGCACCTAAAAAATATAAAAAGATTTGACATTAAAATGATTATTTTTGTTCAAAATAATTTCACTTTCTTCTTCTTCTTCTACTTCTCCTCATTCTTCTTCTTATTCTTCACAATAAAGAGCTTTTCTCTACAGTAAAGAGTATCAAACAAAGAAGAATCTAAATTCAGATTTTACTCAATATCCATTCGTACATAATTTTATCTTTTCATCCTACAAAAAGAAAACAAAAATAAACACAAATCTCATTTTCAACTCTCTCTCTCTCTCTCTCTCTCTCTCTCTCTATATATATATATATATATATATATAAGTTATATATATATATATATATATATATAAGTGAAAAAATGGTTAGACTAATTTACTCTTACAATACATTACGACTCATGCTGTTTTGGTAAGTTAACGGCTACTTTTTGGATGGAATGACCTTTTGAGCAAGAAATTCAGTATGTGAGGGTGAAATTGTCAAAATTTAGAAAGTATGGACGTTTTGTACAATTACTTCAATTGGTAGGAACGTTTTGTTCTAATTACCCAAATTTTAACTATGCAATAACGAGCATCGTTTTAAAAGTTTTAAAAGACGTGAAGTGTGATAATACGGCAAACTTAAGCTTCAAATTTTACGATCTTAAATGTGCTTAGACGAAGCTTAAACGTGAAAAGGTGTTTTCCTAATGTTAATATTATTTAAATTATTCTAAGATTATTAATGATAATTCTTTCTGTTTAATTTGTTTATTTAACTTAAAATCCAGCCTGTTGCCCTTCCTAATCTCAGGTAGAAAAGAGGGTAAAAGAAAAAAAGAAAAAGTCAATGTTTTTAACTTAGTCAATGTAATTACGACGACTTTTGATTTTTGAAGACTCCAACTTGAACTTGATTTTCATCTCCCTTTTCCTTTAAAAATTTAAAATTTTGGATTCCTAATCAATACTGTATTCGGAATAATAAAGTCATATAGAGAGGAATTTCTTCATATTTAAGGATTATCGTAATGCGTACGGCGGAAACGACGATTCGGACGGACAAATATTGACATTAATTGGTGGCGCAGTGTGTTTTCAATTGATTTCATTCTTTTAAATCATTCAAACTCAGCAATTTGCTCAATCAACTACTCCAATTCAACAATTCAACTCGCTGATTCCAGTCATTAAGGTATACAAACATTCCTCCTTTATATTTGATGCAATCGCATTTTTTTAAAGCCCGTATATGAGTAATTCTGTGTTTTGACGATATAAATATATACGTGACCCCAAATTCAGGGCGTTAAGAAAAAAGTTCAATCAAGAAGAACAATTACTTCGGAATTAGCTCTCATATATTTTAACTCATGTTCACTTTCTATGTGTTTACATTCTGCGATTTAAGAATTATTAGATAGATTTTGTGGTTATGTTAATTTTTTCTTTGTATCTCGTGTTTTTTTCCCCCTTAATGGGATAGAATTTTAGGTTGACTATCTGAGATTTTTTGAAATGATGACTTGTTTGTTACTACACAACCAAAAAGGTTGTTTCTTGCTTCGATTAGAGGGACAAGGATGGTTCTTTCCGTCTTGCTATTATCCATGCACTTTTTTCGGGCTTCATAATAATCTTACTACATTTTCTCATTGCATCAATGTCCAATATTAGTTATCCTTGTTACTAATAAATCCAACTGATATCTGGATTGGTCAGGACATCTTTTCAGTTGACTAGCATTCGTCACTTGAAGCTTTAAACTTTAAGTCTACCCAGATATTGTTATTTATACTGTGCTAGTTCAAAAACCCAAAGAAGGTCGTCTGCTGTTTGTTTAGCTGATAGGATGACTGTCTTTCGAAAATTTATTAAAAGTTAGTAATTTGCTAAAAATTCTACCACCTTATATTTCAGACCAATGGCCGCTTCTAGAGACCCGTGGGTGAGGGAATATAATGAAGCAGTAAAACTTGCCGATGATATCACTAAAATGATATCTGAAAGGAGTTCATTGCCTGCAACAGGGCCAGAAGCACAGCGTCATTCATCGGTTATACGGAGGAAAATTACCATACTCGGCACCAGACTTGATAGCATAGAGTCTCTTCTGTCAAAGCTTCCTGCAAAGCAGCCTCTGTAAGTTATCTCCATTGAACTGGCCATTGGATGAGGATGTTGATGTACAACTTGCTATTATGTTAGAATGATCAAGCAGACAGCAGTTATCTAATGCATCTTCTTTTATTATGTTGCACTTGCTAAATATGTCCAATTCTCAAACTACGAGCACCTATTGTTACTTTATTTGTCTATTTGTGCTTTCTCCAAGCATGATCGGATACTCTTACATGTTGTATGTGTTATGTTTTCTGTGACGGTAAAAGTTCAAATGGTAACCTGGAAACTGCTACAGCCAATTCCCTCAATTGGTTCTAAATTTAGTGGATCTCACAACTGCCCCTTTGTTTCACAGTAATTTGACATACCGTTCGTTGGGGAATTGTCTTTTGAGTGCTTCTGAACCTGTGTTTCTTATGCTTGTTAAACCTGTACTTTCTTATATGCAGGACACAGAAAGAAATGAATCGACGCAAGGACATGGTTGCGAATTTAAGACCAAAAGTAAACCAGATGGCTTCCACATTAAATATGTCAAACTTCGCAAATAGGGACAGCTTGCTTGGGCCAGAAATTAAGCCGTTTGATACCATGAGTAGAACAACAGGCCTTGACAACTATGGGTTTGTTCGTCTCCAAAGACAAATCTTGAAAGGTTAGTTGCTGTGAAGATTTTAAAGTTTGTTTTCTTCTCCTTTTTTAATCGATTATGTAGGCTTTGTGTTGTGTATCATCCTTTGTTCACTTTCTACGCAGAACAAGATGGGGATCTCGAGAAATTGGAGGAGACAGTTATCAGCACCAAACATATAGCATTGGCAGTCAATGAGGAGCTTGATCTGCATACAAGACTAATTGTGCGTGTTTTGTTGTATATTTTCACAAAGCCGGTTTTATTATCTTCTGAAGTCATTTTAAGATGAATTCTGATGTTTAAGCTCATGTCTGTTTGACATATTCCGAGCAGGATAAGTTGGACCAACATGTCGATGTTACAGATTCCCGACTACAGGTGATATTTTTAGTCTTATCATATTATCAGAAAACCTTGTTGGGCTATTGCATACATTCTTGGCATATAATCATTGAGCGAGTACGCCATAAATTTTGGTTCAAATTTTTCTAAATTTATAGACATCTGAGGCGAAAGTTCAAGCATTTTAATCTTCTTACTTCGATGATAAAAATAACGCTTGATACCAAAATTACATGAAACTGGGACAATTGTTTCCAAGGATTCGTCATAAGACATCAAGTTCTTTGAACTTTGGATCATTAATAAGAATGAAGGCGTTCTACATTTCCCCATCTTTGTGTGTTTTTCTAATTTTGTCTTTTTTGGTTTTCTTTATCTATGTAATGATAACAGAGAGTGCAGAGGAAGCTTGCATTTCTGAATAAACGCACAAAGGGTGGCTGCTCTTGCTTGTGCCTACTTTTATCAGTTATTGGGATCGTCGTTCTGGTTGCTGTTGTATATATGCTGATCAAATATTTGTGATACATAAATTATGGAACTTGAAAGGCTCCGGTCTCGTGTCCCCTGAAGAAAGATATAATTGCTACTGAAAAAGAATAGAAAATTTTGGTTTATGTTTTCTTGTTTCACCTTCTCCTTTCTTGTACATTTTTGTGGTTTTTGCTTATGGACACCGTTTAAATGGCCAATTTATTCAGAAAAATCGAAGTTGGGATTTAACTGCCAACAAAATGTTGAGAATTTTGGTGTGAGTTTAATAGTTAACATTCTTGTGGCTTAAATTTTCCTCTTTTCAGCATAGAGTTTTATGGTCGGTTTAGTGCAGCGAGTAGAGTTCATTTTTAATAAAAAGCTACTGATTGTTTGACTGTGAATTCAAAAAGTGTTATCAAAATTAAATGATTATTTGATGTCATAATAAAATAAATATTTTTTTTATAAACTACATTTATTTGCCTAAACATTAATTATTTTTTTGTATATTTCACGAACATTAATTATTTTTTTTTGTATATTTCACAATTTTTTCTTTCATAAATAATACTTATTTTAATATACCATTAACTCTATTAAAATCAATATTTTAAAAAATGACCCAAATATGGACTCGGAAAAGAGAAGGGTAAAAGAACTTGGGTGGACCCAGTAATTTTTAAAAAATAAAAAGAATTACAAAGAAAAATCGTAGAAAAGTTTTGTGAAATCACAAAAACTGCATAAAAAGCAAATTTTTTTATTTTTCATTCTATTGATTCATTCGGCGCACATAAATAGATGTATCATAATCTTCACTTACAATTAATTATAGAAAGAAAGATTTTTTTTTATTTCTAGATTTTTCCCTTTAAAACCGAGAAAACCGAGAACAAGTTCAAAATCGAACAAGTTGACATGTTTTGAGCGAGTTTTTAAAGAGGAAGATTTTTGTGCATAACCAGTCAAACTTTGGACTCGATTCCCAATTTCCCCGACCGTGCCAGACCGATTTAAATAACATTGATTGAAATTCATATTTTAATCAAATTATCATAACTTAGTTATTTTAATATATATCATAATATCATGTAAAAAATTATTTATTTAAACTATACAGACATAATGCGAGATTACTTTAATAACACACTAGATTTATACCTTACCAGAATGCGTTCACTTAACTGAAGTAAGGACACTGGATATATAACATATATTTGTTAAATAAAATAACACAAATAAAAAAAATAAAATTATAAATATTTGATAATATTAAGATTTAGAAAGTTTAATTTTTCCATTGATGTGAAGAAAATTTTGAATATATTTAAAAATTTAAAAATTGCATAAAATTTATATTTAACTTTCCATAAAAACTGAATTTAAAACCTTTTAGAAAAGCTCAAAAAACCTAAAAACTTGGTAGAGTCGTAGAGTCCAGAAAAAGCCATAATTCTATAATTTACATTGCAACTCCCTGTCTGAACTAAAAATTACGAAACCAAAGAAATCACTATGAGAGTCAGAACACTAAAGGAGAGAAATCCAACATGTGGTATCGTACAATTAACTCAAAGATGGGAGAAAATCACCCACAATTTCATTGAGATGATTTAGTACAACAGGAATTTTCCGCAGAAATAAATAAATAAATAAATATAGTCAATCGAGAATTGTTCAGGTTCGTCTATCTCTGTCTCCGGTTTGAGGGGTGGGGGGATGTTCTGCGCTATAACTACCAAAATTTAGAATCTGAAACTGGGATCCACATCCATCGCCCAAGTAAATTTTGCCAAGAGAGACTTGTTGAATATCTGCATCAGAGCAGCATGCATTGCAAAACAAATTAATTATTTGATTCATGAAGTAACTAATTAAGAGGACCAGGACACAATGAAAAGTAATCCGCGCAGAAATTCAAGTCTTTCACCTTCTCGATTGGAACTTCATGACGTTTGCACCATGCAACAGTGATTCGAGGATCAAGGTAGTTGATCTTTGATGTGCCCAATGCTACAGTTTTTAAATCCTCTTTGGTCTCCTTATCTCGTTCCATTTTTTCAATCTTTGCATTTGTTTGAGCTATCTTTTTCTCTAATCTGCAGGTCGTTCCACCATTAGCTACATGATATCTAATACTGAACAAGTTAACAATTAAGAGGAAGTGTCATTACGCTTCAGGGTTCAGATTCCTTTTCGGTTTCCCATCAGCACTCTTAAGAGGGGGCTTTCCTTTCTTTGCCCTAGACAAATCTGTCGTCAACTCTTCCAAAACACCCTACAAACAATAGCTAAGACGAGCTAATACACAAGATGTAAAATATTACATCCTAACATTCCCTGACAAGTATAGGATCTAGGAAGACAGCACTGAGAGTTTCTTCCAAAGTAAGTCAACACATTTTTTACTTCAAAATAGGAAAAAAGTAAGTTCTACTTTTTTTGCTGAGCCAGACGTTGCTTTATGGTGAAATTCCCCTAAGGAATCACATGGTCACTGATGCACCATAGATAATGATCCATCGATGCTCAACTTCAGCAGTGACGTCCTTTCATTGGCAGCGAACTTTTCCCGCATAATATTTCTGTAAAATTCAATAGTTTGCAATTATTAAGATTTAAAAGTCATTACCTTTAATTCTTCTATCTTTTCATTCAAACGCAACATCTGGGCACTGTGGGACTTCGAGACAGTACGTTGATGATTACAAATGATTGCAACCTATAGAAGAGACATAAAAATGGAATCGTTCTCAACCAAACTTAAAATATAATGATGTCATCAGAAATTTAGAGTTTACGAATCTTTACCTCCTTGTTTGCATGTTGATAAACAACAACATTCTCAGCTACGTCTCCACCCTTTGTCTCCCTACTCAACTGTTACCAACAATAACAAATTCTAGAAATGCTTAATGGAAAAACTAAAATGTTGAATAGAACATTCAGCGAGGGAATCAAGATGTAGTTTTCTAAGGTCTAACTTACACTTCTTAGTAAAACTGCTAAAAGTTTTTGATAGACCATCAAGAGTAACCACTAAATAATTTTCGTAACACAATATTAAAGTTATGCATTATTATCCGGGTCCTGCATCATCTTTCAAGTTTTTGAACACAGCCTGCACACATATTCTCGCTTCTCCTCCTCTCTTTCTACCTCAATATTTGAGGGCACAAGCAAATGTTTTCTCATACTCTTTTAATACCAAAATCATAGCCGCAGACATTCAGCATAAGAATCGACACTAACTTGGAGACAAGAAATCCCAGGTCGAATCTTACCATCTCATCCAGAGTTATTGATGCATTGTATGTACGGAAAACCTTTGCTGTCAGACCAGGCATGAGTTCCTTCAAATGAGCATTTAGTTTACTGGTATCAAGCTTGTCAAAAATATCATCACCAGCCTTTTTGCCTGAAAGTAATACAAATAATATTTAAACATGTAACAATAAATTAAAGCTGAGATATAAATATATATACAGAAGGCCATTTACTGACCACTCCGGAACTGTTGGATTGCCTTGAACACAGCAGGTTCAACCTCAACCTCATTTTGATACCGGATAGAATCTTTACCAAGGAAATCAAACTACAAACACAAACAGAAAAATTTATGTTGGTCGTTGCTAGCAATATGCCATGAGGGCAAAAAAAAACTTGCATAATTATTTTCTACAAGGAACTCAATTCTCATAACTGTCAACAGTGTAACTTATTGAGAAGAAGTTGATTCAATGCATGTTTTTTCCTCAGCATCCATCAAACTTTTGAATCTTACAAGGAAAATATAAAACACAGACATTTGAGAAATATTTATACTAGACAAAGTCACATTACCTTCAAAATATTTGGAGGTATTGGTTCTACATTTTCTACTTTCAATGTGCAACAACCAACTGTATCAGCTTCATCATCATCCTGTAACATACTAAAAAGTGTTGAGAAGTTGCACGTCCCATTTTATTTGTCATGGAGAAAACAACTGTTGAAAATGCATAAAAGATCATGTAGCAAAGGGTGGATCATAATAACAGTGCCTTGCAAATAAATTCCTCACGTTCAATGAGTTCTCAAAAACTCCGCATCCATTCTCTTAGCCTTTTCCAAACCCGGATAAACTTTGTCAAATGCTATTACATGAATCTTGATTCTAGTTCTACCAATGAGCTGAATGGAATGGTGAAAATAATTCTATGTAGCCGATTGCCAATTTATTGGGAGAATAAGCCTAGGTTTGTTGTCGTTGCACAAGAAGTTCTCAAACATTTAAAAATGCACTGTACGGGATGATTAAAAGAATAAACCTTGGATCTTATACCTTCTCATTGCCTGCCCTAAGAGCTAGTTTGTCGATAAGATAGGTAGCAACTGCTATCTGCTTCTTCGTGAGATCTTTACTTGCAAAATCCTTGGTATAAGCTGCTCTTATACCTTGTATGTAGTCCTTCATTCAAATGGCAAAGAGATGTTTATAATGAGTTAGTCCTACAACAAAAACAGATGATACGTCTAAGATGTTTATTGATGTTTATTGGTTAACTGCATCTTCAATACCTTCAAAAGCCTTGATTTCTCATATTTCTCCTTGTCACTTTGCCCTTTCAGGGTACTGCTTGCTGCAAGGAAAACATATTTGAATTCCTTTGGATTGATTGGATCATTCCAAAATGCTAACCACGTCACGGTATTGTCATGCCTTATTTCTTTCCATCTGCCAATGTTACTTTTCAAATCAATGCCATTTTAATCTAAAAAATCACCGACTCTTTTCCTGATCTTCAAAAGAGAAAACTAATAAGCAGGAAGAAAAACCTTTCACCAGGGATGGGACACTCCGGAATTGGCGCACCCTTTCCAATATTTATAGTGATGTCGCTAGGACGTATGCGTCTTTTAAGCTTCCCCATCTGTTCAACGCTATTCTCTCATTAAATATCTAATATTGCCACCAATTCTCATATAAAAAGCCAGATCATATCAAAAGAGGAAATTTTAGATGAACTATAGAGCTCCACCGCTAGCAGAAAGATGTTTAATATACCTTTGGATGCTCTCCACGTCCTCGGAACAATCCAGGTGGTTCAACCCTGAAGTTCCCAACCTACAAATGACATCGTTGCCAGATACCTCAGACACGCATCAGAAGAAAGCCACATTAAACTAGTCTATGTCGCTTTCAGCTAACAACAATGTATTTGATAAGATAAGGCACTATGAATATCCCAAAAGATGAATATAACTATGCAGAACCCTTATCATTTATGCTGCAGCCTGCAGTACAGACTAAAACCAGCTGCACTTCAAACATATTTACCGTCATATAGATGCCCCCATACACTTCTTCAGAAAAGATTATCAAAATGTTGCAGAACTAATTATTAATATCTTGAAAAATTTATTTGCTGGTTAGGAGAAAACAAACATGACAATATACAGAACTTGTTAAACATCTATAGTATATTACAACTTTGCTTTTTTTACTAATGAGTAGGTCTATAAATTAAATAAAATATGTTCCACTCTCCAACTCAATAATAGGTCGCAAAGCACACTTCTCTATTGAGACTTCCAAGGCATTACTAGCGCATTACATATAGGCAGGATAATAATAAAATATATGCTAAGAAAAAAGAGTAAAAATTTATTCTCCCCAAGACACTTTTTTTAGTAGTCTTTTAAGAAATGTTGTTGAACCATCTATAAGCAGCGAAAGCTATGTATACTCCAAGATGTTGAAACCAAACATGTGTTCCCACTCCCATTCCCACCGCTCAAAAAGGGGGTGGGGGTGGAGTTAGAAAAATACAAAATGGACAAAACACAACGTAATGTAGAAAACACACCTTTTCTTTGACTCCATTAACAATAGCCCACATATACTTCTCCTCTTGCTTCAACTTCTCTTCTTTTAAGGTCTTCTTCTCCTGCCAAAACAGTGGAGTTCAAATTAGCCGCTGTTCTTATTAGAGCATGTATTACCAATTTGTCCACTAGGTAAGAGCACCTATCATAAACAATGTATACAACTAAAGAATTGAGTTTATTTCAGAAGCAACAGACACGAGCTAGCAAAGTTTTCTCTGTTCCAATAGTGAGCATGCTCAAAAATGAGGCACAGGAAGAAGGAACACGTGATAGACACAAAATACAATTGAAGAGACCCCCAAAAAAACTAACAGTGATAACCAAAACAACATCAAAAAGGATATCTATTTCTATTTATATAGCAAAAATATATCAACTAATTACTTCATAACAAGTAACTTTATGATTATCACAAGTTTGCAACTTATTAATTACAATAGTCAAAAGTACCCAGGCATGCAGCAGAGTATATGTGATGATTGGGTAATCTGCATAAGTTAATGAGTTAAAAAAATGCTAGCACTCGGATGTGTCTTTTTAATCTAGGTTACGGCATAACCAGTCTCTTTCTGCAATTACTTAATTTTCTTATGACAAAATTTAAATTTTAATGTACCCGAAAACCTTCTGTTTTCCATGTCATGACGTATGATAGACTATCCCAAAGTTAAATGTGAAAACTAATCTTACAATACTGAGAGACTAGCCAAGCTGTCCAAGAGACGCATACGTTTTCCTTAGAACTGTATGTACATCTTATACGCATAGAGAACACAGAGCTTGAGATAAGGCATAGAACAGTTACATGAATTCGTTGCAATGCAAATTCTACATTGAAAGGCAGCAAAAGGAATCTAAGGGTCATGCTTATTGTGTCAGCTGTACATACGTAGAACTCTGATTCAAGACAGCACTCTAAGATATTCTCCAAGAAAAATCATATTAATCCTTGACTTATAACTGAAAGATTGTTGACCATGAAATCTTCAATAGTTACGAGAGGAAACACAACTTGTCGTAATTAACGTAGATATAAAATCAGTTTTATTAGGCGACAAATTCACATATAGGACAATACGTGTCAGACAGACAATGAGCATACTAGTTAATATTGGCAGATATGAATAGATCAGCTTGACTTACAAATTCGTCCCTTATATGTCACATACAGAAAGTACGACGAATCTTTAACTTACTTCTGTACTCATCTGCTTCTTTTTCTCCTTTTCTTTCTGATGCCATTCATATATTGGGGAGAAATCGCAGTCTTCCAAGTTTTGAATAATGTGATTCTTTCCCAGTATTTTCCTCCAGTCACTCATGAAATTCTCTTTGAACTTAGGTTTGCTCATGTACTCAGTATCTAACATCACCGCAAACATCGTGGCCACCTGCAAAAGAAAAGGGAAAAACATGGAACGACTTGGAGCAATTTTAGGACAATGTTTTTGAAGATATAGACCCAATGAACTAAAAGAGAACCTAATAACCGTGTGTGTTGCATGAGAGAGAGAGAGAGAGAGATATTCACCTCCTCCTGCTCGGGTGTTAAGTTAACCGGCTTCCCCTTGTAGAGGATCTTAACCCCATGAGGCTGGTATGGAGGAGGAAATATCACACCATTGTGAATTAAGGTAGTCCATTTCTGCCCTTCACCAGAGCCTGGAGGAACCTTTGATGACTTGGAGTACTGAGATTTTTTTATCACCTTCTTTGATTTCTTATTTGTTTTATTAAGTGAAGAAGAAACAACTTTTGTTATATTCTTAACGGCTGATGATTTCTTATCTGCAGTAGCAGGCTTCTTCATTCTCTGAGATATGGGGACATGGTCATCATCATCCTCTACCTTAGGCTCAGCTTTGACAGATGCTTGCTTATTATTAATAGGCACTGATGCATTGGAAAGCTTATGCTTTTTAACTAAAGATTGCCCAGCAGATTTTATCTCGCTGGCAGGTCTCTTACTTAACATGGTTGAAGGTTTCTTTGAACTGCTGTCTCTTAAGGCAGACCCATTTTGGTTAATTTTTGCTACAAGAGGCTTATCTTCATCAGAATCATAAGACTTGCTAGCATAAGATGTCCCTACATTAGACTTCAATTGGACCTTAGTTGACAAAGGCTTTTCATCATCTGAATCTTCTTGTTTGGGGATGCTTGGCTTTTGACCCAATCGTGAAGCATTGGAACCTTTGCTGGCATTGTTCGAGTTGATCTTTGATAAGCCAGTAGAAAGCCTAGCACTAAGTGGTTTATCGTCTTCTGAATCATCAGAGTCATTTGGTTCAGCAGCAGACCCAATCAAAGGCTTCCCCACCTTCATCGGTCGATTAACATTATCTGAACGATATGTCGCTGAAGGTCTCAGATTTGCCTCTGGAGGCATCAGTGGATATGCCTTAGCAGATGAATTTGATGCTTCCGGGCTACGCAGAGGTGATTTAACAGGTGGCGATTTGGAAGACAAGGCCATCTTACCCTTTTGAACCACAGAACTTTTACCATTTTGAGATCGTACATGAACATCGGGCATTGGCCTTCCTAATTGTCGGTCATGCTTTTGAGATGAAGATGACTTTTGTGCCTGTGAGTTTGATTGGTTTTGTTTCGACGATGAGGTGCTCCGTTTAAATACTAAGGGCTCATCTTCCTCATCCATATCATCCATCAATTTTGGTTTGGAACAAGCCTCAACTGCCATTATTTTTCTATTTCCTGTGTTGTCATATAATGTTCCTCAGTATCTGTAAACAGCAATGTTTTTGTTTTAATGTCATGTACGAAGAGTAACGTTGCAAAACAAAAAATGTTGCTGAAGCCCTGAATGTTCTTGAGATTTGGGAAACCAAAATTGAAGATCAATATTCAACTATATTCCCATAAATAGAATGTCACTAGCACACCGTGGTATCATTTGCACTAGAGAACCACTTTCTTCCCTATAAAATAACATATTAATCGCATGCCATAGTCCAAGCAATGTAAGCAGGCCACAATGTGAAATATCCAAGGCAGAATAAAATGTAA
Organism: Forsythia viridissima; assembly: GCA_030279155.1. Lineage (NCBI taxonomy): Eukaryota > Viridiplantae > Streptophyta > Magnoliopsida > Lamiales > Oleaceae > Forsythia > Forsythia viridissima. The sequence continues at coordinate 3,098,505 of CM059033.1, forward strand.
CTATGCATTCCCCACCATAAATAATTGTTAAAAATTAAAAAATAGGAAAATTAAAAAATGAGCAACATATATTTAGAGTGCGAACATGTAAGGAATCACTACATCATCCTAACTAGGGCAAAACCAGCCAACAAAATCTAACTCGCCACCTATCACCCTTTCTGATAAACCCAAAAACTGAGCAACAAATTGTACCCGAGACGGATAAATCCTGAACAAGAACCAGCATCAAAATTGAAATTGCAGATTGGGAGCTAAAGAAAAGGGACTCTTAACCTGCATGTACAAGATAGGTCAAGAAGAAAAACAATAAAACAGAAATAAACAACTCAAAGTTACTCTTAGCTGTTACAGACACATAATCCTTAGAAACAAAAAAGTAGTAGTTAACCAGTTAACCTCGTTCAAGCACATTAATTTAACTCACCAATACATAAAGTTGCAAGCCCTAATACCATAATTAATCTAATTATTCCTTTTTCCGAAATCCAACCCCTCGAGTTAGATTCTCGATTAGAATAAGCTGATATGCATTCAGATGAATGTCAATAAACGAAAAAATCAAAAGCAGGCGATGCTTACAACGGATCTTTTCTCAAGAAAGACGAATTGGAGAGAGAACCTGATCTGAAATGCTTTGCGTAACGGAAGGGAGATTAGAGAGAGAAAGCTAGGGCAAACCGAAGATGAAGTCCACAATAAAAATAGAAATCCAGAAAACTTAATATGAGAGAAACGTCGATATATAGCAGCCTTTTTGTATTTTGTATCTATTCTCTCTCTCTCTCTCCCCCCTATATCCTTCTTTGTTCTTGTGTGTGTGTGAGCGCGTGTGGTGACGCCACACCAACCATATACAGAACCAGAGCCCGACCACGATGGACCACCTGGTCCGAATCGGGAAATGTTATTCGAACCCAAATCCGGACCCTGCACCCAATTTGAACCCTGGTTGACTTTTAAATTAGGTTGGCGTGAGGTTGGGCTGGTTAGGAGTTCCAAATGGGCCCTGTTGGGTTCTCTAATTGAGGCCGGATAATCCTTGAAGTTTGAATAGGCCCGTTAAGATTGTGAATATTGGATCATTTATATTGCAAAAGATCTAGGATATATAGCACCATATAAATAAGGTTACTAGTATATTACTTTTCTTTGCACTAGAATTCGACCGTAAAGGATTTTAATGAATTGAGGAGTTGAGAAGAATGAGGGAGAGAGAGAGAGAGGGTTTTGTTTGAGGAGAGTTTGATTTTGATGAATATGAAAAAGAATATGGAGAAATAGAAGATTTGAGAGAAGGATATATGGGTTTTTGTTTGAAATGATGAAAACGTAGTGACGAATAAATAAATATTTTTTTTGTGCTTCTAACAGAGTAAACATTCATATGGTCGGTGATTAACATAAATACTCATCTTTATTTAATAACTTACAAATTTACTAAATTTGAAAAAATAAATAAAATAATAATAATTAGTAAATTAAAATAATAGAAATAATTGATATTAATTATAGCAATTAATCCTCATCTGTTTTATTTTGTTGGTATTCATTACTTCCATTTTATATAGATGATTATCATTTTTTAATCATCTCTTAATTTTGAAATTCAAACATCATATTACCGATCATCTTCAACACAGGCAAGTTACACGATCGGGTATCTACTTTATCCGAGAGTAATTCATATGATTATATCCAAAATTTTATTCCTCCTAATATCATATTTCTGACATTTGTTCAATTTTCAGGTATTTATATTAATTTCTGTACTGATTACCAGTTTCAAACGTGATGTTGAAATAAACACTGATAATGACTATTAACACTGTTATTGTATAATATGAAAATTTTCATATAGTTGTTGGATCCGTAACATTCATGCTAGCCGATAGTTTGTTGATTGTAGTTATTTTTTTATTGACTTTACTAATTATTGGTTGTGATTAGTGATTATGTGATTTTTTTTATGTAATGTAGTTAATTATTATATCAAATTGAAATTTTTAGGATGATACTTATACTACACACTAAACTAGAATGAGAATGATAAATAATAGAAATATGTGATCTGGTTTCAGTATCATCAATTATAATTAGCTTCCTTTGTCAAAAACACAATTATAAATATATGGGTTAATGTATAACAGAAGATTATACATTAATCTTTTACAATTACAATTACAAACTATTATAAAAGTTCATTTACCAAGCTAAATTAATTAGAACACTTTCACTGTCACTGAAGAATATATCACCCTTCACTGAACAATATACATTACATGATGTTACTGAATAATATATATTTATGCTGTTACTTAACAATGTATACAATTTGAATGAACCATGTTATTGGACACTATTACTGAACAATATATATGCACACTGTTATTGTGTTATATGTTACTGATTGATGTGTCATATAACATTTTATTTTTGCAAATATGGAGTCATTGGATTTGGTTGGAGATTGACTATGTGATGAAGGAAGTGTCTAGAGAAGTTAATTAGCTATTCTGATGGAGAAGAAGAAACCGATAACTCTAGGAGAAAAGTTAAAAATTGATACTTCAAAGTATTTTTGGTATTTCAAGAATAAATCCCACTGATTAAATTTGATAAGAGTTGGTGCCTGAAAAATAGCACATTAGTTAATAATTCAATTTGAATTTTGAAAATATATATTGCTGATTTATTAATTAAATGCAGTAAAAATATGTTATAATTAGAGATATTAAAAAATTTAAAACAATATAGTATATTTGAAAATCATTAAAAATAGTGTGTTCCTATTCCTAATTTTCTCTATAAATAAATTACTAGATCGGTGTTCATAGTTTTCTTGAATCTCTTTCTTGAATTTTTTTTAAAAATAGAATTAAAATAGTTTTCTTGGACATTATATATTTTTTAGAGGGGTGTATTCAATTTAGACGATTTAAAAATTTTTGTAAGTTGGGGACTTTTGTAGAATTTGTAGACTTTTAATTGACTTTTATAAATTTATTAATAATTAATAAAAGTCTTTCGTAAATTTTTATAGAATTTCATTAAAGACTTTTATTTTGGAAAAAAAATTATTAAAAATTTCTATATAATGAAATATTATTTTGAACAACTCCTCGTATGTTTAAATCATCCACAACAAATATAAGAGAAAATTAGGTCCTGTACTTTTTTTAATTTAAGAATTTGAAATATAGTGGGTCTTATTTTTAATTTCATAAATACTAGTTTATTCATATAATTAATGTAATTAAGCCAATTTTTAATTCTAAGTTAATTATGGAATTTAACATAAATACCCACATTTTAAGGGAGCTAGATGTATAACCAATATTTTGTGGAAAAAATCACGCCTCGAGCAATACCCACCATCCGGTTGATTTACCATTCACTCGTTATACTTCGAATTTTTTTCTTTTTGCATATGAAGTTCAAATCCTATATAGTAACTAGAGATAGTAAAACTCGGATTTTTTAGTTGGGCTGGTCCTGATCTAAATAAAATTGGGCCAATATGGCACGGCCCGTTTAGCCAGTGGGCTAGTCGGGCCGCCCCAAATTTTTATTTTTAGTTTCTTATTTAACACTAATAACTCATTTTGTAAATAGCACAAATACATAATCTAAATAATATAAGCCAAAGTCTCTAATTTAAATTGTCTTTTTTTGAAACATTAGTTCAAGAATCTCAATCTCCAACATAACATTGTTTAAATTTAGATTAAATAAAGTTTCAATCCAAATTATGTTTGGTGTGACGAGTAAATTATTTATTTTAAATTTACTTATAAGTAAACTTTTTTAATTTAAGCAAAACATGCTTATATCTCAAAACAATAAAACTAGCATGTCTTTACTATTTATATTTTAAAAAAAAAAGTGTCAACAAATAGTTTACAATTAACCAAAAAAATATTATTATTTTGAAATAAAATTCATTTAAATCTATTGGCTAATACATGAAAATTCCAATTTTATAAATTAATCTCTTTAAAAATCTCAAAATATATATTGTCTAAGTTTATCTATATAGAAATGACGACAATCTTCAATTAAATGAATAACCAAGACGTAGTAAAAGGCAACGAATTCATAAGACATTCGGTCCAGAATTTGTAACCAATTTACTTGAAAACGATCCAAGGACATTTGATGAAGCAATGTTCTCTCCCGAAGCTCCTTTTTGAAAAGAAACTGTACGTAATGAAATTGAATCCATCATGAATAATCATACTTGAGAATTAATTGAACTCCCTCCGAAAAATAAAGCTCTAGGCTGCAAATAGATATTCAAAAAGAAATTGAAGTCGGATAGATCAATAGATAAATACAAGGCTAGATTAGTAGTCAAAGAGTATACACAAAAGGAAGTATTAAATTTCTTTGATACTTATTCACCTGTAATAAGAATCACGTCTATACGTGTCTTGATTGCAATCGTGGCATTGCATAATCTTGAAATATATCAAAATGATGTTAAAACTGCATTTCTAAACTGTGAATCAAAAGAATAAATCTACATGAAACAACTCGAAAGGTTTGTTGCACTAGGAAATGAAAAGAAGGTGTGTAAACTTGTAAAATCATTGTATGGATTAAAACAAGCACCGAAGCAAAGGCATGAAAAGTTTGATAAAACTATGTTGTCAAATAGCTTCAAAATCAATGAATGTGATAAGTGTGTCTACATTAAAAACACACCTAACGAATATGTAATTGTATGTCTATACGTTGACGATATGCTAATTATGGGTAATAACTCAAAAGTCATTTCCTCGACTAAGAAAATGTTAACAAAATATTTCAACATGAATGATATGGGAGTGGCGGATGTGATATTAGGGATTAAAATCTCTAAGACATTCGATGGTTTGTCATTATCTCAATCACATTATGTTGAGACTGTACTTAAGAAGTTTAAGGCGTATGACGACAAACCAGTTAAGTCACCAGTTGACTTAGGGATACACTTAGCCAAGAATACTGGTAAGCATGTATCTTAATTGGAATATTCACGTGTCATAAGCAGTTTGATGTACATTACCAACTGCACAATACCGGATATAACATACATAGTCAACAAGTTGAGTAGATTCATTAGTAATCCATGTGTTGAACATTGGAAGGCATTAAACCGAGTTTTTAGATACTTAAGACACACGGTTGAATATGGATTACACTAATCAAGATATCCTGCAGTGTTAGAAGGATATACCGATGCAAATTGGATATTTGACACTAAGGATTCAAAATCCACAAGTAGTTATGTATTTACCATTGGAGGTGGAGCCCTGTCCTAGAAGTCTTCTAAGCAAACATGTATACCTCGATCCACAATGGAATCTGAGTTTATTGCTTTAGACAAAGTCGGAGAAGAAGCAGAATGGCTTCGTAATTTCCTTGAAGAAATTCCATGTTGGGAAAAGCTGGTTTCTACAATTAACATACATTGCGATAATCAGTTGGCAATAGTAAGGACACAAAATAGTATGTATAATGGTAAGTCTCGACAAATCCGTCGTAGACATAATACTATTAAACAGTTAATATCGAATAGTATAATCTCTATTAACTATGTGAAGTCAAAAGAAAAATTGGTTGATTCTTTGATGAAAGGACTTGCAAGAGATCAAGTATATCATCTCTCGAGGAGAATGGGCCTAAAGCCTATTGAATAGAATTATTATAACGGAAACTCAACCTTATAGATTGGAGATCCCAAAATCTTGGTTCAATGTGATAACTAAATTATAAAAGATTTGGAATAAAGGACTTATTCCCATTTCTAAAATTTCAAGTGCTATGTCAAATATGTATAAGGATAAATATACATATCTACTTTTAATGATTCATAGAAAGATAAGAGATCACCTATATAAGTGTGAAGTGTGGCCGTTTCTATGAGAATTCGAAGCTTAATTCTCTCAAAGCACTTATGAAACCAAGAGTTGTCCAAGGCCAAAATGGACACAACCATGAGAACCGAATTTGTTAGATAAATTATGATGTTGGTACAATTGTTTGGGTTTACACGAAAGGCTGGATGGTTCAAAGATATCGCGTTCACCAACTAGCCTAGTAAATTCGATTGTACTCAACTAAAGAAGGTTCAAAGCCACAAGCTACCTAGCTTGATGCTATAACTTGTCGAATGTACTCCATTTGTTAGAGTTTGCATTTCATTTTCATTTTATTTGCATCGTGTTTAGCATATCAAGGAATTTCTATTCATATAGGGGATTTGTTGGAAATTGGTTTAAGAATTTGAGAAATTGGTTAAGTATTGAAAACCAAATAAAGTGACTTAGTGTCAACTTCAACCAAAATATTCAAACCTAATCCAATCCGTTTAAGTAAAATAGTTTGCCACTTCACCGCTTCGGGGCATCAAAACGGAGATTGACCTGTCCGGTCAGGTCACTGAGGTCGAGGGGGCAGCGCCTCTCGTGGACCTCCGAAAAAGAATTCAGATTTTTCTATATGTGTTGAAAGGTATATTTGGCATCTCGAAACCGATATCGGATAAATGAGAAATTATGTCATAAGACAAAATTTGGTCAATTTTTGACTATGCAATCGATGGTTATTTTATCATGCGATCGCAACTTGTTAAATTTTTCAGCAGAATATTTTTAGGTACTACCTTGCGATCGCAGGGGACAAAGCCATGCGATCACATAGTTAGTCTTGATTAAATTCTGTCTTCAAAAAGTGGACTTTGCGATCGCAACATATTAGAGCCATGCGATCGCATGGGTCTAAGCGCGAACAGGCATGTCCGTTTGAAGTGTTGCACGATTTGGCTCCACACCACTTCATTCCCAACTCTTCATCTTCTATAAATAGGACCCTATGGACGTCATATTGCACACACAAATGATATGCAAACATAACTTCATTCTATCTTTTCTCATTAACCAAATTCTTGCATTTTGTTGCATAAATGATGGTTTTCATTCTTTCATATTCATTTTGGAGTACAATACCATTTTTTGGTTCATTGTGCTTATGTTTTGAAGTGCTACAAATACAAGTGGAAGTCGTTGTATCTTGGGAGTTGATTGCCATAAACCGTAGGCACCATTGTAAGGTAAATTCGACTTAAGGACAAAGTGTTCAACACTTGGCTCGACTTGCATTTCATCTATTTTTGTTTTCTCGTTTCCAGTCACTTTACACAAAATCCACCCAACAGATTCCACCTCTTGCCCCAAAAATCTTAGAGGGAAGTTGAAAGATAAGGTTCTTCGGAAGACGGTTCGAGCTCCATCCCCAGAAGAACACGAACCAGAAAACAAGACAAAGCAACGATAAAAATATGGCAAAAGCTAATCAAGAGCTCCATCCCCACAAGTACAACACCAATAAAATCTTGGGGGGAGTATAATCTCTCTAATCAAGAATTATTATTATTAATATGGCAAAAACTACAGTTTCTGACACCAAATTTAGACGCAATTTCTTGGATTATTGAGCAGGTGGGAGATCGTTGTTTTGCATGATTTTCATGGGTAGAGCAGCAATGGTGATGAAAATATGGAAAGGAGGCTTCGTGGGGCCGTGAAACGAAAGTGGGGTTTGATTGAAAGCAAAGAGTAGAAGCTTGAAATTGGTTAGCCGTGTAATTGAAAATGCTGTGAATGATGCCGAGAGAGAGAGAGAGAGAATTGTGCAGTGAAAGAATTGGTCTTCATCTTTTACCTACTTCAGGTCGCATCACATGTTCCATACTCACGATAATGATCTCCTCCCCATGGTGGGGAGGAGATATAAAACACACATGACACATGTCTTGTGGGGGGGGGGGGTTTATAACTCATTCCCACCATGGAGAGGAGATCATTATCGTCTATACTCATTATTTTTATCAATTATGTAATGACACTTTAATATGAAATTGGTCAAATATACTTGTTATCCATACATTTCATAGGACTTGCTACTTATAACTTATTTTTTTTATACATTCACCTACAATTTATAATATAAGTAATTAAAATATAATTTTAGTACTACCAAATGTATGCTAGACTCTGGAATGAATATGGGCAGGAGAGAAAATAATCTCCAAAGGACCATAACCCTTTTGGAAAGTTTCCAGATATGAAATATAGCAGTAACATAGAGACAAATATTTTCAGACATAAGCCAAATTCTTGATTTCACTCTCCATTTTTTGTGATTTCTTAACAGATATATAGATCATCATAAATTTGCCAATAAATTGATTTCACTCTCTATCAACCGCCGTACTCCATTAATTTCTTGTTCGCACAGTACTATACTTCATTAGACCAATTTTAATGAGTAGGTGTCAGTTTGATTTTGCAAAAAAAAAAATAGTTTTTTTTAACAAATTTTGATAAAAATTGATGAATTTGATTAAAATTAATTTTTTTAATAAAAGTTGATAAAATGTATGGTTAAAAAATTGTGGGTCACATAAAATATGTGTTTAAAATTAATTGTTGATTTTGATTTTAAATTTTTAGCAAAATCAAAATTGATTTCAAACACATTTTAAATGTGTTGTTGAAAATTTGATAAAAGTTGTGGGTCATATTCAATGTGTAGTTAAATATTAATTGTTGACTTTGACTATTTTTTAAAATTTTTTTAGGCAAAGTCGAACAAAGTCCTGCAACACCCAAATTTTTTTTAACGCGGAGAGTTTTAATTTCATTTACAGCAAAAACCACAAGGGGGATACAATGTTTTCAAAGCTACGACTTAGAATTTTCGAAGTTTATTAGTGGTGCAAGATATTGCCATAAATTATTTGACCAAATTATCATACTAGAAAAATTATGATTTTTTACCAGTCACTACCTAACACAATATGGAACAACATACCAAAATTTCAAAATTATATCATCTCATTTGCTAGGTAAAATTAGATACCAAAATTACTTAAAAACTGTATTTCGAGTAAAATCGGCTTAGCACGAAGTTATAGCATTTTGAATAAAAGGCGGAAACTGGGAAATACAAAAATAGCAGTTCCTAGAATTACAATTTCCCGACCAACAAAATTTTTGTATATAAGAGCTTGTTTGTATTTACTTAAAATTTTGCTAAAAAACTAAACTCAAAGTTAACAATTAATTTTAACCACACATTTCATTGACCCACAATTTAACAACTTTTCAACTATATACATTTCATTAACTTCTATCAATTTTTACAAAAAAAATATAATTTTAATCAAAATCAAATACATCCTAAGTTGTGTTGTTAGGTATTAATATGATCAATCCTTGTCTTATGTTAAAAATAGTATAAATCAAGTTAATGATTGTAGTTTTGTTAAACTAGCTGGTCTAGAAATTCTAATTCCAGGAATTGATGTTTTTTGTGTTTTTCAGATTTTAACCTTTTATTCAAAATGCTATAGCTTCATTTCTACTACGAATTTTTGAGTGAGATTAGTGAGGTATCGGAAAGATTTATGAGTTAAGTTACATTCTGTTTAATACTTTTAAGGAAATGTGGAGTAAATAGTCTCTAACATTTATTTGTTGACACAGATATCTCTAACATATGCATTTTAATGTGCAATTAGTCATTTTTCGATGAAAAAACCACCACGCTCTTAATTTTAATTCGAAAAATTGTAGTTGAATCCCTAATCTTTGAAAAATGTGCAAATGGTAATAAAAAAATTTAAAAAACAACAAAATTAGTTTTGAATTAATACTTTATTGACTAAATTGATACGTTAATTATTTTTTATATTTTATGAACTATTCTAAAATAACTTAAATTTAATCTCATTAATAATTAACTAACGTATTAGAAAAATTATTAGTTTTATTATTAAGTAATTCACTATTTACAAATTTAAAATTTTATTTTATGGTTTTAACGAAAAAAAAAATTAAGAAAAATTAGTACAAATGGTCTCTAACTTTTATCCTTAGTGCAAAAATAGTCCATAACGTTTATTTTTGGCACATAATCCCTAATCAACATGTATTAGTACGTAATTGGTCCTTATTTTATGGAGAAAAAGAAAAGACAAATAGGCCCTTAATTTAAATTAGAGAAAATTGCAATTGGATTTCTAACATTTGTAAAAAGTGCAAATTGTCTGATATTTTTATTTTTTAAAAAAAATTGAAGGAAACTAACGAGTTTTTTTTTGAATTAACACTTTATTGACCAAATTGGAAATATACTAAATTATTTTGTATATTTTACAAACTATTAATCATTTAATTCAATTTTTTGTGGGTAGTCAAGAAAGATGAATTCCAGTTCTAGAATTGCGATTGCTTTGAAGTTAGCAAAGAATGAAAAGTGCCCACAAGCGCCATTAACACAACGGAAGACCTGAACAAGAATGGGGAAGAAACAGTCCCCAGGGGCATAGGCAAGTTGGTAAGGCTTGAGGTGACGTGGAGAGAAATCTTCCGACAAAGTAGATTTGATTCTCGTGTGGGACAGATTTTCACTGAAATATTGTGGGAGTCTGTCCTGGGGGTTGGCCTGTTGGCTCTCTCCCTCAGGTCCCTGCCACTCGTGCACATCCCTCGATTTACAACTCACCTGGTCAAGGAGTCTCTGACGCAGGTGGGAGGGTTTCGCCTTCGAAACTTCCCCTTACCAGAAGAATGGGGAAGAAACATTTGAGCCATTTTACATGCAGAGGAAAATGCATCCATGTTGGCAGATGGCAACAGTGAGGTCTAGCTCAGATCTAAACAAGACCTAAAAATATAAATATATCTAACTTGTATGATTCATATAAAGAGGGGAATCCCAAGTTTCATAACGGAATTGCACAAAGAGAAGGGGTGGGCCCACAGGATGACGAATCACAAAATAGAGGAACTTGAGACCACAAAAGTTATCTTTATGTAAATTTGCAAAACTTCAAGAAATGCCGGGAAGGAAGAAAAAACAAAAATCACAAGAAACTTTTAAACTGAATACAAAATGAGAAGGTTCAAATCATATCAATGACTGCCACAAACACATTGGGAAGAGGAGGTTGTGTTGAATGGACCAGCGCAAGGGAAGGGATCAAGCTTACCAACACACCTCCTACTATTGCAACCAAACTGTCATCCTAGTCGAAAAGAAAGCCATGAATATCACAAGTAAATATTAGGAGTTAGTCAACAGGCCCTTCCCCTGCTGCCTCACCATATATACAAGAAAGTCCAGGAGAAGTTAACAGTTGTTTAATGATTTCAATTGAAGACAAACCACTTCTATGAATGAAGTAGATATCCTTCATCATGGGGTACTTTGTAAAATGGTATATTTCAAATGAACTCGTACCTCAGCACCGGACGATTCATCAGAAGAACAAAGCACTGGTGTTGCTTATACTCGCAATTTTTACAATAGAAATCAATGGTTTTCATTTTCTGCAATTAAAAATGTGCAGTATGGAAAGAGTTAAAATAATAACTTAAAGAAACTAGAGACAGAAAGCAAAAGGTGGGAGTCAACACAGGTAGGCAGTATACATCCATTTATGCGTCAGTATAACCCAGAGACTTGCAGTGAGAGTCAGCGGTTAGGTGAAATGACCTCGTGCACTTACCTTCACAACTGATTAAGATCGCAAGGTATGATATATTTTAATGAAAAAGGCCTTGAGAAAAAAAAAAAAAAAGAACTAATTATAAAGATAAGAAGATACATGCAGTTGATACCATTCACTTGAAATTTATACCGGAGAAAAGAAAAATATCTAAACATGCTGCACCATTAATGTGGAAAAACAACTGCCCAATTAACACGCTTAAGTACAAATAAGCATAACAATTATGTGATGGATGTTACATAAATCTGTTAAACAGCGAACAAAACAAAGCAGTGTCCTAAAGCAGATATACAATATGCTTAAGCAGTAAAATGACAACGAAGGATAGGCAAATAAATCAACGCCTTGGAGCCGAGGCCTGTGTTCAACACAGTGTCCTTAAAGCAAAATTCGCCCCCTCACCGAAGTAACGCGAGCGCTTGCTTCCCAGGATACAGCGGCTTGTACTGCAACTGAGCAGTCGAACTGAGAATATGCCGGAACAGAATCACCAAGCTGCTGGAAGTAGTCAGGAATGAGAATGCAGAGAGGTTTCGTGGAGTAAGAAGTGTTGTGATTTGGACTGAAGATTGTTGCTGTATATATAGGCAAGGAGGAGCCTTGTGCATTCAGAACACTGCCTTTACTCCAGACGTTTTGGAGTTACAAAACGTTTTGATGTTACAGAATAAATGGATATAAGTTTTGGAGTTACGTTTTTAAATGAAAAACGTAAAATAAAATTCCAAAACGTAGCTTGCACTTTGTGGCCAATTTTTGGTTCATTCGGTCCGACATTCGTGTACGCAGGTCGCGCCCGCACACAAGTTCAAGGCTCGAAGGCCAAGTCGGTCCAAGATTTGCACCCCCCCTGCGGGCGCGTAGGCCACAGAGGATTCTCTATGCAACAAATGGTTACACTTTACAAATTGTTAACCATATATAAATTGGTCCACAATCTTGTTTTTATCCGATGTGGGACAACTATTTAAGTTTTCCACACATTTTCATATTTTTTCCATTTTCCAATGTGGGATGAAATATTTATATTCCCCATAAATTCCCACTATTCCATTTGTAACCGATGTGGGATTGTAATCCCTTTTAAGGCTCTTCTTCCAATCCCACTTTTCAAGCAATGTGGGATTCAATTTCACTTCATTAGTGAAAATCTATTTTCCTCCAATATATTTTCCAACAATCCCCCACATGAAAGGAAATTGACAGAGACACGGAATACTTGATGATAAAGTTCCATAGTTGAAACCTGCATAGGATAGGTAGGAGTTACCTTTGAACCTTCCCTTGTTAAAGTACATTTACTTTACTAGCTGATTAGTAGACACGATGTCTTTGAACTATTCTGCCTTTTGTGTAAACGATGATGTACCTCACACAGGATTCTTCCTAACACATTTCAGTTCTCATTGATATGTTCGTTTGTGGCCATGAACATATGTCTGGTTCAGTGAGAGTTATTAAGAATTGAGCCTCACAATTCCCTTCGAAGCGGCCCCACTTCTCTCTCACATAGGTGATTTCTTAATTAAGAGTAACCCGCATTACTCCGCTCGGATTTTCGATGCATAAGAATCATTAAAAGCCTATTGCTTATCCTCTTTCCACGGGCATCACTGTTATTACAGGAATGGACAGGAGTTAACCCCCCCAGTGATCCTATTAAGTATTTGTAATTAGGTTTTCTCGTTGAACCTAGATCTTGGGATCTCCAGTCAGTTAGGTTGAGTTTCCATTACAATAACTTATTCTTTTAGAGGCTTAAGTCCCATTCCTCTAGATGAATTTGCAACTAACTCTCTATTTAACCCTTTGGTTAGCGGATCCGCAATGTTATCTTTAGACTTTACATAGTCAATAGAGATAACTCCAGTTGAGAGTAACTGTCTTATGGTATTATGTCTACGACGTATGTGTCTAGACTTACCATTGTACATGTTGCTTTGTGCCCTTCCAATTGCAGATTGACTATCACAATGTATGCAAATTGCTGGCACAGGTTTTGACCATCTTGGAATATCCTCTAAGAAATTGCGTAGCCATTCGGCCTCTTCACCACATTTATCCAGAGCTATAAACTCGGATTCCATGGTAGATCTTGCAATAACTGTTTGTTTAGAAGATTTCCACGATATCGCTGCACCTCTTAAAGTGAATACAAATCCACTGGTAGACTTTGAGTCCTTGATATCAGATATCCAATTAGCGTCTGTATATCTTTCAATAACTGCGGGATATCTGGTATAGTACAGTCCATAATCACGCGTATATCTCAAGTATCTCAGTACTCTTACTATTCCTTTCCAGTGGTCAGACCCTGGATTACTGGTATATCTACTCAGTTTGCTAACTGCGTAAGCTATATCTGGTCTTGTACAACTCATTAAGTACATAAGACTTCCGATTATTCTAGAGTACTCAACTTGAGAAATACCATTGCCTCTATTTTTCGATAGATGTTGACTTGTATCTATCGGTGTTCTAGCCACGCCAGTATCATCATTATTGAATTTTTCCAAAATTTTGTCCACATAATGTGACTGACTTAGAACGAGTCCATCTGATGTTCTTGAAATTTTAACTCCAAAAATCACATCAGCTAAACCCATATCCTTCATATCGAATTTTGAATTCAACATATTTTTAGTAGATTTAATCATCTTATCGTTGCTACCAACGATGAGCATGTCGTCAACATAAAGACATAAAATGACATAACCATGTTCCGTGTCTTTGATGTAAACGCATTTGTCACATTCATTGATTTTAAATCCACTTTCTATCATGGCATTGTCAAATTTTTCATGCCACTGTTTTGGTGCTTGTTTTAAGCCATATAATGACTTCACCAATTTACACACCTTGTTTTCTTGTCCTGGTGCAGAAAACCCCTCAGGTTGTTCCATGTAAATTTCTTCTTCTAAATCTCCATTTAGAAAGACAGTTTTGACATCCATTTGATGTACTTCGAGATTGTGCAAAGCTGCAATCGCTAATATCATCCGAATGGAAGTTATTCTCGTTACCGGAGAATAAGTGTCAAAGTAGTCAAGGCCTTCTCGTTGCTTGTAACCTTTAATTACAAGCCTGGCCTTGTACTTATCAATAGTTCCGTCTGCTTTCATTTTTCTTTTGAAAATCCATTTGTAGCCTAGTGGTTTGCTTCCCGGGGGAAGATCCACCAGCTCCCATGTATGGTTTTGCAGAATGGAATCTATTTCATTTTTAATGGCCTCTTTCCATTGAGGTCCTTCTGAAGAGTTTACAGCTTCTTTGAAGCTTTGAGGTTCAGTTTCTAACATATAAGTTAGAAAATCAGACCATAAGATTTTTCTGTCCTTTCTCGTTTGCTTCGTCTTGGTTCAATCTCAACTTCCTCTTCTACTTCTTGGTCCTGACTATTCTCAATCATAGTCTCATATGTTCGTTTAGAAGAGCTCGCTTCTTCTTTGGACTTGTATGGAAATACATGTTCAAAGAATGATGCATTTCTTGATTCCATTATTGTATTTTTGTGTATATCAGAAATTTTTGAATCATACACAAGAAATCGATAAGCACTGCTGTTATGTGCATATCCGATAAATATGCAATCAACAGTTTTTGGTCCTATTTTCACCTTCTTTGGTGTAGGTACCGCTACTTTGGCAAGACACCCCCACACTCGTAAGTATTTGTAGGAAGGCTTTCTTCCTTTCAATAACTCGTAGGGGCTCTTATCTTCTTTCTTTCGGGGCACCTTATTTAAAAGGTAATTAGCTGATAACACAGCTTCTCCCCACATGTTCTGAGGTAATCCAGAACTTAACAACATTGCATTCATCATTTCTTTCAATGTTCTATTTTTTCGTTCAGCAACACCATTTTGTTGAGGTGAATAAGGTGATGTTGTTTCATGTTTAATTCCGTGTTGTGCACAGAATTCAGCAAATGGTGATTCATATTCACCACCTCTATCACTTCTCAACACTTTGATCTTCTTGTTGAGTTGGTTTTCAATTTCATTCTTATAGAGAACAAATTTTTCTATAGCTTCATCTTTACTTTTAAGCAAATACACAAAACAATATTTTGTGCTATCGTCAATAAAAGTAATAAAATATTTGTTACCTCCCCTTGTTTGTATAGATTTTAAATCACATACATCAGTGTGAATTAAATCAAGTGGTTCAGTTTTTCTTTGAACAGAATGATGACCTTGTCAATTTTGCCTCAACACAAGTTTCACACTTATGTTTATTATCAATTTGGAATGTAGGTATGCAATTCAAGTTAATTAGTCTACGCAAAGTATCGTAATTAACATGTCCTAGTCTACCATGCCACAAATTGGAAGACTCAAGCAAGTAAACGGAAGAATTTTTCATTTTATTCATTTTTTGCTTAATAGCCATAACATTGAGCTTAAAAAGCCCGTCACTTACATAACCCTTTCCTACAAACATTCCAGACTTTGACAAAATAACTTTGTCTGACTCAAACACTATACGAAATCCATGTTTGTTCAACAGCGAGCCAGAAACCAAATTCTTGCGAATTTCTGGTACATAGAGCACATTGTTTAGAGTCAGCTCTTTCCCAGACGTCATCTTTAGAACCACCTTTCCATGGCCCTTGATTTCAGAGGTTGCTGAATTTCCCATATACAGCTTTTCTCCATCTGCTTCTTCAAAACCACTAAACATCTCCTTGTCGGAGCAAACATGTCGGGTGACACCGGTGTCTATCCACCATTCTCTCGGATTTGAACCCACCAGGTTCACTTCAGAAATGACAGCTGCAAGGTTCATGACAGATGTATCTTCAACCATGTTTGCTTCTTTTTTCTTCTTCAGCAAACGGCACTCCGTAGACTTGTGACCAATCTTGTCACAATTGAAGCATTTTCCAGAAAACTTCTGTTTAGAGATTTCACCTTTAGGTCCCAACTTGGGCCCTTTTCCACCAGATGGCCCATACTTGTTCTTATAGGTCTTGGACCTTTGACCATGCTCCATAATATTGGCTTTGGCCACAACCGGATTGAACCCTCTTTCAGAACTTTTGTTGTCTTCTTCAATTCGAAGTCGCACAATTAGTTCCTCAACGTTCATTTCCTTTCGTTTGTACTTTAGGTAGTTTTTGAAATCCTTCCATGCAGGAGGTAGCTTTTCAATTATACATGCCACTTGGAAGGATTCACTCACAACCATTCCCTCGGAATGAATTTCATGCAAGATCACTTGTAATTCTTATACTTGACTGATTACAGATTTGGAGTCCACCATTTTGTATTCCAAGAAGCAGCCAACAAGAAACTTCTTGGCACCGGCATCCTCGGTTTTGTACTTTTTGTCCAAAGACTCCCATAATTCCTTAGCCGTTTTTATTGCACAGTACACATTATACAATGAATCGGCCAAACCGTTCATAACATAATTTCGGCACAAGAAATCAGAATGCTTCCAAGCATCCACTGCACTGATTGCTTGAATGTCTCCTTGACCCTCTTGGAGCACTGGAGCATTCTCAGTCAAAAATCTCGCAAGATTCAAGGTCGTGAGGTAAAACAACATTTTTTGTTGCCACCTCTTGAAATTCGAACCGTTGAACTTCTCCAGCTTTTCCCCGTGATTAACCGGGACTGTCACAGTTGGACCAGTAGCCAGACTTGGCATAGCCACAGTCTTAGTTCCACTTGGGCCAACAGCTAGACTTGGCATAGCCACAGTCTGTGTTACTGGAGCCATTACTTGAGCCACATCAGAACTTGGCATAGCCACAGCCTGAGCTACATTCGGTAGATTCGGCACCATTGGAGGCACATTTTCATTTCCGGATGCCACAACATTATTGGTACTTGTATTTTCCATTTCTGAAACAATCAGAATATTAGTACAACAGAAATAGAATAAATCAAAAGCAGTTTAAGAAAACTATTTTTAAAACAGTAAGGAATCTGTTTTGAAAACAGTAAGGACTCTGATTTGAAAACAGTAAGAAAGGTGTTTGTAAAACCAGTTTTGTAAACTGTTTAACAAAAAAAAAATTTTGCTTTAAGATTGTTATATAAATCTGTTAAACAGCGAACAAAACAAAGCAGTGTCCTAAAGCAGATATACAATATGCTTAAGCAGTAAAATGACAACGAAAGATAGGCAAATAAATCAACGCCTTGGAGCCGAGGCCTGTGTTCAACACAGTGTCCTTAAAGCAAAATTCGCCCCCTCACCAAAGTAACGCGAGCGCTTGCTTCCCAGGATACAACGGCTTGTACTGCAACTGAGCAGTCGAACTGAGAATATGCCGAAACAGAATCACCAAGCTGCTGGAAGTAGTCAGAAATGAGAATGCAGAGAGGTTTCGTGGAGTAAGAAGTGTTGTGATTTGGACTGAAGATTGTTGCTGTATATATAGGCAAGGAGGAGCCTTGTGCATTCAGTACACTGCCTTTACTCCAGATGTTTTGGAGTTACAAAACGTTTTGATGTTACAGAATAAATGGATATAAGTTTTGGAGTTATGTTTTTAAATGAAAAACGTAAAATAAAATTCCAAAACGTAGCTTGCACTTTGTGGCCAATTTTTGGTTCATTCGGTCCGACATTCGTGTACGCAGGTCGCGCCCGCACACAAGTTCAAGGCTCGAAGGCCAAGTCGGTCCAAGATTTGCACCCCCCCTGCGGGCGCGTAGGCCACGGAGGATTCTCTATGCAACAAATGGTTACACTTTACAAATTGTTAACCATATATAAATTGGTCCACAATCTTGTTTTTATCCGATGTGGGACAACTATTTAAGTTTTCCACACATTTTCATATTTTTTCCATTTTCCAATGTGGGATGGAATATTTATATTCCCCATAAATTCCTACTATTCCATTTGTAACCGATGTGGGATTGTAATTCCTTTTAAGGCTCTTCTTCCAATCCCACTTCTCAAGCAATGTGGGATTCAATTTCACTTCATTAGTGAAAATCTATTTTCCTCCAATATATTTTCCAACAATGGATACATAAGTACCTAAAAGACTACAACATGTATCCATTTCCCCAGTCTACTTTGGTATTTAAGTTTCCTCTTGCAATGAAAACTTATGTTTCTACTAAGTATATGAAGCAATGGAAGTCAAGTACGTGCATTTTTACATTTTATCCTTCAACAAAAGATAGGGAATCTCACATTATTACCAGTTATCCTTCTCAAGGTGCACAAACAATTAGGTCTGATTTATACAGAATGAGTCATCATGTATTAAAATCCATTATTTATGCACAAGTACTACCATGACAATATTAAAAACTATGAAAAGAAAAGTTCAAAAGAAAAAGGAAGCTATGCATGAGAAACACCAATTATGGTTTGATAATGAAGAAAATTTCTACAGGCATCCGTACAAGCCATACCCTATATGATACAATGCTAATGAAGAATAATCCCTTCACCATACAGGCATCCGTACAAGCCATACCCTATATGATACAATGCTAATGAAGAATAATCCCTTCACCATACTTCATATGGTGAAGGGATTTTTCTAATGATACAATGCTAACGAAGAAAAACCCCTTCACCATACTTCATATGGTGAAAATACCTACAGGTATCCATACAAGCATACCCTATAAGATACAATGCTAATGAAGAAAAATCCCTTCACCATACTTCATAGAGTTAACATGTCAACTGTATAGCTATCAACACAAAATTATCGTTGAAAGTTGTCCAACAAAGTCAAACGAGTTCTTCACCAACCTTTGGGCTCTTATTTTCTTATTAAAAGTACTAACTTTGTGGTTTCCCCTGCTGCTCCAAAATCCTCCTCAACCACCATTTCTAAATTTTATTTTTTACCTTTTCTTTAAAGCTAATGACATGGTACTTTGTCTTCAATAAATCCAGAGATTTCCTCATAAACGCTTTATACATTATTAAAAAGATCTGTTCAAAAGATTATAACTTCAACTGCACTAGAATAGATGTGAACTTTTTAAAACTAGAATATAATAATAATAAAAAGTTTCCCTAAGAACGTACTCTTAAAATAAGCACACGCGTCTTCCATATGAAGTTTCCTATTCAGCTATCATGAAAATTAGGAATTATTTGTATTAAAAGAAGATGTGGTAATAACACTGTTATAGTCAAGCTAACGACACAAATAGGTACATGCATACCTCCAAGCATACATAATCATACAAATGGACAACAATGCTAATGAAGCAGCATATAATGTATACTCTGAAATATAGAATAAGATAAGTAACAAATATATTCAAAGGTAGCATGCAAGTACAAGAAAAACATACCAGAAAAGTGATCCACCATTGCCACAAATCGCACAAACAGAGTCAAAGGAATCTTCCTCTTCATCAGATTAGTTATCTTCTTTCTTACTAGTTGTATCATCATCAGTTACAATGTCCTGACAAATGAAGAAGTCCATGTGCTCAAGATTGATGGTAGAATCAAGTTGCAGTCTTTCTTGCTTTTTTACATTTTTGGGAAGTGGGAGATAGATATAGAGAGTACAAAACACAAACTAACTGATAAGATAGTACAGATATCGAATTAGTTAGTCATTTGATTTATGTATCAATTCATCACAAATTTTACCATGAGCACTATGGATCCTTTGTTAGTGGATGAAAGGAGGGAAATGGATAACTTGACTCCAAATGATGTGAATATGGGAGGGAATTGGACTTCTAGCTAACGGATGGCCCCCTGTTTATTGGAATTAACAGGTAGGGGTATCATGTGCAAAAGTTTTTTGTAACAATAAACAAAAGTGACTTAAAGAATTTGATAACTTTGCAATAACTTGGGACATAATCTTCGTATTATCCAGTCTGATGGATTCATGGAAGAAAGGAAAAAGTACAGACTTCAGCTTTTGTCAATGTTTCATCCCTATCATAGC
Organism: Forsythia viridissima; assembly: GCA_030279155.1. Lineage (NCBI taxonomy): Eukaryota > Viridiplantae > Streptophyta > Magnoliopsida > Lamiales > Oleaceae > Forsythia > Forsythia viridissima. Next base: position 3,118,969 of record CM059033.1, read on the forward strand.
TTCATTGATTAAAGAAATATGATTTACCAGGTCATTCTCATAAGGACTGGGCTTGAACGATCTATAAAATTGCACAAAAATGTCAAAGTTGAGGCAACAACAAAGGCAAAGAGATAATGCAACAACTTTTGTATCCAAACCTGAACATGACTGACAGATGGTCCCACATAGTTTCTCGAGATGTTTCTGGATTCCATTTCACAAAGTGTAGGTATTGCACTGTAATCAAGATTGTCCTAATTGTATCCTCAAAAGCTTTCCTTGGTTTTAGAAGCTTGATCCAGTTATTCTCTTTGGATAACACCAAAATCACCGGGTCCTCGCCTGAAAGATCAAATTTCCAGGCTTTAACTTGCTTAAAGATTCTCCGAAACCCTCTATCAGTGGTCCCAAGCAGGAACATCTGTTTCTGCTTCTCATCAGGAATCTCGCATTTATTCCACTGAGACGGTGACTCGGCAAACAAAATAAGCTCGTCCTCGCCATCGACAAATCCAAATTCTGATACATTCCCAGGCACTATGTTTCTGCTTCTCATCAGGAATCTCGCATTTATTCCACTGAACCGGTTACTCGGCAAACAAAATAAGCTCGTCCTCGCCATCGACAAATCCAAATTCTGATACATTCCCAGGCACTACTTCACCTTCATCGTCTGAAGATGCCACCTGTTTCTTCAAATCACTTTGTTTACAACCCAAATTATATACAATATGGAAGAGCTACCAACAGAGATATAAAGTATGCACGCAAGTGACAAGGTTATGATGGCATCGAAAATTCTAAATAATTCAGCTATCTAGTCTTATGATCATATCTATAACCAATTGAATTTTAAAGTATTAGCAGCTAACCTTTAGTCATTCCTTTTCTTAGACCATCAAACAAGAAGATAGTCTTAAAACCAGGAACTCCCACTACAACACAGTGTATTCTTGTTCTGTTTTCCAGTAGTTTCAAAAAAATCCATTCGTTTCAGCAGAGAATATTCTTTTTGTTCTTTTTTCCTTCCTTTGAGAAGACAAGAATTAAAGGTTAAATGCCTGGTAATTTTCCAATCCTTGTATCTATTTACATGGATTAACAACATTGACTTTGAAAAGGCAAATACAAATTTAACAGTTTTTCCCCAAACATAGTCACATGAATAACAACAAACAAACCCTCAAATTCCCCCAAAAAACAATCAAGAAATTCCAATCCAAGTATACATGCTACTTCACATCATCAAATTCTCCGAAAATTAGTATGAAGAAACCATTCCGATATATGTAAACTAAAAAAAAGTTTTTGCTTCGAAAATCTATAGAAGAATCCAAATGTATATAATCAATGCAGATTACTCTGAAAGCGGAAGTTTTTAGATATATATTTGTACTATACAAAGTAAAAACCATTAATTGACAACCACCATTTATATAAATATATATAATGTGTATATCTTATAGTTACTCAACATAATCAAAATTAGACATTGATCGGCTTAAATAAATTTTTTGATATCCTGTACATTAATACTTTATATTTTCTACTTAGTCTGCTTAGTAAAAATTAAGAATTGATCCGTATTAACTCTAACAAAATCCGAATATGAGAATATGAGATTAACGATAAATGTCACAGGACAAATAGCATTGTGGTAAATGATGCATTTTTTTTCCTAGTTGGAGACTTGGAGTTAAACATATCCAAAGAAAGCAAAATAAAAATGCATCAAATTGTTCCCTAACAAAATAGTATTTACTTTTTAACATATTAACTATGTGTGTCAATTTTACACATAAAAATAGCTATTTACATGCATTGCACGTAATACATTTCTTATTTTGCTTACAAATTGATTTTTCGTTGGTAATATGACCCATGAGATCCGATTATTGGGTTACAATTCAAATTTAACATATAAATTTTGAAAAATAGAGAAGAAAACAGAGTTGATGAGAGGAGATTTGAAAATAAAATATGGGTTGTTAAACTTTAATAAAGACAGACGTGTATATGCATTTTTGTATGAGCATTTTTGTACGAGTAGAGGTGAATACGATTGTTGATAACATTATTTAAAAACGTGCATAAAACAATCAATTATTTTGGCACAAAAACAAAAATAATTTATAAATAGTGCCAATTGTAATTACAATGTAATCATTCGAATGTGAGCTGGAAGTCTGGCCTGTAAGACAAGAATTTCAGCATCTTCTCCTTCACAAGCTCTCCAAAAAATGTGAACTCCTCAATTACCCTCACATCTGCACCATTCCTTATCAATGGCGGAAAAAACAACCAAAAACTCGTGGCCACCACAAAACCAACCGTCAACGGCACACTAATGAACCCGGGCAGCCGCCATTTGCCACCCAAAGCCACCTTCAACCTAATCTCCACCACGACACAAATTCCATGCAGCACAAAAAACAGTGTCATTTCCCACGAGGGCCTCACCCGTGTGACATAGTAGAACAAGAGCTCGTGCATCAGACCAGACACAAGAAAAGTCGCCACTACTGCCGGCAGCGAGGACCATTTATTGCCCAATACCGCCACCGCGGCTGACCTCACGGGGTTGTATACTGTGTCACGCAGAGTGTTTGTTATCGTGAGGTTCCACCTCCTGCCCCAAAAATCTTGGAGAGATGTGGAAAGATAAGGCTCATCGGACGGCGGTTCCAGCTCTAACCCAACAAGAACGCGCACCAGAAAACTAGACAAAGCAACCAGCAGATCAATCAAGAGAAACGCCAAACAACAGTATCCAATCAGTAAAATCTTGGGGGGCAAACAATCTTTATATTCACGAATTACTGCTATTAATATAGCAAAAGCAACAGTTTCAGTAGCCAGATTCAGAGGTAATTTCTTGGGATTTTGAGCAGTTGGGGCGTTCTTGTTTTGCTTGATTTTGATGGGTAGAGCAGCAATGGAGATGAAAATATGGAGAGGGGGCTTTGTGGGGTCAAATGAAAGGGGTCCCTGATTGAAAGCAAAGAGGAGGAGCTTGAAATTGGTGAGCCATGTGATTAAGAAAGCTGCGACTGCTGTGAAGAATGCAGAGTTTAGAGAGAGAGGAAGAACTGTGTAGAGAGAGAAAATGGGCACAAGAGACATAAATCTGAATAACCCTTTTGAGAATTTTGAAGATATGAAATAGCAGTAACAGAGAGATGCCGTCACTGTAAACCAGACATAAGCTAAATTCTTGATTTCACCCTCCATTTTTGTGATTTCTTCACAGCTTTTTCTGTACTTTTTTTCACTATTTTTTCAGGTCCTAGATTTGTATTGGTCTTAACTGTTGAAGTTGAATAGTATTGAGAGGAGTATTGAATAGTATTGAGAGGAGTAATCTCCTACTCCGCAATTCTTATGCAATTCTTATGTTGCCCATCCCACTTAGTGAAGATGCTCTGTCCACTTTCTACAGTAAAAGTGCTTCATTCTGATTGGTACGCATTATTGGCAGAACTTTTCGCTTCTGTCCAGCAAATTGCTCATGCCTCACCACTATGGACTTGTATGTGTTTCCCTAAAACGGCCACCTGCCTTGTGGTACTCCAATTGACAAAAGTCCTGTATGGATCCGTACAGTTGTATGTTTAAGGACATGTACAAACGTTTGAAGAATTATGAATTAAAACATGCTAGTTTTATTTCAAACAGAAGGCTTAGAGCTAAAAACTCTGAAGCTTATTTAATTATATATGTTGATTCAAATGGATCTATTGTTTTTGAGATTTTTAGTCTTTGAACATTTTTGAGATAAGGAAAATTGAACAGTATTGAGAGGAGTGATCTCCTATTTTGTAATTCTTACAATTCTTATGTTGTTCACATTTAACATATCACTTAGAGCATGTTTGATTCCCATTAAAATGGGTTTTTTCTTTCCCATTTTTTGACTTTTGGGTCAAATGATCAAAATGTCCTTTTGTTTTTCAAAGTAGCCGTAATATTTGACTAGAAAAAAAGAGTATTTTGGTCAATTTTTTTCAAAAGTCAAAAAATAAAAAAAATAAACCCATTTTAATGGGAATCAAACAACCCCTTACATATTAGATGATGTGTGGGAGTCTCTAACACATTGGATGATATAATTCAAGAGAATAATCCAACCAATGGTGTAAAGACTCCCAGAAATCATCTTTTTTTTTTTTTTTTTTAATATTTCTGGAAAATTTCTGTTGATTTTTTTCTCAACATTTTTTGACTTTTCTATGCAGTAGTACGCCGTAGGGTTGTGATTTGTGCGTTTCAAATGTTCCTGCGGCAGCCGAAGTTGATTCTTGGTACTCATGTCATGTATAAAGATTAAGGGTTAATTGAACTTTGAGTTTTATTATTATTATTTTTTTAGTTTTTGTAAAAATATTATCGTTATTCAATTTTATTCACAAATATCGTACATCTTTTTATTTATTCACACAAATAATCTTCAAATAATTTTTTTAATGATTTTATCCCTACTTAAATAAATTATAATAAAATTAAATTAAAATTACAATTGAGACCTCTAACTTTTTTAAAAGTACAAATAAATCTTAAATTTTTTACTTTTTTTTTACAACAGATACTTACTTAAAATAATAAAAAATGTGTCATTAAATCTCAAACCTTCAAATTATGTTCAACGAAAGGAATTTGGAGTCTGGGTAGATTTCGTCCAGAGGTCTGTCAATTGACAAAAATCAAACTCGTAACCTAAATTTGATTAATTTAACAAAGACAAAACAATTTATTCACATTCTATTATTTAAAATAATTAAAAAAGAGAGAGAAAGTAAAAAAGAAGCTTTTTGGATTTTTTTTAAAAATTTTTAAAAATAAAAAATTTATAATTTATTTACACTTTTAAAAAGGATTGAGACTTCAAATACAACTTTTTCATTTTAATTTCTCTTTAATTTATTTAAGTCGGGAGTAAAATTGTCAAAAAAAAAATTATGTGAAAACATTTATGCGAATAAATAAAATGATGAGAACAGTATCTACAAATAAAATTGAATGTAGATGATATTGTTACAAAGTTGAAATAATAAAAATTGTGAGTGCAATTAACCCAAAGAGGCAAAGATTCAAGAAATGAAGGTCCCTTGGTCGAGAGACGCTAGCTCTACAAAATAATACTAGACCGATGTTAGTTCACTTGCTTTACTCAAATATAATTGTGATTATTCTATTCTATGTAATTGACATAGTTCTAATTCATTAAAGGTATATCGATTTTGCATTATAAATAAAAGAGATAATTGTATAAAAGGTCTCCAACGTTTCAAATTCGTTAGGGATATGTCCCTAACCTAAAAAAATAGCACCACACATCCCCAACGTATGAAAATCTTGGCGTGGTAGGTCCTTTATGACCAAATTGCCCTTCTCTTTAAATAAATAAAAAAAAAAAAAAAAAACAAGATTAAAAACTAACCAAATGTACCCAAAAAAATAAAAAAGTAAGAAATATACCCTAAAAAATAAAAAGTAAGAAATATACCCCAAAAAAATAAAAAGTAAGAAAAATGTCCATCTTCTCCAAAAACCCAAAATTCCTCCTCTTATAATCCACTCACTTTTTTCACAACAATTTCATGAATGAATGGCATTTTAGAATCAATCCCGTCGATGTCCCTAGTTTTTAGCAATTTACAAAAGTGAAACAAATCAAGAAATGAATTGAGACTGTAATGGACCACCAGAAACCCTTCGGGTTTCAAGGTTCGGGAAATTTCCATCACAAAATCTACCAACTTCGTAGACTTTTCAATCATACCACCACAAGAAAACACAAAATCGAAAGTACTATTCTTGAAAGGCTACTTAAAACCCTGCCCCGAAATTACCAAAGGCTTGAATGCTTTCTTGAAAATCCCTATCGAATCCTCCACCCCAATTTCTTTCAACGTGAAAACGTCGGCACCTATCTGTGTTTCGACACAAATTACCTTAGAACTAGGGCCCAAGAAGCCCTCAGAAATCAGATCTTGTAATTACCTTTCCGAGAAGGACCTCATTGGTATGAGGCCCATAGAAATCTGAGGTGTCGAAGAATGTGATGCCAGATTCGACGGCATGGTAGACGACCTTGATCATATCAATCTCGGGCTTGGGTGGGCCATAGGTGGCGGACATGCCCACACACCTTAGCCTTTGTTTCGACACCACCAGGCCCTGCAATCCCAGCTTGATTCTCGGCACCGGCACTGCAATTGATGTTGCCGGAGCAGCCATTTCGCTTCAATTCCGTCGTTAGCTAGAGTAGGAGTAGGAAACACAGAAGTACACCAGCATTATGCAAAACAGACCATTTGTCTAATGGGTCTACGGCGGAGATAAATGTTGATATTCTCCAATGGTGTATAATCTTCACTTAAAAGTTGCAAGTCCACAAGGCTATTTTCTGCAACAACCAGTCAAACTAAAAACATCTATTTTAACCATTTTCACCATTTTTTATTTTTTTGGGGTATATTTCTTATTTTTTATTTTTTGGAGTACATTTGATTAATTTTCAATCTTGTTTTTCTTTTTTCTTGTTTTATGTTTTTTTATTTATTTAAAGAGACGGGCAATTTGGTCATAAAGAACCTACCACGCCAAAGTTTTCATACGTTGGGAATGTGTGGTGCTATTTTTTTAGGTTAGGGGCATATCTCCCAACGATTTTGAAACGTTGGAGACCTTATATGCAATTATCCCTAAATAAAACTATAGTCGAACTTTAAAGTCAATCGTCTCTTAATCAATGCATGTTTTATATACTTTTGAATGTTTTAACTAGGCCTTGATCTGATTCCAACGAAAAAAATCTTTTAACATATAAAAGAATTTAATATACTAAACTAGTGATCTATAGTTTTTGTATAAAGGAAGCTAATGAACCTTCTATTCTACGCTGGTGAAAACTTTCACAGTTGACCAATGTTTGAAAAATAATAAACTAAACTATACCATTCGCCCTACTGGAAACGGGCATAACTATTCATTAAGCCATCCCGCAGAGTTGTTTTGAGAAGAAGGGTGATAAGGACCAGGAGCAAAGCAAAATGAATTGGCTCGAAATCCAGGTCTAGAAACTGTAGGACGGTAGAAGCCACTTGTATCTGCCAAAGGGGGTCCAGACGCCATCCCATTCAGCCTTGTCTGGTTCAACTCATCCAGCCGGGGAGTATATTGGTGTATTACAGATGTATTCATCCCACCATAACTGGAGTTAGCCGGGGGAACTTCTTCTCCACACGAAGATGGAAATCCAGGACCAGCATTGGATAGAAAATCAGTTCTTTGACTCCAAGAATCTGGAGCCTGTGTTCCATGAAGATGAGCTCGTGACCTGATATCTACATCCCATGCATAGCTGTAGTCAACCTCACTGATGCATGACCTATCCAACGATCTGCTACCAACCATGTTAGGCGAGGGATGGCTGGAGACAGACCGCTTGCCAGTGGATTTGTCATCTGGAGATTTTTCATTTGGTCCTCTTTTCCACTTCCTTTTGCGTTTTGAATTTGTTATAGAATGATTTTTCCCAGAGCCATAATTCTTATCACTTTCTGTTCCACTGCAGTCGTGGGGTAATCCTTTCTTACAACTTGCATCCAGTTCGACTTCTTGTTTACTATCCACATGACTATCGTCATCCATCAAAGTGGAAGATTTGCCAAGATTATGGTGTGCCTTCGGAAAATCAGATAGATGCATCTCACACTGGCTTTCCTCCGGCTGTAACTTCTCTTGAGCCCTGGACGAGTGCCCGCACTGTTGAGCAATAGCCTTGTGTTTGGCCGCCCAATCTGGGCGACTCCAGAGACAAAGTGGTGGTGGATTCACGTTCCAATCCTCCACTTGTTTGTCATTTACATCGACCGACCCAGGCAGATAAAATGACTGAAACAAACAGAGAATAATATTATGAGCAACAGATAAACTAACACCAACGTTGATATAATTCAAGAGTTGGCTAATAGGAAATTCAAAAATCCACCAGCTTACCCTGCCAGCCAGCATCTGATCATTCTCCCAAACGAGATCATATAGAAATTCCTTATTGTCTAACCTGGTGAACGGAAAAGCATATGGAAATTCATTTCTATCCAAGAAAAGGGGAGGGGCATGGAGGGATAGAAAGGAAGAACAAGTTAATTCAAAGAAATACCGCTGTGTATCCCGTGGAGCAATAAGTAATAGAAGTTTCGGTTTAAACTCAAGCGATTTATTAATAAATATGTTAGCAAGGGACGCATCGACTCCAAAAGGTGGGTTGAGTCCCATGATCTACACAACAAACATAAATCAATAGTGAGCGTATACAATAGGATGGATGTGCAAAAATTGTGAGCGTAGTAGATAAGTTCTTCTCACCAATTGCGATCCTTTGGGCAACTCCTTTGCTCGGACTCCCATCCAGTCCCTCCTCTCAAAATTAAAATCATTCTACAAAGACCATAGAAGACATGAAAATATATCTAACATAGAATAGTAACTTCAATCAGTAGTAGTAGTGTTTCTATGACACCCAAAACAGACAGCACTCGAGCAATAATGTACTCAATCCATATTTCAAAAGAGAACATTGCAGATAATACATTTGATTGCATCAATGCATTGTGAGATAATTGCGGGATGTTCAACACATGATACAGAGAATACTAATACAAACCTTAAAAACAATAGCAGAAATGTCATTTATATTTAAATTTGAGATAAAATCTGATCTATTCTGATTAGTTTCAGATCTAGTACGATTATCTCTATTTGTAGTTTTTTTGTATTTTATCTCTGTATTCTGACTAGTTAAGTTAGTTGCCGATTAGATTATATAAGTTTTAGCTCCTGATTTCCTGAAGGAGAATCTAGTTTGTTAGCTGTAGCATAGTAAGGATAGTTTTCTTTAAATATGTGTATTTGCAGAATTTGGAACTGTAGGAAAGTAAGTTTTTTAATGAGAATTTGCAGTATTTTTTCCTCTATTTGGATTTCAGAGCTTTTTACAACTTCTAGGAATCCCAAAAACACCTTGACTCTTTAAGACCAAGAATGATGTAGAAAACATTGTAAGTGAACATGGTGACAGGTTTTCTTACATGAGCCTATACGATGCAGCAACATGCATTAACGAATTGTTTAAAGAGCCAGTGATTAAATTTATAATACTAAATATTTCAAAATGGTTTTGTCAGATCTTGGTAACATTTGACCACCCAATATATATTCTCAATTTCATACCATAATATGCAAGATAAATGAAATTGTAAGAACATCAACATAATAGACCACAGAGTAGCTAGCAGTATGTCATGGCTACAGATGTTTTCATGTTTGCATACTGTATCTTCTTCTATAATAACAAAAAACTAACCCTCGTACCCACTAAATTTGATGGCGGTCACATGAATCCTTTTTCACCACTTCTTTTGGTTTACAATGCTACATCTACTAAAAAAATCCAATACAATGAGAACCAAAACAGGCTATGTTAGTTTTCGTCTCTCTCCCCACCTCTAAGTAATTGTTCTACCAAGATTCCATCACTCTTGTGAACAAGAACTTCTTTAAGTCAGCTGTCAGCTTACTCAAAACATGTCCCAACCCTCTAGGTCGTCATCTCCTTAATTTATCCTCAAATGGTCACTACCACTAGTTGGCACTTATTTCAATAACTTATGCACACTAGTATAGTCATACATCCATCTTAGCATCCTTATTTCCGCTCTGCTCATCTTATAGACATTTTGTCGTTCAATAGTGGCATAAATTACCATTGTTAAGTATAGTAGGTCTAAATCCAATAACTATTTTGCAAAAACAGAACTTGGCTTTAACCTAGTACGAATCTTCATATCACATTGAATCCTTGTAGATCAATTCGGCTTTTGATGACCGGAAGGTAAGTGTATGTTATTTTGAGAAGGGGATGGTGAAAAGCCTTGGCAATGCTTGTTTGCAGTAATTTTGGAGATAGGGATAGTGACAATGGCACGTGTAAGAGAAAAAAGGAGGCTCAATGGAGCCACATTTGAATGAAAATCAAATTCTCTCCCTGAAGTAAAACGCTGTCCCAAGTCATAATGACAAAAGATAACTTGAGAGGTGGTATCCACAATTTATCGTAATTTGTTTCAATTTTTCTTTTTTTTTAACAGTCAGCTAACCTTGGAGAAGGAAGTCTCTTTGACCTAAAAATTGGCACACTCAAGGAAGCGTATTGGGAGTAAATTATACATTTAGCTAATGATCCATAACATGACACAACAGGCATAGTCTAAATCATCATAACATATAAAAGACAACTTGAGGTGGTCTCCATGCTATATTAAAATCTTTCATTTATTTTTGAACAGTCACCTTACAAAACAAAATTTATATTATAAATTAGGATAATAGAGTTCACCTTTGCTTGTACAATGTCATAGTTTTTGTATGAGCAACTCTTTCCCATCTCATCAAGCTTCTTTTTCATGAGGCAGCTGAAATCATTTGAACCGCAACAGAAATCAACTATCTGGTCAAACAAACAAAAACACAGAAGTATATGATCAGAATCCAGCCCTTACCGATTTTCAAAAACTTCTTTACACAGTAAAATATCCAATCTGCTCCAGAACTTAAGTTCTATTCATGTTATGCCAAAGAAATGTTGGCATAACATTTTTAAATGTCCCGTGGATTACTATATCTGGCGCCCAAGAATTGGAAAATAATTAAAATTCCAACCAACCCTAGGAATTTGGAGATCCAAGTGACATAATACATGAACTCAAGAAACCAAAAATGTAAACAAAAAATGGGAAAAGAAAATAAAATACAAACAGAAAAACAGTCAATAAAACAAAACAAAAGAATAGACTTTTACCGTGTCACCACCTTGAACGTACCAATGGAGCATATCAACGATCTGCACCAAGAAATCACATTATCATAGTGTACTAAATATTAAAAAAAAAATCCAAAATGTCCACTTTGAACACTGTATGATGATGAAGATATAGGTAGAATGCCTACAAATGCAGAAGACAGTTTACCAGACTTCGAGGTACAAGGATGGGTTGTGTTTTGCTACAACGGTAGAACTACTGACTACATATACAACCAAAAACTTTACAGAGAGAAGGCTTTAAAACCTCAATGGTCATCACACTCTAAATATGGCATGTTAGACAAGAAAAATTGTCTACGCAAACAGGTATTTCATTTTTAAAAATTGGTGCATTATAATGTGCATGTGCAAATAAAGGAAAGTGCTTTACCAACTTAACTGTTAATTGAAGAGTTTGTGCTGAGCTGAAAATCAATTCTTGCAAATATTATAAGAATCACTACAAGTATAAAATCATCTTTATTACTATATGTCTTTAAGGGGATACAATTAGCTGACATTCATACTAAAGGAATGACTAATGCAATGTTCAATAAAATTTTAGATAAGCTAGGAATTATGGAGTAGAAGTAATTGAAACAGAAATCCAAAATTTACTCCACTCGTTCTAGACCTGGTTGTACTCGCAAGCGCAATTGAAACTGAATCCAAGATCATACAGATTTACAATAACATTCAGATCTAATAGTTAGAATCATAACAGCATTGTAAGCCCATGAACAATGTTGTTTAAGCCCCTGAAATTCCAGAAGTACGAGTTTCATGGTCTTGGCTTCTTTACGTTTTCTACTTTGTCCCTAATTATGTAGGAAACTATAGTTGGAAGGGTCAAAATGAGGAAAAATCGATTTCTTGTCAAGACCATAAACCCTGTACCTATCAATATAAATTTAACTTCTTATCAAAGTTTGACCATAAAGATCAACTGACCTCTTTCAGCTTGTCCTTTTTGGTGAAATGGCGACCAAAGGATGTGTAGCGCATGCCACATAGAAAAGGAGAAAGATGCACTTTCAGCTCGTTCTGCAGAAACAAAGTAGCTACTAGTAAAAACACGGCCCCAAAAACCATGAAATCACCGTGTATAGAAGACATAAACAAATTATGCACAACAAGATAGTTTGAACTCTCTGAATATTTCAGTGCAGTACTTAAAACAGGTAACTCATATGTCTAACCAAAGAATCTTTTTCCTAAGCCATTAGGCTATCTCTGGTTAATTCATAGAATCTGCACACGACGATGATGATACTTCTATACCCCATTGACTAAGCCGTAGAAATCTACTTCTACTCGGAAAGATTCCACCGGTAAAGAGTGAACAGCTTGACAATGACCGAAGAGATGTTCATTTGAACAATAGCAAACAGAGTAAAAATTTCCTGAAAGTATAAAGAATTTTTGACAGTTCGTCTCTGCAACACTTGCAAAAAACTGTCACAATAATTTTGGTCTTGCACAAGATAGTATCTTCAGAAACTATATCATCCTCAAAAAGCCATCATCCAGATATATAAAGTGGGATCACTTAGTTTCAAGGGATCAACCGCTCAATGAAGAAAGAAAACTCAGATGGGCATATATAATTAAGAAATCTTTCCGAAACATTTATGTTAGATGGAATGGATTCCATATGATCTGGGCTTGACTTTTTCTAATTTCCTATTTGCATGCAATATTATTCTGCCTAGCCACTTAACTTCTAAATTTCTTTTGATTGGCAGCACAGTCGATCAAATTTCCTGCCAGTCACTCTTAAAATCAGGGACATTCTGGTAAAAAAAAAAAAAAAGCATTAGAAGAATTAGATTTTCCCATTCGTAGCCAGTAAACTCGGTATAATTATTAGTACATCTATTCTTAACCTAGCTGAACGTTGAGTTTCTCACTCCAGTAACATTGGCCATAATCTTGTTGCTCAATAAGGCTTCTGGAAGAAGAGCTGCAGCAACATAAACTAAGTATCCACGAATTATTCTCTTTTTAACCAAAAGAAAATTTAAGAATCAAAGGGTGGTTCATTTCCGATGATGCTGTCCTTGTTTAGAAAGCTTCATTCAGCTTCCTAACAAAAATTAGAAACCTGGGGTGGGGGTATTCTTGGACAATAACGAAAAACAAAGAATCCTACTTAGCAGAAACCTTCAAAACAGTCTAGTCAAATTACCAAAACTAAATGGTAGAAAGAGGAGAAGAATGATGAAATGCAAGAAAATCATTATTGGAAGTACTTTCAATATAGATTTCAAGCTCTGCAAGATTTGTTGATGTTCTCGGGCAATTTTAAGCTCTGCAAGATTTCTATTAATGTGCATATTTTAACATTTATAAGGTTTCTGGTACTGCAGATATTTCAAATTTCAGGGATGAATCTGATGTTGATTCAGGAGTGACATAAAGTCACAAGAGTCTAAATAGGTTTGAAATGTTTATAAAGTTTGGTAAACATGAGTTTAGCTAGTTCACGCAAATACTGGTCTCCGACTCTTACAATTTTATCTGTGAGTTTTCATGTTGAAAAAACTAATTCATAGAAATAAAGGATCAGAAATATAGAGAACCAGGAGTCTAACAGAATACAATATATAAGCATGTGAAATTAGAAAAACATGTCGCAGAAAAAAGCATGTAATTTGAGATGTAATATGTTTAAAGGGCAAGAAATTTGAAGAATATATGTTCAATTTATCTTTGTTTATGTACATGTCAACTTCAGGGGTTATTTCAGGGTAGTCAGAGATAAAGATCCAGATTGCATTCTGCTTCACTAATTCGTTTTCTATCTTACTTTATCAAGTCCAGCAACTTCAACTTCTTCCCTCAGCCATACCATGCATCAAAATGAAACTTAGAAAAACCGTAGCTGTTCAGAATTTCTTATAACCACATCCTACATTCAGCCCGCAACACAGGCCTATGCATCATATCAACCGCCAAACAAGTCTAGCAAGTTCATTAATATCATTGTATCAAAGATCGTCCCGGAGGATGTTGACTCTAGAAATTGTCTCCAAATAGTGGCTCGTTGTAATAGTACAATAAAACTGATTTGGTTACCCAAAGAAAAATGAATGAATTTCCCAATATCAATTAATTTAATTTGGCCCAGGCAAAACATATCAATATTACGTGATAAGAGGATAAATAATACATTGATTATAGAAAAACTTAAAAGCATCAAAGCACAACGAGCATCAAGGGTCAAGCTTGAAAAATTACCTTCCATTTCATCTCCTGGTCAAGAAGATCAGTATCACAAACAGCTTTAGCATCTTGAACACTGTTTGTTCCTTCCAATTTTTGTAAGGCAGCATGAACAGCCTGTGAACAAAATGTAAATAAGTTTCGAAAACTTAGATAATCTGGGCCAAAAAATCCTGAACATATACCTCAACAGAACCCTCCACCTTCCCCAAGGTAACATTCTTGTCCACAGCATGTTTTGAAGATTGAGTATGTGTGGATGGTGCTTTATGCTTTTTTAAAATCTTTTCAAGTGTCACCGAGGAGGAAACATCTTTTGTCATGGCCAATATTCTGCATAACAAGAGAAAAGAATCAAGCAAAGGAAAAACTAACTCAGCACTTCATTTGTCTTAAATGGGAGCAGAATAATTCATCACCTCGTCTTTGTATCAGTATCGAGCTTAACCATCTGAGTTTGCTTTGGTTTGCCATCAGTTCTCTCCACCCTGCTAGATTTGACTGGTCGAGAATCTTTACCATAGACCGAGTGCGACTTCTTCCTTAAAGATATCTTCGGTTCAGAAGTGGCAGGTTCATTTGATTTCCCTAGAGAACTCTTGTTCATATGAGTCTCATGAACATCCATTACTTTATGCTTTTTGGAAAACCCTGGTCCAGAAAATTCTCCCCCTCTCTTTTTAGAAAGATCACCCTGCTTAACACCAAAAGACAAGTCTTCAACCCCTTTTGATGGTTTTGTATCACTTTTCTTTGCAGAAATATTATCTAGAGCAGCACCTCCTTCCTCCAACACCACTTTCTTCTTGCCAGACGATCCTAATGGTTGCCTTTTCTTATTATCCTCAACACCAGGGAATTTTATATGGTTTCTAACAGGGGTTTTAATCCTTTTGACGATATCGTGGTCTCTGATAAGAACGATGCTATTAGGTTAATAAAATGACTCATTCAGCTGATATAATCAAACTGGAAATTTGGGGGAACTTACAAGCAGTAAATCAATATACGATTGGGAATAAGACCATCCCAGGCCCTTTGTGGAATGCCTTTATCCTCATCCTTTTCAAACGCAATCTCCCTGGTCAATGCAACCAAAATTTTGACAGTCTATATGGGAGTGTCAATTAAAATAATCAGAATTAATAATAGTCTCAAGAAATTTGCAAAAAGAAATAACACTTACGTCGGCAAACATTTCCTGTGGTATGCTTTAGGACAACGCCGACAAATGGCAAACTGCAAGTCAGGTTCTGATTTACCTTCTAGCTCCGCACAGACATAGCATTTGTGGAGGGGGCATGCAAACGGTTCCCCAGCCGCAATCTTTTTCTTGTGTTTTTCTGCTTCAGTTTTATCCCCCGGGTGGAGAAGTTTCACTACACAAAGAGGATGGTAAAAGTGCCCACAAGCTCCATTAACACAACGGAAGACCTGAACAAGAATGGGGAAGAAACATTTGAGCAATTTTATATGCAGACAAAATCCACGTTGGCAGATGGCAACAGTGAGGTCTAGCTCAGATCTAAACAAGACCTAAAAAAAAATATATCTTAAGTTGTATGATTCATATAAAGACCTCACAAGTTTCAAAATGGAATTGCACAAAGATAACACTGCCAAGGGGCGGGCCCACAGGATGAAGAATCACAAAGTAGAGGAACATGAGTCCACAAACGTTATCTTTATGTAAATTGGTAAAACTTCAAGAAATACCAGGAAGGAAGAAAAAACAAAAATCACAAGAAATTTTTAAACTGAATACAAAATGAGAAGGTTCAAAACATATCAATGACTGCCACAAACACATTGGGAAGAGGAGGTTGTGTTGAATGGACCAGACGCAAGGGAAGGAATCAAGCTTACTAACACACCTCCTACTATTGCAACCAAACTATCATCCTAGTCAAAAAGAAAACCATAAATATAGTACAGAAAAACTCAAAAAGTTAGGGAGAATAAAAGAAAAACATAAGAAAGAGAAATGGAAAAGAAATGAGATGAGTGGACTTGAAATCTTCATGAATTTCTAGTAAAATAAGTCTCCGTGAAAAACAAGCAAATATGGGAAATAAAATTTAGAAAGTTAATATTAGGAGTTAGTCAACAGGCACTTCCCCTGCTGCCTCATCATATATACAAGAAAGTCCAGGGGAAGTTAACAGTTGTTTAGTGATTTGAATTGAATACAAACCACTTCTATGAATGAAGTAGATATCCTTCATCATGGGGCACTTTGTGAAATGGTATATTGCAAATGAACTCGTACCTCAGCACTGGACGATTCATCAGAAGAACCCAATTCTCCACAAACAAAGCACTGGTGTTGCTTATACTCGCAATTTTTACAATAGAAATCAATGGTTTTCATTTTCTGCAATTGAAAATGTTCAATAAGGAAAGAGTTGAAATAAAAACTTAACGAAACCAGAGACAGAATGAAAAAGGTAGGAGTCAACACAAGTAGGAAGCATACTTTCATTTCTGCGTCAGTATAACCCAGAGACTTGCAGTGAGAGTCAGTGGTTAGGTGAAATGACCTCATGCACTTTCCTTCACAACTGATTAAGATCACAAGGTATGATATATTATAATGAAAAAGTTCTTGAGAAATAAAGAAAGAAAAAAGGACTAATTATAAAGATAAGAAGATACATACAGTTTATACCATTTACCTGAATTTTATACCAGAGAAAAGAAAAATATCTAAACATGCTGCACCATAAATATGGAAAAACAACTGCCCAATTAACATGCTTAAGAACAAATAAGCAAAACAATTATGTGATGGATACACAAGTACATAAAAGACTACAACATGTATCCATTCCCCCACTCTACTTTGGTATATAAGTTTCCTTTCGCAATGCAAACTTATGTTTCTACTAAGTATATGATGTACTAAGTACATGAAGCAATGAAAGTCAAGGACGTGCCATTTTTACATTTTATCCTTCAACAAAAGAAAAGGGAAATCTCTCATTATTACCTGCTATTTTTCTCAAGGAGCACAGACAATTAGATCCGATTTTTACAGAATGAGTCATCATGTATTTAAATGCATTATTTGTGCACAAGTACTACCATGACAATATTAAAAATTATGAAAACAAAAGTTCAAAAGAAAAAGGAAGCTATGAATGAGAAGCACCATTTACGGTCACGATAATGAAGAAAATTCCTACAGGTATCCGTACAAGCATACCCTATAGGATACAATGCTAATGAAGAAAAATCCCTTTACAACTTCATAGAGTTAACATATGTCACCTGTATCTCCTTGAAAGTTGTCCAACAAAGTCAAACGAGTTCTTCACCAACCTTTGGGCTCTTATTTTCTTATTACAAGTACTAACTTTGTGGTCTCCCCTAATATAGCAGTAACCAAAGTTGTAAAATCTTATGCTGCTCCTAACTCCTCCTCCACCACCATTTCTAAATTTTATTTTTTACCTTTTCTTTAAAGCTAATGACATGCTACTTTGTCTTCAATAAATCCAGAGATTTCTTCATATACATTTTATACGATATTAAAAAGGTCTGTTTACAAGATAATAACTTCAACTGCACTAGAATACATGCAGACTTTTTAAAACTAGAATATAATAATAATAAAAATTTGTCTTAAGAAAGTACTCTTAAATTAAGCACACACGTCTAGCATATGCAGTTTCCTATTTAGCTATCTTGAAAATTAGGAATGATTTGTATTAATAGAAGATGTGGTAATAACGCGACACATACATACCTCCAAGCATACATAATCAGACAATGGACAACAATGCTAATGAAGCAGTATATAAAGTACTGGTATACTCTGAAATATAAAATAAGATAAGTAACAAATATATTCAAAGATGGCATGCAAGCACAAGACAAACATACCAGTAAAGTGATCCACCATTGTCACAAATCGCGCAAACAGAGTCAAAGCAATCTTCCTCTTCATCAGATTTGTTATCTTCTTTCTTACTAGTTGCATCATCATCAGTTAGAATGTCCTGTCAAATGAAGAAGTCCACGTGATCAAGATTGATGGTAGAATCAAGTTGCGGTCTTTCTTGCTTTTTACATTTGTGGGAAGTGGGAGACGGGGAGATAGAGAGAGAGAGTACAAAACACAAACTAACTGGTAAGATAAAAAGGTTAGCAACATATAAATACTTACAAAATATCTCCCATATTAATGTCATCTAGCAGTACAGATGTCGAATTAGTAAGTCATTTGATTTATGTATCAATTCATCACAAATTTTACCACAAGCACACATAGACCCTTTGTTAGTGGAGGAAGGGAGGGAACTGGAAAGCTTGACTCCAAATGATGGGGGGAAATATTGGAGGGAATTGGACTTCTAGCTAACGGATGGCCCCATGTTGATTGGAATTAACACGTTGGGTTTCATGTGCAAAGGTTTTTTAACGACAAACAAAAAGAGTGGCTTCACGAATTTGATAACATTGCAATAACTTGGTACATAATCTTCGTGCCTAGTCCGATGGATTCATGGAAGAAAAGAAGAAGTACGGACCTCAGCTTTTGTCAATGTCTCATCTGTTATCATAGCTTCATTGATTAAAGAAATATGATTTACCAGGTCATTCTCAGAGGGCCTGGACTTGAACGATCTATAAAATTGCACAAAAATGTCAAAGTTGAGGCAACAACAAAGGCAAAGAGATAATGCAACAACTTTTGTATCCAAACCTGAACACGACTGACAGATGGTCCCACATAGTTTCTCGAGATGTTTCTGGATTCCATTTCACAAAGTGTAGGTATTGCACTGTAATCAAGATTGTCCTAATTGTATCCTCAAAAGCCTTCCTTGGTTTTAGAAGCTTGATCCAGTTATTCTCTTTGGATAACACCAAAATCGCCGGGTTCTCTTCAGTAAGATCAAATTTCCAGGCTTTAACTTGCTTAAAGATTCTCCGAAGCCCTCCATCAGTGGTTCCAAGCAGGAAGATCTGTTTCTGCTTCCCATCAAGAATCTCGCCTTTATTCCAGTGAACCGGTAACTCGGTAAACGAAATAGGCTCGTCCTCGCCATTGACAAATCCATAGTCTGATACATTCCCAGGTACTAAATCACCTTCGTCGTCTGAAGATGCCATCTGTTTCTTCAAATCACTCGGTCAATATCACTTTGTTTACAATCCAAATTATACACAAGATGGAAGAGCTACCAACAGAAATATAAAGTGTGCACGCAAGCCAAGGTTATCACTGGGTATTTCATCTATTACACTTGAGGGGCGGCAGTTCCAAAGGCAAGGAGAAAACCATAAACAACCAAATCAAAATTTCAAGAGAGATAAATTCGAGAAAATTGCTGTTGCGCGAGGAAGATTACCATCAAGAAACAACAATTTTGGAAAAAATAAATTCTAAGGTGAAGAAGAGAATAGCGATAACACTGGACAGAATCTTAGATGCATGTTGTGTTGAAATTATATCATTCACAACCATCAAAGTGTCATACGACTTGGAAGAGCATCCTACAAAAGCTAGTTAATGTGGTTGGAGAACCAAGCCCATATAAACCACACAAAGGATGCCCACACATCCGATGTGGGATTCAAGTTCCCATAAACTCCACTGGAAACCATGACAAACCACAACGCTTCCGACTCGACGTCCACATCGAGTAGGTGCCTACACACCCTAAGTAGTAACCGAGACCCGAAGACATGGTGCGTGCTTTGATACCAATGTCATGGGACTTGGAAGAGTTATCCCACAAAAGGTAGTTAATGTGGTTGGAGAATCCAAGCTCATATAAACCACACAAAGGATGCCTGCCCACACATGACACATCCGACGTGGGATTCAAGTTCCATAAACTCCACAGCAAACCATGACACAAAGCGAGTGCGAAATCAACAAATAATGCCCAATAAATTTAAAGCATGTTTATACACAAATAAATATGATATTACCTTCCAAGTTTGGTGAAGAAGAAGATGACTTCTCCTATAGAAAACACGGCAAGTCTGCAACACAACCCTTTTCCCTCTCCTTCGCTTAAATCGTTCCCAAATTTGAGTGTAGATACCAATGAATAAACCCTTTGCAGCTTGTCCCCTTTATTGCTCTATCAATAAAACTTGAAACAGTTATTCGATATATTTGGATGAGCAATCCATATTACAGTAGAAGTAGAAGATTGACTTTTAGGATATGCATGGGAGTTTTTGGATTATTGATTACGATGGTTTTTTAAATTATAGGTTTTGTGCGACTATGAGTAGAGCGTTTTTTTTTTTTTTTTTTTTTTTTTTTTTAAAGAATCAAATTACATATATAATATATATATCCATATAAATAATATATAAAAAATTAAATTAAATATTTTAAAAATTTTATATATCTACCTATTATTGAAAATATAAAATTAAATTTATATTCTGATTTTTATGTTCTTTTATTTTTACATATATTAAGTTTAGAATAGTTTTGAAAATAATTGTTTCAAAATGGTTAAAATTGAAAGAAATTTTAAAGAACGACAAAAAACCAACGATTTTGGAGGTTGGGAAATACGTTTCAAATTACACTATACCGGTTTTGGACAATTTAAAAAACGCCCAAAACTGGTACTCCAAAAAATTAACAAGCATAGATTTTCTAAACTTTTCATAAATGATACCACTCAAAATCGGTATTAAAAAAAAAAAAAAAAAAAAAACCTCTCTAGCATGCCCTTAATTTGCCCTTCTACCGGCTTTAATCAAGAGATATCACCTAAAATATCTTTAATTTTTTGTTTTGAAATTCCAGATAATAAATATTTTTAAAAATAAGATATTTAAAAATTAATTGATTGGAGATAGACGATTTTTTATAACTTTTGTAAATATCTTAGTTTTTAGATGTAAAATTTTACATATATCATTTTGTAAAAATGACCACTTTTGTGTGTAGTTAAGATACAATATCTTTTTAAAAAAATTATCAGTCCAAATATTTCGATACTAAATAATGTCGACATCGATAAATTTTTTGTTGATGATATTGATAAAATAAACCCATTTTGTCGAAGTCAAAATAGGAATCAATTTTTGTTCCCATTTTGTTGATATCTTCGTTAATTTTGTTAACGAACAAATGAGTTTTGTATTCTTTTTTGCATTTTTTTGACCAAATGTAACCAATTTCATTCTCCAACAACAAAATATACCAACAAATTATATCAAAAAATTTGTAGTTAAACTCAATATATAATATAATCCACTTGTTACCACCCGATTTTGGTAAAGGCTCCATGTCAGCAAAGTTCTAATAAAAGTCTCATCTAGGCCTCGCTAAGACCTTATAGGCCCAGCGAAGGCCTTCCAGATTCATAAAGGTTCCATTAGCCCGGTGAAGGCCTCGGAGGCCCATCGAACATCTTAGCATTCCTGAATCAGAGTATCGCGAGGCCCATGAAGTGCCTCGACATTTATGGCCGATCAAGAGAGCCTCGCCGGGCTTCGTATTTATTATGGTCCGCACAGCTAAAATGATATCTCAGGGAAGATTGTATTTGATTGACACAAGGAAATCATATCTCAATCCAATAAAATCAGCAACACAATCTTAAAAATTGAGAGAGATCGGGATGCAATCTCGGAAGATCACGGCGAGATTGGAACCTACCTTATCTGATAAGGAAAGAGAATCTCAATAGAATTCTAATTGATTGCTTCCCTGAATCAATTAGGATTCTCCCCCTATAAATATCATGTTCTGGCTATTCTAAGGTACGCGCTTTTGGGTACTTATATTTTATGACGCACTTTTTACGCTTACGAATCCCACCCTAAACTCTGCTCAAACTTCTGCCTGCTTGTCTCTCCCACACTCCTATTTTGTTCCCGCCCCCGCGTATTCTTTATATACCGGCTGTTGACTTGATCGTCGGAGTGCCAACGATCGCCGGACCCCTTTTCTCCGGAGATCTTGGCGCCTAACGGTCGTCCTAGTGTGCAGGTAACATACGAGCTGGCAGAGGAGTGACTGGAGATCTGTTGGCACGTGGACTGGTGCAGGTTCAGACGTCAACACCACTAATATACAAGTATAAAAAAAATTATCCAACAACATAAAATATCGATAAAAAAAAAATAGAGATACAATATATCAATTTTAAGTTTCATGCAATCTACGTCAAAAATACACTAATTTTCTCAATTTTTAATAACTTGTAATTGATTTCAAAATTTTCATATCGGTCGACTTTTTCAAATGAATCAAAAATGTGTCATCAAGTCCCAAACATTCTAATTATGTTTACCGAATGGACATTTGAAGTCTGAACAGATTTCTTCCAAATGTCTGTTAATTGACAAAAAATTAAACATGTAACTTAAATTTGACTAATTCAACAAAGATAAAATAGTCTATTCATATTGTATTATTTAAAACAATTTAAAAAAAAAAAGTTCAGCTTCTCCCACTACCCCAACCCTAACTCCAGCACCAGCACCAGCACCAGCACGAGCAGGAAACAATCAGAGGAGGGGGTGGGAAGGGCAGGGGCAATTAGGAAAGATGACAATTTGTTTTCTTTTAATTTTTAAAAATAAAAGGGTTAAGATTTATTTACACTTTCAAAAATTTTAGGAAAACGTCATCTTCAATTTTTTCATTATATATTTTTTTTTGTAAATTTATTTAAGTCGGGGTAAATTTATTCAAAATGACCATTTGTGCAAATTAATGAAAGGGTCGAGACAATATCTGCGAATAAAATTGAATTGTAGATAATATTGATTATATTCGATAAAGATTTTTGTAGATTATAAACAGTGGATCCTACGAAATGTGCGGATAAGAAATGAATAAAAGTTGTGAATCTTATAAAATATGTGGATAAAAATAATGTTTGACCAACTTATAAGTAATGGCAAATATACTTATTGTTACAAAGTTAAAAAAATTGGAATTGTGTGTATTAGTTTTGAATTTTAAAAAATCAGCAGCTATCTAGTCTCATGACCATAGCTAACATTTAGTCATTCCTTTTCTTAGACCAACGAACAAGAAGTTAATCTTAAAACCAGGGAACTACCACTACAACACAGTGTATTGACTATTCTTGTTTTGTTTTGGAGTAGTTTTTTAAAAAAAAAAAAAAAAAAAAAGAAAGAAATCCACTCGTTTCAGTAAAGAATATTCCTTTTGTTCTTTTTTTCCTTCCTCCAAGAAGACAAGAATTAAGGTTTAAATGCCTGATAATTTTCCAAGCCTTGTATCTATTTACATGGCAAATACAAATTTAACAATTTTTTCCCCAAACATAATCGCACGAATAACAACAAACCCTCAAATTTCCCCAACAAAACAATCAAGAAATTCCAATCAAGTATACATGCTACTTTACATCGTCAAATTCTCCAAAAATTAGTATGAAGAAACCATTTTCATTTCGATCAAAAAAAAAAAAAAAAGAAACCATTTTCATATATATAAACTTTAAAAAAATAAAAAATGGTTTAATTACTAATTTAAAAATAGGGTAATTTACACTTTTGGTTCTCAATTCACAGTTTGTTACTAATTTATCATCAATCAATTTTTATAGCACCAGACATTCTCAATCTTTCATTTAATTACAAATCAAATACCCATTGACAAATTTCCTCTCTCTTTAAATAAAAATAAAATAAAATAAAAATATTGTAAATGAAATCCCTTAAAAAAGTACAAAATAATGCTCCTCGCTCTTGGTCAAATCTTTTCTTGATGGGTGCCTTTTTGTATGGTGAGAAAATCCAAAAAATCTTTTATCTGTTTTACTATTATGTACACTCTTTAAAAATTGTACGTCTCATCCCAGGACCTTAGATCTTTAGATGTTATCGTGCATTATCCTCAAATCTTTTTTCTGACATTTTCAACCTAAACCTTTCACTTGCAAGCAGAGTGCACTCTCTTAATGATTTCTCTCATCATGGCACTCACCATATTTCACCCGTATAGACAAACCAAGAACCAAGAACGTCACCTGGAAAACGGAAGGCACCTTTCGTTCTATAGAGGGGCCACGACACACCATAGGTCCAATCAAAACATAGTCTTGCTTTCTCGAGCATGTTTTCTGCAAATAGGGCTGGGTAAAAAAATCGAAAAACTGACGAACCGAACCGACTCGGGTCGGTTCCTGAAACTGACTCGGTTTTTTTTTTTTTTAAATTTTTTTTTTTTTTTTTTTTTTTTTGTTCTTTAACCCGGCCGAAATTGAAAACTCGAACCGACCCAAGTCGGTTTCGGGCCCATTTTCAATTTTTTTTTTTCGGTTTGAGTTCTTCCAAATCGATTTTAAATCGGTTCGGGTCGGGTTGGGTCCAAAACTGACCCAACCTGACCCACGCCCACCCATATCTGCAAAGATATTCATCTTACACTATATGTCAAATATAAAGTCCTAGATGAATCATCTATTGCCAACGATGGAAGGCACAAAAACTAATCAACCTCTTATTTCAACCAGGACATTGTACTTTTCAAGTTCTCTGCCCGACGTACAAGAATCCAAGGTAAATACTATTCATTACCAAACTTGTTCTACAGTGTCATATCAGAACATAATCTTCAGAAAAAGAATCAATACGAATAAGATCAAGTCTAGTCAAGTCATGAGTAGCAGACGGAATAGAAAAGAAAGGTATATGCTCAAGAAAAACAACATGACGAGACACATAAAGTTTTTGAGTAATTGGATCGAAACACCGATACCCTTTTTGACCTTAACCATAACCAAGAAAGACACAGAGCAGATCGAGAGGACAATTTGCTGTGTTCCACATGAGGGCGGAGAACGAAGCAAGTACTACCAAAAACTCTAAAGAATGAGTAATCCGGGGCATAGCCATACAATTTCTCGAAATGAGAGATACCTGAATTATGAGAAGATGAAATTGTATTAATCAAAGTCACTGCTGTCAGAACAGCTTCACAAATTTTGACAACAGTTTTTGGTAATACTTGTTTCGTTTTCCGCCCTCATGTAGAACGCAGTAAATTGTCCTCTCGATCTGTTCTTTGTATCTTTCTTGGTTATGGTCAAGGTCAAAAAGAGTATCGGTGTTTTGATCCAATTACTCAAAAACTTTATGTCTCGTCATGTTGTTTTTCTTGAGCATATACCTTTTTTTTTCTATTCCATCGACTACTCATGACTTGACTAGACCTGATCTTGTTCGTATTGATCCTTTTTCTGAAGATTCTGATAGTTTGTCTTCACAGGTTCTAAAGTTGGATCCACGAAAGCTGTATTTGAGATTAAATTTCTATCCATTATTCCTAGTTCTGATACCATGTCAAATAATATAGATAAAACAAAAAACAAGAAGATTCAAAAGAAAAGAAGGAGACTAGAGTTTCTTACGCATAATGAAAAATAATACAAAGTCTTTTATGAAACCTAATTACAAATAAACTATATATAGGCTAAGTTGGAAAGACTATTCTACTTTTAATAAATAAATAAAACATTCGTTATTAACAGACAGCTGGCATCAACTCCTTTTGGCGTTCTTTATCATGGTGATGGGTTGCTTAGTGGTCCACCAAATATTGGTCTCATGTAGGCATCATCAAATCTTCTCCAGAAGGAATGAATAGTGCATACGGGCCTGTCTATTAGCATCGACAAACCATCTTTTGCACGAAGAAGGTTGGTTTCTGCAGATTCTTCAAAGGAAAGCAGAGGAAGCTTCATATCCTCCTTCGAGATACTTGGTTCCCTGTCTATGTTGCTGGTATCGTTATGAGGAAGCAGATAATTTACAAGTGGTTTGGTTAAAAAGCCAAAAACCTGCATTACAAGATACTTTTTAGACGAAACAATCAATTTGATAGAAAGCTGTGGCAACCTAACATTACATGGAGTTATATCAAAAACACAATCAACATGTCTGGTAAGGAAGATTAGACAATACCAGACAATATTAAATAAGAAAAAGAAGTAAAAATATTATGTATTATACTGTTCTAATCATGTACACTAAACATGCACTGTGATAAGTTAGAAGATGGCACTTTAGAAAGACAATTACTCTATGGAAGTAAGCATTGAAACAACTAGCAATGGTAAGATCAAAGTTTAAAATAATTAACTCAGAAAGTTCTACTTACTATTGTACTAAAGAGCACAACGATAATTGTTGTTGTGACCATTGTAGCATTTACTGGGTCCAGTGACACGCCATAATGTGTGAACTGCATCCACAAATGACAACAAGTAGGAAAACTAACTTGTAACCTCCAGTACCCAAGAAACTCGAATTGCAATAAAATTTTGACTTTTGAGAAACATTGAAAGTACCTGTTTAAATGCCAACGCAATGGAGACGGCTCCTCTCATTAGCCCAGCCCACCAAATTATTATCTAGTTGAACCGCAGAGCAAATGAGTAAATATTTAGTTTCACTATATATTGAAACTTGCTTCCCCAAAAAAGATTAGGAAATGCACTACTAATCCTCTCGTGGCTTGGAAATTTATATTTGACCGCAAGGTGCACATTCACGCCCTTAATAGGTGTTAACCACAAGGAGATTTACTAGTTCACTTTTTAAGGATATGGGTAAAT
The DNA here is from genome assembly GCA_030279155.1 of Forsythia viridissima. Lineage (NCBI taxonomy): Eukaryota > Viridiplantae > Streptophyta > Magnoliopsida > Lamiales > Oleaceae > Forsythia > Forsythia viridissima. Next base: position 3,145,621 of record CM059033.1, read on the forward strand.
TAACTGGTCCTGAATATCAATAAACAATGAATGTAACTTCCCTTAAATATAATTATATTTGTATATTCAATATACCAACCTGGTGCTTGAACGTTATTGATGACGACCTTGTTGCATTTCGGCTCATGCAGTTGGATAAAACAGAGAGAGGAAAAACAAAAGCAGCGCGTCCAAGCATTACCAATAGCACCACACTACCATAAACTCCTATAGAGTTCCCAACACTGCAAACAAGATTAAGCAGAGAGGAATGCTGGTATCAGATAAGGGTTGTCCTGTAACTTAAATGTTAGCTGCTGTAAAAGGAGTCAGCTGATGTGCCCATCTGCCTACTCGTCTGCCTGATGAGCCTCAAATGTTCCGTACTAGCTTAGAACGAGTAGAATTCAGGAAATTAGGTCCTAGAGCTAATTTGATGAACTGCAAAAACAATTCATGAAGTACAACTGTACAAGTATTGCCAGCTGCCGACATATTTCCTTATTTAACCTTTAACAACCAACAAGGTAACTTATAAACTTCAGATATATGCCAATTTTTCGTGCATCCATATAACAAAAAATGAACCAGAGAGGCAGATAGTTCCACATTAAAAGGAAGAGAAGGGTTGACATACATCCTGAGCTAAAGATTCAGTAACTTTAACCTTTTGGATTACAAATGAGATACATGTGTGTGTACAAGACCCAATCGCAATTGAAAGGATTTCGTGGTCTCCCCAACACCCAAAATTAGAAAATCTCCGGGATCAACATTGATAATTCTCCACAATTTTGGAGGACTAAAGCAACTCAATTACATTGGATATGACAGGTCGAGAAGGCCTGACGGAGGAACAGGAAATAATTAACTGGATGGTTCATTGATGAAGGTAATCATGGTTCTTGGCAAGCTATATGCAAGTTTGGTGAAAAGCAACAGGTGAGATGCAATTCCAAGGTGAGTAGTTGAACACTTCCCAGAAAGGTACATAATTTGATAAAGCTGACACCCAGTGGGTTATACCCCATGAGGGAGGCTCTGTTTCCCGAATTGGGGTTCAAAGCCTCAATACTGATTGTTGCGTGTCAACACGCAGCAATCAATAAAAAAAAAAAAAGGCCCCCCCATCTCTGCATTACATATGGATTCAGACGTTATTTTGGGTGGTATAAATAGCTGGGGAATTTCCGGATTGGGGGGTTGGGGAGCTTTTTAATATGCAGAGATGGGGGCCTTTTTTTTTTTTTTTATTGATTGCTGCGTGTTTTTTTGACACGCAGCAATCGGTGTTGAGGCTCTGAACCCCGATTCGGAGAACAGAGCCTCCCTCATGGATTCAGACGTTATTTTGGGTGGTATAAATAGCTGGGGAATTTCCGATTTGGGGGGGGGGGGGTGTGTGTGTTGGGGTTGGGGAGCTTTTTAATATGCAGGCTTTTTTTTATTGATTGCTGCGTGTTTTTTTGACACGCAGCAATCGGTATTGAGGCTCTGAACCCCACTTCGGGGAACAGAGCCTCCCTCTATACCCCATATGTACACAAACAAGGATATAAAATGGCTGTCAATATTGACAAGACACCAATGGGAAAAGTTTAATGTAAAGACTATTCATTTGGTGACTCAAGTGATTAGGTCTATTCATCCTAGTACACAGGTTCAGGAGTTACATATATGAGAAGGCAAAATGCTAAGCATCACTCACAGTCCATTAAATGAATGTTCACAGTGAATTTATTATTTATTATAAGTTAGTTTTGCACACGTATATTGCATTTTAGATGAATCCCTGAGCTTCCCAGTGTGATTTGAAATGTACCAGAGTAAGTATTAGAAACAATGGTACACTGCAGGCTTCCAAAATAAAATCATTTACTAGCTGCATGCTCGAGAGAGTAACAGACAGGCAGTGAGCTAGATGCTAAGCAACAGCAATGGTGTAAACTTGAATCTTTTGTTTCAATAGTTCATTTTTATTTCTTTGTATTTTATTCAATTCTATTGATGATTTATTTTATCTATTCTTGAAGAGAACCTACATGGACATTGAATGTCTTTTACCATCTATTCATTAAGTCACGCAACATAACAAGATTTGTCCTTGGAAGGACATTTGTTACCTCAATTTGCTCATTTTCCACTTCTCAATGTCCAGAGCATCCATTCCCACATATAAAAATATAAAAGTTTCTGCAATGAAGGACATCGTTGCAAAAACATGCCTGCAATTGTCATAATTAGAAAAGAGTTCATTATATCGATGGATGATAAATATTTCAAATCTTCTACTTTTTCAGTTGCTTGCACAATTTTCACAATTAGTAGTGTGATAGATTTAATTTTGCAATTACTGATGAACAAGGAAACATATTTATGAGAGTTAAAAACAGTTCAAACCAAGATTGAACGAGAAAAACACCCTAAGATAGTTATTGCAGTTGTCATTACCCAGAGCTACTAAATCTCTACTTGATCAAGTCATACGTGCCTGGTAGTGATTCTTGAACTCTCGGTTACATTATGCCAAGCATAATGCGACATAAAAATCCCAGAAAAGAAGACTGTCAAAATTCCACTGAGGCCTAACAGCTGCAAAAACCATTTTTCAATCATCACATATCTCCACGTTAGAAGACACATGCAAAATGAAGAAGGTTGAGAAAGCATGAGCCATGGAACCTTTTTCTAAGAATAGTGTGCTTTCAGGAAAGCTTACACGATATCGCTTAAAAATGATGAAAAAACAGCCAACATTTTGAACTGCAGCAAGTTACAGAATCAACAACATGAATTATGTCAAATCAAAATATCTGCAGCGACTAGAGACGATTTATAGACAATTCTGACTATATTTTTAAATGGCAAATAATAGTCATTTTTATAATTCTAGGAAAGACATTGTTCGGTATCATGTTCTCAATGATGGGAAAAAGAAAAAGAAAAGATAACTTGAGTCTGATACTGGAGTAACATTTCACGTGCATGGTTGGAGAAGAATAGATGCTTCACTTATGCATTAGACACCAAAATTGCTTCATAAATTATAGACTTAATGTTAAGCGTTCCATATGAATCAACCATTTCATTTTACCTGTTATACAAGCTATATAGTGGAAAAAATACTCAAGACATTATTGACTGGAATACATATTAAACTATAAAAAGTCAATTTTGTAACTTTGTTCCTTACCTCAGCCAACATGTAGGAAAGATATGCCATTAGAACCGTAAGAGCAATTTCACGAACAGTTGAATGTCTGCCAACACAAACAAATATTTGAGTACAAAGGAGTTCCATAGACAGTAGCACGTGTTCAACTCTAGACTTCATAAATCCAAGCATTCTTTTACCCTCTGATGTGAATCCTCCATTCTACTACGCAAAAAGATATTGATAATAACAGTTACCTGCCAAAGTATAAGCCCTTAAGAATATATGCCGTAAAAAGTCCAGCCTGCAAGCAGAAAGAAAACCATTAAGCTGATGTTTCCGCGTAAAAATTAAAATGTACAGGCATTACCTAGATCAGTTGGTAGTGGCCCAAACTTAGGTTTTCAAATAAATATAAATCTATTAACTCATGAGATACCATCATGTGAGATTTCGTGTAATTCTTGGAGAAAATTGCACCAAAATATCTTTACTACACGAGGAATTCAATCGCTGGAGAATGAGCTATGGAGAAGAGACTTGTGTCATAATTATGTCCAGATTAATCAATCAGTTACTGTGAAAAATAATTCTCTAATCCAATCAAGTCATTTCTATGTATCTCTAAGTGCAGAGTGATTTATATCGACGGCATACAAATACTGGTATTAACAGCTCTCGACCTTTCAAAACAATATTATCAAGATGTATCTTACGAGGTAATCTTTAAGATAAAATTAAGCTTGAGATACATTTCAAGGACAACACAAACTTCCAGGTAAGAAAGAAAGAGCATTCGGAAACTCTATCATATCATGCTAGCACATGTGCAGCAAAACATAGTCACAACACTAGGAACTTGAGAATGAGCTAATAAAAAAGTTAATTCGCCAACACTAGTGTTTACGTTGTTATAAGTTTGCAAACCAGAGGAATCTAAACTCACAGCAACTCCAAGAGCAGTGCTTGTGGAGAATAGATACAGGAAATCTACAAAGATATGGACTGCCGTCCAGCCATCAATTCTATTGACATCAATCTTTTGAATTGCATTGAATAGAACAACTGATGTGGCATCATTTACTACTCCTTCCCCGAAAACTAGGCTGTATAGCAAAGGAGTCTCCTCTTGATGCAGAACCTACACAGAACTAATATACCTCATATCTGGACAACAACAGAGCTTCTTGCTTAATTAAACAAACAAAGAATGTGAGTACTATTTTTTACCAACCTGCAGTGTGCATACAGTATCTGTTGATGAAAAAATTGTTCCAATACCTTATATAAAGAAATAACAAATCAGATTAGTGTTACATGGGCTAAATAAATATTGACTCATCATAATATGATGTAGTTATGGAATCCAGGATCAAACCAAGATAATCACGAGCAGTCAAACTGGTGAAACCAAACTTGGGAAACAGCAACCAGCTGCCTATATCAACAATATTCCAAAAACTTGTGAAAATTAAACATCAAACAATTAATGTTATAGAATCTTATTGCTAGGTGATCAAAACGAAGTGAGAAAATGGGCAGGTATGACAAATTACCAGCCGTAATAATGGATGAGGATATAAAAACTCCAACAACTCCGAACAGCATAATAGTGAAGAAGTTATGGAAGAATTGTTTCTTTTTGACCTGGAAACTGGTAAAGACATGCTAGTGATATTATGTACACTTCTTGTAAAGAGACAACGAAACCAGCTTAAAATACCATTACTCAAATAAAATTCTTCTCACCCTGCATTGAAAATTATTGGCGGAAGGAGATAGATGAAGAACAGTTCTTCATCAAATCTCAATAATTGAGAACTTTTCCACTTGCTTATGAGCAAAATTACTGTCCCTGTTAGACATCCCTACGTCAGCCCAAAAAAAAAAAAAAAAAAAAAAAATTGGATTATCAAAAGATACGATAATAATGTGTATTTTTACCTCAATAAAGGATATAAGATTGGAGGCGGCAATATCTAACAAGGAAGAGGAGAAATCATGGTATCTAATTATAATTACAAGAAATGATAAAACTCTCTTCATAGCAGTATAGTGACTCTTTCATTCCCTCTGTGCTGTATGTACTCTGGAAATCCGGGGCTGTTATCTCCACATCGTTGGTGTATGAGTTCTTTCGTCCGAGAAGTATTAAAAGGTGTTGGTCGTCTATTATTTGGAATCCTTGCATACTCACAAAACATTCCTTCATACTTTGGTTACGTGCTAAGGCAAAACTACAAATGAAAGACAAGCTCGTGCATTTAGAAATTGATATGGCATGTGGACTTTGCGGCAGAGAGGCTGAAATTTTCCAGCACTTATTTTTTCATTGTCCCATTAGTGCTCTTGTTTGGAATCACATCAAAGGCTGGTTGGTTATCAAAAGATCCATGTCTACATTATTTAGTTCCTTGAAATGGTTAAAGGAGGAGGCAAGAGGAAGTTCTTGGCAAAGTAAAGCTAAGAAAACAGCCTTTGTGTGCACAGTGTACCACTTATGGACTGCTCATAACAGAAATATTTTTGATGGTTTGGCTCCTCATTCAAACTCAATCATTCAATAGATTAAAACACAAGTATACAAAATCATGTTTACTTTATATCCTAATATTTTCTTCTTGTATGAATCGCCAGTTGTTAGTAGTTAGACCTTATTTTATCATTTGTGGCTTGGGGATACCCAGTGTACTTGTATATAACGCTTTTGATCTATATATTTACATTTCGATCAAAATAAAATAAAATAATGAATATTGTACTTAATATACACTAATCATTTACACTACTTCTACAACGGCACAGCAAGACAATCCATAGAAACTGCATCCATAGCATGCCAAAACTCAGTCCTCAAAATAAAAGAAAAGTAAAGAGGTTGTATGAGTGTCAGAGTGTATAGCATTAAAGCTGCATCACCAGTTCTGATAATTTTCGAGCACCACGTAACAATTTAACAACTTAAATTTTTTATGCAGCTCTGGATCAATTGCATGAAGAGGCATCCTGATCAATAAGTATGTACCCTCAGATAACCAATTCTTTAAGTTGTTCCATCTAATTCTGAACAAAAAAACTAAGTATTTCTAAAATAGTAGTTTAGAAGGAAGCCATGAAAATCATTTTTCATATCACGTGCTCCTTGGGGAGAAAACCTAAACCACTCTATAATAGTGGGGTAGAAGGAACACTGAAAATTAAATGTTGAAACAGGATAGGAGACTGACGTCATTCACAACTTTGCAGAAGAAAGCTTTATATAAATTATTAGAAACAACTGGAAATCATCTCTTCAGATGAATGACAATTATGCCAGCTAATTAGGAGTCTGTAGATCATTTGCAGGTGCACAAGTGTATTACTAGTATAATAAAAGGTGAAAACTTGAATTCTTGGCTTATCAAAGTTGCACCTTTTACTCTCTTGTATTATATCTGGCAGGAAAGAAGCGGCAAGAAATATAGTACTGGTGGCAAGATATTGATTAATGTTATTAAGCTCAAAGCCTCATCTTGGAAAATTCAAGATGATATTGAGAGCCAAGTTAATTATGAGGGTTAACGTCACAAAATTTAGTTCTAGTTACTCAGACCCTTCCACGTGCATCAAGGACAATGCCGACCATGGCAGGGTCACCAACAAAGTTCAGCTTCGGGTGGGTGCGTGGGGGGGGGGGGGTGTCACTTTAAATTCCACACCATCAAATTCCAATCCGAGTAATGCTACATGAACCAACACTTAGACCAAAAGTTGGACAACCATAAGTAAAATATCTATAGTGTCCTTTGAAAAGACATATTTGAAAATTTGATATTTTTGATATTTTATCCATAGTTATCAAACTTTTGGTCCAAGTTTTGGTTCATATAGCATTTTCCAATCCCAAAAGGGTTTAACAGTAACATAAAAGTGAAGGCCACCAATTAAATCAGCTTTTTTCTTTCTTCCCCTTCATATAAAGCCATATGATCATGCCATGAAAGTGAGTCAATGACTTCTTATTATGCATGTATGTAACATTAAATCTATGATCCACTGTCTAAATCAAACAAATCGTAGGTGGAGGTGGATGTGACTCCTCCACACCCAACCCCACCCTCTTCTATAATTTTAACAAGTTATTTAACAAAAAATAAGTATACTATCATCTCCACGACTCCATGTTTTAAACCACGTATTCATTTAAATATGTTTTCAACACAGCCCTTCATTCATGTATCGACAGGATACTTCTATCAAAATTATGACAGTTTAAAAAGTTTCATGCCCTTGGCATCAATCAGAAAGAAACAAAGAAAGTTAATAGAAGTTGACGTACGATGAGAAGAGCGGTGATGGATTCGTTAAACCATCGACTTTCTCCGAGCAAATGCCCAATCACTAAACAAAAGCACAGAACCGCCACAAAAATAGTTATCGGAACGACTTGCTTGTGACTTTCTCCAATGTTTATTGCAAAATCCGCTATCCCCATTCTTAGCTTAATTTCACAATGTCTAATGGTATATTCAGTAGCAAACGTGGAATTCCTGAATCAAATACTCAGCAGCCACTGTGTGAGAGAGAAAGGGACACAGAGATCTTCCATGCAGTAGTGGCACCTGGCGCATAATCCTCGCCTTGAAGATACGTGTCGAATGGAGCCCCACTGTAGGACATTCTCGTTGCCCATTCCTTTTATTTTTCTTTTCAGGTAAAATCCTCTGTATCAATGATAGGTAATGTTTTTAAAATCAATAGGTCAGTGGAGAATAGATATAAAGTCCACATAACACGTGTTATGCGGGTATTAGAGAATGAAAAGTGATTGACAAAAATGTCAATCACTTGTCCAATGATCACATAACACGTGTCATATAGACTTTATAATTCCTCCCCATCATGGAGAGGAAATCATTACCGTTAAAATCCATCCAATACATAATTCTGTAAATATATATTGAGGGTTAAGGGGTCTAATCGGGAGAATTTTTGAAATGACCTTGTTCAACAGTCGAAATCGCAGAAGAGCCTAACTTATATCAAATAAGTTTTAAAGGTCTCTTTTAAGTATAATAGACTAAAATATCCTTATTTAATAACATCAGTTAACAGACAATCGGTTAACAGATCATCTGTTATCTGTTAACCAACCATTAACAGACCCTGAATCTGTTAACAGACTTGCTGGTCTGTTAACAGGCCCCAAGATCTGTTAAGGCCAAATTTGTGTTAGGATATTTTCTCAAAACTTGCCAAAATCAGACAATTGTTGAAAGGGAAGACTTTTAAGTCGACTAAAATTACAAGTTTCCTAATCTTGGACACTTTGGTAGTCGAAACTTGGAAGATATCAAAGTCAACTAAAATTGAACAAGTTTCCAAATCTTGGACTCCTTGATAGTTTAAACTTGTAAGAAAATTAGGTCATTCGTTAACTATAAATTAACGTGTTTTATTCTCTTTTGTAGTGGTGGCATGAGGGTTTTTGAGAGAAAAATTGTAAGCTTAACATCCTAGTTGTTTTTGTTTTCTTTGTGTGTTGTACAAAGAGTAGAAATTGGTGGGTGTGGTAAAGCTTAGGATATTATTTTTCTTGAGATACTTGGGAATTTGGGTAGGTGAAATCTATATGATTGTAACAATTTTTTATATAGTGAAAGCTTTGACAATCCGTAAATCTTTCTCTATCTTTTTATATTTTTCTGTTTCGTAAATTTTCTCTGAACAAGGATCTTGTAGGCAATAAAGGAATTGGTCTCAATTCCCAACAGTGGTATCGAGCATCAGGTCGTTCAGAGTGTTGGTGCACAGAGAAGAGAAGATATGTCTATTAAATATGACGTGGAGAAATTTGAAGGAAGAATCAATTTTAGCTTGTGGCAAGTACAAGTCAATAATGTTTTGATTCAATTTGGACTGCACAAGACTTTGAAAAGAAACCCAACCCCTGTTTCTGACAAATATACTAAAAGGAAAGTATCTTGTTGGAATTGTAGAAAACCTGGTCATGTGAGAAAAAATTGTTCAAAAGGTGGAGCAGACTCGGCTAACTGCTGGACATCAGATACGGACAATATGTCTCTCTTTATGGGAGATAATGATGTCGCTTGAGTAAATATTTACATCCTCGTGGCATGCGCTAGTTGCCATGATAGAGGGTGTGTTACTACTAGCGGGTCCACATATTTGCACATGGGCATTGACTTGATATTAATGCAAGGTGTGTGGTGGAATTGATGTCGATGGCTGATGAACTTCTAAGTAAGTCAAGCAAGGGAGTTGCACCATAATATTTCAGTAAATTTATTCGACATGAGCCGATGAAATTTTTAGAATTCGTTAATTCTAAGTGATTATACTTATATGGTGGAGTATGTTAATTCTCTGTTTCGAGAATTTGGATTGTCAAAGTTTACCATTTTTTTTAAGTATCGAGATGAAGCGCTACAGAAGAGATGATTGAATTTTGACTCGTTTTTCGTCAAGGTGGAGATTGTTGGGATATTTTCTCAAAACTTGCCAAAATCAGACAATTGTTGAAAAGGAAGACTTCTAGGTCAACTAAAATTACAAGTTTCCTAATCTTGGACACTTTGGTAGTCGAAACTTGGAAGATATCAAAGTCAACTAAAATTGAACAAGTTTCCAAATCTTGGACTCCTTGGTAGTTTAAACTTGTAAGAAAATTAGGTCATTCGTTAACTATAAATTAATGTGTTTTATTCTCTTTTGTAGTGGTGGCCTGAGGGTTTTTAAGAGAAAAATTGTAAGCCTAGCATCCTAGTTGTTTTTCTTGTTTTCTTTATGGGTTGTACAAATAGTAGAAAGTGGTGGGTGTGGTAAAGCTTAGGATATTATTTTTCTTGAGATAATTGAGAATTTGGGTAGGTGAAATCTATATGATTGTAACAATTTTTCATATAGTGAAAGCTTTGACAATCCGTAAATCTTTCTCTATCTTTTTATATTTTTCTGTTTCGTAAATTTTCTCTGAACAAGGATCTTGTGGGCAATAAAAGAATTGGTCTCAATTCCCAACAATTTGGCCTTAACAGACTCTAAGGTCTGTTAACATGTGTGTTAACAAACCATGAGTCTGTTAACGCAGATTTATATAATTATAATTGATTTTTTTAATTAATCCATCTCAAATCAATTCAGATTTGCAGGAATTTAAAGTAAAAATCATAATTCATACTCAGGTTTATACATTTTTTCATGATTTATACTATAAAATCTACAATTTCTACCGTGAATTAAAAGAAAAAGATGGAGAATGATGAATTTCTACTTTGAAATAAAATTTCTCCCATAAATGAAATGAGTTGGATTTTAACATTGAAATGAGTTATATTCTAACCTTGAAATCTTCTCTTTATCACAGATAAATGAATTTGAAATCGTTTGAAATGGTTATAAGCGGGGAAGAAGGCATGGTTATATTTGGTAATTTACACACCAAAATTGATCAACGGCCATTTTGAAAAATTGGTCGGGTCACCCGACCATTCAGCATCATTCCCACGGTCTAATTAGAATTGAATTCAGGAGAAAAACTAATATATACTGCTTATTTGCTGGGGGGATTTGACTGTAAGTTATGATTCAAGATCAATGACAATTTAATTATACAGTAGAAAAGAAGGTGGATTTGAGAATTTGATTTGAGAAAAATGAATTTGAAATACAGAGGAGATATGATGGAGAAAAATCATTTTTTGAGAATGATGTAGTAGATAAGAAAAAGGTGAATTTGAGAATTTGATTTGAGGAGATTGAATTTGAAGAACAGATATGATGGAGAAAAGTCAATTTTGAAAATGAAGATGAATACAACATATATCTTTTTTTGGGCCAGTGGAGGAGAAACTCCATACGGTCGTTATTAAATACTATTATACCGCTTATAGGCGGTGGGATCCGATCGTAGACTCAGAAGATGAAGAAGGAAAAATGAGATGGATTTGAGGGAAAATAAAGAATAATGAGATGGATTTGAGGGAAAAGAAAGAATAATGAGATGGATTTGAAGAAATGAAAATTGATGAATGGTTAAATATGAAGACAGACGTATACTCTATTTTATTGTGAGTGAAGTTAAAAACTCTCTATGGTCGTGATAAATACTAGTATACATCTTATCGATGGAATTAACCATAGAAAAATAAATAGAGATTGATAGGACGAACTATGTCGAGGATGAGTAAAATGTTCGGAGAATAATGGTGAATAGAAAGAGAATTGGGAATGAGATAATTGAGGAAATTGAAAAAAAAGTAGGAGATGGTGAAGACATATGTCTAGTGAATTTTTGGACCAATAAATTCCATAAGTTCGTGATAAATATAAAAATACAATATTTTGAAATCAATTGATTGATTCTTAAGTTTGTTTTAGCTAGTTCTAAGTTTCAATTTGAACATATAAAATATGTTAGGCTGTGTTTAATTGTACAAGATTTTTTATGGAAAAATCATTTTTTCCACCTATTTTTCAATTGATATGTTTGATTGCACAAGATTTTTCATGGAAAAATATTTTCTCACATATTTTCTAGGATGTGTTTAATTGCAATATTTTTTTTCCATGTAAAACATTTTCTCAGTTTCTTTATTTTGGCCATATTTTCCTTGATTTCAAAGAAAATATTTTCTTAGGAAGAGGAGAGAGTTTTATTTTCCATGGAAAATTTATCTTATTTTTCAATTAATAATTTCTTGGCAATTCAATTCTATGGAATTCATTTTCTTTCTACCTAAATTTCTTGCTTGCAATCAAACACATCCTACTTTTAGGCTGTGTTTGATTGCACATAGTTTTCCATGGAAAATCTTTTTTTTCCACATATTTTTCAACTGACATGTTTGATTGCACAAGATTTTCCATGGAAAAAATATTTTCTCACTTATTTTTCATGTTGTGTTTGATTGCAACTTTTTTTTCCCCATGTAAAATATTTTTTCATTTTTCTTGTTTTGGCTACATTTTCCTTGTTTTTAAGAAAAAATTTTTTTTTGGGGGAGGGGTATTTTATTTTCCATAGAAAATTTGTCTCATTTTCCATTTGGCAATTCAATTCTATGGAATTCATTTTCTTTCCACTCAAATTTCTTGCTTGCAATCAAACACACCTTAAGTGTAAAATTTTTTAGGAAAAATTGCATATTTTGTCTCTAATTTTTCAAAAAAGTTAGAAACACACCCATAACTTTAAGAATAGCATTAGACATCTCGAACATTTGAAAAAATGGATAATTGTATATTTGGTCTCCAACTTTTCAAAAACGTTGGGATATGTCCATAACTTTAAAAAATAGTACCAGACATGTCCTACATTTTAAAAACTTGACATGATAGGTCTTTTATGACGAAATTGTCTTTCCCTTTAATAAAAAAAAACAAGAAAAAAGAAAAAAATGATTGAAAAATAACTAAATTTACCTCCAAAAAATAAAAGGTAACAACATGGCCCCCTTTTTTTTATCAAACTTAAAAAAAATGTGAGAAAAATATTTTTCAAAGCAAATCAAATCAGTACTAAAAATAGTAGAGTAGAATTAGAAAATCAAGAAACTCACACCATCGACTACCACCACCACCGGCCAAGGACGGATTTAGGGGGGTTCGGGCCCGCCCCAGAAAAAAGTCAATTTTTATAGTGTAAAAAAAATTTTAAAAAAAGAAATTTCTTAGTAACAACCCACGAGAAATTTTTTTTTTTAGTAGTCCAGACTCAAAAAATTCCTAGATCCACCACGCTATCGGCTGGGAGAAAATTTTCTACTCTAAACCATTCAATAATCTACACATTAGAAAATATACATAAAAAAACCAGAAAGGATATTGATTCTCTCTGTAAAACCAATCATTCTGAGTTCTGAAATTTTGAAATGGAGAAAGCATCATCAAGAGTGATTGAAGTTACTGAAATTTCTGGTATAGATTTTAAGGTTAATTGGAGAAACCTCCTCAAGAAAAACGTTTTTGTGATCATAAGATCTGACCCATTAAATCCAAGACTACAGGGATGAATACAGATGGCAGATGCAATCCCATATGGGCCGACAAATATGAGCTGCGCCACCATCTACTCGCAGCTGTGGTTTGGTGGTCCGGTGAACAACAAGTTTTCTAATGGGATAGTGACTGGAATTCCAGTTTCGTTTCTTACAGAAGTTGATTGCTTGCCTTTTTTTGTCTATATTTTGGGAATTTATAATTCTTTGATTCAAGAAGATATTGATTTGACTTAGTTTAATTCTGTCATCTCTCTCATCTCTCTCTCACTCTCTCTCACAAAGAGTGTGTTTGATTGCAAGCAAGAAATTTGAGTGAAAAAAAAATAATTGAATTGCCAAGAAATTATTGATTGAAAAATAATGCAATTTTCCATGGAAAATAAAACCTCATCCTCCCTAATAATATATTTTCCTTGAAAACAAGGAAAATATGGCCATAATAAAGAAAATGAGAAAATATTTTACGTGAAAAAAAAGTTGCAATTAAACACAACATGAAAAATAAGTGAGAAAATATTTTTTCCATAGAAAATCTTGTGCAATCAAACATGTCAGTTGGAAAATAGATGGAAAAAAAGATATTTTTCATGAAAAACTATGTGCAATCAAACACAACCTAAGTTTGTAATTTGATTATTTTTTAATTATTTTTTATTTTTCCTTGTTTTTTGTTTTTTTTTATTTTATTTAAAGGGAATATCAATTTCGTCATAAAATAACGTACCATACTAAATTTTTCAAACGTTTGAGATGTCTAGTGCTATTTTGTAAGGTTAGGGATATATATCCCAATGTTTTTGAAAGATTAAGGACCAAATATACAATTATCCTTTGAAAAAATAGACATGATAAGTTTTTATGACGAAATTATCATTCCCTTTAAATAAACAAATAAAAATAAAAATAAAATAATAATCAAATATATCCCCAAAAATATAAATTAATAAACTGACAATCTTCTTCAACCCAAACCCCATATTTTGTTCTTCAATTGTTAAGAAACAATGGGACTTTTACCAGCAAAGGCTTCAAGAATAGTTTGATTCGCGGAAAAATGCGCGAATTTTAGGTAGGGGCAGGTCTCGTAGAGATGCATTTGAAGGAGGTCAGTGAAGGCTGTCTTATGGATTTATTGGATATAATTTGCAAAATCTCCTGGCTAATGCCTCAGCAAAATATGTAGCTACTTTTCGCATAGCCCCTGTTTGTGATATTGCCAGAAACCCAATTTGCTTGACCAAAGCTTCAGCCAACTTCAATTTTTCTTGTTTCACAGCCTCTGCTCATGCCATCAAGGCGTGGACTAGTCTAATACCAATTTCTTGTGAGTCAACCAGGAGCATAGGACGGGCAGACTCGATGGGTTGTGCAGAAGCAGACTCGTTAGGCAAGCCCCAAAAAATTCCCAGACCAGAATATGATGATGGCTTCATCTTTTTGGCTTGTGGCTGATGCTGTGCCGATTGGGCGGTGGGTGCTGTTGACTTGTAGGATACACAGCTTTCCCCGGAATAGAAACAAAGATTTGAGCACGGCCATGGCTATTCAAGCTATTATGGCTATGGGAATTAATACTAGTAACAGTAGAGGATTCAAGAAATCGATCTTGGACAATAGAGTTGAAGGAGTCAAAATTAGGAAGATGGATGAGCTCAGAAATCATGGATTCAAGCCATGACGAGAGATATGAAGGATTGTAATGCACAGTTTCGATGCTATTTGAGAAAGCCATCTTGTTGGACACTGCCTATCACTTCTCCAAGATTTCCAAGCTGTTCAAGAAAATGTAGGGGTTTTGGTAGAAGAATGTGGCAACTTTGTTAATTTTTATTTTTTTGGGTAGAAGAAGATGGCAACTTTGTTCATTTTTATTTTTTTTGGAGTTCATTTGATTATTTTTCTATTATTATTATTTTTTTTTTTTAATTTTTTTTTTTTGTTTATTTGAAGGGGACAATTTTTTGATAAATAATCTATCATGTCTATTTCTTCAAACGTTGGGATGTTTAGTGATACTTTTAAAAGTTAGAGGTATATCTCTAATTTTTTAAAAGGTTGGAGGACCAAATATACAATTTTTTTAATTTTTTATATATTATAAATAGTGGATCCTATAAAATGTGAGAATGAAAATGATGTTTGATCGACTTATAAAATATAAATAATTATAAATACGCATAAAGATACTCATAATCAAATTGTTTCTATTTTTGGGTTGGACTGACTATTTTAATCTGATTTTTCAATTTAGTCAAAAAATTTACTTAAAACTTAAAAATATAAAAATATAATAGATAAGTGTGGTAATATATTAATCACGACAAGTAATTGAATAGTGTAATAAGTAATAAAGTAAATAACTTTTGGGTCCAATAGTATTAATTTGGATTAAAATATGGGTAATTAGCAATTTTGGTTTTCAATCTTTCAAATATGTAATAAATTTATTACACCTAGTATTTTTAGCACCAGACATCTCCAACCTTTGAAATAATTGCAAATCAAGTTTCCAATCACAATTTTCGTAAAAATCAGTCGTTAAGTCACCAGCGTAGACCTCACGCGTCTAAATTTCCTCTACCAATGCGTCTGATCATTAATGGCAATAACTTTCAATATATGTTCATTAGAAAATTACTTGAGAATCAAAATTTGATCAGAGAATTTGAGTATGTTTTTAATAAAATGCAATACCCTTTAATATATTCACAGATCAAAGCACAAGCACAGCCATATACACAACCATAATTCCCATAACAAGAACAATTGAAGTGCCCAAGGTGTGAATCCCCAAACCTCTTTCAACCGCGCTGTAGGTACTGAACTAAAGGCGGCACTCTCAAAAACATCCTAGTCGACGGCAGCGGCTCCTAGAAGAATCCTAAGCGCACCTCATCTACATCTTCTTCCAATAACAACAACCCCAAACGTCCAGCGCCCTCCTCCATCGTCTTCACTGCCGCCGTGTCCTTATCTTCGTCATCGACGGTGGTAGCAGCAGCAATAGTCAACACTCAGTTCCATCGCTGCAAAAATGTAGTGGTTAAAATCTTTTATATATATAACACTTCATGGGAGGAGGATTATCTGATGTTGTAGGCACGTGATAACATTGAATTCTTTGACAATGGAAAGTGAAATTAAATTGGACGTGCAATTTAATGGAAAATAATCAAATAATCGCTTATAATTTGCTGAAAATAATCATTTACAAATGCAAAAATCACTTAAATCAAGCTTTCATTCTGTTCCATCTCCTTCCCTTCTGAATCAAGCAATATCCACATACATCTATTCTATATTTACAGTATACATACAAAAACAAATTTTTACAGTACAAATAGTCACTTTCATTTCTGTTAAACCATGTTTCTCTCTTAAGCTCCAAACATAAGCCAGAAAGAGCGAAATCTTGATGAGTTACATTTGATTTTTTCCCATAAATAGAATCCCATTTACTTCTATTTTCTTGGGTTTTTGCAGTATGGGCAATTGCTTTGAAACTGTAAGAAAATCAACAACGGAGATTCTATTGAAGGGTATTGTCGCTCACACGCATAGGTTGAGAAATTTAGATGCGTGAGGTCCACGCTAGTGACTTAACGGCAGATTTTAACAGAAATTGTGATTTGAGACTTGATTTGCAATTACTTTAAAGATTGGAGATGTCTGGTGCTAAAAAAATTGGTTGATGGTAGATTTGTTACAGATTTAAAAGGTTGAAGATCAAAAGTACAAATTACCCTAAAATAATTGAATATTATGCATACAGTTATTGAAAGGCTACCTCAAAGAAATGATCATATTCTAACAAACAAACACTAGAGAATGTCATAAGACCCAGCTTTTATAATCACAGGTGTCTTGAATCAAAGACGAGTTATATTGATAAAGTCTATTTTGAGTAAGTTCCGATAAATAAATTAATTATCTCAAATATTTATTTTTGTTACTTTTAAATTTGTACAATTCAGTTGTTAATAATATTTTATATGCATGTCACGACCCTATTAGAATGCAAAGCTGCCCTATTGAGGATGGACTCGTGAACGCTTGCACTTAAACGTTCAAAAAAATTAATAAAAAAAATCAAGTGTAGAATAAATAAGTAAACAAAATTTTGGTTTGGTTTTCAGATATTGTCTACCTTTGTGTTTGCGCAAGTCTCAAGCATTTAAAGGGAATTTGAGCCAATGTATTTCTTACTTTTCACCCCCTACACTTGGGTTATGTGTCCTTTTGTCAGCGGATCGTCGAATCAATCATAATCATATATTTGATTATGTACTTTTTGTGACTATTATCATATACTTGAAGCTGGTCATCTTATTGAGTTATCTCAAGAATATCAAGCTTTCTCCCAAACTTCTCCAATTGGAGTGATATATGCGGTGAAGTACAATGTTGGTTAAAGAAAAGATCGTATGAGGACCTCTATTGTAACTAGGGCAATTGCCAAGAATGAATAGATTGAGATTGCTTCAAGGTATAAGGTTCATATTTTGCCACTTCGGCTTTGGATTGGACAAGTCAAAGCAATCATGGAGCTACCGTCGAACGAACTAGATTATTGGGTGGCACGTGGGTAGCATTAATGAACCTATATATATACACTTCGGTGAGGGTAACACTACGTGTCTCATTGAAGTTTGTGCATGGTTTTGTAATTGGTTCGTCTGAGAAGTTTCATTTCATGACGCTCCTATGTGGAGTCTAATGAGACTGCACATGGAATGGCTCGCATGACTCTTCGCTTGAGGATCAAGAGTAACAAGTTCCATTATTTTGTAAGAATTATTTGATTACTTGACGAGTTAGAGTGCTTGTTTGAGATTGGTAGTGGTAGGAGTAAGGATGGCAATAGATTAGTTCGAATCCGTAAAAGCTTGGCTCGTGTAAGGCATTGGGCCCAAAGTTAAGCTGAGCCAGACAGCCAACCATCCATCCACTTCCACAGGTTGGACCACGCATGTCCCTGACCCTATTATATCCTTACAATAATATAAGAGTCTTAATTTTTTTACTGTAATTTTTTTCGTCCAATATGCCGTCGTTTTGACATTGAAACCGCAATCTTTGACTTTTTTTTTTTTTTTTTTTTTAAGATTAATGCTTGGTTTATCTCAACAATCCCATTCACTATTGGTCACGTATCTTCTTCTTCACAAAATCAAGATTCTTTACCACTCTTCTTAAGAAAAGTAATGGGTCATTTGAGTTTTTCATGATTGGCTCAATTTTAGAGTAGCCAAAATTGAAAGTATTTTTTGATTCTGTCAAGTTTGAGTTACTTCAAGAAGTTGATTTGATTAGTTTGTTTAAGGGTTTGGACATTTGTGATAACTGGAAAATCTCTATTTGGTAATTCGGGATTCTATCGATTTTCATATGAGGGATTCTGTTTAGAAATATAACTTGGGTTTCTGATTTGCATCTGAAACTCTTTTTGGTGTTCAATTTTGAATTTTTTTTTATTTTGGGTATAAGGGATTCTATTAAACATTGTTTTGTGATCGGAAAATATTTTGGTGAATTTTGGAAGGGACTGGTCATTTTCTTCAGTAGGAGATATATATCTGTACATAATAATGGTGGACAATGGTAGACAGCTTAAGAGGCATTGTATATATTGTGGTTGTCGAGTGATGTCGAGATACTCGACAACCAACAAATTTCAACTTTTAAACTTATGCAATTGTATAAAAGAAGTGCATTAGGCAACTAAAAGAGCCTTAGAGTCAGAGCACTAGAACAATTCCCCTCTCACCAGATAAAAATACAAACAATTAGCAAAAAGAATAACACAATTGAAGCTAAAAATTGCATCATAAACCTCAAGGGGAGCAGGCCTAGGCCAACTTGAAGTCTAGCAACTTAATGTATATTTTGTACGTATTATTAAACACGACTAATCAGTATAAATAAGCATAAGAAAAAGGGTAATTTGCATCTATTATTAGATTCACTCTAATCTATAATACTACAATTATTCAATATGGTTGTCGAGTTACTCGATAACCATTACCAAAAATTGATAACTCGTTATGGGACATCTAAAGTATGAAAAATTAATCATTCTGAAATTATTGGTTTCTTCTAAAGTAAATTCTTTTCTGTATTTAATTTATTGATGTAATTATTAACATTATAAATAGCAATCAGATTACTACACTACGAATCTATGATACTATAATCACTCGAATTGTTGGAGGAATGCCTGCCTGAGAAGCTGGGGCCAATCATCAAATGCAAATAGACATCACTAGGACCAATGATCAGCGTAATTTCTTGTCAAGTTAACTCGACAACCAACATGGTTGTGCAATTATACTATTTATTGTGGTACCTTAGTTTTTGTTTAACTTTTCCACCATTCTAGAAATGTGAGAACCATCAAGTCTTGAGCTCTCTAGCAGATAGAACTCTAAGTCATGAGTATATGTTGAATGAATAAATTAGCTGGCATTTTATGTGATTACCATGATGGTTGTCGAGTTCATGGTTGTTGGCGGAATTTCTGTGAAATGACTCCGAAGCAATCAAACCGAATATGGAAGAAAATTAAGCCGAGGCAAGTGTTGAACATTTTGTCCCTAAATCAATTTTGCCCCGCAATGGTGTCTACGGTATAAGGCAATTGACTCCCAAGATACAACGGCTTCTGCTTGTGTTTGTAGCACTTCCAAATACAAGCACAACGAACCAGAAACGATTTTGTACTCCAAACAATGAAATGAAATGAAAACCAAAAATTTTATGCAGCAAATGCAATAAATTTTGGTTCAAAATGATGAAATATATGAGTACTTAGTGTTTGCATATAGTTTTTGTATCAATCATCTATCAAAATGGACGTCCACATGCCCTTTTTAACGTTGGAGATCGGTTGAAAACGAAAAGGAATGAACCAAATCGTGCAACCCTTCAAAAGGACATGTCTGTTCGCGTAAACCTATGCGATCGCATGGTTTTACCAAGCTGCGATCGCAAGGTACAAAAATCAGAACAGAACTTAATCCAATTTAACCATGTGATCGCAAGGCTTTGTCTCCTACGATCGCATAGAAGGACCTAAAAATATTCTGCTTAAAATTTAGGCAGATTGCGATCACAGGTGAAAAAACCCATGCGATCGCATGATCAAAACTTTGACTCAAAATTGTCATTTTCCGTAATTTCTCATTCATTCGATATTGGTTTCGAGATGCCAAATATACCCTTTAAACATGCAGATAATTATGTATAGCCTTTGATGCTATGACTTGTCGCATGTACTCCATTTGTTAGAGTCTGCATTTCATTTGCATCGTGTTTTGCGTATCAAGGAATTTCCATTTATGTAGGGGATTGTTGGAAATTGGTTTAAAATGTCAAAAAATTAACTAAGTGACTTTGTGTCAACTTGGCCAAAATATACAAACCCGACTCAATCTGTTTAGGAAAAATTGTTTGCCACTTCGTCGCATCGAGAAAACGGGGTTCGACCTGCCTGGTCAGGTCGCAGGAGTCGAGGGGACAGCGAAAGGACTTTAAAGAAAAAAAATTTGTTAAAAAAATTAGAAAAAGACAATGGAAAAACCCACATAAAAAAAAAAAAAAAAAGGTGAACAGTAACTTCAATCAAAAATTTTTTTTTTTTATTTATTTTTGTGTGGATTTTTCCATTTTCTTTGTCTTTTCTAATTTTTTTACAATTTTTTTTCTTTAGTTTATTTTTCCTTGTTTGTTTTTATTTTACACATTTTCATTCAATTTTTCCATTAATCTTTTTTATTTTATCTTATAAACAAATTGAATTTTTTTATTTATTTTTATTTTTTATAATGTTGTCAAGTAACTCGACAACATTGAATTTGAATTTTTTTTTTATAATGTTGTCGAGTAACTCAATAACATTGTAATTTGATTTTTTTTTTTTAACACATGTTGGGCATTGGCCCATTTTTATTTTTTATTTTTATTTTAGGATGTTTTATGTTTTTTGTTTTTTGTTTTTTAACACATATTGGGCATTGGCCCATTTTCATTTTTTATTTTATTTTAAGAATAATTGCATGAAAGATCTGTATCGTTTCAAAATTGTTGGGAAATATACCTCTAATCTAAAAAAATAGCACCATATATCCCAACGTATGAAGAAATAAGTATCGTTGGTCTCTTTTCACACTTTCTGTCAGTTTTCTCCGTTAAATGCTATTATTTTTTCCTTATTTTTTTTCCTTTTACTATTCCAAATTTTTATTCAATTTTTCACCAATTTTTTTTTTAAAAATTTTATGATATAAACAAACTGTACATAGTTCTTTAATATTTGACTTTTGAGTTATTAGTAAAAAGATGAAAAAGTTCTAGCCAGGGTTTGGTTCAAATCAAATTCTCGAAATAATACAATTCAATAAAAATATAAAAATTGTCACTTTACCACATTACTTTACCAATGCCGTTTACGAATCTTAGTTATTTAATTTTTTTTACGAGTTATTTAATTTTTTTATATGAATTATGTGCTTATTTGGTTCTGCTTTTTTATTATAATTTCAATATTTTATTTAATTAATTGTATTAAATGATATGTTCAAAAATATGTTTTTCATATTTATTATTTACGTATTATATATTTAATATTTTTTATACATATATATTCAAGCAATACATACGTGCAGTCTAAACATAAAATTTATCCCTACATTTTTCACGAACGTGTACAATACACGTAGCAAAAACTAGTATCTTTAAAAGATATTATAGGCCTAGTTGCGTGGGGATCGGACAGACGGCAAAAGGAGCCTGTTCAAAATTGTTTCTTGCAAAATTTAAAATTCAAAATTTGCAATATTTTATTTTATTTATCAGACTAGTTTTTCTCTTATATATACCTTGTTTTTATTTCAATTTCCTACACCAATCTCTAATACTCTTTAAATTTCTATTATATTATCTCACACTCTATTGTCATATAATTTCTTCCATTCTTATTTGTAATTGATTTTTATAGAATATTAAAAACTTATGATTCCAACCACTTCTTCCGTAGTTCTACTACTCCTCCTCAAAGTGAAAATATTCCTCATGATTTCACATTTTCACTAGTCTTGATATAAATTCAATTGAAATAATTGACGAACTGGATGAATAAATGATGCCTGTGTTGGCATCATATGCAATGAGATTAGTTGGTGTGCAAAATGCTAAGGAAGTTTACAAAGTCGTACTATATAAAACGACTTATTTGAATAGACATCGAAATAAGTGTCTAAAAAAATATGAAAAATTTGCTAATGGACAATCTCAATTGGCATTTTTTTTTTCCTCAGAGATGGTTCTTTTAGTTCGTTTATTGCTTTTCCCATATAATATGTCACACCAAATATTTGTAAATAACATATGCCATATATATATTAACTCGTCAAATTATTTGAATCTGGCTCAACACAATTCTTTTGACTCAATATGACAAATACGAGGCTATTCAATAACTAATGTCGGATAGTATCGAACTACCCAAATGACTAAAAAAAATTTCTAAAAATAAAAATAAAAATAACTAAAACATTTGATTGATTATTCAACTTATATGAAAAAATTAATGATAAGAAGTTGGTAAGATCGTTGACTACCAATTCTTGACAATCTAATTTTATGCATTTAAGATATTTTACATTACACCTCTACCTCTACTGTTCTCAGACAAAAATAGCCAAACCGTGTTAAAATCTTCTTTTGTCTTTTAAATTATCCATCCACGTAATGTTGCATCATGTTTCGTAATTCATAAATCATCATATTACATCCTAATGACTAATGAGTAATGAACATTGCATCCATCTGTCTTTATGGATTCGAAAAAGTCAAAGTCCAACACGTTATTACAATCCATTCAGCAGATTTCAAGTACGTCCCATGATTCTGTAATTTTGACTCCATGTAATTTTGACTCCATTATATTATTATCCAGACCACTGTCGTTTTGTCATGCTTTTGTCTGGATGACGTCATCCTGGTCATGGGCAATTGGACATGGCCTATTGATAAGTGTATAAAATATTTTTTACACTTATCTATTATCTATTTATTATACTATTGTTAATAATTTGTTCCATTATTTATTGATTTTTATCGTGATTTTATGTCTTAAATACAACTTAGAACTTAGAAAACACATCAACAAAAAAATGAGTGAAAAATAAACAATTTAAAGCACCACAAAAAGATGCAGAAATTTGTACTAGACATATAATATATTATTGAAAAATTCATCGAATTTGGAGTTAAATGCACTTTAAAGATCGCGGTTCGAAGCTTCTACCAAAAGATACGCACATTTTACTTGAAGTTGCCAAAAAATTTCCATGCATTGGAATCTCGAGGCCGTGACAAGACTAAGGAATAAGCTTAACTTATTGCAACTTGCGAGCTTAAACTCCGCGGCACTATACGAGGTCTCCAAATTCAATTTTGCTGTAACTTAATTAACGAATTGCCGAGAAAATATGTCTTCAATTATAAAATATTATCAATACAAGACATTCAAAAAAAGACAATCATGCTCTACAACATTCAAAAGCACAAATTAGAATCGGAGTTTGGAGAAAAAGTTAAAAAATAAGAAGAGAGACTGCTGCAATTTAGAATTTTTGCAACGAATTTCATCACAATTCCGTTTTCTTTCTTTTTAAATCCAGTGATATCTTCTCAATTTATTACGTATGTGTTTTTCTAATACGATGATGTGTAAACGAAAGATGTAACCAGTTTATGAATTTTTTGTGAATTCATATTGAAATCGAGAGATAAAATACTAATTTAGCACTTATGATAAAAGTCATGAATTTGGATAGAGGATATAGATATAGTATAATTTATGCGATCGTGTGTGTTTGTTGTGAATTCATGCACTTAGATTTGTTGTGATTTACATCGAGAGATAGTAATTTTGCATGTTTATGTAGATTTGATTTCACTTGAGAAATTGTCCAATAAATTAGATAAATTTAATCGTCAATGCAGAAGAAATAATTTTCATAACTTAATAGGCGAAATTAAACCGAATAATTATGGTGAAAACGTAAGTCCTTACAATTTAAAATTATCTTGTCTTCTCAGATTCAAGATTATCGATCACGTTAACTTAATTATTATGTTCAATATTGTAGTTTAGTAAAAATTCACTAAACATTCTCTATTGTTTGTTGTTTATGTAAAAATTAGAGTTAATTAGGTTGATAATTGATTATACAATTTTCGTATAAACAATACTTTAATCAATAATAAACTACTTATTACGATATCGTCCACCTGCAATTTACAAACAACGGTCCAATAAGTTGAATTCTTATTTAAAGTGGCCAACTTAGTCATTATATATACAGTTTTGATTTTTTTGCCATCTAATGAATTTTTTTTTTTTTTTTTAATGTTCTTAAGCCCTGTCTAATATATTTTTTTTCTATTTTATTGTATTTTTGTTTTTGTTTAATATTACATAAGTTCACCTATTTTTTCTAATTGTTTTAAATGTCAGAGTTTCTAATTTCTAATTTTGTGGTCTTCTAAAAGAACATCAATATTTTGAGCTATTGTTCTTTTTCTTTTTCAAGTTATTTTAAAATGATTTCTACTTATTAAAAATAAATGTCATACTATCGTTAGTAAATGTTATAATTTCACTCCATCTTAAATCTGTCAAATCAAAATGTTCAATTTACTGTCTTTTTTACAATCTTCAATATATTTTTGATACCTCGACACGTTATATTTTTTTTTGGAAAATGATAGTCTAACATTCTTGCAAATACATTATCTTCATTTTGCTCCGAATTGTAATTTCTAATAAAAAATATAGCTCTATGAGCAAAAGCTCATGTCATGATAAATCAGTCTCGACTGCTTATATTTACTTTCATTTCATTCATGTACATAGAAAATAAGATTCAATCCCTTTAACTGCAAATTAAAAAACTATTTTATTTTACTTATTATAACTATTTAGTTTAGTTCATCAACTTGAATAACGAATAAAAAAAGAAAAAATATATTATATATTTAACTCATTTAACTTTCTTACTAAGATGATATTTTTTTAGTATTTATAATAATATCAAGATTTTTATTCCTATTTTGGCATTTCATTTAGGGATTGTAGCCTAGCAAGATCGGGACTAGGTGAAAGCATCATCATGACGATATGGTGACGTTATATGCCCATGATAAAGTGCCTGCCTGCATCTCAAGGAAACTCCCATGTGGATACCCACCCCTTTTCCGTTTGACCCTCCACCATTTTCTGATTTTTCCATCCTCTTTTCTTTTCCTATATATATACAAACTCTTTTCTCTTCCTATATAAACATCACAAAACACCTTAAAAATTTCATTCCACCATTGAAATTTCAAATTCAGTTTACTCACTAGTATATTCAAGAAACAAAGGAAAAAAATCCAAAATATCAGAGACAAACATGTCCAACGTTGTCAAAGAACCTCGTACCGTTGTCAGAAAGTTTCTAGCCAGGCCTCAACATGAGGGAGTAGGAGCTACTGTCCGAAGAAGCATCGGAAGGTACTTATTTATGCAGCCGGCAGGCTTTTGTTATTGCTTTTCTCAGCAACATATCATATAATCTGCGCTAAGAAAAAGAATAGCCAAACAATCTAGTTGAATATACATATGAAGGTCTTATATTTATGTTTTCATTTTTCAGGTTTGAGCTGAAATATTTTGACCCTTTTCTTGTTTTGGATGAATTTTCAGGTTTGTGTTTTCTTTGAATCAAAATGACATTACAGATTACAGTTCTTGCTTATAATGAATGTTTTGTTTTTTGGCTTTTACAGTGTCTGCTCCTTCTGGATTTCCTGATCATCCACATAGAGGTTTGATTAATAAACCATTTAAATTTTTACTTAATCAGGTGGTTAAGATTTAATTTGGTTATTCATCTTACTTGATTATTTCTTCTTTTGTTTTACAGGATTTGAAACAGTCACCTACATGTTGCAGGTATATATATAGCCACCACATTGCTCACTTCTTGGCCACTCATGAAAATAACAAACTCATTTATTTAAATTGTTTTCAACTTGTCACTTCAAGTTAATCTTTTTATTAAAAGTCTAAAACATGCACTAATTTTATAAATCGGGTGACAGCAAGATTTGAACTCAAATCTTGCTTATCAAATTTAAAAAATCATTATGCAGAAATGGTCAACTAGATGTGATTGTGTAGATTAAAGAAACAACATATATTTTTCTTTATGCTAAAAAACAATTATGTTGTCGTTCTCAGCCGCCTCACTTGACACTTTTTGTCAAGTTGCTACAAGGAAGGGGAAAATTCAGACGACAACCAAAAAAAAAAAAAAAAAAAAAAAAATGCCAGTAAATCTTGCCGGCATGGAGCAGTTTCGTGTTTATAAATAATTGATAGTCGCACTTAATAAATACATAGATTAAGCTTTTAGACGAGATGATTAATTGTTTGATGTACAAATTCTTTTTAGTTAAGAAATTGACATAAATTGTTGTTAACAGGGAGCATTGACACATGAAGATTTTGAGGGACACAAGGGTACAATAGAAGCTGGTGATTTGCAATGGATGACTGCTGGAAGAGGAATAGTTCACTCAGAAATGCCTGCAGCACAGGGAACTCAGAAGGGCTTGCAGTTGTGGATAAATCTCTCCTCCAAATATAAAATGTGAGTAATTAATATCCCTAATTGCTAGATGATAACCACCCTCGTCTCAAAGATTGAGCTATTATTCTTCGTAAAACGAGTGGTTGAGAGACTCGAACAGATCAGGAACTTGTCTATTATATTATCCAATACGCATACCAAACATGTGCTCATCTTTATTCTATAACAGGATTGAACCAAGGTATCAAGAAGTAACAAGCAAGGACATAACAGAAGCTGCAAAAGATGGGATCAAGGTCAGAATCATAGCAGGAGAAGCACTGGGAATAAAGTCACCAATATACACTAGGACCCCAACTATGTACTTAGATTTCACTCTCAATCCAGGGGCTCAAATACAGCAACCTATACCAGTATCTTGGAATGCATTTGTATACATTTTGGAAGGGGAGGGTATATTTGGAAACTCAAGATCTTTGCCCATAACAGCCCATAATCTTCTTCTTCTTGGCGGCTCCGGTGACGGCCTTGAGGCATGGAATAAGTCATCTAAGTCCCTTAGATTCATCTTGGTTGGAGGTGAACCACTTGGTGAACCTGTTGTGCAGTTTGGACCTTTTGTGATGAACAGTCAAGAAGAAATTGACCAAACTATTGAAGATTATGAGAACTGCACTAATGGATTTGAGAAAGCTATGCACTGGAAATCTGAATCCCCCACTGTTTTTGGTTACTAGAAAATTTATTTATCCATGTTTTATCTTTGATACAATCCATCAAAAACTCGATATATGTACAATTTATATGAATGAATAATAACAAAATTTATAAGAATATTTATTTATTTGTTTAAATCTTATCTTTTAATTAGAATAGAAAGAGGTCACTTATATGCTTTATTTTGAAAGTTTCAATATGAAAATCATGTTTGGTCAACACGATTGCCTGTTCCCTCGGGCAAAATCTAAGTGCATAATTTGAAAACAAAGCCCAGTAATTAAAAGGGGGCAACAGTATTATCATCTTCGAAAGTTTAGTGTAAAACACAGTCCACAAATAGACATGTAATTCATGTGTGTCTTGTTCCCATGTCTCATTGCTCCCCTATTGCATCACTTCTCTAAATATTTAGAATAAACATCATCATAGCAAATAAAAAAATATCAATTAATAAACAAATAAAATGTTTTCAATTAAAATAATAAAATACTGTGATTTAATGGTCGATTTGGCTAAAAAATCGAGTCAAATATATTGAATCAAAATAGAGCCTAACATATAAAACTTAAGTTGTAAATGCATTTTTTTTAATAAAAAAAGGCTAAGCGTAAGGTCTGTTAGCAGACCATATGTCTATTAAGACCAGTCTATACCTATTAAATTGGTTTTTCCATTAAACTACTTCAATATTTCACAAATAGGCTCAAATTTATAGAAATTTAAAAAAAAAAAAAAAAAAAAAATCACAATTCATACTCAAATGTATGCACATGACATATTTATACCATAAAATCCACAATTTCTAATTTTCTACCATAAATTAAAGGAAGGAGAAATAATCATACAAGAATTTAGATGGGTTAGATTATAACTTTGAAATATTTCCAGTTTTGGGTTAATTTGACCAACGGTCATTGAAGTTACTTTTAAATTACAAAATGGTCACTAAAGTTCAAAAGTTTTGGTGGTGGTCACTGACGTTAGAATTCATTTCATTAATGGTCACTACATTAAATTTCTAATTTAAAATGGTGATGTGGCATGATGATGTAATATTTACTTTAGTCCTTATATTTTAATTAAGTCTTTCTAAAATTGTATCTTAGGTCTTTAATTTTTTACATCTTTACACTTTAGTTCCCAAATTTTTTATTATCTTTCAGTTAAGTCCTCAAAAAATTGTATCTTAGGTCATTCAAATTTTTACATCTTTATACTTTGGTCCCAAAATTTTCAATTATCTTTCAGCTAAGTCCTCCAAAAATTTCATCTTAAGTCCTTCAACTTTTTACATATTTACACTTTGGTCCTCAAATTTTTAATTATCTTTCAGTTAAGTCTTCTAAAAATTACATCTCAGGTTCTTCAGCTTTATACTTCTTTAAACTTTGGTCCCCCAAATATTATATAAAGTACATGAACTACCATGCAATAAATAAATGTCACATTATCATACCACATCACCATTTGAAATTAGAAATTTAATGAGTGACCATTAGTGAAAAGATTTATAACTTCAGTGACCACCGCTGAAACTTTTGAACTTCAGTGACTATTTTGTAATTTGAAGGTAACTTCAGTGACCGTTGGTGAAATTAACCCTTCCAGTTTCCTATACTTGTTTGAACTTGTTTTGAGATTAATGAGATATCAATTTTTTTGCAAAATAATGACGTCTGAAAAAATCATATTTTTTTTTCAGCAGTAACGTATAAGTAACAGAGATGAATTTGAAATCGTTTAAAATAAAATAAATAATAAGAAAATACAATGATATATTCAGTAATTTGCTTGTAAAATAGGTCAACCGCTATTCATATAAATTGGTCGGGTTATAGTCATTTACTACTGTTCCCACGCGATTTAATAGGCTTATGGTGAACTTTCATGTTAATTAAGGTACTATATTTCATTTCTACTATATTTTATTTCAAAGTGATCATTAAAATTGGAATTATATTTTATTTTGAAAATTCAATTAAAATCCTCTAGTTTTTGTGGTAGAATATGTGATGTGGCGTTGACGAGGAAGACTATCTCGTCAGACATTTTGTTTAGAAACAAATAATATTTAATCGAATAACTAAATTGAATCAAAAAGTAGATATAAGTGACCATTTTTAAACAAAATAAAGTTCAATGGCTAACAGGAAACTTTGCTCTAAAGTGAGTGACCACTGGTGTTTTTTACCTTTAATACAACAAAACAAATTTACCCTAATAATGTATTTGACATTAAACTGTAGAAATTTAAAAAATAACAAGAAAAATAAAATTTATATATTGTCTTCTACTAAAAAATTTAGTACAACATATCAAATATTTTGATAAGTATAACAAACGTGGAATTCATGAATGTTTTATTCCCGTCTCATTATTTTTTATAGCGCGAGTTCTCTAATATTTAGAAGAAACATAATCATCATAACAAATATAAATTTTCGACTCACTTGGTAAGATGCACTAATCGTAATTAACTCACCAGATGTTGTTAATACCAATAAGTGACAAATTGACTTCTAAGTTAAATTGAACATGATTAAAAAGAATAACTAATAAAAAATCTTAAAGTAATTAGTACAAATCGTCCCTACTTATTGATGTCATTGTGCAAATCGTTTCTATTTTTAAAATTTTAACATTTTCATTTTTCACCTTCACTTATGCTATTTCTTGCGCAAAATGTTATTTCCGTCCAAAAGTTGCCGTTAATGAACCTCACCAACATGATTCGTAATACAACTTAAGGATAAATTAGTTCAACTACATTTTTCACTTGTCTCCAGCACAAGCATCCTTCGTGACCTCTATTTTTCCAAGGCCAGATGACCCTTTATTCTTCTTGCCCATTGAACCAAGGTGAAATAAACACCTTACAATAGGTAAGCGAAGATAATAAAGTAGAGAAGAAAGCTGGAATTCCAAAAATCCGTGCTTGAGCATGAAAAAGGAACTCCGAGTGAACGGTAACTTGCAATGCGGTAAATCACAGATATGGAATAGAAGATTCCAAATAAAATAGGCACGAACTCCAAAAACCACTAAGGAATAAATAAATTGCAATAAATGGAGTTCAATAAGCTTGCATCTATTAATGCTGTCGGTAGAGATTGAAAATATCAAAGAAAAATACAGTAGAAATTGGGCTCCTGAAGAGAACTTTATCTCTCTAAGACGAGAGCTTCTCTCTCTAACCCAATACACATTTCTAAACACAAATCATTGTAGACAATTACAAACCAAATCACAATAAGTATGATGACAACCAAAAGTCACAGAATCAACAACTATAGTATAAAACAAAACAAAAATTTATGGTAAGTGGGTGGATCATCTTTGGGCTGTCTGAAACTTGGAAGTGGCATTTCTTTTGGTAGAAGAAGATTTGATATCATATCTGTAATATAAACATGGGAAAAATTTCTTCAACGAAATTCTGGGAAAAAGGGCGAAACTTCCAGAAATGTGCGTTTGTTTATTGATGTTCTTTGGTTTGAACTAATTTACCCTTAAACTGTATTACGAGTCGTGTTGGAGAGGTTCATTAACGACAGCTTTTGGACGGAAATGACATTTTGAGCAAGAAATAGCGTAAGTGGGAGTAAAAATGCCAAAATTTTGAAAGTATGGACGATTTGCACAATGACTTCAATAGATATGGACGTTTTGTGCTAATTATCCCAAATTCTTAGGCCTTGTTCTCTTTGCTGTTTTCAGAGTATTTTCAATTTTCAGTTTTTCAAAACAGTGAAAACATATTTACTTAACCATTTTCAAAAATGTATTTATCCAAACACCAAAAAAATTTACACACAAAATGGAAAATGGAAAAAATGCGTTTTCATCATTTTTCTCTACAAAATGAAGCGCAAACCTAAAACACGGGAAACACTTCTGCTCATTCCATTTCAAATCCTTTATCTTCCATCTTTCTTTTTCCTTCATTTCAAGTACGCATCTCTTCCATCTCTCTTCTTCCTTCATTTATCTTCCTTCTCTCAAAGCATTCTTCACGTCCCATAGTTTGTATGTATTTTCAGGTGGAATTGGACAGAAGTAGTCCCCTACGATTCTTACGACTAAGAAGAAAGCGGCATTGCTAGAGCCTGTCTCTCAGTTTCTTGGCCACATGTGTAAGTTTCTTTCAACAAAGATTTGATTATTTGCATTTTTAGTACAAAAATTGAACTGGGTTTGCTGGGTTCTTTTTGATTTTTTACTTTCTGTGATTTCTTGAATTGATTTATGGTTGGTCACGTGCTATACTACGAAAATCCAGGAAATAATATTAACAGATATTTACTTACCATATTTGATATTTACCTTGTTGGTAGAATTGTATTTATAGAAAGATATCATATATGTAATATTTATTTATTTAGATAGATTCCTTTTTCTACTAGTATATATACATTGTACTCATGTAATATTCATTCATTCAATTAAATCAATACAGAGAATTATTTCTCCACACATATTTTCTCTCATATTTTACAATAATTGAAGTTTGTATGGTATTTTTAAGTACAGAAATTAAACTAGGTATGTTGGGCTCTTTTTTATCTTTTATTTTAATGTGATTATTTGAATTGATTTATATCTGTAATTTAAAATCTCTATTTACTTGAGTTTAGAGTTGTGATGATTGAACTATTCCTCAATCAAAACCCAAACCCAGAACATAATTCTAGAAATCCAATGTGAAACTCAAATAAAGACTCCTGCCAAGATTGAATTATTAGTCATTTTAAATAATTGTTTTTTTGCAATTAAAGAAATAGAAGAATTTGAGATTCAATTAGGTGTATAAACTTGAATTTGATTGGTTTCCGATTGATAATTTCAAAACTAGTCTTGTGGGCTTGTAAGCATATTGGGCACCCTCCCTTCTTAACAAAGAATTCCTTAACCCTGATTTAGCTTAATCAAGTAGACTTGTTATAAATTTGTTCAAGTCTCACGTGGCTCATATAGTTTATTTTTTCTTCATCATGAGGGAGGAATTGAATGTGGTGATCTCAATTCAGTTAGTTCATCAACTTGTGGATCAGCAGTTAATGAGTTATTGAAACCAAGGTCCATCATGAGACCGGCAAAATCAAGAAATCTTAAACCATCTAATCATATGTCAGATGATTCAATAACCCCTCAACGTCAATCTTTCCTCGAAGATTCCCGTGCATCTCCAAATTATTTGAAGGCAACGAGGTGTTTCGGGAAGAAATTGCATTTTCAAGCAAGTCCTTAGAATTCTGAATCTAGCTTTGACAGTAGTAATCAAAGTAATAAAAAGTAGAGTGAGAGTTTACTAATCTGTTGTCTTGCATTCCATGATTGTATTAGTGCTTTCTAATAACGATACTGTTGATTTAACATAAAGATAAAGCAGAATTGAACATTCAGAAAAACTGGAACTTAGCAGCCCTTGTAAGTTGCTGCCATTTATCTTGTTACACATATAACGCATGTTGCATGTGTTATTTGTTCAAGAATAGCCTCAGGAAAAGAAAAATATGTTGGAAATTGGTTTAAAATGTTGATAAAATTAACTAAGTGACTTTATGTCAACTTAGCCAAATATACAAGTCCCGACCCAATCCGTTTAGGCAAATTTGTTTGCCACTTCGACGTACGCTTCGGGGGCAACGCCCCCGGAACGGGGATCGACCTGCCCGGTCAGGTCGCGGGGGTCGAAGGGGCAGCGCCCCTCGTGGGGGCTCGGGGGCAACGCCCCCGGACAAAAAAAAAATTCAGATTTATCTGTATGTTTAAAGGGTATATTTGGCATCTCGAAACCAATATCGAATGAATGAGAAATTACGAAAAAAAGGACAAAATCGGGTCAAATGTTTGACCATGCGATCGCACAGGTATGTAAACCTGCGATCGCAATATGGCTAAAATTTTAGCAGAGTGTATTTTGGTCCTTCCATGCGATCGCAGGAGGCAAAGCCTTGCGATCGCATGGTTAATCTGGGTGAAGTTCTATTCCATTTTTTGTACTTTGCGATCGCAGCTTGGTTAAACCATGCGATCGCATGGGTTTGCGTGAACAGACATGTCCTTTTGAAGGGTTGCACGATTTGGTTCATTCCTTTTCGTTTCCAACCAACTCTCCAACGTTAAAAAAGGGCCATGAACGTCCATTCTGCAGACATATTGATACAGAAACGATTGCAAACATAAATCTCTCATTCATTTCATCCTTGAACCATTTTTTATTGCATTAAAGTTGCATAAAATCTGGTTTTCCATTTCATTCATCCATTGGAGTACAAAAGCCATCCTTGGTTCGCTGTACTTGAGTCTTTGTTATGCTACAAAACTCAAGCGAAACCGTTGTATCTTGGGAGTCATTTGCCAAATACCGAAAGCACCTTGCGGGGCAATTTGACTTAAGGACAAAGAGTGCAACTCTTGCTTCGGTTTTTCTTCTTCATTTCCAGATTTTCGGTTCTTGTTTGTTATTGCTTTGGGTCACTTCCACAGAATTCCGCCAACAAAATAAAGTTGTATGAATGTGTTAGTTGTTCAAGAATTTAGTTAATCTCATGATCTCTTTCGTATTAAATCGTCATTATGATTTTTATGTCATATCTTCTATCCATTGTCTTCTTTGCATAATGGAGCATTCCTCGTAATCTTGAGCCATACTTTCCAACTCTAATAAATAGTGTCTTCAAGTGCAAACCAAATAAATTCATATAAGCCCAATTTTGATTTCATGTTCACAAAATATTGATTTCCGTGAGAACAATTTGTATCTAATATTCGTATATATTGAATTCTTTGATGTAATTTCATTTACCAGGAACAATCTTCTAAGTGAGTTTGCCTTTAATATTTACTTCTATATTTTATAATTTTTGCCAAATTTAATTTAAGTTTTGTTTTTCGTAACTGGAAAAAAAATATTTCTAGATTCACCAACTTCAAAATTTATATGTTATTTAATACTATATTAACATTAAATTATTAAAATTTGTTGAATAATCAAATTTTTTGAATTAAATATTACAAAAAAAGATTTTCAAAATTTTAAAGTAAACGTGTTTTCCTTGAGAAACAGTTTTTCAAAATGCAAAAGAACGTATTTTCAGCAATCTCAAAATAGACACTAAAAACATAAAACTGAAAATAAATTCAAAAATTCAAAACTAAAAATTGAAATACAAAGAACGGCCCTTTATATATTGTTTTTTACTATTCAATCTATTAATGCATATCGATTATTTTTAAATATTTTATTATTGTCTGTGCAAATATTATTATTATTATTTTCTCAAATAGAAAACGCCGGAAAAGTAGCCCCCACCGCATCCTGGGCTCTTTTCATTAGTGGGCTTGATTCTCTGGGCTTTCCCCAACCCAAATAGAAAGAGAGGGGAAATATGATTATTCGCACAGCAATTCATTACATAAATGTTCGTCTGCAGTAACCCAATAATCAGCTCAATTTCTCATTTGTTGAAATAAAAATTGAATTCCGCAATTGAAACCAGTAACGTGATTACGTGAAATAGTTTCACTCGGGTAACTTTAATTTCATGTTCTTGATTTTTTGAATTACTTTACACGTATGTGCATTCGTATATGTGCATTTTATCGCATATCTTGTGTTCGATGAAATTCCGCACACGGATACGTTTAGATGCTGTTCATATTTCGATTCATAAACCCTATAGTATATTGTTTAATTAGAGCAGGCAAATATTAGGTTCATATTTGTGTTTTGTAGTGATTTGGATACTGAATATTAATTCCTAATATTTTAGAAGTTAGAATTCTTCAAGTCTGTTGTTTATATTCATGGCCAGTTGTTTACAAATAGGTATGATATGAAATCTAAGGATTAATCACCACTGAGATAGAATGTTGTATTCACTGCTAAACAATTGCCCAGACGGATTTGTATATACTTTGTCCTTTTGTATGTAGTGATTTTGTAGAAAGAACAAGTTTACATTTGGATATTTCAAGATAATTTTGGAAGATTATATTGTCGTTTTATTTTTGTCTCATGTGTGTTTTTGAATAAATTTACTTTGCTGAAGAGAACAAGTACAGATGGTGTCGTGCTTCCCCTCAACGCCTAAGAAGCTGGCTATAACAGTGGCATACTTCCTTGGTGGAGCCTCATTGTTTGCATTTGGTTTGCATCTTTCACATGTAAATGCTGCTCCCCAACAAGCTCGAATCAAAGCTAGAAATGACTTTGTTAGAGAGAGATTGAGAAAGAAATATGGCAACGGAACAGATACGAGTGTGCTGCCTAAATGACCATCACGGTATAGTGAGAGCATGATTGGCTAAGCTTGAAAAGTTTATCCAAAGATATCGATAAATTAAAAGTTATTTAAAAGTTACTTTAGAGTTTCAAACATGCTTTTAACATATTAAATATTTTGAAATTATATTATCATGGCATACCGCTTCATTCTCCTGATATTTGCATGATGTTCAACTTGTTTATTATAATACCAAACTTACACTCTCTTAACTAAATTAAATTTTCCTGTGTGATCCCTCATTCATGTCTCTTAACTTGCAGACTCTGCATGTTACAGGTTGATTTTTGGGGGCAATTCAGCAACGAACCTCTCAATACGTTACAAGTAGAAACTGTGGTGGTTGCATTTTACATCAGTTCCTGTTTCAAAGAGTTGAATGCAAAGAGGTTGGGCAAGTTTATGAATGACTTAAAATAATCAATTCGTGATGCATCTCCAAGACAGCTGATCATTCATTAATCCCTATGGATTCACACTGTATGCATTTGTCCCAATAATTCTTAGGAGTCGAAATGTACGTTAACATTTGTTTTTACTTTTGGCAACAGTCATGTAATTCACTTCGTACATTCTCTGGTCAACAGTTGCTTATGCTAAGTAACAGCTCATGTTCTTGTTATTCATTTCTTTTCCGCAGCACAAAGTTGTTAGTGGTTAGTCGGTTTTGTAGAATGAGCTGTTGGTATTTTTGACAGACTATAAGAACTGCATTGTGTTGGGTGAGTTGGGTGTGGGTGATTGATTTTAGGCATAACATATACACTTTTACCAAAGTTTGTGAGGTCAAAGAGAGAAGATTAGCTGATAGATTTCCTAATACTGTATACAGTGAAATGCTACCGGTACAGGCACTATTTAATGATGGAGATCAGTGGAATGCTACCGGCTTGCCCCAGAATGAATGAACAGTTGGAGCTCATAAGAAACTCCCCACCGAGGAGTTCTATTCTATTTGGCTATACTAAAGTTCTTCCTCCTTACCTTACCCCACTACACGTAACCTACGCCTGTTGATCAAGATGCATTGCGATTTCCTCTTCTGTTGACACACCAAACTCCCAAGTATGACCTAAGATGGGAAGGAGATAACTACTAGTGTAGACAGGCGAATTCACTTCACCATAACAAAGAACCCACTACTACTTATATCCGGGCCACTCCTGTTAGTTCAAAGTTGAAATAAAGGTCTTTCAAGTATTTGACAAGAGGTGTTAGTATAATCATCTTTGATAGGAAGTAACTTGCGTAAAGTAGGGCTAACCCTCAAGGGCCAAACAAAGCACAGTTTCATTTATTTTTGCTTCAAGATAAGGGAGGCCTGTTCACTTGGACGCACCAACACAAAAACAACAAAATTATTAGCATAGCAAAAGCAGTATTGTAATGCTATTACCTAGAGAACCGGAATAATAATATAACATTGCTAGAAAATTCATTACACGACGGTTGTTAAAAATTTCAACCAAATAGAGAAGATCGAGATGTCTTAAAGAAAAAGTGAGAGAGAAGAATTTGAGGGAAACATTTTTTGAGTTCGAGACAAATTTAGGAAGCCCCACTGGCACCCTTTCCTTTCTTCCTTTGAAGTTTCTTCATGTAAAACTCCAACTCTTTTCCCTCCAAAATATATCTAATCAAAAATATCAAAAATTCATCACCAGGGAAACAAATCAAGCTTGATAGAGGATCATTAAATAAACAATCAACATGAAGAAACTGATACTAAGCAGAGCATTAGACTAAATGTTTTAAGCTGATAATGATCAGAACCATGTATTAGTCTTGAAATAAGTGATCACAAATGATTATTTATTAGATAAAAAGTCATCTAGAAAAAAATTGTAGCATCTAGTGAAACAAATTAACATGTTATTTTTATGTTTTAAACCATCCCAGTGGATAATAACAAAGTTCTACGAATGTTCTACACACCAAAAAATAAATAAATAAATTGGGCAAGCTTGATTTCAGGTGGCTATAGTATTTCATTCAACATACACCCCTATCTGTTCCATTGGACTAGACTAGTATAAATTGCTTACCGCGGTGGGATGCGATCGTAGGGTTACAATTCAAATTCTAACAGATAAATTTTGCAAAAGAGATAAGAAGAAGACATAGTTGAAAAGAAGAGATTTGAGAAGATGGGTTGTTAACTTTTGATGATGACAGACGTATATGCTTTTTTGTACGAGTATGGGTGAAAAACTCCCTACAATCATTGATTTAAATTTAAATAATTCATTTCTTCTCTTTTAGATAAATGTGGTATGCTCTTAGCTCCTCTTTGAATTACACTTATATGTGGCAAAAAAATGCTACGGAAAGACATTAGTCGGCACATCCAGAAAGTACAATGATGCACAGTGCTACATGGGTATGATTTGAATGGGGAACGGCGACGATATTTAATTCTATGGTCAAGAAATAAAGGAAATACAGAGGAATATACATACCCATCAGCACGACCACACTGGCCAGGGCGTGAAGAGATTGCAGCTAAAAGACGGCCACTGCTGAATTGCTCCTCGACATGTGGGTCAAGCTTGCGATCCTGTTGACGCTTCTGCAGTTTTCTCTGGACATGGTTGCTTTTCTTTGTCTCTTCTACAGCACCCTCGGCCTCCTAAAACAGAGTCGAACAAAATCATGCCCAGAGATCAGAGATGTGATTTTGGTAAAAACTATGACCATATTATCCAAAAATCACATGCATAACGTTGAGCTATGCTCATTTTTTATCTTAGAATTAGGTTACAAATTCTCCTCTCAGAGAATGTACA
Source organism: Forsythia viridissima (assembly GCA_030279155.1). Taxonomy (NCBI): domain Eukaryota; kingdom Viridiplantae; phylum Streptophyta; class Magnoliopsida; order Lamiales; family Oleaceae; genus Forsythia; species Forsythia viridissima. The sequence continues at coordinate 3,184,189 of CM059033.1, forward strand.
TTTGTAATTTAACGATGTGCAATTGATGTTAACTGTGCTTGATATTGTCCACATGTATTTTGGTACTTGTCTAACAAACAAGGTCTTCCTATGTCCATTGCCCAAATCTAAGGAAAATGACACCTCCCAACATATTCTAATGACTGTATGGTTCATGATGGACTTAGATGCATCCCAGTCTTGTACATCAACATAAGTATCAATGTGGATCAATTACATATTGGTAAGTGTGTAATCAAAGGCCCAAGTAAATGGAATTTAAAACATAATCGCTCGAGAATGAGCTGACTAGGCCGAATCAGAATGGGAATGGCTATGGTTGTTCCAATTTTCATTCATGACTGCAACTACTTTTCTTCTTCAAAATTCTATAAACCATAACTACAAAAAGAAAAGAATTTCTTTACATCAGAAAGAAAAAGAACGTTGTTTCTCTTCCTATTTTTTTTATTTGAGACAACTACAGCAACACTCCTGAGCTAACTAATTATTGCACACCCCTGTTTCAAAAATTACGTAGAGATTCAATTACGTTTGTTTTGCACAACATATTCTCACTTATTAGTTTCTAAGGCCCTTCTCAGAAAGAAAAAATATCATAATTCCTGAACTCTTCTTATAAAACAAAGAACAATAAAATCATCTTTCCCAAGCTAGTCCCCCTCCCCAACAATTCAACAAACCTGGGGAGGGGCCTGTGTGGGGGTAGTGGGGGGCATGGGAAGATGATTTTTTCTATAAAAAAAAATCTTTTTGTCGTAAGGGCAGTTGTGTGTTATTCAATTTTTTCCTCGTAAAAGCTTTTAAGATCCATAAAAGGGGAAAGTGGTGCAAAACAAACCTCAAGGGTGTCTTTGTAATTTTCGAATTGAGAAGAGGTTTCTCTATAATAGTCAATTTAACTCAAGCTGTCTCTGTAGTTGTCTCTTTTTATTTCAAAAACAGTCGAGTTTGTATTTACAGTTATGCCAAAAAAAAACATGGAGCCTACTTTTATGTATCATTACAGATTGTGATGCTAAGTGAATCTAATATCGAAATCATTAACTTTATCCGAATCTAAATTATGTATTTTGAAGATAAGTTTGATTGCAACAGTGTCAACAAAATCCATCTTGCCACTACTTCACGAGTTGCATAACATTATTTCACTTAATTGCAATTCTTATATTATTCTACATGTTTTTATGTTTTCATAATGTCTAAGCCATCGGCACGCAGAAAACATGCACATAGCAACTGAAAACATTCCAATAAGTCATGATTGATAAGGAAAGATGGGAACCTATACAGCAACTATGAACCACATTTGAGATGTAATTGTTGAGCCACAAAAGAATCACGAGTACATTTGTACTCAAGCATAACGCCTTCATAGATGAAAGGAAAAACCATTAAACAAAGTAAAGGGTCAGTACCTCTCCTTCCTTCTTGGCGACAGCCTTCTTCTTGCGACCAATGTCAACTCCATAGTGCTGAAGATACCACTGTTTAAACGGTGCAGCATCCACCTGAACAATTGCGGTCTTCACCAAAGTCTGGGTCCTGACCAACTCATTATTCGAAGCATTATAAACCACATCAAGAATACGAGTCTTCCGGGTCACAGCCTCGCTACCCCAAGAGTAGTTCCCTGTGTCCAACCTCAAGGCACGCCATTTCACATTACCTCCTCGAACCCTCACCCTACGCACTGTCTTGTTACTCGACAACTTTGTGTTTGCTGGCTGTCTCCCTAGCTCGTACCTTGGAACAGACAAGTACGTTAGAAAAAAAATCTCAGGCAGCTCAATGGACGAAGCAATCAGACTAACAAACTGTTATAGAAATCAAGGGGTTATATGCGTCTATGTTGAATTGAGAGCTTGGACTTAAATGTGATTTTTTCTAATTCCCATGCGTGAAACCACAATGCATGCAAACGAAATCCTGGCAATCTGGAATATAGGATTTGAGATGAGTCCATCCATTAGCAAAACATTAAATCTGATCCAAACAAATCTAAGAAATTTAAACATTGAATATAAGGTTGAAGCTATCATGTTCTTTGAAAAATGAACACGGAGAACACCAATTCCCTTCATAATTTTGCCTTCCCATATGAAATTACACGATTTCTACAGTAACCGGTGGATAAAAAACACAGAATATCAATACACAGAATTAGTGACGAGCAAAGAAAGAATTACAAAATTGATTAATTCCAACAAGGTATTTTCAATTGAAAATATAACATACTATTTTAGGCGACGATCAGAATCCCATCTATCAATATATCAAATCAGTAAGAGGACGATTATAATAGTTTTCGAAAAGGAAAAAAAAAAACTCGGAACAAAAAAGAAGTGATAAGAGCATATTCATTATTTTTAACGAAAATTACTCTCTCTTCTTCCTCCAAGCCTTCTTCTTTCCTCCAGTGGCACGCCTCTTGTGCATGGAATCCCGTGAAATACCTGTACATTTACACCATCCCCGTTAATTTTAACAAGTAATTCTAAGGCATAAATTAAATTTAAAAATCTATTAGGACATTATATGCGTTGATTTATTTCATCACCCATGGTTTCCGGCGGTAGTTTCTAGGGTTCCGGTGAATCCCCCAGCGGCAGCACAGAAGAAAAATCGGAGGAAGTGCAACAGGGAAGAGAACTGGGGTTTTACATCCTAACTGAAAACCCTAGTTGGAGAAATTGCACAGATGCCCTTTCACTTTTTAAAAACAACATCGGCGTCCTTGTAAATAATCATTAATTGCATCCACCTACACATATTTATAATAGACCACACTATCCCTCTATGTTACTGTAAATTAAATTATGTGTGATTGAAGATTTGCTCGTGTAGAAAGATAATAGTTGTTGACCTCCAAAAATGGCTGCCAACAGGATCCCCAAGCTACCTCTGCCTACGTGGATTATCCTTCCTATCAAGACTGCCACGTGGTTTGCTCAACCACGTAGATATACCTTGGTCCGAGCGGGAGAAGAACAAAAGGTCAAGGACCTTACAAGACAAAGGTGACAGCCTGAGGGCCTCGGACTAACAAGTTCCCAAGCGGTTAGGACACTTGAGAATCGTTAGAATAAAGGACTTGTTATGTATAGACTGAGAGTAATATTTTCAACATCCTTTTCTTGTGGTTATGAATTGGGTATTTATAGGCCGGTTCCCTTTAATCTTTTCGTCAATTCGCGACACGTGGCTCAATCCAGGGGACTTTGTAGTCTTGTCATGTCCCATCCTTGGCGTCACAACACCATTTAATGGGGGGGGTCTTTTCCAGCCGTAATCTAAAAAAGGCTATGATGGCGACAGGCCGCGGCTTGCAGACTGACCCTCCTGTCCCTTTGCGTCTAATCAGCGGCGTGTCGGGGAGGATTCGGAACATACCGCGTCGGACATTAGCTTCGCTGACCTAAACTGCCTCGGAACGGGGCTAACCGAATGCGGGTTGGTTCGTGTTTACGTGGAATTCCAGGTGGGCTTGACTTGCCCACGTGGGACTGGGGCGTAACAATAGTCCCCCAAGTCCAGGCCCCAATCATTTATGTGGGGTGATGGGCTTGGTGAGAAAAAGGGGTGAAAAGTTATGGGGTAGGGGCGGCATGTTCTCGCACTAAAGATCATTGCAAGGAAATAGTCCCAAAAGCAGGGGACCATACATTTATGTTGAGTGCCCTGCTTTTCGCAGATGGAGGGCAATTCACGTAGAAGCCCTCACGGAAGAAGCAGAAAGCAGAGGCAGTCCCGGATGGGTGGCTTTCGCTCAGTGCCGAATCGCAAAGGAAGAGGCACATGGCGGAGGTAGTCCCAAGTGGGGGCCTAATGTGCCGAATCTTTAAGGAAGAGGCACATGGCGGAGGCAGTCCAGAGTGGGGGGTCCTTCGCAATGTGCCGAATCGATAAGGAAGAGGCACATGGCGGTGGCAGTCCCGAGTGGGTGCCCTTCGCACCGTGCCGAATTGATAAGGAAGGGGCACATGCGGATTGCTAAAAACTCCCGAGTGGGTGCCCTTCGCACCGTGCCGAATTGATAAGGAAGGGGCACATGCGGGTGGCAGTCCCAGGTGGGGGCCCTACGCAATGTGCCGAATCTTTAAGGAAGAGGCATGTGGCGGAGGCAGTCCCAAAGTGGGGGCCATGTGCCGAAGCCCAAATGTCGGGTATTGAAGCGTCATTGCTGTACTTGGAGGAAGCTTGCAGGGGAAGGCAAGTGCAATGATTATTTGGGCCTGGGGAGTATGGAACGTCACGTTGGTCGTGCCGAAAAGACGGCCGCAGGCATTAAATGCGTTGCAATCGTCAGAGGTAAGTCTGCGAAGGACTCGACGCTCTTCCACGCGCGCGTGGTGGCGGTTCAAAGAATCCAGGCCGTCGATTGGATCTTGTATGCGCGGCTATTTGAATTCGAGGGTTCAGATTAACTGTGTCGTGTACGGCTTGGATAGATCTTAATTATGATCCGACGGATGGGGGTTTGGGTGCATTTGTTTATATAAAGGGAGGCACTGATAAAGTTTACAACTATTGTGATTCGCTTTGAGCCTTATACCGGAGAAGAAAGGAAAAAAGTAACCAGACTTCCGGCCGGCGTATTTGAGTGAGAAAAAAGAGTGTTGAAGCGTTGCCGACATTGGAGTTTCCTAGTTGTTACTTAGGTATCCCCTAAACTCTTCCTCTGTCCCTTTTAATTTCTTTTGGGATTTTGTGCTCTCAGCGTAGGTGGGGGGGAAATGCCTATTGTGGAAGAAATCGCCGAGGCGTCTAGCCATTCAGTGAGGATGGTAGTGAGCATGTCTCCGGAGGTATCTCCGTCGGTGGCCGAAGTGAGGCCGCTTCGAAGTATTGACCCTCAGACCGGCGAGGAGTTGGCTGTGGTACCGGGGGGAGGTGTTAGCTTTCCCACGCCCCTGTTGGGAAACGCGGTCGGTGCGTCCGAGCCGTCTTTTAGTGGTAGGTGGGCGGCGATGGATTTTCCGTCGGTGGTGACCGAGGTTGATCTAAGGAATATCAGGAGGATGTTTCAGGTTTCCAGCGACGTAGAGCTCCACGTACCCGGGGCCCATGAGAGGGCCTGCCACCCGCGAGAGGGTTGTGCTGCCTTGCACTGCCAGTCTTTCAACGTCGGGATGAGGCTCCCTCTCGATCCGTTCTATAGGAGAGTCCTCGGAGCATACGGCTTGGCCCCCACTCAGGTATCTCCCAATGGCTGGAGCCAGATGGCTGGGAGCCTATATCTTTGGTTCAGGCACTCTCTCGGGTTTGAGATGCCTCTCCATGTATTCCAGACGGTATACCTCCCGAAGAAGATGCCGAAGAGGAAGGATAAAGGGGAGGAACATGGATGGTATTATTTTGGACCGTGGGGGTCTCATAAACCGTTTGTGCTAGACTGTCCCTCGTCCATTAAGCGTTGGAAAGAGGAGTGGTTTTGGGTGTCGGGGAACTGGCAAAGGGTGATCAAGGACTCGGAACCCAACTTGAACGTGCCTACTTTCTACGGATTTGCGAGTGAGTGACTCAGGGGATCCGGAATATACATATGCGGGTGGTGATGCTAACGCGTGATTTTTTTTTTGTTTTTGCAGAGGTTCTTCCTCGCTGTGAGCTGTCAGAAGAGGAGTTGGACATCGTCCGTGCTATTTACGGATATCCGACGGCGCGGAGGCGATTCGACCGATTGCTGAAAACTCCGAGGAGCCTGATCGAACTGGGGCACATGGCTAAGAAAGGTAAGCCGATGTGTGATTGCTTTGACTGTTAATTTGCTTAATACTCTCTGACAATGTTCTCTTTTTTGAAGCTGATTTTGAGCAAGGCAAGAGGCCTACGCCATCGCTGGCTAGGCTGATGGCTTCGAAAGTCAAAGAGGTCCGACCGGGCTCTTCTGAGGACAGCCGACAGAAGAAAGTTCTGGAGGAGATAAGCCGGTCGGCGGCTAGAGAAGACGCGCAACGGACGGCTGCTAAGTCGGGCGTGGAGGAAGTTTCTTCTGATGAAGAAGAGCCGTTGGCCAAGAAGAGGAAGTCTGACTCCTCGGCTGCGAGGAAAAAGGCCCCCGTTCCCGAAAGAGCGTCAAGGGAGGCGAGGCAAGGTGAGTCTACCGGGAAAGGGAAATCGGTAGAGGTGGTTGAAGGGGTAACCGTTTTTCCCCCAAACCCCAAGCAGAGGAAGCTAGCAGTGACCGCGACGGGGGTGGTCGTTGCCTCAGACAATCCTCCTGCCAGCGGTCAAGAGGCGGTTGGAGGATCCTCAGCTGCGGGGGAACTTCCCGAGTCTCGCTCGCGGGGAATGTTTGCCAAGCTTGTTGGGAACCTGGAAAGGAGGCTCCCCGGTCCTCAGACTAAGGACCTGGCATTGTACCCGGCGATGGGGGCCGAGAGTTTCCAGAAGTACATAAACAAGCCGTGGAAGGCGTTTCTCAATGAGAGAGATGCAGAGGACTGGATGGAGGCCTCTCTGGCCTGTTCTGTGCGTTCGGCTGCTGTTCAGCTGAAATCTCTGATGGCACTGAGAGAGCTGAAGAAGAAAACTGATGCTGCTATGGCCAACGCCTCTGAGTCTGATAAGATGAAGTAGTGCCTAGACAATGCGGTCGCCCTGGCGGAGAGCGCAAAGTTGGCCTATGAGAAAGCCAGGCAAGAGATGGCTGAAGCGGAGAGTCAAATAGCGGCGCTGACTAGGAGACTTGACGATGCTCTGAATGCACAGAACATAGCCTCAAATGCCTTGGAGGCCGCGAATGAGGATAAACGAAAGATGGAGGCCGAGGCTTTGCAGAGGCAGGAAGAGATATCCAAACTGAAGCAAGAACTGGACGAATCCCTCAAGGGGAAGGCTGACGCCGAGGTTCAGAATGCTTCATCTTTGCTGGAGGTAGAAGTTTTGAACCGAAAGCTGCAGAGTGCTGAGGCTGAGTTTGTCGCCAACTTCCATCAGACCGAGGCATATGCTAGCTTCTCCAATTATTTTGCTAGCGTGGGCCATCAGGAGGTGCTTGCCTCTCTCCGAGCGGACTACCCGGACCTGGACTTGTCGCTGCTGGAAGCGAAGTTCCCGCCTGTTGAGTTAGGGGGCGAGGAGGGAGGTGGGGATTTAGATTAGGGATGTATTCATTTTTTCGAAGCGTCAGTTTGTAATTCCGTTACTTTGTAAAGTGCAATGTTAAGCCTTCGTTTCTCTTTTATTATCTGATTGTTTATCCCCCCCTTTTTTTCGTTGAAGATAGCGCTTGTCCTCGATAACGCGTCGATAATAAATAACTTGAACGAACTAATCGACATACAAAGAGTCATAACAACGCTTCGTCAATAGGTAACTTTTAACTGACATCCCAAGTCATGGCAATGCTTCAGTGATGAGTAATACATTTAACCAATATATTAAGGCATAATAACGGTTCGGTAATAGATAACAGATTCAACTGACATGCTAAGGCATGATAATGCTTCGGTAATAAATAACGAGCTATTTTAACAATCTTGCGAAGATAGGCATAAGCGCCACCTTCTATATAAGGCAAGAAACTACGTTTGAGATAGTTCTCTTTGGCGGTCCTTATTGGTAGTATTGACGCAGATGCTCTGCATTCCAAGGGTGGGGTTGTTTCTTAGCGTCGAGGCTTTCAATCTGATACGTCCCAGGTCTGACCTCCCTAATGATTCGATATGGCCCTTCCCAGTTGGGACCTAGGGTTCTGGTTCCTGGGTCTTTGCTGGAAGGGAACACCCTTCTCAGGAACAGGGTTCCTAGGCGATACGACCTCGCTTTCACCCTTTTGTTGAAGTACCGGGCCATCTTCTTTTGGTACGTGGCCAGCTTGACTTGGGAGGCGTCTCGCCGTTCTTCGAGCAGGTCGAGGCTGGACCTCATGAGCGACTCGTTGTTCTCATTGAATAGAAGACGGCGAGGCGAAGGGATTCCGATTTCAACCGGGCTAACCGCTTCTGCCCCATATGCTAAGGAGAAGGGGGTTTCCCCCATTGCGGTTCTTGCGGTGGTTCTGATTGCCCAGAGGACATGGGGGAGCTCGTTAACCCAAGCCCCTTTAGATGCCTCGAGCTTTCACTTGAGGGTATACTTAATAGTTTTGTTGACAGCCTCCACCTGACCGTTAGCCTGTGGGTGATGAGGGCTAGAGAAATGCTTAGTAATTCCGAGCTCCTCACACATGCCTCTGATTTTCTTGTTGTCAAACTGTCTCTCATTATCGGAGACCAGGGAATGAGGGATCCCAAATCGGCATATGATGTTTTTCCATATGAATTTGGAGGTGTTGGCCTCTGTGATTCTTGCCATAGGCTCGGCTTCGACCTATTTTGTGAAATAGTCGATGGCGACTAAAGCGTGACAGGCATTCCCCCTACCCCTTGGCATGGGACCGATGAAATCTATCCCCCATTTCGCAAAGGGCCAGGGGCTGGTCACTGCTGTAAGCTCTTGATGAGGCTGACGCGGTATAGTGGCGAAGAGCTGACACTTATCGCACTTCCTCGCGTGATTTAAGGAATCCCTTTTTAGCGAGGGCCAGAAGTACCCCTGTTTGAGGATTTTTTGTGCTAAGGCCAAGCCCCCGGTGTGGTTGCCACAGATTCCTTCGTGGACTTCTCGGAGGATGTAATCGGCTTCATTCATTCCAACACACCTGAGGAGTGGTATGGAGTAGCCTCGTTTATACAGCACGTCGTCAGATAATACGAAGTGGGCAGCCCTTCTCCTCAGTTTTCTTGCTTCTTCTTTATCCGGGGGGAGTGTTTGGTTTTTTAGAAAAGCGAGGATGGGATCCATCCAGGTGGTGGTTTCCTCGACCCACATCACTTCCGCGATCGCCTCTATGGATGGCTTTCGGAGGCGTTTGATGGGGACCATCTTAAGGAGTTCTGAGTCTTTACTACTTGCTAGCTTAGAGAGTGCATCTGCGTTGGCGTTTTCAGCCTTCGGTACTTGGATAAGTTCGAATTTTTCAAAGTTGGGGATGAGGTTTCTTACTAGTTCCAGGTAGGAAGCCATATTTTTCTCTCAAGCGGCGTAATTATCCTTCACCTGGCTCACCACCAACTGGGAGTCGCTGGCTGCAGAGAGCCTCAGAATTTTCATTTCTTTGGCAAGACGCATGCCTGACAGTAATGCTTCGAATTCTGCGACATTGTTTGAGGCTTTGAAGTCGAACCGGATAGCGCAATTCAACCTATGACCCTCGGGGCTCGTGAGGACCACCCCGGCACCAGCTCCCGCATCTCCCGACGAGCCATCAACGGAGAGGTACCAAGTTGGGGGTTCCATGGGATCCATCGGGGTGTCAATCAGGGACGTGTTAGCAAATTCCGCCACGAAATCTGCCAAGGCTTGTCCTTTAATGGACGCTCGGGGTTTGAAGGTAATGTCGAATTGGCTCAATTCGACTGCCCATTTTAACAGCCTTCCGGAGGCGTTGGTTTTCTGCATCACCTGCCTCAGAGGGAAGTTGGTTAGGACATGAATGCTGTGGGCCAAGAAGTAAGGCCTCAGCTTTCGAGAAGCGGTGACAAGTGACAATGCCAGCTTTTCCATGTCTGGATATCGCGTCTCCGCCCCTAGCAGGGCTTTGCTTACATAGTAGACTGGCAGTTGATGTTCCTCTTCCCTGACTAGGACTGAGCTTACTGATTCGGAGGAAACGGCTAGATAGAGCAGCAGCGCTTCTCCCAGCTTGGGTTTTGATAACAGGGGAGCTTGGCCAAGGTGCGTCTTCAAGGCCTGGAATGCGTTCTCGCACTCCTCCGTCCATTCGAATCGGTTACCTCCTTTTAAGATTTTGAAGAAAGGGAGGCACTTATCGGTAGCCTTTGAGACAAATCGGCCGAGGGCCGCCATTCTTCCTGTGAGGCATTGCACATCTTTGGGCCTCTCGGGTGACTTCATTTCTATTAGCGCTATGATTTTTTCAGGGTTGGCTTCGATGCCCCTCTGATTTACCATGTAGCCCAGGAATTTTCCCGAAGCAACTCCGAAGGCACACTTCTGAGGGTTGAGCCTCATCTTGTAAGTCCTGAGTATCTCGAATGTCTTTTCCAGGTGCCTTATGTGATCTTCGGCTCTTAAGCTTTTGACAAGCATATCGTCCACGTAGACTTCCATGGTCGAACCAAGCTGTTCGGCGAACATCCTATTGACGAGCCTTTGGTAGGTTGCCCTGGCGTTTTTCAAACCGAAAGGCATGACCTTGTAGCAATAGAGGCCTTTTTCTGTTACAAACGATGTGTGTTCCTCATCCGGTGGGTACATCGGGATTTGATTGTATCCCGAGTAGGCATCCATGAAACTTAGGAGTTCGTGCCCTGCTGTGGCGTCGACCAGCTGATCAATTCGAGGCAGTGGGAAACTGTCTTTGGGGCAGGCCTGGTTGAGGTTAGAGAAATCTATACAGGTTCTCATCTTTCCATTCGACTTTTTGACCAGCACAGGGTTGGATACCCACTTCGGATACCTGGCTTCACGTATAAAGTTGTTTTGCAGGAGTATGTTTACCTCTTCTTTCAAGGCTTCGTATTTTTCAGCATTCAGTGGCCTCCTTTTTTGCCTGTGAGACGGGAACCTGGAATCGACATTGAGGTGGTGGCAACTTATCCTTGCGTCGATCCCAACCATGTCTTCGTGTTTCCACGCAAAGACATCCAAATTTCTTTTAAAGAATTCTATCAGGGCCATTTTGGGCCTTTCAGGGAGGTCTTTCCCTATCTGGAGCCTCCTCGCCGGGTCGTCGCCGTCTACTTGAAAATGCTCCAATTCCTCGCTGGAGGACACTTGGGAATCTGCCTCCATCATTCTTGGATCAATGTCATCGGAGGTCACAGCTTCTTTCATCGTGATATCACCCGGCTCCTCCGATCTAGTTTCTGCCATTTCCACGTCCAGCAAAGTCATGTTAACTTCTTTCTTCTCAGCCTTTCTTAAGGCATTTCGATAACATTTTCGAGCCTCAGGTTGATTTCCTCGTACTGTTGCTATTCTCCCTTCGGTGGGGAATTTCATGCAGAGGTGGTGAATGGAAGTTATTGCCCAAAGTTCCTTCAGGACCGGCCGGCCCAAGACTCCGTGATAAGCCGACCTCCTGTCAACCACTAGGAATTCCATGAAAGTATGGAATGCGAGGGGCTCTTCTCCCATGCTAATGGGGAGGCGCACTATCCCTTTCGGGGTCACGCAATCTCCGGTGAACCCGTAGAGAGGCTCAGTTGATGGTTCCAGCTGCACATCCACGTTCATTTGCTCATAAGTGCTTAGGAAGATGACATTAACGGAGCTGCCGTTGTCAACCAGCATTCTTCCCAGCCCATTCCGAGCCACCACTGCTCTTACCACCAGGGCGTCGCAGTGAGGGTAATGCACGCCCCTCATGTCTTCCTCCGTGAAGGTGATAGGGTCGGCTCTTTTCGATCCTGAGGGCCTGCTATTGATAAGCCAGTTAGTCATCTGGATCCCTTCGGCTTCTTTGGCATAACTTTTCTGAGCGTTCCATGTCTGCCCACCAATATAAGGTCCTCCGTGGATGGTGTCAATCTCCCGAATCGGAGCCTTTTCTGGCCCCTTGATCAGACAGGGCTCGGGGTTGCGCTCTATCCGAGGTTGTCTGGCAGGGCTTCTTGAACTACGCCTCGATCGCTGTTCATGAACCGGAGGCCTCCTATCCCATTGCTGGGAGCGCCTATCTTGAAAATTGGTTCCACGTCCTCTGGCGGGGGCCTGATCTCCTCGCCTGGTGTTCATTCCGCGTCTGGCCCCCGGGTTGACCGTTCTCCGATTGGCAAGTTCTTCCACCTCTCGACACTCGTCCGTGCTATGCCCATAGCTTCGGTGAACGCAGCAGTATTTTGGTTGAGTTCTTTGAGGTGGGGAAATTATTGGAGGCGTGCTGGTCCCGATCTCATAGTAGGTGGATGGAGGCGCTCCATAGCTGTATAGTCCGGCCGCGGGGACTTTAGGGGTGCCTTGTAAGGGGGGGAGCAGGCCCTCTTGTACAGAGGCCACATAACTCATTCCGACATTTGGGTCAGATGGGTAGTTTCTCCGTCGGGGATTGTGTTGGGGAAGAACTCTGTTGGGGTTTTGGATATACCCGGCCCTTGACGCCGGGTTGGCTCCCAACCCGCCTCGATTTCTGTGGAGGATCATGTTTTCATTGGTTATCTCCTCCGTGATCATTTCCACCAGCTGGTCAAAGGTGGCTGGGTTCTTATTGCGGACGTCCCTCCAGAACGGATGGTTCATGTCTAGCCCCGCTTTTAGGGCGGACAAGGCCTCGGCGTCTGTTATCCTTTCGCAGAACAACATTTCTTCATTGAAGCGACCCAGATAACTTTGCAACGGCTCGCTTGGGGCCTGCCTTACATCGTGGAGGAGTTGTACCGGGGCGGATGCAGGCTTTTGTGATGAGAAGTAATTTATGAATGTCTTTTTCAGCTCTGGCCAGCTGAAAATGCTTCCTGCGACGAGTTTGTTATACCATCGCTTCGCTCCCCCTGACAAGGTCAGGTGGAAGGCCCTGCATTTCAAGGCCGGAGTGGCTCCTCGTAGGCTCATCTCCGTTTTGTATGTGTTCACGTGGTCCAACGGATCACCCCTGCCCGTGTAAGGGATAATCTTGGGTACGCGAAACTCGTGAGGGATGGATGCATTCCTAATCCCGGCTGAGAAAGGAAGATTATCGTCATCATCGTCCACTTCAAATGATCTCGTAGGCCTCGGGTATTCTACCCCGGTGTTCACTTCTGGCGGTAATGGGGTGTGGCATTGGGTTTGCTGTCCGCCCCCATAGTTCTGTTGTTGTTGCATAGTTGGCTGGGGTACATAGGGTTGGTAATCCGATTCCCCCCTAGTCTCAGCTTCTCTTGCCCTCCTTTCCCGCCTATTTCTAGGGGGACTTTGAGGCAGTTCTTTCCTTTGCGGGTTGTCTTGGGGCCATCTCCTGCCTCCCTGCTCGCCCAGCCTTTCGAACACACTGGCGGACATCGTCGGCTGGGGTCTTCTTTCCGAAGCAGCGGCTTTGTCTCCTCCCTCGTTGGTTCTAGCATGAGAGGTTTCTCCATCGGCTTGCTGGTCAGGGGGGCGCCTGCTGTTAACTTCCTGTTCTTCACTGGGCTCGTCTTGATCAGACTCTTGAGGGCGATTCTCATCCCTCGTATGCATCATTTGGATATATCCCTGCATTTGCGCATGGTGCTGAGCCAACTGCCTCACGCTGGCGGCCATGGTTCTCATTTCTCGTTCAAGGTTTGTGGGAGGCCTCCTTCCTCGCCTCCTCCGGGGAGCTTCTTCAGCCCTAACTCCGTCGTTTGTTGCGGGCCTGGTTCTTCTTGGATTCTCCTTTTTGTTGCTTCCACTCATTTTGTGGGTCGGTCGATCCCTTGTTCAGGGAAATTCCTTTGTTCAAGAAAAAAGAAACTTTTTGTCGCGATTACCACAGACGGCGCCAATCTGTTAACCTCCAAAAATTGGTGCCAACAGGATCCCCAAGCTACCTCTGCCTATGTGGATTATCCTCCCTATCAAGACTGCCACGTGGTTTGCTCAACCACGTAGATATACCTTGGTCCGAGCGGGAGAAGAACAAAAGGTCAAGGACCCTACAAGACAAAGGTGACAGCTTGAGGGCCTCGGACTAACAAGTTCCCAAGCGGTTAGGACACTTGAGAATCGTTAGAATAAAGGACTTGTTATGTATAGACTGAGAGTAATATTTTCAACATCCTTTTCTTGTGGTTATGAATTGGGTATTTATAGGCCGGTTCCCTTTAATCTTTTCGTCAATTCGCGACACGTGGCTCAATCCAGGGGACTTTGTAGTCTTGTCATGTCCCATCCTTGGCGTCACAACACCATTTAATGGGGGGGTCTTTTCCAGCCGTAATCTAAAAAAGGCTATGATGGCGACAGGCCGCGGCTTGCAGACTGACCCTCCTGTCCCTTCGCGTCTAATCCACGGCGTGTCGGGGAGGATTCGAAACATACCGCGTCGGACATTAGCTTCGCTGACCCAAACCGCCTCGGAACGGGGCTAACCGAATGCGGGTTGGTTCGTGTTTACGTGGAATTCCAGGTGGGCTTGACTTGCCCACGTGGGACTGGGGCGTAACAATAGTAGTTTGGAATACATTTTAGAAATTTCCTTTATAACCATACTTGAGAAGCATCGAAAGCACAATACTAGCAAGGTCATAAGTAATGTGAATATTTGACAGAGAAATTGATGATTTTCTAATTCAAAGGGACATTCGTGCACTTAAAATTGATTTGAGAATCTAAACATCAAAAAATTTGATTAGGGATCAAATTGCTCCAAGTAGCATAATTTAGGGACAACAGCTAAGATTTTCCTTGTGGATGCAATATTTTATAGAACTTTTTAAAATGGCTAATTTGTTCAAGGTGTTAATCTAACAGTGTCAGTAGGTCTTTATACTCATCCAATAATTGCATGACACTTATTCTGGTGGATATTGTTTCTGGTGGATATTATAACAATATCCATCACCGGAGACATTAGATCAAAACCGTTTGCACAATACCCCTATCATTTGGAGTCCTGCAGAATTTGTAGTTATTATCTCAATTTTAATATTCTTAACCTCATTTCAGCTTTTTTGTTGCAAAAACCATTTTTCCTTTTTGCTGCCATATATTTAACCTCATTTCGGTTTGGGCCGTAGTTCGATCCAGTTGGGCCAATGGGTGAGCTGGATTTGCATTCAAAATTTGTGGGCTAGGTCGACTTGGCCGGCAAACCCGCAACAAGTGGACTTTTTCTAATGCAGGCTAGGCTCATGCGTAGGTGGGCCAACCCGGCCTGGCCATCCGAATCGACACGCCTACCTTGGTCTATTTATAATAAATGTTCATGAGTTAAATTAAAACAGGAAGAGAAATGATAGTGGGACAATGGAATTTGGGGCGTGGTTATTAAAAAAAAAAAATTCTAAAAATATAAAAATAATTCATGTCTTTGGCAATTAATTTTTTTTTTTGGCCAAGTCAATTTATTATATATTTGTATTTTATTTTTGTAACAGAAAAAAATATTATCAAATTTATATATTACTTGATAATATATTAATATAAAATTATTCATTTTATTTTAATGAATAATATTGAATAAAATATTATAAAATAATTTATCAAATTCCAAACCAAACGCTCCTTAATCCTTTGGTTTTCCTTCCAATTACTTGGTTAATGTGCTCAAGAAGGGAAAGTTCCTTCTTAGTTCACTGGTGGCTACAGACCATAGTAGGTGGCGGTCGTGCAGGTGGTGACACAAGTGAGAGGCTGGTGTTAAAGAGAAGGTTTGGGTTGGTTGGGGTGTGGTTTTCGCAGCAAAAGGCTGAAATGAGGTTAAAAATATCATGATTGAAATGATAAGTACTAATTTTGCATAGACCCAAAACGATAGGGGGTATAGTACAAATTAGCCTTTTCAAATAGCCAATCTTGTAAAGGAAAAATAGCCTTTTCAAATAGCCAATCTTTGTTATATGTCAAAATACTAAATTTGACCTTAGTAAAAATATCATCAGTCAAAGTAGTCGGTCAATTTGAATCTTACTAATGAGTTTGACATGCTAACAATGAAACTTGTGTCACGAAATTAGAAATTGCCAAAACATATAAACGAGTTCAATACACTGATAAAGAAATGCAGAAAGCAAATCTCTGAAAATTACTAAACGCATCAAGATGCACGTCACCACCCCAAGACGCAATTCTTAGCAATAAACATCAAACAGCAACATTTAACGCCTTTCTTTCACAAAACAGTGCACCATTTTCAAAATAAACTACCAGTACACTGTATTCCACAAGCTTTGACTAATTCCTGGTAAATATGACTAATCTTTGGATCTCACCACAGTAAAATAGGACACTGCGTAATTCAGCTTACATAATATAATTAGGGCATAAAAGAAATTAATGATTCACTACAACTTTACAAAACATTTTGTTGCCATGACAACATTAAGATAGAAGAATATTAAATTGTTACTCTTAGTGAAAAAATACTTCCAAAGATGATCTTTAAGATTGCCTCATTTTCTCAGAGTTTGGCAAAAAGATGAAAAAGACTCCTTAAGTTCGTTAGGAAGGGGGATCGCCAAAGGAGTAAGCACATCGAAGGGCCTTCTTCTGCCGCCTGAGGAAGCTGGCAAAGCAAGTGCAGGCTGCTGCTTGTTCAGACCTTCAATAATAAACGAGAACGCCCCAAATGTGAGACAGCTTTGAAGCAGAGCTTGTGGGGCACCTGGAAAGATAAAATAGCAACATAAGATTAATTTTAATACCAACAGATTTGACCTTAAGTGGACACAGCCAGGATGCTGCCGCGCCCCCACCCTCAGAGGCGCATATATACATGCATGGAAGAAGTCACTTTGGAAGCCATTATTAAGTAGCATGGCAAGGCCAGATACAAGGAAATAATATAAAATCAACTTTAACTAAGCTTTATGAGGACAAATTCAAGTGTTGGGCTCCCAAATGAAGTTCGGTTTAGAATTCAAAATTGATTATCAAACAAAGCAATCCGAGTCAGAATTTAAGAGTTAATTATATTATTTGGAACAGTAATAAATGAGTGTGGAGAAAATCAGCCTACGAATGCTTACAGATGACATCTATCAGTTATACACAGTGAAAAACTTATAGAAAGACTTGTTGATGTATGGGAATAGGATCCCATTGCTGAAAGTAGAAGTGCTTGGCCACAGATGCCTTAAGATACAAGGAGCTTGAGAATTCTGAAACATATTAAGTCATTCTCTAAATTGGGTATAATTGGCCACGGATGCCTTAAGATACAAGGAGCTTGAGAGTTCTGTAGGAGCTTGAGAGTTCTGATACATATTATGTCATTCTCTAAATTGGGTATAAGTAATTACATAAGGGTACATATACCACATATTCAACCCTGGAGAAGGGGGGGGAGGTCGAAGTACCTGGAAAGCTTAGAGCAAGACCTGTACAACATCCCGCAACTCCTGCATTGATGACTGTAGAGAAAGAAGAGAAGTCACATGAAATAATGAATGGTCATTCCAATAAGCTATTTCCAAATGAAGATGTCCTACCATCATCTTTCCCCCGCACCCTCTTCAAAAAGCATACAACTAAACTGTGAACTCCAGACAAAACCGCAAATGTCTGCAAGGCAAAGTAATATCAAAGAGATTAAAGATAAAAAACCCATGCCATTACAGTTATGGATGAGAAAGTTCACCAAGTGGACCAACTAATACAATTAAAGTTCCCATACCTTAGCAGAAGATCCCGCCTCAGCAAATGATCCTTTCAAACCTTTCTTTTTAATTAATCCTGAACCTGAGACACAGATCACAGTGTCATATTTTGTTCAATCATTGCAAACTCAGAAGGCAATAATTTTTTCCTAAAAATCTGAGTAGGCAAACTAGAAGAAGTCTGAATGAATATTTTATTAATCATGAGATTTTTGAATTGATAATGAAGTTGTAGTCAATATAATCATAGTTCCACCAATAATCTTATAAATGGTGTCCAACATGATCTAAGTCAATTTAATCTCATCAGTGTGCCAAGTTCCAAACTTCCAATCATGGATATTTTCACAGGCTCCAGACCAGGGAAGGCCCACAACACAATTACGACATTTGCATAACCTGGCCTTCAGAGTTCAGCTTAACCAGATTTCAAACTAGTGTAATCAAATTTTAACTACTAGAAAATTATTTCAGTGATTTCTGAAAAAGAGTATAATATCATTGGAAAGGATAAACACGCAAAACATCAAGCGCAGAAAGATTAAACAAGGGGATAGAAATATCAGTTCAGCTAGAAAGTTAAACACATTAATTAAGAGTACTAACAAAGCAAACCTTTCAACATAGCATCTAATCCAATTCTACATGTCTATGGGACACATACAATTGAATTGTTAGTAGGTGTTAATGAACAAAATTTTAGCTTGTTTTTCTTAATCACCGACTGTAGGGAGATTTTCTCCACCATGGACAAAAAAAAGTAGTATGTATGTCGTCTTCATCTTCACAAACCAAAACCCATAATTCTATCCCTCAATTTCTCCATTTTTCCATATTCTTCTCTATATTCTTCAAAATCAAACCCTCCACAAACAAAACTCACTCAACTCACTCTCTCTCAATCTTCAACAGATTCTTCTCAACCTATTGATCCATTAAAATCCTCAACTACGGTCGGATCCCACCGCAAAGAAAAGCGGTATACTAGTAAATATAATCTAATCCTGCCAAATATGCCATTAGTGAAGAACGGAAGCTCGGTGAAATGTCACAATACCAGCTCAAACCAACACATATAGAATCTACTTCAATAACTAAAAAGAAAACGAAAGACAAATAAAACAACAAAAAATTAGGTTACCGTAGCCGAAAATGGATCCCATGAAAGCGCCGGCGGCTGAATCACCGGCGAAACGAAAGAGGCAAACGAGTGGTGGACTCGACGGATTGGCGATAGTGCTGGCGGTTAGTGCATCAGAAGAGAAGTTAGAACTAGGGTTTGGAATGTTCTCGACTTCGGAGTCGGAGTCGGAACTCGGATTTTTCGCCGGCGTCGACATCTTTAAATTATAAACCCTAACAATGTTCGGTGAATCCAAAGGTTTTTCAATTCTTAGCTTCTGAAACTTTTTATGATTTTTGAGAAGAGATATTTTATCGGCCCTGAATATCGGATATGCCCTTTGCACGACGTCGTCGTTTTGCATTGCGCTTTCTTCTATCAACACAAATAAATGGGATAATTGCACCATTGGTCCTCAACCTATTGCTCGAGTAGCAAGTTAATTTCTAATATTTAAAAGGGAACATGTTTATCCTCAACTTTCATTATAATTGCATAACCAATCTGTCCAAATCTTTATTAAAGAATTGCGTGACTCCATATTCATAAAACTTGTTTTTGTTTTTATACTTTGACTGGTGTATAAAAAATTGAAGAGAGGGCCACAAGACGATTTAATAAAAAGTTTGAATTGTTACCACTATTAATATCATAATAAAATATTGAGGACTAACTTGCAATTTTTAAAAACTGGGCACTAACTCTACTTGTTTTCAATTGTTAGCTACCGTCCAAATGTAAAGCTATTTTTAAAATATCTGGCTTGGAGCCGAGCTCCCTTTTAAAAGTTGAAAATTAAGCTATTTTCAAAATAAATAATTTTTTTTTTTTTACTTTTAACACATTATAACTTAAAAAGTGACTTTCACTTATTTTACTGTTAATCAAACATGCTCTAAGAAGAACAAACATCCAAGCCGTTATTTACTTCTAAGGGAGAAAAGACATTTTTTGTTGATACACAATAGTCGTCCATCCATTGGACAGAAATTAAATTGCTAAACCTGAAATGTAAAAGATATATAGCAGAAGCTTCACAAGCAAGCATAGGAAAGAAGTGTAGTGTATGTATGAATGCAGGCTCTATACAGCTGTATGATTACAGGGACCTAAGTAGGGTCCAATGCAGAAATTTCCCTGCTAGGATGATTATCAATCAGTGGCTCAGTAGTTTTCTTGGTATGTTGCTCCAAATTCTGCTCGCCAAGATTGATCATCGTCGGGCATTGGGTTTGTGTCTTGGTGTATTACGTCGGAGTCTTCACGACAAAGAGGCGGCTGTAATGCTGCTTGAGGTAATCTGCTCTCTGCAAGGTACTGTTTCATTGTGGTAATCTCCATCTTGTGCTTACTCTTCAGTTTCTCTATTTGTTTCTTTAAATTTTCATTCTCTTCCTGGATCATTGTATTCTTCTCCTGCAAAGATAGGGAAAAAAAAAATCGGGAAATGGGATTTGACAATTTTCTTAAATATTGAACCAACTCATTTAAAAGTTTAAACGGTTGTAGAGCTCATCTAAATTTATTTACTTAAATTACATGAACCTGGGACATCTGCCATGTTACACCACATCATCTAAGAAGTTTAAGCTGTTTTGGAAGGGATGAACTTATTTATTTAGTTTATGACTTAAAGTTCAACATCAAGAAATTTTACACCTTAGAAACAATCATAATGGGGTGACCATCCACAAAAGTATTCCAAACCTAACGCTTATCTTTCAACATACAAATAGGCTTGTATTGCCAAGAAAAAAGAATGAGGATTATAGGAAAGCATAACTTAAATATAGTTAGTTACCTCAGCCACTGAAGTCGCTTCCTCTGCTTCCCTCAACCTAGCAAGTAGTTCACCTGCAGCATGTACAGCTTCTGCAGTGTCTTTGAGTTGAATTCTAAGTCTCTGATTCTCCTTTTTCAGTAGCTTCCTCTCCCGTTCCCTTTCCATCCTCAAAGCTGAAAGCTCCACTGCTAGGGACTTTGCGAAACGAGAACCACAACCTTTGGCTCCTGCTTTTGCAGCTGCCATTTTCACCTCTGCTATCCCTTCCATAATTGTTCGATACTTTCCCTCCAAGTCATTGTACTTCTCCTGCAGATCAGCATAGTGCTCGACCAGTCTAGCATGCCCAATAACAGCTCTTTTAATCGCATCATCCAATTCCTCTGTACAGTTCTTCTCTAATCTCAACTCCATCTCCACCCTTTCTGCTCGTTGACGGTTAGATTCAAGATCAATTCTCAATTCATCAGTCAATAAAATCCAATCACTTTCCATTTCCATCCACTTTTGTCTTTCCATTTCAAATTCTTCCTCACTATTATTACCTCGAGAACATGCACTACTTCTTCTCAACTGGATTGATTGTGACAACAAAGAGGATCTGAGTCTGTCAACTGATCTGTTTGTAGGTGTAGCGGTATACGACTGCAATTTGCTCCTTAGAATTTCAATTTCTTTGAGCAGTGCTTCCCTCTCTTCCACATCAAAGGAATCTTTCCCCCTGTTCAACTCTTCCTGAACTTCTTTTATTTCACACTTCTCCTTTATGAACTCCGGCTCGTGATTTTCATGAACATCCCATGCCAGAAGCTGTGAAGGAACAAATAGAGATGCATAAGGACACAGATAATAAACATAGATGACAAAGAATTCATTACCATTCAGAAGAATGGTAAATTCCTAACCTTATTTTCATTAATTGACGAGGGGCATTTCTCATTGTTGTTCTCATTGATAGAATTCTTATATGTCTCGCAGTTGTATTGCTCTAGCTGCAATAAATCAGTTTGTCAGAAATGTGTATATGTGTATATAAGTAAGCAGGCCTCAAAGTTTACACGAGGACAATAATTTTTTACCAATTGGTTTAAATGCTCTATTTTTGCTGCTTGCTCCTTGCAAATATTGTCAAGCTCCTTCTCTCTCTTAATAGCCATAGCCAAATCTTTCTCTACATCAAGCTAAAGGAAGACAATGGAAAGTAAGTAAATATTAAGATAGCACACAACAAAGATTTATGACATAGTAATTTCTAACCTACCCTGGTCACTTGAGTTGCCAATCTATTAGAACTCCCTGATCCATCCACTGGAACCATCCATGAATTTACACTGTCCTTGACTTCATTAGAGGCAGAAGTTTCTCTCCCCTGGCATTTCATACAGACAAAGGAAGCAAAAGGTGCATCTGAAGATTGTTTGTCACATGGTGAGGTTTGAACAGAAGCATAGGCCTTTTCAGCTGATGGGTGGGGTTTGAGTGCAAAGTGTTCAAAAGAGAAGGAAGCTAATGATCTAGTTGATGCAGAGTTCCCTTGTTGATGGTCAATGATCTGTAAGCCTCTGTTCAGGCTAGCAGCTAAGGATTCAGTTTGGCCTGGAAATATTCTAGAAGACCTTAGAGAGGATTTAATGTGATCATGATTTTGGTTCGACTGCCCTACATCCAGATTTTTGGAGGTCACAACATCCTGGTTCGACAGATGATTAGATGAGAACACTGTGCTTTTCCTTTGGGTACTTATTTTTGGAGACTCAGAGAACAAAGGATCTTGGAGGACTGCAGGCTGAAGGCATCCACTTATTGACAAGCTACTCCTTAATGGAGGATCAATGGCCATTGACTTCTTTGGGTTACCATCGGGGTCACCCACTGATGCAGGGTTGTTTAGATCTGGAAATTCTGTTTGAGATACTCTTGAACTAATTTCTTCACACTCGCTTTCTTCTGAGCAGCTCAAGTAATGTTCACATGCCTGTTCTGTCTCACAACCTTCTGCAGAGTATAATTGATTGCAGTCTCTGTTCTCAAAATTTTCTTCATGTGAACTATGTAAATTATCGATCTGAAATCTTAATTCTTTTACATCATCTTCGTTGACAGATATTTCTTTTTCAGAATCATTGTCTACGCATGGCAAGATCAGTGAACGATTCAGGCTCAGTCTTAACTGATTCACACTTTCACGCACACTTTGTCCTCTGAAGTACCCTTGATTGCTAATGAATGAGTTGCATGAATTGGACTTAGCTTTTATAAGTTCTTCCTGCATTTAGTCAAAGACATTTAATATATAAGTTTTGAAAATAACTGCTTAATAAAAAATGGCTACCAAAGGAATGAGTAAAAAGTACCTTCAGCTGTCGAATCTGGTTGCTGAGATCGTCAACATCATCTTCTGTTATTTCATTTATTACAGGTTCATTCTTCACGAGCTTTGCCCGCTGTCCAAATCTGAGCGTGCTTATTGTTTCTCCATTGCTCCTACATGAAAAGAAACAGAAGATTCAATTACATGAAAAAAGTACGAATGGTGGAAGAAAAAGAAGATGAAGGTGAAAGAACCTATTGTGTGCGCTCAAGAATGGGCATGTCATTTATCAATATCAAGTTGATAAAAAAAAATTTAAAACCAAAATTACATGCATCAGTTCTCTTTATTATGAACGTAATCCATTCTCAAGAACATATATTACATCTATTTTTCTTGTATTAAAAAGGTTCAGCACCTGCTATCAGGAGAAATGGAACATATAATGGAGAGTTTGGCATTGCCACCAAATGATTCTCTCAACACATGGGTTAGACAAGAACTTTTATATGGAACATCTTCGGCTCTCCCAGAATTACTTCTCTCTGCAAGGATGTTTACTAAGTGCCTGCAGCAATCAGAGGGATTTCCAGTCAATTACACATAAATATATGTGAACTAAAATATTTCACGTGCAACCATATATCAGTTTCTGAAGAATTAGGATCAAGACAACTCTATCATAAAAAAATACAATAAAAGGAATGCATAAGATTATCACAAAAACATTATTGTACAATAATTTTTAATGACCTTACATTGTACCAGAATAAAGATTACATATAAACGTATTGCTTATGTGAGCTAAAAATATTTTATGTGCAGCTGTATATCAGTCTCTGGAAAATTGGGTTAAGATATATAAAAATAAAAAAGACAATAAGGTATACAAGATTATCACAAGTACCCTCTTGTCTTAAATATCATTGTGAAAATAAATTATTTCTTCATGCATTGATACTTTTTATGCCAACATCTTCTGACCAGAGACGCCACCTTCGTCTTAGGGTCATTAACTGCTTCTACATAGGCGAAACCACATCAAAGTCCATTTCTTATGAAATTTGAATTGGTGTTCGGCTGTCACTTGACATCTAAGAACTGCATATAAGTGCTAAAATAGCTAGGGCTATAGGAATCTAATAATAAAAAAAAAACAAGCCAATAAGGAGAAACAAACAATAGACAACCGTAATGACAATCTCAATTATGCTTCAAAGATGTTCATTCACATACCCGAGCTGTGACGTGGACTTCTTTATGTACTTTCCTTCTTTCAAATACTGTCTGCCGGCATCATCAAGCAAAATTCTCTCAAATCCAGCAAGGTCTACCATGCTGATTCTGCTAGTCTTGGAACTACCAAAGCATTTTGATGAGGATTCCTGAAGCATTGTATTCCAAGCTAGTAAAATATTACAATCAAAAATCAAACTGGATATCAAACAAAGTGAGTATTGACAACTTGTTCGTGACGACTATTAGCTTTCAGTACAAGACGACTATGATTATATTCAGGTTTATGCCCATAAACCAAAGTGGAAAGCTACTAAGTGAATATTCTCTAAGCTTGAGTATAACAAGAAAACTTTAGTTCCAAACAAAGACTATATTAGACAATTTCTAAAACTATAATACTTTGCCAACATTACCTTGCACCAAGACTCAATTATGAACGTGAATACATTATGGGATCTCGAACTCTTGGAATTTATGCTTGTAGTGCCAACCTTTCTACTTGAAAGCCCCTGCAGCATAAGTCAAACTTTGAGTGGTAAAACAAACAATGGTAAAGAAAATTGCTAGAAGTCATGACATTTAATACACTAGAAGTCCACTAAAAGAAATACAAAGTTAATAATTCAGACAGTCTTCATGTTTGTACCTTAATCAAAATTTGGATTACATCCTCATAACTGGTTACATACTCCTCAGTCAAGTTCTCTACGTAAAATCCATTTTTGGCATCATCCTTTATCTGGAAAATTTGAACCTCCCAGTTTAATCATAACGTATACATAAAAAGATGCCTTAAAGGATTGCCAACAAAAAACTAGTGATGGTTTTCCTGTCTCTTCTGTAAAGTAGAGATAAATTGCACCTGAAGATTTCTCTGTGTCGGGTCCAGTAGATCCCCAATTTTCTCATTATATATCTGCAGCAGCAAATCATACTTACAGCTTAGTCAAAGCAACGATATAAAAACTTTTCATTAACGCTTGTTAGAAGAATGAAAATACTTGCCTCAAGAAATGAGCACCTGCACTGATAATTTATCTGTTTACCATCAGAATTCTCTTGCTCCTAAGTGATTAAAAAAATAAAAAAACAATCAGTCTCAACTCCCATATCATCAGATCTCATAATTTTTTAGTCCACTGAGAAATATAACTTACCTTTTGAATCTCATAGAACAGACTTTGAAAAATGCGCGGCACAATACCCTGAAGACCACTAGCTGATGGACCCTCAACCATAGCACTTGGGGGACCCCACATTGTGTAAGTCTTTCCACTCCCAGTCTAGTAGAAGTACACACAGAATGACATCAAAATAAACAGATAGAAACAGCACAAATGGATTAAAACTCAGCCAAAGCTACCTGTCCATAAGCCAAGAGTGATGTGTTGTAACCAGACAATGCATCCTTCACCAAAGGGGCACCAACTAATTGATATACTTCCTCCTAAAAATTACAGATCCACATTCTTTATATATATTTTTAAATTAATTCAATAGAAGCAACCTGGAATCTCAATTTCCACGTTCTTTCAAAATTATTTTGGGTAAACAAAAAAGGTAGGTAACTTAAAAAATCGAACATAATAAGTCAAGTACTGGATAAATGAAAATGTTGGAAATGATTCCAAACCTGAGTTGAATTTGAATCGAAAACCGCATCCAAGGTGAACTTTCTTTCACCAACAGATACTGAATCGTTAGAAACTTTTGTAACAGTCTGAAATCCACCTCCACGACAATTAGTGGGTCTTAATCTCACCACAACCTATCCACTCACCCAAAAATAAAACGTGAAATTAAAATTCAGCAATTTCGCTATTTAGGTTCCAAACCTAATAGGAGAATTGAATTCAGGACAAATCCTATTCAAATACCCAACAAAATAAAATGAACCTCTATTAAACATATTTTAACCTAAAAATATAATCAAAACTCAGACATTCAACCATTTTCACTATCCAGGGTTTCAAAAAATGGAAAAAGTAAGAGTCTAGTTCAAGTACCTTGACCGTTGTATCTGGAGCTTCGGGCAACACGGAGGTGGTGTCATCTACTTTATTCGTATTTACTAAGGGTTTTGTAGGTGATTTTTTGGGGAATGAAATTGAACCTGACGGTGGAGGATCGCTAATCTGAATGTTTGAATCAGGCGGCGCAATGTTTTCACTGTTCGATTTGGACTTCGCACGGCGTGTTGAATTCATATTTTGCTTCGATTTAGGAAATAAACTCTTGAAAGGTGAGACGGAGGATGATATGCCTCCCAAGTATCTGCTCTCTGAGATTTCAGCCTTGGACTTCAACATGATTCGATAATTCAATTTGCTATATGAATTCTGTGAGAAAAAAACTGATTGAAATGCTGAGAGGAGAGAGAGAGATGATTTGATTCAAATGCTAAGAGAAGAGAACCGTTAGAATTGGGAAAGATGACCGTTGAGCAATGCGGAGCGTTTAAAATTTAGAGGTTTGAACCTGATAGTAAACGACAATAAAGTCCTTGGTTGGCCTATAAAAATTAAATATGATCAGAAGTTTGTCGGCCCAATGATGGGGTTTGATGGGGTTGGGTCTGCATCAATAGGCCCATGTAAATAAAAAAAATTGAAAATTTATGGTCGGGCACTGACCATATGCTCATGGACTCTTAAGTTATATGATCCAAATTTAATTCAATTAAAATCACATTTTTGTGCTAAAAGACCATAGTACCCCTACAGTGGCAAAAAATGCTAATTCAAATACAATATTGTTTTATGTGATACTGTTTTATTATGATATTGCTGTTTTATAATACTGTTTTACTATGATACTGTTTTATTACTTTTAATATTGCACACTATTTTTTGTTATATTATAGCATATTTGGTCAGGTTTATTAACTTTTTTTTCAAACTTATTTTCAACCATGTTTTATGGGATCCACAAATTTTATCAACGTTTCAACAACATATTTTATCAACTTTTTTCAAAATATCTAAAAAACTACTTTTAAACTCTACCAAACAAACACACATTCAAAATTAAATGTTTTATAGTTGAAGGAACGATACTGTTTCAAAATGCTCAATTAGTAGTACAAGATCATTGATACTATTTTTATTCAAAATGTTTGATACTGTTTCAATCTATGATATTATTCTTCTATTAAGTTGTAGTTTGTGCATGTGATACTAATTTATTAAAATATTGTCATGTATGATAGTGATATATTAAGATATTTTTATCTATGATACTATTTTATTAAGATACTGATTTATTATGATTTTATTTTATTAAGATATTGTTTTATTTAAATAATGTACTATGTTTTCTATTAAAACATAAATTTGTACTTAAGCATGTGTTTGATAATAATGCACTTCTAATACTATTATATTTGATAGCTTTAATCATACGATACTGTTATCTTATGATACTGTTATTGTGTTATTAATACAAATGAATTTCTGATATTGTTTTTATGATAATGTATTCTATGATACTCTTTTATTAATTTAATTTTATTATAATATTGTTATGTTGTTGGTTGAAATTTTCTATTTTGAATATGTGTAATAATGTCCTTGTTTACAAATATAGTGATATAATATATTTGTTATTAATATAATAATGTGCTTATAATACTGAAATTAATACTAAGATACTTTTATTTGTGATATCGTTATATTAAGATGCTAAAATACTATTATTAATAAGATATTGTTTGTGATATTATATTGCGATGTACTATTCTTAAATATATACTATTTTATTAGATATTGTTTTCAATGATACAATATCAAACAACACATATAAATGCACATAAAAATGTTGGTGTATGTTAAAGAAATGTTTACTTCTTTTATTCGACCTAAAAATGATTATAAAATAATTATGTTCTATATATCAAACAAATAATATTTACAACAAAAAAAACATAATTTAAGAAAAAAACCATTCGTAAAAACTAAATTCACCTACAAATAACATTCAAGAAGCAATTGTTTCCAAAAATTTGCGATCTAGGGTCCCAACACTTCTTAGAATCACCATCATAATATGATAACAATAGTAGGATGATAAAGTTTAAAATTTTATCTTTTACATTATTGAGAATAAGAAGAATAGAAAAAAAAATTATGAATCTACTATTATCACTTATAAAAAAGAGTGGCAAAGGTTTGGGTGGTCAGCGAAGAAGTGAAATAGCTGGCTGGGGGTGCGAAAGAAGATGGCGGGCCAAGTGCGTTGCTTCGCTGAAGTTTAAATATGGATCGCAAGGATAATTTCGGGAATAACATAAAATATGGCTGAAAAATATGACTTAATGTCAATTTTAAAAAGTGTTTTGACTTATTTAGAACAAGTCACTAGTGACTTATAAGCAATTTCCCTTAAAATGTATTTATGAATATACTTTCTTACAAGTTTAATATGCAATAATTTTTTTTTTTTTTTTTTAACAAGATGTTTTTCCTTTCTGCAGAAGTAAAATAATTAAGTAAATAGGTAAATTTAAGTGTGAACACGCGACCTCTGTTTTGGATGTAAAGTGAGTGAAGCAAAAAGGGAATGAGAGAGATATAGATTGTTGATTAACTTTCACTAGATATTATTAGCAGTGAATATTCAACTTTTATATTTATTTTTTCTTGATTTTTGGAAAGAAATATCAAATTTTCCAAAAAAAGAAAAATGAAAAATGACGGTAATCTACTATATTACAAGACTTTGCTTAGAAATTTTCGATGACTAGATTGTATATTGAGATTCTACAATTTATTAGACAAATAATAATAATTAGAGAGGCGGGGAAAGAGGAAGATGAAGGGTAGTGGGAAAGATGGGCGAGGAAAAATGATGTTTGAGAAATTTTAACAAAACATTATATTAATTGCGTCATTTAAAATAAACAATAAATAAAAAATATAGTATTTATAAATTTATAGTCACGATTTTATTTTATGAATGCAGTGATAAATATATGCTTATTCATAAGACTATTCAACCTGTCTTTAAAATTAGAGTAATGATATTCATGGTCTATCACTATCGGTAGTCATCTTACGTGGCGTTATTCAATTGGATAAATTATTTACTCTAATTGAGTAATGTATTTATAGCTATTAATTATGAATAATTTATCCAATTGAGTCATACCAAATGTAAGATAATTGTTGGTAGTGAATGACTATAAATAACATTATTGTTAAAGTAAGTAATCTATGTCATTAAAGCAAGTAAAAAACAAAGTATGTCCAATAAAAAATCATTGAACAGCAGTTATAGTGTATATGACTTCTATTTTTGCGAAGGACCAAAAAAAAAAAAAAAAAAAGCAATCCTAATAGAATCTCTTTACTTTCTACTAATAAACAAAAATTGTCCAAAAAAATTCAAATATCATCATTTGTCAAGTGACAAATTTGTCTCTTCTTTAAAGAAAGAGTGTAAATTACGCGCAAAATTAATAGTTTTTTTTTTGGATAGAATTTGTCTAAAATGATTAATTCCGCAACTAAAGACATATGTTGAGAATTTTTACATAATAAATGAAATGTTATGGACTATTGTGCACAATGAGCATTCATTAAGGCTCATTTACGCTAATTTCTCTTTTTTTTAAGGATTGTGGAATTAGTTAAAATATGAAAATATAATTTCAGTTTGATTTTTTTTAAAGAATAAATTGGCTATCTTTTTCATGCACTGTATTCTATCATGTTTGGCAAAGTTTAAATTATAATTTAAGCTAGTTAAATTGGTCAAATATATTATTTATTCATACATTTTGTATGACTTACAACTTACTACTCACTTATTATCTACATTTTCAATATGACCTATAATTTATAATCACTTAAAAAATAATTTAAGTATTACCAAACATGCACACCTCACCTTGCACACGCTCTTAGAGCATCTCCAACCGTACGCTATAATAAAGTGAAAATTCCAAAATGTAGTGCAAAACTTCTCCAACCGAACGTCATTTCTCTACGCCAAATTGAGAAGGTGAACAGGGTTGCGCCATTGCTTTGAGCTGTTATTCCAATTTTGCCATTCTATTATTGTACAAAAATTTGTTTTTTCTTTTGTGCCTTTATTGATGTGGATTTTATTATTTTTGTGTCCGAGAATTAAATGACGAAATTAATTATATTTTATATTTTTTTTATATTTGTATCTGTCCAATTTTTTTATGTTAAATATTTTTTTAAATTGTGATATTGAGTATCGTGCATTTTCTTTTTTTTTTAATGAATGTAATAATTATAGTAAATAAATGTATTTTTAAATTTTATACATTTAATATAAATACACTATATAATTAAATAATTTTTGAAATAAATTATTGTTGAGAATTAACAATCTAAATATATAAGAATAGACACTATTTATTTGATGCAATATTTGAAGTAATGAGTTGAATATCACGTATAGATTTGGTGTGCAAATTATACCAATTTAAAGATTTGGGTTAGAGACGACTTTAAAAGAGTTTATATCTAAACTTCAACTCTCAATCATTATGTCAAGAAACATTTATCTTTACAAAATCATTTTGAAAAGATTTTCATTATGAGTTATTGACAAAGAAACAAGTAGCTTGATATGTTTTAGGCCTATTTCCATAAAATTCAGAACCACCAACACAAGTAGCTCGAAAGAAACAAATAGCATGGCAATTACGTGAAATATTTGTTTGGATATGACTGTTAATTAAATAATTTTTACTAATTTACTAGACGATAGGTGATAGAATAATGAAATTTGAAATTAAGTGCTTGTTTGGTAATTTTTTTTTGTAGATGATAAATCGTGCGTCATATAAAATGTGTAGATATAAATGATGTTTGATCAGTTTATAAGTATTTATAAACACCGACAAATATGATATTAATTGAAGTTTAGTGATTTAATTGAGATAAATTAAATTTTAGTGACTCGATTGAGATTTATAAGTTCAGTGAACACATATGAAATTAATCTACATAGACAATATAAAGTCACAATATTTTAATTTTTTTTAATAAAAACCATATCGAGATTGTCTTTGTAGGTGCAAGTTTACACCAAACGAGAACTGCAGTCGAAATTGTTCAATCTATTTTACGTCTATAAACACGAATATAGGTATGGAAATTCTAGCATCCCAACTCCACTTCTTTGAATTATACAACACAGCTTTGGGCAACAATATGACCAGGGACCATTTTCAAAGGATAATTATCAGCTTTTCTAAACTTATTAATGGGGTATTATGTCACTAAAGTAGGAATTCTCTTATATTCTATACCTTGAGTTTAAATTTACTGTCTTAAATACATGTCACTTTAATCATTCATCTAATAGAAATTTTATCCACCATCAAATAAATAGATGAGAGGATAATTATGGACAATATTTTATACAATTTAATGCATTCACACTTATTGCTATTGAAATGACGGCTAAAGACCTATACCTTTACTTTTATTTTTAGATCATTCGTTTAATATGTTTTTCAATAAATTCAGGCCAAATTCAGTAAATTTATTCAATATATAAAAGTTATGAATCATATGAAATAAGCGAATACAAATAACATTTTATCTACTTATAAACACGTACAAACATATTATAAATGATTGCTCGGAGTTGCACATTTAAGATCAGAATATCCATTTTATATTTCAAGAGGAAAAAAGTTAAAAAGTCTGACAAATCAATCAGTGCAATCGAAAAAGTCGATAAAGGTTTAGTGTTAAATAAATAATTGGAAAATTTGCAAACCATGTAATTAGCAAATTAAGCATTTTGGTAAAGATTGACAGGTTGCTAAAAAAAAATTAAAATCAAAATTAATAATTAATTATAATCACACATTTTATAAAACTAACTGTTATCAATTTTTCAACTACATATTTTATTAATTTTTATTAAAATCTGTTAAAAATCTTTTTCAAACAATCCCTAAGAATTGATCACTTTATCTCAATTTTTTGTTTTTCACATTTTTTTAGGATGTGTTTGATTGCAATACATTTTTCATGGAAAAAGTATTTTTTCTACATATTTTCTAACTAACTACGTATGATTGCCATACTTTTCTATGAAAAAAGTTTTTTTCTACCTATTTTCCAACTACGCATTTGATTGATTTGTATTTTTTTTTTTAGGTAAAACGTTTTCTCATTTACCTTAAAAAACAATATTTTCTTTGAAAACAATGAAAATGTTTTTTTTGGGGGGGGTGATGTTTTATTTTCTAGGAAAAATTTGTCATCATTTTTCTTGAAACAAGTTTTTGGCAATTCAATTATCTGGAAAACGTTTTCTTTCTATTCAAATTCAATGCTTGTAGTCAAATACACCATTAGTATCATTTTACTGTCAATTCAATCTCGATTCAATTTTGATTCAACTATTTTAACCTTAGTTGATAATTAGATTGATTTTCAATACATTGAACCAAGTGCTTGTTTGATTATGTTTTTAAATATTTATTAGTAGTAACTTCTACAGAATATCTAAATAATAAATTGTGAATTCTACAACATATATAGATAAAAAATACGTCTAACTAATTTAAAAATAAATAAATTAAACTTTGCCAAAGATTCTGTAACTTGGGGGTGAAATTCATCTGTAAAATAAATATATAAATAAATGCTAAATGAAGACGAGACAAGACAAGACAAATCGAACTGCACATGCTCCCGCACTCCAATCCCAACTGCCATGTAAAATTCGCACTGAAAACCCTTTCGATTGGATTCCTCTCATTATCGCGTGACAATAAAATCTAGAAAAGGTTGCAATAAAATATCTCGAAATATGTACAGATAAACAAATAAATTGGAAAAAACCCCATTTATATATTATTTCTTCCAGAATGCTCGAAGGCAGAGATTTTCCGCTCGCCTCAATCCCATTATCTTTCTGGGTAAATTTTTTTCTTTGTACTGACTATTAAGCGTTGTATTTTCTTGTAAATCGCCTCGTTTTGCTAAGTGGGTTGTCTTTAGTTTTGGATGATAGCCTCAGATTTTGGAGTTAAAGGCAAGAAACTATTTTAATCCTTTTTTAGCTTTGTTGTCTGTGCTTTGATTTCTCTGCTGCTTTTCCTTTTTTTTTTTTTTTTTTTTATTTAATTGAACTGAAGACTGAAGTTGGTGTTTGCTTTTTCGATGTGCTAGAGATTTGTGTCACTGACTCACTGTTTTGGGTTGGAAAATGGGTGTTAACTTTATTGGTATGTGGCGTTATCTCGATTGAGCTGCTAATGGGTTTTGCCTAATTTCCGGGTTTTAAGGTGTCTTCTTATCAAGTTGAGCATAGGAAAGGTCTCAATTCTGTGATTTTTGAAATATTCTGTTGTATTAAGCTTTGCTTGAGGTTTTTGTTGATGATTGGTAGGTAAGTGTTGCTTCTTTGTGAATTGGGCATATGGGATTTGTGAATTTGAAATCTCAAGTTTGGATATTAGGGTTTCTCATTTATGAGCTTTTCCCCATTTTTCTCTTAAGCTTTTGAATGATTTTCTCGTGCTTAGCCTCCAACGTATTACCCATACTTTGTGTAAATCTGAGTATCAAGACTTGACTGGCATTTTTCGTGAGTCAGTTTGACTTGAACATCTGCTCGTTAACTACGCCCTCCCGAATTGAAGTTTTTTTCTTTGAAGTTCTCTTCATCACTTTTCTTGACGTCGTTGCAATTATTTTACTCGAATTTCCATTTGTTAATTAATTTATTTATCTCAATTTTCAAAGTTCTGAATCCAAGCATCTTGGAACTTGTCGGTTGTTGCTCTAGGGTCTTGAGAATTCTTTTCCCCAGCTGATTCTAGCTTCTTGATTTGTGGCTTGGTTCTTCCACGCGCGGTAGAATTCTGTTTTGTAGATTGTTGTGTGGGCTTTTAAAGTTCTAATATTCTGCAGTGATTTAGCCTTCTTTAAACTTTTCAGTTCTGAGAATCATAATACTTATTAATTTGGCTTTTTGTGAGGGGAGAGGGAAGGGGTAGCCAGAGGAAGAGAGGTCTTTGGTGCTAGGACTTCTGCTAGGAGATTAGGAAGTGTTAAAGTTAGAATGTTTTCTTATTATAGTATTTAATTTAATTATGTGATTCACCTTTGTTAACTTATCTCATCTAAAATCTTAACCCTTTAGACAAGGGCAATTCGTATTCATATAAATTTTGGCTTCAATGCGCCCTCTCATGTGCTGACCGAATTCTTTTTCTGATCAAATGTCTAACATGTGTACAATTTTCATATGTGGCAGCAAGACTTGCATATATTCATATAAATCATGTCTTCAACAATCTTGCTTGCCCGCATAGCTTATAAAATATTGCTAGATTTCATTTTAACATCAAGGTTCAATTTGAAGTGGCTAGGTTTTTCAATAAAATTATTCTCTTGTTTTTTGCAGGTTAAGTTCTAAGATCGTCATGGATTCCCGGCAGTCGGTTGTCTCACCATTCAAGAGCTCTTCTGTCTTTGTTGAGCCCGAGAAGCAGAACACCAATCTTTTTGCAGAGAACCCTAGCTACTTATCAAGGGGAATTGCTCATCAAAGAAAGAAAACCACAATTCGTAATATAGAAGACCTCTTTGGTGTTTTGGAGGTTTGTATTAATCAGGCTAGGGATATTCATAACATCTGCATCTACCAAAAGCAAGATGTTTATGCTAAGCTTTTTCTTACTAGTGATCCTGAAAATACAGTCTCCACTAAGATCATTAATGGTGGTGGGAGAAATCCCGTCTTTAATGAGAATCTCCGACTTGATGTTCGTAAAGTCGATTCCTCCCTCAAATGTGAGATATGGATGCTAAGCAGGGTGAGAAATTATCTCGAAGATCAACTCTTGGGGTTTGCTATGGTTCCTCTGTCTGAAGTCTTCCTTAACAATGGGAAGTTAGAGAAGGAGTTTTCTCTCTCCTCAACTGATCTCTTCCATTCCCCAGCAGGTTATGTTCAGTTAGCCCTCTCCTATGTCGGAGCTTCACCAGAAGTGATTCCAATTCCTGCATCGTCCACACCCGTGGCCGCAGATGCAGCTGTGCAGGACACTGAATCACTAGAATCTAGTGCGAGTGACTTTGACAAGATTGAGTTCCCAGATCCTAATGTAGTGAATGAGAATCATCAGATGGTTTCTGAGTATTTTGGGATCCCAAATACCGATTTGGAAGACTCCCATAGTTCAGACAGCCTGGTTGCCTGTGGGACTGAAAATCACGTAAGTTCAGAGGTAGGTGTTCAACTTGGAGAAAGCTTCTCAACAGGCACTATCAGTGTGACACAATTTCCAAAGCATGATTCTCCTCCAGGCAGTGTATCAACAAATGGAACTCCATCTTCTTCACTTCATGTGAGCTCGCAGTCTTCTGAGACCCCTGGAGATTCAAAATCTCCAAATGAGGAATATGTGTCACCTCCTAGAGATAATCGGAAGGAGAAAAGTTCTGATGTCAGAGATGCTGAGAGTAATTCATCAGGGGGACTATCAAATGAAACTTTTGCAAAGCCTGTTGTCACTGTTAACATTGAATTGGAGCCAAAGGTGGTGCAGCAAGACATTGTGGATATGTACATGAAGAGCATGCAGCAATTTACCGAGTCTCTATCCAAGATGAAGCTTCCAGGAGACTTCGAAAACCAGCCAACCAGCTCTGGGAATTCGAGTTCGGATCAGAAATCACCAACGTCTAAGAACTCTGGCTCTCGAGTGTTTTACGGGAGTAGAGCTTTCTTCTGAGCTTTCGTTTGATGGTTCAGAGTACACAGGTGACATAGTGATCGTAATCAATATTGATGCTTTTAGTAACATTACATTTGGTATGCAATATTAGACTGTAGTGGACAGTACAATGAATCAGATTTTAGTTTCTTGTATTTCTTAATATTGTCCAATATTATCTAATCCATCTTACCAAATATGTCGTAGGTGTATTACGTAAGTCGTAGATGTTGTATGGCATGCTAAACGATGGATTAATGACTTGGACTTGTATGGAAACAAGCTATCTTCTGAGTTACTCATGTTATATATTTGAGATTGTTGTCCTCTTCTCTCTGCTTGTAATAACTGTGTAGTCAAGTTAGCTTAATACGAACATTTGGAACATTTCGTTTTTGAGCAGAAGAGTCATTTGCAAGAAGTGTTTGATTGATTACGTATTAATCAATATTCGATTGATTGGTATGAGGTTATCGACATATGACATTGTCCATCTTCACTGATGTATTTGAAGGATATATCACATTGAGTTAAAAGTATCCATTATTTTCTTTAGTCTGTGATAGCATCTCCACCGGTAAAGGGTTCGTCTGTCCAGAATCATTCACCGAGCTTGCATAGTTGCATAAAGATGTCTTTATCATATCACAACCAATTTGATCTTCAACCAAGTGCATTTCTGCCAGAGTTTTACATAAAAGTTTGTAGTTGAGTGACTAAGGCATCGTTTGATTTGCTGTTTTTAAATTATTTTCATTTTTTAGTTTCCGTTTTGTAAGTTTGATATTTTTTAAAATGAAAATTTGAAAATAAGGTTAAACTTATCACATAAAACTCATGCCTTCTGAAGGTTGTCAAGGTTTGCAATGGCCTGCACAAAAAGTTCATCATCAGGACGGGTCGTGTGTTGCCCTATATCCAGAAGGCATGTTTCACCAGACCTGTAGTCTAACTCACATAAAATACAGATTGTGTCAAGTTTACAAGTAACCCATACCAAATCACTTCACAAGCAGTATGAACTCAATCCACTTTATAACTTTTCATATAGTGAAGGGATTTTTTCATTTTTGAATGTTCGTTGTCATTTTCATATTGTGTTGTAAAGGATAAAATGGAGCCGAAGATTGCTTTTATTCATTTCCCATGGAAGAATCAGGAATTCAATGAGTAAATTATACTCACATTTTTCCTGGGCCGGCCCTGGGTTGACCGCACCACCATTTAGAGTAAATACATATCTGAATTTGAAAATTTCTATCGTCTTTATCAGACTGAAAGCTAGTATCGGCATAATATTAAACTCTAATTTCATTTCCTCTATATGCTAAAAACGTCTTTAGTCCCTTTTAAGTACTTAAGGATGTTCTTGACTGCGTTTCAATATTTATCGTCAGGGTTTGCTTGGAACCTGCTTGTGACACTCAAAGCATATGAAACATATAGTTGAGTATATAGCATGTCATACATAATAGATCCTATTGTTGATGCATGATGAATTCTATCTATGCGATCTCTTTCAATTTGTGTCTTCGGACACATCTCATTGAGAGAGAGATTCCATCACCGATGGGACAGAGTCCTCTCTTGGACTATTCCATGTTAAATCTTCTCAAGATTTTATCTATGTATGCAGATTGAGATAAGCCAAGCATTCTATTATATCTCTCTCTATAGATCTTTATATCGAAAATGTACGCTACCTCTCCCATTTCTTTCATGGAGAAATTTTGAATAACCACAATTTTACTGATTTTAGCATTGGAACATCTTTTCCTAATAATAGTATGTTATACACATACAAAATTAGAAATACAACTTTACTCCCACTAACTTTTTTATACATACATAATTCATCTTCATTCTTGATAAAATCAAACATTTTGATTGTCTCATCAAAACAAAGATTCCAACACCGAAAGACTTGCTTTAATCTATATATGGATTTCTGTAGTTTCATACCTTGTTTGGCTCTGTGGATTCAAAACCTTCAAGTTGTGTCATGTACACATCCTGGCTAAGATTCCTGTTAAGGAATGCGATATTGACATCCATTTGCCAAATCTCATAGTTATGGTATACTACTATCGCAAGCAGAATCTGAATTAACTTAGACATAGCTATTGGTGAGAAGGTTTTGTCAAAATCCCTTGTCTTTACTTGTAAACCTTTGCAACCAATCTTGTCTTGTAATTATGAACATTACCATCCATGTCGACTTTTTTCTTGTAAACCAATTTACAATCTATAGGTTTTAACCCGTCAGGTGGGTCAACCAATGTCCAAACATTGTTTTCATACACGGAGTTCATCTCAGATTCCATGGCTTCTTGCTATCTCTTTGAGTCAACATTTGACTTAGATTCTACGCAAGTAGTAGGTTCATCTTCCTTGATTGGTAATACATTACTAGTAATCAGGAGATTATATATCAGAAGAAAACGAATGACTCTGCTTGACTTACGTGGAGCTCGTGTGTCCTTGAGAACTGGTGGTTCCCACTTTTCCAATATGTGTTTCATCAGATGCAAGCTCAGCCATTGGAATATCTAATTGGTCAATTTTATTTTGTGGTTTCTTGAACTTCTTCAAGATCTATTTTGCTCCCACTGTCTTCTCTAAGAATACAGCAAGTTTCGATACGATGACCTTCATCTCGATGAGATTGTAAAAATAGTATCATTCAGTTTACTTTGGATACTCCACAAATAAACATTTATTAGATTTAGCTCCTAACTTATTTGATTCAAGGGCCCCCAGCCATGCAGGGCCCAATTTTTGCCCAAGTTTTTTTTTTTAATTAAAGACCAACCTACTTAAATGTAAAATGAGTCTAAATAGAAAATATATTCAAATATAACCTACGTTATATATCTTAATGTAGTCTTTAAATTGTAGACCGTTCAATTTTCTTTTTAAACCTCATTTTGAAATTTTTATCTTGAATCAAAACGATTTTCCAAATTGTTAGGATTGAAGCAATAAATAAAAGGACAAAGAATAAAGAACACAATGATTTATATAGTCCTATAAAAATGATGATTTTTGGTTACAAGATATTAGTCTTTATATATAATAACACAATGAAAATTTTCTAATTATAATGAAACTCTAAGACAAAATTTCAAAAAACACACTTACTTAATAAAATACAAATATCGTATAGCTCTAAGGTCGATTCGCGCTCAGCTTCGCGTAGCGCAATATATTAGGCTCCACATCTTAATACAAATTACAATTATTTTTTAATTGTCTCTCAAAATTTTATATTTTAAAAACATCTCAATATATTAAGGGCCCCATTTAAATTTTCGCCTAAAGCCCCCTAATATCAGGGCCGGCCCTGCATTCTTCGTTCTTTTAGTTTTGTAACAATATCATCTTTATTCAATTTTATTCGTAGCTATCGTCTCCATCTTTTTATTAATTCGCACAGAAGGTCTCCAAATGGTAATTTTTGACGATTTTGCCCATCACATTTTATTATTTAAAATAATTAAAAAAAACAAAAAAACAAAAAAGAATTCACCCCACCCCACGTCCTAAACTCTTTCCCCTCTCGTCCCTGTTCCTTCCCTTCCCTTCCCTTCCCTTCTTGGTTGTGTGAAAATCATGAAGATATCCCTCACAGTTGTTCTATTTGGAAAGGGGAGACCCTTTTTGTTTTGTTTTTCTTAATTTTTTATTAATTTTTAAAAATAAAAAGTTATGATCTATTTATATTTTTAAAAAGGTTAGGGACCTCAATTGCACATTTTTCAGTTTATTTAATTTTTAATTTATTTAAATCATGGGAAAAAATAGTCCAAAAGGACCATATGCATAAATTGATAAAAGATTGGAGACAATATGTCAAAATAAAATTGATTGAAAACAATATTGTCACAAAATTGAAAAAATAAGAAATATAAGTATAATTTACACTTATAAGTATAAAATGATATGATCTCAATCCAATTTATAACTCTTTAGGTAGTGAAGGGATTTTTTAATGTTCCTTGTCATTTTCATATTGGGTTGTAAAGGAGAAAATGGAGGCGAAGATGTTTGCTTTTCTTCTTTTCCCATTGGAAGAATCAAGAAATCAATGGTGGGGGAGGAAAATAGGAAAAGGTAATTGAACAAAGTAACTTTCTTAGGAAAAAAATAAATTATTGAATCCTTGTAATTTTTTATTTTTTAATAATAAAGCCGACTTGGACGGGTTCTGTCAGGCTGTCAGTGCCCACACATTACGCCTCCGGCTCTCCGCTTCCCATTTACACCTTTTGTCTCTTCTCTCTACTTTAAACTATTTCCTTGTACTAAAGGAAAAAAATTCACAAGAGATCACCCAATTTACAGATTTGTTTTAATTTGATCACTCAACTTTTATTTTTATTTCAATTTGATCATTCTGTCTATTTGTGACTCAACTTATATTTCTAACAACACAATTTTTTGTAAATGCTAAATGCACACTGTCTGAATTTCATTAATAAAAGATGAAATAAATTCACACGAAACCTCAATTTTGAACATGTCAAATACAGAATTTCGACTTAACAAATCAAAATATTCATATTAAAGGGGAGTATCCCTCTTATATTTCACACTAGTACATCAAACAGAAAGCTCACATACATTCTGAGAAAAATACAAATTCCATAAATGTAGGAAAAACTAGGATACGTGCCAGCATAGAGGACCGGCAAAGAGTGAAAAAGAAAAGAATAAAAAAAAAAAAAATATCTTCTACTTCTTTATGTTGTTCCAATCGTACTGTCTTTTGTTGAAGAGACGCTCAAAAAATAAACTAGAATGGATCTTCAATAATGTATCCCGCAATCTGATTTACATCTCAATCAAATGCTGATAAAGGAACCTAAGTTATGGATAAAAATCAAACCTCAAATCTTCACAAAATCCCTCGAAACTGATCTTTCTGAACACGTATACTTTGAACAAGAACCTGGTTAGCTCTGTATAATGATATCATTATAAGCCTGAGTTACATATCTATGAGGGATATGTAAGAAATTCACAATCCACATTTCTGAAGTCTCTTCTCCTATGATTATCTTCAGATATCTGATACTTAATAAGTTTCCTATGCAGCAATTCCTGGAAACAAAAAATCAAATAACCAATATAAAGATATACTATTCACACGTTGAAACATATAATACAGAATTGGATTTCTTCAAGGATTATCGTAAAATCAAAGTAAAGAGGGGCTCAGAATTCTCTTTACTTGTGCACATCACAATATGAACTCTCCCAGGCACATCACAAAGGCATGGTGTGCCGCCTGTTCACGTGCCTACCACTCCTCCCCCACCACCACAAAAAAATAAGGGGGAAAAACACAATGAAAAGGGATAAAATAACATTTAAAGACCATGTTCATTTCCTAATTAGCAAACCTCGTCCTATATAACATTCGTCTATTTCCAAATTACAACTGCTAATTGCATTAGTCTTCTTGGAAACAAGTTCCTATATATTACCTCTCAATATGGTTTCAACTGCCACAAACTTCCTGCTCTAGTATCCAACCCACATAGGACACTCATGCAAGGGACGCATTTAGTTAGGTAAATTTTGTAAATATAGAAAATTTCAATTATAAATAAATTTGAGTAAAAATTTTAAATACTCTTTTTTTTTTTTGTTAGTTTATTATTGTTAGCACTTGTATTACAAAAGTACCAAAACTATTTTAATACGACAATTAGTCACTCCTTAAGCTCGGGTTATTTCACCTACAAAATTCAAAAAAATTTAGTATTACACATCATTTCTAGACTAGCTTAAATTTTACATATATGTAAAACTATTAGCAGAAGTAAATTATCATATCATAAGCTAGATTAGAAATGGAAATTTGTGGTTATCACATGACGCATAAGTGAACAAGTGAATATTACCTATTTATATTTTATTGCAAAAGAAATATACATCAAGTCATTCTTGTTAGTATATTGCACAAATCATCAATCATAATGAAGCAAAACAATAGACTACAGTTTAGGGTATTGCATTTAGATAAAGACCAAGTTAAAATTTAGGGTAAATAGCAGCAAAAGTACCCAACCTTTAGTTTCATTTGCACTTTCGCCCCCAACCTTCAAAAAATAGGCAGCATTTATCCAAATGGATGAACTCCATCCATTTTTCCGTAGTCAACCCAGTTGACCTGTACATTCAAAAATAAAAAGGGTAAAATTATCATTAATATTTCTAGTTAAACTACCAAAAAAATGAAAATGAAAAATTCAAAGAAATGTCATCTCCTTCCACCCACCCGCACCACCGCCACACCACACCACACCACCCCACCCCACCGACGGAGGCAAATGAAGGGGGGATTTCTTAGCGAACCAAGAGGGGGAGAAACCCCCATTGGTTCTCCAGCGGTGGGGTGGGGTGGGGTGGTTGGAAGAAGATGACATTTTTTTTAAAATTTTTTAAAATATTTTAACTAAAAATATAAAAACGACAATTTGCCCTTCTTTCATTTTTGAATGTTTAAGTCAACTGGGTTGACTACCAGAAAAATGGATGAAATATATACATTTGAATGAATGCCACATATTTTTCAAAGATTGGAGACAAAGTACCCAAAAAAAATGTTGGGTACGAAAGTACAAATGGAACTAAAGGTTGGAGACCTTCGCTGCTATTTATCCTCAAATTAAAAAAGAAAACCCAGAAATGGTGAAATATTATCTATGTTTGATACATACGAACGGAAGAAATGACTCTTTCCTAATCAAATATATTCATTCAAGCTTTTAGGCTCAAAATTTCAAAAGTAATAAATGCCAACATACTTAGCAGACTGACTTCCATTATCATGAGTAATGAGAACAACAAAAATCGACTTGGATTTATAGAAGTAGCCATGAATTCACAAAACAATATTGAGAGTTGAAATACAATATACACTATATTTTATGATGTAGAGCTTCTAAACTAACAATTCATTATTATTTTTTTATGAAATATTAGCTGGCTTATTATTCAGCTCAATTTTTTTTTATTTTTTTAGAATTATAATAAAAAAGGAAAGATG
Source organism: Forsythia viridissima (assembly GCA_030279155.1). NCBI lineage: Eukaryota > Viridiplantae > Streptophyta > Magnoliopsida > Lamiales > Oleaceae > Forsythia > Forsythia viridissima. The sequence goes on from CM059033.1 coordinate 3,226,691, forward strand.
GAATGAGCACAGAGGACTATCTAGATTGATTTGTGTCTGCTAAAAAGCTCCAATTGCATCATAGGAATTAGAAAAAAGGCTTATTTTGTGTATTTAGTATTACTGTCACTTCTTATATTTTGTTTCTTAATATGATTCCATGGAGTGTACCTATTTACACAATTACTTTGACGACTAGCCACATCACAGCCAAAACGTTAATGTCACAGTAAAGTACATGAAAATGAATTATTTTGACTAAGACATTTCTGAAAATAAACTGAAAGAGGACAAAAATTTACAACTTTGATGTTTGTATTCATGGTATATCAGAAAACTGTGAACAGAAAAGGGGAAAGATAACAAATTCTATGAAAGGAACTCCTATTACTACTGAATTCCATTGCCTAGTTAACGGATATAGACAATGATTTGCATAAAAAAAGCAATCATCCAAGTCTAGTTTAATAGGATAAGCTTAGAATATGGCATAAAGCATTTCCATTCAGAGTCTTCGAAATAATGTATTTGCGAATTTAGAATAAGACAGCAGTATTACCTCTTTTGGGTTGTCTATTTGCAATACTATAGCCTGTGCCATAATCCTCAGAAGCTTTAGCAGCGACGTCTTCTGGATTTCCAAGTCCATAACCAAACGAACCAGAATTATCTAGGTCAGAAGATGTAGTTTGCCAAGTTGGATCGCCATAAACCGAGCCACTGCGATAAAAATCCCCATAAGATCCGTCATAACCAGCACTTGATGTGGCAAATGAAGATGTTGTGATTACACCAGTTCCACTGTTTCGCCCAAATCCTCTCATTCCCAGTGCATAATTGTTTTCTCCACCCCTATAGCCAGAAGAACTCCCTCCAAGAGAGGCAGCAATAGGAGAAGTTTCCCAGTTTGCTCCGTTATTTTCAAAGACTCTGAGTCCACCACTTCCAGAACCGAAGTACGAACCAGAGCCAGCATTAGTTGGAGAAGTATTCAAGCCACCATTTCCCCACACATTTCTAGATGGTGAACTTAAAAAGGAATCACCTCTGCTACTATTGGTGTTGTAACCAATAGGAGTATTATACCTGTTTGGATTACCACCAAAATAGGGATTCAGAACCCTTCCATAACCAACATTGCTACTGAAGTTTGAACCCCCTCCATAGCCAGGGTTCAACCCTTGCTCCACATTCACACCCATTCCATAAGAAGGAGAACCAAAGTGCGACAATCCACCACGATCACTAGCTAATGGACTGTACCTACTGTCCATCCTGACCCCATAGCCTCCAAGTGAGCTCAAATTGTATCCCTGAGCATAACTACTGAGGAAGTTGTTGGTCCTACTAAAGCCATAGTTGTACCCAACGAGAGGACTCCGGCTGGGCCCCGGTGACAATTCTTTTGGAATTGCCCGCTTTACCTCGACCATCTTACCATTTAACTCGTGAAAGGTTTTGTGCAACACCCTATCGACTGCATCTTCCGAATCATATGTAATGAACCCAAAACCTCTTGGCCTTTGGGTGTTGTGGTCATACATTACTACGACATCTGTTATCGTACCGAACTGATCGAAGTAACTTTTGAAGTCATTCTCAGTGACAGTTGATGCTAATCCTCCTACAAATATCTTTTTTGTGCGTCCAGGACCCGGTGATCCTTGAATGATACTAATGTTTCTATTTATTAAATGTTGATCATCCCTTGGAACGGCTTTCTTTGCTTCCACCTGAAAAGGTGAAAGACAATAAACAGTCCACACAGAGAGACAATTTCCATTTTATCGACTCATGAAGAATCAAATCTTAGGACTTTGAAAGTCCAAGGAGAGGACACTTATCATTCTACATTTTCAGATAAAAAGCTACAGATGCTTAACATTTTGCTCATGATTAAGACCATAAGACTTGAATTCTGTCTAATTTAAGCACAATGGCATTAAGGAACTTCAAAAATAATAATATTGGCCAATGCATGTTGCTACATTATGTTATCAAAGGATTGTAATCTTCAAGGATATGAGCACCAAACTACTTACCGTTCGTCCATCAATCATGTGTTTCTCCTTAACCACTCTTTCAGCCACTGCTGGATCTGCAAAAACTACAAAACCGAATCCACGAGCACGGCCGGTGGTGCGATCTCTCATGATCACTGCTTCCACCACTTCCCCATATGCTCCAAAATATTCTTTAAGACGATCCTCATCCGTGTCCCAAGAAATCCCACCAATAAACAGCTTACCTAGATCCGACTCCATCTTTTCTGCATCCCGAATTCAATTGCCAAAGAATTCAATAATCTTCCATCAAACCAAATAATTTATAAAGAAGCAAAATACTCGCAAATTGAACACACAATTTGATTACAATTTACTGATAATCACACAGAACAGTCAGATCCTGGGAATGTGAGAATCAAATCAAGAACAATATGATTTGCACACCATAAATTTAATTGAATCACATAAGATTATTGCATAATCCAGATATCCAGAAAATCCAAAAGATCCAACATAAAAAAAATAGATCAAGTGCGGATAGAAAGCCGACGAAAAAGAAAATTCATACCTTATCCAGAAAATCAGGCAGGAATCCAAGCTCAAACACTGATAAAATAACAAGTGGGAAATGTTGGATTTATTTTAAAATCATTGGATCCTTCATTCATCAATCAAAATTCAATCTTTCAATCCTGAAAAGCCACAATTCAGGTAGATCAAACACCGTCAAACAAAAAATGATCAAAAAAAAATTTAAGATTGGATTTTTATTCAAAACAATAAATTCATTTCCAAACCCACCATTTGAAGGAGAGAACCCCATTTGAAAGAGAGAAACCCAGATGAGAAAATATGGATTGAAACAAGATCTAAAAAGATTATACATAAATAAAAACAGAGGATGCGTTCATCCTCTCACTTTCTCTCTCTTTATCTTTCTATTCTTCTCTTTTCTTGGTTATTCCACTCCTTTTAAATAAAATCAAAAGAAATGGAATTTCTTGCTGAGATTAGGGAGAGAAATTATATATATATATGAAACATATTGCAAGAGAGATAAAGAGGTGTTAGGCAAACATCTGGTGTGAGAATATTAATATATGGAGGTGCCTAAGGTAGATGATGAGCTTTGGAGTACAAAGATAATTATTTTTTAAAATGTATTATATCTAATGCTTGGTTTGGTATTGTTGTGCTTTTAAAAGAATCATTTTTTATTGTACTATAGAAAGAATCAGTTGTGAGAAGAATCAGATAAGTATTTGATAAACTTTTATTTCAAAATTGCTGTTTGTCTTAAAAATAGCATTTGAGCGTTTGATAAACAAAAGTGATTTATTGATGTAATATAATTAAATTACTAGACAAGACATTGATTATAATAATATTATTTTGTATTGTTATTATTATAACGAGGGGTAAAAAAAAAATTTCTAGTCAAATATTTTTTAACAAGTCAATGCATTTATTATTATTATTTTAAAATAAAAATAATAAAAACCTAATAAATTTCAAATTTTACAAAAATTACAAAATAAAAGTATAGTCATATAGTACAAAAAGTAATTAAATTATATTATTTTTTATGATCCAACTTGCATCAATTCGATTTCTCAAATTGGTATTAAAAGAATTAATTTAATTAATTAGGGACAAAATGGATATTTTAATAATATATAAATAAAAAATCTAAAAACAGAATCTAAAAAGTTGCTTTTTTACTGCTTCTCAAAATCTGTTGTCGGGTGAGTCAGATTATTTTATAATTACTTTTAAAGAGTTTGTCAAACGACTAAATCAACTTTTGATTGTTTGAGAATTAGAAGTTGGACTCCAAAATCAATTCCAAACAGGGCCTAAAAATAAGTATATAAAGGTAAAAGTATAGTTTTGGTTCAATCTATTTTTCTTTAAATTAAATTCGTGTCACATTTTTCATGTCCCTAAGTTAGTTTTAACTATCTTTGTTAATCTATACAAAATATAAGAAATTCTTGAAAATTAATTTCATATTTTTTATTTATTTATGTATTTTCTCTATGTTAAAAGTGAAAATAGTCGTATTTTCATGTCAATTTAAAGTCAAACACAATATATCAATAATTATAAAATGAAGAAACTAAGTGATAGAAGACAAAAGATGTTCAAAATTCAAATAGCAATACTTTGATTTTGGATATATAGTTTGCTATTGCGTCATCTTATTAGATTTTACCGTTTTTAATGCACAACAAAATAAAATAAAAAAAATAAAAAAATAAAAAAATTTGACTACCTTTTAGGCTTTTACTCTAGCATGCAATAGAGAGAGACATATCAACATTTTTTGGCCATATACTTGCTTTCTTAAAATGTAATCTATAAAAGCCACCTCCCATGTCGTGAATGTCCTTTTTAAACTTAATCCACTTAAACATATTACATGAAATGAAGTACAAAGTGAAAAATCATTAAAGCTATCTTATGTTTTGTCATATGATTATTTCATACTTTTTCTTGACAATTACTATACACAAACAATTATGATTTTATTTTTGTTCAATTTTTTTATTAGGTTCCTCATTTTATAAATGCGGGAGATAAAAAAGATGTAGAGTCGTTTGTTCAAATAGGAGGGGACTTCATCTACTTAAAAATGTGAATTGTGAATTAACTAACCTCATTTGTCGCCTGGAAAATAGAGAATAGGGCCCGTGACATAGACCTTTTTTTCCCACAAAAATCTCTTCGGGGAACAACAAATTCGTTGTATGAAATTCGAAAAGAGCAAGGAATAATCCATATTTGTGACACAAATTAATTATAATTTACTGCATAATTAGGAGAATGGAGGCAAGCATGCACTAGGAGGACTATATATAACATTTTTAACACTATTTTGTAAATATATTTTTTGGCATGTCTTTTTTTCAACATATATCTTTAACATTGTCGAAACAGAAAGTTTTACTAAAAATCAATTTAGATTTAAAAGAGGTCTAAAAGATGTCAAAAATTAGTACTAAAACATAAACTTACGAAAAAACGAAAAATGGTTTTGTTATGCTTTTTTACCTCAATTGCTGTAGTTTCTTATATCGTATAAAAGAATTTTAGATTGTCTTCTTTTGTGTGTGTGGTAAAGCAAAGACGTGTGAGAAAGTCCTAAAATCTCTTTCTTATAGTGAAAAATATGCGAGCGTGACTTTTTAATTGAGAATAAACTACTAAAAATTTATGTATTTCTACTTTTCATTTCGTTGATAATAACTTGAATTAATTTATTTATTTGTTCTACATTCCACTCTTTGGTCCTATCTTTGCCATTGTCATGTGGACCACTTCAAAAATTGAAGCATTGTCCACTACACTAGATTCCTATTATTATTGCAAATTGCTTTTTTTTTTTTTTTTTTTTTTTTTGAATTCTTGAAACTCTAAATTAAATGTCAAACACAATCCTTCTGAAGTATTAATTAAATTAAAATCTGGCACTGTTCTATCACTTTTTGAATCCAGTTGTATTTGATTGCATGAATAGTGTTGTTTCCCCATATTATTTATTATATATTTGTCACAATTTGACTTCTTAATTGTTTTAACAATTTGAAGGCAATGCAATTATAAATTCTCTTCTTATACATATAGCATATTAGTACAAGTTATGTGATGACAAGTTGCCAGCTAAACCACACAAACAAGAACAGTTCCAAGTTCCAACTGTAAATTTCTTTTTTCTAATAATAGATTGACAAATTCAATGTCCGCAATAAGATTTTTGATTGTAGACAAAATATATTGGAAGAGTCATATACACGTGGAGTTTAATTAATTTATTCGATGAGTACTGAGTACATAAGAGATGTGAGAAAAACTTGTATTATCGTTTTCTATTATAGTAAAATTCTGAAGCGGCAAGTGGACGTGACATTTATATTGAGAATGAATCATTACAAATTTATGTATATTTTTTTCATTTTTTAATTGCTTTTTTGTTCTCGCGTAGTCCACAACAAATTGTGGGGAAGATTTATCGACTGATTTTATATTTAATTTGTTGTTCTTTTTGACTTTTCTTCTTGTTGAATCTCCAAACCAAATTGTAATAAAGATTGATCGACTGACTCTAAATCTACTGTGAATAAGAGAGAAACCTAAATCTAGTACTTATATTCTGCAGTTGGGCATGTCTACATTTGAAGCATGGAGGTGACAGCCAAGATTTCCATTATTTTAGCGAGTCTGTCTACCAAATTCAAGTTAGTGGCAAGCGACTCATTAATGTGCCAGTGCATAATTATTGATGTCTTCAGATGGATACCCTTTATTATTATGTGTGAGAAAAGGAAAAAAGCAATGATATAAGTATATAACATTAGATTTGGCAACAAAATGCTTCCAGCTTTTGCTTCAAATTCAGTGCTAAATGGATTTTTTTACAGCAAATGTAATTAGTGATAACGACTCAGGTATCAGGTATCAGGTATCAGCTTCATGTACATCATAATGAACTATGGAATTAACATTAACATAGTGGTGTCAAATGGGTTGAACCAAGTTGACTTAAGAAAGCCCCGGGACAACCCACTTTCCGAGCCTATGGACCCGTCTCCACAAAAGCTACTCTTGTGGTTTTCTGGTACCTGTGCGCGGCCCTACGCAGTTGGATCCGGGGATTTTTCCGGTTTTGACACCACTACATTAACACAATAGCATGCTTCATGTGCACAACTTATCCTGAGAAAGAAAAGATCTGTCAATGTTGACAGGTTAAAACAAACCGTTAATACATGTTGTTTACAGTGGTCCTGTAGCAATCCAACTTGTTCCTGCTTAAATAAGTAAGTATTCCAGATGATAAATGTACATGAATAACACTCACAAGAAGTTCGGTACTAACTATTTTACATGAACATGACTAGACACTCGACAATAGATAAGATTTTGACTTTTTTCTTCATTAATACTATATCCTTATAAAGCATGTCCATAATGCGCATCCTTCACTGGTTTGATTTTGATCCCCCGGTAGACAAGGTCTCTGGTGTCACAGAAGGGATTAAAACAAGTTGGCTGAATTCGGAGGAAGCCATGGACGAAGACGAAAGGTCTTCCAGAGAACTCACAACCTCGGCTATCTTCTCCCGAACCTCAGCAATGGTTGGCCGCTCCCTGTGGCGATGTGATACACATTTCAGGGCGACATTCAGCAGAGGAATAGCGTACATTTCAATCTCAGCAACTTCCTTGTCAAAGACTTCTACAGTCCATTCCTCTCTCACCGTGGATTTCACCCACCTTGGAAGGTCTATTCCATTGTTTTCTACAATTTTTCCAGTTAGTAGCTCCAACAGAACCACTCCAAAGCTAAAGACGTCAGACTTTTCAGTTAAACGTTTCTCCGGGGCGGTGTAACCTTTAGACTTAAAGAGACAGTCTTTACTGGGATCAAGAAATCTTGAATATCCATATTCACTTATAAGTGGTTCTTCGTCGTCGTTTAAGAGGATATTTGAAAGCTTAATGTTTCCATGAGGGATGATTTCGTCGTTATCAGGCCGATATATGAAGTTCAGACCTTCTGCTATCCCAGCTGCTATGGACAGCCGAAGTTTCCATGAAAAAATTCTTTTGCCCTCATTATAGTCTGCAAAGGAGAAAGAATTAGCCTTATGAACGGATAAATTTTCTGAATCTTGTGTTCAGAACTATCCCAGGTGGATTTCTCCTCTTGATTAAAAGAGAGAAATAAAATGTATGCAAATACTGATCAGAAATTTATGTTTTAGGAAATGTTCAAGGAAAATCAAATGTATTCTCTAAACAAACTCCTGATGTTTGAACATCTTACTTCATTCATGGCTTGCAAGCTCGTGACGTTGTAGTCTTCCTAAATGAAATTCGATCAAGTCTGATGGCTTAAGTGTTGGACATATTCGTACCATATATAAAGGATTTTAAGGGAGGCTGTTTTTTGAAGACAAGATAGGCTTGAGATGCTTTGTACACTTAATTTTCGTTGTAGTGAAATCCTCTAGCTGCAAGAGGACGTAACCCTCAAATTGAGGGTAAACCAGTATAAGTGTGTGTGTGCGCATTCGCGGGTTTTTTTATCCGTTTTGCTTATTATTGCTCTTGTAATTGAGATCAGTGCTTGATCCATAACATTAAGTTGGAGAAAACTTGCTAAAAATTTAACTAAATCACCATATATTAACTTACTTGCTAACAGGGTTAACAGGCTCTCATTCCTTTGGTACTTGTAGATCAGAAGTTTTTCCTCTTTAGTAGAATTGTAGGCAACGAGAGGAAGGATATTTGGATGCTTCAGGTTTCCTATCTTTCTCATTGTCTGGCCAAACACCTCAAAGGATACCCGCAATTTCTTCAATCTCTTGACAGCAAAAATGGCATTGTTCTTGAGTTGTACAATATAAAGGCTGCTGCAGAGCCCCTTCGTTCGCAAGCCAGCTGTTGCTTCCAGAAGATCTTCCAATTTAAACCTTTCCTCCGGTTCAACAAAGAACACGAGCTCTGTCCGTCTTTGTTGTGGCTGCACTTCGTCGGCAGCTTTGATTGGAGGAGTTTTTGATGGAGTATTAGCAAGCGCCTTCAAGATCTTCTTGTCTCGTGCTCGTTTAACAGCTCTCGTTATCGTGAAGAGTAGCACCAATACGAGGATTACAATGCCAATACCTAAAAGTATCCAAAGACCCCTTTTGGTATGCGACTTGTGATGCTCAGTTTCTGGGTTGGTATCGGGAGAGCTTTCTGAAAGTGCTTTTCGAGGAACATTTTCTTGAAATGTACTCAAATTTGCTCTGTTTTGTTTCAAATCTTGGGTAATAAGGCCATTTTGCAAGCAGGAAAACGACCTTTTGGACGATCTACAGGTTGTAACTCGACCCGTAAAATGATTTTGTGAAATGTCCAGTGTCCTGAGGCTCTTTAGCTTAGTAAGAGCAGTAGGTATACTCCCACTTGAAGAATTCCTGCTTAGGTCTAAATATGTTAGACTTTTGCACTTCGATATCGAGTCAGGAATAGTTCCCTTAATGCTATTTCCGGCTAAGCTAAGCAATTCCAAATTTGGAAGTTTGCAAAGAGATTCTACATCAAGAATTCCAGTAAGGCTCAAATTCACAAGCCTTATTTCTATTACTGTGGTACCTCCTGAATTGCATTTAACACCCTTCCATTTATATGAGCAGGGATCAGACACTATTCTGTTCCTCTCAATCCTCAGTACATTTTCAGGGTCGACTGCACGAATGAAATTTAGTAACGACGTGGATTCCGAAAACTTACCCCCATTGCAGCTTGTGACAAGTAGAGCAATAGATGCAATACTCACCAGCACCCTCAGAAGCAGCACCAACTCCATCCTACTGTGTATAATTGTAAGCACGATCAAATTAGCAGAATCACTGTAACTGACTCCATTGAGTTAGTATGCTTTCGCGCAGTCTCAAAGCACGTGGGAATTAAATTTCTGAAATTCTTAAAGCTATACATAGAGAAAACTTTATGATATTTCCCCTCTATGTTTTCTAAGTCAGAAAGAATAAATATTTGGGTAGATTCCAAAAACTTCAGGTACAGCAACATTCCTTGAGATATCCATCAAATATTTCTGTCACATTCCATTTGATGCCAACTTCATGAAAACTTGCCAATGGGAGTCTTTCCTGATTACATCAGGCTAGATGCACTCTCAGCATTGTTGGATTCATCCCATAATTGAATGGATCGAGTTTTTAGTCGAGGTGGTTTAATATGGTATGGAAACATCATTGTTGCGACCTATTTTCACCCAAGCTAAAGACTGCTGACACGTGAACTAGCATGTGGTGGGTCGGCCCACCTCTATACTGTGTCAAGCCAAGCATGTTGTAGAGCTAGGCCCGCATCTGGTGTTGACCCGTACTTAAATAGTATTTTTTTAAAAAAACTTACAATTAGATCATTTAAACTAAACCATATGTTATTCCAGCAAGCATTTGAGATTCTGGGAAGCAACACCATAAACAAGGAGAATTATTCTAGAACTTAGGAGGGATCAAGGTAGGTCATTTGGAACTTGGCACATATGAATAGTCGTTTTTCTTGATCCGGTAAATTATCTTCACAAATCACGACATGTTTTATAAATTGTATTGAACACGATTAAAGATGAGAGATGGTGCTATAAATTTTTTTTTTCCTCAATTTTGGGTAATTTAGAATAGTGAACATCCTATTATTATTAAGCAAAAAAAAAAAAAAAAAAAAGACAAATGAGTTGCGGAGTCTAGTAGAATGAAAACAATTATCTGGGGTGTATAATTAAGTGAATCATTACCCATTTTATTCTTAAAAACACAAATATGTTGTTTTCAGAAAGAAGAAAAAAAAACTCAAATATGTTACCACCACATGGCTTTTTAACAATATTCTAAAAAGCGTAAAGCGTTGCTAGGCGTGGAGGTCGAGTTTTAAGCTTTTCAGGTCTAGGCAAATCCTAGGCGAAAGCAAGATAAGGACAAGGCAATAACGATGCGTGAAGCGTGGAGGCCGAGCGTCAAGCTTAGGCGAAACATAGGCGAGGCTTATGCGAATTTTTTAGAACAGTGCTTTTTAATGTTCAAATAAATAACATCTCTCTAATAGGGACTATCTTGTTACAAAAGTGAAATGTTAAGAACTGACTTGTTCGCTAATACTCTCTCTGTTCCAAAAAAGTTTAAATTTTCACAAATTAAAAATGTAATTATTATAGTTAGAACAATAAATTTTACTTACATTTTTTCTAATATATCTATACAATTAATTAATAAAATAGTAGTTCATACTTTGTTGATAAAAAAATCACACTAAATATGGTCATATTAGAAAACAAAAACAAAAAATTAATTATACACTCAACAAGAAAAATGGCATATATTTTGGAATGGATGAAAAAGAAAAGCAAGTCTATCATTTTGGGACAAATAAAATATAATATTACTTACAAAATAAGTTTTTGAGATTATTGGAATATGTGATTATTTTGGCACATAGTTGATTTTATACTAAAATTCTACATTACTTTTCATCATTTTAAATTTTAAATGTAACAAATGTAACATATTTTTTATTAAAAAAATTGTAATAAATGTAACAAAAAGTGTTAGAAAAATAATTTTAGAATAAAAAAAAGTTAGATACTATTTTTTAAATTATTTTATATTTTGTCCCTTTTCCTTTCTTTCATGGAAAAAAAAAGCGAAATTTACAAATTACACTCTCTAAGCTCTATATAAAGCAATGTTCTAAAAAGCGTAAAGATTGGCTAAGCGTCGAAATTGAGATTCAAGCTTTTCGGATCTAGGCGAAGCTTAGGCGAAAACGAGATAAAAGCAAATCAATGACGATGTATAAGACGTGGCTAAGCGTAAAGGTCAAGCTTCACACCTAAGCTGCTTAGGCGGACTTTTTAGAACAATGATGTAAAATATAACTAAATTTAACATACGGTATTTTGAAAACTACAATTTACTTACTATGACTGAAAAATGTTAGTCAAATTACATATAATGTAAAATGACTTAAATATTTTAAAAAATACATACTTCAAATCTACTCTCACCATTTTACTCTACTTTGGCCTTCTCTCTTATAAATATAACATTGACGATTACGCATACAAATATACATGTATCTAAAGTTATTGTTGTATTCATAATTTTGCTATTTTTTCCCATTTATTTTTGCATTTTCCTCCTTTTTTATACTTTTTTATCCTTTCCATCAACCGCTGTGTAAAGTCTTTGTTAATTTTTTTTTTCTTCTTTGATAAAGAGCACTTTTTTACCAGAATAAGATAAGACTATAAAAAAAATTATCATTTTTGTACCCCTAATCCATTTTATCTGCATATAAAAATTTAAACAACCAATATATAAATTATTCATCCAGGCTTGAATTATCAACAAAATATATTCAAACTTGCAATTTATTCTATTTTTCAACCATCTCTCAAATGAAGAAGTATGCAAGAGTTGACAATAATTATTTTTCCCTGCAAGCATGAATGCCAATGACCACTCAGTATAGTGAAAGGTCCTTTTGAAGATCAAAAACATACCAACAGGCATTCAACTGCCTTTTTACTAATACCTCATCCCATTTTGTTATTTCAATTTGCAATTCTCTTATTTGACTTCCATTCAAACACGAAAAAAATAAATTAAAATAAAAAATCACTTTTGTACGTACATATATTGTCAAGAAAATAGAATCAAATGAGTCGATTATCAACAATATATGTTTGATCTAATAACAAGCTGTGTACGAATTTAGACTCGACCGTATTTACAAGAATAATTGTCAATACTAAACATTACCTTCCCCAAGCTCTACTTGTCTAACGCTTAGCAATTTCGATAAATTTATAATATTAAATCAAATCAGTAGAAAAAAACGTTGTGTTTACAGCAATCAAAGGTCAGCATCTACTATGATCATTATCATTAATTATCGTCATCATCATGAATGTCAGCAAAGAAGGGATCCTTAAGAAGATCGGAAGCCGAAGGTCTAGCCCTAGGCTGTGCAAGACACTTTTCAATGAACGCCTTCACTTCGGGGTCTTTCACTTTGTTCATGGCTTGGGGCCTTACCCCGGATGTAACCTTTTTGTATATCTTGGCAATATTATCACACTCGCTGTAGGGTAATTCTCGAGTCACCATCTCAAGCAAACACATCCCAAATGAATATATATCTATCTGCTCATTATAATTCTCGTCGTATAGCTCTGGTGCCATGAATTCAGGTGTCCCGATTAGTGAATGTGCTGCGTGACTCTTCCCAACCATTGTTGCCAGACCAAGGTCACCAATTTTCACCTATTCAGGTCAAACAAGATAAAAATAATTACAATTTCATCCAAAAAACCGAACAGAGTGTAAACTGTGGTGGCTGAAGAGTAAACAGAGAAAATCACATCAAAAGAAATCTTGAAGAAAGCTAAAAGATTTTAGTCTACCAAATAGATTGATATCCCAAAAGCAAACCATAACATGGTTTTGCTTCTTATTAATACTAAGCAGACTAACAAGGTACACTACTTATTAATGTGGTATCATATGTATCAATGCTTGATATATGCAACCATCATGGTAATTCATATGGGGTTAAACTTTAGCGATATATTGCTCAGCTACTGAACAGAAACTGACTCTCAAAAGACGAAAAGAGAAATAGAAATTATAGCATTAACAATTCCATTATTTTCTCGATTTTCCTCATCAATGAAAGAGATTGTTATGAAAACATTAAGACAGAAACTTCGATTATTTAGCATACCTGACCAGTGTTACCATTAATGAAGACATTGCTAGAATTGAGATCTCTGTGAATGACACAGGGCTTGTGAGCATGCAAATAGTCCAAGCCCTTGAGAATTTGCTCAGACCACTTCTTCAATGCCTTCATCGATACGTGTTTGTGCTTTTTCCTGTACTCCCTCAAATCCCCTGAAGTACAAACCTCAGTAATGAAATTCAACGTGTTTTTCGCCGGATCCTTCCACACAGAGTACAACGAGATAATATTCTTGTCCTTAAATGTCCTCAACAACTGAACCTCGGAGTGTATTCGGTTGATCATTGCTTCATCATTGGAGAATTTTCGTAATTTGACTTGGTTCCAAGCCACCTCAATGCCTTCTTCCTGATCAAATGCTCTGTACACCTTTTTCACGGCTCCCGCACCAAGAAGCTCACTATATCGGCCATAACGGCCAGTTGGGTCGACTTCCACAAATGGTTCCTTGTCCTGATCCACCGCATCAGAATCCATACTGGACATCTACCGTACTCAAAAGAAAAATGAAAAGTATTCACATAAAATTCACAAGATTCAATAACACTAAAGGATAATATAAAATCCGAGAAGAATACAAATTCTAATGCTTACAGAATGCTTCACCTATCTGGCTACCAACATGTATCAATATAAACACGTACACAATTAGGAAACTTATTGAAACCTAATAAATCAAAAATCTTGAATGGGGGATTTATAATTTATTACTTAAATTCTTTTCCTCGAAGAACTTATTGAAATGCTTTTAGACATTTTTGAACCTAAAATTTAAACTCCCCTCTTTGTGATTTACATATTTACTAACCCCATTAAAACACAATTCTAAAACTGTGTTACTGTACAAACCATGAAAAGAAAAGCACGAGTAATTGAATGTTTTCTTTTTAATTATGCAAAAGCCGCATTAACTATAAACACTAAAACCGGATTCCCTTTCTAGTTTAAAATATACCTCCATTAACAACAGAAAATAGAGACAGAAATACAAGAAACGTAAAAAAAAATTTATTTGATATTTACCATAGAACGCGAAACCCGCAAGAACCCTGGAGTGTTTTTATCGAAGCAAAGCTCTTTTACTTTACCAAACTAAAATGAAGCAGAAAACAAGGAATGAGTAAAAGGCTGCAGAATTGAAGGGCGAATATATTTATACTTGTAAAGCAATAAAGGCGGTAGGCTGTATTTTGGTTCGACTGGGACTAGGTATATAATTTTAAAAATTAAATAAAGGGTGAATACTGATTTGATTCAGCTTTATTTTAGCTTATTATATGGTAAATTTGTCTTCCTTGAGAGAGAAGGAATCCACAAGGATTCCAATCCGGATTCTACCATTGTCTTTTTTTTCTTTTTTAAATCCTTTGATCATATGTTGATAAAATTTAGAAGGTAACATAATGTTTGCATACAAGCAAATTTTAATTTCTCTTTGATATTTTAATTGTTAATCAAAGCAATTAGGTCTGGATATTGGATATGTCGGTCCGGGCATTTCAATACTTAGAACCACATGTTACAGTTCAAGTATTTTGTAAATGGAATAATTCGATTCCACGTAATTATTGGAACCAAACCCGAACCGAAATCGTCGGTTCCAGTTCAAGTTCAATTTTACTCATAACATTTTTTTCTAAAATCGTGACTTAACAACATACTTTGAAAAAAAATTAAAAATTACTAAGATTAAAGTATGTTAGATATTAAAACAATTTATGTAATATATAAATATTAACCTGAAGAATATTACCTCTCAAAATTGAGGATTCGTTTCAATTACAGAAAAGTTTCGTCTTCATCGTCTCACTCTGTTGAGCGAGAGAGAGATGAACGAAAGTGCGAGACAGACGACAATGTTTGTATTGAGTATCTGAACAAATAGTGATTAAGAATTTGAGATTTAGATAATTGAAATTGAGTCAATAGAGTTTGATTTTAAGAGTAATGGATTTTATACTTTTGATTTGGATCTTAGATAGTTGGACTCTTATCTTTGGTACTGTGATATTGGGTTGTGGGTCATTGGTTAGGGTAAATAAATGGGATTTTTTTTATAAATAAACCACTTTTTTAAAATAATTCTAATTTTATCAATTTATCAAATTTATTCTAAAAATACTACATTCTTAAAATTATATTAATTAATAAAATAATAAATTAAAATAAAATCTATACCACAAAATATATATATTTACACGTGAATTCACTTAAATTTACATTTAAGTCCTTGATTATTTGCACAATAAGTCCTCCATCTTTATAAAATTCACACTTTAGTCCCTATATTTCCTCTTTCATTTCAATTTCGTCCTTTTTATTTGCAACTCAAGTCCTTCAACTTTTAAATTTGTACAAATTGGTCCCCATATTTATACTTTTATATCAATTTAGTCTTTTTAGTATCACTATTTGATACATATGTTACAAATGATATTGTGTATCAATATTTGATACAAATGTTACAAATGATATTTTGTAACAATCTGTGTTACAAATTGAAATATAAAATATCAGTGATACAAAATATTAATTCATATAACATGTATTGTGTAAAATAACATAATAGAATCTGTAACATATTCAGTGATACAAAATATTATTTGTAACATTTGTATCAAATAGTGATACACAATATGATTTGTAACATTTGTAACAGATTGCGATACTAAACAGAAATTGTTACAACTGTTACAACTGCAAAATCAACTCTAAACTTCAATAAGTTCATTATAGTATGATATAGATATGTAACACAATGTTAAATTTAACAAATAAAATTATTGATTTCATCATTTGTAACATACGTAACATCAGTGATACAAAATACCAATTCATGTAACATGTGATGTGTAAAATAACATAATATAATATGTAACATATTCAGTTATACAAAATATCATTTGTAACATCTGTATCAAATAGTGATATAAAGGACTAAATTGATATAAAAGTATAAATATGGGGACCAACTTGTACAAATTTAAAAGTTAAAGGACTTAGGTTGCAAATAAAAAAGGACGAAATTGAAATGAAAGACGAAGTATAGGGACTAAAGTGAAAATTTTATAAAGATTGAGGACTTATTATGCAAATAATCAAGGACTCAAAAACAAATTTGAGTGAATTCACGTGAAAATAGTTATTTAATTTTAATTCATTATTTTATTATTTAATATAATATTAATTATGTAGTATTTTTGGAATAAATAAGTAAAGTTGTTAGATTTAGAATTATTTTAATATTTATAAGTAGTGGGTGTAATATCCACTAAATAAATTGTAAAAAATAAAAAAATTATAAAAAATGACAAATGCGGTTCCAATCGATTATCCACAGTTTTAGTTCAAGAACCAAGAACCGACCCCGACCCCGACCCCGACCCGGTCAGTTCTCGGTTTCGGTTCCTAATTTTATTTTTTTGGAATTGGACCAGAACCTCCGACTTTGGTTTGGAACATTCGGTTCTAGTTTGGAAGGTTCGATTTCGATTAAAATATTCACCCTTAAAAGCAATTTGTCGCCAATTTTTTGCAAGTATGGCAATTGTGTTCCCAATCAATGGAATACAGTTTAAAATGGTCACGTGATATGGGATTGAAGGGTAAAATTGTTTTTAAAAAATGTATTTATTCCAAACACGATATAAATGGTGATTTTAGCTTTCATTTAGAAATCCAGAAAACATTTTTAGTGTTCAGGAAACATATCTTCTTACTTCAACTATTCTCAAAGTCACATGGCCATTTAACACTTGAATTAATGTTTTTCTAGATATGGGTGCTACTGTTTTAAAAGGTTGGGAACTTGGGTACTAGTAAGTTGAAGATATAAGTTCCACACATACGAAAAGTTGGAGATCCCTTGTGAAATTTATTCATAAATTTAAACTAGTGTGCAAAATAGATGACAATTTAATGATTTTTAAATGGCCTGGTTAATTAGTCTCGTCACTATATGTCCATCCAAATTTATAAAATTTAATTAAATGTTATTTTTATTCACGTATTTTTGTAAAATTTATAGTTTATAATCTACAAATGTTTTTACCAAACATACACTTCCCCCAATTTCGACTCTTCTACACAAGTCCAATAATTTTGCATAACCACCCACTCTCCTTGGTTGTATTTTCTTTTTCTATTCTTTAAAAACACATTTGCTACAATTTTTTAATACAAATATTCTAACTAATTAAGGACATATTTTATTCCACTCTTGTCCATTAATTGCAACCTGGGTCCTTAACTTCCTATCAAACTTATAACATTGGTATTAAAGAAGCTAAAACTAGAATATGAAAAATTGTCGTTTAGCTGCTTCTCGAAATTTACTGTTAAATGACATAAAATTTTCTATAATTTTTTTTTAGTTTGTCAAACACATAAAATAATTGTAATTATTTGATAATCAGAAATTGATACTCTAAAAACAGTCTCAAATAGAAACTTAGTGACATTTTAATTTTGCTAAAAATTAACTTTTTAACAGATTTTGATAGGTTGATGAAATGTGTGAATGAAAAATTGATAAAAGTTGTGAGTCCCATAAATGTGTAGTTAAAATTAATTGTTGATTTTGACTCAAATTTTTAAACAAAATCAAACAAATGCTTTATTGCAGTTGCACGGACTTTTTCATCAACTAGTTAGCTATAAATTCTTAGTTACTTTTGAGTTCTTGGCCACGACCTTTTTTTCTTTGACATATATTAATTAAGGAATATTATAATAAAAGAGTCGTACATATCAATTAACCGGCCTCAAGAAAAAAGTCAACACAGTCTAGCACGTATCAATCAAAACTCCCAAGTGTTTCCAACATCCTTTTAGCATTATATCCTACAACAATGCAAAACACAACCATGAACACACATACGGTTCAGTAAGTATGGTAGTGTACATACGTGCTCGACACACAAACATACTCCTAAACCCCTCAATTGTGTGCTATATACTAAACATCCACACAAGACAAACCAAATCTTATATAATCGTAACGTAAGATCATATATGATAACCACACTGAATATGTCAATCATATATAACCATCACATATGATCATATATAATATATATGAACCACCACACATGTATACTTCATACCAGCTTTACACATATAATGCTTTGTTAATTAAATATGCATCGAAGTATACCGTAGAGTGTTCCACAAATCAATGCATAATATATAATCTCATAATGCATGCATTTGTATATATACCTACGATATATAGCGCAACACTGCAATTTTGGAATCACCAAATGACATGCCATACACTATCTAGTAATCGCATAGCATGTATCTAATACCCCACAATACCCTGTAATCGATGTCATCTAGTAACAAATAATCACATAGGATATCAAGTTAATCTCTGTCTATTAATGTCATAGATGTACATGTTTTGTATTGAGGTTGATATTGCATATATTTAATTACCTAGTATAATTGTATTTGTATCATAACTTGCATAATTTCAAGTACTCGTAAGTTAAACATGATTAAATCACCTAGAGAAATCAATTTAGGGGTCATCTAAGACTCAAAATACCAAAAAACAGGGCAATCTGGGGGTGGGCATTGACACCCTACTAAAATTATGCCTAGGTGTTGACACCCATTACTCGAGTCTCAACCAAAATCTTGTTTTTCGTGCTCCGTGTATGTCCTGTGTCGAAGGCAATCTTTCTACTGACTTTTTACTATTTTTGCTTATCTAAAATTAACTTAAAATACTAGCTGAAGGAAAATTACATTTCATAGCCAAGTAGCCTGCTTACTCAAGCTTAGGGTCTTATTTCAAATGATAACACCCCTCCCTCCATTTCCATTTCTAGGAGGAGCAATTATTATTATCCTTAGTATATTTTTTATCTAAAGGTAATTCTTGTAATTTTTTAATTTTCAAAAAATTTCCAAACCAACTTTTCTACCCTATAATTTTAATAAATAATTAAAAATTACAAAAAAAAATCTTAAAAATCACAGAAAAATATTAAAATGATACAAAACTATCTCTAGCAGCACTTTATATCCAAAAAAAATCTATAAGAACATCTCCAAGAGACCCTCTATTTATGAAGAGTATCTTTTGTATTTTAAAGAACATATATAAATGTAGAGAGTAAATTTTTTGAAGTATTTCAATAGTCTCTTTATTTTACTTCTCCCAATAAATATTTATTATTTTTTTCTATATTTTATTTTAACATGTTTCCCTACTAATTATTATATAATTTTTTTTCTAGTTTTTTCTATTTTATTTTGTATATACTATTTAATTTAATCAACATATAAGTATTGAAAATTAGAATTTTTTGAATCATTTAAATACATAGAGTGACTTTGGCTTTCCAAACTCCTCTCTATTTTTAAATGTTAATTTGGAAAAATTTTTGAAACATAATTTTAAGAATTGACTATTTAAAATAGAGAGTATCTTATATTTAAAGAATTTATTAGAGAAGTTGTAAAATAGAAGGTAATAATGTTTTACATTCAATCCTTACAAATTTATATCTATGCATTCTACTATGTACTTTTTTTCATTGCAAAGTGCATATGATCCTCATTCTAACAGGCATAAATGCTGTATGGTTACATCTTGTTTGGATTACAAATTAAATATTAGCAAGTGGCAACTCTGTATTTTTAAATATAAGATGCTCTTTATTTAGAGGGTCAAATTTTAAAATTATGCTCTAAGATACTCTTCAAATTAACTTTTTAGAGAGCCAAACCAACTCTTTATGATTAAATGTATTCAAAGATTTTCAATTTTCAATACTCCATATGTTGATTGAATTAAATAATATATACAAAATAAAATAGAAAAATATGGAGAAAAATCATATACCAATTAGGAGGGAAGCGTCTCAAAATAAATATAGAAGAAAATAATAAATATTTATTGGGAGAAGTAAAATAAAGTGTTAAAAATAAAGAGACTGATAGAGCACTTCAAAAAATTTACTCTTTAAAATGTAAAAGATACTCTTTATAAATAGAGATTCTTTTGGAGATGTTCTAATGTAGATAAAAATGACTGCTTATGTTTTGAAACTTGTGGTTTATCACTATTTGAATCTAATCGAGACTGGAGCAACATTTATAATTTTCTCCATTGTCACATTTTAGTTCTTCCAATTTTTTTAGAAATCCCTTAAGAAGCTATGTTCTGGTGGCGACCATGAAATCCGAGTTTCAAACAGTGTTCTAAAATACTCGCCCAGGCGTGCGCCTATGTTTGATGCCTGACTTTGCCATCTCGTCTCGCATAGTTCATTTTTGCGCATTGGCCGCGCATTGCCACGCTTAAACGCGTCTAGGTTCAATGCGCGATCTCGCTGCCTCGACACTCATTACGCATTTTAGAACTTTGATTTCAAAAGGGACTTATGATGGTAGAACTTTAAGGTAGAAATTGGAAAGATAACTATGCCCTTGTTGGGATGGTTTAAAAAATTTTAAGAAGTTGAGATCAAAATTCATAATTAATTTTAATTACATATAATTTTTATCAATTTTTTAACTACACATTTCATCAATTTTTATAAAAAAAAATTGTGAAAAAGTTCCTTTATATGCTATATGAATTTATAGGATGCAGATCCCCTACTTGTGTCATAACACAAATGTCCCTGATTTAGAGTATTTAATTATAATTTTTATGTTTATTTTATATTTATATTGTTAGAAAGGTATTATTGTTATTTTTTGTATTTGGTTATCGTAGTTTACACATTTGCCTTTTAGATTATTTAAACTTGAATAATTATATTTACACTCTACTTTTTATTTATTGTACTATATTTTAATTATACTTAAACATTTTTAATCTTTGTTCATTGTAGCATTAATGTCCACAATTTTTTCTTATTGCATTTTTATACTCAACTTTTCATTAATTAGTATATATTGTGTTTAATAACGGATTTTGTCTAAAAATTCGTTAGAAAGATGTAAAACGACTTATTTGTCCATATTAAAAATAAATAAATACAAAAGTGTAACAAAATATCTTGATATAAATTATTATTAAAAATGAAATGTGCTAATGAATGGAAAGTTGAAGATAAGAATTCGACAAAAAAAAAATTAAAAATATAAGTGATACAATGAACAAATGTTGAAAATATTTATATAATTAAAATGTAGTGTACTTATAAAAAAAAATTAGTGTCGCATGCTTAAATTATAATTTCAACTGGTCAAACATATTTTTTATCCACATATTTCATAAGACCCACAATTTACAAATCACTTTTATTCACACATTTAACAACAACTTATAATATTAACACTTTCTTGATTTTTTTACCGTTAAATTCCAAGGTGATACAAGTTTGAGATATGGAGTATCAATTGTTAAAAGATGAAGATTTAGGACCAACTTACTATATATAATATGAAGAAGAGATTGGGGATGTTCTCTGCAAAGTTTCCAGAACGGTATTCATAATATCCAATTCGCCATTCAAATTTGGCCTTGGATGGTAAATGTAGGGTTTGCAAGCTCATGGATTTACATTCGGATTCACAGTTTAAAGGAACCCCATACATTTTGGCTTGGATGAGACGTTGAATCCTATCTCAAGTTTCGTTATTAACCTCTTCAGCTTGTCTTCTGATTCTTAAATTGATTTTTGTTGCAATTTACACAAGTCAATGGATTTGACAACGGTGCAATCAATATCAACAGCTCTAAACCTAATCGACACCAAAAAGGGAAACCTGAAAAGAGCCTTTCAAGAATTACAGTCGCACTCCTCGTCACTCACCTCCTTCACGTTCACATGGTCTGACCTGAACTCTTATTTTACTTCAATCCAGTCCGACCTCATCCTCGAATTCTCGACCCTTCAATCTCTTGAATCATCCCGAACCCCCAAACCGAAGGCCAAGAAACAAAAAGATTCATGCGGCTCGGACCCGGTACCGGCCCGTCCCGAGTTGAAATGCTTATTGAGCGGCCCAAAGAAAGGACTGCGATTCATGTTGAGCTGGCTGACGCGTTTAAAGACGCGCCAAACCCGGGTTTGATGGTTCTGCATCTGATTCGGAGCTGATTGCATTGAGGAGGGCATGCGTGGTGCTGTTGGAAGAGTTGATGCAGGCGGGGGTAATGAGAGGGCAAGGACGGTGGCAACGGTATGGAAGGGGAAGATGATTGTGGTGAGTGGTGTCAATGGTGGGGATGAAGAGAATGGGGAGAAGGAGAGTTTGTAAAAGCTGGGATATTTGCTGTTATTGGCTACTTATTGGTTGGTGAGTGATGGTGGGTATGATGTGAATGAGCTGGTTGATTATGCAGTCGTGGTTGCTAAATATGGGCAAGCTGTTGACTTGTTTCAAGTTCTTGGCTTTGGGGATAGGATTTCTGGTAAATTGTTGGTTTTCTGCTTGATTTATCATTGCGTTGATCTGATATCTTGGTTGTATTGTTATTTCTCTAGTTTGTTAGTGTTCATTATTCGTTGCACACCTGGTTCCTTGTGCTAAAACTGAATTTTTGTATAGTGTGAAAATCTATAAGCTTTTGTATCAATATTATTGAGAGTCATGGGATTTCTTTCCTTAAGAATTGACCACAGCAACATGATAAGTGTGCACTCTTACTTTTTGGGAAATTGGCACAAATGGTCCCTAATGTATGCCATTAGTGCGCAAATGATCTATAACCTTTCATTTTTGGCGGAATGGTCCCTAACCTATCCATTTAGGTGCGTAATTAGTCCTTTTTTACGGATTCCGTTAAAAATCCGTTAAAACCTTTCCCAAATTGACGCAAATGGCCTCTCTCATATTTTTTTTTGTCTTTATTAGTGGGGGTAAAATTGTCAAGTTACATTTTCTTTCAATTGACGCAAATGGTCCCTAACCTTTACATTTTTTTGGCGCAAATAGTCCCTAACATATAATTATATTTTGGTGCACAATTGGTCCTTATTTGATGAAAAAGACAAAAGTATCCTTACTTTTAATTAAAGAAATTTGCAATTGGATTCCTAACCTTTAAAAAAAGTGAAAATAAGTCCGATACTTTAATTTTTTTATTAAAAAAAATTAAAAGAAAACTAACAAATTGATAATATACTAAATTATTTTGTATATTTTACGAACTATTATAAAATAACTAAAATTTAATCTCACAATTATTAACGAATGTGCTAATTAAAATTATTTTTTTATTATTAAGTAATCATATTATTTAAAATTCAAACTTTAATTTTAACGTTACAATATTAAAAAAAAATTTTTTGTCACAAATAAAAATTTTAATTACTTTTCAAATAACACCTATCTGTTGAACCAAACAATATCTATCTATGTAACCAAATATGAGTCTTCTTCTTCATTGAATTTTTTTCTTGTCCAAACAACCAACCACCATCAGATAACCCATCCAAAACTCAAAAAAATTTCCACCGGAGAAAACCATTGGATCTACACCGGTCATCTTCCTCGTTAGATTTGCACGACTCCGATCTGGTAGCTCGTGCAGATCCAGCGGGATCTGTGCGGTGGCCACGCAGATCTAGCCAGATCTGCGTGATTGAAATCGCGCAAATTCCGCTTGATCTGCACGATTGGAGTTGCACAGATCCCACGCAAATTCTGCTAGATCTGCGCGGATCAATCGCGCAGATCTAGTTCAAGATCCACCGGATCTGCGAGAAAGATGACCGGCGCAGATCCAGTGGTTTTCTTCGGTGGAATTTTTTTTTTAGTTTTGGACGGGTTATCCAGTGGTGGTTGGTTGTTTGGACAAGAAGAAAATTCAACGAAGAAGAAGACTCGTGTTTGGCTACATGGATAGATCTTGTTTGGTTCAACGGATATGTGCTGTTTGGAAAGTAATTAAAATTTTTATTTGTGACAAAGTTATTTTTTTTTATATTGTAACGATAAAATTAAAGTTTGAATTTTAAATAATATGATTACTTAATAATAATAAAATAATTTTAATTAGCACATTCGTTAATAATTATGAGCTTAAATTTTAGTTATTTTATAATAGTTCGTAAAATATACAAAATAATTTAGTATATTGTCAATTTGTTAGTTTTCTTTTAATTTTTTTAATAAAAAAAATTAAAGTATCGGACTCATTTTCATTTTTTTTAAAGGTTAGGAATTCAATAGCAAATTTCTTTAATTAAAAGTAAAGATATTTTTGTCTTTTTCATTAAATAAGGACAAATTGTGCACCAAAATATAATCATATATTAGGGACTATTTGCGCCAAAAAAAGGTAAAAGTTAGGGACCATTTGCGCCAACTGAAAGAAAAATATAACTTGACAAATTTACCCCCACTAATAAAGACAAAAAAACATGAGAGGGACCATTTGGGCTAATTTTGGAAAGGTTTTAACGGATTTTTAACAGAATCCGTCAAAAAGGACCAATTGCGCATCTAAATAGATAGGTTAGGGACCATTCTGCCAAAAATGAAAGGTTATGGATTATTTGCGTACTAATGACATACGTTAGAGACCATTTGCGCCAATTCCCCTTACTTTTTTGATCCATCCGCAAGGAATTGCATCATTTGTTGACCCTAACAATTGACTATTTCACTTGTAAGTTATTTTATAACCTGCATTTTCATATATTTCTTAGTGTTTTAGGTACACATTGAATATGCCGTTACTAGAAGGTTATTATGTTGTACGCGTGATCCTTACAAATTTATTACTCTGCATACTATTATTTACCTTATATTTTTTCATTGCCAAGTGTATATGATCCTCGTGTTAACAGGCGTAAGTGCTATTTGGTTTTATTCGTATACAAGTCCAAAAAGAGTGTTCTTTCTATCTTCTTGGGACTAAAAATTATATAACAAGTGACAATTATGCATTTTAATGTAGATAAAAATGATTGCTTATGTTATGAAATTTGTGGTTTATCACCATTTGTAGCTAATGAGTCCTGAAATAACGTATATAATTTTCTTGTTTGTCACATTTCATTCTTCCAAAAATTGTAAAAATCCCTTCTAGCCTATGTTTGGTGGAACGAAAATGATATGAGAAAATATTGACTTTGAATCTGAGTTTCATATGGGCCTTCTGATGTTTGAATTTACCACGGTAAAAACTTAACACTGACCCCGTAATGGAAGAATACTTGGATTTCTGTTGTCAAAAAAGTGGCTGGAGATATTAGCTTGGCAAACCTGTCGCTAGGTGATGGAGGCGTAAAAAGGGGATTTCTTTGTTATATTTGTACCCTTAAAAAGAAAATGGCATATACTTACTAGGGAGTTCCTCACTGCGCCCTTATTAGAGAGCTGCCTGATCGATACAAAGAAACTTGCTCAAAAGGTTCGCAAGACTGGGAAGCACTCTCGCCAATTGTTGGTAATCTAAAATATCTTTTTCTGGCGGTATAAATCTTTACAACTTCAAATGTCAAATACATGGCTAACATTGTCAATTTCTTTTTAGAATGAGGCTGCAGATAAAGAAATCTACAAATTGAATCATTGATTAAATTCATCGAGGATCACAATTTTGGAGTCTCAGTATCCAAAAGATGGCCTCGTAACATGCATAGAGAGCCTAGAAAAGGAGAAGACCGACAGGTCGCAGTGTGCAGCCAAAGCTGTATCAAAGCCCAAGAAGCTGAAGCCAAAACACCGGAAAAAGTGGAGAGAGAAGCAAAGGCAGGCAGCTGCTGGTCTGTCAACAATCAAAAAGAATGATCCTCACAATTCAGCAATTCCCTCGTCACAATCTTCGCACTTGCAGTCGGCAGGTTTGTTGTCTGATCATGTTGCTCCATACATCGGTCCACCTGCTGTGGCCTATGGCATGCCAGGCCCACTTCAGGCTGCTGCTCCATATGTGAGCTCCTTTGCCGACTTATATGGGATTCCAGGAGGCACGTTGGACGTACCCTGGAACCTAAACTCTACTGCATCCAATCTATATCCCTCGGAACAACACAGTGAACTTAGCCATTATGATAGGACAATTGGTAATGGTGGATATGATGTACCACCTCAGTACCATCCAGCTTACTATCCACAGTAGAACATGTGAAAGGTCCCAAACATAATTGCAAAAAAACGAAAATAGCAAAAACAATAAATAACACGAGATTTTTTCACCCACTAAAGAGTTCGGATGTTCACGTATTCTAAACGCTAATTACCCGTTGAGCATCTACGTCCAAAAGTAGATATAGCTCCAGCACTAAAATACCACACTTTCACAGTTCGTTACAAATTACAGAAATCACACAAAACCAGAGTTTATCACAGTTACTGTTCACACTCATGTGAACAATCCTCCCTCCGTATTTCTTACAAAATCACTCAGATTTTGTACACAAAGTAAAAAAGAAAAGAAGGAGAATATGAAGTTCTATTTTACAGAAAAACTCGAAGAATCAAGAAGCACAACCTATCTCTCTTTTTCTCTCTCTGATGATTTCATCCGAATGAAGAGAATGGTATATAAAAGAGACAATCAACAAACCTTTGATCCAACGGTAGTTCTAAGGCCACTTGTCATCATCTAGTTTTCGGAAGCCCATTTGCATAAGAAGGCTGGTCCAGATATCAATTCGGGCTATTAATAGAACAGTAGAGTCAGACCATTAATAGAACAGTGAAGTCCAGTTTCCTTCAAGCCCAACTCTGAAGCAGATATCTTAACAACATGTTTCCGCAAATTTTGGATGGTTTCTTCGCCTTTTTGTGTCCTTTAGAGCAGCTTCTATCAAAAAGAATAATATGCCTTTTGATTACTGTGATTTTAGTAGAACTAGTTAGACACGCGTGCGTTGCACGTACTTTTGTAATCATATTGTTAATTTTTAATATTTTTTAATATTTTTATTTTTTAATTGTTAATAATTAAAATGTTAAAGTAGAATTGAAATAAAGATAAAAAAATATATATATGGTTGTTGATAACATGTTATTTTGTATTGTTTGATATTGATATTTTATTGGCTTATTTGCACAAATGGTTCCTGACTTTTGTACTTACTGCGGGTTGAGGACCTATCTTTTCATTTTTGGCAGTTTAGCCCCTATTTCAAGTATTTTTGGCAGCAATGGTCCTTTTCAACAATTTCCATCCAAATTACCGTGAAATTTAACGGTGGAAGTTTTTTTATTTAAAAAAGGCTTATTTGCACAAATGGTCCCTGACTTTTGTAAATAAAAATTTGCAGCAAAAGTCCCTAATATTTTAGAAAGTGTTAAAAAGTCCCATAACCTTCTAATCCTAACACATATGACCCTAAAAATTTTTGATAATTTTACCCATAACTTAAATAAATTAAAAATAACTCACAAACCTTTTTAAAAATACAAATAAGTCCTAAATCTTTTTATTTTTTTACAGATTTACACTTAAAATAATAAAAAGTGTGTCATCAAGTTCCAAAAATTTTAATTTTGTTCACCAAAATAATATTTAAAATGTGTTTGATTAAAATCAAATTTTTTAGTAAAAGTGATTGAAAAATTGTGGGACCATAAAATGTGTAGTTAAAATTAATTGTTGACTTTGACTTTAACTTTTTAATAAAATCAAAATTGAAAACAAACGGGCTCTTAGAGTCTCTACAGATTTTGTCCAGTGGTCTATTAATTAACAAAAAAATTATACACATGATCAAAATTTGACCAATTTAAAATTTTAATTTATTTTTCATATCAATTACTAGAGGTGGCAAAATGGGTCAGCCCAGTGGGCCAGTCCAGATAGCCCAGTCTCTGGGCTGGGCTGGTCCAATAAAAAATTGATTAGATAAAAATTAGGTCAATTTAGTCCGATACAACTAGTCAACCAGGCTGGCCCGATAATTTTTTTTTTGCCCAAGTCCCTACCCCACACTTCAAACACCCTACCCATCCCCTCCTCGTGAAATGTGGCTGCCAGGGGTGGGGTGTTTGAAGTGTGGGGTAGGGACTTGGGCAAAAAAAAAATTATCGAGCCAGCCTGGTTGGCTAGTTGTACTGGACTGAATTGACCTAATTTTTATTGGATCAACTTTTTATTGGACTAGCCCAGCCTAGAGAACGGGCTATCTGGGCTGACCTATTTTGCCACATCTAGTAATTGATATGAAAAATAAATTAAAATTTTAAATTGATCAAATTTTGATCATGGGTCTAATTTTTTTTTTAATTAATAGACCATTGGACAAAATCTGTAGAGACTCTAAGAGCCCGTTTGTTTTCAATTTTGATTTTATTAAAAAGTTAAAGTCAAAGTCAACAATTAATTTTAACTACACATTTTATGGTCCCACAATTTTTCAATCACTTTTACTAAAAATTTGATTTTAATCAAACACATTTTAAATATTATTTTGGTGAACAAAATTAAAAGTTTTGGGACTTGATGACACACTTTTTATTATTTTAAGTGTAAATCTGTAAAAAAATAAAAAGATTTAGGACTTATTTGTATTTTTAAAAAGGTTTGTGAGTTATTTTTAATTTATTTAAGTTATGGGTAAAATTGTCAAAAAAGTTTAGGGTCATATGTGTTAGGATTAGAAGGTTATGGGACTTTTCAACACTTTCTAAAATATTAGGGACTTTTGCTGCAAATTTTTATTTACAAAAGTCAGGGACCATTTGTGCAAATTAGCCTTTTTTAAATAAAAAAACTTCCACCGTTAAATTTCACGGTAATTTGGATGGAAATTGTTGAAAATGACCATTGCTGCCAAAAATATTTGAAATAGGGGCTAACCTGTCAAAAATGAAAAGATAGGTCCTCAACCCGCAGTAAATGCAAAAGTCAGGGACCATTTGTGCAAATAAGCCATATTTTATTTATATTTATAGAAGTAAAATTGCAATCAAAAATGAATTTTATATAGTAGTAATACAAATAGTAACTTGAATTCAGTGAATAGTTTTTGGTGATTTGAACTTTAATGATTGAGGAACCATTAATATCAAATTGTGTGGAATTAATGATGTATTAAATAGGGATCTTCAGGATTGTATTTTACGAAAAAAAAATATTAATTATTAATTTTATTGGAGAGAATGTAATGATTGACTATATAATATTGTACATTTGTTGGAGTAGTTACTCTTTGTAAATAATATTATTTGTGTATGTTATCTTTTTATTAAACGCGTCTGATGTATTATTAATTAAATTAAAAATTAGAAGAAAATCATATATTAGTTGTCAATTAGGGTGTGTTTGATTGGTTAACATGGAAATGGGGGAAAATGAAAATCTTTTCCATCTAAGCTGGAAAATACAATCCACCAAATAGGTGAGAAATTGTTTTCCAAGAAAGTTGGAAAAATTGTGCTTTAAATGCTTGTACCTTGAAAATCAAAATTATTTTCCATGTGCAATCAAACAAGAAAGGTGGAAAAGAAATTTTTTGGATTTGACAACATTTTCCATGGATTTGACATTTTCCATAAAAAAATGTGCAAATCAAACACACCCTTATATTCATTGTAATCCAATGTATTCAAAACAATCTTTTCATCTCCATGATTTGAATTTTTTCCAGTAATAAAAAAAGTTCTAATTTTCCCATTCATTTTTTTCAAAATCCATTTCTCATTTCTTTCATCTAATTAAGGCAAAAAATTTGAGATTGTCTTTTCGCCTTCTTATTTAATTTAATATATTAAATATTTACAAATTTTAAATGTACATTTAATAAATTGTTAAAAATTTAATGTACGATAATAATGAACAATAAAAGTGTAACAAATAAATATTAAAAAATAATTACATTCATTTAAGTACAATTACAATTAGAGATGAGTTTTATATGGTGATAATACCAACAATAACTTGAACCCAATTAAGATCTTTTGGTGATTTAAACTTTGATGATTGACGAACTATTAATATCAAATCTTATAGTATTAATGATCTCCAGGGCTGCATTTTACAATGAATAAAATTAATAATTACTAATTTTATTATGAAAAAAATGTAATGATTGACAACATAATATTTAGAGGTGACAAAATTGGCCCAGCCCATGTAGCCTGCCTTTTGGGGTTGGGTTGGCCCTGGCCCAAATAAAACTGGGCCAATATGGCCCGACCCATCTAACCCGCGGGCTAGTTGAGCCGGCCCAATTTTGAATTTTTTTGAATTTTTTTTGATTTTTTTGATTTTTTTTTTGCTCTTTAACACTAATCACTCATTTTGAAAATAACTCCAATACATAATTCAAATATTATCAATCTAAAATAATTTAAGCCAAAGTCATCAATAAACATTAATCCAAAAATATTAGGATCCAACATAAAAGTGTTTAGATTTAATTAAAATTTAGTTTAATTTAAGTTTCAATCCGAAATATATTTGGTGTGACAAATAAATTATTTATTTTAAATTTACTTACAAGTAAATCTTTTAATTTAAGCCAAACATGCTTATATATCAAAACAATAAGACTAGAATGCTTTTAATATTTGTATTTTTTTTAAAGTTTCTACACATAGTTTACAATTAACAAAAAAAAAATTATTATTTTGAAAGAAAATTGACGTTTATCTATTAACTAATACATGAGAGTCCCAATTTTCTAAATTAATCTCTTTAAAAATCTCAAAATATATAGTTTAAATTTATCTAAGATTGTATTTGATGTAATGTATTAGATTGTATTCAAAATTTATTTAAAAACAAAAAGAAAATTAAGACAAGTTTGGTCAATGGGCTGGACTGGGCTAGCATATTTCTGGCCCATACAAAACTGGGCTGGGCCAGCCTAGTCCAGTTTCATGTGTGGCCCTGCTCTGGCGGCAACCCATTTGCCAGCTCTAATAATATTGTACATTTGTTGGAGTAGTAGTTTCTTGTGAACAATATTCTTTATGTATGTTCTTTTTTTATTAGACATGTTTGATTTAATGATGTAAATGAAATGTCATAAGTGTGAGTAAGAAACAAAAATTAAAGAGGTGTCAATATTTGTCTATGTTGTAAGAATATTGTTGACGGACAGAAGTAAAATAAGAACAACGTTCTATATATATAAATTAAATTAAAAAAGAAAAAAGTTTCACACGTTAGTTATAAACTATAGTATACGTTTGGTGGAGGTTTAAAAATGTTGAAATTTTTTTGGTAAAATATGTGGTTGAAAAGTTGATAAAAGTTGTAAGTCCCACAAAAATATGTAGTTGAAAATGAATTTGAGAAAAAAAGAATTTAAAAAAAAGAACTGAACAAAACATACTCATAATCACTGTAATCTAATGTATTAAAAACAATCTTTTTATTTCTATTTCAGTTTTGAAAACTATAATTTGAATTTTAATGCGATAATAAACAAATTTACAATCTTTCTCATTCATTTTTATTTTTTACTCATTTCTCATTCCTTTTATCTACTTAATGCAAAATAAAAATAAAAATTTGAGATCATCTTTTCACCTTCATATTTAATTTAATAGATTAAATGTTTAAAAATTTTAATTGTATATTTAGTAAATTGTTGAAAATTTAATGTGAAATAAGGATGAACAATAAAAGAGTAATAAATAAAATATTAAAAAATAATTATACATTAATGACTAAAGGTGAATATGGAATTTTAAAAAATTTATAAGGGTAAAATAGTTCAAAAATATTTCTCTATTTAAGTCCTTTTAGAAGTAGTATAGCTGACTAGATATGGGTTTTCCTATATTGTTGAAGATTTGTGGGGATTCCTATGAGATTGTCTGAACCAATTTCACAGTGTACATATCTTTAGATTCAACATGAGAAAGTTGATATAGCATCCATGATGAGTAATAATTATGGTACCCACTTGACACGTGGCATCACCATATTGATTGTTTTTTAAAAAGTTGTTTATAACTTTTTAAACTTTTTAAAAAATAACTAATATGGTAATACCACGTATCAAATAGGTACCATAATTATTACCCACCATGAGTACTATATCATTACTCTTCAACATGATTTGTTTCATATTGTCTTTCCATTTTTTCCTCGGTAGCCTTTGGAAGTGCCTGCAACTGCAAGTTATCTTGGTTCTTTAGGAGGGTATACTTATTACCTCCTGGCAATTTTTTTTTTTTAAAATTGGAACTTTATTATCCTTGTGTATTCTTAATATTTTAGAAATAGATTTCATGAAGTGTTATATTTACACCATAAAGACTTAAAGTGGAGATAAGTACACATTAAGACAAAATAATTAGATCATGTTTGGTATAATTTATTTTAAACTATTTTTTTTTCTCAAATTCATTTTTAACTATATATTTTATAAGATTCACAATTTTTTTTAATCAATTTTTCAGTTACACATTTAATAAATTATTATTGAATTTTTTTAAAAAGCTATATTTAGCACTCAGTTGTGCTTACTACCTTGTCAATATGGGAGCCATGTATATGGAAACATTTTAGGTGGTGTTCTTTTTGCGTTTGTGTTTTGTGTTTTATGTTTTGAGTGTTTGTTTTGAGATTTTTGAAAATGAGTTCTTTTTGAAATTTTCGAAAATTATTTCTGAAAACAGAAAACTCGAAAATGCGTTTCTTTGAATTTTTTTTAGAAATTTGGACTTGCTTGAAATTAAAAACAATTAAAAATAATTATTGTTGAAATTAAAAACAATAAAAAAAAGCTTAGAATTATTTGGAAATAAAAACAAATATTCATTAAAAATAATTATTTTTGGAATTAAAAACATTTAAAAATAATTATTGTTAGAATTAAAAACAATTAAAAATATTTAAAAACAAAGAAAAACTTGGAATTATTTGAAATTAAAATAAGTATTAATTAAATACAATTATGTTTGGAATTAAAAATATTTAAAAACAATGAAAAACTTGGAATTAAAAATAATTATTAATTAAAAACAATTATAATTGGAATTATTTGGAAGTTAAAACAATTATATTAATTCAAAACAATTAAAAAGGAAATTGGCACGGTGGAGATTGAACTCTTGACCAACCAAAGCAAAATTGGCACGCCTTACCATTTTGGACAGGAGCCACATGTTTGTGAATAAAACACAGAAGTTGATTAGATCATTATTGTTTTGCCAAAAAAAAAAAAAAAAAAAAAAAGGAAACGCCAAAATGCCGGATGAATGGATCGAACCGAGGACCTCCATGGCGAAAACGCGAGTTTTGGCCGTTTTAGAAAACACCATTTTTGTGTAAAGGAAATGCGAAAATAGCTAATATGTCGTTTTCTATTTCCTTTGTAAATTTTTGAATGTTTTCAAAAATACATTTTTGGAAATAGCAAAAAGAACACATTTTGACAATTTTCAAAAACACAAAACGAAAAACGGGTTGAAAATACCAAAGAGAACATGGTGTTAACATTTTCAAACTGGAAATCCAACATATTGAATAAAATTGCTTTAAGAGAATGTTTGGCTGCGCTTAAAAGGAAATCAACTTTATTTTAAGTTAATTATTTTGCTAAATAAAATTTTAGAATTAAATTTTTTCGTTAATCACAATTATAAGAATTTTATTCGAAAAAAAAAAAAGAATATACACGTCTGTATATCTTTATGTGTTCAATTTTCTACACAAACGATCTTTATTTTACTCTACTCTATGTCCCAATCCTAAAATTATAACCTCCGAAATTCAGATAGTCATCTCCCATCAAAACTCCAAATATCTAGAAGCCATTCTCATGTATCCTACAGATGAATTTCGGTATACTAATAAGTAAAAAGTCTTAGAGAATTTACAGTCAAACATGGTCTTGTCGTCTTGATAAGAAAAGACCGTTGTCTGTGGCTTGAATTAGCGCCACAAATGACGTCCCGACAATGACACGGAGTAGATAATAGCGACTCAACGAGACAACATAACCCCACACGTCGAACAAGAAGATAAGATGGATGGAAATTATTACAAACCCAGATGAATTCAAGATAATACTCTCTAGAATTGTTAGGGTTTTAGAGTATATTCTTCTGTGTCTCTCCCCCACTTCTCTTTTGGATATGGTTCACCCCCTTTAAATCCAAACATAGAAATGGCAGTTTTCTCGCTCTTTACTACAACATTCAATCACTCTCACTCTTACACTCCTCTCAATTTCTTCACCTCATTGCAAAATTTCAGTGGGGATTTACTGTCCAATTTAAAGGCTAAAGGAAGAATTAATAGAATATGTTGTAGGAAGATTCGAGTTGTGTCATCGCATTCCAACCCGAAAATTCTGAAGCGCAATCGCAAATCCAGATATGGACAGCCAGTCTCGCCTTACGACAGTGAAGAAGATGACGACGACGACAGTGGTGGTGACGTGGATGATGTCGATGACGAGTTTACTGATGTGAGTTTCTTCCTTTATTTTTCGTTTCAAATTTCTGTTAATAATGCACCTGACTGTGTTCTCTCGATTTTGTTTTTTTGTTTTTTTGTTTTTTTTTTAATTTCTTATCATATTGTATTTGTTATTCTGTATTGAAAAAAGCTTCTTCGGCTAAGATGTTGGATTATTGTAAAAGAAAAATAAACATATGCAAAATTGCAAATCTAGAAGTGAAATTTTAGTGGAAATTGAAAGGAACTTTGTCTAACCTGCATAGTGAGTGAACAATCTTTACTTGATACGAGA
Organism: Forsythia viridissima; assembly: GCA_030279155.1. Lineage (NCBI taxonomy): Eukaryota > Viridiplantae > Streptophyta > Magnoliopsida > Lamiales > Oleaceae > Forsythia > Forsythia viridissima. The sequence continues at coordinate 3,261,585 of CM059033.1, forward strand.
TATCACGCAGAATGAATTGGGCACCCACCGAATCACAAATTGAAGAAAATGAAGAGGGTATTCAATGTTCTGTTGTCTGTTAATGTAAATTGTGTAAATGAGGTTTGAAAGATGAACTTACTTGCACAATAGGAGAACTGTGGAATCTCTTTTTAAATATAAGTGATTATTGGTTTCACTTTGGCTTGTAGTGCAGGGAAGTGAAATTGATTTTATTATATTGGTTTCTGGGATACAGTTTTGATAATTGTCTATGTCAAAGCCACTTGTAAATTTTAGGGAAAAGAGAACTCTTATCAATTTGTGCAAAATCCAAGACATCATCGATGTTCTTAAAAACTTGTCATTATAGAGTCTTGTATATCAATCCTTTAAAAAGGATGTTCAGTGGCCTCCAAACTATTGGTGCCATGGTAATTTTGTCAATGGAGATCGGTGGTTGTTACCTGTCAATCAGTCACTGATGTACTGATAATAACTTCACAACGAATTCAACTTGATATAGTTCATTCGTTTGCCATGTCTGATGGTCATTTTTTGGTCTGGGAATTTTACAGGATGAGTTTGCAGATATCAAAATTTCCGAAGCTGATAGACAACGGTTAAAGATGCAGAATTCAACCAAAATGAAACAAGGTATTTAGTAATTCTTCTGGTATTAATCAAAGATTTGAAGTAGAGTTATGTGAAGGGATAATCGATTTAAGGTAAATTTCATTGTGCAGGCAGTCGCAGGAATCTTGAGAGAGATAGGGGTGCAAGCTCATTAAATTCTGGACAAAACCTTGAAACAAGGCAACACAAGTTGGGTATAAAGAATGGCAAAGACATCCTAAAAAAGAGAGAGAGTGGCATTTCATATAACACTTCCAGGCAATCAGCAAGCATTGGTTCTTTAGGTGATAGCAGAGAAAAGGTTACAATCATCACTAACTGTTAAATATGATTTTGGGTGGTAATGAACCGCATAATGTTTATTGTTTTATCTGATTGTACCAGGAAGCCGAAAGCTCTTCTAAGAACAGATTCTCTCGTTTATTAGAAGAACTAAACTTAGATGAAAGATGGTTTCCACTTCTTGATTATTTGAGCACTTTTGGTCTTAAGGAACCACACTTTATTCAGATTTATGAAAGGCATATGCCATCCCTTCAGATAAATGTTGACTCTGCAGAGGAAAGATTGGGATATTTGTTAAGTGTTGGCGTCAAACATAGAGATATCAGAAAAATAATTTTGAGACAGCCTCAAATTTTGGGGTACACCGTCGAAAACAATCTGAAGTCCCATGTTGCCTTTTTGGGTAGCTTGGGCATTCCAGAATCGAGAATAGGGCAAATAATTACTGCCACTCCATCCCTGTTCTCTTACAGTATCGATAATTCTCTAAGACCCACAGTCAAATACCTTCTCGAGGAGATAGGAATCGAGAAGGATGATCTAAGTAAAGTTGTGCAGTTAAGCCCTCAAATTCTGGTTCAGCGGATAGACAATACATGGAATACCCGTTTCAATTTTCTGACAAAAGAGTTGGGAGCACCCAGAGAGAGTATAGTAAAGATGGTCACGAAACACCCTCAACTACTTCACTACAGCATCGAAGACGGATTACTCCCCAGGATCAATTTCTTGAGAAGTATTGGGATGCGTAACTCTGACATACTGAAAGTATTAACAAGCCTTACACAGGTCAGCTGGATTCTCTTATGCAATTGATTTTGTACCTCAAACTATGATTGGGTTGCTTAACCAACTTGTCCTCAAAATTGATTCCATACTTGTACCTTTTCATATAGATCTTGTTTCAATTAAATTGATTTTTCAGATGATGTCATCTGTGCATGCAGGTATTCTCTCTATCATTGGAGGGAAATCTGAAACCTAAATACATGTACTTGATCAATGAACTTAGAAATGAGGTCCATTCCCTGACCAAATATCCAACGTACCTAAGCTTGTCTCTAGACCAGCGAATTCGACCCCGCCATAGATTTTTGGTTTCCTTGAAGAAAGCTCCGAAAGGGCCATTTCCTTTGAGTTCACTGGTTCCAACTGATGAAAGCTTTTGCCAGCAGTGGGCAGGAACTAGCTTAGACAAATATCTGGATTTTCGGAAGAGATTGCTGCTCAAAGAGTTTGCAAAGAAGTACGAAAGGCAATGACGAGCTCCATTCTCATCCCTAGTCTACTTGGTAGTGCATGAGCCAAATTGTATGTCACATACATTACAACAAATTGAGATATGTATACTCTTTCCTGGGAACACTCGAGCATTTAGGTGAGTCAGATGTTCATGACATTTAGGTGAGTCAGATGTTCATGACACATACCATGGTATGCCAGCTTGGTAGTGATGCATTTATATTGAAGAAAAATGTCTAGTGTTACTCAATTTCTGTTTTATATCCATGCCAGGTACTGGTCCAGGTTATTTCAAAAATTTTGCTATACAATTTTGCAAGGTGTAGCAGAGTGCTTTTTACTAACTTCTGGTGATTTTAACAATCAAACGACATCACTGGAACCCATCATATCAAGGTTAGGTTTAATTATGTTTACTAGACATGAACTAATTTAATCAGACAATGTTAGCATTCATGCAGGACAGCATGCACATGTAACATAAACTGGAGCTCAATACAACATCTTCATTTGAAAACACAAAAAGAATATTCTTAGAAAATATGATGTTAAAGCATCTATTCATGTGTAAATGAATCCTGTCATTTTCTTCTTCTTATTATTATTATTATTATGTTATCTGTGGGTCTAATATAAAGTGGTCAAATAAAATAGTTGTTTTGGTTACTAGAAGTATGAATTGTACAATTGTTCCTTACGATCATGTACCTTGTTATATTTTTAAACCCAAATTCTATTGTTTGCCTCTTCTGGGACAGGTTTGTTATTTGGTTGCAACTCGCTAAGAGAAGATATGCAATAGCTGGTCTTGGCGGCTGCTGATTTCTTGCTGAAAGATTCTTTTGCTCTTGTTTCTTTGACACCTCCCATAATTTTATGCTTCTTAGTTCATAATTGGGGTATGCTTTTCCCTGTTGCACTGCCTTCCAACTGCCAACTTGGATGTTGCTGGCCCTAAGAAGATACCAGTGATTGTTATTTCTCATTTTCTGTTGGATAGGTAGTGGTAATTCCTTTCTTGTTTTTCTTTTTTCTTTTAAAAATATAGGCATGATTAAATATTTCATAATAATCATTATTTTCCTTTCTCTTGCCTATGGCTATGGGTCTACTGGAGCTACCATATTCTTGGATCAAATAGCCAGATGGAGATGATTGAAAACAAATAAGAGATATAAACTCAAGGAAAGATATCGATTTTGTTGTATTATTTGTCTTCCCTCTTGTGCTTACTATGTAATATAATTTGGGGATACTTTTTGGCCATGAAAAATCTTGTTCATAATCAAAATGTTGGCAAAGTTATTTCTATTATTTGTCATCTATTTTTCTCCGTTCTGTGGTACATCCTGAACGAATCACGAGCCAGAGGCACGTTTGTTGGATAGCCTCCTCCTAGAGATTCAGTTATGTTCTAGTACGACTTCGGACAATGGTTAAATTAGGATTAATCGTGTCTTGGTAATCTTAGTATAAACTTCATTGCTGCAAGATTTTGTGTTCTAGACCTTGTATCATATAATATCTTCTTTTGGAATTTCCCTTTTTTGATCTTCAACATGTTTAGAATGACACTTGACCTAAAAGCATGTCGTGCCCTTTTTATTTCCAGGCAAATTACATCTAGACTGTCCTTGCTTTTTTTTAAAAAAACTGGTCTTTAGTATTTATGTTCCCTTTTCTTTCTTCTTGTAATCAATTTCCATTTGTACCTTAGAGATTATATTTGTGTTATTGTTGGTATCATGAATTTAATTTAATTCGAACAGCACGACGTACAAAAAACTAATTCTCAAAATTTTCATCATTTGAAATTCGTAAATCATAATGAATAGAAACTGGTAATAAAATAATTGTTAATATTTTCAAGGGACAATATGAGAGACATTCATGAGTTTTATGATAATACTATAGATTTCTTTCATATTTATAAAGTAATATCACGGTTATATGTTTGGAAAAGTAATATCATTTATAAACTAAGAGATCGTTTGGTATAGTTTATAAACTAGTTTATTTGACAAATAAATTTTCCTTGGTAGTCGTTATTTTTTACTATTCTTTGTCAAATAAACTGTTTTGGTCAAATAAACTAGTTTATAATCTCAACCAAACGGGCACTAAATAAGTAAATTTATATGATTAAAATTTAAATAATGCCAAATGAGCTCTATATATAAGGTGTCAATTTATATTCATATTATTTATTTTGAACAAATAAAATACAATTGATTGTTGAAAATCATCTCTAGTTCACAATGGTATATTTAGAGGTGGCAAAATTGGCCCGGCCCGCGGGCCGGCCCATGTAGCCCGCCTTATTGGGTTGGGTTGGCCCTAGCCCAAATAAAACTGGGCCAAGATGGCCCAGCCCATCTAGCCCGTGGGCTAGTTGGGCCGGCCCAATTTTGATTTTGATTTTGATTTTGATTTTTTTTTATTTTTTATTTTTAATTTTTTGGGCTCCTTAACACTAATTAACTCATTTTGTGAATAACTCCAATACATAATTCAAATAATATCAAATGATTTTTTTATAAATAAACCACTTTTTAAAAATAATTCTAATTTTATCAACTTAACAAATTTATTCTAAAAATACTACATTCTTAAAATTATATTAATTAATAAAATAATAAATTAAAATCAAATCTATATCACAAAATATATATTTTCAAGTGAATTCACTTAAATTTGTATTTAAGTCCTTGATTATTTGCACAATAAGTCCTTCATCTTTATAAAAGTTTCACTTTAGTCCATATACTTCCTCTTTCATTTCAATTTCGTCCTCTTTTATTTGCAACTTAAGTCCTTCAACTTTTAAATTTTTGCAACTTAATCCCCATATTTATACTTTTATATCAATTTAGTCCTTTATAGTATCACTATTTGATACATATGTTACAAATGATATTGTGTATAAAAAATTTATTTAAAAAGAAAAAAAAAATTAAGATAAGTTGGGCCAATGGGCTGGACTGGGCTAGCATATTTCTGGCCCATACAAAACTGGGCTGGGCCAGCCCAGTCCAGTTTCATGTGTGGCCCTGTTCTGACGGGTTGGGCTGGCCCAACCCAGCCCATTTGCCAGCTCTAGGTATATTATGTAGTTCAACTTCAATTTGGATGAGATATGGTTCAAAAATTAGTACTGAGGGTTGAATATGATATTCAAAATAGAAATATTAGAGGCTAGTGTAATTTTTTAAATTTGAGAAGTGTTTTTGTATTGTCATAACATTCAAGAGTATGTATAATATTTACAAATGATATATTTGAATTGCTCTTAAATATTTTGTTTTTTCTATATGATTCGAAACTTTCAATTGAGTGACTTTTTCTCTACATATATGTTACTTTGCATACCACCACATTCCTGCGCCCAGGGCCGGTTCTGATATTTTCGGGGCCCGAGGCGAGGTCCAAAATTTAGGCCCTCCAAATCAAGAAGTTATAGTCGGCTGTTGGTGGGCTGGACTTCAAATTTTTTTTAAAAAAAAATAGACCCCTTCAATTTTGGGTCATTACTTAATAATATAGAATGCGGCTTGCTTTGCTTTGTTGGACTTCAAACTTTTGTACAAATATTTTTTATTGGGCAACTTTAGTTTAAAAAAAAAAAAATTTTTTTTTTTTTTACGAAAATGGGCCCCCTTGGGTTTTGGGCCCGAGACGGTCGCCTCACTCGCCTCGACCCAAAACCAGGCCCGCCTACACCGAACTACCTCTCGGACGAGGTGATACACTCTATATGTTTTCCATGTTGATTGCTTGCTCCTTGATGATTCCTTAGCATTTGTCAAAAATACTTGAGCATATACTGTATTGTAGTCTAGTGCTCTGATCATGAATTTAGCATATGTTTGGCAAAGCTTAAATTATAATTTCAGCAGGTCAAACTGGTCAAACAGAATTTTCATCTACACATTTCATGGGACCCACAACTTACAACCACTTTTTATCCACACATTTAACAACAACTTATAATATAAACACTTAAATTATAATTTCAGCACCTCCAAACATATACTAAACTAGTATCAACTACCAATTCTAATAATATAACAAATGTTCAATCTAATGCACAACATAGCATACATAAAATTACCTACTACAGATGCATAAGGAATTTGTTTTATACCCTCCACCTCACTAGAAATTTTAAGAGGAGTGCTCCTTAAGAAGGTGTATTCCATGTTTAAAGGGTGAATGCCCTTTCTCCGGAACCACCAAAATCCTCCATTGCGAACACAAAAAGAAAAAACAAAAGCCCTCAGAGACATAGGCGGGTTGGTAAGGCCTGAGGTGATGTGGGGAGCAGTGCCGGCCCTGGGCCTAGGCTAATAGGCAACAGCCTAGGGCCCCAACCTTTTTAGGGCCCCTTCAGTTGTGGCCCAAATTCTTTTTTTTTTTAAATCAGCCTTTTACATTTTAAATGTCCAAATCAAAACTTCAGCCCAATTATATAAAAATATAATTTTCCCTTGCAATTTACAATTACCCAGAAGTTCAGAACTCAAGAGACGATCTGCATTCTGCGAATCTGCAATCTCTGCTTGTTGATTGAGAGAAGGAGAGAATTAGAGAAAGAGAAGGCGAGAAGTTGCCGTCTGCAAATCCGATTCTGTGGTGTGTCGTGTATCAGTCTCCAAGCCCAAGGTAAATATGTCGATATGGTTATTTCAATGCGCAATCCACTTATCCACAACTGTTGCATTTCTTCTCTGTGAATTCTGTGATGCTCTACAAATTTGAAATAACTATCCAAAAATTTGGGTGGAGATAAATGTCTTCATTTCTCCTAGTTAAATCTAAAATGCCGATTTAGGAAAAATAATGGAACACAGGCTGTAGGCAGAGCAGTTTTCTAATAAAGAGTAAAGTCCACTTCGGCACTTCCTTATTCCTTAATCATTCAAGTACAATGGAACACGTCTTTTATGGGTGATGTGTTCAATAAAGATTGAATTTTTCTAGGTTCTTGGTTCTTGGTATCCCCTGAAACGAAGGACATTGCCGATGTTGAAATCTCAAGATGGATTATGTACCAAAAAAGATAAAAATGGAAATCTTAAGATGGGTTTTGTGTAGGGTTAGTTTGGGGTCATTTTCATTCTTGGTTGAGATACCCTTCTTTACATGTTATATCTTCCCAATGTCAGCCAAAGATTACAAAAGCCGTATCAGACCTGCAGTATATACTGTTCATTCATATAAATTTACATACACTAAGCATAAATATAAAGAGTTAAGTCTCTCTTGTCCAAATTTAGGCACTAGTCGAAACAAAATATTTATTTATTTAAATTTAATTTTTGAATTTAATTTATGTTTAAATTAGATTTATTTATTTTTATAACGTGAGAAATGGTGAAATTTTAACACAAACTTCTGGAATGGTGCTAAAAAGTCTACATTTTTTTAATAGTTAAGGGGGTGGGGGTTATTGGGGCCCATTTAAGTTTTCGCCTAAGGCCCCCAAAATCTCAGGGCCGGCCCTGGTGGGGAGAAATCCTCCGACAACGTAGGTTCGATTCCTGTGTGGGGCAGATTTTCACTGAAATATTGTGGGAGTCTGTCCTGGGGGTTGGCCTGTTGGCTCTCTCCCTCAGGTCCCTACCACTCGTGCACATCTCTCGATTTACAATCCGCCTGGTCAAGGGGCCTCTGACACAGGTAGGGGTTAAAAAGTCGATAAAAAAAAAAAGAACAGAAAAGAATTTAAATAAAGAAAGAAAAATATCTATCTTACCCAACACCCCTGCCCCCACCACCCACCCGCACCACCCCTAAAAACAACAATAGAAAAGAAAAGTATATGTTGAGAAATTACAAGGAAATGATGACAAGAAAAGGAAGGCACTCTCTTTTCCATTTTCCACAAGTCGACTTTCGTTGTAGTTAGGTATGTAAATGACATGAAAGATCCTAATTAAGTACCAAAATTGTAACTTGAAAAAGTCTCATTTAATTTGCACGATCATTTGGCCATTTCTTGTATAAAGATAAAATAAGTGCTTGTTAATTTGATAAAGTTTTTTTAGATTGTATATAATGAATCTTACGAAATGTGTGAATAAAAAATAATGTTCTAAAAAGCGTAAAGCGTAGCTAGACGTGGAGGTCGAGTTTCAAGTTTTTCGGGTCTAAGCGAGACCCAGGCGAGAACGAGATAAGGGAAAGGCGAGGGTGTGGCGTGATGTGTGAGGCGTAGCTAAACGTGAAAGTCGCATTTCATGAAGGTTAGACGGACTTTTTAGAACAGTGTAAAAAATAGAAAAAAAATTGTGGATTCTACGAAATATATATAAATAAAAATAATATCGATAAAATAGACTAGTATTATTAAAGAATTCAATAATTACAAAATTAATTAAGAGGGATATTTAACAAGTGATTATCAGAGTAATCATGCTTTATGACATTTATCTTGGGCCATTAATTAATTAAAAGACACAACGCAGTCTAGTAAACATAAAAATGTTAATCCTGCGTATCATGAACAAATGGGGATGATGATTGGGATTAATCATAAAATTACTTCACCCAAATTATATGTAGGGCATGCATGCGTGTTCGATATATAGCACAATTTGAATGCATCTTGTGATTTTTGCACCGAAGCTTGGATCTGATATTCTTTTATCTACGAGTTCCATGGCGTTGTCCTCTTTCAATAATTTCCATGCCTGGGAGTATATGTAACACGTTCCATTAGACATAGAAGATTTCTTGAATTAAGAATTAATAAGAAAATAAAAAAAAACTTGACAGGGGGAATAATGCGGGAGCTCTTCTCACTAGGATGACCAAAGGAGGTCCATTCAAAGGAGCAAGGATTTCTTTTCCAAAATAGCTGACTGCAAGCTGCAAGAAAGATCCGAGTAATTTCTTCCTTCGAATTTCAGAAAATTTCAAAAGATTTTCAACATGAAATTACAGCCAAATTCAGGTTATGAGATGTTATTATTGTCCCTAACATATATATAACACTATCGCGTTCATTTATGAGAATTGAGATGTAAAGGGAAAATTCCATTAAACATCCCAGCTTTTCGCGTTCATATTCTTCAAGATTCTCTAACTCAATTTACCAGTAGGCTACATGTATGTATATATATGTCTGCTTTCGTCCAAACATTCAAACAAAATATCACAGAGATAAAAACCCTTTTACCTTCAGCTTAAACTATCACCTTTGTGAAAAACAACTTTTTATGAACAAATCTTTCTCGCTCCATGGTGGGTTCGATGCTCAACTGTGGTAATCCTCCTGCTCCCTTTTGGAGTGATTGTCAGGATCAAGCAGAAGAACCCATGTTCAAAATGAGCCAGGAAAGTCTATCAAATCTAGTGCAAGTGAATGACAGCGACTCTCTTCAACCTTTTGGTGGCTTGCCAGGAATAATGGCTGCATTACAAACTAATGCAGAAACAGGAATAAGAGGGGATGCCGGAGATCTATACCGCCGTCACAAAGCATTTGGCCCCAACTTATACTTGGAGGAGCAACCGTTTCCCGCGGCGGTAGATGGCTTCTATTCGCTGGCTTTGAAAAGTTTGAAAGACACTACAATTATCCTTCTTCTGGGTTGTGCTGTACTGTCTCTTGTAATTGGAATCAAGAGAAACGGCCCCGTCGAAGGACTTCTTGATGGAGCAATAATTTTTTCGGCCATCTCTTTCGTCCTCTATTTCGGTCTTATCTGTAGATTTATCAAGTCCAGAATAAGACGAAGGAGATTGTCAAAGAATTTAAAACTCTCCTGTGTTGTCCGACATGGGAAAATTCTAAAAGTTTCAGATTCTGAAGTTGTGGTTGGAGATGTAGTGTTCTTACAGGCTGGTAATCATGTCCCCGCTGATGGATTATTTATTGAAGGTAACTCATTATTTAATCTCGACGATGGTTTTGTCCAGAGCCGTTCTAATTATTACAAGAACCCTTCACTTTTTACTGGTGCAAAAGTGAGGAAAGGAAACTGCCGAATGCTTGTGGTATCGGTCGGCAAGAACACGGAAAGGAGGCAGCTAATGAGATCAGTGAGCCAAATTAATGATAATCAAGAATCCCGGCTGCAAATTTCGATTGATAATACCAACTCCCGTCTGGAGAAAATTTGGCTGAGTCTTACGTTATTCATTCTTGTAGTCCAGCTGTTCCGATGTTTCCTGTCGAATTCAGACAAACGTGATGACAGTCACAACACGGATCCAAAGGGTTTCAAGAACACAATAGAGGATTTGATGAACGAATCCACAAAGCTGGTGAAGAAGCAAGGCATCAAAGCGAGTGGATTGGTTGCTGTTCTTGGCATATTAATCTTTGGTTTGAGAGATGGTTTGCCTCTAGGCATTTTCGTCTCTTTTGTTTATGCATCAAATAAAATGAAGTCCCACGGGGTAATAGTTCGAACACATCCAGCCTGTGCTACAATCGGCTTAGTCACCACAATCTGCACTAGCATAACCGATGATATCGCCTTGCACCATTCAAAGATGGCAGATTTGTATATTGGTTTTCATTGTATTAAGGATGTTTCGACAGAAGTAGCTCAAAAAATCCTTACGATTTTGCAAGATGGAGTTTGTGCGTACGCTTCTTGCAATGGCCAAGGAAATGTTCTTTGCTATTGGGCTCAGCAGGTGCTTGGTATTGATACGGTTGAATTTTGTAATAAGTATCTTGATCTCAACAAGAGTTCATGTGGTTTGATGCTGAGGAAACATAAAGAAGCAGGCAGTGTTCTACACATTCATTGGAATGGAGAATTGGAAAAAATTATATCCATGTGTTCTCATTATTCTGAGGGTGATGGAACCATGAAAACCCTAGATGAAGAAAAGAAAGCCCAGTTGAAGACGGAATTTCAAAAAATTGAATCCAATAGTCTCGAGGTCCTGGCTTTTGCTTATAAACAAGTAAACCAGGAAGTAGAGAAACCAGAGAAAATTGAGGAACGTCAAATTGGAAAAGATGAAACCCTAAAACCCTTGGAACATGGCTTAATCTTTCTAGCCCTGGTGAGCATGAAAAATCCATATCCACCTGAGGTGAAAGAAGCAATTCAAGATTGTCGAGCTTCTGGTGTTGCTGTCAATTTACTCTTGGACACCGACGTAACCACAGCAAGAATCATGGCCCTTTATTCTGGAATTTTGAGGCCTGAAGAAGATATTGAAGGAGCTGTGATTGAAGCTTCTGATTTCCGCAAGAAACCCGAAGAAGAACGCCTGAAGACAATAGACAAGATCCATGTTATGGCGAATACCTTTCCTTCTGACAAACTACTGTTTGTGCAGTGCCTAAAACAAAAAAATAAGGTTGTAGCATTCACTAGTTCGTGCATAAGAGACTGTCCATCTCTTAAGGAAGCTGATGTTGGAGTTTTCATGGGTGCAGAAGATCAGTCAAAAGAAGATGCAGACATTGTTGTCTTGAACAAGAATGTTGGGACCATCTTTACCATCATAAAATTGGGAAGGTGCGTATATGACAACATTAAAAAGTTCATACAATTACAACTGACCCTCAATATTACTGCTTTCACTGTCAACTTCATATTTGCAATAGCTAAGAGAGAGGTGCAACTTTTGCCATTTCAAATCCTGTGGATAAATATAATTATGGATGTTCTGGGCGCCCTAGCTTTGGCTATAAGAATAGTACAGATACCAGGAGAATCTAGTGTTGAGGGTGCAGGTGATCCTATCATAAACAGGAGAATGTGGAGAAACATAGCTGTTCAATCCTTGTTCCAAATCACAATTTTAATGATCCTAGAAATGAAGGGAAAAGTTATTTTTCACGAAGCCAATGAATCAGTGTTGAAAACCATGATCAATAGCATTTATGTGTTCTGTCAAGTTTTCAGTTTGATCACAGCCTTGGTGGTGTTCAAGAAAAAGAAGACTCCTGTGCATAAGAACTGTTTACTAGTTCTTGGTGTTGTGGTAATGATCATTGTTGTTCTTGAGGTGGGGTTGATTGAGATCTTGGCCATTATTGCTCATTGGAGAAATTTAAACTCCAAACAATGGTTCATCTGTATTGGAATTGCAGCACTCTCAGTTCCTGTAGGTTGTGCTGTTACCACAAAATAGGTTATCTGATGTAGGTGTACACACTTTGATCATCGTTTATTTTCCTTTATTCTTTTATCATTGTTTGACTAAAGCTTCAATTCCACTCTCCCCCCCCCCCCCCCCCCCCATCCTCCCCAAATCGGTGCCCCAGCCTCCACCACCGCCGTGAACCACCACTGCCTCGCCGTGAGCCACCATTGCCTCTCTCGCCATGTTGCCGTGAACCACCATTCTGTCGTGCAGTGAACAGCGACCGCTTTGTCGCGCAGTGACCCACCATTAACGGACCTCTCTCAGCCAAAAAAGGATCACAAATCATCCCACCACCATTCTCCAAATCATCCCACCACCATTCTCCTTCCGTCGCGCAGTGAACAGCGACCGCTTTATCACCACCACCATTCTCCTCTTCATCCCCACCTTTTGGCACCGTAACCACCAGCTCCCGGCCGCCATACGCGGCAGAGGCAAGCTCCGGCAGCGTCGAAGCTGGGAGCTGAAAACGGTACAAATCGAGCTCAAACTCAGTTCTCGACAAGTCAAGCACGCCATTTCCCATGATAACAACCTTGGTGACCCCAGGACAGATCTCAACGGCGTTTGCCCTAATTTGATCACCACTGATATCGTTAGTGAATTTAAGGAATTCGGAATTTAAGTTTCTTCAATCGAGACGTCGGCTTCTGAGTAGTGGTTCACGGCGGTGGTAGAAGCTAGGGCACCGATTGGAGGAGGATTTGGGGGAGAGAAAGAGAGATAAAGAGAGAAATTGAAAGAGGGCTGTTCACTGTTGATTCACGGCGAGAGAGGCAATGGTGATTCACAGCGAAGCAGTGGTGGTTCACGGCGGTGGTGGAAGCTGGGGCACCGATTTGGGGAGGATTGGGGGGGAGAGAGAGAGAGAGAGGAATTGAAAGAGAGGGTGGTGAGTGGTGGGGTGTGTTTGGTGATTAAAAATGACAAGTATACTTGACTAATTTTTTATCCCAGTCAGCGTGCCACATAAGCTATGGGGATTATAATTACTCCCCACTGTGGGGAGTAGAACAGGGCTCGAATGAATGATCTCTTAGGTACTGTTGTTTATTTTGTGCTAAGTACTAATAATATAACATAATATTAATTATCAACAAATATAATTAATAAATAGAATTCACTATTATTTCACCAATAAATCAATTCAAGCATAATTTATATCATGTCACCTATGCTTGAATAATATGTATATATGTTTATGTACACATCAACACATGCAAATATTCAATAAGGACACATAATTTTTGTCAATTAACGTATACATCACATAGATTAAAGATGAAACAAATTAATAATATATAAGAGTTTGATATACTTTTATTAACAATAATAACTTTTTAAGATACAATATATTAATATATTTACTTATACGCGGATCGAGATTTTATGTTAATCACTAAAATATATATATATATATTTTGGAAAATTGGCACAAATGATTCTTAACATTTGCCTTTTATTGTGCAAATAGTCTTTAACTTTTCATTTTTAGTGAAATAGTCCATAACATATCTATTTAGGTGCGTAATTGGTCCTTATTTGATTTATAAAAAAAAAAAGCCTAATATGCCAATTGGATTGGTCCTTATTTTTATTTAGAAAAATTTTCTTATTTTTGGTCCTTATTTAGGTGCGTAATTGGTCCTTATTTAGGTGCGCACCTAAATGGATAAGTTAGAGACACTCCACCAAAAATGAAAGGTTATGAATCATTTGCATACTATTAACATACGTTAGAGACTATTTGTGCCATTTTTTTTAATAAATAAATTACTATATTGGTTATGTCGTTCATGTCCATTAATTAATAGAATTAACAAAAGACATGGTGTAGTTATATGCCAGAAGGATTGTCTTATTAGATTCTCCGTTAGAACATAAATAGAATGATCAATTTATATCATACATTTAAATCTAGATATTTAAATATAACAAACAAGGGTAAGCTCGGAGATCAATTTAAAAAATAAAATAAATTTTAATGATTAACAATTTTTTGTCAAGAGTTAGGTAACTACTTATGTTTTTAACCCATATACAATAATGCAAAGATGCTTTGCAAGAATTCAAAGATGATATAGAATATTAAGAAAATGTTGTTAATCGCCATGCATAATTGAATTTTTAATTTATCCTTTTATATTATGAATAGTTTCATGTCAAGATTTTGTGCACCTTCACATTTAAGTTGCTTGGCCCTCGGTCCATTCATGAGAATCCTAGACCATGGACCGGTTTAGCCTGTGAGGTAGGTAGAATCGAGTTTGCAATCTGTTCAATTCAATCTATGCTTGATCCGTTTAATTCAATCTATGCAGACACTTATTCAAACTGGCTTGATCCGAGCTTCAAACAAACACAAGGAAGATATACATCCATGTAGAATGTTGGCTTTGGATTTGTTTGACAAAATTTTTGATAGTTGAAATGTTGGTAAAAATTGTAATAAGTTTCATATATTGTGTGGTTAAAATTAATAGTCGATTTTGATTTCAATTTTTTAAACTATTCCAAACAATGGCTTTATTAATTTTGTAGACAGATTGCAAAATATTAATTTAGCAAACACGGTTGGCAAGCTATAATCGAATTAAAGGGGTGAGAAGGGAATGTTCAACGTGAAATTGGGACTAAAAAAGAAAATATAGAACTTGTGGAGGACGGTGTGAAGTTGGAACATAACAGTTGAATATATCCTAAAATAATTAGAATTCATAAATCTAATCATTTTCACACACACCTAACAATCATTAATTAATATTATTTATTGATAAAAATTTTAGAAGAAATTGCTTTATGGGTGTGTTTGATTGGTAGCATGGAAAAAAGGTGGAAAATGAAAATATTTTTTATGGAAGTGGGAAAATAAATTTCACTATCTAGCTAAGAAAATTTTTTCCAAGAAAGAAAGCAAATCCATGCTTTAAATGCTTGTACCTAGAAAATGTATTTGCTTTTTCATGTGCCAATCAAACAACAAAGTGGAAAAATAAAAATGTTGGATTTGACAAGATTTTCCATGGAACTGACATTTTCTATGGAAAATGTTTGAATCAAACACACCCTAACATTACCTATTTTGTTGGTAAAATGTCAGAGACTGCGGGTTCACACTGACGCCGTGACGCATACATCATTTTTTTGTTTCACTTGCAATATTTCTCGTTTACTTATCATATGTTTTAACATGTTTAAATTATAATTTCAACTGATCAAATTAGTCATATATATTTTATATTCATATATTTCATAAGACCTATAACTTACAACCTACTTTTTACCTATATATTCACAAACAACTTATAATATAAGTACTTAAAAAATAATTTCAACATTACTAAACACATGCTTACTATATTTTCAACTTCAATCTACATTCATGGTGCAATTATCAATCTTTTTTCGGAAACTTTGTTGCATTATTGAAGGGTGAGTCTAGTCAATACTGTAACTATCTAGATCTGTGACAATTCTCTTTTTATTGAGTATTTCGACTGTCAAACTTTTACTAGACAAGTCAAATTCAATAGTTCTCTAAATCTCCAAGTTATACTTACAAATGTTCAATCTTGCTTTTGCTTCATTGTTTTTTATATCTTATATAGAAGACCTCACTCTTTTAAGCTTTCTAGATGACCATTGTAACGAGCTTTAGACCTACAAACTTTATCACTCGATTCAAATAGACTACAAATAGTGATATAAGATAATGCAAATGTTATGCCTTTTATTTTTATTTTTTTGCAAGACATATATGCAGGGATTAGATGTAAGAATTAATATCCAATGTCCAATTAGTTGGGTCAGATTTAATTACTTATTGGATTAATTAATTCGGCCTGTTTGTTGATGACTTCGACTAGAACTAGGGCTAGGATTAGACTCGCCTATAAATACAAAGGCACAACAGATTAAGTTTAGAAATTGGTTTCATTACTTGCTAGCACGAGCAAAAGATAACCCAATATAATTACTCACAAAAGGTTCTGTTTTTATCTGTTATTGATCGTGAAATTTCAGATCTGTTCTTGCTGTGTAGATTACCATTTGAGGCTAAATAATTGGACAGGTGTGGTCTTGAAGATCGTACTTCCAGCTAATTAGATTCCACGGTGTTCATCAAGGTAAACTTCTATCACGAATTCTATCTAAGTATAAGGTTGATCCGGCTTACATGAATTGCAGATTAAATTTCCACTGTGCATGTATATGTCATTTCCTTACAGTGGTATCAGAGTCTACATTGTTACTTGTTAGAGTTCGTTAGACTGCTTTAATAGATTGAACAATAATTGTTATTAGCATATTAATTTGACTTTAGTTTTGACAGTAAATAAAATTGTGAATTTTTAAAAATATGAATTTGATTTAGATTTTAATTTTTAAAAAAATTTTAAAAAAAGGACAGAAGCAGGTTGCGGTGGCGGCGGTTTGAATTCAATCACCAGTGGTGGTGGCGGAATGGAGCATTTCAAAAGCAACCTACACCGCTGCGAATCTCAGTGGCGGTAGGCAACCTGCACTGCCGCGAAAATCAGCGGCCACCGTCGCCACTGAGATTCGCGACGATCATCACCTGGTGCTGCTGCCACACCTATGCGAACAGTAGTGTCGCTGCTGTTTGTTAACAAGCAACGGTGGTCGCCAGTGTTTGACACCGGCGTGACCACCGTCGCCCACTATACCGGCGGCACTGGTGGTTTCGGCACCGCTAAGGTCAAAACCCTAAAGAGGGTTTCAACTGATCCATTTTGGAGACGGGGGCTTCAATACAATTTTGAAAATTGCATGGGAATCATCTTTATTTCAAAATAGAAAAATTGGCGCAAATGGTCCCTAACGTATGACATTAGTGCGTAAATGGTCCTTAACCTTTCATTTTTGATGGAATGGTCCATAACCTTTCATTTTTTGCTAGAATCTTTATTTTGATGAGACAATCAAAGTGTTTGATTTTATTAATAATGAAGATAAACTATGCATGTATAAGAAGGTTAGTCGGAGTAAAATCATGTTTCTAATTATGTATGTGGATTACATAATATTATTAGGAAACGATGTCCCCATACTAAAATCAGTAAAATTGTGATTATCCAAAAAAATTCCATAAGGGATATGGAAAAGGCAGCATATATTCTCGGTATAAATATCTATAGAGATAGATCTAATAGAATACTTGGTCTATCTCAATCTACGTACATAGATAAAATTTTGAGAAGATTTAGCATGGAAGAGTCCAAGAGAGAATTTTGTCCCATTGGGCATGGATCTATCTCTCAAAAGAGATGTGTCCAAAGACACAAATTGAAAAAGATCGCATGGATAGAATTTTTTATTTATAAGCAATAGGATTTATCATATATGTCATGTTATGTACTCGACTGGATATTTCATATGCTTTGAGTGTCATAAACAGGTTCGAAATGAACCCTGGTGAGAAATATTGGATCACAGTCAATAATATCCTTGAGTACTTAAGAAAGAATAAATATATGTTCTTGGTGTATAGAGGAAATGAACTTAGAGTTAAAGGTTATGTCGATGCTATCTTTCAGTCTGATAAAGACGATAGCATATTTCAATCTGGATATGTATTTACTCTAAATGATGGTGCGGTCAGTTGGAAAAGTTTCAAACAAGAAATGACCGTTGATTCAACTACAAAAGTCGAATATATAGCTGCTTTAGAAGTAGCAAAGGAAACGGTCTAGATCAAGAAGTTCATTACTGAACTTGGAGTAGTTTCTAGTATTGTGATAACAATGGAGCCATCGCACAAGCGGGGGAACTTAGGTCTCATCAATGATCCAGATATATATTGAGACAGTATCATCTTATCAGGAAGATAATATTAAGAAATGACATAAAGATAGAACGGGTCCTATCATACGATAGTGTAGCAAATCCTTTGACAAAGTTGTTGTCCCAGCACAAGCATGATGGTCATGCTAAATCTGATGGTATTAAGATACCTAAGTGATTGGATCTAGTTTATATGGGACATTTTGTAATATACTATTTGTTAGACATTGATGTGTATAAACAAATTGATTAACTAAATACTTGTCTATATTTTAATGGAAAATCTATTATTTTTAAATTTTAACATTTAAAATAATAGAATCAGAAGAAAAGTTTATAGTAACTTGTTAATCACAAGATGTTGTGATTGTGAAATACAAGTTATAAATATCTTATTCTTGAAATATCTCTAGTCATAGTAATAATGAGATATGAATATTATTATCGCCGATAGACTGGCATGTGTTACATTTTTTTTAAAAAAAGTAGTTGATCTCACGAGCTAAGATATAGAGGGACATCTGAATGAACACATGAATGCATTGTTATGAGAACATGTCATTAGATAACCCGCCTAGAGATTCCACATGGATAACTATCCAAGCGTAAGTGGTAAATCTCTAATGCGCGGTAGTAGATCTGGTCCTTTGATTTGAGGACATCATAGAATTTTATGTGAGGACCGCTATACTTTGACAAGTGTTTGATGGGACTCGTAGATTATGAGTCACCAGAAAGACGTTGTACTAGTATAGTGAGAATTATATGAAGGTTGTGAATGTCCAATATAAGGATTCGCCACTCATAGAAAGTATGAGATTATAACCTGAATTTTGCCCACTTAATTTGATATAAATTTTCTTGGCCGAGGTGGAGTTATGATTTGAAAATGTTTCAATTATAACTAGATTATATTAACGAAGAGTTGAGGTGAATAATATAATTGGTTGAAAAGAGATTAACGATGATTCATATCTATTAACCAATTGGGTTATATTGATGAAATGATTATATTTCTACGGTAACTGTACATATATTGGTTCTGTCATACCTCATGATATTTTCCTTCATATGGATTGTCCTGACACATTGCTAGATGTCAATCTTAGACGACGACGTGAATTGATCGATCTAGGTGAATCAATGAGAATATCACTATGTTTGCCATCGTAAATGAAACCTAATGGGTCACACACATAAGGTAAGAATTGAGCATCTAGAGTTGGACCTTGTCCAAGTAGGAGATTGTAACAATTAATGTCCAAGGTTTAATTTGTTGGGTTGGACTTAATTACTTATTGGACTAAATTAATTTGTGCCCGTTTGTTGATGACTTCTAATTGGACTAGAACTAGAGCTAGGGTTAGCCCCGCCTATAAATACAAAGACACAACAGATTAAGTTTAGAAGTTGGTCTTCATTACTTACTAGCACAAGCAAAAGACAACCCTATACAATTACTCACAAAAAGTTTTGCTTTCATATGTTTTGATCGTGGAAGTCCAGATTTGTTCTTGTTGTATAGATTACTATTGGAGGATGGGCAATTGGACAGTAGTGGTCTTGAAGATTGTACCTCAAGCTAATCAGATAATCAGATTCAACGGTGTTCATCAAGGTAAATTTCTATCACGAATTTTATCTAAGTACAAGGTTGATCTGGCTTATAGGAATTACAGATTTAATTTTTACTGTGCATTTATTCGTCAATTCCTTATATTAGATTTCTACTATCTGGTCAATACCTAGATTCTACCTGGTAGCTAAATACACTACACACTAATATTACATATGCACGGAATCAACACCTATCTAAATATTTTCCGCATTAGATTAACCACCCTCAAACTAACTATCATTTCCATTTGTTGAATAATTGAGTTTTCAATTGGTGGTCTTGGTTTTCACAACTTAGGTTCAATATTCTTTTATTTTATTTTATTCAATAAATCAACCAAATGTAGTGATATTTATGACCATTGTGCTCATATTTAATCATATCTCACATGGATAAGCATAGTATATAAAAAAATATAAGCATAAGTAGCATCACCTAGTCATTATTTATTAATCGATAACAATTTTAATTAGATATCATCATTACCCAGCAAAGCTATCCACATACAAGCATACACATAAAAATATTTTTTTTTACTCACATAATATCATCAACATCACACACAAATATAATGAGAAAAATAAAGTCATGAACTGCAACTGTTCCCTAAGCTAAAAATACACATTGTCCTCAATTTGAGCAAAAGTAAGTAAAATAAATAAAGAGTTGATTTGATTCAGAATACGTGGAGACAACATTGGATTGTCATCCAATCAGTAAGTCGGGAGGTGGTAGTGGAACATGCTACTAATTTAGAAGCCCAAACATTTCATGTAATTCTTCATGGTCATGACATTGGCGCTTGTCCGTTGAACGCAATATAGCAAGGAGTTCCCCCTGTATAGCGATGATGACCTCATGTCCATCCCGTAGCCGTTGAAATTCAGTCGTATATCTCTACACAGAGTCTAAAACTGGTATTGAGCCCACCTCAGCATCGAATCCGCTAGGCCAATACCGGGGCATTCGACTCAACAGGTTCCTCAACATTGTCTGAATTGTCTTCTTCATCTTCCTTCTCCAATTCTGCCGCCTGCCTCCGCTCATTAATATGCCGTTGGACCTGTCCCACAAAGTGCCGCACAGACCGTAGGTAGAGAACAGCCATTTGGGTTCCTTATTCCAAGGTTTTTCTTTTCCTTTTTATTGTTCATTATTGCAATTGTATATATTTAAATATTTAAGAAATGTATTTTAGTGGTTTTACTTTTACGTAGACATTGTAATTTATTTATAGGTATTAGGAAGAGTTTCATATATGACCTAGAAAAACGAAATTATGTTGTAAAATGCTATCAAACTTTTTATTTTTATTAAAACATTATATTTTTTAACACTTGTAACATTTTTGTAACAAAAGTGTTACACTTGTGTAACGCTCATAACATATTGTGTATCCGATGTCAGTGCTACCGTCGACGACATTGTGTCACGCCACTACCACCACTACCACCACCGTTGACGCGGGTAACTTGTAATAAACTCTATTACGCCACCATCACCATTACCATCAACACCATTGCGCCACCATCAATAGTAGTAATCAAATTCTCATACTAACTAAAATCTGACTATTTCACAATTAAATCTTGGTGACAGCGACGAGTTGAGTATCAATACTTTAATATTACACAATATTAATATTCTAAAAATAGTGAGGTTGTGCTTTTTCATGGGCAACAACACAATATTTTTCTAGAATATTGACACATACAAATTTATGCTTCTTCAAGAGCAATTATATAATACTCGTTTAATTAAGTTATGCTTCGTAAGGAGCAACAACACAATATTCTTCTAGATTAATATTTCTTTACTTCGTGTTTTTCAGGAACAACAATATTATTTTCTTTTAGAATATTGATATTCATGATATTAAAATTCTTCAGGACAAACTCGATATTTTTCTAAAAAATTAATATGAATAAAAATTTATGCTTATACAGAACAATATAACATAATATTCCCATAAAATATTAGATCTTATAAAATTACGCTATTCAAGAGTAATTAATATTCTATTGGAATATTAATATAACGTTTTGCTACTTCAGGAGCAACAATAAATTAATATTTAGGAACATTAAATCATGTAATACTCATTAGGAGCAAAAACATAATAGATGTTAGATCTTATACAATTTTGCTCTTCATGAACAAGTAACATATAATATTGATATTTATAAAGTTGTGTTTATTTCAAAAACAATTATACAGTATTCTCCTTGATTATTAGTCATACACAATTTTTCAAGAATAATAATATAATTTTCTTTAATAATATATATACAAAAAAATTATGCTTTATCAGGAGCAATAACTCAATATTCTTTTAGAATATCAAATTTGTAATGTCACACTATTTAGGGACAAGTAACATTCTTTTAGAATATTTATTTAATGTTGTGCTCTTCGGGATCATTAACATATTTATCAAATTTATGCTTGTATAAGTTAATCTTCAAGACTAACATAATATTCTTCTAGAATATTGATTTGTATAAAATTTTAATTTCTTCAAGAATTACAAAAAATATTCTTCTTGAATATTTATGTAGTTGTGTTATGTTTCTTCGGAACATCAACACAATTTTTCTTCTATAAAAACATTTAATTTGTTAAAACAAAATATTTAATCGATAAAAGCTTCACAAATTATGTAAATCCAATCTTACAAAATATAATCAAAAGATTTAAAAGAATAAAATTTATTAAAATAGGAAAATAGTCATTTGTTGAAAGTAGTACCAATTCAAAATTTGTTATTGTTCACATAGCAATTTCTCACGAATGAGCTGTTGGATTTGAAAAATAATGAATTTTGAACTTTCTTTTAAAATTTCACAATGATCGGACCATGGAGCTTTGAGATATCAATGTTTGACCACAGTTGCGCAAGTTGTTCAACATGTTATAAGCTAGAGAGAAATTGGGATGGCAAAAAAATATGCCACCCCGACCCGACTATTTGGGTAATAAGGACGTGTCTGAGGCAGCATCGCCCTGTGACCAGCCCCTTAAATTTTATTTTTATTTTTTTTGAAAAATCATAAAAGAGAATTACAAAACACAATTTTCGCTAAAAATATGTTGAATAAGAATCAAACACACGTTGAAATTATGAAACTATAAATTTTAACCATTACACCACAACCCCAATCTTATATTTTTTTTTATTTGCCACAAATATATAACAAATTCCTATTTCTTTTTTTTTATTTGCTTTCAGTTAAAAAAATTAACTATAGAGGTTGGCGGGTCAAAGTCGTGCCCTTTCCCACAATTCGTTGGTCGCGGGGTGGGGCGGGGCGGGACGGAGCGGGACAGTGCAAGGCCGACCTGTCCTGGACCCGTCCATTGCCATTACTAGAGAGAATAATAAAAGGCAATAGAGGAAAACCTTGTATCTCATTCACTGTTCTAAAAATTCCGCCTAAGTGAAGTTTGGTCTTCATACCTAGCCACGTCTCACGCGTCACCCTTGTTTTGCCCTTGTTTCGCTATCGCCTAAGCTTGAAACTCGACATCAACGCTTAACCACGCTTTACGTTTTTAAAAATTTGATTTCATTATAATAAGGAACCAATATATGTAGGATTTCAAATGCACGTAAACTAGGTAAGAAATATCTAAATATAATCATCAATATTATTTTCTATATTTTACAATATAATTAAAATTAATTGTTAACTTTTTTTTAACTTTGTAACAAATTTTTAATTGATTTTATACAAAGTCTGAATATACTAAAAAACAAAGATATGATCATATTATGAAAGATAAAATTGACATCAATTAGTGGAAGTGACCACAAATTAAAGATCGAGTGGCTAGTTATAGTTATTGCAACTGCCATTTTGGCACAAAATCTTGCAATTAGAGGAGGTAAATGGGCTAGACGAGCTGGTCCGGCTCGAAACTAGACGGGCCATACAAAAAATTAGATTGAGCTAGCCCTTGCCTGATTTTATACATGCCAATATTTGTTGAGCCAACCCAACCTGATTTGGGGCCACATGACTACTAGCCAGCACAAATTAAATTTTTAATAATTTCACCATCTACCTCTACCCTACTCCTACAAATCGCCAAATTGGGAATAGGGGTGATTTCTTCCTCCTCATATGGTCGGAAAACCAAGGTCGCGAAAACCAGAGAGTAAAGCCCGGCAATCAAGGGGGGAAAATCCACCACCCTCATTTGGTCGCAAAACCAAGGAGAAAAATGTCCATCGTTTCGATTTTTTTGGTTTCGCTAAACCAGGGATCCCTGGTTTCGCTGGAGAATTCTCCCCTTGTTTACGTCAGATTATTGCATCGGGAGAGAATGTGGTGGGGGTTGGATAGATGAATAGGAGATGGGAGACTTAGGCCAATAAATTTTATCGGGCCAATTCGGTTGGCCTGGTGGTTTAGTTGTACCGGGCCAAATAAGCCCGATTTTTACTTGATCAACTGTTTATTGAACCGACCCAGTCCAGAGTTCAGGTTATCTAGCCATTTTTGCCACCTCTACTTGCAACCCAGCAATAAAATCGAACCATGGGCTGATTTAGGAGTTTCCTTGTGCTATAAAGCCCTCCCAAGAATACAATTTATATAGAAAACTTTTGGGAAATTGGTGCAAATGGTCCCTAACGTTTCATTTTTGGCGGAATGGTCCATAACCTATTTATTTAGGTGCGTAAATGGTCTCTATCACTGTTTTTTGTCTTTATTAGTAGGGGTAAAATTGTCAAGTCACATTTTTTTTCAACCTTTCAATTGGCGCAAATGGTCCCTAATCTTAAGAAATTTGCAATTGGATTCCTAACCTTTAAAAAAGTGAAAATGAGTCCGATACTTTAATTTTTTTTATTAAAAATTAAAATAAAAAAACTAACAAATTAATAATATACTAAATTATTTTGAATATTTTATGAACTATTATAAAATAACCAAAATTGAAATTCATAATTATTAACAAATGTGCTAATTAAAATTATTTTATTATTATTAAGTAATCATATTATTTAAAATTCAAACTTTAATTTTATCATTACAACAAAAGAAGAAAAATAAATTTGTCACAAATAAAATTTTTACTTATGCTCAACCCAACTCGATTTTATACAGTCTCATATTTACTGGGCCAGTCCAATCCAATTTTGAGCTACAAGGTTATTGGACCAGTCTTATTTCAAATTTTAATTAATTTTTACATTAAAAAAAGCAAAAAAAAAAAAAAGTTCCACCCCACCCCACCCCACCCAAAATACGAGCAGAAGTGAGGGGATTTCTCCCCTCCCTTCTGCTCGTGCAACCAAATCTTGCCAAAGCACATAAGAGTTTTTGTTTGCTGAATTTTTTTTTTTATATAGATTATAAGTAATAAGTTATACAGAATGTATGAATGAAAAATAGATAAAAATTGTTGGTTCTATAGAATATATATATATAAAAATGATATTTGATCAAAGTACATGTTTGATAGTATTGAAATTATTTTTTAACTGCTTATAAGTTGTGGATCCTATAAAATATGTAAATAATAAATGAGCAGTAAGTTCTAAGTTCTACGAAATGTATAAATAAAAATTAAAAAATATATTTGATTAGTTTGATCAACTTAATTATAACTTAAATTGTACCCAAAATATTTAATTATAAAATGAAAAAGTACACCCAAACATACTCGACTAATTTTGGACATTACTTGTTAAGCATTTTCTCCTCGTTTTTTTTTTTTTTTTTGGTCAAAAAGTTTATAAACTCGTAATGATTACATGAGGTGGTTTTAATTTAATGATTAAGAGAAGTAAAAATTACGAGATTACTATAATTAAAATAGACAGGAGAAAATAGAGTATTATTAAAGAATTCATCAATACTTACAAAATTAATTAAGAGGCATATCTAACAAGTGATTATCTGAGTAATCATGCTTTATGACATTTATCTTGGGCCATTAATTAATTAAAAGACAAAACACAGTCTATTAAACATAAAAATGTTAATCCTGCGTATCATGAACAAATGATTTGGATTAATCATACAATTACTTCGCCCAAATTATATGTAGGGCATGCATGTTCGATATATTGCACCACTTGCACAGAAAGTAATTACACAAGCCGGAGAAGAATTTGATTGGACCAAGTATGAAACTTCCACATATCATCACTTCATTCAATTCCCTGATGAAAAAGGTTGTTGGTCATTATTAGTTGGTCGTTTTCCTTGGAACACTTTTGACCAAATTGATTTTTGTGGAGCATTTTATGACCTTATGTTTACACTATCTCCAATACTACAAGCTTTCTAAAAATTCTATGTAATAAGAGATAAAATTGATAAATAAAAAATAGATAGAAGACTGTCTAAAAATAGAAAGTGTATTAGACAGCCTTCTACAATAAATGTTGCTGTATAAATTTTGTGGCTCCATAACATTCAAAATGGAAGGCAACATTGGTACTAAAAAATCTACTTCAAACAAGTGCTAAAATGTGAATTGACAAGTGACTGCCATATTTTTTTTGTCTTCTACAAATTTCATAAAATGACTAAAATAGCTAATAATTTATTACAATAAAATAAAGGGAAAATTCCATTAAACATCCCAGCTTTTCGCTTGATTCTCTAACTTTATTTACCAGTCGGCCACATGTATATATATATATATATATATATCTTCTTTCTTCCAAGCATTCAAACAAAAGATCACAGAGATATATACCCTTTTACCTTCAGCTTAAACTATCATCTCCAATGGAACAAATCTGTGTGAAACACAACTTTTTATGTACAAATCTTTCTCGCTCCATGATGGGTTCGATGCTCAACTGTGGCAATCCTCCTGCTCCCTTTTGGAGTGATTGTCAGGATCAAGAAGAAGAACCCATGTTCAAAATGAGCCTGGAAAATCTAGCAAATCTAGTGCAAGAGAATGACAGCGACTCTCTTCAACCATTTGGTGGCTTGCCAGGAATAATGGCTGCATTACAAACTAATGCAGAAACAGGAATAAGAGGGGATGCCGGAGATCTATACCACCGTCACAAAGCATTTGGCGCCAACTTATATTTGGAGGAGCAACCGTTACCCGCGGCGATAGATGGCTTCTATTCGCTGGCTTTGAAAAGTTTGAAAGACACTACAATTATCCTTCTTCTGTGTTGTGCTGTACTATCTCTTGTAATTGGAATCAAGAGAAACGGCCCAGTCGAAGGACTTCTTGATGGAGCAATAATTTTTTCGGCCATCTCTTTCGTCCTCTATTTCGGTCTTATCTGTAGATTTATCAAGTCCAGAATAAGACGAAGGAGATTGTCAAAGAATTTAAAACTCTCCTGTGTTGTCCGACACGGGAAAATGCTAAAAGTTTCAGATTCTGAAGTTGTGGTTGGTGATATAGTGTTCTTACAGGCTGGTAATCATGTCCCCGCTGATGGATTATTTATTGAGGGTAACTCATTATTTAATCTTGACGATGGTTTTGTCCAGAGCCGTTCCAATTATTGCAAGAACCCCTCTCTTTTTACTGGTGCAAAAGTGAGGAAAGGAAACTGCCGAATGCTTGTGGTATCAGTCGGCAAGAACACGGAAAGGAGGCAGCTAATGAGATCAGTGAGCCAAATTAATGATAATCAAGAATCCCGGCTGCAAATTTCGATTGATATTACCAACTCCCGTCTGGAGAAAATTTGGCTGAGTCTTACGTTATTCATTCTTGTAGTCCAGATTTTCCGATGTTTCCTGTCGAATTCAGACAAACGTGATGACAGTCACAACACGGATCCAAAGGGTTTCAAGAACACAGTAGAGGATTTGATGAACGAATCCACAAAGCTGGTGAAGAAGCAAGGCATCAAAGCGAGTGGATTGGTTGCTGTTCTTGGCATATTAATCTTTGGTTTGAGAGATGGTTTGCCTCTAGGCATTTTCGTCTCTTTTGTTTATGCATCAAATAAAATGAAGTCCCACGGGGTAATAGTTCGAACACTTCCAGCCTGTGCTACAATCGGCTTAGTCACCACAATCTGCACTAGCATAACCGATGATATCGCCTTGCACCATTCAAAGATGGCAGATTTGTATATTGGTTTTCATTGTATTAAGGATGTTTCGACAGAAGTAGCTCAAAAAATCCTTACGATTTTGCAAGATGGAGTTTGTGCGTACGCTTCTTGCAATGGCCAAGGAAATGTTCTTTGCTATTGGGCTCAGCAGGTGCTTGGTATTGATACGGTTGAATTTTGTAATAAGTATCTTGATCTCAACAAGAGTTCATGTGGTTTGATGCTGAGGAAACATAAAGAAGCAGGCAGTGTTCTACACATTCATTGGCATGGAGAATTGGAAAAAATTCTATCCATGTGTTCTCATTATTGTGAGGGTGATGGAACCATGAAAACCCTAGATGAAGAAAAGAAAGCCCAGTTGAAGATGGAATTTCAAAAAATTGAATCCAATAGTCTCGAGGTCCTGGCTTTTGCTTATAAACAAGTAAACCAGGAAGTAGAGAAACCAGAGAAAATTGAGGAACGTCAAATTGGAAAAGATGAAACCCTAAAACCCTTGGAACATGGCTTCATCTTTCTAGCCCTGGTGAGCATGAAAAATCCATATCCACCTGAGGTGAAAGAAGCAATTCAAGATTGTCGAGCTTCTGGTATTGCTGTCAAGTTACTCTTGGACACCGACGTAACCACGGCAAGAATAATTGCCCATTATTCTGGAATTTTGAGGCCTGAAGAAGATATTGAAGGAGCTGTGATTGAAGCATCTGGTTTCCGCAAGAAACCCGAAGAAGAACGCCTAAAGACAATAGACAAGATCCATGTTATGGCGAATACCTTTCCTTCTGACAAACTACTGTTTGTGCAGTGCCTAAAACAAAAAAATAAGGTTGTAGCATTCACTAGTTCGTGCATAAGAGACTGTCCATCCCTTAAGGAAGCTGATGTTGGAGTTTTCATGGGTGCAGAAGATCAGTCAAAAGAAGATGCAGACATTGTTGTCTTGAACAAGACTGTTGGGACCATCTTTACCATCATAAAATTGGGAAGGTGCGTATATGACAACATTAAAAAGTTCCTACAATTACAACTGACCCTCAATATTACTGCTTTCACTGTCAACTTCATCTTTGCAATAGCTAAGAGAGAGGTGCAACTTTTGCCATTTCAAATCCTGTGGATAAATATAATTATGGATGTTCTGGGCGCCCTAGCTTTGGCTATAAGAATAGTACAGATACCAGGAGAATCTAGTGTTGAGGGTGCAGGTGATCCTATCATAAACAGGAGAATGTGGAGAAACATAGCTGTTCAATCCTTGTTCCAAATCACAATTTTAATGATCCTAGAAATGAAGGGAAAAGGTATTTTTCACGAAGCCAATGAATCAGTGTTGAAAACCATGATCAATAGCTGTTATGTGTTCTGTCAAGTTTTCAGTTTGATCACAGCCTTGGTGGTGTTCAAGAAAAAGAAGACTCCTGTGCATAAGAACTGTTTACTAGTTCTTGGTGTTGTGGTGATGATCATTGTTGTTCTTGAGGTGGGGTTGATTGAGATCTTGGCCATTATTGCTCATTGGAGAAATTTAAACTCCAAACAATGGTTCATCTGTATTGGAATTGCAGCACTCTCAGTTCCTGTAGGTTGTGCTGTTACCACAATATAGGTTATCTGATGTAGGTGTACACACTTTGATCATCGTTTATTTTCCTTTATTCTTTTAGAAAGAATAGTGGAGTAGAAATATGGTTTATTTTCCTTTATTCTTTTATCATTGTTTGACTAAAGCTTAAATTATAATTTAAATTGATAAATTGGTCAAATATAATTTTATCTATAAATTTCGTAAGACTCACATCTTACTATTCACATATTCCATAGATAGAACCTACAACATATAAGTACTTCAAATATAATTCATCATTATTAAACATGCTACGATATCTAAGAAGACCAGTCTCGTGCATCCATCTCTAATAAGTGCTTGTTTGTCTTAGCTTAAATTATAATTTAAATTGGTCAAACATATTTTTTACTACCTATTTCGTATGATCCACAACTTATTATTCACTCATTATCTATACATTTCAGATGAGACAATCTACCACAGTCTTTTTCCTACAAACTTCTCTCCTATAGACTATTCGTACACCGTTAGCATATATACTATATCTACTGGAGGTTTCGTCTCAAACTTGATTTATATCATGTTCCCATCAATTCGATTCTTCAATTTCCCCTTAAGAACAATTTATGGTAAATGCAGGTGCTAATTGGTCAATTCCTCTCTTTCTTAAGGTAATTCTGCATTGAAATTTTTGCTTTTTAAATTTCATGTGACTTGCGGCGAGAAGATTTGTCATCTAAGAAGAGTTGGAAGAATAACTCATATAATTATTGGCAGGAAATGCATGAAATACTGGAGAAAGTTCGGGCTTGAATTCTATTGGAACATATTTAGTGCGTCTTTCACCATCAGTAAGAAGAATATTGTACTATAAAAAGCAATTTTAATAATCGTTTTGCAGAACATATGTTACAATTTACTAGGTAATTTCAATAGTATAAAATTCTTATAATTAATGCCTTGTCTATTTCCTCTTACTTTTAATCCTATCCTTTTCCAGTCATCCTTAATCATTAAAATACATGATATCATCATTAATAAACGGTCTTAATCTTTTGACCCGAGTGAGAGGGTAAATTATAAGTAAATGCATGATCTTGACCAGTGATACACCAAAATTCAAGGGGCCTCTTATGCTATAATAATAATAATAATAATAATTAATAATCTGAGTAATGCCAAAATAATGATGTAAATTATGCTTTTCCAGTTATGACTTTCCCACTTAGATCTTACATATTAATGCCAAATTAATCTCAACTAACGCGGATTTGTGGAAACTGGAATAGAGAAAGCATCATGCAATTCTATTTCAATTCCCACCCTAGATTACATGTATAGAGAATATATCTCCTACCCGACTCTCATAGGGGTAGGGAGGCCCACCTCTTGTGAGAATCGGGCACATGTCCGATTCGGACAACATATAATTAAGTGCCCTACATGTATAAATATGTACGTCTATCATAATCTTTGATGATATAGCATATTAATTATCAACAAATTTAATCAATAAATGAGACTCATTATTTTTCAAAACAAATCAATTATTCAAACACAATCTATGCCATGCATGTCACCGATGCTAATTACGAGATCAAATTCATAATATGTATATATGTGTATGTACCACTATTCAATAAGGACACACATATAATCTTTGTCAATTAATGATGTATATGTGACGTAGATTAAAGATGAAACAAATTAATAATATATAAGAGTTTGACCTACTAGTTTTAAGAATCTTAACAATATATTGACTTCTTAATATACAATATATTGATATAGTTATATACGTAGCTAGATTGAAATTTTATGTTAATCTCACTAAAATATTTTTTTTCTCCAAAATAAATTACTATATTGGTTATGTCGTCCATACCCTTTAATAGAATTAAGAAAAGACATGACGTACATATATACCAGAAACGTTGTCTAATCAGATTCTCCGTTAGGACATAAATAGAATGGTCAATTTATAACATACATTTAAATCTAGATATTTAAATATAACAAACAAGGGTAAGCTCGGAGATCAATTTAAAAAATAAAATAAATTTTTAATGATTAACAATTTTTTGTCAAGAGTTAGGTAACTACTAATGTTTTTAACCCATATACAATAATGCAAAGATGCTTTGCAAGAATTCAAAGATGATATAAAATATTAAGAAAATGTTGTTAATCGCCATGCATAATTGAAATTTTAATTTATCCTTTTATATTATGAATAGTTTCATGTCAAGATTTTGTGCACCTTCACATTTAAGTTGCTTGGCCCTCGGTCCATTCATGAAAATCCTAGACCATGGACCGGTTTAGCCTGTGAGGTAGGTAGAATCGAGTTTGCAATATGTTCAATCCAATCTATGCTTGATCCGTTCAATTCAATCCATGCAGACACTTATTCAGAGTGTCTTGATCCGAGCTTCAAACAAACACAAGGAAGATATACATCTATGGAGAATGTTGACTTTGGGCTTGTTTGACAAAACTTTTGATAAACGTATAGTTGAAAAGTTGGTAAAAATTGTAATAAGTCTCATGTATTGTGTGGTTAAAATTAATTGTCGACTTTGATCTCAATTTTTTAAACTATTCTAAATAATGGCTTTATTAATTTTGTAGACTGATTGTAAAATATTAATTTAGCAAACACCGTTAGCAAGCTTTAATCGAATTAAAGGGGTTGAGAAGAGACTATTCAACGTGTAATTGGGAGTAAAAAAAAAAAAATATAGAACTTGTGGACGGTGTGAATTAAGTTGGAACATAACCGTTGAATATATCCTAAATTTGTCGAATAATTGGAATTCATAAATCTAATCATTTTCACACACAACTAACAATCATTAATTAATATTATTTATTGATAAAAATCTTAGAAGAAATTGCTCTAACATTACCTATTTTTGTTGGTAAAATGTCAGAGACTGCGGGTTCACACTGACGCCGTGACGAATACATCACTCTTTTGTCTCACTCGCAATATTTTCAACTTTATTCTACGTTCATGGTGCAATTATCAATCTTTTTCAGATCTTTGTTGCATCATTTTTTGGTTTTTCCCCCCCCATATTTTCCAACCCTCGCCTTCATACTCTGTCATCCTAATCAGCACATCATTGACCCCTTTCACCAAATCACTAAAATACTAAAATAAAATAAAAAAATCAAACACTTTTGACCTTGTTCTAAGTTTTTTTTTTTTCTTTTTTCTTTTAATGATCAGTTTATGACCTTATTTTTAAGGTTTTGATTTTCTTTTATTGATCGACTCATCACGTTATTTATAAAGTTTGTTTCTTCTTCATTTTTTATATATCGGTTTATGAATTTATTCTCAAAGATTTTTTTTTTAACTACCGGTTTATGACCTTGATCTTAAAGTATTTTCTTTTCTTTTTTATCGTTTATTATTGCAATTGTATATATTTAAATATTTAAGAAAAGCATTTTATTGGTTTTACTTTTACATAGACATCGTAATTTATTTATAGATATTAGAAAGATATAAATGACCTAGAAAAACAAAACTATACTGTAAAATACCGTCCAACTTTTTATTTTTATCACAAAAACTATTTTTTTTAACACTTGTCACTTTTTGTAACAAAAGTGTTACTCTTGTGTAATGCTCATAACAAATTGTGTACCCGTTGTCACTGCCGCCATTGACAACATTGTGTTACGCTACCAGTGTTGCCTTCACCACCACCGTTGACGCGGGTAACATCAGTAGCGTAACACAATGTCGTCGATCGTAACACCGGTAGTGTAACACAATGCCTTCACCACCACCGTTGATGCCACCGCCACCACTACCACTAATAAGTACAATTTTGTATTTATCTAAGCTCACAAAAAAAGACGATTATAAGTACTCTTATTTATTTTTAGTATAATGACATGTTTTTATCATTATAGGATAATAACTAAAATCAAGTATCGATCTAACGAAAAGAAGAAAATATGACTTAATTGCAAAGATAAAGAGACTTGAGAGACTTAGCATGCAAATACCAGAGAAAAAACGCAGGAAATCACAAGAATAAACACTGCGATCACATGATTAATAAACACTGCGATCGCAAGCTACCAATTTCTGCTGCATAATGTAATCAGTTAAAACCATGCGATCGAAATGAAGAAAACCATGCGATCGCATAGGTAAGTTGGGCAGGAGTTTCGCAGTTTTCTGATATAAATAGAATTCTACCAAGTCCAAGATAAGTAATAACTTAAATACACATCCTAGAGAGTTGGATGAGGGCTATAAAAGACAGACGATGGCAAAATCGCGATGAGGTGAATTTTGGGGAAAAATAAAAGAGAAGAATTAAATATCAAGAAATGGATTGAAGATTATTGGGCCGAAATCACGGGTTGTATCTCTAATTTCTTATTTTTCATCCAGAACATGATTAATACAATTTTGGTATTATTTTATAAAATTATGTCTGACCAATTTACTTATTACTAGGATGAACGATGAAACATTATGTTTTTAATTAATTAGAAATTTTTTTATTTTAATAATTAATTGCTTTTTTATTGATAATTCTTTATCCATTCTTTCTAATGCTTTTAATGCTTAATCACCATTATAATGTTTTGTGATCTTTATTGAAATCGAGAGATTCAATATAGATAAGTACGTAGTTTTGAATAACATAGGGTCCAATAATATATAGAAATTACTATTATGCCCTATGAAATCCGATTATGTGTTCTTGTGATTTAAATGCATATTTTTATGTTCGAAACTTAATTAGAGATAATTAAGTTCGCATATCGATATAGAATTAATTGATCATCGAGAGAGATTTTTGATTATTATCACCGATTTTCAATTTAGAATAATTATAAGCTAAAGTTGTTAAACAAATAATTGATTAAGGAACGTGTAGGTGGATTCGCGAAATCCTAGTGTTAGTAAAACTTGAATTCTTTCTTTATTTGCTTTTGTTTGCTGATAATTTAGATTTAATTAAACATAAGTGGAATAATTTTAGAATAAAAATCAAAACAAATCTGTGTTTTTATATTGTTAAAACTCGAAGTATAAATTAATAGGTTAATTGGTAGCTAGTCCTCATGGGTTAAACACTCTACACATCACTTTAAATCACACAGCAACCATCATCTGCACCACTTTCACAACCATTGCGACACCATCAATCGCAGCAGTCAAATTTCCATACTAACTAAAATCTAACTATTTCACAATTAAATCTTGGTGACGGCGATGGGTTGGGGAGATCGTGATGAGATTGTCACCAAGGTGGTGGTGGATAGCGGCACAGGATATAAAATAAATGCCATACCTCGAGTTGATGCATTCGTCTTCAAAATTTCAATTTTCACCCATTAATAATCAGATATTTAGTGTAAAACGTGCAATTTAATTTTAAAGTAAAATTGAAAAAATAAAGAGAAAATAATTATATTTTTTTTTCATCCACCGTTAATTTAAAATGTACAAGAAATTCTGGTAAAGGAAACATTTAGTTATGGGAATTTGTGATTAAAAAAATTGATTGAATTAACAAAAATGTACGTATTATAAAAAATGTGATAATTTCACCATACACTACAAAATATAAAATAATTTAAAAAATGCCATTTAATTTTTTTTATTCTAAAAGTACTATTTTTTTATTTTCACAACACTTGTTGTTACATTTGTTATGTTTGTTAATAACAAGTGTAACACGTTTATTGTAACCAAAATAATAAATATAACAAGTGTAACATAAATTTTATAAAAATTAAAAATAGTATTTTCATAATAAAAATAAAAGTATGACGATATTTTAAAAAATATTTTATTTATTATAGTTATTTGTGAGAAGACCACTTATAAAATTTATGAATTGTCTCGTTGATTTTGTGAAACACGACCCTCAAACTAGAAGCAAAACAAAGTTAGCCAATTAGGGCTTAGAAGTACCTTGGGCTTACGTGGGGTAATCAACCGTATTGGACTTTTTACGTGGTCCTAAAACGGGTCTAATCTGAGGTGCCACAGGCATTGATGATTAAAAAATAAAAACAAATTTAAAAATACTATTTCAACTATTTTTATTTTAAAAAGATTATTTTTAATAGTAATACTTGTTACATTTCTTACCCAAAAAAAAAAAAAAATATGTATTACACTTGTTATATTTATTAAAATTTAAAATGTTGAAAAACAATTGTGAAATTTTAATATAAATCAAGTATGTGACAAAATTATCACATTAAAAAAATCAACAGTGGCAAAGATATACAAGAGAGGTTAAGAAAAAAACATGCAAAAATTATTTATTGTTTGGCGCTTTATGAATACTTCTCTTTCAGAAAAGAATAATGTTATTTATCATCAGTCTATATAGCAGCTGTGTTGACATTATATTATACGTCCAATGAAATTTGGGATATGGTAACTATCATTAGTGATGATAAACAACATTAACGAATTCATATTTATACATACCATTTATAAATTTTCAAATAATGTTCTCTCAAATTTGAATTGTTTGATTCTCTTGTATCATGGAATTTCAGGTTTCCAAAGGAATTTTAATCTGAATGTGAATTTTTTTTTTTTTTTAACCGTTTGTACAATTGCTAATGAAGAGCTTGGTGGTATATAAACATATCAAATTCTAATGTTCTGTTTGAGTTTAGACTTAAATTCTGATTGTCAAATAATCAAAAATTATTTTAAGTATTGGATAAATTTAGAGAGGAAAAAAATTGATTATAGAAGAATATGTACTGTTTGACAGCAGATTTTGAACAAAAAGAATAGCTTCTTAAATTCTACTTTTAATTTCTTCAATTATTTATATTCAAAATATCAATTGTAATCTTTATTAATTAAATTAATTCATTTTCTACTATATAGACTATGCTATTATTTTGTAATTTTATAAATTTTGAGGTTTAATATATATTAATTATTTTTATTTTAAAATAACTATACAAAATAGTTTTAGAAAAATATTTGGTAAGTTGGGATGTGGTGTTGAATTGATTTTTAAAAGAGTTGATTTCCAAAAAAAAAAATTATAAGTGTACATTTGGTACCCGCATTTATAAGTTTTTATTAATATTAAGTATTAACATAATCAAATCAACACTTTTTTTTTATTGCCGAAGTGATAGTTTACTTGCCAATAAGAGCTCATTGTAACCGATTGTCCTCAAAATGCATTTAAATAAATAGGTTTTCTCATCTCCAAAGTGGAATTTTTTTTTTACTTATGAGCAATTTTTTTTTACATATAAGTGAATTTTATTAAGTAAATTTTTTGTTACAAGTGGATTTTTTTACTTATTAGTTAATTTTTTATTTATAATACATTTTTTTATTTGTTACTTTGTGTTAGAATTGGCAAATAAGTTTACCCGATTGGGCCAGACTCAATTCAGGGACATGTCAACCCATTCCAGCTCGGGCCAATTTCTAATTTTTTTTCTTAAAAAAAATTATAAAATTGTATATCAAATTATCAACACTAAAGTGTAATATAAAGCATTAAATTACAATTATAATAATTCTATATAACAAGCACAAGATAATATGTAGACACTATACATACATCAATAAAAAATCTACAAATTACGAGTATGTCATACAAATACAATCCATTGTTAAATATTTTCCATTTTTTATTTGGGAGTTTGCTAGTTTTAACCTGTGTCTTTAGATTTGTTGCTATTTTAATGCATGACTGAATTTGGAGTGAGAATTGACAGACGTGTCACATTATGTTTATCTTAATCATATATCACTAATTAACATCAATTGTGTGGCTATTAATAATTGTCAATAAACAAGAATAGAAAAGAGCGAGACTGCCAAAATATTGGTTAGGTAAGATTTTTGTCCTACAAGACAAACACGAGAAATTTTATTTTTAAACATGCATGTGAAAATTTATATAAAGCATGCTACTGATTTCTCAATTCAGATTTAGGGTCACCTCTTATAGCTGAATTTATTTGGGCTAGAGCTTAAAACTTAAAAGGAAAAGATTAAAAAATAAAGAATCGAGCGAGCACGATCCAAGCCCATATGGTTCGATGGGCTAATTGGATAAATAGGCTCAGTTTCTTTGGGCCAACTTTTTAAGGCCTAGCCCGACCCAACACTCGGGTTATACAGGCCAGCCCATTGACCTGGGTCAGTTTTGCTAGTTCTACTATCCGTCTCTTGAAGATGCTTACTTTCTTTATTCTTCTGTTATAAATTGTAGTCTATTTTCTTTGTTGATAGTATATTTAATTTCTTAATTTTCTAATATGTCTTATTGTTCCAACTATAATAATTAAATTTTTTTAATTTTTGTGAAAATAAAAGTAAATCTATTTTTATATGACGGAAGAAATAGTTTAAGGTTAATTACACTTACAGTCCCCAATTCTTTCAACTTTGTAACAATTTCATCCTCATTTAATTTTATTCGTATATATCGTCCTCATTCTTTCATTTACTCACACAGATGTCCCCAAATGAATTTTTTGACAATTTTTCCCTTAACTTAAATAAATTAAAATAATAAAAAAAAAAAAGAAAATACAATGAAAAATTACAATTGGGGCCCTAATTTTTTAAAAAGTACAAATAAATCATAAAATTTTTAATGTTTTACAGATTTTCACTTAAAATAATAAAAAAATATGTCATCAAATTTCAAAACTTCTAATTATGTTCACTAAAAATACATTTGAAGTCTCTATATATTTTGTACAATGGTCCGTTAAATTGACAAACTTAAATTTGACCAATTTAATAAAGACAAAATAGTTTATTACATTCAAGTATTTAAAATATTTAAAAAATAAATAAAATTGGATGTTACAATTATAGAAGATAATACGAATTAACTTATAGTCAAAAGATATAAACACTTATAAGTCGGTCAAATATTATTTTCATCCACACATTTTGTAAAATTTACAATTTTTATTTACTTTTTATCTACACATTTCGTAGGACTCACTGCTTATAATCTAAAAAAATTTTTAACAAGCATACTCTAAATAGTCTTGGTCAAATATTTTCAAAAGTTGTCATTTTAAAAATGGGTGGTGGAAAATGGACATTTTCAACCATTTCGTCCTATTGTATATAATTTGATTTTTCAACTAATAAATAAAATTTCAAAAACATAAATAGAGCTCACTTTTTTTTTTTCAAATCAATTAAAAATTTTAACTCATTTTTTTAAATACAAGTATATTAAGCAAATTATCCGATTGCCTCTTGGATCAACTCCAATAACTAATAAATAATAAAACTTCGAAAAATTATTAATAATTGAAGCTAGTAGTAATTTACACATCCCTTCATATACTTTGTGCTTATATTCCTAAATACAAAAATAAAAATAAAATGTCAATCGTATAGTTTGTTTATATCTACTGATAAGTGTGATTTTAATCGTTAAAGTGGACCATTGTGAGTGCATTTGAGTATAATTTTATTTAATTATGTGTTTATTTTGTTATTGTAGGTCAAAATCCGAGTTTGGTGGTGTTTGAAGCAAAATTGGCGAAAATGATTAAATTGAAAGAAAAGTATAAGTATGAGGACCAACTTAAAAATTTCTAAAAGTTTAAGGTCCTGGACTAAAAATATATGAGGGTACAATGGAAATACCGATTGTCAACATAAATCAAGAATTGAGAATAAACAAGTAATTAAGGGTTAAAGTAAGTTAACAATGGTGGATTCAGAATTATAGTTCCTTTCATGATTTGATTAATTCCAAGTTGTATATAATTTTAATTACTTATTTTAGTAGATAATTAGATTTCGTTAGAATTGAATTTAATAATTGATTATCTTTTTTCTTGAATTAGAATTATTATTAATTAAAGTCTAAGACGTACAAAATTAAGTCTTTCAATACTATTCACATCACTTTATTACTTGTAATTAATCCGTGCACTTGTGAAATTAAAATCAACAACATCTACTCTAACATATATTAAACATGGAAAAAACATAATTAATTCAACATCTACTTGTTTATGCCAGTTGGATACAAATATTCTATCAATAAACCCTAAAAACTTCCCAGCATCTGAATCCATCTTTCTTGAACTAAAAATTACTTTTTGTGATTTTCAATATTTTTCTTGTGAGAACGCTAATGCGAACATTTTCCACTATTTTTTGTGCTAGAGATAAAAAATAAAGTTTTAAGACATTTTTAATAACTAGTTAGACACGCGTGTGTTGTACGTACTTTTTTAATTATATTGTTAATTTTTAATATTTTTAAATTTTTTATTTTTTAATTATTAATAATTAAAATATTAAAGTAGCAATTACAATAAAATTAAAAAAATATGGTTGTTGATAATATATTGTTTTGTATTGTTCGATATTGATATTTTATTTATATTCATAGAAGTACAATTGCAATCAAAGATGAATTTTATATAGTAGTAATACGAATAGTAACTTGAATTCAGTGAAGAGCTTTTGGTGATTTGAGCATTGGTGATAGACGAACTATTGATATCAAATCATATGGAATTAATGATGTATTAATAGCGATATTCAGAGTTGTATTTTATGAAAAAAAATAATTATTAATTTTATTAGAGAAAATGTAATGATCTATATAATATTGTACATTTGTTGTAGTAGTGACTTATTGTAAACAATATTCTTTGTGTATATTCTATTTTTATTAAGCGCGTTTAATTTGACGATGTAAATGAAAACAACATAAATGTAAGTAAGAAACATAAACTAATGAATTTTCAATGTTCTATATATTAATTAATTAAATTAAAATTTTAAAAAGTTTCATATATTAGTTGTCAACTATAATCACTGTATTCAAAACAATCTTTTCATATCCATGATTTGAATTTTAATCCGGTAATTAAAAAAATTACAATTTTTCCATTCATTTTTTTTAAAATCCATTTCTCATTTCTTTCATCTACGTAAGGGAAAAAATTGAGATCGTCTTTTCTCCTTCATATTTAATTTAATATATTAAATATTTACAAATTTTAAATATACATTTAATAAATTGTTAAAAATTTAATGTACGATAATAATGAACAATAAAAGAGTAGCAAATAAATATTAAAAGATAATTGCATTCATTCAAGTACAATTACAATTAGAGATGAGTTTTATATGGTGACAATACCAACAATAACTTGAACTAATTAAGACCTTTTGGTGATTTAAACTTTGATGATTGACGAATCGTTGATATCAAATCTTATAATATTAATGATCTCTAGGGCTGCATTTTACAAAGAATAAAATTAATAATTACTAATTTTATTGTGAGAAAATGTAATGATTGACTACATAATATTGTATATTTGTCGGAGTAGTAATTCCTTGTGAACAATATTTTTTTTGTATGTTCTATTTTTATTAGACGTGTTTAATTTGACAACGTAAATGAAACGTCATAAATGTGAGTAAGAAACAAAAATTAAAGAAGTGTCAACACTTGTCTATGTTGTAAAAATAGTGTTGATGGACAGAGTAAGAATATTGTTGACGGACAGAAGTAAGATGAGAAGAACGTTCTATATATATTAATTAAATTAAATTAAATTAAAAATGAAAAAAAATTCACAAGTTAGTTCTAAACTATAGTATATGTTTTGTGCGGTTTAAAGATTTTGAAAAAAATCGATAAAATGTGTGGTTGAAAAGTTGATAAAAGTTGTAGGTCCTATAAAATATATAGTTGAAAATGAATTTGAGAAAAAAGAATTTAAAAAAAAAGAACTGAACCAGAAATTGTTGAAAATTTAATGTACAATAATGATGAACAATAAAAGAGTAATAAATAAAATATTAAAAAATAATTATACATTAATGAATACTAAAAAAATTGTAAGGGTAGAATGGTCCAAAAATGGTTATCTATTTAAGCCCCTTTTAGATATAGGAATTCTGATCTCCTGCCAACATGTGAGCTGTTGATGTAAAAAGTTGCTTTTTACATCAACAGCCCACATGCTGACAAGTCAACATAGGCAAGAAATTCTTGTCCACTGGGGGCAGGAGATCAGGACTGTTAGATATAATATCTAAACTATATTATAAGAGTGAAAAAGGGTACTGTTCATAAGCCGTGTGTAAGCCATCGTTCCTCTTCTGAAGCCGTCTAAGCCATCGTATTGCACACGCCTTCCATTGCACTTTTCTCTCTCTCTTCTCATTGTTGATTTCTGCCTCTTCCATTCATTTAATCAATACTCTCTCCCCGATACTCTCTCTGCCCGACATTGTTGTGAGATTCAGGTTCAAAAACCGTCGTCTCCGCAGCAATGTTTCGAGAATTTGTAGTTTGTTTCCGATTTGAGTGAATTTGGCATCAGCCGAGGCTTGGGTATATGGTTTTTGTTCAATTACTGTTGGTCTACACTTGGATCTGGTGCTAGGGTTTCTTTCTATAGCAAGAATCAACACTTTAATCTGCAATCCAATCAATCCAAATCCAGAGCTGTTTGTTGCTTTGGCACACGCTGTCGCCGTCAGCCATTTTCTGCGATTGTTCTTCCTCAGAATTTTCGTCGCCTCAGTTAAATTTCTTAGTGAGTGCAGGTCATGTGGCCGATTCTTTGTGTTTTCATCTTGTTTTCATGTAATTATCATTGTATTATGTTATTCTTTCTGTTTTGCAGAAATTAGTACTTATCCCCAATTTTTCTTCCCTAATAGCCGTTTTGACTATTCACAGTGTATGTTTCTTCTTGCATTACATTTCTTATAGAGTGGAGCCATGTGTTTTCGAAATGCAGGGCTCTACAAGTTATCTAACAATTTCTGCACCCAATCAGTGTGAAGGTGAGGGTTTTTGAAAAATTGCATTCTATCAAGTACATTATTTGGATCATTGTTAAATTCCATGCATTGATTTTTTTTCCTTTAAATTTTTCCAGCTGATTGTATTTTGTACTATATTGTTATTAGTATGATCATTTGTGCATGCGTATATCCGATAAAGCTTTGCTGAAAAGATGGGGAAAAAGTAAGTGATGCTGCCAGCGAATGATGTTGACTTTGCAATAGTGAAATATGAGTATGGAAAAATTGAAGGCATATTTAGTTCAGTTAGTTTCTACTTTGAATGAATTTTAATTGTCTTGCTGTTTGATGAATTGCAATTGCACTGCCGCATTTGACTGAATTTTTAATCAAGATATTTGTTAAATTGCTAGAATTGCCATTTCGCTGTTTGATTATATCTCACTAAGGAAATAAAATTGTCGAGGTATCTTTTCAACTACAATTTTCAATTTAGTGATGCGCTTGCATTTTACTTGTTGCTATAGATACTCAAGTAGCTTAATTTTTATAATGATGCTTATGATTAATAGATGTTGAGGAATCTTGTGATACCGTAGTCTCTAATTTTTAAATCTTAGTTTTCTCCTCAAGGTTTATTTTACCCTTTTTCACCATTTTCCTTTTTCTAAAGAATTTTTTTGATTAATTGAGAAGTTCTCATTTTAAATTTTATGGCAGAAATAAAATTTATGACTTGATATTGAAATTGCAACATTTGTTTATGGAATATGATAATTCACCATATGACATTCTCTAACAACTTAAATTTTTAGACAAAGTGGTTCAACATTGTATTAGCAATAGGGTTAGTACCATAGATCATTGGTTTGACTTCCTAATGAGAATTGAGTCCTTGTGCGAGCATCCTAAGAGTTGCCATAAAGGTCTTAGAATCAAGTTATGCGCACCCATTTAGCGAAATTTTAGTAGGTGTCAAGTTTTTGATGAGAAACATATCCTGATTAGTCATTTGTTGATCGTTTGATTGGTTGCTGGATTATGGTTGGTGTTGTGTAAGTGTAGGTGCAGATGGAGTGGAGTGCATAAAGTTTCTATAATATTTGTCCAATATAGTAAGTTACCAGCCGTATGCAACAAATTGTATAAATTGCTTTGTGGGTGCTACTTATTTACATAATCTCATGATTCCTAAACGGTTATGAAAACTGATTTATTTATTTTTGAATTGGAAAATGGATAAGAAGACTCTGATTTAAATCTTTTGATACACATTTTAATGACTCAAATTAATTTTTATCGACACTTCGGTGGTAATTAGAACTTCCCATAATGATAAGGATTGTGTTGTATCTTTAAAAATGATGAAAAATTCAGATTTGATCTTGTTGTGATTTCTGGTGCATGGCTAATTCCAA
This sequence comes from Forsythia viridissima, assembly GCA_030279155.1. Classification (NCBI taxonomy): domain Eukaryota; kingdom Viridiplantae; phylum Streptophyta; class Magnoliopsida; order Lamiales; family Oleaceae; genus Forsythia; species Forsythia viridissima. The sequence continues at coordinate 3,305,118 of CM059033.1, forward strand.
GTACATGGTATAGATTACAGTGGACTCTTTCTGTATCATAATCCTTCAAATAGCTTATCCCAATTTCAAGATTCAAAGTTTGCAATACAAACATGCTTTATTTTAAGCTTGCAATACAAACATGATTTGATCAGTAAAACTGATCGGGATAAGCTTTCAAAATACAATCTGGACTTTCTTGAAGTTTAGGTTTATTGAAATATATATATCTTTCATTCTTAAATTCTTCTTTCATAATAATCACGCTTTAATTTTGTACTCATTGTTTTGTTGAAGTTTGATGATTTATTATTCTTGGAAGACATAAAAATTGATCTTTTCTTTTTGTGCTATTTGAAGTCTGAAGCATTCATTTTTCTGTTTCTGCAATTTTTTTAGTTTGGTTTATTATGTGCATATACAAATATGTAGGTATATATTTTTAAGCTCTGACGATGCTAAAAATGAAAAAAGGGTAATTTTCTCATATGCGTCAAAATGAATTTGTTGTAATTTGCTAATGAAAGGAACATTGCCTCCCATTAAAATGGGTTTGTTTTGAAGCCATCTGAAAAAGCTACTCCAACGCCATCTCCTCCCGCTAAGGAGAAAAAGGAGAAGTCCAAGCATAAAATTGAAACCACCCGTCTAACCTATAATATAAGAGTGAATAAGGGTTGCACTATTAATAGGAGATGGTCTCAAAAAGACAAAAACAGTGTCGTTTTCGGGTTTTTCTCTTTCTTTCTTCAATCCATTTCATTTACACTTTACTCTCTCTCCCCTATTCTCTCCCTTAATGCAACCATTTACTCACTCTCCTCGACTCTCTCTCTCTCTGTCATTTATCTAGGAAAGAGGTAGTCCCTGCCGTCTTGTGGTCGGAATTTGAGGCGTAGAAGTTTAGCGCTTGTGGCGTGGATGTTTTGGGTGAAGATTTCCATGTTTCATTTGCTTTCCTTATTCCAAGGAGTATACTTATGTGAACCTTTGAGTTTAATTTTGTTTTTTGATAGTTGAAGTTGTTTGAATCTTCTGGGCCTTGCGAACAAATTGATCTTTTTATTGATTTTTATTGAGTCGCTTTTTACAAGAATGAAAGCTTTGCCATTTGGATAGTATTTTAGAAGAATCATTATTTTTGCTTCAGTATTTTTGTCAAATTTTATTTTTACCTGAGTGCTTAAGAAAATGAATTATTTTTGGGATACAATCATTTAACATTTAAATGAGAACTTTGCTTAGTTTTTGAAGAAAATGAAAGGCTGCCTTCATCAATAAAAGAAGTCTGCTTTCTTTGTCTTGCTTTTTCTAATTTTATTTCTTATTTCCATATGCTGAAAAAAAATTCATGATATGGGCATCATTTGTTGGGTGTCTCATGCACAATTTTCTTTAAATGATTCCGTGGTCTTTTTTTCTTTTTTTCCTGGTGCATTCAATTTGTTTCAAAGGTGCCTAAAATAAATGAATTGATGTACATGCATATTTACCAATGTGTTCCATGCTTTATCATCAGTTCATGGATGGCGGGGCTGACTTGATGTCCAACGTTGCCACTAGCTACCAAATCTGTTGAATTTTAGAATGATGATGGTATTCAGAATTGTATAACAAAAACGTCTCTTGATAAAGTCTGTAGGATTGCAATTGGATGAATAGATTGGATATTACTGAAAGTTCTTATCATATAGTTATGAAAATAAATCTTCACCATACAGTATTTCATCTGGATTTGGTGATTGGGTCCAGCTTCTGGGCCCCTTACATGTAACAGTTATTTCCCCTCTAATGAAAAAAAAAAACCTATTACTGAAAAGACATGTTATTATCTAGGAAGTGTTTGTTTTATTATAAATTCTTATGCAACTTTGAATAGGCCAACTTCTGGGAGATGGAGATACTGGACATTGTGGTCCCTACACAAATTCATTTTGATATAATTGGAAATCGTGATGCTGCATTGCTGGTGAACAATGATGATCCACATGTATTTAGATATAGATTCTTGTGTTTATTCAGGTTCGTTTTTCACTCTTGTCCTATTGGAACTCCATGCGTTCATGGTTAACACTATACATTTTTTTGTCAATTCGATAAGTCACTTTTGGTGATGTTTCTTCCACAATTTAACAGGTAACTTGATGGCTCTTTGAAATCTCTACCAGTTAAACATGTTGACACTGGAATGGGTTTTGAAGGATTGACCTCTATTCTTCATAATAAGATTGAGCAATTATGACACCGATGTGTTGTTACACATCTTTGATGCAATACAACAGGTCAAGTCCAAACCAAACTTAAGATTTTAAGCCAAAACATAGCGATGCATATTGACCTTAGGTTAAGTTGGTTTCATCTCTAGACGCACTAATGTAGATGGTTTATTGTATAGTACTTATACTCTTTTTTACTAAATTTTATTTAAACATTTGAACACTTAGGGCCTATTTAGTGTAGATAAAAATTAAATTTTGAAGAAATTTTGATGAAAATAGATGAAATGTGTGGTTGAAGAGTTGATAAAAATTGTGCGTCTCATGAAACGTGTGGTTAAAAATGAGTTTTAAAAAAAAAAAGGTCAAACATAGGCTTAATAGGAAGCGGTGGCAAATCTTGATGCATTTTTTCTTAGGTAATTTGATTTCACTGTTTATTATTATTATTTTTTTGTATTGGAATAAATCCAGGAACTTTCCATTACCATTGCTAAATGTGGTGAGTGATCTGCTTGAGTGCAATGCATTTGTTAGTAATCTATGCCTCGTTGCACGGGTTAAGATTTTGAACCATGCTATTGCTCTTTGTAGCCGTGGATAATTCTTCATTTCAAATCTCAGGTGCTTCCACACTCCTCTTTTGACGTCATTCGTTTATATCTTATGTTTGTTCCTCCAGGTTTATGCTTCTATTTCACGAAAATCTTTAGAAGTAGAAATGTGAGTGATCCATATTTTTTGGTTGCGCGAAGCCAGAGTGTATAAACAGTCTTCTACAAATTTCTGTCATATCTTGTTAACCAAATTTGAGGTTGACGATTGTTGATTTGCTCGTTAGGATTTTGATTTTAATCTCTTATGTAACAGCCAAATTGTGTTTTAAAATCAATGTTTTTGATTGCTAAAATTGTGTCTAATTATCGGACACATGAATCTTGAGAATTATTCAAAGGTGTTGATGCCGCGAGAAAGATCTTTTCTGCTTTTTGTTAGTTTTTCGTTCTGTCTTTATTATGAATATTGTTACTTAATATTTGTTATTTATAAGTAAAGGACACTTTTATTTGAAATCATAACTTGTGTTATTATTTTTTGGTGTTTAGTAGTTCAAGTTATCTTGCCATGACTTGGTTCTTTCAAATCATCAATATCAATATTGAATAATGCATTTATTTTTTTTATATACAGACATAGAAACTTTCCATGTATATGATATAACAATGTTATAGGTTTAAAGACTAATTACTGAGAGAGGCGAGAGAGGAATGATGATTAATTCATGTAATGATATGGATTTGTCTTTACTTAATGTTCTTAATATGTTTTTGGGGCTTGAATATCATTTTAAGAGAGAATAAAATTAATCAGATAGGCCATGGTGGGAGGTGAAGGGCTAGATTTGGTAAAGTTAAATATTACCTGAGAGTACTATAGTTGGAAACATTTATCTTAGAAATATTTTTGCTGATGCAGAAGATTAAAATAAGAAATCGGTGCGGGATCGGAAGGAAAACAAGTTTGAATAAAATGTTTAATTGTCCCCGTGGACATTTGTGTTTAAAAATATATTAGATATATTATAAAGTTTAGTTTGAAATATTGGACACATTCATAGTTATAATTAACCATTCATAAGTATGCAGTTTAATTATGTGATCTCAATATTTTACAAGGGGCATTTTGGTCTTCTTTTGTTACAGACCATAAGATTCAATTTCCTGGGCGAGGGACTCATTTTCATTATGGAGATGATAAGTACATTGCTTCTATTGCTAATTTAAGTACTATGAAATCGGCCAGTAGAATATATTTTTGATGAGTAGAATTTGCTTATCTGGTTGGTTGTGGGGAGGATATCGTTTGCTTGCTTTGAGTTGCTCATGATTGATAAAATTTTACTTTTGATTGACTAATTCTAATCGTGCACTCAATTCGATTGTTAGATGCTAACCTTTTCAAACAATAACTTGAACAATGAAGAAAGCCTGTAGACAATTTATGATGTTGGTTGTGTTGTGTAAGTTTGGTGGTTTACCTTCTTTCATTCTTATGTGTGAATTTGGAAATTGAGAAATTTGAAGGTTTGAAAAATGATTGCCCTAATTTTTTTTTACATGTATTAGCTAACATATCAAACATGTTATGTTATTCGCTGCCAATAGAGAATTATCACAGGTTGGCTCATGCTAGAGAAGCTAGAGAGGTAATTATATTTGGAGAAATTTTAATCTCAATTATATCTTTTAAGTTTGTTTTCAATATACTCTTGATGTACTTAGGAGATTACATTCATCATGCTGCTCATCAGCACAAAAATGTACATGAACAAAATTGCATAAATATGTGATTTTGGTTCCAATTGCTTTATTTTTGACAATTCGTTGGAAAGGGATGTTTGTGGTCTAATGTTATTATATTTTTTTCGATCCATGTAAATTGTGCTATGATGAATTACTAGGGTTCTCCTTTAAGACATCTTGGGTGATGTAAAAACCGAGTTCTAATGCACACAGCTGAATCATAGTTACATTTCTCAAGCCATTGCTTTTTTTTTTCTTTTGTAACATTTGGATGTTTTGGAAGATTTAATATCTCTTCATTATTGACTTAATATATTTTTTTATTGAAATCATATTAAGCAGCAGATGATGAGTTACTTGGATACTTTTGTGAATAATCTGCACTTTATATTTGCTGACTCAAGTAGCTTGTTGGAATAATATTTTAGAACTCCATATGTAATTACCCAATAATGTGATAATTTGATTTACATGCATTAAGTATCTATTCTCTCTTTGCTTGAGTTCTTTGACTGTTACATGATTTTGGATGAGTTGTTTTAGTTACAAATTAGTTAATTTGTAAATAAGTTATAAAGAAAAAAGAGAGAGAAAGAGAGAGAAGGGTTTTAGCATAAAGAAAACAAGAAAAATATTTTGAAGTGTTACTGTTAACAAATTCATTTTTGGTAATTGCAGTGTCTCGTGATTGATGAAGCTAATAGGATATTGGAAACAAAATATGAAGAACAAATGAAGCGGATTATTACAATTTTACCAGAGGTATTTGTGGTGTGGTGATGGTGAAAACAGATGTTATTCTACGTCCACTCTTCTGAAGATATGGGATGGTGTTCACAAAGAAACTCCCTTAAGTGAATTCAAAAGTTCGTGTTACTCACTCTAGAAGTTTTACCTGGGGCTTATTGTAGATTGTAAATATAAAGAAATATTTGATTGGTGAATAATTCAATGTTTAGTGGTATGAATTGAGGTTGGTGAGAATTATAATTGATTGTGATTGGCATGTAATTCCCAGGCCCAATACCTATTTTTGGCTTGGATCAAAACAATTTTTAACTTTATATTTATGCACTAATAGATGGCTGCTTTGACAATAGATGAATTGGACTTTTCTTTTTGACAATCCATGAATTAGACTTTTCTTTTTGATAATAGACTGGTCTAAATTTACAGAAAAAGATTTTCATAATGTTTATATTTTGCTAGAACTCTTTGTCCATAAACTTTGCATCGAGCAAACTCAAGGTCAGTCTCTATTTCACTTAGCTACCAATATAGTTGGAATTGATAATATGATTATTTTGGACTTTCTACTGCCATTTAGAGGTATACATAATTTTAATTGATGCATGGATAGACTATATAAGACCAAGTTCAATTTTTGCTCATATTGGAATTCGTTTAACTTAGGGGACATATATTGGTGCAAGACAACAAGAAGAATATGACTACAATGTCTTAAGAGAAATCTTGCACACACTGTTACTTCAATCGTCATAAATTACAAAGATATATCTATGTATTCCATAACTAACTAGGAGTCTAGGAGTTAAAATTTGAAATTAGTCATGTCAGAATTTTTTAATACGCTGCTATTCACGTAAGTACATGACAAAAATAAAATAGTTACACAATTGTTTATACTTAGTATCGAATAACACAAATCTAATTCTAGGCACACCTTCTATGCAAGCTATGATCTTAGGATGGTTTGTAAATCTACATATAATAAACCAAGGAACACCTTCTTTTATTCAAAAAAATTTCAATTATAAATATAATGTCTAATGGTAGCCTCGAATCACAGTCCGTGATAAAGGCCTTTCACTACCCAACAACGCGGACAATGGAAATTGAAGCAAATTCGCTGCGCTAACTACTATAGGTGGCTCTTACAAATTTTCACAAAAATAATAAATAAAATCAAAAAAATACTATACTTGATTTAAAGTGAGTCAATGAGTTCTAATTGAGTTCAATACATATTTTTTTTTTAACGGGCTTCAAACATAAAACTATAAATAATTCCGACATCATTGAGGAATATTTATGCATAAACTTTTTTAATATAATCTTAAATCAATTTGCAGTGATTATACTATAGAAAAAAATTAGTAAACGTTGCATATTACTATAATAGGTTAAATGGTAGTCTTATGTCCTTGAAAATAATACTTTTGTCAAATAACTTTATTATTTCTTCGCATAACAAGATTTATCTTCTCTCAAATTTTAAATTATTTATGTGTTATTTCTTAGTTACTTCATTTTCTTTCATATTACCATTTTTAAGATCCTACAATACTGATATTTAACTTAAATATTATTAAAATTTGGAGACATAATATTAATGCTTATTCTTCTTTTAAACTCTATTTTATTATCTATTATGTGTTGTATTCATTTATCATGTATTATAGTTGATATCCATGAGTTTTTTAATTATAATTATTACTACTTCATCTTTATTATATTTAGATTCTTTTATTATATTCTTTGTTACATACACATTCTTATAAATAGTCCCAGTCTTATTGTAATCACAATTTGATGTTTCTACTATTTAATCTCATAATATTCAATTTAGCTACAATTTTTTTTTTATTCAATTTACATTTTTCAACGACACTGATATTTGTTCTACACCACTAAATATTCAATGACGACGCTATCACGTGCAACGCACGTGGAGTCACTAGTAGTATAGCTAAATATATTCACACCACATGTTTTTTTAAGTGCACCACATTTAAATTATATAAAAGGTCAATAACCTTTACTTACTATTACATTTATATCTCTAATATTTTTTTATCGTATTCTTATCACCAACTTTCTATTAATTAGCACATATTTTATTTGATAACAGTTTTCGTCAAAAAATTCTATTAAAAAGGAACAAATAAACTCATTTTCCCCTCGTATATTTAACTAAGAAAATAAATAAATAAAGGAAAAATTGTTAATAAGTCATCTCCACATGACTTGTTTCAAATTTGGTCAAAACTTTTTTTTAAATTGTGATTAAGTCATACTTCACATCAATATTTTATATTAATTCCAAAACCACCCCTTTTAACCATATTTTTCATTGACACAATCTTCCAACTCCACAAACCTCCTCCACCTCCGACGACAACCGGCTCCACCTCCGGCGACCTCCGACGACGACCGCCTCCACCTCCAGCGACCACCGTTTCCACCTCCGGCGATAACCGCTTCCACCTCCGGCAACCTCCGGTGAGTGCTTCTACGGCGCAGTGTCACTTTTTAGGCAATTTTTTGGTGAAGATTTTGGATCAATTTCCAGTTGGGAATATTGTTATTAATTTCTATGTTTTAATCTTAATTCTTGTATTTGATTATTTTTTCAGGCTAATGATCTAACAGCTAGCATTGATATATCCGTGCTGCAAAAAAGGCTGACCAATATAATTAACCTGGGTTGATTTTAGCAGTTATGTAAACAATGAGCATTTTCCAAGTTATGTAAACAATGAGATAACATCTATTGTTGATACTATATTATCGAATAGCAACTTGATATTGTATTAAGTTGGTCATTAGATTATTTCTTTGTGTTGTTAATTAGTTGTGAAAGTTGTTTGATATTGTATTAAACAAAATAGTATCACAACAGAAATGGGCATAGAATGCTGTAAATATGAGTTTGAATGCTGTAAATATGAACTTGAATACTCCACTATCTTATGTAAATAGGAGCTTGAATGCTCTACCATCTAATTGCTGTAAATAGGAGCTTGAATGTTCCATCATCTAATGTTTAGTCATGGTATGTTATTTGATATTGTATTATACAAAACAGTATCACAATATAAATGGACATAGAATTGTTGTAAATAGGAGCTTGAATGTTCCATCATCTAATGTTTCAATGTCTTAGTTTTAATCCATGATACTGTTTTAATGTCTTAGTTTTAATCTATGATACTGTTTAATTATGGCAATGTTTAATAGATTGAAACTTTGTCATAATATTTCACTATCATTTGAAACATGTTTTAATCCTGTGATACTGTTTAAATATATATGATCTTTGATACTGTTTAATTATGGCAAGGTTTGATACTGTTTGAATCTATGTGATCTTTGATATTGTTTAATTATGGCAATGTTTGAATAAGTGATACTGTTTGAATGTCTTAGTTTTAATCTATGATAATGTTTTGTTTAGGTAATGTGCATTAATATAAATTGATATTATTTCAATCCATGTTTTAATCTGTTGACGTTGAAAAATGGTTTGTATTAATTCCAAGTCAACTTAAAGACAGGTGTTGAGGTCGGATATGACCGTAATGAATGGCAGATAGGTAAGTATATGTAGGAAGACCTGATTATATAATCTTAGTAGAAGCGCTTTTCTTAAGCATTTCAATGTCCGACCTGGAGGACATTTATGTCTCCTATTTATAGGAAAATATGTAATGATTCTTTCTATTTAATGCTGAGACAGGTATTAAATGGCCTATTTAGGCTAGGCATTAAATGCCAAGGTAGGCATTTAATGCTTACAAGACATTCTCTTTTTGAGGGCATTTAATGTGAAGGAACATCTGACATAGGGACATGATAAGCCATTACGATGACGTGAATATGACGTCGGACATGAGGGTCCGAACTGGATTTCTCGGACGAGGTCCGACTTGGTTTCTTCTTCAGGATGGCCTTCAACCGATTTCGAGAAAAGTGTCCGAACTGAGAGCCATGCAGCTGCACCACGGGTCGGCTATCTCGCACTCAAACCTTTGGATAATTAATATTTATCGTGACAGAGCCAGATCGGAGATCAACAATTGCTCCCCAAGACCTGTTTTGACTTCGGGCAAAAGAGGTTTTCAAATCTTGTCGTGGTCTGGGTACGTGCTGATCTGGGTTCTGCCATGGTGGAGTACTATCTCTGACAGCTCATCTCGTTGTTTGACACGTAGGACAAGCTTAGTGGTCATGTCAGGTTTTTGCGTGGCTCGAGGGCACGTTTTGCTGGTGTCATCATTGCGGCATTGATGGTGCTGACTCTTTGCCTTCCTTGTCTATAAATAGGGGGGAAGGTTCATTTGGAGCTCTTACCTTAAACGCTTTTCCCTTCTCTGAGTTTTATTTCTTCCGAGCTAAACGTCAGAGCGTTAGAGACCTTCCGACCTAGAAGTCACTGCGGTTTATTGGATCAGACCTGAGGGTTAGAACGGTCAGTACCCATTCCCTTTTCTCTCTTTCAATTCATTTCCTTCTTTCTTTCGTTTCGTCCAGTAGTATGTCTAGCGAGGTCGGTAGCGACAGTGGGGGAGAAGCCATTTCCTGGGGTAGGGGCCAGGAGGAAGAAGTAGAGAAGGTTAGCTCGGGAAGGATGGTAGAGGGGATAAATGAGGATGAAGTCCTCAGTCCAGATCCATTAACAGCTGTCCCTCCCTCGAATAGGTCGTCTCCACAAGCCGAGACGAGTGGTGGGGGAGAAGTTAGGTCAAGAGCATTAGGTCGGAGGGAGGCGGATGTCGAAGTGGGGATTAGAACGGCCCCGGTTTGGAAGTGTAGGTTCTTTCCCTCTGAAGTAAATGAGAAACAACTCCGGGATTGGCATAGGACTTATAGGGTCCCGGATGAGATAGAGTTCCTCGTCCCCGGTCCAGAGGACCGGGCTGACGATCCGCCGTTGGGCTGTGTGGCTCTGAACCAGGCCGTATTGGCCGTCGGACTTAGACTTCCATTCCCTAGGATCATTAGGAAGTTCCTACGTGAGTGGGGAATAGCTCCAACCCAGCTCTGTCCTAATGGTTGGAGGATCATGGTAGGCTTTCTCATCCTCTGGGATAAGCTCGGCTTTCCCCGCCCTTCAGTTAGGGAATTTAACAGCCTTTATTCTTTTAAGTTGGGTGGGAAGAGGTCGGGCTGGTGGTATGCATCGGTGAAGGCGAGGACGGGAGGTAGCGTCATTACCCAGACCCCGGACTCAATAAAAAATTGGAAAAAGTTCTGGTTCTTCGCCCGAGGTCCATGGCAATTCTCTGCGAACGATAGTAGGCCAGATGTGAACATCCCAGTTTGTTATCACGAACTAAGTAAGGGTATTTCTTTACTTGTTAAGCTCGATTAACCGCATTCTGTTCTGACCTGTTTTGTTTGTCTTGCTTCCCAGGGTATATTCCTCAAGATCCGACGCCTGAGTCCTCAGATAGAGCTCAGAGGGCCAGAGACATCAGCGAGGATCTCTGATCTAGCAGTGCGTTGATAACTGAGGAGAACTTAGTATCAGCTCGTCTCTCTCAGTCCAGTTCAGGTCATCCACAAGCTCGTAAGTTTTTCTGTGCTGGCTACTTGTCATCTTTTCATGTTAATAAGTTTAGTTCTGACTTTTGTTGTTCAGGTCAAACCGGCGAAGGAATGAAGGACATCTCAGCTCTTCTCAAGAAAAAGACTCAGGCCGGGAAGGGCAAGAGGAAGGCCCCGACGGACGATCAGGTGCCTAATGTCCGACCTAGGCCGGAACCGGTTCCGGTCCCTGAACGTGTCTCCAGTCCGGCACGGAGCGTCGAGGAGATAACTTCTTTCCTAGCTCGTGCTGCGCCGTCCTCAAGTTACTGCCTCCGCCCTCCGTCACCGTCGCAGCTCCCGCCTGTGTATCTGGGGTCGACGCCGAATAAGGACGAGGAGTATCTGAAGCTCCGTGGCTCGATTCCCAAACCAGTCTGTGACTTCTTCAGGTCCAACTCCCCCACCAGGGGTGATATCGTCGGCCTGCCCTCTTCTGCAAAGAGGGCGATAACAGTGATAGGGAAGAGCTGGACTCCGACCCAGCAGAAGTATCTGGACGGCATGGAGACGGTGGAGTCTATCATCGCGGGATCGGTCAATACTTCCAGGACGGCAGTTCAGCTTACCTCGACCGCCGAGAAAATGGGAAGGTTGCTGGCCGACGTCCAGACGATGAGGGAGGAGGGGAAGAAAGTTCTGGCCGAGCTTAATGAGGAGAAGAAGCTCAGGGCCATCTCCGATGACGTCCTTATGAGCAAGGACGTGGAGCTGAGGCGGAAGGAGGTTGAGCTGAATGCCTTGGCGGCGGAGCTGGAGAAAGAGAAGAAAAATAAGGCCGAGCTTGTGCGAAAGCTGGAGGCCGAGAAGAAGAGCCGGGCTGAACTTGTGGCTTCTTTGGATAAGGTTGTAGACTGGGACGAGGCCGTGGCCAATTTTAAATCCTCCGATGCCTATCTGGCCGAGCAAGAGATGGTCTACTTCCTCATGATGGAGGAGCTGATTGAGACGGCAGCTGAGAAGCGTCCGGACTGGGATGTTCAGTTCCTGAAGGATGAGCTCGCCGAACTAAAGAAGAATTCTACGCTCAATCCTCCATCTTCCAAAGAAGCAGATCAGCCCGGTGCTGAGGATTGAACCTCTGTACTTTTTGCTTATACTGTTTTGAATTTTTTATTGTATTAGAGCAACCTTACTAATGAACTGGAGTTTATTGATAAAGTACCGCCCTGTTATTTCGACTTCGGATGCTTGATTTCTTCTGTAGTTTTGACTAGCTATTAATGCTGTTCTGTTGCCTTGTTGAAATCAACAACATAACCAACTTCACAGATTTGACCTCAGACGACATCTTCGACAAATTTAATCGATTAACTTCTAACTTCACAGATCTGACTTTGGACTTCTGACCTCGGAGGACTTCTTTGACAAATTAATCAATTAACTTCTAACTTCACAGATCTGACTTTGGACTTCTGACCTCGGAGGACGTCTTTGACAAATTAATCAATTAACTTCTAACTTCACAGATCTGACTTAGGTATGTAGGCGAGCTGAAACTTGAGAGACTTCATCGTCGGGGATGTGGTCCGACCTGAAATGTATTTTTGGTCAAGGGGATGCCCCCAAGTATTCAGATCGGTCTTATACCAAGTGTTCAGGTCGGTCATCTAGACGAACTCTCTCTTTTTTTTTTTTTTTTTTTTTTTGGGAATGTAGTTCGGTATCTTGGCCGAACTGTATTCTTTGAAAAAACTGTGTCCTTGGGTTGAAAGGACTTTAGTTATGGTTGTTGGTGACATAGCACTTACGTCATTCAACGCATGTTCTAGATTGGCGGAACTTTGTGCGCCATGTAGGTGTAGACTATGTCTAGACCCGTGGTTTTTAACGCAAGTATTTTCGCAAATGTCATTTGATTCATACGTGAAAAGTTTACAAGGTGGAAGCCGGGGCTTCTTTTAACAAAAGTAGCACATGCCTATGGGCCTTTGTAGACAAGTGTTTATTGGTAGTATTTCTTGAGATGTTCAGCATTCCACGGGTGTGGGAGTGACAGACCTTCTGTATTTCGGAGCTCGTAAGCTCCGTTCTTGAGGGCTGCGGCAATTTTGTAAGGCCCTTCCCAATTTGGAGCAAGCGTTCCTGCTTGGCTTTCTTTTGTTGCCAGGAAAACCTTTCTCAAGACTAAATCCCCAGCTTTGAATTTTCGTTCCTTGACCTTGCTATTGTAATACCTTGCGCTTCTTTGTTTGTAAATTGTATTTTTCAATTCTGCCCCCAACCTCTTTTCCTCTAGTAAGTCTAGTTCGGCGCTGATGGCATCACCGTTGCAATTCTCATCAAAAGTCCGAACTCTAAAGGATGGGAGTTCGAGCTCTACTGGGATGACAGCTTCGGTTCCAAAGGCTAACGAGAAAGGCATTTCTCCCGTGCTTGACCGGCATGTTGTTCGGTAGGACCATAGTACGCTTGGGAGCTCTTCTGCCCAAGCTCCTTTTAGTTCATCCAAGCGTGCCTTCAAGGTGTGCTTGATGATCTTGTTTACGGCCTCGACTTGACCGTTGGCCTGGGGGTGATTTGGAGTGGAGAAGTGTTTCCTGATATTCAGTTCTTCGTAGAATGACCTGAGTTTAGAATTGTCGAACTGCTTCCCTTTGTCCGTAATGATTGAGTATGGGACTCCAAATCTGCAGACGATCGATTTCCATATGAAATTCGTAGTTTTCTGTTCTGTTATCTTGGCTAACGGTTCTGCTTCCGCCCACTTAGTGAAGTAGTCGACAGCAACTATGGCATATTTAGTTCCACCTCTTCCCGTCGGCATGGGTCTAATTAGATCGATCCCCCATTTTGAGAACGGCCACGGGCTAAGGATTGAGGTCAGCCCTTCCGGATGAGCTCTAATGGTGGGGCCAAACCTCTGGCATTTGTCGCATTTTTTGGCGAATTCGATGGAGTCTTTTTTTAGTGATGGCCAGAAGTACCCTTGCCTCAAGATTTTGTGCGCCAGTGACTGCTCTCCAGCATGATTGCCACATACTCCTTCGTGAACTTCACTGAGGATGTACTTGGCTTCGTCTTCCTTTAGACATCTTAGTAGGGGAAGCGAAAAACCCTTATTGTATAGGACATCATCGATTATTGTATATCTTGCTGCTCTGATCCTTAATTTTCTTGCTTTTGTGCTATCTGGGGGTACCCTACCATCCTTTAGGAATTGGATGATCTCATCTGTCCAGCTAGAGCTCAGTTCGGACGTGGTAAGGTTGTGCTCGGGCTGACTAATTGCTGGACCGCTGATCCTTCCAATCGGGATATTTTTCAGCTCTTCTATGCCCCCGCTGGTAGCGAGTCTTGCTAGAGCGTCGGCAAGGCTGTTTTGAGTTCTTGGGATTTGTCGGACCTCGACGGTGTTAAATGACTTGAGTTCATTTTCTACTATCTGTGAATAAGACGCCATCCTTTCATCTTTCGCTTGGTAGGACTTGTTGATTTGATTGACCACCAGCTGGGAGTCACTGTAGGATTTGATTGACCACCCATGCCTTTTGCAAATTTTAAACCGGCGATTAAGGCCTCGTACTCCGCCATGTTGTTTGAGGCATGGAAATCAAATCGTAAGGACTGACACAGTGGCTCCATATCAGGGCTCATTAGCACAACTCCAGCTCCTGCACGTGTTTCAGTCGAGGATCCATCGACGAAGAGAGTCCAACATTCTTCTTGTTTGGTGCTTGGTTTGTGCTCCGGGCTGAACTCGGCAACGAAATCGGCTAGAGCTTGACCTTTGATCGAAGTTCGAGGTCTGAAGTGGAGCTCGAACTGGCCGAGCTCTACTGCCTATTTTACAAGTCTTCCAGAGGTGTCGGGTTTTTGTAGGACTTGCCTCAGGGGGTAGTTTGATAGAACCTCTATTGGATGTTGCAAAAAGTATGGTCTGAGTTTTCTTGCAGACATGATGAGGGCATATGCCAATTTCTCCATCAGGCTATACCTGAGTGCGGCATCATGCAGTGCCTGGCTGACGTAGTACACCGGGTGCTGGATACCTCCGTCTGTCCTGATTAGCACAGAGCTGACGGAGTGCTTTAAGACAGCTAGGTATAAGGTAAGGACTTCCTCAATCAGTGGTTTTGACAACAGCGGGGACTGTGCTAGTTGCTTTTTCAGTTCTTCGAAGGCTAGCTGGCATGTCTCACTCCACTTGAACTCTTTGCCGCCTCGCAGAGCGTCGAAAAAGGGTTTGCACCTGTCGGTTGACCTTGAAACAAAGTGATTGAGTGCGGCTATCCGTCCAGTTAGGCTTTGTACCTCTTTAATTTTGGTAGGAGGCCTCATTTCTTGGAGAGCCCTGATTTTCTCGGGATTGGCCTCAATACCCCTTTGGTGCACCATGTAGCCCAAGAACTTTCCTGAGCCCACACCGAACGAACACTTGGTAGGATTGAGCTTCATTTTATACCTTCTCAGTATAGAGAACATCTCAGTAAGGTGTTGGATGTGACTTGCTGCCTTGGTGCTTTTGACAAGCATATCGTCAACCTATACTTCCATGGTTTTTCCGATAAGCTTGGAAAATATTGAGTTGACTAGTCGTTGGTAAGTTGCTCCAGCATTTTTAAGTCCAAAAGGCATAACTCGATAGCAGTACAGACCTCGGTCAGTGATGAAAGAGGTATGCTCTTGGTCACTTTCGTGCATGGCTATTTGATTGTATCCAGAGTATGCATCCATAAAGCTCAGAAGTTCATGCCCGGCAGTGGCATCCACCATTTGATCTATTCCAGGGAGTGGAAAGTTGTCCTTAGGGCAAGCTTTGTTCAGATCGGTAAAGTCAATGCATACCCTCCAAGTTCTGTTGCTCTTTTTTACCAGGACAAGATTGGCCACCCATCGGGGATAACGTGATTCTCTGATGAAGCCGCACTTGAGCAGCTTGTCGACTTCTTTGGCTAGGGCTTCATACCTTTTTGGGTTAAGAGAACACCGTCGCTGTTGCCTTGGTTTGATGTCCGGGCTCGTATTCAGCCTGTGGCACGAGATTTTGGGATCTATTCTCTCCATGTCTGTGTGTTCCCATGCAAAGACATCAGTGTTGTTTTTTAGGAAGGTCGTGAGCTGAGATTTCATTGGCTCGCTGAGTTCTTTTCCGACATGTAGGACTTTCTCAGGATGATTGAGGTCAACCTTAATCAGATCCAGTTCTTCTACTGGTTCGGCCTTCCGCTCGAATGATTCCGACCTCGGGTCGAGATGTCCCAGATCTTCCACGACGCTTTGCGTCAGGTCATCCATGTCCGACCTGATTGTTGGGAGCTCGGACTCTTCCCGAAGCATGCCTACTCCTACTCGGAGGAAGGTAATGTTGCAGTTTCTGGCCACTAGTTGACTTCCTCGTACTATACCTACCCCATGGGAAGTAGGAAATTTGATAGCATAGTGATAGATGGAGGCAGCTGCTTTGAGCTCGTGTAGTATTGGTCGTCCCAGAATAGTGTTGTAATTAGACGGGAGGTCTACAATTACGAAATCTGCGATGATCCTTCTGTGACAGGGAGGTAGTCCGAGCTCGACTACGAGTGCGATTTGCCCCTTCGGAGTCACGTAGTCCCCAGTGAATCCTTGTAGGGGCTTCGGGAAAGGCCAGACATGTCGGGTGTCAATTTCCATTTGTTTGAACGTTCTCAAATATAGAACATTCACAGAGCTCCCGTCGTCTACTAGTGTTCGGTGAATATCAATTCCGGACACCGGCATGGTGATGACGAGCGCATCCGAGTGTGGTTGCAGTACATGGGACGCGTCTTCTTCGGAGAAGGAGAACTTCTCTGCGTCTGGGTTAGTAATGCCACCTGACAGTACTTGGTAGTTGGTATGAGCTTCCCTAGTAAGCTTGCGGCGCTGTCTCCTGGATCCTTCCAAGTATTGACTTCCTCCTACTATCATGTGAATCTCACCTCGTCCTTGCTGAGGTGGAGGTGGAAGTTCTGCGCGGTCTTGCGGACGGGGTGGTTCACCTCCTCCAGATGGCCGTGCTAGGAACTCTTTTAGGTGGCCTCGCCTGATGAGGCTCTCTATTTCTCCTTTTAAGTCTCGACAAACATCGGTGTCGTGCCCGGCGGACCGGTGATATCTGCAGTATTTCTTTTGGTTTAGCCCGGACGAGCTCGCTCTCAAGGGAGTTGGTGGTTTGAGGATGTCCTTGCCTTTGGTTTTCATCAGGACGTTCTCAAGCGAGGTGTTCAGGATGTGGTATCCTTGGAACTTTGGTGGAGCAGGTCTAGTCTGACCTGGGTGATGGAATTCTGCTGCTTTCCTAGGGCTTTCCTTCTTTTCCGTTTTGGGGTCTTTCTCCTTACTTTTCACGCTGTCTTTTCGGTCGGATCTGTCATTCTCCTGGTCGGAGGTGGCTTCCTCAGCACTGATGTGTTTCTCAGCTCTAGCTAGAAATTCTTGATATGTCGCCGGTCCGTCCTCGTGGACTGACCACCAGAATTGAATTTTGGTCCTTAATCCTGATAGGACTGCCATTAGAGCTGCGTCATCGGAAATTTTGTCCACTTCCACTATCCTCTTGCCGAATCGATCCATGTAGGACCTCAAAGATTCAGTTCGTCCTTGTTTGATGCTAACAAGGCGCTCTTTTGGAGTAGATCGAGTTCTTGCCCCCATGAAGGTGGAGACGAACTGACCTGAAAGGTCATTCCAACTCCGAATGGAACGTTGTGGTAATTTTTTGAACCACCTCATTGCTTTGTTCCAGGGGAAATGCTCGGCACATGATTACGTCACTGGTTCCTTGGAGTTCCATCCAGAAGGTGTACCTATCGAGATGACCAACGGGATCGTGGCCATCCTCATAGCTAGTCAGTTGTGGCATCTTTAGCTTTTCTGGCAGGGGCTTTGCTAAGATATCTTCCGTGAACGGAGAGTGTCTGTCTGTGGCGTATTCTTCCGGGATGTTCTTTTGCTTTGCTTCCAGCTTAGCCAGGCGTTGTTTCATTAGTTCAAGTTCATCCGGGGTGTTTTGTACACTCGATGCTGTCATAGACAGAGCACCTTCCTTTCTTTGTGCTTTCTGATCGTGCGGGATTTGGGAGGGTTGTCCTAGACGGTCGAATACGCTGGCTGACCGCTGCGTGGCAGCCTTCCTGGGGGGACTAGGACGTATGCTTTTTCCTCATTTGCTTTCTGATGAGCTTTTATCACCAAACTCCAATCTTCTTTTCACACGACAGTCTTTGGATTTGTCACGTGCTGGGGACTCTGCTTCTGAGTCGGAAACTTGTCTAGTGGTGGCTTGGTTCTTCTCAAGTCGTTCAATAGCATGAGTTAGATACTCGAGTTTTTGTAGAACTGTATCCCTTTCGGGGGCGTGGGTTTGAGCTGAAGTTTCTCCTTGTTGTCTGCGACGGAAGACCTGGGGAAGGTCAACATGTCGGCTTCCGGTTCTTCCTTGACTACGAGCCCTTGAGTCGTGACTGTGGCTCATGTTTGGAGGCTTTTATAGATGTGGTGTTTAGGTATGATGATCAAGAATTGGTCTTTTTGGTGAATTTCTGGAATACGGGGGTTCAGCCCCTTCCTCTAGCGCCAAACTGTTGACGTTGAAAAATGGTTTGTATTAATTCCAAGTCAACTTAAAGACAGGTGTTGAGGTCGGATATGACCGTAATGAATGGCAGATAGGTAAGTATATGTAGGAAGACCTGATTATATAATCTTAGTAGAAGCGTTTTTCTTAAGCATTTCAATGTCCGACCTGGAGGACATTTATGTCTCCTATTTATAGGAAAATATGTAATGATTCTTTCTATTTAATGCTGAGACATGTATTAAATGGCCTATCTAGGCTAGGCATTAAATGCCAAGGTAGGCATTTAATGCTTACAAGACATTCCCTTTTTGAGGGCATTTAATGTGAAGGGACGTCTGACATAGGGACATGATAAGCCATTACGATGACGTGAATATGACGTCGGACATGAGGGTCCGAACTGGATTTCTCGGACGAGGTCCGACCTGGTTTCTTCTTCAGGATGGCCTTCAACCGATTTCAGGAAAAGTGTCCGAACTGAGAGCTATGCAACTGCACCACGGGTCGGCTATCTCGCACTCAAACCTTTGGATAATTAATATTTATCGTGACAGAGCCAGATCGGAGATCAACATAATCTATGATACTGTTTTGTATAATACAGTATCAAACAAAACATATGACTAATTAAATAGTATCAAAGATTAAAGCATGATATCATAGTCATGTGTGTTGTTTGATACTGTATTATGCAAAACAGTATCACAAAAAACAGTATCACAATAGAAATGATCATAGAATTTGCACACGTACTCAGAATTTTTATTATAATATGTTTTCGAAATGGTCTCGACGAGACGGTCAAGACCAGCAGCGCTGCTGCCTATGATGGATTTTACCCGTTTGAAGTCGTCTCTTTAGCTTAAAATGGCAATCTTTAATTTTTTTTTTCAAAACAGTATGACAAATTCTTTAAAACAGTATCAGGGATAAATGTGCATCCTTTTGTTGCAAATTAAAGCTCTTCCAAAGTATCTGAGTCTCTTAAAAGCAAACACATACTTCAGAGCAATGCTAAAATGAAGAAAAAAGAACTCACAATCATTCTCAAGTTAATGGGAAGTCATGCAAATGGTTCTCATCTAAAACTATAAACAATGTTTCTAATTTTTCTCTTGAATTTGAATATGTTTGAGATTCAATTAGGACATAAACTCTCATTGGATAGATAAGTATAAATTTATAAGGTGTTTAATGGTAGGTAGAAGAATTAATCAGTAGAGAATAAACAAGAGAATACTATTGTTCTTAAAATGTCTCATTAGTAGTACAAAATCATAGGTTTAACAGTATCACAACAAAACAGTATCACCGCAAAACAGTATCACCACTCAAAATCCGCGTTTTTTACAATTAAGGGTATGTTGGTCTTTTAGCTCTAAAATATGACTTTAATTGAATTAAGTTTTGAGCATATTACTTTAGAGTCTATAAGTGCCCAAACAGTGACCGGCCCTGAATTTACCTATAAATAAATACAAAATTTTGACTAAATATGTTCTTTATTTTAAAGCACACTAATATAATTTTTAAACGAAAACCGTTAATAAAAATAAGATGTGTTAAATAATAGAATATTAAATATAAGAATTCGATAAAAAAAAAAAAAGTTAAAGATATAAATGTAACAATAAGTAAAAGTTAAAGACTTTTTATGCAATTAAAATATGGTTTATTTATAATAAAATGTGGTGTGAATATAACCATTCATATAGTCTAGATATAGATTAGAGGATGTGACAGCGAGGCAAAAGTATTGGCCGACAACCTACACATTTAGTAAATCGGCAAAGAAGTTGCAGAATTCTCTAAAACTCTGCAATATTGTAGAGAAAGCCTAGTTTAGAGAGTTCCATAAAATATTCCTGAATAAGGCATTTAAAAATAACTAGTTAAGAATACGTGCGTTGCACGTGATTTTGTAATAATATTATGATTTTTTTATTTTAAAATTATCGATGAATATAACACTTAAATAAAACTCATTTTCAATCATAAGTTCATCAATAATTATGACCAACTAATGAATTATATTCAAACTTCTTGTTAAAACATGTGGTTCATTAAAAAATACATGGCCTACGTGAATATTAAGTTTGAAAGATTATTGATACTCTTTTAATTATATTTTAAAGCATATAGCTAATGTCATATAAGAAAAAGCAACTTTCTTTTATGAAAATTAGTATCAAATTCTAAAATACATAAAAATAGTAGATATAAGTATAACACAATTTTTTATTGATTTTCTGTATTTATATCATTATAAAAAGCACACGAAAACAAAATATTTAGCATTTTTAGATAATTATTTCTCAAAAAAAAGAATCTCAAAATTCTTTGACATAAGATAATAAAGAATTTTCTATTGTAATATCCATTCAGTTTTAATGCACCCATAAATTGGGGAGGGGGGGATTTGTTCTCTTCATGCATTCTTTCCCGTAATTCCATCTGAAATATTATTAAATTTCAAGAAAATTCAAAACAACCAGATATTTGGACAATGATTTTAACTCATCACATAAAACCACTTATTATGTGAGATTTACCTTCACCTTATATATAACATGACTCACTTTATCCAAGTTATGTCTTCCTCAGCCTCGTGCTTGAAAGAGTTAAAGTAACATCAATTCTCCTTATTCTAACTCGTTCTTCCACAATAAATATACGTTTAATTGCTTACAAAATGACATAAAACATCATTCGAACTTTAATCCTTTTGTTATCAAAACTACCACAATAATTAACATTTTTACATCGAACAAATATTCTAAATCAAGAAAAAAAGATATAGAAATCAAAATGTAAAATCAATATTACCATCATATATATTCTTAAAATTAGTGAATCATTCATGAAAAATTAACACATCCATTATTACCACATTATTATCAAACTAATTATCAAAGATTAAAAATTGTCATTGCGAGGAAAAAAATATTCTTGACATAATAAAAAACAAAGACAAATAACAAAAGAAGAAAGTATGAATCAATAATAAGAAAGTTGAAATGCAAAGCCAAATTCATTTTGTTTTATTATGTTGATGAAGAAATTTGCTTAAATTCTCGTGCATAATAAGACTGATTCTTTGATTGTTTACAATTAAAGATAATAATTTCAATATATTAAAAATTTTATTAGTATATTTTTATTTATTTTCATTAATTACAATATATATATATATATATATATATAAAATGAAATTTAAAGAGACAAATCACTTTCAATGATCAAAATGCAATATTTATATAGTATTAAATAGTTTAAATTAAAGTCAAAATAAATTATATTAATTGAAAGATGATTTTAAGAATTATAAGTTATTTGAGGGGCAATATTATCCATAAATATTTCTCCCATATTTGGAACAGAAGAAGAAAGTATGAATCAATAATAAGAAAGTCGAAATGCAAAGCCAAATTCATCTTGTTTTGTTACGTTGATGAAGGAATTTGCTTAAATTCTCGTGCATAATAAGATTGACTCTTTGATTGTTTACAATTAAAGATAATAATTTCAATATATTAAAAATTTTATTAGTATATTTTTATTTATTTTCATCAATTACAATATATAATGGAATTTAAAGAGACAAATCACTTTTAATGATCAAAATACAATATTTATATAGTATTAAATAGTTTAAATTAAAGTCAAAATAAATTATATTAATTGAAAGATAATTTTTGGAATTATAAGTTATTTGAGGAGCAATATCGTCCAAAAATGTTTCTCCCTTTAAGAGACTTTTAGAATTAGTATAGATGTATAGAGAGTTGCAATATTGGGGATACCACGCCATTCTAGAATGTTCTATGTTGGGAAGGTTTTAAGAGTTGTTTAGAAAGTTGAAGTAACAAGCTTGCTAGAGTTTTCGTATGTACATTATATAGAATTCTAGAAGACTAATATCAATCGAAGTAAACATGCACCATTCGTTATAAGAGGGTGAGAGTATAAACAGATGGTAGGCTCATTTGTAAACCATCTAAGTTTAGGTGAACTAAGTTAAAAGAGCTTGAGAGCTAGTAAGAGTGAACTTGTGAGGGACAATCAAGGACTTGCAAATACAATTAAGGACTTGCAAACACAATTTTAATACAACAGTACCGTTTCAATGTCTACATTGGGTAATGTTATAATGCACACTTGGACACTTGTTCAGTGGGCACTGAACAGTCACTTTACACTCATCCAATGCTTATTGGACAAGTGTCCAAGTGGACATTATAACATTGTCTACTGTAGGTATTAGAACATTTCCATTTAATACAAAGGAGTTGTATATTTATCTCTTATAACTCTTGACGGTTTTTTTTTTTTTTTTTAAGCCAAAGTCATTTTTGAGTGTATGGTCTGATTCAATTTTGAGTATTGCCAATCAAGACAGGTTGTCAAAGCTAATACTACTGATGACATAATTGAGGAGTTAAATATCTCACAATGTACTTAATATAGCCAAATTCGTTAGATACTATTAAAGTAGTTTTCAATTCTATATTGATACATTGACCACATGATTCACATATACAATCAATAGTCATAATGGTCATGATAATTTTAACGTTGATTTCCAATTGTAGCATAACTTTAATTTTTTTAGGAACAATCATTTTATTTTTTTAAAGTTGTTTCTCAAATAGTCACTTAATTTAAATTTTTTTTGACTAATCACTGTACTTTTAGTTGTTTCTCAACAGTCCTTATATTTTTAACATTATTTTTTATTTGTCACTCTAAATTGTTTGAATAAAAATACGATTCTTTTTGTCATTTCATCAAAATCGTTAATTTTCAAACATAATGAAATAGAATGGTGAATGAGAATCAACGTTGAAAATATAATGGCTATTACCTTTATTCATAGCTAAGTTTAAGGCTATATTCGGTACAGATTTTTTCCTAAAAAATTTATTTTCTTGCTTACAATATTTGACTTTTCAACCTTTTTTACACTATAAAAAAATTTGAAAAGTCAAAAAATAACCAAAAAAATTTATTTTTTTCCCAAAAAAATCTCTACCGAAGAAACCCTAAAATGTAAAGTTTTAATGACAAGTAAAATAGTATTTTATATGTATCTATCACTAAGTTTGAAATATTGAGTTTTTATGATAAATAACACAATATGCCACGTGTATGAAATGTTGATTTTTTTATGAAAAGTAATCCGATATGTTACTTTTGTTGAATAAGTTTAAAATTTTTGTTGTTTTCTTTGCCTTGAGCACCACACAAAGCTGTGGTGCAGGGAATGGTGGCAGTATCAATCAACTTTAGTCTTGCGCACCAAGTTATCATATACCCAAAGTCACCACTTCTCACTTTCTCATTCTTGGACTCGGCATTTTTTAACAATACCCAATCTCTTTGTACAAATTCTCTACCTCCTCCATGATCACTAATATATACTAGTATACCATTTTTTTTACAGTAGAATTTGACTGTAGTAAAAGATTTTAATAGATCAAAGAATTGAGAAAAATCTGTTGAAAATTAAGAGAGAGAATTTTGTTTGAGAGGGGTTTAATTTTAAAAAATATAAAAAAGAATATAGAGAAATAGAGAGAGATGTATGTATTTTGGTTTAAGAAGGATGAAAACCTAGTGATATACATACTATTTTTTTCTTTTTTGGAGAAAATTTCTCTATGATCGATGATTAGTGATTACTAGTATACCGTTTCTTTTGTAGTGGAATTCGACCGTAAGCTTTATTTATGATAATAAATTGAAGTGGTGAATAGATTTTAGAAATGAACGGTGAAGTGAGATGATTAATTGAGGGGAAATTGGTCAAAAACGTCTCTAACGTATGGACCCAGTGCCCAAATCATTATTACCTTTCAAATTTTGGCAATTACATCCCTTACCTGTCCATGTAGTGCCAAAATCATCATTTTGAACGGAATCTATCCAAAATTCCTTTAAACCTTTGGGATTTTGGCGCAAATAGTCCATAACTTTTGTCCTTGTTGACGTCGGAACCTACAACGTCCACGTGTCAACAGATCTCTAGTCACTCCTCTGCCAACTCGTATGTTACCTGCATACTAGGACAATCGTTAGGCACCAAAATCTTCGGAGAAAAAGGGTCCAGCGATTGTTGGCACTTCAACGATCAAGTCAACTGCCGGTATATGGATGATACACGGGGGGTGGAAATAACGGGGTATGAGAGAGACAAGCAAGTAGAGATTTGAGCAGAGTTTAGGGTGGAATTTTTAAGCATAAAAGAGTGCGTACCTTGAAACAATCGGAGGTATTGTATTTATAATGTTGGAGTCCTGATTGATTTAGGAAACAAATTAATTTGATACCCGATTGAGTCCTCCTTCTTTATGTGATAGAGATCATCCCTTACTCAAGCAATCTCCGAGATTATCTTCCTTCTTTGAGTTTATCACGTTGCACGATTTTAGGGGATTATGATTTAGTTTCCTTGTAAGGATCCGTCTGCCAATCCCGCGCAATCTGTCCTTAATTATTTATCTGGTCCTTCTAGAATATCATGCTGCCTGTCAATTGGCGAGGCTTGCAAGGTCCAATGGATCGTCCGCGACTGTCGGGGCCCTTTCTGGGCCTCGCGATATTATGAACCCGAGAGTGCTAAGACATCCGACGGGCTTCTGACCCTATTTCTAGGGTTTGCGAGGCCTTAACGGGGCCTCAATGGGACTCCCGTTGGGCCTCTATGGGGCTTCTGTTGGGCCTTTATTGACATGGGAGCCCTATCAAAATCGAGTGGTAACTGTCCTTAGGATGGAATTGGTCTCTAACGTTTATATTTTGGTAAACAAGTCCCTAACCTATGTGTTTTGGTGCGATATTGGTCCTTATGGAATGAAAAAGACAAATATACCCTTAGTTTAATTAGAAGAAATTGTATGTGGATTCCTAATCATTACAAAATGTGCAAATAAGTCTAATACTTTTATTTTTTATAAAAAAATTTAAAAAAACTAATAAGTATTTTTTTTAATTAATACTTTAGTAATAAACATGTCAAATAAATTTATTATTTTTATTATTAAGTAATAAAGAGAAATCATTGTGAGAAATCATTTTTTCCCCCTTTACTTATAAATTTTTTTCTCCCTTTTTACTTTAAAAATTAAGTTAAATAAATATAATTTTATGACATTGAACTAATCTTATTACATTTTTATTTAACATAAAAATACTAATAAAAATTAATTTACACATTATGTGTTTTATTTTTGAATGAAAATAAAACGATAAATTAAAATATAAAGAATATAGTTGGATTTCTAATATTTGTAGTTAATAAACATATAACTCAATTAAATAAAAGTATTTGAACATTAAGTTTGTAACAAAGTTATTTTTTTTATATAACAATAAAATAAAAATATTAATTTTAAATAGTATATTTATTACTTCATAATAAAAATAATAAATTTATTTGACATGTTTATTACTAAAGTGTTAATTCAAAAAAAAAAAAATATACATTAGTTTTTTTAAGTTTTTTTATAAAAAATAAAAGTATTGGACTTATTTGCACATTTTGTAATGATTAGGAATCCATATACAATTTCTTCTAATTAAACTAAGGGTATATTTGTCTTTTTCATTCCATAAGGACTAATTTCGTACAAAAACACATAGATTAGGGACTCATTTACCAAAACATAAACGTTAAAGACCAATTCCACCAACAAAAGTTATGGACCATTTGCGCCAAAATTCCAAAAGTTTAACGGAATTTTGGATGTATTCCGTTCAAAAGGATGATTTGGGCACTACATGGATAGGTAAGGGATGTAATTGTCAAAATTTGAAAAGTAATGATGATTTGGGCACTGAGTCATACATTATGGATGTTTTTGGCCAATTTTTCTTAGTTGAGAGAATAGATTGAAAAGATGAACAAATTTTGAAAAATATGTATTGAAAAAAATAATTAAACAGTAAATTTTGTAAGAGATAAATTGAATAATTGAGTGATTCGGACGTGATTTTTGACTTTTTTAAGGAGAGAGCTCCCCGCATAAACTACCACCTCTACTGATTCTGTTCACTTAACACTACTGCGCTAATGTAGACAATAGCTGACGCCTGACATATCACAAAACCTCGCGGCCAAAACACTCCTATTCTGCAAAAGAAATGGATATTTTTCAAATAATGCCATCATTCTTGACGAGTATTTCTGTGTTTATTTCAAAATTTCAAGTATTGAATAATGTAGGCGGTAATTTTCTGCTTAATCCAGTTTTCTTGCGTTTCTTCACTGGTTCTTTGCACTTGGTTTTGCTGCTTATTGTGTTCATCTTATGGGTTTGCAAGAAAATCAGGAGAAGGCAATATCAGAGTGTTAGGCAAACTAGGCTCTTGTTTTACAAACTAACCCTGTTTTCCTGTTTTGGTTTTTCATTTTTTAATTTTGTTTTGTGTCTATTGAACCACTTTTATTGGTATACGCATGATTGGTCTGATGAAAAGATTCTAACTTTATTAGATTTGGGAGCAAAGACACTAGCTTGGTTTGGTCTTTCTGTTTTCTTGCATTCCCGGTTCTTGAATTCAGGTGAAACTATGTACCCACTTGTTTTAAGACTCTGGTGGGGCATTTTCTTCTTTGTTTCTTGTTATTGCCTAGCAATCGACCTTGTTTATTATCAAAAGCACCAAAATTTATCAACTCTATATTGGGCGTCTGATATTGTTTCCACTGTTATGGGTTTATTCTTCTGTTGTGTGGGATTGTTGGGTACGAAATTCGATGAAGATAACCTTCTTCAAGAACCCCTTTTAAATGGTAGTGCTAGAGAGTCTGCTGGAGATGAAATTGTGACCCCTTATGCAAATGCTAGTATTTTTAGTATCCTTACTTTTTCTTGGATGGGCCCTTTGATTTCTGTTGGTAATAAGAAAGCGTTGGATCTTGAGGATGTCCCTCGGCTTACCAGTTTTGATAGTGTTAGAGGCGCATTTCCAATTCTAAACAGTAAGTTAGAGTCTGATACTGGGAGGAATAATAGAGTGACTGGACTCATTCTGGCAAAGGGACTGATATTCACAATTCGAAAGGAAATTGCACTCTCAGCTGTCTATGTGCTTGTGTATACATTGGCTTCTTATGTTGGTCCATACCTCATTGACACCTTTGTTCAATACCTAACTGGACATCAAGATTTCAGAAATGAAGGCTACTTGTTAGTTTCTGCATTTTTCATCTCAAAGCTTGTTGAATGCTTTGCCCAAAGACACTGGTATTTTAAGGTGCAGCAGGCTGGATTTAGGGCCAGGGGGGCATTGATTGCTAAAATATATAATAAGAGCTTAACACTTTCGTGCCAATCAAAACAGGGCCAGTCGACGGGGGAGATCATTAATTTTATGTCGGTTGATGCTGAGCGGATTGGTGACTTTGAATGGTATATACATGAACCGTGGATAGTACTTGTGCAGGTTGGTTTGGCCCTAGCTATCTTATATAAAAATCTTGGGCTTGCTTCTCTTGCTACACTTGTTGCCACGGTTTTGGTGATGTTGGCAAATGTCCCCTTGGGGAGTCTAGAGGAGAAGTTTCAGGATAAGTTAATGGCATCTAAAGATAGAAGGATGAAGGCTGCGTCTGAAGTCTTGAAGAACATGAGGATCCTTAAGCTTCAGGCTTGGGAGATGAAGTTTTTGTCTAAAATTCTTGACCTCAGGAAAAACGAGACTGGATGGTTGAGAAAATATCTGTACACTAAGGCCATGTCAACACTCGTTTTTTGGGGTGCCCCTACATTTGTGTCTGTGGTAACTTTTGGTGCTTGTTTGCTAATGGGAATTCCCCTCGAATCAGGGAAGATACTCTCTGCACTTGCAACCTTTAGAATCCTTCAAGAGTCTATTTACAATCTTCCCGACACAATCTCTATGCAAGTCCAGACTAAAGTTTCTCTTGATCGAATTGCATCTTTTCTCTCTCTCGACGACATGCAGCCTGATGTTATAGAGAAGCTTCCAATGGGTAGTTCTAACATAATTGTTGAGATAATAGATGGGAATTTTGCTTGGGATACATGTTCTCCTAGTTCAACTTTAAAAGATATTAATCTCAGAGCATTTCATGGCATGAGAATTGCCATTTGTGGCGTTGTTGGTTCAGGCAAGTCAAGCTTACTCTCTTGTATTCTGGGAGAAGTGCCCAAAATATTGGGGACCGTCAGGCTCAGCGGAACAAAGGCCTATGTTGCTCAGTCACCCTGGATTCAGAGTGGCAAAATTGAAGAGAACATATTGTTTGGTAGGGAGATGGACAGACAGAGGTACGATATGATCCTTGAAGCATGTTCCTTAAGGAAAGACCTGGAACTCCTACCGTTTGGCGATCAAACGGTCGTTGGTGAGAGAGGGATCAACTTGAGTGGTGGGCAGAAGCAGAGGATACAGATTGCACGTGCTCTATATCAAGAAGCTGACATTTATTTATTTGATGATCCATTTAGTGCCGTTGATGCACATACAGGAACCCATCTGTTCAATGTAAGCACCATATCTTCTCTGTGTTGCCATTTTTATTCCATGATAATTCATGTAGTCCCGTGCCTAATTTTGTTTATAGTTGCAGGAACCCATCTGTTTAATATAAGCATCATATCTCCCAGGGGCGGAGGGAAGGGGGGTCATTGGGGTGCCCAGAACCCCCCAAATTTCTGAAACTGTATTTTTTTTTTTTTTTTAATTTTAATTTTTTTTTTGTTAGTGATAACCATAAGCCCAAATCAAAACATAAGAAAATGGCACAAACTATAAAATACTCAAAACAACTCAAAACAATGCTGTAAACCGAACAAATATTACCCTACCCAAATTCCAATTATCCACCCAACCAAAAGCCCAATTCATACTTCTTCTTCAATCTGATAGTCGGAAACGCAATTGCAAATACACAATCAGTAAAACTTCAACGGTCCAGCCCTTATTTCGGAATACGCAAATAAAAAAAATTGAATCACTTTCTCATCTTCTACAAAATTCAGATCGAAGAATCGATTTGGCGATTCTCTACATCATGTTCACTGCGTAACGTAACAGACTAACATCAAATCAGCAATGGGGAGTTCCTCTGGTAAAATCTTATGTTTCTGGGGAGATAAAATTGATATGGGATTACAATATTACAAATGATTGGCCTATTCCTCAAATGATAATACAAAATTAATAAATGTATTTTGCTTGTTAATACATATCGTGTTCAATTGATATTTTTTTTTTCTTTTGAGTTTGAGTAATATTTAATTTCATTTGTAAATCGGATCTTCCTATTTTGGAGGATAATTTTATAGAAGGCAACGTGAATAAGAAGAGTTTGACTAATTTTAGATCTTGAATATTTTTGTGCAATGATAAGCTTTTTAAAGACTATGACTTATAAAAAAATATTATTCTCATAAAAATGAGTTTAATAATTGTGGTTTGAGAAAAAAAATTTCGGGGACACTGCCCTCGAACCCCCGTGAGGGCTTCGCCCCTCTCCCGGCCCACCTCATAAAGGACCCCCCAACTTCAAAAGTCTGGCTCCGCCACTGAATTATCTCCTATGTGCTAACTATTATTATTCTACTCTAGTTCTTGTTTTTTTGTTGACTTTGTCTCTCTCCAGCTGATTGAAACTTAAAGGGCATTGTTAATTTGATGTTCTGATCATGATTTTTGAATCGCAGGAATGTATTTTGCAGATTCTGGATTCTAAAACAGTTATTTATGTTACACATCAAATGGAGTTTTTACCTGCTGCAGATCTCATATTGGTTAGCTATTCATGTCTTGTGCATTTCATTTACCTTGATTGTCCTGTATCCAGTTAACTAAGCCGTAGAACCTAATCAATCGTCAGGTTATGAAAGATGGAAGGATTACACAAGCTGGAAAGTACGATGATCTTCTCAAATCAGGAACCGACTTCATGCAACTTATTGGTGCACATAAAGAAGCTTTATCTGTGCTCAGTTTCATTGAGGCGAGGGCGGTAACTGTTGGTGAGGGAAGTAGTGTCACAGGGAATACTAAGAATGTTTTGCTGAAAAAGGAAAGTCAGGATGATCAAAATGGTGAAGCAGATAATATTATGGGAACAAGGGGACAGCTTGTTGAAGAAGAAGAAAGAGAGAAGGGTGGAGTTGGTTTATCAGTGTACTGGAAATATATCACCACAGCATATGGAGGAGTCCTCGTGCCATTTATATTGTTAGCACAAATTTTGTTTCAGTTGCTTCAAATTGGAAGCAATTATTGGCTGGCTTGGGCAACTCCCATCTCAAAGGTTGTGGCACCTCCAGTGGGAGGCTCTACCCTTATCATTGTCTATGTTGCTTTGGCTATTGGATGTGCTTTTTGCACGCTTGCCAGAGCTTTGCTTCTTGTGACGGCTGGCTACAAGACAGCCATGACACTTTTCGAGAAAATGCATCAGTGCATATTTCGGGCCCCCATGTCTTTCTTCGATGCTACTCCAAGTGGGCGAATTCTGAACAGAGTACGTAAAATGGACTCTCTTGCGTTTGCTGCTTGTAATCTTTATTTCTTTTTTCATTAACAACTAACATTTTGTTGTTTGACTGATGCTTTGAATCATAAGTAACTTCAAACATTAAGTTAACTAAACTGTGTTCTGTCACAGGCATCTACCGACCAAAGTGCAGTGGATTTAGACATTCCATTTCAAGTTGGAACCTTTGCCTTTTCAATTGTACAGCTTCTGGGAATTATTGCAGTAATGTCACAAGTCGCGTGGCAGGTCTTCATCATCTTCATTCCCGTGATTGCAATTTGCGTGTGGTTGCAGGTAACTCTATTTTCCTTTGGAGTATTTTGTAGCCCCAATAGTCTCATAATTGCAG
Organism: Forsythia viridissima; assembly: GCA_030279155.1. Lineage (NCBI taxonomy): Eukaryota > Viridiplantae > Streptophyta > Magnoliopsida > Lamiales > Oleaceae > Forsythia > Forsythia viridissima. The sequence goes on from CM059033.1 coordinate 3,336,355, forward strand.
AATGCACAAGGAGTCTATATTATCATGTGGTTCTATCTACCTATATCCAACTTGAGAATAGGTGTTAATCTATTTGCCAGCAGCTCAAAGCCTGTGCTTCGCACGAGAATTCTCCTTTTTTATTTTATATATGGTGTTAATAAATATTGTTTTATTTATTTATTTATTAAGGGTGGAATAGTCTTTCCAGCAATATTGTTTTATTAACATATGGTAATGGAATAAATTCATCATGTTATGGGAAAGTCAAATATATATATCAAAATATTATGCTGCCAACTTACTGTACTGTTTGTATTTAGAGATAGTAATAAAGTTCATTAGTTAATTGTGATGGAACTATTTCTTTCATTTGTATGTTTCCAGAATAACATATCACGATTGTCAAATTACAACAGTAAAGAAATGAAATTGTGACATGGAGTTCTGTTGCCGTTATCCATGAGCGCTCTCCAAGCTTCATCACATCTACCCTTTCCCATTATTTTGGCATTTGCAAGTGGTTTATGTGAAACAAGTACTTCAATGACCCCATTATAATATATTTCAAGTATGACATTGCAAAGCCTATTGAAGAATTGTACTCCAATGTCCCTGTTGTTATAGATTTCAAATGTGGAACCCCAATGCATATTCAAGTATTATTCATGATGAAATAAGCATGATAAAAGTGCACGTGTCGTCCCCAACCTTAGCAAATGTTTGGTAGTGTTGAAATTATATTTTAAGTGCTTATATGAGTTGTAAGTTGTGGGTCCTATGAAATGTGTGGATAAAAAATATGGTTGGTCAGTTTGACTAATTGAAATTATAATTTAAGCAGTGGCAAACATATTCTTAGTCCCTTTTGCCCTTTTATCCCCAACCTTTGTTTCTTGACATTTTCCTCCCATCCTTCCATTTTTAGGTGTTCCTTGTTGACTCGTTTCGTTTACTTTTAAGCTAGCGTGAAAATACAAATTTTTTGTCAAACTTAAATAAAAATAAATAAAAAAAAAAGCAACAAAAAAAGAATAGTCATCTTCCTGAACCCTCAAACCCCCCATGAAGAAAGATAATAAATATTAGTGATGGCAATGGGCGGATCCAAATTCGCCCTGCAATAATTGTAAGAGATCCAAATTCGCCTCGCGATCCGCCATTTTTCGGGGCGGATCGGATACGGATCGGGGCGGATCAGAGCCCTTGATCTGTATACTGATTCTTTTTTTTTTTTTTGGCATTCAAAAAATTTTAAATATATTGAAATGAGATTTACTACTATACTATAGAGTTTAAACAACATTCTAGAATACATTAACTACTTAATTAAATGTCCAAAAGAAACAAACGACATCAATTACTTAATTAAAAATTGAATACTTCAAAATACACAATAAAAAAAAAGCAAGTGAAATTGTAAAAACGGGAAATTTACCTAGGTTTAGGAATTAACAAATTAGGAATTAACAAATTTGAAATTGCAACTGCAGCCCTTGCCCGAAATTTTTTATCTTGTTATAATTTAATCCTTTTTTTTAAAATTCGGGGCAGGTCGAATCGGGGCAGCCCCGATCTGATCCGCCGCGAGATTGGTAGCGGATCACAGATATCTGCCTTAATCTGTTCCACCGATCTGCGGATCAGGTATTTTTCGCTCTATTCTGATTGGGTATCCATCGGGTTCGGGGTGAATCGGATATTTTTGTCATCTCTAATAAATATTCATGAAATATAGTAAATAAGACATTATTTTAGTCGTACCTTTAAATCTTAAATATTTGAAAATTAGTTTTCAATATTTTCATAACATGTAGTATTAGGGTTAGGATACAAATTGAAGTTATCATTAAAATAGTAAGACTATTTTAGTAATTTATTGGTCTACACATAATTGAAATTAGACAAACAACAGTATTCTGGTGTTAAAGAACAACTTTCCAACATGAAGAGAGAATATTTAAAAATAAATAGTGGAACTCTTTAAAGAAGTCCAACAACACTCTTTATATTTAATCTTTATTTTGACTTTTACCATAAGCAATTATGGCTCTACCTCTTCCCTCTTTTTATTTTCACTTTCTTCTATTTTGAAAGATGTTCATGGAAAGTTGTGAAATATTAAATTAAATCACTAAAAGTATTATATAGAGAGTGAGTTTGGCTATATATACTTGGAGAGTCAAATCTATTCTTCATTTTAAATTTTACATATAGTGAGTTTGTTGGACTCATAAAAAAGTGAGTGACTCTCTTTCTCACATGAAGATTAGGGGCTAATAAAAATATTATTGGAGATGCTTCTAAGTGTCCACATATTAGTATGAGTAATACTATGTATCACTAGTCTAGGTGGTAGTGGGTCCATTGCCACCTAGAGACCCACTACCACCTAGACTGGTAATGTACACCACTGGTGATACATAGCATTATTCTAATAGTACTGTTGGGATTTGACGTTGGTATGAATTTTCTTGAGGATTTACTTTGTAATCTAGGTGGAATCAGATGGTCCATTCCCTTGGGCTGATCATCTTTCCCTTGTAGTACTTTAGTCCTAGGTTATAGGCGAAAAATTTTCCTGACCATTATCCATTTCGGGTTGTGATCGCATTTCCGTGACTTAGATACTGAAATTTGCTCCAGAGAAGTAGAGGGGTATAAGGTTCATTTATTCGAGGACTACTTCCCTTTTTGAGATCTTTTGAAAGTCCTGTTCTTAAGGTAAAAGTTTTCTTATTCCTCAAAAAGAGTCAACAATGGAGAGAGACAAGGGATAGCAACTCTTCCTACTTTATCAAAGTAAGTCACTGCCCAAGGTCTGAAACATGCTTTGTACTCAACCCGATGATCCACACTTTAGGGCCGAACCCACAAAGATGTCACTTAACTGCCTTTTATTTGTGAACAAGATAATGCTAAATCATTTATGTGCGGCTTATGTAGTATAAGTATGTGGTATAAAACACTGATACGAAAATTAGTCCACACAGGATGTCCTCTAATACCCTATGAAAGGTACTTTTGTCAACCAAAACGAAGATGTGATGTTTATTTACAGAAGCTGAAAAAACTTGTATTTGTCTCGTGCAGCGATATTACATACCTTCAGCACGAGAAATGTCTCGATTGGTTGGAGTGTGCAAAGTTCCAGTCATACAGCACTTTGCTGAGACAATCTCAGGATCGAGCACAATTAAGAGTTTTGATCAGGAATCTAGATTCCGTGACATGAGCATGAAACTAATAGATGGATATTTGCGGCCAAAATTCCACAATGCTGGTGCTATGGAGTGGCTATGCTTTAGGTTGGACATATTGTCCCTCATTACTTTTGGTTTTTCATTGGTTTTCTTAATCTCTGTTCCAAGGGGAACAATTGATCCAAGTGAGTTTCGTCATATCATGCATTCATACTTGTCAGTGGTTCTTTATTGCAGCATGTGCAATGGTACAAAACTAGATGCGTAGCTAACTCTTTTTTCTTCTTTTCCTCAATGATTTGAAGGTGCTGCGGGATTGGCAGTGACATATGGGTTGAATCTAAACACGTTGCAAGCTTGGTTTGTATGGAATCTTTGCCTTATGGAAAATAAGATCATTTCAGTTGAAAGAATACTTCAATACACTTGCATCCCTAAGGAGCCTCCTCTTGTTGTAGAATCAAATAGGCCAACAAGCCACTGGCCTACCAACGGAGAAGTTAGTATCCGCAATCTTCAGGTATTTTTGCTCAAATTTTAAACGTATAACCAATGGACCTATTAATGATTCCACCTCAATATTGAGCTATTTGTTGAACCACCTCATCTAAAACCTTTAGCTATTAGAGAGGGGGAACAAATTTATTTTTTTAATTTAGTCTTCAATACACCTCTTCACATGAAGGCCACATTCATTTTTCGTCAAAAGAGCACAATTTTTGTAGACAGGTAACGAGCAGTCTTGAACTCTGGACTTGACTTTTACTTGCTTTGATGCCATGTTAAACCACCTCATATAAAAGCTTAAGTTATTAGAAAGACAACACATTTGTTTACTTAAATTTAGTCCTCAACTGTTGCACCAAGCTAAGTTGAGTGTAAAAATTGTAGGTCCGATATGCACCACACATGCCTCTTGTCTTACGAGGACTTACATGCACTTTCTTTGGTGGTAAGAAGACTGGAATAGTAGGGAGGACGGGCAGTGGTAAATCAACTCTTATACAGACTCTCTTCCGCATTGTTGAACCAGCTCGTGGACAAGTATTGATTGATGGTATCAGTATCTCATCAATTGGACTGCATGACTTGAGATCTAGATTGAGCATAATACCACAGGATCCAACCATGTTTGAGGGGACAGTTAGAAGTAACATGGATCCCCTAGAAGAGTACACAGATGAGCAGATTTGGGAGGTGGGACTTATTTATGTTTGCGTTTTATGTTATCGAATTTACGATCAAAGAATAGAGATGGACTTCAAGGGGCGTTACAACGTCACTTTTCTTAAAGCGTTAATCGGCTCCACCACTTGTGAATTCTGGTGTACAGCGGGGTTCAGGCAAATTGCTTCTCAAGATACAATGACAATAACACTTTAAGGAAAGTGACTTTGTAACACACCTTGAAGTCCATCTCTATATTTTAATCGTAAAATCAACAAAATTTTCTAACATTTTATATGTCAGTTTGATGTTAAGTCTGATTTCGAGAATGAAAATTATCCTTTCTTTTAGGCACTTGATAAATGCCAGCTTGGAGATGAGGTACGAAAGAAGGAAGGCAAGCTTGATTCTGCAGGTTTTCTTCTCTACTAATTCATCCTTTGCAATTCTTCTTACCAATACATTATCACGATGTCTTGTTGATTTCTTGGTTCTCCAAAAAATATTCAAGTTTCTGAGAATGGAGATAACTGGAGTGTCGGTCAACGGCAGCTCGTTTGTCTTGGACGTGTGCTACTTAAGAAAAGCAAGGTTCTGGTGCTTGACGAGGCAACAGCATCAGTAGATACAGAAACCGATAATCTGATTCAACAGACCCTTAGGCAGCACTTCTCTGATTCCACAGTTATAACAGTTGCACATAGGATAACGTCTGTGCTCGACAGTGATATGGTTCTATTATTAGATCAAGGTATAGGGCCTAATTACAATGCTGTAATCTTTAGGTGCGTTAGTAACTTTTTGTGTTCAACTTATTTTCCCTGTGTTGCAGGACTTATCAAGGAATATGATTCTCCAGAAAAGTTGCTGGAGGACAAGTCATCTTCATTTTCAAAGCTTGTAGCTGAGTACAGCATGAGATCGAGTTCCAGTTATCGAAATGTCACAAACATCTGAGCATAAGACCTGCCCTATATTCATTAACCCCGAATAATGAGTCTCTCCCCCCAGCCAGCCTGTGGCGCTCAGGTCAAATCTTGGGGTGCCCGGACCCACCATGGCCCAAAGAATTCTAACCTTTGATGGGCATGATGAAGTCGAAAACCTGCAAAGGTAACAATCGTAGATGCATATTGTGGACTTGCTTGATGGCATGTGTTTTGTTGTGGAGAAGGAAGGTTAGGGTCATGCGGATGACAAATAAGATGGCATTCCCATGCCACTGTTGCCCAGAATTTTTCTACTGGATTTGGCATGGAAAGCTGAGTCCTTATCTTGACACATTCCCATACATCTCACAGTGCAAGATTCTTGCAATTTATGAGAACCAGCAGATGTAGCTAAGTTTGATTTTGAGAACGTAATTATGTACATTATTTCCAGAATAAAATTTGTTGAATTATCCGCATTTCAATTTGATAGCATCACAACTATGCTGAGCAAGATCTTTGTTTTTTTGACTCTCATCAATCGGTGCAGTATTGCCTACTTCTCGTTCATAGATGATGTTACCTTGTATCCAGTCTTTTTTTGTTTATGTAAACCTCTTCATTCTACTTCTCAGATGAAGCAATTTGAAGGAAGGATACACGTCTGCAATGTTGAAGCCTGCTGCCAATTTATTGGCTTCTTTGATTACTGATATTAATGTTTCTTAGTAATTAATTTTGTTACCAAAGGCATCCCTTGTTTTTAACATCTCATGTAGAAGAGTGAATTTTATGTGTCAAATTGATTGTTGATCCTGAATTAGATGCTTTCATCTGGTAAGATCTGAAATTTCTTATTCCCTTAATGATTGGAAGGACTGAACACGTTTCATACTCAGAAGTTCTGAAATGAATATTTTCCGCAGGTTTCACCAGTATTCAGTGTTGAGCAAGATCATGTCTGGGCAACCACAAACTTTTCAGGCTGCAAGGACCCGAGGCCTTGATTGAAAGTCGGTGTTTAGCGTTTGCATCACTTCTTTTGCAGTCCTGGTGGGTGTCAACAAGAGTAGGAACTTCACCGAGTTGCAAGTGCCATCAGGGGTCCATGTGCCCTAGCCAAGACTCTTGGTCTTGGAGCATGATGTGGTGGAGTGCCAATAAATAAGTGCATGTATCCCTATGAAACGCAGCCTTTGGGATTGGGCCCCCATATGGAGACTCATAGTCGATCTATTGGCTTTGAATCCAGTTTCAAGTTTCATAAGCATAAACATGGACATGACAGTTTAGTTATTTGTCTACTAGCTGTCAACGCCTAGTAACGGACTGTTACATCTGTGCTCATCTATTAGTCAAACTAACAGACGACCAACAAGAAATTTTGCTAAGACATTGAGTGTTTTTGACTAGGTAAATCTGTGATAACATATCTAGTCTTCAAGGCATTCAGGAGACGTACAAAACGCCAAGCAATAGAGTTGGCTGCTTTTTAACGAGTAGGATGTCTTCCAGTAACTAGTTTTAATACGTCAGATCAGTTTTTCGTCTTTGAAGCAAGAAACTTATTTGAGAAGACAATCTCGTCTCAGAGGGATCTCTGTGGCACATAACACCTTAAAAGGATCTTAAACTGTGTAGGTTCTTTCAGCATCCCGAGTTAGGACCAGCTCCGATTCCGTTGGCTGTCTGTCTCATATTTCTTTCTGATGCAACGAGTTGAGCTTGCTGTCCGTGAAATTCCCTGCTTAATTTTTCCGTTTTGTTCTACTAACTGCAGTTTATAAGAAAGGCTAAACCGAGTTCTGCATACACCATTTCATCCTGCAGTAAATAGTGTCAATTGACTAAGAAATTAAAGGTTGTTTCATAACATCTACATTACAATTCCTAATCTTCGTATTCCAAGACAAAACGTAGACCTCCCTTTGATTCCTAACCAGCAATTTTGAGCTAAAAGTTTAGCCTGGTCTCTCTTTAAATTGCCTCCTCCAAATCGTCTAAAACTGCAATCTCAATTCGATCCAACTACCCTCTAAAGCTGGTTTCATTCACTTGCAGTTGAAATTAGGAAGAACCTAAATAATAAATTTTATACTAAAACCAGAAAATCGAAATTTAATTAGCTTTAGTCTTCCGCTCTTCATCTCCTTTTTTTAACTTTTTCTTTTTTTTGGGTCTAAAATTCACCTAGACTTGTTAATGTAATGGCAACGAATGTAAAGTGCCAACGTGAGAGAACAATGCCATCATGCTGAGAATGCAAATATGGACACTTAACTTCAACCCATTTACCCATTGCAATCCAGGTAGGAGAACTTGAGAACTGCAAACACTGTTTGATAGATTAAAAAAAGTGAATTTCCTTCAATAATAATGAGACAATTAAGAGGCTCCTCTATTACTTGGCGACCGTAAAGGGGTCTTAAATTGTGATTCGGGTAGATTGCTTCTCGACCCGGAAAGAGGCAGCATGTTTTACTTCAAAAATCTATTACAAGGCCGTCTTGGCGATTTTGTCACAGATTATGTACTAATAGCACACAGAATGTAGAGGCAACTATTACACAGAATACATAACACCAAGACAAGAATTTCTCTATGCTAATAGTAGAACTTGGGCTCTCTCTTAAAAGAACAAGAAAAGCCCCAAAGTCCTATGGTTGCCCTAAATAACATAATCAGACCACTTGGATATATCTGATGTATGATCCATAGTCAAACTGGGAATTTTATCCAGCTTAATTGGATTCTCCTTCCCACCAATCAATTTAGCTGGATTTCCTACAGCAGTAGTTCTAGCAGGCACCTGCTTCAACACCACAGACCCTGCACCAATCTTGGCTCCATCTTCAATTCTAACATTTCCCAGAACACAAGTGCCTGCCCCAATCAAAACCCCATCACCAATTTTTGGATGCCTGTCTCCAGAAACCTTCCCAGTACCTCCCAAAGTCACATTATGTAAAATTGACACATTATTTCCAATCACTGCCGTTTCTCCAACTACAACTCCTGTTGCATGATCAAGCAAAATCCCTCTTCCAATTTTGGCCCCAGGATGAATATCCACTGCTAAAACTTCAGATACTCTGTTTTGTATCAGAAGGGCAAGAATTTTCCTCCCTTGTGACCACAACTTATGTGCAACCCTATGAGCCTGGCATGCCAAAAACCCTTTGAAATTCAAGAAACAGTGAACATAACTAATACAGGCAGGGTCCCTTTCTTTAACAGCCCTCAAATCATCTTTAACAGCAATCATGATTTCTTGATCCTCTGTGAGCAAACCCACAAAAAGATCATAGAGTGTACCACTGGGCAAGCTAGAATCACTCAACTTCATGGAAAGATGATTTGCCAGAGCACTTTCCATAGAATCATGCGACAAGATTAAGCTGAAATAATAGTTAGACAATATTGGTTCCTGATCAATATCTGACCTTGCCTCAACTTTCATCTGCTGCCATAAATTATCTTCTTGTTCATCTTCTTCACCACCAATTTCATCCAAAACAGTACGCGTGTGGAGAGTCTTTGACTTTTTCTCTGAAATGGGCACGCAAGAAACAAGATCAGAAAACATGGGTCTGCAGTGTCTTACATAATTATTAAACGCATCATCTTCCACTTGGGTTCTGTTTGTATTTGTCTGAGGGGCCTCTGTTCTTGAGGACTGTATACAAGTCGCCATAGTCAGAGTGGAAAACCTAACAGAGAAAACAGGTTTCAGTAAATTTGGGGATCCAAGAAAAATTGTGGACATAGAAAAGGGAGGCGATAAAAGAAGTGATTTTGAGGAGACAAAGCTATATAGAGGTGGAGATGAGGATGTGGACACTGTGAGAACCAGAGCTCTCATGGAAATTGATATTTTTTTCTAGGAATCAAATCATATCAAATTTCAAAAAAAAAAAAAAAAGAGTTTCTTTAGCGTGCATACAGGGAGAGAGGATGAGGATTCTTAAGGAGGAGTGGGGTGGCGCATTTTGTCGTGTTTATGACTCGAAATTCGAAAAGTAAAGAAAGTAATCTGCATTTAAAGAATTCTCATATGCAATTTCTAAAAGTTGAAGAAAGTTGTTGAATTTATCCTCGTCGACATAAAATTTTACCATTGGATTAGTCAAATAATCAATTTTCTTGTAAAATAGGATGACGAGTCAGATGGTTGGAATATAATTCCGTGCATCCATCTGAAAAAAAAGAGTCTTATTTACAAGAATAAAACCATTTCACTCCTACGTTCAGATGATGAAGAAGAAGAAAAAAAAGATGTATTGAAATATTATTTATCTTTTTTTAACGAGCCTGTTTAATTATTACTCTCTTATAGAAAATACTTTAAAATTGACTTACATTCTAAAAGAATAATTTCATTTCTATATAAAAAAAAAAGTTTGAAAATCATATTTTCGTTCCTCGTTTTTAGGAGTGAAAAACTTTAAATAAATGAAAGAAAAAAAGTCAAAAATGGGTTGTCGATGAAATATTCCAACAATCTTTTTATCTTTATACTCTTCATTTTATTTTTTTCAAGAAACATTTAATATATTTCACTTTTTTTTTTCTATATATACTTATCTTCTAATTTGTATATACTAATTAATTAAAGTCAATATATAAAGTATTGAATTAATGTATTTAATAATAAAGAGTGAGTTTGGTTATCTAAATTTAAATTAAAATATTAAATTATTGGAGATGTTTTTAGAATAGTAATTTAACCTAAAATAAATAAAAATAAAGAAATTGGCCACTAGACTGTACGCGACGCACCTCCACCGTTTATAATGCACTTTTAATGTGCCCAAAAGCAAAACTCTCCACTTGCATGGATTCTCCGGCCCACTGCAATCAATGTTTTCCTCTTTTAATTTTATTTTTATTTTTTTTCATTTATTCTTCTTGTTTTCAACTTTCGAAATTAAGTTTTTAAACAAAATATATAACTCATGTTTGGTATGGTCACGAAAACACTTATTTTATCGATAATATTTAACAAATACTGGAGTTTCTTCTCGACAGCATATATTGAAATCTTTGTTCATGATTCATGTATTTGAAATTAAAGTTTTTGGTATCTGAATTAGAGAGAAGAGAATAATTAAACATATTTCATTACACGATTCTCTTTTCAAATTATCATCATTCTAGTTTAGAGTAATAAACATGTCGTTTAAAAATAATTTGATGATTGAATTGTGTAGAAGAACAAATTTTTAGTAGTAGAATACAATCTCTAGAGTCACTGATTAGTGAGCTATGACTTAAAAGTTAAAACACAGGCTGATAATTAAACATGGGTTAATTTATTCAAATAATGATCATATTTTGCTATTTAAAAGAGAGAGAAGAATGATTAACTATTATTTAACAAATAAAGAAAGAATAAATAATTGTTTCTCTCTCTCTCTCTCTCTCTCTCCACCACCAAAAGTGGGTGGTGGTGGTGGCCTTTCAGCTCCAAATAGCAACATGCGAACATCACTATCAGTTATCACTAACTATTCGACATCTTCAGAGGCCGCCAATAAAGTAGAGTAGACCAATCTATTCATAATTTGATATACACACGGACAAAATCTCCACTTTACTTCCATATTACTCTTCTTTTTTCCAAATAAGTCTACGTGCTTCAATTTTTGTAAAAGGTACATGCTCCAAGACGAATCCAGTCAATATGGTTGTCAATGGGGGAGATGGCGTCGAAGCGTATGAGAAAAGTAGATGTGGGGGGTCAGCAGATCAGCAGATGGATGCTTGACTCCAATTATGTCTATTCATATACTATTTGTACACTTTATCTAAACTAGTGTTTTAAAACTCGAATTGATCTGATGGCTAAATCGAAAAATTTGTGATACGGCCAACAATTTGGTATGGATTATTCTATTAGATCGATATGTGATCGATCCAAGAAATAAAAATTAAAAAAAAAAAAAACAGTTGAATTTTTATAAAAAATCGATAACCCAAACTTATTCACCCGATGGGTCATTGCTGATTAAAATTCTAATTTTTTATTTAGAATTTCAATAATCTCTTACCTCTTTAGACTTTAACTTTAACTTTTTTAATTGTTAATTGTTTTTTCTAACATGATCTTTTGATTTCATTTTGAGAGTCTTTCAACTCTTGAGTTTTGGAGTAAATATTAAAAAATAGTGTAATATTAATGTAATAAATAATAAATATTGTCATTATTTAATTATTTTATATTTGATAGGAGTTGATCGGTCAATTCAACCACCAAGTGTCCAAGTTTGTAATTAAATCACTGACTCAATTACTCACATCTTCGTCCGAGTCCGTGTCTGTATTGGATTTGAAAAGTATGATCCAAACCCAACCTTAATTAATTACCGACCATTGAATTTAAAACTAAGTAATCTGCAGTAACCTCAATCAGCGATGTTTATATTTAAATAAGCAGTAAGCAGTAAGCAGTAAGCAGTAAGCACTGTCACAGACAAATTTCCAGATCCCACTTCCCCTCTTGCATTATAATATCATATTACACTTTCATAATTACGAATCTTATCATTCATAGGAAAAAACTATAGATTAATATTTTACCAAGATTGGTTAAATCTTAAAAATTATTAAAAGATCAAATAAGACAAAAGCACAAAATACTTATTCCAAATTGATTCTTTAATGATCGCAGCCTAGACCACCCCAAAACCCAATCAAGATTCCAACACCAATAACAGTCACCAAAAATCAATTAAACAATCACTAAGCTAGATTTTATATAATTAAGTAATGTTATTCATAATCAACTATTATTATAGTCATTTAACTGATATAATATTTTGAATGAGGCCCCAAAACTCTACATTTAAAATGACATATTAATTAATGCTACATAATTACCACATAAACTGACTACGGTAGTCACTAACTATTAATAGTATTATTCAATATAATTGGCATGTGTGTTATATATTGGAGGACTAAAAATACTAGATAGGATAACGGGAGATAGGCTCGTCAAATGTTCTAATAATCTATCATTATCTATGTATGACATTGAACACATGAAATATTTGTTTAATGTCATGTCCAATCCAGCCTAATCCAACTTTTAGCTCAAAGAGATTGATACCCCAAATAAGCTGTCAGTTGTGATGTCATTGCTTGAGAGCTGCTAGTCTGGTAATGCAGAAATGGATTGAAATTTCAACAGCTAACAAGGTGAGATCAGCTATATAAAATTATCCATGGTTTGATAGGCACAGGTTTCCCAAGTAAAATGACTATTAAGACAATTAAGTTTTTATTTGTAAATTGTAATTTTACTGTTGAGCACACCTGGACAGGTCACGACGTGGGGTGAAGCAACTCAATATCAGTAGAGTAACACTCGACCCTATAACATCGCTTGACAAATTTTGAATTAAAACACTAGGAAACTACACAAAAATAAAAAATAAATAAATAACTTAGCTACTATTATCAATGTCCAAACAACTTTGGACAACAGTATAATAGGCCATAAAAGAATCGAACAAAATTCTTACTTTCAGAGGCATAAATTTTAACAACTTCAAAAGAATTTAAACTACAACACAAAAAATTGCATCCTCATTCTTTTTCCACACAGTTTTTTTCCTGAATTCAGCTAATAGGTCTGAATTTTCTATAAACAAGAATCACTGAACAGGACAAGTTATAGCATAACAAAAGAGCAACACTGTTATTGTCACAGCTTAACCTCCACATCGACTCCGGCAGGAAGGTCAAGCTGCATCAGTGAGTCAATTGTTTGGGCAGTTGGGTAAAGAATGTCAATAAGGCGTTGATGAGTTCTAATTTCAAAATGGAACCTGGCGTCTTTGTGAACATGTGGAGATTTCAGAACACAATAGATTCTCTTCTTTGTTGGTAATGGCACTGGACCCATGGTCTTTGCATTGGTTGTCCTTGCAGCATCCATAATCTGCTTGCATGAGTCTTCTATCAAGGGTACCCAATATGACCTCAATTTGATTCTGATCTTCTGTTTAGGTGCCATCTGAGAACAAAATTATCCTTTCTTGATTATTCAAAATGATGCTTATGGTATTCAAAAAAAAAAACAAGAATTTAACTCCAAATAAGAACATAAAAGTTCTCAATTGGCACAAGCAGTTAAATATATCATCATATTCCTCAAGACAGCAGAATTACCACCTAGAACAAGATACAAAATGTTAAACATAGTGTACGGAGAGACTTGTTATGTTCCATGGCTATTTATAATTTATTATCAATGCAACTTCAGTCTCCTTGAAAGTATGGATATGGTGGTACCCATTCCATTCACGAATGAATGGCAAACAGATCATATTCACTGACAGGGTTAATAGATTAAAGGATCAATAATTGCACCTTTTTGTCTTCTCATGGATATAAACTAAACTTACTTCTTCACCTCCTTCAATCGGGTCATTAATTTTCTATGATCTTGTTGCCACTAAAATAAAATAACCAATCACCATTGCGCCCCCCCCCCCCCCCCCCCCCACCACCCAAGGCTTTTAAAATATCAGAAAGACATGAGAAACTGCGAACATAATTAAATAGGGCACAATTTTGTCTAACAAAGCATGTTGCAAAATATCAACTAAAAAGGATACGAAGTTTAGCAATTGTGGGGAAATAGTTTGTATAAACTGGTAAATTACCAACTTTTAGGCTTTTAGCAAAAAAGAAAAATGAGTAGACCCAGGAAGGCTAAGTTGGAATGCGACCTTTGCTGGCACATGGTCATCATATATTTATATGATCAAAATCATTAATTGGTGAATGAGAAGATAAGATCTAAGTGACCAAATGAATTATGGGAAAACTGAAAGTAGAAATGTGGTGGACAATTGATATCCTACATCCGAAGATAGAAAGTTAACAAATGTTGCATAAACATTTATAATGACCTTTGGATTTGGGTCATGAGGGGCATCGACATAGCGGAACTGTGATCAAACTATATAAGTTACACATGGCATAGAACTTTTTGAAGATGATTTTTGTACGACACCATGTCATTTCATTTAGTAATTCCTCTTTCCGACAAGGCTACAATAACAAATGTCTCTTGGACCAAATGTGTCTTTGAAACAAATTTGTCTTCTATCAAACGTGTCAATTCTGGACAGACATGTACTTTCAGACAATCACTTTGAACAACTATAGACGCCCATTTGGCACATCTTAAATTCAATCTGGTCCTTATTTTGCCATTTGTGTTCTAGTCTACTAAAATCTTTCTATTCTTGTTTAGTCACATATCTGAAAAAGGAGTACAAGAAATTCAATTCATCGTTGTCATAATTTGAAGTTGTTATAACCAACAGTGATTGTTGTATATAGCATTTTCGACGAAAGTCAGTGAGTTTAGTAAGGGGCAAATTCTTCTTGAAGGAACAAGAGTGAAACTCTTATATTCATCAAACAAAAACTTCTGCATCAACTCAAATTATTTTTTCTCTTTAATTGTGTTTGAATTGTTCATTTCATTTATTCAATATATATGTGTAATAGTGAATAAAACATACTCCTACCGTTGTGTATTAATTTTCTCAACAGCAACTATTCTAAAACCCAAAACCGAAAAGTTTGGAAAGCCAGCCAAGCCTTTGTCGAATAACACAGATTCATGAAGCAATGATAAAAACTTGTTAAGGAAAATGACATGCTTACACAGTGCGACAGCAAAACCTTCTCCATCCACAACCCCATTATCCCACTATGTTTACCTCGTATAACAACAAAATTATCGCTCCAGCCGCAATATTCAGCGTCTATAATTTATAAATGATATGATGTGCAATGTAATGCAAGTGGAGTGAATTCTAAGCTAATTTTTTTTTAGTACCTTGAATAAAGTAAACCCATTAAATTCTATGATAAAAGTAACAATCAAAGCAACAAAGAACAAAAAGCACAAATCAATGAGATATATAAATACATTGAGCAATCACACAGTAATTTACGCCGAAAAGTGAAGTTACCTTATCAGAATCGGCACCAGCACTCGGCATTGGAGCACCAGGAGCTTGATCCTACAAACCCAAATAATTAAACAAAAACCAATTTGGGAAAAATTATATATATATATATATATTTTAAGAATGCAAGAGTTAATAAAACGCAAAAAAATAAAAACCTCAAGGCTAGCAGTGTTAACATCAGATTCCAAGACTTCAGAAGCAGCGGAAGTTCTAAAAAGTGACAGACGGGACGATTTCGGAGCCTGTAATTTTGAAGAAGGCAAAAACAGAACAGAGAGCTGGGATTTGGAAGAAATATTGGAGAAATTGCATAGTGGAAAAAGTGTTGATGAGAGCGATGATGAAGAAGAAGAAGAAATACAATTCATTTTGGATTTGATTTTCGAATATTCAGTGATTTATTCAAAAGTCACTCTTGGGGCGTATTGAGATTCTCTGATTCTCATTAGGCTTATCCACAAAGTTAACGTTTTCATTTATTTTTATATTTTCTTCATTTATCCAGAAATATGTTTAACTTGGACATTTTTGCCAAGTATTTGATTTTATGAGAAAATATACCAAGTTTAAAGACAACCATTTTTTAACTTGATAGCAAATAATTTTTCTATTTAACTTATCAATCAATTTCTTTCTTATTTATTTAATTATTTTTTTTTTCTATACTATATATCTAGACCTGCTTCTGTCATTTATCTCTTAAATTTCTCTATCCTCGTCTGCCATCCTCTCCCCTTCCATCCCTTTACATTTCTTCCTATGTTGCTAAAGAGCTCGGGAGACTTCTAAGTAACATGGGGGAAGAAATTGAGTTGGGACGAGTAGACAAGGGAGCAAAATGGGAAAGGAAAAGTTGGTGGGATATTCCAGGAGAGGTAGGGGACAGGGCAACAAAGAGGCCATTAGTTGATGGATGAATTCGAAATTAAAAATAACAAAATGTCCCAACACCATTCCACCCGTTGCCCTGAATGGGGAAAAGGGGGCCCAACTCTTATTTTTCTTTTATTTCATATTTAAATAATATTAAAAAATTTAAAAAACATAATATCAAATAATTAAATAATAAATAAATAGAGAAATGGGATAAAAAAATTATATTTTAATCCCACCCCACCCCACCTCACCCCACCTCCCAAGACGGGGAATAGGGAGAGCCGCCCTGCCGGTCCCGTCCCCACCCCATAGCGATCTCTATTAGAATGATTGTTTTTAATAAAGAGATATATTGGACATTATATTTGTTTGTACTCATAAATATTTATATTATAAGCAGGTTAAATATCATATTCATTCGAACATTTCGTAAGACTACAATTTTTATCTATACATTTTGACCACTTTTATTCACACATTTCGTAAGATCCAGTACTTATAATCTACAAAAATCTATAAAAAAAAAAACATAATTAATGTGTAAATAAATCCTTTTGAAGGCCAAATGTCTTTCTTACTTCAATCATGAAAAAAATGACAAAAAAAAAAGCATACATCTCAAGGCAGATGCCCTGGTAATTATGCAGAAATGCATTCAAGCTCAAAATTTGACAATATCACAATATTAGAAAGATGGGAAGACTGGAAACCGCATGCAGGGACATCAGAGTAGTTATTTAGATCTCAGCATTCATTATGGACTTAGATTTTATTGAGTAAATATTGACAAAATACTCATCCATTACTAGCTATTATTCTTTACTATGCTTGAATTGTGTAGAAGAGGCTGAATCACATAGGCACACATACAGAGACACACATTGCTTGACAATTAGGGTGTGGGCAGATATTTTCTTGGCATGACTATTGGATGGACGAATCTACATTAGCTGATTAGCACCCACACTTGCCACATTATTCTATCCAGGTTAGAGACTTATTTGATTATACTGGATAGAACATTGACCGACTTCTTCAGCTAGAACCATATGTTATTGCTGAGTAGATAGGGTGTCACTGCTGAGGTGCACGATCAGATTATATAGAAAGATACTTCGGATGGTAGATTTGCTATCAAATCTGCATGGCAGCTAGTTCGCACCGGGCATACTATTCAGGCTGTATACAATATAATTTGGAGTTCTATTATTCCGACGATTGTCTCTTTCTTATGCTAGAGACTATGGCGGGGTCTTATCCCAGTTGATGTTATAATTCAGAGGTGAATTGGGAGTCATATGACTTCTCGTTCTCAGTGTTGCTTGGCTATTGAGACTATCCAGCATTTATTTATTGACAGCTGTATTGCTTATCAGGTTTGGTGACATTTTTCTGATATTCTTCATAAAACTCTTCTGCCGATAGAGGGTTTTTAGTATCGCTTCCAGTTTTGGCGTTTCTCGGGTCAGTTTGTCAGGTAGGGTCATATTTGCACGATCATTCCTCTTTTAATTCTCTAGTTTATTTGGATAACGATAAATGATGCAAAGTACCATGATATCTCTATGGAGCCGAGATGGATCATCTGGAGAGTATATTATAATATCTCCCTACTATATATAGGCCGTTTATTTCAGGCTATTCATTGGTGATGAGATATGGATATTGCTCATCTTTTTTTGTATCTTTCTTACTACTTCATCCATTCTTCTCCTGTTTTAGTTTACTGGCGTACTCCACCAATAGAATCTTACAAAGTCAACATCGATAGATGCGTCAAAGACGGATTTGCGAGTGGATGGAGGATTATTAGGGATTCATCAAGTTAGTATGTTCACACATTCTTTTCTTCATATGGCGAGTGCTCTATTATGGAGACCGAGCTCATAGCTATTCGTGATGATATCATTCTTGCTCAGATGATTATACTATCAAATTTATGGATTGAGTCCGACTCTACTTTGACTATTCACTGCATCACTAAAGGTGGAGGACCTTGGTCGATTTAGGCTACTCTTCGCTACATCAGACATTTTCATTCGACCATAATACTATTTCTCATATTTATTGCGATGGCAACCAGGTGGTTGACTTACTTGCTTCAGAAGATTGGGATCGTCGTTACTATTTCGAGTACAGTGCTCAAGATTTACCGTGACGTTACCGCAATTTAGTTCAGACTAATAGACATGGACTTCCTACAATTAAGAGTATATATAATTTTCTTTAAGACTATTTGTTTAAGAAATAATATCTCATTATTTATTGCTTTATTATTTATTCATTTATTTGATTGCTTTAACTTTTATGATTTGAAGTCAGATTTTATGCCCCCTCCTATGTATTTTTTATGAGTTATTTATATGTGCCCCCAATTTTTTGCCTGGTAGACCTGACAACCACACTGAAGATGTCATGGTGTGTCAAAAAATAATAATGATAATAATAATAATCTGAAAATGCTGCTCAATTGCGATATACAAGTTGATTCTTTGACTATGTAAGACTGAATAGCACAGAACAATACTAAAGAAGAAAAAACAGTTAAAACCCCATTCCATTCGAGTCCAGTATTGCACTGAACACGCTAGTGATACGAACAATTATAGCAGTAATGTCAACTGAGAAGTTCAAGAAAAAGTGTACATATTACAGGACCAATATATAGTGCACAGCATCACAGTAAAAGGCTACAAACCTAAAATACTGGAGGAGATACCTTGTCATCACAGAGATTCGAATCCAAGGGTCATCTCTTTACATGAGCAACGGCTAATTGACCGTGTTCATTCAAGATTGTAAACCTCGTTTTTGTATACCAAGTAACTCCCCAAGTGCTAAAAAGCATTACAATCTTCCATTACATACCTTTATGTACAGCTATCCTGATAACAAGGTAAACTCTAGTACTCTACCACCATTTCCTATTACCGGTACACTATGCAAGGGATGAGACAACATCGTATCTATGGACCATTCTATGTCATAACCTCCTTTGTTTCTGCTTCACATCTCGCCCCAGCAATCTCGAGTTCCACTAAATTGTCCTCTTTGCAGCCATCAACATTATCATCCTTGCCATCATCATTACAGGATTTGTCAACTATATTAGCATCACTAAGGTTATAGTCGGCATTGTCCTTTTCATCATGTTCATTGACATGATCAACGTTATTTCCCTTTTCTGGAATTGTAAGCGTTTGATGCTTGTCTTCGTTCGAGCAGTCATCTTTCAGGTGGTCAGTGGCCGGTGTTGTGCCTCCTAAATCACGGATCTCCTCTTCAACGACACTAAGTTTGACATTGGTAAGAACTTTATGACATGAAGTACGAGAATTGTCGGATTTGGTTTCCTTGACAATAGCCGGTGATGCCAAAAGCTTGGCATCTATGCTTGTTGCAGATATGAGAGAGAGAATGTTAGAATTTGGCTTGATATCCACCCACTGATCACCAATCCAATCTCTAGAAACTCTAAGGCTCTTTCCCTCTATGTTTAAGAATAAATCTTCACCTGATTCACCCAACGGAGAAAAAAAAAAAAAGACAACATCAGAGAACTCCATGCTGTATAGACAATATTTTTTCTTTTCTCCTATCTTGCACAGGGTGTGAGTGTCTGGGGTGGGTGGGGGTTTGGGGGGCAGTAATCTAGAAATCAGAAAGGGGGTAAAAAGAAAGAATATTGAAAGCATAAAGTTATGAAACAAATTGCAAACGAAGACAAACCTGGAATATAAACTTCTTGATTTCCATTTTCACTATCACTAGTGCCAGATATGACCCCTTCCCACCAACCATCACTCCACCAGGTATCAACTGGAGCTCCAACCTCAAAGGTATGGCTCCCTTGATCACAAGGACAGGCAGGCCTGATTGTTGGACGACCAGGATGTCTCATTCCCAGTTTATCAGTCCTGGCCAATCTATATGTTGGGATCCATTCCTGCAAGTTAAAGAATACATCAATAGTGTTCCATTCTTACGAGAGACATTTATAAATCAAAAAACTGGCCAGTTGTCCCTGTGATCAATAAAATGCTTCCAAGATATGAAGATCAAGCTTTTACAACCTTTTGAGTAGAACTCACCCTCAAAATCTAGCTATTAGGGGGAGAGTGCCCAAGAGGTTATAAATCACACATCCAAAGTCCATACTTTCGATATGGGACAAGTCCCATAAATTACAACAGGAACCATGACAAACCACCACGCTCCGCGATCCCCGCGCCCATGACTGACTTTGCACTAGCCCATGACTAGTCCCGGACGAACACTGCTATGCCGACGTCACCATCCGCGCCGCTCGACTACAACTGGAAGATGTGGTGCCTGCTCTCATACCATTTTTACAACTTTTTTGGTAGAACTCACCCTCAAAAACTAGCTATTAAGGGAAAGGTGTCCAAGAGATTATAAATCACACATTCAAAGCCCATACTTACAATATGGGACAAGTCCCATAACTTACAATAGGAACCATGACACGAGCATGTTTGGCCAAGCCTAAAATAGAAGTAAACTCCTTTTTTCAAGTAGTAGGTTCAGGGATGATGCTTTTAAAATAGCAATTTTTGTACTAACAGTTTGAAAAGGAGTGACTTTCAAAGAGAGAAACAAATATGTTTGGCAAAAAGAGTTACTTAAGTGCATGTTTGGCAGTGTTGAAATTATTTTTTAAGGACTTATAAGTTATGGGTACCAATAGATAAAAAGTATGTTTGACCAATTTCACCTGCTTAAATTAAAATTCAAACTTAGCCAAACATGCAAACTTTTAAAGCTACAAACATGTTTGGCTAAGCTTAGAAGCCACTTCATTTTTATTTTAGGCTTAGCCAAACACGCTCTTATAAAATGTATGTAAGCAACATGTTAACCAAGTTAAAATACACATTTCAGAACAGTTACCAAGAGCGTTTGGTGGTTAAAACCTCCTCATTATCAAGTTGAAACATCTATCTTGGAAAACTATAATCACACGTGACACGCCACAGGTAACCTTCAAACTAAACTATTGGTACTTTAGTTAAGTGACCAGATTCAGAATTGATTCCAAAGAAAATTTAAGGGAAATTTTTCTAACTAGTCGATCTTTTTTGGCCAAAATGAAATTTGTCTCCTGCCAAAAAAATCATTAAATATGGCCATTCAATTATTTTGAATCACTATAGTGCCTTTTTATTAAAAACTCTCGTCGCTTTGCCTAGTTTGACGAGAATACCTAGATGGCTCAAAATTCGTGCAAGAATGAAGTGTGTTTCTAAATGGACTAGAAATTCTCGTCAAAAAACTAGAATTAGTAGATGGTTCAGAATTCGTGCAAAAAGGGGAAGAATTTGGCAACACTTTTAAAGAGAGAAGGGTATATTTGTCAAAAATATCAAAATAAAAAATAAAAAATGGATAATATTTACAAACCCAAAAGTAGTGGACAAAATTCATTTTCTCACTCTAAAAGTGTCCTATGGAGGAAATTTCCTCAAAACTTAATCCTCCATAGTTGTACTCCAAAGTTCTAATTGATTAATCTAGCCTTGATCGTTGTATCAAAAGACTTGTCAATTCAACATGCAATTCGTCGTATACTTTATAAAGCATGTGGTAGGCTGGTAGAACATAATACAAGCATGCAGGGGTTGCACATAGTTGCAACAGAGCTGATTCTGACATTAACATCTTTTTCAGAACCACTGATTTAAACAACATAGTAAAATACGAAGCACTTTCATAAGCTTTAATGAGATTCCAGCAATGATATCTAACCAATAATCCACCAACAGGAAACAATAAATATTAAGATAAATTACTTGAACCCTATTTGATCTTCCTTACTAGCGACAGTCACCATGATTTCTCCGTTCTTTTGATTTTCTTGACGAGTATAAACATAATTTAAGGAGATATAGGTGCCTACTCATACCTCAAGATTGCTGCAACTATCTTCATCTTTCACATCATCATATTGAATTTTCATCTGCTTCCCAGAAACCTCTAAAACTGTGCACCTGAACCAGCAACCTCGAATACCACTATCTTGGCAAAGAAACTCTATCTTGTCGTTGACCTTAAAAGTTGGAGTATGCCAAACGTGGCCTTCTACATGCTTGAAAAAATTTGGCTTCCTACCCAGCAAACCATACTTCAATTTCTTGTATGATAATTCACGTGCTTCCTTCTGATGATCTCTGCATCTTCTGCTCCTTTTAGCTCCCACTTTTACATCATCTTCAGAGCTGAACTCTTCTTCCTCAAAAAAGTCAGGACTAAAACAAGAGAAAAATGGTTGATCAAAGTATCCACGCAACTTACTTAGCTTGAAAGGCTTCACTCTATTGCTCTTGAATTGTCTGAAGCAAAAATGTACTTTTCCTACCAAATCATGGGGAAAAACAGCCAAGCATTTCTCGTAATGTTCACCAGTTAAGACTATAGCGGGACCATCAACACATTCTGCACTGATGACTTGTACATATGGGGTGATGAAAACTTCTTTAGGATGAGGATTCCGTAAAGAAACAATGCCCCTGACTTCTCTATTATGGTGAAACCATCTCACTTTCACCTTTTTCTGGCACTTTCTATCTTCATACATATCTTCCAAGTAGGCAATATAACGGTTTTCTTTTTCAGCCATTACAAAGACGAATGACTGTACCTGAACAGGGAAGGGCAAGGGAAAAAGTTTGAGAGAGTTTCAGCTTCACAAAGCCATAATCAGTAATTATTAGAAGACAAATAAAGGTGAAATAGAACTCCAAAAATAACAGTGTAATAACACTTGAGCATGCTGAAAGTAAATTTACTGAGGCAAATATGGTATCCATTTAAAGTTTGCAATACATTCACGTCTCAATTTAGAATGAGAAGCATGAGTGCTCAGTTCTGAGCCTGCACGGATGGAACAAGAGACGTCTCCACCGCATGAGCGTGAATGGAAGTGAAGATTCAAAATTAACGAGTGTTTACAGGATAGACATAAATGCAGGATTTAAAAGGGGCCATTTTGAACCTGTGTCGCCCGGACACGCTAACACGTGATTTTTCGAAAATGCACCAACACGACATGTTGATTAAAATAATATTATTTTTTTTAATTCTTTATTTTTTGTTAATTTTATAGTGTAAAACAAACCAACTATTGTATACTTGTTGCGTCAAATTTCTTAATTTTTTGTTGCATCAAATTATTAACTTTATATTCTGGTAAGACAGATGTGTGTTCTTCCAATTTTACTTGAAGTCATGGCTCAGTTGGTAATTTCATGGTTAAAAAGTGCCTGATTTTGCCAAAAGGCCGATTTCTTTATGGATAAAAGAAGCCAATTGTTTCGTTCATTGATTAACAAGGCAGGCCCATTGTTTTATTCAATGGCTATAAAGCCCAATTGTTTTATTCAATGGTTAAAAGCTCAATAGTTTTAATGGGTAAAAAGCCCAACGGTTTATTCAATCAGTAAAAATGCTGATTTCTTTTTTCCCAAATTGACAAGACATTTAATAAGGAAAACACGTGTCTTTCTGTTCAAAAAGAAAGAGAGCTAGGGTTTCAGACTTTTTTCTTGCGCCAACACTGATGAAAGAGCCAGCAACATCTAACACTGGTTGCCAGATCGCTGCCTACTCACGACGCTGATAAAACAATGCTCGGGTTTGGAAATGGAGAATGAAGATAAACTAGGTTAGTTCCCCATTTTTCCAATTACTTTAAACAGTCACGGCGTGCCGGTGTCGGTTTTATGGTGTGTCAGAGCCGTGTCAGGGATGTGTACACCAGTTAAAAAAAATGGTCACGACACCTTGTGCACCCGACACATGTCGACAGCATGTTAGTGTCCGATACATGTCAGACCCGACAAGCTTCCGGTGCCGGTGAAAGCTTGTCCGTGCTTCCTAGCTCAACAATGATAGACATCAAAAATATTCGCGTGCATTATATTTTATGCATGCACAGTTTGAAGATTACATCCAATATATTGTATTGTTAAGTACTAATAGATGAATAGAAGCATACCGGTATCGTAATCCCATTCCTGTAAAATGCTGGGTAGTGCTTGAGCTGTTTACCACAGGTCCATGCTACGCCTGACCATACTATGTCTAAATGATGAGCTTTCAAATTCCTTGACACACGGCCCTTTTGGGCAGGCATATGGGTCTGTCGAGCATTGATTTCGGGAGCAGGATTCTCTTTTGGTGACACTGTCATTAATGAGGATAATAAGGTGCTAAATTTTGAACTGATTTTTAAATTATTGGCATTCCTTCACATATATAACATGCTAAATTTTACAGCACCATTGGTCTGGCTGGCATTTAAAGGGGTGCAGAGAAGATCAAGAGTTCATATTTCAAAACTAAAGTTTTAAACCAAAAGCAAAGATATATGAATAGAAAAACTTTTTAATGAATAGATGTTCAGGAGTAACAGATATGAAAATACATATACTCCATTTCATGAGAAATATACTGAATAGTCCATAAATTAAATTTATTTGTGCAGGGTACGAAGTCAAACAGGAATCAGACATCATATTCTGAATTTTGCAATCATGATACTAAACAGATATTAGAACAATAAAAAGTGGGTCAAAACAGTGTTAACAAAGCATAAATTTTTCCAAGTTCTAAAGTAAGCAACATATAAGGACAAGATCATAATCATGTATCTTCTAATCTAGGAGTACTCCTGAATGCTGTTAACGAAGGAAATCATCGGGCACGAGATGCCGCATTTATTAGGTACCATGACATGATGACAAAAAGCAAATGTTGACCTAACATACTAATTATTACAAAACAGAGTGATATTTTTTTTCTTTTGACATCATATAAGGCATGTCTATTTTATCTACAGAATAACAGCAGCAACAAAACTAAAATAGAACACTGGCAGCTATATTTAGAAAACATGCATATGAAAATAAGGCTTAAGTCATCATTATCATATATCGGTACCATAAAAAGAGAAAAAAGGAAAAAGTGAACAATGATCAAAGGTTGGTTGCCCCCAACTCTTTGAGATTCCAACTTTTCTTTATAATAAGCGTAGTTTTCTCATCTACCAAGTAGAGGTAATACTTCCACTCTATGTATACTTTAAAAAGTACCAAAATGTTAACGTTATGGAGTGCAATAGCCAGAAGTATTATACAGTTCACTTAACTTTACAACAAAAGGATTAAGGATTGAAATAAGTAGAACAAAGAAAAGAAGATATAAACTTTAGCCCGTGAAATTATCATAAATGAAACTCTTATCAGATAGAGACCCACTGATATCTCCATACAAGCACAACCAGAAATCACTTTTTTTTTTATACCAGTATGCAGAGAAAAATTCCTAAGCATTCTACATAATCATTAAGCTTGATTGGAACTCAACGACATGATTTTCATAGATACATAAGGGCCAACTAAATTATCCAAACTTCAAATTGATCAACAATGCAAGAAAGATTGCAATGGGGGAACTCATTGTGGAAGGTGAAATTTCAATGAGACTACTTAGAACATTGAATCATGTAGTTTCAGTCACAGAATTTTTAAAAGAAAAAAATTGGTTCCTTGAAGAAATTGTCAAACCCAATTAAAGTTCAGAAAAGATTATCAGAGAAACTAAGTATTGTTTACTAAAAGATCACAAATCAAGCACAATATTCAACTAATTCAACCTTCAAATTCCCCATTAAATTCATAACGGAAAAATAAGAGGTGGTCTTTTCCAAGATCATGACTTGAAGAAGTAAAAATTCACAACAATTGCAAGAAACAGAGATTTGATCGCTAAAAGACAACAAAGGAAGTAAACCCTCCAAGAGTACTAAGATATACATACTTGGGCAATCCGCTTGTATATGCTGCTTTGACAGCATAGAAGTGAGCCAGTTCACAACCTCTCTCCTTGATCTCCATCTAAACCCGGCATGGACCGAGTTCTTGGCAGCGTGGGCATTCAAGAACTCCTCAGAAACAACATAAAACATGTGCCTAACACTCCTCTCAGTACCCACAACAGCAAGAATGGATTCCCCTGAATTATCCTTCAAGAAATAGTGTACCACACGATTGCCCCTCTCTTTTGACACATATTGCTCTTTCCACTCTACAAAGTAGTGCTCAGTTGCAGCCATATTTTCGTAATAAAAGAGAACCCTTGACTGGAATTAACCTTGACAGCCCATCAGATTACCCAGAAAACCCTAGTTTACAAAGTTAAAGGTGTTCCCAAGACAATACTGCAAAAGGGAACTCGCTAGAAAAACTAAATTAGCTATAAAGCTACAATCGTGGAAAAACTCAAAGAAAAACCGCAATCTTGATGATCTCTTTGTTAATTTGACTAGGCCAGGAGAACTTTCAAAACTTCCAGCCCAAACTCTCTTCGATAAACCTTAAGAGAACTATGATTGTGAAGATCTGCTAAAATATCGGCAAGCCAAGTCAACGGAGAAGAGCAAGAGACCGAAGAACCATAAATTTTCCAAGACTTCTGCTGAAGAACATAAATCATCAAGAAATCGAAATGGGCATCTATGCTAACATCAGAAAATACAAAATTAAGCAAAAAATACTGGGTTGTAAGTAGTTCTCATAGTTGAAGAAGCCCGGTGATTATCGAGTTGTAGAGGTTCAAAAAGAGGCAAAAACACAAGGTTGCGTTTGATTTTTGGACTGCAAAAAGGTCAATCAACCAACAGGGGAAGAGGGAGAGGGAGAGGGAGAGGGAGAGTGAGAGACATGTGAGAAAAGATGGGTGGAGAACAAAAAATGTTGGTAAACAGAGAGTTGGTGAGGCTTGAAACATACATTCCTGTTGCAGAAGACGGAGCGGGGAGGGAGGGTAGGAAAAAAGGTTAAAATTATCGTATTGATATTTTCTTAGGAGGGCAATTTGGGGTGACGCTAAACATCAAATGGTGGGACCGATCCCAACAATATGGAAATTATCAAAATGAATTAATTATTTAGTTACAGTGGTTGGGTGAGTGGGTGATTTTTAAGTAATTGGCAAACGTACTTGAAGATAAATTGACGAATTTTCATCAAATATTCTAATTTATTTCCGCTAATTCTATTTTTTTCAATTTTCTTTGTCGCCTTTTATCATCCATCTTCTCCTCTTTGTCCTCATCCTTGTCATGACATGATCAACCCCGACCGTATTAACATAATTATACTTATGATACTAAAATTAAATATAACAATCAACAAAAATAAAATAAAAAAATAACATGATAGTTGAAGTAATATCTAATGTTTTACCTAATTTAAAACTCTGTAGATAATACACATAAATAATTAAGTTCTAGTAGGAACTCGCATGATAAATACAATTTGCTTAAAAAACTTCGAATATCATTGTACATGCTCCATATCACAGAATGTTCTCAAGCAATCAAGGAGATACACCGTACACGATTCACCAATATCCTTTTAAGAAATCAAGAAGATGATATATTTTAAAGAAGACGAAAATAATGTCAAAATATCAATAATAAAAATCGTAAAATCGAAATATCAAGAGAATAACATATAATATAAGCAGAAGCAGAGTATAGGATTGCACTTTGCAAGAGTTATTAATGCTGCCCGCTTCAAAAATTGATTTTCCACAAATGATTGGCGAAGCACCCTGCCCAAAAGGTTAAATCAAGACCAAAAATACCAAAACCACAATGGATCAACCATACACATGCTTTCAAAAGATGGGAAAATTCCAAGGTTCGTCAACCATACAGTCCACATTTCTAGAATACTCGGAGTGTCTCTCGCCCAATTTTAGAAGCCTCGTTTGCAAGAGCTGATTTACAAAATCCCAAGTGCTATCTGTGATCATACTTCTTCACATAAACATCTGGCAGCAGATAATGTTAAGCATTGTTTGTACGTCCATGATTTATATCGATAGCCTCCAAAAACTGGCCTACTCCAGCCTAGAATCGTATTTGGAGGAAAAATTCATTTATCTCTATGATTGTCGTGGTTTCTCCAATCACCTGATGTATAGTTGCAGTGAAATACTATTCAACACATTGATAAGATGAAGAACCCAGTCTGATGGAAGAGAATATGAAGGAGAACGCTTGTCTGACAAAATCAAAACTTTCATATCTCCAATGCTACGAGGGACTGAATCACCAAAAGATGGAAACTGGGTGCATCAGTAGAAGGAATCACAAAGATCGATGGAATCATTCTAAGAAACTAAAAACTTGAATTTACCTCAAGTGCCAAGATTGGGCGCTGGAGCAGCCACGGGCGGGCCATAAGAATATCTCCACTCCTCACATGCCGCACATTTCTCTAACTTCACACTATTCTCCAGAGTACAAAATTTGCACGACCAGACAACATTTCTCAAGTTCTCGTCTTTCGGTTTTTGGCTTCCACAGAGCTCACATATTGGAGCTAGTGGCTGCAATGGTCAGCAAAACATGACCTTGTAAATGGAGAATCACAGTAAATCAAGACTACATGACACATGACACATGACATCTGAAGTAGTAAAAGAGTGAAATCAACCTTATCCTGATTGTGAGACAAATTATATAATAATGCCATTGCAGGTTTGTCCAGTGTCTTTTTAGTTTTTAAGGGTACTACCAGTGTTCCATAGAGCGCAAGGAACACAGAGCAAAAACATAGAAAACCTTGACTTTGACTTCCACAAATATAAAAACCCCTTATCATATTGAAACAGAAGTAACGCACACGGGTCATGATAATCTTGGAATTCCACTTCTCAAAAGTATTAAGAAATGCACATTCCACAAATTCTAAATGATTCTCGTGCTTCAGCATTACTTTGACATCATATTCAAATTATGATTCTTAAATGAATTGATAGAAGAAAACATTTTATTAATTACCAATCAGTTGAGATGGTGAAGGAAAATCATCTAATTAATGAGGGATTCAGTATCCAATGTTACAGCTACAGCCACTTTATAGCATAATATAGGTAAACTTTCAGGAGAATCATAAAAGTTTAAAATAGAGAATGTTTTGCCTTGTAAAGCTATACAGAAAAGAATGTAAAGGAATTTATGAAGGAAAAAAAAAAAGTGAACGCTCACCGGGTTAAACAAAGTGCACGTCGTACATTCCCACATTTTGAACCCATCCTTGCCAGGTACCAAACCATGACCATAGATGGATTGAGGAGATGGAGCAACTTCAGATAAATTCACAGAATTAGATCTTGGATTACTTTCTGATGACTGCATTCCTGACTTCTCCTCCATGCTACAAATTTTATTATCCAACATTTCATCGTGACAAGAGCTGGAACCAGATTCTGCAGTAACCTTGGTCAAATCTATAAAAGTGGATTGTAGGTGACCATCCAAGGACTGGGGTGATGAAACATTGTCTGATTCACGACTTCTTTTTCGAGATAACACATTCATATCCTGTCCATCTAATCCACCATGAATACTTGACTTTCCAAAGCTAAGTCCTGTATCCGAAGGCTTCAGTAAAGAATTAGTACGGTCATTTTCTTCAGATACATCATAGGACTCCGAGCCACACCAAATATTATCCTGTAATCTCCTTTCTGCAGCCATTGCAGCAGCTTGTATTGGGCTAAGTGCAGCTTTAATAGAAGTATCTCCACCGATGCGTTTAGGTCCAGATGGCAGCAGCAATCCAAGACGTGATCGCTTTTCAGCTGCAGCCAATGCAGTTTGGCGAAGAGATGAAAGAGGAGGCTTGGCCGATAATCCCCCCAAACGCCTTCCAGGAACATCAAATCCCTCGCCTGTTCCACTTATTCCCTTATTCATGAGATCTTCGCATTCCTAGGTATGTTCATAATGACGTTGAGTAAATACAAAATACAGAAGGGTACCAAACCATAGATGCAGCAAAGAGAGCACACTAGCAAAACTAGAAACTTGAAATTCCAGGCTTTCTTGTAGAGCTTACATTCAGAAAGGGAAAATATAAGGAAACAAGAAACATCGACACCAGAATAATGATGTAAAATAGGAATCCAACAGCTTTTCAATCATGGAAGCACGTTTTTGACATAAATTTTCCTACATTTCTGTTCCTGTAAAAGTAGATTAGTATCATCTCGTTTACTCATCTTCAGTTCCTATATCTTGATTATACTTCAGCATAATGCTTCTGTTCTAACTATAGCAGTAGAAAGAACCGGAATTAATTCTCAACATCTAGCAGCTTCATTTGGTATAACAAATAATTTATAAACAACCTCTTACCTTTCTAATTTCATCCCAGAGCTTGTAGAAACTGGCATTGTGAGGGCCGTGAACATTGTGACATAGCTCATGGAGCATTGTATCTAGAATTTCATTAAATGGGTAAAATTGATCATCTCTGTTTGGTCTCCGAAGCCTCAATTTTACATGTATTCCACTTCCTACATTCAGACCCAGGAGAGCCGAGTTTTTTGGACTGCAAGGTTATATCTCGTTACAATCCACTTTATTAATAGTAAAAATGACCAAACAAAACCAACAACCCAGAAATCAAACCCGTCTAATCAACTTTTAAGAGATAAAAATGGAAAAAATGTTATTACCAGAACTCGGAGAGAAGTTTGACTCTCCAATTGTGTTTATGCATAATAGGTTGAACCTGCTTGGCGACTCTCTCCAGAATCTTTCGAGCTTCCTCTTCATTCGGCTTTCGTTTTAGAGCCTTGATTTCCCATATCTTATTCAAATCCCCCAAATTCATCGTTTCCAACCCAACCCTAAATTCTGGTAAACAGAAATTACAGTCGGAGTATATGGGATTGCGCAATCATACTGTAAATTCAGAGGATTAATTACCAGGAAGAACGTACCAAGTCCTTGATTCTTGGTCGAAATGGATTCAACTTGGCACGGCTTCTTGTACACGGGAACCAACTAGGCGGGAATTTGAATCTCCGTCGGTTCACTACGGTTCGGCATATTCATATTATTCATTCATTGGATCATTCCACGTCATTTTTTTCCGTAATTTTTCATTTTAATCCATAAAACTTGGCTAAATTACAAGTTGACCCCGGAAGTTTTGATCAAAGACATTGAAGTATTGAGATCAAGGTTTTAAGACATTTCGTTTAAACATTTTGTGTAGTAAAGCACAAAGGTCAAACTTCAAATCTTACAAGTTTAAATATGTCCAAGATAATGAAATATTTTTTTTATTTTTAATATTATTGTAAGTATAATTATTTTTTATTTAATCAATCTATTTAACTTTTAAAAAACATAAAAAATTGGACAAAAATTAAAAAGGCATTCGCCTTTTGCCACCTACACCTGCATTAGGAGGTCAAAAATGAAAATGACCCCTTTTTTACACTCTTTCCCTATGTTAACATTTTTCCTCACACCTTCCACCTAGACCTTGCCTTTTCCTGCTTTTAAAACACTGATTGAGATTATATTTAACAATAATTATAACACCATCCTCAAAATAGTCGATATCGGCTAGAGTTCAACAACAAAACAAGCCATGGACGAGATGAGTGGCAGGTCCTCCATTCTATTATGCTTTAGATTCACGAAGGGTCCACAAAAATCTATTTTGACTGAAGAAAATGGATCACAGCTCGGCCCAAAAAGCCTCAAGATGTGTCCAGATTTAACTTTTTCATAAATCCTGTTATTTGACATTAGAAAGTGACAAGAAAATGGAACTTAAATTCAATACACCAAAAGAAGTGGGTCCGACCTTGGCAGCTAAAAAATTGTATTTCACATTGATCAAAGGGGAAAATTCGTAAGCAGGCACAATACAGGTCAAAAGAAAGAATAAAAATTGTTGGAACATAAAATGCAATTAGAGGGATTTGGGAGAGTAATAACACTGTTCTACAGAGCTGAACGTGACCTACACAAAATGGCTTGCAATTTATGACATCCATTTCATAGTCAACCTGTTTTCATCTATAAAGAGTTGGTTCTTATGATCTGCACGAGCTGATTCCACGTCTCTAACGTTGCCAGAAACGACCATGCTGCTTCTGCCCTTGCATGCGCCTGCACCATTGAGACAAATAAGTTAAAAAGCATTTCCGGTATTCCAGCACGTAATCCCATCATTACCAAGAAAATTCAAGAATTGGTGCCAACTGACAATCCACTATATGCGATGGAGAAGATAACTGACTTTTGATGCTCTTTAGATCGTTCAATGAACTCTTTGGCAATATCACGACCCTGGTATGAAGCTAGAACAGTTCGAATATCAGCTGGTCTGTGTTTAGCCACATCTGCAGTCAAACAAAGTGGTCCACATTTAATCAGAAACAATTGGGTGTTAAATTTCACACAAATCATCAACTAAATCAGGCTAGTTGCATAAATAATCCCGTACAGAGAGGATGCTTACATTCAAGGAATGGAATAAGATCTAAAAGTGCAGTATCTTCTGCTTCGCCTTGCCATGGTTTTACTGGAACAGCATTTTCTGGCTGAAGGCTACTTTCTAAAGCATGACCACTAATGTAAATAACCTTTGCAGGATCCCTATTAAGCTTTGAAAGGTCCTGATAGCAGGAATCACAAATTAACCACAAAAACATTGAAATGGACCTATTAAACTGCAGTATAGAGTTGAATTTTGGTATAGAAATGCTATGATATGTATCTTTCTTGGTTCTTCATAATTAGACCTATTAACAAAATTAACTTATCTAGTAGAATTGCATCATCAAGCACAAAACATTCCAATGTGGGAAGTTGAAGTGGAAGGAACATAGACTTTGAGTACAGTGATGCCAGGAGAATAAGAAACTTTGTCATGTCTGAGCAGCACAAATACAATTCATAATGAAGAGTTCGTTAAATTTATAATCATGTATAATTATCCTTTTCCCCAAAAGTGGCAGCCTTTATAACATAGACACTTTAGTCTTTTTTGCTTGATCTAATCAGGTAAACATAATGTTGGCCAGGGACAATTACAATTCCGTAAGTTCCTATCAGGAGAGGTTAGGTTAGATGGAGTCATGGAGAAATATGCAAGACGTAACATGCATTATAATTAAGTCATCGTTTGCATTACTCTTCAATTAGTACATTAGCATGTATTTTTTGAAACAGGAAAAGGAAGTTTGACATCCTAGTTAAATAAATTCAGCTAGCATTGTGTCAAACTCCGAAATCTTGATATGCTCATAATACATATATCTTTCTTCTTTTATAAGAAGACCTGTCCCAAAAAGCAATGGGTAATATTGCCTGATCATGCACATGAAATACAACACAGGAAGTTCAAGAAACAGGATTTTCAAATATGAGCAAATGGTGCAAATTGATTAGGGTATGAAAGTCTCTAACAACATGAACAAATTTCGCCATAAAAAAATTTCTAATCATTTATAGTTAACCTTTTCCTTAAAAGAGACAGCATATTCAGTATAGATACGAAATCATTTTGTTGGATGTAATCAATGTACTGTAAAGAGAGACCATTTGCAAAAAAATGACTACAATATCAGGATTTCCTGTCAAATAAAGGCATTGTTGCTCTATGAGAAATAAGAGAGAACGTGCTTACCCTATAATGCTTGCCATCAACATATCTTGTTGCACCCCTTGAAAGCCTATAACGAACACAGTGTTTGGGATCCAATGTTTCAATAACAGGATCAACATACTGCAAACGCCACAGGCAGACATTTTAAAATATACCATACGTGAAAGGAAGTAATATAACTGTGAAAGGGAAATATTTACCATACTCAGCTGGTCTGAATATACTACAATTTCATAAAACTGAGCTAAATGCTCCAGAAAGGCATCTACACCAGGTCTTTTGAATGTTCTCCACCCTCTGTCACGCTTTAAAAGGAGGAACAAGAAAAGGATGAGAGAAAAACATGTGAATAACTATTATCAATGGACTCTAAGACCAATCCTCATACCAACATCCGAGGCCCGACACACACTACTAAAAAACCAAAATAAAATGAAAGAGGTGTTGAATGAGTAAAATATCGAGTGTGATACTCAAGCATGAGTTTCATATTTATGCCACAATCTAAATTTCAAGGAAAGATGACAGCTGCAACAACACCGTAAGAAGAAAATAACAAAAAATGGAGCCACACCTTCCAATCAGAGTATATCAATGTCTCATTCAGATCAAGAACAAGGGTAAATACATGTTGCTCCAGAGGGTGCAAGTCAGGCAGGAGCTTATCTGATGTTGGTTCAACAAAACCCTAAATGAAGCAAGAAGACATCAAATATGTTCCGAAATGAAATAAGTGACAAAAAGGTGATCAAAATAGGCATAAACTGAGACTTTGAAACTAATGAACAAGAAAATGAAATTGTGAATTACCCGAACTTGCTCTTCAGTTAACCTCCTTAGATCAATGTAAAGGTCAACTAACTTAGCAGGCACTGCAATATTGCAAATAGGAATAAAAATATGATTTCATCTACTGAAAAACATAATTTAATCTTAAGGAAGTGATGTTGTCAAACAATCCCACGCAAAATACTAAGCAATTGATAACTATTAACTTTTTAATCCTGCAGATAGAGAGTGAAAACATGGCAACATACAGGAGAAAGAACACACCCGTCATTGCAGCAGACCGAAGTAAAGCTTGAAATTTCTGCATCAACAATTTGTAACAGAAAATTATTAGTTCACGCTTCTTGAATCAAACACTACTACAACTTAGGGAATATGTGCTTCCCAGATGAACATAACTTGGATGGCCTAGCAAGGCACACAAGGACACACATAGTGGATAGATAGGAAGCCAAACTGATAGCAAGTTATATCCATCAACACATTTCACTGTGCTACATCGTACCGATACAGGTCTCTAAACAAAACAACAACCTTTCAATGCGCTACACCATATCGATAAAACACGTTCTCTTTTTAGTCTTGGTTGTTGCAATATCATTACCTCTCAACTAAACATAAACATTGAGTCACAAAATATAGAAAAAATTAGAATTAATTAGTGTATATTATGTGAGGCATGCCCCTGAATTGTACCCAAATTATTGACTTTTTGGAAGGCTTAACTTCTTCAGTTGTGTTTTTTCATTTTCGTTTCTTCTCTTTCTCTTCTGCTATTATTCTTGGGCCTCCTTAATTACCTTTTCAACTAGAGGGTTGTACAGCTTGCCCTCCATCTTCCAGATCTAGATTGGTTTTGGGCAAAGAGCAGTGTTGTGACTCCCAATTATTTGTCCACACGATAGAACTATCATAATAGTCCTCCAACTATCACATTTATAATGGCATACAACTTGTTGCAGCATATTAATGTAATTTCTAGATATATAGTATGTGAAATACTAAAACATCCTTCATACATGTCAAATTCAATTTTCAGATAATTTCCTGTTCAAATAATGACAATGTAATAAAGCAACACGAAACGAATGAACCACAATCATAATAACAACACAATTTCTGATTAACAAAAAATAATATTAGAGACGGACGTTTTCAAACCCAACCCCTCCTTTTTCTCCACCTCATTTTTACCATGTGCATGTTGTGGAACTACATCCCATGTATTCGCTTCTTCAGAAAAAGATTGCGTATTTGTTCGGAGAGGCAAGAGGAAGAGAAAATGAAAACAAAAAAGCTACAAATCAAAATTATCAATCTAGCATGCTGCTTAGTAATTAGCACCAGCTACATCGACAATTCTGCTCGTAACATAGCACCATTTTCTGGACACTAAGAAAGCATAATTATTAAGTTCATCACTATATTAAGCTTGTGAAATTCATGTTTAGTAGACATACACTAGTCAAACTAGAGTGTGCTTTGGACTCACGTCAAGAGAGGATGCATCATCCCCAACAGTGTAATTTGCAGAGGTGCGAAAAGCCTTTGTTTTCTGATCAACTTCGTCCAAAGTGTATGCTGCCAATAATGACATGTCAGTCAATTTTTTGTTAAACAAATGCACTGAAGTATCAATTATACTCAACAGTGACTTAAACTTTTTGGCTCTCATTCCAAGATGTAAGCCCTGCGCTTCACTGAAATGTTTTAGATTCTTCTCATTTCAAACCAATAGCCATACTACCGAGTACCCGTATTACATCTGAGATGCCAGCTGACAACTTAAATCATCTTTAACAAGCATGCCAATAAAACCAGACTTTCGATTTATTTTTTTTAAGTGAAGCTAGAAAAACAAAAGGCACGCAATCATAAAACAGAAATAGTGAAGCCTGAAGTGTGGGAACTCTAGACATTTTATTCTAATTGATTATACATATGCATCACAAAAGAAAAGAAAAGATGTGTAAGTGCTTTTCATGAATGAAGCAACTCCAAAAAAGAAAGAAAGAAAGTAACAGAGAAGAACAGAGAAGGAAATGAAAGTGAATATTCCATGCAATGGCAGTGTCTGCACAAGCGGCTTTATTGTTGGGCCATGTAATCACTAGTTACCACTCCATGGTAACTATGGGTGAGGTTGGAATTTATCACATGGGTAACATTTAGGTATAAATACCTTGGTGTGTACAAACAATGTTAAGAACTACGAAAACATGTGCATATATATTTACATATACATACATGCAGTTAAATTGAATTAAAGAAATATTTGATCGATGGAAAAATCTATTTTTCAACACTGTTAGAAAAGAGTAAGGATTTACCAGTAAAGTTTCAATGCTAATGGATCAATTTTCCTATC
This sequence comes from Forsythia viridissima, assembly GCA_030279155.1. NCBI lineage: Eukaryota > Viridiplantae > Streptophyta > Magnoliopsida > Lamiales > Oleaceae > Forsythia > Forsythia viridissima. Next base: position 3,373,171 of record CM059033.1, read on the forward strand.
ATGTGCTGCATAGACATCCATGATTGGAGCCATACAACGCAATCTTGTCAATTCTTGCATTCCAATTTCCAGTTTGCTTAATGTTTTCCTCTTATCGTCTTTGAGCGGTTAAAAATTTATTCAAAACTCAGAAGACTCACAATACATACTATAATATATTCGAATTGCACGGTGTAAACGTAAAAAGAACATTGTACATTCGCCAGTTATGAATTCAAACTAAACGAATATTGTTGAATTAAAAGAGGATTGTTTTATTCTACTCCAGTCTCCATATAAGTAATAATCATATGGATTTCACAAGGCAACAAAATAAAAGCCGAAATTAAGGTGTGCAGAGATATTAACCGTAGGTAGCATAGGCAGAGGCGGCAACACCGCCAGTGAGTGCGGCTATGAGGCCATACTTGAGAAAGCTCCGGGACTTCTTCTCAGCTCCGGCTTCGGAAGGCGGATGTTCGGGAGTTTCCGGAGGCGGCGGAGGATTAAGGATTGAGGAGGAGGAAATAATTGGCTCCTTCGGAGGTTCTGTAGTGACGCTCGGGGAAAATCGACGATTATTCCTGGAAATGATTGAGAAAATGCGCGATCGGTATTGAAATAATGCAGCCATTAGGATTTTGAATATAATTACATAGGGGGAGAGAGAGAGGGTGAGAGGTAGGGTTTTGCAGGGGTTTTTGTTTTTGACTTGGAAGAAGAAAATGGCAATGGAGTCTAAATGCAAATAATATCAAAATTACTAATTGTCAATTTTAACCCTCATGGATCCCCAGGCCCCAACACCCACCACCTCCTCTCCGAAACCAAACCAGCGTCTCGAATGAAACTGTGTATTTTTTAAAAAAATTATGCCTAATAAATAAAATATACAGTGTTTTAAAAATATATATATATTCATTGTAAGTTAACACATTTGTCAAAGTGTTGTGTTAGAGAAAAAAATAGATATTGTCTAAAATTTTGTTTAGATTAAAAATTTCTATCAAACATACTGACTTGATAAAATTTAAAATTTATAATTTATATGTAATTTTATTTTTATTTTTATTTTAATAAAATAAAAGACGCCTAGGTAGCAATTTATAGAATACAATAGAGACCAATTTTAAATTTGAATATCCATTCCTTAGACATCAACGTAACATAAATGAGAAGATTTTCAATCATCATGCCACTTAAATAGTAATTCATAGAATGTGTTGGACATGAGCATCTCCAATAATATAATGTCTAGTACTTTTCTTGACAAATGGCTAAAAAGTGTTTATGCGGCACAATTAATGTTAGAAGGTGTTTGACACAATGTCTAATTCTAAACCTTATTTTTGACAATGTTCATCATTAATTTAATAATCTCTATCCAATCAATACATTTCTCCCTCTTTCTTTTTTCTAAAAAACTAATAATAATTTGCCACATTTTGTACAATGAACGTTGTTTTATTGGAGAAGTTATTTGATATAATGTCAATGTCTTTTGAAACATATACATAGTAGACATTGTTGCATTAGAGATGCTCTAACCCGACCACCTCTGTCATCTTTGGATTGATAGGTATGGGGGTAAGGGTGGACGTTTTTTCCTCGAAATTGAATCCAATTGAATGGTTGAATTCACTAAATTTAAGATGAATAATGTAATATATCATTGGTAGAAATAATCAGTGGCAATATGGCATCTAATTTATTGCCCAATACATTAAAATGCATCACATATTCATTGGAGAATGAATCAAAGAACCCACATCCACATATATTAGTGATGATTTCTACTAATGATAGATAGTATTACTCATTTAATATATAGCGATTTTTAGAATTTAGAATCGAACAGTATTGCTTTGGTTATTGGTTCCACTTAAATGATCAAAATTTAATTTAATTGTAAAATTATTTCAGAATAATAAACATTTTACTGTGAAATAAAATTCTGAAAGTGAAATTAAAAAAGATACACGACTGTTTACATTTTTAGTTCTTTAAAAAATATAAAAAGAATTGGATACAAGTTTTCTAACAATCTTGTTCTATGAGCAGAAATTTTATATGTATTTTATCCGGTTTGGTTCTTATGAGAATGAGATCGATCGGATCTTGCCCATTCCTAATTTGAATTCACTATTCAACCACGTAATACAGTTTAAATTAAATTAAAATTTTGATATAGTTAATTAGAATTAATCAGCAATGAAAGGCATTGACCAAATTATGTTATAATAAACTAAACTACATAAGGTTTGCTTCCAACGGTAGGGTGGAATTTCGAATCCTGGTGGAAACTTGCGGCTGAATTTTATTCGGTATGGAGCAATCACTTTGAGAACGACTCATTGTAAGCAGAAGTGTACAGTCAGATGAAGCGAACATGTGAGTCAGTTGAGACATAACCCGCGATTTATCTCATCCTAGGTTCTAGAGGCAAAGGTCTTGGACGTCCAAGAAATAGTTTGTCTTAAAAAACTGGAATATTTGAGTATCAAAAAAAAAAAAAAAAAGTATAACTGTCAAAATTGATAATTAATTGTAAGTCTACCCCCCAAAAAAAAAAAAAAAAAAGGTTTCAAGAAATAATATTATTTTGAAATACGAATCTACCAAATAATAAATAACAATTTTTTTCCTGTTTTTCGCTTTTTTCTTTTTGCGTGTCAATGTATGCAGAGAAATAAAAAACTTTAGTTCATTCATGCACTTGCACGGGAAGGGAAAAAGGAGATATATTATTGGTTGTCCGAAGCTTCTAGCAAATTGTAGAATAGTTTCTCCAGCATGAGAAAAGAGAGAATCTGGAACACTTGAACAATATGACCAGTAATTATGGATATCTCGAGGAAATTCGAACCAGATTGATGCAAATTAGATCGTACCAACATTAATACGAATTTTATACATGAAATACAATGATACAGTGACATAACATAATTCGACTAAAATTAGTGATCAATTATAGTTCGATTCAATTCTTCTTAAATAATTCAGAAAAATATGGTGAGATAAAATAATAATTAAAACCCAACTGAATTAATTAGTTTAATCTAATTCTAATTCGATCAAAGTGGTCCTTAATAAAAAATAGTCACCCTAAAAAACTAATGAATAGACCATATTCCAGTGAATTAGACGAATTAGGTGAATTTTCAAATTTTAGGGCAAAGATAAGATGAAAATATTTTACATCCATTCAAGGGGGAGGCAACCTAGTTAGAAATACGAGGTTTATATTTTCTAGAAAAGGAAAACTGAAAGAACAAACAAAATGAGAGAGAGGAATATATGATACGTTACGTATGGATGGAATTAAGAATTTTTTGAGATCGGATTACTATTGCAAATTTATTTATTTATTTATTTTTGTACTTCAAAATCGGACTACTACTGAATTTTATTTTTTAAACTATAAAATTTAATTTTTTTTTTTTTTTTGGGTATAGTCCGGTCACGACCCTTTAAATCCGCCCATGACGTTACGATAGTCAAGCTATAGAGTGATGAGATTGAAAAATATTTACAAATTAATCTAATGTTTTAAAAAGAATAATTAAGTGTTAAATTGCTTAAATTTATTTATAAAAGCATACACAAATTGATATAAACTCATGAACATTTTTCAGTATATATTTGAATACGATTTAATACGAACACACATAGAATTAAAAATTTCGAAAGATTATACAAGTTTTAACATATGAGAAAATATAAGGACGTGATCATTGTTTCATGAAGGAAAATATTAAAAAAAATTCTTTCAAATATACCAATTCTTACAAGAAAACTCATTTTCCCCTTTTTTTTTTTTTTTTTTATTCTTTTACTTTTGATATTCCTCATTATCTCATTTTGGGTCCCCAAGTACACACTTTTATTCAATCATGGATTCATGGACAAATAAGTAGTCAACCTCAAATAAGTAAACATGAAGAACACTCTTACATATATTAGATTCGATCAAAATGGACACGCATATATAATTTTGAGTTTTCAAGTAAATTTGACTACCATTCCACGTGTGAACTTATAGAACTCCCACATAAGCGTGTAGTTGTTGATGGTCAATTAAATTATAATTTTCAATAATCACCGACCGCATGAAGGTTTACTTCGTTACAAGAAAAAAAAAAAAAAAACTTCTTTATCTGTCACTACGTCTTTATCATCTCAAACCAAAACACACATCTCTCTCTTAATTCCTCAATTTCTCCATATTCATTAAAATCAAACTCCCCTAAAACAAAATACTTTATATCTCATTATTCTCAACTCATCAATCCATTAAAATCCTTTACGATCGAATTCTACCGCAAAGAAAAGCGGTATACTAGTAAATTGTACTTCCTGCTAATTAATCCACTTTCATTTGTGTCCAAAGCCTATTTATGCCAAACAAAATTACTCCCATGGCCTATATAAAGGAACCCTTCATGGTCTCTCTAGGGCATATCAAATAACCTCAGCCCATATACCACATTGAAATCTTATAACCCTCTCTCTCTCTCTCTCCTCCCCCACCCTGCAAGTCCTCTCTTATACTGTATAGAGGGAGAAATATATAGATATACAGATAGATACATGACAGTTTGAATAAAAGCATGGCATCCAATGAACCTGTGAAAAAGATAAGGCAGTTGTTATTGCTTTCAGTTTCTGTATTTTCCTTCATATTTTCCTACTTATCTTTAGTGTATTCTTTCAAATTCTACTTGTCAGCATACCCTATTCAAATTGTTACACATGCCTTGAACAAAAACTGCATTTTTCTCCTCTGTAATGGGCTCCTAGTTTTCCTTGCAAAAACGTCCGGTTTGGTTCATTCTCGCGCAGGGTTTGATCTCAATGACCTACTGCAGAAGAAGATCGGCGATGGCCTGCAAACGATGTCGCATGATCATGCCAAAGAATCTTTACAAACACTGCTAGAAAACGCGCCAACAACGATGGAAAATCTTGGAGAGAAGTCGGAGATCAATAGTGAAGGAGAGGGACAAGAAGAAGATGAGAAGGTATATGAAGAATCAGATTCAAAAGAAGAAGAAGAAATTTCAAAATTGGTTGAAGAAAATTACAGCGAGGAAATAGAAATTTTAAACTTGGTTGCAGAAAATTACAACGAAGAAGAAGAAGAAGAGGATGCAGAATGTGAGAGTACGGAAGAGTTGAACCAGAAATTCGAAGATTTCATAAGAAGGATGAAGGAAGAAATTAAAACTACTACTTAAGTAAATTATCAAAATAATTCAATAGCAAATTTATTCACCCTCTGGCCTCTGATCATGATCTTGTGGACTAGTGTTTTTTCTCGTTTTTCTTGTATGTATAATTTTGGAAATAGTATATATATTTATACGATACTAACATACCGTTTATTGATGGAATCTGACCGTAGAAAAATAAATAAAGATTGATAAAAGTTTGTGAGAGATTGATGATGAATAATAAGGAGGAACAAGATTGAGAATGAAAAATTTGGATAACAATGAAGAAGAAAAAAAGAATTGAGAATTAAGGAAAGATTTGAGGAAATTGAGGAAAAAAAAAATTGAGAGGATTTGAGAGAGAGAGGACATACGCATATCACTTTTTTGTGTAAGTAGGGTAAAACCTTATTTACTATCAGTGATTAATTAAGGCTATAAAATTGGAGAACATGCACCAAAATTGCCAAAACTCGAAGTTAAATAGTTGTCCTGCATGAGACAAAATGTGATTAGTTTTGTCTACCAAAAAAAAAAATTTATATTAGACACTACGTACAAGAATATTGAAAATTAACACAGGTTGTTAAAGATCCATTGCTGAAAGGTATTGTACGAAGGATTTTGTATATTGGCAAAATAGTTTTGATGAATAGTGGGGCGAAATTCCTAAGCAATTTAGCAACGATTAAAGATCTGTCACTAAACTCATCAAATTTTCTTTTTATATACCTTGTAATATTGATAATAGTTGAGGATAAGATTTTAAATACACGCGACATTTCTCTAATAAATTAAACTTTGAGGTAAAATATTTAGCATGGTGCTAGAACTAAACAAAATATCCGTGTCAGACATTTAAGCAAAAATGAGTCCAATCTGCACATAAGAAAATATATTGAAGATAAAATATGAATACACGTGACTCCTTTCTAATAATTTAGGAGGATGTTCAGTAGAAGTTTTTTTTGGCCAAAAAATGAGTTTTCTTGAGTTTGACATTTTGGGCTTTTCAAAGTTTTTTAATGTAAAATAACTATTTTGTCCTTAATCAAAACAATTTCATTTCAAAATAGTAAAGATAATATATATTCATTGGTGTAAAAATCTTTTTGCGAAGTTATCCTTTTATCAAGTAAGAGCATGTTTGATTCCCATTAAAATAGATTTTTTCTTTCCTATTTTTTGACTTTTGGGTCAAAATGACCAAAATGCCTTTTTGCTTTTCAAAGTAGCTGTAATATTTGACTATAAAAAAGGGGCATTTTGGTCAATTTTCTCCAAAATTTAAAAAATGGAAAAAAAATAAACCTATTTTAATGGGAATCAAACAACCCCTAAAGCTTGTTTTCTTTTTTCACTTATTGGGGCGGTGTAAAAATACACGGAATCAGACAGTTTTTAGTTGGGAATCTATAAAGAAAGAATCAAACATTTATGGATATGGAATGTTAGCTTTTAGTATCTCATGAATATACATTGAACTATTTCATCAATCAAACCTATATTTGATATAAGCTACTTTTAACTCATTATATTTTCAATAAACGAATCTCTTTCTCAAATTATTTGTTTCGGTATCAAAAATCAACTCCTAAACTATACTCACTTTATTATATACATACAGGCAAGTGGTGGAGAACTCTCCGATGAAGTGAGAACACTCGATTCTTCTTAAGTTAGTAAGGAAAAATTATGTGTAAAATATAAGAAAGTTAAACCCAACCTTGTGTTTGAGGTGCTCTTTCTTTTTTTCTTTTTCTTTTTTAACAAGTGTTTGGTGCATCTATGAGACACGAAATACAAGAACTAGACATGAATTAATGTCTTATAAAACACTCAACGAGTTGAGTTCTTTGGAATGCGTAAACATTAATGGATGTTGATCGCAACTTGCTCCCAAGTACCAAGTGTTAAGAATAAAAGTTTTACATCAACAAATAGCTAGTCGTTTAAGGAGCTAATTTTTCACTACAATATTATTGATTCAATTATTAAGAGTGCATGGGAAAGTATTAGATATAAAGAGACATGATATGTTATTCTGATTTGAAAAATACTTTTATTTGTCATCTTCCATCCAAGTGGCCAACGAATTTTGTTAATATGCTTTTCCGGTTTGTAAAGATGTGGTCGTAAGGCCCCTAGCTTTCATTTTCGAACCCGCCCCTTCCCCCTTGATCCACTTGGCATGGATTTTGTTAATTATCTCGTCTCAAAATTTAGGAAATTTATTTTAATTATGAAATGTCTCTAATTTATCATAATTGGTGATAATCATCAATTTATGTAGCATTAAATAATAGGTCGAATAAAATGAGTTTCGTATCTTCATATTTCATCTGACTTAGATCTATCATTTAATGTCAACACAGTTGCTACGTAAATTGATAATCTCATAAATAACATTATTCGAGTGGATAATGACCGTTAATTTGACTCTAGTATTGCATTTACTATTTCATCTTAAAAGGTTAAGGGCTTGTTCGGTAGAGATTTTTTTGGGATAAAATGGGTTTTTTTTGTTACTTTTTGACTTTTCAAATTTTTTGATAGTTTAAAAAGAGTTGAAAAGTCAAAAATTGTAGGCAAAAAAATGGATTTTTTTGAATAAAATGTCAGTCGAACAAGCCCTAAGTTGATCGATCTTCTAATATTACTCTCAATATACTTTGACACAAAATGACTTTTTTCCCCTCGAAATTGGAAAATATACAAGCTTAGCATCAAGCAGATTCAATTTCTCTCAATAAACAGGCATGAATTATGAATATATTATATGACCTTGAAACACAAAAAATGTTTCTAGCAAGACCAAGAAACTTCTAGAGCAGTAAGAAAATTGTTAAACTTATGTATATAGAAACATGTTGATGAAACATAAAGTATTTTGCATTAACAATTTTTCAGTTGTAATTACATTAATTTAATATTAAATTAAAAATATTACCAAGAAATCCTAATTATTTACACAATTATAAAATGGCAGTGATGACACCTGTTCCTTTTAAAACATGAATGATGTGTGTGTTGTGATTAAAAATGATACATTAACCCTGAATTCAAATGACAAATGAATTTGATTGGTCCACGCTTATTTCTCATCTCAACGGCTCAACCGAGTAACTCCCCCGTATTGTGTCCAATAAATACAACATTGATAAAACGATCTTGAACACATAAAGGGAACAGGATCGGTGCGGTGTGCGGACAAATATCAAACACCTTCCAGGCCAAGAACTTGTAAAAGATTTTTTTTTCATTTTAATGGCGGAAGCACTTTTGGGAGGACACGATTATATTGTATTACCACTAGTAAGTCAAATTTCTGATTGATTTGTGACTTCTTTCCTTAGCTTCCTTTCTCTCTGTTTTGTGTTTTTAAATAAATTTTAATTTTAGCTTCGTTTACCTTAAAATCCGACCACTTAAGCTGTTAAATCACCATGGGATGGTGTTATAACAATAGTCCTTTGAGTTTGAGTCGCGCTTTTATGCAGAGGACTTTTGCGTTGACTACATGGACCATGGTGTAACACGGTTTAATATTGGTATCTGATTTAGTCAATTACTCTTGAAATTCTCAACTTTAACGTGTTTGATGCTAAATTTGTAGACAGGAAATCAAAGGGTGGATCCTCGGTTACAAAGATTTCGTCGATCTAAAAGTGTGCCGGAAATGAGTGGCATAAACGATGGACACTTACTTCCACCATCTGAATTCCTTCTGCATTCACACCTTCCAAGTTTCAAAAGAGTAGCCATTTTCTTCATTTTCTGCCTGGCAATTGGTACTGTGTGCTTTTACTTCCTTAGGGACCAGATCAAAGGAGAGAAAATAAATGGAATTCTTGATTCTGTTTATTTTTGCGTTGTGACAATTACCACCGTTGGATATGGAGACCTTGTGCCTAATAGTGTATCCACAAAACTACTTGCCTGTGCTTTTTCTTTCTTAGGGGTGGCTCTGGTTGGTGTAATTGTAAGCAAAGCAGCAGACTACCTAGTAGAGAAGCAGCAAAAAATGCTTATTCAGGCATTGGATATGTGTCAAAAACTTGGTTCAACTGAAATTTCGAAGGGGATTGAAACAGAGAATGTGCGAATCAAGCATCTTATAGACAATGTGCAATACAAATGTTTTATAACGGCAAGTTTGCTTGTGGTGCTCGTTATTATTGGGACGGTCTTCCTAGCTGCAGTCGAGAAATTAGATATAGTTGATGCTTTTTATTGTGTATGTTCTACACTCACAACCTTGGGGTACGGAGATAAGAGCTTCTCGACCAAGGCAGGGCGCATTTTTGCTATATTTTGGATTTTGATAAGCACTCTTTGTTTGGTTAAATTGTTATGCTACGTCGTTGAAATTAATACAGAAAGAAGACACAAGGCATTCGAGTGGTATCTTATCAAGAGATCGACAAATTTTGATATAGAATCTTGACTTAGGATTGTACAGCAGTCGATTTCTATAATCGTCTTATATGTATTTTTAACTTTTTTACAATATCATATATAAATATCATGTGCTAGTCAAATTAGAACACTTTTACCCATGTAACTTCTTATTTCGTTACAAGTGTGAAATAGTGTCAAACCAAAATAGCATCAACTCTTCTAATAAAAACTTGTGTGAGCACGTACGATGCACGTGATGTATCGATAATTAAGAACGTAATAATGTTTACTGTATCTTTTTTTTTACAAATTGGCTTAATATTAGTAATCTAAGTGAAAAAAAAATTAAATATTAACAAATTAGGCGATTGAAACCTAAATAACATGCTTATAACTTAAATTTTAGTTTATTGAAATTTATTACACTAGATGACTCAAACATATGGTAAAATTGAATTAAATTTACTTCATAAAAGCCACTATCTTTAAGTACAATTTTTCTCGAATTTGCATTTCATTCATTTGTAATATTTTAATCACGTAAAGAAAGATGTATACATTTGCATTAATAAATTTCACATTTGTTCTATAATAAGAAATAAGTATCTACAACAATATGTGCACATTAATTTCAATTTTATTTAATTGTTTTAAAAAAAAGATAAAATAGAGTATTGAATTGAGCTTACATCACTAAATATTTGGGTTTTCAAGAACAGCAAATTAGACTTCTTTGGTAAGTGTATTAATTCAGTCATCACAATGTTTATTGGCAGACCAAAAAGTTCATAAAAATCTTTTTTCTTGTTTTAGATGAAGTTCTGGAGATAATCAATAATTAATTGATCAAGTCGTTTCATGATCGAATTAAAACTGTTAAAACAACATAGTTTCTAGAAATAAATAAATTACTTTGCAGTTGTTAATTAAGCATACTAGTGAAGATGTATGTAATTTGATGCAAGTCAGAGATTGTGCCAAAATAGGCTAAAAAGGTGTAAACAAGTCAATAAATATATTAATTACAATTAAAATTGTTCCACAAACACACTCGTGTGTAAAAAGTAACATCTTAAATACAAATTTATAAAACACTAAGTAGAGTTTGCATTGCTAATGTGCAAACAAGTCATTTTCAGAGATAATACCCTAATGTTGCATTAATATTCAAAAGAAAAATGACAATAAGTTGAGACGTTACTAAAATGCTACATTCCAAAACCCTGTATATAAACAATCAATTTTCATTTCAAACTCATACATTTCAAGAAATGATAATATTATTCAATTACAACTAAACAAATCAAATTCTAAATTAAATAATGTCTCAAATGATAATACATTTTCAATAAGAAGCAATTAGAATAAAATTCCAAGTTAAACAATGCATCAAAGTGACAGTATTATCAAATTATAACAAAACAAATCTAAAATTTCTAAATTTAAAAGGATTGAATACAAATATAAAGTGTCTTCAATAAACACAAATCTCAAACTTCAAAGAAAAAACAAATAAAATAAAATTTGAAATGTTTTTCAAAATAATCAAATTGCAAATTTAACAGTCTAATAGTCTATAAAAGTACAATTATTCCAAAATTCAAACTCCTAAACAAAAAATAAATTAACAACTCATATGTCTTTCAATTTGAATAAAAAAATGTAAGTGGGAGCAAAAAAAACGATAAAAATTCAAAACAAACAAGACTATAAAAGTAAAGAACAATAAAAAGTTAAACTTTCTGAAATAATTAAACAAAATTGCAAATTTAATAATCTAATAAATAGTAAAACTACAATTCTTCTTAAATTCAATCTCCAAAACAACTAAAAATCAAAAACAAAACTCACAAGTCGTCAAATTTAACCAAAAAGTTGTTTAAAGCATTTTACAACAACTTTGAATTTGTCAATTATCTTCATTCATCTTATTGACGTTTTGTTTTCCTTGAAACTGAATTTTATGAAAAATGAATCCAAATTAATGACACAATTTCTAATTCTAATGTCAGGCATCATTCATCAGAACAATTTGGTTTGACAATGTCTTGAAAACTTGGAATAATCATTACTTAGTTTATTCAAAATTGATATAAAAATAGCCAACATTATGCTAAATATACATTTTGCCTATTTGTAGCCAACAGTTGTAACACGATGCAGCAAATAACTGGTATAAGTCTATATACTCAGAATGAATTCAAATTCAAAGAAAAAGCAAGTAGATACGTAGATATGGGTTTAAAAACACCCAAGTTTCACTATGTGAAAAAAATCAATAAAACTAAATATTTTGATTATATTACTATAGTAATCTTGGTCTACTAATCATCCTTATAATGTGTTGTACCTTATTACATTACTCACAATATACTTTCTTTCAGTTTATGCAAAACAATCCACAATTATCTTATAATTTGCATTTGAAGTTGAAACATTTTTTTATCAATTTCTACAACTTGTACCCAGCGTAACGATGCATATGAAGTTCCTCTAGGATTTCATTGTACATAGGTTGGTTTGGATTTCAAAATATATTTTAAATTCTATTTATTGACGTTACTTTGGAGAATATTACACGTGCAAATTTATGAAACACTCCCTAATTCTTCGTATAAAGAGCGTAAATTACATTTCACATTCCTTATTTTCAAGAATTGCATATGTATTTCACGTTCCATTAAGTGTCTATAAAAATAATAAAAAACATTAAAATATTGAATTTATTCACATAAACCTAATTTTTAAAATTACAATTTATATATCATTATTTCAAAAACGTGAACAAATATCATATTTAATTAGGATGAATTTATCTTTGGATTCTTATAATTATTTTACAAATTTTTTAAACCAATTAGATAAGAAACAACTTTGGTTGACCATTTTGAATAGTAAACTAATATCCACACTTTTAATATAGGTAGGATTAGTGTGAGCACGTGTGATGCACATGATGTATCGATAACTAAGAACGTAATAGTGTTTATTATATCTTATTTTTACGAATTCACTTGATATTGGTAACTTAAGTGGGGAAAAAAATTAAATATTAACAAATCAGGCAATTGAAACCTAAATAGCATGCTTATAACTTGAAGCCTATTTTATTGAAGTTCATTACATTAGATGACTCAAACATATGACAAAATTTAATTCAATTTACTTCATAAAAGTTAATATTATTAAGTACCATTTTTCTCGAATTTGCATTCATTCTCGAAGCCTGAATTTATTCATTTATAATATTTTATTCACGTAAAGAAAACTGAATGCTTTTGCATTAAGAAATTTCACGTTTGCTTTAGAATAAGACACTGGGCATAAGTATCTGCAACAACATCTGTACATTAATTTCAATTTTTTTTAACTAACATAAATAAAAGATAAAGAGATAGTTGAATTAAGCTTACATCAACAAAAATTTTAGGTTTACAAGAATGGTAAATTAGGCTTCTCGGTAAATGTACTGATAAGTACAATTTTGTACTGATCAGGACCCACAAAAAAAAAAAAACAATTATGAGTACTCTTACATATTTTTAGCATACTAGCGTATTATTTTTTATCATTATAGAAAAATAACCAATTTCAAGTGTCAATCAAACGAAAAGAAAAACTGACTCTATTGAACATATAAAAAATTGAGGGATTTGTCAAGCAAATACCAAAGAGAATAATTCAAGAATTGGATATTAAATAACCATGCGACTGCATAGTTAAGAATGGATGCAATCGCAATGGATGAATTTTCCATGCAGAACCTTATTCACCAATACCATGTGATCGCATGGCTTTCCTGCAGTATTTTTGTTGTTTCCTGATGAAAACAGAATTTTATTCAATCCAGAATAAAACAACAACTTAAAATATGTTTCGCGGAGTTCGGCGAGGGATATAAAAGTTTTTCAAAAAATAATCAAATTGCAAATTTAACAGTCTAATACACTATAACAAGTATAATTCTTTCAACATTCAAACTCCTAAACAAAAAATAAAATAACAATTCACATGTCTTTCAATTTGAATAAGAAAACGTAACTGCGAGAAAAAAAAAACGCGATAAAAATCTAAAACAAACAATACTATAAAAATAAAGAACAATGAAAAGTTAAACTTTTTGAAAAAAAAAATGCAAATTTAATAATCTAATAAATAGTAAAATTACAATTATTCTTAAATTCAAACTTCAAAACAACTACGAAACCAAATTCAGAAGTCAGAACTCACAAGTAGTCAAATTTAACTAAAAAGTTGTTCAAAGCATTTTACAACAACTTTAAATCTGTTAATTATCTTCCTTCATCTTATTGTCGTTTCACTATAAGATTCAAAAACGTCTTACGTTTTGTTTTCCTTGAAATTGGATTTTACAAAAAAATAAATCCAAATTAATAACACTATTTCTAATTCTAATGTCAGACATCATTCATAAGAACTATTTTGTTCGACAATGTCTTGAATATTTTGAATAATCATAACTTAGTTTATTCAAAATTGATATAAAGTAGCCAAAATTATGCTAAATATACATTTTGCCAATTTGTGGCCAGCAGTTGCAACATGAAGCGACAATTAACTGATGTAAGCCTATATAATCGGAATTAATTCAAATTCAAAAAAAAAAAAGCAAACATATATGTAGAAATGGGTTTAAAAACGCCCAAGTTTCACTGTGTGAAAAAAGTCAATAAAACCAAATATTTTGATTATATTGTTATAATAATTTTGGTTTGCTAATCTCTTTTATAATGTGTTCTACCTTATTGCATTACTCAAAAAATACATTCTTTCGATTTATGCAAAACAAGCCACAATTATCTTGAAATTTGCATTCGAAGTTGAAACACTTTTTGATCAAGTCCTACAACTTGTACCCGTCGTAACGATGCATATAAAGTTATTCTACGATTTCATTTTACATATGTTGGTTTGGATTTTAAAATGTATTTTAAATTATATTAATTGACGTTACTTTGGAGAATATTACACATAAAATTTATAAAACATTCCCTAGTTCTTTGTATAAATAGTGTAAATTACACTTCAAATCTCATATTTTCAAGAATTACATATGTATTTTACGTCCATTAAGTCTATAAAAATAATAAAAAATATTAAAATATTGAATTTATTCACATATACCTAATTTTTAAAATTACAATTTAAATATTATTATTTCAAAAACATGAACAAATATCATATTTAATTAGAATGAATTCATCTTTGGATTCTTACAATTATTTTGCAAATTTTTTAAACCAAATAGGTAGAAAACAACTTTGGTTGATGTTAGCGATTTTTGTGTTTAATATTCCGCAAGTGTACGAATCGCACAGGTAATATAATAGATGTTGAGTCCAAGTATCATACCTACAAGGATTTATATAGTTTAATTCAATTATATCAACTTTAACCGAATCTGTTAACTTTGAAAATTTGGTGAAGAACTAACTAAAATTTAAACTAAGAATAACTAAACAATTATAATTCAAATAATTAAAAGATTAGATTTATGAAAAATTACTATAACTTTGGAAAAGAAAAGTATTAGGATCCCAAATCCACTTATAGTTATTAATTTCTCTATTTTGATTCTTGATTTTGACAAAGCACATCAGTTATGACGATCAATATCCCTATATTTTTTAACAGTTTTTCTCGAATAAAATTAAACATATTCATATGTATGACCCGACTATATCTCTATGACGAATGCGAATACACAATAATGCATTAAGTTTCTATGGATAATTAAATATCACATAAATAATAGTGGTATATTTCTATCACCTATTGGACTTTAAGATAATTAAAATAATATCTAGCTTGTTTTCGATCTCTCGATAGTAAAACAAACTACAAGAATCATACAATTACTACGTATATAATTGTAGATCAAAATAAATCAAAATTAATTATTCAAAACTATACTGAAGTAAATCGTCAAAAATCAAGAATCTATATAGAATAATTTAACTAAAAGCTTCATCGTAATTATAATACAAAATAGTCTAGCATAACATACTAAGAAGAAGAAAATAAAAATAAAGAAAAGAAGAAAATAGATTATTCATCACCCGGAGAAAAAGAAAACTCAAAATAAAAAATCTTGATATTTGTTTAATTCTTGTAAGGATGAATCTTGATCTTCGTTTCTTAATTCGTGTCCTATTTTTCTCTCAAAATTATGAGTTTATAATACATATATATAGTTCTCTCATGATATCCAAAAGATCCCCAAAATATTGTAAAATTGCATCCCAAAAGTTTCTTAATTGGAATCGAAATCTAAAAGGAAACAAAATAATCTGCGGAAAGATTTACACGCACAGGGCTAGCTATTTGCATTCTGCTTGCATTTTGTGTTGCTGGGCAATCGCCCAACTTGCTTCTTCTAAATTTTGCGCCTTAGTCCTCTATGTTTGAATCTTGATCATTTTAAACTTTTCAATAGCCTCCAAAATGGTCTTTCAAGTTTCAATTGAGTACGATTGAGTTCCCATACTTCTGAAATATGTTTCAATTTAATGCTCTGTTCATTCATTATCCTCCAATTTCTTATAGACGGGTCCAAAATTGAAATAGAAAGAACAACACACTAAATTAAGTAAAAAAATCATAAAATGATGGGATTAAAAATTAGTTTTAAGGGCTGAATAAGTGCACTAAATGCACTTATCAATTGACCATTTTGATCACTAAACCAAATATCCACACTTTTAATATAGGTAAGAAAAAAGGAATTAGTTGGTGACTTGAATGTCAACTTATATAAAGGTTGGGGGTGCTTTGATGCCATTTCCCTTTCCAGTTTGACCCTGAAACCCACTTTTTTAGGATGAGCCTCACATAGGCTTCTGTACCCAAAAGGATTGTTCAATGATATGAGGCCATCCACTGTACACTTTCCAGCCCACCACAAAAGAGAATCCTATATGTGTAGCTGTGTAGAATGTGAACAACAGCAAAGGTACAATACTGTAGCGTTGTTGGTACAACTGCACTAGCACTAATTATTTAATTCAACTGTTAGCCAGATTAGATATCATTCCAAAACTTTTCGTTCAGTATTGGGAAGAAAAATGAGTGGTGGATGGTTGGTAGTTCGATGCTTTTAAGAATTTGTATGTACATGGGTAAAAAACATTACAGGTCACCTAACTTTGAGTGAACTTTCATTCTAGTGGTTCAACCTTTTTTTTTTTTTTTTCTTTCAAAACTGAAGTTTCAAATTCGTTAGAGTTCGATTACCCATAATGATTATTTAAAATCAATGTTATTTCTTACACTGTAATTTTTTTTTTTTTTACGTGAATAATATTAACATTAATGGAATTCTTTAATTGTCTAGTTGTATAGTAATCACATTTTCATTTTTCAAATGTATTTCAAGACTACGATTTTTAAACATTAACATGGACTATCTACTAATTTTTTACAACTGGCCTCGTGTTTGAACTTTGTCGCGACTTTTTTACTATAAGATCAGGATTAAAGATAACAATTTGAGATATTTTTACATAATGAGAGGGTTTTTTTTTTTTTTTTTCAAACATTTGTATTTATTTTGAAAATTCATAATTTCTCGACATGAAAACAACAACCATTAGTTGATGTCAAGATTTAAAGGGACCACATTGGATCAAGAGTGGATGTTAGTGTCAACCACATATTTATGGCAATAGCGGAGCCAGACTTTTGAAATTAGAGAGTCCCAAATATGGGTGGGCTCTCGAGAGTTTGTGTCCCCAAATTTTTTTTTCCTCAAACTATAATTACTAAACTTATTCTTATGAAAATCTAATATTTTTGTATAAGTCATAGTATTTAAAAAACTTACAAAAAGTCATTGTATAAAAATGGAATTTATATCTATTTTATCTAAAATTAAGCTATGTAGTTGATGGACACAAATTTCAACCTTTTTAATAGTGTTATATACAATTATTAAGTGAATACAATATGTATTAACAAGCAAATGTCTTTATTAATTTTGTATTATTATTTGAGGAATGAGCCAATCATTTGTAATTTTATATTATTAATTTTATTAGGCCAATATGTCCAATTATCTTATATTAAGAGTCAGTTTGATCTAATTTATGAACTAGTTTATAAACCATTTCGGTCAAATAAACTAATTTATAAACTATATCAAACAAGCTCTAATTGATATTGGGTCAATGGATCCAATTGTCATCCATTAAATTGATATTAAATAAAAGTTAAATTATATATTAAAAAATAAAAAAACTAAAAAAAGTAAAAACACCCAAACGCACAACTCCACCCCTGATTTATGGGAGACAATTTTTATCAATTTTTTTAATTACACATCTTACTAATTTTTTTAAAATTATTTGAAAAATTATTTTTAAATTATATCAAATATACAGTAACGAAGATAAACAAACGTCAAGAACGGTATGTCAGATGTCACGTGACCTTCAAACAGTCGATTTTTAATTTTTAATTTTTTTATTTAACAATAGATTAATGAATCCTAAAACTTATTGGGAGTCTACTCAGTGCAGTATTTAAAAAGAGTAATCAGCAAAATAAATATAATTTTAAACAATACGAACAAACAAGCCATTAATATAATATATTCTCTGAAAAAATTTCCAAGTCCAAGAATATTTCATGAATTTAGCAAAGGAATTTAAATTTAAATTCTAATCCATTGCTAAGTTGATCAAAAATATTTTTTTAAAAATATCAAAGAGTAAATAATAATATAGAAAGGGAATCCATTTTTTTCTTTTTAGCGAGGATAAGATTTTTTCCCCCTAATCTCCACCCCATACTTCATTTTTGGCATTTTACACTAAAATAGAGAATGAAAATGCTCCAACCCAACTTTAAATTAGGACGCCAAAGTAGAGAAATGAAATTGATGTGCATTTTTTGTCCTATTTTGCCCTCATATTAAAAAGAGAATGTCTACTATTCATTTAGTACAAAATTTGAAATAATTAATTGGAGATAACACGAATTTGGTGTGAAAATTGTACCATTTTAGTGCAAAAATTGTACCAATTTAAAAATATGGGTTGAATATAATTTTAGAGCATGTTTGAAAGATTTTTTTCAAACTCATTTTCAACTAAGAACACAGTTTTTACGAACTTTTCAATTACAAATTTTACTAATTTTTAAAATTTTTCAAAAAAATTTATTTTCAAACCCAATCAAACACACTTATTCTTGGCTATCAAACCCTTGACCCAAAGTCAGATCTTGTAAAATAAAATAAAATAATTGGATTTAGATATTCCAAGAAGGGCCCAATTATTCTGATTAATTATGCGAACATCACAATTCCATGAATTTACAAATCATGATCTCAATTTCAGAATCTACTAATAAAGCAAAAGAACAAAAAAAAAAAGGTCAGAAAAAGTTACATAATAAAACATTATTGGGCTCTGAAACTTTCTTCTTGTAGTTGTATTTCTTCTACGGCGGCCTGTAATTGCTCCGGCTGACCAGCAACGTAGTCCAACAATCCTTCGGCGGCTTTTTCATCGGAGGCCGATACTGCAGGCGGAGAAATCCGTCCAAGAACAAATACGGCAACGAGAAACAGGGCCGTCGAGACGAGTAGAGGCCAAAAGTACTTAATAATATTTAGAAATCTAGGAGCAAGGTAGATGATTAAAAGGATGGATGAGCAAAGTGTAATGGCGGAAAGTATGTGGAATTTGAATTTGAGAAGCTTTTCTGGGATTTCCATGGCGGATTTGGGAGGCCTTGATGTGGAATCGTTATGGGTTTTTGTAAGAGACGGAAGGGTGATTGGGGTGAGGGGGTGATGACTGTGCAGAGATTCTCTGCCGGAAAACCTTTTTGAGACTCTTTGTCTTGAGGCCAGTAAAATTTTTAGAGTCAATCTGTTTGTCATTTTATTTTAGACTTTTGAGATTCTTATTCCCAAAATACCCCCATTTAGATTTTAATCTTACCAACACGGTAAAAGTAAATTAACGGTTTAGGTTTTCATAATACAAACATTCTTTTGTAATTACTTGCTATGATTGTTAAGAATTTAATTTTATGTAATTAATTTTAAATTTATTGAAATACGACTTAATTTATCATAAAAAAAATAAAAATCTGACATAAAATGTTAAATTCAAATAATGTAGTGTTTGTATTAAATTGGATCGAGTTTATTTAAGATTTTTTATTCTCGATTAAATTTTGGTTAAAACTTTTAATAAAATTCTCTAAAACTACGTAGTATCACAGGATATTTGAGAATATATATGCATAATTCATGAATTCATATTTGAGAATTGACATAAGATTGCTACATATTTGAAAATTTACATTTTTCGAGTACATTTTACTCATGAGTTCTGTTGATTCTTTTTTTTTTTTTTTTTTTTTATTTGGATCCAAACTTCAATCATCTCGTAGAAAAATATTGTGAGCGCTTTGAATTTATAAGCTTAAATATTGTTTTCTTAAAGTTTTTGTCAAATTTATAAAATGGAGGGTGAAATTATAATTTCCTCATTCCTTGTAGGGGCATGAAGGCCAATTTCATTGCAAAAGAGGAACTTCTCTTAACAAAATAGTCAAATAACATTCACGCGTCACGCGTGTGTCGGCTACTATTTGTTTTAAAGGAATGACACTTGCCAGTTTGCACTGAACTATGTTTTTGTACGTTTATACCCCATTGCATCTGGTCGCGTTGGCTAAAAAGTCGTGTCAAATCACTCAAATTGTAAAAATATCTATCTTATATCAAGTAAGTTGAAAATATCTAATTTACATTAAAAAGAAAAAACTTAAACCCCTATTTAATAACTACTATTAACAGACCACATACCTATTAACAGACATGTGGTCTATTAAGACTAAAATTAACAGACTACAAGCATGTTAACAGACTTGTGGTTTGTTAATGCGAATTTACACATTTTTAATTGATTTTTCAATTAATCCACTTCAAATAAACTCAGATTTACAGAAATTCAAAACAAAAATTACAAATCATACTCAAATGTATACATATTTTCATGATTTATACTATAAAATTCACAATTTCTATCGTGAATTAAAATAAGGAGATAGAAACAGATGAATTTCTACATTGAAATAAAAATTTTTACATAGAAAAAATAGGTTGGAATCTAACCTTGAAATGTGTTATATTCTAACTTGGAAATATTTTTTTTAGCAAATGAAATGGGTTGAATTTGAAAGTATTTAAAATGTAATAAGTAGGAAAAAGAATATAGAATAGAAGACATAGTTATGTTTATTAATTCACAAGTTAAAATGGGTCAACGGTCATTTTAAAAAAATGATCGAATCACCTCACTATCTAGCACTATTGCTACATTGCATCTACCATGATCCGTCAAAGAAAACCCGGTCCGAAAATTGGTAAATCCATTTTTATATGGCTAAATTATACGTTTTGCCTCAACCTTTACCCCTCATTACGCTTTGACCCTAAATCATTTTTATGTAATATTTTTACCATAAATTTCATTAATTAACTACCATTCATACTTACTAACAGTTTCCATCCAACAAAAATTATGTTCTTGTGCAAAAGAATTGCCCTGGAATTTTCACAAACCGTTTGCACACAACATTAAAAAAAAAAAAAAAGGCTACATTCATTTGCATGAAATAAGAGATCCATCACATGTAATTTTGTGATTTTAAATTTTATAATAATTAATGATTTTAAAAAATCCTTGTGGATTACAAAATGTAAAGTATTCATTTTACATAAATGAAAAATAATATTTTATATCCTTTATTAGGAAAAAATAAGTTTAGATGTATTCTATTTCACGTGAATTTTAAGGCTTATTCTATTTACTATTTTCAATTTTCAGTTTTGCAAAACACTAAAAACTTGTTTACTATGTTGTTTTTAAAAATTCATTTTTAAAAATAAAGTTAAATTTATAACACAAAACTCAAAACAACGTTTTTGACATTTTGAGTGTTTTTTAGTGAAAATATAGAAAACGTTCAAAATAAAGAAAATAAAATTTATTTAAATAAAAATTATATAAACAAAAATTCTAAAAATATAAAATTATAAAAAAAATTAGAAAAAAATATAATTCTAAAAAATAAAATATAAAGTTAAAATTTCTAAAAAAATTAAAACAGAATTAATTTGAATAAAAATTATATAAACAAAAATTCTAAAAAAAATTACAAAAAAATAAAATTAAAAATTCTTAAAAAATAAAATTCGAAAAAATAAAAATTATAAAAAAGTAAAAAATTCTATAAAAATGAAAATTCTAAATACTAAAAAATAATTCAAGCACTTATTGGTTATTTAAATAAAAAAATTTAAAAATTAATTTAAATAAAAATTGATTAAAATTCTTAGTCCACTTCATTAATTTTTATTTTGTTTGTTTATTATTTGTTTGTATTTTATTTTTGTAAAAAAAAAAAATTGTAAGAATCATTGACTTTAAAATGTATATATTATTTTATCATAAATTAGCATAAAATTGTTCTTTTTTATTAAATAAAAAAATTCATTGAATAAAATGATAGAAAACAAATTTTCAAAATTTTTAACAGAATGTGTTTTACAATTTTTTTATTTACAAAAATAGTTTTTAACAATGACAAATCAAATGCATTTTCAACAATCTTCAAATAGACTCTCAAAACATAAAATTGAAAATGAATTCAAAACTCAAAACTGAAACGAAAAGAGAACAGCCCCTTAATATTTTATACGAACCAATTTCTATAAAATGTTATAAAATCAATGACTATATAAAAAGTTTCCAGTGTAATAATTGATATTACATTTTAATAGGGATGGCAATGGGACGGGTCGGTCCTACCCCGCCCCGCCTCGTGACCAGCAAATTCGCAGGGTGGGCGTGGGCGCGGGCGCAGGGCGTTGGACCGCCAACCGCCCCGCGAACTTTTTTTTTTTTTTTAAACTAAAAAATAATTAAAAATATATATATACAATTTTTTTAAATATTTATACCAAGCAAAACAAAAAAATTATAAGATTTTAGTTGTAGTATAGTGGTTAATGTTAGTAGTTTATAAGTTTTAACCCAAGTTTGATTCTTCTGTAGTCTATTTTTAGTGAAAATCATAATTTCTACTATATTTTATGATTTTAAAAAAAAAAAAATTTTTTAGGGGCGGGTCGCGGGGCGGCGGGGCAGGGCGGGGTTGCCCCGGACCCGCCTCGGGGCAGATTTTTCTGCCTCAAACCCGCCCCTATTGCTTCGTGGGCAGGGCGGGGCAGGGCGGGTTCGGGTCGGCGGGTTTTTTTGCTATCCCTAGTTTTGAAGCACCAGTTATGAAGGTTTTTTAAAATACTGATTTTTGACGTTCACGAGGGCAGCGATTTTGAATGGTTTTTAGTATCAGTTTTTAAAACGGTCCAACCTATGATTGGTAGTTTATTATCTAGCTCTTCTAATTTTTTTTTTTAAAAAATCAAATTACATATTTATCCATATATAAAAAAATTTAAAATTTTTACATATCCACGAAAATATAAAAATAAATTTATGTTCTTGCTTTTTTTTTTTTTTTTTTTTGTGCATATATTCTTTTATTTTTATAAATATTATGTTTATGGTAGTTAGAAAATAATTATTTGAGAGAGAGTAAAATTTAAAGAAATTTTGAAGAAAAGCTAAAAACTATCAATTTGAGGGATTGTGAAGTACAATCTAGGTGTATATTTGGTAGTGTTGAAATTATTTTTTAAGTGTTTATATTATAAGTTGTGGGTGAATATGTGGATAAAAAATAGGTTGTAAATTGTGGATCCTATGAAATGTGTGGATAAAAAATATGTTTAACCAATTTGACCAACTAAAATTATAATTTAAGCACCACCAAATATGTGCTAATTTATACTACATGTAGCCCCAAATCGATGTTTCAAAAAATTAACTAGCACTAATTTTTTCAACTCTCGATAAATACTACCACTCAAAACCGATAAAATAAAAACTCCCAAGCAGGACTTAAAACTAGTTTTCAAAGTTCTTTTTCTTCTAATTAATTACTAAAATCCTTCGGTAACACTTGTTGGAGAGTGAAAGCGGGCAGTAATCTATTTTTAAATTGGACTTAATTAACGAGCGGATCGTAAATTCGGCCCCCATTCAGTTAGAAAATATCGGGTCAGCCCATCACGGACTCTATTCGGGTTCTAATATAGACCCATCGTCTCTGCAATCAGCAACCCGGTTTACAAAGCCGACCCGTCCCGTCCAGAGATCTGTTACGGGGCCACAGCAATGGCGCCTGTGAGAGCCGCCGGCAGTGTTGTCGTCGCGCTCTGCATAGGCGCCATCCTCTCTTCCTTCCTCCGCAACCGCTCAAAATCTTCTTCCTCAAAGACTCCGAATGTTCCAAATTCTCGAAATGGACTCGTCGCCGCCATTGGCAATACCCCCCTTATTAGAATCAACAGCCTTTCCGATGCCACTGGATGTGAAGTATCCCCAACCTCACACTCTCTACATATATGTATATATTTGTTTGTGGTTTAATTTTCTTTTGATGTGTTGCCTCACGAGTTTCTCTGTTTTTGGTCAGATTCTTGGAAAGGCAGAGTTCTTGAATCCAGGAGGAAGTGTAAAGGATAGGGTGGCAGTGAAAATAATTGAAGAGGTAGATTAACTCTCTGTTTATTTACTTGTCCTGTTTCCTAAGTTATGGACTTTGTGCAACGTTTGTCTGTATTGTTCTTGAACTATCTCATTCATAAAGTAATCTGATTCCTATATTGTTTTATTTTTCTCCTATTCTATTAATTGCTATCACCAAATATATTGGTTGTTTGAACTGTTGGTGTGATCGGATTAGTTTGATGCAAAACTTGAGTGTAAACCGAAAAAGATACATCAGTGGTTGTTAATGGAGTTGAAGTTGATGGTCCTAGTAATCAAAATTGAAGCTTTTAACTGACTTAGCAATTCAGTAAATGCTAATTGGCTTTAAGTTGCTAATTTTAAGATTCATTCTGAAAATTAGGTTTTCATTTCTTTGTACTCGATCGTCCCAGAGGCAATTTGGTATTTTTAAAGTCATTGCTAACTGTAAATTATCTAGAATTTACCATGACTGACTACTAGGCATTCTTTAATAATGCCCTTATGTTTTCAGCATCTTTTCCATTTATATGTGACGTTAATAATCACGGCCACCTCTCGTGCAGGCCTTGGAATCAGGATCTCTAGCTCCAGGCGGTGTTGTTACTGAGGGAAGTGCTGGAAGCACAGCCATTAGTCTTGCAACGGTAGCGCCGGCTTATGGATGCAAATGCCATGTAGTTATTCCAGATGACGTTGCTATTGAGAAGGTATGATTGGTTATGCTTTATGCAAATATTCGGCTGGTATGTTTCTATTATCATTTCCTCTATCTTCTATAGACAGAATTCCACTGGTAATACAACGTCCTATTTTCTTTTGCTCATTTACAAAAAGTTAGTACTGTACGTACGTGCTCGTAAGTTTAGTGCGTTTGGCAGTCTCTATTAGATTAGAAAATGAAAATTTTTATTTAATACAGCGTGTAGGTATATTATACCCGGATCAAATTAATCCAGTGAAGTTCGGAGCAATGGTGAATGGGGATTAATCATCTCCATTTACTCAAATAATACACAAAATGGAATAGCAACAAAATATCCTCTTGTTCAGAAGCATAGACCCTTCTCATATTTTTTTGCAAAATTCTCTTAACTAGGACTCGAGAATGTATCCACCCTCATACAGTACAGTGTACCAAATTAACCCTAAGGGCTTGCTTGGGATTTTTTTTTGACCGGATTTGAATGATACCGTTTATGAAAAGTTAAGAAAACCGGTGCTTCTTAGTTTTTTGGAGCACCAGTGGTGAAGTGTAATTTGAAGCATATCAAAAAAACCGCCAAATCAGTGGTTTTTTGCCGTTCTTCAAAATTTCTTTCAATATTATCCCCTTTCAAACAATTTTTTGCAAAACTATCCTATATTTAATATTTGTAAAAATAAAAGAACATATACAAAAGCAAAAAACACATGGAAAAATATAAATTTAATTTTATATTTTCAATGATATTTGGATATATAAAATTTTTTAAATTTAATTTAAATTTTTTTATATATGGGCATATATGTAATTTGATTCTCTTAAAAAACTTTTAGAACTGCTAGATAATAAACTCCCAAATATGAGTTGGATCGTTTAAAAAACCACTACTAAAAATTACCCAAAGTCACTCTAATCATAAACGCCCAAAACCGGTACTTTTAAAAAACCCTCGTAACGGGTACTCCAAAACTCCCCAGCAAACCCTAAGTTTTTTACTTATTTCTTTAATTGAAGTTCACATTGTTAGTTTTTTAACACGGTTACTCACTGTTTCAGTCCCAAATACTGGAAGCTCTTGGTGCTACAGTTGAAAGAGTTAGACCAGTTTCAATTACACATAGAGACCACTATGTCAATGTTGCAAGGAGAAGAGCACTGGAAGCAAATGAAATAGCATCAAAGCACCACAATTTTAACCAATATAGTACCAAAGATGGCAATCAAATTAATGGTTACACGTTGGACAAGGAAACTCAAAGTATCTTGTATGATTGCAAGGGTGGTTTTTTTGCAGATCAATTTGAGAACCTCGCTAATTTTAGGGCTCACTATGAAGGTACCGGACCTGAGATCTGGGAACAGGTCGGAGGCAACTTAGATGCATTTGTTGCAGCTGCTGGCACGGGTGGTACAGTGGCTGGCATTTCTAGGTTTCTGAAGGTTGCTTTCTCTCTCTTTTTTTTTTTTCCCAGGGCTGAATTTTTAATTCCATTCCCTTACTTGGGAATAGAGAGGGGAAACCTGATGAGGATAGTGGTATAACCTGCTGTCTATCTATTCAACAGGAAAAGGACTCGAACATCAAGTGCTTTCTCATAGACCCTCCTGGTTCTGGTTTGTTCAACAAGGTAACCAGAGGAGTGATGTACACGAGAGAGGAGGCTGAAGGACAGAGGTTGAAGAACCCATTTGATACTATAACGGAAGGAATTGGGATCAACAGATTGACTGAAAACTTTAAGATGTCAGAACTTGATGGGGCTTTCCGAGGCACAGATATAGAAGCTGTTGAAATGTCTAGGTCAGTCTTGTACTCTTTACTTACATACCCCACGTAGCATCAATTTTCTGCTCAAAATTTCATGGCTATTCCTGTTGAACTACCTTATGGTCCTTGTCTTGTAGACACATTTATTTATTAGAATTTAGTCTACAAGATGAGTTAATTTCTTCGTAACAGGCATGATGACCTATGCAGAATTTTTATAAATAGATGGCGGCAAGACTTTAATCAACGACCTTGATACCATGTTGAACCCCACCTCATCTTAGAGCTTAAACTGTTAGAAAGGAATCAAACTTATTTATATTAATTATATCTTCAACAATTCCTTGGTGAAGAAGGTTCGAGGATAAAACAATTAATAAGCTGTCAAATGTAACAAGAGAAGTGGTAGTTTGTGATGTTTGGTTTTCCTTTTTTTAATTCGTTCTTTTAACTTGATGTTCCTTGTGGAGATTATGTCACCCTGTGAAAACGAACTTATTTGTGCTTAAGTCCATGGATGCTTTGATTGATAAAACTTGTGATTTCCTAGTTGCTCCTAAGAATACATGTATAACAATCAAAATGAAAGCCAGAAGGCAAATACATTAGGCAATGTGCATATTTATGAATCTGCAAATCCTGATGTTGCTACTATTGTTCATCAGGTATTTATTAAAGAACGACGGCCTCTTTCTTGGGAGTTCTTCGGCCATGAACTGTGTTGGAGCTGTTCGGCTGTCCCAAGCGCTGGGCCCTGGTCACACTATCATTACAATTCTGTGCGACAGTGGAATGAGGCACCTGACTAAGTTTTACAATGCTCAGTATTTGTCTCAATATGGCTTGACACCTTCGGCTACTGGATTAGAGTTTCTTGGTCTCGACTGAAATCTGATTTACGATAAGTTTCATCGTCCCAATTTTGACACCAAATTATTTTCTTAATTAGCAAGGTAGTTCAATATTTTGTAAGAGAGTTAAAAAGAGGAGAACTAGTTTCTGGATTTAGAGGATACAGGAAAATAAGAAAAAAAAAAGAAAAAGGAATTGCATTCTGCACATTTTGATGATAAAGCAAAAGTTGAATTATAAATGCAGATGATGTTATAAGTGATTCTTGGTGAAAATATTACAGAGATCAGAAGAGGTTCATTTCTTTGTGGAAAATACGGGACTTCAAAATTTCACACCCGTCACTGAAATTTTAAAAAAAAATTTATAAGGCTGGAGTTTTCGTGATTCTAGGGATGCAGCTTAAACCTGCGCATCTATGGCTTCAGTTTAAATTACTTATTCATAAGTAAATTAGAGTGTTTAGCTAAGCTTAAAAGAAACAAATGTGTTTGGTGGACACCGGAATTGAAAATGTTGCACTAAATATGTTTGGTGTGTAAAATTAGATACACTAGAGAATAGTAAGAGTGAAATATTTATTTAATGGTTTAGCTGCAAAATTTATTTATTGTATTATTCGGTTGAGTATATGAAACAATACATTAAAACTGTTTCGTTGGGTGGCGATCTCCTCCCCACAGTGAGGAGGAGATATAAAGCCCACTGGACAAGTGTTCAGTAGGCATTGGACAAGTGCTTGTTAAAAAACCCATCAATTCTATTGAGATTTCTCAAAATTTGGTAGCATTTTTTATCGACTTAGAATGTAAATTTATTTTTGCAACTGATTGATTCACTTACATGAATATTAAGAGCGTTCCACATTTTAAATTTTAATCCTTCTTAGTGTGTGTTTGGAAGATTTTTTTGAAGTCTAAAAATACTTCTTAAAGAGTAAAAATACTTTTGATTATATTTATAGTTGTTTAAGCATATGTTTGGAGGTGCTGAAATTATAATTTAAGTGTTTATATTATAAGTAGTTGGTAAATGTGTGGATAAAAAGTTGTTGTAAGTAGTGGGTCCCATGAAATATGTGGATAAAAATTATGTTTGACTAGTTTGACCAGCTGAAATTATAATATAAGTCATGCCAAACATATGCTAATTAAAGTTGATAAGTATTTTTTTACTGAACAACTAGTTTAAAAAAGTTAGAAAAGCTCAAATTAAAAAGTTCTGATTGAGTTTTTACGAAAAGTTGCAATTCATATTTAATAAAATTTAAAAATTAACAAAATTATTATTAATACATAATATTAATTTATTTGCAACATACAATTACTCAAATCAAATTTTTACTTCTTAAATTTATATAAAGTGAAAAATTTATGTTGGCGTGTTAATAATATAATATAAATTACACATAATATGTTAAATATAAATAAATTAATTTTAAGTGATGATATATAATAAAATAATTGTGTTATTATAATTTAATTAAGTTATTAATTTTAATAGCTAATATTTGATATAAAAATATTATTTATATAAGACAATAATACGAGAAATATAATAATTAATTATTGTTTAGTCAAATAATTAAAAAGTTAATACAAAAATATTTTTATAGATATATAGCCAAATACTTAATTTAATATTTATAGCATTTTTTATATTTACAGCCAAATAATCGATACTAATTTGACAAAAATTGTATTGTCAAAAATACTATTCAAAATAGCTGTATCAAACGGACTCTTAGTAGAGTATTTTAAGGCTGCTATTCAGTTGCTAAAGATGAAGATGATTTGGAACATAGGTTTATAAGGTTTATAAGGCCCTTAAACTTGTATATTTTATTTTTGTAGATGACACGTAGGACTTTTTCTTTTTCTTTCTTTTTGTAATTTTTTATTGAGATTAATTACAATTTTAAAAATAAAAGGTTTATGACTCAATTGCCCATTTGCACGTTTTGAAAATGTTTGAAATCATGCTGCTATTCTCCATTAATATCATTTTTTTTTTTTAGTTTAAGAACAATTCTGTCTTTTTCAAGACATATTAACAGAATTTTTGAATGAAATTGTGGGTAAGAACGAATTATGTTAATTAATAAAGAGTTGAAAATAAGTAGTATTAAAAAAACAAAAAAATAAATTGAGGACAAAAGTGTAACAAAAGATAAAAGTTAAAGATCCAGATAGACAAAATGAGATATACTTTGCCTGCACGTGAGATTAAAATCTAAATGTACTTATCAAACACCAGTAAGTAGTTCATCGACCATTAATAATAAATATGTCATTCTATGTTAATATTTAGAATTGTGTGATCGTCCAACCGTGATGAACTTTCTGGCATTGGATGAAACATATAATTTAGCTCAAGTTTTAATACGAACTTGCTAATAATGTAGATTTTTTTTATTTTTTATTTTTTTTGGAGAAGATGTCCCTCTCACACATTATTTGGCTAAATGTCCCTTGACCACTTAAATTGGTAAAAAAAAATAAGAGTTATTATATTTAGACCATGTTTTTTATTTATTGTACCACATCTTAATTATATTTAAAGTTTTTAATATTTGCTCATTGTAACAATCACATCTTCAACATTTCTTTGTCCTATTCTTATCATTGTCTTTCTATTAATTAGTATACTTTGTCTCTAATAATAGTTTTGGTGAATTCTAGTACTTATACTTATTAAGGTATAGGGTTTTGTATAGAATAGAAAATCCAAAATGATTGCAATTCTACCATTATTATGATATTACATATTTCAATTTGAGAAAAATAAAAGGATTCGGCATTTCATCTTTTCACTGAGATAAAGACACAAAAATTAGAAACAATATAGAATCGATTTTTTTAGCACTTAACCACCTTTATGTTATGGATTTCTTTGTTCAAAAAATGATTCGCGGAGAAAAGAGATATTTTTGACTTTATTGATTTTTGAGTAAATATAGGATTTGAAGTGTATAAGAAGGGTTGCATAATAGCTATAATATCTGACTTCTCTTTTTTTGCCGTTCTATTCACAACAGCCGGGGTCGAAAAGTTTGTTGAGATGGCATATAATTATTTATTTGTTCATCATATTTAAAATAATTAAATAGATACACAAATACAACAAAATATTTTTTTTCTCATTTCAAAGCACACAAAAATAATATTTTGACATAAACCATCATTAAAGATGAGTGTGCTAATTAATGGAAGTTGAATATAAGAATCCAACAAAAAATATTAGGAACATAAATACTATAATGTACAAAGATTGAAGATTTTAAGTGCAATTAAATTGTAGTGTGACAAATAAAAAGTATTGTGTAAATACAACCACTTAAAAAATAGTAATAAATTATTTCATTGGATTTTCCGAATACTAAACAAAACCCACACCAACCAACCCCTCCCCCAAGTTTAGGGCACTTCTGTAATTTTTGAGGTCTGAGACGAATTTCATAAATTAGACTCCAAATAGACCCCCCAAAATTATAGTATGCATTCAAAGTCCACAAATATTTTATATGAATAATTGTTAACTTAAAAAAAAAAAAAAAAAGAAATCAAACATGGATCAGAGTAATAAAGATTGTCCTTTCGATTTTGGACCATATTTGCACAAATATTTTTTGGGAAGCCAACTTCAATAATCACAAATTTATTTATTTATTTATTTTATAAAAATGGGCTCCCTTCAATTTTAAGCCCGAGGTGATTGCTTCACTCGCATCGATTCAAAACCGGCTTTGCCCCCAACCAAAATATTCAATTTCTTCTTTATCAATCAAGATCCTGTTTGAAAATCCAAAATCTTGATAAACAATTTTGACAATTTCTATTTCAAAAAATTCACCCAAAACATTTGTCTTCTCCATGCCTAGTTCACCGTTGACAATCTAACCTAAAAAAATAAAATTAACTCATTTCTTTTAAATAGGTCATAAGGTTGGCCTATTGTTGAGAGAAAAACACACGAGAGTTGATTATTGCTTGCTAAAAAGGAAAGAGTTATTTTAAATTCCTGTGGTTCAAACTTTTTCACTATTGTTTTCTCCATTTTTCAGTGCGCATGTTAGTCAAGCCAATTTAAATGGTTGTGTAATAGCAAAAGTCCAAAATGAATGATATAGTGAGTTATAGTGACATTCATGCTTGCACCTATTACATATCAAAGGAACCTGAATAGATCAAAATGTAGAATCACCTTCTTTAAAATGTTGAAACATAGGTATATGATTTTTTATTAGCTTCAAAACTATGAATCTTGTGTCGTTTTATATACTAATTCACCCCGTTTATATAATATAAACTTTTCCATCACACCAAATCACTATGTCTCCACTGTAAATATTATTTTTCCCAATTTAAATTGTTTTGAAACATTTATATTCTAAAATGTGTACATAAAATTCATAACGATGTCATTGTTGTTAAAGTAACATAGATAACATTGATTGGATTGGGCTAGCCTAGTCCATCGGAGCAGAACCACACATGAATTAGACTGACTCAAGATACTACGTGCTTTTTCATTTTAAATAATGGTACGTTGAAAGTCATATTTACACATAAAATGGTCATAATGACACTTATGCCATTATAGTGTCAGAGTTACTATTATGGGACATCTATAATTCACTGACTATGATTTGTATATTATTTCACTTAATTTAAATAACGTG
The DNA here is from genome assembly GCA_030279155.1 of Forsythia viridissima. NCBI lineage: Eukaryota > Viridiplantae > Streptophyta > Magnoliopsida > Lamiales > Oleaceae > Forsythia > Forsythia viridissima. Next base: position 3,405,410 of record CM059033.1, read on the forward strand.
AATTGTTAAATTATGCCAAATCAATATTTTTCAATTGCAAATCATGTCATAACCATGTCAGGTTATTATTGAATGCTAAAAGTCCTTTCATTATGACTCAAAACAATATGGAAACTATGATTCTTAATTATAAATAATAATAAAACCATGTTTTAAAAGTCTCATTTGTACATAAAATAGTAATAATGACACCCATGCCATTGCAGTTACAACTATAACTCCAAATTTGATGCTACGAGACAAAATGCTCCTAAAACCACCAACTTCTCATTTATTTGTAGTGCGAACTTTTCGTCACACAAAATTGACATGTCCCAATTGTAAATGTTATCTATACGACATACAAATTTAATTTAATTTATTGTTCATATTGAAGTTTGTGCCAAAATGCTCATAATGACATACTAGTATATCACCCGTGCGATGCACGACATTTATTTTTCATGATAGTGATTTTAAAATATTTTAAAAGTATATTGTTTATTTATTACATTCAAATAAAAAAGTATCATATAAATAATATTTGATTATTCATTGATAACAATGGAAAAAAAACAACATTACTAATCCAAATTTTGAAACACCTATTTGAAAACGTGATAATTCTTTATTATATATTGGTTTTTGACATTGGTTATTGGATACGAAATTTAACTTACAGACTTGTAACTTTTTATTTATATATATAGAAGATGTTTTATGTGGGAATTTAATCATATTTATTATCATTGAATTTTTTGTGAATCCAATTTTTTAAATGAAGTGATGTAGATAATTCTTTATTATCTATTGGTTTTTAACAATGGTTATTGGAATAGTAATTTTAATTATCAGACTTATAACATTTAATAAGCTTAAGGGATAGTACAATTTACAAAGTATTGGAATAAAGTTAATTTAAATATATTTTCCATAATATTAAATATCATTAAATTTTTCAATCTAAGTCCTTGGAACAAAGTTGATTATTTATCAAATGAGTCCTTGGGAATATAACATGCAAATTCAATTTGATTAATAATTACTTTGAATGAAATGTTTTAATATTTTATTTATTTATTATTATTATTATTATATATATAGGAGATGTTTTAGGCGGGAAAATTGGTTGACTTTTTTTGCTGACTATCCTACTTTTATATATATTAAGATACTACAAGAAATTTCACTTTTAACGACAAAAAATTTGGTCATATAAAATCCTTCGACAACTATTTTTCGACGAAATAATCTAAAAATGACTTTTTACGACAAAAAATTACATTGTTAAAATTGAAATTTCTTATAGTTACAAGTTTAGTTAGAAGGATAACGTCAATATACTCTCGTTAGTATATCAAATTTACAAAATTTTATCGAGAAAGTCAAAATTTCAAAATACACTACAACATATTATAGGCGGACGAAATTAGAAATTTAAAATATCATAACGCACTTTACATTCAAAATTATAAAGAATAGTCATATAGTGCAAATAACGTGAAATAACTGAAACGTGTAGAAAATAAAATTAGGATATTAAAGGAATTATTTTAATTAATTAAAGGTAAAATTGATATTTTAATAATATATAAATGAAAAGGCTAAAAGCGGAATCTGAAAAGCTGTCTTTTGTTGAGTCTTAGAATCTGCTGTCAGGTATGTCAGATTATTGTATAATTATGTTTTAAAAATTTGACAAACGCTTAAATCAATTTCTGATTGCTTGAGAATCAGAAGTTGGGCTCCAAAATCAACATCAAACGGGGCCATAATCAAATATATATTTATCAACAAATACTACCTTCTAATTCATAAAGATGCACGTGCTATGTTAAAAATGCAGCTAACGACCTGAGTGTGTTTATTGTTAACTGCACAGTGTTAAGGAATAAATATCACATCGAATAAATATCGAAATATTAATCCGTATATAAAGGCTTGTGATACTTCTTTTAATAAAGTTATTAAGATTTGAGGTTCCATCTTAAAATGTCAACTTTATTAAGAAGAGTATTACAATCCTTTATATATAGATTAATATTTCGATATTTAACCGATGTGAATTTTATCCCTTAACATGCCACCGCAAGATGGTGGCCTGTTTGGATACACCAATCTTAGAATTCGAATATTCGTTTAAACTTTAGAAGGACCGAATTACTTGTTTTAGTTCGCTCTGATACCATATTAATAGTGTGTTTGGAAGAGCTTTTTTAAAGTCTAAAAACACTTATTAATGAGTAAAAGTACTTTTAGTTATTTTTATTGTTGTTTGGTTAAAGTCAACAAGCACTTTTTGACTTAAAAAAAAAACTTAAAAAGCTATTTTAGAGAAGTTCAAATTTTGAGTTTCTCTAAAAAGTTCTAATTGAGCTTTTACGAAAAATTGTAATTAACATTTAATAAACTTAAAATTTAATAAAATTATCATTAATACATCAAAAAAAGATATTATTTATTTACTACATTAATTACTTATATCAAATTGTCACTTCATATACTTATATAAAGTGGAAAAAAAAATTGGTGTGTTAATATAATACAAATTATATATAATATGTTTGATTTAAATAATTAATTACTGTTTAATCAAATATACTAAAATAATCATTTTATTACAATTAAATTGATATATTAATTTTAATAGTTATTATATGAGATAAAAGCATATGATTTCTTTTAAAAAAATAATATGAGTTATACAATAATTAATTATTGTTTAGTCAAATATAATAAAATAATCGTATTATTATAATTAAATTAATATATTAATTTTAATAGTTATTATAAGATATAAAAAAATTAGTTATTTTAAAACAAATAATATAAGATATATAATAATTAATTACTGTTTAATCAAATAAATATAAAGTTTATACAAAATTACTTTTATAGTTATGCAACCAAACACTCAATTGAATATTCACAGCATTTTTTTGGATTCATATCCAAACAGTCAACAACTTTTTAACAAAAGTTCTACTCACAACAACTGTACCAAACAGACCCTAAGACTTGTACTTTCATCTTAAGAGGTCAACCTTAGTCCAAACTTTTATATATAGATTAATATTTTGATATTTAATCAATGTGAATCTTATACCTTAACACACAGCACATATAACCCAGAACACGACGAATCATATATTTGACAACAAATAACATGTTTTGATCAACAATGACACTGGTGCCAATTTAAGAAGGCTGCCTTATACAACGTGGGTGTTATTATTGTAAATTGACTTCAGATATAACCCTAATATATCAAAGGTAAATTATATTCACACTACAATTTATATTATCTGCACTATATTTTAATTGTAATAAATGTCTCCCAACTTTTAACAATTTGACACTTTTGAATAAGCTTTGAGGATTGTACCCCAAAACTCTTGAGATGCATCTGTCTCAATTATCATTTTATTATCCTTATGAGGGTGATAAAGAGATGGAGGATTTTTCAGTTTCTTTTTAATTTTCTGGAAAGATAAGTATAAACATAAACTAAACTCAATACTTTCTTACTGTAGATGATTGGTGGTTTCCCTTTATGTTTACGTTTTGGATGAATTTCTGCCTCACCATTATGTCTGCTCCTTGATTTCCTTGAAACGGACCACCTGTTCTGGTAGGTACTCTATAGGACTTAGACTGTATGGATCCGTACAAAATATCATGTAAAACATAAATTTTGGGAAGTCTGAGAATTAAAACATAACGTTTTATTCAAGAAGACTTTGATACAAAGCTTATTTAAATACAAGTCTTTTGATCCAAATGGATCTACTGTCTAAAGAGAGTATTACCCTTGATACATTGAAATGTTTGAGCTGTTGAAGGGCTTGGGAAAATCCTTTAGATCCTAGGATTAATAAAGGAAAACTCACAGCCATAATTGAAATGTTTGATGAATTTAAAAATAAAATCATTAGGTCAAAAGCAATGGCATACAGTCCAAATGATAGAGAAGAATTTTCAATCCAAATTAAAGAATTACTTGATTTAAAAGTTATTGAACCAAGTAAATCACCTTTCTCTTCACCTGCCTTCATGGTAAGAAAAGAAGCAGAAAAAAGACGTGGAAAAGCTAGAATGGTCATTGATTATTCAATGTTTAACAAATACACTAAAAATGATGGATACATCTTGCCTAACATGCAAAGCCTTTTACAACTCATAAAAGTAAAAAGAATATTTTCTTCTTTTGACTTAAAATCAGGATTTCATCAAGTCAGGTTTGATGAAGAGACAAAACCTTTGACAGCTTTTAGTTGTCCACAAGGTCACTTCCAATGGACAGTGGTTCCATTCGGTTTAAAATAAGCTCCAGGTATTTTCCAAAGACATATGGATAATACATTTAAAGAATTCAATGAATTTTGTTGTGTTTACATTGATGATATTCTTGTCTTCTCTGAAAATGAAATTGATCATGAAAAACATGTTTTGCAAGTTTTGCAAAAAATACAAGATGAAGGAATTGTGCTATTTATTTATGCTTGAGGCAGAAATTCACATTTTGTCTTTTAACAATTTGACACTTATGTCTCCAACTTTTATTCATTGTATTTTTATCATTAGCTTTCAATTATTTTTCACATCTTGTCTTTAATGATAATTTGTCTAAATATTCTACTAATGTGTATTGAAATGAGAAGTAAATATTTTGTCAAACTTTTATTTGTTATTTATTTTACTTATTCAAAAATACAAGATGCAAAAAATCTTTTACCCTCTCCTAATTAACGTTTTAGATAGAAAATATCATCAACGATAAATATAAAATGTGAAAATTAATAGGTTGATAATAAGAATGTGATAAAAAAAAAGTTCAGAATATAAATGCAAAATCGAGCAATAGCTGGAGACATTCATCGTAATTAAAAATAGTGTAGTTAATAAAAATTGTGGTGCGAATATAATCACTTTATATCAAAACATATGTTTATCAATATTAACTACTTTTTATTGTTTAATAAAAAGTAAACATTTGTGCTGAGGGAGGAGATCAGGACTTTTATCAATTAATATCACATTCTAATCAATAAAGATTGGGTGACAGTTTAGAAAGAAGATCAAGGTAGGGGTGCCTTTATCTAATGCAAATAATGGCCCGAGTGCCGTTATTATTAAATGTACAACAGAAAAGCAAATGACAACCAAATAAAGAACATTTAAGGAACTAGAAGCTGGGACAAAAATGAATTTGGGCATAATATGTCAAAAAAAATTAAGGGTATAAACGTCTTTTAATATATATGGGCACTTAAGAATTTACCCAAATATTTTATGTCAACATTTCAAATCATTGACATGTGTCGTATCAAATTTAAGATAGTAATTTCTGTGCAACAGATGACGTGAAATCTGCATGTTTCCAATATTTATAAAAATAATATTTAATTCATTTATAAATATTTACAATTACTAACAAATACACATTTAAACGTGTAGAAATTTTATACTGATTAATACTATCGTTAGTTGTAATCATCATTACATTAAATTGTAGTAGAGTCCTTAATTTATTGTCGGTCATTATCCGTTTAGGTAACATTGAGATTCCTAATTTATTTAACAAATAATTGCAAAGATATGATAATTTTTCTTTTAACGTGAAATTTATTAGTGCACTGTGCATAACTATCAAAAAATATAAATGGATATGGATAAAATTTTTTATTTGTATTCGTCTTGCAATTTTATTGGAACAACTTGAAAAAACAATTTTTTGTAAAATAATATCTTAGCAAGGGCGGATCCAGAGGGCAACCCTGGGTTGCAGTCTAGGGCTGCCCAAGCCTAGATCCAAGGCCAATACAAAATATTAAAAAAAAAAATTATGTTAGTTTAATCCAGTTCAACTTTTTAATTTATTTTTTTCTGAGCTAATTAAATACTCACATGTCCTAAACTAAGACTATTGCTGTATTGCATATAAGCACTTCCTAATTCTATAAAATTCAAACTTCAAAAAGTTCAAAATTCGAAAGTAGGCTTCAATTTTTTTAATTTGTTGCGTTTTTCACTATTTGGTGTTGAAAATCATTTTATTTTTTAATTTGATTGTAATATTATCCTGTTGTATATGACTTACTTATATGTCATTTTATTAAATATAGAAATATAATATAATTATATATAACACTATTAAAGGGTTTAAATATTTTTGTGCATCGATTACATAGCTTAGTTTTAGATAAAATAGATATAGATTATATTATAAAACAAATTTTGTATATCGACTACATAACAATTTTTGTTGAGAGAACATTGTTAATAAAATAAATATAGATTTTATTATAAAAGATTTGCAAATGTAAAAAATCGTCAGAAACAACTTTTTTTAGCTAGTTTTATATATTGAATATTTTTGTGTAATGACTTATTGTAAGTTTTTAAAAAATTGTGACTTATAAAAAACATTAGATTCTCATAAAAATTGACTAAGTAATTATGATTTGAGAAAAAAAATTGGGGGACGGCAAGGCAATTCCCTTATCTCCTAGCCCAGTCCTTTGTCGTATTCTGGCTCCGTCCTCATATCTTGGAAAGGAATATTAATCTAATGTCCCTGGTGGGCATTGTTATAATGCCCACCGGGACATGTGTCATGCAATAATTGCATGACACATGTCCCGGTGGGCATTATAACAATGCCCACCTAGAACATTAGAACGGGATTCTTTTGGAAAGATAATGTTAAGAAAAAATGTTGAATAGTTCACCTCAAAAAGTCAAATAATAAAAAAAGAAGAGCACCAAAATGAAAACTTAGCATAGATTTTCTAAACTCAAGTTTGAATTTTATTAAACTTGACCTCAAATTTGTAATTATATATTTTTTTTTACTTCAATCACTATTTTTGAAATTAAAAAACAAGTGCTTCACACAAATAAAAATTCTATAAATTGTAGTTTTTCTATATACCATTTTCCCTCAATTTTGGTGTCATAATATCGTCATAATAATGTCTTCCCGTAATTAGGCCGACCGAATGAAAAAGAAACACTTGAAAACCAACTAGTAATTAACCATTATCAGTCTAGAGGCACGATCTCCTGCCCACAAATGAACATGAAATCTTGTTCATGTGTCAGCACGTGGACAGTCCATATAGATTAGAATTCTATCAGTCAACTGTCATAAGCATTCAATCTTGGCCGTGCACTATCAATGGTCTCTCTCAACCGTCGATTCTGCTCCCTGTTTAGATTTCCGCCTAGTGTCACTGACACTGCAATCCGACATGGCATTAAAATGGTTTTAAAATCCGGATTTGGAGTCCGCTATAAATGTACTCCCTCAAACAGTGCCCCCACCATTTCGAAGTGTAAAAACGTTAAGAGAGAATGAATGAGAAACAAATCACTGAGCGAGCTTCGAAAAGTGCTTTTAGAATCTCGTAACTCTGCACTCAAATCTCTGTAAGTTGCGTACATTAGCATGAATTTCTCTTAGATATTCAATTTCTTCTGTGTTTATTGTCTCTCTAGTTGTTTCTTCATGTCTTTTCGAGGTAAGAATTTGCACTTTTGTCGCCTAGGGTTCTGGATCATGCTTCAGAAAAATCATTTTTTTTTTGTTTTACGAAATTTTGCTTCTTTCATGTTGTCTGCGAGTTAAATGGCCGTGAGGGAATACTGTGGATCTTATTAGGGCTTGTTGATTCACTTTATGTTTATGCATAATTTTGTAATTATATTTATTACACAAACATTTGCAGGAAGTTGTGTTTTCTCCTAATTTACGTCTGCATGTTCAATTCTTTCCAGTTTATGCTACAGCTTATTTGTTATCTCACTTATTTATAGCCTTTTTCCCCCCAACTTGGGCTCAGTACTTGCGTGCTTTGTGATTTTTTCGCTTTCAAATTTACTTTCTCATAAAATATGGCATTTTCTTATATTTTCTGTATGCAGTTTATTTTGGATCAGTAAAAAAAGGTTGTAGGATAAGTTCCAATCTTTGAGTTCAATGATTACGGGTGAGGAGGATGCCCAGGCAGATAAGCTGCCCGAGGCAGCTGCAAATGGGAATGCTAAGCCGGAGGAGAAGAGTGAGGTTGTGACAGAGAAGAAAGACGAGGCAAATAATGGAGTAACAGAGATGGAAGAAGATAAAAAGGATGATGGGAAAGATGAGGTCCCGAGTATGGATGTGGACAAAGTGCAGATCAAAGAAAGCAAGGAAACTGAAGAAAAAGAAGCAGAGAATGGAATAGGAGAAAAAGATGAAAAGGAAGAAACCAAAGTCGGAAAAGAAAATGAAGAAACCAAAGACGAAAAAGAGAAGGAAGAAACGGAAGGAGAAGAAGAGAAACAAGATGCGAAAGGAGAAGAAGAGAAGGAAGAAACCAAAAGCGATGGAATGGAATATGAATCTGGAAAGAAACCTGATGATGAGGTTGAAGATAAGGTTGAAGAGGATGTTGATGAAGTGAAGGCTGAGGAGGAAGAGCCAGAGGAGCATAAGGAGGAAAAAGGATCGAAGAAGCGACCTAGAACCAAAAGTCGTTCTGGACGAAAAGACAAGATTAAGAAGAAGAAAGCTGAAGAGGAACCAGAAACCCCCGTGGTGGAAAAGGAAAAACAGCCTAAAACCCCCACTAGGAAAAAGGAGGAGGAGCCTAAAACTACTACACCTTATGCAATTGAACGCCCCGTACGTGAACGAAAATCCGTAGAAAGGCTGGTTGCTGCTATTGAGATGGAGACTGCTAAGGAATTCCAAATTGAAAAGGTCTGATATTTTATGTTTCACTTTTGTGACCACCTTTTTCAAAATTTATGTTTTACTGTTTGGCATTGAGTATAATGGAATGGTCTTTTAACCAAGATATACTTTGTGATATAATAATGTTTGTTTGCAGGGTCGTGGAACTGCACTGAAAGATATCCCTAATGGTATTTAATTCACATTCACTTTAAATTGCAACTTGCAATGATTCTTGAATTTTAACTCGAGTGTGAGCATAAGGATATGGTGGGCTTGCTCCTGGTGGTATTATGACTGAATCACTCTCTTTGTTACGTGAAACTTCGTGAGCATGAACCTGTCCAAGCGGAATGTATTGCATACGATACTAATTGACTGACCTTGTATTTTTCTCCATCCCTATGCTGTGCGAGATTTCTTTGTTTCTTTCATTCTCTATTCTTTATTTACGAAACACGGTAGATTATGTGGATTATTCCTCCCTTGTATGTATTTCTAGCTTGTCAAATCAATGTGATGACATTGTATATAGAGAAAAGAACTTTGTTGCGTGTAATCTATCCATGTATCTGCATGCAAGACACATTCTCTAATGGATGGTCATGAACTTGTTATTCAAAATTTTGGACACCTGTAAATACCTTGTATATAAATTTCCTTTATACATTTTTTCTTTAGCCTCCCTGACACCTAGTTTGATTGGACTCATTTTACCACATTCTCCAGAAAAGGGCAGGACTTGGTAAGTTTTTTGTTTTGGTTTAGTTGAGAGATTGCTAGAATAAGCATAAATAGATAATTTCTAGAGGAAGAGGAACAATTGAGAAAAAAATTATTTTGTATCCTGGTTAGCTTCAAAAATGAAAAACTAGGATGTGATATGGATTCTGAGAATGACATTGTAGTGGAGAATGAAGAGGTTTGTAATCCTGTTTGGACCTGTCTAGTTATTATTAAACCGAATTTGATTATCCGTCCCACCCAAGATCACTGTACGAGAATTGGGCCTTGCTATCAAGCGGAATTGATTTTCTCTTTTACAAAATACTTCCATTTCAAGATAAACCAAGCCTATTTACAACTTTGACCATTTTCTTTCTTTGTACCCTGAAATGATCAAACTGACTGTTAGCTGTGCGGTTGTTGATTTAATGATGAGCAGGAGCTATTTGCTCAACGACGTGGGCGATGTTGAAGATTTCTGCAAGATCTGCACGTACAATAATTATGCCCTGGTGATAATTTAAGACTCGTGAACATGAGTGAGAATGAGCTCTCTGATCTGATTTATTTTAACTTATTTCTTCTGTGGTTGAGTTGCAATTTGCGGTATTTTTTCTTGTTTAATTAGAGTATTAAAGGCATGCCTTTCTCCGTGTTATTATCTTTGTTGTCTCAAAGTTGATTGAGAAGTTTGTTGTGGTACATAATATGTTGTGCATTTTCATTTAAACCCCGTTTTGGGCAGGTTCACTAATGAAAAAAAATCTCTCATGTATCCTATTTATGTTTACTTTTCATTGATGTAGAGCTGTGAAGCTGTACAGATGTATACAGCATTGTTTTCTGAACTGCAATTTTGTTTCAGTTGCATACAAGTTATCGAGAAGGAAGACTGATGACACCTTCAAATTGCTGCATACTATTCTCTTTGGAAGGAGGGGAAAGGTGACACTTTTGCATTCCAGTATATTCTTGTTTTCCTTTCATGCCACACTCTTTTCCTTTTCTGTCTCCTCTCTTCTTTTTTTCTTTCATTGAGTGTAAAGTGTCATAACACTTTATTCAATGCTGTGTTTCTTGCATATTTAAGACTCAAATAAGTTATCTTGAAAAAAATCTGGCTATTGGGATATTCATGGGTCTTTGGGTAGTACTCTTTTATGTGACTTCACGATACTATTTGAATTTGAAGTTGGGGAAAATATTAATTTCTTCCAGAAGCTTCAATGCATTCTGAACTCCATGTCTTTTGGGATACGCACAATTAATTTGAACATTTTAAATGACCAATTTAAGATTTAGTTTCTCTCATCTGCAATTGATTATTATTTATATTGCTATCATTTTTGGAGCTATTCAGCACTTCAGCATATTAACTATTCACCTTAGTTATATTTTTAGTTGTCCTGATGCTGATATCCAAATGTAGTTGTATAAGCCCGTGTTTGCTTGACCACATGGTTTCGACACTTTATTTGTTAAAGATATGGAAGCATTTCCATATGTTTGTGATGTTGTAATATCTTCCAGATTCTTATGATAATATTTCCTTCGTAGTATGGTTGTGTAAATCAATATAGGATCTTTTCTTTTGTGTTAGTTTGTAACCCTATGGATAGCGTCTTCTCTTTGTAATTCATAGGCAGAAGAGTTATACATTTCTTATATTTATTCTTCAATATTCTGTCTCAATTCTATTCATTTTATATTTTATCAGAACCTATGGCCTTGGGTTAAACAATCTTTGCTTCCGGCCGCTCGCCTGGCCATTTCATTCCTTTTTTGTTTTATCTCGTTTGTCCAGTGCTAATCTTTCTGTCTCATGGCTGACTTTGATTGTTCTTCTTATGTTTTGTTTTGTGGGAAGTCAATCAAGTCATCATTCTGTAATTTTAAGAGTCCTTGCACTCATCACAACATCTTCAGAACTACAATCTCATTCAAATTCTATTCCCTTACCAACTGATTCTTGACCTTGCTTCTAAGGTTTTTCCTTTACCAACCGATTCTTGATCTTGTTCCAAAGGTTATATCTTTTATTTAGCGGTTATTGGCCTTGAGCTAGATATTTTTTCTTAGTGACTGATTCTTGACCTTGTTTTCAAGGTTTTCATTTTAATTGTGACCGGTTCTTGTCCTTATTCTTGAGGTTTCTTTATCTACTAGTCTTGACCTTGTTCAAGTTTTTTTAAGGGATAATTGCATATTTGGTTCTCAATTTTTCAAAATCGTTGAGGATATGTTTTTAACTTAAAAAATAGCACCACACATTTCAACGTATTAGAAAATAGGCATTGTAGGTCCATCTTGACAGTTTTCGTCAATTTTGTTTGTTAAAAGTCAGAATTGGACTACACGCGCTTCATTTCTCCAAAAAAAAACACGATTGAAATTACATGGGTAAAATTGTCACTACAGAAGCTTCTTGTCCGCGAAATTGTAATTCAACAGATTCTCCACAGTCCTCACCGAGTCCGCCATGTCCAAACTTTCTTGATTCTCGTCTCATCCTCCGGCAGAAGGTGTCACACCAGAAGCTTTTTGTCCCCGAAATTGTAATCCATCAGCTTCTCCATAGCCCCCATCGAGTTCGTCATATTCAAAATTTCTTGATTCTCGTCGTCCTCCGGCGGAAGGTTGTATGTATGTATAATTCACCAGCCCAAAACTTTTACCAACGCATTCAACTTTTTCTTGCACTCCAGAATCTTGGTGTAGATGAAGCCTGACCTTTCCCTTTTAACCTCACAGAATCTCTCTCTCTCTCTCTCTCTCACACACACACACACACACACACAAACAACCATTCAGGGAGGCGCGGAATTCAATCATGGAATTGTCGGTGAATTATACATACAACCTTCCGCTGGTGAAGTGATACAGATATCGAATTTCTTGTCCCAAGATACGGATATCTAAAATTTACTTTCCTAAGTTTCCTCCGGCAGCGTAGTGAGATTACAATGAGTTGGCACAAAATGACAATTTCACCACAACTATTAATAATGGAAGACGAAATATGTATCCACAGCAGAGAATGGAGTAATTAAACTTAAAACAATAAAATTGGAAGCGTATTCATATACGTCGGAACAAAAGTAATAAACAAGAATCAGGAAAAAAAATAGAGGAAAGTTTACAGTGAAGTAACAGTTTTACCTCTGCAATTCCAGTCACCTTTTTTGGAGAAATAAAGTACGTATAGTCCAATTCTGATTTTAACGGACAAAACTGACGGAAACTGTTAAGAGGGACCTACGATGCTTATTTTTTCATACGTTGGGATGTGTTGGGATGTCTGGTGCTATTTTTTTTAGGTTAGGGGTATATTTCTAACGATTTTGAAAGGTTGGAGACCAAATATGCAATTATCCCTTTTTTAATTACTGCTTCCTCAAAAAAGTTTTTAAATCGATTGTCTTACATCTGAATCTCAGCTCCGACTTTCAACGTGCATATATTTCGTTCATTAAAAGTTGTAGATATCATTTCCAAAGATCATACTTTTGGGCAGTTTCAATCAATTGCATTCGATTTAGTTTCAAACTCAATTTAGTTGCTACAGTACCATATTGTGCTTGAGGGGGATGTTAAAGATATGGAAGCATTTCCGTATTATCGTGATAATATCTTCCGGATTCTTATGATATTATTTCCTTCGTAGTATGATTGTATTCAATATAGGATCTTTCCTTTTGTGTTAGTTTGTAACCCTATAAGTAGGGTCTTTCTAATTGTAATTCATAGACCGAAGAGTTATACAATTCTTATATTGATTCTTCAATATTTTGTCTCAATTATTTTGTTTTTATATTTTATCATTATTCACCAAAATCATTTACTTATTCGTAAAATTTTTACTCAAGGTTAATTTGCTTAATTTGTTTTCCGGCAGCCTTATGCTTTGGTTGATGACATGGCTTGTTCACTTGTACTTATAATTCTATTGACTTTATGCAGGCAACTCATGTGAAGAACAACATATCTAAATTTTCTGGGTTTGTGTGGCCTGATAATGAGGTAAAACTCTGTATTACATTGTTGATGGATTGTGCATTAACTACTTTGTTATTGCTTAGCATTTTCCCAACTCTAAGCACCTAAAAATACACTTTTATGTCAGGAAAAGCAAATGATAAAAGTAAAAGAAAAACTTGACAAGTGTGTCAAAGAGAAATTGGTGGAATTCTGTGATGTTCTGGATTTGCAGATTCCCAAGGCTAATACAAGAAAGGTCTGTAGATATCTCTCTTTCTTTTTACATTTGGCTGGAAACTTCTATTTTCGCATTCAGAGTGCCATTGATCATTCTGATTCTTGACTTTTTGCTATTTTTTTTATCTTAGCATTCTTATTCTTTGATATACTTATTCATGTATGTTTTAAATATACCGCTAACTGATTAACCCGGAAATCAAGAATATTAATCGGATATATTGGATCTCTCTTACATTGCTTTCTCTGATGGATTAATTTCTATTTGTCATTTGCTGTGCTTCCAGGAAGATATTGTTGCAAAGTTGATAGAGTTTTTGATGGCTCCTCATGCCACAACCACAGAGTTGCTTGCTGAAAAAGAGCAGGTTCTCTACGATGCACAATTTTTTCTCTTAATTAAGTCAACTGGAATAAGCAACTTTTTTGCTTTCACTGAGCCTGTTTATGTTCAACTACCTCCTGTTGTTTACCAGTCTAGTAAAGGCAAAAAGCGAAAGAGAGACGGAAAAAGAAGTGAATCAACAATGGGGAGTACACCTTCAAAAGGCTCCGCTAAGGTATAACCCTTTCTTGTTAGTATTAGAAACAGGCAAATTTTAGCAGAATAATACTTCATATACGAAGTTAGAATCTTTGTACATGTACTATGGGAGTCTAGATCTGCTCTCCCAATGTATGTCTCCTTAGTCGTCACTCCAATAAAAAATTTACACATCATCAAATAAATACAAGTCAATCGTGAATCTTAATAGTAAGTGTCAACACATTAAATATAGTTGTATTTATTTGATGATGGGTAAATTTTTTATTGGTGGGACGGTTAAGGGGACATACATTTGGGGACACCATATGTAGACTTGTACTATGGGTGGGTTTATGCTGTTGCTGTTTTCATTTTACTCGAGCTTTTCATTTCGTCGGTGGGTGGAGTGGGGTTTGGTTGTGATGGAGCATACTTGCTAGTCTTCCTCTTTTCAATCACATGCTCAAATCAAACTCTAGGTGTGATACAGCGTTAGGAGGTTTGTGTGCAGCATTCAAATATTATTCATCTGTGTTGCTCACAAGGAGAATAATTATAGCATCATTGGAGTTCCAAGTCCGATCCAGCCCTCTTACAAAAAATAAAATAATAGTAAATAATAATAAAAGCAGAAAGGGAGACTGAAGCCAAATAGACTCCTTTATTTTTTTGTTACATAGGTGCCAACATATTTCTTGTACTTATTCAAGGATGATGTTATCTGCGATATGCTCAAGTTTAGTGTTTATTTGACTGAGAAATCTATCACTGATCTGACTTTTGATTAACTTCAAGATTGTTATGAAGTCTGTGTCCCCCACCCCCAAAATAAAATTAATGAAGCGACACACAACCACGCCAATGTGCTTTCTGAAGAAAAATGAAGCTCAGCTGCTGAAATGAAGCGAGACACATCCACGCCAATGTGGAAGCTCAGCTCCTGAAATTCAATCAGAAAAATGAAATTGAAATATAAAACATTTTCAAAGATAACCTGCGAAAGCATGTTCCATGAAGTTGGTCAATTTATCCCCGTCATCAATCTTTATATATTTGGTGTATTTCCAGAGTCAAAAGAGAACTGGCAGTGCATCGAAAAATAGTGAGGAGAATAAGAGCATTCCTGAATCTGAAGATGAATCAGAAGAAGAGAAAGAGGAAATGCATGAAGTGGAAAATGTTGATGGTGCTAGTGAAAAATCAGAAGAGGAGATTTCTGAACATGCTGAAAGTGAGGAGAAAGAGAGTGAGTCTGAAGATGAGTCTGTCAAGGACAGAGGAAAGCAGAAGCTAAGTTCAACGAAGTCTCCAGCAAAGAAGGAATCGGCTGAAAAAGAAAAAACCAAAAAAGTTGCACTTCCTAAAAAGGGGCGCCCTCCACCCAAAAAAGCTCCTGCAAAATCACCGAGTCACTCAAAAAAAAAAAATGATACGAGTGCAAAGAAGTCTTCTGGTAAGAAGAAAGCTGAAGCACTTGAGGAGAAATCAGTTACTCCAAAGAAATCTGCACCAAAGGAGAGTACTGGTGAGAATTGTAATTTTTATTCCCTTTTGAATTGACTATCTGCTTGCTATAATTCTCTCATTTGTCATTTCAAGTGTTCTGGGGACCAGCCGGAATGCTGTCTCCAAGCATGAACTTCCTAACCAGTTTCAAAGTTCGGACCTTAGGAGAAGCTTTTTCTGATGCTCATTTTATATTTTGTTCAAATGAAGGGAAGAAAGTTGTGAAAAGCAAAGGCAAGCTTAAGGAGGACAAATTAAAGCCAAGTGACGAAGAACTCAGGAGTGCAACATGTGAAATTCTCAAAGAGGTGGACTTCAATACGGTGAGATCACAAATCCTTCAATTTTAAAACTTGTTCGTTTCACTGCTTTTGCAAAGTTAACATAACATGGAATGTCTTTTAAAGAACTTGAAAGTTTTCCTGATTTTGATTAACGAGAAATCATTATTAACAGAAATTTGGAGTTCTTTCTGTACAGTATTGTGGTTGTCTTATAAAATTTCGTTTTAGTATAGGCCAAAGTAGTCAAAATGAGATCAACTTGTTTGTATGCCATTTATTTTTTATTCATGTCATTTACTAGTTATCATGTTATCTATTCTAATTCTGACGTACCTGGTATACTTCTGTTTAACCTTGCAGGCCACTTTCACCGATATTCTGAAGCAACTTGGTATGGTCCAATGAATTATTATTTCTATGAGTTTTGCAGTTTTAAAAGGATTAAGAATTCCTCTTTACTTTCTTTTCACTGCCATCTTTTCTGTTTTGGTTTCGGGGTGGGGAGTTGGCCTATACAAATTGCTTTCTTTGTAGTTAGCTGTGAAAAAAGTGTTTTTACAACTTCCTCACCATTTTTGCATGTGTGCAATGCTATATGTATTTCTTAAATTTCACGGCCTAGAAGTATGACCACAAACTCAGAGAGAGTTTGACATGCTACTGCCACTTTAGGTGGACTGCTTGATCCAGATTCTTTCAGTCACCTGGGCAACTTGATCTGAAAATCAGAACCTTTTATATTTGTATATTTCACAATGCTTAGAATTCCATTACACATCTACTTAATTTGTGACGAAACCTCTTATCATTCAGCCAAGCGATTCAGTACAGATCTGACCCCAAGAAAATCATCAATAAAGCTCATGATCCAAGAGGAGCTCACAAAATTAGCCGGCGAGTCGGATGATGAGGATAAAGGTGATGCTGAGAAGGATGGAAAACAGCCTGCCGGTCGAAGTGTGGCGACCTGATGAGCTATAGAGAAGACGCGACTCGATGAGCGGAATACCCAGTTTTTTGGTCATCCTCTTCGGCTACCTTGTATTCTGTGTTCCCTCTCTCTTGTTCAATAGGAATTTATAGGGTCAAGCATGCAGCTTTTATGCACACGAATTAAAGTATGTAGAATATTTTTTTTACTTATCTATTTCCATGTACTGACTCTTGATTGGGAGATAGAGTTCTCACTTTTTTGAAGTATCATTATAGACTGGATGGATTAATTTTGGGGTATGATTCTATATCTAATACGATTGAAGTATGTTTTCTTTTTCTAGTGGGATGTCATGTGGCCCCTTGTATTCTTTGCTTTTGAAGTGCATTAGTGGTTCAGTTTCGTGTATTCTAGATTTTTTGCATCTGTGGCCCTGAACATCTGGACAGCCCCATCTTGTTTGTTGGCTGTCGATTGTTTTGCCAAAGAGATTAAAAAAGAAAAAACTTAGACCCCCCAATAATGACTATTTATCTCTTTGATTAATTTCTTTCCGAAGGGTTTGAAAAAACTTAGACACCACCCCCCCCCCCCCCCCCCCCCCCCCCCCCCAATAGTGACTATTTATCTCTTTGATTAATTTCTTTCCAAAGGGTTTTACTTGGTGAATGTTGGTCTTGGTTGCAGGCTATTTTTCACCCAAACTTATTATTGCTGCATGTCGCCAAACCATTTGTTTTAAAAAAAAAATTCGGTTGAACTCTCACATTTATTATAGTTTGGATGTTCGGTCTACATAAATTCACTAACTTAATGAAAATGTAGATATTAACAAAAAATATAACTTGACATGAAAAATTCGTCAGTGAATTGTTTTTATTGTCTTGTTGAACAAGAACATGTTTTGTTGGACTATTCTTGCTTTTGTTTGCTATTGGAACAATCACCTCCTGAATATTTTCGTTAATTTGGCAGGAGTAATGATAAAATAAGGCGACGAGCATTGTTTCTAACCCAGAAAAGTTCTAATTTCAGTTGTAATTTGAATTTAATGAAGTTCTAAAATTAACTAAATTGTACCCAACTTTGTAGTATGCAAGACTCCTGTTGGAATTTAATATTCGTTAGTGGTGTCAACTGATATAATAGAAATTTCACTTAATATGTATTATTTAAATAAATAAATTTTGAATAATATAATTCATACTAAAATAACAGTGCTAAGATAATAACTTAATTAAAATATTAATTTTAATAGATTTTATAGGATACAAAAAAGTTTATGTTTGAAAGAAAAATTATGAGATATATGTGAAAAAAATATTTAATTTACACAAAATACTTTAATAGTTATATTGTGAAACTATCAATTTAATATTATAGATGCGTCAAAACAATCTAAAAAACAAGTTGCATTCTGAACTTTGACCTTTTGCACTTGATTGGAGGCAGGTGACTGCGCTTTTCTTTAACCTTTGCACAAGACTTTTTATGAAATCTTTTTTTCAATTATTTTCTAACTGATACGTTTAATTGCATAAGATTTTTTATAAAAAAACATATTTTCTATGGTGTGTTTGATTGCAACCTTTTTTTCCTTATGTAAAACTTTTTCTCATTTTTTTTGTTTTGGCCACATTTTTTTTTTGTTCTCAAAGAAAATATTTTTTTAGGGGTGGAGGAGGTTTTATTTTCCATGAAAATTTTGTCTTATTTTCAAATTAATAATTTCTTGATAATTCAATTCTATGTAATTCATTTTCTTTCCACCTAAATTTCTTACTTGCAATCAAACACACCCTAAGAGTGTTTGATTACACTCATTTTCTATGGAAAATAGATTTTTCAAATCTAGGGTTCGTTTGATTGCTTTATTTTTCATGAAAAATGTCACATTCGAGTAAAATATTTTTCTACTTTGACTGTTTGATAAAAAATAGAAAAAATAAATAAATTCTAAAGTACAACTACTTTAAGCTTGTTTTTGACTAATTCTATAGAAAATATTTGCTTATAGGAGAGGGTAGTTTTTATTTTCTAACTTACATGAAAAATAGTTTTTTTTCTACCTTTGTCAATCAAACGGACCCTAAGAGTATATTTGTTTGGCAAGTTTTTCATGGAAAATGTCACATTCGAGGAAAATATTTTCTACTTTGACTGTTTGATACAAAGGTAGAAAATAAAAATAAATTCTAGGTACAACTACTTTAAGCTCACTTTTGACCAATTCTATGAAAAAATTTTCTTTAAGTTTAGTGATTTTTATTTTCCAACTTATATAATTTTTTTTTTCTTTTCCACCATTATCAATCAAACACACCCTAACTGTTTGATTGCCAACATTTTCTGTGTAAAAATGACCTTGTTTTTTTCAAAAACAAGGAAAATGAATTCTTAGGAAGGATTGGTTTCTATTTTCCACGAAAATTGAAATTTATTTTCTTATCCACTCGTGCAATCAAACACTCAGCTAAAAAGTTTCAGATGTCACTAAAAATTTATGACTTATATTCAGAAGTGTGAAATTTTATTTTGTTACCATTTGGTTTCTTTTAAGTTTTCGTTTCGTCCCATTCGAGTCAACTTGTTAGACAAGAAAAGAATATAATATTGACAGCAAATAAATATATTTAATACAATGAACTGATTGTTTAATCTGAATTTATTAAAACATTTTCAATGTTGGTCATCTTCTAAAAAAAATTTATGTGGCAAGAGTGAAAAAAAAGATAGAGAGAGAGAGAGGGAAAGGAAGAAAGAGAGAGAATGTGAGTATTTATTGTAAAAAATTATATAAAAATGAACAATCTTCTACAATAAACACTGCACATAAATTTTGTTTCTTCCATTTTATTGTCATGTCAATTAAACATTTAAAAGAAAAGATATTACTAAAGATGCTCTTTTTAGAGTCAGTCAGTCAAACACTTAAAAGAGGGACCCCAGCAACTTTTATATAAGAACAAGAACATTCCTACTCCATCTTCCATGATTGTTAAAATGGGTAATTATTATAATCAATTTCCATTCCACTTATTTAACAAGTGGAACACCAGTTTCATTTCCACAATATATCCTGATACAGACAGGCAAAACAAGGTTGACACGTGTTACAACCCATTTCCACAATATATCCTGATAGTAGACTGTACAACGCTGCGATATGTCAACAAATAAATTCAATCACCTTGATCAGAATGTAAGAACTGTGCCAAATTGCAACTAAACCATGGTGAAAAATTTAAGAAACTAAAATCTTCTTTCTTTTGTTACAAGAGGTATACTTTTTAATAATTTCAACTTCTTTTTTTTTATTGATATTGTTCGATTCATCTCATTAAATGTACTTATCAAAATACATAGTGGCAATGTCCATTTCAACTCACCAATAATGCACACTGAATAGTCGAACAAATACAATTTTAACATCTTTTTGTTGATACTGTAAGTTCACCTAACCAACCAACTATGGGTAATTTACAAAGTATCCAAAGCTCAAGACCAAGAAATAATCATTGATATGATAACATTAAACTCTCACCCAAAAAGGGAAAATAAATTTAACCAAAAGCAGGAAGAGAAGAGGAAGTAAAAAGATGTCCAGAAACATCTAATGTCAATGTAATCAAACTCATTCATACATATGTATAATTCAAAATATATTCAATGTCACCAACATCATAGTCTATCTAAATTAATTATAAAGGTAACAAGTCAAGCAGCTACCTGGGCCTTCCTGTAGCAGCAGACGGCCCAGAGCCCAGATGATAACCCGACCCGACCTTCCCGGAACCACCAACACCACCACCACCACCACCACCAGCCATCTGATTATACACACCGGATCCATACACATGTCCTTGATGCCCCATCATACCATACATTCCTTCATAACCACCCCCACTATTCCCCATATTGACAACACTGCCATTCCCCCCACTACCTCCACTCTCCTTTTCTCCTCTTACACTTCCAGTCATTGCAGTCTTCTCCCCTTCCATATCACGAAATCTCTGCAAGTAAATCTTTAATGGCTCGACATAATCCTCGAATCCTAGAGTCGTCATAGCCCAAAGCAAATCGTCTCCGTTGATTGTCTTTCTCTTTTCCCTTTGGCACTTATCCGACGCTTCGCCAGTGATGAAGCTGATAAATTCGGATACGCACTCTTGGACTGTTTCTTTCGCGTCCTTTGATATCTTAGCGTTGGCGGGAAGCGCTTTTTTCATGATTCTGCTCACGTTTGCGATTGGAAGGAACCTGTCTTGCTCTCTAAGAGAGCTTTCGTTTTGGGAATTGTGGTCTCTGTGACCTCCCGATTCATTATCCGAATCCGCCATTGGTGAATCAGTGTGAACAAGTATTCAAAGTCAAGAGAAGTTAATCGGGCTTTGTTTTATTGTGTGTGTGAACAGTGGAGAAATACGGAAGGAAAGCCGAAAATTCAGATGTCAAGTTGTCTGAAGGAAGATGGAGAAATTAAAACTATCGAATTGAACTCTACAACGATTTGAACTGAGAATTGTAGCTTCTTTGATCATTGACGGAGTATCAAGCCAGAAATTAGGGGGGGGGGGGGGGGTTCAGTAAGAATTGGAGAAAAAAAGGGAGAAATCGGATTAAGAGTCTGAACTTAAAAAATATAAATTGGGTCGTTCACTAACAGAGAAATCCAATAGTTAAGAATCTTATAGATTAAAAAACCCCAACAACTCAAAAAACAGCGATAGAACTTGATGCAATAACGCTGAAATTCGAAACTTAAGAAACTGAAATAAGGGTTTTGACTAAATTGTAACAATCCAAAGAAAAAAGAAAAACAAAACTTGAAGAAATTCAAGACTAAAATTCACCAGAAGCTTCAATAAATGAAAATTAATAGAAAAATGACGGATAATTTGTATGGCGCCGGATTATGCTGGGGTTTGGAGTGAAGTCTTTTAGGGGAGAGAATGCGAGATCCGTTGGATCAACTACTCTAATAACGCGGCGTAAGAGACACTTGGAAGATTTTGGACCGTTGTTTGTCGATAACAAAGCTTGCCGTGGGTCGAGTTTTCCGCCATTCGATTGGTCAAGAGTGGACTGATCTGGACCATCTATTTCGTATCTGGCACGTGGTCGGTGGCGACCTGATGTATAGTACCCAATGGGATTGTCGTGATGCTTAGGTGGACCCTTCTCATCGGTCCTTAATTTCTTTAATAATTATTATGTCATTTATTTCCAAGAGAGGGACATTTCATGGTGGGCCTAACATTAATTAAATTCATGACTTTCAATTTTCTTGTTTTAGGAATAACAAAAATTATATTAGAAATTATTCTTAAAGGAACAAGAAACATAGACGACTCATTAACATACCTCTGACGATGGATTGGAAAATGTTTCATCTCAAGTCTTCTCTCTTTCCATAGAAAGAATGTGAAAAATCTTTGTCGACTAAAATCAAGACTACACATAGTACAAAATTAACGACAATGTTCTTATAAACATTACACAATATGAGTATGAGAATTAGTGCTTGTTTATTTCTGTTTAAATTATAATTTAAATCGATTAAATATATTTTTTATCTATAAATTTCGTACAACCTACAATACTAACTATTTATTATCTACACATTCTGTAAAGTCCACAAATTATAAGTAATTAAACCATAATTTTAATACTGCCAAACATGCACTTAGGCTAAGTGTACATAAGTGAATTTGATTAATACATTTTTTTTTTGTTCCAAAGAAGTGGGGAATTAATGCTGGTTTTTTTTGTACAAATGGTCCCTGACTATTGTATTTACTGCAGGTTGAGGATCTATTGTTTCATTTTTGACAGTTTGGCTCATATTTCAAATGTTTTTTTTGCAACAATGGTCCTTTTCATCATTTTCCGTCTAAATCTTTGTGAAAGTTGACGGTGGAAAATTTTTTATTTAAAAAATAAATGAAAATTTGTAACAAAAGTCCCTAATCTTTTAAAAGTATTGAAAAGTCCCATAACTTTCTAATCCTAACACATATGACCCCAAACATTTTTGACAATTTAACCCCCAACTTAAATAAATTAAAAATAACTCATATACCTTTTAAAAAATACAAATAAGTCCTAAATCTTTTTATTTTTTTTTTACAGATTTACACTTAAAATAATAAAAAGTGTGTCATCAAGTCCCAAAATTTTTAATTTTGTTCACCAAAATGACATTTAAATTGTATTTGATTAAAATCAGATTTTTTTAATAAAAGTTGTTGAAATGTGTGGTTGAAAAGTTGTGGGACCATAAAATATGTGATTAAAATTAATTGTTGACTTTGACCTTAGCTTTTTATCAAAATCAAAATTGAAAACAAACGGACTTTTAAAGTCTCTACAGATTTTGTCCAGTGGTCCATTAATTAACAAAAAAATGATGGCTTATTTGCACTAATGGTCCCAGACTTTTGTACTTACTGCGGGTTGAGGACCTATCTTTTTATTTTTGGCATTTTAACCCCTATTTCAAATGTTTTTGGTAGTAATGGTCCTTTTCATCAATTTCCGTCCAAATCACTGTGAAAGTTGACGGTGGAAAATTTTTTATTTAAAAAGTAAAGGAAAATTTGTAGCAAAAGTCCCTAATCTTTTAAAAAGTGTTGAAAAGTCCCATAACTTTTTAATTGTAACACATATGACCCCAAACCTTTTTGACAATTTAACCCACAACTTAAATAAATTAAAAATAATTCATAAACCTTTTCAAAAATACAAATAAGTTCTAAATTTTTTTATTTTTTTATAGATTTACACTTAAAATAAGAAAAAGTGTGTCATCAAGCCCCAAAATTTTTAATTTTGTTCACCAAAATGACATTTAAATTGTGTTTGATTACAATCAGATTTTTTAGTAAAAGTTGTTGAAATGTGTGGTTTAAAAGTTGTGGGACCATAAAATGTGTGGTTAACATTATTGTTGACTTTGATCTTAGCTTTTTATCAAAATCAAAATTGAAAACAAACCGGGTTAGGTTGATCCAGCAAATACTAGCCCATGTAAAATTGGGTCAGAACTTGTCCAGTTTAATTTTTATGTGATCCGTCTAGAGGTGGCAAATGGGCCAGATGGGCTGGCCCAGCCCGAAATTTGATGGGCCAAACAAAAAATTAGATTGGTCTAGTCCTGACCCAATTTTATATGAGCTCATGTTTGTTGGGCCAACCCAGCCCGATTTTGTATCATGGGCTAATGGGCCAGTCCAACATAAATTTTTAATTTTTTTTTTAAATAATAAAAAAAAAGAGAAAAAGAAAAATCTTCACCATCTTCCCCTTCCCCACCCCCACCCCCACCCCCACCCCCACCAAATCGGGAGAGGGGGGTGATTGTCGTCGAGAAATTCCGGCGACAATGTGGGGAAGAAATCCCCCCCTCCCAGGGTCGCGAAACCAGGGTTTCGAGACCTCTGGTTTCGTGATCGCGAAACCACGTGAAACCAGAGCTCCCTGATTTTTTGCGAAAAGGACCGGCTGGAGCGCCGGTGCCGAAAATAAGGGGGAGGGGGGGAAATTCCCTCCTTTTGTTGTCCCAGAGAGGGGTGGGGGTGTGATTTGGGTCAAAAATATTTTTTGATGGACCAGTCCAAAATAATTGGGCCAGCTCGATTTCAGCCCAATTAACCCGTTGGACAAAATTTGTAGAGACTCTAACAACCCATTTGTTTTCAATTTTGATTTTGATAAAAAGCTAAGATCAAAGTCAACAATAATATTAACCACACATTTTATGGTCCCACAACTTTTAAACCACACATTTCAACAACTTTTACTAAAAAATCTGATTTTAATCAAACACAATTTAAATGTCATTTTGGTGAACAAAATTAAAAATTTTAGAGCTTGATGACACACTTTTTCTTATTTTAAGTGTAAATCTATAAAAAAAATAAAAAGATTTAGGACTTATTTGTATTTTTGAAAAGGTTTATGAGTTATTTTTAATTTATTTAAGTTGGGGGTTAAATTGTCAAAAAGGTTTGGGGTCATATGTGTTACAATTAAAAAGTTATGAGACTTTTCAACACTTTTTAAAAGATT
Organism: Forsythia viridissima; assembly: GCA_030279155.1. Lineage (NCBI taxonomy): Eukaryota > Viridiplantae > Streptophyta > Magnoliopsida > Lamiales > Oleaceae > Forsythia > Forsythia viridissima. The sequence continues at coordinate 3,430,372 of CM059033.1, forward strand.
AGGGACTTTTGCTGCAAATTTTCCTTTACTTTTTAAATAAAAAATTTTTCGCAGTCAACTTTCACAGTGATTTGGACGGAAATTGATGAAAAGGACCATTACTGCCAAAAACATTTGAAATAGGGGCTAAACTGTCAAAAATAAAAAGATAGGTCCTCAACTTACAATAAGTACAAAAGTCAGGGACCATTTGTGCAAATAAGCCAAAAAATTATACCCATGAACAAAATTTGACCAATTTAAAATTTTAATTGGTAGAGCTGGCAAATAGGCCAGATGAACTGGCCCAACCCGAAATTGGACAGACCACATAAAAATTGGATTGGACTAGCCCTGACCCAATTTTACATAGGCTGGTATTTTCGGGGCCAACCTAACCCGATTTTGGGCCAATGGGCCAGCCCAACATACATTTTTAACTTATTTTTTCAAAATAATTACTTATAATTAAAAAAAAATTAAAATTCACCATTTTCCTCCATAACCCCACCCCATCCCCGACCCCACCGCACCCACCCCATCCCTAAAAATCCGACCAGATGGGAGGAGATTTCTCCCCCCCAGTTGCCGGAAAAATCCACCATTTTCGCGGTGAAACCAGGGTTTCGCGACCAGCGGGAGGGGATTTCTCCCTACCTCCCCGGTCGCCGGAAAAATTCGACGACCAGGGGGGAGAAATCTCCTCTCCTCTAGTCAGATTTTCAGGGATGGGATGGGATGTGTGCAGTGGGGGTCGAGGATGGAGTGGGGTTGTGGAGGAAGATGGTGAATTTTGATTTTTTTTTAATTATAAGTAATTATTTTAAAAAAATAAGTTAAAAATGTATGTTGGGCTGGCTCATTGGCCCAAAATCGGGTTAGGTTGGCCTAGCAAATACCAGCCTATGTAAAATTGGGTCAGGGCTAGTCCAATCCAATTTTTATGTGGTCTGTCCAATTTCAGGTTGAGCCTGTTCATCTGGCCTATTTGCCAGCTCTACCAATTAAAATTTTAAATTGGTCAAATTTTGATCATGGGTATAATTTTTTTGTTAATTAATGGACCACTAGACAAAATCTGTAGAGACTCTAAGAGCCCGTTTGTTTTCAATTTTGATTTTGATAAAAAGCTAAGGTCAAAGTCAACAATTAATTTTAATCACACGTTTTATGGTCCCACAACTTTTCAACCACACATTTGAACAACTTTTACTAAAAAATCTGATTTTAATCAAACACAATTTAAATGTCATTTTGATGAACAAAATTAAAAATTTTGGGACTTGGTGACACACTTTTTATTATTTTAAGTATAAATTTGTAAAAAAATAAAAAGATTTAGGACTTATTTGTATTTTTTAAAAGGTTTATGAGTTATTTTTAATTTATTTAAGTTGGGAGTTAAATTGTCAAAAATGTTTGGGGTCATATGTGTTAGGATTAGAAAGTTAGGGGACTTTTCAATACTTTCTAAAAGATTAAGGACTTTTGCTGCAAATTTTCATTTACTTTTTAAATAAAAATTTTCCACCGTTAACCTTCACATGGATTTGGACGAAAAATGATGAAAAAGACCATTGCTGCAAAAAACATTTGAAATAGGGGCTAAACTGCTAAAAATGAAATGATGAGTCCTCAACCTGCAGTAAGTACAAAAGTCAGGGACCATTTGTGCAAAAAAGCCATTAATGCTTATTGATAATGGAACAATTCTAGCATATTTTGTAAGTGTTAATCAACACTTAAAAGTTGATTCAATATAATTTTTATCTAGGATTTATACTTTTTATTTACATATTAAGTAAAATTTACTTTTTATAATTTAAAAAAAAAAAATAGTAAACGAGCATGATCACAATTCACACAAGTGGAAACGAAAAAGGAGTGGTGAAGTAATAACGGTGACCCATTCCTATCAATGATCAAGATTCAAGGCCTAGTTACTTTGTGTTCATTAAATAGGAAGGCAAAGTACTTTGTTGGGGTGGGGGATAATAACAGTTTCCAGTTTCCACGTGATATTTGCACTATGAAGGGCCTATTCACAAGTCAAAGTCTACAGACTACAGCACCACCATTTTCACTCAACAAAGTTTGTTTTTTCTCAAACCTTTTATCAGAGATATAATGGGGACATGATCATAACTTAGATGAAAATCACTTCCCATTCCATGTTTGCTCTGTATTTTTCTTGTTCAAGTTGCTAGATTCATTCAACCAAAAAAGGAAATTAAAAGCAATAAGAAAGTAATATTGAAAAGAAATGGTCTAGGCCTTTTTCGACTATGATCGAAAAAAATACAAAATTCACAAAAAAAAAAATATATATATATATAGTTTATTATTATAAATAAATGACTTTACGAGTATAATTATTAAAACTTAGCAATCGAGTCGCCAGTATCTTTCTGTCGAAGTAGTTCGGACCGTCTCTGGTAACCAGTACTCACGACCAGGGGTGGGTCCATTCAAGGCCCAGTGCACCCACTGGGTTCCAATAAACTCTTTTTCCTAAAGGCTCAATTAATTTGTTTTCAAAATCCAAATAATACCAATTTAATAATTCCTTCTCCAATGGTCCAATTAATCATAATTTTTAAACACGTCCCTATCTTCTTTATCTGGTTGTTGCAACTGTAATATTGTGCAAGTGCTAGAGTGCGATTCCAATTTCCAACTGAAATCGACACTCGATATTTTAGAAGAAGACCTACAGATTGAAGAAGTAAAATTTTGTAATTTTTACTGCTATCTCTCTCTAAAAAAAATACTACATTTTGAATATTATCTTATTTGAAATTATGTTTTATGTAATTGTGTATCTCCCCCACTGAACTATAAGTCTGGATCCGCCCCTGCTCACAACCCATTTTCCTATCTATTATCTAATTTTGGTATCGCCAGTCACCAGGCACATTCAATTTTTTATTTTATTTTTTATTTTTGAGTTTTCTTCACTTTTTTTATGATTAATTTTATTGAAGTAACTCTACTCTGAAGATTATGACTTTGTGGGTTTTGTAGTTTTTATATTCACAGATAAAAGGGCAATGCATCAAGAACCGTCACTGGTTGTAATTTTACCAAAATAAGGAAAGTAAAAATAAGAGAAATACCTTTAAGCCCAAAATCAAATCGGTCCTAGGTTGTCGCATCTATGAAACCCCAAATTTACGATAATTTCCTACGAGACTAATTTGAAACAAATCCAAATTTTGATTTTATTTTCTCAATCGACGGACAATGAGACAAGTTTTGATTCTTAATTATGGTAAGATTCGAAAGACAGTTCTAATATATTATAAAGCTAGTACAAATGTAGTGTAATATTCCTACTATTTCATCAATTTTAAAGATCCCAAACTAAGAATTTTTAAACCGTTCAACAATATGATAAAGGATCGTATATGGTTCTTATCAAATTTTTTCAAATCAGTCAATCACAAATTCACAATTTGGTCTTTTTTTACTTCTTTATTCAATTCTAATTTGATTTGAACCCTAGAAAATCTTGAATCAAACTACTATCCACTTAGTATATATAGTTGTTTAGATAGAAATTTCAATACGTAGTATGCCAATTTTCATTTTACCCTTCCTAATGAGATGTCGTGAAAGATTATTGCAATTTGAAGTAGACTTAGGATCATTTTGAATCTTTGATGAATCATTCTTCTTAGGTTTGTCTTCCAGTAACTCTTTATTTCATTTTTAGTTCTTCCAGAACCTCCCACCTATCGGACCAGACAAGTGTTATCCAACAGTTTGTGAAGTCTGATTATAAGTTCTTCCTCATCCTCATCACAGCCACGTAATGTTGCCTCTTTTAATGTCTAGCCTTAAATAATTAAGCCACTTTAGCTTGCAACTCTTTCCACGTCTCTAATTTAGAACTGTAACAACAACAAACCAAATATTTACTAATTAATTCTTGCTTTCAATAATTAGTAAATTCTTGCTTTCAATAATTCTTGTTGAAGCCTTGTTAGCTTATATGATTGTGATATTGTCGGTTTATATAAATTATGATTGTGGTCTTGTAAAGACTTGTACGATTGTAGCCTTATCGGCTTATATGAATTATAATTGTGACCTTGTCGACTTTAATTATGAGATTGTCGAAATATTTTATTATTATTTTATAAGTTAGCCATGCCTCCTACATATGAGTGTGAAGCTAAAAAGAGAAAAGAAAAGAAAATGACACTAGTTCAAAGTCAATCATAAAATATTGATAAGTACTTCAATTGCAGTAACAGAATGTGAAAAAACCAACTGAGAATGATGAAGATGATGCTCAGCATGTAAATTTAAATGAAGAGAGTAGATTTTCTTTTAATTTTAAGGATAGTGGGAATTGAAAAATGATAGAAGATAACTAGTATATTCAGTATCTTTGGATAAGATCTTCTACTTTTGTTGAAATTTAGGAGGTCTATCGGTGGCCTAATTTATTGAATTCGCCTCAAACCACTAAAATCACAGAACCGACCCTGCATATCCTGCATGCAACCATAGTAAAGTTGCCTCTACCAAGTGCAGATTCGGTCGGTTGATGAACCGATGACAACATTTTACATATGCAAGAGGGAGATCTGCCTAAAGCAGTGGTGTGAGGATTAGAGCTCTTCATTTGCTTGCATATAGTTTCTGAGCTCTATATCTTTTATTTGGTTGAATTTTTCAAAATCTCATTAGTGGCACCAAATTTCATAGCAAAAAGTTTATTTGATTGAATTTTTCAATGAACCAAACCAAATAAAACCTATAGAGCTCATAAATTATAAGCAAGCGAAGTAAGAGCTCTAATCTTCACGCCACTGCTTTCTACAGGTCTCCCTCTTGCATATATAAACTGTTTCCATTGGTTCAGCAGCTGACCGAATCTGCACTTGGTAGAAAGCAACTTTCCCATGATTGCATGCATAACACGTTGCTGCAAACAGATTTAACTCTAATTAACCTCCAAATCTATCCGAAACAGGATCAAGATTAATATAGTATATAATTTGTTGAATTCTAACATCAGTAATTTCATGTGTCAACCCAGGAAAGTAAAGGTATATATACCATGTTCACTGCTAACGGCTAAGTAAACTAAAAAGACTTGTAGATTTTTCTAAATCAGAACTACATGAAACCTTAAAATTGTTGGCTAGTTAAATTTCATCATCTGCGAGTCTGCGATAGTGCGTCACATTTACATGGAGAGAAATCAGAAGAAATCGGAAGGCCATCAGAATGTCATTATTAGCTCAATAGAGGAGAGGCTAACAAGCTAGAAAGAACTTTCCAAAATAGCTCAGAAATGTAAAGCGAATAATATAAGGGATGAAAAGTATTGTTTAGACTTTTTTGTGGTCCTAGATGTCCAAAACAGCCTCATGATGCATTTGATCGGGATAATGCCCCTTTGTTAATGAAAAACAAGGTTAGAATCTTGTTTATTATATTGTCTAGTCTTATCTCGTACTGCATATCAGAGATAATATTTCGTTAATTTTATTTGTCAAACCTTTTTGTTATTGATTTTTTCTAATAAAAAGCAAACACCATAGACTGTAATTAGTTTTTTTGTTTTTTGTTTTTTTTGGCTTTAACGAAGAGTTGGCAAGAAATCAAATTGTTGAACAATCGGTCAAGTGGAGTTTAAATGAAAACTAGAGTGGTTGATTTATATTATCCAATCAGCAGCTCGAATGAAATATTCATTAGGGTAGTATTTTGTCTTTTGGGAAACTTGAAATCTACTATGCTCATTCATATATGAAATGTATTTTACAATTTGAAAGAAAGTTCGTAAGGATATTTTAGGCATTACCATTATATACTAGCATGTGAAAAATGTGGTTAAGAGGGCAGGGGCGGAACCAGGATTTATTTATATGGGTGGCTAGCAAAATTTTTTTCAAAAGACTTTGAAAATATGAAAAACATTAGTAGACAAAAATGGATGCATTATGAGAACATAAGTAAGAATATTTACTACAATACATCAAGTTAGAAGTCGATAAGTAAAAGACAAAAAAAACGTACCAAAACCTACGATACAAATACTTTAAACACTACTTAAGTCGCACCCTACGATTCCCCAAACGATCAACCTTGTCAATAATGACCTCTGTATCAATACCAAGAGCAATCTCCCTTTCATTATAGATGATCATGGAGTTTGCTAGAAAATCATTCTCCATTTTATTGCGAAGCGATGTCTTTATAAGTTTCATTCCTGAAAAAGCTCATTCTGTTGTTGCTGTAGAAACTGGAAGAGTCAACACTAAACGAATCAACTTATCAATCAAGAAATAATGGCGTGACTTCTTCGTTTCAACCAACATTCTACATAACTGAGGAAGAGAACCAACATTCTGAAACTGCGGGTTACGTAATACATCACACTTGTAATGATCCAACTGTCTCCTCAAATCGTTTATCTCTTCCATAGTAAAATCCAGTGGATAAAATTTCTCAGCTAAATAACAAATATCATCCAGAGAAAATGATTTGAAGCTATTAATAGGATTCAGAGCCTCGCACAACTTAAGAAGTTCCACAGTTCTTTCTGTAAATCTATTATTCAATTCCATCAACTGAAAATCTATTACAGCATTGAATATATGAAAGTGATAGTAGTCCTCCACTGTAATATTATTTTTCTGTTGACAAGATCGTCTTGTACTTTCCATATAACGATCACCTAATTCAGGCACATCAATATTATAAGTATTACAAAACTGCACCACTCCAAATAAAACCTTCCCAATGATCATCTCGCATCTCTTGGAGAAGTATCTTTGTAGTTGAGACTAAATTCATTGCATTCAAAATATCTTGATCTTTCACTTGCAATGTTTGACATAGTAAATCAGTTTTTCCCAAAACTTCATACATCAACAACAAGATAAATACAAACTCAAATGTTTTCATAGCTTTGTACGCACCTTTAGCCTCCCCACGTATATTATTGTTTGATCCCCCGTCAATAAGATTCTCAAGAAGCGTACAAGTAGAACCAAACATTTGAATCAATCTTGCAACAGAGGAAAAATGTGAACTCCAACGAGTAACTCCAGCTCGTTGCAAAGTACAAACTTGATTAGACCCAGTACCAGTCTGAAGTTCTCCTATTGATATCAAATCAACAATTTCATCCTCTTGAATTGATTTTAATTGAGAATGACGCTTAGCAGAAGCACTAACAAAGTTGACAATAGAACCTAATGATTGAAAAAATAGCCATACATCATGTACGTCTTTAGCCACTGCTACTAAAGCCAACTGTAGTCGGTGAGTGAAACAATGAACATAATAAGCAGATGGACAATCTTTAAGGAATAAAGCTTGTAATCCGTTCCACTCACCTCGCATGTTGCTAGCACCATCGTATCCTTGACCTCGTAAATCTTTGAGCAAAAGCTTGTATTGGTTTAATACATTACATATCTCTTTTTTTAAAGTCAATGCATTTGTGTTTGCAACACTCACAACTTCAAAAAATCGTTCTCTAACAAATCCATCACTATCGACATACCTCAAAATAATAGCCATTTGTTCTTTATGGGATTCATCAACTGCTTCATCAACAAGAATACAAAACTTGGCATCTCCAATTTCTTCACAAATTTTAAGTCGCACACAATCGGCAATGATTTTTAGTATCTCCTTCTGAATCAATGGTGATGTATAACTGGCATTTTTAGCTGCATTTTCTAGAACAATATCATCAATTTCTTTGTTCACATTTCCATGCAGTTTGATCAATTCAACATAATTTCCCCGGTTAGTAGAGCCAACGGATTCATCATGACCTCTAAAAGCACATCCTTGCAATGCTAGCCACTTCACACTTTCTACAGAGGTCTGAATGAGCAAACGATTCTGTTTGACTTCTTTTGAAGTTTGTTGATGTATTATTCTGTCAATATGTTGAGGTAGGTTTTTCAAGTTCTCCCATTTTTGCATTGCAAAGCCATGTAATGAATTAACATCCCCTTCATGTCTTTTCAGCGGACAATTGTCACAATTGGCTCTCTTCCAATTACTAAATCCCTTGATTGTAAAGGTATCAGGATGTGATGTATTACTTTCAAATAGATAACATGCAAAACAAAATGCACTTTCTTTCTCAATGGAAAACTCAAGCCAGGAATGTTTTGTGAACCAAGAAGATTGAAATCGACGATTTTGAGCCCCAAATCTAGCAAAAGGATACTCATACATTGGCTGAAACGGTCCCATTTCAATATATGCTCTTCGAACCTCATCTTGTTTGACAACTAGATACTGCGATATTGGGATACGTTTTCTAGGATCACGTTCATAATATAAAGTATTAATTTCAAATGGTTCAACAGTAGGAAATGGTTCAACAGTAGGAGTGTCTTGTGGAACATGAGTATCCTCTAATACATTTGGGTGACTTGATGATTGATTGCCATCTTTCTTATTGAAATAATGGAAGATGTTCCTTTTTTTCATTTTAATCCACCTGTGAGCAAGATATGTTATAGACATTCAATTTTAAATTTTTGATTTCACAAATCAAATTTACAAATTGTAATTCACAACTTATATTCAAAATATACAAATTCAAATTTTCTATTGACAAATTAAAGTCATAAATCTCAATTCACAAATTTGACCCAAAACTAACAATATACAAATTAAAATTTCCAATTCAAAATTTTGTTTTACAAATAACAATATACAAATTCAAATTTCCAATTCACAAATTAAATCACAAACCCTCAATTCACAAATAACAAATACAATTACAAAAGTATAAGTTAGCCATCTCGTACCTTCAAGGCTTCAAACAATTGTGAGAAGCCTAACAAACAATTACGAATGCGGGTTGAGAAAGAAGGAGTTCCAAATCGAATGAGTACACAAATGTATGAACAACCTGTCATATAAAATGAAAATAATTCATTTAGTCATATTTAATATATTCATAATATTGTTATCAGTCAGCACACAAAGGGGGAAAACAAACAACAGCAAATCAGGCATTTGTGTGATTTCGTTAATGGTTTACAAATTGCAGCAGCAAAAGCAATTAAAAAATTGGCCATTAACAAATTGCAGCAGCAAAAGCAATTAAAAAATTGCAACTAATTAAATATGATTTCGTTAATCATTGATAATTTAATCCTTGATTCATCATTCTGTTCAACAAACAATAGCAAATCAGGCATTACAAATTACAAAAGCAATTTATTTTCATATATAAAATAAATTAAACATTAATTATTGATTCAATAAAAATTGCAAAGTGCCTACAGAATTTACAAATTGCAGCAGCAAAAGCAATTAATTAAATCTGAATTTATTAATAATTGATAATTTAATCATTGATTCATCATTCATTATCATATTCATCATTATTCATTAACAATTAATGTTCTAAAAAATCAAGATAATGGCAAAATGTAATCTGTAAACAGCATTGCTCGCAAATAGCAAACCTTAGGCGCAAATTCGGCGAGGAAACTTCTCGGAACAGTAAGTGCCAGTACCGCACTTTGCTAATAGCGTACTTCACCACTTTGGCTTGCTTTTCGGTTGCGGCCTGCGGGATGAACGAACGTCAACCAGGATTGCAATGTCAAGCAAGGGTTTAGGGCGCCGTGATTCAGAAAGCTGGAGAGTGGGGAGAGAGAGATGTGAAAATGAAATTGGGTTAATTAGAAATGGTTTTTGGGCTTTGGACTGGGTCAAAATAAACTTGCCCTAAATTTTTTTTTTTTGCTGGGCTCATCTTAATTCCTCCAACAATTTTTTTTTGGCTTAGTGCTCCTGGACTGGATCCGCCCCTGTATTATACAAACATGAATCTCAACAGGATGATGAAGATATCTTCAGATGATGTATCTGACTGTGCTGCAGGTGGTACATGTAGTTGACTCCATGCCTAGTGCAGGTCACCTAGCCCGCACTATATGCCTCGTAGCGTTTGCCAAAGCGTTCTGGTTTATAGGGGCCTTTGGTTTCACAAAGAGCTCATCAAAAGCAATGTGTATCCCTGCAGTTGCACAGGTGCCACTAATTAGTCCTTGGAATATAGCAGTGTGGCACTTGTCAGACTGGCAGCCTAAGTTGCTCATCAATGTATAGATATGGTTCCCCAAATCAATTTACTCCCGCGAGCCAAATGGAATAAAAACCAAGCCTTCATATTATTAAAAATGGTATAGTGTGCGTTGGATTCGATGTTGTGACTTACAAACAAGTTGAGGATTAGCAGAGAGTCGGTCAACTTGTTTGTACTCAAAATCTTGAATAGAAAATGGCCACACATCGTCCAGAAATCGGGCCATGTCAAGCTCCGTAGGTAATGGATCAATGTTGTGAGGGGTTAACCCGTAGTACCAATCAATAACTTGTGGGGTAAACATTATCCACTTACCCCGCTCCCATGTTTGGTTAAAATGTTCGATTTCCTCGTTATCGATGTTCAGGTTAAAATTTGCATAGAACTCATGGACTAACTGTAGGTAAATTATGTGTGGTGCGCATCAATCAAGTTATAAATCTCGAAGTGCTAGAAATGTGTTAAGTGCACCATGTGTTCACCACAAATACTTCATTTGCTTGTGATATGTAGAAATCTTTCTTTGTGATCCTCGGACAAGTACTGGGAAGAATCGACATTTACAATTCGAGCCCATTTTGATGACGGGTTAAGGATGATTCCTTTACCGGTTGGTGCCTTGCGATTTGCTGTTGGCAACCAGGTTACCTTCTTGCGATCGTAGGCAACAAGTGCTTGCGACTGCAAGGCACACGATTCTCCAATTTTTTATTTTTATTTTTACATAACTGTCATGGGATCGTGTGGCTAAGGCCAAGGCAACTAGGCTTAGGGTCTTGCGACTGCAAGGCCCAACAGTCTTGCTATCACATGGCTCACAACTAAAAAAAATTTTGAATGACGATGGTTGCCCTAAGTCTAGAAAATTTATATTTGCCTAATGTCTAAAGATCGAAAAACGTGCTTCAATTCCTAGTGCAATATTAAAATACTACGTGTAATGCAGTAAACATTAATAATAGGGGATAGAAATATGGGTTGTCTCCCATTAAGCGCCCGATTGATAGTCTAGAGCTTAACTTTTTGCAACTTTCACTTTGGCACTGCAATATCAATGGTGGACTTAACCGTCAGGAAGTCCTCTACATAGTGCTTTACTCTGTTACGTTTTTGAAATTTTGGATACCAAATATACTATTTTTCCTAATTTTAATCATACATTTTATCAATTATTTATCAAAATTTGCTAAAAAACTTTCTCAAACAACCTCTATATCTCGTGGAAGAGTCTTGTTGACTCAAAAAAATGACTGCCAACAGAATCTCCGCATCCTCTCTGCCTACGTGTATGTTACTTGTACATTTGAATAGTCATGTTAGGAGTACAAGGTCATAGCACCTCTATGAGGAAAAACGGTGTGTGTGCGTTGACCATATGCATTCCGACAGTCAAATTAATCTGGCAATTACGACGCTAATCTGGAAAGTGGTGGGGTTGATTTTTGAGTGTGTGAGACACGTATCAACTGAGGGACAAACTCGGGGGCCACCAAACAATGAACTTGTTAAGTAGATTAAATAATACTCAAATTAATTTGTGGTGGTGGTGGTGGTGGTGGTGGTGGTGGGGGGGGGGGGGGGGGTGGACTTGGTTATAGTAGTTTCTCTATCTGAAATTTCATCATAATTTCCTATGAGACATGGCATTGGTACTTATAGACCTAAGCTATCTGTCAATTTTTTGACTTATCTTTCCAAAAAAAAAAAAAAAAAATAGGTCTTCAAAAATAATTGTTGATTTATTTTGCATTATTTTGTGTGTATTGACATAATACAGTATGTAATTGCAAAATCTACTTTAATAGCTTCTCTTAAAAACCATTGTATGAGTTTCAACTATCATGAAATCTTAACCACACAAAAAAAAAAAAGATCATTTTTACAAAATGAATATATTTGACATTTTGTATCTAAAAATGGTACATTTAGTTTTTACAAATGTTATAAAAAGTATTTCCAATCCACCATTTACTCTTAGCCACTTTTCATAATTTTCCAACTTTTATAAGAGTTAATCAATTTTTTATTAAAACAAAAAAACAAAAGAAAAATTAACAAACACGGAAACACCACAGTGTCAACCGAACCAGCCGGTCAAATACTTCCAGCAACGGTAACATTACCGGCTATAAACATAACAGAGGCCCCCACAACTACCAACGGTCATATTGACGTTCAACTGTCCTAAATGCAACGTTTAGTTCCAAAATACTCCCTATATATATTTCTCTCCGTGATCTCTGCCGGCCATCTTTACCGGAGAGCGATATCGGCGAATCTTTAGCATTTATTTACTGAATTATAACTTGGTTTTCCGACCACCGTAATATTCCCCACACGCTAGATTTTGTTATACTGCAAAAATGTGCAGATTATTTCTAATCGCCTTTCTGGTGTTGTGTGTGCAATATTCCGGCAATGCACAGAGCACTAATGCGCCTTCTCCGGCGCCAACCAAGGTCACCCCTCCGACGTCCCCGAAAAAACCTACTCCGCAGGCCAATTCTCCTTCGCCTATTCCGGGAAGCCCTCATGCGTCCCCAGCGAAGTCTCCGGTGCTTTCACCGCCTTCAAAAGTTTCTCCAGCGGTGCCGGTTAGTTCTCCGAAAACCAGCCCATCTGCGTCGCCGGTTCAGTCTCCAACGCCGCCCACTGCTTCTCCGACGCCCACTCCGTCGGCCAGTGTTTCTGTTCCTGTCCCGCCTCCGGCGTCTCCGCCTACGAGAGAGACCCCAACCCCAGTAAGCACTCCGGCATTGTCTCCTCCTGCATCATCGCCACTGCCGTCTACTCCAGCGACTTCTCCCGCATCCGCCACGAGCCCATCAGCATCTTCCAGCGTTCCTTCGAGTTCCGCAACACCATCAGAAGCACCAGACGTGTTTCCATCCAGCAGTAGTCCACCAAGTCCGGCTCCGTCGAGTTTGGAACCGGAAACTGCACAGGGCCCAGTTGCTGATAACGCCTCGGGTTCAAACTCCATACATAGGGCATCGATTGTTCTGATTGGGCTTGCTCTTTGGGCCTCATTAGCAATCTAAATACGAGTACACAATTTTTTGTCATCGCCTTAGTAATTTATTTATTTTTTTATTTTTAAATATAGTGTAGTTTATTTCGTTGTGTTGTATTATCGTACTGTACTTTTCACAATATTCCACAAATTATAGTGAAGTATTGTTTATCACTTGTTACTTTATTTATGGTGTTACTAATGGAATACTTGTGAAAGAACGGCGAATTTTTTACAATAGAATTTCTTGTAATGATCAAAATAAAGAGTAATAATGACTTTTAAATATTTTGTTCCTTAATATCCTTTTTCCCATGTTTTATAGCCCGTCTCTTGACATGTCAACCAAAGAGATTCTCGAGCACCTCTCTACTCTATGTTCGAGACAATACAAGATAGGAGAAATGAGAAATATAACTCGAAATATAGTAAAAAAGTGAAGATGGGCTTGCACCAATCCATTAATTGGGCCTGTCTTGGACTATAAAGACGCAAGAAAAATGTGAAGTCCCCATCAATCAGCCCAATATGCATTTGGGATATTTTGTCAGCATAAAATTCTGTGATTCTACAATCCTACAACAAGCTCCATCCCCGCCTATTTTACTCACAGATTTTCTTGGCCATCCTGCTCAGTTTCCATTCAACGAGAATGGCCATGAATAATCTTCTATTCACCACTTCACCAGTAGTATCGCATAAGCAACTCTTTTGCACATTCTCTTCTTTGTCAATTCACAGACCCAGCTACTACTCGCCATCACCTCCAGCTCTTCACTTTCCTACTTTGCCCTCAAGAAAATCTAGGATTACAAGAAGGTCAATTTTCACCGCCCAATGCAAGGGGAGCAACTCAGCCGATGCCCCTGACCGCTTAATCTCAGCCATTACTTATTTTTACCCCTTTTTTGATGGCATACAGTATGGCAAATATGTCATTACACAGTTCACTCCATTTCAGACACTTATTCAACCCTTAATCCCAGCAATTAGGGTTTTCAAAAGCTTCCCTTTTAATGGATTTTTGGTTTTCTTGACCCTTTATTTTGTTGTTGTGAGGAACCGCAATTTCAGTAGGTATGTGAGGTTCAATACTATGCAGGCTATTGTTCTTGATGTGCTCTTGATTTTCCCTGATCTTCTGGAAAGGACTTTTAATCCAAGAGATGGGGTGGGCTTGGAATTCATGATGAGCTTGGATAGCACTGTGTTCTTGTTCCTCTTGGTGTCCTTGATTTATGGCACATCCTCTTGTTTGTTAGGTCAAATTCCCAGATTGCCCATTGTTGCTGAGGCTGCTGATAGGCAAGTTCTTTGAATTATGACTGTTGTACTCATTTGGTAGATAGTATGCTTTAGCTATTGATTACTGTTATCTTGGGCAACGTTGTACTTGTAACTTAATCTGTATTCTGGACAAGGGAAGAGAATTGAGATGGTAATTGCATATCGTTTTACGGAATTGAGACATATCGGTTTAATGGATGTTGTCCTAGATTCCTTGATGATACCCTCGGTTGATTGAAAGGTTTTGTCTTTTAATTTAGAAGACTTTTGGCAATAGTTGTGTTGTTTGAGTTAAAAGACTTTTGCCTAAGAGTTGCATCCCTTCGTCTAATATTGCACCCTTTCATGTTCTGTACTTTTTCATAATATGTTCCCACCTTTCCATTGAAAAGCTTTGGCCTTTGGATGAATGACCAAATCCAAAGATTATTTATAGGGCGTTCCGTAAAGTACTTTTTACACAATAAAATTTTAATTTATTCCCTCTAATTTTCTTTCAAATAAATCTCTCATTTGTGTAAAAATTCCGTTCAACGTCGGTGTCAAAGTTCGGTGATCAAATCATAAATTCTGTTCCCTGGTTCTATGTGATTTGACGTGCTGCTTCTGTAGGAACGAAATTCATTCTATCATGGTAGACAATTGCTTGTAACTTTGAGCACTAGTAACGAGAGATTGTGAATTCAATCGGCTCGGATGATTTTTTTCTGATTACATCTTTGGGTAAACAATAAGTTTGATTTAATATGTTGATTGATTCAATTGTTTCATGATGTTTTGAATTACTAAATTGCAGTAGACAATCAGGATATCGCTTGATCAACAAATATTCATGTATCTGTTATGAAACAGTATTACTGTTGGTATGTTAATCTTTGGACCTTTGTTTCAGTTGGGATACTTGGAAGATGATTTGTGCATTTAAGTGAATACAAACCCATTGAATTGTTATATGATTGGCCGCTTTTTGTAATTTCCTGATGTACTTTTCAATTTAGTATTTGCTTTTTGAGCTTCTAAAGCCGTTGTCTATAAATATACGCGAGCATCTCTGCATATGAATGCTTATATGCTCTTGACTATGGCTCTGAAAGAGTGACCCCGTATTATTGCATTTTGCAAGGTTTGAGGTCACTATTAATTGAACACTAGAACTATATTCAGTATATTGTGCATTAAAACATTTAATGTCGGAAATACTATATTGTGCATTAAGCCATTTAATGTCGGAAATACTATATTGTGCATTAAACCATTTAATGTCGGAAATACTAATTTTCATGCCAAAGGCTGTCATTCAATTAGGAAATTGTGCATCACTAGACTATGGGCAAAGCAGATTCTCCTCATTTTTGGATTGATTTTTCTGGTGTAATGGTCAATTTTGTTATTTTAGTTGTAGTTTGGATGATACGAACCTAGAATTGTCTTTATTGCGCCTTCAACACGAGGTCATGCCTCCTAAGTTTGTTTTATGTTTTATTTTCGTTATTAATAATAAAACATGCCACCTAGAGTGGTTTAATGAAAAAATAAAAAATAAAAAAAACTAGAATTGCATATTAAACACCAGTTATTAGGTACCGAAGTTGTGTGGCATTCATTTTGTGCTTCCTTTACTATTGGGGTTAATGGTACGACATAGATAGTTTCCCAAATGTGAAAGTCGGGGCGTGGTTTTTACTACTGGGTCACTTTCGAAGTAGTACTTTGTAAAGAGATGTGCCAATCAGCTAGTGGTTGAACCATTTCCGCTCCCTTGAGGTGGAGTTGTTCTTTATTGCCCATTTAGATGTAAAACTTGTGTTTGATTTATCTGTCTTGTTTACTGTTATTTTGTTGGCGAGCTTCCATAGTGTGATACAGATACTGAAATCGAAATCTTGGTTATTTGTTACCCATCCATGAATTCCATTAAAAATAAGTGGCTGTGGTCAACAATATTTCCATGGTCTTTTATATGGTTTCAAAGTTTTGATTGCAGCACTGCTAACCATATCTTCGTTCATGAACATCTGTGAGTGATCCGAGTTTCTTTATCTTTGTTTGTGAGGTTCTCAGTCATAAATTTCTCTGAGCATAGTGATATCATGAACCTCTCTTAGTGACTCCGAGTTCCTTTATCTTTGTTTGTGAGGTTCTCCCGTTTCCATTTATTTGTCATGACGATCCATGGTGCATAGACACTCTTAGATCTATTTACTTGAGAACGACAATTCAGTCGAGTAGTCCACACTTTGGCTAAGTGCAGTGTGATGCCATATTTGAATTACTATATTGTTTGAAAGAATTGAATAGATGGCCCATAGATGGGCGGCTGTACCTGCTTCTTTTTAGCATTTAATTTAATTTGCACTCTCGACTGGAAATAATGAAGGAATAGAAGACTGTGACAAATATTTACAGTCAATTTTTTTTAACAAAAGTTATACTACCAAAATTTTTACTCACAGCAACTATGTCTGTCAAACGAATTCTAAAATCAATCTTAAGATCAACTGATCTTGAAGGACTTAATAGTTAAGATTGTTTATTTATTACTTTTCATAAGTAATTAATTTGATAATAATGTATCTCAAACTTTTAATAATTCAACTTAATATTAGAACTTACAATTTTAATTTGAAATTAGTTTTCCAATATTTTTATATTATGTAATTAGATGGCCCATAAAGTATTAAATTATTCTTGGAACTAATCATTTTTCAAGACAATGATAACAATATAGGATTGTGGCGCTTTATTATACTCCAACCACAATTAAATAATAGGTACTTCATATTTTGTTGATAACAAAACAAATTAAATAAGGACATATTATAAAACTAAGAAATCAACTAAATTCTCAATAAGAAAAGTGGATGAAAATTTGAGATTGATGAAAAATGAAAACAAGTTTATCTTTTTTCACATTTCGTCTCCAATCTTTTTTTTACTAATCTATCCTTAACTTTTTTTTAACTCCAAACATCTTCAACTTTTTATTTAGTTGCAAATCACTTCCCTATTGACGTTTATCAGACCTATTTGCACTTTTTGTAAATATTAGTAACCTAATTGCAATTTATTTTTTTATTAAAATTAAGGAAATATTAATATTTTTCATTAAATAAGGATCTATTACGGACCAAAATACATAGGTAAGTAACTTCTGTACTAAAAAACAAACCATTTCCATATTGAAAGCAAATGTTATAAACCATTTGTCCTAAAATCCCTTTCGAAAATGGATGGATAAACAAATATTTATGGAAAAATATCATTAAATTGCGAAAAGATTTTGATTGTTTCCTTGGGAAAATTATCTTAAATGTCGATTTCCTTTCTAAAAGTGCAATAGAAGCTTGAGCAAAGGGCTCGTCAAAGGACCAGTATTAAAACTTCCAAGGTGAATATGCACTTTTATGCCTGGCTTCCTTCCTCCGCAAAAGACTTCCTACCGTGGCTTGGAATAAAAGCCATTTTCTTATCTTCTTTCCTCGGTATTTACCGCTGCGCCCATGTGCTATCAAGAAGAAGGAATTTCGGGACGGAAGGTCCTAGTGGCAATTATCATTACAATAATTATTTAAGGATAAATTATATTAACAATCCATATTCTTTTAATTTTATAACAATGTCATCCTCATTCAATTTTATTCGTAGATATCGTTCCCATCCTTTCATTAATTAGTACAAATGGCCCCTAAATAGTTTTTTTTTGACAATTTTGCCCTTAGTTTAAATAAATTAAAATAGCAAAAAATAGAAAACTTAATGAAAAAACTGCAGTTATGGTCTCTCATTTTTTCAAAATGTAAAATAGTCTCTTTACGTTCTATTATTTAAAACAATTAAAAAAAAGACAAAAAAGAACAAAAAAATTCGTCTTCTTTCCCACCCCTATCCCAACCCCCTATCCCTACCTCTACCCCTACCCCTACCCCTACCCCTACCCATACCCCTGGGTTTTTCACATTTCATTTTATTCTTGCTGATAACCATTCAATAATTTGATATTCGAGTCTCTCTTGAGAAATTTTACATTTGAACTTGTTTTAGTTCACACATTTGTTCATCGGGTCTTGTATAAATCTATCCAACTCGTGAAGAATGGCACAATCTTTGTACTGGTGGGTGAAGGAAACTCACAGGGATACCCTTGTGGTTATGAAAATGGAGAACCCAAATAAATAGTCGATGGTGAAGCTTGAATCTCTTTTAGAGGAAGACTTCATGTAAACAAACGATGACGTTCAAGGAAGACGGAACAAGAAAGCTAAGTAGCTAATATGGGTTCTCATCTTGAAAGCCCACAAGGTTGTCGACTGCCTCACCTCCATTGTACTCACATTCTTCTCCCTCACCTCCGTCATCCATTGTCAAATAGCCTCCTAGCGCATTGACTCCACCGACCCCACTGAGACAGAAAACCATGTCGTCTAGTCCAGGTTTCGTACTTGCATTAATGTCTTTCTTTGGTTATCTTTACTCCTACTCAATTTTAAAATGGCTCCATATTTTTTTTTTTTTGATCGTAAATGGCTCCATATTTTAAAGGGATGCACTTTGGTTATCTTTGCTCCTACTCCCACGTACTCGAGAAAAATAAACAAACAAAAAGTTATAAGTGGGTCCATCAGTACTCTGGACAATACACTCTGGATAATGTTAACTAGTTCGGATATGAGTATTCCGAAAAATGGAGATTAGCTCTGGCTTGTGATTTTTCTTGCCACTTGCGTGGTAGGTTTACGTCATTATTGGTCGAGACAAGCCTAAATGTGAAGAGTTCAAGCCCAATAAGAGTAATTTAGTTTAATTGTGCCCATTCTATTTAATGAAGTCGGGTCTAGTCATCAGCCGTGGGCCCTCACCTGTCACGTGTGCGTCATATACTTTGTGGACGTAACACTAGTCCCCAAGTCCGACCTGCACATGACTATTGGCCTTAGTCAACACAATAAGGTCTGCCAAAATTTTGGCACCACCTCTTCTTGATAATAATGGCCAATATGTCAAAGAAAAAGTACATTACTGCAAAGAGCTTGCCGTCGGAGCTGAGTCTCAGATGGTCATCTTTCGTGCCGAGATATCGCCAGAGTGAATAAATATAGGAATACTTCTCGCGTGGCGATGCATCACCAAAGCAAAAAAATGGGAACACGTCTCGCATTGCAAGGCATCGCCGAAGTGGAAAATAGGAACACGTCTCGCATTACGAGGCATCGCCAAAGCGAAAAATAGGAACACTTTTTGTGCTTGTTGAGTTGCTTTGTTATCGTTTCTTCTACTTTACACATTGTGTGATATAAATTTGTTCCAAGTATGACCACTCTGGACTTCTATATATTGTAGGGCACTATGGGCCTGTGTTTCAATATAGTTGGATACTTGGATCCTTGTTTCGTTTGGACAATGGAGTCCGTATTTTATTTGAATAGACACTTGGGTCCTCGTTTAAATGGGTAATAACCTTTCCAAGTAGATGTACTTGATTGTATCTCTGGAAGAGCGTTGGGGTGCGTGTCATTCAAGAGAGCATCGGTGTTTGTTGTAAATATACTAACAA
Organism: Forsythia viridissima; assembly: GCA_030279155.1. NCBI lineage: Eukaryota > Viridiplantae > Streptophyta > Magnoliopsida > Lamiales > Oleaceae > Forsythia > Forsythia viridissima. The sequence goes on from CM059033.1 coordinate 3,450,295, forward strand.
ACGTTTTACAGCAGTTTAAATGGAGGAATTTGACGTCTCTAGATAATCATGCTTTTAGATCTATTTTCCTCATCACCATTTTTCAAGTTTATTTTCACACAAATTTTAGTGGAAATAAGATCATTTTCAGATAATGAATAACCATATTTCAGGCTTGTTTTCCACATTTTCCAAATGATAAAAAATCATTTTTAGATCTTCAACAACCATTTTTAGGCTTATTTTCACACTTTTTCAGTGGAAATAAGATCATTTTCAAATCATGAATGACCATTTTCAGCCTTATTTTCACACCTTTTCAGAAAATAAGATCATTTTCAAATCATAAATAACCATTTTTAGGCTTATTTTCACACTTTTCAGGAAATAAGATCATTTTCAAATCATGAATAACCATCAAGTTGTTACTGTCGCTGTTGTCTTTTGCGTCTGACTTGGTTTTACAGGTAGTTAATTCATCATCTTTACACCTTTCTTTTGTGTCATGTAAACATAGTCGTCTTACTTCTGTTCCATCAATGAGTCGTATCAGTCCGATCTTTGCTTGATGTTCCGAACTGCCTTTGTTGAGCAGTCTGGACGAGCTTAGGGTGCTTTATGTGTGTCACTATATAATTAGTCCTACGTGGAGCTTATTCGTCACCTAAGATTACACGTCATACACCACTTGGATGCATTATTAAGGGTCATAACAAATATAATTACCCATTATTTAAACATGCTTGTTTAAATTTATAAGCAAGTTGTTTGTCATTGATATAAAAAGAAATACTTATTTGACGTTAAAGAAAGATTACCTACCAGATTATCATTAACATATATATATATATTTTTTTTACGTGCATTAAAGTATTCACTTCTTTAACAAGTTTTCTTGGATTAAACAAAATGTTGGATTAATAATTTCTAAGATGATCAGTTTGTGTATGATCATACTCATTACTCGTTCGATGGGGCAAACTATATAGTCCTAAAAATTATTTTTATATTTTGTATAGTTAAATATGACATATCAAACACTTATTTATTAGTGTGTGACCAGCCAAACGAATCGTAACCGTAAACGAAGAACCTGGAAGGCTACACATCTGTCGGTGGAGCATCTTCTGCCTAAACCATTACGAATTTTGAAATGCCAGCTGGCAAGCGTGTGTAGTCTCGGAAATGTATTTGGGTTGTATCCCACGCTTTTAAAGATCACACCCATTGTTTTATTAAAAAGCCCTTGTACTTTTCACGTTCTACCAAAATACACCCCCACCTCAAACACCTGTCTCTCTCTCTGTTTATTTATTTGTTTATTGAAAATTGGACAAACTCAAAAATGAAAGTGAAATGTTTGATGGAATTGCAGCCTTGGGACGAATTTTTTTTTTTTTTTTTTGGGGGTCTCACTCTAATTAGGGTTATGGCTGGATCTTTTGAGTATTATTGCTATATTCATAATTAAGTTCGAAAATCTTTTTTAGAAATTATTGTCAATATTGTTGAATAACATAAAGAAGTAAAAGAAAAAAGAGAATAAGAATTGGTTCCAAATATAGCCGAGTGTCACGGTGCACAAGTCTCAAATTCGTACGTCTTACAAACATTTACCCGTAGATTCAAACAAGTTGCATTTCCTCCACACCTCTAACTAGTTAGTTCAATGACATTTGGTAATAAGAATGCAAATTAAAAATTATAATTTTTTAAGTCTATTATTGCGCTTTCTTTATACTATAATTCTCTCACCATTTTTTTTGTTGAAATTTTCCATGAGAAATAAGGTAGCTATATAGCCAATCAATTTGTAGAATTAGGAAGAAAAAAATAGAAAAAGAGTAATATTATTTATAGTTGTTCAATATCGATGGTCATCCTGCGTTACATTATTTAATTGAATGAATTATTCATAATTAATGACTATAAATATATTACTCAATTTAAATAAATAATTCATTCAATTAAATAATGTCATGTAGAATTACTATCGATAGTAAGTGACTATAAATAATATTATTCATAGAAAGAATGTGGCAAAGGGCATATACCATACTTGTTTTATGGGATTTGGTATTGTATTCTTTTCTTTCATTAGTTGTCTTGCCTTCATTTTCTGCTCAATTGATGCTTAACCCATGTTACCTGTTTCCAGCTTTTTCTTTCTTCATGTCCATCTGGATGTTCATGCCCTGTACCAAAATAGTGTATTTAATTGAGATTTTTAAATAATTTTATAAGTTGGTAATTTTTGTAGAATTCATAGATTTTATGTGACTTTTATGAATTTGTTAAAAATTAATAAAAATATTATACCGTAAACTTTTGTTGACTTTCATTTTTAGAAAAAAAACATTAAATTAAATTTCTATATAATGTAATACTATTATTTTGAAGAACTCAGCACATGTAATTAAGAACTTAAGGTAATAAATCATATTTTTTATGTTAGTAAAAATATTTTAATTTATTTTTAACCATATTTTCAATGCTAATTTCATAATTAGAGATTTGAAGTTTGTTTAGCCTATTTATCATTTAAATACGAATTTGTTTAATATTCAATCCGAAAACAAAACATTTATTACGTTTCTTCTATATTCAATATCTAAGCAATACTTTTATTTTAGGTGGCAAACTTAATATCATAATTGTTGTTTTCTAAAAATGATCAAAGTACATTGAAATTAAACAATTTTGAGGTATAAAATTTTTAAAATGAAATAAAATGAAGAATTTGTATTGGACAAAAGTAGAGATGGCAACGGGGCAGGGTAGAGTCGGGTCAGGTCGGTTATTCCTATTCCTACTCCGTCGGAGATTTTTGGGAGGTGGGGTGGAGATCGAGGTAGGTATAAAAAAATTATTATTTATTGTCCCGTTTAAATAATTAATTAAATTTTAATATTAATTTTTATTTTTACATATAAGTTAAATTTTAAAATATAAAAATAAAATAAAATAAAAACATTTGAAACAAGTTCGAGAAATTTAAGGCAGGGCGAGAATTTTTGCCATTTCTAAACAAAAGCATGTTCTCGTTATATTGCAATTTTTGCCATTTCTAAACAAAAGCATGTTCTCGTTATATTGCATGGGTATAGTACAAAGATGTTGTATAGGTATAAAATAGATTATTAAAAATTACTAGAAAATAAGTAAATGAATAAATTGGTGAAGATAAAAACTTTTATTATTTTCAATTTTACTGATTTAAAAAGGAGCAAATTGTTGTTATCACAATATTTGAAGTAAAACACAAACATTTTAATGTTTTTTAAATCTTAATAAACTGTCGGCTTCACCAAAATTACATTATTTAATATTTAGATGATCCAAAAATAATATCAAATCATTGAAAATGAAAGGGCCTATTATTAATTGGAATCCACCCAGTGGCATTAGCTGTAGTTTACTCAAAATCTCAAGTCATTTCTATAAACACCCTCACTCAAATCCTCCTACACCCTTCAGTCTTTACTCAGTTTAATCTTTAGCAAAAGAGCCAAAAACCCTCCGACTGCTTCCACAAAAAAACTACTTTCTTGACCAGAATGCAGCTCCGCCATGCCGCCTCCGTCGCCGTGGCGGTCATTGTTCTATTCTTCTCCGCTACTAGCAATGCCCATAATATCACGCGCATTCTAGCCAAGTACCCGGAGTTCTCAACATTCAACCACTATTTATCCGAGACCCACCTGGCGGATGATATTAACCAGCGGGAAACCATCACCGTGTGCGCGGTTGACAATACCGGAATGTCGGATCTACTAGCGAAACACCTTCCCATCAGCAGCATCAAGAACGTGTTGTCCCTTCACGTGCTCCTCGACTACTTCGACGCCAAGAAGCTCCATCAGATCACCAACGGCACTGCACTTGCCGCCACCATGTATCAGGCCACCGGCTCCGCCGCAGGATCCTCCGGCTTTGTCAACATTACCGATTTGAAGGGAGGAAAGGTCGGCTTCTCCCCCCAGGACAACAGCGGCGTCATCCACGCCACCTTCGTCAAATCAGTCGACCAAATCCCCTATAACATCTCCGTCATTCAGATCTCCAATATATTGCCTTCTACTGAGGCAGAGGCCCCTACACCATCCCCCAGCCAGCAAAACCTCACAGCTCTAATGTCGTCTCACGGCTGCAAAGTCTTCGCCGAGACGCTCCTGGCTAATCCTGCTGAAAAGACATTTGAGGAGGCTGTGGATGGTGGATTAACCATTTTCTGCCCTGGAGATGATGCCATGAAGAACTTTTTACCTAAATACAAGAATTTAACTGCAGCAGGAAAGCAATCTTTGCTAGAATTTCACGGAATGCCAGTTTACCAGTCACTATCGGGTTTAAAATCGAGCAACGGCCTTATGAACACATTGGCCACTGATGGTCCCAGTAAGTATGACTTCACCGTACAGAATGATGGAACTGAAGTAACAGTGAAGACGAAGCTCGTTACTGCGAAAATCGTCAATAGTATAATCAACGAGCAGCCGTTGGCAATTTTTTCGCTGAATAAGGTTTTGATGCCGGAGGAATTGTTCAAGTTAGCTCCAACACCGGCTCCGGCACCAGCTCCTGAGGCCGCTGCTGACTCTCCGGCGCCTTCCAAGAAAAAGCACAAGTCTCCGCCGGCGCCGGCAGCTCCATCCGACTCTCCGGCGGATTCACCCGACGGGGATCCAGCGGATCAGACTGCGGACAATAACGGATCCGTTGGATATAACGGGGGAAGATCTGCGGCTGTAATTTTGACTCTCTGGTTTGTGTTTTCACAGCTGTAAGTTTATTGCATTTTATTATATTTTCTCTTTTTCTTCCCCTGTGAAATAAGCTAGCCTTGTTGCTCTATTTCTTTTCTTTTTTTTTTTTTTTTTGTGGTCATGTTTGTGAGAAGATTTATGAGTAGGTCAGTCTTGGTATTATTTTGAGTGTATACTATTTGATTATTAATTAATGAAAAAAATGAAAATTTTATTTATTTTACACCTAGAATTATTATTGATTGGCGCTTCAATTTTACCAAGTCACCTTACTGCCCTCATTTTTCACTTTGTTTTCAAATTTCAAATTCTAGTCTAGTAATATTTGTTCGAGGGTTAGGCCATCTCCAACCCATTACTTCAAATTGGTGCAACTTTTGCACTAAAATGGTGCAACTTTTGCACCAAATCCACATGTCATCTCCAACCCACTACTTCAAATGTTGCACCAAATGAACAGTGTATCATATTTGTATATTTGTAATTTTGAACAATAATTTAATTTAAAAATTAGTTAATCATATAGTGTATTTATAATTTTTTATTATATATATAATTTTTAAATATCATTTAATTTCCGTAATTATTTCATTCAAAAAAAAAAAAATAAGATCAGCTTTGTTACTAAATATCTCAATGTCAATAACATTTAACATAATAAAATAAAAAAATTGGACAGATTACAAAAAATATTGTTCAACAAATAATACTTCAGCCAACTAATAGGATACAAAGGGAAAAGGAAATTTCACTTCAGCCAACCAAGGATAAAATGGGAATAATTTTTCACGCCAAAAAATACTCCATTGCTACAGTGCTGCGCCATATATGGCGCATCACTGTTCATCCTCTCATTTTGGCGCAAGCTTTTGGCGCATGGTTGGAGATCAGATCAGCACCATTTTGGCGTTTTCTCTTCACTTTGGCGCTCGGTTGGAGTTGCTCTTAGACTCTAAATAATTTTATGTATCATTAATTAATAATTAATGTCTATTTTAATAATTACATATCAATGTATTAATAATTATTTTTGTATACTTAAATATAGAGTAAGATTGTGTTTGATTGTACTATTTTCCATGAAAAATATCACATCCATGGAAAATAATGTAAGGAGAAAATATTTTTCAACTTTGACTATTTGATAGAAGGTGGAAACAGAAAATGTTTTAATATACAATTACTTAAAGTATGGATTTGGCCACTTTTAAAAATGTTTTCTCACTATTTTTATAGTTTTTTTTTTTTTTCTTTTCCATCTTACATGAAAATTGTTTTTCTTTTACACCTTGCCAATCGAACACATCCTAATTTTAGAACAAAAACTTGCCAAATACTTAAATGATTGTTTGTTTAGTGAAGCAACATATTCTCTTAACATTACATAAAGAATGAAAAGTAATTTATAAGTTATGGATGTGTTTTATGAAATATGTGAATAAAAAATATGTTTGACTAATTTAATTAGATGAAATTATAATTTAAATAGTGACAAACATGTGCTAACCTTGATCAGCTTTTGATCAAAATAAGACTAGCACAAAAAATTAGAAATAGATACTTTACGGATGGAACCAACCAAACATGATGGCTGTCGTTCGGGCTCAATTCAATCTTTATAATTCAAAAAATATAACTTTGCATAAATCTTTTTTCAGTTTGAGATTTTTATTTCAAGCAACAAAAGTGACCACTATGCTAAATGTATTTTTTTATTTATGTAAATTCATATAAATTAACTTTATAGTTGATTTTCTAGTGTGATTGGAAGTTTTTTTTTTAATTTTATTTTATTTAAAAATATTTTTTAAAGAGTAAAAGTATTTTTGATTAAATTTATTATTGTCAATATTCACTTTTTTTTTTAATTAGAAACAACTTAAAAAAGTTGTTTTAAAGAAGTCTAAATGTTGTGTTTCTCTAAAAAGTTCTAATTGAGTTTTTACGAGAATTTACAAAATGCTTTTTTTTTCTTCATTAAAAAAAAATGTTGGTTTCATCAAAATGTGTAGTTTTTTTTCAATAAAAAAATATGTTGGTTTCATTCGGGATTATTTCTTAGAAAATTTGTTAATTTTCTTTATTAAAAAAATATTTTTATTTAATGAAAAGTTTTGACGATGTATTTTCAAACATATGTTTATTAATTTATTTGTTATATTAATTGTTTATATTTAATTGCCACTTTATATATTTATATATTAATTTTAGATAATATGATATATACAAAAATACAAAAATGATCTCTTAAACACTGGTGATGTGACATATTAATTATCATATTGATTGCATTGTACATTTATTACCAACAAGATATTAATTTTAATAGTTATTAAAATTATGTTGTCATAATTTAATTAAGATATTAATTTTAATAGTTATTATTGGATATGAACAAATATTTTTTTATAAAAGAAAATAATACTCACTTCGTTCCAAGAAGATATATTTATTTATATTTTCACACAAATTAAAAAAATGTAGTTATTATAGTTGTAACAATAAATTTTGTAAACGTTTTTCTAATATACACCCATATATTAATATCATTATTCTATTAATATTTAAAACTAATTCATATTTTGCTGATAAACAAGACATATTAAATTATAAATATGAACATATTAGATAACCAACTATATCCTCAATAAAGAAAGTTGTCTATAATTTGAGACGGATAAAAAAAGAAAACAATTTTATCTTTTTTAAACGAAGGGAGTACGAGATATATTATAATTAATTATTGTTTAATCAAATAAATATAAAATTTATATTCTGATTTTTAGTTTTGAGATTAAAAATAATGAACTTTTAATTGAAATTAAACTGAAAGATGAATTGGATTTGGATGGTCCAGAAAAAAATGTTGACCACTTGCTTTGCTCAAGGTTGACCTTTAATTTGACTATTAAGTGGAAAAGCTTTATCGATAAGCTAAGCAACACAATTAATTTGCTGTCTCGAACCTCTTAAAAATGTCTTTAATGGAGAAAGGAGAAAGCCGTTACTACATTCACGTGGAATCTCTGTAAATCACGTGCTTCCGTTGGCGTTGAGGGTATACCTCCCTTTTTGGGCTAGGGCTGAGTAATGCCAGCACATGGGCTTGGATCCTTCTAGGCCGGGAGTTTCAATATTTAAAAAATTGTTTGATCAAAATTCAAAAGATTCTATCTGCTTTTACTTGAAAATAGCCATCCACCACCACCATTTTATTAAGATCTGAAAATGGGCAAACAGTTTGATTTAGTTTGAAATTTTTCTAAATCATTTTAAACGGTTTAATTTGAAATTAAATCACAAACAGTGATCACCCTACTTGTAAAGTTAGGGCTGGGCTGGGCTGTGCAAGCCATTGGGTTCTAGTATTAGTTACAAAGCCATTTTAAAGGTTATAAAAAAATAGCAATATAATATAAATTATTTTCTAGATAAAGTTTACAAAAGTGTGACTAAGACAACCTTCCGTATGCACTCAAGCTTTATTTAATTGTTAACAACAAATTTCAAATTATAGAATTATAAACAATATTATTTGCAACATTACACCTTTGGTCTTTAAATTAGATATGATTGGATAATATAATAATTAAGATTTTATTTTATTTTCATTTTTACTATTGTGTGATATCATAAGTGAATAGACCAAGCTGGATGAACCTACGATAGAGGCCACCATATTCGTAGTTTGGCTCAGCCAGAGATACACTATGTCGTGAATTTACTCTCTTAAAATGTTGAAATATTGAACTGTGCTAAGCTTGAGTTTCCATATTCAGAAAAAGTTTTTATCCTTTATAAAAATATGATAAAATAACAGCAATCAAATAAACTACGTGTTGCATAAATATGTGTTGGGCCATTTATTATCTTTAACCTATTGGCTTAATATTAACTCAAGTTCTTTAGCCCGTGTTTTTGGGTTGGTAGCTTGATGTAAAAAAAAAAAAAAAAAAAAAAATTAGAATGAGGATTATATTGTAACCAACTCCACAGGTTGGGGACCAATGGCACAATTTTCCCTGCATGTATTGTAAATAACTGAAATCAGTCGAGGTTTACCGTTGACTACCCTTGGCACATGCTTTGGTTCATTCAGCAATCAGCACTATTTTTTTTCTTCTGAGAAAGCAGATCGTTTGATGTAACTGAGGCGGGTGTGGCTCGCTAAAAACAAAATCTATTATATAAATAAAATTATAGTTCGCGACTTTAATCATTAGAGAACAAATTTGTATTAAGGAGGTAACATGAATTTATTAAAGGGTTTTTTTCATTAATAACCACAATAAAAAAAATATTTCTTAAAATACTATCATATTTTTTTTATTCTAAAAATACTGTTTTTTTTTTATTTTTATAACACTTGTTACATTAACAAATGTAACAACAAGTGTTACAAAAATAAAAAACAGTACTTTTAGAATAAAAAACAGTACATTTGATTTCAAAAAAATTCTTAAATTTAAAATGGAGCCAATTATAAAGATGGTCCTATTGAGAAGGTGTATACTCTTAGAGTGTATATAGACATAACTAATTGTAAAAACCCCATAAGATGTTCAGCTAGCTGAAATAATAAAACGAAAAGATCTCGTTAAGTTATGTCGTTATAAGAGAAATGGATTCAAAAAGAAAATGTTGTTTACAACATGAGCGCTTCATATTATGAAAGGTAGCGATGATTTTGAAAGAAATCTGTCAAAAAATAAATTGGCCAAATAAAAGGATGCAATCCAAATAAATTGAACTGACTAGAGAAACCTGAAGTTTCTGGACCTATAGTCAGAGTACCTAAAGGTGTATATTTATGCGAAAAAGAAATGGAAAAATGAAGTCGTAACATGTAATGCACGACTTTTAACAGTATGAATTTTGCAAAAAATTATGTAAAGCAATCATAAGTTGATATCTTGTTAGTCTGTCAATGCATGGCATATATACATATAATGAATATTGTTATAACTAACTCATCTGGCATGACTAATAAAACAATGTATATAAATTCCAGGAGGATTTAATATGCCTGAAGCATATAGTTCAACTTTTCGAGAACTCAATCGATTAAAGTATAGATCTGAACTAATATTATAATAGAGATGGCAAACGGACCGGATCGCCCGTTGGCCCAGTCCGTGAAAAGACGGACCCGGGCCGGCCCGGGCCCGTCGAACGATGGACCACGGGCTGGACCGGGCCGTGAAATAAATCACGGGCCGAGCCAAGCTCGGCCCGTGAAGTCCAGGGACCGGCCGGTGGATCCGGCACGTGGACTCGGCCCGTGGTCCGTGGTCCAAATGGGACCAAATTGGTCCCTAGCTATAAGTTGGGGACCAAAAATTGCAATTAACAATTATATTTCCATATTTCTTTTTTTTTTAACTTTACAAAAAATAAAAAATAAAAAATAAATTAATTTTCACGTGGGTCCGCGGACCGGCCCGTGGCTCGGCCCGTATGGCCCGCGGACCACGGGCCGGTCCGGGCCCTTTTTTTTAACACGGGCCGAGCTTAGACTCGGCCCGTCTCTTCAAGGGCCGAGCTCGACCGGTGACAAGGGCCGAGCCGGACCCTATATGGCACGCCGGCTTGGCCCATTGCCATCTCTATATTATAATGAGGGGGAGTAAATACGCATTGTACTCTTTTCCTTGACTGAGATTTTGTCCCATTGGATTTTCCTGGCAAGGTTTTTAATGAGGCAATTTGCATGGCGTATTAAAAGAATTATGTACTCTTTTTTCTTTACTATGATTTTTTCCAACATGGTTTTTTCCTAGTAAGGTTTTAATGAGGCATATTCTTTGTGTAAATGATATCCAATTAGAAATGTTATAATTCTTATAGTTATGGATGTCTATAACCTACAAAATATTTACTTTCATCATAACCTTATGGTTATACTCCCGTGTATTATAAATTGTATATAAGACCCCTGAAGGGAACAACAACAAGATCTATTTTTAATATAATAGCATCAGACCATCATGATAATTACAGTCAATCAGAGATAGTGTATGAAGATGATATTACTGGAGGTTATAACATGGAGCACATTTCACTAGAATTGTTTTATACAAATTCTAAGAAGATAGCGACATTGAAGACATTAGCATACAAGATATAGATAGCTCGATACAAACTTTTTTCATTGAGTGAAATCAAGAGGAGTAACTGTACTCTTTTTCCTTCGCTCAGGTTTTGTCCTATTGGGTTTTCCTGACAAGGTTTTAATGAGGCAGCATTTGAGTATTCCAATTTTTGATAATTTTTCTTTCTATTGGTATTTTTGTTCCATTGGATTTTTGTCAAATAACGAACCAATTATTGTATAATAAGTCATTCAAGGGGGAGTGTTATAAAATTACAGATAATGATGAATGACTATTTAGTTGTATCTAAATGTCTATATAGTTATCTACTTACTCCAGAAGAGTGTATTCTAATCAGATTGTAACTCCCTTTAAAACCCTATAAATAAAGGTCATTGTTATAGTAAATTAACATACTTGAGTTTTGATTCTCTCTATCCTCTTCTCTTTTTCTCTCTACATTTCTAGTTTCATAAAAAAATAGTATTTTTTAAATTATTTTATATTTTGTAGTAGTATAGGGTGAAATTTTCACTTTATTTATTAAACATACATTATTGGCATTTGGCCCGCTGCTTACATTGGCCAGCCCATATGGGTCGTTCTTTCAAAAGAAAACCTGGATCTTCTTTGGTCTAAGAGATAGGGCGCTACATGGGCAGGGAATGTTGATGAGGCCTGGTCGAGGAAACATTTTTCCGTGGCTGACCTCTTCCACACAAATTAAACATGTGCCGTACTATGTCCCACTACTCAATTTACCAGTGCCGTTCTCCTGCCCACAGTGGGTGAAATTTATCACGCCCATTGTGGTGCTGGCCTGCTGACTGTGTAAAATAAGTCCAAGTGTGATATGTCCACGTTAGATACTATACATCCAAACCCTTGTGAATTCCAAACAGATCTACCCCTCTCTCTCGCCCGCTCTCTCTCTCTCTCTACCTCTGCGGCGACTTCCCTTCCTTCCATCAACGCCTCCTTCCAGCCCGTCGGCGCCTTCACCACCACAACCGAGTGAAGGTTCAACTCCGGCGTCTTCATTAACACCTCCACAACCTACCATCGTTGTCAACTGTTCTTTCTCGCACGCCTCTACTGTTCGGTGCCCTAAATCTGACCGCGCCCATTTCGCCCATTTCACGGCAACCTACCATTGTTGTCGCTTGGGCTTTTCTCGCACGCCTCTACTGTTCGGTGCCCTAAATCTGACCGCGCCCATTTCGCCCATTTCTCTCGCTGGCTTCACGGTTGCTACTGTTTGGTGCCCTAAATCTGACCGCGCCCATTTCACTCCCATTTCTACCATTTCGCAAATTTCACGGTAATTTGAAAAATGGCACCCTTCATGGTTATTTGAAAAAATAATTTTGCTGGGACACAAGTGGAAAACTATTAATATGTTGTTGGACGCTATCATTGGGCTGTTAAATAACATTATTTGATGGCAAAAATTATAAATGATTGAGCTAAATTGTCCGTAATCTTATTATCATTATTCTAATTAATCTTTGTCCAATTTGTAATGAATCTGCTTCATTAACGGAAATCCCAATTTATTAATTAAATTGTCTTTCAATATGAATTGCCAATATGAAAAATTAATTGTTCAAATGAGATTAATTATTTTTTTTGTTCTCTTGATAGGATGGAAGAAGAAAGTGTGGACAACGTATTTATTCCTCAAGTATCAGTTGTTCGAATCCCCACAATAGGGCAAGAGTTTGAATCACATGAGGCGGCGTACAATTTTTACAATCTATATGCTCGTGAAGCGGGATTTAGTGCACGAATAGCAAACAGTAAAAAGCATAAGGATACGAATGAAACCTATTGGAAATTGTTTGTCTGCTCGAAGGAGGGAAAAACTGATGACACCTACCAACGGAAACATAAAGATGCGGTGCCGCGTGCTGAAGAACGAAATCGTGGACAAACAAGACTTGGATGTGGTGCTAGATTATCAGTGATCAAGCAACAAACCGGAGACATGTGGGTTGTAAACAAATTGGTGGAGGAACACAACCATGGTTTGACTACCCCTAGTCGGGTACATTTGTTAAGATCTCACCGAGCAGTATCGGACACAAAGAAAGCATTAACACAAACATTTGCAGAAGCAAACATACCCACGTGTACACAATTGCGTCTTATGGAGATAGATTCAGGCGGTCCTTCATCGGTAGGATGTGTGGAGAGAGATTTGAGGAACCATGAACGTAATTTGCGGGAAGAGCAAAGGGGGCACGATGCAGATACATTAATAGAGTATTTTACATTGGAGAAAGAGAAAAGTCCTACCTTCTTTTTCGATTACGAGCTTGATGAGGATAATAAGTTGCTCCGATGTTTTTGGGCTGATGCTGAGTCGAGAAGGTCGTATGGTTCTTTTGGAGATGTCGTGGTGTTCGACACGACTTATAACACGAATAGGTACTCCATGATTTTTGCCCCGTTCGTAGGAGTAAATCACCACGGTCAGACAATTCTATTTGCTTGTGGATTAATGAGTAATGAAACGACAGAATCTTTTGTTTGGTTATTGACGAAGTTCTTAGAGTGTATGTCCAATGTACCGCCTCCATTGATTATAACAGATCAAGATGCGGCAATTGCAAAGGCCGTATCAATAGTGATGCCCATGACTTTCCATCGATTCTGTATATGGCATATATTAAACAAGTTTTCAGAAAAGATTAATGCAATGTTGTACAACGAGCAGTATCATAGGTTAGTGCATATCATTAAAGATTCAGAGACGCCTGAGGAATTTGAGCAACGGTGGAATGCGGCAATGAACACCACAGACTTACATTCTAATGAGTGGCTATGTACCATGTATGACCTTCGGAGCTGATGGGTACCCGCTTATGTGAAGCACATATTTAGTGCTGGAATGTCAAGTAGCCAGCGCGCCGAAAGTGGCCACTCATTCTTCAAGAAGTACGTGGACAGAAAAAAATTCATTGATGGGATTCATTACACGATTCAATAGGGCATTAACTCATCAGCGGCATGAAGAGTTGGTATGTAACCATGTCGATGTTAACGAACGGCCAAGGCTAACTTCAATGGTTATGATGGAAGAGCAGATGGTGAATATATACACAAAGAAAATTTTTCTTATGTTTCAGAAGGAGATAGGCCAAAGTAATTTGTACATATGTTCGAAGAAATCAAGTTGCGCAGAATTCAAAAAGTACAGCGTGCATCGATTTGAAGTGGGTAGGAATTTTCAGCGGCAACGTGAAGTCACGTACTACAAGGACATGGACCATATATCATGCAGTTGTCGTACTTTTGAGTTTGAAGGCTACCCATGTCGACATATGATATGCTTTTTCAAGATAAAACAAATCATTCTATTGCCAGAAAAATATATATTGCGCCGCTGGACGAAAAATGCCAAAGTTGGCAATTCATATGACACTCATGTTGTTTTTGGCTTGGATGATGGACCTGACAAATGTTTAATGGCGCGACATGGGTTGTTGGCACATAAGGCATCGATGATAGTCGATGATGCCTCGTTGTCGGATGCTAGGAGTAACTACCTTCTAGGGGAGTTTGAAAATTGGCATTTGAATGTAAAGAAAATTGACTTTGACGGGAATAGCGTCAATCCAAATTCCAGTAGCAAGAGCCGTGAGCAACAAGGTATAGAAGATCCAACTGAAGTGCGGGCAAAAGGATCCGGTAAAAGATTGAAGTCTTCGAAAGAGAAAGCAATATCAAATCGCAATCGACAATGTAGTGTTTGTGGAGCAGTTGGACATGACAAGCGAACATGCCCGACTTTGAATCTCAATTCCAGGTATTGTCATGAGTGAACTTAACATTTTACATTGACTACTTATTCTTCATGAACATGTACTAATAAATTTTTCACGTCATATCCAGGTCTAATATGGATAGCTTTGACTTCAACAACTCGCCATATGAGCCGTTCGAAGATACTACGTTCAGTACAATTGGTAGTAGCAATTTACCATTTAGGTTCTAGTTGTGTTGTATAAAAGCTGTGATGAATTCCTACTATGATGGCTACTAATTTTGTGCACTTCCTGTTAGTTTCATGTAAGTTGAACAGTGCTGTAATGTTGTTGAATGTTTGGTAATTTACTGCAAGAAGTTTAAATTAGTTAACTTAGCGGCAAATATTTTAGCTTCCTGTGTTATTTGTAATGTTAATGTTGTTTGGTACTTGTTTGCATTTGAAATTATTGGAATGTATTTCCCTTTAAATTTTAGTTCAATGTGTGTATATTGGACTTCAAAGCATTGGCGTATTTCTTCATCCCATTGGAGTTGGTCTACTTTGTTAAGAAATCTGCTGTATTTCCATATAGATGGGTTCTTGTGCAGTTTGGCTCATTTATAGTGCTTTGTGGAGCAACGCACCTAATCAGCTTATGGACATTCACCATGCACAGCCCTTATGGTAGTACATATCATCCCAGATTCACCATGCACAGCCCTAATTGACTGCTGTTGTGTCATGTGCAACAGCCCTTATGCTAATCATTCTCCGATTTCGAGAAATGGGCGTGAAGTCACGTACACAGCAGGAGCACTCTTGATAGGCATACTATATTTCAAATGTGATGCATTATAAGTGTCTTATTGGATCAAATATAAAACTGAATTCCCTGATTTTTTAACTCTGTTTTCTTGTTCTCGTTTCGCAATTGCATATGGCAGGAATACAGTATTAATTTCAAATGGGCCGTTGTCCATGCATTTGAAATTCCGAGCTGCATTCAACCAAGTTTATAACATCTCAATGTTTTTGCACACTTTGATTTATCCAAATTAAACCCATCTCTGGAAGTTGATAAAATGGACAATTAATTAAGTCATAACAATAACAGTAAGGGATGAGATTACTGATCAAAAACATATAAACTTCCAAACAAACTATAAACAATGCATATCTCTAATAGTTCTTTCCCTTTACATTTTTGTTCAATGTTTGCATTCGGAATGATTCTATTCATTGAACTTACACCAATTACATTGATGGACTAATTTATAACAACAACTGCATTACAAATATCACTACAAGGACGAGACAACAACTCTTCAGAACATCCATGCATATTATTCTCTTATTCAAATCACGCCGAATTTCACTTATATTGTGCTCCATCCTGTCAATTGTCGCAATTACTGTCATCACATTACGATTCATTTCGGTCAAAAGTCTTGGTGGAATGTCATGTCCTTCGTCATGGACTACAAAGTTGGATTCAACCTCATCGGCCCATATGAACCCTTCACACAATACACCGTCCTGTGATTACAAAAAAAAAAAAAAAAAAAAAAAAAAAAAAAAAACATTCAAATCAAAATACATTTAGTTACACATAAATGCATATAATGCAACAAATAAAACCAACCTTCAAATTATGACATCTCCAATACCGACGATGAGGATTCCTTTCTGAATGCGAAGTATGAATTTTCATGTTCGCACCACATCTACATCTTACTCGTGATTGCACCTCATTTCCACTAGTTGAAGACATTGTTTCTTACCTATTTGTTTATTGAAAATGTCAACATAATCAGTTTAACACCAGTATCACATTTACAATAGAAGTCCATTTTCGCGAATTCGGAGGCTCAGATCACAGTTCAAACTACATATACATGGCACCGCCATGGCTGCAAAGCACCGGTTGCATGTATAATAGAGAATAATTATCCCCATTAATCATGCCGTCCGGGTTGCCAAGCCAAGCTACGGGTCATTTATATTCGTAGCCGAATTACAATAATCATATACATTCATCAACACAGATCATCATAGCCTATTATCAAATGACAGCACCGTTCTCCTGCCCACATGTAATCTATTCAACAAGCAGCCCAAAACAGCCATAACACCCTCTACCCTCATAACTTTTCCACAACTCATTCAACAAACTAATTACGGTGATTGAATTTCAGAAATTGCATATGACAAATCATCGGGCAAGAGGAGAATGACAACACAATATGAGCCTAACATTTCACAATGAACACCGAAAAACAGGGGTCACTGTATGTTCCAAACAATCACAAGTTATTTCATCATCATCCATAAAGAACCCCTGAATTCATTTCATATATCAGGAGCCTGATTTAGAGCATACGCAAAACAAACCATATTCATTTCAAATCATTACAACTATTTCACATCACTGGGCAAAATGAAGATGGATAACAAAATTTTTTGTTTCCCAATCTCTCTCTACCCTCAGTGTTAATGGGCAAAAATAATTTTATAAAATTACCCGGTACCGTTTTTCAGTTTACCGTGAAGCCAGCGAGAGAAATGGGAGTGAAATGGGCGCGGTCAGATTTAGGGCACCAAACAGTAGCAACCGTGAAGCCAGCGAGAGAAATAGGCGAAATAGGCGCGGTCAGATTTAGGGCACCGAACAGTAGAGGCGTGCAAGAAAAGCCCAAGCGACAACAATGGTAGGTTGCCGTGAAATGGGCGAAATGGACGCGGTCAGATTTAGGGCACCGAACAGTAGAGGCGTGCGAGAAAGAACAGTTGACAACGATGGTAGGTTGTGGAGGTGTTAATGAAGACGCCGGAGTTGAACCTTCACTCGGTCGTGGTGGTGAAGGCGCCGACGGGCTGGAAGGAGGCGTTGATGGAAGGAAGGGAAGTCGCCGCAGAGGTAGAGAGAGAGAGAGAGAGCGGGCAAGAGAGAGGGGTAGATCTGTTTGGAATTCACAAGGGTTTGGATGTATAGTATCTGACGTGGACATATCACACTTGGACTTATTTTACACAGTCAGCAGGCCAGCACCACAGTGGGCGTGATAAATTTCACCCACTGTGGGCAGGAGAACGGCGCTGCTCAATTTACACCCCTATTTCAAAGTACAAAGAATAACTGGACTATTTGTAAAATGAAAATACAATTACTGTCCCATGGCCATAATTATCATTTACATATCAATTCAACAGAATAAATAAAAGATTAAACCATCTAGCAATCATAATCGAATGAGAATTCATGTCTTCTTTGAGCCAAATAAAATTTTATGGCTTCAGACCCTTTTGGTTGATGTAGAGGTAGCTTGTTTGATCATTGAATAAAGAAGTGACGGGGAGTGGAGTCCATCCACCATAGCCCCTCTTTATCTTTGCTAAACATATATCCTTGACATGCTTGAAAATACAGTGATTTTCGACAATAGGTTGATCTGCATATTCCTCAAATGGCATCCACTAGGTAGCAATCAGATGTTAAAATTTGTTAGCCCTCCATTTTATAATTTGCCGAGAGAAGACAATTCATGTCAGAAAACAATTTAAGGTACCTGGGCTTCCTCAATTTCTGAGTCTTGCTTATGGATGTCGAAGGATAATGGTTGCAGCGTGCACAAAATGCACAAGTCTGACTTG
The DNA here is from genome assembly GCA_030279155.1 of Forsythia viridissima. Lineage (NCBI taxonomy): Eukaryota > Viridiplantae > Streptophyta > Magnoliopsida > Lamiales > Oleaceae > Forsythia > Forsythia viridissima. The sequence continues at coordinate 3,468,537 of CM059033.1, forward strand.
CCAAAGAAGCACTTGTGCATCTGCCTATCATTGAAACAGTGACTGAAATAATCTCGAAATTCTTACTCACAATATATAAAGCACTCTTCCCGTCTCCAACCCCAAAACAATAACTAATTAAGTCTAGTTCCCAATAAATAGAGTTAACTATATGAAATCATGCCACAGTTATGAACACAGGCCTCTTTAAGTCTGCAAAACATTTGCGGACCACCTTAACCGTCATCGCCTTAATTTATTCTCAATCGGTGTCACTTCCTATTTCCTCCAAATTTAGGATTTATTATAATTATTTTCCGTATGCCCACTCAATTTAGTATTCTCATTTCCGTTACATTTTCTCTCTCTTTGGCACACGTTATTTTCTAAAGCCAATCAAGATAGTAAAAAGTTGGAAGGACCAAAACAATCTCTGATGCAAGAACCTTTATAACAAAGCTGGCATGTCATATGAATTCTCATTGAGAAGGCCCTTATAGTTCAGTAATTACTTCAAAAAAGAAAGAAAACTCGCCAAAATTTTTGTCTCAATTAGCTGAAAAGCCTATTTTTCCTCTTGGCTGAGTAACCGGTAAGTCTTATAACTTTCACATACAAGTAGGAAAAGAATCTTAATTGAAAGAAAATCACAAGTAATATTTCATTAAAAACTTTTACCTGAATGCTATCACATCAACAAATTCCGTATTGATCTGCAACAATAGATACCCAGCTCTCTCAAAATACTAGACCAAAATGCTTGGAAAGGGGGAAATTATATATATTTGTTTATACCTACGCAGTGATTACTTACTCCTGTTTCTTCTTTTACTTCTCTTGTTGCACCTACGAAAATATCCTCGCCCTGTGGATTAAAGAGCTCAACACACTGGTTAAAGAGATATAAGATATCTTGTTGGAACTTAAACTTCTGGCAACCTGCATACCTCTTCAAGAATACCGGTAGGGATCTTCCAAATACCTGTTCCCCAATATCTGCCAAGCTTTTCCCGTACAACTAGCAACTGTAAAGGAGAAGTTGCACCAATTTGAAATATAAATTCTAGAAAAAATATTGTTAAACCTCTTTGATAAATTTTATTCAACAAGCTGAAGCATATAGTTTCCTGGTGAATGTCAAAATAACTAAAGACAAATATACACTTAAACAAAATAGTTCTTAGAGAAAAAATTATATCCAAAAGCCAATGGCTCTATTATAATGGTCAAATGGGATATAGATAGATGTTGCTTCTCAATTACAGAGACTTCAAATACCTCTCCTTTATCATTCATGACAATAGCACCAATGCGGACTTGGTGTGTAGCATTTGCAGGGATAGCATTCCTAGTTTCAGGAATCCAGTATGCAAGCATCAAGTACAGAGGCTCTGCATGATGATACCAAAATCCTTCCTGCAAAAATACAGCACTGTCTGACTGAAATCAGGTGTCAAAACATAATAATTGAACCAATTAACCTGATAAAACTACAAAAACAACTGCTGCAATTTTTTGAATATGGTAATATCTAAATCTTATAGAACTGGAAAAAAAAAGATTGGAACAAACTTTAGCAACAGGTACCAAATGAGCAACCTATCATTCACACCACTTCTATATTTGTTAGGATTGACCTTTTAACATTTAATGTCAATACCTGTAAATCACACTATCTATATGAAATTGGCTTGTGTTTCAAGCAAAGGAAACATCACGGAACCTGAAGACCCAACATGAGATACCTTCAAATATCTATGCCTCAAAGTAAAAGCACTATCTGTTTGACACTTTGCTGAATTATATTAAATAGCGAGATACTTTAATGGTGAGGAAATTCTAGGAAGAGTCCTGAAATGCTAATGTGACGAAGACCTTAAAATATCACAGATATAAGGAACAAACCGTTTTACCTTGACTGCAATTTCAACAAGATTAGCAAGTCCAATTGGTAGTTTGATCCATGCACCCTTCTTGCCCTGCAAGATAATTTTGTCAAATTAGCAAAAAGAAACATAAAAATCAAGAATTTTTATTATTGGATCAAATGCATATTACGACTCGATAATTATGTCTAAACAAGAGGCGGTCGTTGATTGAAGATCATTAACGGTTCACTCTGCTGCACGTTACAAGTAAGCAATCTTTTGAAAAGAATTGGTTACTTTGATGCTCATTCCACACAAGCACCTTGACCAATGCAAGTATTTAAGAAAATGATTCCAAAATAATTGATCAAATGAAACATTTAAAATCTTTCTTAGCATATAAATGGTCGAAGGAAGGGAAACCCATAAACATTCAGAGTAATAAGTGAAACAAAAGACATTTCATTATACAACTCTTTTCCCCCTTTTCCAAGCAATATTAAACATGTTATGAATCAAGTACAAGAGCGTTTAAAGATTCTTTGCGAAAGGTCAGGAATGAACAAGAGTTCTTGAGTCTAGTGACATAGCAGTAGAATTGTTAGTTTCCCTGATAATTCTCTTTCCATTAAGCTTACAACAGGAAAGGTTCTCAGTTCCTATCATGTAAGACACCGCTAGGTAACGCCATTCATGCATGAGTAGCTTCGACAGAAAGGTCAATTTCTCTATGATTATACTTTCACAGGACGTTGCAGGGCCTCATACATGTCTATAAGTGGTATAGTCAACAAGAGTGACAATTTATCAAGTGTCCAATAGTAACTCAAAATGGAATTGTTGTCCAGCAAATTATCTTATCGATTGCTACTCAAAGTGAAAAAGGACTACAAGTTCTAACAGAAACATGCATCAGCTCCGTTGGAACATATACCTCAAGTTTCCACTGGGAAAGAGAAGCTTTAAGCATTGTCTGAAAAACATTGGGGTCCATAGGCTCCTTCATATCCACTATGACTCCCCCATGTTCATCATCATAAGCAGGAAGCACTTGAAACTTTTGAACTCCATCTTCAACAACATTTTGCTCCATTAAACTGCATAAAATCTTTCAGGAGATAATAACTCCGTCGTGCAATCTTACAGACATCCATTTGGCATAATGAGGGTTTAAAATGCACGACAAATTAATCTTAACAATACAGCTAAGGACTCAACCGCCTTACTACTTACACCGAAAATCAGTCCCATTGATCAAAACAGCAACAACAAAAAATACAAAAAAAAAAAAAAGAAATGATTCTGATTATACTATAAAAAGAAACATTCTTGCTAGCAAGTTTATGATGAACAACAAACTAAGGCGCCTTCGAATTATTAAAAATAAATTTCAATTTTCCGCAAGCTGTTAGCAATTATGTGGCAAAAAAATTGATTCATCGGAACAGACTAAACTGTTATCTGCCGAACAGAAATCAAAACGAAAGCAATTATAATTAATTCAATATCGATATGATAAACGAATCGCACACAGTTAAACAAAAAAAATAATAATAATAATAATAAACGAGTATATTTGCAGAAACAGCACCAAAACAAACTCCGAAATACTGTTGCCGTTACTTCTGTGGCCAATAATTGCTAAGGATTCGAATTTAATAGAGGCTAGGATGAGCGAGAGAAACTAGCGTGCGCCGAGTGCGTACAGAGAGCAGTGTACTGTGCATCCACAGAGGAAATGGCATACCTAGAAGTTGATTGCGTCATTCGTGGTGGCCCATCATACGTTGCCGCCCACCTGCCCGCCAGCCAGCCATCCAGCCGACCGACAATTTTATTAGTTGTTGGCATGGAAGGCGGGTGTCCATGCCCTACATGAAAAAGGCATGCACCGCAAGATTCAACGAGTTGCGGCCACAAATCAGATGCACAGGAATTACTTGAAGGTCCCGTTCTAATAATTGATACCAAGATAAGGATAATGCTATTACCATCACACTTACATTATTATTATTATTATTATTATTTTTTTTTTTTTTTTTTTTTTTATGTGGCTTAATAAATATGAAAAAAAGGGACAATGTTTCAATTATTTTATTTTTATTTATTGTGTCACGTAGACAAAGTGTAAGTGTGGTAGTAATCTTGAGTGTACAAGTAATATTGTCCTTAACATAAACCGTACTTTTAGATCTCGCATGTTTATGTAATGTTGGGATAAAAATAAATAAAAATTATGGAAAGTAAGATATATGTAAATACAAATTATATTTAACTAGTATATCGCTTATTGGTAGAATTCGATTGTAAAAAAATAAATAAAGATTGATAAGAGAAACAAGATTGATGATCCATATGTTTTGGATTCCAGTACAATTTTTCTAAGGGTGTGTTTGATTGCAAGTATTGAATTTGGACAGAAAGAAAACGTTTTCCAGATAATTGAATTGTCAAGAACTTATTTCAAGAAAAATGATGACAAATTTTCCTTAGAAAAAAAAACTTCCTCCTATCCTAAAAAAATATTTTCATTGTTTTTAAAGAAAATGTTGTCTTTTTAAGGTAAATGAAAAAATATTTTATTTGAAAAAAAATACAAATTAATCAAATGTGTAATTGAAAAATAGATAGAAAAAGACTTTTTTCATGAAAAAATGTAGTTATCAAACATAGTTAGTTAAAAAATATCTATAAAAATATATTGCAACCAAACAAACCTAATTAAGAATTTCACTAGAATATGACTTTGAAAATGCTTGTTGTTCATTTTTGTGTGGTCCCCCACGTTGTAAGACTTTATGAAAAGTTTTCAAATTTTATTTTGACCCGAACACATCATTCATCATTGCATTGTAATTGTTGGAATCAATTTGCAGGTAACTAAAATATACTCCTACTATATTTATATTTTAAAAAAATCCATATCTAATTTGATAATAGTGTTTGTCAAGTTATTTGAGAAATTCGAAAACTTTATTATTACACATACCAACTAAACAAATTTTATATTCCTCAAATTTATATTTTTTATACAAATTTTTATGTAATTTTGTTTTTATTTTAAAAATATTGAATGGTAAATATATCCAATTAAAGACTAATTTTGGATTTAGTGTAAATACAATATAATGAAAGTCTTACATTAGAGATGTTCTAAGTAGTTAAAGATATTACGATATATAATAATTAATTTAGATAAATAATACTCAAGATTCCCACATTTTCAAGTTTGTAAAAAATTCGTTCTTATTCAATTTTAATTGCAAATACCATCTCCAAACTTTTAGTAATTCAAGTAGACGATCCATTTTGACAATTTTGTCCATAATTTAAATAAACTGAAAAAAAATGCAAAAATTGCAGTTGGAGTCTATAATATTTTTAAAAGTGCAAAAATAACTTTTAAACCTTATAATTTTTACCCTTTTCACTTAAAATAATTCAAACAATTAAGAGAATTTTGCAACAAAGGTCTCAAACTTTTCAAAAATGTGTTATCATGTTTCAAACCTTCTAATTTACACATACATCCCAAGCCTTTTAATAAATTAATTTTGATTCTACAACATTAATCCTATGAATAACTTCTAAAATTTGCAAAGAAAAGTTCCATTATGGCAATCAATGCTATCCCACCAGCATCAGTAAATAAGTCTTTGGTTGCAGAAAACACTTGGATTCCATTCACAAATGTGAAATGCCAAACTGGAATAATTAAAAAGTGTGAACAAGAATTCAAGCTCTACATTATCTACCATCAAAGTAAACTCTTTAAGCACACTAAAATTAGCACCAAAACAACTCAAAAGAGAGAACTCATTTGCAGATCATAATTATGAGAAATGAATGGAGAAAATGAACAAATATGATGTTTGGTTCAACCGCTTAAAATATATCCTATACTATCATGTTTCAAATGAGGATTTTCACATCTACTATTTATGTTATAATCGTAAAATGTAGAAAATCTACTCGAACATTCCTTGATTAGTGAAACCAAAACTATTTAATTATTTGGTCTCGAGATTAAAAACACAAAATGTCCTTTTTTACTTTTGAAAAATTGGACACTAAAATTGAAAAAAATGTAGAAAATTGTGCTCGACTTAGTGCTTGTTTGGTGGTAGGGATTAAAATGAATTTTTTTTTGTTAGTCAACCATCTTTCAAACAAGGGTCCTACTTTGAGTTAAAATCACAAACAAAATTCCAAAAATTATGGTTGAAAAGTCAATAGTTGCGACTGGTCAAAAACAAATAAACCAAAAAATTCATTTTAATCCCTACCAAACAAGCACTTAATATGTGTACAAGGTGTAGAAAGCTACACGACCAACTTTTCCTCCCTTCTCTTTCCCATCCCAAAAAGACGCATCCCCATCATAGAAAATTAATTTTTAAATATCTAACTCGTTATTTTTCGAATAGTCAATAGCGTATTTTTTTTACTCTCTCTCTCTCTCACGTATGTGTCAACCCTGTGTGCATGCTTTGATAAATGTGAATAAAACCAAATTATAAAATATAATTACCTTATTTTTTTTAATTCAAATTTACAGTACGATTGTAGGACCTTTGAAAGTAAAAAAAGCACAAAATCAAAATAAAAGAATGAAATGATAAACGCGTAAATTTCTTCAGAGTCATAAATTAATAAATAAGTTCACATCACATATTTCCAATTTTTTGTCAAATAACCTCTATTTTTAATTATACCGATATTTTCAGTTAATAACTTTCTATTTTAGACAACGTTGGAATGGTCTGCCCTTTCATAATTACGTTGATTTAACTTTCTGGCCTCGGTAATAATTACTATCTGAAATTCGAATTTGTTTGTTAAAAAAAAACAATAAAGAGGAGTAATAATAAATGGGTAATTTGTAATTTTGGTCTCCAACCTTTTAAAAAAGTAACTAATCTAGCCTCAAACTTTTTTTTGGTATTGGCCATCCCCAACCTTTGTATTTTGTTACAAATCATGTCTTTGACATATTTTGACGAATTTGTCATTCTCTTTACATAAACAAAAATACAAAAAAACTAAAAAAAATAAAAATAAAAGTAAATTGCAAATAAAGTCCTACAACTTTTAAAAAATACAAAATAAGTTCATCTTCCCCATATGGGTTAGATAAACGGTTTCCTCTAGGAAGGCAAAAGTCATCATTCACGGATCTCTTATCGAGTTTCGGGACGCAAATCAATTCCTCCCATGACTTCTATATGCCTTTTGGTGATCAAGCAAGAGCTATCGCAAAGCATCGAATACAAGAGCATGAAAGAAAATTCAACTCAATTGAGTACACGAGTTCTAAAGTTCTTTTTGGTTTGTCGCTTAATTTGATGGGTTCTAGCATGAAAACTCATGGACAAGTTGCTGATACTTCATATCAGACGCAAGTGGATATGAGATACAGTGGTTTCAAATAGTATTCCATGTTTTGATCATAGATGTAATACTTTGCCTGGTAATTGGTAAATGCCATCACCAATTTCACCTTATCCTCAAACACCACCTGCTCCGTCTGGAGAGCTGGTGTCGATGCCAGTATTTCAACTACAGCACATTGTCGAAAAACCTAAAGAAAAAAACTGCAAGCTCTTCAGTATTCTCTTTATAAGTAGCTCCATTCCAATGGAGCCCTCGTTGCCACCCAGAAATTAATAGGGTAAAGTAGAGTAGAGTAGGGTGAGGTGGATTTTTGGGAAAGATGAACTTATTTTGTACTTTTTAAAAGTTGTAGGACTTCATTTACAATTTACTTTTTTTATAGCTTTTTTGTATTTTTATTTATTTAAAGAGAATGACAAATTCGTCAAAATATGTCAAAATGACATGATTTACAACAAAATACAAAGGTTGGGGATGGCCAATGCCAAAAATAAAAATAAAAATTTGAGGATAGATTAGTTACTTTTTTAAAGGATTGGAGACCAAAATTACAAATTACCCATAATAAATTGTACGCCTAGGTTTGTAATTGGAGGAATATATTCCAAATATTCTTGTACAGTTTTTGGAAAAATAATAAGAATTAAAAAAAAAAAAAAAACATAAAAACCCAATAATATGTACAAGTACGGTAAATTGGTAACTTATTTTTTTATGGACAAGAATATTCATATCTTCGTGAGATATAATTCTAGCCACCAAACTACCTGTTTATCTTGATTTTTGTTGCCCCAATATAAACTGTTGATCTTACGAAATGTGTTGATAAAAATAATGTTTAATCAACTTATAAGCACTAATAAACATGCACTAAGTTCCTGTTTGATGTAGATTTTTAGCAAATAAAATAGATAAAAGTTGATAGGTCCTATAAGATGTGTAGTTAAAAAATAGATAAAAGTTGAACATAGAATAAAATAAGTGGTTAAAAATAAAATTTGACCAATTTAATCAACTTTTTATCAAAAAATAAAAATAAAAACAGAGCTTTAAGATCAGTGTTTTTAGGGACAAACCATATTCTGTTTGGAAGAACTAACTAGGATTAGGATTTAGTGACAAAATCCCTATTCTGTGTGGCATTTTGTCAACCTGTTCTCCACATGAAACTCTAGCAACATGTCTATTGTGCGCTGTTGCACGCCAAGTCCACCGAACGCACCCAACATCGAGTGTCGTTGTGCCATTAACGTATAGAGATTTGATGCATTATAAAATCCCTCTGTCGTTGCAATAGTGATCTTTTTTTTTTTTCGTCGAACTTCTTCCACAAGAACGTTATGAACGGTCGATTGTAGTTTTGAAAGTTTTGTTAAGAACGTGACTACACTATGATATATAAAACTGGTGCAATGTAAGTAGAGATGGCAAAATTGGCCCGTAACCCAACCTTTTGGATTGGACTGGCCTTGGCCCAAATAAAACCGGGTCAATATGGCCAGGTCCATCTAGCCCGTGGGCTAGTGGGTTGGCTTTATTTTGAATTTTTTTTTTTTTTTTACTTAACACTAGTCACTTATTTTATGAATAGCCTTAATACATAATTCAAATAATATCAATCTAAAATGATCTAAGATTAAGTTACCAATAAACATTAGTCCAAAAATCCTAAGATCCAACATAAAATTGTTTAGATTTAATTAAAATTTAATTTAATTTAAGTTTCAATCCAAAATATATTTGATGTGACAAGTAAATTATTTATTTTAAATTTACTTATAAGTAAACTTTTTAATTTAAACCAAACATGTTTATTTCTCAAAGCAATAAGATTAGCATACTTTTAATATTTGTAATTTTTTTTTAAAAAAAAAAGGTGTTTACAAATAGTTTACAATTAACAAAAATAAATTATTATTTTGAGAGAAAATTGACGTTTACCTATTAACTAATACATGAGAGCCCAAATTTTATAAATTATACTCTTTAAAAATCTCAAGATATATAGTCTAAATTTATCTAAGATTGTATTTGATGTAATGTATTAGATTGTATAAAAAAAATTATTTAAAAAAAAAAAAGAAAATTAAAATCAAGTTTGGCCAATGAGCTGGACTGGACTAACATATTTCTGGCCCATACTAAACTGGGTTGGACTAGTCCAGTCCAATTGCATGTATGACCCTACTCTGACGGATTGGACTGCTCCAATCCAATCCATTTGCCAGCTCAGCCCAACCCCAACCTATTTGTCAATTCTAAATGCAAGTGTTGAAATTGGAGAGTACAAGATTAACAATCTCGTTGATTTTACAAAATTTTGAGAAAGGAGCAAAGATTGAAAGAAATTCCAATGTTATTTAATATATTTCAAAAATGAAAGCACCCAACAATCAATTCTAGTTTCTCCCTTTCAATGGAAAACAAAAATTTACCCTAGTGCCATACACTTTAATAAAACTCTGAAAGCAACGACAAATAATAAAAGAGCCCAACAATTAAAAATAAATACTAAATACTAAATAAAATGAAAGGCCGTAAAGTCCTATTTGCATCATGTGGCCAAGTTAGTACTAATTACTAACAAAGCAATTTATATTTTGGGTAAATTCAGGATCGGTTACTGTTTGAGCACTTATGGACTGTAAAGTCATATGCTCAAAATTTAATTAAATTAAAATCATATTTTATAGTTAAAAGACCAACATACCCTTAATTGTAAAAAACGCGGATTTTGAGTGGTGATACTGTTTTGTTGTGATAATGTTAAACCTATGATTTTGTACTACTAATGAGACATTTTAAGAACAATAGTATTCTCTTGTTTATTCTCTACTAATTAATTCTTCTACCTACCATTAAATACCTTATAAATTTATACTTATCTATCCAATGAGAATCTATGTCCTAATTGAATCTCAAACATATTCAAATTCAAGGGAAAAATTAGAAACATTGTTTATATTTTTAGATGAGAACCCTTTGCATTACTTCCCATTGATTTGAGAATGATTGTGAGTTCTTCTTTCTTCATTTTAGCATTGCTCTGAAGTATGTGTTTGTTTTTAAGAGACTCAGATACCTTGGAAAAGCTTTAATTTGCAACAAAAGGATGCACATTTATCCCTGATACTGTTTTAAAGAATTTGTGATACTGTTTTGAAAAAAAATTAAAGATTGCCATTTTAAGTTAAAGAGACGACTTCAAATGGGTAAAATCCATCATAGGCAGCGGCTGGTCTTGACCGTCTCGTCGAGACCATTCCGAAAACATATTATAATAAAAATTCTGAGCACGTGTGCAAATTCTATGATCATTTCTATTGTGATACTGTTTTTTGTGATACTGTTTTGCATAATACAGTATCAAACAACACACATGACTATGATATCATGCTTTAATCTTTGATACTGTTTAATTAGTCATATGTTTTGTTTGATACTGTATTATACAAAACAGTATCATAGATTAAAACATGGATTGAAATAATATCAATTTATATTAATGCACATTACCTAAACAAAACATTATCATAGATTAAAACTAAGACATTCAAACAGTATCATTTATTCAAACATTGCCATAATTAAACAATATCAAAGATCACATAGATTCAAACAGTATCAAACCTTGCCATAATTAAACAGTATCAAAGATCACATATATTTAAACAGTATCACAGGATTAAAACATGTTTCAAATGATAGTGAAATATTATGACAAAGTTTCAATCTATTAAACCTTACCATAATTAAACAGTATCATAGATTAAAACTAAGACATTAAAACAGTATCATGGATTAAAACTAATACATTGAAACATTAGATGATGGAACATTCAAGCTCCTATTTACAACAATTCTATGTCCATTTATATTGTAATATTGTTTTGTATAATACAATATCAAATAACATATCATGACTAAACATTAGATGATGGAACATTCAAGCTCCTATTTACAGCAATTATATGGTGGAGCATTCAAGCTCCTATTTACATAATATAGTGGAGTATTCAAGTTCATATTTACAGCATTCTATGCTCATTTCTATTGTGATACTGTTTTGTATAATACAATAGTAAACAACTTTCACAACTAATTAACAACACAAAGAAATAATCTAATGATCAACTTAATACAATATCAAGTTGCTATTCTATAATACAGTATCAACAATAGATGTTATCTCATTGTTTACATAACTTGGAAAAATGCTCATTGTTTACATAACTGCTAATATCAACCCAGGTTAATTATATTGGTCAGCCTCTCTTGCAGCACGGATATATCAATGCTAGCTGTTAGATCATTAGTCTGAAAAAATAATCAAATACAAGAATTAAGATTAAAACATAGAAATTAATAACAATATTTCCAACTAGAAATTGATCCAAAATCTTCACCAAAAAATTGCCTAAAAAGTGACACTGCGTCGTAGAAGCACTCACCAGAGGTTGCCGGAGGTGGAAGCGGTTATCGCCGGAGGTTGCCAGAGGTGGAAACGGTGGTCGCCGGAGGTCGCTGGAGGTTGAGGCGGTGGTCGCCGAAGGTGGAGCCGGTGGTCGTCGGAGGTCGCCGGAGGTGGAGGCGATGGTCGCCGAAGGTGGTGGCCGGAGGTCGCTGGAGATGGAGACGGTTGTCGTCGGAGGTGGAGGAGGTTTGTGGAGTTGGAAGATTGTGTCAATGAAAAATATGATTAAAAGGGGTGGTTTTGGAATTAATATAAAATATTGATGTGAAGTATGACTTAATCACAATTTAAAAAAAAGTTTTGACCTAATTTGAAACAAGTCATGTGGAGATGACTTTATTGACAATTTTCCCTTATATTTTCTTAAGAGAAATTGTAACATTTGTCTTCTTAGCACAAATGGTCCTTAATCTTTATTTTTTGGCCCAAAAATTCTTAACCTATGTATTTTGTTGCGTAATTGGTCTATTTGATGAAAAAGACAAATATGCCCTTATTTTTAATTAAAAAAAAGTTCAGTTAAATTTCTAACCTTTGCAAAAAGTACAAATGTGTCTAATACTTTTATTTTTATGAAAAATTAAAAGAAACTAACAAATTGATAATATTCTAAATTATTTTGTATATTTTACGAACTATTATAAAATAACTAAAATTTAAGCTCATAATTATTAACAAATGTGTTAATTAAAATTATTTTATTATTAAGTAATCATATTATTTAAAATTTTAATTTTAATTTTATTGTTATAACATAAAAAGAAAAATAACTTTGTCACAAACTTGATACTCAAGTATTTTTATTTAATTGAACTATTCGTTTATTAACTACAAATATTATACTCAAATTGTATTATTCATATTTTAATTTATCATTTTATAATCGTTCGAAAATAAAGAACACGTAATGTGTAAATTAATTTTATTAGTATTGTTATATAAGGATTATAATATATACTTAATTTTTATTTATTTATTTAAGTTAATTAATTTATATACACCATTTTGTTATAAGATTATAATATATGCTTAATTTACAATGTCATAAAATTATATACGCCATTTTGTTATTTATTTAACTTAATTTTTATTCAACTTTTACATATCACATAGTGCAATAATTTTATATTTTTCTCTTATGAAAATTTTAATTGACACGAATATAGTGATATATTTAATATACTAAATTAAATATTATTTAATAAATTTATTAAGCCTATTTGCACATTTTACAAATGTTAAAAATCTAATTGAAATTTTTAAAATTAAAACTAAGGGCAGTTTTGTTTTTTTTATTAAATAAAGACAAATTGTGCTCTAAAACACATAAGTTATGGACTGTTGTACCAAAAAATAAAAGTTATAAACCATTTTCACGTCGAAGGAAAAGATTAGAGACTATTTGCACCAATTTCCCTTTCCTTTATTATACATGTATATGACTTTAGATTTTAATTATTTTTTTCGATGGTTTGGCTAAGTTAATTTGTGATTGAGCATATAATGGCAAGTATATTGTTGTCATGTTTTCTTCTTCTTTTTTATTTATTTATTTTATTTTACTTTGTGATGTTTTGGAATTTTGTCTTGCATATATGACTCGCATCGGGTTGGATATTGTGGAAATATATATTTTTGGAAAAGGTTATGTTTGAATAACAATGATAGTAGGTCCATTAAAATTAAAGAAATCAAAATAAAAGAAAGAAAGGATAAACAAGTAATTGCATCTAAGTAAAAACATTTATTAGATAACATCGATTTTATTTTATTTCGCTATTTTCAGTACTATTTTGTCTGTCTCGAATAATAACATTCTGTTTTTGACAAAATTTGGATAATCTAATTTGTCATGAAGTCTTTTGAATTCTTTTTGTCTTATACGTAATTAAATTTTGTTTGTTAAAACACGACAATACAACATAATAATAAATCGTAATCCTAGTTTTGCAATTTGAAGAATATATTCCAAATATTCTTACATAACATAAGGGGGAAACGAAGAAGAAGGGAAAAAAAGGAGTACACAAGACGAACCCAACAATATGTCTCATCAAAATTATAAGTTCGAAGTTCGATTAATCTTTTACTCCGCTTTCACTTTCATGCACTCTTTTTTTCTAATATTATTAATAAAATATTAGGATGAGCGAGGAGATGATTATAATGTTAAAGAGGTGCCAATCTAGATAGGACGTCCAAGTATAATGTCAATGTTTGGTAATAATAAAATTAATTTTTAAGTGTTTATATTATAAGTTGTTAGCGAATGTGTGGATAAAAAGTGAATTGTAAATTATGGGTCATACGAGATGTGTATATAAAAAATATGTTTGACTAATGTTTTATTATACTTTTCCTCCCAAAATAAAAATTAATGGTTAAGTATCACACAATTGCCATCCGAAACTAGTATTAATTAGGATTCCCCCTTACACCAGTACACAGGCCCACAATTTTACTGCAACGCCATCCTTGAGCCATATATACCAACTCAATTTGCATCAGACTTGATACTGCGCTGTGTGAAAATGGAAAGTGGTGAAGGCTCCAAGAAACAGGCCAGATATGCTATTACAGGGTCAAGCCCCGGTAATGTACCACTGTTCACCTGCGTCATAGATATACAATTTGCATACATGAAAGGTCATTTTTACCTTCTTCATATGTGTGTGTACAGACAACTCACACATGTGTATACATATATATTTATAAAGACACAGATCGAGAATGCTGTTCTTTTGTGGATTCCTATGTAGGAGTTTCTTTTGAATCTAACACCAAGTATTTTTATGCATGCTTGTTCATTCACGTATACAAATCTGTGCTTTTTCTTGTCAATTTATAAAAACCCTTTTTTTGCTTTCATACAGTTCAATGTTTAGCCCAGATTTCTCTCTCTGAAGACTGATTTTGGTAAAATGGAAAAAAATCAATCAAAAATTTCATTTTCGGAGGAGTTAATGTATTAGTTTAGACCTGCAAAAGAAGTAAATGAGCTCACCCCAGTAAGTTGAAATGGTTAATTATAATTTATTAAACTCGTCTGTTTGTGAATGTGGTTGTTTAGCTATTAGACAAAAATTGTTAATTATACAGCTAAACACCTATATTTTGGCCTTACGTATATCATGATTAAATGTTAAACCTTTATGACAATTTATTGGGTTCAAGGCAACCCCTCGCCGTGGTTCAAGAATCTCGCAAATGAATATGATTGACGGCTCTCGTCTTGGAACATTTTCAGGCTTGATGGTTCCCCGTGCCAGAAACAGCTCCAGAGGTGTGGCGATTCGAGAGGATGGAGGAAGTTCCGAAAACAACTGCACAAGCTGGACGGCTCAGCAAGCAGCCGGTAATTTCTCCAACAACTCCACCGGCAGAGAAAGGCGCCATCCCGGAAACACCACCACTGGTTTGGTGACTCCAGTGGTAATTGGTAGCGGCACAAATGATCCCAACAATCCCATTCCCCATCAGACATTCAAGCGTGAACAAGATCAGTACGTGCCTATAGCCAATGTGATCAGAATCATGAAGCGAATCCTCCCGGCACATGCTAAAATATCAGATGATGCTAAAGAAACTATCCAGGAATGTGTCTCCGAATACATCAGCTTCATAACCAGTGTAGCAAATGAAAAATGTCATCAAGAACATCGCAAGACGATCACTCCTGAGGATATTCTCTATTCCATGGAGAAACTGGGGTTCGAAAACTACATAGAACCTCTAACGCTTTTCTTGAACAAGTACAGAGAACAGGACATGGAGCGCAATTCTGTGCTCGCTGAACCATTCACCAGGCGCACCGTCAGATTTGTCCAGCCACAACAGCCTGCTCCTATTGCCCCTGCACCAACAATGCCCACTGTGCATCACCAGAATTATATCTATCCTTCAGCAATAAATAATTACTTCGGGCAAACTTTGGGTGGTAATGGTGAAGGCTCTTCCTCTTCCGGCGCCGGCCCAACAAATGCAGAGTTTAATTCATATGGGCAGTTCAAGTGAAAATATGGGTACTGAAAGTAATAAACACATAATTTCTAGCGTGCTTTTCTTTTTTGTGCCTTTCTTTTCAATCAGTGAGTCTGTCGTTATTGTATTTAGAATAAACAGTTCATAGTGAAACATGTTATGAAGTTCAGTTATTTTATAAGGCCATTTCTGAGGACAAGAAAAAGACCCAAAATGAAATATGTGGCGAGTGGTCGATTTATCAAACAGTTGATGATGGTACATATTATCGTTGTTTCTCGAAATTAAAGCATCTCAGGCCACAAAACACATTTAATGTCTTTTTAAAATGTGTACTTGAATATTTGATAAAAGTTGCATATTCAATACAATGGTGTTTGAATAAAATTAATTGTTGATTTTGATCCAGTTTTTTAGAACATGTTTAGTAGAGTTTATAAACTAGTTTATTTGACCCAAATAGTTTATTTAACTAAAAATTATTTATTTGACAAAAAAATTTGTCTTAGTAGCCGTCATTTTTGATAATTCTTGGTCAAATAAACTATTTTAGTCAAATAAACCAGTTTAGAACCTCTACCAAATGGTCACTTAATTAAATCAAACAAACTTTTAGTTTATTAACAAAGATATTTCTGAATTTCATAACCTAGAGAGATAACTCCGTGTTTGATCTTTATAAAGTGTGAATTATAGTGCTTATTGATTTACATGGAATTTTGAATTTTTAAAGACCATTTATAAAGTATAAATTAATTTTAGTGCTTGTTCAGTAGGGATTAAAATAGATTTTTTTGTTTATTTGCTTTTGACCAGCCGCAACTATTGACTATTCAATCATAATTTTTGGAATTTTGTTTGTGATTTTAAATTTTTAATCTAAGATGGGACTCTTTTTTGAAAGATGGTTGACTAATAAAAAAAAAACACATTTTAATCCCTACTAAACAAGCACTTAGTACTTATTGATTCATTATCGAGGTACTTTAGGTAATTTTGCTACATGTTTGCGTCTCTTCAATTCGTACTAGTCCCATACAATTCCAATAAGAAATTACAATTTTTTCGAAATTCGTCATGCAAACACATCCAATGGTTTGTAGGGAACTTTATTGAATACTAATTCATAAAAATCAATAAATTTTTTTTTTTTCAGATTGCTAAGGGCCTGCTTGAGAGTTTCAGAGTAGCGGTTAAGATGATTTTTTAAAATACCGGTTTTGAGCGTTTATAAGTGGAGTGACTTTGGGTGGTTTTTAATAACGGCTTTTGAAACGGTCCAACCCATGCTTGGGAGTTTATTATCTAGTGATTCTAAAAATTTTTAAAAGAATCAAATTACGTAAATGCCCATATATTAAAAAGTTTTTACAAATATTAAATTTAGGAAAGTTTGAAAATAATTGTTTGAGAGAGAATAAAATTGAAAGAAATTTTGAAAAACGATCAAAAACCATCGATTTGGGGGGTTAGGAGATACACTCTAAATTACACTACACCGTTTTTTAACGGTTTAAAAACCGCCAAAAAACGGTGCTCTAAAAAACTAACAAGCACCGGTTTATTCAACCTCTCATAAACGGTACCATCCAAAACCGGTGAAAAAAAAAACTCCCAGGCAGGCCCTAAACGTTATAATTTCTCCTAAGAGATTTTGACACAAATGGTCTCTAATATTTGTCCTTAGTATAGAATTGGTCTCCAATGTTTATTTTTTGACAAACAAGTTTCTAATCTATGTGTTTTGATGCGAAATTAGTCCTTATGGGATGAAAATGACAAATATACCCTTAGTTTTAATTATAATAAATTGTATGTAGATTTCTAATCATTACAAAATGTGCAAATAGGTCAAATACTTTGATAAAAAATTAAAAAAAACTAATGAGTTTTTTTTTAATTAACACTTTAGTAATAAATATGTCGAATAAAATTATTATTTAAATTATTAAGTAATTATATTATTTTTTTAACTTAATTTTTAAAATAAGATTAGTTTAATGTCATAAAATTATATACGTCATTTTGTTATTTATTTAACTTAATTTTTAAAGTAAAAAAGAAAAAAAATTTTATAAGTAAAGAGGAAAAAAAATGATTTCTCACAATGATTTCTTCCTCTTTAAATAATATAATTACTTAATAATAAAAGTAATAATTTTATTTGACATGTTTATTATTAAAGTGTTAATTCAAAAAAAAAAAACTTATTAGTTTTCTTTAATTTTTTTATAAAAAATAAAAGTATTGGACTTATTTGCACATTTGTAATAATTAGGAATCCACATACAATTTCTTCTAATTAAAACTAAAGCCATCTTTGTTATAAGAACCAATTTTGCATTAAAACACATAGGTTAGAAACTTGTTTGTCAAAAAATAAATATTAAGAACCAATTCCACACTAAAAGCAAAGGTTATGGATCATTTACGCCAAAATCCCATTTCTAAATAATCCGCAATTTGGTTCCATTTCCTATGTATGTGACTCATGAATTGTTTGCATTGCAGAGTCTGATCCAAAATTATTTGTACTCCCCTGAGCCATCTTTGTTATTTGCCAGACATTGTATTGCTATGCCCGTTTGTTGTGGATTATAAACTAATTTATTTAACTAATAATGGTTAAAAATGTCATGCTACAAGGTAAAAATTTTAGTCAAATAATTTTTTTTTAATCAAATAAACTAGTTTATAATCTACACTAAACGGATTGTTGTAATTGTGAATCCATTTCTACCCAAACATTTTGCACCTCCCATGAGCCATCTTTGATTAGTCAAAATACATTTGATTATTGATGAAATTTTTTTTTAAAGGTTATTGTGTATTCATATAAAAATAATGAATTAAAACTGCAGCCAAAACTAATTACTTGACATCTCTTATATTAAGTGAGAGCTTGTAGAAGAGTTGCTAACCTAACCCTCTTCCTTGTGTTTGCTATCAAGACGATTTCTTTATGCCCATCAAAGAAAATCAATCCATGCACCAATGGACATAAACGAGTTGGTAAAGTCTGAAATGACGTGGGGAGAAATCCTCCGTAACGCAGGTTCAATTCCCGTGCATGGCAGATTTTCACTGAAATATTGTGGGGGTCTGTGTTGGGGGTTGGCATGTTGGCTCTCTCCCTCAAGTCTCTGTCACTCATGCACATCCTTCGATTTACAACCCGCCTGGTCAAGGAGCCTCTGACACAAATGAGAGGCTTCGCATTCGAGACTTTTCCCTTATTAGAAGAAAATCAATCCATAGAGTTCCGAATCCCTTACCCAATTTATTCTTTGTATTATCTGCTCGATCACTTTTCTACATGCCTATCGATGAATGTGAATAAGAATGAATAGTGGAATATAAATAGTTGATTTTAAATTTAAAATTAAAGTCAATGATTGTAGAACTTTTATTGGTATAAAATCATAAGTGAATAGATTTAATGAGTTCAGATTATTGTGTCATAGAAACTTTTTTATTTGAATATCAATTTAAATAATCCTAACTCCTATTTGCCAAAAACTAAAGTTAAGGCACATAGTTGATGAACACTAAGATTAACTAAGAAAAAAAGTAAAAGCAATTAAACAAATGTGTTTTTGTGATAAATTTGATTGAACGATCAAATATGATAGTTAGAGTGTCGGGACTCGTGATTTCACCGTAGTTATCACATTTTATCTCACCTCTCAATCTCAAATATTAAAGTTGTACTCGATCGAATTTACTAGTTTAATCAATCTACCCCTCTCGATTTCAAATTAATCATATTTAGTTAAGTCAACTCACTATAGCTCTATGTGCATCTGAATAAGTCGTCCTTAAGAATTCAATTATGAACCGCAACAATATATAGTAAAAGTGTATCTCTATCTTTTATTCAATTATCGAATTTTATTACTTGGTCTAAATTTATAACTCACATCTCAGTTTGTTACAATCCACAAATCATAAATTAATAATCAAGTAATTCAAGTATTAAGAAAAGAAGTAAAACCAATACATAAATCAATTAACTACTCAAACTTAATAATTGAAATTAAAGATTCAAATCTAGGTTACATCTTTGTCTCAACTAATGATTTAGCTACTCATCAAAACGGAAGAAAAACATAAAATAGCATTGGAATACCTGGATTTAAAGGGAAAAAAAAAAATGAATATTTTGTACCAAGAATCTGCCCTTCATGCCAAAATTTTGAAATACTTGACCTTTATTTCTCTATTATCCTCTATCCCATTCCCTCTATTGACATAAACTAGGTCTTTATATAGCGCATAAATAACTTTGAAAGTTGTGTGCATACACAGACCAAAAATACCCTTAACTAAAAAAAAAAATAACGAGTGACAAAACACATCGGAATCACACCACGGCATACTGGTGAGTGCGGCCTCCATTTTTCCTCTTTTTACGTTTTGGTCCATACTTCAAGTTTTTGTACAATTTTGGTCATAGCACTCCAAATACATTGATGTCGCAACTCTCAAAAGCCACCATGTTGGTGTCTGAATTTTCATTGTCATCCTCAGGTTTCAATAGTGAACAAATTAGTCCCAAAACTTTGCTTTCGTTGAATTTTACTCCCGAAACTTGTGAATTTTGTCCAGTTATATTTTAATGCTTCCAATCAATTTCATAGATTAGTCTTTAATTGCTTCAAACCAACCCAATTAAGCTCAAAATCTTCCTATTTACTCCAAATACCTCCTATATGGAGTTTTACGTAATATATTACAATATTTCCACTAAATTAAATAGAAATTCGATACTAATTTCTTACCTTCATATATGTAATTAGTTTATTTTAAATTTGAAATTAGACTAAATGATTGTAGGACCTTTAAAAAAAATCAAAATAAAAAAAATGTTAATTTCTCCATATTCATAGATACATATATGTACAAACATTTATTAGCAAACGACTATTTTTATTTTATACCGTTACTTCCAGTACGATCTTATCTGTCTCAAATATTATTAACTTTCTATTTTTTGGAAAATTATGAATCCCACTTGTCGTAATTAAGTCATTGAAATCGTTTTGTCTCGTCATAATTACTATCTTAATTAGATTTTGTCCGTTAAAAAACGACAATAAAGCGAAATAATAATTTATTTCTTCACATAGATTTGCAATTTCAGGAATATATTCCAAATATTCTTGCAAAATATAAGTTTAAAAAAAAAAAAGAAAAAGAAAAAGAAAAAGAAAAGAATACAAGATTACCCAATAATTTGTATGTATGTATCACTTATTTCTCTTGTATACTCTTAAAATATGGCTGTGGCAACCAAAATATTTGTATGTGTTTATAATGTAATAAAAATTAATGTTTTATTAGTGTAACTAGAATTAATGCGGATTCCTCTCACAACTATCTCCAGTGGACACAGGCCCACATTTTTACTTCATCCCAATCCCTCGAACCATCTATAAGTATCCTTGCCTGAGATTTCATATTGCACAGAGGCACATATATATAAAGATATATAGAGAGAGAGAGAGAAGGGTTAGAACTTAGAAGATGGAACGTGGTGAAAACTCCAAGAAACAGGCCGGATATGCCATTAGAGGATCAAGCTCTGGTATATCATTTATATTTTGCATGCATGAATCATGAGCTTTTACCTTCTTCTGTGTACATGTGTGTGTTTATCTGTATATATAGTACTCTCTGTCTCTGTCTCTGTCTCTGTCTCTGTCTCTGTCTCTCTCTCTCTCTCTCTCTCTCTCTCTCTCTCTCTCTCTCTCTCTCTCTCTCTCTCTCTCAGACACACACACACACAGTATATATACATACATATGTATGGATCCGTGTATATACATGTATACAGATTTCTATGGATTCCTTTGTTAATCAGGGGTTTAATTTCTTTTGAATCTAACGCTCTGTCTTTTTTAAACCTGCACACACAGTCCATGCACGTATACGAGTGAGGTTTTTCTTGCCATTTTCTTATCCATTTTTCAACTGGAATTTTTTTCCGTAACCTAGAAAACCCTTCTTTTTTTATTTTTATCATGTTAAACTTTTAGCCCAGAGTTCAGGGAGATTTATCTCTCTGGCTGATGCTAATTCCTTAAACTTTTAAGCCACAGTCCTGAATTTTTTCTTCCTAATCCAAAAGATGTTGCTAAAACTGGGAAAAAAAAGTCACTCTTAAAATTCATTACTCCAGCAGTTCCTTGAAAACTTGGTTCAAACATGAAACTTTGAGTATCGCGAGATGCTCTTTTTTCGATCCAGGGGATGAAGAGTTAGAATTGTAAAAGAAGTAATACAGCTAACCAGATCAGTTTCATGTCAAAGGTACTAGCTAGAGACAAGCTTTGTGTTGCTTGAAACGATTAGTTATAATTTATTAAACTTGTCTTTTTCTTTTAATGTGATTAGTTAGCTATTAGACAAAAGGGTTAATTATACAGATTAACACTAATATTTTGGTCTTATGTATATGATGTTGATAAATTGTTAAGCCTTTATGGCAATTTATTGGGTTCTAGGCAACCAGTTCTAGAATGGCTCGCCATTGTTACAATTAAGTTGTGCAAAGAAGTCCCATTGACTACATGGCCACATCAATCCTAGAACATAGAGGTGTCAAAATATAATGTACTGGGCTGCATGTATTCCGGCAACTCGGACCAATAACTTGAAGAGCAACGTTTTAAGTACAAGTCAAAATATGATCTTTTTCTCTTCATAAATAGTAAATTTATTTTGATTATTTTTCTATTTAGAGTACATATAGAGCTTGTTTTGTAGAGGTTTTGGGCCAAAAATAGTTTTTTTTTTTTTTTTTTTGACATTTTTGACGTTTCAAAAGTTTTGCAGATAAAATGATAAAGTCATAAAGAGCAATTTTATCACTTCACCTCCAATAATTATGAAAAGTTAAAATTGTCGTGCAAAAAAAAAAAAAAAACTCATTTTTTGCCCAAAACCTTACCGAACATAATAGGGATTATGGTTGTTAATGGCTTTCTTCTCGGGTCATTTCAGGGTTGATGGTTTCACATGCCAGAAACAGCTCCAGAGGCGTGGTAATTCGAGAGGGTGGAGGAAGTTCAGGAAACAACCCCACAAGCTGGACCGCAGCTCAGCAAGCAGCCGGTAATTTCTCCAACTCCACTGGCAGAGAAAGGCGCCATCCTGTAAACACCACCACTGGTTTGGTGACTCCGGTGGTAATTGGTAGCGGTTCAAATGATCCCAACCATCGCATTCCCCGTCAGACATACAAGCGTGAACAAGATCAGTACGTGCCTATAGCCAATGTGATCAGAATCATGCGGCGAATCCTCCCTGCGTATGCCAAAATCGAGGATGATGCAAAAGAAGTTATCCAAGAATGTGTCTCTGAATACATCAGCTTCATCACCAGTGAAGCAAATGAACGGTGTCACCAAGAACACCGCAAGACAATCACTCCTGAGGATGTTCTATATGCCATGGAGAAGCTGGGGTTTGAAAACTATGTAGAACCCCTCACACTCTTTCTGAACAAGCACCGAGCACAGGAAATGGAGCGCAGTTCAGGGCGTGCTGAACCATTCACCCGCCGGACCATCAGTTTTGTCCAGTCCCAACGTCCGGCTCCGGCGTCTCTGCAGTCACAACTGCCTGTTACCATTGCTCCTGCAGTACAGCATTATGCACCAACATTGCCCACAGTGCATCGCCAGAATCAACCCAATCCTGCGGCAATAAATAGGTACTTGATGAGCACTTTGGGTGGTAATGGTGAAGGCTCTTCCTCTTCCAGTGGCGGGAGAGGCCACCCAAATCCTGATTTCTCTGCGCTGCAGTTCGATCCCTATGGACAGTTCAAGTGAAGTTAAACACTTGATGAGGCAGTAGTGGTTTCTAGTATGCTTTTCTTTTTATGTGTGTTTTGTCAAGCAATTTGAGATAGTTATTTGCTTTTGGATAAAATGTTTATCTTGTAACATTGTTTTGAATTTCAGTTCTTTGCGTTAATGTTATCTGTATTTCTTTTTATTCATGTGCATGTTTTGTGCATAGGTTTGCTTTGTTCAACTATGTGCATATTTTGTGCATGATTTTTGTTACAATTCATATTTTGAAGTTTAGTGCCCGTTTGATGTGAATTATAAATTGGTTTATTTGACTAAAATAGTTTATTTGACCAATAATAGTAAAAAATGTCATATTACAAAGCAAAAATTTGGGTCAAATAAACCGTTTTTGGTCCAATAAACCATTTTGGTCAAATAAACTAGTTTATAATCCACACCAAACGGGCTCTTAATTTATTTCTAAATTATGTATTTACTTAAAAATAAAGAAAATTTGTGCAATTATGTCTTGGAAAATTCACATAACCCTAATTAGTATTCCACTCAACTTCAACTAGGACTAGAGTTACATTATTCAACATATTTTAAAAGTAATTATACAAATTTATTCAATCCCAAAATCATCTACTCGTCTAAGATAAGTTAAAATCTCTGAGAAAAAACTCGACTCGATCCAACCTAGGGATAGGTATGGTAAAGTTTGGTTCAGAATGATTGTGCAAGATGAGTGGGGCAAAATTAAGCCTTTCTTTGGTGAAACGAGTTTAAGGCTGTGATTTTTAGGTGCGAAATGGGCTATAGAAAGTTGCTAAAAAATTGAAGTTAAAGTTTAACCATATATTTTATGGGATTTTTTATCAATTTTTCAACTACATAATTCATCACATCATGTTTAGTGTAGTTTATAAACTAATTTATTTGACAAAAAATGTGCCTTCATACCATGACATTTTTTTACCTCTCTTAGTCAAATTAATTATTTTTTGTTGAAAAACTAGTTTATAAATTACACCAAATAACCTCTCAATTTTTTTTAAAATCAAAATCTACAAATTTTTTTTAATCAAACGACCCATAAATTGAGACTCTCCAATTACGATTGAGTGCCTATTTGATTTTGCTAAAAATAAGAATTTTTTGTAAATTTTAATAAAAGTTGATGAAATGTGTAGTTAAAATTAATCGTGTACTTTGACTTCAACTTTTTAACAAATGTTTAAGTAAAATCAAACAAAGCCTAAGTTTTTGTTTGGTTTAACTTAAAAAAATGAGGTCAAAATTAATAGTTAATCAAAATTAATTTTTCAACCACACATTTCATCGATTATTTATCAAAACCTCATAAAAAATTTCTCAAACAAACCCTAAATCAAGATTCTCCAATTACTATTGAATTTGTCATCATGAACTTCAAATGTTGCAAAAAGGTCCTTGGTGCTTTCAAAGCTTCTAGTATTATTTCATACGTAATCAATACGACTACTACCTTTAAATGGACTTTTTAGACGAGAACAACTATTAGAGACGGGATGAGCTAGTTTATGGAAGGTTGAAATATAAGAATTCGAAGAAAACAAGTTGATGACATAACTAGTAAAATGAACAAAGATTGAGGACCTTAAATACAATTAAAAGACGGTGCAATAAACAAAACTATAGTGTGAATTTAATTACCCTTCGAAAACTATTGTGAACATTAAGTGCTTGTTTGTCTTAACTTAAATTATAACTTTAATTGGTTAAATTTGTCAAATATACTTTTTACTCACACATTTTGTATAACTCACAACTTAGAGCATGTTTGCTATAGTTTTTTTGAAAAAAATGGACTTTTTTTGGATACTTTATTGACTTTTCAAATTTTTTTGTAGTGTAAAAAATTGTAGGCAAAAAAATGGATTTTTTTTTTTGGGAAAAAAGGGCTACCGAAAATGCCCTTAATATCCACTTATTTTTTACACATTCAATAAGAGCTAGAACTTATAAGTACTTATAAAATAATTTTAGAATCGCCAAACATGTGCTAAATTGACTATTTGACACATAATTATAATTTAAATATTTGACTAAAATTCAATTATAAAGTGCTTTTAAATATTTCACGTTCCTATAAAATCTATTAAAATCAGTATTTAGTTAAAATATCGTGGCTTAATTATTAGTACACACCATATTGTTTAATATTTATTTGTTGGAAGCATATATCATATTATTTTAGATTTTTTTATAGTTTATACTATTGTATAGGAAATTTTAGATATATTTGATATTTTACTAAATTAATAAGAATAATTTTATTAATTTTAAAAGTTTAATTATATGTAGATTTCAATAAAATATGAATTATTTCATTAATTTTTGTCAATTTTGAAATTTTCTAAAACAATTTAAAAAAATTATTTTACTAAATTAATAAGAATAGTTTTATAAATTTAAAAGTATAGTGCTTGTTTGGTTTAGATTTTAATTTGCTAAAAAATTGTGGTCAAAAGTTAACAATTAACTTTAACCAACATTTCATAACTCTTACAACTTTTATTAATTTTTCAACTACACAATTTTTTAAATTTTTATCAAAATTTACTAAAATTCTACCAAAAAAGTTCTTAATTAAATAAAGATTTCAATAAAAATGAATTAGTTTCATTAAATTTTGTCAATTTTGAAATTTTCTAAAACAACTTTTAAAATATTTACTTTTATCTATAAGCACTTATTATTTACTTTTAGGGATAATTGCATCAAAGATCCCCAACGTTTTAAAATCGTTGGGGATAGCTCCTAACCTAAAAAAATAGCACTACACATCCTCAACGTATGAAGAAATAGATATCGTAGGTCCCTCTTTACACTTTCCGTCAGTTTTCTCCGTTAAAAGTCAAAATTGGAATACACGCGCCATCTCTCCCCAAATTAAGTGATTGGAGATTTATTGCTGATGATTTTGGTGGGAGAAGATTATTAAGCGACTTAGTAGTGATAATTGAAGAAGAAGAATCAAAGCCTGAAGATCAAGTGAACAAGTGGAGAGGTTCCCATGTTCAGATGAAACAGAGGTTTCAAAATTGCCATTCTCATTATCATTTGACCTGTTAAGATTACACCCTCAAACACGGGATTACAATCTTTGAACAATACAACAAAAAAGAGCAAACTATACACTAAAGAATAATCTGAACTTTAGAACTTGTATTTACATCAGCCACCAGATGAAGATAAGGCTCAGGTTAACAAACCAACATGGAACACTGCAATCTGCCTTACCAAGAATAGGCACGGGTTTCTCCTGATCACTAGAATAACCTAATCAACCTACCCAAGAACACAACCTCCTTCAGCAAAGGCAACCTCCAAACCAAGATTTACTGTTCATCTACTGATTCCTAAACCAGACTCAGACGAACCACTTTTACTGTTCACTCTAATCTCCGGCTGTTAAGCCAACAACCTTACTCTTTATTCCCAAAGAATAGAAAAGGAAAAACGGAGAAGAACCAGAGAAGAACCCTAAGGAGATGAAGCCAGACAGAGAGGTTTCAGATGGAAGGAGAGAGAAAACTCAAAACCAAGACTAACCGTATTGGATTCCACAATTCAGAGATGAGGGAGTATATCACTTCTTAATCAGTTACAGCCATTGGATTTAATCCAATGGTTGATATTGATCTCAAGAAAGCACACACCACAACTCAACTGAAAGGGCAATCAAACACTGCCACGACATCACCAATGCTGAAGGAAAGAGGCGTGTTTTACTTTGGGTTTGGGAGACACGATTTATAACATTCTTCACATTGGATCACTAACCCATACCAGTATTCTTGATTGCAGACTGCTATCCATTTTTAATGGTTGTTATTTCATCATAGCCTTGTGCTTCCCAGTCATGACCCTGCAAACATTGAAATTTAACCAGTATCAATTAACAATTTAGCTAAACATGAATTGAATTTACTTACAGGGAGCACCTTGGTACCCATGTCAGCTGGATTATCAGAGGTATCAATTTTTAACAATGACAATTCATCAGAAGCTAATTGTTCTCTAACAAAATGATACTTCACCTCTATATGCTTTGATCTTTCATGATAAACAGGGTTTTTGCAAAGCATTAAGGCACTTTGGCTATCAGTGTAAAGGAGAACTTTATTTTTCAGAATATCAATTTCAGAAAGAAGACCTTTTAACCATAAACTTTCCTTTACAGCCTCAGTGATAGCCACATACTCAGCTTCAGTGCTTGAAAGAGCCATTAAAGACTGAAGTTGAGATTTCCATGATATACAATTTTTACCAAGTGTAAAAAAGAAAGCAGTTGTGGATTTTCGTTGGTCTCTGTCACCAGCAAAATCAGAATCCACATAACCAATTAAAGTCAAAGCATCATGGCATTTCACATACACAAGACCAGTGTTTAAGGAACCAGCTATATACCTTAAAAGCCACTTTAGACCAGCCCAGTGAGGTTTACCAGGGTTGGCCATGAATCTGCTAAGAAGACTAATGGCAAAGGCAAGGTCAGGTCTTGTTGTCAACATGGAGTACATCACAGATCCTATAGCATTGGCATAGGGAATGTGCTCCATTTCTTTTCTTTCATCATTATTAGTAGGAGACTGATTAGAGGAAAGAACCATATGGCCAGCTAAGGGCACATTAACAGACTTAGCATCTTTCATGCCAAACTTAGAGACTACCTTATTCAAGTACGACCCCTAAGTTATGGTCAGCCTATTTTCAAGTCTATCTCTATTGATTACCATGCCTAAAATCTTTCTAGCACTGCCTAAATCTTTCATATCAAACTCAGACTTAAGAAGAACCTTTAGTTTCTCAATCTCACCATTACTACTACTGGCTAAGAGCATATCATCCACATAAAGGAGGAGATACACAACACAATCTTTCAGATTGTTGTTAAAATAGAAGCAAGCATCATACTGACTTCTCCTAAAGCCAATTCTTATGACAAAGGAATCAAAACGTTTGTACCATTGCCTTGGAGACTGCTTAAGGCCATACAGGGACTTCTTAAGATGGCAGACATGATCAGACTTCCCTTTAGCTTCAAAGCCTAAGGGTTGAGACATGAAAATGGACTCTTCTAACTCACCATGCAAGAAAGCAGTTTTGACATCTAATTGCTCTAATTCCCAGTTAAACTGAACAACTAGAGCAAGAACCAATCTAATAGTCTTATACTTAACAATAGGGGAAAAAACTTCATTGTAATCTATGCCTTCTCTTTGAGAGAAGCCCTTAGCAACCAGTCTGGCCTTATATCTAGGGGGATCAGTATCACTATTTCCCTCTTTTAGTTTATAAAGCCATTTGCACTGGATTAGCCTCTGATTTTTAGGTTTGACTACCAATTTCCAGGTATCATTCCTAATCAGGGCTTGCATTTCATCCTTCATAGCTTCTACCCACTGTCTAGACTTAGAACAGCTCACAGCTTCCTCATAGGTCAGGGGTTCTAAGCTTTCTAAGGCTTCACCTGAAACTAGAGCATACTCAACCATGTTTAGAGAACTATACTTGGGATTGGGCCTAATCTATCTTCTATCTCTATCCCTAACCAACTGATAGTTTTGAATATCAGTTTGATCACTAGCATCAGGTTGAGTATTAACAGTGGGACTTACAGGAGGTTCTGATTGATTGGGGTTAGCAGGGGTATCAATGTCAGTCAAATGGTCATCTGGTTGGACTCTTTCAGGGACACCTGTTTCTAACTCTCCCCTTCTAATGTCAGTTACAACCTTAATGGTCTGATCAGTTTTGGAATCATCAATCTTCTTATACTTAGGCATTTCTGTCTCATTAAAAATGACATCCCTACTATTGATGATCTTAATTCCCCTCTCTTCACTTACCCATAACCTGTACCCTTTAACACCTGTAGGATATCCTAACATCACACACTTGGATGCCCTAGCATCCAATTTCTCCTGGTTTTGGTGAGCATACGCAGCACACCCAAACACCCTTAAATGTGAGAGGTCAGGAGGTTTTCCTCCCCACATTTCCTCGGGTGTTTTAAAATTAACAGCACTAGATGGGGAACTGTTAATGAGGTAAACAGCAGTGCAAGCTGCTTCACCCCAAAAACCTTTAGACAGACCAGAACTAATCAACATACACCTAACCTTATCCATAATGGTTCTATTGTATCTTTCTGCAACCCCATTTTGCTGAGGTGTGTGCCTAACTGTTCTATGCCTCTGGATTCCTTTTTCTCTACAGAAAAGGTCAAACTCTTGATTACATAATTCAAGGCCATTGTCAGTCCTTAAAGTCTTGACCTTGGTTTCTTTTTGGTTTTCAACTAAAGTCAGCCAATTTTTAAAATTTTCAAAGGCTTCATCTTTAGTTTTTAGCAAAAAGATCCAAAGTTTCCTACTGTAATCATCTACCAGAGAAAGGAAATACCTCTTGCCTCCATGAGTGGGGTGTTTTTCAGGCCCCCACAGATCAGCATGGATATAAGACAAAGGCTTAAGAGAATTGTGTGACCCCTTACCAAAGCTAAGTCTATGGGACTTTCCTAAGACACAAGTTTCACAAAATGAGAGGGTAGAAATCTGATCTTTTCCTAAAAGTTGCTGATCATTCAGAAACTTTAAGCCTTTATTTCCTATATGCCCAAGCCTTTTATGCCAAATCTCTGTCCTATCCTCATTTACAGAGAGAGAGTCAGAGCTATTAGCCAAAAGGGCTTCTCCCTGAAGGTAGTATAGACCACTTCTTTTTGGTCCTTTCATTACTACCAGAGAGCCCCTCCCAATTTTCAAGACATTACCCTCAGATTTAAACCAGTAACCCTCATCTTCTAAAACCCCTAGAGCTATAAGATTTCTCTTAAGGTTAGGAACATATCTCACATTATGAATGGTTCTAGTTATCCCATCATGCATTCTAATGGCAATGTCCCCAACACCCTCAACAACCTGAGAGTTGTTGTCCCCCATATACACCTTCCTTGGCTCAATATCCTTATAGTTATTGAACCAAGATTTCATAGGACTCATATGGAAAGTACAACCAGAGTCAAGAATCCACTCTTGGCTGTGATTGTCCTCAGACACATTCATAACATGTAGGCTATCTAATTCATTTTCAAGAGCAGCATTGTTCTGATGTTCTACAGATTGGTCTTTCTGTTTCCTCTTAAAATCATAATAATCTCTCTTAAAATGACCTAACTTACCACAGTGGTAACACTTCTTGTTACTCTTATCCCTAGACTTAGACCTACCTTTGGATTTGCTCTTAGACTTCTTGGAGTTGTTGTTACCCTCCCTTTTCTCAGACCTCCCTCTAACAAAATGACTTTCCTACCTTGTCCCTCCCCTGTACTCTTTCTTGACCTCAAGATCTCTAGACCTAAGAGCATCTATGACAATTGTTTGAGTCAAAGTATCCCTAGAGTACTTAATAGCATTTTTCACATCTTTATAGGAGTCAGACAGAGAATTCAACAAAATCACAGCAAGGTCTTCATCAGTAAAGGTTTTCCCATTGTGAGACAAACTTTTAACAATTATGCTAAAATCAGATAGATTTAATTCCAGATCCTTACTTGTGTCCATTTTAAAACTAAACAGTTTTTCAAGGAGGTAGATTTTGTTAGGCAAAGTTTTTGTCAAAAATAAAGCATCCAAAGCAGACCACAGTTCTCTTGCAGTTTTTGAATCATCAACTTGTCTCACAATGTTATCAGACAAATGCAGAATAATAGAACTATATGCTATTTCATTCATATCAGCAATTTGATTGGGTTTTTCTTTTAATTCATCAGGGTAATCTTCTGGGTCATCAAGAGCTTTAGCCACTCTTTGTTGAACTAGAATAGCTCTCATCTTTTGTTTCCAGATAGAGTAATCACCCTTTCCATCGAATATTGACAATTCGACCCTCGAACCCATACCAGATTCTAAAAAAGGAGTGATTTCTCTAGACTGCATTTACTAATTCTTTTAAGTAAATATGCAGGGAACAAATGATGGTTTTCACAAACAATAAGAAAACAGAACAGAACACCAGATATATTTGTAGAGGAAATCCACTATATCCTAACACGTTCTAAAGCTCACTTAAGCATATACTCCAAAAACGACATTCAAGACTCAAGAAATTCACATTATACACATAGCACATGTGAGAATGATGAAAGTAGCATTCAGGTCACACATTAAAGATTTTCAGTTAGTCACAGGATATTCAATGGTCAGAAAATCCTTACCAGATACTGTTGTCAAAACAGTACACAAAATTCTTCAGTACTTGTTAAGAGTTTTTCAGAATACCAGAAATTATATCACCACGGGAGGGTAAAATGCAGAATAATACCAGCAATCAAGAATACCAGGAATCACGTTCCTTAATGAAAGGTTTATCTGCGATCTGACAAATCTATCATTAACTTGATAGACCTGTCATCGCAAACCCTTGACCACAGCCCAGAAACTTCAGAAAATGGCTCTGATACCAATTTGTTAAGATTACACCCTCAAACACGGGATTACAATCTTTGAACAATACAACAAAAAAGAGCAAACTATACACTAAAGAATAATCTGAACTTTAGAACTTGTATTTACATCAGCCACCAGATGAAGATAAGGCTCAGGTTAACAAACCAACATGGAACACTGCAATCTGCCTTACCAAGAATAGGTACGGGTTTCTCCTGATCACTAGAATAACCTAATCAACCTACCCAAGAACACAACCTCCTTCAGCAAAGGCAACCTCCAAACCAAGATTTACTGTTCATCTACTGATTCCTAAACCAGACCCAGACGAACCACTTTTACTGTTCACTCTAATCTCCGGCTGTTAAGCCAACAACCTTACTCTTTATTCCCAAAGAATAGAAAAGGAAAAACGGAGAAGAACCAGAGAAGAACCCTAAGGAGATGAAGCCAGACAGAGAGGTTTCAGATGGAAGGAGAGAGAAAACTCAAAACCAAGACTAACCGTATTGGATTCCACAATTCAGAGATGAGGGAGTATATCACTTCTTAATCAGTTACAGCCATTGGATTTAATCCAATGGTTGATATTGATCTCAAGAAAGCACAATCCACAACTCAACTGAAGGGGCAATCAAACACTGCCACGACATCACCAATGCTGAAGGAAAGAGGCGTGTTTTACTTTGGGTTTGGGAGACACGATTTATAACATGACCAAGCATCAATAAATCTCCTTGAAGTCTCATTCTATGGGTGTTTGTCAAAAAAACACAAAATCAGGATTAGGAACTGTAAATGGCGCTCACAGTACTTGTGATGGGGCACCACATCTCTTGAGCACCTCCATTTCTTACCATCCGTTCTTTTGCACCTTTCCAGATCAGGAACTGCACTCAAAAATAAGAAAAATCTATTTGAAGATTCAACATCCATACAAGAAAAAGAAAACCCACTATCAAGAGTCAATTTACACGAAATTGAAGGGTTTGGTTCTACAGGAAAGAGAAGATGAGGAGGCACAGGCATAGAGGCCATCATGTACTTAAAGATCATAGCTTGTCTTTCAAGATCCTTTATCTTAGCAGATGGAAAAGGAAACCCACATTTGTAGCCATCCCATACCCTCTAGTGCTCACACCACAAAACAAAATCACAACGAGCACAAAGGAAATGGTGATTTAAATTTTAATTACCTGTGGATTTGAAGGCGGTGGCTGTGATGTCAGATGGAGAAAAAATGTTAAAAGGCTACAAATTTCTTGCAACTACTGAACAACCGCCGCCGCCAAGAGTAGGGTTGCCCACCACTTTGTAAGCTCCGCTGTGCTTACATGTGGGCCCACCACCGCCACCAT
Source organism: Forsythia viridissima (assembly GCA_030279155.1). NCBI lineage: Eukaryota > Viridiplantae > Streptophyta > Magnoliopsida > Lamiales > Oleaceae > Forsythia > Forsythia viridissima. The sequence goes on from CM059033.1 coordinate 3,501,891, forward strand.
TAACACCGTTTTCCATATCCATTTAGACAAACTTTTTTCTACAAAGAAGAAGCTTGTGAGGAGGCTCCGACTGAAGTTTTACCACCAGCTGAACCCATCAAAGAAGAGGCAGCAAAGCTTAAACCCGAGGCTCTGGTGGAGAAAAATAAAGAAGAGAAAATCACCCCACCACCGGCTGCGGAACCACCAGTAACCGTGGTTGAAAAAATTGAAGCTGTCGAACAAATCAAAGAAACTATAATCCATAAAGTCACTCCACCAGCCCCACCGCCGTTAGTCGCAAAAGAGTGCCCACCAGCCCCAGAAGCGGAAAAGCCGGAGGTGGAGAAGGAAACAATACCACCACTGCCGATATTTCCAAAAAATGAAAACACCCCAAAAATGTATAGACAACCAAAAGTGTAAGCAACAATTGGGACAGTCCAATCGTTTAATTTGGGGAGAGATAGCGCGTGTATTCTAATTTTGACTTTTAACGGAGAAAATTGACGGAAAGTGTGAAAAGGGACCTACGATGCTTATTTCTTCATACGTTGGGGACGTATGGTGCTATTTTTTAGGTTAGGGGCATATCTCCAACGATTTTGAAACGTTAGGGACCTTTCATGCAATTATCCCTTACTTTTAACTAAAATATCTACTTTATCCAAAAGTATTTTGGACATCAAAGAAATCCTCCCATATTTATGGAATTGAAGTCAAATAATTGGTAGATATAGTCCAATCCAGACTTTCAAAATCAGTCCAAGAAATAGCGGGCCGCCACCCGACCCGCCCGTATTTCGGGGTCCATAATTCATCCTAAGGAAATTGGCGTAAATGGTCCCTAACGTATGCCTCAAGTGGGCAAATAGTTCCTAATATTTTATTTTTGGCGAAATTGTCACAAACCTATCTATTTAGGTGCGCAATTGATCTTTTAAATATATTTCGTTAAAAAATTCTATTAGTTTCGCGAGTGAATTAAACTCTTCTTTAATTTGTCTTTACTAAAAGAAAAAATTGTCAATTGCTATTTGCCTCCATGACTAATGCAAAGACATGTTCCCCCTCTTGCTCTTTTTGTACATCTGGCAAAGACATCTTTTTAGGTTGATGGTTGTGTAGTCGAAAGATGCCCCGAGTAATGTAGGTTCAGATATGGTGCTCATTGATTTATTAGAGACTCTAGAATGTTCAACACTGAACTCAGAAACATGGGAATAAAATTTTTCACCAAAATTTAAAACTTCAACAGTTATCAAGGAAATTTTGGAACTTTCCATTCTAGGAGACAAAGAAGTGTCAACACATAGCCACTGGTGCAGTAATTGTCGCGAGTGAGTATTTGAAAAGAGGAATGAGCTATGGCGTAATCCAACATAGGAAAGGACCTGAGAGGTGCCTCGGAGGATTTGAGAGAAGGTCTGGAAGAAGAAGGCGAATCAGTTTAATAGAGTTTTTCAAATATGTAATGTCCGCAGCTGCAGGTAAACTTCAGTTGCTGCTACCAGCTCTGCCATTGTTAATCAATATATATTAAGAATTTAAGAATAATTATATAACTCTTTGGTTGACATCTGTCTGGGAATTAATTGTAAATAGTGCGCGCTATTAGCTTGCTTTGGTTTGTTAGTGAGAGATATATATATAAGTTGTAAAGATGGAAAACTGGGCTATGGGCCTATAGGAACTGGTAGAGCAAGTCTATAGGAACTGGTGCAGTAATTGACTATTTTACCTTTTTAATAAAGATAAATAAAATGAGAGTTTTCACTCGTGCAACTAACTGACTTTTTTAACAGAATATGTCCAAAAAGACCAATTTCGCATCTAAATAGATAGATTAAGGACTACTCCACCAAAAATAAAAGATTAGGGACCATTTGCGCACTAGAGGCATACTAGGGATCATTTGCATCAATTTCCCTACATCCTATACGTTACTTTTTCAATTCTCTCTCGTATCGGAATTCGAAAAATTTGAAATCCCCATCCCCGCTCATCACCGTTCACCCAACGGTCTCTCTCTCTCTCTCACACACACACACACACACACACGTACGCCCACTTTCTCTCTCTAGTTTTCCTCTCTCGAATTTTACTCGATAACAATCAGATTTGGTAAATCGGTGTATGGATTATTGTATGAAGCGTGGGGCGGTGTGAAGAAGAAGAAGATGACGACGGTGGAGAAGCTGTTGGTGCAGATATTCGAGCGGAAGAATGGGATTATCGAACAAGTCAAGCAACGAACAGAATTGTACAACCAGCACCTTGCTTCCAAACTCCTCATTGATGGGATTACTCCTCCTCCTTGGCTTTGGAACCCTACCCAATTCTCAGATCCCAAAGGTGCCCCTAAATAAATTTCATATTTGTTAGCCCTAGGATTTACTTCATTCGCTTAAAATTTTAGTGAATGAGGATTTTGTAATTTTAGGTTTATATAAAGTTGAAAAAACCTAGCATGTGTAAAATCAAGCCGAAGGAACCGTAGAAGGTTATTATTTTTCTTTTAGTTTCTGATTATATTATTTTTGTACGCGGTAAATTTTTGAGCTTGTTTTATTTTGGGAAATGACAATGACCCAGCCGTTTGTGCCCTGCAAGAGCAAGGTATGATTTTTGGAGCCAACAGCACAACAGTGGAAAGTTGACTTGTACTTGCAGTTAAAAACTGCTGCCGCATAACATCCAACCCCGCCCAATTGCGGACCCTTTTGAAATAAATTTAATATTGCCCTAAAAAAATTATAATTAGAGCAGGCTCTTTTAATATTTTCCTTGCAATATAAAAACTGTGGCTGTGCTTTTGTTTTTCTCATTAACAAGTTTGTTGCATAATGATGGATTTTATCCCGAGTACTTTGCATAATCTGTAATAACAGCAATATATAATTTTCTTAAATTATTCTGCTATTGCAGAGCTGAACAAAGAAGAGCTGATTTCTGAACTTCTACTTCCACATCCCCGACCAACAGTTGGTTTCTCTACTGATCGTTACTCCCTGTACAATAACCCAGTAATCACAGAAAATCATGGAGAGATTTCTGATGGACTTTTCATGGAAAAAGGTTTCATGGCACAAGATGCGCCAATAGTTGCAGCTGTCAGCAATGAGAATCATGCTCAGTGTGCCCCAAATGGGCTTCCTGAGCTAGATGTTACCAGTACCTCGCCTGAGGACGAGACAGATGAAAGGATCTTAAATATTTATAATGCACCAGATCAATCTCTAGCTAGATTTCAGAGGTCGAAGTCTAGACAAAAGGCTCTTGAGTATCGGAGCAGTGCAAAGGCACAAGCTAAGAGTCGCTTAAGCCATGAGAATGGCAGTGATATTCCTCCTAGCAGCATGAGATTATCCATGTCTGCTTCCGAGCAGAATGACCACGTTGGGGAGCCTCCAAAATTGGATGAACCCTGCGATATCAGTCATCAAAGTTGTGGGGACTGGAATTTTGATCAAGCAAATTGTCAAAGCGAGGAAAAGGGGATGAATATTTACACTGGTAGAACTTCTAGACCTAGAAGTTCTCACGAAGTCCCGACTTTTGTTAGTGATTCTACTGCTGATGCTGAAGCAGGTAGTTCATGTGATGATGTCAAAGCAAGGAAAACGAGATCAAGGTCTATATGTGTTTCTGTGCCGGATGACCGTGTTAATGAGTTTTCAAAATTGGCCGAACCATTTGCTAGAAGTTGTCACAGTTGTGGAGATATGGAACTTGATGAAAGGGATTGTCATAGCAAGGAAACACTCACCAATTCTTGCACCGGTGCACATGCTAGGTCTAGGAGTTCTGGTAAACATCAAAGTCATGCTAGTGATTCTTCAAAAAGAAATTTCTCTTCTGATGATACTCACAGGATAGATGGTACCGTAGTAGATCCTATGGTTAAATTAAGCACAGACTACATTAATGAGCCAGTTGTAGCAATTAGTTCTTCTGATGCCCCCACCGAAAGTTGCAGGGCCCGAGAATCAATGTTAGAAGATGGCAGAAGGCACAAGGAAAAGGGTGCTGATCTTTCCTGCAGTAGGATCACAAGATTCAGCAGGTCTGGCCAACAGAATCCTTGTATAGGTGCGGATCTGGATTTACCTCCTGACTCTGCCAAGGCCGATTGCGGAGTGCTTGCTCCGTCAGTTGGCTCATCAATGGAACATCTTAATGTATCTAATGAGGTTTTAGGGTGGGTCAAACCTTCTATTGGGTTGGTTGGTAGAGTAACTATGTCTCAAACTAAGTTGGGTGACAAAGGCATAACAGAGCCTGTCAATAGTTCTAATAGTTCCAGCCGGGGTGGCACAGACGACAAATATCAGAATGCTTCAGGTGGTCCAATAGTCCTGCCTTGTGGTGAAACCCATGATAATGTTACCTTGCAGGGAAATGCTGTAATTCGTGTGGCTAACGACCATGTTGGAGAACAGTCTGTTAATTCCAGTCCCAGTGACACCAAGCGAAGAAGAGAGTTGGAGTGTCTCGCTGCACGGGCTCCCTCTGATTGTTTTATGGTTGTGAAGCCAAAGCAACTCGATTTTGATGGCATGGAAGAGCACAACTTGAATGAAACCTCCACTTCTATTTCCAGAAAGATAATACTTGACAACTCACCAGAAAATATATGCTGTTCTTTATCACTAGATAAAGAATTTTCTTGTAATATTAATCAATTATCTTCACATAAGAAGTCATTAGAAATGTCAGAGGTCTCGAGCAAAGGAAAGGAAGACTGGAGGGGTTCTTTTGAATCTGATGTCAACGGACAATTCGAGACCCAGACGGGGAAAGATAGATTGGTAATGAGTGAGCACCCTAAGTCAATGAGTTTTGAAAATAACCTTGGGGATGTGGTGCAAATTGAAAACTCTCAAATGTTACAGAAGGCAGCTATTATTTTATCAAATGCAGTACCTGATATAGAGATTCATCCGGTGGAACTTCGTTTGAATCAAGTGAACGAGTCCTCACTGAAGATGTACATTGAAGATGTAAGTTCTAATTTTCTCTTTTGTTTGTGTTAATGCTCATCCTATATAGTTCATTCATGTGTGTTTTTTACACGTCTACAAGAAAGACATATCTTATACGCATAAACACGTGCACATTTGTTTGAGGGAGTTAGCTAGCCTACAAAAGAGATATTTTTTGGGTTAATTATTGTCCGATATTTCTTTGCACAGAAAAAGTTTCAACTAATGTCCAACATTTATTATCTTTGAAATTTGTTTGGATGAAAACCTTGATCAATATGGTTAACTGTTGTTCTACAAACTTTCAGAAAGACTTTTATTATGAGGCCTCTACAATATTCCCAAGAGGTTTGAGCTGTACCGAGTGTTCATTTGGTCATTGATTTACTACTCCCCATGTTGACTCCCAGACGTTTATAAAAAATGTACAGTAAAATCACTTATTTAGTATGCACTTTGGACTCATTTCAGCTGATGATAAGATATAACTAAAGCGGTAGATACACGTTGTGGAAATTTACTGGGATGTTTTATAGCAGCCTATGATCTATAAGGACATAGGATCAATCTATTTTGGTCATTGGACAATCAATCTTCTGCATGTTTGTGAGGATGGCTTGATTGAAATTTCAGGGAGTACATTGGTCAGGATACTCATAGTGATTAATTTTCATTCTTCTAATCCAGTATGAAATCATTATGCCTTTATTGAAAAATTATTTGTTGGTAGGGTGGATGTGCCTGTTTCCTCACGAAGCAAATTCACATTTATCCCAAAACTTAGGGGCAAGTAAAATTATTCTATGCACGTGGAAAATTACTGATAAGTAGTTGCTGGTTGTATGTTGGTAGCTTTCCTTTCTACTGGTGCAGCACCATTTGGTGCCTATTTGCCTTTTTCAGTAAATTCGTGTTTATTGGAAATGTCCACTGGTATAAGAGCTACATCATCAATTCAGCGTTAAACTCTTGAACTGGTTTGACAGGGTGCATATAATTATGAAGGCAAGGATAAGGGAGCAACTGGATACCATGTCTCCAAAAGCCAAAGTATTTGGCCATCTTATTTGTCAAATTCGACCAACCAGGAAAGTGGAGAATACAAAGATTGGTTGATTGAGAAAGTTGGAAGGGCAGATTCAACCTGCATTGTCCTTGATGAAAGAAAGCAACTTCCTCTTCGGGAGACTCAAATTTTCTCATGCCTGGACGGTGAAGTATGTAATAAACATGCACACAATTTGTCTTGTGACAAGAGAGACTTGGACAGGAGTCCACCTCAAGGAGAGAATGTTGGAAGGGAAGATTCAACCTGCATTGTCCTTGATGAAAGAAGGCAACTTCCTCTTCGGGAGACTCAAATTTTCCCATGCCTGGATGGTGAAGTTTCTAATATGCATGCACACTATTTGTCTGATGACAAGAGAGACTTGGATAGGAGTCCGCCTCAAGGAGAGAATGCCTTATTGACATGTAATTCAGTTGGGTCTTTGCATCGTGAAGATGACATTCTCAATATTTCAAGTGCAAGTGATCCTCAAATCCCTAAGAAGCACTCACCACCTGAAAGAAGATTCAGGCCTGCCAAAGAGCGATCATGGCCACAGATTAAGAGGAGAAAGATGGAAGATCAGCATACTAATAGTTTTACCACTTCCCCAAGTTTTAGGGTGCGAATGCCTTACTGCATTCAACCGGACCCTACAACTTCATGTTTAAAGAACACTGAAACCAAAGGAGATGCTGTCTTGTTGGATGAATTTATGGAGGACAGGAATTTGACGGAAGTCATTGAGTCGGCACCTGAGTCTCAAAATGGAAAGGTATATATTCTTCTATTCTTCTTATTATTCCAGGATTTTTTATATATTTAGATAGATGATTAAGCCTGATTGCCTGTGTCACGTATTCAACTGGAAAGCAAGGCTTTCCTTTCATAAGTTGCTTGTCATCTGGAAGCAAAGCAAGACATTTCTTTATGTATGTTTATCAGGGCTTTCTTTTTGTAGTGCAGTTTTCTGGATATTAGTATAAATCTTTCATGAAGCTCTTAAAGTTTGACTCTGATTTTCTATAATTATCTTATGTTTCATAGTAGATTGCATAGCATATCTAGCTTTTCCTGTTCTCACTTAGGACTTCCGGAATGTAGAATCAATGAAGATCTTATCTCATGGTTTTGACAAATAACAGAAATTAGATAGGGAAGTTTTGTTCCTTCAACCTTAACGGTGTTTGTTAAATTGAACATAATGATCGACTATCTACTAAAATAATTATTTTTGTATCCTTTCTCAACCATGATAGTGAATTATCTGTATATTTTCCTCCTTGTCTGGACAAATAAATGAAATAAGATTGCACATGTTTCAGAGAATGAACTTGTAACCTTAATGATACCTGGAATATGAGGGAACTTAATTATGAGTAATATTGTCTTCAGTTGTGTAAAACTTTAATGGAAATAAATAAAAAGCTTAATATTAACTTTTCTTTTACACGAAGATGGGAAAATAGGGAATGTGACCTAAATATTTAAGCATTATTTTAGCAAAACACCCTCAGCTTTAAGCCTCCTGTTTGATTAATTAGCTCATTGGCCGATTTGCATTTTATGAGGTTGTTTCTAATATGCATGTTTGGATTCAATGGCTCTTTGATTTAATGTGGAGTTGAAACTGTGAAATATCATCTAGGGTTCCTCCCGTACCCATCTTCTGTCTAGGAACTGAAAGTCAACTTCTGTCAACAAAAGATCTGATGTCTCTAGAAACAAATCTCCTTGGATATAGTGTTTTCACAGGTAGCTCTTTTAGCTTTTCTGATGCAGGAGCTGCATTCTATGCAGGGCACATTTCGTTTCAAAGAGGAGAACAAACATAAAGAGTCCTCCTTTCTTATCAATTACAAACAGTTGGGCGTATCCCCGGTCTTGAGTTCAACTGAAGATGATGCTAGAGCCACAAGAGGATGCTTGGCTAAGGAAATGAGAACTCCATGTACGGATAGCAACTTTTTAGATGTAATGAAACCCCATTACGAACAAAGTAGCCAACACTTGTTACCTCTTGATAACAATTTTGATCTGCCGAATTCTGCAAATTTGTCTTGTTTTGAGAAAACCCTTCCAGAGAGAAAATCCCATCAGGGTGAGGATGGGCTACTTTCAGGATGCTCAGTTCCTTCCCCTAAAGATAAAGACCTTGACTTTGTTAGTGTTGATCAAACTATGCCCGTGTTGGAGGGATTCATTGTAGATGCACAAGAAAATAATGGAGAAATGAACATTGCTGGTGATGGAATTGACTTCGACAAACTGAACCTTTCTAGGACCACAATTGAACGTGCTAGCGTTCTGGCACAGATTTGCAAATCTGCTAGCACAGATACACCTTTATCCCATTTCTCATCTTGTTTCAATTTTCAGGGAACCCAAGATTTATTTCAATCTGTACCAAATGGTCTTCTTGAGCAGTTGGGCACTTTACCTCTGAATGTAAATGTTGACGAACAGCTTGGATTTGATGACAGTGTTGTGAATGCATCTAAAGGGATGCAATATTCTGATTGTCTACCATATTCTGGTTCACGATTTGGTTGGCATTCAGGAAATCATTACGCATCTCCTGTTGGGAAGCTATGGGAAAGATTGTCGTCACATGCTGGAAATTCAGAGAAGCGTTTGAGCTCGAATCCAGAGCTAACATGCTTCCCGATTGAGGAGGATTTCAGTATAAGTGAAGAGAATAAGACTCTGGATGATGAGGCAGATGAAGTTCAAGAAGAGATTGATTCATCAGACACTAGTCATTATGCTCAAAGAGAACCACTCAAAGATTTAACAAATTCAAGTCTAAATCCCCCTGCATTGGTTTCTGCAGATGAGATGTCTCTGAGCAGAGATGGTGTTGATTTTTTTAACACAAAAACCAGCTTCACTGGGTCTCAGATTAAGGTCAAACAAAATTCTATAAGTCGGTTAAGGAATAATAGTGAGGCACAGGAAAACCAGATGTTATCCATAGGAGCAAATAATATCAGGAAGGCCAAGGAATCATTTAAAAACAGTATCAAGAAACCAAATTTACCATTCAGAACCAGTGTGAGACAAGAGCAGAAGCTTTCGTTGAAGGAGTCTAAGAGGAACAACATTGTTTCAAATGTCTCTTCATTTATCCCGCTGGTACAACAAAAACAAGCAGCTGCAGTATGTGCAGGTTGTTTGTCTTCTTTACCTTGCTTGGTGCCTTATATTTGTTTATCCTTTCCTATGATAGGGATTAACTATTATATTTGCAACCAAAATTTATGTTAGGGTTTGGGGTATTACATTAATGATGGCTGCTCTTTGGCACCTTTCCTCCTTTTGTGGTGTTGGATAAAGTTTCCAGTTCTGTATAGTTGAGAAATACGGACAGAGTGTTCCAACATTGTTGGGTAAAAATGAGATATTTTTGGGTTTTGTTTATTTATCTACTTCACATGTAGTTTAGAACTTATTATGTTGCAGGTAAGAGAGACATTAAGGTGAAGGCTCTAGAAGCTGCAGAGGCTGCAAAGCGTTTGGAAGAGAAAAGAGAGAACGTACGCAAGGTAAGAAAAGAAGCATTGAAACTCGAGCGAGCAAAGATGGAGAAAGAAAATATGAGACAAAAGGAGTTGGACAAGAAAAAAAGAGAAGAGGAAAGGAAGAGAAAAGATGCTGATATCCTAGCAAAGAAAAGGCTGAGAGAGGAAGAGGAGAGGCAGCAGAAGGAGAAGAAAAGAATGCGAATTGAGGTAAGGCAAAGACAGAGGGAACAAGAAGAAAAAACGTGTGCTGAGAAAGCAGAGAAAGAAAAACAGCGTTTCAAAGTTGTAAGTTGTTCTATATTACTTGTAAACCTGATTGCATTTTGCTTCCTGTTGCCATGACCTCACTTATCTCGGTTATATTCTAGCATGAACCAGTGAACAGCAGTAAGGAATCTAACAATGAATCCAGAAGGCAACAAAACCGGAAAAAAGCTGGACATGATGTTGCTTTGAAAGAAACAGAGACTAAACCAATACCAACTGGACATGCAAGTCCAGTGGATGATGTCCAGCAAACTACCATTCATTTTGAAGAACGTGGCGCTTCTTGTGAAACTGGAAAGGTGTAGGAAGCTTCCATTTATGTCTAATTCAATTTCACGTTGTCTGTCATGTCTTCTCTGAAGTTGAGCCTTTTCTTGAAAACATCCCGTAAATAATGAAACCAATAAAAAGATGAGCTTACAAAGATGTTATTTGGTGCCTGTGGTATCTAGTCTACAGGGATGTCAAAAAGATTAGATTTAACTGAATTTGTTTCTTCTTCTGTAAAACCTTCTAGTGTCCCGATGAAGAAATTTAACTTAGCATCTTTTTGGGGTCAACATTACCCCCATCCAAGATACTGAAAAAAGCTCTCTTTCAAGTTAGCATACTTATTTTTTCATTTTATATTTCTTCTCTAGGCAATGGAAGTGGTGAATAACTCAAGCAAAAATAACGACTTGTTTGTCGAGAAATGTCTAGAGAAGTCATACGAGATATCTCCATATCAGTGCTCTGATGACGAAGACGAAGAAGATGATGTCTTACCCTCTAGAAAATTAATTCCATCTTGGGCCAGGTGATTAACTAAATAATTTTTTCTAAAGCTCAGTATAATTGGGACTACTCTCACAGATAATAATTGCCGCAATTTTTCGGTCATCAACATTTTCTTCAGAAAATTGAAACTCTCCTGAATTTTTTGCGTTCTTTCTGCAGTAAAAGCTCTGTGGCTCTAGTTTTACCCTTGCAGCAAGAAATGGACCCTGATGTTATATTTCCCCAAGGAAGCTTTTGCAATATGGATGAAGGTAGTTTTTATAAAGAAACAGAATTTTGCTGAATTAGCACTGAGTTGTTGACTGAAGTCCTTATTTGCACTGTACAGTTCTCCTTCCCCGAAAGCTTCAACAAAAACAAGTGATAACATGAATAGAGTTGTTGCCTGTGACTCTTTCTCTGGACTTCAAGCATTGTTGATTGATTGGGGCCAGGACTTCTTCCAATGACAAGGTTCTTTCTTAACATGCTCTTTATTAATAGAAATGCTAATGTGGCTAATGGAAAATATGACATGGTTTATATGAAGCAATAATGAAAGTTCAGTGACTAATCTAGAACAATGAAATGTTCAGCAACAAAAGTGAAAGAACACTATAAGTAGAGTGACTAACAACATTTTTAACCTATGGTTGTGAGTAAGTGCACAAACTTCTGCACTTTGTCTCACACTGTATTTTCAGCTGAATATGTTGTTAGCGCTTCATTCATGTTTGATTTTAATTGAGGCACCAGTCTTTCATTAATTAATGTAATTAAAAGTGAAAACTCATTCTTTCTTATTTTTGGCCAATATAGAGTTTGATTTTGTTTTATCAGTGATATTTTTTTTCTGCGTATAATAGTCCACTTAGATTTTTTTCCTAACAAAGTTGTTTCTTTAGCAGAAGGCAATCTGGAAGGGTTAATCAGAAGCATAAGTGAAGCCTCATGAATGGAGGGTGGTAAAACTATACAATGGATGTATTTTGCCTCATTTAACTGTGCCAAAGGATGATTAGAATGCAAGGGGTGTATATACTGCATATGCAGCATTAGATAAGTATTTTAGAACAACTGCCAAACACACAGTATGTTGAAGAATGCTTCCACTACTTATGGCAGCAACTGGGCGGGATGATGCTGGATTTGTAATGTCGAATCATGTATAATACTGTGTAGTGAACAAGGAGTTAAGGTGTAAGATCGACTACCTGTGCTTCTGCAAAAATAATGGTTTTGTTGTTCTATTCTTAAAGCAAATCTATTTCCCTAAGCTTAATTACTAATTAGATGATGGATAGTTTAATTAGAAAAGAACTAAGCTAGAGCAGTGTTCTAAACTTTATAAGTTACTATTTATTTTACCACGTTCATGTACACAAAATGCTAGCTGGAAAAGTATGCTGTAGATAGCAAGAAAGGTTTTAAAAAGTGTTTACAATTTTGGTTATTGACTTCTTGTAAAAATGCTAATACCGTGGATGATTGTGTTAACAATTACGATGATTTGTTTTTAAAATAAAATATTTTCAACACGTATCTAAAATAGCAAAAAGTCCCCTTAGATATGTCTAGTTGGTAGACAAGTGGACCAATATTTCTTTTTTAAAAAAAAAAGAAAAAGGCAAGGATTTGACAAAAAAGAACAAGAATAAGGAAAAATGGAAAACCTTAAAAGAGCATGAAAAGAACCTATTGTGCCCAATAGAATTTAAAAAATGGATCTCACTGTCTCCACTGGATAATACACTACCAAGTACCAACAAATAAAAAAATAAATGTTTTGAACATGTTGCACCTTTTCTACTTTGTAACGGCTATATAACACATGATTATTTTTTACTTATTATTTTTCCATTTTTATGGGACCCAATTTTTATTTTATATAATGGGAAGTAGAGCCCAAATCACATGGTATTCAGTGTAATTGGCCACTTTCTAAGCTCAATTTCCAAGCTTCTCGCAGTGAGCAAGGAAACCTTAATACAAGTACAATATGAATAGATAAGGTGAAAAAATATGAATCGAACATTTTATTTAATTTGAAAATATTGAAAAGTGCATATACTTATACGAGATTTTATTATGTACACAAGTTACTCAATTATTAAACTTTGATATAAATGCATAGCTAACTTATATTGAAATCTCAAACAAAACCTACTTGAAAGAGAGCTCTTGAAAAAGGAATGCAGCAGCCTTGTTGTTTACATCATCAATGTGAATCGCACATGGTCCATTCTTTGACCATACAACGGCTTGTTTTGAATTTGATGATCCTCCCCTAGTCACTAATCTATTAATGGTGGATCCATTTTGAGGGTTTCATACTTAATCGGTTTAGATCGATAGAAAAAAATAAGTAATAATAAGATTTTTAAGATTAATAATAGAAAAGGTAAGTATTTAATATATTTTTTTAGTGCAAAGTGGAAAAATTCGTCCAGCTCAACGAGAAGTTGTATTTTGTGTATATTTGGTAAAAAAAATTTAAATTTATTTATACATTTTGTATAACTCACGACTTATAATCTATAAAAAGTTATACATTAATATTTACATGGCCACACATTATTTTGTCCTCTATTTTAAGTTTTTAGTTTTATTGCATTGACAAGACATAACTGATAATTACCAAAATCATTTCTCTGTCAAAAAGTAATAATCCTACTACAAAAATAATACAATGCTAATACGGTGTCGTTTCACTTACCTAACCCCCTCCCCCCAAAAAAAACAAATGAAAAGGGGTTCCTCCTCCAAATCAGCCTGCCTATATTACCGTTATAATGCCCATATCAAAGCTCTCATCTTTTATCCAATTGTTTTTGTTCTTCAAAGAACCGACCATTTCCCTTAACCGTTTAAACCCCATTTTCCCACCCAAGATTCCCACCACCCCACCAAGAAAAGTAGACAACTGCGTATACTCTTTTTCTTCTTCATGAACTCAAGAACTTCTTCTAAGAAAGAATTATTTCTCAAAAGAATCATCATCATCGCATCACCATGTATACAAGAAAGCTTCTTGTTTTCTTGATTGGGATGATTCTCATTAAACTCTCACACTACCCAGATTATGTGTTATCAGAGAATGTTAATCTTGATTTCCCATTCTTCACTCTGAGAAACATTACTCTTCTTGGCGATTCTTATCTCAGAAATGGCATAGTTGGGCTAACTAGAGAACTCGGGGTCCCTTCTTCAAGCTCTGGTTCTGTTATGTACAACTACCCAGTTGCATTCTTTGATCCAGAGACAAATGTAACTGCTTCTTTCTCCACAAAATTTTCTTTTTCCATTGCTAATGTCAATCCGTCGTCGTTTGGAGACGGTTTGGCCTTTTTTCTTTCTCCTAATAACCAGACATTGGGTAGTCCGGGAGGGTACTTGGGCCTTGTGAACTCATCTCAGTTATCCAAGAACAAGTTTATTGCAATTGAATTTGATACAAGACAGGACTTGCACTTCAATGATCCTGATGAGGATCATGTGGGATTGGATATAGACAGCCTCGTTTCAATCAAGACTGCCAATTCGATTCTTAGAGGTGTGAATTTGAAAGGTGGGAATCTGATTACTGCATGGATTGATTACGAGAATGGGAAGAAAAAGTTGGAAATTTTCTTGAGTTATTCAAGTTTCAAGCCTGAGGTGCCTCTCTTGAGCGTTGGTATTGACCTTTCTGATTATCTTAAGGAGTTTATGTATGTGGGATTTTCCGCTTCTACAGAAGGCAGTACAGAATTGCATTGCATTGAGAATTGGAGTTTTCGGACTATGGGATTTCGCCCCATAAGGCCAAAAATTCAACCTCACAATGTTTCTGATAGTTCCATGCCACTTAGGCCACCAATTCCAGTTTCTGATTCTGGAAATAGGCATCATAAGATGATTGGTTTGGGTCTCGGGATTGGCTTTCCGGCCTTCTTTTGCGCAGTTCTTGTGGTATTTGGTTGGATTTCTGTCAAGAAATGGAAGGGTATCAAATCAGAGAGAATCATCACATCAGAGCTGGTGACAGGACCAAGGCAGTTCAGTTACAAAGAACTCAAATCAGCCACAAGAGGATTTCATTCTAGCAGGATTTTAGGGCATGGAGCCTTTGGCACTGTTTACAAAGCCTTTTTCACGGATTCAGGAACTATTTCTGCAGTGAAAAGATCAAAACATACGCACGAAGGAAAAACTGAATTCCTTGCGGAATTATCAATTATAGCTTCTTTGAGGCACAAAAACTTAGTCCAGCTCCAAGGATGGTGTGTTGAAAAGGGCGAATTGCTTCTCGTTTACGAGTTTATGCCCAATAGCAGTCTTGACAAGGTACTATACCATGAATCTGAAAATGGTAATCCTCTGAAATGGACATATAGATACAATATTGCGGTGGGGTTGGCCTCTGTTCTCAGTTATTTGCATCAAGAATGTGAGCAGCAAGTGATTCACAGAGACATAAAGACTAGTAATGTTATGCTGGATGGGAATCACAATGCAAGATTAGGTGATTTTGGACTTGCAAGGCTTATGGATCATGGGACGAGTCCTGTTTCAACTCTCACTGCAGGAACTATGGGATATCTTGCTCCAGAATACCTTCAATATGGGACAGCAACAGAGAAAACTGATGTTTTCAGTTATGGTGTAGTTATACTTGAACTGGCTTGTGGACGTAGGCCGATTGAGAGAGAAGACGAAAGTCAGAAACTGGTGAATTTGGTTGATTGGGTTTGGAGAATGTATTCTGAAGGAAAAATAATTGAAGCAGCAGATCAAAGAATGAATGGTGAGTTCAAAGAGGAAGAAATGAAAAGGCTGCTGCTTATAGGCCTGAGTTGTGCCAATCCAGATAGTAATGAAAGGCCTTCAATGAGGAGAGTTTTTCAGATTCTCAACAATGAGGCCGATCCTGTGGTTGTGCCAAAGGTGAAACCAAGTCTTATTTTCATGAATAGCTTGCCATTGAGTATTGACCAAATCGTTTCAGATTGTGAAGAATGCAGCACTCCTGGTTCTCAGTTGGAGATCACATTTTATTGAAGCTATAATTTTGTTAGGTGATTTAGCTGATATTTTTTTGGTTTTCGTTATACAAGTACCATGAATGTTAACTAGCTGAGTTCAATGCCATTTCATTGAACATTTCAACTGTGCATCAGACTGGATTATACTTCTTTAATTTTGAGTATTTCCTACAGTTAATTATGTTGGAAAGAAGCTATTACACCTGCTATTTTTGAGAAATTTTCTTTGGATAGAGTGCTTTCTATTAAAGTCCGACCAAGGAAATAGTGTAAGAGACGTACATTTCTATCCTAATAATCCTAGTATCGTTTTCTCAACGTTAACCTCTTAAAATGGAGCCCTCTTCATGGGATTCTGGAAATTTCCTTCTTAACCCTTGAGAAATCTTTGGCAGCAGACTCTCTGGGTTAAGCTATCCAAGAAATCATCTGTCCAGTTCTTGGAATGAGTCAATGAGCCTAATCTCTTTGGATTAATCATGATAGGTGATATCAGGTAATTGGACATGATATATACTGGAGATTATCGAAAAACCGTCAAAATTAGAGAGTTGAACTTTTTCGCTAGAGGATTCCAATTTAAGGGGTTCGTTAATTTGATTTCGAGCTGCCTAAATAATATGTCAGATTCAAATAGTAACAAATTTTCTCACAAATTTAACAAGAACAAGGGATAAACTAATCACAATCTAGAGATTAACTTCTATAATGAAATAGGAAAAGAAAAAGTATAATTGGAAGAACAAAACTCTGAGTTCAAAGATTAACATGAAAATTATGAAAAGCAATCTGAAAAAAATGAAAGGCAATTCAGTGTCTTGAGTCTTGACCAATTTTTTCTTGTCCTAGTACTATACAATCTACTTTGTTTATGTCGTATGTTACGCACGGTGCATGTGAACAAAATTTCCTCTCGAGATATAAATTATCATTTTTACATTGATAGTCCAATTTTATTATGATGATAATTATTTTTCACTGGATCAAAACATTATATAAGGGATTCTTTTCACTTACCAAATATTAATAAGAAACTTTGACTTAAAAATGGTAATATAAAAAATTGGAATAATTGCTCTTAATTAGGAACAAAATGTCTTCCAAAGGATAGCGATTTTGTGCTTGTTTGTCTTAGTTTAAGTTATAATTTAAGTTGGTCAAAATAGTTAAATATATTTTTTATATGTAAAGATCCACAATTTATTATACACTTATTATCAACACATTTCATAAGATATAATTTCAGTGGCAAATAGCATTAGGAGTCATGAACCTTTAAACCTTGTGATAATGAGGCTCCGAACTTTTGATTTCTAACACCCGTGATCCAAAATCTTTTAAATGTTTGTTCTTGAGTCCTTTTTTTTTTTTTTTTTTTTTGACAATTTGACTGTTAAATGGTCAAAATTTTATTGAAATGACATTTTTACCCTTATTTTGATTCATGATAAATAGCATTAGGAGTCTTTAACCTAATTTTGTGATAATGAGGTCATGAATCTTTAATTTTTAGCATCTGAGATTCCAAAGCATTCAAACATCTATACTTGAGGTCCTTTTATGATAGAGAATATTAGTTTTACCATTCAAAGAATAAAAAAGAAGAAAAAATCACCCATCCCCTTCAAACCAATAATCATGACATCACACAGACAATACCTCTATTTTTCAATCTCAAAACTAAAAAAAAATCAGCAACCTACAACCACTGCTGATTATTTTTTTATTCCTTAGCTTGATGTCGGCTAGGAGTAGATTTGGGATATTGGGCTTGAGAGCAGATTTTGGCTGTGATTGTTTTTTTATTTTTTGCAAACGGCATGAGTTTCAGGAGTTTGAAAATAGGTGGTGATCCATGGAGATGAAGAGGATTGAGAGGTGTGTGGGTTCTCAGGTGCTGCAAGTATCAGTAAGTTTGTTTTTTAGTGGAGGGTGGTGGTAGTGCCGCTGCTACTGGGGTTGTGGTGGGTGTTTTGGAATTGGGAAAAATGATTTTTTTTTTTTGTTTTATATTTATTTAATTCAAAATTAAATATGGTCACACTAATCATTTTACTTCAATCTTGACATTTTAATGGCCACACTGACATTTTTCCACCACAAAAAGACGTCAGGCACAGAAGTTTGAATGGTTCGGGATCCCGAGTGATAGAAATCAAAGATTCGAGACTTCATTGTCACAAAGTTTAAAGGTTAAGAACTTCCATTGCTATTTATCCTAAATTAAAATAAGGGTATAACTATTATTTCAACAAAAATTTACCATTTAACGGTCAAACTAACGTTTATGTAACAAAAGGACCTCAGGCATAGACGTTTGAATGGTTTGGAATCTCTGTTTGGAAACTATCGTCACAAGGCTCAAAAGTTCGTAACCTCTAGTACTATTTACTATAAATTTTTTGTTATTTCAAAAACATTTTTTTCTCTTCATAACCATCCAGAAAAACCCTATTAGATCTGTTGATATCCAATCCAACCTGTTAGTTCAGCTATTCTCTAAGCTAATCCATGTCGGACTTCATCCCGCTGCTGATCAAGCTCACGTCATCAGCATGACATGTCCTATCACATGTCAGACGTCATACGTCATACCAGCCGTCATAATTAATACAGACATCACTTCACATTAAATGTCTTAAAAATGGATGTCTTATAAGCAATTAATGTCCAGCTTAACATTAAATGCATGTAATCATTACACATCTTCCTATAAATATGAGACATAAATGTCCAACAGTTCGGACACAAATTGTGGAGGAAACAGCACATTTATAAAGATTATACAAGCAGATCTTCCAATACTTATTCACGTATCTATCCCTTATTACGGTCATAGCTGACCTACATACTTAACATTAAGTTGCCTTGGAATCAGTACTTACTATTTTCCAACGTCAACAAGATCCATCCCTTGTTTGTCATTATAACGAGCTGGATTTACATTTTTGTTTTAACTTCCTCTTCGATCATTTTGCTCTTTATTAAGAGTGTTTGATTTTGATTAAAATTAAATTTTTGTAAAAGTTGATAAAAATTGATGAAATATGTGATTGAAAAATTGTAAAAAATTTGTAGGTCCATAAAATGTGTAGTTAAAATTAAGTGTTGATAACTTTAACTTTTTATCAAAATTTAAAATGAAATTAAATAAGCCTTAACTTTTTTTTTTTTATGCCACGTTAACGGTCTTAAGTACCAAAAATAACATAAGTGATAAAAGTCTGCCATTATGTGAAAATACACATTGCGTACATTATTTTATACCTGAAAATACAAATTTTTGTTGAAGCTAAATTCTAGGTATTTTGTAAACGCATGCCACGTGGTCGTCCTATGCTACCACCCCCACCCATTGGAAAGTTGACTCTTTCCAAGTTCAGAGACATGGAAGAGCTCACGTAAGTCTAACTGATGTAGCCCACTTCGCACCCTTTTCTCCACTTACCTCAGAAATTAACTGACTTAACTGTCGTGTCTCCTCTTTCCTAGTACTATAAAACACAAACTCAAATGCTTCCACCCCTGCTGCTATACCTTCCATCTATTTCTTGGCTACTTGGAAAAAAGGAAATTGCAAACTCTAAACTCTCTCTAATGGCTTCGGGAACTGCAGTTACCTCCAAAATCTTGAAAAATGTCTTATTTTTCTCTCTCATGATCTCTGTAATTTCTTACCAGTTTGAAGTTGGGGAAGAGACAGGTTGGGTTAGACCAACTGGGAATGAGCCTGAGACCTACAATGAGTGGGCTGCCAGAAACAGATTCCGCATTGGAGATACTCTTCGTAAGTTTAATTTCTAAGACTACGTGCCAAACATATTGTGTTTGTTAATTTTCTTTTGCTTTCAGATTTCAAGTACCAGAAAGACTCGGTGCTGGTGGTGAATTCTGCCGATTACTTAAACTGCAACACATCAAACCCTATCTCCAAATTCGACGACGGAAATACGGTTTTCAGATTTGATCGCTCTGGATTCTTCTATTTCATAAGCGGGCAGTCCGGACACTGCAAATCTGGCCAAAGGCTTATTGTTCGTGTAATGCACCCTTCTGAAGTTGAGTCGCCGGTGTCCTCTCCCTCCCCGGTGCCGTCACCGGCAGAATCTGAAAGATCAGGTGGAGATGGTGGCTGGGATTCAGACGACTGGGGACCGCCGGGAATCAGTTCAACCACCAGGCTCACTGTTGCATCTTATTTCATGACTGCCCTCGCAGGCATATTAGTCATTCTATATTTGTTTATGTAGGAGAAAAATGGATTGTTTAGGTTTCATTTGCTCGTAGATGTCTCTTTCATGTTTGTTTGATTTTAATGTTTTTTCAGTGTAATCATAGCTGATTCTTGATCACATTTTGACATTTAAAGATTTGATTTTTTTGATTGTACTCTCAATCACTTCAACCACTAACTAATTTAGTATTACAAGTGACTTCTTAACGATAAAATTGACAAAATACGTCAACTAAAAATATAAATATTACAAATTTGAAAAGTTGAATTGCCGGGGTCAACGGTCTTTCAACATAGACTATAAATTTAGATGCTACATCATGCACAAGTTAGGAGGGTTCGACTTGGATAATGACATTAAAATTTAAGATAATATCGTATTTTAAAAATTTACATATATACTATATTTTAATCAATGGTAACACAATTAATTTCTTACTCGTCTTAAGTTGGGTTATTAACTTTTATATCATTCTACAACCTGAAATTGTTTAAGAATGTATTCATAATTTTCTTGATTTTTGTTCTTCTCTTGTATTCAAGTAGGCTTAATAAAGAGAAGACAATTTTAAATATTGTTATGAAAAACATGTAATTTTATTTAAGGCTTGCGTAATGAAAAAAATAATAATAATGTAATCAAGAAACTACAAAAAATAAAGTTGTGGAAAGATACATGAACGAGAAACTGAAAATTTGGATAAGAAAGATAATAGTAAATAATAATTTTTTAATACTAGAATAGTTAAAAAATGTAAAGTGTTACATAATTTAATATGTGGAGTGATTTGTTATTCTTAAATATGTGTATTTTGGTATGTACAACTATTTATAATGGCTTGTTTGTATATTTTTTAATGTGTCTTTCTTTACCATTGTGTAGGAAATAAAATGTAATTATATTCACACTCTAATTTTTGTTTACTGCACCACATTTAATTGAAATGAAAGTTTCAACATTTGCTCATTGTCACACTTAAATATGTCCTCAGTTTTTTTTTCCATCTTATTCTAATTACCAATATTTTATTAATTAGCGTGCTTTGTATTATTTTTTCAAACAGGTCATTCCGATTCTGGAAGACACTTTTTATTCCTTATTATTTATAGTCACAATTATTTATTATCTTATTTTAATATCGTACCTAATTAAACTAATCGTGTCTAAATTTGTCCAAAAATAACCAAAAATTATGAGCTCGTTTGTGTGGATTATAAACTAATTTATTTGACCAAAATTTTTGCATTGTAACATGACATTTTTGACCAAAATTGGTCAAATAAACCATTTTAATCAAATAAACCAATTTATAATCCACACCAAATAGACTCTATATCCCCCACGTTCTTATGTTTAAGCATTAGCAGCCTTCATATTTTTCTAGTGATTTTGTCATGCAATTAGCCATAAAATATAATAATTAATCCTCTATGAACATGCCCAAATACGTTGCACAAAGATCATTATGGCAGACAGAATTATATGGCTGCAACGGAATTTTTTACTTGTTATGTGTTTAAAAGTTATTTTTTTCCCAAAATAAAAAAAATAAAGTATTTAAAATTTATTTTTTAAAATAATAATTTTAAAATCTTGTTTAAACAAAATAAGATACTTAAAAAGTTAAAACATATTTTAAAACACAAGCAAACATGTCATATATTCTACTATGAGTGGTGACCTCCTCCCTATAGTGGGGAGGAATTATATTGCCCAATAGCAAAAAAAAAAAATTGCTAATAATAAATGAGTGTCTTTTTTAGTCAAGAATCTTAAATTTTTTACTGTAGATTTTTCGTCCAATACGACAATGTTTGACATTGAAGACAGCCGCAATTTTTTACTTCTAATTTTTTTGTTTTTTGTTTTTTTTAAGATTAATGCCTTAACTTTGGTTTGGTCTGTCGAGTTACTCGACAAACCAAAGCCAAGAAAAATGGCCATTTAGCCCAACTCGATAATATATATTTTTTTAGATTAGAAAGTAATTATATATTTTTTTTCCTTATTTTTTGTTCTTTTACTATTCAGACATTATATTTTCATTCAATTTTTTACTAATTTTTTTTTATTTGATCTTATAAGCGGACACAATTCTATTTTCTCATTTTTTTTCATTTTTTTTTTCTTTTTCCTCATTTTTTCTTTTTTTCTCCAATTCCATTCTAAACAGATTTAATTTTTTTTTTCTTAGTTTCGTCGAACAACTCGACAAAAAGGCCAATTTTTTTTTTCCGATCAGCTCGACACTACCAAATACCAATTTTTTTTTTTTTTTTTTTTTTTTTTTTTTTTTGTGTGTTTGTCAAGCTGGACACTGCCAAATACCAATTGTTTTCCATAGTTTTGTCGAGCAGTTTGACAAAAAGGCCATTTTTTTGTTGAGCAGCTCGACACTATCAAATTTTATTTATTTATTTATTTTTTTTTTAGATTAGAAGGCCAAACAATGCCTATTTTGAAAATTATATATATTTTTCCTTATTATTTTCTTTTACTATTCACATATTTGTCTATATTTTAATTTAATTAAACTAAACAATAAGAGGAAAAATAAAAAAAAAATTAAATCTTTGACAAGTAACTCGACAAATTCTATGTTGAATAACTCAACAATCAATAAAAAATAAAATAAAATAAATATTTAAAACTTTGTCAAGTAACTCGACAAACACTCTTTTGATTTTTTTTTTTTTTTTTTGTATGCTTGCAACTCGACAAGCACGAGAAATAAATATATATATATATATATATATATATATATATATATATATATATATTATGGTGCGTGGGCTTCAGCCTATTTCTTTGTTTTTTTTTTTTTTAATTCATTATTTATTGTGGTGTGTGCCAATTTTTAGCCGACATATTTTTTCTTTTACACATTTTCATTCAAATTTTTACTAATCTTTTTTTTTTTATTATTTTATCTTATAAGCAAATTGTACACAATTAAATTCAGTTCACTTTTACTGAATTATTTATTACAGATTATTCTAAATAAATGCTATTATTTATTTTCCTTAATTTTTTTTTCTATTCGCACATTCGTCCATATTTATAGTCAAAATTTCAACATTTTTTTATTTGATGTTATAAGCAAATTGTACACAATTCTTTAATATTTGACTTTTGGGTCATTAGTAAAAAAAATTGAAAAAGTTGGAGCCAAGTTTGAAGAATGAGGGTTTGGTCCAATTCAAATTTTTGAAATGGTACAATTCAATAAAAATATAAAAATGGTCACTTTACCAACATCCAAATGTCGTTTACGAATTTTAATTATTTAATTTTTTTGGTACAAGTTATGTGTTTATTTGGTTCTGCTTTTCTTAATAGAATTTCAATATTTTACTTAATTAATTGTATTAAATAGTATGTTTAAAAATATATTTTTTACATTTAACAGACAATTTTTCCATATTTTCATTCAATTTTTTACTAATTTTATTTATTTCATCTTATAAGCGGACACAATTCTATTTTCTCATTTTTTCATTTTTTTCCTTTTTCCTCATTTTTTCTTTCTTTCTCCAATCTCAATCCAAACAGATTTAATTTTTTTCCCTTAGTTTTGTCGAGCAGCTCAACAAAAAGGCCAATTTTTTTTGTTTGTTTGTTGAGCTGGGACACTGCCAAATACTATATATTTTTTTTATCGAGTAGCTCGACACTACCCACATACCAATTTTTTTATTTTTTGGTCGAGCGGATAAATAGGTGTTCCATTTGTCGAGTTACTCGAGAAAGCCATTCTTTTTTTGTCGAGCAGCTCGACACTGTCAATTTTTTTGGGTTAATTACACTAATGGTCCCCATTCTTTCAAGTTTGTAACGATTTCATCCCCATTCTTTTTTTTAGCAGATATCATCCACATTCTTCCATTTATTCTCACAGAAGGTCCCCAAATCACTATTTTTCACTATTTTGACAATTCTATGACAATTTTACCCCTTGACTTAAATAAATTAAAATAATAGGAATAAAAAATACAATGAAAGTATTGCAATTGAGCCCTTAACCTTTTTAGAAGTACAAATAAATCCTAAACAATTTTATTTTATTCAAATAAATTTTCTTCCCAAACTCAAAAGAAATTATCTTTCCCCACCCACCCACCCAGCCCAGCCCAGTGCAGATCTCAGATCTGCACGTGGTCGGCGATTGAGCACAGAGAAGATCTCAAATCTTCGCGTGGCCGCAGTTGGGCGCAAGCACAGATATCGTATCTGTGCCACCAGATGATCTGCGAGAGAGATGATGATCAGTCGCACCTGCTGGAGATGCACCAGATGACCAGTCACGCGTGCGGAGATTTGCGCCCACCGGAGATACACCAGATGACCAGTCACACACGCAGAGATTTGCGCCCGTAAGAGATGCACCAGATGACCAGTCATGCGCGCTAAGATTTGCGCTCGTCAGAGATGCACCAGATGACCAGTCACGCACAGATCAGGCGCTCGCCGGATCTGCGTAGAGATCTGGTGTGCGTGCGCCCGATTTGCGCGCGGCGGATCTGCTCGCGCAGATCAGACCCTGCACATAGGTTTCCGGCAACGTACTACTCCATTTTTCGTTGTCTTGGTGGCGTGTTGGGACTCCGGCCATGGTGTTTTTTCAGATTGTTGTTTGGACATGAATTTTCAATGAGGGAATCTGGGGATGGGATGAAAAAATATGTTCTTTTTTTTTTTTTTTTAGAAGAACACCAATCTGTATTAAATAAAATAGTTTAGGATTTATTTTTAATTTTGAAAAGATTAAGGGCCTAATTACAATGTTTTTATTGTATTTTTTTTCTTATTATTTTAATTTATTTAAGTCAAGGGGTAAAATTGTCATAGAATTATTAGAATAGTGAAAAATAGTGATTTGGGGACCCTCTGTGAGAATAAATGGAAGAATGTGGATGATAACTGCTAAAAAAAAAGAATGGGGATGAAATCGTTACAAACCTGAAAGAATGGAGACCATTAGTGTAAATAACCCTTTTTTTTAAGATTAAAAAGCCAATCAATGCTCATTTTGAGAATTATATATTTTTTTACTTATTTTTTTCTTTTACTATTCACATATTCGTCTATATTTTCATTCAAATTTTTACCAAATTTTTTTATTTGAACTTATAAGTAAATTGTACACAATTCTTTTTTCTTTCTCAAACAGATCGACACTGCACATATGCTATTTTTTTTGTCGAGTAGCTCGACACTGCCCCCCGTACCAAATTTTTTTTGTGTTGAGAAGACAAACAAGATTCCAATAATTAGACAGTGAAAAAGTTTAAAAAATTAAACTAAACAATAAGAAAAAAAAATTAATATTTGTCAAGCAACTCAACAAAATCTTTGTCTTAACTCAACAAACTCTCTGTTGAGTAACTCAACAAAGATTTTGTCGAGTTACAATTAAAAAAAAAATTTAAAACTTTGTCAAGTTACTCGATAAACACTCTTCATTTTTTTTTTTTTTTTTGCTTACAGCTCGACAAGCACACAATTTTGTGTGTGTGTGTGTGTGCGCGCGCGCCATAAAGGTTTTGGCCCATTTTGATTTTTTTTTTTTAAATTGTGGTGTGTCATTATTACTTTTTACTTTTTTAATTTATTATTTATTGTGGTGTGTGCCAATCATTAGCTAACAATTTTTTTTTCCCTTTTAAACATTTTTATTTAATTTTTTACTAATCTTTTTTTTTATTTTATCTTATAAGCAAATTGTACATAATTATATCAGTTTACTTTTATTGAATTATTTATTACAAATTATTCTAAATAAATGCTATTATTATTTTCTTATTTTTTTTACTATTCACACATTCGTTTAGATTTCTATTCAATTTTTCACCATTTTTTTATTTGATGTTATAAGTAAATTATACAAAATTCTTTAATATTTGACTTTTGAGTCATTAGTAAAAAACATTGAAAAAGTTGGAGCCGAGTTTGAAGAATAAGGGTTTGGTTCAATTCAAATTTTCGAAATGGTGCAATTCAATAAAAATATAAAAACGGTCAATTTACCATATCACTTTACCAACATCCAAAAGTCATTTACGAATCTTAGTTATTTAATTTTTTTTTGCACGAGTTATTTAATTTTTTTTTTGTACAAGTTATGTGTTTATTTGGTTATGCTTTTCTTAATGGAATTTCAACATTTTACTTAATTAATTGTATTAAATAGTATGTTCAAAATATATTTTTTATATTTATTATTTAAGTATTATACATTTAAAATTTTTTATACTAAAATTTTTTATACGTATATATTCAAGCAATACCTACGTATAACGCACGTATCAAAAACCAGTATATATATAGTTGTTGTAACATCGAGTAGTTCTATAATCAATGCAATTAATTTTGTAAATTTTGTGTTGTAGTATTAGGTAACATGTTGTATTAGTTAGTGATAATTAAAATTAGGGACAAACACAGTTCAATTTGAATAATTTTTTACTTATTTTTAAATCAGTTCGTTTAAAACAATTTAAAAAATTTCCAAATTAATCAAAATCTTTCTATTTTCCAAACCAAAAGTTTTCATTGTGTATTGTTTGGAACAAAAAAGAGAAAAAAAAAGAAATTGAATTTTGTCATCTGGACCATTTTAATCATTTTACATTTTCTAGATAACACATTCCGTTGGTGTGAAAATGGAATTTTTGACAACACCGAATGTATTTGGTCACCCAAATTATGTCCCTTCACATGCATTTTTGGTCTCATGTCGTGGGGACATAACATTTATGCATTCCCATAATTAATATAGTGAAATTTTCAGAGTTGGTCCTCAACATTTCTAATTTTTGAAAAGCACCTTATAATGGAATGAAATAAGTTGTTCTCCCAACATTTCATTAATTTACTTCTCAATGACGAAAATTATCTTAATTTCGTTAATGTATACTACTAGAAATAACAAATATTTAAATTCTTCATAATCTCTTCGTTAAATGTGCAAACAGTATCAATGTAAATATGAATGATGAATCTCAATTTTAGAAACTAACAATTATGTCGAGAAAGAGTTTCAACTCATGGATAGAGTCTAGTTTGATGAACCAACACCTTGGAGTTTGCATAGGCATTGAAGAATTCAAATTTGCATATATTTTGAAGAGAGAACTAAAAATTAAATTTTATAGTGATTAATCAAATACAGTACTGACCATTAGGTCAAAACTGATATGTTCTTCACTTTAATACTTAGAACTGAATTGAATTTAAGCACAATCAAAATGAATCGGTCAATTCGATTAGTTACTTTTACCTATCCCTATATGCCACTCATCAAATTTCTCAGTATTTGATTTAATACAATTTTAAAAGAGTTTCTCTTATTAAACGACAAGTGTGTACTTACAATAAATAGAAGATTAACTTTGTTAATATGAGTGTTTAAACACTTATAAATTAGTTAAACATTATTTTTATTTATATGTTTTGTAAAATTTATAATTTTTATCCATATATTTTATAATAACGACGATTTATAATCTACAAAAATATTTTACCAAACAAATACTGATTAATAAATAGGGAGGTGCAATTTTCCATTAAAGTAGCAAAACATACTCCATGCATACATACACTTCCCCATATGCATAGACATACAATACATATGTAGATACTAGATACGGATACGAGTTCTCTCTCTCTCGCTGCGCCAGTCATTTTCTGCGGAGAAATATCATTTTTGGGGGGATTCATGTCGGTATGTAAACAATTTTTATTTTATTTATTTCTTAACAAACTCTAGGTTTCACTTTTTTCTCGACTATTTGACTTCTTGTGACTGGATTCTAATCTATTTATTTTATCGAATTTTACTTCTTTAGCTCTATCACGCTGAATGCACACCTTCGTTTCAAAAGTATGTAAGTTTATGCTTGTCATTTATCTGGGGGTTTTGGTGTTTTGATTCATCACCTTATTGGTTAGTATTTTAATGCTGAAAATTAACTATTATTTGCAGCAGAGCGGAATAATTGATTAATGATTTATGAATAAGAAATATTTTTTCACTCATGATAGTGATCGGATGCTTGGTGTTGTTGTAAAGTGAAATTCTGGCATGAAATCGATTTTTTCTTGTCACGTTCAAGCCAATAACAACGAAATTGAATAATTGAGATGTTCATCATGCCCCTTTCCCAAAAGAAAGAAGAAACAAAAGAGGAAATTTTGGCCTTTTTGTTTGAAAATGGTTATTTTTAATCAATTCCATCTGATTTCTAACTTTCTATGAATTTTTACTATAATAATATTTGCTCCGATGTTTTTCTTTTGTTCTTTATTGATAGTATCCGTGTAGTTTCAATTATATTTTTGTAATTTAGTTGACATTTCATGACAAAATTACTGTCGTGGTCTATATGGTTGCTGCTCCAAATCTGATCTAATTTAGCTTTCTTTCCGATTTTTTTTTTTTTTTTTTTGGGGGTGGGGGGTCAGATGAGGCTGTCACTTGTATAGCGTCATCTGAGTTTAATGCTTAGTTATTTGGGAAGCTTGAAAAGTAAATGGATCAAAGAGGATTGCAAAATCATGTAGTTGAAACTGAGTGTCTCATTAAATTGAACAAGATATTCATGCTAAAAAGTGAAGTACTTTGAAGTTGTGATATTAATGAATTCAATTTGATTAATTTCTTTCCTTGCTTGAACTGAGTGCACTAATGCCAGATGTATAAACTTTAAACCCCCCCCCCCCCCCCCCCCCCTCCCCGAGCGGCCCCTTAACTATGTAAAATAGCCCTTCGCTTTAGATTTGGATTTCATTTTTGGTGGTTAATGGCTTTGTACCTTTGGTTTTTAACTGAGAAATAGTTACTGTATTTGGAGTACACTTTGTTATTCACTTAGGAAAGTATATGGGAAGCTCTCTTCATATATTTTTGGCTTCAGTTTGGAGTATTCAGCACAAGTCCAATTGCAATTTTGTTTAGTATTTGAGACTGTTCCAAACAAATATAATGACGTGGATTACACATTGCTTGAAGATAGGCTTACCTTGCACAGTATATATTTTAGGCGAGTGCCTAACTGAAACAATATATACCTCTGCAACTCATGTAAAAAATTTCACCTGTCACTTTGCTAATTCATGAAAATGACCAAATATTCTTTTACCCCGCGTCATATGTTGTTCAATAGTCAATGTAAATTGGTTCTAATTTGTCAAACATATATTCTTCTACTTTGATGTGATTAACAGTGTATTTGTCAGAGGACTCTGGGCTTTCTGTCATCATTGATAATGTCGACAAATTCTGGTTAATTAGTTCTAAAATGATCTTTGTTAGGTTATTGTTTGGTGTCATGCATTAGTTGGAATTAACTTCCATGAAATCTGAGCAAGGACTGCAGTTAAAAGGTGGATTTTAATATTTACCGTTTCTTCCTTAATGTGTGCAGGAGAAAGGTCAGCCACTGCCAAAGTTCGGTGAGTGGGACGTCAATGACCCAGCTTCAGCAGAGGGATTTACGGTCATTTTTAACAAGGCCAGGGATGAGAAAAAGACAGGTGGCAAGCCTGAGTCGCCAACAAAGGTGGACAAGTATACTAAGCAAGAAGTGGAGCCATTCAAACCTCAGGTTGTAACTTGTCTTTGATGATATTCTCAAGTTCTCGGTGTTGAATTAGATCTTAAGTTATTGTGATGAATATGTATGCTTGTCTGTCAGTATATCTTTTAAATAACATGATACAACTATAATTTGTATTTAGTGGCAATATATTATCTAAAAGCTTACTTTTCCCTAAATTTCATTTATCTTTCTGGCTTAACTAGTTTACAGGAAAAAGACCGTTTTATTGATTCTAACTGCCATGGATACTGTCTAATACTATCAATAATTTGCTGAATTGCAGAAAAAATGGCTGTGCTGCATGCAGAGCCCGCAAGCAGAATCTTAATAAGGTTATCTGTGTAAACATAAATGTAGGAGTGCATTTTTATTGAAGGCTACAAAATGCCTTCATGTAGGCGCTGCAGGTAGTCTCACACTCCTGTTGCCCATTTTGTGTGCTGTAAAATTGCATTGTTGTGGGGGAAATGAAATGAAAAACTCGAAAATTTTATTATCTGTATGTTGCATCGGTGTATTATCACAACCATGTTA
This sequence comes from Forsythia viridissima, assembly GCA_030279155.1. Taxonomy (NCBI): domain Eukaryota; kingdom Viridiplantae; phylum Streptophyta; class Magnoliopsida; order Lamiales; family Oleaceae; genus Forsythia; species Forsythia viridissima. The sequence goes on from CM059033.1 coordinate 3,531,845, forward strand.
TGTACCTTTCTGTCAACAGTACTTTGGTTATTTTATGGGTATAGCTGTTGTTTGATCATAACTGTATCCTAATTTAAAAATCAAATCAAGCTTTCACTCTTTAGTTTCTTCATGAAGTGTTTTCTATCGATTATCTTCCAACCTGCACTGCTATAATAGGATTATTAACAAATTGGCTAGGAATGGAGTCAACCTTCCTGGTGATCTGGCCATCAATCCTATTTGCAAAGGATTTGTATGTGGAACTCTGATTGAGCCACATAATCTCCTGATCTTTTAAGCAACCCAGGGCTGCAAAGTTAATTCATTTGGTTGTTCTGTGAAATTCCTGTTGTCCCTTTTCTGGGTAAATTTTAGGTATTATGTTATGAAGGCAAACGTGGACACAAATCATTGTCGTCCACGTGAATTTTTTTTATTTTTTTATTTTTTTAAACATGTTGATTGAAATAAAAGTATAAATAAAGTGACCCAACTCTGAATAGGTAGATTTCATAACGTTTAAGGTTCTAGCTACAACATCTCTTACACAACATCAAGACAGTTTAACTCGTGCTACATTACAAGAAAACTTGAAAACACCAACAGATTCCTGCTCTAGTAAATAGGCATAAGAACTGCCATTGATGCTATGACGATAGACTTGAACAAAACTGTAGATGGCATACATCCTTTGTCCCTCCGAAAGAATAGAGCTTCATAAACTGGTAAATTCACCATAGCTATTAATCCACAAATAATAATTTGTGGGATTAAATTTTCCAATGCTCCAAATGTTGTACCGAAAACAAGTTTCTTGATTCCCCAACTTAAGCTGAAAAGATTCAGCATTGCAAGTGTTGAAATAATTGTAAACATTATAGATGAGTTTCCGAATTCTATGATTTCTTGCTCATATCTCTTTAGAACATCATCATTCACCACCTTGGCAGTGACTACAAATCCTGTTTCAGAAAAGCCTAATTGCCTGATAACTGCGTCGACGAAAGCGAAGAAATACGACGTCGTCCGCCTAATCACCCACATTCTTTGAAAGTTCCACCATCCCTTCAATGTGTTGCCGCTGCTTAGGTCTTCTATCAAGCTGTAAGCAGATTTTGCAACGAATACATATGCAAATGGAAGAAACCAAAGTCCAAATACCTGACATGTTTACAAGAGATATGTTAGAGGAACTTGATAACCCGCGGGAACATCATCTTTGTTAAGGATTTACAAACTAACCTATGTTTGTTCGAGGATCCATTCGTGCCTTATTCTTAAACAACGCGAAAACACGAGGCGATGAAAGTACATACCTTTGGGAACAATGGCACGCTATGGAGCAGGCAAAGAGCAGGAATGACCACATAATATAGTGTGGGTAATGAAATCGGAGCCCATAAAAGGTACATACAATATCCTATTTGGGCACCAAATTTGATCTTCCCATGTCCATATATTAAGGGACAATACTTGGAAAGGAATATCTGAAATAAGCCTTCAGACCATCTCTTGTACTGTACAAGAGCTTGATCTAAGGTTGTCGGAGCAACACCCCGGAATGCCTTTTTTGTTGGATTGTAATAAATAGGTTTCCATCCCCTGCACAGGATTGTTAAGCCTGTTACCATATCCTCCACAGCACATCCATACACTAATCCCATCTGCACATTTTACAAAATCCATGAATGCTACAATACTTCGTGTCTAGAATTAGACCGTCATCCTGATTGTTTGTGCTTAAAATGAAGTCAAAGTTACTTTTTAAACTTACAAAACTTTACTTCCCAGAAACGTGACTTTTAAACACGGCCTAACATCCTCCATATATCAGCATAAAAGGGAGAAAAACAAACCTCTTTTCCCCATTGAGAACCCTTCTCATAGCTACAATTTGCAACAAGTTTACTGGCTTCCTCCAGTTCGTCTATTGTTCTTCCCTTTATCTTATCTTTCGCGTCATTCCATTCAACAATACGATTTTCAAAGTACTTACTTCCACAAAGACTTTCCCTTCTGTGGAAACATCCAGTGCCAATATACGGCATAGCATCATAACCGTCGAACCCAGCAAGCTCAATCTTCATAAGAAAGATTCAAAAAGTCAGTCCATATGGAAACATTTCGGTGATATAAAGATTCAAAAAGTTCAGTCCATATGGAAACATTTCAGTAATATCTGTGATTTTGTCATAGTTCTCAGATCTTGTTTAAAATAGGGTCAAGTTATATTATTCGTTTCAAATTTCCAACTCGAAATGTTTATATCTTATAGTACAAGATTCTCCTCAAATTTTCTATTAGAGGCAGATCATATTTAGAAACTGCAACATTCAAACGCCAAGAAAGAGAGGAAAATAAAATCTGAGCATGACTGGAAGACATGCCTTAAGAATTGGAGGTCCTGAATTTGAATAAATATCATTCTTAGTAATATTCTCATAGTTCTGTGGATATTGGACATAGGATATCTGTTGCCCTTTCTTCTCATCCATAAAGAAGCATAAGGCGTCTCGTATTGCATCTGGATCATTTGAATACATATCGCAGTCCACGTTCAGGATGATTGGCGCGTCACTTATTTCTGATGACACGCGTATCTGCACAATATAAGTGATTATTCAACTAAAATGAGTAAATAAAATTAATGTTTTTCACCTCTCTTATAATTGACATGAACAATTTGATTACCAATGCATTCATAGCTCCAGCCTTAAAATTATGTGCACATTGTGGTTTCTTTTCACGGGACAGGTATACGAGTGTTGGCAATGGATTTCCATCAATATCAACTGCGTTCGGGTTCCATCCTTCTATTAAAATCTGAAGAGCATAACTCTTTTAAGTTATATACATATCTTTGACACTGCGAGTATGAAAAAAGAACAACAATTGAAATTGAATGTAGAGATGACCTGAACAATTGATTGATGATCCTTCTTTGTGACCTTAGAGTTCCACTCTGAGAACCCTTTATGTTGACCCTTTATTTCATTCGAAAGGCAACCCTTTTCAACTGCTGAAACTATTCGAGTTTTCATATCTTCATATAGTTTCTGAAAAGAGAATCAAGAATTGTCGAGGATGCAGATAAACTCCGTTATCTTTTACTCATAAACTTCAGATAATTTTCAACGAGTCATTTCAAATTAGTAATCACCATTATAGGTATAATGAGGATTGTTACCTTGATACTGAACCATTCTTGCGCGAAAACTGAATCATTTAGATCAATATTGAGAGCGAAGTAGGCTTCAGGTGACCTTGGTTCGACTGCAAATTTCTTGCAGAAAGGTATCCAATATTTTGAGAACTTAGAGGCCTCCAAGAGAGCATAGAATGTTAGTTCTGAACCCCCGTCGTCTGAGAGGAAAACACTCAGCTTTTCGGGTGGATAATTGTATGCCATTACTGACAAGACTGTGTTTATTGCCATTGATGGAGGCTCTAATATAGGATCTGCAGTGCAAACAAAAATGTCGATAGCTGGCAATTTGTCTTCGTATCTGCAAGATGGGAACATTTTCAAGACAAAAATAAGGAAATTGGATTCAAAAAAGAAAAATATTTTTGTGTTGATCCACATTAAATGTTAAGGCTTGGATCATTTAAGCAACATTTGCTTGATTTTCCTGAAATCAATGCCTAGCAAGAGCCCAGGTAATTCAATAGCAGAAGTTTTTATCACAGATATGTCTAAAATATCACTTGTTCTGTGATTGGCTACAAGTCGTGGCGTGTTAGTCAATCACAGAGTGTCTTGTCATTAATTCACTAACATGTTATTTTGTAGTTAGAAATTACGAGGAAAAATTTGATCCCTCGTGACTGACATGGCACGAGAAAAGTGAGAAATTTGCCAGATCAACGTTTGAGCACGAGTAAGGTCAGCCCGTAAGTCCAAGTTAACGGGACACGACCTACCTTATCCAATAATGCCAACAAGAAGAGCTCAACCTAATCATAAGTAAGGCTGACCAGATGCGGCAACAATGTGGACTCCCAGTGTTGGCCAGTCAAGGAAACCAGTTCACTGGCAAGCCATCAAAACCAGGGTATTATGTATCTTAAAACACACTTTTGACTTACAAGTGAACTTATTAAGCTTAGCCAAACATACTCGACATGTTAAGTGAAACATAACCTAGGAAACTTATATGATTTAACATGGTTTTAACGTAACTCTGAGAGACGAGTTCACTAAACGAGTCTTGTTTTGCAGAGGTTCAGAAGCAACTAACAGACACAGACACAGACACAGATACAACAGAAACATTAACCTTAGATAGACTATGTAGGAAAGAGAACCTGCGAGAGAGTCTGTCCTTGAAGGGATACCGATGAACAACGTTCCAACGAACAAACTGAGAGATAATCCAATATAAACCAAACAAAACCTCTGAAATAAACATCCCGATCCAAGCATATCTTCCAGCGTCTCCTGTTCTTGGTATATGCATTAATCTGTATAACCATATCAGAATTATACCAAACAGTATTGTTAAAGAAAATAGTTTAAAAGCAATTCTTCCTTTTGCTGTTTTCGTCTCAAACAAAGGCAGATATTCATGTTTTGTACTCATATTTACTCTCTCTCTCTCTCTCTCTTACTCTCTTCTCTCTTATCTCTCTCTCTATATATATACATCTCTGCAGTGTCTTATGGCTGCGTTTGGTCAAGATAGTGTGCTGTTTAATTACATTGAATGTAAGAATATTTGATGCGCCTTATTTCTTTGAAGTATCTTCATATAACTCCAAAATCATCATTATTGAATGAATCTGACCTCAATTACTGTATGGCCTTGTGCAAGAAAGTGGAAGAAATGGATACTCATTATTTGTCGACCAATCACAATTGTTGCTCAAAGACAAGGAAGAAAAGAAACAGGGAACATCCAGCTTTTAATTGGTCTTTTACTTTTATATATAGAATATAGTTGACTGGAAGAAACTCGAATGTTTAGTTACTTAATTATTATTTTTATTTTAGTTACGTGTCAATTATATTAATGAAAATTTTGTGGTTACAGACCAAAAATATGGGATTGACTCGAAAAACTAATCATATTTGCATTATGTAGGTAATAAGAAGACGTGTGAAAGTGATGATTTTTCTTATTCAAATATGACTGTGTGTGTTTTTTTTAATAAATCTTTAATGCACGTGAATCCTTACATAATGTCTAGAATGTGTTTTTAAAATTTATCATGTACACTCATAAGCATGACTATGCGCGCGTAAATTGGTTGAGTATTGAATGAGTAAAAATCAATTTTGGTAACATGATTTAGAAGTTTTTTATGAATTGTTTGATCAATTTCAAAATTCGAGGCAAATATGGCAAATTATCTATTGAAGTAAATTTTATTGTTATTTGTTTGTGTGTTTGAGTATATAATTTTGCTTGTGACGAACAAGTGTTTAACTTTGGGGTATTTGACAAGTGTGTTTTACACGCTTATCCTATCTTATAAATTTGATATGTAATTGTAATTTGAGTGGATTTATACTTAATTTTTAGCACATGTTTAGAGTTGCTTAAATTATAATTTAGCTGATCAAACGTATTTTTTATCCACACATTTCATAATATCCACAACTTACAACACACTTTTTATCTACACATACACCAATAATTAATAATTTCAACACTTAAAAAATAATTTCAACACTACCAAAAATGAAGGTAAATAGAGTAAAAGATAGAGAATTCGAGCTAAATAAGAGTTTATAGAAAGCGTTTGAAGATTGACATGATGGTATGAGAGTGATAAGAACCCTTAAAAGAGCTATTTGAGGATATCACAAGCTTCGGGAGTGAATTTTAACTTTAGAAAAGTTTGAAAATTGAATTGTAAACTTCTAAAACTTGTGGAAGACCAAAGTGACTAAAGAGGTTTTGGGGCCAATTTGAAAGCTCTTTGAAGTTTTGAGATTAATCTTGAAGGACTTGGAGAGAAAATGGACCAAATTGTACAACTTTGAAAGTTTAGGGATCAAATTGTAAATTGATGAAAAAAATTCTATTTGCCACGGTCCAGTAGCGATTTGCAAACCGTGGCTCGTGTAAAGTATTTTCTTGTTTTTTTAAGTTGTAACTCAGGGGGTAGTTGTGTCTTTTTCAATTAAAACGAGTTTAAGGGGCATAAACACTATATAAAGACTTATGCTTGTTTTGGTATTGCTGTGCTGCAGAAAGAATCAACTGTGAAAAGAATCACATAAGTGTTTGGTAAACTTTTATTTTAAAATTGCTTTATATTTTAAAATCAGTATTTAAGCGTTTGTTAAACAAAAGTAATTTATTACTGTAACGGCATTAAATTACTAAAAGGAATATTGATTATAATAATGTCATTTTGTATTATTATTATCACGAGTGATAAAATTCATTTTTTTCTTTTATAGTAATATGTAATATTGTCAAACATTTTTAACAAGACAATGCATTCACCATCATTATTTTAAAATAAAAATAATAAACACCTAATAAATTTCAAAATTTATAAAAATTAAAATATGAAAAGAATATTCATATAGTGCAAATAACGTGAAATTGCTGAAATGTGTAGAAAATAAACCTAGGATATTAAATGAATTAGTTTGATTAATTAGGGATAAATTGGTATTTTAATAATATATAAATAAAAAAGCTAAAAGAAGAATCTGAAAAGATGCTGTTTTGCTGCTTCTCTGTTACCAAGTGAGTCATATTATTTTATAATCACTTTTTAAAAATTTGTCAAACGCTTAAATCAATTTATGATTGTTTGAGAATTAGAAATTGGACTCCAAAATCAATCTCAAACGGGACCCTAATCTAGGCCAGACTAGGAGGTTGGAGAAGGAAAAGAAATAATAGACAACTATAAGAGATAATGAATAACAGCGAAGACTTTGAAGATTGAAACGTGAAGACGGCGAATTCTTGGTGTAAGATGTTCAACTTTTTTCTCGTTCTTTATTTTAAATCCGGTTATGTATTCCAAACTCTTATCTGTATGATGAGTAGCTAAATTTATAAGTTTGGATGAACGATTTAACCTATTTTAGATTTTTCAATTTCAATTCTCAAGTTTTCAATATGTGTTGATTATATATTAATTTTACTTCTTCAATACATGAAATAATTGGCCATTATTGTAACAAACTGAGATATAAATTATTAATCTAGACAACGTAATAAAATTCGATAATTTGATAAAAGGTAAAAATACATTTTTGTTACTGTTGCAGTCTCAAATTGAATTCTTATAAAATTTAATGTATCTAGTTAAGACTTATTCTGATTTCACATAGAGATATAGTGAGTTAATTTAATTAGATATGACTAATTTGATAATTATAGATGATAACTATGGTGAATTTGTGAATCCCGACGCTTTAATCATTATATTTAATAAACTATTGATATTTGTGTTCATATACATTATCACATTGTTTTTATAAATCAATAGAAACATATTTTTAATTTTTTTCAATTATTAGGATAAAGATTAATCTAAATAAAATAATCTTCGTGTGAACAATAATCCAGATTCATTATGTCCATTTTATTACTTGTTAGCGATATTCTGCATTTGCAATTATTTTCACAACAGAGTCTTGATTTCCTATCTACTTATAATGCTCACGCTGATGTGACATCACATGATTGGTAGTTCATGGTCTCACACTCATTATTTTTACCAATCATGTGATGCCACCTCAACATGAGCATTATAAGTAGATAAGATAAATATGTAGGAGATCATGATTCTTTCACAACATACACAAAATCTATATTGTAAGTGTACTCTATACAAAATAGAAAAATTGCAAAATAAATCTTATTTTTCATCTCGAAGAACGTTACATGACATTATTTGAGAAATGAAGATCTTGAATAAAAATGTGTGAAATTGATTTTCTTCAAATTTAATATAACGTATATTTTCAAAGAAATAATATAACGTCTATTCAAGGGTTTGATTGGATATATTAAATAATTGGGGGGGCTCTAACATTCGGGAAAAGAGGACTTTCCTGATTTGGGGAACAGAGACTTACTCTTGTATGACAATTCCTATTGTTGATTATTGGTAATGTGATATAGGCATTGGTCTCTAGTCCCTGACGTTATAACTTATAATTAATATCATTTAAATTGAAGAGTCCTGATCTCCTGCCCATAGTGGGCAGGAGATCAATTTCCTTATATTGAATAACATAACACAACTAGAGAGCTCTAACGATAGAGGGAGAGGAAAATGAGAGACAATTTGAGATTTGATGTTGAAATTGGACTTGAATCTAAGATGAGAGAAAATTTGTGAATTCTGTCTAGAAAACCCAATTCTTTGATTTCTTGCCCATGTGAGTCGCAAGTGCCAAGTTGACACGTGCCAAGTTGACGGGGGGAAATGGACAAAAACCGTCCATAGGGACTGATGCCAACAAAATGTGAAAAGTTGAGAATATGGGTGCAAAAAAGGAAAAAAAAAAAAAAAAGAATTGGGATAGAAGTTCCAAAATGTCAAAAGTTGGGGATGACTGCAACAATTTACCCTAATTGTTATGCATTAATTTGTGCAAATTGGAATCTTGATTATTGCGGGGCATCCTTAATATGTTTTATCGTGCAAGATTAATTGTCATTGTAATTGTTTTGTAATGTGTATTAATTAAAGACATTCTAATCGAAGTCAATTTGTTTTGTTTGAGATTTAGGAAGTTATGATAATATATAAAGTCATGTCCTTTTTTTCTATTTGATGATCTAAATAAATCAAGTATTGGAAAAATTGAAATTGCACATCTTCTCACATGTTTTATACTAACATATATTTGATAAAATTACTAATTATGAAATTATACGGGTTTTTTGAAATATGAAAATCTTCGGGTAATAATGATTTTTAAAAAATGTCAAAAATTGTTATAATTTCAATATTATTATGGTAGTCTTGTTTTGGAACAAAAATAAAAATAAAAAAAATAAAAAATAAAAAAAGCTATGTAGTTAAGTCTTGTCTCCCACTACACTCGATTTCTAATTCCTACTCCAGCTGCAACTACAATATACTTATATTTTGTATTAATCTCTGACATCGTATTAAATTGTGCAAAACGATATTTATATAAAAATTAAAATAATTCAATCTAAAACACGCCCCCAATTAAACTTAAACAACATTCTTCTACTATAAGACATTTACAACTTCTTCACATAGATTTATTTGGACATTCTAGAGCCGCTAGCTTAAGTGGAAAACATTATGCATTTGTTATTGTTGATGATTTTTCAATATTTACTTGGGTCATATTTTAAATTTAAAAGATGAAGCTTTAAATACATTTAAATATTTTTGTAAAAGAGTTCAAAATGAAAAGGGATACACTATTACCACAATTAAGAGTGATCACGATGGAGAATTTGAAAATATTGTTTTTGATGAATTTTGTAAATCAAATGAATATGAACATAATTTTTCGGCTCCTAGAACTCTTCAACAAAGTGGTGTAGTAGAAAGGAAGAATCTAACATTGCAAGAAATTACTCGGACTATGTTGAATGAAAATAATTTATCAAAATATTTTTGGATCGAAGCCGTTAATACTTCATGTTATATTTTGAATAGAATTTTGGTTAGTTGAAAGAAAATTAAAACTCCATATGAGTTTTGGAACAAAATAGATTATCTCCATGTTTTGATTTTGAAACTCCCCTCGTGGATGATGAAGGTTGGTCAGTTTGATAGGGGTAGTGTTTGGCTGTGACAGAGTTTTGAATGCTAAAATCTATTTTTCTTTAACAACTTGATATCAGTTCTTAATTATTAGGAAAGATAAATACAAATAGTGAATAAATCATTTTATTATTAATTAAATATTTAATTAATTAGTTGGATTTTAATTTATTAATTAAAATAATACATTATTCTTCAAAAAATAAATTATTAAAAAAAAATAAATTATTCTTCAAAAAATAAATTATTCTTCAAAAAATAAATTATTAACATGTTATAGTTGAGAGTGATGATTCAAATTAGGGATGAACACAGTTGAATTTGAATAATTTTTAATTTATTTTTAAATTAAATCATTTAAAATAAATTTAAAAAATTCCAAATTAATCAAAATCATTTTATTTTCTAAACCAAAAGTTTGCATTGTGTATTATTTGGAACAAATAAAGAGAAAAAAAAAAAAAGAAATCGAATTTTGTCATCTGGACCATTTTAATCATTTTACATTTTCTAGATATCACATTCCGACATTCCGTTGGTGTGAAAAATGGAATTTTTGACAACATCGTGGGTTACTAATGTATTTGGTCACCAAATTTATGTCCCTTCACATGCATTTTTGGTGTCTCACGTCGTGGGGACATAACATTTATGCATTCCTCAACATACTGTGCCAGAAGTAAATTAATTTCTAATTTTTGAAAATCATAATGGAATGGAATAAATTGTTCTCCCAATATTTCATTAATTTACTTTTCAATAACGAATATTATCTTAATTTTCGTTAATGTATACCACTAGAAATAACAAATATCTAAATTCTTTATAATCTCTTTATTAAATGTGCAAACAATATCGAAGTGAATATGAATGATGAATCTCAATTTTTAAAAACTAACAATTATATCGAGAAAGAGTTCTAACTCGTGAATAGAGTCTAGTTTGATGAATCAACACCTTGGAGTTTGCATATGCAATGAAGAATTCAAATTTGCATCTATTTTGAATAGGGAACTAAAAAATTTAAATTTTAAAGTGATTAATCAAATATAGTACTGACCATTAGGTCAAAACCGATTAATTCTCTATTTTAATACTTAGAACCGAATCGAATTTAAGTAGAATCATAATGAACCAGTCAATTCGATCGGTTACTTTTACCTATCCCTATACGCCGCTCTTCAAATTTCTCAATATTGGATTTAAAATACAATTTTGAAAGAGTTTCTCTTATTAAACCACAAGTGTGCACTTAAATCAATTTTGTTAATATGAGAGTGTTTAAACACTTATAAATTAATCAAACATTCTTTTATTTACACATTTAGTAAGATTTACAATTTTTATTCATATATTCTATAACAACGACTACTTATAATCTGGGGAAAAAAAAAATACCAAACAAATGCTGATCTAATTTAGCTTTTCTTTCCGCTTGGGGGTGTGAGGTATGTCAGATGAGGTTGTCACTTGTATAGCGTCATCTGAGTTTAGTAGTGCTTATTTATTTGGGAGGCTGAGAGGATTGCAAAATTTAACTGAGAAATAGTTACTGTATTTGGAGTACACTTTGATATTCACTTAGGAGAGTATATGGGAAGCTCTCCATACTTTTTTGGCTTCAGTTGGGAGTATTCAGCACAAGTCTAATTGCAATTTTGTATAGTATTTGAGACTGTTCCAAACAAATATAATGAGGTGGATAGTGGATTACACATTGCTTGGAAGATAGGCTTACCTTGCACAGTATATATTTTGCGTGTGTGCCTAACTGAAACATTATATACCTCTGCAACTCACGTAAAAAATTTCACGTGCCACTTTGCTAATTGATGAAAATGACCAAATATTCTTTTTCCCCTCGTCACATGTGATTCAATAGTCAATGTAAATTGGTTCTAATTTTTCAAACGTATATTCTCTACTCTGATGTGATCAACAGTGTATTTGTCAGAGGACTCTAGACTTTCTGTCATCTTTGATAATCTTGACAAGAGACGGGGTCCAGAGCTTTTCCCCGTATGTAAGAGACCACCCCCCCAATTGCAAAAACACCCAACTCCCCTCACCCTCCCCACACCCCATCATTTATTTATATTTTAACCCCTTCCCCCTCATTTATTTATATTTTAACCCCTACTTTCTTTAATTTCAACATATTTATTTATCACTAAATTTATATCCACATTATTATTTTAATTAAATTTATTAAATTAAAAATAAATTTTTTATTATTATATTTATTGTATTTTTTTTAAAATATAATATATAATAATATTTATTGAGTTAAATATTATTTATATCATATAATAAATAATATAATTAACATTAATTTTATTATTAAGATTATAGTGAGACTAATTAATTAGTTTATATTTGAGTAACAAATTAAATTTTATTTAAAAAATAAAAATAAATAAAGCTTGCATAATAAATATGATGCATTGTTTATTGTCTGTGATCGAGTATTGTGGATCCGGAGTATGATATGGGTACTGTAGGTTTAGCACATGATATGCGTACTGTGGGTCCGGTGCATGATATTATTAGTCTGACGAATCCTACGAGTATTGTGGTTAATTTGTATTGTCCAAACTGACAATCAAATTATTACCCATTATAAACCAAATGGACCCACACTAATAAAATAATAAGTAAGGAAATATATAACATTAATTTACCTATTTTACAACGTAGGACAAGTTCTTCTATCGTGGCTACGGGTGCCACATCAATTATACGTGCAAATAAAAAATAAATAAAAAATTGTTAATAATATTATAACTAACTTGCAAATTACAAAAAATAAATTTGTACAAATAAACGAAAATAAAAAACAAATTAATAATTTATTACTAACCTTTTAAGAATATGAAAAACAATAAGTGAGACACAAATTTGGTAAAATAAATTTAGAAAACAAAAATGATTGGAAACGTTTAATGTTGGCTAAATTTGGATAAAGTAAATAAAGCGATTGTGTTGGCCAAATTTCAAGAAAAAAATGTATTATGATGAGGAGGAAAAAATATATATTCTGATAAAGATGGAAAAATATGTATTTGATGAAGAAAAATTGTTATATTGAATAGTGTATAAATAGATGGGGAAAGGGAGAAAGAAAATGAATTTGTGGGGGTAGGGGTAAAATTAAATAAAGGGTTGCAAAAAGTTAAATGAGGGGGTGGGGGGTTTCTGCGGCGCGCAGGGGGGTGCTTTTTTTTCTTGGGGTGAGTGGGAGGTTTTTTTTTGCAAATGGGTGGTTGGGGGGGCTTTTTTTTTTTCAATGGCTACGTGTCAATCTGCGTGATTGACACGCAGCAGACGGGAATTGATCTGGACCTCGTCACGGGGTCCAGATCTTTTCTCATCTTGACAAATGCAGGTTAATTAGTTCTAAAATGATATGTCTTTGTTAGATTATGTTTGGAGTCATGCATTAGCTGGAATTAACTTTCATGAGATTTGTGTTGGATAAAATTCAATATATGGGGCTAAACATGTATATATTAAAATGTGTGGTACTATCTTAAAGTTTTAGTCAATAAAGTGATCCACTTAAGACTATTTTGGACTAATAGGTATTAAGTGTCACGAGATTAAAGTGTAGAGACGGATACAATGTTTTAAATTGATAAGGGGTCAATTTAACAACATTGAAACATGATAACTATTCTACAGTTATTTATACAGGTCATTGTCCCCAATTGAGCGTAACTTTTCATAACTCTCTGTATTCCCATCAGCAAGAGACACTAAGGAGAAAACCACGGATCAATTGGAAGACCATAACCCCGTTCGATCAAACAGAATCATGGATTCAGGTACGCTTCCGCTTCAGTCTTAATCTTGATAATTACAACATGATGGTTCTTAAGTCATAGATGTGTAATCATCTGTTTACATGGATTCGATAGATAATTCTAACAAGTGGTATCAGAGCCACCTTCATGTTGTATTATCATATATGTATCTATATGGACATTATTCGTTTTTCCTGAAATTAGAAATTCACGAACAATTCATATATATCACAAACATGTCCAATTTCTGTATATATTTGACGATGAAATCGTGATATTTTGTTAGTTGAAATATATGTATTTACATGGATTACAATTATATATATATATATATATATATATATATATATATATATATATATATATATATATATATATATATATATATATATATATATATTGTTCAAGAATATGGATTTTTTCAAAATTTTGCAATATGTATATGATTTCATCGAATTGGGTTTATGGATTTTGTGGTCGGATTTGTGAGTTGTTGGTTGATGTTTGCGCCGTCGGAGTATGAAGGAGAACATGCAGCGCCGGAGATGGCGCTGTGGCGGGAGGCAGCGACGCTGCGTGAGGAGAACTGCAATGCCGGAGATGGCGCTGCATGCTGGTCAACACCGGCAAGTGAACGCCGCGGTCTCCGCAGCGCGATCTCTGGCGGCAGCAACAGATCTAAGGGGCTAATTTGCAATATTCAAAATTTTGGTTTATTTAATCTCTAATCCTCCTGGTTGTTCCCTCATTTATTTAAACCCTAAAGTTTTAAAAATCATTTAAGTTGGCCCTTTAGACTTCTGAATTTATAAAATAGGTCCCTACAGTTTTAGTAATCAATTAAGTTGGGCCTTTGAAGTTCTGAATTTTATGATTCAGTCTCTAAAGTTTAAGATTTTAATTAATTGGCCACTAAAGTTTTTGGTAAATTGTAATTTAGTCCTTCAAGCTTAAAATCTTTCATAATTGGCCAATCAAGTTTAATCAAATTGTAATTTAACCCTCCAACTTAATGATTACTTAATCCTAAAGCTTTGAACTTCAAAAATTCAAATCCTAAAGTTTTAAATATATGCAAAACAGTCAATTCAGGTTCAAATTTTGGTATGATGGACTCTTTTGAGAAATATAATATTTCAAAGTGAATTAATTGAAGCAACATGTTGTCGAAGTAACATCTCTTGTGGAAATTAATTAACTTAGAATATTAGAAGGTTTAGTTTGTGTGTTGTTCATGCAGATATTGATCGGCCCAAAGGAAGGTCAATGTTTGGCTGGAATTTCACATGCACATGTGATGATAAATGCGTGACGATTATTTGGTTTAACGTGTAATCAATAAATCGGTCCAAAGAAAGGTTTATTGATTGACATGTCTTATTGTCAGTGTTTGATTGCTAAATCGAGATACCACTTACGAGTCAATGTTTCTGTCCAAAGACTAAATATTGATATTGTGCTAGGTATCTTGTGATGGGCCTTACCAATATATTTGAAATTACTATTTGCATAATAAAGTACTAATGTAAGCTATTTCTATCTCTTTCTCTATACAGCTCATTCAACTACTTCTACAATATCTGCAAATATCAATTCAATCCCCATGCTTAATGGGTCAAACTTCAAGGATTGGAAAGAGAACGCTCTAATTGTTCTTGGCTGCATGGATCTCGACCTTGCTCTCAGGATTGAGAAACCTGCTTCTCTTACGGATGCAAGTTCACCTGATGACAGGAGGAACTTTGAAAAGTGGAACGCTTAAATTGCATGAGTTTAATGATCATTAAGCGCGGCATTCTAGAAGCTTTTAGGGGCGCAGTATCTGAGGAGGTAACTGATACCAAGGAATTTCTTGCTGAAATTGAAAAGCGTTTTGCAAAAAACGATAAGGCTGAAACAAGCACGCTTCTACAAAGCTTGATTTCAATGAAGTATAAAAGCAAGGGGAACATAAGGGAGTACATCATGCAGATGTCTCATACTGCTTCAAAACTTAAGGCACTAAAGCTCGACTTGTCTGATGACTTGCTCGTGCATTTAGTATTAATATCACTTCCTGCACATTTCAATCAATTTAAGGTCAGTTACAACTGTCAAAAGAAAAAATGGACTCTAAATGAGCTCATTTCTTATTTTGTGCAAGAGGAAGAAAGGTTGAAGTAGTACAGAACTGAAATTGCTAACTTGGCAAGTACCTCTAAAAATAAGGGCAAGAAAAGAAAAATAGAATATGAAGCTGTTAAGGGTCCAGAACAGAAGAAACCACATAAAGACAAAGAGTGTTGTTTTTTTTACCAGAAGCCTGGACATTTAAAGAATAATTGTACCAAATACAACACCTGACGTGCAAAGAAAGGTACATTTCTTAATTTGGTCTGTTCTGAGGTTAATTTAGCTTCAGTACCTAGAAACACTTGGTGGTTAGATTTTGGTGCTACTACTCACATAAGTGTTTCTATGCAGGGTTGCATGTTCTGCTGAAAGCCAAATGATGTTCAAAGATTCATCTTTGTGGGAGACGGAAAATCGGTGGAAGTTGAAGCAATAGGCACTTTTAGGTTATTGTTAGGAACTAGTTTTTATTTGGATTTGAAAGACACTTTTGTTGTACCATCGTTTAGACGGAATTTGGTTCCTATTTCCTTATTGGACAAATTTGGATATTATTGTTCTTTTGGAAATTGTCAGTTTAGTCTTTCTTTAAATTCAAATATTGTTGGTACTGGTTCATTATGTTCATACGATAACTTATATTTACTTGATACTATTGCGTCATATAATGAAACCTTGCATGTGGAATCACGTGATACTAAGCGAATATTAAATAAAAAAAATTTGGCAAAATTATGGTACAAGTGCTTATGTCACATCTCAAAAACAAGAGTTGAACGACTTGTGTCAGATGGCATTTTGGATTCTCTGGACTTTACGGACTTTGATGTTTGTATTGATTGTATCAAGGGAAAATAGACCAAAACAAAAAGGTTAGGTGCCAATAGAATTTCGGACGTCTTAGAATTGATACACACAGATATTTGTGGACCATTCCCTACTGTTTCTTGGAATGGTCAACAATATTTTATATCATTCATAAACGATTACTCATGTTATGGGCATCTATATCTTATTTATGAAAAATTTGAGTCACTGGACATGTTTAAGGCTTTCAAAGCTGAAGTTGAGAATCAACTCAACAAAATGATTAAAAATGTCATGTTTGATCGTGGTGGTGAGTACTACGACAGATATGACGGTTTAGGTGAACAACGTCCAGGACTATTTACTAAATTCCTAGAGGAATGTGGAATCGTCCCACAGTACACCATGCCAGGATCACCTAGCATGAATGGTGTGGCTGAAAGACGAAACAGGACTCTTAAGGACATGGTAGGAGTATGATTAGTCATTCTACTTTACCAAAATCACTATGGGGAGAAGCATTAAAGACTGTAGCTTATATTCTGAACAGAGTACCAACTAAATCTGCTGCTAAAACACATTATGAGCTTTGGATAGGCAGAAAACTTGTTCTAAAGCATTTCCACATTTGGGGATATCCAACTGAGGCTAGGCCTTATAGGCCACATGAAAATAAATTGGACTCCAAAACTATAAGCAGCTATTTTATTGGTTATTCTGAGCGATCAAGGGGCTACAAATTTTATAATCCCACACTCAAGTCAATTTTTGAAACGGGAACTGCAACATTTTTTGAGGATGTTGAGTTTGGGGGAAGAAATAAGGTTAGAGACATCGTCTTTGAGGAAGAAATTGAGGAAGGATCGATTTCGATTCCTACTATTACTTTTGACAATGTGTAGGTTTCTATACCCGTCATTGATCAAGAAGTATATCCGGAACCTCAGCAAGATAGTGTTGAAGAACCTCCCACCATTCCATACAAACTTAACAACCTCAAGAACCAATACCATTAAGGAGATCCACTTGAGAAAGGAAAAATACTATTTCAGAGGATTTTATAATATTTCTCCAAGAACATGAGGAAAATAATGGAATGATGGAAGATGATCCAATCAATTTCCATCAGGCCATGAAGGGTTCTGATTCTCAAAAGTGGATTGATGCCATGAATTAGGAGTATAAGTTTATGCAAGACAATAAAATTTGGGATATTGTCCCATTACCAGAAGGTACGAAGCCCATTGGTTGTAAATGGATTTTTAAAACCAAGATGGATTCTAAAGGTAATGTAGAAAGATATAAGGCTCGTCTTGTAGCTAAAGGCTTTACACAAAAGGAAGGCATTGACTTCAAAGAGACTTTCTCTTCGGTTTCAACGAAAACTCTTTCAGGACAGTCATGGCACTTGTTGCACACTTTCACCTTGAGTTACATCAGATGGATGTTAAGACAGCGTTCCTCAATAGAGACATTGATGAGACGATCTATATGGTGCAACTAGAAAACTTCGTGTCAGGAAACTCGAAGAATATGGTTTGCAAATTAAAGAAATCTATCTATGGACTCAAAAAAGCTTCCCATCAGTGGTACTACAAATTTCATCAAGTGATTATCTCGTTTGGTTTTGAGATAAATATTGTTGATGATTGTGTATATCACAAGTTCAGTGGGAGTAAGCATATTTTCCTAGTTTTGTATGTTGACAACATACTGTTTGCCACTAATGATATAGGAATGTTGCACGAAACCAAGAGTTTTTTGTCAAGGAATTTTGAGATGAAAGATCTTGGGGACGCCTCTTTTGTATTAGAGATTTAGATATACCGGGATCGCTCTCGGAGTATTCTCGGATTGTCACAAAAGAGCTATATCGATAAAGTTCTTAAAAGGTTTGGCATGCAAGATAGTATACCAGGGAACACCCCTGTTGCTAATGGAGACAAATTTAGTCTCAATCAGTGCCCGAAAAATGATCTTGATGTTAAGGAAATGCAGAAAATTTCCTATGCATCAGCTGTTGGGAGTCTGATGTATGCTCAGGTCTGTACACGTCCAGACATAACATTCATTGTTGGATTGCTGGGCAGATATTTAAGTAACTCTAGGATGAATCATTGGAAAGCAGCAAAAAAGGTTATGAGGTACTTGAAGAGAAAAAGAGATTGCATGCTTACATACAGCAGATCGGATCAGTTAGAGATCGTAGGGTACTCTGATTCTAATTTTGTGGGATGCCAAGACAGTAGAAAATCCACATCAGGCTGCATATATCTACTAGCTGGAGGAGCTATTTCCTGGAGGAGTGCTAAGCAGACTCTCGTAGCTTCTTCCACTGTGGCAGCAGAGTTTGTAGCATGTTATGAGGCGTCTAAGCATGGGATATGGCTGCGAAATTTTGTCACTGGACTGCGCATTCTAAATGGCATTGAAATACCATTAAAGTTATATTGTGACAATAACTCTGTAGTGCCATATTCTAATAACAACAGAAGTTCAACTAAGTCAAAATACATTGACATTAAGTTCCTGGTTGTGAAAGAAATGGAACAGAATGGACAGATTTCCATAGAGCACATTGGGACAAACTCCATGATTGCGGATCCGCTTACTAAGGGATTACCACCCAAGGTCTTTCATGAGCACATTGCTCGTATGGGTGTTGTATTTCTTGAGGATATCATGTTTTAGTGGAAGTTTGTATTTTAGTTGCTTTATATTTGTTTTTGGACACATTTGTGTATTTGAATAATTTTCTGTACAGAAATAAAGTATTCAGTTCATTCCATTCTGTTACATTATGTTTGGTATTGATCTCACTTAAGGAATAAAGTCGAACCAATTGAAAATAGACATGTTTGGATCACATAACATGTAATTTTTATACTACACTCTCATGATTGATTTATGTCATTTGGTTGTATTAGTGTATGTGACTATTGATGGATTTAGTTACGATTAATGTAACGAAAGTCACTTTGATCCGACATTGATATGACTGATGGACGAGATTGTTTGGAAATACCCTTAACAGTGATAGCAAAATTTTGAGCTCATAAGGTTGTACACATTTGTAAGGATACATGTATGGCCCAGTGAGAGATTGTTGAATAAAATTCAACATATGGGGCCAAACATGTATATATTAAAATGTGTGGTGCCATCTTAAGGTTTTAGTCAATAAAGTGATCCACTTAAAACTATTTTAGACTAATGGGTATTAAGTGTCATGAGATTAAAGTGTAGAGACGGATACAATGTTTTAAATTGATGAGTGGCCAATTTAACATTATTGAAACATGATAACTGTTCTACAGTTATTTATACAGGTCATGGTCCCCAATTGAGCGTGACTTTTCATAACTCTCTGTATCTCCATCAGCAAGAGACATTAAGGAGAAAACCACGGATCAATTGGAAGACCATAACCCCGTTCGATCAAACAGAATCATGGATTCAGGTACGCTTCCGCTTCAGTCTTGATCTTGATAATTACAACATGATGGTTCTTAAGTCATAGATGTGTAATCATCTGTTTACATGGATTTGGTAAATAATTCTAACAATCTGAACAAGGATTGCAGTTAAAATGTGGATCTTAATCCTTACCGTGTCTTCCTTAATATTTCTACATGTGTGCAGAAGAAGGGTCAGCCACAATGTTCAGAAAATCAGACCGGCCATCTATCCGAAAAAAGCAACAGGTCAAGGGTCAAAAGGTCGAACCGAGGTCGAACCGTTTTCAATTAAAAAATTAAAAATTAATCCAAAACTCTCACAAAATTTCTAAAAATAAGTTATTTGTAAGTAAATCAACATTTGTAGATAAAATTACTCACAAAACTTGGCTTTAAATAGAATTTTTATAAGTTTTAATTAAAAAATTAAAAAAAAATCCGGTTTTTGCTGAAAACCGGACCGGTTCAACTAGTAAAAATCCCAGTTTCGGGTTCGGTTTTTGGATACATGGTTAAAGTGGAAAATCAGACCGGTTTTGCGACCAGTTCCCGGTTTTTCCAGTTGAACCAGCCGGTCCAGTCCGGTTTTCTAAACACTGTGCTTAACTAGTTTATAGGAAAAAGACCATTTTATTGATTCTAACTGCCATCCATTTTATTGATTCTAACTGCCATGGATACTGTCGAATACCATCAATAATTTGCTGAATTGCAGAAAAAATGGCTGTGCTGCATGCAGAGCCCGCAAGCAGAATCTTGACAAGGTCGTCTGTGTAAACATAAATGTAGGAGTGCGTTTTTATTGAAGGCTACAAAATGCCTTCATGTAGGCGATGCAGGTAGTCTCACACTGTTGTCGCCCATTTTGTGTGCTGTAAAATTGCGTTGTTGTGGAGGAAATGAAATAAAAAACTGGGAAATTTTCCATTATCTGTATGTTGCATCGGTGTATCATCACAAACATGTCGTGTACCTTCTGTCAACAGTACTTTGGATATTTTATGGTCTGTAGAGCTGTTGTTTGATCATAACAGTATCCTCATTTAAAAATCAAATCAAGGTTTCACTCTTTAGCTTCTTCAATGAAGTGTTTTCTATCGATTATCTTCCATCCTGCACTGTCATAATAGGATTATGAACAAATTGGCTAGGAATGGAGTCAACCTTCAGGGTGATCTGGCCATCAATCCTATTTGCAAAGGATTTGTATGTGGAACTCTGATTGAGCCACATAATCTCCTGATCTTTTAAGTAACCCAGGGCCGCAAAGTTAATTCATTTGGTTGTTCTGTGAAATTCCTGTTGTCCATCCTTTTCTGGGTAAATTTGAGGTATTATGTTATGAAGGCAAACGTGGACACAAATCATTGTCGTCCATGTGGATCTTTTTTTTTTTTTTTTTTTTCGTTTTAACATATTGATTGAAATAAAAGTATAAATCAAGTGACCCGACTCTGAATAGGTAGATTTCATAATGTCCAAGGTTCTAGCTACAATATCTCTTACACAACATCAAGACAGTTTAAGTTCATTAACTCGTGCTACATTACAATAAAACTTGAAAACACTAACAGATTCCTGCTCTAGTAAATAGGCATAAGAACTGCCATTGATGCTATGACGATAGACTTGAACAAAACTGAAGATGGCATACATCCTTTGTCCCTCCGAAAGAATAGAGCTTCATAAACTGGTAAATTCACCATAGCTATTAATCCACAAATAATAATTTGTGGGATTAAATTTTCCAATGCTCCAAATGTTGTACCGAAAACAAGTTTCTTGATTCCCCAACTTAAGCTGAAAAGATTCAGCATTGCAAGTGTTGAAATAATTGTAAACATTATAGATGAGTTTCCAAATTCCATGATTTCTTGCTCATATCTCTTTAGAACATCATCACTCACCACCTTGTCAGTGACTACAAATCCTGTTTCAGAAAAGCCTAATTGCATGATAACTGTGTCGACGAATGCAAAGAAATATGACGTCGTCCGCCTAATCACCCACATTCTTTGAAAGTTCCACCATCCCTTCAATGTGTTGCCGCTGCTTAGGTCTTCTATTAAGCTGTAAGCAGATTTTGCGACGAATACATATGCAAATGGAAGAAACCAAAGTCCAAATACCTGACATGTTTACAAGAGATATGTTAGAGGAACTTGATAACCTGCGGGAACATCATCTTTGCTAAGGATTTACAAACTAACCTATGTTTGTTCGAGGATCCATTCGTGCCTTATTCTTAAACAACACGAAAACACGAGGCGATAAAAGTACATACCTTTGGGAACAATGGCACGCTATGGAGAAGGCAAAGAGCAGGAATGACCACATAATATAGTGTGGGTAATGAAATCGGAGCCCATAAAAGGTACAGACAATATCCTATTTGGGCACCAAATTTGATCTTCCCATGTCCATATATTAAGGGACAATACTTGGAAAGGAATATCTGAAATAAGCCTTCAGACCATCTCTTGTGCTGTACAAGAGCTTGATCTAAGGTTGTCGGAGCAACACCCCAGAATGCCTTTTTTGTTGGATTGTAATAAATAGATTTCCATCCTCTGCACAGGATTGTTAAGCCTGTTACCATATCCTCCACAGCACATCCATACAGTAATCCCATCTGCACATTTTACAAAATCCATGAATGCTACAATACTTTCGTGTCTAGAATTAGACCGTCAACCTGATTGGTTGTGCTTAAAATTAAATCAAAGTTACTTTTTAAACTAACAAAACTTACTTCCCAGAAACAGGACTTCTAAACATGGCCTAACATCCTCCTTATATCAGCATAAAAGGGAGAAAAACAAACCTCTTTTCCCCATTGAGTGCCCTTCTCATAGCTACAATTAGCAACAAGTTTACTGGCTTCCTCCACTTCGTCGATTGTTCTTCCCTTTATCTTATCTTTCGTGTCATTCCATTCAACAATATGATTTTCAAAGTACTTACTTCCACAAAGACTTTCCCTTCTGTGGAAACATCCAGTGCCAATATACTGCATAGCATCATAACCATCGAACCCAGCAAGTTCAATCTTCATAAGAAAGACAGAAAAATTTCAGTCCACCAAATGTTATAGATATGGAAACATTTCAGTAATCTCTGTGATTTTGTCCTATTTTCCAGATCTTGTTTAAAATAGGGACAAGTTATATTTTTCGTTTCTCTATTTCTATCTCGAAATGTTTATATCTTCTAATACAAGATTCTCCTCAAATTTTCTATTGGAGGCAGATCCTATTTAGAAAATGCAACATTCAAACGCCAAGAAAGAGAGGAAAAGAAAATCTGAGCATGATTGGAAGACATGCCTTCAGAATCGGAAGTCCCGCGTTTGAATAAATATCATTCTTAGTAATATTCTCATAGTTCTGTGGATATTGGACATAGGATATCTGTTGCCCTTTCTTCTCATCCATAAAGAAGCATAAGGCGTCTCGTATTGCATCTGGATCATTTGAATACATATCGCAGTCCACGTTCAGGATGATTGGCGCGTCACTTATTTCTGATGACACGCGTATCTGCACAATATAAGTGAATATTCAACTAAAATGAGTAAATAAAATTAATGTTTTTCACCTTTCTCTTATAATTGACATGAACAATTTGATTACCAAAGCATTCATAGCTCCAGCCTTAAAATTATGTGCACATTGTGGTTTCTTTTCACGGGACAGGTATACGAGTGTTGGCAATGGATTTCCATCAATATCAACTGCGTTCGGGTTCCATCCTTCAATTAAAATCTGAAGAGCATAACTCTTTTAAGTTATATACATATCTTTGACACTGCTAGTATGAAAAATGAAGAACAATTGAAATTGAATGTAGAGATGACCTGAACAATTGATTGATGATCCTTCTTTGTGACCTTAGAGTTCCACTCTGAGAACCCTTTATGTTGACCCTTTATTTCATTTGAAAGGCAACCCTTTTCAACAGCTGAAACTATTCGAGTTTTCATATCTTCATATAGTTTCTGAAAAGAGAATCAAGAATTGTCGAGGATGCAGATAAACTCCGTAATCTTTTACTCATAAACTTCAGATAATTTTTAACGAGTCATTTCAAATTAGTAATCACCATTATAGGTATAATGAGGATTGATACCTTGATACTGAACCATTCTTGCGCGAAAACTGAATCATTTAGATCAATATTGAGAGCGAAGTAGGCTTCAGGTGACCTTGGTTCGACTGCAAATTTCTTGCAGAAAGGTATCCAATATTTTGAGAACTTAGAGGCCTCCAAGAGAGCATAGAATGTTAGTTCTGAACCCCCGTCGTCTGAGAGGTAAACACTCAGCTTTTCGGGTGGATAATTGTATGCCATTACTGACAAGACTGTGTTTATTGCCATTGATGGAGGCTCTAATATAGGATCTGCAGTGCAAACAAAAATGTCGATAGCTGGCAATTTGTCTTCGTATCTGCAAGATGGGAACATTTTCAAGACACAAAAATAAGGAAATTGGATTCAAAAAAGAAAAATATTTTTGTGTTGATCCACATTAAATGTTATACATCATTTAAGCAACATCTGCTTGATTTTAGGTGGAATAGACAAATGGGCTTGGTTGGGTCAGTCTAGCCCAACAAAGTTTGTGCCACACGTGAAATTGGATTGGATTGGTCCAGTCCATTTTGTATGGTCTAAAAATATGCTAGTGCAATTCAGTCCATTCGCCCAATTTGATTTTAATTTTTTTTCTTTTTTTTAAATAAATTTTTTATACAATTTAATACTCCTTCCGTCCCAAATATATATGCCACATTTCTTTTTTCTCTAGTCCCAAATATATAGGCTTGCTTCTATTTTTGAGGTGTTTTTTTGTTCTTTTACTAAAATACTCTTATTTAATTTGTTTATTTATAATCATTTTTCTCAACTTAATCTTGAAATTGTACATTAAATAATATTCATTAAATAAGGGTAAATTAGGAAAACTATTGGTAAAATTTACTTTTTCAATAACATTCTTATTCTGTGTGAAAAACCCAATCAGCCTATATATTTGGGACGGAGAGAGTACATTACATCAAATACAATCTTAGATAAATTTAGACTATATATTTTGAGATTTTTAAAAAGATTAATTTATAAAATTGGGGTTCTAATGTATTAATCAATAGATAAACGTCAATTTTCTCTCAAAATAATAATTTTTTTTATTAATTGTAAACTATTTGTAGACACTTTTTAAAAAAAAAATACAAATATTAAAAGCATGCTAGTCTTATTGCTTTGAGATATAAGTATGTATGGCTTAAATTAAAAAATTTACTTATAAATAAATTTAAAATAAATAATTTACTTGTCACACCAAATATATTTTAAATTGAAACTTAAATTAAATATAAACAATTTTATGTTGGATCTTGGAATTTTTGGACTAATATTTATTGGTGACTTATGTTTGGATCATCTTAGATTGATATTATTTGGATAAAGTATTGGGGCTATTCACAAAAATGAGTGATTAGTGTTAAGAAGCAAAAAAAAAAATCAAAATCAAAATCAAAATTGGACCGACCCAACTAATCCACGGGTTAGATGGGTCGGGCCATATTGACCTGATTTTATTTGGATCAGGGCCAACCCAACCCAACCCAACCCAAAAGGTCGGGTTATATGGGCAGGCCCATGTACTGATTCGATTTTGTTGCCTCTAATTTTAGGAAAATCAATGCCTTGCAAGTGACAAGTTGTCTACAATATCACTTGTTCTGTGATTGGCTACAAGTCGTGGCGTGTTAGGCAATCACTGAGTATTCAAAAGTAACTAGCCTTGTCATTCATTCACTAACATGTTATTTTGTGGTTAGAAATTACGTGGAGAAAATTGACCCCTCAGTGACTGACATGGCACGAGTCAAGTGAGCAAATGGCCAGATCAACGTTCGAGCACGATGACTTAAGGTCAGCCCGTAAGTCCAAGTTGACGGGACACGACCTTTCTTATCCAATAATGCCAACAAGAAGAGCTCAACGTAATCATAAGTAAGGCTGGCCAGATGCGGCAACGATGTGGACTCCCAGGAATTGGCCAGGCAAGGAAACCAGTTCACTGGCAAGCCATCAAAACCAGGCTATCGCACAATTTTAATCTTAAAACACACTTTTTTTTACTTATAAGTGAACTTATTAAGCTTAGCCAAACATACTGGACATGTTAAGTGAAACATAACCAAGGAAACTTATATGATTTAGGAGGTGTAGATTTTTTTCCAAAAAAATGGGTTTTTTTGCCCAACTTTTTTTTTATTTTTCAAACTTTTTTATTGTGTAAAAAGTTTGAAATGTAAAAAAAGAGTAGGCAAAAAATGGATATTTTTTGAGAAAAATTGGAAACGAATATGCCCTTGAAATGGTTTTAATCGTAACTCTGAGAGACGAGTTCACTAAACGAGTTTTGTTTTGCAGAGGTTCAGAGCAACTAACAGACACACAGATACAACAGAAACATTAAACTTAGATAGACTATGTAGGAAAGAGAACCTTTGAGAGAGTCTGTCCTTGAAAGTATACCGATAAACAATGTTCCAACGAGCAAACTGAGAGATAATCCAAAATAAACCAAACAAAACCTCTGAAATAAACATCCCGATCCAAGCATATCTTCCAGCCTCTCCTGTTCTTGGTATATGCATTAATCTGTATAACCATATCAGAATTATACCAAACAGTATTGTCAAAGAAAATAGTTTAAAGGCAATTCTCCCTTTTGCTGTTTTCGTCGTAAACAAAGGCAGATATTCATGTTTTGCACTCATCTCTACTCTCTCTCTCTCTCTCTCTCTCTCTCTGGAGTGTCTTATGGCAATATGGCTGCGTTTGTATGTAAGAAGATTTGATGCGCCTTACTATGAAGTATCTTTAAATAACTCCAAAAGCAGCATCATTATTATTATTATTTTTTTTTTTATCGGAGCAAAAAGCAGCATTATTGGTCATGTAGTGCATCTGACCTCAATTACTGTATGGGCATGTGGGTGGAAGAAATGGATACTATGATTATTTGTCGACCAATCACAATCGATGCTCAAAGACAAGAAAAGTAAAAGAAAACAGCCAGCTTTTAATTGGTTTTTTTTTTTTTTTTTTTTAATCGTAATTGACTGCAAGAAACTCGCAGTTTAGTCACTTAATTATTATTTTTATTTTAATTACGTGTCAATTATATTAATGAAAATTTCGTTGTTACAGACCAAAAATATTGGCTTGACTCGAAACACTAATCGTATACGTGCATTTGTAGGTAATTAGAAGACTTATCAACACGCGGTCTATTGTGTTTAGTGATGATTTTTCTTATTCAAATATGACTGTGTTTTTTGTTTTAAATAAAACTTCAATGCACGAGAATCCTTACATAATGTCTAGAATGTGTTTCTAGAATTTATAATGTACACTAATATGACTATGCGTGCACGTCGGTCAAATATTAAATGAGTAAAAATTAATTTTGATAATATGAATTAGAAGTCTTTTATGAATTGTTTGATCATTTTCATAACCTGAAGTAAATACGACAAGCTATCTATTGAAGTGAATTTTATTGTTAAGTGAATTTTATTGTTTTTTGTTTGTATGTTTTAGTAGATAATTTTGCTCAGAACGAATAAGTCATACTTAAGTTTGAAGATATTTAATAAGCGTATTTTACATGTTTATCCTATCTTATAAATTTAATATATAATTGTAAATTTAGTAAATTTCTACTTAATTTAATATAAATGTTGTGATTGTATGTAAAACTAAAAAATGGAGGTAAATAAAGCAAAAATAAAGAATTCGAGCTAAACAAGAGTTGATCGAAAGCGTTTGAAGATTGACACGATAGTATAAGAGTGATAAGAACCATTAAAAGAGCCATTTGATGAATATCACAAGTTTTGGGAGTAGATTTTAACTTACAAAAAGATTAAAAACTGAATTGCACACTTCTAAAACTTTTGGAAGGCCAAATTTGGGTGACTAAAGAGGTTTTGGGACCAATTTGAAAGCTCTTGGAAGTTTTGAGATCAATCTTGAAGGACTTGAAGCAAAAAGAGAACAAATATGCACAACTTTTAAAGTTTAGGGACCAAATTACAAATTGATGAAAAAATTCTATTCGCCCTCGTCTGGCAACGGTTTGCAAACCGCGGCCAACATAAAGTATTTTCTACTTTTTTATGTTGTAACTCAGGGATATTTGTGCCATTTTCAATTAAAACAAGTTTAAGGTACGTAAATACTATATAAAGACATAATTTAAGCCAGATTAGGAGGTTGGAGAAGGAAAATAAACAATAGACAACTAAAAGAGAAAATAAAGAGTGACGAAGGCTTTGAAGATTGGGACATGAAGAAGACGAATTCTTGGTGCAAGATATTCATTTTTTTTCTCGTCCTTTATTTTATATCTTGTTATATATTTCAAACTGTTCGTGTTTTCTTTTACCTGTATGATGAGTAGCTAAACTTACAAGTTTGGATTAACGATGTAACTTATTTTAGATTCTTTAATTTCAATTCTCAAGTTTTGAATATGTTTTGATTATATGTTGATTTTACTTATTCTCGTAATGCTTTAAATAATTGGCCATTATTTCATTGAACTGTGGATTATAACAAATTGATAAGTAAGTTTTTAATATAGATCACGTAATAAAATCCAACAACTGGATAAAAGATAAATATATGTTTTTGTTATTGTTATTGTTGCGATCTCAAATTGAAAATATTTCTAATTGCTCACATGACTTCCTAAATAGCTTGTCATCCATCACTTATTGGAAAAATATTAAACTGAGCGGATAAAAATGACCATATGGCGAATGAAGAGTTGATGTGGTATAATTAAATTGTTAAAGTTATCCACGTAACAAAATCGTAATAGTTAAACACGCATTTAGATTGTTTTAAAAAAATGTTTCTCTAACTTTGAAAAAACGTCTTTAGTTTGGAAAAATATTTTTTAAAGCAAGTTAAAGACGTGTTTGACTATTATGATTTAGTTATGTGGACGATTTTAACAATTTAATTATGTTACATTAGTTTTTCGTTCATCATGTGACAATTTGTGTTTTCTCAGCCTAATGTTTTCCCAATGAGTGATGGATAGTAAACTATTTAGATAGTTGGGTGGGCAATTGGAAACCTTTTCAAGTTGAGTGAGCAAGTAGTAGCCTTAAATTAGTTCGGTAGACATTTATTAAATTTACCCTAGTAAGATGACTTAATTATATGACTGATTTGAATTCGAGAGAGGTAAATTGGGTTAAATTCGTGATTTCGACTAAGTACAATGTTATGAAGAAAACTCGAGATGAGAGATTAGAGATGATAACTATGGTGAATTCGTGAATTCTGATACTTTAATCATCATATTTGATAAATTATTAATGTTTGTGTTCACATACGTTATCACATTATTTTCTTAAATTAATAGTTAAAGGTTAATTGTTCAAATAAATGTATTTTAAATTGTTTTCAATGATTATGATAAGGATTAATCTACATAAAATAATTTTCATGGAAACGATAATTTTGATTCATTACGTCAACTTTATTACTTGTTAATGATATTGTGGATTAACAATTATTTTCACAACATACACAAATCTATATTGTACATGTACTCCATAAAAAATAAAAATAAAATTGCTAAATAAATCTTATTTTTCATCTCGAAGAATGTTTCATGACATAATTTGAGAAATGAAAATCTTGAATAAAAGATGCGTAAAATTGATCTTCAAATTTAATTTAATATCTATTTTGATTTAAATGTTAGATCTTGTAAATCCAACAAAACAAAATATAATTAGTCACTATTAGAGGTGGCAAAATCGGCCCGTCCCATGGGTTGGTTCATATAACCCGATCTTTTGGATTGGGCTGACTCTGACCCAAATAAAACCAGGTCAATATGGCCCAACCAATCTAGTCCATGGGCTAGTTGGGTCGGCCCGATTTTTTTTTTTTTTTTTGCTCATTAACACTAATCACTCATTTTGTGAATAGCCTCAATACATAATCCAAATAGGGATGGCAAAAAACCCCGGCCCCGACCCGACCCGACCCGACCCTAATGGGGCGGGAATCCCCGCCCCGATTACTAAACAGGGCGGGGGCGGGGATCATGGTTCTCGCCCCGCATTACCCGAACCCGCCCCGAATAGTTTATTTTATTTTATTTTTATATTTTAAAATTTAAATTGTATGTAAAAAAATAAAAAATAATATAATTAATTAATTAATTAATTAAACGGGGCGATAAATGAAGATTTTTCTATACCCGCCCCGCCCTGCTTTCCAAAAATTCCTGACGGGGCGGGTATGGGAATGGCCGCACCACCCCGAACCCGCCCCGTTGCCATCTCTAAATCCAAATAATATATCAATCTAAAATGATCTAAGCCTAAGTTACCAATATTTAATTAAAATTTAGTTTAATTTAAGTTTCATTCCAAAATATATTTGGTGTGACAAGTAAATTATTTATTTTAAATTTACTTATAAGTAATTTTTTTAATTTAAACCAAACATGCTTATATCTCAAAGTATTAAGACTAGCACGCTTTTAATATTTGTATTTTTTTTAAAAAAATGTCTACAAATAGTTTACAATTAACAAAAAAAATTATTATTTTGAGATAAAATTGACGTTTATCTATTAACTAATTCATAAGAACCCAAATTTTATAAATTAATCTCTTTAAAAATCTCAAAATATATAGTCTGAATTTATCTAAAATTGTATTTGATGTAATGTTTTAGATTGTATAAAAAATTTATTTAAAAAAAGAAAAAAAAAATTAAGATCAAGTTGGGTCAATGGGCTAGACTGGGCTAGCTTATTTCTGGCCCATATAAAACTGGGTTGAGCCAGCCCAGTCCAATTTTTAATTTCATGTGTGGTCCTGCTTTGACAGACTGGACTGACCCAACCCAACCCATTTGCCAACTTTAGCCACTATATATTTAAAATTTAATGTCAAAAAACCTTGTTCTAGAAAACAATTATATAAATCTATAATAGATGGACAATCTAAACAATATGCTCATATTCTCAAGAATATAACTACAAGTGAAGTATCGAGCAAATCTTATCGGGACTTATCAGGGGCAGGTGATCGGCACTTCAAACCTTATAATCCCTTTATATTAAAAGATTGAATTGAATGTGGGGATTCTTCATAGTAATGCATGCCCACCTATTATTCTTTTTTTCTTTTAATTTTTTCCTTATTTCTTATCCTTTGTTTTCTTTTCAATTGTATATTTTTTCAATTCAATTTTTTTTCAACGTTTCGTCAATTTTTTCGTCTTTCTTTTGTCGTCTTGTTCGTCTTCCTTTCGACTTTAGTTATGCCTTTCGAAAAATCGCCCAAAATTTTTTTCAGATATTTTTATTATTTTGGATACCCAATCAAATATTATTTTCATTTTTCTCCAAATAAAAGCTATCCAAATTCCTAATAGTTTAAACTATTGAAACAAAATTCAATTCCACACATATATTTATTAGGCTCTAGATTCGACATCTTAGGCTGAGACATAGTAACATATATCAAACAACTTACTTTGAACTTCAAAATTATTTGCAATTGAAACAAATTTCCTTCAATTAATTACTTATATTAAGTTAGCAACACATTAATCAAGATTATCAAAATTACAATAAATACATAGTTTTATTTCATTTTTTCTGTCGATTACTGAATCAAATTATAATTAAGTCTAAGAAAACTTACCCTCAAGTACATAATCTTGCACTATGCAAGAAAAAAGAAAAAGATAATACTACTCTCAAGTTAGAAAGTTACAATAGTAGAGAAAGAAAATATATATTCATGAGTACAACCATGTTCAATATACTAAGAAAATAAAATCACTAATTAACAACTTATTCTAATCTATAATAAGCATTTTTACTACTTATTACCGCAAGTTCACAAGAAATTTTATGCATATCTCACGATACTTGTGTGATTTAAACTTTTTTTTTTAATGTTTAATACATTAGAATGAATAAAATTAGATTGAAAAATTAAAATAATTTACAACATCATATCATAATGAGGAGAAATATGAAATAAGTTTAAACTTTAAAACAACAGAATAATCTTGTAAGATCATAATTGAAGTATTCAGTTATAGGATTTGTATTAATCAATTATGTTAGTGAACTACACACCATTTATTATATCATCCAAAAATGAAGAACGTTTTTGTTAAAGATCAATTGAACCTATATCGCTCACTTTTAAATAATAGATATTTTTTCCAATAAATTTTCATACATGTTTTACTTAGTCTTTCATAAGTGAGAAAATAATTAAGAAACTCATTTAACAATGACTACACTATTAAATACTTAATTAAAATACATCTCGTGCCTTGCACATGAATTTCACTAGTTTTTCTATATAAAATTTAACAAAAAATATATATATATATATATTTGTTAACCTTTATGAATGAACAAAATGAAAATTGTGACTATTGGAAAAACAAAATTAAGCACTTGTTTGTTGAGTCCTGATCTCCTGCCCCTTGTAGGCAGGAAATTCTTGTCCACATGCTGACAAATCAGCATGTGGGCAAGAATTTCAGCATGTGGGCAAGAATTTCAGCATGTGGGCAAGAATTTCCTGCTCACAAGGAGCAGGATATCAGTGTCCCTTGTTTGTTGCCGCTAATAATCATATTATTATTAGAAGTTAATACTTTGAAATTAAAAGATTCTATTAAAATACTCAACCAAATTAACCCTCCAATTAATGTGCATTTTACTGGCTTCTCATCCAAAAAAAAAAAAAAAAAAAAAAAAAAAAAAAAAAAAAAAAAAAACCCTCTTTAAACGGATTTTTGCATTTCCACTTTTGCTCATCTTGAAAGACGGAAATACCTTCCATGTGTTCATTTTTCTTAACCCTGCACGTCACCAACCTTTTTGAGATTTTTTTTTTTTTTTTTTTTAATTTTTATTATACAATTTAATTTTGACATAATATCAATTTAATGTAATACAATTGAACCTATTAACTTAATAAAATTAATAATACAAAATTACAAATAATTGATCCATTACTCAGTTCCAGTACACGTTCACCCATCTGAAAATCTGAATCTCATATTTTTC
This sequence comes from Forsythia viridissima, assembly GCA_030279155.1. Classification (NCBI taxonomy): domain Eukaryota; kingdom Viridiplantae; phylum Streptophyta; class Magnoliopsida; order Lamiales; family Oleaceae; genus Forsythia; species Forsythia viridissima. The sequence continues at coordinate 3,564,892 of CM059033.1, forward strand.
ATCATTTACGACATTCTAATATCTATAAATTTCTTCCAAATCATCATATTTTAATTTCTCCCAAATTTTTAAATCTAATTATTAAATTTTACCATAAAATCTTCAATTACTAGGTCACCGTAAAAATCAAGACGACATACAAGACGCTGAAACATGAGACAAATTTCATGCACGTCACTCTACTGACAAATTCTTTAAGATAATAAAAAATAGTAAAATAAGTTATTTTTTTTATATAAAAAATAATACTAATAATAAAGGCACTTTGTTTGTAAATGTAGATCGTGTTCAATTGATTTTTTTTTTTTTTAGCTTTAGTGATATTTAATTTTATTTGTATACCGGGTCATCTTATTTTAGAATATAATTTTGTAGAAGGTAACGTGAACAATAAGAGTTTGATATTTGTTTATTTTGTGGACTTATTTTAAACGTTGCACATTAATAGTCTAAGTTATATATTTTTTTAAAGGAAAACTAACATATTGATACGGAATCAGAGTCAAATAAAAAAAATATCGATATTTCAAAAAATATATATATTTCAAAAAATCGCTAAATACAAGTTGTGTATTGTATGTTTACTTCTTGATCAGGTAATGTCGATATTGAATAAAATAATGGAAGGCTTTGGAGTCATTTCAGACACAAATCGAAAGTTCTTTTTTTTCTTGAAAATGTTTTTTAATTTTGTGGGACTTTCATGCATTCAAAATTTATTTGTATTTATTTATTTATTTATTTTGTCTCTTGTCATTTGTAATTATTGCCATGATAGATTTTGAGCCATAATTATTTAAACTTCTCACTCTCACTTACAAATATTGTAATATTTTTTATATTGATTTCTGGTATAAAAACTTTGGATTTATTATAAGTGTTTTTAATTGCCACATAGACATTGAATCAAATGATTTATTAGTCAAACTCATTTAATCAATCATTCAATCTCACCGTTTAGTATGTGATTCTATATTTTATTGATTGTATGACAAATTATATTGTTGATTATTGACAACGTGATATAGACGTTGGTTTCTAGCCTCTGACATTATAACTTATAAATAATATTATTTATATTATATAACATGATACAAATAGAAAGTTCTAACAATAAAGGGAGAGGAAAATGAGAAACAAATTGAGATTTGATGTCGAAATTGGACGTGAATCTAAGATGAGAGGAAAATTTCGAGTTCTGTCCAGAAAACGCAATTCTTTGATTTCTTGCCCATGTGAGTTGCGTGTGCCAAGTTGACAGGGAAAATGGACAGAAACCGTCTATAGGGATTGATGCCAACAAAATGTGAAAGGTTGAGGATATGGGTGAAAAAAAAAAAGAAGAAGAAGAAGAAGAATTGGGATAAAAGTTCCAAAATGTCAAAAGTTGGGGATGACTGCCACAATTTACCCTAATTGTTGTATTAATTTGTGCAAATTGGAATCTTGATTATTGCAGGCATCCTTAATATGTTTAATCCTGCAAGATTAATTGTAAGTGTAAATGTAATTGTTTTGTAATGTGTATTAAGACATTCTAATCGAAGTCAATTTATTTATTTATTTATTTATTTTTATTTATTTATTTTTTTTTTTTTTTAACATTTAGGAAGTTATAATAATACTAGTTTTTAGCTATGTGCGTTGCACGTACGTGAAAAATGTAGGAAAAAATTTTAAGTTTAAAATGTAATTGAAATGAAAATTAAAAAAAATATGAAATTAAAATTTTTAAACAGATTGGTTTTCTATTTTTGTGTTTAAAATACCGAATCGCATATGTCATGTTTTCCATATTGAATTTCAGGGAGAAAAATGAATTAAAAAAAAAATTGGTTTTCCCATTTTTTTCTGTTGGAAAAACTGACAAAAAAAAGAAAAAAGGATATATGTTGGAAAACCGATACATTGAAAAAAGGAAAAAAAAAATAATTTAAAAGAACGATTCCCAACACTGAAATTGGAAAACCGAGTTCATTTTTATGGTGTGTTTGATTTTGATTAAAATCAGATTTTTTTGATAAAAATTGATAAACGTTGTTGAAAAGTGTAATTGAAAAGTTGTATGATCATAAATATGTAGTTAAAATTAATTGTTAATTTTAACTTTAATCTTTTAACAAAATCAAAATTAAAAACAAACGATTTCTTAATCATAATTTCCCACCTACCTAATTTTAACTTTAATCTTTTAACAAAATCAAAATTAAAAACAAACGATTTCTTAATCATAATTTCCCACCTACGCAAAACCACACCCTCATCACCACTATACTACCTAATTCAGCATTTAAACCAAACCTACCCTCCTCCCCAACATAATTATTCCCCCACCTCGAAACCTCCCACCCCGTCCCCAACATAATTATTTATTCCCACCTACCCAAACCTCCCTACCTTTCCCCAACATAATTATTTCTTCCTACCTACTCAAACTGATTTGCGAGGTAGACAATTATAGTTTAGTGATAAATTAGTTAATCAATTTCTTTTAAATGTGGTACATACCAATAAAGCAAATGAGGTTTGATTTAGAGTAAATAGCTAATTAGTTAAATTCAAGATCCAAGAATATTGTTTAATAATTGGATTGTTGTGTCATAATAATCATAATAATTTGACTACATTCAAATTATTGGAGAAGCATAGATTTCGTAGGAGGTGGCTTAATAATTGTCACATATATCATTGAATGAACTGGGACTGCTTTTATTAGTTATGATCATGAAAAAGATAAGTATAAGTTAGGATTGACTTTACTTATAAAAAGAGTTTTAAGGCCCATGGATAGGAAAAAAAATAAATATAGGAACACTATCATTAGTAGAAAATTTGGACGTATGTTATGAATATCAATGGGGACGACATTCTTTTTCACACTCCTTTGTTCTTTATTAACCTCTTGGGAGCGTCGGACAGCAAAGGCAAGTGATAAAAGTGGTGAGATTTTGAACTATACCATATATAGTTTTCTCCTTGTATTTTAGGTTTATTCTTTTAATCTATTGTAGATTATATTATTTTGGTAAGTTTTATGTTTTATTTATATTATTTACATATATGGATCTACGAGTCATGTCTTCAAATAGGTCAAACATTTGCTAAGAAATTGCAAAATACGTTTCCACATATTTTGAACTGAGATGCACAACATCAGATACGAGGAAGTACTATTTCTGATTTTTTTCAAGTCTACTCAAGTTTGTTAATACATTTTAAAATTATGTAGAATAATTGTTGTATGTTTATGTAAAAATTGTTACAATTTTTATTTTGTTTTAGATTGCGATTCTGTCAATACTTCAACCAACTGAAGAAGAAGCAGAACAATCATGTGTTTATACAATTGTTTTATCAGAAGACACAATAGATGCTTGTCTTGATGCTGTTGTGCACCAATTTGTGTATGGGGGGCAACAATTTGATCAAATTGGGGAAGAAATAGAACAAGTGAACTAACAAAATATAGCCAAACTAGTTGAACCAATTGTACAATCGGACTATAGAAATGTTGTTGATTATTATAGTTGGTTGTCATATCTATCTTATAAGTTACCTAGGGATAAATGACTTGCATCAAATGTTCCTTATATGGATTACGCACCTGAAGAAAACATTTCCATCCCCGAAGAAAACATCCCTGAAGGTCATTCAGGTTACGAGTATGTTTATTCTGATGATTATGTTACTAATGAACATTTAAGTTCATTATTTGTTGAGCAACGAGCTTACTTTGATCATCAACTTGCTAGCACAAGAGATTAGCAACGTTCGTACGTTGATCATGAACTTGTTAGTACAAGAGATGAGTTATTGGATCGGTTTGATCATCTAGAATATTTGGTATCTAGTAATAGTAGCAAATATGTAGATGATAAATATCATGAAATGCAGCAATACATAGATACAAAATTTAACTCATTTCAAGCTGAACATAGTGGTTTTTTTGGTACTCTAGATGATTTGCATAGAGAGATGCAAAGTTCTTTTGTACGATTCAGATAATGTTTGAGAGGATTATGGTCGACAAATATACCACTGGTGGTGGTAGTGATGAAATGGAATGTGAAGAGGTCCCTGTTAACCCTATTGTTACCACCCGATTTTGGTAAGACTTCCACGTCAGCAAAGTTCTAGTAAAAGTCTCATCTAGGCCTAATTCAGGTCTCGCTAAGACCATATCGGCCCAGCAAGTGCCTTCTAGATTCATGAAGGTCCATAGACTCGGCGAAGGCCTCAAGGGCCTCGTAAATTTTCAGAAGGCCTCAGAGGCCCGTCGAACATCTTAGCATTCTTAAATCAGAGTATTGCGAGGCCCATGAATGACTTCGACACTTATGGCCGACCTAGAGAGCCTCGCCGAGCTTCGTATTTATTATAGTCCGCATATAATCCGATATTTTTGGACAATTAAAAGGATATCTCAAGGAAAATTGTGTTTGGTTGTCACAAGGAAACCATATCCCAATCCAATACAATCGGAAACACAATCTTAGAGATTGAGAGAGATTATGATGCAATCTCGAAAGATCATGGTGAGATTGGAACCTACCTTATCTGATAAGGAAAGAGAATACCAACAAAATTCTAATTGATTACTTCCCTGAATCAATTAGGATTTTTCCCTTATAAATGTCATATTCCAGTTATTCAAATGTACGCATTCTTTAGTACGCATATTTTTATGATGCTCTTTTTACACTCGAATTCCACCCGTAAACTTTGCTCAAATCTATGTCTGCTTGTCTCTCCGACACCCAATTACCTTCACCCCCGCGTATTATTCTTATATCGGTAGTTGACTTAATCGTCGGAGTACCAACGATCGCCATACCCTTTTTTCTTGGAGATCTTGGTGTCTAACAGTTGTCCGGGTGTGCAGATAACATATAGGTTGGCAGAGTAGTGACTGGAGATCTGTTGACACGTAGACGGTGCAGGTTCTGATGTCAACAGATTGGCGTCGTCTGTGAGAATCGAAAAACATTACACGACCTAAAACTTGTGGTAAAAATGTATTTTCTACCAGGAAAAGTATGGCAACCGAACACTCCATGGAAGAAGAAGTATCATATGGACTTGCGGCAAGAAACCGTTCAAGATTTCCAGAACGTAACTCGCCGCAAGAGGAGAAGACAACGATAGAAGCAGATAGTCAAGTAAGAGAACTAGGACCTGAAGCTGGACAATGCCCCGGATGAAGGCAGCGCTTGAACTGTTGGAGAATCAATCTCTCCAACATGGATCTAAGTGTAGCCGTGTCCGGCGAAGCCCATCGAGGTCCAGTTCTATCGAAAGCCGTCGATCTAAAGATGATTTACTAATCCTCAATGGACAAAATCCCAAAAACCAGAAGAGACCTCGTGCCTCATGAGTGGAGAAGCCAGTCGCCTCTACCAGCATATTCGACAGGTTGGGGTCCGGGTCGTATGTAACTCGACCTTAATCGTTGAGTAACCGGCGTAGCGTGCCTAGCGATGACCACCAAGAGAAGAGAATGGACTCTATGGCTGCGGATGAGAGGCCCGAAGATGAAAGACCAAAATGGTCGTGCGACCTTGACGATGACGACGAGGACTTTCTATTTTCCAAATAGTTGAAGGCTAGAGAACTCTCCGCATGGTTCAAAATGCCTCATATGGAGAAATATAACAGGAGAGATGATCCCACAGATTCCATTGGAGGTTCGTCTTCTAAAGGCCTTCGTCCTCATTTAATACTTCTTCTTACAGTTTCACGCCTGCCATAAATAATAAGCTTGGACTTGGGGGACTATTGTTACCACTCGATTTTGGTAAGACTTCCACGTCAGCAAAGTTCTAGTAAAAGTCCTATCTAGACCTAATTCAGGCCTCGCTAAGGCCATATTGGCCCAACAAGAGCTTTCTAGATTCATGAAAGTCCCATAGACTCGGCAAAGGCCTCAAGGGCCTCGTAAATTTTCAGAAGGCCTCAGAGGCCTATTGAATATCTTAGCATTCTTGAATATTCTTGAATCAGAGTATTGCGAGGCCCATGAAGGGCCTCGACATTTATGGCTGACCAGAGAGCCTCGCTGAGCTTCGTATTTATTATAGTCCGCATATAATTCGATATTTTTGGACAATTAAAAGGATATCTCAAGGAAGATTGTGTTTGGTTGTTACAAGGAAACCATATCCCAATCCAATACAATCGGCAATACAATTTTAGAGATTGAGAGAGATTATGATGCAATCTTAGAAGATCACGGCGAGATTGGAACCTACCTTATCTGATAAGGAAAGAGAATCCCAACAAAATTCTAATTGATTGCTTCCCTGAATCAATTAGGATTTTCTCCCTATAAATATCATATTCCGGTTATTCTAAGATACGCATTCTTTAGTACGCATATTTTTATGACGCTCTTTTTACACTCGAATTCCACCCGTAAACTCTGCTCAAATCTCTGCCTACTTGTCTCTCCCACACCCAATTACCTTTGCCCACCACGTATTATTCTTATACCGGCAGTTGACTTGATTGTCAGAGTACCAACGATCGCTGGACCTTTTTTTTCTAGAGATCTTGGTGATTCACGATTGTTCGAATGTGCAGGTAACATACAGGTTGTCAGAAGAGTGACTGAAGACCTGTTGACATGTGGATGGTGTAGGTTTCGACGTCAACACCTATAGTACATCACCGAGGCGGGAAGCAAATTGTAGCCTCCTCATCTAGTTCTGTTGATATTCCGATATTATGTAATATCGATAAATGAAATGAAGGTGATTTTGTTGGTTGGATGTATCGTGCAAAGCATGGGTAAGTTATAAAAGTTATAATGTTCGATATGATTATTTATGTTATCTATTTTATTTATCTAATATATGATTGTTTGTAATGTACAGAGATGTTGTAGAATTGCCAGGTGGTCACATGTTGACAAAACAGAGGTTACAAAATATTAGCAAGCCTGAATTTCCACTAGAGTCTAGGGTAAAAAATATTTATATTGTTTGATTTAAAATGTATATTAAATGGTAATGAATTGTGCTTATATTATTACATTTGTGTGTAAGGATTTAGACAATGCAATGTTCTTGATAAGAGCAAGAGCTCTTAATTTTAAAGACATATTTTCACAAAGTTATGCAGTTTTGGACACTTGTTTTGGAGCACTTCTTCGATCTGTTTGGGCTAAAATGTTGGATCCCAAAAGACAATTTGTGCAACATGTTGAGGCTAACCACTGTATTTTAGTGCAAGGATAAGTATATGTTACTATTCCTAAAAATTGTGCAAAAAAATGGGAAGTCTACGATCATTTATTGTGGCCATATTTGATCGAAAATAAATTTTGGGTCCTCTTCCATGTTGATTTAAAAGTTTGGAGGTTGACAGTCATCGACAATAATCGGGGTTTTTACGGTGATGCGATTATATATATTCCCATGTTCTTCTATGTATTAATATTATTCCAGACATGATTCAGAAGTATGTATCTTCTGATAGACCAGATCTTAAGAGGAAGAAGAATAATGAGCCATTAGAATACTGGAGAAAGTCATCTTTTGATATACCGCAACTTTGAAGATATGGGTAATCAATTCAAATGATTTATTACATTTTTAATGATATTCTGTGTATACTTATAACATTTTTAATGATATTTGTGATCAAAAAATACGTGGAGTGTTTTCTAGCTAGCATACTCTAGATGCTATTAAAGAGGATACAATAAAAATCTATAGGCGAAAATTTATGCTTGATTTTTTTCACAATAAATTTTTCTTTTTCCCAAATGAAAAAAGTTAAATGTTTCTGTTTATTTCTTTAATTTAGTGTGTTGTAGGGATATTGCTTCAAGTAGGCTGTGATAATGCACAATGTAACCATTTTGAATATTTGCTTTTCTTGGTGATGATATAAATAATGACAGTTGCTGTATGTTATTTATTTATGGTGACACGCCCGCCTCAAAGACTCGCCTGCCTCATCAGCTTGCCCACCTCGTTGGTATCATGAGCACACTTCTGACAGATAGACTGCACTACCCAACTATCATCAGATTAGTTAGACGGGCAACCCATGGAATGATAGTTACCACCAGTTATTGAGAAGATCAAACATCCCTCATTAACTCCTAATAATGAGAGAGATGAATGGACACCCGTTATCAAACGAGGAAGATGAAAGGATACCATTACCAAATGAAGGAGATGAAAGGACACCCGTCATCAATAATTGCAGGCCATTCCTATAAATAGAGGCCAACCCCCAAGTAAAAAGAGGACACACAATTCACATACACTCCATATTGTTATTCTGTATATATGTTTTAATCATATACTGATTATCACACCGGAGTGGCCACGGGGGAAAAAGCCCCGCCTCTTTTTGCAGGTCTCCACCACTGTCGCCGCCGTGCTCAGAGGAGGAGAATTTCATTTATCATCAATTGGCGCTGTCTGTGGGAAACGCACAAAAAGTTATGGCTCGAACCAAAAGAGCTAGGAATGTAACCGCCCCACCAGCCCCTATCGGGGATGTAGGCACCGAGTCCAACGCCGCCACTAATCACCCACAACCAGAATTTGCCTCTGCCGCTCAACTTGCAGCACTGCAAGCTCAGGTGGTGGCTTTAACGACTCTACTCCAAGATCAGAATGCTGTGGTTTCTCAGCCACTGCATGGTCCTAACCCTCTGCCGGTAGGACCTTCACTACCAGGAGTTCTGCCCCATGGTCCTAGCCCTCCACCGATAAGGTCCTCATCGCTAGGGACTCATCCCCAGACTTCTAACCTTCCAACAATGGAAATACCGCCAACGGCAGCTCCATTGCAGGCTCTAGTTTCTTTAACTCCACCTTCCGCACCCCACTTCCATTCATTGACATCTGGCCCAAATCCATATGGAGGACAACCGTCATGGATGCCCACGCCTACGCTGGTTGAGACACCAGTGTTAAGCCTGGAACAGAGATTAGAAGAAATGATGGGCCGCCAAATAGCTGAAGCTATGTCCAATAAAAGTAGTAAGCAACAATCCATGGTGTTGGAAGAAGACCTTTTTTCCCTAGAAGTGATGACAGTCCCCTTGCCACGAGACTTCAAGCAGCCAAAGATGGAGAAATATGACGGATCATCTGATCCTGTCGATCACCTCAGGGTTTTTGTTGACTTGATGAAGTTGCAAGCTACCCCAGATGCGATTATGTGCAGGGCTTTTCCTCCAACGCTTAGGCGTGAGGCCAAGGACTGGGTAGCCACTCTTCTCCCAAATTCAATCCGTACATTTGACAATTTTTTCAAGAGTTTTGCTAGCCATTTTGCTAGCAGCAAACGTGTTAAGAAAACTGCCATCAGTCTTATGCAATTGACACAGGACAATGATGAACTGCTAAAAGATTTTATTGCCCGGTTCAATAGAGCAACTTTGGGAATCAAAGATCTGCAGATGTCTGCTGTAGTCACTGCCATGATGAGTGGAACTAGAAGTCATTCTTTCAAGATGTCACTCTCCAAAAACCCGACGAATACGATGCATGAGTTACTCAATAGAGGAGATAAGTATGTGGACGCTGAAAAAGCTTATCTCATTACCAAGGGTATGAAAGATCGAAATAAACATGAGTATAACAAAATGAAGATTCAGGACGAGCTCGAACCTCAAAATAATAGAGGCAAGCTCACCCAATACGAGGCAACATTACCCAAGTCGAGGTAAGTCAACCAGACAAGCTCACCCAGAAAGTCGAGCTAAAAAAAAAAATTAGGTGAGCTCACTAGGCCGACGACCTCGCCCAGGCGGGCGATGACCTCGGCCAAAAAAAAAAATTTTAGGCAAGCTCACTAGGCGGGCGGGTGAACTCCAAGCGGGCAGTGACCTCGGCCAGAAAGAAATTTTTTTTTTTGATGAACAAGTGCATTAGATTACTTCTACTTTTCATTAACGATAATCTATAAAAAGTAGAGGAGCTTATAAGGTGAGCTGTCCAGAAATAAGACAGCTACTGCTATTTGAAAAATAAGGCCAGCTGCCCAAAAATAATGACAGCTACTGCTGTCTGAAAAACAAGGCCAGATGCCCAAAAACAATTACAGCTGCTACTATCTGAAAAACAAGGCCGATTAGCCTCTATCCAAAAATCAAGGCGATGAACCTATATTTAAAAATCAAGGTGATAGCCACCATTGAAAAATAAGGCAATAAGCCTATATTTAAAAATCAAGGTAGTAGCCACTATTTAAAAATCAAGGTGATAGCCACCATTGAAAAATAAGGCGATGAGCTTTTCTTTAAAAATCAAGACGATGAGTCTCTATCTGAAAATCAAGGCGATGAGCCTCTGATTAAAAATCAAGGCAATGAGCCTCTATAAAAAAGGCGATTAGCCTCTGCCCGATAAACAAGGCGATGAGCCTCTGCCCGAAAAACAAGGTGATTAGCCTCTGCCCGATAAACAAGGCAATGAGCCTCCTCTGTTTAAAAATTAAGGCAATAAACCTCTGTCAGAAATACAAGGCGATGAGCTTCTGTCTGAAGAAGTTAGAGAATAATAGGTGCAGTAGATTATTTCTACTTCCCATTAACAACAGTATATGAAAAGTGGTCTATGGGAAGTAGAGGGGCTTATGATGATATAAATAATGACAATTACTGTATGTTATTTATCTATGGTGACACGCCCGCCTTAAAGACTCGCCTACCTCACCAGCTTGCCCACCTCGTTGGTATCATGAGCACACTTCTAACAGATAGACTGCACTACCCAACTATCATCAGATTAGCTAGACAGGCAACCCATGGAATGACAGTTACCACCAGTTATTGGGAAGATGAAACATCCCTCATTAACTCCTAATAATGAGGAAGATGAAGGGACACCCGTTATCAAACGAGGAAGATGAAAGGATACCCTTACCAAATGAGGGAGATGAAGGGACACCCATCATCAATAACTGCAGGCCATCCCTATAAATAGAGGCCAACCCCCCAAGTAAAAAGAGGACACACAATTCACATACACTCCATATTGTTATTCTGCATATATGTTTTAATCATATACTGATTATCACACCGGAGTGGCCACGGGAGAAAAAGCCCCGCCTCCTTTTGCAGGTCTCCACCACTGTCGCCGCCGTGCTTGGAGGAGGAGAATTTCATTTATCATCACTTGGTAATATAATTTGTATATTGATGTTGTATGAATTGTAAATCGAGTTACTGATTTGAATAGGGTTCCAATGACGCAACATGTATTTGTTTAATTGGATGGAATGTTTAAATGATCTTCTTGAGATTAATATTGTATTGAAATTATTACAGAATTATCAGAATTAGAGAAGCTGTGAGGATTGAAAATCAGAAATGATAAGTTTGAAGTTAAAAACAACTTAGATTTTTTTTTTTCAGAAATGATTGTGATAACTAAAATTTAACAGAATTTATTTCCTCGGCCAATGAATCTTATTCTTTGAGTGGAATTCTAAATTTAGGGGGGTGATCTCCTGCCCCTGGGGGGCAGGATAATATCACCCACCTGCTAAAGTGTCAGCAAGTTGGTGGTTAGTGTTAAACTAATTTTTTAACACTAACCACCCACCTGCTGACACCTCAGCAGGTGGGTGATGATATCCTGCCCCCCAGGGGCAGGAGATTATTACGATTATTTTAACACTAACCACCCACCTGCTGACACCTTAACAGGTGGGTGATGATATCCTACCCCCCAGGGGCAGGAGGTTATTACCATCTAAACTTAATAATCTGATTTAGAGCATTGCTTTTTCCATGACACACTAGCCTCTCACACATCCAAACCAGCGTACAGAATGTAAAACCAAATTTGCACTATCAAAGGCCATCGGTGTTGAATCAATTGAACAATTTGAAGAAACAACCAATCCAACAAAAGTGAGAATTATAAATCTGGCCTGATTCATCCATGAGCTCTAGGCTCACTATAAGAAAGCTTCTTACTGCACATGATAATCTGATTTGGAAAGCGTAAAAATTGATTTGGAAGAAATGAAAGAAAAGAAAAAGAAAGGGAGAGACGAAATACAAGGATGAGAATTAATTGGACATCTATCGCTTATCTTTTATCTCTAGTATCTATGTAAAATAATGTTGGATGGGAGAGATGTAGATTTTGTTGGAAATTGGTTTAAAATATCGAGAAATTGACTAAGTGTTTAAAAATACTTAAAGTGATTTCGTGTTAACTTGGCCAAAATATACATACCCGACCCAATCCGTTTAGGCAAAATAGTTTGTCACTTCGCCGCATCGGGAAAACGGTTGCCCCCGAAAGAGAATTCAAATTCTCTGCATGTGTTGAAGGGTATATTTGACATCTCGAAACCAATATCGAATGAATGAAAAATTACGGAAAAAGACATTTTTTGGGTCAAGTTTTGACCATGCGATCGCATGGGTATTTCCACCTGCGATCGCAAACTACCTAAATTTTAAGCAGAACGTTTTTTGGGCCTTCCATGCGATCGCATGAGGCAAAGGTTAAACTGGATCAAGTTCTGTTCTCAAATTTGTACCTTGCGATCGCAGCATGGTAAAACCATGCGATCGCATAGGTTTACGCGAACAGAAATGTCTTTTTGAAGGGTTGCACGATTTAGTTCCATTCCTTTTCGTTTTCAACCGACCTTCAACGTTAAAAAGGGACTCTGGACGTCCATTTACTATATGCAAACACTAAGAACTCATATTTCATCATTCTTGAACCATAATTATTGCATTTTAGTTGCATAAAATTCTGGTTTCATTTCATTTCCATCTTTGGAGTACAAAGACCATTCCGATTCGCTGTGCTTGTATTTTGAAGTGTTTCAAACACAAGTAAAAAGTCGTTGTATCTTGGGAGTTGATTGCCATAACCGTAAGCACCGTTGCAGGGCAAATTCGACTTAAGGACAAAGTGTTCAACACTTGTCTCGGCTTGAATATCATCCTTTTCATTCCGTTCATTTTGATTGTTTTGGAGTCATTTACACATAAATCTGTTGAAATCTGCCAGACATTTTGGTCGTAAAATTTATTAGCAATGGTTGTCAAGAACCATCATGTTGTACCTAGGCAAACCTTTCCCAGCTAACTTGCATCAAATTTTGTCTAGCTCCAATATTGAAGTAAAACTCCAGTTTAGCCTTATTAGACTAAAGACTCCCACAAGCTTTCATTTCATTTTCTGATCTTCAACTAACAAATAAAATAGCTCAAATTTTCAGACATCAGATTTGTACTTCCGCTGCTTTTGTAGGGGTATGCCATTGCAAAGATCAACTCAATTGTTTGGCGATGTTGAATGATTTATAGGCAAAAGATGTATATAAACTATCTTAAAATGGATTAACTCCATTAAATAGCAAGCTTATTGTACTCGTCATGATTTGGGTGAACTTTATAGTCTTTCATCTCACGCAACAAATTCACGGCCGCATATTTTTCAAAATTACAGAATCCATGAATGAATGTATAATAAGTAACACGACTCAGCTTAGACTGCTTCTTTTTGGCTTCATCAAAAAACTTGCATGCTTCCTCCATTGATCTACCCTTTGCATAACTACTCATAATGAAACTGTAAATATAGCCAATATCTTATAAGAAAGAAAATGATGTATACATAGGGTGTTTGCAATGATATCAACGATGACTCAAATCATTACTTGGACAAAAAAAAAGAAGAGTATGTATTTCCAAAAATAATTTAATCTTTTTTTGGTAAATTGCCACATATAAAATTAAGCACAACTTTGCGCTTTTTTGGAAGAAAAAAATTATTTGTTGAGTATTACCGAGTTACTCGAGTTGCTCGACGACGCTACTCTCATTAAAATAAAAATTAAATTAGTGAAAATAATCAAAATAATACAAAATTAGAATTGGACGCAAAAAATTAGAAAAAGATCGAGTGTTTTCCTAGTGAAAATTTTGTATTAAATATAAATTAAAATTTTTAGTTTGATTTGTTTTGTTGAGAAATGGATTATTTGTGTGAAGACTAAAAGTAAAATGATTTAAATTTAATCACAGCAAAAAAATGTGGAGCAACTCAACAAAAATGATTGTTGAGTTGGTCGACAATCTTATTATTGTCGAGCAACATGACAATCTATCTAAGATTGTTGACAAAGTTTTAGCTGCTCATATTCGCGCTCAAGTTTTAGCTGCTCTGCTCATATTCGCGTTCATAGTAAGTATATTTTTGAATATGCCTTTTTGTAGAAAAGAAAAATTATAAGCAACTCAGACAATAATTGCCAAGCAACAATGTATCACAATTGAGCAACTCAACAATAAGCCTCCCATGCCAAACCTGCAAATCAATCTCGAAATGACTGATGGGATAGCCTGCCAATGCGGCTTGTCACAATCATAGCCCCTTAATTTGCGGCTAAAAGGGACCTCTTCATAAATGCTAATAATGGGACAGCCAAGATGTGACTCGAACTCTCCGGATCGATTCACGTGTCACGCATCCAAGATGAACAATCTAGTAGAATTTGCCTATAGATACCAAACTCATTTTCACAAGAAAGTGATATTGAATTTATTACTCTTACAAGGAAAAGTCCTCTGACGAATATTTTCTAAGTGTTTATCACCGCTGCACCTGTGAGATTATTAGTTAGAGGCCTTCAAGCTGTCACTTCTACCATAGTGTATTCCCTCTTATCATTTGGATCATATTTATCCATCCCTAGGTATATCTACGTGGTTGAATAGATATACGTGGTTGAATAAATTACGCAGCGATCCAAGTGTACGAAGAAATACACGTGGAAGGAAAAGGCGTGAGGTTCATATTGACTGCCATTTTTAGGGGTCTAACATATTTAATTAGTAAGGTTGACCAGATGCGGCAACGACGTGTAGGGGTGGGCATGGGTTGGGTTGATTCGATTTGGGGCCCAACCCGAAATCGAACCGACCACTTCGATTTGGCTATTATCTCAAACCAAACCAACCCGCCTTGTAGGGCTAGCCCTGGCCCTAGGCGGCCAGGCAATCGCCTAGGGCCCCTAGCCATGCAGGGCCCAATTTTGGCCCCCTTTTTTTTTTTTTTTTTAAATAAAGATCAACCTATTTAAATATGAAATAAGTCTAAATAGAAAATAAATTCAAATCTAACATACATTATCCATCTTAATCTAGTTATTAAATTGTAGACTATGTAATTTTCTTTTTAAACATCATTTTAGACATTTTTATCTTGAATAAAAACGATTTTTCAAATTGTTAGGATTTTAAAAATAAATAAAAGGGCAAAGAATAAAGAACATAAAGATTTATATAGTCCTATAAAAAATGATGATTTTTGTTTACAATAGATTAGTTCTATATATAATAACACAATGAAAGTTTTCTAATTATAATGAAAATATAAGGCAAAATTTTGAAAAACACCTCAGGAGGGGGGCCACCTGTCCCCCTTCCAACCCCCACGGCGACCTTACCGCGAAGATCGATCCGCGTTCAGCTCTGCGTAATGCAACATATTAAGTTCCACATCTTAACACAAATTCTAATCATTTTTTAATTGTCTCTCAAAAATTTATAATTTAAAAATATCTCAATATATTAAGGGCCCCATTTTAATTTTCGCCTAAGGCCCCCCAAATCTCAGGGCTGGCCCTGCCGCCTTGTTGGGTAAATCGATCTAAACCGAACCGACAGATCTAAACTTGCCTTGAGTCGGTTCGATTTCGTTTAGACGATTTGGGATTGTATTTGTATTCTAAAAAAAAAAAAAAAAAAATTCTCATTTCAAAATTTCTTTTGGACATGCAACATGTTATTTACAAAATACTTAAATATAACTCTCATTTACAAAATAATCAGTTATATACAACCTATTTTTGGACATGTTATTTAGAAAAATAACTCCCATTTCAAAATATGATCCTATATATTTGAATCAAAACTTGGTAAGTGGTAACAGATTAATCCAAAATATAATACGATCCAATATTAAAGTAAATTTGATCCACCACCACAAGTAGAAATAAACTATTACAGTTATCCAACAATCACAAATATTACAGTCATCCAAAGTTCCAAACTAAATAAATAGGAAATTAAAAATATTATTGTCACCCAAACTAATCAAAAACAAAGTTCAAATTCGGTTTGGTTCGGTATAACTCGATTTGGTTTGGTTTATTTGTCACAAACAAAACCTGAACCAAACCGAATTTATTTTTTAGCTTAGTAACCCAAACCCCGCCATGGTGTGAAAAACCAAACCAAATCGACTTCATTCGGATCAATTTGATCGGTTTGAGCGGTTTGACGGTTTGGATGCACACCCATAATGATGTGAACTCCCAGGGTATTATGTATCTTAAAACACACTTTTTGACTTATTAAGTGAACTTATTAGCTTAGCCAAACGTACTCCTCATGTTAAGTGAAACATGACCTAGGAAAATTATATGATTTAACATGGTTTTAACGTAACTCTGAGAGACGAGTTCACCAAACGAGTCTTGTTTTGCAGAGGTTCAGAAGCAACTAACAGACACACAGATACAACAGAAACATTAAACTTAGATAGACTATGTAGGAAAGAGAACCTGCGAGAGAGTCTGTCCTTGAAGGGATACCGATGAACAACGCTCCAACGAACAAACTGAGAGATAATCCAATATAAACCAAACAAGACCTCTGAAATAAACATCCCGATCCAAGCATATCTTCCAATCTCTCCTGTTCTTGGTATATACATTAATCTGTATAACCATATCAGAATTATACCCAACATTAAAGAAAATAGTTTGAAGGCAATTCTCCCTTTTGCTGTTTTCGTCGCAAACAAAGACAGATATTCATGTTTTGCACTCATCTTTACTCTCTCTCGTTCTCTCGTTCTCTCTTCTCTCTCTCTCTCTCTATATATATATATACATCTCTGCAGTGTCTTATGGCTGCGTATGGTCAAGATAGTGTGCTGTTTACGTTGAATGTAAGAATATTTGATGCGTCTTATTTATTTGAAGTATCTTCAAATAACTCCAAAAACATCATTATTGAATGAATCTGAACTCAATTACTGTATGGCCTTGTGTAAGAAAGAGGAAGAAATGGATACTCATTATTTGTCGACCAATCACAATTGTTGCTCAAAGACAAGGAAGAGAAGAAACAGAAAACAGCAAGCTTTTAATTGGTCTTTACTTTTATATATAACTAGTATATCATATGTCATCGTTTCAATTTAATTACCTGATTGGAGAAATAATATTTGTTACATTTTTATGGTTAATTTTACTTACGGTTACTGAAGTTACCTTTAAATTATAAAATAGTTACTGAAGTTCAAAAGTTTTAGTGATGGTCACTGAAGTTATAAATCCTTTCACTAATGGTCACTCTATTAAATTTATAATTTAAAATGGTGATGTGGAATGATGATGTGATATTTATTTATTGTATAATAGTATATGTATTTTATATAATATTCACTTCAGTCCCTATATTTTAATTAATTTCTTCAAAAATTGCATCTTAGGTCCTTAATCTTTTACATCTTTATAATTTGGTCCTCAAATTTTCAATTATCTTTTAGTTAAGTTCTCCAAAAATTGCATCTTAGGTTCTTCAACTTTTTACATCTTTACACTTTAGTCCCAAAATTTTCAATTATCTTTCAGTTAAGTCCTCTAAAAAATTACATCTTAGGTCATTCAACTTTTTACATCTTCAAACATTGATCCCTCAAATCCTTGATTTTCGTGGCCAAAATAAGTGTAATTTTAGTGGTCAAAATAAGTGCACTTTCAATTAAATCCTCGACTTAAAATACACTCGAATTTTTATATAAATGAACAAAATAATATAATTAAATAATAAACTATTTAGTGGTCAAAATAAATGTAAAATTCGTACTTATCACTTAGAGTTGACCACTAAAAGTAGACATTTTAGTGGTTAGACCCTATAATATTATTTTGCTCGTTTAGGTGAAAATTCGAGTGTAAAGTCAAGAATTTAATTAAAAGTGCACTCATTTTGGCAACTAAAATTACACTTATTTTGACCACTAAAATCAAGAATTTGAGGGACCAAAGTTTGAAGATGTAAAAAGTTGAAGGACCTAAGATGCAATTTTTAGAGGACTTAACTGAAAGATAATTGAAAATTTTGGGACCAAAGTTTGAAGATGTAAAAAGTTGAAGGACCTAATATGTAATTTTTGGAGGAATTAACTGAAAGATAATTAAAAATTTTGGGACCAAAGTGTAAAGATGTAAAAGATTAAGGAACTAAGATACAATTTTTGAAGGACTTAATTGAAATATATGGATTAAAGTGAATATTAAATAAAGTACATGTACTACTATGCAATAAATAAATGCCACATCATCATGCCACATCACGATTTTAAATTATAAATTTAATGGAGTGACCATTTGTGAAAGAATTTCTAACTTCAGTGACCATCACTGAAACTTTTGAACTTCAGTGACCATTTTGTAATTTGAAGGTAACTTCAGTGATCGTTGGTGAAATTAACCTCATTTTTATATATAAACATTAATTTCAGTAATTAAATTACACATAATAAGCATGTTGTTGATTATAATATATATATAATTAAGAAAAGAAAGCAATACTATTATAAAATTTGTGGTTCGTATAAATAGATCTTTAGTCTTCAAAGTATCTTTGGCAACAACCTCGCCAATGATTTTTTTTGTGTATATGTTAGTTTGTATTTAGCAAATTATTCAATAAATTTGACAACAAAATGTAATAACAATAAGAATATATAAGAAACATTGTGTGCGTAAAAAAAATATTTATGTTATCAAGTATTAACGAAAAATTCGATGTAATCGTGATTTGTCGAAGATAAAATATTATTGAAAGTCTTTAATTGAAAATGTGGTTGGGGAACCTATCATTGCATATCTTATAGATACGAGTCTTGCTCATGAAATTGATCTTGTACTTATAGCGGGTAGTTTTGTACTTCAAGTTATTGACCTCGACAATAAAATGTCGTATCACATAAAGAGCCACTTCTTGAAGCAAAGGCGTAAATGTATGTATTAACGATTGTTTTATGGATGCGTGAATACGCTCACCCTAGAAGCAACACGTAAATATAATTACAACAATTAAAAAAAAAATAGAATTGTATGAATTTTCAGAAAATGTAGAAATTAAAACAAAAAAAAATTATATAAATTTGTACTAAAAGACATACTACAGATAAATAAAATATACAATCTAAAAATTAGAAAATGTACAGTCTAAAATATTTCTAAATCATTATTGAAATTCACACACTATTAAATTGTAGTGAAAAATTTAAACCACAAAATAACAGCTAAGAAATGACAAATATAGTACAAAAAGTAAATTAAAATTATACAATAATAGTAAATATAAATAAAAACCAACAACAAATATTTAAATTATTTATGTAAAAATAAAAATGTGTATACACAACTGTTTTGTTTTTAAAAATGCGTATATGAAAACGCATATTTAATAAAGCATAATCATGTACTTACCAGAAGCTAGTTTTCAATGGGGCAGTGCAAAAAATAAAATAATATCGTGATCCAAAAGTGAATTAGGAATAAATCTCTTACATATAGCTCAAACACAATTGCACGCTTTACAAAACGAAGTATAATTCTTAGATGCACAATCACACGCAGACCGTTGCAGTGATGCCCCTTCAAAAATGTCAATTAAACTGTTTGAATACCATAGAGAATGCCAAAAGACGATTTTATTAAAAAAAAATGATAAGTTCAATTGTTAGTTTCTGAAAAGTTGTTGGATTTATTTATATTTGAGTGTATTTCACAAAGTTAAGTTAAAGGCATGTTCGGTAGTCATTTTTTCTCCCAAAAAATCTATTTTTTTCCCTACAATTTTTGACTTTTCAACATTTTTACACTACAAAAAAATTTGAAAAGTCAATAAAATACATAAAAAAATCATTTTTTTTCAAAAAAAATTACACTGAACATGCCCTAAACAAAAAAATAAAACAGTATCTGAACACAGTAAAAAAAGTAACAAAATTTAAAAGTACAAATAATTTACAGAAATGATTTAAAAAAAAAATAGGAAACAAATAAATTGTTTGAGTAGCACAAGGAAGCCCAAAAGACGGTTTCATAAAAAAATGAAGATGATAAGTTCAACGCGTTTCTGAAAAGTTGTTGTATTTATCATTTAATATTAAATTTTACACTTCATTTTTTCAGGAAAAAGAGAAAAAAAATATTAATAATAAACAATCAATGTGTGAAAGCAATTAAAAAATCTGAAAAGTTGTTGCATCGTATATAATATTAAATGTTACAATTCATTTTTTGTAAGAAAAAAAATAAATAAATAAATAATGTGTGAAACCAATTAAAGAATCTGAAAAATTGTTACATTTATAGTATATAATATTAATGTTACACTTCGTTTTTCGTAAGAAATAAATATAAACAATTAATGTGTGAAACTAATTAAAGAAAACAAACTCTTATACGGTATTTATGGTGGAACTTACTAAATCAATGTGTGAAACCAATTAAAGAAAACAAATTCCTATGCAGCATTTATGACGAAACTTATCAAATCTGAAAAGAAAAAATGGCAGAAAAATGTGTGTGTGAATTTTTTTACGATTATCCTATTATAATATATTTGTAGATTGACTACAAGAAATTCGAATGTTTAGTCACTTAATTATTATTTTTATTTTAATTACATGTCAGTTATATTAATGAAAATTTTGTTGTTACAGATTGTTACGCTCCAATCCCACATGGCAATCCACGTGGATAGAGTCAAAGAAAAATTATCTAGTTGTCTGCCACATGACACTCAGAGGCTGTTCCCATTTTGCCGAGGAAGTTTGTGAATGTTAAAGTTCTTTTTATACCAAGGCTGTTGGGGAAGACAAGGCTACTAAAGTCCGACCCCAAGAAGCGTGTTGAGGAAGCCTCCCATACCAAACCTGCAAATCAGTCTCGAAAGGACTGATGAGACAGCCAGCCAATGCGGCTTGTCACAATCATAGCCCCTTAGCTTGTGGCTGAAAGGGATCTCTTCATAAATGCTAATAATGGGACACCTAGGATGTGACTCAAGAATTCTCCGGATCGAACCATGTGTCACGCATCCAAGAGGGACAATCTAGTAAAATTTGCCTATAAATACCAAACTCATTTTCACAAGAAAGAGATGTTGAATTTATTACTCTTACAAGGAAAAGTCCTCTAACAAATATTTTCTAAGTGCTTATCACCACCTGAGATAATATTATTTAGAGGCCATTAAGCCGTCACTTCCACCATAGTGTATTCCCCCTTATCATTTGGATCATATTTATTCGTCCCTATGTATATCTACGTGGTTGAATAAATCACGCGGCGGTCCAAGTGTACGAAGATACACGTGGGAGGAAAAGGCGTGGGGTTTCTGTTGGCTGCCATTTTTAGGAGTCAACAAATTGGCACCGTTTGTAGGAAACCACACATTTAAGCACGAGTAAAACGTGACTAAAAGCCTAAGCTTTCTTAAACAAAAGAGTCTCCCTGAATAAGGGATCCACCAACCCATCGAAGAAAAGAATTAGTGGGAGCAATAATGATGAGAATCCAAGAAGGACCAGGCCTGCAACGGACGGAGAAACCCCGGCATGAGCAAGAGGCGATGAAGCCCATCGGAGAAGGCGTGGGATGAGGGCTCCCACCAACCTTAAGCGAGAAATGATGACCATGGCCGCCAACGTAACGCAACTAGCCCAACACCACGCCCAAATGCAAGGATATATCCAAATGATGTATGTACAAGGAGGGAACCGGCCTCATGGATCTGACCTAAACGATCCCAATGAAGAATAAGAAGTAAACAACGATCGTCCCCATGATTCTCAAGTCAGAGGAGAAACCTCGCGTGCTATGACATACATGGAAGATGCCAACCCCCCAGTAGGTGACAGAAGGCCTCAACCAACAATGTTTGCCAGTGTCTTTGAGAGATTAGGCGAACATGGACCCAGAAATGGGCCTCGGGAGCAGCCTCAGAGTTCTCCTAGAAATAGGCGGGAAAAGAAAGCGAAAGAGGCCAAGGCCAGGAGAGAATTTGACTTCCAGCCCTATCCGCATCATCAGCCCATGTACCAGCAGCCCCAATACTATGGAGATGACCAGCAAGCTCAGCGCCTCTCCTAATTCCCCCAAGAAATGGGCATCAGGAGAGAAAACCCGAAGCCAGCAAGGTCGTTTAAAATGGACGACGATGATGAGAACCTCCAATTCTCGGCCTAGATCAGGAATGCGTTCACCCCCACGAGTTTTGTGTGCCTAAAATCACCATTTACACTAGAAAGGGGGACCCTTTGGACCACGTAAACACGTACAAAATGGAGATGAGCCTCCAAAGAGCGACTCCAACCTTAAAATGCAGAGCCTTCCACCTTACCTTATCGGAGAGAGTAAATAGACGGTATAACAAGCTCGTCACCGAAAACATCTCCAGCTGGCCAGAGTTAAACAAGACATTCATCAACTACTTCTCATTGGGAAAACCTGCATCGACTCCGGTGCAACGCCTCTATGACATAAGGTAAGCCAAATTGGAACCGCTGCAGAGCTATCTAAGTTGTTTCAACAAAGAAATGCTCTTCTGCAAAAGAATATCCGATACTGAGGCTCTCTTTACTTTGAAAGGAGGATTAAACATGAATCTCTCATTCTGAAGAGATGTCCGCAACAAAAGTCCAGCCACCTTTGACCAATGGTGGAAATGATTACGAAGGAGATCACCAACGAAAACATGATCCTCCATAGAAACTGTGGAGGGGTGGCTCCCAACCCAGTGCCAGGAGTTGGTTATGGCACAGGCCAGGATAGGCACATTCCCCTACAGCATCATCGTTGGAGGGATTATCCCGCTGACCCTAACTCAGGAATGAGTTATGTGGCATCTGCACAAGAGGGTATACTGCCTCTACATTCATTTCTAGGAGCTTCAGGCTCCATTGCTAGATCCTACAACTATGGGATAGCCTCCCAACATATTATGAGGCGGTGACCAGCGCACAACCGGTGCATCCTCTCCATTATGAGACCTCCACAAGCTATTGTCGAATCCACCAGAGCTATGGTCATAGAACAGAAGAGTGTCGCAATGTGGAGAACTTAGCAAACAAAAAAAAATCCAATCCTAGGCTAAGACGTGGATCGAATCTCAGGCACGGAGACCGAACCTCGATGAGGGATCGTCTACCGTCGTTCCATGATAGGCACCCCAGCAATGGAATAGGAGGCCATTAGGCCAAGAACAACAAAGAATGCATAATTCTAATAGTCTAGCAAGGCAACCTCAATTAGAGGAAAGCCCAGAGCAGCGCTTAATCAAGGGTCCTGAAAAGGCCCTCATCCGGGAAATAGAGACCATCGAGGATCCTTCATAGAATTCTTGGTAGTAGACAGAAGGTCAGCCTACCATGGCGTTCTAGGCCGACCAGCCCTAAAAGAACTTTGGGTCATAATGTCTATTCACTACCTCTGCATGAAATTTTCCATTGAGGGAGGCATAGCCACTGTGTGAGGCAACCAGCCTGAGGCTATAAAATACTATAGGAATGCCTTGAGAAAGGCATGAAAGAAGAAAATAAACATGACGTTCCTAGATGTTGAAATGACAAAAGCCTCGGAAGAGGCACCAGGAGATATCACAATGGAAGAAGCTACATCCCCCGAGGACATCGACCCTAGGATAACGGGACCTGACTTCTAGACTTCATCAGTCGAGGAGTTGGAAAGCTTCGCGGCAGATCTTAGTGATCCAACGAGGAGGCTCCAAGTAGAAAATGAACTCCTCGAAGAATCCAATGAAGCCCTGAAAAGGTTCCTCCGCCAAAACTTCGATGTTTTCACATAGAAACACGAGGACATAGTTGGGATCGACCCAAAGGTAAGTTGTCAACGGATCAATGTCGATTCTAAGTTTTTGTCACACTGGAAAAATACGAGGCCCTAAAGGAAGTTGGAAAACTCTTACAAAGCAACTTCATCTGGGAAGCCTGCTATCCGAAGTGGGTCTCCAATCCGATTCTGGTGAAGAAGCCAGGTGGAAAAATGAGAATTTGTATAGATGTTTCCACCTTAACCAGGCGTGCCTTAATGATAGCTTTCCATCTCCTCGGATTGATCAGCTAGTGGATGCCACTTCTAGGCATGAGATCCTAAGCTTCATGGATGTCTACTCAGGCTATAACCAGATCTCTATGTACCCACTAGACGAGGAGCACACATCGTTTGTAACGAACAATGGCCTCTACTGCTATAAAGTCATGCTTTTGGCTTAAAGAACATCGGGACAACATACCAGAGGCTCGTCAACAAAATGTTTGCTGACCAGCTTGGTTCTACCATGGAAGTCTACGTGGATGACATGCCGGTTAAAAGCTTGAAAACCAATGACCATGTGCAGCACATGGAAAAGACTTTCCAGATCCTCCGAGCTTACAGAATGAGGCTTAATCCTCTGAAATACATCTTCGGGGTTGCCTCTGGAAAGTTCCTAGGCTATATGGTGAACCAATGGATGATCGAGGCCAATCCGGAGAAGATTAAGACATTGATAGAAATGTAGTCGCCCAGTAGGCCAAATGATATGCAATGCCTCACTGAGAGAATGACAGCCCTTAGCAGGTTTGTCTCAAATGCTACAGATAAGTGCCTCTCATTCTTCAAAATCTTGAAAAGAGGTAACAGATTCGAATGGACAACGGAATGAGAGGCTGCATTCCTGGCCCTAAAGGAACACCTTGGCCATGCTCTCATGCTATCAAAGCCTAAATTAGGAGAGGATTTATTGCTCTACCTAGCTGTATCTTCTGAGTCAGTAAGCTCGGTCCTTATCTGAGAAGATGAACACCAACTACCTATTTATTACGTAAGCAAAGCCCTCATAGGAACGGAGACACGCTACCCAGACATGGAGAAGCTAGCATTATCGCTCATCACTGCCTCTAAAAAATTGAGGCCGTACTTTTTGGCCCACAGCATCTACGTTCTTAGTAACTTTATCCTGAGACAAGTGATGTAAAAGCCCGACACCTCGGAGAGGTTATTGAAGTGGGTTGTCGAGCTTAGCCAGTTCGACATAGTATTCAAGCCTAGAGCAGCCATCAAGGAGCAAGCCCTTGCCGATTTTGTGGTCGAGTTTGCCAACACTCTCAAAATAGACGCCTCAATGGCACCTGCAGAGCCACCTACGTGGTGCCTTTTCATCGACAAATGCTCAGAGGACATGGGTTTAGGCACCGGAGTAGTCCTTACCAATCTCGAAGGTCATAGGTTGAATTGTGCAATCAGATTTGACTTTAAAGCCTTGAACAACGTTGCCGAGTACGAGGCCTTATTAGCTAGCATTCACCTCGCCAAGGAAATGAAAGTGCAAAGGCTCTCAGTTGCAAGCGATTCCCAACTGGTTGTGAGGTAGGTGAACGGGAGCTTCGCCGCTAGAGAGAGAGAGGAGAATGGCTTCCTACCTCGAATTGGTAAGAGACCTTATCCCGTACTTCAAAAAATTTGAACTTATTCAAGTACTTTGGGCTGATAATGCCAATGCTGATGTACTATCTAAACTAGCAAACAACAAGGACTCGGAGCTCCTTAAACTGGTTCCCATCGAACACCTCGGCAAGCCTTCTATAGAAGCTGTCATAGAGGTAATGTGGATTGAGGAGACTTCCACTTGGACGGATCTCATCTTTGAATTCTTGAAGGATCAAACCTCCATACTAATAGGGAAGAGGCCAGAAAATTGAAGAGGGGGTTGCGTACTTCGTACTGTCTGACTACGTCCTCTACAAACAAGGCTATTCCATACCATATCTTATGTACGTTGGAAGTAATGAGGCAAACTACATGCTCAGGGAAGTCCACGAGGGAATATGTAACAACCACATAGGAGGCTTGGCCTTAGTCCAAAAGATCCTTAAACAAGGCTACTTCTGGCTCTTTTTAAAGAAAGATTACATGCTCTACGCAAGGAGGTGTGAGAAATGCCAACGCTTCGCCACAATACCGCGACAACCCCACCAAGAACTTACCACAATATCTAGCCCATGGCCTTCGCCAAATGGAGAATAGATTTCATAGGCCCTACGCCTAGGGGAAAGGGCAAAGCATGCCATGCCTTAGTCGCCATTGACTATTTCACAAAATGGGTCGAGGTAGAATCAATGATTAAGATCATTGAGGCTAATACCTCTAAGTTCATATGAAAAAACATCATCTGCAGGTTCGAGATTTCCCACTCTTTGGTTTTGGACAATAGGAAGCAATTAGACAACAGAAAGGTCAGGAACCTATGCGAAGAGCTAGGGATTGCCAATCACTTCTCTAGCCCCCATCACCCTCAAGCTAACAGTCAGGTAGATGCAGTCAACAAGACAATTAAATATACACTCAAAAGGAAAATCGATGCTTCAAAAGGGACGTGGGTCGAAGAACTATCCCACATGCTCTCGGTAATCAGAACCATAGCCAGAACACCGACCAGAGAAATCTCATTTTTTATGGCTTATGGATCCAAGGCTATGAGCCCAGTAGAAATTGGTATTCCCTCACTTCGCTATCTGCTCTTCAATGAAAACAACAACGACAACCTTATGAGAGCCAACCTCGACCTACTAGGAAAATGAAGAAACAACTCCCAAGTTAAATTAGCCTCATATCATAGGAAGATGGCCTGATATTTCAATAAGAAAGTAAAAAAGAGGTCCCTCCGCATTGGTGACTTGGTTCTAAGGAGGGTGTTCCTATCCTCTAAAAAGCCAGAGGTCGATCGAACTCAAGTGTGGCCTTGCTCTGGTGGGCTGGGCCGACTCAACCCAACCCAACCCAACCCATTTGTCAACTCTAGTTTAGAATTATTGTCATTAGAGGTGGGCGTGGGTTGTATTGGGTTGGGTTGGGTTAGGTCGGTTTTGGGCTCAACCCGAACCCAACCCAACATATTTGGTTTGACAAAAAATCAAATCAAACCAACTCGACCAAGAGTTGCAACCCGACCCAACCCAAACCAACCAAGCTGGTTGGTTGGTTTAGGCTTGGGCCTGATTTACACTAAGACAATTTTTTGGGGGGTCAAAATTCACACTTGAGCAATTTTTCTTGGAGCCCAAATACACTTTATAACATTTATTGCTAATTTTGTTGAGAATTTTTTTAAAGTTTGAACCAGGTTCAAATTGGGCTAATGTCAATTACATTAAAATTAAAAATTTGAAAGACTTTGACTCAATTTAATTAGTTTTTAATTTTTTATAATATTTTTTAATAAGCGAGTCAGGTTGGGTTGAGTCGATTTTTATGAGATAACCCGCAACCCAAATCGACCAAAAATAGATTTTTAAAACCCAACTTAGCCCAATTTAAGTTAAAAATTGATCCAAATCGATCGGGTTGGGTTGGGTTGGGTTGGGCGGGTTGATCGATTTGGGTTGGTTTTTGCCCAACCCTAATTGCCATGATAGATTTTGAGCCATAATTATTCAAACTTCCACCGTGCATAATACACATCTCACTTACAAATATTGTAATATTTTTTAGGGTAAAAAGCATCCGGGGTCCCGAACCTTTGAACGTTGTAATGATGGAGTCCTAAATCTTTGTTTACTAGCAGCCGGAGTCCCGAACCTATAAAACGTTAGTGTCTGAGGTCTTTTTTTTTTGACAAAAACCGTCAGTTTGACTGTTAAATGATCAATTTTTTGTTAAATAGACTATTTTACCCTTAAATTGAATGATAAAAAAATAAAAAAAACTAAAAAATACAACTAAACCCCAACCAACAAAAAATAAAATTGTAACCAAACTCCAACCAAATCACTTATTCTTCTCCAAATTTGCCGTCGCCGCCGCTGTGTACAAAATCACTGGAGTAGACTGTATTTGCTTTTGTGTCAAATCGAGCTTTGATTTTTCCAAAGTAACAGCACCAAAAGCTCCGTACTGCATGTCCTTCATAACCGGCCCAAAGTCTACAGAGCCCGAAGGCAAAGCTGATGGAACATCAGGAGAAGCCTGAAAGCACCGCTCGAGGCCAGCAATAGTATCACCGTTAACCACCGCCGATGGGGCCTTTATGATGACAGAAGACTTGCGGAGCTTACTGGCGATAGGCAAAGACACCAGCAATCGGTGAACACCAGCTGGTAACAAGGGTTTGGACTATAAGGTTTTGGTGATAGGAGACATGGGCATGATTTCGCTGTTCGGAACACTGCATGCAACATTTTTTGTACCGAATTTTTGTAAATTTTTTGGATTGGTATTCAGGGTTTAGAATTTCATAGAGAAATCGATAGGGAGAAATGAGAATCTTTCTATTTTTATTTTTTTGGTTTTTTCCTTTCCTCTCTCAATCTAAGAGTTAAGAGAGAGAGTAGAGAGAGACGGAAATTAGGGATGAGGATGAGGTTAAGGTTTTGATGGGGACTCTACGAAGGTGGGTTGGGTGTGAGTGACAAGGAGAGCTTATTGTCCTCGAACACAGGCAACTTCCGCCGCCTTCCTCAGAATTTTATTAGTTAGGGGTTAGTTGCAATTTTATTAGTTGGGGGTTTAGTTGCAATTTTTACTTTCTTTTTTCTTTTTTTCTTTTTTTATTATTCAATTTAGGGATAATTGTATGAAAGGTCCCCAACCTTTCAAAATCGTTGGAAATATGCTCTTAACCTAAAAAAATAGCATCACACATCCCTAACGTATGAAAAACTTGACATGGTAGGTCATTTATTACCCTTCCTTTTAAATAAACAAAAACAAAACAAAAAACAAGAAAAAAGAAAAATATGATTGAAAACTCCAAATGTACCCCAAAAAAATAAAAAGCAAGAAATATACCAAAAAAATAAAAAGTAAAAAAGATGTCATCTTCTCAAAAAACTCAAAATCCAACAATAATAAGATAGCCCTTTCTTGCCTATGGTACGAAGGTTTCAGCCTACCATAATGCTCGGCAAAATAGAAATTATAACTACTTCTATTTGGCTTGGGATGAGCTGGGTCCTTAAATACCAGCTCGTGCCTTTTGCGGATACTTTAAGTGGGGTCGACAAAAAAAGTGTGACTCTGGAATGCATTTGGTGCCTCATGATTGTGGTATAGGACGCCTTGCAAAATCTTAGAATCCAGGCACACAGTAACTAAGTATCCAAAATCAAATTTTGCATCAAAAGTCCCTGTGACTAAGTTGTCGTACTCCAGGTTAGAACTCACTAAACAGGACATTGATAATCAAACGTTGTTACAGACATGTACACGTGCATTTAGAAGCATCTAAACAACAACAAAAAAAAAAAACAAAAAACAAAAAAAGAAGTGCAATGGATCATCACCTGAACAATGATATGATGTAGCACCATCATGAGAAGCATGTGGCGATGTTGATCCATTGACAATCCTGCCTGCCTGATCTATTTAACAGATAGCAGACTCATTAGTTGTTTTGCACTACAAAAAATCTTCAAACCACTGTAATTGAGATTAGGTTGTGAATATACTAGCTACTAAGATAGACGGCTCTTCTTTCTGAAAATAATAGACCTGTTCAAAGTAATAAATCAATGACAGATAGTATTTCCGTAAAACAAATGACCTATTTGAAGTGGTTAAGAAATGGGTATCAGCAAAAAAATTGAAGTGGTTATTATTTATTGTTGGATTTTGAGTTTTTTGAGAAGATGACATATTTCTTACTTTTTAGTTTTTTGGGGTACATTTAATTAGTTTTCAATCATATTTTTCTTCTTCTTGTTTTTTGTTTTTTTGTTTATTTAAAGGAAAGAGTAATTTTATCATAAAGGACCTACCATGCTAAGTTTTTCATACGTTGGGGATGTGTTGTGCTGTTTTTTTAGGTTAGTGGTATATCTCCAACGGTTTTGAAAGATTGAAGACCTTTCATGCAAATTATCCCTTCAATTTAAGGGTAAAATAGCTATTTAACAAAATTTTGATTATTTAACGGTCAAACTAACAGTTTTTGTCAAAAAATGACCTCAGGCGCTAACGTTTCATAGGTTAGGATCCGACTGTTAGTAAACAAAAGTTCAGGACCCCATCATTACAACGTTCAAAAGTTAGGGACCCCTGATACTATTTATCCTATATTTTATATTGATTTCTGGTATAAAAATTTTGGATTTATTATAAATGTTTTTTAATTGCCACA
The DNA here is from genome assembly GCA_030279155.1 of Forsythia viridissima. Classification (NCBI taxonomy): domain Eukaryota; kingdom Viridiplantae; phylum Streptophyta; class Magnoliopsida; order Lamiales; family Oleaceae; genus Forsythia; species Forsythia viridissima. Next base: position 3,595,100 of record CM059033.1, read on the forward strand.
TAAACATTGAATCAAATGACTTAATCAATCAATAACACGTTTATCATGTGATTCTATATTTTATTGACTGTGTGACAAGTTGTATTGTTGATTACTGGCAGCGTGATACAGGCATTGGTCTCTAGCCCCTGACATTATAACTTATAAATAATATCATTTATATTGTATAACATGATACAACTAGGGAGCTCCAACGATAGGGGGAGGGGGGGAGGGGGGGGGGGGGAAATGAGAGACAAAATGATATTTGATGTCGAAATTGGACGTGAATCTAAGATGAGAGGAAAATTTCGAGTTTTGTCTAGAAAACCCAATTCTTTGATTTCTTGCCCACGTGAGTCGCACGTGCCAAGTTGAATGGGAAATGGACAAAAACCGTCTATAAGGACTGATGCCAACAAAATGTGAAAGGTTGAGGATATGGTTGCAAAAAAAAAAAATTGGGATTTAAAGTTCCAAAATGTCAAAAGTTGGGGATGACTGCCACAATTTACCCTAATTGTTATGTATTAATTTGTGCAAATTGGAATCTTGATTATTGCGGGCATCCTTAATATGTTTAATCGTGCAAGTGTAATTGTAATTGTAATTGTTTTGTAATGTGTATTAAAGACATTTTAATCGAAGTCAATTTGTTTTGTTTGAGATTTAGGAAGTTATGATAATATATAATGTCATGTCAATTTTTTTTTTCCCTATTTGATCATCTAAATAAATCAAATATTGGAAAAATTGATATTGCACATCTTCTCACATATTTTATACTAAGATATATTTGATAAAATTAATAATTATGAAATTATACTGTTTTTGAAATATGAAAATCTCCGGGTAATAATGATTTTTAAAAAAATGTGAAAATTTGTTATAATTCAATATTATTATGGTAAAAAAACAAAAAAACAAAAAAAACAAACTACGTAGTTAAGTTATGTCTCCCACCAGACTCGATTTCTAATTCCAACCCTAGCAACAACTACAATGTACTTATATTTTGTATTAATCTCCGATATTGTATTAAATTGTACAAAACGATAATTATACAAAAACTAAAATAATTCAATCTAAAACACACCCTCAATAAATAAGAAAAGTGGAAATGTTGTTGGTTTTGAAGATCGAATCTCGATATCGAATTCGAAAATCAGCGGAAAGTATTGTTAAAATACTTTCAAAATTTCAATCAAGAACGAGGTAAAATCAAACTGCTATATATGAATATGAAAACCCATAGACTAATGAATACCTTTATAGCATTTTTTTCCCTCTATTTTGCGAACAAATGAATCACATGTCGATGCCATGCCACTTTTCTATATAGTTTTTAGAACATCTTCAATGCAATAATGTGGATTATTGTATATGTAGCGAATAAAATAGAGACGGAGAGAATAGCATCTCCAATATAGATGTCAATTGAAATAATTGTGGTCTACATGTACAAAAGATATCGGTAAATAAATATAAAAATTTAAATAAAAAATTATTAACACATATTTCGATGAAGATAAATTATAAAAAATTAAAATAAAATAGGCTTAACATACATTTCAATAAACATCAAATAAATAGAAAATGTCTAGCACACCACTCCTCTATTTTTTTCCTTGGCATGTAAGCAATTTAAGGTGACGTGGCACAATTTTTTGAACATCTCCAATGCAAGACACCTTTTAAAAAAATATATGTATCAAGATAGGGAAAATAAATGAGGAGATAGTTAGTGGAAAGATGAAAAAAAAAAATAGATGAAAGAGATAGATACAATAAATGCTGCCACATGAATTTTGTCCCTCCACTTCATTGCCATATCGGCTGGACATTTAAAATAGAAAGTAGCATCGAAAATACTCTTAGTACAATCCATAGTTACATTAGAGATACTCTTAATTATGTACATATCCCGCCTTCTTAATTGTGGAACTACCTCAAGTTCCAAGTGGATTATCATAAACCAAGCTCCATTAGCTCCAAACCCGACTCGGTTTAATTTATTAATATTGGGTCATTTCACAAAACGATTTAGACTCGGTTTAATTTATTAATATTGGGTCATTTCACAAAACGATTTATACTTTATTGTTGGATTGTATTAATATAATTTATATTAACTTTTCAACTACATATTTCATCAATTTTTACCAGAATTTTTTAAAAACCTAAATTTTATTAACACCAAAGAGGGCTAAATTGCAGAAGCCCAATTAAATTATCAAACTCTAAAGTCCTAATATCAACAAGACCAAGTCAATCCCAACGAATGTCCATAATTAGAGTTGTGTGTCAAATGACCATTTTATTCCTCCAATTGTTTGTTTACCCTTATGTTGCCTTCTTATCCAATCATAGAGCTAATAATCCAGTAAACTCTTTACCTAGTTACCAAGGCCTTAAGGAAACAATCACCTCTCACTGGAGAGTGGTAGATTCTGTATTGTGAATTTAAATTCCAAATATTTTCAAGTCGAAAACTTCCAAAATATCGACTTATTGATTAGAATATAATTTCATTTTTTGGACCCCAAAATACTCGAGTCATGGACAGCCCACATGCTTATATCTTAGGGACAAAAGAACACTACTCTTCATTTGATCTTGTCTAGTGCATTTTAAGTTATAAATTATATAAATTACCTCCCCCTCACATAAATGGTTTTAATTGATAATTCATGACTATTTAAATAATATCTGCCTCATATGTTGAACAAATAAATGACATTTGTTATGTATCAATCCTACCTGACAGCACACGTTGGCGAGATAGTCCCACCCACGTGCCACGTGAACATAGCCGAGGCAAATAGGCTTTGGCCAACCCTTTCCTGAGGCTATCTGGACCGAGGGAACGGACGGCCGAGGCTAATGGGCGGAACGGCTCGACTGACCGGCCCTGGTTGCGTGCCCAGGAAGCCTTCCTGTGACTCGACCGAAAAGAGACTGACGGGACCGCCTGCCAATACGGCTTGTCACGATCATAGCCTCTTAGTTTGCGGCTGAGTGTGACTTTCCCATTAATGCTCTTGACATGACACTAAAGATATGACTTGAGAACCCACCAGATGAAACCACGTGTCACACATCGAGGGGATTGTTCTTGTGAGAATTTGCCTATAAATACTAAACTCGTTTCCACAGAAAGGGGATGTTGAAAATATTACTCTCAATACACTTATATCAAGTCCTCTACTCTATCAATTCTTAAGGATCTTTACCACCTGGGAGTTTGTGAGTTAGAGGCCCTCAAGCCACTACCTCTCTCTTAGTGTGTTGTTCTTATTTCTTGATCATCTACCCACCCGGGCCTAGACATATCTACGTGGTTGAATAAACCACGTGGTGGTCCAGATAAGAGAAGAAAGACATGTAGGAAGAGGAGGCGTGGGGATCCTGTTGGCAGCCATATTTGGAGGTCAACAGATTGGCGCCGTCTGTGGGAAGCGTGACAAAAAGCTTCTCTTTCCTTGAACAAAGGAACTTCCCTGAAAAGGGATCAACCGACCCACGAAATGAGTGGGAGCAATGAAGAAGAGAACCCTAGAAGAACCAGGCCCGTAACAAACGACGGAGTCAGGGCTGAAGAAGCCCCCCGAAGGAGGCGAGAGAGAAGGCCTCCCACGAACCTTGAACGAGAAATGAGGACGATGGCTGCCAGCGTGAGGCAGCTGGCCCAGCACCATGCGCAGATGCAGGGGTATATCCAAATGATGCATGCAAGGGGTGAAGACCGCCCCCAAGAATCTGATCCAGACGAGCCCGAGGAAGAACCGGAAGTTAACAGCAGGCGCCCCCGTGACCAGCAAGCCGGGGGAGAAGCCTCTCATGCTAGAACCAACGAGGCAGGGGACAAAACAGCCGCTTCGGAAAGAAGGCCCCAGCCCACAATGTCAGCCAGCGTGTTCGAAAGGCTAGGCGAGCAGGGAGGCAGAAGATGGCCACAAGAAAACCCACAAAGGAGAGAGATGCCCCAAAGTCCCCCTAGGAATAGGCGGGAAAGGAGGGCGAAGGAAGCCGAGGCCAGGGAAGAATCGGATTACCAGTCATACGCACCCCAGCCAGCCATTCAACCACAACAGAACTATGGGGGCGGACAGCAAGGCCAATGCCACGCTCCATTACCCCCGGAAATCAACACCGGGGTGGATTATCCGAGGCCTACGAGATCATTCCAGGTAGACGACGATGACGAGAACCTCTCTTTTTCAGCCGGAATCAGGAATGCGTCTATTCCCCATGAGTTTCGCGTACCCAAGATTACCCCTTACACGGGAAGAGGTGATCCATTGGATCACGTGAACACATACAAAACGGAGATGAGTCTCCGAGGAGCAACCCCGGCCTTGAAATGCAGGGCTTTCCACTTGACCTTGTCAGGAGGAGCGAAGCGGTGGTACAACAAACTCGTCGCCGGGAGCATTTCCAGCTGGCCAGAGCTGAAAAAGACATTCATAAATTACTTCTCATCGCAAAAACCCGCGTCAGCCCCGGTACAACACCTCCACGATGTAAGGCAGGCCCCAAGCGAGCCGTTGCAAAGTTACCTGGGCCGTTTCAATGAAGAAATGTTGTTCTGTGAAAGAATAACAGACGCCGAAGCCTTGTCTGCCCTAAAGGCGGGACTAGACATGAACCATCCATTCTGGAGGGACGTCCGCAATAAGAACCCGGCTACCTTCGACCAGCTGGTGGAAATGATCACCGAGGAGATAACCAATGAGAACATGATCCTCCACAGAAATCGAGGCGGGTTGGGAGCCAACCCGGCATCGAGGGCCGGTTATATCCAAAATCCCAGCAGAGCTGTCCCCCTTCACAATCCTCGACGGAGAAATTACCCATCCGACCCAAATGTTGGGATGAGTTATGTGGCCTCTGCACAAGAGGGCCTGCTCCCCCCTTACACGGCTCCCTTGCCGTCGGTCCCCGCGGCCGGACTATACAACTATGGCGCACCCCCATCCACCTACTATGAGGCCAGAACCAGCACGCCTCCAGTAGTTCCTCCTCCTCAAGGAGCTCAGCCGAAATACTGCTGCGTTCACCGAAGCTATGGGCATAGCACGGACGAATGTCGAGAGGTGGAAGAACTTGCCAATCGGAGAATGGTCAACCCGGGAGCCAGACGTGGAATGAATACCAGGCGAGGAGATCAGGCCCCAAGGAGAGGACGTGGAACCAATTTTCAAGATAGGCGCTCCCAGCAATGGGACAGGAAGCCTCCGGGTCAGGAGCATCGATCGAGGCGTAATTCGAGAAGTCCGGCCAGACAACCGCGGATTGAGCGCAACCCCGAGCCCCGCCTGATTAAGAGGCCGGAGAAGGCCCCAATTCGAGAGATTGACACCATCCACGGAGGACCTTATATCGGTGGGCAGACACGAAACGCCCAGAAAAGCTATGCCAAGGAGGCCGAAGGGACCCAGATGACCAACTGGCTTATCAATAGCAGGCCCTCTGGATCAAAAAGGATCGACCCAATCACCTTCACGGAGGAAGACATGAAGGGCGTGCATTACCTCCACTGCGACGCCCTGGTTGTAAGGGCAGTGGTGGCTCGGAATGGGCTAGGGAGAATGCTGGTTGACAACGGTAGCTCCGTTAATGTCATCTTCCTGAGCACTTATGAGCAAATGAACGTGGATGTACAGCTGGAGCCATCGACTGAGCCCCTCTACGGGTTCACCGGGGATTGTGTGACCCCGAAAGGGATAGTGCGCCTCCCTGTTAGCATGGGAGAAGAGCCCCTCGCGTCCCATACTTTCATGGAGTTCCTGGTGGTAGACAGGAGGTCGGCTTATCACGGAGTATTGGGCCGACCAGCCTTGAAGGAACTTTGGGCGGTAACTTCCATCCATCACCTTTGGGCGGTCAACATGACTCTGCTGGATACAGAGATGAAAGAAACAATGATGGAAGAGCCAGGGGATGTTACGATGGAGGAAGCGGCAACTCCCCTAGACATTGATCCGAGAATAACGGGGACCGATTCCCAAGCCACGGGAAGCGGAGAACTAGAACATTTTCAGGCAGATGGGGGCGACCCAACGAAGAAGCTTCAGATAGGGAAGGACCTCCCTGAAGAGCCCAAAGAAGCCCTGAAAAGGTTCCTCCGGGAAAATTTGGATGTCTTCGCGTGGAAACACGAAGATATGGTGGGGATCGACGCAAAGATAAGTTGCCATCGCCTCAATATCGACCCTAAGTTCCCCTCCCACAGGCAGAAAAGAAGGCCGCTAAATGTCGAAAAGTATGAGGCCCTAAAAGAAGAAGTAAACCTACTCCTACGAAGCAACTTTATACGAGAGGCCAGATATCCGAAGTGGGTATCCAACCCAGTGTTAGTTAAGAAGCCAAATGGAAAAATGAGAACCTGCATAGACTTCTCTAACCTCAACCAAGCTTGCCCCAAAGACAGTTTTCCACTGCCTCGGATCGATCAACTGGTCGACGCCACGGCAGGACACGAGCTCCTAAGCTTCATGGACGCTTACTCGGGATACAATCAAATTCTGATGTATCTGCCAGATGAGGAGTATACGTCGTTCGTAACGGACAAAGGCCTCTACTGCTACAAAGTCATGCCCTTCGGCCTAAAAAATGCCGGGGCCACTTACCAGAGGCTTGTTAATAAGATGTTCGCTTCCCAACTTGGTGCAACTATGGAAGTATATGTCGATGACATGCTGGTCAAAAGCCTTAAAGCAGAGGACCACATTCGCCACCTCGACGAAGCATTCCGAATTCTTCGAGCATATAAGATGAGGCTGAATCCCTTGAAATGCACGTTCGAGGTGGCCTCGGGTAAGTTCTTGGGATACTTGGTCAACCAAAGAGGAATCGAAGCCAATCCCGAAAAGATCAAAGCATTGGTCGAAATGAGGTCGCCAAGAAAGCCTAAGGATGTGCAATGCCTTACGGGGAGAATGGCAGCCCTCAGCAGGTTTGTTTCCAAAGCAACTGATAAGTGCATCCCTTTCTTCAAAATCTTGAAAGGAGGCGCCAGGTTCGAGTGGACGACAAAATGTGAAAGCGCTTTCCAGGCCTTGAAGGATCACCTCGGCAGAGCGCCTCTGTTGTCCAAACCAAAGGCTGGCGAGCCCCTGTTGTTATATCTCGCCGTCTCCGAAGAATCAGTAAGCTCGGTCCTAATTCGAGAGGAAGAACACCAACTGCCCGTCTACTACGTGAGTAAAGCCCTGTCAGGGGCAGAGACGTGCTACCCAGATATGGAAAAATTGGCGCTATCATTAATCACAGCCTCGAGAAAGTTGAGGCCATACTTCCTAGCACACAGCATCCATGTCCTCTCTAGCTTCCCACTAAGACAGGTCTTGCAAAAGCCAGATGCCTCGGGAAGACTGCTAAAGTGGGCTGTCGAGCTCAGCCAATTCGACATTATTTATAAGGGAAGGGCGGCAGTCAAGGGACAGGCCTTGGCCGACTTTGTGGCGAAATTTGCCAACCCTCCCGATGTTGACGACCCTATGACATTGGGTGAACCACCCACGTGGTGCCTATTCGTAGATGGCTCATTGGGAGACATGGGATCGGGAGCCGGACTAGTCCTTATAAGCCCAGAGGGACACAGGTTAAACTGCGCCATCAGATTCGACTTCAAAGCCTCAAACAATGTCGCAGAATATGAGGCACTCCTGGCAGGTATCCGCCTCGCCATCGAAATGAAGGTTCAGAGGCTCTCAGCAGCGAGCGACTCCCAACTCGTTGTAAGCCAAGTAAACAGGAGCTTCGTTGCCAGGGAAAAAGGGATGGCCGCATATCTCAAGTTGGTAAGGAATCTTATTCCCCACTTCGATAAATTCGAGTTGGTCCACGTGCCCCGAGCCGACAACTCCAGCGCAGATGCACTGTCCAAACTGGCCAGCAGCAAAGACTCAGAGCTCCTCAAAACGGTCCCGATCGAGCACCTCATCCAACCTTCCATCTACAATGTCGAAGAGGTGATGTCGATTGAAGAAGGCCCCACATGGATGGACCCTATCACCGCCTTTCTCAAAGATCAAACCCTCCCCGACAACGCATCGGAGGCGAGGAAATTAAGAAGACAATCAGCGCACTTCCTACTCTTGGATGACATTCTATACAAACGAGGCTACTCATTGCCCCTCCTCAGATGCGTAAGCACCAGCGAGACAGGATACATCCTTAGAGAAATCCATGAGGGAATATGTGGCAATCACACCGGTGGGATGTCCCTAGCTCAAAAGATCCTCAAGCAGGGGTACTTCTGGCCCACCTTGAGGAAAGATGCCATGCTCCATGTAAAGAGATGCGACAAATGTCAGCGCTTCGCCACGATCCCAAGACAGCCCCACCAAGAGCTTACCGCCGTATCTAGCCCTTGGCCTTTCGCCAAGTGGGGAATTGATTTCATAGGCCCAATGCCTAGGGGGAGAGAAAATGCTTGCCACGCCCTAGTCGCCATCGACTACTTCACGAAGTGGGTGGAAGCGGAGCCAATGGCAAAAATCACCGAGGCAAACACTTCCAAATTCTTATGGAAGAACATCATTTGCAGGTTCGGAATCCCCCATTCCCTGGTTTCGGATAATGGGAGGCAGTTCGACAACAAGAAGATCAAGAACTTGTGCGAGGAATTGGGGATCGCGAAACACTTCTCGAGCCCCCACCACCCTCAGGCGAATGGCCAAGTCGAAGCGGTTAACAAAACCATCAAGTACACACTCAAACGAAAGCTCGAGGCCTCCAAAGGGGCGTGGGTCGACGAGCTTCCTCATGTTCTCTGGGCTATCAGAACCACGACCAGGACCCCTACTGGGGAGACTCCTTTCTCCATGGCTTACGGATCCGAAGCCGTGTGCCCAGTCGAAAGCGGCATACCCTCTCCCCGTCGATTGATGTTCAATGAGAAAACCAATGACGAATTAATGAGGACGAGCCTAGACCTAATAGACGAGAAAAGAAGCGACTCCCAGGTCCGGTTAGCCTCTTACCAAAGAAAGATGACAAAATACTTCAACAAGAGGGTAAGAAAGCGATCGTTTTGTCTTGGAGACCTTGTCTTGAGAAGAACATTTGCATCTTCGAAAGAAGCAGGGGTAGGGACCTTGGGCCCCAACTGGGAGGGTCCCTACCGAGTCACCAGCGAGACACGACCCGGTACCTATAGAATCGAAGACATGTGTTGTAAACCACAGCCCCACCCGTGGAACGCTGAACATTTGCATCGTTATTATCAATAGGTCAAAGATGGGGTTCGTCTCCTCACTTCGGATGTTTTTGTAGTCTGACCGCCCTTTTTGTACTTATTATATTATAAAGTTGTTCAGTTTCAAGTTCCGTAATCAGAGCGACCAGTTCGGAGAACAACCGGCGAGGCTCATCAATTGAACAAAATATAACTAAACTTATTCCATATTAAGTGTTGCGTGACAAAGTAACAAGCTTCGGAAAGAAATTTTGTTTCATTGCAGAAGTCCTATCTATTACAGATATTAGTTATCCTCCTCACTACCAACATCGGGCGGGGGAAACTTAGTTACAAGAGATCCTACATCTAAATCCGGGAACTCAGTTCGGAGCGAGGAAAGTACTTCCTGGTGCCTTACCCTGGCGAAGTAATCGGAAAAGTTGGCATAAGCGTCGGTATTGTGGAAGTTAGCAACAAAGTCCGCCTCAAAGTTCTCCAACTGCTTCCCCAGCCCCTCCAGCTTAGCTGACATCTCCGTCCGCTCTGCCTGCAGGGACTCGGTCTCCTCCCTCAAACCCTTCACCTGAGACTTCAGAGCCTTATTCTCATCACGCAAGCCGGATACCTCCGCCAGTAGGGACGTGTTTTCCTCCCTCAATCTCTGCCTCTCCTCATTTGATTTCCCTAGGGCTTCGGTGGCCACAGATTGTGCCGCGTTGGCATTATCCAACTTGCGCGTCAGCAGCAGGACATTGGAGTCAGACTCCTTCAGATCATTTTGGAGCTTCTCGTAAGCGGAGCGCATGCTCTCCAATGCTGCTTGAAGACCATCCATCGCCTCCTTATGCTCCTCCGCCCTAGAAGCTTCAGCCTTCCACTTCTTATGCTCCTCCAGTCGCTGCCGATATTGGCCTAAGGCCTGCATCTGTGCTCCGGCCGCCCTTATGGTCATCGCCAAGTTTGCCTCCATCAGATCCTCCACCTCTCCGTTAGAGGCAAAGTCCTCCCACTGAGGAGCGAAATACTTTTTAAAGGCCTGAGCCCCCAGAGCAGGATAAAGGCTCAGGCCGCTGACAGCCTCCTCCGGGATACGTCCACCGGAGGCCCCAATAAGGTCGCAAAGCTTTTTCCGCGAGTCGTAGCGGGCCTCTCCAGAACGCGGCTTCGCTGACGCCGAAGATTTTGACGGAGGCTGCTCCAGCACCACCTCCCCAGATGGGGTAACTGTAAGCGTCCTCTGAATTGTCGGAGGAATGCGAAGGACGTCATCCTCAATCTCAATCACCTTCCCCCTCGAGTCGGCCGGGGGCACACCACTCGATGCGATGGGCCGCGGGCGCTCCCGAGCAGGGGCCTTCATTTTCTTAGTTAGAAGTACCTCTGCCTCGGTTACCTCAGCCTCATCACCCTTCTCAGCCTCCTCCCGCATCGCCTCCCGGCTGGCCTCCTCAATGGCTTTCTTCTGACGAGAGTCCTCAAAAGATCCGGGAGCCAAGAGTCTCGGCCTACTTTTGGCCAATTTCGCTAAAGAAGGCCTCGGGCGCCTACCCTGCTCAATGTCGCCTGTCAAGGAAAGAACAGAAATCGTTACAAAGTTTTTATAAACATATACCAAACTCAGGTAAATATACGTACTCCGGGAAGCCATTAATCCGAGCTCAATAAGAAACCGATGTCTGTTTAGAAAAAAATCGTGCTTCCTATTGGACGGGGTCGTCTGATAGATGGACCGGAGCACGTCCAGATGATCGGAACTCAGCTCACACCGGGGAAGAGCGTTTGCAAGAAAAAAAAGAAGAGGCAAATAAGGTAAAATTCCCTTTTAACAAAAAACCCCATAGCACATCACCTCTCCCCCCATCCTACTCACTGGCAATTCCGTAAACACTGGGGACATCCAGGTCAGGCTCCGAGTCCTCAACCACCCTCTGCCAATTTCCCTTGACCCAGAACCAAGATTCCTTCCACAATTTGATAGAGGAAGGACAATCTGTGACAAGTGGCTTATGGGTCCCCCAGAGGCAGAAGTAATACCACCCCGGCTCTTCACCCTTGCCTTTCTTCTTCGGCAATTTCTTGGGCTGATACACCGTCTGGAAGACGTGGAGGGGCATCTCCAGGCCGAAAGAATACCGAAACCATAAGTATAATCCCCCCACCATCTGGCTCCACCCATTTGGGGATACCTGGGTGGGAGCTAGTCCATATGCCCGCAAGATTCTCTGGAAGAAAGGATGTAAAGGGAGCCTCAGACCGGCGACGAAGGCGTGCAGATGCAAGGCAGTACATTCCTTCTTCGGAAAACATGCCCTTTCATTCGGGCCTGGGGGAATTAGTTCAACATCCCCAGGGACTCCGTACGTCCCCCCTTAGAGAAGCCAAGTCTGACTCCGATATTATCGACTGAACGTCCACTGCCGCCCATCGGATGGGGGTAATGCCACGGAGGTTCGCACCCTGGGTCGGCGTCGAAGCAGACGCGATGGCCAGGATCTCTCCTGTAGAAGAGTCGACTCCTCGGATAGGGACTACATCGGCCATGGAGGAGGATACAGAAGGTGATGCCTCGTCCTCGCGTCGTCCGAGACCGTCTCCTCCAACAGCACTCATATATGTATAACTAGAGAAAGATAAGGAGAAAGCAAACAAGGTTCAAGAGAAATGTTTACCTAACACTAGCCCTTCAACGGAAACGCTGCCGGAAAGTTAAACGCCGGGCAAAAGTCGCCTGAGTAATGGAAGCTCTCAGAAACCTTCGCAAATGCTCTCTCTCGAAATGATACGGTAGGATCAGGATTTACAAAGCGGATGCTATTTATATAGGCAGCAGACGATTACTATTCACCGTCAGATCTCGCAAAATCCGATCTCCACTGTACAAAGCTCTGCAAACATCCAGACCGTTCAAATCCAAGCGACATCAACGGTCATTCAAACAACCGGCCACGATACATGCGTGCTGCACACGGGCGCGTGCTGGGACGCTCCCCCCTCGACAAACCCAGAGCCGTCAGAATTAATTACAAAAACCATCATTGCATGCAACTGTCCTTTCGGCACGCCCAAAACAACGTGCGGCAGGAATTCCAATCGCCCACCCTCAGTCGACACGTCATCACTACCGACTCGGCTCCCAGGGACTCGGCTATCAAAAGCCTCCCCCTTGCTGGGACTCGGCTATCAATTGCCTCTCCCCTGCAGGGACTCGGCTCTCAATAAGCCTCTCCCTGGCTTGGACTCGGCTTCCAATAGCCTCTCCCAACCAGGGACTCGGCTATCAAAAGCCTCCCCCTTGCTGGGACTCGGCTATTAATTGCCTCTCCCTTGCTGGGACTCGGCTATCAATTGCCTCTCCCCTGCAGGGACTCGGCTCTCAATAAGCCTCTCCCTGGCTTGGACTCGGCTTCCAATAGCCTCTCCCAACCAGGGACTCGGCTATCAAAAGCCTCCCCCTTGCTGGGACTCGGCTATCAATTGCCTCTCCCCTGCAGGGACTCGGCTCTTAATAAGCCTCTCCCTGGCAGGGACTCGGCTCTCTATCGCCGTGACTCGGCCACCCTCTCGGGCCCTCCCCAAGGTTAGGACCAACACCTACAAATTTCACCCCATATACACGCCACAGTGCTAACCGCCAGGGTTTCCAAGGCCCGCCACCCACATTAATGTGCCTCCCGGACCTTGAGGGACTCATAACCCTGGGCTCAAAACTTTAAAACAAGCATCCAAGTCCAGCATCCCACATAAATGACAGATCCTGAACTTGTGGGACTATTGTTATGTATCAATCCTACCTGACATCACACGTTGGCGAGATAGTCCCACCCACGTGCCACGTGAACATAGCCGAGGCAAATAGGCTTTGGCCAACCCTTCCCCGAGGCTATCTGGACCGAAGAAACAGACGGCCGAGACTAATGGGCAGAACGGCTCGACTGACCGGCCCTGGTTGCGTGCCCAGGAAGCCTTCCTGTGACTCGACCGAAAAGAGACTGACGGGACCGCCTGCCAATACGGCTTGTCACGATCATAGCCTCTTAGTTTGCGGCTGAGTGTGACTTTCCCATTAATGCTCTTGACATGACACTAAAGATATGACTTGAGAACCCACCAGATGAAACCACGTGTCACACATCGAGGGGATTGTTCTTGTGAGAATTTGCCTATAAATACTAAACTCGTTTCCACAGAAAGGGGATGTTGAAAATATTACTCTCAATACACTTATATCAAGTCCTCTACTCTATCAATTCTTAAGGATCTTTACCACCTGGGAGTTTGTGAGTTAGAGGCCCTCAAGCCACTACCTCTCTCTTAGTGTGTTGTTCTTATTTCTTGATCATCTACCCACCCGGGCCTAGACATATCTACGTGGTTGAATAAACCACGTGGCGGTCCAGATAAGAGAAGAAAGACACGTAGGAAGAGGAGGCGTGGGGATCCTGTTGGCAGCCATATTTGGAGGTCAACAACATTAATAACGTGGGAAAAATCAAATTTACTTATATAACCAAAACAGTTTTGTGACACTTGAAAATATATCTAATCTCAAGAGCACTATTCCCAACAGAATTGATTTAAAGCAACTAAAATGCCGATTTTTTTTTTTTTTTGAATTGAAACATTTGACTTTAAATGAACGGAAAAAAATACATATATATTTGTGTTTCTATAGGCATTTTGTAGGTGTTGGAAATTGGTTTAAAATGTCAAGAAATTAACTAAATGACTTCGTGTCAGCTTGGACAAATAAACAAGACACGACCCAATCCGTTTAGGCAAAGTTGTTTGTCACTTCGACGCTTCGGGGACAACGCCCCCGGAATGGAGATCGACCTGCCCGGTCAGGTCGCGGGGGTCGAGGGGGCAGCGCCCCTCGTGGGGGCTCGGGGGCAACGCCCCCAGAAAGAAAATTCAGATTTATCTGCATGTTTAAAGGGTATATTTGACATCTCGAAACCAATATCGAATGAATGAGAAATTACGAAAAAGGACAAAATCGGGTCAAAGTTTGACCCATGCGATCGCATGGTTTATGTACGCTGCGATCGCAACTGGCTTAAAATTTTAGCAGAATGTATTTTGGTCTTTCCATGCGATCGCAGGAGGCAATCTGGATGAAGTCTTGTTCTATTTTTTTGTGCTATGCGATCGCATAGGTTTGCATGAACAGACATGTCCTTTTGAAAAGTTGCACGTTTTGGCTCATTCCTTTTCGTTTTTCAACCGATCTTCAATGTTAAATAGAACCAGTGGACGTCCATTTTGACAGAGTATTGATACAGAAAACACTTTTGCAATTTTAATTCACTCATATTTCATCTTTGAACCAAAAAATTCATTGCATTTGTGCATAATTTTTTTGTGTTTCATTTCATTTCATTTTTGGAGTACAAAACCGATTTCTGGTTCGTTGTGCTTATGATTTGAAGTGCTTCAACCACAAGTAGGAAGCCGTTGTATCTTGGGAGTCATTTGCCGTTTACCGTAGGCACTTTAGCGGGGCAAAATAGACTTAAGGACAAAGAGTTCAACTCTTGCCTCGGTTTATTTTCATCATTTTCATATTTTCGGTTTTTGGTTTCTATTGCTTTGGGTCATTTCCACATAAATCCGACAATAGTAGGTTGTACAAGATTTCAATTGTTGACAAATTCAAATGGATTCAAATAACTTGGAGGATTTCAACAAATATAAAGATCACGTAGAGCCAACATCGTCCATATCCTATTTCATATATTTAGATTTATCTGTTGTTTATTATTTATATTTTTATGTATTTATAAATCTATAAATAGACACGTAAATGAAAAGTATTTTTATAAATTTCAGAGTCAATTCTCTCGTTATATTTTAACAATGATAGATGCTAAAATCCTATCTAAAGGTCATAGGAACGATAAATTTTTTTTTTAATTTATAATAAAAAAAATAATTTATTTAAATGTATTTGAAGCAAAAATTTACTCAATAAATTTAAAATATTTTAAGTTCAGTCGAAGGTACTATATACGACGTAATTCGATTATTACTAATTATTTTCAAGAGCCCTTACGAGTTACGGCAAGAGAAATCCCAATAAAAACTTGAACTCGGAATCTGTAATTTAACTAGTTGAGTTGTATGAAAATAAATGTGTGTGAAATCTGTAATTTAACTAGTAAGTTTCAAGAGATTTGGTAGCAGATTTTCAGCAACTCTACCAAGAATTAGAGGAGATGATAATGTAAATAATTAGTTAATTACACGATAATTATTATATACATATATATATTATGGATAAAATTATTTATTTTGACAATAAGATAGAATTATTTTTTAAAATAAATAAGTTATTGATTTTTAAATTTAATTAGCAAAAATTTATTAATTTTTAAACTTATTATTCACTTGTAAGTAAACGAGTTTTTAAATTAGCCAAACTTACTTTTAGATAACAAAATAGTCACACACGATCATCTACAACAACTTATGTATATTTAAAGAGTAATTTTTTTTTTAAACATTCCAATAGCCTTTTTATTTCTATACTCTTTATTTTACTTTTTTCAAGAAGTATTTATTATATTTTCCTTTCATCTCTTTCTATTATATATTTCTCTCCCAATTTGTATATATTATTTAATTAAAACCAATCTATCAAGTATTGAAAATTGAAACTATTTCAATATATTTAATAAAATAGAGTGAGTTTGGCTCTCTAAATATAGAGAGCCAAAAACCCATACTCTAAATTAAAATATTAAATTAGAAAATTTATTGAAATAAAATTTTAAACGTTGGATCTTTAAATTAGAAAATAATATATGTTTAAAGCCGTTGCTAAAATGCTCTAATGGTTGAAAAAATAGGCCATAAATATTAACATGGTCACAAAACCAAGGAAATTACAAACATCCAATGGACTGAGATCTTGACTAGTCACAGGTCAAGCAGTTAGGCATGGCAGTATAACCCTTAAAGAAAAGTATAGAATCCAATTGAATATTTGTATATGGCAGAGGGACATGCCAAGAACTAATTTTTGTTTTCCTTTCTTATCAATCACCACAAGTATTCAAACGCAGCAGTAACGTACCCACCTCCATCTACTTTTTGAACAATTGCTGACGTGACACTCTTCTTCTCTCCTCTCTTATATGCTCATGTGATGTAGATTTTGTCTTTAAACAATGTGAAAAGAAACAATCGTTTTTGAACTTTCAAATCTTTTCTTTACAAACCCTGATTCAACCAAACGGTGATTTTTGCATTTCTTGGAAAAGATTTTTTTGTTGGATATACAGTGAGGTGATTTTCTTGGAGTCTTGTTGGAGTTGCAGAGTCTTGATTGTGGGTTTGAGAGATTCTTGTTAGGGGTTTGACTTTTGGAAGACTATTGAAGATTGGTGAAGCTGATCAAGAATTTTGACTGTTCATCAGTATTTACTGCCGTGGAAAAGCCTCTTCAGGATTTGAAAATTTTGATGATTTCTAGGGTTTATGGTGACCGTTTGTCTACTTCCTCTCTCTCTCTCTCCCTCACACACACATGATTTGAGTTTTTGAGTGAGTTATTATTGGGTTAGTACTTATTACCTTCTGCCCTTTTCTTGGTTTATTATTTTTCTTTTGCTTTTCACTTTTGCATAAACAGGAGTTGTTTTGAATAATTATTCCGTTTCATGTGAATACAGGGTTCTCGGTTTGATTATTATTTGCAGAGTTCAAAATTAAGAATTCTAAAGAAGCATAAATATTCAGGTAAGCTATGCTGCATAATTTTTTATTTTCAATTATGATGGACTTTATTGTGCCTAATGTGCAAATGGAATTGTGACACCAACCCTCTCTTTTTTTCTTTCTGGTGATAAAATATTATCTGCCTGACAACTGTTGAATTGTTATTGGGGTTTAATAAATCTTTTGGTGGTTGAAGACTTCTGAAGGTGTGTTATTTTTTATTCATCTTATGAATTTGAAACTGTAACGATAAGGAAGTGTCTTGAACTTACTGCTAGAAAATGTTTATTTACCATGGTATATTGCTTGTTTGACATCTTCTTAAATAGTTGGAACAACTTCTGTAAATTACACTAGCCTATTTTGGCAGTGTATTAGCCGTGACATTTTAAGATGGTGAAATAGTATCTGCATTAGCGCAATTTTATATTCGTTTCATGCTCTGTTTCCTACGTAAGCCTAGTAGATCAAATTTCCAAACTGTTCTTGAAGTTGAGCACTCGTCTTCTTCAGAAAGAGATTATCTTAATCTTACCATGATTTTGAGGAATTTTCATCAATATAATTCTTCATGGAATGTTATTGTTAAAGCTACATAGGCAAATAGATGTTTGAAATGGATAGTAGTGAAGCATTAAAGTGGATTAGAATTACAAGGTCTCCAAGGAAACGAAAATGGTGTATTGAGGGTCTTAATGAATGTTCTGCATACGCTAGTCTTCTGTACTTTTGATTGATCTATACAGTTTCTTTATCTATAGAAGTTTTGGATGGGTATTCCTTTTAAGTAGGACCTATGCCATCCATTCTTTTCTACATTTTCCACAAGTCAAATTTGTGAAAACTGAACCATATATGCAATTTGTTTGATAATTGATAATTGCAATGACTCTGTCTCAAATCTATGTTTTGATCCTTCAATGCTTGATGACAACTTCTTGCGGGACAATTCATGAGGTTTTGGTACTTGGATTTACATTTACTACTTCTTTGACTATCTACGTGGTGATCCATATAAAATTATCTTTTCCATAAAAGCAAACTTCTCCTTGAGCGTCTAGTATGATATAATTTGTTTATTTACTTTCTACAGTCATCTTTTTATTGGTCATTCTTTGTTTGTCCCCTTTTTATCACTATTGTCTCTCTTTGGCTGTTCTTCACAGGTAACAATCCGATAAGATAAGAAATATGGTTGCAAAAGACCATCATAAAACCAAAGGATCTGCTAAAGCAGAGGTGGGAGAGATTGATACCAGTGCACCATTTCAATCTGTTAAGGATGCCGTCAGTTTATTTGGTGAAGGTGCTTTCTCAGGGGAAAAACCTGCTATTAAGAAGCCAAAACCACATTCTGCAGAAGTACGTAACATTCCTTTTTTGTTTCCTCCCCGTGTATTGACCACGATAAATTTCATTCAATTTACTGTACCTTGGAAGTGACAACTTGCAATTTTAAGGACATAGGATGCAACATATCTTTGTAGGTTCATAAGCAAAAATACGGATGGAGTGACTATTTTGTTACTCTCATTATATTCCACTTTCAAAACATGTGGGGACGTATTTGGTATGCAATGTTGGACAGGATTTGGACTTTATAGTAGACGAGATTTTAGCTTCTTTTTCTTTAATACTATCCAATAGTATCCAATCTACCTTATCAAACATGCTAGTGATGTTTTGGTCAAGTATTGAGTTTTCTGTTTTTAAGCTTATGCTAGATATTCAGTATTGATTGTGCACTGTGATTCTGGTAAGTATATATACATTTGGGCTCATAGGTTCTAGAGAAAGCACATATACAATATATCAACTCCTTGGGCTCCTTTGCTAAATTATTTATGTAGTAGAAGACTTTTGGTCGATCAAAATTAGTAACATTTGTTAAGATAGTAATTTAAAGGGGAAGTTGGAGAAATAGTAACGTCGGCAGCTTTTATTTATTTTCTAAAAGTTTCACTTCACAACAATTTCCATTCTCGTAACTAGTTTGAAAAGGTCAAGGATATATGTTCCTGCATTCATGTATCAGGCAGTGTATGTGATGTTTGTGTTGGCCATCAAGGAGTTCTACCAATTCTTTTGAAGTCTATGGATTGATGGTAGTTGATTTTCTGTTAACAAACATTTATAACTTAGTGTTCCAATTACTGAAACCTAATGAGGTGAAACAAAGAAAAGCTGAACACATATTTATTGCATTCATATTTACTGCCCAGTAATACATGTGCTCACACAAGCTAATATTTTATTGGAGGTTTTCCTGCGAGGATTAGTCTTTGGGCTAAGTGACTTCATAATACTGTATAACAATGTCTTATGAATATCTTCCGCAGTTTATAAGTAAAGTTGCAATCTCCTACTATTTTTTCGTCTTTTCAGAGAGTGCTGGCAAAGGAGACTCAGCTTCACCTGGCACTGAAAGAGTTGAATAAGTTGAAGGAACAACTGAAAAATGCTGAAACTACGAAAGTACAGGCCCTTGTAGAGCTTGAAAGAGCTAAACAGACTGTTGAAGATCTGACTCAGAAGCTCAAAACTCATAATGAATCAAAGAATATATCAATTATTGCAACAGAAGCGGCTAAGCATCAGGCAAAGCAATTTGCAGAAACGAGAAATAACAAATCTGGAGGAAATGATGGATCTGCAAAGGTAGACCTGGAAACTGCAAAAGTTCAATATGCGGCTGCAGTCACTGAACTTGATGCAGCAAAGCAAGAACTCAGGAAAATCCAGGAGGAATATAATGCATCTGCAGAAGCAAAAAATCTTGCCATCGAGCAAGCAGCCAAAGCTGAGGATTCTGCTAAAGCAAACGTGGAAAGATCTAGCGAGTTATCCAAAGAAATTGTGACTTTACAGGAGTCGGTTCAGCAGGTGAAGCTTGCTAGTACTCAAGCTCGGGAAGAGGAAGCAAAGATCTATGCTGACAAGAATAAGCAGAAGCAGTCATATAAAGCCAGACTTGAGGAGTCAGCTAAAAAATTGCTTGCTTTGAAGAAAGGTCTTGATCCCGAAGTTAACAAGAATCTGGAGACTCAACTGGTGGGAACCATGTCAGAAATTGAGGCTCTACAAAAAGAGATGGAAAAAGCAAGGGCTTCAGATCTTGATTCCGCGAGGACCATTAATTCAGAGTTGGATGATGCTAAGGAATCGGTACATAAAGTGGCAGAAGAGGAAAACTCGCTAAGAAGTATAGTGGAGACCCTTAAGATAGAACTGGAAAACACAAAAAAAGAGCATTTAGAATTGAAGGAGAAGGAAACGGGAACTGAATCCATTGCAGGTAATCTGCATGTCAAGCTCCGGAAAGCCAAGTCTGAGCTTGAAGCAGCCCTTGCAGAAGAAGCCAAATTAAGGGGTGTTTCTGATGAAATGTTCTCTGTCATCTACCAGCTGTCATTGGAGAGTGAAAATGCTAAGCATGAAGTTGAAGAGATGAAGCGCAATGCTGAAGAACTTAAGAAAGAAGCAGAAGCAGCCAGAATTGAGCTAGAAGAAGCAGAAACTAAGCTAAAAGTTGCATTGATTGAAGCCGAAGAAGTGAAGGCAGCGGAGGCTAGAGCCCTCAATCAAATCAGGATGCTGTCTGAGAAAACCGATGCTGCACGTGCCTCGACTTCAGAGCCCGGTTCTCAGATCACAATATCAAGATTAGAATTTGAGTCATTAAGCCGAAAGGTTGAAGAATCTGAAAAGTTAGCAGAAATGAAAGTCGCAGCTGCAATAGCTCAGGTAGAAGCGGTGCGAGCAAGTGAAGAGGAGGCCCTCAAGAAGTTGGAGGCTAGCCAGAAGGACATTGAGGACATGAAAACTGCTACTCAGGAGGCTTTGAAGAAAGCAGAAATGGCTGAGGCGGCCAAGAAGGCGGTGGAGGGAGAGCTCAGAAGGTGGCGTGAACGCGAACAAAAGAAGGCAGTGGAAGCAGCATCTCGGATTCTTACAGAAACAGAGAAGTCCTTTGAATCGTCTCCTAATAATTATCAAATCCAAAAGCAGAGGGCAGCGGAGAAACTAATGGAAACACGAAAATTGGAAAAATCAAAAACCCCCACGACAAAGAAAGTACTAATGCCTAATCTTAGTGGTGTGTTTCATAAGAAGAAAAACAAAATTGAGGGTGGTTCCCCTTCTTACTTGCCTGGTGAGAAGCCTCTGTGGTGAGTGGTAGACATTTTTTGTGCAAAATATGCAAGTTTGAGATAAACCTGTTTATGCTCTGATCTGTGTATATCTGAGACCAGTAGAATTTTCATGTTCATTTTCTTTTTTTGGTTCTTTCTTTTATTTGAAATAAAGTTGGGAATGCATAAAGCTTTAACAAACTTGGGTAATAATTTAAAATTATAGTACTAGTTGTTTCTTTGTTTTGGCTAACTCAATGTAACTGCCTTGTTATCGTGGTACAATTTTTGTAAGCTTGAACTATGGGCTAAAATCTTATGAAATATTGGAAACTGTGTGAATAGCTTAAACATGTTTGGCACGTTGCATTGGACACTTGAAATGATTGTCTGTTGTACAATTTTATTCAGATCAACATGAATGCAAAAATGGTTCCCCTACATGTACAGAGTGATAAAAGTCCTTTGAGAGCTTTAAAGATGTTGGTTAGAGTACAATTTTAAGGAATATCACTTTTCATTATGGGTGCATGTCTTGTTTTACTAAGAAGGCAACTTTTTTTAGTATCATTAGTTAAAATGAAAATGTTGGATTTGTCACAAAATGGTTAGAGAAGAAGAGAAAAGAGGACTGTGGATTGCCCAGAGGCTTGATATGAAACTGAAATGAATCTTGAAGCAATTTCAGGTGGGCTTTTAAATGACTGGTAATGATAGACCAGTGCACTTTTTTTATTATTATTTTTTATTTTTTTATTTTTTTTTATTTTGGGTCTATGGGAGTGCACACCATGTTCGTTGCGATCTACATGAATAACAACTTCAGATCGATAAATTTGAAGTTGACTATGTGCATCGTCAATATCACATACAAGGTGCTGGCTGCTCTATATATGCTTCTCGTCGTGGCTGATAATGAAACTCAACGGTGTAGCCAACATTCCATATGCTTGCAGGTGAAGAAGTCAGCAAATGAAATACTTTCTATAAAATTGCGGTAGCTCTTGGGATTTCAGCAACATTTGAGCAACAATATGGCATCCACTCAAAGGTGGTCAAATTACAATATAGCTTAAGGCCACGACCTGCATCAAGATACTGCAAGCCTTTATACAACACTCCTCAACTAAATAGCTTCAGAGCTATTTATCAGTAAGCCGATACCAAAACAAGATTTCATAAAGCTTCAATCCCCATTTATCTTGAGCTCACGTAAATGTGTAGGAAAGCTCTTTTCGATTCCCGAGTTTGTGAAGCTCGGATTCTATAGTTTTAGCAATTTTGACATCTTTGGGGTCTGGCTCGGGAAAATCCACGTGGAATGAACCTTGTTTGATTGGTGCAACAGACTCGATCAGCGCAGCTTGCTGCTTAACATAGTTGTATAGCTGCTGATGGAAGGCATGGTACAAGGAAAAACAATCGCCTACCATTCCATTTCTAGAATGCCGAGATGAACCTGAGCCTTCTCTTCGACAAAAATGTGGTATAGATTCATAATCCATGATCTGCATTAAATTGAGTGGAAATTCTCAAAGTCCATAACTATATTATCAAAAGAAGCAAGTCTCTATGGTAATGTCCAGTACACATGTTGATAGCTTAGTCCTCTACGTATGTCAGTCTTACATATTTATGGATTTGTGAAGGGAATACCCGCTGCCAGCATGTTTGGAGTGAGATGGGAGTTGCTTTCAAAATAAGTAAATTACTTATTTTCAACTTTGACCAACAAATTTTTTTATTTATTTTAAAGCTTATTTACTTATAAGTTAACTTACAAACCCAACGAAACTTGTACTTCACAATGGCCTTAAATTTAAAGCCTCATCTTTTCCAGTCCTTAAATTTAAAGCCTCATCTTGTACTTCACAATGGCCTTAAACTTGTACTTCACAAGTCCTTAAATTTAAACTGAACTTACCTTCAAAAATTCATCTTTTCCAGAGCCTGAAAGGACTTGTACTTTCCTCCTAGTTCTCTCTTGTAGAAGAGGTCTCACCACCTACGAACAGGTACATTAGACTTTTAAATGTAGATAAAGTGCAAATAACCTGAAAAGATCCACGATGTACACACACCACACCTTCCAACATGCTGAAAATACATATGGTGCATTAACTATGTAATATGTCTGAGTCTTCTCGGGATAGTTCAGGTCATCAATGGTAGATATTACAGACAGTAACTGCGATGAAAGAAAGTACAAACGATGTTAATTACCAATAGCAGGAAGGTTTCATTGTAGAATTCGTGAAATCGAATATATAGTAGTTCATATTACAACTACTCGCAAAGTGTAAAATAGTCAACATGTCAAAATTTTGCTTCCTCAAAAGAGGTAGGGTTAAATATTTTAAATTAAAGGAAAAAGATTGGAAGGTTATGAATTATTAAGATATACCTTGATTTGATTTAGTGCAGAAAATTTGAGACCAGTCATGTCCAAAATCTTTATGCAGGTGCCGATATATCGTCCAAACTTCTTTGTTGCAGAAGGCTATAAAATAAAATAGAGCTAGTCAATAAACAAAGCTATTGTCAAGATATATTTTTTAACAATCTGAATCTGCGGATGCCAAAACTCACCAATATCACACGATCTCGGTATTCATTCATTTGGATGTGTGACTGGACATAATGGTTAATCTAAAATGTCAAAGATTGATATCAGAACACAACAGATAAAGTAAATAATCCACGAGAAAAAATCAAATTCAACATGTTTTGTTTAAAGCAACAATAAATTATTGAAAGCATGACATCTTACAGATGCTTTGTCGTATGTGCTGAGCCCTACACCAATGGCAATGACAGGAAGACCCTGAATAATTAAATAATAAAGGAAATCATGCACTGGAGTAATAAGAACGTCACAATGACTTCCATATTTTATTAAGTGTATCGGTGCCACTTATAATGTTTTGAGAGATTAGGATTTGTTGTAAAGAAGGAAAGTTTAGTAAAATGATTCAATGTCATCAAACGTAGAATATGTATCTTAAAGCAAAACTTCATTCTAGTTGCCAATTCATAAAACATCTAAGCATTACCTCTTTTGAGTATCCAGACATTCCTACGAGCTGAGAATCCCTTACTACTCTATACAAGTCAACCGGGATAATTGGCTTCTGCAGAAGTAACCAGTTACATTAGGAGTGGAAAAATTCAAAAAATCACTTTTGTCCATGATAAGCACGCTATAAAATTATAAGATGCATCGTGCAAGACCCTATTCTTCAGCATAGCATAGAAGTGAATTTTCAAATTTTTGAAATTCGTTATAGCATTCAATGTCTGAATTCTTGTTAGAGTTTATTCGAGGAACAGATTCTAATTGCCCAAGAACCCGAACCCTAAGATTCCAAAATTTTCCACCTCTTCGATCGAAATCCACCAAGGGTTAGCCAGATAAGGTCACAGCCTCGTCCTTAACAACTCTGCCAAACTCTAAGCGATGAAAACCTTCATTTTTCAAATAACAGAACCACGTGCACCAACTAAAGTCTCATGGATTTTGCAACTTGTATTTCCAACATCAAAAACGTTCTTCTATTCCAATCTGAAGATTGTTAATGGCTGTTGACAAAAGAGCCGCACTTTTTGGAACCAAAATTAGCTTAAATTTAGACGCTCAATCATCTAACTTTTTAGGTGCAAAAGCACTAGTCAAGATCAGTTGTCCTTAAACTAGTGGTTTTTGTAGGTTGAGATTCAAATAGATGTTCATTATTCATTTTGGACAATGCCACAGCTTAACATAAAAGATCTCACATAGCCTGGTCAAATATCATAAGTACCAGATTATATGGAAATGGAAAACTTAATATTTTAAATAGAACAAGATCTTGAAAACTCACCGCCAATATATTGTCAATATCATTTTGTAACCTCCAGTTCAAACAGTCAACAAGCTGAAAAATATGGAGTACAATTGGTAAGAAACCATGAATATAAATCAAATTATTCTAAAGCAAAATTTTGCTGGGAATTTTTTTAGAATCGGAATCATCACACCATTTTATGGGCGTCGGAGACATTTCCGTCTCTTGCTTTGAGAAACCTCGCCAAATTCTCAGTTGGGTAACCTTGATGTAGATTCTGTGTATGAAGACAAGAAAATTACAGTCTATTCTTTATTTACGCTAAACTTTTCAAAATGAAAAATAATCTGTGTAATGTTGCAGAAAAGTTGCAAAAACAATTTTTGTCTTATTTTCCGAAACATGTACTTGCAAGGAAAAGAACAAGTATGCTTATTTTGATGTGCAAGAATATCCAAGAAGCTAACACCTTAATAATTCAGAATAATTGTCTGGTTGAAAACAAATCACAGCATGGATATGTCAAATTCACAAGAAATTTCACTGATCAGATATAAAGATCATATTTGAATTCTGACTCTGAATTTCCCAATAAACTCAAGTGAGCTCCACTTTTCCAAGTCCACTCAAGCACTAGCCAATAACAAAAATCAAGCAATTTGTGAAAATAATCATTCTCATTCCATCAAATACAAATATAAGATTTAAAGCAGCAGCTCTTTGACTATCCCATTTCCACAATCAAGCCAAAAATGATAAGAAACCAGTACTAGGACAAGTTAAAATTTTATAAGTATACACCCAAGTCAACAATAACTTCAAAATACTTGGATCAAACTGAACTTCAAAAGGATCAAAATTTTTTTTTCTTAATTCAATAAAAGTACAGGACAGATCAGTAAAAATGGCTAACCTGGAAAGTCTGCTTCAGTGGTTCATCAACTGAAATCAAATCAAAACAAATAACAAATGTTAGTTCTTGACAGATCCAAAATTCCAAAAAGACTCAAATGTGAGGAAGAAAATTGACCTTTTTCCAGCAGAGTGTGTAACTGCAGGATCATATCTTCTGTAATGAACACCATTTTTTCACTCAATAGTTAACTGTATGGATTCAATCCCAGATTTTAAATTTCAGCTCTTCCTTTAGTTCCTTAAATATATAATCAGCAAGTCCGTGTGTCTGTGTGTGGTGAGGGTGGAGGTGACGCTTGTGAAAACCTGGACCTCTTTCTTTTTGGGTGGGTTCCTAACACCTTTATAAAGTGTAGACATTTGCTTTCTCTGCTCTTTTAAAAATTCAAAAATTTTATTTATTAATTTTAAAATGACCATACTTTTAGCTTATATTATTGCTCAAAATTAACTTGGCTCGTTTACTTGCTAATAATTTAACTGTCTTGAACCTTTTCACAGACAAATGCAGTAATGGAAAATAATTCATGTAGTCAATTATCAAATTATTAAGAATAATTCTGATAATTTATACCAAATTGCACCGACAATGGCATTGAATATTAAGATTAAAAATAGTAATTAAAAGCAAATTGATTTTGACATTAAAATATTATATTAATATTTACAGATTTTGATTGTCCTTTTTCTATTTATTAGGTTTGATAACATGGCAGTTGGCCAAAATAGTGATTAGTGGTGTTAATTATTTCTTAATCATTGGGCTTAATGGATAACACCTCAACTAAACAAGGAGGAATGGGGATCAAGAGTCAAGGAGTTTTATTAGTTGTCTAAAAAAAGTTGATCACACGTCACACTTGAATGATTTATTTACTTAATCACTCGTTAATTATGTTTAATAACGTGGCTAAATATATATTGATATTATGTGAATAAGTGTTTTAATCCTCTTTTTTGATCATTTTGTTTGATCTAGCAATTAATAAAATATTTTGCAATAATGACTTATGTTGGTGTTTCTTCTGTTAAGGGGAAAGTTCCGAAGGCAAAATCTTCCACATGTATCAGAGGTCCCTTGACCAGGCGGGTTGTAAATCGAGTGATGTGTACGAGTGGCAGAGACCTGAGAGAGAGAGCCAACATGCCAACCCCCAGGACAGATCTCCACAATATTTCAGTGAAACTTATGTTGGTGTTTCTTAGTTAGATTTTTAATTTATCGTTTTCTTAAATCAATTAGAATTCTCCTGTTACAAATACTAGACATCTATTCATTCCAAGGTACGCATTAGAATTCTCTGGTGATTTTAACAATGTCCAAGTGTACAAGTAATATACATACTGGCAAAGGAATAATTAGAGATCTGTTGACACGTGGATAGTACATATTTCGAGTTCAACAAATATAACTAAGTTGGCATTGAAATAAAGTTTAAAGTTAAAGATATTTTTTTATTTAAATAGTTGTAACCATTTGTATAAAAAGGGAAAGTGAACTTTTTCAAGCTGAGAGTTTTTTTCTTCTCTATATCAAAATTAAGGGAAAAAACAAAAAAAATGATTTCAAATTAGCCATAAAGATATGACTAAAATAAGATATATTTATTTTGTATTTTAATAAAGGTTTGAAGTGCTCTATAATAATTAGTTTACTTAGAAAATAACATTTTTAATTTATGTTTATGTACCTGTACGTGGCAGTTTCTCACAATAGCCAAATATTATAATTTTTTGTACAAAATGTTAGTTAGTGCTTCCTAATAGTAAAGATACATGTTGACTATACAAATTTTGAGAGATTGAATGGTTATTCAACAATATTAATAACTAGTATATCGTTTAATCGGTGAGGTCTGACTGTATTATCTGTTCTTAAATTAAAAATTTAACTACAAAAATAATATCAATAATAAAAAAAAGAAAGAACGAAAAAAAATCTACTATCGTAACAAAAAAAAAAAAAAAACAAGAAATAAGAAAATTCAATTTATAATTTTAGGATAATGGATTAAGGCGGTGAGTACTGTTTGGATATGACCATTTGAGGGAAAGGACTGAGGGGGAGTTTTATTTGAAAGGAAAAATTGAAGACAAAGTGACACATAGACTAGTCTTTTTTTTTTTCTATAACAGAGAAAACCTCCATATCGATCAGTGATTAAAAAAATATATTATATAATCATTTACAATATTGTATATAAAATAATTATTTAAAATTTACATAATCTAACACGACGGACTAACTTTTTTTTTTAAATATATAAACTAACCTAATATGATATATATGGTTCAACTTATAGTGTATGTTGTCCTCAGGGCATATTTCAGTAGTTGAAATGACGGGAGTTAAGTAGTTTCAGTTTCGCTGGCAGCTGCAGTGTGGAAATTCGAGTCCTGCCTCTGGTATAAATTTGGCATCTTGTAAGTACAGTTAAAAAGCAGCTCTCAATCATGTTCCACTGAGACACATCCTGCGATTTACATTATCTATCAAAGCTTCAGAGCAGAAGCGGTGGGGGTCCTCAAAATTGGAGTTTAACCCTTTTTTTTTTTTTTTTATAATAGTGTATGTTGTTATCCTTTTCTTCTCATTAAAGGTTATGGGTGAACAGGTGGTCATTTTTATTAAAATCAATTAATTATTGACCCAATTAAATTTAAGCCATACATGTCAAAACACTAGACAAGTGGACACAATCCATCTTAATTTTAATAATAAATAATTTTTGAAAAAAAAAAAAAAAGAAAAGATAGATGAAATGAAAGTGAGTCAAAAGGTCGAAGAAAAGTGAAAAGCTCAACGCTAGCTGGCCATGCAAGTTAAAGGCTATACCACACATTGTACCACGACACAATTGGTGATCAAAACATCTTACCCGTCCATTCAACCACTTAAAGATCTTTAATACTATGTTGATAGCATGTCCTCGTAATCTAACATATTACGTTCTGTCTTTGTCTTCTAAAATTCTTTATACATGCAATCGCAATCATTGTCAAAAAACAATTCACAATGTTTTACTTAAGAGGTACGTTTTTGAGTCTTTACACATACTACAATTAAATAATAGATTTACAATCTTAAAATAAATATCGATTTTATTATTGTAATTTTCACATTCAATCAATTAAAATAAAATAAAACCCGTACTCTTCAAAATCCAAATGGACTAGTGAATAGAGTAATTGAGCTTCTCAATACATTTGTTATTATTTTTTTTTTTTTGTCGACATTGTGTCCATCTCATATTATTATCATATATTACCACATGATTCCTTCTAAAAATTTAATTATTATGAAAAATCATTATCGTGAGAAATAAGGCAATCCCATTTAAATAAAAACCCATAAATATTCGAATTTATGATATCCTATATATGTTCATCAATTGGCATGATTTATATTCCACGAAGACATTCTTGAGACAATAAAAAAAAAAAAAAAAAAGTTGTGCAAATTCTACCTCCATTCTTAGTGGATGTCACTCCTCTCGAGCACATGATGCCTAAATGTAAGAAAATGTAAAGAATTAAATTTGAAGAATCTGTTAAGCACTTTTCAATTAAATAATAATCTTAAAGAATTTTTTTTTTAAAAATTGAATTGCACTACTTTTTTGCTAAATTTGAGACATCTGTTTTTTTCTATATAATCTATCAAACCCCTCTAAATTATTTAGAGAATCTTGAAATGTGTTAAAGGCATTCACATGTTCGTGTTTAGAATTAATTAGTGACTAATCGATATTATTAAAATCATACGTCTTTTTGGTTCGTGGTCCATATTTTAGATGTTTGTAATGTGACCAAAAAATTATTCAAATTATATATAGGAGACAATGGTTCGATTATAGCCATTCTTAAATTATTAAATACAATTTACAATTAAAATAGAGGAAATTATGTCAGCTACTTTATTTAGAGCATGTTTGGTTGATTTTTTCAAATTTCAAGTAGAGCGTTTCTTCATTTTTATTACAAAGTTACTGACTCTCAAAAAAAAATATTGGACAGGCAAACAAACACACACGAACACTTATATACACACCACCGTCATTCATACATTTGTCACCACCACCAATTATCACCTTCACATCTTGTGCCACCAATGTCGCGGCTTCCATACAATCCATCGGACAGCCACTGCATCCATTATATCCATCAAGCCACCCTATTGGCGCTATCATCATTCGTCGTTCAGAAACCACCACCACCATTTAATCACTATATCGACTATCACCACCATTTCTATTCTTCGATTGACTAGAACCGTTGATATCGCCTCGTACCTTCTTGAATCGACTGATGCGGTCCCGAAATGAGAAGAAGAAAAATCATTTGTTCTTGACCCCTTATTTTGCAAATCTATATCTTGATTTTAAAAAGAAATGAAAATAAATTTCTTAATAGGAGGCTCAATTTTGAGCGTGGTGGTGGTTGATGGGTGAGGGTTAGGGTGCGGTGGTGGTTATTGTTCTAGGGTTTGGAGTGAGATTGAAAATCTTATTTCGGGTGTAGCGGAGAAGGTAGAGATGCTGGAGTTAGCGCTGGTTCAAGTTGCTAGTGGTAGTCGTCGTAGATGGTGGTAGCGTCCATGTAATACTATATGCTACAGTAAAGTGTAGCACATATGACAAAAGTATAATACTTGTTACAAATTGAACACATTAAAATTGCTTATTCCATAACCCATTAACCATCTCTTGGGCACACGACTTAAGCTTGACATGCAAGCCCACACCCATGGCTTTCAGACGGGCTCACAGCCCAAAGTAAGATACAGGCCTGCTCAAGCAACTCATCTGTTAACATGTTTCGTTATTGATCCACGTTACTAGATTATTGACCCATCATTCAAGTGAAGGCTCACAACCTCCTAAGTCGAAAGATATATGCGCCATCCAATAGGGCTTTCATAAAGGAATCTCGAGACATGTATGGCTCGTTCTGAAAAATTCATAAACTATTTTAATATTAATTTCTCTTTATTGCAACTTCACTTTGTTTCATTAAAGATCCTATCACTGATAGAACACTATCAAACAAAATAAATACAATAATGATATTTTTAATAAGGTGAATAGTATTTAAAAAGAAAAAGAAAAAAAATTAATTGCACGTATAAATTTATGCAAGGAATATGCTATTTTTAGAGACATGATGGATACGCACGTGTCATTGCATTTGGGATATTCTAAGGTCACACTCATTTTTAACTTTTTTAGACAATAAAAAGTAGTGTAACTTTGACTTGACTCTCTTTCTCTTTTTTTGTAAAAAAAAATTTAACGAGATAAATAGATAAAAACTTGATTTAAATAAATAAATAGAGAAAGAAGAGAAAATAGAAAACAAGATTTTTAATTATTCTACCTGACAAATACCAAAATTCAAATATGTCCCTTTGTCACAATGTTACCAAAATAAAATGTAGGCAAAAATTGAATATTGTAATTTTCCCTTCAAAAATAGCTAGTTATTAGGGAAATATTGCTGTGGTCCCAACTCAGTCGCCGGCCCTCTGCCGCCACGTGGGGTTGCAGGATGTTTCAAGGCCATAGGTGAAGCTTTTTTTTTTTTTTTTTTTTTCAGGTATTCTAGTTTCGCCAGACTAAATTCTGGACTTCCAAGACCCTTGTCCCTAGAACCTTAGATGAGGTAAATCATGAGTTATGCCTCAACTGGCTCTCAAATTTTTCTCATCCGACCGTACACTTCTGCGCACAAAGAGCTGCCTCCAAAGTGATTGCTCCATACCGAATAAAATCCAACCGCAGGCTCCCACCCAGATTCGAACTCCCACCCTACCACTGGAAACAAACCTTATACTGATTGTTTCACCAGTTGAACTATACCCCAGAGGGCTTGGAATAGGTAAATTGCAGGTTATACTTCAACTGACTCCCAAGTGGCCATAGGCGAACCTTGATTGGGAACAGGGTTGCAAGGGGCGTTTGAGAGAGGATGGAGTTGATTCCATAATTTTACCCCTCCTAAATAGAAACGACCTTCTAATGTTCAAATTGACGACAACTGTCCACTGAAAACTCGAACGCAACAAACTTGAAAAAAGAAAAAAGTTCAAAAGACACCCAATCACCAAGAAATAAACGTTGAAGATTAATGTTCTGTGTGTTACATAACAAGATTTATCATCTGGCAACTCCAGCACATGAATATAAAAAATGAATGGTCGCATATGCAGTGCCAGCTATCAGGAAAGTATGATTATTGATTACTGTGTGTCATGTATCCTTCCAAGAGAGACGACTTTCTACAAATACCAGCACCATCTGAAGAGGAAGATGATCCCGGCGATGCCTCTCAATGGTGGTTTATGTTTCAGACGCCTTCCGAGTAAGAAGATTTTTCGACCATTGAAGTATGAAAAACCCCAGAAGCACACAAGACATTCATGGAACTATTTCTAGTATCAATAAAACCTGTCCCAACACATTCTAATTTCTAACATGCTGGTCTATGGCTGTGTCAAATATAACAAACAAATTCACATTATGGATCGATAACAACAGTATTTCAACATTTGCAAATACAACAAATTTGGAACTGTCCAATACAACATCAAATACTAAATACTAAATACTAGCACATTAGACCCTGAATTTTTCTTTTTAATTTAAGATATCTGTAATGTTCAGAAACTCCAATTTCTCCTTGTACGAAAATAAACAACAGTTTAGCTTAATAAACCACTAAAAGAAATCAAATTCAAGATAATTATCAGAACCTTGTTGGGTTGGGATAGCTGCAGGAGCAACTTTCAGACTAGTTGATGCTGTTGGGACTGGAATTCTTTCAATCTCGACTGGTCTTGGCACATCTGGTGGGCTTGCACAACGAATTAAAGCCCAATTCACGCCCTCAAAGAATGGATGTTGCTTAATCTCTGTTGCTCCACGTTTGTATGCCAATCTATGCTGTGGCTCTTTCACTAGCAAACCTCTTATAAGATCTCTAGCGGCAAAACTGACAACTGGAGATTCTGGAAACCGCAATGGCTGGCCCACAACATTGAAAAGTGTAGCCCGATTTCCTGATCCCTTGAAGGGAGTCTTACCAAACAATAACTCATAAAGAAAAATCCCAAAAGTCCACCAGTCCACAGCACTGCCATGCCCTTCACCTTTGATGATTTCAGGTGCCAAGTACTCATGGGTACCTACAAATGACATGGAACGTGCTTCTGTTGGCTCAGCAATAAGCTCTGGCAATGGGCTGACTTGGTTACCAATGTCATTTTTGGTTTTCCGGTCTTTCTTGGATCTACTTGAAAAGAGGCGAGGAGTGAAACACGAAGTAGGGACCATACATGATGGCTGAATGCAGGAGGGCTCAATGCAAGCAGGTTGGACGCAATAAACTGAGTTTTTCCTAAGGGGCTCTGTCTCGAGGGACGAGGACTTGATGAGTGTTGGGCTAACAGCACAGCGGAGAGAAAGATCAAAGTCAGATAACATTATGTGTCCGTCTTCTCTCACGAGGACATTTTCAGGCTTGAGATCCCGATAGACGATACCAAGCATGTGGAGGTATTCCAAAGCAAGAAGGACCTCAGCTATGTAGAACCTGCATGTAAAATAGAAATCAATCACAAAAGGTAGGTACAAATAAACAATTACATGACTATTTTGAGTCCTCACATATACAAGTTGAACATTAAAGGTGCCACATGTTCAAGGTTTAAGAGTTAAAAGTAAAAGGAAAAAACCAAATACTGAACAATGAACTACAGAATAGAAGCCAAGGAGAGTTCCGGATCAAAGATACAAATCTTCCTATATAACTTCTTAGGCACTTTGAGATAATGCCCACAGGGCTGATAAACATGAATAACAATTAGTTAAACCAGAACTGGGGCATAAGGATAAACCCCGAACCCTTGTGTGTAGACAGGACATAGCTAGAAACTCTATAGGGGCAATCAGGACTTTTACAAAGCATACTGTATGTGCCAGATCAGAGAATGCTAACTTTTTTCTGATAGTAAGTAAAGATTTTCTGTTATAACATAAGATTTTGTAATGACAATCTAAAAAATAAACTTTTAGAAAACCTCAAACATTTTTTAAAACAAAAAAGAAATCTTAAAAGTAAATTTTATGCTTAGCCAAACATGCTCCATTTGCACCAACACTATTTTTTGAGGAAAGAAATGAAATAGACTGCCTATTAAATTACTACACACATGCAGAAGTCAAGGAGAGATTGAAGAGTAAGTTGGAAGGGGACCTTATAAACAAAGCATAACTCAAAATGAGAACGCAATATTAGGTTGATTTGACTAGGCATGTCATGAAAAAGCGGAAGGAATACACCACGCATTACAAGGTCAGACATTTTGACCTAGAGACATTTTAATCATTCAACAAGCAGATTGCCACACTGACATTAGCAAATTTCAACATTTGGAAATGTTGAAGAAAAATAACGAACGAATTAATTAGACAGCATTTGCATTTGGCATGTATAGAAAGACTTGGGAGCTGACACTAATATGTGCTAAGAAATGAAGAAGTGCTTCTAGAGCAATCAGCACGAGTCTATTAAAACTTAGTTCACTTCCATTAAATTAAAACATCATTGTCCATTGGCAGCATATTAGGCAGCTACAAGAGAAATGCACGTCAAATGAGCGTGAAAAAATTGCAGTAATTAGTCCATCAATTTGTCTTAAAGAGTAGGCCACAATTCAAAAGTTCAATCGCTGATTTTTACTTATTCAATCACCTGCAATATTTACTTAACTATGTCTCCTTTCTTGAAGGCTTAAGCAAAAAAATAAATAGCAATTCTATGCGCGAATAGGATGAAAAAATAAATAAAAACAGGGTAACAATGGTAAAGCTGAAGCATAAGACAAAGCACTTGACAGTTGACAACGGTTTTCTCTTCTTAAAACCTGATGTTAAAAAAAACAAAAAGCCTAATCAAGCCACAGTGGTTATAAACCCCTCATAAAACTAATATAAACTCCCCCAAATGCCTCATAAATACTGCAGAATTATCTTGACATAATTCCTAACCACATAGCTACAATATGAAGACTCTTATGTGGATAAAAATAATGTTTGACTAGCTTATAAGTACATATAAGCACTAACAAACTCTAAATATGTGAAACTCTAGTATTTTATACAATATACTAATACAAATATTTAACGTCTGCTTCTTGGTCGGGAATAGCACCGTTTCAGAAAAGCCCATATAACCAGTTTTAGTGTCTATACTTCTAAACACAGACTTATAGAACATAATTTGGTAGCTATAAGCAAATCAGAAGATCATTTCTACTTTGGCTCAATTTGAGACGCATTCCAGCTAGGGGATGGTTTATAGATAATCAGGTTAACTCTTCCTACTGTTTTTAGCTTTAAAAAAGGGAAAATGAACTTATTTGATTCTCCCTCCTCACAAGTACATATTTTCATGTTAGATATGTACATATATTGTGTGTGTATCATATGGAATAATAGGAATCTACAATTTACCATAAATTATAAATTAAATAAGTTTACTTTATGAAGACTAGAGAAGCCTGATACTCTAGTTGGCTTAACAACTTCCCCAACTATTGCACCATTTCCTATGTAGATTCAACCGTACACACTGCAAATCCCACGAGAATAAAAGTAATCATTTTCTATATCCACAAGCACAAAAGCATGCAGAAATTAGTTCGCGAGATGACACAATTTATGATACTAATCAAGAATATTGAGACTATTAGTTGGGATAAGTGTCGTACTTCACTGCCTGTTCAGTAAAATGTTTTCCTGGTTGCCTCTGCCGAAGTGTGTGCAGGTCACCTCCTGGGCAGAACTCCATAACCAAACATGAGAACTTTTCTGTCTCAAAATGGGTATATAAAGTTGGAAGGAAGGGGTGATCCAGAGACTGCAGTATTTCTCTTTCTGTCTGAGCACGCAAAAGTTTCTTACGACTTGCGAGTGATGCTTTATCCATGACCTTCATGGCAAAATAGCACTTTGTACCACATAATTCTGAAAGATACACACTCCCAATATCACCACAGCCCAACTTCTTCAACAATCTGAAATGCCTCAAATCTAATGCGCCATCCTTTGCTCGTACCACTTGTATGGCTTCCCATCTCATATCATTTGCTTTATGAGGTTTGTTAACGCTGCTACTCAGGCTGCTACAAGTACTTTCGTCACTTATGTCAGTACTTGTGCTACCCCTACATAAACTGCTCTTTCCACTCTCAACAAAATCGAGCCGGTCACTGATTTTGGCACTTCCACTTGTTTTTGCAAGGCTGCTAGCTCCATCGCTCACTTTAGCAGACGCTGAGCTATCCTTGACAATTGTGTGACCTGATGGTCTCTTTTCCTGATCAGAAGCATTCTCGAGTGTATGTACTTGTTTTGAATTACCCAATTGTAAGCTGGAATCCAGTTTATCAGCAACAGAACTGACGGACTCTTTTTGTTGCTGATTATGTAACTTCTTTTCCCCCGCTGCTGCTGCAATTTTCTTTGAAGCAACAGGTTCAACATTTCTAGATGATTCTCTCACAGTAGTCTCCAATTTTCCAGTCTTAGATATCAGCGAAGGTGAAGCCTTACGAGGATTTCCTAAGGCTTGGGTTCCATGTATTTTGCTCTGCTTATCCGAGGAACTCTTGATGCTAGATTCAGACGCCATTGGAATAAATTCAGACTCCTTAAATTAGTCGTGTCGAAAAATCCCATCACTCATTGCCCAGCTGCAATATTTGACATTTTCCAGCATAAAAATCAATCATTATTGTCTCCAATCCCATCAACAGCTTGCAGGTACTACCAGGATAAAGATAAACTACAAAAACAGAAGAAATATCAAGATTGGGTTTTGGAAGAGCTTATAAGAGAAAAATTAATAGAACTGTTATAAAAATATGGTCTTTACAACTTCTACCAAATCCAACATCTAGATCATAAATCCAGCAAAGAAAAACCTCACTTTGGTGATAAAAGATCTTCAATATGTAAACAAAAATAAATTCTCCTTTTTTTCTTTTCTGATTAAAGTAAAACACAATGAACGTATAGATGTATGCGCTGATTACCATGTAGTTGCAGGACAGCAATCAAAGAAAAACAAATTCGATATCCTATTCACCATGAACAGAAAAATCACATTTGTTTACCTCAAGATGCAATCTTTTTAGGAAAAACCTAATTTTCAAAGAAGAAAGCCCCAATCCTCAAATCACCTTCAAATTGTAAACAAAAAAAAGACCCAATTAACTCATAGAACATAATGCAGTTCCTCAAATACTTTACAAAGCAAATACTCACCACATAGCAAAAGATAAGCACAAATTTAACAGATAAACGAGTGGGAAAAAATTGGGCCCATAAAAAGCACGCAGATCTTGAGCAAAGACCCACGACTTTTCTGTAAAAACCCTACCAACAGGGATCCATAAAACCCCACACGAAGAGACGGAATGCTAAAGAACAAAGCAGATGGGGGTATGGAGAAGCAAACCCACCTAGCAAATCACTGAACCAGTTCAAAAGTAAGGCAAAAAAAGCAACCCAGCTAAAAGAGAGTACCTGAAGTCACAAAGATCGGAACTTTAGGGCTTTCATTTTTCTGCTTTAGCAAATGAGGAGAAAAGAGAGCACTCAAACTGTAGAGAGAGAAAAAGGAGAGCGACACTCCACTTCCTCCTAAAATGTGTGGATTGAATGAGAGAGAAGAGGAAAAAGAAAAGGTTTTGAGATTGTTGAAAGAGAGAGTTGGGTGGGTGACTCTGGCCTGTTGGCTAAACCAATACCAATACCAATACCAATACCAATACCAATGTATTTCTCTCTCTTTATGTGTATGTGTGTGAGAGAGAAAAATGTTTCGTTAGAGGTCACCCAACTCACAAGTTTGTTTTGTAATGATCACTTAATTTTGATTTGTTTTATGTTAATGAGTTGATATCCGAGATTACATTTACTATCATTCCGTTTATAACTGTAATCAGAACTTACACAATTCCACGTGGCCGATAAAATGCGTAATCTAACAATTGTTTGATGCTAACTCAATAGTTTTTATTAGTTAAGAAAATTTTAAGTAAGTAAATTAATAATTCTATATTTGTTTTTATGCAATTTTTTTCCGATTGCTTGCAAAGTAATTGTTGATCTAGTTTTAGGTCACGTATACTGTCATTCATGTGCAACAAAACTATTAGTATTTGCGACGGTTACAAATAACATAGTCAAATTGAAGTAAAAATGTAAATTGGGTGATCAAATTGAAACATATCGAAGTCAAGTGATCAGCGTGAGGTAAACTTTTAAGTTGGGTGACTTCGAGTGAAATTCACCTCAATGTGTGTGTGTGTGTGTGTGTGTGTGTAGAGATAGAGAGAGAGAAGGGGGGTTGTGGAGGGGTCAAAGAAGGGGTAAAGTAAAGCTTTCCACGTTCAATAATTTGATTGTATTTTGTCCCAAACACAAGGGTCTGAATGAACACATGGGCCCATCAAATGCTCCAACCTGTCCCTCATGCTTGGGACCCACCCACACCACCCTTAATTTTCCATTTAAAGCCCTTTAACTAATTTGCTAATGACCTGTTTTGTGGTCCATCCCATTTCTCATTCATTCTAAACTTTGGACCAATTTTTAATTATATTTGGGGTACCATAATTAAATTATTGTATTTATTTATACTGTTCTATTTATGATCACCATGTGATTGCAAATTTGTTTGCAATAAATAGAATTTTTTCTTTGAAAGTTTGTATACATTGGTAATTTCTTTGTCGAAATTCTATTGTATTGTGCTTATTTAAATAAAAATTTAGTTGGATTTATAAATAATAGTGAATGGTTAGATATTGATTCTGAAAATTGTATTATTAATCTCCAGCCTATTAAAGTAGCAGCAATTTGCCCCGGAACAAATTAGTTGTCAATTTTTTTGTTACAAGTGAAATTTTTATTCTTAACGACAAATATTGTCCAAATCTATGCAAAATCATCATATGGCACCCGCTTGTCTAACTTTATAAAAATAAATATATCTTTAACTTAGACTAATGCCTAAAAATTTGAATTAAGACGTGTTTTCACAAAGTTTTGGATGATTTTCGATGTTGAAAACTGATTGTCCAATTATATTAAAATATAAAGTATCAACTTGCATTTTTTAAAAGATTGAAGACCAACATGCTAGTGAATAACAGGTTAGGGGCCAAGGGTGTGATTTTCCCTATTGGCTCTCATTTCTTTCTAGAAGAAAAAATTTTTGTAAACCAAAAAGGAGCAACCGTGAGTTATACTAGAAATGATCGATTTTGGCCTCTTGATATGCAGTCTTCGTTCGAGTTTCCTTTTGGTTATTAAATTAATTAATTCCAATGTTAATCCCTAGAAAATAAGAATTTTTCGAATTCACGTCTAGATTTTTATCAAATAAACCAAGTGATAGCATTCATGATTCACAATAGGACTTCAATAAAAGGGGACTTCAGATATAGCTTTTGAGTCTCTCAAGACTACAAATATTTCGCATCATATCAATTGCTTCTTGTTTGCAACTAAGGTATTTCATTTATAAAAATAAAAAGAAAGACCGGTTTAAATGTACCATATATCCGTCGAGCTCGAGAATTGATGCATACTCAAATTGTCATATCGTGTCATCCGAAAGGGCGACTCAATAACTATTTGTTCATGTTACCCGTCCACAGTTGAAAGCACCTATGCCCAAATATGTATGTAATTAAAAAGGATTCCAATGCAACGTCCAATCTTTTTATGCATAAACAAAGTAGAATTGGAGGTGGATCACTGCAAACAAGAGTAGAAGTCAGCATAAACATAACTATTAGCCAAGTACCGCATGCAGATGTCTCAAAATAATACGAGGCCAAGCTTTCCCAAAATCGATAATGATTGCAATCGTGCGTTGGTGGCTTGTTTGGTAAGGTCAAGTATACAGTATAGAATTTTTTTTGCTAAAATCTTATCAATTCTAATGTTCAATCCTACGTTATATTGTGCACAAAACATGAGCATAAATATTAAACTCGAAAAAGGGGAACCAAAAAAAAAAGAAGAAAATGATCAAGACATCATGAATGTTGGGTAGACCATAGAACTACAAGAAAAATATTACATTATCAGCAGGGACATGTTGGCCTGATATATTTTGTGCACACCTTGGTGATATGCCAAGTCTCCTTTAAAGACCCCTCATGAGAGCTCGGTTATCACTCGCTCACACTTGTCTTCCAAAATCTTCACAGCTTCGGTGAACAGAACCTCAGGATGTAATGCTCCGGTAGACTCTATAGTAACTACAAAAGTAGAACACAAAGGAAATATAATATTTTTGTCGCAAAAAGATTCAAAATTGGAAAAACTAATAGATGACGTGATGATTAAATCAACGTCCAACAACAGAACTCTTTCCTCGTTACTTTTCTGCAACTTGAAGTCTTATCCTACAGTCCTCTACTTAAACTGAATTAAAATACTCCCAACACCAGCATTTGTATGGCAGAAGTTGGTTGGAAACCACATATTACGATATAGCACATTAAATCAACCGGTTACCGAAAAGTGGGAGAAGCTTACACAAAATTCTTTGAAGTTAATTTTTTACGGTATATGGTGTGAAAGCCTTGACATTTTTGTTTTACAGCTATAAAATCATCTTCCGTAAGCCATGACTATCCCATAGAGCAGGAAATAAATATATGAACTGTGACGATGTTGCTTCAGGGTAACTTTTGGCCATTAAGTGGACATTTCTGGAACATTTTATTCCCTTCAACAATCAAAATATAGCAGCAGAAGCACTATACAGTAATAACTACTTGAAATCAGTCCCAAACTGAAAACAAAAGTTTGAGCAAACCCTTGATGTTTTTCAATAACTTCCAAGATTTAATAGTTCTTGCTTCAAGAGTTGAACAAATAAACCGTGTAAGCTCGAGCCACTTGTAAAAAAGTCGGTGTTTACCAAAATCTGATAGACATTCAACGATAGTAGCAGCTATAAAATAGAAACTTTCAAAAAATGAAATAGGCTTCAACAATTCACTTACAGATGAAATGATCTTTCACACGTCGCAGTGCAACATGCTTATCCCAATCATCTCCTCGGATGCATTCCCTACAAAGTGTACAAGACCGAGGTCGTGCCACTGTTGCTCTCTTTCTACCTACTTGAGAGTCGAGAAAAGTCAAGAACAATAACTTGCACTCCTTTTCGTTAGGTAACGTAAATTTTGTATCCATTTTCATATATGTCGATAAGAACAGTTCTGCAATTGGATTTTCCATTTAACATGTACAGAAAACACTCAAATGGAACCAGCATCATCTTACCTTTACCAATATCTTCAATGTCAAATACTTTAACGGGACATTTCTTTACAAGTTCTTCCGCTTTTTCACCTTCTATTTCTTGCAACAACACAACCTATACAAATCGACAGTTCAGATCTTTGATTATAACTTCCACTTCATACTTGTACTCCCAGTGCAATAACCAGATATAGGCACATAACTAATTAACGTTTTATCTATATTCACCACTTTTTTTCCTTTTAAAGAAGGAAGTATTAATAAAGAAAGCAGTAAACATTTTTTATACCTCAGGAAGCATCCTATACCACGCAGTGGCAACAGGGGACCATTTCGCATGTGTCTTACCCATTCCCTTTACAGCATGTGCTTCCAACTCAATTTCCTGTAATCGAGCAGCATTAAATTCTCAATGAGGTAAAAAAGCAATCTTTTGCATAAGTTAAATAAGTTGCCAGTCAACTTTCTTCAACTGCACAAGACTTTTTATCGAATAATAAAATAGCAAAGAAATAAAGAAGAATAATCAAATTATATGTTTGCTCACTGATGTATTCTGCAATCAGATAATCTCATCAACAAAAAGGTTTGTGGGGATTCAAATGTACTAGATAATAGCCCAAAGCCCAAACGTACAAGAACCCGCAGTATGAATAAGCCAAAATGATGAATGATAAAGGGTTCGTTGACAATGCGTATTGATAAAAATTAATACCTAAAGGCTTAAACAATATCAATTCCTACCTGTCCAGGTCCCAGTTTCGCTATAATAATATCATCATGCTTGGGGCCAATTGGATTGTTGGAAAATTCTGGTAGAGAGTCTTGGCTACAATTGAATGAAGTATAAGTTCTGGGCCTTGAAGTTGGATCCACAGCCGGCTTTTCTGTGCTCAGGGTGAACTCGCTGCCTCTGGGTAGCCACTGTAGTTCATTGGACAATACTGTATCCAAAGACAGAATGAATTGGTTAGGAACAGCACAAAAGAAATGAAATAGTAATTGATAACATAAAGGGAAACAGAGCCCGTGATCTTCGTTCACTGATATGTACATAATACCTTTAATCCGTGAACTGCCCCTTTCACAACGACTATGAAGTTTGAAAACAATGGTGTTCTTTTCATTAGGTACATCATTTTCTGGAAAAAGGAAACAACTTAACCATCAAACTTGCCCCGTCAAAAGAAGAAGGAACTAGAGAAGGTAAGAATTGAAGATGAAAAATTCAAACAAAGCAACTCTGAAGAGGTAAAACCTGACATATATTCAAACAGCCTCGGGTCAACTCTAAGTGGAACGAGACCCAGTCTATGGGCAAGAACCTCATCTTGGATAACTGATGTGTTGTTTGCAATCAAAACCTTTTCAATAGCCATAGTGGGAAGCTATATAGAAACACACCAAAAGGGGAAAAACAGTTAGGTTCACTAATGCAACCTGCAAATCAAATGCATATGGAACGTTGACTAATGCAACCTGCAAATCAATCCATTACAAGAACTCAGTCATTCCCATTTAAAATGCTAATATATTGGCACAATTTAACATCATAGAAAAATATCAAATGCATATAGATTGCAAACTACTGCATTCTAGCAAATCAAGCCACCATTTATAATAAAGAAAATGACAATAAGTGTGCTCGAAGCATATACATCAAGTCATCAAGTACCTTGTATCTTAATTATGAGAGTAAGAAGCTATCTAACAACAACTCAGACATTTCCAATAAAAATGCTAAAATATTCGCAAAAATTAAAAAAATTTCATAATCCATGTGCTAAGAAGAGTAAGCAGCCGTCAAAGTACTTAAGCACCGCCAAAGACATTATTTGCCTCTTATCAAGAGGCCAAATCGGGTATTGGGGCGTTTTTCCTTCGTTAGGCGAGGCATAAGTCTCAACATAAACTAATAAAATAAATCAAAATTTCATCAACACACAAAATTATACAAGTGATAAACCATAAACCATCTAAAAAGTTTGTGACAAAAGATTTCAACAAAATTAAGAGGCACATTTACAACTAGAGACTTAAAATGGATCAAACAAAGTAGCAAATAA
The DNA here is from genome assembly GCA_030279155.1 of Forsythia viridissima. Taxonomy (NCBI): domain Eukaryota; kingdom Viridiplantae; phylum Streptophyta; class Magnoliopsida; order Lamiales; family Oleaceae; genus Forsythia; species Forsythia viridissima. The sequence continues at coordinate 3,638,276 of CM059033.1, forward strand.
TAGATTAAGATGTCGCATAAAAAGACCATTAATCCAAAACCAGATTAGAAGCCTAAAAACAAATTAAACAACTGACCAATTATTCAAGAACTTTTGTTGATCTGACATTATAAGAAAGGAAATCCAAAACATAGTGAGAACAACTAAAATAAACTAAGCCGTTGCCAATAAATCTGAGATCGGCTAAGAACACAGTAAGAATGAAAAAATATATATATAAAAGAAAGATAAAGGTGAAGTCATATAGCAGGTCTTGTGTCATCGATTGTCTTCCACTAAAATGTTCAAAGCCAGAATCACTTGTTCTCTTCTCTGTTCTCCAATTGTTTTATTCTATTTTTTAATGTTAAAGTACCTCAAATAACCCTTAAGACGTTCTAAGCTATGAACCATGCTGACACAAAAGGTTGAGGCCAGCACTAAAAAATCGAGAAAGGACAAGACAAACGAGCACGCATTCCTCAACTGTCCCGAGTCCAGAGACTTAGGCCCTGATCCCTGCGCCTCACTAAGTCAATGTGTATGCCTAGACATTTTCTCATTCTTCCATCTAAAACAAATCTACAACATAAACCTTATCCTAAATACAACATCTCAACTACAGCAACCTGTTAGTCAAGTACGTGGAAGAAGTAAAATTTTCAGTCCACTCAAGACCAAATAATATTTCCATTGCCATGACACAAAAGCATCACTTCAAAATAACACATTGTTGGAAACTTCCTCCAGCGTGTAATTTAGAATATAGACAAAATTCTAGATTCCCACCATGTTAAGGGTAAAATTCCTGTGTTTAAATATGAAAACAATAACCAACGTATAACCTCCATCCATCCAAAGAGATTGGTATTCTCAAAATAAGCACCATCTTGTGGGGGATATTAAAGATAATATCTCACGTCGCTTAAGTATGAAAACAATATTGTTTGGGCTACTCCTCTCGAGAGGTTTGACCTTTAAAGATAGTACCTATCTAGAGTTAAATTGTAGAATAAGAAAAAAAACTTGCCCATTCCAACTTGTGGAATACATTTATTACCACTATTCGTAAGTAGGCAAAACCAGAATTGATAGAACAATGATGAAGAGCTTTTTTTATTCCCTTTTTGCTGGGATTTCTCCCTGTTGGTGTTAAGGTCAGACCCAGTCAGCGAAATCAATGGAACCCATCCCCCTCCACCGGAATTATAATTATGTTTGAGAAAAAAAAATAGCTTCAAAAAACAGTGCGCAAACCTCGGCTATGAGGATTCTGCGGAACGCATTGGCGAGAGAAGCATCAATCCCAATCATATCGAATTCCATATCATCCTCAGTAAGAGTAATTACTTCCACTCTAAAATTATCACGAAAATGTCCCAACCGCAAGCTGTTATCCACTCCCATCGATGCATAGGCACCCGAGTATCGTATATTCTCTGTCTTTTATTCCATGAAATAAAATAATTGTCATACATTCAGTAAAACACAATTCTTAAAAAAAAAAAAAAAAAGAATTGTTCATGTATGTGAGTACATGAGTCGGGGCATCTGAAGTGCAGAGAACGCGAGTTCTTTGGAGCTCAAGGTGCGGCGGTAGCTTTCCTTTTGGCACATCCGGCAGGTCCCATACTGGAATCTTTGGGGTTTTCTGCTCCTCCATGTTCTTAGATTCCTCTTTTTCTTGCACAGAAGCGGGGAGGGGGGAGGCCCGAGAGGGGGTAAGTCTTTTTGGGGTTTTAGGTTTTAGGGTTTTGGGGGAGAGAATGTGAGGGAGACCAATTGTATTGAGAAAAACATTTTTTGAAAGAACGGCATTTGTAGTGGGTTATTGAAATTGGGACTTTTAAATATTTTTAAAGATTTAAAATTTTAGAGGTATTAAATGTAGATATTATAAGAGTTTATGAAAGTATTGGTTTAAAAGTTTCATATTATTCAATTAAATTTTTTTAGAAATTTCTACAAATATATTATTTATTTGCGGTGATATTTGATGGTAAGATCTATGAAAATGGGTCATTGAGATTTCAACTCCTTTGTTTTTGATAGAGTTTTGATGTGCGATTATAACGATTTGAGTTGTGATGGTTATGATTTTAAGATTGATCGTTTGAAGAAGATTAAAGACGTAGAAACTAGGGGTGGGCAAAAAAACTGAAAAACCGACTAATCGAACCGAACCAAACCGACTCGGGTCGGTTCGGGTCGGTTTTTGGGCCCGGTCGGGTTTACCCAACCCGAAACCGACTCGGTTTTTTAAAAAAAAAAAAAAAAAAAAAATTTTTTTTTTTTTTTTTTTTTGTTCTTGAACCCGACCGAAACCGAAAACCCGAACCGACCCGAGTCGGTTCGGGTCGGTTTCGGGTTGGGTTTCAAAAATTTTTTTTTTTTTTCGGTTTGGATTTTTCCAAACCGATTTTAAATCGGTTCGGGTCGGGTTGGGCCCAAAACCGACCCAACCCGACCCACGCCCACCCCTAGTAGAAACACACATATATATTCTTTATTTCTCCCAATAGCGGAGAAAATTTCATACGGCCGTGATGAGTAATAGAGTATTTAAACTATTATATCAATTCTTTGCGATGAGATCTGACCGTATGCTCTATTATGATGATGGATTGAAGCGGTGAACAGATTTTGGAGATGATCAGTAGAGGGAGATGGATTGACGAAATTAGTAGATTTTGGAGATGATTGGTTGAGGGATATGATCGAATTAGAGAGATGGATTGAAGAGCTCAACAAATTTTGGATGAGGTGATTTTTGTCAGGAAAAAATTTGAGGACGTAGTGACACACGGATGTTTAAGTATTTTTTCTTTCCGTAACTGAAAATACCCCCTATACTCGTAATTAAGAATAACTTTTAAGAAAATTTTTGAGACTTTTTGGTAGAAGTATAAATAACAAATCTCAAAGAAAATCTATTGTAAACCATAAGATTTATGAAAACTCCTTAATCCCAAGATAAAAAAACTTTTCTTTTCTTTTCTTTTCTTTTCTCGTATCTATTCAAAAAAGATTTTAATTTTTTTTGTTTTAGATACGTTATTTTCTAATTTATGTGAATTCTTAATTTACGATTTAAGTAAATTAGAATTTACTATTTTTCAGTGAGCGCTTTTTTTAATTGCATAACATATTTTTTTACAATCAATCTATTTTTTGTTTAATAAGTTCTCATTATTATAATGCGTTGTTTTGCTTTCTAATTACAATAATTGTGCTTTTATGAATTTTTTTCAATACATGATAGTCTGGAATTTATTTTCTATCAGATTCGTTTGTCCTCAAAAAATATTGTTGAATTTATGTGTTTTGTCTTAAAATTACTTTGAGTCCATTTTGAACAATTAATTAAAATGCCAAACTCTCTCTCTCTCTCTCTCTCTTTCTCTCTCTATCTCCACACACTTTCTCTTAATTGATTGATACATATACTTGTAATTTGTGAATGCGTTTGTATTTAAATTGATTTAAAATGGGCTGTCGAGATTCAAGTTGGAATAAATTGATTTTTAAATATTTAGAATCTCAAATAAACTTGTAAAATTGCAAATATTTTTGTATTGAATATTATTAAAATGTTATTATTCTTTTTAATATTTAAGTTATTTGTTAATCTAATTGAGCTTACTTATTTTTTTTTAATTTTTTAAGAAATATTTTTATTGATATTGGAAATATAATTTATTATTTTGAGTTCTTAATTACATTATATAAAAATTTAACTTAATATTTAAAAAAAAAAGTCTAATGAAAATCTATTAAAGTCTACAGAATTGTTTAATAAAAATATACATAAATTTATGGAAGACTTTTATTAATCTTAACAAATTTATAAAAATCACTTTAAAATGTACAAATTCCACAAAAGTCATTCACGTGCAAAAGTCTATAAAGTCTCAATTATATTTATTTAGTTTTATTTAAAAAAAATTATTAAATAATTGAAGTCAAGATTAATAATAATTAATCAAAGACTGTGTATTAAAAATATTTTTTTTCTATTTTATAATTGATATAGATTGTACTTTATCTTTATTGAAAATATTTGTTTGTAATAAAGATAAATATTCTTACTCATTTCAACTCAAGTCCTATCCGTTGCATCAATGAAGCATGCTTCTTTATTTAAATTACGATCCCAACTAGTACCACCATAGTTACTAGTTTCTTTAAATGAGGAGGGAGGTAAGTTGTAATGTCGTCAAATTATTAAAAATAGAAAAAAGGAACCATACGAGACATTGGATCTAACAGTTTACATTGGGGTCTAGTCAGAATGTTTGTATACGTCGTATACAAATTGAATTAAGTTCGAGGTCTCTCAACGCCCACATATTTCTTAACAAGAAACAGAAGTCACAAATCATTATTTCCATATTATCGACTTGTCATCACTAAGTAACCTATGAAACGCAATTGAACAATATTAAGAGTGCTTTTGATAGGAATTATAAATAGTTTATAAACCAGTATTGGTTTATTTGAGTTGAAATTGTTGACTTTTCATGTTAAAAATAAGTTGAAAAGTCAAAATTTACGACTGAAAAAAACCAAAATGGATTTTTAATCCCAACCAAACGCAAGCTAAAAGGGAAAAAAAAAAAATAAAAAATAAAAAGAGTTCAAATTTGTTATCCAATATCCAATATTGTTTACAAGATATGCCGTGGGAGAATAAAGTTCAAAAACAACAAGAATGACAAGGAAATGAATAGTTCTGAATCAACCCTGTAATCCACAAATTTATAAGTGTTGAATAATTTAGAATTCAGGAGTCTCTGACAGGAAATGCCATTATACCAAGAACGGGATAAATATCAATATTGTACATCAATAAAATTTCCTGTAAACAGCACTTGATGTTCATCTCAAGTTTTATGAACTATTATTAGTCTTCCAAAATCTCGGTTACAAGAAAACTGAGCAAAGGAGAGCCTAGCACCAGTTTGTGTTAAGCAAAGATGAATTCCCCTAGCACCAGTTTGTGTTAAGCAAAGATGAATTCCCCCATCAAATGTTACTGGAAAAGTTCTGAATTCAGCCAGTCCCTAACAAGAAAAGTACAAAGCAGACATTATTTTGAAATTTTCTGTGGCAGCACAAAAATCTCCGGGATACAAGAGACGAATAAACAAGTGACTCTTACTTGCTGATGTTATCAAGATGGTCGTCAAAATCTACAATATCCTTCCATTTTTCAGATGCAAGGTAATCCAGAAGAACTATATTTCCAGATGGCTCCTTGATAGTAAGCTGGTTGCCTCCCTCTGACCCTACCAGCTTCCAACTTCTAGATGCATCCTTAATGTAATGCTGGGGAATAAATAAGAGGGGCACATCATTTTACAAAGCTCTTAGTTATTAAAATTGAAGGAAAATATACAGTGAGCACATGCACGTTTCAATCCACGGAAACAAAGAGAGAGGGAGAGAATTGCAGTGGAGGCGAGATGAAATGAATTTGACAGATTCCGTACATGCAGCAATGATATGAGCACCAAAGAATGACTCTGTAATTAAAAACTAAAGAAAACCATAAAACTAGCAAAAAGAATGAAACAAAGTATCTGGCGTATCAATATAAAAGTATGAATATAGATGAATGACACAAAATATGCAAAGCAAAGAATCACCAAGTGTGATAAGGAGGATGGTTGATATATTAAACGAAGAGAAAATAGAGAACACACAAGCTTCCTGGTATTCCAAAAAAAAAAAACAAATATGAATGAATGCATTCACACCTAAAGTCTAAAGAAATCAGGTCTCTAAATCATCTAACTTTCATTGCTGAGGTAGTTTGACAGAATCAATCAGATATAAAAATCTGAATACAGCAATGAAAAAGGTTCTTTCTCAGGCTACCAGGTGCCCCCAAAAAACCCAAATGTGAACAAATGTCACATTTTCACACCTAAAGAAACCAGGGCACCAGATCATCTAAGCATTATTTGCTGCATTGACAGAACCAATTGGATAAATATCTGAACAGGGGAACAATTAACAAGAAAAGGTTCCTTTTCAAGGAATACATAAATTTGTAAAATTTCAACAGGAAAGTTCATCAAACCAATTTACTACAGTAATCAAGGATTAACCCAAAGCACTACCCTAAAATAGATGTCTATATGTTGATTGAGAGAGCATGTGTACATGCTTGCTAATGAATGTGAGTAGTGTTTAGTGTTACTGTTAACCCAGACACATTTTCAACATGCAGAGATGAGGTAAATACTGAATGACACAAGTGCTTTCAGATCACAGGCACAAATGTGGGATCCTCCATCCAAATGGAAATCAATGCTTGCATTACAAAACTATAGGATTCAGTTAATAGAAGACAGATCAGCGCTTTCAGATCACAGGCACAAATGTGGGATCCTCTGTCCAAATGGAAATCTATGCTGATTCAGTTAATAGAAAACAGATCAGCAATTACAATTAGCCAGAAAATTAATAGTTGCTGTGTTAATTTTTAGAATTTGCTTAACAATATCATAAATTTTAGAAAGAATTTCCAACTCCATTAGTTTCATTCTGCCACCACTTAATAACACATGGGACAGCAGTATGTTTAATTTGTCTCTAGTGGTAAAGCTAGAAGAAATTATCCATAATCCTATTGTTAACTAGTAAAGAAAAGCTGTTCCAGAGCCATTCACATTGACTTTATGCATTGCAAGACTGCCTATCCATAAAAGGAATTGGGATGCTCGAAATTACAATAAAAGATTACATAATGTAAAGCAGCCTTGCTTATTAATTTAGAAAATTGTCGAGATAACAACACTAATAGGCAATATATGAATTATCTTCTCTCATAACATGAATAACCGAATTTCAGTCACTAACTGAAAACTATAACTATCTCAAATTCACAGAAGATTGCAACCACATTTTTACCATTCCGCTAACAACCCTACTAGATTTATGAATTCTCCTCTCTCATAGCATCAACAGCCAAATTTGGTCCCTAATTGCAAAACAATAAATTAATAGCAATTCTAAATTCTCAGTAGATAGTATCCATAACTAACCATTCCGCTCAATCTCAATTAACAACCACCAAAAAGCTTACTATTCAGCTGCCAATAAACATTTGCATCAGCTAATGGAAATATATCTGTCCGCTGACTGCATTATCAACTAATATTCAACACGAACCAGTGGAATTGAAAATTAAATTACCTGCACCACTGGACTCCGGTCTCTTCCCTTCGGTAAAGCCTCAAGCTTTTTATTATCCAACTGAAAAATCACACAATTAAAAATATCAAGCCTTTTCTTTAGTAGCAAAATCTCAAGTATCTAAACAATTATGCACAATATTCAGTCAAGAACAAAGTACCAGAAGCAAGGCTGCCTGAGGAAAATATTGTGTAATGTGATCACCAATATTCTTAGCAACAGCAGCAAGCTCGAAATCATCGTATCTCTCGTTAGCGTGAAAATATCCAACTATACTCAAGCCTTTTTCTCCATAATACTCCTCTATCTATTATATTTCAATTCAAAACAATAAATAAATCTAAGAATTAGGTAAAAAAATAAAAATAAAAAGTTAAGAGTATTTGAGTGTTGACTGTTGACAGACCATGATGAGAGCGATTTCCAGGGGAGGGAGGAGGCCGATCTGGGAATGGAAAAGGGGGACAGAGTCCACGATTTCGACGGAGTCACCGTGGTCGGAGGAGCGACCAAGGAGGACGCCGTTGACGGCTGAGGTCCTGTGTTTCATGGAGTGGAGTACCAGCTTTATGTAGGCGTTTTGGTGGATCTCGAACCGTGAATCGCCGCCCATGACTCACTGAGTAGGATTGAGTTTGTCTTCAGTTAAACTGTTGGGACTGCCGGCGTTTGTTATGATGTGATCCAAGTACAACACATGGATTTATGGACGGTATATTCGACTCAGAGAAAGAGTTAGCTTCCTCCGGTTTGCAACTGTATTATTTCTCCAATTCCCACTAAAGACGCAAGTCGCATTAATATGATCTGTTAGTGGGCAAAAGAACTAAAATCTAACTAGAATGTTCGTTTCGATTCTTTATAAATATCAAACGGTTCTGATTTTGTTTTCATAATTGGAATTGGTTCTAATTTTTGAATTAATTTTTTTAAAATTTTAATAATTAATAGTGTAATTGTTACTGTTACGCACCAATCCCATCTGGCAATCCACAGTGCCAGACAGGCATTAGCCGAGGCGTATAGAGGTTTTGGTCCGACCCTAACCTTGCTCCGAGGCGTCTAGGGGTTTTTGGTCCGACCCTATCCTTGCTCCGAGACGCCTGGGGGCGAGGGAAACAGATTCCAGAATCTTCAGGCGCCGACCAGATCGGTTAGCCGACCCCAGTTGCGTGCTGAGAGCTTCTCTGCCAAACTGGCAACTCAATCTTGAGAAGATTGATGGGACGGCCTGCCATTACGGCTTGTCACGATCATAGCCCTTTAGTTTGCGGCTGAAAGTGACTTTCCCATTAATGCGAATGACGTGACGTCAAAGATGTGACTTAAAAACCCCTCAGATGGAGACACGTGTCGCACATCGAGGAGGATCGCTTTTACAAAGTTGGCCTATAAATACCAAACTCATTTCACAGGATAAAGGAGTTGAAAAATATATTACTCTAGACTACATACAAAACAAGCCTTGGATTCTAACTATTCACAAGTGTGTTAATCACCTGGGATCCTGTTAGTCCGAGGCCCCCAGGCTGTCGCCTTTGCCTTAGAGGGTCCTTGACCTTTTTTATTCCTCTCCCGTTCAGGTCTAGGTATATCTACGTGGTTGAACAAACCACGTGGCGGTCTTGAGAGAGAGGAAAATACATGTAGGCAGAAGTAGCGTGGGGATCCTGTTGGCAGCCATTTTTGGAGGTCAACAGATTGGCGCCGTCTGTGGGAAGCGTGACAAAAAGCTTATTTTTCCTTGAACAAAGGAACTCCCCTGAAAAGGGATCAACCGACCCACAAAATGAGTGGAAGCAATGAAGAAGAGAACCCTAGAAGAACCAGGCCCGTAACAAACGACGGAGTCAGGGCTGAAGAAGCCCCCCGAAGGAGGCGAGGAAGAAGGCCTCCCACGAACCTTGAACGAGAAATGAGAACGATGGCTGCCAGCGTGAGGCAGCTGGCTCAGCACCATGCGCAAATGCAGGGGTATATCCAAATGATGCATGCAAGGGGTGAGGACCGCCCCCGGGACTCTGATCCAGACGAGCCCGAGGAGGAGCAGGAAGTTAACAGCAGGCACCCCCGTGACCAACAAGCCGGGGGAGAAGCCTCTCATGCAGGAGTCGAAGCTTCAGCTTCGGAAAGGAGGCCCCAGCCGACGATGTCCGCCAGCGTGTTTGAGAGGTTAGGCGAACAGAGAAACCGGAGATGGCCACAAGAAAGCCCGCAAGGGAGGGAAATGCCCCCGAGTCCCCCTAGAAATAGGCAGGAAAGGAGGGCGAAGGAGGCCGAGGCTAGAGGAGAGTCGGATTGCCGGCCATACGCTCCCCAGCCAGCCGTTCAACCCCAGCAAAACTATGGGGGCGGGCAGCAAGCCCAATGCCGCGCCCCATTACCCCCAGAGGTTAACACCGGGGGAGAGTATCCGAGGCCTACGAGATCATTCGAGGTAGATGACGATGACGAGAATCTTCCTTTTTCGGCCGAAATCAGGAACGCGTCCATCCCCCACGAGTTTCGCGTACCAAAGATTACCCCTTACACAGGCAGGGGTGATCCGTTGGATCACGTGAACACATACAAAACGGAGATGAGCCTCCGAGGAGCCACCCCGGCCTTGAAATGCAGGGCCTTCCACCTGACCTTGTCAGGAGGGGCGAAGCGGTGGTATAACAAGCTCGTCGCAGGAAGCATCTCCAGCTGGCCAGAGCTGAAAAAGACTTTCATAAATTACTTCTCATCACAAAAGCCCGCATCAGCCCCGGTACAACGCCTCCACGATGTGAGGCAGGCCCCAAGCGAGCCGTTGCAAAGTTATCTGGGCCGCTTCAATGAAGAAATGTTGTTCTGCGAAAGGATAACAGATGCCGAGGCCTTGTCCGCCCTGAAAGCAGGACTAGACATGAACCATCCGTTCTGGAGGGATGTCCGCAACAAGAACCCGGCTACTTTCGACCAGCTGGTGGAAATGATCACCGAGGAGATAACCAATGAGAACATGATCCTCCACAGAAATCGAGGCGGGTTGGGAGCCAACCCTGCATCAAGGGCCGGTTATATCCAAAATCCCAGCAGAGCTGTTCCCCAACACAATCCTCGACGGAGAAACTACCCATCCGACCCAAATGTCGGGATGAGTTATGTGGCCTCTGCGCAAGAGGGCCTGCTCCCCCCTTACACGGCTCCCTCGCCGTCGGTCCCCGCGGCCGGACTATACAACTATGGCGCACCCCCATCCACCTACTATGAGGCCGGAACCAGCACGCCTCCAGTGGTTCTCCCTCAAGGAACTCAGCCGAAATACTGCTGCGTTCACCGAAGCTATGGGCATAGCACAGACGAATGTCGAGAGGTGGAAGAACTTGCCAATCGAAGAATGGTCAACTCAGGGGCCAGACGTGGAATGAATACCAGGCGAAGAGATCAGGCCTCAGGGAAAGGACGCAGTACCAATTTTCAAGATAGGCGCTCCCAGCAATGGGACAGGAGGCCTCCGGGTCAGGAGCCGCGATCGAGGCGTAATTCGAGAAGTCCGGCCAGAGAACCTCGGATTGAGCGCAACCCTGAGCCCCGCCTGATCAAGGGGCCGGAAAAGGCCCCTATTCGGGAGATTGATACCATCCACGGAGGACCTTATATCGGTGGACAGACAAGAAACGCCCAGAAAAGTTATGCCAAGGAGGCCGAAGGGACCCAGATGGCCAACTGGCTTATCAATAGCAGGCCCTCTGGGTCAAAAAGGGCCGACCCTATCACCTTCACGGAGGAAGACATGAAGGGCGTGCATTACCCCCACTGCGACGCCCTGGTTGTGAGGGCGGTGGTGGCTCGGAATGGACTAGGGAGAATGCTGGTTGACAACGGTAGCTCCGTCAATGTCATCTTCCTAAGCACTTATGAGCAGATGAACGTGGATGTGCAGTTAGAACTATCAACTGAGCCACTCTACGGGTTCACCGGGGATTGCGTAACCCCGAAAGGGATAGTGCGCCTCCCCGTCAGCATGGGAGAAGAGCCCCTCGCATCCCATACTTTCATGGAGTTCCTGGTGGTTGACAGAAGGTCGGCTTATCACGGAGTCTTGGGCCGACCGACCTTGAAAGAGCTTTGGGCAATAACTTCCATCCACCACCTGTGCATGAAATTCCCCACCGAAGGGGGAATAGCAACAGTACGAGGCAATCAACCTGAGGCTCGGAAATGCTATCGTAATGCCTTAAGGAAGGCAGAGAAGAAAGAAGTTAACATGACTTTAATGGACATGGAAATGATAGACAAAATGATAGAGGAGCCGGGAGACATCACGATGGAGGAAGCAACTGCCTCCGATGACATCGATCCAAGAATAACTGGAGTGACTCCCAAGCCTCCTCCAGCGGAGAGTTAGAGCATTTTCATGTATCTAACAACGACTCGACGAAAAGACTTCAGGTAGGGAAGGATCTCCTGGAGGAATCCAAAGAAGCCCTAAAAAGTTTCCTTCGAAAAAATTTGGATATCTTTGCATGGAAGCACGAAGATATGGTCGGGATCGACGCAGAGATAAGTTGCCACCATCTCAACCTCGACCCCAAGTTTCCCTCGCATAGACAGAAGAGGAGGCCGCTGAATGCTGAAAAGTACGAGGCCTTGAAGGAAGAAGTACACACACTCCTCCAAAACAATTTCATACGAGAAGCCAAGTATCCGAAGTGGGTATCCAACCCGGTGTTGGTCAAGAAGTCGAATGGAAAAATGAGGACCTGCATAGATTTCTCAAACCTCAACCAAGCCTGTCCCAAAGACAGTTTCCCACTGCCTCGGATTGATCAGTTGGTTGATGCCACGGCGGGACATGAACTCTTGAGTTTCATGGACGCCTACTCGGGATACAATTAAATTCCGATGTACCCGCCTGATGAGGAGCACACGTCGTTCGTAACCGACAAGGGGCTCTATTGCTACAGGGTCATGCCGTTTGGCTTGAAAAACGCCGGAGCGACATACCAGAGGCTCATCAATAAGATGTTTGCCGATCAGCTCGGCCTGACCATGGAAGTCTACGTGGATGACATGCTTGTCAAAAGCTTGAGAGCCGAGGACCACATACGGCACTTAGAAAAGACTTTCGAAACACTCAGAGCTTACAAGATGAGACTCAACCCTCAGAAGTGTGCTTTCGGAGTTGCCTCGGGAAAATTCCTGGGCTACATAGTAAACCAGAGAGGTATCGAGGCCAACCCCGAAAAGGTCAAAGCACTGATAGAGATGGAATCACCGAGGAAACCCAATGATGTGCAATGCCTCACGGGGAGGATGGCTGCCCTCAGCCGATTTGTTTCAAAAGCTACAGACAAGTGCCTTCCCTTCTTTAAAATCCTAAAGGGAGGGAACCGGTTCGAATGGACAGAAGAATGCGAGGATGCATTCCGAGCCATGAAGGAACACCTTGGCAAGGCTCCTCTACTATCGAAACCCAAACTAGGAGAGGCGCTACTGCTCTATCTCGCCGTCTCGACCGAATCGGTGAGCTCGGTCCTGGTCAGGGAAGAGGGACATCAGCTGCCGGTCTACTACGTAAGCAAGGCTCTACTAGGAGCAGAAACACGTTATCCAGACATGGAAAAGCTAGCATTGTCACTCATCACCGCTTCTCGGAAGCTGAGGCCATATTTCTTAGCCCATAGCATTCACGTCCTTACCAACTTTCCTCTGAGGCAGGTTATGCAGAAACCCGACGCCTCGGGGAGGCTACTGAAATGGGCAGTCGAATTAAGCCAATTCGACATCGCATTCAAACCTCGGCCATCCATCAAAGGGCAGGCCTTAGCAGATTTCGTAGCAGAATTTACTAACGCGCCCGTGATAGATACCCCGATGGAGCCCGCGGAGCCACCCACTTGGCATCTCTTCGTGGACGGCTCATCAGGAGATGCAGGGTCGGGTGATGGAGTGGTCCTCGCGAGCCCTGAAGGCCATAGACTGAACTGCACTATCCGGTTCGACTTTAAAGCCTCAAACAATGTGGCGGAGTACGAAGCCTTACTATCGGGCATGCGCCTAGCCAAAGAAATGAAAATTCAAAGGCTCTCCGCCGCAAGTGACTCCCAGTTAGTAGTAAGCCAAGTAAGGGGAAATTTCGCCGCCAGGGAGAAAAATATGGCCTCCTACCTAAAACTAGTAAGAAATCTCATCCCTAGCTTCGAGAAGTTCGAACTGGTTCAGGTGCCTAGGGCTGATAACGCCAACGCAGATGCTCTCTCAAAACTCGCAAGTAGCAAGGACTCCGAGCTTCTCAAAATGGTTCCCATCGAACACCTCAACCGACCCTCCATAGAGGCGGTCTCGGAAATAATGTGGGTTGAGGAGACCACCACGTGGATGGATTCCATCCTCGCCTTCTTGAAAGACCAAACGCTCCCCACTGACAAAGAAGAGGCAAGAAGGCTGAGGAGGAGGGCAGCCCACTTCGTCTTATCAGACGACGTGCTGTACAAACGAGGCTACTCCCTACCACTCCTCAGGTGTGTCGGAATGAACGAAGCGGATTACATCCTTCGGAAAGTCCACGAGGGAGTCTGCGGCAATCACACCGGAGGCCTAGCTTTGGCACAAAAAATCCTCAAACAAGGATACTTCTGGCCTTCATTAAAGAAAGATTCCTTGAATCATGTAAGGAAATGTGACAAGTGTCAGCGCTTCGCCACTATTCTTCGTCAGCCCCACCAAGAACTTACCACAGTATCCAGCCCATGGCCCTTCACCAAGTGGGGGATAGATTTCATAGGGCCCATGCCGAGAGGGAGAGAAAATGCCTGCCACGCCTTAGTCGCCATCGACTACTTCACAAAATGGGTAGAAGCTGAGCCAATGACGAAGATAACCGAGGCTAATACCTCCAGATTCATATAGAAGAATATCATATGCAGGTTCGGAATTCCACACTCCCTGGTATCAGACAATGGCAAACAATTCGACAACAAAAAGATCAAGAACCTGTGTGAGGAACTGGGAATCGCCAAGCACTTCTCTAGCCCTCATCATCCCCAGGCCAATGGTCAGGTCGAGGCGGTCAACAAGACCATCAAATACACGCTTAAACGGAAGCTTGAGGGATCAAAAGGGGCTTGGGTCGATGAGCTTCCTCAAGTCCTATGGGCTATCCGAACCACCATGAAAACTCCGACCGGGGAGACCCCGTTCTCCATGGCATATGGTGCCGAGGCTGTGAGCCCAGTTGAGATTGGAATTCCCTCGCCCCGTCGGTTATTATTCAGTGACCAGGTTAACAACGATTTGATGAGGACAGGGTTGGACCTCTTAAGTGAAAAAAGAGACGACTCCCAGGTGAAATTAGCGTCTTATCAAAGGAAAATGTCCAGATACTTCAACAAAAAAGTAAAGAAGATGACTTTTCGCGTAGGTGACCTCGTCCTGAAGAGAGTGTTCCTGTCCTCCAAAGAACACGGTGTCGGAACGCTCGGACCAAACTGGGAAGGACCCTACAGGGTCGTTAGTGAGACACGCCCCGGGACATATCGCATCGAGAACATGGACGCCAAATTGCAACTTCATCCCTGGAATGCCGAGCACTTACGATGGTATTACCAGTAGTTAAATGGGTCGTCGGAAGGCCGAGTAGTTAGTTTAATCATGTTTTGCTATTACGACGAATAATTATGTTCGGCTGTTACGATGCGATTAGTCATTTTTAATATTATTTGTACGATTACCCGAATTCGCAACGTCAGAAAGCAAGCTCAAAAGGACAGTGTTTTTCATACAAGATCACATAACAAGACACAAATTGAAAACGAGGTCCATAAGGAAAATAAAGCTTCATTTCATAAACAAGGAATTACAAAAGAAACTTGTACAAATGAAACCTAACTATCCTCCTCATTATCCTCCTCACCATCTACGTCAGGTGGAGGGAACCTAGCTTCTAATGACTCGAGGCTGAGGCTAGGGTAGTCAGTTCGGAGCACAGATAAGACTTCCTGATGCCCAACCTTAGCAAAATAATCCGAGAAGTTTGTATAGGCTTCAGTATTGTGAAAATTGGCCACAAAATCCGCCTCTGCACTCCCTAGCCTCGCCTCCAGCTCCTTCTTCTCGGCCTCCAGTCGTGCCACCTCTGACTCTGGGGAGGCTACATTCCCCTTTAGTTTCTGTCGCTCCTCCTCGTCGGACCGGGCCTCATCCTGGAGCCTCCTTTTCTCCTTGTTTGCCGCCTCCAGGGCCTCGGCAGCCACCCTTTGAGCCGCGTTGGCATTGTCCAGCTGCCTCGTCAGCTGCAGAACATTGGAGTCAGACTCCTTCAAATCAGCCTCCAGTTGCTCATAGGCCACACGGGCGCTGTCCAACGCGGTCTGCAGGCCCTCCAGGGCCCGCTGGTGCTCCTTATCGTTCTTTAAGGCCTCGGCACTAAGTTTCTTCTGCTCCTTCATCCGCGTCCGAAACTCGCCGAGCACCTTCATTTGCATAGCGGAGGCCCTGATAGCCGATGCCAGGCTGGCCTCCAAGACGTCCTCCAGGTTCCCGTGCGAGGTGAACTCCTCCCACTTGGGTGTGAAGTACTTCTTGATGGCCTGGGCCCCCAGAGAGGGAAAAAAAGGTAAGTCCCGAAGCGAATCTTCAGGGATCTTCGACCCGGATCCGCCAATCAGCTCCCTCAGCTTCTTCCTGGAGTCATACGGCCCTCCCTCATTTCCTCCCGCATCCTGGGGCTTCGGTGGCCCCTCCAGGACCACCTCTCCCGCGGTGTTCACCGCCAGCGTACGCTGACCCGGAGGAACCGCGCAGGCTGCGTCCCCGACTACCTCCACAGCCTTTCCCTTTGGCTGTGAAGGTTCGGCCGAGGCGGCTGTGAGCTTCCTTTTCCTCGATAAGGGCTCCTCACGCTCCGGGACACCCCCGTCTTCGGCCTCCATCGGCCTCGAGGCCTCGGTGTCCCCCTTGTTCCCCTCCCGGCTCAGGTCCTCAATGACCTTCTTCTGCCTGGACTCTTCCTTGGACCCGGCAACCAGAGCCCTTGGTTTTTGCTTAGACAAGCGAGCCAAGGTTGGCCTCGGGCGCTTGCCTTGTGCCGTTTCAGCTGCAACAACAAAGAGATCTGAATGTAACCAAAATACTGGACGAAACCCAAATCGAACAAGAGCATCAGAACATTACCTTTCGAGGCCATTATACCCAATTCACTCAGACACCGTTGCTGGTTTAAAAGAAAACTGTATCTCCTATTTGACGGAGGCGACTGGTAAATGGACTGAAGCACGTCCACCAAGTCCTCGGACAACTCGCAACGGGGCAGCAATCATGAAAAGTAAACCAAGAACAAATTAGAATCTCTCTCCAACCGCTTCGAAAACAAGCACGTTCGCATCCCCCACTCACTAGCTATTCCGTAAAAACTGGACACGTCCAAATCCGGCTCTGGGTCGTCTGTTACCCTCTGCCAATTACCCGACACCCAGAACCAGGACTCTTTCCACTGTTTTATGGAGGAGGGGCAGTCCGTCACAAGGGGCTTAGGTGCTCCCCACGGGCAGAAGTAGTACCAACCGACCTCCTCCTCTTTGTCTTTCTTCCTCGGTAATTTCCGTGGCTGGTATAGAGTTTGGAACACGTGGAGAGGCATCTCCAACCCTAAGGAGTGCCTAAACCACAGGTACATGCTCCCCGCCATCTGACTCCATCCGTTCGGAGCCACCTGAGTCGGAGCCAACCCATAAGCCCGCAGAATCCGTCGGAAGAAGGGATGCAGAGGTAGTCGCAGGCCTCCCACGAAAGCATTGAGGTGCAAGGCAGTGCAACCCCTCCTCGGAACACAGGCCCGCTCGTTTGCCTCCGAGAGTATAAGTTCAATGTCTCCAGGTACCCGGTACTGCTCCCTCAACGACACCAGGTCCCCCTCCACCATGATCGAAGGGACATCTATCGCGGTCCACCTAATTGGGTCGGCCATAAACGGGTCTGTTCCCTCCACTACCCTAGACAGCGAGGATACGTTCATCACCTCGCCTGTCGATCCACACACGCCCCTCAGAGGTAGTACCTCGGCCATTTCAGGAGAAACGGGTCGGGACCCCTCATAATCAACACGACCAGAAGCCTCGTTTTCTCCGAAGTTCGCAGACATTGTTAAAATTAAAAGAAATAGAGTAAATAAAGGGACTCTAGGTGAAGGGTTTACCTAAACCTAATTCTTCGCCTGAAACGGAGATGGGGAACAAACGCCGGCGACAATCACCTGAAGTCTACAAACACACTACAACTCTCTCGCCTGAAATCTACAATGCAGGAGCAATTCTCTCAAACAGTGAAATGAAAAATCATAACCCCTCCCACTTACTTATAGGCAAATACGGATGGCTTCACACCGTTAGATCAACCAGAGATCCATCCGCACCGTCCGATGTCATCAGGCCATCTCTGCCCTCGAATCCGAAAAGGCGCAATCAACCATTTGAATGAACGTCTACGATGCGAGCGTACTCACCACGCGCGCGTCATTTCTCGGTACCACCAAAGCCCCCATAATTCAACACCATCATTACCTGCAGCCTTCTTTTCACCATACCCAAAAAGGACGTGCGTCAGGCTACCCAATCAATCCATGACCCGTAAATTGAGCCATTAATTGCCTGACAGCATGCCCCTTCGCCTCTCCATCCTGGGACTCGGCGTTCCCGCCTCTCCTGGTTTGGGACTCGGCCTATTCGCCTCTCCCAAACTGGGGACTCGGCCTCTCTGCTTCTCCCAATTTTTGGGACTCGGCCTATTCGCCTCTCCCAAACTTGGGACTCGGCCCCTTCGCCTCTCCCAAGTTTGGGGACTCGGCCCATTCGCCTCTCCCAAACTTGGGACTCGGCCCCTTCGCCTCTCCCAAGTTTGGGGACTCGGCCTATTCGCCTCTCCCAAACTTGGGACTCGACCTCTCCGCCTCTCCCAAACTAAGGACTCGGCCTCTTCGCCTCTCCCAAGTTTGGGGACTCGGCCTATTCGCCTCTCCCAAACTTGGCCTTTCCGCCTCTCTCAACCTTGGGACTCGGCCTATTCGCCTCTCCCAAACTTGGGAATCGGCCCATACCCTATAGCACGCCAAACTACAACCACCAACAGTTGCAAGGCCCGCCACCCACATAAATGAGCGTCCCGGGCCTTGTGGGACTTAAATCCCTACCTCAAACTTCAACGAACGAACATCCAAGTCCAGCATCCCACATAAATGACAGATTCTGAACTTGGGGGACTATTGTTACGCACCAATCCCATCTGGCAATCCACAGTGCCAGACAGGCATTAGCCGAGGCGTATAGAGATTTTGGTCCGACCCTAACCTTGCTCCGAGGCGTCTAGGGGTTTTTGGTCCGACCCTATCCTTGCTCCGAGGCGCCTGGGGGCGAGGGAAACAGATTCCGGAATCTCCAGGCGCCGACCAGATCGGTTAGCCGACCCCAGTTGCGTGCTGAGAGCTTCTCTGCCAAACTGGCAACTCAATCTTGAGAAGATTGATGGGACGGCCTGCCATTACGGCTTGTCACGATCATAGCCCTTTAGTTTGCGGCTGAAAGTGACTTTCCCATTAATGCGAATGACGTGACGTCAAAGATGTGACTTAAAAACCCCTCAGATGGAGACACGTGTCGCACATCGAGGAGGATCGCTTTTACAAAGTTGGCCTATAAATACCAAACTCATTTCACAGGATAAAGGAGTTGAAAAATATATTACTCTAGACTACATACAAAACAAGCCTTGGATTCTAACTATTCACAAGTGTGTTAATCACCTGGGATCCTGTTAGTCCGAGGCCCCCAGGCTGTCGCCTTTGCCTTAGAGGGTCCTTGACCTTTTTTATTCCTCTCCCGTTCAGGTCTAGGTATATCTACGTGGTTGAACAAACCACGTGGCGGTCTTGAGAGAGAGGAAAATACACGTAGGCAGAAGTAGCGTGGGGATCCTGTTGGCAGCCATTTTTGGAGGTCAACAGTTACTCACCGCCTTATCCATTTAAATTATTAAACAAAAAATTAATTTTGCATTTCTCCAAACTCTTATTTTCTCTTCCAAATCAAAATCAATTATTCTTTATTGACAACCATTTGTATTTTAATTTGTATCATTTTTTAAAAATTTTTGGATATTCGTTTCCATAATTTCAAATAGAACCAATGGTTCCAATAAAAAAAAAAATCATTGATTTTCGATTCTGATTCAATTATCTTCATAGTCGAACTAAATAGAACAATGTCTACCCCTACAATCTGATGTCAATTTGTTGCTCAATTGTTACATTTGACCTTTTCTGAGAAAAGTGTAGACAATGAATTCGAAGAAACTGAATAAGTCTTTTTAACTTTTGCATGTTCTAAAATCCATAACTCAACTCAAAGTGTTCTAATTAATTCTTGTATTT
Source organism: Forsythia viridissima (assembly GCA_030279155.1). NCBI lineage: Eukaryota > Viridiplantae > Streptophyta > Magnoliopsida > Lamiales > Oleaceae > Forsythia > Forsythia viridissima. The sequence continues at coordinate 3,657,846 of CM059033.1, forward strand.
TAACATGTTTCTAACTCATTAGAACATTTTCCAATGCATTCTATGAATTAAATATTTAGATGGCATACAACTGTACAAGTTGAAAATATTTTTATTTATGTAATACTAATGTGTAACGAATAACGAATACATAGTTAATTTCAAAATTTGTCTCCGATAATTTTTATTTATTTTTTACTTTTTTGAGTTGGAGAAGGGGATGATAGAAGATGTACTAATTTTTAAAGAGGAATGATCTATTCCTCACTACGGGAGTAGATATAAAGTCTACTGAACATGTGTTCGATGGCAATTGAATAATGAAAAAGTGCTTGACATAAAAGTCAAGTACTCATCCAATGGCCACTGGACACGTGTCCGGTGACCATTATATCTACTCCCACCATGAAGAGTAGATCATTCCTCAATCTTTAAACTCTAGACATCACTTAGGGTGTGTTTAATTGGCATTTATTTTCTATGAAAAATGTCTTTTTTCCGCCTATTTTCCAACTTGTTTGTTTGATTGCCAAAAAATTTCTATAGAAAATACATTTTTCCATCTATTTTCCTTGTTTTGTTTGATTACAATCTTTTTTTTTTCCATGGAAAATTTTTTCTCATTCCTACTTTTTGCCACATTTTCATTGTTTTTAAGGAAAATATTTTCTTTGTGAGATAGGAGAATTTATTTTCCATGGAAAATTTATTAACCTTTTTCAACCCATAATTTCTTAGTAATTCATTTTTATAGAAAATATTTTCTTTCCACCTAAATTTTCCACTTGCAATCAAACACATAAGAAGCTACAATCCTTAACTAACTTGGACAAATAGAATTGGTCATCTCCGATAGATTCTATCTACAATTCAATAATGTTATTTATATGTCTTTTATTTTCTTATACAATAAAAGCAAAATCATATTAAAAATTAATATAAATTATGATGAGTTAATATATCTAACAAAGCTTATAATTTAGATAAAATACTAGACAATGTCTGTTTTTATCATTTACCGCATCAGTTTTATAGATTTTTTATCAGATTGTATTGCAGAAGAATTTTTTAAACATTGTTATTTTTGTAACAATTTTTTTAGAAGTCAAGATGTTATTAGTATTCTCGTCAATAAATGTTGATACAACGATGATGAGATATGAATATTAAAGTACAAAATTAATTTGGCATTTTGAGTTCTATGATGAATTTGAAATACGTATAAAAATACAAAACTTATGGAGATTGCAATTCCTAGAAAGTGCGATTATGTCAACTTGCCATGCCGAATGACGATTTAGAGTCTAAAAAATGTTACGTGTTATATGATTTATTTTTATTTTTTTTGTCACGTAATAGGATATCGTATGAAATATATTTTCCCGGCAAGTAGGTAATTTTAGGTATAGGTAATGAGCATTTCCATTATTCCATATTCTTTTGAAGCCTTTAATTTAGTTATTTGTGAAATTGCATATGCACCACTGATTTTCCGTAATAATAAAAAAATATCAGGGCATGTTCGACTAGTTTATAAGCAGTTGGTAAATGTGTGGATAAAAAGTGGTTGTAAGTAGTGGGTCCCATAGAATGTGTGGATGAAAATTATGTTTGACTAGTTTGACCAGCTGAAATTATAATTTAAGTTATGCCAAACATATGCTTAATAAAGTTTTTGATAAAAAATTTAGCAGATTTTAATCAAAGTCGATAAAATGTATAGTTGAAAAATTGATAAAGTTATAGGTCCCGAAAATATAGAGTTAAAATTAATTTTTGATTTTGATTTTACTTTTTTAATAATTTTTTAAACTGAACTAAACAAAATAATATATCAACGAGTCAATGACAAACAAACCAAATGTTTGACCTACCGTATATAGAATTCCTTTTTTTAGTAAAGAAACAATTAATAGCCACAATCCATATTTTCAGTTATTTGTAAAGAAACAAATGGTGGCTATAAATTCTAAATTCATTATGATTTATAACCACAACTTTGAAATTGTAAACCAGAAAACTGATAAATTATAAGATTGAGATTGTATTCGTATATTCTTGGTGTTTACCCCCTTTTGGGGTGGGGTGAACTTGTGAGTTTATTCCTCCTTCCAGGAAAATCAACCTCTTTTCCTCTTTGTGCATTCATCTCCTCGGCTTAAACAAGGTTAGAATCTGCTGCACAAATATATGTTGTTCTACCGCATTCAACCTACTTAAATTATACATTCATCCTCTCGATAACATGTCAATTTAATATTTTTATTGTAAAAAGATTTTTATGGGAGCGGTTTCGGCACGTGAGAAGTGTAAGAAAAACCTTATCCTCTTCTCTGCATTATAATAACAATCTGCCAGTGGATTTAGAGCCCGTTTGATGTGGATTATAAACTAATTTATTTGGCCAAGAATGATCATGATAAAAAATATCATGCTACAAAAACAAACTTTTAGGCCAAATAAAATAGTTTATAATCTACAACAGACGGACTCTTAATTATTTATTTTGGGGTGTACCAAAATAAATTAAAGCATATTTTTGCTTGTTTTCGATTTCATCTTATTACATTGTCTAAAATAAGTTCCTGATTCAAAGCTTTAACAAGTAGGAGAAATGGATGAAAAACACAAGCCCCAGAAGTTTTTTGGAGCGAAGTTAGATGTGACTGGATTAAAGAAACAATCTTTTGGGTTCAATAATGTGCCATTGCCGGGGAAAGAGGGCTCAACAAAGCCAAATCACTGCCTTTGCTCGCCGACCACCCACCGTGGATCATTCCGGTGCCGCCATCACAGGAATAATGATGTTGGTCAGAACAATGACATTAATGGCTCCAACTAATCACTCATAACAACAACGAGTGCACTTAATATTTATTTTTTATTTTACTGTCAATGTTTTTTTTTGTATAAGACGACACATTGAAACATTACTCGATTCGATAATATTAGATACATGACAAAATGTTGAATCTTGTTTGTTGTCCAATACCTTCCGCTATTAGACATACATGCACTCTAAATCTTTCGAGTTTCGAAAAAAACTCATATATATCTCTGTTTATGTTTTAGTAAACTATTTATATTTTAAAAATTATTATATATTGTAATGATGGTTCTTACTAAATTGTATATACATTTTGAAAAGATTTTCTCTTTGTAATATTTTGCTACTAACGATAAAAGTGGATCTAACAAAATTATTGAGATCCTTGTATTAATTATCACGTATTGACAAAAATTGAAACATTTCTAGTTATTGATTATGTGACCACAATAAAAAGTTAAACACCAACTTGCCACTTGACCAATAGGCTAGAGATCAATAGTGAAAATTTTATCGCTTTTATAGGTCATTTCAATTCCCCCACCCCAAAAAAAATGAAAAAATCAATATCCAAACGAATTAGGAATAGCGGCTTTTTTAGTTTTTTTTGTTTTTAAATAATCTTCATTTCTTATAAAATTGACATAATATGATTTTGACTATTATTAAAAATAATCTTGTACTATCTATTCCAAAAAAATAGACTTGTTTTTTTTATTCGTTCCAATTTATATGTGACTTTCCTTGTTGAGAGTATAATTGATTTTAAGTTCTTAATATGTTAATATTTAATGTGTCTTGTTCTGAACAAAGTACTATGAACTAGAGGTGGCAAAAATATGTTAGTCCACATATAACCCAGATTCTGAGTCGAGCTGGGTCGACTATATAAAAAATTGGTCAAGTAAAAACTGGGTCTATTTGACCCGGTACAACTAACCTAACAAACTAATCGAGGCTGAAGTCGGGTTGGCACAATTATTAGGGTAATTTTCCTTCGGTGCCGAAAACAAAAGGGCAAAAAATCGAACTAGGTTGGTCCAATAAATATGAGCTCGATCGAACTAGGGTTAGCCCAGTCCAATTTTGTATGTGATCTATCTAGTTTTGGTCGACCCAGATCGACCGTCTTGCTCATTTGCTAACTCTACTGTAAACTATTATTATATTAATTGTAGGCATATATTAAAATAAATGTAAGTAAAATTTATTATTGTAATTATAATAACTATATTTTTTTAATCAATATAAAAATAGAAACAAATTTCTCTTTTTTAAAACGAAAAGAATAATTTAAAAAACGACTCAATGAGTTGGGTCAAATTCTCCCACAAACTCACAAGGAGTACTCTAATAATCCATTTATTACACTCCTTCCCTTTTAAATTGTCCAACTAAACGAGTTTTTTGGAAGAAAAAAATCGAGAAATGAAGGAATTTTTCGATTTTTTTCTTTCTTCACTTTGATGGACTTTTAGTTTTGAATTATAAAAAAATGTCTAAAAAAATACTTTAGTCTCCATTTCCTCCCACCTGAAAAATTCTTCTATTTTGCACGTTTTTTATTCGTACAAACAATTAAAAGATTATTCAAACGATATCTAAAGAACGAGATTTCTTGAAACAATGTCTCAACAATTGGTGTTTGAATTGAAATATTATATTATGCAACTTGCCTCCAAAAAGCACAAACACAAAAAATTACAAGGTTCGTAAATAGAAAGCAAAAAATTTAAACGTAAATTCACATATTTTGTTGTGAGAATTGTTCTTTTTTCCTTCCAGTTGTTTTGCCATATTTATACATTGATTACCATTTACGCAATTCTCGCTTATAATTGACCATTATCTTATAGCAGTACCCTTCAAATAACTCTTTATAATTTTCAACATTCGTCTTAACTTCTCATAATTTTCATGATGTCTTTTCCACTAACTCATGGTTACTTCGAATTATGGATTACGTGTAAAACTGCTTCAATAATTATACGATGCAGTTATTACTTCATTCATCCGAACTTGTTCTATTTCACCCTATCATTCATGCATTTGTATGCTTGGGCAATGGGTATTATCTTAACAATTCGTTCAAACTCTATGTTTGAGTTTCTTGTTTTGAACATTTGCTTTAAATTTTTATTTTGAGAATATTTTATTTATCAACATCAATTATTAGATTCCGGGTGAAAAGAAACCCACAAACAAACTTGTTTGGTGACTAATAATTTGATAAACAATCAATAATTTGAAAGAAATAAACCATTTTTCACACGATATTCACTAATTTTGATAAGTAATAATACAGCATGACGAGAAATCAAAAACTTTTTAAAATTAAAAATAAAATGAGAAGACTCATAAAAAGAAGTCTTAACACAACCTATAAAATATTAAAGTCGGTAACAACATAAAAACTCTAATTTTTTCTTCACAAAAATCACGGAATCTTTATTGCGTTTCCCCAACCCAGAAAAAATCCACGACCTTCTGGTCCGGTGCTTTGCTCATCCGTCCAGTCCCAGGTACTATCGAGAATCCAAATTGGTTTTCTGTTAAGGGTTTCTATTTTCAATTCATTTCCATTTTCTTCTTAATTCTTTCAAAACTAGTCGTTTATGCATCTTTATTTTTTTTCTTCTTCTTTGGGTTAGTAGGGATCATCTGGTTCATTCAAGTTCGTTTTGTTTTGTTCCTAAGAATTTCCGTTAATTTTAATTGCTAAACATAGGGTGAAAATGTTTGTTGGAATTATCGTTATACTGAATTCTTGACGTGCTGAGTTATAGAATCATAATTAACCTTGCTTAAACATTGTTTCGAATTCTTTGAATTAGAAGATATCGACTTTTGGAATATATTATATATATGCAGAAAAAAAAAGGTTTAACTAGTTAAAAGTAGTTTTTGATTGCATTATGTTTAAATTTTCTCTTTACGAGCACAAGTTCAACGAGTATAAATTTTTATTTTGTGCTTCTGCATGTATGTATACATTAGAAGCTGATTTTCCACTTTGCTATGTTTTTCTTAATGAAGACAACTCCCTTACTTTCATTAAAAGATGAATCCATTTTGCAAAAAATGAATGTATTAGGCATGTGGTGACGAGGACAAGATTTAAATTAATACACGTGGCCCCTTTCCTAATGGCCTTAACCCTTTAGATGAGAGATGGTTAACACATACCAATTTGGAGCTTCATCCATGTCGATCCGTATATATTTATGCATATAATCCCTCTTTCTCATCATCATAGTTATATAATGTTTTCAGGTGATATTCTTTGAGCTTCAAGATGTCATTGAGTGGCAGTGCTATTGTCAGCCCAGCTACAGCACTATCTACTGGTATGTGGATCTTCATCTTCCATTATCTTGGATCTCAAGATAAATAAGCACTATATATTTTGTGTATTTTAAGAGTAATTTTAAGATGAATATTCTCATGTCGTTCAAGTTTTGACCTCATAATGTGTTGAAAAGATGTTCGCTAATCACTATTCCACGTTATCATTGTTTTAAAATTTTGGTGTACAAAGATGCTATGTTGTATTTGTTGGATTTTATGGTTTCTGTTTTGATGACAAAAATCGCAGAATGCACAAACAGATTGGAATTAATGCAGAAAGTAAAACAAGAAAAGAATCCGAAACAATAACGATCGAGGCGAGAACTAGGCTCTCTTTCCTTAAGACGTTTTTACCCCGTCACACGGTGCTTACGGTATGCGGTAAAAGTCTCCCAAGATACAACGATCACTTTGCAATTCTAGCACAAGAAATGCAAGAACGACGAACCAGGAAATGAAGAACTCTTTGAAGTTATGTATGCAAAAAACGTGAAGAAAATGTGACTGGTATGCTTTGCTGCTTTCTGTGTATCTTTTTCACTGAAGGACGGGGAGTTAAATAGAAGAGGAAGGAGCTGGCAGTTTGGACGTTTATGGAGATGAAGGGTCTGGTAGTTTGGACGATAATGGAGATGGTGGGTTGACAGTTTTCCACGCATGTAGCTCTCCATTCACCACACATGCAGGCAACCAGGCAACTGTTTCTTTGGAGGGAAAAAGAAATTAATTTGAATAGAATTTATCCCCAAAAAAAAAAAAAAATAAAGCTTTACAAGACCCGGCCCATGATTTCTCATTCAAAGTGGTCGTCCGATGGACCATTTTCAACAATCCCCCACATGAATGGAAATTATCACGAATATTCTAAATGTAATGCAGACTGGATTCAGAGAGTACAAGCGAAAGGCTTATTGCATCAGGCAATGTAGCTTTTGGCTTTGAACCTGCCTTAGTGGAATACTATCGAGTTTACTTAGCTATTCAGTGAACTTGATGTCTTGAACTGCTTAGCTGTCAATGTAAACCAAGACAACAGTATCCACACAATAACCTTCCAATCATTTCTTTGGTTCTCATAGTTGTGTTCATTTTGGCCCTGAACAGTTCTTGGTATTCATAAGTGCTCTAGAGAATTTAAGTCTCAAATTCTCACAGAAGCGGCCCCACTTCACACTTATATAGGTGATCTCCTATAAAGAGTATTCTGCTATACTCCACTTGATTTATTCAAGCTATAGGAATCATTAAAAGTTATAACTTAACCTTTTACATTCTGCAGACAGCACTTTTATAAAGAAATGGATAAGTGCTTAACTGAGTCTTAATAACTTAGTTGTCCCATTGAACCAAGATCTTGGGATCTCCAGTCAACAAGGTTGGGTTACCATTATTAAGATTCATGCATATTAAGCTTTAATCCCATTCTCTTTGATAGATAATATACTTGATCTCTTGATAGGCCTTTTGTAAGCGGATCTGCGAGATTTTCCTTTGATTTCACATAATCAATTGATATAATACCATTTGAGATCAACTGTCTTATGGTATTGTGTCTACGACGTATATGTCTAGACTTACCATTATACATACAATTTTGTGCTCTTGCAATAGCTGACTGATTGTCGCAGTGAATGTTAATTGCAGGTACTGGCTTGGTCCAACACGGAATATCCTCTAAGAAGTTACGAAGCCATTCTGCCTCTTTTCCAGCTTTATCTAATGCTATAAACTCCGATTCCATTGTTGATCGAGCTATGCAAGTTTGCTTTGAGGATTTTCAGGACACAGCTGCACCACCAAGTGTAAAAATATAACCACTTGTGGATTTAGAATCTTTCATATCAGATATCCAATTTGCATCACAATATCCTTCTAATACTGCTGGATATCTCATATAATGTAATCCAAATGTTAAGGTATGCTTCAAATATCGAAGTACCCTATTCAATGCCTTCCAGTGATCATTGCTTGGATTACATGTGAATCTACTCAATTTATTAACCGCGAACGCAATGTCTGGACGTGTGCAGTTCATTAAATACATCAGACTTCCAATAATCTGAGAATATCTTAATTGATGTATAGGTTCACCTCTATTTTTGGCTAAGTGTAGACTTGTGTCTACCGGAGTTTTGACAGGACTTTCATCAAAGACTCCAAACCTTTTTAGCACAGACTCAACATAATAAGATTGTGAGAGAACAAGGCCATCTGGTGTTTTAGAAATTTTAATTCCAAGAATTACATCTGCTACACCCATGTCTTTCATGTCAAAATGTTTTGTTAGCATTTTCTTAGTGGACATTATAATATCATGATTGCTACCTAGAATTAGCATATCATCCACATATAGACATACTAAGACATATGATGTGGGAGTACTTTTATTGTACACACATTTGTCACATTCGTTAATTTTAAAACCATTTGACAACATCGTTTTGTCAAACTTTTGGTGCCACTGCTTTGGCGCCTGTTTTAATCCATATAATGACTTAACGAGTCTGCAAATCTTTTTCTCTTGTCCATGAGCAACAAATCCCTCAAGTTGCTCCATGTATATTTCTTGTTCTAACTCACCGTTTAGAAATGCTGTTTTAACATCCATTTGATGAATTTCGAGATTGTATATCGCAGCAATTGCAATGAGGATTCTTATCGAAGTAATTCTCGTTACTGGTAAGTAAGTATCAAAGAAATCAAGACCTTCCTTTTGTCTATATCCTTTTGCTACCAATCGAACCTTGTATTTATCAATAGATCCATCTGATTTCAATTTTTTCTTGAAAATCCACTTGCAACCTAGAGGTTTATTTCCAGGTGGGAGATCAACCAACTCCCAAGTGTGATTTTACATTATTGACTCAATTTCACTATTGATAGCTTCTTTCCAAAAAGGAGTCTCTGGTGTTGACATTGCTTCACTGAATGTCTTAGGTTCATTTTCGATCATGTATGTTAGAAATTCTGAACCAAAGGACGTAGACTTTCTAGCCCTTTTACTGCGTCTGGGTTCTTCTTCATTTTCACTATCATTTGCAGTATCGTAAGTTCGTTTTGTTACACTTACATCAATTTTGTCTTTACGAGAAAAGACATGTTCGAAGAAAGTTGCATTTCTTGATTCAATGATAGTGTCTTCATGTATATCAGTGATCTCACACTTGTGCACAAGAAAGCGATATGCACTACTGTTATGAGCATATCCAATAAATATGCAATCTACAGTTTTCGGTCCTATTTTTATTTGTTTAGGTTTTGGCACTTCTACCTTTGTCAAACACCCCCACACTTTCAGGTATTTATATAAAGGTTTGTGACCTTTCCATAACTCGTAAGGTGTTTCATCTTTTACTTTGAGTAGTATTTTATTAAGAATGTGATTTGTCGAGAGGATAGCTTCCTCCCACAAATTCTGGGGTAGACCAGAACTAATCAACATAGCATTCATCATTTCTTTAAGCGTACGATTTTTACGTTCCGCAATACCATTAGATTGAGGTGAGTAAGGAGCCGTTGTTTGATGAATAATGCCTTGTTCAGAACAAAATTTTTCAAACAGCGCTCCATATTCTCCACCTCTATCACTTCGAACAATTTTTATTGTTTTGCTAAGTTGATTTTCAACTTCATTCTTATAATGTTTAAACATTTCCAAAGCCTCATCTTTGCTTCTTAATAAATAAACATAGCAGTACCGAGTGCAATCGTCAATGAAGGTAATGAAATACTTTTTCCCACCTTTAGTTTGTACAAATTTTAAGTCACATATATCGCTGTGAATTAATTCCAAAGGTGAAGTATTTCTTTCAACAGAAGAAAACGGTCGTTTGGCTAACTTAGCCTCAACACAAGTTTCGCATTTGTGATTAGGATCGAAACTTAAAGAAGGTAGCAAATTTAAGTTCATTAATTTGCGCACAGATTTAAAGTTTGCGTGTCCTAATTTGTTGTGTCATAAACAAGAAGATTCAACGATATACGCAGAAGTAGAAGCTTCATTAATCTTGTTCAATTTGGGTACAATAGTAAGGACGTTCATCTTGAACATCCCACCAGTCATATATCCCTTTTCCACATACATTCCATTCTTAGTTAGTACAAATTTGTCAGATACAAATACTAACTTAAACCCATTCTTGCTAAGAAGAGAACCAGAAACAAGATTTTTTCGAATATCTAGTACATGCAGCACATTGTTGAGGACGAGTTCCTTGCCAGACGTCATCTTCAAGGTCACCTTTCCTTGTCCTTCAATCTTTGAGCTTGAGGAATTTTCCATGAACAGTTGTTCTCCGTTGATAGTTTTGTAATCAGAAAATATGTTCTTTTCAGCAGATATGTGGCGAGTAGCACCAGTGTCCACCCACCATTCCCTGGGATTTTCAACAGAATTACATTCAGATATTACAGCAGATAGGTGCATTTCTTGAACACTCTCAGTCAGATTATCAGTTTCAACTACATGTGCACGATCATTTTGCTTTTTAGGCTTGCGACAGTCAATTGAGCGATGTCCAGGTTTGCCACAATTGTAGCAATCCCCTTTGAACTTTTTGTTCTTCTGGTTGTTCTCAATCTTCTTAGGAGCATAACTTGAGTGCTTCCTTTTCATGTTCTTCTTTGAACTCGATTCAGCAATGTTTGCCTTAGCTTCCATGCTTGGTCCCCCATTCCTCCTTTCAGACTTTTTAGTGTCTTCTTCTATCCTCAAGCGTACAATCAACTCCTCCAAGTTCATTTCCTTCCGCTTGTGTTTGAGGTAATTTTTGAAATCTCTCCATGAAGGTGGGAGTTTCTCAATTACAGCTGCCACTTGGAATGACTCACTTACAGTCAATTTTTCAGCATGTAAATCATAGAGGAGTACCTGCAAATCTTGAACTTGGGAAATAACAGATTTAGAGTCAATCATTTTATATTCCAGAAATTTACCGACAAGAAACTTTTTAGTTCCGGCATCTTCTGTTTTATATTTTTTCTCTAAAGATTCCCATAATTCTTTTGCAGATTTCATTACGCTATATATACCATATAATGAATCATTCAGTCCATTCAGTACATAGTTTTTACATAAAAAGTCAGAATGTTTCCATACGTCCAAGGCAATAACCGAAGCTCGATTATTTTCTCCTTGTTGAACCGAAGGAGGATCCTCCGTGAGAAACCTTGCCAAATTAAGCGTGGTCAAGTAAAACAGCATTTTCTGCTGCCATCTCTTAAAATCCACCCCAGTAAATTTTTCAGGTTTCTCCCCGTGAGGAACATGAGTCGAAGCAGACGGACCAGCCATAGTAGGTGTCACATTAGGCATCGCAGTAGGTGCCACATTAGGCGTCACAGTAGGTGCCACATTAGTCCCAACAGTGTTAGCCATTTCTGTTTCAAAACAGAAGTTCAACAAATCAGAATTTAAAGTTATCAATTTCAATTTTGAGACCAATTCAAAGTTACAAATTTTAAATAAAAATTAACATTTTTGGCAGCCAGCAGAAAACATGCATATTCTCGATTTCAATGTTTTCCATACATCATCATTACAAAATTAGAACTCATGCACATGCTAATTAATAAATCATGCAACAAATTAATAACTCATGCACATGCTAAATTCAAAACTTTCATGCACGCATTAAAAAAAATGGTAATTCAGCATGCAAATCAATAATGGAAGCATGAGGCATTAAATAAACAAATTGGTCAACATGTAAACTATTTTATGCATGTACAGCCAGCAGTTAACATGTCTAAATGGACTGGATTTTAACAAAAAGCGCAGCAATATAATTATACTGTAATATGATCAGAATTTAAAAATAAAAAAAAACAGGAACAGCATTACAGATTCAGTATATGCACGGCATCAGCAGTGAAATTTCAAAAAAAAGAACATGCGTATCAGACTTTCAGAATTAAACTGGGACTGCATTAGAATTTCAAGGTTACATGAAAGTGCAAAGTATATTTTCGGAAATTATCATGAAACGTGCACTGCATACATTCTGTAATTGTCTACAACATAGTTTTCTAAATTTTCATGAAACAAGAAATGTATAATTATTATTTCGGCACTACAGTTTCAGAATATTCATGGAATCATGAGGATACAAAATTTCACAGATTTTCGGCATTACAGATTATCGTGTGAAGTACCAAACTGTAAGGAACAGAATTTAAAACCATAAATGTAAAACGAAAAACGTCTTAAGTTGTTGTATTTTATGGTTTCTGTTTTGATGACAAAAATTGCAGAATGCACAAACAGATTGGAATTAATGTAGAAAGTAAAACAAAAAAAGAATCCGAAACAATAACGATCGAGGCGAGAACTAGGCTCTCTTTCCTTAAGACGTTTTTACCCCGTCACACGGTGCTTACGGTATGCGGTAAAAGTCTCCCAAGATACAACGATCACTTGCGAACCAGGAAATGAAGAACTCTTTGAAGTTATGTATGCAAAAAACGTGAAGAAAATGTGACTGGTATGCTTTGCTGCTTTCTGTGTATCTTTTTCACTGAAGGACGGGGGGTTAAATAGAAGAGGAAGGAGCTGGCAGTTTGGACGTTTATGGAGATGAAGGGTCTGGCAGTTTGGACGATAATGGAGATGGTGGGTTGACAGTTTTCCACGCACGTAGCTCTCCATTCACCACACATGCAGGCAACCAGGCAACTGTTTCTTTGGAGGGAAAAAGAAATTAATTTGAATAGAATTTATCCAAAAAAAAAAAATAAATAAAGCTTTACAAGACCCGGCCCATGATTTCTCATTCAAAGTGGTCGTCCGATGGACCATTTCCAACAGTATTTGAATTGCATGTGGATCTTCCCATGTAAGAGCTGGCTTATGGTTCTTTGTCATAGGCGATGTGCCCTAAAATTTGGTCGGTTTACTTGGAAATTTGATGCAACTGAGACCAAATTAATTTTTTGTTTTTATTTATTTATTTTTATCAAACCACCGTAGTGGAGTATTTATTAAATACATTATGAAAAGTACAAGCAAGGGATGGGGACGAAGTCAAGACCTCCCGAAATTGGTTTTATTTATTTTTATCGTTCTAAATGTTCTCTAATTAATGCCATTAGTTAGGGCCGTTTAGTCCTTTTATTTAGGATGGGTACCTAGTGTTTTGTTCATTCAAAACACAATTTTCATTCTTCTTCTGTTGTTTTTGCATTCAATTGGAATAAGTGAGTTTTGACTTTGTGTTTTGCATCTTGTTCTCTCTCCATTGCATTAAAATTACAAGTCATCAGTCAAATGCTACTTGTAACTTGGGGATACACTCGCTCATTTATTGGATGCTTATCTGCATCTTGAATGAACTGTGTGGATTTCTGACTGTAAAGGATTGTCGTCAAGGGAGAATTTGATTGTGAAAATTTTGACATGTGTTTAAGTGATTGGCTGCAAAAATGGTGACTTGCGTTCTGTGGAGATTTGGTTAGTGAGTTATTTTATTGCCCTCCACCAAGAAGAAGACTGACTGAAATTTGTTTTTAGGAGTCTTTCCTGGCATAACACATGGTACATAGAGATAACAACTGCATTCTTTGAAGGTTTCTTACTCTTTGGTTTCTAAGCACAAATTGTACATGCATATGCCAGTACATTTTATCTCAATGTAAATCGCCATATTTTATACTTCCATGTGATCCTTACCTCCTTGTGCCGTTTATTGGTTATATATATTAACAGTGATATTCTTCTGTCCATAGTGAGATCAGAAGATCAATGTCCAAAGCAAAGCAAGCAAGTTGGATCTAGTTCAGTTGGACTGAAGCCACTTCGAGCACAATTTCGGCCCTCTGAAAGAAGAAGTGTGATACATAATGTTCGAGTAAAGCATGCTTCTATGATATGTGCTGCTGCGCTGGTAATATTTTACTGATTAACCTTGTGTTAAATTATTAACAACACTTTTCCTTACTTTTACTTATTTTAAATGTAGTTAACTTTGCTTTTTGAGTTGTGGTGGAAAAGCTAGAGAGTCTAAATTACTTTCCAGGAGAAAATATGTGCTTATTTTTTTGCATTAGTTGCCCAAAAAAATTTGAGAGGAAGTATTAGAATCTAATATCAAATAATGTTGCTTTTAGCTTGTTTTTACGTAGGAAATAAAAGAGTGCCTAACATTCTGATTAGCTTATTTTCAACTGCAGAATGCGACGTGTGCTGCAGAGCAAACTCAAACAGTTACACGTCAATCATCAACCATTACCGTTGCCCCTATACAAGGTAGTAGTTCCACTCTTCTATTGACTTGGTATTATGTGATTGCTGCGTGTTGATCTTTCATAATTATGTTTTACTTAAACAAAACGTTGTTTAAATTGATTTTAGGAAAGGAAAAATCTCCAGAACTTGATGATGGTGGGACAGGGCTTCCCCCTCGTGATGATGGTGATGGTGGATGCGGCGGCGGCGGCCATTGGTCTGGTGGATTCTTCTTCTTCGGGTTTCTTGCTTTCCTAGGCTTTCTGAAGGATCAAGAAAACGAAGGGCCTTACCGCGACGATAGGAGATGAGAAAACTGTTTAAATTAATTTGTATCGTGAATTTTTGAAGGTCTTACTTCCTTTTATCTCTTGTATTCGCGAGTTTTGATTAGGGATATGGAGGACTTATGAGTGTTCGGAAAATATGGAGTCGGTATGTTGAATAGAAGAAAAAAGAGATAAAATGTTGTCTTTTCTAGCATCCAATTCTTTGTAATGCCAAGTAACAAATGTGTGAATATTAATATTGGATACTAACATTTGATAATTAAAAGGAAATTATCCTCAAAAGAATATGCCTTATTGGCTATGGAACAATCAAGCCTCCGACTTAGCAAATATCCAATAGATAACGACTAGAAAACCCTGCGAATCCTAGTTGTTGGGCAATTGACATTTGACAGCGCCGCAAACGCATTTTTTTAGACATATCTAATTAAATTGAAGGAAAAAATAATAATTTACTCGGGAAGAAATGAATATTTCATGCTCCTATAAGATATAGGGCGTTTTGCACAAATAAGAAAAAATTAGAGGGGTAAATTGAAAATTATTGAATTTTGTTAAAATTACAGCATAGACGGGCAAATGGTGATTATATTCACACTACAATTTATTATAAGTGCACTAAATTTTAATTTATTTAAGATCTTTAAACTTTTGTTCATTATTGCAATTATGTTCTTAATTTTTTGACATTGAATTCTTATCTTCAACTTTCATTACTTAGCATATTTCATCACTGATGATGATTTTTGTCGAGATATTTTGTTTACGTACTTTGAAATGATAAAAAAATATTTTATCGTATTCTTGTATCTATTGTTTTTTTAAAAATATGACAGACAAATAAGTTTTTTTTACGAATTCTCAACAAATATTTTTTACGGAAATCGTTATCAAATACAAAATGTACTAATTAATGAAAAGTTGAAAATAAAAATGTGATAAAAATAAGTTGGGGACGTGAGTGGTATAATGTTAAAAGATTAAGAATATTATATATAATTAAAATATAGTGCAAAAAATAAAAAATGTTATGTTAATATAATTATCCATTCGCAAATAAAATGTGTGCGTAATTTGTGGACGTCAAAAGAGAATAATTTATATATTTTTATTTGTTTGTTGTTACGTTATCTTTGACAATGAGTAAATAAAATATTCAATTTAAGAACAGTTTTGAGACAGAGAAAACTTTAAGAATTGAAATATGTATTATCGAAATGAATAAAGTAGTTGTACTAATTTATCAGTTGATGGTTTCTATTTAATGTTTTAGTTGCCAAGTTGGGTGAAACCTTTTAAATATGTTGAAAGGGAGGTGGAACACGTGAAAATTTATATTAAAGGGAAAAACAAAATTACCAACGGTGAATTAAATATTCGAGTTGTTATTAATTTTTTTTAAATGTTTTTTTAATTGTTATTAAATTTTAAAGTTGTGATGAACTATTTTAAATATTTTTCATTTGTCATTGAACTTTAGAAATTTTTTAAGTTATTATTGAACTTATGAAAATGTTATCACACTTGTCATACAACGTTTTAAAAATTAACAGATTTGACGACTAGCAAATGGAAATGTTACGTGTAGAGTGATGTTATCAAATCCATTAACTTTTAAAATGGTAATTCTGATTAATAACATTTTTGTTATTTCAAAAACAACTCAAATTCTATGGAAAATCTTGTCAAATCCATGGCTTTTATTTTCCCACTTTGTTGTTTGATTGGCACATGGAAAATCTAATACATTTTCTAGGTACAAGTATTTAAAGCATGGATTTGCCTTGTTTCTTGAAAAATATTTTCTTGCCTAGATAGTGAAATTTATTTTTCCACTTCCATAAAAAATATTTTTATTTTCCACCCTTTTTCCATGTTACTAATTAAACACACCCTTAAAGTTTAATGGCAACTTAGGAAAATTTAGAGAGTTTCAGTGGCTATTTGAATTTTTTTTTTTTTAAGTTTAATGACAATTAAAAAACAAATAGAAAAATTTAGTAACAACTTAGATATTTAACTCCCTAACAATACGCATAATAAGTTTTTGGTAGTAGAGTACCTACATTTTCCCTTCTTTATCAATACTATAGAATTTGTTGTTTACATTGACGAGAGCCTAAATAGACTAGAAACTTTCATCAATTTTATTTAATTTAACGAAAATACTTATATATTTGGTAACATTTTTGAAGAGAAATTAGTATAATTGAAATAAATAACAAAAAAGTACAAATAAGTTCGGTACATGTATTAAATAATATTTAATTTAACATATTAAATATATCATTATAGACATATCAATTAAACTTTTCATAGGAGAAAAATGTAAAATTATTGTGTTTTAAGTATATGTAATTTCTATGTGATGTGAAAAATTTGAATAAATATTAAGTTAAATAAATATTAAAATGACGTATATAATTTTATAACATTGAACCAATCTTATTATATTTTTTTAAAATATAAAATACTAATAAAAATTAATTTACACATTATGTATTCTTTATTTTTGAACGATAATAAAACGATAGATTAAAATATAAAGAATACAACGGAGATTTAATATTTGTAGTTAATAAACAAATATTTCAATTAAATAAAAGTATTCAAATATCAAATTTGTGACAAAATTATTTTTCTTTTTATGTTGTGACAATAAAATAAAATTTTAAAGTTTAAATATTGTAATTACTTAATAAAAAAATAATTTTATTTAACATGTTTGTTAATAATTATGAGCTTAAATTTTAGTTATTTTATAATAGATCATAAAATTTATAAAATAATTTAGTATATTATCAATTTGGTCAATAAAATATTAATTTTTTTTTTTAAAAAAAACTAGTTAGTTCCTTTTAATTTTTTTTTTTATAAAAAATAAAGTATTAGATCCATTTGTACTTGTTATAGAGGTTATAAATCTAATTACAAATTTATTTAATTAAAATTAAGAATGTATTTATCTTTTTTATTAAATAATGACCAATTACACATCAAAACACATAGGTTAGTGACTTTTGTGTCAAAAAACAAATGTTGTGAACCATTTTTGTACTAAGAGTAAAGATAAAGGACTATTTACACCAATTTTCTTCTATAAAATAAAAAGTTGGGGACACATTCATACAGTCACCCTTCCCATATAATTTTCTCATTGAAAAATTCTTAATTTTTACTATATCAGATTTACGCACTCAGAGAATAAACTACAAAACAAGTCAGATTTCCGCAGTTTCGAATTGTTTCTCTTATTTAAATTATAAGTGATTTTTAAAGATGACACATTGACTTTTCTAATTTTTTGGAGGCTAAAACAAAAAAAAATCCACACGCATTTTACTTCACTTCACGATCTAAAAAAAATTAATTTATTTGGTATAGCCCGATTTTATCTGACTCTACGGTCTTCCTTTCCTTCTTATGCTGCGTGCGGGGAACTACGCTTTGAATTGGGGCATTTTCATCAAGCGACCTTTTACTAATAGCGGTATCCCGAATAAATGTTGGAAATAATCGCTTTTCATTTTTGATTATTTTCAAATACAAAGAATGAAATTAAAATTGAATTTTGTTACGTAAAGAAGGGTAAAAGGGTCAATATCAAAGGATAATATAGATGGGTGTCGTAAATAATCATATGTGGACAAAATGGACACTCGGCGTACAGCAATGCCCATGTCAACCTCATCATGTTGCCAACTAATCAAATGAATCGGTATTATTATTCAATTTAATGCCAGAATTAAAATAAAAATTAAATAAAATATTCTTCTACTCCAATATATTGTGCTCTCCCACTTTCTCAAGTCTCTTCAATAGCAAACATCAACTCTTCTCGCTTCAATTTTCAGATTTTAATTAAAAACAGGTAAGACTCTTTTCTTTTACAAGATTCTATGTTGTTTATTTTGAGTATCCATATTGAAAATTCCAGAATTTTAATGATTTTTCTTCCTTTTTTTTGGGGTGCTTACTGGACCCTTTTCTTTTACAAGATGTGACTCTTTTTTATTGTGATTGGTGGATCTGTTTATCATCATCGTCATCAAAATTATCGAAGTTGAAACGATTTTTATTTTTATTTTTTATTTGTGAAGTGAGTTACAAATAGTACGTGTTTGTTAAAATTTTGGGTTTCGTTGCTTTGGCTTGTAAGTTGTTGATATGGTTTAATCTGTGCATAGCATAGGAGTGAACTTGCAGAGTTAAACTGAAATTAAATCTGTTCAAGTTATAAGATCGTATGGTTTTAAATCTGGCAATCAAGAATTTACTGCAGATTCGGCTGATAAGAGCGGGTTAACTATGCTACTTTTACTTCTTTGATTTTAAGAGTAAACAGTTGAAAGGAAAATAATTTGGTCCGTCAATCTATCAAAATATATACAGGGTGCCTCTTCCCGGAACTTTATAATTCTAAAAATTTCCGTGATGGTTTCATATAAATTATATATAGATTGATTCTCAGGTATAGGATTTTTTGGAATTCCAGCTTCTACCAATTCCTGGGAGTTTGTTGTTTTGAGTACAAGAAGCAGAGAATGGTCAAAAGGTTGCTTCTATTTCTTCTTGTCAGTGTTCAGTGTTTACTCCTTTCTCATTTAAGATTTGCTTAAGGAAGATGTTACTTGAACAGATATGGAGAGTTTTGACGTATACAAGATACCATGTTGCAGTGCTTAGCGGGGATCAAGCATTTATGTGCTTCACTGATCCATTGTTGTGAACCTGGTAGCCAACCAAGGGGACTCGAGGATCCTGAAATTCTTGCGGGAGAGACCGTGTGTATGCTATTGCCTCCACTGTCTTTATAATCTGTTTGAAGTTTTATGAGATTTACTTGTATGTGAAAGCCTAGTGGTTAGTGCTGTTCTTCCATATAACTGTAACAAAATTTAAGTTTCCTCGTACATGTCCATCCAAGATTTCCAATATAACCTAATGGGCTGCCTACCATCCAAGATTATCAATATTTCATAATAGTATGGCTAAATCCAAGATTTCTATTATTACACAATAGGCTGGCTGCCATCCAGGATTTCCAAGTATGTTTGTGTGTACAAAGTCTGAAACAAGGAAATAGTTTGTGCAATTCGAGTTATAATCAAATCTTACCTGACCTACTCATCTATATCACGGTGTTTGTGTTACAATGTATCTTTTGTGATGATTAGAGGAAATTGGTTTTCATGTAACGATTTCTGCTTGGATGCAGTTAGTGTAAGTGAAATTGAAGCACTTTATGAGCTATTTAAGAAGATCAGCAGTGCTGTGATCGATGACGGGCTGATCAATAAGGTTCATAAATATCCTGCAATGATCACTTCTGTGTGAATTTCCTCTGTGATTCCCATTTTTTCTCTTTATTTTGGTGTGTTGTTAGCCTTTTGAAAAACAGTTATGCTGTTAAATCATGTCTGTCAATACCATGTTGCAGGAAGAGTTTCAACTAGCATTATTCAAGACAAACAAAAAAGAGAGTTTGTTTGCTGATCGGGTACTCTTACTTTTATCAACTCTCATTGTAGTTTTTGATATTACGTCACCAAAAAATCAGTGGTGCTGGAGATGGCAATTGGGCGGGTCAACCCCACCCCGTGGGACATTAGGGGCGACTCGCCCCGCCCCTAGACCCACCAATTTTCAGGGCGTGGCGGGGCACCCCAATGACCCGCCCACTACCTCAGTTATTATTTTTTTAATTTTTTATTGTAAATTAAACCAAAATTGAGTGGTTAAGCTTTGTAATTTTACACTTTTACACCCGGGTTCGAATCCCATTCCCAAAAAATTGAGTTTGATTTTATGTTTTTTTAAAAAAATATTAAGAAGAGACGGGTCCACTCAGCGCTGACCCGCCCGATTACCCAATTAATCGGGACGGGTTGCAGGTCAAATTGCCATCCTTAGCTGCACTGCTGCTGTCACACAATTTGATTGCTATGCATTAAAAAATGAATTCAACATACATACAAATAAATATTTACACTTGGAAGTTGGAACACATACACATATGTATGTACTTGTAAATGTTGCTTTGTGTTATATCTATGGTCTATTGTGGGAGTGTGGTAAACATGGAGATTACACTTCTGTTTTTTCATTCTTTACTATGTACTTATCTGATTGCTTTTCATACTACTAAAGCAGGTGTTTGATTTATTCGACACAAAACATAATGGAATACTTGGTTTTGAGGAGTTCGCTCGTGCACTTTCTGTATTCCATCCAAATGCTCCTATTGATGATAAGATTGAGTGTACGTCGAATGCATTACATGACACTCTAGTAATTGAAAATCTGTTTCATATTTGAAGCCCCTAAATTACTCTGACTTCATTTTAATTCTAATTTTACTCTACCATTGCAGTTTCTTTTCAATTGTATGATCTCAAGCAACAGGGTTTCATAGAGAGGCAAGAGGTAACAATTGTTGTTTGGCTTATTTGCACAAATGGTCCCTGACTTTTGCACTTATTGCGGGTTGAGGACTTATCTTTTCATTTTTGGCAGTTTAGCCCCTATTTCAAATATTTTTGGCAGTAATGGTCATTTTCATCAATTTTCGTCCAAATCACTGTGAAAGTTGACGGTGGAAAATTTTTAATTTAAAAAGTAAAGGAAATTTTGCAGCAAAAGTCCATAATCTTTTAAAAAGTGTTGAAAAGTCCTATAACTTTTATAACTTTTTAATTGTAACACATATGACCCCAAACCTTTTGACAATTTAATCCCCAACTTAAATAAATTAAAAATAACTCATAAACCTTTTCAAAAATACAAATAAGTCCTAAATTTTTTTATTTTTTATAGATTTACACTTAAAATAAGAAAAAGTGTGTCATCAAGTTCCAAAATTTTTAATTTTGTTCACCAAAATGACATTTAAATTGTGTTTGATTAAAATCAGATTTTTTAGTAAAAGTTGTTGAAATGTGTGGTTTAAAAATTGTGGGACCATAAAATGTGTGGTTAACATTATTGTTGACTTTGATCTTAACTTTTTATCAAAATCAAAATTGAAAACAAATCGGATTAGGTTGACCCAGCAAATACCAGCCCATGTAAAATTGGGTCAGAGCTTGTCCAGTCCAATTTTTATGTGATCCGTCTAAAGGTGGTAAATGGGCCAGATGGGCTGGCCCAGCTCGAAATTTGATGGGCCAAACAAAAAATTGGGTTGGCCTAGTCCTGACCTAATTTTATATGGGCTCATGTTTGTTGGGCCAACCCAGCCCGATTTTGTATCATGGGCTAATGGGCCAGTCCAACATAAGTTTTTAAATTTTTTTTTTAAATAAAAAAAAAAAAGAGAAAAATCTTCACCATCTTCTCCTTCCCCACCTCCACCCCCACCAAATTGGGAGGGTGATTGTCGCCGGGAAATTCCAACGACAAATGGGGGAAGAAATCCCCCCCCCGAGTTGCGAAACCAAGGATCCCTGGTTTTGCGACCTCTGGTTTCGCGAAAAACCAGGGAGCTCCCTGGTTTTTCACGAAAAGGAGGGGGGGGATTTTCCCCCTTTGTTTCCGGCACCTTCCCTCCTTTTGTTGTCTCAGAGAAAACTGGGCTGGGCTGGGCTGGGGTGGGGTGGGGTCAAAAATATTTTTTGATGGGCCAGCCCAAAATAATTGGGCCAGCTCGGTTTCAGCCCAATTAACCCGTTGGACAAAATTTATAGAGACTCTAACAACTCGTTTGTTTTCAATTTTAATTTTGATAAAAAGCTAAGATCAAAGTCAACAATAATATTAACCACACATTTTATGGTCCCACAACTTTTAAACTACATATTTCAACAATTTTTACTAAAAAATCTGATTTTAATTAAACATAATTTAAATGTCATTTTGGTGAACAAAATTAAAAATTTTGGGGCTTGATGACACACTTTTTCTTATTTTAAGTGTAAATCTATAAAAAATAAAAAGATTTAGGACTTATTTGTATTTTTGAAAAGGTTTATGAGTTATTTTTAATTTATTTAAGTTGGGGGTTAAATTGTCAAAAAGGTTTGGGGTCATATGTGTTACAATTAAAAAGTTATGGGACTTTTCAACACTTTTTAAAAGATTAAGGACTTTTGCTGCAAATTTTTCTTTACTTTTTAAATAAAAAATTTTCCACCGTCAACTTTCACAGTGATTTGGACGGAAATTGATGAAAATGACCATGACTGCCAAAAATATTTGAAATAGGGGCTAAACTGCCAAAAATGAAAAGATAGGTCCTCAACCCGCAATAAGTGCAAAAGTCAGGGACCATTTGTGCAAATAAGCCATTGTTGTTTCTCTTTAAGTTTTTGGATACCTAACTTTGTTGAGCCTTGAAATCAGAGTCAGAGAAATGGGCTCTTGAATGTTTATCTTCCAGTTTCAAGAATTTGTGTACAAAATTTTCGTGATGGCTTTTCTAATCACCAGCTAAAGAATCATGAAAAAATGATTAATTTTCCGTATAATATGTGAAATCTTGTTTTAGATCAGATTATATGAAGAAATTGAATGCGATGAGCTAAAGGAATCCGAACCTCTTAGTTTCTTGTTCAAAGTAGATCTTTGCCTCCCTTGTAGCTTTTCTCCGTCTTTTCTTCTGTTTTTTGTTGTTCTTCCATTCATGCTTGCATTACAACATTATATTTATAGGTCAGGAATAGATAATTTAATTGTGTTACTTATCAAAATCCTCTGTAGCAGAGCTTGCTCTTTAATGTGGATCCATGCGATTTTGATTCTTTGAGGGATCTCATACTCTAGTAACTTATGTTCCATTGTTTTTGGGGACAGTGTGCTTTTTTACCAAACTACTGGTTGATGTTTGATATTTCCCAGAATCATTTTCTGTCTAATGCATAATATATAAGCCCTGAATCCTTGTCCACAAGAGTTAATTGTAAATATCACTGAGAGACTACTAGTGCTAATATTTCTTTATTGTCTTAAATATTTGACCTTGTATTCTTTTGCAAGTCTTACATTTCTTATTGAGATATTTAATATCTGGCTTCTAACTATGCAGGTGAAGCAAATGGTAGTTGCCACTCTTGCCGAATCTGGTATGAACCTGTCTGATGACGTTATCGAGAGCATCATTGACAAGGTGGTTCGTCAACATAATTTTGTAATATATGTTGTGAAATTTTCCTTTTGATTGTTCCCTTTCACTTTTTTTTTCCCCCTGTTTAGATAAGGGACTGTAGAGTTCTTTTAAAGTTCAATGTTCTTACAGATTGCAACTCCCCGGGTAATCCCATCCTAGGCCCGTGGCAAGAAAGATGAATTAGTAAACTCAATCCCCCGAAATATGTATGATCCTCCAAGCTTAGATTCCATCTAATAACATTTTCAAGATGACAAGTCATCTAGGTGTAGAAAATGCAAATGGACCATATCAATAAATGCCATGTTAAGATATAGTGCAGGTGACTTTTGATTGGTCTATACTCCCATTTAAATTTAATAACTACAGAAACTGGGATATGGAGTTTTTGCATCAGTTCGAGATCTTTCCCATTCCCTTTATGAAGACAAGGAATATGCAAGAAATACTAGTGATGACGTTTACATCTATATGTCAGACCTTTGAAGAAGCTGATACAAAGCATGACGGGAAGATTGATAAAGAAGAATGGAGAAGTTTAGTTTTGCGACATCCATCGCTATTGAAGAATATGACCCTTCAATATCTCAAGTACGTATCAGAGTCAGCATTCACTTCTGTTGGATATATGTCGAGAAACAGTGTTTTTTTTACCACTCTTACCTTATAATTAGTTGAATAATGTTTTGAAGCATCTGAATTGTTTGAAGCTGACTGCATTCCTTACTCTGCCCCCTTACCCCACAAAAAGAGAGAATTGGCTGTAATCACTAATCAGGAAACTAACTTTGACTGCGGAAACCACTGAAGTCTTCTACGTTTTACCTTAAGCATATAAATTAGCAGTATTCTTATATTATTATATAAATTATTGCACGTAACTCCAAAAAGATATCTGTTGTGTGCATTGAATATCATCATTAATCTAAGAAAGAGTATTTAATATGCATTCATTTGCTTTTATGTGGTGGGGGATGTTTGGCATAAAATTTGCACATCACTCATTTTCTGCACCTGAAACATGAGTGGTCTTGTACCAGGCACTGTTATAGTCTCAACTCTCAAGAGTTGCATACTAAATATTCTGTACTTTGACAGATTTAGATTTCATTATCTGCTCCTTATTTTAAACAGGGATATCACCACTACATTCCCGAGCTTTGTTTTTCACTCAAGAGTTGAGGATACCTAATTTCCGGCTGTGATTTAGTTTGGTGTTGTTGTTTACATAAGGTTAGTTTGGCTTTTCAATTATTATCTTATCCAAAAACGCTGCTATCTCATGTGTTGTCAGTCGGATAGAAATACATCGCAGAACTTTTGCCCTTTTTTGGAATGTTATTGATCCTTGTATATTATGTTCTCTGTTATATAAGTACTTTTTACAATGGATGTTGTCTATGCTGCTATGGGCTGCTTGCTTTTATACTTTGTTGACAGAAAACTGTAACAATCGTCAGTTGGCTTGAAATTATTCCTCTCCAGCCATTTATCCAACTTCCATACCCAACTCTTGCTACTTTAATTTTTTGTTCATTTTAGCCATAATTTAACTGTGTTTTGAGTGAGGGAAAAATGGGGAGTAACTGCTAATTTGATGATCCAAATGTGGTAAAGCCATCGGCCCATGCCAAGACTTTGCCTGATACGGCAGACACATCAAATTCAGTGCAATAGACATGTCACCATGGTTCATTTGAGTCGATCAGTCATTTCTAAGTATGTGTTGGTGACATGCCTTGTTGCACTCAGATGTCGAGCTGGTCAGCAATGATCTCTTTCACTCCATCTGATGGAATCAGTCGATCGAACTATCATGATTGGCTTCTAGAAGGACGTAATCAACTGCTGGGCATGAGGGACAGTCTAAGAGAATATTAAAAGTTTTCCATTCAAAGGATTTACCTAATTCGAGTGTATAGGTCTCATTGTGAAATTCCTCAACCGGATTTGGGGAAAAAACCAATATAAGTAGAGTCGTGATACCTTTCTTAATTCAAATGGCGTTGGAGCTTCCTTAACTATGGCATGTATCTACCAAGTCGCCACTATCTTGCAATTTTTTGCATTCAAGTAATGACATTCTCGACAAACTAGGAAGTCTGGGATCTCTACACATTCTAGCAAATTGAAATTGCAATTGACAAGAAATGAAGAATTCAAATCATGTACTTTTTAAGCGATAACAAGATTATTAACTTTTTTTCCCCTTTTAGAACATGGGTAATGATCT
Organism: Forsythia viridissima; assembly: GCA_030279155.1. Lineage (NCBI taxonomy): Eukaryota > Viridiplantae > Streptophyta > Magnoliopsida > Lamiales > Oleaceae > Forsythia > Forsythia viridissima. Next base: position 3,683,847 of record CM059033.1, read on the forward strand.
TCTCCCCACCATTATAAAGCTCACATGACACGTGTGCGTGTCATGTGGGCATATTTATAACATATATTCAACATGCATTGTAGGGAAAAAAATCTGTTCTCTCTTTCTTTTATCCATCTGATACAGAACTAGTTTTACACTAAAACTTGAATTGAATTTTCCCCCCTATTTCAATGCTATATTGAATAACCAGTTATTTATAAATATAATGGGAGCTGGGGAAAAAATGTAGTGTAGATTGAAATTGAATAATTCGAAAGAGTTAGATCCGTTTGGCACAGTTTTTGTGAGTAGAGCTTTTGCCAAAAAGTTATTAACTATTTGGAGTCAAGCACTTTTTCATTGTCCAATGGCTACTGGACACGTGTCCAATGACCTTGATAACTACTCTCCACCATGGGGAGTAGATCATTTCCCTTGGATATAAATTCAAAAAGTGTTGTGAAAATTAATTGAGTGTTTGATTGTATAACTATAAAAGTACTTTCATATAAATTATATATTTATTTGATTAAATAGTAATTAATTATTATATATTTCAAATTATTTTTTTAAATGAAATAATATTTTTTATATCATATAATAACAATTAAAATTAATATATTAATTTAATTATAATTACACAATTATTTTAGTATTTTTGACTAATTATTATATATTTCATATTTTTTAATTTAAATAATATTTTTTTATATCATTTAATAACTATTAAAATTAATATATTACTTATAATAACATAATTATTTTAGTATATATTATATTACTTAAAATTGATTTATTATTTCAATAAAACATATTATGTCCAACATATTATTTTTGATGTTTTAATGATAGTTTTGTTAATTTTTAAGTTCATTCAATGTAATTACAACTTTCTGTAAAAGTTTAATTATAATTTTTTAGATAAGCTCAAAATTGGGGCTTCTCTAAGAGCATTTTCAATGCAACAATGTCCAGCTGATGTGACAATTAGGTGTAGGGGACAAAACTGATGTGGCAACATTTATTATAGAAGGTTGTCCAACATGCCATCTAGTTTTAAACATCATGTTAGACACTTTATACCAATTTTTCATTAAATTGTGTCTATCTCTTTCATTTATTTTTCTTCTCTTTTCTCTTTTTATACTCTCTCTTGTTATCTAGATTTTTTTAGAAGGTGCAGTATTGGAGATGCTCTAAAATAGTTAAGCTATTTTTAGTCCAAAAAAATGCTTATTGACTTTAGCCAAATAACCATAAATATAATCAAAAGCACTTTTACTTTTTAAGAAGTGATTTTGGATCTTAAAAAAATCCTTCCAAACACGATATTAGTAATAAACACGTCATGTTTATTATTCTAAACTAGTTACTACTAGGTGCAACAAATTTGTAATAATGTATTTAATAGTGTTTTGGTTATTTCTTTTATGTTATATTTATGGTGTACTCCGTAAATTAGATTCTATTATCAACTATCGTAAATATCTTTTTGTAGATATAACTTATAAGTAAAATACTACTATGTGTGGATGAAATATTAGTATGGGCAAATTGTTGTAAAAATGTAATAAACATTATGCAATGTTTAAAATTTAAAATACAAGTTATTCATTGATAATATCATTATTACTTTATATATATAGAAACTCCATCAAGACGTAACTATTGTATTAGCTGGGAACGAATGAACTTTTGACGTGATACATTTTGAAAAACAAAAATAAAAGTTATGTAAGACATTGTTATTATATATTTTTTTGAGTTACAATAAAGCATCATTCTTTTTAATTTTTTTCTAAATTAAAATTAGCTTCATTATTGGCTTCATAGACATCTTCTAGAATTGTCTTTATTGTTTGTAGTTCAAGTTGTATACAAAAAACTGTTGTTGATTGCATTCGTGAGTTTTCAAGTGTCTGTACGCTTGCATGTTATTTAAGTTACGAGCTTTTGAGTTAAAAGTGTAAAAAATTTGAACAAATATTTTTTTTCAGTGTAGCAAAAGTAATCGAGAAAGATTTAGTAGTAGTATATTATTTGTCTACTATATAGATCAGGGTTTGAATTTTTGCAGTAGAATACTAGAATAGTAGAATATGTGTTTTCAAATTTTTTAGCCATTGAGTATATGGTTTGTTGAAAATTAGAGATGATCATTCTAGATGTCTTATTTTTTGTCTTTGTATTGCAGCTCAAGTTATAGCCCAATATATCATGTGCGTTGTAGTTGATTTTAGATGCAAGCCATGAAAAAAGTTCATCTGTTGATGTTGATTATCTTTTGTTGTCTAATTCAAAATTTATTTCAAATCGTATAGCATATCTTAATCCTTTTATGTCTATGCAAAATTCGAGGAGGCCAAAACCAGAGTAGCACCACTGGCTCAAATATAGCAATTTAATATCCTTGGTTTTTTCAATATTATTTGAGGCTTTTGTTGTTGTCCTCGACGTACTTGTGATTCTCAACACACACTAGAATATTTGTTTATTATTGTTTATAGCTTGACAATCTTGTTGATATTATTGTTGTTGTTAGCCATATTAAACTGTGAAAAAATCAAAATTTTGATACTTGTGTAAATGAAGTGTAATTACTATTAAAGCACAATGCATTAAAGAAAACCTTGTATAGAGAATTTTTTTGAAAGTTTTTATGATTTGATTCACTAAATTAAATACAACGAGACAATCTTGGATCATTGGTTTTTTAACTTTTTTATTAACACTTTATTCTTAAAAACAATTCGATTTGATTTATTTGTACCGCTTTAATTAAATTTCTTTCAACTAAAATTATGGAACTAACAGAAGAAAACGTGTAATTAGTAATTACAGAACTTGGGTTGTGTAGACATTTTGAATCTTGGATGCACCTTGTTTAGAGTGGTCGTGGGATTTATAAACATAATTAATCAAATATTTGTGTTGAAGTTTCATTTTCTTCAACATATCTTCTACCAATCAATATACATGATCTTATTCATCATAAATTCATTTTCAGTAAAACCCAAACCAAATCCCACGAGTATTCAAAAGATTTACCTCAAATTAGAAATCAAAACAAATCTTGTTCTTCACTTCACAAGCCAACACACACAAAATTTGGAGTAATTTTTACCGATTTGGAATGAAGTTTCTGAAGAATTTCTCGTTACATCAAAGATAATACAATATGATGTAAGAAATGGCCTTTTTCATTTTCTACTTATACAATGTTTGATAGTGCTGAAATTATTTCTTAAGTATATATAATATAAACAATTGGTGAATGTGTGATTAAAAAGTGAATTGTAAATTGTAGGTACTATAAAATATTTAGATAAAAAATATGTTTGATTAATTGAAATTATAATTTAAATATGTCCAAACATATGCACAATACATCATTTAGCACCCATACTCAGTGCCTCCCAGAATCCCCAAAATGACACAGTTAAATTGTATCTTATTTTTGAGAATCCCCAAAATTCAGTGCAGCACCTAGTTTCATGTAATTTCCCCCCATTTCCACATATGTGTTTTGCCTTTTCAAGATTATTCTGAAAGAATTGATAGCCCAATATTTAAAAATCCCAATCCTAACAAGCAGAGTAAGATGAGCAGGAAACAAGCACAGTCGTATATTATCCCCACAAAACAGAACCAGTTAGAAAATAGCAATCATAACTAGATTCAAACGAACTAACCCATGTCTTGAAAAGCATTTAAAACAGACGATATAATATTGTCCCAATTAAAAGTAAATTACTTCAACCAAAATGTTACGTCAATAGGAGAAAAAACTCAGCTCTAGCTTAATCGACTTCTTCCATCTTGGAACCCTCAGCATCAGCGTCAGCATCTGCTTCCTCCAACGCTGGCATGTCAACATCAGCATCACCAGCATCCTCATCAATGCTTAAACCCAGTTTAAGCATTCTGTGAATCCTGTTGCCAAAGGTGTTAGGCTCCTCGAGGCTAAATCCAGAAGTAAGCAGGGCAGTCTCAAACAGCAACAGAACCAAGTCCTTTACAGACTTGTCATTCTTGTCGGCATCGGCCCTCTTCCTAAGCTCTTCCATGATGGAGTTCTCAGGGTTGATTTCCATGGTCTTCTTGCTCGACATGTACCCCGACATGTTGGAGTCCCTCAGAGCCTGCGCCTTCATAATTCTCTCCATGTTAGCTGTCCACCCATATTCTCCAGTCACCAGACAGCAAGGTGAGTCAACAACACGGTCAGAGACAATAACCTTCTCAACCTTATCCCCAAGAACGTCCTTGATCACCTTGCAGAGACCCTCAAACTTCTCCTTCAATTCTTCCTTCTTTTTCTTCTCATCCTCACTCTCATCAAGCTTGAGACCTTCCTTCGTCGCAGAAACAAGCTTCTTGCCCTCAAAGTCCTTCAACTGACCCACAGCATACTCATCAATAGCATCAACCATGTAGAGGACTTCATAGCCCTTCTTCCTCAGCTTCTCAAGGAAAGGAGAATTCTCAACAGCCTTCTTGCTCTCACCAGTGATGTAGTAGATTTCGTTCTGCCCTTCCTTCATCCTGGTCACATAATCCTTCAAGCTGGTCATCTCATCACCACTCTTGGTGGAGTGATATCTAAGCAATTCAGCAATCTTGGTCTTATTCTGGGAATCCTCGTGTATACCCAGCTTGAGGTTCTTCGAGAAAGCCTCATAGAACTTGTTGTAATCTTCTTTATTCTCGGCAATCTCAAAGAAGAGTTCAATGCACTTCTTGACCAAGTTCTTGCGGATGACCTTCAAAATCTTGTTTTGTTGTAACATCTCACGGGAGATGTTGAGAGGCAGGTCCTCAGAGTCCACAATACCCTTCACAAAGCTCAAATACTCGGGAATCAAATCCTCGCAGTTATCCATGATAAAGACACGTCGAACATAGAGCTTAATGTTGTTGGGCTTCTTCTTGGTGTCAAAGAGATCAAATGGTGCTCTCTTAGGAACAAAGAGAACCGCCTTGAACTCGAGCTGACCCTCAACTGAAAAGTGTTTCACAGCCAAGTGCTCCTCCCAGTCATTGGTGAGGCTCTTGTAGAAAGCTGCATACTCCTCCTTTGTGATCTCCTCAGGTTTCCTCATCCAGATGGGTTTCTGCTTGTTCACCAAATTCCATTCATGAGACACTTCTTTGATTGTCTTCTTTTTCTTTTCAGCCTTCTCCTTCTCTTCATCAACTTCCTCAACCTTTCCTTCCTCATCTTTCTTGTCTTCCTCATCCTCATCATCAGATATTTCCTTCTCTGTGGTCTTCTCAACCCAAAGGGAGATTGGGTAACTAATGAACTCAGAATGCTTCTTGATCAAATCCTTCAACCTGCGCTCCTCAAGGTATTCAAGTTGATCTTCTTTGAGGAAGAGAGTAATCTTGGTGCCCCTGCCAAGGCTTTCACCTGTAGTGTCTCTAGTAATAGTGAATGAACCACCCGCTTGGGACTCCCACACATACTGTTCATCATCGTTGTGCTTTGTGGTGACCACAACCTTCTCAGCAACCAAGTAAGCTGAATAGAAACCAACACCAAACTGCCCAATCATACTGACATCAGCACCAGCAGCAAGGGCTTCCATAAATTCCTTGGTTCCAGACCTTGCAATGGTACCAAGATTGTTCACCAAATCTGAATTCCAAACAAAACCAGTTAGACGCCATGTAACATAAAAATCATTGAATGATATGAAACATACTTCTGCTAAAGCTCTACTCACCAGCCTTGGTCATTCCAATACCACTGTCAATGATAGTCAGTGAGTTATTGGTCTTGTCAGGGATAATGTGAATGAAAAGCTCTGGTTGGGAATCAAGCTTGCTCTTGTCAGTCAAGCTTTCAAAACGGATTTTGTCAAGAGCCTGAAAGCAATATTCAAAAACCACGAGACAAATTTAGAATTTCACACTCAATAACCAAAGCAGTTGTTACAAACTTTTAAGGAAATGCATGATAACCAAACGATTTCAATCAAATATTGATATTGATAAAAAAAAAAAAATCAGATAATTCAAATATAAAGCAAACTTTTTCATAGATGTTCATTCTATAAAATACGTATAGACTTTATATCAATAACAATATAGTTACTGATATTGTTGGGTCACAGTCACAGGTTGTAAAAACACAGTCAAATGGTTTTGCTTGTTACTGACTGATTTTACTAGTCATAACTATACTGCAATTTACATTTACAAACCCTTATCTAGCCGGTACTTAGTGGTAAAAGATGAAAAATAAACAATAAATAAGTAACTAATGCAAATTATTTTGATCCATGTGGCTAGTAAGTAGTAAAACAGAGGATTCTCACGGCAGAACAAACTGTTACTTTCTCCAGTTTCTCAAGGCAATTTTGGGGTAATAAACTAAATTCTCAAGTAATATACACAGCACAAATATGTAGCAACATTAAACAATTCATTCGCATATCGTAGTTCAAACGGAGCATACAAATGGCATCATACCTAACCTAATTCTATACAGGTAATATTTTTAATCTAAAAACCTTAAATAGAAAAAAAAAATTCTATAAGCAACTACACTTAAAAGTCAACCGAGCTCCAGGACGCGATTAGGATCAATAGCACCAATACATCATTCAACCCGAAAATCAAAACCATAAATTGAGAACATAAAACAGAAAACAGTAAAAGAAACCAATCTACCAAAGAAAATAAGATAACAGTAGAGAGAAATAGAGGTTTTACATCAGAGGAGTTACTGATGAGCTCGCGGAGAAAGATCTCCTTGTTGCTGTAGAAAGTGTTGATGATCAGACTCAACAGTTGGTTGATCTCTGCCTGGAAAGCAAACGTCTCTGCCTCAGCCATTTCAGATCTGTACTCTCTCTCTGATACTTGAAAAAGAAAACGAACAGACGCTGGAACTAGGGTTACTTGAGATCCCGTAAACAAGAGAAAGCAGAAGATAGATGCTATAAAATGTTGGAGGGTTTATATAGGTGATTTCGCTAGGGTTTCTAGATCCTTCTATTAGAACATTTTTTTCCTTATTTTTCACGTAATAATAAAGATTTAGAATCCAGGTCAATCACGCGCTTTTGTTCTTTGAATTTTCCCTTTGTAATTGTACATAAAAACATAAAATCAGTAATGTTAATAGATTGGACCCCACTACTGACGATCCGAACTGAGTGGGCCCATCACGGTTGCCACGGTTTGATGTAAAGCATATATTACTATCTTGTAATGAAAAAATAAAGATTAAGGGTGTGTTTGATTGACATATTTTCTATGGAAAATGTCATTTTCATGGAAAATGTTGTCAAATTTAACATTTTTATTTTTTCACTTTGTTGTTTGATTGGTCATGGAAAAGAAAATACATTTTCTAGGTACAACCATTTAAAGCATGAATTTGCCTTCTTTCTTGGAAAATTTTTTCTTATCTAGATAGTGGAATTGATTTTCTCACTTCCATGAAAAATATTTTCATTTTTCACCATTTTTCTATGCTACCAATCAAACACACCTTAAGTGCCTGCTCATAAATTATAAACTGATTTATTTGATTAAAAATAATAAAAAATATCATATTATAAAGATACATTTTTTGATTAAGTATATTATTATTAATCAAATAAATTAATTTATAATTCACACTACACAAATTTTATTTTTCAATTTTGTAACAATATCATCCTAATTTAAATAACAAAAAAAATATATAATAAAAAAATTACAATTGAACTCTAGCTTTTTTAAAAATACAAATAAATCATAAACTTTTTATTTTTACAGAGAACAAAAAAAGTCTCCGTCCCCATCCACAAGACCAAGCAACCGGAAGTGGAAGCGAATTCAAGAGATCCAATTTTACTTGAATCCAAAGGAATGATGCCAGAAAGCTGATTGCTGCTAAGATCAAGTAGCTGGAGACTGGAACAGAGGCTAAGTGATGGAGACTGGAACGAATTCTGAAGATTCAACGGCTGAATCATCCAGTAGCAGTAGAAGAGAAAGGGACGGCCGGGTGTAGTTCCACTTGGGTCTCCTTGAAGCTCTAATTGTTCTAATCAATTTGCTGCCGGGGACAATGGTATTGGACTAGTTTGACTTGCTAGCAAAAGCGTCCACCGTCTCACCAGGTATTGAACTGGAGGCGACTTTCTCAAACTGGGTAAGATAAATGGAAGTTATGCTATAAATTTTGAACTGTACATAACCTGAACATACCAATTTCATTTCTCTAGAAACCATTGTAAAATAAAAAAAGGCTAGCCCAATAAGGAAATAATTCAATTTAATGAAGGGAAGAATTTTTTTCTTATTAAAATCAATTGTATAAAGAGAATATATTTTCTTGATATTTCTTCAATGATACTCCCTCCGTCCCAATTATATAGTCTCTTTTTTTTTTTTTTGGATGTCCCATATATATAGGCCTCTTTCTATATTGAATAGTAAAAATTTTGTTCTTTTACTATTCTAACCTTATTTAATTTGCATAGATATATCCAATGTAATCTTAATATTTTAAATTATTTACAATACCATTTAATAAATAAGGGTAAGATAGGAAAATTATTTGTATTTTTTATTTTTCCCATACTGTTTTAATCCGCGTGAAAAAAAATAGGGCCTATATAATTGGGACGGAGGGAGTATTTGTTAACCATGCACCGTGGATCTCTTGAAATCGCTCTCACCTTCAGTTGCTCTGGTGGGGAAGAACACTTTTTTTTTTTTTTTTAATTTGTAAAAATAAAAAGTTTAAGATTTATTTGTACTTTTAAAAAGGTTAGGTCCAATTACAATTTTTTTATTGTATTTTTTTATGTTATTTTAATTTATTTAAGTCATGGGTAAAAGTGTTCGAAAAATCACTTAGAGACTGTCTGTACGAGTAAAATGAAATGATGGAGACGTTATCTGCGAATAAAATTGTATGAGGATGATATTGTTACAAATGTGAAAGAATGGAAATTGTGAATGTAATTAACCCAAAAAATAATTTCACATTACTATTCTAAAAGTTGCGTCTAAGACCATTTCCAACCCATATTTTTAAATTAGTTCAACTTTCACACCAAATACAAATATCACATCCAACATACTACTTCAAATTTTGCACCAAATGATCAGTATAGATTATCTTTCCTTATTTTTTAGATTCTTATCAATTAATTTATTTCAAGAATTATTTGATTATATATTGTATTTAAATTAAATGCATAAATTAAAATTTATATTAATTCAGTAGTTGTTATTTATTATCCGATTAATACAATTTATTATGTTAATAAAGATAATAATCAATTAAGAGAAACATAGATAACTTGATATCACTGAAATAATAAACTGAGAATAAACAAGGATATTAAGGATGGCAAAAAAACTCGTCGTCCCAAATCCACCCCGCGTCCCGCCCCACTTATTCGGGTAATAGGGGACGGGTCTGGGGTGGGTTTTTCTGCCCTGCGAAGTTCGCGGGGCGGGTGTTGTGAAAATAACGTAATCGCAAGTGTACAATATCGTTAACAAGTAATAAAGTGGACTTTTTGAGTCCGGATTATCGTTCCCACGAAGACTATCTTATTTAGATACTAGTTTAATTAATCAAAGTGCTAATATATTGTAAATAATTTAAAATAAATTGAGTTGAAAGATTTAAGCTAAAACTTGTGAAAATAACGAAAATAATAATAAAGAAAAAAATCAAGAATTAATAAAATATGATGGTTGAAGCGTTTGGACGAACGAATTCACCTAGTTGTCATCTCTAATTCATCCTCTCAAGATTCGTTTTCTAAAGTTGTATTCGGTCGAATTCACAAATTTAACCTAATTTACCTCTTTCGAGTTCAAATTAATCATATCTAATTAAGTCAACTTAGGCAGTCAGAATAGTCCTCAATTAGATGCATTAAATCTCCTAAGAATTCAATTCAAGACCGTGACAATAACAAAAGCGTATCTCTACCTTTTATCCAATTGCCAGATTTTACTACGTGGTCTAGATTAATAATTCACCTCTCGATTCATTACAATTCACAAATCAATGACAAATAATGGCCAATTATCTCAAGCATGAAGAGAAGAAGTAAAATCAAATACATAAATAATTTATAACTAAAAACTTGAGATTCGAAATTAAAGAATTAAACTTAGGCTACATCGTTCATCCAAACATTAAATCTAGCTATTCATGGCTCGGGAGAAAGAAAAGATGAAGAGAAGGAAAGACATAACCGGATCTTGAAAATAATAGAGGAAGAAACGCTGAATATCTTGCACCAAGAAATCCTTGTCTTCAAGCTCCAATCTTCAATTCCGCCTTTGTTCTTCGTCTCTTGGTATCTCTCTCTCTCAATATGATTTTTACAAGATTTTTCGACCCCCTATTATGAGTGTATAACTCATATTTATAGTTCCCCCAATAAGCTCTAAAAGATCCCTAAAAATCGTGAGTTACAAGTTTCCAAATTGCTTTAGGACTCAAAAAGGAAATAAAATAACAAGAAAATCCGCATGCCAAAAAATGGCCTAGGCGCACGCCCAGGCATGATGAGGGCGCACGCCTAGGCTTGGAAAACAGCCTCAGTCGCCTGTTCATGTGGCTGGGCGTTCGCCCAGCTCTCCTTTCTTTATATCTGCGCCTTTGGTCCTTCAACTTTTGATTGTGGTCATTTTAGTCCTCTAATTTATTCTTTTATTTCACCTTAGTCCTCTTTTATTTGCAGTCCAGGTCCTTCAACTTTTGGAAGTTTGCAAGTTGACCCCCATCTCCAAGTTTTCGTACACTTTCAGTCCTTTTCGCCTATTTTACTTTGTTTTTCTCTAATTTCATCCAATCTTGGGTTTTGACCTGAAATAATTAAATCAACACACAATTAAGTAGAAAAGTACTTATGAGCACTTACAATTGTCCACTTTTGATAGTCTAAATAAGTGTAAAATCACACTTATCAAATACCCCCAAACTTGAACATTTGTTCGTCCTCGAACATAACTAATCACTTAAACAAACACACAAATAATATTAAAACAGATAGCTTGTCGTATTTGCCTCATGTTTTGAACAATCAAACAATTCATAACAAAACTTCTAAATCATGCTACCAAAATCAATCATTTTGACTTATCCGATGCTTGACAGATATCAGTGTGTAAACATAGTCAATTCAATCACCATGAGCTTTTAAGTCGATGATATTATGCCCCCCCAATGGTCAAATATTTCCTTTCTCGCTCGTAAGAATACACACCCCCAAACTGATATTCACCTTTCTCACCCCGGGTATTAGCTCTAAAGGGACTCTCGAGATATTTAATCTTTTACTGCTCAAAATTTGGTTAGGTCTAGCCAATACATTAGCTATCTAGATCTGTGATGATTCTCCTTTCATTGAGTGCTTTGACCATCAAGTTTTCACTAAGGAAGTCAAACCCACTAGTAATCTATATCCCCAAGTTATGCGCAAAATGGTTCAATCTTGCTCCTTTTTTTTTTTTATATATATATATATATATATCTTATGTGCAAGACCTCACTCCCTTAAGCTTTCTAGATGACCCTTGTAGCGAGCTTTAGGTCGGTGGCTCCCAGGTCTATTAAACCTTAGGGCACCGAGTTTTGAGAACTCCAATGGACTTTATCACTCGAGTCAACTAGGCTACGAAGAGAGGTATAAGATAATGCAAGCGCCATTTTTTTTTTTTTTTTTTTTTGGTGCAAGATAAACACGCGGGGATTAGATTTCTAGCATCCGGTCAATACCTAGATTCCACTTGGTAGCCAAAATACACTCCACACAACTATTATTCAAACACGGAATCAACACCTATCTAAACAGCTTCTGCACTGGTTTAACCACCCCCAAACTAGCCTTTCACCCGATTAGGTAATGGAGTTGTCAATTGGTAGAATTGGTTTTCAACTAAGATTCACTATTCCTTCACTGTATTCTATTCAATATACCAACCCAGCGTAGTGAAATTCATGACCATAAATCACACTTAATCGTATCTCACATGGATAAGTAAAGTCTATAAAACAAGCATAAGTAGCATAACCTAGTCATAATTCATGAATTGATATAATTTTCAAATAATATCATCATAGGCCGGCAAGGCTATCCAACATACAAGCACACAATTTTTTTTTTTTTATTTATTTTTTTTTTTTTATAACACACAAAAATAACAAAAATACTCAAAGTCACCCCCAAACTTAAAGTTCACATTGTCCTCAATGTGACAAAAGAAAGCAAAGTAAATAAGAAATAAGGAAAGAGACAACCTGAATCAAAAGGCATGGAGATAACAATCGGACTTTTAGCTCATCAGTATGCATTGGTTTGGAATGATGATGTGCAACCTGAAATATGAAAAACAATAATGATTAAATATACTTAATCACTAAAAAAAAATGGGAAACGTGCTCTACTTCCTAATGCAGTCCTAAAATTCTACATGCAATGCAATAAACATAAAAGGGATAGAAAAAATGGGTTGCCTCCCATTAAGCGCTCGCTTTATAGTCTAGAGCTCGACATATTGTCAGTATCATTTATGGAGGCTTGAATTGGGCTTTGGAAGTCTTGCATTGGTTGCTCTTACTAGCTTTGCATGATTTATTCTTTGCTCTCCATATTTTAAATTGACCCTTTTCATCTTTAATTGGTGCAACTAGTCCACCTGTGTCCGGTCTGCAGTTTTCTTTGCCAATTATTACCCCTTCATCAACTTTAAAGCACTCATCGAGGTTGATTGGTTGCTCGGGTAAGGTGTACATACTGAATACTGCTCGTTCATCCTGTACCCTCAAGATTAGCTCACCCTTTTCTACATCAATAAGGGCCCGACTCGTTGCTAAGAATGGTCGTCCCAAAATGACTGGCATATTGCGATCCTCTTCGATGTCAAGGACGATAAAATCAACTGGAAAGAAAAACTTTTCCACCTTGATGAGCACGTCCTCAACCACACCCCGTGGGTACTTGATCGATCTATCAGCAAGCTGTAGAGATACACTTGTTGCTTTTACTTTTCCCAACCCTAATCTCCTGTAGACAGAAAGAGGCATTAAATTTACACTTGCACCTAAATCACATAAAGCATTAAAATTATAAAATTCTCCAATTGTGCAAGGTAATTTAAAACTCCCTGGATCTTTTAACTTCGGAGGCAACTTATTTAGCAGAATAGCACTACATTCCTCAGTTAAAGCCACTGTCTCGTTTTCATCTGGTTTTCTCTTCTTGGACAACATTTCTTTCATAAATTTCAAATACAATGGCATTTGAGCTAATGCGTCAGCAAAAGGAATGTTGATATGCAGTTTCTTGAAAACTTCAAGAAAATTTTCAAACTGCTTGTCGAGCTTGTTCTTATGTAGCCTCTGAGGGAATGGAATTGGTGGCACATAAGCTTTGACAGGAATTGGCGCCCTCACTTTTGATGATTCAGCAGATTCTTTTGAAACTTCTTCTTCTGATTTTGCATGTTTTTGTTCAGATTCATCTTCCTCAATTACCAACCGTTCATCATTTTTTTCTGGTCTTTTCACGTGAATCTCTGGCAGTTGTACCCCGCTCCTAGTAGTGATTGCATTTACCTGTTCTCTTGGATTTGTGTCTGTAGTGCTGGGTAAAGTGCCTGGTTTACTATCTGACAATTGTAGGGCTAACTGACCAATCTGAGTCTCTATTTTTCTGATAGACGCTTGCTGATTTTGACTGTTGATGTCCAATCGCTCCAATGCTTGATCAGTTTTCTGCATATACTGTTTGAACATCTCTCCTAAACTCGGTTCTCTTTCTTGCTGAGCATTATATGCATTACCACTGTGTTGATTCTCAGACCATCTAAAATTGGGATGTTGCTTCCAACCTGGATTGTATGTTTGTGAATATGGATTGTACTGCTGATGTGTATTGTTCTGCACAAAATTGACCTGTTCTGGAGAGGCCAACAACATACAATCAGATGTTGAATGGTTAGCTCCACAGTTCTCGCATATGATGGTTGCTTGGATTGCATTCACTCCTTGCATTTGTGTTCTGACCAAGAACTCCACCTGCTTTGTCAATGTAGCAAGTTGTGCATTGGTAGCTGACAGACCATCAATCTCATGTATGCCTGCTACTTTTCTTGGAGTGGTACGATCAGATGAAAACATGGTCTGTGTGTTTGCAATCAGCTCATAGAGATCCCATGCTTCGTTGATATTTTTATTCGCGATGGACCCGTTTGCAGAGGAGTCCACTGTCGATTTAGACTGAGGAGATAGCCCAGAATAAAAATATTGAGTCTGTTGCCCTTTTTTTATGCCATGATTTGGACATTTTCTGAGCAATTCCTTGAATCTGTCCCAAGCTTCATGATATCTTTCGCCCTCCAGTTGTTGGAAAGTAGAAATTTCCAACTTCATCGTTGCTACTTTAGCTGGTGAAAAGTATTTGTTGCAGAATTTTCTAGCCAAATCATCCCAGGTTGTGATACTAGCATGTGGTTCTGAGTCTAACCATTCCAGAGCCCCATCCCTCAAAGTGTAGGGAAATAATCGGAGTCTAATAGCATCTTCATTCACTCCGTGAAACTGAAAATTATGGAGCATACGTAAGAATCTGGAGAGATGAGTATTAGGGTTTTCAGTCGCCTTTCCATAGAACTGTAGGTTGTTGCTGAAAAGATTAATCATGTCGGCTCTTAGTTGGAAGTCGTTCCGACCAAAAGCTGGATAGATAATGCTTGAACGATCAGGAGCTGCTGCCGGAGTTAGGAACTGAGCCATTGGCATGTTTCCATCGTCATCTTCTTCCTGTTCTTCATGTTGTTGAATTTGCTGAGCTGCCATTCGGGCTGCTTCTACAGCAGCTGCTCTTGCAGCCTCTTGTTCAAGTCTTCTTCTTATTTGTGCATCTGCCATCTGATTTTGTTGCTGGTATTTCTGTTTTTGGTTGTGTTCTTTGCGTCTTCGTCTGAAAGTACGCTCAATCTCAGGATCGAAAGTCTCAAGATTGCCGCCTTGTGTACGGAGCATGCAACAAACACCCTTTTCTGTAGTGTCAAAAAAAGGAAAAGAGTATCAAGATAAAAACAACTTAACTATAAAAATTAATTCAAAACTGGTAATAAATAAGAAATAAACATGAAAGAAATAAACAGAAAAGAAAGAAAATAGTAATAATAACAATAATAAAAGAAATTAATAATTATAATAATAATAATAATAATAATAATAATAATAATAAATAAAAAAATAAAAAATAAAACTAACACTAATGATTAATCTAAACTAATATTAAATAAGAATAGTCCCCGGCAACGGCGCCAAAAACTTGTTGTGAAAATAACGTAATCGCAAGTGTACAATATCGTTAACAAGTAATAAAGTGGACTTTTTGAGTCCGGATTATCGTTCCCACGAAGACTATCTTATTTAGATACTAGTTTAATTAATCAATGTGCTAATATATTGTAAATAATTTAAAATAAATTGAGTTGAAAGATTTAAGCTAAAACTTGTGAAAATAACGAAAAAAATAATAAAGAAAAAAATCAAGAATTAATAAAATATGATGGTTGAAGCGTTTGGACGAACGAATTCACCTAGTTGTCATCTCTAATTCATCCTCTCAAGATTCGTTTTCTAAAGTTGTATTCGGTCGAATTCACAAATTTAACCTAATTTACCTCTTTCGAGTTCAAATTAATCATATCTAATTAAGTCAACTTAGGCAGTCAGAATAGTCCTCAATTAGATGCATTAAATCTCCTAAGAATTCAATTCAAGACCGTGACAATAACAAAAGCGTATCTCTACCTTTTATCCAATTGCCAAATTTTACTATGTGGTCTAGATTAATAATTCACCTCTCGATTCATTACAATCCACAAATCAATGACAAATAATGGCCAATTATCTCAAGCATGAAGAGAAGAAGTAAAATCAAATACATAAATAATTTATAACTAAAAACTTGAGATTCGAAATTAAAGAATTAAACTTAGGCTACATCGTTCATCCAAACATTAAATCTAGCTATTCATGGCTCGGGAGAAAGAAAAGATGAAGAGAAGGAAAGACATAACCGGATCTTGAAAATAATAGAGGAAGAAACGCTGAATATCTTGCACCAAGAAATCCTTGTCTTCAAGCTCCAATCTTCAATTCCGCCTTTGTTCTTCGTCTCTTGGTATCTCTCTCTCTCAATATGATTTTTACAAGATTTTTCGACCCCCTATTATGAGTGTATAACTCATATTTATAGTTCCCCCAATAAGCTCTAAAAGATCCCTAAAAATCGTGAGTTACAAGTTTCCAAATTGCTTTAGGACTCAAAAAGGAAATAAAATAACAAGAAAATCCGCATGCCAAAAAATGGCCTAGGCGCACGCCCAGGCATGATGAGGGCGCACGCCCAGGCTTGGAAAACAGCCTCAGTCGCCTGTTCATGTGGCTGGGCGTTCGCCCAGCTTTGAGCTCGGGCGTTCGCCCAGCTCTCCTTTCTTTGTATCTGCGCCTTTGGTCCTTCAACTTTTGATTGTGGTCATTTTAGTCCTCTAATTTATTCTTTTATTTCACCTTAGTCCTCTTTTATTTGCAGTCCAGGTCCTTCAACTTTTGGAGGTTTGCAAGTTGACCCCCATCTCCAAGTTTTCGTACACTTTCAGTCCTTTTCGTCTATTTTGCTTTGTTTTTCTCCAATTTCATCCAATCTTGGGTTTTGACCTGAAATAATTAAATCAACACACAATTAAGTAGAAAAGTACTTATGAGCACTTACAATTGTCCACTTTTGATAGTCTAAATAAGTGTAAAATCACACTTATCAGCGGACGGGGTAGCCCTGCCCCACTCCACCAAGAATTTTTTTTTTTTTTAATCATAAAATAGAAAACAAATTAAAAGTTTGTTAGAAATGGACTAAAAAGTAATCGAACTCGAGTTGAAATTATAAACTATAAATCTCAACAATTATACCACAATCTCATTCTTAAATTTTTTTTGTTTTGTTTGCTACAAATATTTAAAAAAAAATTATTTCTTTTCAGTTTTATAAAAAAAGAAAAAGAAAAAAAATTCGTAGGGCGGTTGTCGGGTCAAAATATTGACATGTTATGCCCCGACCCGCCCCATTGCCATTCCTAATAGGATATAGGGGAGAAAACAAATTTTTGTATTGTAATACGATGGCAAAATAAGAAAAATAATTGTACTAAGTTCCTCTCCAAATGAACAGTGTTACGCCATATGTGGTGCAACATTGTTCACATCTCCATTTTGGTGTTCCAAATTGAGAATGGATTGGAGCATTTTCCATACTCCATTTTGGAGTTTCGCGCCATTTTAAAATGTAGGTTAGAGATGCCCTAAGCGTATAGTTTTTTTAAACCGCTATGCATTTGGGTTTGTGTTCTTATTTATTTTTTAATTTTATTCTTGGATCTATTTAAGTAAATCAATTTGTATTATTAAAGTTTTGGACACATTTATCTTATTATTACTATAATTACCTTTTGAAGTCTTTAAGTCCAATATCTAAATAGTAAAGTTTCTAAATGTGAACTATTAATTGAAGTCATGAATAAGTCGATTGATCGCCAACTTTACCAATTTCAATTTTATTATTTGTCTTTCTCCAAAGTTCAAAATCCAAACACATATTCAATGATAGTTCATATGTATTGATATTTTTATTTTAATATTTTATTCTTTGTATTTTTTTATTTTCTATTTTGCTTCTTGTCACTCCATTCATCCAACAAATAGGAGCTTAGTTTCCTTGTTCGTTTGTCTTAAATTATAGTCAACTTTCCTTGTTGAGAACATAGTTAATTTCTTAGTTTATTAATATGCTTGTTTAATGTGTCTTGTTGTTAACGCATATGAACTATCATTATTCAATGCACGAGTATATTAAGAAAAATATAAGTAAAATTTATAGTTCCAACTATATTAATTACACTTTCTTAATCTGTGTTAAAATAGAAGTAAACATATTTTTGTGGGGCGGAATTTTTTCTTCCAAAAATTTGATTATTCTTGAACATTTGATGTGAATATAAATAACAATTTGTGTTGTGTATGATTTATGAGTTAAATACCTCCAATATCATTATACTCTGTCAAACGTTCCTAGAATGTCACTATAGTTTAAAACATTTATAAAATGTCATTGAATTTTCAAAAATGAATTTCACATGTCATTTCGTTAAAAAAGTTAACATATGTAGTGATGTGGCATGCTAATATGTACAAATGGCATGTTATATTTGTCACGTCAACAAAAATGTGCTGATGTGGCATATATTTTACTTAAAAATTTGGTTGGAATGAATAAAAAGGTAAAAAACCAAAAAAATTAAACATCAAAAAGTGTTTGCAAAAAAAAAAAAGGTATAAAAAATATAAATCAATTAAGAAAGGTTAAAAATAATGGAAAAGTTCAATCCCCACTTCTTGAAAACA
The DNA here is from genome assembly GCA_030279155.1 of Forsythia viridissima. NCBI lineage: Eukaryota > Viridiplantae > Streptophyta > Magnoliopsida > Lamiales > Oleaceae > Forsythia > Forsythia viridissima. The sequence continues at coordinate 3,702,280 of CM059033.1, forward strand.
ATTAAATTTAAGATTGACACAGTCAATTGCCGGAGACCATTCAAATATAAATGTTAAAAATAAGTTAGAAAAATGTTTGAAGCGAAGGACCCAAAGATAATGCTGTTTGGGAGGACCGTTTAACTTCTGGACGCCTCCTATGGTGCCAATAGTTGCAGAAGTTGGTGGAACTCATCTTGTTTGATCTTGCGATGTTGTTGCTGATGATATTTCAATACAAGATTGCACTTGTTAATCGAAATTTGTACTTGAAGATATAACTTTGGATATAGATGCATGATACCTGGAATCAACAAAGTGTGTAAAAATAATGATTTTTTTATTTCAAATACACTCTTTTATTTAAAATGGTATAAGAATTAATATGTTGATGTTAATTTCTGATTGTTTTCAAGAAGTGGGGATTGAGCTTTCTCATTATTTTTAACTTTTTTAATTTATACGTATTTTGTATACATTTTTCTTTTGGCAAACACATTTTTTGCCTGGATGTTTAGTTTTCTTGGGTTTTTTTATTCATTCTAACCAATTTTTAAATGGAATATATGTCCCATTAGTGTTTTTTTGTTGATGTGACAAATATATTATGCCATCTTTACAAATTATTATGCCACATTTCCATATTTGTTAACTTTTTTAACGGTATGTAACAGAGTGGCATATGAGTTTCATTTTTGAAAGTTCAATAGTATTTCATGAACGTTTTAAAATACACATTAGAGGTATTTAACTATATGATTTATACATACATTAGTATTTCAAATGCTATTCTATTATATTATTTAATTGTGATATAATATTCTTTGTGTTTGATAAAATGTGTGAGATTCATTATTTATGTTTTATTGTTTGCTAAGTGCTTGATCATTAGTCATTCGTGATTATTGTTTGTCATTCAAGTATAAATAAAACAAGAGTAATTTGCACTTTTGGTCTCATAACATTTTAAATTTGTTACTAATCTACCCCAACCAATTTTTATAGCATTTTTGTCCCCAACTTTTACAGGTTTGTTGCAAATCACGTCCCCATTGACATATTTTGACGGATTTGCCATCATCTTTCAATAAAAAAAAAATACAAAAAAACTAAAAACAACAAAAAAATAAAAGTAAATTACAAATTAAGTCTTAGAACTTTTAAAAAGTACAAAATAAGTTCATCTTCCCCAAAACCCTATCCCACCCCACCCCTGATCAAATCACTTCCACTATTAACATCTCTTTCACCTTATTAAATCCTACCAATTTCACCATGTGGTAGTTCATCAAAATCCATCCCAAGAATTGGCCCATCTTTCCTCAATGGCTCTTCCAACTGCACCTCCACACAAGCTATCATCCTTCACTCTATGATTGTCCTAGCTGACTGGTGATACCTTATTGGCACCATTGGTATACCATCTCCATTACCAAACTGACTCGAATGTAAACCAGAGTCGGATCCTGACCCAGACCCAGACCAAGACCAGACCCATGTTCATTGCCAGACTTAGCTGCCATCATTTCGTTTCCAGGAGACTCCATTAAACCCCTCCTCCCAGCTGATGAAGTGGTGCGAGAATTCGTTGCAACCATTCTTGCTGCTTCCTTCTTATCCTTCAACCTTCGATGGCAAAACCACATCTGCAATTGCCGGTCCGTTAAACCTAATTTCTCCGATAGCTCTTTTCGTGTTGCCTCAGATGGATACATCTCCACTGCATAGAACCACCACAAGCAAGTATCAACACCATAAAATTTTATATTCACACCAATCGAAGCAACCAACCAACATGTATTCACTATATACACAGTACACACAAACATGTTATCTCTTCATCTTCATTGAATAATTCACCAAAACTCCACCGCGGCTATACGCGAGTTCAGCGGAAGCACATCAGAGCTGATTGGAGAGACCGAGCATGATCTACTACCTATGGCGAGATTTTGTGAACAAATGGAAGGAGCCGCTACCGCGACGTCTAATGACAATGAAGAAAATGAAGTTATTGGAGAAGGTAAGGTGGGGTGGGGTAGGGTAGGGTGGGGTGGGGTGGGGTGGGGTGGGGTGGGTTTTGGGGCAAATGAAATTATTTTGTGTTTTTTAAAATTTATGAGACTTCATTTGTAATTTGCTTTTATTCTTGGGTAATTTGTAACTGCTGTCCTCAATCTTTGAAATTTTGACACTTTTATCATCATTCTTCATTTTTTTTACATCCATATCATCAACCTTTCTTAATTTGGTAGTTGAAGTCCCTGTTGACGGATTTACCCTTTGGTAATTTGCAGCCTCCATCCCCAACCTTTGAAATTTTGGCACTTTTATTCTCATTATTCATTTTTTTACATCCATATCCTCAACATTTTTAATTTGATGGCTGAAATCCCTGTTGATGGATTTACCTTTTAATATATTGTTAAAAAAATGGTTGCAACGAATTTACCTTTTAATGATAAAAAAATTTGCCAACCCTGAGAAAACTAGTAAAATCTAAAAACCAACAAATAATTTCACATAAAATTGAAAACCACACCACTGTCAAAGACTCAAAGCACAAGGTACATTTACCTCGCCGATTTCACGATAAACGGAACAAAAACACAACCTTAAACTCGCACTTTAGACTCTTGCACTTTTAGGTCAAACAGGGGTTTTGGGAGTGGGGGGTGGTATTGGATTGGAGCTGGAATTTGCAAATACCATGATTCTTGCTTAATTACTACGGTTTATCTGTAACAGTAGGTACAATTCTAATTCTACTTTCACAATAATTCCCGTTTGGTTCAGTGATTTGTTCCACGTTTTTTAAATATTGGACAATCCAATTCATTCTTCAGAAGGAAAGAAGAATTGATCCTCAGGAGATCAATTAGTATACTATTTACCCAAAGAAAATGCAGAAGTGGTTCTCAGTGGGCGGTGGCGATAATGAAAATCCGCAACTGCAAACGACGTCGCAACCACCCTCTTCTCTGCTGGCCGATTGGAATTCATACGCAGCAACCAAATCTTCAGAAGAAAGTAGCAGCAGCTCCTTTGCCGGAGTTTTCGATCTCGAATCCGCCGTCAGGTCCGCCAATGACACCGTCTCCGGCACATTCAACGTGTATGATACAGATCTCCTCCGTCTTAAATATTTCGTTTTATAGAGAATTGAATACATTTAATTGCTTTTTTTTTTTTTTTTGGGTTCAAATTATATGCATTGAATTGGCCGAATGGTAGGAAATAATTGAATTGTGGATAGATTCAATTAGATGAATTTGGGGATTCTTACTTTATGATCAACTAGGACAATTCAGATTCTGGATTTAAATTAAAAATGAAAAAAGAGTTTCCGAAAAATACTGCTAGAGGCATTTTTCTCGTATACTTGTAACTAATTAACAATCCACCATGTAGGAAAAACAAAAAAATTAGTATATTCTAATGGAATAAAAAATCTGCAATTGGAGTATCTGTTGAAACTTATGGTGTGATTGAATTGGTATAAATTTTTTTCTTGTGTTATTTAACATGTGACAGTTGATTAAGAGCATGTTTGTCTTAGCCCAAACATGCTGTAAGTTTCATGCACGTGGAGGTACTGGTGTCATTTTACGTTACACCCTATCTTCTTTTCTGCATCAAACATTGCGTTTGTATGCTCTTCATTATCATAATTTTTCATTTTAATTACAAGATCAGCATGTACACATAATGTATTCAATTGGTTCTTCAACGCCGTGTTTTTGGACTTTGTTGGAAGACCATGTTGGATAATGCACTTTCTGCTCTAGGTGCATATCTGGGTGTTTCAAATGAAGATGTTGAATAGGTTATTAGATTCTGATTATAACATATGGGCTGGTGGACACCTAGTATCACTCTAAAACTTTATGAGGATTTCTTGTACGAAGCAAATGTGTTTAATGTGCACGAAAGGTAGTGAAACCCTAGAATTGGGTAGATTTTGTTAGTTACCGTAGAATACTATTTCAGAATAGCTTAGAGGTGGCCAATAGGGTAGAATAATAATCAATTTAAAGCATTTACTGTTTGTTGACTTTGTTCTGAAATTCAGCAACATTATGATTGACAGCTTGGAGTTAAGACCTTGAAATTGGAAATTAGAGTACAATAAATCCAATTAGAATTTTTCCATCCCTTATTCCAGTTATGAGATCTCCATTCCACGGAGGCCAAATGCAACCTAACATCTTTTCAGGTTCCAGGGTCTTATTAAGCAATGTGATCCTGGTGTTTGATAGGATTTTGGATAAGGAAGCTTACTTGAGAACTCGTATAATTCATAATCTGCCCTGAAATCCCAAATCTTAGTATTGCCAAACATTTTCTCTTATCTTTTAGCTGATGTTCACTAGTTGATTTTCTTTCTGTAACTGTGAAGTAGTAGACTACTTCTATAGTATTTTTCATTATTATCTTTTGTTAAAAAGATTTATTCTATCTTTTATCTCAGGGTTTCGAAAGGAGTGAGAGATTTACCAGGAAATTTTCAGTCTGCCACTAGTAATATCCCGTCGGGAAAAGCGCTCATGTACTTTGGCATACTCCTGGCAAGTGGAGTCTTCTTTCTGTTTGTTGCGTTTACTTTATTTCTTCCGGTCATCGTATTGGTGCCTCAAAAATTTGCCATCTGCTTTACTGTTGGATGTACCTTCATTATTGGGTCGTTCTTTGCCCTTAGAGGTCCGACGAATCAGTTTGCCCATATGTCATCGAAGGAGGTACTTAAATTACTTTCTTATTTGTATTGGATGTCAGACATCCCATTCTATTCACTTATCTTCTCTTTTCCATTGTTTAACCAGAGACTCCCCTTTACATTGGGATTCATAGGCAGCATGATGGGAACCATTTACGTTTCTATGGTGCTCCATAGCTATATTCTAACTGTGTTCTTTTCTGTGCTTCAGGTATTAAGACTTATGCTTCTGTGTTAATATTTTTATGTAAAGTTCTTCAATTCTTATGGCTCTTGGGAAGTCAGAATATCAGCTATTTATTTCTCTTATACTTATTCTGAATGAAATCAAATTCCCTTGTCAAGAAGGAATATAAGATATTAACGTGATCTCGTGGTGTCCTTTGACTTGTAGGTCCTGGCACTGGCATACTATGCTATTTCCTACTTTCCTGGAGGATCTGCCGGATTGAAGTTTATTTTGTCCTCTTTGACTTCTTCATTGTTGAGATGCTTTGGCAGGTGACTTTAACATTGTAATATCTGTAATTGTTCTTCTTTTGCCATTTCATGATACCACCTCTCTATGATTGTTCATACATCATAGAAACATTTTTTTGATATAGACAGCTGAATATCTCCAAAACTGTCCTTGATTTCCACTGGGTTTACTAAATTAAATAGAACCATGCACTTTCAATTTGAGAGTTTTCCTAAGTGAATGAAATGTCTTGATCAAATCAATCTCGAGATTTTGCATATATTGGAATCCTCAATTACGATAGTGTTGGCATTTGAAGGTGGCAGTACATTTGTATGCTTTTGCATGTGCTTAAAACAATGGCTTCCTGTTTATCCGCACTCCCACCTTTAAAGGATAAGTGCAAGGCTCTATCCACAAAGGAGGATAGCACGAACGTTAAGTGTACTGTGAAACTTATTTGAAGTTTACATCTTGGTTAGCCTAGATGAAAGTCTTCCAAGATGTGAAGATTAGAAATGCAGTGCCCAAAAGAAACCGTTTGGCTTAGATAGTTTGAATTTGCATAGAGCATTTGATCCTTCAAATGTTTTTTGAAGTTCTGTTTTTAGGTTTAGGGACAAAATAAATCTACTTATGTCTTTTTTATATTTAGGGGAAATTACACATTTCTCGTATGTTGTTGGCCCAGTCTGCATTACCCCTTGCACGGTTTAACAAGATAAGAGTTGAGGCTTATGTGGTTCGCGAAAACACATTCGTAACCGACACTTGATCTTCAGTTCGTATAAGTGCATAGTTTCTTACTTGGCTTTTTAGGCAATTTAGGAACTAGGAAATGCTTGTTTCTTTTTCCTCTTTTCGGTTTGAAGCAGGAATACAACATGGGTGGAAGAAAATAACAGCTAATTTGGGGGATTACATTCATTTTGAAATTGCTCCCCTTGTGGGCTAGAGGTATCTTCTTGAGTCTGTAAACTTAACCCCGATTCACTACTAAGTGCCAGTAGCCCTTAACCACGCAGTTAAATTTGCGTCTTTGAGGCCCATAAATTAATTATGTTTCTTTGAATACTCGAGGGACAAACAGGGGATAGAAGCCTTATTTACGCCACAATTTATGACATAATGCAAAGTACTACTACAGCCTACAGGCTTTTTGATTTTTCAAAATAATGAGAAATTGTGATCATGTAACCTTTTAAAACTCGAAATGGAAGCATAAATCATTTGGGAAATTTATGCATATACACTAGTTTTTTATATAAATTGAAATATTCTTGGTTTGTATAAAATAAAACAAAATTATCGATTAATGATTTATCAATTGAAAAATATTAGAAATTTAAAAGCTATGTTATTTATAGAGTATTACCTTCTTAATTGAAAATTTTATTTCAATCTTATTTTAGAAATTCTAATCTCTTCTTGTAATCAACAAAATGTTGTGTTTCTGCTTCTTCTTCGGCACTATTTTTATAATTTCAAAATATTTATAATATTCTTAGAAAACAATTGCAATGAAATTTATTGCAAATAAAACTCAAAATTATTCAACATCCAATAAATGTAATTACATATTGCAATTTTCTAAATTTTTGGATAATTACTATAATCGATACTGGATATTTTTTCAACATATAACATAAACGTAATTCAATTTCATAAGAGACTTGTTTGAAGTAACAATATGGAGCAACACAACGCAATACATAAACATTTGTTACAAGAATGAAGTAACAATTAATCAAGAACTAATTTAAAGTAACAACTTTTAGTATCGTATATTTGCATATTCACGTATATAATGTTTGACTACGTACTTGTGCCAATTGAAATAATTAAATACCACCATATATTGTAACATAACTCTATTGTACCGATGATTTTTCTTTACGATGGAAAATGTGCACACAATTCTACTTTTAGATTTGAATTTGCTATCACTATGTATAGTAGCCATTTAACAATATAAGAAAAATCGATTTGAAAAAAAAATACTAATAAAATATTGAACAAAATAGATGATCATAAAAATATAAAATTTTCTTATTTAAGAAATAGATAAGGAGTTAAATAAGAATGCAAGATGTTATTATATGCGGTTTGAAATTTACATGAATTTAATTTAAATGGTGAGTTAGGAATAGTAAATTTTAGGAAATAATATAATTGTTACTTAAATTTGGTAATGATATGATTAAATTCCATAATATTATCGGTAATAGTTAATAATTGGTAATGATAATAAATAAATAAATAAATTATTTTCATATGATAACAGTACAATATAGTAATTTTATATAATAATAAAAAAACTATATAGTAAAATTCAAATAAAAAAAAAAAAAAAAAAAGAGGTACAAGATATAATTTTCACTAAAGGAAAGTGTTGTGGGTAGAGCTGGCAAATAAACCAAGCCCAACCCGCCAGGGCCACACATGAAACTGGAGAGGGTTGTGTGGGCTAACCCAGTCCAACCTATAACCCCAATTTGGTCTTAATTTTTTTTTCTTTTTTTAAATACATTTTTTATACAATCTAATATATTACATCAAATACAATCTTAGATAAATTTAGACTATATATTTTGAGATTTTTAAATAGATTAATTTATAAAATTGGGGCTCTCATTTATTAGTCAATAGATAAACGTCAATTTTTTTTCAAAACAATAATTTTTTTTTGTTAATTGTAAACTATTTGTAGACACTTTAAAAAAAAAATACAAATATTAAAAACATGCTAGTCTTATTGCTTTGAGATATAAGTATGTTTGGCTTAAATTAAAAAAATTACTTATAAGTAAATTTAAAATAAATAATTTACTTGTCACACCAAATATATTTTAGATTGAAACTTAAATTAAACTAAATTTTAATTAAATCTAAATAATTTTATGTTGGATCTTGAGATTTTTGGACTAATGTTTATTGGTGACTTGTGCTTAGATCATTTTAGATTGATATTATTTGGATTATGTATTGTGACTATTCACAATATGAGTAATTAGTGTTAAAGAAAAAAAAAATCAAAATCAAAATCGGGCCTGCCCAACTAGTCCATGGGCTGGACTAGTTGGGCTGGGCTATATTGGCCCGATTTTATTTGGGCCAGGGCCAGTCCAATCAAAAAAGACAGGTTATATGGACCGGCCTGTGGGCCGAGTCGATTTTGCCACCTCTAATTGTGGGCTTAGGGGTGTAATGTTGGCAGGCCAATCCATGCTCAGTATTTGCCCGACCCGACCTATTTTGGGCCTAGTATTTGTTTCGCCCGTACCACCACGTACTTTGTGGATATTACACCCACTACTTGCAAATATTGAAATAATTTCAAATCTAACAATTTGGCTTATTTATTCCAAAAATACTACATAATTAATAAAATAATAAATTAAAATCAAAGGACTATTTCCACGTGAATTCACTTAAATTTGTATTTGAGTAATTAATTATTTGCACAATAAGTCCTTCATCTTTATAAAATTTTTACTTTAATCCCTATACTTTCTCTTTCATTTCAATTTCGTCATTTTTTATTTGCAACCCAAGTCCTTCAATTTTTAAATTTGTACAAATTGGTCCCCATATTTATACTTTTATATCAATTTAGTCATTTGTATCACTATTTGATACAGATGTTACAAATGATATTTTGTATCACTAAATATGTTACATATTATATTATGTTATTTTACACATCACATGTTACATGAATTGGTATTCTGTATCACTGATATATACAAATGATGAAATCAATAGTTTTATTTGTTAAATTTAATATTGTGTTACATATCTATATCATACTATAACGAACTTATTGAAGTTTAGAGTTGATTTTGCAGTTGTAACAATTTCTGTTTAGTAACGCAATTTGTTACAAATGTTACAAATCATATTGTGTATCACTGTTTGATACAAATGTTACAAATAATATTTTGTATCACTGAATATGTTACAAATTATTTTATGTTATTTTACACAATACATGTTACATGAATTAATATTTTGTATCACTGATATTTTATATTTCAATTTGATAGATTGTTACAAAATATCATTTGTAACATATGTATCAAATAGTGATACTATAAATGATTAAATTGATATAAAAGTATAAATATGGGGATCAAGTTACAAAAATTTAAAAGTTGAAGGACTTAGGTTGCAAATAAAAGAGGATGAAATTGAAATGAAAGAAGAAGTATAGGGACTAAAGTGAACATTTTATAAAGATGAATGATTTATTGTACAAATAATCAAGTACTCAAATACAAATTTAAGTGAATTCACGTGAAAATATATATTTTGTAGTATATATTTGATTTTAATTTATTATTTTATTAATTAATATAATTTTAAGAATGTAGTATTTTTAAAATAAATTTATTAAATTGATAAAATTAGAATTATTTTAAATAAGTGGTTTATTCATAAAAAAATCCCACGTACTTTTCTTGTTGTAAGGCCAAGAAATTATGTAGCACTAAGACTTTACACCCCAACTTCGGGTAAAGGTTAAAGAGCTCAATAAGTACACACATTATCTCTCTTAAATAATTGGAGAAAAGGTGGGGTTTTGCGACTTCAAACCCCCGGAAATTAAGGAAAAATTAGGAGAGTGGACATCATATTAGGCAATGATTTGACCACTAATAGGGACCTTATGCCGGATTAAATCCAATCCTTGTGTTTTCATAAATAACTGATTTGAAAGCTATAGTATAGGTTCCGCCATCTAATTAAAGAAGAAAGCAACTACAAATTGTCTATGTAAAAGGTAACAACTTTAAAAAGGATATTATCTTCTCCAAAAACAAATATAAATTAAATTAAAGAAATATGTTACGGTACCCATCCCCCCCCCCCCCCCCCTTTTTTTTTTTGGCTTGAAAATAAAATGGAAGAAAAGAAATAAAATCTACTTATAAATCATTTTCTATAATTTTCATTAGAAGAGTAATTATTGTTTGTAAGAAAACTAAGCGATATGGAGTGCATGCACGTTGCTACAGTTATGTACTGAAATTATTTTTCTAAGTATTTATAAGTTGTGAATTATATAAAATGTGTAGATAATAAATATGTAATAATAAAAAAAAATATTTGATTAAATTAAATTATAATTTAAGCTTTTAGCTAAACAAGCTATAGGATTGCTAAATGAAACATGGAGAAAAGTATTAATTACAATTAGTGAGGCCATAACGAGGGTCCACCTCCATCAAAGTAGTAGAGCATTATTTTAATAGTTTCTATGACTGTTTTTCGGGTTGCACGAGTGGGTGAGATTTGTAGATAGCATTGAAGTACGAAAACTTACTTTTCCGTATATTTTAAAATATAAAAAAATTAAAGAAAAGAAACGGAAGATGAGACGAACGCATCTCCAATGCAACTGTAGATTTTTTACTACATAAACAAAATAAACAACATATTATACCCTTAGTTTGGGACAGGGGGGATAGCTTTGACTTTTTATTTCGTTCCTGGTTTGTGTAGATGTTGAAAATTAATTTTTTTAAAAATTGAACGGGCATATCAAGTTTGAAGGAAATGTGACACGGCGGCTGAAAATTTCAACAAATATGACTTTCCAGCATGGACATTGCAGGCGGAGATTTTGAGTCAAGACATTAGGGTAGAAGCAAGAATGGGAAATATGGTGGAATATGTCGGGGGTGGGTGATTTGGGGTAGGAGGATAAAGGCGCTGAAATGGGATTTCGGGTGGGGTGGTTTGGAGTTGGAGGGGGGTTTGGTTAAGATCTGAATGTTGTTTGAATTTTAGCCTACACCTCATGTAGCAAAATTTAATGACATGGATAGCCACGTCACGTGTGGAAAATTTTTGTCTTACTCATCAAGGAGCAGGAGATCGAGACCGGTAAAAGTAAAGCATAGTTTTCTTGTCGATTAGCTTCATTGGTATTACCTATAAATAAAGGCAAAATATTATTTAGGATAATTTGCAATTTTGGTCCACAACCTTTTAAAAAAGTAACTAATCTACCCCAAATTTTTTTTTGGCATTGGCCATCCTCAACATTTGTATTTTGTTGCAAATCACGTCATTTTGACATATTTTGATGAATTTGCCCTTATCTTTAAATAAACAAAAACACAAAAAAGGTAAAAATAACAAAAAAAAAAATAAAAGTAAATTGTAAATAAAGTCCTACAACTTTTAAAAAGTACAAAATAAGTTCATCTTCCCCAAAAACCCGCCCCGCCCCGCCCCGCCCCTTTTTTGAAAGGTTGGGGACCAAAAAAAAAAGTTTTGAGGATAAATGTTGTTTTCAAATGAAAGATTGAAGTATTGATTTTAAATAAAAAAAAAATAATGTATTTTATTAAAAACTATAAAAATGAGATCAATTACAAATTATTGATTTTAACGAAACGATGAAATAACATATGGTAACGAATATGTTGCCAGTGTAAAAATGTTGATTTTAAATGAAAATTATGTAATTTTTAAAAAATTATAAAAGGAGAAAAATTGTAAAATATTAATTTTAATGAAAATGATGAAACACACATGCTACTTTCAATTGAAAAATTAGAATAATGGTTTTAAATGAAATTAATGCATTTAAAAAAAAAATTATAGAAAGAGATAAATTTTAATGAAAATGAGGAAGTAATAAATCATATGTTACCCGTTTAAAAATATTGTTTTCAAATGAACAATTAAAAATTGATTTTAAATGAAAATAATGAATATTTTAAAAAATTATAAAAGGAGATAAATTATAAAATATTAATTTTAATTAAAATGATGAAATAATAACACATGTTACCTGTGTAAAAATGATATTTTTCAAATGAAAATTTAAAATATTAATTTTAAATAAAAATTATGTATTTAAAAAAAATTATCAAAAGAAATAAATTGTAAAAATATTATTATAGTTACTACTATATTTGAAATAATATACAAATATGAGATTATTATATAAGAATAATATATTTTTAGATTAAAATTTTAGATAATGAAAAACTAAAATGTTGATTTTAAAAGAAAATAATGTAATTTTAGACAATGAAAAACTCAAATATGGATTTTAAATGAAAATAATGTATTTGTTATTAAATTATAAAAATGAGTAATTATAAAACATTGATTTTAATGAAAATTGGGTTTTTTTTTTTTTTTATCATGGAAATTAGGTAGTTTTTGAAAAATTAGAAAATGAAGTATTTTTCAACTTTTTTTCAAAATGTAGGATTGTTGTCAATTTTTTCCTAAATTAAATGACTTTTAATTTACTTATTACCTAAATAACAATTTATAAAATTCGTTGGGCACGTTCTTGTTGAAAAAGTGTCACCATATATCCCCCATCACGTGACCTTCTCAGAATGTAAGGGATGTAACATGGCACGTTCTTGAAAGTAGTGTATTCACAATGCCACTCACACCCACTAAATTTTAATTTGTCTTTCACACAAGATCAATTCTAACATTAGCAGTAAACAAAGCCAGTAAATGTTTGTGATCAATGATCATGTGAATCCTTAGATCTTTATTATTCATAATGTGGCAAGCAATGCCTACAATTTACATGTTCACTCATGTGACAATATAACATTCATCTTATTTAGAGAATCTATAATTTCGTTTATCAAAACATTGCAAGTAAATCAAAGTTACTACCAAATTTTGTTTATTTTTGTTTTCATTCGGCCATTCAATTGAAATATACTAGTCATAGAGATGATAAAATAGGTCAGCCCGGTAGGCTAGCCTAAATAACTCAAATTTCGAGCTAGCCTGACCCAAACAAAATATGACACAATAAAAATTCAGATCTATTTGACCTGATATGTATAGCTCGCCGGGCCAACTTGGACTAGTCCTACAATAGACCATATAAAAATCTGGCCCAAAGTCCACCCCCAGTTCGTCGGAAACCTTGACCAACCGAGGAGCATTTCTTCCCCCTAATTTCCAGCAAGATTCTCACTCCTGGGTTTGGTTCACTGTGGGTTGGGTTTTTTGCGGGTGGGGGTTGGAGGGGTTCGTTGGGGAAGAATATTAAATCTTTTTATTTTCTCGAAAATATATAATATAAAGAAAAAAGAAGGAAAGATAAATCTGTTTATTATGATTATTATTTTGTATGTTTCAATTGTTTTGAAAACATATATATAAAAAAAAAATTAAAAAGATCAACCAGGGCAAGCCTAAGGCTTGATCCAACAAAAGTAATGGACCATGTAAAATTGGGTCAATGTCAAAATTATCTTAGTCTAATTCACTTTATTCTGGGACAAACGACACATTTTTCACCTCTAACTAGAGAGATGGAAGACGACAATCTCATGACTGTCAATATAGCAGATTTGATTTCCTCCACTTAGTGGAGAGAATTATTTTTTCCACTTGACACTTGTGCAGTGGAGATTGGTGGAGTGTTTGACTTTAATGTCAAACACTTTTTGCTCCATCAATTTCTATTGAACAAGTGTCCAATAAGAAAAATAATTTTCTCCACTAGATAAAAGAAAACAGCTCTAATCGATATAGGGGTATTTCACGTTAGAGTATTAGACATTAAGGTGAATTCTCCATAACTGAACTTTAACCCCCCAAACCAAATTTTGTTGGGAGAAATAAATACAAGGGGATCTTCTTCTTATTATTCCCAAAGCACGTGAATCCCTTTCACTGTCTGGTCAAGAATGTCAATTCTGACACTATCCTGATACAATATTCACCATCCTAGTACAAACTTCACCATAGTCTGGTACAAAATTCACCATTATGCAACAAATGTAGCTTTTTCATTAAAACCTGCAAAAAGTCAAACTTTTTAAAGGTAAAGAGTACAAATACGCGGAATTTTGAATTATGGCCATAAATAAAAAGGGTAAATTTAAAATATGACAATTTTTTATAATATTTGTAAAAATAGTAATTTTTAGAAGTAAAATGTCAGTTACACTTTTTTGCAAAAATAACGTGTTTTTCAGTAACTTTTCAGTAAAATGTCTACCAATACAATTATCAATTAAAATCACTTCATGGAATTGTCAATTTTCAACACAACGCAAGATCACACATGAACGAAATTGGTTTTATTTTTTTTAGAAGAAAAGAAGATAAATTTTTTGAATAAATGTATAAGTATTAGGCGACAGTTTATTAGATAAAAACTATTGAACTTGACGATTCTTTAATTATGTACTGTATTATGTTTAGTTCTTGAAAACTGGTGTAGTTGGAGAGAAGATATGCCGATTTGAAGATGAGTCATGATTCGATTTTTGAATAGATTCTCTTTTTTGCAATAGAGAAGAAAGATTCTAAGGAAAAAGTAGTAGATTTTTGTTTGGGGGTAGGGGTAGGGGTAGGCGTAGGCGTAGGCGTAGGGGTGAGATATTGACAACAATTTAAATTTGTTGAGAGCACTTTGATCACATTTTGAATTTAATGGCCATTTATTTAAATATTTTTAGAAGTTGTCATATTTTAAAGAGGAAAATTCACCATATACTTGATTTTTTTATAAATAATTATAATATTTCAAACATTGCCATTTAATCTTAAAAATGCTGCATATTATTTTATATTTTATAATATATTAAATTAATGTAGTTTGATAAACATGGAGATCAATTTTATCAACGTTCATACAATTTGACTCTCAAAATTTAAGATGAATCCCTAAATTATAATCATTTTCCTAAGCTATTTTATTTGAGATTTTAAGCCAGTTCAATTCCTTTTCCTATTGATCCTTTTGCAGATGAAAAGTGATAAGTGAATTTTGTGCACTTATTCGGGTCTTTAAACTAAGCTTTTATTTTGTTATTTTATTGATTTTTTACTTAGTTTAGTGTATTATTTTTCTTATTTCAGTTTTGGACTTGTTTATAAACAAATGGAGAAGAATTGATGGAAAGAGCAAAAATTTGGTTAAATCGACAACTAAATTAAGTTTTTGAAGTGAATATCAAGAGCTAACTATTGGAGAATGAGAAAGAAGATAAAATCAATAAGTTTAAAGTGTTTTGGAGTGCCAATGAAGAGTTGAATCAATAGATCAAACACTAGAAAGCTAAAGAATCGAATTGAGAAACTACCTACTGAAGTATGTAGAGAAATTCGAGCACAACTTTTGATATATAAATCTCCAAAAGGCAAATGATATACCATTAGAAATATAATTAAATTATGAGTCCAACACTTTTTACGGATTTCAATTTGAAGTTTTCTACAAAAAGTTATGACCGTTTGAAAAATAGCCGCTGCAGAGGAAACAGTTTAAGCTGGGTGATCGCCCAACACCTTCAGCCAACAGCAGAGACAGAAATTGCTTGCCTGGGCGATCGCCCAGACTTGCACTGGGCGACCGCCCAGTGTAAAACGTCTAAACGCGAACTTTTATTTCTTTTTTGAGTTCTAATTCAATTAGGAAACCTTTGTGACACGATTTTAATGAATTTTTGGGCTCTTTTGGACACAATTAGGTAACTATAAATATGAGTTCTTAACTCATAACAAAAGAGCCGTTTTGGGGCCGTTTTTTTGAGGAGAAAAACAATAGAAGACAACACCAACCGAATATCAAGAAACTCTTTCAAGAATTCAATTGAAGATCAAGATCAAGACATCATCTCTTTGAGTTTTCTTCTTCTCCGGGTGATGAATTTCATATTTTATTCTCCTTTTTCTTTTCTTATTATTAGTATGTTAGACTAGTTTAATTTGTGTTAAGATTACGATGAAGCTTGTAATCTAAATTCTTCTATCCAAGGACTTGACTTTTGACAATTTATTTCAATATAGTTTTTGAATAATTAATTTTGATTTATTTGAAAACCCATCTAGCTCTAGTAGTAAGCGCATCGAGTGAGCGAGCAAACCCAATTGGAGTTCTACAACTGTTATTATCATGAGTTTTTTTATTTGTAACATGAACCGTTACAAATGTGATTTTGTTGATATTTTTGAGTTTTGTTATGTTATGGTAAGTGTTTGTGTTATGACAGTTTATGACAAATGGTATATAAGTTGAAGTGATACAAATATTATGTATCATAAAGTGCTACAAATGTTATTATTACAAGCTTTGCTATATGTAGCACGAACTATTACAAATGTGATTTTATTGAGATTTTTGATTCTTGCCACGTTATATTAACTGATTGAGTTGATGCTTATAAGTGAATAATGACCGAGAGTTTCTTTTTCTTTTTGTGTACAGAGAACTTTTTTTTTTCAAATAAATATATCAAAGTTATATTTGGATGAGTAAAACAGTTGTTCCATAATTAAATATTCTAGAATCTTGGATTACAATAACTCTCTATTAATTAGTTTTCAGTTATGGTATATAATATAATTAAAAAAAAAAAGACAGACTAAGTATATTTGAAATTTATGATACATATATATTTTTATGTAATTATTTTTAAATAACAATCTATTCATGTAAAAGTCCTTATTTTAAAAGTAGGGTGAAAAAAAATGAAATGTTGTCTAATTTCCTGATTTCCTCTACAAATAAGACAATAAGTTAATAACGGGTGGGAAAGGATCTCTTTATCTATATCTTATTAATGAAAGGACCGTTTTGAAATTATATTTTGTTTTTTAGTTTGTGTCTCCATCTCTTGTTTTAATGTTGTTGTTGTCTCATTATTTATTTGAGTTAGAGCGACAACTTTTTATTTTCACCTCTTGTATGTTCCTTCCTATGATACCACAGGATCAGGATGGGGTAATTTCTTTAAAAGCTCTTCTAATTACACAAAGCACTTTTAAAAAAGTATTCAAACAAGTTGAAAAGCAACTTCGAAAATCATGCCAAACAGTCCCTTAATCCATTGCTCGAGTAGATTTTAACCGAAAACAATTGTTTCTTAACACAACAATGATGGTAAAACTCTAGTTTATATTTTACAACTTAATTAATTAATTTAATCCCGTGACTTAATGGCACGATGGCCCGATCTATCTTATAATTAAATAGTTGATTTAAATATAATTAAAAACCCTTAATCAAGTTTAATATTGTCTCTTCCAATAAGACCGCTGCCCATTATATTAGTATTTTCAATTGTTTTAAAAAGCGTAAAGTGTGGCTAGGTGTGGAGAACGAGTTTCAAGTTTTTCGGGTCTAGGCGAGTCCTAGACGAGAGCGAGATAAGGACAAGGCGAGGACGATGCATGATACTTGGCTAGACGCGGATGCCTAGTTTCAAGTCTAAACAGAGCCTAGACGAGACTTAGGCTAGCTTTTTAGAATAATGGTATTTCACAGTAGAGCTGTCCGACAACTTGACCAGATTTTTCAGATTAATTAACACTAATTTCAGCTTAATTAATTACTTTTTTTCATGTGCAATTAACGACTCCATTACATTCCGTACTCACTGCACTTATAAAAAATAAAAATTAGATCTCATTTTAGTGTTTTTGTGTATTAAAATACACGATCATTGTTCTTCTAAGAATGAATAGATCACTCTTGATTTTGTTTTTATACAAGATTAACTTATACTAGGTGAAAATCTAATAATATTTTATACTATCTCATAAGTTTAATTGAGTAATATTTTAATTTTATTCATGAGTTTTCGTATACAATATACGAAGATAAAAATAAGAAAAAAAATATAAATTTATAAATTTCGTATCAACTCAACCATTTATAGTTTGAAAGTCGAGAGGAATTCATGAATCTTTTGACCATTAATTTTTCTATCTTTTTTAGACCAATGCACGTGTCTGGTTTCAAAACATTATTATTTCTCAATAAAAGCAAGAAATATATATACTCAAGAGTACCCCTAAAATTGATACATTTAACTTGCTTTGAATTTGCTCAGCATATACAACAAGAACAAAACTGTATATTATGTTAGGGTAAAATTTTACGTCGATTAAGTATAAAAATATTAATCAATATATAAAGACATAGTCTATTTTATTTACAAAGTTAATTTTTTAAGATGGAAACTCAAGTCTCACTAAGCTCAAACGAGCAATTCGGTATGCTTAAAGCTAAAAACAAGTATTCAAATTTCAAGATTTGTGTGTTCAAATGAGCTACCATATATGATTGGATTATTCATCTTAATAAGATAGAACTCAAGTCTCAAAATATTATTTTCAAAATATTTTTAGGTTGGGGAAAAGTTACATTGGGCCGGGGCGGGTCGGGGCGGGCAATGTAAAGAAGGGAAGAGCGCACACATATATATTCAAAAAGCAAAAATCCAAAAACTTATCTGAACATCCATTGACAGCATGCAGAAAAAAGAAGGCCATAAAACTTAAAAAAGATAATCTGGGATTCATATATTTAAAATAAAACCAAAATTATATATCTGCATCAACCATTTTCCTTTAACAGCAATTTTCAGTTAGAATAATACTAGAAAAATACTAGTGCTCTTGGATCCAGATCTTCGGGTATTCCTCTATAAACAAAACATGGGGTTCCACCCTCAACAATCCCCAAACACTGATCAACTCTTGTTTACTTGCTGCAGCAATGCCTGCACGCTTAAGAAATCACTTATTTTCTCCCTATAACTTATTATTCTTCAACTTATTTCTTTCAATAAACTTTCTTTTCTTCTCAACTTGCCATTCCATTGATGCACAGGGCCAAGCTCTTTTAATATGGAAGAACAGTTTAAACATCTCAAAAGATGCCCTGAAATCTTGGAATTCTGCAGATCAAAGTCCTTGCAACTGGTTTGGAATACACTGCAACTCAAATGGGGATGTGATCGAGTTAAGTTTGAAGTCAGTAGCCTTAAAAGGTCCATTGCCTTCAAACTTTCAACAACTCAAATTCTTGAATGTTGTTGTTCTCTCGTCGACAAATCTCACAGGAACTATCCCGAAAGAGTTTGGGGACTATCTCGAGCTGATTCTCATTGATATAAGCGATAATTCTATCACCGGTGAGATTCCAACGGAACTTTGTAAGCTAAACAAGCTGGAAACTTTATATCTCAATTCAAATTTGCTAAAGGGAAATATACCTTCTGATATTGGAAATCTCTACAATCTCAAGTCTCTTAGGCTCTACGACAATCAGCTCGGTGGTGAAATCCCGAGGAGTACAGGAAAACTAAATAACCTCGAGATATTCAGAGCTGGTGGGAATCAAAATCTGAAGGGGGAGCTGCCTTTGGAGATTGGAAACTGCACTAACTTGGTAATACTAGGCCTCGCTGAAACCAGCATTTCTGGGAGCCTGCCATCATCAATAGGGATGCTGAAAAGGCTTCAAACACTAGCAATTTACACATCTCTTCTGTCAGGTCCAATTCCTGAAGAGATTGGCAATTGCAGTGAATTGCAGAACATCTATTTGTATCAAAATTCTATCTCGGGTTCAATCCCGGCGCAAGTGGAGAAACTGAAAAGGCTTCAGAATCTGTTATTGTGGCAGAACAGCATGGTTGGTACAATTCCATACGAGCTTGGAAGCTGCAGTGATGTAACAGTCATCGATTTATCGGAGAATCTGTTGACAGGCAGCATTCCTACAAGTTTTGGAGGTCTTTCGAAACTTCAGGAGCTACAGCTAAGTGTCAATCAATTATCAGGTACTATACCTTCTGAGATATCAAATTGCACAGCACTGACTCATTTGGAAGTCGACAACAATGAAATTTCTGGAGAAATTCCTGTTCAAATAGGCAAATTAAAGAGCTTGATTCTGTTCTTTGCCTGGCAGAATAATTTAACTAGCACTATTCCTGAATCTTTATCCGAATGTGAGAATCTCCAAGCTCTTGATCTCTCTTATAACAGCCTCTTTGGTCCATTGCCACAACAGATATATGAATTGAAGAATCTGACTAAGTTGCTGCTAATTTCCAATGAATTGTCGGGCTTTATTCCGCTTAATATTGGGAATTGCACAAATTTGTATAGATTAAGGTTGAGTAAGAATAGGTTGGGGGGTACTATTCCATCAGAAATTGGAAATTTGAAAACTTTAAATTTCCTGGACATGAGCAACAACCACTTCATGGGAGGCATTCCTCCCTCAATATCTGGATGTGAAAACCTTGAGTTTCTCGATCTCCATTCAAATGTACTTACTGCCCCTGTGCCGGATACTCTTCCCAAAAGCCTGCGATTCGTGGACATTTCGGACAATCGACTTACAGGTCCACTAGCTCCTGCTGTTGGTTCACTAACTGAATTAACCAAACTTTATCTTGGAAAAAATCAACTTTTTGGCAAAATTCCAGCAGAGATCCTCTCCTGCAGCAAGCTACAATTGCTAGATCTAGGAGACAATCTTTTGTCAGGTGATATACCTAAAGAACTGGGTCAACTTCCATCTCTTGAAATCTCTCTCAACCTAAGCTGTAACCAACTTACTGGTGAGATCCCCACAGAGTTTTCAAGTCTTGACAAACTAGGAATCATCGACCTTTCTCACAATAAACTATCTGGGAAACTATACATTCTTAAAAGCCTTGAAAATCTTGTCACCCTCAACGTGTCATTCAATGACTTCTCCGGTGAATTGCCCAATACCCTCTTCTTCCACAAACTGCCTCTGAGTGACCTGGCTGGAAATCAAGATCTGTACATCTCTGGTGACAGCATGGGGCCTCATGAGCATGCCAAATCCATGATGAAGTTGGCAATGTCAATCCTTGTTAGCATCAGTGTAGTGCTTGTACTACTTGCAGTTTACATAATAATTAGGACTCGTCTGGCCAACAGTAGATCCATTGAAATCGACACTTGGGAAATGACGTTTTATCAGAAGATCGTCTTCTCCATAGATGACATGGTACGCAATCTTATATCAGCCAATGTCATAGGCACTGGAAGCTCCGGGGTTGTGTATAGGGTGACAGTTCCAAATGGGGAGACCCTAGCAGTCAAAAAAATGTGGTCATCAGAAGAATCAGGTGCATTCAGTTCTGAAATTAGGACACTTGGATCAATCCGACACAAAAATATTGTGCGCCTACTGGGTTGGTGTTCGAATCAGAATATGAAACTGCTATTCTATGATTATCTTCCAAACGGGAGCTTGAGTTCGCTTCTTCATGCTGCTGGAAATGGAGCAGCAGAATGGGAGACTAGATATGATGTTGTCCTAGGTGTTGCACATGCACTTGCATATTTGCACCACGATTGTGTTCCCCCTATCATGCACGGCGATGTAAAAGCCATGAACGTGCTGTTAGGCCCCCGCATGGAGGCTTACCTAGCGGACTTTGGGCTGGCAAGGCTTATCAATAACGACATTTGTACTGATATTTCGAAGCAGAATCAAAGGCCTCATCTAGCTGGTTCTTATGGATACATGGCTCCTGGTAAATACTTGATGTTCATTTTAGATCTATTATCCTGACTAATTTTACTTATTTTTGTTGTGTGAATTATAATATTGGTGTTTTTATGTACAGAACACGCTTCGATGCAATGCATCACAGAAAAAAGTGACGTGTATAGCTTTGGTGTGGTCCTGATAGAGGTCTTGACAGGAAGGCATCCATTAGACCCCACATTGCCAAGGGGAGCAAATTTGGTTCAATGGGTTCGCGACCACTTACAAAGTAAGGGAGATCCAGTTGATGTTCTAGATACAAAGCTGAGAGGTCGAGCTGACCCTCAGATGCATGAAATGCTACAAACACTAGCTGTTTCATTTCTTTGTATCAGCACACGTGCTGATGATCGCCCAATAATGAAGGATGTTGCGGCTATGCTCAAAGAAATTAGGCATGTGGATCCCGTGAGATCCGACACTGACTCCTTGAAGGCAGGTTTATCAGCACCTCCCAAATCGCCTCCCACAAAGAATGTGATTTCACAAGGATCCACAAGCTGCTCTTTTGCATTTTCTGATGATTCAATGTAGGTGAGTGTCCAGGAAACGCTTATTGTGCACTATGAAGGATAATTAGTAAAGCAGGATTGATATTAAGTCCGATTTTGTAAGAGTTCATATTTCTTGTCAATCTAGCGAAGAGTGAAATAATTAGTAGTATGGCAGAGGGTGTATCACCATATCAGAGTGAAGAAAAGCACAAAAAATAGTAGTACGTAAGTCAGCTGGGCTTGTAAAATGTGCAATCTTGGAGAACGGATATAAGAGTGTTTTTCGATGCCCTGCTAGTACAGGTTAGTACAACTGTACAACTGTACAACTGTATTAGTAGTTAAGGAATGGGGATGCCTACGTAGAAGTTGGAGAAATTATTAGTGCCTTGTATTTATGTAATGTATTTTTGCAAAGAAATTATAATCTGTTTAAGAAAAAAAATGATTTTAGTGCAGCTCACATTCTAATCTGATGTCTAAAAGGAAATTTTAGGCATTAAAGTACCCTTTCAAAGGGAAAACTACAAGAAATAAGAATTCCCGACTTGAATGGGAAAGTGAGGAGCAGTAGCGGTCGAACCTTGGCTACAGCAAGGCGCTTCACTTCATTTGTTTCATTGAGATCGCTTTCTTTCATTTTGAACCATGTTACAGAATCAAAAAAATGCAAAAGCCGTCTTATACAAAACCTCAAATATGCATCTCACAACCAAACATCTGATTGGGAAATGGGGCAATAAGTTAAAACTCCTGTCCACTATATTGCCATGTGTAAAATAAATACCACAACATATCCTTACATATGCACATCAAGAAATCTTCTTGGATTGGCCGATAAATACAAGACAATCATAGAAATCAGAGCATCAGGATTTAGGGGAGCATGTATGTGTAAAGCTGGTTTAGAAAGGAAAATGCAGGTCCCTCATCATCTGACTGAAATCATTTTACTATCCTTTTTTCTTTTTTTTGTAAGGCCATTCAAGTTAAAGCCATTCAAGTTAAAGCAAGGGTTTTTAGGCCAGCTTACCTATTCCCAAATGAAGAGTTTGGAATCATTTCACTATCCTGATCTTGAAGACTATGCAAGCAGGGATCCAGAATTTAACAAGCCTCTATCCAAAAAATCTCATTACCACATACTGTGAGTTTCTCAAGGTAAAATCTTGAATGTTCCTCGAGGCGTAGATCGACTCCTCCGGAATTCAGGCACGGATGATTTGCCTGCTTCCTTCACATTCTCATTGGAAAATTTATTTACATGGTTTTCAGCCAGGAAAGGTTCCCCTGTCTTCGTTGGATCTCTGCTTGAAAAATGAAGTAAATCATCATTAAAAGGATGCAAAAATACAAGATGCATCTTATTGGAAAAAGTTGCATAAAAATTAGTTTGGAAAAATCTATATGGACTGTATCAGAGCGTAGTTTTGAAAGTAAATATTGCTGTTGTACCTTGGTTCAACATTTTGAGACTTCCTTGGGATGTTCCGATGAAGCTTTTTCACTCGAGTGGTACCATATACAGGCAACTTATCAGGACCATGCTCATTTTCGGGATCTGAAAATTCAATCTTTTGAGTCTTCTCCAACATTTTCTCATTATCCACATCAGAAAGCACTGCAACGTCAGACTTCTGAATTTTTGCAGACAACTGATGTTTGGTCTTGACCTTATTCTCGGGTTTGGCTTTTCTGATGCCAACTTTCTGTACATTAAGCTCTTGCTTAAATCGATCTTCTTCATTTTCTGGGAGAACTTTCCGAGATGTGACCCTCTGGAGGCTGCACAATACGTCAGAAATGACATCTGGCTTTGGGGGCTCCCGAGAACCCTGATATAGACTCGCCTTTGCTGTTGATGAGATAATTGCATGCTTGTTGGAGACAGATTTATCTACTGAAGTGATGACTGGAAATGGTAGTTTCATGATGGGTGGGTTTTCAAGTGTATCAGACTTGATTCTACTTTTGATTAGGGAACCTCTATCGGTTGATACTGATCTCCTCAGTGGAGGGGACGGAGATCTTGGCTTAACGGAAGCCACCTTTCTCTCTTCAGCTACGAAAGGCATTTTTGGCACAAAATCCTTGTCTGTGAACTTAGAGGGAAGCCGGGATTTTCTCTGCTTACCCGATGAACAGCTTCTTAACTGAAATTTATTAAGAATGAGATAAAACTGGGGACATAATAGTTTATTTTCTCTGATGAATGATGAGTATCTGATGTGAGGTTACTTAGAGCAAATCTTGAATTTTTCCAAACTTCAAAACAATCACAATCCACATTGAAAATAATGGTTTATGGTATGATCTTTTGAATTCCTATTGAATTTTGAGTTTTTCTAACGAGTCTTAATGCAATTCCCCTTTAGTTACCTCTGAGTTTTGACTGGCATCGACGTGTTGCTGACTGGTCTCAGGCTTCAACGTGGCATGGTGGTTATAATTTTGTACACGGAGAGGTGATACAGTGCCTCGGATATTTGCTCGACTTTTTAATTGCTCCAGTTCAGCCTCCTTTCTCTCCAGTGCTAGCTTAAGACTTGAAATCTAAATGAACCATGAAATAATGAAAAAATTTAAGTGATGAAATGCATACAATGTCAAATTAAACAAGTAAATGAAGAAAAATGGACCTCTTCTTTGAATTCCCTGATTTCACCAGTTTCTTTGTTAGATTGTGCTGCCCCCAAATCTATTGAGGAAACTCTCTCCGCAAATTTTAGTGTGCTAATTGTCTCCCCGACAGCATTAACCTCGGGATTTATATGAACAAACATCAATGTCTTTGCGTGACCCCCTGCGAAAAAGATGACAAAAAACAAGAATACAATGTTTAGCAGCATTGTGAATAAAATAGCAGTTCACCTCATAATAATAAGCTTATAAAAGGTTTTTTCTTTATGTCTAATTTTTTAGAACTATATAACTAGTCGACCAATCTGAATCTTTTGCATCAAAATAGCTAATAATCTAGGCATAATACATAGCCAGGTCAACTATCCTTTGTAGATTGAAAATTTTCCCATATAGTCCACAGAATGTGTGTTTGGTACATACAAATCAAAAGAGTATAATAAACAAGATTTTAGCTTCTTTTTCTTCCTGCATACTGTACAATACTGTATAATCCTCCCTACTAGGATTGTTTATTCTATTGATTAATTTTTCCAAAGGAGATGAGTTATTTATTACCTAAAGAATCTTGCAACACTTGAGTCAGCTTGCTATTTCTATAAGGAACGTGAGAACTCTTTTGTGCAAGAGCATAAATGACATCTCCAAGTGCAGACAGAGATCTGTTAATATGTTGAGCTTCTTTTAACCTCTCACCAACAGCTTCAGATTTATCCACTCTTTCGCTCCCAGCTAGATCTACTAGGTGAAGACAACCCTTTAATGTGGATCCGGAAACTAGTTCTTTTCCTTGGACATGAACTGTTATAATGCTGCAACAAAGAAATATAATCATGGATCATTTATAAAAAGTTATTGAAGAATACAAGTTTTGGAAATGATGAAACTCCCGGACCAAAGAAAAAGAAATCACCTATGAGATCTGCTACTCCGCTCATTTAAAGCAGTGGCACCAACAGCACGATTTCTTTGTCCAAGTTTCATCAATTCAAGAACATCTTGAGTACATTTAACAGGGACCAAACTTGCATCCGGGACATTGAGACCATTAAGCTGAGAATTGTTACGAATATCTAATGTATAGGTAATTAAGGTTAGTCCAAACTCTAACTAATAAAGATATGCATATTGAGGCTAATCAAGTTATGCAATCAAAAAGGCAAAAAATTAAAAAAGAAATAAATTTGATTAGGATATCTTCTATTAGTCCCATCTATGACGAGCAGATCTCTCACTTGTTCATTGTATATTTCAATCATTTGAACTCCGACCTCATATTCTATGGCATCCATTCTTTCCTTCGAAATGCTAAACAAGTCATGCAAAGCACGATAGTTCACCCCCCATGACTCCGTTGTTGTCAAGTCAGGGCCGCTCTGTAAACATGGAAAATACATGTTATATACCTTTTATGTGAAAAACCTTATATGAGAAGATAAATCATTTCGTTTTGTGTAAAACCATTTATTGTAATTCTTATAGGATATCATACAAATCTTTATGAAATTAATTGCCTTGGAGTTCCACAACTACTGTATAAGCCCTACTTCTAAACATTCATTTAGACAAATACGTAGTAGCAAAGGAGTGTAATGTTGTACAATGATGTTTCTTATGAGACTTAAGTATTTAGAGATTAACTTGAACATTATAATTCTGAAAGCAACATGGATATTGCATCCCAAAAGCACAGTGTTTGGGAATATAAAGGCCTAATGTTACAAGACCTACTCAAGCAACCAATTCAAAAATAGTTATTGCTTTCACATTACCATTGTGTATGTCTTTCCCGAGCCAGTCTGGCCATATGCAAATATACAAACATTATAACCATCTAGGACTGATCTGATCAATGGTTGAGTATCTGCATATATTTGTTCTGCAAAGTTTAAAGAAGAACACGATGAGAAGTGTTCCGAAACTAACACCCTGCAGGCTATAACATAGGAAGTAGAGATCGGGAAAATGGAGCTCTTCTCATATTTGACAATATTGATAGAACTTTAATATTTCACAGAAATGATCATTTGGCAACAATGAAAAAAAATATTAACTAAATCTTCGTCAAAACCATTGTCGCCTGCTTAAATTTTCTTGTTGAATTCTAATGGTGGCTCAAGTAAACTAAAGCAATATCGAATAAAAAGAAGATAAGTTGTGAAAAGGACATACGTTGTGTGACATTTGTCCCAAAAACCTTATTGAAAGTGAAAACCCTCCTTCCCTCTTTACCCTGCTTCTGACGATTAACAATCATGATATTTCCGTTTTCTCCGATGTAATCAACTGTGGACTGCATGTTAGATTGACTCGAAAGAAAGGGCCTTACTCTACAGTAAACTCTGATGGTCCCTGTAGACAGCACATTCAATTGAATTAACCCCAATTTTATACACAGATGAAATATATGAAATCTGAAAGAGCTCACCTTTTAGGTCTTGGACTTGATTGTAAAGTAGCCGGTTTTCTTCCAAAACTTTGTGATAAGAAGAAGCAGCCACTTCAAGACCCTTAACATGATTCCCTGATAAAAGAATCGGCTATGATTAAGTTTAGAACAGATGCTGCTAGACAAAGTAAAACAAAATCCTAGCAGTTAATGCACTGGAAGAACCCTTTCGTCTCACCCAGGTTGTGAAGTTCTTCCTCCCATTCAAATTGAACATGCTGGACAGTTTGTTTCGTCTCTCTAAAAAGTGATTTAAGATCCTAAAATGTAATATATCAAGACAAGAAGTTAATTTCATAAGCTTCATAACAGAATTTTCATGTAAGGAAACGATTATTTACTGGAGTCATGGAATCTACTAGTGTAAAAATAAAATGTTTGATTCTATACACTTCAGTTAAGTCTGTAGTTGAACAAATAAAATGAGAGGTTTCTATCAAGTAATTACTTTCAGGAAACTGGAAAAGATTAAAAGAGTACTTAAGATGCAGTAGTCGAGGATTATACCTCCAGCTGCTTCTGCTGAAGATCAAGTAGTTCTGCACTGCCAGAGGATGACTTTTTACACCGCGTTCCTTCACCACTTCCACCACAAGTGCAGAATTTTGAAATGTCACTCGAGACAAGACTGGTTCTTTTATTGAGGTACTCTGATATGGCTTTGAGGAATTGAGATTTTGATACAGGAATTTGATCTGTAATCAGAAGTTTCTTCAAAAATAATCCAAGCTGTAGGCGATTAAAAAGTGTTATTTCGTTATAAATGGCAATGGTGCAAAAATTTTACTATTGTAATTCAGGAATAGTAGAAATTACAAAATGCTGCGATTGTTAATACCTGATTGCCTTGAGAAATCAACAATGCTGAGAAATCCTTAACAACCTTCCTCATTAATATATCAATGACCTACATATTTCCACACTTAGACTGCATAAAATGGTAAGACAACTTTGAAAATGCATATAAAACACATAATTTTTCATGAAGATACTTCATTGTGACGTATTGACAGTATAACTAGCTGGAGGCACAGGGCGCACTGTTGCAACCAAATCTGACGATAAAAGTACGTGTCTTTAAGAGGGCTACGCAACAGAAGAGGACTTGTGGTGGTGTCCAGAATCAGTATCAAGGGAGTGTTATTAACAAAGCACTCTAGCAGAGTTACTAAAATAATGATTCCGAGTCGAGGATTCTAAATGTGATATGATCTTACAGCTCTTCACTTTCATACTGACGATTCTTACCGCATGAAAATGCATCTTGTTTTTTTATGTTTTTCTTCAGAAACAATATTAGTAAAGATGTTGTGCATGAATTCGTCCACTGTAAAAGGCAGTGAATTTTATGACTTTTTTCAGACCGTCAGCTTTCCAGAATCCATTTATTTACGAAAAAATTCCAAATTATACTTTAAGGAGTGCTTTGTCCACATTTATTTGTGTGTGCCATTTACATCAGAAATGGAGTTACTGGGAGCATTGATTTAAAGGATTGAGGTTCCCATTTTTAAAATTTAAAATGTGTAAAAGTATTCGAAATTTCACGACTTTCATAAGAAACCGTTCTTAATTCAGCACCACCAATCAACTAGCACATAGTAATGCAATAAACAGAAGATGATCTTACCTACCATTGGATTCAAGGGCAAGTCTTTAGATTCATTGCTTTCGGTCAGATAAGCCTGTAGAAGACCAAGACTAAAATGATCAAAGATACAGCTGAGTACATTGTCTGCTTTGGATTCCTCAAGAGAGATCTCGGTAGATATATTGAAGAATTCCATGAGCTGTTCATAATGTGATGATTCAGAATCATCTAGTGATTCATCAGCACTTTCACTGCCTATTAAAGAGGATGACGATTCTTTTGGAAAGGACGTAATTCTCACAGTTCCACCGTATCTCCAAACTCCAATTCCTCCAGATTGCTTCCATTCATAATAGCCTTTCAAACACAAAATGCAGTCCACAACTTTGCTCGATGATCCTCCCTGTGGAATTGAATATTTTAGGAGTTTTCGAGACATATAATTGGGAGATAGTCAAGTAACAATGTCAAGCGAGAGACTAGAAAGTAAGCAAAGTTGCTAAAAGGACCAATATACACAAGTGACCACAGTAATTGGTTTGCTAATGTACAGTAACAAGAGAGACTAGCAAGTGAGTGAAACAAAAGATTTAATCAAAGCGATTTAGACCATGGCCTCATATATATCCGAGCATTCTTTACCAAGTGGCTACAAGGATCTGGAAACAATTGAATATGGATAAACAATAGACCATAATACACACTTTCCATTCATAGTTATTTTCAGCCATATATGAAAAAGGTACTCTTTGTAATTCGTGGATGCAAAATTTATACAAATTCTCTCGTTGTTTTCATTATTCGTATCTCAATTTTAATTTTATTCACTTGATATTTCTTAACAGGAACCGCGTATAAATCACAGCTATCACTGTTTCATGAGGGAAACTGGGAAAAATAAATAAAAGAGCAACCAGTGCAATTAAAGTAATGACCTTTTCAAGATCTGATGCTTCAAATGTGAGGAGCTTCATTTTGCCAACTGCCAGAAGAAAATTCCTCATGTTCTCAAAGTACTGAATAGCAGATTGGGCCGCACCTTCTGTTGCCTGGACATCCAGCACCGGATTTTCTACAACCTACATTTCGTTCACATAAAAGAAGGAAAAATCAATACAAAACATTGCACTAGCACTAGAAACAAGAAAATGGAAGAGAAAATATGTACATAGCTATATGGATGATACTACCTTGTGTACAGCTCCAGGATTGATTTTGTTGAGGACGTTGCATAGAATGAGGCCATTCCGAAGGGCGAGGCAGAATTCCTCCTCCGTGGGCTCTTTTGGGAGCATTTCGGATGCACCATAGTCCATCTGCCATAGCCACTGCGCAGCCTCCAACCTCCTTGCAGCTGAATGGTTGGTTCACAAACATATTAGACCCCCTCTATGAGATTCTGGTCTTACTGTTTGGTTTAGTGTTTAAATTTTAATAGAAGCCTAACTTAACAGAAATCTGAACAGATTTGGACTTCCATTTTCAGTTTTGGAAGCAAGTTTTGAACCCAATCATACTGCATTTGACTGTACTTAAAAGTAAGTGAAACTTATTTTGATCAGGAAGTTTGTCTGATAATTGAAGAAAAAAGTAATTAAATATCCGTATTTCACTTTATCTTCAATTTTTTCTCACACAAAATCATTTCTTCAAAAAGTTACTAATCGTTTCAATCCATTTCCCTCCACTGATTATCTTCATTTATTGATCATCTATAAAATTTGTTCACCATATCAATCTATCAAAAATTTATTATCATAGATCATGCGATCAAATTTCTCCAACGATAAAATGGTATACTAGTTATGCTACTTATTGGATATGCTTATAAGCAGCCGAAACATGCTCATAATATTCAGTTTTACTTTTTATATTAACAAAACTTACTTTTTTATAAAGGATCAACTATGCAAAGTTTTTTATACGTTAGGGATGTATAGTGTTATTTTTTTAGGTTAGAGGCATATTCCTAACGATTTTGAAACGTTAGGAACTTTTGATAAAATTATTACCTTTTACTTTATTTTTTCTGTTTTACTACTCCCGAAGTTTTGAGCACGAATTTAACAACAATCTGCTCCAGAAAATTAAATTGACCTGCTCCGTAGATCCGTTTCTTATCAACGGCTCACCACCATCCAATTTATCTGACAAGGATCCCCATCCGCGGTCGTTGATTAATAATCGAACCCAACGGGCATTACTTATACCGTTCCCCGTACTACTCCTATATCTACCCTCAACAGCTCAACTTGCTCAAGACTAACAAAATATTAAAATCCTTCCAAATTCTGTGAAGAAAAAATGTCAGGAAGGGGAAAAGGAGGCAAAGGATTGGGAAAGGGCGGCGCCAAGCGGCACCGGAAGGTCCTGAGGGATAACATTCAAGGCATTACCAAGCCGGCGATCCGGCGGCTGGCCCGCCGTGGCGGTGTAAAGCGCATCAGTGGGCTCATCTATGAGGAGACGCGTGGCGTTCTCAAAATTTTTCTCGAGAATGTCATCCGTGATGCTGTTACCTACACTGAGCACGCTCGCCGTAAGACCGTGACGGCGATGGACGTCGTTTACGCTCTCAAGAGGCAAGGCCGAACACTCTATGGGTTTGGTGGCTAAGGGTTTGGGTTATTGGAATTTGTGTAAATTTGGTGAATTTAGGGATCTGTTAAGGAATTTTAGTATGCTGTTTCAGTTTAATGGGATTTTCTTTCCGTAATTATCTCTCTATTAATATCTGTTATTTGGCTGAATTCACTTTCGAGTGATCTTTAATCGCTCCATTTTACTTCGTTTATCTGTTTCTAATTGGCAATTTTCATGGTGCTAATTAGGGTTAAACGTTACCTGAACTTTTAATTCCTGACTGCCATTTAGCATTTTTGAAATTTTTGCCTATTATCACCCGGGGCTGATGTGGGGAGTACATATATAAAGTCACGAGGCACGTGTTTAGTGGTTATTGGATGTGTATATTAAGTACTTTTTTATTACCCAATGGCTACTGTACACGTGTTCGGTTGTGATTAGATCTACTCATTCCATATTATCACCTGCTATATGTTTTCCAATTGTTAGCGTGAACATGTAATTTTTCTTTTGCCCAAATTAAAATTTCTCACTTAACATTTTATTTTTTTTAACTTTTAAAAATGCAAGAAGGCTTAATTAGACAAATATAACGAAACAGTTAATTAAACACCAATTCTTCTTCAAATCTATTTCAACATCAGATACATTATTTACTAAAATCGGTTCTTCTTCTACCACCGCTATTAGCTAACCCATTTTAAATAAGTTACTTTTTTTATAGATTAATCTAGATTACAAAAGAACAAAAATCTAATAGGTTTTGTGTTAAATTAGTATGGTTGTTTTTAGATCTAACGTTTAATATAATTGTTCAAAAATTGTTGAAAAAGATTGAGTTGATTGATTAACGTATGTTTGAAAAAGAAGAATGTGGAAGGAAAAAAATTGGGTTCATGGTGTAATGTTTAGTTGAACAAGATCGCTTGAAATATCTAGAAAAATAAGAACAAAAATTTACAATTGTGGGCCGACAGTTGAAACTATCAGTGTGACAGTTATTTTTTTTTTCTTACTTCTTATTTCCTTTCTTTCTTTTCTTTTATGTGCAATAGTTGAATAACAAAAAGCAAACGACAATTAAACTTTATTTCAACAATTCAAACTATTTTTTTTGACTAAAAGATATACATGATTATTTGTACCCAAAAAATTACTAAATTTGCTTAGATTTCTAAATGATTATGAATTTGCGTAGATTTCTAAATTCCCAGATATTTAATACACACGTTCACTTTGCCTGCCAGAACCCAGGTTTGGTGGCGCCTAATGTAATGATTAAAAGGATTTTAAATATAAACGGGACTGATCACCTGCCCCTAGGGGCAGGTGAAATTCGACCCACCACTGACGTGTCAGCAGGTGGACCGTTGATGATTGCAGGTGGGCCGTTGATGATTGCTTTTATCATCAAACGGTCCACCTGCTGACACGTTAGTGGTGGGCCGAATTTCACCTGCCCCTAGGGGGCAGGTGATCGGCACTTATAAAACCAAATGTGCAAAGAATGAGGTAGGCCAAAATGTGATTAGTAGTGCCGCTGTAGTGGAGTACCACCAACACTAGTTACACTACTATTATTTCTAGACATTTATATTACACGATTGGTCTACTGACACAGACAAAACGAACAAGAATAATAACATAATATCACGTTTCATAAAATTGTACATTAGTAATACTGAAAATAAACCATTAATTGGAGATACTCTCATAACTTTTATTAATTTAATCAAGGAAAATTTGCAATTGTATCCTCAATTTTTGTAGTTTATTACTAATCTACTTTTAATTTAACACCAAACATTCCTAATCTTTGATTTAATTGCAAATTACGTCCACATTGACAGATTTTGATGGATTTGCCTTCATCTTTAAATAAAAATAAAATAAAACAAAACAATAAAACAACAAAAAATAAGAGAAATTTACAAATTAAGTCCCCAAAACTTTTTAAATTGTACAAAATATATTATTCTTCGCCCACCACCGCCACCAAGACCAAGCAACACCTCATCCCACCATAGCCATCTCTTCCGCACCATCACCACCACCACCACCACCACCACACCACCACACCAGGATCATTGGTAGCTTGATCGGGTCTGTTTATTAGAGACAGAAATTGGAATAATGAAAATTGAGGTCACATTGACTCTCATTGGGATGCCGATGAATGTGGGGTTCAGGGTGTTGGAGATTGCTAAGATGTGTATGCCAAATGTAAGGGTGATTCTGAACATGCTTCACATTTCGAGAATTTTGGAGAATTTTGCAAGTTTGACGGAGGTTTTGATTGCAAAATGGGAGATTTTGAGAAATTCAATTTGAGGGGACATTTGTGTTTTGAATACGAATGACCCTCTTGTCACGAATCTTACTATTTTCATGGGTGTCAAGAAGGTTGGTGAGATTTCAACTTTGAAACTTTTGACAATGTATTACTCGGTATGTGTGCTTTTTGTATGGATAACTGATATTTTTTTGGACTAGTTATCATTGTTTTTAACTGAAAATCCAATTTGTAATGGGGACATAATTTGTAATTAAATAAAAGATTGGGAATCTCTGGTACTAAAAAAAATTAAGAGTAGATTAATAATAAAATGCAAAAATTAGAGACGAAAATTGCAAATTTCCCTTTAATCAAACAAACAAAAAACATCTTCCACTGCCGCGGCTGCTGAGAACCAAAGCCTGATTGCCTAATTTAATCACAATTGTGCACTTGGTCCCTAAACTTATACCAAATAATAAACTAGGTCCTGATTAATTAAAACATTCTAACAAATATGAATTAAATGCTAATTAATAAATAAAATACGAAATTCAAATCAAGCCCAGGCTCTTTTAATAAGTCTCCTACTGCATTACCTACCCCAACTACATTCCATCATGATGTTCTGCAAAATCTTTAACTTTACAATTTCAATTTAGGATTCTGGACACCAAGTCACCAACTACTTTTCAATATTATTTGTTTGTGTTTTATTTTATGCATACGATTCTAAATTAGATAAGAATAATCTTTAATTTATTGCTATTGTTGTTGTATTGTAGATTACTGACATCAAGTTAAAAGTGTTGGTATGAAATAAATGGTGATGTTACCTGCTTCTTCTGCTTTTCTATGTGCCAATTCACGATCATTGATGATTTCTTCTGAATATGAAGCGTCGTTGGTGTTGTAGATCAAGCCCTTCAGTCCTCTCAAATTCTTGCAGCAAGGAGTATTGAATACTCGATTGTTGCTTTCTTGTGGCATTGTCCTCGTATCTGTTCTATTCACCAAGTAGAATGAATATCTATCAATTTTCAATTAAGCGCACATTACAAACAATTTACACATCAAAGAAGAATCATAAAATTATTATGTTGGGAATCAAAATGATACATCTATCATTATTGAACTATTTATATAAAAACTTAAGTGGCTATAAAATGAGATACATTTATTTAATTAAATTTTATTTTCGACAAGTTTTGACACGATGTAGGCCAGATTCATTTTGAATGAAGCGGAGAAATGAGAGAAAGAGAGGGTTTGAAAAAGATGTGCCTATCCCTGATTGAATCATAACCTTCTATTACTTCAAAACTACACAAGAAGGATTCGTGAAACATTACTATAAAATGCAAGAAAAATAATCTGAGTGACAAAACCTAAGTGGGAAGAAACTGGAGACTGTGATCGTAATTTGATAATTTTTTGGAAACTTAAAAATTAAACAAAGTTACCTTATATTAACTGCTTTTGAGAAGAAGGCCTGCCGGCGGGATTTTTTTTGAATTTCCGGCGATCAAGTTTCCGGCGAAATATGATCGGTGTTTTGGTAAACTGACTTTGGATTGGATCTGAACTGAAAAACTGAAATCGAAACGAGCTTCTTGTGACTTGCAAATTGCAATCTAGAATTCAAAAATCAGAGGAGGTTTATTTAATGCACTGTAGAGAGAGAGAGAGAGTCAGCCAGTCAGGTGTCGAATAAAAAGGCCCAGAGAGAAAACTTGGGTTGTCTCAACTTTCTTGGACCCAAGAAATAAAGATTTCCCGACGGATTTAACGGACTCATCACGGTTGTGCAAAATGGTGGATTCAATATGGGGGGGATCAGATTGTATTTGAATTAGAATTGAGGCTAACATCCCACGTGGCAAGTTACTAGACGTATGGCTTCACACCACACGACACACGTGAATTGGTAAGTTTTTTTATAATTTAAAATAGTCGAGTTAATCAAACATACTTTTTATTTACACATTTCGTAAAAAAACACAACTTACCACCTACTTATTATCCACATATTTCATATGATCTACAAGTTATAAACTCCTAAAATATAATTTCAATATTGTCAAACATGACTCGAAACTTTTTTTTTAAAAAAAAAGAATCGAGAGGTGTTTGACTTTTGCCCCGATCTTCTTATGGCTCCTAATTCAGTCATTTACATTTTGATCAATTTCGACCTAATATTTGAAGACATGTTGCTTTGGGTTCAACTGATACAAATTGCTTGTTGACGACTTAGATCATCGTAGCATCATATCTCACTTTATTTATAAAGTCTCTTTTTTTATATTGTCCACTTGGTGCACAAGACGTATTTTTGGCTTATTGGTGAGGTAAATTAGATCGTACTAAATATTATTTAAAAAAATTAAAATCTTGTATATGTTATTTTATATATATAATACTTTATGCCAAACATACTTTTATTTATATGACATAGTTAATATTTTATATAGTTGATATTTCTAAGTGTTTGTTAATAGACTTATGTACCGTTGGAAGTTTGAAATAAATGGAGCCAAAGTCCAAGTCCGTATTGGCACGTTGGATCCCTTCCTTTTCAAATGATTTCAGTGATAAACTTTTGGGTCGGGTTACCCGTTTGTTAGACCAGTTTGAAGAAGAATCCCTCCTTTAAACCATGTTCCCATTTTCAAATTTATATTCCGTTGGTAAAAATAAGTTGGAGTAAAAATAGTTGTTTTTAAAGTATTTTTAACTTTTTATTTGAAATTTGCTAATTGCTTATCTTATTTAGGGGTCGTTTGATTTTAATTAAAATTTTGACAAAAATAAAAAGTCAAAGTCAAAGTCAAAATCAACTATTAATTTTAACCACACATTTTATGAGACCCACAACTTTTTATAACTTTTTAACCACAAATTTTATTAACTTTTATCAACTTTTACAAAAAAAAAAAAAAAAAGCTGATTTTATCAAACATATCCTTAATATGAGATAAGATAAATGAGGTGGTGGACACAACAATTTTAGCATTTGAAAATTGATTGATTTTATTAAAGATTTTACTACTTGTACATCCACACTTACAATTGCTTATATGGCAAAATAAAACAATGAAAATAATGTTTTAGTCAAATATTTCAACCATAAATCATACTGCTACATAAGCAAGTATAAGTGAGAGTGTAAGTGTGAATGTACAAGTA
Source organism: Forsythia viridissima (assembly GCA_030279155.1). Classification (NCBI taxonomy): domain Eukaryota; kingdom Viridiplantae; phylum Streptophyta; class Magnoliopsida; order Lamiales; family Oleaceae; genus Forsythia; species Forsythia viridissima. The sequence continues at coordinate 3,738,996 of CM059033.1, forward strand.
GCAAAATTCTTTTATTAATTACCATCTAAGACAAAATATAATTTTCTTCATCTTATTTTCGTTTTCTTCCTTCTTCTCAAGTAAAGGATTATAACAATAGTTATAATTTTAGTTAATGTTGTAATAATTTTTTTTTTCCTAAGAATAGAGTAGTCGTTTTATAAGAATAAGAAACAAAGTTAGCTTAACAAAGGACAATCAACATTAGAAATATGTTACAAAAAAAAAAAAAAAAAATCAATGTAGACATTACAACTAATTCAAGTTAAAAGCACAATTATGAAACTTAGGTAGATTAAGACACTTGGGACGTGTTAGAAATGTTTGATCCAATGTAACACATAGCAAATTTGTATGTTGTCACGAAATCTACAATCGAATGAATTTCTGTAATAATACAATAATTTTTTATAATTTTTTTCTTAAATCTATCTTAGCATTGTGAAAGTGATGAGACATACGGACAAGTATTTCGTTATAGCTTACACTTGCAAGAAATAAAGTAATGAGTCGAGAGAGAAACATGAATAAAAACGAAGAAAACGAAAATCTAAATTTGTGGGGGTTGCTTTGCATTTGAATTCATATTTCACGGGAAGAAAGGAATAATGTTGGGATAATTAGGTAGGGAAAAGGTAAGATGTATTAACCCAACAACTAATCGGGCTCCCACACACATTAATTTCATTATCTTGGCATTTTAACACGGAGATTATTGTGTTAATTTGATGTTAATTAACTATTTGGGCCCCTTAATGATGAATGCATGCCCTCTTTCCTACTACTTGGGATTCTTTATTTATTTTTTCCTTAATCACTAATAATTTCCTTTTTTTTCTTTTCCTCCCCTTGCATTGATCGACATGATTACACGACGTAGCACATTAACAAACAATTACAAACAATAATTAATTGAATTTTTTATGGGAATTTAAAAACCAATTTTGTTGGTAATTAATTTCTCTTTATCGATGGATTATTTATGTAATGGCAAAGAAAGTTCATTGATTAATTTATCAACATGTGATCAAATCATCGCGAGTTTAATATAAAAAAGTATTGTTTGAATGAAAATGGTGGAAACTCACGAAAGTTAGGTTGATTTTAGTAACGGTTATTAAAATTATCTTAAAATTTTCAAACAGTTATTGAAGTTTAAAAGTTGTCGGGTCACTAAAGTATATAACTATTTTTCAAACGGTCACTCTATTAAATTCCCAATATATGGTGATGTGGTATACAATAGGCCGCTATTTATTGCATGACAGTCTCCTATATTTTATGTAATATTCAATTCAGTCACTATATTTTTAATTATCTTTCAGTTAAGTCCTCCAAAAATTGTTTCTTAGGTCATTGATCTTTTTACATATTTACACTTTAGTTCCCAAATTTTCAATTATCTTTTAGTTAAGCCCTTCAAAAATTGTAGCTTAGGTCCTTCAATTTTATACATCTTTACACTTTAGTCCTCAAAATCTTTGATTTTACTGGCCAAAATAAGTGCACATTCAGTTAAATCATTGACTTTACATTGATTTTCACCTAAACATAATTAAAATAAATTAATTGATAGAATTCACAAATATCCATTTTTAGTGGTCAAAATAAGTGTAAAATCTGTACTTATCATTTAGAATTAACAAAAATAAACAAAAATATATTACAATGACAAAAAGTACATTGACAGAACTCACACTTATCAACCTATAATAAAATAGGCTAAATTTTATACTATTCATATTACCATGTGTCGACTTGATATGTGACTGTCTTCTATTTTTACCAATTTTTTTTCTTTTTTTGTTTGGGTAATTAAATCTAAACCACATTTTTTTTAACCACACCACATTTTAATTGCAATAAAAGTCTTCAACAATATCTAATTTTCACATTTATGTCCATAACTATTTGTTATCACATTTTTTTTATTATCAACCTATTAATTAGTACATTTTAGCGTAAAAATTTTTTTTTAGTCTCTCATATTTTTAAATAAACAAAATAAATAACAAATATAAAAATTTGATAAAATATTTGTCCCTCATTTTAATGCACATTACTAGAATACTTGGGCGAAAAAAATTTGGGGATATAAGTGACAAAATTTCAAAGATGGGTGGACCTTCATTGGAATTAAAACGTAGTGTAAATAATAAAAACAGTAAGGGAATATAATTATCCTTTTTGTTTCTTGTTTAAACATTGTAACTGTGTATATCATTTATAGCACCACAATTTTGTGGCCAACAACTTAATTTTATTCTTCCAAAACACAACATTACCCTAATTTTGTGGCGCAACAACCTAATTCTATTCCTCTAATACACAAGAGCACCCCAATTTTGTGCCCAATGTCTTCTTCCTAATTTCTTGCAAAACTCTCTTTTGCTTATGACTTCTACGTTATTTCAAACTCAGCTACAAAAGAAAAAAATTTAATAACAAAATGAATCAAATCGAAGCAAGATCTTAATTCAGATATACAAAACTCAAATCCAGTTTGTGCACAAAGTGCAACAACTGTAACTGAGAGGGGAAAAAGGCAGATTTCATGAGAGAAATGATCGATTCACCCATTTGCAGATTTTATTATTTGGTAAGTGATTTATGTCAGTAATTTTGAGCACTTCTTTGCAGATCTATTTGTTAGATTTGTAATTGATTTTCTACATATAATGGAATCAATGCATAATGAGATCTATTGAAAAAAGAAGAAAGAATATACTGATGATGATGGGTTTAAATTTTTATTTAAGTGCAGATTTTTTTTTTCTTTTGTCACATACAAATTACTCTTTAATTTCCATTTTTTTGGTCTAATGACGTTTTTTTTCTTCATGTTAGATCTAAGATTTGAAATATGCTGCAAATTATTTTGACTGTTATAAAAAAATGTTGATTTGCGTTTTGTTATATATGATTCATATGGGTTGCATGTGCCTTAGTTAACTTTTAGAACAATTAACTTGTAGATTCATTTAGGGGATAGTCAGAAATTTGGGTTAAATATAAAATTTGACAATCTCAGGTGGGACAATGGTGTTTTGTTACTTATCTACCTTCGAAGATAGGCTAACCAATTAGTTGTACATTTATAAATTTCATAGTTGATAAATAGATGATTGGGATCTGTAACTGGAATACTCTTTTGAAATATTTGAAGGTTGTAGATTTGTTGATATCGATTTGATCATTATATGTAATTAAACTTCAAAATTGTGATTGTTAGTTAGTTTTAAATTTTTCCAAGTATTAACAAATAAAAAAATTTATTTTCAAAGTGCATTATTTGGATACACGATTTTTCTTGTATTGAGCTTTTATGGAGATTTGATGAGAATTTTTTTTTTTTTTATATTCTTAAACAGATATATTCCATGAAGTAAAAAAATAATAATAATAGAATGAAAGAGGTATGGCTAATTAATGAATTTTCTGTCTTATGTCCCAAATAGTCCCATTTCGTTGACTTTTAAGTTTTTCTAATGTGTTATAATGTTTTATTTATTTTGACGTTTATGAAGGATCACATTTATGATTTTATGAACATGTTAGATTATTTTTTATTTGAAAATGCATATGTAGAGAGTAACTTCTGATAATCAAAAAAAAAAAAATTTTTGTCTATAGCACTATGATGTTGCTTATGGGAATTATATGTATAGTATTTCTCAACTTTTACTATTTTGTTTAGTAAACAGTTTGAAAACTATGCAATCAACCATAAGTTCTTCTAGCTAAGTTGTAAATTGTGGTTTGTTCAAATAACTGTTTATTTGCTATATTTTATATTTAAGGAGTGTATCTTTTGATTATCCATCTTATATTTGTTGAGTGCTAATTTTCTTAAACCATTTGCTGCAAATTATACTCAGACTATTTTATATTTGTATAGATTACAAATTAAAATACAATAACGTAAGTATCATATAAACCACCTTAAGTGCATCGCACGTCTTACAAAAAGTCACTTTTAGTGGCCCTTTTGCCCGCAAAACATCACATTTCATTCTCTTATCGCCATCATCTCTTATGTCAATCTTCTTATCGCCATTATTTTTTGTTCAAGTGTCCAAATGTACTTTTTGTCAATTTTGGTCAACTCTAAGTGATAAGTGCGAGTTTTACACTTATTTTGACAACTAAAAGTAGAAATTTGTGAGTTCTATCAAGTAGTTTATTATTTAATTATGTTATTTTGTTCGTTTGTGTGAAAACTCGATTGTAAAGTCAAAGATTTAATTGAAAATGCACTTATTTTGGCCACTAAAATCAAGAATTTGGGGGGACCAAGTGTAAAGATGTAAAAGTTAAAGGACCTAAACTACAATTTTTGAGGACTTAACTGAAAGATAATTGAAAATATAAGAACTGAAGTGAACATTACATAAAGTATAGGGACTTTCGTGCAATAAATAATGGTCTATTGTGTGCTACGTCACTATTTCAAGTTGAAAATTTAATATAGTGACTAATTGAGAAAGGGTTATATATTTTAATGACCAACACTCTAACTTTTGAACTTTAGTAACCGTTAGTGAAATTAATGCCTCATCTTCCGTCAATCAAAAATCGAAATTATGAATTGTTATTCGTAAAAGTAACTAATGAACGTGATAAAACCAATAACTGTATTCTAGATTTATGTCCAGACCAATCACTCTGTCTAATTATGTACTATGAGTCTAGGAGAAATATATAATTAAATATCTCAAATATCACTTTACTTTGCCAGACATACCTAGAATGACATTGTACTTTAAAACGTTCCTGAAATGCAACTAAACATTCAAAAGTGAATCTCATATGCCCACTTCATTACATTCCGTTAAAAGATTTAACAGATGCAGCGATGTGACATACTAATATGTACAGATGGCATGTTATATTTGCTACGTCAACAAAATAAAACGTTTTTTAAGAATATGCTTGGTAAAGATTTTAATAGATTATAAGCACCGAGTCACACGAAATATATGGATAATGAGTGGATAAAAGTTATAGGTCCTACGAAATGTGTGGATTAAAATTATGTTTGACGTAGACTTATAAGTACTTATAAGCACACACAAATATCCTCTAAAATTCACTATACTTTAAAATATATTTTGTTGTTGTGGCAAATATAACGTGTCATTTGTACATATTAGTATGTCACATCACCACATATGTTAACTATTTTAACGGAATGTAATAAAGGAGCATGTGAGATTTACTTTTGAAAGTTTAATGGCATTCTAATAACGCTTTAAAGTAAAGTAACATTCTAGCAACGTTTAATAAAGTATAGTCGTATTTGAGGTAGTTAACTTGAAAAACATGACTCGTGAATTGAAAATCATTTTAACTTTTCCATTCCCTTAAAACAAACATCCTTTGACACTAGATTTGAGGTTCAAATTTTATTTTAATTCATTTATTTGAGAATATAAATCAACAAATTTTTTTATATTGACACTCAAACTTTTAAATGAAGTAATTGAATATAACTAGGGTGGTAAAATGGGTTGGCCCAGTGGGCTAGCCCAAATAACCTGGAATCTGGGTTGAGCCAGCCAAAAAAAAAAATTAATCAAGTAAAAATTGGGCCAATTTGGCCCAATACATCTAACCCAACGGGCTAATTGGGCTGAAACCGGGCTGACCAGCAAAAAAAAAAAAATTCACCCAAATCCCCCACCCCCAGTTCTCTCTGGAAGAGCAAAAGGGAAGAATTTTCTCCCCCTTGTTTTGCGAAAAACCAGAGAGCTCCCTCGGTGGTTTCTCGTGAACCATCGCGAAACCAGAAACCAGAGGATCTCTAGTTTTGCTACCCGGGGGGAAGAATTCCCCCTCAAATCAGAGCAGGGTAGGGTAGGGTAGGGTGGGGTGAGGTGGGGTGTTGAAGTTTTTTTTCTCTCTCTCTCTCTCTTTTTTAAAAATTATTATTTTAAAAAAATAAATTAAAAAAATTTTGTTGGGCTGGCCTATTAGACTTGTGACACAAAATCGAGCTAGGTTGGTTTAACAAATATGAGCTCGTATAAAATTGGGTCAGGACTAGTCCAATCCAATTTTTTGTTTAGCCTATTAAAATTTGAGCTGAGCTAGCCTATATGACCTATTTGCCACCTCTAAACATAATACACAAATTTTTTGAGTTGAAGTGTCACCTAAATCAATTATGGAATTTTTTCTGTGTTAGGCAGTTGAGGACACGTGAAGGGACTCTACAAAGTATAAATAAATGTCTTCTAACAAATACAAATTCTAAATGAATAGAGAAAGTATGTAATTGTGAGCATATCTATGAAAATGTGAAAATTCTGCAAACTTTAAAAATGATACTTACATATTTCTTTTTAGCATTTTTTTCCATCACTGGGATCTGCAAAAGTACATTTTGATCCTACATAAAATGGTTCTTTTTCATTAAAACTTCAAGATATTTGATCATGTAACATTAAAGTGTTGCACCTTTTGAACAAGTGGCCATCAACTGATAAAAGATGAAGTAAAATATATTTAATTTTTGTCAGTATTAATTAATATGTTTTGTTTATTTAATTGAGATGTCAAATATTTCGTTTCTATCAACTTAACAGAATTTTATAAATAAAACGTTGCGGATAAATGTGCCAAGAGGAAAAAATTATGGATAAAAATGTCATGAGCTCTGCTTGGGAGTTTTTTTTTTTTTTCCATCGGTTTTGACTGGTTTTGAATGGCACCATTTATGAGGGGTTGGGACAACCCGTGATTGTTAGTTTTTTAGAGCATCGGTTTCGGGAGGTTTAAAAACCACCCAAAAACGCTGTAGTGTAATTTTAGGTATACTTCTCAACCCCTTAAATTGGCGGTTTTTGACCGTTATTCAAAATTTGTTCCAACTTTACCCTCCTTAAACAATTAAAATCTGTAAAGAAAAAAAAGACATTTCAACTCCTCTCCCCCACCAACAAACTAGACACAGACTCTTCTACTTCTTGGGAGGCCCAGCTGCTGCAGTGAAAGGTAATCTCCCGGCTGCTGCTGCGTGTATTATTCTGTGTGTATCTGTGAAATATCTGTGTGTATTTTATATGTGTGTATGTGAGTTTTATCCGCCGTTCCGTCTACTTCATCCCATCTTTCCGGCGAAGGAGTTCCTTTTTCCGGCCACAAGGCCCATAATTCATGTTTTCTCTTGAAACGCAACTCCATTTCAACAATTCCAATTATTAAAGCTAGTGCAAAGTCACATCAGGTTCACTATCTTCCAGTTCTCATAATTCCATCTAACCTCTTCTTAATAAAATTATTAGGATTTTATTTTTTATTTTTTTGGTTTTGCATGCTCTGAGCAGAACTGTTGGCGTGTTTAGGGAAGTGGTGGTGAACAAAATGAACTCCCACTAGTTTTGACTCTTTTGAGTTCCAGAAAAGCTTCAAATTGGACAAAACCATTGCTGAATTTTGCATCTGATAACTTTGTGGGATTAAACAATTATATTTGTTATAAGTTTGAATTCATTTATATATTATTTTAGTTAAATTATCGTTGCTCCAACAATGAAAGAAACAAGGATTATAGTTTTTAGTTAATGTATAATAATTGGGTCATGAATTAAAGATGAAAAAATTTGAGAAGTTGGTTCATGATCACAAGGAATTTTATTAACTTGATTCAATAATATAAATTTATTAATACAATTTTGATTATGAGAAAAAAATAAGATAGAAAAAAAAAAGTGGAGAGAAAAATTACACAATACTATATTATTATATAGATCTTCTTTGTTATCTATATATGGGCATATATGTAATTTGATTATTTTAAAACACTTTCAGAACCGCTGGATAATAAACTCCCAAGTATAGGTTGGACTGTTTCTAAAACCGTTACTAAAAACCACTCAAAAACGAACCGCTCATAAACGCTCAAAACCGGTACTTTAAAAAACACTAATAACCGCTACTCCAAAACTCCCAAGCAAGCCCTAAAGATTGAGGTTAGCGGCTGTAATTTTTTCTATTTAATGTGAAGGGTAAATATGTCTCTTTATGCAAATTTACAAACATTTTGGACACATTTTGTTAGCAAGGATGTTGATTGTCAATAAACGAAATGTCAAGAATACTAGTACTAAGGGGGGAAAATTGAGAATAAAAGTACCAATATATCCCAAAGGTTGTAGACTGCAATTGCAATTTTACCTATAAAACAATATTTTGGTGGCTAAATATATTCACAACACATTTTTCTACAAATGTACCACATTAAAATTGCATAAAAAGTCCATAACTTTTACTTATTATTATATTTATTTCCCTAATATTTTTTTATCGCATTCTTATCATTGACATTCCATTAATTAATATATATTGTCTCTGATAACGGATCATGTCCAAAATTTCCATTAAGAAAGAACAAAAAGACTCATTTTTCCTTGTATTTTTAAATAAGCAAACAAAATAAATACAAAATTTTAATTAAATATTTGTCCCTCATTTTAAAACACACTAATAGAATTTTTAGAGAAAATTTGATAAGTGTGTTTTATACACTTATCCTAACTTATAAACTTTATTGATAAGTGTGTTTTATACACTTATCCTAATTTATAAACTTGATGTTTAATTGTGATTTGAACATATTTTTATTTAATTCTGTATAAATATTGTCATTGTAGGAAAAACTCGAAAATGAAGGTAAGTAGAACAAAAAGGGAGAATTGGAGTTGATTGGAAGCGTATGAAGATTGACATGATAGCATGAGAGTGATAAAAACCATTAAAAGAGTAATAGGAGGAAAGTCACAAGTTTCAATAGTGAATTTTAACTTACATAAAGTTTGAAGACTGATTTGTACACTTCAAAAACTTGAGAAGGACCAAAGTGCATAATATTAAAAATTGAGGGATTGAACTTCAAAAAAGTTTGGACCGCGGCAAACAGTGGTTTTAGATAACCACGGCCCCTACCGCAGCCCACGTTACCTAATTTTCAGGTTTTTTTTAAAGTAAAACGAGGGACGTTTGTCTTTTTTTTGAATTAAAACAAGTTGAAGGGGCGTAATATTATATAAAGACCTAATCTATGTCAAATTATTATTTTTTTATATCAAGGAGACAAAAGAGAACAAAAGGAGAAGGAGAGTAAGAACAACCAAGACTTTGAAAATTGTGACATGAAGATAACGAATTATTGGTGCAATATATTCAACTTTTTCTCATCCTTTATTTAAATACGGTTATGTATTTCAAACTATTCATGTTTTATTTTTCTCGAATTATGAGTAGCTAAATTTATAGTTTGGATAAACGATATAACATAGTTTAGATTCTATAATCTCAATTCTCAAGTGATTATAACTTAATTATGCATTGATCTTACTTCTTCTCGTAATATTTGAAATAATTGATCATTATTTCATTAAATTATGGATTGTAACAAACCGAGAGGTAAAATATTAATCTATACTACGTAGTAAAATCAGGCAATTGGATAAAATGTAGAAATACGCTTTTGTTATTGTTGTTGTCTAAAATTGAATTTTTATAAGATTTAATGCATATAGTTAAAGATTATTTTGACTTCACATAGAGATATAGTTAGTTGACTTAATTAGATATAACTAATTTGAACTCGAGAGGGGTAAATTATGTTAAATTCGTGAATTCGACTAAGTACAACATTAGGAAGAAATCTTGAGATGAGATATTAGAGATGACAACTATGGTGAATTTGTGAATCCAAACGCTTTAATAATCATATTTGATAAATTATTGATGCGTTCACACTATTTCCTTAAATTAATAGTTGTAGGTTAATTCTTCCAATAAACGTATTTCAAAGTGTTTTCAATAGATTATGATAAGGATTAATTGAGGTAGTACATAAATAAGATATTGTTCGTGGGAATGATAATCTGGACTCATTAGGTCAACTTTGTTACTTGTTAACGATAATGTGCAATTGCAATTATTTTCATGACAAAAATCGTTAGTAGGAACAAAATGTGTTAATTAATATAATGTTAAATATAAGAATCTGATGAAAAAAAAAATGTAAGGACATAAATGTGATAATAAATAAAAGTTAAATAACTTTTATACAATTAAATGTAGTGCATTTATAACATAATGTGGTGTGTATATAACCATCCTATTGTAGATATTATAAGAACATAAGAAATGGAAAGTCCCCTTGTATCCCACAAGCACTCCTTCATGGACAGGGGCGGAGTTTTGGGGGAGGGAAGAGGGACCTGGACCTCTCAACTTTTTGGGTGTATTTTTTTTTGTTTTAAGTTTTTTAATTTTTTAATATATAATTTAACTTTTATTTAATATTATTTTAATGGATGACAATTGGATCTATTGACCCAATATCAATTAGAGCTTGTTTGGTATAATTTAAAAATTAGTTTATTTGACCAAAATAGTTTATTTGACAAAGAATAGTAAAAAATATCATGCTACTAAGGCAAATTTTTTGGTCAAATAAATTATTTTTTTATCAAATAAGTCATTTTGGTCAAATAAACCAGTTCATAAATTAAACAAACTGACTCTTAATGTAAGACAATTGGACCTATTGACCTAAAAAATTAATAATACAAAATTACAAATGATTGGCTCATTCCTCAAATGATAATACAAAATTAATAAAAGTATTTGCTTGTTAATAGATATCGTGTTCAAATAATAATTGTATATAACACTATTAAAAGGGTTTAAATTTGTGTCCATAAACTACATAGCTTAATCTTAGATAAAATAGATATATATTCTATTTTTGTTCAATGACTTCTTGTAAGTTTATTAAATACTATGACTTATAAAAAAATATTAGATTCTCATAAGAATAAGTTCAGTAATTGTGGTTTGGGGGGAAAAAAAATTTTCGGGGACAGCCTGGTTTGAGAGAAAAAAAATTTCCGTGGGCACTGCCCCTGAAAGCCCCACCCCTATTTTGGACCCCAAACTTCAAAAGTCTGGCTCCACCACTGTTCACGGATTATGGGTTTAGGGTAGTCACTTGTGATCCACACATTTGAATTCAATCATTTTTAGCTCAGTAGTTGATAGACGAGAAACCCTTTGTAGGGGAAAAATAGTGATTCCCCTAATCTTTTCATCACATTCGAATGTTCATCAAATAGATTAGAGATCAAATTCCAAGAAAGGATTTTTTAGGGATCTCTTGATCTCAGGGTGTGTTTGATTGGCATTTATTTTCTATGGAAAATGTATTTTTTCCGCATATTTTTCAATTTGTTTGTTTGCTTGATTGCAAAAAATTTTCCATGGAAAAGACATTTTCCCACCTATTTTTCTTATTTCGTTTGATTGCAAACTTTTTTTCCATGAAAATTTTGTTCTCATTTTTCCACTTTTTGCCACATTTTCCTTATTTTCAAGGAAAATATTTTCTTAGTGGGATAGGAGAATTTATTTTCCATGAAAAATTTGTTAACCTTTTCCAACCCATAATTTTTTGGTAATTCATTTTTATGGAAAATATTTTCTTTCTACCAAAATTTTCCACTTGCAATCAAACACAGCCTTAAGTCTTGGTTGTAAGAATTGAGACACAAGACTCGTTCAAATTAAAACACATATAGTGAGATTTTTGAAAGTGTTTTATAAAATTCACATTTTGTTCAAATTGAGATAATTGTTTATTTATATTTAGGGTTAATTTTACTAACGTTCATTGAAATTATTTTAAAATTTTAAAACGATCATTGAAGTTCAAAAGTTACAATACTGGTCACTAAAGTATCTAATTATTTTTCAAACGGTTACTCTATCAAGTTTCTAACTTGAAATGGTGATTTGGTATACAGTAGACCTTTATTTATTACACAATAGTATATGTACTTTTTATAATACTCACTTTAGTTCCTATATTTTTAATTATATTTTAGTTAAGTCATCCAAAAATTGCATCTTAGGTCCTTAATTTTTTTAGATCTTCATACTTTGTTCTCAAAATTTTCAACTATCTTTCAGTTAAGTCCTCCAAAAATTGCATATTAGGTCCTTCAACTTTTTTACATCTTCAAATTTTGATCCCTTAAATCCTTGATTTTAATGGCCAAAATAACTGCAATTTTAGTGATCAAAATAAATACACATTCAATTGAATCTTTGACTTTACAATAAAATTTTCACCAAAACGAACAAAATAACATAACTAAAAAAATAAACTACTACTTGATAGAACTCACAAATGTCTACTTTTAGTGGTCAAAATAAGTGTAAAACCCCACTTATCACTTAGAGTTGACAAAAATATATTTCATTGACAACTCCAAATTATAAGTGTGGGTTTTGTACTATATATTTTGTCAAGTAGTTTATTATTTAAATATGCTATTTTTTTATTAAGTGAAAACTCGAATATAAAGTCAAAAATTTAATTGAAAGTGTACTTATTTTGACTACTAAATGTGCACTTATTTTGGTCACTAAAATCAATGATTTGAAGGACCAAAGTTTGAAGATGTAAAAAGTTGAAGGATCTAAGATGCAATTTTTGAAGGATTTAACTGAAAGATAATTAAAAATTTGGGGATCAAAGTGTAAAGATATAAAAAGATTAAAAACTTAAGATGCAATTTTTAGAGAACTGAACTGAAAGATAATTGAAAATATAGAGACTAAAGTAAATATTATATAAAGTATGGACTACCATGTAATAAATAACGGTTTATTGTATACCACATTATTATGTCATGTCACTATTTTAAGTTGAAAATTTAAGAGAGTGACTGTTTGAGAAATGATTATATACTTTAATGATTAGTACTGTAATTTTTAAATTGTAGTGATCGTTTTAAAATTTTAAGGTAACTTCAGTGACCTTTAGTGAAATTAACCCTTTTATATTTATAACTTTCACCCTTTGGGCTTTGTCCAAGTGATGATTTCAGGAATATATTTGATTAGGTTTTGACTTTTGAATGGAGTTTGGCAGATTGCTACCGCAGCAGCCGTCTTTTCTATGGGATTTTCATCACGCCTGCCAGATAATTATACTGAAATACAATAAATTTTCTTATCACCGCAGTAGAAATTTCTCGCAATTAATTTATGATGTGTTTGATTTTGATTAAAAATAGATTTTTAAAATAGTTGATAAAAAATATAATTAAAAAATTATAAAAAATTATAGATTCATAAAATATATAGTTAAAATTAATTAGTGATTTTAACTTCAGTCTTTTAACAAAATTATAATTGAAGACAAATCAACACGTAACATTTGAAATGCTGCTAGAAGATCTTGTTGAAATACATATAATAATGACCTCATTTTTCTTATTTATCCGCTGTATATAAAATTCAAAACATTACCATGAATATCTATATGCACTGGGAGTGGGATCCTAATTGTTATGTGTGATTCTTTACAAATGGAAACTATACCATAACTCATGTTTAGTCAAATAAGAAGTCGTTCATGAAGCCCCCAGGGGCATAAGCTAGTTGATAAAATTTGAGGTGACGTGAAGAGAAATCATCCGGCAACGTAGGTTCAATTTCCGTGTGGGATAGATTTTTACTGAAATATTGTGAGGATCTATCCTGAGGGTTCCTGCCACTCGTGCACATCCCTCGATTTACAACCCGTCTGGTCAAGGAGCCTCTAACACAGGTGGAGGGTTTCGCCTTCGAAATTTTCTCCTTAACAGAAGAAGTCGTTCATGAATGTGTATCGGTGATTATCGATAGTTACTGTAAATATCAACGGTAATTGTTGGTAATCAATGACGGTATTTACATAGGTGATAGTAGCCCTGTTATTATTATTTTTTAAATAATTTAAAAGATTTTGTTCAAGAGTTCCAAGTTGCTTGAATAAATTCTATATTTGAACACGGTTAGAGCACTTTCAATGCAACACTTTCTAAAAAATTTACGTGGCAAAAAAGAGAAAATGAACGAGGAGAGAAAGTGTAGAAAGAGGAAAGGGAAGGAAAAATAGATAATACAGATAGATACAATTTAATGAAAAAATGGGTAGAATGTATCTAACAGAATGTCTAAACTAGACAATCTATTAGACGATCTTCTACAATAAATATTGCTCCACATCAGTTGAATATTGTTGCATTGGAGATCCTCTTGGAGCATTTCCAATGCTAAACACATTCTATAAAATCTATGTAGCAAGAGAGAGAAAAAAAATGAGGAAAAAGAGTTTGAAAGGAGGAAAAATAAGGAAAAATAGATGAGAGATAGATACAATTTAATGAAAAAATGGGTGGAAGGTATTAATAGAATGTTTAAAATTAGATGGCATATTAAACGGTATTCTACAATAAATACTACTACATCAGTTTTGTCTCCTTCACATGATCGTTATATCAGTTAGACATTTAAAATAGAAGATGACATTGAAGATATTTTTATGGGATGAACGATAGGCCCACATCTGTTTTGAGTTGGATTTCTGCAGATCCAAATCTGAAATTGGTGCGCGTCCCGTCACCCGTGCGATGCACGGATATTGTAATGAAAAGAGTAAATTCATAAACGTTGAGATTAGAAATTTCATTTGACTTAAAAAGAATTAATGCGATTTTTATAAAAACATACGAAATAAGTATCATATATGTATTACAATTGTCAAAAACATTAAACTGATGTGCGACTATTACAAATTTTGGAAAACTTCCTTGAAAACAACATTTGTCGTTGAATTGTCTTGTTCGCCATCCCTATCGCAAATCAAAAATTTCAACCCTTTGCGATTTGTAACTCTAGATATAGCAACATATAATTGACCATGGCTCAAAACTGGTTTTTTCAAATACAGACCAACATGAGATAGCGATTGACCCTGGCTTTTGTTGATTGTCATTACGTATTTAATTTGACATTCGCCCGAATACTCCTTTAGTCTTTGGCACATCTCTACCAACTACCTCTCCTATAATGTCTGAGTGTATCAAATTAAACAAAAAATGAAAAGACAAATATGAAAATGGATTTAAGAAATTCATTTTTTTTGTACATAAGCAAACTAAAAACATGCAGGAAAAATTAAATTCGGAAAAAAGTATTACCGAACAACTCAGTTTTGTTAACATTGGTTGCATTCAGAATATCATTGAAAGGCTTGAAGACATAGATATGATTTGGAAAATTGTCATCGAAGATCTCAAAAAACATGAGTCTTAGTCAAGAAGTTAATTTTGTACTTGTGAGACGTAGTCTTAAATGGCATGTCGTTGGTGCCAACAACGAAATGCCAAATTACATATAAATGTCTTTCTTTGATCAACGAATTGTACGTCTTTATCAAAGAACTCTTAATAGTCTAATGTATCCGATCACCCTACATTAAAGCTTAATATAATAATTTTCAATTATAGTATAAATGGAAAAAAAAAATAAAAAATAAAAAAATCACAAAGTAAAACCATATAATGTTATGCTTAGTCAATCATTATGAACTTCCTTTAGCGTTAACTCAAAACTAAAATTGAGATGGAAGTAAATTAAAGAATTAATTTTTAAGGATCTTAAACTAACTATAAAACCATACAAACAATGTTATGCTTAGTCCATCATTATGAACTTCCTTTAACGTTAACTCAAAACTATAATTGAGATGGAAGTAAATTAAAGAAGTAATGTTTAAGGATTTTAAACTAACTTCCAGCAGTAATGAATTCAAAGGTTTCAGATTGCCTCTATCATTTAAGACCAATAAAGATTTTCTCTGTATTTGCTAGTGAACTGACATCTTGATGCTAAGGAAAACTATTAATTTTGGTTCTCAATTTGACATCAACTGGGCAATAGAAAATAACGAAGTTGCTATGCATTACCAAAGGCTGAAATGCCTGATATTTTTCTTCTAATCCCTAAAGCTTGAAAATCCAAAGGCCCATGGTTTAAATTGAAAGAGGGAAGCCGATACAACCTTAAATTCACTTTCCAGGTTAGCAACAACATTGTATCATGTCTCAAGGTCTCAAGTACAGGAACATGGTTTGGAAAACAGGCATCAAAGGTTCTTTACCATCTATTACTTGTGTTTGTTAATCTGTTAATTTACAATAATATATTTCAAGTTTGCATTATTATTTTCACAAACCTTGTCTTCAGTTGACAGCGCAAGAGAAATGATTGAAACTTTCAGTCCTCAGTCAGAGCCTTACACACATGAAATGCCGTCCGGGGAGGAGAAACGGAGTTGCTATGCATTACCAATATGTTGCACTTACAAATACATTATACTTTCAATTCAGCTAAATATCAAATATCCTTAATTGACTTCACTAATTATGTCCGACTAAAAAAAAAAGTACATGTAACACTAACGTAAAACAAAATTGGAAAAGTGATAATAAACTCACCTCTTTGTCATGTGAAACAAAGTCTAAGCTGAACACTTTCTTCGGATTTGTGTACCTCATCTACTCGTATACTTAGACAACGCATACCTTAATTGCCCAGCTAGTTTTCGTGGTGTCGATATCTCGTACAAGGTCAAATATCGGTGCCATCTACACTTATGTTATTGCAAACGAAGCCTTTGATAGGCAGAATTGTTAGTGCAATGGATAAGGTAAATGAAGGGACTCCAATGAAAAAATAAAGTGTGAATGGAGAAATATTAAAGGAATTTATAGATAGAATATAAGGTAAATGAAGGGACTCCAATGGAAAAATAAAAAGTTGGAAAAAAAAAGCAGGGAAAGTCTGTATTTGGACAGCATACGAATGTAGGAGAGAACAAACCACAACCATGAACTTAATGTTGAAGAAAATTTGTTATAATGGACGCCTCGTTTTTGTACCATTTAACATAGGCCAATACGTTTAACATTTAATTGGTATTAAAAAATTATTTCACATTTAACATTTAAATACAGATGCTAAGCGGGAAGTTAATGAATACATATGCTAATCAGGAACTTAATGTTGAAGAAACTTGCTTGTTATAATGGACGCCTCGTTTTTGTACCATTTAACATAGGCCAATACATTTAACATTTAATTGGTATTAAAAAAATCATTTCACATTTAACATTTAAAAAAGTATTACGGAACTTAATCAGAAACTTAATGCTGAGAAAACCTGTTAATTCTTGGGACTTTCCCTTGTAGTGAATACATATTTAAAAACATGTATTGTACCAGGAACCAACATGTATTGTACTCCCTCCGTCCCAATTATATAGTCTCTTTTCCCTTTTTTGGATGTCTCATATATATAGGCATCTTTCTATATTGAATAGTAAAAATTTTGTTCTTTTACTATTCTAACCTTATTTAATTTGCATAGATATATCCAATGTAATCTTGATATTTTAAATTATTTACATTACCAATTAATAAATAAGGGTAAGATAGGAAAATTATTTGTATTTTTTATTTTTCCCATACTGTTTTAATCCGCGTGAAAAAAAAAAATAAGGCCTATATAATTGGGACGGAGGGAGTACAATTTAACATTTAATGGCAATTTAAAATTTTCATTTCACATTTAACATTTAATGGTTGTTCAAAAATCAATTCTCGAAAACTGAGAAATAAAAACAAAATTTATTCATTTCACATTTAACATTTAATGGCTGTTCAAAAATCAATTTTTGGAAACTGAGAAATAAAAACAGAATTTCTAAATCAGGAAGTATATTTGGGCGGGAAAATAGATTTTGACGGCACTTCTGTTTTTATATATATATAGATGTTTAAAATTAGATGGCATATTAAATGGTATTCTACAATAAATACTACTACATCAGTTTTGTCTCCTTCACATGATCGTTATATCGGTTAGACATTTAAAATAGAAGATGACATTGAAGATATTTTTATGGGATGAACGATCGTGTGGAGGCCCAGCAAACTACTCATCTCCACGTCAGCCTCCGGGACACTACTGGCGCACGTAGGACTTTCTACACCGAATCCCGTACCAAATGAAGCGGCCCCACTTCTGATCCCGCTTCACTTCAGTGTATCATCACTGTCGGGGGACGCGCACCAATTTCAGATTTGGATCTGCAGAAATCCAACTCAAAACAGATGTGGGCCTATCGTAATTTCACTAAATCTGAAGCCCCAAGTTGGGTAACACAGTCTTCGTCTTCCCCTATAAATTCATCCCGTCTGTATCACTGTTGCCCCTCTGAAACTGATTAATTTCTCCTCTTTGTCAGCTTAAATTCCAAAACTCACCAAAATAGCTTATAGCCTTAGCTGGAAATCTATTTTTTTTTGGCGTTTTAGATTGTTAAAATCGAGTCACGAGGTATATTAGAATGAACATTGATGAATTTTTACGCCTGTAATAGCTACATTTGATTGATTCTTGTGTGTGTGTGTTTTTCATTTTATTGTTCCCATGATATATCTGTAGATAAAATCCATAAGCCCCACGTCAAATTCGTTTTCTGTGTAGATGTGGCAACTGGCAATTGTGTGCTGAAAGTAGGCAATTTCTGGGAATTTTGTGAAATTTATTGTTTTAAATTCGGGGGCGAGAGGGGAGTAATGTAAGAAGAAGAAAAATAGCTGCTGAGCTGCTGGATTTAGAGTTATATGGATATCGTTTAGAACTCATAATTCTTGTTCAGATTGTTTTGGGTACAGTGAATTACCAATTATTGATCATTGCTGAGGGATCATTTTAAAAAGCATCAAAAAATGAGAAACTGTTGAGGAGAAGTAGCAAATGAGAATTTTTTGATGAGAGGGAAAGGTAGAATAAACATCACCTTGACATGTAGATTTTTCTACTTGTTGAATAATGTCCCCTTTTCCATAAATAATATCAAATGCATAACTAGCTCTGCATTATTTCTTATATACAACGTGATATAACTTAATCTCTTCAAGAATCGCGAGTGAAGAAGTTTCATTTTTCACGATCATGGGAAATATACAATAAATTCATGGTATTGAAATTTATAATATCTCGACCACAGAAAGGGAAGATAGAAAACTTCTTTATTTGAATAAGATGGAAAGAAAAGTATTCTTTAGATATCATTTAGCCATGAATTTCATGTACTATAAGGCAGGGGTACAAGCAGTTGCAACTTTCTTTTGTACAAGACTTTGATGCATAGCCCTTGAGCGTGTTCATACGATCACATCTCTTTCTTTCTTTCTTATTGTTTGATTGTGCAGTAAAGCTCTACAAATGGGTTCACAAGCTGTTGAAGATTTAATAGAGGCTTCATCAGGGGTTCATTATTCTGGATTTCATTTGGATAATATTGAGTCAAGTACTTCAGAAGTTGAACAACCAACTACCTCGACAACTGATACTACCAAGCAACCCTTCGTCATTGGTATGTGCTGACTGACATTAGGCTATCAAGCTGATCTTATGCTAAAGGGATAATTCTAGAATTATTTTTTCACGCTGCTGCATATTAGTAATTTTGCCCATCCTAAACAAAATCAATCTTTACAATTTTTTAGCACAACTGCACAAGTAATCACAAGGTCTATACTAGCACCTGAAATTAGGGACTGTTATACGAACCTTTTGATATCTAAAACACATGCACAATTCATTTTGAGTAACTCTACTTTTGAGAGTGAGAAAGAAAGCATCAAGGACTTGCTAGGTGGTACTGATAGTATATATGCTTTACAGAAAATCATGTGACCAGATGTATCAAGAATAGATGAATGCTATATTATCTTCATCTGACTTCATTGTTCATAAATTTAAATGGATAGGGACCTTAATGAGAGATCACATGGCAAATGGCGTAATACGCAAGGCTGATCCATAACTCTAAAAACCATAAACAACTAATGCATCCTATGTTTGGTAACTATGAATTTTGCAAATACGTGCCTTAAAAATGTTTGTGGGGGACAATTTCCTGCCTGCTTGTTAAGTGTGAATTTAACTTCACTACTGTTGTTGGATAGGGATCATATCATTCAGAGTTACACTCACTCGTAATTAGTAGACATTCTGCAACTTACATGTTACCAGTCATGGCAAGGCCAGAGGAGCCATAGTTTGGTAAGTAGTAAAGCTAAGCAATACCACCCTGAACGTAGTGCACTTTGTTTGAGAAAATCTGGTTTATGGTGAGCTCCTGTGAAGAGGAACTAGGGTTTCTCCAAGAATTGAAGCTGAGGGGCGCTTGAGATAACTTGGACTCCCAATAGCATCATATTTTGCAATAACAGATTTGAATATTTATATTACTTTAGTTCACATGGATATCAATAGCATCATATTTTGCAATAACAGATTTGAATATTTATATTACTTTAGTTCACATGGATATCATTGAAGAATAAGTTTGCTCCAATCTTCATTTCAAAGTTCAAAAAATGTTATGCTCTTATTCTGACTGTAGAAATCAGTAATAATATAGTCTAAATGTTTTTATTTTAAAATTATCTTACTCCCTGTTTTGAACTTCAGATATATAACCTGTATATCATAACCAAGTCTGGTTTGCCATTCCATCAGTCTTTTACATTCTTTCTGGAAATTTGTTTCTGGTACTCTTTCTCCATTGATACGAGCTTCATGGATCACCTCAAACATTCTGCATTGCAGGAGTTGCTGGAGGTGCAGCATCGGGTAAAACTACAGTTTGTGATTTGATTATTGAGCAGCTTCATGATCAGCGCGTTGTACTTGTTAACCAGGTATCACCACATTGGTGCCTTAAATTAGAAAATAAAGATTTTAACTTTTGCTCTATCTTCATTTTTTTATATATCTTCTCATTCGAATTTCTTGTAGAGTCAAAAATGGTAATATATCTTTTAATGTTGTTGCTATCACTATTATTGTCATCTCCTGCTTGTACATTTGACTATTTGATAAAATGTATTATTATTTTGAAACTTGCATCACTTAGTACTATAGTCCGTAGAAATCGAAGAAAAGAAGGCTAGGTTGGAAACCTTACTTCCTGCAGTTTGTTCTTTTCTTTTCCTGTTTTT
Organism: Forsythia viridissima; assembly: GCA_030279155.1. Classification (NCBI taxonomy): domain Eukaryota; kingdom Viridiplantae; phylum Streptophyta; class Magnoliopsida; order Lamiales; family Oleaceae; genus Forsythia; species Forsythia viridissima. The sequence goes on from CM059033.1 coordinate 3,759,921, forward strand.
CCATATGTGGAAAATACACGTCACTTCAGATTTATTTATTTTTAAAACTTTGAAAGCCATGTTTAATTTTTTATGTTCTTTGTCCATTCTACAGTTATCTATGTAATGTTTGGCCCTGTTGAGCATTTAAGAGAGAGTTTCTCTTGATGTCACCTTCCTGTTTGATGTTGAAGTTTTATGTCTCATGAACTATCTACTTCCAATTTGGCATGCTTGAAAGTCTTTTACATAATTTAATAGTTATTTTTTTCCTGATAAAAGAAGTTTATCAATAGAAAGAAAGATTGAAAGTGTAGAGGCCAAGGAATCCTTAGGTACACATAAGCATATGAAAAGGAATGCACTTTTTCACAATATTATGATCTTCATTTTTAATCATTTTGTAGGAATCTTGTAGTGATTTTATACTTATGACTGGCATTTTTTATTTCAGGAGTGCGAGAATGTATTTGAATTTCTCCTTATCATTCTTGAAGTTTTTTCAAAATTATTATCACAATTGTCTTTCTTTTTTCCCCTTCGCTTCTGTTCTCATAGAAATTTAGGTGGCTGTTATGGATGGTGCTTCTACTTACCTCAGTTATGTTCTCAGAGTTTACTGAAAGACTACCCTCTTGTATTCTTGTCACTCATTAAATACATACTAACTAGGATCTTTATCAGAATGAAATCTCACCTATAATTCTATGGCAGAAGCACAACTTGAATGGTCCACATTATTGGTTGTGTCTTGTGGCATTAGTATTTTCATTGCATAGGTGTGCTACTTTTATGTTCGTGGAACAAAATCTACATGGACATTGCCAAAATTTACTACACAATTGTGCTGTGTGGTGCTTTTAAAGCAGCCAATTATCTGTTTTGCTAATACACTTTTCAATATGGACATTTTGCAAGGATTCATTTTATCAGAATTTGACACCAGAGGAACTTAAAAGAGTTCATGAATACAACTTTGACCATCCTGGTAAGTTTTGTCTTAAATTTCCTTCTCACTTTCATCCTTTTCTTAGTGTTCTCGAGTCGTAGTCAAGTATTATAATTTGTTCATAGTTACAAGTATATATTTGCTATATCATCATTTATTTTGCAAATATGCATTTAGAGTTTTTATATCTTGTTGTTAAGAATTTACTGGTAATCAGGCTACCATTTTCTGGTGAAAAATGAGCATAGCATTGCTTTGATGGTTAATTGTCCTGATTATAATATGTGATAGATATCTTCTATAATAATAACATTTGATTCTGCAACATTTCTATTTATTCATATATTTTTTCACCTAGATTTTGCAATTTCATACTCGTATGCCATTATTCAGTTATGCGCTAATCCATTTATTATTGAGCATTGAGGTGGTTATAACTGTGTGAATCAGACAACATCAGACATCTATCTATAGCCAAGATAATTAAATAAAGGTACATTCACGGTCTCTATTCTTTTAGCTTTGTATCGACCTTATTCTTTCATTTTACTCGCACAGATGGTCACAAATGACATTTTTGACAATTTTTTCCCTAACTTAAATAAATTAAAATGATAGAAAAAAAATACAATGGAAAAATTGCAATTGGGACCCTAACTTTTTCAAAAGTACAAATAAATTCTAAATATATATATATATATTTTTTACAGATTTTCACTTAAACAATAATAAAAAATGTGTCATCAAATCCCAAAGTTTCTAATTATGTTCACCAAAATGACATTTGGAATCTCTATAAATTTCGTCCAGTGGTCCGTTAATTGACAAAATAATTATATATGTGACCTAAATTTGACCAATTTAACAAAGACAAAATAGTTTTTTATATTCTATTATTCAAAATAATTAAAAAAAAAAACATCACCTTCTCCACCCCAACCCAACCCAAAAAATTCTACTTTCCTCTTCTATACAGGTAGTATATGATTTTAATTTGATTTCTTCTTCCATTTTCTTGTGTGGAAATCTTGATTAAAGAAGGAAAAAGGCAATCAACCAGCGTCTCTGGTGCGCTCTTAATATCCAAATAGCGCAATCAGCCCTTTTAGTTGCCGAAATTTGTCTCTCCGGTGCGAGTATTATATGCTTGTATGTGTTGTCTGCTATTTTATACGGCTCGTGCACTAATATGCTCGTATATTTCATCAATTTCAATTCTTCTTTTCATTTTTTAGGAAATTAAAGTAGAATTGTATTTTGACCATCAATTTAGATGCATTTAGGCTGATGGTGGGCCATGGTTGTAGGTTTGGGTTGGGGCTGGGAAAAAGTTGGGGATGTGGCTGTGATGGTGGAGGGTCGCCGCCACCGGGGTGGGTAGTCTGAGGAGATAAACAATTTTTTGGTTATCTTTTACCTCTTTTCTTTTGGCATTGGGGTGGGGAAAGGTGATGTTTTTTTTTTTTAATTATTTTGAATAATAGAATATAATAAACTATTTTGCCTTTGTTAAATTGGTCAAATTTAGGTCACGGATATAATTTTTTTGTCAAACAGACTACTAGAAGAAATATATAGAGACTCAAATGTCATTTCGATGAACATAATTAAAAGTTTTGGGATTTGATGACACATTTTTTATTATTTTAAGTGAAAAACTATAAAAAATAAAAAAGTTTTAAGATTTATTTGTACTTTTGAAAGGTTTGGGTCCCAATTGCAACTTTTTCATTGTATTTTTTTTATATCATTTTTAATTTATTTAAGTTAGGGGCAAAATTGTTAAAAAAGTTGTTTGGGGACCATCTGTGCGAGTAAAATGAAAGAATGAGGATGATATCTGCGAATAAAATTGAATGAGGATGATATTGTTATAAAGCTGAAAGAATGGGGACTATGAGTGTAATTAACCCTTAAATAAATTGAGATTTTATGCTGCAGCTTGTACTTTCTGCTTCATTGTTTATTAGTTTTCTGTTCCTTCAACAACTTGATATTCCGTGACTGTAGGAAAAGCATTAAGGTAGTAAAAGTCAATAAAGTATTGTATATCTGGAAATTGGCTACTTTTTACTACTGGGCAACATGGCTTAATATCAGTTTCATGTTTTGGACTTCTGCCTGTACATAATTTTTATGCTTCTTTTAATGTTTTATTTCGTTCAGATGCATTTGACACCGAGCAATTGCTGTGCATTATGGATAAATTGAAGCATGGTCAAGCAGTAGACATTTCAAAATATGATTTCAAGAGCTATAAAAACGATGTCTTCCCTGCTCGAAGAGTAACTTCTTTTATTTCTTTGTCCATTTCAATCTTTTACTCCTATTTCTATTTTGTTTTTAAAAAAAAATTGTGCCCCTTTGTGTTTCAATCGTATACTTATCTTGCAAGACCTTGCTTATGAAAAAGTAAGTCACAGGTGTTGGTATTCTTGACGTGCTAGGAATTAAAGATTGAAACTGTGGAGGGGAAGCTTCTTTTTCACCCTTTTCTTTCTTTTCTCCCCAAAGAATGCACATTTCTTATTGCCATGTATCTGCTTTGCTAATTTCATTCTCCAAGAGTTGTTAATAAAAATTAAGACGCTATCCATTTTGATAAAAACAGAAAGCTCATTAGGTTGGAAATATAACGAGGAAAATATTAGACTGGCTATGTAACAATACAATGAAGACTTGAATTTTGTAAGCTCCAGTCTTCTTTCCTTTTCTTAATCAAAATTTTATGCCAGTGGCTAATAGATGCATCTATAGGCAACTGATGCTCCTAAATTTAGCAAAAGAATACAATTGCCTTCACTCTGAATCAATAGCATATGTTTTGCATCCTGTTTTCTGATTATCTACTTTGCAAAAATGTACCCACTTTTTGTGGCACACCTGGCAGGTAAATCCCTCAGATGTTATAATTTTGGAAGGTATACTGATTTTTCACGATCCACGTGTCCGAGATTTGATGAATATGAAGATATTTGTCGATACAGGTTCTTCTTTTCCTTTCCATGATTATCTGTTTCTTAATCTTTTGTATTCAATATACTTTCTCCTGTTTTCGATAATTGATAATATTGAGAACCCTATTGATGATGAGAACCAGGCAATCTTGCCGTTTTTGAATTTAGATTTAACCTCGCCTTTGTGAAATGATCCGCTTAATATTTTTCTGTGCCTGTAAAAGCAAAAATTCATTTTGAGATGGCCTAAGCTAAATATTTCAGCATAGACTGAGTATATAGCGGACAATATTAAGTCAAGCTCTAGAAATAAATCTCCCAGGGAAGTATTGGTAGAAGTTGGAGATATATCTCACTGAAGAGCAATGAAATCCTTCACAATTGAAACGTATTAATGCTCTACCATAGGAATTTTCACTGTTGGCTATTTGCTTTGTTTTGTCATGCAATTATATTGAACTGGTAAGTGTAACTTATGACTCCTTATCTTATGTTATTTCTTGTTCTTGTTGTTTTCTGGACAGAAATCAATAATTGGTTTCATGGTCTTACTATGCTTAGTCTTCTATTCATTGAGTCTTCATGATATAAAATTTTCAGTGCAGATGCTGATGTACGTCTGGCGAGGAGAATAAGACGTGACACAGCTGAAAAGGGTAGAGATATTGGCATGGTACTTGATCAGGTTGGCAAGATATATGGATATAGTATATTTACTAGCTGGAAGATGCAACATTTAAGTGCCTGTAATTTGTTGAACTTGGAAATTACTACTTCCGTATTACTTGCATTATCTGCAGACTGCTGTTTGGTTGCAATTTTTTTTTTTTTTTTTTTTTGGTTATTTTTGGGCCCTTCCATCAATCATCCATATTACTTATAAATTTGTTAAGATTCTGCAAAGCGGTTCCATTTGCTTCTGTAGCATAATGTTGGGTACCATCGGGCTTCATTTGCATGCAGTACTCAAAGTTTGTGAAGCCTGCTTTTGATGATTTTATACTTCCATCAAAGAAGTATGCTGATATTATCATTCCTCGGGGAGGAGACAATCATGTGGCTATAGATTTGATCGTTCAACATATATGGACTAAACTTGGTCAACATGATCTTTGTAAAGTATATCCCAATCTATACGTCATTCAATCAACTTTTCAGGTACTGTTTGTCTCCTGCTACCTTTATATGTAAACTATCTACATTTATCCCATGTTTTCCCATGGATATGTCATAAGATCATCTATCGTTGTTCTTTGTTTTTTGTTTTCCTTTCATATTGATCCTGGTCATTGTTATTTGTACCATCCAGATACGTGGTATGCATACACTCGTACGAGACGCTCAAACGACAAAACATGACTTTGTCTTTTATTCTGATCGGTTGATCCGCTTGGTAGGTTTTGTGGCTGTGAGATGTGTTTATTTGACAGTCATAGCTGCCAATTAATTTAGTAGAGCGATCACCATCTTTGTTTCAATTGAATAAAACTCCTGTATTTAGGTTGTTGAACATGGTCTTGGACATTTGCCATTTACAGAAAAGCAGGTGATCACTCCAACTGGTAAGCCACTATCATCATGTATCCTTGTGGCATTTCCTCAAGTTTCTCCTGTTGCTTGCATTCATGTGTTTCATTAAATTCCTGTGCTGTCAGAGGTTTTGGCATTTCCAGTTAGTTTGGCATGCTTCTTGATTCAAAGGTGACTGTGATGTGAAAAAGTCGTTTTTTGGACGAAAAAGAAAAAATTCAGTCATTATTCCCATCAGTGGGGCAGATTCTTCTTGATGGGAGGCACTAGTTAAATTTTGTCGAGAGAGAGAAACATAAATATTTGTCAATAGAGTGGTGAAATTCGACTTTTTGAGGGCACCTCACCTGAAACAGCTTGATAGAATTCAATTAGATCAGCCTTAGTTTCTCTAGTTTGCAACTCCAGCAGAGTAGAGTTCTCTCTTCCATAATATTGCCCCTTTAGAAGACTATCCCATTCTTCTTGTATTTTTAATTCAAATTCAAATCTAGGCTTCCTATTCCTCTCATCTCTTTTCACCTTTAGTTCACTCGACCTTTGTCCTTCTCATTTGGGATTTGTCCTCCCGAGTTATTTTGACATTTTTTTCTAAATTCTTACTTGCGTTAACTTCACAATTCACATGCAACAAATTTCATGTTGTTTGACGTTATTACTTACAAAAAGCATGCTTATATATAGGTTGACTTCTCTAATTATCAGCATTGGACTATCTGTAAGATTTACTTGTTAGACACTATTCATATATTTGGTAAAAAGACAAGTGATGGTTCTTCGAATGGACTTTAATGACTTGTAAGAAACTTTTTGAATTGTGTAACACCACCATCCAAATAATTCCAGAACATTTTTAAAAGAATGCTTCTTTTTCTTGAAATTTCAATGTTAAGATGTAACTTCATTAGTGGTTTGGTTGACATTTTTTTCTAAATTCTTACTTGCGTTAACTTCACAATTCACATGCAACAAATTTCATGTTGTTTGACGTTATTACTTACAAAAAGCATGCTTATATATAGGTTGACTTCTCTAATTATCAGCATTGGACTATCTGTAAGATTTACTTGTTAGACACTATTCATATATTTGGTAAAAAGACAAGTGATGGTTCTTCGAATGGACTTTAATGACTTGTAAGAAACTTTTTGAATTGTGTAACACCACCATCCAAATAATTCCAGAACATTTTTAAAAGAATGCTTCTTTTTCTTGAAATTTCAATGTTAAGATGTAACTTCATTAGTGGTTTGGTTGACATTTTTTTCTAAATTCTTACTTGCGTTAACTTCACAATTCACATGCAACAAATTTCATGTTGTTTGACGTTATTACTTACAAAAAGCATGCTTATATATAGGTTGACTTCTCTAATTATCAGCATTGGACTATCTGTAAGATTTACTTGTTAGACACTATTCATATATTTGGTAAAAAGACAAGTGATGGTTCTTCGAATGGACTTTAATGACTTGTAAGAAACTTTTTGAATTGTGTAACACCACCATCCAAATAATTCCAGAACATTTTTAAAAGAATGCTTCTTTTTCTTGAAATTTCAATGTTAAGATGTAACTTCATTAGTGGTTTGGTTGACATTTTTTTCTAAATTCTTACTTGCGTTAACTTCACAATTCACATGCAACAAATTTCATGTTGTTTGACGTTATTACTTACAAAAAGCATGCTTATATATAGGTTGACTTCTCTAATTATCAGCATTGGAATATCTGTAAGATTTACTTGTTAGACACTATTCATATATTTGGTAAAAAGACAAGTGATGGTTCTTCGAATGGACTTTAATGACTTGTAAGAAACTTTTTGAATTGTGTAACACCACCATCCAAATAATTCCAGAACATTTTTAAAAGAATGCTTCTTTTTCTTGAAATTTCAATGTTAAGATGTAACTTCATTAGTGGTTTGGTTGACATTTTTTTCTAAATTCTTACTTGCGTTAACTTCACAATTCACATGCAACAAATTTCATGTTGTTTGACGTTATTACTTACAAAAAGCATGCTTATATATAGGTTGACTTCTCTAATTATCAGCATTGGACTATCTGTAAGATTTACTTGTTAGACACTATTCATATATTTGGTAAAAAGACAAGTGATGGTTCTTCGAATGGACTTTAATGACTTGTAAGAAACTTTTTGAATTGTGTAACACCACCATCCAAATAATTCCAGAACATTTTTAAAAGAATGCTTCTTTTTCTTGAAATTTCAATGTTAAGATGTAACTTCATTAGTGGTTTGGCTTGAAATTATGGTCTCTCTCTCTCTCTCTCTCTCTCTCTCTCTCTCTCTCTCTCTCTCTCTCTCTCTCTCTCTCTCTCTCTCACACACATTTATTTTTTTTATTTCTTGCAGTGGGTATTGTCTATCTAAACTTGGTTTCTTTGTTATTTCAATACTCTTGCAAAAATCACATTTATCCAAAATTTCTCTGTTCAAATGCAGGATCTGTGTACACTGGTGTTGATTTTTGTAAGAGGTTATGTGGTGTCTCTGTAATTAGAAGGTACAAAGATTATTCTGACTTTCATCCCTCCCAGCCCCCATTTTTTCTTCTTCTTTCCCCTACTTTTTGGGTTTTTGTTGTGTGTGTGGGGAGTGGCGGAGGAATTTGAGAATTCTTTCTTGACGTCTCTATACGCTAGGATTTTGTTTACTTATGGGTCAATAATAAATGGTTCTTCTTGAAGTGAAAAACTATTCAATCTTTCACAGTGGAGAGAGCATGGAGAATGCCTTGAGAGCATGTTGCAAAGGTATCAAGATCGGAAAAATTCTCATTCACAGAGAAGGTGACAATGGTCAGCAGGTTAGTGAGCACTACATGTCCTCTTCAGTGTATCATATGTTGGTTTTCTTACTTCTAATTTATTTCCTTTCTTTTGCACTGCTTTGAATTTCTTGCAGCTGATTTATGAAAAACTGCCAAACGACATCTCAGATAGACATGTCTTGCTATTGGATCCTATTTTGGGCACGGGTTAGACTATTTACATAGTGGATAATTTGTTTTAGTATTTCCCATTCATATATTCATTTATAAACACACTAGTCTACTTATCAGGTTTGTGATGAATTACATTTCTTGTTTTCTTTTGGTTCTCATGTTCTTCAAGTGAGATCCATTTAGATAATTTTTTGGGCTAAACATTTGTGTATTCATTCGCTCATTGTAAATCTATCTTCAGGGAATTCAGCTGTTCAAGCTATTTCTTTACTTATAAAGAAGGGAGTACCCGAGTCCAACATCATATTCCTCAATCTCATCTCTGTAAGCTTAATGGCTTTAATGCAGCCTTTTTTTTTTTTTTTTGGTCATCTTCCGACATTATCTGTATAGATTTTGCTTGCTTCATGAAATTTTATCGTCATTTTTTATTAATATAGGCACCTCAAGGAGTACATGTGGTCTGCAAACATTTTCCTAGAATAAAGATTGTGACATCTGAGATTGAAATCGGTTTAAATGAAGACTACCGCGTTATCCCTGGCATGGGTGAGTTTGGTGACCGATACTTTGGCACAGACGATGATTGAACAACCAATACAGCAGAGAGATGAAGGCTCCAACCAATTCACTTCCCAATAGTTACTTAAAGAAAAGAACTGAATCGAACTGAACATTCTCGGTTTTGGAACAGTTTTTACTATACTAAAGCTGCTTTACCCATTTAAGCATGTGGGGAATATCATTCTTCTTAGTTTGAGATGTTATATACCATCTCATTTCTAGTTCATTTCGACTGCTATTACCAAACGATTCCTCACTTGTCGCTATGTTAACTACAAGATATATGCCAACTATGAGACTTTGTTTTTATGTATTTCGCGATAAAGGTAAAATCCATTCAAATGTGGTACGGGTTTTAAGCTTACGTACGTACTTGAATCCAAATGTAGAGTTCCGCACTATCTCCTATCTCAATACATTGATATCAACAAATATGGACGTAGGGCTCCAAAGAATTGCGAAGGTAACTGAAAAAATTACCTTTATGTAATAATTATTTATCCACTCGGTAAATGCATAGAAATTGAAGGTAAAAAATAAATGAAATTTGGTATTTTGTGAGAAGAAGCAATTAGTTTGGATTAGAATTTAGAGGGGAAGTAGGGGGGTGATATATTGATATTAATGGCTGTATAATTGCCATTTGGCAGTGAGAGTGATCACTCGTTCCTCTATCCGACTACGATAACCTTTGTCAGGCTAATCTTATGACACGTGTCACATGAAGAATATTGGAATATCCCATTGATCTGATCTCTATATAGATCAATGATTATTGTTTTTGCATATTCGTCTCCTTATCTTGTACATTTATACTATCCTCAGCCAGTAAACCATGTCTGCCTTCGTAGGAAAGTATGCTGGTACGTACCTTCTCTCTCCTCTCCATGCAAATATCTCTTTGCATGTCCATGCAAACAAATATTACTGCATGAAATTTGTCACCTCGTTTTAATTAATACTCCCTCCGTCCCAATTATATAGACCCTATTTTTTTTTTCACGCTGATTAAAATAGTATAGGAAAAATAAAAAATACAAATAATTTTCCTATCTTACCCTTATTTATTTTTACTTGTAAAAATAATGTTAATGAAAAATTTATTACTGCATAAAAACTATCAACAAAATACCCACTACTATTAATTGTTAATGTAAATAATTTAAAATATCAAGATTACATTGGATATATCTATGCAAATTAAATAAGGTTATAATAGTAAAAGAACAAAATTTTTACTATTCAATATAGAAAAAGGCCTATATATATGGGACATCCAAAAAAGGAAAAAGAGACTATATAATTGGGACGGAGGGAGTATAATTTATTTTTCTAATTATGTTTTTAGCATGCCTTTTTACTGTGTGATTTACATGCACAATTTTTATAAATGTAAAATTTAAAAGTATTACTCAACTGATTTTTATTTATTTTTAATAACTGATAGTATTTAATTAATAATATAATGTGATACCTATAATTGTAATTAAAAAAGAAAAAAAGTAACTTTGAATCAAAATCGACTTGCTTTAACTGAAACTCATGTATATATATCCAGATGAACTAATTAAGAATGCCAAGTACATTGCTACCCCGGGCAAGGGTATTCTGGCGGCCGACGAGAGTACCGGCACAATTGGCAAACGCCTAGCCAGTATCAGTGTCGAGAACATCGAGTCCAACCGCCAAGCACTTCGTGAACTCCTCTTCACCTCTCCCAATGCCCTCCCCTACCTCTCCGGTGTCATCCTCTTCGAGGAAACCCTTTACCAGAAAACCTCAGACGGCAAACCATTCGTCGAAGTTCTTCAAGAAAACAACGTCGTTCCCGGAATCAAAGTCGATAAGGGCACCGTTGAGTTAGCTGGGACTAATGGCGAGACCACCACCCAGGGGTTAGACTCTCTGGGAGCCCGATGCCAGCAGTATTATAAGGCTGGTGCGCGTTTCGCTAAGTGGCGTGCTGTCCTGAAAATTGGCCCCAATGAGCCATCGGAGCTGTCCATACAGCAGAATGCGCAGGGGTTGGCGCGCTATGCAATCATCTGTCAAGAGAATGGACTTGTGCCGATTGTTGAGCCGGAGATTCTAACTGATGGAAGCCATGATATCAAAAAATGTGCTGCTGTTACTGAAACTGTGCTTGCAGCAGTTTACAAGGCACTCAATGACCAGCATGTTCTTTTGGAAGGAACTCTTTTGAAGCCTAACATGGTCACACCTGGGTCTGATAGCCCCAAGGTATAAGGTTGCCTAGTTTCGAGTGAATCTTGTTTATGCATTATGTTCGTAAAGGCTCAAGGACGACTTTTTTGTGTACCCAAGGTTGACATCGACCTAGTTTTGATCAATCGCGACAGATTTAGGCAAATTCAAAGCCTTCAAGCCAAATTCCTTCATTCAGAGGGATATTCTTGTCGAATTAACGAGTCATAATTCTTTAATATCCATGCAAATCAATGACTTGTGTCCTACATATATATACAGGTCACACCAGAAGTGATTGCTGAATACACAGTTGCAGCCCTGCGCCGGACTGTACCACCAGCAGTGCCCGGGATTGTGTTTCTCTCCGGTGGACAAAGTGAGGAAGAGGCGACAGTAAACTTAAACGCGATGAACAAGCTGGAAGTGCTGAAGCCATGGACACTGTCCTTCTCATTTGGACGAGCCTTGCAACAAAGTACTCTCAAAACATGGACTGGAAAGAAGGAAAATGTTGGCAAAGCTCAAGAGGTATTCTTGGGAAGGTGCAAGGCTAATTCTGAAGCAACAATTGGAAAGTACACTGGGGGAAGCGCTGGAGAAATGGCTTCTGAAAGTTTGTATGTCAAGGAATACAACTATTAGGCCTTCTGTATATAACTGAATTCTTGTATTTTGCATTCTTAACAAGCTTATTTTCAATTTTTCAGTACATATATAATTTCTAGATGTCTGTTCTGATATAATGCAATTCATCAAATTTCAAGCATTTTCTGGGATTTAACTCTCCTCAATATGTTTTCTTTCGATATTTTCAAAGTTCTTTTGAATTATTATTATTTTTTTTAACAATTTACTGACACAGAGGTAAATTAGGGCTTGTTCGGTAGAGTTTTTTTTTTGGGGGGGGGGGGGGTGGGAATGAGTTTTTTTAATTATTTTTTGACTTTTCAAATTTTTTAGTAGTGTAAAAAAGGTTAAAAAGTCAAAAATTGTAGAAAAAAAATGGGGTTTTTTGGAGAAATGGCAGCCAAACAAGCACTTAACATCAAGTTTACTGATTGGTATTGGAATTTAGAAACTCGGGGGAGAATCGAAATAGACAACGTTCAGACTGGTTCTGGGGATGTCGAACGTTGGATTATCGCCAGGAAGATTATCATTTATCAAAGTAGTTATTCCGAAGAAGATGAGAAAAAGGCTATATGGCAGATCTGGACTCCAGATTCTGTTGGTTCCAGCCTCCAGGCTTGCTTTGATATGATAATCTGATGGACATGTGATGGGACTCTTGATTTTGGGGAGGCCGCAGTAAGCATGTTTTCATGAAAATCCTATGTACGAAGTTATGAGAAGGGAAATGAACATTTATTGATGGGTAAAGGAAGGTATTGATAAGTTAATGGAGGCCTATTTGAATATTTAAAAGGGTGGTTACTGTTGTGCAATTTAAATTTCGAAAGTGGACGAATTGTTTACAAGTAATATAATGATGAATGAAGTATCGAACCCACGAGGACTAGATATTAATTTAACCAATTAATTTAACAATTTAAACTTTAACAATATAAAAGAAACACAGATTTGTTGATGATTTTAAAACTAATGTAATTTAATCTAAACTATCGAACAATTAAAGTAAATTTATGAGAATGAATTCAAGATTTACTAATACTAGGATTTGCGAATCTACCAACACTTTTCTTAATCGAATATCCGTTTAACCGTTTTAGCTTATAATTACCATAGATTGAAAATCGGCGTTCCTAAATTAATCAAAAGCCTCTCTCGATGGTCAATCAATTCTATATGTTATGCGAACTTCATTATCTCTAATTAAGATTCGAACATAAACACATGCATTAAAATCTCAAGAACACCTAAATGGATTTCATAAAGTATAATAGTAATCTCTATCTATTATTGGACCCTATGTTATTCAATACCACGTGCTTAATCTATATTGAATCTCTCGACTTCAATATAAATCACAATATATTCTAATGGTGATCAGACATTAAAATAATAGAAAAACTGCATAATGAATAATCAACCCAAGAAGTAATTAACTACTAAAACGGAAAAACTTCTAATTAATTAAAAATCACGAGATTTCATCGTTCATCCTAGAAAAAGTAAATTAGCCGGACATGATTTCGTCAATTATGACAATAATTGACTTCATCATGATCCGGCGAAAGAAAAAGAAGAAGAAATAAATACAACCCGTGACTCCGGCTGAAGAATCTTCAATCCCGTGCCTTGATCTTTGATTCTCTTCTTGTATCTTGTTCCCAAAATTCGTCTCCCCTTTTCTGGCTATTATCTGTCTTATTTATATTGTTCTCCAACTCTCTAAGACGTGTGTTTAAGTTGTTGTTTTATCTTGGAGTTGTAGAGTTCTAATCCCATCAGAAAACTGCCAAAACTGGTGCCCGTTTCTTCTGTTTGCGCTCTTTTCCGTCTTTTCGTCAGATTAACACTTGAATTTGATTATTTCCTAAAATGATAAGAAAGCAACATACAATTAAACTGAAAACAACTAAAAGTACTCATAATCATCTCTTTTTGTGAGCCTAGATAAGTACAAAATTGTACTTATCAGTTACATTCACAATACAATTTGTTATAAGTTTATTTGCACAAATAGTCTCTAACTTTTGCACTTGCTGCAGGTTGAGGACTTATCTTTTCATTTTTGGCAGTTTAACCTCTATTTCAAATGTTTTTGGCAGCAATAGTCCTTTTCAACAATTTCCATCTAAATGACCGTGAAATTTGATGGTGGAAGTTTTTTTTATTTAAAAAAGGCTTATTTGCACAAATGGTCCTTGACTTTTGTAAAGAAAAATTTGCAGCAAAAGTCTCTAATATTTTAGAAAGTGTTGAAAAGTCTCATAACCTTCTAATCCTAACACATGTAACCCTAAACTTTTTTGACAATTTTACCCCTACTTAAATAAATTAAAAATAACTTACAAACCTTTTCAAAAATACAAATAAGTCCTAAATCTTTTTATTTTTTACAGATTTATACTTAAAATAATAAAAAGTATGTTATCAATTCCCAAAACTTTTAATTTTGTTCACCAAAATGATATTTAAAATATGTTTGATTAAAATAAGATTTTTTAGTAAAAGTGATTAAAAAATTGTGGGACCATAAAATGTGTGGTTAAAATTAATTGTTGACTTTGACTTTAACTTTTTAACAAAATCAAAATTGAAAACAAACAGGCTCTTATAGTCTCTACAGATTTTGTCCAATGGTCTATTAATTAACAAAAAAATTATACCCATGATCAAAATTTGACCAATTTAAAATTTTAATTTAGTTTTCATATCAATTACTAGAGGTGGCAAAATGGGTCAGCTTAGATAGCCCGGTCTCTAGGCTGGGCTGGTCCAATAAAAAGTTGATCAAATAAAAATTAGGTCAATTTAGTCCGGTATAACTAGCCAACCAGGCTGGCCCGATAATTTTTTTTTGTCCAAGTCCCTACCCTGGCAGCCACATTTCACGGGGAGGGAGGGGAGGGGAGGGGAGGGGAGGGGAGGGGTGGGGTGTTTGAAGTGTGGGATAGAGACTTGGGCAAAAAAAAATTATCGGGTCAGCCCAGTTGACTAGTTGTATCGGACTAAATTGACCTAATTTTTATTTAATCAATTTTTTATTGGACCAGTCCAGCCCAGAGACCGAGCTATCTGTGCTGGTCCATTTTGCCACCTTTAGTAATTGATATGAAAAATAAATTAAAATTTTAAATTGGTCAAATTTTGATCATGGGTATAATTTTTTTGTTAATTAATAGACCACTGGACAAAATCTATAGAGACTATAAGAGCCTGTTTGTTTTCAATTTTGATTCTGTTAAAAAGCTAAAGTCAAAGTCAACAATTAATTTTAACCACACATTTTATGGTTCCACAATTTTTCAATCATTTTTACTAAAAAATCTGATTTTAATCAAACACATTTTAAATATCATTTTGGTGAACAAAATTAAAAGTTTTGGGACTTGATAACACACTTTTTATTATTTTAAGTGTAAATCTGTAAAAAAAAAAAAGATTTAGGACTTATGTGTATTTTTTGAAAAGGTTTGTAAGTTATTTTTAATTTATTTAAGTTAGGGGTAAAATTGTCAAAAAAGTTTAGGGTCATATGTGTTATGATTAGAAGGTTATGGGACTTTTCAACACTTTCTAAAATATTAGGGACTTTTGCTGCAAATTTTTCTTTACAAAAGTCAGGGACCATTTGTGCAAATAAGCCTTTTTTAAATAAAAAAACTTCCACCGTCAAATTTCACGGTCATTTGGATGGAAATTGTTGAAAAGGACCATTGCTGCCAAAAATATTTGAAATAGGGGCTAAATTGCTAAAAATGAAAAGATAGGCCATCAACCCGCAGTAAGTGCAAAAGTCAGGGACCATTTGTGCAAATAAGCCATTTGTTATAAGCGGTAATGATCTCCTCCCCATGGTGAGAAGGAGATATAAAACCTACATGACACATGTCATGTGGGCATTAGAGAGAATAAAAAGTGATTGACATTTTGTCAATCACTTATCCAATACCCACATGACATGTGTCATGTGGGTTTTATAACTATCATTACCGATATTATAAGTGCACTACATTTTAATTGTGCTTAAGATCCTCAACTTTTGTTTTGTTCTTAACTTTTTGACATCGAATTCTTGTTTTCAACTTTCATTAATTAGCACATTTCATCATTAATAATAATTTATATCGAGATATTTTATTTACGTGTTTTGAGAAAAAATATTTTATCATATTTTTGTATCTATTGTTTTTTTAAACATATAACAGACAAATAAGTCTTTTTATGAATTCTCAACAAATATTTTAGAAAGAAACCGTTATCAAACATAAGATGTGCTAATTAATGAAAAATTGAGGATAAAAATGTGATATATAAAAAGTTGAGGATATGAGTGCTATGATATTCATAGATTAATGATGTTAAAAGTGAAGTCGACTAAGAGCATCGGATTCTAATTTTTACACTTATGTCACTGTTTTTTTATCATATTCTCATCCTATAAATTTGTGCAATCTTATATTGTCTTTGATAATGATTTCTGTACAAAAAAATTAATTATGAGAACGTAAAAATATTTTTTTGCCTCTCGTATTTTTAAATAAATAAAATAAATAACAATTATAAAAATTTAACAAAATTTGTTCTTCATTTCAATGCACATTAATAAAATATTTGAACAAAAATTGTCATTAAAATAATAAAAATGCAACAAAAAATTTAGACACATAAATACTAAAACATTAAAAATTGAGAGACCTTCATTGCAATTAAATTGGAAAGCTCCTAGGTTCCCTCCATTATAAGCGTTCTTAAAAATTGGGAAACCTTCATTGCCAGTCCAGAAGCGTTGTTCCCACCAACAGCCAAGCACCAAAGACGCAAGTCGCATAAAATTCTCAAGACAAGATTGCTATGCACTAGAAAATACTGACATAGTGACAAAATTTAGCTACAGAATCTTTTTTAAAAAGATGATTAGGAAATTTTCCATTGCAATATGCCAGGAAAATAAAAAGACCTAAATGCCAAGTTTCGGCCAAATGAACAAGGTCAGAATCTTCAATGTTCATTCCACATTTTTTGTTTGTAAAAGAGCATAGAGGATACCAAATGTAAAACAATGAAGAATACAATTCTTTCACATTATAAGAGTTCCACTCTTCTTCCTACAAATCCCTCCACACACCCCCCCCCCCCCCCCCCCCCCCTTCCCACCCACACTCTCCAAAACAGAAGCCCCTTCAATGTTAAACCCAGGATTCTTTTAAGTTGAACTGCAAGAATTTCTTTTGCAGTTGTGATCAAACAATAAATGTTTTTGATGCACACAAGTCACAAAATCAATAATGACCTACAATGTTACATAAAATCATCTTCAGCCCCCAAAAAGAAATCCAGCAGCTTGTTCTTCATTACCATCAAAAAACTTCAAAGCTTGAATCACTTGTTCTCTTCCAAATCCTAGCTCAACAAGCTTTGCAACTTTTGCTTCAAAATCAGGTCCCTGCATACAAATCACTCAGTACGAAATTCTAGTTCCACATAACTGAACTACAAGTCTTATCGCGGTTCAAGTTATACTAAAGTAATACATTTCACCAAGTCCAAGGGTAAGAATAAATGAGGTAAAATTCATTAAACAACGAACGATTTTGATAAAATATTGAACAAATTAGCAATGAATTTGCCATGGTAGAACTAGCATAAAGTGGAAAACATTTCTAACTAAAATCTACCTGTGCAGCATTCCCGCCAGTGCTTCCAGCGGCTGAAGTTAAAAGGATAACAATTAGTTAGAGACTCCATTGGCAGCAAGCAGAGCAAGAAATCAGAACGAAAAGTTGATAAACGCAACAACTAAGAATGATAATAATATAGTAATTATAATTATAAGAACTCCACGGATTGACTCCATTATATTTTATTTTTACGTCAAATCAAACAGCAATATAGGCTTCAAAAAATTGTGTTGAAACAGCCTACAATGCATGACATAATAAAACAGGAGATTTCCGAAATTTCAAACTGACCAGAAGGTCTCCCTGTCAGGGTATTGATGTTCTCTTTAGATACAGATGTTGCCTGAAAATCAGAAAACAGAAGTGAGATTATCTGGAGGAAGTTTACAT
This sequence comes from Forsythia viridissima, assembly GCA_030279155.1. Lineage (NCBI taxonomy): Eukaryota > Viridiplantae > Streptophyta > Magnoliopsida > Lamiales > Oleaceae > Forsythia > Forsythia viridissima. The sequence goes on from CM059033.1 coordinate 3,777,779, forward strand.
CTGCATGAGTAAATGTGCTCCCTTTGTAAACAAAATAGCCAAAATAATATACTCCCTACGTCCCACAAAGATAGACTCATTTTCCTTATTTATCTATCCCAAATTATAAGCCACTTACTTTATAGAGGGTGTATTAAATTTTTCATTTTCCTAATATACCCTTATTTAATTTACATTGTTATCAACTCAAAACAAGCATTTAAATTTATTAGATTTATTAATGACTAATATTAAATAGGGGTATAATAGAAAAAGTGTGAAAAATTTATAGTTTCAATTACATTAAATGGAATTTCTTAATCAGTGTGGAAAAAAAACGAGTCTATCTTTATGGGACGGAGGGAGTACTTCACAAACATCCTTTAACAAAATATCTAGGGGTATAAAAATATCAAATTATTGAGGGAGAATTATGTCTTTTCACCAGATTGTGTGTAGAGAGAAACTACTATAAAGGAGCACCTGAGATATGTATTTATTATTGCATCACTAACAATAAGGAAAAGGATCTTCCATCCCAGCTAAATTTAATTTAATTGTTTTAAACTCACTTGAGGTGGACCAGTTAGACAAGTGCGTCCAATAACCAAATTCTTATCTGGTTAAGATTACAGGTTGTAACTGCTATAGTCAAGAACCACACAAACCCAGTGAAAACAGGTCCCCTGGTCTGGATGAACCAGATTGAAATGGCTCCAACCTTCTTTCCCATTCCAGCTTATATTTTATTTTTATTAGAAGGGGCAGGGAGGGAAAAAAAGACTGAAAATGGCTCCTACTAGGGTGGACTGGGGATTTATTGCCCACAGCCCAGACCCACCACCCCACACCTTTTAGTTCTTTAATCGCATTTCTACATATGCATAAACAATTATTGGGTACAATTCAGAAATCAAGAGCATACGTTGATGATAGTTTGTGCAAACCATTGAAAGATCGATTTTCTATTGTTCATCATTCCTCCAAAGATATACTATGTAGTCTTCCTTTCATTGAACTAGATAGTCTAATTTGATTGGTTAGGATGATTTTTTTTTATTTTTTTGGGTGATATTGATGCTGAGGATTTTTCTTATCCATTTCAGATTACATCGAAAATAGAAGAGAATGATGATGTAATGGTGACATCGTCTGGTATGCCTAACCTGGTTCACCTGGTCCATCAAACCAGTCTACCAGCGAACAACTAACAAACTGAACAAAAAGCCCCAGATTTAATAAATGGTCCAGGTTTATAAGGTTAGCTTAACAGAGATAACTGAACAAAAAGCCCCAGATTGTATCTGTGTCATATAAAGCAAGGCTATTTCCAACTTGAGAGTTTTTAGGTAAGCTTTCATAATGCATTTTCTCCTACTAGAGAAAAGTGTTTATCATACTCACTTATGCAGAGAAATTTGCAATTTGGATCTCTAGCAAAGATCTTCACCTTAATATTAATTAATGTATGAGTTATTTATGCAAGCCCCTTCCGATTCAACATGAGGGGGGATGCATTGAAAGACGAAAATAACAGAACAAAGAGATGCATAAGATCAGACAGTGGAAAGACGGTGATGAGCAACATCCTTACTTGTGCTCCAGAGCTAGATGCTTCCTTGGTGAACCTCTCTTCATCAAATAGATTAGATGGAAGGTCCTTTTCTGGAATTTCCAAAAAAGATTGAATTAAGATTACTTAAAACTCAAATTCTATACAATTGGTGCACATCGGGAAACTTTATCATCAGTGTAAAGTCAGTGTCATTAAAAAAGATAAACAAGAGATAACTAGATCAACCTGCCAGAAAAGGCACAGAAACCTCTCCTCCACCAACTCTCAAGACATTCTCCTTTAGATCAATTATGCACTATAAATTGCAGTAATGTAAGCAAATCATTATGAAATTTGAATTCAAACCAATTAAAAGAGAAAATTTAAATATGAAAAGGCTACCTGGTGCTTGCGAAGCATATCCAATCCAAAAAGAAACTCCATGTTGGGAGAATCCAGGACAGTGAAGGAACACGGGTAAAATATATTCCCAATCTACCATATAATGAAAACAAACACATCAAAGTAACAGGAATGCCATGTGTAACAAGGCATAAGCAGGGGGAGGGGAAGAAAATGAAAATGGTTTTAAAACATGGAAGAAAAAAATCCCTAATCCATCAAACTGAGAATAGCAATGTATTACATGCATACCTTGATGGGAGCAACATGTATCCGACCAATTATCTCAGATTGACCAACTCCTTGAGCAATACCCCTATACCGTGTATCTAAAAGCCTCGACAACCTGAAGGAAGAAAAATGGTGAACGATCAATAATAAATTTCCATTCGAAAGTACCAATACCCTGGTTTACTAAAGAACCGGTTAATTCCACAATAGGGAACGGGAGAAAAAAAAGGATCTCATACCCACAACGCTCGGCACAGCTTTTAGATATAATTGTTGACTGAGCTCCACTATCAACAAAGGCCTAAACAAGGACGGGTGACATATTTACCTCAATTGAAGCAAGAGAATATAGGATAATAAGGAGATCACACATGACACAAGGGACTTTATAAATAATCAATAATGTGCAACATTTCTTACTATAAATGCCCGCTCAAAGTGACTTGACTGTAATGCAAGAACTTTGTAAAGTCACGTGCTCACAAAAAACAACCATTGAGTTCTCAAGTAAATCAAGATGCAACACACATACAAGACAGTGTAATTGCGTGTCAGGAGATAAAAATGCGTCTTAAATGACCATAAAAAAAAAGATCCCCATCTCAATGCTTCGAGTATTTTAGATTTGTCCATTTATCTAATGGGAATGACTAAATACAGCCCAATAAGCCTATCCATGTCTTATTCAAGAGCACTTCAGAAATTTTAAAATTTCCAAAGATCCTCTAAGAAACCCACGGTACCTGTGGCTATAATGCTCTCTTTCTATCCCTTCCCCTTCTCAATTGCTTTTTTCCCCTCCATCTAATTAAAAAAGGTCAATTGGTCCTTGATTGGACTTTGAATACTTGTTATAATTTGTCACAATCAGAAGGCCTGTAACACACCTTCAGGAGACACTTCTTTGCATATGCAATTTATTATAATGATGAATCATTGGGGGATTTCCAAAGGCCAAGTGGACACACTCTTCATCTTCATCCTTTCTTCCTCCCAACATCAACACCACAATCCCCTTTCTCTTTGAAATTCAAATAATGATTTAACTAATGTAAAACTGGTGTACATGTGGACACGTATTCCAGCAAAAGCATCATAATGTCAAGATTTCTGCCATCATCTAACAAAATGATCAATGTATCCTGAACAGAAATATAACAGCGACGCTAGAGCAGCAGGAAAACACCAGCAAGAAAAGAGCCTTAATAAATAGAATGATCGACAAAATTCAGCAATGCATGGTGCCTAAGGGCGTAGTCTGCTTGGAAAGGTACTTGCAAAATTGTAATGACTCAAATAACAATTTTCGGTTAATGCCCCCAAACTTGGTGTGAATTTTTAGCTGCTTGGTTTCTATTTATGAGGTTTTCCCATCTTTCTTTCTTGGGGTGGCAGGCAGGGGCGGATTTACAATGTGACAAGACCCAGCGTCTGCTCGTGCTGGAATTTCGCGAAAAAATGGTGCTGGTTATCATCTATGACTATATTTTATCATGTTAATAAATGATTATCGTTTTGTTGACACGCATTTTCAGAGCTCAAAAAGGAAAAAAAGGAAAGGTTTCATTCGAGGAAGGTAGGTTATTTAAACTACCAAATTTGTAGTTCTTGTTCGTTCCCATTTTGACTAAGATACTTTAACTAAGACACTGTAATTGGTCATCAAACAGGAATTAACTTCAACTCGCATGACTTTTCATGAACAGAGTGCTTGGAGCCACAACGTGAAGAGAATGAAGATAAATCTTTTAGCTTATGAAACTTGAATGGTTATTTTACCTGGTACTATTATCACATTATACTCTTTCTTATTCTCATTTTGCAGTTGAATCTAAACCTACAGTCCACGAGTATTTTGGGTGCAACAACTGAACATTATTTTCACAAGCATCGGCTGTTAACCAGTCATTATTTTTACATTATTTTTTCACAAGCATCGGCCGTTAACTAGTCGATGTCCGTCCTAGTTGAACTTCCACCCTAAATTCGTCACTGGTGGCAAGGCTGATAGTAGATGAAAGAACAGTAAGGAAGTGCAAGTCACATTGTTTACCAATCCAGTACCTTCAAGGGAACACCATTAACTTCCATGTCAACATACAACATTACCTGAAAAAAGTGTAAAAATTCTAAGTTTGTGTTAAGAAACAACAAAGATAAACGGTCAAGCTAGCATTTATACATACCACCCTTGCAAAAGCTTCAGGATTGTATTCTAGGGCAGCAGCCCAGTTCTCATCGATTCCTTTCTGCAGAACAAAATAGCAATTCATGAAACCCCAGTAAATATCAAAGTGAACAAAATTGGTAAAAAGGATAGTTTAATCAGAAAAAATATATATATGAACAGAAGCAATAAATTAGACAGTACTGATTAGTTACATCATTCCTAATTTTGAACAAAGATCACTAGTCCAGAAAATGAAATTTTTTCAGGTATCATATATCACCAAGATACTATGCTAGCAGTTGATAAACATAAAATGATCGTCATAAATATTCATAATCCGTTGGCAGAGATCATACATATGCAAATCAACTCTCCTGGTAATAACAAACAAATCCCACTTAGTCACAACCGCAAATCATTTAGAAGGTGAACTTTTGTTAGTTAGCATCAAACATTCTAGAGAAATGCTGGCATGCAAATCTATAATAAGCAAGAAATTCTTAGGTCTACTCCTGAAAATGACCTAACAGACGACACGGAGGAAACCAACCTGGCGAATAGCAGCTTCAATTTTCTTTTGTGCCTCCACATCAAATGGGTCTGCATAAAGTAAAGCCTGCATTGCAAAGACACAAACCCATGTGTATAGGTCTCTTAAATAAAACTTGCAAATAAACTATATCAATAAGCAAACAGGTTTAGATCACAGCAATTCAAATTGTTCCAGGGGATGGTTTTTCCGCAAGACATTTAACGTCTCCTTCATAATCACCCGACCTACAAAAGCAGAAAGGCCCTAAAGCACTGTAATGAAGTCCTTGAGAAAGTAAATCTCCGTGAAGGGCCTTAAGATGCAAATGCATGTCCCCTTCCTTCCCACCCAAAACAAGGGTATTCTTGCAGACCCCTACTTACCCCATGAGATGGGAAACACAGGCCTCAACTGTATGAAATATTGAAAACAAAAACTGAATACAATCCCTCTTTTTATGAATAACCTATATACAAAATTTTGGTCTTCTGGCAACTAAATAGCAGAATAAAAGAAAGGATAAATTTTCTTGAGGCTTAAAAAAAGGAATATTGATTTGTCACTGGGAGCTAGTACGAAATTCAAGGATCAGCTAATGACATTGTGTAAATATCATGACATGAGCCCCTAAAGCACCTCCTGGAAAATTTTGTCACAACTGATAACAGAGTTCTGATAAATTAAAAGTTAATCCAATGCATATTAGAAACCCCCACAAAGAAATCAATAATGAACTGTTACCGGTAAAGGACACTAACCATTTCCTCTTCTTGTTGACGCCGTAATTCACCTCTCTGGCGATTACGCGAGCGTAAAATGTCTTGTAGCCTATTGAGATCATTTCCAAGGATAGCTTGTGCCAACTCGGGATCACTCTGAAAGTTCAAATAGCACGTACAAGCTCAATAAATCCTCAGACTCGGGAATATTTAACTTTACAAACATGGCATTGCAATTAGCAAAATCAGAGTTAAATCATCAGAAATCAACATCTTTAAGCAGAGACTAGTTGAACAGTTGTAGAAAGACTTGATACATGACAGCAATAACCAATATTCAAATTTGTTGGGACTGACTTTGAACCTTTGACAATATTAACTGCTTATATATCTGGAGCATGCTGATTTTGACACGGGCATAAAAAGGTAAATGAAAAGCAATTCAAATAGAGGCTACAAAAGAATTTCAGTTAAGCCCATCACAATAACAATTTTCTATCACTATATATCAAAATTGTTACTCAAAACAAAAATAAGATTCATTTTTTCCAGGTAGAGAATTCTCCAAACTAGATTCATTTTTTCCAGGTAGAGAATTCTCCAAACTGACATGTAACAGAGCCTTTAGAGTTATTTTTCAAAGTTTTCGTTCATATAAAAGCTTTCTGTTTCCGATCAATGAAAAGTACAAAATGGAGAATTTTGCCCGCCTTCTTGCACAAAGAATAACAAGATGACAACTGCACACAAAATCCATTTATTAGAAACAAAACAAAAAAAAAAAAAACAGAACTATGTTAACTCATCGAATCATTTTTAAATCAGCTAATAGCAGCAAGTTTCCACCAATTCTTAAAGAAAAAATAAACCAGAAAATGCTTCTACCCTGAGAAAAAAAGGGCAGTTAAAAGGCCCGATCACACTCTACCTGGAACAGCTGGGCCATCACATTAGAATCATTACGTAACTGCTGCTGCAAAGCTGAGGGGTTCACTGCAGAACCATCTGGATTGAATCCTGCCTCATTCGGGGATGCTCTACAATAGGTTAAAAGTCACACTATTTAGAATGAGAAGGCATTGCAGCAATTTTTGGAATATTTTTCTAGACCAAAAGGAAAAGTAAAGAAAAAGACACTTTAACATTGTACCACACAAATAAGTACAGTTGGATAGTACATATTCGTCAATTATGGCTTGTTGAAAGGTGGCCAACGAGTCCTATTTGGCGTCATAATTCTTATGTTTTTCCCAATTCTGCAATCTTTATTAATAGAAGTACCAAATATTGAATATGTGGCAGAAAATTATTACGACTACACGAACCTAGCACCAGTAGATGAAGCATTTGAGACCATCATCACCAAATCCCCATCACTAACACCAAGAGCACCCAATTTCTCAGCATTCCTCATCTCCTTTCCGTTATATAGCAGCTGCTGCTGCTGCAGTGGCACTTGTGTCTGCCCGTTCAATTTTACAAACACAAAAATATATATTAATCCCCAGTATATTTATCCACAAAAAATAAAAATGCACAAAACAAAAGATCTAACCTCTACTTCAAGAAGAGCTTTTAAGTTCTCAACCTGTAATGAGTATTTAAATCGGACATTATCATCATTGAAAAAAAAATTTCCACCACGCAATTACATAAATATTAGGGTTTAAAGGTAAGAATGATTTACAGATTCGTCGCGATCGACGTCTAGAGTGAGGATTTTTTCGTCGGCTGTCATTACAGTGATCTTCATCTTCTCCGATTAGCTTTGATCTGTTCAATTTTCCTCGATAAATGAGATTTGTGCGATATTATTTGTAATATGGAATTGAAAATAATATAAATACAATAGGCTTTTGGTTTTTTCTTTTTCCACTGTTTTCTTACTGCCAAAGTTATCTTCTGTTGACCAAGAGCATCTCCAATCTATTCTATCATTGCCATCAAATTCGCACAAATATTAGAAGATTTTTTTATCTATACAGTATTAATGTCCAGTCGATTCTTCATTACATAAAATATATTCCTATATATATGAATTTTATTTTATTAAAATAAATACTATATTATATTTAAATATTACTGAATCAGCATGTCTAATAGAACGACTGAGACTAGATAAAATATTGGACATTTTCTTTATTTTTTTGTCATCTCGACTTGAAATGATGTCTAACAAGTTGTTTTGGAAAAAAATAAATTTAAACATTATTTATTTTAGTTACTTAGGCCATAAATTTTTTTTCAATCCATGATTACAATATAGACTTTTGCGAGGAATTTGTTTAAAAATTTGCTTGAGTTTCCGAGCACACGAGTTTTTCAAAGAATCTGTATTTGGGGTTTTTTGTAATGAAATCGATTTTGAGTGTTTATCTGATTTTAGATAGTTTTTAGTAGCGTTTTTTAAAATAGTTTAATTCATATTTGAGAGTTTATTATTCATTAGTTGTGAAAATTATTTAAAAGAAATAAATTTTACATATATGCCTATATATTAAATAATATATGTGTAAGCAATTTAGAATAAATGTATATGTCAGTTTTTATATTTAATATGGTGAGTTCTGATCTCCTATCCATAGGTGGACAGGAATTCTTGCGAATTATTGCCCACATGCTGACTATGGTGAGTCCTGATCTCCTATTTACAGGTGGACAGAAATTCTTGCCCACATGCTGACAAGAAACTCTTGCCCCCAAGGGGCAAGAGATCAAGTCCGTTAATATGGTTTTACACACTTTACCCACACGTTTTCTATTGTATATGAAATAACCTTTGGACTATTTTTTTTTTCCTTTCAAATGGCAAGATGTGCATTTGGAGACAAGAAGAAGAAAAAAGTATGCATTTTTAGATTTAAAGTAAATTTTAAAATAATTATTTTAGATATGGTAAAATTGAAAAAAAAAAAAAAGTTGAAAAACGACAAAATACCACATATGAGAAGTTGAGAATTACCACCCAAATTACACCGCACTAGTTTTTGGTAGTGTTTAAATCGTCAAAAACTAGTGCCATAAAAAACTAATAGGTATCAATTTTCTCAATCTCTCGTAATGGTGCCACCCGAAACCAATCAAAACCAATTAAAAAAAAAAAACTCCTTAACGAACCTTAAGGTTTGTTTGATTTTATTTAACATTTTGTTAAAAAATTAAAGTCAAAGTGAATAATTAATTTTAACCTCACATTTTTTTGGATATACAATTTTTCAACTGTACATTTTATCAACTTTTATAAAATTTTGCTAAAAATTGATTTTTAACAAAAATCAAAGGAACACTAAAAGAATTGGGCTTTATTTTGTTAGGAGATTCTCGATTCAAAGAATTACTTGTTTAATTAATTTAAAATATTTTTTTTTAGTATAATATATCTCAATATTTTTATTGTGAATTTCAATTTGATCTTGAGTCACTCAAATTGATATGTTAATCGATCATTGACTATTATTTTCATTATACAGTACTTTGAAAAGTCGCTCAAATATTTTTCTAATCTTCTTATATGGTAAATAGAAGAGATGATAGGATCGAGATTTAGATTCATCAATAATGTGTTGATAGCTAAGAAATGACAAGGCGGAATCGCTGGATTGACGTTGGAGTGAAAAGATGTGAGGATGATAGTAATAAAATGTTTGGGGGAAAATGATATTATAGAAGAAAGTAGTTTTTAATTTTGAAATGATATGAAATTACTTTTAGTGAAATATGTACTTTTGGTCTCTAACTTTTACGGTTTGTTAATAATCTATCAACAACCAATTTTTATTACATTAAATATTCCTGACCTTTGCACTTTTTGAAAATTATGGAATTTCATTTGCAATTATTTTTTTATTTTTTGTTGTTTTGAACTTTTTCTATTTTTATTTATTTAAAGAAGATAGCAAATCCGTCCAAATATGTCAATTGGGACGTGGTTTGCAACAAACTGCAAAGGTTGAGGATGTCTGATACTATAAAAATTAATTGATAGTAGATTAGTAACAAACTGCAAAAATTGAAGACTAAAAGTGTAAACTTCTATTACTTCTATTATGTTTGAATTGGGGCCTTTGGCCCATTCCTTTACAAAATTTCTGAACTCTCCTTAAGTTTGTGGTGCTTAATGGCTTCTCTCAAGTTTTAAGATACGCCTCGTGAGTAGGAGCGAATCCAGAAATTTTTAGAGATATAATTGTTATTGAAAAAAAAATTACACTTTAAGATTGGACTGTTATTAAAAAAAAAAATTTTTACACTAATTTTTTTAAACTATAAAAAACGATTTTTTTGCCCAATCCTACCCCCCCTAAATCCGCTCCTGCATGTGAGTGTTTTATAAAAAGTATATTCAAGTGAAAAAATAGGTTAGTATTTTATTACCGAGCTATATGAAACTCAATATTTTTCATTGTTATAATAAATATGGGAACTTAATCAAGAAAAAGTTTGTTGACCTTCAAAATGGCTGCCAACAGAACCCCGCACCTCTTCTTCCTACGTGAAATTTTCCTACGCACTTGGACCACCACGTGGTTTAGTCAGCCACGTAAATGTACCTGGAACCGAGTAGGTATGATGTTTGTATGTGAGAGGCACATATTATGGTAGAGGTGGTGGCTTGAGGGCCCCCTAACTAACAATTTCCTAAGTGATTATGAACACTCTAGTTAATTAGCATAGATGATTTGTGTGTTTCTTTGTGTGAGTTTATATTTCATCATCATTTTCTTGTGGGAATGAACTTGATATTTATAGGTGAATTCCATTTGGTCGACGACCCTTCGTGTGTGACACGTGGCTCAATCTGAAAGGGTCTTAGTGTCACATCCTGAACGTCATATCAGCGGTTGTAATGGAGAGGTTTCTTTCAGCCACATGCTAATGAGCTAGGATTGCGACAGGCCGTCTTGGCAGGTTGTCCTATCACTATTTATCGTTTCAAACGAGGCTTCATTCACCCTCCTCGGCTACAAGAATCGGCTCTTCCCAAATCTCTTAGGCCACGTGGAGTGCGTTGTGTCTTCATAAACCCCCTCGGACAAAAGGTTGGAGGACTTAAGACTCCATGTGGGATTGGGGCGTAACAAAGTTAGTATAATTAATATCTTTGTAATTTTATTACAAGTTAACATGTATTGTCCTCTAACTTTTTGTTTTCTTTTTACATTTTATTAAAGGGTTAATTACACTAATGATCCTCATTCTTTCAGGTTTGCAACGATTTCATCTTCATTCAATTTTTTTAGCAGATATCATCATCATCCTTTCATTTATTCACACAGATGATTTCCAAATCACTATTTTAACAATTATTTGACAATTTTGCCAATTGACTTAAATAAATTAAAATGATAGAAAAAAAAAATACAATGAAAACATTGTAATTGAGCCCTTAACCTTTTCAAAAGTACAAATAAATCTTAAACTATTTTATTTTATACAGATATGTGTTCTTTCCCAACTAAAAATGAATAATCTTTTCCAACTCACACCACCCATGGGATCTGAAACTTCTATTAGAATATTTTGTAATCCATGGCTGCCTCGACCGTCTTTCTTTCAGCCTTATATTGCTGATTGAGGGACTGTTTCAACAGATATACAATGAACTAATCATTGTTACAAGAGCATGAAATGTTGAGAAAATTGAACATATTTTTGTACATAGAGGTGGAATGTGGAGGGTTATTAAACCTTTTCTCAAGCACATAGAGGTGGGTGATGTATTCATCAGGTTGGCTGATGCCTATAGTTTGAGAGAACTGGGACAGCTATGATGCATTTTGTGGGTTCTATGGGATGAAAGGAATAAGGTTGTACACGGTTTGGGGCAACGGGATAATTAGGTATTGGTGGATTACGCTGGAAATATTCATGAATTGGACCATGTTCGAAGTGAGAAAGATGGGTTGGTTACTAGACGTGCCATTCCCCAAAGATGGCAATCAGCACCTCCTAGAGGCTTAAAAATCGACACTAATGCTTCAGTAAGGCCTGATGTAGGTTTTTACACAATGGGTGATGTCATTCAGGATGAGTGCGGGTTTTTTGTGGCAATGCAATAGAGAAAGGTGATTAGGCAGCTCTCAGGTGAGGATGCCGAGGCAATGGCAATGCGAGATATCTTGATCTTGGCTAGGGATCGTGTATATTAGATTGTTGTGACTGAGTGCGGTCTATTAATGGTGGTGGTGGTGGTGGTGATGATGGTGGTGGTGGTGGTGGTGGTGGTGGTGGTGGTAGTGGTGGGGTGGGGTGGAGTGGAGTGGAGTGGAGTGGAGTGGAAAGAATGATCCCTTTTTTTGTTAGAGAAGAACACGTATCTCTATAAAATAAAATAGTTTAGGATTTATTTATAATTTTGAAAAAGTTAAGGGCCCAATTACAATGTTTATATTGTATTTTCTTTTTCTATCATTTTAATTTATTTAAGTCAATGGGCAAAATTGTCAAAAAAAATAATGATTTAGGGACTATCTGTGCGAATAAATGAAAGGATGATGATAATATCTGCTAAAAAAAATTAAATAAAAATGATATCATTATAAACCTGAAAGAATGATGATCATTAGTGTAATTAACCCTTTATTAAAATAGAGTATTTATCCATTTCACCTTTTATAAAGTGAGTCGTGCTATTATCACATTTCATTTTAATTTAATTCTAAAATGTACCTAAACGTAAATTAAGACCCAAATTCTACAACATTGAAATATCAGAAGAAGGTTGGAGACATACTTCCTACATTTCGTACACATTAAAGAACACTACGTCATTTTTCATGCATGGTACGACAGAAAAATTAAAGTAATGGACACAAAAATAAATTTGTACTACTTTTTTATGAGAATTTTTAACATTCATTGTTTGTGTCATTTTCTCGCTACTTTTGCATAAAACAATTTTATATACACATTACAAATAATATCGCACAAATCGCAAAATTATCAAGGAACTCGAACATATTCAAAATTAATTGGAATGAAGATTATTGTAATGACAGTCAAATCAAATCCTCAACCTAAACCTCTATTTTTTGTCATTGTATTACAATTTGTGAAAATGTTTTTCCTTTCGGTACTGATAATGTCCAATTCAAATACTCATTATAGGTCGAGAAATTGAAAATATTCTAAAAGTAGAAGGTTATATATTTTATTACGTGTTTTCTTATCTTGTGCACTAAATATTTTGACAAATAATGTGTATTTTATCTTTACACAAGTGCCACTGCAACAACATGTAATATATGATGGAAGGGAGATGAGGAATGCTGTGAAATTGGGTGCTTTTGATGTAAGTGTTGGGGTGGTAAACGGGTCAATTGGTCAGTGGGCTCAGCCTGTTTAGATTTGACCCATGGTTACTTAGGGTTTGTTTGTGGATGAGCTTGGGCCTGAGCCAAGCCCCAAAGTTTTTAACGAGCTTGCTCAGCTCGTAGCTAAGACTTTCGGCTCGTGTTTGGATTTTATTTTTTAAAATTTTTATTTTAAAAAATAAAATAATAAACGAGCCAACTTGTGGGGCAGTTTAGCCCAGTCTCATGAGACCCACGAGCCATGGCCCGAGCTAAGCCTCCTAGTGGATCAAGCCCGAGCTAAGCCTCCTAGTGGATCAAGCTTGGCCCATTGTCACCTCTGTCTAAATGATTGAAAAATTGGTGAGGATTTGTCACACTTCTAGTTTGTTTGGAAGGGTTTTTTTGAGGTCCAAAAGCACTTTTTAGAAAGCAAAAATAATTTTGGTTATATTTATGATTGTTTGATTAAAGTTAATAAGCATTTTTGACTACAAAAACAGCTTAAAAAAATTATTTTAGAGAAGCCTAAGTTTTGAGCTTTCTCTAAAAAGTTCTAATTAAGATTTTACAGGAAGTTGTAATTAAATTTAAAAATGAACAAAACTATCATTAATACATCAAAAAAATATTAATGTATTTACTACATTAATATATTAATTCATTTACCACATTAATTACTTACAACAAATTGTTACTTCATATATTTATATAAAGTGAAAAATATATATTGTTGTGTTAAATAATATAATATAAATTACACATAATATGTTTGATTTAAATAATTAATTAATTTTAAGTAATATAATATATACTAAAATAGTTATGTTATTATAAGTAATATATTAATTTTAATGGTTATTATAGGATATAAAAAAAATATTATTTATTTTAAAAATAATAATATGAGATATATAATAATTAATTACTATTTAGTTAAATAAATATAAAGTTTATACAAAAGTACTTTTATATTTATGCAACAAAACACTCAATTTAATATTCACAAAATTTTTTAAATTTATATTCAAACAATTAATAGCTTTTTAACAAAACTCTACTGTCAAAAGCTATATTCAGAATAGTTGTGCCAAACAAATCATTCATCTTCTTGTTCTAGCTTTGTGTTGTGTTAATTTGTTGCCATATATTCATCGTTGGATAGTTTTATTAACAAATATTGCGGATTTGGATAAAACATTAAGGGTGTATTTGGTAGACAATATTTTACAATATATTTTACATAGCATTTGACAATATCCAGATTATGTTTATTTGGTGTGTACATGTTCACACCATATTAAATTAAGTAATTAACTCGAGTTTAGATTGAATTATTTGTTATTTGTAATTCATTAATCATGTGATAGATAATATGGAAAAAATTACAATATGATGCGATAGCATGGAAAAAGTGGATTGGATTGAAATAACAAATAAGTAAATTTACTTTACTTATAAATAAATAAGTCACTAATAAGTAAAAAAATTAACTAATAAATAAAAAGGAAATTCTATTACGGGTAATTTACCTATAACTAAAAAAAACTCACTGTAAAAAAAATTACTTATAACTAAAAAAATCAATTTTAAGTAAAAAATCCACTTATAAGTATAAAGATTTTTTTAAACTAAAAAATTCACTCATAAGTAAATAAATACTAATAAATCAAAAATTTACATATAAGTAAAAAAGTTCACTTATGAGTAAATTTGCAGAAATTTACTTATTAAAAAAATTACTATTAGGAAAAAAAAAATATTACAATAATTTTTATTTTTTTTAATACTAGTACGTCTTTTTTATACAACGTTGCACCAAAAATTGTATTAAAACAGTACAATATAATCTACTTAAATTTTATCCATCTTAATTTTATCCTCTCCAATCCAATATGATATACTAATCATAATGCCGAAAAAGGACATCTTGTGATTTTTTGTGTTGGAGAATGCTAGTGTCAAAATTAGCACGTTGGTTTTGAACATTAGTCGATATTGTCATTTCTTATCTTCTTACAATTGTTCAATTAGTGTCTGATTGAAGATGTTAACTCATGACAATTTAGAGCATGTTTGGTTCAAATTCTTTTTTTCTTTATATTTATTTTCAACCACATATTTCCTAAAACACACAACTTTTATCAATTTCAATTATATATTTCATCAATTTTTATCAAAATTTCCCAACAAACTATTTTTTATCTACGCCAAATAGGTACTAAAAGTTAACTTAGTGCAAACAAAAATCCCAACAAAAAATCAATAATGAAATTGAAATGTTAGTTGACGCCGTAATTTACTTTATGTGACAACGCATTCATAAAATGTCTTGTAACATATGTGATCATTTACAAGGATATCTTATGTCAACTCAATATCATTTTGAGTTTAAATAGTACATAAAATTTCAAATTATAATACTCTAAACGATTTAATTTTATAAATAACTTATATTGTTTTTGGTAAAGATTTTTGTAGATTATAAGCAATAGATTCTACGAAATGTGTTGATAAAAATGATATTTGACCATCTTGTAAGTACTTATAAGTACACACAAACATACTCTTATATATAATATCTTAATATTCAGACTTCTTAGAACTTACCTTCAAAATTAATAGCATGTTTGTCAGTCTTTATAAATTGGTCAACTATTATATTTATTAATACATAGAATTTGTATTTTTTATTCATATATTTTGTAAGAATTACTGTCTATAATCTAAAAATAATAATTACGAAACAAACATTAAATCGAGCCAAACCAAAACTAGGATTGTATCTACAAAAGATTCCACGAAATTGAATTTTTACCCTTTTCATTTTTTATTTAACTAAAAATATAATTTAAACTTAGTCAAAAGTTCATACCCCCGTCTCTAGTAAAAATGATATTCTTGTCAAATTATTTTTTTTGCCAAATAGAGACTTATCCACAAAAGAATTAGTCAGTAGTTTAAACAATGACACAATTTTTGTGATGTAATTGTTATTGGCAATCAACTTGAAATGAAATTAAGGGGTTGTTTGACCAATTTTTGATAAAAGTTGATTTATGTGTAATTGAAAAATTGATAAAAATTATAGAATATGAAATGTATGACTAAAATTAAAGTTTGACTAATTGAAAAGTTGATTTCATTTTATCAAGTTTCTTCACACAAACACTAAGCATTCGTTTATTTTAGCTTAAAAAGTTACTAAAAATTTGTGGTTAAAGTCAAAAATTAATTTTAACCACACAACACACGTGATTCACAATTTGTATAAAATTTTCAACCACGTATTTTATCAATTTTTATCAATATCTGCTAAAATTTTTATCAAACATTTGTCAAACATATCCTAAAGGAAGTAATAAAATTAGAGAATCTATAATTAATGTGTTAATTCAATTATTAATATCATATGAAGAACATTTATAATAAGATTGTGGATTGAAAAAATTATAGTTCAGTTGTACAAGAAAGAGAATGTAGATAAATTATAGAAAATTAAATAAAAGAGGTTTAATACACATTTCAATAGACATTTTTTGTAAAAATCTAAATGGAAGATATTTAGTACACTGTTTACATTTTAGGATGATGTGACACACTTTTTAGTTGGCATGGGCAAAGGGTGGATCTAGTTATTTCAATATCTAAAACCACCCGTTACAATTCGAGTATTTCTTAAATAGAACATTCGAGTTCACGTCATTATTAGAACCAAACCGGAACTAACGAGTATTTCGTAAATAGAACCATTCGAGGTTCACGTAATAATTGGATCAAACTCGAACTAGAATCGACGATTCCGATTCGGTGTATTAGATATTAAAACAAAATTTGAAACATATAAAGATTAACTAGAATAATACACACAAAATATTGCAAACCCATAAATTAAGAATAAGAAAATGGAAATTACTTTTCGAATTTGAGAATTTGTTTTAGTTACAAAATATTTTCACCTTCGTCACTTTACTATGTGTTGAGCAATAGAGAAATGAATGAGAGAAGGATGAGTGAGAGTGTGAGTGCGAGACAAACGACAATATTTGTGTTGCGTATCAGAGCAAACAATGATTAAGAATTTGAGATTTGGGTATTTGAAATTGAGTCAATTAAGTTTGGGTTTATGGGTGGTGAGTTTTGTACTTTTGGTTTGAGTTTTGAATAATAAGACTATTGTATTTGGTACCGTAGTGTTGGATTGGGTCATTGAATCGTAAATAAATTGTAAAAAATAAAATATTTATAAAAAATGACAAATTCAATTCCAAATTCAAGTACCCACGGTTAGAGTTCAATAACAAGAACCAACACAAACCTAAAAGGTTCTCGGTTCCTAATTTTATTTTGTTGGAACATAACAGAACCTCCTATTACGGTACGGTTTTGGTTTGAGATGTTCGATTTTGATTAAAATGCCCACCCGTACTTTTTAGAACAGATGCATTAGATAAGTTCTTAGGTGATTAAAACGAAGCTTTGTAATACGTATTTTTTATTCGCACATTTCTTAAAATTTACAACTTATTATTTATTTAATATCGATCGTAAGGAGGTTTTCTTCGTTGCATGGATAAAAAAAGTACTATATGTGTCACTACGTCTTCACTATTGATCTCCTTTAAAATTTGCTATTCAATTATCTTATTCAACGGATAATCTCTAAAATCTCTTCTTCAATCATCACCGATCATCTCTAAAATTTGTTGATTTTCTCAATTCATCTCCTTAATCGATCATTTTCCTCCACTGATCATCTCTAAAATATGTTCACTGCTTCAATCTATTATCATAATAGAATCTATGATCGGATTCATAACCAAAAAAAAAAAAATAATAATAATAATAATATATACTGTTAACCACATATTCCATAAGATGGACAAGTTATCAACAATTAAAAAATAATTTCACTCCAACAAAACATACAAAAAAATTTCTCATCAAACCAACCTTTTCCTAAAAAATTTCCAGCCATCTTCTTCTCAGTTTGGTCGCTCAATTGTTTCTTCCTCACCTGTTCACTGAAACACCTAGTACCCCACCCCCACTATTTATATACACAACCTATACATACACCAACCCATATATACACTCAGAGATCATTTCTTAATTCACCAGGAATCAGATCTTTCTGTATCAAATACGGATTATAGTTTGTATTTGTACTGGTTTTATCAGATATATATCGATAAAATGGCTTCACCTGGAAATCCAAACCCAAACCAACCAGGTGGAGGTCCATTTGATATGCACAAATTATTCAGAACTTCCACTCCTCCACCCGTTTCCACTGC
The DNA here is from genome assembly GCA_030279155.1 of Forsythia viridissima. Taxonomy (NCBI): domain Eukaryota; kingdom Viridiplantae; phylum Streptophyta; class Magnoliopsida; order Lamiales; family Oleaceae; genus Forsythia; species Forsythia viridissima. The sequence continues at coordinate 3,795,956 of CM059033.1, forward strand.
AAACCCCAATCTGCAAAACCCTAATAGTAATAATAGTAATAGCAGCAGTAACCCTAATTTTGTTACATCCCCTTTTCCGCCCCCTTCAGCCTCCTATCCTCCCCCCACGGTTGGTGGTGTGCCCTACTCCTATCCGCCCCAAAACGCGGCTTTCCACCATCCCGTGTACAATAATCCCCCTAATCATTCACTGGCGAATCAGGATTTTGCTAATATGCACTCCCAGAGGTCATTGTCTTATCCTACACCCAGTCTCCAACCCCAGACCTCCACCAGTCCCCTTCACCACAATTTTCAAAACCCACCAAGTTCCCAGAATACTAGCATCCCCAACCCCGGGGCCCGGCTTATGGCCTTGTTGAGTGCCCCACCTTCCACTCTGGAAATTCCGCAGCAATCTACCATGCCAATTCCCCAACTCCACCCCACATCTTCGGCTGGCTCTGATTTTTCTGTGTCCCAGAATGTAGCCGTGCTGCCCTCCAGGCCAAACCTTGGGATTTGGCATCCGGGCCCTGTTATACGAATGCCCAGTAGTAAGCTCCCCAGGGGACGGCATTTGATGGGGGAGAATTTGGTTTATGACATAGATGTTAGGTTCCCCGGGGAGGTGCAGCCCCAGCTTGAGGTTACTCCCATCACTAAATACGGGTCTGATCCGGGACTGGTCCTGGGCAGGCAAATTGCAGTTAATAAGACCTATATATGCTATGGGCTCAAGTTGGGCGCAATTCGAGTTCTTAATATTAACACTGCTCTGAGATCATTGCTTAAGGGTTTAGCTCAGGTTGGTTTTATTTGCAAGTGCAGATCTTATTTTGTTGAAATCATAATCTTGTATGGGTATTGGAATCTCTATTTATTTGTTTTACTGAGATCTGGACGTGGATCATGATGCTCAGAATTTTGGTCAAACGGATTCTAGATTTTAATAGTTTTCTAATGGGACATCATGTTATGTGAAGGCTTTCTATATAATGATATTAAACTTCCAACACAATGGTGTTCAACATTTTTTCATTTTTCAATTAACTGGGGTAAAAAAAGTAATCTATTTCCTATTCCTGGATACAATATAGATAGCTAGGGTCACATACTTGATAACAAGTGACAATCACAATAGACGGAATTTATCTTTTTGCTAAAAGTTTCACCACTAAACTATCATTTTTTCTGTATTTATTTGAAATTTTACTCCTGTTTATCATTTGCTTTTGACTGTGCATATAAATTTCGATTTACAATAATTCTTATGTTATGCTACTGCTACTATGGTACTTGATATAGAGTTTGCATTCGAGGGTGTTAATTATGAGCGGTAAGCATAAATGTGCGCACGTGTGTGTGTATTGCCAATTCATTAGGACAACTGAATGCCTATCTTCTGAGTTTAGTATACTTCTTTTTGCGGGATGTAATATTCTGCTTTAAATTTGATTGTATATTAAGTGGTAATTGCTTAAATAATGTGTTCTCTTTCAGAGGGTCACAGACATGGCTTTCTTTGCTGAGGATGTTCATCTTTTAGCTAGGTAGTCTTCTCATCGGTTATTTTTAAAAATTCCATCTTCTGGTTTGTCTTTGATGATGCTAATGTGCTAATGTGTAGTGCAAGTATGGATGGTCGGGTTTATGTCTGGAAGATTATTGAAGGTCCAGATGAAGAAGACAAACGTCAAATAACTGGAAGGATTGTTATTGCTCTTCAAATTACTGGAGCAGGGGAATCTGTTTATCCTAGAGTTTGTTGGCACTCCCATAAACAGGTATACTATATTCTGATACTTGCCTTTTCAGAGTATTTCTGTGTTATTATTTCTCCCTTGGCAGGTGAATCATCTCGTTAACTTATGATACTGAATAATTTTGTTTGTTCTCTCTCATAGGAAGTTCTTGTAGTGGGAATTGGAAAGCATGTGTTAAAGATTGATTCTACAAAAGTTGGAAAAGGTCAAGTGTTTTCAGCAGAAGAACCTCTCAAATGTCCTGTTGACAAGTTACCCAATGGGGTCCAACTTGTTGGTACCCATGATGGAGAAGTGACAGACCTATCGATGTGCCAGTGGATGACCACCCGTTTGGTATCTGCGTCGGTGGATGGCACGGTTCGTTATAACTTTGCTCTTTCTTGTCTCTGAAGCTTGTTTTATGTCAAGTTCTTCTTGGATAGCCACTGAGAGGGTGAAAATCTATAATAATCTGCTCATTTTTTCTTAGTAACTACACACATACATCTGTCCTGACATTAACGTGGTACGGTTATGTTATCGATAATTAGTCAGATAAATAGAGTTGATTTAAGGTGGTTTACACCCCCTCCCCCGTTGGGTGAGCATTGAGGAGAGTGGGGTTTTAATTTTTCTGAAATTTTGTTCATGACATTCATAAATATCTAAATTTAATATACAAATGCACCTTATGTTTCATGTGTACTTCTGGTTTCATCGAGTGACTACCGTGTACTATTTGGTCATCTCAACATTTGTATTTTTGATGTACCAATACCATCTTCGTTCGGTAGTTTTCTTTTTTCTGGTCATAATGAATAATACTTAATTGCTTGTTCTTGTTACAGCATTTTCTCATTATGCACAATGTTAAGACACACTTAGTTCTACTTTTTATTGTTCCATGTGTTGTTTTGGTCTTTTAATGTCTATTTTGTCTCAAGTATGTGGGTAAAATGTGAATATGATGACATAATGAAGAAGCTACTACTTGAGATGTGGGCTATTGTTCAGATGTTATCACTTAACTTTATTAGTTTTCTTATTGTTTCAGATCAACTTGTTTGTTATTTTGACCAAACCGCCATTGTATTATTGGAACAACTCTCATTTGCATTTGATCCAGAAAATTTAAGGTTCTAAATAAATACGTGTTACCAATGACTTACTTTTTCCGAATGGAAGACACCTTGAGTGGACGAATTGGGGAAACACACACCTCTGTTGTGTTTGTGAAACATTTCTGCTGTTTGAGATGCTTCCAATTTCGAAATACTGGATAAAAAAATACTGACTAAAAAAATACTGAATTCATTCTTAAATTATTTGGTAATTCTTGACATACTTAGATCGTTTGGTTATCTAGTTTTAAAGCCTTTTTATGTACTTCTTTTTATAATTGCAGATAAAGATTTGGGAAGATCGTAAGTCACTCCCAATTGCAGTACTCCGGCCACATGATGGCCAACCAGTTAATTCCGTTACGTTCTTGGCTGCTCCTCACCGCCCAGATCATATCATTCTTATCACTGGGGTACCTACCGTCAAATTTTCTTTCTTCCATTGCTTTCCTCGCATATCTTTGACATTTAATACATATGAATCCTCAAATGTTTACTTTTCCATTTGAGGACTTTCTAAGTTCTAACTGTCCATTTTTATCTGAATTTTTATTTTTATTTTTGTCGGTATGCTTTTGCTTTTGAGTTATCTACACTGTACTTAACTTTTAAAGGATGTTTCTCAGGGTCCATTGAATAGGGAAGTGAAGATATGGTCATCCGCAAGTGAAGAAGGTTGGTTACTTCCTAGTGACACTGAGTCGTGGCACTGTACCCAGACATTGGAATTGAAGAGTTCAGCAGAAGCTGGAGTAGAAGAGGCTTTCTTCAATCAAGTGTTAGCCTTGTCACAAGCTGGTCTTCTTTTACTGGCAAATGCCCAAAGAAATGCTATATATGCTGTGCACTTAGAATACGGTCCTAACCCAGCAGCATCCCGCATGGATTACATTGCAGAATTTACTGTGACTATGCCAATACTGAGTTTTACAGGGACAACTGAATTACTGCCTCATGGTGAGCAGATTGTTCAGGTGTATTGTGTCCAGACACAGGCTATTCAGCAGTATGCGTTGGACTCTTCACAGTGCTTTCCACCCCCAACGGAAAATATAGTTTATGAGAAGTCAGACTCTGGCATCCCGTATGATGCTGCCGTTATTGAAGGACTTGCCAATATGGAGTCTTCTGGTAGTAAACTGACTGATATTCCTTTGTCTAGTTCAGCACCCAAACCATCAATGCATGAAAGTGGCCCTGAGAGTACACCTACAACAAGATACCATGCTAGTCCTCCTCGTACCAAGGCGTCTAACTTACAGGACTTCGCTACCTCAAGCATGGAAGTCAAACCGGTTCCTTTGTCTGCAGTAACTGATGATAATATTAGTGCTTCTGTGGCATCACCTCCAATTCCTTTGAGCCCCAGATTGTCTAGAGAACTCTCTGGTTTTAGGAGTCCGTCAAGCAGCTTTGAACCAGGTCTTCTGGTCAAAGACCGTGATACTGATCCTAAAGTTGTTGATTATTCAGTTGACAGACAATTGGATGCCATTCATGCAAACTTGTCTGATGTTTCTTCACTGGATGATGATTCAAGAAAGGATAAGAATAAACTTTCTCAAGATGATATTTCTATGACCATTAATCACCCTATTAAGTTTAAGCATCCCACTCATCTGGTAACTCCGTCTGAAATATTGATGGCCAATTCATCATCTGAAGTGAACCATGCTAATGAGCCCAAAAATGAGAGTGAACTAAACATTCAGGATGTGGTGATTAGTAATGATACAAGAAATGTTGAGGTGGAGGTCAAGGTAGTGGGTGAAACAAGATTTAGTCACAATAACGATGTTGTCTGTCAAGATGAACTTCACAATTTTGTGTCGGAAAACAAGGAGAAATATTTTTGCTCTCAAGCCTCTGACCTAGGAATGGAGATGGCTCGAGATTCTCGTGCCTTATTAACTGAAACTTATAACGTGGAGGAAGCTAGGCAGTTTGATGGGTCCAGTGGAAATGAGTTGGTGGCCCAATCTTCAACCACAGAAGAAATCCCCGACTCTGCAAAGGATGTCTATAGAAAGGCTATTGATTCATCGGCACTGACGCCAGTTCAACAATCGCCGGCACCAAATTCTAAAGGGAAAAAGCAAAAGGTTAAAAGTGCTCAAGGAGGTCCATCCTCACCATCACCTAGTGCTTTCAATTCAACAGATTCTTCTAATGAACGAGGCGTCAACTCAAGTAACCTTTCCGTGGAAACTTTACTTCCACAAATTTTGTCTATGCAAGAGATGCTTAATCAGGTAATAGCTCGGGCCATATTTGTCAAATTTTCTTTTTTTTGCCCAGACATTATGTTATTGTCGGTTACGCATGGGAATTGTTTATTAATGCTGGCGCTAGGTGTAGATATCATACTTCGTATTAGGTAAATCAAATATGTTATATTCACTTGTGTATTGGGTAACTGGGTAACTTCTTGCTTGTCAAATCAGTGTATCGTTCTTGCATATCATTGGTCTGTATCTTGATTGATGGTTTACTGGGAAAATCTTCCCGAAACTCTCACCCGTACTTTTTCATGTGATTCTGTTGGTCCAAGTCAATGACTACTGGCATCCAAGAGTATATTACACAATCTGCAGGCATATTGACACCACATGTTTTTCCCTGCAGGTTGTAGCCATGCAAAAAGATATGCAGAAGCAGGTGACGACTATGGTTGCTGTCCCAGTTACCAAAGAAGGCAGAAGACTTGAAGCAGCCTTGGGACGGAGTATGGAGAAGGCTGCCAAGACTAACGCTGATGCCTTGTGGGCTCATTTTCAGGAGGAGAATGCAAAACAGGAAAAGGCATCACGGGAGCGTACCCAGCAACTAACGAATATGATCAGCAATTGCTTAAACAAGGACTTGCCTGCAATTTTGGAGAAAGCTGTCAAGAAAGAGTTAACTGCAGTTGGACAAGCTGTGGCACGCACAATTACACCCTCTGTTGAGAAAACAGTATCCACCTCGATTTCGGAGGCCTTCCAGGTTAACATTTGGAATTTTCTGTCCTTTTAAGACGTAACCTATATCTGGATCTCATCTGATTTTTCGTTATCAGAAAGGAGTTGGTGATAAAGCCGTAAATCAGCTGGAGAAATCAGTCAATTCTAAACTTGAAGTTACTGTTGCTAGGCATATCCAAGCACAATTTCAAACTTCTGGCAAGCAAACTCTTCAGGTAAGAATGAGAGAGAGAGACAGTCAAATTGGCTCTTCACGCTATTGTAGAAAGATTTCAAACCACTATTTAGCAGCATGGAACTTGTCGAATCTTGACTTGGAATTGCTTGCTTTGTTTTCTGTTTGGATATTTCTATATTATTACTTTTCAACCCTGTGCGTCTATGAGGCAGGATGCTTTGTATTTTTAACTCCATATTTGAATTAAAAAGTATAATTTTACTAGTGTCTATATCAATGCCTCAGTGAAAGAGGTTGATGTAACATTCTCTTATTGATTTTAATTTCCTAAATTCTTTGGGAGCTTATAACTATTGGTGCAATCCTTCACTTGTCCTATCTCGATTCTTAACTGTTTCAATCATGATGATACTATATCTCAATTGGCGTTGATTGTCTTATTTTGTTATGCAGGAAACTCTGAAGTCTAGTTTGGAAGCTTCTGTGATTCCTGCCTTTGAGATTTCATGCAGGGCCATGTTCGAGCAGTTGGATGCCGCATTTCAGAAAGGGATGGTTGAACATACAGCTGCAGCTCAGAAACAATTTGAGTCGTCATATTCACCATTAGCACTTGCTCTAAGGGTACAGAATTTGATATCATATGAGGCTGATTCTTGTTATCTGTCTTGCTAATTTTAGATGCATCACCCACATATACTGTTGATAATGATTGAGCATGTATTTATTTTTTGTCCGTCAGTTCTCCCAATTTCTGCTGCTTGCATTACTTTGCTACCTCTACGTGCCACTAATATGAGCTAAACCTTTTAGGATGCTATCAATTCAGCATCGTCAATGACTCAAACCCTAAGCACCGAGTTGCACGATGGTCAAAGAAAGATGTTAGCTCTTGCTGTTGCAGGAGCAAATTCAAAAGCAACAAATCCATTGGTCAGCCAACTGAGTAATGGCCCTTTGGGTGGTCTGCACGAGAAGGTCTGCTTGGTTCTTGTTTACTCATTAGGCATTTTTATAAAAACTATTAGAGCTGGAAGAATGATTTTCCTCTCAGCTTTCAACACTGTCGTTTCTAAACATTCTGAACCACTATTTTATTTTTGTAATAGCTTGAGGTACCTCCCGATCCAACGAAAGAGCTATCAAGATTGGTAGCTGAGCATAAGTACGAGGAGGCGTTCACTGCAGCCCTGCAAAGAAGCGATTTTTCTATTGTGTCATGGTTGTGTTCTCAGGTATGCTATATATGTTTTTAATTACGTACCTTGGATATGCTTTTATGCATAGTTTACATTCCGGTGATAATATTTGGAATTCATGAGGGTCACGCGAACTGAACCTTTTCATTTCCATGCCCCAAATATATATTAAAAAAAATGAAATTTCTCCTGTAGTTTATTGTATAATCCATGGTCGCGTGGCTGAAGCATGCATGATACCATATAGCGTTTTGGTTTTATGAGCTCCATTTAAAATTTGACACTTGACACTTGTAGAGTGTAGTTCAGTAAGTTCCCTTCCTCTTCACCTTTTGGGAGAAAAAGGAAAATCAATTCCTTCTGTCACACTATAATTTCATAGTGCACTACTTTTCAACTATTGTTGCAATTCTTTTAGGTGGAAAGTCAATAATTTTGTCCCTCTCTGGTGTCCATTGACATATTGCTTTCCTCTATCTTCTGAACACGTGCCTTTCAAATGCTATTTGCTTGTTGATTGTTGCCTCAAATTTGTCTATCGACGACCATAAAATTTGGTGTTTGATTCTTGAGTTGACATATTTCCGGGCGTGTTTTGCCTTGTACCAGGTTGATTTACAGGGAATTTTGTCAATGAATCCCCTACCTTTGAGCCAAGGTGTACTCATCTCTCTTTTGCAGCAGTTGGCTTATGATATTAGCAAAGAAACACATAACAAGCTACCTTGGATGCGCGAGGTACTGTCTGCCATAAATCCAACTGACCCAATGATTGTGGTGCATGTACATCCTATCTTTGAGCAAGTTTATCAAATATTGAATCATCATCGGAACCTCCCGACCACAACGGGTCCTGAACTTTCGAACATCCGTCTGATCATGCATGTCATCAACTCCATGCTTATGACCCCTAAATGATACCATTTTATACTGTATTTTTTTGTTATGTTGAAACTGGAAGGTTTGTACAAAAATTCCAGGGATATTCATGGGGGGGTACCAGATGCTTAATTTGGAGTTTACTCTTCCTTTCTTTCCCGAAGGGTTTAAATATATGTAGAAGTTGCGGTCGATGTATAAATCTTTCTTTTGGGGATTTGCTTGGACATTTACTGTTGATATCAATTTTGTTTGTATAATTGTTTTCTGTAATTCTATACCGGGGATTTTCTGTTCTATCAAATGTATTTTTGTCATCATTTATTTTGTTTCCCTCTCCCTCTTCCCCCTTGGTCGAATTTTCTGTTGTGAAGGTGAAATTCAAGCAGTTCTACCAAAATGGTGTACCAGTGCATGTTGGCACACTCCACTGGAATTTCAGCATAAGATTTTATCTTCTGTACTTTTTTTTTTTTAATTTTTTTTATAGTGGAACTCGAAACATATTTTGCGAACATAAAAAAATAAGAATAGAGATGTAAAAAGAATACTTTAATTTTCTTATCCTAGTTCAAGCTTTGTGTACAACAAGGGTGATCTCCTGCCTCCTATAGGGGCAGGATAAGTCACCCACTATCTCCAACCATCCACCTGCTGACACCTCAGTAAGTGGGTGGTATACAGGAGATCATTTTCATTGTGCACAATGTGATGGAAGAAATATTCTGCAGTCTCATTGTTTAGAGGAAATCTATTTGCATTTTGAGTTGCGTAAATTGACTGAAACCTCTACCCTTAATATTCTTCACACGCATAATACATTTCTGGAACCTTTTATTTTTAATTACCAAAAACGTCATTTTCACATAAATAAATAATCAAAATTTTAAATCTAAGAAATTATGATTATTGGTCCTTGGGCAGTCATGCTATCCCCATTCACCCATCCCTAAACTTTGGCCTTATTCAACAACGAAAAATTGAAGCAGCCTTTTGAATTGTTCATCAAAACTTTGAATTATTATGTAAATCTTAATTTATTGTATCTATAGTTGAAGATTACATTTTAATTAAAATTATATATATAATTTTTTAACAATTTAAGATTTTAGATAAAATAGTTTGAGATAGTATTAAAGTTAACAAAGAAAAAAGTTAAAGAGTTTTGCCAACACTAGTAAAAATTGTGTGCATGTCAACTCTTTCATGAATAAATCGTTGGCCTTTCTGTTAAGATAAAAATGGTGGATATATTTGTACTACAATTTTTATTTATCACACAATATTTTAATTGCAATTAAAGCCTCTAACTTTTTATGTCCCGAACTTTTATTTTTTTCTATCGAATAATTATATTCAACTTCTATTAATTAACACATTTGATGATTTTTGTCAAAATATTTCTTTAGCCTGTTTTAAAATGAGAAAAGAATATTTTATCATACTTTTATTTTTATTGTTTTTTTTTAAATATGATGGGTAAATAAATCATTTTACACCCACCAAACGAACTTTTTGGACAGAAAACATTGTTAAAGACAAAATATGCCATTAATACAAAATTGAGAATAATAATGCAACAAAAATAGGTTGAGGACATAAGTACTACAATGAGCAAAAATTGAGAATTATAAGTATAATTAAAATGTGGTGCTCGTCCTTATATGTAAATTATTATTTTTCTAATATTTTAAGTGATCTCATATTTTACTATTAATAAATGCCTACAAGATATTAGTAAGTTGTTGGAGAACAATTTTAAAATTTTATTCTTTGTGCATTTTGAAATACCCTTAATATCTTTTGATTTTGATTCAAACAAACGAAAATTAAATATGATTGTTGATTTTCCAAAGATACAAATTTTGTGTTTCCTTTTATTTTCTTTAATTATTAATTTCCACTTCTCCATTTTACTTGGTCCCTGTGGGGGGGTGAGTCAAAAATCAAAATCCTCAAGCAAAGCCACAAAGTTCCAAATAAATTAATTAGATAAAATTAAAATTAGTCAATATGAATGATTTCTACTAATTTCATTACAGCCTACAGCCTACAGGGGGATGTGATGGTTGTATGGGCCGTGTTTAATGAACTTGACAAATAATCGAGTTGATCGACTCGAGTTTCTCAAATTGATTGTGGATTTAGTTACACGATAAAATGACGAACAAGTGAAATCAAAGCAATGAAGCATTCCCTTTTATAATTTCCTCTTGCAAGTTAGAATTTACTCATTTCCTTTGGCTGAAAAGTGAAAAACACAGGGAATTTCACCACCAATTGCCACGTCATTGTCATCGGCAAACACGTGGCAATATCACCAGCACTGATCCGTTTCCCACCTCCGAGTCTGGTAATACCGTACCCGTTCCTGACTCCGGACCCCGGAACCATTCCAACAAGGCCTCGACTTCGAATCATACACAGCCCTAGCGTCGGGATCTGATAGCGTGGCGTATGCTTTGTGAATCTCAATGAAATCTATGCCGTCGTCTCCCGTTGGTGTCGATGAGGATTTAATTAAATGCGAGGCAGCATCCGGGTGGTACAACTTGGCAAGGGTGCGGTACGCCGCTTTGATCTCCATTTGGGAAGCGTTCTGGTTCACTCTGAGGACCTCGTACAGACTCCTCCTCCGGTCGATAAGCACCGGCGGCGCCTCCGCAACGGCCGACCGAATAAACATACTTCGGTGGCCGAGAGTTACTGTTCCTAGCATTGAAGAGAGATTTTGTGAGTGAAAATGTTATTATGGAGAGATAAAGAGAGGGGAGGGGTTATATATGAAGATTAGAGCATTTCCAATACAATAAGGTGATGGTTGTATATATATTAAATAAAATATGGAGACACAAGAGAATAGTATATTCAATGTAACACACATTTTAATAGATATTAAATAAATAGAAAATATTTGACACACTTTTAAGTGCAATAAAGTGTTCTTAGCTGTGGAGAATTTTTAAAGAGAGAAAGGCGGGGCCCACATAGAGACCATCTTTGCAGGTTGAAGCTGCGGTCGGATTACTGTGTGCTGACACGGCACCTTGATTTATTGCTTCTAGAAGGTTAGTAGTTTAGTTAGTGGATCAGTGGGCTCTCTTTTGGATCCGATTACCGATTTACCCTTTTAAAGCCATTTTTACTTGTCTTTTGCTCCAACCTTTGCCAATGGGGTCCCCTATACTTTTCGCAAAATAAAATAAATTATAATTATTTAGTGTGTAGAACATTTTTTAATTGTACTGAAAGTCTTACAATATTTGTTTATTGTCGAAATTATATCCTCATATTTTTTATTGTATTATTATCCTTAATCTTATAGTAATTAACATTAATTAGTTTCTGATGATGATTTATATTCAAATATTCTAGGAATTTTAGTGCAAATGGTCTATAACATATGTTCTTAGGGGAGTGTATTTAATCTAGACTTTTAAAAATTTTTATTGATATTTTTCAAGTGACTGACTTTGATAGATTTCATTAATTTTTATTGACTTTTATAGATTTTAATAGATTCCTATAAACTTTTATGAATTTTTATAGACTTTTTTTAATTAAAAATTTTGAATATAAAAATTTAATATCCCACAATTGGTTGCGTTGAGTGGACTTTTCTTTATTTTGTCTTTGCCTGTAGGGGCAAATTGATCAAATCACATGACTTCTCATTTGGTTGGTTGGTTTTAGGAAACAATTTCTAGATATACATACACTTTTTCTCTCATTTAAAGTAAGGTATTTGATGGAATTAGAAAAAGTAAATGGAATTCAATCTTTGTTGAGTGTGGGTTACTATTGGAGAGAAGATGGGTAAATCATTGTTTTTATTTCTCTTTCTCTAGTAATGGGTTATTTGTAAAAATTCATAATTTTTGAAGCATGTTTTTCTAAAAAAGATGGGTGATTTTTGGAAGATTTAGCTTTTGGATTTTATGTGCGGAGTTGGAAGATTTGATTTTTAGGTTTTTGGTAGATTTGATTTTTTTATTTTTTGGGTTATCTGGTCACATGTTGTAATGTTTATTGTAGTTGTTAAATAAATGAATAAAAATTGTTGGAAATAAAAGTTGTTGGAAATAGTACATATATAGTTCTTAATTTTTTCAGTAAAGGTGTGTGAATGGTCCCTAACGTTTCAGATGCATATATGGTCCATAACATTTTCATTAAAAGTACGCAACTAGTCTCTAACATTTTTAGTAAAGGTGCAGAACTGGTCTCTAATGTATGTAAAATAATGCAATGTTAGTTGTAAACCTATTGAAAAAGTTGCATGAACATTCTCCTCAAACAACATTTGTAGAGAAATTTTCAATGCAAAACCAGAGAAATTTTTTAAAAATAATAATAATATAGAAACCACATTTGAGACCTACAAGCTATGAGTGTCATTTACATATTTGCAAAACGAGAAACATTCTATTTGCACACCATCTTCTCATTGGGTAAGCTATTGTTTTTATTCGCAATCTGCTTTTCTTCCCCTTGGGTTCAATTTACGTTTTTTGCAATGATTGAATGAATATTTTCTCACGTTTCAATGTGGTAAGAGTTTTTTTTTTCCTTCAAAATTCTCAAACCATTGTTGGGTAATATGAAGACATGCAAAGTAAAAAAAAAAAATTTATTTGACCAATTTAGCATGTAAAATAAAAGAGAGTTCACTCAATGCACCCAACTAACGGTAAATTTGAACGGAATCCGTCCACATAGATCACTTTTTGCAACCAATGGCATAGGTTAGGGACCTCCTAGTAAAAAATGAAAGGTTATGGACTAAAAATGCACTGAGGGCATACGTGAGGAATCATTTGCGCCAAAATTCCAATATTTTATTATTGTACTTTAAAATGAGAGATAAATATTGTGCTGCATTTTTGTATTTGTTATTTTTAATCTAATTTTTAAAAAAATGAGGAGCAAATACGTATTTTTTTGCCTTTCTAACAGTCTTCTTAGATAGAAACCACCGTGATGTCCTCTAATTAATAAAAGAATGATGATAATAATACAATGAAGAAAAATTTGAGACATAAGTTAGACAATGAACGGAAGGTTGTGGACTTTTACTGCAATTAAAAAGTAGAAACAAAATAAAAAAATTTGTATTGTCAATATAATAACCCTTATTTTGTTAGAATGTACTTTCATACCTTGAGGGTATGTTTGACTCATCGGATTAAGTCGTATAAAGAATTTAGTATAAATTATAATGAATAATACTAGGTAGATGGTATTATGGTGAATTGAGGTAGATAATATTCTTTAATTTTTTTAATTCATTTGCACTATTAAACATATAATCATACAGTATAACATAATACGAAGGTTGAAAATAAATTTAAACTATATAAAAAAGATATAGCAACGACATTTTTTTGAATTAAAAATTAAAGAATACGCTCTACATAATAATATTTACTATAAATTTATATTAAATTCATTATAAGTCTAATACAGTGTCGCCAAATACAAACTGCTATACTATTGAAAATGAGAGAATATGTTAGGATGAGATTGAATGCACGAATTCTAGAGTTTAGCTTGTTAGAGACTAATGTGAGAATCAAAAAGTGCTTGTGTGATTAATAGCTCGACTTGAACATTATCTTAAGAACTAATTTAAGCAGGTCGTCGACATTTGAGTAGATGAAAGGTGTACGTGGATCTAAGCCCGGTTTTGGACCGAAGTAAGTGAGGCAATCATCTCGACCTCAAAACCGAAGGGAGTCCATTGTTATGAGAAAAATTGTAATTATTGAAGTTGGCTAAAAATATATATATATTTGTGCAAATGTGGCTGAAAATCAAAAGGGCCGGGGCTCCATTTTTATTATTCTGGCCTATGTTTTTTTTTTTTTTTTGAGTTAACAATTAATTATGTAAAAGACTCGTAGGTTTTTAATGTGTACCATAATTTGGGAGCTCATTGAAGATGTTTAATTTACGAAATTTGCCTATGATCCCAAAAATCACATGACCGACTACCATTAAAAGTTCCTATGAAGTTTATTATAAATTTTAATATATTTTATATAATGGGAATCAATATAAAGTCTATTTTATAGCGGTACACAGTACACTATCACAGTGGATATTATTAAATTAATAAAAATATATTGCTCAATTTGCTTTTGTCTTATCCGTTTGCATAAGAAAATATCTGGTACATTCTGTCCCGATTTATTGCTCTCAGGTGGGCAACTTATTCGACTCATTTGCTGAGGTGTCAGCAGGTGGACCGTTCATGATAAAGTCTTTATCATGAACGACCCACCTGCTGACACCTCAACAGGTGAGCCGAATAAACTATCTACCTAGAGGCATTAAAACAAAACCCATGGTACATTAGCTAGTTAATGTATATACTAAATATAGTTTAGGAGAGTAAACTACGTAAAACGAAACAAGACCAAAAGAAAATATCTTATATATCTTTTATTTTAATATTATTCAATTTTAAGTAACAAATATATCGTACGTAACGAAAAGTAGGGTTGTGCGGCCTTGGCACGTGCCAAGTCTTCTAGAAAGCTTTTCCCTTTTTTCTCGAGTCTTGTTGCTTAGTCCTTTATAGTTGTTTACTTGTTTTTGTGGGGGTTTGGTCCAATTGACCAAGTTTCTAGTACTGAAATAAAATTTGTTTCCAATTGGGTTATATATATCGAGATGGAGATGGGCTTCTAGAAACCTTTACATATAAAGATTAGGTTAATTAGCATGCATGCTATTAAGGTGTTGATTAATGCTTGTTTTGTAAGTTAATCATAAATTGACGAGGACACCACTAACTTAATTAATTCTCAAAATACTCGATAGGTGCATATTTCAATCGATATAGTATTACGTCTTTACAAATGTGTTCTGTTTTATATGTCAAAGTGAATAAAATAGATAAAATTAAAAAGAAATACGTAACTAGATTTCTTATAAATTTTGTCTAGTTCGAGGTATTTGCAAGTTATAAAAGCCAAGATAACTTATAACTAAATTAATAAAACTCTAAATTTTGATTAAGTGCTTGTTTGCTCAATTTTAAATTATAATTTAAATTAATTAAATTAGTCAAATATACTTTTTATCTACACATTACGTAAGACTCATAACTTACTACTCACTTACTATTCATATATTTCATAAGACTCACAATTTATAAGTACTTAAAAAATAATTTCAATATTATCAAACATGACAAATTGGAAAATCTCACCTCAATTATTTTCCTTTCTCCTTTTTCCCACTCAAATAATAAAAATATAAATTATTTTGTATTTTTTCCTCTCCTCAATTCACCTTAAGTGCTCCATAGGGAGATTGGTGTAATTAGATAGCTTCATCTTGTATTGAATATATTATTATAAAATGATAAATAAAAGTTTAATTTCGTTTTTATTTTTTAAATTCATGCCACATCATTATTAAGAATTGAGATTCATCTTAAAAGGTCAATCTTGTTAAGAGGAGTAATACATGTTTTTATATATTGATTAACATGTCGGCATTTAATCGATGTGAGATTTATCCTTTAAAATACACTGCAAGATAGTATCTCATTTGAACACGTCAATTTTAAAATTCGAATACTCGTTTGAGCTAATAGACAGATTGTAAAAACCGCTATTAAAATTATTAAAAATCGAATTCCTCGTAAATACTTAAAATTAATATTTTTAAAAAATTTGATAGTCAGTACTTCAAAACTCTCGTACAAACTTTTTAATACTATTTTATTTTGTACGTAGAAAATATAATAGTTGCATAATCAAAGATAAAGCCAAAATAGTTGGTTTTGACTGCTAACCCACTAAATTAACTGGAGGGGGAAATGAATCCTCGTGGCACTGACTTTTCAGGCTTAATTGGATTTTAGTGCATGTTTACTTCTTTTGAAATTTCATAATGTGTGATTTTCCACTCACAGGAATTTGGACAATTGACACGGATAACACTGAAAAAGATGCATAGCAACTCAGTACTCGTTATTTGACTTCCAGGTTTTTGTACTGCTTTTGCTGGTTATTTATTTATTTATTTAATTTTTATAAATTTGAGATAGGGAACTTGACAAGACAGATTTTAGAAGATGAGCAAAGATGGGATGGGGTGGTTATTAAACCCTCTCTATTTATCACTATGTATAATTAATTATTTATTTTTTAAAATAAATTTTAAATTTAAAAATATAAAAATAAAATAAAATAAAAAACTCATAATATATTCAAAAATCCGTGGTGGAAAATGTTCTTTTGTCTCTGTCCCGATCAATAAAATATATTAGTGATCAAATTTAAATTTGAATTTGAATATCCATTCATTATTCGATTATATCTTAAAATTCTGAAACACGGGTAGCAGTTCTTGACAAAATAGATTATTAATTGAGTTGAGCTGAACCATTCATTACTCGATTCTATCTTTCATTCAGGTCATTTTCACAATTTAATTTGAGGTTGAATACCAAAAATTGCTTTGACTTTTATTTGGGGGTCTGTGCTTTTGACAAAAATGCATTCTTCTATTTCTTTATTCCTTAGAGCATCTCCAATGGTAGCTTCTATTTTGAATGTCTAGATGATGTGGCGATGAGGTGGAGGGGACAAAACCAATGTGGCATCATTTATTGTAGAAGGTTGTTCAAAAGAATGTCCATTTCTAGAAGGCTTGCTAGACACCTTCTACAATAAATGTTGCTACATTGTGTCTCTCTCTCTCTTTTTTTTTTTTTTCTCTTTCCTCATTCTACAATATCTCTCCCCATTTCTTTTTTCTCTCTTGCCACATAGACTTTTTAGAAGATGTCTAGTATTGGAGATGCTCTTAATTTTATTCAATTCTAATCAATCCAACATAATTTTATCTTCCTATCTATCTTTATGAGATTGAATTAATGTATTCACCGGAGACTCGTCTTCTTCAATACAAATCTTCATACCCTAAATCTTTGTTGTCCTCCGATGTAAGTGTTACTTTAGTGAATTTGATTTTTGTACTTTAAAAATGGAAGGATTTTTTGGAATTCGATTTCAATGTTTATTTGGAGACAAACTTACCTAAAAGTCGGTTAATTAAACTAACAACATTTTTAGCTCATGTTTAGCTTCTATTTTTCTTCAAACTCATTTTTAACCGTAAATTCTGCGAGACCTACAATTTTTATTAACTTTCATCAAAATCACCTAAAAATCTAAATTTTATGAAAACCAAAGAGCTCTGAATTGATTAATACAAATCATTGAATCAATATAATTTTCATACCGACGATGGTGTATAAGTGTATTTTATGTAAATTCTATATTATAGTTGGTCCAACTATGAACATACATTGAATTGGGCTACTAATCTGAGCCCAAATATTGTTGGGGGTAATTGGACGAAAGACCTACAATTTGATTTGGGTTTAAGCTTATAAATTTAGGGAACTTTTCATGGACAAATTTGACAAGGCTCCTACTTTAGTACAAAAAGTTGAAAAATACTTCTTTTTTTTAATTTTTCAAAAAATACTTCACTTTCATAATTTGCTTTAAAAAAATACCTCATTCAATTAAAATCAATATTTTATAATTTAATAAAAAACACATTATTTTCATATAAAATCTATATTTCAGTTTTTCATTATCTAAAATTATATTAATTTTTTTTAAATTAATATTTTCATTTTTCAATATCTAAAATTATATTATTTTTATCTAAAAATATCATATTTGTATAATATTTCAATTATAATAATAATTATAATTATATTTTATAATTTATTTTCTTTGATAATTGTTTAAAAATACATTATTTTCATTGAAATCAATATTTTAATTTTTTCATTTGAAAAACAATATTTTTATACGAGTAACATATATGTTATTTCATCATTTTCATTGAAATCAGTACTTTATAATTTACTTATTTTATTATTTTTAAAAATATATATTATTTTTATTTAAAATTAATATTTTAATTTTTCATTGAAAAACCACATTTTTACATTGGTAACATATATGTTATTACTATATGTTATTTCCTCATTTTTTTCATTAAAATCAATATTTTACAATTTCTCTCTTTTTATAATTTTTTAAAAAATATATAATTTTTATTTAAAATCAAATTTTCAATTTTTTCATTTGAAAAATGATTTCAACACGTGTAACATATATGTTACTATATGTGTTACTTCATCATTTTTATTAAAATCAATACTTTACAATTTATATACTTTTGTAATTTTTTTAAAAATACATTAGTTTTATTTAAAATTAATATTTAAATTTTTTTATTTAAAAACAATATTTTTACATAGGTAACATATGTGTTACTATATGTTATTTACGTATCTTCATTAAAATCAATAATTTATAATTTATCTTATTTTTATAGTTTTTAAAAAAATACATTATTTTTTATTTAAAATTCATATTTCAATCTTGTTTTTGAAAACAACATTTTTACATGAGTAACGTATATGTTAATTCATCATTTTTATTAAAATCAATAATTTTTATACTGGTAATATGTGCGTTACTATTACCAATCGTCTTCTACTACTACTACCACTCGTCTTATACCAGCACCAGCACCAACACCATCACCACAATCGTGTTCAAATCTGCTACCACTATCCACAACTATAATCACATCTACCATAAATATGGTAACACATATGTTACCATATTTTAAATTAGGATAACATGAGTGTTACCACCACCAACACTGCTACCGCTTCACCATCACTAATTTAAATTAATGTAATACATGTGTTACTATAATTAAAATTAGAGTAACACTTGTGTTACAACCACCACAATTTTCTCTCACTACTGTGTAGTTCTAGCACCACCATTTACACGGGTAACATATGTATTACTATATGTTATTTTCCCGTCCTCATTAAAATCAATAATTTATAATTTATTTTCTTTTTATAGTTTTTAAGAAAATACATTATTTTCATTTAAAATTCATATTTTAATTTTTTTTGAAAACAACATTTTTACACGAGTAACATATATGTTACTTCATCATTTTTATTTAAATCAATAATTTTTATACTAGTAACATATGTGATACTATAACCAATCGCATTCCACTACTACTGCCACTCGTTTTATATCAACACCACCACCACCACAATTAGGTTCAAATCTGTCATCACCATCCACAACTATAATCACATACACCATAAATGTGGTAATACACATGTTACCATATTTTAAATTAGGATAACACAATTATTACCACCACCAACATTGTCACCGCTTCACTACCACTACTTTAAATGAAGGTAATACATGTGTTGCTATAATTAAAATTAGAGTAACACTTTGTTACAACCACCACAATTTTCTCTCACCATTGCGTAGCTCTAGCACCACAATTTACCCTGCTCTATTACCATAACTACTTTAAATTATGGTATCACATATGTTACTCTAATTTAAATTAGATTAACACATATTACCACCACCACCATTTGGTCTCCACCAACATCAATTATCATAAACTGCCACCATCAAACCCAACTATCTCTATTAAATTCATCACCACAAATCACCACATTTTTGCCGCTGAATATTACTACAAGATATAGAAATGGATAAATCAAATAACGACTCACAGTCGGGTCAATAACATGTCAGCCATGGCGAGCCCTGGTGCAGCACCGCTGAGTCAACTCCGACTAACAAGAACTCATCCTCTCTTGGTTTGAACACCACTGGACTAAGCGCTAAAGGACCCCAAGTACCCAAGATAGGACGATCCTGATTGCTGAAAATTGAAAGATAAAAAAGCAGAAATATTGGAAGTTGCGTGGAATGCGGCAATGAAGTCGTGACGACTACTTCAAGTCTAAGGCGGTGCTTCTCTTTTGTAGGGTGGATTATGTGGATTGTGATGCCAAACTGCACAAAAATATCAACCACGAACATTTATGGATGTGTGAGGTGTACGAACAAGCGCCGACCACCGTCACTTGCAAGGCGGATGCCATCGCGCTCTACTTTACATGCGACCGTGACATACACTTCGCCAAGCCCCTCTTCCGCCGCAACGCACGGTCCCATATGGTTTCGTTCTTTGACACCGCCGAGTCCGTCGTGAAGTCTACCGCAACCACTGGACTTTTGAATCTAGTTTGTAAATTAGATCTAAAATTTTTGAATGGAGAAGGTGATGGAAAATAAGATGGTGATGATTAGTGGCGGAAGCATCGGTGATGGTGGTTATGGACATCGGAGATGGTGGAAGATGGAGGTAGTGGGGGTATTGAATATTTTGGTTAAGGAAGTAGTTAGATTAGAATTAGGGTTTGGCAATTATTTGTATAATATAAAAGATGTATTTTTTCGTAAGGTTTTTTTTTTTGTTTAGGATATATATTAATACTTTCTCCGTCCCAAATATATAGGCTGATTGGTTTTTTCACACGGATTAAGAATTTTATTGAAAAAGTAAATTGTACCAATAGTTTTCCTAATTTAACCTTATTTAATGAGTATTATTTAAAAATAATAATTATTAAAATGTTGTTGGAATTATGTGTGAAAACCAGAAATCAAAGCTTGTAATGTGTGGGAAATCATTAAATATTTGAAGTTATCTCTAATAAATTTCAAAATTTTCAAATTTCCAAGCATTGAATAATAAATTTGGGTAAATTATGAATGTACAATTTCAAGATTAAGATAGAAAAAATGATTATAAATAAGCAAATTAAATAAGGGTATTTTAGCAAAGGAACAAAAAAAAAACATCTCAAAATAGAAACAAGTCTATATAATTGGGACAAGAGAAAAAGGAAAGGTAGCCTTTATATTTGGGACACAGAGAGTAAGATTTAAAATGAAGTATATTTTGATTTTTTTTTTTTTTTTAAAAGTAGGTATATGAGTTAATTAGCTCAATTTTCATATATAACAAAAGGATAGTTTTACAAATACCCTAAACAAGCAAATTAATTCCTAAAATACTCACATCATTTATTTTTTATTTTTATTTGTTGTTCCAACAAAAGTGTTACACGTTACACTTGCATAACACTGGTAAGATACGTGTTAGTGTAACACATGTTACACTATTTATAACACATGCAACACACTGTGTTACATACAAACAAATTGTGTAATGCTTGTAACATGCAATGTTATACTGTTGTCGTCTTCGCTGTCGCCACCACCGAGGTCTGCCACAAACGACCACAAAACTAGTCCCCACCATCGTACATTAGCAGCACAACACCTTCGCGATACGCCACCATCACCTTCCAGCTCACAAAAAACAGAAAATTTTCTATAGAAGTGAAACCCTCTTAGTAAAACACATAAATAGATCAAATTCACAACCAGTTTTTGGTTTCGAGATATTGATCCAATTTTCATATATGAACCAGATCTACAATTGACGATGGGTAGTATTGGCGGCGATAGTCAGTGGTGGTGGAGAATAGAGAAGAAGTTGGTGGAGAGATGGTGTTTGGAATGGTCGAAGAAGGAGATAGTGGTTGGCGGCTTGTGCAGATTCTGAAGAAGGATGAGATGATGGTGTTCGATGGTGGAGATCTCATCGCGGTGGTGGCCAGTGGTGTGTGTAGAAGGAGGAGGAGACGACCATTGATGGTGCCAACTGCCAACGAATATGGTGGTGGTATTAGGTATAGTTTTTAGAGTTTGGGATTGAAAATTTCATTTTGTTATTATTTGGGGAATTATTATTGAATCAAACCATATTTTGAGAATAAAAAATGAAGAAAAAAAAAATAGAAATAATATAAAAAAAGGGAGTACTTGTCATCATTTTCCTCTATAACAAAAGTAAACTATTTCTTAAAATACTATTTTACTTTTTTGTAACAATAGTATTACACTTGTGTAATGCTCTTAACAAACTGTGTTATTTACCACTCCTGCCACGGCCACCATCACCATCATCGACGACATTACACTATGTAACTCTTGTAACAAATTGTGTCATGCTACCATCACCACCACTGCCAGTGTCGACGTGTGTAAGACTTGTAATAAACTGTGTTACGCCAACCACCTTTACCACTACTATCACCATTATCGCGCCACCATCAATTTTAGCAGTCAAATCCCCACACCAACTACAAAATCCAATCTCATAAATAAATAAAACGGCTCATTTAACAATATAAATTAGTGAACAAATTAATATAACTAATTTAACCACTATCGTGAACATAATGCCCGTTGGTTCACCACCAGTAGATTAGGCTAGGCCATATAAGCAGTTAAGCACCACCATATCAATGTGGAGGCAGTAGCGGTGGTCAGTGTCGGAGTTGGATGGTGTCAGCGATTGTAGTGGTGCATATACGTGAGTATTTGTTTTGAGTATTGGCTTTTAAGGTTTAGATTTAAAAATAAATAATTGATAAGTGAAAGCAATATTTTAAAAAGAAAAAGGAAAGAAGAGCAAATTTGGAATTTCAAAATTAATTAGGATAATTAACGTAATTTTCCCATCAATTTATCTCGGGTTGAGCTCAAACAACTTTAAAGTATGTTTGTGTGTGTTATAAGTTGGTCAAGCATCATTTTTATCTACATATTTCATAGTACTCATAATTTTTATCTATTTTATGCACACATTTCGTATGAACTACTACATATAATTTACAAATTTTTTTACCAAACACACTTAATCTAATTGACACACCCTATTAACAAGTCAATTTACTATTTTTTTTTTTTAAAAACCCCTAAAACCTTCAAAAATTTCAATTTGACCCTTAATTTTTTTTTTTTTATCCACGATCGTACCACTAGCTTCCTTTGCCACGACTTATTCGCCCCCCATCCCCATCATCTTCTCTTTAACTCGACTACTCAAGTTTATTGTATACCTCTAATGTTGAGGTGGCTGGAGGACATAGTGTTTGGATTAGGAGAATTGTATTGAGATGTATAGAAAATTTGTTAAATTTTGAATTGAGTAGCGAATATATAGAGCTAGCGACGCGGTCCATTAGAGCAGGGTTACACTGAAAATTGTCAGTCCAGTTTTGTGCAGACCAGAAATATGGCCCATCCCAATTTTATTTTATTTTATTATTTTTTTAAATAATTTTTTTATACAATATAATATTGTATCAAATACAATCTTAGATAAATTTAGAAAATATATATTTTGAGATTTCTAAAGAGATTAATTTATAAAATCACTTTCATGTATTAGTATTGATAATATCAATTTTTTTTTAAAGTAATAATATTTTTTTGGTTAATCGTAAACTATTTCTTGACACATTATTTTAAAAATATAAAAAGTAAAAACATGCTATTCTTATTGTTTTGAGATATAAGCATGTTTAGCTTAAATTAAAAAATTTACTTATAAGTAAATTTAAAATGAATAATTTACTTGTCACATCAAACTTAATTTGGATTGAAACTTGAATTAAACTAAATTTTAATTAAATCTAAACAATTTTTTGTTGGAGCTTGGGATTCTTGGACAATTGTTTTAAAAAAAAGACAATTTAAGTTAAAAACTTGAGTTTATGCCATTTTAGATTGATATTATTTGGATTATGTATTGGGGCTATTCGCAAAAGAAAAATGCTATTTGTACACCCAACTCTTACACTCCCACACTTACACCTTCTTATGTGTCAAACAATGATTTGGTTAAATAAATAATAATTTGGCTAAATCATTGTTTGACACATAAGAGAGTGTAAGTGTGGGTGTAAAAGTTGGGTATACAACTAGTATTGTTGATCACAAAATGAGTGATTAGTTAAAGGGCAAAAAAATACAAAATAAAAATTTGTGGGCTAGCCCCATATAGGCCAGGTTTTGTTTGGGCCAGGACCAGCCCAATCCAAAATCTGAGTTATATGGACCAACCCACGGTCCGTGTTGGTTTTGCCACTCTACAAATATACAAAGAAGTAAGTGTAAAGAGTAAAAAATGTGGTTAAAAACTCTACCAATCATTGAACTTTTATTGTTTTAATTTAGTTTATTATATTTATATTTCAATTTAGACACTTTGTTTTTTATAATTTCTTAATTAACAAAATTGCTTACCTATGTAAAAATGTTGTTTTTCAATAAAAATTTGAAATATTGGTTTTAAAGAAAAAATAATGTATTTATTTTTAAAATTATAAAAAAAAATAAATTGTAAAATATTAATATTAATGAAAATGAGTAAGTAACACATGATAACACATATATTAAACGTGTAAAAATATTGATTTTAATGAAAATAAATGTCCTTTGTAAAAATGAGATTTTTAAATGAAAATTTGAAGTATTGATTTTATATGAAAATAATGTATTTTTAAAAAAATATAAAAAGATATATAAATTCTAAAATATTGATTTTAATGAAAATGAGAAAGTAACATATGGAAAACTTAGGTATTCATTTTAAAAATGTTATTTTCAAAATGAAAAATTGAAATAGTTATTTTAAATGATAATAATTTATTTATTAAAACATTATAAAAGGAAATAATTATAAGATATTGATTTTAATGAAAATATGTACATTATAAAATAAAAAAGAAAAAGTAACATATAAGGTGACAAATATTACCAACTTATATTTTACTTATGTAAAAATATTGTTTTTAAATGATATTAAATGAAATTATAAATCTTATAAAAAATTATAAAGGGAGATATAATAAAAAATATTGATTTTTTTTTTTAAAAAAGGAAGAAATAACATATAGTAATGTGTAACCATGTAAAATAGTTTTCAAATGAAAAATTCAAATATTAACTTTAAATGAAAGTAATGTATTTTTCAAAAACTTATTAGAAATAAATTCTAAAATATTAATTTCAATGAAAATGACGAAGCGCATATGTTACTCGTGTAAAAATAAATGTTGTTTCTAAATTAAAAATTGAAAGACTGATTTTAAATGAAAATAATATATTTTTAAAAATATACAAAATGAGATAAACTGAAAAATATTACTAAAAATGAGGAGGTAACATATGGTAACACATTTGTTATGTGTGTAAAATGTTGTTTTTAAATGAAAAATTAAAAAAATAAATTTAAATAAAAATAATGTATTTTTGAAAATAATTATAAAATCAAATAAATTGAAAAATATTGATTTTAATGAAAAATGGGAACTTGTTTTCAAATGTTGTTTTCAAATAAAAATGTTGTTTTCAAATGAAAAATTGAAATATTAATCTTAAAGGTAAGTAATGTATTTTTAAAAAATTATAATAGATTATCACTTGTAAAATATTGATTTTAATGAAAATAATAAAGTGCATATGTATTTTAGAAAAATTCTAAAATATTGATTTAATGAAAATGAAGAAGTAATATATGAGTTAACATATGTTACACTTGTAAAGATGTTGTTTTCAAATGAAAAATTGAAATATTGATTTGAAATGAAAATAATGTATTTATTAAAAAAATTTATAAGAGGAGAAAAATTCTAAAATATTGATTTAATTGAAAATGAGGAAGTAACATATGGTTACCTTTGTAAAATATTTTTTTAAATGAAAAATGAAATATTGAGTTTAAATGATATTAATGTATTTCAAAAAAATTATGACATATGGTAATTGTAAAAATTTAAAAATTTGATTTAAATGAAAATAATTTATTTTCTAAAAAATTATAAAATATATATATTATAAAATATTAATTTTAATAATAATAAGAAAGTATTGCACATACAAAAATATTGTTCTTAAATGAAAATTTTAAATATTAATTTTAAATGAAAGTAGTGCAATTTAAAAAAAAAAAAAAAACTATAAGCAGAAATAAATTATAATAGATTTAAATGAAAATGAGAAATTCACATATGGAGAAATTCACATATTATTTTTAAATAAATTTTGTAAAAAATTATAAAAAGAAATAAATTGTAAAATATTAATTTTAATGAAAATGGGGAATTACCATATGTTCTAACATATGTTACCTAAAGTTATTTTCAAGTAAAAAAACTCAAATATTGATTTTAAAGAAAAATAATGCATTTTTAAAAAAAATTATAAAACAAGATAAAATGTAAAATATTAATAAAATAAGGAAGTAAGATATTACCACATATTATACCATACCTATTTTACCTGTGTAGAAATATTGATTTTAAATAAAAATTATATATTTATTAAAAATCATAAAATGAGATAAATTGTAAAAGACTAAAGAAAATGAAGAACAAACATATCACTACCCTGTTTAAAAATAATGTTTCCAAATGAAAATTTGAAAAATGAATTTAAAATTAAAAAAATGTATTTTTAAAAAAAATTATGAAAGAAGATTTAAATGAAATTAATGTATTTCAAAAAAAATTATGACATATGGTAATTGTAAAAATTTAAAAATTTGATTTAAATGAAAATAATTTATTTTCTAAAAAATTATAAAAAAGATATATTATAAATATTAATTTTAATAATAATAAGAAAGTATTACACATACAAAAATATTGTTCTTAAATGAAAATTTTAAATATTTATTTTAAATGAAAGTAATGTAATTTTTTTTTTTAAAAAAAAACTATAGGCAGAAATAAATTCTAATATATTGATTTTAATGAAAATAAGAAATTCACATATGGCACATATGATCAGGGGCGGAGCCAGGAAATTTAGTCTGTGGGGGCGCTATGGCGTTTATCAGGACTACAATATTGACCGAGGACTGCGTTGATATGTGACACCTATAGCATTAAGCGACTTAGCGGTAGTCGATAAAAATAGCGGTATGTAAATAAAATAATAAAATTACTTATTTTATTCAAAAATTATTTTATAAAAGTAATCAATTTTGTGTTAGCGGTACATAAAATAGAATAAAATAATAAAAAATGAAAAATTGAATCAATATTTTGTTTATAAAAAAATATTAAGTTTTAATTAAACCAAACTTGAAAAATAAAAATAAAAATGTATTAAAAAATTGAAAATCATAGTTACTCATGTATATACATATGAAAATAAAGTAAACAAAATATAAAAGAAAAGTTATTCCCCTTAAGTGAAGAAAAAATTTATGTTCAAGTTAAGTAAAAATTAAAAAACTCAACTATATTTTCACGTAAAAAAGGAAAATGTAATTTCAAATTACTAATTTGTTTTATTTTTTTTAGTTCTTGGAATTGAAAATATAAGAAACATTATGGTCTAAAAGATTAAGTTTGGTGTTATGCATAGTATTTTGCCAATTTTATCTTTCTAAAACGTGAAAAAATTCGTGTTGCAATTTATAGAATTATGTAAAAAGATGAAATATACAAATGGTATTAAAGATTGGAGATTTAAAAGACAATTTTTAAAGTTGGAGATTAATTGCACAACTTTTTTAAAAGAAAACTAAAAAAAAACACTGCTGGGACTTGAACCCATACTTGCCCAAACAAAGGGTAAGCTTTACCACCAAGGCACAGACATTTCCTATAAATTAATCTACACATAAGTTTTTTATTTTGTTATAGGGGCAAAATTATTAAATTCGAAAATTGTTAAAGCAAAACAAATATTTTGAAATGAGTGTGGGGGCAGTCGCCCCCACTGCCCCCACACTAAATCCGCCCATGCATATGATACACGTGTAAAAATAATATTTTTAAATTTTGAAAAAAATTATGAAAAGAAATAAATTGTAAAATATTAATTTTAATGAAAACGGAGAATTAGCATATGTTCTAACATATGTTACCTAAAGTTATTTTCAAGTAAAAAAAGTCAAATATTGATTTTAAAGAAAAACAATGTATTTTTAAAAAAAATTATAAAACTAGATAAAATATAAAATATTAATAAAATAAGAAGGTAAGATATTACCACATATTACCATACCTATTTTACCTGAGTAAAAATATTGATTTTAAATAAAAATTATAAAATGAGACTAAAGAAAATGAAGAACAAACATATCACTACCCTGTTTAAAAATAATGTTTCCAAATGAAAATTTGAAAAATGAATTTAAAATTAAAAAAACGTATTTTTAAAAAAATTATGAAAGAAGATATTTTGTAATGAAAATAAGGAAGAAAAATATTGTAAAACATATGTAAAACTTTTAAAAATATTTATTTTATATGAAAATAATTTAATTTTAAACAATTATTATAGAAGGAGATAAATTGTAAAATATTAATGAAAATTAAGGAGAGTGTAAAATATTACTAGTGTAAAAGGTTGTTTTCAAATGAAAAATTGAAAAATATTAATGAAAATGAAAAAGTAATATACTACAAAAAATGTTGTTTTCAAATGAAAAATTGAAAATTTAATTTTAAACAAAAATAATATATATTTTAAAATATTAAAAAATAAGAAAAATTGTAAAATATTAATAAAAATTAGGAAGTAACATGTTGCAACATATATTACCACACACATTTAATGTGTAAAAATGTTATTTTCAAATGAAAATAATAGAATTTTTGTAAGATTATAAAAGAAGATATACCATAAAATATAGATTGCTAACACATATTAAGTACCACGGTTACTTATCCGTGTAAAAATGTTGATTTCAAATGAAAAATTAAAAAATTGATTTTAAATAAAAATAATATATATTTTAAAAAATTATGAAAATGAGATAAATTGTAAGATATTAGTGAAAATGGAGAAGAAACATATGATAACATATATACTACCCGTCTAAAAATGTTGATTTCAAATGAAAATTTGAAATACTAATTTTAAATAAAAAAAAATGTTAGTAAAACTAAGGTAGTAACATATGTGTTAATATATGTTATTTTCTAATGAAAATTTGAAATATTAATTTTATATAAAAATAATATATGTTTAACAAATTATAAATTGAGATAGATTGAAAATTTTTAATGAAAATTAGGAAGAGACATGACAACACATATATTTCCCGCGTAAAAGGTTGGTTTTAAATGAAAAATTAAAAAATTGATTTTAAATGAAAATAACGTGTTTTTAAAAAAATTATAAAATAAGATAAATTGTAAAATATTGATTTTAATGAAAATGAGTAAGTAATATATAAATTCATTTGTTTTCAAATGAAAATAAAAAAAAAAAAATTTATCTTAAATGAAAACAATGTATTTTTAAAAAAATTATAGAAGGAGATAAAAGCTAAAGTATTGACTTTTAATGAAAATTAGGAAGGAATATGGATTATACATATGCTTACTGTGTAAAAATTTTGTTATCGAATGTTAAAATGAAAGTAATGTGAAATTAAAAAATTATAACAGGAGATAAATTGTAAAATATTGATTTTAATAAAAATAAACACGTAACATATATATTTGTAGAAAAATTATAAGAGGAGATAAATTTTAAAATATTGGGTTTAAAGAAAATGAGCAAGCAACATATGGTAACAACCTTATGTTAAAATAAATAATTTATTTTTTTTAGATAATTTTAATTGTAAAATATTAATGAAAATGATGAAGTAATACACTTATATGTTATTTGCAATACACATACACATAAACATGTTATTTGCAAGAGAGAATTTGATTTTAAATGAAAATAATTTATTTTAAAAAAACTATCAAAAGATAAACATAGTAAAATATTGATTTTAATGAACATGAAGAAGTAACATATGTTACCTGTGTAAAAATGTTATTTACAAAGGGAAAATTGAATATTGATTTCAAATGAAAGTAGTGTATTTTTACAAATTAAAAGATGAGATAAATTCTAAAATATTGATTTTCATAAAAATTAAGAAGTAATATATGGTAGCACATATTTTATTCGTGTAAAAGTGATGTTTTTAAAAAAAAAATTGAAATATGGAGTTTAAATGAAAACAATGCATATTTTAAATAATTATAAAATGAGATAAATTCTAAAATAATTATAAAACTCGTGTAAAATGTTATTTTTAAATGAAAATAATTTTGTAAAAAAATATATAAAATGAGATAAATTGTAAAATATTGATTTTAATGAATATGATGAGAACTGTTGTAAAATATATGTTATTTTAAAAGAAAATTTGAAATATTGATCTTGAATAAAAAGAATGTATTTTTAAAATAAATATAAAATGAGATAAATTGTAAAATATTAATGAAAAATGAGGAAGTAACATATGGTAAGTGATATTTTCAAATGAAAATATGAAATGTTGACTTGTAGATGAAAATAATATATTTTAAAAAAAAGATAGAATGGGATAAATAGTAATATATTAATGAAAATGATGAAGTGACATATGGTAATACATATATTACTCGTGTAAAATGTTGTTTTCAAATAAAAAATTAAGTTTGAGTGAAAATAATATATTTTTAAAAAAATGATAAAATAAGATAAATTGTAAAATATTGATTTTAATGAAAATAATGAAGGTATATATGATCAAGTTGGGTCATATGTTGTTTTCAAATAAATTATTGAAATATTAATTTTAAATTAAGATGAGATGAGATAAATTGTAAAATATTAATTTTAATGAAATTGAAGAAGCAATAACAATGTTATTTGCATTTTCATTTTAAATGCAAATAATGTATTTTTTTTTTTAAATTGTAAAATTGATATAAATTGTAAAATATTAACTTGGGAAGTAACATATATGGTGTGTAAATATGTAGTTTTCAAATGAAAATTTCAAAATATGATTTTAAAAGAAGATAATGTAAATTTTTTAAAAAAAATTATAAAAGGAGATATATATTATTAAAATATTAATTTTAATGAAAATGAAGAAGTAATATATGTTACCGATGTAAAATTTTATTTTCGAATGAAAAATTAAAAATATTGATTTCAAATGAAAGTAATGTATTTTAAAAAATTAAAAGATGAGATAAATTCTTAATTATTGATTTTCATGAAAATGAGGAAGTGACACATATGTTACTCGTGTAAAAATATTGTTTGTAAATGAAAATTTAAATTTAAATTTAAATTAAAAAATAAAGAATTAACATATTACACAATATTATCCACGTAAAAATGTTGTTGTCAAATGAAAATTTATTTTTAAATGAAGGTAAAGTGTTTTTATTTAAAAAAATTATAAAATGAGATAAATTGTAAAATATTGATTTCAATAAAAATGATGAAAATAACATATGATAGCACATATGATTCCCGGGTAAAAATATTGTTTTCAAATAAAAAATTGAAATATAGATTAAAAATGAAAATAATGTATTTATTAAAATTTTATAAAATGAGAATTTTTTTTAGAACACTAGCATATTGACAAACATTAGAACATGCCTTCAGAAATTTACACAAATGTGAACACTAAAAAAGTAAATAAAGATTAAAAGAATGTGCACCTGATAAATCAATCATTCATGACCCGCGCATCTATGATTTCCACTCTTCAATTTGATGTCTATTTAAAATCAATTGTGTCCCTGGAAAAACTTGAGTAATCAAACGTTAATGGCCTTGTCATGATTGGCTATTATTGACACATTGCCTTTTGCCAAACCTGAAATATCCAAGTAAATGACTCCTCATATTCATCTACAACTAAAGTACTACCAAGAAGTGCTGGTTGCCTATGATGATTAACCCCAATAAACAAAGCAAATGGCACCAAATAACTACCTCTGCTGTATGATGTATCAAACACAATGGCATCACCAAACTGAGTGCAGGAAAATCTAGATCGGGCATCAGCCCAGAAAATATTCATGCCTTTACCATCACGAATTTCCACTGCATAAAAGAAACATGTACCCTCAGCTTGCCAAGACTAAAAATACCCAAGAAGCACATCATACCAATCACTTCCAGTGTTACTTTCTCGTACTCTTTTGACAAAGCTAAGACAATCCTAGTTGTCTTAACTAAATCCAAATTTTCCAATACACTACTTCCTTCTTCTTTAAATTGATTTGATGCAATGGTCACACTTTTACTGGGATCAGCCGGAGTGTCAAATTCATGAGTGTGTTTCTTTTGAAGACGACCAACTACCCCACCTTCCCGATTCTTGTCTTTATATTCTCAAGTATGCTCCACAACCTACTCTTGAAGGGTGTCCTTTGAACATTCAAATATTTGAGAAGTAATTGACCCATCATGTTTAGGGCAGAATAATTGACCTATCTTGACTTTGAACGAACCCTTTATTAGCCACATGGATGTAGTAAAATTTGTACGCTTCATTGGTAGAATTGAATTCAAGACCTTTATATGGTTTACATGCAAGTGCTCCAACTCCATCCAACTCTTCCATTTCGAGACGTTTGACATCGACAACACCAGTTAAACCATCATTTTCATTTGATCTTATTCCAGTCCTACCAGATGATGATCTTGCAGTTGCAATACTTTTCATTTATATCCTAGGGGTACAATTCTCTCCAATGTCTTTTATAGTTCATGATTGTGTTCCTCTCTTATATTGTCTAGAACCCATTTCCCAGAATCAGCTCTTTACACTCTTATGAAAGTTTAACAGTTTACTAGAACAAATATGCCTTCAAAAATTTATACAAGCACATGAAGACTAAAAAGTAAAGAAAGATTAAAGAAATGTGCACATGATAAACCAATCCTTAATTACTTCCATCCTTTCCACTCCTCAATTTGATGCCTATTTAAAATCCACATTAAAAAAGTAAAACAAATACAACAAACTCAAAAAAGTTATAATTAAGAATAATTACTAACTTGACAAGGTGTTGATGGTCCATAAATCACCATTTCCACTCATAATTTCTATTATTTAAACCCTTGAGAAAAATTTACATGAGAAAAATACGATAAAAAATTTACAATAGAATTTATTTTTTTCCTCGCAACAATAATAAAAAAAATAACAATGGAAGTTCAATTTTCAAACAAAGTAATGATATCAAAATAGAATTCAAATAACATAAAATAAAAATTATTCTAATGTAAACAAAATATGGAAAAACAAAATAAACAATAATAAAAAAAATAACAATGGAAGTTCAATTTTCAAACAAAATAATGATATCAAAATAGAATTCAAATAACATAAAATAAAAATTATTCTAATGTAAACAAAGTACGGAAAAACAAAATAAACAATCAGAAAATCAAACTAAATAAAATCCACAACAAACAATAATCAAAATGCTCAACGAAATTGAACCAACACAACACAACTAAACAACATGAAGAAAATCAAAATGACCAAGAAACTAAAGTATAAAAAGAAATTTGTATATATCATTATAAAGGCCAGCCAAATACATTAAAAAACAAATTCCACTACAAATTAATCATCAAATTGAACAATCACTAAGTTTGCAACCAAGTTAAATCCATGAGCAACAAAACACAACTAAAAAAAAAACGTATATAAACTCAAAATGGACAACAATCCAAAGTAGAAACGGTTATTTGTATATTGATTCAACAAAATCCAAGTAGCCAACCAAATACATTGGAAAACAATATCCACAATGAATGAATCATTAAATTGAATAATCACTAAGTAAATACAACCAAAATAAATCAACGGGCAACACTACTCCACACATCTCAACTCAATAATATAAATAAACTCAAAATTGCCGAACATCCGAATAATAAAAAGTTATTTGCATATTGATTCAAAACACCAGAAAACAAAAATTACAATAAACCACAATCATAAAAATAAACCATCACTTAATAAATCAAACCCGGTTAAATTTATGGGCAACACAACAAATTAAACAACACAAAAAAATTCAAATGGGCAACAATAATAAAGTATAAAATATCATTTGTATATTGATTGAAAGTAAACCAACCACACACATTGGAAAACAAAAACCATAATGAATCAATAATAAAAATGAACAATCACTAAGTAAATGCAACCCAATTAAATCCACTAGCACTGCAACAAAACTCAACAACATAGAGAAACTCAAAATTGGCAACAATCCAAAGTATGCGAGGTTATTTGTATATTAATTCAAAGCATTCGAAAACAAAAATCACAATAATGCACAATCACAAAGTAAATGCAACCAAATTAAACGGACAAAAAAAGACACAAGAAACTTATTAATCATTCATGTATGCAGTCAATATATTATCAAAAACAGGGGAAAAATCGAAAACCAAAAGAAGAAATGCGAAAAAATAATGAAGTAGGCCTACAAGATTCCACAATAATTCCAACAATCTTAGCGTATTGAGGAAATATAATCTCAAAAAATAAAAAAAGGCATATATCAATCTTAGGGTATTATCTTGAAAGGAACATCGAGAACCCACACAAAATTCAAAGAAAATTGATCCGAACGAATAACAAAAAGAAAATCAAGAACCTCACAATTCAAAGAAAATTGATACGGGTCTAGCAACCCTAAAGGAATACGTACTGAAGAGAAAATCAAGAATCCACACAATACCAAAAAAATGACCTCACAGCCGAAGTAAACAAAATTCTGGAAAAAAATACCGCATCGTACAATAATTATAAAAATTGGCAAAAGAAATTGAAAGAAAAGATGAAATGGCACAAGTATAATACTA
Organism: Forsythia viridissima; assembly: GCA_030279155.1. Classification (NCBI taxonomy): domain Eukaryota; kingdom Viridiplantae; phylum Streptophyta; class Magnoliopsida; order Lamiales; family Oleaceae; genus Forsythia; species Forsythia viridissima. The sequence continues at coordinate 3,830,470 of CM059033.1, forward strand.
ACAAATAGAAGCAATTGACCTCTTTGCTGAATTACTCACAACAATATAACTCGTTTGCCGCGGTGCAAACTGAACTATGCGGTGGAGAAAGGCCGGTGGAGAAGTTTGGCATCGTTTTATTTCCGGCGGCTGTGAGTATAACTCATCCACAGCGGCCCAAACTGAACTTTCTGCGGCGAAGGAGAATGGGCGACTATCTCTAATGGAGATCTGTAAGGGTATTTATATATAAAAAAAAGTTACCGTTGCTACTTTGCCGCCTTCGGTTTCCTGGTTGATTTGGGATTTCTCAAATAACGGATGTTTTCAATTCATATATACGTATATATATGTATGTATGTATGTATATCTATCAATTTCAAATATTTTAATATTGGGCATTTTGATTTCTTATTAATCTTCTGACCAAAATAAGTTAAAGGGTTAAAAAAACTATTGGAGTATTGGTTCCCATATTTTGAGCAAAATTTCATATGGACCATCAATTTGTTTCAACTAAAGTGTCTTAAAATTTATTTGGTAGAGTTTAAAAAATGAGATTTTGATAAAAAATTATAAAATGTGTAGTTGAAAAGTTGTGGATCCTATGTAATATATGGTTGGAAATGAATGTGGAAAAAATAACATATACTTAGTTTGATCACTTTGTCAAACTCCATTTGACGTGAACCCACAATAAAATATATGGGCCACTCTTTACTTTTAACTTCATGGGCTGGCAAAATTATATGTGCCACTCTTTAGTGTTAACTTCATGGGCTGGCATGCTATCGTGCAAAAATACAATAAAAGTGTGAAAGAAAAAGAGGAAAAAATTACATTTCAAAAAAGCAATTTTATCAATTAAAAACACATTGTTTTCACGTGTTGTGATAATTAAATTGGTGACAAGTAAGATTTTCTGTTGAATGCGTCAATTTTTTTCACTTGTGAACTTAATGACATGATAAAATTGAAACAAAATATAGTTCAATGACCAACCGTAGTACTATACTTCAATTTCATCAAAGATCATTATATTTTATTTAAATTTCAATAAGGTCACTGTACTTTCACTTGTGTCAATTAAGTCATTACATATCATATTTTAACACCATACATAGGAAGACCGCTAGAGTTAAAGTCCATGTAAGTATTCATAAAAAAAAAGATGAAGCCATCCAAAATTAAAATATAATGACATTTATGCAATTAATTAATTGGTAGATTAGATAATGGGCCAACATTACTTAATAGGATAAATTAGAGTTGAAAAATTAATGAATTTTTGCTAGCACAAAAATAATTCCCAAACCATAATCTTACATAGTAGAATTTGGCCACCCTATTTGTTCCTAGTGTAGATTTTTGTCTTCCAACTCTCCCGTGTGGTGGATTATTGTTAGAAACAAAATATTTAGGACAAAAGAATTGTTAAAGTGCAAGAGAAATCAATTTGTAACGATTTTTTATCACAAATTATGTTATAATATCAAAATTGATCATGCGTAGATAATTAAATTTTAAATTTCTATTTTAAAATGTAAATTTATACCTAACAATGTTATCAGTCTATTTGATTGTTTAACATGATTTGTTATTATTTAATTACAAGGATTAGTTTTTGATGTCCCTGAATGATTGTGATATAATCATGGGTAATTATATTTATACAGTACTTTTTATTTTTTGTACCACATTTTAATTATATTTAATATATTTGATCTATGAAGATTATAGCACTCATGTTCCTAACTTTTTTTATCTTCAACTTTTTATTAATTAGCACATTTTGTATTTGATAACAGTTTCCATCTAAAACATTTGTTGGAAATTTATAAAAAAAATTATTTGTCTGTCGTATTTAAAAAAAAAACAATAAATACAACAGTACAATAAAATATTTTTCTTCATTTTAAAGCACGTAAACAAAATATCTCGACAGAAACCATCTTTAATGATGAAATGTGCTAATTAATGAAAGTTGAAGATAAGAATTCGATGACAAAAAGTTAAGAACATAATTGCCACAATGAACAAAAGTTGAAGATCTTAAATACAATTAAAATGTGATGCGTTTGTAACAAATTGTAGTGTGAATATAACCACACTAATATTTATTGTCGAGGTGAGAAAATCAAATCAGTGGGTTGTCAAAAAATAAAGGATAATCCTTGTTGTATACCTATACTTACCCCTACACTTACACCCTCACACGTGTCAAATGATGATTTGTTCACTTTATTTATTTGGCCAATCAAATAATAATTTCAGCGAATCATTGTTGTGCGATTATAATCTCGCAAGTGGATGGATCGTTTACAAGTAATAAAGTGATGTGAAGAGTGTCGAACCCACGATGACTAGATATTAATTTAACCAATTAATTTATAACTCAAATTCTAACAATATGAAAAACACAGACTTGTTTTGTTTAAGTAAATCTAAAGTATCAAACAATTAAAGTAAATTTATGAGAACAAATTCGAATTATATCAACACTAGGATTTGCGAATCCACCTACACGTCTTTTAATTAATTATCCGTTTAATCGCTTTAGCTTATAATTACATTGAATTAAAAATCGGTGATCTTAAAATAATCAAAAACCTCTCTCGATGGTCAATCAATTCTATACGATATGCGAACCTAATTATCTCTAATTAAGTTTTGAACATAAACATATGCATTAAAATCTCAAGAACACCTAAATGGATTTCATAGAGCATAATAGTAATCTCTATCTATTATTGGACCATAGGTTATTCAATACCACGTGTTTAATATATATTGAATCTCTCGATTTCAATATAGATGACAATATATTCTAATGGTGATCAGACATTAAAATAATAAAAATAATGAATAAAGAATAATCAATCTAAAAACAATTAATTACTAAAACGGAAAAACTTTTAATTAATTAAACTTGAGGTTTCATCGTTTATCATAGAACTAAGTAAATTAGCCGGACATGATTATGTAAAATAATACAAGAATTGTATTAATTATGTTTCGGCGAAAGAAAAATAAGAAAGAATAAATAAAACCCGTTACTCTGGCTAAAGAATCTTCAATCCCGTACCTTGATCTTCGATTCTCCTCTTGTATCTTCTTCCCAAAATTCGTCTCTTTTGGTCTGGTTATTATCTGCCTTTTATACTGTTCTCCAAACCCTCTAAGACGTGATTTAGGTAATTGAATTCGATTTGGAGTTGTAGAATTCTAATCACATCAGAAACTGCCAAAATTGCTGTTATGTATAGCCTTGCGATTGCATGACTTGATCAATTAACGTTCTGCTGAATATCTTGGGGCCTTGCGATCGCAGATATGGTTAACCATGCAATCGCATGGTTAACTTGGGCATATATTCAATTTTCTTTCTTTGATATTTGCACGTCAAGTCCCTCAAGTTTCTTTATTTGTTCAATTGAGTCATTTTTTCTTCTATTTGCTCTCTTTTCGTCTTTTCATCAGATTAACACTTGAATTTGATTATTTCCTAAAATAATAAAAAACAACATGCAATTAAACTAAAAATAAATAAGAGTACTTATAATCATTCTTTTTTATGAGCTCAGATAAGTATAAAATTGTACTTATCAATCATCATTTGACATGTGTAAAAATATAAGTGTGAGTGTACAACAAGTATTATCCAAAAATAAATATCTTATTTTGTTTGGTCACTCTTAATCTACACATCGTCCGATTTGAATTAACTATTTGGATTGTTATAAAGTTCTGAGTGGGTAAGATGTAGAAGATTTATTTTTTTTAACCAGGACCCAATGATATACAGCGCCTGCGTGCTGCTGCCTCGAGTTGACTCTGGATTTTTTAGAACATTATTTGAATTTCCCAATACATTGTATTTGTGGGAGATAATCTCCTCCACACTAGTGGGGAGCTTATTTTTCCCACTAGGTGATTTGTCCAATTCTCATTGGACAAGTCAAAAGTTCAATTTTAATTTCACTTTTGACTTGTCCAATAAAAATTGGACAAGTCACCTAGTGGGGAAAATAAGCTCCCCACTAGGTGGAGGAGAACATAATCCTTGTATTTGTACATGTTGTTGACACTTAAATTACCCAACAACCAATTCATGCTATGTCACGATATCTAGATCACGGATGTCTGCCTGCGCACATGTTATGTCAAGCACTCAAATTTGGGAAGAAAGACCCTAATTATTTTGCAACTAATAAACAGCAATCGTTTATTAACGGGATTAATTGAACCCGACCCGTAGTCATCTAACTTTCACTACAACTTTAATTAAAAGCAATTGAATCACTTAATTTAATTTAATTACAATTAAATTACTCAGTTTCAATTTCTATAATATCTACTTGATAAAAGATGCTTAGAGCATTTCCAATGTTAATGCGGATTGCTTTACAAAATTTCCTACATAAATAAAATAGATTGTCTAAAAAAAAATCATTTCCAATGCTATCTCACAGTGACCTTGTCAACCTAATGTAGTTAAAAGGAAAAAAAAAAAAAAAAAAAAATTATTTTCACCTCCGTCTAAATTCAGAAGCGTTAGTTATTTGGTTGTGCTTTTATTTTATTTATTAAATATTAATATGACGTATACCAAAAGTATTTCAATATGTCTGCCATGTGGATTATAATGTACAATCTATATAATATATCAATCCCGTTCTCCTGCCCATCTTGCCCACTGTGGTTGTGGAGCGCTGACTATTGAAAAAAAATCCACTTAGATTTGTCCACGTCAGATTAAATCATTCCCAAACCCTTATCCATTCCTTATCTCCACAAACACACCCCATCTCTCTCTCCACCCCATCTCGATTGATTTAGGGCACCAAACAGTAGTGTGAGAGAATATGGTGGCGACAACTAGCAGTGGGTGCCGGGGGTTGGATGTTCGTGAAGGCGCCGGAGGTTGTCTGGTCGTGAAGGCGCCGGCTAAAGGAGGCGCTGTTGGGGGCTCAAAATCGGCGCACAGAGATAGAGACAGAGATGGGAGAAAATATGGTGGCAATAACTAACAGTGGGCACCTGGGTTTGGATGTTGGTAAGGGCACCGGAGGTTGGCCGATTGTGAAAGCGCCGGCTGAAGGAGGCGCTGTTGGGAGGGGGCTAGAATTCGGCGCATAGAGACAGAGATGGGAGAGAATATGGTGTCGACAACTAGTAGTGGGCACCTGAATTTGGATGTTCGTGAAGGCGTTGGGGGGGAAGGAGGCGCTGTTGGGGGGGCTGGAAATCGACGCAGAGGGTGGAGAGAGAGATGGGGGTGTGTTTGTGGAGATAGGGAATGGATGAGGGTTTGGGAATGATTTAATCTGACGTGGACAAATCCAATGGATTTTTTTTAATAGTCAGCGCTCCACATCCACAGTGGGCAAGATAATTCTTACCCACTGTGGACAAGAGAACGGGGCTATATAATATATTTAAAATAATCTTAGCTGGCCGTTAAAACTAATTTTTACACGTGGCCACCCACATGGACTTGCCACATTAGCTACTTAAGAAGGAAGTTAAAGATGAAAATAAAGGCAAAAGAAGAAAAAAAAGCCCAAAAAAAAAAAAAAACAAAAAAAGTAAAAAGAACAATAACTAAAGGAACCCAAAAGCCAAAACCCACTCACCGACCCATATACACTATGCCACCGCCACTCCATAATCCCCACTCTTACCCATCTCCATAGCTCCCCACCATTAGTAGCACAAACTTGGAATCACTAAAAGCTGAAAACCAACATAATCACCATCATCACAAGCTCCCACCGTTGGAGACTCCACCATCGTGAGACCCAAATAAAATCAGAACGTTTTATTGATAATTTCTCAATGATTCAAAATCCAAACAAATCTCTCTTATATATCGAGAGATATTACAATTATTTTTAGATGAAGAAAACAATAATAAAAAATTAAGAAAGAAATATCATAATTGAATATTGTAATAAAAACTAGAGTAATATATGACAGCTGATTATACCCATCGTAAAGATTTTCTAAAATCGATTTCCTTCTCAATATTTTTTTAATATTATTTCAATTGTTACATTCTATCCCCCTTAAGACAGACTTGTTCTAGAGGTTGGAGATTTGAAAAAATAAATTGCAACTAATCGGCAATGTCCCAATTTGACTTTTCTGATTGAATTTTTTTTGAGAATTTCCAACAAGTGATCTCAAATAACAAACTCTATAGAAGAAATAGGGACAAAAACAACATGAGTGATTTGCTTGAAAAGTTTGTTGTACTGAAACCAACTCGATTGAATCTTTTTTATATCATGTTTGTTGGCAACCATGGATAAAGTCTCCTCTATGAAACTTTCTTCAATGGTTATTTCTTCATTGATAATGATCTTATTGACTTTTTTAGAAGATTTGTTGAGCATGTGATGGCTCGTTTGTTCAATAATACATTTGCAACTTAAAAGAGGTAACACTCAGAGTATCTCCGTCCTAAGTTGTCGTCACAGGAAACAATTACTATAATTGAGTTTCATGGCTGTTGTAGTCAAAGCCAACTAAATAAAAAAAAAAAAATCACGCCGGACATAAGCCTTAACTTTCAAATGGTGACCTCCAAACTGTTGGAACCTTTGGATCTAGTTCCATCCATCATAGTAGCGGAGCCACGAATATTTACTTGGGAGCCGAAAAAAATTTATTGGCGCAACATCTTTAGATTAAAGAAACGTTAAACAATAAATTAAAAAAAAAAAAACGAGCCAAAGATACTGATCGAAATGAATTTAACAGTTCTATTTTTTATCTTTTAATTCTTATTTTATTGTCACATCTTTCGACTTATTTTTGGACCATGTTCTTCACTTGTCGGGGTAAGTTCTTTATACCGTTTTGAAGTATTCGTGACAAACTTCGTAAGACATCTTTTGGATTGAAAACTGTTAAACAGTGAATGCAAAATAATAAGCCAAAGATGACTACTAGAATATATATCATAATATGATTTTTTATTTTTTAATTGACATCACATCTTTCGATTTATTTTTGGGTTATGTTTTTCACTTGTCAAAGTAGATTTTTTTATACTATTTAGAAATATCAATGACAAATTTCGTAATGCATCTTTCGAATAAAAAAATTATTAAACGAAAATTTCAAAATAACAAGTCAAAGATGGTTACTAGAAATGAATTTAATAATTCGATTTTTCAATTCTAATTTCTATTTTAGCGTAACCTCTTTCAGCCTATTTTTAGACTATGTTTTTTCACTCGTTTGTATAGGTTCTTAGTACCGTTTTAAAGTATTCAAGGCAAACTTCACAACACATCTTTCAGATTGAAAAATCGTTAAATGACGAGTTCAAAAGATTAAGTAAAAAATGACTGCTAGAATTGGATTTAATATTCTCATTTTTTTGCATTTTTAAATGTTAATTTAATTAAAATTCTACTTGACGTCAATTTGACTCGACTAGCTCGTATAATTAAATATATAAATATTTTGAAGTGTTAAAACGAGTCCTTAAATAATTTTATTAATAAAAAAATTTAAAAAGTTAAAAAAATAGAAAATTGGGGGGCCCAGGGTCCCTTTGGCCCTGCCAACCGTCGTCACTATTGATATCAAGGCAAGTTACCCATCTTATGCCAATTGTAATGACTAAAAAGAACAAACATGAAGTAGAGAAGTAAAAGCAGAACTTTTTATTTATAATTTATCATTGATCCAACATCAAAACAAATTGCTGTTAATGAGAAATATTACAATTATTCCCCTAAAATCTTCTAAATCAATTGTTCTTAGATGAAGGAAATAGTAATTAGAAATTAAAAAACAAATACCATAATCAACTACCAATATAATTTTTCACTTCTATTCATACAAAAATACAAATACGCTTGTCTTCATCAAAAGTTAACAACTTTTTTACAAAATTTATCTGTTGAATTTGAATTGTAATTATACAGTTGAATCCCACAGTAAATAAACGGTATATACTAGTGAAATATTGTAATACAAGCTAACAAAATACATGCCACACATTCGTACTCATAGTAAAACTTTCCCAATCTACTTTCAATATTATTACCGCCATTACAACATTCTAGATCTTGCATCATTTAATTGCATAATTCAAATACATCATTTTGGTTGCCAGATTGTAAATTGGATTTTGGAAGATCGATAGAGGTAGACAAGGAAGAGTAATGTGAGGAAATTTCATGGAATTTTTGCAAATTTGAGGGGATCAATAATCTACATTGCAAAACCAGATCAGCAGTGATGTGATATTGATTTTTTGGCCAGTTGGAGGTTCTCGCTGTGGTGGTTGGGAGCAGGTGGCGATTGCTAGCATTTGGGTTTAGTGATGGAGAACTAGATTTGTTGGGCCCTGGGACTCTTGACGATTCATGGAAGGTGTCGACAATCAGATGTTGGCAGAGATTGGTCAAGTGTGGTGGTTGGATGTTGACGATGGATAGATTGTGGGATTTGGGGTAGTGATGTCAGGGCAGGAAAACACGAGACAAGATGTGTTTTCTGAAATACATATCTCTTATAAAAATTTTACACATCATCAAATAAATAGATAAAGGAATCATTATGAACAATATTTAATACATTCACACTTGTTGTTATTGATAATGTGTAAAGTTTTTATTAAAGAGACATTTATTTAGGACAACATATTTGAATCGAAAAGACAACAAAAATATTTGTTTTTTTTTTTTTTTTAAAACTAGAGGATAAATGTGGCTTTCTGCTAATAAGTGGCTGATGTAGCAAGTGCACGTCTACAAAATTTAGTTTTAGTTTTAATGGTCAGGTAAGTATTTTTGTTATGTAGACTGACAAAAGTGAAACTGAGTTATTTGATAGTAAATTAAAATTAAGTGATTTGATTGGTGCAAATTATCACTCAAATGCGAGTTCACATAATTGATTCTAATTTTTTTTAAGATTTTTTTATACCAACAATAAAGAAATAAACTAATCAGTCAAGATGAAGGTAGACGATAATGGTTAAATTTAATAAATGATCACCAGACTAATTAGAAGTTACTACTTGTTCAGTCAATTTGAAAATGTTTTCAATCGATTACTCAACTTTTCAAATAGTTTACTGTTCATCATTCATTGAGAAAACATTAAACTGAGCGGACATAAATTATCACATGGTGAATGAAGAGTTGATATGACATAATTAAATTATTAAAATTGTTAACGTAACAAAATCGTAATAGTCAAATACGCAATTAGATTGCTTTAAAATATATTTTTTCAACTTTGAAAAGACGTTTTTAGTTTGGAGAAACGTATTTTAAAGCAAACTAAATACGTGTTTGACTATTGTAATTTAGTTACGTGGATGGTTTCAACAATTTAATTATGTCACTTTAGTTTTTCGTTCACTGTGGCAATTTCCGTCCGCTCAACCTAACGTTTTCATAGTAAGTGATGGATGGTAAACTATTTGGAAAATTAAGTGAGCAATTGAAAAATTTTTTAAGTTAAGTGAGCAAATAATAATTTTAAATTAGTTCGATAGCCATTTATTAAAGGGTTAATTACACTAATGGTCCTCATTCTTTCAGGTTTGTAACGATTTCATCCCCATTCTTTTTTTTAGCAGATATCATCCACATTCTTCCATTTATTCTCACATAGGGTCCCCAAATTACTATTTTTCACTATTTTGACAATTCTATGACAATTTTACCCATTGATTTAAATAAATTAAAATAATAGGAATAAAAAATACAATGAAAATATTGCAATTGAGCCCTTAACATTTTTAAAAGTACAAATAAATCCTAAACAATTTTATTTTATTCAAATAAGTGTTCTTCCCAAATTCAAAAGAAATCACCCTACCACACCCCATCACATTCTCCTTCTCCTGTGCAGATAGCTCCGCCGCCATGTTTAAGCTCCTCTCTTCCCTCTCCCCCACACCCTCCGGCTAGTCAGTCACTACCCACTTCTGCAGCTGGACTGGAATCAAATGTAACAATACTAACTCATTTGTCACTTCTGCAACTCTTTTGTCACTTCTGCAGTTGGACGCCCACGACCTCTACAGCAAGAGCAGCCCCATTAACGGATCCAACAGAAACGTACACAGCCCTCGACCCAACAACCATATTCGGTGGGCTCACCAGAACAGTGGAGATACGCTATTTCGGTTGGGAATATTCCTATCCCTATTTTTGTTAAATGCAGTTCAATCTCAATCGACAGTGGCGAGTATAGATCATCATCTCGGATCTGCACGTGGTCGGCGGTTGAGCGAAGAGAAGATCTCAAATCTTCACATGGCCGCGGCTGGGCGCAAGCACAGATATTAGATCTATGCCACCAAATGATCTGCGAGAGAGATGATGATCAGTCGCGCCCGCTGGAGATGCATTAGATGACCAGTCACGCGTGCGGAGATTTGCGCCCGTCAGAGATGCACTAGATGACCAATCACGCACGCGGAGATTTGCGCTCGTCGGAGATGCACTAGATGACCAGTCACACACAGATTAGGCGCTCGCCACATCTGCATAGAGATCTGGCGCGCGTGCGCCCGATCTATGCACAGAGATCTGCGCGCGGCGGATCTGCTCGTGCAGATCAGACGTTGCTCATGGGTCTCCGACAACGTACTACTTCCGTTTTTCGTTGACTTGATGGTGTGTTAGAACTCCGGCCATGGTGTTTTTTTTTAGATTGTTGTTTGGACATGAATTTTCAATGAGGAAATCTGGGGGTGGGATGAATATATATATATATATATATATATATATATATATATATATATATATATATATATATATATATATTTTTTTTTTTTTTTTTTTTTTTTGAGAAGAACATCAATCTATATAAAATAAAATAGTTTAGGATTTATTTGTACTTTTGAAAAGATTAATGACCTCATTGCAATGTTTTCATTGTATTTTTTTATTATTATTTTAATTTATTTAAATCAAGGGGTAAAATTGTCATAGAATTATTAGAATAGTGAAAAATAGTGATTTGGGGACCTTCTGTGAGAATAAATAGAAGAATTGGGATGATATCTGCTAAAAAAAAGAATGGAGATGAAATCGTTATAAACCTGAAAGAATGGGGACCATTAATGTAATTAACCCTTTATTAAATTATATTTATATTCGACGTAACCAATATGGCAGAATCATCTCACGTGTTTTCTCTTGTCTTTTCATTTGATCAGACAAAAAGTTGTGAAATATTTTCGGATCTTCTGCTAAATTTCGGTGTATTTTAACGATAAAACCAAAATTTCCCTTCCCCCAATATTTATGGCAGCGTTGATGTCTGATTGAGCAATTGAAAAAACAGAAAGTCTACATGTACACCGCGGTTGACCGCAAGGTTTACCGCGATATGATATTTTCAAAATATCGCGATATTTTGTAAAATTTCTCGAGATATTGCTGTAAAATTTTAATAGCATTAAATGTGAATCCAACAACAATTTGTACCGCTTTGAACCATTTTCAACTACATTTCCGGCCATTTTCTTCACTTGTTGAAGTCTTCAACATTCCAACAAATTTTTTCTGGTGAGCATCATTTCCGGCGACTCTCCAACGACTCTTATTTTTCCATAATCTACCACTATGTCCGAAAAAGGTAATATTTTTTCTTCCATCTTTGACTTAAAACTTTATTTTCCTTCCAAGTTATTTACTACTATGTCCGAAATAGGTAATTTTTGTTCTTGTTTGAAAATTTATTTTTTTGCCATATTTTTGTGTTATATAGTTTATAGAAGTTATGTATTTGTTATAATCGCAAACATTTATATTTGAATTACATACCTTATGAAAATTATTATTTTCGATATTTGTATTTAGAAAATCTTGTTTCATTGTCTATTCATTAAATATCAATGTCATGTAAAATACAAATATTTCAACTTGTCTACTATGTATAATGCAATCCATAGAATGCATTGAAAATACTATTGGTTCAACAATTTTGATAACTTTTACCCAGTTCGATTCTATTCTTTTTGAAATTAGACTGCGTCCACCCTAGTTATCATAACATTTTTTATGTTTTTGGGAAGCATATGTAAATCCTCTTGATATCAACAAAATATTATTTTTGGAAAAATATATATTATATTTCTATTGATAACAGTCCACGTATTCTTACAAAGAAACGAAGCAATTTAATTGTATCCCTAAAGAGCCTTCCATATGAAACTTGGATCATTACATCAAGAATACAATAAAATCACAAAAACATTCTCAGACAGATGCATCATGCACCGAATTGCATTGATGAAAAAATGTCCTAGATTCCTCTGCAAATTGCAAACAACAAAGTGGTTTTCAAACTAACTTAACTGTACAAGACTTGCAATTACAAGAAAACGAAACAAGATTTACATATTCTGAATTCCTGTCCTCATTTTCTTCAAATTGAAGTCAATCTCAACTGGGATTCTCTTCAGAAAACCTTCAAAATTTTGCTACTGCGAGTTAGACTTCCTTCCTGACACGAACACCTTTCCGTTTTAGCCTCAACAACACCTTGTGATGTGAGGCGATTCACTAATAATTCTAAAAGCTTCTTTCAGCCACCAATAATGGCAAACTTTCCTAGCTTCTCTTACACTAATCTGTAAGAATTATAAGTTGATATGTAATCAGCACTTGTAATCAATCCGAAAAATTTCATAAATGTATTACACACAAAAAAAATCTCAGAAATTTTACCCATATTCTTTGGCGGACATCTTTCTCCGGCCAAAACTCGAGCTCCTCTTTGACAAGTAATGGAAACATATGTCCCTCGTAACAGTTGTTTGTTGTTGCTTTTAAAACTCATTTACCCAATACAGACTGCAAAAGAATTCCATTCTAACTATATAAGGTTATATGTACAGTCACAATGACAGAAACTAAAATGTGACTGTTTATGTTGATGATGTAAAGAACAAATGTAATTTTCTTCCTTAAAATTACGTTGTTTAGATTGGTTAAGACCAGGGGCGGAGCCAGGATGTACCCAAAGGGTGGGCTAGGGAAGGGGGACCCCCCTTACGGGGGTTCGGGGGCAGAGCCCCCGATTTTTTTTTTTTTCAAACTACAATTATTTAGTCCATTTTTATGAGAATTTAATGTTTTTTTTATAAGTCACAATATTTAAAAATGTTACAAAAAGTCATTAAACAAAAATATTCAAGATCTAAACTAAGTTATGTAGTCGATGTATATTATCTAAAACTAAGTTATATATATTATCTAAAACTAAGTTATGTAGTCGATGTACAAAATATTTAAACTCTTTAGTAGTGTTATATACAATTATATTGTAATCCTATATTTAATGAAACGACATATAAGTAAGTCATACACAATGAAATTTTACAACCAAGTTAGAAAATAAAATGATATTTCAACACTAAATAGTAGAATGTGCAACAAATTAAAAAATTCAAATCCACGTTCGAATTTTGAAATTTCTAAAGTTTGAATTTCAATTTTGAACTTTCTAATACTTACATGAAATGCAAATAATTGTTTGTTTAATTAAATTTGGATGCACAATTGAGAGTAAAACAATTTTTTTTCTATGTTTGGTGAAATTTGAGCTTTATTTCTTCTTCTTTTTTTTACATTTTGGACCAAAATTTTGGACAGCCCTAGGCTCAAATTTGGGTTTTATTTCTTTTTTGCTTCTCTATTTTTTTTTTTTTTTAAATCTTTTGGGCCAAATTTTGGGCAGCCCTGGACTTGAGACCAGGGCTGCCCCCCCCTGATTCCGCCTCTGGTTAAGACAACATTTTATTAAGAAAATCAGGAAAACCCCTGGCTACTGCTATCACAAGCAACAAGAAGCAAAAGTGGGTATAAAAACAGTCTAGACACCAAAACACAAGTTTCTAATTACATTAACAAATCTTTCCAAACAAAATCATGGAATTTAACTAACCTCAACATCGCCTAGTACCCCGGCTTCCTCCATGGGTTCTTCCAAAAATTACACATACCTTTCGAGGATGCATTTTAGAATTTCTTGCAATGAAGAATGGCCACTTGAATTCCATCCTTGTGCTGTTGCATTAGGGAGCCATCTCTCTGGCTAATTGGCGACGACGACAATCCGACGGCAGCGGAGACCGATCGGCTTTTCCCTAAATGTTTAGTTACAATCTTAAAACTACCCACTCTGCTGCTCTCGGAAAATTTCATCGGCGAGAGACTCACCGGAGCCTTCATCGGCGTTTTGCTTCTTTGAAACCTTAACATACAGAGGTTTTATCATTTGGAAAGAATCAGCCAATGTTTTCAGCCATTTTGCCTTTTATTATCTGAATGTGTAAATTCAAATTCATTTGAGGGCATATTGGTCATTTCTCACGTGCGGTAAACCATGCGGTAAAGCAGGGTGTACAACCAGCATTTTTCTTGAAAAAATATGATGTCTGGATATTTTCTCTTAAACTACTCTCTATTTTTCTTAATTGTGAATAGTTTATTATTAATAATTGGGTGTGATCCTAATAATGCGGCGGTTTTCAGTTAAATTGATAATGGAGAGAAGTACTATTTTTTTTTTTTTTTTTTAAATAAGTTTCATAAATAGACCTTTGGCATTTTATGTATATGTACTAAATTAGTTGGATGTGAGATGTACGTATTTCATTTCATTCATAGTTGAATAATTAATAGTGTTGATTTAATATTAATAATTTGTTAGAATTTAAAAGCGAGGAAAAAATATTAAGTTAAATATGTAAACTTTATTATTTATTTTAATTTTGTTATCTAACGAAGGAGCATGATAATTCAATATATAAATAAGGAGATCATTTCACGTACCAATGTATTTGACAAATAATCACGGTCTAAATGTATTAAAGCTTTTATTGATATGTGTTTGGACATAGGTAAAGGGATTTTAAAGGTTATAATAAATCTAGAGTGTTAGATTAACTTATATTAAGAGTCATAATTATTTGTCACATTAATTACTAAGAGAAACGGTGCCCTATAAATAAATACAATAAACCATAATAAATTATTTAGATTAAAAAATTTGTTGATATTCCCCCCCCCCCCCCCCCCCCCACCCCAAAAAAAAAAAAAAAAAAAAAAAAACCAACCTCCAACGGCCAACCCAAGTCCCCAACCTACCACTCCCTTCACCAACTCCATCTACTTGTGCCAAATTGTAAATATCATTTTTGTTCTTTTTCTAGGTTATAATTTTATTTTTTTTATAACTTGAATTGACATTTAAGTAATTTAAACTTGACTTAATATTGATTTAAGTTTGAATAATATATATGAATGCAATTAACTAAGTTGTAAAAATATATAAATTTAACAAAGCTTGAAATCCAAACTTATTTGTTCTACTTTTCAAATTAATCAAATGAGTGGAGCAGAAACACGTACATTATAAGGGTTTGATAAAAATGTTATTAGGAACTGAGTTCTATTTACGGATTTTTGTGACTTTGTCCATATATAGATGGCTCACGGCCACAATAACGTGCAGTGTCTTGTAAAATTTATGAACATATTGTTTTTTTTGTCACTTTTAAATAAAAAATTATTTATTCTAAAATTTACTTATTTACATATAAATAAAATTACTCGTCAGTAAATATTTTAAACATGGCTTCAACATTCACTTATGTCATTTTCCTCAATTCTGCTTTGGTCCTCCAAATGTCCCAGTCAATATTTCTCAGTATCCAGTCCTTATTTTTCACTGACAAGTGACAACACAACTTATTAAAACATCTCCAATGTACTTCGCTTATTATTTTTTAGAAGTGCCACATAAACATATATAGAATGAGTTATAAAAAAACCATCTTCAATACATGATGACGAAGACTCCGTCTAGTTGATTTGGCACACCATTCCATCTAAAAATCTGTCTAAATTTAGACTGACTTCTAGACGGAGTGACTCAACAAATTTAAATCAATCTCAGTATTTTATTAAAAAAAAAAAGCCACACAAAGAAAATAAAAATTGAACACTTGCCAATTTAAAAAATAATTAATGTCACATAAGCGTAAATATTAATTTTAGACGAAATCTATTAGAGACAAATTTATAATTTGACTGTCTATTCAATAGATGTAGTGCCATATAAATTGAAAATCTATCTATTTTACCTGACACATACACTACAATAGACAGAGAGTATTAAAGATGCTATTACCATCTCTTAATACTACTCAACCCTAATTAACACAATTTACATGCACACGTACACATTCATATATATAAATATTTAATTACGTTCAATATCACGTAACAAATGAGTCGACCGAGTCAGGCAGACATCTTGTTCAATTTCAATATAAAATAAGACATGTAACATGTGATGGTCAAAATTGAAAAAGTCTGAAAGCCCATTATTATTGGACAAGTGTCGAATATAATATGATCTTGTTTAACATACCCGTGAGCCTTTTTTATACTCACTTTCTGATGCAAATCTGATGCCACTTTAATCTGCTTCAAAAAGTCCCGTAAAATCCAATTCGTACATCAGAAAAAAGTAACAAGATATTTTTATTACCCACCTGAATCCAATGCTCCCAATAATTATGAGCATCAATAATCCAACCATAATCAGGACCATTGATCCACAAAATTCAACCCTGGTCCCACGTGAATCCGGCACTTTTTTAAAACTTAGCTGTCAATTTTTAATTTATTTTACCTAATCCATAAGTTAGTCTACTTATGTGGATCCATCCATTCGGTCACATAAACTATTACATGTGGGATTTGTTAGTTCTACATGAATGACACGTGCAAATCACATTAAATTAAAAAATTACATCACACATGGCTATGTATAACTCAAAAGTTCTGCAAACTTCAAAATGTCTTATTGGGGTTGTTTCGATAAAGTGAAATTGATAACTCAATTCACTAGCAGAAAAATGTTCGTCAAAGTGATTTGTATTTAAGCGAATGTCTTGACTAGGTGAAAGAAGGCAAACCTTATCATCTCCTTTCCTATAGGCAAATTGAATGACAAATATATTTGCCTTATGAAAACCCTCTAGGTCAAAACCAAAGAAGGCCGACGAAGCATAAATAATGTGATGTCATATTTCTTGCTCCAAATAAAGAAATAAAAGAATATTATTTCTGTGGCAAAATGCCAACAGCCACACAGGCTGAAATCGTTCAAAGGTGCAACACAAAATTAAACAAGAATTAGTTGTTGACAACATCATCAATGACGAACCAACATTTATCCAAATAAGTTAAAAGGTCCAAAATACCATTGACTTTATTTTTCGTATAAATACTTCATGCACTGTGAAGAAAAATGAATTGAATCAAATTCATAGTCAAATCTTCGTCCATTTTGTTTGTCTTGCATACTTGTTTTTATTTTTCGACAATTGACTTTGTCATCGAAGTGCAAACAGTAGCCAAATCACCCATTGTACTATTGCCTTCGCAAGCTAACGGTTCTAAGTGTGTAAGTTTTATAACATTTGGATAGAAAGGTGGCAACGATCTGTTGACATCTTGATCACGCCAAATTTGAAGTCAATAAAATTAAAAGAAAAATCCAAAAGTAAATTTTTATCTAATACTACATTCAACCACGTAAACATATTATTTATTCATTGTTTTCAACAAGATCATTGGGCGTTCATGCAACCTCCATTGCACTACAATCACCCAACTTGTCAAGGCTATGTCATACAACTTGTTCGGATAAGTTTAAATTATAAAATAAGTTAGTCAAATTGATCAAATATATTATTCATTCACATATTTTATAAATTTTATAACTTATTATCTATTTATTATCTACACAATTTTTTTTAACAATTTATAAACACTTAAAAATTAATTTCAATAAAAACTAAGGTGTGTGTTCGGGGTAATGATTTCAAACGGTAGTGTTCAACGAATTCCCTCCAGTGGAAGGATATTTTCCCATTTTTATCACAGACTAAAGAAAATTCCACGGCGCTAAAGCCGAAATACCCGGGCCTCACGGACTCCAATGTGAAATGTATCAGCACCCTCCTGTCCCTGGAGACAACACGCACATGCACTTTGCATTTGTTAACTATAAATACCCAACATATATACCCAGCATTTGTCCATTGGGCTCAGATTTTACGAGCTCTTCTTCTGTTGTTGTTTGTGTACTGTTTTATCATTATCTGGTGATTCTTCTTTTGATTTTGTGTAATACATTTCTGTTGAAAAAATGACTGTCGGGTCTGGAATATCCGTGGTTGATGGGAAGTTGAATGTGCTGGGAAACACCATTTTGACAAATGTTCATGACAATGTTTTAGTAACTCCGGCCACTGGTGAAATTTTGACTAATGGAGCTTTCATCGGCGTTCAATCCGATCAGATTGGTAGCCGTAGGGTCTTCCCTCTCGGAAAACTCGAGTAAATACTTTTTTTCTCCTTTTTTCTAATATATTTTGTGAAATCTGTTTTTTTTTTTTTTGCCTGCCAATTTTAACTCTTATAGAGATTTTCAAGAGTTAATCAAAATGTGAGTTTCGATTTTGATGGGTTGATTTGATAAAAAAACTGTGATTTTCGTTTGGCTGGTTAGAGGTTTCTTGTGATGTTGTATCATGTAGCTTGATCTGATACTACAACATCGACAAAAACAACAATCTAAAAGCCTCGTTTTAATAAACTTGGAGTTGGCCACGTGAATTCTTATCCATCAGTCCGTTCGGTACTTCGGTTCATTGTCATATTTAATGGAACTGAGAGGAACTAGATTTTTATCAACTACAACAGGATGCTTATGTGGAATGGTTTAATTTTATTGATGCCTGGTTTTGATTTTCAGGGGACTGCGTTTTATGTGTGTTTTCCGGTTCAAGTTGTGGTGGATGACACAGAGGATGGGTACAAGTGGCCAAGACATACCTTTTGAAACTCAATTTTTGATTGTGGAAGGACAAGATGGTTCACATTTTGGAGAAGATGGGGAGGACAAATCAGCATTATACGTCGTTTTCTTGCCAATTTTGGAGGGAGATTTCAGAGCTGTTCTTCAGGGGAATGCAAATAATGAGTTGGAGATCTGCTTGGAAAGTGGTAACTACGAATGTACATCATTTTCTTATATCCCATTTTAAGGATCACCTTTTGTTTTCTTCTTTGTCAATCAATCTGTTTCGGGAATTTTAGCAATGTTGTTTGGCTGCAGGAGATCCTGCTGTTCAAGAATTTGAAGGGAGCCATCTAGTTTTTGTTGCAGCTGGATCCGACCCATTCGATGTCATTACAAATGCGGTCAAGTAAGTTCTTTTATATGATTCAAGAACAGGTTCTTTCAAAGGACAACTTAATAATCAATTATTACTTAAATAAGTTACTTTTTTTCTTTCTTTAAGTAAAAAATTTACTTATTTGGAAAATAACTCGTCTTGTTGGCAAAAGAAGCAACTTATTCTAACATTTACCAATAAAAGAATTATTTATTTTGAAACCTTTTTTTTTTTTTTTTCTTTTTTGTAAATTTACTTAAAATGTCTAACTTTTTTAAGCTTAGCCAAACTTGCACAATCTTCATATCAGGAAATTAAATCTAAAGCTAGACAGTGGGTAGAATGTATCTAAACTCGGGAAGAAAAGTTTATAGTATGTGTTTGTGGATACCACATTATGTATGATTTATCTCCTTGGATATGTTTGCTCGGCTGTATTGGACATGGCAAGTGCAACTAATAAATTAATGTCACGTGTTTCTATTCCTTAGTCATATCTAATCGAGCGATATAACATCAAGCTCTTGAGGTTTAGGCTGTTCCTAATCTAGTCACACACGTTTATTAGTACATCTAGAGATGATTGAGAACATATCCATATTTATGCAGGTCTGTGGAGAGACATTTGCGGACATTTAGTCATCGGGATAGGAAAAAGGTAGAAGAATTATTCCTAAAGTTTTCTCTATTTGCTCCAGTTTGTTTTGCAAGAGTCCATTAGTACCTTCTGCATTTCTAAACCTGGTTCTTTATCATGGTTCAGATGCCAGACTTGTTGAACTGGTTCGGATGGTGTACATGGGATGCTTTCTATACTGATGTCACTTCGGAAGGAGTGAAGCAGGGTTTGCAAAGGTATCACACATACCATACGTGGAATTAATGGTGTCAAAGTGGGAATGGCCGCCCCCAAAAAGCCGGCCGGGCCAAAAATTAAAACAGTAATACATTTATCCCATCCCAAGGGTCCAAGACGAGCCACAGAGAAATGTGGCGGTCTGGGCCGATTGACACCACTACATGGAGTCATTGGCATGATTTTGGCAAGGGGATTCTAACCAGTGATATCTTATTGCAGTTTGGAAGGAGGAGGAATTCCGCCTAAGTTTGTAATTATCGACGATGGATGGCAATCAGTTAGTATGGACCCAGTTAGTATTGAAGCGAAAGCTGATAATACAGCCAAGTGAGTCCAAGATCCGAAATTCTTTATTTGTTTTTCTTGCACTTCTCTTCCTGGCTAACAGTTTTCATCACTCATTTTCGTATCCAGCTTTGCAAACAGACTAACTAATATCAAAGAGAACCACAAATTTCAGAAGGATGGCCAAGAGGGTCACAGGGTGGAGGATCCAGCAATGGGAATTCAGCATATTGTTAATGAAATTAAAGATGAACATTCTGTAAAGTATGTTATTCTTGAATTAAAGAACTGCTTTCTTTTACGATTTTTTTTATATCGGTGAGAGAGAACAGTTATGAGTTGTTTTCTTTGATTACGTAGGTATGTTTATGTCTGGCATGCATTGACGGGGTACTGGGGTGGAGTCCGACCTGGTGGCGATGGAATGGAACATTATGACT
Organism: Forsythia viridissima; assembly: GCA_030279155.1. Taxonomy (NCBI): domain Eukaryota; kingdom Viridiplantae; phylum Streptophyta; class Magnoliopsida; order Lamiales; family Oleaceae; genus Forsythia; species Forsythia viridissima. The sequence goes on from CM059033.1 coordinate 3,851,282, forward strand.
CTAAGCTGGCTTACCCCATCTCCTCCCCTGGCGTGCAATCGAACGAACCTTGTGATGCATTGAATAGCATCACCAAGAATGGGCTTGGTCTTGTGAATCCTGAGAAAGTCTATAACTTCTATAATGAGTTGCACTCATACCTTGCATCTTCTGGTATTGATGGGGTCAAGGTAGATGTCCAGAACATCCTTGAAACTCTTGGGGCGGGCCATGGTGGACGAGTGAAGCTTGCTCGGAAGTACCACCAAGCATTAGAGGCGTCGATTTTGAGGAATTTCCCTGATAATGGTATCATTTCTTGCATGAGCCATAACACAGATGGTTTGTATAGGTAATCATTTATCTATCTTTATATTTGTATTTCTTTCACATATTTTGTAATCAAATAGTATAACAATTAAATTATTGATGGAATTTCGTGTTGGATTTGCAGTGCAAAGAGAACAGCTGTCGTTAGAGCATCAGATGATTTCTGGCCAAGGGATCCAGCATCTCACACGATCCACATTGCATCAGTTGCTTACAACAGCGTTTTCCTAGGGGAGTTTATGCAGCCAGATTGGGATATGTTTCATGTAAGCTGATGACTTGATCAACTGTTTGTGGTCATAGCTATGAGAAATCGATAAACGTTTTAATACTAACTTGTTATTTACACGGCAGAGTTTACACCCAATGGCAGAATATCATGGAGCGGCACGAGCTGTGGGTGGCTGTGCTATTTATGTCAGGTACCATGAATATTGTTGAACCATTTCATCTAAAAGTTTAAATTATAAGAAACGAGACAAAAAAAAAATGTAAATTGTATTCAATGTGGACCTTCACATGTAGGCCATATTCATTTTTTCATCAAAAAAGATGTGCACAATTTTTCATAAATGGTAAGGAGTGATACTTGAACACGAGACATTTATCTGCACTCATACCATGTTGAAAGGTCTCATCTAATTTCTAAAAGCTTAAGCCGTCAAAGATGGAAAATATAGGTATAAATGAGATTATATGAAAGATGTCATGACAATTTTTTTTTTTCTCGCATTGGACATCAATTACATGCAGTGATAAGCCTGGACAGCATGACTTTAATCTTCTCCGGAAGCTTGTACTTCCTGACGGTTCCATATTGAGGGCCAAATTCCCTGGAAGACCAACAAGGGATTGCTTGTTTTCTGATCCTGCCAGAGATGGAAAAAGGTACTTTATTGAATTTAACAAATATCATATTTTAAGAGACTTCCTTTTAAACTCATAAAGTTTCGTCTGTTTGAATAACGCCTGACATTTTTATTACAGTTTGTTAAAAATTTGGAATCTAAATCATTTCAATGGAGTTGTGGGGGTGTTCAACTGCCAAGGAGCTGGCTGGTGCAGAGTTGGAAAGACGAATCTCATCCACGACGAGCAACCTGGCACTGTAACTGGAATTCTTCGAGCTAAAGACGTCGATTGCTTGCCCAGAATTGCTGATGATGGATGGAATGGAGATGTCATTGTTTATTCTCATCTTCGTGGTAATTTATACTGCTTCAAAACTTGTAACTGATACCTCTCTACTCCTTGGAAACCACCAGCTTTCTCCCTCCCCCAGATTTAAGAGAAAAGGTCACATTCTATAATCTGGTGAACTTCTGTGATAGGAAGATTGGTATATAGTGATTAGACCTGTTGTACTTTATGGTTCTAAGTGTCTGCCTGTCAGGTTCTTAGAAGGACAGAAGTAAGATGTTAAGATGGATATGTGGTCGTACTTACATGGATAACATAAGTAGCACCATTGAGGATAAATTAAGGAAGTCACGACTTAGGTAGCTGGGTCATGTTTTGCACAGATCAAATAAAGCTCCTGCAATCTTGGTAGAACAAGCCAGAGAGGATGGTGGACAAAACTAACATGACATGCTGTAGTGGCTAAGGATCAAGATTTCCCAGTCGATATAGTAATGAACCATACGAAATGGCGCAAAAGGATTCCTTTAGCTTACCCTTGATTGTATACGAGGCTACATTTGTTTTTGTTTTATAATGCCTTGAACTTTTGCAGAATTTGCTTTCATATTAACTCTCTTCTCTTGTCCATTGCAGGAGACTTAGTTTATCTTCCCAAAAACACTTCTCTGCCAGTGACAATGAAAGCACGCGAGTACGATGTCTTCACAGTCATTCCTGTCAAGGAAATGTCCAACAGAACTAAGTTTGCCCCTGTAGGTCTCATCAAAATGTTCAACTCTGGAGGAGCAATTAAGGAATTAAATTATGAATTGGAAAAGACTGGAACAGTCTGTCTGAAAGTTCGCGGATGTGGTCTATTCGGAGCCTATTCATCAGTTCGACCCAAAAGAATAACAGTGGACGCTGAGGAGGTGAAATCTGAATATGAAGAAGCCTCTGGATTCGTCTCCCTTTCTTTGCGAATTCCAGATGAAGAGTTATACTTCTGGAGCGTCCTTATTGAACTGTGAAGAGTTTGTTTTCACCGATAGCATTTCAGAATTTCAATTTGTCGCAAAGAAAATCTGTTAAGATTTGCAAGAGGAATCAAAATAATTAGCTGTTTTTGCATCATAAAGCCCGATCAAACAAGGTTAAAATTCCGGAAGAAATCTCAACTTTCTCCTATGCACTTTGTGAAGTACAATAAAATGGAGTCTCTGGTGTTTTCATCAGTGTTTTGTCCATGTATTCATTAAATCGAGAAGAGAATTGTTTTTTGGCATGAGGTGGTAGCCGGATAGGTGTTGGTTTAGTAGGATTCTCGGCAGAAATGAAGCGCTATTTTTAGAAAGTTGAGAGCCAAGAACAATAAGAAATATTTACTTTCTGATATGATTTGGCTGTAGTATCCATGAATTACATTTTTTTTCATAGGCTCTATACTTGACTGAGGATTCTGATTTTTTACTGAGGCTGAGGCCTCTTTGGCTTTGCATGAATTTTGATATAAATAGGAGCCCAGTTTTGAGGTGGCCTTTTCTATAAGCTATCCCTATAACATTCTTTCTCATCCCTTTCATTTTGGTAACCTACGATTCCTCGATTTGTGTTAACGTGCATCCCAGGCAGGCCACGGGGCCCTACACCGGGCTTTCCGCTGGCTGTCTAGTATATTTTGATACCTCTATCCTACTCCTAGTTAGAAACTTGAGCATTTTTGTTTGTTTCTCGGAGTAAGACATTTGCTTGTAAACTCAATTTGAGCCTTCATTTTCATATTTCTGAGAAACCTTTTTGAGCTTTCAAATCTAATCTTTACATCTTAACAAGTCGAAAAGCAAGTTATTGGGACAATTTTTACAAAATAATTTTACTTGATTTGTGCTTTTAATGAAATATTTTTGGAAAAAATAACGATTATACACAGTTAATGTGGCACGTTTTTTCATTCTTTAGAAGCCTAATATTTAAATGGAGATTAATTTTTGTATATTATTAGTAATGCATCTAATTTTCCATCTTAAAACAGTGATAGTTGAACACAAAATTTGATGTTCAGATATAAGTATATAACATTGTCGGTTAAGTAGAACGAATATTAGAATAAAAGACAACCAGCCATTCTTTGGAGTTGTGGGAAACCTTTGTAATGCAAATGAAAATTATTTCTTTAAATCCCACAAATTGCAAGATCGAAGAATGCAACTTTCCATGACAAATTCACTCGTGCACAAACCTTATTTTTTGCTAAACATTAATCAACCCAAAAAATGTTGCAATGTTTTGTATGATCAAATCAATAATCCACCAACTTGCAGCAGTCAACCACAGAGACATGTATATAGAGAGAGAGAGAAAGAGAGAGAGTTGACCGGGCGTCTTGTGGGTGAGCTACCGGCCCATGTCTTCACACGGTGAATGGCGTTGAATTCTTTAATGAAATCATGCGCCTTTGATGCCAATGGCACAGCTGTGCGATTTTCTTACCATCTCCTATATAACTATTCTTGTATTTCTTTACACCTTTCATCGTACATTAAACACCAATGATCGTACAGTTTGCACAAGTTTCTGTTAATTTTTAATCGAGTAAACTGATAACAAATGCAATAAACCTTCCATTTTTTAGCCATAAACTATCTGTCAACTGTAACTCAACTTTCCATTGGAAGCATCTGTCTCCTGCTAGAGTTATATAATTTCGTAAAATGGGTCGAATTCCATGCTGCGAGAAGGACAATGTGAAAAGGGGTCAATGGACTCCCGAAGAAGACCAAAAGCTTTCGTCCTACATCGCTCAACATGGGACTCGTAACTGGCGTCTCATTCCCAAGCATGCAGGTCTTTTCCAAACCCACCATACTTCTCAATTATTAGATTCCATTGTGACATTGTTGGCGTGTTACGTATGCTCTACTGACTGCATTAGACAGGATTAAGACCTGTTCCGTGCGTTTCAAACATGCCAACAGTATTTTTCAATAGGCTAGTGAGCTGATCCATAACATTAATTCATGTCAGGTCTTCAGAGGTGCGGCAAAAGCTGTAGACTGCGATGGACGAACTACCTCCGTCCCGACCTTAAACACGGCCAATTCACTGAGACAGAAGAACATACTATTGTAACGCTTCATTCAGTTCTTGGAAACCGGTAACCAACATTCATACGAGTGTTTAAAACAGTTTTTTCTTGATATTTCTCCCCTTCTCTTTAGAAAATGTTATCTAGATTTCAAAGTGCTAATAATTGCTTAACTGATTGTCTATAACAGATGGTCTGTAATTGCTGCACAGCTGCCAGGACGCACAGACAACGATGTTAAAAATCACTGGAACACCAAGCTGAAGAAAAAGCTTTCAGGAATGGGAATTGATCCAGTTACCCACAAACCCTTCTCCCACCTTATTACTGAAATAGCCACCACCCTTTCACCGCCACAAGTCCCGCACTTGGCTGAAGCCGCCCTCGGGTGCTTCAAAGATGAAATGCTCCACCTCCTCACCAAGAGACGTATCGACCTCCAGCTGCAGCAATATTCCCCGGCAGCTCCAGTCAACACAACCACTTACGTTAAAAACGAGGATAAAGACCTGACCATTGAGAAGACTAAGGCCATCAAAGACCCCGACATGCTACCTATAAACAAGCCCTGGGACTTCACTGGAGCAACGTCTACAAATTTTTCAGGAACTTTCAATTCTTTTCCAGCATCGGATTCTGGATTTCACTATGGACTCACGTCACTTGGTAATGAAGGGAATGGATCTCCATGGAGCCAAAGTATGTGTGCAGGAAGCACATGCACAGCAGGAGACCAGCAAGCTGGCCGCTTGCACGAGAAACTTGAGAGCGAAAATGGTGAAGACTTGGGAGGTAGAAAAGAAACACGAGATGGATCCATCATTTTTAATTCAGAATGTGTTTTATGGGATATACCATCAGATGATCTGATCAATCCAGTCGTCTAAGAGAGATTTCAAGAATAACATGTTTGACACTGAACACAATTAGAAAGTAAATAAACAAGATTTGGACTTTTTTTTCTCTCAATACTACCCAATAATGTCCCATCCATCTTACCAAACATTTACACAGGCTAGATAAATGACATCACAAGTAGAGTCTTCAGCACTGTGTCTACACTCCTTAGCATCATTGACTCGGTGCGATTCCCATGTCCTTTGTCAGTGTCCTAATTAGCTGCTAATGCAGAGTCTAATACTTTCTAACCTACAACTACAAAGGATACAGGCTTTATGTACTAATTACTTCGCATACATGCATTCCTTGCAAAAGAAAAATTGAAGACCTTTGATTTTGTTCAATTGCAACGCGGAGAAATTGACTTTTGACTTCAACTTTTTAACAATTAGTATTTTTTTTTTTGTCGAACAAAAGATGATATAAGTACATGGAGCTGCATGCATTTAGAAGTCCAAAAAGAATCTTGCGGGTACAACAACAAAAGAAAATAAGCCTCGCATAAACTTCTCTATCCATTTCGATCAAGTCATTACCATGTCCACTCTGGGATCGTCTCCTTTGGTGGCTTCTTTTCGGCCATTATCAGTACAGAGCATAATTAATGCAATTATCAGTGTAGGCAGAGAAATCAAGCAGAGAGAGCATATTACTCAACATATTAACTTGCCCTGTGTGGCAGCTATGAGTTATCCTAACGCCAACACCTTAATTGTACTTTAAAATTTGTAAATAGTAATATTACAAGACAACAGTTCAGTCTGCTCGATTAACATACACCATCAGAAAATGCAGACAATATCCCCCAGCTGCAAATTGAAGACAAAATACTAGGTTCATGTCTTTAGACCAACTTAGCTAGATATCAAATTTTGAAATCACCCCCACCCCCAACCCTAAAAAAACACACAGTATATCACGGTCCGCCTTCAAAAGATAACACCCCCAGGCAAGCGAACTAGCAAATTTTGCCCATGCATAGTTATGCTAAGCACTTTCGAACCCAAATATTCGGAAAACTCCTGCAATGCAAAAAAGGAAAGCAATTGTTGAAAGTGTAAACAACAGCAGCCGAAATGACATCTCCTTTTCCGCCACCTAGGGTCCAAAAATAGAGCAAGAAGCTGCATTCCAAGATGCCCCAGGTAGCTGGACTGTGCGGGCTGCCTTTTATTTTCTATCAGAAAAATAAATAAAAACCCAAAAAATTAAAAAAGCAAGGCTCAGGTGGCCCGGGTTGTACAGCCATGCCTATAGGAAGCCCACGTGATGCCATCTAAAAAATGTCCCTTCCCAACCAGTTTTTCACCTCTGTACGTACCTTCATCAGCTTGATATTTGTTTTTATCATCTCCAGCATATGCAAGTAAGTTGTACTTCGGGTTCCATTCCACACTGTTCATGGCAGCTCGACATGGAATTTGGTGGACTGATCGTCCCGTTTGAACATTGGACTGTTGCAAAGAGCACCATTATCAATATGAACAAAGCTAATTCCTGATATATGCACAAGGATTTGACATGCTGACACTTTTGCCAAGTAAAATCATCTCAAGATAGACAGGCAGCTAGAAGAACCAGGCAACATGAACATTCTAAAGCAGGAAGAAGACAATATCAGAAGTTCCAGGAATACTTACAATATCAATGAACAAGTCCTCACTGGCAGAAGCAATATATTCGCCGGTATGATTAAAACTTACTGTCCGAACTGGCCATCTGATAATAAGAAAGAAGAGATATTATTCTCTCATCAAATAATGTCAGAAAAGTGATACTGTCCAAGATTAGACAAATTCTACCACAAAATATGCCTACATGTATCCTTCTTTTAAACAATTTTGTTGACATTCTTTCTAAGCTCATGGGTGTTGAAGGGGACGAGAAGGGTTCTCTGGGTGGGGAACTTACTCGAGCTTTGTGAATGTACGAACACAGAGCATCTCTTTTATATTCCAAAGGCTGACTAAAGAATCAGCACTTCCAACAGCAAAATATCTGTGCAAGATTAACATTTCTATCAAGTTCGCATAATAGATTCAACTATCATAAATTATCCCCTTCAATACAATTTAGATGGAAATTTGATAGGAGGAGAAATAACCTATACTGTGAATCTATCCAATGCTCAGTCTTTGACATTTTGGATAAGAAAACATATTTAAAAGGTCTGAGACACACCTTCCCGATGGGTCAATTGCAATGCAATAGCAACCAGCTGTATGAGCCATGAGGGTGTCAACCACTTGAAGAGATGGGTATGCAAGTACTTCCACAGTACCTATGTAAGAGATCAAAGTGAAAGAAAAGTAATATTGTCAAGAATATGTAAACAGCATAATAGACACAAACCAACGAAATTGGAACCTCCTTTGCAGGATTGCCAGAATATGATTGCTGTTTAGTAATTTGTTCTAACCATTCCCAGTAGTCAGAAAGAACATGTCTCCTGTCACGTTCCACGCGATCTCATTTACCTGATAATGATGCAGAGGAAGAAGTTGAAGTAGACGTATATTAATGAGTAAAAACTAAATAAAATGTGAAATAAGATAGTGCAGCCATGCACAACAAGGATGGACAACAATAGTCAAAGAAAGGAGGGACATATTCAGAATAAAAAAACAAATATGTCAAGCCAATATCGCATTTGATATGATTTTATTAAACTTTTTCGGTCATTAAATAATTGAGAGTGCACAGGCATTAGTATGAACAGGATATTACCTCATAGTTGAACTTGCGCTTATGCAAGGCCTTAAATTTGCGGACATCCATTATTGTTAATTCATCATCCTACAACATGCAGAGAAACAAGAAAGATAGTCACATATATGCTGGAAGTAGATAACAAGAAATACATTATCGAGAGCCGCCAATGCCTAAATAATGAAAATAGTCAGTTAAAAAATGAAAATTCTAGATCCCAAGTGAAATATCAATGCGAAAGAGAAATAAACGAAAACTCTTAAAGGAGGACTGAGTGATTGGGATTGCAAGATCTACCCTGTTGCCAACTGCTATGTGAGTCCCGTCAGGCTTAAAAGTGATGTTGATGTTCTCCCCACTGAGTTCAGCTTGCTGTGAGCATTTTCCACCTGCAGATTACAAAGTGCACGACATACAGGAATATTCAATGCCACTACAGTGTCTATTGAAGCTTATATTCCTTCACCCAAAACGGGAAAAATATACAACTGGCCATCTTTGGAAGCTTCTTTTTCTCCTTTATCTAATCAGACTTTTTACTTTATATTAATGTGTACTGATATTAATCAAGATCATTATCTTTCAGACTCAAACCCCATCCTGTTAACTACAGGAGGATAAACTTCAAGCCGCCAAATGCATCATACTTTCAATCCAAATGCCAGGTTTTTCTGGAGAAATACCAATATATGAAAAACTCTTCATTCAAAAATAAATAAGAAAGGCAAGTCTTTTGATAATCTTTAATCCAAACTAGAGTTTTACCCATCTTAAATAAAATATATTACTTACTGCGAGCATCCCATAAACGAACTGTCTTGTCACCCGATGCAGTTGCAATCAAATCGGCATGTTTTGGATCCCAACACAACTGATCAACACTATCAGTATGCCCTTTTAGCTCAATGTCTTTAACCTTACCCTGCATAAGCAAATTAAACAACATGCTAGCTAAAAACTAACAATAGCTGGAAAATAGAGCCAGCATTGACCCAAGAATCATAGAAGCCCTCTGCAACAAATGCATGATGGAGAGAATATGAAACTAGATAACACCGGTATTTCAAGGATATGGAATATGACTGAATTTTGTTTCAAATTACACACACACACACAAAAAAAAAAAAAAAAAAAAAAAAAATAGCCACATTAACAATAGGTTGGTATTAGATTGTCAAAATGATAATATAAGGGTTTGCAGGTAAAGTTTAATTCCAGCAATGTGCAATATATGTCAGATGCTTTCCTCAAATTACACATTCAACAATGACAATTGTATTTCTTGTCTTCGAAGCCCAATTCTGTTAGACATAATAGTTCAAGACTCAGATGTTTCTGAAATAATTTAAATATATTTAAACAGGCACAAAAATATAGGAAAACAGGGGAATTTGAAACTGAAATAAATCGAAGAAGAAGCTTACGTGACCGTGAGGTTCAATATGCCAAATGCGAGCAGTTTGATCGACTGAACCGGATGCCAGTTTCGTGCCCGTGCAATTCCATGCCACCGAATGCACCTTTTTTCATTACTTAATTGTTGTCAAACGAAGTTTTCGCAATCAAAATGGACGGGGTGAACCACAATCGAGAGAGAAATCAGGCAAATAAAAACTAGGGTTTAGGAGTTGTACCTTCTTCTTGTGACCTTGATATTCTCTGCTGTAGAGGTTTTTGAAGGGTATCGTTTCATCCATTTGCCACCGGTAATTGCTCGCTAATCTCGCGTCGAATATTTTCTTTCCTGTTTCCAGTCTTCGCTAATTTAACTAGTGTCGCACTTTGAACTCTTCTCCAGACAGCGCTTTTAATTTCTGGTCCAGGGTTCTGGACCTTCTGGTGCTGGATTTTGAATTTTTAACTACATTGGGCAAACATTCAGGCGAAGCTTTTAAGCGATCGATTTTTGTTTTTTTTTTTGTTTTGGCCATAAGCGTTCGACTATCGAACAAGTTTAGCCAAAATCCAATTGAAATACAAGTCTTTAAGAGGAATATCTATTTAAACATGTAAATTTGGATCCAATATAAACTAAACATGTAAATTTGAATCCAATGTGAACCAAACCATCAAGGTAAAAATTAAAATGCACGAGATTTTCAACGTGACTTATAACTAAAAGGTAAACATGTCAAATTACTTAACATTTATCTCCATTTCGATTGGAAGTCACGTATAATTGTTAGTCCAAATTGACAATTTTTTTCACGTGGGACACAAATTTACGTAATCAAATAAACTGAGAACCGAAAACCTTAATTTTGAAGATTGGTGACTATAAACAATCCGCGTGAAGTGTTAGAAAGTCCAACTCTAGTTGAAATTATAGTTGAAAGAAAGTAAACTTGTTGATCTGAAGGGGAAAAAAATAGTGAATTAGATAGAGATCGAAACTTTGTTAGATTAAAAGTGTGTTTGGAAGAGTTTTTTGAAGTCCAAAAGTATTTTTAGTTATATTTTTAGTTGTTTTGCCTAAGTCAATAAACACTTTTTGAACTAAAAAAAATTAAAATAGCTTAAAAAAGAAGTTTCAGAGAAGCTTAGGTGGTGTTCTCTTTGCGTTTGAGTTTTGTATTTTGAGTTTTGAATTCATTTTGTGTTTTGTGTTTTGAGTGTTTGTTTTGGCATTTGTGAAAACTCGTTCTTTATGGTGTTTTTGAAAATTGTTTCTGAAAATAGAAAACTCGAAAACGCGTTTACTTGAAATTTTTAAGAAATTTGGAGTTGGAATTAAAACAATTAAAAATAATTAAAAACAATTCAAACTTTGAAAAATATTTAAACACAATTAAAAACATTTAATTGTAGAATTAAAAACAATTAAAAATATGTAATTATGGAATTAAAAACAATTTAAACTTGGAATTAAAAACATTTACATACAATTAAAACATTACATTATGAAATTAAAAATATTTAATTATGGAATTGAAAACATTTAAAAACAATTAAAAAAATTAAAAACATTTAAAATGAACTAAAAACATTTAATTATGAAATTAAAAATATTTAAAAACAATTAAAAACATTTAAAATAAACTAAAAATATTTAATTATAGAATTAAAAACATTTAAAAACAATTAAAACATTTAATTATAGAATTAAATACATTTAAAAACAACTAAAAAGAATTAAAAACATGTAAAGGAGCTGGGAATTGAACCTGTGACCTCCCTGTTTCGGATCCACGCTTCTGGCTATTTGGACGAGGAGCCGCACTTTGTTGAAAAAACGCGGGATATGATTAAATAATCAATTTGTATCAGAAATGTAAAATTAAAAAAAAATAAAATGCTTGAGGCTGGATTCGAAACGCTGGCCAAAACGGCCAAAACGCGCGTTTTGGCCGTTTTGGCCAGCAACCTCTTTTGTTAACAAAACGCCCAAAATGATGTTTTTATTGTTTTCCGTTTTCTTTGTATTTTTTTTTTGTGTTTTCAAAAATGCATTTTCAAAAATAGCAATGAGAATACGTTTTGACTATTTTCAAAAATACAAAACAGAAAATGGGTTGAAAACACCAAAGAGAACAGGCCCTTAAATTTTGAGTTTCTCTAAAAAATTTTAATTTGAGCTTTTATGGAAAGTTGTAATTAACTTTTAATGAAACTTAAAAATTAACAAAATTAATATTAATACATCAAAAAAATATTAATTTATTTACTATATTAATTACTTATATCAAATTGCCACTTCATATATTTACTTAAAGTAAAAAATATACATTGACGTGTTAATACAAATTACACATAATATATTTGATTTAAATAATTAATTAATTTTATACACTAAAATAATTATGTTATTATAATTAAATTAATACAAATTACACATAATATGTTTAATTTAAATAGTTAATTAATTTTAAGCAATTAATATACACTAAAATAATTATGTTATTGTAATTAAATTAATATATTAATTTTAATAGTTATTATAAGATATAAAAAATTTATTTATTTAAAAAAATAATATGAGATATATAATAATTAATTACTATTTATTCAAATAACTATAAAATTTATACAAAAGTACTTTTATAATTTTGCAACCAAACACACAATTTAATATTTATAACACTTTTTTAAATTCACATCCAAACAGTCAACATTTTTTTAAGAAAAATTCTACTTCCAAAAACTTTACTCATAACATAGTTTATTTACTCTGTAAGATTTTTAAAGTCCAACTGATGGCGACTCTTCGAAAATCAATGCTTCAAAATAGTTTATTTTCTTTAATAATTATAACAACTGCTATCAATCTCTGAAATACGTAGATGGAAATATAAAGGTCCCTTCATTATTATTTTTTTAACACAAAAATAGTTCAACGATGTTTTTTCCTTATTAAAATTTTACTGCATACTATTTATTTATCTCGTTTGATCCATTGATTTATGGCATCTTTAAAAATATTAATTAGACATTATTGATAGAAAAAAATAATTAAGATATTATTTTATTATGTTATTTACTAAAATGTAATAATAGACATCACGTGTGAATTTAATAGAACTAAAGACATACAAAGATTTATGTAATTAGATGAGATAAAGTCTTTATTTTTTGGATTTGTGACACGAACATAAAATATATGCAGAATTTAATTAATGTTCTGATTACTATTTAAAAATAATAATCCCAACCACCACCTGATTGTGTAGGTGAATTCTTATACCTAATATTACTATAATTATTGGAATACTTGAACTTGATCCAATCAAGATTCGAAAGTCAAACAAAATTGATGAATGTAGAAAACTGAATAAACCCATTGACATTTTCCAAAAACATTTATGATAATTATAAAAAAAAAAAAGGAAGAAAAATACCCATGATTGAGGCCCCAATCAATGACGTCCCTTTTGGGATCTGTGGACAGGAATCAGTCTTCTGTCTATACAGTAAAAAGTAAATTTACCTTTTTCTAAAGTTTTTTCACTTCACACTTGAATTACAATTGGAGGTCAAACAGAATAAATTAAATAATTAAATCCCAACTGAACTGATATCAAGGTCTAGTTGATTTTTTTTTTTTTTTTTTTAAATGGATGGAGCTTTTAGTACAATTCCAAAATTTACTCCAGGCCAATATTGTACAAAGGCAAGTGTCTTGTTTTTTAGATTTTTGTAAATAAAAATAACTCGCGTAACTAAAATTTAAATAATCATAACAGATTAAATTCATATTTGTTGTTATTTAAATTATAATTTTAATTATAACAATTTTAACAATTCACTTTTTATTCATATATTCATCCACAACTTATAATATAAATAATTAAAAAATAATTTCATTACTACCCAACATATATCTAACGTAATTTACATAGTTCATATTGAGATCACACGAGCTAAAATTTAATTTTGCCATTGCCATGTCTTTAACAAATGTCAAATAATTAAAAAAAAATCACATTTTTTAATGTTTATTTGGTAAAAGTTTTTGCCATTTTACGGAATATATGGATGAAAAATATATAAACGTTGTGAATCTTAAGAATTGTGTGAAGAAAAATGATGTTTGATCACTTATAAGTATTTATAAAAACTTTGAAACATGCTATTAATAGGATTGCGTGTGTAAAAACTTTGACAATGAGTTTTAAATTTATTTTCGAACAAACATACTTATTTCTAATTGTATGTTTGGTAGAGTTTAAAAGTAATTTTTTTATAAAAAAAATTGATAAAATATATAGTTGATAAAAGTTGCTAACTCTCATAAAATATACTATAAAAAATAAATTTAAAAATGGAATTAAATTACGGCAAACATAATCACCAATCCTCCATTTATCTAAAGCGGACTTGATCTAGTCTCCACAGTGGGGACTTCTTATAGCCCCCACTGGACACGTGTCCTGTGGGGGGTTGGCCAATGAAAAAGTGCTTGACAAAAGTCAAGCACTTATCCAACCCCCACAGGACACGTGTCCAGTGGGGGCTATAAGAAGTTCCCACTGTGGGGACTAGATCAGGACTGAAAAGCGATCGGACTTGATCTAGTCCCCACAGTGGGGACTTCTTATAGCCCCCACTGGACACGTGTCCTGTGGGGGTTGGCCAATGAAAAAGTGCTTGACAAAAGTCAAGCACTTATCCAACCCCCACAGGACACGTGTCCAGTGGGGGCTATAAGAAGTCCCCACTGTGGGGACTAGATCAGGACTGAAAAGCGATCGGACTTGATCTAGTCCCCACAGTGGGGACTTCTTATAGCCCCCACTGGACACGTGTCCTGTGGGGGTTGGAAAAGTCAAGCACTTTTTCATTGGCCACGTGTCCTGTGGAGGTTGGATAAGTGCTTGACTTTTGTCAAGCACTTTTTCATTGGCCAACCCCCACAGGACACGTGTCCAGTGGGGGCTATAAGAAGTTCCCACTGTGGGGACTAGATCAGGACTGAAAAGCGATCGGACTTGATCTAGTCCCCACAGTGGGGACTTCTTATAGCCCCCACTGGACACGTGTCCTGTGGGGGGTTGGCCAATGAAAAAGTGCTTGACAAAAGTCAAGCACTTATCCAACCCCCCCCACAGGACACGTGTCCAGTGGGGGCTATAAGAAGTCCCCACTGTGGGGACTAGATCAGGACTGAAAAGCGATCGGACTTTGTTTTAAAAAAAAAAAAATTCAATATCTTCAAATCTCTCATTTTCAATTATTTTTCTTTTCATTATTGTTTTTTAAATATTTGTTTCTCAACTTTGTTCCTTCTCATTATTGTTATTCACAACTTTTATAAATGTTTATTTATTTTTTTACGGTCGAATTGTACTGATGAGTAATGATATAGTACTTACAGTTGACACTAATTATAGTATTCACTATTTATATAACATCATCACATTGATCACTTTTTAAAAAATTGTATAAAAAGTAATCAATGTGATGATGCCACGTGGACACGGAAGATCATAATTAACAACACGGTATATCACTACTCTTGTACCGATAATCAGTTTAGTAATCTAAAATCCATCCGTAAAAACTATTTACTATTTACTCCAAAGCTCACCTGTCAATTAACAATTTAATGTGGACAATTGGACCTCTCTTTCATAATTTCTTTCAATAAATACACACCTCCTCACTCACATTTTTCATTTTTCTTCCCCCACTTTTTCCTATTGGGTTTTGCTGGTTTCTCCACTGATGCACCGCCTGTAACACTAATCATTTGCCTCCAGATACTCTACTTCTAGCTCAACAAGATAGAAAGAGACGGCGGTGGGTGGATCTGACGGTGGTGCCGGAGAATATGTCGTCCGGCAGGTACATGGCGTACTCACCATCTCCCTCCGCCCCTCACTCTCCTCACATCGGCGCCGCCAGCCTCCGCTCTGCCTCATCTGCTGCCGCCGCCCTCGTCGAGCAAGAAAAGTATAGACCTCTTATCATCTTTATTTCTTATTATTGCCTATTGTATCCGTACTAGTGTAGACATACAGCATCAAGAATTGATCTTTGGAAATTCAGCAATTTTTAGTTAAGTAGTTTGTTCAGAATTGATTTTGTGAATTTTTAGTGGAAGTCATTTCGGGATCTTGATTTATCTGTTTTTACAGAATCTCGTTTGGATATTATTGTGTGATTTTTGTTGTTCTGTATAACTGTAGTGGCAGTTCGATCGGGATAACTGGATCTTGGCAATTTATTGTCTAAACTCTATGAGATTGTACTGATTAAGCATCTGCTTTAGCCTAGTCGCATCCTCACATGTTATGGTTGAAGAAGATATGTGATTATCACGACCGCAAGGAGATTTCTCTAGAAAAAAGCACGTACGCGTGTAACTACCTCTTCAATTTCATCTCCTCCAAAATTTGTTGTTTAATCATTTTCTTCAACGGATCTCCTGGACATTTTTTCAATCCATCCTCCTCAATCGATCATCTTCTTCTACCAATCATCTTCAAAATCTGTTCATTACTTCAATCCATTATCATAACAGAGCTACAATCGGATTCCACCGCAAAAGAAGCTGTATACTAGTTTGATTTTCTTCTATTTGAGTATTTTTTTAATTTTAAATAACTGTATGCTAGTTGAATTTATCTCTTTGGTCTGCCGCAAAGGAACCCTAAATTCCAAGGGAAAAATATGTAATAGGAATTATAGTCTAGTCAAAGCTAATGGCAATGTGTAATTCGTGGAATTGGTTTTTCAAGATTGTATGATTACTAAGAGACCTTTCTAGTCTGTGTAAATTTCTTTTTTCTAGTGTGAATTTTGTTGTTGTTCCTACATGGATCATGAACGAAAGATGCACTCCTCACCTACATGGACAAGTTTGTCAAAAGAGAACATGAAGAAATTTTTAAAGTTATTCTGTCATTTTTTTTTCTACTTTTTAAGATGATCAGATGTATCATGGAACTATTATTCATTTAAGATTTCTTTATGGTGAGTGGAAAAAGGTGATGGAAATAAATTTTCTCTAGTTCTTCATTTCTTTCTATTGATTGATCATGTTTGTCGTCACTACTAATGAGCTGGTTATGGTATGCCTTTGAAATTTGACAGGTATCTCACCGAATTGCTGGCAGAACGTAACAAACTCAGCCCATTTATTTCTGTGCTCTCACATTGCTATCGGTTGCTGAATCAGGGTGAGTCGGACTTTTGAACGGTTTTTATTTATCTTGATTGAACATAATACAATAATAATCCAAACAATTTTTTTTCTTGCCGTATGTGGTAAAGCTGGTAATGTGATCTTAAACGAATGCAAAAACCGCAATCTCATTGCCATCAAAGATGCTAGGATGGGTGACGTCATGTGTTTCCACGTGGGAATTGAATCATTTAATGGTCATTATGGAAATAGGTAAGAATTATGAAGAGTTAGGCACTATTTCTCAAAATGGCATATTCTGCTCTCTGAGAAAATTAGAGGAATTTTGGCAACCTAATTGAACATATTTTTCCCATTTTATGGTTCAGCTCATGGACATCTGTAGCCTGTCGTCCTAGAAATCTAGATCGCCTATATCTGTCAACAATTTGACTGAGTTAAATATCTCTCTTTTCCATGGTTGGCTTATACCAAGCTTCATGCGCTGTCCAGGTTGTAGGTATAGGTTTTCGTTTTTCTGAATTCTGGTGGAACCTGGTGAGGGATTGGATATCTCTTCCTGCTCTTATACTTAATGACAATAAGTTTGTTGGCAATATATGTCGACTATCCACCTTTCTTCTTTTTTATTCTTCAAGGCTTATGTGGAGGTTTTCATGTGCTGTCTGGACTAACCTACAAAAAGAACTGTTTAGATTTTTAAACATTTTGCTTACTGTGATGTTGGTTGCTAACATAGATATCACCAAACAATGTTTAGAAAGGCTAAATCGAGTGTTGAGGAGTTTTGCAATAAGTCGGCCTTTAAGTCTCAACATAAACGGATAATATAATTTAAAAAATTGTAAAATACAATACGGTTTCTTAAAAAATCCATAACAGAACATTTTAACAACGTATCGCCAAACAATGTTTAGAAAGGCTAAAATCGAGTGTTGAGGAGTTTTTCAATAAGTCGGCCTTTAAGTCTCAACATAAGCGGATAATATAATTTTAAAAATTGTAAAATACAATGTGGTTTCTTAAAAAATCCATAACAGAACATTTTAACTAAGTTACAAGGATAATATGCGACTAGAAACATAAAATTGGTTACGACACAGATGGGCAGTCAGATGCTCACTTCTTCTCTAACTTCGATTTGTTTATTTTTATTTTTTCTCTTTTAGTTTTAGTCGGCCAAAGAAGTTGAGCATTGGCCCTGTGTTTGATGGAGTTGTCTTTTAACAAGTAAAATTGTATGGTAATCTTTTTAGTGCCATGATAAATAATACAGAGAATAGCCCTAGGGACTGATATTTGATTAAAGTGGAAGGTGAGGATGGCAAGTCGCATCCGTGTAAATGTAAGAGAAGTATAGTGATGCTCAGCATTTTTTAGCAGAATTACTAATTTGCTCCGTGTATCAGGAGAGAGTACGATTTATAAGACATATGGGGAACTTTTGAGAAGGTACAGTTATGGTTGTAGCTAACTGGTGTAGGGCTGTACTTCAGGCACAATAAGCTTTACCTCATCAATGTGCTTCATAGGTATTCGAAATGGAATTTTGTATGATTGATGACTTCAAGAAACAGTGGCATGTATTTTGGATTGATTGGGTTCGTAAAGAACTTTTCTCGTTCTCTTAAATTTCTATATTCAGAGTCAGAGGCATTGCTATCACTGAAAAAATGAAAGTGAAATTTCCATCTAGAGTCAACATTATATTTACCTCATTTTTTGTCTTGGGATTTTTGGTTTAGAGTGATGTTAAGGTACATGGCCAATAGGATTAAGGAAAATGGATAAGATGTTTTTATTTTGAGGAGAAAAGGCCAATTACTCATAAAAAGTTTTTGGTACTTATTTGCAATGTAGAGAGCTTTTCACTTAAATAATCATATTTAGATGGGAATGGTTGTATTTGGATTTTGGATGGGTAACTTGAAGGACAAACGTATAACCTTTCTGCAGCTGAGATTTAAGCTTTAGTTTCTCTACTATTTTGTTTTTGTTTTTTTTTCCTGTCTTCTTTGTGGGGGCTGTGTGAGGAAATGAACCAGACAGGTAAAAAGAGCTGTTAATGTAAGTCAGGCTGTAGATGGGTCTTGGATTTGAGCGTGTTGGAGGGATTAGATGACAGTTAAAAGAGCTGCTTGAGAACTTGACTAATGAACTCGACGCCTCTATAAACTAGTCAAGGGCTTCCCTTACTCGTCAAATGGTTAGTTAGTCACTATAATAACGATAACAGACTTCAGGAAAATGGTTCAAGTCGTGCTAGTTTGAGCAAATGGGGCCAGGTTGACTGTCTCTGCATTGGAAGCAGAGTTTTCTATCTTCTGTCTTCCTTTATTTGCCTGGTGAAGGAACACACAGCCATTTTATTGCAAGTTATAAGATTTCTAAGGAGAGAGACCCTGTTGTACAGCAGTGTTCTTTTTCAGTTTTATCCCCTACATCAGGGGTCTATGGGCACTAGGAGTGTGTCTATGTAATATAGGGGCTGGATTATTGGGTTTCGATGTTTATTCTTTGTGCAGATTAAGCACTTCATTAATCTTTTATGGACATACACATCTTATTTGTTGCAATAGATTTTAACATCACTGGAATTTTTTCTTTTCTCCCAGGAGACAATCTTCTGAAAGAGAGCAACGATTTTTTAACTAACCAGTTAACAACCCGTGTTGTCTGTCCATATTGTGGTGACTGCTGACTAATTTCTTAACAAATGCTAACTGGTGCATCTTATTCTTGGAAATTGACCTTTTTGAAGCAGAAATATTGCGTGTAACCACACTGTTGGGGAATGCGTCAGTATTAGAACAAAGTGGGCTTGTTGAACATGCAAGCCCCCTGGCATCAGGAGGAATGTATTCGAATGGAGGAGCTAATGTGAACAGATGGGCATCACCTTTTCAATCAGAAGTATGGATACTAACTATTAACATAACCTTTTGTTTGATCTAATTCTTTACTGTTTTGAAGAAGCTCTCCAGCAGAATTTTTTTTACGTTCATCCTAACTTGATTACTTCTTTAGAGTGCTTTTAACTTTTAAGTTCCACTTCTCTCGTGACAGGTAGTTGAAGCTAACAACTTCAAGATGATGCATAGTATTAGGCGAGCATCTCAAATTTGGAATCTCACTGTTATAGTTACATTTGCGTCTCTTATTATCCTAAGCCAGCATCCCTTAGACATGCGAGATATATTAACCAGTTTCCAGATTTATAATACATTTAACATTTAGGGGGCTGAGACAACTGGACACCTCTTTTGCCATAATTTAATTCTGGTCGTATTGGATGGATGTTACTCTCTGACTCACGTCTAATTATAATGTGTTTGTCTCAGAAATTGAATCTATTATTTGGGTTCTAACAGACTTTTAAAGCTATAGTTCTGCTGACTAGCGTTCATAAATGCTCTTGTTATGTGTAAAGTATGAAGCCATCTAATGATGAAGTGCACCAAACTGAAATGCTGGTTTCGCATCTCCAGTAGCATGCATTTGATAACTCCATTTTTGATCTGTTGAGTTGCATTGTGAAATACTTCTGCAGCTCTATTTTGCAGGCCTTTTGAAATGCTTATTGAGATATTTGGTCCTCTTGGCCCTTCTCAATTTAGAAACAGTACAACAGTGCTATAAATGGAATCAAGAAAAGAAAAATGTGATATTTTTATGTTCTCTGTTCTGACAATACTAGGAAATATAATGTGCAGATGTCAGGTTTGGTGCAACCCTCCTCTGCACAAAACTGGCTTAGTTCCCAAGGTAGCTCATTGGGTCTTATAGTCAAGCGAACAATGAGGGTCGATATTCCAGTAGATCAATATCCTAATGTACTACTTATTCTCTTTCTCCTCTTAATTTCATGAGTAGGTTTTCCACATAAATATAACACTTCATAATGGATGCTCGATTTTGCAGTACAATTTTGTTGGACGTCTCCTTGGTCCTAGAGGAAACTCTCTTAAGCGAGTGGAAGCAACTACAGAGTGTCGTGTTTTGATCAGAGGGCGAGGCAGCATCAAGGATCCTGCAAGAGTAATATTAAAATTGGTCTTTTCTAAATGTTGCTCATCATAAATGATGAAATAAGACGTCTATATGCATTAGTGCTGACATTTAATTGTGTCAATGTTTATCTGAATAGGAACCTTTTTTTTGTGTGTTCTCTTTCATTTTCATATTGTTTTCTTTCTTTATTGTTTATATTGTAAATGCCAGATCTGTATCAGGACTAGCTTGGGTCTGGAATAGTAGCTAAGCGAATCATTAATAACTTGGAAATTTTGGAATGAATTATTTTACTTCCTAGTTTATCGTACATTGTTCCTTTTGTCCTTTGAGAGAGCCGGGTGGAGAAGTGAACTTACTGATCAATAATGAGCAAACACGTGCTTTCTTAGTGCAGTGCTAGTTTCTTTAAATTTTCATGTTCTTTCTTGAACACCAACACGTGACCCGAAGTTTGGTTGTGTTGTGTAGGATTTCTTGTGGTTATTCATGCATCGGTTGATGGTGCAGTTTTTTCAAAGTGCCTCATGTTGCTTCAGATAATTCATGTTATGGAAAATGATGTTCAAGTAGGCCGTTCTATGGATTTAATTGTGACATCAAAGGTCATTAGTTGGTTCTTGAGATTGAAATTCCTCAAGACGTTACTTGCAAGAATTAGGGAAATCTTTTGATTAGTCGAAAATCTGGATAATGTCACAAATGATTTTCAAACTGGGAATCCCCACACATGAATTTTTTAAGGTGATGATATGAAGTTCACAATAATTTCAATGAATGATTTTTAGCTATAGCAGCACTTCTTTCTGTGTGTACAACTTTGTGCCTGTTTTCAGTCGGTGCCGTTCCTATATATTTGGCCCTGGTAGCTTTTGTTGCAATTCAGCAATCTAATAAATATATATATATTTTTTAAAATTTCTTTGTTTAATCTGAAGGAAGAGATGATGAGAGGTAAACCAGGTTATGAGCACCTGAATGAACCTCTTCACATACTTGTTGAAGCTGAATTGCCAGTTGAGATAATTGATGCTCGACTAATGCAGGC
Source organism: Forsythia viridissima (assembly GCA_030279155.1). Classification (NCBI taxonomy): domain Eukaryota; kingdom Viridiplantae; phylum Streptophyta; class Magnoliopsida; order Lamiales; family Oleaceae; genus Forsythia; species Forsythia viridissima. Next base: position 3,873,050 of record CM059033.1, read on the forward strand.
TCGTGAGATACTAGAGGATTTGCTCAAGCCAATGGTAAACTTTGACCTTGTTATAGTCCATTACCTTTATTTCCATAGGATATTTGAAACTTATTCCCTATTTAAACTACTAAAGTTTAGAGCTTGTTTCGCCAAGATTGATAACTTAACTCTTTTTTTCTGAAGTTACTTCCATTGACCAATAAAAAAATTGACAAACATGCACTAAATCTTCATATTTCTTAATAGTTTTATATGTAAATGCAGGATGAATCTCAAGATTTCTATAAGAAGCAGCAGCTCCGGGAACTTGCAATGATCAATGGTACACTTCGTGAAGATGGCTCTCAAATGTCTGGTTCTGTGTCCCCCTTCCACAACAGCCTCGGGATGAAGAGGGCAAAGACTCGGGGGTAGTCAATCCCCTTATTGGTGGGCTTTTGGAGCTTATGTATTTTTCTCTGCCGCTAAACAGCACTTCCCATGCCACATATTTTGCAGTGCCAGCAAATGCCTTCAACTGCCATCGGGGCATTGGCACTGTTAAGTGTCAGTTCTAACTAGCCTCTATATGATATCAGGTGTGTTTAAGTTCTGCTTGGGGAAGATTTAGTAATGGTTTTTCGTACTAATGGGCCCTTCAGGTCTGGGGTATGCGTGTCTATGTTGCTAAAGGCAGTTTGGTTAGAACATTCTCTCTCCAACACTGTCGTGTTATTTCATTTATTGTAAGTTTGCAACGAGAGTATTGGTAATATGGGTATGTCTAAGATGTGATTTGTATGCTAAAGTGAGGCCAAAATGATGCACCCTAGTGCTCTTCAGATGGGTTGGCAGAAATTTGTACTACTCCTTGTAGAATTTCTACTAAAAAGATTTTTAAAGCGTTCTTGTTCTTTTTCTGTCGTGACCTTGTAATATAATTATGCTGTGATTTCTACTAGTGAGTTCCAGTGAGTGACCAATATAATTTATTTCTTGTTGTACCTGACTGAAAAAATATAGTTCAGTGAGATGAAACTTTGCTGTAAGTTGAGTGACTTAAAAAGAAATTAACCCCTTCATGTAATGTTGGTGCTTTATTGTGCCTGGTTTTGCACAGCACAGCACAGCCGTTAATTAGACACGTTCCCATGTATGTATGTGTATATTTTGCACTTCGCCTGTGGAATCTTATTTCTCCGAGAGGACTCCATGAATTTTGCTCACAAGAAAAGAAGGCCGTCGAGAGAAATGCAGAGGACTAGTGTGCATCGAAAGTTGATGCTTTTATAATTCTTAATAAGAGTGAGGACTGCAGCGGGCATCGAAAGCTGATGCTTTTATAATTCTTCTTTTTTTTTTTTTTTTTTTTTTTTTGGTACCCAGGTATTTCAGTTTCGTTAGACTAAATTCTGGACTTTCAAGATCTTAGATCCTAGAACTTTAGAGAAGGTAAATCGCGAGTTATGTTTTAACTGGCTTCCAGATTTTTCTCATTCGACTGTACACTTATGCGCACAAGGAGCAGTTTTCAAAGTGATTGTTTCATACCAAATAAAATTTAGCTGTAGGTTTTTACTAGGATTCGAACTCCCACCCTGTCGTTGAAAGCAAGTCTACTTGCTTTTATAATTCTTTTTTATTTTTATTTTTTTTATTTTTTTGATAACTCAGGTTTCAAGCTTCGCCTGACTAATTCTAAGGAGTGGCAGCCTTCCCCCCTGGTTCGCCACCCAGGTAAATCCAGATGCGGTTACAGTTTATATACACTTGGGCCAGACATTCGACGATTCTTCTCCCTGTGGACCACTGCCTTCCAACATAGTTATTGCCTTCCAACATTAAATGTTGCCTTCTAATAAGAAATGTTGCATTCCAGGTGCCGCGGGAATTCGAACCCTCGATCCTTTGTAGAAAACCCTCTTGCTTTACCACTGCGCCATGCCCATGGAGGCACTTTTATAATTCTTATTAAGAGTTTGGATGGTGTGTTTTTAATTTTGCACTACACTTGATCAGGTTGGATGAAAGGAGTTCTAAATGAGTTTTGGCTGAGTAATTTATTATAGTAGAAAAAGTGGTAAATGGCTAAGTAGTTCGACTAATTTATGTGACCTATTTTCACAAATAAATTATCAAATATATTTGTCTTTTCTTTTTCACTATTTCATTTCAAACGATTTCAAAATCATCTCAATTATTTATACGCTTTTGCTAGAAAATAGAGGATTTCATATTTTACTATTTTGCAAAAAATTTAACACTCATTGATCTCAAAACAAGTTCAAACAAGTATAGACAATTTTATTTCAAATGTAACTCATCTACATCTTTGCAGATTGTGTTGTTATTTCTTCCTTTTTTGGAAAAAAAAAAAAATTTATGGTGAAAATTGTAGATTTTTTAGTATAAATCATAAAAATATGTAGTAATTTTTGCTTTAAATTTGTGTAAATTTGAAATAGGTTAGTTAAAAAATCAGTTTAATAAATATAAATTGACCTTAACCAACCCATAGTCTGTTAAAATTTGTTCAGTTAACAGACTATCTATTTAATGATCAGTAACCAACCATCTGTTAACAGACCTTACCGACGAAGGTATTTAAGTATTTTTTTTATAAAAGAAGCATTTGCAACTTAAATTTTATAAATTAGACTCTTTTTCAATTCTTCATGTTTGACTAGGCCTTTTAGCCAACGTGGTCTATATGATATTTCATCTTATTGAACGTTGTTGTCACAAATACATGTCCCTTTAACCATCTTCCAATAGAAATTTTACACATCATTAAATAAATAGATGAGGAAATCATTGTGAACAACATTTTAATGCTTTCACACTTGTTATTAATGAGTATAAAACTTCTATTGGAAGCATTTATTTTGAAGTCTTGATGCAGTTGGATTTTTATCTGCAGCCTATTTACACAATAAAGTCTTAAGAACATGAGTTGATGATGTTAATATAAAAGACTCAAACTACCATATATTATTTGCGAGGCAACAAACTGTTTTGCACCTGTTATCACCATCTTTATGAATAATAATGCCGACGGTTCCTCTTTCAAGATATCGGTAGGGAAGAATCGACAGTTGAAAATCAAGGATCAGACATCTTCTTCCGCATCGTCATCCTCAGCGTCTTCAATTCCAACCCAACGTGTAAAAGCAAAAAGAAACTCCTTGAAGTTCACCATTCCATTTCTATCCCAGTCCATTTCTTCTGAAATAACACGGACAAATGGTGCCGTTAGTGGCTCCAGTGTAGATAAACGTAACAAAAATTTGTCCATAAAGTTGAGTTCCCAGAAGATAATACCGTGATATGAAATCTATGAGTTTCGATCTGTTGACAACCAACATTCAAAGTGCACAAATCTACTCATTTCATAATCTTATAACACGCATGAGTAAAAATTGTACGTGTGCGATTAAGATGCAACTATGAATGTGACTTGATAACATCTTGAAAAACAAGGCATACAACAAAAAATTGTATCCAGTCTTGACTTCCGGTTTTTCTGTTTTGATGTCAGCTAGTTTAGATATAAAGTCTTGAATACTGTTAATCAGTGAAAATAATATCCAACGGTTAGAAAGAGCCTGCACACCGTTGGTTACTGCATCTCTTTGTTCTTGCACTACAAGCTGCTTCAACATGCTATGTTCAAATTGTGCATACAACATGCTATGTTCTAATCATGCCTTCGTCCACTCAAGCGCATGCATATACATACATACATACATACATACATACATAAATGTGTGTATATATATGAAGAGAGAGAGAGAGTACTCACCAAATCTTTTCATGGCTATTCTCCCAGAAGAACGTTCACCCGATGTAGTTTCATTTATTGCTTCAACCATCTCATTCTTGCTCACATAACCATCCTTGTTTTTGTCCAAAAACACAAATGCATCAACTAATGAGTCAAAGGTAGCTTCAAGATTTGGCATTCCGATTCGAGATTTCTATAATTATCAAGGAATATACAGACAGGAAGATACATTCAGGGAACATATTATAAGCTATAAACAAAACAAAACCCCTCTCTGAGAGAGTCATTAAGGTAACCCAAGACCTCAGGTATAACTTGCAAAACAGATCCAAAAAGAGAGAACCAACAATTTAGAGATCCTTTTTCGGTGAGCATTCTTTCGTAACCTAATAAATAGAAGTTGGAAGTTCAATTTATGTTCTGAATTCAAGGTATTCTTCGCTTTAAGTTCACATCTATGTACATATATCCCTTCTACATTTCTCCTATCTTGAAGAAACTTGGACCCAATAAAGGGTTCAAACAATGCAGAAATAAATCTCAAGACAGTTCAACTTAATGGTTTCTTTAATGCCACGGTGAACGAAACCGAGAACATAGATGAGCTAAATTAAGAGCATTGGTGATATCTATTGACAACTTATGCACCCTTACAATTATAAATGAGAAAATGTGCATATAGAAGAAAGAGAAAAGTTGAAATCTTGACAATACTGGTTTAAGAGGGATTACATTAGTAGCAGAAGGGAAAATGATTTTTTATTTTTATTTTCATTAGGTGTGTGCGAGTGCGACGAAAACGTATTTCACCAGTTACTTGATATATAATATCTCGTAAGGAGTGCAACACATTTTACTGATTGGTATATTACTAACAGCATGTTTATCTAAACTAAGCTTAGAAAGTTTAATGTAAACAACTTTATAATAAATAATTTATTTTAAAGGTCAAAATAACTTTCAAAATAAGTGACTCTTTTCGTTTAAAATAACAAAACTAATTTATCCAAACATGTTTAGGCACAAAATGTTACTTAAAAGCAACTCTTATTTACTTTTAGGCTTAGTGAAACATGCTCTAAATGCTAACTACAAGAGGAAAGAATAAACTTAATACAACAGGATACAGCATGCGAGGCACTGGGATCATCTTTCAGAAGGTAGACAAGGCAAAGAAGGACGATAAATTCATTGAAATTCATTCCCCTGTCATCGTTAATATCACATGCTTCGAAAAGATCATTGATTTCTTCATCTGTGAAATTAATTTCCAATTTGCGGAAACAGTGCTTCAGCTCTTGTGGGTCTATTGCACCACTTCCATCCTCATCTATGCAGAAAAAGTGAGGGAGAAAAAAACAAATTTGTTAGTACTAGGTTTTGAGTATCAGTTTTCCTATTTGGGGGGGGGGGGGGGGGAGTGGCGGTAAAGAAGAAATTACTTATTTTCTAGAAAAGTAACTTAAAAGCTTAGCCAAACATGCTATAGTTTGAATTTTGAAATCATCATTCAAATTCCAAATTACCAGAGTAATTTGCAAAGAAGAAAGTAACTCCAGTGGTGGATGATGGACTTGATATCTAATAAAGTGGCCATCTATGGTCAACTTATAAATATATATCAATCAAAAGGGTACCTACCAAATTGTTTGAATATAGATTTGCATTTTCTTAAGCTCTCATCAATTTTGGGAAACTTTAAGATAATGCTGTTAAATGATTTCAAGGAACTCCCTTCAGTTTCTCTCCTCTGCATTGCCTCAATCACTTTGGCCTCGAGCTTTGTCTCTGATATTGAAGCAGCAGGAGATTCACCCTTACCCTGTACACCTCCCATTGACAATTACGACTACAAAGAGGAATTACGTTAGAGCCCCTGCAAAAATATGTACATGGAGTTAGAAAGGCACGTCTACCTACTGACTTAAACACAGACACATGCATGGGCGACCCCGGGATAGGAGGGAGGGAACCGTGTTTGATTCTGCTTAAAAGTTACTTTTCTAGAAAGTAAGTTTTGTTAGTAAAACAAGTAACGTTGAACTCAAGTTTGGCAAATGAGTAACTTAAAAGTAAATTTGAGTTTGACTTAGTTTTAAGCACAACCAAACATGCTAAATATTCACCTATTCATTCACAATTATCTGTCCAAAATTGCAACACACTCCATACTGGTACCTTCAGTCACCCCTAACTACAATAACTCCCTCCCCAACCCACACATACACACAAATATTAAGATGGTTAAAGGGCAGGGAATGCGTTCACATCCCATTGGGGTTCTGAATAGTTGAGATATAAGATATCTAAACACAGAATTTATTGAATACTTTTTTAACCTTCCAAGCACCAACATGAAATGGAATTGCAATTTGCAAACAGAGGATCTTATTGAAATTACAACTGAAACACGCATTACGGATAAATTACCATTATTTTAGTGCTCAAACGAGATTAGTTTATTCAGAAAAGATCAATATTTTCTAATCAAGCTAACCTCTAAACGAAGCCAAAATTTTCTACTTTTACTCCTGTATTTCGGTATTTCCATTAGCTAAAAGTAAATGGCTTATTTACATATTTAAGCTATTTTTCCTATGTTTTCCAGCAGTTATCAGGGAAAAGAATTTATCTTCAACAGCTAAATAGGATATTAGAACAAAAATTTAAATCGAGGTTCCCAATATAGAATCACAAGCCCAAAATAGAATCTAGAAAAGGGATTCCCTGATTTACCTTTGAATAAATCCAAATCAACAAAAGCTGATTCTTCTGTAGCTGAATCTAAAACAGATCAGAATCACCAATAAAACTACAAATCACCCTTTTGCAAAAGAACCTTACCTCTTTATACTTTAATCAAAATCAAGCTGAAACATGTATAACTGAGAAATCATATGGAAAATCGTCGCAAGAAAAGGAAAAATGAAGATATCTTAGCAATTTATATGGCGATGAAATCTGAAGTGGCGTGTTGTCGTGATAGGTCCATATTTGTTGATGTTAATAGAATTGATATCCGAGATTTGCGCTGCACCCACTACGCATTCAGGCGCTTCACGATCTGGGCAGTTATTCACTTATTTGTTTTAGCTTCAAATTGTTTATTTATAAGCATGGCGGACCCACAACGTTTCTTTGATAGACAAAAATCAAGTAGTAAATTTTTTTTAAATAATAAAATATTTAAATTCATTACTACAAATGTTCTTTTACTTTTTTACACAAATGGTCCCTGACTTTTGTACTTACTGTAGGTTGAGGATTTATTATTTTATTTTTGACAATTTAGCCCCTATTTCAAATATTTTTGACGACAATGATCCTTTTCGACTCTCCGTTAAATTTGACCATGGAAAATTTTGAATTTAAAAAGTAAAGAAAAATTTGTAGCAAAATTTTTAAATCTTTCAAAAAGTGTCGAAAAGTCCCCAAACATTCTAATCATAATACATATGATCCAAACCTTTTTGACAATTTTACCCATAACTTAAATAAATTAAAAAATAACTCTTAAATATTTTCAAAAATACAAATAAGTCTTAAATCTTTTTATTTTTTTACAGATTTACACTTAAAATAATAAAAAAATGTGTCATCAAGTCTCAAAACTTTTAATTTTGTTCAACAAAATGATATTTAAAATGTGTTTGATTAAAATAAGATTTTTTTGGTAAAAGTTGATAAAAGTTGTTGAAATGTGTGGTTGAAATGTTGTGGGACCATTAAATGTTGTGACTTTAGCTTTTTAGTAAAATCAAAATTAAAAACAAACGAACTTTTAAAGTCTCTATAGATTTTGTCCAGTGATCTGTTAATTAACAAAAAAATTATACCCATGATCAAAATTTGACCAACAATTAATTTCGCTAATTTTGATCATGGGTATAATTGGTCAAATTTTGTAATTCGCTAATTTTGACCACTGGTCAAATTTTGATCATGAGTATAATTTTTTTGTTAATTAACGGACCATTGGATAAAATTTGTAGAGACTCTAAAAGTCCGTTTGTTTTCAATTTTGATTTTGCTAAAAAGCTAAAGTTCCACAACATTTCAATCACATATTTCAACAATTTTTATCAACTTTTACAAAAAAAACATCTAATTTTAATCAAACACATTTTAGGCTCTGTTTGATTTTATTATTAATTTTGCTAAAAAGCTAAAGTCAAAGTCAACAATTAATTTTAACTACACATTTCATGGTCCCACAACTTTTCAACCACACATTTCAACAACTTTTATCAATTTTTACCAAAAAATCTGATTTTAATCAAAATCAAACATACTCTTAAATGTCATTTTTGTGAACAAAATTAAAAGTTTTGGGACTTGATGACACATTTTTTATTATTTTAAGTGTAAATCTGTAAAAAAATAAAAAGATTTAGTACTTATTTGTATTTTTTGAAAAGGTTTAAGAGTTATTTTTTTATTTATTTAAGTTATGGGTAAAATTGTCAAAAAAATTTGGGTCATATGTGTTAGAATTAGAATGTTTGGGGACTTTTCGATATTTTTTGAAAGATTTGGGACTTTTACTGCAAATTTTCCTTTACTTTTTAAATTCAAAATTTTTCAAGGTCAAATTTAACGGAGAGTTGGACGAAAATTAACGAAAATGACCATTGTCGCCAAAAACATTTGAAATAGGGGTTAAACTGTCAAAAATGAAACAATAGATCATCAACCTGCAGTAAGTGCAAAAGTCAGGGACCATTTGTGCAAAAAATTCAATGTTCTTTATACATTTTCATATTTTGAAAATATTGTATGATTACATTATTATTAATTTCGTAAACTATATTATTCTCAATATATACAATTAAGGGTCTTGATCTCCTACTAACTTATCCTACCCATTTATAATGCCCACGCTGAGGTGACATCATATAATTGGTAGTTCACGGCCTCACACTCATGATTTCTACCAATCATGTTTAGCCACCCACCGGTGGTCATTATATCTCATACCCATCAGGCTCTATACAATTAAACTGTTATTCAACCATTGATTTCTTTCCATCAATATTTTTCTCTTCAATAACACATAAAACTTTCTTTTTATAAAATCTCTCTATAACCGTTGACATTAAATTCAATAATATTTAAATAAGCAATAAAATATGTCAACAAGACACAACAATTTAATAATAAGTTGACAATGCAACAAAATAGGTCGACAAAACACGATAATTCAATAATATTATAATAAACAGATAAAACAATAAATTAAGTCGGCAAGACAACAAGATGCATCCAACAATTTCATGTACATATAAACTATTATCAATAACTATTAACAAATATACAAATTATGAAGGAAAAAAAACGAGTGAGAAAAAAAAAAACAAAACTAAAATATACAAAAGCAATATAAACATTAAAATTTATATAAATTAGGGCTCATTTAAGAAGAAATTGCCTAGGTTTAAGTTGATTTATCTTTTTAGCTAAACGTCGTTCCCTTTGAAAAGAATGACCGGGAGCAAGCTAAATCATCTCCTAATCAATCTGCGAGCTAGCTAATTAGGTTAACAGATTTATGGATGATTTTGGCTTATTATAGCTTTAATTAGAAGAAATTGAGTAAAAATTACAATCAAATTATGGCGCGGTTATTTGTAGAGAAGAGAATTGAATAGATGATAAAAATTAAAACTTGGGACTTAGATCAATTTGGGCTAAAACTTGAATTAAAACAATTTGGGTTAAGACTATTTTGGACTAATTTATATTATTAGATTTTAGGCTTGTACCATTTTGGAACCAGGCTTGAGCAATTTTTAAAATCTTTGTATGGTCAATTGACCCCATTTGTCATTTGGTGGCTCCGTCCCTATTTATAGCACATGTTTGGAAATGTTTAAATTATAATTTCAGTTGGTCAAACATAATTTTTATCCACATATTTGATAAGACCCACAACTTACAACCCACTTTTTATCCGCGTATTCACCCACAATTTATAAAATAAGCACTTAAAAAATAATTTCAGCACTACCAAACATGCGCATAAGTTAATTAATATAAGTAACTTATTTATTTTTTGAATAATTTTTACATGTTATATTTGAAGTCATGTGGTAGATGAAGAGCAAATTATAGAACACCAATACACGTTTTGCACTACCTATAACTTACTATTCACTTATTATCTACATATTTTATAAAACTAATAACCTGTAAATACTAAAAAAATAATTTTAATACTCTCAGTCATGTGCTAAAACTATATTATTCTCAAAAGAAGTAAATTTATTTACTTATAAGTAAAATAGTGTAGCAAAAAATTGTCTATTTAAAACTAGACAAGATCTAAGTGAAGTAGCAAGGCTCACCATATATATAATATAGCATGTCTTCATTTCATAGAATATCATAGAATATAAAGCAACTAAAAGTTTAGATAATTATTTTGTGGGTTAATTATTTCATATACTATCGAACTTTATATTCTGTTTCATTTATATCATCGAATTTTAATTCGTTTACTTTATACCACCAAATTTTAAAATTAGTTTTAGTTAAACTATTTTGTTAACCAATCATTCATTATTTTCTGATGTGATACTAATTGGTCATTAATTGGCAGATGTTAAAATAAAAATACGTTTTAGTTGCCAAAATAAGTGCACTTGAAGATGTAATAAGTGTTGGCTATTAGGAGTTTGTAGTTTTTTCTGGTTTCCTAAATTTATGTTTAACAAGTTTGTTAAATAAAACCCTATTTCTTAGGGACTTGCAGATAGGATTTAGACTTTTTCTTTCAACTAGCCACCATGTTATAGGCCATGAAAAACGTGGTTTATGTCACTGTAAGGCTATAAAGCAAACTGATTGTTTTTTAATTCAATAAGATTCTCTCTCAACAAAAGTAGTTTTTAGAGCAATGCTATTTTTGTGCTTAATAATTGGTATCAGAGCACCATCACAGGGGCCTGATTGTGAATGTGTGTGAGGAAAATCTTGAGTGTGTGGAAAGAAACCACAAAATTCTTTCAGAGTGAAAGAGTCGAAAGCAATGGTTGATTTGTACAAGCTGCAATCTCCAAATTCGATGGTCACTATGACCATTGGGCGAAGCTGATAGAGAATTTTCTTCGTTCGAAAGAATATTAGTGTATTATAGAAGATGGGATCAATGTAGTGGAAGATGGAGCAGTGCCTACAGAGGCACAACTTAAATCAATCGAGAAGAAAAATTTGAAGGATTTAAAGGCAAAGAATTACCTTTATCAAGCCATTGATTGAGACATTCTGGAAACAATCCTCAACACCGACAAAGTCAAACAGATTTGGGATCCAATGAAGTAGAAATTCCAAGGTTCAACACGGGTCAAGAGAGCATAGTTGTAGGCCTTGCGTAGAGACTTTGAAGTGGTCAGGATGAAGGAGAGAGAGACTATTAATGCTTTTTTCGCTCGTATTATAACCATAGCCAACAAAATGAATGCATGTGGTGAGAGTATGCGTGAAAATGTCATTACAAAGAAGATTTTGAGATCCGTGGTTTTGAAGTTTGATTATGTAGTGTGCTTGATTGAAGAATTCAACAACTTGGAAATAATGTCAATCGATGAGTTGCAGAGCAGTCTCTTCGTCCATGAACAAAGAATGAGAGGCCATGTAGAAGAGGAACGTGTATTGAAGGTCACTTAGAAGGATAGAGCAGGAAAATAAAGATGTAGATCTTTTTTCAGAAAAGGCCGAGTAGAGTGAGAGAGATACAGTCATTCAACAAAGCTATTATTAAGTGCTTCAAGTGTCACAAGTTGGGACACTATCAATATGAGTGTCCTGGCTGGGAGGAAAAGGCAAACTATGTTGAATTGAATGAAGAAGAGGAGCTTCTGCTAATGTCATATGTCGATCTCAAACAAGCCAAGAGAAAAGAAGTATAGTTTCTAGACTCGGGTTGTAGCAACCATATGAGTGGAAACAAGAAATGGTTTTCGGAGCTGGATGAAAGCTTTAGGCAGACCGTGAAGCTTGGCAACAACACTAGAATGTCTATGGTTGGAAAAGGCAGTGTTCTTCTATGAATAAATGGATTTGCTCATGTAATTTCAGATGTTTATTACATTCCTGAGCTTAAGAACAATTTATTGAGTATAGGGCAGCTTCAAGAAAAAGGTCTAACTATTTTGATTCAACATGGAAAGTGTAAAGTCTATTATCCTAGGGGAGGATTAATTATGGAAACAGATATAAGTGTAAATAGAATGTTCTTCTTGTTTGCTACTATGGTATCGAAAACCTCTACATGTTTTCAGACCGTGTCAGAGAATGAGTCTTGTATTTGGCACTGTCGATTCGGCCATTTAAGCTACAGAGTACTGATGAAACTTTCTTTTAAGAAGATGGTGAGTGGACTGCACTCTCTAAAGACTCCGAAGAAACTATGCGCAGATTGCTTAGCCGGCAAACAACACAGAGATTCTATGCCAAAAAGAAGTTTGTGGAGAGCATCAAAACAGCCTCAACGCGTGCTCGTAGACATATGTAGGCCTATCAAACTAGCTTCAAACAGTGACGAGGTATATATTAAGTTTTAACGATGATTTTACTTGTAAAAATTGGATTTACTTCTTACATGAAAAGTCAAAGGCCTTTACCATGTTTAAAATTTTTAATGCCTATGTTGAAAAGAAAGTTGGTGTATATATTACATGCTTGAGAACATTATGAGTTCACCTCAAATGAGTTTGGAGAGTTTTGCAAGGCTCAAGGCATAAGGAGACAACTGATCGCAGCCTACACTACTCTGTAAAACGGAGTTGCTGAGAGGAAGAACATGATAACAATGAATATGGTATGGTATATGTTGGTTGAGAAGAAGGTTCCTAAGGTGTTCTGGCCCGAAGCTGTAAAATAGAGTGTGCATGTCCTACTGCAGCAGTGCAAAATAAAACTCCAGAAGAAGCATGGAGCAGTGTGAAGCCAGCAATAGAGTATTTTCAAATTTTCAGGTACGTGGCTCATGTTCATATACCAGATCAGAAAAGAATCAAGTTGGATGACAAGATCAAGAAGTATATTTTGTTAGGAGTAAGTGATGAATTGAAGGTGATAAGTGCGGTTTTTGCACTTATTTTAGCCTTTAAAAATAGATAATTGTGAGTTTTTTCAAAGTTGTTTAATACTTATTTATGTTCTTTTGCTTATTTAGGTAAAAACCCGAGCTTGGATGGTGATTGAAAGAGATCCACGTGAAAAATGAGCAAAAAGGACTAAATTTGTGCAAATTAAGAATTTTGGGGACTAAAAGATAAATATGTCTAAAGATGGAGGACCATTGTTGCAATTTATGGAGGCCTATATGAAAGATAACAAAAATTCAAGGACCAAAGTCAACATTTCAGATAGTTCAGAGACTGAAATTATAATTAATCAAAAGTCAAATGCAGCCACTTTGTAATTTGGCCTATGTGATCACGCGATGTCATTTTTTTCAGCAGAATGGTTTGAGACTGTGCCATACGATCGTATGGAACAAAGCCATGCGATCGCATGACCTATTTTTCTGCTGTCCGTGTTTTTTTTTTTTGTTCAGATTTTTAAGGGCTTTTTGGTCTTTCAACTTTTATCTCTTGAAGTGTTTTAAGTGGCCGAATTCTTACACTTTTGGCCATTCTCTCATATACTCCATCTCCCATAGAAAGCTCTCCAAGAAGAAGAAGATTAGGGTTCTTGGAAAACTCCATGGAAATGGGTTTTCTTTGATTTTTTGTATATCATTGTGAGCATTTTGTAAATAGAGGAAGATGAATGTAGGTTTATAGTGGGCAAATGAAAATAACCATGGGCTCAAGCTAAATCTTCAATTTCTCTTGACTTTATCAAATTCGATGATGTATTTTGTATCTATTTTTCATTTTGTTTTTGTAAATACCATGGGCTAATTTTATTTACTAGGAATAAGATGAATCCATTTATGAAGCTTTAAAGTGCATTGTTCTTGTTATTGATTCCTTATGCTTGGCTTTTATTATTGTTTATTATTGGGCTTTATTGTGTATTGAGATGATTGATCACCATTGAAATGCTTTTGTGACTTAGTTTGTTAACGGAAGGTTGAAATTAGGTTTAGCATATTTAATTAATAACACAAGGTTTATGGAATGTAGGAATACTCTTTTATACTTTGTGCAATCAATAATGAATGTTCTTGAGTTTTAATGCATCTTTACATATATGTTCTCTTGGTAGGAATGCTTGGGAGTCTTGTGTAAAATTAGATTTGGCTTTACTCGGGAGAGATTGCTAGACATTTTAGGAGCATAGATTGCCATATTAACCTCATTTTGGAATTGATAATGGAAAATGAAACTTTAAAGTGGAATAATTGGTGAAGTCGAATTTCTAGTATTTTCTTCTAATTGATTTTATTTCCTACAAATTTCTCTTTTAATATTTTTCTTATTAACTTATTTTTCATCATATTTGAATTCTTAGTTTAATCATCAAAACAATATGTTTTATTGTGTGTTTAAAATAGGGCTAGATTGATTTAGATGTTAGCAAAATTATCTATCCTCGTAGGTTCGACACTCTCTCATCACTTTATTATTTGAACGCGACCCGTGCACTTACAGTACATTTTTAGCGAACAGAAGGCCTATAGATTATTTGATCCGGTTTCCAAGAAAGTCATCATCAGCAAGGATGTGGTGTTTGAAGAAGAAGAAAACTAGGACTGGGGCAGAAGTGAAGAAGAGTGCAAGCTGGATGTTTTAGAATGAGAAGATGATGAAGGTAAGAGTGACACCGAAGATGAGGAAGATGACAATAAAGAAGAGAACAATGGTGATGATTCAAGAAGCTCGAGTGATAACTTAGGTAAAACTGGTTCACCTCCTAAAGAGCTACATGAGGATGTTCAAGAAACTCCAGTTGAAAGGAGGGTTAGAAGGACACCATTTTGGATAGCCGATTATGAAACTGGTGAAGGTTTATCAGATGAAGATGGTTTGAATGCAATGATAATAACGGAGGATGATCCACTTACATTCAATGAGGCTGTCAAGTGCACTAAATGGAGGGATGCAATGGTGGCAGAAATTGAATCAATAGAAAAGAACAAGACTTGGGAGCTGATTGACTTACCAAATGGAGTAAAGTCGATTGGGGTTAAGTGGGTTTTCAAGACCAAACTTAACGAAAATGGAGAGATAGACAAGTATAAAGATAGGTTAGTGGCGAAAGGGTATGCGCATCAATATGGAGTGGATTACATCGAAGTGTTCGCTCCGGTGGCTAGACTTGACACCATTCGTTTGATACTTGCTATGGCGGCTCAACATAGTTGGGATGTTTTACAATTGGACGTAAAGAGCGCATTTCTTCATGGTGAGCTCAACAAAAAGGTTTTTTTTAGCAGCATATTGGATATGTGAAGAGAGATGAAGAGAAAAGAGTTTACAAGTTGAAGAAAGCGTTGTATGGGCTTAAGTAAGCACCGAGATCATTGTCTGAGAGGGTTTCGAAAGATGCTTTTGTAAACACACACTATTTACAAAGTCGAAGGAGAGATGTAAGATTTTATTAGTAAGTCTTTATGTTGATGATTTGATATATACGGGAAATGATGGAAGCATGTGTGATGAGTTTAAGAACTCAATGATGTTGGAATTTGATATGACTGACTTGGGGAGGATGAGATACTTTCTCGGAGTTGAGATTGTGCAGAGTTCGAATAAAATTTTTGTATGTCAGATAAGGTATGCTCGTGAAGTTTTAGCAAGATTTGGAATGGAAAATAGCAACGCAGTGAAAAATCTTATTGTTCCAAGCACGAAATTGTCCATAGATGAGGCAGGAACCAAAGTTGATTCAACCATGTTTACGCAAGTGGTCGACAGCCTTATGTATTTGACTGCAACTCGACCTGATATGATGTATGGAGTAAACTTAATCAGTAGATTCATGTAATGTCCAAGAGAGTCTCATTGTCTTGCAGCAAAATGGATACTAAGTTATTTGAGAAGGACAACTGAGCTAGGCATTTTCTACAAGAAGAGAGGAAGCACAAATCTTATGGCATATACTGATAGTGACTTCGCCGGTGATTTGGATAACCGGAGAAACACCTCTGGTTTTGTGTTCTTTCTTGGTTTTGGAGCGGTATCATGGTCTTCTAAAAAACAGCCTGTAGTGGCATTATCTACCACTGAGGCCGAGTACATAACGGCTGCATTTTGTGCCTGTCAATGTGTTTGGGTTAGAATAGTGCTAGAGAAACTTGGCCAGAAAGAGGATAAAAGTACTTTGATTCAGTGTGATAACAACTCTATCATACAATTGTCCAAAAATCCAGTATTTCTTGGCAGAAGTAAACATATTGACATAAGGTTTTATTTTTTGAGAGATTTGGTAAAAGATAAAGTTGTGAAGTTGAGCTACTGCCATTCTCAGGTTCAAGTTGCAGATATAATGACGAAACCTCTCAAGTTGGAGTAGTTCTTGAGGCTTCGAAGCATGCTGGGAATGATTGAAGCTTCAGAAGAAAGCTTCTACATAGAGTTTTAGGGAGGAAATGATGGCTGTTAGGACTTTGTAGTTTTTCTGGTTTCCTAAGTTTATGTTTAACAAGTTTGTTAAATAAAACCCTATTCCTCAGAGATTTGCAGGTAGGATTTAGACTTTTTCTTTCAACTAGTCACCACGTTAGAGGCCATGAAAACATGGTTTTTGTCACTGTAAGGCTATAAAGCCAACTGCTTGTTTTTTTAATTAAATAAGATTCTCTCTCAGCAAAACCAGTTTTTAGTGCAATACTATTTTTGTGCTTAACAAAAAGTTGAATGACCTAAAATGCAATTTTTGAAGGATTTAACTGAAAGATAATAAAAAATTTAGAGACCAACGTGTAAAGATGTAAAAAAAATTAAAGACCTAAGATGCAATTTCTAGAGGACTTACTGAAAGATAATTGAAAATATAGGGACTAAAGTGAATATTATATAAAGTGTATGGACTACTATACAATAAATAAGGTCTATTGTATGCCACGTCACCATTTCAAGTAAGAAATTTAAGGGAGTGACCGTTTGAAAAAGGATTATATACTTTAGTGATTAGCACTGTAATTTTTGAATTTTAGTAACCGTTTTGAAATTTTAAAATAACTTCAATGACCGTTAGTGAAATTAACACTAGTTGAACACTCAAAATTTTCCATTGATGTTCAGCAATTGGCATCCAACTATTGCTGGACAAAGTTGCACCTGCTGGATTTTTTGAAATTGTTTTAATATGTTCTGTTTGGTTGGTTTTAAGGCTGACACAAGATAGAAAGGAAGTTTAAGTTGATATAATCTCTAAATATTATAATCATTTCTTAATAATATACTATAGAATCAATTTATACAAGAGCTATACCATTTGTCATGGTGATGAGTAGAACTGGCAAATAGATTAGGTTAGGTCAGTTCATTCTATTAGAATAGGGCCACACATGAAATTGGATTGAGCCGGTCCAGTCCAGTTTTGTATGAGCCAGAAATATAATAGTCCAGTACAACTTATTGGCCCAACTTGGTTTTAATTTTTTTTAAATAAATTTTTTATACAATCTAATACATTACACCAAATACAATCTTAGATAAATTTAGACTATATATTTTGAGATTTTTAAAGAGAATAATTTATAAAATTGGGTCTATCATGTATTAGTCAGTAGATAAATGTCAATTTTCTTTCAAAATAATAATTTTTTTAATTGTAAACTATTTGTACACTTTTTAAAAAAAAAAAATACAAATATTAAAAACATGCTAGTCTTATTGCTTAGAGATATAAGCATGTTTAAAAAGTTAACTTATAAGTAAATTTAAAATAAATAATTTACTTGTCACACCAAATATATTTTGGATTGAAACTTAAATTAAACTAAATTTTAATTAAATCTAAACAATTTTATGTTGGATCTTGGAATTTTTGGACTAATGTTTATTAGTGACTTGTGCTTAAATCTTTTTAGATTGATATTATTAAGATTATGTATTAGGGTTATTTACAAAATGAGTTATTAGTGTTAAGGAGCAAAAAATAAAATAAAAAATCGGGCTGCCCACCTAACCCCCGAGCTAGATAGGTCGGGCCATATTGACTCAATTTTGTTTGGGCCAGGGCTAGCCCAACCCAAAATAATGGGCTATATGGACCGGCCCGCGAGCCGGACCAATTTTGCCACCTCTAATGATGAGCAATCAATTACGTAAATCATTAACTTTTTTTTTTTTTACTTTTAGGTAAAACTATGAATTTTAAATAACTTGTGGATAAATTAAATAAAATATATGGTATGCGATTTATTGTACAAATATTTTATGAAAAAATAAATAGAAAAAATATTAATATTCATTTTCATAAAAATAATACTAATTAATCATTACTATAGAGTTTGTAAAAGGAAAAAAAAAACAAAAAAAAAATAGTTAAGAAAATATTGAAAGAAAAAAAAAAAGAACATTGAAGAAAGAGAAATATTAATATAATTTTTCCAAAAAATATGTTGGTAATCAATCTTGAATCTAGAGTTCGAAGAAGAAAAAAGAAAAAAGAAATATTGCGTAAAGACAAAAAATCATAGAATGAAATACTTTTTTTCTTTCTTTCAAAGTTTTGAGGATGAATAAGAAAGAAATTATGATATTTTTTATTTATGTATTGTACTTTAAAGTTAGTACATAATTTTTTTATTGTAATAAATCATTAAAATTCATTTACATTATGAATACTCTCGAATTTCATAAGATTTTAAAAAGTTTGAATTGAATATCGCAAGAGTTTTAAATATTTTTAAAGAAAAATGTTATTTATCACCAACGATGATAATTACCATGTTATATATGTGGCACTAAATGATATTGACAATAAATTTGATCTCATTTTCCTGTATTTCATTGTCCATATCATTTAATGTCACATAAACTATTATCAGCAGTTGTGATAAATATCATTATTCGTTTTTAAGGGTTTGCTTGAGAGGCTTTTTTTCCACCGGTTTTGACTGTTTTTGGGTTGTACCGTTTATGAAAGGTTGAGAAAATCGGTGATTGGTGGCAAGATCTTCTCTAACAATGATGGTGATTTTGGTAATGGGAGAAGGGGTTGATTAGAGAAGAAGAAGTGGGAGAGGGGATCAATTGCAATTTTTACTTTTGTTTTCTCTTTTTCTTTGTTTTTTATTTTAATTAAAAAATGGTAGATTGATCATTTGAAGAAATTTTTAACAATTTAATTGTCAAACTAAGAGCATCTCCAATGCAACAATGTGGATTGTTGTATATGTGGCAAATAAAAGGGTAAATAGCACGTTTCGTCCCCATCATTTGGGTCTATTGTGCAAATCGTTCATATCATTTGAATTTTGACATTTGGATACTTAAATCACGCATTCTTTGTGCAAATCGTCCTCGCCGTCTAATTCTGTCAAATTAAGCCGTTAAGTCAACGCGTCTTCTACAGTCTCTCACTATTTGAAGGGCAATTTCGTCTTCTCACAACGGTTGATTGTGTTGCTGTTGGTGGTGTAGATAATTCAGTTGTAGTAGAAAGCATCATAGGTGAAATCTCTCCAAAAGTTCCTCCCAAATTCACATTTGTAGCACTAGCATAATGATTAGCATGTGCGCTGGAATTTAAGGACTGTTCAATTTTGGCCTTGACTGCAGGGCTCGAGAAGCTTGCCTCGCGCATCACCCGATTGACGCTGGGATAATCTAGTATTGAGGTAATAAGTTGCTCTAGTTTCTCCTTCACCGCGAGTAGTGGTTGCGGTTGTTGTTGCTGTTCAGGGCACCTTCGCCTCTGATGAGCATTGGCGCGCTTGAGAGAGGCCATGAGTACATTAGAGATCGGGGGTTCCATCACCAGAGCCATGTTTTGCGCCGTAGGGAGGCGCTCCAAGGCCACCCTGAAGCATAGCTCCAATGCTTGGCACTGAAAGAAACCCGATGGGGAAGACAAGAGCGTCGCCGCCATGTGCAGCGGCATAGTCTGGCCGTGGTTCCGCCGGCCTACCTCCACTATGGAATGGTTCATAACGTTAGCCGCCTCCGAAGTTAGGGTTTGTTGAATAGTACTCAAACCAGATCTCATCTTCTTCTTCTTCTTATTCTACTTTATTGCAATTAATGGTGGGGGATTCGGAGCCTGAGGCTGTGGTGAAGGAATTATTTAGAAGAAATTGGGTGAGTAGATGAAATTGTCCTTCAAATAGTGAGAAACTGCAGAAGACGCGCTAACTTAACGACTTAATTTGACGGAATTAGACGACAATGATGATTTGCACAAAGAATTGGTGATTTAAGGACCCAAATGTCAAAATTCAAACGTTATGTACGATTTGCTTAATAGACCCAAAGGATATGGACGAAACGTGCTAATTACCCCAAATAAAATGTAGACCGAAAGAATAGCATCTCAAATGGAGACGTGGATTGGAAAAAATGTGGTCCACATGTATAAGAGATATTGATACATATATTTAAAAAAATAATTAAAAAATTATTAACACATATTTCGATAGAGATAAATTATAAAAAAATTAAAATAAAATAAGTTTAACACACATTTCGATAGACATTAAATAAGTAGAGGATGTCTAGCACACCATCCAAATGTAGACAGTGTGCTAGACATCATCCACTTTTTTCTAAATGTAGATAGTGTGCTAGACATCATCCACTTTTTTCTTTGTCATGTAAGCAATTTAGAGTGGCGTGACACTCTTTTTAGTGCAATACACGGTTGCATTGGAGATGCTCTGACAGTTTTTTTTAATAGAAGGACTTTGCTTACGCATTTTTTAAAGATTAGATGTTAGAAATTGAAGGTTCAAAACCTAATCGTTACAATGTTCAAACGTTCGGAACCCCAATACTATTTATCCAAATTTTAATTTAATACACCTTTTAAATTCAGTTCATGAATAATTCTACAAAATTCCAATAATTAAAATTTGATTTATTATTCAAGTCGCCAAAGTATAAATTTTATGATTTTATGCCAGATTAGATGAAATTAAAGAGACAAACGGATAAATATTCCCTGCGACCCTTTTTTGGTCCTCATTAAGTGATTAAGCGCATGTTTTATAGTGCTAAAATTATTTTTTAATTGTTTATATTATAAGTTTTTAGTGAATGTGTAGATAAAAATTATGTTGTAAGTTGTGGGTCCTATAAAATGTGTGGATAAAATATATGTTTGATCAGTTTAACCAACTGAAATTATAATTTAAGCAATCCCAAACATGTGCTAAGTCCAATCTTACATACCCATTATATCAAATTTAATTCTATTTAATATTGTCCTCAAATCATTGTCTGTGCTGTTAAAAATGTCAATTATTTATCAATAACGTAACGAAGATGATTAAAGATCATTTTGAAATTGAATTTAAAATTCAACTTCAGATGATACAGATTCTTTTATAATCACTTTTCTAAAATTTACCGAATGTCTAAAACAATTTTGACCCTAATTAATTAAAATAATTCTTTTTATGTCCTAGATTTAGTATTCTAATTATAATGCATTTCCACAAATTATCTAAAATTTAAATTTAATTGATTTTTGTACTATATCATTATTCTTTTATTTTGTAATTCTTACAAATTTTTAGATGCAATATATATTTATTATAGTTATTTTAAAATAATTATAATGAACGTATTGTTTTGAAAAATAATTGATAATTTTCATATTATTATAAAATTAAAAATAAATTTTACAATACTACTCATCATCATAATAATATAAAAAAACATTATTATAATTAATGTTTATTTTAATAATTTTATACGGTCATAACAATAAATTATTTTTGTTTACCAAATGTTCAAATACTGATTTTAAAATATACAATAAATTTAAAACAAAAATTTATCAAATACATATCTAATTCTCCGGTTCTTTTATAAACAAAAATTTTATCTATACTAATTCTAAAAGTCTCTTAAAGGGAGAAATATTTTTGGACGATATTACCCCTCAAATAACTTATAATTCCTAAAATCATATTTCAATTAATATAATTTATTTTGACTTTAATTTAAACTATTTAATACTATATAAATATTGTATTTTGATAATTAAAAGTGATTTGTCTCTTTAAATTCTATTATATATTGTAATTAATGAAAATATACTAATAAATTTTTTAATATATTGAAATAATTATCTTTAATTGTAAACCATCAAAGAGTCAATCTTTAGACAAATTCCTTCATCAACATAACAAAACAAGATGAATTTGGCTTTACATTTCGACTTTCTTATTATTGATTCATACTTTCTTCATCTGTTCCAAATATGGGAGAAATATTTATGGACGATATTGCCCATAATCATCTTTCAATTAATATAATTTATTTTGGCTTTAATTTAAACTATTTAATATTATATAAATATTGTATTTTGATCATTAAAAGTGATTTGTCTCTTTAATTTCCATTATATATTGTAATTAATGTAAATAAATAAAAATATACTAATAAAATTTTCAATATATTGAAATTATTATCTTTAATTGTAAACAATCAAATAGTCAATCTTATTATGCACGAGAATTTAAGCAAATTCATTCATCAATATAACAAAACAAGATGAATTTGGCTTTGCATTTCAACTTTCTTATTATCGATTCATACTTTCTTCCTTTATTATTCGTCTTTGTTTTTTATTATGCCAAGAATATTTTTTTCTCGCAATGACGATTTTTAATCTTTGATAATTAGTTTGATAGTAATGTTGTAATAATAGATGTGTTAATTTTTCATGAATGATTCACTAATTTTAAGAATATATATGATGGTAAAATTGATTTTAAATTTTAATTTCTATATCTTTTTTTCTTGATTTATAATATTTGTTCGATATAAAAATGTTAATTATTGTGGTAGTCTTGATAACAAAGAGGTTTAAGCTCGAATGATGTTTTATGTCATTTTGTAAACAATTAAACGTATATTTATTGTTGAAGAATGAGTTAGAACAAGGAAAATTGGTGTTACTCTAACTCTTTCAAGCACGCAGTTGATGAAGACATAACTTGGATAAAGTGAGTCATGTTATGTATAAGGTGAATGTAAATCTCGCATGATAAGTGGTTTTATGTGATGAGTTTTCATTGTCCAAATATCTAGTTGTTTTGAATTTTCTTGAAATTTAATAATATTTCAGATGGAATTACGAGAAAGAATGCATGAAGAGAACAAAAAAAAAAAAAAAACCCTTAATTTATGGGTGCATTAAAACTGAATGGATATTGCAATAGAAAATTCTTCTTTATCTTATGTCAAAAAATTTTGAAATTTTTTTTTCTGAGAAATAATTACCTAAAAAAGCTAAATATTTTGTTTTCGTGTGCTTTTTATAATGATATAAATACAGAAAATCAATGAAAAATTGTGTTATACTTATATCTACTATTTTCATGTATTTTAGAATTTGATACTAATTTTCATAAAAGAAAGTTGCCTTTTCTGATATGCTATTAGATATGTGCTTTAAAATATAATAAAAAGAGTATCAATAATCTTTCAAACTTAATATTTACGTAGGCCATGTATTTTTTTAATGAACCACGTGTTTTATTAAGAAGTTTGAATATAATTCTTTAGTTGGTCATAATCATTGATGAACTTATGATTGAAAATGAGTTTTATTTAAATGTTATATTCATCGATAATTTTAAAATAAAAAAAATCATAATATTATTACAAAATTACGTGCAACGCACATATTCTTAACTACTTAGGTTAAAAGCACCACAATACGTATCCAAGTCTAAGGACGGAATTAATTGAGTAATTAATGTAATTTAAAAAATAAGGTCGATTTTTAATCAGCGTATCAAATTTTTTTGCACACGTGCATGGCATGAAGTAATTGGCCTTTTCCACCGGCAAATACATATCGATAAAATGACGCGGAGTCTGTGTGTATATAATGGTGGCAGCAGCGTAGTCTTGAAGCGAGTATATCTTTTTTCCATCATAATTCATACAGCGCTTTTCCAGTAAATATCTCGCTGATCGAAGGTTCGTATCCGTAAATCGAAGCGTTTTTCGGTTTTTACCCCCAAATCTATGCAAAATCATTTTTCTTGGTGTTTCCATGTTTATATACAGATATACATATAGATGCATAGTATATGCGTGTATATACTATATAGATAAGAATTTCAATTGATCCGACGTTTGATTTCGTGAATTTTTGTACTGATTTTTGGTGTGTATTTTTTGCTGGTTTTGTTAGGGTTAGGTGAGATATATGCTTTAATTTGTTTTTTTAAAACTAATTTTGGTACTATCATTTGTCGTTTGTCATTTTCATGTTTATTGTATTTTGAGTTCTTAATTTTCTTGTGTCTATGAATTTGTCTCTATTTTTGTGAGTCGGTTTGGTATTTATTGATCTTTTAAATTATGAGAAGTTAAGAACGTAGGAAAGTGAGTAGATCATTGTTCTGCTATTTGCGGTGTTGGCTGTTTTCTTCTTTCTAAGATTAATTTTATGTTATTTTTGTATTTGGTATGGGAAAAAAAAGCCTATTTCTTCATTTAAATGTATCTTCAATTTCATTGTAGCCTTAACATATCCGGACTTTGTGTCTGCTATTTCCTGTTGATCCTTGGGGCAAATTACATGGATTTGGTCAAATCTTGAAAAACGCCTGTTAGATATAGGTTGGGATTGGTTTGTGCTCGCCTGTCTTTTTGGGTCGAGGTCAGGTCAGGGTGTGTGGTAATTGAATTTTCTCTTTAGAAATTTATCGGGATTTATTGTGTTCTGTCGTGAATTTTTGCTTGTCATGGTTGAGTTTTGTGTTTGGGTTTGAAGAAAATAAAAAAATTAAGTTGTTATCATCTATGTCACTGTGTTTTACTGAAGCTAAGAGGTCTGTGGATATCGTGATAGATATTTGTTTTGTACCTCCGAAAGAGTTCCTCATCGTGTTTGGTACATGCAACAAAATCCTCATTGGAATCCATTAAAGAATCTACAAATTTACTCAGAAAAAAATTCAGATTCCAAGCAATGGCGGATTTACCTGAGGACAAGGGGGGTCCCAGGCCCCCTCTCACCATTTGAGGCCCAAGAAAGGCCCATTCCCCATTTCCCATTCCCATCTTCATGGCTCTCTCAAATTTCCACTACAATTGAATATTGTTCAAAGTGGTTTGTTTAAATATATGCATTGAATTTATATTGATATTAGAAAATAACATATTATGATTCAATATTAAACAATAGCTTCCAAACACATTAATATGTTGAAAATTGATTTTGCAAAGATCCAATATTGTAATGTAATACACCAGATATTATGTTGAAAAAACACATCATATTTCATCTATAACACTGATAGGATGTCCACCATATTTCATATATTATATTAATTTTGTTTTCGATGTATAATTTTTGTTGAAATTTTTTTCCTTATTAATTACGTAGTGCCCCTCCTTGAACAAATATCTATATCCGCCACTGATTCCAAGTCCAAGGCCTTAATCCTACCACATCCCCAAACATATCGATCTGGAGATTTTGTGTACATAATAGGTGTAATAATTCAATTAAGACAAAATAGGATTCCTTTTTGTCGATATTTTGTTGAGACGATGAGGGCAGAACGTTGTCGGAGATATTTTTTTTGGTTCTTGTAAATTGATTTTTTTATATTGTGTTCTCTATGCTGACGACTATATTTAAGTTGTGTTTTTATACTGAATCGCTAACATCTATTGCCGTCAATGCTAGTTACACATGTGGAGATCACACTCTAATTTGGTTGACCTAAATATATTCTGCACTGGATATTTCTGCACAGGGGATTGAAATTTAGAAGATTGCTGATGGCTTCAAAGCGGATCCAGAAAGAGCTTAAGGACTTGCAGAAAGACCCTCCTGTATCCTGTAGTGCTGGTTTGTTTTCTTTTCGTCCAATGTTTCTGCCTTCTGTTTTACTTTGCAATGTCTTCATTGACTGCTTTGGACCTTTTATAGTTGGTTTGCTAATTTAAATGAGAAGCTTTAGTGTTAATAACTGCTGAAAGTTAGGATGCCTGACCTGTACCAGTGGAACTTAAACTCATTGTCGCTCTCCAAGCGAGGAGGGAAGGGGTTTGCCTGCACTGGTGCACCTGCTCTTGTTATATGCATGTTCAAATTTTTTGTTTTTTTGTTGCTTTAAAGATCTAGTAGCGACGTGCATGGTATGGTTTACAATATTGAACTTGGTACGGATAGAAATGATATCATGGAAGAGGATGAGACCATACATTCTGGTTCTAAGGACTTCCCATATCCAAATATTCTCTTCCTTTATGTTTACCACATTTAGTCCTATGCATCCTGAGTTGTGGTTTTGCCATCTAGTGATGACAAGGTTAGATAGAATCTCACGATATAATTGAAGAGCACGTTGGTGTTGTGGGTCTTGCCATTTTGATGTTTGGTGAATTTATGGTAGTATGCTTCACACACTTCAAGTTATTGATGCCTATGTTTAATGATTTAGCATTTTTGGAGGATAGTTGTTATCTAAGAATCATGGATATGCCGCTAAGGACAGTGTCGACGTCTGTTGACACTTGTTAGTGTACCACTAGGCCGACACGTGTCAGAAGCATTTTAACATATGTGGCGTTCCCTGTTTTTTGTTTATTCAGAAATTGTGCCAACACTACATGACAAGCTTGTTTTGCAGTATCAAGAAATAAATGGTACAAATACAATCTTCCATGGCAAAATGTTGACAATTTAATGATTATAACAAATTAACCAAACTTAACAAGAGTCTTCCCCCAAACTTGATAAAATGGAGAAGAGGAGATTGCAGACATTGAGAAGAATATAATGGATGGGTGGATCAAATCTAGACTCAGGGAAAGAGAGACAGAAGAAGACGAGAGAAAGACATTAGAGCATCTCCAATGTATTCTATATATTGCTATCTAGGTGGCACGAATGCTAGAAGACTTCTGATCTACGTGGCATTAATGTCTAATGAATAGACATTCAAATTTAAATTTGGTCTCCAATGCATTTAATGGATTGCTGTCTAGGTGTATTTTATTTTATTAAAATAAAATCAAAATAATATTTAAATATTTATAGAAAATTTAAATTTTATTGAGTCTGCATGTGTAACGGAGCTTCTGAATTTAGACGGAGTTCTAGACATTGTCTATTTTTCCTGCCATGTCAACTTACATAGTCTTTGGCAGTTTGCATTAGAGAAGAATATAGCAATCCATTTTCTTACACATTAACTATTTTGCTTATGTGGTAAAGAAAATATAGCAATCTACGATTGTATTGGAGATGCTCTTATGGAGATGGGAAATGTAGGATGAAAACTGTGGGCCAATTAATTGTAAATCAAATGATCCATCCTAAATGGGTTTATTAATAGAAAGTTGGCCCAATAAATCACTTCTTGCATGGTTGCCAACCTTCTAATAGAAATCTGAGTACTATTATTTAAGAAAACAAAACACTAAAAATTCAGAAAATAAAAGATAATTTTATTTTATTATTATAACTAATGTGTTTCTGACATGTCCCTGTCCTGCATTTCTGAAAAACCATGTGTTGGCGTGCACTGCTTCGTAAGTTATGTTCATACTAGCAACGTCATGGGTTCAGCTTGTAGCTGTTAGCAGAGCTCATTATCTTTTTCACTTGCACTTCTGTATTCAGGCTCTTCTATGATGCATTCCTTCATTTTTTCATCTATTCATTTGTCAAGGGCTTGGGTGGGCTAATTGTTACTTCTGGGCACATAATTAGGTTTTGACTGTTGAGTTGAATGTGATGATACCTGGAGTTCTAATCTCTAACCTGTTAAAATTTAGGATGCTATTTTCAGACTTGAACTACTACTGAAACTTTTTGCAGGTCCTGTTGGTGAGGACATGTTCCATTGGCAAGCTACCATTATGGGACCTTCAGACAGCCCATTTTCTGGGGGAGTGTTTCTTGTGACCATTCATTTCCCACCAGATTATCCTTTCAAGCCGCCCAAGGTATTTTTGTCCTTTTGGTTATACTTGATATGGCAAATAACATAAGTGGACATAGTGGATGTGTGGTGTTAGTCTTAGTAGGATATGGATTTAGCTACCTTACCCATGTCTTACTCTATATATAGAAGAAATGGATATAGTTCATAAAGAAACTTCAGAACTGCTTGACATTGAGTGTAAACTTTACCTGTCCAACAAGTACTGCCTAGTACAAGATTCTAGTATGGACCGAAAGTGGCTCACCGCAAGTTATAGTAATTCTCGGTGGATCCTGTTCCATTCACGTATTTGTTGTGGCTTATTCTGTCTTACAAATGTGTATGGAATAATTAAATGGGATAATGCTTTCAATCCCATATGCACGTTCAGAGATTGGTAAAATATGCCCTTTCTGTAGCACTTCCTCTAATCATAAATCAAATATTACATCATTTAACATTTCCTATTTATGCAACCTTTTGCCAAAGTTAGTTCTTTGGATTCTTTTATTTTTGTTACTTACATGGATTACTGTTATAGCACCAACAATAGCTGTTCTTTCATATCTTTTCTTAAATGATTACGTTTTATGATTTTTTAGAACTTATTTCCTCTTTAACTATGACCTGAGCAGGTCTCTTTCAAAACCAAAGTTTTCCATCCAAACATCAACAGCAACGGCAGTATTTGCCTCGACATCCTCAAAGAGCAATGGAGTCCTGCCCTTACGATATCCAAGGTAACACTCAAGTTTATTGGTTCTTTCCGTCTTTACATTTTGTTTACAACCATTGTCCTCCTTACCTCATGTGGTATTATGTTGGTTAGTGGCAATTCTCATTATCTTCATGAACTTGTCTGCATCTCTTGTTGATGTTAGTAGTTACTCTCATTGTTGGATATTGAATCTGTTTCACGTGCGCATTAATGACAATAGGATGATAATTTTTACTAGTAACACGTTTGGTTTTCAGGTGCTGCTCTCGATTTGCTCCTTGTTAACTGATCCAAATCCTGATGATCCTCTTGTACCTGAGATTGCTCACATGTACAAGACTGACAGAGCGAAGTACGAGACTACTGCTCGATCCTGGACTCAGAAATATGCGATGGGATAGGAGGTTTAATGATGTGTTGATCTATGTTGCTTTTAATACTGGGCAGTAAATAAATAGGAAAAGCGGAAGTCTCTGCTCATATTAAGGATTTTGGTCATTTTTAGTTTGTCTCCTTGGCTTGGAGGATGCAAAAAAACTGAAACTGTTTCTTCTAGTGTGGGAAGTTTGTCATTTCTAGAGTTCACGTGTGAATTATGCATCTACGTTATAATTGTTTCTTGGTAGGCGATCTAATTTCTAGAAGCCTGTTACGTAATGAAGAGTATGTTTTGCCTAACTTAAAAAAAAACTTGCTCTTTCTGAAAGTATGGTGGGTTCTTATAAAACATTTTAAGCACAACTAAACGTGCTCTTAAAACACTGGTAACACTATGAAAGTTCTAGAATGCGAAAATACCTTCTGCAAGTTGAATGTGTTGATGAAGATTAAATTATTGGTGGGCTTTAATCAAACAGTTGTTTCTAATTTAGCGAGTCGAGTTTCTATTGGAAATGTGCATATCATAAAATGCAAATGTATTAGGATTCCCCTCTTTCTCTTGAGAATACATGAGTGGATGGACAATCTGAACCGACAAAATAAGATAGCCTAGTGGGGTTAATGTGGAAATTCTCATTTTAGGGCGGGGGTCGCAAAGAGAATAGGGGGATGGGTGGGAACTTCCGCAGAGGGAGAAGAAGGGTGAGGAGGGTAAGAGCTAAGCCAAAAAACCAATGTTTTTAGAATTGAACCGGCTTGGCTTGGTTTGATAGGTGAAACCGGTAACCAGGCTCAAAGTAGGGGTTGCTTCGGCATAAAAACTTTTTCCTTAAAACACCAGTTAACATATTTGATTTTGAGGAAATCGTTAAATCGTTCTGAATTGCTTCATTAAATAAATAAAAAAAAAATTCTATTTTACGTAATTAATTTTGTCAATTGAGAATCTCAATCTCTTCCACTGCAGAATTAAATTTTCTTTCAAAGCAAGATAAAATTTTATGCCATTGTTGTATCTTCTACAGTAGGTTTCTTCGATTATTGTTTAGCATAGAGGGGTGATATAGCACTTATAATAGACACCGATTAAGATATTCACTGTCCACGTAGCACCGCCATATTAGTTACTTTTTAAAAAGTTGATGACAACTTCTTGAAATTTTTAAAAAGTGATTAATGTGACGATGATATGGTGTCTACTGTGAGTGTTATAATACCACTGGTTTAGCATATATTATGCGGCATTTTTAAAAATCCAAGGAATGATGTTCTTGTTAAAAAGTGTTATTAAAATTATTAACTTATTTTATTTTATATTTTATAATTGAATTGAGAAGCACATGTTTTGTTGATTGTATTTGATTATTTTTGCTAATTATATGTTATGGGTGGCTTATGCAATTTTTGTGATTTCAAAAAATTTGCT
Organism: Forsythia viridissima; assembly: GCA_030279155.1. Lineage (NCBI taxonomy): Eukaryota > Viridiplantae > Streptophyta > Magnoliopsida > Lamiales > Oleaceae > Forsythia > Forsythia viridissima. The sequence goes on from CM059033.1 coordinate 3,903,348, forward strand.
ATTTTTTTTAATTTTTTTTTGTAAATTTTATTTTTATTTTTATTTCTTGAAATTACTAGGTCGATTCCGATTCGACCCTTTGAATCGAAGTCCAAGTTGATTTTTTAACATTGAAAAAAAGACGTGATTTTGATGAAGATGAGTATTATTAAATAAGAAGGCTACTTTATATCAAATTATAAAAAATAAAAAAAAGATGTGATTTTGATGGAGACGCGTATTATTAAATATAAAAAAAAAATGTAATTTTATTTGTGAAACTGTCTACTACTACGTAGTAGGTATGTCGAAATTGGTTAACAAGTGGTACATAGAGATGACAAAAACATTCGATCCGTTCCAAATTCGATAGATGCCCGTTCCAAGTAGAGCGAAAAATTCTCGATCTGCGGGTTAGCGGGACGGATCGGGGCAATTAATTTTTTGAATCACAATTGACAAAAAATAAAATAAAATAAAATTTACGGATCAGTTTGCAAATTACTGCTTTGATCCGCTCCAACCAGATAAACTCCAAAAAATGGCGGATCAATCTGCATATTTAAATTTTCTAGATTTATTGTGGGGGCAGATACACTCTGTTTGAATCCGTTCCGTTGCCATTACTAATAACACAACACATCTTCTAAAATTTCTCTTAAGATTTGAAGTAGGACGGGTTAGAATTATGTTTTGAAGTCCAAATGTAACCCTTAGTAAATTGCAATTGTTACTATTGTAGTTACATTTGCCATTTTCCAAATTTTTCATATTTGTACAATGGAAATTTCCTCGTTTCCATAAATATATTTTTCGAGGTAGATGTGGCAAACGGGGCCAGGCAGACCAGCCTGACCTAATCCGATCCGACTCGACCTAGGTGACACATGAAGTAGGGTTGGCGCGACCCTACCCGATTTCTATATAGGCCAATAAATTGCCAGCCCAACCAAGTTCGATTGTAAATTTAATTTTTTTAGTTTTTATATATTATTGAATAATATATAATAACACTAATATATAATATAAATTATTAAATTCAAATTCAAATAATTTCCAAAAATAAAAATCCATCAAACAATTAGATAACTTTGTGCACACACTAATCTCATATTTGGCATAAATTTAATATTTTATATCGTTGACCCATTTCATATTAGGTAAGATTGTGATTTTCTGTAATTATATAACACTACATTTTAATTGCAACAAATGTCTCTAACTATTGTTCATTTTTGCATTTATGTCCCTAATTATTTTTTTTATCACATTATTATCGTTAACCTATTAATTTGAATATTTTATCTTTGTATTTGATGATGATTTTTGTCAAAAAAATTAGTTAGGATGGCGTAAAAATATTTTTTGCCTTTCGCATTTTTAAATAAACAAAATGAATAACAAATACAAAAGTTTGTCAAAATATTTACCCATCATTTTAATGCACATTAGTAGAATATTTAGATAAAAATCATCATTAGAGATTTGAGTGCCGAAATATTTAAAGGTTGGATGACCTTTACTGCAATTAAAACGTAGTGTATATGACAAAATATGTAGTTTGAAATTTTAATTAATATTATTGAAAAATCAAATTTTACAAAGAATTTTCCTAGTTTCCCCATATTTAAGTATTATCAATAACTAATGGTTATTTAAAATAATGGTTATTAAATTATTCTTGGAAGTAGTAATGAAATTGAATGATTTAAAAAGAGATAATTGCATCAAAGGTTCTCAATGTTTTAAAATTATTAGAGATATGCTCCTAACCTAAAAAAATAGCACTACATATCCCCAACGTATGAAAAACTTGGCGTGGTAGGTCATTTATGACCAAATTGTCATTCCCTTTAAATAAACAAAAAAACAAAAAACAAGAAAAAAGAAAAACATAATTGAAAACTAATCATATGTACTCTAAAAAATAAAAAGTAACAAATATGTCATCTTCTCTAAAAAGTCCTAAAATTTTATTTGTATCAAATTCGCCGAAAAACACCACAAACTCACCAAAAAAACCACACATTTTCTCGGATTCTGGGAAAAAAACCACTGTATAAAATACCTCTTCAATGCACTATTTTTCAATCCGTTTCAGAAACAAAAATAGTAATATTTTCTCAAATGGGTGTGGTAAGAGGATTCAGATTCATGGTGTTTGTTCTTAATTTATTCGTTGTTTTGTTTTGTTTTTTTTTCTATTTTTTCTTCCTTTTTCTTTTTTGGGTTGCGGAGAAGAATAAGAAAAACAATGAAGCAGAGCAGGAGAATGAAAATGATAATAACAAGAAGAAAGACAATGGAGGCAATGATAATATTACTGTGGTTTTGAAGGCTGATTTGCACTGCAATGGCTGCTCTTCCAAGTTCCTAAAATGCATTCGCTCTTTTGACGGTACAGATTTTCATATATCCTTCTCAAATCTCATTTTATATTATTTTCAAAATAATCTGACTTTTCATTGTCAATATATTTTTCTTGGTTTTTACTCCCGTTTTCTAAACAATGTCAGATTTAAGGTTCTTTTGTGTCTACAACTATATCTATAAATTAGGAGGTTGAAGAACTTCACGAATCACGAGGCATACAGCTCGAGAGTCGGTCCTAACAATTTAGGGTGCTTGTTTGGTAATTTTTTTTTACAGATTATAGAAGTCGACGGTCGCCGCCAGTTGTTTTTTTTGCAGTTGGAATTCGAGAAAAGTGGTGATTTTTTTTGTGAGCTTGTGGTATTTTCTGAAGAATTTGGTACAAATAAAATTTTAGGACTTTTTAGAGAAGATGACATATTTGTTACTTTTTATTTTTTGTAGTACATATGGTTAGTTTTCAATTATATTTTTCTATTTTCTTGTTTTTTGTTTTTTTGTTTATTTAAAAAAAAATGACAATTTAGTCATAAAGGATCTACCACGCCAAATTTTTCATACGTTGGGGATTGTGTGGTGCTATTTTTATAGGTTAGGGGCATATCCCCAACGATTTTGAAATATTGAGGACTTTTGATGCAATTATCCCATTTAAAAATTACACTATTCATAAATTTATACTCATAACCCGCCACCAAAATTTATGACCAAATGCATTTTCTAGACACGAAAGGAGCTCTTAGTAGGTGGGAAATTTTGAAAATTTATTGCCACATTATGATTAATATGACTTGGTTTAATTTTCTACACTATCTAAATTAAATGCATTAATAAATTTATGTCAATTTCCACTATATTTGAAAGAGTACAAATTTATTTGTGTTATAATAACGTACATTTAATAGGGATATATTAAAAAATGAAGAAAAAAAAATCAAATATACCCTCAACAAGGTAAGTGGACTAAAATTTGAGAAGGACAAATAAGAAAAACCAATCTATATAAATGGAACGAATGTAGTAATTAGTTAGAAAATTTTTAATAGATTTTAGTAGATTTCTAGACCATAAATACAAGTATCAAACTCTTAGGAATGGTTGCATGACCTCTCAGATTTTAATAAATTTTAGTGAATTTCAAACCCATAAATTTTATTTTCACGAACTCCATTAAAATAAAATAATTAAAAAAATTTATAACATTAAATATTACAATATATACGAACTCCTTCATCATTTAATCAATGGAACAGTTTCTTGTTTTCACACTTACGGTGCACTCAAAACATTTCCTTCATACAAATCTTATAAAAATTGTAATTTGGATACCAAATTCCAAAAACTAATTAAAAATTTTATGGATAGAATACACGTTAAATAATTTGTTTAATTTTAAATAAAAATACATTATATTCGTACAAATTTAATGAGTCAAGAAGTAAAAATAATTAGTTTTAATATTTCAAATTTATGAAATCCATGAGAATCTATAATATTGAATTATATAGAATTCTATTCAAATTCTATTTAAATTCATGAAATTCATAAAAAATGTGAATGGGCTGATATATTTTACAATCATCACGATAAGGATGTACCATTGGATTGTACAATAAGCATCAAGATCATATTCTCCAAATAAAATATCAGGTCAAAACAATAGCGGATATCCGGTACTGTCAAGATTCAGCTCCACCTTCAATGACTCGGTTAAAGAGTAAATTTGATTCTACTTTCACAGTTTCTGTGTTTGATAAATATTTTTTTTTTTGTAGATTATAATTAGTAGGTCTTATAAAATGTATAAATAAAAAATAAATAAAAATTATAAATCCTACAAAATATATAGATAAAAATAATGTTTAACAAATTTATAAATATTTATAAACATTCACATAAACATAAGCATTATTTCTTGGGCCTGAAACTCCCTTGTCAGACAATTAATGTAACATTCCGATAATTATTAACTACTAATTATTTAATTATGATCCATGTAAAATTCCATTTATTATAACGACCAGTTAAAGTAAGGACCCCCCAAATATGTCCAGTTCATTTATTAGACCCGCCCCGCCCCGCCCCACCCCCACTCCACCCACATACATGCACAGATAAGTAAATCAGTCTAATCTAAAAGAAAAATGAGTAAATTAGTTGTCAAACTTTTGTTATAATTTTCACAAAACGCTCAATAAAAGCATGTTTTCTTTCAATTTCCAGACATAAGCCAGAGTTGAGAAACAAAATTCAATTTTCGTAAAATTTAATATGTGAGAATCACATTATAATTTGGTTTTCGCTATTGAGATTGATCGATCACTAATGAAATTGTCAAAATTGGATCGAAGCAGTCCAAATAGCACAGAACTAATCCATAAATTGGTTCGATTGAACGTAAGAAATAAAAATAAAAATTAGAATTCGTTACCGTTAAAATAAGTCAAAAACTACACCAAATCAAAACATATTCTTCATAAGAACTAGCTGGTTCACTTTAATATTCGTCGACCCTAGTTCGAGGTATTGATGTTAAACCATTTCCTTTTTTCAGGTTCATATCCGAATGGGTTTTCAAAGTTGACAAGTATAATGAAATTAAATGTTCTAACTTGGTATTTTCTAAAAGTTTAGTGATTAATGGTTAAATTTTTGCCTAAAGATGTAGACATTAGGTCTGCCATCTGTGAGCCTAATGAAAATGAAAAATTATGACAACGACAAGAAGGTGTACGAACATAGACCCTACTGTTGTGTCCCTGTCCCTGTCTGTGTCTGTCTCTTTCATTTCTGAAAATGACGTCTCTGCCGACGGCCCGAAAGGTCGCCTTCTCAAATCCCCGCCTGCTTTTACTACCTTAAACATTTTGCACACAATATTCAATGTTGTGACTTTATAGACGCCCTTTACAAAGCTTATGTTACCTGACAATATATTTTAAACAAGAGAAAATATTTTCTTCTTCCAAATTGCACATGGTGTGTCAATTCTTTTGTCACTTCTTGTTTAAAGCGTAAAGAATAATTAAGAATGAAAGACAAGTTTCAAAATTTTTAAATTTAAACGAAGTCAAGTTAAAAAATGACTAGACATGATGATCACACCTCAAATTTAAATAAACCCTAAATGAATTTTTAAAACAACACTCTCTTATATTTAGGTAAAAATAGACCATTAGGTCAAGAGCGTGTGGTCGAGTTGGCAAAAAGGCATGACTTGGGAAACCAGGTTATAGGGGTGGGCGTGGGTCGGGTTGGGTCGGTTTTCGACCCAACCCGACCCAAATTCGGTTTGGCAAAATGCCAAACCGAAACCGAACCAAAAAAAAATTTTTGGACCCGAAACCGACCCGAACCGACTCGGGTCGGTTCGGGTTTTCGGTTTTGGGCCAAGTTTAGTTAAAAAAAAAAAAAAAAAAAAAATTTTTTTTTTTTTTTTTTTTTTTTGGAAAAACCGAGTCAGTTTCGGGTTGGGTTTTCCCAACCCGAAAACCGACCCGAAAACTGCCCAAACCGACCCGAGTCGGTTCGGGTCGGGTCGGGTCGGTTTGGCGGTTTGGCGGTTATTTTGCCCAGCCCTACCAGGTTAGCCTCGACGAAGGTTCAATCCACGCTTGAGACATCCGCTTTCTCCTTGGGAAAGATTTTACCTGGCTGGTGTGGTTGCGGGTCTTGTGCCAGCCTCCAGGTTTACCTAGTGCGCACTGGTGGTCGGGCCTCCGCTCTAAGAGTGGTCGGGGCTCCGCCAGTAGCGGCTGTGGGTTCCTGGGTCATCAAAAAAAAAAAAAAAAAAAATAGACCATTAGTACACATCATGTTAATTTACTTATAAGTAATTAAGTTAGTTTAACATAGATAAATTTTTTATTAGCAAAGTTATAGATAATTAAATTATTCATTTTGACACTAAAAGTTTACTTAGAAGTAAATAAGTAATAGTTATTTTTTTTCTTTAAAGATAAAAAAATTAGTTAAAAACAATGTTCTAAAAAGCGTAAAGCGTGACTAAGCGTGGAGATCGAGTTTCAAGCTTTTCGAGTCTAGGCGAGGACCTCGCAAGGGCGAGGCGAGATGAATAGTTAGACATGGAGGCCGAGCTTCACGCCTAAGCGAAACTTAGGCACTACCTAGACAAGCTTTTTAGAACCGTGGTTAAAAATAACTATAGTTGTAAAACTAAATCAAATATGATTTGAATTTCACTACTAACTTACCTCTGTGCCAAATTCGGCTAAACATTAATTTGTTTAAGATATGGGCTTTACAAAATATTTAATTGAGAAAATTGTCAATAAGTCATCTCCACATGACTTGTTTCAAATTAGGTCAAAACTTTTTTTAAAATTGTGATTAAGTCATACTTTACATCAATATTTTAAATTAATTCCAAAATCACCTTTTTTAACCATATTTTCCATTAGCACAATCTTCAAATTCCACAAACCTCCTCCACCTCCGACGACAACCTTCGGTGACGCCCGGCGACAACCTCCTACACCTCTAGCGACCTCCAGCAACCTCCGGCGAGTGCTTCTACGACGCAGTGTTACTTTTTAATTTTTTATAGTAAAATCTAGGCCATCTTCAGTCGTTTATACCTGATATTGCAGTCGTTTATACCCGATATAGTGGATAATGATTGAGTTGAGACGTTTCTTAATTGTTCTTGGAAACTATTGGATTTAAATGCTGCAATCAAGATGTTGGAAAAAAAGTCAAAATCTGAGGCAACTAATTTTCTGAAACTTCATTTTGCGTCTGCTATGAGAACAAAAATGTCGTATTTGATTCAGATGCATTACTGTCCTGGATATATATTGTGGAACAATTGACATCCTAGATATTTGCTTGTAAAGAGAAAATACAACAAGGTAAGAAAATTATTCAGTTACATAACTATCCTGGACATTTGCTAGTGAATGATCTCTGTTGCAAAAAAGAGAATTAAAAGAGAGCATGATGTCCTCCAAAGTTATGACTCTGGGCTGAGGAAGTGGCAAGAAGATCACATTGTTAAAAGAGAGCATGATGTTTGATACTGTATTATAGAAAAATAATATCACAGAAAACATTGTTAGTCATATGTGTTGTTTGATACTGTATTATAGAAAACAGTATGACATATATTGTTTTGATACTGTTTTAATCCATGATATTGTTTGAATTTATATGGAATGAGTTTTATTTATGATACCGTGCTTTTATCTTTGATACTGTTTAATTATGACAAGGTTTGAACCTGTGATACTGTTTGAATGTCTTAATTTTGTCTATGATACTGTTTTTAATCCATGATAATGTTTTGTTTAGGTAATGTGCATTAATATAATTTGATACTGTTTTAATCCATGATACTGTTTTGCATAATACAGTATCAAACAACACACATGACTAATTAAACAATATCAAAGATAAAAGCATGGTATCATAGTCATGTGTGTTGTTTGATACTATATGATGCAAAACAGTATCACAAAAAACAGTATTACAATAGAAATGAACATAGAATTCGCACACGTGCTCAGAATTTTTATTATAATATATTTTCGGAATGGTCTCGATGAAACGATCAAGACTAGTCGCTTCACCACTGCATATGATGGATTTACCCTTTTGAAGTCGTCTCTTTAGTTTAAAATGACAATCTTCAATTTTTTTGTCAAAATAGTATCACAAATCCTCTAAAACAGTATGACAGATAAATGTACATCATTTTGCTGCAAATTAAAGCTCTTCCAAGGTATCTGGGTCCCTTAAAAGCAAACACATACTTCAGAGCAATGCCAAGATGAAGAAAAAAGAACTGTCAATCATTTTCAAGTTAATGGGTCTCACTCAGAGAAGTCATGCAAAGGGTTCTCATCTAAAAACAAGAGTAGCAGTTCTAGATTTGACTTGATAAAACTATGAACAATGTTTCTGATTCTTCTCTTGAATTAGATCACATGATATCGTATGAGGAAAAATAATATTGTTCTTAAAATATTCAATTAATAGTACAAAATCATATGTTTAATAGTATCACAAAAAAACAGTATCACAATTAGCCTTTTTTTACAATTAAGGGTATGTTGGTCTTTTAGCTCTAAAATATGACTTTAATTGAATTAAGTTTTAAGCATATGACTTTAGAATCTATAAGTGCCCAAACAGTGACCGACCCTTAATTTATCCTATTTAATTAGCGTCCATCTTTAAATAAAAAAATCTTACGAATCTGTTTACCATGCCATTAAATTGTTAATTCAGGACGCAAAATTAAAATGATAATTTAATTAAACCATTTTATAAGTTTGAAACAAATTAAAACTCGTTGATCAAAATGACACTTAAGTGCACATATTAGCGAAATTAAAAAAGCAACCCACGTTACTTAGGATCGCAAAGACAATGAGGGGTAACAGCAACAAGCCACAATAGTTCTTACAAAAATGTCAAAACATGTTTTCTTTACATAATATATATTTCTTCCCCTTCTTGGGACAGAATATTTTGACCTTTCAATTACGTATTGTATTACTCTTCACAGTTTACGAGGGCCCCCTTATGCCTGCAACTCACTTTTGTTCTGATAGAATCTATTCACGATTTCTCATACCCTTTACACAATGGCCACAATCAATAAGTCAAGAACCATGTATTTTAACTTTTTTTTATACCACATCTAATTGCAAGTATTAAATTTGAGTATAAAGAAAACGAATTTCACATAATTGAATTGTCAAAAGAATAAATATAGTTTTAAAAGGCAAATTTTACTTAGAAAATAAAATATCATCTCCTGCTAAGAAAATATTTTCCGACTTTTCAAAGAAAATGCGATCATTTATGTAGAAGTGAGGAAACGTATTACCTGGAAAAAAAGACCATCAAACACTCGTGTAATTGAAAAATAGGTGGAAAAAAGATTTTTTCAATGGAAAAAAGATTTTTTCAATGGAAAAATACTTGTAATCAAACGCACTAATAATCTATCTCCAATTGGATTTTTTATAATAATTTATAAATTTAAATCGACTTATTATTTGATAGTAAAGTAGACGTGGGTCGTGATGTCAAGCTTCGACGCCCCTTCTCATTTATATTTGTGATGACAAAAAATTTAAGTTGTGTATAATTTTGCACGATTGAAGATTAGTTTGAGTTTGACTCATTACATGGTTAGTATTAGGATCTGTTTGATTGCACAATTTTTCATGAAAAATGTCACATTTGAGAAAAATAATGTCACATCAGAGAAAAATATTTTTATACTTTGACTGTTTGATACAAGGTGAAAAAGGAAAATAAATTCTAGGGTACAATCACTTGAAGCATGAATTTGGTTATTTTGGTGAAAAATATTTTTTCAGCATTTTGATGGTTTTTATTTTCTTTTTTATATGAAATTTTTTTTCTTTTCTATCATTTCTAATCAAACACACTTTTAGAGGAAGGTAGAAAAGAAAACAATTTCCATGTAAGTTAGAAAATAAAACCTCATCCGCCTTAAGAAAATATTTTTCATGGAATTAGCAAAAAACAAGCTTAAAGTAATTGTACACTAGAATTCATTTTACTTTTCCACCTTGTATCAAACAACCAAAGTAGCAAAATATTTTTCTCGCAAGTGATATTTTCCATAGAAAATGGTGCAATCAAACGGACCTTTAATTTAAAAAAAAAAAAGTCGAAATAAAACATTTTTGAATTGACAAAACATTTCAAATTAGTAAAACGTTAGCTATCGTGTAAGTTAAATTACTTGAGTAAAATTGGCATAAACACGTAAGGGCGACTCAAAAATTATATGATTTTAAAAAGGGTTAATTACACTAATGGTCCTCATTCTTTCAGGTTTGTAACGATATCATCCTCATTCTTCCATTTATTCTCACAGATGGTCCCCAAATCACTATTTTTCACTATTCTAAAAATTCTATGACAATTTTACCCCTTGACTCAAATAAATTAAAATGATAAAGAAAAAAATACAATAAAAATATTGTAATTGAACCCTTAACCTTTTTAAAAGTACAAATAAATCCTAAACAATTTTATTTTATTCAAATAAGTGTTTTTCCTCAACTCACCACCACCACCACCACCACCACCACCACCCATCTTCTTTTTTGCAGGCACCGGTGGCGGAAGCCCGGGAGTCACTTGAGGCGCACCACCACCACCACCACCACAAAGATACCTCTTTATCTTGAGGTGATGAATATTCAATTGATTCAACTACGGAAGAAGCTGACAAAGACGAGTGTGAGGAGATGTCATTATCTGTAAACGTGGAAACCTCAGCTTCTTCAGCATATTCTTCACTTATCAATGCAGAAACAGATTCACCATGGTTCCTGTCCATTGAAGCTTCTCTAGTTAAGTTGTCCCTTGAGCAAGAGCTTGTTTGACTCTTCTCAAAGGGCTGGATTTTTAGGAATAGAAGTGGTTGCACACTGTTCCTATATGTTCGTTTGCAGTTAATAGGAGCATTAACGCTCAAACTCTCTTTAACAACACCATAATCTGCCAAGTCCAGAATAGCAGTTCCCAGCAGCTGACCTTTTACCGTCTTATCCCTCTGAGGTTCATAAAGATTGAACTCAATACAATTCTTCTAATAAGTGTTGCCCTCGACACCTTTAATGGACATTTATCTCAACAATGTCACAGGTAGCCTAAAAGACTCGCTGAATTCAATTATTCCATCACCAACACCAGACCCAGTTCTGAGTAAAATAGTGACTTGGTTAGTACACCCCGAATTTCTATCACCGTGCTCCTACTGAATCACCACCACCACCACCACCACCGAGAGTCACTTAATTAAAAATTTTCTGAATAGGCGACATCTTGTATGCGAGCATTGGCATATGAGCTGGCGAGGGAGGAAACACACTGAAGTTTCTTTCTAGTCTATGCAAGCATTGGCGATGCCGGCAAAGGTGAAGGTGGGGGTGGGGGTGAACACTTATTCGAATAAAATAAAATTGTTTAAGATTTATTTGTATTTTTAAAAAGGTTAAGGGCCAAATTGTAATACTTTTATTGTATTTTTTTTCCTTATCATTTTAATTTATTTGAGTCAATGGGTAAAATTGTCATATAATTTTTAGAATAGTGAAAAATAGTGATTTGAGAACCATCTGTGAGAATAAATGGAAGAATGGAGATCATATCTGCTAAAAAAAAGAATAGAGATGAAATCGTTACAAACCTGAAAAAATAAGAACTATTAGTGTAATTAACCCTTTTAAAAATTACATTTACTTCGTAACTTTTTTTTATTAATTAGAAAAACAAGTTAAAATAAGCAATCAAGATACTATTTGACCCCAAGTCAAAGCAGATTCATTTTGTGACGTGGCATTGATTAGGAAATTATTACGTTGATCCAGTGATTTTTGCCTTTTTGGATCATAACCAGATGAGTAATGCTATTTCCAGTCACTCACTACCGGTAGTCATCATACGTGTCATTACTTAATTGGATAAATTATTCATAATTAATGGCTATAAATACATTACTTAATTAGAGTAAATAATTCATCTAATTGGATAATGACACGTAGAATAATTACCGATAGTGAGCGACTACAAATAACATTATTCTAAACAGATAGAAGAGTCTCTTAAAAATTTATTGCAACATAATATTATATTATACAAGAAAATAGATAATATTTAAATTTATTTTTTATTAATACCTTCGAGTATTCTATAACTCGATTTTACTAAACAAAGCATTATGCTTTTTAGCTTTAGTTTAAAAAATTTATTAAAAAATTGAGTCAAAGAATCATTCATAAAATATTTGATTTTACTAAAAATCACTTTTAATAAAATGTGTAGTCAAAAAATTTATAAAAATTGTATATTACATAAAATTAATTATTAATTTCGACTCAAATTTTTATTAAGTTTTCAAATAAAACTAAACAATGGTTAAAATATTGAGTCAAACTGAAAATGGTGCAAGCTCGATAATCGAGGTCAACAGTACAATAACTTTATGCAGGTCAAAACTAATAAATAAAAGCACGCTGCACGCCCCATCTTACTAGCGAATCACACGCTTCTCGTTATTCTCTGCACTTTCACGTCCGGTTTTACCGGTACAATAAAATACTTTTCTTTTATTTTATTTATCAAAATTCAGGTAAAAGAAGAAAAGGTTAAAAGAAATTTCAGAAATTGAGAATTTGGTTTTGAACGTTGCAAGAGAAAAGCTATACATACACATACATATACACGTCTATATATTCATCGGATCTTACTTTTGCACTTTTTCTCTGAAACATTATATTTTCCAGGATTTTGTTGGCATATTCAGATTTTTCGCAATCCAGTGAAAAATAGAGAATCAATGCAGTAGGCCTCTGCAGTTTGCGATCCAGTTCCTATTGTTTCTACGGTTTATAATCTATGTAAGGTCCTTTGTCGTTTTTCCAACATGCATATTCACAGAATGTGTAAAATGTAAATATGAATTGGTAAATGGCTGTTTGCATATTTTTATGGTTCGGACTTCAGAAGAATCTTTTGATGCTTTCAGGTTGAATGTAAGGTGAAATCGGAAGAAATTTACTGGCATTGTTAAAGTATCAGTTTATGCTGTTTAATGAATGTGACGTGCGATCTGATTTTAATCTTATAATCTCTCCTTTTCACTATTTTATTAATTGAATTCCGAATAGTGCAATTTTTTACTGTGTCGGTACTCGGTTGAATAGTTGACACTTGACGGTGAATGAGCTTTGAGTTAGATTTGAAATAATTTTGCAGTGAGTTTTAGCATATTTATGTCATTGAACTGGATCATATCATTGGACCGATACTTCATTGTTAAGAATTTTTTACAAGGAGTTGGGGAAATGATCTTATAATATCTTTTCTTTTAGTGAAATATTTCGAGGCTCCTATGTGATTTCTGGATTACTATAAGGTACTGAACTGCCACTTTCACTACTGGTGCAGTGCAACTTACGTTTTGATGGTTTTGCTTTGAAATTGCTTTGCTTTCCTTCAACTTTGAGGATCGAGCCTTTTCTCCTTTCGCCTCTTCCTTCTGAACTGGCTAAAATGTCAGGTACATTAACTTATTATTGTATTATATGATATCTGCCAATATTCTTTGTTGTGCACTTCTATTGTCGACGACAACATATCTTATCAGAAAAGAAAATCGTTTGCAATATGAATTGACATTCAACCATACATCATATTGTAGGCCTAGAAGGATTAGTGCCTGAGCCATATGATAGCACAAATGAGAAGACATCAGATTTTGAGAACCTTGAGGATGAAAGACAGAGGTCGAAAATTGAGACATTAAAGAAAAAGGCAATAAATGCTTCAAACAGGTTCACTCATTCTCTCAAGAAAAGAGGGAAAAGGAAAATTGATTACAGGTTTCCTTCAGTCTCCATTGAGGATGTGCATGATGCAAAAGAGGAGAGTGATGTCTATGACTTGCGTCAGAAACTCCTCGACAGAGATTTGTTGCCAGTTAGACAGGATGACTATCATACTTTGTTGAGGTGATTTTCATTTTTATAATTTTTGGCTTCTCTACAAGCTCCAATATCTCCCCTTGCAATCAATCAATTCCATTGAAATTCTTGAATATGATGGCTCCCATATCAATGAATGGTAGGTAGTTGAAAGTGGAGAGGATCCTTGCTAGAATGCTAGTCATTTCATATTCACATCTCCATACTTTCAATTGAATAAATCGATTGATTTAGCTGCAATTGTTATTTGTTCTAATCGAATGTGCTTTGCTCACTTGGTTTGCAAGTAATAGGAGCTTTTGAGCTAGACAAATACGTTTTAAGAAAACTTAGTACTATGTATGAAAGAAACTTATTTGATATCGAGATTTACTTGTGCACATATTTCTTGAGTTGGTGTGGCATTTGGATTGGTAAGTTGGTACTACTATCTAATTTGGTTGCACAAGGAACCAGTGGTTTAGTTTTGAACCGCTGATGTGTTCTATGTAGATTTTTGAAAGCAAGAGACTTTGACATTGACAAGACCATACAAATGTGGGAAGAAATGCTTAACTGGAGGAGAGAGTTTGGAGTGGATACCACACTGGAGGTATTTTATTATACGTTCACCTGCACAATAATGCTAGAGTAGGGAGTACTTTTAGTCAATAATTATCTGGAATTTTATTCTGGACACGTTTCAGGCATCTTCCATCCTCTTTCTACAGTTAGAAGGCGTTCAGTTTCTTTTATATTGGAATATCAGATTATTTTGCATGCTGTTAAAATCTGTATTTACTTACTTTGAATCTTCAGGACTTTGAATTCGCGGAGCTGGAAGAAGTCTTGCAATATTACCCCCAAGGATATCATGGAGTTGACAGGGAAGGCAGACCTGTTTACATTGAAAGGCTTGGAAAAGCTCACCCAAGCAAACTAATGAGCATCACCACAATTGATCGCTACTTAAAATATCACGTTCAGGAGTTCGAGAGGGCCCTGCACGAGAAGTTCCCAGCCTGTTCTCTTGCTGCAAAGAGACGGATCAGTTCAACAACCACAATCTTGGACGTGCAAGGCCTGGTTAGTTGATTTAACTGCCATCAATTTCCCAATTGAATGCCATTTGTTCCTATAAGTTGTGCCTTTCAAAATTCTTGTTAGCTTTCTGATGAAAATTCTCCCCAAATCCAAAATTTAGATTCAGCTTTGTTATTGTTGAGCAAAACTGACCTTTTCTTGTAACGTATTCAGTCATGTGTACTTCAATTTTTAATACAACTCTTAAAAGAAACTAAGTAAAAATTATTATCATTTGAAAGTTGTACAAACACAAACTCAGGGGGTTGACTTTTAGATTTGGATTTAGCAAAAAGTTGGCCTTTCACTATTTATGTCTATGCACCAAAAGATTAAACTGATTAAGCACCTTTACTGTTAATAGGATTAGAAGAATGCTATTATGTTGATTGAGTGGGGAGTAGTGCAGATATTGTTTCTCTAGTTCTTGAGAGGTTTTCTTTTTGTTTTTGGCAACCTATATTGCAATGGTATTTCTACGTTGTTCTGTGTAATAATGGCATAATTTGTAAATGCAGGGAGTTAAAAATTTCACAAAGCCCGCTGCTGGTCTATTGGCAGCCATGGCGAAAATTGACAAAAGTTACTATCCCGAGGTATTGTTAGCTTATTCATGTAAAATATTATCTTTTTAGTCCTGAAGAACCCTTCAACAATGATCTACGCATAATTGTTTCCAATAATTATTTGCAGACACTCCATCGGTTGTTCATTGTTAATGCTGGACCTGGTTTCAAGAAGGTGCTTTGGCCTGCTGCACAGAAGTTTTTGGATGCAAAAACCACTGCGAAAATACATGTAAAGGATTTTCGTTGGCTTTTGTTTTACTTGCTTAATTAACTGCAGTTTAATTGATTGCATATTTGTATTCTGTTTTCGCAGGTTTTGGACCCCAAGTCTATGGGGAAACTACTGGAAGTCATCGATCCGAGGTTCTCTTTTTCCCTTCCGTTTTTTTTGTTTTAATGTGATTATCGAGCATAACACGCTCTAATGCTAGGTTGTTCTATCCTCAGTGAATTGCCTGACTTCTTAGGTGGATCTTGCACTTGTTCTGTTGATGGAGGTTGCCTAACGTCCAATAAGGGTCCATGGAATGATCCTAAAATAATGAAGGTACATGTGTTACAGAAAGTGTCTCATCTATTTCTTCATTATGTAAATCTTAACTTATCTACCGTGACTGAAGTATAAAATTTTATCTCAATTTGTAGCTTGTGTATAATGTAGAAACAACACTCGTGAAACAGATAACCATAATAGCCAACGACCAGCAGAAAATTGACTCTTATATTCAGATATATCCACCGAAGGTAGTAAATTTGGACTTGGATATACATTGAATTTTTGTCATCTGTAACTTGTAACATTTTTTCTCTGTATCACACTATCAGGGGAAAACAAGTGATGTGTTGACCGTTGAGTCAGGATCAGATGATGATCCTTGCTCTGCAACTAGACGAAATAGCTCTAGGTCTACACTACTGGCTCCTGTTCTTGAAGAAGTAAGTTCAATTAGCAGTACTCAATTTTTAAGATTGATATTTCGGATCCTACTATGCTAGATATATTACATTGATATGCCTTGCACCTCCCTGTCTGCTGAAACAAGTATGCATACTCTCGATCATAGTTCTGCACAGTGTGCTAGCACTGGTGCATTCATGCTTTCTTGTGCATGATTTGTGAAAGATCAACTGATGCAGGCCAGAACACCAGATACTAGTATCTACTACAGTTGCAATGATAATTTTTCTCCAGTCGATAAAGATAGTGACTACGAGCAAGAAATGGAAAATTTTCAAGGCCAGTCTTTTGTTATTGACAATTCAAGGAATTTGAATGGTGACTCAAGAAGAAATATAGAAGGTATATATGTTTTTCTTCACAGTCCAAATATAGTCCTGCTTTTTGTCCCCCAAGCAATCAAAGCAGAAATTATTAGTGCTCTTTTAACAGTAATGTAATATCTGATGCATTAAATCAAATTGAATCATTATGAGATAGAAATGACTGATCGATTGAATCTTGTGGAATGATCCTTCAGATATTTTCTTTGTAATGACATAGCTTAGGTTTCTGTATTTCTCATTAGATTCAACATTCTACAGGTAATTCTGGTATAAATATAAGCATTCTACAAAAAATTGCCAGCTATAGTATTTTATCCACACCACTTGATTTCCTCTTGTTTGAGAGAAGTGCAATATAACTGCCTCAAAAACATATTCTTTCTGGGATAGTCATATTATTAAATTTGACTTACAATAACTGCGTTTTGTTTATCTTTCTTTATCTCTATCTCACACCCTGGAGGCATCACATTCTAAGCCATAAAAGCATTTCTTTGTGTCGATTAAACTAGGCATAAGTATGGCCCTGATTTCTTCTACATTCTAAGTAGTCTCTGGAATATTTCTCCGTTCTTGGGACTCATACTTTGTATGTCTTTTAGGTACTCTGGTTATGAATTGGTTTGACACTATCCAGGAGAGAATTGTGCAGAGAAGTTTCTCGTTTATGGCTAAAACATTGATATCTTTCATGGTCAAACTTTTTGCCTTGATCCGTAATGTGCCTTTTGAGTACTGGAGAAGACAAACAAATGCTTATCCATCCAATGCATTGGGAGGTGAACCAAAGCTAGACAGTCATCCACCAGCTAACGCAGAGGCTATTTGTGAAGATCAGTTCCTTCCCTGTGTACAGCGTCTCCAGAGATTGGAAACTTTGTTGGAAGAACTAAACAAGAAGCCTGTTGAAATTCCATTAGAGAAGGATCAAATGCTTAAGCAATCTATGGACAGGATCAAGTCCGTAGAGCTTGACCTTGAGAAAACAAAGAGGGTATTTATCCTGTATATTTACTTCATTTTGTGAAAAATTTGAGCGTGTATAATTGATCCATTCTTGTGTTCTGTTGCAGGAAATACATGCTACTGTGATGAAGCAGCTAGAGATTGGAGATTTGCTGGAGAATATGAAGGAGTCCAGATTTCGTGTAAGTAATTTTGCCTAGCATATGCAAACTTGTTTCTCTGGGTTATTCCTCGTTCCAGTGCCCTCGGATGCCAGTTGTTACTTGAAAGAGCAAAGTTGTGTCTCTGACTATGGCAGCATCTATCTACGTCTCTCTCTTTTTATTCCACCGTATTTCAAGGTTTCCAATTATAATGCATCTATACATTTCATGTTGTTATACGTTTCTTTGTAAATAAATTTGTGGTTATTCTTTTTACAGCTAAGAAGAAGGTTGTTCTGTTAAGTTTGGACAGCAGAGATTGGAAAACACTGCAACATAAGCTGTGTTGGGGATGATTGCTGGAGATACTACAACAGGGGAAAACTTCGTATGGCCAACTCTTTTTCCCTTCCTCCTGTTAAGCGGGATTTATTGGTCCTCTTTGAAGGGGCCTACAGCTTTTCCTCACTTGGTTGTCTTCCTTGTTGAAGGGGCTACTCTAGTCCTCTTTTTTGTTGAAGGGCTATTTTTGGTCCTCTTTTTTATTGAAGGGGCGGCAGCATTTTTTTAACTTTGCTGTCTACGGTCTCATGCATTCCAGTGTATATAATGTAACTTAGTGAGATGTATAAGAACCTCTCCAACTGAATTTAGGAATATTTGCTAGTGTTTTGCAGTGAAATATAGCTTTTTGTATCCCATATTTAACGAGCTAGCAATGGATGCACCCCTCTTTGTTGGAAAAAACCCTAATATCTTTCAAAAGACATTGTGTACATGACATCAACACATGTTCCAATATTTCCGGTAATCTTACATTGAATAAAAAATCTATCTTTGTTGACTCCAAATCTGAATGATCCCACTGTTAGATCTCTTCTCACCTCCTTGTCTACCTGTATATTATCACCTGCACGCTTGGACATTGTTAGGCGATTACTTCCCAAGTAGTACACACGTGAACTCCATGCAAAAAGCGCAACAACCTTCAGGATTGAAAAAAGTAATACAACTTTTGACTACACCAGGTATTATTGCATTGCAACGCCAAATATAGTACTAATTCAGTAGATGTACTCTATTCAAGCAGTAGTAGGCATCAATTGATTCTTAAAAGGAGTGCAAGGAACACGAACAAAATCAAAATCAAGACCACAAACCATAAATATAAATCTCCTGAGTCTCTTGACTGTTGGGTTTAAAGACTCGTTTTGATCAAACAAAGAACAAAATTTATTGAATTGAAAAAATCATTAGATTCATTGGAGCAATAAAAACAGAGCAAGATAGTGAGAAACAGAAGACTGAAGCCATAAACTAGTATTGGACACTGCAATAGTGAATAACATAAAGAGTAAGAAAATTGTCAATAGGGTTGTTCTGGACTTTGTAGCAACCAGGCCGATGATCTTTTATATTAGACAATAAATAGAAAAAGTCAAAACTTAAGTCACTCAACTTGGTACATCTTATGGGCAAAACTCTTTAATAATTCTGCATCTGCAGATGCCTTCAAATTTACATAATTGAACATATCCAAGCAAGCCACTCACGAAACCATATAAGAATAGAAATGGAATTGTGAGAAATGGAATTGCGATTCCTAGTTGTATAAATGAGAAAATCTACTTACAACTGATACACAGAATTCCAAAGTTCATCAACTTTCGAAACCTCACTTTCTACTGAAGCTAATTGAAAATTTTCACCACATTAGCTTGCGTCTGGTCCAATGTTGAAATTGCTTTTTCGTCATGCACCAAGATCCAGGAAAGGTGCTCAACTGCATCCAGAAACAAAGAACATATCCAGATCAGCAAGTTGCTAAAATTAAAAGACGGGTTTTCGAGTTGATTTTATAATGCTTCACATCAAATTGCCATGTAGTTTCTCAAGAGAGTAGGATCATTATCTTTGTTACTTTTATTCGATAAGAAATAATTTATGACCCGATCAATAGCTAAGTTAACAAGAAAATATAAGATAATATCATTATGTTCATTGATGCACTAATTTGTGCACTGCTGCATTATGCATCAAAACTAAATAGCAGCATTCAGTAATAGTCTGCAAAAACATACATTGCTAATGAGCTTTGCTCCAAACCATGCCGAATCTACGCCATATGGAGGCGGAATAATTCTAATTCCACTAGAGATAGATGCTGGGAGAAGCCCATATAGCTCCTTCTCTAATCTTTCTGGAAAAATAACAAATGACATTAGCAACTTCCATTGCATCTTGTCTAAATTATTGGTTGTTATTATTATCTCTCAAAATGCATATATAATATTCTTCTCATGAAATTTAATTTGTTTACTAAAAGTATTCAGACTTTTTCATATACTTTGCATCTGAGACTTGTGTTGTACAAACAAAGGAGTTGAAGGAATGACTTTGACCTGCTAATCCCGGCAAACATGCACTGCCCCCAGCCAATACTACAGTTTTGTACCATCTATCCCCTGATGTCAATTCAGCATCATGGCAGTGATCCATGCAAAGTGCCACAGCCTGATGTAGACCCATTGTCTGCCTGTAAAAAGACAATGATATACAAATTGATTATTAATTATAACCCAACAAGCAAAGGGAAAAAAAGAAAAAAAAAATTAGGTAGCCATAAAATGGACAAAAATTTATGAAAATTGTCCAATGGAGTTCATCCATTTACATAAACCAACATTCATCGTTGTTTTGGGAGCTTTTAAATTTACAACATCTGCAAAATTATTGGAGCTTTTCATGGATAAGAATCTCCACCTATTACCATAAGCAAAAAAAAAATTATTATCTAGAGCAATTGAGCCACAAAAGTATATACTTCCTTACAAGATGAATGGCATTTTTCCCATTATTATGCCTCATGGAACAAGCTTGCTTTGGTAAATATTTTAATCAAATGATGAATAAATAAACAACCATCTTGTTTTAACATATATCTAAAGGAACCGACATTATAGGAGAGTGCTTCACCGAATTTTACAAGTAGCCAGAATAAAGAATAATGTACATACACTCCTGCCATGCGAGGCTGGAATAAAACCTCTCCTGTTTGAAAGAGTTCCTTTGAGAGTGTAAACCAACCCTCTGATGCAACACCAAAAGATGCTTCCGTATCTTTGGAGAGTTCGGCTTCATAATTAAGAGCAACGTAACACAAGTTCTGCAGGTCCATTTAACAACGTATAAATCAAAATGCAATTAAATACCCTGAGAAATCTCAAAATTGAGGTGATCACAAAGTTGGAAAAAGTAAATTCTTATCAAATATCTTTGAGAATCAGTCCACCCACCAACACACGCACATATCCCAAAACATATTGATCCTTACTCTTCATGCAGAAGAGGGATTAAACACAGATTTAGTAGCACACTCTTACCTGACTAGACACGTGAAACCACACTGTCGGCAACCAAGATTCCCAGCCAACATAAAGTTAAAATCAGAAAAAGTTCATTGCGATGAAAAGTTGCACTAACCCTTCCATGCCACGACACAGTGAGATACGAGTGATCCCTGTAACTACTTCAGCTTTTACATCAAGTGGTTCAATCTTAAGTTCAAATCTTGCCGCCACCCATTTAATAAAATTGTCCAAGTGTTAGGCTATGATGTGAAAAAAGGAACCCCACCTACAAATGAAGGGGCTGTTGAAGATTATACTTAAATGATATACATATGGCCCTTTCTAATAGCTTAAGCTTTTAAATCAAGCGATTCAACAAAGAAAACCCAAAAACAAGGGGCATGGAAAATTCAGTCTGCAGAACGGAGAGAAGCATTTACATTTTACCTCTTTCAACATACGCACAGTATAAATTGATTCAACATGTATATTCTTTTGTTGCATCCTGTCTCTGAGGTATCCTGTAAGTTTCAATGCTCCCACTCCTACAACTTCGACACCCACCTGGTGCATCACTTTACCATGTAGAACTGTAAAACACAAAATAACAACCAAACAGTTATCATGTCAGAAATTTTGATGCATGATTAGGAACTGTAAACAATGTATCTATTAGTAAAACAACCAAAAGCAAAGAAGACAAACACAAATAATCTCTCCATCTATGCACATGCAATAGACATCAAATTATGTCATAGGAAGGTCCCAATTAAGTTTCAACTATCTTCTCAAGAAATGAATCTAATCTGATTAGAAGATAACAATTGAGATGCAATGCACTGCAACAAAATGACAAATATTTCTAAAACATAAGAATGAAATCAAGAAGATAGATCTTACTTGGAATGACAGAGGTTTGGTGAAAGCCAACATTCACAACAATCCCTGAAGTTCTTCTTGCCGCAAACAAAGCTAAAGTTGCCTATTCTTCAGAAGAATTGTGTTTGAAGAAAATAGATTATTACAAAAATAGAAATCATGCTGCCAACAAATATAATTGTTCAGCATGCTAGTCTACAGAAAATCCTCAACTGAAATCTTGAAGCATCTATCTTCTATTTTTATGATTTTCGAATTTTGTGAGATTAAAATCTGACAGTTTGAATTGCATTATAAAACTTTAACACTTGTAAGGAAATTTTGGTGTGAAAAATGATCCTGCATTTTATCAAAGGGGTCTGAGCTCCAGATAACATTGGCTTCTATAGCTCGCATGAGATCAAGCCAATTGGCCAGTATAGTTGAAGATCAAATCATCTCCCAGCTAAATACATGGCAACATCATCGGGTGTCCGGCTTTAACTTAAGAACAAGTGATAATAGAAGGTGCCGGCTAACACTGGTCCTTACTAATACATTATTATGGTCTTTTAACACACTTGAACATTATACAATTGCCTATCGACAAAATCTGAAATATAATTAACAGAAGCTAGATTGTACAGAATTTATGTTCACAACACATTTTAAAGAGCAGCTTGCTGAAAAAAAAATTCAATCTTGTAATCATCTCCAGGGAGCTAGGGGTAGAAATCACGCAAATATCTTTCTACTTTTATTGAGCAAATGGAAACATGAAAACCCAAAAAAAATTCAAAATTTTAACTAAAAAAGTGTGCCAACCTTGCATGTCCTCATATTTGATAGATAATTAACCAGATATAAACACATCAAATATCATAATTGCGAATAAGACAGCCATTTTTTTTCCTTTTCCTTTTGAGGAAAGGAGAGGGATGAATGAATTCTGATTTAACCCCAGTCAACTACTAGCGTGGCAACTTCTGGAAGCACTCAAGCTGCCAAGTAGCAGCTAATCAAAGTCATCATGAACCACCAAGACGATTCCCAACTACGCAATGGGGGATAGGATGTCATGTGTATTTAGTAAATAACACAAGTAGGAAAACCAACTCGTTAGAAGATGTTGCTCTACTAAAGATATTGCTGCATGATGTACTCGCATTGCTCCTGATGGGGGTTAAGAGTCAAATTTTTCTTCGGTCAAGAATTAGTAACCGAAGACATATCGTTATTTCTCATACAAGCAAACTCTAATTCTTAGATTTTTCAGTGCTACCTGAAAGAATTCTCTAGAGCTTACTGAAGAAATGTAGACCTGGCACTACCTGGTTAACAACACAGACGACGGGAACATTGATATCAAATAATGTGGAGCAGATGGCTTCCTTCAGCTGTCTTGTAGAAGCTTTTGTGGACTCAGTATCTGAACAGTGACGATAAGAAAGAGAATAACATATATTGTTACATATAAGATGGGGTTGTCCATCATCAACCACTGAAAACTCATTAATACTTCTCTAACTTCAAGTAGCTACCTGTTGTTAGAGAGCTAAATAGAGCCCTTTCAGGGCCTTTAAAAACATCCTAACTTATTTCCTTCTCATTTGCGAGAAGTACAAGCTGAAAAAGTTCAGATGAGAATTTAAGATATTCTCTTTTATTTTTCCAGAAATAAACTAACTTATCCCCTATTTCAATTCTGTAGTTCGTTATCCAGGATGCAAATCTCTGGATGTATGCATGATTTGAAACAACAAAAGAAATTAGAAAAATGTGTCGGAGATCTGAGCAGAAGAGCCAGGGATTGGACATCAGTCGCACAGTTTTTTTAAATGTCACAAAACTATTGTGTTCCATTGAAAAACTGTCAACTATTAGCACCATAGAAACATTTGATAAAATTTGATATAAATCATAATATTCAGAATAAATGGCTTTAAACCTGACCATCACGATGGCAAATAGGAATTGATACAACAATTGGTTGTGTATAAGTCTTCACCTGCATCCTGCACATCATCGGAGTCTTAAATAACTCACAAAGGAAAAGAAGGTCAGAAAGATGAAAGCATTATCAAGTCCAAATGCAATCTAATAAAAGAAAATTTTATGCCATTCAAGCCATGCCCATCCTAACATTCAATTTGCTAATTAAAAATATTTTAATATATGGCGACAAATTATCATCATATTAGCAAATCAGCCTGAAATGCAAATGCATGCATAGTGATTTAAATATTAAACCAGAGAATAGAACTAGGCTTTTAGCATTCTAAATGGAAAATCTTGTTTGGGTATATGTGTCCATAATCCATACATTATGTGAAGCACTAAAAGCCAGGATAAATTCCAAAAACAACACAAATAACATATAGAAATCTTTGGAACCAATAGTGATATTAGAAGACAAACCTGCTGCAAATTGTTGAAAAAAAATGTCCAAGTCTAGAAGGCATCGGAGACATAATGTTACCAAATTCCTGTTTATCAAAAATAATCAAAACAAATGTGAGGAAGTAGACTCCAATTTGGTCAACAAACAAGTGAGCAAAGATCATATGCTTTAAAAAGCATGAAGTTCCAAAGATTAGCAACAGTTTCTCGAGAAAACTTCTGAATTTCTAACAAGAAGCAGGCTCACCAAAAATGTTGCTGACCGCCCAGACGGAGAGGAGAACTTGCTCCAACCATATTTGCAATATCCATAACCACCTTTAAGTAAAAATAAAAGGAGGAAACAAATCATAGTTCAAAATATGACAACCTAAATCAGAAAACTCTTTGACCAAGAAAGGATTTACCTTTTACTTTGACTAGAAGAAAATTAAAGATGAGAAGAGAAGAGAAACCAATATGAACAGTGGCTAAAAAAGTTGCTTCCCGGGTTTGGTATGCATCAAAACTGGAGGACATGGAAGAAGAGTAGGGATGTGCAAAAAGATCAATTCTAATGTCTCCCTGATAGCTTTCACATTTTCATAGGATTTGGGAGCAGGGGTAGTAAAATAATAAAATTGGAATTAAGGAAAAATATAAGGAAAAAAGTTTTGTACATTCATCTTTTTTTTTTTTTTTGGCAGGGACAGAAGCTCAAGCGGATTAAAATAAAATATTCCTGAAACCAAACACACTCAAAGTTTTCACAAACAAAACGACTGACATTTGAGCTGACATAACAAGTTTGAGTATAAAGTCAAGGCAAATTTGAAAGAAATAATGTAAGAAAACCAAAGCTATAGATACACACCATCAATTATAATGGCTCCCGGGACCTGTGTACGTTGACCATAAATATGCATAAATGACACTTCAGCTGCCTGACTGGCGAACATTCTGCATTTATATGATGCGCTATTAGGAAAAGTTGTATGCTTCTGATAATGCACCCCACCCTCTCTCCTGTTCTTCCCTTTCTATCCCACAAGCAGTTAAGTAGATGAGAGGTTTCATTCACAACCAAGTAGGTGTTGGAAAAGAGTGAAAATACATATTCAAATATGTACCAGAACTGATTCTACAAGTGCATCAAGTAGGTCACAAGACTTACAACTAGCATGCATGCGAAAATGTGGGAGACCAATTAGTGCGATGACCTACTGGATTGAAGGGTTTCAATGCTAAAGGGAAAATGCTATCACAAATAGGGTATATCATACACCCTAACAGGTGTGTGCTGTATAGTATTGCACAAGCCTCTCGTAGCCTATTATAAACGTGGTCTGTGCTGCACTTTCCCAAGCTCCAGCTTAATTGTCATGACGCTGAATGCAAGTTCCCTCAGCAGAGCTGGTCCAATTGAATGAGTGGAGCTGAATTAACTAAGCCATTGTACTTCACAATTACTTCAATAGTTAATTAGTAAATTATGATCATAACTGTACAGAGGTTCTTTGCGCTGCATATCCGGCACTGGGGTCAAAAAGCATGCCTGGCACAATAAACTGTTCAGTCATACTTAACTAGTTAACTAAGTAATGAATTTTTTGAGTATAGTGACATAAATATTTAATAAACTTCAGTTGCCACCTTGGACCATCTTTGCAGCTTGTTTACTTTCATTCAGTATCAAAGATGAAATTATCAAAACACACACACACATTAACAAGTAACATAATAAAACTAAGAGAAAATACATGTTAAAACCACTCAAGATCCGGATCAACTATTTCGTGAGCATATAAAATTCCAGGAAAATAAAAAAATCTTAAATCCTATGTTGCTGGCACGCTACCAAGATCATGTTATATACTCTTCTTTAAAAATGTAAAAGCTCTGATATGAATGCAAGTGAAATCAAATTTGTAAAGGTTAAAAATTCTGAGAATTTGATCACTCAGAATTTAAAATTCTTGAGAGTTCAATTTCGCAAAAGAATGAACTTTTTGATAATTTTCTTTCCTTATCCTATGTTTAAGAGAAAAAAGTATGATATGCAAATTCAAATACGCACCACAGCTGGTTGTCACACTCACAACTCGCACATGAATTCCTAGTGTGTGAAAATCTGGCATTAGAGTTTTCCGTCTAATTTCCCCAAAATATGCGTGTGCTAATACACATTCGTACACGCGTGTCATTAATCACTGAATATCATAACGATATAATTAATAAAACCAAAATATATAAAATTGAAGTCGAGTAAATAAAATGAAACCTTAATCCCCTGTGTAGTCTGTACAGAACTAAGATATTAGAATTAAAGTTTCAATAGTTAATATAATGTAAAATTTCTAATAGGAAAATATCGTACTGAAGTGGATAACCGGATCGCAAGTGAATTTCGGCAAAGAAAATAGAGTCAGGCTCCTGCAGATTTTGTAGAAAATAAATCCAAAGCTTATTATCCGATATAATAAATTTCCACGATTTACACACTGCTCTCAGCTTCGCCGACTCTTTGGGGCCTAGAATTTTCAGAATTTGCATGAAAATATCCAACGGAATCCGATCAAATTCACCAGTCGATGAAGTCTGTATATACATCATCTGATGCAACCGATCCAGTTCAGCGATGATATTCGGGTCGGAGCTCGTGCTCGAACCCCCACAGGAGCTCTGAGAAACGGATCCCAAGACCTTGCGAAGTAGCGTGGCCATGGCAGATTCAGATTGAGCGTGTTGATTTTACTTCTACTACTGGAATTGTGAGAGAGAATTGTGGAAAATATCGGTTGGGGTTTGGTGGGAAGAGGTTTTGGAGTGAACGATAAAGCGCGAGGACAGAGCGTTTTCCTTACTGACACGTGGCATTTTGTGACACGTCAGCTAGTTGGTCTCGTGCAACCCGTGCGAACTTTTATGAGCTGATTTGGAATCTGCTAATTTTCAATAGTTATTTTCTAGGATAATTGCATCAAAGGTCCTCAATGTTTTAAAATCATTGAGAATGTGCGCTTAACAGTTTTCATCCATTTTCTCCGTGAACCTCAAAATTGGACTCCACGCGTTTTCTCTCTTCAAATTAAGTGATTGGAGATTTTTTCCTACAACGCCGATGCTGCTGCAAGAGCTGTTCAAAGACTAGCAATTTCATATTGATACATTTAAATATGTCCATATCATGAAGAATCAATTTCTTGTCTTTGAACTGTTGTTGAATCTCTAAAAACATCAAGGACTACAGCCGAACAAAAATTTTGGGAGTGACGCTTTCACCCAAAATTGTGCAGAGTCGAAAGAACTATTCAGCCGTCGGATGGGTAGCGGAAGAAGAACCGCCGCAACAGCTCCACCAGCGAAGGTTGACGTATTAAAGTTGTTTAGATATATCTTCCAACCGATTTGTAGGACTATTTCCAGCTTCTTTGCTATCCTTACCGTCTATTGCTTAGGTAAATATTGCAGACAATAATTTCACGGGCATGCTTTTCGAAAATCTTCCTTGTAATCCCAGTCTTGATTTTGTGAACTTGACTTCGAATCTTTTTACTGGAAAATTGCCAAGCTGTTTACTTCGAGGCTCCAAACATAGGGTTGTGTTGTATGTTGGGAATTGTTTGGCAACAGGAGATAAGAATCAACATCTATTTTTGTTCTATAAGAATGAAACTCTAGTTGTGGGAAACTTACCTTAACACGATAAGCATAAACAAGTTTCCAAAATAGCTCTTGCTTTAAGCTTAACTGGAGGAATTATTGGGGCAATTATACTAGTTGGTATAGCCCTTTTGGTTGCACGGAGAGCTGTACAAACACCCCCAACAAGATTTGTAGAAGATAATGCATCATGTAGCTACGCTTCAAAGTTTCTTAGAGATGCAAAGTAAGGTTTATCCAATTGTTTCTTTTTATATGGCATATACAAAGTGTGATTTGTACTTTTTAACATTTATGTCTCTTCATATATGCGTGCAAATTAATTACAGATGTTTTCTAAGACTAGCGTGAGCCCGTGCAATATACGTGATGTATCGATAATTAAGAACGTAATAGTATTTATTATATCTCTTTTTACGAATTAGTTTGATATTTGTAATTTATGTAAAAAAAAAATTAAATATTAATAAATCAGGTGATTGAAACCTAAATAGTATACTTATAACTTAAAACCCAGTTTATTAAAATTCATTACAGTAGATGACTCAAACATATGATAAAACTGAATTCAATTTAAAAATACCATTTTCCCCGAATTTCCATTCATCCTCGAAACTTAAGTTCATTCTTTTATAATATTATAATCACGTAGAGAAAGTTGAATGCATTTACATTAAGAAATTTCAAATTTACTCTAGAATAAGACTTTGAGCATAAGTATCTATAACAACATCTGCAGATTGATTTCAATTTTTTTTTAAATTAACTTAAATGAAAGATAAAGAGATTGTTGAATTAAACTTACATCATCAAACATTTGAGTTTTCAAAAACGGCAAATTAGTTTTCTTCAATAAGTGTACCAATTGGATCATATCAATGTTTAGTGGTAGAATAAAAATTTCATGAAGATCTTCTTTATTGTTTTAGATGAGATTCTGGAGATAATTAATAAGTTAATTGATCAAGTTGTTTCATGTCAAATTAAAACTCGTAAAACAACATAATTTCTAAAAGTAAATATATTACTTTACAGTTGTTAATTAAACATGCTAATGAAGTTGTATGTATTTGACACAAGTCAAAGATTGTGGCAAAAACGAGCTAAAAAAGTGTTTAAAAGTAAACAAGTCAATAAACATATTAATTACAATTAAAATTGTTCCACAATCACCTGTGTGTAAAAAGTAGCATCTTAAATATAATTTTCTAAAGCACTAAGTAAAGTTTGGAGAATATTACACGTGCAAATTTACGAAACACTCCCTAGTTATTCGTATAAAGAATGTAAATTACACTTCATATGCCATATTTTCAAGAATTACATATGTATTTCAAATTCTATTAAGTCTATATAAAAATATAAAAAATATTAAAATATCAAATTTATTTACATAAACTTAATTTTTAAAATTACAATTTACATACTATTATTTCAGAAACGTGAACAAATATTATATTTAATTATGATGAATTTATCTTTAGATTTTTATAATTATTTTACAAATCCACTTTTAATATAGATTGGAAAGAATTTTGGTTGACTATTTTAAATAGTAAACCAAATATACACCCTTTTAATATAGGTAGGAATTAATGTAGGAAAGTGCTTGTTGAAAAGATGACCAAATCAAATGAAAACATTTGGTAGAATTATTGGACTCGCCACAAGGTGGGGAAAAAACATTTGAAAAAATAAAAAAAGGGGGAATCCGTATGGATCGGGGATTTGAACCCGACGTGAATCGAACACGCAACCTTCTGATCTGGAGTCAGACGCGCTACCATTGCGCCACGGATCCTCGGGTGTTAATTTTAGTACAATAAATATTATATATTTTATAAATATGAAATGGCCCAATCCATCCTCCAAAGACCGCCTTGACATCCTCCTCTGCGGCCAACTTTCCTAGGTTTTAGACCCCACAACGAGAGCCGACTTCAGCCATTTGCTGCAGCCTTTCTCACAGTCACAGTTTAATTAAAAAATTCAGTGATATAAAAGAATACATATACGGTCAATTTAAAATTTATTGAAAATATAGTACAATTTTTTTTTTCTTGAAACTAAAGTTTAATTGATTCCAAATTTTAGCACAACTTGATAACTATTTATTTTTGTTTAACTATTGTTCTAAAAAGCGTAAAACGTGATTATACATAGAGGTTAAGGTTCAAGTTTTTCGGGCTTGAACGAGAACAAAGTGTGAAGCGTGAAGTGTTACTAGAGGTAAAGATCACGCTTCATGTCTACGCACTACTTTTCAGAATAGTGTATTAAACAAATTAATTATTCAAGTAATTGTTTTTAGTATCCTGCTAAAAAAGTTTTATTTATTTTTTCTTATTTTTGTGTTTTATGAGATAAAAGTGATACCAAATATCTCGTCCAAAACAGTCTGAGTACTAAACATACCAATAATTAGTGCGCAAAGAGTCAGTAAGCCCTTGTTTTAGGAAAGCTAAAAATATTGTTAAGAAGTTGAGGTCAAAGTTTAGAATTAATTTAATAACACATTTTATGAAATACACAATTTTTATTAACTTTTCAACTGTACATTTTAATCAACTTTTATCAAAAGTTCTATGAAACAGACCCTAAATGATATTGGCAATATTATACATAATAAAAATAAAGAAATTGTTCCACCTATCAATGTATTTGATAAATAATCACGGTATTTAATTTTTACTAATATAATGGTCTAGATGTATTAAAATTTTTATTGGAATGTGTTTGGATATGAATATAAAGATTTTAAAAATTATGTACAGTGTTTCTTGTGCCACATATAATCGCTTCTTTATTGTCCTTTATAATTCGTTCATCATATACTAACCTTTAAGGCGAATTCAGAATAAGGTTAAAGAAGAGTTTCCTTGTCCCTGCTAACTTCAAACGAACAAAGACACACACAACCATGTGTTCAATGTCGATAACTTAACAATAATAAATATAATTAGGGTAGAGAAAAGAAAATGTTAAAGTTCGTTCAATATTTTGATTGTTTGTTGAAAAGCGTGTTCAACCTTAAGTTATGAAAAAGAAACCTAGTAAAACCACAAGACAAAGCAAGTACATTTTAGATAATGTATGTAATGAAAGCGTGTTTTCCCTCGAAGATTGGGATTGAAGACCAAGACTTCATATTGAGTCAAAATGATTCCGAAAACGAAAAAAGAAATTTATTCAAGTAAGACAAAACTGCACCCTCATAAGAGGGTCTACATCATTATTCATTCCCCGTTTCCAAATATAGTTTTATGATAAATCCTTAATATCTTTCTTAAATATATTTTTATAAGGAATAAGGAACATATAAAGCTAGTCCTCTGGCCATGTATTCAGAGTTGGTCATTCTACTTGTTTGTGGAATATATGCTAATGAGAAAAAATACACGTTTCTTTATAAGCCTTTTACTTTTTATTAAAAAATAAATTAAATTCTAAAAAAAACAAATTATTCTTGGAAGACAAGTTTTTGCTGGTTGAGGGGTTTCTTGACTTTGATCTGTCCTATCAATTCTTTCTTTGCCAGATGACAATCTCCAATCTGGACCTCCACTACCCATTTATGATGTTAACTCCATTCAAATATAATATATATATATATTTATATTGGCTATTCAAACCAAAGTGCAACCCACAAATCACACGTTGTAAATTGGACAGAATGATTTAACAATTAATATTGTATACTGAGAACTTGTTCGGTGCATATTTTCTCTAAAAAAAACTTTTTTTTTTTTTGCACTCTTTTTTACTATTCAAATTTTGTAATTAGTTAAATGATAAAATTATATTTAATCAACAAAATGTCATTTCATAATAGAAAAGACTATTTTATTTAACTAATTACAAAATTTGAATAATAAAAAAAAAAAAGTAAGCCAAAAAAACACATTTTTGTTGAGAAAATTGCACAGAACATGCTCTAAACACGCCAACAGAGTGCAAGGGAGTTAAGATGTGGGCCATAAATGACATTTAAAGAAGAAAGAAAATATTAAAATGTTGTTTATTGTAGAATCGAATTTGTTTTCTCACATAAAAGAACTTGTTGAAGTATCAAGTTTTCCATGAAGAAAGTTAACACAAAGACAAATCCTGAAGACCCCAGTTAAGAAATGAAGAAAGAACCAAGATAGTTCCTAATTGTACTGTCTGCACTACCAAATCCCAGACAATGAAACTAAAATTTGTAATCCTAATATAAGTCTGAAATAGCTTATGAGCTGAAACTACTTGAAATTCAACTGATTAAAAGAAAGAGTTCTAAGAAGATGCAAAATCAAAATTAACTGTAACAACACCAGCTTCATCCTCTAATGGAGGCACCTCATTGAGATCAAAATCCAGAATTCTATGACATTCATGGGCGATTTCTTTGGTTTCGTCGTCTACTTGGGCAATGGGAGTCGACAGTCTTTCATCCTCAGAAGCTGCAAATGAAGATTGATCAATTGGATTGTAATTAACACTCTTGGATTTGTTGTGGCTAGCCCTATGACCCCCTAGTGCTTGGTGAGTTTGGAAGCATTTGCCGCAGGTAATGCACCTGTACTTATCATGAGGAGGCTTCGTTACTGGGATTCCCACCAGGTTTTGATCCACCGGAGTCACAGGATCAGCATATTTTCCGGATTCAAGTTCACTCAATCTCACCTTTTTCCTTCTTTTCTTGTTCTTGATCGTCGTTTTTGCATTACTACTCTCACAATACTTCTGCTCGTGTTCCTCAATGACGACTGATGTTCGAAGTAAATGCCCAGTTTTTTCCTTTTCTGCATCAATCAAACAGTTGCTGCTCATCTGCAAACGTTCAAGATTAGTAGAGCCCCTTTCCTCTTTTGGATTCTTCCATTCAGAAACCTGATTAGTATCCCCAATTCCACTCTTATATGTTAGTGAATTGCTGTTAGTGGCCTCAGATTCAACAACTCTTTGCCTGTGTATTAGGCCACTCTCTAATGAATCCCCACGAGCTAATGTCATAAGATCAAGAACAGCATCGTACAATTGATCATCCTCCGAGCCTGAAAACTCCGATGTGGACCTCGTGTCCATCCGGCCTCTCTTTGCAGTCACTGACAAATCCCGAAAAGACTCGGTTGAATCAATTGTTTGATTTCCATCAGCATCAGTAAGCGAACCAATCTGATTATCAACATTTTTATGCTCAATCTTCGATGAATAAATATTTATCGCAATTGTAGGTGGCTGAATTCCCTTCCAATTCCTCTCAGGATGGCACCTCATGTGCCCACACAATGACTTCATAGATGGAAAATTCTTCCCACAAATTGAACAAGTCAGTTTCTTGTTATAGTTCTTCTTTTTCACAAAACCAGCCGCACTAATTTCTTCGTCTTCTCGCAGACGTTTCTTGGACTTAAAGGATTGATTTACTTTTTTCTTTCTTATAGAAGTCAGATCTTTCTTGGCCTGAACGTGAATTCTCATGTGACCTCCCAAAGCTTTACCTGAGCTAAACGCTTTATTACATACTGGGCAAACCTTATTATTCATCTTATCCTTCTCTTGAGAGCCAGTAGTCCGATCATCTTTCTCCATGCCTCGTTTCGGCTCCGACTCACCCTCGGTGGACGAACCTTGGGGAGGAACCCTTAACTTTTCTTGGCATCGGATTTCTTTTTCTGGTATCCTCAGATTCATCCACAGCTTCTCTTCCCCCAATACAGACCCACATACCTCATATTTCTCATGGACTTCATTCATTGAGTGTGACTCATGAATATCTTCTCCTCTATGAGCAACCATCAAGTATAACAGAAGAACAACCCCAGCTGACTGTGTATATATATATATATATATATATATATATATATATATATATACAGCACTACGTATATAAATAGAAAAAATGGTCGAAACTGATCTCTGAGAGTGGTTGAAAGAAAGCGAGAGCTGGGATTTTCAACAAGAAAAATAATGGAGATGAGTAGGTACACAATGGCCCAGAAACCCTTAAAATGATAAACTTCCAAGAAGTCAGCTATCAAGAGGAGACTAATTAAAAATGGAAAAAAAACCCTAAACAAGACTCAAAAGAGAAAAAGCACTGACCCGAATAAAAATAAGATTTTTCGGAGCAAAGGATCGATGTTTGCTTAGCTGAAAAGAAAACAACAGCAGAAAGAGATAGAAACTGTGTGTGTGTATATGCATGTGATGTGTGTATGTATATATATCATTTTGTTGTATTTAGATACAGAAATCCGATCAAGATCAGTGATGAAAATGAAGAAAAAGGAGGTAAAGAAAACAATTGTAAAAGGAAAAGAACTCAGAGAACTGTCACGTTCTTCCACTTTTCCATCGGGGTTTAGGGAGTTACCTAAAATCTCTTACTCTAATTTAGCATTAATTAATATTTTGAATATGTAAAAGGATTGCTATCAAATTAAGGTTTATCTTTTTCCACCTCAAAATTACAAAAATTCTAATTACTTTTTACTATATTTTCAGTGTGAAAAAAGGAAAATGGAATTCTTTGGGCTGGTCAAGCTCACAAATTACCTAAGAATCACTCTACAATTAATTTTCTTTTAATGCTATTTATTATTGATTACCTTAATAACTCCATGCATGCTTTTTTTTACACGGAATTTTTAAATGGTTACATTGCAATTAATCTTTCGTGAAGAATGCAAGATTGTCACTCGAACTAGTTGAACTCGAAAGTCAATGGTTTTCATCCTAGTTTTTTGTTATGCGGCTTTTACACTTATTAGACTGTTTTTTGAACTGGTTCTCAATTTTTTTGGTATGCCGGGGTTTTCATACGACGAGGGAAAAGGACTAGAACCCTTTTAGTGTTTGTTCGGGGATGCATAAATTATAATTTCGACAAATATACTTTTTATCCACACATTTTATAAAATCCACAACTTACAACATATTTTTTATCTACATATTCACTTACAACTTATAATATAAGTACTCAAAATATAATTTCATCACTACCAAACATATGCTTAATGCTTATTTGATCGAGTTCAAAAATAGTTTTTTAAGAAATTTGAAAAAAGTTAATAAAATGTGTAATTGAAAAATTGTGGGTGCCATGAAATATGTGATTACAAATAAATTTGAAAAAAAAATAAAGTGTTTATAAAAAATTTATCCAAACATAGCTCTTAATAAAAATTAGATGTTAAACGGTTGGATTTAACGAAATACACTCTCGGATCTCCTTCCATCGAGAACATGAAAGGTTACATAATTAATGATAAAAAAATATAGTAAAAATCAATATCGAAGAATAAGTCTACTAAAGTGGAACTCGATTTAGCCTGACTCGTTCTGTTCAGCACAAAACAGAATTTCAGTCTTTACATACAAGGCTCCTTTAGCCAAAATAGAAAAAGGTTGAGTAGGGTCAACATTGAATCTCGTAGTTTGGTACTGGTTTCCCTGGACTTCTCTTGACGTGCCATAAGATGGAGACGAACCTAAAGAAGCTACCGTCCACAATTGACTTAAAATATCCGATTAACAAGACCACCACGGGGGAAGCTGCAAGTATACCTTCCTCATTAATTATACAAGCATAAATTATTAACAAACAACCTAACAACAAAATAAGAACATCTTCAATGTTAGACACTTTCTAAAAAATATATGTGGTAAAAAAGAAAGAAAGATTTGGACATGTAATATATGTGGTAAGAGAGAGATAGTAGAAGGAAAAAAAAAAAAGATAAAATAGATGAGAGAGAGACACAATTTAATAAAAAAAATGAATTGAATATCATCTAACAAGAAGTCTAAAATTGGACAATCTGTTAGACGACCTTCTACAATAAATACTGCCACGTGAGTAACTCATTTCAACCTTAACCAACAAAAATATCATTTACTACAAGTGAGCTTAAAAGTAAATTTACTTGCAAGTAAGCTGAGTCAACTACCTGGGAGAATGCAAAAGCTCCAATTGTAACAGCCAGTTGCTGATGTATTTAACAGTAAGCGAAATGAATGGTGGAGCAGAGCACTGCCACACTCATTATTTTCTCCGAACATAGTATCTGCTTATCCATTAACATATACAGAGTAGCAGGGGCAATAAATGATCCCAACTCTTTACTATATTATGCAATTCCCAGATATATAAATTGCAGCTCAAAATGAAACTTAAGACATTCCTGTAAGAATTAGAAGATGAATACACAAAAGCAGTTAGATAAATTTCTTACCATGGCAATTATATTACAGAATCCATGTGAAAGTAATAAATGAGACAGACTAATGATAGCAATCTCTGGGCACAATGAAGTAGAAAGTACTTGTTTTCACCTAGGGTAAGATAGTGAATGATCCATAAACAACCCACTCCCTGCAATTTTCCCTTTCTTTACCAAATTCCATCTGTGCCTGGCATGAAACCGTCCATTGATTTAAATAGAAGTACAGAAGGGAACTAAAACCTAGCTTCGAGTAATACATATGGAGAAGTGAACACCAAAATACTACCTTGATTACATAAATATAAGCTCATTTATTAAACTGAATACACGGAAAATCCGAAGCTTGCGAAATCCTATATGTGTAATCCGTGAGAAATTAATTGCAAAATGCTTTTAATTTCCTCAATGAAGTATTGTAAGCTCCACGGCCCAATCTAATCCCTAGAGGACAGACGTCGTTGCAATTGTAGAACCCAACTCCACCCAAACATTTGTAAAGCCTCTAAGTTGAAATAATGATCATATGACTCAAAAGATGCAAAAATAACTTCACCTTAATAATCTCTCAACACTCGGCCACAATAGAGCCACATCCAGGATTGCCCTTGCTGCAGCCATCCGTATTTAGTTTAATTTCCCAGAGGCCTAGCCCTTTCATTATGTGCTATTTGACCATTCACAATCACAAAGTGGATCCGGATTCAGGCCAGAAGCCAGATTGTGAGATGACAAAGAAGACATACAGCTCTTCTTAAAACTAAGTGGGAACAACCCCGGTATAATTTGGTGATATCTGCAAAATGAAGAGTCCCATGATAATTATCAATATTACCAACTGCACGAAGAAACATGCAGTGTACTTCCACACCCTCTTCTGCAGCTTCGTCATCTCATCAGCACTAACAATATCTTCACAATAATTCTCCAAATTCTCAGCTTCTTTATTGAGCTTTGCAGCCTTGTTTTCTGCATCTCCAAGCCTGTTCAGCATCTGGGCTTGCTCTGAAGCCATAGTTTTCTGTTCTTCTAAAAGACTCTGTCCATCCACTACAACCTTCAACTTGTGGATCATTCTTGATATTATAAAATATTCAACTTCGGCTTCAATCTTTCGCTTAAAGAGGTTCTCAAGTGCTGCTTCTACGTCTCTTTTCTCCATTGAATCTTCTAGTGACCTGCTATTTAAAATTGTTTCCGGTTCACTTCCCTTGGCTTCCTTCACGTTTTGTGCATTGACACCAGATTGTAATTGTTTGGCGGAGTTTGTTTGATAGAGTTTTGGATCAATGGAAGTACACTCTGAAGGTAAGTCTTGAGTTGAATCATCAACATGAAAATCTTCCTTTCCAATTTCTCCAAATTTTTGAACCTCTGCAAATATATATAGACCCATTTCGTTAAAGAAATGCAGCCCATGAAAAAACGAACATAACAAAGAATTTTGTGAAATAGTCAAGGAACTTTGCTGATTATAAGATGCATAGAACAGGAGCTTCAAGAACTATATATTTTGTCTCCCCTGCAAAAGTTATATGTGTATCTGTGAACAATTTAGAACCCTTTAGCTGAGTTTGAACAACTATATATTTTGTTCAATTGTAAAAAATAAGGTAAAGATGATGGCGAACAAGTAGAATTCTATAGTGATTTCTGTCCTTCCACTTGAAATATACAGACAAAGAACATCATTACTGAACCTATATCACAGCGTAGTTATAGTGTTAAATTAAATAGTAAATACAATGGAAAAACAGAAGGAGCTTAAACAAGATTCTATACTCACAACAGACTGACAAGATGCCGTCTTGAACTAATTATTCGGAGATGAAAGCACAACCACGGGGATAAATTTGATCTTATAAATGTACCAATAACAGATAAATTTGACCCCACAATATTCAAACCTTTGAATTTCTATCCTTCTGATTATTATATGAAAGAGAATACCAACCTCCCCTTTTTAATATCCACAAAACATAGAATGCTCACAATTTTACATCCCTCTACAGGTTTCAAAATTTCCTCAATCGCCATCAAGTTTAGTAAAATTCATAATTCCAAAAATAGAACGCATAGAAAGTTATTATACTTGTGATCGAGTCATCACACAGAAAAAAGTTTAATAATATGTAAGAAAAAGACAAATAGTTTTCTGCACAAGATTATTGTCAAATAGGGAAAGGTCAGATGGACCGACCTTTTCCTAGTGCTTCTTGTGCAGACTGAAGCGCAAAGATAGATTCAACTAGAGGATCGTGATCTGCTGCAGACCCATGGTTCTCACTTCTTTCTTCTTTAACCTCCCACAATGGGTCATCGCCATTTTCTCCATCATAATTTGAACTTCCATTTAGCATCCCATTACTTATCACTGAGTGAGCTCCCTGCATGAAGGCAAAGTTGGAGCTTCGCGAGTCCGATTCCACGCTGGAACGAGAGTTTTCTTTCTCAATTTTGGTTCTGTCCCCTCTAGCCTTCTTACTGGTGTCAATACGACCCTTTCTCTGCTGATCACGCTGCACAGAGTTACTCAAATTCTTCCCACCGGGACTCGTCCTGATTTTATCTTGCGGAAGTCCTGCAACATTAGACATCTCATACCTTGAGTTAGGAGCGCTGGCCGCTGTGGATGACTTGCTACTCTGATCCCCACTGTTCTCTGAGTCCATTCCGGCAAAAAGGGTAGGTCCAATCACCAACCCAGAATCACCAAGCAGAAGAAAACCATTCAAATTCCCCTCCACTGCATTAGTGGATGAAACAGACACCTCACTCTTTTGCTTCATCTCCTCAGACAATTGCATCCGTTTACTTGAATTTGCACCTGGATTAGACAAACTCTCTGTCAATATCTTGCGAGTATCAACTATATTATCCCCTCCCTTGTTGCCGTCCCTCTTGATCCTTCTCCATTTCCTCAACCCATTCCCTTTTATCATCACAGGGGATGGAGATGTCACCTCAGGGGGAGGCGAGTTAACTTCAATTTTCTTTCCCTCCATCCCCTCCAAAAACCCGTTGTTATCATTATTTTCCACCAGACAAGACCCGTTCTTATATACCTTGGTCTCATTGACAACACTACCCAATGTTTCCCAGGCAGAAATGGTCCTAGTTTCATCATTATCTTCCACAGATTCACGCACGGAACACTCACTTTCCACATCCATATATGCAAGAATTCTAGGAATTTTCGTGTACTTCAAATTTATAAAGATCCCACAAAAATATGAACTCAGATCAAGATCGTGAATAAGCAACTATCTTTCCAGCTCATGGGACTATACCATCCATCCAAAATTCTCCAGAATATCTACTTAGTTCCCAATGGGATTAAATTCCACTTATTTCCCCGGGAACTCAATTCGATCCAATTCGAGCAGAAGCAATAAAGTGGAAAGCGAAAGAAACTATATATATTTGGAAATTCTTACGGGAATTTAATTTGCTAACTAGAAATTCATACATCGTACCTTGAGCTCCACAAATTCGCCTTGAAAATTTGGGGGAAGATTTGGGAAATGGAAACCCTAGATTTTGGGTAGAGCTGGAGATTTATAGCCGTAAAATTATTATTATGTATAAAACTATTCAATTTGTTATGGAATAAATCAATAAGAGACTGATATGAATATGAATTAAGTGAAAAAATAAATAGTAAATGAAGATTTACAAAATTTAAATAAATAAAGTATGCATCAATAGAAAATGGGGAGAGATGGAGTGGGCCCACAAGGACAGCAATGGGCGATGCTCTGTGTGTGTGACTGCTGATTAGGACCGCACATGGCGCACCGGTGGGGTTTTGATTTATTATATTGTTGATATTCCTCGAACGTGTTTTAACCTCCTACTCATACGTTGAAGTGGTATAATATAATTAGTAGTTCATAGTCTACACTCATTATTTTTACTAATCATATGATGTCACTTCAGCATCGATATTATAAGCAGATAGGAGGAGATCAAAACTCTTCACTGAATAGGTTGAATAAATTGAATCTATATTACTATATAAATGGGTAGGGATGACAATGGAGCGGGTCCGGAGCAGGTCGGCCCCGCCCCATCCCGTGACCCCCGAATTTGTGGGGCGGGTCGCGGCGATCCTTCGACCCGCCAACCACTCCAGTTAAATATATATATATATATTTTATATATATATTTTTAAACTGAAAAAAAAAAAGAAATAATTTTTATTTTATATATTTATACCAAACAAAACAAAAAAAATTATAAGATTAAGGTTATGGTGTAGTTGTTAAAATTGGTAGTTTACAAGTTTTAACCCGAGTTCGAATCTTTTTTAGTCTATTTGGAGTGAAAATTTATAATTTCTATTCTATTTTATGATTTTTCAAAAAAAAAAAAAATTGGAGGGGGCGGGTCGTGGCGGCCCCTGACCCACGGCGGGGCAGAAAATTCTGCCCCAAACTCGCCCCTATAATTCGGCGGGACAGGGCGGGTCGCGGATTTTTTTGCCATCCCTACAAACGGGTGATCATCATGATGATGATAAATAATATTTTTTTTTTAAGAATAATGATATTCATAGTCGTTCACTACCGGTAGTCATCTTGTGTGACATTACTCAATTGGATATATTATTCATAAGGGAAATTGGCCAAAAACGTCCTTCACGTATGGACCTAGTGCTCAAATAATCCTTACCTTTTAAATTTTGGCAATTACATCCCTTACCTATCCATGTAGTGCCCAAATCATCATTTTGAACGGAATCCATCCAAAATTTCGTTAAACCTTTGGAATTTTGGCGCAAATGGTCCCTAACTTTTGTCCTTATGGTGGAATTGGTCCCTAACGTTTATGTTTTGGCAAACAAGTCCCTAACCTATATGTTTTGATGCGAAATTGGTCCTTATGGAATGAAAAAAACAAATATACCATTAGTTTAATTAGAAGAAATTATATGTGGATTCCTAATCATTACAAAATTTGCAAATAAGTCCAATACTTTTATTTTTTATAAAAAAAATTAAAAAAAAAAACTCTTTTTTTTAATTAACACTTTAGTAATAAACATGTAAAATAAATTTATTATTTTTATTATGAAATAATAAATATATTATTTAAAATTAAAATTAAAATTTTATTGTTATATAAAAAAAATAACTTTGTCACAAACTTGATGTTCAAATACTTTTATTTAATTGAGTTATATGTTTATTAACTACAATTATTAATAATCCAACTATATTCTTTATATTTTAATTTATCGTTTTATTTTAATTCAAAAATAAAACACATAATGTGTAAATTAATTTTCATTAGTATTTTTATGTTAAATAAAAATGTAATAAGATTAGTTCAATGTCATAAAATTATATACGTCATTTTGTTATTTATTTAACTTAATTTTTAAAGTAAAGAGGGAGAAAAAAAATTTATAAGTAAAGAAGGTGAAAAATGATTTCTCACAATAATTTTTCTTTATTACTTAATAATAAAAATAATAAATTTATTTGACATATTTATTACTAAAGTGTTAATTCAAAAAATATACTCATTAGTTTTTTTAAATTTTTTTATAAAAAATAAATGTATTGGACTTATTTGCACATTTTGTAATTATTAGAAATCCACATACAATTTCTTTTAATTAAACTAAGGGTATATTTGTCTTTTTCATTCTATAAGGACCAATTTCGTACCAAAACACATAGGTTAGGGACTTGTTTGCCAAAACATAAACGTTAGGGACCAATTCCACCATAAGACAAAAGTTAGGGACCATTTGTGCCAAAATCTCAAAGGTTTAATGAAATTTTGGATGGATTCCGTTCAAAATGATGATTTGGGCACTACATGGATAGGTAAGAGATGTAATTGCCAAAATTTGAAAAGTAAAGATGATTTGGGCACTGGGTCCATACGTTAGGGATATTTTTGGCCGATTTTCCTATTCATAATTAATAGTTATAAATACATTACTCAATTAAAATAAATAATTCATCAAATTGAATAATGCAACGTAGGATGACTACCGATAATTAGCAACTATAAATAACATTACTCTTTTTTTAAAAGGTAAACAGCAGCGACTTTTATTTCCAATCTTTTTTTCTTGACAATGTTATTCATAATTTTTCATTTATTGTCATCTACTATTCCTACTTACGAATTCTATCTAAATAAAAAAATATGTTAAGTGGTCATGTGTTAATTCACATGATCAACGAAGTAAGGTCACTAATGTCTAAATATTATTTTCTTCGTTCCACAAAGATAGATTCGTTTTTTTGTTTACACAGATTAAAAATTTTCATTTAATGTAATTGGAATTATAAATTTTTCACACATTTTTTCTATTATATCCCTATTTAATATTAGTCATTCATGAATCTAATAAATTTAAATGTTTATTTTGGGTTGATAACAATATAAATTAAATAAGAGTATATTAGAAAAATGAAAAATTTAATACATCATCTATAAAGTAAGTGACCTAAAATTTGGGACAGATAAATAAGGAAAACGAGTCTATCTTTATGGGACAGATGAAGATGTATTTAAATCGAATAAATAGTAACTATCATTTCCAACCTTCATCCAAATTTTGTCTCATTAAATTTTTTTTAGTAATGTTTAAATAAGGCAACATTTTGATATTCTAAAATCTAGACAATTGTCAATCACTTGTCTAATATCCACGTGACACAGTGTTTTATAGTTCACATGGAGGAGACCCTTACACGTGTTGTTAATAGTCATTGAAAAGGAAGTTTTGTGAATGAGGCTATAATTATGGAAGACTAATTTGACCTTGTAGCTCTTATTCTACCTAATA
This sequence comes from Forsythia viridissima, assembly GCA_030279155.1. Lineage (NCBI taxonomy): Eukaryota > Viridiplantae > Streptophyta > Magnoliopsida > Lamiales > Oleaceae > Forsythia > Forsythia viridissima. The sequence goes on from CM059033.1 coordinate 3,946,487, forward strand.
AATATGTTATTCTCGATAGAATACAAATTTGAATTTTGACTCTTTATACACTTTCTGTTATATAAGTTTTCAACATTATTACATTTTTTACAAGGAAAATGTAAAAGGTTGAGGTCAAAGGTTAGTCGAATTTGTGGTAAACAATAGAAAAAATAAAACAAAAAAACAAATATTAGAGGAGAAACAACAGGTTGTTTGCCTGTTTTTACGGGTTCTAAGTTTTGTATTTTTTTGCATGAACTCTAATTGGTTTCTAGATGAATTCTCAGTTCTTCACGTTCTGTTTTGACAACATTACTTTTTTTTTTTAATAATAAATGGTTTTATATATTTAGAAAATATGTTATTAAATTTATAAACTTCTGATATCGTAAAAGATTGTTTCAAGGAGTCGTGAATGAATAAAATATTTCATTACTTTTTATTGTAAAAAATTAAAAAAAAAAATTCCAAGTTAAATATTGACCCTTTTCAGATAATAAAGGGTTGGATTAATTTATAATTTATATTATGCATTAATAATATTTGATATCTTAATTCCAAATCAAAGCAAATCTTGTATATATGGCTTTTATATTTCTTATTATCGATTATTTCCATTTGAAATATAAAGAACTTAGATTGCCCTCAGACACTTCTCATTGAATATACTTCGACTTATTAATATTGTAAAGGGATATTTGCATCGGGATCCCGTGAACTTTTGAAGTTTGACACTTAACCACAACGAATGATACCTTTTGCGCGAAGAATAATGCTATTTGCAATCTTCACTATCGGTAGTCATCATACATGTCATTACTCAATTGGTTGAATTATTTACTCTAATTAAGTAATGTATTTATAGCCATTAATTATGAATAATTCATCTAATTGAGTAATGACACATATGGAAAATAAAAATTACATTTAGAACTAAACATAAATCTAACAAATCTAAGCCAATTGAAATTCCAAAGTTATCTAAATAATTCAAATTATTTCTACGTCTCATCTGTATAAATGTAGATACTAGATAATAGGCAAAGAAAATGAATGAATTCCTAGCAAAAAGGACTTCAATGTCAAAATCTAAAGATCGAAGGTTGAGGGTGAATGTTGTAATTTTAGGGAGGTTCTATGCAAATATCCATTGTGTGTGTGTGTGTGTGTTTTAAAGTGAACTTTTGAGTTTAATTGTAATATTAACGTAGGCTTGATATGTGGTTAAAGGTTAATCATAATGAATAAAATTTGTTTTATTCTGTTTGGGTGAAATTGATGTTCGTGCACAATTTTATTTGGATAACAATTTAAGCTAAAAATGAAAAGATATTTTGTACTCGGAAAGAAGAGGACATAAACTTTTATTCAATTAAGGATTCATTCATTTTTTTTAAAAAATAAACGCACCATCGATAATATAGAATAAATCTATTTTTGAATATCTATATTCTAAGATAATCGAAGTCACCACCCACCCTCTGCCATTGTCCTCCACCACCACCCTCCGCCGCAGCGCCGCTCTACCCAATTTTTTCTTATTTAGTTTTCTTATTTACTTTTTTTTTTTGTTTAATTAAAAATAACAGTAGATTTATCTTTTTTACGAAAATTTGACTTTTTAATAGTAACTTTTACATGCTCATACCTATCTAAAAAAAGGGGTTGTAAATGTTAACCAAACTCCCCCCTCCCAAAAAAAAAAAAAAATACAGTAAATTTTTTTATTGTTTCATAGGAAAACCCTAAAAACCAAAATATTTTGACTCCAGGCAAGTCTCAGCCCGGTTCCAGCACGTCTCCTGGATTTTTCTAGATCCAGTCGGTTGGTCAAGCCAATCTAGTATACACCTTTTACACTTTTTGCATGTTTGTACCAAATTACTTTTGAGCTATTATTATAAACAATGAATTACATAATTTGTGCACTTAATGTTTAGTGCAGATACATCAATAAGGGCACATATATGTTGCTCGAGTCGGACTGGAGATACATTCTCTCATCAATAAACAAGTTTATAGATGTTATTTATTTATATTTTTTAAATTGCAAATCAATAATGTGATTTTTCAATAATTTACTCCATTATAGATTTCTTGTATTACCCGGAAATAGCTACAAGTCTACAGTATTATTATATATATATATCAGCCAGCATTTGCTGTAACATTATAATGACAAGATCATTAATTTTATGTGGTGAATTATTAAAGCTATTTATTTATTTTGTTAAGCGTTCATTTCAATGCATTAAATAAAAAATTGAAAAGGGAGATTCCCATTATTCATATTGTGGGACTTTCTTGATGTTCTTTTACAACTCCAAAAGGCTGTTAACAATATATTAGTAGTTATAAAGACTTTACTAATAGTACCTATAAATTCAATCAATTTAAAATGTTTTATTAGTATTGATTGCAAGTTGCGAAGCGATTCATAGTCCTCATATACATCTAGAACAAATATGTCATCACTAATAGAATTCACAAGTATAAAAAGAGTTGAATAGTGCCTTAGACTCTGTCAAAATAGAACAAAAACAAGATAACGTTATATTTTGTTTATAATATTGTAGAGCAAGAATTAATTTTTTTTTCCTTAATAATGACCAGAATTGTTCAATATAACTTACTAAATATGCCATAAAATCACGTAAACTGAGCTTATTTGTTCAAATAAATTCTGCTTCAAATCATTAAAAAAGGAGCGGCAAGTCTTTGAGCCACATGCAGCCATTGTTGCCAGGGAGGAAGTGAGCAAAAGTATTAATGTAATCACAACTAGGACTAAAAGTATCTAAACTAAAGAAAAATAGAATAGGCACCAAAGAATTGAATGTCCAACTTAGTGTGTCTATGTGTGTGTGAAGGTAGTTACCATAATCTAAAGTATCTATAATAAATATAACCTGTTGAAAATTTCAATCCATGACTAAAAAGGTGTTATAATATATATGATTTTTATTCCATAAACAATTATCAATCTCAGTAATGAAATTTTCAAGCAGCAATTATAATCTGAACTTCTTTTCTGATCACTGAAGGGGTTTTCCAGCCACGACTAGTCTCCAATATGCCCACCACGGAGGATGGAAGAGCAGCTTATACAGATGTGAACTAGCCATATGGGCACATTGGCTAGAGGTGTCACAACCTGACGTCAACTGAGCCGTGCAGTCGGCTCGGCCAGTTTGCCTCTATAGCTGGGTCATGTCAACCCCACTGAATGCTGTAAAAGGTCAATTTTTGAAGGCCTAATATGAATCGGGGAATGCAGAGCTCAAATACCCAACACACCAAAAAAAAAAAAAAAAAAAAAAAAGGACTTAAACTCAACACGATCCAATTTACACATGCACGTTTGTTTGGAAACATGTGATGTGATCGGACATAGGCATTTGGGTTAAAGAGCAATTATTAATGTTCAGTCATCGAGTTGGACCGGTCTTGGTCCAATTTCCAGAGCAAAATTAGGCACAGATATGTCAGATGAGTACACATAACAGAGAGAAATCTGCCTTTTATTTTTTACTATATATTTACTCTTTGGTTTCAGGGTTCCTCTCCCAATGCCTATTTCCCTGAGTTCTTTCTGACCAACTTTGGCTTCTCTTATTATAGACAAAAATTGTATAATACTTTAATTCACTGTAATTAAAATTTTAATACACAATCTTGCAACACAAAAAACAAAAAGGAGTAGCCTCTATTAAACTAAGAACATTATAGTATTACACCATTTACTCTGCAACTACTTTTAAAACATTTATTCAATATTTTACGTTCAAACCTCATGGATCCAACCCACAAATTAGATTCTCCTGTCTGTAAAGCTTGTTCATGAGAGAGAGATGGTTTCTCTGGAACAGCAGCAAAGGAGGGTCAAACTTTTCTTCTTTGCTCCAGGTAAAACATTGATCCAGGTAAAATGAATTGTTTTGGGTAAATGTTTTTTACCCCTTGGCCTTTAGTTTGTCAATGATGGGTTCAAATAATATATGGTACTTTTGCTTCTCTTATCATAATGATGGATCAAAGAAATAAGCTTTCTTGTTTGAAATATAGTTTTGTATCTATGTTTTGATTTATTCTTTTTTCTGCACTCATTGTCTGTACAGTAAAATCTCAGGTCTGAATCTGACTCTGGGAGGCCCACAATGGAAGAAGATGAGGCATGAATTCACATGTGAGATCTCCTTGTGCTGTTCAAACGTCTTAACTGTTGCATTCATCTTCTCAAGAGTACTCAGTGTCAGCCACATACAAATTAGAGCAAGAATCCAAAAGGAAGGCCAGTTTTTCTGATGCCAATGGTGGTCAACTTGGTTCTTTTTTATGCTACTCAAAACATGGTGTGGAGACTTCATCTATCTCAGAATGAAAGCATAAAACTGGTTTTAGACATTTAACCTGGTAAGACGTAACAATTGATACACGGTATTAAACATTACATAAAGGTTAAGCCTTTACCTGTGTTCCTTGCCACTCTTGAGACTTTACAATCACCAAACCAAGTTTTGGGGTTTCCTTATTCGTCCGTCGAATATGGATGAAGAAGCAATGCTGTCAGCAGAACCTCCTAAAGAGATCCCAACCATTGATGCCAAGTCCCTCACCATCAAGATAGCAAATTCATGCAAACAAAATGGTAAAGAAATTCGAGCTAACATTGTCCCCTCGACTCCAGATTCACTGTCAAAGAACTCGGTAGAAAATTCTGTAGCATCGTCTCCATATAACTCTCCACTCATCTCCCCTCCATCCTCTGCATTTGTTTCAGCATTACAATCACCTTACATTTCTCCGAGGGCCACTGTAGTCACAAGTTCAAACCCAACCCAAGAAAGTCCCAGTACACTCACTCACCTGTCTCCTCCGGTGTCATACTGTGGATCACAGTCAGATGACATCCCAAGTACTTCCTACACACCGCCTCCCGAAAAATACGACTATTCTGATGACCCCGCCAACACAAAGTTCAAAATTGTGACTTGTGTTCCAGTTTCAGGTCCAGACACGGCTCCTCGTATTTCATTTTCATTTCCTGTTCCTCGAATTTCCTTTGCAAGAGGATCTGTTTCGCCTGCATCCAATGCCAAACTTAGGAGCTGTGATGTGTACATAGGCTTTCACGGTCAGAACCCGAATTTGATACGGTTCTGTAAGTGGCTTAAATCAGAGCTCGAGGATCAGGGTATTGCTTGCTTTGTTGCAGACAGAGCAAAGTATGCGGATAATCAGAGCCATGAGATTGCTGACAGGGTTATTTGCTCTGTGACCTTCGGAGTGGTGGTTGTCACCAGTTATAGCCTTCTTAACCATCTAAGTTTGGAGGAGATCAGATTCTTTGCACAAAAGAAGAACTTAATTCCTTTGTTCTTCGACACTGAAGCCAATGAAATTGTGAGCCTTTTCAACCCGCATTCTGATAATAAGGAATGTAGAGAAGTGCTGGATGGACTAATGAGGTCTCATGAATTCAGACTGGAAGCAAATGAGGGTAACTGGAGAAATTGCGTGTCAAAAGCTGCTGGGATATTAAGGGCAAAGCTCGGAAGGAAAAGCATGGCTGAGAAGGAAGTAGAAGGTTTTGAGGAGTTGCCATTTCCAAGAAACAAATGCTTTGTTGGGAGGGAAAAAGAAATTATGGAAGTCGAGACTACATTCTTTGGATATGGGGATTACTTGGAGCAAGAATGTACCATGCCAACTATTAAAGGAGGTACGCCAGGGCAATCTGAAGGTCTAGCGGACGAGGAATGCGAGGTTGACACAGTTAGAGGAGGCAAATACATAAATTTGGAGGTTGGCAGGTGCAAGGAGCCAACTTTGGAGGCTTGGGCTGAATCAGTTATTGGAAGAAATTCACAGAAAAGACCTAAATACAGAAAGTCTAGGAGTGGAAAAAACAAGAGCTTCGGCAGCAGCGTCGTGTGCATAAATGGATCACCAGGCGTTGGAAAGACAGAGCTTGCTTTGGAATTTGCATACAGGTACTCCCACAGATACAAGATGGTTTTGTGGGTTGGTGGTGAAACTCGGTATTTCAGGCAAAATATACTAAACATATCGCTCAATATGGGGTTGGACGTGAGTGCAGATGCAGAGAAGGAAAGAGGGAGGATCCGGAGCTTTGACGAACAAGAATCTGAAGCATTCAAGAGAGTTAAAAGGGAGCTGTTTCGGGACATGCCTTATTTACTGATTATCGATAATCTAGAGACTGAGAGGGAATGGTGGGAAGGGAAAGATCTGCACGACTTAATACCAAGGAACACAGGAGGCACACATGTGATTATCACAACAAGGCTCCCCAGAGTAATGAACTTCGAAACAATTCAACTTCAGCCATTGCCATTTTCTGATGCAATGACATTGATAAGAGGAAGACGGAAAAAGGAGTATTCAGCTGCAGAACTAGAATTCCTTGGGAAGTTTGATGAGAAATTGGGGAGGTCAAGTTTCGGGTTGTGTGTGATCGGTTCGCTGCTTTCTGAACTTTCAATTACTCCATCGGCTCTGTTTGAGGCCGTGAACAATGTCCAATATGAAGAAGCTACTGGCTGCTCCATTGCAGATCAACAATTTTGTAGAACAAACACTTTTCTAATGAAAGTCCTGTCCTTTTGTGCTGTTGTGTTGCAGCAAACAAATGGGGGGAGGAATCTCCTTGCCTCGAGAATGCTTCAGGTTGGAGCATGGTTTGCCCCAGCTCCGATTCCAGCAAATTTACTGGCCACGGCAGCAAATTATATACCTTCCACTAGAAACAAATTGAGAGAGTGGACTAAGTGCTTGAAACTCACTTTCTGTTGTTGCTCAGGTTGTTTAGCAAGTCAAACATGGAAGAGTGAAGAGGATTCAGCACTTCTATTAGTTAAACTCGGTTTGGCACGGGTAGCCAATAAACAGCTCGGATGCTGGATACAGTTACACAACATCACTCAAACATTTGCAAAAAGGAAAGACGGTTCAGTTGCTGCCAAGGCAACTGTTCAAGGCGTAAGGAAAATTGGAAATCCACTGGCAAATTCAGACCACCTGTGGGCTTCAGCTTTCCTTGTCTTCGGCTTTAAATCCGAACCCCCAACTGTCCAGCTGAAGGCATTTGACATGGTTGCCTTTATCAAGAAAACAACTCTCCCTCTAGCAATAAGCGCCTTCACAACATTCTCAAGATGCAACTCGGCCTTAGAACTCCTGAAGGTCTGTACAAATGTGCTCGAAGAAGTCGAGAAGTCATTTGTGTCTCAGATACAAGATTGGTGCCATGGTTCTCTTTGCTGGAAAAAGGCACTGCATTCGAATCAGAGAGTGGATGAGTATGTGTGGCAGGAAGTGACATTGCTGAAAGCTACACTGCTCGAGACGAGAGCAAAATTACTGCTGAGAGGTGGCCATTTCGACAGTGGTGAAGAGCTGTGCAGAACTTGCATCAGTATCAGGACAGTGATGCTAGGCCACAACCATGCTCAAACGTTAGCTGCTCAAGAAACATTAGCCAAGTTAGTAAGAATGAGGAGCAAGATATGATGTTGTATCTTGAAATATAGCAGTCTTTTATACACGGCTGGGCTCGATTTTGTTCACATTGTAGTCATGCTGCCATTCACTAGTTAGCTTATATAAAAGCCATCAATTCATTATACTCTCTCAGAATCATGGGATCATCAGATTAAAATTATTTTCTCGATTGACATGCTTATAAAAATTTACTGTTAGGTAAAGCAAAAGCGACGTTGAATAATAGAATTAACAAAGGAGAAGCTAAAATATCCATTTTCTAGTTCACATATTAACAAACACTGCTAAGAATCAACAAGAAATAACCATAACACCCAATACCAAACCAAGAAATAAATTCAATCTTCCAAAAATGCGTTCTTCCCCTCACCGTAAATCTAAAAGCGACTGCAAAAATGACATGGCATTCAAAAATTAACGGGCAAATAAAAAATAATTGAATTCTGTTGATTAGTTACCACGGTGGAGTAAATGAAACTCCTGGCTTTATGTACCACCCGCTAGAAACCGCGTCGTATCAATCAAAATACCCTTCCGGATTTCTCAAAACTCCATGACTGACCGTACCAAGAGTCTTCCAATGTTAATCGACAGAAAATTCCAATTGCAGCGGTAGGTTTTGATGGCGATGAAACACAGTAAAAAATAAAACACTTTTCTTCTTCGTACTGTGAGATAATATAAATCAATGATCAGTTAACACATAAAATTTGACTGGAAATGAGCATAATATTTTCAGCTACGAAAAAATTGAAATTAATCGGAATACAGAATTCCGGGAAGATTTCGCAATAATGAACGAAAATACCTTTTCCAAAGGTACTACCGACCCCTCAAACTTCAAACTCTAGTTCGTCTTTCTCTAATTGATTTAAAACTCAACTTCTTACGCAACAAATAAGAATAATGCAAGTCTTCAATTTATTATGGGCACATTGACATGTGCTAATCATCATTAACGATATTCATCTTTAATTACGACTGATCTATATAATAGTGAAATCATGATCATCACTAGAGATATATAACATTAATTAACAAATAATTGGGATTGCATATACAATTTTTATCTCCCTTTTGTTTCACAATTCAATGTTGTGACTATTGCCACGTTCACTAATAAAGTTAATTAGCACAAAACGTCAATATTTTGAAGTAATTATGTAAATCGTTCTTATTTTTGAAATTTTAATATTTTCACCCTCACCAATATCATTTTTTGTGCAGAACGTCTTTTCTATCCAATATCATCCATTTTCTGTCGTTATCTCATTCCCATAACACGATTCGTAACACCAATTACGAGTATTTCTGTCTACCTAAATCATACTGTTCAAACCAAAGAACAAAAGTACTTTCCCATAGAACCTTACGCAACCCCAACTCCATCTTCCTCGATTCGAATTTCATATCTTTTCCCTACTCAAACTCTCGTATAATTCACTTGTATTTCATATTGATTTCTTCACTTTCATTAGTTATCATCTTCGAAACCATATTCTTTTTCTCTTCAATTTTGTTACAAAACCATTCTCCTTTTTCTCCAATGGATTTCTGTTATATTTCTTGCCAGAAAACCAAAAAGAGTTAAAGAAAAGAACCATTTTCTCAATAATTTGTATAGCTAAGGCCACCTTTTACAGTAAGCACAAACCAATCCCTTTACCTTCAAACAGTCAGATTCTTGAAATCCATTCGAATTTTCTTGAGGTTTTTTGTTTTCAAGAAATGGTACTCAGTTTGTTTGAATGAAAAAAACTATTCACTTTTTAGCATTTAAATCATTTTATACCATATTCTTGAAACCATTTGCATTTTTATTTAAAGGTATGAATGTTTTCCACAACAACATTTACACATCAAAATTGGTACATATCAGTACCAATGAAGCAAATTCCAACACTGCATTCTATACCACTGAATCATGCTTCTAATTTAGGCAATATTACAACACGATTCTTAGATGAGAATCCACATCAACATAAGCCCACAAACAAAACTGAAAAACTAGCTCTGAAAATAGCACGTCCTCTTCTCTAGTTTACGATTACTAACTCGACGACGTTGACATGTGAAGAATCTTCTGCCAGGATTTGCTTGCGTCCACGAAGTCTTCATCTCAATATGGATTCCACATCTGCACAATCAATTTGTCATTACTCTTGCTGAAAAATGATATGATTTTCTCCTATTTTATATATAAATTTCCACAACCGTTAAAGACTATGAACAGTAAGGCGAGAGGATGAGCGAAAGATGTAGGTGGACAGAAATACCCTTAATTGGTTTTACAAATTGTGTTAAGCAAATGAGATAACGGCAGGAAATGGATGACATTGGACGGAAATGACGTTTTGCGCAAAAAATGGTATAGGTGGGGATGAAAATGTCAAAATTTCAAAGATAGGGACGATTTGTAAAATAACTTCAAAAGATATGAACGTTTTGTGCTAATTACCTGTCTAATAAATATAAAACAAAAGATGAGGCTAACAAAAAAAAAATTGTATATGCACATTGAAAAATTACATAAGTATAAATTTTTTTTTTCTAAAAGAATTGTTCTAATAACGATTGTAGGGGTTTTTTTTCCGGTATAAAAAGAAAAAAGTACTTAAACATCCGTGTGTCACTACGTCTTCAATTTCTCCTTTCACAAAATCACCTCCTCTAAAATTTGCTTACCGCTTCAATTCATCTCCTTGAATTGATCATCTCCAAAATCTGCTCACCTCCTCAATTAATCATCTCCCTCAACATCATCTCCAAAATATGTTTACTGTCTCAATTCATCATAATAATAGAGCATACGGTCAGTTTTCACCGCAAGAAAGCGGTAGTATAGTTAAAAAGGTAATGAACCATCCAAAATGAGCAAAATGAGTAATGCTACTGAACAAACATCTATGTGGTAGTCCAATGAAGTTGAGATTGTATTTTTATTCATTAAATATGGCAGTGCCTTCACTGCTGTTGTTCATCACTACTGCAGCTGAATATTATTATTTGTCTAAAATTGTACTAAAGTCGCAAGTTTAACCAAAAAATAAAAATAAAAAATAATCGTTACAATAGTTATATTACCAATTTCAGTGCTATTTGCTTCAATTTATGCACTAACAAAAATGCAAGCCTTGCTGAAGAAAATAACAGGCCAAGCAATCGGGTTTACGTCCTCTCCCCGATCTGTCAGTCCAGTTTTCTTGCATGGATCAATCGGTGTGTCCTTTTCAAACATCAGTAAATTCAAATATGTAATAAAAACATTATTTAGAATAAATCGTTCGTCTAGATGAATCTTTAAAGCCGAACTCCACTTGAAAGATTTATTACAAAGAAAAAAAATTACACATTAAATAATAACTTAAACTCCACAAACAATTGATTAATATTGTTGTCCTTAAAACCCGATGGAACTTAAAATCAACGATTGAGTAATGTTCCTTCCTTGAAGCACGCGTAATCTGCACACTCAAACACACTGGTAAGCAAAATTGAGAGTTTTTTTTCACTAACTTCCTTTGCTGCATTTCTTGATCTATATATTGCGAGAATTTGATTTGGAACGTGGGTTTTGTGTCATTTCACGTGTTTGGTAGGTCCACATGTCCTTCGTGCAAGTAGTATAGTCATACACATATGTGTCCATCTTTTGCTTGTCCAAGTCATTATTCATTTCCTTGTTACACACATTGTTTCGACACGCTAGCAAACTATCATGATAATTGTCACATCTCCCGACTGCTTAGCTAATGGACCAGACAAAGGCTAAGTACTTCCTAGATGTCAATATTCAAATGGTCCCAACTGAAGTTGAGTTGGCTACAATGATAACTCATGTGGGGTGATATCCACATCGTTATACTTCATGATAATGATACAATCATCAATTTTTAAAATAATTGAAAAAATAATGACTTCTCGATGTGCTTTAAATATTTAATTTATTCATTAGAAAATGTACAGAAATAGTAATTTAACCGGCTTATTACAACTAGATATGGTAATTAACCTGCTTAACACCATAGTTGATGCAGTCCAACACATAAAGACAAAGACGGGTGAGGCTTGATTCAATTTTTACTATTTTTATATAATAGAGCTATTTATTAATTACGATCTAAACAATATTTTATCTAATTTGAGTCTAATTTATATTTTGTTAGGAGTTAAGGGACGTTTCAATAATTATTGTTACAGACTTTTGGATAAGCATGTGGATTTGATTCTTAAATTGCTTTTTTGATAATTATTTTCATACTACATTTTTTATTATCTCTGATCACGATTTTTGTCCAAATATTCTAATAATGTGCATTGCAATAATAGACAAATATTTTGTCAAACTTTTGTATTTATTATTTATTTTGCTTATTTAAAAATAAGAGACACAAAAAAAAAATCTTTTTACGCCATCCTAATTAACATTTTGGACATAAATCATCATCAAAGACGGATAAAATGTACAAATTAATAAGTTAATAATAAGAATGCGATAAAAATAATTTGGGATATAAATCAAATTCATAATATCATCGTACCATCTCATGCAGAATTACCAAACATAATTTTTTTTTTTTTATTTTATAATAGAAGTAGTTGGGTGGAGGAAGACGATGAAGTGAAAGACAAAGAATGGCCCACATTGTAGCAATAAGTCTTCTGAACATTTATTAAGCTGTCGAGCTTTTTACCAAACAAACGAAATATCATATCACATTATGTTCTTCAATCTTCATTTCGTCATAGAATTTAACTCCAAAAGGCTGGACCCATTCATTTCATTATCTAAATTCAAATACCAAGAATTGGTGGCAATTTAACGGCCATATTTTCCTTTGTCTTGTTCGAATCTTTTCCACAACTCTCTAAGGCTCCCAATGGATCGTTTCTTTTTCGTTACTTTATTTACTTTATACACGTTCTGAAATACGGGGTAAATATACCATTTAGTGCTTGCTAATAGAATGCATACATATGCAGCGCATCACTAAAGATACACAATCCGAATAGAAAAAGATGAAGATGTTACGAAAGCCATAATCTCTCAAGAGTAATATACAAATTGAATGAAACCAAAAACAAGCAAAAACACAGATTATAGCGAGAGTTATGTCCAGGTTTTCATATAATGAAGAAGAAGAATACAAGTTTTCTAAAGCCTCTCACAACCACCAACCAGCCCCAGAATCATTCCTTATAACCCTGTAAAAAAGAAATTTCGTTACGATTCGATTAGGCTATGCACACAAAATCCCAGCAATGGATTCTCTCTCCTGTCTATTTACGATTGCTTCTGCATGCGTAACATATGTTTTGATTTCTGGGAAGGTTAAAAGTCAGTTTGCCTGCAGACTGATCAGGCATATTCCAGCATAAAATATGGATATTTTTTCTGAAATCAACTATATAAAGCTAGCAGCACAAGTGTATGTGACAATATTTCCAATGCTAAAAGAAGTGTATCAAGAGACCATATACGCATGGTAATCTTTGTTTTGTGCCGTTATCTAACGAAACCAGTAAAGCAGTTAAGTACCTGTTATCCATTACAATGACAAGCTCAAGAATGACTCAAACTCCCATTTTGCAACTTCTAGTTGCCATCTTCTTGATACTTTATGAGTTGAGCTTGCTTATGTAATTTTCGTTGGACTGAAGTAGATGGCATACACTATGCAGGTCAAAACATTAAAACAAAACATAGAGAAAGAAGCACATTTCTGCATAAAATAAGACTCATCTACGCATTAATGATCTAGCAGCTCTACTTCCATCAATTACGAGGGGGAGGGGGGTTCATAAAATTAGGGGAACTAAAAAGAACGAAAAAAGTTCTCTGGATAACTCGTTATTCGAAGATTTCTTATACATCAGCCTCCAGGAAGCTTCTGGTGTTGCCTAGAAGCATCAAACTGGCTTTAAATCTACCAACTTTTCAGCACTTTATACAGAAAAAGTAACACTATAAAACTCATCTGCTCGACCTTCAATGGTTCTCCAGTTCTCCTTAAACAAACTGCATAATTTTTGTTGTCATTTTGAGCCGTCCTATCATCAACCATTCTGGAAGTCAGTTGGCGAGAAAAATCAAGTGATTGGCTCAAAATTTGATGCAAAGCCGATTTACTTTCCATGTCATGAAAGACTCGGCCAAGTATAAGTTGTCTGTCATGAAAAGCCTGGAGAATAATACAATTCAGATTTCAGGTGACATGTGGAGGATGATGGAGCTGTTAAAGAATACGGATCCATTACGCTTGACCCTTCTGGAGTACAATTCTATTTAACAGGATTGGTTTTTATTCCCTTAGGATGTGGCGCCTGACAACTTGCATTGAGAACCAGTGGTGATTCACTACAGATAGAATACCCCCGTGATTGATAACTATAGAAAGGGTTCACGTGCCTCGAGTCATATCCTATGTTCATTGATGCCGAAATCCCAACTGTCGATGCCCTACCTTTCATATTTTCTTTGCCATGTGTTGTTTTAATGTCTAAATCAGCTTTGCTAACTGGCGTATCATCAATAACAATTATTTCATTAATGTTATAGCCAGAAGGATTTCGAACTTTATCAGTATCATATGTTATTGGAACACCCAGTCTGTTCTTGGATCCTTGTTGTTCAGCAGATAAGTTGCAGCTGCCTATGTATTCATGGCACTCCGAGGACCTGAAACTCCCACCAAAACTCTTACATGAAAGTAAGACTGGTGGTGGATGAGGGGACGACTGTGGTGTCCTAACAGTACTATGAATTTTGAAACCACCCGACAACCCAACATCAAAGTGCGGTGACGAGGTATGATTTTGAGCATGGTCAAAGAGGAGGGGATCTTTAGAAACCATATGATGAAAGGAATGATGATCCTCCTTTTGAAACTTTCCAGGAGAGACACCATTATCAACATAAAACTGCGGCTTTGCAAGGACATTTGTGATACTTGACTGGGCTGTAACATCTTCATCTTTCTTTACCACCATTAAGTTCTTTCCCATCAGTCTGAGAATAGGATTAGAAGTACCTGGACTAGCAGATTCAAAATCACCATGACTAGATAACTTAACCTCAGAATCGATCGAAACTTTCATAGGAATCAACCCCGTGGGTGAGTTTGCAACATCTGCTTCAGCTATTGTGCTCGGCTCTGTCACAGAGAGCTTTTCTGACCTAAAGTTAGAACTGTCATATATTCTCTTCGGATCAGCAACCATCTGCTTTTCATCAGCAGGAAGTGATAGTGAAGCCAGAGTTCGTTGCCAAAGTTCCGAGTCTTGATAATTCAAAGCAACAGATTGTGAGGCTCCTTCCTTCCTAGAGCAACAACATCGCTGACCGATCTTGAATCTGAGAGAACCCATTTCAGGAAACATCACATCAACCTTGGAGCCATCCAGGTTGAGCTTTCCCTCTCCTGCATTTGCTGTCGGCTTAAAGGGCGACACTCCCACAACAGGATCGATGCTAGCTCCTGAGAAGCCAGATTTAAACTCGTTTCCTACTGGAGATCCCACAGGCAATTTTTCCAAGGATATTGAATCAGATCTTGGAGCAACGGAGTTTGAGAATTTTGATGTAGCAGAAATAGGAGAATATGAAGAATCCATATCAACTAATTCATGATCATCTTCTGAAGATTGAACCCTGCAGGTTGTTAATGATGAATTTCCTTGAAGATCTTCAGAACCCATACGCCCAGGACTTGGCAAAAAGGATCCTGGTGGTCCAGGTATAGGTATCGGATCAACACCGACAAAGTATTTTCCTCGCTCTTCATCAATGTCAAATTCTGCCACCATGTGATCGTCTGCACAAAACATCTTATGTTCACCATCCAATACTGGCTCGGCTGGATAATGTTCCTTGTATGCTTCAATATAGTGTTGCGAGACAAGTTGAACATCAGGATCAGCATCCTCTGAGAGCCTAGGATCCATAGAATTGCTAAGAACCATAGAAAGTTCCCCATTAGCCATTTCAGAAGCTGGTTCACTGACAATGTCCTCCCGAATTGCAACCTCTTTTCCGACAGAGTCCATGGAATCATGAAGATTAGATTCAGGTGATGGCTGTGAGCTCCTCAAAGCCATGGCTTCCTCTTTCCTGGAGATCATAAATTCCCTTCTCTTCTTGTGGATTTTCAAAGCCCTTATTCTGTCAACATTTATCCTATCAGAAATCTCTTCCATTTGATCTGCACTTTCACTAAGTTTCTCTACCAAATCATGTTGCGGGTCAAGTGCAAATTGTGATGCTACTGCTTCTTCATCTGATCCTGATCTGTAGTGCACTCGAAGCTTCTTGACGTCCAGCCATTTTCTTTTCATTTTTGTTTTCGATCCAAAAACAGATGTTCCGCTGACTGACAACATATTCTCCCCCGAAGATGAAAACATTTTACTTTCAGATGAGAATGCATGACACGGGTATGGTTTTGGGTTCATAACAGAACTATCAGCATGTTTGGCTGGACTAATGTCAATCTCCACTCTCTTTGTACTTTGAGAAGGTGCATGATATTCAGTAGTGTTTTGAAGATCCATATGACAATCATCAACTGAGAGGCCACCTTTTCTCAATTGCTTCACATTGCACTGAGATAACACCAGATGGTTCTTCTTATAATGAAAGCCTTTAGACTCCAATGACGAACAGCTCGCTCTCTTTCTCAAAGACCACTCCCCATATTCATCATGAGAATCACAAGATAAATTCTCCTTTCTTTTGCTCCTTTCAGGAGGAGAAAGTTGGTTCTCATCAGGCAAGGCCTGAGAATTCAGAAGACTACTTCTCTTCATGAATGGATCACCTGTTGATGGCTGATGACTTTTGGCTCTCAAGTTCTTACGTACGCTTTTGTCTGACTGTTGATTTTCATCCTTGCCATTTATCTTTTTTGGGAGATCACTGCGCTTGGAGCCTACCCATTGTTTTATTATTCCCAAATGATTGAATTTTATCAGATCATGAGCTTTGGGAAGCCGTGCCACGCATCCCTCTTTCCCCATGCTTTGTTGAATGAGAAACTTCATTTCCCGACCATCATTAATCTGATAAAAACCCATGGTTAAAGTTTATTTCGCTGAAACTCACAAACATTTCGACTTTCAAGGCAGAAAGCAGTTTGTAAGTTATTTTAAAGTAGACATAAAAAATACAACTCTAGAAATATTAAAACGATCTGAAGTGGAGATAATTTTCATTACTAGAATATCAAAAATCAAAACTTGACCAGTCACCTAGATATATCAAAAATAGAAAGGTGATTATTAACAAAAAGCCGTTCTACAGATTATAGAAGCATGTTAGATGACTATTTTAAACCACTCCATGATTCAATCTTGTGAGTCGAAGAAACAAATTATGTGGCAGTTGAGAGTTGAGACATATCCCTTCTTTGCAAACAGTAATTCTCTCAACGATGACAAAAGATGAGCTAAACAAATGTTATCAATTCCATAAATGGAAATCACATTCACATATAAAAACAAAACATAAAAGAGGTGAAGTAACATACATTGGAACAGTGATCTGGCCAGGGAAAGCAACTCTTTTGTCCATGGGGAACACATTTCAGAAGCTTATGGTGTTTCTGGACAAGATTTTTCTTCTTCTTCTTATTTAAGAGAGTTTTTCTTTTTTTGTCTCTTTTAACAAGTTTCATAGGTTCAGAATCATCATCATTAATATTGGAGAATGTCTGCAGATCATTGAACTTCGATAAAATCCTAAGCTTTGTGCCATCGGAGTCTATGTAGACTGCACTTTCCTTATTGGTGTCCTCAAGATTAACAGCAGGTGATGTTTTCTTCCCCTCTTCTGCGCAAGTCTCAATATTTTGAGCTGGAAAGCCCAAATTTAATGCCCAGTTTGTTCCATTTCTCCTATCAAGCTCCTCCAGTGTACAATATGAGGCTGTTTCATATATATCAACCATCAATCTTGTCTTCTTTGGTTTTATTCTATGCTTAGTAACCCTAGAATTTGCTGTCCACTTAATTGTTGACTCCCCAGAAAGACACTGATCAATATGGGCATTTAAAGTGGTGTTTGAAGAAGATGAAAATGTCTTGCACACCGGGCACACTTTTGAAGCCATAGTTCCCGATGCCACAGATGCGTTCGTGGCAGGATCTTCGTTAGACCTCGGGTCAATGATGTTGCTCAATTTCACAATTAATCTGCACTCCTTAACCGGGCTTTGGGTTGAGCTTATGATCTTGTTGGATGCCAAAGCGGCAGACTTGGGCTTCGCCACTACGGGTCCTGGCAAATTATTAGTTACTATTGCCAAACACGGCTTCTTTATTGCAAGGACCGAATCTATTTCAGAACAAGACTGACTTGTCGTGGTTGAAGGAAATTCTTTATCTTCTTCAGATCCACTTGAATTTATGTTCTCAAAATCCACGACGAGCTCTTGGTTACATCCAACATTGCACGAAGATACAGACACGAGATGGTCGCTCGACCGGGTAAGCTTCCCATCATAATTGCTTATATTTTCTTTGTCAATTGAAATTCCTTCAACAGAACATTTCTCAATTGATGGATTTCTCACGGAATCAAGAGATTGAAAAGGTGGCAACAAATCTTTAACACCATGCTTCAAACAAAGTTGCAATTTTTTCTGAGAAAATGGCCAATTAGTCTTGATATCATTGCTGCGGGTATCGAAAACGTAGTCCCTGCAGCAAAATTCATGAAATCTTTGAAGGATCAACTTAAGAGTACCCAGAAAACTGAAAATTTTCCCGAACAAAACAACTTAAGAATATGAGGGTTAAGACATCCACCATGAAGAAATAGAAGCTTTTGACAGAAAATTTATCAACAAATACCAATAACATCCAGAATACACAGATAATGGAAGAACCCATTCAGTTTTTTATCACATAAAATGACCAGAAATACATCATCCAAAACATTGGTCAAATTTGACTTTGTAATGGTGGTCGTTAACAATATTGAAACAGTAGCTTCACATAGACATAGAAGGCCAAAACCTGGCAAACAGAACGGAAAAAAAATTAAAAAAGACAGAAGGCCAAAACCTGGCAAACAGAACGGAAAAAAAATTAAAAAAGACAGAAGATGAAGAAATATTCTTTAAGTTTGAGATGTAACTTTAGATCTGACGAGCCACGACAAAACAATCAACAGAAACCCATAAAGAGTTCGAGAATTCAAAGTTTTTTTGTTTGTTACCTTATGGAGAATTTGGTGCTGTTGTCATCAAAGTCTGACTTGAATAGATCTAACTGAAGCTGCTGCCTATCATCAGAAGCCCTTTCATCCCTATTGTCACCGATACTTTTCAGCTGGGAAATTTCACAAGAACATGGTGGATGGTTTTCAATGGATAACATCTGCTAATAGCTTGTTTCTCCCTTCTTGCGCTGTTCAACAAACAGTCACAAGATAAAACTAAATCTCCATTTCTTCATCTATCCATCAATCTGCAAAGAAAAGACAATATCAACATAAGATCAAGAGTCAAGATAACATAAGGGAACTTCTAGGATCCTCAACAACGTTATTTCATGTGCTTGGGACGAGTGAATTTCAAGCATCTAAATATGTTGAAACGTTAAAAGGTGTTCGAGGAAGCATGATTGAGAAGGAAAGAACAAAAACTTGGCAAAGAAAGAAGCCTACAGGCAAGGATCAAACTTCATGAAACGTTATTTTATGTGGGCAAATCAAGAAGAAGTACGTAGATTTCTTGAATACTTTCAAGATGGGAAACAACTAAGAAGTTACGCACTTCAAACACCGTTCAAAGAAGGTAAATGGAGATGGTATCACGGCAAGAAGAGATGGACCAAATTGTACCAAGAAAATAATTAAACTGGGCTCAAATTTTGAAGTTTTGTGAAAGATTTTACATCATAGAGAAAGATCTAAAATCAAATCTTAGGTCGGTCTGTAAACAGTAGACATGAAAACAGCAAAATAGTATAAACGCATAGACAAGAATTGAGGAAAAGACCCAAAAAAAGTCAGTTAAGAAATACCGAAGAATACGCTAAGGATCATGAAATCACAAAAGGCCCTCAGTATTTGAACTCTATCAGTACCTTCCCAGAGGCAGAAAATTTGAAAAGCAAGACGATGCACAACCATGAAAGTAACAAATTAAAAACTGAAAGAAAATCCAAGAAATTTTTATTCCCGAAGGCAGAAGTTGTGAAAGAAAAGACCCTGAAAGATCAAAGAAATCCCATACCATATCAACAAACCTGTTATTTTTGAAACTCTTTTACACAGTGAAAAAATAAGGAGAAAATGAGGGCATCGGAAGTATATCAAGAAAGAGAAAAACAACCAAAAAGAGCACAGGGAGGAAGAAAAAGAGAGAGAGTGTGTGTGTGTGTCTATAGATATGTATGTATAAATGTACGATAGGAAGAGAAACCAGCACCACCCACTCACACATCAAAAGGGGCATCAGGTTCTTCTCTCCACCAAAAAGCAGGTTTGTACCAACATTCACCCTCTCCCCTCGGTGAATATGCGTGAGAGAGGAAGACAAATATTCAAGAATTCTAGAGAGAGAGAGAGAGAGAGAGAGAGAGCATAGTGTTTTCTGTCTTATCCTAAACCTACCCTACAGGGTGGTCTTTTTCGCTATATTTTTATTGAATTCTTTATCTTGATTTTTTCTCCAGCGAATCGTCAGTTTTGGCCCCACCATTTTTGTGAAACTTACAGAAAACTGTAACGCTCCTTCGCCTCTCTATCCACACCACAATAATAATAATAATGTTGACAATGATAACTCACTCCACTTATTCCAAATTAATCTTTATTTTTAGCTTAATTAACCTCTTTAATTACTGACTCTGTGAATAAGAATCTATAATTATATTACTTTGAACTAGTTTTTTTATTAATTACAATGTTTGGTTAGCTTAAAAGTAAAAAGAAAGAGTTAAAAATAGATTCTTATTTGTAATTAAAAATAGATTCTTTAAGCCAACCAAACATTGTAATTAAAGCGGAGGCCTGACCACTAGTGCGCACTAGGTAAACCTGGAGGCTGGCACAAGACCCTCAACCACACCAGCGAGGTAAATCTTCCCCAAGGAGAAGGCGGATGTCTCAAGCGTGGGTTGAACCCTCGTCGAGGCTAACCTGATTTCCCAGGCCATGCCTTTTTGCCAACTACTTACAAAGAAAAACCTAGAACAGAAACAATTTCTGGCTTTTTTGCCTGTTTTAAGGGTGGTTATTGTGAAAAAAGTTTATTTGTCTTACAAAATAAGCAAATTCATTCGTTCTTTTAGACTTATAAGTAAAAAAATTTAATTTTTATTTTGACAGTATGATAGAGATTAGTTTTACAATAAGTAATTTACTTATTTTTAATTTTTAATTAATAAAAATTAATTTCTATTAATTTTATTTATAATTAAATCTTTTAAGTTTTGTCAAACATGCAAATTTCCAATAATAATGCAACAACAATAATGAAAATTAATTCGTAATCCATTAAAATTAGAGTTCATAAAGTTATCTAAAAAAGCTTAACTGAAGTGACTTCTTTATAGTGACTTGTTAACTGTTTTCTAAAAATTAAATGGAGCAAAATTAAATTTTTAACTTCCATGTGAAATTAAGAGACAATAAATTTTTTTATATGTTGCACATTCAGCCTCAACGAAAACTCGTATGCTTTTTATCATAAATAAATAAATAATTTTTTTTTAAAAAATAGAACTTAATAAATGAGTTTGATTACTAGCCAGTTGTTGAAAGTTGAACCAACCAATGTAAGTGATAAAATTATTTTTTAAGTACTTATAAGTTGTGAGTCTTATAAAATATATAGATATTAAGTAAATTGTAAATCATACGAAATGTGAGATTACAAAATGACAGATTACATCACTAAACTAATAGATCACGGGGGCAGGATACGTCACTAGACTAACATAATGTTATAGTGCAAGTACGAATTTTTGTTAAAAAAAAATAGACAACTAATTGCTTGTTTGGCTAAGTTTAGTTGATCAATCAAATATATTTTTTATCTATAAATTTTGTAAGACTTACAATTTATTATGTACTTATTACTTACTTATTTTGTAAGACTTATAATTTATAAACACTTAAAAAATAATTTTAGCACTATAAAACATACACAAATTTGTAACACTAGTATTAACCAAAAGAAGAATAAAAAAGAAATATGAAAGGTTCAGTACTCCTTCATGCTCTTTATGTGTTTTAATTGAGATATACCAGTTCAAGAATGAGCAGGGGATCAGATACAATATAAATAGGGGTAATTAGCACGTTTCGTTCATATCCTTTGGGTCTATTGTGCAAATCATCCATATCGTTTGAATGTTATCATTTAGATCCTTAAATCACCTATTCTTTGCGCAAAACGTCCTTACCGTCTAATTATGTCAACTGAAGCCGTTAAATCAGTGTGTCATCTACAATCTCTCATTATTTGAACGACATTTTCGACAAATGGATCAGATTGAGTCTCTCTATAATGCATGTGCATCGATTTCTCTACCGAAAATGTACCTGAGTTCTTGCTATCATTCTGCTTCTTAATCTTCTGCTTGCGCCTCTAGTTTTGCCATTTCTTACTAAAAATTGAGGCCGCAGCCCATAACCCCCCTCTCAAACTCTTCTTGACCTGTGTATCAAGATCTATATGATCCTTCATTGACTTCAAATTGATAACATTCACAACTTCTTCATCTACAATCTCAACATTATTCTCCTCTAATTCAAGGGAGATTCCAAAATTCTCCAAATGAGTATCTCGAACTAGAATAATTTCATCACCGTCGTCTTCATTGTCCTCGTCAGCATTAAAAGCATAAGCATAAGCAAAATCTTCTATATTTTCGGGTTCTATAAACTCCTCGTCATCATCATTTTCAAGTTCTTCGAGAACGGGTTTATTGACAACAAAAGACTCGGATTGCTTGCTATTCTGAGAATATTGTGGGTGGTTTTGAGAAGAAGAAGATTATTAGAGGTTTTAGACGAGATAATAGTCAACGCCGTAGTGTACGACTGAGGAGAAAGGAGGAGAAGGAACGGTGGAGGTGTCGGAAGGGACGGCATTGAACAATGTGAAAAGTCAAAACAATGAAATAATTTGCGAGCAGAGCTTAAAGGGGTTCTTAAACATTTGGGGAAAAACTGTTGAGTCCTCGGTACCAGTGCCGGCGACGGATCTGCCAGCGAACACATCGTCAAGTCGGCATGATGACTCGCTTTTTGCAACAGCAGGATGGGATTCAAGGTGCCATTTTACATTGCAAACAATCATTCAGTGCCTCCAGAGGTAATTATGTGCCCGTTTGATGATTTGACAAAAATGCCCTTCAAATAATGAGAGATTGCAGATGACGAACTGATTTAATGGATTCGGTTGATAGAATTAGACGATAAGAACGTTTTGCGCAAAAATTGAGTGATTTAAGGACCCAATGCTAAAATTCAAACGATATTGACTATTTGCATAACAGACCCAAATAATAGGGACGAAATGTGCTAATTACCCTATAAACAGAGCATGTGCGATGCTACCGTGCATTGCTTTTCGTGATATAACTAAAATAGATTGTTTTAAAAAATTATCTTTAATATTGTTTGAAAAGAATTTTGCCAAGATGATGTAGGGAAAAACGAAAAACATATATTGTCTAAATTCTAAAGATTCGTCTAAATTTAAATGCTCTATTAGACATGCTGATTTAGTAATTTATTTGATTCTATTTTTATTTTTATAACATTGTATTTTTTTTTATCTCCTTTTCTTTATTTTATTTGTTTTTTTTAGGGAACATAAAAGACATGTGAACAATAGTAATGACTTATAGGAGTCCTGTCATGATCTCCTACCTACAGGTGGGCATGAATCATTGCCCACATGTCAGCATGTGGGCAAGAATTTATTGTCTCCAAGGGACAAGAGATCAATTCCGTGACTTATAGATAGAACTTATTGGAGATCAATTTTAAATTTAAATGTCTATTCATTAGACATCAATGCTGCATAAACTATCTCTCCTTCAATTTGTATGTAACCTAAACTACAATTCATATAATGTATTGTAAATATATTTGATAATTAAATAAGCACACACGTTACAAACTCTAAGACGTGATAAATATTGTAAACTAATATCACTAACGTCTATAGAGCGAATGCAATAATATTATGTTTGACAGTGTTTATAAATATTTATAAGTTGGTCAAACATTATTTTTATCTATATATTTCGTAAGATCCACAATTTTTATCAACTTTTTATCTACACATTTCATAGGACCCACTACTTATAATCTACAAAAATATTTACTAAATATATTCTAAAAAATTCTACCTTCGGGATCAAATTATAATTAAAAGCTATAATCTATCAAATATAAATTTTTTACTAGTTAATATTGCATTTGGATCCAACTCTATCTGAAGTTTCGCTTCAACATTCTCAACTTAGCGTTACCTTTGGCATCTCCCTCTTTGCTGTTAAAGTAAGATCGGACATGATCACCTCCTATGGTGTGACGGGCTGCTTTGTCTCCCCAAACCCTATAGTATGAAAGAAGAAAGAGAAATAAGCAATTGCGTCTAAAATGAGATTGAAAGAAGCCACATGAAACAAGAGGGACCCCACTCGGCAATAAAGTTAATTGAAGAATGATCAATTTAAGGAAAAGAAAGGGACAAAAAATTGCCCTATCATCACACATTTCCAAAATATCGCTCTCAATAATTCATTTTTTTATGTGGACTCCTTTAAGTTTCATATTATTTATTTTAGTCCTTATTTGATTGTGCATTAATTATAATTTAAACTCATTAAAATTGTCAAACGTATTTTTTATTCAAATTTTTTATAAAATTAATAATTTTTTATTTACATTTTATAAAATCTATAATTTACTATTCATTTGATATGTTATATTCTTAAATAAAAACCACAATAGCAATAAAACTTATAAGTTATAATTAGTATAAAGAAAAAAATTAACATTGATAAATAATTAGTTATATTTATTAATACCCGACTCTAACAATTAGAGTTTCTCTGTTGTTATCTGATTAAAAATCTAGAAATCCACGTAATTAATCTAGGTTCAAACCAGCTCGTAATATGAACTCAACAAATTTGATCGTGTTTAATATAAATTAAAGATTTAGTTTAATAGAATTGATTTTTATATATAAAAAAAACTTTTAGAAATTATTAAAGTAAAATTTGATTCTAAAATTATTAAGGCTTGGTTTGGTATTGCTGTGCTTCTAAGAGAATTGGCTTCTACTGTGCAACATAAAGAATTAGTTGTGTGAAGAATTAGATAAGTATTTGGTAAATTCTTATTTCAAAATTGCTATATGTTTTAAAAGCAGCATTTGAGCGTTTGGTAAATAAAAGTGATTTATTGCTATAAGTGTATTAAATTACTAAAAGAGACATTGATTATAATAATGTTATTTTGTATTATTATTATTATTATCACGAGTAGTAAATTCATTTTTTTTAGTCAAATATTTTTTTAACAAGACAATGCATTCACTATTATTATTTAAAAATAAAAATAATAAAAATCTAATTTATAAAAATTACAAAATAAAAGTATAGTCATATAGTGCAAAAATTAATTAAATTTATATTATTTTTTATGATCCAACTTGCATCAATTCGATTTCTTAAATGAGTATTAAATGAATTAGTTTAATTAATTAAGGATAAAATGAGTATTTTAATAATATATAAATAAAAAAGCTAAAAGTAGAATATGAAAAGCTGTCATTTTGCTGCTTCTCAAAATCTGCTATTAGGTGAGTCAGATTATTTTATAATCACTTTTAAAATTTTTGCCAAACGCCTAAATCAACTTCTGATTGTTTGAGAATCAGAAATGGGCTCCAAAATCAACCCCAAACGAGACCTATGTTTTTGTGTTCCTATTGAACTAGTAATCCACTATCATTGGATCAAATCTCATCAGAAGTAAATATAAAAGATTCACACAAGTTACCTTAAATTCACAAAAAATAAAAATTAATTTATTAATATTTAAAACAACACGAAACTTAGCCCATATTTGTTAAAATTTAAATTATAATTTAAATTGATCAAAATAGTCAACAACTTAAATAATTTAAGTTGGTCATAATTTACTATATAATTATTATATATACATTTAATAAGACCAACAACTTATAAATATTTTAAAAATAATTTCAATCTTACCAAATATGCACTAATTCAACCCACGTGTTTTTATCTAACATGCTACCACTTCTAGTTAGAAACAAAAAGCATAGCTCATTTTCTAAAATTAAATTCTAATAGAAAATCACAAAATTATAATAAACAAAAAGCATATGCATCACACATCAAGAATGTTAGTGCTAAAAAGTAGTTGGTGATCAATTTCAAAGCCATTAATTTTAAATGGGCCCCGAAATTCCCTGCATATTTGTATTTCTAAGCTCTATCATGAGAGCATCTTTAAATATCTTTTTAAAAAATCTATATGGTAAATATCTTTTAAAAAATCTAAATGGTAAGAAAAATAAAAGAGATGAGGACATATAGAGTGGAAACATGAAAGAAAAGGAAAAAATAAAATAGATAAGGGATGTAGATGCAAAATAATAATAAAAATGAGTAGAAAATTGTCTAAAAATGGACAGCCTTCTATAATAAATGTTGTCACATGAATTTTGTCTCTTCCACTTCATTGCCACATCAATTGAATATTCAAAATAGAAGACAACATTAAAGATGCTTTGAAGATACCAAAGGTCGACATGAAAATTTACATTTCACCATATGTGCATAAAAGAAAACAATTGAGTATTTATGAGGAAATTATCTTACATATGGAGGTTAGAAAAATGTTTACTATTTATATATGAGTAGCGATATGGTACTTACAATGGGCACAAATTATAGTGTCCACTATTCACGTGATATTGCTACATTAAATACTTTTTAAAAGATTACTTACAACTTTTGAGTTTTTAAAAAAATAACCAATATGATGATATCACGTTAAAAATAGGCACCATAATTAGTATCAACTCTTCATAATATTTAGAAAACTGCTTACTTTTTTATCAAATGTCTAGAATATCCTTGGATCACATTTCCTGCTCCAAATATCCATTTTTTTCTCTTTCTTAATTACAATTTTTTATGAGTTAATATAACACGTTTGTCTGACACCATTCACCTCCATCTCTTCTATTTGCTTTTCTAACAATAATATAAATTAAACTAAAAAAATAAGAACAAAGAAGAATAAACAACAATCAATCTTATTAAGCAAACTGGATAATAAAATAATAGATACAAATCGTAATTATACTAATGCAAATCCTAACCTATATAATTTAAAACACTCTATTATTAATACTAATACAATTCTATCATATATAATATACTACTAGTATAACTCTAACATCCCCCCTCAAACTTACGATGCTACAACAAGAAATAGTGAGAGTTTGCCAAGCAAAAACTGAAAACGATGAACTGGACGAGACTTCGTGAAAAAGTCAGCAAGTTGCAACGATGAAGAGACAAAAGGTAAGGAAATAGTGTCATGCTGAAGATGGTAGTGAATGAGATGATAATTAATCTCAATATGCTTTGTTCGCTCATGGAATACAGAGTTGTATAAAATCTAAATAACACTCTTATTATCACAATACACAGGAGTTGGATAAGAAAGAGGAACACCCATGTCTACAAGTAACCAACGTAACTATACAATCTCAGTGGTAGTGGATGCCATGGAAGGACGAGAAACAATAATCCACTTCTTACTCTTCTATGAGATAAGAGAATCACCCAAAAATAGACAAAAAAACCAGTATTATAGAAAGAAGAGAAAACGGGAGAGAAGAAGCGGAAAAAGGAAAAGAGAAGAGAAGAGAAGATAAAATAAGAAGGTGATAGAAAGTAGAGACCAAAATTCCAAATTAACTTGACCAAATTTCAAATCAACTTGACCAAATTCCAGATTACTGGACAAAATATCAAATACCAAATTCTAGATTAACCGGAAACAAAACCAACCAATTCCCAGGTTACTGGACCAAATTCCAAATTCAAATTAATGGATGCAAATACCAAATACCAAATACCAAATCCCAAATTAACAAAAACAAACAAATTCCATATTGTCACTTTGATGCAAAACCAACCAAATTCCAGAACAGAATAAATGGACAAATTCCAAGTTCCAAATTGATTTGGATATAAATGCCCTAAACAAGCTAAAGGATTCAAGTAATCTAATCAGTTAATACCGAAACACCCCGACGAACCTACAAGAAGACTTTAAAAAACAAAACTTAGCCAAATGACAGTATCTAAAAGAAACAAAAAGAGACTTGGCTGGACGAGTGGCTATTTTTTCAGAAATAATATTTTAATATTATTGAAGTAAGTATATTCATTTTAGCATGAATTTATTATATATTCGATGCTATTTTTCTCGAAAGCCAGACTTTGTTTGCAGGAAAATAAAATACGAAGTTGCGTAGCACAGGTTTATGTGTGAACAGGAGGTTGAAACTTAAAATTTCATCAATTGAACTTCCATTTAGAAAATATATATTATAATACCTTTGAAGTGAGTATGAGCGACTTTTCTTTTTATTTTAATAAATAGATTGATTTTATTCATGAAATTTCAGATCGTGAATCTTACACTACTGAAAGACCATATCACACTACTTTCAAATGAAACAAACGGTACTATTAATGGAGACTCTTGTGGTGAGTTATAAGCATTTCGTAATCGCATGCAAAATTCCAATCTAATCGATTTTTGTTGAATTTTAGTAAATAAACAGCTTTAAATCAAAATGTTTCAGATCATGAATATTATTATCATCGAATATTTCTACAAGTCCGCTTTCAAATAAATAAAAAAATAGTTCATTAAATTGAACTTCCTACGCTGAGTTATGTTGATTTACACAAAGTCGTGAAAAACTGAATTATTGAAAATTTGAAAGTCGAACTGAAATTTTGCAAAATTTTAGAAATTTCTAGATCATGGACCATTGAAAATTATACATTGCCTACCATAAAAAATAACATTATCATTTCTCATAGTTTCACCATTTCATGAGATTTCATGTACCCAAAAAAGCACGTTTGGGCGTGCTTCTTTTTAAAAAAAAAAAATCACATCCTGTAGCTTAAAAGTAGCAGCCTTCTTTAATTCTTTTTAAGCCACATGAGTAAATTTTTAAAAATTTGGCTAAATATATTAAAAAAAGGTTAACTTATAAGTTAGTAAGTTAAAATTACTTTTTATACTGCGAGTAAATTTGTAAATATTTGGCTCATTTTTATAGGTTTAAATTACTTTCAAATGGGCAGCATATCAGTGAGTAAACGAGTGGGGAACGCGTGGTGACCGTTGGACGTCCTTTTTGTGATTTTGTTGACTTGATGGGTCCCACCCACAGACTTCACACAAAATGTAATGCCAATATCTTACGTCACAATACAGGTACGTGTATGGATGTGATTGTATCCACCGCAACCTGACGTGTGTCCCTACTAAAATCTTTGTTTCAAGTTTCAACCCTCACGCCCTCCGTGTTACAGATATTGCAAAATTGCACGCAACTAAGAGATTTTGAGGACAAGAAACTTTAAATATCGAGTAATTCTATATAGTATCAAGGGGTGACATAGTATGGAATTGATCTAACTCCCTAATCTAATTCTCACGGTGGGGAGCATTTATAACTCTCAACAGTGGGAGTTGTAAATGCTCTCCACTGTAGGAGTTAGATCAATTCCGTGATATAGTATTGATACTAGACACTAGTTATGGTATGTATTGTCTATATAATATCACTGTATAGATCATTTTTAAAAAAAATTGTTGACAATTTTTTAAAAATTGACTTAAGTGACGTCAATTTTTAAAAAGTTTTTAACAACTTTTGTAAATTTGTTAAAAAGTGACCTACGTGGTGATACTACATGGACAATAAACACCATAATTAGTGTCCATTGTAGGTGCTATATCATCCTTGTATGGTATCAATGGTTAATACTTAATAATAGTCTAACAACTGTATATAATTGATTAAAATAAAATAGTTATAATTAATTAATAATGAGTGGTGTTATTTATTATTTGTGGTGATTATCACCAGCTTATTCCCCATTAAATGCATCACACAATAAATTAAATTGTCCATGGTCATCTAGATTGATGATAATCACCGCTAAAATTGAATATTTTTATTAATCATAAATTGTAGACAGTTGACTCTATTTCTACATAGACTAGTGCTGTGCAGTACTATATTAAATAACATTATCCTTAAAAATTTGAGCATTGGAAATTTTCGATATTTGGCCGTTGTTAAGTCGGGTCCTAGGTAAAAAGACAATCTAGAAGGAGGTTGAATATGATATTACCAAATTTTAAAATATTACTCAAATACTATATCAGATTGGAGATGTTAACATGGTAGGAATAGATAAAAAGTTGCTATCCGATCTAATACAAATCTTAGTCAGAACACACGGGCGAACTCTATAAAAAAGAGATACTAGAATACAATAGTAAATTGACATTTCACAACTCCATTCAAACGCAGGTGTGAACGTGATGAACACTAGACCGCAATGTAGCAGAAATTCAATTTTCGACAAAACTTTTTTCTAAATGTTCTTGACCAAATTTATCAAAATTCTTAAGGAATAAATGTAGTCTAAATTATATAACAATCTAAACATTGATAAGAACATATAACAATGAATGTAACGTGGTAAACTACAAATGAAAACATCCACGAATCCTATGTCATGAGTAAATAATCCACATTAAAAAAATAGGATATAGTAATTTTTAAAAATTACAAATATTATTGATCACGCTGATCAATAAATAAAACCAAAAGTAAACAAACAGGAAACTAACAATTTCCATGTTTTAGTGTGATTAAATTTATCGGTCTTGATCTTATGTTACTCTACAAAAGCATCTGGATAGCTCATCCACAAATCAGAATAAGAACCACAATCTTATTTTCACGCTGAAGTGTCGTTTGTATAAGTGGATTCCATCCATATCCAAAATTAATGAGAAAAGCGACGGAGGAAAAAGAAAAATGCATCTAGCCTTATTTGACGTGAAAGCATCAATTCTCTAGTGTTCAAATTGTATTTTTTATTTATTTTTTTTCAATTCATGATAAATATATAGAGTCAAATTATGTTTAAAATAAACTAGAAATATGACTCTATATTTTAGTTAAAAAAAAAAAAACATTTAAAAAAAAGGAAGACAAGATTCCGAAAAATTGCACAATCAAAACTTAGCTAAATAAGGAAAGTCCAATTGAATTTGGATTCATTACCTGTTCCCCCACTTTACCTTATGACTCAAAATTCTTTTCTTATAATTTAAAAACACTTATTTTCATCAATTAATTTATTTTAAAAGCATGTTTGGTAGAATTTATTTAAATTTCTCAAACTTATTTTCAATCACATATTTCGAATCCACAATTTTTATTAACTTTTAAACCACAATTAAAAACTTCTTTTGGCTTTAAATATAATCTTTTCTTTCCTTTGTCATTAGTCTTGTTCTCACACTGACTTACGATAGGATTTGACTTGTGAGTATTTTTTTATGTTCATATGAACACAGAAAAGGAGAACAAGAGAAAAACAACAATATTCGTGTCAAATCACCCCCAATATAATTTGTTTGAATTGACCTTCGAGTCCACTTTTGACAAACCCTAATATTTCACAAGTAAGAACTAACAACATACTATTAATCGGTGGTAATGAAGGATGGATGGTGTGGTAGGTGTAATTTTCCAAATATTTATTGAGTAAAAACCATACAAAAGCAAAAGCTAACATGGCTTGTTTTGATCGTTTAGGACTTAATTGCATAAATTCTCAATAAATCTTGTAATGAACCAGACACAATGACCAAAAAAATTTCATTGTGTCCCAACAAACCCTTAGATTTCTTTCATAATCAAGAACTAATACACAGTTGATTAATGGCATTGATGGATTGTGGAAGGTGTAATTTTCCAATTTTTTATTGAGTAAAAAAAGGACCCATACAAATACAATTTAGATAATTGAGTATGACAAACTTTGAAAGGCTGAACTCATTAACCTAATTATTCCACATGGGTTGCCTCTTGACTGAGAAATAATGGTGACATATACTAAAGAATGACTCAAATTAAGGAGTATAATTGAAAAAGTCTATAAGGAAAAAAAGAAAAGAAAAGATAATTGAAATGGTCTATGCTTAAGCTTTTCGACGTAAATACTTGTAGAATTATTTATTTATTTATATCTTTAACGTACTTTTTCAAATTTATTTTTTCGTCAAGGGTCTAACTTCTTTTAAAAATTAAGTAGTGATAAATAAAAATTAGTGGTACCAAATCTAGACCAAGACCACGACCACGACCACGACCACGACCACATGGATTCAATCAAAAGTGGATGATGTTGCTTGTAAGACTTTTTCGTAGATTTGAATGATGTGTATTCTCGAAAAACAATAGCACAAGCTCCAACTTTAGATGGGTTGTATTAACTGTAATGTAAATGAGCGGTAGTAGAGCCTTGTAACATTTAATTCCAACAAGGTATCAATTGGGCACACATTTCTTGATGAATCTATCTTGTCCATTGGCATGAAGCTGTTGTCTTGATAATCTTAGAAAGATCTCGTATCTAAAAAGTTTTTGTACTTCTGAAAAATAATACAATCTCGCATGCTTGAAGTCTGTGTACTTTTCAAAAATAATACACCATATTCTCTGGTAGCCAGCTTGACAAATAGACATCTACTGGAATTTTCTTAGCTACTCTCGATGAGAATTCAATCCAAATTCTTGAATAGAGAGTATAATGGCAAGTCAGAACCAAGTAGAAAGTACCCCAGTTAAGCATGGCAACTGGTGATTGTTCTCCTGAGTTCTTGCCATTTCATGTTCTCCTACCCACCTCTTATTTCATAATACCAAAAAACCTGTTTAGCATATGATCAATGATTACATATAATTGATAAAATTTGTCTTATTCTATTTGGTTCGAGATATACTTTTATTCAGATAACAATTTAAACAAAATATGAAGAGAAGTTTTATCTTCAAAAATAGGAGGACACATTTTTTTAATCCGGATACGAATTCACACAATTTTTTGAAAAAATAAAAAACATACATACATTTTATAATATAGAACAAATCTATTTTTAGGCACTATATCCCAAGACCACCGTGCTCCACCGCTCTACCAAAACTCTTTCAGTTTTTTTTCCGTTTAATTAAGAATAAATGTAGAATTGTCTTTTTCACGAAACACCAACTTTTTAACTATGACTTTTTCCATTCTTATAGCTAGCTGAACTAAACAGGATAATGATAAACCTATTATCTAGATAACTATTATTAGATAACTTTAATTCAAATAAACAGATTTATCCACAAACCAAACCGACCATAATATTTGGTACATTGGATTATAAAGGACTAGACTACATAAGTGATGAATTTGGTCACATACATCTCTTCAAATTTATATCTTTAACGTAAATACTGCACTTAATCACTCCTGTTACAAACGCCTTGACGACCGAGGCAAAGGTTCATAAAATTGACAGTACTATTCTGCACTAAGGAAATAAAAGAAGATTGAGGGGAATTGGGATTCGTCTAACAACTAAAACAGTATACTTTATGATTTATATTTGACACAAACCTCAACTGCAGGGGAATTATAAAAACAACAAAAGAAAGTTGACTCATATATTGACACGAAGCTCGGTTTTCAATTTTACCTTCTCATCCACAAAAAACCACACCCAAAGATATTGAAAACTGAAACTCTGGCCACACAAGGTTAATTTTAGAAATGTCTAATATAGCTAATAATGTCGAGCTAGGTTTCTAATCGTACCTTCTCCTTCACAAAAGACCAGACCCAAAGATATTAACAACATAATGATAAAAACTAGCCAAAATCAGCAAATGTGATTGTGTCTTGACCGACATCAATAAATATCAAGTAATCAACAAATCTAGCATAATGAAAAAATATCTGTAACTTACGGTAATCTATAAAGAACTAGAACTTCAAGTTGATGCTAAACCATAAAACAAATGTCTGTAGTAGATACAGTAAAAAAAAAGATGACTTAGAAGAATTTTCCACAAGGAGTTCAAAAGGTAGCCAGTTAAATAGGCATTACATAATTGTCATCTAGAATTAAAAAAGTGATCACTTATCTTTTCTGTGAATTCATGTCCTGAGTTCTATAAAAGGGTGCAGATTTAATTTTCAAACCATCTTCTTCAAAAGTTGTACATTTGACACACTAGCTTTTGATATTCTCTCTCTTGCACATACAATTAATACAGGCAAGAAATAAAGGAATCACACGAACTTTTATATCCCATGATAGATTATTTTCAAGTGTATCTCAAACATATGTGCAACAAAAGCATTAAAAGAAAAGCGAGCAATTGCTTTCTTTCCAATATCCTACCAAAGAAAATATGCTCAAATCTATCACAAGCATGATCAAACACGGGTGACAAAACATATTACAATAAAGTTATTGCAACTAAAGATCTGCAATGACTAAGACTTTGTATAACAACTTCAACAAGACATAATGAAACAGCTCGATACATAACCTCTCAAAAAGGTTTCCCATATTCTTGTGTTGGCTGCTCCCAGGACCTGAGAAAGCCTGCAACAAATCCAATAATAATATGTTTAGCTAGGCAGATAGAAGGACAGAGAGAGAGATCATCGCTCAAATATTGATCTAGATGCAGATTATTTACACAATAACATATGCATTTTCGAATTACAATCACACTGAGAACTTACTGGGATAAAATAAAGATAAAACTACGCCACGGTTCATGCAACATAATTTTGAAGTTCTGAGAATCAAAAACTCCAAGCTAAAATATTAGAACAATGGAAGCTGCGAAGACGTGCATCTAGAGGACTGAAATAGGCAGGATACATGTATTTCCATCAAACATTATGTTCAACTATATGTTCAAATGATTTTCAGAAGTAACTCTCCAATATTTTAAAGCATACGATTTTTGTCTTTCTATAAAGGATGTCACTTTTCGAAATGGCTATGGGTAAATCACAAAAGGAATTGCAGATCACTTTCTAAGCTGAAGAATTAATTTCAGACACACTGAAAAGAAATCGTGGACAAAAAATTTGGGCAGAGGGAGTAGTACTTACAAAACCCCAAAGCTTATAGAAGTGATTGGCTATGTTTTAGCTAGAACCTAATTCAATCCAGAACAGAATCACACAAGTAGAACTGTTTAGTTTCGAGATTTTCCAAAGAAATAAAATATCGACAGCTTTTTCAAATGCCTACCAGCATGAAGCTTTTAAGCACAATTCTAGACAATTCAAAACTGCTAAGCTCATCTACCAAGAATACATATACAATACTTATAAGAAATTATATTGAGATTCATTAAACTGGAGTTTTGACATACTTATCGGTATTTCTTCCAAGGACATGTATATTGAATCGTCATCACCAAGAATTCCCTGCAATGGCCAGTAAAATGTTTGTTAGAGCAGGGCTATAATGATGGCAAAAATTCTATATTAGTAGCTATCAGTGAGGCAGATGAAAATTGTATTGAACAATTAAAGGTATGAACTAGATGGATGGTGACGATCAAAATCAAATGACAAACAAAGCAACAAAAAGACAAGGTGAAATTTTCTTTAAAATCAAAGATCTGTAAGCATTCAGTTCCATTACCTGTCCATTATGAAGGCCCATATCATTGTGCAGAGCATTCAGATCTGTGGGCACAGAATCATTTCCGAGCAATTCTGATATCATAAGTCCATATCCGTCTTGATGGTCGGGAATCTCAGTGGCATTATGTACATTATCAGGAAAGTTATCCAGCCCAGTGAATACAGAATCAGCCCTATTTTGTTGAAATTTGATAAATTTAGAAGAGAA
The DNA here is from genome assembly GCA_030279155.1 of Forsythia viridissima. Classification (NCBI taxonomy): domain Eukaryota; kingdom Viridiplantae; phylum Streptophyta; class Magnoliopsida; order Lamiales; family Oleaceae; genus Forsythia; species Forsythia viridissima. Next base: position 3,982,050 of record CM059033.1, read on the forward strand.
ATTCACAATAAGAAAGCTTACATGAAATCTTCATGGAAATAATGTGACAGAGTAAGCATGTAAATAGGAATGCACAAGCAGAAAAGAATAAACCTAATGAAACTCAATCATACTTAATGAAGTTTTAACCAAATTAATGCCCGAAAGTGAATGTTTTCTTGCGTCCGAAAAAATGTATACACGTGTATAATCAAGGAAAGCTTAATGAATAAAGAAACTCACCTTCTCTCAGCATTAGCAAAAGTATTGTCTTCTTGCATGGAATCATCTTCCAGATCAATCACTTCGATGTCTTTATCATGAACTCCACTTTTACCATATTTATTAGGCACATTGGAATTGTTACTACTCATGGACAAATCAATATCTACAGGTGCTGCTCGTGTTCCAGTTTCAGTAATAGACCGAAACATAAGAATAGGATCAGCAGCATGGTTCTCATTCACGTCAGAAGTTTCTATAAGATTAAGGTCGCAAGTCTTAAATGAACCAGGAAATAGCTGCTTTTCTTTTGTGTACTCACTTGACACTATGCCACTTTTGGGAAACAGTGAAATATTTGAACTTCTCTTATCAGTAAACAAAGTTACATTCTCACTATGTGAAGACCTTGGCTCTTCTGAAGTATGCTGATTTTCCATTGAGTTGGAAAGGGGCAGGCAGCCATCAGACTGAGTTTCCACTGCAGGAGCTTGTTCCCTAGGTCTTTTAGTTCCCTCCCTCTCATCAGTGTCATCATCTAGTGGTCGCTTTTCACCTCTCTCCAAAAACAAGGGGTTGCTGCTTCCAAATCCAGGAACCCCCCCATCTATTTCTGGCCGATTAATTACAGATCTCTTGGGAAAAGATCCAGACATTGGGCAGTGCCCTGGCCTGGCAGTAATTACAACACCCTGGTCTACCTCCACAGATGGAGCTTTCAGAACATTAGAGAGGCTGTTTGGTTCATGGCTTTGATGAGATGCAGCATTGAGAGTAGAACCATCAACAGGCACATCTATGACTTGGGTGCTAGAAGCTTCAGAAACTTTGCTCTCATTAATGGTCTCATCCTCAGCAATGGGATTCAGGTCAACTTTTGAACCCCTAATTGCCAACGAAGAACGAGTTTTAGTAGGAACATTTGCAAATTTGCAGTACTTCATCAAGTCAACGTTATCCTCACTTGCTAAACTGTCCTCCTGTAAAGAAGCCATGACATCCATATTCTCGGCATGTTTTGGCTCCAAATCGTGATCATTTCTCCCCTCTTTATCCTCTTCTGCTTCTTCATTGGACATAGTCATACCATCTGACCCTTTGATGGGTGTTTCCATGTTATCATTTGATGGGAGATCCTTCTCACTGCTAGAAGAACCTGGATTTGCCCCTGCATCATCAGCTAAATTGCAATTCTCTAATCCCGACTGAAGATTAGCCGCACTGTCACCCTCTTGAGTTAACCCGCCAGCGGATGAATTCTGCACTCCAGTATCACCATCTTTTTGCACAGGCTGCTCATCCTGATGGCCAGCAAAAACATTAGTGTCAGCCTCCATACTTGGGGAAGTCCTACCCCTATCAGACCATGACCCACTCCTCACAAATTCTGGGTTCCAATCTGAACCATGATTTTTGGAAGATCCAGTTCTTCTCCTCCCTCTCATAGAATTTTTGGACCCAATTAAGTTATATTCATCAGAATACCTTCTCCTGCCAGGGCCTACATCTGCAGCAGCAGTCCCCAAACGGGAATGAGCTGATGTACGACCGTCCATAGGAATCTGCATAAAATCCCCCATCTGGTTCTTCCAGTCGCCATTTTGCCACTTTCCTGAGAGCGCATTTGGAGGCAGGATCCCTTTAGAAACTAAATATTCAGCCGCTAGTCTACCTGCTTCCATGAAAAGGTCAGTCTCGCGCGGTGGCGGCAAAGGTGGCTGGATCGGCCTTGAGTGGCCACCTCGTCCATAGCCACTGCGATTATAGTTTCTATATTCAGAATTATACATCTGATGACCTCTAATTGAACCTTCAGGTGAAATTCGGGAGGCAGCCGCCACACCGCCCATCCCCATCGCATTAGGCCTGTACCCATTTCCCGGACCACCACCACGACGCCTTGCATACATGTTTTCCAGGTCCACTGTCTGTATATTTCACTCTGTACAACAGGTACACAGTCAATGCAGCTACTGAGAAATCTCCACCAAGATTTATCTCTGTTTTAACAATTCCTCATAATCATCAATCAATCACTGGCTTCATCTACAAACTACCTTCATAAAATATTTCACAAAGTCAAAACCACTATATTTCTACACTTCCAAGTATTTTAGAAAGAAAATATCAAGTTTTGCCACATCAAATTCCCAGTCAAAACATCCTCCGGAATCCCGGATTAACAGCGCCTTCAGGGCAAACAAGGTATATGTCACTTTTTCTCTTTGGCGCAAAACTCAAATTAAATAAGTATAATTTTATTTATTTTTTCAATATATTTATTATAAACCCTAAGGGTTAAATCTTAAGATGAATTCCACATATCGATCTAGAGAGTAAACAATCAAAGTTCATTGATGCAGATCTGATGATCTCGTTATCAAAATTTTAAATTCAGCAGCAGTAGTTTACCTTAATTAAAGTGAAGCAAAGCAAAGCTGAGGTTTTTAGGGTTTCAGTCTTTGAGATCCAGTTCTCATCAGTTCAATTGCAATCACCTCCTCCATCAAAAATTTCAACAACAATATATGTATATACATACACAAAGTGTATATATATTAGGTCAATTTTCGCAATCCTTGCAATTGCATGGTCCAGGAATCAATCAATGGACATTTGGTAGGTACAGTATTCCCATTTTAGAGAGAGAAACTTGTTAATTTCTCTTTTCCAATTGTTCTTTTTAATTTCGGATTTGAGAAAAAGAGGATGGACAAGTGCGTGATCCACTGATATCCTTTTTTTTGTTTCTCTTCACGGAGGCCATGTTTTACACGTTAAGGCATGTACTATAGTGGCTCCACGCGCATTCTGGAGTTTTGATTTCACGTGCACACGCTAATTTTTCTTTTTGAGTGACTATAGTATACCATTTTTATTTTTTTTGATGTGGAATTTGAGCGTAAATAATTTTAATGGATTGATGAATTGAGAAGAATGAGAGAGAGAGAGAGAGAGTTTTACTTGAGGGGAGTTTGATATTGATAAATATGGAGAAAAATAAAAATTGAGAGATAGGTATGGATTTTGGTTTGATAAGAGTGAGGACAAAAAAATACTTTTTTTGTGTGCTTGTAGCGGAGTAAACTTCCCTACGGTCGGTGATTAAAATTTTACAAAAAAAATTGAAGTCAAAGTCAACAATTAATTTTAACCACACATTTCATGGACCCACAACTTTTTAACCACACATTTCTATCAACTTATATCAATTTTTCTAAAAAATCTGATTTTAATCAAAATCAAGCACACTCTTATAATAGTACCACAATTTTAATTGCACATAAGGTCCTCAATCTTTATTTAACGTAACACTTATTTTCTTATTTTTTTTTATCGAATTCTTATCTTCGATGTCTATTAATTAGCACATTTCATCTTTAATAATGGTTTATATTAAGATATTCTGTTTGTGTGTTTTGACATGAGAATAACATATTTTGCCACACTTTTATATTTTTAAAAAATATATATATGATGGGAAAATAATATGTTTCATGCCTTCCCAGCAAATTTTTTTAAATGGATACTGTTATTAAATACAAGATGTGCTAATTAATGAAAAGATGAGATAAGATTGCGATAAAAAAAAGTAGAGGATATAAGTAGAGCTAGCAAATGGGCTGGGTTGGGCCAGCCTAACTCGTCAGAGCAGGGCCACACATGAAACTGGACTGGGCTGACCCAACCCGATTTTGTATGGACCAGAAATATGCTAGCCCAGTCCAGTCCATTGGCCCAACTTGTCTTAATTTTTTTTTTAAATAAATTTTTTATACAATCTAATACATTACATCAATACAATCTTAGATAAATTTAGATTATATATTTTGAGATTTAAAAAAAAAATTAATTTATAAAATTGGGGCTCTCATGTATTAGTTAACATATAAACGTTAGTTTTCTTTTAAAATAATAATTTTTTTGTTAATTGTAAACTATTTGTAGACACTTTTAAAAAAAAATACAATAATTAAAATCATGCTAGTCTTATTGTTTTGAGATATAAGCATGTTTGGCTTAAATTAAAAGATTTATAAGTAAATTTAAAATAAATAATTTACTTGTCACACCAAATATATTTTAGATTGAAACTTAAATTAAATTAAATTTTAATTAAATCTAAACAATTTTATATTAGATCTTGAGATTTTTGGACTAATGTTTATTGGTGACTTTGATTTAGATAATTTTAGATTGATATTATTTGAATTATTTATTGGGGCTATTCACGAAATGAGTGATTAGTTTTAAGGAGCAAAAAAAATTAAATAAATAAAAAATAAAAATTCAAAATCGGGCCGGCCCAACTAGCCCATGGGCTAGATGGGTCAGGCTATCTTAGCTCAATTTTATTTGGGCCAAGGCCAATCCAACCCAAAAGGGCGGGCTACATGGCCGGGGCCCCACTTGGACGATTTTGCCACCTCTAGATATGAGTATGTGAATATAATTAACTTTTTTCTTTTCTGAAAAAAATATGTGGGGCCATGTAATTATGGTTTAATGTCAAATTAGGAGGCATACTTTTAGGCATTTGTCAAATTACCTTCTATATATTAATTTCTTTGTCTCACAAAAATTAGGAATGGCAACAAAGCGAAATGTGATCGAGGTGGCTCTAACTATTTCCATCCCGTCGAAGATTTTTGAGAGGCGGGGATGAGATTAAAAAATCTCTATTTATCACACTGTTTAATTAATTTTTAATTTTTTTAAATACGATTTAAATTTTAAAATATAAAAATAAAATAAAATAAAAAAATTTGGAGTGAGTTCGAGAAATTTAGGGTGGAGAACATGATCTCCGTCCTTGCCCAGATTACTAACAGGGCGGGGGCAAAGCGGAGCGGTACGGTGCGGTGCGGTGCGGGTTGGGGGGCGAGTTTTTTTGCTATCCTTAATAAAGATATGTTTACTTCAATTTTTACAAAGATTAAAGAAATTTAATTAATATAGTTGGAACCATAAATTTTACTTAAATATTTTGTAATATATTGGCTATATTGAATAATAGTAGTTCATATTTATTGATAGCAAAATATATAAAATAGGATTATATTAAAAAACTAAAAAATTAAATATACTCTCAACAAGAAAATTTGACTATAATTCATTAATTTGAGATAAATAAAGAAAGAAAACAAACATATCTATGTGGACGGAGGTAAATATAATATAGAGTAAATAGATTACTATTAAAAGTTGGTCCACAACTGCTCTTTTTTTGATTTGACTACTCTATTTGCTTAACACAAGTTTTAGTGTTTGTTTGTCATAGCTTAGAACATCTCCAATAGACTCCCTATTTATAAAGAACATATTTGGTATTTTAAAGAGCATTTATAGATTTAGAGGGTAAAATTTTTTAAGTGCTCCAACAAACTCTTTATCTTTAACACTTTATTTTACTTCTTCCAATAAGTATTTATTATTTTTTCATTTATTTTCTTTTAACATGTATCTTTCCTAATTATTATATGATTTTATTCTATTTTTTCTATTTTATTTTGTATACACTATTTAATTCAATCATTATTTGGAGTATTGAAAATTGAAATTGTTTGAATGCATTTAATTATAGAGAGTGGGTTTGGCTCTCCAAATTTAGAGAGCCAAACACACTCTCTATTTTAAAATTTTAATTTAGAGAGTCCATTGAAGCATAATTTTAAAGTTTGGCTCTTTAAAATAAAGAGAATCTTATGTTTAAAAAGCCCATTGGAGATGCTCTTACATTATAATTTAAGTCCATTAAATTGGTCAAATATATTTTTTATTAACATATTTTATAAAACTCACAATTTATAAGCACTTAAAAATAATTTCAACACCACCAAACACACACTTATTCAACATTCACTACTTCATTACCCAGCAAACTCCAACTCGAAAATAAAGTATGAAAATGTTGAAAGAGTGAGTTTGTGAACAACTGTAGAGTTCAATCTTAAAATATCATTTTTGTCAAAAGTATAGCTCAAGCTCATATATGTTGATTATTTAAGTATTGGGAGAAGTTTAGCTTTAGCATGATCTGTAAGTAAGGAAGGCAACGGGCCGGAGGGGGTCAGAGCGGCCATTATCGTCCCTGCCTCGTCAGGGTTTTTTGGGAGACAGCGTTGGACGGAGATTGAAAAATTCATATTTATCGCTTCGTTAAATTAATTAATTAATTTTTATTTTTTAAATATAATTTAAATTTTAAAATATAAAAATAATAATAAAAAAATTCGAAGCGAGTTCAGATAATTCCCCAATTACTAACGGGGTGGGATAGGCCAGGGACGGGTTTTTTTTGCCATCCATACCTGTAAGATAATAGTTCGTCTTAAATACAATTGTAATTTAAATATTTGTTTGAATTTTAGATAGATAAAATTGCTCATTTAAACTTTTTGAGATTGGATACATCATACAATATTTAGTCTTAACCATCCATCTTAATACGACTATTGCACGATATTTGCTCTCTCCTCTAGATCAAACCGTTAAGAATGTGATCTAAATCGTAGGATGGTATGAGTAGAAAAATAGGTTGATTAGATTATAAAAAAAATCATTGTTGGAATTATTTTTGCACAATCTCTTTTTTTTAGGATAAATTATAAAAAATTACCGTTGGAATTATAAGATCGAAGGATATGATAGACCAACCGAAATTAAAATAAGAAGATTTTATTATATCTTTAGAGGTTCTTGCAAATGATATTTTCTTACACTTAATAATGATCGTTTTGGTTGAATAAGAACTTGGACAAATATTTTATTTTTAGTGTCTTGTTAATAAGACTATTTGTAATTACTATTTTTTCCCTTCCATTTGAATGTGAATCATTGATATTTTTAAATTTGCTTGTGATCACTAAACTTCTAACGAAATAATGAACTTCGTTTTATTTCAAGTTAGCCGTTGAATTTAAACTTCGTCTCAAGTCCATTTTAACTAACAAATTGGTGATATGACATTCTACTTTTTGCCAATTAGATTGCAACATCAGTTTCTTGTTAATCAAACTAATGAATACAGTGATCAACTTGAAACAAATATTAAGTTTAAGCATGGACTTGATAAAAGAAAAAAGTTTTAAGTTTCATAAATCAATTTGAAACAAATAAAGTTTAACGCCAAATTATAAAGCATGAAATATCAGTAAAAACCCCATTATAATATAGTCAATATTTCTACATTCCTTCCTCATAGAAGACAAAAAATTGAAATTTGTTTTATATCTATGGTCAAAGCGGCAATGTATTAATAATCTGATGATAAACTGATGAACCATTAGAAAATATCAGACCAGAATCTGATATGGATTCTGATTTAAGTTCTCCATTTGGCAGCATAAAACCCATATCATTCGTTGGTGCCTGCTGTCCTAAATATGGATTAGGCCCCAATCCAGCCGTTGCCAAATTGGCTTGGCCTGATTGATTCACTCCAAAACCAAAGGCATGAGTAGGTCCAAACTGGGGCATCCCGGGCAGTCCAAAAGAGCCAAGTGATGGCCTTTCGAACTGAGCCACGTTTTGAGAAGGCTCGGGTCTGTGTATATCAGTCAAAGCAGCACGATGTTGGGTAGGAAGTATGTTGGAAACCCCGGGATTGGCATTACTACTGTTACGAGCAGCGGGAACATCGTGAATGTGCTTCCCCTCGTATGTGGTTATCACCGACTTCAGGTCGTGTGAAGCCCGCTCCACGTGCTTCCTCACATTGCAGCCTGCACTCGTGCATTTGTAGTAACTCCTGCATCACAAGCACCGGAACATTGGGTTAAAAATACTAGTGATCACTGAACTTTCAGCGAAATTTGTGGACTGTCTTCAAATGGGTATAAGAAACATATGAACAAGCGATTAACCTCGGATTTGGATTTCCTTTTACAACTTTCTGCCCGTACTTGCGCCAACGATATCCATCCTCGAGGATGTCCACCTCACTGGTTGTTTGCACCACTACTCTTGGTTCTCTGATGGCTCTGGTAGCCCCACTCATTTCCGAAGCGTAAGTTTCGATTCTCCTAAAAATACAGAACATAAAAGTGTTATCCAGTATATCCTCGTATTAATTATTAATCAATCAATTCAACAGAAAAAGTAGAGACCTTCTTTTTGAATCAGATTCATCTCCTTCACCATCGTAAGCTAACGATATGCTGCCATGTGTTCCACGATCATCTTCATCTTCATCATTTGAGAAATTAGAAGATCCATCAACACCATCACCCAACTCAAACTGAGTGCCAATTTGAGCCTGCAAAGAGGTAGCTCCATTGCAATATTCTTGTCCTAATGGTCCTGATGGTGTCAGCTCAACACTAGCCTGCCCCCAGTCAGCTTGTGGCATGGTAGACCATACGGGATCACCATTACAACCTGTGCCAGGTTGTTCAGTTGTGTCAAGCTGCATGTCACCAAGTGCATTCGAGGATCCAAGGGCTGATCTGTGATTGAGTGGAGGTTTTGGGTGATTGTGTTCCCCCTTGTAGATTATCTCTGTAATATGACCCTCATGAGAGCGTTCCACTTTCTTCTTGACTGGACAATTTGCATGCGTGCACTTATAGTAACTCCGAGGATACTCACTTCCTTTAACTTGTTTCTGCCCATATTTTCTCCAGTTATAACCATCCTCAGCTGTACTGCCACCAACACTGGGATCGCCATTGCCTCTTTGATCTGCATCCTCGTTTACCGGTCCATCGGGAGGAGGAGAACGGTCTGAAATGCTACCCACAGCATCCAAGGTCCTTGGCTCAGAAGAGATGTTATCGCTACTCTTTTTCTTTTCAGCAGATGATCTAGAAAAATCAGCCTGCTGGAAAAATGTACTGATGCCAAGAATGGACTGTTGTGGAAGACTAGATGGATTTACCTAGTTAATTGAAAGGAAAAGCAAAATAAAAAATTGAAAACTAACTGTATATACGATATGTGGAATACAAATAACTTGCAGGACAATCAAGTATGCAACTACAAGGTTTTAACCGAGCATAAATAAATGCATGTCGTGCCTGAGTCTGCATGTATTATTTATGTGTCTTGGGGTAAAAGGAGTATAATTACTTTGCTTGATGCACCAGAATACAGAGAAGAACCAGATTCCATGACAGGCTTGAATGCAAAGGACGAGGCATCAATTTCTTCAAAAAGATTCACTTTGCCCTTATAAGGATTGTTTGTCATCAATGTTGAGTTTCGACTGCTGCCGTTTGGGGCAAATGGAAATTTTCCAGTAGTGGGAGATGGCATTACCTGTAGAAAAACAAGCCCGTTGATTGAGAGTTCGGCAATTTCTGAATTTTTTGGACGTTTAACACAAGAATTTGTCTCCAAGCAAACAGCAGCATGAATAAGATAAACAGGGCAGTGAATGTAAGGAACTATGAAAATCGCGTACAAAAAGAATTTTTGACAATTGACATATAACTTGAATAAGAATTTCTGTATTGCTCATGCTCCCTTCATAACATGCTGAATAACATTTAAATTACTCCGATATAAATTACAAATTCTGACGAGCTTTAGATTATAAAATTGATCCATGTTAGAAATCAAATATTCGATCTGTAAGTTAAAATAAGAGAGAAAACTAGAAGAACTTATGCAGGTTCTGTGAATATTCATGTGCAGCCAAATTCTTCAAGGAGAAACCATACAAAAGAGACCACTCAAAAAGGGAAGTTCAAAGTTGAGTCTCTAACTCAATACCCCTCCACGCTCCTGAGTGAGAGAGAGAGAGAGAGAATGCATGGATGTGCCTATATAAATGCACACACTTTATTCATATACATTTTTATCTTCAACACGCACTTTCACGTGTAGGCTGAATTAAAAGTGTCAAATAGGTTGGACTAGCCTGATTTTGACCACCTATAGCCCTAATAAGTCCACAAAATGTGAAGCCATCCACTAACACATTTTTTGCTCGTGTGTAAGCTAAATTAGAGGTGACACACACGCTCGAACTAACTCAATTGTTACTGCCTATGGGCCCAACACTTCAAGAAAATGTCAAGCGACCCAAGCCTATCAGGGTCCACAAACATGTAAAGACCTTAATGTTCTTTTAATTTTACTTTTTTTTTTTTGTTTTTTTGGTTTAAAATGTGGCGTGCAGGTTTGGAGACTCGAGCCATACACGCTTTGCAACTTTAGACCTGAGTTCATCTTTTCCAATAAGACGTCTGGCACGTCAAATATTTTTTGAACTCAGAATCTTCAACCACCTCATTTATAAACCAAAACAAACACATTTGGCCCATTGTCAGATGCCTTCTCAAATATGAAAATTGCAAACACAGACGCACTTATTCTTGTGTATGCATGATACCTAGTTAGGTTCCCCCACCCCTCCAACCCTAAATTTAATAAATGCTCTTGTCGCAGAATGGGCGTGGAAACAGGCAATATAATATGTAACTTTTGTAACATTCCAGCAGTTTTCAATCTATCATTTCTATGAATATATAAATTGTCATGTTCTGGACACTTACCTTGTCAGTGTCAAAGTTATTCAATGAAAATATCAATTTCCTACTCAAACTAATTCCCCTGGCCCGGAGGGAAAGAAAACTATGCAATTTCTTTCCACCTTGAGTCCCACATTATCTGTCTAAATTGGAAACCATACAGTGTTTTCTGATACTCACCCATCGGGTTTGTGTGGTCTTGTTTGGGCCAAAACCAGCAAATTTAAGTTAAAACCAGAAATATGTATTCATAATCAGAAAGGTACTCTGTACGCCAGCATTTGAGACAGTATTTGCACACTCCTAAACATGTAAGTTCTAGGTACCTTTGTACCTTTTGACATGTTTAATAAGGTGGATCAGACCTTAATGGACATTATTAAATAAGAGGAAGAAGTTAAAATCAAATAGATTGTATTGTTCATTATGATAGAATACTAGATGCCAAACGTGCACTTTATGTGAATTTCATATAACAGAGTTACTCTATTAAGGAAATCCCAAAACAATATTGCTCTATCTCACAAGGATCTCAAGATTTAATCAGAAGGTCTTTTATTTCTGAGTTCAGATCTTACCAGTGAATTAGAGAGAAAAACAGGCGAATCAAGCAGGGTTGCTGGGCTGAGATCAGGAGGAGGAGACTGAATTTGTTGGTTCTGAGAAAGGTCATTAGGTCCGATGCTTTCTGTATTCAACCTCGGGGCATTGCAGCCAGCTCTAGCCGCCATTCTCTCTACGAGACTTCCACGAGAGCTCATTTTCTGCTGAGACAGTGGATTCGACTGGCTTCTTATGTTACCAACTACACTATCTTGTATCTCATTCTTTTGATCAGTACTTCCAGACACAATCTGCATTTCAGGTTCCAGGAAAAAAGACGCATCTCGGTTTTCAGTACTGGACTGGGCAACTGACCTTCGCATGACACCATCTCCAATCATTGACGAGAAGAAGTCTCTTGCATTTGGGCTTAGAGGCATCCAATCTCCCATAATGGCAACATGGTCATCAAACTCACTCATGAAAACTAAGAGCCTCCTTTAATGTTATCAATCCAAATCAGATGAGCTACAAGATCGTTGCGCACAATGGGAAAACCTGAAAGATTTAAACATATCATTTAGCCACATAATCCATCAAAGGATAAAGATGAAGAGCACAGGCTATTAATGTGTATCATCATTGGTCCGGCACTAGATTTAGCCTTTCCGCTGCTCTTATTTGGTGGAAGTTTCTTCAATCACATTGACTTTCATTTAATAAGAAATAATAACCGAAATACATCCACGGTCACTACAACAGTCAACATCAAGAGCAAACACGTGAAGCAATAGATTCTGCTTCATTAAGATAACCTCAAGGATGAAGAGTTTTCTTTCATTTTTCTTCCCCCCCTCCAGCATGCCAATCTTTCTCATAAAACAAGCTGATTCATTAGATTGAAAGATGAATACATAAAGTTATAACCTACTTTTCTCACAAGACATCCCACCCCGGTAATCTAGTAATTTATTTTCCTCTTACGGCCAAACAAAATCTATCAGGAAATCAACTAATCAAAGCAGTAAAAGGCCATGACACAGATGCACTTAAAAAATAAATTATTTTTTCAAATCTTCCAATAAAAAGCAACTAATATAAATAAGTATAATTGAAGTCACTCCACGCATTTCCTTTCCTACATTAGCCAAAACCTTTATTGCATGACAAAGCTAAAAACAGTTCTTGATTGTCACCTAAAGCTTTCAATCTTTACCAAGATCACAAGCATGAATATATCAGACAAAAAGTGTAGTATTCACTAAATCCTAAAATCCATCAAGATCTAACAAATTCAAAAAGTACACAGCAAATGATATATAAAAACAAAAAGTGGGCGCACCTCGAATTGGATAAACAAACTATTGATGACCCAGACAATAAATTCCCCACATGAACAAAAAATAGCAAAATATAAAGAAACCTCAAGAAAAATTAGAATACAAGTACCAAAATTAAGAAGGAGAGACCTTTTTTGAACCCTCTCGGATTAGTTTCTGCTTAATGGCAATGGAATTTTCCCCAATGAATGAGAAAATTAAGAATCTTTCTTCAAATGAAAACTCAAAAACACATCTTGATCCTGCCTTCCTGTCAATTTCTTCCGTTTCTATATATAGAAAATAGTTTAGCAGTGAGCAAGATATAAGTGATTTCCCATAAAAAGATTTATACAAAAAAGTGGGGTATGTTTGGGAGTTATGGTTTATGGAATATTTTCTCGTTTTTTTTTTTTTTTTTTTAATAAAGAAGATCTTCGAGGAAGGCGAATTTATTTTTCAGGCAAAGGTTACCATTATTGTTTTCTAGTAATTGTCTTAACTAAACTTTGGGTTTTCGATTCCAATGAGTGAGTGCCATGTGTTGAAGAAGTTTGACCGGAACGCTAATTTGAAGCAGTTGAATTTTTTGTATCTGATTCTATAAATGGGAAAGAAATTTGAATTTATTTTTATATTTTAATTGTATAAAAGTCCCCAATTTTTATTCGTTATTACATTTATATCATTAATTTTTTTTCCATCAAATTCTTATTCTTAACCTTTTATTAACTAGCAAATCTTGTCTGAAGCGAGTTCATCCACTTCCTCGGTTTCATTATAAGATAATTCTTTCATGGGGGGCGAGTAATAAAAGATTATAGAAGTGCACTTTTTTTTGAGGTACTCGAACACTAGAGAGGAATTGATCCCCAGGCTAGGAGTCGTGCTAGTTCCTTCATGCAGTCTGGACTGGCCTTCCCCATCAGAGGGGAATTGTTCATTTCACCTGAAGATATGGATCGAGGAACCACAGTAGGGAAAAGAGAAGCAATATGAATTTCATCTTATGGGGAATAGGCTAAAATAGTAAAAGGCAACCAAGACTTGTGAAGTGCGTTCAGGCTCATTTTACACAAAAATAAATTCTTTCATCCACTCAGTTTGGCTCACAGAAAAAAACAAACCACTATTCCTATTGTACGTATTCTTCTCTATAAGAAAGGACGAAGGATGCTCAATATTAGTTCAAAACGGCAAAACCTATTAATTAAGTAGTAAGAGTTCGTCAATAATTGTCCAATCAATTCTCGATGATAAAAATTTGATGAAAAGAATCTTGTGCTATTTAGGAAATGATATATGCAAAAATATTAAAAATCAATTTACTACTCGAGCAATATATTTGAGATAGAATGTTTATCAATTATCCTATTTTATTTATTTATTTAATTAATTTTTTTCATTTACATGACTTTGATACTAAAGTGATGAGCATTGCTGCCACGTTGCATTTGAAGGAAGCATTGGTAGCCGTGTGATTGTGCTGAATAAAAGACAAATGTACAACACTTTTATGCTTTCAATTAGGACCATTTATTTGGAATCATTTGCCAATCAGTGTCACCAATTATATATATAAATTAATCATGAAAAGGATGACTCCTGCCTAAATAATCTATTTGGGATTTCATCTTTGGAGTTGTCCGAATTTTGCACGTAACGACATAAGTTGCTTTATGGCTCATGGATTTTAGCAAATTATGTCATTTTGTTTCTGTTTAAATTAATTAAATTGGTTAAATATACTCTCTCCGTCTTACAAAGATAGACTCATTTTTTTTCCACACAAATTAAAAAAACTCATTTAATGTAATTGAAATTATTAAATTTTTACACAATTTTTTCATTATATCTCTATTTAATATTAATTATTCATGAAACTAATAATTTTAAAGAATCATTAATATGGAAATCAAAAGATATAGAGAGAGAAAGAGAGAGAGAGAGAGAGTTACATTGGAAAAAAGAAAAAAATAAATGAAGATTTAGAGAGAGATATTTTGGTTGTTAATAATGTAAACTAAATAAGAGCATATTAGGAAAAAGAAAATTTTAATATATCCTGTATAAAGTAAGTAGCCTATAATTTGAGACAAATAATTAAGGAAAACGAGTCTATCTTTGTGGGATGGAGGAAGTATTTTTTATCAAAAATTTTTATAAGATTCGTAATTTACTACATACTTATAATTTACACATTCCGTATGATTTACAACTTATAAGTACTTAAAAAAATAATTTTAGTGTCGCCAAACATGCATCTAAATCAGTGTTGATTTTGCTAGATGATAATAGAAATGTGAAATTGTTATTTAACAATTGTTTGTTCTAAATTTCGCCCTAGACCATTTTTTGTGCTCATATAAGGGTGGTAATGAGTCGAGTCGAGCCGACTTGACCCGTATCAGTCACATGCATTTTTTTTCTGGAAGTTTAAATAATTGACTAGAAAATAAGAAATTTTGAAATTTTGATTATGATTAATTTGAATCACTATAAAAATCATCAAAATTTTATAGTTCTAGGTTGTGTCCATTTTTCGTTTTCATTTTTGTTTGGTTGAGACTTGTGAGCTGCCCACTATATAAAGAGAGATAAGCTAATGATGATTAAGTTTGTTTATTGGACATAATGATGTCTTATTAGCTGTAATTGATTTAACATTTGACGCAGTTTATGGGCAATCTTATAAAATCATATTTGCTTGGCTGCTAAAAAATCGTCCTATTCGTGGAGGGTTCGTTTACATGTCAAGATTTGAAGTATTTGGTTCAACTTAAAAGTTGCTTTTAAAAAAAAAAAAAAATCACATTCACCCTTTAATTAACATGGTAAATCCCACTCATTTGCTCAATTCACAGACAACAAAGTCATATAAGTAGTGTCACATGTGGAATAATGTTTGCTAAGAGGCTAAGCAACACATTAATTCAAATATCAATCATGGATTTGGATAGTATTGTAGTTGCTCTTCGAGAAATTACTTCGAATATATATCTAACACAAAATATAAAGTAAATATAAGAAAATTAGATATTGACTAGTTGAATCTTAACCAAGGTTCTTTTTTCCCATTTTATTTTGTTGGGAAGAACTAATTGGAGGCATATGAATAACATGTGACTAATGAAAAAATGCAATCATAATCATCTAGGTGAAAGAGCATGATACCCTAAAGATTGAATTATCAATAATTAATGCATGTCCCATTAATGCTATTTGGTTTTGTCATGTAATTGGTGTTTTGGTGGTGGTGGTGGTGGTGGTGGTGGTGGTGGTGGTGACAGCAATTTTGGGGTAGTGGAGGTTGTGGCCGCCAGTGTAGTGTTGCAAAGGGCGCGGTTTGGTGTGGGGTGGTGGGTAGGTGGGGGTTTAGGTGGAAGAAGAAAATTATATTTTTACTTTTCTCTATTTTTTTTTTGTTTAAATATTTCTAAATAAAAATAATATAATGATGCTCGTCCTTATAACTTTTTGGGTTTGCAGATTAAATGTGTTGCTTAATGTTGAATTGGATAAAATCTAAATGATGTTTATTTTTCAAAAGTTAAGAACACAATTATTAAAAAAATAGATAAATTAGGAACGAAAGTACAAATGACCTCAAAAATTCATAATGTTTGCCATAATTTACCCATAAATAAATGTTGTGCATTTGACTCGAAATCCACCCTTTAATATTTGAGAACCAATGTGTTTCCTTCAATTGTTGAAAGCCATCAATATTTATCAAAAAAATAACAAAAGATGTTAAACAATAATTATTACATGGATTTTTTAAAAATGCAAGAAAAATATTGTATTTATCAAACAGAGGAAAAAACCATTGCAGATTACATAATTCTAACAGTAATTTCAACCCACAAATTTAAAAGAAAAAGGGGTAGAAAAAGAAAAATTGAATTATATATGGCTAATAAATTAGAAAAGGACAAAATGAAGCATATGTATACATTTACATCTTTTTTTTTGTTTTTTGACAAAGTACGACTTCTATTGACACAAACATTTATATATTCTAACATCATAAACTATATTTTCTTTTTTTCTTTTTTTCTTTTTCTTTTTTAGATGAGATTATGCCTTCATTGCATATAGCCAAATAAACTAAAAGCAGCCACAATTACAAACAAATTCTTGGCCCAATAGCTAGGGATGCTTTATTATTTATGTTTTTTTTTTTTTTTTTTTTTTTTTTTTTTTTTTTTTTTTTTTATGAAAATGAATCTTATATACCTATAAAGGCATGTTGGGTATAATCGACTCGACAAAACTGAATAAGACAATTTTCAGTTTTCTTCAATATGATATTTGACACACACCATCATCGAGATTAAACTAACATTGATTTTTGTTATTTCAAAATATCGAATAATTTTGACCTATAAGAGGTGGATTTAAGACACATTAATATGTGATGAACCACATATCTCTCTTTAATTCGAGCAACATTTTTCTCTTCATGTGTATGTACGTAACATAGAGGTACAGAGTTTTGAAACTATATTGTTTTTTTGTATTTAATTATCTGGCAAAGTAGAGTCTACAACTCTTAAAGTGTTAAAGAAATAAAAATAAATAAAAAATCTTATTTATTGTTCAATTCAATTCAGTACAATACTGAATAACAAATTCAATTTAATCAATTTGAAAAGTTATCTTGTGCCAAATTGAGTCTAGTCAGGTAATGACAAACTTGGGTTACTGGCTTTAAATTTGGGCTGGCTTGTGGGCTGCACTGTGTCTGTGAAATGGGCTAAACATGTACTTGGCCCATTGATATGTAACATATAGGTGGGAGGCTTTTGTGGAAAAAGAGCTCATTTGGTCCTCCTTAAAAGTATACTTTTAAGCATTACTTTCACCGTACACTATAAAAAATAAAAGAATTTGAAAATACTATTTATTTTTTTTATTCTCAAAATACTTATTATATTTGAAATTTTGAAAAATTGAAAAGTAATTATGAAATTTAAATATAAAATTAAGCATGTGGCTAAATTATAACTATTTTTAAACTGTTCAATTTGCACACGGTGGAAAAGTCCAAAAATGTGATTTTAATTATATGGCCAAATATATTACACAGCCCAAAAGAGCATAAACAAATAATGGTTAGCCAATGAAGAATTTCGTGTCACAACGAGCTATCCCACTAATACATTTTTTGACATTTTACGTAGTGTGCTAATCAATTGACTTAGATATGAGACACACGTTGTAATGTTATGCTTGCAATTGCTCTCCATTTGATTGGTGGACTAAATATTTGTAATTACTTGTGTGCGTGGTACTTAAAGGAACGAGCAAATGTGGACATTGAACTTTATTGTTGTGTGGATGCAATGTCTCTCGGGCCCAACGTGTGTATCGTATGTAGTAGATCTTTAATGACTCAACCATAAAACTATGTGTTGATCACTTATTAAATATATTATTTAATTTCTTCTTCGATTCACTTCAAAAGGTAGGGTTCTTGATATTTCTTGCAATCAGAAAGGGGGATTTCGTGCAATTAAAACTTCTACCAACATTGCACAATACATCAGGCCATCTGTATTCATTTCTACTTTATAACTAATTTAATATATGGATCATTAGAAGTTAAAATTCAACAATCCATATCAAAAGGGGAATATAATTTATAAGTATCAATCCATATGTGTTTCAATTCATATATTTCTATTGACAATACAAAGCGGGAATTCTAACAAAATTTTGACAGAAAACAGAAGCAAATTGTGAAGAATGTAAAGGAATGAAGATTCCCAGCCCTAACATATCATGATCAAAGCAGATGAAGCAAAACATCCCAATTCAGCAACTTAAAACATCCCAATTGACATCTTAAACCCTTCTCCGTTTCTTTGTGTAACATAGTACTCGACTGGACAATATATTATACAACGTTTTAGCTCCTTTTTTCTGCATAGATGCTATCATGTGCTATCCAATCTTTCCTATCAAACATGCCTTGTATTATTTACAGTCGACAAAATGTGAAGATTGAACCATGTCCCTCTTACCTGGGAGTTCCAAATCGTTATCACTAGACATGTTTTAGTCCTGGAGTAGTGCAACACAAACCGGAAGATCAGTTCAAATTTCATCAACTAAGGATCTTTTTCTTGTGATTCATCAATCACTGAGTTTTTCACTGAAATCCCATCAAGAATATCACTTTCTGAATCTGCCTGTAACTCTCTAAACATGGCCATTACTTGAATCATAGTTGGCCTCCTATAAGGCTTATCATCTAGACATTCAAAAGCAATCTTAAGATAATGGTACAGTTCAGCATCACCTGATACATTTGTTATTAATTCAGGATCCAGTATTTCATGACTTCTCTTATCTTTATGCAGCTGTTTTGCCCATCCAACAAGATTGTTGTCATCTCCAAACTCCAATGGATCGATTGGCCTCTTCCCAGAAAGAAGTTCAAGTAATACAACACCATAACTATAGACATCTCCTTTCGTAGTGCACCTGAAACTCTGGTAATACTCTGGAGGAACATAACCTGGGGTCCCGGCTAGTGTACTCACACTTAGATGAGTGTCGAGGGCATTCACAAGTCGTGCCATTCCAAAATCCGACACCCGGGCCTCAAAGTTTTCGTCTAGAAGTACGTTGCTCGACTTCATATCTCGATGAATTATATGCGGTATGCAGCTGTGATGAAGGAAAGCTAGTCCTCGCGCTGATCCAATGATTATTTTCTTTCTAGCTTCCCAATCAAGCTCTTTTTCCCTGTCATGAAGAACAGCCTCCAGGCTTCCCCATTTCATGTACTCATACACGAGAAGCCTTTCCTCCCCGATCTTACAGTAACCGAGCAAAGGCACAAGATTTCGATGTTTTATTTTTCCAATAGTCTCCATTTCTGCCATAAATTCTCGATCTCCCTGTCCTGTGACGTGAATAAGCTTCTTTATTGCAACAACGGTTCCATCTTTCAGTCGAGCCTTGTAGACCTCGCCAAACCCCCCCGACCCAATCAAGCTATCGGCACTGAAACCATTGGTGGCTTCAAGCAAATGTGCAAAGGTGAGCTTCCTTAGAGGCTTTTCAAATGTTGCCACATTGATGCTTAGAGGCTCGGGCACACTAGAGAGTTTCCAACTGCTGCTGCCAGAGGTTGGGAGGCTGTCGATGTATTTTTCTCTTGTTTCCTCCTCATGTTGAGTTTTCTTAACCCTATAAAGTGCATACATGAGCAAGAATATAAAGACCAGAGACGACATAATGCCAATGACCATGCCTAATGTAATACTTTGCTTCTTCCCTCGACTAGTAAAGCTCGATGAATGATGTCCATTTCCAGAGCCACAAGGAGGCAGGGGAACCCCACAAAGGCCTGAGTTATTTTCATATCTGGAAGCTGGAAATGTAGTCAGTTGTCCACCAGAAGGAATTGGCCCTGTAAGGTTGTTGTTCGAAACATCAAGATCGCTGAGAAATGAGAGGCCCCCTAATGACCCTGGGACGAAACCCTGAAGATTATTGTGTGAGAGATCAAGAACTCCAACAGCCTTTAGACCTCCAAAGCTGAAGGGTATAGAACCAGTTAAATTGTTGTGTCCCAAATTTAGAACCTGCAAAAAACTCATTGAACCCAAGTTTTCAGGGATTGTTCCAGACAAGTGATTATAGGAAAGATCAAAGTAGATAATGCTGCCATTGCTTGCAAAAGTGTAAACTGTGACACCAGAGTATATTCTTGTTGACGGGCACGAATGAACCATGGGAAAATTTGCCAGCCTGTCTGCACGAATTCCCTCGAATTCAACCAGTCCTCCAGCACCTCTGCATTCTGTCCCGCCCTCGTTTCTTACAAATGCAAACTGTTTGCCGGAAACAATTCCAGGAACAAGAAGACCGGATTGTTCAGCAAGCCCTACTGGAATGGAACCCGTCAACTCATTGCTATTCAAATCAAGCCATATCAGGCTCTTGCAATTGCCAATCCCTTGTGGGATTACTCCATTAAGAGAATTGTTCCCCAACTGAAGGATAGCTAGGTTTACGAGGTTCCCAATATCTGCAGGTATTTCTCCAGTGATCTTGTTGCTGGACAACGAAACCCAAATCAAATTAGTACAGTTGACAATGGACTTCGGAAGAGTTCCAGTAATGAAATTATTGTTGAGAATCAGTGTCTGAAGATTCCCTCCATTTATGCAAATGCCTTCTGGAATTTCACCTGTCAGGTTATTAGCCCACATAACCACGTCCGAAAGCTTTGGCAATGTCCAAATTTCCTCTGGAATCGAATCACTTAGGCTGTTGAAGCTGAGATCAATTGTCCTCAGGTTTCTGCAGAATCCAATTCGTGATGGCACTCTCCCGGTGAGATAATTATTTGGTAGCAACAACTTTTCTAGGGCTGAATCTGATGTTCTTGAGCAAAATCCAGAAGGTACATTCCCTGTCAGGGAATTTGAACTAAGATCCAGAACCTGAAGCTGAGCGCAGTTTGTCAAAGATTCCGGCACAGGGCCAGTTATGTTATTGAATGGAACATACATAAATTTAAGATTTGTAAGAAAACTGACAACAGTACTAAGAAAATCGCCCGAGAGCTGATTGTTACCAATATTGAGACTGAAAAGTGAAGAACACGAAGAAAAGTTCAAAGGGAGCCCCCCAATTAACTGGTTCCCTGAAAGATCAAGATCCTCAAGTGTCCCACAAATTTGCCCCAATTCTGCCGGAATCTCCCCTGAAAACTTGTTGTGGGCTAAGACCAACTGCCTCAAATTCTTAAGCTTCCCTAACAAGTCACCTGGAATCTTGAGTTGGATTCCATTGTGGCTGATGTCGAAAATCTCCAGACTCTGGCAATTTGTTAGGCTAATTGGAAATCCAGTAGCAGAAAGACTATTGTAGGACAAGTTCAGTACAGTGAGATTATGACAAGTCCCAAAATCAACAGTCATGAAATTTCCGGTGAAGTTATTATGTGAAAGATCAAGAATTTTCAAAGTTTCCGGCGAGTCAGCTATGAAGGTAGCCGGAATTTCACCGGACAAGTGGTTGTGTGAGAGATTCAAAGAAACAAGTCTGTTACAAGGGAGTAACAAAGAATCTGGAGCAAGGGGTTGTGAAATATTGTTGAAAGACAAATCAAGAAACTCAAAGCTGCAATATTTAGCATTTGAAGAAAGATGTCCACTGAAAAAATTGCCACTAAATTGAATATTTGCAAGATTAGGCAAGGCCATGAGATCAGAAATTTGAAGGTGGCCAATTAGGCCTGCATTGGTGAAGTCAAGTTTAATGACTGTACCATCATCAGAGCAGGAAATACCACTCCATGAGCACGGGGTTGAAGAAGATGAAGTCCAGTTTTTCAAGAACCCTTTTGGGTCAGCTTCAATTGAGGACTGCTTGAAGGACATTAAACTGCTGACGTCACTTCTCTGTTTTTCAGACAAATTTCTTGCACTTGATCCAATTAAGAAACAACCCATAAGAAGCATTATGGGAAAAACAATTTCTTTGATCATTTCAGATGCTGGTGATGATAATAATTTCCATTGTTTATTGTTCATCTTCTTCTTGTTCAGACTGTGTAAATGTCTCCAACTGCATAAAATTACAGTCTTTATACTTTGCTTTCTGCATAAAGTATCTTCTGTATCTCTATCTTGAACTATTATTGGCTTCTGCTATTCAGTTTCTCAAGCATCTGTTGAAGACCTTTTCAAAAACAAAAACAAAAAAAAAATAAAATCAAAAGAAAGTATTGATTCAATAAATCCGAAAAACATGCAAATAATCAGCGTACAATCAAATTCAATCGCCCAAGTGGAAGCCAAAATAATAAGAAAAGGCAAAATCAAACCTTTACCCAATTTCACTCTGGTAGAAGGGCAAGATGACACAGGGGAGGGAGAGTTTATTTTTAGAGAGAGAGAGACACCAGGTGTTTGAGTGTTAGTGGGTACCATGAAGTCTTTCACCTTTCACCTTCCACCTTCCAGGGTACAAGAATGAGAATGAGAGTTTATGTGTGGGGGTGGGATAGTATAGAATGACACACAATATAAGTTCAGCTGCCTAGTCGGAGCAATCCAGCAACAGCTGCAGAGGTTAGTACAACTTTTTTGGTTGTTTCTCGTGTCTCATACTATATTCATTTGGATAATTTCCAACTCAATTTCATTTATAAAATCAACCCACAAATTATTAATGAAATGTACATTTAATATGCTAATTAAATTAAATAATATAATAAATAAAATTTTAACTTAATTTCTTACTGTCTCACCTTAAAACAATTCCTGAAAAAGAAAAGGGTTTGAGATTTTAATTTTTGAATATTCTAAAGTTGTGTGTATTGTGGGGGTTGGGTGGGAGTGGGGTTGCTCAAATGTTGTCTTTTCCCTCATATTTCGGTCCAGTCAAACATGGGATTTGATTCTCTCATTTTCTCTCTCTTCCCTCGAGACCCCTCACTTCCTTTTCATCTACGTCTTTCCGTGACAATTTGTTGAGCCCATTTTCTAATACTATTTTTAATTATTAATTAATGCGATTAGATGCTTATTAGATTATGTATTCTGTCTCATTATAATTAATTCACTTCTTAATTGTTTTTTTTAATATTAGATAGATGCAATCTATATTAAAAGCACGTTATTACAATTTACAAAAATTATTGTCTTGTAGTGCGTGTTTAAAAATTTCATATCACTTAATTATAATTTATAACAATTATAATCAATATATAGAGACTTCAACAATATACTACTTTTAATAAAATTAAAAAATGAAAATTTAAGACTCGATGACTCGTGTTTGTGTATTGTAAGAGTTAAATTGGTACAGAATGTATGAAAGATGTAAAGTACTATTATTAGAATTATCGGTAATTAGCGGCAATATTATTTTATTACAATATAGTACTCCAATGTTTAGTGTATTACAAATATAGTATTTATCGTATTAAATTATTTAATATAAAAAGTCGTATAAAATGAATTTTACTAAAAGAAGAATTATCTCCTAAACAGCGTTGCTTAGCTTATACTAAGTACCGATAACATGGCATGTATAATGATGAATCTCACATATTTAATGTATAAATGAAATATAATATGCTAAGTGTCTGTGTTTAGAAGATTATTCCTCTTTACTAAAATAATACGATAAAGTGTTGTAATCCAACAAAAAATATTAAGAAATAAGGAAAAAATTCAATTAACTTTAATAAATTTTGCAAGTGGGTGGAACAAAAAATATAAATAAATTTATTTAAGTAGTATATTTCTTGGAAAGTGGACCCAATATATAATAAGTTGAAACATGACATTAGGCACGGGGCGCGGGACTTAGAGTTTGATGCTTGTGGGCATAGAAAAATGAGTCTCTCTCTCTCTCTCTCTCTCTCTCTCTCTCTCTCTCTCTCTCTCTATATATATATATATATAAATTATGTATGTATATATTATATAATGTCCATGTGTTGGGGCGCACTTTGTCAGTATGCACTACGCACGACTGAATCCTATTCCCTTTGCTAGACCTAGACACCTTACCTTTCCTTAGATTCGCATTATGCCATCACCAAAATCAACATTTTGTTCTTTTTCTACGTTTGTGGGTTCATTTTTTTTATTTTCTTTATTAATTTAAATCAAACCAATTTGACGTGGTGGTATTGAATCATATACTACGCTCTTAAATGTGTCGTTAGAAGGATAATTTTACCTTCGTATTATTCTACTAAATTAGGTAATTCGTAGAAAAAATATAACAAATGTATACTAACTAATCTTTTTGTTGACACAATGAATATTAATTGTGATAAATCAACCAAATGAGATCTTGGGTGTTTTGGGAAGTCGTCGAGTGAAGGCTTACGACACCCAAGAGAATGCAATGCTTCTGGACAGGGAGTCGAGACAATTGACTCTAGGTACGACAAAGGTGCGAAAGCACGATGGTAGAGAGTTCGTATTGATGTCGCAAGGAACTAAGCAATGTAGATGTTGTCGAATTGTGAAATTGAGGTTGATTTGCTCTCGTTGATTCAAGCAACGAGGTGGATTCGATTGAAGTGACAACGAATGTATGAAGATTGAATTATAAAAATACAAGTTGTTTAGAACGTTAATTTTATTTAACTTACCATGAGTCTTATCATTATGAAATAACCAAAAAAAAAAAAATTAAATAAATTGAATGTAAATCTTATTGTTATTCAGAGTATGTTTGATTTTAATTAAAATCAGATTTTTTTGTAAAAGTTGATAAAAATTGTTGAAATGTGTGATTAAAAAGTTGTGGGTCCATAAAATATGTGGTTAAAATTAATTGTTGACTTTAAATTTAGTTTTTTAGCAAAATCAAAAGTGATAATAAACACTCTCAAGTCTCAATTATAAAAATAGAAAAAAAATTAAATTGATTTATATGTGAAGAAGGGTATTGAGGATATAATATGTCAAATTAAATAATTTATTCTCGTAATGATTTGAATTTATAGACAAGATAATTTAGGAAGCTTAGCATAACTTTATCATTGTAATTGGAAATCTATTATAAAATATTGTATTTTTAAATATTAAAACAGCGGAATCCTCGCAATGAAACCTTGCTGATTTATGGACCGTCCTTTGCATTATTTTGGTATATGGGTCCCAAATTTCAATTTCTTTTGGTGCATTAGCATTAGCATTAGCATTGTTAATAACGTCCTAGTCATGGTCACAGTGAAATTTAGATTTTTTATTTTCTCTATATACTTATATTATGCTAATTACCTTCATTAATCATTTGATTTTACAAAAAGTTAAAAACTCGACCTCGTATAGTTATATTCTTAAATAATTCTCAATGTTGAAGAAAAAGTCCGAATCGAAGAAAAAATCCAATTATTAATAAAACAATGTCTCCGTCGACATTAATGAAATTTGATCGATTTTGGTTTGAATTTTTTAGCTATTATCTATAATTATTTGGACTTGAATTAAGAACGATTAGATGATTAAAGAAAAAAAAAGTTAATAGTTGTCTATCTCGTTTCTTCGAGTTCATGCACTAGAAATGTCGTAGTTCGTGCCATGAATGAATGTTGCTTTAAGACAATATCGAGACACTAAATATTAGATAGACGAACTCAAATCAAGTATACAAAATACAAATGTCAAGTTGATAAGTTCAAATATACTAGATAGAGTCTGATATAATTTTAAGCTACTAGACTAAATGTGTGGACAAAATGTTAGTATGAAACCATGACATCAAATTCGAAACCTATGGAAACAATATAAATATGTTAAACATACAAGACAGTACGACTGACAATAATCTCAACAATGTAATATCTCACTTCATCGAGTCATTTCTTGCGTAAACTTCAAGTTATTTCTTGATGTATGACACAATTCTCAATTATTAATTTTTTTATGTCTATTATAAGAATTGACTTGATAATTGCTCGAGTCAATTGTTCTATTTATCATCAAAGAATAAATTTGCTTTTCGACAATTTAACATTTACATGTTAATCGAAGATGCTCATCAGATTTCTTAGTCAACAATAAAAAAGATATTTAAGATAAAGATTGATCAACTAATCAAAAAAAAAAAAAAAAAAAATCTTACTCAAATCACGTCTCAATTAAAGAAGTGGGGCCCAAATGCGCACGGGTGTAGTGGGCCCAATAATCACTGGACCGTTTGACTTGTGGATGCTTTGCGTTTTCAAAGAGTCCATTTACGTGTCAAATGGTGGTTCTGTGGTGAGTGTGATGTTTAGTTGGTTGGGTCGGGTTTTAATTGAAAATACACGTTTGAATTTGTTAACACGGGACAGCTAAGGTATTAGGTAAAGAAGTCGTTGCTACCAGTCTACCACGGCACTCCATTTATCTTTCATTCCTTACATATATGTACGTCCACTCACACGTTTCATTATTTGTCACACGTGTGACATACATACTAAGAATAATTTGAAATTTTGAACCATGCGTGCATCTTTACTTAATAATCACAAGTAGTATAATGATAGTTTTTTTTTTTTTTTTTTGTCAAATTCATGTGTACATAATATGATATTGTAGTAATAAATGGTCATTTTTCTTATAATATAAAGTGGTTCGTTGAATTTGAAATAATTGCAAAATAGCTTATAACTATAAGGTTCGATCAAAATATTTAATTATCAGATTACTTTAATCGAATCATATTTGCAATTTTTTTTTTTTGTACCATCAAATGTCAAGTCAAAATTAACAAGAATATTCGATCAATTATCTCAATTAATCGGAAGAGAAAAAATATTTTCCTCAACGACTTAAAAATGTCAAGAAAAATAAGTAAAACTAAAAAAAAATGTTATTATTAATATAATTCATTATTCAATTGGAGTAAATAATTCATCCAATTAAGTAATGCCACGTAAGATAACTACTGATAGTGAGCGACTATGAATAACATTATTCATACCAGTAAGGCAGTAATAAAGATAATATACGTCAATATTTTCAATTAAGTTGATTGAAGAGTAATTTAAGTGGAAGTTACTTTTTCAAACAAGTTGCACTTCTTCTTTTATATATGTCACAAAAAGTTTATATATGTCACAAAAAGTTGTAAGACGAAGTATGATAATAAAAAAATTAAGAATTATAATTTATTTATTTATTAGGGTTGGGTTAACTAAAGACAAATTGTATTGGATTAGGCAAAGAATTAGGCGTATTACTAGAGCAAAAAGAAAAAGACTTGTAACGTGGCTACCACGCATTCTTTTTCAATATCTTAGGCTCAATCTTTCTTCTTTGAACCCAACTAATTCATGACTTTGGGACCCCTTTTTTCATTGCTTTTGACATTTCTAACCGACCAAATTATTACTTGTTAGAGAAAGCAATTACTATAAATCAATGTGATTTGATGTGTAAATTATCTATTATGTTACTTGATTAGTATTAGAATTTGAAAAAAGGAAGCAACAATTAAGAATTATGTTACACAAATCAAATCAAAGTGAGTAGAGTGTAAGATGGGTTGGACTCATATGTGTGAAAATTTGACTTTTTTCAATTTTGTTATTTTCTAAAAGAATAAAAGAGACTCGTACACAAAATTTTGAGAACATGCGTATAATCTTCACTTTTTCATATAACTTTTTTTTTCCTCTACAAAAAGTTAAGAATTATTTTACTCCGCAAAACTTACTCTTCTTGTCTAATATTTTCACCGGTTATTTTCCATGAATCAAATATTCTTTTAATTTAATCAGTGACGAATTCATACTGGACTGAAAAATTTTAGACCGAAACATAAAGTTTCTATATAAAAAATTTTGTTTCCTTTACTAAAAAAAAAAAATTGGGCCAAGGGTGAATCCCCTGTATCCGTTCTTGAACTTAACTAGTATTGATTCTAGAATATGAGACACTTGAAATATACTAATGAAGCATAGAAAAAAATAATACACGATCTTACACATTTTAGTTAGTAAGACTAAACGATAAACTAGTTGACATCTATAATTAACACACGTCACATTTTTAGCCCATTATAAGAAGCATAAGCTCAACACTAGCTGAGTTGGATCATTCCAAATCTAAACTATTTAACACTTTTGTGTCAAATTATGGCCAAAAATAAAAATATATAAAATAACTTTCAAATGAATGATTATCACTACGTTAGTAGATATTTCACTATGAAAGTCTTGATTACTTTACCTCGGTCTTCAATAAAAGATGTATAATTATCTTAAAATATTAATTTTCAGTTAATAAAGGACTTATTAATCACTTATCCTAAAACCCCTTTATTGACCCTTCATGAAACATATATATGATCAAAAGTCCAATTTTGCTTTTCGAAAAAAGTATATAGACAAACTAAATCTTCAAAAGAAAAAAAAAATGTATTCTGGCCCCATAAAATCTTTCAAGTAATTATTTAAATGGATTCGTGTAAAAAATTGATATTAAATTTTAATGATATGATGAAACACGAAAAGTTCCAAATGCTTTGCTTGGAGCAGTTTTTCCAATTTCGAATTTTTATTCATTTTTTAGTAGACAAGTTAGAATCACGTTATAATGAATAATTATATATAAAGCCTCAAAATTGACTTAGTTTCAACTTGTAAATTCTATATCAAAATACCATTTTGCATAAGTACAAGGACCTAAAGAGTCTCTCCCTTTTCGGCTTTGATTAAGTGATTAAAAGCCGTTTAAGTGAAAAAAAAGATAGTTACTGAAGTTGTTCTAACAAATGGAGATTGATAGTAGAATCTTTCTATAAAATGATGTAAGATAGATAAACATTACTTTATCTCCAACCTTTTAAAAAATAGACAACATTCTACCCATTTTTCCGTTAATCAACTAGTTGACACGTGCATTCAAAAATAAATAAAGGAAAATTTTGTTATTTTGATATTCTTAGTTAAAATATTAAAAAATGTTAATGAAATATTCAAAAAAGAAAAGAATTAAAAATAAAAATAAAAAAGAGTTCATCTTCTTCCACTCATCTCACTATCGCCACACCACACCACTTTATAGTCGGCGAACCAAGGGTGGAGGGATTTCGCTGAATACCCAGTATTTACACGATTTTACATACATTCATTCCCTCAATTTACGGTGAATTAAGTCTATGAAAATTGGAAGAGGAAGTTACATTTATAAATTTCGACATGATACGGTAGTTTGAATTAATATTGACTACTTGCATGTCACCTTCACAATAGTTGGTCACGATGCACATACAATTTCCGTGAAGAATGGGGCAAATGAAAGGTTTTCTTTAGAATCAACTTCAACTCTTACACGTGACTTTTACAATATTTGGTCATGATGAAAGCAAATCAAAGGTTTTCTTTAGAATTAACTTTACCTACACAAAGGGATGGCAATTTGACATGCTATCCCAAACCGCCTCGCTCCTCTTCGATTATTTGGGTAATAGGGACGGGTTTAAAACAAAAGTGTCTACCTTACGATAGGTTGCCCTAGACTCGCCCTCAAAATTTTTTTTTTGAAAAAATATAAAATAGAATTACAAATCATAAATTTTGCTAAGAATCGACTGAATGAGATTCAAACATAGGTTGAAGTTGTTAAATTATAAATCTTAACTACTACACCACAATCCTAATCATGTATTTTTTGTTTTGTTTTGTTTGCTATAAATATTTAAGAAATTCCTATTTTTTATTATTATTTATTTTCAATTTTAAAAAAGATATTTATTAACTTGGGTAGTAGAGCGCCATGCCCTGCCCTGCTAATTGGCGGGTTGCTGGGAGAGGCGGAGTGGATCTATTCCGTCCTGCTCTATTGCCATCCCTAACTACAAAAACACTTAAACATATAAGAGCAATATGTGGTAATCTATACTAATTATAAAAGGCTCTAAAAGGGATAACCAATTTTGGATAATTTTACACTCATATATTACAACTTTGGACTATTTTAGCCTCCTACATTAAATTAAAAATCCAAAACCATTTCATCTCCGAGACTATTTTATCCTCCTACATTAAATTAAAAAAATCCAAAACTCTTTCATCTCCCACTATTATTGAACAAAATAAGTTGTTTGGGACCTTCAGACAATTTATCTTTAGTTCTTTTTTTCCACTGCGGAATACAAAGAATAGACCCTAAAAGGGATAAACACTTTTGGACTATTTTACCCTCGTACGTCTAAAAGTCTAGAAAATGGAGAAACATTTTTGGACAAATACGTCATCATTAATATTTTATATTTTCTAAATTGTCCATCAATTAATACTATAATTGAATTCCCAATTAAATATTTGTAACAACATTTAGTCCTTAGAATTTGAAAAAGCTAAATCACGGTTTAGTACATTTAATTACTGGATTTTAAAAATATTTCTATCGAATTGTGACAACATATTTGGCCAAGGTGAATAGTAATTTACCTTCCACCAACAATATATTCAACTTCTTTCATGCCTAATTTAAAATTTAAGGTCACTTCATTTGAAGGTAATCTTATAGTTTGTGAAATCTATAAAAACTTCAATTGAAGATTTGTGTTTGTAATTATGATTTTTGTTACTTCACATTAATAATTCTTTCTCAGTGCTCTTTTCTCTCTCTTTTTATTTTTTATTTTTTAACTTCAATAATTGATACGAATCTCATTTCCATTATTCATTTTTATGTTTTTTGAATTGAATTGTTATCTATTGCTTAAACTAATTTCTCTTTACTATTTATGCTCCCATGTAAGTCACTTAAATCGCTATAATATTTAGTTTTGGTAATATTACTTTACTTTTCCATTACCATTTGGATAAGTTCACACGAAAACATCTGGGTACTAAATTGTGTGAATGAGAATGTTTAATTTTGTCATAAATGTTTTTTTTTTCTTTTATATACTGATTGATAAATCTACCTACAATTGCTAACTTGAGGTGCTACGAGCCCAAATTATATGTGATATTTTGGGTTAAAACATCTTCATAGTTGAATAGCTATATTAAATTACAGAGATTTGTTATAAGTCATTTGCCATCTTATAAAGTAAAAAAAAAAAATGGATTTGAGTGCTCGATATATTTAAGAACTTACGTACACTGTCTTTGATTCCTTTTGTCTGCATTCTTTAATTGACACTATTTAACTATATTACAAACATTAAATAATAGAGTCTCAACACTCTCGATGACCACATAATTTTAGATAGTTTGTTTTGTTATTCATCTAAATTGAAATGAATGTATTAATTGGTAGTTAAAATAAATTGAATACAACAGCAAACAGTATATTGCACCGTATTTTTAATGTTAGATTTTTGTATTTTATTGCTGTATTAAAATAAATATAATTATTTAAATATTTAAATAAAAATATATCTTACAATACCGTTATTAAATTACGTGCTTCTTACATGCTAGTTGTTAGAAAAGAGCCATATAATACATTGTCTACCCAATAATCTTTATATTCAATAATATAATTCATCTACAATAGAGAAAAACATTTTTTTTTTCTGGTGGTGTATTGTGGTGGGTGGGGTAAGTGGAAAAAGATGATTATATATTTGAAATATTTTTTTTTATCTGAAATTATTATTATTATTTTTTATATTTTAATTAAGAATATTAAAATGATAATTTGTCCTTTTTAGTTTTGAATGTAAAGGAGAAGTGGGTTCATTAACGGAAAAAATGGATGAATTTTTAAAAACTAGAGATAAAATAGCTAGAAAAAAATATTGAAGACGAAAGTGAAAAATAAATTAAAGATTTAAAACATTTGCTGCTACTTATCCTAAAAGTTACATAAAAGTAAGCTTTGTTTATATTTAAAATTATGTTTGACCAAAAAAGCTTAAAAATCTTTTACTTTTCTTTAATGTTAGGCTAACATAAAAAAAAAAAAAAAAAAAAAAATTAAATGGTAACTTGCATTGTTCATTATTTCTAGGGAAAATTTCACTTGGAGTTCCAAACATTTGATCATTTTGATGATGGGATCTTGAATATTTCATTTCTAGCATTCTAGGTCCATAACTTATAAAACATTTGCAATCGTCATCCTTTTTGATGAAAT
The DNA here is from genome assembly GCA_030279155.1 of Forsythia viridissima. Classification (NCBI taxonomy): domain Eukaryota; kingdom Viridiplantae; phylum Streptophyta; class Magnoliopsida; order Lamiales; family Oleaceae; genus Forsythia; species Forsythia viridissima. The sequence goes on from CM059033.1 coordinate 4,014,168, forward strand.
CGTTAATTTGACTCTTAACAAATCAAAAAATTATTAAACGAACAATTCTATCCTTATTTTAAAATTAATAAAAGTAAAAGAAAAAGAAGAAGAAGGGAATTAGATAAAATACCTATTTTTGACAATCCATTTTGAATTATGACTACTTTTTGAAAGTTTTAACCAACTGACCATTTTCTTCAAAAATTGAATAAAATGATCTTAAAAGTGAATTTTGCTCCTTGTACACTTAGTATTACACATGCCTTGACTGCGACGAGTTATCACAATATTTTAATATCAAAATATCGCGTCTCCATGTTTGCAGATCTTCACACCAGTCAAATCTAAAGTTCCATAAATCCACACTAGCAGAGTAGCCACAATCTCTACCAGCTAGCACCTAACCAGCCCACAGTCATCGGCGAGCCTAGAAGAATGTCCACAAGTCAACCTATTTTTTGCTTGAACTGAAAAATACGACATTTCCAACTATATTTTTCTTGCAATTTGTCCACCACAATGTTTGAACCAGGTGAATGTTCTTCTCGTATGGAAGCTATGTTTTTGCAAACATTTTTTTGTTATTGTCGAAAAACTGGTTCTTTTCTTTTCTGTTAGAGGTGGGCCTGGGTTGGGTCGATTTTGGGCTCAACCTGAACCCAACCCAACGTATTCGGTTTGACAAAAAATCAAACAAAACCAACCCGACCAAGAGTTACAATCCGACCCAACCCAAACCAACCAAGCTTGGGTCGGTTTGAGTTGGGTTGGTCAGTTTAAGCTTGGGCTTAATTCACGTTAGGACAATTTTTTTGGGGACCAAAATTCACGTTTGAGCGATTCTTTTTGGAGCCCAAATACATTTTTGAACATTTATTGTTAATTTTGTTAGAATTTTTTAAAAGTTTGAACCTAGTTCAAATTGGACTAATGTAAATTACATTAAAATTAGAAATTTGAAAGATTTTGACGTAATTTAATTAATTTTTAATTTTTTTAATAAGCGGGTTGGGTTGGGTTGGGTTGGGTTGAGTCGGTTTCTATGAGGTAACCCGCATCTCAATCCAATCCAACCCGATCAAAAATAGATTTTTAAAATTGAACACAACCCAATTTAGGTAAAAACCGACTCAAACCGATCGGGTTGGGTTGGGCAGGTTGACTGATTTGGGTTGGATTTTTCCCAGCCCTATTTTCTGTTATTATTGTTCTCTTTAAACATTAATTCTGAATAAATGGGTCAAGCTCATGTCTTATATTGTTAAAATTCGAAATTTTTGCAGGAGATCTCATTTCTTATTCCAATGATGCGACATTAAATATGAATTTGTTAGTGGTTGACGATGAATGTTTGGAAGATGATGTGATGAAACTAGAAAATTGCCCTGGATTGAATGATGATTGGGTTGAAGAATCGAATGAGATTGTACCCTAGTATGTAGGGGTGGGCGTGGGTTGGTTTGGTTCGGTTTTGAACCCAAACCGAAACCAAACTGCCCAAGGCGGTTTGGCCATGAACCCAAAACGAACCAAACCGCCGCTACTGATGAAACCGAACCAAACCGAACCGACCAATCTTGGTTCGGTTTGGTTCGGTTTGAGCGGTTTGGGCCTAATGATAATAACTCATTTCCAAAAGTCCTAGAACTAATAAAAAGATAGTTACAGAATTGCTTATTTTCTTCTTATTATTCCATCTTTCCCTATATAAACTCTCTTAATATTATATATTTCCACATCCAATTCTATCTTTTCAGACTATTTAAAACCACAGTGTTAATCAATCTACCTCTGGAGAGAAAAATAATATAATGTGAATACAAAAGGCTGAAAATATTACAATATAACAAGAATTCGGTTATAAAACACAAAAGGAGAGAATGAAACTAACAGACTGACGCAGCAGCCAGCAGCTAGCAACCAGCAGCGACTCAGCGAGCACTTCGCAGTTCGCAGCGAGAACTTCGCAGTTCGCAGTACGCGGTTGTTGAGAACTGAGAAGGAGAAGTAGATGATGAAATCGATAATGAACACTACGCGGTTGTTGAGAATTGAGAAGGAGATGATGAAATGGAGAAGGAAACGACGATGAAGAAAAGATGGAATGGAGAAAAAGAGGCGATTTCGACAGTGAGATTTAGGGTTCACTGTTATTAGGTTGGAGAATTGGAGAAGGAGGAAATGAATTGTGGTGGTCTTGGTGGACAATTGGACTGGGAATCTGGGATGAACGGTGAAAGGGAGTGAAATGGATTGGGCCAGGTTGTTGGGTTGGGTTTGGGCCAATTGGGTAGAATTCTCATTTCAGGGGTTTGTTTTATCGGTTCGGTTTATAGCGGTTTGGTTCGGTTTTTTTTCCTCAAACCGAAATCGAACCAAACCGACTACATTTTTTAAATTCGCAAACCGAACCAAACCGTCAGGGTGTGAAAAACCGAACCAAACCAACCCAATTCGGTTCGGTTCGGTCGGTTTGAGCGGTTTGGCGGTTTAAATGCCCACCCCTACTAGTATGTGATGAAATTTAAGTACCTTGACGAAGCTTTTTGAATTTTACAGGAACTATGCATCCTGTGTGGGTTTCCCAATTATAAAACGTAATTCAAGAAATGGTGATGATGGGCTTGTAAGAAATGTCACGTTTACATGTAGTCGAGAAGGTGGAAGAAGAAGTAATACAAGCATTTCCTTAAAGCTTAAGGTGACAATTCAAACAGGATGCAAAGCTAGGGCAACTGCTGTTTCTGATGTCAATGGATCGTGGCAAATAACTACAGTTCATTTGGAGCACAACCACAAAACAAGTCCTTCCAAGTTCGGGTTGTATTGGTGCAATAGACAACTAAGTGAATACGTTAAATAGAAGCTTTATGTGAATGATGTTGCTGGAATTCCATTACACAAAAGTTACAACTTAGCTGTTGTTGAAGCAGGTGGATATGAGCATATGACATTCATCGAAAAGGATTATCGAAACTATATTAGGCGTTTGAGACTTGGGAAATGAGATGTTGTAGCATTACAATACTATTTATCGAAAATGCAAGCACGATGCCTTATTTTTACTTTAGTGTAGATTTGGACGAAGAGTGTCGATTGAAAAATGTGTTTTGGATTAATAATAGGTGCAGACAAGCTTACAAGGAATTTGGCGATGTTGTCACCTTCGATACCATGTACCTGACTAATAAGTACGACATGCTGTTTGTCCCTTTTGTTGGTGTAAACCGTCATAGACAATCAACACTCCTTAGGTGTGGATAAATTTCCAATGGGGATGGATACACATACATTCGCGTGGTTGTTTAGGACATGGCTTGAGTGTATGGAGGGTCAAGCTTCTATTGAAACAATAACTACTTAGGATAGGGTTATGCAAAATGCAATTCAAAATATTTTTTCTAATACTAGGTATAGATGGTGTTTGTGGCATATCTTGAAGAAGTTGCCCAGGAAATTTGGGGGACACACTCATAAGGGATTCATACTTTCAGTTGTCCACTTTGTGGTTAATGAATCGCAAAGTCCCGAAGAGTTCGAATAGGGTTAGAGTTCGAATAAGGCTAGCTATGCACTTGAGGATCATGAGTTGTTGTCAGGACTTTATAGAGAAAAAAGTCATTGGGTACCATGTTATTTGAGGACTAGTTTTGGGGTAGAGATGTCTACGACGTAACAGAGTGATAGTATGAATGTTTTTTTTTTTTATAATTACGTTCATTCTAAAACTACGTTGAAGCAATTTGTTGAGCAGTACAGGCGAGCGTTGATGAGTAAAGTTGAGAAGGAGTTCCAGGCAGACTTCAGGTCATTTTCGCAGATGGTCTTGTGTGCAACCAAGTTTGGAATGGAGAAACAATTCCATGAAGCTTACACAATCTCCAAATTCAAGGAATTTCAAGAAGAGTTCTCAGGCATGGTGTATTGACGGATTACTTCGGATGATGAGGGACCTATGAGAACCACATATTAGGTATTGGAATCTATCATATTCGACGATAGGATGAAGAAAAAAATGTACGATTTTGCTTGAGAAAGAGTAGTGTCAAATTGTGTGTAAATGTCACTTGTTTGAGTTTCGAAGAATACTTTGCAAGCATGCTATCACAATGTTGATTATGAATGATGTGACAGTGGTGCCAAAAGATATATCTTAAAGCGATGGATGAAAGACTTGAGTAGAACCTACACAAGGATGAAGATTAATTACAATGGTTGGATTAGCACTCATGCTCAAGTACGATATGATGAATTATGTGATACATTTGACAAGGTTTCTAACGTGGTAGCAGATGTGAAGTATAGACTCGGGAGATTAAAGAGTGGCCTCATTTGAAAAAGAATTATTTGAACATATCGAAAAACAGATCAACCTCTGCAGCAACCTCATTTCCGGACATAGTATTCAATTAGCCACTGAATGTGGATCAATGGAGAATGAGTCGAGTATTCACATGTTGGATCCAAAATGCTCGAAAACAAAGAGGGCCCCGAGAAAGCTTCGAAAAAAGGGTTCATTGGAAATAAGTTCAAACAAAGAAAAAAGGTATGTTATTATGTGTATCATCTAGTTTGTTTATATAAATATCATCTAATTATCTAATATGAGTAAATGTAACGTTTGTTTGCACATGTGGCTTCAAGTTCAAGCAAAGGAAAGACCGCAAAACAATCCAACATACATTATGCTGGCGAAGGCTTTATCCAAGTACCTCAAGAAGCCCAGTACCCAGTTCTCAACCTGTCGCAGGGTGCTCAGTATCAACCATGTCTGCTAGCTTACGGAGTAAACTTTGTGCCAACTTATGGGACGAGTCAACACTTGATGTCAATGTTTTTTCCAGTTCGACAACCCGAAGAAGACATATTCGACGATTTGTTAGTCATTCCAAGATTCCACGTACCTCACAATCAATATGATATTTTCTATGTAATTTTTTTTTTGTAATGCATAACATTTAGATGATTTAAATGCAGGAATGTAGTTGTTAAAAAAGTTTTCTACGAAATGATTTTACAATAAGTACTTCCTATTAAATAGAACACACAAACTGATTTTAGAATAAGTACTTCTTACGGAATGCAAGAATTGTTCAATTAGAACACAAATAGATCTAACTATCTCACCCGTGCCCCTTTTCTTGGCCCTTGCAGATCGTGCGGTTGAGCAAAATCTCTACATTTTTTCCTCTATTAAACTGACAAACATTTTGAACATACCAGACAAGTCTTCATTTCCCCTCTTTGACCATAGATTTCTCCAATGCAACGCCACTAGATTGCCCTTCAACAAACCTCCCACTTGATTAGCTCTTTTCCCACTTGAAATATGAGCATTCGTCCACACTTTAAGTCCTTTACTACTTGCATCCATTTGACACATTCCTATCCATATCGTAGGCATCGTCTCTTTTGTATGCAATCTTCTAACAATTGATCTGACTTTCTACAGCCGTAGGCCATTCGTTCATCGTTTCCTGACATTACAATATCTTGTTGCTGCAAGATCTTAAAGCAAATAGATTAATCACACAAACAACACTTGTATACTTAACTTCGATTTGTTTCGTTTCTAATTAGCAAACGGAATAGCATTTTATAGCCATTAGAATTTCACACAATCAAACAATTAGCATTTCACAACTATTTGCATATAAGTTTGAAGAATATAACTACAATCAAACAATTACAATATAATTTCGCTAATAAACAGATTAATTGATTTGTTAGCCATTAGCATTAAGAGGACACAAAAATTTATCCAAATTGCTCAATAAAACTCCACATTTCACATCATCAATCAAACTCAACATTTCACAGCCTCTGAAAGTTAATAATCAATTTACAGCCTACAACATTAGAGGTTCATCTACAAAACACATAAATCATATGAATTTTCAATAGATTGAAATACCAAAAGCAGCAATAATATCAAACAACGACCACCAAAAACAAAGTTAACCAAACTACTCAATCACAGTCTCTGAAAATCTAAAAAAATTAACCAAACAACCAACAATAATATCAGACTCCACATTTCACAGTCACTGAAAATATCAAAATCAGTTTACAACCTTGAAAATTAGAAGTTAATATACATCACACAGAAATCAATGGAATTTTTCCAATTGCAATAGCATAATTAGCAATAATGTCAAAATAAGACCAACAAAACAAAAATTTCAAGACGAAGAAGATGTGTTCAATAAAATCCAAGAAAAATCCTTAGTATATATAAACATCGATACTAAAAAGTTTAAATTGAACCAGCATCAAATTAAGCCCTATTTTGAAATGTGTTTAGAGAAATAATTTGAACCAACATCAAATTTAGTCGAAAAAGTACCTGATTTTTGCGTGCAAGGTTTCGAATATGAATGAGGTGATGTCTTTTTCTTCACTTCAACCACAACCTCTGGCCAATACGGATGCTCGAACCACACTAGATCTACGAAACCCTAAAGACAAGCTATTTTTACCCACGATCAGTAGATTCGCCGAAGCTTCCTTTTCACATATCTGGAAAAATTCGTGTTTCTCTCTCCCATTGCCTTCAAAGTAGCTAATTGGTGTCAGAATTGGTCGCATAATTTAAAATCAATTAAAGGACATAAGTGTCTTTTTATTTGTTGTGATAAAGGCCGCGATAGGCAGCAGTGTACAAGGAGCAAGGCAAGACTACTTAAAAGTATTCAAATTTATTTGTCTATCCTTAAAAACTTTCCATTTTCTCTCTCCTAAAACCCAAAATCCATTGCCACCAGAATCAAGTTGAAATTTACTGAAAAATACCACTATCACGTTGGAAGTTAATTTGTCCTCTCTCTTAAAAACCAAACACATTTGAAATCGCGTGGTCATCTCCCACTCCTCCATTGCCATTGAAATCACAACGAATTTACAAAGAACAACCACCATAATGTTTGAAGTAAGTTACTTGCCATTTTTGTTTGATTTTGTTCTATGTTTTTGTTTTTTTGGTAGATTTATTTTATTACTTTTTGTGAATATTTCTCCAATTCATATGATTTTTAAAGTCATTGTGCGCGTGTATATGTGTATATATATACTCCTTGTGTGTGTGTGTGTATCCTTTAGTGTGTGATTTGATCTTAACTTGTCTATTTATATTTGTAGATTTGAGTATTTCAGGCAGTGCGCAATAACTTTCCAAGATTGCTAAATTGAGAAGTATACATGCAACCAAAAGGAAAAACATGCATGAACTTTTTTGCAAAGACCTCGATATATAGTGCATGCCACTAGATAATGTGGCAAGATAACTTTGGACCTTTTCTCCATGTTTGTTGAAGGGAAACTTTTAATTTCTCTTAAGACTTGACCAAAAATAAGATTGCTCGTACTTCAAATAATATCTTATTGCCTCGATATAAGTTTCTTGGATCGATTGTGACTACGGGAGTATGGAGGCAAGGTGTTGGCCTTACCTCGTCCATCGTGGTGCCTCGCTTTATGCAAAGTTGGTAAGTAAGGCCTACTCTGGCAGCCGTCTAGGGCCCAAACCATTGCAGGGCTTAAAAATTTTGGCGCAATTTTTTTTAAAAAAAATTATTCTTCTTACATTTGAAATGATCCCAAATAGAAAGCAAGCCCAAATCTAACTTACATTATCTACCTTAATTTAGTTTTTAAATTCTAGACTGTGCAATTTTTCTTTTAAACCGAGTTTTAGAAATATTTATCTTGACATTTGAATTAAAATGAATTTTCAAATTCTAACCCTCTTTTTCATTCAGTAAAGATGAAGAAACATTTTTTGACTTGTAAGTTGTAAATCTATATATATGTATACACATACACTGATGCATATGTTGTGTATGTTTATTTTTATTATATATTTTATTATTTTTTTTGGCATTTGTTATGCTCTTGGAATTAGGGTTTTAAGAAATATTAAGTGCTATCAATTGATAATATATAGAATTACGCATTTTCAATTATTTTCAATTTGAAGAACTTTATTTATTTTTGTTAAGTAAAAATAAGGGATAATTGCATCAAAGGTCCTTAAAGTTTTAAAATCGTTGGGAATATGCCCTTAACCTACAAAAATAGCACCACACATCCCCAACATATGAAAAATTTGGCGTAGTAGGTCATTTATGACCAAATTGCCATTCCTTTTAAATAAACAAAAAAAACAAAAAACAAGAAAAAAGAAAAACATAATTGAAAACTAATCATGTGTACCCAAAAAAATAAAAAGTAAAAAGTAAAAAATGTACCAAAAAAAAAAAAAAGTAACAAATAGGTAATCTTTTACAAAAAGTCCTAAAATTTTATTTTTAACAAATTCGCTGGAAAACACCACAAACTCAAACCGATGGTGTTTTCCTATCGAATCCACTCCCCAAGATCCCATAATATCCATTTGCAGACATACCCATCACTTCAGCTCCACCAGTAAAATAGGTGGGATTGGTGGGAGCATCACTACTATAAGGAAGGAAACTTCCCCTAACACCAACTATTGCAGGACTACTCCAAAGTGCTATAGGGGTGAGCCCATAACCAATTTCACCATATCCACCACCATCAATTGCATCTCCATATAGGTAACCTGCAAGACTACCATATTCAGAGAGGAGGTACCCAAATCTGGCATTGTAAGGGACAAAACTTCCTTGCTGATAATGGTTAAAGTTACACTCTTCGTCCACTACCCATCCTTCCATAACCATCGCTGTTACTGCTATTTCCATCTTTAGGTACAACCCTCTTAACCTCCACAAGCTTTCCACTCAATTCATGAAATTTTTTCTGCATAATCTCCTCAACACAATTTTTCGAATCGAAAGTAATAAATCCAAAACCCCCTCGGCCTATGGGTCACATTATCGTACATCACAACTACATCTGTAGTCCTACCAAACTTCTCAAAATATCTCCGAAATTCTTCCTTAGTTAGGTCAGCTGATAAACCCCCTACAAAAATTTTCTTTGAACTATCCTTATCATTGATCCTACAGTAAGTTTGTGGTATTTTCCGGCGAATTTGGTACAAATAAAATTTTAGGACTTTTTTGAGAAAATGACCTATTTGTTACTTTTTATTTTTTTGGGTACATATGGTTAGTTTTCAATTATGTTTTTATTTTTTCTTATTTTTTATTTTTTTGTTTATTTAAAGAGAAGGACAATTTGGTCATAAAGGATCTACCATGTCAAGTTTTTCATACGTTGGGATGTATAGTGCTATTTTTTTAGGTTATGGGCATATCCCTAACAATTTTGAAACGCTGGGGACCTTTGATACAATTATCCCTAAAAATAATTTAATTATATTCCGTGCCTCTGTATTGTATAACAATTTTTAAGTGTTTTGACTTGTGTGAAAATCTAATGGAAATCTAAACAAAGTATTATAAAATATGTTTGTCTGTCAAAATTTAGATTTCAAACATCCCAATTTATTAAAAGACTCATTTGAATTTTTGCCTAAGGCCCCCAAAATTTCAGGATCGACCCTATCGATAAGTTGAGGAGGCGTAGAGTTCGCCCTATCTGAGGTGCGGGGAGTTGGCCCCACCCTTTGCCTCACCTCATCCGGTGTGGTTTTCGACTTCATGCAAGGATTACATGCTGGCAGGACATTTCCCGTGCCCTTTTCCTCATAATTGGCTTCGGTGCTAGGCCGTGTGAGACTTGCAAGTTAAAGTGGGAAGACGTTCGCTTCATCTCCCTTACGCAACTTGTGGCTTCCGGTGCCACTTGTTCAAGGTCGACATGATATGTAATGTGGCTTCCACAAGTTAAATGCTTCACTTTGTAACAGCAATTCTTAGTTATGTTTTGACTTTTCGTATATTATAAAAAGTAGTACTAATGTGTGGATAAAAAATATAAAATACGTGAATAAAAATAATATTTGACTAAATTATAAGTTGTTGTGAATACTCCAAACGTGCTCTAATGATTTGAAGTCAATTATTTGTCGGCTCAGCAGCCTACTTGCATCATGGAAGTTCATGGCAATTGGCACAGTCACCAAGAAGATCACATCACATCATTTACCGCTGATTAGCGGGAAATATAAAGGCATAAAGCTTATCCGGAACAGCAAAATTGGTTCCTCTTGTAGATTGCCGGTGGCTTTTAAAAGGTAAAAGTTTATTCTACATAAAAGATTCTAGTTTTATATGTATAATGTTTTGATAATCTATGTCGAGCATTTGGATTTCTAAGTAGTAGATTTTGTTTATTAACAATTTGAACTTGCGTTAGGTACTTAATTATGATAATTTAGCTTTAATTTCTGATATGTTAATATAAACATTTCAATTATGAAATGGGTGGTTTTCCCTTGCAAGATTGAGGGTTCGAATTGTAATTCGGGTTTGATTTTAAGTATTATATTTTGATGAATTGGATTAGAAACTATATTTTAATTGTTAAGTGTGCCTGGTACTGGGTTTGGCGAGCAATTGAATTAGAATTATTACTGCAGTGCATAATTTATGAATTGTGGCCCTAATTCGTTTGTTGCTCAGGTGGGATAACATTCTGAGAAAATATGTGTTGCTATAAGATGTAGGCAGAAAGATTACATTTGCATTATTAATGCTAGTTTGTTGGATTGTGGAGCCTAATCATATTGTTCTATTATTCCCTTGACTACGGTTTGATGAAATATTCGTACTATATTATAGGATTTGTAGGGTGGTTGTTCTTGTTTCATTTCTTCGATTTCTTTTGTAAAATAGGGATTAGGGATTAGGACTTATCTATAAGAATTTGTCTATGTGAACTGCAATGGAAAGTAATCCTCTTGTAATACGTTGGCCAGTGATACTGGTGTTCAGATTCAGTTATATATCCTCTGTGAATGTGAGATTTTTCATAAGTGGTTGTGGAGTCGGAAATACAGAGTTAAAAGACAGTATTATAACCCAAGTCTGGACGTGAAAACTCTATGGATGGTTTTGTTTAAAAAGACGCACAGACCTTCAAGGATAATCCACCCGAAAAACTGACACTCTAAATAATTTTTGCTAAGGCAGGCATATGGTGACAACCCTATGAGGAAAAGACTCTTCAACATAGTTCTATAAGCCCGCACTTTACCTGCCGGAATCTGTACTAACAGTTACCTTGGTGATTGAACGGTCCTGACTAGCAAAAGCATAGACTTCTGTCTGCCAAAGATTCCATGAGTGAGGGAACGGAAATCTCAATTGAAATCTGTTGTCACTTGCATCAAACAGGCAGTTATTTGGCTCATCTTTTGAAGTTAACCAGGAAATGATTCGGGTAAAAACACATTTTCCAGTGCTCGATAGAAAACATTAGAAAGACACACATTTCAACAGCCATAATAATTGGAAATAATAATACATTTCGTGCAAATAGTCCACCGTCCCTTAGAACTAGGAAGGGTAATCTATCTTTACTTTTAGGGGATCAGAGGCAAGACATGTTATGTATGTTGTGCGATATATATCCCGCAAGTGGACGGATCGTGGACAAGTAATATAATGATGAAATAAAGTGTCGAACCCACGAGGACTAGATACTAAATTACCAATTAATTTCACAATTCAAATTTTAACAATGGAAATTAACACAGATTCAATTCTTGATTCTTAAGATTCTAAACTAATTAACTATTTTGATTAAATTGAAATTCACAATAAAAAGCAACTTTGAAATATGAGAACGAATTAAAGTTTAACAAAAACTAGGATTCACGAATCCACCGACACGTTCTACTCAATTATCTGTTAATCACTTTTTAGCTTTTAATTACTTTGGACTGAAAATCGGCGTTCCTAAATTAATCGAAAGCCTCTCTCGATGGTCAATCAAATCTATATGTTATGCGAACTTCATTATCTCTAATTAAGCTTCGAGCATAAACACATGCATTAAAATCTCAAGATCGCCTAAATGGATTTCATAAGGCATAATAGTAATCTCTATCTATTATTGGACCCTATGTTATTCAATACCACGTGCTTAATCTATATTGAATCCCTCGACTTCAATACAGATCACAATATATCCTAATGGTGCGCAAGCATTAAAATAATAAAGAAACTGAATAAAGAATAATCAATCCACGGCAAGTAATTACTAAAAAGGGAAAAACTGCTTAATTAATCAAAACGTGAGGTTTCATCGTTCATCCTAGATAAAGAAATTAGCCGGACATGATTTCTTCAATTAAAGGAAGAATTGAATTCATCATGGTCCGGAGAAAAGAAAACAAAAAGTAAAATAAAATCCGTGATCTCGGCTTGATGATCTTCGATTTCGCCTTGATCTTCGTTTTTCTTTGCCTTGTATCTTGTTCCTCTCAAATTCGTCTCCCGCGAAAAGTCTATCTTCTACCTTTTATAGTACTCTTTCCCCACCTCCAAACGTGTGTTGGGTTGTTCCAGTTAATTGGACTGGTAGAATTCTATTTGAATCAGGTGTCTGCAAAATTTTCTGCCCGATTAGCCTATGCGATCGCATGGCATAAATAGCTGCGATCGCATGGTTCATCTGATTTGCATTCTGCTGGATTTTTATTCCCCTTGCGATCGCACCAGGAGAACACCATGCGATCGCATGGTGTATCCTGGTTCTGAATTTGAATTTCTCGCCTATGTATTTGCACATCAAGTCCCTGAAGTTCCATTTCTTTAGCAATTAGGTCCCCTTGTCTTCATTTTGCTCTCTTTTCATCCCATTTATACTTGACTTTGATTATTTCCTAAATTGATAAGAAAACATATGCAATTAAACTGTAAACAACCAAAAGAACTTATAATTGTCCATTTTTGTGAGATAAGATAAGTACAAAATCGTACTTATCAATGTACACTAATTGCAGCAATTATTTCATGTATATTTAATTATCCGTGTATCGTATAAGTTATTTTATACCTTCAATTTTCTTTGAATGGTCCAGCCCAATAGCAGACTAGAAATATCAGATGTGAAAGCAGATGAAAGCTATAAAATTCTCTTCCAAGTTATTTCAATACTTAGAACAACAGTATGTGCAGGAGAATACATGGCTTCCTTAGCAACTGCTGAAGCTTGTGATACGAATGTAGCACTTCTGTCGAGTGGTGATCTACGGGTATTGCAACCTGTATTCCAGATTTATGGGCAACGTCGAGCGTTCTCTGGTCCCATTGCCACTCTTAAGGTGTTTGAAGACAACGTGTTGGTCCGGGAGCTTCTTGAAACCCGAGGTGAAGGTCGAGTCCTGGTCATAGACGGTGGAGGCAGCACAAGATGTGCCTTGGTAGGAGGAAATATTGGACAATTGGCCCAAAATAATGGCTGGGCTGGTATTGTAGTTAATGGCTGTATTAGAGATGTAGATGAGATCAACGGTTGTGATATTGGGGTCAGAGCCTTGACATCACATCCCCAGAAATCAAACAAAAAAGGCAATGGCGAAAAACACGTCCCAATTCACGTTGCGGGAACATTGATTCGTGATGGGGAGTGGTTGTATGCAGATAGCGATGGTATACTAATATCCAAAACCGAGCTCTCTGTTTAGTGATGTTGTTAGGCCATTCTTATGATGTATTGATTTATCCAGTGCAATAATCGGGTCAGTTTATACAGTAGCAATAATTGCCCAGACTATGTAGCGAATGCTTCGATATCTAAGATTAAAAAACCCTGTTATTCCTGTTTTGCTTAATTTGTGGATTTATAAGTGTGGTCAAAACAATGCTTTTTATGTTTGTGAAATCATCATTATCATGTTCATGTATACTTTCAGCTATCAACCCATTTGAACATTTCAAAGTCAGTTGCCTTCATTTGCATGCAGAAACTAGTTCAAAGGGATTTAATATGATTTAAAAAGCTATGTCATCAAGAATTTTAGACCAACTTCCAGTAAACTTCAATTTTCTGCTAGCCCAACTTCACTACGTCTCTCTTACTGGAAGTTAACTCCAGTGGCCATAGAGTGGCAGACCTGATCAAATTGAGGAGCTTATTGTATAGATAGGTTTGGTTCATGAACCAAATGTCTCCCGTCATGACTCTACAGGCATTTGAGCCCCACAATGGAACCACATCCATTCAACAGGATCCAAAATGCCATGAAATTTTGGCTTCTGGGAGAAGACTAAGAGATACAAGTAATCTACTTCAAAAAATACACCCAGTTGTCAATAGACTGCAGAACCCTTAATTCCTTCAAAAGAACTTGCACAACCCTCCCACTAGCTAGCAAAAACATACTTATTTCGAGAACACACATGACATTTCTTGTCTATGGCAGCATTTACCTCCTAAAACTGGACTTTCCACATTCATCATAAGTCAGTTTCCCCTCCCCCTCTTCCTCCAGAATATACACGTACACCTACTACACATATTACTAGAAAGAAAATACGATCGAAACTGGAAATAATAAGAAAAATATAACTTCAATGATCTGAATTCTATTTAATTATATCCTCTTATATAGCACATACAAATTTCATTGTCAAAAATTCACGAGTCAATTTTACCCATCACCACGTCAGATAACATAAATAAGTCGTTGCTGATATTTGAGGGTATTTGAGCTTGAAAATAAATTAGCCAGTGAGAAAGTTCAGATGAGTCTATATAGTGTGGGAAAAGAAAAGAACAATCAACACTTCTAGATCATCCCAACTCAACATATAAACCACCGCAGCGCAGGTAAATTGATAAAAATATATTATGACCTTTTGAAGAATAATATAATTGCCAAATTTAATTTTGCAAATGCCAGTAAAGAAGAAAAAAAATCTGCAGTGGGATTTTCCAAGTATGTGCTATCTAGAATTCATATCTTTAATTTCCTTGAAAAAAGGTAAAGAACCCTAAGAAAACCAATAAGGGTGTAGCCACTATTAGAAACAAAGAAACAAGAAATATTTGATTCATGTACTTTTGTGACTCGTTTTGATTAATTGGAAATGTGATTCCTTGATTTGTATATTCTGTAGCTTCAAAAGCAGACCATTGTATATTCTGTAGCTTCAAAAGCAGACCAAGAACGCAAGGAGATGCTGAAAGAATTTTCAGATAAAAGCAGCTCGTCCACCTCTCCTACTGTGCCTGTCATATGCAGTATTGAACTTATCGACCAGCTCATTCATGGTGCTGTCCAAAGGACCAAAAAAAGAGAACGAAATGTTATATATCAGATGCGGCATACAGTGTTAGTTGAAGCTAATTCTGCCTTATATGAAGCTTATGTGCCACAAGATAATTAGATCATTAGAAACTCCAAACCAACTCGAGAGCCTGACACTCACAGTTCTCACAGTTGATATATTGCTGTCCTAACGGGACTATGGAACATGAACAGAATAAAAAATTTAAATTATATTGACTGGGACTATAATATCAACAGGAATAGTCAGTTAGAGTGGCAATCTGTGGTAAGCTATCATATACTAGTGGTTAGAATGCATTCCTACCAGCTGATACTTTTCAAACTTTATATAAGTGCCATGAGACAAAGTAAACCTCATCAGACATAAGACAAATTTGGCCTCCTCCTTAGTTTAATGATATGGTTCCATTACAGGGGCCCAATCGAAAATCAATCTAATTCATTTCAACCTCAATAACTTTCTGTCTGTCTTCTTTTTATCAGTACATAATATATTTTCCTTTGAAACAGCAAATATATAGCAGAACCCCAAATAACGTACCTTGAGCAATTGGTGAACATAGCAAGGTAAGTAATCAACAATGTGTCGTTATATTCCTGAAAGAAAAATATGTATTATGTGGAATCAGAAATACAAATATATTTCAAGATTTTTTATAAACCACTTAGAAGATTTATCCCAATTATAAATGGTAGTCAAAAGATATCGGAAATCTGTGCAAGGAATGCAACAGGAACAACAGTAGAAAAGAACTTCCCCACTGATAAGTAAATCAGGAAATATATAATATATTAGTCAATTATACAGTTTTTAAAGCACTCACCATCAAGAAATCATCTTGAAATTTGTCTGACTCAATGGTCGGCAATCTTCTTAAGAGACTAGATACTTGCCTTAGCAACGAATTTTCGCAAGGAAGATCACCTGCACTTATAGATGTAATACTATTGTATTCTGGCTCGTCTGTGTCACAATCTTACTATGGATTCATGTTTCTAGAGTTACTTATTTATCTTCTTGTCTTCCATGACCAATGAGCACAAAACTAAGAAGTCAAGAAACTTCTATAGTATAGAATTCTAAATAACCTCATTGCTAGGAAAAATGAACGGATGTACCTTTCTGCACTGCAAGAAGATAGTGATGAAGTACTCTGATTCTGCTATTCAGCATCTTGATGGCACTATGTATGCCAGTAAGGTGAGCAGCCACTAGAAAGCAGAGTTCATATATAAGTCTTTATACCCACACAAAACGGGGGAAGCACAAATCCCAATGAAAGCAAAATTTACATCACTATGCTTTTTGTGAAACAGACGGGGGCAGCTTATTAAAAAAATTAAATGAAAAGAGAGGCGCACGTTGAGTTGCAGCTGAACCACCATCAGACGGTTTAAGATGAGCAACATGATCAACTGAGATTCGTTCAGCTTCAACTGTCTGACAAGCAAGCAAAGAAGAGATTCAGCCACTTGCTCTCAACAAACTTGAATGGACTATCCTCCAAGAAGATGTGAAGTGGAACAAACCTCTATTGTGTAGCTTGACCGAACAAAGATAAGCTGTGGGATGCCATCAATAACGTGCAACTCTTGAATGATGATAATTGGTCCCAAGCACGGAAAAAAAAAAATTCAACAAATGTTGCAAGTGAATTATAATAACAGATATCTAACCAGCAGTCTGAGGAGCATGTGGTTTATGATTGTGTTCAGAAACATAATAAATATCTTCAAATGAGGTCTCATTGCTAACATCTCAAAATAATTTCAAGATATGAATGTACAATAAGAAATTACGGGTTAAGAAATACATAAGAATATTAAACCCAGCATAGAGGTATAAAACCGAGCCAGCCAGTGCGGATCGCTTTTCTTGTTTTTCTAAAGTACAAAAAATAAAAAAATCTGTACGTGGTCCAGGCTAGCATGGGCCGTGCCTGGCTCACATTTTTCTGGACTTGGCCCACTTTACACCCCTAACTCAGCCTCTGGACATGCTCAAGGTACTATAATGTTTTGATACGGCTAGCTTATTTCTAAATGTCCACAATCCCAGACATGATCAAAATAATAGGATGCCTGCATAGTGTCTAAAACCTTGGAAATAGAAATTTTTCCAAAATTGGATGAAGAGAGAATAAAATAAAAATGTGGTATGTAATAAGCATTAAATTCACTGAGTACCTCCAAACCTATACCTGTCGCTATTTTAAATTCCAAACTGATGGTAACATGAGAAATAGGCAACTTCCACGATGGAACGTGAACAGAGACAGAACTACCACAATTCAAAATGCAAATTGGTACCAAGTAATTGTAGAAAGTTAGATATTTCAAACTATGCTGAGCACAGCCTTAAATTTCATGTTTCATCTTTAAGCATGTAAACCAACCAACATATTCACAACGTAACAAAACTTTTTATTAGAGATACAAACAACAGGAAATACATAAAAACTACATGTAGATTTTGGTGCACACATGGTTTTGAGGGTATCAAGAGGTAATATTGGACACATACCACTTTCATAAATAGTAACTGGCAGATCTTTCTGTGCATGATTGATGGAAGGGTTGAGAAGAAGGTATACAGGACTCTCATTAATATCCATCAGCTGTCAGAAACAAAGAATTTCCATTAGAGAACATAAACTAATTTGCTGTTGTCAAATACTCACATAATGCATTATAAAAACAGAATCAGATAATAAACTTTAACTCCATAGTCCACTCGTCATCCTTTTTTTTTTTTTTTCAGACAATTAAATTAGAACATAAAATCATAGCTGAATGTAGCCCCGAAAGCTGAACTCAGCAACTTGTTAGGAGTGTTGAGCGATTGTTTCACAATAGGAATAGCCAAGCTATTGGAGGGTGAGTAATCTGTTGTTTTTTTTTTTTGGACGCCAACAACTGGAAGGAACAACAGAAAGGCAAACTTCACTTATTACAACAGTAATAAATCAGCAATATTTTAGGAGGCTGACACAATAATTATATGCAAGGAGCAAAATACAGTACCACTTCCAAATTCTACACATTTAGTATGAAAAATAATAGGAAAACTGGAATTTCAATGGGTTTTTCTACAATGTTGCTGATCTCCAGCTACATTCACATATGATTGACATGTGCAAAACTGCAACCCTTTGTCGATATGTGTATCATTTTCTGAAAGTAATTATAAAACCCTTTGTCAATGTGTGTATCATTTTCTCTTAGCAATTCTGAAATCCTGTTGTTTTTATCTATGCTCTTGCCAGGAAAATAAACTCCAAATATCAACATATACTGCAAATACTCAAATATTTCCAGACAGTTTCCATTTGTAAAAATCCACACTGACAGAATTCAAGTCTAATATGCGTACTTTTAACATAGAATCTCAATATACACGACTAAATGTGCGTAGAATGAAAATTACACAGTTAGACTATTTATAATAGGATAATTGGAGCTCACAGCTTTGTGAATCTGCATATCAGATTCATGCGCATCACTCCCCGTCGAGTACCATCCCAGTACATAAAAATGTGGAAACACCTTCTTATCTGCATCCCACAAAACCCCTATTATCAATTTCCTCCCATAAAACCCTAAAATCACAATCACACCACATACACACATTAAGAAATTGAAACCAAAAAACAACAATACGAAAATAAAAATAAATACAAACAGAGCTCTTGTTTCTTCTCAAGGAAAGCGCGGTCAAGGGAGTGGGTGGAGACGTCATAGAGGAGCTCGAAGCTATTGAAAATCTCGACGGTGCGGCCGCGCTGAATGCCGATAACGCAGCCGAAAACTCGCGGTGGAGGAGGGGAGGAGACGGCGTCGTTGGCGGCCGAGGAGGTGGGAGGTGGCTGGGATTGAGACTTGATCCGTGTGTAGTGATCGGAGATGTTTACTATGACGAGCGGATGGAGCTTGAATGTTAGCCCACTGCTCGACGATGACGCCATTTTTGCTTCCTTCGATTTCACGTTCCTCGGCGGTTTGCCTTTTTTTTTTTTTTTCTTTTCAGTTTATTTGAAATTCCAAGTTCCTTCAGTCTAATGAATTAAAATGCATTACAATAAATCAACAATTTGATTGGTGCAATGATATGAAGTGTGTGTTTGGAAGAGATCCTTTCAAGTTTCAAAGCACTTTTAAAAGAGTAATAGTAGTTTTATGGTTGTTTAGCAAAAAATAATAAGTCCTTGGTAACTAAAAAATAACTTAAAAAAATTATTTTAGAGAAGTCCAAATTTTGAACTTCTCTAAAAAAAACTATATTTGAGCTTTTATAAATAGCTATAATTAACATTTAATGAAACATTAAAATTATTAAAATTATAATTAATTATCATTAATAAAAATAGAAATAAAAATTTTCTAACTTATATCTTCTTCAACATTTCAATAATATAATACAAATTATATTTAATATGTTTAATTTAAATAAATTAATTTTAAGTAATATAATATATACTAAAATAATTGTGATACGATAACGTTAAGAAATAGAATATAAAATAAATATTATTTATAAAAGAAACTAATATTAGATATGTAATAATTAATTATTATTTTATTAAATAAATATAAAATTTATACAAAAGTACTTTTGTAGTTATGCAGTCAAACACTCTATTTAATATTCACAACACTTTTTGAATTCACATTCAAACAGGTAACTGATTTTTAACAAAATCTCTATTATCAAAAGTTCTACTGTAAAAAATTCTATTGTTAAAAGCTCTACTCACCATTCCAAAAGGACCGAAATGTCATACGTAATTATACGGTGGTGTAAACTTTTATTTTAATACCACGTTGCAATTACAATTGAAACTCTCAATAATTACAAATTGGAAAATGTTCACCATAGGCCATCAACCTACGGTTAGAATAGTATATTTGTCAAAACTCTTAAAAAAGAGCAAGTTAGTGTTCAAAATTTTATTATAATTATATAATAATAAAGTTCTCAAAATCATTAATTTTCTTTAAATCGTCATCATGAATCTGAGCCTCATGAAAACACGCACCACTATAAATTTATAGACACCGACTTAAATTAAAAATTAAAATCTAATTTTATAAAATTGTACAAAAATAAAGAAAAATTACAATTTTATTCGTACATTTTTTTTTGAATATGATAATAATTACTGACCGTAAAGAGATTTTCTCACTTACCGTAAAGAGATTTTTTCTACCATGAACAAAAAAATAGTAGTATGTATGTCACTACTTCTTAATCCCTCTCAAATCAAAACACACACACACACACAAATATATATATATATATCTCTCTCTCTTTCAATTTTTCAATTTTTCAATTTCTCTATACTTCTCCATATTCTTCAAAATTAAACCCTTTCAAATAAATTTCTCTCTCTCTCTCTCTCTATCTCTCAATTTTCAACAGATTCTTCTCAATCTTTCAATCCATTAAAATTATCTACAGTCGGATCCATCGCAAATAAAAAAAAAGTATATTAGTAAATAAAAAAAAAAAGAATGGAGACAGACAAAATTGAGGACCAATTGTGCAATTTTTCCTTACAAATTTCAGAGTCGGTTCAGGAGCAGCCACACATGGGATAGAAATAACCCACAAACAAACAGTCATTTGGGCCTATATATATATATCGGGACTATTTCCCATAAAACCGTGACAGCCCCTGCATTCTCTTATCCCGTCCCCACACCCTCGATTCTATACATTCATACGCACGCACATACACATCATCTCAATTTTTTGGGAATTGAATTTTCATCCGATAATATACTAACAAAAGGACGGTGTTGAGAAGAAAAGAGGAGCAGCAGCGGCGGTCGAAATTTGATAAAGATGGCGATGCGGGAGTTGGTGACTGGTGGCGCCGCCTGTGCTGTGCCTGGCACGTCAGGTTCCTCCAATCCTCTTGGAGCTCTCACCGACGCCCTCATCGGCTCGTCCTCTAAAAACAAGGTTATTTCTTGATTTATCAGTGAATTTGATTTTGCCTAAATTCTTACTGAGCTAAGTTTTTGAGTCTGATTGGATTGTTTATATGATTTTGTTTTGTGGTATACTTATAAGGAGTGGTTGTAGTTTATGTTCTTTCGAATGGCAGGAGTAGAAACGACTGTTAGTTTACTTGAAATATTTCCGGCTCTGAGAAAAAATTAAAAACTATAATTCTGGTGGACTGACTACATCATGCTATAGTTACCGGGGATTAGAATAAATTCAAGAGGATAAACTTCGATTAGTGGTAATTTTCCAGTCATTTTCCATTTTGATTGTGTTCTTGGCTTGTTACTTTAAAATATCTATTTTGACCTTTAACTTTTACCGAGTGAATTGCCCAGTTTTCCAGTAATTTGTTTCCAATGATACTGTGGAAAAATGAATAAATCATGGTGGAGCCTGGGGGGATAAAAAAAGGTTTCTATTTCTAATGACTAATGAGCACACAGGTTTTCTTCCATTCAAGCTTCAACTTTCTATTCATCAGTGAAGATTGCAAGTATTGCTTGATATGATATATTGGACATATCATAGGAATTAGGATGTTATTGTGATACCCATTTCTAAATGATTTGCTTCAATTATTTCTTTTGCATGAAGGCAGGGGTCTGTTAATCTTTTGAGGTGGGCATTACTTTCTACTAATCACAAGGAGTGTCATGTGGGGTTCATGATATATTTATTGTCATGTAGCTTAAAAGTATCTTTATGTAAACATCAGTAGATATCAAGATATATCGATCCAAGGAGGGGCCAGCCTCCTGACATTATGTTTAAGTAAAGGGCTTTCACTACGGCCTTTCGACTTTCGAGTGTGTATTGACTTTCAGCCTCGATATGTTAACGTTTCGAAGAACACAAACCACATAAGCTATCAATTCATCAATTGTTTCTACTAGGTAATATTTACCAAACCTTCTCAAAGTATGCAAAGTTGTAAAGAAACCTTCTTCTACTCTTTTAAGTGAGGATAAGAATTTAGTAGATGTAGATCCAAAAATCCAAAAGGTTAAATTAAGGGTTTGAAATCCTTATGAAGCACACAAACTGTTACACCTGTTATTGCAAGAATGAAGTAAAAATCTGTAGTATAACAATATGGAAATTATGACACTTTGAGGAGTCGCAGGCCTCCCAAACAACTTAAATAACCTGTGATAAATATTCAATCATACCTTTGTTCAATATAAACTGAAGTTTAAATCTCAGGAATCTAAACTTGCCAATAAAATATGAACAAACTAACTAAAGAAGAAACCAGTCCAACCCATGAACACTAAAAAATGACTGAAGACCGGACACATAAGTACTGGAATTTTCCTACATTTTCTCCACTTAGTGAACTATGCAGCAGAGTCGTGCAACACAAACACAATTCTCTGAGCTCTAATGCATAATTTACGACTGGGTCATTTTAGGAACACGAAAATAGTCATATTAAGAGATTTTTTCTGCATGTTCTTTTTTATGCTGGATGCATTCACTGTGAGCAGGAAGCATTCCGAAAAAGACATCACCCTCCAAGGGAAAATTATTATCACGAATCATCCATTTAGGTCATCAAAGTATACTGTTGCCTTTGTCATAATTGTCAATGTTGATGATTTGATTCGTCTATAAGCAGGAAAGGCTGCGAGAGATTCCTACAGCCACAACTACGACCACTGATGGCAACTTTTTTGCGGGGACTGAAGAACCCTTTGCTGCCCTGCCAGGGTCAGAGTTCGAACATCCACTGCAGCCAAATGCCCAGGTAGATCCTCTCTCTCTCCAGATGTCTAATTGTGGACACGTCAAATCATTCTCTTCATGCTTCATTCTCTCAGGGATCGGATTTCCTTCAAGGTTTCCGTTCTGCGGATCAAAACAGGTTTGCAGATGCTTGGGACGAGATACAAAGGCCTCAAATTCCTCATTCTCTGGGAAGGGATAGTATATCCAATATTCCTTTAGAGCACGGTTGGCTTCAACCTGATTTTTATGCTAATCCTGAAATGTCTTTTCTATTAATTCAAGGCGGTCATTATTACTGTTGTTAGTGAAAGTGGATAAGTTCCACCTTTTCAAAAAGTTATCTACATTATTATAATTTTCATGGCATGAGTAGTTTGTATATTTGTTGTGTTTTGGGGGTTGTTGAGAGGTGGTCAGTTTTCTGTTGCAACAGAAACAAGTTTCAAGTTATTACGAAAATTTTAGCTCAGTTAATGAGCTGTTTAAATAAATATGCAGTACAAAACTATTTCCTTCTTCCATGTCTTATGTGACCTCGACAGAATGTGCTTATATCGATAAATGATATGTCTCCATTTTTGGGTTGAAAAGCTAGTGCAGAACAGTTTACATTTTGAAATAGCATGAACCCAGTAGAAGTTTTGAATGCCAGTCTTTTTCTGCTCATCAAATATTTCAAGCAAGATGGTATCTTTTTTAAACCTAAATGAACTTGATGATTGGTTGATACCAATCCTCCAGAAGAAAATTGTGTCATTCAATAGTGTAATGTCATGAGTTATGCTTTGCTAACAATTTATTTCACGTCCTCTGTTTTGTCCTTCGCAGGCCCACCTCAAAGAGTGCTGTCAAGTTTCTTGCACTCATTTGTTCACAGCGGCCATGGTGGCATACCTTTCCGTCCTACTTCACTTCCAGTGTTAGGATTGTCTGAAGGTGATAAGCAATGCATACGTGATCGCAGCAGTATTATGGCTCGGCACTTTTTTGCAGATAAGAGTGAAGACTTTATCAATACACAGGTTCTGTTCATATCATCAACAGTTGGAAGTTGTACATAAATTTATTAAGTCTATGCTTCATCTCTTCCGCTGGTTGTTTTCCTTTTGATCTTTTGGCAATACTATGTTTTTCGATCGCAAGGCTTCTGCTGCGACAGTTTTATTAGGTTCTGCCTGGATCTCCAAAGTTAAACCACCGTTCTAAATTTTTTTCTCCAAGGCTGGCCTGTGTTTTTCTCTTTGGCCTCAATGACCCTTGTCCCGCTTGTTTCATATTTTGTGTCATTGAATAACTGAGTTTCGATTATCTTCTAGACCAGTTATGCTGCATCGGGTGCCTAGGGACGGGAAGAACTTAGTTTTAGCTGCTAGATTGATGTTGTTAACGTCATCACCACTAACAAACACTTCCTCCATGTCTGCCCTTTCCTATCACTCTTCTCTTTCTAATATTTTTGTGATCTCACACCACAAATCAACTTGATCACGGGTCACCTTTTAACCTTTTTCTGAAACCATGGTCAATTTTGTCAAATTATCACTGTAGAAAATGGAAGTTTTGTAGATAAAAATTTTTACATGTTAATTATCTCTCTCCACCCACCTCATGGCACTACCACTCCAAGACCTTCTTCTCGTTCTCCCCTCATTGTGTCTCCAACCTAAACTGCACCGCCTCTAGTTTCCCCGGAGCTTGATTTTGTATCATATCCACCTCAAGGAAATATTTTAGCCTTGATGAAGATGCAATCCTCTTTCCAAATTTCTTGAAGAAATGATTTTGATTTCTAAGATATTTGTTCTTGTATATTCCACTCCTTTTTCTGCATATTTTTACTCACTTGTAATTTTGACTTTGTTTCCTTTGCAGGTTAATGCACTACTTTCTTCTTTAGATATTGATAATGATGTCAGGTCCAGAGGCCCCATGCCCGGGAGATCTCCTGAGCTGGAGGAGTATTGGAACGAGTCTCAAGGTATGAAATCTGGGCCTTATGCCACAGATGGGTGGGTTACTGAATTTTCGCAGCGCCAAATAGAACACAATGATCCTAATGCATGGGTTCAGTCATTTGAACGACAACATGGTGCTAATGGTTGGGCTACTGAATTTGAGCGTGTAAGAAGTTTCTCAGCTTGTATTTACACTTCCAGAGCTAAAATTATTTTTTGCAGCTGATGGGTTGTGATCATAATTTAGTTAATTAATTTAAAAGGTCAATTATCTAGTGATTAATGATCTTTGTGGATGAAAGAATAATGAATTACTAAGTTTCCTTACAGTTCAATGTACAAATGAATTTTCTTTACACCCTACGCTATAGGTTCTTCAACTGACATCCAGCCTTTCATTTCTATTTCTATGAAAATATATCTGCTTTCGATCCTCGTTACAAGAAGAAAGGGTTAGGTGTAACACCTTTAGGTAATCGGATCTTTTATATGCGAATTTTATGATCCAAACAAAAAGATCTTATCCATCACATTGATAGTATATAGTCCTTCAAACAAAAATAAATAAAAGTATAGTCCTTCAACAAAAAAAATTACATGCTAAACTTAAATCTATGCATCCGATTGCATGCCAGTTTTGTATTTACTAATGTGATTCTCTGTTCCAATTGATAATTATAAATTAATCTGCCCTTGATTCCATTTGTAATGCCTTGTTTGGCTAGTCGCAATTATATAGAACAGGAAGTGGAAGTGGTGTTTTTTGTAGTTTCACAATCATAACCCTTGATATATCCGGATAAAGTGAGATGTGTGGAGAAGCAAAAATGGGACCATCCATCTAGTGTAGATGTGAGAATAATATGAGAAGGTTTTCATATTAGGAAATTGGACATAATTTTGGGACATTACGTCTATTTGTGAGTATGTTAAACTGTACTAACATGCCCAGTCTGGTAGTATAATTGAAAGAATTAGTCTTGACGTGATTATGATTTTAGGTACATAGTTATTAATTTTCTGTCATGGAATTGAATTGGTTTGGAAGCAAATTTCCTGTTTACGGGAGACAATCCAACTTGTTGAATAACAATTACCACCCACCAGCTCAAACCAATTAGCGCTTGGAGATATTTATGATGGATTACAAGTTTCTCAATCCTATGGATCTCTAACATGTATCGTGTTCTTGTTTTCAATCAAAAAAGATGGAAGACTGAAAATATTCTTCTGTGCTTGGTTTAGTAAAGTTAGCTGGATTTGTAAGTAGAAATGATTGAGCATCTAACAACTTTTTCGGCATATTCTCTTGCTTTTGGTCATTAACAATTTGAATGAAAATCATCCTGCTCGATGAACGAAAAATGTAAAAGAAAAAGTACATATGCACATTCACAAACTGGTGCAAATAGGGCTCATTTAGCTGCTGTAAGTGCCATCCTTTTGAAATGAACTGCTGAGTGACGTCGTCTTATTATATCTCTGATCATTTACTGTTGCTGAGTTATGTCCAATCATTTTACTCGCACACTGGAAACTGCCACTCCTTTTCCTTACTTGACATTACAATGTTCCTCCGCTATCACAGGAGCAATCCCAACTTGCATCAATAGATCAAATGAGAGGTGCAAATATTTCTAGCTTAGCCGCCATGGAGCACACACGTAAGCTAGCACACACACTCGCTCAAAACAATGACCCAAAATTCCAGGTAATGATCCGTCTTGAGATTTTTGGTTGTTTTTATCATTATTATAAATATATGTTGACAAGATGATCTTGAGTGGAGAATGCATCAGTATGCTAGCTTACAGCATTTGTATACTACTTTTGCATTGCCAATTTATTAATTTTGTTTTGCAATTATCTGTCACATAGAATTCAAAGTTCCTCCAGTTTGTATCAAAGATGAGTCGAGGCGAAATTACTATTGAGGATAATCAAATAAAGCAAGCCACAATCTCTGCACCTGGAGATTGGGCAGCAGAATATCAGCAACAGTATAGTGGAGGTCAAACATGGGCTGATCAGTTTGTGAATGAACAGGCAAGTACAAACTTGATTAAGGGCTCAAGACCTAGTGCTTGTCTGTCGTATAATATACTCTCCTATGTTCAGGATTTGCAGGATGCTCTATCAAATGAAAGTCTTTTCTAGCTAGCTCTGTTATGTAGTGATAATGTCATCGTCATCCAACTTATTATGTAGTGTTGAACTCTTCATCTCTTTAGTGAGTTGGTAAAATGATTTTCTGTTGATTTTATTGTTCTAGGCTAAATGTTTGTTGTAGTGTTTATACCTGGTGAATGAAGAAGTTATTCTCTAAGTAAATTTACATGTCACAAATTCACCAAACGCTGTTTTGTTTTCAGCATTCCCATGGACGGGGCTGGGTAAATGAGTTTGCCGCTGAACGCGAGCTACATGGATCAGTAGATGGTGAGTGGGTCAATGAATTTTCAAAGTTACATGTCAATGACTGGGCAGAAGAATTTGAGCACCAGGTTGCAGAAGGAGTATTGGGTGACAGTGCTGGTGATAACTGGGCAAATGCATATGATGAGTAAGTTCAGTAATTATTTGAAAATAAGGAAAATGGACTTTTATTCTACTTTCATGTTAACTTAATATAGAAGCTGAAAAGAAGATGAACAAATCATGAACATATTTGTAGTATAAGCATATGTTTGGGAGTGCTTTTTAGTATTTATAAGTTGATCAAATATTATTGTTATCTACATATTTCGTATGACCCATAATTTTTACCTATTTTTTATCTACACATTCTATAAGACCAAGTGCTTATAAGCACTTATAAGCAGGTGCTTCTTATGTATAATAGCAATAGCTTTAATCGATGATTTGAACTTAATGAATTTTTTCATATGTTTAACTATATTTATACCAGTATAATCCTATTTAGAATAGGAAATTTATACAATTCTATTATCATATTAATTCCTAGCTAAATAAGAAATACAAATCATCTACACATTCCAACTCTGTCTCCAAGTTGGTGAATAGATATCACACATGCCCAACATGGATAATGATATATAAAATGGTCCAACACGAGTCATCATATCAACCATTTGATCCGCATTTTTAATGTATGGAACCTTTATACTCC
Source organism: Forsythia viridissima (assembly GCA_030279155.1). Taxonomy (NCBI): domain Eukaryota; kingdom Viridiplantae; phylum Streptophyta; class Magnoliopsida; order Lamiales; family Oleaceae; genus Forsythia; species Forsythia viridissima. The sequence goes on from CM059033.1 coordinate 4,042,106, forward strand.
CAGAGTCAAGATTATCATTGATGTAGTTCGTGTCAAGTTTAATGTGCTTAATTCGATCATAGTGTGCTGGGTTATTTGCAATTTCAATAGTTGTTCTATTATCATAGAAAAGCATCATGGGTTTTGTTAGGCCAAACCCAAGTTCACTAAAAAGAACTTTAGCTTCGTAAGTTTTGTAGTTGCATGGTTAGAAGCGTGGTATTCAATCTCTAATTCGATAAGGATACCCCATTTTGCTTCTTACTTCTTCAAAGTTACTAAATTGCCTCTTAACAAATAATACATAGCCTGTCGTAGACTTCTTATCCAATTTAGATCCAGCAACGTCAAAAATTTTATAACCCACAATATTTGGAAGTGCTTTTTAGTATTTATAAGTTGGTCAAATATTATTGTTATCTACACATTTCGTATGACCCACAATTTTTACCTATTTTTTATCTACACATTCTATAAGACCAAGTGCTTATAAGCACTTATAAGCAGGTGCTTCTTATGTGTAATAGCAATAGCTTTAATTGATGATTTGAACTTAATGAATTTTTTCATACGTTTAACTATATTTATACCAGTATAATCCTATTTAGAATAGGAAATTTATACAATTCTATTATCATATTAATTCCTAGCTAAATAAGAAATACAAATCATCTACACATTCCAACTCTCTCTCCAAGTTGGTGAATAGATATCACACATGCCCAACATGGATAATGATGTATAAAATGGTCCAACACGAGTCATCATATCAACCATTTGATCCGCATTTTTAATGTATGGAACCTTTATACTCCCAGAGTCAAGATTATCATTGATGTAGTTCGTGTCAAGTTTAATGTGCTTAATTCGATCATAGTGTGCTGGGTTATTTGCAATTTCAATAGTTGTTCTATTATCATAGAAAAGCATTATGGGTTTTGTTAGGCCAAACCCAAGTTCACTAAAAAGAACTTTAGCTTCGTAAGTTTTGTAGTTGCATGGTTAGAAGCGTGGTATTCAATCTCTAATTCGATAAGGATACCCCATTTTGCTTCTTACTTCTTCAAAGTTACTAAATTGCCTCTTAACAAATAATACATAGCCTGTCGTAGACTTCTTATCCAACTTAGATCTAGCAACGTCAAAAACTGTATAACCCACAATATTTAGATATCCATGTTTAGCTAACAGAATACCATTGCATGCAGAGAATTTTAGATACGCCAAGATACCATTTATTGCATTCGTGTGCAGGCGCTCGGATTATGCATGAATTGACTCACAACATTGATTATCGTGTGAGTTAGGTAGATCAACTTTCTTTCTAATCTTTAACGTCTCTCTTTGTTTGTCGGAGTTGATTAGGATAGGCTATGATGCACCTCTATAGGAGTGTCTATTGGCTTATAGGCTGCATAACCAATTTCTGCCAAGAGATTTATTCTACACTTTTGTTGGGACAGAGGAAGTCGTCGCTTAGACTAAGATAGTTCAATGTCTAAGAAGTATTTTAGAACTCTTTTATCCTTTATTTTAAATTTTTTGGGCCAATAGGTATGAAGCTTCACTATGTCATAGCAATTATGTCATCAACAGGGGCGGATCTACCACATGGCGAGATCCCACGTCCGTCCGTGCTTGAATTTTGAGAAAAAATGGTGTTGGTTTAGGGGCGGACCCACTGGATTTCATCAAAAAAAAATTTCTTCATGCTGTTGCAATGGGGCTGCCTGCGTGTATGTATATATGTATATAAAGTTTATGGGAGGGAAGGAAGGAAGGAAGGTGGTAGGTGGGTCACGTGGGTGTGTGTGAGAGAGAGAGAGAGAGAGAGAGGAGTATTTTAAATTTAAAATTACATTTATGGTCCTCAATTTTGAAAAATTAAAAAATAAGGTAATTACATGAATAAATCTTCAAGAATTTATTATTTCTCTTTAATATGATAATTGCATAATTTGAAAAGTGGGTCAAAATTGAAGAATATAAAAAGTATTTATCAGTTCTTTTGCTCTTTTTTTTTATTTGCCATAGATTTAGTTTTATTTTAAACTTTTCAACATATGAAAAATCGTAAAGAACAACTATAAAAAATTTACTACATTTTGAATTATCTTTATTGTCTTATTTTAAATTATTTTTTACGTAAATCTTTGTCGCCCCCACTGAACTTTTGCTCTCTTTTTTTTTTACCATAAATTTGACTTTATTTTAAATTTTTTCTTATGATAGTGTTAGAAGCGAATCAAATGTGTGGCTGATACTTATATTTCTAACAAGCATCGGCCGTTGACTGGTCAACGGTCAATATTTGACCGTTGTTGATTGGTCAACGGTCAATATTTGACCGTTGACCAGTCAACGTCTGCCTATATTGACCGTTGACCAGTCAACGTCTGTCCTAACTGAACTTCAACCCTAGATCCGCCCCTGGTCATCAACATATACAATAAACAATAGACAGTATGATATCATCACCATCTCTTTTATTTTTATAAAACAAAGCCTGTCTAAAACCATACTTATTTATTGAGCAGCTCAGCCTACCAAACCAAGCTTTTGATGATTGTTTCAATTCATACATGACTTTCTTCAACTTATATTCCTCATCTCCTAGAGGTGTAAATCCTAGAGTATGTTTGTGTGTGCTTACGAGCACTTATAAGCCAGTCAAATATCATTTTTATCCACACATTTTATAGGATCTACAACTTTTATCTACACATTTCGTAAAACTTATTGTTTATAATCTACAAAATTTTTTACTAAACATACTCTTAGAGGTGGGTCAGTATATAGTTGTATCACATCACTATAGATGAATGCATTCTTGACTTCAAATTGCCTTAATGGCCGGTCTAGATTAACTACTAGAGATATGATGACTCTAACAGTATTCATCTTAACCACTGGAGCAAAGATCTCATAATAGTTGATTCCATAAGTCTGATTGTAACATTTGACAACCTATCCAGCCTTATTTCTGTCTACTGTCCCATCTAATTTGTACTTTACTGAAAATACCCACTTATATCCTATTGTATTTTCTCTTGAGGTAGCTTGACGATTTCCCAAGTAGAGTTCTTTTGAAGAGCCTTCGTCTCTTCTATCATAACAGACTTCCACTTAGGATCTTCAAGGACCTCATGAAAATGACCAGGAATGGACCAATTGACACGAAGACTTTTGACAAGGAAGATGGCTCCAACTCTTCTAACAACTAGAATGTCTCTCAAGTAACTGTTCAATGTTCATGAGATTTCATCTCCGGTTCATATTAAATTGGATGGTGGTAATTATCATGTTTGGTCTAAGATTTTGAAGATGCATATTGCAGGGTGGGGGGAAAAAAGACTATATCATAGGACGGAATGATGCACCAGCACAAAATGATCAGGTACACGATTAATGGGAGGCTGGACATACTTTAGTCAAGTCTTGGCCCGTAAACTCTAGGACTGAAAAAATACCCAAAAATAATCAACCAACCCAAAAAAAACTAGATCACCCATATGCACAACAGCTAAAGGAAAAACTCAAGAACACTAAAGGAAAAAATGACCACACATAGTAGCATCCCGCACGAAGTTGAAGACTCAAGAACACCCCACACACATAGCCGGTGACTCATGCACATAGCAGGAGCCTGGTTCTATGGGAAGCAGCTGGTGTTGATGAGCAGAACCTGGGCCTTGCGCACATAACAGAAGCCTAGGTCGACTGGGAAAAGATAGGGTTGATGAGAGAAGTTTGGTCGAGCAGAAGCTAGTCAGGGTTAGGGTTTGGCAAAGTACGTGGTTAGGTTTTGGTAGGGGGGAATTTTTTTTTTTATTCCATCCTTGCGTTGATACTAAATTGATAATTTGAGATTAATGAATTTTATTCCATACATTCAACTCTATTTATATCAAACTACCAATAATCCTATTTAGAATAGGAAAACGATACAATCCATTACCATATTAATTCTTAGCTAAGTGGGGAATACAAATAATCTACACATTCTAACTGCTTTTTGTCTATCGTTTTTTCAAGCAACGTTTGCAAGAAAATTTATAGAAATATGTTTTTTTACAATGTATTTCCAGCTTTTATGTTCTGATGTGCACTTTTGGTTGCTGTAGTTTCTTCGTTTGTCAAAACTAGAGCCGGCTAAACCATCCCCACACCTATGAATTAACCCAAACCCACGCAACATAATTGGGTTTTGGTGGAGAAATTTGCATGTTGCGCCGGGTCATCCACCAAACACCCACAAAACCAGCGGGCTTTTGGGTGGACCCACGTATGCATTTATCATTTCTCAAGCCTCTCATTGATAGAAGTTTGTATTTTGTTTAATCATACATTTAAGTTGCACTGGATTTTGAACTTGAAGTTGCATGCTTGCATGAACCATAATCTGCTGAGGTATTGCGGGTTCATTTGATTGTCGTATATTTGGAAGAAATTACCTTTCCAAGTAGGCAGATATGAAAAAGTTGTATCCAAACATTTGAGACAATCATAGGATAAAATGGTCCAATGAAACTAATATAGGATCAGTGAACTTACATTGTTATCATGTAATGTACAATACCAGCTGTATATACTTGCATGCGTGCATGTAGGCCCACCTGAGTGGATGCAAGGGCAGCAAACTATTTGTTGTTAATGGGTGAACCTGACCCAGTTTCACTCAACTGAATTACCTATTAAATAAATCATAATTGGGTAGATGTGGGTCTTTTCACCTACCACCTGTTAACATCCATATCCCCTGACCCACCCATATGCCAGATCAAGTCGGAAGTTTGAAGTTTGTTTATGTTTTTATCTTTTATTCTACTATCCTCGTAAATATAATCTTAATGCTTATTTTTGTAATTTGACTCTTAATTACCAGGTTCTTGTTTCTTTTTCTTTCTAATACCTACTATCTTATACATACATTTAGTCATGCATGCATGTATATGTTTTGATTCAAATTTATACTTCTATACCACTCAAGTCATAAGAAATTTTGAGAATATTAAATACATTTCACATTTTTGTGTTTTCTTTGGCATTGTGTCATGGGGTTAATATCTGATCCAACCTATAGTATTGAGCCTCATACCTTCTATGCAACTGCATGTTGTAATTCTGGTTTTCATGATAGGTACCTGAATGAGCAAGTAGCGCTGAAGCAGAAGTCAGAGTCCTCGAGAGGTGTATATGTATTCTCTGATTTGAATCCTTATGTTGGCCATCCTAATCCTCTGAAAGAAGGGCAAGAGTTGTTCCGCAAGGGGCTTTTAAGTGAATCAGTACTGGCTTTGGAGGCTGAGGTTCTGAAGAACCCTGACAACTCTGAGGGTTGGAGGTTACTTGGCATAGCACATGCTGAGAATGATGATGATCAACAGGTTAAAATTGTTTTTGCTTGTATGTTCCCCGAATTTCTTGCTAACCTAATTCTCTTAAAATCTGAGTTTTTTATCTTAGTTTTGTTGGATTACAATAATGCTTCGTTTTATATATGACCTTTTATTGCTTGCACGTTCAAGGTGTAATAGTCTCAGTTATCATCCTTTATGTTTTTTATGGTGGTTTCATTTAGAAATTGTGAGTACACAAGTTCTTTAAAAAAAAAACACTAGAGGAAAGTCTTGCTGGTACTACAGTTCCATTGAAACTCTTCAGTTTTTATTTACATTCCGTGGCGCACTGAGAATTTTAATTCTATTTTAGACTTTAAGGCACTGGTAATAGAATCCCTATTTCTTATGGAAAATCTGTTATGTCACAGGCTATTGCAGCCATGATGCGTGCACAGGAGGTTGATCCGACAAACTTGGAAGTACTTCTCGCTCTTGGTGTGAGTCATACAAATGGTTAGTAGTTACACCATAAGTTCACTGAATAAGAAAATCTGCCATGGTTCACCTAATTTTTCAGACTAGCTTTAGGCCTGTAATTGTGTCATTATATGACTGTGGGTGTGCGTATACTCACACAATTTTGTATCTAGCTTTTTTACTTGTATGTATATACCATATATCATGGATTTTCCTGTTTATTTTAGATCTCACAAAAAATATTTATTTTTTCCCATTGTAAATGGTCCATATAATATCATTGAAAGACTGAATAGTTCATTTGTGTTTGTAAAATTCTCAGAGTTGGAACAAGCAGCTGCATTGAAGTACTTGTACAGTTGGCTACGCCATCACCCGAAGTATGGGACCATTGCACCTGCAGATCAGCCTGATAATCTCTATTATGCTGATGTATGGGTTGTTTCGACTACTCTTATGTGCACACACATGCCTCTATCTGTGTAGATTGATCATGTCACTGACGCTTGTGATCTATCTAATTAATTGCTATAATAGTGATGGAGCTTGCCATGAGCTGCTAACATCTGGGACCTGTTTGACGATCACCATTTATTGATTAAAGGCTTTATTTATTTATTTATTTATTTTACTTTGTTGAACTACTGGAAGTAAGGACCACTCATACACGGTTTGGTTTGAGGTGTGTGCAGGTTGCTAGATTATTTAATGATGCAGCCAAAATATCACCTGATGATGCTGATGTACACATAGTACTTGGAGTCCTATACAACTTATCCAGAGAATATGACAAAGCTATTGAGGCATTCCAGACATCTTTAAAACTCAAACCACGAGATTATTCCCTCTGGAATAAGCTTGGTGCAACCCAAGCTAATAGTGTTCAGAGTGCTGATGCAATTTTGGCCTATCAACAGGTAAAATGCTCTCACCACTTTTGCTTTCATTTTCGTTTACAATGATATATGTACACTGAGTTGGATCAGACAGGATGTAATCATGCACAAGTGCATCAGTTATGCTAGCTAACTCATACTATTCGTAGATAAATAGTACGCCTGCTGATGAAAAATTGTAAATGATGACAGCTTAAGCTAATTGCTGTCCCTCACATTGAATCGAACCAAGTATATATAGATGAATTATGCATATCGCCAGTAATGAAGAATCCTTCAAAATTGGAAATGTCAATTTTTTCGTTACTCTGATGTGAGTAACTCCTTTGAATTGACGTGAAACAGCATAAATTCTAGATATTAACTTTCAAAGAATTCGTTACACTAGGGAAAAACGTGAGATTCAATTGTATGTAACGTTCAGATGATGATTCCAGTAATTTGTTTATTGATTTTGCTTGTTTTCAAAACTGAACCGGCCGGTTCGACCGGGAAAACCGGGAACACGAGCCGTATCCGGTTCTGTTGTGTGATAAAACTGCTTACCAAAAAACCGGTAGTAAACTCGTCAACCGGCCGGTTCACCCGTGAAGCAGATGACAGGCTATGGTTTCTACGGTTTTCACTGTAAAGAAAAAAAATTAAAAAATTTCTTTACCCTCAAGTTTTCATCCTCACGGCTGGCACTAGGTATTGGCTTGAAGAGCAGCCTGCAGATCTAAGCACGTGATAAAGGAAGAAGTGATCACCAGCAGAAATGCTGCTCTTGTTCTTCAAATTGTTAGAGAGAGAGAGAGAGAGAGTAGAGACCTGTTGATTTTATTGGTGTGAGAAAGAGTAATGTGTTTTTCACTTTTTATTAGAGAGAGGAACTTCAGTATGGGCAATGAATGTGAATGGAGAAAGAGGAGTACTGGGAGAAATAAGAAGTCTTTGACACAACTATCAAAGAGTTAATTATTGGAAATTGTATATTTTTTTTAATTGTTTTTAAACTTGATGATACATCTTTTGACTTTATAGGGCTTTATTGTTTAGTTATTAATTCAAATTCCATTTTTATATTCATGGAAATTAATTATTAATTATGTTTATTAAATTATTTTTGTACTTCTGGTTCGACCCGGGTAAACCTTTCAATCCTTGGCCTTTTGTCTTTTCCATGTCGATGGCTGGGTCAATTTTGAAAACATAGATTTTGCTATGGATATTCATCCGAGTTGGCTCCTACGCGTTAGTATCTGACTTCTCTTCGTGATATATTACATTTTCAGTTTCCAACTTCATAATTTATTTCTTGCTTCTCAGGCTCTTGATTTAAAGCCTAACTATGTACGTGCATGGGCAAACATGGGCATCAGCTATGCTAACCAGGTAAAATCAATGTTTGGCATTTATCAAATTAAAGCATGGTGCATAAATCACGATGTCTTGTGTGCTTATATGCTGGAGTTTTACAGGCACTTATCACTAAGAAGTGTAAATATCTGGCAGCATTTCACTTTACAAAATATACGAGGTTGGATTCATGATGAAGAGGGTCATAGCTTTATTCGACTTACGGTCAATTAGGTTCTATGGTATTTGCTTGTTGTCTATGATATACGTTATTCGTACTACGGTGGCATATCCGTGCACGACACATATCGTGTCGTGTCAGACACTGACACTCATCGGACACTCCATGACATGGGTCCAAAAAGCCAAAATGTCTTGTCCTATTTTTTATATATATTTTTAATTTCTAACGCTCGAGAGATACTTTAGAAACATTCTTTGGGCAAGTGTTCGATATGGCATGTGACGGGTCTTATATTAAAAAATATAAAAATAAAAATATAATATATAAATTTAAATTTTAAAGAATTTAAATCGAAGTGTCCCCGATGCATTCGTGTCCTACTTTTTAGAAAAACCACGTGTAGCCGTGTCTGTGTCATGTCGAGTCCGTGTCCTACTTTTCCCCTTCGTCATCTTAGTAGTCTATAATGCAAAACTTGATCCTGCAATGCTCAGTATGATATTCAATATTTTTTCCCCAGTTTTGGATTATCTTGCACAAACCTGGATGATAAAATTGACCTGAATTGATTGCCAATTCTTTCCAAAAGTGTTAGTGCTTAGTTTAATGTTTACAATCTTTGGTTTGGCATCCAAAATTTATTTCTTTCATTCATAATGCATCTACCTATCCAAACTTCAGGAGCTGTAACCAACTTTCTTGAACCTTATTTTATTTGTTCATGAAACCTAGTCGGTCATAATACTTCCTAATGCATGAAAAGTACGACTCTGTTTGCTGTGGCGTAGGATTAATTTACAATGTTTACACATTCTTCTGCTTTCAGGGTATGTATGAGGACTCTATACGTTACTATGTCCGGGCACTCTATATGAATCCAAAGGCAGATAATGCCTGGCAGTATTTGAGAATCTCTTTGAGGTACTTTCTTTCAAATAGCAGCGCCAGTTTATCGTGTCCCATGCTAATGATTGCAACTAATTTCTGCTCTTTGTTTGCAGCTGTGCTTCCCGTAACGATATGCTAGAAGCTTGTGACTCGAGGAATCTTGATTTTCTCCAAAAAGAGTTCCCTCTATGATATAATTTATGATCCTGCTGACAGAAGACCTAAGCCAGATAGCTCGACTCTGTTGTTGGGCTTGAGGAACACAACCTGGTACCGAGACTTGATTTGTAATTTGGGTATCCCTTTGCCGCTGCCGGAGTTAATTTACTATTTCTGTATGCTGATTGGTTTCAGCCTCCTCAACAGACCGAAAGTTCAACTAATACGAATCATTTTTATGTAAAGTTTGACTGTAAAACCATTGAACTCGTAGTAGACTCTTGAGATGGTGTATGGTACTTGGAGATGGGGACAAATGCGATCCTTTACAATGAGGAGAAATAAAAATAGGAAAAAAGAAATGCAAATAATTCAGAAAAGTGCGTTGATAATGAATATAATGAACTTGGCATTTGATAATCTTGTTTAGTAGAGGATGAAGCTAATTGAGCTTATTGTTTAATGTCATTGCTATTTTTGGAGATCTTGCTGTAAATGCCCTTATTCCTCCCCGGTGCTTGAGGGTGGTTGCTATGCACTCGGAACATGTACTCATTGGTTGGAAGTTCTAGTCTGTGTGGGGCTGGATGCAAGTTTGTGTTGGGTAGTTGTCCCGACTCCTGAACACTGGAGGCAAACGGTAGAACATATGGCAGTATAAGCCACACAAAGTTGTGTGAATCATTTTTTAGTCAATGAAGTTACCTTAAAATTTTAAAACGGTCATTGAAATTCATAAGTTGCAGTGTTGGTCACTAAAATATATAATCTTTTCACAAACAGTCACTTTTTTAAGTTTCTAACTTGAGATGGTAATGTGGCATAAAATTGACTTTTATTTATTACATAGTAGTCTATATACTTTATATGTATTCACTTTAGTCTCTATATTTTTAATTATTTTTCAGTTAAGTTTTTCAAAAATCACATTTTAGGTCCTTAATCTTTTACATCTTTATATTTTGGTTTCCAAATTTTTAATTATCTTTTAGTTAAGTTCTTCAAAAATTACATCTTAGACCCTTCAACTTTTTACTTCTTCAAACTTTGGTGCCCCAAGTCATTCATTTTAGTGGCCAAAATAGGTACAATTTTGGTGATCAAATAAGTACACTTTTAATTAAATTTTTGACTTTACACTTGAAATTTTGTCTAAACGAATATAATAACATAATTAAAAAATAAATTACTTGATAGAACTCATAAATGTCCACTTTTAGTGGTCAAAATAAGAGTAAAACTCGTACTTATCACTTAACAAAAATAGACAAAAATATATTTCATTAACAACTTCAAGTGATAAGTGCGGATTTTGTACTTATTTTGACCACTAAAAGTAGACATTTGTAAATTTTGTCAAGTAGTTTATTATTTAATTATGTTATTTTATTCGTTTAGGTAAAAATTCGAGTGTAAAGTCAAGAATTTAATTGAAAGTGTGCACTTATTTTGACCACTAAAATTGCACTTATTTTGGCCACTAAATTCAAGGATTTGGATAACCAAAATTTGAAAATGTATAAAGTTGAAGGACCTAATATGCAATTTTTAAAGGACTTAACTGAAAGATAATTGAAAATTTGGAGACCAAAGTGTAAAGATGTAAAAGATTAAGGACTTAAGATACAATTTCTGGAGGACTTAACTGAAAGATAATTGAAAATATAGGGACTAAAGTGAAAATTATACAAAGTGTGTAAACTACTATGCAATAAATGAAGATCTATTGTATGCCACATCACCATTTCAAGTTTCAAGTTAGAAACTTAAGGGAGTGACCGTTTGTGAATGGATTATATATTTCAGTGATCAATACTGCAATTTTTGAACTTCATTGACCGTTTTAAAATTTTAAGGTAACTTTAGTAACCGCTAGTGAAATTAACCCTTTTCATGACTCTAATGGTTAACAAGTCGAAGGTTTGGGTGTTTCCAAGCTAATTATTCTGTTTCCATTTGATCTTATTAAAATTTTAATTATTTTGTATCGTGTTGTTTTACTTTTAGCAGTGAATGCTAATGGAGGACATCAATTAGCTTTGTTGGTCAAGTTTTGGATAAGATAGGAATCTAATCTTCTTTGCCGCCCCCACACCCACCAAAAATGAAAGTGTAGAGTTGATTTGATCTATCATAATTCACATTTGGTATACGACTTTAAAGACGGTACAACAATTGAGCATGTCGAATCTGAAAATACAATTTCCAACAAATATTTAGAATCTCTTACCATGCCCATGTATAGTTAATTGATTCAGATTTTCAAAACGTTAACAGTAACATTGCAGTTAAACTTTACCCCCTGTGATGAACCAAACTATTATCTAGAACTTTTGATCTTCTTCTCCAGCACAGTACAATCAAGTATACCAATCATGTCATAAAATAAGAAGACCAAGCCAAGATTTTAAGAAATTGATAGAGCACAACATTTGTTGAGGGTTGAGCAGCAATGAAATCCCAAGAGGATGAAAATATTACAGATAATACAAAATGTATACTTCTATTTCCCTAGGAGTACAATAAACATATTCCAGCAGTACATACAAAACTTTTCCTACCAAAACAATATCTCTGACATTGACAACCCCAGCCACTGCTGTTAATTTTACAGCTATCAGATTCGTTTAGGAGGCAATCCTTGAGAAAAAATGGCTTTATCTTACAGCAAAAACGACACAATGCACTTTAGTTAACATCATCATAACCACTTTCTCCAACTAGCTGATCTTTTCTCGAAGGACAAGAACCTCGGAAGACTAAGAAGACTATTAACACGGGTAACACCTTCGAGGGCTGACCATTCCTCGTCCTCTGTGGTCGAAAGGCACTCGGCTAGGCTCCTCTTTGACTGGTCAAGAATCCTCTCTGGTAGCTTCTCCTCCAATGGCTCGACCACAGACTCTATCTCGCTCGACTCTTTAACATTATCTGAATGTACAACAAGATCAGCACGAGAAGCTACAACGTTAATAATTGAGCCCTCAGTGCCCCCTTCTTTAAGGACCTTCTTCATTTCTACTTCCGAGTCTGTAGTGATATTATTTTGTGCTTTAGCCACATTAGCCTCGGACTCGTTAACGTAATCTGAATGTACAAGATCAGCACGAGAAGCTACAACATCAATATTTGAGCCCTCGGTGCCCCCTTTTTTAGGGACCTTCATTTCCACTTCCGAGTCTGTAGTGATAATATTTTGTGCTTTAGCCACATTAGGCCCCAACTCGTTAATGTAATCTGAATGTACAAGATCAGCACGAGAAGCTTCAACATCAATATTTGAGCCCTCGGTGCCCCCTTCTTTAGGGACGTTCATTTCCACTTCTGAGTCTGTAGTGATATCATTTTGTGCTTTAGCCACATTAGCGCTGGATACTTGTTTCAAGAAGAGACATACTACAGCACAGTCATCATTCTTTGATGTCGGGTACTTGAGCCTCCATGCTCTAGTTGCGCAGTCGACAAGAGCTCTGGCGGCTGTTGCACGACCAGGAGCAGAGGCCACAATTTCCACGGCTTCCTCATTGGAGAGGACATCCCATACCTGTCCCAAAATAACAGTTAAAATGCCAGCTTGGGTTGAAGCTATATAGACTTGAATAATCTTAAATAAATACATCGTGCCCTAAAAAGCAAAAATGACTAAGAGACCAAGGTCAATTCTACTTTAAAGAAGAGAGGACTTCTGAGGGAAAGTTTGTATACTTTCCCTGTTCCCCAACCCGATAACATGTGGCATAATTATAAAATCCCGAGACTTCAAACGTGTCCAACACCAATACACCAAACACATAAGAGAGAAGCAGGTTTTGGATTAAACTAGAGGTAAAAATTTATCCATTGCCACCTAATTAATAACAAAGATATGAGAGCAATACCCCATCAGAGGCGAGAACAACAAACTCGTCTCCCATAGTGATATGGTGGTAATAAACATCTGGGATAGAAATTAAACCAAAATCTTTCAAACAGAAGTCACCAAACGCTCGGGCCATTGCCAAACCAGGTGAATTGCTATTGGGCAACCATACACGTGCAACTTCTGGCTCATCTTGCAATGCAAAAACCCTTCCCTTACATTTCTGGATCCTAGCAGCCTCTCCTGCAACAGGAAAAGAGAGGTAAATTTTTTTGTTGTGACCACCGAAGTGGAACTCCCCTTTCCTTTCACTTTTTATCTTTTGGGCAAGGAAGCCAGAATATTATTTATCTTAAAAATCAAGTTAGGCTTCAATGCTTTTTATTTGTAGTGGCTCTGTATACATGAAAGTAAGAGAAGAAAAGTTAGAAATATACTTGGAAGATTGGGTTTCAAATCTACAGTCAACTGTACAGCCATCAAAGAATTGTCCTTGTCTCTTGTTGCTAATACTGCTCTTGAGTCACCAATGTTTCCAATTATGAGATCCTGATCCTGGAAAATCATGTTCCTATATTAGCAAGACCATTTGAGATTGTTTAAATCCTCTGTAGCATAAAAAACCAAATAGTAAACGTATAGCATCAATAGTATACCTGTGTAGTGGGCAATTCTCATTGATCACGAAATATTTCAGAAATCACAACATATGTTAAACACTATTGCTAGAGTGAGGTAGCGGGGGGCAGAGGAGACTAAGATAAGGAGGAGGAAATGAGGAGATTGGTCGCTGGTCTTATTTTTTTATTTTTCTTGACTGCAACCCTTCTCCTTTACCCGGGGGGCTTGTGACCGGCTTAAAAGTAAAAAAGATAATATAAAAGAAGATGTTACTATTGTAGATAGTTCTGTATGCTCCGTAAGTTAGAGGTTAAACTCCTATCACACATTAGAGAAGTATGCAATTGTAGACTCGGGGGTGTTTCAAGTCATAGAAGCATATGATGCCCAGATTCACCGAGGATGGTGATTCAATCTGTGAAATGACTTAAAAAGCCAAAAAGATTTGACTGCCCTAAAAACAGATATTTGATGCTTTTGACACTGTTCCCTGAGCTATACTACAAGCCCTATGAGGGCAAATCCAGAGCACTAGGTACATGCACTCACCTTAGCAGTTAGCACCCTTCTTTGAATAAATCCTAGCAGAATGCTTTTATGCACAATAATTTCATTCAATCTAGTGTGCAATGCAAACCGTACAACTCTGGTAACTGATTATGTCAAAAAGGTAAAACTGTAAAAGGATAAAAGGACACATTTTGCCACATTTTCCATTGTTGGATGATGTAGAACAAACAAGAAATTGTACAAAGAAATCAAAGGGAACATAACAATTTTACACAAACTATACCTGCATTATCAAAGTAACTGCAGTTGTACCACTACAGAAACAATCAATGGTAGGATGCAACTTCAGTTCCTTATCCATTGACTTGAAAGCCTTTAATATTGACCTCTTAAGAGGCATATGCATCTCGGGGAGTTTCTCATTGTCGTCAACTTCAATTGAATCAAATCCATCACCATCCATGAACTCATCAAAACGAATCATTCCTGCATGGTTCCCATTCTTGCCTGCAGAAATTTGTTCGCTATCGGATTTGGCTTCCCACTCTTCGCGCAGCAAAAGAGGAAGAGAATCCCGAACTTTCCTTGCAACCATATGACCAAAAGGACCATGACCATCAAACACACCGCAAAATATTGCATTTGTATTGCTTCTCGTACAAAATTTCTATAATAGAAACATTCGAAGCAAGTCATCAACTGACCCAGATGGATAAAAATGTCATCAATAATTCTTTCTATTCTTAACAACAATAACCAATCATAACCTAAAATGACTTCATCTTACAAATTAATATGAATTTCAGGATACTATCTTAGGAGTAGCCACCAATTTCATACTATTCTTCTCCACTATCATTAAACATTAAAACATATAAAAAAACAAAGTGTATATAGATATATAATTTATTTTCAAACAAACAGACCTCCCAAACGATCATAGCGTCCTGATTGGTTCCTTTCTTCCCTTGCTGAGTGTATAAGCAGGCGATGCCGTTTGCACCATTCGAGAAAAGCCGGCCCTGAATCTGGTGCAGCGCCCGCTCCTCCGCGGCTGCGACTGCCGCGCCGCCACCACTTAACTTGCTAATAAATGCTGCAAAATCACCTGAGCTACTCTTCTTCAACTTCAAATTTATCTTCCCATCATACTCGTTTTCGCTAGCCCATTCAGCCTCTCTCTTATTATCAATCTTCGAATAACAAATACCCATCACACCAGAATTTTTTTATAAATTTTTTATCAGCATTTAATCTATCAAAATGAAGAACATGGTCAGAAAACAGTTGACAAAACCCAAGAAAATGAGAGGAGAAAATGAAAAAAAAAAGTGAAAACAGATAACGGTAGAGAGAGAGAGAGAGAGAGAGAGGGGGGGCTAGAGAACGAAATGGCAAGATCCAGGTGAATGAGGTGTGAGTAGGTATGTATTTTATGACTTTCCTTTTATTTTTGTTTGGGTACCGTTTGAATTAAATGTGTTGTATAATGACAACGTTGTATGCAGTGTGATTAAGTGTGAAGTTGAATTTTAAATTTCTTTGAATTAGGTAAAGCTTAGATTTCATTGAGTCAAGGACGAAACGTGATTTAGCATGAAGACCACGTTTCATCTACCTAAGCACAATCTAATGTGTACTCTTTAGAACAGCTGTTGTATGTGTATGTGATAATTCTTTGTCAAACATCTATTTAAAAGTTAATTTTTTAAAAAATAAGTTAAATATATATTTGATAAAATAAATAAATTTAAAGTAAATTTCAATTTTTAAGCACAATTCTATCACCAAAAATTCAAAATTCCACTGGCTAAGTTTGACAAATAATATGGCCACAACGGCAGACAAACCTATATAAAAATCAAAAACAAAAGGACAGAACATTAATGTATGCATGCAATAATTCACGTGTTTTAATAAAATAATTATTAATTAACACATTTTTGCATATAAAAAGCATTTGAATAGTACTACTGTATTTGAATTTGATTAAAATCAGAGTTTTTTTAAAAGTTGATAAAATGTATGATTGAAAAATTGTAGATCCACGAAATGAGTAATTAAAATTAATTGTTGACTTTGACTTCAACTTCAACTTTTTAACAAAAATTTTGAAAACAAACAAGCTCTAGTTATGTTTAGACGTAATATTTTTAACTATTTATTCAAAAGTATATTTTTCTTCCAGAAAAAACAAACTAGAACACTCGATTTTAACCATGACTAAACATAATTCGTGCTTATTTGGTAAATTTATTTTAGATTGCAAGCAATGGGTAAATAGATAATGTGTATATAAAAAATAAATAAAAGCTATAAATTTTATAAAATATAAAAATAAAAATAATATTTGACCAATTTGTAACAACTAATAGCAATCCCAAACATACTTACTTTTGAGTGGATATAAATTATCAAATATTATTTTTATCCATACATTTAATATAATTTATATTTTTTAATTCACTTTTTATTCATATATTCTAAAAAATTTATTAATTCTAATCTTAAAAAAAATAAAAATTGTCAAACAAGCACTTAAAAGTTAAATCATAAATGTGCTTCGGCAGTCGGCACTTGAAGAAATAGAATTGAACTAATTTAAAAGGCAAAATCACCAAAATATCTTTACTAAATATTGTGTAGGGTCTGGCCTTGTAATCCAATTGAAATCCACGTACCCCATTCTAACCCTTGTCTTCTTGTCAACTTTTGTACCTAACCTCTCTCACGTCAATGAGTCGGTCACATCAACTGCATAACATAATTAATGGAGATATTTTTTTTAATAATCTTTGTTAGTAGTTATAATTATTTATAAATTGATCAGACATTATTTTTATTTACACATTTTGTATAACTTACAAATTTTATTCACTTTGTATTCATATATTTTATAAGACTCACTATTTATAATCTACCAAAATATTTACCAAACATACTCTAAAAATACTTAATCCAACTTCATTGCATTGAATTAAGATTTAACTTATACTATAACTACTTAAGCATGTAATAACCTAGTTTTAAATAGGCATGCACAAAAATACTGCCAAATTACAAATCGAATCTAATCTATTGGTTTGGATCCACGTGGATTCGTCAATGTTTCAATTTTAAATCAACCAAATCGTTTAAAAATGGTTCAAGTTTCAATATTAAAAAAAAATGCTTAAATCGAATTGGACCGTTTTTAATTTTTTATAATTAAAAATAGATTAATTTTACTTCTACATTTACAAAGTGAGCAAAATACAATACAATACTAAATTTATTGAGTTGTCTTATCTAATTTTTGTCAACGATTGGGTAACTGATTATTCAATAATTCTTGTCAATTTTCTCACCATTTCTCATTTTTCTTTACGACAAATATTAATGTAATATAATATTTAGGTTTAAAAACATCTTGTTTAAACTTATATTATGAATTTTAGACAAATTACTTAGATTTTAACTTGTTTTAAATGTGTTTGGAAAATAAAATAATTTAATTTAGTTTATAATTTTTTCAAACTATTTTAAATAATTTGATTTAAAATAAGTCAAAAACTGCCTAAATTAAACGGTGGTCACCTCTAATTTTAAAGCTGAGCTAAGCAATCAATTTGGGTATGACTTATGCTGCATATAGACATGATTTAAAGTTGACTATTTAAATTTTAAAGCTCGTTCACGAAGTCAATTGTCAATTTAGATCATTTACATCCATCAATTCTGAAAACACAATTGTAACGATTTAATTCGTATTAAATATTATTTTCTTATATAAAACAAAATCGTCAATACGAAAATGTACGTACAATGAATTAGTTAAGATTTTAATGCATCAATAATCACCGTCAATTTAAGATTAATAACTTGGATTAGAGTAGAGGTCACCTAATGGAACCTTCCAAAGGGGTTGTTCAATGATTAATCAAGTTTGGTTGGATAAGACATTAAAACTAACAAAATAGACACATGATTAGGATTCTTGTTGGATGTTTCTCTTAAATGTAATCAAAATAACCTTTTTCTTTTTTAAAAATGTTCATTGAGTCCCTACAACTAATTTTTCTTTCAAGAGACTCAAATTTTCGATTACTTGTAACTTGAAAGTTTAATTAATAAGATAAATGATTGTAAAAATAATGATAAAATTGTATCATAATTTGGTACTACATTTCCAAGTTCGTAACTACTTGTTTTAACACGCTTAATTAATTGATTGTTAAACTAAGTTATACGCTCGTACCAGAAGACATTAGTTTAAACTAGTCGAGACACGTACATAATTTTTCATAAGTAGATGTGAAACTTAAATGCAAATAGAGCGGATTAATATATATTTGTTTAAATTTTTTCTTCGACAATTATGCCTACGAGATGCTAATTTGTACAAAAATGGAAAACTCTAATTAAAAGAATGTCAAAATTTCATTTTTAAAAAGTCTTTTAGGACTTAATCAACTATTTAAAAATACATCAAATCAAAAGAAGAAACAAATTGTGTGAAATGTTCTCAAAAGCGTAAACCGTTGTTAGGTGTGGGAATTGAGTTTCAAACTTTTTGGACTTAGGCGAGGGAGAGGCAAGGGCGATACTAGAACGAGACATGATGCGCGGTTAGATGTGGAGGTTGAGCTTTACGCTTGGGTGGAACTTAGGCGCTGCCTAGATGAATTTTTATAACAATGATCATGAATAAAGACATAGATTAAAATCGTCTACAAAAAGCAAACACCAGCACGCTCTTTGGCATTTTGACACCAATATATGTAATCATGAAAATTAATAATATTATAATTTTGTGCCAACTTACATAGAATTATAGTATTAAAATTAATAAATATTACCTAGCATAATTATTGTTTGGGCTCTCACTGTTTGTCACAAATAGCTAACAAGATTTTGGCTATTCAATCTATCAAATTCGTTTCAATTTTTGGGTACATTCGAGTTTTTCAATTTCCTTGGCTGAATTGTTGCTTTGGGACATGCTTGTTTGACTAAGTTTAAATTATAATTTAAATTAATTAAATTTATTAAATATATTTTTTATCTATACATTTCGTAAAATCTATAATTTTTTACTCACTTATTATCCACAGATAAAAAAAATTAATCATTATTGGTATAACCCATCTCATATTGGGTCAAACAAATCCAGAGCAATATGGAGAAAAAATTAGGATCAACAGTCAATACCATATTAGTTCAGACTGTTCAGTGTCAGTCCCTTAAAGACTATGTTATTAATTACTGATCTAAATTTATCATAACTGTTATTTGAATAAACTAAAACTCAATTGGTTTAGTGATTTTAACTAAATACTATGTAACCAATTAAAATGTTTGGATGGAATTAATGAAAATAAGAGGTTAGGACTTCACAATTTCATCATAGTTTTTTTGCGTATCTGAGTTACGAAAATTTTTCATTCATGTTGATGATCAAATTCCTTTAAACTATTTGACAATCTGCCTCGAGTAAAATCAAATACACTTAATTTGTTATATCTCTATGTAAATCACGAAAAATTCAAGTGCAATCAATCCCAAGAAATGCACACGTGATCACACAAATTATAGGAGCGCATCTATATTTTCTATTTAAATTCATGATATTATCGTTAGTGCTAAATTAATGTTCTACATCTCGATTCAACAAGAATTCACTATCAATTCATAAACCGATCGAAATTATTAAAACAATCAAAGCAACGACCAAAAAAAAAAAAAAAAAAAATCAACATGAAATCATAATTGAAGTCAAAACTTAAAAATTGAAATTAAACCATCAAAACTAGGTTACATAGTTCATCCTAACTAAAAATTTAGCCGAGCATATTTATCGAGTACAGACACATAATAGTTGAAAATGACATCACTCTTAATAAGAATAGAGATGAAAACGAGGAATTAAGGTTGAGTCTTCAATTGTTCACTTGGGGCGGGCAAATTAACTGCCATCCTTTCAAACCGACCCAATTTAGATTGGCTTGGACGGGTTGGTGGTTCGATTTTATTAGTTAAAGTTTGAAAGCTGCGAGTTGGGTCGATTCCAATCAGATAAGTACCACCAACAAGATTGGAACTGACCCAATAAGGTTGTGTTTGATTGGAAGTGGAAAATTTGGGTGGAAAGAAAATATTTTCCATGGAAATGAATTACCAAGAAAATTTGGATTGGAAAATATTAACAAATTTTCCATGGAAAATAAATGGATTGGAAAAGGTTAACAAATTTTCCATGGAAAATAAATTCTCCTATCCCACCAAGAAAATATTTTCCTTGAAAACAAGGAAAATATGGCCAAAAGTGGAAAACATGGAAAATATTTTCCATGGAAAATCAAAAGTTTGAATCAAACAAAAGATGGAAAATAAGTGGGAAAATACATTTTCCATGGAAAATTTTGCCAATCAAACAGACCGAAGCTGGAAAATGGGTGGAAAATTTTTATTTTCCATGGAAAATTATACGAATCAAACACACCCTAATTTTTTTTAAACTATTGATTTAAAACCAAATAAAAAAAGTAGATTTACTCAAATCTTGGCCCAAGCCCAAACCAGCAGGCCCAAAAAAATCTTACTTGAATTTGAGCCCAACCCCAAACCGACATGTTCAGTTTCAAAGATGGATTTGGTCGGTTTGGGCCCAAAACCAACAACCCGACCCACCTACCCTGGATGAGAGAATTTGGTATTTGTAGCTTGTGTATTGATATGTTTTTCAACTCCCTTTCAATGTCAAAGACATTAGATATTGTAGGTAACGTTTTAGGTCATAAAGTTCGTGCAAAATATCCCAAAAATACCTTTGAAATTCGTTCACCTATGTAAGAAGTAAAGTTCAATTTTTTTTTAATTTTGTACGGATAGAATTTTGTTCTCTCTGGTTTTCGTCCCTACAAAAAACTTTGGAAGTACAAAAATTTCCTAAATGAACTTTCGTTAGGACGAAATTAGTCAACAAATTTTTGTGTTCTAATGCATTGTTCTTCCTTTACATCTCTCCGAGGTCGTCTTTTGCAAATAATTTATTCCTTAAGTCAATCAAAGCCGTCATAAAATTCCTTTTTTCATAATAACAATCACTTATCAAACATCTCTAAACTTAAATTTTACTAATCTTTGAGTAAAAAGAGAGATCAAAAATTACAAATCAATTATCCTATTTTTTCCTAAAAAGATCCATTTTTTTGTCTACAATTTTTGACTTTTCAACATTTTTACACTATAAAAAGATTTGAAAAATCAATAAAGTACTCAAAAAAACTCATTTTTTCCCAAAAAAAATTACACCAAACATGCCCTTAATTCAAACAATTTTAACGGTGCTCATAATACTTTACTCTCATTGTTTCTCCTAAAATAAATTAGAGTCTATGTGTTGCAATTATATTTTTTATTTTTGTTTTGTATAAAACTATAAATATTTAAGAAATAAACTATTTAAATGTATTTAAGTATATAGAAAATATTTTGGGAATGTATTTAGAAAGAGGTCTCTATAACAATTAACAAGGTTGAAGTTGAAAAGAACTCTTTTTTTTTTCCTTCTTTTTTGTTGATTAGGGTACAGTGTTGTATAAGGATTAATTGGTTCTGAAATTTAATACATATATATTTAGTTAATTATGATAATATATTAATCCACTCACACATATTTTTCAGTCAATAGATGGCCTTTCAATTTCTAATATCAATTAATTTAATAAGATTATTGCATAATTTTAATTAATTTTTAATTATAAATTTATTGTAATCTACGTGGCAATGCTTTCTTTACGTTAATTGAAGTAAGGTTTAAATTGTTTTACGAGGATAAAGTACATGTTTGATCGTGTTGAAAGTGTTTATAAATTGTGTTTTTATGGAACGTATGAATAATAAGCTAATAGTATTATTGTGGGTCCTATAAATGTATATATAAAAAATATATTTAAACAATATAATCAATTTAAATTATAATTTAAGTTTAACCAAATAGTAAGTATTGATTACACAATATTCATTTTAAAGGTTGAGAATTAAAGTACAACACACCTCAAAACTCGAAGACATAAGACCTGCTATTTTCGCTCGAAGTAAATAATTTTAAGGATAATTAGCACAAAACGTCTTTACCTTCTAAATTTTGGCATTTTCACCTTCACCTACTCAATTTCTTACGCAAAATATCATTCCGTTCAAAAAGCTACGTTAACTCACATTACCAATACAATTCGTGATACAACTTGAGGGTAAATTAGTCCAGCAACATTTTGGCAGCTCCAATTTCAACGCTAGGTGATAAGTACAATTTTGTACTTATCTGGGCTCACAAATAGGGATGATTATTGTTGGAAAAATATGTGTCATATTTTTCACTTTTTATATCTTGGCTATCTTAATAAATATAACTGATTTTTAATGTCAAAAGAGCAGGTCAACATTTGTGTTTCTGACTGGTCTGATTAAACGCCAGTTCTGACTGACTGGCTTGATAGGCGAATCAAGTTTCCAGATCAGCAAAAGCTGCGATTTTATTCTGTTCCTATATTTGATATATTCTGATTTCATGAATATTAATGACAACTCCTTTTGTAGGTTAAAGAATTTTTTCTTATTCTTTTAGATTTGTTTAGGAATGAAATATTTAGTTTCCTAAATTCTTTCCTACTACAAATCTAAGAAAATCTTTCTATATTCTTTCCTACTTATTCTCTTACCATCTTTGTTGCATATTCTTAGGTAAGAAATAATTCCTAAATTGGTTTCTACTTTAACTATAAGTAAGAGTGGAAATCAATAAGGAATGAGGGCTTTTGAAATATAACTTTTGGTCTTGTATTCTCTAAGCAAAATCGGCTGAATTTATTGGTGGAAATCAAGACCCGATGCTTCATTGATTAAGTTGTTCAAAGGCAGCGAGTTCTTCAAGACATTGAAGAATAAAGGCTTTGAAAAATATTTTTTGTGTTCTTGTTCCATAAACTTCAACCTAGCCGAATCCATTCAAGGAGAACAAGACATGGCGCCTCATTGATACAACTTTCAAAGCACAAAAGTCTTCTTCAAACTCATTGAAGAATCAAGAACTAATTGGTACTCAATGAACAATTCCATATCTTGCTCAAGCTACTTGGCGTGAAGTTAAGAACGGGGGTTCTTAATCCAAGTGGTGGTTGCGGTCAAGTACAATAGGGAAGTGGCGATAAAGTCAAGACCGGTGGGTTTGATTCCACTTCATCAACAAGTCAGAAGAAGAAGTATCACAGGGAGTTGATCTGTTTTCTTTTGATTGTTATTTTGTTAATTTTGCGAAATTACAAAAACCGATACTATTGTATTTTTGAACAAGATTATTAGTGGATTGTTTTTACCCATGGCATGGGGGCCCGTGGATGTTTCCCTTAGGGGTTTACCACGTTACATCTTGTGTTCGTATTGAATCCTTTAATTTTCGCACTAAACAAGATTAGGAAACGAACACTGTTGTGTAAGTCAGAACAGTTATATCTATATCCTGCCAGTTCTGACCACATTCCGTCCACTGCTTGTTTAATTAAAATTAAAATTCGTGTTTAATTTAATTAATCTAGGTTTTAGAACTTTCAATTATGAGTCGTTTAGTTGTTTTCAGTTTAATTGCATGTTGTTTTCTTATCAATTTAGGAAATAATCAAAGTCAAGTATCAATCGGATGAAAAGAGGACAAACAGAAGAAAAGAAGACTTAATTGAACAAAGAAAGAGACGTAAGGGACTTGGCAAGTAAATATCAAGGAAAGGAAACCGGATCTACGACCAAGTTAACCATGCGATCGCATGGTTAACAATTATTGCGATCGCAAGTCCACAAGAAATTTAACAAAATGTAAAACGAGTGTACTATGCGATCGCAGGTAACTACACCATGCGATCGCATGGGCATATCAAAGACCCGTTTTGGCAGTTTTCTGATGTGATTAGAACTCTACAACTCCAAGATAAAACAGCTACCTAAATCACGTCTTGGAGTCTTTGGAGAGCATTATAAAAGCCAGATGATAGCCATAACAATTGGGAGACGAACTGGAGAGATGAATTTGGGGGACGAATTTTGGAAACAAGATACAAGAAGAGAATCGAGGATCAAGGCTCGGGATTGAGGATTCTTCAGCCGGAGTCACGGGTTGTATTTATTTCTTCTTCTTCTTCTTCTTCTTTTTCTTTCGCCGGATCATGGTGAAGTCAATTATTGTTATAATTGACGAAATCATGTCCGGCTAGTTTACTTTTTCTAGGATGAACGATGAAACCTCATGATTCTTAATTAATTATAAGTTTTTCCGTTTCAGTAGTTAATTACTTCTTGGGTTGATTATTCTTTATGCAGTTTTTCTATTATTTTAATGCCTGATCACCATTAGAATATATTGTGATTTATATTGAAGTCGAGAGATTCAATATAGATTAAGCACGTGGTATTGAATAACATAGGGTCCAATAATAGATAGAGATTACTATTATGCCTTATGAAATCTATTTAGGTGTTCTTGAGATTTTAATGCATGTGTTTATGTTCGAAACTTAATTAGAGATAATGAAGTTCGCATAACATATAGAATTGATTGACCATCGAGAGAGGCTTTTGATTAATTTAGGAACGCCGATTTTCAATCTATGGTAATTATAAGTTAAAACGGTTAAACGGATATTTGATTAAGGAAAGTGTTGGTGGATTCGCAAATCCTAGAGTTGGTAGATCTTGAATTTGTTCTTAACCTTTTTAAAGTTAATTGTTTGATAATTTAGTTTTAATTAGAATAGTATAGAATCACAAAAGCCAAATTTAAATCTGTGTTTCTTTTTATTGTTAGAATTTAAGTTGTTAAATTAATTAGTTAAATTAATATCTGGTCCTCGTGGGTTCGACACTTTATTTCATCATTATATTACTTGTAAACGATCTGTCCACTTGCGGGATTTATATCGCACAACAAGTTTTTGGCGCCGTTGCCGGGGACTAGTTTATTAATTACTACTTTAATTGATAGTTTAGTTTTAACAATTTTTTTTATTGTTATTTATTTTATTTCTATTTTATTTTTATTTTTAGATTAGTTTTATTTTTAGTTTTTCGTGATACTGCTGAATTGTATATATTTTCTAATTTTTCAGATGTTAAGTGTGTATGCCACGTACAAAAGATCTTGATCTATTTGATTTAGATCCAGAAATTGAACGAAACTTTCACCGACGACAACGTGAAAAACGAGAAAAGAAAACACAGCAAGACACAATGGCAGACAATCAAGTACATGATCAGATAAATAATCAAGTACCAATTGCTCAACCAGTTGAAGTTAGTGAACGAGATATTCTTATGGGTGAATATATGATGCCACCGATTGTTGAGAATCGGTCTAGCATAGTCTATCCACCTTATGGACACGACAACTTCCAATTGAGGCCAGATGTGATGAATTTATTCTCGAACAACCTGCCGTTTTATGGGTTGACAGATGAAAATCCTCATTACCACATATCTCGCTTCGATGAATTCTGTGGCAATTTCAAATACCAAGGTGTTAATGAAGAGGCACTGAAGATGAGGCTCTTTCCACACACATTGAAGGACAAAGCTAGAGAATGGCTAGATTCTCTACCGCCTGGGAGCATTACTACTTGGACAGATCTGATCCATAAATTCACATTGAAATATTTTCCTCCAGCCAGAGTGAACAGACTGAAGTATGAAATATCCAACTTCCAACAATCCGAGTTGGAAAATTTTCACGAGGCATGGGAAAGATTCAAGCAACTGCTCAGGAAGTGTCCGAGTCATGGTTTTCCTTTAGCAGCTCAGAATCATTATTTCTACTCTGGACTAGCTCCAACCAGTCGTTCTTCAGTAGATTCTGCAGCAGGTGGCTCTATCCAAAATAGATCCGCCGGTGACCTTTACGATCTATTTGAAACCATGAGTGAACAATTTATTATGTGGCCAGAAAGAGGATTGCAGAAGAAAGCAACAGGGATACACGAAGTGGGCACCAATTCGCTTTTATTGGCAAAAATTGATGCATTGGCAAAGCAGATGGAATCAATGAAATATTCTCATTCAGCTAATATGGTTCAGATGCCTTTACCAATCTGTGTAACATGTGGGGCAAACCATCAATCTTCGGAGTGCCCATTGACAAAGGTTGATATGCCTTCTCCTGAGCAAGTTGCATATGCTCAGAATTTTCAGCGTCAGCAGAATAACCCTTATTCACAGACATACAATCCAGGATGGAGAAATCATCCAAACTTCTCCTATGGAAACATCCAGAATATCCAGAATCCGCCAAATCAAGGAAGGCCACAAGAAAAAAAAGAAGGACTAGAAGAAGCTGTCACTGAATTGAAGGAGATGCAGAAGATGTTGCTATCAAGAATATGGAAAATCAAATTGGGCAGTTGGCTAAATTGTTGACTGAGAGACAACCAGGCACATGGCCAAGCAATACCGAAGTCAATCCAAAGGAGCAAGTAAATGCAATTACCACAAGGAGCGGAGTTCAGTTACCAGAGATTCAGGTGACTAGACCAGGTGTAGAAAAGAAAACTGTGTCCAACAAAGAGAGAGAAAACAAATTAGATGCAGAGGTTGCACCAGAACGGGACTCTCCACCAGCTTATATTCCACCACCGGCTTACGTCCCTCCAATTCCATTTCCTCAAAGGTTGCGAAAACATAAGCTAGACCAGCAATTCAAGAAGTTCCTAGATGTTTTCAAAAAGCTACACATCAATATACCATTCGCCGATGCCTTAGCTCAAATGCCTAGCTATGCCAGATTCATGAAGGACATTCTTGCAAATAAAAGAAAGTTAGAGGAGCATGAAACAATCGCGCTCACCGAAGAATGTAGTGCCATATTGCAAAACAAGCTACCGCCGAAATTAAAAGATCCAGGGAGTTTTAATATTCCTTGCACTATTGGTAGTTTATTTTTTGATAAAGCTTTATGTGATTTGGGTGCTAGTGTGAATTTAATGCCTTACTCTATTTTTAAGCAGCTCGGTTTAGGAGAAGCAAAGCCAACAACAGTAACACTTCAGCTTGCAGATAGAACAATCAAACGCCCAAGGGGAATAGTTGAAGATATATTGGTGAAAGTGGGCAAGTTCATATTCCCTGCTGATTTTATTATTCTGGATATGTGCGAAGACAGGGATGTACCACTCATTTTGGGTCGACCTTTCTTGGCTACTGGTCGGGCAGTAATTGATGTTCCAAAAGGAGAACTTATGCTGAAAGTGAATGATGAACACATTACATTCAATGTGTTCAAAGCAATTAAATTTCCAAGCTCCTCAGATTCCTGCTTCGAGATTGATGTCATTGACCAGAAAAGGAGGGAGCTTAGATGATAAAGTTGCTACCCAACACCAGGAGGCACCACTTCGAGAAGAAGAATATGTACAAAAAGAGGAGTTTCATCCGTCTTCTGTGACCAAAGCTGATGATGAGGCTGAAATTTTCTTAGTTGAATTCGAGCAGAGCGGCAAAACAAAATCATATCAGTATGATATAGGAAAAATCAAGCTTTGGAAGGTAAACAAAAATTGTTCAGAAGTTGATCATAGCAAGAAGAACAGGTCCTCCAAAGATTTATTCAAAGTGTCTTGAGCAATCACCACGACAAAGTCAAGCTAATGACTTTAAAGAAGCGCTCAATGGGAGGCAACCCATTTTTCTACCCTTTTATTTCAATTTCGTATTATTTTAACTTTAGGATTTCAATTGACAATTTGCATGTTTTAGGTTTCTAGCATTTAAAGTAGGGTTTTAATTCTTAGGTTTTGAGGCTACAATCATCGTCATCTTGCATAAGTACGTTTTTCCGTTTCAAAAAAAAAAAAAAAAAAAAAAAAAAAATCGATTTCTCAAATTTTGTACCATGCGATCGCATGGTATAACCATCTGCGATCACATGGCCTGGGCAGAAAGCTCTCTGCCCAGATTTTTTATTCTTCGCGATCGCAGGACATCGTGCCCTTGCGATCGCACAGTTTTCGAAAAAAAAAAAATTTTTTTTTTATTTTATTATTATTAATAAATTTTTTTATTTTCTTTTTAGGGTTACAACCTAAGGACTGGCTGGATGACATTCAAGCAAAGATTTGTCGACCAACTTGTACAGATCTCTCCACCAATTGATCATACCATACTTCTTCTTCAGCACCATCCGATCCACATCTGGGTAGTCTCTGATCTTTATATACTCCTTTGAATTATTTTTACATTGGGGACAATGTATCTTTCAAGTTTGGGGGTAGTGAAAAAATGTTTGATCTGATGATAATACTTGATATTGATTGTTTAAAAAAAAAAAATTATTTAATTGGTTGCATGTTTGTGTGATATGAATAGCTTTGCCGGCTAATAATGAATTTGTTGAAATTTTGCTGTAATCCATGACTTGTAAACATATTATTACTTTTGTTTAAATGTGAGGCTATTTGACCATGTCTGATGTCGTGTTATGTTGGCCAGTTAAGATGATTTTTAGCTATGTTGGTGCACTTATGTTGAAAATAATAGAATACCCATTTTTGAATCTAAGAATCATTGTATCTCAACCAAGTAACCATTAGAGTGAGTAAGTGTGGTAGTTAAGCTGTGATAGTGGCTATCTAGGTTATGATTGATTCCATGTGTGTTGAAAAATTGTGTGGAGCACTTTAGACTAGTTAGAAGAAACTAAGTAATGACCGAATGTTAGGAATCTAATCCCCTAGCATGAACTTATTGCACGCAAAGAGTACAACTATTATTTTTACATAACTCATTTCGTAGCCTTTTTGACTCGAGTGATAAAGTCATTGACCAAAAGCTCGTTACATGGGTCATTTAGAAAGCTTAATGGAATGAGTTCCGCATACTATTAATATCTTATAACTCTTTTCGTAGCCTATTTGACTTGAGTGAAAAGGCCCGTAGGGGTTTCTCAAAACCCGATGCCCTAAAGTTCAAAAGGCTTGGGAGTCATCGACCTAAAGCTCGTTACATGAGTCATCTAGAAAGCTTAAAGAATTGAGTTCTGCACATAAGATTTGATTTTTAAAAAAAAAAATAAAAAAAAAAATGATGAAATCCTTTGCAAAGTAAACATGAGGATTAGATGACTAATGGGTTTGACTTACTTAGTAGAAAATTTCTGGTCAAGAGTGCTCATAAATTGGAGAATCTTCATAAACCTAGGTTGTCACGATTACTAGCCTTCTCAACCAATCTCGAGCAAGAAAAGAATGTGAACCATAACCTTAGAACCAAAATCTAGGGAATTGAAAGAAAAAATATATATATATTTTGGGAGGAAGTGTACCTTACGAGAGGGAAAGGAAAATTTGACCAAATGGTTGGGCTACCATCACCATAGAAATTAAGTGAATCAGATTAACTGCTTTCAAACACGTGTCAAATATGGTTTAAATAGGATCATGTTTGCAATAGTAATATCTGGATACTCGTCATGAATTATAAGTTGTTACAAAAGGATGGCAAGCTATTTATAGTGTGATTTTTTTTATTAGTATGTGCATGATTGTTTTTAGCTAGTTTATTCGAGGACGAATAAAAGTTCAAGTTTGGGGGTATTTGATAAGTACAATTTTGTACTTATCTGGGCTCACAAATAGGGATGATTATGAGTCGTTTAGTTGTTTTCAGTTTAATTGCATGTTGTTTTCTTATCAATTTAGGAAATAATCAAAGTCAAGTATCAATCGGATGAAAAGAGGACAAACAGAAGAAAAGAAGACTTAATTGAACAAAGAAAGAGACGTAAGGGACTTGGCAAGTAAATATCAAGGAAAGGAAACCGGATCTACGACCAAGTTAACCATGCGATCGCATGGTTAACAATTATTGCGATCGCAAGTCCACAAGAAATTTAACAAAATGTAAAACGAGTGTACTATGCGATCGCAGGTAACTACACCATGCGATCGCATGGGCATATCAAAGACCCGTTTTGGCAGTTTTCTGATGTGATTAGAACTCTACAACTCCAAGATAAAACAGCTACCTAAATCACGTCTTGGAGTCTTTGGAGAGCATTATAAAAGCCAGATGATAGCCATAACAATTGGGAGACGAACTGGAGAGATGAATTTGGGGGACGAATTTTGGAAACAAGATACAAGAAGAGAATCGAGGATCAAGGCTCGGGATTGAGGATTCTTCAGCCGGAGTCACGGGTTGTATTTATTTCTTCTTCTTCTTCTTCTTCTTTTTCTTTCGCCGGATCATGGTGAAGTCAATTATTGTTATAATTGACGAAATCATGTCCGGCTAGTTTACTTTTTCTAGGATGAACGATGAAACCTCATGATTCTTAATTAATTATAAGTTTTTCCGTTTCAGTAGTTAATTACTTCTTGGGTTGATTATTCTTTATGCAGTTTTTCTATTATTTTAATGCCTGATCACCATTAGAATATATTGTGATTTATATTGAAGTCGAGAGATTCAATATAGATTAAGCACGTGGTATTGAATAACATAGGGTCCAATAATAGATAGAGATTACTATTATGCCTTATGAAATCTATTTAGGTGTTCTTGAGATTTTAATGCATGTGTTTATGTTCGAAGCTTAATTAGAGATAATGAAGTTCGCATAACATATAGAATTGATTGACCATCGAGAGAGGCTTTTGATTAATTTAGGAACGCCGATTTTCAATCTATGGTAATTATAAGTTAAAACGGTTAAACGGATATTTGATTAAGGAAAGTGTTGGTGGATTCGCAAATCCTAGAGTTGGTAGATCTTGAATTTGTTCTTAACCTTTTTAAAGTTAATTGTTTGATAATTTAGTTTTAATTAGAATAGTATAGAATCACAAAAGCCAAATTTAAATCTGTGTTTCTTTTTATTGTTAGAATTTAAGTTGTTAAATTAATTAGTTAAATTAATATCTGGTCCTCGTGGGTTCGACACTTTATTTCATCATTATATTACTTGTAAACGATCCGTCCACTTGCGGGATTTATATCGCACAACACTAGGTCTGAGAGATTCAGAAGGAGGAGTAGGTGGACCAACCAGCTTACAAGCCGGGGCCAAAGCTAGTAAAGGTGAATGGTGCTTTTTGCCCTTCTTCTTGCTTTGAGCCGGAGTATTGGACGGAGTATGGGTGGGTGATGAAGAAAACAGAGACGATGAAGGGGCATTTTACTTCTTGCTTGGAACCGGAGCATAAGGAGAAGATTCAATTTCTGGTGTTGGGATTGGAGAATATATTGGAACTGCTGTCAGCGGGAAGACCATTGGCTTGAGAGATGGGGGGAAGCCGATTGGCGCTAGAAGTGGAACTTGAGTAGAAACAGTCAATGGATGGCTCATTGGGGCGGAGACTGGAGTAGGAGTAGAAAAAGTGGGCGACAAGCTCACTGGCGCGGACAATGAAGCCCTTCTCAGTTTATATCCTCAAAATCCCTTTTCAAATTAAAGAACCAAGCTTTATTCTCAGTCATTCAACTTAAGCAACTCAAGAATTGGGTGATTGAAATGGTTAATAATTGAGTTTTTGGTTATCTATGCTACGACAAGAGGAAGAATTGAGGTGTGCGTTGGCTGAAAAAACTCAGAGGCACTACCAAGCGTTGCTAGAGACGGCGGCAGCGTGATCGGTGGCGCAAAGGCTGAGAGAGAAAGAGACGGACGTACAGAAGGCGGTAAGGCGCAATGCTGAACTGGAAGCACGGGAGACACAGTTGAACTCGGAGGTACAGACATGCAAGAAAAGGGCACGAGAGCAGGAAACCATGACAGCTGCGCTGCGGTTACATCTGTAGCAGGCTAGTATTTGATGATTGAAATGGTTTTTCGGTGGTGGGTAGTCGTGACAGGGCGACGGTGATGAAGAAGATAAGTTTGGAGCTGTCAAAATGTTGTTGAACTAATTTACTTTCAAGTTGTATCACGAATCGTATTGGTAATGTGAGTCAACGACAACTTTATGGATAAAAAGACGTTTTGCACAAGAAATTGAGTAAGTGAGAGTGAAAATACTAAAATTTAAAAGATATTGACATTTTGCACAATAATCTCAGTAGGTTAAAACGTTATGTGCTAATTACCATATATTTACTAATCCAACCCGTTTCCGTCATATCAAGTCAAGGCCCAAGCGTACATATCTAGCAAAATTAGTAGTGTGTGCGTGTGTCCGTACGCGCGACGGAAACGATGAAGTTGATTTCCCCACGTGGGTGTCTCTCTTCCATTTTGCAACCCGTTTTGCTTCACTCCAACCCGCGTCGACCCGTTTCCTTCTCCACAGTGTCCACTTCACACAAACCCCGGATTCCACTCCATCTCCGGCCACCCACCTTCAGGGCCACCGTTGCAGACCTGAAAAAGTGGCACATCTGGGCCAAAAACCTAGCCTCTTCAGTGGGCTCCACTTTCTCGGACTTGGATAATGGCCCGGACTCGACCCTTTTGCACAGAGAACTCACATGGCTCATTCAAGATGCACTTGAAAACCCCACTTCTGTTTCATCTCAGAATTCAAATGATGATGTAATGGTGCCACTAAGGGCGTGTTTGGATGATCTTTACATGTTATGGAGTCAGAGAATTGAAGAAAGAAGACCATTTCAGTATGTGGTGGGATGTGAGCACTGGAGGGACTTGGTGTTGAGTGTGGAAGAAGGGGTACTGATACCAAGGCCAGAGACTGAGATGATTGTTGACTTGGTCAATGATGCTGTAAAGGAAAAAGAGGAGTTAAAGGAAGGTTTGTGGGCTGATTTGGGGACTGGGAGTGGAGCACTTGCCATTGAGATTGGCAGGATTTTGGGTGATTCTGGGAAAGTTATTGCAACTGACTTGAGCCCTGTTGCTGTTCGTGTTGCATCCTATAATGTGCAAAGGTATAATCTTCAGGTTAGTTGTGTGTTTTGGCTGATCTTTTTTGTTTCTGTGTTTGTTAGTATTGTTTAATTGTGTTGAGTTTAGTGCATTATTATTTCGATTTAGCTAAGTGGAAAGTATATAATTATCCAATTGACACCTTGACTGAATTCACTAACATACAGCAGCAATAGATGCAACAGGTCCAGTCTTTTTGCTATTTTGGACAATTTTTTTGAATGATATTATTACCTAAAAGTTACAAAAATAACAGGATAAGATTGTGGTAAAGCAAGGATCTTGGTTTGAACCGTTAAAGAACGTTGAAGGAGAACTTGCAGGACTTGTTAGCAATCCACCATATATTCCTAGTGCACATATTGGCGGCCTACAAGCTGAAGTTGCTAAGCATGAACCAAGACTTGCACTGGATGGAGGTGCAAATGGCATGAATGATCTTCTCCATCTGTGCAATGGAGCCATATCCATGTTAAAACCTGGTGGCTTTGTTGCATTGGAGGTATCTCCTCATTCTTTTTGATTTATGGCACGATTTCCTCATAAATCTATTTTCTATCATTTCACTTCACAACTCCCGAACCCCCCAAGTCTCAATGAACTTGTTTGTCTAGATAGATAATTTTTAGCTATAAGGGAACATGTGCATATCAGGGATCTATATCTTACTTGTATGCATGTTGTACTTTTATTAAAAAATAATACAGTATGTTTATCATGGTATATCGAGGAACTTGATTCCTGACTAATGATCAGATGTTTCCATATGTGAATTCTGTCTTACTTTGGTAAGAATTCTGGAAATTCTAACAAACCATGTAAGAAGCATGGGGTACTTTAGCTGAAAATACTTTATACCTTTAAAGCATTAATAATCTTGCTTGGGGAATTAATTGCGGCAGTTTACACCATGGCCCCTTTTGTTTCAGAGCAGTTTTTCCAATCCCTTTGGTGTCAAATGCCGAATAAGACGCTGTAACTGACTACTTAACTCTTTAGGGTTTGAAGAAATGAGCTATTTAACCGTGGTGTTAACTATGCTGGTAACATCGCCAAATGGACTTCTATGTTGAGTATGTTGCTATTCATAAGGAGATGTGGAGTCTCCTAGTTAACTTAATGAGATATGGAGTCAAGCCCGAGTATTGAGTTTTCAATGTTCGGTGGTTTTTGAATTAGTAGCAACTTGTTCTTGTAATGGGCATTTTGGGAAAAGAGTGGTTAAAAATGTGTTCATTCAAGGAAGCAGTTTCTTTTCATAATATATTCTTGACCTTCTTGCTGCAGACAAATGGTGAAACGCAGAGCAAATTTCTTGTCGATCACATGGATACTGAAACAAAAGGCAGCTTCCATAATGTGAAGATTATATCCGATTTTGCTGGCATCCAAAGATTTGTGACAGGATATAGAGCAAGATGAGCTGTTGAGTGTTATTGCACCAGTTATTGACACAGCCTTTGGTAGAAAAGACAGAGAAATGATCTACAGCCAGTCTGGTTTAATGAGCAGTCGAATGCCCTTCTGTTCTTTTGTTGTCATCACCGTGGCTGCATGTTTGATACAGACAGAACTGAAAAGTACAATCGATAAAATTGTAGCTTCTTTTTGTTCCTTAATAGGGTTAAATACCATCCAATCCATGCCACCAAACATGATGGAGAGTTCACGAGTCAGTTCAAGCCTTGTGTTATTCTTTACCATTCAAATTGTAGTGTTTGTAAATGTTCAAGTTACAATTGAGTAGTAATTAGACTGACTTCTGATGAGAAAATTCTTATTTAAAGTTGGTTCACAAAAGGCCAGCCCATCTTTGCTTCATCATCCAAGTAGTTGTGATTGGGTGTAGGTGAGATGAGTTCTTGCTGCTGAGGATCACAAATGCATGCACGTAAAGTTCTTATTGTACCGGGGCAATTACCCAGAATAGGCACTGA
This sequence comes from Forsythia viridissima, assembly GCA_030279155.1. Classification (NCBI taxonomy): domain Eukaryota; kingdom Viridiplantae; phylum Streptophyta; class Magnoliopsida; order Lamiales; family Oleaceae; genus Forsythia; species Forsythia viridissima. The sequence continues at coordinate 4,077,188 of CM059033.1, forward strand.
TCTCAGACGAGGAGCAATCGTAGGTCTATGTTTGGTTGGACCTGAGGTGGAAGCATATAGCAATTTGACAATCATGCGAAGGGAACAAAGCTTTTTAATCCTGCCCAACACTACAGATTAATTAGGGGTAAAAAATCTGATTGGTACATAAACTTTACACTGTGTGCGAAAAACGTCTCCATACTTCAAATCAGACTCCGTTAGTCCCAAAAATAAATTCCGTCCAAAATTACTAACGGACGTCCTACGTGGACAACGAAAAGATGACATGGCATTCACTCTGTCATTTCTTTTTGGGTAAAAAACCTAATTGGTCTCTAAACTTTACACCGCGTGTGAAAAACGTTCACACATACTTCAAATCAAACTTCATTAGTCCTTCAACTTGAAGTCGTGAACTCTGTTAGTCTCAAAAAGAAATTATGTCCAAAATTATTAACGGACGTCCAACGTAGACAACAGAAAGATGACGTAGCACCCTCTCTATCGTTTTTTTTACACCTAATATGCCAACAAAGATAAAATTGTAGTATTTAAAAAAATGGCTTAAAATTTTAAGAAAAATTGTAGTAATGATTAAACTTACAGTGTGAAAGCACTTAAAAAATATTGTTTGATTTCATCTCTATTTTTTTTTATAAATCATACGGATCCAAATCTGATTTAGGATAAGAATCTTAAGGATTGGGTGTTTGATATATGATTTTAAGGCTTTGGGAAAATTTTTCACTTAAAATAGGCTTGGATGTCAGGTGGTTCAGTTCGGGTATTTCAATACCCAAAATCATCTGTTATACTTTGGGTATTTCGTAAATAGAAGCATTCAGTTTTACGTAATTATTGGTACCAGACCCGAACCGGAACCAGCGGTTTTGGTTTGGATTCGGTTCTTCCCATAACTTATTCTTTTAAAATCGTGAGTTGACAAAGTATTTTTAAAAAAATTAAAAATTACAAACCCGTTAACATTAAAGTACGTTAGATATTAAAATAATTTATAAAAGATATAAACATTATCTGGAAGAATAGACAAAAATTGCAAACTCATAAATTATGGTCTATAAATAGAAAATTACCTCTCAAAATTGAGGATTCATTTCGGTTACAAAGGAGTTTTGCCTTCGTCGTTCTCACTGTATGTTGAGCGAGAGAGAGATGAGCGAAATTGTGAAACAAACTACAATGTTTGTATTGAGTGTCTAGCAAATAGCAATTGAGAATTTGAGATTTGTATAATTAGAGTTGGGGATTTTTTCATAAATTTTAAGCCACTTTTAAATACTACAATTTTATTTTTGTTGGCATGTTGGGTGTAAAAAAAACGATAGAGAGGGTGCCACGTCATCATTCTTTTGTCCACGTTGGACATCTGTTAATAATTTTGGACAGAATTTCTTTTTGGAACTAATGGAGTTCACGACTTAAAGTTGAGGGATTAACGAAGTCTGATTTGAAGTATATGTTGACGTTTTTCGTATGCGGTGGAAAGTTTAGGGACCAATTAGGTTTTTTATCCAAAAAGAAATGACAGAATGGATGCCATGTCATCTTTTCGTTGTTCACATAAGACGTCCGTTAGTAATTTTGGGCTAAATTTATTTTTGGGACTAACGGAGTTCAGAACTTAAAGTTAAGGGACTAACGGAGTTCGATTTGAAGTATTGGGACATTTTTCGCACACAGTGTAAAGTTTAAGTACCAATCAGGTTTTTTACCCGATTAATTGGCCAACAGTTGATATTTTCATGCGAAAATGGCTATTGATAAAAGTAGCATATTCCTCCACAATTGTTTGATATCTGCCTAAATGTATTGCTGTGCACTGGAGAAAAGATAATACTGCTGCAAAAGCGATGATTTAGCCAAAAAACTTCATGCCTTTTCAACTTTATTGCACTCGCGTCATACAATGCTTAAACATACTAATTTACACAGAATCAGCTTTGCTCTTCAATTATGCTGTGTTTTGGGGGGGTTGGGGGGGGGGGGGGTGCCTCAATAAAATCCTGACATTATTTACAGACAGAACAAGGTAAAACAAGCTGTTTATGTGTCTTTCAGTCCACCCATCATTCTCATCTCCTTCGACAAGATTATTGGGCACCCTTGCCAGAGCAATCAGATATCTGCCAAGTTATGGTTTCTTATATGTCTCTCTCCCGTTCCCTTGAGGGTGCATGGCATAGGTTCTGTTGCAGGAGGTTAGAAATAATAAATCCACCTTTTGTGTTATCTTCTAAGATGATCTTCGCCAATGTTTTTTACCTTTTTTCTGAGATAACTTGAAGGGACTCCAGGTTTTCCTGCGCTTGGGAGTTTCACAAAAAAGTCCAGATGCCAGGGCTTCCTGGAGCCACAGCTCAAAATCTTCTTCTTCATCCATCATTTCAGCATCAAAATCCCATGGATATAGACCTGAATTGGATCTCTGACCAGACTTCTCCAGTCCAACCATGTTTACATGGAAGCTGGGTCGATGAGTGTTGGGCCTACAAGCCATTCCCTATATTGAGATGGTATAAGCACCTAATAGTTATCAGTGAAAATTGACGTATGCCAAAAATAAACAACATGCAAGTACAACAGCAACATGACTACACGAGAAATCAGTGGATGGTTCTGTTTTGTGAGGACTCCTAAAATTGGACTTGTGTCATATAGGTAGTCAACTGTCCACCTTACAGAATTGGACTGCTGAAAACATCATTTGCTTGGAATACATTCATTTTTCATTGACATTTGACATGTATGGTCAATTAGATCTTTTATCCTCGGGATTTTTCAGTGAAAAGATTAAAATTTACGCTGCAATGTTATCAATATACCAAATTGCTGAAAGACGAAGGGAGAAAATTGGAGCAGGTTCGGTTCATTTTCAGCATGGATGACATTTTCTCAGACATGTATACAACACAGAACAAGGGCATGCATACAAATATAAGAATTGCACCGACCTGACATATAGCCCATTCTGACACATCAAAGATCTTACTCTCTGCGCAAACAAAAGCACGCGGTATTTCCACCTATATGGCAATGCAAATAAAATATGTTCAGTGAATGAGAGAGAACATGGGGACGAAAATTACATGAAAATTTCTATCTACATCTAATGGGTCACAAAAATCACGTATTGCTGATAAATGTCACATATTTTCTGCAACACACTACATAAAAAAGGAAAGGACACATCAACTACCTTTAATGGTGAGAATGCACAGAAACCCCTATCATAGCCTAAAGCACAAACAAGATCTGGGAGAAAGCTTACTTACAAACACTAAGATACTTTGACCATCTCTTGCAGGAGATAAAATAAAGCACTTTGTTTTGCTAGCAAACTCAAGACACAAAAACCCTAATGATCATTAAACTGACGTGTGACGTCTAACACCAGGAGCATCAAATATTCCTTCAGGGAAATGGAATGTATTGGGGAAAAAAACAGGTTCCCACTACATGCAGAATCTTTGTCGTATTCACTAAAAGTAGATACAGTGTTGGCAAAGCAAACTTCTTAAAGAATAATTGTTTAAGTACAGCAAAATTAAGTAAGGCTAATAAAATGCTGATTTACGTGCTCGCTTTCAAAAGACTCCATATAATCACAAACTCCTAAAGTAACAAATTTCCTGATTGCTCTGACTAGTACTATAATTTTTCTATAAACAATCCTCGGGTATCTGGCAGTGGTTTAAAGACCACAACACGATTTTGGACTAAATATTGAATGTGCTATACATCCATAATTCAAAATTCATAATATTGACATACCAGTAATGGCACCATTTGAAGTTCACTGTGATTATCTCCACTGCAAATGCATATATGCAATGAAAATATCCAGTTTTCCTAAAGTGAAGCATACCTTTTGAGGGCAATCAAACATCAGTGACCCTTTGTATTCCACCCACCCATCACCATCTTTTGCTTGATGATATTGACAGCAATCCTGTAGCCAAGAAAATGTAAATCAATTAATTTATGTGTGCATAAACTAAAGAATTTTCAATTTAGATAGGAGCCTAACCTGACACCATCTTGCCTTCACCTTGGTCCTATTGGTGCAAACCCAGATGTGTGAATTGCCACACTTTGTGCACTGTATACGCCTTGACTCCTCAGTAACAAAACCAGCAGTATCCTGCTCAATATGGAGTTAGAAATGAAAATTCTTCTAACTGATTTTGTTTCCTGGCGCACGATAATGCAGAGTTGATGTATTTTGATAAATGAATATCCAGCTAACGAACAGATAATAAAGCCACATTCACGAAACATGGACTATCATAATAGGAGAACCCTCCATGTATTTTAAACTACTTTAACTGAACAAAAATGACCCTCTTTTCCATCAAACTCACACTTCTCACAGTTACTGAAATCACAATTCATGAAGGAAGGTACAAAAAATGACAACGAGATTTATAGGTTTACAATCCAAGGTCTGGACTGAACAATTTTTTTCTATTTAGAAAACAGAAGTGCGTATCTTTTCTTTACATTTACATTTATGATAATGATGCACTTTTCTTTACATTTACATTTATGATAATAATGCACTTTTTTTTTCTTTCTAAGATCTATTGTAAAATAGAATTATGGTCGCATAAATAAGCACACAGAGACATCATATATTCGTACCTGACGAGAAGTGCTAGGAGATTTTTGCAGAACAGCCTTAGATTCTTCCTTTCTGAGTTGCTCGTCATAGTCCTCCTTCTTCACAACATCAGAAAGAACCTGAATATGAATGCCATTGTAAGAAACAAAGCAACACCACTTCCACTTCAGACATTTTGGAAATAGCAACAAAATCTCAAAAAACTAGAATGACTCTTACTTCGTATGCACATTGAAGTTTCTTAAATGATTCACTTGCCAGTGGACTTCCCATATTTTTGTCTGGGTGCACAAGCATGGCCTGAACAAAATATGTAGAAAATTCTGTCATTAAGACACGAATACATATGTCATGACATAAAGAAAGCCATCTACAGTCATAAAGAACAACAACTTCAACACAAGACTTTGAACTTCACATTCCTCCAAGAGAATAAGATGCCATTTCCATGTTGCCAAATGCATAAAGCATGTTACTATATTATATTATCGGTATAGGAAAAAGTATATTTCGGTTCAGTAAAATAAGTACAGAAATTACTTTTGCAATATCAGTCACAACTCACCACTCAAAGCCACAATAGCTGAAATTAACTTACTTCCCAGGCACTGTAATTTGGTCCTCCATAGAGTCTTATTGAGGCAATGTCATTACCCAATTGATATTCTTGGACGTTGTAAGATTTAATAGAGAGAAGTAGTTCCTCTTCTCGTTAGTGCGTCCTTTAAGCATTTCAATGTTTTTCTAGGCAATAGGCAGCTTTACTAAATGCAATCAGAGCAACAAACTTCAAACATCTAATAGACCTATTAAGATTCATTACATAGAACCGGTAAAAAAGTTTGTAATGCCCATAGAATTTTCAGATTGCTCCAAATGATGCCTTTTGTGTTACAGGCTATGCACAATTAATTCAGGTTTCCATTTAATAGTTTGTTCGGAATCCACTTTTTAATTGGATTTTTTTGTCCACTTTTTAATTGGATGATAGTATGGCTATTTGCACATAAACCTTGCATGATAACATTCCATGCAATGACACACATAAGACGAAATAACTCTCTTGTCACACTTTGGTCTGTCCCCTTTGACCTTTTTCTTTCTCAGTACGATTGGGTTCCCTTGCCGCCTTCCTAAAGGGTCATAAGAATGTGTATATATCAAATTCTATAAATTAAAAACGCACTGCTCAAGCACAACAGTATTATAATAAGCTTTAACCTTATTTATGTGCAAAGAAGCTTGTCTATAAGATAAATTAGGCGGCTGAAGCTATATCATGATTGCATCTAGTAATGTATACGTGAGACCAATCTGGCATTAGTGAACTTCCAGATTTGTCGAGATCAATTCATTCAACAAGCAACAGAAGACAAGCTTCTAACCGAACCATCTTATTTAATATACAACCTGTTTCCTCATTGATATTGAATCCTTGAAAATCACCTCCCTTGTCCTGTCCCTTTCTTCATATTTCTCCGTACAAAATTGAATGTTTTAGGTTTTAATTCTAAGACATCCAGAAGTTATGATTACTTAACTACCGACCATTCTATATATTTTTCTTTTGTTCTAACCCTGAGAAAATAAATTACGAGTAGCAAATAATGGACTTATTTCTACATAATTTTTGAATATATAAAGTATGAACCGACATTAGATATCAGGAATCAGGGATAGGGCAAGAAAAGAAAATGGAAAAAAAATTCACATGCGTTTTCCACTCTTCAATGGAAATTTATGCCAACGGAACTAGGACATCATATATTGTCACAAAATATTTTGACATATCCAGTAGACAATTTTCTTGCTTCACCAAGAATGCAAACAAATAAAATAAAAAGTTTCAGAGACCTGGAGTAAAACCTAGGTACGCAAACTTTCATGTAACTAGAATATTATTTCTGGCCTACGTGCATTAAAAATAAGCAAAAAAAGATAAATCATCGGCATGCATGGGGCCAAAGTAGCATACCTTTTTCCGGTACTCCTTCTTCAATGATACGACATCAATTTTCTTGTGACGGGGAAATCCCAGTGCTTCGTAATGATTGGAACTGCCTAAAATCCGCTCCATTTCAATTGTTGAACTCGCATCTTCTCTGACCACCTGATTAGCAGCATATTCCTTTGGTTTTTCAACAAATGAAATACTTGCAGGTTTGTCGGATGATTTACATGAATGCAATTTCTCTTCTTCTTCTTCGGTAGGACCAGGAAATTCACATTCTGAGGAGAAATTATCCTCTGGGAATGACTCGGATGCTTTGTGCTCCTCAAAATGGGTGCTTTCACTCAAATTATCACACCACTGGAGCAAGTAGTTCAAGACATCATTTGATAGGAATGAAAGGTTAAACGAAAGAAAAATCCCAAGCCACCCTACTCGAACTTTGACACAATACATAGCATATATAGTTGCCATGAATACCACCAGCCGTGCATGATTTAAGGAAAATAGATAACCTGCATTTCCAAAAAGATGTTGGTGTCAAGAGGGTCAGGAATAAAAATATTCAGATCATAACATGCAAGTGATTTATCTACCATATACAGAATTACATTAAGCACATCACTGAGAACTGTTCTGCCAGACTAACAAATTTACTATCCCATGTGGAAAAATAAAGAAGCAACAGAAACATGTTTTCCAAAAGCCTCAAAAGCATACTGTTAGAAATTAGAATGTAAACCAGAACTTAATAAGGGACTCTTTGCAGTTTCTGAAACACTAGATGTCCCAGGTTGCTCCATGATATATCCCTTGGGGATTTTCAAAAAATTAATCCAAAAAGCACAGTTATTCAAAGTGAATGGCTTATTAAGAGGCAAATCAAATCAGAAGAAAATAACAGAACTGTAAAAATTCAAAAGAACTATAGTAAGAATTTGAGAGTGAAGAAGTGGAAAATATATAATTTATTTGCCGGAACTAAAAATTTTTCCCAGCACCATCTATCAAGCAATAATAAACTCGTCATCATCTTTTTCAGTATAGATAAGATTTGCTCCATGAGTGGCAAAAGCAAAAAATTGAACAGTACAATACATCAAATACAGTAGGCATTAGCTGAGTACAAGGTAAGAGAAGAAGAGAATCAGAACATACCTCCAACTATGAACAATGTACCCGTTATCCAAAAGTTAGCATACATCCATAAAATTAGAATGGCAAACAGTCCCACAATAAAAAGTCCAGGAGCGTAGCCTAAGTACCGAACAGCAACCACAGCAGCGACCTGGAAGGAAATATGCAACTATTGTTAATGATTCTCAGATTACTTGAGAAAATGTCTGTAACAACTTCTGCAGTGGAAGCCTTTTGATTAAAGATGAGTAACAATAGGACAAAATTCTCCAGCACACTAGATAACTCCTTGTAACATGAGAGACCACCGAGAGCAAGTGAACTAAAGAAAGGCTAATATCAACCAACATCTAAAAGAGAGAATCACATCAAAATATAAGCACAAATCATGCGATGCAATCATAACTGGATCATATGCCTCTTCATGAGAATCCATTGAATCCATAAGTCAGCTGTACAATAAATGGCACGAATGCAAATAAACATCTTCTGATAATGCAGTTACACCTCTAACTGCAAGAAGCCACGCAGACAAACGAAACAAGAAAGCATATAACCGTCTAGACTTTGTGATGCAGTAACGATTCCTTCCCAGAGAGAAATCGTGTGATTTGGATAGAATTCTGTTTTGAAATGGATGAATAATAACTTATTTAATGAAAATCACAAAGCGCTTCCTTATCTGAAACTCAATTGAATCCAAAACATATATGATTGCACCAGCAACAGTTCATAATATAGGGAATGGTTAGTACTGGCCTTTTTATCGTAGCTCGTGCCAGATCTTATTTATCCTCTAGCTTAACTTTATCCTCCAGATTTATTTGCGACATGAGATTAAATGAAACTGTTCATAGAGTCTATACCTATATATTGCATCAATTAACTCTAGGGAATTCTTTATCTCACATAATAAAGTGTTCACTCTAGGAACTCACTAAATACTGGATATCATCACATGAACGACATACTGGAGCATAAAAATCAAGTTTAACCATATCCATACAACAAAAGACAAAATGAAAGCAAATCCTGGCAATTCAAAAGAGCAGAGGAAGGAAATAAGCAACAACACGAGATACAAAAACACCAAAGATAGGAATCCTTAGGATACAAAGTCATACCATACTAATAAGCACGTAAAGAAGACAAGACATTGATGTCAAACTTAGAAAGAAGCTCCACATAATAACGAGCAGAGCAGCCGAGCCCAGCTCAGAAAATGACCGGAAGCCAGTAACAAAACAAGTTTTCCAATGAGCCAATAAGAACAGTAGACCTCTCCCACACCTTGCACACCCACAACAAACCATCGGCCAGTGCCGCTCCATAAATATACCCATTTTGTCTCTGAAAAAGCTCACCATTGTTCTTGCTACAGAGTAACAGTCTTTTGATTGCAACCATTTCCACGCTTGATTAAACAATCCAATATCCTCCATTTTTTTAACAACTCTTTACAGAAACTAACATAAAACAGCTAAATATCCTTCATTGTTTAAACAACCCATACAGCAAAGCTCGAATTTTTCATCAATATTACCCAAATTGTGATAACGGTTGCCTTCAATTTGAGCAGAAATGAATTTATATCTCCAACACTAATGCTATGCCATCAAACTAAAAAGCATCCCATGATATGAAGCAAGTCTTTGATCTAACAAAATTTCCAGAGTTTTCAGCCACACATGAATCATGACAATTCCAGACGATAAATTCACAGATTCTTAGAAATAAGTGGCATAAAAAGAAGAGAAAAAAGATCCAGAGGATTCCTACTTCACGCAGTTAAAGCTAGGATTTTCTGAACTCCATAGTTGAGAATTCAGTAAATTGCTGGAAAATGCACAGCTAAATTGCTTCCCACGTACGTTTCATAAAAAGCAGACCCATAAATGAACTCACAACATTTCCCACTTTTTTGACCTGAACAATCCCCCCCACCACACCGCAAAAAGAAATTCTTACTAAAGAACGAAACCTCTTTCAAAACCCCAATAGAAATACAAATACCCAAAAAAAGTACCACGACAGCACATAGTAAATTGTGCACAGAAAAACAAAATAAGTCGTAATAGATGAGGAAAATGATGGTATTCCGGGCTAAATCTGGAGAATTTTTTTTATTTTTTGATCAGTGGGAGAAAAGTGGACAACCTAGCTTTTGTATTTTGAGGGAATGCTTGTGAAAAAGATAGTGGCATGAGGTTAAAAAGTTTCAAAAAGGTCATGAGAGTGAGACAACCAGTGATGATGAGAGAGAATGTATCATCATTTTAGAAAAGAGAAAGAAAGAGAATTTTGTTTAGGTTTAAGTAATTATGGATTAGGGTTTAATTATGGGATATAATGATAAAATGGGACCCACTCTGTTATCTTTTTCCTAATTATAAAGGACAGGTTGTTTGCTGTAGCATTTATTCTCTTCGTCGAGTCTTGATCTTTTATTCACATATGTTGTCTATTTATAATTTTAACGTTGAGATGACATTACATAATTAGTAAAAATAATAACTTTAGGACCATGAAGTACCAATCATATAATATTACCTCAACGTAAATATTATAAATGAGCAACATAAGTAAATAAGAGATTAAAACTCTCTTTCTAATTACTTTCACTGCAGTTCTCTTTACTTTTTTTTTTTTTTTTTTGCCCTCTCAAAATTTTATGACATAATATTTTATTATTCTTCTAGGCTAATAACTTCCTTTTTATGACTAGGGTTGCACCGTTGACACATAAATTAAAGATAGATTAGAGCGTTGGGATCGATTTTAAAAAATACAAATTGTATCAATCATTTATCAGAAAGACAATAAAATTTATAATTTTTATGAGTATAAACAATAAAAATTCAATATATTATACCATACTCATCATTTGAGTTTACTTTGATTGAACACGTCTTCAAAATGTACCAAGATCGTTAGTCTAGATTAGTGATATTAGTTGTATATCGACCATGTCAGAGTGTCTAATAATTTTTATTAGTATAAACAACAAATATTAATATAATATTATTATCATTGTCAACAATGAATAAGTTTTAAATTATTTTTGAATTTAAGAGATATAAAGACAATAATTTTCTATTTAATTATTTTATGTGATATTTATAATAACTTCTATGTACAGTATTTAATGTATAATTAACATTTAAATTGAATTATTAATAATGAATAAATAAAATTAAAATTAACGGTTGATATTGCAAACTAAAAGCTGAACTTGGAATTCAAATTATATCAAAAATTATGCAAATTTCTCAACATACATTGAAGATGAAGGCCCCCTTGGACTTTGAATCAGTCCCTGAGTCAATACGCACCATCAAATTGTAACTTAAAAGTCTACAAAGTAAACACTCAAGAGTACAGGAGAATTTTTATTAAAATTCTGTTTCGTGTTTAATAATACTGTAAGTATAAAGTAAATTGTTTAATTATTAGTTGACTGCTGAGTGCAGACCCAACCCCATGGAGCTCACATAGGTCTCTTTACGTTTTTTTTTTTGAAGGATAAAAAAAAATTGGAAAATTGAGAAACAGATGATGATTTATTGTATTGTGTCTGATAAAGTATACGCATTTACATGTATATCCAATAAAGTACAAAAAAATACAAAACCTTAAAATCCAAAAGAAAAAAAAAACGTGGAATACAACAATTTTTACACAATCTAACTAATCGTTAGGACATCTCCAACCGAGACTTCATTTCTTCTCCAACCCAGCGTCATCTGGAGACGCCAAAATGAAAATTTGAACTGTGAAATGGTGTGAAATATTAATTCCAATTTTGCCCTCATATTTACTATACAAAAATTTGTTATTCCCCCTATATCATTTGTTTATTATCATTTTATTATTTTAGTGATTTATGTTTTTTTTAGTAAATATATTATTTATTATAATTAATTGTTATGTAATTTTTTTTACTTTGTGATGTTAAATATTTTATTTTGTTAATTGTGATATTGAGTATTATGTCTGTTTTTAATTTTTTGTTTTTTTTAATAAATTCAATCATTTAAGTAAATAAATGTAAATTTTAATTTATAAATTTAATATAAATACAATATATAATTAAATAATTTTTGAAATAAATTAATTATTGAGAATTAAAAAATAAGAAAAGAGAATGTACATTATTTATTTGGTGCAAAATTTGAAGTAATAGGTTGGAGATGAAATTTCGATTTGGTGTAAAAGTTGTACTAATTTGAAAATATGAGTTGGAAATTGACTTTAGAAAAACATATGATTAAATCAAATAAAAATTAACAAATCTTTGTACACCCATGCAACTATATTTGTTCAAATGCTTCTCTCATCATATACTGCTGTCAATGTGAAAGTGGCCTGAGAAGTAGTTCCTGAGGACAAAGTTGAAGAGTCCAAATTGTCAGAGCCAGGGGATAATAAATTGGTAGTGGTGTGATTGATTTCAGGCTTGGTTTTAGGGGTGCTTCTAATATTTAGGTCCATGAAATCAGTGATTAAGCCCGGCTTCATTATCTTATTTTCGTCAAAATCCTTCTTCCCAGTTAGCATTTTGGCAACAGTAGACATAGAGGGTCGAAGCTTTGGAAAATCTTGAGTGCAGAGAAGACCAATCTTTAAGAATCTGCAAGCCTGTTCAGGGTCGAAATCTCCATTAAGTGATGTGTCAACTAGTGAGACAAGCTCACGTCTTTCATGAAGTTGCCATGCCTACAAATACAATTTCAACAGTCATGTACATGTCTCGAAAAATAGTTATCAAATCGGGTATCAAATGGATCATGCAATACAAAATGAACAGAAATAATACAACCACCTTGGCATGTGTTAATTTGGTGGCTCATTTCAGATTTCATGCTACAATTTAACTCTCATTATGACTTAATATAAAAGTTTTTAAAAGACCTTCTCGAAAGAGCTCATTTATAGTATATATTTATGCAATGGCAACAATGCATGTGATGTCTGTGTTGTTAAATACCCTTTCTAGAATATATTTTTCTTCATCAGGTAACCGTGAGTTCGTGTTGCATCTACCACTGACTATTTCAATGAGGAGAACACCAAAACTGTAAATATCTGCTTTGCGAGTCAGCTGGCCTTTCATTGCATATTCTGGTGCCAAGTAACCTCTGCACAACAGATGTAGATTCAGGTATAAGTTAGTAAATACATAGTAAATCACGACACGAGAAACAGGGCTAAGACAGATATTAGCTCTATCGACTATGAAATTCACTCGCTGCTACAAAATGCAACACCAAAGCCTTCTACATGTGGCTTTGGTAATAGCATGTTTGGCTGTGCTTAAAAAGTTACTTGTCTAGAGAGTAAGTTAAGACTTCTGAAAAAGTGAGTTCTGTTAGTTAAAGATAACTCTATAATTATGTTTGGCAAAATAAGTAACTTAAGTATAAGTTTGACTTACTTTCAAGCACAGCCAAACATGCTTTAAAACTTCATGGTGATGGTCAAAACGTGCAAAAACATGCTCTCAATTTGTCCAGTAGGATTTTGCAACTTACATGGTTCCTGCCACACGTGTACTGACATGAGTCATATCGGCAGGGATGAGCTTCGCAAGACCAAAGTCTGAAATTTTAGGGCTCAAATCTTTGTCGAGAAGAATATTGCTAGCTTTGATATCCCGATGCACAATGGGTGGTCTAACTTCCTCGTGAAGATAAGCAAGTCCCTTCGCGACTCCAACACAAATTTTAACCCGTGTTTGCCAGCTAAACTGGATGCTACTATGACCTCCACCTAAAGCACTCAACAGCATCAGATTCATTTCTCTTTAGCAAAAAGAGGGAAAAGAAAATTTGTTTCGACATTTTTAGTGCAACTGTTCTGTCAACAATTTGTTTATCTGGTGAAATTTTTCACACTTCTATACAAAGTATAAAGCCGGTAGCATAGAAGCTTGAAGATAAACATAAGATTAATTTACCAATAAGCGTTTGCGCGAGGCTGTTATTCTCTAGGTAGTTGTAAACGAGAATTCTTTGATTTTCTTCAACACAACATCCATAAAGCTTAACTAAATTTTCATGCTGTACATCAGAGATCACTTGAATCTCTGTCAGAAACTCTTTTACCCCTTGTGTTGACCGGGGCGAGAGAACTTTTATAGCAGCCATTTTCTCATTCCTGAGTTTTCCCTACTCGTACAAGATTTTTCAATAGAAACAGAGTCATTCTCCAAACTGCAAAGATAATTAACTAACACTGTATAATAAGAAGAAAAGAAAAGGAAACTTCGTTTACCTTATAAACAGAACCAAATCCTCCTTCCCCAATTTTATTAATCGGACTAAAATTATCAGTAGCCATTCTCATCTCTTTGTAGGAGTAAAGTATAACATTGTGGACTCCAGACAGCTCTGTTTATAATTCAACATTAGTAGAGTCTTCTAAATATGCACAACAAATAGGTTAAAAGAAAAAAAGACTCGAGCATAGCCTATTCACATATATGTAAAGGTTGCTAAAGGAAAATTATAAATAAAGGTGTAGATAATATTTATTCCAAGATATTGGCTTAATAGCTACGGCGTTTGCATACAAAAGTTTTGGAGTTTACCATCATCAAGCTCGGATGAATGTCGAGTTGATGGATTTGATCTTCTACTGCACAAGAAAGGAAAGCAAGTCATCACTAAAGGGTTCGCCAATGAATTCCTCTCGGAAACTGCACCGAAAATGCTTCAGTAAAACCAACCACAGCCTGCCAAATCGATTCATAAAGATCTTATTTAGTTTTAAACTAAAAAAAAAATGAAACTCATAAGAACCATAAAAAACTAGATGTCTGTTGAAGAAAGAGGTTGCGAAGAACGCATTGATACAACCCTGTGAATAGAACTTGTCTCACATAGGTGTGTTGTACCAATATTAATTTATACAAGTAAAACAGATCACTCCTTCCAATTGGTTGGCAGTGAAGTCCATAGTTGTACCGTGGTACAAGATGTTCGTCCAGGAATTGGATGCCACATCTCTCCGGAGATTGAAATTTATTACTGGTTTGCATATGCTTGTTCACTCACACGCGAAGCTAGGTGATACATTAAGATAATGTTTGGCTAACGGTAAGTTTTGTTAATAAAAGAAATATCTTTTAAATTATGTTTGACAAAAAAGTACTTGTAGTCAAGCTTAGCCAAATATGACATAAAGAGATACGTGTACATCCTTGACTAACTTGAATTCCGAAGAGTAGTAATTAACCCATGAAATGTATCACTCCACTCGATACAATATGGGATTGCAGTCCATATTTATTTGAATTCCGAAGAGTAGTCATTTTCAATTTATTTCCATATTTTGTTTGTTACCTTAACTGGGATATGTTAAACCCTATATAAAGAGGATAATGCTTTGTATTAAATACCACATTATTATTGAAAACAATTGCAAATTTCCCTTTAATCTCTCAAATTCCTCTCTCTCACTCTCTCTTCCTTCTCTTCTCTCTTTCTTCTAGTTTTTCTTCTCTTCTCTCTTTCTTCTAGTTTTTCACACAGATTGTTAGCTCTCGTTTGTTTGTCTGACTGCATCCGTCATCAGATATAGATTTTCAACAAGAATTATTGTGCAAAACATAAGAATGGTAAAAAAAATCAGAAACAACAGTCAGTTTGTAATTGCAAGAATTTTAGGAACAAATTCTTCTGAGAATTTTCTTCTACATTCAAATTTCTCTGAGGAGCTTCTGCAATTCTTTTGCTTTACATATAGTTGAAACTAAGTAGCTGTGTCGGCTCTTCAGAAACATTTGGACTTCTGATAATTGATATTCTTAAAATGGTATTTTTTACCTACTAACAATTGGTTTTTCCCGCAGCCAAAGAACCTAGTTTCATGAATAGCGTTGCGAGTAACAATGCCGCTCTCAAGCAGTTGGATGGTCAAATGCGGTTTAGCCTTCCCTGACTAGACAGTAGACTCCAATTGGTTTTTATTTCAGATGACAAAGTTAAAGCCCAATCGAACAGATAGAATGCAATAAAAACACCAAATTCGTTCGTCCACACAACCGAGTTTCCAGAATACCCACGAAGAAAGATTAACAATCATATAATTGGAACTCTTTCCATTTCCAATTTTATCACTGTTACTCAGTTATTATCAGGCCAATGAAAAACAAAAAGATCACATAATTGACACGACAACAATTGAATGGAGTACAACCACATCAAAAAAGAAAACGGCAGGGAAAAAAGATTGGATTATGACTGAAAAATTCTTCTTTTAATTAATTATTCCAACTTTACCACCTACTTTACAGAATCAGTCCAGCAGATTAATAATCATCAATTTCTTGCTTTAATTTTCTTCCCCACCCCACCCCACCAACCTAACCACCACCACCAAAAAAAAGCAAAAAAGAAGTCCCAACCTTGTGATTGGACTGCCATACCGTGCAAATCAAGATCAGCTCGAAGTAGAGTAATTCACAGAAACCAAAACATAGTACCATGCTACAACAAGTTAAACGAAAATCAAAGAAGTAAACAGTGATATAGCATATACTAAAAGAAACCCAGATGAGAAAAATACCTCAGAAAATTAAGCAGGGAAATCGAGAGCCTCAGGGTGTTGTGCAATATCAGAAATTGGGATTCTTGAATACTGAGTTTACCAAGAAGTCCACGATGAAATAATGTAACTCTTGAAATGTCTCTAATTGATTAATGGTTTGGACGTCAGCCAAATGAGACTTGGGTCGCCACTGGCGCTTCAAAAGTCGACCAGGCGTCATGAATCATGACCATTGACCAATTTGTGTTCACATTAGATATGTTATTGTCGAATGTGAACAAAACTAATAACTTTGATTAACTGCATGTTTACCGAAGTTTCTTTTGATTATAAACCATGAATTTTATATATAATGTATTGATGAAAAGTAGATAAAAATAATATTTAATTAACTTATAAATATTTATAAGTACTTCCACACATGCATCGATTTGCCCCTCATGTCCAATTACTTTAGAAAAACTTGAAAATAATATACAAATAAATAATGTTTAAGAGCACGTTCGGTAATTATTTTTTCCTAAAAAAATTTATTTTTTTGTCTACAATTTTTGACTTTTCAACTTTTTTACATTACAAAAAAATTTAAAAAGTCATAAAATAACCAAAAAAATTTATTTTTTTTAAAAAAAACCTACACCAAACAAGTCTTAAATTTCAAACCAATAAATAAATAAATACATTAATTTTCTAATAATTTAAATTTTTAAATGAAGTGGTTAACATACTATTATTACACTTCTAATCCGCATACATCTCGTCACGTGGAGGGCTCACTTGTTTTCCACGCATCTCGGTGCGATGACGTTATGATTCACCAACTTCATGTCTATGCAGCATGACGTGTTGTTGGATATTGTAATGTGAACGTGTGTCATACGTGCATATTTGACTCTATATGGAAAAAGGGAGTGCCACTAACCATTTTCTTTCTTTTCTGTAGTAGGATTTTTATCTGCACGAGATTATAATATTATTTTCATCCATAATTTTTTCTTGATTGATTTTGGGAACTATGTTCTGTTTGCAGTTAATCTCGTATTGTTTTATCATGTAAATTATATCATATGGTTTGCTTAAAACTAAAAATTGAAATATGATGACATACACATTTTATTATTGGAACGAGTTATGCTATTCTTACTATTATAGTCATCGCTTAAAGATCACTTTGCCCAAACCTCGCTCTTCAACAAACTTCCCACAACTTCAAATGGAGATGACGAACTCCAGTATGTTTGGCTGGCGACCATCAATTGGCAAAGCTCTTTGCCTTAAATGCTTTAGGGTGTGTTTGATTGCAAGGAAGAAATTTGGATGGAAAAAAAAATGAATTCTATGGAAAAGAATTGCTAAGAAATTTTAGGGTGTGTTTGATTGGCAAAGATTTTTCATGTAAAATGTCTTTTTTCCGCCTATTTTCCAACTTGTTTGTTTGATTGCCAAAAATTTTCTATGGAAAACGCATTTTCCCACCTATTTTTTTTGTTTTGTTTGATTGCAACCTTTTTTTTTCCATAGAATTTTTTTTTTATTTTCTCACTTTTGACCACATTTTTCTTGTTTTCAAGGAAAATATTTTCTTTGTGGGATAGGAGAATTTATTTTCTACGAAAATCTTTACTTGTTTTTCAATCCATAATTTCTTAGCAATTCATTTCTATGGAAAATATTTTTTTTCCACTCAAATTTTTCACTTGCAATCAAACACACCCTTATTGATTGGAAAATAAGACAAAATTTCTATGGAAAATAAAACCTCCTCTCCTCCTTAAGAAAATATTTTTCTTGGAAACATGGAAAATGTGGTCAAAACAAGGAAAATGAGAAAATGTTTTACATGGAAAAAAAAATGTTGCAATCAAACGAAACAAGGAAAATAGAGAGGAAAATGTTTTTTCTATAAAAAAATCTTGTGTAATCAAGTTGGAAAATAGGTGGAAAAAAAGTATTTTCTATAGAAATAGAAGTTAGTATTTGCCTATTTGGGTCATGACAGTTGGGGCTGTGGGAGTGTGGGTCCACGAATTTGTTTGACAATGAAAAATCTATATCATTTTTTAAATATTAGTTGTAGAATCTTTTGTGATAAGAGGAAAATATGGGAGTTGACCACTAATTAGGTAACTATATTTATATGGAAACACTATCACAATAACAACTTTCAACAAATAATTGTGCGGCTTATGTTAAATTAGGTATATAAAATAATATTTTTAATCTAATTTAACCTAAAAGTCTACCTATAACTATCCATGTACGGTTCAAAGAAAAAATACACAATTCTAAACTCTAGTCAATAAATTTGTCCTAAACATTTTATCAGCATCAACAAAAGAAACTATTCAAATTTTAATCCAATCATAATTTGACCGTACATAGATCTTTATGAAATAAGGTTTTGTTTTTTTTTTTAACTAGCGTTGGTGTCCAAAAATTTTGAAGAGACATATTTTTACGATGCGCATGTGATGAATTATTGAAGATTGAACAATTTTCTTTAACAAAGACGATTGTGGAAACCCATAATGTAATTTCCTTGGTCAGTTTTTAATCAAATATTTTAAATCATGTGCATCTTTATAATACTATATTAAAACATATAGTGATAAGTTCATAAAAAGAAATATAAACTTATGTATTTAAGAATAAATAATCAAGAAAAGTCAGAGGAGAATACTTGTTTTCATGTCAGCCGACGACTTCCCAGACGAAAAGGAGAAGGCATTGCATCATTCGACCCCAAATGCTAACGTAAGAGGGAATAAATGGTCATGTTCAAAGTTCAAACATTAATTTCAGAAAGTTTTCAAGAATTAAAGTTGATCTATTTTCCACAAAAATAAATAAATAAATAATTTAAAAATAAAAAATAAAACTAGAATAAATGGCCCTTGATGGCTTGACATGATCGAGTGCCTCTAAATTTGTATAAGAACGGTAAATACATTTTTATGAGTGTAAGTTAGTTGTAAGAAAGAAATTCTGTTGATTGTCACGTGTTAGCAATCGAACACATACATAAAAAGTGTAATTGGTTGCAAGAGAGAAGATCTATTGATTGTCACGTGTTAGCAGTCGGGCTCTTACACAGAGAGGGAGGGGGATGTATATGTGCCCGACTGTCAACATGTGACAATTAGGCACGAGACATGTTGCCCGACTTGGCGACTTGGTTGCAATGGTTCATTTGCAAATTTCTAAATAATTACATGGACTAATGTTGCATTGTGATTGGATTTCTTTTCGTTGTTATTATTTAGAACTTGTTCGGTAGAAATTTTCAGCTAAAAAAATTTATTTTGGAGTATGATTTTTTTGAATTTTTAAAATATTTTGATGTAAAATGACAAAATTGTCCTTTCTATTTTCAAATAGCATTTTTTTTATTGAGGATAATTTTGTCATTTTACCTCAAACTCATTTGAAAAGTCGAAAAATCATGCTCCAAAATAGTTTTTTTTAGTTGAAAATTTCTATCGAACAAGTCCTTAAATTACACTGTAAACTATACGTGTATCAGTCAATATTCTTTTGAGTTAAAAGTAAAAAAATGCACTTTCTTTGTAACCTGTGTTTTAAAAATGAAAAATAAAACATAATTTTTTTTAGACACAAAAGGAAAGGATTCATTTACAATTCCTACCAATAAAAGATTTACAAGTGTAACGAAAATGGCTAAAAAAATTAGATTGCAATTTGATAAGAGCATCTCCAATGCTAGACATCTTCTAAAAAGTCTATGTGGCAAGAGAGAGAAAAGAAATGGGGAGAGATATTGTAGAATGAGGAAAGAGAAAAAAAAAAAGAAGAGAGAGAGAGACACAATGTAGCAATATTTATTGTAGAAGGTGTCTAGCAAGCCTTCTAGAAATGGACATCCTTTTGAACAACCTTCTACAATAAATGATGCCACATTGGTTTTGTCCCCTCCACCTCATCGCCACATCATCTAGACATTCAAAATAGAAGCTATCATTGGAGATGCTCTAATGTTGTAATACCATATCCAGAAGGAAGCCACAAGTACAGTGCCACGTGTCAACATGGCAATCTCCAGTGCCAGATAATTAATATTATTATTATTATTATTAGGCTGTAATATTATCAAAGACATTCTAAGGAAGACAACACAAGAAGCATAGGCATATAGCACATGGCAACCACAGTCATGAGTTCACTAAGCCTAAAGCCCTCTCCATTCACCTTTGAGAAAGTTGCAGTAAGAGGGCTCCCCTCACTTGCAAGAACTTCCTCTTTCAAAGTCGAGGCCAGCGGTGGCAAGAAAATCAAAACCGACAAACGTTATGGTTAGTGATTTTTATTTAAATTTTTGAAAGTACAAATGTGAAGACTCGATTTCTTTAAATAGCTGATAACTCCTAAAATATATTTTTTCGGGGATTTCTTCACTTTATTTGGCCCGGGGTGCCTCATGGAGCGAGAGAGAGAAAGACTCGTCCTTCGAGTCAGCTTACTCGAAAGAACTCTTTATTTTTAAGATTACAACCACATGAAAGCTCCCCTTTCGACATTGAATTGGACAACTTGGACTAAAAATAAATTACATAGTCGAGTTTAAACTTGTTGATGTTGTAATATTGACGATGCTAGAGTTGTTGTATGGTTTGTTAGGAATTAATGGAGGCATGGCACTGAGGGAAGGTTCGGATGCCTCTGGCAGGAAGGCTAAGGTAATCTTATAACTTCGTACTGATTTTATATTTATTCATGGAAGTGTATTTTACCACATATTAATTTCACTATTATCATTTTCTTTTAACGTCGATTTAGGGAAAGGGTGTTTACCAATTTGTCGACAAATATGGTGCTAACGTCGATGGATACAGGTAAAGAATTGTACATGCATGTTTCATAAATAGTACAATTGGAAAAAAGGTTAACTTATTTATCATCTAGTACTATACAACTCACATAACCAAACGAGCTATATATGCATTATTTTCTGTGTTCCCTAATCTATTTCCACTGGTAATGACAACTAAATTTGTACTCTTGACTGAAATGCAGTCCCATCTACAACACTGATGATTGGTCTCCAAGTGGTGATGTATATGTTGGAGGTAAGCATGCTTGTAAATTTTTCTTTTTTAATCTATGCAATATTGGTATAAAAATAATAATTTTTATTTTAATGAAATATATAAAATGCAGGTACCACTGGATTAGCCATCTGGGCAGTCACCCTAGCTGGTATTCTAGCAGGAGGTGCCCTTCTTGTTTACAACACAAGTGCATTGGTACAATAGACCATTATGTCAGTAATTAAAATGTCTAATCTAGCTTGTATCAATAAACTTTTTAGAAAAATATTTTGTGGATTGTAAAACCATCTGTAATATGTAATATTTTGTTATGGGTGTTCTGTATTTGGTTGTACTTTTCTTCTTGCAAAATTTTTACATCAACTTAATAACTTTTAGGGTCACATTGAGACGGAATTGATCTAATTCCCATGGTGGGGAGCATTTACAACTTCCACTGGACACGTGTCCAGTGGGAGGTTGGACAAGTGCTTGACTTGTTAGTCAGTTTGTCCAACCCCCACTGGACACGTGTCCAGTGGGAGTTGTAAATGCTCCCCACCATGGGAGTTAGATCAATTCCACGCATCGAGATATATACAACAATACAATACCAGATAAATACCACATAACTGGGAAAAGGAACCAGAAAAAAAATAGGTTCTGATAAACTGCATTCCTATGGCCCGAGGCAAGGGAAAAACTATACAGAAAGTGCATGTTTGATAGTAGTGCTAGATTGTGCTGGATACTATTTAAAATGAAATTTTTGCTCATTTTCTTCTTTATTATTGTTTCGGTACTGTCTAATTTACCTTGTAGACATGCCAAAAGTGATCTTGCAAGTAGCTTTGAATGCGCCAAAAGTGATCTTGCGGGTAGCTGTGAATGCACCAATTGAGGAATGCATATTGCATATACATCATTGACAGAGATTATGCAAAATTTTAAAGACATCTATCTATATATAAAAACAGAATAGCCGTCAAAAATTCAATTTCCCGCCCAAAATACTTTCTTATTTAACCTTTTTGTTTTTATTTTCCAGTTTCCAAAAATGGATATTTTTTAACAGTAGTTAAATATTAAATGTGAAATGGTTTTTTTAATACCATTAAATGTTAAATGGTACAATTTAACAAAATAAGCCTTTGACGCGTATACATGTTTCCTGGAAAAATTTATTGTGGCAACAATAACGAGGCGTTCATTGGGTTATTTTTTAATATCCATCAAATGTTAAATAGTACAATATTCCAAACAAAAGCCTCTGACACGTAATCATGTTGGTTCCTGGAAACATTTATTGTGGCAACAAAAACAAGGCATTCATGGGTTTTTTTAATATTCATCAAATGTTAAATGGTACAATATTTCAAACGACGCCTTTGACGCGTATACGTGTTGGTTCCTGGATAAATTTGTTTTGGCAACAAAAACGAGGCGTTCTTGGGTTTTTTTAAATATCCATCAAATGGTACAATACATGTTGGTTCCTGAAAGAAATTATTGTGGCAACAAAGACAAGTTTTAATCTCATTTTTTCTGCAGCGTGCCATCAAAGACTTCAATTGGAATAACATACGCGGGGATGGCTCCAATATTTGATCTTGTACGAGATATTGACACCACAAAAACTAGCTGGGCAATTAAAGTACGCATTGTTCGAGTCTACGAGCAGATGAAGTACACAAATCCGAATGAAGTGTATAGCTTGGACTTTGTTTCACATGACAAAGAGGTTAGTGTTACATAATACATTTTTTTTTAGTCGGACATAATTAGTGAAGTCAAATAAGAATATTTGATAATTAGTTGAATTGAAAGTATAAACTGTTTAATCAACAGCGAATGCATTATCTTGTGTGGCCCAGCATAAAAAATAGAACCATAATTAACAGATTTTCCTCATCATCAAGATGTTGATGACAATGACATGCCTCCTGAACAATTGTATGCAATCTGGTTTTACCTGATAGATCTGGTATTTTACAATATTACACCCCACTCTGATTAGATTCATAATAGTGGTAATGCTACTTTATCATTTTAATTTTACGGGTAACCAATTTGGATCTATTTTCAGCATCTTCTGCCTGAAACCCTTAGAGCAATTTGTGATTTTTTCCTTAACCGTTAATTAATTAAAACTGTTTTTTTTATTATTTAAATGATAAACTGAATCTCCTTTGTTTAATTTCTTCATGATTTTTAGTTTGCTATTTTACACAAACTGTGTTCTTTTGTTTATGAAACCTTTGAACTCATTATTGCTGGAAGTTAGTTTAAAATCCTTAAACATTAATTCTTTAAGTTACTTCCATCTCAATTTTAGTTTTCAGTTAACGGTTTAGGGAATTTGATAATGGTGGAATATTCTAAATAGTGGTGATGATACTTTATCATTTTAGGAATTTGTTCATAATAGTGGTGTGCTACTTTATCATTTTAATTTTACGGGTAACCAATTTGGATCTGTCTTCAGCATCTTCTGCCTGAAGCCCTTAGAGCATTAATTTTTTCCTTAACCATTAATTAATTAAATTTGATAAAACTATTTTTTTTAATTTAAATGGTAAACTGAATCTCCTTTGCTTAATTTCTTGCTGTTTTTTAGTTTGCTATTTTACACAAACTGTGTTATTTTGTTTATGAAACCTTTGAACTCATTATTGCTGGAAGTTAGTTTAAAATTCTTAAACATTAATTCTTTAAGTTACTTCCATCTCAATTTTAGTTTTCAGTTAACGGTTTAGGGAATTTGATAATGGTGGAATATTCTAAATTACATTGTTTGTATGGTTTTATAGTTTCTATGTAATTTTTTTTTTCCATGTTGGTTATTTTTTCCACTTATATTATAATTGATAAGCATCATTGTAAACTTTAATGTAGGGTGACCGGGTGCATGGGACTATTAAGAGTTCTCTGATAAAGACGTATAAGCCGTTGATCAAAGAAGGACATTTATACGTAATTCGGCATTTTGTTGTTGGCACCAACGACATGCCCTTCAAAACTACGTCTCACAAGTACAAAATTAACTTCCTGACTAAGACTCACGTTTTTGAGATATTCGATGACAATTTTCCAAAGCATATCTATGTCTTCAAGCCTTTCAATGATATTCTGAATGCAACCAATGTTAACAAAACTGAGTTGTTCGGTAATATTTTTTTTTTTAGATTTGACTTTTCCTGCATGTTTTTAGTTTGCTTATGTATAAAAAAATGAATTTCATAAATCCATTATCTTATTTGTTTTTTCGTTTTTTGTTTAATTTGATGCACTCAGATATTATAGGAGAGGTAGTTGGTAGAGATGTGCCAAAGACTAAGGAAGTATCCGGGCGAATGTCAAAGCTCATTGACATTGAGATCATGGACCTTGAGTATGGATGTTTTATTTTCTGAAAATTCGTAGCAAATCCGCTACACTACGTAGCATATATATTTTTTAATGAGTATCTTATGCTTTTTAGGAGGAATCGACTATCCTGTACCTTATGGGGTGATTTGGTTGATGAGATTGATGCTAAATTAGATGTAGAAACTCGAGAGCCTGTCATTCTATTGCTACAGATGTGTCGTGCAAAGGATTTGAATGGTATCGCAATTCCTACATTCACTTATTATACACAATATCGAAGGGAATTGTTCGTTTTCATTGACTAACTATTCAATTTTTTAATACAGGGGTTTATAGAGTCTGCAACACATTTTATGTAACTAAGATGATAATCAACGGTGACTGTGATGATGTTAAAGCTTTTCGTTGCAAGTAATTTCTAATGATTATAGTCTTCGTGTGCTATAGTGTTATACTTTGTGGGAAAAAAAAATTAATAGTGTGTTTCCTTAAAGGTTGTCGCTTGGAATGGAAACCTCCTCTCAGAGAATCAGTTTGTTGTCTTCATCTACTGTTTACACCGTGTCATGTGATCTTGAAAGTGGGAATACTGAGTTTAGAACCATAGATGAACTAATTTCTGGTGGGGAGGTAAACAATGTTATCATCGTAGTGTTTTGCACATGCTTATGTTTGTAACTGTATATCAGACTTTGTTATATTGTTTCGCTTTGCTATTTTGCATGCCTAGGTTGGTAGTTTTTGGGTATTAGCTAAAGTGTGTTCAATCGAGATTGAAGGGAAATGGTGGTATTTGGCTTGCAAAAGGTGTCCTAAAAAGGTCAACTGTGTGGGGACGAGATTTTACTGTGAAAAATGTGATCGGTTTGACAATTCCGGCCATCCAAGGTTGAATCTTCGTGTGTGAATACTTTAGATATACGTGTGCAAATAAAGAATGTAGTTTTCAAAATTTTTTTCTAAAATTCTATATGTAATTTTATTGTGTTAGGTTCAAGGTACAAATTAGGGTGATTGATGGGACAGGGAATACGCATTTCCTTTTGTGGGACAGGGAGTGTACTGAATTAATAGGCAAGAGCGCATCAGCTTTGCTAGATGAAATCACTACGGTATTTTTTTTAAATTAGTAAACTTTTCCCCTGATTCTCTAATTTATGGCCTCTTTAATCTAACTAGAACAATTATTAATTGCAGAAATCCGGCATAGATTCTATACCTGCAGATATTGAGGCATTGGTTGATCGGGAGGTTTTGTTCAAGGTTCAAGTTAGGGATCAGAATATTAATTTTCCTAGAGCTACTTATACAGTTACGAGGGTAACCGGAGATGCAAACATGATCTCAAAATATTCCAAAAACAATGGAAATCACTATTCTGATATTATATCCAAGATTGAGAAGACCGAAGTTGATGATGAGAAGGTATTTAGTAGACCGCGTCTGTCCATTCTTATTGGTTGTTTATCTTAGTTCAATTGTCGACATCTCTTAATTGGTGTTTGTTTGATTATGAAGGTATCTTCTTCGAGCGATGAGGTTACAACTCCAATTAAGAAGTCCACCACAATTGATCACTCGGGGGATATGTGCGAAGGAAGTGTTACCAAAAGATCCCTAGCGGGAGAACTATCCTCAAATGTTGCTGAGAAGAAACTTAAGAGTGTTATTAAGCAAGAAAATGAATGAACTAAAATTATCCTCATCTCTTATGCCATCTCTGTCCAATGGAGAACTGCTTAGGCTTATAGTTTCAGTTGTTCATGTTGGTTAGTTACATTATTATTGTTATGGTTTTGAAACTTAATTAGTGTTTGAATCTTATTATTATTATGAATGGTGATTAATGTTTTGTTGCTACTATTCTTGCTGTTGGTTTATTATTAGTTAAAAAAGGTTTTTTTTTTTTTTTTTTTTTTTTTTTTTTTTTTTTTGATAGTCAGTAAATTTGTAAGGAAGAATATGAGCCTTCTTCATGTAAGGCTGGCCACGGTCAAAACCACATTAATGCTAGGCACATAAATCTGACTTGTATTTAAACACAAATATGAGAAAGATGCCAATTAACAAAACTCACGCATATTTTGAACATAACCTCGGTCAGTCCATCAAGCATAATTTGCAATACAAAAAGTAACAATATTTTTTTTTTAATATCCATCAAATGTTAAATGGTACAATATTCCAAACGAAGCCTTTGACGCGTATACATGTTGGTTCCTGGAAAAATTTGTTTTGGCAACAAAAACGAGGCGTTCATCAGTTTTTTTTAATATCCATCAAATGGTACAATACAGGTTCATTCCTGAAAGAAATTATTGTGGCAACAAAAACATTTTTTAATATCATTTTTCCTGCAGCGTCAAAGACTTCAATTGGAATAACATACGTGGGGATGGCTCCAAAGACTTTAATATTTTTGTTTTAAAAAAAAAAAAAAATTCGAAATCATTATCCATTTTTTTTTTTACAATTGTAACGCATATATGATACTTATTTCGTATGCTTTTATAAAAATCTCATTAATCCTTTTTAAGTCAAATGAAATTTCTAATCTGAACATTTTTGAATTTACTTCTTTCAATACAATATCCGTGCATCGCACGGGTGACGCACTAGTGTAGAAGCTAAACCTGCATTAACAGCCAATAGACCTAGTAGAATATCACGTGTGGAGCCATAAGAATCTTTACCACCATTAATTGAAAGATTATTCTAAATACAGAAGGGCGAGCGTACTTCAACAACCTCATCACAAACCTCAACCTCTCAATACCACCATCCCTGTGACCACCAACAGAATCACATACAAAAACGCCGAAGAAATAATAAAAGCTTTAAGATAAGAATATATTAAAGCATGAAAGCACGGTTGTGGAAGACAGATGGAAGATGGGATTTGATTGAACTTCAAAAATGAATATTACAATTTCTCATCAGTTGATTTCAAAATTTATACATCCCTATCCCTTTTTACACCCCCCAAGACCCCGAAGAGAAGAGATTCCGTCTCTTCTTTTCCTCTGTAGTATTAGCATAGGGGTGAAATGAAATACAACAAAATACATGCTGAATTGAAATCTAATGTGAAAGTGGGCATTTCAATCTTTACTCCAATAAGTCAAGACGTGAACAGATCAACTCGACTTGAATGAGGATCAAATCTGTGCTTCCCTATCAACATTTGTACCTTTCTCCTCAGACACCATAAGCAATCTCCCAACCGAGCTAAATTAATCTTATTGAATTTCTTCAAAAATTTCTTCTTCTTGAGGTTGTGGTGGCGACAACTTCATGTAAGAAGTCCCTACTTGTCCAGTGCCCTCTATTACCGTAGACCGAACTTTCTGCACAAAAAATAAATAAAATATTCCTCATGTTTCCTCACAAATAGTGAACAGTTAAATGCCAGAAAGAATTCATGCAACATTGAAAATTTAACCAATGGAAAAGGAAATACATAACAATATATTACCTGAAAGAGACAAGGGAATTTAGAGGATATTATCATAGACTGGAAATACCTCAAAGAACCTTGCCCACCATGTGGCAGTTTTCCTTTATTATCATAGACTGGAAATACCATGTTTTGTTCTAAATGAAAATGCCACAGCACTAATGCACAAAGAAGTAAATAGAACACTTAAGTCTTGATTCATATGGATCAATAAATTTATTAATCCAATCAAATCAACTAAGTAGCATAAAAAAAATTGTGCTCTAGGAGGATATGCGAAGAGGGGAAGCACTTATTAATGCACACACTATTCAAGTTATAGGATGACCTGTGCGAGTGCAATACCTTCTCTATTTCTTCAGAGACGAGAGGATTTTCTTTCAGGTACTGTAATGCTCTGTCTCTTCCTTGTCCCAATCTTCATTCAAACATTAAATATAAGAAAATAGCAACAAGAGACATAACAAATAAGCTAAATAAAATTGCAAGACAGTTACCACATTGAAAAGACTTGGAATTACCAAGACAACTTATACTAATCCAAATACTATATCAACCGAGACCCAGAGTTCAGTTTTAAGTTTTTACTATGATATAAATATATTTCCAAACGATTCTCTTTTACCTCCTTGTTATATAGAACCCAATTACCCATTCTCACTGTTGGGATATTTTCTCAAAACTTGCCAAACTTGGACACTTTGGTAGTCGAAACTTGGAAGACATCTAGGACAACTAAAATTGAACAAGTTTCCAAATCTTGAACTCCTTGACAGTTTAAACTTGTAAGAAAATTAGGTCATTCGTTAACTATAAATTAACGTGGTTTATTCTCTTTTGTAAGGTGTGACATGAGGGTTTTCTGAGAGAAAAATTGTAAGCTTATCATCCTAGTTGTTTTTCTTGTTCTCTTTGTGGGTTGTACAAAGAATAGAAATTAGTGGGTGTGGTAAAGCTTACGATATTATTTTTCTTGAGATACTTGGAGATTTAGGTAGGTGAAATCTATATGATTGTAACAATTTTTCATATATTGAAAGCTTTGACAGTCCGTAAATATTTCTCTATTTTTTATATTTTTTTGTTTCATTATATTTCTCTGAACAAGAATCTCGTGGACAATAAAGTAATTGGTCTCAATTCCCAACATTCACCCCACCTCCACCCTAATAAGAGAAAAATGGGAAATATGTGTTACACTAAGAGTGAAGAATACATCAGACCATATGTTAAAAAAAAAAAAAAAAGGTTTTAAATATTATGCTCAATGGCACCAGCACTTTGCCAAGGAGCTGCAAGTTTTAGAAGAAAATCATACCTAGATTTAGGGGTGGGCGTGGGTCGGGTCGGGGTCGGTTTTCGACCCAACCCGACCCAAACCGAGTAAAATTCGGTTTGGCAAAAAGCCAAATCGAAACCAAACCAAAAAAAAAATTTTCGGCCTGAAACCGACCCGAACCGACTCAGGTCGGTTCAGGTTTTCGGTTTTGGGCCAAGTATGGCCTAAAAAAAAAAAAAAAAAAATTTTTTTTTTTTTTTTTTTTTTTAAAAACCGAGTCGGTTTCGGGTTGGGTTTTCCCAACCCGAAAACCACCAAAACCGACCCGAGTCGGTTCGGGTCGGGTCGGTTTGGCGGTTTGGCGGTTATTTTGCCCAGCCCTACCTAGATTTAATTTTGGACGTTCTTTGGAAGTACACGAGATTGAGTTCGCGTACAGCTTTCAAAGTTGAATAAATAAATTTAATGCTTGATCATTTAATGGTTCCAGCACAATGCATGTGAAATTCATCCATAATCTTTTTAGCCATATATGATAAAGAAAACCTGTGATCTCCATAGCTGTACCACGAGCCCTTCTTTAAGACAACATCCATTATTTCAGCACAATCCAAAATGCAACCCTGAATATGGAGTCAAGATCAATACAAAAGATTTTTTAAGTAAACAAGGGCCATTGCAATATGAAGAAAACAACTTATGTTGTCATACCAGCTTGCTGACCCCCTCCCCGAATATAATTTCAAACTCTGCTTGCTTATAAGGCCTTGACACCTATAACCAAAATTATTCAGAAGAACAATTCATACCAAATATTAAGTATTAACAACATAATTCAGAAAAGTAAATGGAGGTGGCAAAGAACTCTATCTTCAGCACCAGACATTTTCAAGATGCCAATATGAAGTGAACAATAGGTAAAGTTCAGACAAAATCATCCATTCATAGAATATTTAAAAATGCGGGTTCAAGTATGTTAGTGCAGAAAACTTGGAAAAGTGAGCTTGCTTATAAGGCCTTGACACCTTTAACAAAAATTATTCAGAAGAACAAATGATACCTAGTATTAACAACATAATTCGGAAAAGTAAATGGAGGTAGCAAAGAACTCTATCTTCAGCACCTGAAATTTTCAAGATGTCCATCCATAGAATATTTAAAAATGCGGGTTCAAGTTCATGTACAGAAAACTTGGAAAAGTCACGTTCTTTGAAAAAGAATGTACAGAAGAAAGACCAGTTTCAGTGGAAAACTGGAGTCTATGATGCACAAGAAGCTCAAAGTAAACCTACAGAGTGATCAGAGATATAATTAACGTGGGGACATGTATTCTTGTCTTTGGAGTTACTCACCTTACTCTTTTGAACTCTCACACGAACTTTAAGTCCAATATCTTCATCTCCTTTAACCTAAAACAAACACAGATGTGCTAATTGCTAAGGTCTTCAAACACACAAACACTAAGGGTGTGTTTGAAATCAATTAAAAATTTGCTAAAAAGCCAAAGTCAAAGTCAACAATTAATTTTAACGACACATTCCATGGACCCACAATTTTTTACAACTTTTTAACCACATATTTCATCAACTTTTATAAAAATCTGATTTTAATCAAAACCAAACACACCCTAAGAATTAAACTATCAGATTAAAATGGGGAGATATATTAATAGATTGAGCAGATTTAGGCTTACCGACTTTATCTTCCCAGTAGGACGTATCTCAAGTCGGACAGATGCAAAGAACTTCAAAGCAATTCCACCACTGGTGACTTCAGGATTTCCATAATAGACACCAATCTGGTTAAACCCAAAAGAGCATCTTCGTAAGCTTTCAGATAAGAAGCACACAAATTGAGATGGAGAAGTCAGATCATGTAAGGTGCCAAGGATAGAAAATTGGTACACAACCAATTCCATTCATCCACTGGCATCCAAATTCTCAGCAAACAAGATTAGCCACTCTCTTCTAAATTTATGTAGCAGATAGCAACCATTAAATAAAAAAACCTTGTGTCTTATTTGATTTAGGAATATAAGTGTACATCCAGCTTTGGAAGCATTGCCCGACATTTTGCGCAATGCTTGACTCATAAGGCGTGCTTGCAAACCCATTTGTTGCATTCCAATTTCACCCTATGGAAAAAGTAACATCAGGAAAAGATTAAGGTTTTGAGAAGAAAATCATCAACTTTTACATATTGAAAAATATGAATTTGTAACATACTTCAATTTCAGCTCGTGGAGTAAGTGCTGACACTGAATCTATACAAATAAGATCAATGGCACCAGATCTACACATACGATCTGCTACTGTAATATACAGAAAAGGAGATATAATAATTACTCCAAGTAAATCTAACTTAGCAAAAAGTGAATGGTGTCGTATCATTTGTCTCATCAATCATAACAAGAAAACAAATTACTCTCTAGTGCCATCTCTCCATTGTCAGGCTGGCAAACAATCAGATTTTCTACATCTACTCCCAATGCTTTTGAGTATGCTGGATCAAACGCATGCTCAGCATCAACAAGCATGGCATTACCCCCAAGCTTCTGCAGGTTGAACGTCAAAAAAATTTAAGATGTTCTTTAAGTGAAGAGTAGTTCAATAATTCTTCAATGTATATGTAAATGCACTTCCACATATGTATATGCATGTTCGAAGTTGTTGCAAACATAGATACAAGTAAAATCAAATCACATACTAGACCTGCACTTCTGCAATTGCATGGAGTGCTAGAGTGGTCTTTCCACTACTTTCTGGTCCATATATCTGAAAGAAAAGGAACAAGATTGTCAGGCTTCACAAGCAGCAGCTAAGTTCCTTGATATGCTAAATGCTGAAGTAATGAAACAACAATTTAATCATTGTTTTCAGAATACACACACACAACCTTACTAAGTTCGATGGAATTGTTTGATCTTAAAGGATAAATTTTTAATTTCTCTATTAAAGTAGTATGGAGAATTATCATTGTTTAGATCACTTAGGCATTCCACTAAGGGTAAAATGAAATGACAGATTGAGGCCATAGGAATATGCTTTATTAAGTGCAGGTGAGTTTCAGGATCGTGCAGCTCATAGTATCTGGTAAAAGTTCTGGCAGTTAAATGTTTCGAACCATGTTAGATACATGCATATCAGTAGAATGCTAATACATAGTAATTATCAGACAAATGGTGTCACAGCTTCTAAAAACAAAAAGATAAAGGAGTTGCAATCACAGAAAATTAGATGGATAAGGGCATAAAGGTACTAAATGTAACACCTCTACAATCCTTCCTTTGGGAAGGCCACCGCCTAAAGCAAAGTCTAATGTTAAGCAGCCACTTGGAAAAGTTTCACTGCACAAGGAAAAAGAGGCATAAGAAGCAATGACAATTATAATAACAAGTAAAACAAGATACGCCAAAATTATCATTAAAGAACAACACCTACACTAGAGCTCCGCCAGCACTTCCCAATCTTGTAACACTCCCTTTCCCGAATGAGCTATTTATGTCATTCATAGCAGCTTCAAGTGCTTTTTGCTGAAACACAAATTTTCATGGTAAGATAGTAATAACTAATAAGTAGTCACATATAAACATATTATGTACAGCATGTGTTATATACTCATAATTAACAAAGAAAAGAAAAACAGGAAGTTTGTAGTAAAAAGGAGAGAAGTGGATATTCCAGGAAAGATAGTGAAACTTTCTTGAAAGAAGTCTTTGACTCTTTTGCAACGCAGCTCATGTGAAAGCTCCAATCTTTTCTAACTTAATGTCAAAGCTTCTTGTTTGTAAAGCTATAATGCAAATGGAACATTTCTCATATTTTTATAATTAGCCACATTTTGGTATTACTATCTCTGCCCGCGTTTCAATCTTCTCATAAGATGGATTGAGTCCCAGGACCTGGGACTCAAAGACACAAATGAAAATTGCTCTTTGCTATTGACAAACTGCAGTGCGAAACAGTTTTTGCATGGATTGCATTATTCTAAAACCAGTCAAGGACAGAAAAGTAGAAAAATCTCATAATATGATAGACCATGTTAGGATAGACCATGTCTGACAGTAACGTGAAAGAAGCCTTCCAGTAAATTCAACCTAAGTCTAGGATCACAAGTTCTCTCGAGCAATCAATTCCTGTTGCTCTTAATCACAATTACAAGATGAATCATCTATAGAGTGTCAGATGCAAGCATGCATATAAATATCACGCTCCTGTATCACCAAAATTTTAAGATGCTACTAAATGAAAAAATTGGTAAACATACATTTTGTGTTTTGTGATAGGGTGTTGTATACAAGGTAAGACCATGAAAAAAGGGTGGTCCTGCACTCATTCGAAGAGATCATTACGCAAAATGGAAGTCGTGGAAAAGTTTATTGTTCAAGAATAAAAGTTTACTCAAATTACAGGACAATGAAAATGCTTGTCAAGTGCACTCAAATTATAGAGTGTCAGATGCAAGCATGCATACATATATCACGCTCCTTTATCACCAAAATTTTAAGATGCTACTAAATGAAAAAATTGGTATACATACATTTTGTGTTTTGTGATAGGGTGTTGTATACAAGGTAAGACCATGAAAAAAGGGTGGTCCTGCACTCATTTGAAGAGATCATTACGCAAAAAGGAAGTCATGAAAAAGTTTATTGTTCAAGAATCAAAGTTTACTTAAATTATAGGACAATGAAAATGCTTGTCAAGTGCCCATCCAATGCAAATGGACAGACAGGTTTTCTAGAGTCCGTAACAAGTATTGGGCATGTGCCAGAAATTTTGTCTGTCATAGCTAATAAAGTAAAATCTTTGTAACCATGAAAAATCCATACAAGTAATACACTAAAGCAAGGTCTAAAATAATTAATTTAGTGATTTTTCAAATTCCAACTAAAACTTCATATTCTCTAATTGATTCAAGAGAAACTCTTTTTTTTTTTTTTTTCTAAATGACCACAATAATCCATCAATAACTGAGGTAACGAACTAAAACACTTGCACAAATTAGAAGTACAACAACATTAGAAATTAAATAAAACAATCAAAGCATATTAGCTCAAAGCATTTTTAACTTCAAAATATAATCTTTTCGAACTTAAAACATGCAATACGGATAATAACATGGAGATAAATAGAGTGTGCGAAAAATTAATAGTTAGAAACAAACCCTGTCAAGGAAACGAGGGTCAAAATCAGTGGAAAGAGCTCCATTCACTTTCGCATCAAACTCTGACCGAACCCTAATTTTTTTCATCACAGAACTTGGTCTCAAACGGGGACGAGAGGCCTGAACTATAACTTGAAGCGAAAAAGCATTTGAGAAACTTGGGGAGCTGAAATTACTGATTTTGGAGGATAAATAGTGGGGTTTTGGAGGGAAAATTAAATGCATTTTTTTATATTTATTAACAATTTTGTAATTTTTGGAGATAGGAAGTGCAGTAGAGAGTTATGATTTTGGAAGCAAGCAAATAAACTGAAATAGAAAGGAAGAAGAAGGTGTAGCGTGCGGGTTTTTCTTTTCTGATATTATTTTGAACAAAGGCCCAATTACTAAGAAAACTGGGCCTCCCCAGTTTTAAGCTTCTAAGCCCATTTGTAACCCAATTCGAAACTTTATGTAGAAATCAACAGAATACCTAAAGTCGGGTAGAAGATTTATTTGGAAAATTGCACATTTTCTTCTTAACTTTTAGTGTCCCTGCTCTTTTTATCTCAAACCTTTAAAATCGTATTTTTCAGTCCCCAGTGTTCATTCACGTTAGAATAATTAGTCATTTTTATCATTTTCTTTGAAATTTGATGTTAATATGTCACGTGGAACGTCGTATGGTCAATTTTCTAAGGGGCAAAATTGTTTGGTTAATGTTAAAATTGTATATTTAGTTGTCAACATTTCAAGTCATTATACTTTTCGTTTTCAATCTTCAAAATCATAGTTTTCAACCCTATCGTTCAGTGCTAGTGGCATGATTATGGGTCAATTTTCGAAGGAGCAAAATTATCTCGCTAT
Source organism: Forsythia viridissima (assembly GCA_030279155.1). NCBI lineage: Eukaryota > Viridiplantae > Streptophyta > Magnoliopsida > Lamiales > Oleaceae > Forsythia > Forsythia viridissima. Next base: position 4,112,612 of record CM059033.1, read on the forward strand.
TCAAACCAACATGATTATGCAATAATGACCATGTTATTTCTCATTTTTCTAACTACTTTATTCCTTCTCGAAAATTTTACCCTAAATAGTATCTAATAGATATTCAAACTAAGATGTTGACTTAAGATGATAATTAAGAGATTAAACCTTGAAAAAAAAAACTTCTAGATAATAGATGTGGCAATAAGTCAAAGAACAAAGTCATCGAAAACACTAGTAGTTCTTTCCCTAACTTTTGCAAATGAATTCCGTTCAAGTAAAACAAAAATGATCACTGTTTACGCCTCATCATGTCCGATTGTTAGAGAAAAGAGATTAGACAACAGTCCAACTATGCAAAATAATTAAGAGATTAAATCTTGAAGGAAAACACCCCCCCCCCCCCCCCCAATCATTTTCAACAATCATGCATGTAGTTAACAACTGGGGAAAAAGAAAAATTAAACAAAATGATTGACTCTTAAGAACATAACACAATCTTGCTTACAATTAAGAGGAAAAATGTAGTAATTAGCATCCCAATTATTATTGGAATTTGGTGATATGTTCCTGTCAAGAATCCCTTGCACTTAGGGATTATATAATGAGAAACTGAGATTCTAATTAGACTTTTTGGCTCCACAACCCAACCTAACTCTAATACTTTTATCCTCTTTGTATACTATCTATTCAATTTATTTACACAATAATAATAATTAATAATGTTAATGTCACTATTGTTTGGTTGAATTTGGAATAATTTAGTTCCCCTCGTGTGAAATTGAAAATGACAATATAATTTCTTTGGTTGACTATAATACAAGATATGTTAGCTGTACAACATAAACTGATAAATATAATATCGACTTTAAAAAGTAAAGGGGTATATCAAAATTAAGTTGGTCTGTAGTAGTTGATCTGATATTTTAGATTTCCAATTCTAATAGAACAAGATGACAAAAAATGATTTAAGTAGTTAATTCTAAATTTATTGAAAACAAAGCTCAATTTTTTTTTTCTTTTTTATAAGCAATGTTTTTAAAAACGTCTATGCATGGGATCATAAATATTAGATGTATTGATTCGAGACCCAAAATTTTTTTACTAGCCGAACTTTCTTGACATGTAAAAAACATGATTTGGCTCATGTTTTGATTTTTTTTTTTTTAATTTAAAAATTATTTACAAATTTGCTTCTAAAAACACGAGTCTTCTTATAAACGGCTTAGCTCGGCCCATAAAACCCGCTAGCCATAGAAGCTCGGCTCGGATCCACACAGGTCGAGCCATCTCAACTTGACCCATTGCCACCCTACCAGAAGATAGTCAATAAAAGCCAAACATTAATTTCGAATATAATCAAGTCAATGAATCTCTGTAGTGCTCTCATTTTTTTTTTCATTTTTCTTTTATATAATAGTCTTCTAATATTTGTTCAGTTTAACAGATGAAAGAGATAGTCGCCATATAATAATGTAACATATAAAACGCGTTTCTCTTATTGTTGTGTTGTGTTTGGATTTATATACATTAATATTTATCACGATTTTATTTGATTTCATCTCTGACATTAGGTAAGAAAAAAAAGCAATTTGAAAATTGAATTTATTAAATAAAAGTTGATGCTAGCTCCAACAGTCATTTTCATTAATCATCCTCTCTTGATGCAATTATTATCTTGTTAAATATTTTAATTAGTTATGAGTTTACTATATATCTTATGTCGAAACAAGTTTACACGGTCTCCTTTTTTTTATGTCTCATGTCTCCTTAAGGTTAATATTTAATATTTTTGTATTTAATTTGAACTAATTTCGTATTTGTTTAAGTCAAATGATTAATTAAAGAGTAGTATATATTTAATTTAAATGTAAAATTAATAACAAGTTGAGTAAAATTAACCCATATGGCAATTGATAATTCATGAAGCATACCGTGGAATATGACCCTTCAAAGTAAAAGTCATCTCAATCATTCCATCAACAAGTATATAACTTCATTTGTCAATGGAGGATTTTATGTATAATCCAATTTTTTGAGTTGAATATTTAGACTTGATCATGCCTTTAATTTTATTTCAACATGTTAAAACAGTCGAGTTAATTACCGTCAAAGTTATCATTTTACTTAATTTTAATTATTTATTATAATGTATCAAATAAGCTTTACACTATGTACATACCATGCTAATAAGTAATAAATAGAACCATATATTTTATGAAATGAATTATACATAAATAAGTGAATATAAGAAAATCGACCTTCTAGTGATCTTTTATTACGATAATTTGCCGTTGTAAAAAATTTTCTTTTATCTATATCATGTCAATTTGACAGTGCTGAAATTATTTTTTAAATGCTTATAAGTTGTGAATACTATGAAATTTGTAGATAAGTCGTAGATCTTACGAAATGTGTGTATAAAAAATATGTTTGATCAATTTCTATGTATGTATAATATATTACATACATTTTGTCAACGACGTAGATCGGGCTGCTATTGAAAAAAAAAATTGCATTTAAAAACCGAACTACTGCTAAAAAAATGTTACACTAAACAAAAAAATCTACACTATAAAAAACGATTTTTTCCGAAGCGGGACTGAAATATCCCCCTAATTCAACCCATGCATTTTGTACAGAAGTTATGAATTTTTCATGATACGATCTTTTTCAATAAAAGTAGCAAAAAAAAAAAAGTCAATTAAGTGCCTATTATATATATTTTCGCTCAATTACAAATATATAAAGCGTACATTTTTACATTGCTAAACTTAGAAAATCCCATCATATATATATTTAACCTAGTCTAAATGTCTAATGTATTTCACAATTTTCAGACTAGGGTTATAATTCGAGAAATCCCAGGTCTCAAAAATCAATAGTAATTCCACATGGAACTAGAAGGCTGCTGCAAGCCAACTTCAGACAAGTAACTCCCTCCCGAGCTTCCTTCCCCAAAGCTCGGGGATCCCTTTGTGTCTGTCGTGGAAACATGCCTCAAAACATCAGTCACCACCTTTTTATCATAAAAAGTATTTGAATTCATATGCACTCCAAGTTGATGTGGAAAATTAGTACTGGGCATGACTTTAATACTGGACAAATCTTGATCCATTTGGGTGAGGTTTGAGAAATTAGGGTTTGTTTGGTTTGGGGTAAAAATGGAGAAGCAGGACACTTGCTCATAATCATTATTATTTCTGCTGGTTTCATGATCATCAATTTGGTCAAAACTGATATTGTAGGGTTCCATTAATGGTGGAAGAGACCAAGAATTTGTCTTTTCATAATTGTTTCCCAATTCTTGTTTGGCACAAACTTCTGATCTGTTTTTGTTGAACACTTTGCATAACACCCAATCTACCTGTATCATCATGCAATGCAATAAAATAATTAATACATTACACAAATATTTTCTAGCCTTATGCAACATGTGAGAGAGGGTAGATTATATATGGATTCCATACCATGACAGAAGAAATTAATTTAGGAGAGCCAAGGGGTCCTTCGAGGCGAAATTCGTGCATAACCCAACCTGTCTTTCTTCCTTTGGGAGCCCGACCCTCGTAGAATACCAAAGTCTTTCTCATCCCAACTAGGGTACTCTTTCGAACTATTGTCCTGTCCTTCCCAGTAGCCTTCCAATATCCAGAAAATGTGGCTCGATTTGTTCGTAATCCAGTTGCATATTTCCTGTCACGTTGGCTGTAAAAGTACCAATCCTTGCCTCCAACACATGCATTTTCTGTAAATTAATGTAATTAGAATTATTAGATGCTAATTAATTACTAACACAAGTTCTTAATAAGTAATCAGGAACTCAAATTCATTGATCAAAGTCGTCACATCTATAATTTTCATAAATGAGAATTGGGACTATATAACTTTTAATCCAAGATCCTTGACTTGAAAACTTTTGGATCAAAGATATCAAAAAAAATTATTCCATTCTCAACATTAAAGCTTCTACAGTAGCGATTTAACATGGTACTAAATCGAAAAAAAATAAAAAATAAAAAAAAAATAATAATAATAATAATAATAATAATATTTATTATTATTGAAGATTTAGAAGATAATGAACAGGGTGATTAGGGGGAAAAAAAAGTAGGATTTGATGATATCAGAATCGATAAGGGAATGACGCTAGCTGTGTGAAGAGGACCTGTAGATAACAAACACGTGGACAATATTCAAACAAGTGTGGGCCCCAACGTGAGTCACCCATGATACCCGAGTTCAAAGTCCAATAATTATATGTATGGGCCACACTGTCAAAATCTCCAATAGTGCCACCAATTCATAATGGAGAGCCAATGAATTAGAGGGTAATTACACGAATTGGAAAAATGATAAATACGAAGTTGAATATTGAAGTTCATAGTTATTCGACCTAGATGAGTTATTGATGCAGCAAAAGTATCGGGGTCGATGGATTATAATTAGTTAACTACGAGTTCATAATCGATCTGATTTTTATAACTATCAACTTAAAAATTCTAAAATATTTAAACAATCGAATAGGGATTCATATTAATTGGGTCGGAGTAATTACGGCAATACCAATTTGATGGAACTTAAACGATATATTTGTTGTATAAATAGAACATGTGCAGATTACGTACAGAATAGAACTACGTAAAATATTTGTTGTTTTGTTGAATTCGACTTATTATATATGTTTATTACGTGTACACGTGTGTAGTTGAGATTAGGTACAAATTATTGATTCGTGATATGACTTTAATGGGATTTAATTGAATTACTGTTACCTCAAATGGCTGTTGCCATCTTTTGGTTAGGACAATGCCAAGAATGTCAATTCTTCAAAAAGATAGATGGATAAAGGAGAATTTTAAAGAGATGATTGAGAAATATAAATTTGTACACAAGCACGTGAACACGTATATATTAATTTTCATTTTTCTTTCTTTATAATCTATATTCTGCAGAAAAAAAAAAGAAAATAAAAAAGGGGTTCCCAAAAGGTCTCCCATTTGTTTAATCCATGCAACACATGCAGAAAATATTATCTATTTTTTATGGATTGAAATTAAAAAAAAAAAATTATTTGAAAATTGCAGAATTATTTGCTTATATCCATAAATAAAACATTGTATTATTAGAATAATCCAATTGTGTTTTGGAAAGACTTCACCAATATAGTCATAATAATCAGCATCAATTCCTAGCCATAGAAGTGCAAAATGAATAAGGACAAAACATATGCTTAACTCGACTCAATCGACTCGATCAATACCAAATAGAATAACAAGGCAATATTTCACAACATCTCATCAAGTATGCTATAAATTGATTGGGGGTGCGAAATCAAATTAAGTCAAGATGCAAATGCTACCATAATCGTTCGTTCGTGCGTGCGTGCGCGAGATCTCGCATATTACGAGAAGCAAGGCAAAAAGTTGATTACAAATTAAGAATGGGTAGAGTACCAACCGGGAATTTCCCAAGGTTCGCACTTGTTGAGGTCAACTTCAATTAGCAGAGGAGGCTGGTCATGTCCCGCGGCGGCACCACTGCCTGTCGACACCCATTTCATCAAGTAATCACATATGAGTTCATCATCTCTTGGGTGGAACCTAAACCCCGCCGGGAGCTTTGCCTCCACCATGCTCAGACTGCTCATTTTTTCTATAGAGAGAGAAAGATAGAGAGAGAGAGAGAGTGGAAGTGGTTGAATACAAATTAGAATAAATGAAGATCCTTGGGAGAACGCCAAATTATATATGGCTGTCCGTAGAAGTATAATTAATACATACACATTATACTACCTAACAAGGGAGTTTTATTGCAAAATATTACCAATTTTTTATAGATTTTAAATACAACAAAACGTTTTTGTCGTTTTTGAAATAAATAATAAATAAATGTGTATAACGTGTTTGGCAGTGCTTAAATTATTTTTTAATATTTATAAACTGTAAGTCGATTCTATAAAATATATAAATAAAAAAATATATTTGACTAGCTTGACCAACTTAAATTATAATTTTAACATCAATGAATTCTTCTTAGAGTGCCTCGTTGTTGGATTAAGAAGCTAATTAATGAACAAATTATAATGAGGAAGGGGATTGTCTTCATCATATAATTACAATCCATTACGTTACCACCAAAGTTTTTGAGTCATTAGAATGTGTTGTACTTGTGCCCACAAAAAAAGTGGTTGTAGTTGTAGGTGATTAGGTTTGAATATATATTGTATATCATTTGATGAATATCTCATATTTATTAATGAGAAAAAGAAACATAGTAGTTTTACTATTCTGTGATAGCTAATTCTATAATTAGGCTGCTTGGAACATGATAAAATTGGGATTTGTGGGTTAATATGTAAATTAATTTTCAACTTTTTAGACAAAGTAGTTTGACTTTAACTTCGTTCATACTCTTTAATAGCTTAAAATTAAGCTCATGTTTGGAGTGGTTTAAAAACAGTTTTTAGTTTTTTTGCTATGACTCGTGGGGTCTAGATTATATTAAAAAATGTGGATTCATTTGTGGCCTCCAAGATAGCACGTCAGATGATGTTGAAAATGACGATATTGACCCTTTGTCATGTTATGTTTGCGTGGAATCTAACATTAGGAGAATGGTCGTGGAAGAAGTAAAATGATTGTAAACTAGGGGTAATTTGCCACGACGTTACCACAGCTTAGTTCAGATTGATAGATATTGGTTCTCTACAGTTAGGGGTTTATAGAAATTTTTAGGATTATTGATTTAGGAAGTAGTACCTCATTATGTATTTATTTGGTTGTTTTAATATTTATGATTGGACGCCAAGTTTTATGTTCGGTTGGAATATCCAAACCTCTCCATCTTTTTCTGATGGAGGCCTGATAACCACAATGGCAATGTGATGATGTATTTTAAAAAAAAAAAAAGAACTAGGGGTAGTTTGGAGAAATAAGCAGCTCCAATTTTTAAACCTGAGTCCGTTTTAAAAAATGTGGGCCATTGAACAGAGGCATGTAGACGCATGCTAAATTTTCAAAGTTTGACTTGGTGGGAAAAAATTCTAGATGATTTAAAAGTTTTTATTATCAAAAGTTTCAGACAATTATTAGGCTTCATTCCTTAATGACCTCATAACAAAATCAACAGAAATACTCTAATTATAATTAACCCAATGTAAGTACAAATTATTAATTATTGTCTTTTGTTGGGTATCTTGTTTCCAAAACTTATTAATCTTCAGCCAAAAACAAAAACCAAGGTTAGACAATTTCAAGTATAAAGATAAACGTAAAAAGAAATAGAACACAAGATATGATTGTCCCATCTTAGGGGACAGGCAGTTCGACACGGAGATGCTTACATCTGCCTTTGAGGCTCTACAAACGTAGATTCGGTCTCCCTTTACACTAATATAAAACCATAATAGGTCAAGCGTTTATGTTACAACATCAATCCACTCAGAAATAGCCCTAATCTTTCATCTATACAGACTCCTTTTCAATCTCAAGAAACCGTATCCTTTCACAACAGATTAAAGGATATATATACTCAGACAACTACAGTAATCCACCAAGGATTTACTGTAGCAGTATACTCTCAAGAAAACCAGGGAGAACCAAAAGTTCACCCACCAGAAAAGAAAAGGAAGAATCGGAGTAGGAGATGAAAAGAGAAGAAGCTGCGCACTCACGAATTGTTAACCCTAGAAAATGATAGATGAAGCCTATTTATCTGGCATTCCAACGGCTGAGATCAATCACACAATATCAACGAATGATAAGCAACCAACAACTTCAGCATTAGACGCGTATTAACAGATATAGGCATAAGCGTGTTTCTCCATTTCCGGGTCAACGATTGGGCACAGCAGCTGGGCTTCAAATTGGGCTTTTCTTCACAGTGGGTCTAATCTCCTTGATGGGCCATTCATCATTGTGGGTTTTGGGCCATTTGGTCACTAAAATACAACAATCTCCACCTTGAACCAAATGTAGCTTCATAGTGCAAACGGGAAGGCCGAATCTACGTTTGTAGAGCCTCAAAGGCAGATGTAGGCATCTCCGTGCCGAACTGCCTGTCCCCTAAGACGGGACAATCATATCTTGTGTTCTGTTTCTTTTTACGTTTATCTTTATACTTGAAATTGTCTAACCTTGGTTTTTGTTTTTGGCTGAAAGATTAATAAGTTTTGGAAACAAGATACCCAACAAGTGGTATCAGAGCAAAGGGGTAACTGTTTCTTGATGCTTAATACACTTTCGCCTCTGTTACTGAGACAAATCTCAGGGCTGTAAGTATCATACTCTCTGGTGGGTGTCTTGTATATGTACTATGTGGTGTGTAGTTATTACAAGAGAAATATTCTGTTTTCTACTTGCTGCTTGATTTGTTCTCAGAAAATATTGTGATATATTTCAAAGTATAGGATATTTGTAACGTGCATTAACCATTCGTGTCACCTTAAGTGTAACACCCTCCCCTGAGGCTTTCTTGATCCTCCCTTGACCTAAGAACCTGATTCTCACGAAATCCTGGGGTGGTCTTGATTATAGGTCTCTCCCAAAACTGTGTGGAAAATCTTGCTTGTGCCTGTGTCTGATTATATTGATTCTTGTTTGTTTCTTGCCTTCTTTTGAATAAAAATCCCCTTTTCTTGGTATTTTCTTGTTCTCTGTTATCTCTGTGTTAAAATTGTTATAAATGGCTACTTCAAGTTTTCATTTGGATCAATTTAATGGAAAAGGAGATTTTGCTATTTGGCAACAAAAAATGAAAGGCATTTTAGTTCAACAAAAGGTGTCCAAGGCCATAAATAAATCCTATCCTGATTCTATGTCTGATGATCAAAAGGTTGAGGCTGATGAGTTAGCTTATACCTCTATCATACTTCACTTATCTGACTCTGTGCTTAGAAAGATTGGTACCCTTGATGATGCTCAATCTTTATGGGAAACTCTTGAATCAACATATCTTGAAAAATCTCTTCCAAATAAGCTGTTTTTATTGGAAAAATTTTTTAGTTTTAAAATTGATCCCTCAAAGGATCTTGATGAAAATTTTGATATATTCAATAAGTTGATTCAAGACATTAAGAACTGTGGTGACAAAGGTATTGATGAGTATAAAGCCATAATTCTTTTAAATTCAATACCTGAAGCCTATAAAGATGTTAAGAGTGCCATCAAATATGGTAGGGATGATCTGACTGTTGATATGATCATAAATGCCCTAAGGAGTAAGAGTCATGAGCTGAAAAATGATAAAGAGACAAGAAGTAATGGTGAAAACCTGTATGTTAGAGGTAGATCACAGCATAGACAGTCCAATAATCAAGAAGGTAATAGTCAAAATGGCTCGGGGCACAAAAAGAAAGGCAATGGTAAGTCTAGATCAAAATCAAAGGTAAAAGGGAGAAAGTGTTACAATTGTGGTAAGTTGGGGCATTATATTAAAGATTGTTATAAGTTGAATAACAATCCTCAAAAATTTAAAACCCCTGAACAGAGTAATGTAGTTACCACAAGTACTGAAACTCTTGGTGAGCTGTATTTAGTCTTTGATAATGAAGAGCCAGATATCTGTGTGAACTCTGTGTCTTCAACTTGTCAATTTGATGAATGGTTGCTTGATTCAGGATGTACTTTTCATATGACACCTAATATTGATCTGTTCTGTTCATATGCTAAAGTAAAATCTGGGAGTGTTGTTATGGGTAACAATGTTGCATGTGAAGTTCATGGTATAGGAAATGTTAGAGTAAAATTTGACACTGGTTTTGAATATCTCCTTGAAAATGTAAGGCACATACCTGATTTGTCTAAAAATCTGATTTCTATTGGCACACTTGAAGATTCCAAATTTGTTGGAAAATTTGGTGATGGCTGTTTTAAAATTTCTAAGGGTGCCTTGCTTACTATCAATGGATATAAGAGGAATGGCCTGTATTTTACTCAAACTGAAAAACCTTCTTCCTGTAATGCTATGCTTAATTCTGTCAATAATGATTCAACTGATCTTTGGCATAAAATGCTAGCTCACTTAAGTAATAAAGGGTTAAGTATCTTATAAAATCAAGGTTGTTTTGGTAAAGATACAATTTCTGAACTTCCTTTCTGTGAAACATGTATCATGGGAAAACAACACAGAGTTCAATTTTTTGATGGCTTACATAAATCTTCCTCCATACTTAATTATGTGCACTCTGATTTATGGGGTCCATCTAGCACACCTACACATGGAGGGAACAAATATTTTCTGTCTATAATTGATGATTTTTCAAGATAAGTGTGGATCTATCTTTTGAAAAATAAATCTGATGTGTTTGATAAGTTCAAACTTTGGAAAACTCTTCTTGAAAATCAAACTGGCAAAACTGTGAAGTGCTTAAGATCAGATAATGGCCTTGAATTTTGTAATAAGGCTTTTGATAATTTTTGTAATCAATATGGGATTAAAAGGCACAAAACTGTCCCTTACTCCCCTCAGCAAAATGGTGTTGCTGAGAGGATGAATAGAACCCTCCTTGAAAGAGTTAGATGCATGCTAACCAGTTCTGGTTTGTCTAAACCCTTCTGGGATGAGGCTGTTGTTACTGCATGTTATCTAGTAAATAGGTCCCCTTCTGCTGCCTTAAATGGTAAGACCCCTGAAGAGGTTTGGCATGGTAAGCCCACTGATTATTCCAATATTAGAGTCTTTGGTTGTACTGCCTATTCCCACCTGAAAGATGATAAGTTGGATCCTAGGTCACAAAAGTGTGTGTTCTTAGGCTATCCTGAGGGGACTAAAGGGTATAGACTATGGGTTAGGAGTTTGGGGGGTTTTAAAACCATAGTGAGTAGGGATGTTGTCTTCAAAGAAGATGAGTTGCCTTGTTTAAAACATACTACTGAGATTAGTGATAATATTAATCCCACTAATACTGAAAATGAGGTGGAGCCTGGAAATATAGTTATCACTCAGACTGATAAGGATTCCCCAGATATTCTCCAACCTGTAGTCCCTAATGATGATGATTCTAATCAAATTAGCAAGGGATAGGGATAGAAGAACCACTAAGTCTCCTTCTAGATTTTCTGATTATGACTTTGCTGCTTTAGCTGAAAAATCTTTTAATGATTTAAGTGATAATGAACCTAAATCTTTTGATGATGCAATTAATGGAAGTGAATCTGATATGTGGTGGAATGCTATGAAGGAAGAAATGACTTCTTTGTATAAAAACCATACTTGGGAATTAGTTCCCAAACCTCAACACAAATCCATTGTGGACTGCAGATGGCTTTACAAGATTAAAGAAGGTAATAAGTCTTCTGATCCTTGTAAATTTAAAGCTAGACTTGTTGCTAAAGGGTTTACTCAAAAGCATAGTGTTGATTATAATGAAATATTTTCTCCTGTGGTAAAATATACTACTTTAAGAGTCATGTTTTCTCTAGTTGCTCATTCCAATCTGGAAATGGAATAACTTGATGTTAAGACTGCTTTTTTACATGGTGACTTGGATGAAAGTATTTATATGAATCAACCCATTGACTTTATTGATAAACAAAAGTCTGATTATGTATGCTTGCTTAAGAAATCTTTGTATGGTTTGAAGCAATCGCCCAGGCAATGGAATAAAAGGTTAGACAATTTCAAGTATAAAGATAAACGTAAAAAGAAACAGAACACAAGATATGATTGTCCCGTCTTAGGGGACAGGCAGTTTGGCACGGAGATGCCTACATCTGCCTTTGAGGCTCTACAAATGTAGATTCGGCCTCCCTTTGCACTAATATAAAACCATAACAGGTCAAGCGTTTATGTTACAACATCAATCCACTCAGAAATAGCCATAATCTTTCATCTATACGGACTCATTTTCAATCTCAAGAAACCGTATCATTTCACAATAGATTAAAGGATATATATACTCACACAACTACAATAATCCACCAAGGATTTACTGTAGCAGCATACTCTCAAGAAAACCAGGGAGAACCAAAAGTTCACCCACCAGAAAAGAAAAGGAAGAATCGGAGTAGGAGATGAAAAGAGAAGAAGTTGCGCACTCACGAATTGTTAACCCTAGAAAATGACAGATAAAGCCTATTTATCTGGCATACCAACGGCTGAGATCAATCACACAATATCAACGGATGATAAGCAACCAACAACTTCAGCATTAGACGCGTATTAACAGATATAGGCATAAGCGTGTTTCTCCATTTTCGGGTCAACGATTGGGCACAGCAGCTGGGCTTCAAATTGGGCTTTTCTTCACAGTGGGTCTAATCTCATTGATGGGCCATTCATCATTGTGGGTTTTGGGCCATTTGGTCACTAAAATTCAACATCTTTAATAAGAATTAGGGTACTTTCATCCATCACAAACCCTGAAAATTAAACATTTTGACTGATATTGTTCTATTTCTGTAATTTTGTCCAACTACTTTGAATAGTTGAACCATTTCTCTTTACTACGACGACGTTTGCAGTTATATTGTTGTAAACAGTCACAATATTCACCTCCAAAATTCCTATATCCTGCCATTCAGAAATACATAATTCTTAAAGAATTAACCAGTGCACAAAAAGACAAAATTTATTCAACGATCAACAATTAACGTGCACCCTTCTAGTGTGCTGCCTATTTGCTTGCAACTTGTTACCATCTTGTGGTCCAGACTTTATGTACAACTTACAAGTATTGAATATATATCCTAATATCGTCTATTTAGATTGTAAGTAGTGATGTTAATTAATTCGCTCTATATGGTAGTAGAGATGATCAAAACGAACCATTTAGGGAGATTGGAATTGGTTCAATCGAGTTATGTGATAACTTAGATTGAAATTATATTCGATCATTTGTGTTTTGCTCATTGGCTCGGCCAATCACATTTCTTTCCAACATAGTCTACACACCGAAAGCCTAATTGTTTTAAATTTTGTTCTTCTGAATTTTATTTAGTTTTTTGATTGCGCGTGTCGTGAAATTTGTTGGGCGACTCTAGACTTCAAAATCCATGCTCGGTTTCACTCAATTAGTTGTAAGTGTATATTAACTTGAATAGAATTAAATGGCAAAAATTATAAATTTTGTCTTATAAATCCTTTTCTTGATTTTGTTCAATTCTATATATCGATCATCAAACTAAACGTACGATTAAAACTAAAAACATTAAAGATACAAATAATTTCAAAGCTTATTCTAGAACTTGTTCGTTATTTTGAAACTCATTTGTAGTTTCATAATTTTAAATTTAACTTGAGATATACTATCCTAACTATTAAAACCTAGTTTAAGAAAGAACAATTCTTTTGTGTATATACAATTGTAGGTGTCTCATTTACAACATCAAGTTGTTATTATGTCAACCTTCTAAGTCTTCATTAAATTTTAATTTATTAGTAGATATTTACAATGTAAAATTTTAATTTCGTCAACTTTCTAACTTTTCATTAAACTATGATGAACAAGTACCAAATTGATTATTATTTTAAACTTTATGGATCGTCTTAAACCAAGAAGAATATATATAACAAGTCAGAATTATTAAGTCGAGAGATAAACAAGAAAAAAATAGAACATTTCTTTGTTATTCCAATATTCTATCAAAAATAACATATTTTATCACAATTTTCATTAATTATGACTAGTTTTTATCTATACATGTCTAACATAAATAATTAATGGCCACATTTACGATATTAAGTTATTTAATTTTTAAATTTTGAGTGAATAAAAATGTAATTTTTTTGTGTTTCGTATAATACGAAGCTTGTTTCGTAATTTCTTAGCAATTAAAGCTGTATTTGTTGGAGGTAACACAGGATCAAATAAGGCCCAATAAGTTCCAAAACTAGTCCTAGACCAGACACAGAAGTCGAATAAAGCCCAATAATTTGCTGGATAGAATTACACTCTACTTGTTTGGGCTACCCAACATTGATTGATTTACATAGGAACATGACTCGACCTTGGTTGGACTTAGCCGCCACAAATTGAATTTTAATGGGAAAATTGCCAATAAGTCACCTCCACATGACTTGTTTCAAATTAGGTCAATTTTTTTTTTTTAAATTGTGATTAAGTCATACTTCACATCAATATTTTATATTAATTCCAAAATCACCCCTTTTAACCATATTTTTCATTGACCCAATCTTCCAACTCTCCGACGACAACCTCCGGCGACCTCCGGCGACAACCACCTCCATCTCCGGCGACCTCCGTCGACAACCTCCTCCACCTCCGGCGACCTCCAGCACGCCTCCACCTCCGGCGACAACCGCTTCCACCTCAAGTAACCTTCGGCGAGTGCTTCTAAGGCACGGTGTCACTTTTTAGGCAATTTTTTTGGTGAAGATTTTGTTAGCTGTGAAACTACAAAAATAAATAACAAGTTACTACAATAAGAGACTTTTTCAGACATGTGTATAGGGAGGTGGTACTGGTCAGCTTTCAGGTGGCCGGAAATCAATTTCTCGAACTTCACGTCACAGTGGAGCAGCCAAAGCTTCCGGTGGCTTGAAATATCCGTAGTGGATAACGTTTTATGGACTTTGGTCACAGTGTTTGAATCCTTATCATTGGTTTGTATGCTTTTTTATTTCTTCATCTTCTGTGGTTGTACTCTATTCTTAATGTCTTAACAGTTAGCATTGATCTATCCGTGCTGCAAGAGAGGCTGACCAATATAATTAACCTGGGTTGAGTATTTGGGTTGAGTATTTTAACATTTATGTAAACAATGAGCATTTTTCAGTTATATAAACAATGAGGTAACATCTGTTGTTGATACTATATTATAGAATAGCAACTTAATATTGTATTATATAAAACAGTATCACAACAGAAATGGGCATAGAATGTTGTATATATGAGCTTGAATGCTGTAAATATGAGCTTAAATACTCTACTATCTTATATAAATAGGAGCTTGAATGCTCCATCATCTAATTGTTGTAAATAGGAGATTGAATGTTCCATCATCTAATGTTTAGTCATTGTATGTTATTTGATACTATATTATACAAAACAGTATCACAATATAAATGGACATAGAATTGTTGTAAAAAGGAGCTTGAATGTTCCATCATCTAATGTTTGAATGTCTTAGTTAGTTTTAATCCATGATATTATTTTGATGTCTTAGTTTTAATATATGATACTGTTTAATTATGGCAAGGTTTAATAGATTGAAACTTTGTCATAATATTTCACTATCATTTGAAACATGTTTTAATCCATGATACTGTTTTAATCATGTGATACTGTTTGAATATATATATGTGATCTTTGATACTGTTTAATTATGGCAAGGTTTGAATATGTGATATTATTTGAATGTTTTAGTTTTAATCTATGATACTGTTTTAATCCATGATACTGTTTTGTTTATGTAATTAATATATTTTGATACCGTTTTAATCCATGATACTGTTTTTATCCTGTGATACTGTTTGAATCTATGTGATCTTTGATATTGTTTAATTATGGCAATGTTTGAATAAGTAATACTGTTTGAATGTCTTAGTTTTAATCTATGATAATGTTTTGTTTAGGTAATGTGCATTAATATAAATTGATATTATTTTCATCAACGTTTTAATCTATGATACTGTTTTGTATAATACAGTATCAAACAAAACATATGACTAATTAAACAGTATCAAAGATTAAAGCATGATATCATAGTCATGTGTGTTGTTTGATACTGTATTATGCAAAACAGTATCACAAAAAACAGTAACACAATAGAAATGATTATAAAATTTGCACACGTCCTCAGAATTTTTATTATAATATGTTTTCGGAATGGTCTCGACGAGACGGTCAAGACCAGTGGCTTCACCACTGTCTATGATGGATTTTACCCGTTTGTAGTCGTCTCTTTAGTTTAAAATGGCAATCTTTAATTTTTTTTCAAAACAGTATCACAAATTCTTTAAAACAGTATCAGGGATAAATGTGCATCATTTTGCTGCAAATTAAAGCTCTTCCAAGGTATATGAGTCCCTTAAAAGCAAACACATACTTTAGAGCAATGCTAAAATAAAGAAAAAAGAACTGACAATCATTCTCAAGTTAATGGGAAGTCATGCAAAGGGTTCTCATCTAAAATAAACAACGTTTCTAATTTTTCCCTTGAATTTGAATATGTTTGAGATTCAATTAGGACATAGATTCTCATTGGATAGATAAGTATAAATTTATAAGGTGTTTAATGGTAGGTAGAAGAATTAATCAGTAGAGAATAAATAAGAGAATACTATTGTTCTTAAAATGTTTTATTAGTAGTACAAAATCATAAGTTTAACAGTATCACAACAAAACAGTATCACCACTCAAAATCTGCGTTTTTTACAATTAAGGGTATGTTGGTCTTTTAGCTCTAAAATATGACTTTAATTGAATTAAGTTTTGAGCATATGACTTTAGAGCCCATAAGTGCCCAAACAGTGACCGGCCCTGAATTTACCCAATTTTAATTTAGTGAAAATTAAATCTACTGTTTACTATTATAATAATATTTCTACTTTTACAAACTTAACTTTTTTATTTTAAAATTACTATTTTTATATTAATATAGTAATAAATAAAATAAGGGTTTAAAATCAAAAAATATATAATTAATCACACAACTATTTCTACCGTAGAATTCTCGTCCTCAAAGATATTCTCCCCCTAAATTGAGCACACAAAAATCTTCTAAAATCAACGCATATCTTCTCCAAAAATCTTCACGAAAACTCAGTACATTCTTCACTATTTTTGGACTGGGTTGAACAATGAAAAATCTGCATCGTAGGCTCACAAGGTCGAAGACAGCATCGCTAGGAAAAGAAACTATGTCGGAGTTGAATACTTCAAGTCACCGGTGCATCACATTTTCTACACCCAAAACGAAAGAGACAACAAAAATGCAGGCATGCAAAATAGATACTAGCAAGAAATCCAAGAATAATTTTAAGTAGAAAAAATAAGTTCCACGGGAATTCAAAATTTGTGTTTTTGCCATTCAAGTTCTCGTTTATGTATTTCGTTCAAATAATTTTTATTTTTATTTTGTCAAATAGTGGATATCATGTAACACTTTTTGGCTAAAGAAGTTACAATATACTTTTATGTAACAGGATATTGATTATGTTATATCTCAATTTGTTATTATGTAACACAATCGATTATTCTTTAACAAATGTTACACAATAGGTTATTATGTAACAATGAATGATAAATATGTTACAATACACTGTTTTGTAACACTGATTTTTATGTGATGTTATTATGTAACACATGTTACACTATTGGTTATTATATTACAATGAATGTTACAGATAATACTACTTGTTATTGTTACATTATTGTTTAATATGATGTTTGTAACTTTGATATTTAATATGATACATATGATACAACTGTGTATATCATGATTCTTTTTGTGTGAAAATTGTATATCATGATTTTTTTTGTGTGAAAAAAATTTGTAACATAAATTGGTACAAATGTTGAAATTGAAGAGATCATGAGTTTTCTTTGTGGTTGTTACAGCTATTTCTAATTCAAATTATATATGTTTTATAGTTATGTTATACTTTAATTATGATATGTAGTCGATGATTGAATGTCATGTTTATTTGCAAATTTCATAATGTAGATTTTTGTACAAATCCTATTGATAGAATCGGAGCGAGAGTAATGGTGTCAGCACAATATTATTTTTTGTATAAATCCTATTGAGAACATATTTTTTTTTCGGATATATACACAATGGCATATAAGGAAAAAAAAATTCTTTAAAACTTTTTTATCCCGAAAAATCATCCAGCTATTAATACCATTAAAGTCCAGATGGTCAATCACACAATTCTAAACGTCAAATTCAACTTCTGCCACATCTGGGATGATTTGGTAAACACTACAAGAAAATGTATCACCACTGCACATACTACTATTAGCAATATATTCCAAATCGAGTCCACCACCAATATTATCGTGCGAGTTAATCAAACTTTCGACCTAGTTAGTATTCTCCAATGGATTTGTAACGGTAACTCGAAGTGAATAAGTTGTTAGTACTTGTTCTTTATATTTTAACCGCAAATAGGCAATACTGCATTATCATTCGTTATCCTTATATGAGCCAATCCATCACCCATATCATAATATAATGCTATTACAATTTTATTTCGATCAAAATTCAATACGGATATTACCATGTAAATGAGCTGGACGTAACTACAATTATGAGGTACCAAAATCTCTAATATTTTTCCATTATTATCAATGAGAACGTTTGTAGTCTCAATCTCTACAAATAAACGTCAAATACAAATAATTAGTTTAAATTATTACATACATCTCCATAACTGAAACCATTAACAGGCAACATCAATCTAACATTTAATAATACTCACGCAAAATGTTACGTACGTTAATTGAATGTAATTAGAATATATATAAAGATCAATGGACAATATGTAATAATAACAAATGACAATTCCTTTTTTTTTCATCATACTAATCCAAACTTAAATTCTTTTACAAGATAACGTCAAATGTTAAATTACAAATTCAGGTGCATGGAATTACAAATAAACTTGTAACTTTTAAAAATACTACGAAAAACAAAAAAAATAGTAAGCAGTAACACCAGATGTATGCTGTATTACATCGGAATAATTAGTCTATGCAACTTAATATTACTTAAAAACACAAAATATTATGTTACAAATTGAATGTAACATACTCTGTCATCATCAACACATTGAATGTTACATACTCAGTCCTTCTACATGTAACATATACATTCAAAATCATGACTCCTAATAGTTTATTGTAATATAATTATTTAAACTAGATTCCTTTTAACATATAACATCAAGCATAATGAATTCATATCATAACGCATTTAACACATAAACAAGTAACAAATTATAAATGTCAAATACATCCATAAATGCATATCCTGTGAAAATTTCAACCACAAACAGATTATAATGGGTCGAATTGTTAAATTCAAACGAAACTTACCTTATGTTACAAATCTGATCAGAGTTGTTCTTCACCGAGGATCGCACATCTTGTTTTGATGAAACGAGTTTTTTTTTTTTTTTTGCCAAAATCAATCAACTACAATTTTTTCTCCAACTCATAACAATAAAAAATTATGTAATATATGAATTCCCATCAAATCTAGTAATTAATAATTCAGTTACTATATATAATATATATAATAAATTAAAATAATAATTTTAGAATAAATGTAATAAGAATGGATTTTTGAAATTCTTTTAAAAAAGTGGCGTATTTATTAAAAAAAAATCCTTTTAATTTATTCTGTCCAACATATTCCCCAATGCCCAAATTGTGTATTCTAAACTATCAAAGCAAGAGTTTGTTTTAATTTAATTATTCAACTTATATTTTTTATTTAATTTTGTTACCACAAGATTTCCATAAGGCCTCTATGCCAACAAAAACTCAGTAAAGACCTGAGTTGGGCTTCGCTAGGCCTTATAGGTTCAGCGAAGACCCTCTAGATTCATAAAGGCCTCAGATATTTAGCGAGGGCCTCGTGAATATTCTTAAGGCCCTGCAACATGTTTAGCACTCACAAATTGGAGTACAGCGAAGCCCATGACATGCCTCGAATATCACGACTGAGCCAGAGGGCCTCACCAAGCTTCGAATCCTTCGTAATCCGCAGACAACTTAATATTTCGAAATGACCAGAGATATGCTTAAGGAAAGATGGAGTTTGATTGACACACAGATCCTCACAAAGAAGTCAAATCTCAATCTCTTAAAAATTAGGCAACGTGATTAATTTAAATAATGATCGAAATCTAGAAGATTGCCTTGACAACCGATCGTCCATATCCATAAGGAAGGAGGATCCAGTCAGATGTCTAATTGATTGTTTTCCTAAAATCAATTAGAATTCTTAAGCTATAAATATGGCGTCTCCGATTATTCCAGGGTACACTCTTTTTTACGTACTATTATTACCCTTAAACTGTGCTCAAATCTCTGCCTATTTGTCTCTCCCACACTCAATTGTTTTTATTCCCCGTATATTGTCCCGTATACCAGCAGTTGACTTGATCGTCGGAGTACCAATAATTGCTAGACCCTTTTTTTTTTTTTTTTGGTGATCTTGGTGCCTAAAGGTCGTCCTTGTGTGCAGGTAATATATAGGTTGACAGAGATTAACTAGAGATTTATTGACATATGGGCAGTACAGATTCCGACGTCAACAAATTTAATCGTTCCATATATAACCGTTATCATAATTGACAAAATTGTAATATGGCAACAATGCCCGTGACTAAAATTATATTTTTGACAACACAACTTTTTTGGGTACTAAAAATAAAAATCTCATTCTTTATTTTCTTTTAAATGAGTGAGCGGTCGATGATATGAAATGACATGTTTATAGACATTAGATCCATTTTTAGTCAGGTCACGTGTACATATTCCATATTTTTGATATTACAGATAAAATAGTTAAATTAAAATAAAAATATAAGTGGAGCAATCAAATTGAATAGCACCACAGGTGCTTTGCACTTCCCACCACTGCCATACGGCTTCAATTCTGCTTAACAACACGGTGACAAGCTAGCTATCACTAAATCTCTGATGATTCTGCTATTGTAGATTTACATAATCCCAAAAACAGGGTTTGGTCAGATTCAGAACTTGAATCATCAATTTGAAATACTTCCCAGCCGTTGATCATTGGAAGAATACAAAAAAAAAGAAATGAATGACCGAGATGGAATAGGAAGCCAGTCTTTTGAATCACATGGTGCAGAGAATTGTACCCATCAGGATTAAGTAGAAACAGACAAAACACGGCTGCTCAATAGATGGAAGAATATAACGGACACATGCAATTTAACAGTACAGCAATGCTTATTTAATTAATTCTAGGGTAATTTGCACTTTTGGTCCTCAACCTTTCAATTTTTTAACAAATCTAATCCAACCAATTTTTTTAGCACCAGACATCCCCAACCTTTGAATTAATCGCAAATTAGGTCCCCAATCACAGTTTCTGTTTAATTCTGCCGTTATCTCACCAGCGTGGACCTCACACATCTACAGTACCTTTTACATTGCGTCTGAGCACTTAAGGGCAAATATATTCATTTACCAAAGCCTTCAATCTTATATTTGTTACATTTTTTATATTTTTTATAAATGTGTGTTACATTTGTTATTTTTAGAATTTAAAATATTAAATTGTGAAATTTTAATAAAAAATTAAGTATGTAGCAAAATTATCAATTTTATTTTTAGTAAAAATGATATTATAGATCGAAATGTGAAAAGTAGCATACATGACACAAAATTTTCTAAATTTATGTGGCAAAATTATCACTTATTATAATTTTCAAGATAAAAGATGTTACAATTTTTTATGGCATGTTAACTATACTGAGATGTACATAATTAATAATAATAAAAAACTTAAAATTTTCATTTATACACTAATTTTATCTGTACAAAATATGCATAGAAATTTTTACTCGCAATGTATTTCGATTAATACATGTTAGTCTTGATTTCAAATTTGGCAAACAAGCTATAGGAGCTTCTCGTCTTCCTTCATCTATTTTGAAGGGCAGTTGCCTTTGATTTTTCCGGAGAGCTTTTTATCGAAGAAGAGATACGAACGAGTTATTTTTAATTTTATATACAAATTGATATTGGTGTGCAAATCAATAAATATTTGATTGATCGATTCTAGGTATTTTTAAGAATCAACGGGGTTCGATCTAGTGTTCGTCTCTTATTCATGCTTTTGCTTACATGAGATGGTACTATTAGAGCAAGATTAGGCTCCATCATGCTATCTTGTAGGTCGCTGTAGTACAGAGAAGAGATGACACACATCTGTGATCAAATAAGTTTGCTCACATTTAAGGTGATCACAACGAGGATGTAACAAGTATCGAACACCGGATGCGAAGAGTCGCTATTGATGCTACATGAAACACACATAGGGAAATTTGGTTGGATAGTAAGACAAAAGTCAATGAGAATCCGTTTGTTTCACTCAATCGCGAAGAAAATGTCAAAGTAGCTGATTCAATTTAATTGAGAACTGCGATGCCCCATCCATTTTTTACTAAAAAGGTTGAAAAGTGTTCAAATACGACGATTTAGAGTGAGCACCAAGTTAAGGATATATTTGTTAGTGCTTATAAATACTTAAAATCAGTCCAACTTTATTCCTAAGAATCATAATTTTTATCTAGAGATGGCAACCCGCCCCGCCCCCAATCCACCCTATCCCGTCATTAGGGACATGGATTTACTAAACGGGGTGGGGACGGGAGTCATGGTCCCCGCCCTGTATTCTCCGAACTCGTCTCGAACGTTTTTATTTTATTTTATTTTTATATTTTAAAATTTAAATTGTATATAAAAAAATAAAAAATATATATTAAAAACTAATCAATTAATTAAATTGGGCGATAAATAAGTATTTTTCTATACCCGTTCCGCCTCGCCTCGCCTCGCCTCGCCTCGCCTCGCCTCCCATCAAGAATGGTAATGGTCTCTCCGCCCCGCTATGCCCCGTTATCATCTCTATTTTTATTCATTAATTTCATAATACTCACAACTTATAATCTTTAAAAAGAAAAATCATAATCAAATATAATTTTATATAAATATAATAAATGTCAGAACGTGTTACCATTTTAAGATACAGTAGTTGTAGTTATTCCATTTAATTCTTTTACAGTCTGACAATAAGAGGTAATAATTAATAATTACATTTGGTGCTGTTATTATGGTACGGATATGTCAAGTCTTGGATTATCCAATATTTCAAAGTTTTGACTGCATTGGTAAAGATGATTGGCATTTTGTTAGATCTGCGGTCAGTTCAATGAATGGCTGGTGCATGCTTCAGTACTTTTTCGTCCTTTCTGTTAATTACAATTTACAATACCCTGTTTGATTTGAATATTATCACTTGCCATTTTATTTTATTTTTTTTACTACAATTTTTTAGTTTGATTGTTTTCACCTTTGTCTCGTTGTGAAATATCTAGTTCTATGAATTTTCAAGTACATACATAATGAAGTTAGGATCCGAATCAGAATTTTTTAAAAGAAGAATTATTATTTTAAAATCGAATTATTACTAGAAAAGAAATTTACACTTTAAAATTAATTTATTTTTGGAGTGGGATCGAACACGTCCTCTACCTCCGCCCATGCTTGCATTTAACCGTTTCTAACTATTGCTGCTTAAATTCATATATTTTCTCCTTTTCATCATAATATTTTGGTGGAGAATATAGTGTGGGGGTGTTGAATTTGGAGGGAGAACGAAATGCTAGATTTGGTAAAGAAATAGTGATGTGAATGGATGGGGAGAGGGGACCAAGATAAGACATAAAGACAAGAACATGTACTATTACAAAACAAACCTTCAAATCAATTTTTGTTTCTAGCCACGCGAATAACAGCATTACATATTATAATACCACCAACACAAACACTGCAGCTTTATCCCCCCTTTATTTCACCATGTGCTGTCAAACATTATTATCTCATCCATCTTTTTTTTTTTTTTTTTTCATTAAATTAGAGCATGTTTGGTAGAATTTTTTTTTCAAAAAATTTATTTTTTGTCTACAATTTTTGACTTTTCAACCCTTTTTACACTATAAAAAAAATCAAAAAGTAACCAAAAAAATCCATTTTTTCCCCAAAAAAACTCCACCGAACAAGCCCTTAATTCTGATCTAGACCCAGCTTTGCATCGTTGACAAAATTGATAGTAAAATAGTTGATCGAGATATGAAGAAAAATAGATTTTGAGATAATAAATAAAATGTATTTTAAATAATCGGGAGAGAAGTGAATTGAAGTTGGGCATGTAAATCATTGTTTCAAAAATAAAATAAACGACTCTAGAATTAAAATTTACCATGAGTTAAAATTTAGAATTTGACTCGACATGGACTTTTAAGGCGGCCAAAATCTTTAATTAACCAATTTTATGAAGTAGAAAAAATAAAAATAAAAATTGGAGCCAACTTCTTGAAGTAAAGATATAAAAATTGGCCAAAATTTAACCACGCGTCCATTTAGCTTATGAAAGAGTCTATCTTTGACAAAATTTGTCTTTACCCCTAAATTTACACACATTTTAAAGAGATAAAACGATTTTTTGGTAAAGATTTGTTTAGATTATAAGCAATAAATCCTACAAAATGTATATATTAAAAGTAAATAAAAATTGTGAATTATACGAAATATATAGATAAAAATAATATTTGACTAATTTATAAATAATTATAAGCAATAACAAAAATGATCTAAAACTCTAGGACAACAATATGTCAAAAATAAATTGTCCATAACTCATACATAATATATAGAATATAAGTTTATATCACATGCATGTATAATTGGAAAAAGCACAAGCTATTGGGTAATTGGGAATCTGGTCAGAGAAGCCATAGTTCACGAGCACGTTCTTTTACTCATCATGTGTTGATTCCAGTACCACCAAGGCTTTTTCAATATTTTATATTGTTGATGTAAAAGTAGAGGAAAATATATGTGAAAAGACAAAAGACAAATCCTGGGTACAAGGCGGATATAAATATAATGGGGGGACTAATTAAATTTAATTATGCCTCCTTTAAGGATTTCAAAACAACCATGTGCTCCTCTCTTTTCTTGTAGCATATAAATATTCTTTAATCAGAGATTAATTAGTGATAGGAGTCTAATGTGAATCTAAATTATAAAAACCGCCTCAAGTACATAGTTCAGTTGATTGAAAGGTGAGAGTGAGATAGTTTCAATTTCTGCTACAGGGTGAGAGTTCGATTCCTACTTTTGGTATGAAAAAGGCTCATTACAAGAGCAGTTAAAAAATAAGCTCTCAACCCTACTCTACTGAAATATATCTTGCGATTTACATCTTTCACTGATACCTCAGGACAGGGGTGGTGGGGGTTGGAGTTCAACCCTTTTTTTATAAAAACCAAATTACAGTGCTACATCCAACATTAAAAGTCCCAAATTGCATGACAAAGGACAAGAAGATGGGTACCATTACCAAATCATTCATCATTCAACCCAAATATTCTATATATATACAAATACGAGCTCCCATATGCAGTCTCAAATGTGTGTCTTCTTAATTGTACGACCAATAAAAAATGTATACATTATCAAATAAATACAATTATTTAATGTGTTTACACTTGCTGTTAAAATTAACTTATATCTATTTGATGATATGTAAATTTTCTATAGGTGGGACAACCAAATAGACACACATTTGAACGAACAGATATGAATTGATGCACAGACACACATGCTTATACATCTGGATAAACTACACAATGAGTAATTAATCTATATTATATGAGTAGCAAGTTAATCTTGAAAACTAAGTTGATTCTAAAACTTTCATTATAGTAGCATAGTCTTGACCATAATTAAATGTACGAATCTAGAGCATGATTGAGAATCACTTGATGACTTAACCATGATTTAAATTATTTTTATCACTAATTCTGTAGCTTCCACAAGCTCTTTTAAAAGGTTAAACACAGATAAATTGATCGATTGCACCAAAGAGGCTATTGAATGTCCAATCTATCTACTTTAAAACAAATCCCACCCCGTTAATTATCGTATATTGGTTTTGATCTAATGCCTCTAGTAGACATTGTTATAATGTCCACCGAGACACTTGTTACTTCTTCATTAGATGGCATTGTTGTCCAGGTAGGAATTGAGCATTAGATCATCCTTCTATCATATATACTACAAGATAAGTTCAAATTTTCAATAAAATTAAAAAACTCCAATATAAGCAAAAGCTGATATATGTATATAGATTCTACCCTATCCCTAAAATGATAATCGACAAAAGTTATTGGAAACCTAAAATGAGAAATAGTTTAGTGAAGAGTGGGACAGAGGTGTTGGTATCAGGCTGACGTGCAAACAAACAGACAGATGATCAGCAAGGTTGCCTTGTCATCAATTCACCAAATCCAAAATATAAATGAGAAAAAAAAGGATTAGATCATCAAATAATTGAAGAAATATAATAGTGAATACGATCAGAGATACACTAATATCACGTTGAATGCTCTAACAATTACTGTCGGAGAACAAAAACCTTGTAAAAATGAAATTAAGGGGCGTCAAGAATGGAAGGTAAATCTAGCATTAAAGTTAGAACTATCAAACGAAGACGAACAAGAATCAAGGGAAAACCCCGGATTCAATTATGTACATGTAGTAGAAGATCCGAACTAAACTTTGTCCAAAAACCAGCACCAAATTGAATGAACCCCGCCTTCAAAATGTCGTGCACTATCGCCTAAGACAAAATTTGAAAAAAGCATAACAAAACCTAAAGTCCAAGTGAATGGACAAAAAAGGCCAAGTATTACCAAAATTTACTCTCTCAAGTTCGATCTGTGCGGTTCCTGCTGTGACTCTGTCCCTTGTTTCCACTTCCTTTTATCTGTTGTGAAGAAAATAATGGAAAACCGAAAACACCAGATTTCGAGGAGCCTCGAAATGAACATATCGGTACGTTGAGAACCGGAGTGACGCGGACGTTAGTTGAATATGACCTCTCCATTCCTCTGTATTTATATCTGGGCCCACCGTTGAAAGTACTTGGACTGCTCGAACTTCTCTCCAAGCTCTGGAAAACGATTTTTCCAGATGAATTCATCCGAGGACTATCCACGGAAACACCACGGACAGAGATAGTTGCTTCCGGGGCACTCAGCATTGTACTGCGCCCCACTCGAGTCACCGGCGCGTTCACAACACGGACTCTGGAATGCTTACGGGAGCTATGATTGGCATTACGACTCATACTTGGTTTATCGGAATCGAGAGAGAGCCTTGGAAGATCATCATGTTCGTGACCTGATGAAGAAGAAGAAGAAGAAAGGGAGAGCCGAGAGGAAATGGACACCGATTCGTTTTCTGAATCCTTTAGCAATGGGAGGCTTAAAGAAGAATCTATTGATGCGTTTAATGACGATTTTGAGCTTCGCTGAAGGAAGTGTTTCAAGCTTCTGGTGGTGTTTTTGTTATTATTATTGGATGACAATGACGGCATCGTTTTGCTCTCCTCGCACCTTGCGCTAGTGTTTTGAGAGATTTTTTTCAATCCTAAAAGCTCCTTCCAGCGGCTCGAACACCTAGGAGCTTTTGGGGAAAATAGATACGGATCCGTGAGGGAGATCTCATTTGTCCGTCGAAGTTTCGGTGTGTCAGGCAGTTTAACATCCGCCAAAGGCGGTACAGCCGTCATTGAATGACGAATCGTGGAGAGCTGTAACGGTACAAGCTTTCCGTCAAAAAAGAGCTCGTCTGCCGGAAGCATGGTGACCGGATCCTCAAGCCGGAACTCGAAATCTACGAAGTCCTTGCCTGACACATTTCGATTGGATTCTTCCGACTTCTCCATGGCTGCATTCTCAGATGCGGCCGAATGTATGGCGCCGGTGACTTTTGAAGCTTCTTCATCGGGAAATTCACGGCTGAACGAGATTCTCGGGCTTAGCCATCCATACGATGGATACTTAGCCGGAGAACAGTCCAGGAAATTCTTCTTCGGCGACATTCCGATATTGTTGACGCATGCGGACGCCATATCCGGCGATCATGCAATTCCTCTTAAAATTACCAAATATATAACAATCTTAAGCCCATTAACAGAAAATGCCAAGTTTTGGCGAGATTTAGAGAGAAGAAAAATGGGAGGTGGGTAGTGTTTGGATCGTTTGGTAGCGTTAACAACAAAACAATAGCGTTAGAGCGTGTAGTAGCGTGTGCCCAGTAGGCGTAATACTGGGGTACATATTAATAAAGCAACAGTACAGCGGGGCCTTTGTTTCAATCCAATGGGGGTGGGACACGTATTGTTTGGTCAAAGAAGATTAGAATAGGTTTGGCACTTGGCAGGATAAAGGATGTTTCTTGGAAGGAGAGGGGTGGAAGTGACGCTACAAATCGAGTTCAACTGTTCAACGTGGTAAAATATTATTTTGGGGTTGTTCAAGGAAACACCAATTCAATTATGGGTGGGTATGAGTCGAGTTGGTTTGATTTTAGTTCCAACTTGAAATTGAATCGACCAATTCAATTTGGCTATTATTTCAAATCGAACCAATTTACCTTATTGGATAAACCGATCCAAACCGAACTCATCAATCTTGGGTCGGTTCAATTTAATTTAGGCGGATTGGACTTGAATGGTTTGAACTTATATTTGTATTTTCTAAAAAAAAAAAAAAAAAAAAAACTCTCATTTCAAATTTTATTTTGGACATGCAATCGATTATTTACAAAATATTTAAATATAATTCTCATTTACAAAATAACATGTTATATACAACCTGTTTTTGGACATGTTATTTACAAAAATAACTTTCATTTCAAACTATGATCTTATATATTTGAATCAAAACCTGGTAACTGGTAATAAACAAGTCCAAAATATAATACGATCCAACATTAAAGTAAATTTGATCCACCACCACAAGTAGAAATAAACTATTACAGTCATCCAAAAACCACAAATATTACAGTCATCCAAAGTTCCAAACTAAATAAATAGGAAATTAAAAATATTATAGTCACCAAACTAATCAAAAACGAAGTTCAAATTCGGTTCGAATTACCTCGATTTGGTTTGGTTTATTTACCACAAACCGAATTAATTTTTTAACTTAGTAACCCAAACCAAACCATCATAGTGTAAAAAACCAAACCAAACCAAACCGACCCGATAGGATTGGTTTGAGTAATTTGGCGGTTTGGATATCCACTCTTAAAATCGATTTTCATTGGAATATCTATTCAAGCTTCGAATTACTTGAAACAAAAGTTGATGCTGTTACTTCTATAGCTTATTCGATGTCTAAATCAGTATTAGGATGTAAAAAAATCATATAGAATGTAAAAAAATTAATTGTGACATAAATTTTTCCTACATTGATAAAATATTAAACTATTGTTTGTCATGTCACACATTTTATTAAAACAATAAATAGAACTTAAATGATGAACCTAACTTAAATAAAAGGCAAATTTTAGCAGCAAGTTTAGGGAAAAAAAAAAAAGTTAAATGATCAATAACAAACTTTGTTACATTGAGTAATAGCTTGTTTTGTATAGTTTATAAATTAGTTTATTTGATCAATAATGGCCAAAAATATTAATTTACTAAGACAAATATTTTAATTAAATAAACTAATTTCCTAAACTAAATGTGTATTTTACCATATTATTTTGTGGTGGTAGGGATGAAATATTCATTCTTTTCCTCAACCCACCCTACCTCTCAAGGCCAAGAGTATAAAAGCATCTTCAATATAAATGTGGATTGCTATATTTTTTTACTACATAAGTAAAATAGACAATATTTAAAAAAATTCTTCAATACAAGTTGTTATGGACTATGTCAAGTGACGTGGCAAGAAAAAAAGAATAGACAATATCTAAGCTTTGTCTAAATATAAAATCTCCAATAAACATAATTAGCAAAATTTAGATTTTTTATGTAGATTTACATTTTTTATTCATATTTAAATATAATTTTGATTTGATTTTAATAAAATAAAATATACCTAGATAGTAATCTATAAAATGTATTGGAGACCAAATTTAAATGTAAACGTCTATTCATTATACATTAATATCACATAGATCAAAAATCTTTTAATATTCGTATCATTTAATTATTTAAATAGCAATCTATAAAATACATAAAAAAAAAAAAAAAAAAAAATCTAACAAGCTTGAATACTTGATCTATATCTTAGATTTGATTCAATCCTCGTTTTAACGAGCCGAAGGGTCATATATGGACTGTGATTGAACAGCTGGGGTTTATATTAAAGAAAGTCTGCGCATTTGAAGCCTCCAAGGGGTACCATTTGGGCCTCAACCTCAAGATTTTATATATCTCTCGTTTTTTTGTTGTTCTTTTTCAAACAATGTGATTTTGGGGGGAAATATATTCCAAGGATGGGGTGGACACTGGCGAAGTCGGAAATTTTTGTTTGGATGGCTAACATTAAGTAGCAAATGTTTTTAAAAATAATATACTACTAATAAAAATATTTCAATACATTATTACAATTATTTTTTATATATACAATCAAACTGTAATTCAACTATTAATTTCTTTTCAACAATATTTTTATATTCAATAACAAATGAAGCTTTCTTTTTATAAAATCTCTCCATAGCAGTTGACATTAAATTCGATAATATTTAAATAAACAACAAAATATGTCGACAAGGTATAACAATCTAATAATAAACGACAAGGTACAACAATTCAATAATATTATAATAAGCGGATAAGGCAATAAAATAAACCGGCATATCTAACAATAAAATAAATCCTCATCTCCTAGTCTTTATGCGAGTTGGCTAACTGGGTTAATTGATTTAGGACTGATGGAATATGAAAATCTAAGAGTAAAAAGAGGAATCATGAAATGAAAACGAAAGAGCTTTGTTAAGGCAATGGATTCGTGCTTATGACTAGACCGAAAGGAAACTGGATGAGATAACATCGATGATCCAACATTATGAAATTTAAATCCATCAAATTATACGTGCTAAAAATTCAATACATTCCATTTTTGAATTTGGACAACGTAACAAATCGTGAATAACTAATCATGTGAACTTGTTGAATGAAGACTAATCTCATTTCATGTGTATTTAAGTAATCCTAGGGATGGCAACGGGGCGGGTTCGGGGCGGGTCGGCCATTCCCATACCCGCCCCGTCGGGTATTTTTGGAAAGCGGGGCGGGGATCGGGGCGGGGATCGGGGCGGGGCGGGTATAAGAAAATCCCCATTTATCGCCCCGTTTAATTAATTAATTAATTAATTATATTATTTTTTATTTTTTTACATACAATTTAAATTTTAAAATATAAAAATAAAATAAAATAAACTATTCGGGGCGAGTTCGGGTAAGGCGGGGCGGGGATCATGATCCCCGCCCCCGCCCCGTTTAGTAATCGGGGCGGGGATTCCCCGCCCCATTAGGGTCGGGGCATGGCGGGGCGGGTCGGGTCGGGGACGGGTTTTTTTGCCATCCCTAAGTAATCCATATTAATATGCTAAGAATTGGGACAGCAGCCTTGCATTCTTCCAAAAGTTAGTTCAAAATTATCAAGTTGAATCAATCTGGTATAAGTAGCAAATAATTTAAAGGACTTGTCAATTACTAGTAACTTAGACCACAAAATTGACTCACTTTCTTGGCATTTAAACTGTATTGAACTAGTAGGGTCAGCCCACTTCTCTTAGTAAATGTTTTCTTCAACGACCCTGTATCCATGAAATTTACCAAAACATCCTCATTTCTCGACATATTGGCACCAATTGATGCTTGCCCTTTTAGTATTGCGGAGTGTTTGACCTAAATGACCTTGTCTCTTATGGCATATTTTATACATGACAACATAGACAAGTGACAACAAATATCTATTTTCCTTAACCCGGTCTGGCTTTGTTAAATTAAATGTATAAAAGTTGTTACATAAGGGAATTGACTTTGATTCTAAGTTCTATAGTTAAATAACTATTTAAGTGCAATAGTAAATTCATTAGTTTGTCAAGTGTCTTATATGCTCTTTTTCTTTTCGTTCAAGTGTACCCAATTGGGCACTAAATATTGGTAAGAGTAATTGTCGGTCAGTAATACAAATTTGAACACTCACCCCAATTCATCAAGTCTCCATCCTTTTAGTTGATATTAGGAAATAAAATGAAGAACAAATTTGGTACTAAACTTGACACTTGATTGTACAACATTAAACTCTATCAACAAAAAACTTACGGTGAAGCACTACTATACCATAGACATCTTAGAGAGACGACTTGGCGTCGGCCTGAAATTCCACCACCTCCAGCTTGGTCTGTGACATGGTGGAGTCAAGGCCCTTCTAATGATCTCTTTGTTCGCTTGTTGTCTCCTTAACCTATTAGAAGGAAGCGTTGCCTCGTGCTGAAAACCTCTTACTAATCTTGAACCATGTTGTGTCGAACTTGTGTACAAACAATGAGACCTAACATTCCGACAATTCAAATTCTTCGCAACCCTACTTCCGGCAGTGGTTGATAGCGGCGACCTTGGTGGATGTGTGAGCCTTTGTATGGTCACCTTTGGAGAAACTCTTTGCATTTTAGAACTTGTAATGTGATTGTGTTTTTTGGGTCAATATTTGAATTAGCAAGATTTATAGTGGGCATGAATTCTAAAGCTGGTTTCCTTGAAGAATCCTAAAAGTTCAGAAAGTTTGTGCTTACACGCGGTTGAATTTGACCAGTTCACTACTACACATATACATACATTAATGGTCAACTTTGAAAAGTCAACACAATGACAAAAAGTAACCAATAAGGGATGTTTGATTTTGCTTAAAATTTTTTTTAAGGATTAATTACAATTATAGCCTCAATTATTTGAACTTTATAACAATATCATTTTCAATCAATGTTATTCACTTATATCATCTCCGTCCTTTTATTTTACTTGCATATATGAACTTCAAGTAATTTTTTTGACATTTTTACTCTTGATTTAAATAAATTAAAATAAAAAAAAATTATAATTGAACTCTAACTTTTTAAAAAGTACAAATAAATTCTAAATTTTTTATTTTTACAAATAAAAAAAAAAACAAAATATAGGTCTTATTTTCAGACGTCCAACCCAACTCAACCCAACCCAACCCAACCCAACCGAACCCAACCGAATAAAAAATTCTTGACAAGAAACACAGAAATCTCGATCCTTCTAATCCAATCACCACTCCCACCACACCACTGCTGTTAAAGTTTGCTGCCTCCAGTGACTCGAATATCGTGGAATAAAAATCTAGACCATCAGTTAGTACCTGACCATTCTCATCAAAATATTTTTATATTCCATCTGAAAAAGGTACATCACTTCATCACAAACTAATCTTCCAATTTCCAGAGGCAAGGGAAAGTAAGTATATGTCCATATCTAATGCCAATTAACACTGTAAACTTACAGGATCAAAATCTTCTCGAAGAACTCCTCTACTTGAAGATGCCTTTTTCACTTCACCAATCAAACCAGGTAATCCAGTTCGTGAATTTGCTGCCTTAAGAGCTCTAATATTTTTGTTTTTTTTTTTTCCCTTTTAATTTGTAAAAATAAAATGTTTAAGATTTATTTGTATTGTAAAAAAAAAAAATTAGGGTAGAATTGTAATTTTTTATTTTTTTATTTTTCATTTTATTTTAATTTATTTAACTCAGCTAAAAGTGTTAAAAAAATTACTTGGGAACCATTTGAATAAAATAAAAAGATGGAGATGATATTTGTGAATAAAATTGATTAGGGATAGTATTGTTACAAAGCTAAAAAAATGAAGACTATAAAAATAATAGTCTTTTTAAAAAAAAAAAAACTAAAATCAAATTTAACTGATAATTTTAATCACACATTTAATTTAACGAGGTTCATAACTTTTATCAATTTTTAAATTATATATTTTATCATTTTTTTTCAAAATTTAAAAAAATCAAACGGCAATTAATTAAATGGAAATAATTATGGCAGACAATCTAGAAGTTTGAACTGTGCCACATTGTTTATTTCTCCAACTTTATACCGAATTTTGACTAGATCCAATGCCCATTTTTTCCTTTTTCCAAAGGCACAAACAATTGAACAAACACGAATTGTTCCTATTAACAAGTTTTTACCTAACATTTCTGTATAGGTGGGTGTCACCCTAGCTAGATCAGTCTTTTCTTAATTCAATTGGTCACAATATTCTTTAGAAAGATTTAGTCTTCAAATGTGTTGTGTAGATAGTAATTGTGATAAAAAATATATATATTTGACTAACTTAAATTATAATTTAAATTTAGCCAAATCAATTGTTAGTCAAGATTTATTGTCAAGCAAATAGTCCCGAAAGCCTTTGGTATTGAAATTGGGCGAGTATGTGTATTTCTCAACTTATCAAATCGGTAGTTTTTGGCAATTTTTTAAATTTTCTTTCAATTTTATCCTTTCTAAAATAATTATTTTCAATTATTTGTTATCAACATTATTTCGCAAGTGTACGGACTGCACAGTAATAAAATGGATTTTAGAGTTCAAGTATCGTACTCACAGAAATTACTTTAGTCTAATTTTAAATTAACTTAACATTAATTGAAATTACCGAATTTAAGAATTTTTGTTTAGAATGCAATTATGAAATTACTTACTAGCTAATCAATGCAAAACCTACGTTAACTAAAATTTATGCAAAGTTGAGATAAATGCGAATGTGATATAAATCCCAATTCACCTATACCAACCTCATTTAACTCGAACTAATGAATTTGATAACACAATTTAATTATGAAGATCAATATTCCTAATTTATTTAACAATTATTTTTTAGTAGAATTAAACATATCTTTATATGTGACCCGATTATATTTCTTTAACGGATTCTAATATACAAGAATGTATTAAAATTTGTGAATACTTGAATATCATGTAAAGCAGAGCAATATATCTCTAGCCTCTATCCAACTCTATGACAATTGATATTATATTAACCTATTTTCAATATCTTGACAATAAAACAAGCTAAGAAATCATACAATCATTGCGCATATAATTATAGATGAAAAGAAATCAATATCAATTGTTCAAAATTAAAAACGTGTTTGAATCAAAAATTAAGAATTAGAGAATTATGGTACAAGTTTTATCGTATTACTATTACAAAATAATCTAACATAGCATACTAAAAGAAAGAAAATCAAAAGAAGAGATAAAATTCATACATGTAATCCTTGTTATTCGTTCGATCTTGCTCGGATGAGTTTCAATCATTCGCCTCTTGTTTTTTCTCTTCAAATCTCCCAAAATTGCCAACCCTAATTTTGAGTTAAAAACTCATATATAAATTTTCCTAATAGTACCCCCAAAAAGATTCTAAAATATCGTTAAAATCCTTGGTCGAGTGATCGCCAAGTACAAATCTGAGTAATCAACCAGGCAAAGTTTTTCATTCTGCACATTTTAGTCCTCCAATTTTAAATTTTGGTCACTCTAGTACTCAAATCTTCCAATAGCTTTCAAAATGGTCCTTCAAATTCAATTGAATGCAATTGAGTTTCCATACTTTCCAGACATTCGCTAAATCGTTGCTCTTTCCATCATTTTTTCTACAATTGATTATAAACGAGTCCAAAACTGAAAACAAAAGAAAGCATACCAAATTAAGTAAAAATCAACAAACTAACAGAACAAAAACTTAGTTTTAAGGCCTAAATAAGTTCATAAAACGCACTTATCATCTATCATAACCACAAATCTTCCAATTATGTACCTACTTAATTAGTGAAATTAGCTTTACAATTATATTTGTTTTTGTTATAATCCAATAAAAATTGATTTTCATGCAAGAGTTTATTCAAAGAAACAACAATTAGTCTAAAAATTAGTCCATACACAATAAAAATGATTACATAAACTATATAAAGTCATATTAAATTATAAAAAGTGAGATACACATTTATTCCATGTTTTTTACAAATAACCAAGACGAATACACATGGTATCAATTGGGGTCAACTGACCCCTCAGAATTTCACAAATTTTTTTCTTAATTACTGATACCCAAATCCCAATTGACCAATTCTTTACTTTCCCCTTTCAAGAACCCCCCTAGAGGCACCACTGGCCGTTGCATGACCATCTCAAGTAATCAATAACCGTTATTTTTTGTTAGTTTTTTCTTTAATTACTTAATTTATTCGTGGACCGATGATTTTGTTAATCTTCTTCGCTATCTGGTTGTTGATGAAAAGTACCCAATTTTTGTTGGTCGCGATAGGAACTAGGGAAGTTTGTTAATAATTAATTTGAACAATATTTATTGATGTGTATATTATTGATGTTACATAGCATTTATCTTCTGTTCTAGCTAGTCAATTGATTTGTGATGGTTAATTTGAAGTTCCAGTCCTACAAAAGTTCACTGGAATTTGGCAAAAAAAAACTTGTTTTTTAAACAAATAGTAATTTTGGAAAATTGTGTATTGCTTTGTTTGAACAAAAAACTTTTGCACTTAATTTGTGACCACGCTTGTACATACTTACCTTTTTTATATATTGATGATAAATGATTTTCTTCTTCTCAGTGCACGGCGGCGATAGTGGTGGAGACCTTCAAAAGGTGGCGGGGCTTTTTCCCCGTGGCCACTCCGGTGTGATAATCAGTATATGATTAAAACCAGATATGCAGAATAATCATATAGAGTGTATAAGAATTGTGTCTCCTTTTTACCTGGGAGGTTGGCCTCTATTTATAGGGATGGCCTGCAGTCATTGATGACGGGTGTCTTTTCATCTCCCTTATTTGATAACGGGTGTCTATTTATCTCCCTCATTATTAGGAGTTTAATGAGGGATGTTTCATCTTCCCAATTAGTTGAGAGATGTTTTGTCTTCCCGATAACCTATGGTAACTGTCATTCCATGGGTTGCCTGCCTAGCTAACCTGACGACAGTTGGGTTATTGCAGCCTATCTGTCAGAAGCGTACTCATGAGACCAACAAGACGGGCAAGCTGGTGAGACGGACGAATTGTTGAGGCGGGCGTGCCACCATAGCTAAATAACATACATCAACTGTCATTATTTATATCATCATAAGCCCCTCCATTTCCCATAGACCACTTTTCATATACTGTTGTTAATGGGAAGTAGAAATAATCTACTGCACCTGCTATCCTCTAACTTCTTTAGACAAAAGCTCATCGCCTTGTATTTCTGACAGAGGCTCATCGCCTTAATTTTTAAACATAGGCTCATCGCCTTGTTTTTCTGACAGATGCTCATCACCTTGTTTTTCTGACAGATGCTCATCGCCTTGTTTTTCTAACAGAAGCTCATCGCCTTGTTTATTGGGCAGAGGCTCATCACCTTGTTTTTCTAACAGAGGCTCATCGCCTTGTTTATCGAGCAGAGGCTCATCGCCTTGTTTTTCGGACAAAGGCTCATCGCCTTGATAGGCTCATCGCCTTGATTTTCAAATAGAGGCTCATCGCCTTGATTTTTAAAGAAAGGCTCATCGCCTTATTTTTCAATGGTGGCTATCACCTTGATTTTTAAATAGTGGCTACTGTCTTGATTTTTAAATATAGGCTCATCACCTTATTTTTCAATGGTGGCTATCACCTTGATTTTTAAATAGTGGTTACTGCCTTGATTTTTAAATATAGGCTCATCGCCTTATTTTTCAATGGTAGCTATCATCTTGATTTTTAAATAGTGGCTACTGCCTTGATTTTTAAATATAGGCTCATCGCCTTGATTTTTGGATAGAGGCTCATTGGCCTTGTTTTTCAGATAGTAGCAGCTGACCTTATTTTTCAGACAATAGCAGCTGTTATTGTTTTTTAGACAGTAGCAGCTGGTCTTGTTTTTGGGCAGCTCACCTTATAGGGCAGCTGGCCTTGTTTTTCAGACAGTAGCAACTAGTTTTGTTTTTGGGCAGCTCACCTTATAGGGCAGCTGGCCTTGTTTTTCAAACAGTAGCAGCTAGTCTTGTTTTTGGACAGATCGCCTTATAAGTCCCTCTACTTTTCATTAACGATATACTTTTCATAAACTATCGTTAATGAAAAGTAGAAGTAATCTAATGCACTTGCTCACCTCAATTTTTTTTTTTTTTTTTTTTTTTGGGCGAGGTCGCTCGCTGGAGTGAGCTCGCCTCAAATTTTTTTTTTCCCCATGTGAGGTCGCCCGGCTAGAGGTGAGCTCGCCTCGCCTGGTCGCCCGCCTGCTTGGAGTGAGCTCACCTTAAATTTTTTTTTTTTTTTTTTTAGCTCGGCTCTCTGGGTGAGCTTGCCTGGTTGACTTGCCTCGGCTTGGGCGATATTACCTCGTATTAGGTGAGCTTGCCTCTATTATTTTGAGGTTCGGACTCGTCCTGAATCTTCCTTTTGTCAGACTTATGTTTATTTCGATCTTTCATACTCTTGGTAATGAGATATGCTTCTTCAGCGTCCACATACTTATCTCCTCTATTGAGTAACTCATGCATCGTATTCGACGGGTTTTTGGAGAGTGACATCTTGAAAGGATGACTTCTAGTTCCACTCATCATGGCAGTGACTACAGCAGACATCTGCAGATCTTTGATTTCCAGAGTTGCTTTATTGAACCGGGCAATAAAATCTTTTAGCAGTTCGTCATTGTCGTGTGTCAATTGCATAAGACTGATGGCAGTTTTCTTAACACGTTTGCTGCTGGCAAAATGGGTAGCAAAACTCTTGGAAAAATCATCAAATATACGGATCGATTTTGGGAGAAGAGTGGCTACCCAGTCCCTGGCCTCGCACATAAGCGTTTGAGGAAAAACCCTGCACATAATCGCATTTGGGGTAGCTTGCAACTTCATCAAGTCAACAAAAGCCCTGAGGTGATCGACAGGATCAGAGGATCTGTCATACTTCTCCATCTTTGGTTGCTTGAAGTCTCGTGGCAAGGGGACTGCCATCACTTCTAGGAAAAAAGGGTCTTCTTCCAGCACCATGGATTGTTGCTTACTACTTTTATTGGACATAGCCTCAGCTATTTGGCGACCCACCATTTCTTCTAATCTCTGTTCTAGGCTTAACACTGGTGTCTCAACCAGCGTAGGCGTGGGCATCCATGACGGTTGCCCCCCGTATGGATTTGGGCCAGATGTCAATGAATGGAAGTGGAGTGCGGAAGGTGGAACTAAAGAAACTGGAGCATGCAGTGGAGCTGTCGTTGGCGGTGTTTCCATTGTTGGAAAGTTAGAAGTTTGGGGAGGAGCCCCTAGCGGTGAGGGCCCTATCGGTGGATGGCTAAGACCCTGGGGCCGAGCCCCTGGTAGTGAAAATCCTACCGGCAGAGGGTTAGGACCCTGGGGTGGCTGAGAAACCGCAGTGTTCTGATCTTGGAGTAGAGTCGTTAAGGCCACCACCTGAGCTTGCAGTGCTGCAAGTTGAGCGGTAGAGGCAAATTCTGGTTGTGGGTGATTAGTGGCTGCATTGGACTCGGTGCCTACACCCCCGAAAGGGGCTGGTGGGGCGGTTACATTCTTAACTCTTCTGGTTCGAGCCATAACTTTTTGTGCGTTTCCTACAGACGGCGCCAATTGATGATAAATGATTTTCTCCTCCTCAGTGCATGACGGCGATAGTGGTGGAGACCTGTAAAAAGGTGGCGGAGATTTTTTCCCCGTGGCCACTCCAGTGTGATAATCAGTATATGATTAAAACCAGATATGCAGAACAATCATATAGAGTGTATAAGAATTGTGTCTCCCTTTTACTTGGGAGGTTGGCCTCTATTTATAGGGATGGCCTGCAGTCATTGATGACGGGTGTCCTTTCATCTCCCTTATTTGATAACGG
This sequence comes from Forsythia viridissima, assembly GCA_030279155.1. Taxonomy (NCBI): domain Eukaryota; kingdom Viridiplantae; phylum Streptophyta; class Magnoliopsida; order Lamiales; family Oleaceae; genus Forsythia; species Forsythia viridissima. The sequence goes on from CM059033.1 coordinate 4,152,053, forward strand.
GTGTCCATTTATCTCCCTCATTATTAGGAGTTTAATGAGGGATGTTTCATCTTCCCAATTTGTTGAGAGATGTTTCGTCTTCTCGATAACCTGTGGTAACTGTCATTCCATGGGTTACCTGCCTAGCTAACCTGACGACAGTTGGGTTATTGCAGCCTATCTGTCAGAAGCGTACTCATAAGATTAACAAGGCAGGCAAGTTGGTGAGACGGACGAATTGTTGAGGCGGGCGTGACACCATAGCTAAATAACATACATCAACTGTTATTATTTATATCATCATATACCTATATAAGTAATTTTAGTTTTTTTAAAAACTTTTAGAATCTGATAATAAACTCTCAACTGTGGTTTGTACTGTTTCAAAAATCACCTAAAGTCGAACCCATCATATACACCTAAAATTGGTACTTTAAAGAACTCCTATGATCGGTATCCCCAAAACTCTCAAACAATCCTTAGTCTTTTGACATATTTGATAAGTTTCATCCAATTGAATTGGATCTAATTAAAGAAGAAATATTTAACAATATTAATTCTAGGTACTTGGAGTAAATAAATCTGTATTAGAATCATATGTGAGGCCCCTTCTTTAGCTCGAGTTTATAGGGTTTTATTTGTTTATTTATTTATTTTTGAATTCAAAGCTTGATTGCAAAAAAAAATATTAGTTTTAGTGTATATTTAGTAGTGCTGAAATTATATTTTAAGTACTTATATTATAAATTGTAGATAAATCTATAAATAAAAAGTGGATTGTAAGTTGTGGGTCATATGAAATGTATAGATAAAAAATATGTTTAACCAATTTGACCAACTAAATTTAAAATTTAAGTACTACCAAATATATGCTTAATTGTGTATTGATTGTCTTTGGACGGGATAAGTTTCTTCTTATACTTTTAATTGGAGGTCAGACTAAGAACTCCTCATAATTAAGTTTGTATTACGTTTTATTTTCGTTATTAATAAAAGTGCAACTTAAAGTAACTTTTTTAAAAAAATGGTATGCATGAACCTACCCATATGCATTCAAAGCAAAGATGATACCATTCTTTAGTGCTTTATGCATCGTGCCATTATTCATTGACTATATTAAGTACTTGTGAAGTGAAGTGTATTAAAGTTCTTTTGTACTCTTTCCTTAAAAAAGAGAGCGATTTAACGATCGTAAATTAGTGTTGTTCAAGATAATCATTCCTTTGATTGTCCAATTAATAATGGTCCAAAAGTCAGCTAAGATAAACAATGCAATTTGTAAGGTAGCTTCTTGTCAAATGCAACAACTTTACTTCTCAATATAATGTTGGAAATTATTTCCAACATATAACACACCCGCCCTCTTGTACAACTAAGAAAAGGGCACTACGTGTGAGTATGTTCGTGTATGCATTTGTAAGTCGGTCAAACATCATTTTTATCCGTATATTTCTTAGGACACATAACTTTTATTTATTTTTTATCCACACATTTCATAAGACTCACTGTTAATTATAATCTAAAAAAACTTTACCAAACATACTTTGAATAATCTTCTTCGTTAAGCCACCTCTATTGGCCCACCATTAAATCAAGAAAATTTCTAGTACGACAATGTAAAAAATTAGAAGATGATTAAGATTAGAATCAAATTTTAGTTTCGAAATCCTATGAGCGGTTTCTCAAGATTTAAAATTTCTTGTTACTACAATACCATGCCTAGCTCAAATTCCATCATAAAAATTATTTTATTATAAGGTTTTGGTTTTGACCATAATTTCCAAGGGAAATCGGAATAGATATTAGGTGGCATGCAAAAAAGTGGTGTAGAGGTAGTAAATTTTACATTTGTTCATATAAAGTTTTTTTTTTTTTTTTTTTAAGATTATAAGTAGTACGTCTTATGAAATACATAGATAAAAGATAGGTAAAACTTATGGGTCCAACAGAATGTGAATAAAAATAATGTTTGACTAACTTATAAGTACTTATAAACACTTTAGCATGTTAGAAGTCTTATTTTCTTTACAATTCTAACAAACCCTTCTGTTATATAAAATTTATAATCTATAGAATTGATAAAGTTTTGTGTAGATTGTAAGTGGCGGTTCTGCGAGATGTGTGGATAAAAAATTAATAAAAGTTACGAATCCTAAAATAATGTTTGACTAGTTTATAAATGTTTCAAAGTACTCCCAAACATGTAAGATGAGGGTTCATTTTTGCTAATTTTTTATCTTATTCTCTCTGCAGATTACTTCTACATGAAATGAAATGAAAGGCATGTGTGGTGGATATCAAAGCCATAATTAATTGGATCAAGAACTTTGAAAAATGAAGACATTTTTTGTGCAATCAGAATTTTATGGACTTGTTCAATTATGCATATTTTTTACTTTTTTTTGAGAAAAAAAAAATAATTGTAGTTTTAGGGTTTTGAAGGTCCTGATAACAAAGATGCATTGAGTACTCGCAAACATACATGGGGTTAATGAACAAAAAACAACAAGATGATTGTTAACATAAAAAAGTTTAATATTCTTATGAAATCATTTAATCATTACTAGAAAATAGTGATTGTATATGTGGGTTTTCAAGTGTATTCCGATGTCACTTTGTTTAAAATATTATTTGTCATTGGCACTCGAGTGTTAATGAGAACATGTACATATGTAAATAAGCAATAAAACTCAACTCCTCAATTTTTAACGAGATATATTATATTGATCACCAATCAAATTATACTAGATTAATCATTTAATATATATCAGTACAAGAGGCCCCTAGCAACTGAATCTCAATTCCCAATCAAGCAATCTACAAGCAAACTGTAGTCTGTTTATATGTCTTGTTCATGTATAAAATCCTCCAACTGAATATACACATATATATATATTTGCATAACCCAATAGTAGTGTGTATATATTTAGAATCATAGCCCATGTACCAAAACGTGATCAAGTGTACCAATTGATTCCAATAGAGCTTAGCATTGCTTGTTGATTCAATGAAGGAGCCTGTGGAAGTTGGCTGAGGATGGTGGCAATAGAGCCCGTTCCGTCGCAATTCTCTGCAAGAAATCTCTTTGTAGGAGGAGTATTCGGGCTAGCTTCGTCGTTCCAGTATAGAGATGGGAGCATCCGATTTGCAGTACTATTCATTGTAATATCTCTATTAATCATTTCCTCTGATAAGATGTGTTCATTTTGGAGAAATATGCCATAGTTTGAGGTCTTTAGTCCCTGGATCTTCTGTTGGCTAGCAGATGTCAACCCCATTAATGAAGGTGGTATCGATCCAATTATATCATTTATTTCTTCTCTTTCTTGCTCCATACTCCTATTTGTGTTGTTCTTCTTGTATATCCGACACAATACCCAATCATCAAGCTGGATTTAACATATTGAAACAACACTATATATATCAACAAGAGACCAAGAAAAAACTAAACTGAGGGTTCGTTTGACAAAGCTTTTGATAAAAGTTGAAGTTTGTAGACCAGTTGAAAGTATCCAACTTTTGCTAAAAAGCTTATTTTCAGCTAAATCAAACAGGTACATAGTGTATAACCTTAAAATTTTACATATTCATCCAAGTTAACTTGATTAAGGAAAAACAGGTACATAGTTATACGTACCCTTAAAGAGCCCTTTTTGTTGCCAACACCACAGCCATGAGGGTTTGTATTCTGTTTAATATTGTTGTCAGTAAGCCTATATTCATGCATGATCCAATTAGTTTTGATACCCTTTGGTGGCTTCCCTCCATAGAAGACCAGTGCCTTCTTAACCCCTATTTTCTGAGTCCCACCAGCCGTCAGCACAGGCTTATCCGTTCCTGTAGCCTTCCAATATCCAGATGTTGCCGCTCTATTTGGCCGAGCCCCATTTGGGTACTTCCTGTCCCTTGGACTGAAAAAGTACCATTCTTGTTCTCCAAACACGGCCTTGGCTGATCAATCGAGAACCATGCGAGCCATGTTAAGCTTTTAAACGAGATAGTTTAACTGTATATCACACGAGTTAGTATGTTACGTACCTGGGAGTTCCCATGGATCAAATTTGTAAAGATCAACATCAGCTATTATAGCAACCGGTAGAGGAGCTGATGCAGCCTTCTTCTTGAGATAGTGTACAACAAGTTCTTCATCTGTCGGGTGGAAGCGAAACCCTGGTGGCAGCTGCGGCTGCTGTGACCCCGTCGACGAATCGGTGCTCTCCATTTCTTTAATCAAGGTCAATAATCACTTATTTTGTGAACTTTTGGATTTTGGAAATTTATCAGAGAAGAAGAGCATTGTACGAAATAAAGAACTCAATATCAGCTGTATATTTGCTTAAAGCTGCATAGCTTAGCCCATCTTTTATATCGTATACCTACGGGACCATGGTATTATGTTAGCGTCACATAAATCTGGTACAAAATACAACCTATCATATCGTGCCACCTCAGCAAATTAAAATTTTGTCCCAGCAAAGTCGAGGGTGTTCACTTAATTTGCGAAGGAGGTGATTACTGATGTAATTAGGAATTGAGAACTGAAAATTAGTCCAATAATTAATCAACAGCGTTATTAAGATATGACACGTGGCAGAGAAGTGTGTGGGGGACCACATCGCATCACAAGGAGGAATAAGTGGGATCAAACTTTACGCTTTCAACAAATGTCATGCTTTTGTTATGCAAAGAGCATCAACTAAACTCACTTGAGTCTCCTTAATTACAGACTAATCTTTTCACTCTACAGTTTCATTTATCACTCAATTCCTTAATTAGTGCAAGTCAATTCTAGCTTTATCCTAACAAGAAAATAGGGGTATGGTTATACCATGATTAATACATGGTGGTTGAGATTTCAATGTTATGATTTACTATTAATAAAGTATTTATCTTTTCTTACTCTTTTTTGTTCAGTCGATAAATGTTAGATAAGTTGCTTCGAACTGCCTAGAAGTTAAAGTATAGTTCACCATTTTTGACGTATTTGACTGAGCTATCTCTTAAATTAATTTAAAATTTATTGAATTGTTATTTATATGTAACAAAAAAAAAGTTAAAGCATTACATACGCAGCATACTTCAAACCTAAAAAAGTCAAATCGTGTAATATTGGAAAGTCTAGATAGTCTTGTACTTCTAATTCAATCTAATATCTCATACTTGTAGTTTATGTATAGAAAAATAATACAACTTTTTTTTTTTTTTTGGGGTCTCGATTTTCTTTAATTTATGTTTTAACAAGTCTCACGCCAATGTCTTTTCAATTAAGGGATTAATGTTTCTTTGGCTCGAAAATTCTTCACAAATAGTGAGGCCATGATGGCTCCAATCCGCGGGGCGTGGCCAAAATCGCACGGGAACTATGCAACACATGGCGAGATGAGTGGGGTTGATGCCCATTGTTCTTCTAGATCAATTTTAATTGTCGCTCTTTTTTTTTTTTTTTTTTGAAGGACATATACAAACACACATATTAAGTATTAAATTTCATCTTAAAAAGTCCGTATTATTAATAGCAACACTTCAAATTCTTAGAGTGATGTATAATTTTACCTTTAATACACTCTGTAAGATGATTGCTTGTTTGACAACATAAATTTTAGAGATTGATTATTAATTTGAATTTAGAAATATCGAAATATTAGTCTAGAAATTTTATATTAAAAAGAATACACCGTTAAGTAGAATAGTTTAAATCATTAGATATTGGTCATATTGTTATCATTTTTAATTATATTAAATTCTAATATATTGTTAATATTAAACAGACCGAATATTCTCAATCAAAGTGAGATTAAACATAATGGAAACATTTTAATTTCACGTTGAACAATTGTGTCCGCATAAACTCTAATGTCTAGCTAGTTAGGTGACATAATATTGTATGGTTCAATTTGATTTGACGCAGTTTGTGTTAACTAGTCACAACTTTCATTATGAATTGATGTGGAATTGCTATGTGTTCACATCAACATTAAAACTTAGAAATATCATAATTGTACAAATATATACTAAGTTTAGTCATATCTACTTTACATTTTTATTTTTTAATCTAAAACCCAACAATTTTCAATCTTAAAAAATAGTTGAACCCCAACTTTGAAGGTCTTTACCATCCCTGTCTTAGAGTCTTAGTGGAAGATGTAAATTACAGGATGTGTCTTAGTAGAGTAGGGTTGAGAGCTTGTTTTTTAACTACGCCCACTGTTCTAAAAAGCACGCATAAGTTTCGCTTGGAGCCTAAACTTGAAGTTTGACATCTACGTCTAACCACACCTCACGCATCGTCATCGCTTTGCCCTTATCTCGCTATCGCCTAAGTTTTGCTTAGGTTCGAAAAACTTGAAACTCGACCTCGACGCCTAGCCACGCTTTACGCTTTTTAGAACCTTGACTACGCTTGCAAGAAGTTACATTAAGTATTTGATTGGTTTTACTTAAAAAATTGAGTCAATTTCAACAATTAAATTTAACTATATGTTTTATGGGACTCACAACTTTTATTAATTTTTCAACTACACGTTTATCAACTTTTATCAAAATTTACTAAAAATATGATAATTAACAAAACTAAACAGACACTGAAGACATCTTTTTATAATTTAATAATATCTAACTGAATATAATAAACTTAAATAATACTTTTAACTATAGTTTTCAGATATGATTCAATTAGTGACTCGATTGATGCACCAGATTATTGGGTCATTAGTTAAACTGGTAGATATACGGTTCATGAGTTATTGTTGGTTCAAAAATTCAAAATAAAAAATAATTAAGGTAGCTCAGCAGTATGTCAAGATGCTTTTCATCCTTGGGGGTAAGGAGATCAAATCACTTTGCCTTGATTTGAGCACCATCAAAACAAAGAATTTTTTTTTATAACAAACCAACCCAACTAGACCGAGCCAAATCGCCGATTCCTATAAAAATTGGAGGTTTGATTGGGTCTCTCTTGTAGCTCGGTGTAATAAATTCAACCGACCTGGACACCTATCTAGTTTATTGAGTTTTCGGGTCAACCGGCTAGGCCAAGCCAGGTTTTAAAACAATGTTTTCAACTATTTAAATTTTATTTAGATTGACACAACTTTTATGCTTCACTTAATTATGATACCATAATGCTAAAGATTACGGTGACTGTAGTTGTTATTAAGGGAAAATTGCACACTAAATAAATATAAAATAACTAACTAACATATAAGGGTTTGTATTACTTTTTTTAACAAAATTGATATTTTAATATGGAAATTCAAATCTTAATATAATATCAGAGTTCATGAACTTCAAACGAGCAATTCGACCCAATTAAGGGATTTGTGTTACTCTTCTTGAAATAACACATAATGCATGTAAACTTCCATACATTAAGCATTATGATGGAAATTATGTTATTTATGTTGGAGATTGGAAGAGTCCCTTTTTTTCATGCTGAAGGTGCACATATTGTTACCGATGAGAGAAAATTGGATTTAATAGACATATTGGTAGTTTCTGAGTTGATGAAAAATGAGAACTTCTAAAGTACTCCCGAAGTATAGAAGTCAGTACTCCATATTATTATTTAATTGACATGTGTATATTTGGGTCTCAATTAAATAGTAAGTCACATTTATTCAATATTCTTGTCAATTAATGACTGACAATGAGTACTAAGTACTCCATACTCCGAGAGTACTAAAAATAAAATCGTTGTTAAGAATTGAAATCAAAAGATGATAGTGCAAGGCACAAGAAAGTACAATTATATGCTTTGGATGAAAAGTATCAAGAGGCTTTTAATGCAATAAAGAATAGCGATCAATCTTCTTCTCTTTGGTATCAACAGCTTCGACATTCGAATTCGAAGATTTCATCTTTGTTGAAGAAAAATAAAGTCATTGATATTTCTCATTTGATAACTAAGTTTTTTCCAATTGTATGTGTTAGTTGTCAAATGGGGCAAAATTGTACATTGTGATCTTAACCACGCATCAAAATTTTCGTTTCTATGTTATTTTTGTCAAATGTTACTCACAATTTAATAAGTTGCTTTATCCTTTAAAACGAAAAGCTGATTTTTATGAATGATTCAATAAATTTCAGAAATTAGTAGAACACTAGTTCGACATAAGAATTAAAGTGTTCCAATGTTATAGGGGCGGAGAATTTAGTTCTACTTTATTTTTTAAGCATGTTCAGAAGAATTGAATAGAGCTGAATGTTTCACGTATAAAAACTCTTGAACATAATAGAGTATAGCGAAAATACATCCATATCGTTGAAACTCGATTAACCATGCTATTTTATGCAAATTTGTTATTGTCTATGGGTTGAAGTTTTTCTTATATTCGTGCATTTCATAATAAGGGTCCGTCTGAAATCACTTAAATTTTTTCTAAAAAGTTGGAGTTAAAGTTAACAATTAATTTTAACTACGGCCCCCGGCCATGCAGGGCCCAATTTTGGCGCCCCCCCCCCTCCCCTCCCTTTTTGTGTTTTTTTTTTTAAATAAAGATCAAGCTATTTAAATGTGAAATAAGTCTAAATAGAAAATAAATTCAAATCTAACATACATTATCCATCTTAATCTAGTTATTAAATTGTAGACCGTGTAATTTTCTCTTTAAACCTCATTTTAGACATTTTTATCTTGAATAAAAACGCTATTCCAAATTGTTAGGATTTGAAAAATAAATAAAATGACAAAGAATAAAAAAACACAAGGATTTATATAGTCCTATAAAAAATGATGATTTTTGTTTACAATAGATTAGTCCTATATATAATAACACAATGAAAGTTTTTTAATTATAATGAAACTCTAAAGCAAAATTTTGAAAAACATCTTTACTTAAGAAAATACAAATACCGTATACATTTCTAATTATAATGAAACTCTAAGGTCGATCTGCGTTCAACTCTGCGTAGCGCAACATATTAGGCTCCACATCTTAACACAAATTTCAATCATTTTTTAATTTTCTCTCAAAAATTTATAATTTAAAAACATCTTAATATATTAAAGGCCCCATTTTAATTTTCGCCTAAGGCCCCCTAGATCTCAGGGTCGGCCCTGATTTTAACCACATATTTCATGGATCCACAAATTTTTTACAATTTTTCAACGACTTTTTTGCACAAATGGTCCTTATCTTTTGCACTTACTGCGGGTTGAGGACATATCTTTTCAATTTTGGCAGTATAACCCCTATTTCAAACTTTATTGGCGACAATGCTCATTTCCGTTAGTTTCCGTTCAATTCTTCCGTTAAATGAGCGCGTGTAGTGCAAATTTCACTCTGGAACAATTTTGGACATAAAAAATAAAGGAAAAATTGCAGCAAAAGTCCAAAATCTTTCAAAAAGTGTCGAAAAGTCCCAAAACCTTCTAATCTTGACACATATTACCCAAAATTTTTGACAATTTTACCCCTAACTTAAATAAATTAAAAATTAACTCCTAAACATTTTCAAAAGTACAAATAAGTCATAAATATATATATATTTTTTTACAGATTTACACTTAAAATAATAAAAAATGTGTCATCAATTCCCAAACATTGTTGTTAACAGGGTGTGCAATGTGGTCGGCAAGGTTCTCTAAGGGGGCCCTTTTCAGTGACAATGGCCTGAATGAAGAATCCAAACATGGAGAACATTGTCAACCTACCATTCTTGATTTTTTTCACCTTAAGATCTATGAAAGCCTCGGGATCATCTGCAAGACCTAATGGGTCGAAGCTTCCACCGGGGTAAAGTGGGTCTACCACCTCCCCTAGTGGCCCTCCGGCAACACGGTAGCCCTTAACAGCTCCCATCAAGATGACTTGGCAAGCCCAGATGGCCAAGATGCTCTGGGCATGGATCAAGCTTGGGTAGCCCAAGTAGTCAAGCCCACATTCGCTAAATATCTAAGATCTGGCCTTGAAACAAACAACCTCACCAAATTTGACACCATTGCTAGCCAAGAGCTCGGGGAAGACACACCCAAGAGCTCCAAGCATGGCCCACCTACAGTGGATCACCTCGAGCTCATGGTTCTTGGCAAAGGTTTCTTTTTTGTTCGGATAGCCATGATTCTGTTCGGATTTACAGAAAAATGATCCTTTTTGTTTTTTGTTTTTTTAAAAATTATTTTGAAAAATAAAATACAATAAATTGTTTTGTACTTATTAAATTGGTCAAATTTTGATCATGTGTATAATTTTTTTGTTAATTGGATAAAATCTATAGAGATTTTAAATGTCATTTCGGTGAACAAAATTAAAAGTTTTGGGACTTGATCACTTGATGATACATTTTTTATTATTTTAAGTGTAAATTTGTAAAAAAATAAAAATAAAAAGATTTAGGACTTATTTGTATTTTTGAAAATGTTTAGGGTTTAATTTTTAGTTTATTTAAGTTATGGGTAAAATTGTCAAAAAGGTTTGGGTCATATGTGTTAGGATTAGAAGGTTTGGGGATTTTCAACATTTTTTGAAAAATTTTGGACTTTTGCTGCAAAATTTCCTTTATTTTTTATGTTCAAATTTGTTCTAGTGTCAAATTTGCACTACACGTGCTCATTTAACGGAGAAAATGAACGGAAATTAACGGAAAAGACCATTGTCGTCAATAAAGTTTGAAATAGGAGTTACACTGTCAAAAATGAAAAGATATGTTTTCAACCCACAGTAAATACAAAATATAGGGACCATTTGTACAAAACATTCATTTTTCAACCATACATTTTATCAACTTTTTTTTGTTTAAAAAAAAAATTAATTTTATTCAAAATCAAACAAACATTGGATTCCATGTAAACCGTAAAAAATGAAAGTCCATAATTCAAGCTTTACAAAAGGCATCCTGACTACAATGGCTTGCAGGTGTTAGGACTGTCAATGTTTTTCATCATTGCAGTATCAAAGTGGATCAAAATTCAACAAGAAAACATACTCGTGCGTGTTTCTCGGATATAGCCCGATTCACAAGGGTTACGAGCATGGATGGATTTACAACATGGTGAGATTCCGCGTCCGTCCGTGCTGGAATTTCACAAAAAAATAGTATTGGGTTTCATCAATTTTTTTTTCTTCTTCCTGTGTGCAAATGGCGTCTGCGTGTATGTATATGTACATGTATATATAAAAGTTATAGACAAAGGTTGAAGTTAAGAGAGAGAGAGAGAGAGAGAGAGAGAAAATGTTTATTTTAAATTCAAAATTTCATTTGTGGTTCTGAACTTTGAAAAATTAAAAAATAAGGCAATTGAATAAATAAATCTCTAAGTAAGGATTTATTATTTTTCTTTAATATAATAATTACATAATTTGGAAAGGTGGGTCAAAATTAAAGAATATAGAAAGCATTTATCAGAGCTTTTGCTCTTTTTTTTTTTTTTTTAATATATTTGTCATAGATTTGATTTTATATTAAGTTTTTTCTTACGTGGTATTGGAGGCGAATCAAGTTTGTGGTTGAGACTTCTATCTCTAACATGTTGAAGTTATTCCCATTTTGCAGTTGGATCTAAACGTACTGTTCACAAGTATTTTGGGTGCAACATTTGAAAACGGTGCAGTTTTCAAACAATACAACTAGATGGAGGCATCAACAACTGAGCATTATTTTCACAAGCATCGGTCGTTGACTGGTCATATTTTCACATTATTTTTTCATAAGTATCAGTTATTGACTGGTCAACGTTCACCCTAGCTGAACTTCAACCCTAGATCCACCACTGGTTACGAGAGTCTAGAACCTCATTAAAGTCGAGTCCAACATTAATTATTTCTAACATACAATAAAATAATTACAAAAAATACTTGTAAACTAGTAAATTTCACAAACTTTTTAGAATAAAAAAAAAATCGAATTCATAAATCAAGGATGCATTTGATGAACTAAATTGTTAACATATAAGAACATATTCGTTTAACAAAAATTAGAAAGCATCCACGATCGAGAATCGAACATAAATTCAACTCTTTCACATTGGAATAAGGCGGCCATAAGCAACGAGCAGTCGCGGTCGAAGCTTGGCTACAACAAAGCTCTTACCAAGCGCGAAATAATTGTCTTCCGCTATTAGCTGTGTGACTATGACTTTCTTCTTGGGAAAAGCAGTGGGAATTCCATTTCGATCCAATTATCCGAAGTCAGTTTTTGAGCTGGTTTTTTGGTAGTTTAACGGACGGTTGCCCCTCCAACAAGAAAATGTATAAATATGAAAACTTATTTGCCATTTGGATCGAAGAAACTGAGATTTTAGTAGTATGCGTCATCTCTTCTTAGTTTTGAGTTTTCGGAACCATTCTGTTTTGGTACCCACCAACCCAAATTTTAAGAATTTAATTTATTTAATTTTACTCTTTATTAATTTTATTATAAAAAAATTTAATTAGGGATTTATTATAACCCGTCAGTGTGATATTCCGAATCCTCATTACTAATGGAATCCAAATGATCTCTGGATTGATCAAAAAATCCTTTCAATCCTTTCAGTTGGCTAGAGTCCGTTACTTGAACGAAACTAAATCTTGTGAAATCATATTGAATATTTGACGATACATTCCGTACCTTTTTAAAAAATCGATCCTTGTTCACCAACCATACATTGTCTAACCAAATTAAATTCTATCTCGATACGTTCCTCAAAAAAAAAAAAAAAAAAAAATTATTTAACTATATGAGTTAGACAAATCAAATTGATGTCAAATAAAATTTTAATTAAATTGAAATCTAAAAATAAAAACAAAATAAGAATATTAAATCATATATTAAAAGTCGTCTTTGGCTTATTAGTTTAAACACTTCATTTAACGGTTTTTTGATCCAATTATGAAGTTTGCCATCAATACTTTGAAAGGTATTAAAACCTACACTGACGAGTGTAGAAATATATCCCAAAAATAAGTCAAAAAAGGTGACGTCAAAATGAGAATTAAAAGTGAAAAATCATATTATTAAATCATTTTTTAGCAGCTGTGTTTAGCTTGTTATTTTTGAGTTTGCCGTTTAACAATTTTTTAATTCGAAAAATACGTTACAAAGTTTGCTATGAATACTTTGAATTTTAAAATGGTACCAACAACCTTTTTCGACGAGTGAAGAAATATAGCCCAAAAATAAAACTGAAATAGGTGACATCAAAATAAGAATTATAAGATAAAAAATATGATTATTAAAATTATTTTGAACAACCTTCTTTTGCTCTTCTTTTGAACTCGTCGTTTGACTTTTTCAATTTGAAAGATGTATTACGCCAACGAAATATTTTGATCCCCCAAGAATAATTATTGGCTTCACAACCAGTCGTCTCTGTCATACTAAAAGTCTTCATTTGCTTTGGTTGCAAGGGTGGATCCTAGGGGGGATTCTCCTTTACTGAAGTCCCATTGAACAAAAAAATATCTTTTTTCGCATAGGATTTTTTTTTTGAAAATATAAATTTTTATGTAGAAATTTTATTTTTTCATATTTTAGTTCGATCAAAATTTTTTTTAGCATCTTTGTAGCTCCGCCCCTGGTTGGCGAAGGTCTCGACGACAATTGGGTTGTCATTAGTGGTTTGTGGTGAGAGAAGTCCCATGATTTTGGGCCTTGAGAGGTGGGTGGGACTTGGGAGTGGAAGTGAGTTATTGGAAAAGATAAAGTTATTTTCCTATTTTTTTTTCTTTTATATGTCTTGTGTTTTATTTATTTATTAAAGTTAATAGTATTGTAGTCTTTTTTGTCAAAATATTAACTTTTTAATAGTAGAGTGCTGGAGACGAAAATGACAATTTTTGCAAGAGAAGATTGAAATAAAGGCAAGAATGATTGGATTGAAACAATAGAGACCATTTTCACAGTTCATGCAAACAATAGGGGGTATTTCGTAAATTAGCCAAAAGGTTATAAATAAGGGTAAATAGCACTAGGGGTCTCGAACCTTTGAACTTTGTGAATATGGGGTCTTGAACCTTCAATATCTAGTACCCCGGGTCCTTAACTTTTAAAAAACTCGCGAGCACAATTCTTGTGTTAAAAAAATCATTAGTTTGACCGTTAAATGGTCAAATTTTTATTAAAATGACTAGTCTACCCTTTTTGAATTAAAAGGAAAAAAATAAAATAAAATTGCAATCAACCATCTCCCCTATTTTTTCTTCACCAATCAATGCCCAAAGACAATGACTCTTGCATATTATTGAAACTAGCATCAAATATTATCAATTTCTATAGTATTCATATCCCTGAAGCCAAACGACGAGTTAGATTATCATTCATCAAAATCAATTCATTCAAAGTTTTACTCATTTCTCCAATGCTGCCTGGAATGCAACCACCAAGATTATTGTTTGTCATTATCAAAACAGAAATTGGAGAATTTCCAGGATTTTCTGGAATTCCAAATCGAATATGTTATTGTTTACGAAAAAACTCCTTACTACATCTTCTACTCCAACCACTCTGGGGAGGGAGTAGAGTTTGCGTACGGTTGTCATTATCGGAAGTGGTCGAAAAACGTTTTGAAAAACATGAAATACTTTGGCAAGTCCTTGTTTCTTCTTGGTTGAAGGTTCAACCAAAGACAATGACAGCGTTGGTGGAAACAAAACCCACTATCCAATTACTCTATCTAATTACTTTTTACAAGTATAAACTATTACCAACCGATTTTGATAGAGCTCCCACGTCAGCAAAGGTCCAATGGGAGCCCCATAAAAGCCCAACGAGAACCCCATAAAGGCCCAATGGGAGTCCCATAAAGGCTCAGCGAGGGTCTCGCAAACTCTAAAAGGGCCTCGGAGGCCCATCAGACATCTTAGCATTCTCGAACCATAATATCGCAGGGCCCAGAGAGGGCCTTGACATTCACGGCCGACCCATAAGATCTCGCCGGGCCTCGTATTTACCGCATTTAGTAGGTAGCATGATATTCTGAAATGACCAGAGAGTTAATTGAAGACAGATTGTGTTGGATTGTTACACGGATCCTCACAAAGAAACTAAATCGTAATCTCCTAGAAATTAGGCAACGTGATCAACTTAAATAAGAAAGATAATCTTAGAGATTGTTTTGACAATGGATGATCCCTATCCCGCAAGGAAGTAGGATCCAATTGGGTATCTGATTGATTTGTTTTCAAAATCAATTAGGACTCTTGCGCTATAAATACAACGTCTCCGGTTGTTCCAAGGTACGTTTTTCCTGCACTTAGAATTTCACCATAAACTCTGCTCAAATCTCTGCTTGCTTGTCCTTCTCACACCCAATTACTTTCACCCCACGTGTATTATTCTTATACCGACCGTTGACTTGATCGTCGGAGTACCAACGATCATCAGACCCTTTTCTTCCGAAGATCTTGGTACTTAACGATTGTCCGAGTGTGCATGTAACATACAATTTGGTAGAGGAGTGACTGGAGATCTGTTGACACGTGGACGTTGCAGGTTCCAACATCAACATAAACAAAACCAACTTTTTAATTCCTCCAATTCACCAATCCCAAAACCCAGTTTTAGAATGAAGATTACACCATTCAGCACAAAAATACGATGGTCACTGCAAAACTTTGCTTGCTAATCATAAATAACAAACATATGGAAATAATTTATGTGCTTGTATAATAAATAAATACACCGTAAATAAAGATAATTACTAGTCCGAAAGTAGATTTTTCTCTGCAAAATAAAGATTATATTTATACCGCTGCGGCAAAAGTTGGTGGTTGTTATGGTTTTGCCAGTGGGTAATGGTTTCCGGTAGGTGGTAGTTGGTGGCGGTATTTTGGAGAAGGGGAAGTGGTAGAATGGATTATAATTTTGTATTTTGTTGGTTTGGGGTTGGATAAAAAAAAAAGGGGAGGAGGTTGATTGCGATTTTATCTTCTTCTTTTTTTTCTTTGTTTATTATTTTAATTCGAAAAAGGTAGATTAGTCATTTTAATAAAATTTTAACCATTTAACGGTCAAACTAATGATTTTTTTAATAGAATGGCTGTGCTCGCGAGTTTTTTAAAGATTAAAGACCCGGAGTGCTAGACATTGAAAGTTTATGACTATATCGTTATAAAATCCAAAGGTTCAGGACTTTCAGTGCTATTTATTTATAAATAACTAGGGGAAAAGGAAATTGACGTGGAAAAAAAATAAATTTTAAACGACTAAAATACCCTTATTTAGGGTTTCGTAAACCCTCATATAAATATCAAACTAGTAGCCTCTCTCAGACTTACAATAGCGTCATCCCTTTCATCCAGAGAATTCGGCGGCACCTAAACGCATTGGCAGACACAGTAATTCCGTGAAGATTTTCGGCCAACATGAGGGCTAAGGTTAGCACAACTTCATTGATTTAGTTGAATTCAATTGTATTTTTCTAAATCTGATTCCGTCTTGATTCGTATTTTCATTTGATATTTACTTGTTTCACGATCTCTTCATCTTATATGGATGACGGTTATGAGTTTTCTGTTATGAAATGTTGTGTTTTTATTACCTATGTTCTTTTATATGGCGATATTTCTTTATGCGTTCGTACTCCTGGGTTTTTATGGGAACGTGTTTGAAGCTTTTGACTTGAATAGCCTGTAACATCACGTCATGAGCTACTGTATGTTCCAAGGAAAATATGTTTTGAATTATATTAAAATGTTGGATGCACAAATCAACAGATGTTACTTTCTAAACTGTGATAACATTGCATTTACCTATAAAAAAAATGAGAAAAGGAAAAGGGGATTAGGGTTTCACTTGAATTCGAAGTCAGAATGTTTAGTTCCAGAGGCCCTAAAAAATTATTCAAGTATGATTGTTATGTGTATTGTAACTTTTGGCTTAAAAAGTACTAAATTCCGCTGTGAGGAAGGAAGGGAGTATGCGATGACGATGCACAATACTGTGTCCTTTAGGTTTAGGGCATGTTTGGCTTGACTACTTCTTAAGGAAGAAGCCAAACCAAACATGCTGTTAATCTTATGTGGTTATTAAGTTACACTGTCATGTATTCTACAGTGGAAGAAGAAGCGTATGAGGAGGTTGAAGAGGAAGCGCCGAAAGATGAGACAGAGATCCAAGTAGAGGGATGGGCTCGTTACTCGGTTGGCTTCTTTGGCATGAATCGGCCTTTTCTTCACTGGCCATCTGGTATTTTGGATGAATGGAAATGAAAGAGGAAGCTCTGTAGAAGGGAGCTGTACTGAATGTTCTAGACTCTATTTATGTATGACGTTTGAGAATGTTCTAGACTATATTTATGTCTTACTTTTGAGAAAATTTAGTATGGTTTTCAGTAGTTTTCTATTTACTTTTGCATCATGGTTTCGAATCTAAACAGAATATGAGAATTGTTTTGAACCTATTCTATCCAATAACAATTTCTGTTTTAAGTTATTCTTCATCATATTTTTTTTAAAATATTTGCTGGATTTTATTTCAGTTCTAGAACTCTGCATGTATGTTGTGCTTGCATAGTTGCAATACATACTTTTAGAAGTTTTGAAGTCTATTTTGATCATCGTTTTTCATAGGAACCATGTAGTTAGCTAGATTCACTCAACTCTTAAATATGTTTTTTGCTGGAGAGCCCTTTACAAACAAATGTGGAAGAATTGGTTGCACATGGGTTGCAAACTTGCAATGATAGAATTTCGAATTTGAAGAAGCTTACTCGTTGTTGTCAAGATAGAGTACCTCGTCCCACGTTACATAAATATATGAACTGATTATCAATGGATAAACTGTATAAATTGAACTTGTCCGAATTTTATTTTTAAGTTTTATTTTGACGAGTAAGGAAATGGGACGAAAAATGATTCAATGAAGGATTATTGTTCTCTGCACCGCTTCTTGAAGATTTTTCATTTGAATAATGTTATTTATAGAGCTACTACTTTAGTCTTTAGGCAATGGACCTAACTGATTTTTGACGTTGAAATAAAATTTCTTATTTTTCTCTCGAATAGTTTGTTTCCTTTTGTTTTCAAAAGACAATTGGTATCTTGTTTTGATCTGAGGAGCCTCCTTTAAATTTGGTACAACGGTGTTAACATAACTCCTTCTCTTTCAGGCCTGATTAAACAATGGAACAGCATAATTGAGTCTATTAACATATACACCGAAGCTGAGTATCTAAATAGTAGTATAATATTATCACGATCGTATGAAATTTTTTCCACTACAAAAGAAAAAGTATATAATATTATCAACCATATTCGATCATCCCACCCATCCATTAATCTAAATCTGTTCACCTCCTCAATCCGTCTCTCTCAATCGATCTCTTTTCATCGATTATCTCCTAAATTTGTTCATTGTGTCAATCATCATCATACGGTCGGATTTCACTGCAATGAACCGGTATACTAATTCTTATAAAAACTAGTATAATTTTAATAAAGCTAAGTAGGGAATATGTATATACTTTGAGCAGTGATTTATTTAAATTTTGGACAAGCGTCTTCCTCAAGTGGATATAAACCATGAAAGACTTTCAAAAAAAAAAAAAAAAAACCACGAAAGCGTGGCGTGTTTAATTTTGATTAAAATTAGATTTTTTAGAAAAGTTGATGAGAGTTGATGAAATGTGTGGTTGAAAAGTTGCAAAAAATTGTGGTTGCATGAAATGTGTGGTTAAAATTAATTGTTGACTTTGATTTCAGTTTTTTAGCAAAATTTTAATTGTAAATAAACGAATCCAACTATAACAAAAAATTTAATCATCGACCGTATAGAGATTTTTTCCACCTAAGAGTATAAAAAAGTAGTATGTATATCAATACGTCTTTATCTTCTCAAACCAAAACTCACATCTCTCTCACAATTTCTCTATTTCTCCATATTCTTCAAAATTAAATTCCCCTCAAACAAAATTCTCCTTCTCAACCTTTTAATCCATTAAAATCTTCTGCAGTCGTTCCCACCTTAAAGAAAAGATAATAGTAGTAAAACGCTACTTTTCACTTTCCTCGTTATAAGGCGGCTATTTTGCAAATATTTTGTCGGACAAACCTTATAAAGGAAGGAGCTCAACTGCAGTGAACATAACCATACCGACTCAGTTACAGTTGTGCATATTAAATAGAAGAAAAATCAATGAGATCATCTTCTTCAAAGCATGGTGCAGCAGAGAACAACCGTGGCGTCACCGGCCACATGCTCACCCTCCATCAACGCCTTTACCATGCTTTCAACCTTGGATTCAGGTTTTACATTTTTCATCATTTTTCCGTCAATTGCATTTTTACGCAAAAACTCGAATAAATATATTACTGAATTGTGCGCGCGTGCTTGTTATTAATTTCTATGCGTATTTTTCTGTCTACAAATGTAATTTGCCTTTTTAAGCTGCGGATTATTGATTTGGATTTTTTGTTGAGTTATGGTTGGCTTTAATTGTTATTTGATCTTGAGGATTATTTAAAGTTATTTGAGTTTAATTGAATTTTGAATCTGAACTTTATAATTCTTCTTCGGTTGCTATTTAACGGTTCACTGTATGAAAGAGTTACTTTAATTTCTTCCCTTACTCCCTTTCCTTTTTCGGGTGGGGGGATTTGGGTTGACATACGTGCGTGCTTTCTCTATAATCAAGAGATTGGGTTGGGCTAACTGATCTTCATTTTGCGATGGATTAAACAGAAAAATTGCTTGATATGTAGATGCATATATATCTATCTACAGATGCATGTAGAATGGCTAGACGAATTACTGTATATTGTGACTAAGCCACTAAGGTTAGTAGGTCACCATGATGCTAGAGTGCGCATTTTATGGATTTCCATTTTACTGGGTGCAATTTTGACTGCCTCAGTGCAATTTGATTTCATTACTTTATTTTTTTTCCATCATACTTGAACGGACCTTTCATTCATTTGCTTCTTGTACTTGCAGAAGCTGTAATAACAGAAGGAAGTGGAATTGCAGTGACATTGAAATACAAAGACTAGTGATTCGTTCAATTGATGCATTTCTTGATTGTATTTCCACTGAGATATCTCAACACCCCCTTGTAAAGGTAAACATTTCATTTCATGTCTAAGAAAGTTGCAAAGAACAACGCATAATTGTATTACGTTTATATTCCACTTTACTTTTCAGACGTTTCGTATTCTTTTTCCTCTCTGTTTCATTGCCTAATGTCTATAACTTCTTATAACCTGTAGGAGAATGTTGAGAAACATGTTCTGAGCTTTTAAGTTTAGTCACATATTCTATGCATATTCAAAAGGGAACCAACATTCTTGCCGGTAAGAAAAATATAATGCAGTAACATGTTCTGAGCTTTTAAGTTTAGTCACATATTCTATGCATATTCAAAAGGGAACCAACATTCTTGCCGGTAAGAAAAATGTAATACAAGATAATACGAGGCTATGGGTCGACTCTATTGCATACAGTCTTCACTTTGTGCATTGGAAAGATTGGTTTAATGGTGATATGAGTTAAGGGTTGAATTCCATTACAAAGTACATAAAATTGACTATAAAATGGATAAAGATCATTCTTCTGTTTGAGAACTTCCTATCACTGAGTTGCCGTTTGGCAACGTGCAAATCAATTAAGACGTGATCACCCTTGACGGGTGGAGGCCCTGAGTTTCACCCATTTTATCATTTTATGCGCATTCAGATTTTCACTAGTTCAGCTACACTTGCCATGCACAGCATCAGATTTAATTCACTCCTGACTTGTATTAGTGTTTTTCCACATAGCACAACATTACAACATTATCAAGCTTGTAGACATGTAAGATGGTAATTTGTGGAAACATTACCACAGTGGTAACTCAAGGCATCGGATTAAATTGGTTTGAAGCATGGTACCAGTTAATAATTCTTGACATTAATTCTCCTTTCTATTCCTATTTCAGGATTCAGTGGAAGACATGGTTGGTGCATTAGAAAGTATTCTAGAATTCAAAAGTGAATCCACAATGGGAGTGGCCTCGAGTGTGGCTGTAAAGATGGTCAATAGTTTACCCAGCTTAATGCTGCAATCTCATGTTCTGGATCTTTTGCATCCTTTAGCATCTTTATTATCTACCCGGGAATTGCAAGTTGCTATTTCATGCGCCAGTGCCTTGAATACTGTCCTATCAAATATTAGCACTAAGATAGAGAGAGAAGTGTGGCAGATTTTGAAGGAAACAAAAGCAGTTGGTTGTCTTGTCCATAATGTAAAAGAATTTTCAGTTGGCAATAAGCCTATCGAGTACTTAAAAGAGATGGCTTCTCTCTTGAGTAAAATTTTGTGGCGGTGGCCGCAATCTAGGTTCTGTGTTTGGACTGATGCTAAATTGTTAAATGTTTTAGATACCCTCCAACTTGAGCGTGAAAATTCCACGAAAGTTGCTGTCTTGCAGTTGTATTCTACTTTAGGTATTGATACTATCTATATTAGATTTCATGCTATTTACTGCTAATCTCATATAGCTAGCTTATATCGTGGGCTTACAACTGTCTGTCTTGTTTTTGCTTGCCAGCACTATGTGGTTACGGGGCAGAGAAGCTTCTAGAAAATGGAGAAGCTCTTCTAAGAATGATGGTTGACTGCATGGACTGTGCAAATAATCATTCAATTCGGATGGAGGGATTTAGACTTGCTCAATGTTTAGCGGTAGCAATTCTTATACCCTTATCTTGTGAACTGATTGTTATACTACCTGTCTAAATTATTCTCCATTGCTGTTTTCTCAGATAAACAAAAGAGGGTGTTTAAAAATGATTAAAATATGCGGTGAGCCCCTTGTCAAAGCTATAATTAGTGGAATGAGAGATTGTAATTCGCATTCTGAAAAGCTTGCTAAAAACCAAATGTCTATTGTGGAGGAGGCATGCCGTTTGGCTTTAATCACTCGTTGGGCAGGGGACCATCACATATACTTTTGGAAAGCTGGAGTTGATAGAGTCCTTCTCGATCTTCTTCTAGGCAATTATGACAAGATCCACCAATTACAGCAAAAGTTATCTGTGAAGGAACAGATAGTTTTAGTTCGAGAGGGTCTCAACACAAATTTCTATCTCTCTCTTAGACCATATGCCTGGGATATTCTTGGATGGATTGCAACAAACTGTGCCGAAGATTTCAACTATGGGGCGCTAGGAAATGAATATCATCTCAAATTCCTTATCATGTGTGCGTGGTAATAATTTGCCACTATCATTTCTTTCATTGCCTAGTTCTGTTTCATTTTTCTTTCAATATAATTTTACTATTTTTGTTTGCTTCAATTTTGTATGATATGTGCTAGTAGATACAAAAACTATTTTCTATCCCTGTACATGTATCCATAACTTTAAATTCATCTTATAGTGCTTGGTTTCGTGTCAGCTTAGCCTTTGTGGACTCAATTCTTATGGCACGCCAGATTTCTCAAAGTAGTCCCACAAATACGGCTGTGAGTGAATCAGCATCTAGAGCAGTCCTTATGATGGTTTACTCTCCCTGCAAGTATATTGCATCCGAGGCTAGGTTCCTACTGTTGGAAATACTGAAGTCAAATGGCAAGGATTATACTGAATATTTACTAGAGACTTTAAATGCTAGAACTTCTGGAAACGAGTTCGGGATTCCAGGTAATCTTCAAATTGTCATATGCTTGATGAGTTTAGCATGTTATTCCAGTCTTCCAAAGTATCGGAAACTCATAATTAAACGTCAAGGGATTGAAACTCTGTTGACCTTCATAAGCTGGTGGTTAAGCAATCCTGTTCGCATAAAAAGATCAAATGTAGCATCACATTTGCGTAATTCTTTCAGTGAGAGGAGTTGTTGCTGCTCAGCCACAGAAGACTGGGAAGGGGAGGACATGTTTTTGCTTTTTAGTCTGTGGAGCCTAGCTGAGTTGCTACATCATTCGGATCCCATAAAAAATCATCTGCTTGACAATCAGACAAACTTTAATGAAGCTCAATTAGTTAGTGAACTCCAAAAGATCTGTAGATACTGTAGTAACGCTGGACCAAGATGGTATGCTGTTTATATTCTTTGCGTTTTTGGACACTATGGTTTCCCAAGTAGAATGGGAGACAGAATTGGGAAAGCACTTACTGAGAATGAATATACTGATTTGGAGCTCAATCTTGTAAACGGGGAATCCATATATGTTCATGGAGTTCTTCTTATGGTTAGATGTCCATCACTGCTTCCTCCTGGAGAACTGCTTGTTAAAGAGAAAGCATCAAGTGGGTCTTCTGTAAAGCAGGATGCAGAGAACAGGGTGATAACAGCAGTTCGTCTTTCTGCTCATGTGGATCACCAGTCAATGTTGAAGTTGTTAGAATATGTTTACTTTGGATATATACAAGCCAGTGAAGACCTTGTGAAAAAGTTGAAGCTTTTTGCTAAGCATTGTGGATTACATCACCTGTTGCAAATGCTTTGTAGAAGACATCCAAAATGGGGCACCCTTATGCCTAGCTTTGATCTTACTCTAGCACTCAGGCCAGGCGGACATCATTTTTCGTATGAACCTATTTCCCGACAGTTTAGGCATTTGTACCTTGGATTAATATTTACTCTTCTGTTTGATCCCACTTGGGTATTTGGGAAGAGTTCCATAATGAGCTATGCTTTGAAGATCGTACTAGATTTGTTATACAATACTAGAGCTGTCCACAGCTGACGGTCTTGCTGAGCAGCATCATTTGATCTGGCCAGAGAACAAAGTATTACATATCAATTTTATAGTTAATCAAATTGCTTTGTTGTTTATTTACATATTATGGTTCTTTGATGACAGACCATGCACAATCTATTGGGTGGGGGGTTATAAGGTTTCCAACACAACAGGGTTGGGAATAGTAGCCTTCAATTATTGACTTGTAGACGAGGAGTGTTGATTTATTTGGATTCTGTAACTGTTCACGCTTTTAGAGTGGTGTATATATATATAAAGAGTGAGCATGTTTGATCTTTTATGTTGGTTTTTTTGGTCTAAATTTCATTTCCCCCCATCCTTTTTCTGGTTTCAGGGACATTCTCTTGGAATCTAATACAAGACAGCTAGAAAATTGGATGTGTGACAGTTGCTCCGCATCAGTTCCTCACCTACATGTTCACAAAGTTATATTGGAATCAAGTTGTGATTATCTCCAGGCCTTGTTTCGTTCAGGGATGCAAGAAAGGTATTTACAAATGGGTTGTGATATGCTAGGATATGGTTTGGTACTATCTTAGATATATAATCTGCACCTCTTTGCTTGACCATCAAGGCGCCTGTACTAAAAGTTGGTTAGTCCTTATACAACTGATTCCACAATTCATATCCATATCAGTTTTTATATTTTCCGAAGTACATCCAAACACAGTCCACGTTATAATAATAAGTTACATTTAAAGAGTGATTAAGCAATTTAATTCTCTATAGTTCTTTCTGTTTTTCCCCAGTTTGGATGCTAGTTGGATTTTGTTAACTTATGAGGAGCTGAGATGTGCCACTTTTCATCTTATTATTCTCACTTCACTATTTATTGCATTTGCAAACAAAAAAATGTAAAATATTGTATTTTTGGGCTCAACATAGGAGCTACTTTACTTAGAGAACACTGACCTTTGGTCATATATATAGATGGCGAAAAATCTCCCTGGGATCTTTTGTAAAGATTCAGTCATAGACTTGTGCTGATTGCATCATAAGAAACACTCAAATAGCATGACCATAGGGGAAACCAACTTCAGTTTTCTTATACAGAGTGTTAGGCTTAATACATTTTCTTTGTCTACACCTTTTTCCATCGAGTCCCCAGAAAGGCATTGTGAGCTCTAGAGTCTGAACTCTTGCCACAATACAGCTCTGAGCACATATTGTCATTAATTGCAGTATGTCGCCCTTCGTTTCCAATGACTGGTGATGATAATTGCAATTGTACATTATTTTGTACTTCTTGTCTGTGTTCATATGTTCTCCCATCCTTTTGGCTTACTGTGAATTCGACTATGGTTTGACTATTAAATTTGTTAGAGACAAAAATCTAGTTTCTAGGTTGTGAAACTTTACCCTTTCTTTTCATTCCAGCTGAAATGTTGAATTTCTTGTTGCAGCCATTTACAAACAATAAAGGTTCCCGTAAGTTGGGAGTCACTTGTTAAACTTGTTACCTGGTTCTATTCCGATCAGTTGCCTGAGCCCAGTTTTGGCTGTCTATGGGATAATTTGGATGCAGACGAAAAATTACTTGAAGTGCAGTTATACATAGAGCTCTGTTGGCTTGCTGAATTTTGGTTCATTGAGGACCTACGTGAAGAATGTTACAGGGTTTCTGTATCTTATTGCTTGGATTCTTCTAGATACTTGTCTGTGAAAATAATCCAGACTGCAGCTATTTTTACCCAGTGGAAGTTGGCTGAAGTAGCAGCAAATCATATGGCCCCCTTATACCATAGTCTTCGCAATTCGGGTGAGCTTGATGCACTGGATGACAATCTCATTGAAATGGTTCGTTCTGCCTCAGTTCGACTTTCTCAGGAGGAAAGTCGTCTGCCTAGTTGATTCGACTTTTTTTTCTCGAAGCTAGCAGATTATGGATTAGTTTTTCTCCGACATTCTCTGGGCGCTGGGAAATTGGCTGAAGCTACACAATGAAATACATGGATAGGTTAGTGAATTTTAGAAATTGGTCACTTGTACTTTCAGGCGTTCAAAGAAAAGAACTACGCTGGTTTAGCGTTGTGGTACATGGATAGAGCACGCTGGTTGGTATCAAGTATTGGAATCTTTGAATTGGGTTTTTATTTTTGTCTTATGGGAAAAGCTCAATCTTCTAATATCCTGATCTTAATCTTAATATATATAAAAGAAGGATAGCAGCGAAAACATTTATAAGGTTTTTCCCTCTAAAACTTGCCTTAATTCGTGAGATAACGTAATAAATAATATATATAAGTCAAAATATTTGAAATGCGTGATTCAATGTTTTTGAGTTTAAATTTTCAATGTATTCTTAAAATATATGTTAATATATTATTTTTTAATTTAGTTAATTAATGTGCTTGAAATATCAATTATTATTAATTACAATTATTCTAGAAAGTGACAATACATTTTTTCAGGTTCCTAACAATAGTAATATTTCAATGGTAAACTTGGATTATGGAAATGAAAAAATATTAACATTAAATATAACAATCTTATAAATATAATAATTTACATATTAAATTCTGAAAATCTTATAATTATAACAATTTATATTAAATAAACTTATTAAGCTTCTCAAAAACGAAAGGAAAAAATGTCTGGAAATTTATTATTGTATTGAATGCATGTATATTATTAATATGATAGGAAATTAATGCAATAAGTATTTATATAATTTAAAAAATCAATTTTCAAATTATAATATAAAAATTAGTCGGTTATTTAATGAGCTGCGCCAAAAATTTAGCCGGAAGTACTTCTTAAAAATTAGAAAATGATAATCAAACCTTCACTTAAATTATGTTTGTTTGTCTTTTTCAACGTTAACTAAGAAACAGTTAAAATTAGTTGTAATTTACAAAATATATATAAATGCACAATCTAACTATTAAATAGAGATAGGAAAACATATTCATTTGATTTAAATAAATGATAAGATACAATAACTGAAAAATCAATCAATCTAATAATATTTGTATTGATTATTAAAAAAAATTTATCTATGAATACTCGAAAACTATTTTTCAAATATAATAGAAAATTACTCAATAAGTTTTAATATTGTATTATTTATATTTACATAGAGTCAGCAAAAAAATTTAATTAATTAATTATTCAACTTCAGGTAATTATTAATCAGTATTCCAATACAATTTAATCAGGATAAACTTTCAAATGTTTCAATTTTCTGTGATACTCGGTAAAATGAATAAAATTATGAATTGACATTTCCAATTAAAAAATACGCATATTCTAGATATTTAAATTCACTTCAATTATTAGTAATAACAAATTTGAATGCTACATTAATTAATCAATATAAGATTTAGAGTATGTAAATATTACTAATTGTCTACAAATAGAAAAATAATAAATTTGTAAAATATCGTTAACGCAATCTGTATCTTTACAATTTAGAAAATCAAAATTTCAAATTATAATATACAAATTAGTGGGTTAATGAGCCGCGACAAAAATTAATTAATTGTCTCATACGCTATATCAATAAGTGTCAGGGGTCAATATTTCTCTCATGTGAGATTATATTTGAAAAAACCAGTTTTTAGTCACGGACAATTTTATGTAGCATTGTCTAGAGTTACAAATCGTACGGGATTGAAAGTGTTGATTTGTGATAGGGATGGAGTGTCAATCAATTCGACCACAAACGTGATTTTTGAAGAGACGTTTGAAAACTTAAATTAAGTAATTAACTATGTTGTTGTTTTTTCCAATATCAATATGTAATCAAATGATATTTATATGATACTTTTTTTATTTAAATATAATAAATAAACATATACTTTTAAAATATTTTA
Source organism: Forsythia viridissima (assembly GCA_030279155.1). NCBI lineage: Eukaryota > Viridiplantae > Streptophyta > Magnoliopsida > Lamiales > Oleaceae > Forsythia > Forsythia viridissima. The sequence continues at coordinate 4,179,443 of CM059033.1, forward strand.
AAATCACTATCATGAAAAACAAGTGCCGTGCATCGCACGGGAGATATACTAGTTACCAAACATGGGAAAAGAGTGACACCAGATTATAGCAGTTCTTAGTTTACCATATTAAAGCCAAAGTTTGAATAAAAAATTTATAACTTATATCTTTAATTACAAGTTAAAAGTAACAAACTTGCTCCCGGACCTGGTAGCCTCATACTGTCACCCCATGGAGAAGCAAAGCAGGGGTGGAAGGGTGCAGTGAGACTGAGAGAGACGGGGATGCATTTTTATTTTTCTTCTTTTTTTTTTTTTTTTTTTCTGTCCTTCACTTGTTTTATTTATCAATCAAATTTATTCCTCAAAAACTAAGACACAACTACACGAGTTGTGTCTTAAGACTATCTGTAGCCTGTAGGTGAGTTTTACAAACCACAGAGGTACTACTTAAATGTTGAGAAATAGAAGTCTAGATTGACGTTGCAACAAGTATAGCTTGAAACTCTCCCATAGGCGAGCATGCCCGCAGCAGCAATCTCTATAAAAATATAAAAACACAAAACACAAAACAGCTGACGGTTTTCTCATACTTCACAATAGAACTAGTTTTTGGGTGGCCAAAGTCAATTAACCAAAGAGAGTCCACGCAAAAAAAAATCTCATAAAATTTTCTCATAGCTCTATATCCAATCTCTAATTTGCATAAAAACGATGATAGAGATCCTGCGTAACCAATCCGACTCCGTTTGCATAGCTGAAATACGCAGCCTGCAACCTCGACCCACGAAGAGAGAGAGCGTCTAGCTGATGCAAATACTGTTTGGTAGACAAACAAATATAAAACAAGAATCAAAATGGATCAACTGTTAACGGAAACAAAACTTCTGCCACTTCAACTGCTCAACAACCTCCCTTGTTTAAGAAGATAGAACAGATGAAGAAAAAAACCAGAAAAACTAACGTCCATCCACAATGCATTCCAACCTACTCCCACGCAACCCCCCTTGAAATATAAAAGCCTAGAAACATGGGAAACATCTTTCTGTAACTGTACGTTTCTACTTCTCTCTAAAATCTCCTACTAGTATTGCACAACAGTGCATAAAAATAAGCTCCCGTCAAAGAAAGTGAAACACACGATTACATTGTAACAAACATAGACAGCCAATGTGTCTTAGAAGATTAATTTTACTTTTATAGCAAAAACTGTTATCTTTGGTGCAATCAGGCTTCACTCACCCGCTGACAAACTTCTTCCAATAAAGCACCGAGTGTCAACATGCCAATAATACTAACACCCTAAAACAGTTGCCCATCCATTACGTATCACGCAATATAATTTGGCGGTAAATCTATTTTGTGGATACTTCCCTATATGGCACCAGTAGACAATCACGAGCTACCACTTTCTCCACCCTGACTACTAAGACCCAGCACGGGCATGGACCGCTGTGCAAATTCCAAGAGTAGTTTCCTTTGCTGCTCGCTAGTGTGGGGAAGACTTGCACGTAAGAGTTCAACAGGCATTTCTTTACTGATTGCTCTGGCTGCATCAGACCCAATAACAGCTGGCGAGGCCTGTGTGACAAAAGATTGCATAACAAAGTCATATTTATTAATGCAGTACTTGATAAGAAGGCCAAAGAATGCATCAAAAGAGGCCTGCCAAAACGCCCTGTTAGTCATACTGCAGCTGCCAGAAGCACGAGGATCCGTCAGAAGCTGAGTTGCTCTCTCAAGAACAGATTTAAGTAAAACAGAAGCTCCATCTCCAGCTGGGCTTCCAACAGGACGTAGAGGAGGATGCTCTGCTGAACAAACCACTGATGCAAGGCACGCGGCAAGAGAATTAAGCTCCATAACTTGAAGACAAGATGACACAATTCTAGTGAGTTTTACTGTTTTTTCGGAGGCACCAGGATCAGAAGGAAGTCCCCCAAACAAGAACCTCAAATGACGGAAGATGGTCATGCAGACTACTCGAGTAAGTTCACCACCAGGAGAAAGAAGTTGAAGGTACCGTGATAGGAGTTTGCGGCCCTTAGGAAGGGAAAGTAACCTTAAGAACACCAGATCATCTTTAGGTGCCAAATCCACTGTGTGGCCATTTTTGCCAAGAGGGTCTACAAGCTGAAGCGATGATGCTAAACCTTCTAGCAGAACCTGTCTCCGCTGTCTCAACTGGGCCCCACCATCTTGGAGCTGATTAAACTGTAGGAATCGGTCAATATCGTCAACGTCAAGGAGGAGGCAAATGCAATCCTCAATAGTCACCCTAGCAGCAAGCATTGGCTCCTGATCCAAAGGCTTCTCAACCACTTGCTGCTCAGCACTACCACTGCCAGATGAATTTGGGGAGTCAACTTCAAGAAGTGGGCGAGGCCTGCGTATTGAAGAGAAAGAAACCCTCCCAAGAGCATCAACCTGGAGAAATGCGTGTGGCTCATTGTTAGCACGAGCTCTGGAAGAACTATCCTTTAAAATTGTTGGGGAGAAATGATGTTTCAACTTTGCACCAGCAGATTTCTTTGCCAGACAAGCTTGATGGTAGTAGTCATCAACATAAGGATCATTACTGTGAGTAGCAGCGAGCTGCATTCTGAGAATGTTCTCAATTTCATCTGTTGTCATGTACTTGGATTTGAACTTTGGCCACCCATTATCACTCTTCTGGCTGCCAAAATCAGAACCTTGCTGAGAATAACGAAAGCCTTGCCTACTTCTCAGCATTGACATAGTTCTCTGATCTCTAAATTCAGCCAACCCAAGCATGTCGAAGTTGTTCATCATGGGTGGTGATGGAGGAAGGAGGGAATTAAATTGTTGAGACTGCAAGCCTGATAAATGGCCATAGGATGGCTGAAATGGGTGCTGCATTCTGTTTTGCGGCAAAGGCTGTTGTGGAGGCATTAACCCATTCTGATGCGGTAACTGTTGTTGCAACATCTTGTGCGGCATGCTAGAACGATCTCCAGGATATAAACTACTTTGGCTCAGCCATTGATTCTGGAGCCGATTATTAACCGGAAGCCCATGGGTTGACTGAGGCAAATTTGCACCAAATTGGGACCCATTAGGTAAGGCATTCAATTGAATCTGCGTGTTATCGAAAGGAGAAAGATTGGGCGATGAAATTGGCATTTGATGTCCACCAGGAGCATATGGAATACTAGGGCAGATAGATGGGCTGTTTGGTGAAGCTTGCTGGGATCTTCCTCCAGGGGGAGGATATGAAGTGAACGGTGATTTTGGAATAAGAATTGGTTCGCTTGAGTAGTGTTGATGTAGGTTTTGCTCTTGGTTTTGATGTGGGTGTTGCTGCGGCGGTTCAGGGTACGAAGATGCTCTGTATAAAGACTTGGATTCCATAAACTGTGCAGAGGAATATAGCTGTGATGACCATCCTTTACTGTCCCGATTGCTTTCAGCATCAAAGGCTCGCTGATCAAACCACTTAGGAAAGTCTGCCTCTTGTGCCCACTCAGCAGCAGATGAACCTGGAACAAATGGTAACATGAGCAAAAATGGAAATACTTAATAAAAAATTAATCCAATATCTACTTCCGCCGCCCCATTGTATGTCACGGATTCACAGTTGGGATTTATTGGTCAAAGAGTTGATTTTCCAGAGTGATTATTTTACTTTTCAAAGTTGACATTACAAAAATCAAAACTACATTAGAATGACTTGAAATTCCAGAATACAATAAAATTAAATTATTAACTTGACATTTGGATAAAAACTGAACCTTAAAGGTCTACTTTGATAAAATATCGGCAAGCATGAGTGTCTTGCATGTTTACGTGCAGACTTGTTGAAGATCGAGAATGAGACATGGAACTCCACAAACATTTAAACAAAGCATATTAATGCTGTTTCATGAGATGCGAACTCATTTTTGGTTGAAAACCCATTTGGGATCAATTAGGACTCAAATAATAACTTAGTCAGGTTAAGAAATGTTAATTAAACAACAAGGCAATAAAGGAGTTACTGATAATAAATTACGTCGAAAGCAATCAAAGTTTCACATCTCATTTACTCAACATGCATAACTAAATGCCCAGAAATCAATAATGCTTATCCAATATTCCTGTAAGTAGAAGATTAAATCATTAAATCACAAAGACTGTAGGCCACAGGTGTACAAAATCATGATGAGAATTTACTACATGAAATCCTTTATTTCATTAGCAACTAACTCAAATATCATATACAGTTCTCCATATCCTGTTCCTATATAAGTCTCTGCAATATCGATGAAGTTAGTGAATTGAAAGTGACCACAATTTACTTTATATGACCCTAAACTTATTACATAACATCGTAATTTGGGCATCTGGACTTAATATTAAAGATTCTGAAGATATGACATCTACCACTCTTGCCAAAACTAATTTTACTCAGAAAATGCAAAAAAGTTTAATGAGCAAAAATGAGAGCTCACAGCACTTGGATACTTGCGTCATTATACCGAGCCACACCTTAAAATCGAACAGAGATAACACATTCCCCTAGGACTGTAGAATTCAAGTTAAGAAAACAATCTGACTTTGAAATGTGACAACACTTTGCAACATACCAAATGCAAGGTAAGAACTTATTTTGGGAGGGGATTATTTGCACATCAATTCTGCAGCATAAATTAATAGAGTATAGCTGGAGATTTCTAGGGCTGTAAATGAGTTGAGCAAATTAAAGCGCAAGCATGAGCTCAAGCCGAATTATAATTTGATACAACTAGAGCTTCCTAAATAATGTTTGATCTTTGATTAAAATTATTACTCAACTCCATCATTAAAAACACTTCGAGCCTAGTAATTATAGTATGATCTCTTTTATAAGAGAAGAATTTTATAAATAGACAGAAGAAATTAAAATAATAGATGACCAGGAATCCTCAGCGTAAATACGATGGATTACACAATAATTAAGAAAAAATATCATCCTATCATCGCTACACATCTGATAATGTTGAACCAGCAGAAAAACCAGTAGCGTGGCTCACAGGGATGACAGAAAATCAAATCTACCCCACAAGAAACTTATTTTCAAACTATGCAACTAAAAAAAAATTCACTTTCATAGAATATTTTCTTAAAAATTTTGTACTATATCATTCTCCGAAAAATTCTGATGATGAACTTCATGTGTATATAAAATTGTGAATCTATAAATACACAATGCATGAATATGTGCATGTGATTGTGCACATATGTATTATATTAAAACAGATGTCCATGGAGCTTAATAAAGTAACTTTTAAATCAAGTCTAGACGATATTGGCTCATATGGCTAAATAGACAAGTCACCCTGATATAAACAAGATGAGCTATATTTGGTTATATGATTCCTTTTACCAGCTTAATCCCTAACTTGGCCACTGTCCAGCATGAATCATCAAGTAAGAGCTTTGGTTTTATACGTTCCAGAGGTGAACATGCACAACGTTTAAAAAGGCATGATTGAACATCGAGGCGTTGTGAAGCGAGAATAAGCCTCAAGACACTTTGAGGAGTAAGTCTCAAGACTAACAAATAAAGTAATGGAAAGATATAAAATTACAAAAAATGTGATCACAGTAAACCACAAACCAATTTAAAAAATCAATAACTAGTAAACCGCTTCATTGTGGTGGAATCCGGAGGTAGGCTCTATTATGATGATGGATTGAGGCAGTGAACAAATTTTGGAGATGATCGATTAAGGTGAGCAGATTTTGGAGATGATTAGTTGAGGAAGATGATCGAATCAGAGAGATGAATTAAAGTGTTCAGCAAATTTTAGAGGAAGATATTTTGTGAGGGAAGAAATTGAAGACGTAGTGGCACACGAACATTTAAGTAATTTTTTCTTCCCGTACTGGATAAAACTCCCGGTCGTGATAAAACAAATTAACAAATTTAAAAGTCTAACTTGCAAACAAACATAAAATATAGCAAATAAGTAGCAAATAAGAAATTCTCAAATCACGTGAAAAAATTGTAATTTACTACTAGAAATAGAACAACTCAAAAGTCACCTACATCATTACTACAAATAGAATCTTTAAGAGAAGCTTCAAATTATTTGATTCCGCTATCATCCTCTTCATTACTATTAGTTACTTCTCACATTTTCTCATCAGCGTCCACTTGCAATAGTGGCTTCTCCTTTCCCTTCTCTTTCCGTGTTTAGGTATAAAAAATAACATTCTAGACCGTAAAAAATAGCCCAAAATGCCGCTTGTAATAAATGCCCATAAAATAAAAAACAAACGCCTCAGTCGCCCTGAGGCTTAAAGCCTTCAATGAAATCCCCAAGAGGTGGGATTAGATGCCTAAGTCCTATAAATAAATAAAAATTAAACAGCGAACATGCGGATTAATTTTCCAAACCATGGGTTTCAATGCAAATAGCAACAGCCTCTTAATCGCAATGACGTTAAAATACACCTAAGAAATATAATTATCTCAAACAGATAGGGTTCACAAAAACTACTACACAATATCAATGGATTCACAATTACAGCTTTGTTTGAGTTCAACCATAATACAACTGTCAATATAATAGTGACCAGCAACATAATCAGACAAAAGAAATCCATGACAAGAAGGATGAAGTTCAGTGAAACATTGACAAATGCATTCATAAAAGGCCCTAATGGATATAGTAATCTCAAGTGGCATGCATAATCTGACATTACTGCACTCACTTTCTCTGGATCTCTGATCTCCAATAGGCCCACTTACACCTCTGTTCAACTGTTGATTAGAAACATGAAAAGATATTAAAAATTGCATAAGATAACATTCCTTCTATTCAATAGGTGGTTAAAAAGCTAATTTACCATTTCATGAGCAAATTCATCTAAAATGGTAAAATGGGCTAATAATAAGGCAATATTATCAGAATATTAGCGCCATAGTGGATATGAAATGCATGAAAGTGCCACCAATAAATTACCACATCAATATCATCCCGCAAAATAAAATATATAAAAAGAAAAAGCTTCTACATTAATGTGTTAATAAAAGGAATAAAAACTATCGAATTTTCAAAAGCAAATGCAGTAGTTTAATCCTATTCCAACGAAGAGAAAAGAAAACAGAGAAGTAAAAATCAAGTTTTATATTATTTATCTATCTCAAGCACCAATCAACATTGAATATAGACCGAAAATATTTTATCGTATGATCATATCAAGAAAATGTAGAGACCAATATCTTTACCCAGTCAACTCCCCCTACCCATCCAAAGAGAGTTAGGGAAAGGGAGCGATTAAAAGGAAAGGAGAGTCTACGAAACATTGAAGAGACCATACTCTGAGGAGTGAGGAGAGATTTAATATTTTAAACTAGTTTTACTTCATGAAACTATGGCAACAATCTTCAGCATTGTGAAGCCTAACCTTTGAAAATGTGTTGGCTAGATCATCAATTTCAGACAAAGACTCCAGTGCTTCATCCTGCAAAAGGCAGAATTAACATAAGCGCAAACAACCTAAGCATTCAAGTATTCACAATCAAAGGACGTACTTAATAACACCTGTGATTATCAACTACAGACTCTTCTTAACATTAACATGAACATATAAACAGCGCATAGAGTGCATGATTATTCAAAATCATGCATTTAGTGTGTCCGGAGTTATTCAGTTGTGCTTTCTGGTTTAGACGGTCTCAATAAACACCATTGAAATTATTTAAGCAGTTATTTTATTTCAGAACTTCTGTGATTCAAACTTATGGAAGAAGGAAACAACAAACATGCTTTATCATCCAAAAAAAGAACCTCTTCTCTGTCCAATAGAAACTCTTCATCTTCAAGTCCAACAGGAGGAAGATCATCCTCTTCATCTTCTAGTCCCCCTAGCTCAACTTCCTCAACCATATTGTTATCGAAGAATGCATACTGTGATGCATCAAATTTTGCATCTCCTGCACCACGAAACAGATTAAACTAAAACAGGGTACCTCTCTAAACAATTTCTTGAACTCCTTAAACCATGTGATTAAAATGATTCATGTCCAATCAGGCACAAAGAGGATTTACTATAAGGTAGCAACCTGTATTAATTTGTGTGTCGGGGGGGGGGGGGGGGGGGGGGGGGGGATTCTTCTCAAAACAAAAATTAACATGTTATGGAACAACTAATGCAACAAATAATTAAAAAGTTAACCTGCGAGTTAATTATAAGCAACAATAACATGCCAAATCCTATACATCTTTATTGTTAAAACCGTGAATCAACCGAAATATTTACAAACCATTTTTTACCCAATCCAACGTCCACAAAATAGGGTAAAGTTAAAGAAACATGAAAATTCAAGTCAACGAGTTATACACAGGAAGCAGATTTATACATGGAAAACTAAACTCGAAGGCTAAAGTATCAAGTAAAAACTAGTAACCTGTTGGATTTGCACCAAATGGTTTAAGATCCTGAGGATTTGAGGACTCTTCAATACCGGCCCCAACTCCAAATCCATCCATCTCAATCTCGTCTACTTAAACACAAAAATCAGACAATATTCTTGCCTTCGAAACCAGCAAAAACCAAAATATTTTCTTTAACGAAGACAAAAAGAACAGAAAATCCAAAAATTTAATGCCTCTTCAAATTGCAGAAAAAGGGATTAGGTACCTAAATCTAAAACCCTAGAAACCGCGGCTCAAAATTAAGGGGTCAACCTGTCGACGCCAATCTAAGAAGATGAAAGAGAACATGGATAAATTCTAGGATTTCTGAGGAGAGACATCTGTACAGTTAAATGGATACGCAAAATTTTTGTAAAATTTCCCTATTTTTTTTATTATTATTATTTTATTTTATTTTTTTTGGTAGAGGAAAAGGCCCCCCCGAGCAAGGATAACGATTAACCTATAATTCGTAATTCACGAAATTCATCTTTTGAGAGAGAGAAATTTAGAATTCTGAAATAATAAGTGAAAATCAGACTTAAATATATTATATGGAGAAAGTTGCACTATTGGTCCTCTATATTTATTAAATGAGCAACTTAGTCTTCAAATTTTGATTATAATTTTCAGCAAAAGAAATCTATGTTCAATTCAAGATCTCAACTAGAACTAAATTTAGAGTAAACTAAATTGTTTTTCTAGCCAATTTATAATTTTAAAAAAAAATTAGGCCAATTTCACGATGCAAACAAAGAAAAGTTTGCATAAACTTTCAGCTGGAATATAACTCAATTATAAGTGCATGTTTGAAAATGTTAAAATTATTTTTTAAGAATTTTTAAATTGTGGATTATATAAAATGTATGAATAATAAATAAGTAGTAAGTCGTGAATCTTATAAAATATGTGAATAAAAAATATGTTTGAACAATTTATTGTAAAACAAGAGGATTGTTCTGGTTAAATTATCGTGTGGCCTATTAAATTAATTTTACGAAATACAACTTTATTTTTCAAGTTAGTATGGTGCGTAAATTTATGATAGCAGAATTTATTGTTAGAACAATATTATTTATAATCACTGACTACTATAATTAATTTATGTAGCATTATTCAAGTAAAATTTACTATTTAACAATATTTTTTTTGTACCACGTAGTCAATGTCTAATTCTACAGTTATAATAAATAAAAAATTTAAAGACCAAATAAATAAAGAACAATGGTCGTACAATTTCCCACGTATACACATGTATACGTGTAGGTTTTCGAGTTTGGATTGATTGATTCATATTATTAGGGTGGCCCTCCCCTGGCTTTGGCCTTTTGTGGAGCTTACGGAATCCAGTAGAAAGGCGAACCGAAATAATTTAAAGGAAATAATAAGAAATGTTCATTTTCAAATAGATATTTAAAATATGTGAGGTTTTAAAAACAATTATTTACATTACAATTTTATTATTAACACTACATTTACAATTAAGGTTTTTCAATTTTTGACATTTCGACACTTATGTCCTAAACATTTTTCATCGTATTTTTATTATTAATTCTTACATTTTGTCTCTGATAATAATTTTAGTCCAAATATTCTGCTAATGTACATTGAAATTGAGGGCAAATATTTTATCAAATTTTTGTATTGTTATTTGTTTTATTTATTTAAAAATATAAGAGGCAAAAAAAATTTTTAAGCCATCTTAATTAACTTTTTTGACAGAAACCGACAAATATAAGATTTGTAAATTAATAAGTTGATGATAAGAATGTGATAAAAAATAGTTAGAGACATAAATACAAAAATGAACAATAGTTATAAATTTTTATTACAATTAGAATGTAATGTGACTAACAAGAAATGTGTTGTGAGTATAATTCTCCTTAGTTAAATAGTCTTCTAAATTTATTTTTGACAAAAATATTCTCAATCAACTACTTAAAACCCAATATATCCGGTTCAAAATCAGTCAAATACAAATTCTGCAAAAAAACTAGATCATAACAATAATCTCTCAAAATACGTCACGCAAGCAACCACCGTTACCCACCACCCAACCCAATTAAATTAGCTTTTTAATAAATTAATTTGAGTTATAAAATAACAAATATTATATATGTTGCGGTATATTGGTTTGGACTTGTTTTTAAATATAACTTCTGCTCAAAATTTCTTGAATATGGTTGTTGAAATACTGTTGAAGGTGACTGTGGAAACGGAAGTATGGTCTTACTGTTTGTAGAAAAAAACAATAGTTCAAACAACAGCTCACTGTGAACTATCTTTTTTTTTTTTTTTTTTTTTTTTTTTACAAACAGTTCAATTGTCTAAAACAACAATTCATGTGTAAACTGTAGTTGAACTATCGTTTTAGATAGTAGAACTATTTTTTTTTTTTTTTTGTAAAGATAGTTCAACTGTTTAAAATGACAATTCATGGGTTGGACTTTTAAATTATCTTTTAGACAATTTATCCCATTAAATTGTCTTTTTTAAACCTACGAATTTTCAATGTCTCATATTACTATTATAATAAACTTCAAGTTCTATATTAAACATGTGTTAATATTTCCTTATCTTCAAATAATAACTTCAGTTATCAAGATTTCAATTGTGGAAATCTCGTTGATATTTTAAAATAAAAATGAAAATATGTTTACATCCATGTTTATAAATCATTAGGGTCTATTGGTTAATTGCTATAACTGTATATAACTTCTCTTGGAAGCCAGAAATAAAAATTTGTCATTTTTGTAAATATTATATATGATTTTTTGCATTTAAGAACTGTCATTTGCAAATGTTATTAAGGTGTATTTGATTTTGATTAAAATCATTTTTTTTTTTGAAAAGTTGATGAAATGTACAGTTGAAAATTGTAAAAAGTTGTGAGTCTATGAAATGTGTGGTTAAAATAAATTGTTGACTTTGACTTCAGATTTTTAGCAAAATTTTAATTAAAAACAAACGAACCTTAAAAGTTGCCATTTTTCAAAATCAGCATTTGCTTTTGACCACTTTTCTAAATTCCCCAATATTTTATATTGTTGAAATGTGAAACTCTTAAGGTAAAGCTTTTTGTAAATTACAAATAGTGGGTCATAAGAAAAGTGTGGATAATAAGTGAATAAAATTTGTAGATCATATAAAATGTGTAGATGAAAATAATGTTTTACTAAATTATATATATCTATAAACACTCTTAAACATACAACTAGAAAAGGATCCAACATGTATTGAAAATAAAAGTATCACGAACTAGCATCACACACATTTTGTTTCCGTAAATGTATTTTTACAATATTAAAGTTCATAGGCACACATATACACGAAGGAGTGTTAGCTCATTTTAGAGTTGTGCTTAACTAGACATGAAAGTTACATTTAAGTAATGTCTTTTGCCAAACATGTTTGAACTTTTTACGTACATTTTTATTGAGAGCTTGTTTGATTACAGCCATGTTGTTATTGTTCAAAAACAAGTCACCTAAGTTGGTGCAAAATGTTTAAGTTAATGAAGTCTTCGATGGAGATGTACTTATTGCAAAACTAAAAGTTTTAATGATTCAACTACTATAAACTGACTTTAACGACTTACTTCTACGTTTTATATAAGTTGTATTCTAGTTGTAATTTGCACAAGATCTTGAACGGTATGATAATTCTAATTCAAAATGGGATTTGTTCATCTAATTCAATTGACTCGCATATGTATAATATAATTTTATATTTTGTTTGTTATTTGAATATTTTCTTAACTCGATTTTAAACGTCTTTCACTTCTCTACAAGAGTTTCTATCATTTCTGTCTATCTTGTTATGTTATATGTCACCCGATGTAAGCGATCTTCATTTTCAAAGCACGATGTTACATTCGTTCAAAAGTTTTCCTTAAATGAGTTGAATATTCTTCATCTTCAGACTCCCCCACCTTCAAACAATTTGAATATGATGAATAGAAGGAAATGTGATTATAAAGATATATGAATGACTTGACTATATCGCAGGTCAAATGTTTTTGTGAGTAGTGATTTCGACTATCACTTATAATAACCTTGGACTTTATAGCATTTTTAGTATTTTTGAGCTATTTCATTTACAAGTAATACTGAAGTTCAAGTAAAATTTCAAGTTATTCTCTAGTTTTCTTTCCAACCAATTTAGTAATTGAAGTTATCTTACCTATGTAAATTGGTCATTCTATTAACTTTATTGACACCTTATCCACTTAACATACGTTAATCCTCTATGTGGACTAAAAAGCACCAAATAGATTGCCAAACAAGCGAACTACTTCACAAATGGTCACCAATATTTCAATCGAAATTCAAAGTTAGTCTTCAACTTTTTCAACCAATTTACTGCATGTTTGAGAGTATTTATAAGTACTTATAAACTAATTAAATATTATTTTTATTCACACATTTCGTATGATCTACTACTTATAATTTACAAAAAACTTTACTAAACAAGCAAGTCATAGAAGTTATCAAATGTTTCAAAATGGGTAGTTGTGTTATCTTGATTAACACCATCCAATGTAGCGGCTATTAAATCTTGAAGAGGACCAATTGGTGTTAAATCAATGTCGCTAAATTAAAGTTCTTGGACTCTGAAGCCAATATGTTTGCTGTGTTACTCCCAAAGTACCTAAAATGCTACTTTACATCTATTGTAATCAAAAAGTTTTAGTAGCAATTACCACCTGAGAAATATTATTTGTAAATTCTCTTTATACTAGACAAGTATTAAAATGACAAATTTAGTGGACACTACAAGTTTGAGAACTACAATATAATATGCACACGTGATTATATCTTTACACATACATAAATTTTAGCGTGATGCTATGTAAGGAGATTATCAAAATTAACGTCATCTCAATCGTTCAAGGAAGATTGCATCGCAAATTAATAATAACTCAAATTTAAAAAAGTTATATTTTTGTCCAATTGATCATTAAACACCTCTATTACAATTTTTAGGTTAACATTAAATATCTCAAAATAATACCTCGATAGTTAATTTTATTTTTGATTAAGCAAAATAAAATTTGTAACAGTAAGTGTGCATTTTGAGCATTATTAGTGTTGATGAAAAAAAGGTAATTTTCATTTGAGACGTCCTCTTTTGAGAGTTTGAAATAAAATAAGTTGTGTTTCAAAATTATCATTAAAAAATATATGCTTCTTAGTTAGTAAAGCATAAAACATTGTAAAATAACTTGATTTAGTCGACATAAACTATTTTTCCCCATATAATGGAATTTTTCTTGACCATCTCTAGCTACCATGAATTAAACCACGCTTCTGCTTCTCTAAAAATTCATATAACTTTCCAAATATATGGACAATTTCAAAACAAAACTTGCCAGAACCACACGCAGATTCTTAATCACTATGAGGGTCTGATGGATTTTGTCACACAAGCCCAATAACTTGCAATAGGAACTATGACAAACCACCATGTTCTGCGATCCCCGCGTCCACGTTAGATTGACTTTGCACTAGCCCATGGCTAGTCCCGAATGAATACTGCTATGCTGGCATCACTATTCGCACCACTTAATTGCAATCGAGAGATGTGGTGCATATTCTAATACCATTGTTATAACCTCTTTAGTAGAACTCACACTAAAAAACTAGCTATTAAAAATCACACACCTAAAGTTCATACTTTCGATATAAGATATGTCTCATAACTTGCAATAAAAACCATAATAGGGATTTTGATTTTCGATAGTTTTGATAAAGTGTTTGAAGTATTGGGATTATTCTTCTTGTTTCACTTTGGGTTGAAGCTCTTGCAATTTGCTTGGCCTCAAAGTGGTTTCAATTGAATTTAAATGGATTTGACAAGAAAATCAGAGCAATTTGGTGATGAATTCTGCTCAAAAATTGGTGTTGATGGACAATTGAGTTCAAAGATTTCATCATGTAAATGTAGGCTATCGAATTTTCGGAAAAATACAATGGGACCCCTTTGCCCTTCAAATTCTTTATTCTTTACAGTCACACCATAGAATCATCGCCATTTTCTGTTGTTATTCCATTTCGCCAGAAAATCAAACTACTGATACCATGTTGGTTACTGCTTTACTAGCCATGTAATGGGTAATTCTTCTCTTTTCACTTGCATTTTTTTATGTGTATGTACTTTAGGAGGAACAAGGGGTCAGTTGTCGTGGATTATTCTATTGCTTATGTGTTTTATTTTATTTTACTTTTGTGTGTTTTTTTCTCTAATTCTTCCGTGTTGAAAGATTTTCGTGAGTTCAAAGTTTTTTGTAGATTATAAGTTGTAGGTCCTACATAATATGTGGATAAAAATTAGGTAAAAGTTATGGATCATATGAAATGTGTGAATAAAAATGATGTTTAATCAATTCATAAATACTTATAAACACTGACAAATATGCTCAAACTCATAAACCTTTGTTACCTTAGGAAGCTACTTTTTCTTTTTTGGTTTTAATTGTTTGTCTATTGACTATCTTTGCTTTACGAATTAGTTTCTTTCTTTTCATGTTGATGTAATCAATTGCAAAAAAAAAAAAAATTGTTAATTAGTCAGTTTTGAAAATGGGATTTATATAAGCTAAATGTTTATTGCAGTGTGCATGTATGTTCATGGTAAAATTTGTCCTCATTAGATTTGAATTTAACGATTCAATTTAGATACAATTGAAAGTATAAATTTAATGATACAATTTTGATTATAAGAAAAAAATAAGACAGGAAAAAGAAAGTAGAAAGAAAAATTATACGTATCATATTATTACAAATACCTTTATTTATTTATTTTTATGGACACATATGTAATTTGATTATTTTAAATATGTTGAATATATAAAAAGATCGTTGTATTATTCTATTTGATTTTTTTTCGATTGTATGAGATTTTTTTTTTTTTTTATAGTTGATTGTGTGGTTATTACACAATCTTTCCTTTTAGGGCTATTGTAACCCTATAAATAAAGATTTATACCTTGTAATAAGTATTCAATTGAATCAATACAGATAATTATTTCTCCACACATATTTTACATGGTATCAGAGCAACGATTCTGAGCAACAATGTATGGTACAAACACTATAGAAGCGACAATTGCCCAATCAGATCTCATAGCACTACAGTAATCCAATCATCCCGGCTTAATCACAGTTTCTAAACCACTCGATGGAAACAATTATGGACAATGGAGTAAGGCTATGAGAATTTTCCTAATTGCCAAGAATAAATTTGGCTTCATTTATGGGAAGATCAAGGCAGAGTAATGGCCTGTATACCTTTCACAAAAACCACAAATACACCATACTACCAATAGATCAATTTAATTTTCAAACCCAATTTGATTTCTAGGAGGGAGACGTGTTGAAAATATGAAAAGATTATGGTATTATTCTATTTGATATTTTTTCGATTGTATGAGATTACTTTCCTTTATAATTGATTGTGTTGCTATTACACAATATTTCATTTTAGGACTATTATAACACTATAAATAATGTATTCTGCCTTGTAATAAGTATTCAATTGAATCAATACAGAAAAATTATTTCTCCACACATATTTTCTCTCATATTTACAAAATATGGTGGTTATATTCACACAATAATTTGTTATAAGTGCACCACATTTTAATTGTATTTAAAATCCTCAAGTTTTGTTCATTATTGCAATTTTATTCTTAACTTTTTGTCATCAAATTCTTATGTTCAAATTTCGTTAATTAGCACATTTTTCATCATTGATGATGGTTTCTATCGAGATATTTTGTTTACGTATTTTGAAATTAAGAAAAAATACTTTATCGTACTTTTGTGTCTATTATTATTTTTTAAATATGACAAACAAATAAGTTTTTTTACGAATTCTCAACAAATGTTTTTGACGAAACCGTTATCAAACATAAGATGTGCTAATTAATGAAAAATTGAAGATAAAAATGTGATGAAAAAAAGTTGGGGGCATGATAGCTATAATGTTAAAAGATTAACTATGTTAAATATAATAAAATTTGGTGCAAAAATTAAAAAGTGTTGTGTGAATATAATTACCTTTTTAAATAACTTTTAGAACTATTGAATAATAAACTTTTAAGCACGTGTTGGACTGTTTCAAAAATCGCTACTAAAAATTGAAATTCTCATAAACTTTCAAAACCGATACTTTAAAAAACTCTCATAACCAGTGCTCTAAACTCTCAAGCAAGGTTAGAGACTTAGTCAAGTTGATATGAGAGACAAAACAATAGCTATTGTCTAGAATTTCGTTTGGATTTAACAGTTCTGTTAGATATACTGATTCAACAAAATTTAAATTTTTATGCAGAATTAAATATAATTTTATTTTTATTTTAAAATTGAACTTGAATCATTGTTCATTAAATATCAATGTCATATAAATTAGAAATTTTTTAATATTTGTACCACCTAAATAGTATGTACCACGTCATTTCAAAATACTCACATATCAAAAAAATAAAAATAAAATAAAGGATGTCTAGCATACCTTTCACATTGTATATTTTATAATTTATTTCTATCAAAATGTGTATTAAGTACAATGTCCTTAAAAAACGTGCATAGGTACGAGGTGTGACCTCCACGCATTGCTTCGGTCCTGAGCGTGCGCTTTTTTATTTAAATATTTTTTTATCTTCTTTTTTAATATTAAAAATAAGAAAATATTTTTTCACACCTCGCTCTCGTTTAAGTATCGTCTAAATCCAAAAAACTTAAAACTTGGTCTCTACGCCTAATTACACTTTATACTTTTTAGTTTTTAGAACATTAGTTAAAGCATTCTCAATTTAATTTTTTAGTATAACTTAGAGCTTTTTTGGTGTACTTTACAAATCAAGTTTTCAATAAATAATATTTTATTTGATTAAGAATGTTAAAAAATAATATAATATGAAAACAAATTTTTTGATCAAATAAATTATTTTAATCACCAACCGTAAGGAGGTTTACTTCGCTACAAGTAAAAAAAAAAATTATTTTTTTGTCCGTCACTATATCTTCATCATCTCAAACCAAAACTCATATCTCTCTCACAATTTCTCAATTTTTACATATTTTTCTGCATATTCATCAAAATCAATAACCCCTAGAACAAAACTCTCTTTCTCTCATCTCAACTTTTTAATCTATTAAAATTATTTACAGTCGGATTCCACCGTAAATAAAAGCGGTATAGTAGTTAAATAAATTAATTTATAATATCACATGCTCTTATCCATTTCATCTCTCTTGTAAATCTGGAGTACAATTTCCTCAATTCACATTTTTCCATTAAAGATCTCTTTTCTGTCCCTGTTTTAGTTGCTATGTGTACAACAATGTATTGTGTTTCTGCATTCGAGATGCTCTAAAAGCGCTTAATGAATATGTTCGGAATACCGGTCAATTACGCGACTTGATTAAAATTTGAGAAGATTGGAGAAAAACGTACATCGGAGGAACCGTACCCTAACTCCGCTCCCTGCCTCGAACTCGTACACTCCTTGCTCAAAGCCCCAAATTCTCTCTCCCCCCTCAAATTTACGACGGAATTCGGAAAATCGAGCGAAAATGTCGGTTATGATAGTGACGAGCTTGGGAGACTTAGTGATGGATTTATACACAGATCGCTGCCCCTTGACCTGCAAAAATTTTCTCAAACTTTGCAAGTAAGTACACACTCATAATCAGTTTATCCACATTAAACTTTTCTCGTAATTATTTTTATTTATTTTGTATTTGTACACCTCAAATTTTCTGTATCTGTTTTTGAAGTTCGGCTTAAGCATCTGCGATGTTTGCTTAGTTTCAGTAATTTTTGCATTACAGAGCTCAAGGATCGTTCCTTATAGGTTTATATATAAAATGGAGTCTACTGCTATGCATAATTTATTTGAACTTGGGCTGCATACTGTTATTAGGCTTGTTAGATTGATATATTCTATCTGAACTTTGCTGTCAGATAATCATGACTGTAGCGAGTTTTCCGCTGGAAGAAAAAAGTACTTAAAAGTTGGTCCTCACATAATCATTTCCTCCAAATTTTGCTCGACATTTCAATCCATGTCTCTCATTCAATCATCTCCTCAACCGATCATCTCAAAAATCTGCTCACCTCCTCAATCCATTTCCCTCAACACCGATTATCTTCAATCACTGGCTCAATCCAACATCATAATAGAGCCTACCGTCGGATCCCACCGTAACAAAGCGGTATACTAGTATATATCTGTTTATAAAAATTAAATTTGGAATTGTGGCTAAGTTGTTGTCCATATTCAATTGTATTTGACCATTTGTGTACATTTTGTCTTAGTGAAATTAGTTGGAATTAACAATGAATATATATGCCAAGTACTGATTTGTTTGAGCAAAATCTACCCATGGAAGCACACTTAGCTGAAAATTTGATCTTCTAACTTTTGTTTCTTCTGTTGTATTTTCCCTGCATTTCTGTAGTGATAAACTTTTTATTTGCAGGATATCACATTAGATAATGCGTCTGTGTTTTGTTCTGTTTCTGATTCAGGATTAAGTATTACAATGGCTGCCTCTTTCACACGGTACAAAAAGATTTTACTGCCCAGACAGGAGATCCCACTGGAACAGGATCAGGCGGTGATTCTGTGTACAAGTAAGAAAATTTGCCCAAGTTGATCACTAAAGTTAAATTCCCATTTTTGATTGTATAGATTCTATATTGATTTCTTTCTCGTGTGGTATGGTAAAACCTATTGTAAAAGGTGCTCAAGTTTTTCCATCATTTACATAGTTTTTTAATATCTCAACTTGAGTTGAGTTCCAATGCAAGAGCATTCATAATAACCTGCAATTTCAGATTCCTGTATGGTGACCAGGCTCGTTTTTTCGGGGATGAAATTCATTTGGATGTAAAACATTCAAAGATTGGTACTGTTTCCATGGCTAGTGCTGGGGAGAATCTTAATGCTTCCCAGGTACAATATCCTTGCCATATTCTATATTCCAGTTGAGAGAACAAATTTAAAGTGTTTCCTTCCCTTCTATTGATATATGTTTAGGAATAAAACTCTCCGTATCTTATATGCCTACTATATGCATCGGTTTCCTTTCAGTTCTACATCACGCTGCGTGATGACCTCGAGTATCTTGATGGAAAGCACACTGTGAGTTTTCTAATCCAGAACTTTGTTTACTATAGTATTCGATTTCTATGAGTTTTTGTTTTTGCTCACTGAATACAAGATGCTTCCTCACCTCCACCCAAAAATAAAAAAGGAATACATCTCCTATTTTACTGGCGTTATGTGCAGGATGAACTTGATTTCTTCTGCTCAAGTCATGATAAATACATTCTCTATTATCTCCTCTGTTACTTTGTGAGATCTAGAAAACCATTTTAGGTTGAGTGTCAAATAGAATGTTACGCTCCCGCCCCTCCTATAAAAAAATGAAAAAGAGAAAAAAAACAAAGGTGTGCAATATGTTGATATTTTTTAGATTTTAGGCATTTAGAATTTTGTTTGCTTGCCTGACAAGATAAATGGGTAGTTGGTCAATGTGGAACCAAACATCTTGGATGCTTTTTCAGATTGAATAATCATCACATGATATGCATTTTTGTCCAAACAATTTCTTCCATCCTTTTGGAACAATACAATTTTGATTTGAATCGGCAGGTATTTGGGGAGGTTGCGGAAGGTCTAGATACGCTTACCAGAATAAACGAAGCCTATGTGGATGCAAATGGCAGGCCTTATAAAAATATTAGGTCAACTTCTATATGTATTGCTTAATTCCTTCTAATTCTTTCAGAATTTTTCTCTCTTCTAACCATCAAATTCAATGTTTCACATAGAATCAAGCACACGTACATATTGGATGATCCTTTTGATGATCCTCCCCAGCTAGATGAGTTGATTCCTGATGCTTCACCAGAAGGAAAACCAAAAGATGAGGTAATAAATCACTATACAAGTTTTGTGCTATAAATTTCCTCGCTATTAAAATTAGACAGTCAAGAATATATTCTCCACGTTTACCCAGATAGATTTATGGTTTGAAAAAGCCAGGGAAGTGGCTCTCATATTCTGGATGATATTATTAGTGTAGCGGACTTTTAAAGACATGCAAATACATCAATCGATAAGGGATATGTCCGTGGTTCTTACTACATGTTCAATATTTGAGAAACAAGTTGTCATTGATTGATGCAATTCCAGACATCATTTGCTAGTGGTTTGAAATTTCCCAATTTTGAATGCATGTTAATCCTGCTTCCATCCTTTTTATTCTCTTTTCTGGACAGAGTTAAGGTTCTTTCTAAATTTCTTGTTGAAAATAACAAGTCTTTACTCATGTGTCTAGCAGAGGATGATGTATGTTTTGAGTTAACGGGAAGAATTTGTCTGATGTATCATGTATGCTGTCACAGTCTGCACCAGTGGGATATATGTGGTTTATCTATGATTTTCTTGTTACTTTCAGAAACAAGTTAACCTTTATCCTCTTGTTTTCCTACCTCTACGTGTCATTGATGCACTAACAAGTTACTGTGTGACATTAGGTTAGGCGAATTTTGACAAAAGTTTTGTAATTGCTCTTTAATTCAGGTTGATGATGATGTGCGACTGGAAGATGATTGGGTCCCCATGGACGATCAACTTGGTCCGCAAGAGCTTGAGGAGGCATTGCGTGCAAAGGCAGCTCATTCAAGTGCAGTAGTACTTGAAAGTGTAAGGAGTTCATTCATTATGAGTATATCAACATTTTGATGAAAATCTGGAACATATTTATGCTTAGTTGCATGCTTACATTACAAAGTCAAAATTTGCTAACCTGTGTCACAGATAGGAGACATTCCTGATGCTGAATTGAGACCCCCTGACAATGTGCTGTTTGTATGTAAACTAAATCCTGTAACTGAAGTAAGAATTTCATTACATTCTCTATCTACCTTTTTTTTTTTGGACAGAGAATTTTTCTAAGGAAGCTATAAAATTAGCCTTCCTCTTCAGATGCATCGTTACTTACTGTTTACTTGTATGTGTAGGATGAAGACTTGCATACAATATTTTCGCGCTTCGGAACTGTAACATCGTGAGTTTTTTTAAATACTTGGGCATTTTCAATCCTTATTTTTCATTTGGTTTATAATTTCTATGTTTTCTCACCGCTAATTAAAATTTGCAGTGCAGAAGTTATCCGAGATTACAAAACTGGAGACAGTTTGTGCTATGCTTTTATTGGTACATGTATTCTTCTTTCGTAGTTACTTTTGATTTCCTTGTCTATCATATCTGCGAAAAGGGAATACTTTCACTTTTCCCCGTTGATGTTTCCAGTGGTGTTTGTTAAATCATACAACAGTTTCATTGTGTACTTATTCATTTACCTTGTCCTACGTGAAGAGGAATATTTTTGATGATCGCTTGCTTCATGAACTTTTGTCAGGCTATTTTGTGAATATTTATATCTGTAAATGGCCCTAAATAAACCATGGACTTCCTTCAATTGTATGCATCAGGGTAGGTAGTTAGCTTACAATTTAAGTCGTGTCAATTTATGCGCATGATTGAATTTGAATAGACTTGCCCAATTGCTATGACTGCAAGTTTAGGTGCATTTGTGAATTTCTTTGCAATTAATCTTTTCTAAGTTAGTGATAAGTGACATCATGAATTGATTTCACCGTTTAGGCCTCAATAATTCTTTCAAGTGAAGAAAGGGAAGGAGAATGTTTTGGGATTCAGGGATACTATGATGATCCTCTCCAAACATCCCTATTTGCTCTGTCCTTCCTCCCAAACAAAATTCAACCTTGGGAGAAATATCATTAATACTTTTTTCCCTCCAAATTACACTTGATCCTAAATGGCTTTTGACTCGTCTGTGGCCCATTCCTTTTGTTAATAATTATACACTTATTTTTGATCTGATTATTCTCACATCTGTTCCTTTATGGCAGAATTTGAGGACAAAGACGCCTGTGAACAAGCATATTTTAAGGTATACAGAATAACTTACTGCTGTCGTGTTATGTTTGCTTGCTCAACTGTCTTACTATTGGTTTGCCTGATATTTCTTATCCAATATCCATATAACTAATTCCACCTTCATGTGCTTATGTTGATTTGTTCGTCAGCTATGATTGATCTAATTCATGCTTTCATGACCTGTGCGATCATGATGAACAGTAAACATTTTGTTGTAATGTGCTAAGTGATGCTGCAATACATCTGCACTATACACTGGAATTTAGCTGCTGAAGTTTTCTCTGAAAGGAATTATGCATTTCGATTCTAGCTTGGGTGCAATGGGGACGGGAAAGAATAATATGGATATCCTTCAAAACATCATGTTTCCTTCTTAAAAAATGTTGGCACAATGTTTTTCTAAATTACTGAATTTGTATTCAGTTCGAAGTAAATTTTGACAATGTAATTTTAAGAAAATCTTAACAAGATAATTTTTTTTTATTAGAGGAGTGTCAAGCATTTCTTATGCGATTTCTGATATTTTACCTCAGGAGTTCCCTAAAACCTAAAGCATACAATAACATTTGCAGTCAGAAGGGGTCTAGATCTGTATTTTTGACACTTGCGTCTGTATTCTTTCTAGTAAATAATCATGCTTACTGTGTTTCTTTGAATTGGTTATTTGATTGTTTATTTTTGTTGTGTCCATCTTTGTAGAAACTATAGATACCTTTTATTTGCTTCTTTTTGAGTGTAAATACAACGAAACCTGTGCTAGTGGACTGCTCAATTGATGCCTACTGAAGAAAAAGGAATTCTGATTTAAAATATAGCAGCTCATTCTTGCTTACGATTCATTTAAAAGGCCATCTGGTGCTTTACTATTTGGGGAAGACTTGTTTTGTGCTTCACTAATCAGGCAAAACTCATTTATGTTGGTTCCTGCTACTTACCTGGCAGATGGATAATGCTCTTATTGATGATCGAAGGATTCATGTTGATTTTAGTCAAAGTGTTGCAAAGCTATGGTCCCAGTATAGACGCAAAGGCCAAGCGGGTAAAGGTGGGCATCTCTTTTTGTAACATTTGATCTGAAGTCTAGTTTGCTGTCAATAATTAGTAGATCACAGTCGACCCCAGATAATAAAAATAAAGAATCACCGACCGGTATAACTATAATGTTGTATTTGTTCCATCTTCTGTCTCTTTTTCCTATGTGGTCTCATCTGATGTGGTTGGTAGCTGGCATGTTCTAGTGGTTTCTGTGTATCTTCTCGCAATATTTCTGTGCCCACAAACTGTGGTCGAGAATGGATTTTTTAATTGAAAAACTGCAGACAACAACCGACAAAGTGTTGTGGACAAATTTAAGCTACATGCTGAGTCCACTCAAATCTGCGATTTAATTGACTGACTGAAGTTCAATACTCCTGTTTAGTATCTGTTCTCTTTCTCAATTCTTTCATGCTTCAGGACCCAACTAGTATTTCACAAAGGTGTTACCTCTCATAGCCACTAAGTTGGAAAAAGCAAGCAATGAGGATATTTGAGATTCGTGGAGAAAGGATTCTCCTAAAATAGGAATCTTCCGAAAAAGTCCTCTGTTTTTCTGGAATGCAACTGTAGACTCAAAAGAGATATGGGGTTTATTGTTTTCATCTAAAATTAGCAGCATGTTGTGATCGAGTGAGATGCTGAAAATAATTAAAGCTTTTACTCCATGAGCATTTATCTTATATTTCTAGTCCCTTAATTGTGATCCAATATGCTATCTATCTATTATGTTTTAATATTATTCATCGCAGGAGGAGGTTGCTTCAAATGTGGTTCTCTTGATCACATTGCTAAAGACTGCACTGGGGATCCAACCATCCAGCAGCCAAATTCCAAGTACATATTGAAGGATGATAACACTCAACGCGGTGGAGATGATAATACAAGGTTGATAACACATCGTGCTACTGGAAATGTGTCTCTGAATATTTATCCATATCTCTAACATCTCTTGATCATCTGTTCAAGGTTTGAAATGGTATTTGATGAAGATCCTACGGGAAGTCCCAGACAAAGTAAGACAAGAAGAGACCATAAAGCTGAAAATCATGACCAGAAACAACATATGAAACGAGGGAATTCTTATGACCGCAAAGATCAGGATGACAGAAGAAGGGATTCACATGACTTGCATAGGAGGGAAAGAAACAAAGATCACAGGGAAGATGAGAGGCACGTACGACGTCGGGCAAGCCCGTATGGAGGAAGAGAGAGAGATTGCCCAGCAAAAGAGGCATGGGATCGGGGAAGAAAAGCTGATGGCGCTGGCAGCAGGAACAGGGCAGATGAAGAAGAGTATAGGAAAAGACGCGCTGATGATGCTGGCCATAAAGATAAGGAGGAGAAGCGAGACTATGAAAAGACCCGTGCAGATGCTGGTCATAGATACAAGCGGGATGAGAGAGAGTACAAAGAGAGGCATGCAGATGTTGGCCGTGGGGACAGGAATAATGGAAGAGATGCTAAAAAGAGGAGTGGTGATGATGATCTTCGAGGGAGACACCGGGATGAAGTGAGCTATGGAAACAGTAGACGGGACGACATCAGAGGAGAGTCAAATAACAGAATGGTGCATGTTGATAACGATGGTCACAAACGAAGAGGTGAAGAACGGTTTTCTGATGCAAGAAGTACTCAAGATGATGGCATCCGTGACCGTGATCGTGGCAGAAGGAAATGAATTAATTAAACGCTTGGATATCTGTAGACGTGTGGCACTTGCCTTGTCATGTTTATTGGGTTTTACATGGGCTGCAGGAGTCTGCATGCCGCCTAAGTGTGGAAGGGCATGCAATTTCAGATAATGTGTGGTATGGGGAGCAGAAATCAGATCTCATTTGGGAAAATGGAGAGCTGAAGATAAAGGAAGTAGTATAAATAGTGGAACTTGTTTCTGCTTCTGGATCTTTTGATATCTTTCAATTCCAGTAATTGAATACAGAACAGATGAAAATTAAAAAATCTCAACGATCCTTCTAACAATTGTAGGTGAGTCCTTTTAGCAATGATCGGGTCATGGATTTACATCATTGCTTGTTCTATGTTTCTGTATAATTCGCTTTGCAATGTGTGCGTGCATGTTTTATATACTAGGTGTAGTGTGGATCTAATTTGTAATTCTGGTTTTATCGTCTGATAAAAAATTTATTGATACTGAACTACCTTGTGTGGATCGAGTTTGTAAGGATTCAGGGGTTTGTAGTCAATGACACATTAAGATCATGAATGCTTAACAATTTTTGCTCGTCAATTGGAAATTTATGGATTCATTTATTTGCACAACTTGCATTAATCTTTACCGATTCTCGTTTCTTCTCTGGGTGAAGGACGTCCTGTTTAACTTACCCCACCCGTGCTAAGGTGGTGGACGTCAGACCACGTGAGCCGCCTATTATGCCATGGCTCTCTTGTGCTGCATCATGACTCGAGTTCACACATCTGCAAGCATCTTCACCCGATATCCAAGAAGTTGACTTTACCAACACAACATTTGGATTATACCCTTTATTTTACTATGCTGGCTTCTGCGCTTGGGAAGCTCGTTCCCCTTTATTTTACTATGCTGATCCCAACTCCAGCCCGCTTTTGGGAAGTTCGTTCCCACTGTGCTCATGACCTGGTTGGCAGGCTTGTGAGGTGGCAAAAATAGGCAAGTTTGCCAGGATAACCTAAATTCTGGGTCGACCTGGTCTGGTAAAAAATCAAGTCACGATTAGTGTGTTAGGTCAATTGAGCTAATGTCGGGCTGGTCAGATAATGAGAATGTAAAAATCTGGTTCAAGTTTCCACCTCATCCATTCACTCTGTCGGAATCTATGACCAACTGGGGGGAATTTCTACCCATTGGTTTTGGGAAAATCAGTTTTTGGGAGGAGGGTGGGGTGTGGGGAATAGGATGAAACTTTTTTTAAATTGTTTTGAAAATATATAAAAATAAGAAAAAAAATAAAAAATTAAGGTGGGGGATTGTCCAACAAATCACTGGTCTGTGTAAAACTGGACAGAATTAATCCGGCCCAGTTTCATGGCCTTTCCCGGGTCGGCCCGGACAGCCCATTTGTCACATCTACTAGCTTGCCAGTGACGTGTGTTGATTTTTAGGGTTAGCGTTGAGGTTTTGTGCCATATCTGAGCTGTTTTTGATTTGACAGCTTTTGAATTTGCTTCTAAGCAAAACAAAAAGGGCTCTATGTTTGCTTTGACGCTAAGCGTTTTGATTAATCTACTAAATTAGCAATGCTTTGGTCAGCTGGCAGTTGGTTACTGCTGTTTAATTGTAAACGAACAGCAACATAATTAGGTCCCTAAGCTTGCCAACCCATAAATAAAAAAATTGTAATCATTGGCTCATTATTAATTTTCCTATAAGCAATCCGGGGAACTAATTAAAGTGTGCTTCCCCTACCATTAAAAAAGTGAAGGTGATGATTAGGAGTTCAAGATCTATGTTTCAAATAGGATTCAACGGGAGAGATTTTGAGTCCCGTTAATAAAGATTATAGCATGTAGGTTAGATTTTACACTTGCATCGAAATATTGGCAATTATTTTCAAATTTAGCAGAATTGTGTTATGTATTAATAGTTAGATAAGACGGAGTGTAAGTGTTAATTAGAATGATTGGGTATAGGAGGTGGCTTTTTAAGTTCATCTCCAAATCTCATGACTCATGATTCAACCTTAGACGGCTAGTCAATTTTACATTTGACTCTTTTTTTCCCTCCTATCTTACAATTGTCTTCCCAAATTTTCTGGTTGCATGAATTTGGTAGTGACGGAACATGGTTGTTTACTTTCTCGATGGCAAGATTACATGCTAAACAGCTCGTTGGTGCTGCCATTAATTATGCTTCCATTGTTCTCTGCATTCCCTTTGGACAAAAAATAAAAAAAATAAAAAAAACATTAGGAGCCCGTTTGTTGTAGATTATAAACTAGTTTATATAACCAAAATGATTTATTTGACTAAAAACAGTTTATTTGACCAAAATTTTTGCCTTCTAACATGACATTTTTTAATTTTTACCATTATTGGTCAAATAAACCAATTTATAATTCACACCAAACGGGCACTAGATTTTTCTAAAATGAGCACGAGATGTCATTGGGAACCCATATTGTTAGTCGTGTTTACCCGTCTAGTTTTTAAAATTTGTTATATTTGTCCTTCTCATCGATAGCTTATTCAAGGTTTTAAATTCAATTATTCAATAATGACACTTAATCAAGAGGTAGTTTTCGAAGATAAAATATACATAAAAAGACTCACTACATATTTATTGTTTTTAGGTCATGTTCGATAGAATTTTTTTCCAAAAAACCTATTTTTTTGCTTATATTTTTTGACTTTTCAACCATTTTTACACTACAAAAAAATTTGAAAAATCAAAAAATAACCAAAAAACCCATTATTTCTCAAAAAAAAAAAAAAAAAAACTCTATCGAACAAGTCCTAAATATTAACTGAAGTTATTTATATAAAATGCATACAAAAATATGTCTTAATTTGAAATCTCGTGTTTATTTATAAAAGTTTCAAATTAATAAAATATATTCGATATGTACTTAAGAAGACTGTTGATCGAATCTATCTGCCTCAATCTTAGCCATAGGCACCAATGATTGAAGCTTAGACCGACATAGATCTACTTGGGTGCATTAATTGTATGAATCGGCGCAAGTGGGCGTGCGGGGTTTTAAGTAATATTTGTAGATTGTGATTGCTTACTCCATGGCCATCAGCAACAATAAGAAAAGCATGTGAAAGGTTATAACTCTGACAAATTATACACGTGCTCATCTTTTGTTTCTTAAATCTTAACCAGTCCCAGCCAATCAAGTCTCCATACCCATATTTATTTAATTATAAACAAAGCAATTTTTTATTTTTTAATAATTTGATCTTTTAATGTTCAATAAATATCTAACTCGTTTTTAAATAGAGACTCTTAAAAGTTCAATAAAATTTGAAAAAATATATGTAAAAAATTTAACACATCAACTTCAAACCTTATTCAATACTCAAAATCGACATGTATATTATTATTATTATTTTGTATATATAATTAAAAATCAGTGCAATTTTTATCTAAACAATATGAAATTTATATGTTGCCCGATTCAAACATTATCCAACAAGACACAAGACCCACCCCACCACTATGTGTGGAGCTCATTTCTGTGTCTTGTCGAACAATGTTTGAATCGGACAACTTATAAATCCTTCTAAACAATAATATATGCATAGTTCAATCAAAGGTTGGTACATAGATACATAAACACAAGAGCAAAAATAAGAATTTTTGGAGATTGGACTGCTACTAAATTTTTTTTTTGACACCTGAAGTTTCACTAAAGTAATTTCATATCCTATCATTGACCTCATCTTCAGACAAGTGTGATATATAGGCATTCAGATAATGTTCCTACATAGTATTATTCTATTTTTAATTAGTATTGTCATATGAAAAAGGTAAAATATCAATTCATGACAATACATAACTTTCTACTACATTCGATTTTACTATATCATATTAGTTGTCGTGAAAAGTCTTCCACGACTATTTTTAATCCTTATGAAAGGTACTCCAATTCTATGAATTTAGAGTGTCAAACGAGTCAAGTAGCTTGTGAGCTCGTAATTTCGATCCATTTAAGATAGGAAGGCTCAGACTCGTGAGACGAGCCTGAAACTTGGGCAGAGTCCAAAAAAATAATTACGAGCAGGCTTGTTTATGGCTCGTGGGCCAAAAGGGTCACTTTTATGACCTTTTGATCACGCAGAATTTTTTATTTTTTTTAAACTGTCAGAAAAAATTGTATTTACAAAAAAAAAAAAAAATTGAATTGTCAAATTTTTCGTACACTATTTCATTTTGAAATTTTAAATTTACAAAAAAAAAAATGCATATCAGTGAGAGGTTGCGTTGAATACAATAATTAAATAATATATACATGATCATTTTTTAGTGTGAAAACTTTTAGATCAAATGCTTGAATTTACATCAAAGATCGTGTTCCATATATCATTGAGAGAGAGAGGGAGGGGGGAAGAGATTCATGTACAAAACCCTGATAATGTAATTGCTCGATCGTGGATACCCCACCAGAAGAAGATGGCATGTAAATATCATTCAAAATATTTCGGTTGCAAGTGGGTCACAAATCCAAAGCACCGAAAAACAATGACTTTGCACCCACTTTTTATCTTCTTCCAATTTGCACTCTGAGTATATATCAAGACATCTCACTCACTCTTCTTCTAAAAAGAAAAACACAGAAACACAGAAACACACACTTAAGAGTTAAGAGTTAAGAGTTAAGATTGATGAAGAAGATCAATTTGATACTGAGGAAATGCAAGACATTATCAAGGCAACTGACAAGAACTACATCGTACAGTAGCTTGCGTTCCAAGTCAACTAGAGAAGAAAAATGGGGTTCTTCTCCTGCAGACATGCAGCAGAATCAAGATAATTATGAAACAATTTTTGTGGGGAGTACAAGAAAAAGATATGTTATAAGTTCCAAGTACTTAAATCATCCTATATTCAATGCTCTCATTGAAAAATCAAAGCAGAATCAAGATGGGTATCTCTCTGTTAAATGTGAGGTTGTTTTGTTTGATCATCTTCTGTGGATGCTTGATAATGCTGAACCTAATCTCACTTTTGATTCTTTCGAGGAGTTGGCACAACTCTATGTCTTCTAAACTCTAGTAAGTAACAATTTATAAATAGCTCGAGTCCGGTCCAGTCGATCGATCTAAGAAATCAAAGTTTAAGTTTTCTCGGGTCGATTACTAATGACAATTGTATCTGTTCCTCCATTTCCATGTTAGATTGTGGCTGTGAGTCTTGAAAAATTTCACAAGATTTCAGTCGCATTATTATGTGTATTTTTGTTTGATGATTATGTTAATTCTTTTTTAACTTGTTGTATTAATGAAGAATAAACGAGTTAGTGCATGTTTGGTGTAGATTATAAACACAATAATAGTTTATTTGAGCCACTATTTTTTACTTTTCAAACCAAATAGAGTGTGAAATGACAAGAATGTCCTCAAACATTTGAATTAGCATTTTGATAATTAAACAATTTTATCATATCATGTTTTATTTACAGCCCGTTTGATAAAGATTATAAACTAGTTTATAAACCAATTTTTGGTTTATTTGACCAATATTGGTTTATTTGAGTTGAAATTGTTGATTTTTCATGTTAAAAATGGGTTGAAAAGTAAAAAATTACGGTTGAAAAAAACCAAAATAGGTTTATAATCTTTGTCAAACAAGCTCTTAGTTTGAAAAGTAAAAAAAGTGGCTGAAATAAACTATTTTTTTGTTTATAATCCACACCAAACATGCACTTAATAAATTCCATTTAATGGATATTTCCTATGTTTGATTATTATATTTGTGCACATGTGCACATATGCACATGATTTTAATATCGGATACAATTTGATTTTAAAGTGAGTTAAAACTTAAAATGGGCAAGACGTGGGCTAAAATTGTTATATGGATCAACTATGACCATGTTTGGAAGAGTTTTTTAAAATTTTTTTTTCAAACTTATTTTTAACCACATATTTTATGAGATACACAATTTTTATCAACTTTTCAACCACACGTTTCACCAACTTTTTTAAAAACCTCCAAAAAACTACTTTTAAACTATTAAACAAAAAGTTAAAATAAAATCATCAAATGTATTTTTCCAGAAGTTAGTTCTTCTACTTCAAATTTTAAAATTAATTTTTACACTTTTGGAACACCACTCTCTCGTGATAGTTTTGAAGGAAAAAAATCAAGATTTGTTGTATTTTTGCTTTAAAATTTGCTAAAAAATTGAAATCAAAGTCAAATTCATAATTTTTTTTGAAAAATCATTCACACATTTCATCAATATCAAAATTTACAAAAAATCTAATTTTTAACAAAATCAAATAGACACTCAATAACATTTTGTGTTCTATAATTTTAAGATTATTCTTATGTTAACAAACAGGAATCATTTATGATAAAGTAGTAATCATAGATATATTACCAATTGGGTTTTTTTCTTAACGGAGTGTGGATACTTTATTTTTTAAGTTCAACTAAGTCAACCATAAATTATTCTAATTGATAATAGTAATGTGAATTTTCTTAAACAATGGATCTAACTACGTCCACACTCCAAATTTTTGATGATTCAATTTATCTTTTTTGGGTGAAACAGAGAATATCACGATCGGGGGTGAGAACGGGAAAATCCCATATAACCCAATATATCTGACAAGTCACACTATACGTAAGCCCAAAATGTATCTTCCTCTCTTCTTTTTTATATTTCAAGCTCACAATGAAACGTTTGAGCACAACACAATTATATAAAATTAAGGAATAAAGCAACCTGAACAAATCCAATTATTGTTCAACTTAAGTTGTTGCCCTAGTAATTACTAATTAGAACATCGCCCAAGATTGGGGGGAAAAATGGAAAAACATAATATTTCTAGAATAGTTTCATTTTCCAAACATTGGGGATAATGCTATTGAAAAACTAAGTTGGGGGCAAGTTACCATAATGATCATAGATTGGAACCAACGTGCAATTTTCTGGTTGTACGATTTTTCAACTTCCCAATTCCGAAGTCCGATACTATCGCTTTTCTGGCTTCACCTTTCGTCGACGCACTAATCACTATCAATCTATCATCCATTTTTTTGTTTTTGGCTTGATGCTCTTGTTATGTATATTATGAGACAAATAATATTTATGCACTTCAATATATATCGAATACAAGAATTTTTGCTAACAAGCCTCTTCTTCACGAAACCGCAACTTTGAACAAGAGTCGAAATTCTGTATTTGAAAATCTATTGCAGCAGGTAATTACTAATAATTCGAGGGGTCTGAAATATGTAATAATGTCCTTTTTTCTTCTTCTTGAAATTAGTGGTCTAATAAATGAATTATTGACCACAAAGAAGCTCTATATTCAGTGTTGCACTTTAAGTGTTCGACTATTTGTCTCAAGGAAACCTTTTGTCTGTCAAATGCACAAAAATTTTATGTTTTGGCGTCTGAATAAATCCCATAAAACTTATTTCCAACATGCAAACACAGAAAACACACTGCCTTATACACAGGAACTTTAGTTTGTACACAAATGGAATTGCACGGCTATAGTGGCAAATACCTTATGCACGTTAATGATCGTGAATATGAGGAATTGCTCGTAAAGTCTTTATCTTTCCAAAATCGATATTTCACCCTTTGTGTTGAAAACACTATGATATTTCTGTAGTGCAAAAGTATAAATAAATTGACTGCAAACAGTTGGCTTATATAGCCAATTACAAGAGGATAAAATCAAAATAACCACCCACATTTGAATGACCTAAAAACGTGATAATATACTAATCCTAAATCACTAACCCTTATAGATAAGATTTATTAACCAATATTCCTAATAAACTCAAATCCTAATAAAACAGTAAATCCTAATAACCAACAATTCCTCTCTTAAACTGAATACTTCTCAGCATTCAGTTTATATCAGGAACCTCACAAACTCCAATCATACTTCGAAGCTTCAAGAATGTCTCCAACTTCAGAGGCTTTGTCATTATATCAGCAGCTTGTTCTTGAATGTTGCAATGCACCAGTTCAACAATGCTGTCTCTTGCAAGATCACGAAGGAAATGGAAGCGAATGTCAATGTGTTTACTTCGACCATGCAGAACAGGATTCTTGGATAACTTAATAGTTGAACTATTGTCGCACAAAACAGTAGTACACTTGTTCTGCATATAACCAAGCTTTTCTAAAATTCTTCTCAACCACACACTTTGACAAGCACAAGAGGCAGCAGCTATGTACTCCGCCTCAGTAGTAGACAAAGTCACCACAGGTTGTTTCTTGGACGACCATGACACTGCTCCAGAACCAAGCAAAAATACGTATCCTGAGGTACTCTTCCGATCATCCAAGTCCCCGGCAAAATCACTGTCAGTGTAAGCTATAAGATCCTTGCAGCCTTCTTTCTTGTAAAGGATCCCCAACTCAGTTGTACCTTTCAAATACCTAAGTATTCTCTTTGCTGCAAGCCAATGAAGCTCAGTAGGACAAGACATGAACCTACTAATAACACTTACTCCATACATCAAATCAGGTCTAGTTGCAGTTAAGTACATGAGACTACCAACTACCTGCTTAAACAAAGTTGCATCAACTTTAGTCCCTGCCTCATCTTTCGACAACTTAGTACCTGGAACTATTGGATTCTTCACTGGGTTACTCTTGTCCATGCCAAACCTTGCTAAAATTTCACGAGCATATTTCCTTTGACATACAAAAATTCCATCTAAACTTTGTAGCACCTCAACCCCAAGAAAATACCTCATCCTCCCCAAGTCAGACATATCAAACTCTAACATCATTGACTTCTTAAATTCATCACACATACTCTTATCATTGCCAGTATAAATTAAATCATCAACATAAAGACTGACAATTAAGAGTTTACCTCCCTCCCTCGACTTTGTGAACAATGTGTGTTCACAGTAGCACTTTTCAAAGCATTCTCTAACAAAATAAGCTTCAATCTTGCTGTACCATGCTCATGGCGCCTGTTTGAGCCCATATAATGCCTTTCTCAGCTTGTACACTTTGCCTTCTTCACTTTTCTTCTCGTATCCTTGAGGCTGTTGCACAAAGACT
The DNA here is from genome assembly GCA_030279155.1 of Forsythia viridissima. Lineage (NCBI taxonomy): Eukaryota > Viridiplantae > Streptophyta > Magnoliopsida > Lamiales > Oleaceae > Forsythia > Forsythia viridissima. The sequence continues at coordinate 4,213,552 of CM059033.1, forward strand.
TCTTCACTAAGCTCACCGTGAAGGAAAGCGCTCTTTACGTCCAACTGAAAAACATCCCAGCTTTGTTGAACTGCTAGAGCAAGTATCAATCGAATAGTGTCAAGCCTTGCAACCGGAGCAAAAACCTCGGTATAATCAATCCCATACTGCTGTGCATATCCCTTAGCCACAAGTCTCGCTTTGTACTTGTCTATTTCTCCACTCTCGTTGAGTTTAGGGTGTGTTTGATAGCTTTCCATGGAAAATGAAAATATTTTCCATGTAAGTTGGAAAAGAAATTCCACCAAATGGGTGAGAAAAAATTTTCCAAGGAAGTGGCCAAATGTGTGCTTTAGACAATTGTACCTTGAAAATATTTTCCATTTTCCATGTGCCAATCAAACACAAAAGTGGGAAAATAAAACACATTGATTTGACAAGATTTTCCATGGAAGTGCCATTTTCCATGGAAAATTTGTGAATCAAACACACCCTTAGTTTTGAACACCCATTTAACTCCAATAGACTTCACTCCATCTGGCAGAGTTGTCAGCTCCCAAGTCTTGTTTTTCTCAATCGACTCAATCTCTGCATTCATTGCATCCCTCTATTTTTTGCTCTTAACAGCTTCTTCAAATGTGATTGGATCATCCTCAGTAAACATAATCATAGCATTCAAACCTTCATCTTCTGACAAGCCTTCTCCTGTTACATAATCCTGCATCTAAGGTGGTTCTCTTCTCACCCTTCCTTCATTTGAGCTTAGTGAGTTCTCAGCAGGTGACTCACTAGAGGATGAGCTAGCATCATTTGAACCAACTCCACTTGAAGCACTACCATTCTCATATTCATTAGTCTCTTCTTCAGCTTCATTCATTTCTTGATTAATTTCATCATCACTGTCACCCCATTCAAGGATGTCAAACCCTGCTTCTTCTTGACTTCTATTCCAATTCCAACTTTCATTTTCTTCAAATATAACATCCCTGCTGACAACTACTTTCTTTGAAACTGGATCAAACAACCTGTATGCCTTTGATTCGTCACTCACACCAAGAAGGACACACTTGTAGCTTTTATCATCCAACTTGGTCCTCTTTTGATCTGGTATGTGCACATGAGCCATGCAGCCAAAGACGCGAAAATACTCCACATTAGGTTTCATGCCACTCCATGCTTCTTTTGGAGTTTTATCTTGTACTACTAAAGTTGGAGATCTGTTGAGAATGTGCACACTCCACCTTACTGCTTCAGGCCAGAAAACTTTAGGAACTTGCTTCTCTGAGAGCATAGAACGTACCATATTCATGATTGCCCTATTTTTTCTCTCAGCAACTCCGTTTTGCTGAGGGGTATATGCTGCAGTTAATTGCCTGCTCACTCCATTAGCTTTACAAAACTCAACAAAATCATTTGAATTGAATTCTCCACCCCTGTCAGTCCTTAAGCATCTAATATATGCACCTGTCTCTTTCTCAACACATGCTTTATATCTTCTAAAAACAGCAAAAGCTTCTGACTTTTCATGCAAGAAGTAAACCCAAGTTTTACGACTAAAGTCATCCATAAAACTTAACAAATACCTTTTATTGCTATTTGATGCAGGCTTTATAGGACCACATATGTCCGCATGTATAAGCTCCAGCCTCTGTGAGGCCCTCCACAGACTCCTTTTAGGAATGGATTCCCTGTGCTGTTTACCAACCAGACAATCTGTGCAAAGCTTTGTAGGGGTTCTAAGTAAAGGCAAGCTACTGACCATATTTTTGTACTGAAGGGTTCTCAACCCTTTGAAGTTCAAATGTCCGAATCTGTAGTGCCATAGGTGAGTTGCATTTTCTATCACAACCTGGAAACAAGTAGGAGCTTTAGGCATTATGGCTGCAAGCACAACAAACATCCTGTTCATACTCATCTCAGATTGCATAATCAGACCCTTTAAAGGATGAAAGATCCTACACTTCCCATGTTGGAACAAAATAGCTAGACCCTTTTCTTGAAGTTGTCATACACTTAACAGATTATTCTTCAACTCAGGAATGTAGTAAACTTCAGAGATTATTTGAGTGATTCCCTTGACTTGTAGTCTGACATTTTCCTTCCCCACAACTGCCATCCTTGTGTTGTCCTACACTTAACAGATTATTCTTCAACTCAGGAATATAGTAAACTTCAGAGATTATTTGAGTGATTCCCTTGACTTGCAGTCTGACATTTCTCTTCCCCACAACTGCCATCCTTGTGTTGTTACCCAGCTTCACTATTTGTTTGAAGCATTCATCCAAATCAGAGAACCATTCTTTATTTCCACTCATGTGATTGCTGCATCCACTATCAAGAAACCACACCTCTTCTCTTTTTGCTTGGTTCAGATCCACATAAGACATTAACAGCAGCTCTTCTTCTTCATCTACCTCTGCGTAATTGGCTCCTGTCTCCCAACTAGGGCACTCATATTTAAAGTGCCCTAATTTGTGGCATTTAAAGCATTCCACAGTAGCCTTGTTAAAAGACTGTCTTCCTCTACCTCTTCCTCTGCCTCTGATCATTCCTCGACCTCTTCCTCTTTCTGTTCTGTCTTCATGAACAACCTTTAGAACATGTTCTTCCTCTCTATGGCCATTCATCCTTTGTTCATGGACAAGTAAACTGCTCTGCAGCTCGTCAATGGTCAAAGTATCCAAGTCGTTGGATTCTTCAATAGAGCAGACCACATAGTCAAATTTTGAAGTCATAGACCTCAAAATTTTCTCATTAATGACCGTTTCACCCATTTTCTCACCATGTGCCTTCATTTTGTTGGCTATAGTGAGAGTACGAGCAAAATAATCATTTACAGTCTCTCCTTTCTTCATGTAGAGAGTTTCAAAATCTCTTCGAAGAGCTTGCAACTGTGCACGCTTCACCTTGGTGGAGCCTTAATATTTCTGCCTCATCGAGTCCCAAATGTGCTTTGCTGTGTCCCTATTGAGTATAGTCTCCATAATACTCCAATCTATAGCTTGAAACAGGTAATTCTTTATCTTCAAGTCCTTCAGCTTTGCTTCTTCAATAGCCTTATGATGTGCTTCTGTTAACTCGTCCCCGTCTGCTACTGCCGGTATCCCATTCTCCACAAGACCCTAGTAATCCTTTGAACGGAGGAGATTCTCCATTAACATCGACCAATGATCATAGTGACCATCGAATTTTGGGATCGCAGGCTGCACAAAGCTAGTCTCTGCTGCCATTCCTTTTAGCACACCACTCACAAGAAACTGCTGTTTCTTTTACTCACACAAAATCAGGTCCCTATGATGGGGCTCTGATACCAAATGTTGAAAACACTATGATATTTCTGTAGTGCAAAAGTATAAATAAATTGACTGCAAACAGTCGGCTTATATAGCCAATTACAAGAGGATAAAATCAAAATAACCACCCACATTTGAATGACCTAAAAACGTGATAATATACTAATCCTAAATCACTAACCCTTATAGATAAGATTTATTAACCAATATTCCTAATAAACTCAAATCCTAATAAAAAAGTAAATCCTAATAACCAACATTCTGGTCATTCTTTTATGCATGTTAATGACTGTGAAAGTATATGCATGTTGCTCTGTGTTCTCTTAAAATCGCAAGTATACGGTATCTTAAATATGTAATAAAATGTGAATAGAATATCGATCTCACAAAAACTTATATTTTGTCATGAATTCAAATAATTCTATACTTAATTGAATTATACTAATTTTTTGAGTGAGTTTTGATTTAAGCTAAAAAAAAATACTTAAAAGTTAAGCTAAAGCGTGAACGAGACTTTTGGAGAAAAAAAATCAAATATCAATGGGACTTTGATTTCACCTATACTTGACCACTTTAACTCCTACTCCTCCTCCTTCTCAGTACGAGATAAATAGAAAGCAACAATCTAAAGCATTGGTACCGCCCATTGGAATGCCGCCCGCGCCAGAGATAGATAAGAGGTGGACCAGAGATTAGGAGAGAGAGGCGAGCCCCGCACCAAGGGTGTTCACCTACGAGACACCGGCGCCTCTTGACTTTCATGTGTTTTTCATGCTTTAGCTGCTTGTTTATGACATGATTTTCTTGTAGCTCCGCTTCTTGCTCTAAAAATGAAGAAAGACTTGTCGGAAATGGCCGGTTGGGTTGGGGTTTTAGTGACTAACGAATGTTTCGTCCCAATCCATATGCTTTGGTGGGGTGACAAACGAATAGTCCACATCCGATGATCCACATAGTCCGCTGTTTTACGTCCTTCAAGATTGTCGGGGGGTGCAGAATATGGATCTTTCTGAATATGAGGGCATTTTTTATGCCTAAGTAAGAGGGAACTATCAAACGCATTGGCTGGCGGCTCACGTAATTGACAAACAATGTTATTAAATTATTTGGCAATATCTTTCAAATAGAGTTAGACCTATTTTTGCTTATAAACTTCCATTATCTCTATAAAAGTTGTAATTGAAAGCAAATTTAGAACAACTAAACATCAGTCAAAGATTTCATCAACCATGCATATTGATAATTTTCTATCATCTATCACAATTTATATTACTTATTATTTAATCTAAACATGCATATCACCTCTTCGTATGGGCGGAACCAAAAGTTTAGTTTAGTGGAGGCATAATATATTTAAATATAAAGTCTCAAAAAATATTACAATATCTCTCAAAACTCTTACTCTCAATAATTAGTTTTTAACTTACTTCTAATTTAGTTAGTTACAAATGATGTCTTTTTGACATTTTATAGTTTCACCTCATTTAAGTGGACGATGGAGATTAATTTTGTTTTATAGTTGATATTTTTTTTTAGATTATTCTTTGTAAATATTAGATAGATTTTTTTAGTTATATTGTTTCTACAATCTTCTAAACATCTATTAAAAGTTTCATACAAATTTCTAATAGGACATATGATTACAAAATCTTCTTGTATCTCTCTTTTATTCTAGAATGCTCCAACAAGTTCTTTAGAAATAATTCATTAGAATTGACTTCTTTCACAAGGTTGTCTATGTTTGCGAAGTCTTTCGCAAAAATCTTCAAAATTCTATCAAATATGTAGGCCGGATGCATTGTTAGCTAGTTTTAGCATGTGACTGTGTTTATCGTATTTGACCTTTGGCCTTTTTGCGTTTCAAACACCTAGATGTCTCTCGTGCACTCCTAGTGCAATTTTGACTACAAGTGTTGGTTGTATTTGCAAGTCTTTGATTATGTCACAACTGGAGTTTAACATATTGCTATCATATTTACAAGTATAAATATTCATAAACATCTTTAAATCTTATATTAAAATGTAATCATGTCACGAGAAAAAGTTAAAAATATACAATACTTCAACTTCAATTGTATTTGAATGTGCAATTATCAAAAATGAAATTACATATATAAGATAACTCTTGGTATTGAAAATTGTTTGCCCAATTTAAATGGTGACTAAACAATTATTATCATAAACAAATACAGTCAATCATAAATTATCGAATGAAGTTGAATAATCGCGTAACAAAAAGGAATTAGCATATCTTAAGAAAATATTTACGTAAATTTTTAATTTATACTACAAACATAGTTAATTTGATGTTAATTAATTTATTCCTATTTTATGCATCTTTATTAATAATTCAGTTTATCTCTCAAAATCCTTAGCCTCGCTTGATGTGTTTAACTTCTGCTTCTCTCGCCTATTATCTCTCTGTCCCCCATTCTATCCATCTCTGCATCAACGTGTTTTTCTTGAAATTTTGTTGCACTTCGATTTTGTTTTCTTTGGGATGGTCTTGTAATTTTTCATAGAATTTTGTCCATAACTTTGCATTGGGTAGGTTTTTGGGGAAGATGAAATTATTTTGTTCTTTTTAAAAGTTATGGGACTTTATTTGCAATTTTATAATTATTATTTTTTTGTTGTTGTTTTTAGTTTTTTCTATTTTTGTTTATTTAAAGAGGAGTGCAAATTTGTCAAAATATGTCAATGAGGACGTAATTTACAATAAAATGTAAATGTTGAGGATGTATAATGCAAAACAAATTAGTTGGGGGTAGATTAGTAACCAACTTCAAAGATTGGGGACCAAAAGTGAAATTACCCTTAAAACTGTAACCGAGGAGGGACAAGCGGTTTAGGGTTTTTTCCTTGGTAATTAAACTAGAAATGGGGAACAATTTACATCGAAGGAGAGGGAAAAAGGGAAACGTGTTCATCTTCCGTTGTGTTGCAGTGAATTCTACAAGGATAAGTCAACGTCTTCATCACCAAACTTGGAAGGTAGTTTGCACTCGATTTGATTGTTGTGAATCATTTAATTTCAACCCACGTCCTCGCTCTAAGATTCCGTCCAGCCTTATCGCCGTTCTCATCTTCTAGCTCCTTAGAATTTATTTATTTTTAACAAAATTGTTGTTTCTTAGATTTTAATCTTCCTTGCGCAACGGCAATTTTCTCGACAATATCTCTCGTTAATTTTTGATGTTGTTTATGGTTTTCCCCTTGCCTTTTGAACCAGCGGCCCCTCAAGTATAATCGGTGAAATATCCAGGACAATAATCCAATGGGGGCAACTGCCCCCACTAGACCCCTGGTGCAATAAATGCACTATGTGCAATTGCTGCACGTAGAATCGCCAGTTCTTCAATTGCCTGCAGTAAATGCGTATGAACAAAATTTCTGTCTGAGACCGACTACGGAACCTTGGCAATGGATCGCAAAGATAATCAAACTCCACAAGGTTGGTCTGGCCCCTCATTCATTCATATTATTCCTATTTTCTCTCTAATAGTTGGTAAATTGCAGGGGAAAGTGCTCGGATTCTTGTGGAATTCCTGGAGATTGCCATCACCTCTATTGTTTTTCTCAAAGGGATTTATCCAAATGGTAAAATTAGTGTTACAAAAAATCAGATCAATATTTCCACCTTATTACATATTTCTAGCGAGTAGTGGCATCTCTAAAATTCATCTTGTGATATTCAATAAATGAATTGCTATACCAGTATATGCATATATGTAGGAGCATTCGAGAGGCGGAGATACATGAACTTGGTGGTTCACAAGGCTAGACACCCTGAGCTTAATGAATACATTCATTCTTCTGTTAATGGACTCCTCCCTTTCATCCAAAAAGTAGGAGTATTTTTTTTTTTTCAATGCTCTATTTGTATTGGGTGGTGTAATATTGAATTTTCTTGAAGTGATTGATTTTTTATTTTTTACTTCCCAATTAGGGTTTGGTGGAGAGAGTTGCTGTTATTTTCTTTAAAGATGATAAGGTGCCAATTGAGAGGTTTGTCTTCAAGCTTAATGTGAATCAGTCATATGGTGCAAAAGTGGAACAAGCTGACCTGGAGTTCTCTCTTAGATCCTTCTTGATCAAATTGCCTGTGTCAGAACCTATGACGAAGGTTCTTCCCTGCAGTAAGTATAAATACGTGCAGCTTTTCTTGCATCATGCCATATATTAAGTAGTTACATATTGAGCTTATGCCTTCATGTTCCCTTGTTACCAATGTCTTCTCAATGCTAATAACTTCAATGTAAATAACTGGAAGTGTGAAACATTAGCAGACAGCATCTGACTTAGAAAAAGGCAGCATCAATAGTTTGTACAGATGAAATAGAGTTAAAGTGCTAGTATGACCTACAATCCTTGGTGCAAGCGCGCAAAAAAAAAAAAAAAAAAAAAAAACGAAGAAATATTAGGTAAGAAAGGTTTTGCAAGCAAAATTAACACCCTTAATTCTGTAGTGGATCAAGGCACCTACCTCGAACTTGGAAGAATTTTACATATTTGAATTTCAAACTTTTAATTTCATGCTTAAGTTTAGGATTGGATCTAATAAGGATTACTGATTAGCAATCCACTAGTTTCACGGTAATGAGAAAGAAATGCCATTGATTTCTTATAACACCAACTTTGGACTAAAATAAAGCTCTATAATCCATAAAAGGAAAATGCAAATCCTTGATGAGTTTAACTGCAAGTCTGCAACCAACACATTTGGGCTTTAGATTTGGAATCCCTTTAGTTCAAATCTTAATCTAATGCAAACGTTAGGGAGCACTTCTTTGCAACTGAATTTTGCCAATTGGTTGGTTAACTGGGGTACATAAGCAAAAGTCTTGGTATTTGTTTGACTCGGTTCAGACGGGCATTATCTCAAATTAACTGCTTGGGTGCAAAATGTGTTCATTTGTTTCAGTATTTTTCACCAAACTGTTTATACGTTCTGCTTCTTCTGGATATATGTTTTGATATTGGCGCTCTCTCTTTGCTTTTGTTCTTTGACAGGATGTAGATGGGAGATAACAGCATATTTTCGCTCTCTGCCTCAGACTAGTACCAGCAAAGTTTCAGAGATGTGGATCCCAACAGACACAAAGCAGTGGCAGCAACTTCCAGTAATAACGCCTATTAGGTCCATGAGCAGTGAACCTCTTGGTTTGCAGCTGTATCTAGAACACGCGAGTCTTTCTGAGCCAAAGCCCTAGGTAGGATCTTTTACAAATGGAGGTAATTATGAGTTCAAAACATCCTGTTTAGTAGAAAACGGGTATTCCTTGCTTTAACCACATAGTCACTATATTCACGTATGAAAAGGCTGGTAGGCGGTAGCCTTCACATCCCTTTGGTGTAACTGATTATTTTCTATTTTTGCACTTTTATGTTTTATTGTATTAATGTAACTCTTGTTTTACACGCCACGTGTGGTGCACCCCACCTTGTTTGTGAGCCGAAAAATTCAATATGCTCATTGTAGAGCGTGCAGAATTTTGTAAATAACGGGAATTAGTTTAATTTGTTTGATGTCGACTGGCACATATTGTTGCAATCTGTTCTGGAAAAACTTCACCATGTTTAGTGAGAAAACACAATTGTTTAAACAAGGAAGATTGATAAATATGTGCAAGCATTAATAAGCATTCATGTTGATTACTTCTTGTTGTAATGTATTGTGAAAATTATGTAGTAGGCATGAATGAAGAAGCATTCACGTAGAGACCACACTTGTGTGCTTTGTGGCGTTATTACTTATTAGTAGAGGTGACAAAATGAGCTAGTCCAGTGGGCCCAGTCTATGGGCTGGGCTGGCCCAATAAAAAATTGATCAAATAAAAATTGGTCCAATTTAGTCCGGTACAACTAACCTACTGGGCCAATTGGGCTGAAGCCGGATTGACTCGATAATTTTTTTTGACCCAAGTCTCTACTCCCACACTTCCCCTTTGTCGTCGGGATTCCCATCGACCAGGAATATATTAAAATTTTAATTTAGTCAAATTTTGATCATGGGTATAATTTTTTTTGTTAATTAACGGACCACTGGACAAAATCTGTAGAGATTCTAAGATTTCGTTTGTTTTCAATTTTGATTTTGTTAAAAAGCTAAAATCAAAGTTAACAATTAATTTTAACCAAAAAAATTGTGGTCCCACAGTTTTTCAACTACACATTTTAATAGCTTATATCAACTTTTACTAAAAAATATGATTTTAATCAAACACATTTTAAATTTCATTTTGGTGAACAAAATTAAAAGTTTTGAGATTTGATGACACATTTTTTATTATATTAAGTGTAAATCTAGAAAAAAATAAAAAGATTTAGGACTTATTTGTATTTTTGAAAAGGTTTAGGAGTTATTTTTAATTTATTTAAGTTATGGGTAAAATTGTTAAAAAAGTTTGGGTAATATGTGTTAGGATTAGAAGGTTTTGAGACTTTTTGACACTTTTTGAAAGGTTAAAGACTTTTGCAAATTTTTCTTTACTTTTTAAATTCAAAAATTTCCATTGTCAAATTTAACGGAGGATTTTGACGGAAATTAACGAAAAAGACCATTGTCGCCGAAAATATTTGAAATATGGGCTAAATTGCCGTGTCAAATTTAAAGGAGGATTTGGATAGAAATTAGCGAAAAAGACCATTGTTGCCAAAAATATTTGAAATAGGGGCTAAACTACCAAAAATAAAACGATAGGTCTTCAACCTGCAGTAAGTGCAAAAGTCATGGACCATTTGTGCAAAAAAGCCCTGTTATTTTTCTTCGAATATGTATAGAATTTTCTTTTCCCACTGATTTGTAACCAATTGTTTTGTATCCAGAATTTTTTTTTTTTTTTTTTTTTGCTGTATTATAAACAAAAACAGTATGAGAAGTATCATAGAAAATAGTATCACAATAATAGACAATTATCATATAAACAGTATATCACAGATAAAATATGATATAATTAGGCCATTTCACATATATTGAAACATTATCATTTATAATGGTAAAGTATACTAATGCACATTATTTAAATAAAACAGTATCAAAGATAAAACATTATCATAAACAAAATAAGAGATTAAAACAGTATCATGGGTTGAAACATTGTTATAATTAAACCATATCAAAGATAAAAGCATGGTACAGGTTTATCAATGCATATTATCTAAATAAAAACAGTATCATGGATTAAACAGTATCAAAGATAAAACAATATCATAAGTTAAAACATTGTCATAATTAAACAATATCAAAGATAAAAGCATGGTATAAGTTTACTAATACATATTCTTACAATAATATAAAAGCCTTAATTTTTTACTGTAGTTTTTTTCGTCCAACACGACGTAGTTTTGGTATTTTACTATTCTTAATTTTGTCCAAATCTCACCATTTTTGTAATAGCCGCAATTCTTGACTTTTGTGTGTTTAGTGGAATCTCATGTTTTGTTTACACGTTAATGATGTGAACTTGAAATGTTTTGTTAAACTTCATTTTCTCTAAATTGCAGTTTTTGTTGTTCAACTTAAAAATTTGCTGCACTTTATACATTAAGTATTTTTACATAATTCCAGTTGGAGACGATATCCCTATGGGTTACCTAACCATTGGCTTTGGTTTCACATAATTTCATGTTATATAACTCAAGTTATGGACAATTTTGTAAACTGCGACAGCATGAATCCGAAAAAATGCCTAGGATGTTTCGGTGAGCATTTTAGTAAGCCGAAACATGCCGCCGGACTATCAAATTTTGGTATGTGGTAGCTACATGAGTATTCTATGTTCCCTGAAAATTTCATATTGTTCGGTGATCCTTTCCTATGTCAAATAAATTTTTGTTACTCCATGACCGGATGAATTGTTTCTCTAAACTGCAGTTTCTGTTGTTCAATTCAAAAATTTGTTGTACCTTATATATTAAGTATTTTTACATAATTCTAGTTGGAGACGATATCCATATAGGTTACTTAACCATTGGCTTTGGTTTCACATAATTTCATGTTATATAACTCATGTTATGAACAATTTTGTAAACTGCGACCGCATGAATATGAGAAACTGCCTAGGATGTTTCGGTGAGCATTTTCATAAGCCGAAACATGCCGTCGGACTATCAAATTTTGATATGTGGTAGCTAAATGAGTATTCTACGTCTCCTGAAAATTTCATATTTTTCGGTGATCGTTTTCTATGTCAAAGAAATTTTTGTTACTCCATGATCAGGTAAAGAAATTTTAGTAACACTGCCATTATTTTGAAAATTTTCTTCACCCGGTCATGGAGTAACAAAAATTTCTTTGACATAGAAAACGATCGCCGAACCATACGAAATTTTCAGCATACATAGAATACTCAGGTAGCTACCATATATAAAAAATTGGTAGTCCGACAGCATGTTTAGGCATACTAAAATGCTGATCGAAACCTCCTAGGCAGTTTTTCGGATTTATGCGGTCGACGTGCCGAATCGCTATTATAAACCAATCAAAAAACTTTAAGTAGTGTAAATATCTTCTTAAACTTTTGTGGACCTTGGTTTTGTGGTAGTTTTAGTGGATTCCCATGTTTTGATTACATGTTAATGATGTGAACTTGAAAGGTTTTGCTAAACTTCATGTTTCTCTAAGTTGTAGTTTCTGTTGTCCAACTCAAAAATCTGTTGCACCTTATATATTAAGTATTTTTACATAATTCCAGTTGGAGACGATAGCCCTATGGGTTACCTAACCATTGGCTTTGGTTTCACATAATTTTATGTTATATAACTCAAGTTATGGACAATTTTGTAAACTGCGACAGCATGAATCCGAGAAACTACCTAGGATGTTTCGGTGAGCATTTTAGTAAGCCGAAACATACCGTCAAACTATCAAATTTTGATATGTGGCAGCTACATGAGTATTATATGTTCCCTGAAAATTTCATATTGTTCGGTGATCATTTTCTATGTCAAATGAATTTTTGTTAATCAATGACTAAGTGAAGAAATTTTAGTAACACTGCCTTATTTTGGCCATTTGATTTTTATTTGATCTTATTTTTTTTGTTAAAAAAAAATTATGATTTTGTCGAGTTACAAAAAGAAAAAAATAATAAATAAATCTTTGTCGAATAACTCGACAACAATTTGTCGAGTTACAATTAAAAAATAAAAAATAAAATCAAGACTTTGTCGAGTTAGTCTTTTGATTGAATTTTTTTTTAATGACTTTATCGAGTAGCTCAACAATGTCTTTTTGAATTTTTTATTTTTTATTTTTTTTAATGACTTTGTCGAGCAACTCGACAAAGTCTTTTGAAATTATTATTATTATTTTTAAAAATAACTTTGTCGAGTAACTCGTTAATCGACAAAGTCATTTGAATTTTTTTTTTTTTTTGAATTTTTTTTTTAACTTCTTCTCGACAAAGTCATTTGAGTTTTTTTTTGACTTTGTCGAGTAACTCGACAAAGTTTTTTGAATTTTTTTTTTTTTTGAAATTTTTTTTGAAATTTTTTTTTTAACTTTTTTTGTTTTTGAAATTGTTTTTTTTTGTTTTTGTTTTTAAAGTTGTGTGGGCCTTTAGCTCTTTTTATTTATTTTTTTTGTATTATGCACTTTTGTTCCACAACTTTTTCAATTTATAACAAATTTACCCATAACTTTTTTTTTTTTTTTTGCATTGGCTATCCCGGCCTTTATATTTTGTTGCAAATTTTATTTTGTCATCCTCTTTAAATAAACAAAATAAAAACTAATAACAACAAAATAAAATAAAATTGTAAATATTTTATTTTTACTAGACGACATTTTTTTTAATTTTTTCTAAATATTTTGTTTTATTTTGGAATTTTTTTTTTCTTTTTTTGGGTTTTTGTCGCGTTACTCGACAAATTTTTTTTTTTAAAAAATAAGATTAATGCTTAATATCATTTTGTCTACTCAACAAAGTCCAATTTGACAATTTTTTAACTTTTTTTTTTTTCGAGTTCCTCGATAAAGGGAAAAAATTTAATTTTTTGGGTTTTTTAGTAGAAAAAAAAATTTTAATTTTTTTGATCGAGTAACTCGACAAAAAGAAAAAATTTTAATTTTTTTGTTTTTTTGGTCGAGTAATTCGACAAAGGTAAAAAAAAAAAAAAAAATTCCTTTTTTGGGCTTTGTCGAGTTAATCGACAAAGCCCAATTTTTTCATTTTCCCATTTTTTTTTTGTCACGTTTTTTCTTTTTTTTTTCTCCCTATTTTGGGCTTTGTCGAGTTACTCGACAAAGCCCAATTTGAAATTTTTTTTTTTATAATTTGCGTTTTTGGTTCCAACTTTTTAAATTTTTAACTAATTTATCTATAATTTTTATTTTTATGCTATTGGCTATCCCTAACATTTAAATTTTATTGAAAGCCCAATTTGACCTTTTTTTTTGTGAGGGTTTTTTTTTCGAGTTAAGAAATTCTTTTCCTTTCTTTTTTTTTGGGTTTTTGTTAAGTTACTCGACAAATTTTTTTTTTTTTAATAATAAAATTAATGTCTTTGGTTTGTCAAGTTATTCAACAATAATTTATTAAAAAATAATTTGGTCGAGTTACTCGACATCAATTTTTGACACTGTTTTTTTAAATTAGATTAATCCTTTTAATCGCAATTTTTTCATTTTTGGAGTTTTTTCATTTTTTTTCTAATTTTTTTGGGCTTTGTCGAGTAAATTTGAATTTGACAATTTTTCTTTCTTTCTTTTTTTTTTTTTTTTTAATTTGTACTTTTAGTCCCAACTTTTTAAATTTGTAACTAATTCACCCACAATTTTTATTTTTTTGCCATTAACCATTCCCAATATTTAAATTTTGTTCAAAGCCCAATTTGACCATTTTTTTTTTGTGGGATTTTGTCCTAAATTCTACAATATTCATTTATTTGTCCTAAATTCTACAATATTATAATTGCTACACGTGCAACGCACATACTTAAAACTAGTTATCTAAATAAAAACAATATCAAAGATAAAACAGTATTATAGACAAACTAAGAGATTGAAACAATATTATAGGTTCAAATATTGTCATAATTAAACAGTAACTAAGATAAAAATATGTTATAAGTTTACCAATGCACATTATCTAAATAAAAACGGTATCATGGATTAAACAGTATCAAAGATAAAACAGTATCATAGACAAAACTAAGGGATTGAAACAGTATCATATGTTCAAACATTCTCATAATTAATCAGTATCAAAGATAAAAGTATGGTATAAGTTTACCAACGCACATTATCTAAATAAAAACAATATAATGGATTAAACAATATAAAAAATAAAACAGTATTATAGACAAAACTAAGAGATTGAAACAGTATTATAGATTCAAACCTTATCATAATATCATAGATAAAACTAAGGGATTGAAACAGTATCATATGTTGAAACTTTATCATAATATTTCATTATCATTAGAAACAAAAAAAAAAAAATAATAATTTGGCAAATAAAAACAGTATCATAGATCGAAAGAGTATCAAGCATTTTGCATGGTTAAATAACACGTTCTAAGAAAAAACAAAAAAAAAAAATTACCAAAACATTAACACATAGTATACAGTATCACACATTTCAAAACCCTATATCACTTATTCTGATAGAAAAAACTATCTCACAACAACTACATATATCAAAAAAATTACTGGACAAATTGTCTTCACCATCGAACCTTCGAACTACTTTGTATATAGTTACGATTTGTAATGAGAAGAATCAAACAATAAAAAAATGAAGTTTGCTAAAGTAAATAGAGGTTTTCGCAGTGGTCTACGTGTTTAAATGACAGTTTTTACAATTAGAGGGCATATTGGACTTTTGACACTAAAATATGACTTTAATTAAATTAAGATTGAACCATATGACTTTTTAGTCCACTTTGACCGTACCAGTGACCAGCCCAAAATTTTTCCCAAAATCTAAATAGGTTTACGGAAAATTCAAAGCCCAACTTCTAACATGGCCCGCCCAAATAGCTTTACAGCCCAGTTTGTATTTTCCAATAATAGCACCCTTTTCACAGAAATTGCTCATTCTAACCCCTCGTGCATTCTCGCTCTAATTAGGGTTTATCCGAGGAGGATTTCAATTCATCCACTCTCTGCACTGAAAATCCTTACTCAATCACCTATGGCGAAACCAGCCCGAGGTCGCCCGGCTTCACCGTCAGGATCTTCTTCCCGCTCACGTTCACTTTCACATTCGCGTTCGATATCTCGCTCTCCTTCAACTTCACGCTCGCGCTCCTACTCTGGGTCCAGCTCGCGCTCACGGTCCCCTTCTCGTCCCCGTTCACGCTCCCGCTCCAAATCCACCTCTTCCTCTCCTTCTCGTAGCGTCAGCTCTCGCAGCCCTAGCCCCCCTCCTCAGAGAAAAAGGTTTAAAGCTTTCGTATACTAACATTTTATTTAATATCCAAGTGTATACTTTCTTTTTGTTCAAAATGTTGTAATTTTAGAGTTCAATTAACGTTTATTGATACTTATACTTGGTTGCTGAGGAGAAAAAAGATTAATTACGTCGACCATTATGTTATGAGGGAAAATTGTTTTTTTTTTTTTTTTTTTTTAATTCTCTGGTTTTATTTATGCAAGTTAGTCTAGACTGTATAGTAGTTCAGGAAATTCAACGCAGATTTCTTTTCCGTGTTCCTAATAGAGCTTAATTTATATACGCCTCAATTATTTTGGAACAAGGAAGTACCATTCAGTGTGGATGGGCAGAACGTAAAATTCTTGTTTATTTGATTTTGCCTACAAAAGTGCACATGTTCTCACTCATGCACCACCCTCAGAGACATAGCTACCTATTGGACTTTTGGTGCTCAATCTCATAATTATCCAAATATTTTTGTAACTAGAATGAAATCTGGCTCAGTATGTTGATTTTTGTTGGTCTTTCCCTCTAGTCTTCCATGCTCCCTTTTGTGGGAATTCAGTTGAAATGGTTTATTTATATGCACTGTTCTCATCCTTCTTATTGGCCGACGTGATATTGACTATAACGTTCTCGTCAATGTGATATTTCAAAGTCCTGTTGAAGAAGCTAAGAGAGGTCGCTCTCCACCACCACTGTCTAAGAAAGCTTCCCCAACGCCAAGGTGACATTATGTTCAATGTTCAATGTTCAATTCAACTAAAGTTTCAAGTATAAAACTTTTGAAATACAATCCCCACATTTTTTTAATGCTGCCACTGTTCTTCATGATCTTTTTTTCTTGTTGCTTTGTTTACCCTTTTGAGCATTCCCCTTTTAAAACCGCGATAAATTTCAAATCACTGTGAACATGGAACTTACCGAGCTCTATGGCAAGAAAAACTTGCTTTTGAAATTTTTGAGCGAGCTGGAGTTATTATGGAATTGATACCTATATTATTATTATTATTATTTTGTTTATATACAAAATGCTACTTTTGGATGAAATTTCAAATCTATCTTAATCTTTCAATGTAAGCTCCACTTATATTGTATATTAAATGGGTTCTGCTTCTATCATTTAATTTTAGATTGCATATTCACTTTTTGTTTGTCAATCTGCTGCTTATTTTGTAGTCACTTTTGCCTACAGCTGAATTTTTTCTCTTAAACTTGTGCAGCATTTCTCCATGGCTTAGTTTTACTTTATTTTATTATGGGTAAATTACACTCACAGTACCATCCTTTCAGGTTTGTAGCAATTTCATCTTCGTTCAGTTTTATTCGCACATATTATCCTCAACCTTTCATTAATTCGCACATATGGTCCCTTTTAACGATTTTGCACCTTAAATAAATTAAAATAGCAAAAAAGGAAAACATAATGGAAAAATTATCGTCGTAGTCCCTAACCTTTTCAAATTTTTATTATTTTGAGTGAGGAACTCTAAAAAACAAAAGATTTAGAATTTATTTGCACTTCTGAAAAGGTTAGGGACCTCAACTGCAATTTTTTCATTTTTGTTTATTTAAGTTAGGGGCAAAATTGTCAAAGGGACCATCTATATGAATTTATGAAAGTTTGGGGATGATAGGTGCGAATAAAATTGAATGGGGATGAAATTGCTACAAATTTAAAAGGATGGGGAATGTGAGTATAATTTGCCCTTTTATTATCTGTGTTTCTGCTGTTATTTCTAATTGTTAAATATCATCGATGGCTTTATTATGCTTATTTTGTTCTGTGTTTCCAGGAAAGCTTCTCCAATTCCTGAGTCACTCGTACTTCATGTCGATCAGCTCAGTAGAAATGTAAATGAAAACCACCTAAAAGAGATATTTGGTATGCTCACTTCTTTCTGATTGGCCAAATTCTGGTAGATTGGAAGCTTCTGTTAGATACTGATTGTGCTAGGTTAGAAAAGTTATCTTGGAGCTAGTGAAATGATTAGTTGGTGGTATAGACAAATTTTCTTTTCTTGTGAAAACTAATAGGCAGCTTTTCTTGTAGTTTGCTTGTTACGCCTTCAGGCAGGTTCTGCTTCATTTCCTTTATCTCGCTTCTCTTTTGTAGGTAATTTCGGTGAAATTGTCAATGTACAGCTGGCAATTGATCATGTTGTAAGTTGTTAAAATCCCATTTTCTGAGATGGTGTCAGAACAATTGCTTTTCCTTTTAATTTTGGATTTGATAAACTGTTGCTTTGTTGCAGGTTAACCTTCCAAAAGGATTTGCATATGTTGAGTTCAAGAGTAGGGCTGATGCAGAGAAAGCCCTGTTATATATGGATGGTGTATGATTTCTTCAAGATGCTTTGCTGTAGTGATCAGTTATGCTTCTTTACTATAGTAAAAATCAATTTGCTCTACTGGTGTTATTGCAGGCCCAAATTGATGGGAAAGTTGTTCGAGCCAAGTTTACATTACCTGAACGGAAGAAGGCTTCTTCGCCTCCTAAAGCTGTTGCAACTACTTCGAGGAGAGATGCCCCTAAAGCTGATGATGTTGCTGCAGATGCTGACAGAGATGGAATAAAGCGACCTAGAGAAGGTAAACTCATTCTTTATGCCCAATATGGAACAGTATTTTATTCTTTTGTTACTGGTATTGTTTTAGCAAATTTCCTCAATATCATCAGCATCTCCTCGGCGCAAACCACTATCTCCACCTCGAAGGAGATCTCCTGTAGCGCGCAGAGGTTCTCCCAGACGGGAACCAGATTCTACTCCCCGCCGACGTGCAGATTCTCCAGTTCGTCGCCGAGTAGATACTGCTTATCGACGGGGCGACTCACCTCCTCTTAGGAGGAGGCCTGCATCTCCTGCCAGAGGCCGTTCTCCCTCCTCTCCACCAAGGCGTTATCGAACACCTCCCAGGTTGGGGTTTTTCAAATGTTCTCTCATTGACTTTTTTGAAGACTTACTATCTTTTATTAGGGGGCAGCTTTTTTGACTTGTCTAATTTTGAATAGGGCATCTCCCCGTAGGGTACGTGGTAGCCCTATTCGAAGACGATCTCCACTTCCTCCAAGGCGACGGTATGTTAAACTGCTTGTCACAATGTCAACATCACGAGCATTCTTTTTAAGATATTTTAATTAGAAAAATATTACATTGGGTAATAGAATATGTTGTCCAATTTAATGTATTAACTGCTGCAAGCTTTGTTGATGTAAATTATATTAGTGTGTGCAGGAACAGCATATGTCCATTATATTAGTGTGTGCAGGAACAGCATGTGGGTCTTTCTTTTATAGGTTTAATGGCAGAAGTCTAGCATTGGAAGGACATATGGGACTAGAAGGGAGTAGGATGGGTGATTGATGGCTATTAAATTGGAGCCTCTTTGTTGGTTTTAGGGCTGCAAAGATCAGGAAATATGGGACTAGAAGGGATTAGGACGTGTGATTGATGGCTATTAAATTGGAGCAAAAGAGGGAGTTTTGCTGCTGCCTGCTTTGAGGTGCTCAGAACAGGTCCCTAGATTTTGAGTGGGGAAAGTTATTGGCTCGATTACTTAAGGCTATTAGGGGTTGACTGGGATTGTATGAGAGAGCTAGGTCTCAATATAATTGCTGAAAATTTAAGAAGCTAGAAGAGGAGTCTAGGAGGCCCAGAATGTTTTAGACACAACCTAAAAACTAAAAAGAAAATAATTTGGGATTAGAGAATTATTTTTCCAAGTAAAAGAATTTGCTGTTCAATTTGATTTATTTTGGTCCGTATACTTTGTTGATGGAAATAAGCTTTTCAATTACTTGAGGAACATTGATTATGCCGTAAAGCTATCATCTTGGGATTTGAGTTATATTTAAAGTATTTTCTTGTACTTGTATATAGGTAATGTTTCTTGAAACAACAATAGTTTTGTTATCAATTTTGCATCATGACTCTCCTACTGTGTTTTGGTTGGTCATCTGTAATCATGGGAATGTTCGTGTGTAGTTCTCCACGTCGAGCTCGAAGTCCACCAAGAAGGTCTCCAATTAGCCGCCGGCGTAGCCGCTCTCCTCCTATTAGGAGGCCAGCTCGTTCACGATCAAGATCACTATCTCCAAGAAGGTAATATATAAATATTTCATTAGTTCTTACTTTCATAACTTGCAATGATGGTTTTTATTTATTTATTTAGTTTTTGGTTAGAAAAAATATCTATTCATCTTATAGTTTTTGTTCTCTGCTGGTTGTATACCCATTTATTGGGAGAAAAAGTTCATTGTGGTAATTCTAAAACACAAGTCGAATTTTATGGAAGCATGCAACATGATATGCTGTGATAGACTCGTACTTAAGTCTGCATCAGCATTGCTTTATTTTTCGATTTCTGTTCTATTTTACTAAAAATCTGTGGTACCTATAATGCCTCATTATGTCATGACTTCTCTTGCATATGATGTATTCATCCTTGCAGAGGGCGTGGACCACCACCTGCCAGACGTGGTAGATCATCATCCTACTCTTCATCGCCTAGCCCACGCAGGGTCTGTCTCTAAAATTCTCTTTATCAAATGATTATTTTGGTTTAGTATCTAATTGCAGCTTCATCTTGTGAATTTGTTTTCAGGCTCCACGGAGGGTATCAAGGAGCCGCAGTCCGAGAAGGTATGTTTTCTCATATATGTCTCGGTGAAATCTTTTGCTATGAATGATTTTCTTCACCAAGAAGGGAACACATTAACATGATCAACGTTACAATTTTCTTGTTGCTTTGTCCTACTCATTTCTTGCATAATTGTTCTTGTTCTTTCAGGCCAATTAGAGGAAGGAGCCCTAGTAATAGCAGCAGCAGCAGTTCGCCACCCCGTAAGCCTTGACTTAGGGGTCAGTTCTTGCAACGAAGAGCATTCTGATGCACAATTTGGTCACTGTCTCAGATTTCTGTACAATTGCACGATCCGATAATTCCTAGACGGTGCTTTATTAGCAGTCGATGCATTTGTCTTGTCAATATTCTAAACATTTAGTATGAGATTTTGGGGGCTAAACCTTATCTTCTATTTAATCTTCAACTTGGGTGTAAGAACAAATACCAGACTGTTTCCTGTCTATACTGGGAACCGGAAATGATCTCCTCCCTATGGTGGGGAGGAGTTTATAAAGGCCACAGGACACATGTCCTGCGGTCATTGGACAAGTGATTGATATTTATGTTAATCACTTTTCTCTTATTTAATGACTACAAGACACGTGTCTTGTGTCCTTTGTAAGGTCTCCCCATGGTGAGGAGGAGATCATTACATTACTGAGAACATCGCATCCCTGCAAGTTCACAGCAGGAAGTTTGCTTGTTATAGTGGTGTTTCCATTGATGATCTCAAGTCTCAAATTTTACTGATAAGTCAGAAAAAAAAATACTGTAGTTTATTCATGTTTGGCTACGCTTAAAAGTGCAGCAGAACGTGGAATTGAAGGGCTTGCATCTGATTAGCTCGTGATGTATTTACTAATAAATAAGTTACTTAAAAAGAGTACAACTTATTGAATTGCATTAGAAGTGAAAATATATTTAAAAGTAAACTTACTGTCAGGCTTAGTGAAACACCCCGTCTGTTCGCTTAATTTGCTAAATCAACATTCGATTAAAATATATTCAATTAATAATCTATTCACTGCTTTTTTCCCAGTCAAATTCATTCTCTATTTAGAGAATATATGAGCTAATGATATACATGTTTAAACTTTGACATATTCTTTAATTTAAGAAAGTGATTTTGGTTCTCTTCGTTTAGAAAGTCATCAACTATTTATTTATATTTTATAATAATTGTACCTGTTTCTTGGATTATTCAAAGCTTATACGAATATTTTATTTTGGTCATTGACATGTAAAAAATATGTATTAACTGAAAAATGAAGAAAAATAAATAAATAGTTATAGAAAAAAGTAAAATAAAGAGTTTTGTGTTATAAAATTATAGATAATGATGAATGACTATTTAGTTGTATCTAGATGTCTATGTAACTAGTTATCTACTTACTCCAGAAGAGTGTATTCTAATAAGGTTGTAACTCTCTTTGAACCATATAAATAAGGGTCATTGTTATAAGAAATTAACAAACTTGAATTTTAGCTCTATTCTCTTCACTTTTTCTTTTTACTTCTTTAGTTTTATAACACGTTATCAGCACGATAAAGCTCATCCAAAATAGAGAGAAAACCCGAGAATTTGTTTAGAAAATTCGCAGAATTTGGGCAGCCTGCGCATCTATGATCAAACAATGATATCTCAACATTCCGTGGTCCGATCATTGTGAAATTTGGATAGTAACTTCAAAACTCACAGTTCTTAAAATCCAACGGTTATGATTAGGAACGATCAGTTCATGTTTAAGAAATCGTTGCGTGAACACTAACTATTTTTGAGTTCGTTAGAAGAATTTGGGCAGTCTGCGCAGCTGAGATCAAACATTGATATTTCAATGCTTCATGGTCCGATCGTCGTGGAATTTGGACGAAACGTTCAAAACTCATTGTTCTTAAAATCCAACGGCTGTAATTAAGATCCAACGGTTCATTCGTGAGAAATCACTACATGAACAGAGGTAAAGTTTAAATTGTGTATATGGAGATGAAGTCAATTGAGTTTACAAAGCGATCTTTACTGTTTGTTCATGAACAAAGGTCAGTATTCTATTTGATATCATCTTTGATTATATATTTTTCAGTATTGATATTGTTTGAATATTATTAATTATCATATATCGATATTTAAAATAATATTGTGTTAGTATTCCTGAAAAATATCAATTTATACAAATTAATATTCCTGGAGAATATATTTCGTTGGTCTTCCAGAAGAAGTACAACTTTATATTAAATTAATATTTCAGTATAATACACTTGCTCCCGAATAGCATAATTTGTTAGATTTATTATTAAGTTATTGCTCCCGAAGAGCGTAATTTAATAAATCTAATATCTTATATAAGAATATTTTGTTGCTCCAAAAGTAGCACAATGTTATATTATAGTAATATTTCAGTAGAATATTAATTGCTTTCAAAGAGCCTAATTTTATAAGATTTAATATTCTATAAGAATATTATAATATTACTCCTAAAGAGTAAATATTTATATCAAAATAATGATTTGTTGTAACTCCTGAATAAGTACAATTTTATAATATTTTGACAAAATATTAATTGCTCTTGAAGAGCATGTCATTACAATTTAAATATTATATAAGAATATTGAACTATTACTCCTGAAGTAGTAGTATTTTTTAGTGTTCAATTAACTACTATATTATTTTTTTATCTATTTTTTCATATGTAGTTATGAATAAAAGTTAGCATGAAATTATTGTGAGAAGTCAATAAGATTTGTTTATTTGTTTTAATTGTGTTTTTCCTGAAGAAACACAATTTTACAATTATATCAATATTCTAGAAGAATATTGTATTGTATGTCACAACCTAACTTATAAATATTCAAAAATAATATTTTATTGTTACTTCAGAATAAACAAAATTTTATATTATATTAATATTTAAGTAGAATATTAATTGCTCATGAATAGTCTAATTTTATAAGATATAATATTCTATATGAATATTATAATATTGCTCATGAAGAAGCACAACGTTATATTCATATTCTGGCAGAACATGACTTGTTCCTAAAGACTATAATTTATGTAATTTAATTTTAAATATTTGTTTCTGAAGAACAAATTTTTATAAAGTTTTATATTTTAATATAATTTGTTGTTTCTCTTAAAGAAGCACAACATTATATTAATATTTTGACAAAATATTACTTGCTCTCGAAAAGTAATATTATAAGATCATTTAATTAAATATTGTTGCGAACTCGAAGTTCGTTAATCCAATAAATTTTATGTTTTGATATGTTTAGATCATTTAAATTTCAGATATGGCGATAATAGTCACGTACATATTGTACATACATGCATCATGAATTCCTGAAGGAAAAAGACAAGAATGATGAAACAAATATTATGTTATTCATTTCTTTTAATTTGTACTACACAAATATTGGTACAATTAAACAAGTACTATGTTGAACCAGAAGTTCAATGTCCTAAAATTTTATTGATTGGTATTACCGGTTAGACTATCCCGAATCAATATGATGTGAAATATTAATGAGAATACCTATTGAAAATCAGAATTTTTTTCAATATAATGAATTCTCATGTGATGCTTGTTCTCATGATATATAAATTAGTAGATCTTCACTAGCTAGAATCGGGACTGAATTTCCTATATTTCTGAAAATTATTTAAGGTGATTTATGGGGCCCCATCACCCTCCATGTTGACCATATATATATTATTTGTATCTAATAGACACATCTACTAAATGATTGTATGGTGTTATTATTTTCAACTTGAAGTTTGCGAGATTACTTGCTTAAATTTTAAATTATGAGCATAATTTTCAGATTATACAACCAAGACAGTGATGTGTCTTGTCAATACTAGTGAGTCCAAATCTCAAACTTTTAATAAATATTAGTTGAGATGATATTAAATGGTTTAGCAATATTGTTTAAACCATTACTATTGAGAACAAAGTGCTTCCTATTTTTATCTAGGAAATGGTATTTTATATGCAGAAACACGTATGCGCATCATGCCAACATCAAAGTTACCCTCGATATAGTTGGTTTATGGTCAGAGCCTAATATTATCCATCTAATGATTTTTAATAGTGCAATATATTTACAATCGGTTCACCATAGTGCACTGAGATGGGTTTTGAAAAATGTTGAGAATACATGTTTAGCATCGAACATTATAAAATATCTTAAGTTCTAACGGATGATATTTTATAATACAATTTTTCGAATGTCATTTTGATAAGACAGTTTCCTCAACATTAGGGGAGAGAAATTAAGTAGGTGGAAAGAATACATGAAAATATTGTATATTATATTTTCTAAATCCTTGTACAAGACAATATGAACCAGAAGTTCGACAAATAACTCATTTGTAAGTTATACAATTGACAGATGCATTTACTGACCAAAGAGATTAAATCAAATCTCATATACCAGCTTTAAATGCTCCAATTTATATTAGCGTCCTTGAAGGACAATCTATTAACATTATATCAGGTAAATTAATGACACACTTGAAGCGTGGTGACAGTTGATTCCAAAAAAATTCTCAAATAAAAAATGGAGCCAATTATAAAGATGGTCCTATTGAGGAGGTGTATACTTTTAGAGAGTATATAGACACAACTAATTATAAAACCCTAGAAGAGGTTCAGCTAGTTGAAATAATAAAACGAAAAGATCTCGTTAAGTTATGTCGTTATGAGAAAGAAATGGATTCAAAAATAAATGTTGTTGACAATATTGTTGTATATAAAGAAGCGCTTCATATTATAAAAGGTAGCAAAGATATTGAAAGAAATTTGTCAAATAATAAATTGGCCAAATAAAAAGATGCAATCAAAGTAAATTGAACTGACTAAAGAAACCTGAAGTTTATGGCCTTATAGTCAGAGCATCTAAAGGTGTATATTTACTCGAAAAAGAAATGGGAAAATGAAGTCGTAACAAATAATGCACGATTTTTAACATTATGAATTTCGTAAAGACTTATGTAAATCAATCATAAGTTGATATTTTGTTAGTTTGTCAATGCATGACATATATGCATATAATGAATATTATTATAACCAACTCATCTGGCATGACTAATAAAACAATGTATATAAATCTCTAGAGGATTTAATATGCCTGAAGCATATAGTTCAACTTTTCGAGAACTCAATCGATCGAAGTACAGATCTGAACTAATATTATAATGAGGGGGAGTAAATACGCATTGTACTCTTTTCCTTGACTGAGATTTTGTCCTATTGGATTTTCCTAGCAATGTTTTTAATGAGGTAATTTACATGGCGTATTAAAAGAATTATGTACTCTTTTTTCTTTACTGTGATTTTTTTCCACATGGTTTTTTCCTAGTAAGGTTTTAATGAAGCATATTCTTTGTGTAAATGATATCCAATTAGAAATGTTATAATTCTTATAGTTATGGATGTCTATAACCTACAAAATATTTACATTCATCATAACTCTAAGGTTATACTCCCGTGTATTATAAATTGTATATGAAACCCCTGAAGGGAACAACAACAAGATCTATTTTTAATATAATTGCATCAGACCATCATGTTGATTACAGTCAACCAGAGATAGTGTATGAAGATGATATTGCTAGAGGTTATAACATGGAGCACATTTCATCAGAATTGTTTTATACAAATTTTAACAAGATGGCGACATTGAAGACATTGACGCACAAGATATGGATAGCTCGATACAAGTTTTTTCCATTAGTTGAAATCAAATGGAGTAGCTGTACTCTTTTTCATTCGTTCAGGTTTTGTCCCACTGGATTTTCCTGACAAGGTTTTAATGAGGCAGCATTTGAGTACTCCAATTTTTGATAATTTTTTCCCTTCTATTGGTATTTTTGTCCCATTGGATTTTTGTCAAATAACAAACCAGTTATTGTGTAATAAGTCATTCAAGGGGGAGTGTTATAAAATTATAGATAATGATGAATGACTATTTAGTTGTATCTAAATGTCTATGTAACTAGTTATTTACTTCAAAAGAGTGTATTATAATAAGGTTGTAACTCTCTTTGGACCCTATAAATAAGGGTCATTGTTATAATAAATTAACAGATTTGAATTTTAACTCTCTCTATTCTCTTCTCTTTTTCTCTCTACTTTTCTAGTTTTATAACATTTTGGAATTTGTCAAACATTTTATTCTTTAAATTTAAGAACGCTATAAAATACTCTTTAAAAATGAAGAGACTATTGGAAATATGCTCTAACTTCATAATTTTAATATATAAGTAAATTATTCACACAATACTTTTTATTTTTTGCATGACATTTTAATTATATTTAACATCTTTAATCTATGAACATTATAGCACTCATGTCTCCAACTTTTTATTAAGCATATTTTGTGTTTGATAACGGTTTTTATCTAAAATATTTGTTAGGAATTTGTAAAAAAGGCTTATTTGTTTGTCATATCTTAAAAAAAACAATAGATATAAAAGTTTGATAAAATATTTTTTCTCATTTCAAAGCATGTAAATAAAATATCTCGACAGAAACCATCATTAATGATGAAATGTACTAATTAATGAAAGTTGAAAATAAGAATTCGATGACAAAAAGTTAAGAACATAATTGCAACAATAAACAAAAGTTGAGGGTATTAAGTACAATTAAAATATGGTGCGCTAATAACAACTTGTAGTGTGAATATAACCACAATTTCTTCATTTGTAAGATCAAATTTAAGTTATCAAAATGTCAAAAAGTAAAAGAAAAAAGAAGTTATCAAACCATCTATAATAATATATCGGACTTATTTGCACATTTAACAAATATTATAAATCCAATTGCAATTTTCTTTAATTAAAACTAAGGGTATTTTTGTCTTTGTTCTCAAATAAGGACAAATTGCTAACCAAGACATATATGTTAGGGACCGTTGTGCCAAAAAATAAAGGTTATGAATCATTTCCACACTAAGGGTAAATGTTAGAAACCATTTGCGCCAATGAAAGAAAAAAAAGAAATGTAACTTGACAATTTTATCCTCATCAATAAAGACAAAAAAATGAGAGGTACTATTTGCGTACCAAAATGGATAGGTTTTAAACAGAATCCGTCTAAAAAGACCAATTGTGCACCTAAATAGATAGGTTAAGAACCACTGCACAAAAAATAAAATATTAAGAATCATTTGCACAATATTATCATACATTAAGGATCATTTGTGCCAATTTCCGTAAATAAAACATTTGGAATAACGAACACTTAAATAAGTGGTCATGTACAAGTGATGTGAGTAAATATTTATTTTTCAGAGTTTGAAAATCACAGCTGCAAATTTCCTAAAATTGAAGTAAAAACATATGTAAATTGTGAAAATACAACCAAAATATCTTGAGATGCTAAGTATTGGGTCCGGCCCATCATCTATTTATGGGCTTATATTTCTCTATTTCGTAATCCTCGCGTGCCTAAATGGATTCTGGCCCCCTAAATCTTTGACAAAATATGATGTCTGTAAATTATTACGAGGATTTAACATATAAATGGAAGCAAATAATTCCCAGTGAAGAAGGAGAGCAATTTTATTTTATTTTTTCACCCCAGTAAGAAGGAGAAGAAGATAATCAAGTGGAATTTTGACTTTTGTATAATTATCTTTTTTCTGATTTTAAACCCTTTTGCTTTCGTTTTGTTGATCAATTATCGGAAGCAGTTTCTTTATAAACCCTAACTTCTCCTACTTGAAGTTTTTGAAGGTCAGTTACCTTTTAAAATCTCTGTGTAAAACATTCTACGCATTTGATATGTTTCACGTATAAATAGACATATAGATTGAATGATGTGTATATGTATATAGAAAGAGATTTATGAGGTCTGACGAGATATGCAAATCATGTATATGTTTTAGACTTATAGTGTAAAATAATTTAATTGGACAGGGAGTGTTGTTATTGATGAAATAAACTAAAAAATTGAAGTTTGGATTGTGGAAATTAACGAATTATTTGGGTTTGGAGTTTGGTCTCTAATGCATTGCCTTTTCACACTTATATGTCGAAATTATGTTGGAGCAGCAGATTTGAAATGAGAAGGGACAAAAGCAATTAATTATATTACTTTGGAAGTAAAATTAAAAGAAGAATTAATGTATTATTTTGGCAGGATGGAAGTTGTAGTGATTTCTCAATGAGATTATTTTTTCCTGGAAGAAAAAATGCATTTCGTCAATGTTGTAAATTCCAATGAATTGTGCTACTTGCCCAAGTAGCATTGCAAATGCGTAGCCTAACCTATATTGTTAATATATCTGGCATTTTGGCACGAGGTCCTACTATTTTTGTCATGTAAGGTCTTCATAGGCCTTCTTTAGCCTATTACTTTGCTATTGATGTATATTTAATGTTTGCAGCCGATAAATGAGCAAATTTGGTAGTTAGCTCATTAGCACACTTGGCATTTCTGGAAGATCCAATGGCAGGCAATGGCCTGCCAACGTTAGGCCGTGTGAAACTCATTGATTTAATACCGTCTGAAGGCCTTCCTTCGGACTCGTACAAATTGTCAGTTTCAACTTTGTCCCAATCTCTAGCTCAGTATTCAGCTGCCATTATCCAATTACCCGCGAGTGATGGGGCACTTTTGAGGTCTTGTTTGGAATCTTCTCGTCTCTACTTCCATCAGAAACCATCTTACCCTTCTGCAGATATTATTCATCCCGATGACTTCCGTGAATGGTGCAAGACATCTGGTTACCGTGCAGACACTCAAATGTGGCAAGATACTTATGATTTTAGACCTGGGCTTACTTCCGCAGAACCTAATAATGAAATTGAAATCCCTCCAGCTGGTTTAGTGGACATATTTTCACTACTTGGGAAAGCGTGTAGGGACATACTAGATGCCATCGGCTTTTATTTGAATTTGCGTAGTTCGCCTTTCAGTGAAATACTTGATAATGTGCCTCTTAGAAATCGGGAAATATCGTCGTCAGTGTTGTCCGTGTTTTGCCATGGGAGACCATCTTTTCAGGGTGCTCAACACCATAATTTAACGACTCAAGAGGATGGTGAATTAGTAATGTTCTCGGACCATGAACATCAGGTTGACAGAAGCCTTATAACTCTCGTCAAGTCGGATAGGGCAGGCTTGCATGTAAGAGACTTTCATGGTCATTGGGTCCTAGTGGACGGGGATCTTGGGCCTCAAGAAGCAATTATTTATCCTGGGCTTGCTTTGTACCAAGCAACTGCGGGCTACATTAGCCCTGCAATGCATCGGATTGATATTAGTAATCTACAGGGTACTATATATGGGCGTTGTTCACTGGCATTCAAACTCATGCCAAAATCCATGACCAGTCTCAATTGTTCAGAGATGAGAGCAGCTGGGCATGGGGTGGAAGCTCAATTCCAGCTTCCTGTATCAGTCGACGACTTCATGCAGAGATCCACTGACCAACTTCTTAATAGGAATAATTTTGCGACATTCAATTTCCCTACAGCCCAAGACGGTAAGAAGGATTCCTGATACGTTTTTTCTTTCAGTCACTTAGAGAATAAATCGCATTTCTTCACATCAATAAGTTTTTGATTGTGTATTATGAATTTATGTATCATTGCACTGAATACATTATTTACTTATTTTTCCTAGTATGTTTAATGTATTACAATCTTATTACTGTGTGTTCAGGGAGAGAATATCTATTAAGAAACATAAATGAAGAGTATTTGTGGGAAAAAGGATGATTGGCTGCTGCTACTTTACCCAATTCAAATAATTTTACCTGAAGTGCTATAGCTTCCATGCTAGCTACGTCAGCATGCATTACCATTCATATGAATCTGCAATTCATTCCACCTGCTGGCAAAAATCTAGACCAAACAATTGGATTATGGTACTAATGGCTGGGAAATTTACAATCAGTTAGGAAATATAGGAGGAAATTCTGGAATTCGTAGATTTTTCTGTGTGCAGTTCTCTCTTTTTGCCATATAAAATAAATTAAATCTATCTTGACCCAAATTTGTGCTGACATGGGCATATCAGGAACTTGCTGCTGTAGTTTGTTTAAGTAATGTGGTTATTTTACGCACCACTTGCGATCCTATTTTAGGCTTGTCATGAGACAAGATCCCCTGAACATTCTTTGCAAACTGCAATGCCAGACCTGGGGCACTAATTACTTTAAGATTAGCAGTTTCCTTCTTCTGCCTAATTATGTTCCTCGTAACAGTTACCTTCTTTGTCAAAGTTATATTTCAATGTTCTTGCATAAAAAAATAACTATTTGTTTTGTACATTCTCATTTTTGTTATGGTGACGTCTATGAAATTGATATGCTTATAAAGATTGCTTTATTCTTCATCACTTAGTACTGATATTTAGATCCGAGACTATGATAACCTCAATTGTTAAGAAAAAAAATGTATCATGTCTGGCTGAGCACGATTATCTGAGAACTTAGTTTACTCAATTCTCGGTGAGCTCTTGAGCTATTCAACAATATAAATGACTTGAATGTTCGCGTTGGCCAATCCCAACTATCTAGACGAGTAGAGATCTATTTTGGAATGGATTGAGATGCTCGGTTGCATTTGGCCTGTATTGCTAATTGTAATAAGATGGGAAACATATTAAATGTTAAATTAAGTTAGTTGGGATCCCAAAATGTCAAAAGGGTATGGTAAAAAAAATGTCAATCATATCTATTCATGTCCTTGGCACGGATGCTGTCTTATTGAGCGTATTAATTGGATAAGTTCCATTCTTTCTTTTAGAAGGCACGTATTCAAATCATTATGTGCTGTTTCCTGCTGAGAAATTGTAAAATAAAGTTTTCTTTCATTTGGCTAATATGCTAGTAGCCCTTAGAAGTTTTTAACAACAGGTCCTTGGATCGATGAAATGCTGGTACAGGATCTGTGAAGCCCGTCATGAGGAAGAAGAGGAATAACTCAAGTTGCAAACCTCTTCCACCTTCAAAGAGGCTGCGGCTTGAGGCACAAAGAGTTCTGAAAGAGAGGGTTCAAGATATTGCTGATAAGAAGGGTATCAAACTGAGGTTCTGCACCCTGAAGGAGTGTGAAAGTCATGTCCACTCACTTGACAGCCCATGTGCAAATATAAGAATGGAGATTGGGTGGCCACCAGGAGTTCCATTTGTTCACCCACATGATCTTCCTAACAAGGCAAAGATTGGATTTCTCGAAACATATGAACCTGGTTGGTCTGCAACAAATGATATGGAGTAAAGTTTAATTGGATATGGACGGCCGAATCAACAGATTTCTACCTGCAATTGTAAGTCCCCTTTAATATCCCTTTCAGCATCTATAATTAACCCACTGGCTTATATATTTTCGCTTGCATTTTTATAGAGACACTGCCGGTCTCCTTATACATGATACTTTCTGTCTGCTAATCTTCTGTTATAAAGAGGCCTCAATTTATAGCCAAAAGGAAAAGTAGACATCCAAAGACACTTAATCAAACTAAAACGCTGGAGATGCACATGTAAGAACAAAGAGCATGAAAACAGATAATTTTTCTGTGTTACATCTACATTGGTAGAAGTCAACCTTAAAACTGGCTTGTAAGGTGAGGGTGCTCGAATCATCATGACCCCACAGGCCAAGTCTTTGCGATATGGGGACGCATTTAGAGTCGTTACAGTTTATTCCTTTCAGAACAGACGTCCATGACTTCACAAAGCTAGTCTTCTAACTAGGGTCATCCCAGAAGGTTGCTTGCTTTGACACCCGCTGTTAAAACTACATTTAATACAACTTACCCTTAAAGCCGATTTGTAAGGAAGGTGTCCAAGTGATTTTAGCCCACAATTCAAGCCTTAACTTAGCGACACGCCGTGGGACTCAATTATAATAGTTAAGAGTCTAATTGATCTCCTGAAAACTTCTCCTTACTCTAACCAGCATTATAAAATGTGGAAATACTAATACAATCCGAGTCCTAGCTTCATGTACGGTCCTCACCTTTCGTGCTGTGCATTTGGGATTTCCTGTAGGACATAACATATTAATGAGTTACCCCATTTTTACAAAGAGCGTCTCCATTAGATGATAGATCATAGTGTCAACCAACTCTTTGACTATCCAGAGTTCATCCTATTTCAACAATGCAATACGAAAGAAATGTTACCCAGTCCATCATTTGCCATTGATGGAAGATTTGTATCTTTCATCTCTGGTCTCCTCAAAATACAGTATGCTCATTTGTGTTGGCATGTTTTGCAGGAATGTATTTTCAAAGTTACCATAATGCCCCTTGGTCTGTCATAGCGTATTTATGGACCAATTCGAATCTGCTTTACTGAACTTTTATCTCTTCCAAAGATGCTAGTTTCTTGGACCCGAGATGATAATTTGTAACATAAGAAATTTGTTTTTCATCACCCAGAAATAGAATCTCTGTACATTCATAAATTTTGAGGACTGACAATAAAAAAAAATTTGTGTTGTGCAATGCGCATCATAACGTGGGTGTCTCATTCGAGCTTGTTTGGATGAATCATACTGATGCTCTCGTCAAGATGGCCATATGAGAATGTCGACTTGATGTCCACTCGATTGTCTAAAGTGATGTGGAGTCTTATTCTTCTGCCTATAAATTTTAGCATGCCAGAGTGATTATTGCTTTTTATTCAGGAGACCAATGCTTATGGAAATTTGGTAAATTGTGGTGATCTTTCAATATTTATTTTTCTTGTGAGTGTGTTACCAAACTGTGTCAATTAAATTTCTATCATTTTAATTAATTTAACCTTTAATTAATTAATTCTTTAACCTTTATTTAATTTGAAATAATGATATTAAAAATAGTAAACAGATAGTTATATCATCGTCTAATGAAAACAATTTATTACTAAAATTTAATTGGAAGTAAATTAATGATGTCTTTATCAGTTATATATATCAAACTCAAGGTTTATGACCTATTTCTAGTTTCATGATCAGAGGTGCCAAAATCGGTCCGGCCGGCTCATATAATTCGAATTTTTGGGTTGGGCTGGTCTGGTCCAAATAAAACCAGGTTAATATGACTTGGTCTATTTAGCTCGCGGGCTAGTTGGGCTGGTCCGATTTTGAATTTTTTTCTCCATTAACACTAATAACTCATTTTGTGAATAGTTCTAATACATAATCTAAATAGTATTAATCTAAAATGATCTAAGTCCAAGTCACCAATAAACATTAATCCAAAAATCTCAACATCTAATATAAAATTGTTTACATTTAATTAAAATTTAGTTTAATTTAAGCTTCAATCAAAAATATATTTGGTGACAAGTAAATTATTTATTTTAAATTTACTTATAAGTAAATTTTTTATATTTGTATTTTTTTTAAAAAAAGTGTACAAATAGTTTACAATTAACAAAAAAAATTATTATTTTGAAAGAAAATTAACGTTTATCTATTGACTAATATATGAGAGTCTCAATTTTATAAATTAATCTCTTTAAAAATCTTAAAATATATAGTTTAAATTTATCTAAGATTGTATTTGATATAATGTATTAGATTGTATAAAAAAATTATTTAAAAAAAAAAAAGAAAATTAAGACCAAATTGAGTCAATTGGTTGGATTGGACTAGCATATTTCTGGTTCATACAAAACGAGACTGTGTCAGCCTAGTTCAATTTTATGTGTGGTCTTGCTCCGGTCCAACTCAACCTATTTACCAGCTCTATTCATGATAATATAAGAAGTATTATGAATTTTCTCTAGTATTAATAATTATAGTTAAACATAAAAAGAATTTGTTAAAGTCTCATCAATATCTTCTTTGCGTTGGAATTAATTTGATTTGTCCTGGATTGAATGATGGAAAACTATTAAGTAACTAATTATGTTTGGTTTGATACTGTTGTGATTTTAAGAGAATTAATTTTTATTGTTCTGAAAAAAGAATCAAACATAAGAAGAATCAATTATTTGGTAATTTTTTATTTCATAATTGCCCAGTATTTCACAATAAGCATTCTAAGTTTTGGTAAACAAAAGTGATATATTATTGCCTATATATAATTATTAAAATAGACATTCTTATAATCGTGTTTTTTTTGTATTATTATTATTATTACCATCGATAGTATTGTAAATTTTATTTTTGTTTTTATAATAATTTATAATATTATCAAATAATTTTCTAAGTCTATCTATTGACTATGATTATTTTAAATTGAAAAAAAAATTAATATTTATAAAATCTCAAAATTTATAAAATTACAAAATAAATTCATAGTCCCCATAAGAGAAAATCAATTAATTTATTGAAAATGATTAAAATTGATTTTTTTTAATTATAAACAATTAGAGAAGTTAAAAGTATTTTGTTACTTCTCAAAATTTGTTCTCAAATGATACAAATTCTTATATGATTAATTTTTTATTAAGTTTACCAAACGTATAAAATAATTTTTAATAAGAAGTTAAAACTCTAAAATCAAATTCAAACTTAAAAGATTGGTCTCATAAGCATTATTTCATTTTAGAAAAATGTTACATTTATTGCTTGAACAATTTTTTCATCCATATTGAGAAGTTTTGTAGAAAATGGCTCAACTTGATATCTGGCTCCGGAGGAATTGAACTTATTACTCAATCTTGATAGTATTCGCATTGGATGTGTTAATTTTAACTAGTCACATAAATAATAAAGTAAATGTTAATTGACATAATTACATGTTAAATTTAAATAATGTTGAATTATCATATTAGAGCAACTCCAACAAACTCATTAAATATATAATGTTCTTTAATTTAAAAAGTAAATTTTTGAAGCATTTCCAATTTAATATTTTAATTTAGAGAGTGAGTTTGGCACTCCAAACCTGCTCTCTATTATTAAATGCATTGAAACAATTTCAATTTTCAATATTTGATATATTGATTTTAATTAAATAGTGTATACAAATTTGGAGGGGAGCATATGGGGGAAAAAAATTAATAAGGAGATGGAAAGATATTAAATACTTATTGGAATAAGTAAAATGAAGAGCATGAAGACAAGAGATTGATGGAATGTTTTAAAAAAATTGATTTTTAAATTTATAGATGTTCATTAAAATGCTAAATATGCTCTTTAAATATAGATAACCTGTTATAAATGCTCTTTTAGATTAGTTAAATTTAGCTACTCAACTTTATATTGACATTTCCAATGTATATATGTATATCAATATAATATAATATAATATATTGAAGCTGAAGTGGCATCACATGATTGATAGTTTATGATTCCACACTAATTATTTCTATCAATCATGTGATGCCACCTCATCGTGGACATTATAAGTGGGTAGGCGATAAGCCACCCCCACCCCCACCCCCACCCCCTACCCCTAATAACATATCCCTACTAATTTACATTTTTGGATTTTTGGAATTTGGGGTAGTGGTACATTTTGGATTTTAGAGTTTGATAAAGAAGATTGTTTTTTTGCTATTTTTTATTTTTTAGAAGAACATTTGATTCTTTTTTTTTTTTTTTTTGTTATTTTTTTATTTAAAGGGGACGACAATTTCGTCATAAATGATCTACTGTGACTATTTCTTCAAATATTGAAGATGTTCGATGTTATTTTTAAATATTAATAACATATCTCATACGTTTTTGAAAAATTGAGAACCAAATATGCTATTTTTTAAAAATAAAAAATGACGAAAAATTTAAAGAGTCAGATTCCAACGCCCATTAAAAACATTTCCACAACTCAACGTAAGAAGCCCCCATTTGTAACGTGGGATAAGTGTTGAATGACCGGGTCACTCGGTCAATTTTTTAAAAATGGCCGTTAACCAATTTTGGCTGATAAATTATTAAATATAACTTTACTTTTTCTTTTATGCTTATAATTATTTCAAATGATTTTAAGATTATAATCTAACTCATTTAAATGTTAAAATCCAACATATTTTATTTGTGTAAGAAATTTCATTTCAAAATAGAAATTCATCCGTCTCTATCTTTTTCTTTGAACTTACGGTAGAAATTGTGAATTATTTGGTATAAATCATGAAAATATGTATAAATCTGAGTATGAATTGTGATTTTGGCTTTAACAGATCCGCAAGTCTGTTGTAGTCTGTTAATGATATGTTAACAGACTATTTGTTAACAGTAGTTATTAAATAATGATATTTAAGTTTTTTTAAAAGTTTTTATAAGTTAAAAAAAACTTTTTAAAACTTATTTGATATAAGTTGGATGATAGATTTGACACGGGCCAAAGCGGCCCATTTGCTACCTAGGGCTTTACCCCCATATAAACGGAAAGCAACACAGAACCCTAATCCAAACGGACACACACAGAGAGCTGAACGAAAATGGTGAAATTCTTGAAACCAAACAAGGCGGTTGTCCTCCTGCAGGGGAGGTTCGCCGGCCACAAAGCCACCATCGTGAAGAACTTCGACGATGGCACTCGCGACCGCCCCTACGGCCACTGCCTGGTAGCGGGCATTGCCAAGTACCCTAGCAAGGTCATCCGCAAGGACTCCGCCAAGAAGCAGGCTAAGAAGTCGCGCGTTAAGTCATTCGTCAAGGTCGTCAACTATAACCACATCATGCCTACGCGCTACACGCTCGACGTTGACCTAAAGGACATCGTCACTGCCGACTCGCTCGTCTCGCGTGACAAGAAGGTAACGGCCTGTAAGGAGATCAAGGCCAAGTTGGAAGAGAGGTTTAAGACTGGCAAGAATCGGTGGTTTTTCTCTAAGCTCAGATTCTGAGGTGGGAAAGTTATATAAGTATTATGTTTTTTGTTTATTTGGGGGATTTGTTCCGTTTAATTTGGATTATATTGCTAAATATTTTGACTGTTGAAGTTCTATTGCTTTTGCTATTAATTGAGCTGATTTTGGTTATTATTGTTATCAAATATAGCTTTGTTTAATGCTTGTGGGGTTTTCTATTATCCTTTTTGAATTGATTGATTTTTATTACAGATTATGATTCATTTAGTTGATGATACGCATTGATTAGGTGGACAAGATTAGTGTGTAGTACTTGTAACTTTTGGGAGTTACATTACCAACCCAACCGGCCATTTCCGACCAGTCTCTTCATTTTTAGAGCAAGAAGCAGAACTAGAGGGATGAAATGAGTGTGTAGTACTTGTAAAATTTAGTTGGTGCATTGATCCTTATGAGTGTGTAGTAAATTTTGGGAGTTACATGATGGTTCATTGATCTTAAGCATTTTAAACTTGAACGCACTACAGTTGCTGTGAACTCCAGTGTGTTAACTT
Source organism: Forsythia viridissima (assembly GCA_030279155.1). Lineage (NCBI taxonomy): Eukaryota > Viridiplantae > Streptophyta > Magnoliopsida > Lamiales > Oleaceae > Forsythia > Forsythia viridissima. The sequence continues at coordinate 4,251,094 of CM059033.1, forward strand.
GAGAATTTTTGAATTTGCCACATAATGTGCTTGTTTGCATACATTTCGTAGGAACCACAACTTACTTCCCACTTATTATTTCACACATTCCATAAGACTCAAAACTTGTAAGCACTTAAAAAATTTCAAGTAATTTCAGTACTGCCAAAATGCACATAGAGGTTTGGAGGAGACAGCATCAGTAGAGGTTGTTGTTTTGCCCAGTCACATTGAAACATTTTCAATTATATGTAGGCAAGTTCTACTGGATGGGTGTGTGTATAATCAGTTTGTGGTTTGACCAAATATTCTTTAGAAATCCTATGAAATTTCCGTGGAATTACATTGGACTATAATTTTGTAGCTCTGGTGCGGGATACACTGTATAAATTAGAGTAACATGCATTTGTTTCTGTGGTTTTGTTAAAAAAAATTAGTTTTTGGCTTGATAGGCATTATGTTGTTATTCATTTTGACTGTTGAAGTATCGTATATGTACATATGAATTTAATTAGATGACTTTGGTCATGATTCTTTCCGATTGTCATTGGCTCAGGCTTGTCAGTATCTTATTTTAATTTCCAATGTCATCAATTTTCTCTATAGTTAACTTGAATTATTTTTTCATAAATCTGGGTCGCAAGTGCCTCTACTCGGTAAAGGTTGCAGCCACAGGAAAATAGAGTATACTATTTAGAACTAGATACACTAGCCACTTGCAGGTGGGTAGGATGTAGCTAGGGTTATGGTGATGTCTCTCTTCTCCCTTTTACATTAAAAATCACTCATAAGCAAGAAGGATATCTTCATTATGCTCTGTGCATCAGCATCTGACTTGTATTGTGTAGTTGCAAGAGGAAATGTGCACATACTTCTCCATATGGAAAATGATCCATATTGAATGAAACATGACTTTCCACATTCAAAATAGTGCCTCTTTTCAATATCTGCTATGACTTGAATGCATACAACACTCGAGAAATTAATAGTTAGTTAGAATGTGCAGTGCGTACAACAAATCCTGGAAAATGCCGAAAACTTGGACCGGATTGCATATATATGCAGCTCACGCTCCTTTGTAATCTGAACGAGTGTTTCTCGACAACAAATCCTGGAAAATGGTATGCCGGAACCTTGGACCGGATTGCATATATATGCAGCTCACGCTCCCTTCATAATCTGAACGAGTGTTACTCGGTCTGGATATAGTTCCCCTGAATCTTGTCAGTTGTAAAGCTTCTCTTCCAGGTGATGGTTACTGTATGTAGGCCTATTGAAATATCTTACGTGAAAGTTGTGTTTAGAAGAGTTATGATCAATACCTCTCTTCTGCTTAACAGCATCTGAAGTGTCACCAATTTCTTTAACGAATGGGATACTGCTATTTTGCTTCAGAGCACCTCTCCTTAGAATCTTCTCCAAACGACCTATTTTACCCATGCGGTAGCAACTTTTTTGAGTCACCTCAACTAAAAGTTTAATGTATTAGAGGGTCTGTTGCCTCGTGCAGTGCTGATTTTTTTCTCTTTCATCAAAGCTTAACAAATAAAATTTCATATAGAGGTCGAATTAAAATGCTAGATAATAAACAGGGAGCAACGCATTCACTAACCAAATCGACTACATGGACGTGCGCTTTCTTAGAGTTAAATCCATCATTACCATTTATTGAATCTGTGGAGAGGCAGCAAGGGTCCTTTCTTGTTAGGATATCGCCACCAGAGGGGGAGAGATTTCTCAAAAAATAACGATAAATATCCTTCAAATTTGAATCTCCCATGCTACACTAGTATACAACAACCAAAATTTATTTCTCGCTAGAATTACAACAAAGAAGAAGAACGAATGACCTAGTTGTTAATTGTAGAGGCCGAATGATGAGCTTGAATCTTTCTCTATCCATCATTCAGCTATTTATTGGTTAAAGAAACCCGGACCGGCCTGCGAGAGAAGTTCCTCGCCAGCATCCTTGCCCATCATTATCATATCTTCAAAGGCATATGGACCTTTTCGAGAGGTTTCGAGTACTGAAAGAGGGAGACATGAAAAACAAAAGTTAAAAACAGTGGTAAACTGAAAATTTTCTTTCATCCTTCTTATGTTACCATTGAAATACCTCGGGCTCCGTCCGGGGATGCCACCAATGCTTTAAAAAAACAATTTCCATCCTCGTCCCTACGAGCGTATCCAGCAATTGGCGTTCGACAAGAACCTTCCAATTTCTCTAGAAAAGCTCTCTCACATGCAACTGCTAATCTTGTTTCCTCGTGATTCAAGGACGCCAAGTAATTAGCCTGCAAAAGAATCATTTGAATTAGACGAAATAATTGGAAGACGAAGCGAGTCATGAATAACCTTTCCTACGATCTGCATTGGAAGATAGACAAGAATTCAATAATGGCACACACACAAACACGTATATTCGAGTGTAGAAATAATAACAAAATGCCAAGGCAAACCGGCAATTTCCCAATTAGAGGGTATGCCAGTTGCAGAATTCACGAATGTTTGGCTTGATAATTCGGCACATCTTTCACTTTGCATAATATCAATTGTTGTGTGCAATAAATTACCAGTTTATAGAACCAGATTAGATTGAATGTAAACTTGAGTTTCAACCATAATTTTTCACCGTGCAAACTTAGTACACGTCCTTGCTAATTTCCTATAGCTTTTATAAACATGCCCTTTAGCTACAGAAAACGAGAAACTAATCTCAATTGAATATGTGGATCAGAAGATACGGGATGTACTAGACCGGGGAACTTTGTTGCTCCAATGGAACAGAAGCCCGTGACAGGTTTATATATGCAAAGGGTTTGTACAAACCAGATAAAACATCAAGTGTGGCAGTAACAATTGTATTGTTCGCCATGATAGGGAACCAAAACTCTCTTATGTAAATGCAAAGATTGGGAAAATGGGAGAAAAAAATACAAGGGTGAAGATGTGGAGAAAAAGAAACAAACTAGTTGAAGAGATTGCACAAAGTACCACATACCATCTTTTCATCGTCACTTCTACAGGCAATCCCAATAGCTCCTTGAGCAACAGCTGGAAGCATATCATCAATAGAAAGAATGGCAGTAACATTTTCTGTCATGTTGAGGCGTTTGAGCCCGGCTAATGCCAATAATGTTGCTTGCACCACTCCCTCATTTAATTTTCTTAACCTTGTCTGTACATTGCCTCGAAAGTTCTCAAGCACCTATAAAAAATTGAGTAAGAAAACATGGAAGTGAAGCAAAATGAGACAGCATAGACAGCCACCCAAGATTTTTGAAAACTAAATAATGCTGACTGAAAAGCCAAATCAAGCATGCCAGAGGGGACCGGCCTAGCTCATATTCAGCATCAACCTTGTATAGTACAATTGCAGCTTTAAAAGAACCTTAGAACCTGCAACTCCACACGTACTTACCTAGCAATAGGGAACTTAACTCGACAAATGTAAAAATTTCATCAAGCCTTTATACCTAACAAGGTGCATATACATGTCCTTGAGAGAAGTTATGTTACAAGAGAATTTCACAAGTAGCCTGTTACATTTGTATGGGAGCTATGACACAAATATAACCTGATACAGTTATGAGAATATGAAAATCACAAAAAAGAGGACATGTAGATGTTGCACACAAATCAAATAGAAAATTCTTAGGAATAACAAAGCAGTTTAGGCAAAATTCAACATTTCAAAATTTATAGAAATGACAATTGTTATCTAAAAATGTCTTTGGTCAGTCCCTGTCCATGGCAAGCAGATTAGAAGCATCCCTGGCGTCTTTCTGACATGCCCACGGTTGACTGAACTCTAAAATATTAATACCACACTTTGCAATTCAGTTTTGGGTTTGACAGATACCTTTACTGAGGACAATTATGGATTCTTCTTAACTCATATACTGAATAAATCAACTTGCTATATAACGAGAAAGCAAGATGAATTTTATAGCATAACATACTCACATTTAGTGATGGATATCTGTGGAGTATTTGGGACTTCCTTCTTAGTGAAGCGGTGCCCACAGTGCTTCCTGCTGGGAGCTCAGCCAGTGAAGCTGCAGTCAAACAAATAAATGCATCCCGAACATCCTCACGTGGAAGATTGCATGGCAATATTGTCTTGTCAGGAAGATAGGTGGGAACATCTTTCATTGAGTGGACAGCTATATCAATTTCACTATTAATGAGTGCCTCGTCTATTTCTTTCGTGAACAAGCCCTTGCCACCTATATCTGCCAGCGGCTGACTCAATATTTTATCACCAGTGGTTTTAATTATCACAATTTGAATGGCACCCTCTTCAGCTAACTCAGGATGTGTCTCTTTCAGTTTATTCTGCGTTTCATAAGCTTGAGCAAGGGCCAGTGGGCTGTAATACAGAAACAATAGTTATACTGTTATAGGATATGAATCAGTAAACTTAAGAATCAAAAAGATTTTTTTTGTATAAGAAAGGAAATATCCTACATCTATGGTTAAATGGTAAAGCTTATGGAAGAGAGTAAGGGAACCATATCTTCCTTTGATCATTTCGAGATATTGTATTTAATATTGTACAGTTCAAAAGTTTAGAAAGCTTCTTGCCCAACAATGTGAAATTGTAATTAGCTGAAAGGAAAAGGAATAGAAGAAAGCAATAATAGCCAACATTTCTGGCTACTGGTGTCAATGACACATTTCTTTTACCACTGAACTTTTAAAGCTTCCTAGTTTTGACTCAAGTGCCAAAATAACAGAAGATGATGCACAACGTGACATAATAAAGGCTTAATGTCAAGTATCGCTATTCTGTGTCATCCTTGGTAGCATAGAGAATGTTCAGCATTCTAGCCCTTAGGAATTTCCTAATCATAAGTGGTACGATCCCAATGAAAGTGTCTCTTAGCTGGTTTACAGGCTTCAGAAAAAAGGAAGAAAATAACAATCACTGCCCCATAATGAGAACATAATCTTGGCAGTCTTCTTACATCCCCTTATATGACATAACAAATCCTTAATGAAGAATTTCTAAGGTTCCATAAAGAAGATGTGCACATTTCAAAAAAAAATCATGCAACTCTTGGTACTTTCAAGGCTGATATAGACATCTTCAGAATTGCGAATAGCCCGTGGCTTTTTATTTATATCAATGTCCTCCATATCATTTTTCCAAACAAAAACCCTTCATAGTTATTAGCTTGATTGCCAGATGAATTCCTAAGATGAGGGCAGGACTTCTCATCTCTCAATAAATGCCCAAAAAGCCGTATCACAGTCACAATGAGACCCTACAAGAGAAACTCTATTTTTTCCGAGTCATATATTAGTTAAATAAAATACTAAAAGAAACTGCAATGCCTTATTTGGTCTCTTGGGAATGCCTAAATACTCATACATGTCAAGTACCTAAAAGTGGTGAGTTGAAAACCACAGTGCCTGATGCACATCTCTTTCGACAGTTACTTCCCAAATTCAGTAATTTTATCATTTTCTCATCAAATGCAGACATAACATGTTAGACAATCAGCCCCCAGACTCCTATATTTTATAATAATATGCAGAAAAAAGTCGGTAGTGCCCATTACCTCATTCGATTTTAGTATACATATTAAAACACTCGCAAGAATTCAAGATCAAGACACATTCTTCGGCATAAATGTCCAACCATCCATCTTAATTCAAGCTGAATAATCAATTTTCATTGCAATATCCACTAACCCATCATAACACAAGCTCAACATGCAATCTCTATCAAATAAATTCACAAATCAAACCGGGATACGATATTTAAGACAGTCAAACATGCATTTTAATACTCGAATTTAACAATAATCAACCCATACCCAGAAAGTCAAATTGCGAAAATTACCTTCCACGAGTGCCAATTCTAATCACAGCAGTTTGAGTCTTTTGTTCAACGGCAATGGAAGCCCTTGTCACCGAATATCTGCCGCGTTGGTTATAAACTGGAGATTTGAGGCATGGCAAAGAGAGCCCAAGAGCTGAAACTGACCGATTTGTGAAATTTCCAGCAAAGGGTCTTGTGTTTACAGGGGAAGGGCCTTGATTTACAGTAGCTACGATCTCCATATTAATGGAATGGAGAGAAGATAGATAGTAGAATAGAGATTTGTGCGAGGGGTTTTGGATTTTGGAATTTTGGTTCAAAGATTTGAGCTTTCAACTTATCCTCCAGGTCATCGTACACGTCAGCATTTAGAAATCTTAGAAAGTGTTTGAGGGGATCCCACTCACCATCCACGGACCAATTATCTGTTACCACGTTATTTTCTCACCACCTCAACCGATTTCTTCCCTTGCCAGTTCAAGGCTTGTAAATGGGACTGGAATGGGTTGTGAAAGTGCCCTAATTTTATATTTTGTGCGAATAATATTTTAAAATTTTTAAAATGAATTTCAATGGGTTAATTTCACTGGCAGTGACTGAAATCTCACTGGCAATGACTGAAATTTTAGTGAAATTACAAAATGGTGATTGAAATTTCAAAATTTTAGTGTCGATTATTGAAATATATTAATGAGTTCACTAACGGTCACTTTATTAAATTCTCAACATAAATTGATTGTGTTACTGCTAAGTAACCACATGGCATACAATTGATCAATATTTGACAAAATTTGATGACACATAAACTTAATGTATTAATAACAATAAATTCAGATCACAAACGATACACATAAAATATGAGGACCTAGTTACAATTTCTGGATAATATCTAAATCAGATCCCCAAACCATCTGCACTACCTCATTTTTCTCTCAAAACGATCTCAAACCCTAAATTTTCCACCAATTGGTTAAATCGGGTTGCAAATGGTTTTGGAGATCTGAGTTAAGTTATTGTCCATAAATTGTAGCTAGATCTTCATGTTTTAGGTGCATCTTTTGTGATTTGAATTTATTTTTATTAGTACATTAAGTCCATGTAGAGTTAATTTCTGTCAAATGTCGATCGATTGTACGCTATATAGATACTTAACGGTGACACGCCATCATATAAAATTCGTAAAGTAACTGTTGGTGAACGCATTAGTATACTTCAGTGATCGGTACTGAAACTTTGTAACTTTAATAACTGTTTTGTAATTTCACTAAAACTTTAGGGATCGCCGATGAAATTAACCCAAATTTCAATAGTCTTTCAATTCAACATTATAAATTCCGTCTAGTTTTAAAATAGTGATTATAACTAAAATAGTAACAGATATATTATGTGGCTAACTTAAATGCTCCTTTGGCCAGAAATTTGAGCACATCATCATCCCAATCATTCACCAAAGCGAGTCCAATTAGCTAACCCCTGTTAAGGAATTTTTTTTGAAAAAAATACAAATAAATCTCTAATATTCTTTAAAAATAACACAACTAGTTAAAAGTTGTAATTATGGTAAATCAATTCTTTCCCCCTTTTGTTAGATCCAATTTTTTTTTTTTTCTTGTAAGGTCAAAGAAAACCAAGATCAATAACCATTGTAGATCACGTACGATGGTTAGTGTCTTAGTGGGATGTATCTAGTATACTGTGTCTGTATTGTGTATTGTGTATTGTGTATATACATATGACATTGTATTGTATTCCAATCATTTTTTCACCTTCAAATCTTCTTCCAATTTTCATTATTGTTTGTTAGTAGGATTTAATTGATTGAAATTGGTAAAACTTGTAAGAATTAATGTGGGATATTTACACCCACTACTTACAAATATTAAAATAATTATAAATCTAACAACTTAACTTATTTATTCCAAAAATACTACATAATTAATATTATATTAAATAATAAAATAATGAATTAAAATTATATAACTATTTCCACGTGAATTCACTCAAATTTATTTTTGAGTCCTTGATTATTTGCACAATAAGTCCTTCATCTTTATAAAATTTTCACTTTAGTCCCTATACTTCATCTTTCATTTCAATTTTGTCCTTTTTTATTTGCAATCCAAGTCCTTCAACTTTTAAATTTGTACAAGTTGATCCCCATATTTATACTTTTATATCAATTTAGTCCTTTGTATCACTATTTGATATAGATGTTACAAATGATATTTTATATCATTGAATATGTTACATATTATATTATGTTATTTTACACATCACATGTTACATGAATTGGTATTTTGTATCACTGATGTTACGTATGTTACAAATTATGAAATCAATAGTTTTATTTGTTAAATTTAACATTGTGTTTCATATCTATATCATACTATAACTAATTTATTGAAGTTTAAAGTTGATTTTGCAGTTGTAACATATGTAACAATTTCTGTTTAGTATTGCAATCTGTTACAAATGTTACAAATCATATTGTGTATCACTGTTTGATACAAATGTTACAAATAATATTTTGTATCACTGAATATGTTACAGATTATATTATGTTATTTTACACAATACATGTTACATGAATTAATATTTTGTATCACTGATATTTTATATTTCAATTTGTAACACAGATTGTTACAAAATATCATTTGTAACATTTGTATCAAATATTGATACACAATATTATTTGTAACATATGTATCAAATAGTGATATTATAAAGGACTAAATTGATATAAAAGTATAAATATATGGACCAACTTGTACAAATTTAAAAGTTGAAGGACTTGAGTTGTAAATAAAAAAGGATGAAATTGAAATAAAAGATGAAGTATAGGGACTAAAGTGAAAATTTTATAAAAATGAAAGACTTATTGTGCAAATAATTAAGGACTCAAATACAAATTTAAGTAAATTCACGTGTAAATATATATTTTGTAATATAGATTTAATTTTAATTTATTATTTTATTAATTAATATAATTTTAAGAATGTGGTATTTTTGTAATAAATTTGTTAAGTTGATAAAATTGGAATTATTTTTAAAAAGTGGTTTATTTATGAAAACATCCCAATTAATGTCCAAGGTCCAAATAGTTGGGTTGGACTTAATTACTTATTGGACCAAATTAATTAATTAGATTAATTAATTGGACCCGTTTGTTGATGGGTTCTAGTTAGACTAGAACTAGGGCTAGGGTTAGCCCTACCTATATATACAAGGCCACAACAGATTAATCTAGAGTTGTTGATCTTTAATTACTTGCTAGCACAAGCAAAAGACAACCCAATCAACTTCTCCCAAAAAGTTCCGCTTTCATCTGTTCTTGATCGTGGAAGTTCAGATCTGTTCTTGCTGTGTGGATCACCATTGGAGGCTGGACATCTGGACAGCTGTGGTATTGAAGATCGTACCTCCAACTAATCAGAGAATAAGATTCAAGATATTCAACAAAGGTAATATTCTATTACGAATTCTATCTAAGTACAAGGTTAATCCGGGTTTAAAGGAATTGAATATTTAATTTCCGCTGTGCATGTATACCTCAATTCCTTACAGTGGTATCAGAGCCTACCTTGTTACTTGGTAGAGTTCGTTAAAGTGCTTTAATGAATTGAACAATAATCGTTATTAGCATATTAATTTGATTTGAGTTTTGACAGTAAAATAAAATTGTGAATTTTAAAACTATGATATGAAATTGTTTTGGATTTAATCGGAACGGATTAAAAAAAAATGAGTGGGTTGGAGACGACAGCGCAGCCGCCGGTGGAAGAAGCCACCAGCGACGAGTCCACTGCCTTTGAAGACAGTGAACTCAGACGTGGAGGAAAACACCCCGCGCCACTGCTAGAGGTAGCAGTGGCGCGCAGCCACTGCAAACAGTAGATGTTCGCGCTGCTGTTCTCCGACTCTAGGTGGTGGTCGCCAGTGTTGGATACCGTGCGACCACCACCCAAACATCCAGCAATGTTGGCGATAGTAAGCAGTCGCCGCCGCCGCTTGAAGAAATCGGCTGAAACCCTAAAAGTTTTTTTTTTTTTAAATTTTCTGCGTTTTCAGATTGGGGACGGGGGCCTCATTGCAATTTTGGAAATTGCATGAGAAGCCCCTTATTTCAAAATATTTTAAATGGGCTTCCTATTCAATTTTGGAAATTGCATAGGAAGGACAAGTGTTTTAAAATTGAAAAGGACCTTCTGTGCAATTTTAGAAATTGCACAAGAAGGCCACCTGTTTTAAAATATAAGCGGGGTCTTATGTGCAGTTTTAGAAATTGCATTTAAAGACCTACTGTTTTAAAATTTTATGGGAATGACTTTGCAATTTTAGAAATTGCACATTAAGTCCTCAAACTTTAAAAGAAAATAGGGTCTCAAATACAATTTTAATTTTTTGAAAAAATTGTAATTATTAATTATTTTAATGTTGGTCAAATATTCAAAATTAAATAAAATCGTTTTAAATTATGTTTTGAATTTCTGATCAGATTAAACTTTAACTTATTACTTTATAAAATTGTAATTTTGACCATATACAAATTTTATCTTCAATTAGAGTATGACTTTAAATTGGGAGATAAAATAAATTTTGAAAAATCCCCTTTATGAATAAAATTAATTGGTTAATTAGATTAATTGATTAATTTTATTATTGAAAAATTAAGTAATTAATTAGATTAATTATTTAATTCTATCTAGTCCGTTCCAAAGTGTCTAAAAAGTTTAGACTTATACTGTCAAAGCTGCAAATTTAGAAATTAATATATTTTTTTAATATTAGATATTAAAATTGATGTTTAGTGGATGATTATGGACTCGACCTATGTGATTGGTTGTATGGTTAATTATTCATATTCATTATTGGTTGGGCCTGCGAGCCTATTATTTAATTAAATGGGCATGCATGCCTATTATTTATTTAATTGAGTTTTTGAACTCTTTATTTAATATGGACCTGTGTGTTCATTCATTTGGGCCTGCGTGCAAACTAGTATAGGATACAGGTTGCAGTTGGGCCACAATGAAGTAGTGTATAAGATACATGTTGCAGCAAGAGATAGAGATTATTGCATTTAGCATTCGATGAATGAATGCAACGTCCCTTAGGAATTGACCAACTAATCTTCCTTTTGGCTCAAGAAGATTAGATAGATAAAGTCCATAATCATCCACAATTATTATTTTATGTATGATTGATTGCATGTTGGATGTTAGTTAATATACATAAATATGATGAGACAAACCCCTCTTTATCAAAATATTAAATTCGTATTAAATGGTTAATACAACGTGCCTTCCATTGTTATAGTGAAAAACCAGAGTCCATTATCGATGTCAGTTTGTTGAGTCACTCAAGGCTGCTCGCTCATGGATATGTTTATCACTATGAGACATTTGATGTTTCTGAATAATGGGTCGAATTTAACTAAAATTTTATTTTTTGTTGAGTCACTCAAGGAAATAGAATTTTAGGGGCACAATCAAATAAACACATAAGATGTGTGCGACAATAAGTTGTCTACTTGATGTTCTAGGAGTCACATAGAGATGTGATTGATAGATGTATCTACCTGGATGCTTTATTAGGATTTGTTGAGTCACTCAAGGTTTTAATAAAACAAAAGGGATCCTAGCCCACTGAGAATCTCATTGGTTCTATTGATTAATGTTTGAGGGTCATTAATTCAATTTAAACAGTGGGAGTATAATTAATTTAATATAAGTCCATGTTAAATTAATTTTTTTGTATTTAATTAATTGTTCTATCTTGTAATTTAATAGTTGAATCATGAGTAACTATATAAGTTTGAGAGGCATATTGGATGCCAACAAACATATCGGACCAAATTTTTTGGACTGGCACCGCAATCTGAGAATTGTTCTCAAGCATGAAAAAGAAAAATTAGATATGTCAATAAGCAGCTAATGCCGAAAGCTCCTATTGAGGAGGCTACGTTGGGGAACGTGCAGGCTTACAAGAACACAGTGATAATAATAACACTGCAACATATGATGCTTGCAGTATGTCACTTGAGTTGGAAAAGCAGCACGAGGGTTTGGATGCCTATACCAAAATATATCATTTCAAGGCGTTGAATGATGAACAGTCACGGATTGAACAGTATGAGACATCCAAAAGGTTATAAAGAGGTTTGATGGTAAAAAGATCTTCAGACAGTGCTCATGTATTGAAGATGATTGGTTATATTGAAAAATTAAATCAATTAAGTTTTACCATGGACAATGAGCTAAGTGTTGACTTAGTTATGCAGTCCCCACCTAATAACTTTTCACAGTTCATTATGAACTTCAACATGAATAAGATTCAGTGTACCCTACTTAAGCTGCTAAACGTGCTGAAAACTGATAAGCCCAAGGAAATGGGTAAACTTTGGCCATTGATACCTCTAAGGGCACTGAGAGGAAATCTAAATTGACCTTTTAGAAATGATCCAAGAAGGCCGAATCTGTTGAAAAACAGTTAAGCAAAGACGAATCCAAATATGATGATCCGTGTTTTTAATGTGGAAACAAATGGCATTAGAAGTGGAACCACAAGGCATAAATAAAAGAGATAAAACTAAAATACTCATATCTTTGGCATTGCATATTCGGTCATATAAATGAAAACGTATCACCAAGTTACATAAAGATGATACTTGGATTCAAATGATTATGAATCATTTGATAAGTGTGAATCATGCCCATTGGGGCAAAATGACCTAGACCCTCTTTTCTGGAAAGGGAGACACAGTTGCAGACATTTTGGGTATTGTACATACTGATATATATGGACAAATGTCTAAAGATGCTAAATGTGGCTTTTCTTACTTTATCATATTTACATATGACCATTCTAGATATGGTTTTATATGCTTGATGGAATTCAAGAGTGAAGCCCTTGAAAAGTTCAAGGAATTCAAGCAAGAAGTAGAAAGGCAAATCGAGAAAAATATTCTAACACTTAGATTTGATCGAGGTGGAGAATATTTGAAGGGCGAGTTTTTAGACTATCTAAAAGAGAATGAGATTCTCTCGCAGTGGACTCCACCGTATACACCATAACAAAATGGTGTATCTGAAAAGAGAAATTGCACCTTACTTAATATGGTGCGATCAATGGTGAGTTGCGTAGTTATTCCAAAATCGTTTTGGAGGTATGCGATTAACACTGCATGTTATACACTAAACCGTGCCCTATCTAAATCGGTCAATAAAACTCCATACGAGTTATGGAAAGGGAAAAATACCTAATCTTTCATACATGAAGGTTTAGGGATGCGACGCTTATGTGAAGCGCGTTGAATCAGATAAGATATGAGCTAAATCTGATAATTATTTATTTGTGGGGTATCCAAAAGAAAGTGTTAGATATTATTTCTACAATTCTATCGAGATGAAGGTCATCATATCGAGACTTGCTGTATTCTTAGAGAAGACAATGGGAGCAATGTAGATCTTGAAGAGATTTAAGAAACCACAAATAAAATTGACCAATTAGATATTCCAATGGCTGAGCTTGCATCTGATGAAGCACATATTGAAAAAGTGGGAACCACCAGTTTCCAATGACACACCAGCTTCGCGTAAGTCGAGCAGAGTCATTCATTTTCCTCTGAGATACGATCTCCTGATTACTAGTAATGTATTACTAATCAAGGAAGATGAACCTACTACTTACGCAGAATTGAAGTCAAGTGTTGACTCAAAGAGATGGCAGGAAGCCATAGAATCTGAGATGAACTCCATGTACGAAAACAAGGTTTGGACCTTGCTTGACCCGCCTGAAGGGGTAAAACCTATAGGTTGTAAATTGGTTTACGTTAAAAAGGGTCGACATGGATGGTAATGTTCATACTTACAAGGCAAGATTGGTTGCGAAGGGTTACAAGTAAAGACAAGAGATTGACTTTGACGAAACCTTCTCACCAGTAGCTTTGTTTAAGTTAATTCGGATTCCGCTTGCGATAGTAGCATACCATAACTATGATATCTGGCAAATGGATGTCAAGATTGCATTCCTTAACGGAAATCTTAGTGAGGATGTGTACATGACACAACCTGAATGTTTTGAATCCACAGAGTCAAACAAGGTATGCAAACTACAGAAATCCATATATGGATTAAAGCAAGCCTTTCGGAGCTGGAATCTTCGTTTTGATGAGACAATCAAAATGTTTGATTTTATCAAAAATAAAAATAAACCGTGTATGTATAAAAAGGTTAATGGGAGTAGAGTAGTATTTCTAATTTTGTATGTGGATGACATACTATTATTAGGAAACGATATCTCAATGCTAAAATCAGTAAAAATTTTGGTTATCCAAAAATTTCTCCATGAAGGATATGGGAAAGGCAACGTACATTCTCGGTATAAAGATCTATAGAGATAGATCTAAGAGAATGCTTGGTCTATCTCAAGATATGTAAATAGATAAAATCTTAAGAAGATTTAGCATAGAAGAGTCCAAGAGAGGACTCTGTCCCATCGGACATGGGATCTATCTCTCAAAAGAGATGTGTCCAAAGACACAAATTGAAAGAGATTGCATGGATAGAATTCCTTATGCATTAGCAATAGGATCTATCATGTATGCAATACTATGTACTCGATTGGATGTTTCATATGCTTTGAGTGTTACAAGCAGGTTCTAAGCGAACCCTAGCGAGAAACATTGGGTCCCAGTCAAAAACATCTTTAAGTTCTTAGGAAGGACTAAAGACATGTTCTTGGTATATGGAGGAAATGAACTTAGAGTTTAAGGTTATGCCGATGTCAGCTTTCAATCTGATAAAGACATGTTCTTGGTGTATGGAACTAAAGACATGTTCTAGATATGTATTTACTCAAAATAGTAGTGCAGTTAGTTGGAAAAGTTCCAAAGAAGAAACGACTGCTAATTCAACTACAGAAGTCGAATATATAGCTGCTTTAGAAGCAGCAAATAATACAGTCTAGATCAAGAAGTTCATTACTGAACTTGGAATAGTTCCTAGCATTGTTAATCCAATAACTTGTATTGTGATAACAATGGAGCCATCGCACAAGCGAATGAACCCAGGTCTCATCAATGATCCAGATATATATTGAGGCAGTATCATCTCATCAGGGAGATAATCTTAAGAAATTATATAAAGATAGAACGAGTCCTAACATACGATAATGTAGCAGATCCTTTGACAAAGTTGTTGTCCCAGCACAAGCATGATGGTCATGCTAAATTTGATGGTATTAAGATACCTGAGTAATTGGATTTAGTTTGTATGGGACATTTTGTGATATACTTTTTGTTAGACATTGAAAGTATATGAACAAATTGATTAATTAAATGCTTGTCTACATTTTAATGGCAGATCTGTTATTTTTTAAATTTTATTATTTAAAATAATAGAATCCGAAGAAAAGTTCACAGTAACTTGTTAATCACAAGGTGTTGTGATTGTGAGATACAAGTTATAAATAACTTATTCTTGAAATATCCCTAGTCATAGTAATAATGAGATACAGATATCATTATTGTGGATAGACTAGTATGTGTTGCATTTCTTTTGAAAGAAAGTAGCTGATCTCACGAGCTAAGATGTAGAGGGACATCTAAATGAACACATGAATGCATTGTTATGAGAACATGACATTGGATGATCCGCCTAGAGATTCCACATGGATAACTATCCAAGCGTCAGCGGTAAATCTCTAATGCGCGGTTGTGGATTTGGTCCTTTGACTTGAGGACATCATAGAATCTTATATGAGGACCACTGTACTTTGACGAGCGTTTGATGGGGCTTGAAGATTTGAGTCACCAGGAAGACGTCGTACGGGTACAGTGAGAATCGTATGACGGTTGTGAATGTCTAATATGAGGATTCATCACTCCTGGAAAGTAGGAGATTATAACCTAATTTTTGCCCACTTAAGTTGATATAAATTTCCTCGGCCGGGGTGGAGTTATGAGTTGAAAATGTTTCAATCATAACTAGATTAGATCAACGAAGAGTTGAGGTGAATAACATAATTGGTTGAAATGAGATTGACGCTGATCCATATCTCTTAACCAATTGGGTTATATTGATGAAGGGATTATATTTCCACGGTAACTGCACATATATTGGTTCTGTCATACCATATGACATTTTCCTTCACATAGATTGTCTTGACACATTGCTAGATGTCAATCTTGGACGGCGACGGGAATTGATCGATCTTGGTGAATCGATGAGAATATCACTGCGTTTGCCATCGTGAAAGGGAACCTAATGGGTCACACACATAAAGTGAAAATTGAGCATCTGGAATTGGACCTTGTCCAAGTGGGAGATTGTAAGAATTAATGTCCAAGGTCCAAATAGTTGGGTCGGACTTAATTACTTATTGGACCAAATTAATTAATTAGATTAATTAATTGGGCCCGTTTGTTGATGGGTTCTAGTTAGACTAGAACTAGGGCTAGGGTTAGCCCTACCTATATATACAAGGCCACAACAGATTAATCTAGAGTTGTTGATCTTTAATTACTTGCTAGCACAAGCAAAAGACAACCCAATCAACTTCTCCCAAAAAGTTTCGCTTTCATCTGTTTTTGATCGTGGAAGTTCAGATCTGTTCTTGCTGTGTGGATCACCATTGGAGGCTGGACATCTAGACAGCTGTGGTATTGAAGATCGCACCTCCAACTAATCAGAGAATAAGATTCAAGATATTCAACAAAGGTAATATTCTATTACGAATCCTATCTAAGTATAAGGTTGATCCGGGTTTAAAGGAATTGAATATTTAATTTCCGCTGTGCATGTATACCTCAATTCCTTACAAAACTATCACGTCTTATTAATTTTTCACTAAAATATTGAAATTTATATTAAAATTCAAAACATTTATTTCTTGTGAAGTACACAAAATGATTTAAATGATAATGCCATTGAAATTTGATATTTGAATCTTCTATGAAGCAATATGTTCGAGAAGAGGGGTGTTGGTTGGGGCTAAGAGTAAATTTAATAGATGTTCATCCAATTTTATCTATCATTACCACTTGTTTATTCAATTTTGAAACACTATCCATTGCTAACCCATTTGTATTGAACCATGGGTAGTGAATGAACAATGGATGATGAATGGAAAATGGTTTGAGATAGATGGGTGAACAATGGATAATATTTTAATATTTAGTGAATAAGTAGTAATGTTGAGTAAAGTTGAATGATTATTATTTACTCATGGGGCAAATAGATTGCGACAAAGTATACTATGAAGTATATTTTATATGGGACTAATTAAGGAGTCCAATTTTGTTGAAACTTCCTTAACAGGGGTTAGCGTAATGTCGTAACCCTGTCAAATGGGGGTTAACAAAATCAGATTCCACCAAGGCTACTATATATATACTAGTTTGAAGAACTGCGTTGCATGTGTAACAATTATAATATTGTATAATTTGGGACAAATAAATGAATGTTAATTTTTATAAAATTGATTACTCTCATTTATTTAAAATATGTGGTATTTTGTTCTCATATGTACACTTGATATAAAATTTGTATAATATATACTTCAATTGACAATCTACATTTGGATCATATTAACGTGAAGCAATGGTAATCGGTGGGTTTTAAATTGAACAAAATAAACAAAAAGAAAAAAAAATTCTAAATATATAATCTGATTGAATTGGACCAAAATCAATAGTAAAATGACCAAAATATCTAAAGTGAAATATTAAATATACAATTTGCTTTTAAAGATTGGTGAAAAATTAAATGAAAATATGTTTGGACTGGTATGGAAAAAGAAAAAAAAATAAGGAAAAAGAAAAAAAAAAGAGAAAATGAGAAAAAATAATTGTGTACAATTTGCTTATAAGATCAAACAAAAAAATTTGGTAAAAAATTGAATGACAATATGGACGAATGTCTGAATAGTAAAAAAATAAAGAAAAAAATAATTCTCAAAATGGGCTAAACTTTTTGCTTTGGTTTGATTTGTCGAGTTAGTCAAGTAACTCGACAAACCATAGCCAAATTAAAAAAATAAAAACAAAAACAAAAACAAAAACAAAAATTGCGACGGCTGGGCTTTCTAATCTTTTTTTTTAAAAAAATAGCTTTGGTTTGTCGATTCGACAAACCTAAAACCAAATATATATAAAAAAAATTCAAAAATTGCGACTTCTTGCTTTCTAATCTTTAAAAAAAAAAAAAAAAAAAAAAACAAACCGAAAATTGTGGCCGTGTTCAATGTCAAAACGCAGCGTTTTGGACAAAAAATTTACAATAAAAATTTAAGACTCTTATATACATGTAAGGATATATTTAGAGTGTGTTTAATTTTGACTAAAAATTATTTTTTTATAAAAATTGATAAATGTTTATAAAATGTGTGGTTGAAAAGTATAGATATTACACTTCACTACTTACCAATTTTAAAATAATTTCAAATATAACAACTTAACTAATCTATTTAAAAAATACTATCATAATAAAATAATGAATTAAAATCAAATAGGACCTCAACTAGACTACGTGAATTGAGATAAACTTTGACACAAATTTGCTGCTTGAGTCACTGATTATTTTCACAATAAATCATTCATCTTTATAATATCTCCACTTTAGTCTTTGTAATTCATCTTTCATTTCAATTTCTTCCTCTTTTATTTGCAACACAAGTCTTTCAAGTTTTCAATTTTTGCAAGTTGATCTCCATATTTATACTTTTATGTCAAATTAGTCATTTTCGCCAATTTTAATCAAATGTTTGATACAGATGTTACAAATGATATTTTGTAACACTGAATATTTCACAGATTATATTATGTTATTTTATACATCACATATTACATGAATTGATATTCTGTATCATTGATGTTTTACATCTTAATTTGTAATACAGATTGTTACAAATGTTGTAATTGAAAAGAACATGAGTTTTATTTTTTATTTGTGTTTGTTACAGATATTTCTGATACAAAATATCATTTGCAACATTTGTATCAAACATTGATACACAATATCATTTGTAACATATGTATCAAATAGTGATATTATAAATGACTAACTTGACATAAAAGTATAAATATGAGGATCAACTTGCAAAAATTCAAAAGTTGAATGACTTGGATTGCAAATAAATGATGATGAAATTGAAATGAAAGAGGACTTATAGGGACTAAAGTTGAGATATTATAAAGATGAAGGACTTATCGTAAAAAATAATTGAAAACTCAAGAAGCAAATTTGGGTCTAAGTTCATCACAATTCACGTGGGAATTTACGTGGTCTTGGTCTATTTGATTTTAATTTATTATTTTATTAATTAATATAATATTAATTATGGAAGAATTTTTAAAATAAATTTGTTAAGCTGATAAAGTTAAAATTATTTTTAAAAAGTAGTTTATTTATGAAAAAAATTCTTGAAAGTTGTATCTAGTCCAAGGTGGGTAAGCCATGAGCAGGCCCACTTATTTTGGGGCTGTTGAACAGTTGTAAAACGGAAGGTAATTTAAGGAATTGGGCCGAAAAAGCCCACGAACGCAGTAGATTCTCCGCACTCAACATCTCGAAACCTAACGGTCAAATTCTGGCAGGGCTTTAAAGCAAGGTATGTTTCCAATACAAGAAATAATGATAGCCAACCGCATAAGTCATAACCCTACCAATACCACGGTAAGTTGTCCAGTAACTTTCTTGAAATCTAATAAAGCAAAAGAGGCATCTTCTATTTTATTTATTTATTTTTTATTCGCATTTATTACAATAATAGAATGAAAAAAATATTAAAATATTTAAGAAATCTAAAGTATTTTCCTCATTATCGTATATTAATGAAATGATATATTGTACGAAATTTATGTAATATTCAGTCATACTACAAGTCTATAAAGTGATATTACATTGGTTAAATGGTTTAGAGTCCGTTTGACACAGATTAAAAATCTATTTTAATTTTTTTCAGCCGTAATTTTTGACTTTTCAACCCACTTTTAACATGAAAAGTCAACAATTTCAACTCAAATAAACTAATATTGGTCAAATAAACCAAAAATTGGTTTATAAACTAGTTTATAATCTCTGTCAAATGGACTCTTAGATGGAATTCTTCTACATGTCATAGACTTTGTTCTTGAATTTATTTTACAGAATTTATAATTAAAGGAGATAGACTTTTGTAAATTTTTTATTTAAAAATAATTAAAGATGTTAATTTGAAATATGATTACACCGTTATTTTCAATTAAAATGGATAATTGCATGAAAGGTCTCCAACATTTTAAAATCGTTGGAGAATATACTCCTAACTTAAAAAAATAATACTACACATCCCCAACGTATGAAAAACTTGGCATGATATGTCCTTTATGACAAAATTGTCATTTCCTTTAAAAAAAAAAAACAAAAAGAAAAATATGATTGAAAACTAACCAAATGTAAAAAAAAAAAAAAAAAATAGTAAGAAATATACTCCAAAAAAATAAAAAGTAAGAAACATGTAATCTTCTCCAAAAATTCAAAATCCAACTCAAAATTCGGTGTAGCAGTATAGATTCTTGCAGTGATGTATTTACCGTGCCAAAATCCGAAACGCGGTTTAAGCACTTCCACCATCGAAATCTGGAGACGTACAATGGAGATAGGTTGTCCACCAATTTACCAAAACCATCTTGTGGAGCAAATGGCAAACAAAATTTTTCATTCTTTATCCTCATTCTAGCAACATATCCACTGCAACCACGTTAGAAATTGAGTAATAAAAAATTTCCAATATTATTTTCTACAAGCACTTTCACATACATACAACCCAAGTTCGTCCCCAATTTATGTACGCATACAGTAAAATTTGATTAAAAAAAACAATTAATTCCACTACAGAAAGTATTAAACAAATTAATTAACTGAATTATCAAGAATTGGACTAAATATATATCCAATATGAGACCCTCAGATAAAGTCTTGAAAGAACAGAAACATGACAAAACTTAATAGGTAACAAAATGGAATACTTAGCATAAACCCAACCCAAATTGACTGCAACAACATTTTCAGCGAAACTCAAGGAACTCCTACATTGTACCTTATGCGTAAATCAATGTCCTCAACTGTTTCAAAACATTAGCCTGTACAATTTCTTACTTTGAATCTTTGGATAAGATGACACGTTTTTTATTTTTTTTGTATATTTCTTACTTTTTTTGTTGTGGTACATATAGTTAGTTTTCAATCATGTTCTTTTTTTTTGTTTTTTATTTTTTTGTTTATTTAAAGGAAATGACAACTTTGTAATACCTACAATACCAAGTTTTTCATACGTTGGAGATGTGTGGTGCTACTTTTTTAGGTTAGGGATATATCTCCAATGATTTTGAAAAATTGGGACCTTTCATGCAATTATGCCCAATTAAAACAAAAATTTAATAGAATAGAAGAAAATTTAATAAAATGAATAAATCTTCTTTTTCTAAAAATAGCTTGCACAAGGGCAAGAGAAACCAAAGGTTGATGAAGGCGACGGGAGAGCCAGCGGCGACTAGGGGAGATGGGTAAGCGTGGGGAGACCAGGGGTGAAAAACGATAAAGGACTATTTTTTTTTATTCCTTTCCTTTTCTTTTTTCTTTCTTTTCAATTTTATTAATATTGATTTTGTTTTACCAATTTTTACCGATAGATACATCGAATGGAATTTGTTACGAAAACTTAAGTACTATGAAAATAAAAGATTGAAAAATTAAAGGTTCATTTGATTTTGATTAAAATCTGATTTTTTTTTTGTAAAAGTTGATGAAATGGTTGATCGAAAAGTTGTAAAAAATTGTATGTCTACGAAATAAGAGGTTAAAATTAAATTTTAACTCTGACTTCAACTTTGTAACAAAATTTTAAGTGAAATCAAACAAGCTCTAAATAATAGAAAATATTGGTTGATATTTTATATATTCCGTGCTTATTTGATTCAGATTTTAATCTGTTAAAAAGTTATGGTAAAAAATTAATAATTAATTTCTATATGGCCAATATTTTTTATTTACTTTTCAACTAAATATTTCTTTAATTTTTATCAAAATTTGTTAAAAAGTTATATATAGGTGACTCTTTTAGTTGTCTAAAAATGTTGGGTTGTCGCCCCCAGGGCATATCTCCTAGTGGCAAAGGGGAGAGCGGATAGAGCTCAGCGCGACGGGGTGCAGAGTTCGAATTCTGAAATATTGGATTTGTGACTTGTCGCAAGCGGGAGTTAACATATGGTTAACAGATTAGACCTATCTATAAGTTCTCTACCCTGACTCTTGGGAGACACATCCTGCGATTTATTTCCTCCACCAAAGACCTAGGACAAGATCGATGGGGCCCTCAAAATTGGAGTTCAAACTTTTTCGATAAAAAAAAAAAAAAAAAAAAAAAAATGTTGGGTTGTCATTGATTGCTAGTTCATTAGATACCTACCCACTCCTCGTTTTCTTGGGAATCTCATTCATCTCCTCCACCAAGATATAAAACTCACTTTTGAATCTGTCAGACTCACTCGAAAATGATTGATTCTCTCTCCAAATGTGGGTGAAAAAGCGTGCTCATCACACGATATATGGCAATGCAACTTTAAGTTGAATATAAAAGAGGAAAAAGGAAAAACCCACCAAATCAAGCTGTGCTTAAATTGCCCTTAAAAGAGGGGAAGCACAAACATGCACAAACCACCCACCCCACCATATAATTTTTTCCCCCTTTTGTCATTTCTCAATTTTGACCCCAACAAGACGCATTAACTCCAAAATCTAATCTTTTCTCATCCAATACAATGTGTATTGTGACTTGTGACCCACTACTCCACTTTTGTGACTTTTTTTGCTTAATTTACTTTACTTTTGTGCTCTTTCGACATGGGAGATGGTTAAAGGAAAGTTGTAATCTATATGGTTGGGTTTGGTTGATGGGAGTAATAATAGAGTTTATTAAAATATCTATGAACTCTTATTGGAGAAATCCACATAATCTTCTATCTTTTTATCTACTTTGTAGAATTGATATTACAATTTCATCATTTTTTCTAAGCAAAGCATTGTATTAGAGGTATCAAAACATGCCGATCGAATTAAGCAAACTAGGGCTAAGGAACTAGCCCGCTAATGAAGTCACTTCCCTTGCTAATATTAATAAATTATGTAACTTTGTAGCATGATTATTAGAGGTATTTTGATTGAGCTGGCTGCAGTCACGAGGGACTAGATCCAGAGTAATTCACCTCACAAGCAATATTCTAAAAAGTATAAAGCGTGGTTAGACGTAAATGTCGACTTTCAAGTTTTTCAAGTCTAGGCTAGGGCCTCTCAACAGCGAGGTGAGACGTGGAGATCGTACTTTTTAGAACAGTGCTCACATGTCAGATCAACTTGTACAACGAGGCTTTTCATGAGTGTTTTTGTTTGACTATTCATATCACACCAATATATGAATAGTATAACATTTTTGGTATAAATCAATTAAGAACAAGATTAGAATAAATTATTGCCTAAGCATGGAAATTAGATAAAAGTTAAAAGCTTTTGGATTCCAAACCAAACTCACAAGATCTAGGGCCTGACTCATGATCACATGATGCGTAATATCTTGTACCTAAAATATTGTATTACGTATTAGATAAGGGTTTGTGAATTTTAATGATTAATATTTAATTAATACTTTATAACAAGTTGATTAATAATGCAAACCCCATGCCTCCTCGAACTAATCCATATGATGGAAGCTTAATTATTAAAATCAATTTGTTTTTGGATACTAATTCATAGTCTGTTCTATTTGTCTCCTTAATTGCAGCTAATTTGTCTGAATGGAGCATCAAAATCTACAAAGCTGCACCGGCAGATATTAGTAAATAGACTGAAAATTACATAGAAAGAATCACTTATAGTATATAACTGTGATTGATGTTTAATATTTGCTTTTTGTCTTGTCTTTTTTAATCTCCACCACATATTTAGGACATGTTCTATTTCAATTTTTTTTTTTTTTTTTTTAAAGTTTTTAAGTTTTTTATACAATAAAAAAAATTGAAAAATAAAAAAAAATGGACAAAAAAACTCATTTTTTGAAAAAAATCTACACCAAACATGCCCTTAAAATTTTCAACTAAATATGATTTGACAAAATTAAAAAAAGAATAAAGAATCGTTTTATTTATTTTTATCATATCTACATATCAAATAAGATGAGCAATTTTGTATCTTAACATGTGCTGATAATTTCAAAGTGTGACAGCGCAGTTCAAGGAGCGTGTGTGAGGTGCCTGTTTTCAAGATGCTTTAAAATTGATGTACAAACAAACAAAGCATATATACAACAAACATAAAGCACACGAAATTATGGTGCCTACATGCTTTTCTCAGACTTATATTGATGGTAATATGAGCGGGCAAGAGACTGAAACTTACAGCATAGGCAAGAAAGCGTTGATTTCATAAATAAAACTGACACACATAGAAATTACATATTTGCCAGAAAAGATAATTTTTATATCGATAATATTCAAATTATAAATAATATACAAAAAATTAGGTATTCTTTTAAATAAGATTAACATTTTAATATGAAATTTTAAAGGCGGGTTTGAGAGTTTTGGAGTACCAATTATGAGAGTTTTTAAAAGTACCGATTTTGGATGGTTTTAATAGCGGTTTTTAAAATAGTTAAATTCATGTTTAGGAGTTTATTATATAGTGTTTTTGGAATTTTTTTTAAAAAAATAAATTTACATATGTAACTAGTTATTAAAAAAAATGTATGTATGTGTAAAAAATCTGAAAATTTAAAAAAATTTAAATATATTTATATATTCGACTGCGAAAATTTTAAAAACTAATTCAATATAACACATAAAAAAATTATTATTCCCTCCACGAGGTAAAATGTGCAATATTTGAAGAGAATTGGAATAATGAAGTATGTATTTTAGGTTTATGGTAGATTTAGAAATAATTATTTTAGAGATGGTAAAACTAGAAGATAATTTGAAGAACGACAAAAAACTACCGATTTTGAGGTTGAGAAATACACTCCAAATTACACTACACCGTTTTTTGATGGTTTATAAACCACTCAAAATCAGTGCTTTAAAAAACTTACAAGCACCGATTTTTTCAACCTCTTATAATCAAAATCGGGTGAAAAAAAAAACCTCGCAAATAGAACCTAAATCTTAATATATCGAACTTAAGTGTTGTTTAATTTAGCTTACCGAACATTTTCATTTTTCTTCTAACTCCCCCATCTTTCATAAAAATAATGAATTGAACTTAATAAATTTATCAATGCATTGGTTTTGTCATCGAAATGGTCAATAACATTTACCTGGCATAATTTTATAAGAACAATGAAATTAATGCATTAAGAGACCTTTTAAACCATTTATCGTCATTTCTATTGCAAGTAAGCAATTCCATTATTATTGAAACACCAATGGTCTAGTTGAAAGAAAATAAGTAAATTCAATAACCGATTTAAAATAAAAAACCACTGATTAAGATAAAAAATAATAAATTTCGATGACTAATCACATACATACAATTTCGTGATTAATAAATGAACATCTTTAAAACCAAGCGTTGAATTTTGATTCATGAGTTATATGTTTACCAAAGGTACCATTATTAAATTAAATGGACCTAAATGCAATTAATATTAAATATGACTTGACTGTTTTAAAAACTTGAAATATTAATCGGACATTTATGGCAAAATTTAGGTATTATTTTGCTTTTAAGTTTCAACAAAAATTTAATATGTGAAAGAAATTCAAACCCGTGCCGTTTGGGAAGAGGGGGAGCCGGGAGCGTTTCTCATTTATGAATCACAGGAAATTGATATATCAACGCGACGGGTTTTCTACTTTTGACTCTTCACACTGGTATAATTGCAAGGAAGGACCCTTATTATAGATCTTCTTATGTGCATATATTTATTACCATGAATTGAACATAATAAAATTAAAAAAAAAAAAATCAAAATCAAAATGCTATAAATTATTTAGACATAAAAATTTCCTCCACTTCTTCGAATATGAGATGGTATACCATGAGTCACAATGCATTACAAGTATATTGTGCTATTAATCTTGACAAGAAACAATGTTGTGTCAACTAAAGAATGGAGAAAATTGCAACAGTCAATACCTAAAGATATGAAGCGAGACGTGTTCTCATGAGGTATGTGTAACGATTTAGAGTGTGTTTGGTAAAAAAAAATTGTAGATTATAAGTAGTGGGTCTTACGAAATGTGTAGATAAAAAATAGATAAAAATTGTAGGTTATACAAAATATGTGAATAAAAATAATATTTAATCAACTTATAAGTACTTATATACACTGAAAAATATATTCTTAATAAATATTTTGACATTTTTTGTCACTAGAGAATGATTGTGCAACAATTATCAAAGGTCGAGGACAAACTTGTTTACTTTTAAAGGTTGACACTAACTAGCTATTTGATCAATAGCTTGAGGCCACGCTGCAATTTTCCTTAAAAAAAAAGTCGAAGTGGAGAAATTATTATTATTGTTACTGAAAGACCTTGTGTAATACCAAAATAGCCCCTGCCGTTCAGCTGAAACGATAGACAATATAATTCCACGGTAACTTAAAATGAGGGCCTTTCTGGTAACTAAACCCCACACACCGAACAAAAACAAACAAACAAATTTCACAATCTTCCCTTTAAATAGTCCAAAACAAATCTCTTTTTACCAAATACTTTTTCTTTTTTCTCTCTCTATACGTAAAGCCAAACCAAACCCTAAAACCCCAAAGTTTGCCACGCCTATTTGCATTGCATGGCCTTTTGTTCATTTCCTCTCCTCTTATTGTTCTTTTCTCCACCTTTCACTCATCTTTCATATCCCTCTGTCCACAAACCAAAATAGGCAAACAGAAGAGACAAACCTATATACGGAGAGATATAGCTACACACATATATATACACACACGCGCGCATATAGTGTGATTCATCAAAGAGATCCAAGAAACTAAGTAGATTCTAATGGCTGTTGAAGCTCGCCATCTCAATCTATTTCCTCCACAGATTCTCAGCAGTAGGTATGTATTTCAGTTTCACCATTAATTTTCAAATCATGTCTGTTGAATCCTTGAATATTGATGTGAAATTTGCGGAACTGGATATGTACTTATGTTTTCGAATGAATGCAGAGAAACGTTAATGAATAGTTTGGAAGGCTTTGGCAATGTAAATACTTATAGCACTCCAATCGGATACGGAGTTGTGACGCCGCTATCGGGGACAACGACGGCAACGGAGAATATTGTGCCGATGATCAATCCGGCTAATACAGATTATGTTCCGGCGAAGACAACTCCGATGAAATCCGAGAGTGGTCTCAGTTATGCTGTTCCGGTTTCGAGAAAGCGATCAAGTGATGCAATGAATCCTCTGCATTCATCATTCCCTAACGTTGTTCAGAATCAGAATGCAAATTACCGTTGCGGTTCTTTCACTTTTCTCGGGGAAGATATTTCGTTTCAGATCCAACAACAACAATTAGAAATCGATCGGTTCATTGGTCAACAGGTAAGATATTTAATTATCTCGATCTGCTTTTTTATTGTAATCCGTTATAAATTTTATATGAATTTACCTTTCACTCGATATTTGTAACAGACTGAGAAAGTGAGGATGGAAATTGAAGAGAGACGAAAGAGATATTCGCGGAGAATCGTGGCAGCTGTTGAAGGCAACCTAATGAAGAAATTGAAAGCAAAAGAAGATGAAATTGACAAAATTGGGAAATTAAACTGGGCGTTGGAGGAGAGAGTGAAGTCTCTGTGCGTAGAGAATCAGATATGGAGAGATTTGGCACAAACAAATGAAGCCACTGCAAACACTTTGAGATGCAATCTCGAACAAGTCCTCGCTCAGGTCCATTGCGATCAAAACCAGCGTCACCGCGCTGACGAGGCATTGGCGGACGACGCTCAATCGTGCTGCGGCAGTAATTTCGAACAAATCACATTAGCAGAGTGCTCGGCACCCAATGCACACGGCACCAATTGCAATGACGGGTGTACTTGTACTGGTAATAGTGGGGACAATAGAGGATGGAAGAGCTGCAGTTACAGTAACAGCAGCAGAAACAGATTTTGCAGGAATTGTGGAAAAGAGGAGTCATCCGTGTTACTTTTGCCGTGCAGGCATCTCTGCCTCTGTACTGTTTGCGGGTCGTCCGTCCATACTTGCCCCATCTGTAACTCCTCCAAAACCGCTAGTCTTAATGTCAACTTGTCCTCTTAAAATCTGTTAGTCCTTCATAAATCGAAAAGAAATCATCGAAATGGCATAGTCTTGTTAATTAAAACTTGTTTTTTACCATTAATATCTGTAATTATTTCTTCATTTTTTGTGCGTTCGGTAAGTAATAAATAGAACGGGCCGGAGAGTTGTGTGGTTTGTGAGTCCATGGAAACAGGCGCATGTTAGCGTATGGGTTGGCGATGATTAGTTTGACAAGTTTATTCAAATTTAGCCGAATAAGCAGGAAGATAATCATGGATGGGACGTGGAGGAGCGTGGTAAATATGCGCGTGGAGTCAACGTTGCAGTGAAAGTGACACGTGCAGCGTAAAAGCTGACACGTAGGACTCGCGCAAATGTCGCTGTTGTTGCACAGAAGGTGAGAAAATCGAAGTCATTCATTTTCCCACTAAACCAAACACCAACCTCGTGTGTTGTGCCAAACCATGAATTCATTGCACCGATGAGCACGGCAGAGGAGAGAGAGAGAGTGCGTGTGACGACACGCGATGTGGTTGTTTGTGGAGTCCCGCTAAAAGTACGGAAAAATTAAAATAAAATCTGTACTCTATACCGTATGTTCTGCCCCCTATTCCGTATAATAGACGGTGTCACACTTAGAGCATCTCTAATGCAACAATGTCTAATATGTATATGTGGCAAAAGATATTGACATTATATCAAAAAACTTCTCCAATGTAACAATGTTTATTATGCAAATGTGTTAAATTATTATTAGCTTTTTAAAAAAAAGAAAGAGAGAGAAATCTATTGATTGGTTATAAATTTTTAAATTAATGGTAGACATTGTCTTTGACAATGTCTAGAATTAGACATTGTGCTAGACACTTTTTAACATTAATTGTGCCACATAAGTAATTTTTTGCCATTTGTCAAAAAAAAAAAAGACTAAACATTGTGCTTGACATTGTTGCATTGGAGATGCTCTTACATTTCCTTTTTATTATGATTATCGGTTTTGAGAATTTCAACACAAAGTTTGCTTGATAATATTCATTAGTGTTGAGATTTGAGATATCGCCCTCTTTGTAACCGTTGACGGAATCCATATGGTAATTCTTAATAAAACTGATTTTGAACGTAACCTAAAAAATTACAGAAAATAAGAATTTTGATTAACTGCACTTGGTCAAGTAAGATTGACGTATCATTTTATTTAATTGTAAACACAATACTTACTTCTAATCTAATATTTGGATGATTTTGTGCAAATAGAAAAACTTTTATTATTTAGAGATTTTTTCCCGTCAATTATTACGCACTAATTCTAATAACCAGATAACAATTGTTGCAAGAGTTTTCTTGGAAGTTTAACAGATAATTGTTGGTTTACATTTTTTTGTAGATCAACAATTTATATATATATATATATTTTTTGTAGATCAACAATTTATATATATATATATATTCAATAAGAACAATGAATATCAAGTAATTAAGATATTGTAATAGTTGTATTTTCATTCACCTAATACATGTTCATTCCCAATAATCACTCGTCAACTTTAGTCCTCAGTTGATGAGTTTGATTCCAAAATACAACAACATTACAATTTTACAAGTACAAAAATATTTATATTTTATAAGATATTATCTATAACCGACGGCGGTGAGGCGGTGGCTAAGAGTTCGAAGTGGTTGAGATGGTGGTGTCATGTGGGATGGGGGGGCGTACCAAGTACGTAGTCGAGTGGGGCTAGCAGCTTTATCTATAGTCATTGTCAAAATGGGACGACAGAATACCAGGATTAGACTACATATAATAATGGCGTTTAATGATGATGTTGTTGTAAATGGAGACTTGAGTTTAAGACTTTAGATAGTTTTTTTGATTTTCATGTACCAGTTGAAAAATTCACTAAACCAACATTTGAGAATAAGTTTGAGGGTGATTGAGCTGGTAAAGGTGATAGTTTAGAGAAGTGATGATTCAGCCTTTATTGAGAAAATTTATAATTAGTTCAAGTTGACGGGTTGAAGCTAGGCATTGACTATTTTCTAGAATTCTAATCCCAACTTTCAGTCCCAATGAAAGACATTGCACTAGTCAAGGTACATCGAGAAGGAAAAAGTTGTCTATACTGATGTGTGAAAGCTAACCTTGAGTAATCTGGCCCTATGTATCAACAATATATAAGAGACGATCTACCATGGAAGAGGGCTGCCTCAGTATTAGAGCGAAAACTACCTACTGTGGTGAATAAAAAGAAAAAAAAGAAAAAAAAAACAAAATTATAAAGAAAAGCAGTAGCAAAAAACGAAATAAAAGTACTGCATTTGCCTGACTAAGTCTTGGACAAGAAAGGAGATTTAGATGCCTAGTTAGTTTGACTTGCTTAGTGATGACCTAGAGACTAGAACACTTGACATCGTGGAGAATCATTGCCTATCTAAACTTCTCCTTAATGAGTTAGATCTTTCTAGCTTGAGATGAAGATTAAAATGTGAATCAAGCCTTGGTTGAAAGTCATCAAGAAGAAGTGATAGATACTTGAATATGGTGTGAAATTTACGAGAGGAGAAAGGAAAATATAACCATTGGGGGTTGGGATTGAAAGACTTAAGAATCTATTCGTTTGCATAACTCTATCCAAATTAAAATAATGACTGAAATAGCTATTAACACACACACACACACACACAAGTTGAACATTGGATAAGTGTTAAAATCTTTTATGTAGCAATATTTAAACATTTTTCTTGAATTAAATGATTAGATCTATACTAGAGGTGAAAGTGGTAAGAAGTCCAACGGTGTGCACATTTTTTTTTTCTTGTATGCATTTGAGTCTTTTCTTTATCTTATTTTTGCTCGGGACTAGCAAAAGTTCACGTTTGGGAGTTTGATAAGTGTAATTTATACACTTATATTGATTCCTTAAATGAAGAGATTTTGTATAATTCTAAGTATTTTAGAGTCGATATCTATTGAGTTTTTGTTCATTTTTGTGATTGTAGGACAAAATCCTCGAACTCAAGTCACATTGGTGAAATCGACGAGTAAATGAGAATAAATTGAGTTTTTGAAGTGAATATCAAGAGCCAAATATTAGAGGATGAGAAAGAAGATACATCAATAGATTTAAGGTGTGTTGGAGTGACAATGAAGAGTTGAAGTGAAGGATCAAACACCCGAAAGCCGAAGAAGCAAATTGAGAAACTACAACCGAAGCATGTGGAGGAATTAGAGCACAACCTTTGGTACGAAGATTTTCATAAGGCAAATGATATACCATTGGAAAGGTAATTGAATTACGGTTCTAACGCTTTTTACGGACTGCAATTTGGAGTTTCCTACAAGAAGTTATGGTCGTTTGAAAATCAGTCGCCGGCGGGACAGAACTCTGTCCGCTCGAGCGGGCCGGAGGCTCGCTCGAGCGGACCTTCGGCCGAAAACCTGATCGTTCTGTCCGCTCGAGCGGCCGTGGCACCCGCTTGGGCGGACAGATCTGCGGCCAAAGACTTATTTAGGTTAAAAATCTATTTTTGGAAGATTTTTGGAGACTTTGGGTACAAAATTCAACCCTAATTGAACCCATATAAAGAGGAAAACTCTTATAACAATGAGGGAGTCGAATTTGGAGAGAACGAAGAAGGCAAAACACAAGATCGTTACAAGAATTTCTTCATCCGGACAAGATTATTGGAATTTCAAGCAAGAGAAATTTGGGATTCTTGGGCAATCCATTGAAGACATTCAAGAGGGCCAATTTAATCTTCAAAGTTCTTCTTGCAATCAAATATTCCAGGTGATAAATTCTCCATTTATTATGTGTTTTTGTAAATTAAACATGATGGGCTAAACTCTTTATGCTAAGGATGATGATGTAAACCATATGTTGAAGTTTTAATTTAAGGATTCTCGTTTCTAATCTTAATTTGTGTTTGTTTGATTTATGCCATGGTTTTAATATCCGTTTGAATGATTGATCACCGTTTAAACGTGTTTGTGATTTATTTTCGTTTCTGAAAGGTTCAAAATAAATTAGCTCATTATGGTTTTAAACACCAAGTCCTATAGAGATTAGGAATAATTTCCTATGCTTGGTGCAATCAAATTTGATAATCTTGGTATTGAAAGCGTTTTTGTATATTCGTATTCAAAATAGGAATATTTTGGAACTTATATGAAAATAGGTTTAATTCTACTCGAAAGAGATTATTAGATAACTTAGGATTATCGATTGTTAATTTGAATATAAATTGGATTAGAACGTAGGATTTCGAGAATTAAAATAGATACTAATGGTGGATTCGGATTCCTAGCATAACTCCTTTACTTAATTTTTCTCCAAAAACTATATTTGCATTTAGTTAAATCGTAGTTATAGTTTAGATAATTTCATACTTTTGATCCAAACATTTATTGTGTGTATTCGATTTAAGCTCGAATTGGTCGAAATTAAGCTAAAGTCTAATCCTCGTGGGAACGATACTCTTTTACTCACTTTTTACTATTACTTGTCAACGAACCCGTACGCTTGCGGGATTTCATCGTACAGACTCAAATGGATATTTTTCGACTTAAGTGAATATTTTAGCGTAGGGATTAAATACTCGAATCGAATCTAAAGAGTTCATTCAAAATAAATAAATTATTAACCTCTTGTTATCTAAATTGTTCGAATTTGTACTAAGTCTAAGTGAATGTTTCATACGTAATTTTCGTTAATGCAAATCTATCATATAGAGAGGTCTTTTTCTTAGTTGAATAGAAAATTATGTCAAAGTGTGTTCTGACTGTACGTCATTTCAAAAACTTATAGTTTGGTGGTATACAATTGACATTTATCGACTTATTCAATTAGAGAACTAAGGAATTAGATTGTGAAGTGAATACTTTTAGTGGATGGGTTCATGACCAAAGATTTCTAATTCAATTGTCTAAATCGATGAACGCTCGTGACTTGTAGAATTGGAAAATTGATGAATTAGACTCTAGATTGAATAGTCTTAATGGATTTGTTTACTATTGAACCCAAAACAAGCTGAATATCGATATTGAATTGATTCTCAATGGAATCAATCAAAAATGGTAGAATCCGACTAAGTTTTATGAAAATCAAATGCTAGTTGAATTGAAGAGTTTGAATTGTGATTTTTGAAATTTCTTATATAACTTTTAATCATAAATTACTAAGTCGAACAATAATTTACTAAATAAATTTGATAATTTAATATCGTAATCGAATTACTTTATTAGTCGTGCCTTATAACTATGATAAAAAAACGGGATCTTTTCATAAATAACTATAATAAATAAAATATTTCTTAAAATACTGCTATATATATTTTTTAAATAAAATACTGTTTTCAATTTTTTATAACACTTTTTGTTACATTTGTTATTTTGGTTACAATAATTGTGTTACAATTGTCAAATGTAACAACTGTTACAAAAAATTAAAAAAAATATTTTTTAAATTATTTTACATTTTGTAGTGTATGGTGAAATTTTCACCAAAAAAAAAAAAAAAAAAAAAAAAACCCTTCCTTCTAGAGGGTTACCCTTTTCATGAGTCTGCCCACATTATCACATTAAATATAATCACCAAGCAAGAAACCGGCCACACTAATTCATTTAGTCCATTGTTCATAATTTAATTCTAAATTAAATGAAACCAACCCAACCCATTCGGAGGTGGGCCCAAGTTTGGCATTGAATAATAAGGAGGTAAAAACACAAGACAACACAAAAATTAATTGTGGGAGATTTGTTGTTGTAAAGATCCGTTTTTGTGTCGACGGGCCCCACTCGATTCGGACATATGTCGCTTTATGACCGACACATCCTCCCAAACACGTGAATCTGATTCCTCCTTCCACTAATTCCCCTTCTTAAAATGTGACGGAAACATATTTTCGATAAATTTTAAATTTTTAAATGAAATCATCGTTATGTACTTATGTGACATAATTTTTTTGGGATGTGGGATATGTGCAAAACAATGTTACGAAAATACTAGAATTATAGACATTTTTAGTATGTCATTAAATAAAAGCTGCTTTTTTTGAAACGTTTGTTGTATTTATAACATTTGTGTATGTTATTAAGTGTCTTCGATTACTTTATGATAGTACAAGTTAAGTGATTGTGCAGAGAAACGTAGATAGACGTGATTTATGTCTCGATCGAGAATTGATTTGTCTTAGACCAGTGAATATATGTTGATACTTTGTTCTAATAAGATCATATAGTTAGTTATTCTACCAATTGGATATGCAGTTTGTCTTGACTGCATTGATCGTACTTCGAGAGTGATGACACTAATATACTTGAGAGTGTATTGGACATAACAAAATGTGTGATTTAATTTCTATAGCAAGAACGTGTGAAGAAATTAAACTCCATGTGACTGCTTTATGGATTACTTAAATCCATATTGGAATGGTGATTGATATTTGTGAACTCGAGGGTTTTTGACGTGTCAATATGTGAGTCAATAGACGTAGTCAAATACTTCGGTACATTGGAAACTAAGAAAAATCGAAGTAGTAAGCACACATTCGCATTCAAAATCTGTTACCCTATTTGATGGGTAAATGAGTACATGTAATTATTTTCTTTTCAGCAGTTTGAATCTGAATAATTAACGACAACTAAATTAATTATGTGATTTGATTACAAAATAATTATTCGATGTCCGACAGGGACAAGACAAAAGTTGACAAGTCAAGAGGATGTAATTGCAGAGAATTGAAATAATATTACTTCTCGGATTTTATATAATTTAAGAGTGCAATTTTTCATCTTTAGTGGACTGGGTGTAAATTAATAATTATATTGTACAATCTTGGATCATCTTGACTATGGTTTAATTATTAGACCTTAAATTATATAGGTCCGTCTAAATCCTTTGATAACTTCATAAGAAGTCCTAAACTTAATTGCACTAGTAAAGAAAGTTTAGCCCGTACATGCAATAATGCTAGAACAGATTCATCGACAAAACAAGACAAGGATATCAAACTCTAGGCTTATATAGAGAAGGCCTATGGGGATCTGCCATGGCATCCTAGACTTCCCTGGCTGACGCCTACTAAGAGAGAGTGAATTGTCTTTTTCTTGTTTTGATTTAAGTCAAAATCAGTTAAGTTCAAATGGTTTTGATCTAATGTTTTCGGTGGGTATCACTAGGACACTTGTCATACACTCATTGGATGAGTGTAAAAACATGCCCACCAGAGGCATTAGATCAAGGCCCTAAATTCCAGTTTCTTAATTTGGTTTTTGATGCTCACTCACCCGTGCAATTTGTGCTTTGAAAAGAAAATTTGAGAGTTTGAAACAGGAAGATTCAATAGTGTTGATTGGGAGCCATAGCAGTTCAACTAAAAATTTGGAGTCAGAATTAATCATGCTTCAAAGGTAATATCGCCAAAACCCTATATGATTATTTAGAATAATTAAGACGCGATTATAATTATTTAGTCAGATCGTAGATCTATAGACTTTTGGTATTAAAAAAATCGGCACGAATCCTCAACAATGTCAAATATAAAATAAAATGAGTCATAACAAATAGATAAAATATAACATTCAATTGAGTGAACATGTAGAATAAACAATAAATGCACCCAAATATATTTAGCGTGAAATTAAAAATTTATTTAGTCCAAAATTCGATAGAATAGCGTTGAAAAATAATCGATTGAGTGTTTGAGTGGAATGCAATATAATAGTGGCGTCACAATGGAAAGCGGGTTGCAATGTAATTGATTTATGTAACAATAATAGTAAAATCCGACGGAGAAAATAAGCAAAATACTATAGACGAATGGTGTGAAATGGTAAATTTAAAAAGAGAAGATAGTAAAAATTTAAATTTTAAATGTTTGTTAAGAATATTTCCGTCAATTTTTTTTATTTTTATTTTTTCAAATTTGGCTATTTGACCAAAGCTTTTCAAAGATTAACATTTTTCAAAACTGACAGTTTAAACTTAATATTGTACAATTTCATCATAATTGTATTCAGATGTTCATTGTGCCTGTGGTTTATGGCGTCAATGGTTAATTAATGGATTTGTTTTCCCTTTCAAGAAAAGGTGTAAATATATATATATGGCGCCTTGCGAGGGGCACTGAAGTGAAGACGATAAAACCCATCAATGAATTGACCAATAGGAAAATTGTTGTGTGTGTAACACAATTTCTATAAAAATACAAGTGATCCACGGAAGTTACAATGGTTAAGGATCCAATTCGAAATTATAATAATATTCACATACAAATACGATCTTGAATCGAGATGAATTTAATGTATTGATTCCCTCGGACTCAAAATCGTACCTACAAAATTGTATTTACAGTATTCTAACATTAACTCTTTTGTCTATATTAATCAATTCAACTGTAAGCAACCTTCTCAGTGAGCGCATTGGCCAGAATAACACAAGCCTCAGTCATACAATTAGCAATACAAAACCGCTCCAGTCATAAAATTAGCAATAAACAATTTTCAATCCTTGGATGCCCGACCCTCTCCACGAGGCATTTTCTTCGATGCCACTGCAGAGACAAGTATATAGAATTCAGAAATAGCTCCAACATGTATGGTTTGCAAAAGCATGTAAATCTGTTATGCCAAATTATCTATTTCCAGCATTCAAATCCAAAGTAAAATGTAAGGACGGATGATAATCAGGGTCTCAAAATTTGTGTTTGACAAAGTTACTTGTATATAATTGATGAGCCCAACAGGCAACAGCAGACGTCTTTTAGCCAAGCAAATTTGTCATGCTAAGTAAAATACTTGCAAATTGCAATATAAAGCATATGCATGTTTTCATAAAAAAAAATTACAATGTTTCTAAATGAGAATAATTACTAATTTGGGGTTGATGGTCCTTAAACCTATCTAACACTGCACTAAAGTCGGCTCCTTTACACCCCAACCATCTCCCATTCCAGTGGTCACCACAAATCCCAAAGCCAGTTCTTCAAAACCCGCTTCCGCTGACCACTAACTCAACACCAGTACCTCTAATCTTCTTCAAATCAAAAATTAAAAATCTCCCTCCCTCCCTCTGTGGTGGAGGCTGTTGTGTGTCAACAGAGTTGGAACGAGTTGTCATGCATAAACACTTACTCTTTAGATATAAATTAGTTTTAAATATTTTATTCAATAAACATTTAATTTAGAAAATAACTCTATTATTTTAGTGAGGTACTACTTCATAAATTACTACATTATACCGGTAGAAGATGCCTCCCTCGTGGTATTATTAAAACAGCTACTAATCTAATTGTCGTGCCACTGAAATATGGTAACAGCTAGTTCTTGCCTAAAGTACAAATATGCACATTAATACACACACCCGCCGGGGGGGGGGGGGGGGGGGGGGGGGGGGGGGAGGAGAGAGAGAGCTTGCTTACGATCTTCCACATCCTTCAACTGATAATAGTGAGGAGCTATTTCCACCAGCCATTCTGGTTTTAGTTCTGTCACCTGCATGTCAAATTCCTCGTATGAACTCTAGAATAACAAACCTGCAAATATAGTATATCAGGTGATATAATTAAGGGGAAGTGGATAAACTAATACCTGTCGCATGTACTCCTTGGTTGTTAATACCAATTCATGGTAGACAAGCCATCTCGGGAGAACCTAGCAAGGGTAGGGGAAAACATTTCATCAAACTGCCTATTTATTGGTTTCTCGCTATCCTAATTTATCATTTAAAGAAATGACTATACAGATTGTGTAGATAAATTTCAGTGGAAACCTGGTACTTAAGAGTGTTATTTTCTTATTAACTATAACTTTATAGCAAAATCTAAGCAAGATGTGCCTGATAAAGCTTAGACTGTTGACAATTATTCTGGTTTCATATTAGCCTCACTCGCACTCACTCTACACTAGTTTTAAGATGAGACAGTGGAGGAATCTAGCTATGAGCTGACAGAGTTCGATAGACAGTCCTAATGATTGCATTCATGGAATAATTATCTTTATAAACGACCGGAGTCAAATAACCCTGCAATCACAGAATGGACTTGTACTAATCTCTGAACATCTTCTGTTACAACTACTGAAACAGGAAAAAAGTATATATATTATTACGTCTTAGATAATTATAATCTTTCTACCTGTGCTAAACCAGAGCTGGGGTGGATGTGAACAGTCTGGGGGTGTTTAACGGTTTTATATGATCCGCTCTTTTGCAGCCTTGCTGAGTGGGGAAAAAACCCTGATGTTATGGCTTTCTTTATTGGATCGAGATCATTGGGGTTTGAGGTCAACTCAATTTCAACCCTTTCCAGCATCCCCTCCAGTTGATCCCGTATATCTCTAGCTCTCTTCATGCTCCTGACCTAGAATAAGAAAATCAAAGACATATTTAATGGGAATAAGACTTCTTGTTGTATGAAAATCATTAACATCTAAGGATTCTAAATTTCCCATTAATAGTTGATTTTGGCAATAAACCAAGCAAAGATTAAATAATAAAAGTTACATTTTTAAAATTATTAAAATGAACAAACAAAGAGTCTGTTGTCCTTACCTCTGAAGTTCCATGTCTTAATATTTATTAATTCCATAAATTTTCTATTTTATTTGTTCCAAAAAGTCACATTTTCATACATTAAAGTTTATATACAAACATAAACGAAGTCAAGCCAAGGCATTGTTGACAGCCTCATATCATCTGAGATTCTGAATTAATCAACAACAATTCCAGAAAGTACCAGACCATCACAGTTGCAACTGCATATAAATCGCACAAAAATATAGTACACTTTTAATTAGACATACATAGAAGGTAAAACTAAACTATCTGAATGTACCTGGATATAATTCTCATAACACCATTGAGTTGAAAAGTTGGTTTCCTTCCAAGAGCTATATACCTGAGAGAGTAACAGTAACAAAAGGATCACTATTTCGAATTGGAGGTCAAGTAAAACCCAAGTTGCAATTATTACAAATAAACACTTTGTAAATACATACTAATGATTTTGATATTGATTATCTTATCAAAACGAAAAGAAATTGCAAGTGAAGAAATTACAGCCGTTCGGCAAGGCATTTATTACAGACTCGCATCACAAGTTTACTTCAAAAACTCGTCCACGGTTAACTTTTTGGGTGTTATCTTCTTTCTTGGGGAGCAATAGAATGTATATCTTATCTCCTTTTTTTTTTTTGTTTCCAACAAGGTGGCAAGAAATATGGACCAGTGAAAATACATAGGCATATATTACAAGAAAAAGAGAAGTATTAACGTGTCATGCAACTATATCAAACAAAAGATAATCGAGAAACGGCATGGGCGGAAACGCAACAGACTAACCTTGAGCAATGCGATGTGATCTCCAACATTTCCCATGTGAAAATTCAAGCGGGCATTGTCAGCATGCACTTGCTTGTCCTTAGGCCGATAGAAGATTGAATTTCCAACGGATAGCATGGCCGCTATAGATATGATCTCATCAGAGCACTTGTATTTGTCAGAAGCAACAATCATCTTGGAGAGCATAGGATCAAGGGGAAATTCTGCCATCCTTCTACCCACTTTTGTCAACTCACCGTTCTTGTTAAGTGCACTAAGAGCATAGAGCATTTCCAGGGCCTTTAGTAAAGCTTCAGATGGTGGAGGATCCATAAAGTCAAAGTTCAGCAGATCATTAATGCCAAGGCTCTTGAGAGTGAGGACAGTGTTAGCCAAGTTGGTCCTCTGTATTTCTGGGACAGTATTGTCATCCAAATCATTATAGAAATTATATGCAGTGAACAACCGGAAGCACTTCCCAGGACCTGTTCTCCCAGATCGACCTGCTCGCTGATTAGCTGACGCCTTTGAGATTGGAGTGACCAACAATGATTCCATTCCAGTCCGAGGATTATAAGACTTCATCTTACAAAATCCTGGATCAATGACGTACTTGATCCCATCTATTGTCAACGATGTTTCAGCAATATTTGTAGCTAGGACAACTTTACGTGCCCCTTCAGGAGTGGGTTCAAATATTTTTGACTGCAACTCTGTTGGTAAATTTGCATAAATCGGACATATGATGAGCTCTGCTATTTTTGTGCCAAATCCTCTAGTCCTATGCTTAAGAATCTCCTCGGCAGTTTCAATCTCCTCTTGCCCAGTTAAGAAGACTAATACATCCCCATCACCAGGTGGCTGTGTTACATGGATCTGCAGAGCAGTAACAATTGCAGCATCCAAGTAATCAGCTTCTGGTGCCTTGGTATAATGTATTTCAACCGGAAAACGCCGCCCAGGTATTTTAAATATAGGAGCGGAATCAAAATAATCGCTGAACTTCTCCGCGTCAAGAGTGGCACTTGAAATGAGCAATTTGAGGTCAGGACGGAACCGAGAAATATCCTATCACACGAGAAGAGCCAAGTGAGATGGGAAACAACTGAATTGTGGAAAAGTACTTACACATTACCAAGACAGACACATAAATAGGGAAAATCAATTTCCTCCAGGACAAAGACTCCTTGAATATGCAAAAAATAGAAGACAGTGCCAAATAATCTGACAGGTATGGCATCAGAGCTATTTGGAAACAAATGGTAGGTCAACAAGAGTTCAGGAAAACTCAAATTTTTATGTTTATTCTATTGCAACGATTCTGCTATTTTGATTCAATAACCTAACCATTAACTAGAATGCATTTTCGCAAGAAATGAATTAAAAACGAAAGAGATCTAACTGATTACTTGCCTTCACCAATCCAAATAAAATGTCCGTTGAAAGTGTTCGTTCATGGGCCTCATCCACCATCACTACACTGAAGAATTTTTCAGGAACAGTCAGTTAACTCATTCCCAAAATTGTAGCATTTTCACTTGTAAAATCTGGCACAAACCTGTAACTTGCAAGATCTGGTTCACCAAGAAATTCCCTCAATAACATTCCATCTGTCATATACTTCAAAACTGTCTTTTCAGAAGTGCAGTCTTCAAAACGAATGGAGTAGCCAACCTGAAAGAAGATATGATAGCGGTTACCAATGCATATCTGGCAGCAAAAAACTGATATCAACACCATTATTGCAAGTAAACCCAGAATATCGTACTGTGACCAACAAACGGAATGAATCCAAAAAATTGTTTGAGCTAAATAGGGTTACAAACGTGGTTCATCCCTAAACTTCTAGGCATGCTCGCAAATGGTCTTTTAACTTTAAAATGTCAATATTTGGTCCCTAAACTTTATAATCTTTACCACATTAGTCACGGAAATCGATTCCGCCACCCAGACAATAATGGAAAAGCTGATTCAGTGATTTGTTAATAGTGTGCATATGTGGCATGACCATGATTGTTAATTGTCCATAAAACCATGGTTGGCTCCCTTCAAACCACCACCTATGATCAACCAGAATTTACATGACAAGACAAAACAAAACAAAATAGATATTGGTAAACTACGAACAACTTTGTTCATAAAAATAACCTCAAGTTGGACAATTAATGTCCACGGTTACACCATAAGCATTCAGTGAGTCAAATCAACGTCACTGTTAGTTTGGACTCGCTGAATCGATTTGAGTGACTAACGGGGTAAACACTATAAACTTTAATGACTAGATATTGACATTTTAATTCATGGACCATTTTCCAGCATGCCTATAAGTTCAAGGACAGAGAATTTTTAAACCGAGCAAAATATATTACAGAATCATGCAAATCCTTTATATACAAGAGCTTTTGCAGGACATTCAACAAGCAATATCATAATCAATGCACGAGTAAACAGCAGGTGGTGATGCTCATTAAAATTCCAGTGCCTTGGCACTGCGATTGCAGTTCTATAGCTAATGGCAGAACGTTTTAGCAATGGCAGTTTGATGGGTGCATTTCAGTCAATGAACCAGTTATTATCAATAAGCAGGCATCAAAAACCACCTACAGCTATTTGGTAAATGCAGAAAGCACACCTCATGCCCAAGTTTAACACCCATTTCCTGAGAAACTCGAGCAGCAACACTCATAGCAGCGACACGACGTGGCTGGGTACATCCAATCTGTCACAGAGATGTTTTCATTGTCAGCCAATGGAAGTTCCATTTACTTCAGAATAGCAGTGGCTACAAAAACTCCAACTTTTTTTACATTTACAAGAAATAATGTTGTGAAAGTGGAGAGCATTGATCGATATTCCATCAACTGTAAAACATAATCCAAGAGTAGGCTCCGATTCACAAAACTAATCTGCCTAAGTATATGAAATATAGTAGTTAACTAGTTATACGATCCCCAAAACCTTACTATGTCAAGAATTATGATTTCTCAAGATTTTAGATGGAAATCCAGAATACGATTATGAAAAACTGTCTGCCCAAAATGGGGAAATATAAATTTGTCACTTAGGAAGGCCCAAGAAAACATCCCTCATCCAAAATACACTTTCTTGAGTGATAAATTTCTTCAGCATACTTGTTCAGACTATAGTTTGCTAAAATGAATACTCAAGGTCCAATGTCAAGTATTATTGCTGGAAACAAAAAAAAAAAGAAGAGTGAGTGATATCCTATTCTAATTCAAATATTTCTTGAATTATATATACTACTATACCGCTTCATCGCGGTAGGATCTAACCGTAGGATCTATGAGAAAGGGTCACTACTGTGTTCCTAATGGAGTCTTGATGGATGAAGATAACGATATGAGTTGTAGTAATTATGATTTTAGGATTGAGGCAGTGAGTAGTGCAAGGAGAGTTTCGTTTGAGAGAGATTGAAGACGTAGAGACACATAGACATATATTGTTTTTTTCTTCTAGTAGAAGAAAACCACTACGGTCGTGATCAAAATAGTACACATGTTAAAACAATATTCAGTTTTTCTAATAAACATGTTGCACTATGTACCGCATCATTTGATATTTGGAAACAGAAACACATTGCTGCAACAAAATTAACATGTAAAGGCCACAACTAGGAAGAAAAAAGGAAACATGTGAGCAGTCTGGGAAAGCCAAAATTGAACATAAAACATGGCAAGCAATTAAATATATGAACTAACATACACTAGAATTGCAAACTTACATGCCTTTCTTAGCCCAGAAACGAATATACAGAACATTTCAATCACTTCATTCTGGCAAAATCATGCATACCTTTTTTAACCCATAAACGAATATACAGAACATTTCAAATCATTCATTCTGGCAAAATTATGTATACCTTTTTTAACCCAGAAACAAATTTACATGACATTTTAAATCATTCCTTTTGGAAAATATTATTCTTTAATTTTTCCAATCGGATGTTGGACCAAAGCACTTAGTCCTATAACATCTTTGCAATTTGCATGAGCAAGGAACACAATTTTGTCTCTGTAGTTCCATGAGGAAGGACAGCATTAAAAAAAACAAAGTTAAGGCAAAGGCAATTATCTACTAAATTCCTTTTAAATGAAGAACCACTGTACTAAAATATTGTAGAAGCAATATTTATTATGTCATCCATAAAAACAGAAAGTAGGAAGGGGGAAACCCTCGTACTTTTCCACGCTTAGTGTACCCTGCCTCATGGAGGTACTGAGGTATCTGAGTAGTCTTTCCAGAACCCGTCTCTCCAACAATAACAAGAACCTGTGTTTATCGCCAATAAAATAAAATTTTCAGTTATTGTAGAGTAAATTGATTGACATTAGTTGTACAAGACTGGAAGGGAGATCTAGGAACCTGATGATCATGAATAGCTTGAAGCAACTGATCCCTATAGGGAAAAATTGGTAGAGTTTTTCTGTCATGCTGAAATAGGACCACCAAAAAGGTCAGAGATATTTAATGCTACATCAATCAGACACCGAACTCCAAACACTTTTAAGATGTCCACTTGAATGAATTTCCAACACTACATAACAAGTTCTATACGCTTCTTGTAGAAATAATTAAAGAAAATAAGCTGAGTAATCAATATGTCCTTTCTATTATCCCTCATTTTTTTTTGTCAAAGAGCGATAGGGTAACAAAATCCTAACCATTCTTGAAGTTCATTATCATGAAAAACTTTATTAGCATATCTTTTCTGAGGTGTACTGCTAATTGAATATTTTCATATAAGCTAATTAACCATAGAGCATATCCATAATGTGTGTTTCCTAGATCGTCATCAAAAACTGAAACTTCTTTTACTTCCGCTATCCTCCGTATTGTTAAATCTCCATATCTTTGCAAATTGATAGCACAGATCAAGCATACGGTACACCAAATCCAACCCATTAGACATGCATCTCTTTCCAGCTTTTAGAACTTTTTAAGACAGAAAAAAAATAAAATAAAATAGTTTCCAAAAGCCAGTTTCATCAGTTAAAAGTGCAATTTAACATATTTGCTAATTGCTTTCAATCAGTTTTTTTCTGCAACCAATCATCTTTTGCATCCTTCAAATTTACCATAAATCTAGACAAACATGTCTACTAGTGCAGGTTTTCAAATCAACTCCCTTCCACATAGGAGGAGGCTTATAAGCACACACCTGAAGTTTTTCAAATGCTGTTTTGGCAGAAGATGAGTCTGGCGACTCAATAGATTGCTCTTGGTCAACCTGCATATCAAAGAGAAATCATTTTAAAAGAGGTGTAATGACTACCTAACATAACCTATTACCATATTATATATAAGTTTTATATAATTACATTAACACCATCCATAACTGCTGCCTTTATGAACTCTATTTGGTCTTCAAACACAAACCTACATAAAGAAAAAAGCAATGCAATTAAAGAACTAGCATCCATGGATTACCTAAAACTTTAACTCCCGTTAATTTAAGGAAATCAAGCTTAATAAATGATTAAAGACAGATAAACAATTGCTAGCATCCATTGATTACCAGAAACTACTAACTCCCATT
This sequence comes from Forsythia viridissima, assembly GCA_030279155.1. Taxonomy (NCBI): domain Eukaryota; kingdom Viridiplantae; phylum Streptophyta; class Magnoliopsida; order Lamiales; family Oleaceae; genus Forsythia; species Forsythia viridissima. The sequence goes on from CM059033.1 coordinate 4,296,054, forward strand.
AGTTTAAGGAAATCGAGCTTAATAAACGATTAAAGACATAAGCATCTGAGATTGAATACTTGTACCATCATTGCATGCACACAGTATGTTGTCTGTGAGAGTAGACACACATACAAACAACTTAACCCAACATAGGATAGAGTAAGCAGTCAACTTTAAAACTCACTGATAATCATCAGACTTCTGCTTTCTATCTTTAGACCCATATTTAAGAGTTGCTTTTCCTGTAATATGACAATCATAGAATTAGATGCTAAAAACTCCAGGTTGACCATTCAAAACTGAGTGCCAAAATGAACTAACAAGAATTACCAATCTGATGCTCTTCCCATGCTTCTTGTTCTGCAAAAGGATTCATCTTTTCTCCTGCATTTGGATCCCTGGAAGAGGCAAAGCAGTGAGTCATATGCTATCAAATCACTGGTGCATCTGGAGTCTCTTACTGCCCACATGATTGTACACATTCATGTGTGGATGTTAGCAGTAGTTGTAAGCATCTATTGCACCATTTCTTAAGAACACAACCGACCTATAACGCTGCATAGCCACGGAGAATCTCTTCTCTTGATTTATGCCGCCTTCCAGATCATAAGCTTCAGGCATCCTATACTGCACTCCACGAAAGAAATCAACAAATAGATTCAATAATCAGTAGGAACAAGGCCATTGAAGGCAACATCTACTCCCTGAGGTAGAATAATGAAAGCACCTTAATCCATGCCTGAGCAACCAACATCGCAATTTGAAAGACAGGGAAAGTTTGACAAATAAATAAGTTTGAAAATAATGGTCCTGGCATATCCTAGATTCAAAATCTGAAGGGTCCTCATAAATTTCGAAGACAAGTCTTCATTTCATAAGTAAAATGTACCATTAGGACAATAAATCAACGAAAAGGAAAGGAAGAGTACTTCCGCACAGGTTCATATTATATTACTAGCTACATATTGGCAGGTATACACATTTTATGAGGCATGTGACAACAGCCACTAGACACAATAGAGTAATTGTTCAGATGATAATAAGAAGAAAACTAATAATACAAATGATAAGAAAGTTAACCACCTCATTTGTGGAATCAGACTCTTCGGTCCTCTTCTTGACAAGCTCATATATCTCTTTCTTGTATCTGCCAAAATAAATGTTTTTGATAAAACCAATGCAATTTCCTTGATGTATACGATATATCCATGGAATTGGCATTCTTGATATTTAACATAGAAACAATGTCACTTCCATTAATTCAATGTAAGCATGCTGAAGCAAAGCAACCAGCTTCTACACATCAGAGATCACACTGTACTTGGAGTAAAACCTTCACTGAAGTATTTCCAGTCACCGTTTGCAAGAGGTGAGTTCTTGAAATCAAAATTAGACTAACTAACTAACAACATTCTCTCAGTGGAAGCATATTTTAACGACCTGACGCAACTACAGTGTAGAAACAAGTTCATGTCTGCATATAGTATCTACTTTAACAGCACTATTAAAAACAAATATAGCAACTGGAGGTATCTTTAGAGGCAAAGGCAAATGTGTAGAGGCAACATCAAGAGTTTTATCTCCTGATTTCGGCCTAAGGATTTTGTCAGATTCAACAAAAGTACTATGAGACTGCTATATAATTAGTGATGTCATACAGGACCAAAAGTTGCTCTATTAAATAAAACCAGTGTAAACTTAGTGTAGCTAAGAAGAGAGATAAGATGCATTAGTGACATACAGTAAGAGAGAAAAAGAAGAAGTAGCATATTCCAGAGTTGGTTAAGGTAGCTCACTGATATAAAGTTATGTGAGAGCTGATTTAAATGATTTAGGCTTATTCAACAAAGGCCACTAGATGCGCCTGTCGGGAAAACTGATGCGTATGGCATTAATAGTAAACCTGGAGTTAGAGACTGTCCTAAAATCTTTGGTGATGTCCATTGAGAAAACCAGAACGTAGGCGGCCCCAAATAAGTACAAGATGAGACTTTGTAGAGTTGAAAAATATTCAAGATGCAAGAAAATCAATATAGTCTATGAATAGAAAATGACTAAGAGTTTGTGATGCTCAAAAACTGTGCTTATAATCACTACGTACATTAATGAGTTATATTGCCTTGTTTACTGCAAATATATAATAGAATTTCCTCCCACTTTTGTCATCCTTACTGCAACTATGTCCTAGTTATAATACCTCTTCTGTGCATTCACATTCAGTCTAGTTTCATCATTTCTTGGGGCGTCAATAAAGCATTAGGATGTGCGACTTTTAGATTACTATCACATGTTATTTCTCCAAATATAGGCGGCCATATTTAAAAGATACTAATTTGATTTCATATTTGGCTTGAAATAAAGAAACCATAGAGGTAAAAAAAAAATTCATATAATCTGATGCTTTACTATCCAGATAAACAAAGTAACAAGATAAGGAAATTATATCAACAAGAGCGAAGTGAAGCATGGAAAATTATAAAAATATGACTATTTTAGCTCTTTTATTTTACTTTTCATGTTCAAAGTTGATATTTGACTCTATATAACTACTATTTTGTGACTCTACCAATATGTTAAATTGTATAAGGTGCCGCTTTCTAGCATAGAAAAAGGTAATAAAAAGTAAATGATGGTTGTAAAAAGTGTCAATATAAACTATCCTGCTAACTTATTGTTATATGACGTCAAAGATTTACTTTACCTTAGCTCACGATATTCAGCTTCAGTCAGCTTCACGCCCTCAAATAAGTATTGCTCGTCTTCAATATCATCTCTGAGATACGCAAAGCGTTATTCATAAACCAACGAATACACAGAGGTATATAACAAGATAACAACATTTATTATTCCACTGTATAAATGAAAAATAAAGTTGTAATATCCATCATACCTGAGTTCATCTAATTTCTTTTGCTCCCTCTTCTTCAAATACTCTTGCCTTGAAACTTTCCTGATATTGAAAAGAAGGAAACCGGCACGAGCTTCAGTAAATAGCATAGCAACGATCAAATATTTCATCGAACACAAGAAACCAGAGTGCATTTTGGCACCATTGTATAAAAATCTACAATGATAACAAGCGAAAATCTGTATCGACAATCACATATAGTCAACAAGTTATCACCAAGCCTGTATGCATCCCTAGTTTAAAAAATTTTGCCTTCCTGAAGCCTAAGAGAAGTGGAAATTGGCAAGAAATTTAGATAGACTTGAGAACCAGAGAATAACTACTCGAAGCCACTGAGATCCACCATATACATCAACAAAGCATATAAAGTATAATTTCCTTTTGCTTTATACGTTAGAAAACATTTCTTATCAAAAAAACATCAGCTGTCTTTTACCCAATACAACCAATTCTACGCCTCAACTTATTTCCACAACCACTTATGAGTAATTAATAATTGGTTCGTGCAGTTTCCAGTCCCAATCACTGGTCTCCATCCGTTTGAAAGCACAAAGAAAGATCTGCTTCCATAGACTGATCATATCCTGACTTTCTTTCTATACCACCAGAAAAAGAAATATATAAGCCAAGACATGAAAGTTAAAGTCGCCCATCAAATCCCTTCTCACTAAGTTCAATTGTGTACTGAACAAACTTGTTATGAGATAGTTTGTCCAGTCAACAAATACAATTCCACCAACTTATCTTAAGCACCTTTTAACACAATGAACTTAGCCCGTCAGCCCTTGTCCATGTCCACAATAAATCACTTATTTACTTACTCCGGCGGTAATTCAAAAGATATAAAAAACTCGCATCATAAAAAGATCATATTAGGAAGAAAAGCAATAGAGAAAAAAGGTAGTGACAGTCAAACAATAGAGATGTTAGATAAAAAAAACAATTTGATCAGAAAATTCAGTGACAAACCTTAAAGTTTCCAAATCATCTTCCTCCAAAGCCTTAGATCTCCGGATTACCTCTTCTGTAAAAAAAACAGATGCACCAAAACGAATAAGTCAATTGATATATTTTATTAAAAAGCAGTCGAGGCTGATGCTTTGTGGCACGCCTCACGTGAAGCCTTCATTAAGCATCTTGACAAGCTTACAGCTTGAGTGCCATTTGCCAAAGCTCACGCCTCGACTTACTGAGGAACACTCTCAAGGTGCAAGCCTTGGGGTGGCAGAGGTGTGCGCTGATTTGTCTTGCACATTATTGGGCTTTTTTATTACTGGTCTCTACTTTTTCGGCTGGTTTTGTTAGCCCGCAATGTTTTAATGACTTTTGGGGTTATTTTGGACACAACCCTATCCTAAAAACTAGGGGGGGAAATGGAATTGGAGAAGAGAGTAAGCGAAGCAAGTAAGCACTAGATGCAATAAACCCCTTTCCCAATTGAAGTTGCAATTTTTCAGTGGCGAACGCCGATGACAACAGACCTACCACACGTAGTTTCACTCTTTTCTTCATTTTATATATTTATTTTCACTGTCTTTTGTCTATTTTGTCTCAACATTTATAGAGAAGGGGAAGAGGAAAGCATCCCCACAAGTGGAGAAAGAGGAAAAAAAGGGAAAGAAATTGATGGTATCTGAGAAGGATGAAACGGAAATAAAAATGCTGATGGTTTAACTTGGTTTTTTCTAGTTCTAGAGGTGGATTATCAATTTGGTTATGCATTTTAAATATAATGATTTAATGTTTGCTACTTTATTGGTTTATTCTATGTTTGTTTCCAAGTTAGTTTTAACGTTTTTAACTGGCTTATCATAGATTCTTAAGATGATTTTTATGGTTCATTGCAATAATATTTTTGTATTTTTTTTAACTTTTTAATTTTTTATTTGTTTTTATCAAGGTTTACACAAGAGATCAAGTGACTAAGTACCCGATCGAGCTTTTTTAAACATTGAATTCATACACTAAACTAGTATTCCACTTTTCTTTGTGGTGGAATCCGACCGTACAGAATTTTAATGGATGGAAGAGTTGAGAAGAATGAGAGAGAGAATTTTGTTTGAGGGGAGTTTGATTTTGATGAATATAGCGAAATTGAGGAATTAAGAGAGAGATATGGGTTTTGGTTTGAGAGGTTGAAGATGTAGTGAAGGAGAAAGAAATACTTTTTTTTGTACTTGTAGCGGAATAAACCTCCCTACGATCGATGATTAAAAATACAATATTAACACCTCCAATTTTAGAAAATTACCAATCTTTGCTATGGTGTCGAGATTAGCCTGCCTTCCCTTGTCACAGTTTCCAATTTAAGAGTGTCAATATGACAATTTCATTCATAATGTCTTCCCCAGCATTCACATTGATTTGTTTGATACAAATAAGATTGTACAGAAAAAATATGGAGTGGAGTAATATTTTTCTAATGAATGTCAGTCATCCTTTTCAATAACATCAATACGCGCTTGCACACATGTCTCTCCACCATTCTACTAACTTTTGGGATAATTGAGTGGGTATTGGGTAGTACCTTCTTTTTGATGAAACCAGGTTAACATATTCAATATAGTGTTTTGGGATATGCTGAGTTTATTTTATGTTTGTACGCATAAATCACAAGGAAATTGTCAATGATTAGCTACTGAGAAAGATGTCTAGATGAGAGTGCTTGAGAGGGAGGTAAGCTTGCTGCTTACCTATATATGTGCATCATGCATACGAATTCAAAGTTGACAACGCTTTAACTCGCAAAGAATGTGTAATTTTGAAGGTCTAGACTCTGTAATCTGGTTCCTGAGGGGCACTGCAGATGGTAGATTGCATATGCCGGGCAGAGGATAAAGTGATGCACCAAAACAAGAATGGGTCAATGAAAGTAGGTGGAAACCATTGTAATGTCTAAAATAGGTATTGGCATGCATCCTACAGTGATAGCAAAATCTAAATGAGATCTGCTTATCAAGAATAATTTCAAGCATTATAAATACATCTTAACTTTAAGATATCACCACATTTGGGCTGTAAAAGTAGGAAAAGTTGACGAACAGGAGCGTTGGTGTGATGAGGTATTAGGTGACAAGGGAGGCAAAGGTATTGCAGACACTTCAGTAAAGGTAGCTTAATTAATTTAAGAAACAGCAAGGTTAACGAAACATACCAACAGAAAGATAATAAATAAATAGTAGAGAAATGTAGAAAAAATGGGGAAAAATATGATTATGCATGGAGATATGCAAGCTATAAGAATAAAAATTTAGAATATGATAATGTCGATCCTTTACCTTCCTGCTCCTTTGTTAACGTCAGCTCGGTCAACTGTAAAAAGACAGACACATAGAAAAATTAGACAAATACAAACAGATGGTAGCTCCTCTGGAAAAACAATAGTCAGAAAATCTCAATAGGCACCATAATTACAATCATAGTGTTAAAGGAAGCACATATTAGATTGAAAATTAAGTGGGCGTATAAAAAGCAAGAGAAGATTCAGATGAGCAATAATATTTAACACCAGCCACCAAGGATTCAAAGGTTCGATTCCTTTGTGTACATGTTCGATAAGCTTTACAATCAACAAGCAAATAGGATCCAAAGTGTTTTGCCAATTGAAAAGACAATAACCCTTTTCCTTATGTTTTCTGACAGCACACGAACAATTGGAACTGTATCAATGTTACACAATACACTTACTAGACAACAAATAATTGGTGGAATATGGGTCGATAATATTAAAACATTTGAGCTGGTAACTGGGAAACACCATAATCGAATTGTGAAAAATTAAGAAATGTTCACAGGTTAATTTTAATAAACCACACGTATAAAAGAGCAATGTATGTTCTGAATATGCAAATTGGGTGGAGAGGACATGTTGAACTACACTACTAATCATATAAACTTAGAAGCATGACACGTTTGATTAATTAATCCATATACATAACAGAGTGATGCAATCTCGGAACATGCAAACTGGACTATGAGCATGAGAGAGTGAACCTCCAAGCCAATTGAGAAGTTGGGAAATCTTCAATAGGGACCACTCAGTAGCATATCTACCGAACAAATCAAAATTCAGCTCATTAACTTTTCTTTACCTTCTTGGTTCCAGCTGCGTCACGTTGTCTGATATGCTGCTCTAACTCCTCCCTTTCTCTCTGGTCACGCAGTATTTCTTCTTCTGACTGCAGCCAAATGGAGTAGCATACAGTATTAGTGAACTATGGGGAAAACAGAAAGAGAAAAGAACAATGGAAATGACATGGCAGCAAAGAAATAAAAAGGAGAAAAAAATCATAAATCATGGCTGATAAATGCAATGGACTAAGTCAGGACCAACAATGCAGTGGACCCTTGAAAATATATAGAAGTACCAGTTGGAGAATGCCATGGGTTATCTGTCTGATTATTTTCATGGATAGATTATTTTAAAAAACTATTAGTTTCCTTTTTTTTGGATTTTTTGCCAAATAGTTCTGCCCATCTTCAACAATATGTCAACTAAAAGAAATTCTTTATACTTTGCAGTGTGTGTTTGAACCCTCAAATTTAGAGATGTGAAGGCCCATGGGTGCATGTCCAAACTCAACACATGAACCTGAGTCCTTGTAACATACCTTGGAACTTCTTTGGGGAAAGATTAATGAAATAATGCTTTCTCGAAAAACGAAAACATAAGAAAATAGAATTACCTCAGAAGCATCATCTTCATCCTCAGAAGTTCGTCTTTTTACTCGTCTTTCATCTCCATTATTTCTGACCACCTGCATCATCACATTCCATCAAAACAAGTATCTTATTAATACACAACGCACCACCGTTGAAGCTTACCATAAGAAACCAAATCAAATTCTAGCAGTAAGGATATGAGAACTATGCCTCGTCATCTGAGTCACTCTGAGCTTCACTCCTCTTCCTGAACTTTTTATTACGAGCATCCTCCTTTTTTGGCTGGGAAGCCACTGAAACAGCATCTTCATCATCATTGTCATCCTCCAAAAGTGTGTAAGTCTTCTGCTTTCGCACCAGCATCGCCATTTCCTTTTCTTGTCGTTGATATAGCTAATACAAATCCCAGCATAAATAACAATGCAAGGAGAGAATAATAATATGTATTTAAAAATAATGATATCTAGTAATATGAATCTGTCAGAATACTAGAATTCCAATAAACACTAACGTTTGGTCCGGAAGTCTTATGCTCAACTCTAGTGAAAATTTCTTGGGCAAACAAACGTGTTTGATCAGATGATGAGACTCCCAGATCTATCAGTTGATTGACAATCTCAGAAGGCGATGAAGCTTTTTTTGCTGCATTAAAGTAGAGAAAATAAAACAGGATTTCCAACGAATATACATGTATGTCAGTAACTGACACATACTCATAATAAGCATTGTACCCAATAAAGGTAACCCTTAAAGCAAACTTACAAAGTGTTATCACGTATTGAACAACAGTGGGTTGAGAATACCCCAAAAGAGACATCAGTTTATCAGAAACCCATGTCCTCAAATCAGCCATTTTTCACTGTACTGACAGAAAAGCAAAAAGCTCAGGTTAACACAATGTACTCTGAATATATTAGAGACTAAAACACTCAATGTTTGAACAACAACATTGTACTGTCGGTTAATCTTATACATGGACTGTAGAATACAGCCTCATGTTATGAATTATTACAACCATAATATACGAACACCAAGCGCTTTAGAACCTTAAAACATAGCTTTATGGTTTATGAGAAACCTGCAGTTAATAGAATTCATGTCAAATTTGCATAATCAACAAAAAATTAAAGTCCTAGATGAAAATGAAAATGAAAATGAAAATGGTACTGCAAAAGAAGGAAAGAGCCCTCAGCCATCAGTTTGCAAAAGAAGGAAGTGTCATTAGCCGTCAATCAATTTACACGCTAAAGGAATTGTGCCGTTAGCCATCAGTTTGCATAAGAAAAAATGAGTAATTAATCCGCTTGATGTATGCTGTATATGTGGGATTACAGATTACAGCAGCCAATGTAAACATTTAATATATAATTAAGCAAAAATGTTTCGAATTTTTCCAATTAGATTAGAAAACCATAATTATCTTTAAATTCAAACCCACCACATATGAAGCAAGGAAAGGGAAAGAAAGCATAACACATTAACCATGCCATAATAATATTTTCAATAATATACGAATTGGAAGAAGAAATAATCATTCAGAAATGCAATTTATGAACACAAATAAAGAGTCATAATTGAAATAAATTAGCTGATTTGGGATTACTGATAGTGCGATTTGAAAAAAGGGGATTCACAATAATATGCGGATTTAGGAGCTTTAGAGGATTTAAGAGGAAGCAGAAATTGTAAAACCCCGCGCCAAGGAAGAAAATCAAGAAGAGGACAAGGAAAATAAATTAATTATTTACAACATAGCCTGCTTGTAACGAAGGATAAGGTCTTTAACAGTGTTTTCCAACCTAAAATTTAAATTTAAAAAAAAAATCGAATATTTACTAACTTTTCTCCATTCACTATCAAAGGAATATCGAATCGCCGTTGCTTGCTCTCATCCTGATTCTTATTGCTTTGTTGTGCACAACAATGTCATGAGTCATACTTGCTGTGTGAATTGAATGGAGACTGATTCTCCTAATAATGTATAATTCTTTTGTGCACATTTATATTTCCACTCATATGATTTCATCACATAATCTAAATTCTAAAATCTATCTTTTTTCTCCACTATTAGGTATATTTATAGTGCTATTAACACAAGCGACAACCGGAAAGTAATGCAATATACGACAATTAGAGAGAATATAAACTAATAGTATTAAAACACACTAATGCTAATACAAATATTCACTCGAATTCTATTAGATGCTCTCAACTCGCTATCTCACTTGGATAGTTTACAAATGAGAAACCCTTAGTCTTACATAGCTCTAATGGTGGATAGTAGAGATGAAGTTGATCTTACGATTGATATTAGCTCTCTAAATCTACATAGATATTTCCGCAAAAAATTCTAGCTACATTGTCTCTGCAACATTTTGGACATCTTGTGTCACTTTTCCTACACTTTTGTTTTGCAACAATTTACAACGCTTTTCTAGATGTCTCCCCAACATTCTAGAATTCCATCTAGAGTCATAGATATCTCTTGACTTACTATTCTCTACAAGATTCGACAAGGTTCAAGAGAATTCATAAAACTTTTCATGATGCAAGTCTTTTAATATTTAAGCTAGGCCAAAAGTGATACTATGTTGATTGGGCCAATTAATGGGCATCGTTATGTATTTTGAGCCTCTTGGGCCAGTGAAGTAATTTTTGCCCACTACGGGCTGCATTTTCCATAGCCAGCCTGCCCCTGTGACTCGCACACTCACTCTAATGCATGCTCAGTTTTCATCTGTCACTTTCTGCTCTTGTCTTTAGCTTGTATAATTGTATTGATAACCTTTTATATGTCAATGAAATCAATATATTTAAAAACAGTAATATTTCAATTTTACTTCATTAAACAAAAAAATTATTTTCCCAAAGAAACGAGCAATCCCTGGGTTTGGGTTTAGATTTAGGAATTGGAGGTGAAGAAGAAAAAGATAGGAGCACTAATTTACAATACATGACAATTGTTAGATTCAGATTCAACCATTGTCAAAAATTCAAGAAACCCCAAAATCATAATACCTGAATCAAAATACATATCCCTAAATCAGAAATGCACAAAAAAATATATAAAATGAAATAATCAAAACTCACGACTGCGACGGGCAGAGGCGAAGACGGCGGCAAAGAGCGAAGGCGCAGATTAGTTGTTTGAATATAGAAAAAGAAAGGATTTTTCTTGTTGAAGAACAAGCACTGTTTTTGCGTGTGAACCTCGCCACCTTTCAGATGCTAGCGCGACGTTTAGGGACCATCTGGAGAAAAGGTTCATTTTATGGAAGTGTTACCTCATTCTCCAATAAATTCTCCAATAATTTACAGTAATCAACAATTAATTTTCAAACATATCTTGCTATTTACAATTTTTACTAATATACCGTCTTTGCTGTCGTATTCGACTGTATAGAATTTTAATAGATTAAAAAGTTGAGAATAATGAGAGAGAGAGAGTATGTGTTATTTGAGGGGAGTTTAATTTTGAAGAATATGGAGAAATAAAAGAATTGAAAGAGATATATAAGTTTTGGTTTGAAATGATGAAGACGCAGTGATGGACAAATAAGTACTTTTTTGTGTGTTTGTAGTGGAGTAAATCTCCATACAATCGGTAATTAATTTTCTAACTATATTTTTCATCAATTTTTTATCAAAAATTACTATAAAAAAACCTCACTTAACAAGAGCTAAATATAGTCAATTATATTTTAACATTTTACTAGTTGTTATTGAATTTATTATTTAATTATTTTTATGAGTATTTTAAAATTTGATCCGGACACTGATCCATAAAAGAGGCGAGTGATTGGTCAATAGTTCAACTGCTAAATTCGATGGTAGAATTGACGTGTCAATTTCTATCAAACCTAATAATAATTATTTTTATTGTTAAAAAAAATAGTGATAATAATTGGGAAAATTTGTAATTGTTTTCAACCTTTTAAATATGTCACTAATTTTTCCCAACCAATTTTTTTAGTACCAAACATCTCAACTTTTCAAGTAATTGTAAACTACATCTTTATTGATATATTTTAACGGATTTGTCATCTTCTTTAAATAAACAAAAATAAAAAATAAAAATAAAAAGCTAAAAACAACAAAAAAATAATTAAAAAATTACAAATGAAGTCCCATAACTTTTAAAAAAATATCTTCATCTTCCCAAAAACCTACCCCACGCCATAGCCAACTAATCGCTTAAAGGGGTTCTTAAAGGGGTTTTCAAAAGTTGGGACGAACCAGAATTTGGGGTTGTCAATTTTACATTTGTTGGAGTCTTCAGAATCACTGCTAATCTGTCCAATTGAGAACTCGGACTCGCCATGGATTAACCAAAAACCCTAGTTTTCAATGATTCGAAATGCTCTTTTATCTTCAATAGAAGAAATTTATTGGGTCTCTCAACTTTCTTGATTTTGCTTTACAGGAAGTTGTGGTAGTTCAAACAATTTGGTTCTTTTCTTTTCTTTTTGGTGTTTCTCCCACCATTTATTATATATATGTATACATATATTATACAACGTCCGTTTTTCTCTCTCTCTAATGAGGTTTTAATTTAATCGAGTTTATAAACGATGGTCTCTCTGTGGAATGAAGTCCCAACTGGGGGCCATTTTGTACTGCATGTGGAATGATAAAAAAATAAAAATATAAAAAAATAAAAATTGGTGATGCATTTGGTGTTGCTATTGAAATAGCCCACATAGTGATCAACGACACAAGTTCGTGAGCTAGAGTTGGTACAGTCAACACTAATGGAGCTGACGTTGAATTTGTTCAAATAATTGTCGAATTTGCAATTGTAGGGTTATTATTAGTGTTAGAAGTTTTGTTGCTGATAGTGTTTATGTCCACAAATTCACTATTAGTGGGGTGTTTGTGTTTTCGAGTTGAGTGGCCCTCGTCCTTGGGGGTAGTGGCGGTCGTGGATGAGGTTGTGGGGATTTTTAAGATATTGTTGACTGACATGGCAATGGTTGGGATAGTGCCGGTGCCGGTGCTGGTAGTGGCGATTATGGAGGGTTTAGCTTGTTCTAAGAGCAAGCCACCTAATGGTTTCGACCGTCGAACTTGTGGCTGAGTTCTTTGGAGAATATGAAGTTATTTTATACTTTTTAAAATTTATGGGACTTCATTTATAATTTTTTTTAGTTTTTTTCTATTTTTGTTTATTTAAAGAGGCAGATTCATCAAAATATGTCACTGGGGACGTGATTTGCAACAAAATGCAAATGTTGGGAGTGTCTAATACTATAAAAATTGGTTAGATCGATTAGTAACCAACTGTAAATATTGGGGACCAAAAGTGCAAATTTTTCTAATAATTGTCACAAAAAATTAAAATTAGAGCATCTACCGTGCAACAATAGATTGTACCAAATAGTATGTCACATCACTCCTAATTATTTATATGGCAAATAAAGGAAGGAGATGATGTCTATGTCCTAGGCATCAACCATTCATTTTTTTTATAATCAATATATATCGAAATGTTGATAAAACTATTTTATTTAATTTTTTTATAATTTATTTTTATCGGAACGTGGGTTAATCATCATTTATTTATTTATTAATAATTTATCTACTACTCTTTTAAAGATAGCAAAAAATTCCCACTCTGACTCGCCCCGAATGGGGTAGGGCTGTCCCGATTTTCTGAACCAGTTCGAATCTTTTTATTTTATTTTATTTTTATATTTTCAAAATAATAATTAATATTAAAATTTAATTAATTAATTAATTAAACATAGAGATAAATGGATATTTTTCAATTCCTGCCCTGATACCCGCCCCGTATACCAAAAATCTCTGATGGGGGATAGTAATGGCCTCTTTGCCCCGTCTCCGTCCTCGTTCCGTTGTCATCCTTACTCTCTTTTGTATACGTGGATCACAAATTTTTTATCTACAACCCATTGGATATGCTTTTCTATCTGTCTTTATTTTATTTGTCACATGTACAACAATTTATATTTTTGCATTGAAGATGCTCTAAAAAATACACGCATGCATACATCAATTGTTTTCATGAAATGTGGTTGGTGAAGAATACAAAAAATGATGGGCTCTTAATTTTTTTGAATTGAGAGATAAAGATTCTTAAAATAAATTTGGACAAATGGAAATAAGAAAAAAAAAAAAGTGTGAAAACTGAAGCGTAAAAAGGTCAAGCGATTATTGAAGTCCTAAATAAAATATGAAGTTTTTTAATCAGCAACGAACTGCCAGGTTAATGATTTAGTCAACATATTTTTATAAAATCGTATAGGGTTTTCCAAGTTTGTACTAGTTTGACTGCAAAGTGACTTGATAGAGTGTTTCGTTACTGACTTGACAGCTTGGTCACCGAGTTTTCAGTTGAACTAGACGAGCCAAGCCATGTGTTTAAAACACTGATTTGTATACATATATAGAGAGATTTGATCTTCTAATAACGTTGCTTAGCCCTCATTTGAGAGTGATTTTAGATCTTTAATTGTCAAACAATTAAAAATTATTTTAGGTGTTTGACGAACTTAATAAAAGTTGATTATAGAAAAATTTGTACAACATGGCACCAAATTTTGATAAGTATCAAAATGATAACTTTTGATAGAACATGGAATTTTGTGCAAAACTCATTTGTCTAAACACGCTAAAATAAGTCAGCATAGTACTTAACTATTATAAACGAAACTCAAACTAACAAAACGCATAAAGGTGAAAATGTTCTTACGAGTATGTATGTTAAAATGTTGGCTTATAATAATTGTTCGCGAGATGCTTGTATTGAATTTTGAAGACAAATATGAACAAATAGAATATAAATTTTAACGATTTAGTGTTGGATAGGATGAAATATCATTATATGAAAGAGCTATTGGTTTGTGAATTTGAGTTAGATTTATTGTGATATATTAATTATTATTTGCAATTGAAAGGGTATTCATTGCTTTTTCTTTTAGGTTATTTAAGTAGTTTGTAAATATTGACAAGGGTATTTTAGTTTTTTTATTGCAAAAGAAGCATTTACAATTTAAAATTTTCAAGCTAGGCTATTGGCCAAGTTAGCAAGTTTGACAAGGCTATTAAGCCAATTTTCCTGGATGAAGATAGACTATAATTTTATAGTTGTCACAAAAAGTGAAAACAAGGAATACACACGAACACACATCGATTGTTTTCTTTATATGGGAGTTGACAAAGAATACAAGAACACGAGAAATTCTTAATTTGTTTGAATTAAGAGGTCAAGATTCCTAAAAAAAATTAGGACAAAGGAAAGTGACATAAAAAATAGTGAAGACTGCTGGGTAAAAAATTCAATTGACTATTGAAGTCCCAAATAAAGTACGAAATTTTTTAATTAACAATGACCTTTCGGATCAATAAATTTGGGTCATCAACATGTTTTTATAAAAATCTGTACCAGGAGACAACAAATTTTGAAAAGTGGCAAAATGATAACTTTCGATACAAAACATAATGTTTGTACAAAAGTTCACTAATATGTCCAATAATTCGTACTTAATTAGCTAAACACGCTAAAATAAGTTAGCATAGCATTTTATAACTATAAACGAAAGTCAAACAAACAAAACGCATGAAAGTTAAAATGTTGTTACCACTTACCAATACAAAATGTTGACCAGATGCATATATTGAGTTTTTAAGGAAATTTTGAATAAATAGAATATAAATTATAACAATTTAGTGGGATTGAAATATCGTTAAATGAAAGAGTTGTTGGTTTGTATGAATTTGAATTAGATTTGCTGTGATATTTTAATTTTCTTTTTGCAATTGAAAGAGTATTAATGTCTTTTTGTTTTAGGTTATTTTAGTAGTTTTTAAATCTTGATAATTGTATTTTAGTATTTTATTACAAAATAAATATTTACAACTTAAAATTTGTAAGGTAGGCTATCAACTGTGTTGAAATATTGTGGAGGTCTATCTTGGGGGTTGGCATGTTGGCTCTCTCTTTCTCAAGTTCCTGCCACTCGTGCACCTCCCTCGATTTACAATCTGCCTGGTCAAAAGGTATCTGACACAGGTGAGGAACTTCTTCTTCGAGACTTTCCCCTTATCGAAAGTTTGACAAGGCTATTAAACTAATTTTCTCGGTAGAAGATAGACTTATTTTTTAAAAAAAAGTTTTTTTTTACTAAAAATTCCAATTTTTACTATTTTAATGTTTATGTATGTAATGTTGTCTTTTCGCGATTGACTAGAAGAATTTTTGAATGGAAATCCTTATGGGGTGAATAATATCAATTAATGAAAATGTTGAGGTTAAAAGTGTTCTAAACAAAATTTGGGTGCAAAAATGTAACGAGGGTTAAGTATTTGGGATAGAACTTATAATTTAGTATGGGATTGAGGGAAATAGGGTTTCTAACGTAGAGTCTTGATTTCATACCAACTTATGTTGCTCACTTATAATGTCTACGTTGAGGTGGCATCACATGATTGATAAAAATAATGTGTGTGAAATTATCAATCATGTAATACTACCTCAACGTGAAAATTATAAGTGGATAGAAGTTTAAGACCATTCTAATATAATGGGTAGTATTAAGTGGTGTTTTCTTAACTCATATTTGAATCAATTTTAAAAATCTATATAAACTTAGATATTATTTACTCAAATTTTAATAGATTTCATTGAAATCTAAGGGTTTGTTTGAAATCAGTTATTTTGAAGAAAGATTTTTTGACCAAATTGTAAATATATTATTATATTCCACAAATATGACAAAAGCAAAAATTGGTTGCAAATTTCCACCAAAAGTATAGTTATTGTTGACTACCTTGAATGTATTCCTGGAAACTATTACCCTTCATTTATTAGAGAAGACAAACATTGGAAGCAAAGTAAAAGGTCGTTTGGTCATTTGAAGAGATATTTTACTGTTTGAAATTATGCATTTGCTGCTTCAAATATGCATTTTCAGCACTCTAGCAGGTCCCACCGTACCAAATGGTCAACAACAAGCCAGCAAAAATTTTTAAAATCACGTTTCCAGACAGGCTCTAAATGTTCTCAACTCACCGCCTTGGACGCGCCCCGCTCTTTATTTTTATTTTTTTGAAAAATCATAAAATAGAATTACAAATTACAAATCAATTGGTTAAATAAGAATCGATCCCGGGTTAGAATTATGAAACTATAACTCTTAACCGCTACATCAAAACCCCAATATTGTATTTCTATATATTTTTTTATTTTATTCCTAGAAATACATAACAAATTCTTTTTTTTTCCAGTTAAAAAATATTTAACAGAGCGGTTGGCGGGTCAAAGTCTTATCCCGCCCCACGAATTCGCAGGTCAAGGGGCAAGATAAAAATTTTGTGGGACGGAGCGAGACAGGGCCGACCTGCCCCATTGCCATCTCTAATCCCAATAACTAGTGAGTTTCTAAAGATTTCATTAATTGATGAATTTTAATAAATTCCAATAGAGTTGGAACTATAATTATAACCAATAAATTTTTTATTATAGTCTCAAACCTCAAAATTTGAGTTGACTTCTCTTTCTCTTTCAAACATCTCATCCTTTATATACAATTTTGATGAAATCTTTTTATATCAATCGACTTTTTTAATCTCTATCTCAAATCTCTCATCTTTCACATAAGATTTTATTGGAAAATCTTTTGTACCATTTTTTAATTCTTCACATCCTTATTCTATTTATCTCAAAATGATGTCCATATTTCCAATTCTATGTTGTATTTTAAATGACAAAATCGTGAGTTTCTTTTAATATACGATGATGTTAAGAGTTTTATTTTATAATCACAATGTTATAATTTTTCTTTTTTGAGTAATATAATCGACATTATACCATTTTCTTAAAAAATCATATTCCGTTTGTACACAATGAGTAGTTGAAGTAAAAAAAATCACAATTATATTGTACAAAATCTATTAACTTCTATAATTTATAATTTCGTTAAAAGTAAAAAAGTCTATTTACTCATTTGTAATATTTAAAATATAAATTATATATATCAATATAACATGAAATTTTTTGTCTATTAGTATAGTTTTCTAAAAAAGAAAATTGTGTGCTTTTGTAGAAAATTGATTTGTCAACATTAATTTTATAGCAATTTTCTCGTTTTAGTTTGAAGAGAGAACAATATGTGAAATTTCAAATTCTTTTAAAAAAGAGTAATGCTACATGAACCAACACTTGGACCAAAAGTTGGACAACCATAGGTAAAATGTCTATAGTGTCATTTGAAAAGACACATTTGAAAATTTGAATTGTGTCTTTTCAAAGGACATTTTTGATATTTTACCCATAGTTGTCAAACTTTTGGTCCAAGTTTTGGTTCATTTAGCATTTTCCTTTAAAAAATTACAGTTGACAATTTACTTACAAATTTTATTGAAAAGATTACACAATCATTAAAATCAACGAGAATCTTTTAAATTCCATAAAATATATAAGAATGTTAACAAATTAAAACCCTGCCAGGCCATTCCCCCAATTTAAACCCTACCAGGCCATTAACAAATTTATTTAAATCATAATAGAAGAAGCCTACCAGGCCATTCCCCCAATTCACACCCAATTCCATAGGATTTGAATTAAACCCTAGCCACTTTCAACTCGATTTCGAATTAATCAGAATGGAAATTGCTGACAGGATAACTGAGAAGAATGATAGTAACGATGGCGGAGAAACGGAGGAGAGGTCTCGGACTAAGCACAAAGGAAAGCATAAAAAGGACAAGCCATGGGATAACGAGAGCATCGACCATTGGAAAGTCGAGAAATTCGATCCTTCGTGGAACGAAAGCGGCATGCTCGAAGTCAGCTCCTTCTCTACTCTCTTCCCTCAATATCGAGGTTGCATACGGTTTCCCGTTTTTATTTCATTGTTTTTAGTAATTTTAATTTCTTGTATGTCTTCTATAAACCATTCAACTTATAGCTTGCTTGTTCGGGAGTGCCATATCTTGGTTGATTCATAACTTCAGTTTCATTTTTGTAATGCTAGTACGGAGTACTAACTAGGTAAAAAAAAAATTTGGGGGTTATTATTATTTGAAGGGCAATACAACATGCAAAATCATGGCCGCATGTTGCAATTGTAACCGTATATATAGGCGCAACGCAATTGCAATGTACGTCGTTTATGATTGACCTTAGCAAAGCTTTCATTGGAATGTATTACAGGTTCTTTTAGTGACCTTAGTAACATGCTTTTTTGAATGTTTTATAGGTGGTCTTTGTATATAAGAATTACACAGTGCTGCTGCATGGGTTTTTATTTATTTATTTATTGGGTGTGTGTGTGGGGTGGAGTTGCGGGTTATTAGATGGTGCAAGAACACTCATGATAAAAAAAAATGTGTGCATTGATATTTATATAAAGAAGTTTTGGCCTTGGTCTTCACATTTAAATCGAATTAAATGGATAAGGCATTAAAGAAAAAAATCCTCTAGTGTAACAATGATCAAAGTGCTCGTCTTTGGAGCTTGACTATCCCATTCTCACTTAGCTTTCAATCATTTCTTCTTACATATGCTTTTCATTGAGCATGGAGCTATATCTAAAGAAATAGAAATTCGTTTTCATTTTAAAAGAGGTACTGAGGTTGTCTTCTTGTTATAGGCCCATGAAAAGTAATCAGGTTCTGATATTTCTCAACCTGTCTAAATGATTGCAGAAAAATACTTGCAAGAGTGTTGGCCGATTGTTAAAGGCGCATTGAAAGAACATGGAATTGCTTGTGATTTAAATTTGGTAAGTAATTTCGTATTATTCACATCAAGATAGCCACTGGTAACTGATAAGTTTTTGCATGGGGAATGTGAACACTGAAAATGGACTTATGGTTGATAAATTTGAAAATATTTATCCATTAGACTAGTTGAAGCCAAAACAAGAAACATAAGATTGTTCCACTTTTTTTCCTACATCTGAAAATATCTTATTCACCATTCCTTTCTGTGTTCTAATTATGTATTATGTCATGGTTTATTGGTTTTAGATTGAAGGATCCATGTCCGTTTCAACTACTAGGAAGACCAAGGATCCCTATATTATAATTAAAGCAAGGGATCTCATTAAACTTCTGTCAAGAAGCGTCCCTGCACCTCAGGTTTCATCTCTTTCCAAACTCTTTCTTCAATTATTTACTAAGTTGGCTCTCCTTTTAAGGATTTATTCAAAGAAAAAAGTGCAGAGGAATATTCTTCTGGTATATAATCTGTGTGAATTGCTAGTCCCAACCTTCAGATATAAAATTTCTTCCCTTTTCAAATGCTTATTTTGTGCTTCTGTAGTTCTATTTAACATTTCCTTGGCTAGATTGCGTGCAATAAAAACACATGGACATTCCTACAGGCAGAAAAGTTTTAGGAATTATTTCACTCTTTATAATCTTTGAATATCTTTAATTCTCAATTGGAAGCCTGTATAAAATTAATGAATTTCAAGTCTCTCACAACAATTTGATCTTCATAGGCAATAAAGATCCTAAATGATGAGATACATTGTGACATCATCAAGATTGGCAACTTGGTGCGCAACAAGGTGCGTTTTTCCATTAATTGATATATATTCCATTAATTAGGTGTAGTATGTCTCTCTAAATATACCATAACCTTTGATCATGAAAAGGTTTTTGGATGTCTAATGCACACCGTTCCTGTTTGAAAGTAGATGTCATGCAATTACATGTTTAGAAGTAAAACACACAGGCCCTGCACGGTAAATTTTGGTGGGGTCAGAATGCATGTCTTTGCTCTGATAAGCCTGTAAAAATTGTGGCGAGGAACTTCCCCTTTACCATTGCTCTTAGTATCCAAAGAGAAACAGATACTTGGAGGGGGGTGGGGCAGAAAGCAAAAAGAAACACATTAATGTAGATAATGAATTTGTTAACTTGTTATACTAAACATAGTGGAATTGTAGATATTTGAATCATATTTAGCTAGAATCTCTTCTAAATTTAGGATTCAGCTCTTAATATCTACTACTGTCTACAGGAACGATTTGTCAAAAGACGACAGCACCTAGTCGGCCCCAATTCATCAACTTTGAAGGTTTGTATACTAAACTTCTCTTATCTGATTTGCCCTCAACTGAGTGAATGATGAATACAAGTACAAATAAGCACAACCTAATACTGTAAAGTTTCCATTAGAAACCACCATGTCCCTTGGAAATTTTGAACTAAAACGTCATATTGATGCCTGTAGTTGCATCATGTATTTTTTTTTTCTTTTTAACTTTACCACATGGTTACTCTTTTCATAAACTAGAGAGTAGCCTTGTTACATCTCTTACATAAAGCTCAATGAAATGCAGGCACTGGAGATTTTGACTGAATGCTATATCCTGGTTCAGGTCCAAATACATGATCTCTTCTTATTTATTGTTTCTAATATATCAGATTATGATTTTGTTAGTCAAAATTGATGTCCTTTCCTGCAAAAATTGCACGCAATTACTTGAATGCTTTCTGTTGGTAAAAGTAGGGAAACACGGTTGCAGCCATGGGATCATTCAGAGGTCTTAAACAAGTTAGGAAGGTTGTAGAAGAATGCATACTGAATAAAATGCATCCAGTATATAATATCAAGGTAAATAGTTGAAAGCATGTCTGGGTGATTTCACTGGGATAATTATGTAACTATTGATCTTTGCAGTGAGGATCTAATGATGTTTTGCTCCTCCAACCCAATCCCCTTTCTGTGATGATAGATCCTAATGATGAAGAAACAGCTTGAGAAGAATCCAGCACTTGCAAATGAGAATTGGGACAGATTTCTTCCCAAATTTAAGAAGTATGTCTACCCTCATTGATGTTCATTTAGTTCCCCATACTATTATCCAAGCATCATTCATGCAACAAGATCTGATAATTCCTTTGCTTTTGCATGCCAGGAAAAATGTCAAACAGAAGAAAGTTAAGACTAAAGAGAAGAAAATATACACACCCTTCCCTCCACCACAACCACCTAGTAAGGTGAGTTGAGAATCATGGTTCCACAAGGGACTAATCACCTTGTTTATATCTGCATCTTGTCATGCCCACTTTTCTCAGTACTGGACAATGCTTTTGCCTGAAATGAAAAAATTTCTTCACTGGGAAATTATGATGTAGTTTGGAAGGATTGGGGTATGACTGTCATAATGAGAAATTTTGATCTCTCCTATTTTTGGTTACACCATGAGGTTAAATGAAATGATATTTTACTCTTCGTCAATGGACAGTGTTATGCAAGTGCCGTGACGCTGTGACGTTGGTTATGAGTGCAGCTAATTAATCCTTTATATTTGGCGATCAGTTGTTGATGTCTTACCCTTTTATCCCTTCATAAGCAATTCACATTTACTTTAATTTTCCATTATCCTTTTTATCTTACGATGATAGTATATTATGTTCTTGAGCTGCTTTTTCTGATTGAGTATATTCTAGGCCACTATAATTTACTCATTGTACCTTATAAACATTATCAGATTGATATGCAACTGGAGAGCGGGGAATATTTCTTAGCTGACAAGAAGAAACAAGCAAAGAAGTGGCAAGAGAAGCAAGAGAAACAAGCAGAAAAGACAGCTGAAAACAAAAGGAAACGGGAGGAAGCATTTGTCCCACCTGAGGTTTGATTATTGGAATATTATGCGCTGCTGTACATTCCTATTTGATGACTTCTTTTCTCAGTGAATTTTTGTTGGGTTGTTGCAGGAACCTGTAAGACAAGATTCAAGAGCTACTGATGACAAGAATGATGCGGCAGCCATAACGTTGTCTTTGAAGGTAATTGAGATCACATATTAGGATTTCGATTTGTGGATGTTAATTTGAGGGTCTAATTCTAAATTGGAGGTGTAAATAAGCATAAGGTATTTTGAAATGAAAGAAAGTAATTTCAATTTTTATTGTTAAGAGAACGAGCTTCTTTACTGGTCTCACGACATGTTAAAGTAAATTGAATCGGTCCACCTGCTTGGCTTGGATCTGCTTCAACAAAAGCTCAAAGAGATTGGCTTGATTTTACACCCCTATTTTGAGTAATTAGAACTGAAGTTCATTTTGGAATTCATTCTTTTTGTTAAGCAAGGATTTACAACTTCGTAAATATGGCATGAGTGAACTGAAAATCTTTATGGGTCTGAAACAAGACTTGGTCGTCGGTGATGGTATCAGTGGGATTACTCCATAACTAGGTATTGGATGCTCGTGAATTTGTTGAAACCGTCCAACTATTGCTATGGAATTGGGATATTGTGTTTGAAATTTGAAATTAGAACATGTCCATACTATGTATTGATTCTTCTTCTGTAGAAAGATGCATTACAAGATCGTTAATTCTTGGCATCGCAACAGTTGGAAAATTTGTGCTTTCATTTGATTCAGATTTTTGTCATTTGTTTTTTACGCTGCAGGAAAATGCAAAGGAGCAGCGGAGGCAAAAATCTGCTGAGAAGATTGACGCTGAAGCATATATTGCAGCTTCTGCCAAGCCATCGGCTAAAAAGAAATCCAAGCACTAGATTTGACGTATGATGGACTAACGTTATATTAATTGAGAAAAATTGTTATAAGTAGCAAATTGGTTTTGGTGACAAATAACTAGTGTTGTGCATTTTTGAGGAATTTCTTACTTCTGATTCCTGAATTTTCTGTCTGGGTGATGATTTATTGCTACTGGTTGGATGATAGTAAAGAGACTTATGAACCATTTTGGGAGAAGCTGCTGCTTTCGTGCTTTACGGCTTCGTTTGTCATATTATATATAGGTTTAGAGGGGATCCAGAATCACCGCACAAGTCGCATTCATTTACAATTGTGTGATTAGTAAACGTCACATTCATATAGCTGTGTCAAGCATGTTATCTGCTATATCTTTTTGGTATTAACAAAGTTGCACTCGTCTTTGTTGCTTTTGGAACTATAAAGAAACGCGACTGTAGTGTGTAATGACCGATTGTTTCTTCTTTGGTGGGCTACAAGGCGAAGCTTGAGGGCGATGTCAAAATTCCAAATCTAAGGTGACTACAATTTCGATGGATTTTAATGCCAATCAGTAGGGACGTCAAGGGAAATTTACTCAAAATAGTCAATGTGTGTATGGGACTATGGGTAAACATATTTGGCTTTATTAGCTGCATTACGTCTTAATTATAATAGAGGTTTATCAACTTTTGATATTTCGACACTTACTTTTTAACTATTTTTAGTTGCTTTTTATCATTAATTTTCATATCTTGTCTCTGATGACGATTTTTGTTCAAATATTCGGCTAAGGTGCATTGAAATGAGACAAAAATATTGTGTCAAACTTTTGTATTTGTTATTTATTTTGTTTATTTGAAAATAAGAGAGGTAGATAAATTTTTTTGCGTTTTTTAATTAACTTTTTGGACATAAATCATAATTAAAGATAAAGATAAGACTTTCAAATTAATAGGCCGATGATAAAAATGTGATAAAAATGTTGAAGACATAAATACAAAAATGAGCAATAGTTGAAATTTTTATAACAATTAAAATGTAATACAATTAACAAATAATGTGTTGTGAATATAATTATTCTATGTATATATACAACTGAAAACAAAACATATTACAAGTATACATCAATTCATGGGCGGATGGAGGAGTGGGCTGCACTGTGCTTAAACCCAGTGCAGTCCTGGCCCAAATAAATTTTTTTTGAGTAATTTTTTTTTTTTGTTTTAGGGGTTTTTTAAAAAATAACCACAATAAATAAACTATTTCTTAAAATACTATTATGTTTTTTTTATTCTAAAAATACGATTTTTTATTTTTTGTAACACTTATTGTTACATTTGTTATAATAAATGTGTTACATTTGTTATTAACAAACATAACAAATGTAACAACAAGTGTTATGAAAATAAAAAACAGTATTTTTAGAATAAAAAAAGTTAAATAGTATTTTTTAAATTATTTTATATTTTGTAGTATGGGGTGAAATTATCACTTTGTTTTAAGTAATAATTCGGCCCAAATAAAAAAAATAGTCCACTTTTTAAGTTGGCTAAATTAAAATTTAAATTATTTACACATTAAAATCCATCTCATCCTAAACCAAAAAAATAGCCTACTTTTTAAATGAGCTAAATTAAAATTTAAACCATTTACACATTAAAATCCATCACATCTCAAACAAAAAAATAGCCCACTTTTTAAATAGGCAAAATTAAAATTTAAACCATTTACACATTAAAATCTATCACATCCAAACAAAAAAATAGCCCACTTTCCAAAAGAGCTAAACCCAATTAGATTTATTTTTCTCTTGTCTATTTTTTTCTGTTTATTTCATAATCTATAAATTATAATTTTATATAGATTTTGATTTGTTGTTGAGTAATGAATAATGATATTTTACTTAATTTTGAGAAATGATTTCAAATTTCAATAAGTAGAACAAGAGAAAGGGAAATTGGCGCAAATGGTCCCTAACGTATCATGTTAGTGCGCAAATGGTCCCTAACCTTTCATTTTTGGCGCAATGATCCCTAACCTATCCATTTAGGTGCGGAAATGGTCCTTTTGGACGGATTCCGTTAAAAGTCTGTTAAGAAACCTTTCATTTTGGTGCGCAAATGGTCCCTATCAATGTTTTTGTCTTTATTAGTGGGGGTAAAATTGTCAAGTTATATCTTTCTTTCAATTGACGCAAATGGTCCCTAACCTTTACTTTTTTCTGGCGCAAATGGTCCCTAACATATAATTATATTTTGGTGCACAATTAATTCTTATTTGATGAAAAAGACAAAAATATATTTACTTTTAATTAAAAAAATTTGTAATTGGATTCCTAACCTTTAAAAAAAGTAAAAATGAGTCCGATATTTTAATTTTTTTATTAAAAAAAATTAAAAGAAAAACTAACAAATTGACAATATACTAAATTATTTTGTATATTTTATAAACTATTATAAAATAACTAAAATTGAAATCATAATTATTAACGAGTGTGCTAATTAAAATTATTTTATTGTTATTAAGTAATTATATTATTTAAAATCAAACTTTAATTTTATCATCACAAAATAAAAAGAAAAATAAATTTGTCACAAATAAAATTTTTAATTATGCTCAACCCAACTCGATTTTATACGATCTCATATTTACTGGGTCAATCCAACCCACTTTTGAGCCACAAAGAAACTGGACCATTCTTATTTTAAAATTTAATTTATTTTTGAATTTAAAAAAAAAATAAAAGGTTTCACCCCCACCCCACCCCACCCCACCCCCACAAAACCAAACCGGAGGGAGGGGATTTCTCCCCTCCCCGGTCGCCGTCGGCGACCGGGGAGGGGAGAAATCCCCTCTTCCGGTCGCGAAACCAGGGGGGAGAAATCCCCCCTGGTTTGGCCGCGAAACCGGCGATTAGGGGGGATTTCTCCCCCCTAATCGCTGCGAAACCTCCCCCCTGGTTTCGCGACCGGAAGGGAGGGGGTTTCTCCCCTCCCCGGTCGCCGTCGGCGACCGGGGAGGGGAGAAACCCCCTCCCTTCCGGTCTGGTTTTGTGGGGGTGGGGGTGGGGGTGGGTGGTGGTGGTGGTGGTGGGGTGGGGTGGGGTGAAACTTTTTTTTTTTTAATTCAAAAATAAATTAAATTTTAAAATAAGACTGATCCAGTTTATTTGTGGCTCAAAAGTGGGTTGAATTGACCCAGTAAATATGAGATCGTATAAAATCGAGTTGGGTTGAGCATAATTAAAAATTTTATTTGTGACAAATTTATTTTTCTTTTTATTTTGTGATGATAAAATTAAAGTTTGATTTTAAATAATATAATTACTTAATAACAATAAAATAATTTTAATTAGCACACTCGTTAATAATTATGATTTCAATTTTAGTTATTTTATAATAGTTTATAAAATATACAAAATAATTTAGTATATTGTCAATTTGTTAGTTTTTCTTTTAATTTTTTTTAATAAAAAAATTAAAGTATCGGACTCATTTTTACTTTTTTTAAAGGTTAGGAATCCAATTGCAAATTTTTTTAATTAAAAGTAAATATATTTTTGTCTTTTTCATCAAATAAGAATTAATTGTGCACCAAAATATAATTATATGTTAGAGACCATTTGCGCCAGAAAAAGGTAAAGGTTAGGGACCATTTGCGTCAATTGAAAGAAAGATATAACTTGACAATTTTACCCCCACTAATAAAGACAAAAACATTGATAGGGACCATTTGCGCACCAAAATGAAAGGTTTCTTAACAGACTTTTAACGGAATCCGTCCAAAAGGACCATTTCCGCACCTAAATGGATAGGTTAGGGACCATTGCGCCAAAAATGAAAGGTTAGGGACCATTTGCGCACTAACATGATACGTTAGGGACCATTTGCGCCAATTTCCCCAAGAGAAAAAAAAAAGTGCTTAAGATTTTATATGTTTTTTATATAACAATTTTTGTTGAGAGATATTTTGCTAATAAATTTTGGTGTAATGACTTTTTGTAAATTTTTTAAAGATTGTGATTTATAAAAAAGTATTAGATTCTTATAAAAATAGGCTAAGTAATTATAATTTAAAAAAAAATAATTCGCCTTTGTCATATTCTGGATCGGTTCCTGCATCAATTAATACGACCATGGTATCAATTAATTTGTTCATGGTCGACATTTAAAACTTAGGAAACCCAAAAATTCACCGGGACTTAGATTAGATCTCTCAATACTTGACTTGAAAGCTTTACAGTTGTCTTTGACAGCACTAAAATGCAAATACGTTCAGACAAGTAGTTTGAATTACAAAACTTCAAAGAAGTCAATTTGCCAGCTTAAAGAAAATGCATTGAAACATCATGGGGGAAGAAATACCACAGATACACATGAAAATACAAATGTTAGGTAGCATGCACCAATTATACCGCAATCTTTAAATTTGTATAATCTTCACTCATTATTAAACTAATGTTGTCAATCTTTTTAATCGTATTTTTATTATTAATTTTTTATTAATTGGCACATATATATTGTTATTGATGTCAGTTTTCGTCCAAATATTCGATCCGTGTGCTTTAAATAAAGGAAAAAATTTAGTCTATATTTTTCTGTTTGTAATTTTTTTCCTTATTTAAAATGCGAGAGACAAATAAGACTTTCTATGTTCTCCTAATAGAATTTTTGAACATAAAATGTTGTCAAGGATAATATGTGCTAATTAATAAAATGTTGATGACAAGAATACGATGAAAAAAGTTAGAATTATAAATATGATAATAAGTCAAAGTTAAGGACTCTAACACAGTTAAAATGTAGCCACCCTTTGCCCATGTGGCATTGGTTAAAAGGCCGTGTCAAACATGATGAATTGGAAAATAGCCTAACTTGTAAAATTTTAAGTTGCGAATGCCTTATTATAAAAGAAAAGACTTAAATACCTTCGTTGGTAAGGACTGTTAAAAGATTGTTGGTTAGCAAATCATGGTTAACAAATCATTAACAGATAATTGATCGACCTTAATTGATATTAACTGACCAAATCTTAATAAGTTAATAGACCATATGTCATTAGTCTGTTAAGGAGAGTCAAATTTACGCAAAATTAAAGTAAAAATTACAATTCATACTCAAATGTATATATTTTCATGATTTATACTATAAAATCCACAATTTCTATTATAAATCAAAAGAAAAAAGAAGAATAAACAACTACACATTTTTGCAAGAATTTATGGATTAGATTCTAATATTTAAATGAGATATTCTACACTTGTTTTAGCTTGTTTTGATATCAATGAGCTGTTAATTTCTTTGCAAAATAGTGAAATTTGAAATTCTCTCTTTTCTGGTTTGAAGCGTACAAGTAACTGAGATGAATTTGAAATCGTTTGAAATAGAATAAGCGAAAAAGAAAAGATAATGATATATTTAGTAATTTATTTGTGAAAATGGGTCATCGACTATTCACATAAATTGGTTGGGTTACTCGGCCATTTACCACTATTCCCACCTTTGCCCAAATTTATTAGGTGAGCCGCCGACATGATCATTCCTCATAATTTCCTCAATTCCTAATTCCAAAAGAATTGAATTAAACCATCACCACTCTAAACTCGGATTTCGAATTAATCAGAATGGAAGTTGCACACAAGTTAACTAAGAAAAATGTCAGTAACGATGGCGGATAAACAGGGCCGAGTTGGCTAAAAGGCCGTGTCACACATGATTAATCGAAAAAGAGCCTGACTTATAAAACTTAAGTTGCAAATACCTCTTTTATAAAGAAAATAGTCAAATACCATCGGTAGAGTCTTTTAAAAGATGGTTTGTTAACCGACCTTAATCGATTATATCTTAACAAACTATGGACCTATTAGTCTGTTGAGATCAGTTTACAGTTCAATTTACCCACTTCATGGACTCACATTTACACAAAATTAAATCACAATTCATATTCAAATGTATACATATTTTCATAATTTATAGCATAATTATACCCACTTCTCTTATCTGATTTGCCCTCAACTGAGTGAATGATGAATACAAGTACAAATAAGCATAACCTAACACTGTAAAGTTTCCATTAGAAACCACCATGTCCCTTGGAAATTTTGAACTAACACGTCATATTGATGCCTGTAGTTGTATCATGTATTTATTTATTTTTTTTAACTTTACCACATGGTTACTCTTTTCATAAACTAGAGAATA
Organism: Forsythia viridissima; assembly: GCA_030279155.1. Taxonomy (NCBI): domain Eukaryota; kingdom Viridiplantae; phylum Streptophyta; class Magnoliopsida; order Lamiales; family Oleaceae; genus Forsythia; species Forsythia viridissima. The sequence continues at coordinate 4,325,274 of CM059033.1, forward strand.
GCCTTGTTACATCTCTTACATAAAGCTAAACGAAATGCAGGCACTGGAGATATTGACTGAATGCTATGTCCTGGTTCAGGTCCATATACATGATCTCTTCTTATTTATTGTTTCTAATATATCAGATTATGATTTTATTAGTCAAAATTGATGTCCTTTCCTGCAAAAGTAGCACACAATTACTTGAATGCTTTCTGTTGGTAAGAGTAGGGAAACACGGTTGCAGCCATGGGATCATTCAGAGGTCTTAAACAAGTTAGGAAGGTTGTAGAAGAGTGCATATTGAATAAAATGCATCCAGTATATAATATCAAGGTAAATAGTTGAAAGCATGTCTGGGTGATTTCACTGGGATAGTTTGTTACTATTGATCTTTGCAGTGAGGATCTAATGATATTTGCTTCTCCAACCCAATCCCCTTTCTGTGATGAGAGATCCTAATGATGAAGAAACAGCTTGAGAAGAATCCAGCACTTGCAAATGAGAATTGGGACAGATTTCTTCCCAAATTTAAGAAGTATGTCTACCCTCATTGATGTTCATTTAGTTCCCCATACTATTATCCAAGCATCATTCATGCAACAAGATCTGATAATTCATTTGCTTTTGCATGTCAGGAAAAATGTCAAACAGAAGAAAGTTAAGACTAAAGAGAAGAAAATATACACACCCTTCCCTCCACCACAACCACCTAGTAAGGTGAGTTGAGAATCATGGTTCCACAAGGGACTAATCACCTTGTTTATATCTGCATCTTGTCATGCCCACTTTTCTCAGTACTGGACAATGCTTTTGCCTGAAATGAAAATTTTTCTTCACTGGGAAATTATGATGCAGTTTGGAAGGATTGGGGTATCACTATCATAATGAGAAATTTTGATCTTTCCTATTCTAGGTTACACCATGAGGTTAAATGAAATGATATTTTACTCTTCGTCAATGGACAGTGTTATGCAAGTGCCGTGACGTTGGTTATGAGTGCCGCTAATTAATCCTTTATATTTGGTGATAAGTTGTTGATGTTTTAACCTTTTATCCCTTCATAAGCAATTCACATTTACTTTAATTTTCTATTATCTTTTTTATCTTATGAAGATGATGTCAAGTACATTATGTTCTTGAGCTGCTTTTTCTGATTGAGTCTGTTCTAGGCCACTATAATTTACTCATTGTACCTTATAAACATTATCAGATTGATATGCAACTGGAGAGCGGGGAGTATTTCTTAGCTGACAAGAAGAAACAAGCAAAGAAGTGGCAAGAGAAGCAAGAGAAACAAGCAGAAAAGACAGCTGAAAACAAAAGGAAACGGGAGGAAGCATTTGTCCCACCTGAGGTTTGATTATTGGAATATTATGCGCTGCTGTATGTTCCTATCTGATGACTCATTTTCTCAGTGAATTTTTGTTGGGTTGTTGCAGGAACCTGCAAGACAAGATTCAAGAGCTATTGATGACAAGAATGATGTGGCAGACATAACGATGTCTTTGAAGGTAATTGAGATCACATATTAGGATTTCGATTTGTGGATGTTAATTTGAGGGTCAAATTCTAATTTGGTGGTGTAAATAAGCTCAAGGTATTTTGAAATGAAAGAAAGTAATTTCAATTTTTATTGTTAAGATAACGAGCTTCTTTACTGGTCTCACGACATGTTAAACTAAATTGAATTGGTCCACCTGCTTGGCTTGGATCTGCTTCAACAAAAGCTCTTTGAGATTGGCTTAGAACTGAAGTTCATTTTGGAATTCGTTCTTTTTGTGAAGCAAGGATTTACAACTTCGTAAATATGGCATGAGTGAACTGAAAATATTTATGGGTCTGAAACAAGACTTAGTCGTTGGTGATGGTGTCAGTAGGATTACTCCAAAACTAGGTATTGGATGCGGGGCCGGTCCTGTAATTTTCAGAGCTCGAGGCGAACTTCGAAAATTGGGCCCCCTTATGAGTTGCAAATTATATTATACATATAGCGCATGTTCGGTAGCCATTTTTCCATTTTTTTGTCTACAATTTTTGACTTTTCAACCTTTTTACACTACAAAAAAATTTGAAAAGTTAATAAAGTACTTAAAAAAATCCATTTTTTTCCAAAAAAAAACTAAACCGAACATGCCCTTAAAATTCATAAGATTTTTACAAAACTAATGTTTACTTAAAACTCAACAATCAAACGACAAACAAAATATATTATACAAAATATTTATATTATAATAAAGTAACAGTATCAAAAGTGTTCTAAATGATCACTTAAATACAACCCGTCTTGTAGTTTTAGAAGCAAAAATATTAATCAAATTTGAATAATCTAGTTGTTCAACTATTTCTTTCTCAATTGATAACATAGCCAATCCATTCAATCTCTCCTGTGACATAAATCAACGGAGATACGTCTTGATCAACTTCAACTTAGAGAAACTTCTTTCTGCAGATGCAATTGTAACCGGTATGGTTAGCAAAATTTTATAAGCAATATAAGCATTTGGGAAACAACCATTCAATGTCTTCAAATGTTGTAGTACTTCAATTGCTCTCTTGGTTTCACTTGGTAAATAACACCTCAAGACTGTCAGCTCAGAACATAAATCATCTCTATTAATGTCTAAACGGCCATTATGTTCCAGATACTTCTCAAGATTCATACAAGATTCCAACAAACTTGCAATACTTACACTCTGTAACCTTTCCAAATTAAACAAAAATCGAAATGTCTCTTCATATTGTTTGAATTGTTCAAATCGAGTTTGGAGTGAAGATCGAGCTTGATCAATTATAAAGAGGAAGTAATCAATTCTAAAAGATTCTTCAGCTGATTGCTTGATCTCATCATTGCCACTTTCATCAAACTGCTTCTTCCTTTGAATAGTACGTTTTTTCCGAAATAGAGCTTCAATTCCCATTTCACCTGCATTTTTTTTTGCTTCGTCCATGGCAATAGAAAATCCAGTTTCTCTATAATCATCGAGAAAGGAAACAAGTCATTTTAAGAGGTTGATAGCACAATCAATATCCACATTTTCGGCTTGAAGAAATTTACTTACAGTATTGACTGCATGCAACAACCTGTACCATATTACCATGCCAAGCAAGAATTCAAAATTTTCAAGTTCATATGTTGCTAAGGACTCAGCTTCACTCTTTATTTTAGGATCTTCACTAATATCTACCAATTCTAGTAAAGCGTCTCTTATTTGTGCAGTTTGCTCTTTAATTGGTCGGACACTTTCTAACATGACTTTTCCAACGTGTTTGTGACAATAGCTTTACCGTCAAACCTTCCACCTTATCTTTGAAAATTTTCCATCTCTTAGTAGAAGAAGAGAATAATATGTAGATGCGTTGTATTACTCTGAAGAAAGACATAGCTTTAGGACAACACTTCGCCATATCACATAATGTCAGATTAAGACTATGACAGCCACATGGAGTATAGAAAGCTCTCGGATTAATTTCAATTACTCTTTTTTGCATACCTTTGTGCCTTCCACTCATATTAGATCCATTGTCATATCCTTGCCCTCTAATATCATCAATATCAAGCTCAAAATTGGTTAAAACATTTTTAAGCTCATTTGAAAGTCCAAGTCCTGTTGTATCATCTACCTTCAAAAATGCAAGCCAATACTCTTATATCGTTGGTGCGTTTGCTGAATCATCCACACATGTATTACTATAGACATTTGCTCCTCGTGACTTGCATCTGGAGTACAATTAAGTATGACTGAGAAATATTTTGCATGTTTAACTTTCTTAATAATTGAACTTCTCACCTCACTTGCCAACATCTGAATCAGTTCATTTTGTATTTTTTTACCGAGATATGTATAATGAATCTCACGCGCTTTAGCACGCCGAATGTGCTCTTGCATTACTGGATCAAACTCAGCAACCATTTCTATCATTTGCAAAAAGAGACCATTGTTCTCAGCATAAAGGTGCTCATCATCTCCTCGTAGTGCCGATGTATTTTTGGCAAGTCTTTTCACAATAGCGATGATCCTCGTTAACACTTGTCTCTAATGTTCTCTTTCTTCATTGATCACCAATTGTACTCTTTTATCAATGGTATTTTTTGTTCTAAGCCTGCTTTCCAATTCAATCCAACTAGTCATGCAACGCATATGCTTCTTATTTTCATCATGACTTTTAAGACACTGATGCAGATTATGCCAATCTTTGTATCCATCATCACCCAATTGCCCAATTTGATTCATTGTTTTTGGCATTTTAAATAACTTGCAACAAAAGCAAAATATCCTGTCCAAATAAACTGAATATACTAGCCATCTTCTATCAATTGTCTGCCCATTTGGTAGTAATCGCTTATAGTGTGATGAATCGAAATGTCTATTTCTACCATCTTTGGGAAACAAGATGCCATCAACTCTTTTTGGACCAATTGCAACTAAATAATCTCTCATTTTTTGATCTATTTCTTTCCAATTCCCTAGATCTTCTAAATTCAAAGACAAACAATCTTCTTGATTTAAATCTTTATGTTCAACCATTTCATCATCATTCTCCTCTAGTTCTTTCAGTTCATTCATGTCATTCACTTCCACATTCTCAGTCGATTCATTCACATTGTCATTGTCATTGTCATTCACATTCACATTCACATTCACATTTTCCACAGTTTCTTCCTCCTCTCTTATTTTGTTGCAATTGAAGTACTTATCAATATTTTCTGCTTGACTTTGAACTAATGTCAATTTCTTTCGTTTCCTTTTTCTTTTTTGAGCTCTAGACTCAGGCATCGTATAAGACTATCGTTCAATGATTAACCTAACAAAATGGAGAAATAGCAAATTATAATAGGATTATGAAAGTGACGCAGGCAGAAACGTAAAATAATGAAACAAAGCTCAAAATCAATTCGTTGATTCCTATGAATACCGAATTAAATTGATTAAGGTAGAGAAAACTCCAAGAACAATATTCTTCTTCAATAACAACTAACTTGATCAATGAAAAAGGACCCTGAAATACTAAACTTCTAGTTAAAATAAAACTCTAATTGATAAAAAAATGCAAAAAGACAAAAATACACATGGCAACTTAAAGAAAGCCGTTTTAAACTAACTAGACAACTTCAAACGGCTAAAATCTATCATCAGCAATCGCGAAGCTATTGGTTTTGTCCGCTCGTCGAGACGATTTCGAAAATATATAATAATAAAAATTCTGAACCCTACGTCCGTTTCTTTGAAAAATCATGATTATGATCCCTTGCGTCCAGATAAGCCAATTTATCATTTATCATTTATCATTTATCCATACAGTATTATCACAGAAATTGGCGCAGGAGATCACAACAGCTAACCATGCGATCGCATGGTAATCCAAATCTGCGATCGCAAGTTTGACATTTCTGAGGCAGAATGTAATTTTTACGAACCAAGCAATCGCACGTATTAAGCCAATGCGATCGCATGGTAATCCAAATTTGCGATCGCAAGTCTGACTTTTCTGAGTCAGAACGTAATGGATAGAAACCATGCGATCGCACGTAACAATCCCATGCGATCGCAAGGTATTCTTCTGGAGGACCTGGAGAAGTTTGGCAAATTTTCGCTTATTTTTTGACTTCTGATTCTGATTTTTGAGTTAACCAAAAATCCAAAATGTCCAAAAGGACCAAAACCAACTACAAAATTCATCTTCTTGAAAAGAACTTAGGATTTAGGAACAAAAACTGAAAATATATATAAAAAAATTTACTTAGCTAGCTTTCTTTCCACTTTCCAGACAGGTTGAGCTGAGCACTGTTGTGCACTTCTACTGCAGTGCTGTGCTACTTGCCTGCTTCAGTGCTTCTGCTATTCTGCAATTGAGTTGAGATGACGGTATTCACGTTCACCGTTCACAGAAGAATCACAGTCTTTAGACTCTTCACGGTGAAGAATGAAGATTCAGGCAATGAGGCAATATCACTAAGGCGGGAAATGGAATTAGCAATCAGAGAAGTTGGGACTGGGATCACCGATCACGTACTAATGTACTATTCACGTAAAGTCTTCACAGAGAAGATTCAGCTAAAATGGACATTGGACTGAAATCTGAATTCTGAAACAGGCCTTGTGGTTGAGGAGTTGGGCTGATAAATTTTTTGGACTGATAATTTTTTGGGCTGAAATCTTACAGAGAGAATTTTTAGGCTGATAAATTTTTTTTTTTTTTTCCCATTTTGGGCCCCCTCTACATTTGGGCCTAAGGGACAGGCCTCTTCTGCCTCAAGGCAGGACCGACCCTGGACTGTAGTATGTAAAGACCGATTGTTTCTTCATTGCTGGGCTACAAGACGAAGCTTGAGGGCGTTGTCAAAATTCCAAATTTAAGGTGACTACAATTTGGATGGATTCTAATGCCAATCAGTATTCAGTAGGGGCATCAAGGGAAATTTACTTGAAATTGTCAAGATATGTATGGGTAAATAAATTCACACAACATGTTTTATTATTATTATTTTTTTGTTAAGGGAAAAGTCCCGAAGGTGAAACCTCTCACCTGTGTCAGAGGCCCCTTGACCAAGCGGGTTGTAAATCGAGGGATGTGCACGAATGGTAGGGACCTGAGGGAAGAACCAACATGTCAATTCCCAGGACAGACTTCCACAATATTTCAGTGAAAATTTGTTCTACACGGGAATCGAACCTGCGTTGTTGGAGGATTTCTCCTCACGTCACATCAAGCCTTATCAACTCGTCTATGCTCCTGGGGGCCAACAGGTTTTATTATTAATTGCAATAGAGGTTTCTCAACCTTTGACATTTTGGTACTTATTTTCTAACTTGTTTTGGTCACTTTTTAGTTTTTACCATTAATTTTTACATCATGTCTTTGATAACAATTTTTATCCAAAATTTCTGTTAAGGTGCATTGAAATGAGAGAAAAATATTTTGTAAAACTTTTGTATTTGTTATTTACTCTATTTATTTGAAAATACGAGAGGTAGATAAGTTTTTTTACGTCTTCTTAATTAAATTTTTGGATAGAAAATCATTAAAGACAGAAATAAGATGTGCAAATTAGTAGGCTGATGATAAAAAATGTGATAAAAAAGATCGACGCAAAAATGAGTAATAGTTAAAAAAATTTATTGTAATTAAAATGTGATGTGATAAACAAATAATATAGTATGAATATAATAACCTTATATACAACTGAAAAACTATAACACATAACTATAGTTATTTTATTTAGAACAAATTGTAGGTGGTTGGACATGGTTCTTGTAATCTATTACACGAAAACGTTGTCTACATAGTTGCAACAAATTACAAAACAAATTATTTTAAACCTGCGGCATGGAATGAATAGGAAAAGACCTTATAGAAATTTTTTAAATTTAAAACGGATGTCCACGAATCCATACAAGTATACATCAATTAATACGTTCATGTTCAACATTTAAAAAGGAAACCAAAAAATTCCTAGGACTGAGATCTCTCAATTCTTGACTCGAAAGCTTTTGCAGTTGTCTTTGGCAGGACTAAAATGCAAATACGTCAGACTAGTAGTTCGAATTGCATTACTTCACGGAATACACATGATAAGTCAATTTACCAGCTTAAAGAAAATGCATCAAAACATCATGGGGGAAAAAATACAACAGATAAACATGAAAATACAAATGTTAGGTAGCATGCACCAATTATATACCAATTATACCGCAATCTTCAACGGTAAACTGGATATGATCAAACAAAACATTAACCAGAACAAAAATCATTACCAATAGTCTCCAAAGAGACAACACTCTTGTCCTCGTGACTTCAAGATCAAAAATCATTACCAATAGTCTCAATGATTCAAGATACAACAACACTCTAGTCCTCGTGACCTAAAAAAGCAACACATAACAGAATCTGGATGTGAACTCATGCTTAAATACTACACTGAAAATATAAAGCGCCCAGAGGAAATAAATTAAGGTTTAAGCCTTTATGGACTCAAAGCCTGTCCTCGAACTCGGAGAGTGGTGTCATCTGCTCCTTCAAACCCTTCCTCTTTCGGATATCGGTTACAAGCAGAGCAGCCTGCGATCCTGCTTCCAATGGATCAGATGACATCATGTCCCAATGATCAAACACGCACTGGGGAAAGGCTTGTCCAGAAGTTGCGGCTCTCAAGGTACTTGAGAAACCAAATGATTCAACAACAGGTAAGTATGCCTTGATATTATAAAGTGGAGTACCCGGCCTCTGCAATTCCTCGAACACGTGTCCACGTTTCTGGTTGAGCACACTGTAGATACCACCAAGAGCTTGTTCTGGTGCTTGAATCTCCACCAAGTACACAGGTTCCAGAAGACGGGGCTTGGCAGTCAGATGGGAGGCATAAATAACCCTCCTAGCAGTTGGAATGACCTGACCGCCACCTCTGTGAATAGCATCAGCATGAAGAACGACATCACAAACTTCGAAGCAAATGCCCCTCATGTTTTCTTCAGCCAAGGGGCCTTCCTTCGAAGCCCACTGAAAGCCAGCAACAACTGAATCTTTAATTTCATTCAGGTACTGGACTCCCTTACACATATCAACCACCATGTTTGGACCGGTTGTCTCGGGACCGAAGCACCAAATTTTCTTTGCAAGCTCCTTATCCCAACCAAACTCCTCTGACAAGATCTTAGAACGAACCTTAGGATCGTCTCTTGGACCAATGCGCCCATCGTCAATAGCCTCGGCAAGTCCATCTTCCAAGGGCCTGGCTTCCATGTACAGACGGTTGTGCTTATTAGGTGATTTGCTCATAACAGTGCGAATGGACCTCTCGAGAACAGTCTCACGGAAGGACACAACTGGATCAGATTTTATAATTTCAGCACCACCCATAAAATCATCTTGCAAGTCCTTCAAACATATCTCCAAGTGGAGTTCTCCAGCACCAGCAATTATATGCTCACCAGACTCCTCAATGGAACAGACAACCATAGGGTCTGACTTGGCCAAACGCTTCAAACCTTCAACAAGCTTTGGAAGGTCGGATGCAACTTTGCACTGGACTGCAACACGCACAACAGGTGACACGGAGAACTTCATTGCTCTAATTGGATGAGCATCGACTTCCTTTTCATTGGTCAGGGTTGCATTTTTGGTGATATACTGATCTAGACCAACCAAAGCCACTGTGTTCCCACATGGTACATCCTCAACAGTTTCCTGCCTCTTACCCATCCAAATAACAGTTCTCTGAACACTCTTGACGTACAAGTCCTTTTTCTCTCCGGGGACATAGTTAGGACCCATGATTCTGACCTTCAAACCAGTTGAGACCCTGCCGGAGAACACACGACCGAACGCAAAGAACCTACCCTTGTCTGACGCTGGAATCATCTTCGACACATAAAGCATAAGGGGGCCATCAGGATCACAGTTCCTAATAGCATTAGCATAAGCATCATCCATAGGTCCCTCGTACAAGTTCTCCACACGGTACTTTTGTGCAGTAGAAGGTGATGGAAGGTGGAAGATCATCATCTCCAAGAGGGCAGTACTAGCTGGAAGCCAGGTCTGCATCACACGCTTCATTAGTGCCTTCCCCATTAAATCCTTCTCGTCAGACTTCATAACAACACCGAGCTTCTGTAACATTGGCCAGAGCTTATCTTTCTGATCATTCATGCAAGTGTTAATAATCTGCTTGATGGGTTCGTAACAGAATTGAACAAATCCACGTTTACATGTAGGTGAACCAGTGTTCTTGGTAGTCCACTTCTTAGTGGCTGGATCAAAGAAATTCTCTCCCCAGAGCCTTTCCATCATCTTGGACTCATCCACACCAAACTTGGAGGCATACATCTTCGCAAAGTTCGTAAGGGTGAAAGCCCATCCGTGTAACCCAGCTGAAAAGGCGACAGTACCTTTCTCTGGGTAAACCTGAACATCACCCAAGAGAGGATCTTCGTAAGTAGCCATAATCACATTTGCATTTTCAATGACCCTCTGGAATGTTTGGTAAGCCTCCTCTCCGTCAACCTGGAGCTCGAGGAAACACCTGTCCATCTTGTTAACTGTCAAGACAGGTCGAATCCTTTCTCCAAGGGCCTGTCGGAGGACTGTTTCTGTTTGGACACACACGCCTTCAACACAGTCAACCACAACAAGAGCTCCATCAGTGATGCGAAGTGCGGCTGTCACTTCCGATGAAAAGTCGACGTGTCCAGGAGAATCAATAAGATTGATGAGGTACTCGTTGCCCATTCGCTCTCCCTTGAAGCTCTTCAAAGACGCGTCAGACATCTCATAATACAGAGAGATACCAGTGGACTTGATGGTGATACCACGCTCAGCCTCATCAGCACGGGTATCTGTCATTCTAACATCACCAGCAACTTCTTGGGCGATAATACCAGCAGCAGCGACAAGAGAATCGGTAAGTGTGGACTTCCCTGTTACAATGAAATGAAAACTACAGTCAGTACGGCAGACATGGTAAACAAACCTGCATTATACTGTAAGCTAAGACGAACCACTCAGTAATAAAGTATATAAATATAAAATTGAGGTGAAAATAAATGTAAGAAGCTTCCACACCGTGATCAACATGGGCAATAACCGACATATTGCGAATGTTATGCTTGTAGTCCATAATCCTGCGGAGTTCGTCAGCTGTGAACTTCACCTGCACACATCCAAGGAAAATATATTCATTAGAAACCCAAATTACCTGGTGCAATGGCAAAGGCTATCATAAAAATGAAAATCAACTTTTCATGCTTACCATCCTGACTGGTTTCTAAATTTCACTGCTAAAAAAAACAAAATTGTGGGAGGACTTCGTCAAAATACCTGCCATCCAGAGAAAGAAAAATCAGAAAAAAAAGTCACAAGAAAATCACTGGCAAAAAAATGAGAGGATTATACCTACAGACGCACTATACTTGAAATGGAACATATGCACTCTATCACTAACAAGACTAAAATTAAAACCCATGCCCATAAGACCACAACAAAATTCATTACAGACTTCACAGGTTCTCTTTATCAACTGACATCATTAGATTTTCTTGCTTACACAAAAATTTATCAAATCCCAATTTCCCCTAAATTTCACATATCCTCCATGGCTCCATGGACGGGGCCTTACAAGCTCATAAAATGGCAATTCTTCACGTTTTTCTAATACTACCGGAATTAAATGCTAACATGAAAAGAAGTCTTAGCAACATTCGAAGATGACAAGTCTGACATTTTACTCGAGCTTTCAAAGATATCAACATAGACTACTTACAGAAACTGAAGCAATTTTAGCAAAATTGACATTCCTGTAACATAGTTCAATTGAACAAGAACACAATGGATGTATAAAAAGTAATTCACTTCCATTTATCCCAAAGAAGCACTTCAGCTTCTGCTCGAGCTCTCCAGAACAAAAATAAAATTACTTAAACGTGAAGTAGAAAATAAGAATTCAAGTCGAGTACTAGCAATATAACTCAATAAAATTTAGATCAGGCGCAAAATATCGAATTCTAATACTCCATGTTTCACTATTATATATATCCATAAGCAAGTCTATTATTTCAAACCTATGAATTACCAGGTACTCTGCAATGTAGCAACATCACAAATCATCCAATCGATACATTAGAAATTTTCTAGAACCAACAATAATTCATACGAACACTTAAATTACATGCAATCACATAAAACTGATGCGTAAATTCAAAGAGAGAATAGAGAGAAAATCTTACAGATTTTAGGGAGAGAAAGAGGAGGCGGCGGCTCTCAGTGACCTTATGCCTTATGGTATGGTAGCACTGAGACGGAGATATAAAATGAGAGGCGTATGTTAAGTATCCTCAAAACCCTAATAGAAGCATAGGGTATAAATAAAATATAACGCAATGCGTTCACGTCTGCTGTTTGTTCTCGTCTAGCCGGACAGAATGTAAAGGAGCTCAAGATGGCCCACTTATGGAGCCTACGGAAGACCAGATAAAGCCCAATCCAACACTGGGCTTTTCACGGGCCGGGCAGAGTAGCCCAGTTAACCCTTGCAGTGTATTAAGTTCTCGTGATCTTCGGAGTTCCCTCACGGCCTTTGGGCCACATTGCAGAGCTCAGCACCGCCAGCTTTCACAATCGATGTGGATAGTACGAAATATATAAATAAAAAATAAGATAGTTTTACAAATAACTATAAAAATTAAAAAATTCTGAAATTACTGTTTTATTTTTTTATTATAAAAATATTATTTTCACTTTTTATAACACTTCTTTGTTACATTTGTTACACAAAAATAAGCGTTACATTTGTAACAAAAAATGTGTTACATTTGTTTCCGCCACTGCCGCCATCATCGACGCCGCTACTTTTTGTAACACTTTGTGTTACATTCGTTACAAAAAATGTTTGTTACATTTATTACGTACATTTCGTCTCCTGTTTTTATCGCCACCACTTAGAACAAAGTGTTTTACATTTGTAACATTCATTGTTACGCTGTCATAGACACTACTTGTAACAAATTATGTTACACTTGTAATACACAATATTATGTTGCTATCACCATAACCACAAATTAGTATAAAACCAGTCACCACCCGCTTCAAACAGATCTGATATCAGATATGAAACATTAAATTACAAAAATAAAAATACGTTTTCTTGAACAATTTGAGAATGCAATGTCAAACTAAAAAGACAAACAAACAAGAAGAAAATATGGGGAGAAAATCTTAAAAATTAATTATTATGAAAATTTGACTAGTTCAAATTAAGCTATAAAACAACAGTAATATTATATGTGCCTCCATTATCAAACGAAAAATGTAAAGGAAAGGGAAAAAACATGGTTGAATCTTCTTATCACACTCATTTTGTGAAAGGGAAAAAATAATGGCAACGTAAGTTAAAGAATATGTATTTATGTAGAGAAGACGATTTAATAATGCTTGTGGGTTTTTAGTCTAGATCTGAAAATAGATCTGCAATGGTGGTGGTAGTGGTCTGTGGTGTGTGAAAGTTATGCAGAAGAAGGAGACGGTAGTGATCGACAGTGGAGATCTCATTGTAATGGTAGTAAATAGAAGAGGTGGTGGTCGCCTAAGTGTGTAGAAGAGAAAGATGGTGATGGCAATTGATGGTGGCGTGGTGGTAGTTTGTCCGCGACGACGATCTGATTATTGATTTGGTGTTGGGTTGGCAATGGCGTATGGAAGATGAAAATGATAGAGTAGTGTGGATAGGTGAGTGTGTTATTTTCAAGGATTTCAAATATAGTCAATCCAGTAATAAAAATAAAAGAATAGTAAAATTAAAAATAAAAGAAAAACAATAGTATAGAACAAAATTATCATAAAAAATATGTTTGATCGATTTAATCAACTTAAATTATAAGTTAAATTTTAACTAACAAGCACCAAGTCTGGCAGCTCATTCCACTTCAACACCACTAATACAGTTCGCTCTCATTTCTAAGGAGTGAGTGGTATCAAATTAGATTGAATTAAAAAAAAGTACTCAAATTATATCGCCCTACCTTCTTCGATCACCCAATCAAAAAATACTCCGATTTTACGATCAAAAAAAAAATACTCCGATTGTCTAATTTATATGCCTGCCAACAGTTGCCACGTCAATATGTACACACTATGTTTAAAACTACATATTTATTAAAAATTACTCTTAATTAGAGTTGGCAAATGAGTCGAGTCGAGTCAAATAGGAACAAAGTCACACTTAAAATTGAATTGGACCAGTCCAGCTCAAATTTGTACGGGCCAGAAACATACTAGTCGAGCACAGGCCATCGGGCCAACCCGATCTTAATTTTATTTTTTATTTTTAAAAATTTTTTTTTATACAATCTAATACATTGCATCAAATACAATTTTAGATAAACTTATACAATATATATTTTAAGATTTTTAAATAAATTAATTTATAAAATCAAGACTCTCATGTATTAGTTAATCGAGACTCTCTTGTCACGCCAAACATAATTTGGATTGAAATTAGAATTAAACTAAATTTTAATTAAATCTAAATAATTTTATGTTGGAGCTTGGGATTCTTGGACTAGTGTTTAAAAAAAAAGATAATTTAAATTAGAGATTTGGACTTAGGCCGTTTTAAATTAATATTATTTAAATTGTGTATTATGTATTATGGCTATTCACAAAGTGATTGATTAGTTCAAGGAGCCAAAAACAACCAATATATATAACAACACGTAAAGCTTTGTTTTATAATTATTTCTTCTCTTGCATGAGCTTTCTCAGCACAAAGCTTCTCGTTTGTGTGATTTTGTCACACTTGTGTTGACCAAGGACGGTCTTGTAATTTTCGTGGCTTGAGGCAAATTTAATAAATTAGGTATTCAATAGGGCTCTCAAATTATATCAAAACTCACAATGCATTCAAAACCTACAAGGCTTTTACAGAATTAATAGGAAAAAAAAAAAAAAAAGCCAGAAAACATGGGCCAGAGTATAAAGATTGGCCCTTTCGATTTTGGGCCATATTTACACAAATATTTTTTTTTTTGCCAACTTCAGTAATCACAAATAATTTTTTTTTTTTTTTTAATAAAAATTGGTCATTTCGATTTTGGGTCCGAGACATTTGTTTCACTCACTTCGACCCAAAACCGTGCCTGGTGTTGAGGCTAAATTATTTATTTGGCGACATATATATCGAGTATAAGGATTAATGTAAAAATAAAGCAATAAAAAATTGGATTAATTACACTCACAGTCCCAATTCTTTCAACTTTGTAACAATATCATCTCCATTCGACTTTGTTCGCAGGTATCGTCCCCATCATTTCATTAATTTGCACGGAAGGTCCTCAAATAATTTTTTTGACATATTTGCTACTGACTTAAATAAATTAAAATAACAGAAAAAAATACAATGAAAAATTTGCAATTTGGACCATAACATTTTCAAAATTACAAATAAATCATAAACCATTTATTTTATTTTTTTACAGATTTTCACTGTGTCATCAAGTCTCAACCCTTCTAATTATGTTCACCGGAAAGACTTTTGGAGTATTGCCAGATTTTGTTTAGAGGTCCATTAATTGACAAAAAATCAAACTCGTAACCTAAACTTGACCAATTTAACAAAGACAAAATAGTCTATTCACATTCTATTATTTAAAATAATTAAAAAAAAAAGTAAAAAAAAAAAAAAAACCAAACAAATAAAAAACAAAAGGATCATAACCCCATCCCCATCCCCACAAGAACAACTATGAAGAATTTCTTTACCTCGTTTGTTGGTCCAAATTGTCGGGGTTTGGGCCCGCGGCAACCAGGAAGGAGAAGTCCTCCCCAGTTGCACAAAGATCAAAAATCAGGAAGAAACCATCCATAATCTTCGCGCAACTAGAGGGGACTTCTCCTTCCCGGTTGTCGCCGGCCCAAACTGCCAGTTTGGGCCGACGAGTGGGAGAGAGAAATCCCTTCTTGTTATATGGGGGTGGATTGTTAAGAAGATCTTTTTTAGGGATTTCAAATGCAATATTTTTATTTTATTTTCTCTTTAATTTATTTAATTTATGAGTAAAATAATGAAAAAAAATTATTTAGAGATTATCTGTGCGAAATAATGAAAGGATTAGCTTATATATGTAGATAAAATTGAATAAAGATGATATTATTATAAAGTTAAAAGAATGGAGATTATAAGTATAATTAATTTTAAAAAACTTGGAAAATTATAACCATAACAAATATTGTTGGATAAGAAGTCCACCTTTATTTAATTTGGTTTGTTTTGAAACCAATATTTCACGGATTCCGTCGAGGAATTAAATGACTTTTTTACTCTTTTTCTGAAATTAAATAACTTTTTTACTAGATTTTTGTATGGGTCCGACAAAAATATAAATAAATAAATAAATCGTTACTACTGAAAAATACATGGATTATTACTATTCCCTTCGTCCTACAAAAATATACTCATTTTTTTCACATAGATTAATAAATCTCATTTAATGTAATTGAAATTATAATTTTTTCACACAATTTTTCTATTATACCCACATTTTTTCACATAAATTTATTTGGGTTGATAACGATGTAAATTAAATAAAGATATATTAGAAAAAAGAAAATTTAATACACTCTATAAAGTAAGTGACCTATAATTTGTATATTGATTAATACACTTGTTACCACACGATTCTGATATGACTTCTACGTCAGCAAAGACCCATCTAGGCCCAGCAAGGACCCTGTCCAAGGCCCATCAAGAACCCCAGCTGGGTCCTGCTAGGGCCTCGGAAGTTCTGATAAAGTGCCCGAAGGCCCATCGTACGCCTTGTCATTCGGCAGCCAGAAATCTGCGAGGCTCATGGAGGGCCTCGACACTCACGGCCGATTCATAGGGCCTCGCCAGGCTTTGTATCAATTATAACTAGCAGGCAGCATGATATGCCGGAATGACCAGAGAAGTAATTAAGGAAAGATTGCGTTGATTTGGCACACGAATCCTCACAAGAAAACCGAATCATAATTTACTAAAATCATGCAACGTGATAAACTCAAAGAAAGAAGATAATCTCGAAGATTGCATGGGTAATGGATGATCTCTATCACACAAGGAATGGAGATCCGATTGGGTATCAAATTGATTTGTCTCATAAATCAATTAGAACTCTTGCGCTATAAATGCAATGCCTCCGGTTGTTCCAAGGTACGCACTCTTTTATGCTTAGAATCACACTCTAAATTATGTTCAAATCTCTGCTTGCTTGTCTCTCTCACAACTCATTATTTCCACCCCCCGTGTATCATTGATATACCGACTGTTGACTTGATCGTCGGAGTGCCAACGATCGCCGGACCCTTTTTCTCCGGAGATCTTGGTGCTAACGATTGTCATAGTGTGCAAGTAACATACGAGTTAGCAGAGGAGTGACTGGAGATCTGTTGACATGTGGACGTTGCAGGTTCCGACGTCAACAACACTCTATAAAGTAACTGTTTTTAGTGTGAAAATAGTCTCTAATATTTTTTTTTGTATAAAAGTTCATAATTTATGTATTTTGGTGCGTAATTGGTTTTTATTGTGAAAAAATCAAATATACTCTTAACCTTTGTAAAAAATGCAAATGGGTTCGACGTTTTTATTTTTATAAAAACTATAAGGAAACTAATGATTTTTTTAAATTAACAATTTATCGACTAAATTGATAATATACTATATTGTTTTGTATATTTTATTAACTATTATAAAATAACTAAAATTTAAGCTCGTAAGTCGTAATTATTAATATATATGTTAAATAAAAATTATTTTTATTATTAAATAATTATATTATTTAAAATTTATATTTTTATTTTATCGTTACAACATAAAAGGAAAAATAACTTTGTCATAAATTTGATGCTCAAATATTTTTATTTAATTGAACTATTCGTTTATTAACTACAAATATTAGAGCTCCAATTATATTCTTCAAAAACAAAAATACGCATAATTTGTAAATTAATTTTTATCAGTATTTTTATGCTAAAAAAAATATAATAAAATTGTATCAATGTCATAAAATTATGTATGCCATTTTATTATTTATTTAACTTAATTTTTATTTAAAATTTTCATATCACACAGCAATTATATATACTTAAAGCGCAATAATTTTCTATTTTTTTTATAAAAAATTTAATTGAGACAACTATATTGATATATTTAGTATGTAAATTAAATATTATTTAATAAATATATCGGACTCATTTGCACATTTGCAAAGATTAAAAATCTAATTACAATTTTTTCTAATTAAAATTAAAGACATATTTGTCTTTTTTCATCAAAAAAATACTAATTGTACAATAAAATACATATGTTAGGGTTTTTGTGTTAAAAAACAAACGTTATGGACTATTTCTACAATGAGAGCAAAGATGAAGTGATTTAAAAAAAGCTAACCATAATTAACTTTAAACAGTGATTTAAATTGATAGTGAAATCAATTATTTGCACGTGTAATTAAAAATTGAGTGGGTGAATGGTGTGCGAGTGAATGACCTATGTATGTGTGTGAGCTACTTGCTAGAAATTAGACATGTAGTACTAACAACATCTCCAATGCTAGACATCTTTCAAAAAGTCTATGTGATAAGAGAGGAAAAAAAAATGAGGAAAAAGATTGTATAATTAGGAAAGATAAAGAAAAATAGATGAGAGAGATAGACACAATGTGACAGCATTTATTATAGAAGGTGTCTAACAAGTCTCTAGAAGTGGACATTCTTTTGAACAATTTTTTACAATAAATAATGTCACAATAGTTTTGTCCCCTCCAACTCATTCGCCACATTATCTAGACATTCAAAATAAAAGTCGCCATTGGAGATGCTCTAACTACTCAACTACGAAGTTGAATAGTTTTAAATACAGTTATTAAACTCGGTTCGATCATTAATTCAAGTATCCAACCAATATAATTGATCATTTGATCGTCAAGTCATTAGTTTAGCTCACGGGATATTGTTGTTTCAATTTATTCTTCTTTTTTTTTAAAAAAACTAAAACTAAAAAAAAAAAAAAAACATAAATATAACCATAAGTTCAAAAGTTAAAATTGATTCTAAATTAAAAATAATAATTTCGTAATTGAAAATTAAAAATTCTCAAAGTTTCTCTCTTTTTTAAATTTAGTTTTTCATATTTTCTCAATATTTGTATTGTCATGTCTATAATTTTATATTAGTACTCTTCTCTCATTTATTTTTCTCTAAAAAAATTGTATATTGTGTTTTTTCTAAGACAAATGAATGTTTAAAACACTTCAAAAAATTTATAATCTCAAATAGAGTACAGTATGTACAATTACATGGTTTTATACCAAGCAGCCGCCGCCTAGTATAAAGTACAGACACACCAAATTAATTTTTAAAGTAAATGCAAATAATCAATAAATACTTAAAAAATAATTTCAACACTTTCAATTATAAGCTTAGTCATATTACATATCACTATAATCCTAATCCACCTGCACGCCTTAAGAATTCTCGAGCGTGCATTATATATTTCGAAACGTGTCATAGCCATTTTCCTCGTGTATCGTCTGAGAGCATGATCAAAATTAGAACATGGGTCGAACATTATCACCTAGCGCATCTCATTTTGATTCGTGAACACTGAACATCATCCATCTCCTTGTGGCAACGATGAAATATTTCAGATCCACAACAACCTAAAAAGAGAATATTACACACGTGAACATCCATAGTTCAATAAGTGAAGACATACATGTGTCTTTGTATACATCTATATAAAAATAGGGTTAATAACACTAATGGTCTCTATTATTTCAACTTTGTAATAATATCATTTTCATTCAATTTTTTTAGCAGATATCATCTCCGTCCTTCCATTTATTTGTACAGATGGTCCCCAAATGACATTTTTTAAAATTTTGCTCCAAACTTAAATAAATTAAAATGATAGAAAAAAGAAAGAACAATAAAAATTGCAATTGGAATCATAACCTTTTTAAAAGTACAAATAAATCATAAACTTTTTTATTTTTTAACAAATTTTCACTTAAAATAATAAAAAATGTGCCATCAAGTCCTAAAACTGTTGACTTATGGTTAACTTTAACCTTAATATTTTGATCATAACAAACAAATTAGTCTTGTTTACTAACGATCTATTTTCAAGTAATATTCAAAGCGTTCAAATCAATCATCGTCAAGATCAATACTATATTACAAATCGGACTCTTAAACAAGTCAAGATCAAAGCCAATCATACAATACAAGTGTTCAAGAGTTCAAGATTCAAAATTCAAAATCAAATATTAGATTTCTAAATGAAATGTAAATGTACTATTTCTTTGATCTTTAGCATTAAACAGATGAAAGCTCAAAAGCAATTTTATGCCCAAAAACTATGTTGATATCACTTGCATAAATTTTTTTTTTATCAAAGTCAAAAATTAATTTTTTAAAACTTTTCAGAAAAATTAATTCGGTCATTCGTTTGGAGAACCAGTTGACCGATTAGACTTAAAAGTTGACCGTTTGAACGTCTTTTTTCCAAAAAGTTATCGTTGTGATTTTTACTGTTCCAACGACTATTTTTGGTCATCCGAAATGTAGTAAATCGACCGTTTGATCATCCGAATGGACAAAAAGTTCTAAAAATTGATCTATATAAATTGTCCTTCATTTATTATCACTTAAAATACTTGCAAGTGCATAAAAAGAGAAAATGATCTTGAGAAAAATCATTCAAACTTTATTGCACTTACATCTTCAAAATTATTCATTGAAAAAAAATTTGATTGATCAAATCAAATTTTTGAATCATCATCATCATCAAAGTTTCTTTTTAACACTTGAACTTTTCATTTATTGATATTTATTGAAGTGTTAGTCTCTCTTAGTACTTAACTTGTATCTATCATTCATTAAGAGAGAAATTCTATCTCAAATATACTTCTTCATATCTTTGGGTCATATTGAGTTTCCTTAAAGCTCAATATTGTATAAGGATTGTTGCTCATTGTTTGTAAGTTACCAGAAGCGTTCTTATAGTTTTAATTGCACCATAAGTTAATCAAGATAGTAGAAATGCCGTGCTCGTGACGGAGAGCTTGATAATGGGAGACATAGATAATTGGTTGGATTGAACCTCCATAAAAATATCGTTTTCACTCTCTCTACCATTTTATTTACTTATGTCGTGCTTATATTTTTATTTGTTTAATTTACATCTCTTAAGTTTCTTATTTTGAGATTGTTTATGAAAAAGTTTGTAAAAACCAATTCAGCCTATCTTGGTTATTTGTTCTTGGGTTATCAAAAACTTCTAATTATGTTCACAGGCATTTACAGATTTCGTCCATTAGTTCGTTAATTGACAAAAAAATTATACCCGTGATCCAAATTTAACAAGGACAAAATAGTTTATTATATTGTATTATTCAAATTAATTATAAAAAAACCAAAAATGATTATCTTCCCCTTTCCACCCCTTCCCTCATCCTTATTAATATCATTCATAGTCGTTATCGCAGGCTCCTCTACTAGAATTTGCATATTAGACCGTAATACATTGACAACCGGAGCATCTTCCATTACAGAAACCATAGATGACATCATTGGATCATCAAAGTTGATTCTCCTAGTCCTAGCATCGAGTGAAAACCTCGAGTCGATATCACAAGACCTTCTCCCAAACCCGTAATCAGCAATCTCAAATAGAGTTTCTCTGTAACGACTAGAAATCGGTTTCTCCACTGGCAATGTACCCGAGTTCTCGCCATCATTCTGCTTCTTCGTCTTCTGTTTGCGCCTCAACCCCACCCCACAAAATTAACAACCAGAAAAAATGGCTTTCGGAGAATGACGCCGGACTCCGACAATACAAGCGTATTTCACGCCAAGAAAGTGCAAAATGCTCGCTGGGGAACTGGAATATCAACAACCGGTGTCTGCCACTTTGCAAGCTAACCTTGGTATTAATAAGGATGGGTGTTGGGGAAAATAATCCTTTCTTATTTTTTTTTAATTAATTTGAATAATAGAATATAATAAACTATTTTGTCATTGTTAAATTGGTCAAATTTGGATCACGAGTATAATTTTTTTGTCAATTAACGAAGCACTTGACGAAATCTGTAGAGACTCCAAATGTTCATGAGTATAATTAGAAGTTTTGAGACTTGATGACACATTTTTTATTATTTTAAGTGAAAATTTATAAAAAAAAAATAAAAAGATTTAAGATTTATTTGTACTTTTAAAAATGTTAGAATTCCAATTGTAAATTTTTCATTATTTTTTGTTTTTTTCTATCATTTTAATTTATTTAAGTCAGAGGTAAAATTGTCAAAAAAATCATTTGAGGACCATCTGTACAAATAAATGGAAGGAAGAGGATGATATTTGCTAAAAAAAATTGAATGGAAATGATATTGTTACAAACTTGGAAGAATGAGAACTATTAGTGTAATTAACCATATAAAAATATTACACATGTTAATTTTTTATAAAAAAGTTATTTTACCAAATAAGTAGCGGGATCCTATACATTTTCAAAAAGTGCAAATGACTTGACACCGTCATCATAAACTTTTGAAAAAAAAAAGGGAAATTGGCCGAAAACATCCTTAACGTATAGACTCGGTGCCCAAATCATCCATACCTTTCAAATTTTGGTAATTACATCCCTCACATATCCATGTAGTGCCCAAATCATCATTTTGAATGAAATCCATCCAAAATTCTGTTAAACATTTGGGATTTTGGCGCAAATGGTCAATTACTTTTGTTCTTAGTGTGGAATTGGTTCCTAACGTTTATACTTTAGCAAACAAGTCCCTAACCTATGTGTTTTAGTGCGAAATTGGTCCTTATAAGATGAAAAAGACAAATATACTCTTAGTTTTAATTAAAAGAAATTGTATGTAGATTCTTAATCATTAAAAAATGTGCAAATAAGTCCAATACTTTTATTTTTTATAAAAAAATTAAAGAAAACTAATGAATTTTTTTTTTTAAAATTAACACTTTAGTAATAAAATGTCAAATAAAATTATTATCTTTATTATGAAGTAATAAAGAGAAATTATTGTGAGAAATTATTTTTCTCCCTCTTTACTTATAAATTTTTTTCTCCCTCTTTACTTTTAAAATTAAGGGCTTGTTCGGTAGAGTTTTTTTGGGGAAAAAATGAGTTTTTTTGGTTACATTTTGACTTTTCAAATATTTTTATAGTGTAAAAAGGGTTGAAAAGTCAAAAATTGTAGACCAAAAAATAGATTTTTTTGGAAAAAATCTCTACCGAACATGACTTAAGTTAAATAAATAATAAAATGACGTATATAATTTTATGACATTGAACTAATCTTATTACATTTTTATTTAACATAAAAATACTAATAAAAATTAATTTACATATTATGTGTTTTATTTTTGAATAAAAATAAAATGTTAAATTAAAATATAAAGAATATAGTTGGATTTCTAATATTTGTAGTTAATAAACATATAACTCAAGTAAATAAAAATATTTGAACATCAAGTTTGTGACAAAGTTATTTTTTTTATATAACAATAAAATAAAAGTTTTAATTTTAAATAATATATTTGTTACCGCACGATTACGATATGGCCGCCACGTCAGCCAAAGCCCCATCTAAGCCTAGTAAGGGCCCAGTTCACATTCTGTCAAGAACTCTATTTGGGACCTGCTGGGGGTCCATAACGCGCTTGGGCCTTCGGCGGCTAGGAATCCGCAAGCTACATAAAGGGCTTTGGCGCCCTAATGCGAACCATAAGGCCTCGTCAGGCCTCGCGTCATTCACAACCAGCAAGCGACTCGATATGCCAAGGCAGCCAGAGGAATAATTAAAGGAAGATCGCGTTGATTTGGCGCAAGGATTCTCATAAGGAAACCGGATCGCAATCTCCCAAAATTATGCAACGTGATAAGCTCAAAGAAGAAAAATAATCTCGGATATCTTTATCACATAAGGAAGGAGGATCCGATTGAGTATCAAATTGATTTGTCTCCTAAATCAATTAGATCTCGCGCGCTATAAAAACAACGCCTCCGATTGTTCCACGGTACGCACTTTTTACGCTTACGAATCTCACCCTAAACTCTGCTCAAATCTCTGCCTGCTTGTCTCTCCCACACCCCTCTTTTGTTCCCGCCCCCGCGTATCCTTCATATACCGGCTGTTGACTTGATCGTCGGAGTGCCAACGATCGCCGGACCCTTTTTCTTCGGAGATCTTGGTGCCTAACGGTCGTCCTAGTGTGCAGGTAACATACGAGCTGGCAGAGGAGTGACTGGAGATCTGTTGGCACGTGGACTAGTGCAGGTTCAGACGTCAACAATATTTATTACTTAATAATAAAAATAATAAATTTATTTGACATGTTTATTACTAAAGTGTTAATTCAAAAAAAAAAAAAATACTCATTAATTTTTTTAATTTTTTTTATAAAAAATAAAAGTATTGGATTTATTTGCATATTTTTTAATGATTAGGAATCCACATACAATTTCTTTTAATTAAAATTAAGGGTATATTTGTATTTTTCATCTCATAAGGACCAATTTCGTACTAAAACACATAGGTTATGGACTTGTTTGCCAAAACATAAACGTTGGGAATCAATTCCACACTAATAACAAATGTTAGGGACCATTTGCGCCAAAATTTCAAAGGTTTAACAAAATTTTGGATGGATTTCATCCAAAAGGATGAATTGGGCACTACATGGATAGGTGATGGATGTAATTATCAAAATTTGAAAGTTAGAAATAATTTGGACACTAGATCTATACGTTAAAGACGTTTTCGACCAATTTTCCAAAAAAAAATATGCCAGTATGCCACACAGGGACTTTTGGATGAAATTGTTTGAAAATCCATTATTTGGCACGTGAATTTAACTTATCCACTTTTTAAAAAGACAAATTTGTCAAATCATTTTCCCACTTAAAACAACTAAAATAATATTAAAAAATAAGAAAAATTTACACCACACCAGCACCCCATCCCTGCCAACCGCCTCCCTTCCGCCATCACCACCATCTTCTCTAGCCCAAACCCAAACTCTTCCATATTTCAATGAGAAAAATTTCGATAGAACGATCATAAAGTACACCTATCCACTTAAATGATGACATGTCATTTGTGTTCTATTTTATTAGAGTAATGATATTTGCAATCGCTCACTGTTGTTAGTCATCATATGTGGCATTATTCAATTGAATGAATTATTCATAAATAATGGCTATAAATGCATTACTTAATTAGAGTAAATAATTCATCCAATTGAGTAATATCACGTATAATGACTACCGATAGTAAACGACTGCAAATAACATTATTTATTTTATTATTACTCTATTTCTCCTTTTTAATTTTTTTCGACCACCCACTATGTTTCAAATTAATTTTTACTCTATTTCTCTTTTAATTTTTAATCATTATCTCTCCTATTTTTTATATCAATTGAACAGTTCTCTTTTTTAGCATTGAAAGATCAGTGAAATGCTCTATTCTTAAATGCTCAGAAAAATCCAAGAGACCCAAGAAGTGAAGGTAAAAATTCCCATTGAAAATTTCAACTCCTCCAATTTCATCAAATAACTAGAATACAAATGAGACGTATCATCATTTAAGTAAGTGATCGTAGCATATAGACGTATAAGATCGTCTTACCGAAAGTTTTCTCAATTATCAAAAAGATTTTGGTTCTATTCCTAGTTCAGAAAATGAAAAGAACATATTATTTACCAAACCTAGTATTAAACACTGGGAAATTTTTTTGTGATCAGCAATTCTCAAGCTTAGTTTATTTTCAATATATGCACATATAGAACTGAAAAACAGTAAGAGAGAACAAATTATGTCTCGAACACATTACACGAGAATGATGTCCACATAGTAGCAACAAATTACAAGTATGCATCAATTTATACTTTCATAGTCGACGACTTGACATTTAAAATCTATGAAACCCAAAAATATACGAGTAAGATCTCTCACTTATTGATACAAAAAGCTTTTAAAGTTGTGTTTGGCAGCAATTACATGCAAATATGTTCATATAATTAGTTTGTATTGAAAACTCTAAGCAACACACGTGGACAAGGCATTTTACCTGCGTAAAGAAAATGTATTTATGCAGTATGCACCAATTATACATAATTATTTAAGGTTTAACAGGTTATAATCAAGGAAAGCAAAACAAAACATTAACCAGGACAAAAATGATCACCTATAGTCTCAAAAGGGAAAATGGTTCAAGATACAACAATGTAGTATAACAATTAACAACACTATTGTCCTTGTGACATCAAAAAGCAACACAACAGAGTCTGGAAGCGAACTCATAAGTTTAATATTACTCCACTGAAAATATAAAAATCGTAAAAATAAAATTATACTGCACCCAGAGGTAATAAATTCAAAAAGGTTTAGGCCTTCATTGACTCACAGCCTGTCCTCGAACTCGGAGAGTGGCGTCATCTGCTCCTTCAAACCCTTCCTCTTTCGGATATCGGTTACAAGTAGAGCAGCCTGCGATCCTGCTTCCAATGGATCAGAAGACATCATGTCCCAATGATCAAACACACACTGGGGAAAGGCTTGTCCAGAAGTTGCGGCTCTCAAGGTACTTGAGAAACCAAATGATTCAACAACAGGTAAGTATGCCTTGATATTATAAAGTGGAGTACCCGGCCTCTGCAATTCCTCAAACACGTGTCCACGTTTCTGGTTCAGCACACTGTAGATACCACCAAGAGCTTGTTCTGGTGCTTGAATCTCCACCAAGTACACGGGTTCCAGAAGACGCGGCTTGGCAGTCAGATGGGAGGCATAAATAACCCTCCTAGCAGTTGGAATGACCTGACCGCCACCTCTGTGAATAGCATCAGCATGAAGAACGACATCACAAACTTCGAAGCAAATGCCCCTCATGTTTTCTTCAGCCAAGGGGCCTTCCTTCGAAGCCCACTGAAAGCCAGCAACAACTGAATCTTTAATTTCATTCAGGTACTGGACTCCCTTACACATATCAACCACCATGTTTGGACCGGTTGTCTCGGGACCGAAGCACCAAATTTTCTTTGCAAGCTCCTTATCCCAACCAAACTCCTCAGACAAGATCTTAGAACGAACCTTAGGATCATCTCTTGGACCAATGCGCCCATCGTCAATAGCCTCGGCAAGTCCCTCTTCCAAGGGCCTGGCTTCCATGTACAGACGGTTGTGCTTATTAGGTGATTTGCTCATAACAGTGCGAATGGACCTCTCGAGAACAGTCTCACGGAAGGACACAACTGGATCAGATTTTATAATTTCAGCACCACCCATGAAATCATCTTGCAAGTCCTTCAAACATATCTCCAGGTGGAGTTCTCCAGCACCAGCAATAATATGCTCACCAGACTCCTCAATGGAACAGACAACCATAGGGTCTGACTTGGCCAAACGCTTCAAACCTTCAACAAGCTTCGGAAGGTCGGATGCAACTTTGCACTGGACTGCAACACGCACAACAGGTGACACGGAGAACTTCATTGCTCTAATTGGATGAGCATCAACTTCTTTTTCGTTGGTCAGGGTTGCATTTTTGGTGATGTACTGATCTAGACCAACCAAAGCAACGGTGTTCCCACATGGTACATCCTCAACAGTTTCCTGCCTCTTACCCATCCAAATAACAGTTCTCTGAACACTCTTGACGTACAAGTCCTTTTTCTCTCCGGGGACATAGTTAGGACCCATGATTCTGACCTTCAAACCAGTTGAGACCCTGCCGGAGAACACACGACCGAACGCAAAGAACCTACCCTTGTCTGACGCTGGAATCATCTTCGACACATAAAGCATAAGGGGGCCATCAGGATCACAGTTCCTAATAGCATTAGCATAAGCATCATCCATAGGTCCCTCGTACAAGTTCTCAACACGGTACTTTTGTGCAGTAGAAGGTGATGGAAGGTGGAAGATCATCATCTCCAAGAGGGCAGTACTAGCTGGAAGCCAGGTCTGCATCACACGCTTCATTAGTGCCTTCCCCATTAAATCCTTCTCGTCAGACTTCATAACAACACCGAGCTTCTGTAACATTGGCCAGAGCTTATCTTTCTGATCATTCATGCAAGTGTTGATAATTTGCTTGATGGGTTCGTAACAGAATTGAACAAATCCACGTTTACATGTAGGTGAACCGGTGTTCTTGGTAGTCCACTTCTTAGTGGCTGGATCAAAGAAATTCTCTCCCCAGAGCCTTTCCATCATCTTGGACTCATCCACACCAAACTTGGAGGCATACATCTTCGCAAAGTTCGTAAGGGTGAAAGCCCATCCGTGCAACCCAGCGGAAAAGGCAACAGTACCTTTCTCTGGGTAAACCTGAACATCACCCAAGAGAGGATCTTCGTAAGTAGCCATAATCACATTTGCATTTTCAATGACCCGCTGGAATGTTTGGTAAGCCTCCTCTCCGTCAACCTGGAGCTCGAGGAAACACCTGTCCATCTTGTTAACTGTCAAGACAGGTCGAATCCTTTCTCCAAGGGCCTGTCGGAGGACTGTTTCTGTTTGGACACACACGCCTTCAACACAGTCAACCACAACAAGAGCCCCATCAGTGATGCGAAGTGCGGCTGTCACTTCCGATGAGAAGTCGACGTGTCCAGGAGAATCAATAAGATTGATGAGGTACTCGTTGCCCATTCGCTCTCCCTTGAAGCTCTTCAAAGACGCGTCAGACATCTCATAATACAGAGAGATACCAGTGGACTTGATGGTGATACCACGCTCAGCCTCATCAGCACGGGTATCTGTCATTCTAACATCACCAGCAACTTCTTGGGCGATAATACCAGCAGCAGCGACAAGAGAATCGGTAAGTGTGGACTTCCCTGTTACAATGAAATGAAAACTAGAGTCAGTATGGCAGACATTGTAAACAAACCTGCATTATACTGTAAGCAAAGACGAACCACCCAGTAATACAGTATATAAATATAATATTGAGGTGAAAATAAATGTAAGAAGCTTCCACACCGTGATCAACGTGGGCAATAACCGACATATTGCGAATGTTATGCTTGTAGTCCATAATCCTGCGGAGCTCGTCAGCTGTGAACTTCACCTGCAAACATCCAAGGAACATTTATTCATTAGAAACCCGAATTACCTGGTGCAAATGCAAAGGCTATCTTAAAAATGAAAATCAACCTTTCATGCTTACCATTTTGACTGGTTTCTAAATTTTGCAACTAAAAAAAATTGTAGTTCTTCAAAATACCTGCCATCCAGAGAAAGAAAACATCAGCGTAAGAAGTGTTCTCTTTATAATGACAATTGACATCATCAGATTTTCACGCTTACACAAAAAATTATCAACTCCCAGTTTCCCCGAAACTACACTTTTCCTGATTTCCTCCACTGTACCTCCCGAATTAAATGTTAAGATGAAAAGAAGCCGTAGCAACATTCAAAGATTTCAAGTCAACATTTTACTTGAGCTATCAAAGACAAAATTTTACTTGAGCTATCAAAGACAACATTTTACTTGAGCTATCAAAGACAACATTTTACTTGAGCTATCAAAGACATCAACATAAACTAGTTAAAGAAATTAAAGCAATTTTAGCATAATCAACATTCCCATAGCATAGTTCAATTGAGCAAGAACACACAGAATGTATAAAACGTAATTAACTTCCATAAATCCAAAAGGAGCACTTCAGCTTCTGATCGAGCTCTCCAAAACAAGGTCTTCTACTTAAACGTGAAGTAACAAATAAGAATTCGAGTCAAGTATGAGCGATATAAACCAATAAAAATTAGATCAGGCGCAAAATATCGAGTTCTAATCCTCCGTGTTTTACTATTAAATATATCCATAAGCAAATCTAGTGTTTCAAATCTATGAATTACCAGCTACTCTGCAATGCAGCAACATAACAAATCTTAAAGATTTTAGCAGCATACCAACAATAATTCATAAGAACACCTAAGAAATCATATCAATAAAAAACGCAATCACGTAAAATAGATGCATAAATTTAAAGAGAGAACAGAGAGAAAATCGTACAGATTTTAGAGAGAGATAGAGGGGCGGAGGCGGCGGCTCTCAGTAATCTTATGGTATGGAATGAGAGCACCGAGACGGAGATATAGAGTTAGTGACGTATGTTAACTATCCTCAAAACCCTAATATAAGCATAGGCCATAGGGTATAACTAATGCACTGTGTTCACATCTGCGGTTAGTTTTCGTACAGTTCTCAAGTACGCAGTTATTTTCGCCAGAAATAAATGAAATTCAGTCGGGCCGCATATGAAGATATTGCATTATAAGCTTGTGCTTCACATAAATCATTACAGTTTGGGCTGAGCCCAATAAACTGTTATTGTTTTATGGAAAACTAAAGTGATAATTTCAACCTATATTACAAAATATAAAATAATTTAAAAAATACTATTTAACTTTTTTTATTCTAAAAATACTGATTTTTATTTTTATAACACTTATTGTTACATTGTTATGTTTGTTAATAACAAATGTAACACATTTATTATAACTAAAATAACAAATATAATAAGAAGTGTTACAAAAAAAAAAAAAAAAAACAGATTATGATTAGAATAAAAAAAACATGATAGTATTTTAAGAAATAGTTTATTTATTGTGATTATTTTTGAAAAAACCCCAAAACTAAATAATAATGAGTTATAGGGCTCAACACGATTATTTTTAAGCAGAATCTTTTCTCCTCCACTTAGTTGGAAAAATTATTTTTATTTTCTCAACTGGACACTTGTGTAATAGGGATTGGTGGAGTGTTTGACTTTAATGTCAAACACTTTTTGCTCCACTAAATGGTAGTGTCCAATGGAACAAATAATTCTCCCCACTAAGTGGATGAGATCAAATTCGTATTTTTAAGTACGATTAAAAATGATTTTAACGTCACTTTCTATATTGCTAATAAGAAGATGAACATTACCATTCTACAATACAAACACCAGGGGCGGATGGGTCACATGGCGAGACCCCGCGTCTGCCTGTGCTGGAATTTTGCAAAAAAATGGTGCAAAGGAAGCCGAGTCTGTGACACACGTCTGAAAGTGAGGAACTACTGCGATTCTGGCGGAATTAAGTGAGAAACCTGTGAGTCTGTGACACGCGCCTGAAAGTGAAAGCAGAACCCAACCTTGGGCTGAACGGCAGAAGCTGAAGAAAGGTTTTGGAAGCTGTGCGTAGATTGTAGAAAGGTTGAAGAAAGGTTGAAGAACCCAACCCGAAGCTGAAGAAAGCAGAACCCAACCTGAAGATGAAGAAAGTATAAAAGTTTTAATCTTTGACTTTTTGAATCTTGTGCATAGTGCTTGATTGTTTAATGTTTTGTAATTTGTTTATAACTTATTATGGTTAATTGGTTATATGCTTATATTTTATTAGTTCATTAAGTTAAATGGTTAATTAATATTGTAGTTAATAGTATATGGTTAATTAATATTAGTTAGTTATTAGTTATTAGTTTCTATTCTATTATTATTTGACTTATTGACTTATATTGATTATTGTTTATAAATTTATAATTTTTATGTAAAATTTATAAGTTGCATAAGTTGTGTTGCCTAAATTTTTTTTCTTCTGTTGAGTGTTTTTTCATGCTTGCTGCCTGTTGGGACTTGGGAATCTGTATCTGGCATGGGAATGGGATTGAATAATTTGAGTGATGAATAATTTTATGTTGTGTTTGTGTTAAATGTTTTAGTTGGGATTGAATAATTTGAGTTGGGACTTGGGATTGAATAATTTGATTGGGGAATAATTTTCGTAATTTGATTACTTGAAGTCTTGAACCGTTGAGTAACTAATTTACAATTTACAGACAAGACATTAGACATGAAAAGGTTTTTTCAACCTCAAAGAAAGCCTGAAGCTAGAGAATGAGGCGATCTTGAAACGGTTTCAGACTATGCGACCTCGGAGAATGTAGTTATCTAGTCTCACAAATTGAAATTGGAGTTGTACTCCACACTTTTTAGCATTATTACGGCTTGTATCGAATTATATGTTACTATTATATGATTTTCTTGTTCCTTGATAAGTTACATATTTATTAAAAATATTTTCACATTATTTTTTCACAAGTATCGGCCGTTGACTGGTCATGGTCACAGACCATCTTGTGGCTGCATTTTCAAAATTGGTGAAATTCAGAATTAATTCTTTTTATTTCAATTTTTTTGATTATTAGAACAATCAAAATTGGCTGTGAGTGAATTATTCACAGAGCAATAAACAGGGCATGATGTCAAGAGCGTGTGGTCGAGTTGGCAAAAAGGCATGGCCTGGGAAACCAGGTTAGTTTCGACGAGGGTTGAACCCACGTTTGAGACATCCGCCTTCTCTTTGGGAAAGATTTAGCTGGTTGGTGTGGTTGCGGGTCTTGTGCCAGCCTCCAGGTTTACCTAGTGCGCACTGGTGGTCGGGCCTCCGCTCTAAGAGTGGTCGGGGCTCCGTCAATAACGGCTGCGGGTTCCTGGGTCATCAAAAAAAAAAAAAAAAAAAAAAAACAAACAAACAAACAGGGCATGATATTCTAGAATCAAAACAAGAACTTGGGCTACAGGCATATGAACTCGAAAGTTTTTTTTTTTTTTTTAATTTCAAAAGTTATTTCAGAATAAAATAAAGAAGAGTACAAAATGAAATGGGAAAATCAGAATAACTTGCCATCCAAGTACATGAAAATAATTAATATTACATGAATTGTTGCTTAGCACAGAATTCTTCGCCACGCATGTTATCATCTTACCTATATAAAAAGTGTAAATATTAAGTTTATTATTTATAATGGTTAACTAAAAAGGAAATTGGCGCACATGGTTTCTTACCTTTGTCCTCAGTACAGAAATCATCCATAACATTTGTTTTTTACACAAAAGACCTCTAACATATGTGTTTTGGTACGCAATTAGTCATTATTTGATGAAAAAGACAAATATACCCTTAGTTTTAATTAGAGAAAATGGTAATTGGATTTCTAATCTTTGCAAAATGTGCAAATTGGTTCGATAATTTTATTTTTTATAAAAAATAAAAACTAACGAGTTTCTTTTTTTTAATTGACACTTTATTGATATTGTGCTAAATTGTTTTGTATATTTTACAAACAATTATAAAATAGCTAAAATTTAAGCTCATAATTATTAATAAATGTTAAATAAAATTATTTTATTATTATTAAGTAATTTTATTATTTAAATTTAAAATTTTTATTTTATTGTTACAACTTAAAAATAATAATTTTGTCACAAACTTGATATTCAAATATTTTTATTAATTGAGCTATTCGTTTATTAACTACAAATATTAGTCTATTAGAGCTCTAATTGTATTCTTCACATTTTAACTTAATTTTTAGAAAAAATGGCGCAAACGGTCCCTAAATAAATAACAAAATGGCGTATATAA
Organism: Forsythia viridissima; assembly: GCA_030279155.1. Lineage (NCBI taxonomy): Eukaryota > Viridiplantae > Streptophyta > Magnoliopsida > Lamiales > Oleaceae > Forsythia > Forsythia viridissima. The sequence goes on from CM059033.1 coordinate 4,358,228, forward strand.
TTTTATTGTTATTTTCCTTTTGAATATTATTGCAACTCTAGAGTATTATTTTTGAAAATGATATGTTTGTACATTAGCAACGCAGACTCTATTTTAGTGCTTTGGAAATTTGTATTTAAGATGCTACTTTTTATACACGGGTAGTTATGGAACAATTTTAATTGTAATTAATACGTTTATTAACTTGTTTACTTTATTACACATTTGTGGCCTACAATGTTTAACTTGTATCAAATATATACAATTTCCACTTAATTAAGGGAAAGTTTAACAAATACTCACCAAACTTTGAACTTGTTAATACTTACTTACTGAACTTTAAAGTGTCACTCACAGCTCACTGAACTTTTAATTTTGTTTACCATCCATCATCCTTTAATAATCCGTTAGAATAAGTTAATGGAAATTGCCAACGTGGATAATAGATAACACGTGGCACCAATCAAACTGTGTTATTTGTCCAACTCAGCACTGAGGTAAAAAATGCGTGCCATGTCAACAAATGGAGGACCAATCTTCATCATCTTCAACTATGGAGGACCGGAGCTGCAATTTTCCAAAACTCTCCCTTACCTTCTCCGGTCACTCTCCATCTCCGGACTACAACTCTTGAGCAATAATAACCCGTTGCAGGATGGCAGGAGTTTAAGGCTAGTAAACGGGAAATCATACGGGAGGAATTGTTTATCGCGCGGGTTAAAGTAAAGGAACCGAGAAGGAGTGGCGCGGAGTAGGAGATACCGGGGGGGATGGTGGCGGTGGAGTTGGAGGCGGAGAGTGTGGAGTTGAGAGAAATAAGGGGTGGAGATTAAAACATGCCAGTGCTTGCTTACCGATTTGAATTTGATTAGGGATTTTACGGGGAGACGGAGGAGGATTTCCGTCAATAAGTGGTCGCTGCCAGCGATTAAAGTTGCGGAGCTTGAGGAGGAGGGCATTTTACGATCGATTTTGCGCTGCTTTTAGGGTTTATGGAAAACTGAGGTAAAACTGAGGTAAAAAAATGCGTGCTATGTCAATGGATGGTTCCGTCCGGTCACTCTCCATCTCCGGCGAAGGCAGCGAAGGTAAGGGAGAGTTTTGGAAAATTGCAGCTCCGGTCCTCCATAGTTGAAGATGATGAAGATTGGTCCTCCATTTGTTGACATGGCACACATTTTTTACCTCAGTGCTGAGTTGGACAAATAACACAGTTTGATTGGTGCCACGTGTTATCTATTATCCACGTTGGCAATTTCCGTTAACTTATTCTAACGGATTATTAAAAGATGATGGATGGTAAACAAAATTAAAAGTTCAGTGAGCTGTGAGTGACACTTTAAAGTTTAGTGAGTAAGTATTAACAAGTTCAAAATTTGGTGAGTATTTGTTAAATTTTTCCCTTAATTAACAACTGCAACATGATTTATTTACTTTTAAAAATTATATTGTTTTAAGAGTTTAAATTCGAACATGAAAACGATTTGATCAATTAAGTTATTGATTATCTCCACAGCTTAATCTAAAACAACAAAGACGATTTTTATGAACTTTTTATTCTGCCACTAAACCCTTTGATGATTGAATTGGTACATTTATCGAAGAAACTTAATTTGTCGTTCTTGAAAATCAAAATATTTGATGGTGTAAGATCAACTCAACCCCCTCTTTATCTTTTATTTAAGTTATTTGAAAAAAAAAAACATTGAAATTAATGTATAGATGTTGTTGTAGATACTTATACTCAGAGTTTTATTCTAGAGCAAATATGAAATTTCTTAATACAAAAGCATTCAACTTTCTTTACGTGATTAGAATATTATAAAGGAATGAACTTAGTATTCGTGGAGGAATACAAATTTTGGAAAAATAGTACTTAAGAACGGTAATTTTTATGAAATAAATTGAATTTAATTTTATCATAGGTTTGAATCATCTATTGTAATAAATTTTAATAAACTAAATTTTAAATTATAAACATGCTTATATTTAGGTTTAATCGCCTAATTTTTTAATATTTAATTTTTTTTCCACTTAAATTACCAATATCAAGTTAATTCGTAAAATAAAAATATAATAAACACTATTATGTTCTTAATTAACGAGATTTCTCGTGCATACATGCTCACACTAGTAATGTCAAATATATCTATCACTCAGCAATACAAAAAATAATGTAAAAGCTCGTCAAAAATTTACTACTCAAATATATACGATTCTAGCAATGACCTAAATTTATAAAAACTTCCAATTTCTGGCAAATAAAGTTCCGGGGAAAAATTAGTGATTTCGACTATATGTGTTTCAGTCGAGAAAGATACATTCTGTGGCTCCAAGTATTACGATTTCAGTCTAAAAATATATTTAACGACCAAACCGAAGGATACATCCTGAGGTTCTGTATCTACGGGGACTTCAATATTTATAGGCATAATGAAAGAAATGAACAAATAACAAACTTAACGTTAATCTTATCATACCATATGCAGCAACCTTCAATCTAAGCAATCGTCCTTTCTTCTATTCCAGACAAAACACAACAAAAATTTGAGAAGGGCTGAGGCTTACAAACTCTCATAAGACACAACACAAGCCATTTAGGCTCGTAGTCGTCTGTCAAGACGGCAATACATGCTATTTTACCTTCTTGAGTAAGCTAGATGTTCGGTATTCAGCATCATCCTTGATGAAACTCCACCAGACGTACGTCAGAGGAATAGTGGTAGCATGCCAAAGAGCATGGGCATCAACCAATCCTTCGTACGGAGGGAAGTCATAGATCTCTAGCAGCATCGCGAGACCGCCTCCTACAACCACAACCCACAGCTTCCAGCGAGAAGGATGACGGGTGACACCAGCCCAGATTGCCCAAACAAGAAGTTGAGCAACGGCCATCACAACACACACTTTCATATTCCACCCTGTCAAACATTGGGAGTCGTAATAGTACTAGCAAAGATAATGGCATCAGCCAGAAACTGAAAGTGATACCGGGGAGACAGCTATCATACCGTAGTCCATCTTATAGTTGTTAAGGTACAATATGTGGGTAGTCGAAAAAGCAACCAGTGGGGCAGCAACCATGACCCTTGCAGCTTCGTCCCTCACACTGAAACTTCTCACTATGGCCAAAAGAAGTGAGTATCCAAGTAAGGCCACTGCCGATGAGTAGTCTAGCTTTTCAGTCAAGTCGACATCTCTGCCATTTGGAGATTCATAAAACCATTATGGTAAAAAAAAAAAATTAACAACATTTGACTAGACAGGCAGCCAGGTTTTTTGTGAAGAGCCAATGGACTAGGAGCATGTTCTAAGCTTCAAAATTTCACTTATAAGTAAATAAGATTTAAATAAATTAAGTTACTTTTAGCTTGTTTGCTTAAACTTAAATTATAATTTAAGTTGGTAAAACATACTTTTTATCCATACATTACACATGACCCACAACTTATAAGCACTTAAAAAATAATTTCAGCAATGCCAAACATGCGTCTTATTGGTTTATAAGTATATAAATAAGTTTTTTTTTGGGATTTTGGCGCAAATGGTCCCTAACCTTTGCTCTTAGTGTGGAATTAGTCCCTAGCGTTTATTTTTTGGCAAACAAGTTCCTAACTTATGTGTTTTGGTGCAAAATTGGTCCTTATGACAAATATGCCCTTGGTTTTAATTAGAAGAAATTGTATGTAGATTTCTAATCATTACAAAATGTGCAAATAAGTCCAATAATTTTATTTTTTATAAAAAAATTAAAGAAAACTGATGAATTTTTTTTTTTTGAATTAACACTTTAGTAATAAATATGTCAAATAAAATTATTATTTTTATTATAAAGTAATTATATTATTTAAAGAGGGAGAAATCATTGTGAGAAATCATTTTTCTCCCTCCTTACTTATAAAATTTTTTCTCCCTCTTTACTTTAAAAATTAAGTTAAATAAATAAAGAAATGACGTATATAATTTTATGATATTGAACTAATTTTATTACATTTTTATTTAACATAAAATACTAATAAAAATTAATTTACACATTATGTGTTTTATTTTTGAACAAAAATAAAACGATAAATTAAAATATGAAGAATATAATTGTATTTCTAGTATTTGTAGTTAATAAATATATAACTCAATTAAATAAAAGTATTTGAATATCAAGTTTGTGATAAAGTTATTTTTTTTATACAACAATAAAATAAAAGTTTAAATTTTAAATAATATAATTATTTAATAACAAAATAATAATTTTATTTAACATATTTATTATTAAAGTCTTAATTCCAAAAAACTCATTAGTTTTCTTTAATTTTTTTATAAAAAATAAAAGTATTGGACCTATTTGCATATTTTGTAATGATTAGGAATTAATATACAATTTCTTCTAATTAAATTAATGGTATATTTGTCTTTTTCATCACATAAGGACAAATTTCGCACCAAAACACATAGGTTAGGGACTTGTTTGCTAAAAATTAAACGTTAGGGACCAATTCCACACTAATGGCAAAGGTTAGGGACCATTTGCGCCAAAATCCCTTTTTTTATTGGTTAAAGTAAGACATGAGTAACTTACTTATTTTGATGGAAAGTCGAGAGTTACTATCAAAACAAGTAACCTTCTTAGCTTGAAAAAATATAACATATCCAAATATGTTTTAATTTTTTTTTCTTACTAATTTTTAAGCTTAGCTAACATGCCTGATTGGCCAATCCAATAGAAGCTTGAAATTGACATGATACGAGACCTAATTATCTCCTCTCAGCTAATATATAAGGACAGAAGAGATTGCAAGCATGGACAATAAAATGAGATGTATAAAGCTCACCGACTGTGGAAGACTGCACTCCAGAACCATGAATTCATGGACAAGAGCCCATAGATATGCCACAGGCCAGTATAATCATAGTATGGCCTCTTATCTGGTTTTAGTGGCAACTTGTAGTAAAGAAGGATGAAAAAAGAAAGCCAGCCATGGAAATGCATTGCAAGGTTGAGAGCTGAAAGAGCTACAGAAACCGGCTCCTGAATGATTTTAGGACATTGATTCAGATGCATGCTCAAAATGTGTAAACCAAGACACTAAAGTGGGAATTCTGCTAAAGTCCAACTGGCTACGAAGGCCACAACTTGAGAGTTACAGACCTGGAAACCAAACAGACGTCGGAAGGGCCACTTGCCATGATATTTAAAAGGCCCATGACCAAGTTCTGCTCTTTCTTTTTCTCTATCAAGCATACAATGGTAACGGCAATCACTTTGGCAATCCCATTGTTTCCACCGCAAGTAAAGAGGCTCTTGCATGTACCAAGGGCCATCAAGGTAAGAACCATCTGAGGAGAATTTGCAGTGAGGAAAGCATCTCTCCCCAACACACCCAGTCTTTTCACATTGCCCTACACAATCCCTGAAATTGATAGAATATCAAAGTTTAATCAGGTCAAAGTTCATGTTATTTGACCTGTAGACAAACTTTCAGAATACTACTTCTTGGATTTCAGAATGAGAGGAACAGAAATAAGTTCCTCCAATATTTAGCTTTTTCAATTTTATGTTCAGGAAGAAAATGAGATACAAATAAGAAATTTTACACCCATGTGTCATGCCAAGCATATCAATCTAAAGCATGCAGGAAAATAGAGTTGTCAGACCAATATATAAATTTCGTACAATTTGGGATGCGAGTAAACTGGCTATGCAGGAGAAAAGGGGGAAATATAAAAATAAACATTGAAGTTTCAATAGTTTCTACTCATCAGAGAATCTGGGTATATGGCTTAGAGTGAAAAATAATTTTGAGAAGCAATACAATACACTCCGCACAATAGGAGGAGGAAGAAAGAGGGAAGTGGGTCCTGCTGAAGACAACTATGATCGAGTAAAAAAGAACAAACTTTGAGCAGCTTATTTCATCAATAAATGCAAGAAAGTTGACAGTCAAGGTCGCCCCCCAACACACGCAAGCCAAATAAAAATCATAAAATCAAATTCAGGTATTATCACAGAAACTAAATAAGTAAATGAACTTCATGGGAAAAGGTTACCGATATAATGGGTCAGCATCACCAGCACTAGCATCAAGTGCTCTAACAAGGCAGGAGTACACTAGAAAGAAAATGATCCAATAACGATCTGCCATCTGATCAGAGAATAGTACCATCAATTTAGATGACCATAAGTTGAAAAGAGAGGATCGGAAATCTAAGAGACACTGTGGTACACTATTGTTTACTATATTTTGATTGCATTCTTAATGTGTGTATTCACAAAGATAATACAATGATTGAACGAAGTATAGAAGATTGGAAAATCAGATAAGTAATAGCCAAAGGCCATATTGACAAAAAATATAAACCATGGTGCATTTCTAGCTTATGCAAAACATTTGAAGTTTCACCATGTGAAGAAATTTAACAACAGTGCAAATAGTGCACAAGATTTTCTATATCATCCAAGTAACATTTCAAAAGACATAGGAGCATGGGATTCTTGAACCAATGCAAGTAGAAAGGGAGATTCTCATATATCAACATTAAACAATGTTTACCTGATTGAACCCTACCCCACCACCAAAGAGAGAGAGAGAGAGAGAGAGAGAGAGAGAGAATGTTTACAGGACATAGGGACAGATCATGGTTGCAATTAATCAATTGCCAGTTGTGATAATACAGAGGAAGCTCAATGTTAGAGGGAGGCACATACAAAAATCTATGCCCACCAATTATATTCACCTTTGAACCCCCTGGAGCGAGCCCTAAACCAAGAGAGTAAAATAGGACGAGAAGCAGTCTTCCATTTTTCAAATAAAAATACTACGACAAAGAGTTGAGAGCATGGTCCAGGGAATACTTATTACCTATCCTGTTTTACAACGATTAAGCTTTCTAACTCGAAAGGACAAAGTATAAAACATTTCGAAGGATAGCAGAATAACACTCTTTAATCACTTGAAAAGGCATAGAAGTTTGCATATCCACATACCATCAATTTTTTATGGATTTGGTCCTCCGACCCGCACCCCACCCCAAGGAGGGCCTATTTACATGCATTATTGTTTTAATATTCTTAATTGAGTTTGTTTTATGCTAATGATAAAGAATAATTGTTGTAGTCTGTAGAAAATAAAGACGAAGTCATTTTGAAATTGTGACAACACTGCACAGGTATACTTTGTCATTCATGCCAACCACTATCTTATTTATTTAAGCGATGGGCATCCCCATGTACGTATAACCCGCAATTCTACCAAAACAAAAGATACACACTTCCTCAGAATGAAACCTTTTGTTCATTCTCTCTGGAAATTTAAGACCTTCAGGTACATTATATTGTTTCTCCAGTTCTTTTATCCATTCTCCACCAGAGTCGGAGCCACGAAATTATTTCAGTTCGGGTGTGACTTAACAAAGGTAAAGATGTAGAAACATCTGTGGGAAGTTGTGTAATATCAAAATCCATGCTATTAGATTTCTCTCTTTCAACATTTTCTACAACTGATGGAGATTTTCTTTTGAAGAACCTCTCCACAACTGTCTCACATTGAAATAAACAAGTGATAATTAGACAATACGCTGTATCGAATTCACAAATTCACCAAGTTCACAATTGATCCTAAATACTAAATAAGAATACTACTTCAATCACTCATCACAGTATAAATACCTTGTAAACTTCTATCTAAAAAACCCTCTGATTCTAAACCCCCAGTTCTTCTTCCCATTAGATTCAAGGGATTTTTGGCTGGTTAAACATGCATCTTTCCATTTCCTTGGGATATGTTAGATTAATATGGTATGTGTAATAAATAATTGTGGCTGCTTTATTGCTGTGTACCAGTTGTAAACAATCAGGATTTGAGTTTCCGTATCTCTTGAAGAAAATTGTTGCTTTCCAATTATGTCATGCCAACACTTTGAGAGATTTCAATAGATGCAAATCATTTTTATCCAGCAAAACAAATATATAATATTTCAGCTAAATTCAAATTAAAATACAACCTCTAACATTGCAAAATAAGCAAATAAAATACACATTTAATTTGCAACAACCAAAAAAAAAAAAAAAAAAATAAAATTGAAATAGATTAAATCATTAAAGGATTTATTTACCTAAACAGATTGGATGGACTGGAGATTGGGGTGGAGCATGCCCGGTCGCTGGCTGGATTGTTACTGACGGGTGAGATTGATTTGGGAATTGGAAGCCAGTGATAAGAACTAAAGAATAAAATACCAATTTTGTTGTTGACGGGTTGAATTGAGATATTTGGGTTCAATTTGTGTCTGATTTGTGTTGGGCCATTTTAATTGGGTTTCAGTTTATTTTTAAACAGATAATTGGTTATTACAGGCATTGGGACGGACATTTCTGTCCAGCCCATGTCAACAGGCCCCAACTCAGTGCGTGCAGGGGCGGGGCAAAGTCCGCATGTGCCCTCAGTGAGCCTTAATGGTTAATATATATGTAACGAACTCATTCAAGGAAATTCTTGACAAAATTATTTAGTGACGTTGAAATTATTTTTTAAGTATTTATAAGTTATGAATCTTATAAAATGTGTAGATAATAAGTGAATAATAAATTGTAAATCTTACATAAATTATAATTTAAGCAAAAACAAACAAGCACTCAAAAGTAACTTCTAAAATTTTCTAAACAAAAATTGGTTAATATTTCATGCTATAAAATTTATTATTTTTAATCTAAAAGCTTTGATGTCAAATACACACGACAAATTCTGAATCCACTGACTATGTCGCCTAAGACCGCAACTGTCACTACTGTCCACCAATCTCCTTTCCATTTTCTTCTTCGGGATTGCAAGTATTGTAAAGATCTAAACTTGTAAGTTAATTTACTTTGTTGTTTCAATCATTTATTTTTTAATTTTTGTTGTTGTTGTTTCAATCAGGGAAATTTGCACAAATGGTCCATAACGTATGACATTAGTGTGCAAATAGTCCCTAACATTTCATTTTTGGTGGAATGGTCTCTAACCTATTCATTTAAGTGTGCAAATGGCCCCTCTCATTTTTTTTTTGTCTTTATTAGTAGGGGTAAAATTGTCAAGTTACATTTTTTTCCAACTTTTCAATTGGCACAAATGGTCCCTAACTTTAGTTTTAATTAAAAAAATTTGCAATTAAATTCCTAATTTTTACAAAAAGTGAAAATAAGTACGATACTTTAATATTTTTTATTAAAAATTAAAAGAAATCCCCCATCTGGTCGCGAAACAGGGGGGTTCGCCGCGAATAGGAGAGATTTCTCCCTCCGTCGCTGCAAATAGGAGAGATTTCTCTCCCCCCCTTCCTCCCCTGTCTCCGATCATGACCGAAAACATGGGGAGAGAAATCCTTCCCTATTTGTTGCCGGAGGAAGGGGAGATTGCTGGTTGACTTATGGTGGGCATGGGGGTGGTGAAGATAGTGAAGACTTTTTTTTTTTTTTTTTTGATAAATAGAAAAATAAATTAAATTTTAAAATTGGGCTGGCCAAGTAGTCATGTGACTCAAAAGAGGGCTGAGTTGGCCCAGTAAATATGAGACCGTATAAAATTGGGGTGGGTTGAGTATAATTAAATTTTTTATTTGTGACAAATTTTTTTTTTTTTTTATATTGTAATGATAAAATTAAAATTTGAATTTTAAATAATGTGATTACTTAATAATAATAAAATAATTCTAATTAGCACATTTGTTAATAATTATGAATTTAAATTTTAGTTATTTTATTATAGTTCATAAAATATACAAAATAATTTAGTATATTATCAATTTGTTAGTTTCTTTTCATTTTTAATAAAAAAAAAATTAAAGTATCGGACCCATTTTCACTTTTGGTAAAAGTTAGGAATTCAATTACAAATTTCTTTAATTAAAACTAAAGTTATGGATCATTTGCGCCAATTGAAAAATTGAGAAAAATGTAACTTGACAATTTTACCCACACTAATAAAGACAAAAAGAAAAAAAAAATGAGAGGGACTATTTGCACACCTAAATGAAAGGGTTTTAAATAATTTTTAACAGAATTCGTAAAAAAATGACCAATTGCGTACCTAAATGAATAAGTTATGGACCATTATAAAAGGTTAGGGACCATTTGCGCACTAATATAATACGTTAGAGACCATTTGCGGCAATTTCCCTTTCAATCATCTATTTTTTCTTAATTTAACCAAGGGCAAAGAACAAATTGACCCCCAACTTAATTTTCCAGCTCAACCACCATTACCAATCGCCCAAGCTCACAAATACCACTACCTTTATAGCTGCCTAAGCCCGCCACCACCACCGATCTCTTCTCCATTTCTTTCCTTAGCCACGAGATTATGAACTTCTAAGTTAATCTTTTTTATTATTATTTAATTTTTTGGTTTCAATCATCTATTATTTCTTAGGCGATTTATTAGAGGGAAAAGTAGGAAATTTTAACTGTCACTTTACTTTTGTTCAGTATCTTTATGTTTTTAAATATTTTGTTCAGCCACAAAAGAAAAAAAATGTGTTGGATCTGGCAAAGTTTGTTAACAAGGGTTAGAGGTGGCAAAATTGGTTCAGCCTGTGTAGCCCGCCTTTTTGGATTGGGTTGGGTTGGCCCTAGCCCAAATAAAATCGGGTCAAGATGGCCCGGCCCATCTAGCTCACGGGCTAGTTGGACCGGCCTGATTTTGATTTTTTTTTTGTTCCTTAACAATAATCACTCATTTTGTAAATAGCCCCAATACATAATTCAAATAATATCAATTTAAAATGATCTAAGCCAAAGTCACCAATAAACATTAGTCCAAAAATCTTAGGATTCAACATAAAATTGTTTAGATTTAATTAAAATTTAGTTTAATTTAAGTTTTAATCCAAAATATATTTAGTGTGACAAATAAATTATTTATTTTAAATTTACTTATAAGTAAACTTTTTAATTTAAGCCAAACATTCTTATATTTCAAAACAATAAGACTAGCATGCTTTTAATATTTGTATTTTTTTAAAAAAATGTCTAAAAATAGTTTACAATTAACAAAAAAAAATTATTATAATGAAAGAAAATTGATGTTTATTTATTAACTAATACATGAGTGCCCCAATTTTATAAATTAATATCTTTAAAAATCTCAAAATATATAGTCTAAATTTATCTAAAATTGTATTTGATGTAATGTATTAGATTGTATAAAAAATTTATTTAAAAAAAAAAATTTAAAACAAATTGGACCAATGGGCTAGATTGGACTAGCATATTTCTGGCTCATACAAAATTGGGATGGACTATCTCAGTCCAATTTCATGTGTGGTCCTGCTCTGACAGGTTGGACTAGCCCAACCCAACCCAATCCAACCCAACCCAACCTATTTGCCAACTCTAATAAGGGTGTCCAAGTCAAACTCACTTATGGAAGATAAGGTCAATCGTTTTTGATTTTATTAATATTATATTTTGTATTTTCATTGTTTTCTTGAGTTGTGATGACATTTAAAGTGCTGAAAAGGAAAATTCTTATCTGTCTTACAAGGCAGTTACTTCACAATCCATGATGCTCGTCGAACAGACGAGATTGCCAATCCATTTATCCAGCCAGACGGGATATGATTTGTTTTGACAGCAGGCATTTTTTAAGCTCAAATTTTTCTCTTTTCTTTTGGTAATTGGATAGTTGGATTTTACACTACCTGTGTTATTCTTTCAACAGTCCTAGTGCAATTAATATTAAGGAAATTGGCGCAAATGGTCTCTAACATTTGTTCTTAGTGTGGAAATGGTTCCTAATTTTTATTTTTTGGCGCAGCAGTCTCTAACCTATATGTTTTGGTATGTAATTGATCCTTATTTAATAAAAATACAAAAATACCCTTAGTTATAATTAAAGAAAATTACAATTAGATTTGTAATATTTGTAAAATGTGCAAATATGTATGATACATTTATTAAATAATATTTAATTTAGCATATTAAATATATCATTATAATCGTGTCAATTAAATTTTTCATTTTTAAAATTATTGCACTTTAAGTATATGTAATTATTATGTGATGTGAAAAATATATATAAAAATTAAGTTAAATAAATAACAAAATGACGTATATAATTTTATGACATTGAACCAATATTATTATGTTCGTTTAGGTAAAATACAAGTGTAAAGTCAAAGATTTAATTGAAAATACACTTATTTTGACTACTAAAATTTTACTTATTTTAGCAACTAAAATCAAGGATTTAGAGGACCAGAGTTTAAAAATGTTTAAAGTTGTAGGACCAAAAATGCAATTTTTAGATGACTTAATTGAAAGATAATTAAAAATTTGTGGACCAAAGTGTAAAGATGTAAAAAGTTGAAGACCTAAGATGTAATTTTTGGAGAACTTAACTGAAAGATAATTAAAAATTTGGGAACCAAAGTGTAAATATGTAAAAGATTAAGGACCTAAAATTTAATTTTCGAATGACTTAATTGAAATATAGGGACTAAAATGAATATTATATAAAGTACGTAGACTACTATACAATAAATAAATGACACATCATTATGCCACATCACCATTTTAAATTAGAAATTTAATGGAGTGACCATTAGTGAAAAAATTTCTAACTTCAGTTATCACTGCTGAAACTTTTGAACTTTAGTGACCATTTTGTAATTTTAAGGTAATTTCAGTGACCGTCGGCGAAATTAACTATTTTTTTATTTTTGAACGATAAATTAAAATATGAACATAATTTGAACTTCAATATTTGTAGTTAATAAACGAATAGCTCAATTAAATAAAAATATTTTAGCATCAAGTTTCTGATAAAGTTTTTTTTTTCCTTTTTATGTTGTAACAATAAAATTAAAATTTGAATTTTAAATAATATGATTAATTAATAATAATAAAATAATTTTAATTAACACGTTTGTTAGTAATTATAAGCTTAAATTTTAGTTATTTTATAATAGTTCGTAGAATATACAAAATAATTTAATATATTATCAATTTGTTAGTTTTTTTTAATTTTTTTATAAAATAATAAAAGTATCGGAGCCATTTGCCAAGGTCAAAAATCTAATTGAATTTTTTTTAATTAAAAATAAGGACATATTTATCTTTTAGAATAATTGCATCAAAGGTCCCCAATGTTTCAAAATCGTTGGAGATATGCCTATAACCTAAAAAAATAGCACCACACATCCCCAACGTATGAAAAATTTGGTATGATGAGTCCTTAATGACAAAATTGTCATTCCCTTTAAATAAACAAAAAAACAAAAAACAAGAAAAAAGAAAAATATGATTGAAAACTAACCAAATGTATCTTAAAAAATAAAAAGTAAAATATGTACCCCAAAAAAATAAAAAGTAACAAATATGTTATCTTCTCCAAAAACTCAATGACAAATACGATATTTCAGTAAATCTTTGAAAGAATGCTATTTTCAGTTCTCTCTCTCTCTATTATTTGTTCCAACTGCAAAAAGTCATAATAAATACATTTGCTTCATCTATCCACATCCATTTCACACCTCCCACATCACTTCTCTTACAAAGTCCAAAGTTTCCTCTCCCTCCAACTCGCCGTCCACCGCCATTTCGCCACCATGAAAACTCAAAACCACCATTACTAGATAAGAGAATCAGCAGCTCCAATAGGTTGTTGTGTTAGTGTTACCAGCAAATCAGCAACTCCAAATTCTTATGCTTCTAAATCCAACGGTGACAGTAAACTAAGCAAATCTCCACCTCCATCACTAGAAGAAGAAACAGTCAAAGAAGTCTTCACCCTTATTGTCGGATTTTTCAATCGTGTGTGAAAAGCAGCAAAGTGATGGAGTTTTCAAGAAACCCGTTATGGTTTTCAACAATGAAGAGGTCTCTGAAGAATTTTCTGAGATTTGCAGCACCCTCAGCAAGAGTGTAAGCATTTCAACTACTGTTACAGAAAAGAGAGAGAACAATGAAAATGTGAACGAGGTCAGGCAGAGTACACCGGCGAGATTCAAAAACTGGTCATTCTCCGTCGAGGTGAAGAATGAAAAAATGGTGGAGAAAACTCCAGTGAGGAGATCTGACCCCTCTCCTGGTTGGGCTAGATCCGGACCCGTGACCGAAAGAAATGGTCTTACCGTACATGGAAGAATGGACAGTGGGGAAAGCTCTTGCTGGAGGTCTATGTGGTCGGTGACTCGTACGCATGGTGGGCCAGCAAAAACAGGAAATGCATTGGGTTGGATTTTGGGTATTTGGAGAAATGACTTCTTTCTTACTTTTAATTTTTTTTGGGTATATTTCTTACTTTTTATATTTTAAGGTACATTTGGTTAGTTTTCAATCATGTTTTTCTTTTTTCTTGTATTTTGTTTTTTTTTTTTTTGTTTATTTAAAAGGGATAATTGCATCAAAGGTCCCCAACGTTTTAAAATCATTAAGGATATGCCCATAACCTAAAATAATAGCACCAACGTCCCCAACGTATGAAGAAATAGGCATCAGAGGTCCCTATTGACAGTTTCCATCCATTTTCTCCGTTAAAAGTCCAAATTGGGCTGCACGTGCTATATTTCATCAAAAAACGCGAGTGTGGGAGAAATTGAAACAATTCATAAATATTTCTTAATTTAGTAGGAAAATCCATTTCAGAATGCAAATACCAACCAAGAGACTCACTACACCTCCATGACTTACCAATGAAGATAAAGTTTCAATCATACTACTGTCGCCGCCACCTCTGCCATGGAAGCAGCCCATGAGTTTTCAGCTGTGTCTACTAGGGAGCCATTTTTTCAGGTTTTTGAGAATATAGAAAGTTGTCAGACTTGTAGAATTAAAGGGTGTTTGGGGTGCAATTTGTTTGGAAGATAAGATGTAGAGAAGAAGAAAACTGGGTTGCATAGGAAGAAGAAGAATTACAGAGGTGTGAGGCAGAGGCTTTGGAGAAAATGGGCGGCGGTGATAAGGGACCCACGCAGGCGGCCAGAGTGTGGCTTGGTACTTTTCTAACGACGGAGGATGCAGCGAGGGCATATGATAGAGCAGCTATTGAGTTCAGAGATCCAAGAGCAAAGCTTAATTTTCTTTTTTCCAATTACACCGCCACTCAAGCAGAGGCAAAAGTAGCGGATAGTTCATCTTTTGAAGACCAGAAAATTCAAGAAAACTCCAGAATGCAAGTTGAAACTGATAACAAATCAATTCAATATCTCCAAAATTAGGCTGCACGCACTATAGTTTCCAGCACCGGATCTGGTAATTACAGCAGAATCTATTGAAATTGAAACAAGAAACTTTCTCGGGTGGATTTTTGATGAACGACACGGATCGGGTCAGATTTCAATGATGTTTCTTGTGTCAAATCTGGTACATTATGCATGCATTGCCAGGGGTACAACGGTGTTGGTGGAGTTCAATTCGAATGATGATAGACTAGGATCCATCGCCGAAAAATGTTTGTAGAAAACGCCGCCGTTTCATTCCACCTTCTACCACACTCGCGTTTTTTGGAAAGATGAATCGCGTGCAATCCAATTTAGACTTTTAACAGAGAAAATGGATGGAAACTGTTAATAAAGACCTTTGATGCCTATTTCTTCATACATTGGGGACGTTTGGTGGTATTATTTTAGGTTAGGGACATATCCCTAACAATTTTGAAACGTTGGAGACCATTGATGCAATTATTCCTATTTAAAAAGAAGGGCAATTTTGTTATAAAGGACCTACTATGCTAAGTTTTTCAACGTTGGAGATATGTGATACTATTTTTTTTAGGTTAGAGGCATATCCCCAACGATTTTAAAACGTTGGGGACCTTTGATGCAATTATCATTTGTCTTTTTCATCAAATAAGAACTAATTGCGCACAAAAACACATAATTTAGGGATTGTTGCGCCAAAAAACAAAGATTATGGACCATTTTCACACTAAAAGCAAAAGTTAGAGACCATATGTGCCAATTTCCCTTAATTTTATCATTTGCTAAAGAAAAAGAGAGTAAATAACAAATCTTTGAACTTTGTGACAATAGGGTTGTGAACCTTTGATTTCTAACACCCACATCCCTAAACTTTCAAATATCTGTGCCTAAAGTTCTTTTATGACAAAAAACATCAGTTGACCGTTAAGTGATTAAATTTTTATTGAAATAACAGTTCTACCCTTTATTTAATTTAGGACAAATAGCACTGAAACTCCTTAACCTTTAAACTTTGTGACAATAAAGTTCCAAATCTTTGATTTTTAACACTTAAGATCCCAAATCATTCAAACGTCTACACTTGAGTCTTCTTACAATATAAAACATCAATTTGATCGCTAAAAATAAAATAAAAGAAAAATATGAAATCATCACACTAACCCACTCAAACAAATAATTCCAATAGCAATTTAAAAATACAAACCAATTATCATGACATACCATTTCAACTGGAGTTGGGGTGAGTAGTTTAAAATTGAGAAAGATGATTATTTATTTTGCTTTTGTTTTTTCATTTCATTTTTATATTTATTTAATTCAAAATTACATATGAGTACACTAATCATTTTACTAAAATTTTAACATTTTACCAATTCTAACATTTTTACCACAATAAATTTAGGCATAGACTTTTAAAAAGTTTAGAATCTCAAGTGTTAAATTCAAGACCTCATTATCACGAAAGTTTAAAAGTTAAAAACTCTCAGTGCTATATATGTTAAAAGTAAAGTAAAGATAAAATTATCATTTCAACAAACAAAATGACCATGTAACAATCAAATTGATATTTTTCATCACAAAAAGACATCAAGTAACAAAGTTTAAAAGGTTTAAAATCCTGGTTACTAGACATCAAAGATTTAGGATCTCATCGTCATAAGATTCAAAAGTTCGAGACCTCTAGTACTATTTACCCAAAAAAATTCAATCAAAACAAGCGAAAATTACATTTTTTAAATATATTTTAAGACTGTTGGAAAATTACATTTTTTAAATCTATTTTAAGGAAATTTCTAGTGAGAATGGATTTATGCTCTTTGCCGATTATATTGGCTGCTCAAGACCTTTAAATTACATTTTGACAAAAGTTTCTACCGTGAGAAGATCTGTTGGCAATTTATCCAGTAGAAGCAAGCTCGCATTTCTTGGAACTCGCAATGTATTCCTGCACAAATCGTACATCATATCTACTGGAGAAGAAGAAAAAAAATTCGAAAAATATAAGACGTGCAAAGAGAGAATAGAGGTGGCTTACTAACCATTATCAGCACTACTTCTAGTTCATATTGCGGTTAAGCAAACCTTGAAACGATAAATAAAGATCTTTGTTATCCATGCCAAAAATCTCTTCTGCTTTTTTCAAAGTCTCCTGGAAGTATGAGAAAATAAAATCAATTAGATTAAAAAAAATTAAAAATAAAAAAAAAAAAAAACATAATTTTAGGAATTTCACATAGGATGTCATCAAGGAATTTGTTAACCACCTCCCGAGATTGTTTTTGTGCATTTAATTCCTTTACATTTGTCAGAAACGCACTAAACTGCTCTAGTGATAGACGACTCCTGAATAAACAAAGCAACCATAAGGTGAAGGATCTCCAATAGAGATAGGCACATTAGTAAGTACTCAAAACCTTAAATCTACCTGGCTAAACGGAAGAACTCCTTTCCATCAATTCGCGGAGTACGTGCTTGAAATTTTCAAAATGAAAAATAGATTAGTCAGAAGAAAGTCATGGATAGTACAAAAGTGCAACATAACTCACTTTTTAAATCAAAAAAGTAACTATAAAGGCTAGCAGTAAGAGTAATTTCTCTCAGCTAATTAAAAATAAATAAAAATTTTGAGTACTCATACCTGGCAGTGTGCGCCCACGAGGAGGAGAGTTTGCGGCCGAGGACTGCTGACTTGATGGGTACCATGAAGAAAGAGAACCACGAGCATATTGAGTGGTTGTTGGAGAGGTGGCACCAGAGGTTTTGTGAGGTGATCCCGCAGTCGAGTATCTTCTTGGAGACACACTAGTGGAATTTACTTTTGGAGTTCCAGATGGAGTAAGGCCTAGTGATATATACGGCGTTATTAATCTCTGTCCACCTTGTTTAGAGGCTGCATACCAATAGTAACCAAAAAAAAAAATTTGCTTATATCACACACTAGGAAACAGAATTACAGAAGCATATCATACTTTAAAAACACCAAGCACAAGCGATCAAGCAAATACCATCATCAGTAATGTTTGTACTTTCTATAGAACCGCTAAAAGAATGGTTTCTTCTGTAGCCATTTGCCTCATCATCTACAATAGATTTATAATATATCAAAACACGTCTGTGAGCGGCAATATCAGCCAGAATTAAAATTAAAATTACCCTTTGCAGGATGGGCCTTGGGGATTGATTGGTCATAAGTGCCAATATCAACAGTTTCTGCTTGCTGATAGACAAAAATCAATTAACCTTAGTGTGCAATTAAAAAAGTGGTCAGAAAGAGAGGAAAATCGCCATGTGTGGATATAGTTTTAACGAATTCAACAATACAGAAAATGACACAAGTTTATCTGGGAATCATACAGGTGAAGTTTCATCATTTAGGGATTGCATCAACTGTCTCTTGAACTTCTCCAACTGTGAAGAAAACTAAAATTAGATAATGAACCAAATCTATACTTCAGAAACTAAAAATCCAAGGGATTGAAATCAGATATTGATGCAGCAAGGGATAAGCAATCAAAATCACAAATAGCACTTTATACCATAATCCATTTCAATTTAAGGGGACAGTATGGGAGGATAAGAGAACAGGATTTGACAGTTAACTTGCCAAAAAATGCTGTAATGGAGTATTTGCGGACAAGCAATCTATCATATATTTTATATAATTCTGATTAACAAGCTTCAAGTGAAATTAATCAATTCACCCACACACTGTAAAGCAAAAGGTAGAAAACAATTCAGATAAAAGAATATATAGGCATACTTATGACAAAGGTTAAATTTTCCATCACTAACATTGGTGCATGGTGCATGATCATACTAAAATGAATAAGATAAGAAATGAAGATATAAACCAACTAGGGAGGTGTTGCAGATTGAGGATAAATCAAGGGCAAGATGGCTAAGATGTATTGAAGACAAGATTTAAATGATATACATGTGTCCGTTTCTAAAACTTTAAACTTTTAAATCAAGTGGTTCAGTGGTACCAGAGCAGGCATGGTTCCTGGTTCAAGTTTCTTCGCCATCCACTTAATAAAATTGTACATGCCTTAGGCATTTGAAGGGAGAATATAAATGTCACCTACACATGAAGGGGCGTGTTGAAAACAAGATTTAAATGATATACATGTCGATGTGTCTAACAATTTAAGCTTTTATATTAAATGGTTCAACAAGATGGTCACGACATGTACATAAAGATGCGCATGTTCATAAGAGTAATGCGATCTTGATAAAACATGTCAAGAGACGAAGAATAAAAAACTAACACGCAATGCTTCCGGTAGATCTAACAATGATCCAAATGAAGTAGAGAAAAATTATTCATGTAGCATGTAGCCGATCCAAAATTTATTAAGAGCAAAAACTCATTTTTCCATTGTTAGTAAATTTTCAATAACTAAATATACTAGTATCACATAGCTTATATAAGAAAAACCAGAAAAACCCATAGTTTAAAGGCATCAACCATTGTTCCTATAATGTTTATGCGTATTGCAACAGAAGAACTTATAGAACAAGCTATTGCAGAATATCAAGATCCGAGCCTAGCGAACTTCACACTATTTCCTTAAGAGGATTTTGCTCATCTAGTGCCAAAGGTCTCCGAGTGATTGCCTCCCATGATAAAAACGGATTTTGTTCCAAAAGACTTACCCTCCATCGTCACAATGGAACCGGTGAATGGAACTTTTTGACTGTAAAACCGAACTATTGGAGTAGGAAAATCTAGAGAGAGACTTTCAATTGGAAGAACAGAATTTTTGGACAATTAATTTTGATTTATGGATAATAGAATTATGAGGTTGATGGCCATTATATATAGCCATGGACGTGGCCATTCGTCCATGGCAAGGGCCTACCAGAGAAGACGCAATTGACAAGAGAAATGGTGTCTTCATGGCTCTGGAACGATGCACCGCTTCAATGAAGAAGATGACTTTTGGGCCACTTCAGAATGTGGGAATTGAATTCAAAAGCTACGTTTATTCCTTGAGCCAAACAATTTCATAAAGCAAAGGGATTGGATTGCAACAGTTTGGGCCTTCCTTAATCGTTTTGGGCTTTGGTTTAAATTTGTTCAAATTTATAATAACTTTGATCCAAAAATTAATTCTTTATCGAACTCGGACCCATATCTAGCGGAGCCAAACCAGCTGCACGCACATTAGGGATAAACCGGTACCTACCAAAGGGTATACTCTTTCCCTTCGAATCGCAAATCCCAACCTGGACTACTTCAACCAATCTATTCCCTTTCCAATCAAAGTGGAACAAAACTTGCATTAAAATTTTCCCTTATTTTTCTTCTAATTGTTCCATTCCACAAATGAAGTCAATTTACTTCATTCACACCCCTATTCTCCAACATCAACAACTATATTCAGGTAATTATAATTTTGCAGGAAGATTGAACATAATTAAACGAATGCCATAGTGAAATGCAGAAAATAAAATTCCTGTAATGAATTATTGTTAGCAAGGAAAACACTTTTTTTGAAAATGAATTCAGTATCTGCTCTTCCTGAAAACTATTCATTCAACAATGACAAAGAACATCCCACTTTATTACAAAAAACAACCGCTTCGGATCTTCATTTCCCGTACAGATATTGAAAAGAACCAGCTTGCTTTGTGATATCGCAAAACATACAAAAACTTAAATGCAGAGCATCAATGGGGATGAGCCAGAATTTTTGGCAGGAGACTGTTGCTTAAATCCGGGCTGCTAATGAAAAAAAAAAAAAAAAAAGATTTTTGCATTTCAAAAATTGATCTCCCCTTGATTGAGATAGAGATCAAAACTTTGAAAAGAAATATCAATTTATTCAGATAAAATGAAACCTCGTTTGTCCAAAAATAAAACATTAACAATATCAGCCCCAAAAATCCAAATAAAAGGCCAAATTTACCTTTGCCAAATCACGACCCAGCTTCTTCGCCGTCAAACCCAAATAATCTCTCTCCTTTGCTAGCTTCATCTATAACTCATTAACAAAGGAACCCAACTTAAAAATTTTAACCCCAAAAATATTAAATTTGGAATTCAATTTTTTCTAAGAACTAAATACATACGTACATTATCTTCACACGTGATTCTCAGTCGCAATTCGGTTTCTTGAGTGGCTTGTTCGAGCTGCGATACCTTGTCTTCAAGCTCCACGATGACTCGGTCCTTGTCCCGGAGCTTTTGCCGGAGTATCCCCGTTTCCGATTCCAATCTCGTGACTCGGGACGCGATTGCCATGGACGTGATCTTACGCGCCAGATCCAACTGGTCGTACGGGTCCGTAGGCATCACCGATAATATCTCGTCGGGTAAATTGAAGTCCGGCCCGATCCGACTGCTGTCTCCGCTGCTCTGCGACATTATCTAAACCAATCCTAGCTTTCACAAATTGAATTTCGAAGAAAAAAATAAAAAAACCGAAAAATTGTGAGATATTTGGAAT
This sequence comes from Forsythia viridissima, assembly GCA_030279155.1. NCBI lineage: Eukaryota > Viridiplantae > Streptophyta > Magnoliopsida > Lamiales > Oleaceae > Forsythia > Forsythia viridissima. The sequence continues at coordinate 4,379,830 of CM059033.1, forward strand.
TGAGGGATGGCAATGGAGTTTACAACGTCAGAGAAAACGATGACGATGATTGAATAATAATTAATACATGTGATGAAATTGTAATGGAATTAGTGGAATAATATTTTAAAGAATCGAAGAAATGTCAGAGGTATTTGGTGGAAGAGACGTATGTTGCGGTGTCTTGTCTGCATTTGAAAATTTAGGGTTTCCCTCCCTATTGAATTTGTACAATAAAAACTCTCTTATTTTTGTCGGAAAATCATTTATCACCACTTGCCACATCAACCCACGTAACATAACACACAACTGAGTGTAGATATAAATATATCCACACACAGTGGATAAATAATCTTTTACTTACCATGAGTAAGAGATTATTACTCTTTTTATCGGTACCCTACAATTTGAAGATTTTGATTTTCTTCTTTGTGAACATGTTTGGAAGAGTTTTTTTTAGGGTAAATAGTACAAAACGTCCCTACCTATTGAGGGTATTGTGGAAAACGTCACTATCTTCAAAATTTAGACATTTTCACCCTTACCTACTGGATTTCCAAAACAAAACGTCCTTTAGTCCAAAAATATAGGGGTAAATTAGTCCAACTACTTTTTTCACATATATATTACTTCTTTTAAAATTTGGGGGCTTCCCATACAATTTTCAAAATTGCACGGCAGCTCCCGTCCCCAAATCTATCCCCTGTTTCTGAACTTCAAAAAATGCAGTATAGATTTTCATCAAAAATTCATCAAAACCACGTTCCCCGGGCACAAACAGTAAACAAATCTGCACACATCAAAATCCCCAGACAGTAGCAAAAACTCCCGACGAGTACCACAGAATTATTCAAATTCCCACCAGAAAAATTCTTCTTACAAAATTCATAAACAGAAAAATAAACAGCATGTGCCGAGCCAGCCCCGAGGCCCATGGCTCCAATACCACGGTACAGCCCTTTTGGGCCCTCGGATTTGAGGACAGATTCGAGGGTTTTTCTTACACCCACTGATTTAATAGGACAGGAGCCAATGGCTTGCATATGGGTTTTAATGGTGTCGACGGGGAACATGGCCATATGCTCAATCATGCCGGCAATGGAACCGGAGATCATGAACTGCCAGAACTGATGGCCATCGGACTCCGGCGAGATAACGGCGATTTCCGGGTGGTAATTGGACAACTTAGGGACCTGTATTAGGTCAGAATTCTGGAATTTTGGGGAGGCGTCGGCGGCCATAGAGAAGAACAAAAATGAATGAATCGAATAACGAAAAATTGAATTCAATTTCAACGGGGTCAAATGGAATGTTCAAAATACGGGTTCCAAAAGTTTGGGGATTTTCGCAGTAAATAAATATATATGTCGCTGTAATAACTCCGTTTTCTTTTTTACTTTTTAACTGTATGTGCAAAGGACTAAACCATGTTTTGAAAAATTTGTGTGTGCAGATTTGTTTACTGTTAATTTCTATTGTTAAAATCGGTTTGTGCCCGGGGAACGTGGTTTTGATGAATTTTTGATGAAAATCTATACTGCATTTTTTGAAGTTCAGAAACAGGGGATAGATTTGGGAACGGGAGCTGCCGTGCAATTTTGAAAATTGCATGGGAAGCCCCCAAATTTTAAAAGAAGTAATATATATGTGAAAAAAGTGGTTGGACTAATTTACCCCTATATTTTTGGACTAAAGGACGTTTTGTTTTGGAAATCCAGTAGGTAAGGGTGAAAATGCCAAAATTTTGAAGATAGAGACGTTTTCCACAATACCCTCAATAGGTAGGGACGTTTTGTGCTATTTACCCTTTTTTTAAACTATTTTTTTGTCAAACTTATTTTCATTCATATATTTTATGGGGCTTACAACTTTTATCAATATTTCATCCACACATTTCACCAACTTTTTTCAAAAACTACTTTTAAACTCTACGAAACAAACATGAAATTAGTCCAAGTTTGGTTGCATTTTTTAAAATTCATTTTTGCCCAAACTCATTTCCGCTCGTACATTCAATAAAGCTCATAGCTTTTATTAATTTTTCAATCACACATTTAATCATCTTTTATCAAAATCTCTTAAAAATTCAATTTTTATCTACACCAAATATGAGCTTAATTGATGGGATATCAGATATCTTATCAATTCATGCTACTTATTTGCCACATAAATTGATATTTAACACCAATTGTGCTACACAGCATTACTCTTGTAAAACTAAGAATGTTTGTTTTTGGTGCAAGGTTAGCAAACATGTTTGGTTATGCTTAAAAAGTTTAACTTATAAGTTAATAAGAAGTTTTATGTTTTAAAATAAATCACATCTTCGTGTTGTCATAATTACAATTAAGTTAATTAATTTTGAAGTAAGGTTTACTTTGTAATCCAAATAGTAAGCTTGAAAATAAAAATTATTTTTGCACATTTTGTCCCATTCTCAGAAAAGCAACAAATATACCCCCTATCTATTTTTTTTACGCAATTCATCCCAATATTTCAGAAATTAGCACAATTCGTCTTTTTCGTTCAATCTCACTTTATGATTGCACAAAATCACAAGTATGCCTTCCTCTTTAAATAAACAAAAAAAATAATAAGCACAAAAAATTATATGAAGAAAAAATTATTCCACGAGTTTCGAACCTTTTCAAAAAGAACTAATGGTTCTAATTAAAAAGAATGGGAAGAATTTAAAATAAAGAGAAACAAAAAGCTTTCAACTTTCCAACCAACCCCTACCCTGCCACTTTCGAAAGCCTCAAAACAGCCACCGCACCCATTTCCTCAGCCAAATGGGTGAGCCAATGCTTGACCACACCTTAGCTTCATAGACTTTCTTCTCACCCCTGTCGTCCGCCTCCAAAATGAAAGTGTACACAACTCTGGAGGCATCCAACGAGGACAAGAAGAAAGTGTATAAAGCTAAGGTGTAGGTCAAGTCTTGGCTCACCCATTTGACTAAGGAAAATGGGTGCTAGTATTGTCGATGGCGATGATTGGTGGCGTGGTTTTGGATCTTAGGGTTGGCGGCGTGTTAGGGGTGGGGGAGTATGGTTGGCTGGGGATGATGAAAGTTTTTCTTTTCTTTAAAATTATTTTCCTTTCTTTACTCTTTGAAAACTCTAGGATTCCTACTGTAATTTTTCCTTTATTATTTTTGTTTTGTTGCCTTTTTTTTTCTTTTATTATTTATATGAAAGGTGGACAATTTTGTCATTCTATGCGACCATAACTGGGAAACTGGACAAAAAGGACTAGTTGTATTAAAAAATTTCTACAGGGATATATTTGCTACTTTTTTGAAATGTTGGAGACGTAATGCGCAAAAAAACCAATAAAAATTTAACTCAAAACTTGTTTAGTATAATTTTTTAATAGTTTTTGATAAAAAGTTAATAAAATGTATAGTTAAAAAATTGAGAAAATTATGTAGTTAAAATTAATTATTGATTTTGACTTAACTTTTATTAATTTTTAAACTCCACCAAACAAGCTCTCAGTTCAATGCTCATCCATGGATACCATTAGGTGGTCACGAGTCACGACTGAAGAAGGCATGATATCGAGGGTCTACATGTAAATAATAACATTGATGTATTTGTAAATAATAATTATATTCGCACCATAGTTTTTATTAGTTATAGTACGTTTTAATTGTAATAAAGGTCTCCAACCTTTGACATTTTGACACTTATATCTCCAACTTTTTTTATCGCATTTTTTCATTAACTTTCAATTAATTTTCAAATCTCATATGTGATGACGATTTTCGTCAAAATTTTGTATTTATTCTTTATTTTACTTATTTAAAAATACGAGAAACAAAAAATTTTTTAACGTCATCCTAATTAATTTTTGAACAACAACTATTATCTAAGACAAAGATAAAATGTGCAAACTTATACGTTGATAATAAGAATGTCATAAAAAAACAATTGGGGACATAAAATGCAAAAATAGCAATAGTTAGACTTGATTTGGTATTGCTATACTTTTAAGACTTGATTTGGTATTACTGTGCTTAAAAGAGAAGCAGCTTCTAATGTGCTACAGAAAGAATCGGCTTTGAGAAGAATCAGATAAGTGTTTGGTAATCTCTTGTTTCAAAATTGTTGTATATTTCAAAAGTAGCATTTGAATGTTTGATAAACAAAAGTAATTTATTGCTGTAACGGTATTAAATTATTAAAAAGGACATTGACTATAATAATTTTATTTTGTATTATTATTACTTCATGAGTGGTAAAATTTATTATTTTTCCTAGTCAAATATTTTTTAACAAGACAAGACAATACATTCATTATTATTATTTTAAAATAAAAATAATAAAAACCTAATAAATTTCAAATTTTGTAAAAATTACAAAATAAAAGTATAATCATATAGTGCAAAATTAATTAAATTTATATTATTTTTTATGATCCAACTTGTATCAATTCAGTTTCTCAAATGGGTATTAAAAAAATTAGTTTAATTAATTAGGGATAAAATATGTATTTTAATAATATATAAATGAAAATACTAAAAGCAGAATCTGAAAAGTTATCATTTTGCTGCTTCTCAAAATCTGCTGCCAGGTGAGTCAGATTATTTTATAATTACTTTTAAAAATTTTGACAATCGCCTAAATCAACTTCTGATTATTGGAGAATCATAAGTTGGACTCTGAAATCAATCCCAAACGGAGTCTAAAAGAATCAGCTTTTGCTGTGCTGCAGAAAGAATCAAATGTGGAAAAAATTAGATAAGTGTCTGGTAAACTCTTGTTTCATAATTGATATATATTTTAAAATTAGTATTTAAGTGTTTGGTAACAAAAGTGATTTATTATTGTGATTGTATAAAATTACTAAAATGGACATTGATAATAATAATATTATTTTGTATTATTATTTTCATAAGTAGTATTGTAATATTTATTTTTACTTCAATAACAATATGTAATATTATCAAATATTTTTTCAAGACAATGCATTTACTATAATTATTTTAAAATAAAAATCAAAGCATACTAATATTGTACAAAAATTAATTAAATTTAAATTTAAATTATTTATGGAGATGCATTATAATTAGAATGACATAAATGAATTACTTTAATTAATTAAAGTCAAAATTGATATTTTAATAATAGATAAATATAAATGTTAAAAGTAGAATCTAAAAAACTACAATTTTGCTATTTCTCAAAATCTGCTGCCAGATAATACAGATTATTTTAGAATCACTTTTTAAAAATTACCAAACGCCTAAAACAATTTTTAATTATTTGAAAATCAGAAATTATGCCCCAAAATCAATCTCAAATTGGCAGTTAGAGACCTTCATTGCAATTAAAATATAATGTGGTTAAAATATATTTAGCAATTTGTAAAATTAATATTTTTACTTGTAGCACCGTGGTGCTAAATTATTGAGCTAGTCAAATATACTTTTATTAATACATTTCATAACATTCACAACTTATAAGCAATTAAAAAATTATTTTAGCACAGCCAAACATGCCTGAGATTGAATTCGATTTAACATTATTTTTAAACTTTAGTTACAAGCTACAAAGAATGAAATAAAAAATTAACTGCATCCCCTATATTAGCTGTCCAGAGACTAACGAAAACACAAAATAATGACACAATTTACAACATCATACAATTCTGTCCGTTTTTCTTTCATCAAGTACTGATCTTTGATTATGCTCCACGAGCAAGGGATTTGTACAATGACAAGCAAGCTAATTAGATACTCCACATATAGCACAATAATTAGCATGTCTTAAACAGCAGATTCTCCACGGCTTAAATGGCAGAACTAATTAAGCTAGACGTGCACATAATGCTGGTGCTCGCATATAGCAGGTTCCATGCAGACGCCGTTGCTTCAATTATGGACTAGGAGTTAGAGAAAGAAGCTTTCCATGTACAATGCTGATGCTGAAATGGACGGCTCCTTTCTTAACTTGAACTCTGCTTGTGAATCAACACCATCATCTAGTTGAGCAATAGATGTGTGTGTCCGTTTGTATTTAGTCATATCATTTAACTGCTCTTACACCAACAGTTTTAACACGGAACCGGTATTGCAGCTGAGACTCATTCTCATCATCGTCATCATCTTCATCTTCACTGGAGTCATCCTCGACTCTGTCCCACCTCGAGTAGTCAAGATGAGAGTGTCCTTTCGGTTTCGGTATTGCTTGCCATCCCGAGGTTTGTGGATCAGATGGTTTCTGAATGTGAGGGATGACGGTTTCAGCTGTTGTAATGTTGGTTTCACATGTTGGCTCGTTTGCTATTTCTGCATCTATTGTGTCTTTCTCTTGACATTTGTCTTGTTCCATTTTTTTTCGATCTTGTCCTTCTTCCCCATTTTCTTCCAATTCTGCGTCATCTTTGTCATCATCCGCTTCTTCGAGCTCCCTTTCATCTTCTGGAATTGGAGCAAGTGACTTTCCTTGTACAAACACACCATCTTTTATTGACAGAGCACCAAATTTGGCCAAAAACAATGAACAGATCAACAATTGCAAAATCACGGGTTCCACAAATATAATAGAGCTAGTAACTACAGTGAATTCCATATCATCTACACGGGTAACTACAAAGAAGTGGTAACATACAGGGGAGACTTTCATTTTTTGAAAAGCTGATGCTACTAAAGAGAGAGACAGAATCCTATACATTAACAAATCTTTATTTGGAAGCAATAAGATAATGATAAGAAGATATTTCAATTTTAGAACAGACGTGATTTGCAGTTTTGTGCTCTCATGAATTTCATAGCATCCAACATAATTTTATAAGCGTAACAGGAAATAATATAAATAAGCAGACAAACACAAAAGAATTAAATACTTGATCCTTAAGAAGTAAACATGTGGCAGGAAGGACTACCAATTGTGTCTTCAGACGGGCTTGAAGATTTCTATACACTTCTGATGATGGGTTCAACTCAATAAGCCTGTTGACATCAAAAAGTGCTGAATGGTACTCCTTGAGAGTGACCAAAGTTTGAGCACGCAACATCAATGCTCCAGCATGCTTGTGATCAAGTGCAAGCACCGTTGTGCATTCTTCTGCTGCCTGCAACAACCGAAAGAGCATAAGTGAACTATAGACAACATTATGGGACGGTATAATGCAGCAAGTGAGCATCTTCATTTCTCAAACATCAGTCGCAAATAGGCAGCCTACTTATTTGTCATTTGGTTCATTATTGATGCCAGAGGAAACAAAAAATATATATGAGTTTTCAAGGTTCAAGTGCCAGAGGAAAAATATAGACATCTATAACATCAGAATCATTTCTGCAGGAGAATAACAATGGTAACAAAGATAGAGAACGAATATTTTTCCTTCTTACAGGCCGTCCGTGAAAATAAAGAGGCCCAGACAATATTATTCTGTTGTTTAAACAAAAACAAGACTTCTAAACAAAATAGTAATCAAGCCCATATCAATTGCTAAAACACTTTTGGGTGTAGGTTAGTTTCCTTTCCTTTTCCTTATGTTGCATACAACTACATCACATCAAACATATCCCAAAGCAGAAAAGGCACATCTCATACAAGTTCCCAAGTCGAAAATTATAGCGAAAACTGAAAAAAGATAAGAGATTCCTAAGATCAACATGGGTATTCATCATCATTCGTCTAAATTATCGAATCTTACCAATTTCTTGGTTATTGCTTTTATAATTGATTAACCAAAACGAAGAACATTAGACTTTCAATTTCTAGTCCAGTATATTAGGCGGTGTTGTTACGCATTGAATAATCTCATAGGAGTTCCATTCACCGTATTTCACAGGTCCTTTGAATCTTTGCAGTATGCATTATAACATATTCAAGAGCAAGCAATATATTTTAGGTGTATGTTTGCACATCTGGCCTAAAATTAAACTAAATAAATTCACATAGAGAGAAGCACATGGATCACACCAATCTCAGTACAAAATCGACATATTTCTCCAGTCTGATAGACATAATACGTTGTTTAGACAAAATTGGTAGATAACATCTATAATGCTTTATAACTTTACCCCCTTCCCTCTAAAAAAAACACACACAAATGAAAGAGTTAGCTTTATTAGTCATTAGTATATGTGTATATACATAGAGGTAAGCTTGATATTTTACTGGTTAAACTCTCCTTGACCACATCGTAAATTAGAAGCGAATTGACAGCTATGTAAACCTGGCTCGATGTTACCCGCATCACAGACAACCACCCAACTTTGATCACATCCAGTTCAACAAAGCATCGACATTAGAATCACAATATTTGCACAAGCTATGAAAACTTGGGATGGGCTAGGCAAGGTGATGCTTATGTCAGCAGAACCACTGAGGCCTGAGCTGCTCCGATGATCTCAGTTCAAGCTGAAGTCAGCCTTTCAACTAATACTTGAAGGCAAGCCACATAATTTATATTTTATAGAATCTTTATGAATATATAGATGTGGTGTTTGCTAATGTCTACCATAGAATTTTGAAGTACAATTATTTAGTGCATGGGTATGAATCCATCATTTTACACACGCAGAGATCAGATCACGATAGTTTACCATGTAGCAAATTAAATGCGAGGAAGGATGAAAAAGTTGATTCCTTCTAAACACAAGATCAAGAAAAGAAATACTACGACACCAATGGTAAGCATACTAAACATATTTACAAATATTCAATTTAAAAGAGCAAAATATGACTACGAAGAAGTCTCTTCTATTGCATATATTGGAGCCTAGAATAGGCTGAATCTAGGTTTACCATGGTAAGAGTAATGTTCTAAAAAGTGTAAAGCATGGGTACGCGTGAAGCGTGAAGACTGAGTTTCAAACTTTTCGAGCCTAGGCGAGAATGAGATAAAGGTAAGGCAATGGCGATACGTGATGCGTGGCTAAGCATAAAGGCCGAGCTTCAAGCCTAGCCTAGGCGGGCCTTTTAGAATAGTATATAATAATGGCCTAAGCCACAAGAAAAGAAAAATGCCCAGCCCCAATCTGCGTTTAAATTCTATAAAAATGTTTATTTCATTTGATTTTAGTTGTATTAATCAGATCATTCTTTAAGGTGACAGAATTTACTGCTTTATGATTCCTGAACACACCTCCATCAATCTACCTTGCTATATTTCGAGTACATAAATTACATTTAGCGAATACATTTCTATGCCAATAACCAGACACCTAAATACTTCTTCTGTTAGCATTTATAGATTTGGAGCATGGAGCCAACCAATAAACAATTAACATGTTCAACTTTCGAGCCTTTTGTGAAGCAAAAGACAATCATAAAACATGAGTATAAAGAAACTAATTCCAATCACTACGCAATTGAAGAAAAATCCAAAACTCTGAAATAACGGTACATATAGAAAGACATAATCAATACAAAACGAGGATGAACAGGAATAACCTTCTTAAAATCATGGAGTTTCAAATAACAAGCGGCGCGATTACTGTGGAGAGAAATTTTCTGGGGCTTGATCTTGGCCATAGAAAGCGCCTCGGTATAAAAATCCAGCGCTTCCTCGTACTTACCTTCCCTGTAAAACTGGAGTGCCCTCTCGATCTCAATCATCGTTGCCCCCGATGCCATTTCCAATCACAAATCCAACTATCAATCTCTCTATCTCTCCCCGTATTATATATATAGCTGTAAATATATTACTGTATGTATATTTACTCAACTAATAAAATTTAAAATTCAGCTACGAGACGAGGAAATAATCAAACGAATAGTAGTATCTGATTGAATTTTTATTATGAAAATATCTATATGATAAGGTGGCATATGTACATTGTGGGATAAGAAATCGGAGACAGAGTGAGAAGGAATTTAGGGGTTGAGGCGGGAGTAATTTACAATGTTCAAACATTTGGTGAACAGAATGGTGGGATAAATGCTGAATGCCGGTGAGTTTCCAAAAATGACCCATTTTGACATGTAAATTGCCAAATACAAACATATCTTATATTTGTTTACATAATATCCCCCATATTTTAAAAGATCCCTTGTATTCTTTGCTTATAACTATTTCAAATGATTTCAAATTCATTGTCTGTAAAAAAGAAAAGATTTCAAAGTTAGAATCCAACTCATTTCATTTGTTTAAGAAATTTCATTTCAAAGTAAAAATTCATCCGTCTCTATCTTCTTCTTTTAACTTACGATAAAAATTGTGGATTTTGTATTTTTATGGTATATATCATGAAAATATTTATAAATCTAAGTATGAATTGTGATTTTTACTTTAAATTTCTGAAAATCTGAATTCATTTAAAGTGAATTAATTGAAAAATCAGTTAAAATGTGTAAATTCGCGTTAACAGTATATTAACAAATTTTTGACACTGGCTTTGACAGACCCACATGCTTGTTAACAGGTCTGTAGTATATTAATGGTCTGTTAACAATGCTTATTAAATAAGGGTATTTAAATTATTATTTTTTTTTACGTAAAAGAGGCATTTTAAACTTATTTGATATAAATTGGGTGCTTTTACAATTTGAGTGGTTTGATACGACCATCTAGCCAAAGCGGCCACAAAAATGACAATTTTAAGAAACTTGCACACTATGTGTCATGTTCAAATATTATGTGCATTTTAAATTATTAAAAATGTTTATAACTAGTATACCATTTATTCGTGGTGAGATTCGTTCAAACGATCTATGAGAATATATCATTGAGATTTGAACATTTTTGTTCCTAATGGAGTTTTGATCGGCGAGGATGATGATATGAATTGCGGTGATTATGGTTTTAAAATTAATGCAGTGAGTAAACAAATATAAGATATTGTTGATTTCTCCACACCCCACCCCACGTCGAAATTTGGGAAAATTTCTCCTTGTTTCTGCAACCGAAACTAGTGAGATTCATCTCCTTGGTTTCGACCAGATCAGGGAGAGATTTCTCCCCCTAGTCGCCGATGCGGTGTCGGCCACTCGGGGGGAGAGAGAAATCCCCCATGATCTGGTTGACATACGGTGGAGGTGGGTCAGTGGGGGCGGCGTGAACGTGAAAATGGTGAAATTTTTTTTTTTAAAATAGAAAAATAAATTTAAATTTAAAATTGGGCTGGCCCAGTAACCATGTGGTTCAAAAGTGGGCTGAGTTGACCCAGTAAATATGAGACCGTATAAAATTGGGCTGGGTTGAGCATAATTAAAAATTTTATTTGTGACAAATTTATTTTTCTTTTTATGTTATAATGATAAAATTAAATTTTGAATTTTAAATAATATGATTACTTAATAATAATAATATAATTTTAATTAGCATATTTGTTAATAATTATGAGTTTAAATTTTAGTTATTTTATAATAGTTCATAAAATATACAAAATAATTTAATATATCATCAATTTGTTAGTTTCTTTTAATTTTTAATAAAAAATAAATAAAGTATCGGACCCATTTTCACTTTTTGCAAAAGTTAAGAATCCAATTGCAAATTTCTTTAATTAAAACTAAGGTTAAGAACTATTTGTGCCAATTGAAAGAAATAAAAGAAATGTAACTTGACAATTTTTCCCCCACTAATAAAGAATTAAAGATAAAAAAAATGAGAAAGACCATTTGCGTACCTAAATTATAGGTTTTTAACTGAATCCGTAAAAAATGACCAATTGCGCATCTAAATGGATAGGTTATGGACTATTTACACACTAATGTCATACGTTAGAGACCATTTGCACTAATTTCTCTCGTGATTATACCATCATTTTAACTTTTTATTAAATAAATAAAAATTCATACTTTTCCCCCACCCCACCCTGACTCTCTTTCCACGTAATTAATCAACTATGGTTTTAAACGTGAAGACTACACCGACAGACAAAGAGGCGAGATAACTTAACGATGGAGATGTGGCGATATATATGCCTCTTGTGGGTGTACAAGAGAGTAGGGAAGTGGAAGATAAGAATTCTAAAAATTCCTCCTACTCTTCTGAAACAAAAACAATTTTTTTTAAGATTATAAAAAGTGGATTATACAAAATATGTGAATGAAAATTATATTTGATCAACTTATAAGTATTTATAAACGCTCACAAACATAGTCAGTGCAAAACTTTTAAATTAATTCTCACACTCTCCTGTACAAGTCGTCAATGACTCAACGACTTATCGTTAGACTAATTCTTATATAGTAACTGTTTTCAATTATATTCTAAAAATTTAATTCGAAACATCAAGTTGGATGTATGTTAAAATTGGTTCTTTGAAACTAGTATATGAAAATCGAAAAAAGGTAGTCATTGATTAATGATCAAAATAATCCATAAATACACAAATTGCCCATCCAAATTCATTAAATAAGTAGATAGAAACTGATGGTGATGGATCTATTATTTCGTCGCAACGTGGATCTAAATAATTGAGTTCTGGATTTCAGAAAATAATGAGAGCAATAATACCTCCAGGATGGACCATATGCTTAGACTGAAAGGCATTTGGTGCAAGATTGTCAACTCGTGGAGTTGGGTTGGTGTGGGAACCGATAGGTCAACATCGCATGCATTGTCACAATTGCATTGTCTTGTCTAAAAATTAATTTTTAAAAAATATACTTCATTTCTTCCACAAAAACAGAGTTACTTCTATTTTTATACAAATTAAAAAAAAAATAATTATTATTGTAACAATAAATTTAACTTATATTTTTTCTAATACACTTGTATATTGATATAATTGTAGCATACGTAATGTCAATTGGGGGTTTCGCTCTAAAATGAATTTTTATCGTGTGCTCAACGATTTGAACTATTGACCTCACCTTAAATACTTATGACAGTGGCGGAGCTAGCCATTTTTAGTTAAGGTCCCAAATTAATATGCAATTTTTTTTCTTGAGACTATATTTTTTTTTCCAATTCGAGAACCTGCCGTCAACAAAAGAATCAAGACTTAAACTAAAAAGATAGCAACATAAATAAAATACAGCAATTTTATTCTATATTATATTCCAACCAAATCGAATACTCATCGTACCAGTTAATACTAAATCGTCTATCTTTTAATATAGGATGATTTGTTGAGTGGTTTGAGGGAGATTTATAGGTATTGGAATGTTGTAATTTAATTACTACTTTATTCAGTATAGAAAACAGAGAAGAAAAATGTGAAATTCAGATTTCAGATGGGTGGAATAGAATTGAGGAATTAGCCAATCTTTTGTAATTTTTTATTTTTAATTTTATTAAGATAATAAGTCTAATTGCCTCCATTAAATTGATATTGGGCCAAAGTTATCAAAGTTGTGTTATTAAATTGCATGATAATAAATTAAAAATAAAAAGATAATAAACAATTTTCGCATAAAGTTGGGGGGGGGGGGTGTCCAAGTCTCCCACAAGACCCCCTCCTCTGCATGTGACTTATGGTTAATGCTGGTACCAATTGGGCAACTGTGCATGGACTATCCCCTAAGCGAAAGCTTTGTAGGAGAAAGTCTGTGGTTATTACAACATAGACATATTAGAAAATTAAGAAATTAACTATACTATAAATGAGGAAAGTGGACTATAATTTATGACAGATAAATAAAAAAAATAAACATATCTTCATGAGATGGAGATAATATTATTTAATTACATGTACATGTCTCTTCATATGCTAATCGAACTTATTTTTTCATCAAAAACTTGATAGATTTATTACTTGAGAAAAGCATAGCCTCAAAATCCTAAAATTTCTAGAAAGATGATAAATGCACTTCAACAATTTGACGGGACAAGAACCCTAGAAATTTACACAATATCATATCATGAGCATCGATTAATTAGAGCTTGTTCGGTAGCGATTTTGCTGTCAAAAAACCTATTTTTGAGCATAATAAAATTGACTTTTCAAAAGATTTTTGAAGTAAAATAACAAAATTGACTTTTTTACTTTTAAGTGACATTCTGTTGATTAATGACAATTTTGTCATTTCACCTCAACATCTTTTAAAAAGTCAATTTGCCATGCTCAACAATAAATTTTTTGGCTGCAAAATCTCTATCTAACAAACTCTAATTAATCAGGGTAGTTGTTTGTATTGTCACTACTTGAATTTCCAACTACTCATACAGTTCTAATTAATTGAGATTTTTGTATTAGTTTGTAACCGAGATTTTATTATGTAACTTGGATTTCCAAACAAATCCAAAAACGCCATAATAAAGCCCTTCAAACTAGCTTTTAATGGCCATCTTTGAATATTCTGCAGTGATCCTGTTAATATTTTTATACATAATTTTCCTTTATATCTTGAGATGCAGAAGTTTGAATAAAAGCTTAGCGCCCACAGATTGGCCGTTGATCGGAATTTGATCGTCTACCAGATGATATTGTGTTACCCATCTTCAGTTAAGAAATTCCAGTCAAGAAATTCTTAATTCCAGTCAACAAATTTACCAGATGCTGTGAATCCCAATCAAGAAATTCATGATTCTGATAGTCCCTGTCTTTCCCTGTTTGTCTTTCATGGTCTCTTTCACGAGTACTGGCAGATTCTTCACTGGCATAAGCAGCCGCCGGAGCAGCACTGTCGTGATTTTGCTATCTTTCCCTGTTTGCAATTCGGTCTGTTGAGCTTGAAATTTGGAATTCATCACTGCAATTCACTCTTCTACTACTAAAAAACTGATGAAACTTTAAAAGAATTAAATTGAAATTATAAAATTGAAGGGGAAAACGAAAATACCATTGACTGAATTAAACTTGAATTTGCAATCTTCAGATCTGTGTACTGTGATACTATTCTTTTGTCGGAAAATGAAATCATAGTACTGTGATACTGTTCTCCTGTGAACTTGGACATTTTTGCCCTTTAGAAATAGGGCGCGTGGTGAGTTAACGGATTTTTTGACGTTTTCTGTCAAAAAAGGACTCCCGCTACGGACGTTTGAAAGGTTAGGGACTCCGGATGCTAGTGAACAAAGGTTAGGGACCCGAACGTTACAACGTTCAAAGGTTAGGGACCCCTAGTGATATTTACCCTAAACAGTATTTACTGTTCATTGCCGAGAAATCTCGGCAATGAAAAAAACAGTAATTTTTTTTTTAATATGGGGCAATGAATAGTACATTTCATTTCATTACCCAAAAAAAAAAAAAAAAAAAATTCTTTAGTTACTGTAATAGGTGTTATAAAAAAAAAACTAATGAATAGTATTTTTACTGTTCATTAGGAATTTTTTTTTTTTTTTAAATATGAGCCAATGAACAGTGCATTGCCGAGCTTCTCGACAATGAACAATTCATTGCCGAGATTTTTACTGTTGACAAAATTTATTTATTTATTTTTTTTTTAAATATGGGGCAATGAACAGTGTATTGTCGAGAAGCTCGGCATTGAACATTTCATTGCCGAGATTTTTACTGTTCACAATATATTTTTTTTTTTTTAAAAAAATATGGGGCAATGAAATGTTTACATTTCAAAATTGATGTTTTGAAATAGTTAGAAAAACAACTTGCCACAAGAATTGCAAAAAACAATCTCAAAATTGAAGTTTCTGCCCATTTTTTGTAGGCAAAATCTGTGTTTTCAGGTGTCCCCTGTTCTGCAATCTTTTGTTTCTATGTGTCTATGTCAAGTTTCAAGAACTCAATTCCAATAATATATGGAATAGTCACCTCTATCTCTCGCTCTCTCTTCTATATATATATAACTTGTTGGTAAAGTGATTCACCAATGGTGTTAAAAGTTGTTAATGCGGAGTAGCAAATTTGAGCAACTCGGCAACCAAAGTTGGTTGCCGAGTTTAATCATCATGATGTAATTAATATTGCCATTATGCTTATTTTCAGAATTGAGAATATTCTGAAAATAGAAGGCATACTAAAATATATTATTTTTGGGTATAAGTCATTATTATACTGAAGTTGTGCTGACATTGCCTCTTCTCCGTAAAATATGAAAATCATAAATTGTTAAATAGGATGTGTGACTTATTTGAGTCCAATTTGCAATGTTGTTGGCCAATTTCCAAAAGTTATTGCTGGTGATCATATGGTAGCAGTGAGCAATGTTTTCAACGACATATAATTCAAATATTATTGTTTTCTTCTTTTGTTTATTAACAGATATGCTTAGTCCGGTTGTGGGCATATCCCAACGATTTTAAAACAATAGGGACCTTTTGTGTAATTATTCCTTAAAAAAAAAAAGAGAGAGAGAGAACATCAAAATACTGTTCATGAACAGTAAAATACTGTTCATCAAATTGATTGCCGAGTTGCTCGGCAACCAATTTGATTGTCGAGAACTGTTCACCTTTTTTTTTTCCTTGTATAAAAAAAAAATGGGCTTAAAAAAAAAATTTGGTGAACACTAAAATAAAGATCATTGCCGAGTTGCTCGGCAATGAACAATTCATTGCCGAGAATTTTACTGTTGACGAATTTTTTTTTTTTAATGTGGCAACATTATAAAAAATAAAAACATTCAATTTGCTTATTTGCTTAAGATAAAATAAAAAAGATTAATAAAAAAATTGAATGAAAATGTGTAAAAAAAATAAAAACATTCAATTTGCCACCAAGATTTCACAGCGTGGATTTTGAAATTCTTGAATGGCATTTTTTTGCATTTATTTAGAATAATTTGTAAAAGGTAAAATAAAAAAACAAGATTAGTAAAAAATTGAATGAAAATTAAGTGTAAAAAAAAAAAAAAAAGCGGCAATCAATCAAATTGATTGCCGAGATGGCTCGGCAATCAATTGATTGCCAATTTCAAAGTTTACGGTTACATAAGTATGACACATGCTATTACTTTCCTCCAAGACTTCAAGCTTGGTCACTATATGAAAATTCCACCAAGAACAATGTTCATGGCACAGGTTAGTTTTATTAATTGAAGTACTATAGGTTTCCCATTTATGTTTTCTTGTACACATTTTCTGATAGTTTTACCATTTTTTTTATCAGGTAGTGGGGACTCTTATAGCTAGTTTAGTGTACTTGGGAACTGCATGGTGGTTAATGGAAACAATCCCTGATATCTGTGAAACAACATCATCTGTGTGGACTTGCCCAGGTGATCATGTCTTTTATGATGCATCTGTAATTTGGGGCCTGATCGGCCCTCGGAAGATTTTTGGAGACGAAGGGACTTATGGATTGATAAACTGGTTCTTCCTTGGTGGAGCCATAGCTCCTCTATTAGTCTGGTTTGCTACAAAGGCCTTCCCGAATCAAGAGTGGATTAGACTCATCAACATGCCGGTTCTGATAGGTGCCTGCGGAAATATGCCAGCAGTTGGATTAGACTCCCAATTGGCAATCAATTGATTGCCGACTCGGCAATCAACATTACAGCATGGAACTTAGGGAGCTTTTCAGCCGGTAACAATTTTGTCATTCTTGACTTGAGCATTTTTCTGTTAATCAATGAATTTCAGATCAACTGTTTTTTTTTCCTTGAACTTTTCTTTTGTTCTGCAGGAGACACGTCTCTGGTCTTCTACGAAGTGGTTTCTGGGAAAGTCTAAACCAGGTTCTATAATCACACGTGGAAAGGCAAGGTCATGCTTCTAGTGATTGGGAGTTGGATAATGCATCTTCTTCTCTTGCCTCCACTGAACAAGTCGAAGAACATATAAATGGTGATCAAGATTCGGCCCAATTAGATGGCACAGAAAGAAATCCATTTCTTTTCTCTTCACCACTTGGCAATGCTTTACAGCCACTTTTAGATCATGAGTTGCAGGATTCAAATTGGCCATGCAACAACTCTGAACAGCACTTGGGAATTGTAAGCTCGACCACCCTTGAACTTGCTTTGCTTATTTAAATTGAAATTGATATTCCCATATAGAGTAAAATATTGGATTTGGTTAGTCAAATTACTTGACTCCATCAAGTGAGAGAGATGGGAAATTGTCATGTTAGCTAATTCCAGAACCAAATAGCATAGAAGAATTTTGTATGAAGAACCCTCCCCGATATGGCAAAAATGTTTTAAGACATATAATGGCAAAATGTTAGTCAAATTACTTGATTCCATTATTCCTTTAAAAAAAAAAAAAATTAAAATATTGTTCATCAATCTCGGCAATCAATTGATTGCCGAGATGGCTCGGCAATCATCTTGGCAATCAATTAAAAGTATATATATATATATATATATATATATATATATATATATATATATATATATATATATATATATATATATATATTTTTTTTTTTTTAAAATTTTATTGAGATTGCCGAGATGGCTCGGCAATCACTTTTTATTTTATTTTATTTTATTTTTAAATTTTATTGTGTCAAAGAAAATAGGATTAAAAAAAAATTGGTGCACAGTAAAATAAAGATCATTGCCGAGTTGCTCGTTGCTCGGCAATGAACAATTCATTGCCTAGAATTTTACTGTTGAAGTTTTTTGTTTTTATTTTTTTAATGTGACAACATTATAAAAAATAAAAACATTCAATTTGTTTAAGATAAAATAAAAAAAAATTAATAAAAAAATTGAATGAAAATGTGTAAAAAAAATAAAAACATTGGATTTATACATTACCTGAA
Organism: Forsythia viridissima; assembly: GCA_030279155.1. Lineage (NCBI taxonomy): Eukaryota > Viridiplantae > Streptophyta > Magnoliopsida > Lamiales > Oleaceae > Forsythia > Forsythia viridissima. The sequence continues at coordinate 4,398,335 of CM059033.1, forward strand.
ATTCTTGAATGGCATTTTTTTAACAATAAACATCCCAACTTTCTTTCAATTTTTTAGGCTATTTTTTATATACTATTTGCATTACCAAATCCGAACAATTTACAACCATGTTAACAACCAATGATGGTTGCAAAATTGCTCGACAACCAAGACCAAGCTGGTTGAAATTGTATATTTTTGTCACCTGCAATAAGAACTCTGATTGAATGTTGCGGGGGACAATCTAAGAGAACAAGCCTAAAGTGAGATTTATGGCATATTGAGCATGTCATTTCACGAAACCATTAGTATTTTATGATAAATTTTGAAAGTCAGGTACATTTACAAAGATTAAGCTGGCTAAAAGAAAAGAGGTTCGAAAAAAGACAATTTTCACAACATGCTGTTTTGGACAAACAAAGGCTACTTAACCAAGTAGATAAGAGAAGGTACAGGCTCAAAATTCATTGCTGTTATTTCCCTAGTAAATAAAACTGTATGAGAAAAGACCATACCTTCAAACCTCCTGAAGACAGCGATAAATTCAGCAGTAATTAATGTAATGAAAGAATGAAAGAATCCAGTTAGTACCACTCAAAATAGTAAGTCTGATTGCAAATATTCAAAATTAAAAATGTTATAGAAACAAATTTTTTTCTTCACCCTTTGAGAAATTGCATGAGAATAGATGAGGATCACTTTCAGCATCTCTTGCAATTTTCTGGCTTGGGTATTCAGATTTTCCTCCTAACAATATATATATATATATATATATATATTACTCGGCAACCAAGTCTGGTTGTCGAGCAACCTCGGCAACCAACTTGGTTGCCGAGAATTGTAAATTTTTTTTTTTCGTTTTTTCTCTTATTAAAATCAACAATAATATAAACTATAATTGATGTAGATAAATTGTAGTCAAATGAAGTATTTTCTACTTGAATACGCACTCATTTTGTATACTAGTGTTGGCAAATAAATCTCAACTGTTGTAATAATACTTACAGTGTCTAAAAATCTTAACTGTAGGATTCAATTTTTCAAAACTCAGCTCCACTCTGAATTCTAGAATTCTAATTCTAATGATGAATAAAATCTGCTCCAAAGTTTGAAAAGTAATAGAGAATAAAACAAATTAAAATTAAAGTTGTAAAAGGACGGAACTCCAGTATCTGAATCTGAATTTGAATTCTAATTTCAATAGTCAATAAAAGTCTGCTAAGCCTCAAAAGTAGCCTAAAAAATATTAGAAAATAAAACAAATTAAAATTGCAAAAAGAAGTTGTAAAACGACGGCGTGTAGGACGAAAAAATGAACAGTAAAAAATTTAAGGCTCTTATTGTAAGGATATATATACATATATATATATATATATATACATATATATATATGTGTGTGTGTGTGTGTGTGTGTGTGTGTGTAACGCAAACCTGAGAGTGACGTACAAGCAGTTGCAAAAAAAAAGAAAAGGTGTCGTGTGCATGTTCAATTATGTGAGAAACAGATGAAGAAGTGATGATGATCCACTAGAAATCTGCCCATTTAAATTGATAAGAGCGATTGAATTTGTGATAGCTATACAATTGATGAAATTCAATATTCAGTTGGTTTATACGAAATTTTCGCGCAAGCCAGAGAGATATCCTCCCTGGTTTGACCGACTAGAGAGATTTCTCCCCTAGTTGTGACTGTTTAGTGGGGGTGGGAAGGTGATGTTTTTTTTTCTTTTTTAAAAATTATTTTAAATAATAGAATGTAATAAACTATTTTGTTCTTGTTAAATTGGTCAAATTTAGGTCACATGTATAATTTTTTGTCAATTAACAAATCACTGGACGAAATCTGTAGAGACTCTAAATGTCATTTCAGTTAATATAATTAGAAGTTTTGGGACTTGATGCCACATTTTTTATTATTTTAAGTGAAAATCTGTTTAAAAAAAGGTTTAGGATTTATTTGTATTTTTGAAAAAGTTAGGGTCCTAATTGTAATTTTTCCATTGTTTTTTTTTTTTAATTTTTTTATCATTTTAATTTATTAAATCAGGGCAAAATTGTCAAAAAAAAATTATTTAGGGACCATCTGTGTGAGTAAAATGAAAAAATGGAGACGATATCTACAAATAAAATTGAATGAAGATGATATTGTTACAAAACTGAAAGAATAGGGACTACGAGTATAACTAACCCAAAATATAATTATGTCATGTTTTTAAGTTATAGGAGTTTTAATTATATATATTTGCAAGTAAGCTAAATAGGGCGTAAAAGTCCACATTAAAAATTAATTATAATAATTGTACGGCTAAATACACCACATTTTTTTATAAGTGCACTATATTTTAATTATATGAAAGGTCCATAAACTTTACTCATTATCACATTTATATTCTGACTTTTTTTTTTTTATCGCATTCTTATTATCAACATTATATTAATTAGCACATCTTGTTTCCAATGACAATTTTCGTCCAAAAATTTTGTTAAGAGAAAGTAAAAGGATTTATTTATTCTACATATTTTTAAATAAGTAAAAAATTAAATAAATCCAAAATTGCGATAAAATATTTTTCTCTCGTTTTAGAGCACGCTAATAGAATTATTGGATCAAAACTGTCATTAGGAACAAGATGTAATAATTAGTAGAATGTTAAGAATAAGAATTTGATGAAAAATGTTAAAGAAATAAATGTGATAATAAATAAAAATTAAAAACTTTTAATATAATTAAAATATACTACAATTATTAAAAAATGTGGTGGCAATACAACCAACCACCATAATTGTACTATTGTACTAGTAATTAAACAAGTACTAAGTTTTCCACTCTAAACCTATTGAGCTAGGTGTTAGTAGGAAGCAAACATTGCCATTTTTCAATTTTGATTTTAATTCCTAGTCGAACCATTTATATAGAGTAGGGTAACATTAATGTGACGAGGTGCCTACATTGGTGGATTTAGGTAGGAGTTAAAAAAAATTTAAACTTAGTTAATATATATATATATATATATATATATATATATATATATATATATATATATATATATAAAATAAAAATACATCTAAATTCTTTCCATATCCCTCTCATTTGTTCTCGGTTACTCATCAAATGGTACTCAATTCATACTTTTAAGTTTGATCATTGACAAGGTTCAAAGAAAGGGTGGACTGTTGATAAAGAATCGATTCCAAACCACAATGCTAGCAATGGAAAAAAACCTTTAGGCCAATTAATAGATTAGACTTCACTTCAAGAACTAATGAAAATCAGTGTTCTAAAAAACGTAAAGTGTGACTAGACGTAGATGTCGAATTTCAAGTTTGTCGAGTCTAGATAGAGTCTAGACGAGAACGAGACAAGGGCGAGACGTGGAGGCCGCGCCTCATGCCTAAGCTCCACTTAGGCAGGTTTTTTAAGAACATTGGCAAAAATAATCCTGATCAAGGTGCGTGCAAAAGAAATGTTTTCCTTATTTCCATGAAGTCAAGATTTCTTAGGGCCAACATAGGAGGTTATATATATCTTGACTATATGCATTGAGAGAGCGTTTCGTGAAAGAATCGTGTAGCGTGGTGAAAGGTTTCTTGTTGGAATTTCTGACTCTCCAGATGTTCACCTAATTTTTTTTTTTCAAAAAAGGAACTATTTAAGTCAAGAGGAGCTAAAGAACCCTTTGTATCATCCCCTAGTTTCTAGGATCACTTACTAAGAATTTTACACCAAATGTTTTTGGCCATTAATTATTCAATAAAGTATTAAGCTTTTTATAGCTTATTCCACCAAGTCTCAATCATTTTGGTATTAACCTTTATTAGCTCCTATTGAATTCAGTTTAATCTTGCTGCATTGAAGAGCAGGGGTTGAATCTCAACATTTAAACTTGCTGCCTTGAAGAGCAGGGGTTAAATTATACTGCAGTTAAAATTTTATCAGCCTATTTGATTATAATATTTGTACTTATGTTTATATTGCTAGAAGGGTAGAATTGTCATTGTACTTGTTTAAAACAGTATATTGATTTAACTGAATTAATTATTTTGACAGTAATCCTTCCATTATCTGAAAATTAGCAACCTTTTTGTTAGAAATAAGTAGGAAAAAGTAATTAGGTAAAACAAAAAGTTATAGTGACATCTATAAATTGATTATAGATTTACTGTTTTAAATATATGTTCCCCAATTAAAATTTTACACATCATCAAATAAATTAATTTAACAGCAAATTGTGAATGCATTAAATGTTAGCGTCATAAATAGATGACCGTACAGAGTTTTATCTACTATTGAAAGGAAAAAAGAATATATACGTCTGTGTGTCTCACGTCTTCAATCTCCCTCTCAAACGAAACTTTTCTTCAAACGATTTTCTTCTTGCTTTACTCACTGCCTTCTAAAACCATAATAACCGTAACTCAGATCGTCATCCTCGTTCATTAAAGCTTCATCATGAACAGGGGCGGAGCCAGGATTTCGGTTCAGTGCGGGCAAGATTTAGGGCTTATTCAGTGTTGTTTTTTTTTTTCAAAAAATGGATTTTTTTGGTTACTTTATTGACTTTTCAAATTTTATTGTAGTGTAAAAAGTTTGAAAATTCAAAAATAATAGGCAAAATTTTTTTTGGAAAAAAATAATTACCGAACAAGCTCTTAAATGTAAAAATAAAATATTAGTATAACTTCAACATGTTAAAGATAAAAGTTCTAGTCGTACACTTGATTCGCCTCTATCACTTGCGCAGGAGGAAGCTTAAAATAAATCCAAATTCATGGTAAATATAAAAATTTGAGAGCAAAAACTCTAAAAATACTTTCTGTATTATTCAATTTTGATCCACTTTAAAGAAAAATAATAAATCCTTACTTGGAGATTTAGTAATGCAATTACTTACTTTTTAATTTTTCAAAATTTAGGGACCATAAATGAAATTTTAAAATATTCTTTTTATATGTCTTTCACCTTCATTAACTTACATATATATATACACACACAAATATAATTACACGCAGAGAAGTAAACACACACACATCCACTCACACACCCACACACACACATCCACTCACACACCCACACACTCATAGCAGGCAAAATTTTTCCTCTTCCAAGCATTTCTCAAAACTCAGTGCAGGCGGCCACCTGCACTCGACTCCATGTAGCTCCGTCTATGATCATGAACAAAGGGTTTCAAATCTCAAACCCATTCTCATAAATCCTACGGTCGGATCCCACACAAAGAAGCGGTATACTATTATATTCACGACCATATAAAGTTTTTGTTGGAAAATAAGTGAATGAAAAATTAAAGCTCTTCATTTGTTTGAGACTTTCCATCTTTTCAACCATTCATGTTTTGTAACTCTTGTAACTTTCATGTTAATGGTGGAATTGGAAGGTCACTCTAAGGCCTATATAAACATGTTCATTTTCCTCATTCTAAATACAACAATTCAACATTTCTTCCTTCAGTTCTTTAGCATTCGTTTTTTCTCTTTGGCATTCGAATTCCTCACGGTGATATTGTTCGGGCAGTAGGTCGGTTTGCTGGTACAGCCAGTTCTACCGTTGTATCCTGGGAAACAGTCGTTCATAAGTTACGGTAGGGGACGAATCTGTTTTAAAGAAACTGTACACGTACAGGCCTCGGTTTGCATTTTCTGGTCCTTATTTATTCAATTTGTATTATGCAATTATCCATTCTATTTGCTAACTATTGTTTTTAGTATAATACGTTGTTTAATGTTTTTCCAATTGATGTATGGATTAACAATTTTTGTAACAGTTTTCTCCGCTAGTGGAAGGAAAAAAAAAATATACGTACGTGTGTCTTTACATTTTCAATATTCCTCTCAAACGAAACTCTTTCTCAAACGATCTTTTTCTTGCTCTACTCACTGCATCAATCCTAAAACCATAACCACTACAACTAGAGTTATGCCATTCTCTCTCATCAAAACTCCATCAGGTTCAAATCTCAGTAACCCATTTTCATAAATCTGATGGTCGGATCCCACTGTGAAGAAGTGGTATACTAGTTATTTGGTGATGTGCAAAATTTTTATCGAAGAAACAGCTAAAACTGACATATATTTGAAAGATCACATGTTGACTCCTATAAATTAAGCTGGGAAGAACTCTTATCAATGCCAATATGGATTCTATGAAATGCACCTTAGTGTCTGTAGTAATTCTGTTCACTTTTCATTTGTATAAGATCAATTTCTATGCCAAAACAAAGAAAAAGTCAGTGCTTACAAATTGGCCAATTGTTGGTATGCTTCAGGCTTGTTTTTAAACACACATAGAATACACAGTTTCATAACAGAGATTCTGCACAATTCTGATGGTACATTTGTGTTCAAAGGACCTTGATTTTCTAACATGGAAATGGTGTTGACTAGTGATCCAGCTAATGTAAATTATATATTGAGCAAAAACTTTTCAATTTTTCAGAAAGGTCCTTCATTGAAGAAGATATTTGATGTTTTAGGAGATGGAATTTTTGCATCGGAATCTGAAATTTGGGAGAACCAAAGGAGGATTGCAATGTCACTTATAAATCACAGCCAGTTCCAGAACTTCGCGGTGAAAACTAGCTCGAACATAGTGGAGAACCGCCTTATCCCATTTCTGGAACACGTTGCCGAGTTGGGAATACAGGTATAGATTGAATTACCTCGTCTAAAAGCTCAAAACGCCACATATGCACAATTTTTCATAAATAATTAGCAGCAGAATTTATCATTCTCAGACCTTTCCTTCAACAGGTAGATATGCAGGAGCTATTTAAGCGTTACAGCTTCGATAACACGAGCATGTTGTTATTTGGCCGCGATCTGGAAACACTGTGCATCGGTTTACCCGATTTAAAACAAGAAAAGGCGTTTACAGATATGGAGGAAGCAGTTTTGAACAGGCATATAATCCCGGAAATTTGCTGGAAATTTCAAAAATGGCTACAAATTGGCCATAAGAAGAAGCTAAGGGAAGCAAAACAAGTTGTTGATCAATTTTTGACTGATTTTATTTCATTGAAATGCCAGAAACTCAAAGTTGGAAATGAAGAAGAGGAGGATTTAGACTTGTTAACAAATTACATGAAAATAATGGCAGAAAAGAGTAGTGATTCAGAAGAAATTTCTGAAAAGAATTTGAAAGATGAATTGCTGAATTTAGCATTTGCAGGCAAAAATGCTGTAAGTGCATGTCTTGCATGGTTGTTTTGGCTTCTGGCAACAAACCCTAAAGAAGAAAACAAGATCCGACAAGAAATCCTTAAATTTTCACCTGTTGGAAAGTGGAAATTTTCCAGCACGGAAGAGCTAAAAAAGATGGTTTTTTTACATGGTGCTATATGTGAATCGTTACACCTTTACCTGCCCGTTGCTTTGCAGCACAAAACTCCGGTGAAGCCAGATATCCTTCCAACTGGACAACCTTTCAATGCAAATACCAAGACAGTGCTATCCTTCTATTCAATCGGTGTTTCGTCTAAAAACTTAAAATGGTTAACCAAAACTTGAACTGTCTTTTGATTTTTTGTGTTCCACAGGTAGGATGGAGTCAATATGGGGAAAAGATTGCCTGGAGTTTAAGCTAGGAAGATGGATCTCAGAAGGAGGAGGAATCAAACATGAGCAATCTTTCAAGTTTTCTGCATTCAATGCAGGACCCAAAAGTTGAAAACGGTTTGAACGTAGAGGTTTCAAGATGCGATTGATACACCACACAAATTGTTCATCAATCGTCATGAGATTTAGCAATAATGTGTTATATACTTTATGTTCGTAATAAAACAGTTTACAACCACGAGTGTACATCAGCTCTCGTGCAATAAAATAAATCTGATGCCATAGGTTGAGACCAACGATGCAACTTCTTCTACATACCTAGGTTCCTCGTGTAAATCTGTGGCAATATATGATTAATTTACAAAAATACAAATTCTCAAATCATTTACTGTATAATACAACAAACACACAATGTCAATTCTAAAAAGGAATGCAAATTCTGTGTGTCCCTCTCTCTTTCAAGAAATAATAATGATTCATCACCTGCCCTCGCCAATAATCTCATGAAGAATGGGATTGGAAGCAGGGATAGGTGGTGAATAAGATGGCCCTATTTCCCTGCTTGTTATGTTTGTTGAATTGCCACGACTATTATCAGTTCTTGAAGTTGAACTATCCGTGTTTGACATAAAGGTTGTTGCATCACTGAATTTCCAGTCAGTCAGGTATCCGGGCTTCGAAGTGACGGGGGGCACCTCAATGTCTCCAGAAAGCATTGACACCACACGGGACATTGAAGGCCGCAAACCGGGGGATGTTTGACTGCACAGAAGAGCCACTCCTATAATTCTTTTTACTTCGTCATCGTTCACACTGGATAATGTTCTGTCAACGAGCTCCAATTCTTGATTTGTCTCATGAAGATTCCAAGCCTGCAAGCATATCATATTTAAATTAGTACCCACCAAGGCAAAGATGGTGGAAAACATAGCAATACATTTGAATGTTAGATAATAGAGGGTGCAAGGTGTGGCTTTCTCGTACCGTCCCCTCTCTCTTGTGGTCCCGGCTTGTTCCATTAGCCAGGAGGAAAGGTGATTAAAAAGAAAGAAGACGATTTCTTTATTTTATCACCTAGGACCCGTCTAAGATGAGAAATTCTATTCCTGAGAAAATTTGATATCTATAAAGAATTTGGAAGGGGAAAGGGGACCTTCCTAAAAATTACATTGGGTTGTGAATAACTGATTCCTCTTTGTTGAATCTTGTGCAAAAAAGAAAGCTTTATTAAGTACTTGATCTTTCAGGCATAGTTCATCTTTCTTTCTGTCCTTGGTATCTCCCATTCCCGGGAAGTGAACCGGGGAAAAAAACAAGAGGATAAGCCTCAGAAGGCTTAATCTCAGCACTGAGGACTTTTTTATCTACAAAATTTTGCTCGTCTCTATACAAAGAAAATTTTAGATTTTCTCAGATTCCACCAGGAGGAAAGAACACTACCTGATACCCGTGGAAACAAATGGAGCAAAAAGAAATAAAGAAATAACCAAAATGAACAAGTGTAAACAAGCGTATTCATTAGAAGAATTTTGATATTATATAATTTTTACCTCGACACTCAACGTTAGTGCGCTTCTCACCTAGGCTTATTCCCATGACCAAAATCTTTAAATGGTTATCACTCCAAGTAAATGTGTGTTTCTCTCAGTTTCCAAACAAAAGGAAACTTCCCTACCAGATATCTACCACAATTAGCAATGGATCAAATTGTAATATAAGTGGACTCTTAATATTTTGTCATTGCTACCAGAATTAGAACTGCAAACAACAGTAGCGAACTAATATTTTGGAAATTTTCTTCGTAACTTCAAGTGTGCATTGAAATGTATGGTATTTTGTGACCACGAGCATTGAGAGAAAAAAATGTTTAGTATAACTGAGGTAAAATTTGTGAAATGGAATACAATTTCCTTTTGCTAACTTAATCACAGCAAAAAATTGAAGAAAATATGGCAAGATGAAATATCTGGGGTTATAGATAGACTATTAAATTCTAAGGGATCAATATGCACAAAAGTACAAAATGTGAAATAGACCATACCCATTCAAGAAGATACATCTTATCGTCTTCCAAACTTGAGTCAGAATTTGGCCTTCCACTGACGATCTCTAGAGCTACAACTCCAAAGCTAAATACGTCTGCCTTCTCGGTAAGGTGTCCACGCATAGCATATTCCGGCGCAAGATACCCACTATATGAGTGAAACAAGAAAAACTCAGAAATAAACCCAGCCCATGCTAGTCTACATTTGCACTGGAAATGTAACAATAGATTAATACAGAATGAAGGAACGTTATGGATTTAGAAATTTTGTGGATCTTACATTGTTCCAGCAACACGGGTGCTTATATGGGTCTTTTTGTCATCATACAATTTGGCCAAACCAAAATCTGAAATTTTGGGGTTCAGATCAGAGTCAAGAAGAATGTTGCTGGCTTTAACATCTCTGTGTACAATTCGAAGTCGAGATTCCTCATGCAGATAAGCAAGACCTCTTGCTACTCCCAAACATATATCGAAGCGTGTAGGCCAGTCAAGTGATAAACTTCTGTTCCCTGCTCCATCAAAGCAAAATGATTCAGTCTCCTATATATGGAAATTAATATGAAGCTATGGACAAACTGTCTCACTATTACCAAATAATACTTGATCAAGACTCTTGTTTTCAAGATACTCATAAACAAGCAACCGTTTATCTCCCTCGATGCAGCATCCAAACAATTTTACAAGGTTACGGTGCTGCACAGCAGATATAGTAGCTATCTCTGCAACAAACTGACTCTTTCCTTGATGGGATGCAACAGACAATTGTTTAACAGCAACAACTCTTCCATCCTCAAGTGTTCCCTGTTGTCACAACATAAAAAGTTCAGATATAATAAACTTAAAAATTACGAAAAGAAAATCAAACAGGAATCAATAGGATCTGAACAATTACATACATATCTCAATTACATACATATCTGCTTCTGATGATATTTTAGGTTGGGGGGCATACAGATATCCAAACGGTAAAGGAGAAAATAAAAAAGGAATTGCGGGCTAAACATTTAGTTATAACGACAATGTAAACTATTGAAAACTAACAAGGACTTGTTACCATCTTTCTTTTGTCTTAGTTCTTCTCATACTTAATGTGTTGGTTTGCTATTCAAGCCTGCTTTTTAATTGTTCCACCAACCTATATTCATTGATTCAGAAAAGTTTCAGAATAGAATTTACCCTGTACACAGGTCCAAATCCTCCCTCTCCAAGCTTATTAACAGGATTGAAGTCATCTGTTGCAGCTCTTAGCTCCACATAACTGAACATGTAAGGTTTGGCATCCATTCCCAAGAACTCTGCAAATTCACAGAGAAACATCTGTTCATTTCCAAAGGGCAGTGATTATTCATCCATCCCCAAACTGTTTCATTCCTTACCTCATATAATATTGTTCCATACGAGGATAGGCATTATAAGTTTGGTATTTAGTAAATGTGCATTGACCTATCTCTCATTGTGTATCATTTAGGAGGTGATTTATTACTTAGACACAAAAAAATAAAACAAAGACATCCCATTTGATGTCTCTGCCAATGGAAACATACTTCCAGTCTCATTTCTAAATTAGCATCAAAAGAGCAATTCTAGTTCTAGTAATAAACAAAAAGCATAGATGTAACAATAACTCCTGAACTGGAAAGATACTTAGGCCACTATACTTTTCCTTTCTTACCTTCGTCCTCATAGCTCTTCTTCCTTTTTCTTCTCTGAGCCAAATAGTATGCTGCAAATACAGAAAGAAAACTAACAGCTCCAACTGCAACTGCAATCCCCACAATCAGACCAGTCTTGTTCTTCTTCCCACTTGGAGGACTGTTTCTAACGGTGGGAACGAAATCTGTAGAAAAGCTTAGTGATCAGCACTGGCATCCGTATATTAGGAACGAGAGTAGCACATTTTTTCCAGTTGTCAAATATTACTGAATTCATATTTACCTGGGGTGGCACTTATTGCCGAAATAGAAGGTCCATATGTACCTTGTCTAGGTACACAACAAGTCCCTTTTCCAGCCCAGAAGAGATGGATTTCAAGGTAGTTTTCAGACACTTGTGCTTTCAATTCCTTCACAACAGCTCTCAAAGCTGTCTCACCAGCCTCTCTTAGTATGTTAAAGTCTTTAAACTCCAGTTTCCCCTGGACCCCACAATGTGAAAGTTTTGGTCAATAATGAAGAGGAGGAATATATAAGATACTTGAAATTCTAAATTAAACTAAACATGTGGTGGATTTATATAAGAACAACATGGAATGCCATGGCAACCATTAATATACGAAGTTGCAGTGACAGAAAATCTTGGGAATAGAATATGTATATCTTCTTCGAATAAAAATTGATGGTAATGTATCACAAGTAGTGCTTCAAGGACTCGGGCATGCTGAACCCAAAAACACTTACCATAGCATTGATATCAAATATCATACAGCGCATCAAGTACTACATGATGAAAGGTAAACTGGGGTTTTAGACAAAGGTAAACTGGCGCATCAAGTACTACATAATTATCCATCAGATACACCGATCGGTTATTTTTTTTCTTTTTCCGTTTTATATGATCCTATCAATTGATGATAGTAAACAATTGTTTAGCTGAAGCACAGTGCAAAATACGAATGCAATAGTTTCAATAAGAACTCATTTTTTAACACTGACCTGAATATATATATCAAAAACACGTCTTCCAAGACTCCTCCAACTCCTAGTGCCTAGGATTGCGATCTCTGCAAACTGAAGTTTCACAGTGTAATTACCATTCTCAAGACCCAAGCCATAGTATCTCAAAGATCCAGCAGAAATTCGGGCAGTTTGAAACAACTCTGAGTCTAAAGTATTCGTGAATTGGGACGAAGAGGAGCTTTGATATTGTGGGTTGCTGCTATCAGCAGGCAGACCAACATTGCTAACTGCCCATCTGTTTGTACTGGTCGTGTAATATGTTGCCGGACCAAGAGTCTCATTATCCATCTCATACACAATCTGATCTGAAGACCGAATTTGTAGACCGCCACATTTAATTGCAAAGCTGGAATCTGCAAGCCATCATATCATTATGAACTTGTCAATTGTCAATGCAACTTCACAGAAGTGCTTGTTCAGAATTTGCATGGAAATAATTTTGTGAAAGATATTTTGGGCCTTTTTAGCATAATTTTGAACAGGTATTTTCTTTTAAAAAAAATCCTGAGAAGTGCTTGTTCTAAGAAAATCTGATGGAGCTTTTGAAATTAGATGAGCAACTATGATTAATCTGGAATAGGTTGTAGGAATTTTTTGCTGTAAAACAGCTTAAAATACTTTATTTTTATAAAAATACATAATTTGTCCTTGTTGCTGAGCAATAATTGATGTCTTTTTTATCAAACTAAGCCATGCACAAGTTAGCCAATTTATTTAGATCTTTTTTACTATTGTATTACGAAATAAAATGCTCTAGCACCATACCCAATCATTGAATACCTTGACAACATTATTATGCCATGTCAATATCTATAAAGCACGTGGTCAAAATATCAATCCGAAACACACACACATAAATAATGTGTTCAATCGCCAACAATATCTTTTTAATGTGTAATGCTAAAATCTATGAGCATATAGAAATGTAATACAATCCATAGCGTATAAAACTGCCAACAGGTAAGACGCTCTAGCATCATTCTACCATAATCACTGACAACTTTAACCACATTTATGCCATGTTAAGATCCACAAAACCTGTAATACAAAATTTACAAATAATTTTCTATTGTTATTTCACAAAAAATTGTCACAGTTTTCAAAATATATAACCCACAACATTAATGTTAATTTTTTAAGATAAATTTGATAAATTAGCAGTTTACCACGTTCAACAATGGCATACATTCCGATGCACATATATACAACAAACATTATCATGTGATTTTATTTATAATTCAATGTTCGGAGGACTGGTGATACTGATGGTGATGAAGGCAAGTGTGAGGTGAATTGGTAGGCAAGAGGTCGAAGAAATAAGTGTAAAGGCGTCAAAATATACAGTACATAGAAAGACTTCACTAATTAGCTGTAGTCAGTAATAGAAAACTTGAGCAGAAGATATAGCTATAATTGAAAAAAAATAAAAAGAAGAGTGCAAAAATGGTAAAGACAGCTTTTGTTAAGCAAAAAACTGGGAAGAAGCTAGCTTCTGCTTATTTGCAGCAATGCAAAGCAGGCCCTTAATAGTTTTTATCGGTACACAGGTTTTTTATGCTCCCCACAACTATGTTATATTCTCTGTTTATAGCATGTTTGGATAATTTAAAAGCTCTTGAAAATGAGCCTTTTTGGGCATTAAAGAACTCAAGAAAGCTCCTTTTAAGGAGTTCTTAAGCTTAGCCAAACATCCTTATTAGTATTCACAAAAGGAAAAGCAACTTCCTGGTTAGAATTTGCAGCCTTTTGAAACCTGCTACCAACTTACACATGTTTGGATAAAATTTAACACTTACAGATAGGTGATCCTCGATTGCAAGGAAAATTCTGTTGCAGACAATTCAATCCTGAAGGCAGAGCACTAAAAAATGCAAGAGTGAATGTAATCAGGGAAAGTATCATGTTTGAGGTAGAGAAGCATCAAGCATTAATTTTGTGAATATCAACATGTCAAATGGTTGATGATTAAATTGCGGTGGTGAAACAGAAAGAAGGAAGTGCATTGGTAGTGAAACACGCATGCAAAGATTGTCATAAATGCCTAACGCAAGCTAATTTTGGTTAGGAAAGCAAGTGTACTCCTTTTTGCATTTAGAACTATGGCAGCATAGACTTTCCTATGTAATTTCATCAGGTTCTGTGGACAAGAACACTCATGTTGTCCTGAGATTATTTCCTTCTCCTATTTACTAGCTCTGCACTTTCCAAGTCATTAATATCATTTTTACAAGTACTCACAATGTATGTGAAGCTGCTAACTTTGCTTTCACATATGACTTACTGACGACGAGAATATGAACCAATATCATTCAGAGTGTAGACATACATCTGGAAGTGAGTTGCAACGAATAATCATATTCTGTACTCTTTCTGGGGAAATGGTTAATGATAAGTTATCCTAACCAATATTCCGCTGAAAAGATGAAAAATAGGCATAGCTTTAGCTATTGACTAATCCTGCCATGGTTTTAGTTGTTAAAAAAATACATATGGATAACCGATTTAAACATCGAAACCAAAGTATATCCACATAAAGAAGCTGACAAAAAAGTAAAGCTTAGGAAGTGAATCCATATAAGTTCGTCACCGTATGTGCTTCAAATATTCACCTGCCATTGGAATTGTCTATGGTGAAGTTGTTGGCAACCAAATTACTGCATAATACATCCAAGAAAGATTTCTATGTTAATGTTAGAAAGGCATTTAAATGATGGAGGTGTCAAAAGGAACCATAGAGCAGAACATTGAAAATAAAATATAAAGAATATGTAGCATCCTTGTTTTCATTCATGCATACAGTTGTAAATTTTGTCCGCTGACCCAAGTAGGAAAGCTCCCAGATAATGAATTGTATGACAAATCTCTGCAAGGAATATAATTATGATGTTAGGCAGATATTCAATCTTATTGACGATTTTCTTTAATATGAAAATATATGTTGTTTTCAACTCCTCTATTTTTTTTTATTTGTTTTGTTTTGTTTATAGCATCAGATGCTGCCTGTATACATTACTAGTCAGGTTTACAAACATAAAGCAGGCTCCAATCAGATATTTTTGAATGCAATCATAGATATTGTATACTATTGTATATCTTTAGTGTGGGATAACGCTGAGGTTCATCTGTGAAGTGGGTAGTCCCAACTTAATACTTGTAATTAAGCAATTCTAATGTGTAAATTTAAGAGTACTCACACAATATCGTGATATGTTATGATTATACAAAAAAAGAAAAAACATATGCCTTTTCCAAATAATAATGAGATTGGAAGGCATTGCATTTGTGTCCCAGCCTTGGAGTTCTAATCATGCATTTGAAACAAAATAAATGCAACTTATAGGAATTCTTAACAAAACCACACAAGACATGAACTTCAGAAGAACAACACTGACATGTTCTGGAGAGACAAACTCTTTGCCGCAGGTAGGGTACCGGTCAACTTGTTATTACCAAGAAACCTGAAGATGAAAAAGAAAACCAAATTAGCACTCTATCGATCCCTCCCCGTGTTTCTTTCTTCTCTTTCTTAGGGGTGGGGGTTGTTGCAGCGAGGTTTCAACCATAAGTATTGCATGATTTATTACAAGTTACTGAGTACACTCAGATTGAAAAGTGAATCTGGGATGCGTCCAGACAAATTGTTGAAGCTCAAATCCCTGAAAAATAAGATTGCAGAGTGAGTAAGTAATGTAAAAGCTATTGATCACTTTAAAAGGTTAGTGACTTCAATCGGCTTGAAAATATTTTCCAAGTTCATTACAGGGAAAACCCCATGTTATATGGTTAATGTTCTTGATTTTAGACTGAACATGTATTAGGATGGATAGTAGGAGTGTCAATTTACCATCAACCTCAGTGGAAGAATATTCATACACTATTGAAAGTCGTACAATGACTATAAGACTTACAGCAGTGTTAAACTCTGATAGTCACCAACATTGGACGGTATGGAACCAGAAATGTTATTATTACGCAAAACTCTGCCAAAAAAAGAATTAGGTTTTTAATGGTACAACTAGCCAAAACAACAGATAATTTGTTGGAAGAAAGAATACATCAAATTAGTACAGAATTATAAGCTGTGTTATATTCCTTACAAGGTGGCTAGAGACTTCATATTTCTAAGAAAGTCCAGTGTAGAGCTTCCATTAGATAGATCACTTATTCTCCTGCTCGTCGTATTTGAACGATAATATTAGCTTTGGAAAGCATAGAGAAGAAAGTTGTAAAATAAATGACAGAAGAAACAGGCCAACACTCACAAATCATTCAAAGCGGATAAATTGGAGAATGATGGTGGTATTGGCCCCTGAAAGGAGTTTCCTTGAAACCTCCTGCAAACATATTGAATTATAACTGATCACAAACTACAAATATGAATTTTGACTAGTGAAATTACTAGTACGAAGATAGGCACGTAAATTCTAGCATGATAAATCATATAAAAATAAGAAATGAACTTGATTTCTGTCTCACAAGGCAATAAGATTTGACCAACTCCCAATAAAGTCGGGAATCCGACCAGTAAGTTCATTGTCTGACGCCCACCTGAAATCCCCCAAACATTTATTTCAGTGGAACTTGATCAGAGAAGTCGAAACACTAAATTTATCTGTCATTACAAAAGAAAGGAGCTGAGAGAATATGTTCTTACACTCTCTCCAAATTCCTTAGATTAGAAAATGTTGGAGGTATTGGACCACTAACTCCAGCACTATCGAAGTAACTGCCAAGAAAAGAACAGGAAATGAACGAAAAATTGAGCAGAAACATTTTTCTTTTTCCTTGCACAAAAATAATTTTATGGCTTCTCATAAAACGACTAATTAAGATTAGGAAAATTTTAAGATGTTTTACAAGCAAATATTACTATGGAGTCGATTGAAAATGCCAAAGAACTTCATGAATGAATTACAAATGAGCTCACTGACATGGATTAGAAGATAACTAGAATGGAAAAGGAAAATCAGGTCACAGGTCACAGTTGTCAAAAAGATGTGGCTTGTCAAGGAACAAAGAAAAACACAAAAGACCTAAAGGAAACGGTTCCCCACATTGTTCCATGCCTAAGTTAAGTTTAGAGACAATGTGTGTCTAAACAGATAAAGCTGTAAAGCAACATAGATCCTAAATGATAAAGTGGGAAAGATACTAGAAATTCACGCTCGTGATCATTTTCCTAATTTTGTGTCAGATTATAAATGCTACCAAACATGACAAGCAGCATCTACAGCATCTCCCATAGTTATATAGGAACGACCCAGTAAGTGTGAAGTAGCATCAAAACTTACATTTGAGTTAGTTTTGTTAAATTCCCAAGCTCAGATGGTAGAGGACCAGAGAAATTGTTCGTGCCAAAACCCCTACACGAGCAAGTAGAAATCTCAGATAAATAACTACGTAAATTTATATGTACATGCACAAATGGGAGGTAATGGTGGCTTAAACCTCATGAATAAAAATTACAAGTTCTTACACCGATCTTAAGTCTGTCAACTTCCCAAGTTCCTTCGGAACCTCCCCTGATAATGCATTAATTCCAATACTCCTGAAGACAATAAAAAATTTGCAATATTTTTAACTGACACTCAAACAGTGTTAATTGACATGAGTCCTAAGTCCTAAATCACAAACAATATAGCTTACAAGTACTGCATGCGAGTGAGGTTTCCAATAGATGCAGGCAGTGGACCTGTCAAATAATTTTGGGCGAAATTTCTGCAATAAAGTAAGGAAAATACCAGTACCATCAACATCTAAGAAATAAAACTGTGAACAACCAATTGAAAAATTAGGAGCCAAAAAACTCATTAACTATCAAGTATACTTAGCAAATCAACAAATAGAAAAAATTAACCATACAGATTAGTAAGGAAAGTCAAATTCCAGAGCTCATTCGGAATTGGACCCACAACATCCAATGCATAAACTCTCCTGTAAAAGTAAAACGCAATATGTCAACAATTACCACCTGAAGTGCCTAATAAAAAAATAAGATACATAACATTATTGTTAAACACAACCAAGGATTAAAAAAACTGCTAGTCTCCCAAATTACTGTGTTATTTCACTTTGGCCACCTAGCTTCTTCTTCTTCTTCTTCTTTTTTTTCAAATTAGTCACTAGATTTTCGTTTTGGTTTTTGTTTACACAGCTCATCTATACAGGTCCTAAACTGAACCAAAAATGATATTTCAAAGAATAATTTGGAATGGGTAAAAGTCGGTGATCAAAGTGAAAAAATGCTATTAGGTGACAGTGTTTTCAACACCACAAGGTCCACAACCAAAGAAAAATAGAGTGGCCAATTGTCAACTCACAGTGCAGTAATGCGGCAAGTGGTGTTGGAAGAGCAATCACATTTAATACCGGGATTGATATCATCAATTTCTGTTTCATCAATTGCAACTCCGCTGCATAACTCGCCGCTGATGTTCCATCCTTGATTTGTTCCAGAAATTCCCCAACGCTGAAAGATAGAATTCACAACTCTTGCTGCAAAATAGGAAAGCATGTTATGATTACCACTGGATTGTGCATAATTCTTGCATTGTTATTAAGAGCCCCGTTCTCCTGTGGAACAGTGGGCAAGATAATTCTTGCCCACTGCGTATGTGGCGTGCCCGGTCAGATCCAATGGGCCATGTAAGCAAAAAAAAAAAAAACTTCACCCACCAACCCCCCCCCCCCCAAACCCCAGCAGTCACTTTACCTGCTTTCTCTCTCTCCAAATTCCCTCCCAATTTCGGTGCCCTAAATCCCCACCACGCCCCCCGCCCCACCCCACCCCACCCCACCCCACCCCACCCCAAAACCATTTGAGACCACCCTTCACGCCGGAAACACCACAGCCCTCACCGTGACCCACCACTCTCGTACCCGATCTCAACAACTCTTGTCTCACCAGACCCACCACTCCTCTAGTCGGACCCATGACTCGCATCTCCGGTCATACAGCATTCATCTCAACAGACTCACCACTCCTCAGTCGTTAGACCTATCACGTGGCCCTCGTCTGACCACCACGACCCAACCCAACCCAGAAGTAAAACTGCTAAAACAGGAGTTTTGAATACCGATGGAAATAGCCGCACATGAATTGAATATGAAACCCGAAATTTTTCTCCTTGCCCACAACATTTTCCATTTTGTATTGTTAAAGTGGAATTTTTGCTGGGGTACGTGGGGGTGTACTAGCCGCATTCTCTTGCCCACTGCCTACGTGGCGTGCCCGGTCAGATCCAATAGGACACATGGCAAGGTACCACGTCAGCAAAAAAAAATTCACCTTCCAATCCCCCCAAATCCCCATCTTACCCAACAAAAAATCCAGTTTCACAATGCAAAATAGAAAATGTTGTGGGTCATGAGAAAAATTCCGAGTTTCATGTTCAACTCATGTGCGGCTATTTTCATCAGTATTAAAAACTCCTAGAGAGGAAAATTTTTTTACTCCTAGGTTGGATCGTGGTGGTCAAACGAGGGCCACGTGGTAGGTTCGACGATTGAGGAGTGAAGGGTCCAGCGAGATGAACGCTGTGGGACTGGAGACGCGAGTCGTGGGTCCAAATAGAGGAGTGGTGGGTGTGGCAAGACAAAAGTTGTTGAGCCTGGATACTAGAGTGGTGGGTCACAGCGAAGGCAATGGTGTTTCCGGCATGTTGGGTGGTGGTTCCGACGTCAAATGGTTGGGAAAGAGAATTTAGGGCACCAAAATTAGGGGGAATTCGGGGAGAGATAGAGAGCACGTAAAGTGACTGCTGGGGTGGGGGGATTGGTGAGTGAAGTTTTTTTTTTTTTTTTTTTTGCTAATGCCAACCTTGCCACGTGGCCCATTGGATCTAACCGAGCACGTCACATAGGCAATAGGCAAGATAATTCTTGCCCACTGTAGAGCAGGAAAATGAGGCTGTTTATTATATACCTAAATTTGTTTTTAACTGTAAATGAAATGAAACCCAAGAGGATAATTTTTTGGGAAAGATAAAATGGAGTGAAGATAAGATTAGAAAAAGAGTAATTATATTCACGCTACCGTTTTTATTATATGCACCACGTTTTAATTGTAATAAGGGTAATTTGCAATTTTCGTTCCCAACTTTTCAAGTTGGTTACTAATCTACCCCCAACCAATTTTTATAACATTTTTGTCCCCAACCTTTACAATTTGTTGCAAATCACGTCCCTATTGATATATTTTGATGGATTTGCCACTCTTTTTAAATAAACAAAAAAAAAAAAACTAAAAACAAAAAAAAAATGCAAATAAAGTCCCATAACTTTAAAAAAGTACCAAATAACTTTATCTTATCCAAAAACCTACCCCACCCATGGCCAAATCACTACCACCCAAAAAAATGCACAATCAAAATAAAAAATCATAACATTATCTCATAGTGGCTTGTGAAATATTTCGAGAAACAGAAATTCTTGTCCAATCCAATTATCTCACACTTCCTCCATTCAGGTACAGAGCCGTGCCTCTTTGCAAGCAAAGCCTTAATATGCTTAGCTGGAGATGGTGGTGGAAATGGGCGCTTGAGGAAGCGCAAAGGAGTTGAAGTGACACTGCTAGAGTTTGCAGGGGAGTTCTTGAAAGCATTAGGCAGTGGACTTGGGCTGTAAAATGGAAACTTTTGGGGTTTTCCCAGTTGAAGAATTGAATGCAGATTCATTGTTAATTTGTTATCACCAGGGATTATTGGATTTTCAGATATGTTTTGTGGGGAGTGGGGACTCAATAGGTTTTCCATGACAAAGTCCCATGAAGAAAAAACCCAATTGTCAGCAAATTCAAGAAAATAAGTAAACCAAAAATGGAAAAGTATGAACTACTGATCAAGTAAAAACCAAAGGAAACTAAACCAGTTTAAGAGGAAAGACATCCAGGGAGTTTGGACTTCAAAATATTTATTAATACTTTTTTCGATGATTTTGTGCACCAACTTTTCTAAATTCTACCGTCTATCTTTGGTTTCTACAGCATGGTGGTGATTGATTGTTAGTGGATGGCTTGCTGGATTTTCTATCTCATGGTTGGGTGGTGATAATTTGGTCATGGGGTGGGGTAGGTTTTGGGAGAAGATGAAGTTATTTTATATTTTTAAAAGTAATGAGAATTCATTTGCAATTTTTGTTGTTTTTAGTTTTTTTCTATTTTTGTTTATTTGAATAGAAGGGCAAATCCGTTAAAATATGTCAATGGGGACGTGATTTGCAACAAACTGCAAAAATTGGAGACAAAAATGCTATAAAAATTGGTTTGGAGTAGATTAGTAACCAACTTGAAAAGTTGGGGACCAAAATTGCAAATTACCCTTGTAATAAAGGTCCTCCAACCTTTGACATTTTGACACTTGCGTCTTCAACTTTTTTCATTGCATTTTTATTAGTAACTTTCAATAATTTTCACATCTTGTCTCTTACAACGATTTTTGTCCAAATTGAAATGACTGACATATTTTGTCAAATTTTTGAATTTATTATTTATTTTGCTTATTTAAAAAGTACAAGAGGCAAAAAAAATTTACGCTCTTCTAATTAACTTTTTGGATAAAACCCATCATCAAAGACAAAAATAAGATGTGAAAATTAATAAGTGGATGATAAGAATGTAATAAAAAACAATTGAGAACATAAATGTGAAAATAGAAATAGTTTGAGACCTTCGTTGTAATTAAAATATAGTGTGTTTAACAAAAGATGTGATGTGAATATAACCACACTTAGAAAAATGCTAATAGTTACTTTTGGACACAATCAAACATGTTCAAAGAAAAAAAAAAGTAATGGTCGAGTTGCTGAAATTATTTTTTAAATGCTTATAAGTTATGTGTCTTATAGAATGTGTGGATAATAAGTGTGTAGTAAATTATAGATCATACAAAATATGTAGATAAAAATTATATTTGACTTGATTGACCAGCTTAATTTAAGCTATGGCAAACAAGCACTTTATGCTATATATGTTGCCATGTAGGTTAGTGCTAACCACCCGTGCTACGTAGCATTATTCACGAAAAAGAAAACAAATTACACTCAAGTCTCCAAGAATGACATGCATGTCATTATCTAATAGCTTAAGCTTTTGAGTTAGGTAATTCATTTTGGTAACGCAAAAGTCTTAAGTTCAAGTCTCATTGTCATCCATTTAATAAATTTGTGCACGCGTCAGACTTTCATGAAAAACGAAGCGTGCCTACACGTGAAAGAGCATATTAAAGGTAAAATTTGAACTTTTAGATTATAAGTAGTTCAAGAGTGTCTGAGGCCTTGTATACGAATAGTTCCATTTTTATCATTTTAAAGATGTTTTTCAAGATTTAAAAAAAAAATATGAAGAAAGAAGTATCTATCGTCATTGTAGTTCTATTTTTAAAATGTTTTTCTTATGTTCACAGTTAATTTTTAACATTTTCTTTTTTAACTAGAAATTTAAATTGTGTTAGATTTGAGTGTAAAAACTTTCAAACTTAAGAAAATAATTTTAACTAATGTTGAAAATCTATTTGTTAAAAAATTGGACTTCTATAATAAAACCTTTCAAATTTGATTCGATATTCTTGACAACTGATATTCAAGATTTATCCACATTTTAAAATCAAACAATTCATAGAAATTTTGAATTGATGTATATAATTTACATTTATTTATTTACTTATATCATCATTCACATATAGAAACTTCAGTTACATGATCTACCTACATTACTAAATCTTACAAGAATAACAATTAATTGACAAAGATTTTAAAATATATTATGAATGAGAAGATAGTATATTATATTTAATATATAATTAAAAATATGAAATTGTTAATAGAGCATCTTTTACTTTATTACCAGCACAAAAAGATTGAAGCCAAAAAAAAAATGAAAATGAAAAAGAGAAAAAAGCTTCAAAATGGAAAAAAAAAAGAGTTGGTAGAGAGTATTTTAGATTCTAGCATGGTTTGAAGTTTGACCGAAACCGACCTATCTAGGTAACTGGTCTGCGCTAGGATCGAACTACTAACATTTTCAATTAAACCCATCTCAAAAACATAATAACTATAGAATTTGAACCTAACGAATTGAATTGGCCCACCACTAAAACCAATCGTGCTAGTAGCTCATGTCAATCAGAGCTCCTATTGAGTTGACTTAAGACTGTTCGCTCGTTTGATATTTCTATATTGTATGAATACAAATGACTAACTATTGACAATAAACATTATGCCACATAATCACTAGGTATACATAAAAGATATTTATGACAAAGCAGTGTTAGCCCATATAGACACAAATTTGGACGTAAGTATTCCTTGAGCAAATGTGGACATGACATGTCATTAATTAATGGAAAAACCAAACAACCATGATTACGAGTGAAACCAAGTTAAGCATAATAAACAAACAACTTGTAAAACAAAAAAATTTTAAAAAAAATGTGAGGTCTGTAACAATTTATTTTAGGGTAATTTGCAGCCGACGTCCCCATCTTTGAAATTTTGGTATTTTTATCCTCATTCTTCATTTTTTTGCATCCATATCCTCAACATTTCTTAATTTGGTGGTTGAAGTCCCTGTTGACGGATTTACCCTTTGATAATTTGCAGCCTCCATCCCCAACCTTTGGAATTTTGGCACTTTTATCCTCGTTCTTCATTATTTTACACCCATATCTCCAACATTTCTTAATTTGGTGGCTGAAATCCCTGTTGACGAATTTACCTTTTAATATATTATCAATTTATTAGTTTTTTTTTAATTTTTCATATAAAATAAAAGTATTCGGACTCAATTGTACTTGTAAAAGTTAGGAATCCAATTGAAAATTTCTCTAATCAAAATAAAGACATATTTATCTTTTTCATCAAATAATTACCAATTGCGCACCAAAACACATCAGTTAGAGACTTCTGTATCAAAAAATAAAGGTTATGGACTATTTGCACAAATTTTTTGTTTTCTTTTAACTTTTCATATTTAATTTATTAGTGATAAAACTATTCATTTTTAATAATAAAAAAAGTATTTATTAAGTATTATTACTTAAATAGATAAATAGTTTTACCACTATTATTCAGATAAATAGTTTTATTCAGATAACTATATTTTGATTATCACTTTTCACAAAAATGAATAAAATCCAATAATTATCTTAAAGATCCGTTTGGCTTGTAGATAAAACTATTTATCTGAATAATAGTTATCAAAATAACAATTTTATCATTATCTTGCTTGGTTTAGCTATGTATAAGAATGAGAAAAGTTAATGTTAAAAAACCAACTTTTCGTTCTACCCTTGTTGTTAATTAAATAAAATAAATAAATAAATAACGGAAAATTTGTGCAAATGGTCCCTAACCTTTATTTTTTGATACAGAAATGTGTTTTGGTGAGCAATTGATTTTTATTTTATGAAAAAGACAAATGTCCTTATTTTGATTAGAGAAATTTTCAATTAGATTCCTAACATTTGCAAGTACAAATGAGTCTGAATACTTTTATTTTATATGAAAAATTAAAAGAAACTAATAAATTGATGATATATAAAAAGTAAATCTGTCAACATAGGGACTTCAGCCACCAAATTAAGAAATGTTGAGGATATAGGTTCCAAAAATGAAGAATGAGGATAAATGTGGAAAAATTTCAAAGGTTGGGGATGGAGGCTGCAAATTACCAAAGGATAAATCAGTCAATAGGGACTTCAGCCACTAAATTAAGAAAGGTTGAAGATATGGGTGCAAAAAAATGAAGAATGGGGATAAAAGTGCCAAAATTCCAAAGGTTGGGGACCACGGCTGCAAATTACCCTTTATTTTATTTTGATTAAGTTTCTAGCGTGGTCCTACCCAAATATGGAAAGTGTCAAACTTATAGGGCCAAAAATGAATTTTGAATTTTTACAAGGAGTCAATCGAGATGAGTTTTAAAATTCAGACTCCAGAATATAAAATTTTTCAGAAGAGAATATGAGGGACCCACCAAGTGATACCCACGTGTATCTGATCCGAATTCATCATGTAATCCCGAAAATCGAAATCTTTGACCAATGTAAATCTCATGTTAATCTCAAACCTCATGAAAATCTTGGTTAAATTAAAATATGCGTCTGTTACGAGATTACGTGTCAAAAATCATTCATTTTGAGAATTCTTGAGATTAAATTGTCGACACAATAAAAGCATGAAGATTGTATGAAGAAATTAAGATTGTATGAAGAAATTAAGAAGAAGAAGAAACAAAAATCTTGTAAAATAAAAAAGATCCGAAAAACATAGCAGAACTTTGCACTAAACTGTGTAAAAATACACACATAGATACAGTGAGAGAAAGAAGAGAGTGAGGGGGCAAACCATCAGAAGGATCAACTGATGTGGCATTCCTCGTAGTTTGAGCTCCAGCAATCTCCACCAGGAAGAAGATAATTAAAACAAAGTAGAAGGAGCCCGGTAGAGGCGGCGCGTTAGAACCCAGCTGGTGGCGCAACTTCTTCATCGGCCACCAGTTTCGTCTTCCTTTAATTATTTGAGAGAGAGAGAGAGAGAGTTGTCTAAAAGTTGATGCCCATGTACTGTATGATAAATTAATATAAAAGTATAATGCTGCTTGTGGTGCATCACATAGGCTACATATATATTTCAAACCTAAGAAAAATCCAATATCCATGGCGTGCTCACGCGCCACTGTTTCGGCGGTCAGCACAAAGATGCTGCATGCTTGCGACTTCATGTCCATGCATTCATATTCAGCAACTTGCGATTCTAAAAAGCGTAAAATATAGCTAAGCGTGGAGACCAAGCTTCAATCTTTTTGGGCCTAGGCGGGGGTGGAGTTGAGATTTGCTGCCTCAATTCCATATCTCTTTGGTTGTCCCTCCAATGAAAATCTTACACATCATCAATGTGAATGCGTTAAATATTGTTCATAATGATCATCTTACTTATTTAATTGATAATGTATAAAGTTTTCATTAAAAAAACAGCTAAGGGGACATAGAAATTGGGACAGTAGATCTCAATTCGCAGGGTGACACGTGTAAAAGCGTTTTCTTATTTTTAATATTATTTTAAATATTAAAATATATATATATATATAACTAAAAAATGCGCGTCTAAGCGAGCCTAGGCGCCTGTTTTTTAGTTAAAAATTTAGTTGAAAAAAAAAGTGCGCGCCTAGAATCTAAGCGAGGCATGGAGGTCAAATTTCACGCCTAGACGCGCATTTGAGAACACTGCTTGCAACACAGACCATCCAATACTTTCACCACACTTCTTTGAGGTGCGTGTTTGGCCAAAAAAAAAATCATTTTTACTTTAATTTAACATATTGACTTAAGATTTGTTTGGTTTTGTTTAAAATCAATTCAAAAAATTTGAAGTCAATGTTAACAATTAATTTTAATTATACATTTAATGGGATCTACAATTCTTCTAGATTTTTCAACCACCTATCTTATCAACTTTTTATCAGAATTTAATAAAAAATTGATTTTTAGCAAAATCAAACGGGCATTTAAAGTTAAACATATGTTTGGCCAAGTTTAAGAGTTCTTTTGAAATATTTTTACTTTTTTTTAGGCTTGGTGAAATATGCACGACTTGATTTGGTAACGCTGTAAATTTAAGAGAATTAATTTTAGTTGTGTTGAATAAATAATTAGCTAGGTAAAGAATTAGTTAAGTGTTTGATTAATTTTTGTTTTATTTCAAAATCAGCATTTGATCATTTTGTATAAAAAAATAATATATTATTGTGTCTATGTACAATTACTAAAATAGATATTGATTATAATATTGACACTCTCTATTATTATTATTGTGAAATTTGTTTTTAGTTTATACTCCTTTCATCTAAAAAAGATAGATTTGTTTTCTTTTTTCATCCGTCCCAAATTATAAGCCATTTTCTTTAAAGTATAGTTGATTTCCTAGTATGCATTCTATTTAATGTGACCATTAATATTTCATGGACATTTAATTTTAATAGAGTAATGATATTAATATATGAATATGTTAAAAAAATGTTAGTAAATTTTTTTTGTTATAAGAGCAACTCCAACCCAGTGCCAAAGTGAAGAGAAAACGCCAATATGCAGCAGATCTGATCTCCAACCGGACGCCAAAAACTTGCGCCATTTTGAGAGGATGAACAGTGCTACGCCATATATGGCGCAGCACTGTAGCAATGAAGTTGTATTTGGCGTGAAATATTATTCCCATTTTACTCCTGATTGGCTGCAGTGAACATTTACTTTTCTCTTTGTATCTTTTTTTGTTTACAGATTAATTGTATTTTTATTTTATTATGTTAAATGTTATTGACATTGAGATATTTAGTAACAAAGCATTTTTTTTTTAATGAAATAATTACGGAAATTAAATTTAATTTAAAATTTATATATATAATATAAAATTATAAATACACTATATGATTAACTAATTTTTAAATTAAATTATTGTTCAAAATTACAAATATACATATATGATAATAGATAGTGTTCATTTGGTGCAACATTTGAAGTAGTGGGTTGGAGATGACATGTGGATTTGGTGCAAAAGTTGCACCATTTTAGTGCAAAAGTTGCACCAATTTGAAGTAATGAGTTGGAGATGGCCTAACTATAATAACTATATTTTCTAAATATATGTGAAAATAGAAACAAACCTATATTTTTAAGACGAAGAGAGTAACAAACTACCAATATTTAATATTATTATCTATTTATCTAGCACAATATATTCACCACATTTATTATAAAAGGGTAAAATTTTAATATCTATTAAATTTTAAAATTTCTAAAATTAGAAAATATATTTGATATGTTGCTAAGAAAACAAGAAAATAGAATAGAAGATTTTTTTTAACGTGAACGATAGATAAAACTTTATTATTGTAGAATATTAACAAATTTATGCTCTGTTTGATATTGATTTTAGATCACGAACAATAAAAAATTATTTTAAGTGTTTGATAAATTTTAAAAAATAATTAGAAAATAATATGTAATATATGATCGCAAATTTTAAGAAACAACATAAATATTTTACTGAGCTTATAGTTGTCATGCCTGAAGGGTCTCAACAAGTGCGACTACTTGCCTAAAGACCGACACTAAAAAACAAGAAGACTTAGTACAATAGAAGGTCAACTACCTCCACAAAATATTAAAGAAAATTATTAACTACCTCAAATAAATAGAAATAGAAACCTGACACGTGAAAATTATTGAAATGTTTATTTGATTTCATGAGTAAATAAAGTCAGATTGATTAATAAAAGACAATTATAGATACATCTTTTGAAAAATTAAAAGACTCTTTAACTAAATAAAAGAAAATTATTTAATACCTAAACCATCCTTATAAAGTAAGAAAAATAGAAGATCCTAAATATCATATTTTTCACCCGAATTGACATTTTATCACTTTATAAGTTGTAGGAAAGGGCTGGCGCTGCGTGTGGGACTGGGTGGTTGGTGGACGGGACAATTTAAGTTTTTATTTTTTATTTTTTATAAAGTCTATTTAAGTATTAAATAATCAATTCAAAAAAAATTAAATATTGAAAATGAGAAATTTTGTTATGGATATCGAACCTCAAGATTTGCAAATTTAGTTCCCGAGTTGCAATGGTGTCCCCCAACCAAATATTTTCCGTCCAAAATATAACTTAATATAAACTGACAATCTTACTCTATTCCACTCCAATTTCTTTCTTTCTTTTTCATTTTTTTTTTTTTGGTGCTTTGCTTAATTTTTATTTATTATTTTTATTTTGTTTTTATATTTCTGGTTATTTTATTTTATTTTTGTTTAGTTATGTTAAAGAATAAAATTATCACTGTGTACTAATTTAACAGATTTTTTAACGAGTGATTTCTCAACTTTTTAGAATAAAAATTAACAAAATATTTGTTGACATAATCACTACATTGATTAAAATAAAATAAAATCGAGAACTACCCTTTTAAAAAAGAGAGCAAGCATCCCCATATTATCTGGTTTAACCGTTTAAATAATAAGGTAAAATCATAATTTTGATGTATTTTGACGTTATTGCTGATTTGCTTCTCATGTCAAGAATTTGAATGATTTCAAAGATAAATCATTACAATAATACTAGTGAGTGAAGTAGTCTCAGCTTCACTGACAGCTGTAGTGTGAATGTTTGAATTCTGTTTTTGGTATGAATTTGACTTATTGTAAATACACTTAAAAAGTAATTTTTAATCCCACTGAAATATATTTTACGATTTTCATTCTCTATCAAAATTCTAGGATAGAAAGGATGGGTCATAAAGGTTGGGACGTTGGGTTCAACCTTAATAACAGTTCCGTTCTCCTGCCCCCAGTGGGTATTTTTTATCTTGCTCCCAGCCTAGTTGGCACTGCCACGTCAAATAATTTATTCAATCATCAATTGCCCTCACCTTTCTCTATCTCTCTCTCTTCTCGGCTTTAACTACCGCCCTTAATCATCTTACCCAACCACCGCCGAACGATAACTGACGCCACACCACCACCATGTTGGACCACCCACAATTCACTCCTCCTCCTCTCCCCCACACCTCTTTCTCTCGATATTTTCCATTTCCCGTCCTCCTCTTCTCCCCACGACTTTTCAAAAAAGCTATTGCATTCACCATTACCAGATCTCCAACATTAGCAGTTAGCAGTGGCTCGAATGAAGGGAAATTTACACAAATAACGCAACTATCCTCCATTTTCTTGTTTTCAGTTAGGCCTAAATGCTAAAAAATGATGCCAAATTTCCTATTCCTGCAATGATGATACCAGAGATCATGATTGATGAAAAAATAATTTCAAAAACCTGAAACTTCACCTGCCTCTTTGTACAAAAATTTCACCTATTTATGTTAGCAGGTCCGGCGTGGGGTTCGCGTTCGGTAATGGGTTTGGGAGAATTTGGGATGGGTTTTGCTGGCACTGGGGTGGGGGAGATGGGTTAGGGTACAAAGAGGAAAAGAGGGAGAGAAGGCTGATGTCGGTGGCGGTGGAGAATAGTGAGATTTTTCCAAAATTTATTGATGATGTGGCAATAGCTTAGTTGGATAAATTATTTGAAGTGGCAATGCCAACTAGACTATGGGCAAAATAAAAAACACCCACTGGGGGTAGGAGAACAAGACCGACCTTAATAATACTAAAATAAAACAAAAAATGTTTATGACGGCTGTCCAATCCCAAATAAATGCGTACAAAGTGGATAAGAACGTATTGTACTATATATTTGATATTTCTATTGACCTAATTCTTTGCATTGGTGCAATCAAAAATCAAAATCACGCCTTGGCCCCAAAAATAATGATGTCATAACCCATTATATCTTCCATTTATTTATTTGATTTTTTCTCAACTGGTTGGTGGGTGGGTGTTTGTAGAAAGGTTAATTATATGCTAATGGTTTCTATTCTTTCAATTATGCTGGTGGTGTTGCCATCGGCCCAAATCATGCAACTCCTTATGTGGTGGTGGTGGAAAAGATGATTCTATTTTTTTTATCTAAAAAAAATTATTTTGGATAATAGATATCATAAAATATTTTTTTATTGTTAAATTAGTCAAATTTAGACCATTGGTATAATTTTTTTGTCAATTAATAGACGAGTGGACGAAATCTGTAGAGATTTCAAATGTCCTTTCGGTAAACGTAATTAGAAGTTTTAGGACTTGATGACACATTTTTTTATTATATTAAGTGAAAATCTGTAAAAAAAAATAAAAAAAAAAATTATGATTTATTTGTACTTTTGAAAAAGTTGTGGTCTCAATTGTAATTTTTTTATTGTTTTTCTATCGTTTTAATTTATTTAAGTCATGGACAAGTTTGTCAAAAAAGTCATTTAGGGACCATATATACGAATAAATGAAAGGATGTGGATGAAAAAAATTGAATGTGGATGAAAAAAATTGAATGTAGATGATATTGTTACAAATCTGAAATAATGTAGACAATTAGCGTAATTAACCCTTTGTAGAAAGTGTAACAAAGCATCAATTATTAAATGAAGACAAAAATAAAAAGTTTGGAGTCAATAAAGACTAAGAAGGTTGACTCATGAACAAATTGGACCTCGAGCTCCATTATAGAATTTAAACCTAACCATTAAGTATGAAGTGATGGGAACGATGGAACCTGTGAATGCAAAAGATTTTATTGAAAAAACGAATCTTAAACACATGTTTGAGGTTGCTTAAATTATAATTTCAACTGGTCAAATTGGTCAAACATATTTTTTATTCATACATTTCATATGACCCACAACTTACAATCTACTTTTTATTCACACATTCATAAACAACTTATAATTTCAACACTACCAAACGTACGCTTAATGTGGTATTTTATGCGTATATGATGAAGAAATTGATCTATCATATTTTCTTAATAAACCAAAAAAGTCCCCAATTGACGTCAAGATTCTTGACCTTGATTGTGTCAAAAACCCAGAAGTGCGACTACTCGCCTAAAGATCGACACTAAAAAACAAGAAGTCTCTTTAAAATGTTTTTTGACACGTAGGCATAGATTAAGTTGTGAATAACTATTATTAATTATATTGTTTAAAAATAATAATTCTATCTAAATATCTTGATGTATTCATAATATTTTGCTTTTTCATTAAATCAAAAATTTATTGAAATGTTTATTTATTTATTTATTTTATGACTCAGGTATTACAAGCTTCGCATGACTAATCTTGAGGAGTGGCGGTCTTCCCTCCTGATTCGCCATCCAAGTAAATCCGAATGCTGTCAAAGCTTATATACATTTGGGCCGGACATTCGACGATTCTCCTCCCTGCAGACCACGGCCTTCCAACATTAAATATTGCCTTCCAACAAGAAATGTTGCATTTCAAGTGCTGCAGGGATTCGAACCCTCCTGCTTTACTACTGTATCATGTCTGTGGGGGCTATTGAAATGTTTATTTGATATCATGAGTGAGTAGTTAAGTAAATAAAGTCAGATTGTAAAAGGCAATTATAGATATATCTTCTGAAAAATTAAAAGATTGTTTAAATAAATAAAAAAAAAATTATTTAATACCTTAACCATCCTTATAAAGTAAGAAAAATAGAAGATCCTAACCGATCAAAAAAAAAATTAGAAGATCATAAATATCATCTTTTTCACCCGAATTGACATTTTATCATTTTATAAGTTGTGGGAAAGGGCTGGCGCTGCGTGTGGGACTGGGTGGTTGGTGGACGGGACAATTTAAGTTTTTATTTTTTATTTTTTATAAAGTCTATTTAAGTATTAAATAATCAATTCAAAAAAAATTAAATATAGAAAATGAGAAATTTTGTTATGGATATCGAACCTCAGGATTTGCAAATTTAGTTCCCGAGTTGCAATGGTGTCCCCAACCAAAATTTTTCCGTCCAAAATATAACTTAATATAAACTGACAATCTTACTCTATTCCACTCCAATTTCTTTCTTTCTTTTTCATTTTTTTTTTTTGTGTTTTGCTTATTTTTTATTTTTTATTTATATTTTGTTTTTATATTTCTGGTTATTTTATTTTATTTTTGTTTAGTTATGTTAAAGAATAAAATTATCACTGTGTACCAATTTAACAGATTTTTTAACGGGTGATTTCTCAACTTTTTAGAATAAAAATTAACAAAAAATTTGTTGACATAATCACTACGTTGATTAAAATAAAATAAAATCGAGAACTACCCTTTTAAAAAAGAGAGCAAGCATCCCCGTATTATCTGGTTTAACCGTTTAAATAATAAGGTAAAACCATAATTTTGATGTATTTTGACGTTATTGCTGATTTGCTCCTCATGTCAAGAATTTGAATAATTTCAAAGATAAATAAATCATTACAATAATACTAGTGAGTAAAGTAGTCTCAGCTTCGCTGACAATTATAGTGTGAATGTTTGAATTCTATTTTTGGTATGAATTTAACCTATTATAAGCACGGTTAAAAAATAATTTTTAATCTTACTCCAATGAAATATATCTTACGATTTTCATTCTGTATCAAAATTCTAGGACAGAAAGGATGGGTCATAAAGGTTGGGTTCAACCTTAATAATACTAAAATAAAACAAAAAATGTTAATGACGGCTGTCCAATCCCAAATAAATGCGTACAAAGTGGATAAGAACGTATTGTACTATATGTTTGATATATTTGTATTGACCTAATTCTTTGCATTGGTGCAATCAAAATGACGCCTTGGCCCCAAAAATAATGATGTCATAACCCATTATATCTTCCATTTATTTATTTGATTTTTTCTCAACTGGTTGGTGGGTGGGTGGTGTTTGTAGAAAGGTTAATTATGCTAATGGTTCCTATTCCTTCAATTACGCTGGTGGTGTTGCCATCGGCTCAAATCATGTAGCTCCTTCTGTGGTGGTGGTGGGAAAGATGATTCTATTTTTTTTATCTAAAAAAAATTATGTTGGATAATAGATATCATAAAATATTTTTTTATTGTTAAATTGGTCAAATTTAGACCATTGGTATAATTTTTTTGTCAATTAATAGACGAGTGAACGAAATTTGTAGAGACTTCAAATATCTTTTCGGTAAACATAATTAGAAGTTTTAGGACTTGATGATACATTTTTTCATTATATTAAGTAAAAATCTATAAAAAAATAAAAAATAAATAAAAAATTAATGATTTATTTGTACTTTTGAAAAAGTTGTGGTCTCAATTGTAATTTTTTTATTGTTTTTCTATCGTTTTAATTTATTTAAGTCATGGACAAATTTGTCAAAAAAGTCATTTAGGGACCATATATATGAATAAATGAAAGGATATGGATGAAAAAAATTGAACATGGATGATATTGTTATAAATCTGAAATAATGTAGACAATTAACGTAATTAACCCTTTGTAGAAAGTGTAACAAAGCATCAATTATTAAATGAAGACAAAAATAAAAAGTTTGGAGTCAATAAGACTAAGAAGGTTGACTCAGGAACAAATTGGACCACGAGCTCCATTATAGAATTTAAACCTAACCATTAAGTATGAAGTGATGAGAACGATGGAACCTGTGAATGCAAAAGATTTTATTGAAAAAACAAATCTTAAGCACATGTTTGGAGTTGCTTAAATTATAATTTTAACTGATCAAATTGATCAAACATATTTTTTATCCATACATTTCATATGACCCACAACTTACAATCTATTTTTTATCTACACATTCATAAACAACTTATAATTTTAACACTACAAAACGTGCGCTTAATGTGGTATTTTATGCGTATAAAAATCCACACAACTCAATTCAACAATAAGTATAACAAATTGAACTAATATATTCAATTCATCCCGCCTATTAAAGGCACAAAAATACAGGAAAAGTTGAAAGTTGTCATAAAATGTGGTACCTCAATTCATCGTACTATGCTCTCTAAAGAGCAACTCTTCTCAAAATTTCACTCAAAATGTGCTTAAATTAGTGCATGTTTCGTAGTGTTGAAATTATTTTTTAAATGTTTATAAATTGTGAATGCTATAGAAAGTGTGGGTAGTAAGTTGTAAGTCCTACAAAATGTGTACATAAAAAGTATATATAATCAATTTAACCAACTAAAATTATCATTTAAGCTTGAACAAACGTCAAACTTGAACTTGATTTTTAATTTTTTTTTCTCCTTTCAGATTGCAAGTAGAAAACTTTATTACTGAATGTTTGGCATGGTTGAAATTATTTTTTTAAGTGCTTATAAATTATGAGTCCATGAAATGTGGATAATAAGTGGGTAATATGTTATGGATTCTAAAAATGTATGAATAAAAATTATTTTTAATCAATTTGACCAGCTTAAATTATAATTTAAGCCTCGCTAAACAAGACATTAATAAAAGAAAGATGAACCATAAATTTTCTCTAATTTTTAAAGATTTTTATATAATTTTATGAGTTTTTATTATTTATAGTTATAATTATAATAACATAAAAAGGATAATTACACTCATAGGTTGAAACTTTGTCATAATATTTCACTATCGTTAGAAACAATGAAAAAATTCGACAAATAGAAACAGTATCATAGATCGAAAGAGTATCAATCATTTTGTATTATATTATTAGACAACCTTATTATAATTAAACAGTATCA
Organism: Forsythia viridissima; assembly: GCA_030279155.1. Lineage (NCBI taxonomy): Eukaryota > Viridiplantae > Streptophyta > Magnoliopsida > Lamiales > Oleaceae > Forsythia > Forsythia viridissima. The sequence continues at coordinate 4,433,724 of CM059033.1, forward strand.
AAGATAAAACTAAGAGATTAACACAGTATTATAGGTTGAAAACTTTGTCATAATATTTTAGTATCATTAGAAAAAAAAAAATTCGACAAATAGAAACATTATCATAGATTGAAAGAGTATCAAGTATTTTGTAATCATAGGTTGAAACATTATCATAGTAAATATCAAAGATAAAAGTATAATGTAAGTGTATCATAATACATTATCTATATAAAACAGTATCACGACAAAACAGTATTACAATTAGCATTTTTTTTACAATTAAGGGTGTGTTGGTCTTTTAGTTCTAAAATGTGACTTTAATTGAATTAAATTTTGATCATATGACTTTAGAGTCTATAAATGCTAAAACAGTGACTGACCATAGCCCAAGCCCAAATTATTTTAATTCAATTAAGATTCCATTTAATTAAAGTTTGAGCCCAAATTGATATAATTTATTGAAGAAAAAATAGTTTTTACTTTGTACCTACTTCTACTTTGACCTTTTGATAAGTCAAGCATGTTAATAAATTTTCAAAAATCAAGCGTTTGGCTCAAAACTGGTTATTAGTTGTTCTGTAACATGTACTTACAAAAAAGTCAAGCACTTGTCCAACCCTCACTGGACATATGTCCAGTGGAAGGTTATATCTACTTCCCACTATAGAAAGTAGATCAATCCCCATATGCGTATATTAGGTTATATTAGGTTTGAAAGATTTGACAATTAGTCTCTCTTATTTGCCCTACCTAATTGTCTTGGAATGTGCATTTGACCTACTTTATTTGTATTTGAATCTTTCATATGTGGAAATTGACGCAAAACGTCTCTAACATTTCGATCTTCTGCGCAAATCTTCCCTAACGTACGAATCTTGGCATTAACCCCCTCAACCTATTCATTTTCTGCACAAATTATCATTTTTGACATTTTCCGTCCACTTCTACCGTTAAATATACGCGTGGCTTGCACGTAAATTTAAAAGAAAAAAATTTGGCGCAAAACGTTCCTAACGTATCAACCTTCTGCACAAATTATCCCTAACGTTTGAATCTTAGCGTTGACCCCCTCAACTTATTCATTTTTTGCACAAATCAGCCTTTTTAATGGATTCCGTCCACTACTACCATTAAAGATATGCGTGGCTTGCACGTAAATTTAAAACAAATATAAAGGCAAAATAAATTGAGTGCAAAATCATTCACACGCTACAAAATTAGAGGCAAAAGTAGACTAACTTGATGGTTGTTAATGCTTATTATCAGAGTTTGTGTTTTGCTAAACGTATGATATTTATGTTACTAGGAAGTATAAAATAAAAAATTCATTTTAAAGTGAGATTTAATTATATTTACAATGTTCCTTTTACTTAAATAAAGAATTCTTATTTTTAAGAGCACATATAGCTAGTTATTTTCTTAGTTATCTTGTTTCTGCCACCACAAGTGAATTAACATATATTGGAGAGCACGTGTAGCTAGTAAATTAAATAAAGAATTCTTATTTTTAAGAGCACGTGTAGCTAGTTATTTTCTTAGTTATCTTGCTTCTGCCACCACAAGTGAATTAACATATATTGGAGAAGATGGCGGGGAAGTTGGTCTAATTTTGCCTCCAGTTTTGTAGCGTGTGAATGATTTTGCCCTTATATTTCTTTTAAATTTACGTACAAGCCACACATATCTTTAACGGTAGAAGTGGATGAAATCCATTAGAAATGATGATTTGTGCAGAAAATGAATAAGTTGAGGGGGTCAGCGCTAAGATTCAAACGTTAGGGATAATTTGCGCAGAAGGTCGATACGTTAGGGAATTTTTGCGCCATTTTTTTTCTTTTAAATTTACGTGCAAGCCACGCGTATATTTAACGGTAGAAGTGGACCGAAAATGTTAAAAAGGATGATTTGCGCAGAAAATGAATAGGTTGAGGGGGTTAGTGCCAAGATTCATACGTTAGGGACGATTTGCGCAGAAGGTCGATACGTTAGGAATGTTTTGCGCCAATTTCCCTGTTTCATGTCAAACGAAGATGTGACAAGTCTTCAAAGACATTATTGACATATTCCATACGATAAATATAGAAATAATTATTCGATCAAAAAATTTTAAAAAAAATTCGATAAAAAAAAATATAGAAATAATTAGATAGAAAAGCTAAAATTTTTGTCACATATCTCTTCTTTAAACTTGTCAAATTCCATACTTTTCCAAACGTCCTTTCATATTTAGGAGAAGTGAAACATTTCAAATGATGACGTCTGAAACAGTTCAATGGCTCTTATATATCTGCAAGGGCTGCAAATTTTCAACCTCTTTAATATATTAAAACTTGAAATCATAATGCTTTAGATTTTTGTGATGCTAGCTAGCAACGACAAGATTTTGTCAATTTAAATATGCAACTTTTCTCCTTTTATTCAAGTCAAATATGAAAAGTTTAATAAAAATATTTGCATGAACAACTTGACTTTTCACGATAGTTTTGATAGTCGACGTAAAAAGTTCAACATAAAAAAATTATTTTTCTTGTAGTGAGTACTATCCTTCACTAAATAAATTTATTTTAAAGAATTATCAAATATTTATAGTCGTTTAATTAGAATGTAACAATAAAAACTAAAAAACCCAGAAACAATTGCCAAGACAGGCTCCAACGACCCCAATGCAACTTGGTTTATGAGTTGTAAGTTGTAACGTTGTTTTCATAGGTAACCCCACCTTGTTTCCTTAGTCACCATGTCCCAATTTTCTAAGGCCCTTCATGTCGGGTTGCTAAATTTCCAATTTCATTGCTAAAACATTTTTTTTAAAAAATAAATCCAATCCAATGCAAATATTGAACTGCTGTGCTCAGTATTTTGTTTTTAAATTATATTAATATTAGACATAGTGAATGAATGATATTTGAACGTACTAAAAGTAGCGACGTGTCTAAGTGAGCTTTCACAACATAATGACTTGATTATAGGAGTGAGATTAATTCGTCTGGAGTGTGGTCGAACTCATTTACCGAGTCATATCTTTCAGGTATTCAAAAGGAAATAAATTTAAAAAATTATGTAGAGATTCAAATAATTTCTTACGTCAACAATACTAGTTAATTTGACTAATACTTAACTTGTTAAATGTTTATAATTGAGAAGCCTTCGAAGACAATAAAAGATTTTAATTATTAAGTCCGAACTATGCCCTAATATTAAGTTTCAGATGATTAGTTATAATTTGTATGAAATTAAGAGGTTATGGGACCAGTTATGTTCCTAATTACATTCCAAATCATGTCTTAGGTCATTGTCAACACCTAACCTTTTATATTTAATGAAGAAATTTACTCACATAAATGCAAGATTAATTGATAAAAATTACTAATGTGATTATTAATTTTAAGAGTTGTTTAAAAAAAATATCAAATATGTAGGCTTAATTTTTGAGAAATTCGAGTGACTACGGCCTACATTATAACATATTTGATACATTAAATTGGAAAATAATAAAAATGATTGAATAATAATAAAAATTAAAGTTTGACATTTTTTTTCCTTAAAGAAACAAAATACTTGTGGGGATTAAAAAATTGATAGTGATGTAAGTTACGAAATAATTATTTGGAGAATGACTAGATTATACACCACCTAAGAAGTCAAGTTTAATTTGGTGGACCATTTGTACGGTTAAACTACCAACTTTTTCTCCTACACAAAGTTGATTATAATTTATAAATAAGTTTAGACACAAATAATTACTTTTTCTACTGTCGCTGAATTTTGTTATACTTATCATATTTGGTATCCAATTCGAATAAAAGACGCAAGTTGTGATAGGTTAACAAATAACGTAAAACTTTTGTCACATCTTATAACATGATTCTTATACAAATGTGTTTTATATTTTTATATGTTACCATGTTAAAGTTGTAGATTAGATATTGGACAAATTTTCTTATGTTTATCTTATTTAGTCTTGTATGATTTTCAAAGAGTCGACTCAAGTATTAAGCGAGTTAGTCAGTTGCCTAAGATCCCTATTTATGGAAGGCCCCAAATTTTGATATAGTAGTTAGATAAATGAAATTATGAATATAAATGGTGAAGTCCAATTTGTTGATTTTTTAGCATCTACGATACACGGAGTTAATGAAGAATTGTTCAATGTACATGTGAGAATGTTTTTTGCTATTATGCATACAATTATGTAATCTACAAATTGATAACGATTAAGGGTGGGCGTGGGTCGGGTTGAGTCAGTTTTCGACCCAATCCACCGACCCAACCCGATCCAAACCGCGTAAAATTCGATTTGGTAAAAAGCCAACCCGAAACCAAACAAAAAAAAAAAAATTGGCCTGAAACTGACCTGAACCGACTCGGGTCGGTTCGAGTTTTCGATTTTGGGCCAAGTATTTTTTTAAAAAAACCGAGTTGTTGGGTCGGTTCAGGTCGGGTCGATTTGACGGTTTGATGGTTATTTTGCCCAGCCCTAATAACGATCTAGACAATTGTTGAGCGAACAATAAGCAAAAATGACATAAATTCGGTGTTGAGTAGAACTCATTAGATGTTCTTCCTGCAAATAAAATTTACATTTTTAGCAATTTTTAAGTCGAAAATGATTGGATTGGAAACATACATGTCATGAAATCCAAAGCCCATGAAAAGGAAGAAACACTAATATCAATGCTTAAAATCCATACAAACTCTAGCTCAGAGAGCGTGAACACACGTTACTTCAAACAAGTTCCAAGATGAAGAGGTTGTGATTCACGCAATTAAATTGTGCGTGAAACACTGAAACTAACACGTAGAATGATTGATTAGAGAAATAGTACTAAACGGACAACGGAATAAAAACAAGAGGAAAAGAAATACTCAAAGAGATAATCCAATCGGTAATCACGCTTAACCGCCGACCCTATCTTTGTTAATTTCTTAACTAATTCCCCCTTAATCTCCTCTTGATTTATTAATAATTAGTAAATTACTTGTTTGGATTAATGTAAAGTAGGAAGGAAAACCATTTTCCATAATTCGTTTAAAATAAAAGTAACAAGCATATGTTAACAAGTAAAGAATGAATAATATAATAGATAATAGATTGTAATTGTTTTTTATTCTCCAATCAATTATGTTTCGATCCAAATACAAAACATGTCATTATTTGTATCATAAAAAATTATCTGTATATGTTTTGCAATACATCACTTGCTGCTACAAGTGCTATTTTCGAAGAAGAAGAAAAAGAAGAAAGTAACAAGATTTTTTTATTCTAACATTGTGCATATTTGGTGATAAGTGTGGTTTTACACTTATCTGGACCATCAAAAGTGGACGATTGTAAGTACTCTTAAATGATTTTCTAATTAATTGTGTGTTAATTTAATTGTTTTAGGTCAAAATTCGAGATCAGATAGAATTTGAGAAAAACAAAGCAAAATAGGCAAAAAACGACTGAAGACGTATGAATGCTTGGATATGAGGATCAACTTGCAAACATCTAAAAGTTGAAGGACTTGGATTGTAAATAAAAGAGGACTAAATTGAATGAAAGAAAAAAAAATCAGAAGACTAAAGAGGACAAAATCCAAAGTTGAAGAACTTTGACTGCAAATAAGAGGACAAAAAGACAAATTATGAACAATGACCAAATAAAATACACATAAAAAACTTGGTGAACTAAAGCTTGCAAATTTTGGATTGGAATTGAATTTGGAAATTCTTTACTGTTTGCCGTGGCAACCTGCGGTAATGCGCGGAAATTTCGTCTGAATGTTTTTTGGCTTATTTTCAACTCTAGTCATGGCATTTTTCATTTTTTCACGTACATGAATTTCAAAATTAGTAAAACACTATATAAAGATATAACATAGGTAAAAAAAAAAAGGTTGAATTTTGGAAAAGAACGGCGAAGAACCCGAAGAACGACCATGGTCTTGAAGATTGGAACACGAAGACGAAGAATTCTTGGCCCAAGATATTCAAGTTTTTCTCATCTTTTATTCAAGATCCGGGTTATGTATTCAAATCTCTTCATCTTTTCTTTTTCTAGAATTATGAATAACTAAATTTAAAATTTGGATGAACGATGTAGCATAGTTTTAATTCTTTAATTTCGATTTTCAAGTTTTGAATTATAAATTATTTAGAAATTTGATTTTACTTCTTTTCTTAATACTTTAAATAATTGGCCATTATTTTATTGATTTTGTGGATTGTAATGAACTGAGAAGTAAATTATTAATCTAGACCACGTAGTAAAATCCAGCAATTGGATAAAAGGTAGAGATACGCTTTTATTATTGTCGCGGTCTTGAATTGAATTTTTATGCGATTTAATGCATCTAATTAAGGAACATTCTAACTGTATATGTTGACTTAATTAAATATGACTAATTTGAACTCGATAGAGATAAATTAGGTTAAATTCGTGAATTCGACTGAATACAACAGTAGGAAGAAATCTTGAGAGGAGAAATCAGAGATAACAATTAAATATGGTAAACTCATGAATTCAAACTTTTTAATAACCATATTTTCTAAATTCTTGATATTTGTTTTTACATACGTTTTTATATTATTTCCTTAAATTCACAGTTCTACTTTAAATATTCAAATCAACTTAATTTAAATTATTTTTAATAAGTTAGCATTGAGATAAATTGAACTAGTATATAAATAAGATAGTCTTCGTGGGAACGATAATCCGAACTCAATATGTCCACTTTATTACTTGTTTACAATATTGTTCACTTGCAATCGTAATATTTTTACAACATTTGGCTAAACTTAAAAATTTATTTTGAGTGAGTTTAGTTATAACATGTTTTACTTTTAAAATAAATAACATTTTTATACTAAAAATTACTTATTCAAATACATTTAATGTATGTTTAGCAAAGTTTTTTTTTTAATATTATAAGCAGTGGATCCTACAGAATGTATGAATAAAAAGTGAATAAAAATAATATTTAATTAGTTTATAAATACTTATAAACAATTAAAAAACAAATTTACTTAGAATTAAGGTCGACTTTTTCTAGAATTTAGCCCAATTTTTTCCTCTTAATTTACCAATATCAGAGGAAATAATAATTCTCTATGAGAAGAATGGAAAGTTCCAAATCTCCCAATTTTCCACTATGACTGGAAATTTTGATCGACGCACATGCTATGCTAGTGTATCACTTTTATTTCGGAGGATATTCCTATTCTATGATATAGTATTTACTATTCATACGATATCCCTATTCTATGATATAGTATTTACATATTCTGTATGAACAGTATGAATAATAATATTCATAGTTGTTTATTATCGATAGTGATCTTATGTGATATTACTCAATTAACTCGTTTTTGTCTGACCATTGTGCTAGAAGATCATGTGCTACTTTTTTTTATTTTTTTTTAATATTTGTATTAAAGGCACAATCCATGAGATCTTGCAATAAATAAACATAATTATGGTGAGAAAATTGAAATTGATTTATTATTGACTAAACATAATATTTATTTTTCTTCAATTCAACATATTAAACATGTTAAAATTCAGAGTCATATAAGATTGAGTAATGAAATTCATCAATTGTAGTGATTGTTGACGTCTGAACCTGCACCAGTCCACGTGCCAACAGATCTCCAGTCACTCCCCTGCCAGCTCGTATGTTACCTGCACACTAGGACGACCGTTAGGCGCCAAGATCTCCGGAGAAAAGGGGTCCGGCGATCGTTGGCACTCCGACGATCAAGTCAACAGCCGGTATATAAAGAATACGCGGGGGCGGGAACAAAATAGGAGTGTGGGAGAGACAAGCATGCAGAAGTTTGAGCAGAGTTTAGGGTGGGATTCGTAAGCGTAAAAAGTGTGTCATAAAATATGAGTACTAAAATATGCGTACCTTGGAATAAACCTGGATCTGATATTTATAAGGGGAGAATCCTAATTGATTCAGGGAAGCAATCAATTAGAATTCTGTTGAAATTCTCTTTCCTTATCAGATAAGGTAAGTTCCAATCTTGCCGTGATCTTCCAAGATTACATCTAATATCTCTCAATCTCTAAGATTGTGTTGCTGATTTTATTGGATTGGGATATGGTTTCCTTGTGACAATCAAACACAATATTCCCTGAGATATCCTTTTAGCTGTCCCAAAATAAGGATTATATGCGGACCATAATAAATACGAAGCCCAGCGAAGCTCTCTGAGTCGGCCATGAGCGTCGAGGCCCTCCATGGGCTTCGCAATACTCTGATTCAGGAAGGCTAAGATATTCGATGGGCCTCCGGGGCCTCCTGAGAATTTACGAGGCCCTTGCTGGGCCCTCGAGGCCTTCGCTGGGCCTTTGGAACCTTTATGAATCTGGAAGTCCCTCGCTAGGCTTATAAGGCCTTAGCGAGGCCTGAATTAGGCCTAGATGAGACCTTTGTTGGGCCTTTGCTGACGTGGAGGCCTTACCAAAATCGGGTGGTAACAGTGATCATCAACAGTTTAAGTAGCAATGGTCCCTAGTTAATTGTCCAATATAGTTGTGTTATATTTTAATGCATTCGATAATAAATAAATGTGTTAACTACTACATAAACTAATAATGACAATGAATAACATTACTTACAAGCATATTATAAAATCCAGACCGGCACGGTCGGTTCGACCGGTGACCTGGGCACTAGACCGGTCCGGTTACTTCATTTAACCAAACGAGGACACGACTCGAAAAAAATCGAAAAAACCGTGCAATCCGGTGACCCGGGTTTTAATGGTAAACCCGGGTCTGTTTCTATTTTTTTTTTCTTATTTATGTAAAAATTAAAAAACATTCAGATTCAACTCTATCTTCCAGTAGCTGCTATAAATCTAAAGTCTTATTACTTCTTCACAATTATTCAATTAAGAACCCTAGTAAAGACTTTCATAATTCATTAAGCAATCTGCAATCCTCAACGTCTCATAACTTGTAAGTCTTTTTTTTTTTTTTTTTTTTTTTGTATATCATATATGGTACTTAGATGGAAATTAAGAATAATTTAGTTCATTAACATGATTATACCTTGAATTTTTTTTTTTTGAATATAATATTAAAATTTAGGTGATGCAAGCAACGCAAATTTCTACTTTAGCATGACATAGACTCTATCATTTGTACAATGTGAAGGAGTTGGAGAATTTATGACCAAGACTCCAGCATGGATGCATACTAACCCTTGTTAAATTAATATGTTCTTGCATGTGATTTCATCTCCACTTTAGATTGTCAACGGCATAATAATTACTGAATTTTTTATAATTGTTTTAAGTAGTAGAATCGTGTTTCATTCAAACTTTTTGCTTAGAAATTGTTTTGATAATTTGCATTGACCATATGAACTTCATTTGATAACTTTTTATAATTATTTTGATAATTCTTGCTATGAAAAGTTTGTTGTCTTTACTATTTTACAAAAAAAATTAATTATTTTTGTATTATAAGTTAAAAGTAATTAAGGATGTAAATATAGGAATTGACCCGCCAGTTCAACCGTTAACTCAGTGTTGAATCGATGACCCATTAACCCGCTGCCAAGTACGGGTCATTCTACGGGTTGGTTTTTATAACTATGCTTACAAGTAAACTTTTTAAGCTCAAATTAGACAATTCTATATTGTGAGAGCGTCCATATAAAGTAACTGCCAATTCAAAACATTTATGCAATATAAAGTAACTGCCAATTCTATATTGTGAGAGCATCCATATAAACGTATGCCACGTGGGCGTTTCGTCTGCCACGTGTGCTTTTTCATTTACTGACTGTTAATAGATCGTTAAGAGTGAATAATGACGAGTAACGTTGTAAAATTCAGTGAGCATTCAGCAATATTTTAAAGTTGATTTTCCTCCTTAATGACGAGTAACGTTGTAAAATTCAGTGAGCATTCAGCAATATTTTAAAGTTGATTTTCCTCCTTTATTTCCTTCCCGTACCATGATACCAAGAAACAATAAATAAATAAATGAAAAACTGGAGTTTCTCATAATATTGTGCATTGAGTCAATCTTCTCACTAGCAACTTTTCGCTTTCGATTATTCAAAGAAACAGAAGAGAGCTGCTCAAAATCCATGGATTGGACTGAGGAATTGTAGAGGAGGCAACCTTAAACTCTTCTTTGTACAATATCGGAGTTTCAAAGTACCATTTTTAGCTCCATTTGTGAAGAATGCGAGGAGCAATTGGAGTTTGAGCTGGTTTGCGTTATTTGTAGGTGGAAAGGAGTGGAAATTTTTCATTCCAATTACCTTTCCTCTGTTTCTTTGAAGTTTGGCATTTTTTTTTAGAATTTTCACTCTAGGACTAGGAGGGAAATTCATTTTCCTTCCATTTGATGTTTACAACTCTGAAATCTAAATATCGAACTTTCTTTCTTTTTTTTTTTCCCTTTCTGTAGTTGTTTTTTAGGAAAGGGCGGGGTTACTTTCGAGCTCGAGCGATTATTTGGTGGTGCTCGACGGTGAATTTGACAGGTAGCGGTCACTGGCAATATTGTTGGGATTAGGTGGGGGTGGGATGTTCAGGGAAGATGGATATATATATTTTTAATTATTTTCTATTTGTTTTTTATTTTTGGTAGTTATCACATTTCGTTTCTATCCTTTTAGTCTATTGTGCAAATCGTCCATATCGTTTGAATTTTGGCATTTGGGTCATTAAATCAACGTTTCTTTGCCGTTAAATGATTGCGTATAGTACACTATCTCATTTTCTAAAGGGCATTTTCGTCAAGTCACAAAATATATCATTCCCTCAATACACACACATACAAAGTTACTGACACAGAATTTAGTGAAGCTCAAATTTATAACAATGGCGAAAAGTTTCAAGCTTCGAATCACAATAGTGATAACTACTACCTTGCAATCCACAAAGAAATCAAGAAACCAAGAAATCTGTTCATGAGGTTGTGGCTGGAACTGAAGAGGTTTGTGGTAATTGATGTGCCGGAGGCTGAGGAACCCACAGAGAAGGAGGTGCCACCACAGCTGGAGGCGGAGTGTGAGGTAGAAAAGGCTGAGAAACCAGCGTCGGAAGAGGTTGTTGAAGGTGGTGCTATTGAAGATAATAAAATAACTGAATTGACTTCATTTAAAGAGGAAAACAGCAAGGTGGATGATCTGATTGACCCACAAAAGAAAGCTTTGGATGAATTCAAATTGTTGATTCAAGAAGCGCATAACAAGTATGAGTTCATTGCTCTGCCTTTGCCACTTACGGCCACTAGGCGAAATGTCCATGAGTTCATAAGTATAATTTTTTTGTCAATTAACGGATCACTGGACGAAATCTGTAGAGACTCCAAATGTCCATAATTAGAAGTTTTGGGACTTGAAGATATATTTTTATTATTTTAAGTAAAAATCTGTAAAAAAATAAAAAAGTTTAGAATTTATTTATACTTTTGAAAATGTTAGGGTCCTAATTGTAATTTTTTCATTGTATTTTTTTAATTTTAATTTATTTAAGTCAGTGGCAAAATTGTCAAAAAAATCATTTGGAGACCATTTGTGAGAGTAAAATGAAAGAATGTAGACGATATATGTGAATAAAATTGAATGAGAATAAAATTGTTAAAGAGTTGAAAGAATAGAACTGTGAGTATAATTAACCCAAAATATAATTATGTCATGTTTTTAAGTTCTAGGTGCTTTAACTATATATATTTGCAAGTAAGCTAAATAGGGGCGTAAAAGTCCACATAAAAAATTAATTATAATAATTGTATGGCTAAATAGTAATTAATTATAATAATTGTATGGCTAAATAGTACACCACATTTTTTTATAAGTGCACTATATTTTAATTGTATGAAAGGTCCACAAACTTTACTCATTATCACATTTATATTCTGACTTTTTTTCATAACATTCTTATTATCAATATTATATTAATTAGCACATCTTGTTCTCGATAACAATTTTCGTCCAAAATTTTTGTTAAGAGAGAGTAAAAAGACTTATTTATTCCACATAATTTTAAATAAGTAAAAAATTAAATAAATACAAAATTGTGATAAAATATTTGTCTCTCATTTTAGAGCACGTTAATAGAATTATTGGATGAAAACTATCATTAGGGACAATATGTAATAATTAGTAGAATGTTAAGAATAAAAATTTGATAAAAAAATTAAAGACATTTAATATAATTAAAAATAGTACATTTATTAAAAAATGTGGTGGCAATATAACCTCCATAATTGTACTAGTAATTAAACAAGTACAAGTTTTTCACTCTAAACCTATTGAGCTAGGTGTTAGCAGGAAGCAAACATTGCCATTTCTCAATTTTGATTTTAATTCATAGTCGAACCATATATATAGAGCGGACATGATCTCCTCCCCACAGTAAGGAAGAATTATCTTACCTATTGTACACTTGTCTACTTTTCATTGGACAATATTAACCACTTTTCATTGTCCAATAAAAAATTGACAAATGTGCAATTAACAAGATAATTCCTCTCCACTGTGAGGAGGAGATCATGACCGATATATAGATTAGGGTAACATTAATGTGACGAGGGGCCTACATAGGCGGATCTAGGTAGGAGCTATATTTTTTTTAGACCTAGTCAATATATTAAAAAAAAAAAAAAAATTACATCTCCATTCTTTCCATATTCCTCTCATTTGTTCTCAGTTACTCATCAAATGGCACTCAATTCATATTTTTAAGTTCGATCATTGACAAGGTTCAAAGAAAGAGTGGGACATTGACAAAAAATCGATTCCAAACCACAATGCTAGCAAATGGAAAAAAACCTTTAAGCCAATTAATAGACTAGACTTCACTTTAAGAACTAGCGAAAATCAGTATTCTAAAAAGTGTAAAGCGTGGTTAGAGGTAGATGTCAAATTTTAAGCTTGTCAGGTCTAGGTGTGGCCTAGACGAAAATGAGACAAGGGCGAGGTGAGGCGAGACGTGGATGCCGCGCCTCACGCCTAAGCAGAGCTTATGTGAGTTTTTTTAGAACAGTAGCGAAAATAGCCATGATCAAAGTGCGTGCGAAAGAAATGTTTTATTTATTCCCATGAAGTCAGGATTTCTTAGGGCCAACATAGGAGGTTATATATATCTTGACTATATGCACTGAGAGAGTACTTCGTGAAAGAATTGTGTGACGCGATAAAAGATTTTTCGTTAGAATTTCTGACATTGTCACTTTTTTTTTTTTTTTTTCCTTTCAAAAAAGGAAATTTTTAAGTCAAGAGGAACTAAAGAACCCTTTGTATCCTCCCCTAGTTTCTAGGACCACTTACAAAGAATTTTACATCAAATGTCTTTGGCCATTAATTATTCAATAAAGTATTAAGGTTTTTATAGCTTATTCCACCAAGTCTCAATTATTTTGGTATTAACCTTTATTAGCTCCCATCGAATTCAGTTTAATCTTGCTGCCTGAAGAGCAGGGTCTCGAAACTCAACATTTAATTCAACTTATCTCCATAATTTAAATTATTGCTTGCCAATGTTAATAATAGGTCATTTTGTTTAATATCTACAACTAGATAAATTCTACTACAGTTAAAATTGTTAGCCTATTTGATTATAGTATTTGTACTTATGTTAATATTATTAGAAGGGTAGAATTGTCATTTTACTTGTTTAAAATAGTATATTGATTTAACTAAATTAATTGTTTTGACACTAATCCTTCCATTACTCTGAAAATTAGCAACCTTTTTGTTAGATTGATAGTAATCCTTCCATGAGTAGTGTTCTCCTTACTCTGAAAATTAGCAACCTTTTTGTTAGAAATAAGTAGGAAAAAAGTAATTAGGTAAAACAAAAAATTATAGTGACATCTATAAATTGAGTTCATATTTGTCTCAAATATATGTCCTCCAAATTAAAATTTTACACATCATCAAATAAATAAATTTAACAGTAAGTGTGAATGCATTAAATGTTATCCATAATGATCCTCATATATATACGACCGAATGGAATTTTCTCTGGTACTGAAAAAAATATGTGTGTGTGTGTGTGTCTACGTCTTCAATCTCACTATCAAACAAAACTCTTCCTCAAAGATCTTCTCCTTGCTCTACTCATTGCATGAATCCTAAAACCATAACTACCGCAACTCAAATTGTCATTCACGCCCGTCAAGACTCCATCAAGAACAAAAGAGTTCAAATCTTAGTAACTCATTCTCATAGATCCGACAGTCGGATCCAAGAAGTGGTATACTAGTTATTTGATGATGTGCAAAATTTTTATTGAGGGAACGGCTAAAACGACATATATTTGAAAGAGCACATCTTGACTCCTATAAATTAAGCTGGGAAGAACTCTTATCAATCCCAATATGGATTCTATGAAATGCACCTTAGTGTCTCTAGTAATTCTGTTGTTCACTTTTCTTTTGTATAAGATCAATTTCTATGCCAAAACAAAGAAAAAGTCAGTGCTTACAAATTGGCCAATTGTTGGTCTGCTTCCAGGCCTGTTTTTGAACAGACATAGATTACACAGTTTCATAACAGAGGTTCTGCACAATTCTGATGGTACATTTGTGTTCAAAGGGCCTTGGTTTTCTAACATGGAAATGGTGATGACTAGTGATCCAGCTAATGTAAAATATATATTAATTGAGCAAAAACTTTTCAAATTATCAGAAAGGTCCTTCATTCAAGAAGATATTTGATGCTTTAGGAGATGGAATTTTTGCGTCGGAATTTGAAATGTGGGAGAACCAAAGGAGGATTGCTATGTCACTTATAAATCACAGCCAGTTCCAGAACTTCGCGGTGAAAACTAGCTCGAACATAGTGGAGAACCTCCTTATCCCATTTCTGGAACACGTTGACGAGTTGGGAATACAGGTATAGATTGAATTACCTCGTCTAAAAGCTCAAGACGCCACATATGCACAATTTTTCACAAATAATTAGCAGCAGAATTTATCATTCTCAGACCTTTCCTTCAACAGGTAGATATGCAGGAGCTATTTAACCGTTACAGCTTCAATAACACGTGCATGTTGTTATTGGCTGCGATCTGGAAACACTGTGCATCGGTTTACCCGATTTAAAACAAGAAAAGGCGTTTACAGATATGGAGGAAGCAGTTATGAACAGGCATATAATCCAGGAAATTTGCTGGAAATTTCAAAAATGGCTACAAATTGGCAATGAGAAGAAGCTAAGGGATGCAAAACGAGATGTTGATCAATTTTTGACTGATTGTATTTCATTGAAATGCCAGAAACTCAAAGTTGGAAATGAAGAAGAGGAGGATTTGGATTTGTTAACAAATTACATGAAAATAATGGCAGAAAAGAGTAGTGATTCAGAAGAAATTTCTGAAAAGATTTTGAAAGATGAATTGCTGAATTTAGCATTTGCAGGCAAAAATGCTGTAAGTGCTTGTCTTGCATGGTTGTTTTGGCTTCTGGCAACAAATCCTAAAGAAGAAAACAAGATCCGACAAGAAATCCTTAAATTTTCACCTGTTGGAAAGTGGAAATTTTCCAGCACGGAAGAGCTAAAAAAGATGGTTTATTTACATGGTGCTATATGTGAATCATTGCGCCTTTACCTGCCCGTCGCTTTGCAGCACAAAGCTCCGGTGAAGCCAGATATCCTTCCAACCGGACAACCTATCAATGCAAATACCAAGACAGTGCTATCCTTCTATTCAACGGGTATTTCGTCTAAAAACTTAAAATGCTTAACCAAAACTTGAACGGTCTTCTGATTTTTTGTGTTCCACAGGTAGGATGGAGTCAATATGGGGAAAAGATTGCCTAGAGTTTAAGCCAGGAAGATGGATCTCAGAAGGAGGAGGAATCAAACATGAGCAATCTTTCAAGTTTACTGCATTCAATGCAGGCCCCAAAAGTTTTACAGGGAAGGAATTGAGTTTCATACAAATGAAAATAGCTGCGGCGGCTATCATAAGTCGTTTCCACATAAATCTGATTAAAGGTCACGGCGTAGCAACTCCACCTCTTTCTGTTCTAATTCAGATTAAAAACGGTTTGAACGTAGAGGTTTCAAGATGCGATTGATACACCACACAAATTGTTCATCAATCATCGTGAGATTTAGATATAATGTGACACTTTATGTTTGTAATAAAACAGTTTACAAGCACGAGTGTACATCAGCTCTCGTGCAATAAAATCAATCTGATGCCATAGGTTGAGACCAACGATGCAACTTCTTCTACATACATAGGTTCCTCATGTAAATCTGTGGCTATATATGATTAATTTACAAAAATACAAATTCTCAAATCATTTACTGTATAATACAACAAACACACAATGTCAATTCTAAAGGAACGCAAATTCTGTGTCTCTCTCTCTTTCAAGAAATAATATTGATTCATCACCTGCCCTCGCCAATAATCTCATGAAGAATGGGTTTGGAAGCAGGGATAGGTGGTGAATAAGATGGCCCTATTTCCCTGCTTGTGATGTTTGTTGAATTGCCACGACTATTATCAGTTCTTGAAGTTGAACTATCCGTGTTTGACATAAAGGTTGTTGCATCACTGAATTTCCAGTCAATCAGGTATCCGGGCTTCGAAGTGACGGGGGGCACCTCAATGTCTCCAGAAAGCATTGATACCACACGGGACATTGAAGGCCGCAAACCGGGGGATGTTTGACTGCACAGAAGAGCCACTCCTATAATTCTTTTTACTTCGTCATCGTTCACACTGGATAATGTTTTGTCAACGAGCTCCAGTTCTTGGTTTGTCTCATGAAGATTCCAAGCCTGCAAGCATATCGTATTTAAATTAGTACCCGCCAAGGCAAAGATGGTGGAAAACATAGCAATACATTTGAATGTTAGATAATAGAGGGTGCAAGGTGTTGCTTTCTCGTACCGTCCCCTCTCTCTTGTGGTCCCAGCTTGTTCCATTAGCCAGGAGGAAAGGTGATTAAAAAGAAAGAAGACGATTACTTTATTTTATCACTTAGGACCCATCTGAGATGAGAAATTCTATTCCTGAGAAAATTTGATATCTATAAAGAATTGGAAGGGGAAAGGGGACCTTCCTAAAAATTACATTGGGTTGTGAATAACTGATTCCTCTTTGTTGAATCTTGTGCAAAAAAGAAAGCTTTATTAAGTACTTGATCTTTCAGGCATAGTTCATCTTTCTTTCTGTCCTTGGTATCTCCCATTCCCGGGAAGTGAACCGGGGAAGAAAACAAGAGGATAAGCCTCAGAAGGCTTAATCTCAGCACTGAGGACTCTTTTATCTACAATCTTTTGCTTGTCTCCATACAAAGAAAATTTTAGATTTTCTCAGATTCCACCAGGAGGAAAGAACACTACCTGATACCCGTGGAAACAAATGGAGCAAAAAGAAATAAAGAAATTACCTAAATGAACAAGTGTAAACAAGCGTGTTCATTAGAAAGAAATTTGATATTATATAATTTTTATCTCGACACTCAACGTTAGTGCGCTTCTCACCTAGGCTTATTTCCCATGACCAAAATCTCTAAATGGTTATCACTCCAAGTAAATGTGTGTTTCTCTCAGTTTCCAAACCAAAGGAAACTTCCCTACCAGATATCTACCACAAACAAATGGAGCTGAAAAGTTAGCAATGGATCAAATTGTAATATAAGTGGACTCTTAATATTTTGTCATTGCTACCAGAATTAGAACTGCAAACAACAGTAGCGAACTAATATTTTGGAACTAATAGTGTATGGTATTTTGTGACCACGAGCATTGAGAGAAAAAAATGCTAGTATAACTGAGGTAAAATTTGTGAAATGGAATACAATTTCCTTTTGCTAACTTAATCACAGCAAAAAATTGAAGAAAATATGGCAAGATGAAATATCTGGGGTTATATATAGACTATTAAATTCTAAGGGATCAATATGCACAAAAGTACAAAATGTGAAATAGACCATACCTGAAGGTTATCACCAACCTATTTGAATGTTCTAGATTTCTCTCTTTGTTTTGCTTTATCTAGAACTCTCCCTTGTGCCATATAAATTAGGAAGGATCTAGGATGTTCTATATAGATCAAGAAGGATCTAGAATAATGAAGTGTTTTCATTAGGACTAGAATTTTCTAACCTCCATTATAGAATATTCTAGAAATATTGTAACCAAGTATAAATAGGATGTTGGTGAGTAGGAAATGTAGTAATGAGTGGTGAGTGAGATCACAAAAGAGTGTGTTGTGTTCCATAACCAAATTATTGTACAAGTGTTTATATAATAAAACAAGTTCCCTTTTGTGTTCCAAATCCAACAAGTGGTATCAGAGCGAGTCGATTGAAGGCCACGTGTTTCCAGAGCAAGGCAGTCTAGTGGAGATTATTTTCGAGCTTCCGTAGATCGTGCACAAATTGAGATTGTGAAGCTTCAATAAAGCTTGCTTGGTAACGAGGAGGTTATTCAAGTCACGATGGGCGACCTACAAGTGATAGGCGGAATGAAGAAGCTCAACAATCAAAACTACACCACATGGCAAACATGCATGGAGTCTTATCTCCAAGGCCAAGACTTGTGGGATGTAGTTGGTGGCAGTGAAGTGACACCGCCGAAGGACGCCGGAGCTCTGAAGAAATGGAAGATTAAAGCAGGTAAGGCCATGTTTGCGATAAAGACAACAATTGATGAGGAATTATTGGAGTACATAAGGGACAAGTCTACGCCAAAGGAAGCATGGGACACATTTGCAGCTCTGTTTTCAAAGAAAAATGATCTAAGGTTGCAGCTTCTGGAGAACGAGCTACTGTCCATCACTCAGGGGGAGATGACGATAAAACAATATTTCAACAAGGTAAAATCTCTATGTCGCGAAATCTCTGAATTAGATTCTTCTAGTAAAATTTCAGAATCTAGGATGAGAAGAATAATCATACATGGATTGAGACCTGAATTCAGAGGCTTTATTGCCGCAATACAAGGTTGGCCAGAGCAACCTTCACTGGTCAACCTAGAAAATTTGCTAGCCGACCAAGAGGCATTGACTAAGCAAATGCTAAGGGTCTCACTAAAGAAAGAAGATGATGCATTGTTTAGTTATAAAAGAAAAGGCCAATCCCCTCGACAAAATAATAAAGAAGAAAAACGTATAGAGGGTTCTCAAACAAGGGGAGCTCAAGAAAATCGCGACAAGAGAGGTCAGTTGTCTAAGAGATATATGCGACCTAATGGCTCGTGCTTCGTATGTGGCAAACGAGGTCACTACGCCAGAGATTGCCGATTTAAGAAAAAGCCAGCAGAAGGATATATGGCAACCTCCAACGAACAAGAAAAATATAATAGTGAAGAAGAATGGGATGCTGAAGCGTCGCTCGCACTAAGTGAACAAACTTATGAGGAGGTGAGCAGTTCGAGACTTCAGGAAGAATCAGCACTGATGGTGGTCGTCCCTGGACAGATAGATTGTGAAAATGATTGGATTGTCGACTCAGGATGTTCCAATCACATGACAGGCGACAAGGAGAAGCTGCAAAATACAACAGAGTATAAGTGGACACCGCAGATGGTGGATCTGCTAGATTCAAAAGAAATTGGAGATAAGTTGCAAGAACAAATCGTAGAAGTACAACAAAGTCCTGAGGAAATGAAAAATTCACAGGAGTCAAGCGATGGAGAAGAACCTATGAGGACAACGCAAGGTCTATGGCAAACTGGTGTACATCAACCAACACCAGAAGAGAATAAGCCGAGTCAACAAGAAGAAGTTGAGTTACCAACGAGTCCTCAACCACAACTAAAGAAATCAACTAGAAAACGAAGGTCAAATCCCAAGAACGCTAATGCAGTGGTAAACGAATATGAAAGTACTAAAGAGCCAGAGACATTTGAAGAGGCAGTCCAACACAAGGAGTGGAGAAAGGCAATGGAAGAAGAGATCGTGGCTCTAAAGCAAAATGAGACTTGGGACTTGACGCCAATACCTGACAGAGTAAAGCCCATATCCTGTAAATGGGTATACAAGGTAAGGAGGCAACCCAATACGTCAAAAGATAAGTACAAGGACACAGGTTGGGATGATGAGAAGAAAAGAGTTAAATCAAATAGTTGGTGCTAAAGGGGAGAATTGAAGGTTATCACCAACCTATTTGAATGTTCTAGATTTCTCTCTTTGTTTTGCTTTATCTAGAACTCTCCCTTGTGCCATATAAATTAGGAAGGATCTAGGATGTTCTATATAGATCAAGAAGGATCTAGAATAATGAAATGTTTTCATTAGGACTAGAATTTTCTAACCTCCATTATAGAATATTCTAGAAATATTGTAACCAAGTATAAATAGGATGTTGGTGAGTAGGAAATGTAGTAATGAGTGGTGAGTGAGATCACAAAAGAGTGTATTGTGTTCCATAACCAAATTATTGTACAAGTGTTTATATAATAAAACAAGTTCCCTTTTGTGTTCCAAATCCAACAATACCCATTCAAGAAGATACATCTTATCGTCTTCCAAACTTGAGTCAGAATTTGGCCTTCCACTGACGATCTCTAGAGCTACAACTCCAAAGCTAAATACGTCTGCCTTCTCGGTAAGGTGTCCACGCATAGCATATTCCGGCGCAAGATACCCACTATATGAGTGAAACAAGAAAAACTCAGAAATAAACCCAGCCCATGCTAGTCTACATTTGAACTGGAAATGTAGGCCACTATACAATAGATTAATACAGAATGAAGGAACGTTACAGATTTAAAAATTTTGTGGATCTTACATTGTTCCAGCAACACGGGTGCTTATATGGGTCTTTTTGTCATCATACAATTTGGCCAAACCAAAATCTGAAATTTTGGGGTTCAGATCAGAGTCAAGAAGAATGTTGCTGGCTTTAACATCTCTGTGTACAATTCGAAGTCGAGATTCCTCATGCAGATAAGCAAGACCTCTTGCTACTCCCAAGCATATATCGAAGCGTGTAGGCCAGTCAAGAGATAAACTTCTGTTCCCTGCTCCATCAAAGCATAATGATTCAGTCTCCTATATATGGAAATTAATATGAAGCTATGGACAAACTTTCTCACTATTACCAAATAATACTTGATCAAGACTCTTGTTTTCAAGATACTCATAAACAAGCAACCGTTTATCTCCCTCGATGCAGCATCCAAACAATTTTACAAGGTTACGGTGCTGCACAGCAGATATAGTAGCTATCTCTGCAACAAACTGACTCTTTCCTTGATGGGATGCAACGGACAATTGTTTAACAGCAACAACTCTTCCATCCTCAAGTGTTCCCTGTTGTCACCACATAAAAAGTTCAGATATAATAAACTTAAAAATTACGAAAAGAAAATCAAACAGGAATCAATAGGATCTGAACAATTACATACATATCTGCTTCTGATGATATTTTAGGTTGGGGGGCATACAGATATCCAAATGGTAAAGGAGAAAATAAAAAAGGAATTGCGGGCTAAACATTGAGTTATAACGACAATGTAAACTATTGAGAACTAACAAGGACTTGTTACCATCTTTCTTTCGTCTTAGTTCTTCTCATACTTAATGCGTTGGTTTGCTATTCAAGCCTGCTTTTTAATTGTTCCGCCAACCTATATTCATTGATTCAGAAAAGTTTCAGAATAGAATTTACCCTGTACACAGGTCCAAATCCTCCCTCTCCAAGCTTATTAACAGGATTGAAGTCATCTGTTGCAGCTCTTAGCTCCACATAACTGAACATGTAAGGTTTGGCATCCATTCCCAAGAACTCTGCAAATTCACAGAGAAACATCTGTTCATTTCCAAAGGGCAGTGATTATTCATCCATCCCCAAACTGATCCATTCCTTACCTCATATAATATTGTTCCATACGAGGATAGGCATTATAAGTTTGGTATTTAGTAAATGTGCATTGACCTATCTCTCATTGTGTATCATTTAGGAGGTGATTTATTACTTAGACACAAAAAAATGAAACAAAGACATCCCATTTGATGTCTCTGCCATTGGAAACATACTTCCAGTCTCATTTCTAAATTAGCATCAAAAGAGCACTTCTAGTTCTAGTAATAAAAAAAAGGATAGATTTAACAATAACTCCTGAACTGGAAAGATACTTAGGCCACTATACTTTTCCTTTCTTACCTTCGTCCTCATAGCTCTTATTCCTTTTTCTTCTCTGAGCCAAATAGTATGCTGCAAATACAGAAAGAAAACTAACAGCTCCAACTGCAACTACAATCCCCACAATCAGACCAGTCTTGTTCTTCTTGCCACTTGGAGGACTGTTTCTAACGGTGGGAATGAAATCTGTAGAAAAGCTTAGTGATCAGCACTGGCATCCGTATATTAGGAACGAGAGTAGCACATTTTTGCCGGTTGTCAAATATTACTGAATTCATATTTACCTGGGGTGGCACTTATTGCCGAAATAGAAGGTCCATATGTACCTTGTATAGGTACACAACAAGTCCCTTTTCCAGCCCAGAAGAGATGGATTTCAAGGTAGTTTTCAGACACTTGTACTTTCAATTCCTTCACAACAGCTCTCAAAGCTGTCTCACCAGCCTCTCTTAGTATGTCAAAGTCTTTAAACTCCAGTTTCCCCTGGACCCCACAATGTGAAAGTTTTGGTCAATAATGAAGAGGAGGAATATATAAGATACTTGAAATTCTAAATTAAACTAAACATGTGGTGGATTTATATAAGAACAATATGGAATGCCATGGCAACCATTAATATACGAAGTTGCAGTGACAGAAAATCTTGGGAATAGAATATGTATATATCTTCTTCGAATAAAAATTGATGGTAATGTATCACAAGTAGTGCTTCAAGGACTCGGGCATGCTGAAGCCAAAAACACTTACCATATCATTGATATCAAATATCATACAGCGCATCAAGTACTACATGATGAAAGGTAATCTGGGGTTTTAGACAAAGATGAGGCTTGAAGAATGTGTACCAAATACATAATTATCCATCAGATACACCATCGGTTATTTTTTTTTCTTTTTCCGTTTTATATGATCCTATCAATTGATGGTAGTAAACAATTGTTTAGCTGAAGAACAGTGCAAAATACGAATGCAATAGTTTCAATAAGAACTCATTTTTTAACGCTGACCTGAATATATATATCAAAAACACGTCTTCCAAGACTCTTCCAAGTCCTAGTGCCTAGGATTTCGATCTCTGCAAACTGAAGTTTCACAGTGTAATTACCATTCTCAAGACCCAAGCCATAGTATCTCAAAGATCCAGCAGAAATTCGTGCAGTTTGAAACAACTCTGAGTCCAAAGTATTCGTGAATTGGGACAAAGAGGATCTTTGATATTGTGGGTTGTTGATCTCAGCAGGCAGACCAGCATTGCTAACTGCCCATCTGTTTGTACCGGTCGTGTAATATGTTGCCGGACCAAGAGTCTCATTATCCATCTCATACACAATCTGATCTGAAGACCGAATTTGTAGACCGCCACATTTAATTGCAAAGCTGGAATCTGCAAGCCATCATATCATTATGAACTTGTCAATTGTCAATTGTCAATGCAACTTCACAGAATTGCTTGTTCAGAATTTGCGTGGAAATAATTTTGTGAACGATATTTTTGGCCTTTTTTGCATAATTTTGAACAGGTATTTTCTTTTAAAAAAAATCCTGAGAAGTGCTTGTTCTAAGAAAATCTGATGGAGCTTTTGAAATTAGATGAGCAACTATGATTAATCTGGAATAGGTTGTTGGAATTTTTTGCTGTAAAACAGCTTAAAATACTTTATTTTTATAAAAATACATAAATTGTCCTTGTTGCTGAGCAATAATTGATGTCTTTTTTATCAAACTAAGCCATGCACAAGTTAGCCAATTTATTTAGATCTTTTTTACTATTGTATTACGAAATAAAATGCTCTAGCACCATACCCAATCATTGAATACCTTGACAACATTATTATGCCATGTAAATATCTATAAAGCACGTGGTCAAAATATCAATCCGAAACACACACACATAAATAATGTGTTCAATCGCCAACAATATCTTTTTAATGTGTAATGCTAAAATCTATGAGCATATAAAAATATAATACAATCCATAGTGTATAAAACTGCCAACAATTAAGACGCTCTAGCATCATTCTACCACAGTCACTGACAACTTTAACCACATTTATGCCATGTTAAGATCCACAAACTTGTAATATAAAATTTACAAATAATTTTCTATTGTTATTTCACAAAAAATTGTCACAGTTTTCAAAATATATAACCCACAACATTACATGTTAATTTTTTAGATAAATTTGATAAATTAGCAGTTTAGCACGTTCAACAATGGCAAACATTCCGATGCACATATATACAACAAACAATATCATGTGATTTTATTTATAATTCAATGTTTGGAGGACTGAAGATAGTGATGGTGATAAAGGCAAGTGTGAGGTGAATTGGTAGGCAAGAGGTCGAAGAAATAAGGGTAAAGGCGTTAAAATATACAGTATATAGAAAGACTTCACTAATTAGATGTAGTCAGTAATAGAAAACTTGTGCAGAAGATATAGCTATAATTGAAAAAAAAAATAAAAAGAAGAGTGCAAAAATGGTAAAGACAGCTTTTGTTAAGCAAAAAACTGGGAGGAAGCTAGCTTCTGCTTATTTGCAACAATGCAAAGCAGGCCCTTAATAGTTTTTATCGGTACACAGGTTTTTTATTCTCTCCACAACTATGTTATATTCTCTGTTTATAGCATGTTTGGATAATTTAAAAGCTCTTGAAAATGAGCCTTTTTGGGCATTAAAGAACTACAGACTAAGGAGTTCTTAAGCTTAGCTAAACATCCTTATTAGTATTCACAAAAGGAAAAGCAACTTCCTTGTTAGAATTTGCAGCCTTTTGAAACCTGCTACCAACTTACACATGTTCGGATAAAATTTAACACTTACAGATAGGTGATCCTCGATTGCAAGGAAAATTCTGCTGCAGACAATTCAATCCTGAGGGCAGAGCACTAAAAAATGCAAGAGTGAATGTAATTAGTGAAAGTATCATGTTTGAGGTAGAGAAGCATCAAGCATTAATTTTGTGAATATCGACATGTCAAATGGTTGATGATTAAATTGCGGCGGTGAAACAAAAAGAAGGAAGTGCATTGGTAGTGAAACACACATGCAAAGATTGTCATAAATGCCTAATGCAAGCACATAATAAAGACAGAGTTTACTATAATTTCGGTTAGGAAAGCAAGTGTACTCCTTTTTGCATTTAGAACTATGGCAGCATAGACTTTCCTATGTAATTTCATCAGGTTCTATGGACAAGAAAACTCATGTTGTCCTGAGATTATTTCCTTCTCCTATTTACTAGCTCTGCACTTTCCAAGTCATTAATATCATTTTTACAAGTACTCATAATGTATGTGAAGCTGCTAACTTTGCTTTCACATATAACTTACTGACGATGAGAATACGAACCAATATCATTCAGAGTGTAGACATACATCTGGAAGTGAGTTGCAATGAATAATCATATTCTGTACTCTTTCTGGGGAAATGGTTAATGACAAGTTATCCTAACCAATATTCCGCTGAAAAGATGAAAGATAGGCATAGCTTTAGCTATTGACTAATCCTGCCATGGTTTTAGTTGTGAAAAAAATACATACGGATAACCGATTTAAACATCAAAACCAAAGTATATCCACATAAAGAAGCTGAGAAAAAAGTAAAGCTTAGGAAGTGAATCCATATAAGTTTGTCACCGTATGTGCTTCAAATATTCACCTGCCATTGGAATTGTCTATGGTGAAGTTGTTGGCAACCAAATTACTGCATAATACATCCAAGAAAGATTTCTATGTTAATGTTAGAAAGGCATTTAAATGATGGGAGGTGTCAAAAGGAACCATAGAGCAGAACATTGAAAATAAAATATAAAGAATATATAGCATCCTTGTTTTCAATCATTCATACAGTTGTAAATTTTGTCTGCTGACCCAAGTAGGAAAGCTCCCAGATAATGAATTGTATGATAAATCTCTGCAAGGAATATAACTATGATGTTAGGCAGATATTCCATCTTAATGACGATTTTCTTTAATATGAAAATATATGTTGTTTTCAACTCCTCTATTTTTTTTATTTTTATTTTTTGTTTTGTTTATAGCATCAGATGCTGCCTGTATACATTACTAGTCAGGTTTACAAACATAAAGCAGGCTCCAATCAGATTTTTCTGAATGCAATCATAGATATTGTATACTATTGTATATCTTTAGTGTGGGATAATGCTGAGGTTCACCTGTGAAGTGGGTAGTCCCAACTTAATACTTGTAATTAAGCAATTCTAATGTGTAAATTTAAGAGTACTCACATAATATCGTGATAAGTAATGATTATACAAAAAATGAAAAAACATATGCCTCCAAATAATAATGAGATTGGAAGGCATTGCATTTGTGTCCCAGCCTTGGAGTTCTAATCATGCATTTGAAACAAAATAAATGCAACTTATAGGAATTCTTAACAAAACCACACAAGACATGAACTTCAGAAGAACAACACTGACATGTTCTGGAGAGAGGGACTCTTTGCCGCAGGTAGGGTACCAGTCAACTTGTTATTACCAAGAAACCTGAAGATGAAAAAGAAAACCAAATTAGCACTCAATCTATCCCTCCCCGTGTTTATTTCTTCTCTTTCTTAGGGGTGGGGATTGTTGTAGCGAGGTTTCAACCATAAGTATTGCATGATTTATTACAAGTTACTGAGTAAACTCAGATTGAAAAGTGAATCTGGGATGCGTCCAGACAAATTGTTGAAGCTCAAATCCCTGAAAAATAAGTTTGCAGAGTGAGTAAGCAATGTAAAAGCTTTCAAGTTCATTACAGGGAAAACCCCGTGTTATGGTTAATGTTCTCGATTTTAGACTGAATATGTATTAGGATGGATAGTAGGAGTGTCAATTTACCATCAACCTCAGTGCAAGAATATACACTATTGTATAACACAGGGAAAATCCCATGTTATATGGTTAATGTTCTCGATTTTAGACTGAATATGTACTAGGATGGATAGTAGGAGTGTCAATTTACCATCAACCTCAGTGGAAGAATATACACTATTGAAAGTCATGCTATGACTAGAAGACTTACAGCAGTTTTAAACTCCGATAGTCACCAATATTGGACGGTATGGAACCAGAAATGTTATTATTACGCAAAACTCTGCCAAAAAATGAATAAGTTTATAATGGTACAACTTGCCAAAACAACAGATAATTTGTTGGAAGAAAGAATACATCAAATTAGTACAGAATTATAAGCTGTGTTATATTCCTTACAAGGTGGCTAGAGACTTCATATTTCTAAGAAAGTCCAGTGTAGAGCTTCCATTAGATAGATCACTTATTCTCCTGCTCGTCGTATTTGAACGATAATATTAGCTTTGGAAAGCATAGAGAAGAAAGTTGTAAAATAAATGACAGAACAAACAGGCCAACACTCACAAATCATTCAAAGCGGATAAATTGGAGAATGATGGTGGTATTGGCCCCTGAAAGGAGTTTCCTTGAAACCTCCTGCAAACATATTAAATTATAGCTGATCACAAACTACACATATGAATATTGACTAGTGAAATTACTAGTACGAAGATGGACACGTAAATTCTAGCATGATAAATCATATAAAAATAAGAAATGAACTTGATTTCTGTCTCACAAGGCAATAAGATTTGACCAACTCCCAATAAAGTCGGGAATCCGACCAGTAAGTTCATTGTCTGACGCCCACCTGAAATCGCCCAAACATTTATTTCAGTGAAACTTGATCAGAGAAGTCGAAACACTAAATTTATCTGTCATTACAAAAGAAAGGAGCTGAGAGAATATGTTCTTACACTCTCTCCAAATTCTTTAGATTAGAAAATGTTGGAGGTATTGGACCACTAACTCCAGCACTATCGAAGTAACTGCCAAGAAAAGAACAGGAAATGAACGAAAAATTGACCAGAAACATTTTTCTTTTTCCTTGCACAAAAATAATTTTGTGGCTTCTCATAAAACGACTAATTAAGATCAGGAAAATTTTAAGATGTTTTACAAGCAAATATTACTATGGAGTTGATTGAAAATGCCAAAGAACTTCATGAATGAATTACAAATGAGCTCACCGACATGGATTAGAAGATAATGATAAGTGCATGTTTTGCACTTATTTTGGTCTCTAAAAATAGATAATTGTGAATTTTTTTTAAGTAGTTTATTACTTATTATTTATGCTCTTTTGATTGTTTAGGTAAAAATCCAAGCTTGGATGGTGATTGGAAGAGATCCACGCGAAAAATGGACAAAAAATGACCAAATTTGTGTAAATCTAGAATTCTGGGGACCAAATGATAAAAACGTCAACAGATGGAGGACCTAAATTGCAATTTATGGAGGACCTGTTTGAAAGATAACCAAAAATTCAAGGATTGAAGTCAGTATTCTAAAAAGTCAAGAGACTGAAATTGCAATTAAAACAGTGGCCAAGTTGCAATTGCAGAGCAAGTGGCCCATGCGATCTTAGCCTTGCGATCGCCGCTGGCCATTTTTTCTAGCAGAAAGCTTTTTGGCTCTGTCATGCGATCACTTGGCCTAATTTTCTTGACTTCCGCATTTTTGAACTTGATTTTTAGGGGTATTTTGGTAATTCAACTTCACGTGTTCTAAGGTCAAAGAGGCCGTTTTTCTTACAGATTTGGCTCCTCCACATTCTTCATACAGAGAATTCTCTAAAATAAAAGGGAAAAAAGTTAGGATTTTTAGAAAACTCCATGAAAATGGATTTTCTTTAGTTTTTGTACATCATTCTTGGACTATTTTTGCGATAGAAGAAGATGAATGAAGATTTATAGTGGGCAAATAGAGACAATCATGGGTTCAAGTTTAATCTTCCATTTCTCTTGATTTTATTAAATTCGGTTATGTATTTTGTATTTATTTTCTATTTTGTTTTTGTAAATATGATGGACTAACTTTTTTTCACTAGGAATGAAATGAATCCATTTATGAAGCTTTTAAGTTGAATTATCTTGTTATTGACCCCTCATGCTTGATTTTTATGGTTGTTTATTATTGAGTTTTATTGTATGTTGAGATGATTGATCACCATTGAAATACTTTTGTGACCTAATTTTGCTACCGAAATGTTGAAATTAGGTTTAGCACATTTAATGAACAACATAGAGTTTATGGAATGTAGAAATACACTTTTATACTTTGTGCAATCAAATGGGTGCTCTTGAATTTTATTGCATTTTTGCATATGTGTTCTTTCAGTAGGAATATTTGAGTCTTGTGTGAAAATAGATTTGGCTCTACTCGGGAGAGATTGCTAGATATTTTAGGAGTATTGATCGCCAAAAAAGATCTCGTTTTGGAATTGATAATGGATAATGAAACTTTATAGTGGAGTATTTGGTTAAGTCGTATTCCTAGTGTATTTATCAATTTGATTTTATTTCTAACAAATTCCCTTTTCAATAATTTCCTTTTAGTTTACTTTCATCAATTCTTAATTTATAATTCAATTATCAAAACAATGTGTTTAATTGTGTGTTTAAAATAGAGCTAGATTGAAGTGGACTTTAACAAAATTATCTATTCTCGTGAGTTCGACACTCTATCATCACTTTATTACTTAAATGCGACTTGTGCACTTACGGTACACATTTTAGCGAACAGATAACTAGAATGGAAAACGAAAATCAGGTAAGAGGTCACAGTTGTCAAAAAGACGTGGCTTGTCAAGAAACAAAGAAAAACACAAAAGACCTAAAAAAGGTTCCCCACATTGTTCCATGCCTATGTTAAGTTTAGAGACGATCCATGTCTAAACAATAAAGCTGTAAAGCAACATAGATCCTAAATGATAAAGCGGGAAAGATACTAGAAATTCATGCTCGTGATCATTTTCCTAAGTTTGTTGTCAGATTATAAATGCTACCAAACATGATCTATAGCAGCATCTCCCATAGTTATATAGGAATGACCCAGTAAGTGTGAAGTAGCATCAAAACTTACATTTGAGTTAGTTTTGTTAAATTCCCAAGCTCAGATGGTAGAGGACCAGAGAAATTGTTCGTGCTAAAACTCCTACACGAGCAAGTAGAAATCTCAGACAAATAACTACGTAAATTTATATGTACATGCACAAATGGGAGGTAATTGTGGCTTAAACCTCATCAATAAAGATTACAAGTTCTTACAATGATCTTAAGTCTGTCAACTTCCCAAGTTCCTTCGGAACCTCCCCGGATAATGCATTAATTCCAACACTCCTGAAGACAATAAAAAATTTGCAATATTTTTAACTAACACTCAAACAGTGTTAATTGACATGAGTCCTAAGTCCTAAATCACAAACAATATAGCTTACAAGTATTGCATGCGAGTGAGGTTTCCAATAAATGCAGGTAGTGGACCTGTCAAATAATTTTGGCCGAAATCTCTGCAATAAAGTAAGGAAAATACCGGTACCATCAGCATAAGAAATAAAACTGTGAACAACCAATTGAAAAATTAGGAGCCAAGAAACTCATTAACTATCAAGTATACTTAGCAAATCAACTAATAGAAAAAATTAACCATACAGATTAGTAAGGAAAGTCAAATTCCAGAGCTCAATCGGAATTGGACCCTCAACATCCAATGCATAAACTCTCCTGTAAAAGTACAATGCAATACGTCAACAATTACAACCTGAAGTGCATAATAAAAAAATAAGATACATGACATTATTGTTAAACACAACCAAGGATTAAAAAAACTGCTAGTCTCCCAAATTACAGTGTTATTTCACTTTGGCCACCTAGCTTCTTCTTCTTCTTCTTCTTTTTTTTTTTTTTTTTTTTTTTTTTTTTTTTTAAATTAGTCACTAGATTTTCGTTTTGGTTTGAGTTTACACAGCTCATCTATACAGATCCTAAACTGAACTAAAAATGATATTTCAAAGAATAATTTGGAATGGGTAAAAGTCGGTGATCAAAGTGAAAAAATGCTATTAGGTGACAGTGTTTTCAACACCACAACCAAAGAAAAATAGAGTGGCCAATTGTCAACTCACAGCGCAGTAATGCGGCAAGTGGTGCCATTGTTGGAAGAGCAATCACATTTAATACCCGGATTGAAAGCCCCAATTTCTGTTTCATCAATTGCAACTCCGCTGCATAACTCGCCGCTGATGTTCCATCCATGATTTGTTCCAGAAATTCCCCATCGCTGAAAGATAGAATTCACAGCTCTTGCTGCAAAATAGGAAAGCATGTTATGATTACCACTGGGTTGTGCATCATTCTTGCCTTGTTATTAATCTCCCTGAGAAAGGTAATTTTATACACTTCAATGGTCAAATGTTCCACTGTCATCAACAATCCCATGATTCAGCGAAAACCCTATGCACTTTTATCGTACTGGAACCATGTACAGATCCAATGCTTCTATGACCAAAAATGAGAAAAGATGTTGATAGTGTGTTTTCAAAATTGTACAGCACAGTTTCGTTACAAACTAACCAGCCACCTCCCTCTTCAATAATGGAGGGTTTGTTGTACACCTAAATTTGTTTTTAGGCTATGGCAAACAAGCACTTAATGCTATATATGTTGCCATGCCATGTAGGTTAACCACCTGTGCTACGTAGCATTATTCAGGAAAAAGAAAACAAATTACACTCAGTCTCCATTGGTATGCATGTTAGCTTAAACTTTTGAATTAAGTAATTCAATTTGATAACACAAAAGTTCTAAGTTCAACCTCATTCTCATCCATTTAATAAAATTGTGCACGCGACAAACTTTCAAAAATAAAAACAAAGCTTGCCTACGCATGAAGGAACATATTAAAAGTAAGATTTGAACTTTTAGATTATAAGTAGTTCAAGAGTGTGTATATACGTATAGTTCCATTTTTAAAGTTGTCTTTCAAGATAAAAAATAAAAAATAAAAAAATCATGAAGAAGAAGTATTTGTCATCATTGTAGTTCTATTTTAAAACTGTTTTTTCTTATGTTCACTCAGTTAATTTTTGAACATTTTCTTTTTAGTTAGAAATTTAAATTGAGTTAGATTGAGTGTAAAAACTTTCAAACTTAAGAAAATCATTTTAACTAATGTTGAAAATCTATTTGTTAAAAAATTGGACTTCTATAATAAAACCTTTCAAATTTGATTGGATTTTCTTGACAACAGATATTCAAGATTTATCCACATTTTAAAATCAAACAATTCATAGAAATTTTGATTTAATGTTGAGCCAGCTTAAAGTATTAGGCGACTTAGGCGATCGCCTAAGGCCGGAATTTTTTAAAATTACTTTTTATTTTTTTAATATGTAGTATTTTTTTTTTGTGGTTAAAAAAACTAAAAATAAAACCCAATCAACCTACAACAACCTTGCCCAATAAAATTCCAAATCATTGGATGAAAATATTTTAGAAAAGTATTGTTTGAATCTCGAAAATATTTTAAAAAATGATGAGCTTTTAGATATAGATGGTTTAAATTTATTTTTGGAGTTAAAAGTGTGAGAGAAAAATTTTTCAAAAGGAAAAGAATGGTCCAATGGAAATTCTTCATTACATAAAAAGAGTATTATTTTCCAAATGCATACATTGCTTATAAAATCTTGTTAACAATTCTAATTTAAGTTGCTTCAGTAGAGAGGAGTTTTTCAACTATGTTAGAAGAAAGATTGAACGGATTCATGAAAATAATTTTTATATAAATTTTTTTTTTAAAATTTTCGACTAGACTTGCACCGATATTTCCTGTGTTTTAAGGAAAAAACAAGTTTTTTTTTATTGTCTTTTGTTTATTCGATAGATTGTAGTTAGTTGTTAGTTGCTTTTGAACAATATGTATTATGTTGCAAAAATTGTATTTTAATACAAGATTTTCAATATTGTTAAGAGTTTATCTTAAACTTTTATTAGTTTTGTCTTTATCAATAAAACGATATTTTGATGGATAAAAAAATACATTTTTTTTTTCTTTTTTTTTTAAAAACCATTTGAAAAGCCCCTTAAAATTTTTTCACCTTACCCCCGAATGCCTTGAGCCGGCTCTAAATTGATGTATATAATTTATATTTATTTATTTATATCATCATTCATATATAGAAACTTCATTTACATGATCAACCTACATTACTAAATTTTACGAGAATAAACAATTAATTGTCAAAGATTTTAAAATATATTATGAATGAGAAGATAGAATATTCTATTTAATATATAATTAAAAATATGAAATTGTTAATAGAGTTGTTTTACTTTATTATCAGAGCTCAAAAAGATTGAAACGAAAAAAAAAAAAAAAAGAAAAGAGTTGGTAAAGAGTATTTTAGATACTAGCATGGTTTGAAGTATGGCCGAAACCAACCTATCTACGTAATTGGTATGGGCTTGGATCGAACCGGTAACATTTTCAATTAAACCCATCTTAAAAACATAATAACTACAGAAGTTGAACCTCACAAATTGAATGGGCCCACCACTGAAAGCAATCTTGCCCATAGCTCATGTCAATCAGAGCTGCTATTGAGTTGAGTTAATATGGTGAGACTGTTTGCTTGTTTGATATTTCTATATTTGTATGGATACAAATGCATGAAATAGGTTCATTCACATGGTGTGCTTCATGGTGATGGGGTTCCTCATGACACCTCCATTTGCCCACATCATTGCTCAGGTGCTTGTATACTCACTTTTGAATGTATATGTATACATCTATATGATTTTCATGATTTTGGGTCTTTGGAGGACAGTAGAAGTGATTATATGCTGATTTTTTATTGGATCTTGAATTCTTGATTGATTTATGGATTCTTTATGACAATATAGTCATTGTGTATGTATGTGTGTCTATCTGATTTTCATGATTTTGATTTTTGGAGGAGTCATGATTATAAGCTGATTTATTACTGGGTCTTGACGGGTTGATACACACTAGCATGTGTTTGAATATAAGGATATATATGCATGCCTATTTGATTTTCATGATTTTGGTTTTTGGAGAAGTGATTATATGTCTATATGCTCTTGGGTCTTGAATTCTTGATTCATCCATGTGGGTGGCTTTAGTTTCTGGTATTTCTGTTGTATCAAAAGTCTTGAGATTTCGATTTTTTCTAAAAATTATTCTGATAATGATGTTCTTGCCAATGAAGGGGATGCCTATATTTAATTCTTTGGGAAGAGAATCGTCTTTGCCTTCTGATTATTTCATCAAGTACTAGAAGCTTAGACAATGAATATTGTTCGAAATTAGAATTTGCAGGTTGGATTGATATTGGACAGATCACCTAAGAGAAGAAAATATGCAGAAAATATATTGTGTTTGGCGGAAATAATATAATTTGTGACTTAACGAAATTGTCCTTCATAAATTGAGAAAGTGTCTGTACACTTTAATTTAATGGCAAATTTTCATAGATTTGGACTATATGGACATTTTTTCGCAAAGAAACGTTGATTTAAGAACTCAAATGCCAAAATTCAAACGATATGAACGTTTTACACAAGACGGAATGTGCTAACTACCATGAACATTTTGCCACATAACATAATCATGAGGTATACATAAAAGATATTTATCACAAAGCAATGCTAGCCCATATAGGCACAAATTCGGACGTAATTATCCCCTATGGACACGACATTAATTAATGGAAAATTCAAACAACCTTGATAACTAGTGAAACCAACTTAAGCTTAATAAACAAACAACTTGTAAAATGAAAAAAAAAAAGTAAAAAAATAATAAGAATTTTCAAAGTTGATTAATCATGATGACAGAAGAAACTGTTAATTAACATTATTAAAAAATATGTGAGGTCTGTATCATTTTATTTTATTTTGATTAAGTTTCTAGCGTGGCCATACCCAAA
The DNA here is from genome assembly GCA_030279155.1 of Forsythia viridissima. Classification (NCBI taxonomy): domain Eukaryota; kingdom Viridiplantae; phylum Streptophyta; class Magnoliopsida; order Lamiales; family Oleaceae; genus Forsythia; species Forsythia viridissima. The sequence continues at coordinate 4,468,587 of CM059033.1, forward strand.
TATGGGAAGTGAACTTATAGGGCCAAAAATGAATTTTGAATTTTTTTCAAGGAGTCAAATGAAATGAGTTTTAAAATTCAGACCCAGAATATAAAGTGGTGTTCTCTTTGAGTTTGAGTTTTGTTTGAAAGTGCGTTCTTTTTGTAATTTTCAAAAATTGTTTTTGAAAACAGAAAACTCGAAAACGCGTTTACTTGAATTTTTTCAGAAATTTGGACTTACTTAAAATTAAAAATAATTAAAAATAATTTAAACTTGGAATTAAAAATATTTAAACACAATTCAAAATAATTAAAAACATTTAAAAATATTTAATTATGGAATTAAAAATATATAAAAACCATTAAAAATAATTAAAAATATTTAAAAAGAATTAAAAACATTTAATTATAGAATTAAAAACATTTAATGAGAATTAAAAATTTTTAATTATAGAATTAAAAATATTTAAAAACAATGAAAAACATTTAAAAACAATTAAAAATATTTAAAAACCATTAAAAAGAATTAAAAACATTTAATTATAGAATTAAAAACATTTAAAAAAATGAAAAATATTTAAAAACAATTAAAAACATTTAATTATGGAATTAAAAATATTTAAAAACCATTAAAAACAATTAAAAATATTTAAAAAGAATTAAAAATATTTAATTATGGAATTAAAAATATTTAAAAACTATTAAAAATATTTAAAAACAATTAAAACACTTGGAAAGGAGAGGGGAATCGAACCCATGACCTGCTGCTTGGAAAATCGCACTTCTGACCACTTTGTAAAGGAACCGCAAATTGTTAAAAAAATGCGGAAAATGGAAATCATGATTATTTTGACGAGTGTAAAATGAAAAAATAAATAAATAAATAAAAAGCGCAACTAAGATTCGAAATAGGGACCTCCGGCCAAAATGCGTGTTTTGACCGTTTTGGAAAACACCCGAGTTTTGTTAAGAAAATGCAAAAACGGCTAAAATATCATTTTGTGTTTCCTTTGTAATTTTTTAAGTGTTTTCAAAAATGTATTTTTAGAAATGGCAAAAAGAACACGTTTTGACCATTTTCAAAAACACAAAACAAAAAATAGATTGAAAACAACAAAGAGAACATGGCCTAAATATTTTCAGATCAGAACATGTGGGACCCACCAAGTGATTCCCACGTGTATCTGATCCGAATTCATATTGTAATCCCGAATATCGAAATCTTTGACCAATGTAAATCTCATGAAAAATCTTGGTTAAAAATCTTTCATTTTGATAATTCTCAGGATTAAATTGTCGACACAATAAAAGCATGAAGATTGTATGAAGAAATTAAGAAAAACAAGAAACAAAAATATTGTAAAATAAACAAAGTTCTCAAACGTTTAAAATAAAAGATCAGAAAAACATAGCAGAACTTTGCACTAAACTGTACATGTAAAATTACACACACGCGCACACACATAGTCATAGATACAGTGAGAGAGAGAAGAGAGCGAGGGGGTGAACCTTCAGAAGGATCAACTGTTGTGACATGGAATGTAATTTGAGCTCCAGCAATCTCCACCAGGAAGAAGATAATTAAAACAAAGTAGAAGGAGCCCAGTAAAGGCGGCGCGTTAGAACCCAGCAGGTGGCGCAGCTTCTTCATCGACCACCAGTTTCGTCTTCCTTGATGAATTCTTAGAGAGAGAGAGAGAGAGAGAGAGAGAGTTGTCTAAAAGTTGATGCCCATGTACTGTATGATAAATTAATATAGAAGTATAATGCTGCTTGTGGTGCATCACATATGCTACATATATATTTCAATATCCATGGCGTGCTCACGCGCCACTGTTTCGGCGGTTAACACAAGGCTGCTGCATGCTTGCGACTTCAAGTCCATGCATTCATATGTTGCAAGCATTCATCATGTTGCAAGCACTTATTTAAAAAGTCTGCATAAACTTCGCCTAGGTTCTTTCTATGTCTGAGGCTCGGCCTCCACGCCTCACACCTCGTCATTGCCTTGTCTTTGTTGATCTATGGTTAACTTTAAACCGTAATGTTTTGATTATTACAAACAAATTGGTTATGTTTTCTAACATTTTATTTTCAAGCAAAATTCAAAGCGCTACAAATCGAACTCTCATGCAATAACAAGTTCAAAGTCAAAATCAATTCAAGAGTTCAATCATCTCAAGATCCGCCAAAATTCAAGATTCGAAGATCAAGATTGAAGAATAGATTTTTAGATAAAATTGTAAAGGTATTAACTCTTTAATCCTTAGCAATTAAATGAATGAAAGCTCAAAATATTTTTATGCACAAAACACATGTCATTATTACTTGCATAAAATATTTGTATCAAAGCCAAAAATCATTTTTTTTTTCAAAACTGTGGAAACGGTCATTCGTTGGATCATCCGTTTGAACCGGTCATCCGTTTGAAATGAACCGGTCGACCGTTTGACTGCCACTGTCCAAAAAGTCTCCGTTCTGACTTTTTACAGTTCAACGGCTAGTTCTGACCAATCTGACCGGTCGACCGTTTGGTCATTCGTTTGGTCAGAAAGTGACGAAAATTCATCTCTATAAATACCACTTCATTTATTATCATTCAACAACACTTACAAGAGCATTTATAGAGAGAATCATATTGAAATACTTCATTCAAATCTTCATTGCATTTATATTTTCAATATCTCTTATTGAAAAACTTTGTTTGATTAAATCAAACATTTGATTCATCTTTCTCAACAAAGTTTTCTTCTAACACTTGAGCTTTCCTCATTCATTGCTATTCATTAAAGTGTTAGTCTCTCTTAGAACTAAACTTGTATCTATCATTCATCTAGAGAGAAATACTCAAATCAATCTCTTTGTATATTTGGGTCATATTGAGGTCCCTTGAAAAGCTCAATATTGTATAAGGATCGGTGCTCCTTATTTGTAAGTCACCGGACACATTGTAAGGGTTTGGATTGCACCATAAGTCAATCAAAATAGTGGAAAGGCCGTGCTCGTGTTAGAGAGCTTGGTAACGGGGGACGTAGATCATTGGTTGGATCGAACCTCCATAAAAATCGTTTGCACTCTCTCTTCTCTTTTATTTACTTATATTGTGCTTATATTTTTGTGAATCATCTTTTATTTCTTAAATATCATTTTTGAGAATATTTTTCGAAAAAGTTTGAGAAAACCAATTCACCCCCCTCTTGGTTAGTTATTCTTGGGCTATCAATCTTTATCTCGCTCTCGCTTAGATCAAAAAAACTTGAATCTCGACCTCCACACCTAACCACGCTTTACGTTTTTTAGAACATTAGTTACAACTTGCAACTTGCAACACAGACGATTCAATACTTTCACCACACTTCTTTGAGACGCGTGTTTGGCAAAAAAAAATTATTTTTATTTTATTTTAACATGTTGACTTAGGATTTGTTTGGTTTTGGTTAAAAAAAATTGAAGTCCATGTTAACTATTAATTTTAATCATATATTTAATGGGACATACAATTTTTTCAATTTTTTAACCACGTATTTTATCAATTTTTTATTAAAACGTGCTAAATAATTGATTCTTAGCAAAATCAAACGAACATTTAAAGTTAAACATATGTTTGGCCAAGTTTAAGAGTTCTTTTGAAATAATTTACTTTTTTTTAGTCTTGGTGAAATATGCGCGACTTGATTTGGTATTACTGTAAATTTAAAAGAATTAACTTTAGTTCTGTTGAATAAATAATTAGCTAGTGAAATAATTAATTAAGTGTTTGGTTGATTTTTGTTTTATTTAATTTGCTGATTTTGTATAAAATGATTTATTATTGTGCGTATGTACAATTACTAAAATTTAGTAAATGGATATTGATTATAATATTGACCTTCTATACTATTATTATTGTAAAATTTGTTTTTAGTTTTATACTCCTTTCATCTAAAAAAGATATATTTGTTTTCTTGTTTTATTAGTCCCAAATTATAGGCCACTTTTTTTAAAGTATAATTGATTTATTGGTTTCCTAGTATGCACTCTATTTAATGTGGCCATTAATATTTCATGGGCATTTAGTTTTAATAGAGTAATGATATTAATATATGAATATGTTAAGAAAAATGTTAGTAAACTTTTTTTTGTTATAACTACAATAACTATATTTTCTGAATATATGTGAAAATAGAAACAAAAATATCTTTTTAAGACGAAGGAAGTAACAAACTAACAATATTTAATATTATTAACTATTTATCTAGCACAATGTATTCACTACATTTATTATAAAAGGGGAATTTTTAATATCTATTAAATTTTAAAACTTTTAAAATTAGAAAATATTTTTGATATGCCAGCAACTAAGAAAGCAAGAAAATATAATAGAATAATATTTTTTTTTACGTGAACACGATGGATAAATCTTTATTATTGTAGAATATTAACAAATTTATGTCCCGTTTGTTATTGATTTTAGATCACGAACAATCAAAAATTATTTTAAGTATTTAATAAATTTTAAAAAATAATTATAAAATAATATGTAATTTCTAACAGCAAATTTTAAGAAACAAAATAAATATTTTACTGAGCTTATAGTTGTCATGCCTGAAGGGTCTCATCAAGTGCGACTACTCACCTAAAGAACGACACTAAAAAACAAGAAGACTTAGTAGTAAAGTAGAAGGTCAACTACCTCCACAAATAAATAGAAATACTGAAATAGAAACATGACACGTGGATCCCATTGTTTACTGTATACAAATATCTTAATTAATAATTTACCATTACTAATTACTTAATTAATCTGCCGTTAAGTCAAACTTTAGGGATTAGAGAAACTCTACCGAATAAGTCAACCACAACCAACCATTGAGATAATAGTAAAACTTAATGCTTTTCCTTTAAATTAATTTTTTTTAAATGTTTTTTGACACAAAGGCTTTGATTAAGTTGTGAATAAAAATTATTTAATTATATTGTTTAAAAAAAATAATTCTATCTAAATATCTTGATGTATTCATAATATTTTGCTTTTTCATTAAATAAAAAATTTATTCAAATGTTTATTTGATTTCATGAGTAAATAAAGTCAGATTAATTAATAAAAGACAATTATAGATACATCTTTTGAAAAATTAAAAGACTCTTTAACTAAATAAAAGAAAATTATTTAATACCTAAACCATCCTTATAAAGTAAGAAAAATAGAAGATCCTAAATATCATCTTTTTTACCCGAATTAATATTTTATCATTTTATAAGTTGTAGGAAAGGACTAGCACCAATGTTTTAAAAAGCGTAAAGTGTGGCTATGCGTGGAGGTCGAACTTCAAGTTTTTCAGGCTTAGACGAGTTCTAGACGAGAACGAGATAAGGGCAAAACGATGGCGATGCGTGATGCGTAGTTAGACGTGGAGATCGAGCTTTAAACCTAGGCGAGGTTTAGGCAGGCTTTTTAGAACAATGGCTAGTGCTGCGTTCTGGTTATTTTATTTTCTTTTGTTTAGTTATGTTAAAGAATAAAATTAAAATAAAATAAAATCGAGAACTGCCCTTTTAAAAAAAAGAGCAAGCATCCTCATAATAATTGGTTTAAATAATAAAGAAAAACCATAATTTTGGTGTGTATCTTACACTCCGGTTCTAATGTCAACGGTGGACATTGTTATAATGCCCACCGAGACACTTGTCCAATAAGTGTTGAATGAGTGTAATAGACACCGGTGCTTTTAAATGAGGAAAAAATATTTTATCGTACTTTGTATCTATTGTTTTTTATTTAAATATGACATACAAATAAGTCTTTTTACAAATTTTCAACAAATATTTTAGATAGAAATTGTTATCAAATATCATATGTGCTAATTAATGAAAAATTGAAGATAAAAATGTAATAAAAAAAGTTAGGGACATGAGTACTATATTGTTCAAAGATTAAGGATAATAAATATAATTAAAATATGGTGCAAACAATAAAAAGTGTTGTGTGAACATAATTAGCCTTATAATAATGCTCATATGGGACATTAGATAATCCGTCTTTGTCAGTAATTTGAATGATTTCTAAGATAAATAATTACAATAATAATAAAATAAAACAAAAAATGTTAATGACGGCTGTCGAATCCCAAATAAATGCGTACGTATTGTACTATATATTTGATATATTATTTCTATTGACCAATTCATTGCATTAGTGCAATCCAAATGACGCCTTGGCCCCAAAAATAACGATGTCATAACCCATTATCTCTTCCATTTGTTTATTTGATTTTTTCTCAACTGGTGAGTGCGTAGGTGGGTGATGTTTGTAGAAGGGTTAATCACGCTAATAGTTGTTATTCTTTCAATTACGTTGGTGGTGTTGCTACCGGCCCAAACCATGCAGCTCCTCCTGTGGTGGAGGTGGGAAATATGATTCTTTTTGTTTTTTTTTTTTCTAAACAAAATTATTTTGGATAATAGATATAATAAAATATTTTGTTCTTGTTAAATTGGTCAAATTTAGATCACTGGTATTATTTTTTTTGTCAATTAACAGATCACTGGACGAAATCTGTAGAGACTTCAAATATCCTTTCAGTAAACATAATAGAAGTTTTGAGAATTGATGATACATTTTTGTTATTATTTTAAGTAAAAATCTGTAAAAAAAAAAAAATTTAAAAAATTTAGAATTTATTTTTACTTTTGAAAAGATTATGGTCTCAATTGCAAATGTTTCTCATTGTTTTTCCTTTTTTTTTATCGTTTTAATTTATTTAAGTCATGGACAAATTTGTTAAAAAAGTCATTTAGGAACCACATGTACGAATAAATGAAAGGATGTTGATGATATATGCTAAAAAAATTGAATGAGAATGATATTGTTACATATCTGAAAGATTATAAATAATTAGTATAATTAACCTTTTGTAGAAAGTGTAATAAAGCATCAATTATTAAATGAAGAAAAAAATAAAAATTTTGGAGTCAATAAAGACTAAGCAGGTTGACTAAGGATCAAATTGGATCATGAGTTCCATAGTAGAATTTGAACCTAACCATTAAATATGAAGTGATCGGGAACGATGGAACCTGTGAATGCAAAAGATTTTATTGAAAAAATGAATCTTAGCATATGTTTGGAGTTGCTTAAATTATAATTTCAATTGGTCAAATTAGTCAAACATACTTTTTATCTACACATTTCATAAAATCTATAACTTATAATATAGTTTTTATTCACACATTCATAAACAACTTATTATTTCAACACTACCAATCATGCACTTAATGTGGTCTTTTATACCTATACAAATCCACGCAACTCAATTCAACAAGAAGTATAACAAATTGAACTAATATATTCAATTCATCTCGCTTATTAAAGGCACAAAAATACAGGAAAAATTGAAAGTTGTCATAAAATGTGGTACCTCAATTCATCATACTGTGCTCTCCAAAGAGCAACTCTTCCCAAAATCTCACTCAAAAAGTGCTTAAATTAGTGTATGTTTCGTAATGCATAAATTATTTTTTAAATATTTATAAATTGTGAGTGCTATAGGAAGTGTGGATAGTAAGTTGTAAGTCCTACAAAATGTGTAGATAAAAAGTATATATGATTAATTTAACCAACTAAAATTATCATTTAAGCTTGAGCAAATGTCAAACTTTAACTTGATTTTTAAATCCTTTTTTTTTCTCATTTCAGATTGCAAGTAGAAACTTCATTAGTGAATGTTTGGCATGGCTGAAATTATTTTTTAAAGTGTTTATAAGTTGTAGGTCTACGAAATGTGGGTAATATGTTATGGATTCTAAAAATGTGTTGATAAAAGTATTTTTAACCAATTTGATCAGCTTAAATTATAATTTAAGACTGGATAAACAAGATATTAATAAAAGAAAGACAAACCATAAATTTTCTCTAATCTTTAAAGGTTTTTATATAATTTTATGAGTTTTTATTATTTATAGTTATAGTTATAATTATAATAACATAAAAAGGATAGTTACAAAGGTACGCTAGAGTTAAGATGTAAATAAGAAATTTTCTAAAATTGCTTCCTAGTGCTAGAGTTTTTCATTTTAAACTAGGTTTATTACACTAATGGTCTATATTTTTTCAGGTTTGTAACGATTTCATCCCTATTCTCTTTTTTTAGCACATATCATCCTTATTCTTCTATTTATTCTCACAGATAGTCCTCAAATCACTATTTTTCACTATTCTGACAATTTTATCTCTTGACTTAAATAAATTAAAATAATAGGAAAAAAAATACAATGAAAGCATTGCAATTGAGTCCTTAACCTTTTTAAAAGTATAAATAAATCCTAAACAATTTTATTTTATTCAAATAAGTGTTCTTCCCCAACTCAAAAGGAATCATCTTTTCCCACCCTGATTGTACCCGTACACTTGACCTTAAATCTGATACCCCATCATTCCATACATCCCCTCATAACAACCCCCAGAATTCTCCATATTTACCACACTAATGTTTTGCAGAAAATAAGGTCCCAAAGGACCAAATTTCTGGAATTTTATACAATCCCACTAACCCCTTCCTTCACATCCGTTCTTGTATCCTACATTATGAACAATCGCTTCAATGTTTCCACAACCCCTAAACCAACCATAATTGTGACTCCTTTCGAGGAATCCCATGTTTCTGCAACTGTTTTGTGTATTAAGAAACTGGGAATACAACTCAAAATCCACAGTGGTAGCCATGATTATGAGGGCATTTCGTATGTATCCAGTGTCGAGTTTATCATTCTCGACATGTTCAATTTCTGGTCGATTGATGTCGACATGAAGATCAAGACTAGCTGGGTGAGTTCCGACGCCATGCTTAGCGAACTCTATTACAGAATTTGGGAAAAAGTAAAGTCCATGGTTTTCCTGGTGGCGTTTACCCGACTGTCGGCGTAGGTGGCCACCTGAGTGGCGCCTGTTATGGCAACATGTTGCGTAAACACGGCCTGACCGTTGATCATTTGATAGATGCAAAACTTGTTGATGCCAAAGGCAGAGTTTTGGACATGAAAGCAATGGGAGATGATCTTTTCTGGGCAATTAGAGGTGGTGATGGTGCTAGTTTTGGTGTCATTTTGGCCTACAAAATTAAGCTAGTCCTTGTACCCTCAGTTGTTACAGTCTTTCGAAATGAGAAGACAATGGAATGGCAATGTGGTAAATATGGGAAATTTTGGATGTGGTTATGAGGGGATGTATGGAATGATGGGGCATCAGATTTAGGGTCAAGTGTACGGGTACAATCAGATGGGTGGGGGTGGAAAAATATTATTCCTTTTGAGTTAGGGAAGAACACTTATTTAAATAAAATAAAATTGTTTATGATTTATTTGTACTTTTAAAAAGGTTAATGGTCCAATTGCAATACTTTTATTGTATTTTTTTTCCTATCATTTTAATTTATTTAAGTCAAGGGGTAAAATTATCATATAATTGTCAAAATAGTGAAAAATAGTGATTTGAAGACTATATGTGAAAATAAATGGAAAAATGTAGATGATATCTGCTAAAAAAAGAATGAGGATGAATCGTTACAAACCTAGAAGAATGGGGATCATTAGTATAATTAACCCTTTTAAATACTTTGATAGGATTTTGAAGCAGGTAGCTCGACTGCATTCAGTAATTTGTTTTTAATTAATATTTTTTAAGACCATATTCAAATATGTAGAAATAATAGTAAGACAGTACTAATTAGAACATAATAAAGTATACATGCCACACACAAAAATAGTGCAAATTTTTTATTTTAAGGTGTTGGGGTCGACACCCTGGCCGAGGGCATTGACAACAAGGTGGGGTGTCAACACCTAGCCCCAGCGGTGTCTATACAATGGGGAGTTGTTGTTGTTGTTTTTTTTTTTTTATGTATATAGTTTGAAATAATATAATGTGAATAGACAATTTTGTTCTTGTTAAATTGATCAAATTTAGATCATAAGCTTGACTTTTTGTCAACTAATGGATATTTAGATGAAATTCGTCTGGACTCCAGAGATTTTTCTGGCACACATATACTGAGGGACGTTGGTGCTAAAATTAGAAGGTTTGGAACGTGATTACACACTTTTTATTATTTTAAGTGAAGAAGTGTAAAAAATAAAAGATTAATGATTTATTTATACTTTTGAAAAGATTAAGGACCCAACTACAATTTTTTAATTCTATTTTTCTTTTTTTACTATTTTAATTTATTTATTTAAGGCCTATTTTTAATGCTTAGTTTTGAAAATACGTATATTTATCTAATTAACCCTTCATCTAAGGGATTTTTTCAAAAATGAACTTTTTTGAAATAATTCCAAACAGCCATTTCTGTCAAAAAAAATTCTAAAAATATTGTCTTTTAAATATATTTATTATAATTTCATATATTAATATATTAATTACAAGCTATAATTACCAGCTGTAACTGAAAACCTGCAAAAGGGGATTTTCCGTTATTTCCATTAAATTGGATATCTAATTGATTCTTTGTCAAAATAAAAAACAAATAATTTCAGAAAATCAGGCAAACATCATTCTGTGAATAACATTAGTTGGAGAAGAAGATCAATCCACGAAGAACATCAGTCCGTGAAAAACTTCCGTCCGTGGAGAAGATCATTCAGTAAAGAAGATCAATCCGTGAAGATTGATCAACAAGCATAATTGATAAAAATCCAGATTGAACTAATGTTAATATGTTCTGTTGTTTTTTTCTTCATAAATTTGAATATATTGTTACAATATAAGTAAATGGGGTCTATCTTTTACAGTTACATAATTAAGATTTGATACAATTCTTTGAACATAATCAATGTGTTATGTTATGTACCTTGGTATAAAATAAAATGGTATAACATCAGTATGATATAGAGATGTAACACATAATGCCAAATTTAACAAATAAAATTCACGAATTTCATCATTTGTAACATATGTAACATCAATGATACAGAATATCAATTTATATAACATGTGATATGTAAAATAACATAATATAATCTGTAACATATTCAGTCATACAAAATATCATTTGTAACATCTGTATCAGATAGTGATACACAATATAATTTGTAACATTTGTATCAAACTGTGCTAAACAAAAACTATTACGACTACAAAACCAACTCTAAATTTCAACAAATTCGTATTAATATACACATTGGACTATAAAAATCTATTGATATTGTGTAACATCAGTATGATATAGATATGTAACACAATGCCAAATCTAACAAATAAAACTCATGATTTCATCATTTGTAACATATGTAACATCAGCGATACAAAATACCAATCTATGTAATATGTACGGTGTAAAATAACATAATATAAACTGTATCATATTCAGTAACATATTCAGTGATACAAAATATCATTTGTATCAGACATTGATACACAATAAGAGTTGTAACATTTGTATGAGATAGTGATACTAAAAAAAATTGTTACAAATACAAAATCAACTCTAAACTGTTACAACTGTTACAAATACAAAACTAACTTTAAACTTCAACAAGTTCGTTGTCTCTTTCGTTTTGGGTGCTTTTGTGGGTGTAGAAAATGTTATTCGTCCGTGACTGGAAATGTTCGACTCCGGTATGGTTTCTTCTCTCGACGACGCCGTCTTCAACCTTGTATTTTCGCAATTTGGAGTCTCCATTCTTCAACCAAGATAAAAAAATTGTGAAAAATGCACTACGATTTTGGGATTTTGAGAGAAGATTTGCTAAAATTTTGAAAGATTTTGTTCCAACTTGTAAATGGGGAAGTTTCCTCGATTTGAGAGTTTTCAATTTAATGGACGCTATAATCTATGAAGGTTAAAAGCGGTAATGGGTAATTAAAGGTTTAAAAATGACTTTAATACATTATTAATTCAATATTAAATTAATTAATCTAATTTTAAGAATGTAGGCTGTGTTTCATCGGCACATTTTCCATGGAAAATGTTGTCACATCCATGGAAAATCTTTTCCATCTTTGGTTGTTTGATTGCACCTGGAAAATAAAAATGATTTTCAAGATACAATCACTTAAAGCACACTTTTGGCCACTTTCTTGAAAAATATTTTCTCACCTATTTGGTGAAATTTTTTTTCCACTTTACATGAAAAATGTTTTCATTTTCCATGTAAACAAATCAAACACAGCCGTAGTATCTTTGAAATAAATAAGTTAAATTGTTAGATTTAAGATTATTTTAATATTCATAAGTAGTTGGTGTAATATCCACTTCATCTTATATTTAGCCCATGATGTCACTATAACATCCATTGTGCTTTATTAATTGATTATTTCATTATCATAGTTATTTTTTGTTTTCTATTTTATAATTTTTTTATTTATTTGTGTTTGAATCTTTCGGATTTTTGTGTCAATGAATAATTTGAAAAGTTAATCTACAAAGTGACTTTATAATGACACCATACTAGTTGTTCAGTAGATCACCGATCAAACAATAAATAGATAAATATAGAGATATGGGTGAGGGTCCATCATATTTCCAAAAAAATAAAAATAAGGGGGATGGGGGAAGAGGTTCAAATTTTGGGACATGATTTGAAAAATGTTTAGAGCTTAATATGAAAGCGAGTGAAAGAGATTAATAGAATGAAGGGAAATTTGTAATTTTCGTTTTCAATTTTTTTAATCTGTTATTAATTTATCTCTAATTAATTTTTATAGCATTAGATATTTCCAATACTTCAATTAATTACAAATCACATCTATATTGACAAATAATAACGAATTTGTCATATTATTTAAATAAACTAAAATAAAAGAAAACTAAAAACAACAAAAAAAATTACAAAAAAATTTCTATAACTTTTCAAAAAGTACAAAGTATCTTATTTCTTACACATCCTACCATCACCTCCACCTCATCCCACCACAACCAACGAGATGGGATAATAAAAAAGAACATCGTTTCAAGATTCATAATTTCAAAAATTTAAAAACACATTGAGAAAAATAAAGTTTTTTCGTAAGAATCTTTCAAGAAATTAACCTGAAGAGTAAGCTTTCTTGACCTCAGATTTAGAAGCATCATGACGAATCCTAAGAGTCTTTCATGGATCAATCACGGCAGAAGATGAATAAACACATGAAACCATAAACCTATTTTTCACATTCTTTTTTGAATCCTTGAAATGAATCCAATAACCTGATGTAGAACCACAGCCCACATCAGCAACCATTAAAAAAAATTCTTCAAAATTTTGAAAACTCATAATACAAAAACAGGAATCGGTGTTCATCTTTATAGGTTTTGATCTCCTACCCACTTATAATGCCCACGCTGAAGTGGCATCACATAATTGATAGTTCATAGTCCCACATTCATTATTTTTACTAATAATGTGATGTCACATCAGCGTAGGCATTATAAGTGGGTAGGAGATCAACACCATCATCTTTATATAGATCTTGGATTAAAGTGAAAATACAATGAAAATGAAAGAAACCCACATCACCATTCTAGTTGCAGTGAAAAATGTAATCGATCCTGAACTTAATAAATTTTATGATATTAATGAATATTTAATGAGAGATTTAGGAAGACGAAATGTTCTTCATCTCAAATTTGTCATTAATGACAGATTGAAGGGTTGTGGTGTGTTGATGGTGACGTTATTTGTCATTAGGGACGTGATTTGCAATTAGTTGAAAAGTTGAGGATGTCTAGTACTATAAAAATTAGTTGGTGATAAATTAATAACAGATTAAAAAGACTGGAGATGAAAATTATAAATTTCTCTATAATGAATATTGATGTATTTATAGAGATGATTCAAGTAATTTGTGGCATTTTTAAAATAATCGAGCAAATGATCACAAATGGAAATTATGTTGTTCAATCACCCATAGTGATTTTAATGAAAATCAATATCAGTCAACAATTAAGATGAATTACCAATAGTGACACTGTTATGATCAATTACGCATATCCATCAATAATTTTCCATGGTAATGTCATCAGTGATATTGGCAATCACTGATAATATTTCGATCTCTGGTCATCAACAAAAACCCCTCGATATCATCAATAAATTTTTATTTTTTCTATATTTATTTGGTTTTGAATAAGTCACTGACGAATTAGTTGGAATGTGTTTTTATTTTTCATTTATAATTTCATGTAAGATATTTTTTTAATGTTATTTATTGTTGACGAAATTTTCCGTTATACTTTATTTATATATATGCGTTACTTTATTTATTGTCGAATATTGTCAATATTAAAATTATAAAACTACTAATATTAAATTTAATAAATTATCTATATTTTTAACATTACTAACTGAATTTGGAATCTAAAATTTATTTAATTACAGACCACATTTTCCAAAAGTAATATATGATTTTTTGTATTTTTTTACTTTATTTAACAACAAAAACTTTATCAATAAATTAAATTTATTAAGATATTTTTTTAAAAACTATTGTTACCACCCAATTTTGATAAGACCCCTATGTCATCAAAAGCTCAGCAAAGGTCCCATATTCCATGCGAAGGCCTCGGGGGCCCAGCAAGGGCCTCGTAAATTCTCAGAAAGCCTCGAAGATTCATCGAATATCCTAGCACTCTTGAATCTCTCACAGCAAAGTCCATGAAGGGTCTCGACATTCTTGGCCAATCAAGAGCACTTCGCTGATATTTGCATTCTCGTAATCTGATATTTTAGGATAACCAAAGAAGTAATTAAAGAAATATTGTGTTTGATTTCCATAAGGATTCTCATAAGGAAAACGAATACCAATATCCAAATAATTAGGCAATACAATATTGGAAATCCAATCAGATAAAGTCCGATATCTGGGAGATGATGTCCATGTCCAATTACCCTATATTCTATAAGGAAGGATAATCTAATCAGAGTTCTAATTGATTGACTCTGCAACTATAAATACGAGGGCTCCGATTATTCCAAGGTACGCATTTTATGACGCTCTTTTTACGCATTATTATCACCCTTAAACTCTGTTCAAATATCTGCCTGTTTGTCCCTCCCACACTCAATTGTTTTCATTTTCCGTATATTATTCCATATACCGGCAGTTAACTTGATCGTCGGAGTACCAACGATCGCTGGACCATTTTTCTCTGGTGATCTTGGTGTCTAACGGTTGTCTTAGTGTGCAGGTAACATAGACGTTGGCATAGGAGTGACTAGAGATCTGTTGATGCGTGGACAGTGCAGATTCCGACGTCAACAACTATCAATGACCAAAAACTTCATTAGTAATTTTAAATTATTATTTTTCGTACACGTTGTAGTCGCTAGTTAGAAAATTAAAATTCATGTGTGAATATGAAGTGGTGTGTGGTGGTGCGTGAGATCATGCTCGGCTCGGCTAGCTTAATGGGGGGAGTTGAGCTGTCCACGAACTCGGCTCGATTTTAAAATTTTTTCTTAAAAAATGTAGAATTTTTTTAACAAATAGAGCCATTACTCGAGCCGGTTCATAACCTTTTTGCTGGCCTTGGTCCGAACTCGTCCCTAAATGAGTCCTCATGTGTCGAGTCGACGAGTCCACATGCAGCTCAATAAATTTGTCACCCCTAATCCAAATACCAAAGTCTCCATTGTGGTATTTGCAGAGGCAGGTGAAGGAAAGGTGAAAATGGTAGGGGAGGGGTGTTCACTGGAAAATAAGAGAGGCACAAGCAGTGGCAAATGTAGGAGGATTGCCCAGCCCAGAACCTAAATGTAAAGATGGAATATTTTTTACATAGTAGCCCAAGCCAAATTGTTTTAATTCAATTAAGATTCCATTTAATTAAAGTTTGAACCCAAATTGATATAATTTATTGAAGAAAAAATAGTTTGTACTTTGTACCTACTTCTACTTTGACCTTTCGATAAGTCAAGTATGTTAATAAATTTTCAGAAATCAAGCATTTGGCTCAAAACTGGTTATTATTTGTTCTGTAACATGTACTTGCGATTTTTAACAATATGTACGGCTCTTGAATTGTTTAAACCGCCTCTAGTTTGTTGGGTTGGTTCTGGGTTCGGGTTTGAGTATTTGTAATTTTTGAAATGGATTTAAGCTTTGCGTGTATATGCGTATATTAGGTTTGAAAGATCTGACAATTAGTCTTTCTCCTATTTGCCCTATCTAATTGTCTTGGAATTTGAATTTGACCTAGAGAAGCTCATACCAGGAAGGGTCAAGGAGGCAGCGCCGCAAGCTCTCTAGAGAAGCTCATACCAGCTACCAAGTGCTATCAGGTGCCATAACTAATCCAAACGCGGATAAGTTCTCTTTCTCTAAGGAAGATGAGTCCCACGTACTGCAACCACATTCGGATGCATTCGTCATTACTATACCAGTTTTGGGAATCGATATCCATCGAACACTGGTAGACGACGGAAGCTCCATGAATGTTCTATACCTAAGAACGTTCGAACAAATAGAGTTTGACACTCGACATGTTAAGCCTTTCTCGAAGCCTCTACAGGGGTTCACAGGGGACTACGTAAATCCGAAAGGACAGATCACCCTCGTAGTCGAGCTCGGACTACCTCTATGCCACAGGAGAATCATTGCAGATTTCATAATTGTAGACCTCCCATCTAATTACAATGCCATTCTGGGACGACCAATACTACATGAACTTAAAGCAGCCGCATCCATTTACCACTATGCTATCGAATTCTCCACTGCCCACAAAGTAGTGATAGTACAGAGAAGTCAGCTGGTGGCTAAAAGCTGCAACATCACATTCTCCCGAGTAGGAGTAGACATGCTCCAGACAGAGCCTGAACTTCTAGCGAGTAGGTCGGACATGGATGAACTAGAGAAGGGCCTGGTGGAAGACCTGGGTCGTCTCGACCCCAGGTCGGACCTACGCGAACGGAAGGCTGAGCCACTAGAAGAGCTAGAACTAATTGAGGTCGACCTCAACCATCTTGAGAAAGTCTTTCGCATCGGAAAAAAGCTCAATGAATCAATGAAATCTCAACTCACGACCTTCCTAAAAGGCAACACTAATGTCTTCGCATGGGAACACACAGACATGGAGGGAATAGAACCCAAAATCTCATGCCACAGGTTGAACACCAGCCTGGACGTCAAACCAAGGCAGCAGCACCGACGTCTTCTTAATCCAGAGAGGTATGAAGCCCTAGCCAAAGAAGTCGACAAGCTACTCAAGTGCAGCTTCATCAGAGAATTACTTTACCTCCGATGGGTGGCCAATCCCATCCTAGTAAAAAAGAGCAACGAAATTTGTAAGATATGCATTAACTTCACTGACCTGAACAAAACATGTCCTAAGGACAACTTTCCACTCTCTCGGATAGACCAAATGGTGGATGCCACAGTTGGGCACGAACTTCTGAGCTTTATGGACGCATACTTGGGATACAACCAAATCGCAATGCACGAAAGTGATCAAGACAATACCTCTTTCATTACTGACTGAGGTTTGTACTGCTATCGAGTTATGCCTTTCGGACTGAAGAATGCCAAAGCAACTTATCAACAGCTAGTCAACTCAATATTTTCCAAACTCATTGGAAAGACCATGGAGGTATACGTTGACGATATGCTTGTCAAAAGCACCAAAGCAACAGATCACATCCAACACCTTGCTGAGATGTTCTCCATATTGAGAAGGTATAAGATGAAGCTCAATCCTACCAAATGCTCTTTCGGTGTGGGGTCAGGAAAGTTCTTGGGCTACATGGTTCACCAGAGGGGTATTGAAGCCAATCCGAAGAAAATTAGAGCTATCCAAGAAATGAGACCTCCTACCAAAATCAAAGAGGTACAAAGCCCAACGGACGAATAGCGGCACTTAGTCGTTTTGTTTCAAAATCAACCGACAAGTGCAAACCCTTTATCGACGCTCTGCTCACCGGCTTAAGGTTTGCAAAAGTCATAGGTGCACTCAAACTACTCGTGTACAGTGACTCCCAGCTAGTGGTTAACCAAATCAACAAGTTCTACCAAACCAAGGACGAGAGGATGGCGTCTTACTCACCGATAGTGCAACAAGAACTAAAGTCATTCAACATTGTCGAGGTCAGACAAATCCTAGAAACTCAAAACAGCCTTACCGACGCTCTAGCACAACTCACTACCAGCGAGGGCATAGAAGAACTAGAGAACATCCCGATTGAGAGAATCAGCAATGGAGCAATCAGTCAGCCAGAGCACATCTTCACCACGGCTGAGCTGAACTCTAGTTGGATGGACGAGATCATCCAATTCCTAAGGGATGAAAAAGTGTCCCCAGATAGCACAGAAGTAAGAAAATTAAGGATCAGAGCATCCAGATATACAATCATCGATAGCGTCCTATTTAAGAAAGGTTTCTCGCTCCCTCTGCTGAGGTGTTTGAAGGAAAACGAAGCCAAGTATGCCTTCAGTGAAGTTTGCGAAGGAGTATATGGCAACCACACTGGAGAGCATTTACTGGCGCACAAAATCTTGAGGCAGGAGTACTTCTAACCATTACTAAAGAAACACTCCATCGAATTCGCCAGAAAGTGCGACAAATGCCAGAGGTTTGGCCCCGACATTAGAGATCATCCGGAAAGGCTGACCTCAATCCTCAGCCAGTGGCCATTCTCAAAGTGGGGAATTGACCTAATCGGACCCATGCCAACAGGAAAAGGTAGAACTAAATACGCCATAGTCACAGTAGACTACTTCACTAAATGGGCAAAAGTAGAACCGCTAGCCAAGATAACAGAACAGTAAACCACTGATTTCATATAGAAATCAATCGTCTATAGGTTTAGAGTCCCCTACTCAATTATTACAGACAATGGCAAGCAATTCGACAATTCTAAACTCAGATCATTCTGCGAAGAACTGAATATTATGAAGCACTTCTCCACTCCAAATCACCCCCAGGCCAATGGGCAAGTCGAGACCATTAACAAAATCATCAAGCACACCTTGAAGACGTAATTGGATGAACTAAAAGGAGCCTGGGCGAAAGAGCTCCCAAGCGTACTATGGTCTTACCGCACAATATGTCAGTCCAGCACAGAAAAAACACATTTCTCGCTAGCCTTTGGAACCGAAGCCGTCATTCCGGTAGAGCTCGAACTCCCATCATTTAGAGTTCGGACTTTTGATGAAAGTTGCAACGGAGATGCCATGAGAGCCAAGCTCGACCTACTGGAGAAAAAGAGGCTGGGGCAGAATTAAAAAATACAATTTACAAACAAAGAAGTGCAAGGTATTACAACAGCAAAGTCAATGAGCGGAAATTCAAAGCTGGGGATTTAGCCTTGAGAAAGGTTTTCCTGGCAACAAAAAAGAGCCAAGCAGGTACACTTGCTCCGAACTGGAAAGGACCTTATAAGATCGTCATAGTCCTAAAACGGAGCTTACGAGCTCTGAAATACAGAAGGTCTATCACTCGCACACCCGTGGAATGCTGAACACCTCAAGAAGTACTACCAATGAAACTTATCTACAATTGGGGCATGAGCTACTTTTGTTAAGAGAAGCCATGGCTTCTACCTTGTAAAACTTTCTCGCATTTATGAAATGAAGGACGTTTTGTGTGAAAAGGACTCGCGTTGAAAACCACAAGTCTAGACATAGTCCAATCTAACAAGAGGTAATTGAGGTCACAATCCTTTTGACACATAGGTCTCACAAAGTTGGGACCCGTGTTGGATGGAGTAAGTACTACGTCACCAACGCCAAAACTAAAGTCCCTTCATCCCAAGGACATAGTATTTCTAAATAATACAGTTCTTCCAAGTGATTGAACTACATTCCCAAATTTCTAAGGCAAATTAACTTTCACTTCGTCCTATTGACCGACCTAGATAGAAACACACGGGGCCGAGCTAGAAACTTGGGGGCATCCACACATCTAAACCAATATATATTCTAGGTCGTACCTCATCCTTGGTCTGGACCTCAATCCCAAAACGTTAAATATTCTTAATTTCAGCTCGTCCATGTACCAAGGACAAACGTTAGAATCAAAGGTCATATCTCCGAAGTCAAACCTTTGAATAGGCTTGGGCAAAAAGTCAAATCTTCGAAGTTTAGTCAAGACAAGCCTTCGAAGTTAGACCTTCGAAGTCAGAAGTCATTTAAAGTCAGAAGTCAGAGGTCAGAAGATAAGATGTTAGAAGTCATTTGAAGTCAGAAGTCTGACAAAACAGAAATTCGCATTAATATTAAAAGTAGTTCAGTACATTCGATGCAAGAAGTTCAGTGCGAATATAAAAACTACAGAAAAGAAAAGCCAAGCATCAGCCGTGGACTAGGCTTCCTCCTCAGGCGACAGAGGATTGATCTTAGAATTCCTCTTGAGATTGGCCAGCTCATCCTTTAGAAACTGAACATCCCAGTCCGGCTACTTTTCTGCTGCAGTCTCAATCAGTTCTTCCATCGTAAGGAAATAGACATTTTCCTGGTCGGCCAGATATGCTTCCGAAGACTTGAACTCCTCAACAATTTTATTTCTATCAACTGTCTTTACTAATGTATCCTAGAGCTCGGCCTGACTCTTCTTCTCAGCCTCCAGCTCAGTCTGTCTCTTCTTCGCTGCTTCTAGCTCCCCCACCAAAGCCTTGAGCTCGGCATCTTTCCCCCTGAGCTCTTCTTCCCTCCTCATCAGAATGTCCTCAGAGGTCGCCCGGAGCTTCTTCTCTTTCTCCAGTTCGACAAAAACCTTCCGACCTTCATCCTTCATCATTCGAAAGTCAGACAAAGTCTTGTTTGTCTTCTCGGCCACCGAGGTCAGCTAAATCGTCGCCCTGGTAGAATTCACCAAGGCCACAATGGCAGACTCCACTGCCTCCATACACACTAAGTACTTTTGCTGGACTGAAGTCCAGCTCTTCGCCATAAACCTCATGGCCTTCTTCACAGTAGGGTGAGATCGGTCACCTCTTCCCTTGAGAGAGAGTTTGAGCGGAAGAAATCTCGAACAGGCTTGGGCATAAGACCTCGAAGCCATAGATACTCTTCGTCTTTCTCTGCAGTCGACCCAAAGTACGGCATCGGCATCTTCATTGACTGCGAAGGAACTGAACCTCGGGGCGAGCCTTGGCGGACTTGGAAGGAAGTAACCTCTTCAACACTCCGTGCAGGACTGGGCGCAGGAGATGGTGCTGGATCTGGCACCTCAGTAGGTCGGAGACGGGAGGTCTGGCCAGGTCTCTCATCCGAGGCCTTTATTTTTCCCTTACCGGCCTGAGTTGACTTCTTTAGAAGGGAAGATATGTCTTTCATCTCTTTTGTAGAATGACCTGAACTAGACGAAGTCAAAACTAGAATAACATGAAATGATGAAGTAATTAGCTCAGATCAAGTAGTAACTTACGATCTGAGAAATTGCTCGAACTAGCGGAGGAAAGCTGGGCTGCGATAAGTTCACCTCGGTTATCAAAACGATACACGATCTAGAGTTTTCCTCCAGAAGGTGCGCCCTCCTTACTCTCTCTGAGGACTCTTCGGTGGGGTCGTAAGAGTTGTATCCTGAAAAAGATGAAACGAAGTTCAATAAGGAACAAGATGAACTGAACCAAACACAGAGCAAACGTGCTTACTTAGTTTGTGATAACGAATTGGAATATTGATATCTAGCCTGGAGTCATTATCAGTAAATTGCCCTGCGCCTCGGACGAAGAACCAATACTTTTTCCACATCTTCACTGAGTCCGGGATGTGGGTAATAACACTATCGTCCGTCCTGGCCTTCACCGAGGCATACCACCAACCCGACCTCTTACCATCAAGCTTGAAGGAGTACAAGCTTTTGAACTCTCTAACCGACGGACGGAAGTAGCCGAGCTGGTTCCATAAAATAAGAAAACCCACCATGGTCCTCTACCCATTTGGGCATAACTGAGTTGGAGCTATTCCCATTCTCTTAAGAATTTCTTTATAATTATAGAGAAAGGTAGGCGAAGTCCTGCTACCAGGATGTCCTGATTTAAGGCCATGCAACCTAAGGGCGGATCATCAACTCGGTCATCACGCCCTGGAATGACGAACTCTATATTATCAAGGACCCAATAAGCTCTATGCCAGTCTCCTAACTGTTTTTGGATGACTTCTGATGGAAAGAACCTACACTTCCAAATCTGAACGCTCCTACGACCATACTCAATCTCCAACCCTCTCCAACCTGAAGACTTACCCCCCGTTTGTGAAGACCTAACGACTGGTGGAGGGACCGACGTCAGAGGAATAGGGTTAAGCACCTCCTCCTCAGCCCCTTCCTCCATTATCCTACCTGAACTAACCGGTTCCTCTTCTTCTTGGCCTTTACCCCAAGACAACACCTCGTCCTCTACCGCACTACCAGTCCCAGAACTCATTTTTTCTTTTTGCACGAAGAAAAAAGTAAATTATACAAGGAAAGGAGAAAAATGAAACGAAAAAGGAAAAGATTTCTGAGCTATACCTAAGATCGATGAAGAAAATGAACTCCTGGAAAGCTCGAATAGCTTTGAAACTGATCTAGGGCTTAGCACGGATGTCAGCAGTCAAAGCCAGAGAAAACTTCAAAGACAAGAGTTCTAAATGGCCCCCTACTCCTCTTATTTATAGAAGATCATTTCAATTACATTTCCACTGTTTCTTTGAAGTTTGGCATTTTGTTTAGAATTTTCACTCTAGGACTAGGAGGGAAATTCAATTTCCTTCCATTTGATGTTTACAACTCTGAAATCTGAATATCGGACTTTCTTTCTTTTTTCCCCCTTTCTGTAGTTGTTTTTTAGGAAAGGGTAGGGTTACTTTAGAGCTCGGGCGATTATTTGGTGGTGCTCGACGGTGAATTTGACAGGTGGCAGTCACTGGCAATATGGTTGGGATTAGGTGGGGATGGGATGTTCATATATATATATATAATTATTTTCTATTTGTTTTTTAGTTTCTATTTTTAAATTATTTTTGGTAATTAGCACATTTCGTTCATATCCTTTTAGTCTATTGTACAAATCGTCCATATCGTTTGGATTTTTGGCATTTGAGTCATTAAATCAACGTTTCTTTGCCATTTAATGATCGCGTATAGTACACTCTCTCATTTTCTAAAGGACATTTTCGTCAAGTCACAAAATATATCGTTCCCTCAACACACACACACAGAGAGTTACAGACACAAAATTTTGTGAAACTCAAATTTATAACAATGGCGAAAAGTTTCAAGTTTCGAATCTCAAGAGTAATAACTACTACCTTGCAATCCACAAAGAAATCAAGAAACCAAGAAATTTGTTCATGAGGTCGTGGCTGGAACTGAAGAGGTTTGTGGTAATTGATGTGCCGGAGGCTGAGGAACCCACAGAGAATGAGGTGCCACCACAGCTGGAGGCGGAGTGTGAGGTAGAAAAGGCCTAAGAAACCAGGGGTGGAAGTGGTGCTATTGAAGAAAATAAAATAACTGAATCGACTTCATTTAAAGAGGAAAACAGCAAGATGGATGATCTGATTGACCCACAAAAGAAAGCTTTGGATGAATTCAAATTGTTGATTCAAGAATCGCTTAACAAGTATGAGTTCATTGCTCCGCCTTTGCCACTTACGGCCACTAGGCGAAATGTCCATGAGTTCATAAGTATAATTTTTTTGTCAATTAATAGATCACTGGACGAAATCTGTAGAGACTCCAAATGTCCATAATTAGAAGTTTTGGGATTTGAAGATATATTTTTTATTATTTTAAATAAAAATCTGTAAAAAAATAAAAAAGTTTAGAATTTATTTATACTTTTGAAAATATTAGGGTCCTAAATGTAATTTTTTCATTGTATTTTTTTTAATTTTAATTTGTTTAAGTCAGTGGCAAAATTGTCAAAAAAATTATTTGGGGACCATTTGTGAGAGTAAAATGAAAGAATGGAGACAATATATGTGAATAAAATTGAATGAGGATAAAATTGTTAAAAAGTTGAAAGAATAGAATTGTGAGTATAATTAACCCAAAATATAATTATGTCATGTTTTTAAGTTCTAGGTGCTTTAACTATATATATTTGCAAGTAAGCTAAATAGGGGCGTAAAAGTCCACATAAAAAATTAATTATAATAATTGTACGGCTAAATACACCACATTTTTTTTTATAAATGCACTATATTTTAATTGTATGAAAGGTCCACAAACTTTACTCATTATCACATTTATATTCTGACTTTTTTTCATTGTATTCTTATTATCAACATTATATTAATTAGCATATCTTGTTCCCGATGACAATTTTCGTCCAAAATTTTTGTTAAGAGAGAGTAAAAAGACTTATTTATTCCACATATTTTTAAATAAGTAAAAAATTAAATAAATACAAATTTGCGATAAAATATTTGTCTATTATTTTAAAGCACGTTAATAGAATTATTAGATGAAAACTGTCATTAGAGACAAGATGTAATAATTAGTAGAATGTTAAAAATAAAAATTTAATAAAAAAAAGTTAAAGACATTTAATATAATTAAAAATAGTACATTTATTAAAAAATGAGGTGGCAATATAACCGCCATAATTGTACTAGTAATTAAACAAGTACAAGTTTTTCACTCTAAACCTATTGAGCTAGGTGTTAGCAGGAAGCAAACATTGCCATTTCTCAATTTTGATTTTAATTCCTAGTCGAACCATATATATAGAGCGGACATGATCTCCTTCCCACAGTAAAAAAGAATTATCTTACTCATTGCACACTTGTCCACTTTTCATTGGAAGTGTGCAATTAACAAGATAATTTCTCCCCAATGTGAGGAGGAGATCAAGACCATGACCAGGACCAGGACCGATATATAGATTAGGGTAACATTAATGTGACGAGGTGCCTACATAGGCGGATCTAAGTAGGGGTTAAATTTTTTTTAGACCTAGTCACTATATTTAAAAAAAAAATTACATCTCTATTCTTTCCATATTCCTCTCATATGTTCTCAGTTACTCATCAAATGGCACTCAATTCATATTTTTAAGTTCGATCATTGACAAGGTTCAAAGAAAGAGTGGAACGTTGACAAAGAATCGATTCCAAACCACAATGCTAGCAAATGGAAAAAAACCTTTAGGCCAATTAATATACTAGACTTCACTTTAAGAACTAGCGAAAATCAGTATTCTAAAAAGTGTAAAGCGTGGTTAGACGTAGAGGTCGAATTTCAAGCTTGTCAGGTTTAGGTGGGGCCTAGACAAAAATGAGACAAGGGCGAGGTGAGGCGAGATGTGGATGCTGCGCCTCACGCCTAAGCAGAGCCTATGTGAGTTTTTTTAGAACAGTGGCAAAAATAGCCATGATCAAAGTGCATGGGAAAGAAATGCTTTTCTTATTCCCATGAAGTCAGGATTTCTTGGGGCCAACATAGGAGGTTATATATATTTTGACTATATGCACTCAGAGAGTACTTCGTGAAAGAATTGTGTGACGCGGTAAAAGATTTTTCGTTAGAATTTTTGACATCGTTACCTTTTTTTTTTTCTTTCAAAAAATGAAATTTTTAAGTCAAGAGGAACTAAAGAACCCTTTGTATCCTTCCCTAGTTTCTAGGACCACTTACAAAGAATTTTACATCAAATGTCTTTGGCCATTAATTATTCAATAAAGTATTAAGGTTTTTATAGCTTATTCCACCAAGTCTCAATTATTTTGGTATTAACCTTTATTAGCCTCTATTGAATTCAGTTTAATCTTGCTGCCTTGAAGGGCAGGGTCTCGAAACTCAACATTTAATTCAACTTATCTACATAATTTAAATTATTGCTCGCCAATGTTAATAATAGGTCATTTTGTTTAATATCTACAACTAGATAAATTCTACTACAGTTAAAATTGTTAGCCTATTTATTATAGTCTTTGTACTTATGTTAATATTGTTAGAAGGGTAGAATTGTCATTTTACTTGTTTAAAAATAGTATATTGATTTAACTAAATGAATTATTTTGACAGTAATCCTTCCATCACTCTGAAAATTAGCAACCTTTTTGTTAGATTGATAGTAATCCTTCCATGAGTAGTGTTCTCCTTACTCTGAAAATTAGCAACCTTTTTGTTAGAAATAAGTAGGAAAAAAGTAATTAGGTAAAACAAAAAATTATAGTGACATCTATAAATTGAGTTCATATTTGTCTCTGTTGGAAAATCAGGTCTTTGGATTATTGAAGAATCTGGTTTGTTTGGCATATTTAATTATAAGTTATTTATTGATATGAGCTAATTAGGATTCAATGATTATCTAGTAGTTGTTTGTAAATTGGAAACTTTAATGCTATATTTATCACAATCTATTTATCAGTTTTAGTTATTCTAAAACTCTTGTTCCTTATCTGTTAATAAGTGATTGCATAAATTGCATGTTTAAGTTTTCTAATTGAACTAGGTTTCTAAGTAGATAAGATATTACAATATTATCTTTTTATTTATCTACTTAAATGAAAATAAATATCTAGATTTGTTTTCATATTCTTGTGATTTATCTCACCTTATCTTGTATAAAGTTTATTTAAACTTAAAGACTTATTGTGTCTTATCCATATATAAGATAAATATTAAGTCATTAAGTTTAGACAAACTTCTTGTACTATAAATAAGACAGGTGGTATTCCAAGAAGTTTACGGACTTTGAAAGAAAAAATACTCAAGCATCAAAGAGCAAATCATTTATGAGTTGAGAGTTCAAATAGATATTAAAAAGTCATAGCCCTATCAAAATTCTACTTTTGAGAACGGCTCTGAGAAACTGAGCATTAAAGAAATCCATTGTGAGAGAGAACGGCATTTCGGCGGCAAGATAAGGACTGGGTCCTTATTCTGATTTGTAGAATCAATCCGGGGACACTCGTGGAATGGACCAAGATCAAGACCGAAGTACTTGACTGCATTCCTTGACTAGTTGAATAAGATATAAAACAGGGAAGTTTTATTATTGTTCTTAACTAAGTTTTATTTTTTGTAAATTGCTGATAAAGTTTTAGATTAGGTCTAAAATTGTAATTTCAAAAAATTGAGACGTGTGTAACCTGTTATAAAATAGTGGATTTATTTACCCGTGGCATGGGGGCCCGTGGATGTTTCCCTTAGGGGTTTACCACGTTATATCTGGTGTTAATTAATGTTTTAATCGCCTTATATAATAACTGTCTCGAAACTGCTAAAACGTTCAGTGAAATGTTCTGACGTTCAACAAACTTTCATCAACATCAGAACATTAAAGTGAACGTTGTGTTTTAAAAAAAATATTTACAGACTTTCAGTAACAACCTATTCAACCCCTCCCCCCCTTCTCTTCTAGGTTGATTGTTATCTAGATTTAAAACTAACAATTGGTATCAGAGCGGTTTCACTTCTAGAAAGTGAGATCCTATGAATCTAGGTATGGACATTGGTTCTTTTCAACCACCAATCTTGGATGGAACGAACTATAATTATTGAAAAATCCGTATGACTGTTTACATTCAAGCTTTAGATGAAAAATCATGGCATTCTATTATTAGAAGATACAGTCCTCCCACTATTATTGAAAATGATATTAAAATAGAAAAACCATGTGAACAATGGGTTATTACTGATTTCAATAATGCTAGTTGGAATAGCAAAGCCTTGAATGCTATATTTTGTTTTGTTGATGCTAATCAATTCAGACTAATATCTAATTGCAGAATAGCAAAGGAAGCTTGGGAGATCCTACAAATCGCACATAAAGGAACTTCCAAGGTGAAATCATGTAAACTACAAATGCTCACCACAAAATTTGAAAACCTACGCATGAAGAACAATGAAGTATTCAAAGATTTTTATGCTCGACTGTTTGACATATCAAATCAAGCACATTCCCTTGGAGAAAAATATTCAGAATCAAAGTTGGTCAGAAAGGTCCTACGGTCTTTACCAAATAGGTTTCACTCCAAGGTGACCGCAATTGAAGAAAACAAGGACATAGACGAGATCAAAATTGAAGAGTTGGTTGGGTCATTAATAACTTATGAACTAAATCTCAATACAAGAAAGAAAGAAAAAGATACAGGCATAGCATCTCGGGTTGAGGAAGAAAAAGATGAATGTGATGAGAATGATTCAGACATTGATATGGCCCTAGTAACCAAACAGTTTGACAAATTCTTGAAACGGGCTCAAAATCTCAAATCAACTAAAAATCAGGGATCATTCAGAAATAAATATCCTAACCAAGATAGACAGAATTAGTCAAATGTTCCAAGGAGAACAGAAAATCGTATCCAGTGCCATACATGTGAAGGATATGGTCACATTGCCTCTGAATGTGCTAACAATAAAAAGAAAACTTTTGGTAATAAGGCCATGAATGTAACTTGGAGCGAGGACGAAGAATCAACCGATGATCAATCAGGAGATGGGGAAGTTTCTAATACTCAAGATATTTCATTTACAGCATGCTCTATTTCTGATTCTAAATTATCTGATCTTTTTCATGAATGGTCTGACATAGAACCGAACGTTGGAGCTGATGACATTAGGGTCAACCTAAAGGCTTTGACTACTGTGTCCACTAAAGAAAAAAATATCTCCAATGATAAAATAACTCATTTCGAAATATTGTTGGCTAATAAAAATAAACAATTGTGTGATTTGCAAGAAGAATTGAAACAAAGTAAGGAAGCAAACAAACAATTGACCATTGGAGCTGCTCGACTGAATGAGGTGCTGAGCTATGGAAGAACCACCAATATCAGACATGGTTTAGGATATACTCAGCATAGAGAAGATAAGGAAGCAAAGAAAATCACGTTTGTCAAAGGAATAACAGAAACATGTTTTGATGTTCCAGATAACGTTCTGATGTCCACTAAATCTGTAATCAACGATCAAATGTTGAAAGAATCAGGAATTACAGAAACTACTGACAAGGTAACCAAAGGTGAATCTAAAGGTAACATACACTCTTCTCCTGCTTGTCCAACATGTGGTAAGATAGACCAAAATCGTGTTAACCTCTCAAATTATTCATCTAAGTACTTAAAGCACAAGAAAACTATTTGTAGAACGAGCACAAACTTGAAAAACCTTTTACTGAATAAAAGAAGTCGGACTAAAATCTGACAAATATGGTTGAAGAAAACAGACTTGAACTGTCATGTTTTGAATAGGGTTACCATTAGGACAGACACATCTCAAAGACCATATGAAATTTGGAAAGGTAGAAAATCTAACCTTAAGTATTTTCACACATTTGGTAGTAAGTGTTGTATTCTAAATGATTGTAAAAAAATAGGAAATATGGATCAAAAAGGTGATGATGGGGTATTTTTGGGATATTCAGAAAATAGTCGAGCTTATCGGGTCTACAACATACGTACTCAAAACATAATTGAATCAGTTAATGTTGTAGTGGACGATACTAATAACTTTGCTGAGTATTCACAGGAACAAGTAACAAAAACAAAGACAGAAAAATTTGAGGCAGCAGACGAACATCAGAATGTTGGAGAAAACACTAACGGAAGTCGGAACATTCCTGGAGATGCTACCAAAACTGATGCAACAAAGCAGTCAGATCAAAATGATGTTACAACTGATATCACACACACTCTTGGAGAACAAATCACCCAAGGAGATCCACCTACATGGATACAAAAAGCACACCCCACATCTAATGCCATTAGAAATTGGGATAATGGTATGGTGACTCAAAGGCGAGCTACAAATGAGATAAGTCGTGTATGTTATATTTCTTATGTTGAACCTAAAAATGTGAAAGAGGCTTTAGAAGATGAATCATGGGTGTTAGCCATGCAAGATGAACTTAACCAATTTGAAAGAAATAAGGTTTGGAATTTAGTCCCTCGACCAAATGATGCAAATGTAAAGGAACTAAGTGGGTTTATAAAAACAAATCTGATGAACATGGAACTATACTTAGGAACAAAGCCCGCTTAGTAGCCCAGGGATACACTCAAATTGAAGGATTAGAGTGTGAAGAAACTTTTGTTCAAATTGCGAGATTAAACTCTATAAGACTTTTACTTACTATTGCTTGCCAAATGAAAGTTAAACTATTTCAAATGGATGTCAAAAGTGTGTTTTTAAATGGCTATCTTAATGAGGAAGTTTATGTTGAACAACCTGAGGGTTTTATAGATCCTCATTTTTCAAACCATGTGTATAGACTTGAAATAGCTCGTTATGGTTTAAAACAAGCTCCACGAGCTTGATATGAATGTCTAACTACTTATCTAATTGAAAACGGGTACAAGAAAGAGGGAGTTGACAAAACTCAGTGTGAATCTTCTTTGTAATATTTTTTTTATATTTGCACATACTCGTGAGTTAATTATGCAAGAAATACTGATTTTCCAATGTGTTATTGCTTTTATCATAAAATTTGAAAATATAATTTGAATCTCCGTATGTTCATCTTTTGTTTATGCACTTTATAGATGTCGAAATTGGGTTGATAATTTCCTGACAAATTATGTATTCTACCCTCTGATTTACTGACTAAATATGGATTGAAGACCTATGGTCAGTATCTATGTCTTTCAGCACCATAATATTCTGTCCTGTTAAACAAGCTAGTATATTTGAAGGAGGGCTACCTTTCTCTGGATGATGAGAAGCCATCCTTGATAACATAAAATAAATCATGAGAAAAGGGCTACCGCCTTGAAAGTGTGAAAGTCACTTCTTATATACTTAACTGGCTATGCAAACACAAAAATAAATGTGTAAATTCTTCAAAAAAAAAAAAAAAGCCAGAGTTGAAATAAAAAAAGTATATATTTCACTTACGCTTGGCAGGTCAAATATTTTCTTTATAAAAAAAGACAATTAAAGATGATGGCTGGTTTGAAACTCTATTCTATAAAAAGTTATGTGATTTAGAGGGTGGTGCTGATTTGTCTCGATATTATTGATCTTATTTTGATTATTTATTCACACACTACACTCTTCTTCATGATTAATATATGGGATTTTGAACTATATTAACAATTTTATATGATCAGGGCTGACCAGAAAGATGATCGGGATTTCTTCAAAGTTGCTCATGAATTTTGCATTTATACTTACAAAAAAAAAATTAAAAAAAATATATATAAAAAAAATTAAGAAAAAATTAAAAAAAAATTGTTTTTTTTTATTTATTAATTATTTGTTTATTTTTCATTCAAATTGTTTTAGGATTAGAAGTCTTTTTCATGTCCCTCTTTAAAAACCGTCCTTCTTGAAAAGAGTCCTTTATTAAAAAGAGTCCTTGTTTTTATTCATTTAACAAATAGGTTCTTATATCTTTATCTTCCTCTTTTCTTTTCAAAAACCCTAAACCTCAAATTTCTCTTGTATAAATTTCTTGATTTCTCTTGATATAACTTGATCTTGCAAGAGTGTTTAGGAAATAATCAATGGCAAGGTCAAAAACCACCACTCACCACCCGGAGATTCACTGTAACCGTCGTCGCGATGCCGCCTCTGCAACAGCCTCAACTGTTCCTTCGGCGTCCACACCACCACCGGCACCAGTGGTTTCACCTCCACCGTCTGCAACACCGACCTTGCTGCCTTCACTTGCTCCATCTTCTTCGGCTCCTCAACCAACAGCCGCCGCCAGTAGAGTTCCCTCCACCGCCGCCATTCCCACGCAAGTCACGAGTCAGGGGGAGCTTGATGAGGACACGTGTTCTGATAATGGAACTGGGTCTCAATCTGGCAGTGAGTCTGAAGACAGTTCAAGGGAGTCTCCACAGACTGAGCATCTTGAAGAAGAACAACAGAAATCGGGTTCAAATTTTGCAGACGAAAATGTTGAAGAAAAAGAAGAGTCCATGAATGAGGAAGATGACAACTTAAGTGCTGAAGAATCTGTCCCTGTCAGGCTCTCACGCGCACAGAAGGGTAAACAGAAAATCATCGAACGTTGCTGATATTCCTACTGTACATCAGAACTTTGGGCACTCATCCTCCGATGTTCCAACTTCAGCGACCCATCCTCAATTGTTTGAACAAAGTTTGCTCCGTAAAGGTAACCACGTCTTCACTCCTCTGAATTTCAAATTTGGAACTCTTGATGCACAGACTCAATTTCACAAATTTATTTCAAATCGGAACTTTGTGATGGAATTTAATTTCAAAGATGATGTTCTTAGAGATGCTGATCTTGTTGAGTTAATTGAGCATTGGGGTATACAAAAATTGTTGGGTTGGACTGGGAGACCTTGTGAAACATTGATCAAAGAATTCTTGGCTAATATTTCTCGACAGATTAAGCAGTCGGGTAATAATTTTAGGTGGTCAGTTTATGTTAGGGGTCGGCTAGTACCATTTAGTCCCTCCAATCTTCGTCGTTGGATTGGATTATCACCTATAACTGAAGGAATGGATGATGAATTTGAAGCAGCCACTGATACTTTGGCCTTAGAACTCACTGGAAATCCTTGGCCTACGGGAAAAATGACTGCCGCATTACTAACTCCTAAGTATAAAGTGTTTTACAAAATTGCCTTACACAACATTGATCCAATTCAGCATAGGTCAGACATTGGGATGGATAAGGTTGAGTTATTGTACAAACTGGGCACCCTCTACCTGCTAGATATTGCTTCAATTATTTTTGACAAAATTGTGTTCGCGGCGACCCGTCAAGCACACTCCAGAATGTTGCCCTTTCCTGGTTTACTTCATGCCTATCTCCAGCATCACAATGTTCCTATACTTCAGGGTGACACTTTCACTGCACAAATTCCAGTCCTTCGTCCTTCAAAGAAAATGACTAAGAGACCAACGCCTCTTGTAAGACCAATCCTTTCTGAAGATCACACCAGTTCTCTTGAAACTCAGGTGAGGGATTTAACTTCTTTGGTCAATATATTATTTGATAATTTTGAGCGTCATCACAGATTCATAAGGGCCTTACTTGTGGCCTTGGCTGAGCGGACTGGAACTCCTATACCAGAGGAATATCAAGATGCTGCCATGAATCCTTCTCAAAATTCTGATGTTGGATCTGATGGAACTCAACATCCTGACGCTGGTCCTGAGCATTCTCCACGTACTGACCTTGATGCTGGCATATCTCCACATCCAAATGCTACTCCTTTGTCTTCGTCCTCCAAGCGCAAGACGAGAACCCAAACTGGTGGTTCGAAAAAAGAGGACCCGCAAGAGCACTTCATAAAGTGGGTAACACTAAGTGTTTTATGGTTGGGTATTTTCTTCATTTTGCTTTCGGACACTTCGTTAATTTAGTTTTTCTCTTCACTTTCGTTTTTGCTTTGGCCCCTCTTTCTTACAAAAAAGGGGAGTAGTAGGAATGGTATTTAGAAATTTCTTTTGCTTTAAACTTTTGCTTAATTAGGAATTACTTTTGCTTGATAATTAGGAATTGCTTTAAATTAAATTGCATGTTTAAATTTGCATATGGTCTTGAATCCAATTTGCCTGCGTACTCACCTCAAAAACAACTTGATATAATTTTGTAATTAAGAGATGCCAAAGGGGGAGATTGTTGGAAAATCAGGTCTTTGGATTATTGAAGAATCCGGTTTGTTTGGCATATTTAATTATAAGTTATTTATTGATATGAGCTAATTAGGATTCAATGATTATCTAGTAGTTGTTTGTAAATTAGAAACTTTAATGCTATATTTATCACAATCTATTTATCAGTTTTAGTTATTCTAAAACTCTTGTTCCTTATCTATTAATAAGTGATTGAATAAATTGCATGTTTAAGTTTTCTAATTGAACTAGGTTTCTAAGTAGATAAGATATTACAATATTATCTTTTTATTTATCTACTTAAATGAAAATAAATATCTAGATTTGTTTTCATATTCTTGTGATTTATCTCACCTTATCTTGTATAAAGTTTATTTAAACTTAAAGACTTATTGTGTCTTATCCATATATAAGATAAATATTAAGTCATTAAGTTTAGACAAACTTCTTGTACTATAAATAAGACAGATGGTATTCCAAGAAGTTTACGGACTTTGAAAGAAAAAATACTCAAGCATCAAAGAGCAAATCATTTATGAGTTGAGAGTTCAAAGAGATATTAAAAAGTCTTAGCCCTATCAAAATTCTACTTTTGAGAACGGCTCTGAGAAACTGAGCATTAAAGAAATCCATTGTGAGAGAGAACGACATTTCGGCGGCAAGATAAGGACTGGGTCCTTATTCCGATTTGTGGAATCAATCCGTGGACACTCGTGGAATGGACCAAGATTAAGACCGAAGTACTTGACTGCATTCCTTGACTAGTTGAAAAAGATATAAAACAGGGAAGTTTTATTATTGTTCTTAACTAAGTTTTATTTTTTGTAAATTGCTGATAAAGTTTTAGATTAGGTCTAAAATTGTAATTTCAAAAAATTGAGACATGTGTAACCTGTTATAAAATAGTGGATTTATTTACCCGTGGCATGGGGGCCCGTAGATGTTTCCCTTAGGAGGTTACCACGTTATATCTGGTGTTAATTAATGTTTTAATCGCCTTATATAATAACTGTCTCGAAACTGCTAAAACGTTCAGTGAAATGTTCTGACGTTCAACAAACTTTCATCAACATCAGAATATTAAAGTGAACGTTGTGTTTTAAAAAAAAATATTTACAGACTTTCAGTAACAACCTATTCAACCCCCCCTTCTAGGTTGATTGTTATCTAGATTTAAAACTAACAGTCTCAAACATATGTCCTCCCAATTAAAATTTTACACATCATCAAATAAATTAATTTAACAATAAGTGTGAATGCATTAAATGTTATCCATAATGATCCTCATATATTTACAACCGAAGGGAATTTTCTCCGGTACTGAAGAAAATATATGTGTGTGTGTGTGTGTGTCTACGTCTTTAATCTCACTATCAAACGAAACTCTTCCTCAAAGATCTTCTCCTTGCTCTACTCATTGCATAAATCCTAAAACCATAACTACCGCAACTCAAATCGTCATTCACGCCCGTTAAGACTCCATCAAGAACAAAAGAGTTCAAATCTTAGTAACTCATTCTCATAGATCCGACAGTCGGATCCAAGAAGTGGTATACTAGTTATTTGATGATGTGAAATTTTTTTATTGAGACTATATTTGTTTTTAATTTCATCATTGACCGGGTGAGGTATTCCATACATCTCTTTTATCTGGAGCAGCTAGAGCTAAGCCCTTCTTTCACTCACATCTGGTACTGTGGAGCAGTACCTATGGAAAGGATCAAGACCATAGGGGAGGGGGAACAAGCTCTTCGGAACGGATACCCATCTCTTTGAATCAAACCTTTCCAGGATGATCGCTTCCAAGCATTTAGTGCCATGCTTTGTTACCTGACTACTGTTATCCAACCTCGGCTAAAACGACATATATTTGAAAGAGCACATCTTGACTCCTATAAATTAAGCTGGGAAGAACCCTTATCAATCCCAATATGGATTATATGAAATGCACCTTAGTGTCTCTAGTAATTCTGTTGTTCACTTTTCTTTTGTATAAGATCAATTTCTATGCCAAAACAAAGAAAAAGTCAGTGCTTACAAATTGGCCAATTGTTGGTATGCTTCCAGGCCTGTTTTTGAACAGACATAGATTACACAGTTTCATAACAGAGGTTCTGCACAATTCTGATGGTACATTTGTGTTCAAAGGGCCTTGGTTTTCTAACATGGAAATGGTGATGACTAGTGATCCAGCTAATGTAAATTATATATTGAGCAAAAACTTTTCAAATTATCAGAAAGGTCCTTCATTCAAGAAGATATTTGATGCTTTAGGAGATGGAATTTTGGCGTCTGAATTTGAAATGTGGGAGAACCAAAGGAGGATTGCTATGTCACTTATAAATCACAGCCAGTTCCAGAACTTCGCGGTGAAAACTAGCTCGAACATAGTAGAGAACCGCCTTATCCCATTTCTGGAACACGTTGCCGAGTTGGGAATACAGGTATAGATTGAATTACCTCGTCTAAAAACTCAAGACGCCACATATGCACAATTTTTCACAAATAATTAGCAGCAGAATTTATCATTCTCAGACCTTTCCTTCAACAGGTAGATATGCAGGAGCTATTTAACCGTTACAGCTTCGATAACACGTGCATGTTGTTATTGGCCGCGATCTGGAAACACTGTGCATCGGTTTACCCGATTTAAAACAAGAAAAGGCGTTTACAGCAGTTATGAACAGGCATATAATCCAGGAAATTTGCTGGGAATTTCAAAAATGGCTACAAATTGGCCATGAGAAGAAGCTAAGGGATGCAAAACAAGATGTTGATCAATTTTTGACTGATTGTATTTCATTGAAATGCCAGAAACTCAAAGTTAGAAATGAAGAAGAGGAGGATTTGGACTTGTTAACAAATTACATGAAAATAATGGCAGAAAAGAGTAGTGATTCAGAAGAAATTTCTGAAAAGAATTTGAAAGATGAATTGCTGAATTTAGCATTTGCAGGCAAAAATGCTGTAAGTGCTTGTCTTGCATGGTTGTTTTGGCTTCTGGCAACAAACCCTAAAGAAGAAAACAAGATCCGACAAGAAATCCTCAAATTTTCACCTGTTGGAAAGTGGAAATTTTCCAGCACGGAAGAGCTAAAAAAGATGGTTTATTTACATGGTGCTATATGTGAATCGTTGCGCCTTTACCCGCCCGTCGCTTTGCAGCACAAAGCTCCGGTGAAGCCAGATATCCTTCCAACTGGACAACCTATCAATGCAAATACCAAGACAGTGCTATCCTTCTATTCAATCGGTATTTCGTCTAAAAACTTAAAATGGTTAACCAAAACTTGAACCGTCTTTTGATTTTTTGTGTTCCACTGGTAGGATGGAGTCAACATGGGGATAAGATTGCCTGGAGTTTAAGCCAGGAAGATGGATATCAGGAGGAGGACGAATCAAACATGAGCTATCTTTCAAGTTTTCTGCATTCAATTCAGGACCCAAAAGTTGTTTAGGGAAGGAATTGAGTTTCTTACAAATGAAAATAGCTGCGGCGGCTATCTTAAGTCGTTTCCACATAAATCTGATTAAAGGTCACGGCGTAGCAACTCCACCTCTTTCTGTTCTAATTCAGATAAAAAACGGTTTGAACGTAGAGGTTTCAAGATGCGATTGATACACCACACAAATTGTTCATCAATCGTCGTGACATTTAGCAATAATGTGTTATACACTTTATGTTTGTAATAAAACAGTTTACAACCACGAGTATACATCAGCTCTCGTGCAATAAAATAAATTTGATGCCATAGGTTGAGACCAACGATGCAACTTCTTCTACATACCTAGGTGATTTTTCTCGGCCCTCGTGTAAATCTGTGGCTATATATGATTAATTTACAAAAATACAAATTCTCAAATCATTTACTGTATAATACAACAAACACGCAATGTCAATTCTAAAAAGGAATGCAAATTCTCTGTCTCTCTCTCTCTCTTTCAAGAAATAATAATGATTCACCACCTGCCCTCGCCAATAATCTCATGAAGAATGGGTTTGGAAGCAGGGATAGGTGGTGAATAAGATGGCCCTATTTCCCTGCTTGTTATGTTTGTTGAATTGCCACGACTATTATCAGTTCTTGAAGTTGAACTATCCGTGTTTGACATAAAGGTTGTTGCATCACTGAATTTCCAGTCAGTCAGGTATCCGGGCTTCGAAGTGACAGGGGGCACCTCAATGTCTCCAGAAAGCATTGACACCACACGGGACATTGAAGGCCGCAAACCGGGGGATGTTTGACTGCACAGAAGAGCCACTCCTATAATTCTTTTTACTTCGTCATCGTTCACACTGGATAATGTTCTGTTAACGAGCTCCAATTCTTGGTTTGTCTCATGAAGATTCCAAGCCTGCAAGCATATCGTATTTAAATTAGTACCCACCAAGGCAAAGATGGTGGAAAACATAGCAATACATTTGAATGTTAGATTATAGAGAGTGCAAGGTGTCGCTTTCTCGTACCGTCCCCTCTCTCTTGGGGTCCCGGCTTGTTCCATTAGCCAGGAGGAAAGGTGATTAAAAAGAAAGAAGGCGATTTCTTTATTTTATCACTTAGGACCAGTCTGAGATGAGAAATTCTATTCCTGAGAAAATTTGATATCTATAAAGAATTTGGAAGGGGAAAGGGGACCCTCCTAAAAATTACATTGGGTTGTGAATAACTGATTCCTCTTTGTTGAATCTTGTGCAAAAAAGAATGCGAGAAAGCTTTATTAAGTACTTGATATTTAAGGCATAGTTCATCTTTCTTTCTGTCCTTGGTATCTCCCATTCCCGGGAAGTGAACCGGGGAAGAAAACAAGAGGATAAGCCTCAGAAGGCTTAATCTCAGCACTGAGGACTCTTTTATCTACAATCTTTTGCTTGTCTCCATACAAAGAAAATTTTAGATTTTCTCAGATTCCACCAGGAGGAAAGAACACTACCTGATACCCGTGGAAACAAATGGAGCAAAAAGAAACAAAGAAATTACCTAAATGAACAAGTGTAAAACAAGCGTATTCATCAGAAAGAATTTTGATATTATATAATTTTTATCTCGACACTCAACGTTGGTGCGCTTCTCACCTAGGCTTATTTCCCATGACCATAATCTTTAAATGGTTATCACTCCAAGTAAATGTGTGTTTCTCTCAGTTTCCAAACAAAAGGAAACTTCCCTACCAGATATCTACCACAAACAAATGTAGCTGAAAAGTTAAAAATGGATCAAATTGTAATATAAGTGGACTCTTAATATTTTGTCATTGCTACCAGAATTAGAACTGCAAACAGTAGCGAACTAATATTTTGGAAATTTTCTTCGTAACTTCAAGTGTGCATTGAAATGTATGGTATTTTGTGACCACGAGCATTGAGAGAAAAAAATGCTTAGTATAACTGAGGTAAAATTTGTGAAATGGAATACAGTTTCCTTTTGCTAACTTAATCACAGCAAAAAATTGAAGAAAATATGGCTAGATGAAATATCTGGGGTTATATATAGACTATTAAATTCTAAGGGATCAATATGCACAAAAGTACAAAATGTGAAATAGACCATACCCATTCAAGAAGATACATCTTATCGTCTTCCAAACTTGAGTCAGAATTTGGCCTCCCACTGACAATCTCTAGAGCTACAACTCCAAAGCTAAATACGTCCGCCTTCTCGGTAAGGTGTCCACGCATAGCATATTCCGGCGCAAGATACCCACTATATGAGTGAAACAAGAAAAACTCAGAAATAAACCCATCCCATGCTAGTCTACATTTGCACTGGAAATGTAGGCCACTATACAATAGATTAATACAGAATGAAGGAACATGATGGATTTAGAAATTTTGTGGATCTTACATTGTTCCAGCAACACGGGTGCTTATATGGGTCTTTTTGTCATCATACAATTTGGCCAAACCAAAATCTGAAATTTTGGGGTTCAGATCAGAGTCAAGAAGAATGTTGCTGGCTTTAACATCTCTGTGTACAATTCGAAGTCGAGATTCCTCATGCAGATAAGCAAGACCTCTTGCTACTCCCAAGCATATATCAAAGCGTGTAGGCCAGTCAAGAGATAAACTTCTGTTCCCTGCTCCATCAAAGCATAATGATTCAGTCTCCTATATATGGAAATTAATATGAAGCTATGGACAAACTGTCTCACTATTACCAAATAATACTTGATCAAGACTCTTGTTTTCGAGATACTCATAAACAAGCAACCGTTTATCTCCCTCAATGCAGCATCCAAACAATTTTACAAGGTTACGGTGCTGCACAGCAGATATAGTAGCTATCTCTGCAACAAACTGACTCTTTCCTTGATGGGATGCAACGGACAATTGTTTAACAGCAACAACTCTTCCATCCTCAAGTGTTCCCTGTTGTCACAACATAAAAAGTTCAGATATAATAAACTTAAAAATTATGAAAAGAAAATCAAACAGGAATCAATAGGATATGAACAATAACATACATATCTGCTTCTGATGATATTTTAGGTTGGGGGCATACAGATATCCAAACGGTAAAGGAGAACATAAAAAAGGAATTGCAGGCTAAACATTGAGTTATAACGACAATGTAAACTATTGAAAACTAACAAGGACTTGTTACCATCTTTCTTTCGTCTTAGTTCTTCTCATACCAAGCCTGCTTTTTAATTGTTCCACCAACCTATATTCATTGATTCAGAAAAGTTTCAGAATAGAATTTACCCTGTACACAGGTCCAAATCCTCCCTCTCCAAGCTTATTAACAGGATTGAAGTCATCTGTTGCAGCTCTTAGCTCCACATAACTGAACATGTAAGGTTTGGCATCCATTCCCAAGAACTCTGCAAATTCACAGAGAAACATCTGTTCATTTCCAAAGGGCAGTGATTATTCATCCATCCCAAACTGATTCATTCCTTACCTCATATAATATTGTTTCATACGAGGATAGGCATTATAAGTTTGGTATTTAGTAAATGTGCATTGACCTATCTCTCATTGTGTATCATTTAGGAGGTGGTTTATTACTTCGACACAAAAAAATGAAACAAAGACATCCCATTTGATGTCTCTGCCAATGGAAACATACTTCCAGTCTCATTTCTAAATTAGCATCAAAAGAGCACTTCTAGTTCTAGTAATAAACAAAAAGCATAGATGTAACAATAACTCCTGAACTGGAAAGATACTTAGGCCACTATACTTTTCCTTTCTTACCTTCGTCCTCATAGCTCTTCTTCCTTTTTCTTCTCTGAGCCAAATAGTATGCTGCAAATACAGAAAGAAAACTAACAGCTCCAACTGCAACTACAATCCCCACAATCAGACCAGTCTTGTTCTTCTTCCTACTTGGAGGACTGTTTCTAACGGTAGGAACGAAAGCTGTAAAAGCTTAGTGATCAGCACTGGAATCCGTATATTAGGAACGAGAGTAGCACATTTTTGCCAGTTGTCAAATATTACTGAATTCATATTTACCTGGGGTGGCACTTATTGCCGAAATAGAAGGTCCATATGTACCTTGTCTAGGTACACAACAAGTCCCTTTTCCAGCCCAGAAGAGATGGATTTCAAGGTAGTTTTCAGACACTTCTGCTTTGAATTCCTTCACAACAGCTCTCAAAGCTGTCCCACCAGCCTCTCTTAGTATGTTAAAGTCTTTAAACTCCAGTTTCCCCTGGACCCCACAATGTGAAAGTTTTGGTCAATAATGAAGAGGAGGAATATATAAGATATTTGAAATTCTAAATTAAACTAAACATGTGGTGGATTTATATAAGAACAATATGGATTGCCATGGCAACCATTAATATAAGAAGTTGCAGTGACAGAAAATCTTGGGAATAGAATATGTATATCTTCTTCGAATAAAAATTGATGGTAATAGTGCTTCAAGGACTCGGGCATGCTGAAGCCAAAAACACTTACCATAGCATTGATATCAAATATCATACAGCGCATCAAGTACTACATGATGAAAGGTAAACTGGGGTTTTAGACAAAGATGAGGCTTGAAGAATGTGTACCAAATACATAATTATCCATCAGATACACCCATCGGTTATTTTTTTTCTTTTTCCATTTTATATGATCCTATCAATTGATGATAGTAAACAATTGTTTAGCTGAAGCACAGTGCAAAATACGAATGCAATAGTTTCAATAAGAACTCATTTTTTAACACGGACCTGAATATATATATCAAAAACACGTCTTCCAAAACTCATCCAATTCTTAGGTCCTAGGATTGCGATCTCTGCAAACTCAAGTTTCACAGTGTAATCACCATTCTCAAGACCCAAGCCATAGTATCTCAAAGATCCAGCAGAAATTCGTGCAGTTTGAAACAACTCTGAGTCCAAAGTATTCGTGAATTGGGACAAAGAGGAGCTTTGATATTGTGGGTTGCTGCTCTCAGGCAGACCAACATTGCTGACTGCCCATCTGTTTGTACTGGTCGTGTAATATGTTGCCGGACCAAGAGTCTCATTATCCTTCTCATACACAATCTGATCTTGAGACCGAATTTGTTGACCGCCACATTTAATTGCAAAGCTGGAATCTGCAAGCCATCATATCATTATGAACTTGTCAATTGTCAATGCAACTTCACAGAATTGCTTGTTCAGAATTTGCGTGGAAATAATTTTGTGAACGATATTTTGGGCCTTTTTTGCATCATTTTGAACAAATATTTTCTTTTTAAAAAAAAATCATGAGAAGTGCTTGTTCTAAGAAAATCTGATGGAACTTTTGAAATTAGATGAGCAACTATGATTAATCTGGAATAGGCTGTTGGAATCTTTTGCTGTAAAACAACTTAAAATACTTTATTTTTATAAAAATATATAATTTGTCCTTGTTGCTGAGCAATAATTGATGTCTTTTTTATCAAACTAAGCCATGCACAAGTTAGCCAATTTATTTAGATCTTTTTTACTATTGTATTACGAAATAAAATGCTCTAGCACCATACCCAATCATTGAATACCTTGACAACATTATTATGCCATGTCAATATCTATAGAGCACGTGGTCAAAATATCAATCCGAAACACACACACACAAATAATGTGTTCAATCGCCAACAATATCTTTTTAATGTGTAATGCTAAAATCCATGAGCATATAGAAATATAATACAATCCATAGTGTTTAAAACAGCCAACACGTAAGACGCTCTAGCATCATTTTACCATAATCACTGACAACTTTAACCAAATTTATGCCATGTTAAGATCCACAAACTTGTAATACAAAATTTACAAATAATTTTCTATTGTTATTTCACAAAAAATTGTCACAGTTTTCAAAATATATAACCCACAACATTACATGTTAATTTTTTAAGATAAATTTGATAAATTAGCAGTTTAGCACGTTCAACAATGGCATACACTCTGATGCACATAGATACAACAAACAATATCTGAATATCATGTGATTTTATTTATAATTCAATGTTCGAAGGACTGGTGATACTGATGGTGATGAAGGAAAGTGTGAGATGAATCGGTAGGCAAGGGGTTGAAGAAATAAGGGTAAATGCATCAAAATATACAGTATATAGAAAGACTTCACTAATTAGCTGTAGTCAGTAATAGAAAACTTGAGCAGAAGATATAGCTATAATTGAACAAAATAAAAAGTAGAGTGCAAAAATGGTAAAGACAGCTTTTGTTAAGCAAAAAACTGGGAGAAAGCTAGCTTCTGCTTATTTGCAGCAATGCAAAGAAAGTCCTTAATAGTTTTTATCAGTACACAGGTTTTTTATGCTCCCCACAACTATGTTATATTCTCTGTTTATAGCATGTTTGGATAATTTAAAAGCTCCTGAAAATAAGCTTTTTTGGGAATTAAAGAACTACAGACTGTCCAAGAAAGCTCCTTTTAAGGAGTTCTTAAGCTTAGCCAAACATCTTTATTAGCATCCAAAAAAGGAAAAGCAACTTCCTTGTTAGAATTTGCAGCCTTTTGAACCCTGCTACCAACTTACACATGTTCGGATAAAATTTAACACTTACAGATAGGTGGTCCTCGATTGCAAGGAAAATTTTGTTGCAGACAATTCAATCCTGAAGGCAGAGCACTAAAAAATGCAAGAGTGAATGTAATTAGGGAAAGTATCGTGTTTGAGGTAGAGAAGCATCAACCATTAATTTTGTGAATATCAACATGCCAAATGGTTGATGATTAAATTGTGGTGGTGAAACAGAAAGAAGGTAGTGCATTGGTAGTACAACACGCATGCAAAGATTGTCATAAATGCCTAACGCAAGCACATAATAAAGACAGAGTTTACTATAATTTTGGTTAGGAAAGCAAGTATACTCCTTTTTGCATTTAGAACTATGGCAGCATAGACTTTCCTATGTGATTTCATCAGGTTCTATGGACAAGAAAACTCATGTTGTCTTGAGATTATTTCCTCCTCCTATTTACTAGCTCTGCACTTTCCAAGTCATTAATGAACTGTTATACTATATCATTTTTACAAATACTCAGAATGTATGTGAAGCTGCTAACTTTGCTTTCACCTATGACACACTGACAATAAGAATATGAACCAATATCATTCAGAGTGTAGACATACATCTGGAAGTGAGTTACAACGAATAATCATATTTAATCATATTCTGTAATCTTTCTGGGGAAACGGTTAATGATAACTTATCCTAACCTATTCCACTGAAAAGATGAAAGATAGGCATAGCTTTAGCTATTGACTAATCCTGCCATGGTTTTAGTTGTGAAAAAAATACATATGGATAACCGATTTAAACATCGAAAGCAAAGTATATCCATATAAAGAAGCTGACAAAAAAGTAAAGCTTAGGAAGTGAATCCATATAAGTTCGTCACCGTATGTGCTTCAAATATTCACCTGCCATTGGAATTGTCTATGGTGAAGTTGTTGGCAACCAAATTACTGCATAATACATCCAAGAAAAATTTCTATGTTAATGTTAGAAAGGCATTTAAATGATGGGAGGTGTCAAAAGGAACCATAGAGCAGAACATTGAAAATAAAATATAAAGAATATGTAGCATCCTTGTTTTCA
Organism: Forsythia viridissima; assembly: GCA_030279155.1. Taxonomy (NCBI): domain Eukaryota; kingdom Viridiplantae; phylum Streptophyta; class Magnoliopsida; order Lamiales; family Oleaceae; genus Forsythia; species Forsythia viridissima. The sequence continues at coordinate 4,513,027 of CM059033.1, forward strand.
TTCATGCATACAGTTGTAAATTTTGTCCGCTGACCCAAGTAGGAAAGCTCCCATATAATGAATTGTATGATAAATCTCTGCAAGGAATATAACAATGATGTTAGGCAGATATTCCATCTTATTGATGACTTGCTTTAATATGAAAATATATGTTGTTTTCAACTCCTCTATTTCTTCTTCTTCTTTTTTTTTTTTTTGTTTATAGCATCAGATGCTGCCTGTATAAATTACTAGTCAGGTTTACAAACATAAAGCAGACTCCAATCAGATATTTTTTAATGCAATTATAGATATTGTATACTATTGTATATCTTTAGTGTGGGATAATGCTGAGGTTCACTTGTGAAGTGGTTAGTCCCAACTTAATACTTGTAATTAAGCAATTCTAATGTGTAAATTTAAGAGTACTCACACAATATCGTGATTAAGTTATGATTTTACTAAAAAAGAAAAAACATATGCCTCCAAATAATAATGAAATTGGAAGGCATCGCATTTGTGTCCCAGCATTGGAGTTCTAATCATGCATTCGAAACAAAATAAATGCAACTTATAGGAATTCTTGTCAACACCACACAAGACATGAACTTCTGAAGAACAACACTGACATGTTCCGGAGAGACGGACTCTTTGCCGCAGGCAAGGTACCGGTCAACTTGTTATTACCAAGAAACCTGAAGATGAAAAAGAAAACCAAATTAGCACTCTATCTATCCCTCCCCGTGTTTCTTTCTTCTCTTACTTAGGGGTGGGGGTTGTTGCAGCAAGGTTTCAACCATAAGTATTGCATGATTTATTACAAGTCACTGAGTAAACTCAGATTGAAAAGTGAATCTGGAATGCGTCCAGACAAATTGTTGAAGCTCAAATCCCTGAAAAATAAGATTGCAGAGTGAGTAAGCAATGTAAAAGCTATTGATCACTTTAAAAGGTTAGTGACTTCAATCAGCTTGAAAAGATTTTCCAAGTTCATTACAGGGAAAACCCCATGTTATATGGTTAATGTTCTTGATTTTAGACTGAACATGTATTAGGATGGATAGTAGGAGTGTCAATTTACCATCAACCTCAGTGGAAGAATATTCATACACTATAGAAAGTCATACAATGACTATAAGACTTACAGCAGTGTTAAACTCTGATAGTCACCAACATTGGACGGTATGGAACCAGAAATGTTATTATTACGCAAAACTCTGCCAAAAAATGAATTAGGTTTTTAATGGTACAACTAGCCAAAACAACAGATAATTTGTTGGAAGAAAGAATACATCAAATTAGTACAGAATTATAAGCTGTGTTATATTCCTTACAAGGTGGCTAGAGACTTCATATTTCCAAGAAAGTCCAGTGTAGAGCTTCCATTAGATAGATCACTTATTCTCCTGCTCATCGTATTTGAACGATAATATTAGCTTTGGAAAGCATAGAGAAGAAAGTTGTAAAATAAATGACAGAAGAAACAGGCCAACACTCACAAATCATTCAAAGCGGATAAATTGGAGAATGATGGTGGTATTGGCCCCTGAAAGGAGTTTCCTTGAAACCTCCTGCAAACATATTAAATTATAGCTGATCACAAACTACACATATGAATTTTGACTAGTGAAATTACTAGTACGAAGATAGGCACGTAAATTCTAGCATGATAAATCATATAAAGATAAGAAATGAACTTGATTTCTGTCTCACATGGCAATAAGATTTGACCAACTCCCAATAAAGTCGGGAATCCGACTAGTAAGTTTATTGTCTGACGCCCACCTGAAATCCCCCAAACATTTATTTCAGTGGAACTTGATCAGGGAAGTCGAAACACTAAATTTATCTGTCATTACAAAAGAAAGGAGCAGAGAGAATATGTTCTTACACTCTCTCCAAATTCCTTAGATTAGAAAATGTTGGAGGTATTGGACCACTAACTCCAGCACTGTCGAAGTAACTGTCAAGAAAAGAACAGGAAATGAACGATAAATTGAGAAGAAACATTTTTCTTTTTCCTTGCACAAAAATAATTTTGTGGCTTCTCATAAAACGACTAATTAAGATTAGGAAATTTTTAAGATGTTTTACAAGCAATTATTACTATGGAGTCAATTGAAAATGCCCAAGAACTTCATGAATGAATTACAAATGAGCTCACCGACATGGATTAGAAGATAACTAGAATGGAAAAGGAAAATCAGGTCACATGTCACAGTTGTCAAAAAGATGTGGCATGTCAAGGAACAAAGAAAAACACAAAAGACCTAAAAGGAAAAGGTTCCCCACATTGTTCCATGCCTAAGTTAAGTTTAGTTACAATGTGTGTCTAAACAGATAAAGCTGAAAAGCAACATAGATCCTAAATGATAAAGTGGGAAAGATACTAGAAATTCACGCTCGTGATCATTTTCCTAATTTTGTGTCAGATTATAAATGCTACCAAACATGACAAGCAGCATCTACAGCATCTCCCATAGTTATATAGGAACGTCCCAGTAAGTGTGAAGTAGCATCAAAACTTACATTTGAGTTAGTTTTGTTAAATTCCCAAGCTCAGATGGTAGAGGACCAGAGAAACGGTTCGTGCCAAAATCCCTACACGAGCAAGTAGAAATCTCAGATAAATAACTACGTAAATTTATATGTACATGCACAAATGGGAGATAATGGTGGCTTAAACCTCATGAATAAAAATTACAAGTTCTTACACCAATCTTAAGTCTGTCAACTTCCCAAGTTCCTTCGGAACCTCCCCTGATAATGCATTAATTCCAATACTCCTGAAGACAATAAAAAATTTGCAATATTTTTAACTGACACTCAAACAGTGTTAATTGACATGAGTTCTAAATCCAAAATCACAAACAATGTAGCTTACAAGTACTGCATGCGAGTGAGGTTTCCAATAGATGCAGGCAGTGGACCTGTCAAATAATTTTGGCGGAAATCTCTGCAATAAAGCAAGGAAAATACCAGTAACATCAGCATAAGAAATAAAACTGTGAACAACCAATTGAAAAATTAGGAGCCAAGAAACTAATTAACTATCAAGTATACTTAGCAAATCAACTAATAGAAAACATTAACCATACAGATTAGTAAGGAAAGTCAAATTCCAGAGCTCATTTGGAATTGGACCATCAACATCCAATGCATAAACTCTCCTGTAAAAGTACAACGCAATATGTCAACAATTACCACCAGAAGTATCTAATAAAAAAAAAAAAGATACATGGCATTATTGTTAAACACGACCAAGGATTAAAAAACTGCTAGTCTCCCAAATTACAGTGTTATTTCACTTTGGCCACCTAGCTTCTTCTTCTTCTTCTTTTTTTTTTTTTTTTTTTAAATTAGTCACTAGATTTTCGTTTTGGTTTGAGTTTACAAAGCTCATCTATACAGGTCCTAAACTGAACTAAAAATGATATTTCAAAGAATAATTTGGAATGGGTAAAAGTTGGTAATCAAAGTGAAAAAATGCTATTAGGTGACAGTGTTTTCAACACCACAACCAAAGAAAAATAGAGTGGCCAATTGTCAACTCACAGCGCAGTAATGCGGCAAGTGGTGCCATTGTTGGAAGAGCAATCACATTTAATACCCGGATTGAGAGCCCCAATTTCTGTTTCATCAATTGCAACTCCGCTGCATAACTCGCCGCTGATGTTCCATCCATGATTTGTTCCAGAAATTCCCCATCGCTGAAAGATAGAATTCACAGCTCTTGCTGCAAAATAGGAAAGCATGTTATGATTACCACTGGGTTGTGCATCATTCTTGCCTTGTTATTAATCTCCCTGAGAAAGGTAATTTTATACACTTCAATGGTCAAATGTTCCACTGTCATCAACAATCCCATGATTCAGCGAAAACCCCATGCACTTTTATCATACTGGAACCAGATACAGATCCAATGCTTCTATGACAAAAAATGAGAAAAGATGTTGATAGTGTGTTTTCAAAATTGTACAGCACAGTTTCGTTACAAACTAACCAGCCACCTCCCTCTTCAATATTGGAGGGTTTGTTGTACACCTAAATTTGTTGTTTTTAGGCTATGGCAAACAAGCACTTAATGCTATATATGTTGCCATGCCATGTAGGTTAGTGCTAACCATCCGTGCTACGTAGCATTATTCAGGAAAAAGAAAACAAATTACACTCACGTCTCCATTGGTATGCATGTTAGCTTAAACTTTTGAATTAAGTAATTCAATTTGATAACACAAAAGTTCTAAGTTCAGCCTCATTGTCATCCATTTAATAAAATTGTGCACGCGACAAACTTTGAAAAATAAAAATGAAACTTGCCTACAAATGAAAGAACATATTAAAAGTAAGATTTGAACTTTTAGATTATAAGTAGTTCAAGAGTGTGTATATACGTATAGTTCCATTTTTAAAGTTGTCTTTCAAGATAAAAAATTAAAAATAAAAAAAATCATGAAGAAGAAGTATTTGTCATCAGTGTAGTTCTATTTTAAAATTGTTTTTTCTTATGTTCTCTCAGTTAATTTTTTAACATTTTCTTTTTAGTTAGAAATTTAAATTGTGTTAGATTTGAGTGTAAAAACTTTCAAACTTAAGAAAATCATTTTAACTAATGTTGAAAATCTACTTGTTAAAAAATTGGACTTCTATAATAAAACCTTTCAAATTTGATTGGATTTTCTTGACAACAGATATTCAAGATTTATCCACATTTTAAAATCAAACAATTCATAGAAATTTTGATTTAATGTTGAGCCAGCTTAAGGTATTAGGCGACTTAGGCGATCGCCTAAGGCCCGAATTTTTTAAAATTACTTTTTATTTTTTTAATATGTAGTATTTTTTTTTTTTGGTTAAAAAAACTAAAAATAAAACCCAATCAACCTACAACAACCTTGCCCAATAAAATTCCAAATCATTGGATGAAAATATTTTAGAAAAGTATTGTTTGAATCTCGAAAATATTTTAAACAATGATGAGTTTTTAGATATAGATGGTTTAAATTTATTTTTGGAGTTAAAAGTGTGAGAGAAAAATTTTTCAAAAGGAAAAGAATGGTCCAATGGAAATTCTTCATTACATAAAAAGAGTATTATTTTCCAAATGCATACATTGCTTATAAAATCTTGTTAACAATTCTAATTTGAGTTGCTTCAATAGAGAGGAGTTTTTCAACTATTTTAGAAGAAAGATTGAACGGATTCGTGAAAATAATTTTTATATAAATTTTTTTTTTTTTAATTTTCGACTAGACTTGCACCGATATTTCGCGTGTTTTAAGGAAAAAACAAGTGTTTTTTTTATTGTCTTTTGTTTATTCGTTAGATTGTAGTTAGTTGTTAGTTGCTTTTGAACAATATGTATTATGTTGCAAAAATTGTATTTTAATACAAGATTTTCAATATTGTTAAGAGTTTATCTTAAACTTTTATTAGTTTTGTATTTATCAATAAAACGATATTTTGATAGATAAAAAAATACAATTTTTTTTCTTTTTTTTTTAAAATCATTTGAAAAGCCCCTTAAAATTTTTTCACCTTACCCCCGAATGCCTTGAGCCGGCTCTAAATTGATGTATATAATTTATATCTATTTATTTATATCATCATTCATATATAGAAACTTCATTTACCTACATTACTAAATTTTACGAGAATAAACAATTAATTGACAAAGATTTTAAAATATATTATGAATGAGAAGATAGAATATTCTATTTAATATATAATTAAAAATATGAAATTGTTAATAGAGTTGTTTTACTTTATTATCAGAGCTCAAAAAGATTGAAACGAACAAAAAAAAAAAAAGAAAAGAGTTGGTAAAGAGTATTTTAGATACTAGCATGGTTTGAAGTATGGCCGAAACTGACCTATCTACGTAATTGGTATGGGCTTGGATCGAACCAGTAACATTTTCAATTAAACCCATCTTAAAAACATAATAACTACAGAACTTGAACCTAACAAATTGAATGGGCCCACCACTGAAAGCAATCTTGCCAATAGCTCATGTCAATCAGAGCTGCTATTGAGTTGAGTTAATATGGTGAGACTGTTTGCTTGTTTGATATTTCTATATTTGTATGGATACAAATGCATGAAATAGGTTCATTCACATGGTGTGCTTCATGGTGATGGGGTTCCTCATGACACCTCCATTTGCCCACATCATTGCTCAGGTGCTTGTATACTCACTTTTGAATGTATATGTATACATCTATATGATTTTCATGATTTTGGGTCTTTGGAGGACAGTAGAAGTGATTATATGCTGATTTTTTATTGGATCTTGAATTCTTGATTGATTTATGGATTCTTTATGACAATATAGTCATTGTGTATGTATCTGTCTATCTGATTTTCATGATTTTGATTTTTGGAGGAGTGGTTTTCATGATTATAAGTTGATTTATTACTGGGTCTTGATTTCTTTTATCTAGAGGAGCGTTGGGATCCTCATGACAGGTTGATACACACTAGCATGTGTTTGAATATAAGGATATATATGCATGCCTATCTGATTTTCATGATTTTAGTTTTTGGAGAAGTGATTATATGCTTATACGCTCTTGGGTCTTGAATTCTTGATTCATCCATGTGGGTGGCTTTAGTTTCTGGTATTTCTGTTGTATCAAAAGTCTTGAGATTTCGATTTTTTCTAAAAATTATTCTGATAATGATGTTCTTGCCAATGAAGGGGATGCCTATATTTAATTCTTTGGGAAGAGAATTGTCTTTGCCTTCTGATTATTTCATCAAATACTAGAAGCTTAGACAATGAATATTGTTTGAAATTAGAATTTGCAGGTTGGATTGATATTGGACAAATCACCTAAGAGAAGAAAATATGCAAATAAGAAATTGTGTTTGGCGGGAATAATATAATTTGTGACTTAATGAAATTGTCCTTCATAAATTGAGAAAGTGCACTGTACACATCAATTTAATGGCAAAATTTCATAGATTTGGACGGTATAGACATTTTTCGCAAAGAAACGTTGATTTAAGCACTCAAATGTCAAAATTCAAACGATATGAATGTTTTACACAATAAACTAAAAAGATATGGACGAAATGTGCTAACTACCTTGAACATTATGCCACGTAATCATGAGGTATACATAAAAGATATTTATCACAAAGCAATGCTAGCCCATATAGGCACAAATTCGGACGTAATTATCCCCTATGGACACGACATTAATTAATGGAAAATTCGAACAACCTTGATAACTAGTGAAACCAACTTAAGCATATAATAAACAAACAACTTGTAAAATGAAAAAAAAAAAAGTAAAAAAATAATAAGAATTTTCAAAGTTGATTAATCATGATGACAGAAGAAACTGTTAATTAACATTATTAAAAAATATGTGAGGTCTGTATCATTTTATTTTATTTTATTTTGATTAAGTTTCTAGCGTGGCCATACCCAAATATGGGAAGTGAACTTATAGGGCCAAAAATGAATTTTGAATTTTTTCAAGGAGTCAAATGAAATGAGTTTTAAAATTCAGACCCAGAATATAAATCTCTTTGAGTTTGAGTTTTGTGTTTTGAAAGTGTATTCTTTTTGGAATTTTCAAAAATTGTTTCTGAAAACAGAAAACTCGAAAACGCGTTTACTTGAATTTTTTCAGAAATTTGGATTTACTTGAAATTAAAAATAATTAAAAATAATTTAAACTTGGAATTAAAAACATTTAAACACAATTCAAAACAATTCAAAATAATTAAAAACATTTAAAAATATTTAAAAACAATTAAAAACATTTAATTATGAAATTAAAAATATATAAAAACCATTAAAAATAATTAAAAACATTTAAAGAGAATTAAAAACATTTAATTATAGAATTAAAAACAATTAAAAACAATTAGTGAGAATTAAAAACATTTAAAAAAAATCGCACCCATGACCTGCTGCTTGGAAAATCGCATTTCTGACCACTTTGGAAAGAAACCGCAAATTGTTAAAAAAATGCGGTAAATGGAAATCATGATTATTTTGACGAGTGTAAAACGAAAAAATAAATAAATAAATAAAAAGCGCAACCAAGATTTGAAATAGGGACCTCTGGCCAAAATGCGTGTTTTGGCCGTTTTGGAAAACACCCGAATTTTGTTAAGAAAATGCAAAAACGGCTAAAATATCATTTTGTGTTTCCTTTGCAATTTTTTAAGTGTTTTCAAAAATGTATTTTCAAAAATGGCAAAAAGAACACGTTTTGACCATTTTCAAAAACACAAAACGAAAAATAGATTGAAAACAACAAAGAGAACATGGCCTAAATATTTTCAGATCAGAACATGTGGGACCCACCAAGTGATTCCCACGTGCAGGCCCGGCCCTGGGCATAGGCTGCTAGGCAGCCGCCTAGGGCCCCCATCCATTGTTGGGCCCCAAAAATCTGGCCCATAAATTTTTTTTTTTTTTTTTGTTTTTTTTTTAAAGAATTTGCCACATTTTGAAAATCAACTCAAATGGCAAACAAGGCCCAAATTAGCACATTAATCATCATACACGTTATTCTCTTGGCTGTGATTTGTGAATTTACTACCCTGCAACAAATTAGCCTAAAATTATTTTTAATAACTGAAAAGAAGCCTATAAGATTTATATGTTTTTACATTAAATTTGAGCTTAATTACAATCATTTATATAATTATTTTTCATTGTATTTGGCTTTCAATAAGTCTTTTGCATTTTAATATTTTTTACGAAATAATTTTAGTTTCAGTTTAATCTTTTTTCTATTTTTGCTGAATTATTATTAAGGTTAGGGTTAAATCTTTTGATTTTAAGTTTTATTTTTTTCTAAGTCTGTGTTGATGAAGTTCATGGATCTGAAATTCATTTAACCCGTTTTCCTAATTTGTATTTGTGCCTATGAAGCAAATAAAATAAGATTGAATATGACTATTATTTATATTTGATTTTTTCTGCTATGTTGTTATGCTATCATAATGTGTTTGAACTTTTTAAAGTTAATTTAACTACAAGAATACTATAAGAAGGGAGTAATAGAATGCGTCAGGACTTAAATGCTTTCGGTATTTGTTGGATTGATTCTTCATACTGAAAATGTTTCTTCACTGTTGTTGGATAATTTACTGAGTAATTTCATCGAGTAATCAAGCTCAAACACAAAAAATTAAACGTAGTTCAACACTATAATTTAATATTGCTTTTGTATATATATATTTTAAATTATTTATTAAGGCCCACATTTAAAGTTTCGCCTAAGGCCCTCAAAATCTCAGGGCCGGCCCTGCCCACGTGTATCTGATCCGAATTCATATTGTAATCCCGAATATCGAAATCTTTGACCAATGTAAATCTCATGAAAAATCTTGGTTAAAAATCGTTCATTTTGATAATTCTGAGGATTAAATTGTCGATACAATAAAAGCATGAAGATTGTATGAAGAAATTAAGAAAAACAAGAAACAAAAATATTGTAAAATAAACAAAGTTCTCAAACGTTTAAAATAAAAGATCAGAAAAACATAGAAGAACTTTGCACTAAACTGTACATGTAAAATTACACACACGCGCACACACATAGTCATAGATACAGTGAGAGAGAGAGAAGAGAGCGAGGGGGTGAACCTTCAGAAGGATCAACTGTTGTGGCATTCCTTTTAGTTTGAGCTCCAGCAATCTCCACCAGGAAGAAGATAATTAAAACAAAGTAGAAGGAGCCCAGTAAAGGTGGCGCGTTAGAACCCAGCAGGTAGCGCAGCTTCTTCATCGGCCACCAGTTTCGTCTTCCTTGATGAATTCAGAGAGAGAGAGAGAGAGTTGTCTAAAAGTTGATGCCCATGTACTGTATGATAAATTAATATAGAAGTATAATGCTGCTTGTGGTGCATCACATATGCTACATATATATTTCAATATCCATGGCGTGCTCACGCGCCACTGTTTCGGCGGTTAACACAAGGCTGCTGCATGCTTGCGACTTCAAGTCCATGCATTCATATGTTGCAAGCATTCATCATGTTGCAAGCCCTTATCTAAAAAATCTGCATAAACTTCGCCTAGGCTCTTTCTATGCCTGAGGCTCGACCTCCACGCCTCACACTTCGTCATCGCCTTGTCTTTATCTCGCTCTCACCTAGATCCAAAAAACTTGAATCTCGACCTCCACACCTAATCACGCTTTACGTTGTTTAGAACATTAGTTGCAAGTTGCAACTTGCAACACAGACGATCCAGTACTTTCACCACACTTGAGGCACGTGTTTGGCAAAAAAAATTATTTTTACTTTATTTTAACATGTTGACTTAGGATTTGTTTGGTTTTGGTTAAAAAAAAATTGAAGTCCATGTTAACTATTAATTTTAATCATATATTTAATGGTACCTACAATTTTTTCAATTTTTTAACCACGTATTTTATCAATTTTTTATTAAAACATGCTAGAAAATTGACTCTTAGCAAAATCAAACGGACATTTAGAATATGTTCGGTAGAGTTTTTTTCCCAAAAAAATCATTTTTTTGCCTACAATTTTTGACTTTTCAACCATTTTTACACTATAAAAAAAAAGTCAAAAAGTAACAAAAAAAACCCATTTTTTTCCCAAAAAAACTCTACCGAACAAGCCCTTAAAGTTAAACATATGTTTGGCCAAGTTTAAGAGTTCTTTTGAAATAATTTACTTTTTTTTAGTCTTGGTGAAATTTGCACGACTTGATTTGGTATTACTGTAAATTTAAAAGAATTAATTTTAGTTCTGTTGAATAAACAACTAGCTAGGGAAATAATTAATTAAGTGTTTGGTTGATTTTTGTTTTATTTAATTTGCTGATTTTGTATAAAATGATTTATTATTGTGCGTATGTACAATTACTAAAATTTAGTAAATGGATATTGATTATAATATTGACCTTCTATACTATTATTATTGTAAAATTTGTTTTTAGTTTTATACTCCTTTCATCTAAAAAAGATATATTTGTTTTTTTGTTTTATTAATCTCAAATTATAGGCCACTTTTTTTAAAGTATAATTGATTTATTAGTTTCCCAGTATGCACTCTATTTAATGTGGCCATTAATATTTCATGGGCATTTAGTTTTAATAAAGTAATGATATTAATATAGAATATGTTAAGAAAAATGTTAGTAAACTTTTTTTTATAACTACAATAACTATATTTTCTGAATATATGTGAAAATAGAAACAAACCTATCTTTTTAGGACGAAGGAAGTAACAAACTAACAATATTTAATATTATTAACTATTTATCTAGCACAATATATTCACCACATTTATTATAAAAGGGGAAAATTTTAATATCTATTAAATTTTAAAACTTTTAAAATTAGAAAATATATTTGATATGCCAGCAACTAAGAAAGCAAGAAAATAGAATAGAATAATGTTTTTTTTTACGTGAACAAGATAGATAAAACTTTATTATTGTAGGATATTAACAAATTTATGCCCCATTTGTTATTGATTTTAGATCACGAACAATCAAAAATTATTTTAAGTGTTTAATAAATTTTAAAAAATAATTATAAAATAATATGTAATTTCTGACAGCAAATTTTAAGAAGCAAAATAAATATTTTACTGAGCTTATAGTTGTCATGCCTGAAGGGTCTCACCAAGTGCGACTGCTCACCTAAAGAACGACACTAAAAAACAAGAAGACTTAGTACTACAGTAGAAGGTCAACTACCTCCACAAATAAATAGAAATACTGAAATAGAAACATGACACGTGGATCCCATTGTTTACTGTATACAAATATCTTAATTAATAATTTACCATTACTAATTACTTAATTAATCTGCCGTTAAGTCAAACTTTAGGGATTAGAGAAACTCTACCGAATAAGTCAACCACAACCAACCATTGAGATAATAGTAAAACTTAATGCTTTTCCTTTAAATTAATTTTTTTTAAATGTTTTTTGACACAAAGGCTTTGATTAAGTTGTGAATAAAAATTATTTAATTATATTGTTTAAAAAAAATAATTCTATCTAAATATCTTGATGTATTCATAATATTTTGCTTTTTTATTAAATCAAAAATTTATTGAAATGTTTATTTGATTTCATGAGTAAATAAAATCAGATTGATTAATAAAAGACAATTATAAATACATCTTTTGAAAAATTAAAAGACTCTTTAACTAAATAAAAGAAAATTGTTTAATACCTAAACCATCCTTACAAAGTAAGAAAAATAGAAGATCCTAAATATCATATTTTTTACCCGAATTGACATTTTATCATTTTATAAGTTGTAGGAAAGGACTAGCACCAATGTTTTAAAAAGCGTAAAATGTGGCTATGCGTGAAGGTCGAATTTCAAGCTTTTCGGGCCTAGATGAGAACGAGATAAGGGCAAGACGATTGCGATACGTGATGCGTAGCTAGGCGTGGAGATCGAGCTTTAAATCTAGGCGGGGTTTAGGCGGGCTTTTTAGAACAGTGGCTAGTGCTGCGTTCTGGTTATTTTATTTTCTTTTTGTTTAGTTATGTTAAAGAATAAAATTAAAATAAAATAAAATCGAGAACTGTCCTTTAAAAAAAAAGAGCAAGCATCCCCATAATAACTAGTTTAAATAATAAAGAAAAACCATAATTTTGGTGTGTATCTTACACTCCGGTTCTAATGTCCACGGTGGACATTGTTATAATATCCACCAATGTCCACCGAGACATTTGTCCAACAAGGTTTGGATGGGTGTAATGGCCCACTTTACACTCATTCAATACTTGTTAGACAAGTGTCATGATGAACATTATAACAAAACCGTTTTGACGTTATTGATGATTTGCTTATGATGGTTTCGATCTAATGCCCTCGGGAGCATTATAATAATGCTCATATGGAATATTAGATAATCCCTCTTTGTCAATAATTTGAATGATTTCTAAGATAAATAATAACAATAATATTAAAATAAAACAAAAAATGTTAATGACAGCTGTCCAATCCCAAATAAATGCGTACAAAAATAAAACAAAAAATGTTAATGACGACTGTCCAATCCCAAATAAATGCGTACGTATTGTACTATATATTTGATATATTATTTCTATTGACCAATTCATTGCATTAGTGCAATCCAAATGACGCCTTGGCCCCAAAAATAACGATGTCATAACCCATTATCTCTTCCATTTGTTTATTTGATTTTTTCTCAACTGGTGAGTGCGTAGGTGGGTGATGTTTGTAGAAGGGTTAATCACGCTAATAGTTGTTATTCTTTCAATTACGTTGGTGGTGTTGCCACCGGCCCAAACCATGCATCTCCTCCTGTGGTGGAGGTGGGAAATATGATTCTTTTTATTTTTTATTTTTCTAAAAAAAATTATTTTGGATAATAGATATAATAAAATATTTTGTTCTGGTTAAATTGGTCAAATTTAGATCACTTGTATGATTTTTTTGTCAATTAACAGACCACTGGACAAAATCTGTAGAGACTTCAAATATCCTTTCAGTAAACATAATAGAAATTTTGGGACTTGATGATACATTTTTGTTATTATTTTAAGTAAAAATATGTAAAAAAAAAAATTAAAAAAAAATTTAGAATTTATTTGTACTTTTGAAAAGGTTATGGTTTCAATTGCAAATTTTTTTCATTGTTTTTCTATCGTTTTAATTTATTTAAGTCATGGACAAATTTGTTAAAAAAGTCATTTAGGAATCACATGTACGAATAAATGAAAGAATGTTGATGATATATGCTAAAAAAATTGAATGAGAATAATATTGTTACATATCTGAAAGATTATAGATAATTAGTATAATTAACCCTTTGTAGAAAGTGTAATAAAGCATCAATTATTAAATGAAGAAAAAAAAAAAAAATTTTGGAGTCAATAAAGACTAAGTAGGTTGACTAAGGAACAAATTGGATCATGAGTTCCATAGTAGAATTTGAACCTAACCATTAAGTATGAAGTGATGGGAACGATGGAACCTATGAATAAGTATGAAGTGATGGAAATAATGGAACCTGTGAATGCAAAAGATTTTATTGAAAAAATGAATCTTAGCACATGTTTGGAGTTGCTTAAATTATAATTTCAATTGGTCAAATTAGTCAAACATACTTTTTATCTACACATTTCATAAAACCTATAACTTATAATCTATTTTTTATCCACACATTCATAAACAACTTATTATTTCAACACTACCAATCGTGCACTTAATGTGGTCTTTTATGCGTATACAAATCCACGCAACTCAATTCAACAAGAAGTATAACAAATTGAACTAATATATTCAATTCATCTCGCTTATTAAAGGCACAAAAATACAGGAAAAATTGAAAGTTGTCATAAAATGTGGTACCTCAATTCATCATACTGTGCTCTCCAAAGAGCAACTCTTCCCAAAATCTCACTCAAAAAGTGCTTAAATTAGTGTATGTTTCGTAATGCATAAATTATTTTTTAAATATTTATAAATTGTGAGTGTTATAGGAAGTGTGGATAATAAGTGAATAATAAGTTGTAAGTCCTACAAAATGTGTAGATAAAAAATATATATGATTAATTTAACCAACTAAAATTATCATTTAAGCTTGAGCAAATGTCAAACTTTAACTTGATTTTTAAATCTTTTTTTTTTCTCATTTCAGATTGCAAGTAGAAACTTCATTAGTGAATGTTTGGCATGGCTGAAATTATTTTTTAAAGTGTTTATAAGTTGTAGGTCTACGAAATGTGGGTAATATGTTATGGATTCTAAAAATGTGTTGATAAAAGTATTTTTAACCAATGTGATCAGCTTAAATTATAATTTAAGACTGGATAAACAAGATATTAATAAAAGAAAGACGAACCATAAATTTTTTCTAATCTTTAAAGATTTTTATATAATTTTATGAGTTTTTATTATTTATAGTTATAGTTATAATTATAATAACATAAAAAGGATAGTTACAAAGGTACGCTAGAATTAAGATGTAAATAAGAAATTTTCTAAAATTGCTTCCTAGTGCTAGAGTTTTTCATTTTAAACTAGGTTTATTACACTAATGGTCTATATTTTTTCAGGTTTGTAACGATTTTATCCCTATTCTCTTTTTCTTATTCTTCTATTTATTCTCACATATAGTCCTCAAATCACTATTTTTCACTATTCTGACAATTTTACCCATTGACTTAAATAAATTAAAATAATGGGAAAAAAAATACAATGAAAACATTGCAATTGGGTCCTTAACCTTTTTAAAAGTACAAATAAATCTTAAACGATTTTATTTTATTCAAATAAGTGTTCTTCCCCAACTCAAAAGAAATCATCTTTTCCCACCCTGATTGTACCCGTACACTTGACCCTAAATTTGATGCCCCATCATTCCATACATCCCCTCATAACAATCCCCAAAATTCTCCATATTTACCACACTAATGTTTTGCAGAAAATAAGGTCCCAAAGGACCAAAATTCTGGAATTTTATACAATCCCACTAACCCTTCCTTCACATCTGTTCTTGTATCCTACATTATGAACAACCGCTTCAATGTTTCCACAACCCCTAAACCAACCATAATTGTGACTCCTTTCGAGGAATCCCATGTTTCTGCAACTGTTTTGTGTATTAAGAAACTGGGAATACAACTCAAAATCCACAGTGGCGGCCATGATTATGAGGGCATTTCGTATGTATCCAGTGTCAAGTTTATCATTCTCGACATGTTCAATTTCTGGTCGATTGATGTCGACATGAAGAACGAGACTAGCTGGGTGAGTTCCGGCGCCATGCTTAGCGAACTCTATTACAGAATTTGGGAAAAAGTAAAGTCCATGGTTTTCCTGGTGGCGTTTACCCGACTGTCGGCGTAGGTGGCCACCTGAGTGGCGCCGGTTATGGCAACATGTTGCGTAAACACGGCCTGACCGTTGATCATTTGATAGATGCAAAACTTGTTGATGCCAAAGGCAGAGTTTTGGACATGAAAGCAATGGGAGATGATCTTTTCTGGGCAATTAGAGGTGGTGATGGTGCTAGTTTTGGTGTCATTTTGGCCTACAAAATTAAGCTAGTCCTTGTACCCTCAGTTGTTACAGTCTTTCGAAATGAGAAGACAATGGAATGGCAATGTGGTAAATATGGGAAATTTTGGATGTGGTTATGAGAAGATGTATGGAATGATGGGGCATCAGATTCAGGGTCAAGTGTACGAGTACAATCAGATGGGTGGGGTGGAAAAATATTATTCCTTTTGAGTTAGGGAAGAACACTTATTTAAATAAAATAAAATTGTTTATGATTTATTTGTACTTTTAAAAAGGTTAAGGGTCCAATTGCAATACTTTTATTGTATTTTTTTTCCTATCATTTTAATTTATTTAAGTCAAGAGGTAAAATTATCATATAATTGTCAAAATAGTGAAAAATAGTGATTTGAAGACTATATGTGAAAATAAATGAAAAAATGTGGATGATATCTGCTAAAAAAAGAATGAGGATGAAATCGTTACAAACCTAGAAGAATGGGGATCATTAGTGTAATTAACCCTTTTAAATACTTTGATAGGATTTTGAAGCAGGTAGCTCGACTACATTCAGTAATTTGTTTTTAATTAATATTTTTTAAGACCATATTCAAATATGTAGAAATAATAGTAAGACCATAGTACTAATTAGAACATAATAAAGTATACGTGCCACACAAAAATAGTGCAAATTTTTTATTTTAAGGTGTTGGGGTCGACACCCTGGCTGAGGGGATTGACAACAAGGTGGGGTGTCAACACCTAGCCCCAGCGGTGTCTACACAATGGGGAGTTGTTGTTTTTTTTTTTTTTATTTATGTATATAGTTTGAAATAATATAATGTGAATAGACAATTTTGTTCTTGTTAAATTGATCAAATTTAGATCATAAGCTTGACTTTTTGTCAACTTATGGATATTTAGATGAAATTCGTCTGGACTCCTGAGATTTTTCTGGCACATATATACTGAGGGACGTTGGTGCTAAAATTAGAAGGTTTGGAACGTGATTACACACTTTTTATTATTTTAAGTGAAGAAGTGTAAAAAATAAAAGATTAATGATTTATTTATACTTTTGAAAAGATTAAAGACCCAACTACAATTTTTTAATTCTATTTTTCTTTTTTTACTATTTTAATTAATTTATTTAAGGCCTATTTTTAATGCTTAGTTTTGAAAATACATATATTTATCTAATTAACCCTTCATCTAAGGGATTTTTTCAAAAATGAACTTTTTTGAAATAATTACAAAAAGCCATTTCTATCAAAAAATTTCTAAAAATATTGTCTTTTAAATATATTTATTATAATTTCATATATTAATATATTAATTACAAGCTATAATTACCAGTTGTAACTGAAAACCTGCAAAAGGGGATTTTCCGTTATTTCCATTAAATTGGATATCTAATTGATTCTTTGCCAAAATAAAAAAACAAACAATTTCAGAAAATCAGGCAAACATCATTCTGTGAATAACATTAGTTGGAGAAGAAGATCAATCCGCGAAGAACATCAGTCCGTGAAAAACTTCCGTTCGTGGAGAAGATCATTAAGTGAAGAAGATCAATCCGTGAATATTGATCAACAAGCATAATGATAATTGATAAAAATCCAGATTGAACTAATGTTAATATGTTGTGTTGTTTTTTTCTTCATAAATTTGAATATATTGTTACAATATAAGTAAATGGGGTCTATCTTTTACAGTTACATAATTAAAATCTGATACAATTCTTTGAACATAATCAATGTGTTATGTTATGTACCTTGGTATAAAATAAAATGGTATAACATCAGTATGATATAGAGATGTATGTAACACATAATGCCAAATTTAACAAATAAAATTCACGAATTTCATCATTTGTAACATATGTAACATCAGTGATACAGAATATCAATTTATATAACATGTGATATGTAAAATAACATAATATAATCTGTAACATATTCAGTGATATAAAATATCATTTGTAACATCTGTATCAGATAGTGATACACAATATAATTTGTAACATTTGTATCAGACCGTGCTAAACAAAAACTATTACAACTGCAAAACCAACTCTAAATTTCAACAAGTTCGTATTAATATACACATTGGACTATAAAAATCTATTGATATTGTGTAACATCAGTATGATATAGATATGTAACACAATGCCAAATCTAACAAATAAAACTCATGATTTCATCATTTGTAACATATGTAACATCAGCGATACAAAATACAAATCTATGTAATATGTACGGTGTAAAATAACATAATATAAACTGTATCATATTCAGTAACATATTCAGTGATACAAAATATCATTTGTATCAGACATTGATACACAATAAGAGTTGTAACATTTGTATGAGACAGTGATACTAAAAAAAATTGTTACAAATACAAAATCAACTCTAAACTGTTACAACTGTTACAAATACAAAACTAACTTTAAACTTCAACAAGTTCGTTGTCTCTTTCGTTTTGGGTGCTTTTGTGGGTGTAGAAAATGTTATTCGTCCGTGACTGGAAGTGTTCGACTCCGGTATGGTTTCTTCTCCCGACGACGCCGTCTTCAACCTTGTATTTTCGCAATTTGGAGTCTCCATTCTTCAACCAAGATAAAAAAAATTGTGAAAAATGCACTACGATTTTGGGATTTTGAGAGAAGATATGCTAAAATTTTGAAAGATTTTGTTCCAGCTTGTAAATGGGGAAGTTTCCTCGATTTGAGAGTTTTCAATTTAATGGGCGCTATAATCTATGAAGGTTAAAAGTGGTAATGGGTAATTAAAGGTTTAAAAATGACTTTAATACATTATTAATTCAATATTAAATTAATTAATCTAATTTTAAGAATGTAGGCTGTGTTTGATCGGTACATTTTCCATGGAAAATGTTGTCACATCCATGGAAAATCTTTTCCATCTTTGGTTGTTTAATTGCACCTGGAAAATAAAAATGATTTTCAAGATACAATCACTTAAAGCACACTTTTGGCCACTTTCTTGGAAAATATTTTCTCACTTATTTGGTGAAAATTTTTTTCCACTTTACATGAAAAATGTTTTCATTTTCCATGTAAACAAATCAAACACAGCCGTAGTATCTTTGAAATAAATAAGTTAAATTGTTAAATTTAAGATTATTTTAATATTCATAAGTAGTTGGTGTAATATCCACTTCATCTTATGTTTAGCCCATGATGTCACTATAACATCCATTGTGCTTTATTAATTGATTATTTCATTATCATAGTTATTTTTTGTTTTCTATTTTATAATTTATTTATTTATTTGTGTTTGAATCTTTCGGGTTTTCGTGTCAATGAATAATTTGAAAAGTTAATCTACAAAGTGACTTTATAATGACACCATACTAGTTGTTCAGTAGATCACCGATCAAACAATAAATAGATAAATATAGAGATATGGGTGAGGGTCCATCATATTTCCAAAAAAATTAAAATAAGGGGGATGGGGGAAGAGGTTCAAATTTTGGGACATGATTTGAAAAATGTTTAGAACTTAATATGAAAGCGAGTGAAAGAGATTAATAGAATGAAGGGAAATTTGTAATTTTCGTTTTCAATTTTTTTAATCTGTTATTAATTTATCTCTAATTAATTTTTATAGCATCAGATATTTCCAATACTTTAATTAATTACAAATCACATTTATATTGACAAATAATAACGAATTTGTCATATTATTTAAATAAACTAAAATAAAAGAAAGCTAAAAACAACAAAAAAAATTTCTATAACTTTTCAAAAAGTACAAAGTATCTTCTTTCTTACACATCCTACCATCACTTCCACCTCATCCCACAACAACCAACGAGATGGGATAATAAAAAAGAACATCATTTCAAGATTCATAGTTTCAAAAATTTAAAAACACACATTGAGAAAAATAAAGTTTTTTCGTAAGAATCTTTCAAGAAATTAACCTGAAGAGTAAGCTTTCTTGACCTCAGATTTAGAAGCATCATGGCGAATCCTAAGAGTCTTTCATGGATCAATCACGGCAGAAAATGAATAAACACATGAAACCATAAACCTATTTTTCACATTCTTTTTTGAATCCTTGAAATGAATCCAATAACCTGATGTAGAACCACACCCCACATCAGCAACCATTAAAAAAAATTCTTCAAAATTTTGAAAACTCATAATACAAAAACAGGAATCGGTGTTCATCTTTATAGGTTTTGATCTCCTACCCACTTATAATGTCTACGCTGAAGTGGCATCACATGATTGATAGTTCATAGTCCCACATTTATTATTTTTACTAATAATGTGATGCCACATCAGCGTGGGCATTATAAGTGGGTAGGAGATCAACACCATCATCTTTATATAGATCTTGGATTAAAGTGAAAATACAATGAAAATGAAAGAAACCCACATCACCATTCTAGTTGCAGTGAAAAATGTACTCGATCTTGAACTTAATAAATTTTATGATATTAATGAATATTTAATGAGAGATTTAGGAAGACGAAATGTTCTTCATCTCAAATTTGTCATTAATGACAGATTGAAGAGTTGTGGTGTGTTGATGGTGACGTTATTTGTCATTAGGGACGTGATTTGCAATTAGTTGAAAAGTTGAGGATGTCTAGTACTATAAAAATTAGTTGGTGATAAATTAATAACAGATTAAAAAGATTGGAGATGAAAATTATAAATTTCTCTATAATGAATATTGATGTATTTATAGAGATGATTCAAGTAATTTGTGGGCATTTTTAAAATAATCGAGCAAATGATCACAAATGGAAATTATGTTGTTCAATCACCCATGGTGATTTTAATGAAAATCAATATCAGTCAACAATTAAGATGAATTACCAATAGCGACACCGTTATGATCAATTACGCATATCCATCAATAATTTTCCATGGTAATGTCATCAGTGATATTGGCAATCACTGATAATATTTCGATCTCTGGTCATCAACAAAAACCCCTCGATATCATCAATAAATTTTTATTTTTTCTATATTTATTTGGTTTTGAATAAGTCACTGACGAATTAGTTAGAATGTGTTTTTATTTTTCATTTATAATTTCATGTAAGATATTTTTTTAATGTTATTTATTGTTGACGGAATTTTCCGTTATACTTTATTTATATATTTGCGTTACTTTATTTATTGTCGAATATTGTCAATATTAAAATTATAAAACTATCAATATTAAATTTAATAAATTATTTATATTTTTAAAATTACTAACTGAATTTGGAATCTAAAATTTATTTAATTACAGACCACATTTTCCAAAAGTAATATATGATTTTTTGTATTTTTTTTACTTTATTTAACAACAAAAACTTTATCAATAAATTAAATTTATTAAGATATTTTTTTTAAAACTATTGTTACCACCCAATTTTGATAAGACTCCTATGTCATCAAAAGCCCAGCAAAGGTCCCATATTCCATGCGAAGGCCTGCTGGGCCTCGTAAATTCTCAGAAAGCCTCGGAGATCCATCGAATATCCTAGCACTCTTGAATCTCTCACAGCAAAGCCCATGAAGGGTCTCGACATTCTTGGCCAATCAGGAGCACTTCGCTGATATTTGCATTCTCGTAATCTGATATTTTAGGATAATCAAAGAAGTAATTAAAGAAATATTGTGTTTGATTTCCATAAGGATTCTCACAAGGAAAACGAATACCAATATCCAAATAATTAGGCAATACAATATTGGAAATCCAATCAGATAAAGTCCGATATCTGGGAGATGATGTCCATGTCCAATTATCCTATATCCTATAAGGAAGGATAATCTAATCAGAGTTCTAATTGATTGACTCTGCAGCTATAAATACGAGGGCTCCGATTATTCCAAGGTACGTATTTTATGACGCTCTTTTTACGCATTATTATCACTCTTAAACTCTGCTCAAATATCTACCTGCTTGTTCCTCCCACACTCAATTGTTTTCATTTTCCGTATATTATTCCATATACCGGCAGTTAACTTGATCGTCGGAGTACCAACGATCGCTGGACCATTTTTCTCTGGTGATCTTGATGTCTAACGGATGTCTTAGTGTGCAGGTAACATACACGTTGGCATATGAGTGACTAGAGATCTGTTGATGCGTGGACAGTGCAGATTTCGACGTCAACAACTATCAATGACCAAAAACTTCATTAGTAATTTTAAATTATTATTTTTCGTACACGTTGTAGTCGCTAGTTAGAAAATTAAAATTCATGTGTGAATATGAAGTGGTGTGTGGTGGTGCGTGAGATCATGCTCGGCTCGGCTAGCTTAATGGGGGAAGTCGAGCTGTCCACGAACTCGGCTCGATTTTAAAATTTTTTCTTAAAAAATGTAGAATTTTTTTTAACAAATAGAGCCATTACTCGAGCCGGTTCATAACCTTTTTGTTGGCCTTGGTCCGAACTCGTCCCTAAATGAGTCCTCATGTGTCGAGTCGACGAGTCCACATGTAGCTCAATAAATTTGTCACCCCTAATCCAAATATCAAAGTCTCCATGGTGGTATTTGCAGAGGCAGGTGAAGGAAAGGTGAAAATGGCAGGGGAGGGATGTTCACTGGAAAATAAGAGAGGCAGAAACAGTGGCAAATATAAGAGGATTGCCCAGCCCAGAACCTAAATGTAAAGGTGGAATATTTTTTACATAGTAGCCCAAGACAAATTGTTTTAATTCAATTAAGATTCCATTTAATTAAAGTTTGAACCCAAATTGATATAATTTATTGAAGAAAAAATAGTTTGTACTTTGTACCTACTTCTACTTTGACCTTTTGATAAGTCAAGTATGTTAATAAATTTTCAAAAATCAAGCATTTGGCTCAAAACTGGTTATTATTTGTTCTGTAACATGTACTTGCGATTTCTAGCAATATGTACGGCTCTTGAATTGTTTAAACCGCCTCTAGTTTGTTGGGTTGGTTCTGGGTTCGGGTTTGAGTATTTGTAATTTTAGAAATGGATTTAAGCTTTGCGTGTATGTGCGTATATTAGGTTTGAAAGATCTGACAATTAGTCTTTCTCCTATTTGCCCTATCTAATTGTCTTGGAATTTGAATTTGACCTAGAGAAGCTCATACCAGGAAGGGTCAAGGAGGCAGCGCCGCAAGCTCTCTAGAGAAGCTTATACCAGCTACCAAGTGCTATCAGGCGCCATAACTAATCCAAACGCGGAGAAATTCTCTTTCTCTAAGGAAGATGAGTCCCACGTACTGCAACCACATTCGGATGCATTCGTCATTACTATACCAGTTTTTGGAATCGATATCTATCGAACACTGGTAGACGACGAAAGCTCCATGAATGTTCTATACCTAAAAACGTTCGAACAAATGGAGTTTGACACTCGACATGTTAGGCCTTTCTCGAAGCCTCTACAGGGATTCACAGGGGACTATGTAAATTCGAAAGGACAGATCACCCTCGTAGTCGAGCTCGAACTACCTCTATGCCACAGGAGAATCATTGCAGATTTCATAATTGTAGACCTCCCGTCTAATTACAATGCCATTCTGGGACGACCAATACTACATGAACTTAAAGCAGCCGCATCCATTTACCACTATGCTATCGAATTCTCCACTGCCCACGAAGTAGGGATAGTACAGAGAAGTCAGCTGGTGGCCAAAAGCTGCAACATCACCTTCTCCCGAGTAGGAGTAGACATGCTTCAGACAGAGCTTGAACTTCTAGCGAGTAGGTCGGACATGGATGAACTGGAGGAGGGCCCGGTAGAAGACCTGGGTCGTCTCGACCCTAGGTCGGACCTACGCGAGCGGAAGGCCGAGCCACTAGAAGAGCTAAGACTAATTGAGGTCGACCTCAACCATCCTGAGAAAGTCTTTCGCATCAGAAAAGAGCTCAATGAATCAATGAAATCTCAACTCACGACCTTCCTAAAAGGCAACACTAATGTCTTCGCATGGGAACACACAGACATGGAAGGAATAGAACCCAAAATCTCATGCCACAGGTTGAACACCAGCCTGGACGTCAAACCAAGGCAGCAGCACCGACTTCTTCTTAATCCAGAGAGGTATGAAGCCCTAGCCAAAGAAGTCGACAAGCT
The DNA here is from genome assembly GCA_030279155.1 of Forsythia viridissima. Lineage (NCBI taxonomy): Eukaryota > Viridiplantae > Streptophyta > Magnoliopsida > Lamiales > Oleaceae > Forsythia > Forsythia viridissima. The sequence continues at coordinate 4,537,092 of CM059033.1, forward strand.
ACTCAAGTGCGTCTTCATCAGAGAATCACTTTACCTCCGATGGGTGGCCAATCCCATCCTAGTAAAAAAGAGCAACGAAATTTGTAAGATATGCATTGACTTCACCGACCTGAACAAAACATGTCCTAAGGACAACTTTCCACTCTCTCGGATAGACCAAATGGTGGATGCCACAGTTGGGCGCGAACTTCTGAGCTTTATGGACGCATACTCCGGATACAACCAAATCGCAATGCACGAAAGTGATCAAGAGAATACCTCTTTCATTACTGACTGAGGTTTGTACTGCTATCGAGTTATGCCTTTCGGACTGAAGAATGCCAGAGCAACTTATCAACAGCTAGTCAACTCAATATTTTCCAAACTCATTGGAAAGACCATGGAGGTATACGTTGACGATATGCTTGTCAAAAGCACCAAAGCAACAGATCACATCCAGCACCTTGCTGAGATGTTCTCCATATTGAGGAGGTATAAGATGAAGCTCAATCCTACCAAATACTCTTTCGGTGTGGGGTCAGGAAAGTTCTTGGGCTACATGGTTCACCAGAGGGGTATTGAAGCCAATCCGAAGAAAATTAGAGCTATCCAAGAAATGAGACCTCCTACCAAAATCAAAGAGGTACAAAGCCCGACGGACGAATAGCGGCACTTAGTCGTTTTGTTTCAAAATCAACCGACAAGTGCAAACCCTTTTTCGATGCTCTGCTCGCCAGCTTAAGGTTTGCAAAAGTCATAGGTGCACTCAAACTACTCGTGTACAGTGACTCCCAGCTAGTGGTTAACCAAATCAACAAGTTCTACCAAACCAAGGACGAGAGGATGGCGTCTTACTCACAGATAGTGCAACAAGAACTAAAGTCATTCAACATTGTCGAGGTCAGACAAATCCCAGAAACTCAAAACAGCCTTACCAACGCTCTAGCACGACTCACTACCAGCGAGGGCATAGAAGAACTATAGAACATCCCGATTGAGAGAATCAACAGTGGAGCAATCAGTCAGCCCGAGCACATCTTCACCACGACTGAGCTGAACTCTAGTTGGACGGACGAGATCATCTAATTCCTAAGGGATGAAAAAGTGTCCCCAGATAGCACAGAAGCAAGAAAATTAAGGATCAGAGCATCCAGATATACAATCATCGATAGCGTCCTATTTAAGAAAGGTTTCTCGCTCCCTCTGCTGAGGTGTTTGAAGGAAAACGAAGCCAAGTATGCCTTCAGTGAAGTTTGTGAAGGAGTATGTGGCAACCACACTGGAGAGCATTTACTGGCGCACAAAATCTTGAGGCAGGGGTACTTCTAGCCATTACTAAAGAAAGACTCCATCGAATTCGCCAGAAAGTACGACAAATGCTAGAGGTTTGGCCCCGGCATTAGAGGTCATCCGGAAGGGCTGACCTCAATCCTCAGCCAATGGCCATTCTCAAAGTGGGAGATTGACCTAATCGGACCCATGCCAACAGGAAAAGGTAGAACTAAATACACCATAGTCGCAGTAGACTACTTCACTAAATGGGCAAAAGCAGAACTGCTAGCCAAGATAACAGAACAGTAAACCACTGATTTCATATGGAAATCGATCGTCTATAGGTTTAGAGTCCCCTACTCAATTATTACGGACAATGGCAAGCAATTCGACAATTATAAACTCAGATCATTCTGCGAAGAACTGAATATTATGAAGCACTTCTCCACTCCAAATCACCCCCAGGCCAACGGGCAAGTCGAGACCATTAACAAAACCATCAAGCACACCTTGAAGACGCAATTGGATGAACTAAAAGGAGCATGGGCGAAAGAGCTCCCAAGCGTACTATGGTCTTACCGCACAACATGTCGGTCCAGCACAGGAGAAACACATTTCTCGCTAGCCTTTGGAACTGAAGCCGTTATCCCGGTAGAGCTCGAACTCCCATCATTTAGAGTTCGGACTTTTGATGAAAGTTGCAACGGAGATGCCATGAGAGCCAAGCTCGACCTACTGGAGAAAAAGAGGTTGGGGGCAGAATTAAAAAATGCAATTTACAAACAAAGAAGTGCAAGGTATTACAACAGCAAAGTCAATGAGCGAAAATTCAAAGCTGGGGATTTAGCCTTGAGAAAGGTTTTCCTGGCAACAAAAAAGAGCCAAGCAGGTACACTTAATGAAATGAAGGACGTTTTGTGTGAAAAGGACTCACGTTGAAAACCACAAGTCTAGACATAGTCCAATCTAACAAGAGGTAATTGAGGTCACAATCCTTTTGACACATAGGTCTCACAAAGTTGGGACCCGTGTTGGATGGAGTAAGTGCTACGTCACCAACGCCAAAACTAAAGTCCCTTCATCCCAATGACATAGTATTTCTAAAGAATACAGTTCGTTCAAGTGATTGAACTACATTCCCAAATTTCTAAGGCGAATTAACTTTTAATTCGTCTGATTGACCGACCTAGATAGAAACACACGGGGCCGAGCTAGAAACTTGGGAGCATCCACACATCTAAACCAATATATATTCCAGGTCGTACCTCAATCCCAAAACGTTAAATATTCTTAATTTCAGCTCGCCCACGTACCAAGGACAAACGTTAGAATCAAAGGTCATATCTCTGAAGTCAAACCTTTGAACAGGCTTGGGCAAAAAGTCAAATCTTCGAAGTTTAGTCAAGACAAGCCTTCGAAGTTAGACCTTCGAAGTCAGAAGTCATTTAAAGTCAGAAGTCAGGAGTCAGAAGTCAGAGGTCAGAAGATAAGATGTTAGAAGTCATTTAAAGTCAGAAGTCTGACAAAATAGAAATTCGCATTAATATTAAAAGTAGTTCAGAACATTCGATGCAAGAAGTTCAGTGCGAATATAAAAACTACAGAAAAGAAAGCCAAGCATCAGCTGCGGACTAGGCTTCCTCCTCAGGCGACAGAGGATTGATCTTAGAATTTCTCTTGAGATCGGCCAGCTCATCCTTTAGAAACTGAACATCCCAGTCCGGCTGCTTTTCTGCCGCAGTCTCAATCAGTTCTTCCATCGTAAGGAAATAGACATTTTCCTGGTCGGCCAGATATGCTTTCGAAGACCTGAATTCTTCAACGATTTTATTTCTATCAACTGTCTTTACTAATGTATCCTAGAGCTCGGCCTGACTCTTCTTCTCAGCCTCCAGCTCAGTCTGCCTCTTCTTCGCTGCTTCTAGCTCCCCCACCAAAGCCTTGAGCTCGGCATCTTTTCCCCTGAGCTCCTCTTTCCTCCTCATCAGAATGTCCTCAGAGGTCGCCCGGAGCTTCTTCTCTTTCTCCATTTCGACAAAAACCTTCCGACCTTCATCCTTCATCATTCGAAAGTCAGACAAAGTCTTGTCTGTCTTCTCGGCCACCGAGGTCAGCTGAATCATCGCCATGGTAGAATTCACCGAGGCCACAATGGCGGACTCTACTGCCTCCATACTCACTAAGTACTTTTGCTGGACTGAAGTCCAGCTCTTCGCCATAAACCTCATGGCCTTCTTCGCAGTAGGGTGAAACCGGTCACCTCTTCTCTTGAGGGAGAGTTCGAGTGGAAGAAATCTCGAACAGGCTTGGGCATAAGACCTCGAAGCCATAGATACTCTTCGTCTTTCTCTGCAGTCGACCCCAAGTACGGCATCGGCATCTTCACTGACTGCGAAGGAACTGAACCTCGGGGTGGGCCTTGGCGGACTTGGAAGGAAGTAACCTCTTCAACACTCCGTGCAGGACTGGGCGCAGGAGATTGTGCTGGATCTGGCACCTCAGTAGGTCGGAGACGGGAGGTCTGGCCAGGCCTCTCATCCGAGGCCTTCATTTTATCCTTACCGGCCTGAGTTGACTTCTTTAGAAGGGAAGATATGTCATTCATCTCTTCTGTGGAATGACCTGAACTAGACGAAGTCAAAACTAGAATAACATGAAATGATGAAGTAATTAGCTCAGATCAAGTAGTAACTTACGATCTGAGAAATTGCTCGAACTAGCGGAGGAAAGCTGGGCTGCGACTAAGTTCACCTCGGTTATCAAAATGATACACGATCTAGAGTTTTCCTCCAGAAGGTGCGCCCTCCTTACTCTCTCTGAGTACTCTTCGGTGGGGTCGTAAGAGTTGTATCCTGAAAAAGAGGAAACGAAGTTCAATAAGGAACAAGATGAACTGAACCAAACACAGAGCAAACGTGCTTTCTTAGTTTGTGATAACGAATTGGAATATTGATATCTAGCCTGGAGTCATTATCAGCAAATTGCCCTGCGCCTCGGACGAAGAACCAATACTTTTTCCACATCTTCACTGAGTCCGGGATGTGGGTAATAACACTATCGTCCGTCCTGGCCTTCACCGAGGCATACCACCAGCCCGACCTCTTACCATCAGGCTTGAAGGAGTACAAGCTTTTGAACTCTCTAACCGACGGACAGGAGTAGCCGAGCTGGTTCCATAAAATAAGAAAACCCACCATGGTCCTCCACCCGTTTGGGCATAACTGAGTTGGAGCTATTCCCCATTCTCTTAAGAATTTCTTTATAATTATAGATAAAGGTAGGCGAAGTCCTGCTACTAGGATGTCCTGATTTAAGGCCATGCAACCTAAGGGCGGATCATCAGCTCAGTCATCACGCCCTGGAATGACGAACTCTATATTATCAAGGACCCAATAAGCTCTATGTCAATCTCCTAACTGTTTTTGGATGACTTCTGACGGAAAGAACCTACACTTCCAAATCAGAACGCTCATACGACCAGACTTAATCTCCAACCCTCTCCAACCTGAAGACTTACTCCCCGTTTGTGAAGACCTAACGACTGGTGGAGGGACCGACGTCAGAGGAATAGGGCTAAGCACCTCCTCCTCAGCCCCTTTCTCCATTATCCTACCTAAACTAATCGGTTCCTTTTCCTCTTGGCCTTTACCCCAAGACAACACCTCGTCCTCTACCGCACTACCAGTCCCAGAACTCATTTTTTCTTTTTGCACGAATAAAAAAGTAAATTCTACAAGGAAAGGAGAAAAATGAAACGAAAAAGGAAAAGATTTCTGAGCTATACCTAAGATTGATGAAGAAAATGAACTCCTGGTAAGCTCGGACAGCTTTGAAACCGATCTGGGGCTTAGCACGGATGTCAGCAGTCAAAGCCCGAGAAAACGTCAAAGACAAGAGTTCTAAATGGCCCCCTACTCCCCTTATTTATAGAAGATCATTTCAATTACATTTCTACTATTTCTTTGAAGTTTGGCATTTTGTTTAGAATTTTCACTCTATGACTAGGAGGGAAATTCAATTTCCTTCCATTTGATGTTTACAACTCTAAAATCTGAATATCAGACTTTCTTTCTTTTTTTCCCCTTTTTGTAGTTGTTTTTTAGGAAAGGGCAGGGTTACTTTCGAGCTCGGGCGATTATTTGGTGGTGCTCGACGGAGAATTTGACAGGTGGCAGTCACTGGCAATATGGTTGGGATTAGGTGGGGATGGGATGTTCAGGAAGATGGATATATATATATATATATATATATATATATATATTTTTTTTTTTTTTTTTTCTATTTGTTTTTTAGTTTCTATTTTTAAATTATTTTTGGTAATTAGCACATTTCGTTCATATCCTTTTAGTCTATTGTACAAATCGTCCATATCGTTTGGATTTTTGGCATTTGAGTCATTAAATCAACGTTTCTTTGCCATTTAATGATCGCGTATAGTATACTCTCTCATTTTCTAAAGGACATTTTCGTCAAGTCACAAAATATATCGTTCCCTCAACACACACACACACAGAGTTACAGACACAAAATTTTGTGAAACTCAAATTTATAACAATGGCGAAAAGTTTCAAGTTTTGAATCACAAGAGTAATAACTACTACCTTGCAATCCACAAAGAATCAAGAAACCAAGAAATTTGTTCATGAGGTTGTGGCTGGAACTGAAGAGGTTTGTGGTAATTGATGTGCCGGAGGCTGAGGAACCCACAGAGAATGAGGTGCCACCACATCTGGAGGCGGAGTGTGAGGTAGAAAAGGCCTAAGAAACCAGGGGCGGAAGTGGTGCTATTGAAGAGAATAAAATAACTGAATCGACTTCATTTAAAGAGGAAAACAGCAAGGTGGATGATTTGATTGACCCACAAAAGAAAGCTTTGGATGAATTCAAATTGTTGATTCAAGAATCGCTTAACAAGTATGAGTTCATTGCTCCGCCTTTGCCACTTACGGCCACTAGGCGAAATGTCCATGAGTTCATAAGTATAATTTTTTTGTCAATTAACGGATCACTGGACGAAATCTGTAGAGACTCCAAATGTCCATAATTAGAAGTTTTGGGATTTGAAGATATATTTTTTATTATTTTAAGTAAAAATCTGTAAAAAAATAAAAAAGTTTAGAATTTATTTATACTTTTGAAAATATTAGGGTCCTAAATGTAATTTTTTCATTGTATTTTTTTTTTAATTTTAATTTGTTTAAGTCAGTGGCAAAATTGTCAAAAAAATCATTTGGGGACCATTTGTGAGAGTAAAATGAAAGAATGGAGACGATATATGTGAATAAAATTGAATGAGGATAAAATTGTTAAAAAATTGAAAGAATAGAATTGTGAGTATAATTAACCCAAAATATAATTATGTCATGTTTTTAAGTTCTAGGTGCTTTAACTATATATATTTGCAAGTAAGCTAAATAGGGGCGTAAAAGTCCACATAAAAAATTAATTATAATAATTGTACGGCTAAATACACCACATTTTTTTATAAATGCACTATATTTTAATTGTATGAAAGGTCCACAAACTTTATTCATTATCACATTTATATTCTGACTTTTTTTCATTGTAACATTATATTAATTAGCATATCTTGTTCCCGATGACAATTTTCGTCCAAAATTTTTGTTAAAAGAGAGTAAAAAGACTTATTTATTCCACATATTTTTAAATAAGTAAAAAATTAAATAAATACAAATTTGCGATAAAATATTTGTCTATTATTTTAAAGCACGTTAATAGAATTATTAGATGAAAACTGTCATTAGAGACAAGATATAATAATTAGTAGAATCTTAAAAATAAAAATTTAATGAAAAAAAGTTAAAGACATTTAATATAATTAAGAATAGTACATTTATTAAAAAATGAGGTGGCAATATAACCGCCATATTTGTACTAGTAATTAAACAAGTACAAGTTTTTCACTCTAAACCTATTGAGCTAGGTGTTAGCAGGAAGCAAACATTGCCATTTCTCAATTTTGATTTTAATTCCTAGTCGAACCATATATATAGAGCGGACATGATCTCCTTCCCACAGTAAAAAAGAATTATCTTACTCATTGCACACTTGTCTACTTTTCATTGTCCAATGAAAAGTGGACAAGTGTGCAATTAACAAGATAATTCCTCCCCAATGTGAGGAGGAAATCAGGACCATGACCAGGACCAGGACCGATATATAGATTAGGGTAACATTAATGTGACGAGGTGCCTACATAGGCGGATCTAAGTAGGAGTTAAATTTTTTTTAGACCTAGTCACTATATTAAAAAAAAAAAATTACATCTCTATTCTTTCCATATTCCTCTCATTTGTTCTCAGTTACTCATCAAATGGCACTCAATTCATATTTTTAAGTTCGATCATTGACAAGGTTCAAAGAAAGAGTGGAACGTTGACAAAGAATCGATTCCAAACCACAATGCTAGCAAATGGAAAAAAACCTTTAGGCCAATTAATAGACTAGACTTCACTTTAAGAACTAGCGAAAATCAGTATTCTAAAAAGTGTAAAGCGTGGTTAGACGTAGAGGTCGAATTTCAAGCTTGTCAAATTTAGGTGGGGCCTAGACAAAAATGAGACAAGGGCGAGGTGAGGCGAGACGTGGATGCTGCGCCTCACGCCTAAGCAGAGCCTATGTGAGTTTTTTTAGAACAGTGGCGAAAATAGCCATGATCAAAGTGCATGCGAAAGAAATCCTTTTCTTATTCCCATGAAGTCAGGATTTCTTGGGGCCAACATAGGAGGTTATAGATATTTTGACTATATGCACTAAGAGAGTACTTCGTGAAAGAATTGTGTGACGCGGTAAAAGATTTTTCGTTAGAATTTCTGACATCGTCACCTTTTTTTTTTCCTTTCAAAAAAGGAAATTTTTAAGTCAAGAGGAACTAAAGAACCCTTTGTATCCTTCCCTAGTTTCTAGGACCACTTACAAAGAATTTTACATCAAATGTCTTTGGCCATTAATTATTCAATAAAGTATTAAGGTTTTTATAGCTTATTCCACCAAGTCTCAATTATTTTGGTATTAACCTTTATTAGCCTCTATTGAATTCAGTTTAATCTTGCTGCCTTGAAGGGCAGGGTCTCGAAACTCAACATTTAATTCAACTTATCTACATAATTTAAATTATTGCTCGCCAATGTTAATAATAGGTCATTTTGTTTAATATCTACAACTAGATAAATTCTACTACAGTTAAAATTGTTAGCCTATTTATTATAGTCTTTGTACTTATGTTAATATTGTTAGAAGGGTAGAATTGTCATTTTACTTGTTTAAAAATAGTATATTGATTTAACTAAATGAATTATTTTGACAGTAATCCTTCCATCACTCTGAAAATTAGCAACCTTTTTGTTAGATTGATAGTAATCCTTCCATGAGTAGTGTTCTCCTTACTCTGAAAATTAGCAACCTTTTTGTTAGAAATAAGTAGGAAAAAAGTAATTAGGTAAAACAAAAAATTATAGTGACATCTATAAATTGAGTTCATATTTGTCTCAAATATATGTCCTCCCAATTAAAATTTTACACATCATCAAATAAATTAATTTAACAGTAAGTGTGAATACATTAAATGTTATCCATAATGATTCTCATATATTTACGACCGAAGGGAATTTTCTCCGGTACTGAAGAAAATATATGTGTGTGTGTGTGTGTCTACGTCTTTAATCTCACTATCAAACGAAACTCTTCCTCAAAGATCTTCTCCTTGCTCTACTCATTGCATGAATCCTAAAACCATAACTACCGCAACTCAAATCGTCATTCACGCCCGTCAAGACTCCATCAAGAACAAAAGAGTTCAAATCTTAGTAACTCATTCTCATAGATCCGACAGTCGGATCCAAGAAGTGGTATACTAGTTAGTTGATGATGTGAAATTTTTTTATTGAGACTATATTTGTTTTTAATTTCATCATTGACCGGGTGAGGTATTCCATACATCTCTTTTATCTGGAGCAACTAGAGCTAAGCCCTTCTTTCACTCACATCTGGTACCGTGGAGCAGTACCTATGGAAAGGATCAAGACCATAGGGGAGGGGGGAACAAGCTCTTCGGAACGGATACCCATCTCTTTGAATCAAACCTTTCCAGGATGATCGCTTCCAAGCATTTAGTGCCATGTTTTGTTACCTGACTACTGTTATCCGACCTCGGCTAAAACGACATATATTTGAAAGAGCACATCTTGACTCCTATAAATTAAGCTGGGAAGAACTCTTATCAATCCCAATATGGATTCTATGAAATGCACCTTAGTGTCTCTAGTAATTCTGTTGTTCACTTTTCTTTTGTATAAGATCAATTTCTATTCCAAAACAAAGAAAAAGTCAGTGCTTACAAATTGGCCAATTTTTGGTATGCTTCCAGGCCTGTTTTTGAACAGACATAGATTACACAGTTTCATAACAGAGGTTCTGCACAATTCTGATGGTACATTTGTGTTCAAAGGGCCTCGGTTTTCTAACATGGAAATGGTGATGACTAGTGATCCAGCTAATGTAAATTATATATTGAGCATAAACTTTTCAAATTATCAGAAAGGTCCTTCATTCAAGAAGATATTTGATGCTTTAGGAGATGGAATTTTGGCGTCTGAATTTGAAATGTGGGAGAACCAAAGGAGGATTGCTATGTAACTTATAAATCACAGCCAGTTCCAGAACTTCGCGGTGCAAACTAGCTCGAACATAGTGGAGAACCGCCTTATCCCATTTCTGGAACACGTTGCCGAGTTGGGAATACAGGTATAGATTGAATTACCTCGTCTAAAAACTCAAGACGCCACATATGCACAATTTTTCACAAATAATTAGCAGCAGAATTTATCATTCTCAGACCTTTCCTTCAACAGGTAGATATGCAGGAGCTATTTAACCGTTACAGCTTCGATAACACGTCAGGGCCGGTCCTGCCTTGAGGCAGAAGAGACCTGTGCCTCAGGCCCAAATTTTGAGGGGGCCCAAAATGGGAAAAAAAAAGGGCAAAGTTGACAAGAGCCCTATTTTTTGTAAAAAAGTTGAAAAATACCTCTTTTTTTTATTATTCAAAAAATACCTCATTTTCTTGGTTTGATTTAAAAAATACCTCATTTAATTAAAAACAATATTTTATGATATGGAATGATGAGGTGGCATTTATATAATATTCATTTTAGTCTTTATATTTTTAATTATATTTTAATTAAGTCATCCAAAAATTACATCTTAGGTCCTTAATCTTTTACAGCTTTACACTTTAGTCCCCAAATTTTTAATTATCTTTCAGTTAAATCCTCCAAAAATTGCATCTTAGGTCCTTCAACTTTTTATATCTTTACACTTTGGTCCTCAAATTTTCAATTATCTTTCAGTTAAGTCCTCTAAAATTTGCATCTTAGGTCCTTCAACTTTATACATGTCCAAAGTTTGGTCCTCCAAATCCTTGATTTTAGTGGCCAAAATAAGTGTAATTTTAGTGGTCAAAATAAGTGCACTTTCAATTAAATCTTTGACTTTACACTCGAATTTTCATCTAAACGAACAAAATAAATATTTGTATACTATTTTAAATTATGGTATACATATGTTACTTTAATTTAAATTAAATTAACACGTGTTACCACTACCTACTATCATATTTGTATACTATTTTAAATATAATAATAACTATACTCATATTTTACAATTATTTTCTTTGATAATTGTTTAAAAATATAGTATTTTCATAAATTCAATATTTTTATTTTTTCATTTGAAAAACAATATTTTTACACAAGTAACATATGTGTTATTTCATCATTTTCATTGAAATTAATACTTTATAATTTACACATTTTATTATTTTTAAAAAAATATGTTATTTTTATTTAAAATTAATATTTTAATTTTTAATTGGAAAACAATATTTTTACGTGGGTAACATATATGTTAATATATATGTTACTTCTTCATATTTCATTAGAATCAATATTTTACCATTTCTCTAATTTTATTAATATTTTAAAAATATATTATTTTCATTTAAAATCAATTTTTCAATTTTACATTTTAAAAAAATATTTTTATACTAATAAAGGAGTCCTTCGCTCTCAGATATGTAAGCACTTCTTTTTAATAGGTCTAAGATAACACCGATATTCTCAATCGGCGAAGCCTCACAGCCAATCCCACTCCGGTCCAACAAGCAACAAAGAGAGGACTTACTTCCTTAATGTCTCATGTCCAAGAAATATCATATAAGATAGTCTGAGATCAGGAGGGTGTCTTCCGTTTCTATTTTTTGTGGGGGATGCCCACTTTTTGCTTGCTAAGATATAAAATAGGAGAATCCTTGCAGATAAAAAGTGTGTTTGATGTCTGATTCGCTTACTAGTAACATATATGTTACTATGTGTTACTTGCTCATTTGCAATAAAATCAATATTTTATAATTATTTAAAAAATACGTTATTTTTGTTTAAAATTAATATTTCAATTTTTTTATTTAAAAACAATATTTTTATACAGGTAACATATATGTTACCATATATGTTACTATATGTTATTTTCTCATTTTTCATTAAAATCAATATTTTACCATTTCTCTATTTTTATAATTTTTTTTAAAAATACATTCTTTTCATTTAAAATAAATATTTCAATTTTTCATTTAAAAACAATATTTTTATACTAAGAACATATATGTTACTATGTGTTATTTGCTCATTTGCAATAAAATCAATACTTTATAATTATTTAAAAAATACGTTATTTTTCTTTAAAATAATATTTCAATTTTTTTATTTTAAAAAAATATTTTTACACGAGTAATATATATGTTACTATACGTTACTATACATTACTTCCTCATTTTTCATTAAAATCAATATTTTAGCATTTCTCTATTTTTATAAAAATTTTAAAAATACATTATTTTCATTTAAAATCAATATTTTAATTTTTCATTTAAAACAATATTTTTATACTAGTAACATATATGTTACTATGTATTACTTGCTCATTTGCAATAAAATCAATACTTTATAATTATTTAAAAATATGTTATTTTTCTTTAAAATTCATATTTCAATTTTTTTTTTGAAAAAAATATTTTTACACGTGTGACATATATGTTATTTCATCATTTTCATTAAAATCAATAATTTTTATACTAGTAACATATGTGTTACTATTATATTACCAATAACTTTCTACCAATATTAACGCTCATCTTATACGAGCACCACCACCACCACTATTACAATCATGTTCGAATCCACTATCACTATCTACAACTATAATCACATCCACCACAAATGTGGTAACACAGTGTGTTATCATATTTTAAATTAGGATAATACAAGTGTTACCACCACCAACACTGCTACCGTTTCACCACCACTAATTTAAATTAAGGTAGCACATGTGTTACTATAATTAAAATTAGAGTAACATTTGTGTGCATAGCTCTAGCACTACCATTTACTCGGGTAACATATGTGTTACAATATGTAATTTCCTCGTCTTCATTAAAATCAATAATTTGTAATTTATCTTATTTTTATAGTTTTTAATAAAATATATTATTTTTATTTAAAATTCATATTTCAATTTTTTTTTAAAACAACATTTTTACACGAGTAACGTAAATATTACTTCATCATTTTCATTAAAATCAATAATGTTTACACTGGTAACATATATGTTACTATTACCAATCGATTTCCACCACTACTACCACTCATCTTATCTAAGCACCACCACTACCACAATCATGTTCAAATCCACTACCACTATCCACAACTATAATCACACTCACAACAAATGTGGTAACATATGTGTTACCATATTTTAAATTAGGATAATATAATAGTTACCATCACCAACACTACTACCGTTTCACCACCACTAATTTAAATTAAGATAACACATGTGTTACTATAATTAAAATTAGAGTAACATTTGTGTACAACCACCACAATTTTCTCTCACTGCTGCGTAGCTCTAGCACCACAATTTACACGAGTAACATATGTGTTACTATATGTTATTTTCTCGTCTTTATTAAAATTAATAATTAATAATTTATCTTTTTTTAATAGTTTTTAAGAAAATACATTATTTTCATTTAAAATTCATATTTCAATATTTTTTGAAAACAATATTTTTACACTAGTAACATATATGACTTCTATCACTACTAATACTCGTCTTATACTACCACCACCACCACCACCACCACAATAGTGTTCAAATCCGCTACCACTATCCACAATTGTAATCACATCCATCACAAATGTAATAACACATGTGTTACCATATTTTAAATTAGGATAAAACAAGTGTTACCACCACCAACACTGCTACTACTTCACCACTACTAATTTAAATTAAAGTAACACATGTATAACATATATGTTACTATGTTATTTCCTCATTTTTCATTAAAATCAATATTTTACAATTTCTCTCTTTTAATAATTATTTTTAAATATATATTATTTTCATTTAAAATCAAATTTTCAATTTTTTCATTTGAAAGCAAATTTCAACATGTGTAACATATGTGTTACCATATGTATTACTTCATCATTTTTATTAAAATCAATACTTTACAATTTATATCATTTTATAATTTTTTTTTAAAATACATTAGCTTGATTTAAAATCAATATTTAAAATTTTTTATTTAAAAACAACATTTTTACACGAGTAACATATGTGTTACTATATGTTATTTCCCCGTCTTCATTAAAATCAATAATTTATAATTTATCGTCTTTTTATAGTTTTTAAGAAAATACATTATTTTCATTTAAAATTCATATTTCAATTTTTTTTGAAAACAACATTTTTACACGAGTAACATATGTTTTACTATATATGTTACCATATGTTACTTCATCATTTTCATTAAAATCAATATTTTACAATTTGTCTCTTTTTATAAATTTTTTTAAAAATACATTATTTTCATTTAAAATCAATATTTCAATATTTCATTTGAAAACAATATTTTACACGGGTAACATATGTGTTACTATTACCAATCGTCTTCCACTACAACTCGTCTTATCCCATCACTACCACCACAACCGTTCAAATCTTCTAGCACCATTCACGATCATAATCACCTCCACCACAACTGAGGTAGCACATGTATTACCACCACCAACACTGTTTCATCACAATCGTTAATTTAAATTACGGTAACACATGTGATACTTGAATTTTCACCTTAATTTAAATTAGAGTAACACGTATTATTTGTAGGGTAACACACATGTTACTACCACCACCATGTAACTCCAGTACTACTACTAACACTAACACGGCTACAATATCACAACTAATTTAAATTAGTGTAATACATGTGTTGTCCTAACTTAAATTAGAGTAATACATGTGTTACTTTGTAGGGTAACACGTGTTACCACCACCATCAATACGAAAATCATTACCTTCAAACCACCATATTTGCCAATCTCCCAACCTACACAATTTCAATTAAATTAAGGTAATACGTGTTCCTTGTAGGTTAAAATTTGTGTTACCACAATCACTGCATAGCTCCAGCACCACCACTAACATTGTTCCACCATAACCATCCACAACTACAGTCATCTCCACCACGACTAGGATAATACAAGTGTCACTTGTAGGATGACATGTATTACATATTTTCATTTGAAAAAGACATTTTTAACCGGATAACTATTGTGTTACTTCCTAGTTTTCATTAAAATCAATAATTATAATTTTTAAAATCAATATCTCAATTTTTAATTCGAAAACAATATTTTTACTCAATTAACATGTGTTACAATATGCATTACCATATGTTACTTCCCAATTTTCATTAAAATCATTATTTTATAATTTATCTCATTTTATAAAAAATTAAAAATATATATTATTTTAATTTAAAACCAATATGACATTAAAAATCGGGTAACACGTGTTACTTGTAGGGTAAAACATGTGTTACTACCATCATCAACACTGCTCTACTACCACCACTAATTTAAATTATGGTCACACATATATTGCCACTACTAGTCTGCCACCATCTTTCTCCACTACCAATACTTTTCTACCATCACTACTAATTTAAATTTGGACAATACAAATGCTACTTGTAAGATAACACACGTGTTACCATCATCACCATATATCAATAATTTAATTTTTTATTTGAAAACAACAACACAAGTACTATATGTGTTACTATTACCAATTGTCTTCCACTACAACTCACCTTATCCCATCATCACCAACGCCACAATCGAGTTCAGACATGCTTCCACTATTCACAATCATAATCACATCCACCACAACCAAAATAACATGTGTTACTTGTACCACCATTGCTCCATTACCACCACTAATTTAAATTATGGCCTAACATGTATTACTTGTAGAGTAACACATGTATTACTACTACTAGTCCATCACCATCTTTCCCTACTACCAACACTTTTCCACCATCACCACTAATTTAAATTAGGACAATTTTTTGTTTGGAAAACAACATTTTTATTCGAGTAACATATGTGTTACCATATGTTACTTCTCAATTTTCATTAAAAATCAATATTTTATAATTTTATCTTCTTTTATAAATTTATAAAAAATACAATAGTTTAATATAAAATCAATATTTCAATTTTTATTTGAAAACAACATTTTTACATAGGTAACATATGTGTTACCATATATTACTTCTTCATTTTTATTAAAATTAATATTCTATAATTTATTTCCTTTTACCACCACTACCACCCTCACATTATCCTAACACCACCAACTTATCCTAACACCACCAACACCTCCACAACCAGGTTCAAATTCGTTAACATCATCCACAATCAGATTTAGATATATTACCATTATCTACAACTATAATCACTTCAATCACAACCGGAGCAACACGTGTTATCGTAATTTAAATTAAAGTAATACGTGTTACTGTGATCATAATTT
Source organism: Forsythia viridissima (assembly GCA_030279155.1). Taxonomy (NCBI): domain Eukaryota; kingdom Viridiplantae; phylum Streptophyta; class Magnoliopsida; order Lamiales; family Oleaceae; genus Forsythia; species Forsythia viridissima. The sequence goes on from CM059033.1 coordinate 4,553,301, forward strand.
AAATTAGGGCAATACACGTATTGCTTGTAAGGCAACACATGTGTTATCCTAACTAAATTACGATAACATGTGTGTTAATACGACTGTAAAATTAGATTAATACATATGTTACTTGTAAGGCTACACATGTGTTACCATTACCACTGCTCCACCACCATCCATAATCATAATCACCTCTACAACCATAATCACCTCCACCACAGTCAGAGGTAACACATATGTTACCACCACCATCCAAAACTATAATTACCTACACCACAACCGAGATAACACATGTATTACTTTAATAATCTATTGATTCAATAATGAAAGCAATAAAGCAGAGAAGCATACCTCATAAGGATATGAATCCATGAAGTATTATGGTCTTCACATTAGTTGTTGATGTCAAACTAGGTAATACAGGGTCCAAATTAATTTTTTTTTTTCAAATGTTAAACAAACCAAATTGACTGCAATAGGATACAAGTTCCATCTTTCTCTATACAATAATCCCAAAAATCTCCTATTAACTGCTACATATACAGGTAACTGATGACATAAACATATGAAAAGTGAATAGCAGTGCACTACTAATTTTTTATCACCAAACCCATATGGATGCAACTTGAAGAGATATTATGATATCACAAAAACTTTGACGCATGATAGACAATTCCAAATTATATTCAGGCGGCCCAATGCTCAAATGAATATAAATAGCAAAATGCAGCTGTACACATGATTTCTCCAAGATGATATAAAAGAATAATTACAACCTCGATAATTGAAATGTTCAGTCTTCATCTGTATGTATCAATCTCAAAATATTCCAAGTAACTAATGGAACAACCAAGGATAGGCATGGGCATAACATTTAAACTAACTCTACACATGCATCTAATCATTTTTTCAAGAGGTTAAAATTCACAAAAAGAGATAGCAAACATTTCAATATTTCCTTCACAAATTACCTAAGGAAAAAGAAAGAGAAAGAAAAATTCTATTGGCGGTCCAAAATCTAGGATTTTTATTTCTTCTCTTCATGAGGAAGTAAATGGCCTTTTTAACATTGTTCCACTGGTTTATTTTCTTGATCATCCTACAACTATACTAGCAATTTTTTGTTTCAGAACAAAATCCTATATTCATATCTCCACCTTGCTCATAAGATTACCAACTCAGAAGAATCCTTATTACTCTACAAGAACACCCATAGCAGTATATAATACCTCATTTTTATGATAATGTTATTGATGCCAAGAAATATAAACACGATTTACCTGCAAAATTTGTGCTCAAAATATACAAAAAATATGCACTAGCAACCCCATAGCAGTAGTTGTCCAAATTAAAACCATATGAGCATCACTTATTTCAATGTAAAAAAGCCTGCCACTCCAATATAAACTTGAATGTCAAGCTACCAAAGCATCTTAATTATTCTGAGTTAAGATAGAACTAGACATTTCTCCGTAAGCAATTTCATTTTTTTGTTACCGTAAATTGAATAAAAAATTGTCTAATCAAATGGAAAAGGGACAGTGGTGGTGAAATTTTGAGAGCAGTGGTGGTGAATTTTCAGATATAATACACAGAGAATAACATCTAATTTTGAGGGCCGTGGTAGTGATGAAATTCACCACTGGTGGTTGTGGAAGGAGGCGGCGACGACGGCTTGCAAATCCGATCAACCTCCGTCGTTGTACAAATCTATGCGACGAAGGTCGTAGATCGTACAGATCTGCGCTATCCAGGTGGCGTTGCTAGATTTAGTAATGGAGGTTGCGGATCATCGCTATTGTGGTGTACTGGTGGTAGTAGAAGAGACACGATGACTAAGAGTGGTAGTGGTGGTGGAAGATTAGGTGGTGATGGTCGCGGCTGTATGAGATTGCGATGGCGAGATTCTACAGATGATGAATAGATTGTGATGGTCGCGATAGAGGCTAGGAGTGGTGGTGGTGGTGAAGGTCGAACGGGGTTAGGAGTGGTGGCGGTGGTTGGAGGTGGTCGTCGGCGACAAAAGAATGAAACGATTCATTGGGATGGAGTGCTGTGATTTGGATTATAATTAGAGTTGTTTAGTAAATTAAAATTAGAATTAGTTAAATATATATAAAATATAAAAGAGGTATTTTTCATTAAATTTTTTTAATTTAAGGTATATATTAATAAAATTTAAAATAGAGTATATTTTGATTTTTTTTTTAAAAAGTAGGTATATGAGCTAATTAGCTCAAAAAAAATTGGTCAGCCCACCAAAAAAAAAAAAAAAAAAATTTTTTTCAGCCCAAAAAATTTATCAGCCCAACTCCTCACACAAGGCCTACTTCAGATTTCATTTCAGTCATCCATTTTAGCTGAATCTTCTCTGTGAAGACTCTACGTGAATAGTATAGTACATGATCGGTGATCCCAAATTCCATTTCCCAGTCCCTGGCTCCCAGCTTCTCTTTCTCTGATTGCTGATTCCATTTCCATTTCCCACCTCAGTGGTCAGTGCTATTGCCATTTGCCTCATTGCCTAAATCTTCATTCTTCACAGAATCACAGACACCAATCACCAGGAAGAGTCTAAACTCTAAAGACTTCACTGTGAGTCTGTGATTCTTCTGTGAACGGTGAACGTGATTCACGTGAATACCGTCATCTCAACACTCAACTGCAGAACAGCAGAAGCATTGAAGCAGGCAAGCACCTGTCTGGAAAGTGGAAAGAAAGCTAGCCAAGTAAAAAAATTTTTATATATTTTCAGTTTTTGTTCCTAAATCCTAAGTTCTTTTCAAGAAGATGAATTTTGTAGTTGGTTTTGGTCCTTTTGGACATTTTGGATTTTTGGTTAACTCAAAAATCAGAATCAGAAGTTAGAAAAATAAGCGAAAATTTGCCAAACTTCTCCGGGTCCTCCAGGAGAATACCTTGCGATCGCATGGGATTTTTACGTGCGATCGCATGGTTTCTATCAATTACGTTCTGTCTCAAAAAAGTCATACTTGCGATCGCATATTTTTATTACCATGCGATCGCATTGGCTTAATACGTGCGATCGCATGGTTCGTAGAAATTACATTCTGCCTCAGAAATGTCAAACTTGCGATCGCAGATTTGGATTACCATGCGATCGCATGGTTAGCTGTTGTGATGTCCTGCGCCAATTTCTGTGATAATACTGTATGGATAAATGATAAATGATAAATTGGCTTATCTGGACGCAAGGGATCATAATCGTGATTTTTCAAAGAAACGGACATAGGGCTCAGAATTTTTATTATTATATGTTTTCGGAATCGTCTCGACGAGCCGGACAAAACCAATTGCTTCGCGATTGCTGATGATAGATTTTAGCCATTTGATCCAGTAATGCAAGAGCACATTCGGCGTGCTAAAGCGCGTGAGATTCATTATACATATCTCGGTAAAAAAATACAAAATGAACTGATTCAGATGTTGGCAGGTGAGGTGAGAAGTTCAATTATTAAGAAAGTTAAACATGCAAAATATTTCGCAGTCATACTTGATTGTACTCCAGATGCAAGTCACGAGGAGCAAATGTCTCTAGTAATACGATGTGTGGATGATTCAGCAAACGCACCAACGATACAAGAGTATTGGCTTGCATTTTTGAAGGTAGATGATACAACAGGACTTGGACTTTCAAATGAGCTTAAAAATGTTTTAACCAATCTTGAGCTTGATATTGATGATATTAGAGGGCAAGGATATGACAATGGATCTAATATGAGTGGAAGGCACAAAGGTGTGCAAAAAAGAGTAATTGAAATTAATCCGAGAGCTTTCTATACTCCATGTGGCTGTCATAGTCTTAATCTGACATTATGTGATATGGCGAAGTGTTGTCCTAAAGCAATGTCTTTCTTCGGAGTAATACAACGCATCTACATATTATTCTCTTCTTCTACCAAGAGATGGAAAATTTTCAAAGATAAGGTGGAAGGTCTGACGGTGAAGCCATTGTCACAAACACGTTGGGAAAGTCATGTTGAAAGTGTCCGACCAATTAAAGAGCAAACTGTACAAATAAGAGACGCTTTACTGGAATTGGTAGATATTAGTGAAGATCCTAAAATAAAGAGTGAAGCTGAGTCCTTAGCAACATATGAACTTGAAATTTTTGAATTCTTGCTTGGCATGGTGATATGGTACAGGTTGTTGCATGCAGTCAATACTGTAAGTAAATTTCTTCAAGCCGAAAATGTGGATATTGATTGTGCTATCAACCTCTTAAAAGGACTTGTTTCCTTTCTCGATGATTATAGAGAAACTGGATTTTCTATTGCCATGGATGAAGCAAAAAAAATTGCAGGTGAAATGGGAATTGAAACTCTATTTCGGAAAAAACGTACTATTCAAAGGAAGAAGCAGTTTCATGAAAGTGGCAATGATGAGATCAAGCAATCAGCTGAAGAATCTTTTAGAATTGATTACTTCCTCTTTATAATTGATCAAGCTCGATCTTCACTCCAAACTCGATTTGAACAATTCAAACAATATGAAGAGACCTTTGGGTTTTTGTTTAATTTGGAAAGGTTACAGAGTGTAAGTATTGCAAGTTTGTTGGAATCTTGTATGAATCTTGAGAAGTATCTGGAACATAATGGCCGTTTAGACATTAATGGAGATGATTTATGTTCTGAGCTGACAGTCTTGAGGTGTTATTTACCAAGTGAAACCAAGAGAGCAATTGAAGTACTACAACATTTGAAGACATTGAATAGTTGTTTCCCAAATGCTTATATTGCTTATAAAATTTTGATAACCATACCGGTTACAGTTGCATCTGCAGAAAGAAGTTTCTCTAAGTTGAAGTTGATCAAGACGTATCTCCGTTCATCTATGTCACAGGAAAGATTGAATGGATTGGCTATGTTATCAATTGAGAAAGAAATAGTTGAACAACTAGATTATTCAAATTTGATTAATATTTTTGCCTCTAAAACTGCAAGACGGATTGTATTTAAGTGATCATTTAGAACACTTTTAATACTGTTACTTTATTATAATATAAATATTTTGTATAATATATTTTGTTTGTCGTTTTATTGTTGAGTTTTAAGTTAACATTAGTTTTGTAAAAATCTTATGAATTTTAAGGGCATGTATGTGACATAAGTTTTTTTTGGAAAAAAATGGATTTTTTTCAGTACTTTATTAACTTTTCAAATTTTTTTGTAGTGTAAAAAGGTTGAAAAGTAAAAAATTGTAGACAAAAAAAATGGAAAAATGGCTACCGAACATGCGCTATATGTATAATATAATTTGCGACTCATAAGGGGGCCCAATTTTCGAAGTTCGCCTCAGGCTCTAAAAATTACAGGACCGGCCCTGGAGTCAACATGGGGATAAGATTGCCTGGAGTTTAAGCCAGGAAGATGGATATCAGGAGGAGGAGGAATCAAACATGAGCAATCTTTCAAGTTTTCTGCATTCAATTCAGGACCCAAAAGTTGTTTAGGGAAGGAATTGAGTTTCATACAAATGAAAATAGCTGCGGCGGCTATCGTAAGTCGTTTCCACATAAATCTGATTAAAGGTCACGGCGTAGCAACTCCACCTCTTTCTGTTCTAATTCAGATTAAAAACGGTTTGAACGTAGAGGTTTCAATACACCACACAAATTGTTCATCAATCGTCGTGAGATTTAGCAATAATGTGTTATACACTTTATGTTTGTAATAAAACAGTTTACAACCACGAGTATATGTTGGGATTTTTGGTCCCAAACAAACAAAGGGGCTATGATGATTAAACGGATCGGTTTAATTATACTTCGTAGGCTTGGCCAATGATCGAAGACGTATTATTAATGTTCAATCTCCAACAATTAGGAAGCCCAATTACAAAGACGGGTCAAAGCACTTTATACTTAATTTTGAGTAATGGGCCACGACCCAGTTGCTCGGTTAATTTATCTTATATAACCTACTTACCATTTGGGTTCTTTTGTGGGTCCTTGGCTGCAATTTCTATATTTGGTAATTCCTTGGTGGTAATTATTTATATGGTGGTTGCCCTATTTTATTGGTAAGAAAGGAAGTAAGAAAAGTAAAAGAAGTGTTGTGCATGCATAGAGTTGTGTTGGCTGAGAACTTGCGTGAATAGGTTTTTCTTGGTGGATTAAAATACACGCACACAGAGAGATTCTTGGCAGCCATTTTTCTTCTTTCTTCTTCTACGCCCCTTTGTGCGGGCGGTGCTGTTCCTTTGTTTCTTGGCCCTTTCTATTCTTCTTCTTTGTGGAGAATAACATTCCTTTTCGTGTGGAATATAGTGGGTTATATAGAAGTGTGCTTTGACCAAGATTTGTGATGTTATCATTGTTGAAGATTGGCTAATCTGAGCCTCTTTCACACTGTCATCCTGTTAATTAAAAATTGAAGATTCTATTATTTTGCTTTCAAATATTGTCCATGTTATTTGTTTCTCATTAATAATATAAATCTCATTATTCTTGGTAATTTGCAGATTTATTATTCCAACAGTATATATCAGCTCTCGTGCAATAAAATAAATCTTATGCCATAGGTTGAGACCAACGATGCAACTTCTTTTACATACCTAGGTGATTTTTCTCGGCCCTCCCTCGTATAAATCTGTGGCTATATATGATTAATTTGCAAATATACAAAATCTCAAATCATTTACTGTATAATACAACAAACACGCAATGTCAATTCTAAAAAAGAATGCAAATTCTGTCTCTCTCTCTCTCTCTCTCTCTCTCAAGAAATAACAATGATTCACCACCTGCCCTCGCCAATAATCTCACGAAGAATGGGTTTGGAAGCAGGGATAGGTGGTGAATAAGATGGCCCTATTTCCCTGCTTGTTATGTTTGTTGAATTGCCACGACTATTATCAGTTCTTGAAGTTGAACTATCCGTGTTCAACATAAAGGTTGTTGCATCACTGAATTTCCAGTCAGTCAGGTATCCGGGCTTCGAAGTGACGGGGGGCACCTCAATGTCTCCAGAAAGCATTGACACCACACGAGACATTGAAGGCCGCAAACCGGGGGATGTTTGACTGCACAGAAGAGCCACTCCTATAATTCTTTTTACTTCGTCATCGTTCACACTGGATAATGTTCTGTCAATGAGCTCCAATTCTTGGTTTGTCTCATGAAGATTCCAAGCCTGCAAGCATATCGTATTTAAATTAGTACCCACCAAGGCAAAGATGGTGGAAAACATAGCAAGACATTTGAACGTTAAATTATAGAGGTGTGCAAAATTAGGGGTCGCTTTCTCATACTGTCCCCTCTCTCTTGTGGTCCCGACTTGTTCCATTAGCCAGGAGGAAAGGTGATTAAAAAGAAAGAAGACAATTTCTTTATTTTATCACTTTAGGACCCGTCTGAGATGAGAAATTCTATTCCTGAGAAAATTTGATATCTATAAAGAATTTGGAAGGGGAAAGGGGACCTTCCTAAAAATTACATTGGGTTGTGAATAACCGATTCCTCCTTGTTGAATCTTGTGCAAAAAAGAAAGCGAGAAAGCTTTTTCAAGTCTTAGGTACTTGATCTTGTTAGAATATATATTAGAGAATTCTCATATATATTATAAGATTGTCCCAATATATTATAATATATTAGATGATTGGTTTACTTAGGGTTTGCCTTATTATATAAACCAGTTGTATCAGTATTTTTATTATGCCGTTTGCTTAATAATATTGATTCTTCTTTCTCTCTCTTTGTTCTTCTTTTCCTAGTTTGATTTATATTATTGTTAGAACTTTTACATGGTACCACAGCAAGTTTGATCCGACTTTGTTTAAACTTAAAATCGCTTTCATTCTCCGACGAGTGACACAAGACCACTCGTCCGGCCAAGTTTTTTTTGTTTTTTTTTAGATACTGTCATCTGGCTAAGTTTGGAATTTGGAATTTGTCCAATTATTCTGTTTTGGAATTTCGTTGGTTTTGCATCCAGGTGATAATCTGGGATTCAATATTTGGTATTTGCATCTAGTGATTTGGATTTGGAATTTGAAATTTGATTCTAAATAATCTAAATTTGCATTTTGGTATTTGCATATATTAATTTGGATTTGGAATCTGGTCCAGTAACCTGGAATTTGGTTGGTTTTGTTTCCGATTAATCTGGACAATCTGTCTCCCCCTTCCTATCCCCTTCTTCTCTTCTCTTCTCTTCTCTACTCTACTCTACAATTTAGTATTTGCATCTATTAATTTGGATTTGGAATCTAATATAGTAACCTGAATTTGGAATCAGTCCCCCCCTTTTCTCTTTTCCTTTCCTTTCTCTTCTTCTTCTTTCCCTTTTTCCCTCCTTTCTATAATACTGGTTTTTTATTCACTTTTGGGTGATTTTCTTATCTCTTGGAAGAGTAAGAAGCAGAGTGTTGTTTTTCATTCTTCTACTGAAGTAGAGTATTGTGCTATAGCGTCTACTACTACTGAGATTGTGTGGTTGCCTTGGTTACTTGCCGAAATGGGTGTTTCTCTTTTCTCTACAACCCCTATGTGTTGTGATAATAAGAGTGCTATTCAGAGTTTCTATGTGTTCCATGAGCGCATGAAGCATATTGAAATTGACTATTATGTTAGCCGCCACCATTTTCAGCATAACATTATTTCCTTACCTTTAGTTTCTTTATCGTTGCAGATTGCTGATTTTTTCACAAAGTTACATCCGGTCCATTGTTTTCGTTTCTTGCTTAACAAACTCTCGCTACTTATTGTTGTAGTATTGTGAATTTGAGGGAGAATATTAAAATATATATTAGAGGATTCTCATATATATTATAAGATTATCCTAATATATTAGAATATATTAAATGATTGGTTTACTTAATATAGATTAAAGTTTGTCTTATTATATAAACCAATTGTATCAGTATTTTCATTATGCCGTTTTATAATATTCATTTTCTTTCTCCCTCTTTGTTCTTCTTTTCCTAGTTCAATTTATATTATTATTAGAACTTTCACAAATCTTTCAAGCATAGTTCATCTTTCTTATTGTCCTTGGTATCTCCCATTCAACCGGGGAAGAAAACAAGAGGATAAGCCTCAGAAGGCTTAATCTCAGCACTGAGGCCTCTTGTATCTACAATCTTTTGCTTGTCTCCATACAAAGAAAATTTTAGATTTTCTCATATTCCACCATGAGGAAAGAACACTACCTGATACCCGTGGAAACAAATGGAGCAAAAAGAAATAAAGAAATTACCTAAATGAACAAGTGTAAAACAAGCATATTCATCAGAAAGAATTTTGATATTATATAATTTTTATCTCAACACTCAACGTTAGTGTGCTTCTCACCTAGGCTTATTTCCCATGACCATAATCTTTAAATGGTTATCACTCCAAGTAAATGTGTGTTTCTCTCGGTCTCCAAACAAAAGGAAACTTCCCTATCAGAAATCTACCACAAACAAATGGAGCTGAAAAGTTAACAATGGATCAAACTGTAATGTAAATGGACTCTTAATATTTTGTCATTGCTACCAGAATTAGAACTGCAAACAACAGTAGCGAACTAATATTTTGGAAATTTTCTTCGTAACTTCCCAAGTGTGCATTGAAATGTATGGTAATTTGTGAACACGAGCATTGAGAGAAAAAGATGCTTAGTATAACTGAGGTAAAATTTGTGAAATGGAATACAATTTCTTTGCTAACTTAATCACAGCAAAAAATTGAAGAAAATATGGCAAGATGAAATATCTCGGGTTATATATAGACTATTAAATTCTAAGGGACCAATATGCACAAAAGTACAAAATGCGAAATAGACCATACCCATTCAAGAAGATACATCTTATCGTCTTCCAAACTTGAGTCAGAATTTGGCCTTCCACTGACGATCTCTAGAGCTACAACTCCAAAGCTAAATACATCTGCCTTCTCGGTAAGGTGTCCACGCATAGCATATTCCGGCGCAAGATACCCACTATATGAGTGAAACAAGAAAAACTCAGAAATAAACCCAGCCAATGCTAGTCTACATTTGAACTGGAAATGTAGACCACTATACAATAGATTAATACAGAATGAAGGAACGTTATGGATTCAGAAATTTTTTGGATCTTACATTGTTCCAGCAACACGGGTGCTTATATGGGTCTTTTTGTCATCATACAATTTAGCCAAACCAAAATCTGAAATTTCGGGGTTCAGATCAGAGTCAAGAAGAATGTTGCTGGCTTTAACATCTCTGTGTACAATTCGAAGTCGAGATTCCTCATGCAGATAAGCAAGACCTCTTGCTACTCCCAAGCATATGTTGAAGCGTGTTGGCCAGTCAAGAGATAAACTTCTGTTCCCTGATCCATCAAAGCCTAATGATTCAGTCTCCTATATATGGAAGTTAATATGAAGCTATGGACAAACTATCTCACTATTACCAAATAATACTTGATCAAGACTCTTGTTTTCAAGATACTCATAAACAAGCAACCGTTTATCTCTCTCGATGCAGCATCCAAACAATTTTACAAGGTTACGGTGCTGCACAGCAGATATAGTAGCAATCTCTGCAACAAACTGACTCTTTCCTTGATGGGATGCAATGGACAATTGTTTAACAGCAACAACTCTTCCATCCTCAAGTGTTCCCTGTTGGTCACAACACAAAAAGTTCAGATATAATAAAATTAAAAATTACGAAAAGAAAATCAAACGGGAATCAATAGGATCTGAACAATTACATACATATCTACTTCCGATGATATTTTAGGTTGGGGGGCATACAGATATCCAAATGGTAAAGGAGAAAATAAAAAAGGAATTGCGGTCTAAACATAGAGTTATAACGACAATGTAAACTATTGAAAACTAACAAGGACTTGTTACCATCTTTCTTTTGTCTTAGTTCTTCTCATACTTAATGTGTTGGTTTGCTATTCAAGCCTGCTTTTTAATTGTTCCACCAACCTATATTCATTGATTCAGAAAAGTTTCAGAATAGAATTTACCCTGTACACAGGTCCAAATCCTCCCTCTCCAAGCTTATTAGCAGGATTGAAGTCATCTGTTGCAGCTCTTAGCTCCGCATAACTGAACATGAAAGGTTTGGCATCCATTCCCAAGAACTCTGAAAATTCACAGAGAAACATCTGTTCATTTCCAAAGGGCAGTGATTATTCATCCATCCCCAAACTGATTCATTCCTTACCTCATATAATATTGTTCCATATGAGGATAGGCACTATAAGTTTGGTATTTAGTAAATATCCATTGACCTATCTCTCATTGTGTATCATTTAGGAGGTGATTTATTACTTAGATACAAAAAAATGAAACAAAGACATCCCATTTGATGTCTCTGCCAATGGAAACATACTTCCAGTCTCATTTCTAAATTAGCATCAAAAGAACACTTCTAGTTCTAGTAATAAACAAAAAGCATAGATGTAACAATAACTCCTGAACTGGTAAGATACTTAGGCCACTATACTTTTCCTTTCTTACCTTCGTCCTCATAGCTCTTCTTCCTTTTTCTTCTCTGAGCCAAACAGTATGCTGCAAATACAGAAAGAAAACTAACAGCTCCAACTGCAACTACAATCCCCACAATCAGACCAGTCTTGTTCTTCTTCCCACTTGGAGGACTGTTTCTAACGGTGGGGACGAAATCTGTAGAAAAGCTTAGTGATCAGCACTGGCATCCGTATATTAGGAACCAGAGTAGCACATTTTTGCCAGTTGTCAAATATTACTGAAGTCATATTTACCTGGGGTGGCACTTATTGCCGAAATAGAAGGTCCATATGTACCTTGTCTAGGTACACAACAAGTCCCTTTTCCAGCCCAGAAGAGATGGATTTCAAGGTAGTTTTCAGACACTTGTACTTTCAATTCCTTTACAACAGCTCTCAAAGCTGTCCCACCAGCCTCTCTTAGTATGTTAAAGTCTTTAAACTCCAGTTTCCCCTGGACCCCACAATGTGAAAGTTTTGGTCAATAATGAAGAGGAGGAATATATAAGATACTTGAAATTCTAAATTAAACTATACATGTGGTGGATTTATATAAGAACAATATGGAATGCCATGGCAACCATTAATATACGAAGTTGCAGAGACAGAAAATCTTGGGAATAGAACATGTATATGTTCTTCGAATAAAAATTGATGGTAATGTGTCACAAGTAGTGCTTCAAGGACTCGGGCATGGTGAAACCAAAAACACTTGCCATAGCATTGATTTCAAATATCGAACAGCCCATCAAGTACTACATGATGAAAGGTGCTGGGGTTTTAGACAGATGAGGGTTGAAGAATGTGTACCAAATACATAATTATCCATCAGATACACCCACCAGTTACTTTTTTCTTTTTCCATTTTATATGATCCTATCAATTGATGATAGTAAACAATTGTTTAGCTGAAGCACAGTGCAAAATATGAATGCAACAGTTTCAATAAGAACTCATTTTTTAACACAGACCTGAATATATATATCAAAAACACGTCTTCCAAGACTCATCCAACTCCTAGTGCCTAGGATTGCGATCTCTGCAAACTGAAGTTTCACAGTGTAATTACCATTCTCAAGACCCAAGCCATAGTATCTCAAAGATCCCGCAGAAATTCGTGCAGTTCGAAACAAGTCTGAGTCCAAAGTATTCGTGAATTGGGACAAAGAGGAGCTTTGATATTGTGGGTTGCTGCTATCAGAAGGCAGACCAACATTGCTAACTGCCCATCTGTTTGTACTGGTCGTGTAATATGTTGCCGGACCAAGAGTCTCACTATCCATCTCATACACAATCTGATCTGAAGACCGAATTTGTAGACCGCCACATTTAATTGCAAAGCTGGAATCTGCAACACATCATGTCCGTATGAACTTGTCAATTGTCAATTGTCAATGCAACTTCACAGAAGTGCTTGTTCAGAATTTGTGTGGAAATAATTTTGTTAACGATAATTTGGGCCTGTTTTGCATCATTTTGAATAAGTATTTTCTTTAAAAAAAAAATCCTGAGAAGTGTTTGTTCTAAGAGAATCTGATGGAACTTTTGAAATTAGATGAGCAACTATGATTAATCTGGAATAGGCTGTTGGAATTTTTTGCTGTAAAACAGCTTAAAATACTTTATTTTTATAAAAATACATAATTTGTCCTTGTTGCTGAGCAATAATTGATGCCTTTTTTATCAAACTAAGCCATGTACAAGTAGCCAATTTATTTAGATCTTTTTTACTATTGTGTTACGAAATAAATTGCTCTAGCACCATACCCAATCATTGAATACCTTGACAACATTATTATGCCATGTCAATAACTATAGAGAACGTGGTCAAAATATCAATTTGAAACACACACACAAATAATGTGTTCAATCGCCAACATCTTTTTATTGTGTAATGCTAAAATCTATGAGCATATAGAAATATAATACAATCCATAGTGTATAAAACTGCCAACAGGTAAGACGCTCTAGCACCATTCTACCATAATCACTGACAACTTTAACCACATTTATGCCATGTTAAGATCCACAAACTTGTAATACAAAATTTACAAATAATTTTCTATTGTTATTTCACAAGAAATTGTCACAATTTTCAAAATATATAACCCACAACAATACATGTTAATTTTTTAAGATAAATTTGATAAATTAGCAGTTTAGCACGTTCAACAATGGCATACATTCCAATGCACATATATACAACAAACAATAACATGTGATTTTATTTATAATTCAATGTTTAGAGGACTGGTGATGCTGATGGTGATGAAGGAAATTGTGAGATGAATGGGTAGGCAAGGGGTCGAAGAAATAAGGGTAAAGGCGTCAAAATATACAATATATAGAAAAGATTTCACTAATTAGCTGTAGTCAGTAGAAGATATAGCTATAATTGAAAAAAATAAAAAGTAGAGTGCAAAAATGGTAAAAACAGCTTTTGTTAAACAAAAAACTGGGAGAAAGCTAGCTTCTGCTTATTTGCAACAATGCAAAGCAGGCCCCTAATAGTTTTTATCAGTACACAGGTTTTTTATGCTCTCGACAACTACGTTATATTCTCTGTTTATAGCATGTTTGGATAATTTAAAAGCTCCTGAAAATGAGCTTTTTTTGGCATTAAAGAACTACAGACTGTCCAAGAAAGCTCCTTTTAAGGAGTTCTCAAGCTTAGGTCAACATCCTTATTAGTATTCACAAAAGGAAAAGAAACTTCCTAGATAGAATTTATGTTCGGATAAAATTTAACACTTACAGATAGGTGATCCTCGATTGCAAGGAAAATTCTGTTGCAGACAATTCAATCCTGAAGGCAGAGCACTAAAAAATGCAAGAGTGAATGTAATTAGGGAAAGTATCATGTTTGAGGTAGAGAAGCATCAAGCATTAATTTTGTGAATATCAACATGTCAAATGGTTGATGATTAAATTGCGGTGGTGAAACAGAAAGAAGGAAGTGCATTGGTAGTGAAACACGCATGCAAAGATTGTCATAAATGCCTAATGCAAGCACATAATAAAGACAGAGTTTACTATAATTTTGGTTAGGAAAGCAAGTATACTCCTTTTTGCATTTAGAACTATGGCAGCATCGACTTTCCTATGTAATTTCATCAGGTTTATGTAATTTCATCAGGTTCTATGGACAAGAAAACTATGTTGTCCTGAGATTATTTCCTCCTCCTATTTACTAGCTCTGCACTTTCCAATTCATTAATGAATTGTTATACTAAATATCATTTTTACAAGTGCTCAGATTGTATGCGAAGCTGCTACCTTTGTTTTCACATATGACATACTGACGACGAGAATATGAACCAATATCATTCAGAGTATAGACATACATCTGGAAGTGAGTTGCAACGAATAATCATATTATGTACTCTTTCTGGGGAAATGGTTAATGATAAGTTATCCTAACCAGTATTCCACATAAAGAAGCTAACAAAAAAGTAAAGCTTAGGAAGTGAATCCATATAAGTTTGTCACTGTATGTATTTCATATATTCACCTGCCATTGGAATTGTCTATGGTGAAGTTGTTGGCAACCAAATTACTGCATAGTACATCCAAGAAAGATTTCTATGTTAATGTAAGAAAGGGCATTTAAATGATGGGAGGTGTCAAAAGAAACCATAGAGCAGAACATTGAAAAGAAAATATAAAGAATATGTAGCATCCTTGTTTTCATTCATGCATACAGTTGTAAATTTTGTCCGCTGACCCAAGTAGGAAAGCTCCCAGATAATGAATTGTATGATAAATCTCTGCAAGGAATATAACAATGATGTTAGGCAGATATTCCATCTTATTGACGACTTTCTTTAATATGAAAATATATGTTGTTTTCAACACCTCTATTTTTTGTTTGTTTTTTCGTTTTTTGTTTTTTTGTTTTGTTTATAGCATCAGATGCTGCCTGTATACATTACTAGTCAAGTTTACAAACATAAAGCAGACTCCAATCAGATATTTTTGAATGCAATCATAGATATTATATACTATTGTATATCTTTAGTGTGGGATAATGCTGAGGTTCACCTGTGAAGTGGGTAGTCCCAACTTAATACTCGTAATTAAGCAATTCTAATGTGTAAATTTAAGAGTACTCACACAATATCGTGATAAGTTGTGATTTTACAAAAAAAGAAAAAACATATGCCTCTAAATAATAACGAGATTGGAAGGCATCGCATTTGTGTCTCAGCCTTGGAGTTCTAATCATGCATTTGAAACAAAATAAATGCAACTTATAGGAATTCTTATCAAAATACTGACATGTTCTGGAGAGACGGACTCTTTGCTGCAGGCAGGGTACCGGTCAACTTGTTATTACCAAGAAACCTGAAGATGAAAAAGAAAACCAAATTAGCACTCTATCCATCCCTCCCCGTGTTTCTTTCTTCTCTTTCTTAGGGGTGGGGGTTGTCGCAGCGAGGTTTCAACCATAAGTATTGCATGATTTATTACAAGTTACTGAGTAAACTCAGATTGAAAAGTGAATCTGGGATGCGTCCAGACAAATTGTTGAAGCTCAAATCCCTGAAAATAAAGATTGCAGAGTGAGTTAGCAATGTAAAAGCTATTGATCACTTTAAAAGGTTAGTGACTTCAATCGGCTTGAAAATATATTCAAGTTCATTACAGGAAAACCCTGTGTTATATGGTTAATGTTCTTGATTTTAGACTGAACATGTATTAGGATGGATAGTAGGAGTGTAAATTTACCATCAACCTCAGTGGAAGAATATACACTATTGAAAGTCATACAATGACTATAAGACTTACAGCAGTGTTAAACTCTGATAGTCACCAACATTGGACGGTATGGAACCAGAAATGTTATTATTACGCAAAACTCTGCCAAAAAATGAATAAGTTTATAATGGTACAACTAGCCAAAACAACAGATAATTTGTTGGAAGAAAGAATACATCAAATTAGTACAGAATTATAAGATGTGTTATTTTCCTTACAAGGTAGCTAGAGACTTCATATTTCTAAGAAAGTCCAGTGTAGAGCTTCCATTAGATAGATCACTTATTCTCCTGCTCGTTGTATTTGAACGATAATATTAGCTTTGGAAAGCATAGAGAAGAAAGTTGTAAAATAAATGAAAGAAGAAACATTACAACACTCACAAATCATTCAAAGCGGATAAATTGGAGAATGATGGTGGTATTGGCCCCTGAAAGGAGTTTCCTTGAAACCTCCTGCAAACATATTAAATTATAGCTGATCACAAACTACACATGGATTTTGACTAGTGAAATTACTAGTACGAAGATAGGCATGTAAATTCTAGCATGATAAATCATATAAAAATAAGAAATGAACTTGATTTTGTCTCACAAGGCAATAAGATTTGACCAACTCCCAATAAAGTCTGGAATCTGACCAGTAAGTTCATTGTCTGACGCCCACCTGAAATCCCCCAAACATTTATTTCAGTGGAACTTGGTCAGAGAAGTCGAAACACTAAATTTATCTATCATTACAAAAGAAAGGAGCAGAGAGAATATGTTCTTACACTTTCTCCAAATTCCTTAGATTAGAAAATGTTGGAGGTATTGGGCCACTAACTCCAGCGCTATCGAAGTAACTGCCAAGAAAAGAACATGAAATGAACGAAAAATTGAGCAGAAACATTTTTCTTTTTCCTTGCACAAAAATAATTTTGTGGCTTCTCATAAAACGACTAATTAAGATTAGGAAAATTTGAAGATGGTTTACAAGCAAATATTACTATGGAGTCGATTGAAAATGCCAAAGAACTTCATGAACGAATTACAAATGAGTTCACCGACATGGATTAGAAGATAACTAGAATGGAAAAGGAAAATCAGGTCACAGGTCACAGGTCACAGTTTTCAAAAAGATGTGGCTTGTCAAGGAACAAAGAAAAACACAAAAGACCTAAAAGGAAAAGGTTCCCCACATTGTTCCATGCCTAAGTTAAGTTTAGAGACGATGCGTGTCTAAACAGATAAAGCTGTAAAGCAACATAGATCCTAAATGATAAAGTGGGAAAGATACTAGAAATTCATGCTCGTGATCATTTTCCTAATTTTGTTGTCAGATTATAAATGCTACCAAACATGACGAGCAGCATCTCCAATAGTTAATAGGAACGACCCAGTAAGTGTGAAGTAGCATCAAAACTTACAGTTGAGTTAGTTTTGTTAAATTCCCAAGCTCAGATGGTAGAGAACCAGAGAAATTGTTCATGCTAAAACCCCTACACGAGCAAGTAGAAATCTCAGATAAATAACTACGTAAATTTATATGTACATGCACAAATGGGAGGTAATTGTGGCTTAAACCTCATGAATAAAAATTACAAGTTCTTACACCGATCTTAAGTCTGTCAACTTCCCAAGTTCCTTCGGAACCACCCCTGATAATGCATTAATTCCAATACTCCTGAAGACAATAAAAAATTTGCAATATTTTTAACTAACACTCAAACAGTGTTAATTGACATGAGTCCTAAGTCCTAAATCACAAACAATATAGCTTACAAGAACTGCATGCGAGTGAGGTTTCCAATAGATGCAGGAAGTGGACCTGTCAAATAATTTTGGGCGAAATCTCTGCAATAAAGTAAGGAAAATACCAGTACCATCAGCATCTAAGAAATAAAACTGTGAACAACCAATTGAAAAATTAGGAGCCAAAAAACTCATTAACTATCAAGTATACTTAGCAAATCAACTAATAGAAAAAATTAACCATACAGATTAGTAAGGAAAGTCAAATTCCAGAGCTCATTTGGAATTGGACCCACAACATCCAATGCATAAACTCTCCTGTAAAAGTACAACGCAATATATCAACAATTACCACCTGAAGTGCATAATAAAAAAATAAGATACATGACATTATTGTTAAACACAACCAAGGATTAAAAAAACTGCTAGTCTCCCAAATTACAGTGTTATTACAATTTGGCCACCTAGCTGCTTCCCTTTTTTTTTTTTTTCAAATTAGTCACTAGATTTTCGTTTTGGTTTGAGTTTACACAGCTCATCTATACAGGTCCTAAACTGAACTAAAAATGATATTTCAAAGAATAATTTGGAATGGGTAAAAGTCAGTGATCAAAGTGAAAAAAATGCTATTAGGTGACACTGTTTTCAACACCACAACCAAGGAAAAATAGAGTAGCCAATTGTCAACTCACAGCGCAGTAATGCGGCAAGTGGTGTTGGAAGAGCAATCACATTTAATACCCGGATTGATATCCCTAATTGCTGTTTCATCAATTGCAACTCCGCTGCATAACTCGCCGCTGATGTTCCATCCTTGATTTGTTCCAGAAATTCCCCAACGCTGAAAGATAGAATTCACAGCTCTTGCTGCAAAATGGGAAAGCATGTTATGATTACCACTGGATTGTGCATCATTCTTGCATTGTTATTAAGAGCCCCCTTCACTACCTATGTGGCATGCCCAAATCAGATCCAATGGGCCACGTGGCAATGTGCCACGTCAGCCAAAAAAAAAAAAAAAAACTTCACCCACCAATCCCCCCCAACCTCAGCAGTCACTTTACCAGCTCTCTCTCCCCCAACCATATTCGGTCTCAACAACTCTTATCTCACAAGACCCACCACTCCTCAGTTGTGAGACCTATCACGTGGCCCTGTCTGACCACCACGACCCAACTCGGAAGTAAAACCGCTTAAACAGGAGTTTTTAATACCGATGGAAATAAATTGAATATGAAACCCGGAATTTTTCTCCTCACCCACAACATTTTCTATTTTGTATTGTGAAAGTGAAATTTTTGCTGGGGTACATGGGGGGTGTGCTAGCCAGGTCCTTTCAATCCCCACCCTACCCAACAAAAATTCCAGTTTCACAATACAAAATAGAAAATATTATGGGTCAGGAGAAAAAGTCCATGTTTCATATTCAATTCATGTGCAGCCATTTCCATCAGTATTAGAAACTCCTAGCGAGGAAAAATTTTTTCC
Organism: Forsythia viridissima; assembly: GCA_030279155.1. Lineage (NCBI taxonomy): Eukaryota > Viridiplantae > Streptophyta > Magnoliopsida > Lamiales > Oleaceae > Forsythia > Forsythia viridissima. The sequence goes on from CM059033.1 coordinate 4,572,734, forward strand.
TTTTGGGTTAGGTCGTGGTGGTTAAACGAAAGCCACGTGGTAGGTCCGACGAATGAAGAGTGGTGGATCTGGCGAGAAGAACATTGTAGGATCGGAGACACGAGTCGTGGGTCCGACTAGAGAAGTGGTAGGTGCGGCGAGACAAGAGTTGTTGAAAACGGAGACGAGAGTGGTAGGTCACGACGAGGGCAGTGGTGTTTCCGATGTATTGGGTGGTGGTTCCGACGTCAAATGGTTGAGAAAGAGAATTTAGGGCACCAAAATTAGGAGAATTCGGGAGAGATAGAGAGCAGGTCCGAATTTCCACAATCAACACACAAATTTGATTCTACTTCATCCTTCAATCCAAAATATCCTAGTTTACTTTACTGTCATTCTTTTTCTTTGTTTTCTGCACTTGGTGATTTTATTCAGACCAACAATCAGTTCGCCCAAGCATAAGTTTTGTGCTAAACTTACTGCTCTTTCTACCGATATATCCTGAGAGACAGAAGCTCAGTTACCTCAAGCACCTACAGTGAGAGAGCGAATCTATTTTAAGGACACTGTAAATACACATACCTCGATTTGCTTCATCTTATTTTCTGTTAATTATTTCTAATTCTGCAGTTGTTTTTTTGTAATCCTGTTCTGTTTCTAATTACATAGTAACTATATATTATTATTTCTGTTTATTTGACTAACAATCTTAAAACAGACCCGAACATAAAAAAAATCAGGTCGTTTCTTGCGTGCAGTTTATTTGAAAATTTAAATTTTTTTTTCGTGTTTCAGAAATGACATCTAATCCTACATATGAAGTTGTGGCTACTGAAAATCAAACTATAGTTACTGTGTCAAGTCTAACTGTGAACCAGACTGTAGCACAAGTGCCAAGTTTTGCTGTGATCCAAACTGTAGCTCCAATGGTCATGTGATTGTTCCAATTAATCATGGGAAAAATCAAATAGATTGAATTTCAAAAGGTGGCAGCAGAAAATCTAACCACCTTGAATATTTGGAGATTCTTGACTAAAGATGTTTCGAAACTCAAACAAGGTGAGGGAAACATACAAGCTGTTAGCGTTGTTGAAGCTTGGAAATATTCTGATTTCCTATATCAGAATTATATCATGAATGGCTTGACAAATTCGCTATACAACGTGTATAGTACAATGAAAATAGCGAAAGAATTATGGGAGTCTCTAGACCGAAAATATAAAATCGAAGATGCAGGGGCTAATAAATTCATTGTCGGCCGCTTCCTGGATTACAAATGGTGGACTCAAAAAACCGTAATCAGTCAAGTAATCTTGTATGAGATTTATGCCGAATGGATGATTTTAAGTAAAACTTTTCAAGTGGCAGCAATGATTGAAAAGCTGCCTATGACTTGAAAAGATTTCAAGACTTACTTGAAGCACAAGCGAATGGAAATGAATATTGAAGAACTGATTGTCAGACTTCAAATTGAAAAAGACAACAAAGGTTCTGAAAAGAAGGGAATTCAGTCCATCAATGGCCAAAGCAAATGTTGTGGAGCATGGTCAAAGTTCTAAAATAAACAAGAATAAGTTTGGACTGTCTGAAAAAAGGACGAAGTTAGGTCCAAAAGGGAGAGTTTCCAAAAAGAAATTTTCAGAAAAAAATGCTACAATTGTGACAAAGTGGGTCATAAATCTTCGAAGTGCAAATTGCTAAGAAAAAACAATAAAAAATAAGCAAACGTGGTTGATGACATCGCACATGATGTGTCTGAAATAAAGGTGCTACATTAATTTCTGAAGTAAATCTGGTGGGATCAAACCCAAGAAAATAGTGGATTGACATCGGTGCTACCAAACATGTTTACTCTGATAAAGAACTGTTCAGTTCATTTGAAGCAACTGAGAATGAGGCAAAGCAATTTCAGCTACATCTGAAATCAAAGGCCAAGGCAAAGTGTTTTGAAGATGACGTCTGGAAAAGAACTGACTCTTAACAATGTGCTATTTGTGCCAGAAATCTACAAAAACTTGATGTTCGGGTCGCTGCTGAACAAGCATGATTTTCGTATGGTGTTTGAGTCAGATAAAGTTATTTTATCTAAGAGTTGAATGTTTGTTGAAAAAGATTGTGTCTGATGGGCTTTTTAAGCTCAATATAATAACAGTTAAGTCAAAGATTAATAAAATGAATTATTCTTTTGCTTACTTGCTTGAGTCTTTCAATTTGTGTCATAGTAGACTAGGACATGTTAATTATGATACTTTGCGTAGATTAATTAACTTAAATTCTATACTTGTATTCTATATTGATTCTAAATACAAATTTGAAATGTGTGTTGAGGCAAAATTGACAAGGTCGTCATTTCAATCTATTAAAAGAAATACAGAACCATTTGATTTAATTCACACTGACGTATGTGATTTAAAATCTGTAAAAACGAGAGGTGGCAACAAGTACTTCATTACTTTTGTTGATGATGGCACAAAATACTGTTATGTGTATCTACTTAAAAATAAGGACGAAGCTATAGAAAAATTTGTTTTTTATAAAAATGAGATCTAGAATCAACTTAACAAGAAGATTAAGGTATTAAGAAGTGACCGAAGTCGTGAGTACAAATCACCATTTGCTGAATTCTGTGCACAACACAGAATTACACATTAAACAACAGCACCTTATTCACCTAAGCAAAATGGTATTGTTGAACAAAAAAATCGTACCTTAAAAGAAACAATGAATCCAATGTTGTTAAAGTTCTAGTCTGCCTCAAAACATGTGAGAAAAAGCTGTATTGTCATCTACTTATCTTTTTAAATAAGGTATCCCGAAAGAAAGAAAAAATGAGCCCCTATGAGTTATGGAAAGAAAGGAAGCATTCCTAAAAATACTTACGAGTGTAGGAATATGTAGCAAAAGTGGTCATAACTCATACCTACACCAAAGAAGGTGAAAATAAGTCCTAAAAATGTTGATTGCATTTTTATTGGCTATGTACATAATAGTAGTGCTTATCGATTTCTTGTGCATGAATCTAAAATCTCAAACATACACAAAAATACGATAATAAAATCGAGAAATGCTTCATTTTTTGAACATGTATTTCCATACAAATCTAAAGAGAAAGAAAACTCCTCTAAATAGATACATGAAACAACGGACCAAGAACAAGAAGAAAAAGAGGAGGTTGAACCAAGAAGTAGCAAAAAAGCTATAACTGAAAAATCTTTTGGTATAGATTTTCTAACGTATATGCTATAAAGTGAACCTCAAAGTTTTAAAGAAGCAGTGAACTCTTCATAAGGACCTCAATAAAAAGAGGCTATTAAAAATAAGATATATTCTATTTTGCAAAACCATATATGAGAGCTAATAGATCTTCCCCTAGGATGCAAACCACTAGGATACAAATAGATTTTCAAAAAGAAAATGAAAGCAGATGGAACAATAGAAAACTATTAGGTCAGGCTTGTTATAAAAGATTACAGACATCGAGAATGTCTTGATTACTTTGATACATATTTTCCAGTAACGAGAATAACATCCATTAGGTTGATACTTGCAATTGCAGCTTTGCAGAATCTCGAAGTACATCAAATAGATGTGAAAAATGTCTTTCTAAATAGAGATTTAGAGGAAGAAATCCACATGGAACAATATGAAATTTTTTTTTTTTTTGCTCTAGGACAAGAGAACAAAGTCTGTAAATTGGTGAAGTTATTGTATAGCTTAAAACAAGTACCAAAACAATGACATGAAAAGTTTGATCATGTCATAATGGAATGTGGATTTAAAATCAAAGAATGTGACAAATGCGTTTAAATCAAAGACACTGAAAATAGCTATGTCATTTTATGTCTTTATGTTGATGACATGCTTATTGTTGGAACCAACGATAAGATGATTAAATCTATTAAAGACATGTTGAATTCAAGATTTAATATGAAGGATATGAACTTGGCGGATGTGATACTTGAAATTAAAATTTCAAGAACATCAGATGGAATTGTCCTAAGTCAATCACATTATGTGGACAAAATTCTTGGAAAATTCAACAAAGATGATTTTGGCATAGCTAGAACACCAGTAAGTACAAGTCAGCATCTATCGAAAAACAAAGACAAGAGTATCTCTCAGGTAGAGTACTCTAGAATTATCGAAAGTCTAATATACTTAATTAGTTGTACAAGACCTAACATAGCCTATACAATTAGTAAACTGAGTAGGTATACGAGTAATCCAGAAACTGATCACGGTAAATGAATAATAAAAGTTGTACAAGACCTAATATAGCCTATTCAATTAGTAAACTAAGTAGATACACGAGTGATCAGAGAAAGGAATAGTAAGAATACTAAAGTACTTAAGATATACTCATGATTATAGGTTGCATTATACCAGATATCCCATAGTTATTGAACAATATAGTGATACTAACGGGACATCTGATATAAAAGACTCAAAGTCTACAAGGATTTGTGTTCACACTAGGAGGTGCAGCTATTTCATGAAAATCCTCCAAACAGATGGTTATAGTATCCACTATGGAATATGAGTTTATAGCCCTAAAAAAGTGTAGTGAAGAGGCTGAATGGCTACGCCAATTCTTAGAAGATATTCTGAGATAGCCAAAGCATGTGTCAGCAATTTGCATACATTGTAATAGTCAATCTGGAATCTGAGTTTATAGCCCTAGACAAGTGTAGTGAAGAAGCTGGATGGCTACGCCAATTCTTAGATGACATTCTGAAATGGCCAAAGCATGTGCCAGCAATTTGAATATATTGTAATAGTCAATCTGTAATTGAAAAGGCACATAGCAACATGTATATTAGCAAGTCTAGACATATATGTCGTAGACATAATACCATCATACAACTACTCTCAACTGAAGTTATTTCTGTTGACTATGTGAAGTCGAAAGATAACCTTGCGGATCCACTAACCAAAAGGTTAAATAGAGTTGGTTGGAAAATTATTGAGAAAAATGGGACTTAAAGCCTTTAAAATAATTAGTTGATACAATGGAAACTCAACTTAGTTGACTAGAGATCCCAAGATCTAAGTTCAAATGGACAACCTAATTGTAAAGACTTAATCAGATCACTGTGAGGGTACTCTCCTGTCCATTCTTATGATGTAACAGTGATGCCCGTGGGCTGTAGGTAACAAGATAAGCAACAGGCTTTTAATTATTTTTATGCATCGAAAATTCGAGCGAAGTAATATGAGTTACTTTTAATTAATAAATCACATATGTGAGAAAGAAGTAGAACCGCTTCTAAGAGAATTGTGTAGGGCTCAATTCTCATAAACTCTTACATAACCAGGTGTATGTTCATGGCCACAAACGAACATAATAATGAGAATTGAATTGTGTTAGAAAGAATCCGTGTGATGTATATCATCGCTTACACTAATAATACAATAGTTCAAAGACTGTCTACTGATCAGCTAGTAAAGTAAATATACTTTCACAAATAAAAGTTCAAAAAGTTATACCTACCTTTTTTATGGAAGTTTCAACCGTTGAATTTTATCACCAAGTTTTCTGTGTCTCTGTCAATTTTCATTCATGTGGGAGATTGTTAGAAAATTAGTGTTATTATGCCATATTTGGGCATAATTTTGTGTGGGACCTATTTCTTCAATATGGAAGATAAAAGTATATTCGTGTTCTCTTCTGAACATCGAAATCATATATTTACTTAACAAAATTGATGCTCGAGTGAATGAAAAATTGAAGCTCAAAATGGAGTTAAAAAAATAGTAGAAGGAAAAAATAAGTGAATTATCCCACATTGAAAAAATGATGAAAGGTTGACTAGTATTTAAATGTTCACAATTTACAAATATGTAATATTGTATGGGATAAAGGTTCTCTCTTGCGTGCGCCTGCAAAGGAAATCACGAATCAATTTACACATCAGACCATAGAGTAAGTACGAGCGCGACCTATGTACACGAATGTCAACCCGAAATTGACCCCATAGGCGGGCCTACGTTTTGTCAATTTTTTCCAAATTTAATTTCTGATTTAATTCCAGACCTTCCAACTTCTCCATTGATTTCATATGTTGTTAATTATAACTTTGTTAATTCACGTGTTAATTCTGTAACACCTAAAATTTACCTGTTTATGGTAAGATTGAAAAGTCACCTGGGAGGTTATATAAACAAGTCCGAATTTCCACAATCAACACATGAATTTGATTCTATTTCATTTTTCAGTCCAGAAAATCCTGGTTTACTTTGCTGGCATTCTTTTTCTCTATTTTCTGCACTTGGTGATTTTATTCAGACCAACAATCAGTTCGCCCAAGCATAAGTGTTGTGCTAAACTTACTGCTGCTTCTACCGTTGTTTCCTTGGAGATAGAAGCTCAGTTACCTCAAGCATCTACGGTGAGGGAACGAATTTTTTTTAAAGATACTATGAATACACAGGCCTCAGTTTGCTTCATCTTGTTTTCTGTTAATTGTTTCTAATTCTGCAGTTTTTTTTTTTTTTTTGTAATTCTGTTGTATTTCTAATTAAATAGTAACTATATTTTATTATTTCTATTTATTTGACTAACAATCTTAAAACAAACCCGAACAGAAAAAAAAAATTGAACACGTTTCGTGCGTGCAGTTTATTTGATTTTTTTTTTTCGTGTTTCAGGATTACATTATGTGGACAGGTTAGTGCTAACCACTCGTGCTACATAGCATTATTCAGGAAAAAGAAAACAAATTACACTCATGTCTCCAAGAATAGTATGCATGTCATTATCTAATAGCTAAGCTTTTGAATTAAGTAATTCAATTTGGTAACGCAAAAGTCCTCAGTTCAAGTCTCATTGCCATCCATTTAATAAAATTATACACGCGTCAAACTTTCATGAAAAACAAAGCGTGCATATATGTGAAAGAGCATATTAAAAGGTAAAATTTGAACTTTTAGATTATAAGGAGTTCAAGAGTGTCTGAGGCCTTTTATATACAAATAGTGCCATTTTTATCATTTTAAAATGTTTTTCAAGAATTAAAAAAAAAAAAATCATGAAGAAAGAAGTATCTATCGTCAATGTAGTTCTATTTTTAAAGTGGTTTTTTCTTATGTTCACTCAGTTAATTTTTTAACATTTTCTTAACTAAAAATTTAAATTGTATTAGATTTGAGTGTAAAAACTTTCAAACTTAAGAAAATAATTTTAACTAATGTTGAAATCTATTTGTTAAAAATTGGACTTCTATAATAAAACCTTTCAAATTTGATTGGATATTCTTGACACATTTTAAAATCAAAGAATTCATAGAAATTTTGAATTGATGTATATAATTTACATTTATTTTTTTACTTATATCATCATTCATATATGGAAACTCCAGTTACAAGATCAACTTACATTACTAAATTGTACAAGAATAACAATTAATTGACAAAGATTTTAAAATATATTATGAATGAGAAGATATTATATTCTATTTAATATACAATTAAAAATACGAAATTGTTAATAGAGCATGTTTTACTTTATTATAAGAGCTCAAAAAGATTGAAGCAAAAAAAAAAAAAAACACGAAAATAAAAGAGAGAAAAAAGCTTCAAAATGGGGGGAAAAAAGATTTGGTAAAGGGTATTTTAGACACTAGCATGGTTTGAAGTCTGGCTGAAACCGACCTATCTACGTAATTGGTCTAGGCTTGGATCGAACGAGTAACATTTTCAATTAAACTCATCTCAAAAATATAATAACTACAGAATTTGAACCTAACGAATTGAATGGGCCCACCACTGAAAGCAATTGCACAGTAGCTCATGTCAATCAGAGCTCCTATTCAGTTGACTTAACATGGTGAGATTGTTAGCTCGTTTGATATTTCTATATGGAAAATGTTGGTTGTACACCCAATATTACCACATCGTTTACCGCAACTGATAAAATGACCAATTTGCCCCTCAATCAATCCAAATAACAAGAAAGATGAAATTTCCAAGCAATCCGCTTCTCTCTCAGTATGAAATTTCCAGGAAGCTCCAATGGCTCACCACACTCTCCGGTAATTTAACCCTCGTTTCTTCCTCCCTGTTTCCAGATCTAGTCGTGAAGGACTTTTCCCGTTTCCAGATCTGGTGTATATCGACCCACAAGCTCCAAATTTGGGACTCGTTCTCCATTTTTGTACTAATGTTAGATCACATGTTTTAGGCTTTCCTTCTTTGTTTTTTGTGCTCAAATACTATTTAAGTTGATTGATTCTTTTTAGTTTTCGATACCCAGTAGTGTTGGTTGTGGTATTATTTTTGTTAAATTTCATCCATTTCTTTTTATTTTTCATGTACTTTATACACATTGCATCAATTGGAAGTACAAAAATAATCCACGAAATACATATCCCCCCGCCTTAAAGCTTCTCTTTGAAAATGTAAAATGCCTTACCTCAGTTCTCACCATTAAAAACACTTTTTCAGCATATGGTTATGGATTTTTGCATTCTCCAATTTTGGGTGTTGAAATAGAATTTTGCTCTAGGATATTTTACCATTTTTCAGACTGCTATTGAAGATTTTTGGAGGACTAAATTGTGTGCATTTTGTTAGTTCAAGAGTATTTCTAACTGAAGATTAAATTCACGAGTTGTCATGTTAATTATGCGACGGAGAGGTTCATGGTTGAAGTTAGTTGCTTTTGTCTTATTTTGTTGGTTCCTAAAATTAATGACATGGATTTGTGCATAGATGAGTGGCACCTATGTGAACAGGAATTGAATTGGATTTAAGTCGGGATAAAGAGAAGATGCATACTAATGCATGTCCTTGTGACCTTATTATATGTAGCCTCCAAGAAACTCTGATCATTGAATTCCCAATTCAATCCAATCTCTCAAGTGTGATCATAACCTCGCAAGATATTAGGAGTTTGATTAATGGATCAAATGACATGGTTTCTAACAAACAATTGAATCATGAGACACGTGTGAGAATTTGAAACGACATGGTTTCTATCACATCATCTTCCAAATGTTAATCATCAACCACAAATAAATTTATATTTATTGTCGCGTCTTCGGAATTTGTAACAAGATTTTCTGTATAAAAATATTGACATTTAACACCTTCAATAGCTTCTATCAGGGCAATAACAAAATTAATGTTTGCAAATATAGCAAATATATAACTTCTATACGGTATATAACACAAAAATATGATAAAATATTTAATTTGCATACAAGAACAAAAATATGGCAAAATATTTACAGTGAAACGAGATTTCTTAAATAAAAATAAAGTAAATAATAACTTTCATAAGGTATATAACACAAAAATAAATATTTGCGACTATAGAAAATATATAACTTTTATAAGGTATATAACACAAAAATATGACAAAAAATGAACTTCCAAACTAGAACAAAACTTTTCTTTTTAAGACATAGTAGTGGACAATTTGGAAAGAAAATAAAACTTCAAGTCAAGATGGAGACTATGAAAGAAAAAATGTCGTCAGAATGTTGCCGGAATTATGAACTCAGGAGAAAAGATGGAATAAAATGAAGAAGTGAACAAACTTTCACATTTGGCTAAAAATGTATAGAGGCGGTAGAAAATATGGTTAGAATTCCATTTATTGCTATTGTAGATATCATCTCGCGGTCATCAAGGTGGTAAAGGCGGGTGTACATGTAGCAAAATTGTTTCTATATTATATGAATACAAATGACTAACAGTTGACAAAAAATATTATGCCACATAATCACGAGGTATACATAAAAGATATTTATGACATAGCAGTGTTAGCCCATATAGACACAATTTGGACTTAATTATCCCCTAAGCAAATGTGGACATGACATGTCATTAATTAATGGAAAAACCAAACAACCATGATAACGAGTGAAACCAAGTTAAGCATAATAAACAAACAACTTTTAAAACAAAAAAAGTTAAAAAATATGTGAGGTATGTAACAATTTATTTTATTTTGATTAGGTTTCTAGCGTGGCCCTACCCAAATATGGAAAGTGTCAAACTTATAGGGCCAAAAATGAATTTTGAATTTTTTCAAGGAGTCGAATGAAATGGGTTTTAAAATTCAGACCCCAGAATATAAAATTTTCAGAACAGAACATGAGGTACCCACCAAGAGATCCCCACGTGTATCTGATCTGAATTAGAATATAAAATTTACAGAACAGAACATGAGGGACCCACCAAGTGATCCCCACGTGTATCTGATCAGAATTCATCGTGTAATCCCGAAAATCGAAATCTTTGACCAATGTAAATCTCAAGTTAATCTCAAATCTCATGAAAAATCTTGGTTAAATTAAAATATGAGCGACACATAAAAAAAATTTAGATGTTTCACCAATAAAAAATTTACACATTATCAAATAATTACAATTATTTAATATATTCGTACTTACAATTAAAATTAACTTGTATTTATTTAATAATATGTATATTTTCTATTAGTCACACAATTGGAACATCAAATGTTGACTCTTAAAATATGTGTATGTTACAATATTCCGTGTCAAAAATCATTCATTTTGAGAAATCTCAAAATTAAGATAGAGTTTAGTAAAATTTATAAACTAATTTATTTGATCAAAATAGATTATTTGATGAAAAATAAATTATTTGACAAAAAATAAATAAAAGTGTCAAGCTATTAAAGTAAATTTTTTGGTCAATAAACTAGTTTATAAACTTTATCAAACATATTTTCGACACAAAGGCATGCAGATTGTATGAAGAAATTAAGAACAAGAAACAAAAATCTTGTAAAATAAAACAGATCCGAAAAACATAGCAGAACTTTGCACTAAACTGTGTAAAATTACACACATAGATACAGTGAGAGAAAGAAGAGAGTGAGGGGGCGAACCATCAGAAGGATCAACTGATGTGGCATTCCTCGTAGTTTGAGCTCCAGCAATCTCCACCAGGAAGAAGATAATTAAAACAAAGTAGAAGGAGCCCAGTAGAGGCGGCGCCTTAGAACCCAGCTGGTGGCGCAGCTTCTTCATCGGCCACCAGTTTCGTCTTCCTTGATGAATTCTTTGAGAGAGAGAGAGAGAGAGAGAGAGAGAGAGTTGTCTAAAAGTTGATGCCCATGTACTGCATGATAAATTAATATAGAAGTATAATGCTGTTGTGGTGCATCACATAGGCTACATATATATTTCAAACCTAAGAAAAATCCAATATCCATGGTGTCAGGAATGCTATCCATTTGGCCCATTATGCACTTCAAGCCCAATCTGATTGTGTGATCCGATGAGGCCCATGGTTCAATTGTCTAAATCGTGTTGCTGAATTAACGCTTATGATTCAAAGTGCTAATTCATCCAGATGCTGACACATAGAGAATTGGACGTCTCTGATTGAACTTCTGGAGGCTTCTGAAGATGAAATGAATTGAAGTGTATAGGGCACGCATTCGGTGAATTACATTGGGATATGATGTTGGAAATAATTGTTTATAAATTGGTTTGACCAATTTTTACCAAATATTCGGGTGAGTCTCGATAACCGATTATTATAAAATTATAGTCGAATACATTCTACTCCGTAAGTAGATACTCGTGGTACATTTGGTTTCACAAAATTATTTCCGATTGAATGAGAAATTAATATCAAAAGTTGACACCTTGAAAGTGGAAATTAAATGTTGTAGCAAGTTGGGAAGTGTATCCCACATCGGAAGATGACTTGATTTTGAACCAATTAATATACCTCTAGTTTGGATTTGGGTTTGGGCTCCAAGGAGCACCGCAAGTCTTTAGAAGAGAGAAGACTTAGATGCTATCGGGTTCGGTTCAAAGCCCACACGCGCGCGCCAACCGGGCTCGTGGCTCGAGGTTCGAGGTCGTGGGGCGTTATATCTTGAGAGGCGTTTGCCATAATACCGTAAGCACCGAAGCGGGACAAATACGTTTTAAGGAAAGAGAGTCGAACTCTTGCCTCGACTTGTGTTTTTTCAATATTCAATTTGTCATTATTGTTTTTTTCAAGTAAGTATTCTAACAAAATTAATACGTACAAATATATCTTTCAAGCTTAAGACGTATTCTGTATTTGTAAAATTATATTCTATTGGATGCTGCTTTAACATATTGTTTCTAGTATTCTAATATACGTGTTCTTTCATTGTTTCAAAGCATCCCAGGGCCCAGGCCATTTGTATTATTCTGTTGTTTGAAGTTAATTAAATGCATGCTATTTAAAAGTTTCTGTTAACATCTAATTGGTTGCCTATTTGATTACATGTATATTTGATCAAATTATTTTAAATTGCATTCAGAAGTGATTACTTTATTTAAGTGTGTGCAAATTAAGTTTCTAGTTTAATTGATTGCATTCTAATTAAGTGCTCTGTTTATAATTAAGTGCACACTAAATCTGATTACAAATAAATGCAACTTAAGTATTCTGTTTACATTTAATGCATGCAAACACAACTCTTATTGTTTCTTGATTACCGTGATTTTCATCAATTTTTATGCTGTTTCAAGTTTAAGGCCCAATTTAAAATTGCAAATATTTAATCTATTCTTTTTTGCATTTCTGGCAAAAAACAGTATTTTTATATATATTTCATATTTAACAGTGTGTGCAACATTCTTTCTGCTTAATTGTGTTAAGTAATGTTATTTAATTCGTTTGAATTAATCTAAAATCATATTCTATTCAAGTATTCAATTCTGCTGTTATTATTTAAATGCTTGTAATCTGTTAACTTTAATTGTATGGTTCTTATTAAACGCCTTTAAAATCAATTCTAATTACAAAAATTCTCACCAAGTTTATGTAAACTAATTAAATAAATCATAATCATTGTGGGCCTTGAGTTTCTGTTTTTCTCAAAATTGTTGTGTCTTTATCAGTAATAACTTTTACTGAATTTTCTGACCATAACATTAATCTTGCATTTATATACAATTTATTTTCTGGAATTAATTGTATCAGTCATAATCATTTGTTATTCTTTCCCAATTAAATTAATTTATTGTTGATCTTCTGTTTGTGTAACAGAAATGGATTCAAACGGAACAAATGGTGTTCCCACAACTAATGGTATATCCATGAGGGCTCCACCTATGGCTATTCCAATTCAATCGGCTCAAGTGCCTCATGGAGAAAAACCTGAAAAATTCAACGGGGTGGATTTCAAGAGATGGCAACAAAAGATGCTGTTCTATCTCACCACTCTTAACTTGGCGAAGTTTCTGACAGAAGATCCTCCCGTTGTGCAAGAAGGAGAAAATACTCAAGAGTCGATTATTGCTTTGGATGCATGGAAGCATTCTGACTTTCTGTGCAAAAATTACATTCTGAACGGATTGGACAATATATTATATGGAGTTTATAGTGCCATGAAAACAGCAAAAGAACTTTAAGAGTCTTTGGAGAAAAAATACAAAACTGAGGATGCTGGCACGAAGAAATTCATTATCGGAAAATTCTTAGACTTCAAGATGATAGACACCAAGACAGTTATTAGCCAAGTTCAAGAATTGCAAGTTCTTCTTCATGACATACATGCTGAAAATATGAGTTTAAGCGAGTCATTCCAAGTTGCTGCAATCATCGAGAAACTTCCTCCTTTATGGAGGGATGTTAAGAACTATCTCAAGCACAAACGCAAGGAGATGAATTTGGAAGAGTTGATTGTTCGGCTAAGGATAGAAGAAGACAACAAAAAGTCTGACAGGAAATTTGGAGGACAATTTGGGCAAGCAAAAGCCAACATTGTGGAGTCTAGTTCAAAGACTAACAAGAAAAGAAAGCATTCTGGTGATGCACCGAAGAAAGACAACAAAAAGAATGCTAAGAAATTTAAAGGTGACTGTTATAATTGTGGAAAGGCGGGACATCGTGCAAGTGAATGTCGCAAGCCAAAGAAACAAAAGGCTCAAGCACATGTGACAGAAAGTGATGCACTATCTGAGGATATTCAAGAACTGAACTTGTCTGCTGTTGTTTCTGAATGCAACAACATTGGAAATCCTAGAGAATGGTGGGTAGACACTGGTGCTACTCGACACATTTGTGCTGACAAGACAATGTTCTCTAACTACAAGACAATCAACGGAGAACAATTATTTATGGGAAATTCCGCAAGTTCAAAAGTTGAGGGACAATGGAAAGTAACTTTGAAGATGACTTCCGGCAAAGAACTCGTCCTCAACAATGTGCTACATGTGCCTGACATTCACAAAAATCTGGTGTCTGGGTCTTTACTTAGCAAGAATGGTTTTAAATTGGTCTTTGTATCTGACAAGTTTGTACTCGCAAAGAATGATGTATACGTAGGAAAGGGTTACTTTTCTGAAGGACTATTCAAGATGAATGTCCTTACCATTGTACCAAAACCAAACAATAATAATAATACATCTTCTTCTGCTTATATCGTTGAGTCTTCTTGTTTATGGCATAATCGATTAGGACATGTAAACTTTAAATCTGTGCGTAAATTAATGAACTTAAGTTTATTGCCTTCTCTACAATTTGTTCCTAATCATAAATGCGAAATTTGTGTTGAGGCTAAGTTAGCCAAAACTCCGATTCATTCTGTTGAAAGAAACACGATACCTTTAGAATTAATTCACAGCGATATTTGTGACTTGAAATTTGTGCAAACTAGAGGTGGTAAAAAGTACTTCATTACTTTTATCGACGATTGCACAAGATACTGTTATGTTTATTTGCTAAGAAGCAAAGATGAAGCATTAAATGTTTTTAAACATTATAAGAATGAAGTTGAAAATCAACTTAGCAAACGAATAAAGATTATTCGTAGTGATAGAGGAGGAGAATATGGAGCACCGTTTGAAGAATTTTGTTCAGAATATGGTATTATTCATCAAACAACGGCACCTTATTCACCTCAATCAAATGGTATTGCTGAGCGCAAAAATCGAACTCTTAAAGAAATGATGAATGCCATATTGATAAGTTCGGTCTTACCTCTGAACTTGTGGGGGAAAGCTATCCTTTCAGCAAATGTGATTCTTAATAAGATACCACAAAAGAAAAAAGATAAAACTCCATATGAATTATGGAAAGGTCATAAACCCACATATAAACACTTAAAAGTGTGAGGGTGTTTGGCTAAGGTTGAAGTACCAAAGCCTAAACAAGTTAAAATTGGACCTAAAACAATTGATTGTATATTTATCGGATATGCTAACAATAGTAGTACATATAGATTTCTTGTTCACAAATCAGACATTTCAGATATACATGAAGGTACTATCATTGAATCTCGAAATGCTGCATTCTTTGAAAACGTATTTCCATGCAAAGACAAGAAAGAAATAAGTTCCAATAAACGAACTTATGATACTGCAAATGGTACTCATATAAATGATGAAGAACCTAGACGTAGTAAAAGGACCAGAACTTCTACCTTGTTTGGTCCAGATTTTCTAACTTATATGGTAGAAAATGATCCTAAGACATTTAATGAGTCAATGTCTACTCCAGAAGCTCCGTTGTGAAAAGAAGCTATCAATAGCGAGATAGATTCTATTATGCAAAATCACACTTGGGAGTTGGTTGATCTTCCACCTGGAAATAAGCCTTTAGGTTGTAAGTAGATTTTCAAAAAGAAGTTAAAAGCTGATGGATCTATCGATAAATACAAGGCTCGATTAGTAGCTAAATGATTTAAACAAAAAGAAGGCCTTGACTTTTTCGATACATACTCACCGGTGACAAGGATCACCTCGATCAGAGTTCTAATTGCAATTGCAGCATTGCATAATCTCGAAATCCATCAAATGGATGTAAAAACAACATTCTTAAATAGAGAGTTAGAAGAAGAAATTTACATAGAACAACCTGAATGGTTTGTTGCTCATGGACAAGACAAAAAGGTGTGTAGACTCGTTAAATCTTTATATGGACTAAAGCAAGCTCCAAAACAGTGGCACCAAAAATTTGACAAAACTATGTTGTCAAATGATTTTAAAATTAACGAGTGTGATAAATGTGTCTATATCAAAACCACACCAAAAGCTTATGTGTTAGTATGTTTGTATGTCGATGACATGCTTATTATGGGTAGTAATAATGATATTTTCATGACTACGAAGAAAATGTTAACAAAACATTTTGACATGAAAGATATGGGTGTAGCAGATGTAATTTTGGGAATTAAAATATATAGAACACCTAATGGACTAAGTTTGTCACAGTCTCATTATATCGAGTTTGTACTTAAAAAGTATAAGGTCTATGATGAAAGTCCAGTTAAAACTCCTTTAGATATAAGTCTACACTTGGCAAAGAATAAAGGTGAACCTATATGTCAGCTAAAATATTCTCAAATTATAGAAAGCTTGATGTATATTATGAACTGCACGCGTCTGGATATTGCTTATGCAGTTAATAAGCTAAGTAGGTTCACAAGTAATCCAAGCAATGATCATTGGAAGGCATTGAATAGGGTACTTCGCTATTTAAGATACACCTTAAATTTTGGATTACATTATGCAAGATATCCAACAGTATTAGAAGGATACTGTGATGCGAATTGGATATCTGATACAAAGGATTCCAAATCTACAAGTGGTTATGTCTTTACCATTGGTGGTGCGGCTGTGTCTTGGAAATCCTCAAAACAGACATGTATAGCTCGATCAACGATGGAATCAGAATTTATAGCTTTAGATAAAGCTGGAGAAGAAGCAGAATGGCTTCGTAATTTCTTAGAAGATATTCCATGTTGGTCTAAACCAGTGCCTGCTATAAGTATACATTGTGATAGTCAGTCGGCTATTGGAAGGGCACAAAATAGTATATATAATGGTAAGTCTAGACATATATGTCGTAGACACAATACTATTAAGCAATTGATCTCAAATGATATTATTTCTATTGATTACGTAAAATCAAAAGAGAATCTCGCGAATTCTCTTACAAAAGGATTACCAATAGATCAAGTATACTGCTTATCAAAGGAAATGGGATTAAAAGCCTACAACGCATGAATTTTTATAATGGTAACCCAATCTTGTTGACTGGAAATCCCAAGATCTTTGTTCAATAGGACAACTAAGTTATGAAGATTCAGTTAAGCACTTAGGAGTTATCTCCTACCCATTTCTATTGTGAGAAAAAAGTGCTTTCTGCAGATTATATTAGGATAAGTAATACATTTAATGATTCCTATAGTTTGGATTAACCAAGTGGAGTATGGCAGAATGCTTTTAATAGGAGATTACCTATGTAAGTGTGAAGTGGGGCCGCTTCTATGAGAATGTTTTAAGGCTTAAATTCTCTAAAACACTTATGAAACCCAAGAGTTGTTCCGGGCCAAAATGAACACAACCATGAGAACAAAAGAATTGTTAGAAAGGTTATTATGTGGATATTGTTGTCTTGGTTTACACCAAAGGCTGGACAGTTCAAGACATCACGTTCACTGACTAGCTAAGTAAATCCGATAGTATTCCACTAGGGCAGGTTCAAAACCAGAAGCTACCTCTCCTGATGCAATAGCTTTTCGCCTGTACTCTCTATTAGCATTTGCATTTCATTTGCATATTTATGGTAATTTCCATTCATGTGGGGGATTGTTGGAAATAATTGCTTATAAATTAGTTTGACCAATTTTGACCAAATATTCGAGTGAGTCCCGATAACCGATTATTATAAAATTATAGTCGAATACATTCTACCCCGTAAGTAGATACTCATGGTACATTTGGTTTCACAAAATTATTTCCGATTGAATGAGAAATTAATATCAAAAGTTGACACCTTGAAAGTGGAAATTAAATGTTGTAGCAAGTTGGGAAGTGTATCCCACATCGGAAGATGACTTGATTTTGAACCAATTAATATACCTCTAGTTTGGATTTGTGTTTGGGCTCAAAGGAGCTCCGCAAGTCTTTAGAAGGGAGAAGGCTTAGATGCTATCGGATTCAGTTCAAAGCCCACACACGCGCACCGCCGCCGCCCGCCCTCCGACCGGGCCGGGCTCGTGGCTCGTGGCTCGAGGTTCGAGGTCGTGGGACATGTTTCGCGTAGTATATTCTTTTTAGACAAGATAAATATAAAAATAATTTATTTTATACATCATTCCGATTTTGACACGTGTCACGTGTCTGTCTGTTGGATTAAGAACTTAAAAACAGACATGATTGTTCAACATGTCCTTCCAGATTTGGCAACTGTTCAAACGAGTCCTTTCAAGTGTTGTGTCTTTTCAGACACAACTTTTTGTATTCTATAAATAGGCCCATATAGTTCTGCATTTATTCATTCAATCATATACATAATTTATTTTGCATTCCATAGCATTCGAGTATTCAATTTAGAGAGTACGAAACAATTCAAGTTCGCTGTCCTTTTGTTTTGTAGTGTTACTACCGAAAGGTTTTGATCGTTGTATCTTGGGAGGCGTTTGCCACAATACCATAAGCACCGAAGCGGGGCAAATACGTCTTAAGGAAAGAGAGTCGAACTCTTACCTCGATCTGTGTTTTTTCAATATTCAATTTGTCATTATCGTTTTTTTCAAGTAAGTATTCTAACAAAATTAATACGTACAAATATATCTTTCAAGCTTAAGACGTATTCTGTATTTGTAAAATTATATTCTGTTGGATACTGCTTTAACATATTGTTTCTAGTATTCTAATATACGTGTTCTTTCATTGTTTCAAAGCATCCCAGGCCATTTATATTATTCTGTTGTTTGAAGTTAATTAAATGCATGCTGTTTAAAAGTTTATGTTAACATCTAATTGGTTGCCTATTTGATTACATGTATATTTGATCAAATTATTTTAAATTGCATTCAGAAATGATTACTCCGTAGATCTAAAAGTGTTCTTGGTGAAAATCTGAAAATCTTTGATTCTCTTGGTGAAAATCTTAAGCCAGTGCACTTCTTGGCTCTGGATTCTTTGTATCCTCATATTCACGTGGTGAAAAACTACTGGAAAGTAAAACTTCTCCTCTTCAAAGGTTTCTTAGTTACTCTTTCTGCTTTCTCTCATTTATTTTAAGAAACTCTGGTAACATCTCTAAACTTTGTCTTGCTCCTTTAGAATAAGTGGTTTTGTTAATAGTTCAGAACACAGAAACCACCATAATATCCTTTGTCTAAGATCTCCTACGAGGATTTTTGAATCTGAGGGTCATTCTGTCTAGGCTTAGTGTTATCTTGAACTATTAAAGTTTCATAGTTAACTTTACTTTATTCTAACTGAAATAGTTGCATAGATAAGAGTTCTTGCATGCTGAATGTTTCGTGATTTGTGAATACTTTTCTTAAAAAGAGTTATAGAGGAATATAGTAATATTCTGTTTTTAACAAATCAATTCTTGTTTCTCAAAAATATCTGTTTCTTGAAAGTTGCTGTGTAAGATGTTTCCAAATAAGTTTGAGGTAGAAGTGTGGTCTGGCAATGGAGACTTCAGTCTTTGGCGCCAGAAAATGAAAGTTGTATTGTTACAGCAAAGGTGGGAAAGGCCATTGAAGAGTCTTGGCCTGAAGATCTTGATGATATCAAGAAAATGGATGAGATAGCATGGAGTTCCATCTTTTTCCATCTATCTGATAGTGTCCTTAGACAAGTAGGTGATACAACTACTGCTGTAGCTCTTTGGACTAAGCTTGAGAACCTTTATATGTCTAGGACCCTTCCAAATAAGTGCTATCTTTTAAAATAGTATTATGGGTTTAAGTTTGACCAGTCTTTGAGTCTAGAGGTTAATCTTGACAGATTTAGTAAGATAGTAAAGGACTTAGCCAATTGTAGTGAAATCTTATCAAAAGATCAGAAAGTTGTTGCCCTCTTAAACTCCTTGAGTGATAAGTATAAAGACATTAAAAATGCCTTATAATATGGTATAGAGAACCTTACTGTTGATATTATCTTCAATTGCCTGAGAAATAAAGAATTAGAATTCATTAGTGATCAAAAGGAGCAGGTAATGGGAGAGAGTCTAATGGTTAAGGATAAAAACCAATTTAGACATAATACCAATAGTAAGTCTCACCATAACAATAAGAAGGGCCATTCTGAAAAAGGTAAGACTAAGTCTAAGGCTAAGTCTAGTGCTAAAGGAAATAAATGCTATTTCTGTGGAAAAACTGGTCATTTTATAAAAGACTGTTATAAAAGAATAGCTGAGTTAAATGAGAAAAATGAGGTTGAGGGTGTAGCTGCAGTGGTCTATGATGAAGCTGTAGTTGCAGATGGTCAGGTCTTTGTGTCCTCTGTGTTATCCAGTTGTCAGGTTTGGATTCTTGACTCTGGATGCTCTTTTCATATGTATCATATTAAAAACTGGTTCTCTGAATTCTTTGAAGTAAATGGAGGGCAGTTAACCATGGGAAATGATGTTTGTTGCAAAATAAAAAGAATTGGTAAAATTGTCTTAAAACTGGAAAACAACAATCTCTTGATTTTGGAAAAAATCAGATATGTGTCTGAACTTCAAAGAAACTTGATTTCTTTAGGAATCTTAGATGACCAAAACTATAACATTGTTTTATCAAATGGAAGAACAAAAGTTTTTAAAGGAAATTTTGAAATTCTTAATACCCCAAAAGAAAATGGTCTATATGTTTTGAGGGTCAAACCCTTAGTGGAAAATAACCTTGCAGCCATTACCACTGATAATGACAAGTCTGATTTATGGCACAAAAGATTTGGTCATATTAGTGATAAAGGTCTAAAATCCTTAAACAGTGAATGGGTATTTGGCAAGGACAAAATTAAAAAGCTATCCTTTTGTGAACAATGTGTAATTGGTAAACAACACATATTGCTTTTTAAAACTGGAACACACAAGTCAACCTCAATACTTGAATACTTGCATGCTGATCTTTGGGAACTTGCCCCAATTAATACTTTCACTGGATTCAGGTTCTATTTTTTTATTGTTGATGATTTTTCGAGAAAGGTATGGACTTTCCTTCTAAAAACCAAGTCTGAGACTTTTCAAATTTTTAAAGATTGGAAAACTCTAATAAAAAACCAAACTAATAGGAAAATAAAGGTCTTAAGAACTGATAATGGTTTGGAGTTCTGTAATTTTGAGTTTGACTCTTTCTGTAAAGTTTTTGGAATTCTTAGACATAGAACCTCTACATATACTCCTCAGCAAAATGGAATTGCTGAGAGAATGAATAGGACTATCCTAAATAAGGTTAGATGTATGCTTCATAGTTCAGGTCTTCCAAAGTTATTTTGGGGAGAGGCTGTTATGATAGCTTCTTATCTCATAAATTTGAGTCCCTCTAGTGCTCTGGAAAATAAGTCTCCAGAGTCAGTCTGGAAAGGTCACACTCCTAATTACTCCTTCCTCAAAGTCTTTGGATGTGCTGCTTATGCACATCAAGATGGTGGAAAACTTGAACCAAAGGCTTTGAAATGTGTTTTCTTAGGTTATGGGATTGGAACAAAAGGCTATAGGTTGTGGGTAAGAGAACTTAGAGGTTTTAAAGTCATTGTCAGTAGAAATGTTGTCTTCAATGAAACAATAATGCCCTGTCTGAAAATGTCAGATCCTGAAAGTGAAGTTGATAAGTCTGTTCAAACAAGTCTCATAACTCCTCCTCAGATTAAGATGGAGCTTACTGAAAATAAAGTCCAGTATGATAATCCAGTCGAAACAGAAACAGAGAATTCTGTTAATGATCTTCAAGCTGTTGAAGAAAATGTTTTACCTGACCTATCTGATTATCAACTGGCTAGAGATAGGGAAAGAAGGACTAATATCAGATTTCCTTCAAGGTTAGCTGACACTGACTTTGCCTTAATCCTCTCTGCTCAATCTTCAATAGGTAGTGAATCTACCTCTTTTTGAAGAGGCCATGACCTGTAAGGATTCAAAACATTGGCTTTCAGCAATGAAAGATGAAATGCAATCCTTAGAAAGAAACTCAACTTGGACCTTAGTAAGTAGGCCTAAACTTCAAAAGATTGCTGATTGTAAATGGTTGTTCAAGTTAAAGGAGGGTAATTCCATCATTGGGGTTCCTAGATATAAAGCTAGATTAGAAGCAAAGGGCTTTACTCAAAGGGAATGTATTGATTATAATGAGATCTTCTCTCCTATAGTCAAGTACACTTCAATTAGAATTTTGCTAGCCTTATTGGTCCAGTACAGCTGGAAATCAGACCAGCTGGATGTAAAAACTACCTTTTTACATGGGGAATTAGAAGAAACCATCTATATGTCTCAACCTGAAGGATTTGAGAAATTTGGTAAGGCTGATTTGGTTTGTCTCCTTAAGAAGTCTTTATATGGTTTAAAACAAGCCCCAAGGCAATGGTACAAAAAGTTTGATTCTTATATTCAAAGTATTGGTTTTAATAAAAATAGTTATGATCCCTATTTTTATTATCAAGGTAATGGTGGTCCTGATTCCATTTACTTGCTTTTATATGTTGATGATATGCTTCTTGCTGGTTGTGACAGGAAAGAGATTCAAATTGTAAAACATAAATTGAGGTGTAAATTTGAAATGAAGAATCTAGGTCCTGCTAGAAAAATTCTTGGTATGGAAATCAATAGGAATAGAAGTTTAAATACTTTGTTTTTGAATCAATGTTCTTATATTTCTAAACTTCTTGAAAGGTTCAGAATGAATGAAGCTAAGTCTGTTACCTTACCTCTATCTAATCATTTCAAACTCTCCTCTGATCAATCACCTAATTCTGAAGAAGAATTGAAAAGAATGGAAATGATACCTTATGCTAATGCTGTAGGATCTATCATGTACTTAATGGTTTGTATAAGACCTGATATTGCTCATGATGTAAGTGTTTTAAGCAGGTTTATGAGTAATCCTGGTGAATATCACTAGGAAGCTATGAAATGGTTATTTCGATATTTAAAAGGAACTGCTAGCTTATGTTTAGAATTTAAAAAGGGGAAGGAGGGAATTTCTCTATGTGGTTTTGTAGACTCTGATTTTGCTAGTGACAGAGATAACAGAAAATCCACATCTGCTTATGTTTTTACAATAAATGATAGCTGTATAAGTTGGAAATCCCAACTTCAGAAATTGGTAGCTCTTTCTTCAACAGAAGCTAAATACATTGCTGCAATAGATGCCATCAAAGAAGGTATTTGGTTAAAAGGTTTACTTAGTGAATTAGGATTTATCAATAATCATGTTGTTCTTTACTCTGACAGTCAAAGTGCAATTCACTTAAGTAAAAATCCTGTCTTTCATGACAAAACAAAACACATTGAGGTAAAATTTCATTTTACTAGAGATGTCATTGAGAAAGAGATAATCAAATTGAATAAGATATCAACTTTAGTTAATCCAGCTGACATGAGAACAAAAGTTTTACCTTTCAATAAATTCAAAAATTGTTTAGCTTTGTTGAATATGGACTATGGCTAAATTAGTCTCTTTCTTGCAGGTACGTAGAACAAATGAAACTGAAGCTGGAAGCCTCAAGCACTAATGGTATAGCCTAATAGACAGCAAGGTGGAGAATGTTAAGAATGCTGCCCATTTGGCCCATTATGCACTTCAAGCCCAATCTGATTGTGTGATCCGATGAGGCCCATGGTTCAATTGTCTAAATCGTGTTGCTGAATTAACGCTTATGATTCAAAGTGCTAATTCATCCAGATGCTGACACATGGAGAATTGGACGTCTCTTATTGAACTTCTGGAGGCTTCTAAAGATGAAATGGATTGAAGAGTATAGGGTACGCATTCAGTGAATTACATTGGGATATGAAACACTCTCTCTCTCTCTCTGTGGTTCTTACGCTTCATCTTCTTCCTTTTCTTTTGGTTTTCTTTGTCTCTGTAAACCTTTGGTTTACAGACTTTCTAAGTGATTAGAAACAAATGAGGGTTGGTTTGTTGTGTGGTTGTGTGAACAATAACTTGGGTGTTACCGATTTGATTTCTTGTTGTATTTCAGATTAGATGAAGGAGAGTTGTGATTTGAGAGGTTTATGTTGTATCTCTGTAAAACACTGATTCTTTACCGTTGTTCTATGGCTTGTGCTTAGTTCTTGAGCGTTATCCTTTGGTGGATGCTCAACGGGTGATTAGGCCATTAATTTTGCTGAACATCCGGGCCCTTTTTAGGGCAAAACAAATCCTTGTGTTTTTACCGTTTTTATTTACCTTCTTGTTTTATCTTCGGTGCTGGTTGGGATCTAAAGGGGACCAACACATGGCGTGCTCACGCGCCACTGTTTCAGCGGTCAACACAAGGATGCTGCATGCTTGCGACTTCATGCCCATGCATTCATATGCTGCAACTTGCAACACAGACCATCCAGTATTTTCACCACGCTTCTTTGAGGCGTGTGTTTGGCAAAAAAAATAATTATTTTTACTTTATTTTAACATGTTGACTTAGGGTTTGCTTGGTTTTGGTTTTAAAAAATTCTATAAAATTGAATTCAATATTAACAATTAATTTTAATCATATATTTAATGAGATCTACAATTTTTTTCGATTTTTTAATCACATATTTTATTAATTTTTTATCAAAATCTACTAAAAATTGATTTTTAGCAAAATCAAACATACATTTAAAGTTAAACATATGTTTGGCCAAGTTTAAGAGTTCTTTTGAAATATTTTTACTTTTTTTTAGGCTTGGTGAAACATTCACTATTTGATTTGGTATTGATGTAAATTTGAAAGGATTAATTTTAGTTGTGTTGAATAAATAATTAGCTAGGGAAATAATTAGTTAAGTGTTTGGTTAATTTTTGTTTTATTTTAAAATCATTATATTTAATGATTTTGTATAAAATGATTTATTATTGTGCCTATATACAATTACTAAAATGTATATTGATTATAATATTGATATTCTCTATTATTATTATTATTGTAAATTTTGTTTTTAGTTTTATACTCTTTTGATCCAAAAAAGATAGATTTGTTTTCTTTTTTTTACTGGTCCCAAATTATAAGCCTCTTTCATTAAAGTGTAATTGATTTCTTATGTTCATAGTATACACTCTATTTAATGTGGCCATCTTTATATATATATATAACCGTCGAAAATATTACGCACACATTTTTCCGCCATTTTTTCTTTCTAAATTTGGTAAGTTCCGTTATAAACGCTGGATAGAAATTTGTTTTCTTTAATTAGTTTCACACATTGATTTGGTAAGTTCCACCATAAATGCTGCATGTGAGTTTGTTTTCTTTTATTGGTTTCACACATTAATTGTTTATTTATTTATTTTTTTCTCTTTTCTTGCAAAAAATGAATTATAGTATTTAATATTATATATGATAAATGTAACAACTTTTCAGATTTTTTAATTACTTTCACATATTGATTGTTTATTATTATTTTTTCCCTTTTTCCAGCAAAAAAACAAATTGTAATATTCAATATTATATATTCAATATTATATATGATTATTTAAGTGGCAAATATAGGAGGATTGCCCAGCCCAACCCAGAACCAAAATGTAAAGGTGGAATAATTTTTATATGGATAATTAGCCCATATACTCTTTTTTTTTATATATAAAAATTTGAAATATACTTTCTTTTTTAAATTTATTATTTTTATCGTACATCTAAATAATACTTACGAAAAATACCTCTCTTCTCTATTGTATAAACACTTTTAAAAATATTTATTTATTGTATACTAGTTTATGTACTTTATAAAATATTCACTTTAGTCTCTATATTTTGATTAAGTCCTTCAAAAATTACATCTTCAGTCCTTAATCTTTTACATCTTTACACTTTGGTCTTCAAATTTTTAATTATCTTTCAGTTAAGCCCTACAAAAATTGCATCTTAGGTCTTCAACTTTTTATATCTTTACACTTTAGTCTCCAAATTTTCAATTATCTTTCAGTTAAGTCCTCCGAAAATTACATCTTAGGTGTGGTAACATATGTGTTACCCGTGTCAAATTGATTTTAATAAAATTGATAAAGTAACATATGATAACAAATATGGTAAAAATATTATTTTTAAAAATAAAAGTTAGAAATATTTGATTTTTGACCAAACTAATGTATTTTTTAAAAAATATTTACAAGGAGATAAATCATAAAATAGCAATTGTATTGAAAATGAGGAAGTAACATAGGGTAATACATGTGATAACATATGTGTTACCCGTGTCAAATTAATTTTAATAAAATTGAGGAAGTAACATAGGATATAATTTAATTTTAGACAAAACTAATGTATTTTTTAAAAAATATTTACAGTGAGATAAATCATAAAATAGCAATTGTATTGAAAATGAGGAAGTAACATAGGGTAACACATGTAGTAACATATGTGTTACCCGTGTCAAATTGTTGATATTAAAAATGACAAAATTAAATATATTATTTTTATTTAACATAATTCGTAATTCAAAAAATTATAGAAGGATATAATTTGCTAAAAAATGATTTTAATGAAATTGAGTAAGTAACATAGGGTAACAAATATGGTAACATATATGTTACCAGCATAAAAGTATTGTTTTGAAAAATAAAAATTAGAAATATTTGATTGTAGATGAAATTAATGTATTTTTTAAATACATTTACAAGAATATAAATTATAAAATAGTATTTGTATAGAAAATGAAAAAGTGACATAGGGTAACACATGTGGTAACATATGTGTTACACTTACACATGTGTTACCCGTGTCAAATTGTTGATATTAAAAGTAAATAAATTAAATATACTATTTTTATTTATAATAATTCATAATTTAGAAAATTATAGAAGGATATAATTTGCTAAAAATTGATTTTTATGAAATTGAGGAAATAACATAGGTTAACAAATACAGTAACATTTATGTTACCAGCGTAAAAGTATTGTTTTCAAAAATAAAAATTAGAAATATTTGATTTTAGACAAAATTAATGTATTTTTTAAATATATTACAAGAATATAAATTATAAAATAGTAATTGTATAGAAATTGAGAAAGTAACATAGGTCATAGGGTACACATATCAAAATGTTGATTTTAAAAGTGAAAAAATTAAATATATTATTTTTATTTAATATAATTCACAATTCAAAAAATTGTAGAAGGATATAATTTGTAAAAAAATTGATTTTAATGAAATTGAGTAAGTAACATAGGTTAACAAATACAGTAACATATATGTTACCTGCGTAAAAGTATTGTTTTCAAAAATAAAAATTAGAAATATTTGATTGTAGACGAAATTAATGTATTTTTTAAAATTATTTACAAGAAGATAAATTATAAAATAGCAATTGTATTGTAAATGATGAAGTAACATAAGGTAATACATGTAGTAACATATGTGTTACCCGTGTCAAATAGTTGTTTTTAAAAGTGAAAAAATTAAATATATTATT
This sequence comes from Forsythia viridissima, assembly GCA_030279155.1. Classification (NCBI taxonomy): domain Eukaryota; kingdom Viridiplantae; phylum Streptophyta; class Magnoliopsida; order Lamiales; family Oleaceae; genus Forsythia; species Forsythia viridissima. Next base: position 4,600,022 of record CM059033.1, read on the forward strand.
TTTATTTAATATAATTAGTAATTCAAAAAATTGTAGAAGGATATAATTTGCTGAAATTGATTTTAATGAAATTGAGAAAGTATCATACGTTAACAAATACGGTAACATATATGTTACCCAAGTAAAATTATTTTTTTTAAAAAATTAAAATTATAAATATTTGATTTTAGAAAAAATTAATGTATTTTTTAAAAACATTTACAAGAAGATAAATTATAAAATAGCAATTGTATTGAAAATGATGAAGTAATATAGGGTAACACATGTGGTAACATATGTGTTACTTATGAAATTGTTGATATTAAAAATGAATAAATTAAATATATTATTTTTCTTTAACTTAATTTGTAATTCAGAAAATTATAGAAGGATATAATTTGTTAAAAATTGATTTTAATGAAATTGAGGAAGTAAACATAGGTTAACAAATATGGTAACATATATGTTACCCGCGTAAAAGTATTGTTTTCAAAAATAAAAATTAGAAATATTTGATTGTAGACGAAATTAATGTATTTTTTAAATACATTTACATGAATATAAATTATAAAATAACAATTGTATTGAAATTGAAGAGTAACATGTGGTAACACATGTGGTAACATATGTGTTACCCGTGTCAAATTGTTGATATTAAAAGAATAAAAGTGAATAAATTAAATATATTATTTTTATTTAAAATAATTCGTAATTCAAAAAATTATAGAAGGATATAATTTGCTAAAAATTGATTTTAATGAAATTGAAGAAGTAACATAGGTTATCAAATATAGTAACATATATGTTATCCGCCTAAAAGTATTGTTTTCAAAAATGAAAATTGAAAATATTTGATTTTAGACGAAATTAATGTATTTTTTAAAAACATTTACAAGAATATAAATTATAAAATATCAATTGTAAATGAGCAAGTAACACATAATAAAATATATGTTACTAGTATAAAAATGTTGTTTTAATGAAATATGAGGAAGTAACATATATGTTACCCATGAAAAATTAAATTATATTATTTTAAATGAAAATAATATATTTTTTAAAAAATAATTAAATGAGTAAATTATAAAGTATTAATTTCAATGAAAATGATGAAATAACACATATATTACTCGTGTAAAAATATTGTTTTTCAAATGAAAAAATGAAAATATTGATTTTATGAAAATATTGTATTTTTAAACAATTATCAAAGAAACTAAATTGTAAAATATGATTATAATTATTATTATATTTAAAATAGTATACAAATATGATAGTTGGTAGTGGTAACACGTGTTAATCTAATTTAAATTAAAATAACATTTTGTTACAATAATTTAAAATAGTATACAAATATTTATTTTGTTCGTTTAGGTGAAAATTCGAGTGTAAAGTTAAAAATTTAAGGGATAATTGCATCAAAGGTCCCCAACGTTTCAAAAACGTTAGGGATATGTCCATAACCTAAAAAAATAGCACCAGACATTCCCAACATTTGAAGAAATAGGCACCGTAGGTCCCTCTTAACATTTTTCATCCATTATCTCTGTTAAATCTCGGAATTACACTGCACGCGCTTCATTTCCTAAAAAACTCGAGTGGAATTATAGGGGTAACTCCAGAAGCTTTTTGTCCATGAAGAAGAAAAGAGGGGATAGAGAAGAATTGCATTAATACTTCTTGTGTCCTCTAACATTTTCACTACATCAGCCATTTTAGGTCTCTTCTCCGAAATTCTTTCCACGCAACTCATGCCTATTTGCAACATCGTGACCATCTCCTCATCTATGTTCGGATACCTCAAAAGCTCAATGTCGAATACTTCACCAGTCCATTCTTCGTGAACAACAGAGTGAACCCATCGGACTAAGTGGATGACCTAATCACTGCCAGTGGCATGGACGGGGGACTTTCCTGTGAGAAGTTCGAGTAGCAAGACTCCAAAGCTGTAGATGTCTGATGCCTGTGACACCTTCCTGAAGTCGGCGACTTCAAGGGCACGATACCCTGCAGTCCGAATTACTGGTGGCACGACTGGACTCATCAACGTTGCCAAGCCAAGATCAAGCACGCAACCATATCGTTGTGAGTTGAGGAAGATGTTCGAGGATTTTATATTTCCATGAACAAGCGTCCCACCACTCTGTGAATGGATGTGAGCAACACCCCTTGCTGCACCAATTGCAATTCTTAGTCGGCTTTCCCAATCTAAGGGAAACTGGTCCTCAACGCTTTTTCCTGCAAGAACGAGGATTGTATCAGGGTTCGGTCACTATATTAATTCTGAGATATCTAAACATGGATAAAGAAACTTCTGGAGTCATACCTGCAATTCCACTCGAGTTATCCCATCATTTCTTCTTCGTGGACAAGAAGCTTTGGAGGCACCTCTGCAATTCCACTCGAGTTTTTTTGGAAATGAAGTGCGTGCAGTGCAATTCTGAGATTTAACGGAGAAAATGGATGGAAAATATTAAGAGGGACCTACGGTGCCTATTTCTTCAAACGTTGGGGATGTCTGGTGCTATTTTTTTAGGTTAGGGGCATATTCCTAACGTTTTTGAAACGTTGGAGACCTTTGATGCAATTATCCCAAGATTTAATTGAAAGTGTACTTATTTTGACCACTAAAATTGTACTTATTTGGTCACTAAAATCAAGGATTTGGAGGACCAAACTTTGAACGTGTATAAAGTTGAAGGACCTGAGATGTAATTTTTAGAGGAATTAATTGAAAGATAATTGAAATTTTGGGGACCAAAGTGTAAAGATGTTAAAAGTTGAAGGACCTAAGATGTAATTTTTGGAGGACTTAACTGAAAGATAATTAAAAATTTGGGGACTAAAATGTAAAAATGTAAAAGATTGAGGACCTAAAATGTAATTTTTGGATTACTTAATTGAAATATAATTGAAAATATAAGGAGTAAAGTGAATATTATATAAAGTATATGGACTATCATACAATAAATAAATACTACATTATAAAATATTATTTTTAATGAAATGAGGTATTTTTTAAATCAAACCATGAAAATGTGGTATTTTTTGAAAAATTAAAAAAAGAAGATATTTTTCAACTTTTTTACAAAAAGTAGGGCCCTAGTCAACTTTGCCCTTTTTAATATAGTGCCCCAAGCCCAAATTGTTTTAATTCAATTAAGATTCCATTTAATTAAAGTTTTGGCCCAAATTGATATAATTTATTGAAAGAAAAAAATAGTTTGAACTTTGTACCTACTTCTACTGTGACCTTTTGATAAGTCAAGCATGTTAATAAATTTTCAGAAATCAAGCATTTGGCACAAAACTGGTTATTAATTGTTCTGTAACATGTACTTGCGATTTTTAACAATATGTACGGCTCATGAATTGTTTAAACCGCCTCTCTAGTTTGTTGGGTTTGTTCTGAGTTCGGATTTGATCGTATTTATGATTTTAGAAATGAATTTGAGCTTTGCGAGTATATGTGTATATTATGTTTGAAATATCTAAGAACAAGTCTTTTTATCTATTTAAGTCTTTCTATCTATTTGTCCTACCTTATTGTCTTGGAATTTGAATTTGACGTACTTTATTTGTATTCGAATCTTACATATTTCATGTCAAAGAAAATGGATTTCCAATTCCTCCCTGTAGGTGACAAGTCTTCAAAGACATTATTGAGATATTCAATATGACAAATATAGAAATAATTAGATAAAACAATTGAATATTTCGTCACATATCTCTTCTTTAAACTTGTCAAATTCTATACTTTTCCAAACGTCCTTTCATATTTAGGAGAAGTGAAATATTTCATATGATGACGTCTGAGACAGTTCAATGGCTCTTATATATCTGCAAGGGCTGCAATTTTTCAACCTCTTGAATATATTAAAAACTTGAAATCATAATGCTTTAGATTTTTGTGATGCTAGCTAGCAACGACAAGATTTTGTCAATTTAAATATGCAACTTTTCTCCTTTTATTCACGTCAAATATAAAAAGTTTAATAAAAATATTTGCACGAACAATTTGACTTTCCACGACAGTTTTGATAGTTGACGTAAAAAGTTCGACATAAAAAAATTGTTTTTCTTGTAGTGATTAATATCCTTCACTAAATAAATCATAGCCCAACGATGAAATTATTTTAAAGAAATATCAAATATTTATAGTCCTTTAAATAGAATGTAAAAATTAAAAATAAATACTAAAAAACCCAGAGACAATTGCCAAGACAGGCACCAACGACCCCAATGCAACTTGGTTTATGAGTTGTAACGTTGTTTTCATGGGTAGCCCCACCTTGTTTCCTTAGTCACCATGTCCCAATTTTCTAAGGCCCTTCGTGTCGGGTTGCTAAATTTCCAATTTCATTGCTAAAACAATTTTTTTTTAAATAAATCCAATCCAATGCAAATATTGAACTGCGCTGTGCTCAGTTTTTCGTTTTTAAATTATATTAATATTAGACGTAGTGAATGAATGATATTTGAACGTACTAAAAGCAGCGACGTGTCCAAGTGAGCTTCCACAACATAATGACTTGATTATAGGAGTGAGATTAGTTCGTTTGGAGTGTGGTCGAACTCATTTACCGAGTCATATCTTTCAGATATTCAAAAGAAAATAAATTTAAAAAATTATGTAGAGATTCAAATAATTTTTTACGTCAACAATTCTAGTTAATTTGACTAATACTTGAGCTTGTTGAATGTTTATAGTTGAGTAGCCTTCGAAGACAATAAAATATTTTAATTATGAAGTCCGAACTATGTCCTAATATTAAGTTTCAAATGATTAGTTATAATTTGCATGAAATTAAGAGGTTATGGGACCAGTTATGTTCCTAATTACATGCCAAATCATGTCTTAGGTCATTGTCAACACCTAACCTTTTATATTTGGTGAAGAAATTTACTCACTTAAATGCAAGATTAATTGATAAAATTACTAATGTGATTATTAATTTTAAGAGTTGTTTAAAAAGAAAATATCAAATATGTAGGCTTAATTTTCGAGAAATTCGAGCAGCTACGGTCTACATTATAACATATTTGATACATTAAATTGAAAAATACAAATATGATTAAATAATAATAAAAATTAAAGTTTGACACTTTTGTTCCTTGAAGAAACAAAATACTTGTGGGGATTAAAAAATTGATAGTGATGTACTTCACGGAATAATTATTTGGAGAATGACTAGATTATACACCACCTAAAGAAGTCAAGTTTAGTTTGGTGGACCATTTGTACGGTTGAACTACCACCATTTGTACGGTTGAACTACCAACTTTTTCTCCTACACAAAGTTGATTATAATTTATGAATAAGTGTACGTTTGGTAGTGATAAAATTATTTTTTAAGTATTTATATTATAAGTTATGAATGAATACATGGATAAAAATAAGTTATAAGTTATGAATTCTATGAAATGTGTAAATAAAAAATCACAATGTTATAATTTGTGTGTTAGTTGCTAGTACATTCAACAACAACAAACAAAAAAAAGAAGAATCACTGTTGTGCCAAATTGTGAAATTTTTTACCCAAAACCCCAAATTAATTGCGATGCTTTTTTTTTTTTTTTTTGCTATTATGCATACAATTAAGGGGTAAATTAATAAATGGTCACCAAATTAATTTAAGATTATTACTTGCTTCCTCAACTTAAAAGATTTAAAATTACTCACTTAACTTTCTAAACAATTTACTGTTCATCACTCATTATGAAAATGTTAGATTGAGCGAATAGAAATTGTCACATAGTGAACGAAAAATTGAAGTGACATATTTAAATTGTTGAAATCATATACGTAACTAAATTGCAATAGTCAAACACGCATATAGTTTGCTTTAAAAAATGTTTCTCCAAGCAAAAGACGCTTTTTCAAAGTTGGAAAAACATTTTTAAAGCAATGTAAAGGCGTGTTTGGCTATTACGATTTTGTTATATTGACAATTTTAACAATTTAATTACATCACATCAACTTTTCATTCATTATGTGGTAATTTATGTCCGCTCAGTTTAACGTTTTCTCAATTAGTGAAGGATAGTAAATTATTTGAGAAGTTGGGTGAACAATTGAAAATCCTTTCAAGTTGAGTGAGCAATTAGTAACTTCTAATTAGTTTGGTGGACATTTATTAAATTTACTCTACAATTAAGTAATCTAAAAATTGATAACGACCATGACAATTGTTGAGTGAACAATAAAAACTTCTCCAATACAACAATGTAGATTGTTGTATATAAGGCAAATAAAATGGAGAGAGAGAGAGAATAGCATCTCCAATAGAGATGTGGATTAGAAAAATTATGGTCTACATGTACAAAAAATATTGGTAGATAAATTAAAATTATTAATTAACAAATTATTAACACATATGTCGATGGAGATAAATTAAAAAAATTTAAATAAAAGAGATTTAAGACATATTTCAATAGACATTAAATAAATAGAAGATGTATAGTATACTGTTCAAATATGGATATTGTGCTAGACATTTTTTGCTTTACACTTTTAGAAATTTTTAAGTCGTAATGATTGGATTGGGAGACATACATGTCAAGAAATCCTAAACCCATGGACCTCCGGGCACAGCCAAGTTGGCAAAGGACAGGTATTGCGGGGCTCGCAACCTCAGCGTGGGGAGTTCGATTTCTAGATGGAGCAACTAAGTGATGTAATATTCAATTATGGGTGGAGCAGCTTGGTAATGTAATATTCATGGAGGAAGGCTCCCTTGGGGCCAAGAGTATAAAAGGTGCATGAACCCTGGTCAATTTGGACATATACCGCGATTTACTTTCACCCATCACTGAGTAGCCGGGGATGGGTGGTCCAGGATATAATCTAGTGCAAACTGGGATACTGGATATATTAAAAAAAAAAAAAAAAATTTCCTAAACCCATGACCATGAAAAGGTAGAACCGTAGAAACACTAATATCAATGCTTAAAATCCATTCAAACTCTAGCTCAGCGAGCGTGAATACACGCCACTTTAAACAATTTCCAGATGGAGAGATTACGATTCACGCAATTAAATTGTGCATGAAACTGACACGTAGTATCATTGATTAGAGAAATAGTGGAATAAAAACAGGAGGAAAAGAAATAAAGAGATAATCCAATCGGTAATCACGCGGACCTTTCTTTGTTAATTTCTTAACTAATTCCACCTTAGTAATTAGTAAATAACTTGTTTGACATGAGATCTTGCATAATTTTTTAACTTGATTTATTCTCGACTAAACATAATGTTTAATTCTCTTCAATTCAACATATTAAACATGTCAAAATTCAGAGTCGTATAAGATTGAGTCATTATATTCATCATTTGTAATGATTACCAGTAATTTAAGTAGCAGTAGATTCTAATTAATTGTTCGATAGAATTGTGATACATTTTAATACATTCAACAATAAATAAATAAATGTGTTAACTAAGTTACGATAAATAACATTACTTATAAGTAAACTTTTTAAGCTCAATTTAGACAATTCTATATTGTGTGAGAGCATAACATTTTTTAAAGAGAAAATAGAAAATATATCAGATTTAAATATTGTTAAATTCTAATTAAATTTGATCTATCTTTAATTTATCCTATTTAACACGGGACACTATTTTGTCAGCAAATAATTCATCCAATTGAATAATGCCATGTAAGATGACTATTGATAACGAGCGACTATGAATAACATTACTCTATTGAATTAGCCTTGCACTTGAGACAATTAAGGAAGTGATTAGCTTTACCCTCCCAGGACCCCAGCCAATCAAGTGTGATTTTCTCTCATCCTTTTCACCACAATCAAATTCCCACACCTAAAATTTGATTTGTGGAATTATTTATAATTAATTATATATTAATTAAGAACACGGACTTATGTTGAACTAATCTCACTATACCTGTATGTATGTATTACTTGTTATCAATTTATATATGATGTCAGCATCTAGATTATTAGCTTTTAATTAATTCAATATTAAGTTAGAATTTTCGAGTTCAAACCTTGAACACTTATTATTATTTTATTAAGCGGTGATTTTGTGAGAGAAAAAATAATTCAATACTATAACTCATAATTCAATCATTCTAGAATTTAAGTTTAAATCCTCATATTGTGGAATCACTAGTCAAAAGCTTTTTTACCCTTTTCAATGTTGAGCAAATTGACCAAGAAAAATGAGGAGAGATCGCAACAAATCAATGAACAAGTAGAAGCCCGTAAAGTCATCTCGAGCATGAAAAATAAAATCGATAAACAGTTAACTCAACTTGAGAGCATGCACTGATAAAAAAATAAATTCAGCAAATTTTATATACTAGTACTTTTATTAAAAATCGATCAACTTGTCACAATTCATCACTCTCACACCATTAGAGTTTAAATTCACATGAAAGTCATTCCCGTGAAAATTGAAATACTCACCTTAATTGTCGATTGTCTCATTCTCTTTAACTCTTCCACTCCTACCAAAGAACAATTGTTCTTTACCCTTTTAAATAAATCTGCTTATTTTAATTAATTAGCAGTAATTATATATTAACAAGGGGTACAACCGTACAATATTAATTAATTACACAAACATTCAACAATAATTGTACCTGCCAAGTACTCCTATCTGTACCTCCCAATAGCCTTTCTGTGTATACATCCCGGGCCCCGGCCACCCCATTACAACCTCACTGCATCTGCTATTTAAACCCACGTCTCTCTCTTCAAATCTCCCAAAAACTCCTCTCTCTATTAACACAATTGAAAAAATTCTGAAATTTTTGCAGAATGAAGAGATTGATACGGAGGCTAGCTAGAGTGGCGGATTCTTCACAGTACTATCTTTTGCGATCGGAGTCCAGGACGAGACGTCGGTGGACTGTGTCTTTCCGGAATACCGGCGGTGTACCGGAGGGACACTTGCCGGTGTATGTAGGCGAGGAAATGGAACGCTTCGTTGTGAGTGCCGAGCTTTTGAATCACCCCATTTTCATAAAGCTTCTGAATAAATCGGCCCAGGAGTATGGTTACGAACAGAAAGGTGTTTTGCGGATCCCCTGCCACGTGTTACTCTTCGAACGAGTGCTGGAAGCTCTGCGCATCGTCGGAGACGGCGACGGCGGAGTTGAAGATTCACGTGACCTCCAAGATCTCCTGAATTCTATCTCCGATGAATTCAGGTAGTGAAAACGAATCAACGGAAGAACAATCCATGAGATTAAGTGATTAACAAACGTAAGAAGTAATTAATATTTAGAAGGAAAGAAATTTGGAGTATCGTCGCCTTATGAATGATGATGATTTTTTACACTTAGAACCTTTTTCTCTTCTTTTTTGTATATACGTTGTGATCATCAACGAATTAAGTGGAGGAGTATCAGATTTCAGGGTTTTAATGAATGTGTTTTTGCAAATGTATAATGTATGAATACATTTTTTGTAAATGCCGATTGAGTGCAGAATTATAATTTTCCATTGCATGTATAACAGTGCGAGAAATTTCGCCGGCGCTAGTGTGGTCGAGTACAGATTTGGACGGAAAGTTAGTTATATTTACGTCAATGGTATTCAGATAGTACATTTTAAATTGTAACGCAATGGAACGGACGACCGACGAACGGTCAAGTGTCAGTTTCTGTTAATTCGGTGAATTTGGTTGTATTAAGGTAGTGGAAGATGCCTTAGCCCATATGGGAAGGGAATATATATATTCCGCGTTTGGACTAATAATTATAAATTTATAAGAGTGTGTTTTAATGAGTTTTTTTAAGGTCTAAAATTAATTTTTAAAAAGTAAAAGAAATTTTAGTTAAATTTATAGTTGTTTGATTAGTAAATAAGAACTTTTTGATTGAAAAAACAAATTAAATAAACTGTTTTTAGAGAAATTCAAATTTTAAACTTCTCTAAAAAGTTCTAATTAAGTTTTTACGGAAACTGCAATTAATATTTTATTAAATTTAAAAATTAACATTATTATCTTTAATATATATAAAAAAAAAGAAAAAAATATATATCTAACTCAATTCATTAATTATTGTTTAGTCAAATAATATAAAGTTTATACAGAACTACTTTGATAGTTATTTAGCAAAACACTCAATTTAATATTTATAATTAAATAGTCAACAATTTTTTAACAAAAACTCTACTCACAATAACTATGACAAACATGCTCTAAGCAATTTTTTCCCTTTTTCTTTGGTTTGTAGGGGGCAGTTCACTCCCTTGTAGAAAAAAAATTATATAGAGAAAATTAATGTTGAAAATGGCGTCCTATTGAGTAGTTGGTTTGGTTTTAGATGGTTAAGAGCATCTCTAATACAAAGTAAAATAGAGATAGAGAGAAAAATATTTCTAATGGGAACGTGGATTGAGAAACTTATGGTCTAATTACACAAGAGAGTTGTAAAATTATGGTCTAATTGCACATTTCGTTAGACATCAATGATAGAAAAATAAATGAATAGTGTCTAGCACTCTACTTTTTTTTTTTTTTCGTTCATGTAAGTATTTTAAAATAATGTGACACATTTTTTAGTATAATCTACAATTGCATTGGAGATGCTCTAAGTGACGGAGCCAATAAACTTCACAAAGTCTGTGTTTTTATCAGGTCAATTTAGGTCAAAGAAATATCAAATTATTCGATGCGGACTTTTTAGTCTAACTTACAGCTTATATAATTGATGTTTCTAGAGACAATATGACAATTCTATACCTTTTTAAACAATGAGAACCGCTTATAGGCGATCAACACAAACCGTATTATGTCATGCCAAGTTAAGGTTCGATTTTCGTATGGGACAGATTTCCACTGAAATATTGTGGGTGTCTATCCTGGGAGTTGGCCTGTTGGTTCTCTCCCTCAGGTCTTTGCCACTCGTGCACATCCCTCAATTTACAACCCGCCTGGTCAAAAGGTCTCTGACACAGATGGGAGGTTTCGCCTTCGAGACTTTCCCCTTAACAGAAGTTAATGTAATTAATTATGCATAGATATTTCTTGAGTTATTGCAACATTGAGGAAAGTTCAATAAAATTCTATGAAAGAGAATATTGATAGCAAATTTCCTCACACAACGATTTTCTATCCGTCTGATTATATTGACACTATATTTTTTATAAATACATTATATTTAATTGTATTTAAGATTTTTAATTTTTATTAATTAAAATATATCTGTCCTTAACCTTTTTCATCGCATTTTTATCATTAGCTTTCCATTAATTAGTTTATCTTGTCCTTAATAATAGTTTTTGTCAAAAAAATGTGCTTTGAAACAAGGAACAAACATTTAATCGTAATTTTATATTTATTGTTATTTTTACTTATTTAAAAATATGAGGGGCGTATATATTTAGCGTTCTGTATTTTCAATATTTAGAGTAAGTTTGTGTGTGCTTATAAGTACTTATTTTTATCCACACATTTCGTAAGACCTACAATTTTTATTCACACATTTCGTAAAACCTTACTTATAATCTACAAAAATCATTACTAAAACATAGTTTTCAAAATTCCCGCGATGCTTCAATGCTCAAATCAGGATATGAGGTAAGAGTAATGTGAAAGCAATTAATAAATTCTTGTGATTCTTCTTTGCTCGTAATAATAAATAAAAACGAAATTGAGTCATAGTCAAAGTATTAATTAATTAATTAATTAATAAAACTTGTCAATTTGATTTGATCCATATTATCTTTAAGAACCTAAAACAATGTTAAACGTCTCTAATCCAATAAGGTGAGCCACAACCCACAAGGGATTACTAATTACATCTACATGCAAAAGCATAAATACTTCTAATATTAATTTGAAGCGGTAAATACATCATTACGTAACTATGGAATTAGTAAAAGTCTTTCTTATTTGATATTCTAGAATATTCTATGGTTAATAGTATGTTTAACTATTTTAACTAATTTAAATTATAATTTAAACTTATCCAAACATCCACTTAATAAATTAAACAAATAAATAAGTAGAAACACTTTTTTTTTTTTTTTTTGGGAGCCGCTTACATATAGGATAAGTTTGACATTTAATTTAGTCCTTGTTTAAAGATACTTAAATTATAATTTCAATTAGTCAAATTAATTAAATATATATATTTTTTCTCCACACATTCACCTACAACTTAATAAACTTTTCTATGAAATGCCTTCTATCATTCTTTATATTAAATAAAAAAAAAAAAAACTAATATCTTAATTAATCTTTTTCTCAATGATTGCAACTGCAAATTTAGTCAAATAATAATAATATTATTAATTAAAAAAGTTATTATATGTGCGGTGTGCAATCAATTGGACAAGAAATGCCATAATTTGATCTGCTCTCACGACCTACCTCTCTTTGACTCTTTCAATTTCTAAATAATGTGTTCAAAATCTAATTAATTAATACCTTCTTTATCTTCATGGACTTAATAATTAGAATACTAAATTTATTTTGTCTATATACATAATTAATTGGGATATATTATATATTTATAAATATTCATCCTGCACAATTTAAGCAAATAAGATTCAAAATTAACATTTATGGAGTTAATTAATAAGGATTTTAATTAGTGAAGACTTAGAGTAACCAATCAAATCAGCATACAAGATGAAAGAGAATAAAAGCAGCAATTTCATGTTAAAGATCCAAAAATTAGCCGTTGAGACATCATTATTTTGCTCTTTACAATTGTATTTTTCGTGTAGAGCATATACGAAGAAGATTTTCTCATATTACACGACTTCTTTAATTTCCTAGTCAATTACACCCTTAATTTTTATCATAAATTATTTTTTTGTCACATGTTTCATTATTAACCATCGTTGATATCTTTTGTTAATCTCGTTCTTCATAATTTATTTTTAGCCATCATGAAAAATAGAAACTCGTATAGTGAATTTAATATTTCATACTATAAGTAGTGTTCTCTTGCTTACCTGCCGACACATCAGCATGTGAGATTTAACATCCTGCCCCCAAAGGGCAGGAACTATTTTAAAGCGTCTTTAATGTACAGAATCCATCTTTCAAGAATATATAAAAACCCCATAAAACAATCCATTTAGTGCACGTCTGATTTTGTCAAAAATTAGATTGTTTTTGTAAATTTTGATAATAGTTAATGAAATACGTAGTTGAAAAGTTGATAAAAATTGTAAGCCTCGTAAAATGTGTACTTCAAATTAATTGTTGATTATACCTTCAATTTTTTTTAAGTAAAATCAAACAAAATCTTAATACCGAGTTAAGAAAGAAAGTAATTCTCGATATTCAGGTTTGTTGATTTTCTAGCCACTTGGCATTAGTTCCCTTCAACTCATTCATATCCCCCAGTTTTCTTTAAAATTTCTTGATCCAGGACAACATATAAAAATAAGCTGTTTTAAGCTTATAACCATATGCTAAGCTATTAAAAAAATACTTGAGATTGTCGGATGAGGGGAACCTGGGAGCCAGTTGAGGCATAACCCGCGATTTACCTCCTCCAAGGTTCTAGGGGCAAGGGTCTTGGGGGTCCAGGATATAGTCTAGCGAAACTAGGATACCTGGGTATCAAAAAAAAAAAATACTTGAGATTTAAAAAACTCACCACTACTCTCTAGAATCATCATTATTCATGATTACATCGGCAGGTTTTTGAGTCTTTTATCAGTGTGAAAATGCATGTATACATGTCCTTAACTAATGCAAAAGGCACATGCTACCTAGGCTAACAAAATAAGTAAGTTTGAATAAGCCAAGGTATTTTTGCTTTGCTGTTATGATTCTCTTTTGATAGAAACAATACAAGGATCCGATAAATGGGGCCCATTAGTAATAAGGAAAAACATGTGAGTAGGTGATATGATGCACATGCATTCTTGATTTCTCATTCTCACATCTACTGTGTGTTTTCAGAAATTTCTGCAGTAAATTATGTTCTTTCATGGACAACCTGTTTTTATGATACTTTTTTGTCATTTCCCATTTGGGCTACAGAATATTCATTTATTGGTGTTTTAATTTTGGTATTAGGATTCTTGTAACAATGATTAGCATACATAGTTCTTATGTCCATGATGGACAATAATGGAAAATTTTCATGACATCATATATGGAGTTAACAAATGTTCGAGTAGGGTTTATTTTTGTAGATAAAAATATCGAAGAGAGCAAACTTGTCTTGAAGATATCGTCTTGTAAGTAGATATGATAAATTAAGTCTTACTCTCTAATCGCAAGAGCAATAAAGAAAACACAAAATAAGATTGTTTTAATAGAAGTTCTAGCGTACAAGGATGTCACTAAAATATTTATTTTTTAGTCTTTGAAATTCTAGGTTTCTCATTAGATCACAGGAAAGTCAACCCAAATGTGAGTTGACAAATTCAGAAAGAAGTGTCAACAAAAATACAATAAACTAATAATTGACAATTGACAATGTTCTGTGATTTTGTTGTATGAACACTCAAAATAACCAATTAAAGCGGCGACAATCTTCCTTAAGAGAAGGATTCTTAGTTGTCAACGAGAAAGAGCAAAGAATATTCCTTAAATAGATAAACAAATATAATTATGGAAAATACTATTTGTACCCACAAAATTTACACCCTTACTTACACACTCACACTTGTCAAATAATGATTGAATCACTTTATTTATTTAGCCAACTAAATAATAATTTGAACCAACTACTATTTGACAAATGTGATAGTATAAATAATGATGTACAAGTAACATGGTCCTATAATTATTTGATTATTTCATATATGTTAATGTACCGTGTATATTGATCTTTGTAACAAAATGTGGTGAATAAGAAGTTTTAATCGAACCGTGTGATTTTTGAGTGGCTCACATATTTTGCCATCAAATAAAAAATAAAGTTTGGTGTTGGGGGGAAAGGTCATCAATCCCAAACGTTTGTTCACAATCTTTCCAGTTTAACGCCCCCGATCATGACCTAAAAGTTGACGTCAGTATTTAACTATCAATAAATTTTGCCTACAAGCGAAGAATTATGAACTGCAGAGAGTTTCCAAGAGAGCGGAAATATGGTTAAACAAACTACGGATGGCATGGTGCGAAAAATGTCTAAACTAAAGGAAATAACTGAATATTAGGGTCCGAAGCAATAAATAGACAGTGAACTGCATAAATCAAGGAATAAACAAAAAACTTGTCATAATTAATTAGGACCTATCAATACAATGAACAAAATTTTAACTTATTGTACTCTATCTCTACAGCCGAATGTAGTCGATTCACCTTACCAGTAGTGCTATAAATTGACTGACCCTGAAACAAACTGTGTTACAAAACCTGCTAAATATGCCACGGCATTCGAAAAACAATGAGAAATTTCACAAATCTATGATATTTTTCTTGTCTTCCTCTTCTGCTTTTTATACTGTTCGTAGAGGTTCAAAGACAATGTTGTTTGGTCCAATTCACCCCTCAATCTCTGGTTCTCTGTAATATCACGAAGTAGCAAAAAGTGCTCGGTAAGTTTCTTTCTAACCTCATTCTCGTTGGGTTGATCCTTCAAATTAACATCCGGCTGAACTTTAACACTCGAGAGTGTGTCATTTCCTCGCTTTCTTTTGTTGTTTGATCTTTTTATATCACCTGATACAACAAAAGACTCCTGCTCCAGTGATGATTCCTTAAAGGCTTGTTGAGGTGAGACGATGGAATGATAAACCTGATTATTTGCTGAGCCCATTGTTGAAATACCAGAAGCCATAGAAGAAACCGCTGGATGATAATGTTTTGTTAGAAGGTTCAGCTCCCAAAGGACTGAAGCAAGTGCACCACTAAGGTTAGGGTCTGAAGCATACGGCTGGTATTTCTGTGAGTAAATAAATAATCACAGGCATCAACAAATTGAAGAGAATGCATACTTTCAACCCAATATGAGATATACAAGTACTAACCACAATTGCACCCGCAACAGAACCACCTCCAGCATCATTTTCCAAGAGATTACGGCATTTGACATTCTTCTGAAGAAGATGCTTTATGGTAACCAATGCTGAAAGAGTTTACAAGAAAGAAGCACATTACGTAATGTGTAGAACAATAATCAAATATTTGTTAGTATAGTATAATGACATGTTTGGTAAAGAGGAAGGATAGTACTGGATGGTATTAAAGAATGAAAGAAGTTATTCATTATACTAATGAGCCATGTCCAGTACTTTGCCAAACATGCACTAAATGTTCTGAAGTTAATCTAACCAGCCATGGACTCGGCCGACCCAAAGCACAGTGAGAATGTGGCCAAACGTTTTATGAAAGCAGCAGCCCTTTGCATATCGTGTTGTCTATCATCGCACAACATTATCTTTAGAGCTTCAGCTAATACCTCGCCCTGATCCCTACTCACAAGCACATTAGAAATGTCAAAAACCAACAGGCATTCGGGCATATTGCAGTAAAAAGATAATATACAAAAACTGCTCCCTCCACAAACAATAGGTCCCTCTGTCCTTTCAACTTCCGGAAAAGAAAATAAAGAAAATGATAAGGAAAAAAAAAACTGGAGCATTGAAATGGAATATAGAGGTGAGAAAACAGAAGAAGAATATATCACAGCATTGCAAATAAATGAGAGATTAGAAGCCAAATTGCCGAAGTGTTAGCTTTTTGCCCAGAATACAAAACGACATGGATGCTACCAGACCTATGATGGAGAGCGCACCAACTGCAACCCAGAAAAGTGAAACAATGAAATTCTAAAGTATCCACATCATGACAAACACAAAACTATCATGCAAATTGATCCCTTCAGCTTCCATGCCAGCTAGGAGTAATTCATTACCACTCTTCAGAAAAAAAAATGTGCAATACATTTACTTGAAAGTAGATGAGTTCACACGGACATTACTAACTAGCAAGGATCAAATGAGAAATGATTCTAATAAGGAATTTATTTCCATATGAAAAGATAGAAGATACATGTATGAATCTCTTCCTTATACATGCATTCAATGACTAACCAATAAACTCTGAAGTAACACAATTTTGAGTGGAAAACTATATAGCCAAATTAGAGTTTTCCGCATGAATATTAAGAATGCCAAAGAACAAAATAAGTACAAGCAGGATAATCAATCAATTCTCTGAATCCCACAAAGATTCGTAATTCAAAGTGTGACCAGTACATTAGCACAAGACGATTAAGTATTAACCCAATAGAGCAGGACTGATTAATAGCAAATAATTTTAAGAGTAACAAATATACCTTCCCGGTCGGTACTCCAGAATTAGATTGTAAAACTGGACAAAGAAATCCTGTAAATCAACATTTAGAGCATCTAAATTATTCCTCATCACTTTAAATGCAACAATGCAGCACAGCAACCGTTCAGATACTGTTAGATAGTTTGAAGAATTCTCGGACAAATCTCCTGACTTGCTGCCATTTCCAGCGAGCTTTCTCAGACAATTCATGAGATCGGCCATAAAATCCAAGTCAATTAGGTGAGAAAACTTTCCAACTCCATTCAAACATGGTACAAGCAAGGGGTGGCTCCCAGATGCACCAAGTAAGGAACTGGCTTCTGATCTGAGCACCAAAAAAAAAAAAAAGAGTGAGAGATATAAGAGATACGGTCCGCACCGAAATTAATATATTTGAACTGAAGAACAACGATGTTTTGGTACCAATAATTTGTTTTCAGATGCAGTATGTTTGTCTACAGAAAATACGTCAAAGTTAATACTCAACTCGAAAAATCAGTGCTTCACAAAGATTAAAAACGAGTGAAGCCAGTAAAAGTTTTGGTGCAACATTTTACAATATAACCCTAAAAGGTAAAAAGAAATAACATGGGGCACAGTCGTCAAATTAAACAACACAGGAACAGGCAAATTCGGTAAAGAGCATCAGAGAAGAAAGATACATATTCCTCATCAATAAAGAGGTCATCAATACAAAAATAGTTACTTGAAATAAATAATAACACAATTCATGCCAGTCACACTTCCGAAACTATAGAAAAGCATTAGCAATTCCAACATCAATTACCGATTGGACAATTCACAAAACCAACCTTTTGCAACTTGTGATTATGCAAGAAACTTTGAACATAAAATATACATGCAACATTAAGCTAATTAAGTACATGAAGGAAGCCCCGAAAGAAGTCAAATAAGTGGGACATCAGCTGGATAAATAAATTGATAAATTGAAAAACCTATTTTTGAATTATCTGCTTTATTTGGATATAATTTGCAGGGATTCAAAATCAAAATCAGCAGAAGGTTACTAGACTACTTCATAACCACATGACAATCAGTTTTGCCAAATACAAGGGCGTCATTTTCTATTAAGCATAGATATATATTAAAACTAGTTTTTGCTTTCACATTTAATATTTAAATGACACTTTCGCAACTTGAAAGCAGAGATATCCACACACAAAAAAAAGCTTACATTGGCTTCATAGCATGCTTTAAGATACGGAAGAATGTCTGAAATACAGCCGAAAGAGTCTGAGACTGCATCCTTCTCCGCTCTGAAAGATCTTGGGAGAATGAAGCAGCCTTGAAGTCTGCATTGACCTGTTCAGACCTTAAATACATAAAAACAATGACAAGAAATAACAAAATCGTACTTCTTGTGGGAGAGTCACTACCTCCTCTCTTGTCTTTGTCATCATCTCTTGCCTAGTTTTCTTCTTACCATTATCTGGCAAGTGATTTGGCTCTTCAAAACCCTTTCTCTTCTTAGACTTTTTGTTTTTGCTTTTATTATCCACCTCGGAAACTTGAGGTTTTCCAAGATCCTCATCAAATGATAGAAACATAAAGACCTGAAAGGACAAAGCAACTTATTAAAGGACAAAGCAACTTATTAAAGGATTTGAGCATTTATAGTACAAACTTCAAATTACAATCCAACATATGATTCTATCCATCTGCACACTATCGTGAAAAACTATCCAGAAGTAATGCAAAGGCAGCAACTACAACAGATAAAGGTCAAGGACAAATGTTAACAACTCTGCTCAAATCTACAGACTTTGAACTACTCTGTGCAATGCATCCTTCATATCCTTCGTACTACCAAAAGAAGGAAAAAGACAGACAGAATTTTTCACAGCAGCAGTTTTCGACCATCAGAAACAGGTTTTTAGCGAGAAAAATGCATCCAAGCAACCAAATTTTTAACAACCTGATACAACACTTGTGGCATGTTAGAAAGAGAGAATTACAGAGCACTATAAATTACAAAGAAAAATAAGTTAAAAACTTGTATTATATCGTCCAGTCTTATCTACTACTATACTGCATTGCCTACAAGGTTTAACATTTAAGGTTATTGACAAAAATGGAAATTAAGCAGGATTGTGTAAAAACAAAAGCCACAGTGGTAAAGCACATCAACACAGAATATCTGTCAATAGAAAGATACAAGGTTTAACATTTGAGGTTGTTCTCATGTTTTCCCTATAATAGAAAGCCACTGGAGCTTTCCTCCAGAAGATAGGATATTTTTTTAGCATAGACTAGGCTTGTTTTCACAGTGGTAAAGCTAATCAACATAGAATATCTGTCAAAACAAATGCCAATTACGTCAAGTAGGATAAAAAAAGAAGTTTATCACTTGATTGTGTCTCTAGCAGAATGCACTTTATGATAATATACCTAATTTTCTTTTACAAAGAACAAGTCCCTTTTTTTTCAAAATCAAAACCACGAAGTTACGTTTATTCATTAGCACTAATTCCATAGAAACACAAAACCTTATGCCCGACAACACCCACCAACAAAAATCTACACTACTTCTAATCCTTGACACAGTATTCACTATTCACCTAACCTATAACATAAACAGAGATTTTATCCCCATATCTATCAAGCCTAATCAAGCATTCAGTAACTGCGTTCTTCCAACATTTAGATGTACATTTAATTTGGACTTGTAATATGGCACAACCAATCCGAAGTTTATATGGCTAAATAGAATCTTAAACTCTGATCACAAGCAAAGATACCTTACCTGAATAGAATCAGGATGTAGTTGGCAATTGTGAGTTTTTACAAGTTCTGCAATCATCTGAACAGCCTCCACAGTAGCCTCGCCACCATGTTTTCCCTCGTTGATAAACAGTGACTTAACACTAGCACAGCAGAGGTTTCTGCCAAAAATAAGATGCACGTGCACTTGAGACAACGGATTGGGTAATGCTGACACCAACTGTGCAATGTAAGAAACTTTAGAGAGAACCAAATTATTCTATTGATAAGGACCAGAGGGAAGTCAATGGCTCCAACAATTTCCATAATTTTAGAGAACAATTGTAAGACATTTACAAGCAGCTGTTACTTAACATCAATTTAGAGAATGTTTGTTAGTGCTTATAAGCACTTATAAGCTGGTCAAACATTATTTTTATTCACAAACCCACAACTTTTACCCAATCCACACATTCTATAGAACTCACTGATTATAATCTAAAAAAAAGTTTACCAAGCATACACTTACTTAGATCTGACATAAAGAAACCCATAGTACAATCTGCAGGATTCTATAATAAACATAGGATATTCCAACATGAGACTAGCATCCTACATTCATTTGTTTGCAATGATAACGCAAAATTCTACCATGGAACACCAAAAGGAAAAGAGTAATATATATAAAAAAAAATTGCTCTCAAAAGAAAATTAATGATCGAACACAATAAAAGGGAACTGAGACATTTACAAATCACATGCAAGTAATATGACATGGTAGAAATACATTTGTGGAAACAGATAAGGAGAAAGAATATGGATGACCTGACAACATCATCTCGGGAGCTTATGTTTCTTACTACAGCAGCCAATAAGTTTTCACGGAAGTTGAAGTGGGGTACTGCTGCAAGCAAAGTACATATACACCGAACAGACACTCGCTTATAGACAGTCTGCTGTTCTATTGCTATCAACCTCTGGACATATGCCTATTCATAGACATAGAAGTACCAATAAGCGTGATTATCTTTGTACAGCAAGTTATTCTTCCAACAAGTGCATGTGTGCATATATACGTGTATGTCAAGATGCCTAATAGAACCTAAAACAAAAATCTAAATAGCCATCTATTTTTAGTTTCCCTTGAAATGCAATGTACAAAGTGCAACATCTAACCTTGTACGCAGACAAGAGGGTGGACTCATAAAGGCGCATTTTTTTAACTTCCTTCGAAACTTTCATTTCTAGCTCCTTTTCAGTTGGCAGCCTGATCCGGTAGCTGCAGTACCATGGAAAAATAGTGTAAATGCCTATTTTACGCAAACAGAAAAGTGGAAAAAATATGAAAACAGAAGTACAAACTAAAGAAACATTATTACCCTGGAATGATGTCTTTGAAAACAGCCAGCAAAGACTTAAGACCGAGTACGACTATTGCCTTGTTTCCATCTTTAGAAATCTCCAGCATCTCCCTTAGAGACTTAATGTTTGATTCTGGATCTGCAAGCAGAGCCATTCCTAGCTCGGCAAGTTTATACTTCTTACTCTCATTGGCTTCTTCAGCTGACAGATCTTTTTTCACCTCATCCTGTATGCAACCACAAATCTTAACTTAATGAAAATGTATATAGGAATAGTACTTGGAAAGAACTTTTTGGTTTCTTATCAAAATCTTGAGCCTATAATTCAGGGGAAAACATAAGCTACTTGGGAAACCAAAGTTGTCAATTTTTGAAAAAAAAAAATAATAGCAGTAAAACTAGTTCATTTGAAACCAGATCACAAAAGAACCAAAGACTAGACTGCAAATTTCCACAGAACAGCGAATTCACACACAAAAACCTCATAATTTCCATATAACATATGTTTCCTTTTGATTATACCCGTCTGTAACGTCAATTTTATCCCTAAATTTCTGAATTCTGAAATCTGTCCACTAAATTTTCCAGCATACATAGATTTTTCCAATCTGCACTCTCTGTTATAAGTTAGCAATCTGAAGAAGCATACAACTAACCATACGGCCACCATAGCTAGTCACAATTTGCAATTCCAAACTCTTCCCATGAACCAGAACTAATATTGTTTAAGGTAAATCCGGCGTGGACATTGACTTTCAATTTTGATCACATAAACTATAGAATGGTAAGACCGTAACATATGACGATCTCATGAGTCATGATAGCACGCAAGGAATAATCGGTAAGCAAACGAGTGCTTCATTCAATCACTAGTTATTTCGTTCTCATATGCTCATGTGGACGTCATTAGTGTATCAAAACCCCAATCAAATAAGCTGTACAACAAAATGCGTACCAGAACTTCTGCTTGAGAAGTTTGCTGCACTTCCTCTTTCGCTTGTTTCTTTGCTTCTTTCCTCAATTTTTTAAGCTTGGCCCACTTTTCTGCTTTTGTCAACTTCACCACATTCATGTCCTGTCCAGTGGCATCGCCTTCATTAGATTCACTTTCAACCTTCTTAATCTCTTTGGGCACTGAAAAATCAAACCCATTTTTACTTTTGCATTTAAAATTGCAAAGATAACAATTTTAACTAATAATAAATAATAGAATAATACCTGTTCTATAGTAGAGTTTGCCATCTAAGGTTTTTACAGGAAGCGCATCAACAGGATGAACCTCAATTGCATTTTCCTCTATTTCCTTATTTGGCTGTTTCTTTCTCAACCTTTTCTCATACAATGACTCCAAAGCATCCTCTTTTACATCCGCCACTCGCGTAACATGCCTGTTTATAAGTTTAATCAGAACAGTATCTTCGACAGACCAGATAATTAAACTACTACATTTTTCAATCAAATGCAGGGGCAGACCAAGAATATGAAGGCTACCAATGGCCTCTTCCACCAAGATTCTCCACCACCCAAAAAGAACCAAATACAAAAGCACCCCATCCATGCACATCCAATAACAGAAAGGGGAAAAGAAGGAATGTGCAGATCTGTAAACTGAATTACCATCTCATTGAAGGACCTAAATGTGTTTCACAACTTATCTCCAGAGTCCAATGAGTTGGACCCTGGGAATTGAGATACGCATTTTTCTGCCACAAACAGTGAGCAAACTGATTCAACAAAATAGTTGTGTAGAAATTTTGGAGTCTGAACAGAGAACTTTGACAAAAATTCAGGGGGTGGCCTGAATGTCAAAAGTTATACTTAGATACTAACAGAAAGAAGACTTTTTAAAGTCAGGTACTTCAGATAATGAAGATTTGAATTTTGGTATTCATCCCAAGCCCCGAACATTTATTTTCAATTAGATGAAGCAACCTTGGACCATATTTAGAAATTAATATATACAAAAATCATAATATGAGAGGAAACTCATGATTGTAAGTTTCAACTTTGGTCAGTCTCTAGAAAGAATAAATCCTTGTACTATTCATACTAAATAAAATCAAAATTAATCTAGTGAGGTGCATTTAACCAAGAATAAAATTTTGGAATCAAGTACTAATGAAAGAATTTTAAAAATGTTATATTAGTGTGAGAGAGAAGTGTCAGATCCTTATCTTCAGTGACGCATGAAAAGCCATTAATTATGTGGGATGCAAAGCCATACTTGTGCAGCAAATGCACACTGAAATGTAACATGATATCAGGTAGTAACTGCAAACATGGAGATGGGACCTAAAATCAAAGAAGAAAATTGGGGGCAAAATGAGTGCTCATAGGCCAATTA
The DNA here is from genome assembly GCA_030279155.1 of Forsythia viridissima. Classification (NCBI taxonomy): domain Eukaryota; kingdom Viridiplantae; phylum Streptophyta; class Magnoliopsida; order Lamiales; family Oleaceae; genus Forsythia; species Forsythia viridissima. Next base: position 4,623,657 of record CM059033.1, read on the forward strand.
CCCAATAATTAGTTCCTCTTTTGACTACATTCTCAACAAAAACATAGCAGGCTGGAAATTCATTGTTGGCATGCTTACAAAAACTATCCATTAACAAAACACAACAAAAGACGCAAAAGCAACAAAATACAGTAGCAGGAAATTCAAATTCAAATCCATTAGAAAACATTTAAAAAAAAAAAAAAAAAAAAGCCTTACTTGGTGATTGAACGAGTGTCCAAATTTGATACGAATCCTGCATAGTCCACATTTTCGTTGACATATTGCAAGTCCTCATCGGAAACTTCAATATCTTCTTCTAAAACTTCCGGTGGAAGCTCCGGCGGCAATATTACCTTTTGCTTTTTCTTCCCCATTTACTCACGCTGCTATCTAGAACTTGAAAAAAAAATGTCTAATGTATATAACTACAGAAAAATAGAAAGAAAACAAGCGCAAGGAAAGATTTAATGTAAGGAGGGAAAAACCCTAAACCCTAATTCACGTGGAATTCCCAGTGAAGACGATAATCAGCCAGATTTCGGATTTGGGGCTTTTGATATATACGGCCCAATAATTGAACGCGAATTGGGTCACTAAGGTCCGGACTGTTTTATATCGGCCGAATATGTGCAAATTATAAAATTAACTTTGATAATGAATAAATATTTTAAATAATAACGGTATTATAAATTAAATTTCTATTCAAATATTCAAATAATTATATTCAATTTAGTATTGCATTAACATAAAAAAATTTGACATTAAAAATACGGTGCAATATACCATTTGTAACCGTATTCAAATGCCAAATTAGCCACGATCGTATGTAGTAATGATTAATATTTATTTTAACTACCAATCAATACATTTATTTCAATTTAGATACATAACAAAACAAACAAATTACTTTTTACAATTATGTAACCATGAGAACATGAAACTCTATTATTTAAGATTTGTAATATAGTCAAATAATGTTAATTAAAAAATGTAAACAGAAAGATTCAAAAATAGTGTACGTTCTTAAATATATCGAGTACTCAAACCCATTGAATCTTATTGCTTTATAAAATGGCAAATAACTTATAACAAATATTTGTAATTTAGTATAACTCTTCAACTATGAAGAGACTTTAACCTAAAATATCAAATATAATTTTGGCTTGTAATACCTCAAGTTAGCAATTATAGGTAAATTTATCAATCAGTATATAAAATAAAACAAAATAACATTTACATCAGAAAATTGACAATTAAACAATCTCATTTGCACAATTCAGTGCACACATATCTTCTTGTGAACTTATCCAAATGGTAATGAATAAGTGAAGTAATATTATCAAAACTAAATATTCTAACGATTTAAGCAACTTATGCGGGTGCATAAATAGTGAAGAAAAATTAGTTTAAAAAATAGATAACAATTCAATTCAAAAACATAAAAAAGAATAATAGAAATGAGATCCGTATTAATTATTGAAGTTAAAAAGAAAAAGAAAATAAAAAATAGAGCACTGATAAATTATTATTCATGTAAAGTAACAAAAACCATAATCACAACACACAAATCTTCAAATGAATTTTTTGTATACTTCACAAACTACATAATTATCTGTTACCACCCGATTTTGGTAAGGCCTCCACGTCAGCAAAGACCCAATAAAAGTCTCATCTAAGCCTAATTCAGGTCTTGCTAAGGCCTTATAGGCCCAGCAAGGGCCTTTCAGATTCATAAAAATTCCAGAGACCCGGCAAAGGCCTCGAGGGCCCAGCTAGGGCCTCGTAAATTTTCAGAAAGCCTCGGAGGCCCATCGAACATCTTAGCATTCTTGAATTAGAGTATTGCGAGGCCCATGAAAAGCCTCGACACTCATGGCTGACCCAGAGAGCCTTGTCGTGCTTTATATTTATTATAGTCCATAGATAATCTGATATCTTGGGACAGTAATCTTAGAGATTGAGAGAAATTAGAATGCAATCTCGCAGGGTCACGGTGAGACTATAACTTACCTTATCTAATAAGGAAAGAGAATCCCAACAGAATTCTAATTGATTGCTTCCCTAAATCAATTAGGATTCTCCCCTTATAAATATCATATTCAGGTTTATTCCAAGGTACGCATTCTTTAGTACGTAATTTTCATGATGCACTCTTTTACGCTTAAGAATCCCGCCCTAAACTTTGCTCAAATCTCTGCATGCTTGTCTCTCTTACACCCCGTTATTTCCGCCCCCCGTGTATTATCTATATACCAACTGTTGACTTGATCGTCAGAGTGCCAACGATCGCCGGACCCTTTTTCTACGGAGATCTTGATGCCTAACGATTGTCCTAGTGTACAGGTAACATACGAGTTGGCAGAGGAGTGACTGGAGATCTGTTAACACGTGGACATTGCAGGTTCCGACGTCAACATTATCTTCAAATGAAGCAAACTTAAACCTTAAATTAAGATTAAAATAAGTTGAATACATCGTTGGTGAAAGGTAAATAAATATTCATCTTGTAACTAACAAAATTTATTGTCACAATTCGATAGAAATATTTCAAAATCCAGTAATTAAATGTAATAAATTGTGATTTAGCCTTTTCAACTTCTAATGACTAATTGTTGTTACAAATATTATTTTGAGAATTTAATTATAACATTAATTGAATGACAATTTAGCAGATATAAAATATTAATGAGAACGTATTCGTCCAAAAATATTTCTCCATTTTCTAGATTTTTAGTACGAGGATAAAATAGTCCAAAATTATTTTTCCCTTTTAGAGCCTATCATTTGTATTCCGTGGTGAGGAAAAAAAAACTGAACATAAATTGTCCAAAAGTCCCAAACAACTTATTTTGTTCAATAATGGTGGGAGATGAAAGAGTTTTGGATTTTTTAATTTAATGTAGGTGGGTAAAATAATCTGAGAAATGAAAAAGTTTTGGATTTTTTTAATTTAATGTAGGAGATAATTTAATGTAGGAGAGTAAACTAGTCCGAGAGATAAAAGGGTTTTGATTTTTTAATGGGTAATTATATTCACACTACACTTTTTATTATTCATACCACGTTTTAATTGCAATAAAAGTCCCCAAACATTTGATATTTAGACACTTATGTTTCTAATTTTTTTCATCGTATTTTTTTCATTAACTTTCATTTAGTTTTTATATCTTATCTCCGATGAAGATTTTTGTCTAAATATTCTGCTAATGTGCATTGAAATGAGGGAAAATATTTTGTTAAACTAATGTATTTTTTATTTATTTTAATTACGTAAAAATATTAGAGGCAAAAAAAAAAAATTTACGCTCTCCTAATTAACTTTTTGGACAAAAATCATTATCAAAGACAAATGTAAAATATGCAAATTAATATATTGATGATAAAAATTTGCTAAAAAAAGTTTCATAAATGCAAAAGTGATCAATACTTGGAGACTTTCATTATAATTAAAAGTAGTGTACTTAACAAATAATGTTGTGATAATATAAATTACCCATTTTTAATTTAATGTAGCAGAGTAAAAATAGTTTAAAATTGTAATATATGAAGATAAAATTGTCCAAAATTATTCTATTTTAGAGCCTATTAGAATTATTAGTATATAGATTTTATCAGATAAAATTAAGGAAAAATGTAGTTTTTGCAGACGATTGTGCCTCCTGAACTCGCAAATTACAATGCTATTCGAGTTAGTACTTGTGTTGATAGACAGCCCAGGTCAAAACAAGTGGGCCAACTTTTTTTATATTTTTTGTTTTTTATTTTTGTTTACTTCAAGAAACCGGCCCATTTAACTCAGCCCAATGTCTTATTTATCCCTTTAATAAGAGCTGTTAGCCCAATACAGAGATCACACTTTTAAATTCACCCCCAAAATTCGATTGCAATTGGTAACATCCTCAAATTTGAACGTAGAATTTAACTAAAAAGCTTGTATAATAATTTGTCATTGGTGTTGTTTGCTATGGGGAACCATCTCGACTCTCAGAAATTGTTTTTTGATTGATTTGTTCACAATTGATACACAGCATCAACGAATATGTGGGTAAGTTGGTCTATTTCATAAGGATACTTCGAAATAAAGATGCGGATGAATAGTACTTGGGGTCGGTTCCCAACTCAGATCGTGGATAATATATGACTATATTAAAGACGTTGAAGCATTGTAGTACAAATTTTAAACTTCTATTTTTATGAAATAGATATTCGAGCTTTCGATTTCTATCAAGTATATATTCGTTTCTCACATTTCACTTTACCTAGCATTAAAATTACAAACTTGAAAAATTGAAGTTCTTCAATGAAGTTTTTGTCCATCCAATTGTGATGTGAATTTTCGTCTAAATTTGAGTATATATAAGGGTATCTTAGAAATAATGGAAATAGAGGAAAACCTCTTTAAATTAATTATCTATAAATTAATAATTTCTATTGCATAAAATTTCATGGTCAACTTGGGCTAATGGGATTAATTAATAATTTCGATAAATTCATAATATAATTTTTTTAAATGTCTGTATAAATTCGTGGTCCAATTCATATTATAAATTAATAATTTGTTAAAAATTACAAATATAATTTCCTATCATATTTTTGTTACAATCCAGTTTTGATAAGGCCTCCACATCAGCAAAAGCGCAATAAAAGTATCATCTAGGCCTAATTCAGGCATCGCTAAAACTTTATAGGCCCAGTAAAGACCTTCCAGATTCATAAAGGTCTCATAGACCAGCAAAGGCCTCGTAAATTCTCAGAAAACATTGAAAGTCCATCGAACGTCTTAGCATTCCTGAATCAGAGTATCTCTGTCCTATATGGAAAGAGAGTTTAATCGGATTCATAATTGATTGTTTTCCTAAATCAATTAGAACTCTTGTGCTATAAATACAACATTTTCGATTATTTTAAGGTACGTATTTTTTAGTATGCATGATTTTTATTACGCACTCTTGACGCTCCTTTCATGCAATAATTTCACCCCTAAACTCTGTTCTGCTTGTCCCTCATACACCCAATTACTTTCATCCCCTGTATATCACTCTATATACCGGCAGTTAACTTGATCGTCAGAGTACCAACGATCACCGAACCTTTTTCCCCAGAGATTTTGGTGCCTAACGATTATCCGAGTGTACAGGTAACATACATGTTGGCAGAGAAGTGACTGGAGATCTATTGACACGTGGACAATACAGGTTCCGATGTCAACAATTTTCTTGAAATTAAAATTAAAATCTAGTTAGATCTCATATCTAATTTTCTTAATGCGCCTATAATTTATAGGGTTGAATTCTCAAATTGTAATAAAAAATTAAGAAGTGCCATTGATGCTTCGACCCTTCTTTGTGCATAATAGGCTCCAATGAATTTAATTTTTTAGTTAATTTAATGTATCTTTAGTTGATAAAGTTGATCGATGCTTGTTTAATTGATTAGACTATTGAAATTCAATTAATATTTAGTTGGTTATACGCAGGTGTATTTTATCATACACGCACTTTATAAATTAATAAATTATTAATTTATCGATAAATTAATAGTCTTGCATTGTCTCAACATTATTAAGTTGTAGAAGTTTTATTGTATATATATTCAAGTTCTAATATGATAACATATTTGACAACGTGAATTGGATGTAAGCGCATCTTCAATGCATTTTATATATTACTATTTAGGTAGCATCAGGTCCAGTTTTGGGATTAGGTGTGTGTGGCAATTGTCTCGGGTCCAAAATCGAGAAGGGCCATTTTATAAAAAAAATTGTGATTACTGAAGTTGGCCTAAAAAAAATATTTGTGCAAATATAGCCAAAAATCGAAGTTAACAATTAATTATGTAAAAAACTTGTGTATTTTAAATGCATACTACAATTTTGGAGTTCATTATGAGTCTAATTTATGGATTTCGTTTCAAGCTCAGGAAATCACAGGATCGACCCTAGATAGCATGCAAGTTGAAAAACTTCAAGTTTATGTGCATTGATATCTAATGAATAAGCACTCAAAGTTTAAAATTGGTTTCTAACATAATCCCTAATGCATTCTAAATATTGCTATGTAGGTGACACGGATGTTGAAAAACTTCCAATCTTTTAAACAATACATGGTCGTTTTTATGTGTTTTATCTACAATTCAATAATATTGTATATGTATATTTTATGCATAGAAAATATAAATTTTGATAAGTGATGTCTAATAGATTTTTTTTTTTTAAAATTTAAACGGAACTCTAAACAATGTATGTTTTTTAATTGTCACATCAACTTGACAGAATTTCTGTCAAATTATATTGAAGAGTAATTTTTTTAAACGTTGTTTTATTTTATTCATGTAAACAAATTTTTTTTTTAACAAGTCACGAAAACATTAGACGCACTCTATCAAACTATAAATGTCTCACGGGAAATGTTCTCCTTTGCATAGTAGGAAAATTTATCTTTTTCACTGCCTATATGACTTGTTTTTATTGGCCAATTTTTATTGTAATAACATTAAATAATTTTCATTTGGCCAATAAAAATAAGCCATATAGACCGTGGAGAAGATAATCTTTTCCACTGTGGAGAGGATAACATTTCTCAATGTCTCACACGGTTCACTTTCATAATTACGTCTAGTGGGTCTCACGGTCCAATTTACCGAGCATGATTGATTTTTATTTAAAAAACAAAAAAACAAGTGGGATATAACTAAGATCAGGGACACAAATGTACAATTTGATTATTTCACTTATTGTTTTTTTTTTAAATTTAATAAAAATACTATAATTATGACCAAAATTAAAGTTTTGGTAATTCTGGAAATAAACTGTAAACATTAATTATATCGGTGTGCGTTTGGTATATCAATAAATACCTCTATTTATTGCAAACATGAGAAAACCATAGGAATCTTTTTCGATAAAATTTAGGTATTAATTTTTAATTGATTTAATATTAATCATGTTAATTTTCAAAATTTCTTTTTTTATGGATTCTTGAATAGCGTGACCATCATTTTTAAAAATTGGTAGCTTTTTAAAGATAACAAGTCCAATTAATTTACAAATTTTCCTTCTAATTGGCTCCCTAAATGCCACATCAATCAGTTTAAAAAATTAAGTAGATTTTTTAAAAAATAATATTATTTATAGTCGTTCAGTACTGATAGTTATCCTATGTAGCATTACTCAATTTGAGTATATAATCAATAATTATGAATAATTACTCAAATTGAGTAATGCCACGTATAATTATTATTGATAATGAACAATCATGTACAACATTACTTTTTTTAAAACAACAATAATAGCTTCCTAAAAACGAGATTATCAATTGATTTGCAATTTGTTCCTTTTTAATTGGGTCCCTAAATTGTGCATCAATCATATTAGAAAATTAAGTAGCTTTCTAACAATAATAACGTCCAATTAATTTACAATTATCCATCCTAATTAATTAATTATTCAATTTAAAAAACAAAATTGAAAAAAAAAACCATGGGTATCGGCTCGGCCCATTTGACATCCATGTTATAACCGTTTCCGAATTAATAATCGAGTAAATGGTCTTACATGTAAAGTATGTGTATTTACAACCATTCACTCAAAAATTTTGTTTGATTTTGTTTAAAAAAAATTAAAATCAAAATCAACAATTAATTTTAATATTTTATTAATTTTTATCAAAATTTTACAAAAAAAATCTTATTTTTAATAGAATTAAACGAACACAGAATTTGGTAGATTTTTCATTTTTCTATGTCTGCACAAAAGTATATGCTAATTAATTGAGGTTATCAATCCAAATCCTCGTACGTTTCCTCAGAATGTAGGAGCCAACAATGCATTAAGGGTGTGTTTGATTCCACCCATTTTCCATGGAAAATAAAAATTTTTCACTCATTTTCCAGCTTTGGTCTGTTTGATTGGCAAAATTTTCCATGGAAAATGCATTTTCTCACCTATTTTCCATCTTTCGTTTGATTGGAACTTTTGATTTTCCATGGAAAATTTTTTCCATGTTTTCCACTTTTAGCCATATTTTCCTTGTTTTCAAGGAAAATATTTTCCTGGTGGGATAGGAGAATTTATTTTCCATAGAAAATTTGTTAACCTTTTCCAACCCATTTATTTTCTATGGAAAATTTGTTAACATTTTCCAATCCAAATTTTCTTGGTAATTCATTTCCATGGAAAATATTTTCTTTCCACCCAAATTTTCCGCTTGCAATCAAACACAACCTAAGTTCCCTCATTTTTGGTTGACTGATGTCTGAATTCAACAAGTAAATCATAATACAGAATTAATGCCTGCAATATGTGTGAATGAGGTCTGACTGTGTTTAATTCGGCACCAAATCCAATGTATACTACGATGATGATTAACTAACGGAACTTGCTTCGTGTACAGAAAAAATGCACAGAATAGTTGATAGAATGGGCAAAAAAACAGAGATAAAATAGTCTTTACACTATTCACTCTCTCTCATCTGTCATCATTTCTGTAAAATGCTTCTGTACAAGAAGCATTTTCCTTAACTATGAGTTGGGAACTTCTAATGTTTTATTCTTTTTACTTTATTTTAATTATCTTAGGTTATTGTGAGGGTATTTTAGTACTTTTAGTATATATTTCGTAAAAATTTTTGTAGATTGTAAGTAGTGAGTCTTATATAATTTATAGATAAAATCTATGTCCCCCCATAAAATGTGTAGATAGAAATAAGAGCATATCCAGTGCACTCCTTCTATTGCTTTTTAGATGTGCCACGTAAGCATATATAGACGGAATTATAAAAAATTCTCTCCAATACATACTGACGAGGACTTCGTCTAGCTAATTTGGCACATCAAAAATAGATTCTGTCTAAAGGTCCTTCTAAATTTAGACGGAAATTCTAAACGAAGTGACTCAGCAAATTTAAATCAATTTCAACATTTTATTAAAAAAAAATTCAGACAAGAAAAATATAAATTGAAAACTTGCCAATTTTTTTAAAAAAAAATTAATTCCACATAAGCGATAATATTAATTTTAGACGGAATTCATTAGAGACGAATTTATAATTTGACCGTCTAGTCAATAGACGTAGTGCCACTTGGATTAGAAGTACGTCTATTTTATCTGCCACATAAACTACAATAGATGGAGTGCATTTGAGATGTTCTAATGTTTGACCAACTTATAAGTACTTATAATCATTTATAAATTGGTTAAACATTATTTTTATTTACACATTCCGTAAGAGGTATGTAAATTGAAAGACTTTCGATTTAGGTGACACTAATGTCTAATGAATAGTCACTCAAGTCCAAATTATCATCTAATGAATTTTTATCTAGAACACAAAAATATGTCAAATTATATTTTATTTTTTGAAAATAAAAAGAAAATTAAATTTAAATCTGGATGATAATATAAATTTTGTTGAGTTGGTATCTCTAACGTGACTTTTGAATTTGGACAAAATTTTATACAATATCTACTTTTTTATTTGTCACATTAATTTGAATTCTTTGACAAATTACATTAATAATAAATTATTTTTAAATATTATTTATTATTACTCAGTTGTAAATTTTTTTAAATAATCTACGAAAGTATTGGATATGCTTTAATATTCAAAATCTGGCTTTGCTGGGTTCAACCCCTGCCTGAAGTTCAATTTTTAGTACACAAACTCGAACAAGGTCATCGCATTCGAATTCTTGTTTACTATGTAATCAGTAATCTTGTGTTTTTCCACTTTTTCTAGGTAAGTAATGTCATAAATTAGCACTGATAATGTTCGTCAACTTATGTGATATTAAGTTAATAAATTGAGCTCGTCTCCAAAGGCATAGGCGAGTTGATAAGGTTTGAGGTGACGTGGAGAGAAATCTTCTAACAACGCAGATTCGATTCTCATGTGGCGCAGATTTTAATTGAAATATTATAGGGGTCTGTTTTGGGGGTTGGCCTGTTGACTCTCTCCCTTAGGCCCGTACCACTCGTGCACATCCCTCAATTTACAACCCGCCTAGTTAAAGAATCTCTAACATAGGTAGAGGAACTTCGTCTTTTAAACTTCTCCTTATCAAAAGTTAATAAATTGAACTCTATATTTCTATATTTTATAGTCCATATTATTTAATATTACATAACACGTGGTGTCATATAGACTATTAATCATTATCAGTAAAAATAGATAACATTATCCAGGTAATATATATTCACTTGACTTTGTTATGTCGTTTGACTTATTACAAAATCATTGAAAAAATTCATGTAATTAACCTTTATTGTTATAATTTTCGAACATTCTACAAAGTGATTTTCCAAATCAAATAATCAATATTGCTCTCATGCTAGTCTTAATACTTGTTTGGTAATATTTTTTTTTGGAACGAAATGTTAGTGGGTCATATAAAATGTATAGATAAAACATTAGATAAAAATTGTCGACAATACGGAATATGTGAATAAAAATAATTTTTGACCAACTTATTTTATTATAAGAGCATCTCCAATGCACTACGTCTATTGCTTTTTAGACGTGCTACATAAGCATAGTTGGATAGAGTTATAAAAAAATTCTCTCAAATACATGTTGACGAGTACTTTATTTAGTTGATGTGGCACACCAAAAAATAGATTTCGTCTAGAAGTCTTTTTAAATTAAACAGAGTGACTCAACAAATCTAAATCCATTTCAACATTTTATTAAAAAAAAAACCAGACAATGGAAATAAAAATTGAAGACATGCCAATTTAAAAAAAAAAAATTAATGCCATATAAGCGGTAATATTAGTTTTAGACGGAATATATGGAGATGAATTTATAATTTGACTTTCTATTCAATAGATATAGTGCCACATGGACTGAAAGTCCGTCTATTTTACCAGCCATGTAGACTACAATAAACATAGTGAATTGGAGATGCTCTAACATACTCAAACATGCACTTAAATGCAAATAAAAAGTAATTTTGTTTTGTTAAAAATGTATACATATTTCAAGTATATTAAAGAGGGTATATTTAATTGGAACTTTTATGGATTTTTATAAACTTTTATAAGTGGATTACTTTAGTTGAATTCGTGGAATTTTAAGTGAATTTTATGGATTTATTGAGAATTAATAAAAGTTTTTCTTAAACTTCTGTAAACTTTTGATTAAAGTTTCGATAGACTTCTATAAATTTCTATTAAGGATTTTCAGTTTTTAAAAAATTATTAAGCACATATAAATCATTCACAACACTACAATATAATATAATATTATTTTGAGTAACTTCTCCTATGTCCAAATCACCTACATCACATGTAATTAAGAATTCAAATTAATAAATCACATTTCTCATGTCAATAAAAATATTTCTTAAAAATATAAAAAAATTTAAGTCACATCAATTAAATTAACAAATAACATAAATATCCAAAAGAATTAATAACATTTTAATAATATTCAACAAAAAAATATCAAATATTCCCAACATTTTAGAGTAGACGAGAGAGATACAAGAAAATCCTAGAAGTGACAGAAAATTAGCGTTCTTTACTTTGTGGCTTAGAATCTCAGGGTAGATCGAAGTTTTTTCATTTTTAATTTTAGATTTGTTATTTATATTTTTCACCAAAAAGTTCCCAGAAGTCTATAGGAGTCCAGTAAGCAGAGAATTCCTAAAAGTTCCCACGTGACTTATAGAGATTCTTAAAAAAATTTAATTGAATACCACATGACTTTTAAAAACTTTTTTAAAGTCTTTATTAAATACACCAATACAATTAGAGAATATTTAAAAATGTACATTGAATACTCATAAATTTTTAGAATTTTAAATTTTTAAAAGTCCATAAAAATCCAAATATGAATAACCCGCACCAGGTAAGTAAAACTCACCATTAAAAAGGAGGGAGTATGTTCTCCTACTTACGGTGGGTAAGAGTTGTCTTACCCACTGTTGAGGTGGCAGTCTGTAATTAACAATTTATGGTCTTATAATTTTTTTTTTTTTATAAGTTATTAATTAAAGGCTATTATTTTAGTAGTAGATATGATAACTCTTGTTCACTTTAGTTATGACAATATCACCTTAAAAAGGAGATGTCCATTAATGTATTTATAAATTTACCAAGTATTTTTACGTCCTAACTCCTGAGACTCCGAAGTGATTAGGTTTTGTCAGAGTTCCAATCTTGTATTTTGTCATTTGCTTGCAAATTGATCTTGTATTTTGTCATTTGCTTGCTTCAATTTGCCCACGACAACAAAAAAATGAAATATTTATAAAATACCCCCTATATTTAGAGAATATTTACAATTTGCATTTCATATTTTACAAATTTACATTTTGGATACAGTCTTTTATTTATTAGTAACAAAAAACACATTTTATATGGAAAAATAAGAATATTACAAATTTCTCAATATAAATAGCTAAACAAACCAAAGTACTCCTAATTGAATAACATTTTACACCCTATATGTTACATTATGCAACATTTTACACACCTTTTTATTATTATTCAAAATTTTATTTTTGTTCTTCCAAAAATTAATTTTTTTTTTCTCTTACATAAATCAAATCTATCAATTCAAATATGTTGACAACATTATTAACATGATTTTTTTTTTTAATTTTCCTTTTGTACACAACATTGTATATTTGTTTTCTCTTCTTAAATTTTGTTGGAAGAGGAAAAAAGGAAAAAAGAACGTCAAAAACATAAATCCAAGAAAATTGTGTATGAATTCTTGAAATTTTGTTAAATTGCAAAATGGTATAAAGTTATAACCTCATCTTAAAATAAATAAGCAATTATAGGTTAAAGAAAATGAAGATCATAAATTTTGTAAACATCACCCTAAATAAGACCATCTTTTAAAGAAATGGAATTTAATAAAACATCACAATATTATAGTAATTGAATTTTAAAGAATAATAAAATAATTAAACAAAAGGTAAATAAAGTGTATTTTGGTATAGGGTAACTATATTTACACAACACTTTTTATTTAGGCTAAATATATTCACACTACATTTTTTTTTATAAATGCACTACATTTAAATTGTATAAAAGGTCTACAACCTTTACTTATTATTACATTTATGTCCCTGATATTTTTTCATCATATTCTTATAATCAAACTTTCATTAATTAGTACATATTGTCTCTGATAACGGTTTTTGTCTAAAAATTTCATTAACAAGAACAAAAAGCCTCATTTTCTCCTCGTATTTTTAAATAAGCAAAAAAATAAATAAATACAAAATATCGATTAAATATTTTTCCCTCGTTTTAAAGCTCACTAATAAATTTTTTAGAGGAAACTTGTTATTAAGAACAAGATGCGTTAATTAATAGAATGCTAAATATAAGAATCCGACCAAAAAAAAAGTTAAAGGCATAAATGTAGCAATGAATAAACTTAAGAACTTTTTATGTAATTAAAATATAGTGCATTTATAATAAAATGTGTTGTAAATATAATCACCATTTTATTTATTGTATTATATCACTTAACTTCCACAATCTTTACTCGTTGTAGCACTTATGTCTCCAACTTTTTTTTCATCACATTCTTATCCTTAACTTCTTTTAATTAGCCTATTTCATCTTTAATGATATGAGAAAAGTATTTTATCTCATTTTTGTATTTATTATTAATTTTAATTATGATAGGCAAATAAGTTGTTTTGCGCTCTTCCAACGAACTTTTTGGACAAAATCGTTATCAGACACAGGATCTAGTGTCAATATGACTATCTTTTGATTTATTCAACTATCTATAATAGTGAATTTGTAATTATCTAATTAAATTATAAACATATTAACATAAATAAAAAAAAATAATATGTAAAATGTAAATTTACAAATTATAAATACACCCGAGTGTTATAGATATTGTCCCAAAAAAATGACACAATTGAATCGACTGACAAGGTTATTGGAGTCTGTTAGATCCAAATATTGACAGACAACGTCAAAGGTAATAAATAGAATTTAACATTAGTCTCATCTGAAACGGTAGGTGTACTATTTTAATGTCTGTAAGATATATAATTATTATTGTATTTATTATAAGTTAGGTACATAATGAATTGCTCGAGTAAATGCCATATTTAAAGCATAAATAAATGTTTTACCAATGTATAAAGTTATGTAATAAAAACGTTTGTAGTTATGGAACAATTTCTAGTTTGTATGACAAAATTTTGAATTTATTTTGTCTTACAAATATATAAAAATTAAAAACTTCTTTGGTGCATATTTCCCTTTCACCTAAATAGAAGTATTTTGAAACTTATAGGCGAATTGGTAAGGTTTGAGGTGACATGTGGAGAAATCTCCCGATAACGCAGATTCGATTCCCGTGTAGGACAGATTTCTACTGGGAGTTGGCCTGTTGGCTCTCTCCCTCAGGTCCCTGCCACTCGCGCACATCCCTCAATTTACAATCCGCCTGGTCAAGAGACCTCTGACAGAGGTGATGAGGTTTCGTCTTCGGGACTTTTCCCTTAACAGAAATATTTTGAAACTTTAAACTTTAAAATTATGTTTGATTTATTAAATTAGACCGTGCAAGAAATTATACATAAAATTGAAGAAGATGTGTAATACTAAGTAGTATAATAGTATGTTGGATTAAAATAGATATGCTATTTGCACTAGCTTTTTTATTGCGCCTAAACCTATCTCCTCATTTCATATTATGTTATTCGGTTAACTTAAAAAAAAGTACTGCAAATAAAATTATTTTGAAGGGTTAATTTTAGTAATGGTCACTAAAATTTGTTAAAAATTTCAAAATAGTAATTGAAGTAGTTTTCTTACCGTAATAGTTACTCAAGTTTCTAATAGTTAGACTAATAATTACTTGACTGAAAATATTAACTTAAAATTTTATGCGTTACTGTTAAATTCCAACGTAGACACAAATGACCACATGAAACAAAAATGTTCCACTTTCAAACTTGTCGTATAGTATTTTAGGTTAACGATTCAAGCCGAGTGACAATTAGTGTAACTATTATAAACTTGAATGACTGCTACTGAAAGAAAATTACTTCAACGACTATTTTGAAATTTTTAACAAATTTTAGTGACGGTTGTTGAAATTAACACTTATTTTGAATAAAAACTAAAAAATCTTATTGACCTTAATTCACCATAATATTGTCTACATAGTATATTTATTCTAATTAATTTTATACTTAAATTTTTGTATGATCTAATTCAGTGTAATAAACACAACCTAAAGGGCATCATTAGAGTAATCTATGAAGATTATTGATATTCATTTCACCTATGATAATTTAAAAAAAAAAAAAAAAAGGTTTTTTTTATTGAATTTATAATTAAGTACAAAAAATACCTTTCAATGATATTTAACTTTATTAGGTGATTAAAGTCAACAAGGCCATTAACATCTTGATATCTTTCACCAGGTATGACGCCATATCTTACAATATATATAGAGCGGTGTAATGCCATGTGCAATTTTTGGTATTTTAACACTAATAATGAAACCCACTTATTCAATTTTTAATGAATTAAAATGGATCTCAATTGATTAGACAATGAATAAGTGAGGTCCAATGTCATCTTTATTGGTGTTAAGCACTGGTAAAATTACATAGCATTATTCATATAGAGCACGTCACCTACTATCTAACTAATTGTCCACATTTTTCAAAAAATAGGTGTTTTTTTTTTTTTTTAATCACTTAAAAACCCCATGGATGCACTACCTTCAACTTTCAACTTGGAGAAGTGTCTCAACCTCCACAAGCACTCCAAAGTGTCCATTACATAAACATCATTGATAGAACGAGAGTCAGTTGACAGTGGAACCGTATACGAATCAGTATATCTTTGATATCTCTTTTTTCGTTTTTATCCACATAATATTTGTTCTCTATGTTAACTCGATTGATGGTCACGCTTGAAAACGATTAGTGATGTTTTTTTTTTAAAAAAATCATATTTATTTTTAATTTCTTTTTTTTTTTACCGAACATAATCGAAATTACATTTTCTTCTTAATAAATTCCAAAATTTGTTATTTACAAAGTAAAATGTAATCTATTAGGATTTAGGAAAGTCAAAACACAATGGTGAAGCAAAACATTAACTTGAAGAAAATTTTGTAGATAGATGAAAAGTTGTTTTATTATACTCCTTTTGTCTCATAAAAATATATTTACTTTTATTTTTAAACAGATTAAGAAAATTTAATTAATATAGTTGAAATAATAAATTTTACTTATATTTGTCCTAATATATCCTTATATTGAATAATTGTAGTTTATATTTGTCGATAACAAGACATATTAAATATGGCCATATTAGAAAATTAAGAAATTATCTATACAACAAGTATATTCCACATAATTTGTGGGACATGGACAATATGAGAGTAGATAGGGTTATTAAAAAATGGTATGAAAAATAAATCTCATTTATTATTTGTTAGGTGTATTTCTAGCAGATGCCGTATTTTGGTGCATCAAGTGACCACAGAACATTTACAATCCTTTGACAATATTTTTAGGTGGACTGCTCTTATCACCCATTTACACCTTGTATTAATGCATTCCACCATATCCAAAGATTACTTGTCTCATGGTCAATGGTCATGTGCGTGTGTGTATATATATAGAGGGGTGATATAGCATATAAAGTATCTACTAATTATGGTATTCACTGTCCACGTGACATTATCACATGAAAAATGCTACTTGAACATCAAATTGGATCACTATTGCTAAAATGTCAAATTTGTCATTTGAAAAGACATAATTCAAATTTCCTTTTATGTTTTTTCAAAGGATAAAATTGACATTTTGACAATGGTGGTTCAACTTTTAGTTTAACTCGTTGTTCAACAAGTATTTTTCTTATCACATTGATTATTTTTTAAAAAGTTGTTGACAATTTTTTGAACTTTTTAAAAAGTGACCAATGTAGGTGATATATCACCACTATATATATATATATATATATATATATATATATATCAAACACGTGCAATCGTAATTACACATATTAAAAAGTTTAATTTAATCTATTATTGCTTATAAACATTGCACAATTGAAGACGTGTTGGGCAAATTGGCAAAAATAAGAAGTAATATTGTCAAAAGGTCTAATAATTGGAAAGGGAAGAAAAGTTGCAAAATATTGCAATCGCCTATTATATATTGACGTGATTTGCTATTGTATTAACTACGTGACAAAGAGAAAAAATTAAATCTAAAATTCAAATGATTTTCTTGTTCTTTTTTGTGATTTGTACAAAGATGAGAATATTGTTGTAAAATCGATTTATTTAGGTTTGGCACAGCTTGCAATCTTACAAATTCTTTTCAAATACTGGCTTACATGACCACCAGCTTCGTGACCTCCATAGGTGAGCCCAACACGACTCAGCGATCGAGCGGGACTGGATCATGGCACGGACATTCACACTTCACAGGTTGGGTATGAGCCACACTTATCACGAAATTGACACCCTTAATTTCAAGGACGAAGTACAATTGCACCAACTTAGGAGTAAACTTGTCATTTCCCAAATATATGATTTCTTCTGAATTCTGAGAGTCGGAATGGCTTCAAGAGCCTTGACTATACTTGAAGACAGGAGTTTCAGTACAATTAAAACACAACACACAGCCAGAAAACATTTTTACATCTACGCCACCGATGGAACCCAATGAAAAATCCATTCTTCAATCTGTTTGTCAGTTTTTTATACTCGTTCATGTCGTCTCCACGTGTGCTTAGCATTACTCTACCTCTACGTGGCAGTGGAATCCACCTGCCACCTACCTAGACAGGAGCTTAAGATCAGTGATGATATATAGTATTAGAGCATCTCCAATGCAACAATGTCTAATATGTATATGTGGCAAAAGACATTGACATTATATTAAAAAACTTCTCCAATGCAACAATGTTCATTGTGCAAATGTGGCAAATTATTATTAGCTTTTTAGAAAAAAAAAAAAGAGAGAGAAATGTATTGATTGGATATAGATTTTGAAATTAATGTTGGACATTGTCAAGGACAATGTCTAGAATTAGACATTGTGTTAGACACTTTCTAGCATTAATTGTGCCACATAAGCACTTTTTGGCCACTTGTCAAAAAAAGTGCTAGACATTGTACATTGACATTGTTGCATTGGAGATGCTCTTAGTCTTGACGGGGAGACCAAAAGACACAATGATAAACCATTAAGTTACTACAACCAGGAAACAAGAAATGGATGAGAGAGAAGCCAAGAAGCCCCAATTTAAAATGTATATACACCATTGTTGCACTAACAAAACTACTATCTATCTTTACAAAAAATCAAAACCATTTGCTGGCTCCCAACATTTTTCAAATAGACATGTTAAGATCAATTCGTGGTTTCTTGACTGCCATGGGCGATGGGACAATAGCGTTGCATCGTGGGCATTTCGGGTTGCTCTTCGATATTAGCACATAAAGCAAACAACTGGGACAGCCAGCAGCTAACGAGCCAGATGATTTATCTTCATTATCAATATCACTATCTTTAACCGAGGACGAAGAATTTGAAGGAGGTGACGATGATTTCGACATTGAAATTGAGCGCTTCCTAAATGTTTCTTTCTCCGCCCTCTCAAGTGCGAACTTTACTTTGTCTAGAGTGCATACACTTTGATAATTGGACGAAGAAGGCGACGAGGTAGTCAATGGAACCAGCTTTAAGTCTAAACTAGCATCGTCAAAAATGTTCAATGGTTCATTTGATGCAGGAGGGAAGTTGAGGTCTTGAAACTTTGCTACTGATTTCGTCTTTTGCTGCTTATTTTCTGAAGTCGACGAGGACGAGTTCGAAGAATTACATCTCTGGATATAGACTTTCCCCGACTGAAAATCAAGAATAAGACATCAATGTGAGAACTTATTGTTTACATAAATGACTGCATATTCATGTACTCCAAGGACCACAAGATTGAACCCATGTTTAATACATCAAAGCACGAATAAAAATGTTAGTTTGAAACTAACTCTTCCTTTTCCTGCCAAAATAAGTAACTTGCAATCTTGCATATTTCCAATTGTCAGACTGAATAAAAATTATTTATTTTAGACTCACTAATTTTCTTAAAAGTAAACTTTTTAACTTCTTTTTAAGCTTAGCTGTGAAAATGCCATGTGGGATTTTCTTGTCCAGATCAAAAAACAAGAAGAACATATAAACAAAACAGTGGATGTAAACTGCTGACATCCTCAAAAAGTAACTGATACAAATACTAATTTATTGCAGATAACGGATATAATAGGACTAGATTTGCAAATAATTTGTTAAAATTAACATAGTCCCAAGCACCCAATTACCTTAAATTACGGCTAATAAAATTATCTTATTCATGGAAAAAATCAATCATAAATAGTGGCAACTAAAGTAGTAACAATTGCCCTAAGAATGTTCAAATATAAATTTCATATCAATCATAATAAATTCAAGGAAATAATCGACTAATAAATGTAAATGCACATGGAATTAATAGAATCATATCACACCCAGAATCAACGCAACTAGTAGAAGAGGTGCAGCCAACCCGTTTATCACCAGAATCAGGATTTAGAATCCGGGTCAAATACTATTCGTTTTGACCCTACCTCGATAAGTTCTACGAGATATGCCATCCTTTTGTTCAAGGGATGCTCGAATTGAAAATTTCAATTTTTGTTCATAGAAGAAAATAATAAACCTGGCTAAATTTTTCCAGTATATTTTAGGTAATCAAATAAAATCAAATTTAAAAAAATTGAACAATTATACTACCTTTAGGTCGAGTCGTTTTTCCCAGCCAGAGGGTACTTGCAAGTCGAGGTCTAATTCTTTGGATTCAAGAGTACAACATCCACCAAGAAAGTCCTTGGTAATCAGAGCCGTCGATTTCCCACCACCAACACCCGCCGATTCATTCATATCACCACCGTCTATTACTCTAACCAAAGAACTCACTTCAGCGGCCATCCCACAATTCAACAAGAAGAATATCTTTTGTTTTGCAGTAACCAACACAGAGAGAGATTTTATAGACAGAGAGGTTATACGTATATACACACACAATATATATATATATAGTAATATAGAGAGATATATATAGAGAGAGAGGGGGTGGCTTTCTATTAAATGGAGATGAAGTAATGATGATACAAATTATAATTAATTAACGTAATTAAGGAGAATTAATTGCAATTTAAATTTTTTGTGGATAAAAAGAAATTTTACTATTTTGGTAAAAAAATATATCAGGCGTGGGAGTGGAGATTTCGACACGTGGGAGGAAGGGGCCTTCAAGTTGCAATTTAACACTAAAGATTCAATATAGGGAAATTGGCGCAAATGGTCCCTAACGTATCATGTTAGCGCGCAAATAGTCCTTAACCTTTCATTTTTGGCGCAATAATCCCTAACCTATCCATTTAGGTGCGAAAATGGTCTTTGTAGACGGATTCCGTTAAAAATCCGTTAAACCACCTTTCATTTAGGTGCGCAAATGGTCCCTCTCATTGTTTTTGTCTTTATTAGTGGGAGTAAAATTGTCAAGTTACATCTTTCTTTCAATTTGTGCAAATGGTCCCTAACTTTTACCTTTTTCTGGTGCAAATGGTCCCTAACCTATAATTATATTTTGGTGTACAATTAATCCTTATTTGATGAAAAAGACAAAAATATATTTACTTTTAATTAAAGAAATTTGCAATTGAATTCCTAATCTTTAAAAAAAGTGAAAATGAGTCCGATACTTTAATTTTTTTATTAAAAAAATTTTAAAAAAAACTAATAAATTGACAATATACTAAATTATTTTGTATATTTTGTTAACTATTATAAAATAACTAAAATTGAAATTCATAATTATTAACGAGTGTGTTAATTAAAATTATTTTATTATTATTAAGTAATCATATTATTTAAAATTCAAACTTTAATTTTATCATTATAACATAAAAAGAAAAATAAATTTGTCACAAATAAAATTTTTAATGGCTTATTTGCACAAATGGTCCCTGACTTTTGCACTTATTGCAGGTTGAGGACCTGTCTTTTTATTTTTGGTAGTTTAGCTCCTATTTCAAATATTTTTGATAGCAATGGTCTTTTTCAACAATTTCCATCCAAATGACCATGAAATTTGACGGTGGAAGTTTTTTTATTTAAAAAAGGCTTATTTGCACAAATTGTCCCTAACTTTTGTAAAGAAAAATTTGCAGCAAAAGTCCCTAATATTTTAGAAAGTATTGAAAAGTCCCATATGACCCTAAATGTTTTTGACAATTTTACTCCTAACTTAAATAAATTAAAAGTAACTCACGAACCTTTTCAAAAATACAAATAAGTCCTAAATCTTTTTATGTTTTTACAGATTTACACTTAAAATAATAAAAAATGTGTCATCAAGTCTTAAAACTTTTAATTTTGTTCACCAAAATAATATTTAAAACGTGTTTGATTAAAATTATATTTTTTAGTAAAAGTGATTGAAAAATTGTGGGACCATAAAATGTGTGATTAAAATTAATTGTTGACTTTGACTTTAGCTTTTTAACAAAATCAAAATTAAAAACAAACAGGCTCTTAGAGTTTCTACAGATTTTGTCCAGTGGTCTATTAATTAACAAACAAATTATACCCATGATCAAAATTAATTTATTTTTCATATCAATTACTAGAGGTAGCAAAATGGGTCAACCCAGATAGCCCGGTCTCTAGGCTGGGCTGGTCCAATAAAAAGTTGATCAAATAAAATTTTAGGTCAATTTAGTCTGGTACAACTAGCCAACCAGGCTGGCCCGATAATTTTTTTTTCCCAAGTCCCTACCTCACACTTAAAACACCCCATCCCAGGCACATTTCACGGGGAGTGGAGGGGATGAGTGGGGTGTTTGAAGTGTGGGGTAGGGACTTTGGCAAAAAAAAAATTATTGGGCCAGCCCGATTGACTAGTTATACTGGACTAAATTGACCTAATTTTTATTTAATCAATTTTTTATTGGAGCAGCCCAGCCCAGGGATCGGGCTATCTGGGCTGGCCCATTTTGCCATATCTAGTAATTGATATGAAAAATAAATTAAAATTTTAAATTGGTCAAATTTTGATCATGGATATAATTTTTTTGTTAATTAATACACCACTGGACAAAATCTGTAGAGACTCTAAGAGCCCGTTTGTTTTCAATTTTAATTTTGTTAAAAAGTTAAAGTCAAAGTCAACAATTAATTTTAACCACACATTTTATGGTCCCACAATTTTTTAATCACTTTTACTAAAAAAATCTGATTTTAATCAAACACATTTTAAATATCATTTTGGTGAACAAAATTAAAAGTTTTGGGACTTGATGACATACTTTTTATTATTTTAAGTGTAAATCTGTAAAAAAAATAAAAAGATTTAGGACTTATTTAT
Organism: Forsythia viridissima; assembly: GCA_030279155.1. Taxonomy (NCBI): domain Eukaryota; kingdom Viridiplantae; phylum Streptophyta; class Magnoliopsida; order Lamiales; family Oleaceae; genus Forsythia; species Forsythia viridissima. Next base: position 4,646,063 of record CM059033.1, read on the forward strand.
TTTTTTTGAAAAGGTTTGTGAGTTATTTTTAATTTATTTAAGTTAGGGGTAAAATTGTCAAAAAAGTTTAGGGTCATATGTGTTAAGATTAGAAGGTTATGTGACTTTTTAACACTTTCTAAAATATTAGGGACTTTTACTGCAAATTTTTTTACAAAAGTTAGGGACCATTTGTGCAAATAAGCCTTTTTTAAATAAAAAAAACTTCTACCGTCAAATTTCACAGTCATTTGGATGAAAATTGTTGAAAATGACCATTGCTGCCAAAAGCATTTGAAATAGGGGCTAAACTGCCAAAAATGAAAAAATAGCCTCAACCCGCAGTAAATGTAAAAGTCAGGGACCATTTGTGCAAATAAGCCAATTTTTAATTATGCGCAATCCAGCTCGATTTTATACGTTCTCATATTTACTGAGTCAATCCAACCTACTTTTGAGCCATAAAGAAAGTGGACCAGTCTTATTTTAAAATTTAATTTATTTTTGTATTTAAAAAAAAAGGTTTCACCCCCACCCCCACCCCCACTCCACCCCACCCTACCAAACTAGACCAGAAGGGAGGGGATTCGACGACGACAGAGAAGGGGAAAAATTCCCTCCCTTCTGGTTGCGAAACCAGGGGGGAGAAGCGATTAGGGGGAAGAAATCCCCCCATTTTTTTTAAATACAAAAATAAATTAAATTTTAAAATAAGACTGGTCTAGTTTCTTTGTGGCTCAAGAGTAGGTTGGATTGACCCAGTAAATATGAGACCGTATAAAATCGAGTTGAGTTGATCATAATTAAAAAATTTATTTGTGAGAAATTTATTTTTCTTTTTATGTTGTAATGATAAAATTAAAGTTTGAATTTTAAATAATATGATTACTTAATAATAATAAAATAATTTTAATTAGCACACTCGTTAATAATTATGAATTTCAATTTTAGTTATTTTATAATAGTTCACAAAATATACAAAATAATTTAGTATATTGTCAATTTGTTAGTTTTTCTTTTAATTTTTTTTAATAAAAAAATTAAAAGTATCGGACTTATTTTCATTTTTTTTAAAGGTTAGGAATCCAATTGCAAATTTCTTTAATTAAAAGTAAATATATTTTTGTCTTTTTCATCAAATAAGGATTAATTGTGCACCAAAATATAATTATAGGTTATGGTCCATTTGCGCCAGAAATAAGTAAATGTTAGTGACCATTTGTGCCAATTGAAAGAAAGATGTAATTTGACAACTTTATCTCACTAATAAAGACAAAAACAATGATATGAACCATTTGCGCACCTAAATGAAAGGTTGTTTAACAGAATCCGTCCACAAGGACCATTTTCGCACCTAAATGGATAGGTTAGGAACTATTGCGCCAAAAATAAAAAGTTAGGGACCATTTGCACCAATTTCCCTTCAATATATACAAAACCTTTTGACTTCTATAGATAATTCATTAATTTTGGTCACCACTCTTTTAAAAACTTTTGAATTTTGTTGTTTATTAGTTACTCTGTCCTACAAAGATAGACTCGTTTTTTTTATTTATCTGTCCCAAATTATAGACCATTTACTTTATAGGCAGTGTATTAAATTTTTTATTTTCCTAATATACTTTTATTTAATTTACATTGTTATCATCTCAATACAAACATTTAAATTTATTAGATTCATGAATGACTAATATTAAATAGGGGTATAATAGGAAAATTGTGTAACAAATTTATAGTTTCAATTACATTAAATGAAATTTCTTAATCTGTGTAAAAAAAGAAACAAATCTATTTTTGTGGGACGGAAGGAGTATTTATTATTATTGATTCATTAGTCTCATTTATTTTCTTCATTAATTACTGCCAAACTTTAGTTAAAGTATTTAAGCTCTGTTATCCATTTGATGTACGGAATAAATCACTATCTACAAAAATAACAAACTGAGTTTTATTTACAATAAAATTAATATAGATATTAAATAAATTCTTTTTTTTTGTTTTTTAATTCTATTTTTTTCTACATCTACCATGTAAATTTTTGTCTATCATGACTTTGTTAATGGTACTAAAAAATTCTACTCCATGAACAATAAATTATTTAAATTTACAAAAATTATTATTTTAAGACTTAAATCGTTATTATTTTTATTTAATTCAAAATGTATTATTCTAATCATTGACTTGATTCCAATTCGATCTAAAAATAGGATCATATTAAAAAGAAATCCATCAAGTTGAACACATTACATGGAGATATATTTTCATCAAATCAAAATTGATTCTTTTTTTATTTGGTAACCAAACAAATATTTGTAATAATCAATTCAAACTATAACCACCATAAATTGCTTATTTTTGACTTGATGGTAAGATAATATCGCATAATTGTGCATTCATTTTTTTTTTTTTTTTGTTTGCTTAATTGTCATTGCGGGGTTTCCGCTGCATTAACACTAGAAGTCAACTATGTAAAAATTGTTGTGACATATAATTTTGTTAGGGTCATTAATAATGGTAAGTGTATGCATAAGGAATAAATACCGCTACCCTTGTTCCACTTTCTTCCCCATTTAAGCTTGATCGGTTTACGAAAATAAGTACGGCTACTTCTGTTCATTTTTTTTCCTCAATTAAGTTTGATCGATTTCTCTTGGTTTCAACGGTGTTGATTACGACAGGAGGCGCCGCAAGAAAGCATCAAGAGGCCCATGGCCAAGAATTCATCATCATCCAAGCGCTTCCCTTTATTCTTCTTAGATTTAACCTCATCACACCGGAGAGGGGTCGGCGGCAGCGAATTCTGATCCATTTATTGTGAAATAGTTTGGAAAGATTCCTTTGTGAATTTATGATGCACGCTTTAACCCTTAATTTGTTATCCAAATATGTACTAACTAATTATTCTCAATGTATAACCTTAACAAAGTATAGAAAACTAAAAATAAAGTATAGGAAACTAAAAATAAAAAAATTGAAGAGCCAATTGAAATCTAATAAATATACCTTAAATGCATATATAGGCAATGTAAGATATAATTAATGGATGAATTGATCAAGAGGTCAAATAAAGTAATTAACTACGTCTGCATAATGCAAAGGAAACACATCACGGCGAAGTCAAATCTATCTACACATTTCAATAGGTTAAGTATATACAGATAGACAATTAAGTAATTAATTAGTGAATGATATATGTAGAACAAATAAACCTCAAAACATGTCCATCAACATAGATCTTATATGTACAAACAAGATTAATCTTATATATATGCACAAGGTAAATTCATCATCTATCAAATTGTCTACAAAATAGTAGAATCTTTTTTAAAGTGTTCTTTTAATCCTAATTTCAGGTGTGATTAATATGATTTGCATAAAGAGCTGATATCATATGTAGATGCATGATAATGGTCATGGCAAAAGGCCATTGTTAAAGAGAGAACGTCATTGAATGAAATTACGGAAGATTTTCGAATATAATGATTATTTTGCAACACCAACCAGTTTACACATTGGGTACTGGTAGTTCAAAAGACCCCATCAAGTGTTCCAAAGCTAGAAATTTTGATAGACGTGATCTTCCGACCAGGATCACATGAGAGGTGAACTTTTGGCCTCAATAGTTTGTTGACTTTCTCCTACGCTTGCATATGCTAATTCACTAATGTTGGTTGTCATTCAAATATGTATGCACATATGCTTGCTAATCCTCTTTTTACCAAAGAGATCCCATAAGGATTTTGTACCCATTCTTCAAACACGACCAACAAATTTCATGTTCGATAGAGCCAGGAATGAGGAACATGATACCTACAAAAACCATTCCTCATTTAGTCGAATGTGTTATATCTAAGAGATAATAGGGTGGAGCGATGTAGACTTACTCAATGTCCAATGTCATTAAGAAGAATTAACTACAATTTAATTTTTTTGTGGATATATACTTTTGTTAAAATACATATTTTAGCTTATTTAGATAACTCATTAATTATGGTCATCACTCTTTAAAAACTTTTGAATTTTGTGTTTTTTATTATTGATTCATTAATCTCATTTATTTTCTTCATTAATTGCTGCCATACTTTACTTAAGAATTTAGGCACGGATTATCTATTTGATGTACGGGAAAAATCACGTCTAAAAAAATAACAAATTGCATTTTATTTTCAATAAAATTAATATCTATTTAAATGAATTTTTATTTTTTTTTCTATTTTTTTTTAACATACCATATAAATTTTTGTTTATCGTTGCTTTGTTATTAGTACTAAAAAATTCTACTCCATGAACAAGAGACTATTTAATTTATAAAAAAACAGGATCTTAAGACTTAAAGTCGTTATTATCTTTATTTTATTCAATGGGTATCATTTTAATTCTTCACATGATTCCAATCCTATCTAAAAATAGGACCATATTAAATTTATTAATATTAAAAGAAATCGGATAAATTGCAGCTAGTGTCCTCAATCTTTGATTTCATTTGTGATTGTATCCTTATTATTTAATTCTTGACATCCATCACTCAAACTTTTTATATGATTAGCAGTCAATGCCCTCATGTGAGGGCATTGGCTGCTAATTATATAAAAAATTAGGATAATGGATGCCAAAATTTAATATTGAGGATATAAATGTAAATAAAATCAAAGATTGAAAACACTAACTGCAATTTATTCAAAGAAATTCATCTAGTTGAACACATTACATAGTGATAGTGAGATATAAATGGGTCAAATCCAAATTGATTCTTGTTTTATTTGGTAACCAAACAAAGATTTTTGTGTAATCAATTCAAAATATAACCACCAAATTAAAAATTGCTTACTTTTGATTTGGAGGTAAGATAATCTTTGTGCAATCTTGCATTCAATTTTTTCCCTTAATTGTCAATACCGGCGCTGCATTGGCATTACAAGTCAACCATATAAATATAAAAATTGTTGGGACATATAATTTCATTACGGTCATTAATAATGATATTGTATATATATGAAATAATCTTTTTAAATAATTTTATTGTCAAAACTTTTGAGTCAAACTTTTACTTATGTGATAATTAAAAATCCATGTCTTTGTTGATTTAATTTATTGAAAGAAATTTAGTCACAAAATAAAGTAATAAAAATTAAAAATAAATATTATCAATGGAAATTCTATAGCTACGTAACAAAATAATAATTTAAAATTAGATACAGAATTTTTTGTTGGTGATAATTGAAAAATGTCTTAATAAATTAAATGTATGTATAAAACTTTCGTCTTTAAGTAAAATAATAAAAGAGATCAAATATTACTTTTATAAAACTATGTTAGTAGTTAATTAGCAGTTAAAAAAAATAATTCAAGATTACTAAATAAATTTTAGTTTGTAATATAAAAACAAATATTTTCATAAATTTGATTTATCAACAAAAAATTTGTCTATAAATAAATTTAAAAAATTAAATACTAATGTTAAAAAAAATCCGTCGATAGTGAAATAACAGTTAGAAGTATAACTTATTTTGGTATTAATATTATAAATATAAAAATAAAAATATTTTCTACTTTACTATATAATATTCCATTAGTGACTTTTTTTAAAAAAATAAAAAATAAAGAAAGAATAAACTTCAGTCGATGATACCAACAATTTTTTCAATCGGTGATCAGTAATTGTAGTATCATTGGTGTTAGTGATAACCGATGATATAAGTGTCTGTAATTCCATCTGAAATCACCGACAAATATTGATTTTCGTTACATCAGCTACAATAATATCGTCGGCGATTTTCAACGAAATTTTTTTCAATTTTCATTTGTCCTATTTAATATCTTTTATTTTTCAAAATATCTCTTCAAATATTTTGTTCAAGAGCCTTGAATATCTTGTGCTGCCTCTGAAACTATGCATTATAATCAATGAAATGTAGTATATGATACATTAATTTTAAACACGTTAGAACAATGGTGATCTTGTTCGAACTGTCCCAAAATTGGCTCCTCTGATGCGTTTGTAAAAGATTGATTGAATTGCATATTTTTATGTAGATACGAAAAATAAACAAATCAAAAGTCCAAGATAATAAAAATAATGTATATAATCAACTCAAATTTGTCAAATTTATCCAAGTTGTTAATTTTTTTTAAATGATGAATGACATATTTAATAATTTACTATAGCAAGGAACAAAATTATGAAACCTTAATAATGAAATACATGAGTTATTGCCACCTCCTTCGTTTCTTAATTAATAGGTGAATTACCAATGAAGAATTAAAATGAGATGGAATATTCAAGATTCATATTTAATGGCATTAATTCAATTCCCATCTCCTCAAGAATTAATTACTCTTTCCATTATTCTAATTATTATTATTAAATTATGAGACAACTTGATAGATCATACCTTGTAGAAAAGAAACAAATTGTGCACATGTAAATTAAATATATTTAATATAAATTTTCATTATTTTCAACATTTTAATTAGTTTTTACACATTATAATTTCATCTCATTAATGTCACTTTATTATATTTCTCAACTATAGTAGACCACCAATATGAAATATTTAACTATACAACGTATTTTACTATTAAAATAAGTAATTATTACATTACAAATAAGTAAAAAGTTAAAATCTTAATATAGTTCTATTAAGATACAATACTATACCAACTATACTTTTGACAAATGCAGGATAATGAGACAAGTAATAAAATAATGATTAGAATATCGTGTCTACGAAGATCGTGTTATTAATTTATCGACTTCAAACAATCGTAACTCCTAGTTGAAAAAATTGATTTATTATTATTATTTTAAATTAGTAATTAAAATTTAACTAAAACAATAAAAGAGTGTTCAACAACTTTGATTTAGAATTAATTCGATAATCTGACATGCTAAAACTCAAGGTTTCACCGTAATTTTTGAATTTAATTTTACATATCAAATCTTGACAATATTTCATACGTATATCTAGTTTAATTTATTTGATAATCTATCTCTCGAGCAAAACTAAATCTACGTAAACAAAGGAAATCACTATATTTCTACAAGAATTACCACAAATCAATATTTTATCAAAGAAACGCGTGTATAGTTCGAAATCAAATTCATAATTGAAATTAAATAATTAAAATAAAAATATCAAACTAGGCTACATAAAATTCGTCTTAACTAGGAAAATTAGTTACGCACCATTTAGCAAAAACACAAAATAAAAGATTGAGTGGATCACCAAATCTTGAGAGTAAAAGAGAAATAAAGATGAAGAACAATGTTCAAGCTTTGGCTCCAAAATAACCTCGAACTTCTTCTTCTTCCTTTTTTCTTATTTTTTTTCTCTATCAAGGGGAAGATTTCGGAACCTTTTAAAGTCTAAACATCGGGGTATTTATAGTGAGTGGGGTTGTCTCGAATTTTGTGCCCAATTAATCCCATGATTTCCCCCGAGTTAGTGCAAGTTGATCAAAATTCGGGCTCTAGATTTCTCTCCCACGGCCTCAAACAAATCTTCGCTTCAGTCCCCGAGGCCGCAAAACTGATGCATTTAAAGGTGGGCATGGATTGGGTTGGTTCAGTTTTGGGCTCAAACCAAAATTGAACCGACCACTTCGGTTTGACGTTTCTCCTAAATAGAACCAAATCGTCTTGTTGGACAAACCGATCCAAACCAAACCGACTAATCATGGGTTTGGTTTAAGCAGTTTGGGCTTGAATAGTTTGCGCTTGCATTTGTATTCTAAAAAAATAATAATAACTCTCATTTCAAAATTTCTTTTGGACATGCAACAAATTATTTACAAAACATTTAAATATAACTCTCATTTACAAATTAACCAACATTTACAACCTTTTTTGGACATGCAAATTATTAATTTTTGGACCTTTTCAAACGGGTTTAATTTCTTATAAGTTATAATTCGATTCGGTTCGAGTTGGTTTGGTTTATCTATCACAAACTGAAATCGAAACCGAACCAACCTAAATTTATTTTTTAGCTTGGTAAACCAAACCAACCACCAAAGTGTAAAAAATCGAACCAAATCGACCTGAATCGGTTCGGTTTGGTCGGTTTAGCGGTTTGGATGTCCACCACTAAATACATTGTCCACTCCACAATTTGGAGGGTTTGGTGCGGTCGTAAGAGAAACAAGCATAGGAATTAGGAACCTTGTGGTTGCGCAAGTCTTCATTTGTAATCGTTATTTATTTTCTTATACAATTTCTTCTATTTTTGTGTTTAAACTTTAGGGTTGACTTAAAACAATGAAAATAGAGGAAAAATCAATAGAAAACTGAACTAAATGACTAAAACTGTACAAGATTAAGACTTATAATAAATGTAAATTTTACATGTATGATCACATTCATTTATAAGTACAAAATTGTTGTTTTAATTAGTCACAATTCATTATTCTATCCAACTAATTACATAACCTCTTAAGCGCTTAATCTCTGTTTTTTTGAGAAGGTATAATCACGTATGAAGTATAATAGTTTCTATATTTTTATAATTTTATTTTACACTCATGTCAGCCAAAGGTCGCCCATCACGTGCCGTCTCAAAACTCACAAACTTCTTCTAATTGAAATAATTTTTTGTGCACATACGAGAATGGGCTGAGCAAATTATGAAAAAATAAGTTACATAATCAAAATTAGAATGTCAAGAATTGTACTCCATTTGTCGTGGTCAATTTTTTTTTTTAAATTTAATTAAATTTTCTAATTGTTACTAAATTTTCTAAATGTTTTAGAATGAAAACTTAGAGAAAATTACATTTATTACTATGTATATACAATATATTATTAAATTTATTTTTCTAATGTTTTTATTCAAAAAATACTGGGTATTATTTATATAATATTCTATATATTTATATAATATAATATTTATAAAAGGAAACACAATATACATCCCCATTAATTTCGTAGAAAGAGAGAGAAAAAAAAAACCGTGGGAGAGAGAAAATACCATATTCATCTTCTCTATCCCTCTTCAGCACATCCATATCGCCGACATTGCCGCCAACAGTATAATCTTGTCTCTCTAATCTCTAGGGTTCTATCACTATGTGAAAGCCTAAACCCCAATTTGAAGAAATTTTAGTTGCTCGACAAAGATACCCAACATGGATACGCCTACTCGTAGAATGACTTGGTCAGCGGCAAAGAAGGAATCCCTTGACTATGTGAAGAAGCCTGCATTATATTCCAAATAGAAAGTCATTTGGATGCACATATTGAAAGAAGTCGCTGGCAAATAGGTGCTTACTAATTTGTTACAAAATCAATTTGCATTGTTCATGTTCCTAATCTGTTGCAAACATTGTTACAAAATCAGTTTGCATTGTCTCTGTTACTAATCTGTTGCAGACAATGTTACAAAAATCTGTTTCATTGTCTCTGTTATTAATGTGTTGCAAACGTTATTACAAAATCAGTTTGCATTGTCTTTATTATTAATCTGATGCAGACAATGTTACAAAATCTGTTTCATTGTCTTTATTATTAATCTGTTGCAGACAATGTTACAAAAATTTGATTCGGTTATAAATATGGGGATGTTATCATCGGACACGATTTGCATGAAAAAGACGCTTTGCAGTTGGCCGAGACGAGTTGCAGTTCATTGTAATGTTGGAGAGATGTTGAAATGATTATGATTGTAAATGATGAAAGAAAGAGAAACATGAGAGAGATTAGATTGATGAGAGAGAATATCTTAATTTGTTATATATAAAATCTTAATCAAAATAGTAAATGAGATAATTAAGGATTTGTTACAATATTTAATCAATTAAATAATTAATTAAAAATTAGATGAAACTCAGTATTTTTGGAATAAAAAACATGTTACAGTTTTTTTTATAAATAATAAGATAGCTTATTTGTGAAAATTTCCCAAAAACTTACGAATAAAGGTGGCAAAAATGGGTCGGTTCAGTGGGCTAGTCCAGATAATCCGGACTTTGGGCCGGCCCGGCCCGATAAAAAATAGGTCAAATAAAAATTAGACTTATTTTGTCCGGTACAACTAACCCATTGGACGAATAGGATTGAAGCGGTACTAGCCTAATTATATTGGGCTGGCCCGTTAAGAATATTTGGCCCAAGTCAACGAACCTCATCCACCAAACCCCCACCAACCCCACTCTCCTCGGTACCGTAATTTGCACCAAATAGGAAGGAGGACCCACGGAGAAAACAATAACAACCTACGAAATCTTTGCCATCGTTCTCACTGTTGCCGCCCTCATCGTGACCACATATGGCAGCGGAAACCCTTCTCTCACAGGCTATGAACTCATCCAGTCTTATGACTACCCGGTGGGCCTCCTCCCAGAAAGCGTAACCTACTACGATCTCAATCAAACCACTGGAAAATTCAATAAATACGGGTTCCTACAGTTTTTCCCCTGAAGGCTCCTACCAGCTCAAGTACAATTCCAACATCAGCGGGTACATCTCCAAAGGCAAGTTGACCGGCCTTTCTAGGGCAGAGTTAAAGTGTTTTTCCTTTGTCTTAACATTGTGGAGGTCTTGAGGAATGGGGATAATCTTGAATTTTGAGTTGGGATATCATTTGCAGATTTTTTGATTGAAAATTTATATGAGTGCCTCGATGTGGGTGTGGATTAAAATGCAAAGGTGTTTATAGGAATGCACCAAAAGGGAATTTTATAAGTAATCCATTTGCTTCTTCAATCTAGCAGAGCTGCAGGGGTTAATTGGATTTTGGGTCTTCATAGATATTAATTTAGAGATGGTAAAAGAGTCGGGCACCTGTGGGTCTGTCGGCTCGGCCTGTGAGTGGTCCGGGCCCGTTTCGACCAATACCAGATCACAAAAGAAAAAAACGGGCTGGCCAGTTGAGCCGGTCCACGGGCCAGACTTATATTAAAATATTGATATTTTTTTTTTGATAAATAAGCAATTTATTGATTCAAATCTCCCCGAACATGGGGCGACAGAAAAATTGGGATATAATTCATCCAATAAGAGTTTGACAAAGAAAAGGAACCCAAAACAAGTTCGTGTGCAACACAATTTTCTTCGTGAGGAATATAATGGCATGAGACCCGGCATAATGTGTGAATTAAGGTAGAGACATCATGTAATAACTCGGCTAGATGTGAGAAAGTAAAATCAGATTCTAATTCTTGTACAATCGACAGAGAGTCAACTTCCGCCACTTCCAATTGAAAATTAAGTCTATCGACAAACTCAAGTCCCTCCCGAAATGCTATCAACTCAGCTTTCTTCATCGCAAAACTACCTGTAAAGGTTCGGGCGAAGACAGCCATTACGTGTCCATGGTGGTCTCGTATTATCCCTCCCGTACCAATCTGCCAAGATCCACAACAAATAACCGCATCAGTATTTAGCTTCTGAAAATGTTCTCTTATGCCCGCCACTTTACCATGCGATCACAAGGTAATCTTTCCTGCGATCGCATAGTAACGCCTGAAACCTTACTGCATGTTTGACCCTGCTTTGTGCGATCGCAGATTCCAAAGGGTTGCGGTCGCATGGCTTGTTTTGTCCGTCCACCAGGTTTTTCCTTCACTGTAGTCGGTCTCAAGCCCGAAAAAAGGAGGATGGTTTGATTTTTTAATTTTATCTTAACTTATTTCTTATTTTCTTTATAACTTTACAAAAAAAAAAAAAAGAATTTCAGGTGGTTATGCAGATCGGCCCGTGGACCACAGGCCTGTCCGAGCCCACTTTTTTGAGACTGGCCGAGCCGGACCCTTTAAGGCACGGCCCATTGCCATTTCTATATTAATTATTTTTCCTTTGTTTCAGTTGTGATTACTTTTATAAAACAATTTTTTTTTAATAAAATAAGTAATTTGTTTTATTCACATACCACTATCTTTATTGGCTACCCGCTATGTCGCCTATTACTATAGGTGCTACAGGTCATCGCAGTCGTCGTCAATCAACACCGTAGTCTTGCTAACTGTCATAGCATTCTCACAGGCTAAAATTCTTAGCTCCGTCCTTGTATGTGAATAATGTTAGAGGGCCAATAATAATTGGTCATCGTATATGATAAATACAATTTTGTACTTATCTGGGCTCACAAAAATGGACAATTATAAGTCCTTTTAGTTGTTTTCAGTTTAATTGCATGTTGTTTTCTTATCAATTTAGAAAATAATCAAAGTCAAGTATCAATTGGATGAAAAGAGAGCAAAATGAAGACAATGGGACCTAATTGCTAAGAAAGGAAACTTCATGGGCTTGATATGCAAATACCAAGGCGGGAAATTCAAACTCAGCACCAGAATAAACCATGCGATTGCATGGTATTATCTTGGTGCGATCGCAAGGCCATGAAAAATCCAGCAGAATGTCAAACAAGTGAACCATGCGATCGCAGGACATACCACTATGCGATCGCATAGGCTAAGCGCGACAGAATTTGACAGAAACCTTATTTGATTAGAATTCTACCAGTCCAGATTAAGTCAAATACCAAACACACGTTTTGAGGTCTTGGGAGAGCACTATAAAAGGTGGAATATAGACTTTTCGCGGGGGGACGATTTGGAGAGAAACAAGATACAAGGCAAGAACAAATATCAAGGCGCGGAATCGAAGATCATCGAGCCGAGATCACGGGTTTTATTTTACTTTTTGTTTTCCTTTCCCCGGACCATGATGAACTCAATTCTTTCGTTAATTGAAGAAATCATGTCCGGCTAATTTACTTTATCTAGGATGAATGATGAAACCTCACGTTTTGATTAATTAGAAGTTTTTTTCTTTTTAGTAATTAATTGCCCGTGGATTGATTATTCTTTATTCAGTTTCTTTATTATTTTAATGCTTGCGCACCATTAGAATATATTGTGATCTGTATTGAAGTCGAGAGATTCAATATAGATTTAGCACGTGGTATTGAATAACATATGGTCCAATAATAGATAGAGATTACTATTAGGCGTTCTTGAGATTTTAATGCATGTGTTTATGCTCGAAGCTTAATTAGAGATAATGAAGTTCGCATAACATATAGATTTGATTGACCATCGAGAGAGGCTTTCGATTAATTTAGGAACGCCGATTTTCAGTCCAAGGTAATTAAAAGCTAAAAAGTGATTAATAGATAATTGAGTAAAACGTGTCGATGGATTTGTGAATCCTAGTATTGTTAAGCTTTAATTCGTTCTCGCTATTTCAAAGTTGCTTATTGTTAATTTCAATTTAATTAAAATAGTTAATTTAGTTTAGAATCATAACAACAAAAATTGAATCTGTGTTTATTTCCATTGTTAAAATTTAAGTTGTAAAATTAATTAGTTAAATTAGTATCTAGTCCTCGTGGGTTCGACATTTTATTTATCATTATATTACTTGTCAGCGATCTGTCCACTTGCGGGATATAAATCGCACAACAAGTTTTTGGCGTCGTTGCCGGGGATTAATTTTATTAATTGCTACGTTAATTTCTAATTTGGCTTTTAACAATTCTTTTTAGTATTATTTAGTTTTATTTTTATTTTCAATTCGTCGTGATACTGCTGAATTTTATCTGTTTTCTAAATTTTCAAGTGTTAAGTGTGTATGCGCCGTACAAAAGATCTTGATCTTTTTGATTTAGATCCAGAAATTGAACGGAGCTTTCACCGAAGACAACGTGAAAAAAGAGAAAAGAAACAACAGCAGTAAGACACAATGGAGGATAACCGAATCCAGAATCCGTTGCCTGCAGATGGCCGAAACAATCATGCACCAATAGCTCGACCTGTTGAAGTTAATGAGAGAGACATTCTTATGGGTGAATATATGATGCCACCGATAGTTGAAAATTGGTCCAGTATTATATATCCGCCTTATGGACACGACAACTTCCAGTTGAGGCCAGATGTGATCAACTTATTTTTGAACAATCTGCCGTTCTACAGGATGGTAGATGAAAACCCTCATTATCACATTTCTCACTTTGATGAAATCTGTGGCAATTTCAAATACCAAGACGTCAATGAAGAGGCACTAAAGATGAGGCTCTTTCCACACACACTGAAAGATAAAGCTCGAGAATGGTTGGATTCACTACCGCCTGGGAGCATCATAACTTGGGGTGATCTGATCCAAAAGTTCACACTGAAATACTTTCCTCCAGCCAGAGTGAACAGGTTAAAGTACGAGATTTCCAATTTCCAACAATCTGAGTTGGAAAACTTTCATAAGGCATGGGAAAGATTCAAGCAACTGCTCAGAACGTGTCCAAGCCACAGTTTTCCTTTAGCAGCTCAGAATCATTTCTTCTACTCTGGTCTAGTTCCTAGCAGGCACATGGCCAAGCAATACCGAAATCAATCCAAAGGACCAAGTAAATGCAATTACCACGAGGAGCGGTGTTCAGTTGCCAGAGATTCATGTGACTAGGCCAGGTATAGAAAATGAAACTATGTCCGACAAAGAGAGAGAAAACAAATTAGATGCAGAAGTTGCACCAGAATGGGACTCTCCACCAGCTTATATTCCACCACCGGCTTACGTCCCTCCAATCCCATTTCCTCAGAGGCTGCGAAAATATTAGCTAGACAAGCAATTCGAGAAATTCCTCGACGTGTTCAAGAAACTTCAAATCAACATACCGTTTGCTGATGCTCTAACACAGATGCCGAGTTACGCAAAATTCATGAAGAAAATCCTTTCAAATAAAAGGAAGTTGGAAGAGCACGAAACAGTTATGCTTACTGAGGAGTGTAGTGCTATCTTGCAAAACAAGCTACCGCCGAAATTAAAAGATCCGGAGAGTTTCTCTATTCCTTGTACTGTTGGTAGTTCATTTTTTGAAAAAGCATTATGTGATTTAGGTGCTAGCATTAACTTGATGCCTTATTCTATTTTCAGGCAACTAGGTCTCGGAAAAGTGAAGCCAACCACAATTTCACTCCAGTTAGCTGATCGGTTAGTTAAACGCCCACGTGAAGTTATTGAAGATATTTTGGTGAAGGTGGACAAGTTCATATTCCCAGCTGACTTCATTATCCTCGATATGGCGGAGGATAGAGATGTGCCACTTATCTTGGGACGACCATTCTTAGCTACTGGAAGAGCCCTCATTGATGTGCAAAAAGGGCAGCTGATGTTGAGATTGAATGAGGAGCAAGTCATTTTTGACGTATTCAAAACAATTCAGTATCCAAGCTCCTCTGACTCATGCTTTCAGATCGATATCATTGATCACGAGGCTGCTAACACATTTGCCTTGGAAAATCCTACAAATCCATGGAAAGCGTGTATTATGCATTCTCAATATGAAAACTCCGAATCTCCAGTCCTTGAAGAATGTGCCAGATATTTACAAGGAGCAGAACGGATTGAAAGAAGGAGTAGATATATGGATCTGGGTACCACACTTCCTTAGCAGCCTCCTTCGGTCCAAAAGGCACCAATTCTCGAGTTAAAGCAATTACCTTCTCACCTTAGGTATGTTTATCTCGGTGAGTCATCCACTCTTCCAGTTATCATTGCAAACTCTATTGATCAGGATCAGGAGGATAAATTACTCCGAGTCTTGAGAAATTACAAATCAGCCATCGGGTGGACTATAGCAGACATCAGAGGTATCAGCCCATCTTTATGCATGCACAAGATTCTAATGGAAGAGGCATATAAACCAACAGTGCAACATCAACGCAGACTGAATCTCCATTTGCAAGAAGTAGTCCGAGCTGAAGTGTTAAAACTGCTTGACGCATGTATTATCTATCATATTTCAGATAGTACTTGGGTAAGCCCGGTCCAGGTAGTGCCAAAGAAGGGAGTGATCACAGTTGAGAAGAATGATAATAACGAGCTCATTCCAGTCAGATTGACTACCAGCTGGCGTGTTTGTATTGACTACAGGAAGTTGAATGATGCCACTCGAAAAGACCATTTTCCTCTACCTTTCATCGATCAAATGTTGGAACGATTGGCAGGTCATTCTCATTATTGCTTTCTTGACGAGTATTCAGGCTACAATCAGATTCATATCGCGTCAGAGGATCAAGAAAAGACTACCTTTACCTGTCCTTATGGCACGTTTGCATATAGGCGTATGCCATTTGGCCTATGCAACGCCTCAGCAACATTTCAGCTTTTTATGATGTCGATCTTCTCGGATATGGTCGAAAAATTCATCAAAGTTTTCATGGATGAGTTTTCAGTTTTTGGAGCATCATTCGACGATTGCCTCAAAAATCTGACCCTGGTACTTCAGCGTTGCGAGAAAACCAACTTGGTACTGAATTGGAAAAAATGCCACTTTATGGTCCAAGAAGGCATCGTGTTGGGACACAGGATATCAGCAAAGGGCATTAAGGTCAACAAAGCAAAGATTCAGGTTATAGAGAAACTGCCTCATCCGACATCAGTTAAGGGAATTCGGTCTTTTCTGGGACATGCGGGTTTCTATAGACGGTTCATACATGATTTATCAAAAATAACCAAACCATTGTGCAGTTTGCTGGAGAAAGATGCCAAGTTCGAATTTTCTATTGACTGTCTTAAATTTTTCAACACTCTAAAAAACAGTCTAATCTCAGCACCTGTCATTGTACCACCTGATTGGGATCTACCGTTTGAACTCATGTGTGATGCAAGTGACTTTGCCATTGGGGCAGTTTTGGGACAACGTAGAGCAAAAGTCATACATACCATCTATTATGCCAGCCGAACTCTCAATGACGCTCAGATGAATTATGCCACTACAGAGAAGGAATTACTAGCAGTAGTATTTGCCTTCGAAAAATTTCGATCTTACTTAATTGGATCGAAGGTGATAGTGCACACAGACCATGCAGCGTTGAAGTATCTTTTTGCTAAAAAGATGCAAAGTCAAGACTTATTCGGTAGATCTTACTTCTCCAAGAATTCGACTTGAAAATTCAAGATAAAAAAGGGGTTGAGAACGTGGTAGCCGACCACTTGTCAAGAATCGAGCAGATGGAAGGCAATGAGGAAGGTGAAATAAATGAGAAGTTTCCAGATGAGCAAATTTTTAGGATAGAGCAGTTGGGAAGCGCACCGTGGTATGCAGATTATGTGAATTACCTTGCAAGCAATATCATGCCACCGGATTATGATCATCAACGTCGGAAAAAGTTCTTTTCAGAACTTAAACACTATTTTTGGGAAGATCCTATTCTTTACAGAAGGGGAGCTGATCAAGTAATTCGGAGATGCCTACTAGAAGAAGAAATGGAGACTGTCTTGGAGCAATGTCATTCTTCACCATACGGAGGTCATTTCGGTGCTACCAAAACAGCAGCCAAAGTCTTACAATTTGGGTTTTATTGGCCGACTTTATTCAAAGATGCCTACAGTCTGGTAAAAAAATGTGACAGGTACCAAAGGACGAGAAACATATCTCGAAAGCAGGAAATGCCCCTACGAAGCATTCTAGAGGTTGAACTTTTCGACGTGTGGAGTATTGACTTTATGGGACCGTTTCCACCATCATTCTCAAATTTCTACATTTTGGTGGCTGTGGATTACGTGTCTAAATAGGTAGAAGCTGTAGCCTTACTGACCAATGATGGCAAGGTGGTGGTGAACTTTCTTAAAAAGAATATTTTTACGCGTTTCGGGACTCCTCGGACAATCATCAGTGACGGAGGTAAGCATTTTTGCAATAGACAATTTGACACTTTTTTGGCAAAATACGGTGTGAAGCACCGTGTGCCTACTCCATATCATCCACAAACCAGCGGGCAGGTGGAAATCTCCAACTGGGAGTTGAAAAGGATCTTGGAGCTTACGGTGAGTACTTCGAGAAAAGATTGGTCGAGAAAACTGGATGATGCCCTTTGGGCATATCAAATTGCATTCAAAACACCAATTGGAATGTCACCTTATCGCCTAGTTTTTGGGAAGGCGTGCCATTTACCAGTTGAGTTGGAGCACCGAGTCTACTAGGCATTGAGGAAGTTGAATTTCGACTTGAAAGAAGCCGGTGAGAAAAGACTGCTTCAGTTGAATGAAATGGAAGAATTCAGGTTCGAGGCCTATGAAAATGCCAAACTGTATAAAGAGAAAACCAAGAATTGGCATGACAAAAATATTCAAAAACGGCAGTTTGTGGAGGGACAAAAAGTCCTCTTATTCAACTCTCGACTCAAACTCTTTCCTGGGAAACTGCGTTCAAGGTGGTCCGAGCCATTCACGGTGGTGAAAGTCTATCCACATGGAGCGGTGGAGGTGGCTCATGACACGAAGGGCAGGTTCAAAGTGAACGGACAAATGGCTTAAACATTACTTGGAGGGTGACTTTTCGAAAGAAGAGTCATTTACCGCTTTGAGTAATCCGGAGTGATCACCGCGACAAAGTCGAGCTAAAGACTTTAAACAAGTGCTCAATGGGAGGCAACCCATTTTTCTCCCTTTTATTTACATTTTCGGCATTATTTCAGTTTTAGGAGTTAAAGCACGTTTTTGCACGTTTTAGGTTTTTACTTTTGGAATAGGTTTTTAAATTCTTAGGTTTCGAGGATTTTATCATCGTCATTTTGCATATGCATGTTTACTTGTTTTAAAAGTTAATTTAAAAAAATAAAAATAAAATAAAAAATAAAAAAATTTGAAACCAGGTGTTGAACTATGCGATCGCATGGTTCACACCACTGCGATCGCATAGACTGGGCAGATTACATTCTGCCCAGATTTAACATTTCGTGCGATCGCATAAACTTAAGTCCATGCGATCGCATGGACTATTAGTTCAGCTTAAAACCGGGGTCGAGCCTTTATTTTCATATCTTCCTTTTGAACTTCCAAAAACGTTCCCTCTTCATTCCTTGATCTCAAACACCAATCCGAGCGTTGTGGGCATCACATTACACGATCAAGCCTTCTTTCACTTCATCATACACGAATTAAAGCGGTAAGTTCATAATTTTTTAAGTTAATTCCGGCTTTTTGAATTGATTGTTAGAAAATCCATGCTTTTTGATGAATATGGAGTACATGGTGGTTGGATTAGGCTTGAATTGGATGGGGTGCTTGACTTCAATTGGGTTTAGTTGATTATGTTGAGAAAAATTTTGGTTTTGTTCCATTTCCCCCATTCTTTCAAACCTTTAGAATTTTCTCAATGCATGTTAGGTGTTTGTCGAATTGTCACATCCAAGTTTTAGGCCAAATTTGATGTGCACCAAACTTTGGGCTATACCTTTGCACTAATGTCATCAACTATGGTCAGTCCTTTTAGCTTGAACACAAGTTTGGCGCGAAATAATCCCAGCCGTAACCATAGGGCCTGCAGGCTGCTATGGCAGCCCACAGGCATGCCACAGCAGCCTGCTTCCATTAGCAACTTCGTCCACCATCCGTTTGACCCTAATGACCTCGGAATCATGTGAAATTTGACTATGTGGTAGACCTTATCATGCACTTTCATGCCACACTTGTCCGTTTCATTTTTGAAATTTCCTAGGTAGGTTTCTCGATACACGAAGTAGCCTCATCTATCACGTTTTTTGAATTTTTTTTACCTAATGTTTCAACTAGTTATGGGGTTATATCTTGATCCATATATGTTATCTTTCACAACTAACATATTTTTGTTCATTTTACAGATTATGGCCCCAAAACGACCACCGACCGCCGCCGAAAAAGAAAAAAAGAAGGCTACCGGCGGCACATCTAAGAGGGCTCGAGTAGAAACGGCAGACACCGCCGCCTCTCGCCTTTATTTGTCCGAGGAGCACAAAGAGAGATTCACCAAGGCCGTGAGCCACTGGAACATTTGGGGAGAGCGACGATTGCACCCCAGATGACTTCCCTCATTCTGAGCTCTTCAACCTCATTGATGTCTGCCGATGGTCCAAGGTGGCAGATACACCGCATCCTATTTACTCCCAGCTCGTCCATGAGTTCTACACGAATTTCAACCAGGAGATAGACATTCACGGGACAGAGCACTACGGGCAGACATGGGTCCGGGGCACATGGTTCATGTTTACCCCGAGAGTCATCAACGATTTCTATGGCCTATCCGCTGAAGATGTTCACCCTCTGCCCGACATTCAGGATATGGGTGAGGTGGCCCGGTTTTTATATGGTCGAGCAGATGCATGGCCACTGCCCGGGAGGGACTTCGAGCACAGTAAGCTGACAGACTCCCTCCTCATTCTGAACGTGTTTGTGAGCCACAACATCGACCCGACTGCGCATCGCACCACCATCAATGATGTTAGGGCTCGATTGTTGTACCATCTGGCTCATGGGAGGAAGATCGACCTGGGGAGTTACATCTACACCCTGATCAGCATGCTGGCCTCCCAGACGGACAAGAGGCACACAGCCATCTTCCCAGCGCTGATCAGTGGTCTCTGTGCAGCTGCGGGGGTCCCGATTTCACCGACGGAGCCAGTTTTTAGAGCAAAGGGACCTATCAACCGCTTTGCCTTGGAGAATGCCAGACAGGCCACTGCGCGAGCTGTGGGAGCAGCCGCAGATGAGCACCCTCCTGAGGAGCAGCCAGCAGTACAGCAGCCAGCCTCACCCCAGCCAACCGCACCACCTGGAGATATAGCTGCCATGCTACATCGCCTACTGGAGGATCAGGCTGAGCAGACACGGCTCATTATTGCCACTCGGACTGAGCTACGCACAGTGTAGCAGGAGTTGACGACTCTGCGGTCTCGAGTGGATGTAGGCAGACACACTCAGTCATCTATGGAGTTTACCCTGAGTCAATCTTCCCTAGAGCAGAGTCGAATTCGGGCTGACTGCGACCAGGTCAAGCGGAGACTAGAAAGATGTGTGGGCAAACTGGATGACATCCATGATCAGATCTGCCGCCCGACACCCACGCCAGCTCCTCCACTAGTTGACACATCCACACTCCTTTTTCCGGCACCCTCCGATCCACCTCCGAGAAGTTCTTAAATTTTTATGTATTTCTTTATTTTACATGCGATTTGGGACAATGCACGTTTTAAGTTTGGGGGTGTTGATAAAAATTTTGCTCAATTTGACATATTTGATGATATTTGATTGTTGACTTAGTTCGTTTTTTTTTTATTCTAAAAAAAGAAAAAAATTATTTTTATTTTGTTTGCATGCTTGTGTGATATGAATAGCCTTGCCAGCTAATGATGACAATTTTCATTTAATTTTAGCTTTAAATCATGACTTGTGAACAGAATATATTGTTGTTTAAATGTGAGACTATTAAATCATATCTGATATTGTGTTGTGTCGGCCAGTGACAATGATATGTAGCTATGTTGGTGCACTTAAGTTGAAAACAATAGGATCTCCAAACCTTTAAATTATCTGTATCTCAACTAAGTAACCAATAAAGTGAGTGATTGTAGTGAGTAAACTGTGATGGTGGCTATCTAGATTATGTTTGATTCCATGTATGTCGAAAAATAAAATTGTGTAGAGCACTTTAGACCAGTTAGAGGAAACTAAGTAATGACCGAATGTTAGGAATCTAGTCCCTTAGCATGAACTTATTGCACGCAAAGAACAAGGTTTTTATTATTATATAACTCATTTCGTAGCCTTTTTGACCCGAGTGATAAAGTCATTGACCAAAAGCTCGTTACATGGGTCATTTAGAAAGCTTAATGGATTGAGTTTCGCATACGATTAAATATCTTATAACTCTTTTCGTAGCCTATTTGACTCGAGTGAAAATGTCCGTAGGAGTTTCTCAAAATCCGATGCTCTAAAGTTCAAAAGACTTGGGAGCCATCGACATAAAGCTCGTTACATGGGTCATTTAGAAAGCTTAATGGACTGAGTTCTGCACATAAGATTAAAAAAAATTAAAAAAAAATAAAATAAAATTTCTTTGCAAAGTAAACCTTAGGATTAGATGACTAATGGGTTTGACTTACTTAGTAGGAAATTTCTGGTCAAGAGTGCTCATAAATTGGAGAATCTTCATAAACCTAGGTTGTCACAATCATTAGCTTTCTCAACCAGCCTCTAGAAAGAAAAGAACGTGAACAACCTTAGACCCAGAAATCTCAAAATTTTGAGAGAAAACAATTATTTTAGGGGAAGTGTACCTTATGAAAGGGAAAGAAAAAAATTGACCAAGTGGTTGGGCTATCACCTCCATAGAATTTAAGATGATCAGATGAACTGCCCTCACACACGATTCAAGTATGTTTTAAGTAGATTCACGTTTACAACTGTATAACCTGAACACTTGTCATGAATTATAAGTTTTTCTTTTTGCAAAAATCTGAAGCAAAGACAGCGAGCTATTTATGTTGTGAACTTTATTATTGCTTATTCAATCTAGTACAAGATTGTTTTTAGTAGTTTATTCGAGGACGAATAATAGTTCAAGTTTGAGGGTATTTGATAAGTACAATTTTGTACTTATCTGGGCTCAAAAAAATGGACAATTATAAGTTGTTTTAGTTGTTTTCAGTTTAATTGCATGTTGTTTTCTTATCAATTTAGGATATAATCAAAGTCAAGTATTGGATGAAAAGAGAGCAAAATGAAGTCAATGGGACCTAATTGCTAAGAAAGGAAACTTCAGGGGCTTGATATGCAAATACCAAGGCGGGAAATTCAAACTCAGCACCAGAATAAACCATGCGATCGCATGGTATTATCTTGGTGCGATCACAAGGCCATGAAAAATTCAGCAGAATGTCAAACAAGTGAACCATGCGATCGCAGGACCTACCACTATGCGATCGCATAGGCTAAGCGCGACAGAATTTGACAGAAACCTTATTTTATTAGAATTCTACCAGTCCAGATTAAGTCAAATACCAAACACACGTTTTGAGGTCTTGGGAGAGCACTATAAAATGCGGAATATAGACTTTTCGCGGGGGGACGATTTGGAGAGAACAAGATACAAGGCAAGAACAGAGATCAAGGCGCGGAATCGAAGATCATCGAGCCGAGATCACGGGTTTTATTTTACTTTTTGTTTTCCTTTCCCAGGACCATGATGAACTCAATTCTTTCGTTAATTGAAGAAATCATGTCCGGCTAATTTACTTTATCTAGGATGAACGATGAAACCTCACGTTTTGATTAATTAGAAGTTTTTCCCTTTTTAGTAATTAATTGCATGTGGATTGATTATTCTTTATTCAGTTTCTTTATTATTTTAATGCCTGCGCACCATTAGAATATATTGTGATCTATATTGAAGTCGAGAGATTTAATATAGATTTAGCACGTGGTATTGAATAACATAGAGTCCAATAATAGATAGAGATTACTATTATACTTTATGAAATCCATTTAGGCGTTCTTGAGATTTTAATGCATGTGTTTATGCTCGAATCTTAATTAGAGATAATGAAGTTCACATAACATATAGATTTGATTGACCATCGAGAGAGGCTTTCGATTAATTTAGGAACGCCGATTTTCAGTCCAAGGTAATTAAAAGCTAAAAAGTGATTAATAGATAATTGAGTAAAACGTGTCGGTGGATATGTGAATCCTAGTATTGTTAAGCTTTAATTCGTTCTCGCTATTTCAAAGTTGCTTATTGTTAATTTCAATTTAATTAAAATAGTTAATTTAGTTTAGAATCATAACAACAAAAATTGAATCTGTGTTTATTTTCATTGTTAAAATTTAAATTGTAAAATTAATTAGTTAAATTAATATCTAGTCCTCGTGGATTCAATATTTTATTTATCATTATATTACTTATCAATAATTCATCCACTTACGGGATATAAATCGCACAACAGTATACTAAAAGTGTTGTATGTGATAACAAAGAGTCAAACATGTCTATTTGAATTACCAAACATGAAATTCCGGTTGTAGTGCACTTTTAAGTCAAAAAGGAAAAGCATATATATTGACCAAGCCGTTTGAAATATTGGAGTTTTTCCAGCAACCTAATCGACCATTTGCAGTTTTTTTTTACTTGAGTTGGTTACCTAAAAAGGTGAAAATTGAGACCAGTGGAAGATTTATTCTTTTTTTTTTTTTTTTTCCCTCCTCTAAAAATCATCTTGGATATTATATAATAATGCTTACTCTGAAACCTTTTGTTTGTACGATGTTTTTTGTTTCTCTCTTCATCTTTTGATAAGTTCTTGATTGTGCTTCTAATATATTATTGAAGAATTTGCTAACTATATTATTAATATGTCTTAAACTCTTTAGATACTAGATAACATTTTAATCCAACATCTACAAAATGAAAATATATGCCAAAAATTAACCTTTAAACAAGATATAATCTGAATAGTAAAATATATAGTCTGTTAATTATTTCAGTTAAAAACTTTAGTTGTTAAATATGGATGACATTCATTTAATTATTATTGTACCATGTCCTTAACCCACAGATTTTTTTCTCCACACATTGACAAATTCTTACGAGTGATAATGGTTTTATTAATAGAAGAAATACTTTAATTTGCATCTAAGTCAATAGTTATTTGTTGAAGACTTTTACACATGGTCTTCAACTTCTAGTAAGATCTAAAACTATCGATCTTGCTTTCAGATTACTTTCAACTCGTACTTAAATTCCGTTCAAACTTTAAATTGAAACTATACCAAACGTTAAGAGAAGTCGGGTTGTGTCCTCCCAACAAGTCCAATGGTGGGACGTACAAAATTAATTTAAGTTGCGTGAAATATTGAAAAAACATAATTGTAATGAAATTTTGTTTGAATATTGTGGCCAATGAAGACTCGAGTATATTGGAGAAATGTTATATTTTGATGGAATTAACAAATCCCTATTTATTGGGAGAGGAATGAGAAATTAATTGATGAATTAAACTTTTAGTTCGTGCAATGTACAGTAAATGAAAAGAAAGTAAGAATGAAAATTAAATTTAGAAAAAAAAAAATACAAAAATAAACATAAAACATAAAATAAAATAAAAATCTACGAGATTAGTGGCCCATAGATGACCCCACATGGCTCCGCCACTGCCAACAACCGTGTAGTACAAAATAAAATATAATCACGATAAAAAAAAAAATATAATCGGATTTATTTTGTGATTGGAAACCTTTAACAATCAAAAGAAAAACTTCCACGTGGCATACACAAGCTTCCAAAGTAAAACATTGTAATGGCATTTGTCAAACATTTGAAGACCCGACTTTGGAAAAAAAGGAAAAAACCTGTTTCCCGTATAAACACACGACACTCTTGTGTGTATAGAAGCAAACTCTCGAAATCAAATTCCACGTATCCGCGTGTCCGTAAGCAATGTGTCGAAAACTAGTGAACATAAGCCACGCGTCATGCTTTTATATGCACACACATTCTTAGTGATAAACTCTACTGACCCAAAAAGAGAGATTGTCAAAATTAGCTACCAAATTATAAAAACCCCATAAATGTTAGCTTCCCTAACTCAAGACTTGGGGGCATAACTTTATATATATTATATATTTTAAATTTTTAATAATTAAGTGTCAATGTTTTGAGAGGGTTACCTAAATTACTACACCTTCTATTTGCGACCCATTTTTGACATGCGCATTCACTATAAAAAATTTTACTTTTAACGATATATTTTTTTGTCAAGTTATGTTTAAATTATTTCGTCAAAAAATGATTATCGAGACAATTTTTGATAAAAGTTGATAAAATACGTGGTTGAAAAGTTGATAAAAGTTGTAGTTCCTATTTATTATGTGATTAAACTTAATTATTGACTTTAACTTCAATTTTTTAAACCAAACCAAAAAAAAGAGGCTTAACCGTACGTGTTTTAAAACCACGAAACCTTTGCCAATTTACTATTATTATAGAGTTTGGAATTATATTTTAATCTTAATATGTCAAAATTGCTAAACAAAGTATCTATAGTTCAAGTCTTTATACGTTAATTATTTATTTTATATGTAAGCAACATATGAAATTTCACTCTTAACATGATCGGTAAGATGGTGGTGACTCGTTTAATAATACAAATACAAATTAATTAATTATAGTTATTTGAAATTTTCGAACTCTAATACAATATTGAGTCTCGAAGTATCATTTTAATAAGAAAATCTTATTAAAGCAAGTAATCCAAAATCCTATATTTAAGCGACTACTGTAGAAAGTAGAAACTATATATAGGGTGAGAAGTGGTTGTGATATAGTCATATAACCACCATGCATGTCAAGTCACTACTGGAGATCACTTACTGAAAACAATTCTCTCAGTTCTTGTGTGTGTGTGTGAGAGAGAGAGAGAGAGAGAGAGAGAGAGAGAGAGAGAGAGAGAGAGAGATGGGAAGAGGACGTGCTCCTTGCTGTGATAAGAGTAAGGTGAAGAGAGGAGGCTGGACTCATGCTGAAGATTTGCTCCTCATCAATTTCATTCAAAACCATGGTCATCAAAACTGGCGTGCCCTCCCCAAACAAGCTGGTATTTACACACACACACTCTCTGATCTCTTTCTTTCTGGTTTTGCTTATGTCAATTTGTATGGAATACTTTAATTGCAAACGAGGGTTCAAACTTTAGAAGTGAGTAAAAATAACTTGAAAAACAAACTCGATCTACTAAATTCATCGAGTTGTACTTTGCAGGACTACAACGATGTGGGAAGAGTTGTCGATTGAGGTGGATTAATTACCTAAGCCCTGACGTAAAAAGGGGAAACTTCACACCACAAGAAGAGGAAACCATAATAAATCTACACAAGTTGTTGGGAAACAAGTAAGATAAATTACTAATTAAATTATTATTATTATTTTATTTTTTATCTCCTTAAAATCATTATTAAAATCTTATCTAACAATTATCTGTATACTAAACAGGTGGTCAAAGATTGCATCTCATTTTCCAGGAAGAACTGATAATGAGATCAAAAATGTGTGGAATACACATTTGAAGAAAAGATTATTGAATAGGAAAAATGTGGGTTCTTGTACATCAAGTTCAACACGACGTGAGCAGAGTGTCGAACCAAAAGAAACGGATTCTCTGACTTCTTCGTACGAATCAAATTTTTCTAACATTAGTCAGCTCGATGATTTTTCGATGCCGGATGAAACAGTGGGATCATGTTTCAACTTCATTAGTGGACCTAAACAAGTTGATAATGCCATGTCCCTGGAGATTAACCCTGAGAGTTCATCAGACGAAAAGATTGAAATCCCCTTTGACTCTGATGTTGACTTTTGGAACATTTTAGATGCCTTGGATCCATTACATGATGAGTCCACTACTGAATCTCAATCAAATGATCAGTTTAAGGATTCAAATCTTGTACAGAAATATGAATGTGAAGTTGAATGCAGGAAGTGGTTAAGAAATTTGGAAAATGAACTTGGAGCAGACCAAGAGAGAGTTTTGGAGCCCGCCTTGGATTATTTTCCAATATGGCCTCCTTCACCAGAAAATTATGGTATCTAAACTCAAGTAAATATTACATCATTATAGATTCTTACAAAATGTATCAAAAATAGATTGATATGCAAACAATTCAAATAGATATTTCTCGTGTATGTATATAACAACAACAACAACAACAAATTAAGCCATATATCACATAATTTTGGGGTCAGCATCATTCCTTTTTAGATCGTTCTTCTATTTAATTCATTACGAATTATACATAGATTTTTCTTTTTTAACCTTTAAAAAATATTATCAAGATATTTCTACATTATCCATATGCTGACTGCACAAAGAAAGTAGTGTGGGTAGGTCACATTCCCCACTAGCTAATGCTTGCATTTTGCAACAATAGTCTGTATTATGTCCCCACATTTGAGAGAATGAGAACAAAATGCTCAACCAAGTACAAATTTTTTATTATCTAACTCTTGAAGTAGACATGATGCCTTGTCATTGTTTGATTAAGTTTAAATTATAATTTATATTAGTTAAACATATTTTTATTTATATATTTTGTAAGATTCATAATTTACTATCCACTTATTATCTATACATTTCATATGATCCACAACTTATAAATACTTAAAGAATATTTGAGCACTGCCAAACATACAGTACTTTATGTAATTGAAATCACAATGGTCTGTCTAATTATCTTCGATCAACTTCTTTTTCTTTTTTAATACTGTCTAATTTCCCCTACTAACTATGATGTCAATGTGATATAAAATACGTCTTTAATCGACATGAAGTAAATAAATTTTATCATATCATATCATCAATATGTACAAAAACCATGATGGAATGTCTGATATAGTGGTTTAGACTGTCTATTTGGTAGAGTTTAAAAGTAGTTTTTCAATAGATTTTTAATAAAATTGGTAAAATGTATAGTTGAAAAGTTATAGAGTCCATAAAATATGTGATTGAAAATGAGTTTAAAAAAAAAAAAACTATGCCAAACAGACTCAAAATAGAATTAAAGAAGAAAATAGTGTTGTAGACTTGTAGTGCAATGTTGTTTACCAAATATAAGCTTAGGGGTGGAGCCATTACAGGCCCATTGGGGGCAATTGTTCCCACCGGGCTTGGGGAACCTTTTTCTTATTGTTGGGCTTGGGCCATTACAATATTTTTTCACTACAAAATTTAGGTCCATATAGTGTTTAGCTGGTAGAATTGTAATTTTGAATTTAGTTAGTAAGATGGTTACAGGATGAAAACTACTCGCACTACCTATCATTATAATAATACGGAAATGTTCTAATGCCCACAGTAGGCAAAATTATGGTGCCCACTGTGACACGTGTCCAGTGGGCATTGGGCAAGTAAAAAAATACTTTTTCACTTGCCCAATGCCCATTGGACACGTGTCACAGTGGACACCATAACTTTGCCCACTGTGGACATTAGAAAGATACTATATAATAATATTTCAAATTTTACAAACTTAACTCTTTTATTTAAAAATACTATTCATATATTATTATATTAATAAATAAAATAATATTTTAAAATCAAAACAAAATATAATTTATACACAACTATTTTTAAACCACCATTGGAATTCGCACAAAAAATGAGACGAAAATTTGTTATATACAAACACACCAAAATTCTCTATTTTTTATATGTAGATGTTTTTGATTGAATTGTTATTTGGAAATACAGATTATGTAATATTGACTGCTAAAGACATTACAACCTGTTATTGGTTAATTGTATGTAACACATATTGTTAATACATTGTTTTGTAACACTGATGTTAATGATGTTTTGATTGAGCACTCTATTTTTGATATTTAAATATTCTTGATTAAATTGTTATACAAGAATATAGTGACTCCTAAAGATGTTACACATCTTTAAATTTTTGATATTTAAATATTTTATGTTACACGATTTGTTATTATGTAACACATATTACACAATTGGTTATTAGGTAACATTGACTGCTAAAGATGTTACAATTTGTTATTGATTAATTGATGTTTGTAACATTGATGTTTAATATGATTTTTTGATTTTTAATGCAGATTATGTCACCTCTCCAATTGATATTTCTAATTGATACAAATGATACAATTGAGTATATTATGAGTATTTTTGTGTGAAAACTAGTATTATGTGTTACATCTCAATTTGTAACACAGATTGTTACAAATGTTGAAATTGAAGGGATCATGAGTTCTGTTTGTGGTTGTTACAGCTATTTATGATACAAATGATATATATTTGATAGTTATAACAATAGAATATTCTGTAATATATGTATTCTAATCAATTCTGATTTTCAAGGATTTGATTACTATAACAATAAAATATTCTGTAATATATATATTTCAATCAATTCCGATTTTTAAGGATTCAATTACTATTTGTAATATATAGTATAATAAATTAAAATAATAATTTTAAAAAAATAGTATTTTTAGAATATATGTAACAAAAATGAGTTTTTGCAATTCTTTTCAAAGAGTGGCTTATTTATAAAAATAATCCCTCTTCAATATGAGTGTAGTGTCCTTTACATTTTACAATTAATAATTTATTTTGGTTAGAGTATTTTATTTTTTTATAAAATTAAAAAGAATTACTTTGATCTCTCAGTTTTAGCAATGATTGATGAACAAATGTTAAAATTGCAAAATTGAAATTTACTAGACTTTAAATTAGAATTTAAGGACATCTTTGGTACATTGTACAAGATACGAACGGATGACATATTGAACAAGATTTTAGAATCTTTTATCACTAATCAGGGTGGGGAGTAGGTCCAGACTAAAATCATCTAAAGCTACGGTTAAAAATCAACAATTACTTTTAACTATACATTTCATTGGATCTACAATTTTTATTAACTTTTCAATCACATATTTAATCATTTTTTTAATCAAATTTACAAAAAAGCTCTCTCAAACAAATTCTAAATTAGACAAAACAAATAACAAAAGATTTGTGATAATTTTTGTTAGTTCTTATATTCAATCTATAATATTTAGTAGACATGTCATTTTTTGACTCGATTGTAAACGGATGTATTGTCTCATTTCCAGAAACAAAAATAGCAATTTCAATTCCATACACCTAGAATTGGAAAGAGTGGATCTACATTTAACTAATCCTCAAACACTACAATTTAAAAAGTTTCATGGGAAACGAGGAATGTGCCAATATATATTCAAACAACATTTTTTTCATAAAACTTGTTTCATTAGATCAAAATCCTAGTTCCACCTCTGCGTAAGTTAAAAGTATAAGAATATTTATCTCGCAATGAGAGACGACCCTTGAACTGGTTATAACTTGAGTCCAACATTTCCAAATTCTGCAAACTATAGTTAAATAAGCACAAACTCTTTTTGTACTTCCAAACACTCCACCACAGTAACACATTATTTGAAAATCTACAGTTGCTTCTCATCTGAAAGGTGTTCAAAAATCAACCATGACAGAAGAAATGCTTAATAATTATGTCAATATGTCAATTATATTTGTTTGGTAAATTTATTTTATACTTTATAAGTCGTGGGTCCTACGTGATGTGGGGACAGTAGATAAATATGTCGCTAAAAAATTAAATATAAGATTGAACAAATCCATAAATGAAGATGTAATTAATATGCTTGTAATCCAAAATTTAATTATGTAAACACAGTTTATTCACATTCATTTTCAGTAAAACAATAACAAATTGATCTAAAGAAAAATGGCGATTGCAAATTTGAGAAATGTTATTTTCTTTTATGTCGTTCTTGCACTCTTGAGCAATCATGTCGGCAAGTATTCTTTTTCTTCTTCTTTTATGTGTCTTTTATAATTCTTTTTTTAATAACTCCTTCTTGTTTATTGATATATTGAATTTTTTAATTGACTTGAAGAATGTATTTAATTGATTGTCTAATTTGTTTATTGTGTTAAAAAATGTAAATACAGGTGGAGATTCAGACGGGTGTATAGAAGTAGTTTGTAGTTACAAGTTCAAGATAAATTGTTGGTGTTGTTATTCAGCAAATGTAGCACCTCCATTACATCCTGAAGACATGTTTTCCAACTCATGAGGCATGTGAGGCCTACCCTGCCCTGCGGTTCCACCTGCCCGTGTCAATGCCACCACCCGACCCGCCAATAATCAATCTAATATTAAATGAGTATTTCCACGCTTTTAAAGATGACAAAGATTTTGTCGTTAAATGTGTCAAGAAAGTTTGGGGTCAATAGTTTCTTTAGTTACGTTATTCTCAATATACTATTACTTTTAATTAAAAATTAATCTTTTCATTTTTTATATTAAAAAAAAAATTGTTCGTAACGTGTTGGTGAGATGAATTGAGTAGTGTTGTACACCATTAAAGAAGAAGAAACAAATAAAAATTTTGTATTATTCGATTATAATTAATATTAAGTACCTAAAATGACATTAGGACATTAAATGGAGGGTGTAGGGTGTAAGTATTATCCCTAACTTCCTTATAATGCTATATAGTACTACTAATGGTGTTTGGCATTTGCCTAGCCTATTAATAGCATTAGCCGGAATTTGATCACCTGTCTACAGTGGACAAGTGTCCACAGTGGACAGGAATTTCTTGTCCACATACTGACAAGCTTTTTACATCAACTGTCTACATGTTGACAAGTCAGCACGTGGGCAGGTGATCAAGACTCTAGCATTAGCCATCTACGTAACACATGATGTCATTAGCCATCTATGTCGAGTGATGTCATTATTCGATTAAAAATTATGTCTTTAACACATTACTTTCTCATAAATCATAATATTGGAATTGATGTGCAACAAACTATAAAATTTGCACAAACCCCTAAATCAATGAAGTTAGGAAATTGAGTAAATTTCATTTGCAGTTATTGAATTTTCAGTAAAATCTCAATTGAAACTTTAATTTGTCTTAATTAAGTTACATAATTTCAATTTAATTTTAAATTTTATTTGCGATCACTGAACTTTCAACAAAATCTTGATCAGTTGGATAAAATTTTCTTAATTAAATTACCAATCATCAATTTCATTGGGTAAATTTCATTTGCGATCACTAGGAGTGGCAATAGGTCTAACTGGCTTGGCACGTGTGGACCCGATCCAAGCCGAGTCTGAGCTCGGGTCGTGATCTACTAGGGAGCTTGATTCGGCTATGGCTCGTGGACTTCATGGGCCAA
Source organism: Forsythia viridissima (assembly GCA_030279155.1). Taxonomy (NCBI): domain Eukaryota; kingdom Viridiplantae; phylum Streptophyta; class Magnoliopsida; order Lamiales; family Oleaceae; genus Forsythia; species Forsythia viridissima. The sequence continues at coordinate 4,678,535 of CM059033.1, forward strand.
GTTGAGCAGCCCATAAGTCGGTGCATTTTTTATTTTTATTTTTGAAGGCAAAATTTGTAAATAATGTGAAAATTTAAAATAAAAAATTATATTTTATTATGTCTACAACGAGGTTGTCATATTATATCGAAAGATAAGAGTATCTCCAAAAGACTCTTTAAATATAAGATTTCTTTATTATAAAGAATCGTTTTATTAAAATTATGCTCCAAAAGACTATCTAAATTAACTTTTTAAATTAGAGAGTAAGCTTGACTTTCCAAATTTGGAGAGTCAAACTCACTCTTTATAATTAAATGCATTCAAAGAATATCAATTTTCAATAGTCAGAGGCTCAGAGCATCTCCAAGAGACTCTTTTAAAGAATATATTTTGTATTTTAGAAGACGTCTATAAATTTAGAGAGTAATTTTTTTGAACTATTCCAACAATCTATTTATCTTTAACATTTCCTTATTGAAATTTCAATAAGTATTTATTATTATTTTCTATCTTTTATTTTGACATACTTATTTCCTAATTATTATATAAATTTCCTTCATTTTTTTCTATTTTATTTTGTATATACTATTTAACTGAATCAATATATGTAGTATTGAAAATTGAAATACATTGAATCCATTTAATTTTAGAGAATATGTTTGGCTCTCTAAATTACACACTCTATATTTTAAAAAGTTAATTTAGAAAGTCTATCTGAACATAATTTTAATGATTGACAAGAGTATCTTATGTTTAAAGAGTCTTTTGTAAATGTAATAGAAAAAAAAATGAAAGAAAATCAAATAATAATTCAAAGGGAAGCATGTCAAAATAAAATATAAGAAAAAAATAAATATTTATTAAAAGAAGTAAAATAAAGTGTTAAAAAAAAAAAAAAATCTTTTTAATTACATTGTTCCCAATATACTATTATTACATTTGGTTATAAATTATTATTACGTTTTGTCTTTTACAGTGAAACATAAATTGGACTAAACTTGATGGGTGAGGTGAATTGAATAGTCACCAGTGAATAATATGATACAATAATATTAAAACTTAAATGTCTTTAATACATTACTCATAATGTTTTGATTATAATAATATTATTCATCATCAACAACTATCACATAGAGTTTGATTGAAATACAATTGGAATAATATGCAATGTCACAAACTCCTTAATTAAGAGCATCTGCAATGCACTAAATAGATTGTAACTGATGTGACAATTAAATAAAAGGACTTCTACATTATGTGGAATGAATAAACGGTGAAATTTAAAAATTCTCTCAAATAGACCGCTTCTACAATCTAATAATGTTGATTATGTGGTATTTATTTTTAAAAATTAAAAAATAATAAAACTAATCCACTTAACAAAAGTAAAAAAATTGCTGACTCATCCCACCTCACAGAACATCTAGATGTAAAAGGAGTATTTCACATCTTCATATTTTCTATTTTTTCTGGTGTCACGTCAACTTAACATAGTGCTCCACCTAGTGATTGAAGAAGTATTTTTAATAGACATTGTCTATTTGATGATGCGGCACATGTTTTTTTCCAATCTATTAATTACATTAGAGATGTTCTAATGACGTAATAAAATACAAAATGTGGTTTCCTAAACACAATTAGTAGATAATTAATTATCTAATAATTAGGTATAATTAATTACTTTATCCCATCCATCTATATATTCACATACAGTGTATTGTATTCATTCTCATTTAAAACAAATACATTTTGAGCTTAACAAAATGGCAACTGCCAGTGCCAACTTAAGAAATGCTATTTTCTTCTTTGTTGTTCTTTCACTCTTCAGCATTCATGTTTGTAAGTATTTTGTTACTCATTCTTTTCTCTGTTCATGTAAATCATTTTTTGTGCCTCCGTCTTGCGTATTGATATATCGTATTTTCATACTATAAATGAGTTATTGAAAAGTACTAGATTTTAAAATAGGGTAATTATATTCATACTATATTTTTTATTTTTTATTTTCTACACCTAATTGTAACAAAAGTCCCCCAACCTTTAATATTTTGACACTAATATCTCTAACATTTTTTCGTCGTATTTTTATCGTTAACTTTTAACAATTTTGACATCTTGTTTCTAGTAATGATTTTTGTCTAAATATTCTACTAATGTGCATTGAAACGAAAGGCAAATATTTGTCAAACTTTTGTATTTTTTAATTTATTTTGCTTATTTAAAAAATATGAGAGACAAAAAATCTTTTTATATCCTCCTAATTAATTTTTTAGACAAAAACCATCAAAGATAAATATAAGACGTAAAAATTAAAATTGTTTAGATTTAATTAAAATTTAGTTTAATTTAAGTTTCAATCCAAAATATATTTGGTGTGACAAGTAAATTATTTATTTTAAATTTACTTATAAGTAAATTTTTTAATTTAAATCAAACATGTTTATATCTCAAAACAATAAGACTAGCATGATTTTAATATTTATATATTTTTTTAAAAAATTGTCTACAAATAGTTTACAATTAACAAAAAAAATTATTATTTTGAGAGAAAATTGATGTTTATCTATTGATTAATATATGAGAGCCCCAATTTTATAAATTATACTCTTTAAAAATCTCAAAATATATAGTCTAAATTTATCTAAGATTATATTTGATGTAATGTATTAGATTGTATAAAAAATTTATTTAAAAAAAAAAAAGAAAATTAAAACCATTGTTGGGCCAATGAACTGGATTGGACTAGTATATTTTTGGCCTATACAAAATTGGGCCGGGCCAGTCCAGTCCAGTTTCATGTGTGGCCCTGTTTTGGTGGGCTGAGCAACCCATTTGCCAGCTCTAATTGTGAGGTTTAAAATTATTTTTGGAATTTGATTGGCTGATTTGTTTAATGTGTTGAAAAATGCAAATGCAGGTGGTTCCGACGGATGCTTAGTAGTAGGTTGTGGAAATATGAACACTAAACAGTGTTGGTGCTGTTATTCGGCTAATGTAAAACCACCACTGCAACCTGAAGACATATGTTTTGCTACTAAAGCTGAATGTGAGGCGTTCCCCTGCCCTCCCCTTCCGCCCGGCCTCGACAGCGGCCGTCCGTCAGTTCCATAAACTTAAAAGTACTTGTATTTTACCATTTGCTATTAATTGGAAATTGCAAATGTGGATGAAACATTCTTTGCCAATTGAATTACAGATTTTGGACTTTTTATTTATTTGTTTCTTCATTCTAATTGATAATAATCTACTAGAAATTTGCTATCTTTTCACTTAGTAATGCTTAGCCTAATTAAACATTAGGAAATTGTTTCGAAGTATTTGACCCAAATCAGTGCCTATTAAACCAGATTTGGAAACAATTTAAGGGTTAATTTTAGCAATGGTCAATGAAGCTTATTAAAAAATATCAAATTGTTATTGAAGTAATTTTCTTATAATATTAATCACTTAAATTTATAACAACTACACTAATGGTCAATTGACTGAAACATTAATTTTAAACTTTACGTGTTACTTTTAAATTTCAAATTGCCATTTTTTTGACAAATGAACCTTTCTAAATTTCTAAATTTTAAGTCTTTTAAATATATTTATTAAAGATAAACTAATTCATTGTACAGGAAAATGATCTCCTCCCTACTATAGAGAAGAATTATAAAATCTACATGATACGTGTCATGTGGGCATTGAACAAGTGATTGACAAAAATATCAATCACTTTTTTTTTTTCAATGCGCACATAACACGTGTCATGCAGACTTTATAAATCCCCCATTGTTAGAAGATCGTTACCGCATTGTACAATACAAAAAAGATATCACCTTCTAGGCGAAAAAATTACCATAATCATCACACCGTGAGCCAAAAGATCTAGTTAATGTCACCAAATATACCAATTTTGACATCTTGTACACTATTGTTGAGTTTCTCATCGTATCTTTGGATTTTTTTCTTATTATTTTCCATTACCAAAGAACAAAGCAAACAGACCTGGCTGCCTACTGCAAGAAAAAGCTTTCAACTTTCAGATTTGAGTCCCCATTCACATTCTCAACCGCTGCTTTATCAAATTTCTCACTTACCCAATGCAGAAAAGAACCCATAAAGCACACAATTCAATGCATTGTAACCCACCCAGACCCGGAAATTTCTGGGTTTCTGCACAAGGGCTTTTCACAGATTACCAAAGAAGTTGTTGGAAGAGCACTGCATGCAGTGTACGTAAAGGGTGGTACTTATTTAAGCGTATTTCAGTCGAACACGTTGATTAATATGTACTCGAAGTTTGGGAAAATTGATGCTGCTAAGAACGTGTTTGATGAAATGCTCGAGAGAAATGAAGCTTCTTGGAATAACATGATTTCTGGGTATGTCACTATGGGGTTGTATGTAGAAGCTGGTCGGTTGTTTATAGAGATGTGGGGTCGAGGATTTAAGTTAAATGGGTATGTAATTGCTAGCTTATTGACTGCATTTAGTAGGTCAGAGAGCATGGTTCTTGAAGGGCTTCAGGTCCATGGTTTGGTGTTGAAGAACGGTTTGTTATATGATGTTTTTGTGGGCACTTCTCTTTTACATTTTTACGGCATGTATGGGATTATTTCTAGTGCTAGAACAGTTTTTGAGGAGATGCCTCATAGAAACGTGGTTTCTTGGACTTCATTGATGGTGGATTATTCAGATGCTGGAGATTTCAATGAGGTAGTTAAATTATATCGAAGGATGAGATGTGAAGGGATTAGCTGCAATCAGAATACATTTACTACAGTTATTAGTTCTTGTGGGGCTCTTGATGATGAATTTTTGGGTCATCAAGTGCTTGGACATGTTTTGAAGTCAGGGATTGAGAGTAATGTTTCTGTAGCAAATTCTATTATATCAATGTTTGGTAATTTCAGCAGTGTGGAAGATGCTTGTTATGTATTTAATCACATGGATGAACGAGATGTTATATCATGGAACTCTATGATTACGGTTTTTGCCAATAACTGGCTCTGTAATGAGTCGCTTAGATGCTTTCATTTGATGCGTCTTGATCATGGAGAGATTAATGCAACTACACTTTCCGCAGTGTTGGTTGTCTGTGGTTCTGTGGATAATTTGAAATGGGGTAGAGGAATTCACTGTTTAGTGGTGAAATTGGGATTGGATTCCAATGTCTGTATATCCAACACTCTTCTTACAATGTATTTTCAGAGTGGAAGACATAAAGATGCCGAGAAGTTGTTTAATAGAATGGCAGTGAAGGATTTGATCTCGTGGAATTCAATGATGACTGGCTATGTTTTGGAAGGGAAATGCTTAGATGCCTTGAAAGTGTTGAATGAACTGCTCGACATGGGGAAAATGATGAACTTCGTGACCTTTGCGAGTGCACTGGCTGCTTGCTCCGATGCTGAATTTCTTGTTGAAGGCAGGATTATACATTCACTTGTAATCATATCCGGGTTTCATCAGAATTTGGTAGTTGGAAATGCACTAGTTACCATGTATGGAAGGTGTGGCATGATGCAGGTAGCCAAAAAGGTATTTCAGATGATGCCCGAGAAAGAATTGGTTACTTGGAATGCACTGATTGGTGGACATGCAGAGAACGAAGAATGTGACGAGGCATTAGAAAGTTTTAAATTGTTGCGACAAGAGGGCGAATCTCCAAACTACATTACCCTGATAAATGTTCTTGGATCTTTTTCGGATCCAGGCAACCTGCTGAAGTGCGGAATGCCCTTGCATGCTTATATAATACTGACTGGATTTGAAACAGATGAGTATGTAAAGAACTCCCTTATCACAATGTATGCCGATTGTGGCGATCTCAATTCTAGTAACCATATGTTTTATGGATTACTTAATAAAACGCCTGTTACTTGGAATGCCATGGTTGCTGCAAACGCTCAGCAAGGCCGATGGGAGGAGGCTCTAAAGCTTCTTCTAGAGATGCAGAGAACTAAATTGAATTTTGATCAATTCAGTCTTTCCGCAGGCCTTGCTGCTTCAGCAAATTTGGGTATCTTGGAGGATGGCCAGCACCTTCATAGTTTGGCTATTAAACTTGGATTTGACGCTTATCACTATGTGAAAAATGCTACAATGGACATGTATGGGAAGTGTGGAGAAATGAATGATCTGCTAAAAATACTTCCAGAACCAAAAAGGCGATCAAGATTATCATGGAACATATTGTTATCATCTTTCGCCAGACATGGATATTTTCAGAGGGCGAAGGAAATTTTTCATGAAATCCTAGAGCAGGGGGTGAAACCCGACCATGTTACTTTTGTCTCGCTTCTATCTGCGTGTAGTCATGGAGGTCTAGTAGACGAAGGTCTTGCATATTTTGCTTCAATGACCACTGAGTTTGGAGTCCCAGTTGCTATAGAGCACTGTGTCTGCATAGTTGATCTTCTCGGACGATCAGGAAGACTTGCTGAGGCTGAAAAGTTTATCAAAAAAATGCCAGTTCAACCGAATGACTTTGTCTGGCGAAGTTTGTTGGCAGCATGTAAAACCCATGGTCATGTGGAACTGGGAAAGAAAGCTGCTGAAAATATTCTTAAATCGAACCCATCAGATGACTCTGCTTATGTCCTTTATTCAAACGTCTGTGCAACATCCGGAAGATGGCAAGATGCACAGAGAATTAGGGTCAAAATGGAATCCGAAAATGTGAAAAAGAAGCCTGCCTGCAGTTGGCTCAATGTAAGAAATAAAATAAGTATGTTCGGTGTAGGAGATCAGTCCCACCCAGGGTCCGAGCAGTTATATGTGAAATTGATGGAGCTGAGGAAAAAGATCAAAGAAGCAGGTTATGTCCCGGATACAAGCTATGCATTGCACGACACAGATGATGAACAAAAAGAGGATAACTTGTGGAACCACAGTGAGAGGCTTGCACTTGCTTATGGTTTGATCCATACACCAGAAGATTCAACTCTCCGAATTTTCAAGAATCTTCGCGTTTGTGGTGATTGCCATTCTGTTTACAAGTTGGTAAGCAACATAGTCCGTAGGGTAATCATATTAAGGGATCCTTACCGGTTTCACCATTTTAGCAGTGGCAAGTGTTCTTGCGGTGACTATTGGTAGTGTGCTAAGCCCAGTAGGCCATTGTAGAGTTTGAAATGAGGCTTGTTTACCAGAATGACTTGCAGTGACATCAGTGTCTCGTAGAATGGTACCGTTCTTGTGCCCATTAATGGCTTTGATTTAGTTGTCGCAGGCAAATGTACTGCTTGTCAAGTAAAACAAGAAGAATGAAATAAATTGATTAATTCATTAATAAGCCATCTTTTTCCTCACCTTAGTCGGTTGGTTCTCGTCATTTCTTTCCCTGGTGCAGATGTCAACTTCCGTTGCTTTTGCAATTTATGCTTTGTTTGATTTAAATTTTGTTAAAAAAATGAAGTTAAATTCAATAATTAATTTTGATCACAAAATTAATGGGAGGGAGTATCAACTTTTCAATCACATGTCATCAACTTTTATTAAAATTTACAAAAAAAAATCTGAATTTTAGAAAAATCAAAAGGGCATTAGTAACCTGAAATTGGTTTGCTATTTTATGTTAATTTTTTGTTCGGATTATTAACTTGCCAAAATAGCGCATTTCATCCCCATCCTTTGAGGAAAACAGTGGATATGCCCTTACTTTTTATTTTTGACACAAATCATTTCCAACTTTTCAAAAATTGATACAATTCGTCATTTTGGATGTTATATAACAAATTTGTCATCCTTTAAATAAATGGTAAATTACAATATGGGTTTTCAACCTTCACTTTGTTGGAATTTCTTCCTTATTCAATTTTAATAACAGGTATGATTTCCAACATTTCATTAATTCATGTAAATTGTCCCTCTTGACGAATTTTGTCCATTTCTGTGGTTAAGTATGGCAGGTGCATTGCACGTGACTTTTTTCCCAAGGACAATTTTCAGGTTACTATTACTTATAGGGACAAATATACTTATAGCGTGTTTTGTGGTGCTGAAATTATTTTTTAAGTACTTATAAATTGTAGATCCTACGAAATTTGTGGATAATAAATATATTTGACTAGTTTGATGCCGCCACTGACTTTGCTGTCAGACTAGTGTTTGATATTTTTGCGAATCTCCTCCACTTAACTATTCCTTTGGTTTGTGCACTAGTATGTTAAGAAAGCTGTGGTATAATTAATTTTCTATCAATAAAGATTAGACAAAATGAACATGATCTTGTTTGAATGTTTCTTTTCTAAATTCTTTTCCTTTATTTTTTGTTAACTGTTTTTAATTTTATTTAATTATTTTGTTTTTAGAATTTATTTGTACTTTTTAAAACCTTTTGGGACTCTTGATGCAATTTTCTCTTTATTTAAAGAGGACTTCAAATTTGGATGTAACGCCAACGCCCAAAAACACGAATTGCGTCAATTTTTTAAAAGTTAGGAATGATTTGTGCTAAAAATAAAAAGTGAGGACATATTCACTACTTCCCTCAAAAGCTGGGACGAAATGCGCTATTTTGACCCAAAGGGAACATGCTCTCGTTGAGAGTCGAACTCAAGACCTCCCGCTTACTAAACGGGTGCTCTAACCAACTGAGCTACGAGAGCTGTATAAGAATGACCGAACTATATAATATTTGTTAATGAAGAGGGGCAAAAATGTTACCTATATTTTAATACTCTTCTTATTCTGCTCATAAACTCATAGAGGCATAAGTCATAAGTGTATGCTGTGCTGACTTTTCCAATTATTTTTCATTTTTGGTCTAAATATATATTGACAATGAATTATTAATTGAAAATAAGTTATTATTCTAGTACTTAAACTTGGGTTCCTAGAATTAATAGAAGATTTTTTTACTTTGTCTGGGTTAAAGTGTAATTGGTATAAATTTTGGCCCACCAAAGAGAAAGAAGCAAGGACTAACTTGCATGTTTGGCATCACTAAAACTATTTTTCAAGTATTTAAAAATTGTGGATACTATAGAATAAGTAGATAATAAGTTATAAATCATTTGAAATGTATTAATAAAAAATATATTTGACCAACTTATATTGTAAATTAAGCAGCATATTCTTGCTCATATGCTTAAGGACTTCAAGATGCTCTGTGTTTTAAAAAATGAGGTTATTTTTTTAGATTCTCTTTTTACCCAAAATCAAATTCGTATTTTTTAATTTACTATTCTATATTTTGTATTACCTTTAAAATTATTATTAAGACATATGTAAACCATATTTCTATCTCCATTTTCTCATTTCTTGAAAGAAATATTGTTATAAATGAATAAAATTGGTTCGTTTGCAATATACAAAGCAAAATATGTTTTTTAATTCTCATCATAATACGAAAAATAAAATAATGTTTAAAAAAAAAAAAAAAGCTTTCTTCAAGATAAAAGACAATTTCCTTGTCTAAAATAAAATTAAGAAAACATAGAAGTTAAAAAAAAGATTGTTCCAAATCTAATATAACAAGGTTAAAATATATATATATATATATATATATATATATTTTAACTAGAAGAGATGTTTTTTATAATGTTAAAAAGGTGACTATATTAATACTATAAGTACACCACAAGTATTGTTTTTAAATCATATTGTTCTAAGTCATTCAAGTTTGAATCTATAAACAGAGATTGAGCTAAATCCCCCAACTATGCGTCCTTTAAATCTATTTCTCTATAACATTAATTATCAATTGCGCTTAAGTTTAATATCCTACTTAAACCTTCTTTGTGATTATGACTTCGAAAAATAAACTTTACATTGTTAGTCAAGTTTGCGCTGTGTTCTCATTTAGTATTTTGGTAACAGCAATTACCATTTTAAAATAATTTCTTTGAAAGCCAAATGTTATTTTAAGAAGGGTTAAATGGACGAGGAAACACTAAATTCTACTATGGCGGCACATATGTGCTCTTGAAAGTCACATGCACGCCTGAATTTTGCAACTTACGTAAACAAAACAAAGGGGAGGTTCTTCATTTACCATAAATGTCCAACAAAGATTAACCATTGTGATACTTCCTAGGAGAACAAATTGTAACCGAAAATTCAACTTCATAGGTTTCACAATTAACGTAACAATTTATGGTCGTAGAGAAATCTGTATAACATCATAATTAGAACAAGATCTAACAATAGCAGCTCAAATAGTCATACCACACTAAACCACTGGATTTTTAACAAGAGAAAAGCACAACTTAAGCTGGTGTCATAACGCTATTCCACTTCCTGCAAGTAATCCTCGATTTCAGCAGGAGTCAAAACTCTGCAAAAATAAAAAAAGAGGCAACTACCATTATCGACCAGCCAACGATCAATTAGAACTTAAGTTCAACAACTCAGGAAGACACTTGCCTGAATACTTTGTCATTGCCTATTATGCCAATCTCGATGTTTTTGCCCGAAATTTGCCCTTCAAATCTGCGAAGATGGGAATAAAGGGTCACATCACCAATTTAATCAGTAAAATAAAATTACAGAATTTTCTATATGCAAGTCTTCAGGAGGATGAAGAAAGAAATAATCAAGCATGTTGCAACTTGCAACAATACAAATTGATCACAATCAAGATCACGGGTGTGGTTGTGAAGAACCAACGAGAGTGAAAATTAGAAAAATTAACAAATAAAAATCAACTTAGGATATAATAAAATCTCTTTTTGGCTTATTATATTTAAAATGTAAAGCAAGCTTTTAGTGAGACTAAAATCACTTTCTCATAAAGAAAACATAAGACAGGAAGTTGATGCATCCAACCCCGGAACACCTTCCCGTCAAAAAGAAAAAATTTCGGAACACCTTCGCGTCAAAAAGAAAAAATTCAAGGGCAAACGGTGCTTCCGAAAACAAAGATTGGGAAATTTAGATGCTTACCCCTCCTTCAGTGTCAATATTGCCGTGTGCACAGCATCATCAAGCTCCATATCATCAGTGTACCTGCAGAAAGTTTCCAAATAAATCCTGATCAGCGTGAAACATGATAAGAAGATTATAGGAGTTCTAAAAATCAATGGTAGTTAAACTTGGATAATCAATGCAACAGCAAAATTCATAAGGTCGGGCATAATACTAAATGTTGTTACCTAAAAACTTTTCTCTTCTTGGGGTAGGATAATTATATATAGGTTTAGCATAATCTGGTGGATCATGTCATTGACCGTGTGACTTTTTCTATTTTTATTTGTAAAGATTGAACAGAAAACCATGTTCATCCAAATGGATGAGGAGTCTGGTAGACTGTTCTATTAAACCATCGCCATTTATCTTCCAAGCAAAGGGATCTACGCTCAGATTCTTTGAACAAATGAAAATTGTTTATATCTCAAACAACATAGTGAATTCAGAATTACCAACTTCCGTACAAAAGAAAGGTCACGGGTCACAGAAGAGTTCATGTTACACGGCTGGACACCAGAGATTGACTACGTTCCAAGGAACAAAAGCCAGTAGACATTTTCTACAGCTCACAATTGCTCAAAGAGATTAATATATCTGGTGTGTAGCAAATGTCAAAACTGCACTGACATAAGAAAAGGAAGGCAATGGTTGAATCCTAGCAAATCAAATCTGAAGAAACGAATTAACAACCCACCTCTTTTCCAGAAAAGTCTTTGCATTGGACACATTCTTCCCCATGGCTGATGCTTTCCAAGAGAAGTATGAACCTGATGGATCCACCTATAGAACGAATATATAATTAAGGTAAATAAAAGTTACCGACTGATTTGATTTCAAGCTTAGCATTCAGTGAACAAAACAATGCAACGTTTTCAAAGGTCTAAAAAAAACCAGCTCATCCAAAGACACATATCTAGGTTTGTATAGATAAAGTTCAGGGTGGCAACCCATTTAATGGGGCAGAACAATGGGCAATACAAGAATGTGGCTTGGTTTCGGTCCATTAATAGTTGTTTCAACATGCATGAAAAAGAGGAGAACAATTAAAAGGTAATTCATGCCAAAATGCAGAACATGCAATCTGCAATTATTTATAAAGAAATTAGAAATGAATTGCATCGTTTTTCGAAGGAAAAAGGAATAAGAAATACAAGGATAATGCAAAAATGAAATGACTGACATACCTGATATAGTTGTGGACCCTTGTCATCAAACCCGGCAACCAAGAGAGAGACACCAAATGGCCTTACACCACTAAAACAAAAAAGCCATTGAATCAGAAAAGCAATACAAGCAGGCCTGATAATAACAGAAACAACATATAGAACAGGTCCTTTCAATAGTCCACAAAAGGTTAACAAAGAAACAAATTTCAGAGTCCTCTAATTTTGATCTCCGGGATAGTTAAGTCCTGAGATCAGATTGTCCATTCTGGCTAAATAGTAGACATGGGTAATGAATAAGAGAATACTAAAGATCTTAGCCATAGAATTTCTCAATTCTGACAAAGGGTACTTATTAGATCACATTCATATAATCACTATTCAACTCTCTCTTCCAGGAAACTTGTTTCTAAAGCAAGTAGCCACTTTTACCTCTTTCAATTAGAGTGCGAAGAAAATTTCCTCAAGATAATTTACTTCAAGCAATTTGTTATCATGCATTAACAGAATGTGGCATGACGCCACGGGTTTTAGGAAATATCATGGAGAAGATATATTAGCAAGCATAGCCAATAAATCCTAATCAGGCAAACCGAATCTTCAATTTGCAAAATACTATATTTGCTGCCTCAGGCAATCTCCTAGACGCTAAAAAATTTCACATGCTGACATAAAAAATTCAGGCATTGAATCTTTAAAAACAACCAAAATGGGACTAAATAGGTTGTTGGGCTCGTATTAGTGGCAACCACCATAGCGATGGCCAAAGGGAAAAAGAAAATGGAAATCATGACCCAGAGAGTAGTGCTGCCATAAGGTGATCAGCCTCATGATGATAAAACAGGTTTTTTTTTTTTTTTTTTTTTTTGTGGGGGTAGGGGTGGGCAGTTTCAAAATTAACTTCAGAAACAAACAATACTTGCTACACAAAAATGAAAGCGAAATGAGGAAAAATATATTATAGCTACCCTGATTGAGTGAATTCCTGCATAACAGCAGCAGTCTCCCTCACAAGTTGTGTAACAGGGATTGGTTCCTACAAATTACATTCACAAAAAACTGATCAGCATTAAATGATATGTTCATGCTAAGAAAATTACACTACTAAACAATTTCAAGTATCATGCAAGTAAAAGTGCAGCCATAAAAAGAAGTTCAAGAAGAGGCAACTGGATAACTGCTTTCAATGATAAGATGGAAAAGAAATTCAAAGATCCCTAGAAAAAATGATTTTACAACACTTGATTTCCTCAATCTTGGAGGCACAACTCTCTCTCTCCCCCTCAAATATTTTTACTACTAACGTGTCCGGAAATATTAATGTCTGCCAATATAACTAGGGGAAAGAAAAGCTGTACAAGACCGTGGAAAGTCAGATGCAACTGTATGTAATAGGACCTAAACTGAAGTTTATATGATTATATTAATCCAATAATTCTTGTGTTCAATATGTTCAAAGTAATGATAAACTCAATTATTCCACAACATCACCAATCCAATTAACAAATAACTTTCACCACCATATTATAAAACCTTAAAGACCCTTGTTGTCCAGATGGGACTTGAACTAGCAAGATGTATATTCACTTTGTGTTAAGGATTAACTGAATAAACATACTTCAGATGTCGAGATGGTTTATTATATATATACAAATTAATGTACTGAAGATGCATACAAGAATAAATTTAGTTAGCACCACTTAAACCTTTAAAGCCATATTTCAATACTCAATCAATTCCCATCACAATATAGGGATTTCTATAGCAAAAGAATATTAAACAGGTACTAATAAAATTAACATCAAAATACAGAAAAGCAGAGTGAAAAAAAAAAGTATATTCTAAGAGAGCCAAATAAATACTTTATAAAGCCGATGATATTGCTCAGCCTGCTTCCTACTTTTTCGAACCAACACCCGAGAATCCGGGCCCATGCCACTGCACATAGAGAAAACTATTAGCCAACGTAACAAGAGAGTCTTTTTCTGTAATGAGCTGCTCTGAAGAAACACATACACAAAATATTTAATAACTAAATTTATTACATGTAAATAGGGGCTAAACATAACACAATATAACATGGTTCCACGGTAGTGCCTGATAAAACAATAATTTAAGGTCGTGATGTAGGATAACCATGCGATTGAGCAGTAGAATTGTCAAAGGATAGAGCTCTCAATAATCGGAGATATATTTAAGGCCTCTCTTGGTACTATCAAATATTTCTTTAAATCCCCAGCCTATACATCTAGGGTTCAAGAAATATATTAAAGCATATGAGCATAACATGCTTTAAATAGAAAATTGACACAAAATACATTAGTTTATGAAAGATTATTCTCGTGGCGTGCATGGTTGTCTAATATTTTACAAAGATGATTCTAAATGGATAGCAATGGCAAAGATATAGCACAAATTAAGAAACAGCAAAAATGGCTTCAAGATAAATTAGTATTACACCTGTATACAACTCCAATATTCGGGGTCAAAATCTGAATCTTTTGCACCTGGTAGAAGAAAATGTCATATAATCATGAGCGCAAGGCAGTTTAAGAGCAGAAACACACCAATTTATATCAGAACTCCGAAAGTTGTGCAAAGTGCTAGATTTCACTAGAAGTAAAAACAACATGAAAAATCTTGATAGTTGATAATAGTAATGCAAACTTCAACAGTCACCTATCAAATAAGGACTTAAAATTTTCAGACCATAAAAAGCAAAAGATGAAAAATGCTGATCCAAAGCAAAAAAGAAAAAAAAGAAATGCTGCAAAACAATTATATTTACATCATGGCATGCACTAAGTAAAATACAAACACAAGGCATTAGAAAAATTATTCTTGTCGAGCTATCAACTAATATCAAGCACTTCTCAACTTTTACAGGATCACAGTCAAATAAATGCCAGGTTTTCTGCCTCAGCATAGAGTTATGATAAGGATGGCTTAAAAAATATAAACAATACCATTACCACCTCAGAGAGACAAAAGTGATAGTGAACTAAGATATAGCTCATGCAAAAATAAAATAAAGAATAATTGAAACCGGTGGAACTCAAAAGCCACCAATGTGCCCATAAAAGATACTTACGGATGTTTCATCAACCAAGATAGATGGTAATTTCTTCTCTGTCGCAATAACAACACCATTAGCAGCTGCAATCAATCCCACATAAAAGTAAGTACCACATAAAGGCACTCAATACGCATGTGAGAATTTTTTGAGTATTTATTCACATAACAAGTTTGCTACATTCAATGAGAAGCAACAAACAAAATTTTTATTTCCCTCCACAAAGCTCCACGTGACTATCCTTCTCCTGAAATGCTGGTTTTCGATAATACATTCTCATTTTCCATTCATTGTCCCATGGAAAATAAACTAATTGGTACACCAATCACATATTAGATGAAAAAAACCATCGACAACCCAGTATATACATATATAGAGACAAATGGAAGGTGAGGATTACCACCATATCAAGACTTTAAGGTCAGAAAACAGGGAAGGTTCATCATCAACAAACATATATCACATTGGCTTGAGTTCTTCAACATATTACTAATGCAGTACTCAGTGAAAAACATAGCAATGGGCCAAGTCACCTTTTTAAACAGTCTAGTTCTACAAATGCTACTTACTGAATATATCACATAAAAAATTCATCGAAATAGAAGTTTCAGATTTACCTTTAATTCCTAAAGATGTCTGACCAGATCCAACTGCAGTTAAGGCATGTTCAATCTGAACAAGCTTTCCCGAAGGGCTGTGCCATTAACAATAATAAATAATGATCAGTACACAGCAGATAGAGAATTGAATACAGACAATATTCATGTGCGCCTAAATATGTGCGTTTTTAATTTGGAAATTTAACTAAATTTAAAACGTATACAAGGCCGACAAGCACATACCTGAAAGTGGTGAGAGAGAAAGAATACTGACTGTCACCCATTGATTTCTAGATTAAACTTTAACTGAGGTCCTGTAGAATGAACTGAAAAGAAAGACAGAAAAAGATGTGCATTATAAATATTTTAATATGTCGAGAGAACAGACATGTAGAAAATATTGAAACACGGAACTCAAAGCCCTAAAAAGAGCTTCAATTTTGACCCACTGGCCTTAAGTTTTACATAAGAAAAACAAAAATAAATTATTTCGAAAACATGAATCTATAAGTACAGCTCTAATCCATATGATCTACACGAAATGAACCAATTGCAAGTTAAATCAAGATAGCAACGACTTCGTATAAAATCCCGTTTTTTGGTTTCCAAAAAGAAACTTGCAATTTCCACTGATTGACGAAAATTATTAGAAGGAGAGAAAGAAGGTATTTGCTTACTTTCGATAATTTCTCCGACGTAATGCGATTGCAATTGCAGTGTTGAAGCAGATGTTGAGGTTTTTGTTGTCGCTGCTTTCTTGTAGAGGAATTAAAGACCCATTGAATGACCCGAATAGGATGTGTGCATATTCCAGAGCGGGCCTGGCTTGTAGGTCCGCTTAGAGGGTTTATGACTTTATTCGGTGTAATTTCATAAATGGCATTATATTTTCGACACTTTCAATTTGGCATTGTGGACTTTTTCACTTGTAATATTGTAAATAGCAGTATCTACAAGCCGCTTCATGACAGTGGGACCCGACTGTATGTTCTATTATGTTAATGGATTGAAGCGTTGAATAAATTTTAGAAATAATCGATTGAGAGATATGAATTGAGGAGATTGACAGATTTTTGGCGATGATCAAATCAGAGAGATGGATTGAAGTGGTAAGCAAATTTTGAGGAGATGATTTTGTGATGAGAGAAATTGAAGACGTAATGACACACTGCTATTTGAGTACTTTTTTTCTTTTCGTAATTGATAAAACTCCTTACAGTCGTAATTAAAATTTGGTTTACATCTTAAAATAATAAATTTAGTAATTTACTAACTCAAATCTTTATATGTTGTGTATTTATTTTATTTTTATTTAATATGAGATTTACTCTTATCGTGACTCACAAAGATAGTGGCTTATTGTTAATCTTGAAATTGAGATGCCCATTTTGAGCTTAAAATGAATTGATTTGTTCATTTGAATTTAATAGTCTCTGATACTATATTAAGACTTGTATTTTATCTTTAAAAAATCAACATTGTTACGAGAAGTGCCTTAAACTTTTATACATTGATTAATAATTTTATATTTATCAAATGTGAGATTCTACCTTTAATATGCTCACGCAAGATAGTGGCTCGTTTGAGCACACTAATCTTAGATTTCGAATGATCTTTTGAACTTTAGATCAAATTGTTCGTTTGAACTTAATGTATTAATACTATAATATCAAGACTTGAAATTCTATATTAAAATATCAATCTCATTATAGGTTACAAATACAATGTTATTCCAAGTCTTATGCATATATGTTATCGTAATTGTATTTATCTAAATTGCCACGGAATAACTTTACAGTTCACTTTAACTAAAATAATCAACTTATAAAAATATAATCTATCAAATATTTTAATAGCAACAAAAGGACTCGTTTGATATAATTTAAACCAGAAGAAAACGATTTTTTGACAATTTTTTTTGTGTGTTGCACATCTGTAGATATACGAAATAAAGAAAAAAATAAATAAATTGAAATTTCAATAGGGTTAACTTCACAAACGGTCACTCAAGTTTGAACAAAATTATAAAACAGTCACTAAAATTTAGAATTTATTCCATTGGTCGTTAATGTTTTGGGCGCTTACTATAATCGTCACTATGGTAACACCATTAAACCCTATAGCTTATGTGGCACCGTTTAATGCGAATGTGACATTCACCCTGTCAATTGGTTCACCACAATAGATATTAATTTTACAAACGGTCATTCAATTTTGAGCGAAATTCCAAAACAATAACTAAAGTTTAGAATTTACTCCATTGGTCATTAACGTTTTGGGCGCTTACTATAATGGTCATTCAAATTTGAGCAAAATTCTAAAACGATAACTCAAGTTCAGAATTTACCACCATTGCACAAACTCCAAATATGCCCTTTAAAATTTAAGCAATACCAAACACGCACAAACTCCAAACATACCAATCTGGCCATTGTATATTTCTCCAAAATCACTTGTATTTCTTAACAATTGAAAAAACATGATAAGTGCATTTTGTACACTTATTTGGGTTTTTAAACTAAGCTTTTATCATATCATTTTATTGAATTTCTACTTAATTTATTGTATTATTCTTTATATTTCAGTTTCGGACTTGTTTATAAGCAAATGGAGAATAATTGATGGAAAGAGCAACAACTTAGTGAAATCGACGAGTAAATTATAAGAGATTAAATTTTTGAAGTGATTATCAAGAGTCAAATATTGGATGATGAGGAAGAAGACAAAATCAATAAGTTTAAGGTGTTTTGGAGTGACAATGAAGAGTTTAATCAATTGATCAAACACCGGAGAGTTAAAGAACCGAATTGAGAAACTATCTACTGAAATATGTGGAGAAATTCGAGCACAACTTTTGATATTAAAATCTCCAAAAGGCAGATGATATACCATTGGAAATATAATTGAATTACGAGTCCAACAATTTTTACGGATCTCAATTTGGAGTTTTCTATAATACGTTATGGCCGTTTGAAAAATAGCCGCAAAGTAGAGAAAAGTAGAGCCGGGCGATCTCCCGACACTAATTTTTGGCAACATAATGGGTTTTCTTTGGCCTGAGCAATCACCCAGTGTATTTTCGGCAGAAACGAAATTTTGTTGCCTTTTTGAGTTATAATTCAATTAAGAAACCTTTTGGACACGATTTTAAAGATTTGTTGGGATTTTTTGTGACACAATTATGAAATTATAAATATGAGTTATTAACTCATAACAAAAAAGAACCAGATTAGAGCCGATTTGGAGAGAAAAACAATAGGCAAATCAAGAAACGAATATTAAATTCAAGATTTTATCTCTCAAGCTTTCTTCATATCCAGGTGGTGCTTCCATATTTTATTTCTCTCTTTATTTTTTTATTATTAGTATGTTATGCTATAATTATTTGGTGCTATGATCATGATGAAATTTGTATCATGAACATTTAATTGTTTGAACCGATATTTTGATATTTAAGCATAGTTTTAATTTTAAATAATTAATATTGATTTATCTTCATCTACAATTATGTGCGCAATAGTTGTACGAGTCTTATGGCTTATTTACCATCGAGAGATTAAAAATAAGTTATACATAATATCAATTATCGTAGAGTCCGATAGGAGATAGAGATATACTGCTATACTTCATGTGATCTTTAAGTATTCACAAATTCTAATACATTCTTGTATGTTCGCATCCGTCATAGAGATATAGTCGGGTCACATATATGGATATATTTAATTATACTTGAGAAAGATTTTTAAATAAATTAGGAATATTGATCTTCATAATTAAATCATGCTATCAAATTCAACGGTTCGGGTTAAATGAAGTTGGTAGGATTCGGGATCCTATTATGCTTTTCTTTTCCTTTCTTTTACAATTTTAAAATAATTTTCATAATTTAATCATTTACTTAATTGAGATATAATTATTTACTTGTTCTTAATTTATATTTTTAACTAGTTTTTAATCACCAAACCTTCAAAAGTTAACAGATTCGGTTAAGGTTATTATAATTAAATTGAATTATCTAAATCTCAGTGGGTACGATACTTGGACTCACAATTTACTTTATTACTTATGCGATCTGTACACTTGCGAAATATTAAACACATAAAATCGTTGACAAAATCCTTCCATAAAATCGATTTTTCTTTGATTGAAATACTTTAATTTCATGTAAAAGTGTTTATAAAAGTGTTGTTCTAATCGTAATGCAGAAAAACCCTAACAAATGAACCTTAAACTGTGTTGCAAGTTGCAACCACATGCAAGAGAAATCGTTTTGTGGGCATTGCTGATTTTTCTTATTATAGGATCGTTTTGTATTTCATTTTGTTGGGCGTGATTTAGTGCTAAGTAAAAAAAATCAAGAAGTGCTTGAACTTTTTGCACTTCATTTTGTGGGGCTTCATTGTATACATCAAGAAGTATTATGACAAATTATTGTTGAATTTGATAATGATGTTAAATTACTTTAGTTACCGTTTTGGAATTTCGCTCAAACTTGAGGGACCATTATAGTAAGCGTCCAAAACGTTAATAACAAATGGAGTAAATTCTGAACTTTAGTTACCGTTTTAAAATTTCTCTCAAACTTGAGTGACTGTTTTGGAATTTCGCTCAAACTTGAGTAAGCGTTTGTAAAATTAATATCTAACATGGCAAACCAATTGACATGGTGAATGTCATATTCGCATTAAACGGTGCCACGTTAGCTACGGGGGTTAATGGCGTTAATATGGTGACCATCATAGTAAGCGCCCAAAACATTAACGACCAATAGAGTAAATTCTGATTTGAGTAACCGTTTTAGAATTTTGCTCAAACTTGTGTGACCGTTTGTGAAATTACTCAAACTTGCCCTCGACCTGCGCGAACACATCATCTACATCGAAAAATACTATTATCTAATTCCAACTCTTGAATGAATGCAGTTAAAAAAATTAAAATTTCAAACAAATCTTGACTGTGCCTTGTATTTCTTTTTCAAAGTTTCTGTACTGCGTGGCCATCTGGTTCTTCACTTCCAATTTGACAGTAAGTTCCCTTGCTCCCTTTACACTTCATTTTTCTCTCCCAAGCTATCAATTCAAGTATTGATTATAATTTCTGTTTTTTATTTATGACAATTGTCGATTAGTTTTGCTTTGTGGGTTTTTCTTGTCATGTATTTTTGTCGACGGGGACGGGGTTTGTCAACTTTTGTAGTGTTAACGATTCTTGATTTCAATTACTACCGAGGTAATCTCTGTTTTACGCATCAAGTCCGCAATATTTGCAGAACATGCGAACTTTTGATTGCTTTGTTGATAACTGTGTGAGTTGATTTTTCCCCCTTAACCAGTGGGGTAAATTTGTTTACCAAATGATGCGAATACGTTAATTTCACACTCTAAGAGCACAATGCTAATGTGGATTGCTTTAAAAAATTCGCTAGATAAGAGAAACAGACAGTGTCTAACAAAAATTCTATACATTGCTCCCATCATATAATTGTTGAAAACACTATGATATTTCTGTAGTGCATAAGTCTAAATTCTAAATAAAATTGACTGCAAACAGTCGGCTTATATAGTCAATTAAAAGATGATAAAATCAAAATAACAATACACATTTGAATGACCTAAAAACGTGATAACATATTAATCCTAAACCACTAACCCTTATAGATAAAGTTTATCTTATAGATAAGGTTTATTAACCAACAATCCTAATAAACTCCAATTCTAATAAAACGGTAAATCCTAATAACCAACAATCCCTCTTGAACACTTCTCAACATTCAGTTTATATCAGAAACCTCACAAACTCCAATCATACTTCGAAATTTCAAGAATGTCTCCAACTTCAGAAGCTTTGTCATTATGTAAGCAGCTTGTTCTTGAGTATTGCAATGTACCAGTTCAACAATGCCATCTTTTGCAAGATCACGAAGAAAATGGAAGCGAATGCCAATGTGTTTACTTCGACCGTGCAGAACAGGATTCTTGAATAACTTAATAGTTGAATTATTGTCGCACAAAACAGTAGTACACTTGTTCTGCATATAACCAAGCTTTTCTAGAATTCTTCTCAACCACACACTTTGACAAACACAAGAGGCGGCAGCTATGTACTCAGCTTCAGTAGACAAAGTCACCACAGGCTGTTTCTTGGACGACCATGACACTACTCCAGAATCAAGCAAAAATATGTACCCTGATGTACTCTTCCGATCATCCAAGTCCCCGACAAAATCACTGTCAGTGTAAGCTATAAGATCCTTGCAGTCTCCTTTCTTGTAAAGGATCCCAACTCAGTTGTACCTTTCAAGTACCTGAGTATTCTCTTTGCTGCAAAACAATGAAGCTCAGTAGGACAAGACATGAATCTACTAATAACACTTACTCCATACATCAAATCAGGTCTAGTTGCAGTCAAGTACATGAGACTACCAACTACTTGCTTAAACAAAGTTGCATCAACTTTAGTCCCTGCCTCGTCTTTCGACAACTTAGTACTTGGAACTATTGGATTCTTCACTGGGTTACTTTTGTCCATGCCAAATTTTGCTAAAATTTTATGAGCATATTTCGTTTGACACGCAAAAATTTCTATCTGAACTTTGTAGCACCTCAACCCTGAGAAAATACATCATCCTCTCCAAGTTAGACATATCAAACTCTAACATCATTGACTTTTTAAATTTATCACACATATTCTTATCATTGCCAGTATAAATTAAATCATCAATGTAAAGATTGACAATTAAGAGTTTACCTCTCACATTCGACTTTGTGAACAATGTGTGTTCATAGTAGTACTTTTCAAAGCCTTCTCTAACAAAATAAGCTTCAATCTTGTTGTTCCATACTCGTGGTGCCTGTTTAAACTTATATAATGCCTTTCTCAGCTTGTACACTTTGCTTTCTTCACTTTTCTTCTTGTATCCTTGAGGCTAATGTACAAAGACTTCTTCACTAAGCTCACCATGAAGAAAAGCGCTCTTTACATCCAGCTGAAAAATATCCCAGCTTTGTTAAACTGCTAGAGCAAATATCAATCAAATGGTGTCAAGTCTTGCAACCAGAGCAAAAACCTCGGTATAATCAATCATGTATTGTTGTGCATATTCCTTAGCCACAAGCTTCGCTTTGCACTTGTCTATTTTTTCACTCTTGTTGAGTTTAGTTTTGAACACCCATTTAACTCCAATAGACTTCACTCTATCTGGTAGAGTTGTCAACTCCCAAGTCTTGTTTTTCTCAATCGACTCAATCTCTGCATTCATTGCATTTTTCTATTTTTTGCTCTTGACAACTTCTTCAAATGTGATTGGATCATCTTCAGTAAGCATAATCATAGCATTCAAACCTTCATCTTCTGACAAGCCTTCTCCTGTTACATAATCCTGCATCCAAGGTGGTTCTCTTCTCACCCTTCCTTTATTTGAGCTTGGTGAGTTCTCAGCAGGTGACTCACTAGAGAATGAGCTAGCATCATTTGAACCAGTTCCACTTGAAGCACTACCATTCTCATATTCATTAGTCTCTTCTTCAGTTTCATTCCTTTCTTGATTAATTTCATCATCACTGTCACCCCATTCAAGGATGTCAAGCCCTATTTCTTTTTGATTTCTGCTCCAATTCTAGCTTTCATTTTCTTCAAATACAAATCTCTGCTGACAACTATTTTTTTTGAAACTGGATCAAACAACCTGTATGTCTTTGATTCATCACTCACACAAAAAAGGACACACTTGTAGTTTTTATCATCCTACTTGGTCCTCTTTTGATCTGGTATGTGTACATGAGCCATACAGCCAAAGACGCGAAAATACTTCACATTAAGTTTCATGCCACTCTATGCTTATTCTGGAGTTTTATCCTGTACTACTAAAGTTGAAGATCTATTGAAAATGTGCACACTCCACCTTATTACTTCAGGCCAGAAAATTTTAAGAACTTGCTTCTCTGAGAGCATAGAACGTACCATATTCATGATTGTCCTATTTTTCCTTTTAGCAACTCTGTTTTGTTGTGGGGTATAGGCTGCAGTTAATTGCCTGCTCACTCCATTAGTTTTACAAAACTCAACAAAATCATTTGAATTGAATTCTCCGTCCCTGTCAGTCTTTAAACATCTTATATATGCACTTGTCTCTTTCTCAACACATGTTTTATAACTTCTAAAAATTGTAAAAGCTTCTAACTTTTCATGTAAGAAGTAAACCCAAGTTTTACGACTAAAGTCATCGATAAAATTTAACAAATACCTTTTATTGCTATTTGATGCAGACTTTATAGGACCACATATGTCTGCATGTATAAGCTCCAGCTTCTGTGAGGCCCTCCACAGACTCCTTTTAGGAATGGATTCCCTGTGCTGTTTACCAAACAGACAATCTGTGCAAAGCTTTGTAGGAGTTTTAAGTGAAGGCAAGTCAATGACCATATTTTTGTACCGAAGGATTTTGAAGTTTAAATGTCCGAATCTGCAGTTCTATAGATGAGTTGCATTTTCTGTCACAACTTAGAAACAAGTAGGAGCTTTAGGCATCATAGCTGCAAGCACAACAAACATCCTGTTCATACTCATCTTATATTGTACAATCAGACCCTTTGAAGGATGAAAGATCCTACATTTTCTATGTTGGAACAAAATAGTCAGACCATTTTTTTGAAGTTGTCCCACACTTAATAGATTATTCTTCAACTCAGGAATGTAGTAAACTTTAGAGATTATTTGAGTGATTTTCTTGACTTACAGTCTGACATTTTCCTTTCCCACAATTGCCATCCTTGTGTTGTTGCCTAGCTTCACTGTTTGTTTGAAGCATTTATTCAAATCAGAGAACTATTCTTTATTTCCACTCATGTGATTACTGCATCCACTATCAAAAAACCACACATCTTCTCTTTTTGCTTGGTTCAGATCCACATAAGACATTAACATCAGCTCTTCTTCTTCATCTATCTCTACGTAATCGACTCCTGTCTCCCAACTAGGGCACTCATATTTAAAGTGCTCTAATTTGTAGCATTTAAAGTATTCCACAATAGTTTTGTTAAAAGACTGTCTTCCTCTACTTCTTTATCAGTCTCTGATGATTCATCGACCTCTTTCTCTTTCTGTTCTGTCTTCAGGAACAACTTTTAGAACATGTTCCTCCTCTCCATAGACATTCATTCTTTGTTCATAGACAAGTAAACTGTTCTGCAACTCGTCAATGGTCAAAGTATCCAAGTCGTTGGATTCTTCAATAAAGCAGACTACATAGTTAAATTTTGAAGTCATAGACCTCAAAATTTTCTCATTAATGACCGTTTCACCCATTTTTTCACCATGAGCCTTCATTTTGTTGGTTATAGTGAGAGTACGAGCAAAATAATCATTTACAGTTTCTCCTTCTTTCATGTAGAGAGTTTCAAAATTCCTTCGAAGAGCTTGCAACTATATACGCTTCACCTTGGTGGAGCCTTGATATTTTTGCCTCATCGAGTCCCAAATATGCTTTGTTGTGTCCCTATTGAGTATAGTCTCCATAATACTCTGATCTATAGCTTGAAACAGGTAATTCTTTATCTTCAAGTCATTCAGCTTTGCTTCTTCAATAGTCTTATGCTGTACTTCTATCAACTCATCCCTGTCTGCTACTGTCGGTATCCCATTCTCTACAAGACCCCAGTAATCCTTTGAACGGAGGAAATTTTTTATTAACATCGACCAATAATCATAGTGACCATCAAATTTTGGGATCGCAGGCTGCACAAAGCTACTATCTGCTGCCATTCCTTTTAGCACACCACTCACAAGAAACTGTTGTTTCTTTTACTCACACAAAACCAAGCCCCTATGATGGGACTCTGATACTAAATGTTGAAAATATTATAATATTTCTATAGTGCAAAAGTCTAAATAAAATTGACTACAAACAGCTGGCTTATATAGCCAATTACAAGAAGATAAAATCAAAATAACAATCCACATTTGAATGACCTAAAAATGTGATAACATACTAATCCTAAACCACTAACCCTTATTGATAAGGTTTATCTTATAGATAAGGTTTATTAACCAACAATCCTAATAAACTCCAATCCTAATAAAAAAGTAAATCTTAATAACCAACAATAACGTGGGCAGTGGCAGAAGCTATGGACTCTAACTTGTTTTGTTTAAAGACGTCTTCCGACGCTTTCTGGGAGTCTCAAATAAAAAAGAATGCCACTTAGAGAATTGGAATTTCCCACCATCTACCAAATTGACCTATTCGATTGATTTAACATACCGTCTTACTAAAGAAAGAAATCCAACTTGTAATAAATCTGACAAGTCCGTTGTGGATTTACACTCCACGTCCTGATTAGGTGCTTGGCCAAAGCAAGCTCTCTTGGACATATTCACTCTATTTCTAAAGCATTGGTTTTTCTCTCTCTTTCCCTCCATTTTATTTGCTTTTATTTTAGGTTAAATAAAAGACACGTAGAATTTTATTGTAGATAAAACCCATTGAAAATCAATTTTAGGCTTAACGGTTTGTTTATTAGACATTAATAGGTAATACCACGTAGATTGTAAGACTTTTCTACTTGTCTATTTCCAACCGTACGCTATATTGGAGTGAAAACTCCAAAATAGAGTATCAAAGATCTCCAACCGTACGCCATTTGTCTGCGCCAATTTGGTGTTTTGACAGTGCACTGTTCATTTGAAGATCATTTTGGTGGAAGATATAATTCCAATTTTGTCCTTCTATTATTGTACAAAATTTTGTTTTTTCTTTTGTGTCATTTTTTATTATTATTCTATTATTTATTTTAGTGATATCAAGTGATTTATATTTATTTTAATTTGATTTTTATTTTATTTTAGTGATATCGAGAACTAAATGAAAAAATTAATTATGTTTTATGTTTGTTTTTCTGGATATTTATATGTTCAATTTTTTTTTCTTGTGATGTTAAATGTTTTTTTAAATTGTGATATTGAGTTCGTGCATTTTTTTATTTTTTTAATGAATGTAGTAATTTCGGTAAATAAATGTATTTTAAAATTTATACATTTAATATAAATACACTATATAATTAAATAATTTTTTATATAAATTATTGTTGAGAATTAAAAATATAAATATATGAAAATATAAAATATTTATTTGGTGCAAAATTTGAAGTAATGGGTTGGAAATGACGTATGGATTTGGTATGAAAGTTGCACCATTTTAGTGTAAAAGTTACACCAATTTGAAGATAAAAATGAAACTTTTAAGTAATTGAGAGAAATTTCAGTTCCCAAATTTGTCCCCCTAATGCATGTTGGCTGTGATTAAAACTTAAAAGTAAGTTTGATGAAATATGTAACTTAAAAGTAAGTAGACATACTTTTAAGCACGATAAAACACTCTGAAATTGTGTCCTTGTGTTGTTTGAATTTGATGTAAAATCGCACAGAAGTGTATTCCACTCCCTCTTCTCTTTTTTACTGTTACTCTTCTTGTGGTTCATTTATTTATTTATCTTGCTTGGCGTGCCATGATAGTGTGAGTTTATTTGGAAAAAAACATTTAGTCTAGTTCATATCCAGCGCTAATTTGTGATTTGAAGGAAAAAATAGCTTTTGATAACAGAGCCATCATGACTGTTAATTTCTTGTGCTATTTTGATAATGATAATTGTTTCTTTCCTTCCTTGGAGTGCCTTTGGGCTCTGGCCTTCTGTAAAATGCTCCTGCTTAGTCACATTATTTTCTTGTTCCTTGCAGAAGAACATTTCAACAGCGATTGGTTCTTTCCCATTTGTCATATAGGGCTTGGGGTTCTGTTTCTTGTAGTATGTCTTCATCAGTGGTTCCGTCAGAACCTTCATTTTCCTCCCAGTTATTGTTGACTAATGAGCCTGTTGTTTCAGATGACTGGCTCCATGCTAATCTCCAAGAGCCTGACGTGAAGGTGTACAGATAAGATTTTTACTTTTTCCTGTTGAATGGACTGGTCGGAGTTTGGAGTTTCTCTGTGATGGAATGTTTGTTTTCTTTCAATGGATTTTTAGGATGGAGAAACTTCTTTTGTGTTATCACCGTCAACAAAGTTCTGTCCTGTAGTTTTCTTTGTAATGTACATAAATATTCTACTAGAAAGTGTAGGCAAATATCATTCCCAAATATTTCATTGAATTGTTTTTAATTAGGCCAAGTAATGTAGGAAATCCGTAGTCTTCTGTTTGTAACTAAGAAGCCTATGTCTCCCTTCAGGACTTTGGTACCAGGAGACAATGTAATATGAGTTACCAATCAACTTAGCTAAACTCAAATTTGCACAAGTGGATCCTTCAACACGCATTGGTCCTTCTAACAGATGTTAATTTCGCAACATAATATCTCCCTCAAATTACTATTGTCAATTTAATTTCAGTTTCCCTTTTGTTTCTGAGTTTCTTATTTTCGAAGCTGGCTTGAAAGCTATGATGTTTTGTATTATGGATAAAACAAAAGTTTAAAGAATCCAAAGACAGGTGGAAGATCCTGTAACCAATAAATCAAGATCGTATTTTGCTTGCACAATCTGTGCTTGTTCTGGATCTTGGTACATATCTTTGGGTCATTTTCTTATGATACTTTGTCAACATTTTTCTCTGGTTTGGGAGGGTTCTCGTGGGGGAAGGGCTGAGTAGGCGAAAGGCAATCATGTCAACCAGGTGCATGACTTATTTTCTTGGTTCTAATCCTGGCCAAACTTTGTTTGTTCTGAACTTATGATTTTGAAGTAGACCGTAGACCCAAAGGTTTACCATATTGAGTGGTGTAAGATAGCTTTTGACTCATTTTGGAATAAGATGCCTTTCATGTTAGAATATTAATACATTTTTCCCATTAGAATGTCATACTGCTTGTTTATTATCGCATCACTTTATTATTTAATTTTTGAAGGTGCTAGACGCCTCCTGGTACATGCCAGATGAACAGAGGAACCCACTTCAAGAATATCAGGTGGCAGCCCTTCTTTATACATTTCTTGCCTGGTACAAGTGGCTTGATTAACATTTACCTACACAAGACTGCTGTTTAACACTTCTATTACATGTTCAAATTGCATTGACAGTAGACAATTGGCATGATATTTCATGTTTTTGATCTTTAGTTCTTCAATAGACTTTTGATTTTGGAGTCTCCCACCTGCTGTCTGAACAGGTTGCACACATTCCCAGTGCCCTTTTCTTTGATATTGATGGGATATCAGATCGATCTACCGATGTAAGATGTTGTTCACAGGCTAAATGTGCTAATATCATGTGGTCACACTTACATATGTGCATGCAAACAATCTATCTGACTCTGCAACGTGTATCAGTTGCCACATATGTTGCCATCAGAAGAAGCATTTGCTGTTGCTGTTTCTGCACTTGGCATTGAGAGTAAAGATAGGCTTATTGTTTATGATGGAAAGGGCCTTTTCAGTGCAGCTCGTGTTTGGTGGTGAGTTTGAGGTTTGGTACTCTAAGTCACCAGATATAGGGTTTCAAATTTGTCATTCTACAGTTATTGCACTGCTCAACTAATTTACATTGATAAACAGGATGTTTCGAGTGTTTGGGCATGATAAAATTTGGGTTTTAGATGGAGGCATGCCGAGATGGCGTGCTTCAGGATATGAAGTTGAATCAAGTGCTTCAAGTGACGCTGCAGACTCTCTCATGCAAGCTACTGCTGCCATTGAGGCAATAGAGAAAGCATATCGAGGACAGCCGGTAAGTCACGTTATCGCTGTAAAAATCTGCTTCACGAATCATCATTTGTTATTATTCTGGATGTCAAGACTTAATTCATCTATGTTCAAATGATTATTCTAACTAAATTTGTCTGTGTTAAAATGACCAAGCATCAACAAAGTTTACTGACATCATACATCTCCTCTGATATCAATTTCCAATTGTAACATGTATTCTTCTTTTGAAAATGAACTGCTCATAACTTTCTTTTCCCTATTGTCAAATTTGTGCAATATACATCTTCAGATCATTCTGAAGACCAATTTCATGAATGGAATGGGCAAGTCTCCATATTCAAAGTCAAGAAGCCCCCTATTAACGAATCCCTGGATGCTAGATTCTGATAATTTGCATGTACAACACTTAGATCCACACTCTTACATGACATCTATACTAGACTATGAGCAACATAAATAAGAGACTTTATCCATATTCCTAGATGAGTCTGGCTTGTGGCTGAATATTTTCTCCCTGTTGCTTATGGTCAATGAAGTTTCAAGAGTTAGACGACAATCACTTTTTGGAATGTTTTTAATATGTTCAATATTGAAGGATTATGGTTAGAACAAACCCATCAGAGATATTACAGTAATTTTGCATCCATTATTGGGACCCCTCTTTGTCACAAACTTGAAATGTTTTAGATGAGATATGATTTAGATTGGATTCAGATTTAGCAAAGTAAATTGATTTGTTTTAATCCTCAAGTTCTGGTCATGGCTTTTCTTTATCAGGGTTTGCGGAATCTTTTATCCTATGCGGCTATACTAATGCAATTAACATTTTAAATGCTTAATTGGACCTTGCCAATGAGATACCAATATTTGACCTCTTGTTTTTTTACCCTTTTTCTTTTCACTTATCTCATAGTTTTGGGATAGGTGCCATCTTTCACATGTAATGCTCCTGTAAGATGGCCTTTTGCAATTTTTGTTCAATTGTTATGCAAGTCTATTTTTTAACTTATGTTTCTTAAATACTACCCATAGCATTTCAACATTTGCAGGTTGGGCCGGTTACCTTCCAAACCAAATTCCAGCCCCATTTTGTCTGGGCACTAGAACAGGTCTATTTCCTTTTGAGTTTTATTTGATGATGCTATCTAGTCTTTTGAGTATCATTTACTTTTTACAGTGAAACTTGCTTCCCGTGTGTAATGGATTTGCATGGCCCATCAATATCTGGCAAGATGAAGCAACAATTCTTTAATTGATCTGTTTCATTTGTACTAGGAGTTTATGACTTAGTGGACTGTAAAACCGTCGGGCTAATAAGAAAACTTGCTGAATAGGTTAATGCAGTGCTAAGAAGGCAGGTCTCTGTTAATTTCTTGCAGCATTTTCAATTGATTGAGACTTTAAAAATGGTCACCTGCAATTTTCTGCAGAAGGACATCAGACGTAGACGGGATAATTACTTAGAGCATGTTTGGCTAAGTTTTTTTTAAACTCTTTTTTTCTCAAACTCATTTTCAACCACTTATTTTATGGGACCCACAACTTTTATCAACTTTTCAACCACACATTTTATCAACTTTTATCAAAAACTCCTTTTAAACTACACCGAACAGGTACTTAGTGTTGTGACTGCATATTTGAACTATCAAATTGGCAATGTGGGTTCAAACTTCACCAGTTGAGGACAGTTCTTGTTGACTTTATGTCATAGTTTAGACTTCTTTGGATTATTGGGGATCAAAATGGATTGTGTCCCTCTCTTTTTTCAAGAACAATCACTAGTGAATGTGGTGGTGCTGGATAAAAATGGGAATGAGTTTCTGCAACATATATTGTGTGCAAGTTGTTCAGCGTGGAGAAGGTCTCTCCTACTTATAGAAATTTTATTTTTGTTCTTGTTTCAAGATATAGTTTCTCTTTATTTGCAGGTTAAGAAGAACATCGAAGAAAAAGCATTTCAGCATGTAGATGCTCGCTCAAGAGCTAGGTAGATTATCCATATTTTGCTGCGCCATTAATTCTTGTTTGTCATTAACTCATTGCTTATGTTGTTTCATCTGTGGACATATTGAACAAAATTGGTGCATTTCTCAAGCAGTAAGTTTCACGTTGTTCATCTTGATGTACTAACACTCACCAAAACGCATTTAGTAAGCAACGCAGACCAATTAACCAAATGTTCTACAAGATTTTGCATGTAACAAGCATGTGAATATCCTTGTTCATTAAATTCATATTCCTTTGTTGTTGAAATTTCAACTTTTTCTTCACAGGTTCGATGGGATTGCACCAGAGCCTCGAAAGGGATTAAGAAGTGGTCGTATACCAGGGAGCAAATGTATTCCTTTCCCTGAGGTTTACATTTTAATTTTGGCATTGTCGCTTTTAATAATTATGCATTCATAACAAGAAACTTATAATGTTTACAGATATATAGGGTTTTAACCTCTGACAGGTGAATTTCATTTGGCCTTGTCATGATAGAAGTTTTGAAAAAATTGCCTTGTTTTACGATAACTTGCAGATGTTGGATGGCTCACAGGCGCTCTTACCTGCCGACAAACTCAAGAAAAGATTTGAACAAGAAGGTAAGAGCTCGTTTTTGCGTTGAGATAAATCCAGTATCCTGAATGTTGATTACTTATGTTGACTCATTTTATCTTTTCTTGGAGGTGGTCGACCTCATTTTATGTGTAGTTTAGTCATTTATATCTCAAACAAATTTACCGTACCAGGTTAATTGCAGTTGCTCATTGGAATTCGACTTGCCACTTTCTTTTTGCAGGGATCTCATTGGACAAGCCTATACTGACTTCATGTGGCACTGGTGTGACTGCGTGCATCCTCGTATTGGTATTTTTTTGTCCCTATCTCCTTCCAACCTTCGAGTTGATGATAAACTCATAATTTCAATGAGAGAACAATCTTTCAGCTCCTGCAATTTCTTTAGTTTGATATTGACCTCAAAAAGAAAAAAGAGTGATATCTCATTTGTCATCTTTCAGGGACTTCATCGACTTGGAAAGACTAATGTTCCGGTATATGATGGGTCGTGGACAGAATGGGCAACGAAACTGGACACTCCCGATAACACTTGTAATACCTAGACGCAATGCTTTTGAAGGATGCATGCTAAATGAACATCGTGATGCAGATGCTACTCAAGCAATTTGGAAGCCTTGAACAAAAACTACATGTACACCTTTTCAAGAATAAAATAATGTAAAAAGAATAAAGAAAGACAAAAAACTTGTATAGAAGCTTTTAGAACTTGGGAGTGTTAGGCATTCGGCTCGTTTGAGCTACCTCTGTCGTGAGGTCTGACTTGTTTACTGTAACGAAAGAGATTGTATTGTTTATAGAGTTGAGTTCTTGAAATGTCGAAAGGAATTTGATTCGGGACCTGTAGTAACTGTGGAGTAAGTTTGTTCCAAGCGATTGACGAATTTGAGTTGCAAGCCCGACATTCGTGAGCCCTGATTACTGGATGCTCAAATATATAAAAAATTGAACTCCCATAACTCATAAGCCTAATTCATTCTTTCCATCACTATTATATTATAGATATAGATACAAGGGAGAAACACTGAGAGGTATGCTTTCATATATATTCTGAAAAATTGTCCATTTAATCTATGAACTGTACTATAACTTGCGCATCGAAGTGTTTTCGACTATCGCACCCTCTTGGGTTCCAGTCATAAAAGGGTGTTTGAGCCCTGGGCCTAGGGTTATTAAAAAGAGTAATGCTACATGAATATCAAGTTGGACATAAAGTTAGACCACCATATGTAAAATGTAAAATATGTCTTTTGCAAAGACATAATTCAAATTTCTATTTATATCTTTTCAAAGGATAGATTTGATATTTTATACATGTCCAAGTTGTTGTTCATCTCTTTCTTTGAAACCGAAATCCTTAATCAATGTATAACTGTGACCTAGGGTTTATATTGCATTTTACTTGTGTTAATCTGCCATTTCCTATAAAGTATATTTCCTAATTGCTACATTTTGTTTTCAGTTGTCTTTCCTGTAACTTGACAGAATTTTGTGACACTTTGAAATGGGAACAATTAAATTTGACCTTGAAAATTTTGATATAATAGGGAATTTTTTTTTATTTGATAATAAAAAATAAGGACTCATTTATTTCAACAAAAATTATCAAAAGCAATAGATAGCTCTTTTTCTAAAAAAAATGAAAAATTTTAAAGTAAAAGAAATAGGTGAATTGGTCTATAGTATCATAATTCTGCACTTAGCAGATAATTTGATAACATAATGAGAAAAAACTAAAATTAATGGTATTTCAAACCTTTTAACATATATGGACGCATGTCGCTTTATTATTGGTGAGGTTGTTATCAGCAAATGATTATTGTTTGATCCTGTTTTGTACTTTTTAATTATTTTATTGTACGTCACAGTAGGCTTTTTTTCATGTATCATAAAGACTATTCTATCGTTCCTTATTTAGAACAAGAAACGTAGCATCACATGACTTGTGTTTCGCTAATCTTTAATTTTTTATGAGATTTAGAGGATTCATTCAAAGCAAATAGCCAGTAGGTTCGTCATCCCTTTACTTTTGGGAGAAAAACTTCAATAGGACAATGTTATATGCTTACACAGTACGTCCACCTACTTAAATAACGACCCATGGCTATTTGCTTGGTATGATTTTAATTAAAATAAATATATTCATAAAGTTATTAATTTTATACAAATGAATGAGGGCCTCTAAAAATTAAAAGTTTCTTCACATTCATTTCTATAAATTTAAAGCTTGTTTGGCATGGTTTATAAACCAATTTTAATTTATTTCAGCCGTCACTTTTGACTTTTCAATCCACTTTTAACATGAAAAGTCAACAATTCTAACTCAAATAAACCAATATTGGTTTATAAACTAGTTTATAATCTCTGTCAAACGGACCCTTAATTACTTTATGAAATATATTTATTTAAGGGTTAATTACACTAATGGTCCTCATTCTTTCAGGTTTGTAACGATTTCATCCCCATTCTTTTTTTTTAGCAGATATCATCCCCATTCTTCCATTTATTCTCACATAGGGTCCCCAAATCACTATTTTTCACTATTCTAACAATTTTATGACAATTTTACCCCTTGACTTAAATAAATTAAAATAATGGAAATAAAAATACAATAAAAACATTGCAATTAGGCCCTTAATTTTTTTCAAAAGTACAAATAAATCCTAAACTATTTTATTTTATACAAATAGGTGTTCTTCCCCAACAAAAAAAATCTATATTTCCCCCCTCCACCCAACCCCACCCAACCCCACACAAAACCTATCGAAATTCCCCTCTGAGATGCTTGTCTTGTCCAATCCCTCAGATGGAGATGCCATCTCTGCCACTGTCCTTGGCGACACCACAGCAGCATCCGCCTCAGGGGACAACTCCACCCTTACCACTGCCTCTGGTGAGGCCTCAACCCTCACAACTATACTGTCTGGCGACCTTTCTACACCCCCAAGATTATGAACATTATTAAAATCTTCGAACCCACTTGCGGTAATCACACTCTCTGTCTCCTCCACAACAGATCCATTATCCTCCACCCCGTTCCCCAGATTACCTTCCTTCTTCACCTCACTTTCTATGTTGTCCTCCACCTTCGACCTTGCCAACCCGAAATCGCCAATTTTTGCACTAAAATTCCCATCCAACAAAATATTGCTCGGTTTAATGTCCCCATGAATAATCGGGGGATCACAGTAATGATGTAAATACTCGAGCCCTTTGGCTATATGCAAAGCAATCAAAAACCTCTTATCCCAATTCTTTAGCTCTTTGCTTTTTCGATGAAAAAGACAGTCTTGTAAGCTGTCGTTTTCCATAAGCTCATACACTAAAAGCATGCGACGTTTACCAGGATTAGAAGAAAAGCCCATCACGGAAACGATGTATTTACAGTCAATCTTCGAGGAAAAAAGCAGTTCATTCTGGAACTCACGCTCGCCTTGTAAAGACCCAGCATCCATGAGCTTCACAGCAACATGAAAAGAAGAGTTCTTAGTGATGGGGTTTGTTTTAAGAGTAGCGCGGTAGACAGACCCAAAACCATCCTGGCCGAGGCAGAGGGAAAATGAGAAATTGTTGGTGGCACGACGGAGTAGAGAATAAGAAAGCCGGTGAGGAGGCTTCTTGGAATCCGTATCAGAAGCAGAAGGAGCGGTGCGCTTCTTTCTGATCCTCCGGAAGCAGAGGGTAAGTAGAATGATAAAAGAAACCGCCGCCGTCAGTCTACCGGCCAGCGGCGGTACAAGATGTCTGATGGTCTGGTGGTGAACGGGCGGCGTCGTCGGTGGAAGCTAACTTCTGACAATAAAATAGTTTGAGGATTTATTTGTACTTTTGAAAAAAATTAAGGACCTAATTGCAATGTTTTCATTGTATTTTTATTTTCATTATTTTAATTTATTTAAGTCAATGGGTAAAATTGTCATAAAATTGTTAGAATAGTGAAAAATAGTGATTTGGGGACCCTATGTGAGAATAAATAGAAGAATGGGGATGATATCTGCTAAAAAAAAAGAATGGGGATGAAATCGTTACAAACCTGAAAGAATGAGGACCATTAGTATAATTAACCCTTTATTTAATTAAAACCATGTCAGAGAAATGACTATGTAAGAGAACAAAGAGTTTTCGAACAAAGTGAGAGAGAGAGAGAAAAAAAACGAACTATTAATAGTTTTAAAAGTGAGAGAGAAATAAGAATAAAAATAAAATCTAACACAAAGACACGTGTCATCATTTGAGTGGTGGTTTGAAAAAAAATAAATATGAAACTAATAATTATGTATCCTCATCTATGTAGGTTGTCATACCACGTAAACATATGGGACATGTCTTACTCAAGTTTGTCTTCGCTTCTGGAGATAACGAGGGTAAAGTTTGCTTCCTTTCACCTAACTAGGAGGCTTGTTCTAACACGAACCACATCGACAAACATTGCCTCGCAATCAAATTGTGTTATTAGCTTTGCCTCCTCAAGGTGACTTTGGTGAGACGTATTGAGGTTCGTAGAATTTTTAGATTATCCATAGTGACATAGTCAACATGTAATATGCTGCTTTTGATTCTGACGTGCTCACAGACGGAGTCTGGAGGATCACTTTGGACGTATGAGTTAAGGTAAAATCTGGTACACACTCGGTGTAAGAGGATCGCGTGGCCTAATGGATAAGGCGCTCGCCTCCGGAGCGGGAGATTGTGGGTTCGAGTCCCATCGCGATCGGCATTTATTTATTCTTTTTTGGCGGCGCTGCAATGTTTCAATTTATTTCTTTTACTTTCCCGCTATGGCAATTTTCTACTTCCCCCTTCGCCAACAAAGAACTCACTTATGAAGCTCGAGCAGGAAATGAGATTTGCTGCTTCAAATTTTGTTTGAAATTAGAATTAGTACTAGATCTGATAAAAAAAAATAGTTTTCCAGTTTGTCTTTTTCATCTGAAACTCATCAATGAGTAGAATGCTTTTTGAATACAATGAACCTTAATTCTCCAAATCATAAACTTCAATTAAACGTTTGATTATCTTTTTTAATCCGCCTGTAAATGCAATGAATCTTGTTTCTTACTCAAGATATAAGATTACTGTTTTTTATGTTAAGAAAGCGAAACTTAATCCCACGTCGAAAGAAGAGTTATAACAGAACCAGTTTATAAAAAGGGAAAATTTTGGACCGGTCACTGTTAACGCCATGGTGGGCTAAAAAGTCATATGATATAATCATAATTCAACTAAAGTCATACTTTATTACTAAAAGACCAATATACCCTCCAATTGTAAAAACTGTCATTTAAACACGTAACAACCAACATAATCATTTCAATGCCTGTTTACAAACTCCTTCATTTACTTTTAATAATTTTCAACTTCTTCTTGTGTTTGATTCTTCTCACCATAACCTGTAACTGCATACAAACAATTCGAAAGCTGATATTTCAATGGCGAACATATTGTTTTATTTATTTTTTTTGTATAAAGTAACTATTTTCGGTTAAAAATAATCATGAAAATATTGAGATATTGTTCCAATTGAAACATATGCAATGCAGTTAATGAATGGAGTTTGGATGAACTGATTCAACTAGTTTTTGATAATGTAGTTGTTGTGAGTTAGAGTTTTATGTTAGATCATGTAAAATGCTTGATACTGTTTCAATAGATGTGTTTCAATATATGATACTGTTTCTAATGATAGTGAAATTTATTGATTTTTTTTCTTTGTTTTTAATGATAGTGAGCAATTATTCTTTCTTCATCTTGGCATTGCTCTGGTGACGTATGTGTTTGCTTTTAAGGGACTCAGATACCTTGGAAGAGCTTTAATTTGCAGCAAAAGAATGTACATTAATCTGTGATACTGTTTTAGAGGATTTGTGATACTGTTTTGAAAAAAAAAT
Source organism: Forsythia viridissima (assembly GCA_030279155.1). NCBI lineage: Eukaryota > Viridiplantae > Streptophyta > Magnoliopsida > Lamiales > Oleaceae > Forsythia > Forsythia viridissima. The sequence continues at coordinate 4,716,391 of CM059033.1, forward strand.
TAAAGATTGCCATTTTAAGCTAAAGAGACGACTTCAAACAGGTAAAATCCATCATAGGCAGCGGCTGGTCTTGACCGTCTCGTCGAGACCATTCCGAAAACATATTATAATAAAAATTCTGAGCACGTGTGCAAATTCTATGATCATTTCTATTGTGATACTGTTTTTTGTGATACTGTTTTGCATAATACAGTATCAAACAACATGCATGACTATGATATCATACTTTTATCTTTGATACTGTTTAATTAGTCATATGTTTTGTTTGATACTGTATTATGCAAAACAGTATTATAGATTAAAACATGGATTAAAACAATATCAATTTATATTAATGCACATTACTTAAACAAAACATTATCATGGATTAAAACAGTATCATAGACAAAACAAAGACATTCAAACAGTATCACGGGTTCAAACATTGTCATAATTAAACAATATCAAAGATAAAAGCACGGTATCATAAAAAAAATTCATTCCACATAGATTCAAACAATATCATGGATTAAAACAATATCATAAGAACAGTTTAATTACTTCAACTAGTAAAACATCTATGATACTGTTTTAATCTATGAAAATGTTATTGAATGCAAACAGTATCAATGGACTTGAACAACATATTTTCATGTATAACATTTATCTGTGATACTGTTTTAGAGGATGTATGATACTGTTTTGACAATAAAATTAAAGATTGTCATTTTAAGCTAAAGAGATGACTTCAAACGGATAAAATCTATCGTACGTAGTGGCAAATGAACTGGTCTTGACCGTCTCGTCGAGACAATTTCAAAAACATATTATAATAAAAATTTCGAGTACGTATGCGAATTTTATGTCATTTCTATTATGATAATATTTTGTGATACTGTTTTAATATGTATGATACTGTTTTGACAAGAAAAATTAAAGATTTTCATTTTAAGTTAAAGAGACGACTTCAAATGGCTAAAATCCATCGTACGCAGTGGCAAAGCGACTGGTCTTGACCGGCTCGTCGAGATCATTTCAAAAACATATTATAATAAAAATTCTGAGCACATATGCGAATTCTATGCCCATTTCTATTGTGATACTGTTTTGTATAAACAACTTTCATGACTAATTAACAACACAGATAAATAATCTAATGACCAACTTTTATCATAGAACCATTAACCATGTTTTTATGAAACTATCACCATCATTGATTTACACAATCTAGCACTACTTCAAAGCTTTGGTTGATGACTAAATTACAAACTTTGCAAGTCAGTCACGGATACATTAACAGTACCAAAGACTATAAGAAAAAAAAACTCAATTAGACATGTACATTCAAAATTTAAATCACCAACATCAAGTATGCAATCCAGCATCTACACCTTATACCTGATTTACACATTGACAGAAAACATATTCACCAGTCTGACAGATTGGAAAAATGTCAGGCACCATCCCTGTCAACCATATGCCATTCTTCTCTTGCATAATCTTCCATTATATAAATATTCATCTAGACATCTGAAATTTGAATCATAGACAAAAGCCCTCTGACTCCAACAACTAATAAATACGACTTGATTTCTATTCATGTGTGCAAAATTATCAGAAAACAAGAAACCAGAACCAGATTTCTTATGGTAGACCCGACCCAATACCACCAGACCCGGACTTCACTGGACCACATTCAGTCATCCTCATTGCACCCATACCCAGCCTCACACCATCAAATTCAGCCCCCACGCCAAAAAATAGTACCCAAATCGCGGCGGAATTAAAAAGTGACCTCCTCCACTGAACGCGCAGGGAATTAAAAAGTGACATTGCACCGTAGAAGCACTCGTCGGAGGTCGCCGAAGGTGGAGAAGGTTTTCGCCGGAGGTGGAGGTGTAGGTGGAGATGGAGATGGAGGTGGAAGAGGTTTTTGGGGGTGGAAGAACTCGTGGATAGAAAATATGGATTATAGGGGTGATTTTGGAATTAATTTAAAATATTATTGAAAGTATGACTTAATCACAATTTAAAAATTTTTTTTGACCTAATTTAAAACAAGTCATGTAGAAGTGACTTATAGGCAATTTTCCCTTATAAATAAGCCAATATAACGTTTTAAATGCCGAGCCTTGTAACGTGGGCTTGTAACCCAAGCAGGGCATTAAGGTGGTTGGACGTTTGTCTAGTCCAACTAGTTGGATCCGAGCTGCTATTTGCTGGCCTGCCCGTTCTAAGTGGGAAGTTTGCCCATGTGGCCCAAGCGAAAGCCTGGGCTCCGTGGGCCTTACAATGGTGGGGCAATGTGTCAGGCTGGTCTCACAAAGCAGCGAAAACCTCCTGCCCTCTGCAGTGGAAGGATAACGGCCGGTGCTTCCTCGATTCAACAACAAAGCCAGTTGGGTTAGTTCTAATTGGACAAACACCTTTTTTAAATTTTCATATCATTGTGAATTTTTGGGAAAAGATGGGGACTGGAATTGACAATAGAATGATTTCTAGCAAAATTTAATGACTCTCGTTTTTGATCTAATGCCTATTGAAAAAGAAAATTGTCTTAATTAAATTGCGAAAAAATATTTCTTCAAGTTTTTGAATCACAAAACAATGAAACCAGGTTTGCTGATAGCAGCTCTACTTAAAATAGAGTGGTGTTTTCAACTAGTAATCCGACACAAATGGATTTCGAGATAATCACATTCCAACAGTTGCTAGTGCAAATTACAACATAGTATAAAAGAACAAAAAAAAGAGTATCTAAAGATATTTCTCAACCAACAGATTATAAATCTTATTGCTGAGCAGAGGTAGCTTGACAAAATCAAGAGAGATTCATTACACAAGGATGCGGCGATGCGCCTGCATTTTCCAATCAAGATGGGAGAAAACAAATGAAACCATCAAACATGAACAAAAGATGGATCATTATCAACAACAATAAAATTTGTAGTTCAGCAGCAGTGCATACTCAGACATGCCCGCATAAACAATTATTCAAATCCGATCTATACTCTACAAGAGCAGCTCTACATTTTCTGCTCTGGTTGGAAACCAGTCATGACAAAGAAAAGCTCTACTTAAGCATCGTTAAGAGCAAGAACACCAGGTAGAGGCTTCCCCTCAAGAAGCTCCAAGCTCGCACCACCTCCGGTTGAGATATGGCTCATCTTGTCAGCCAGCCCAACCTTTTCAACAGCCGCAACAGAGTCACCGCCTCCAATGATTGTTGTAACTCCCTTGCCACTAAGTTCTGCCAATTTCTTAGCTATAGCCTGGAAAAGAATAAACAATGCATGCACTTGATTTCAAATAGCCAACTAAAGTCTAAAACACAACAGAAAATAGAATGTATGTACTGTTAGGAGTCATATTAATATACATCTGTTCCTGTGGCAAACTTTTCAAATTCAAAAACACCCATGGGCCCATTCCAGATTAATGTTTTGGTAGCATCTAGAGCTTCCCCAAACGACTTGATAGTTTCAGGACCAATATCTAATCCCATCCAGCCATCAGGAATTCCAGATGCTGGAACAACCTGCAAAAATGTTGATAAACACTTTAATACCAACTGTAAAGAACTTGACATAGGAAGCTCGTAAACGAAGATTCATAATCAGTAATTTATGAGACTTGAGAAGAAATAAAGAGAGGGAGAAAGAGAAGAAATAAAGAAATTAAGAGAGAGTGAGAAAGAGAAGAAGAGGGGGAGAGAGAGAATTATCAGAGGGAGAAATATCTGAGTTTATTTCAATAATCAAGTCTAATTATTACAATGCATAGATCCTCTTTCTATAGAGTTTAAACAAACCTAATTTAAATAGGAAACTAAAGAGATAAAACCTAATTTACATCAACCTAGAAAATTATAATAAACTGAAATAAGCTTGTTCAGGTATGCAATCATTCCTATCTTTCCCCATATAGATGCATAGCGACTAAGCAAGCAATTTATCTCATTAACTAGCCACTGAGTTATTTTTCAAGTATAGCAAGTAAAATTTATCCATTTAAACTATTCAAAAACATGGACCAAGTCAAACTCATACGGCTCCTGTGGACCTAAAAAACACGATCAAAATACCCATGAGTGGAACTGCCTACCTTGCTATTCGCATCAGCGGCAAATTTGTCCGCAATAACTACGTCAGAAGGTAGCAAGAGAGACACCCCTTTAGCCTTGGCCTTCTCCATGAGTGATGTCGCAAGACTAAGCTTGTCCTCCTCCACAAGGGAAGATCCCACGGCATGCCCTTGGGCTTTGTAGAAAGTAAAGATCATTCCTCCACCGAGAATGAGGAGGTCAACCTTCTCTAACAGTGACTCAATCACGCCAATTTTGGAGGATACCTTTGAACCACCAACAATTGCTGCAAATGGCTTCTTTGGGTTTGCCACAGCCCCAACTAAGTAGTCAAGCTCCTGAGATTCAAGAAAAATGCAACATTAGCAAGGTGGTAATACATGTCCAACCTCAAAAATATGAAACAACACCCATAATGCAATAAAAAAATGGTCCATGGTGCTACAAGTGCCAACCACCAAGTAAAACATTTTAATAACAATTGACCAGCCATTATTATTTTGAAGTGTTTGAACAAAGAAGGGTACTTTGCACTTCAAAACCACTACGTAGTGAACAGCAAAGCATTCAAGGGAGCAATCTTTTGACCAGTACATTACTTAAACAAGTCAAAAGTATTCGCCAACCTTCTGCATAAGGAATCCAGCAACAGAAGGCTTCAAATACTTGGCCACTCCCTCAGTGGAAGCATGGGCCCTATGTGCAGTTCCAAATGCATCATTAACATACAAGTCTGCGAGGGATGCGAGCTTCTTCGCAAACTCAGGATCATTCTTCTCTTCTTCTTTGTAGAACCTAACATTCTCCAGAAGCAGAACACCGCCTTCTGGGATTTCAGCCACCAACTTCTCTACTTCTTCACCAATACAGTCATTCGCCATCTTGACCTATTGATTCACCAGAAACCAGATAAGTAAAGAATCTCCATCTACCAAGAAACTGATGGTTATTACAAGAAAAATTACTATACATGAACTTCAACTGTTAACGAACCTCAACTCCGAGCAATTCAGACAGTCTAGGCACAAGAGGCTTCAAACTGAACTTTGGTGTGACACCTTTTGGACGTCCCTGAAATCCAAATTTCAAACAACCAATTCACCTTCATAGCAAGGACTATAAAACTCATTAATGAGACCTGGAGCAGAAGTAACAACAGACTGTGGCAAACAAAAAGACAGGAGCTTGCTATGGCATGAAAGAAATAACAGTCACAAAGCAAAAATTGCCAAAACTCAGGCAAATGAACAACCCAGATAATTCTACTTAACCCAGGCGGGCACCATCAATTTTCTGAGAGGCAAAATTTAATGCAGTTAACACCATTCATTTGCATCCGAAAACAAACTCTTACCCACTCCAGTGAAGTGTCGCATGAAACAGACATTAGAAATTTGCATACTCTTGATAGTAGTACTAATTTATATTAAACAGGATCAAACATAAGACAAACCTATGATAAATAACCACACAATATAACAGAGATCCAAATCAATTACTCAACCAACATACAGTAAGAACTTTCAATCTACAAGAAAGCCTTAGAAAACAAACACTGTAGGTTAAAATCCAAAACGCATTGACATGTTATAAGTTATAGCAATGCATTTCCAATTTGATCAAGCAGATCGGAGCAAAATATTAATAATTTAACCACGTATTATATCCGAGTTGACCTATTTGATATTTAATTGAAAATACTGATAATTGTACACATACAAGGTGAGAAGAGAGGATGACTTTAGCGCCATAACCAATCAAGTACTTGATTGTTGGTACGGCGGCTCTGATTCTGGTGTCATCTGTGATGTTGAAGTTATCGTCCAACGGCACGTTGAGATCCACTCTTACGAACACTCTCTTGCCCTTCAGATCGGCTTCCTTTAGAGATCCCACGCTCTTCTTTGTCGCCATTTCCTCAAAATTAAACTCACACTTTCCTAAACCAAATCAAATCGAAATCAGACAGAGAGTGATTAAGATGATGGAGAAATCGATGTGAGTGGATAGATTGCAAAGTTTGTGTTGGTGAAAAGAGATCACGGGAAGTGAAGAGTGGAAGGATCGAGAAGTTTTAGAAACGGCCAAATTGGCGCAAATTAGAGCTGTCTCAAATGGATAGATTGCATTGCTATTACGTGGTATATGCGAGACTTAGTGCAAATATATACTCCCTCCCTCCCAAATTTCATTCAGTTTTTTGAATTTATAATGTTATTGAAAAAGTAAATTTTATAAATAGGTTTTTTAATTTATTCTTATTTAATGAGTACTAGTGCGTCACCCGTGCGATACACGGATATTGTATTGAAAGAAGTAAATTCAAAAACGTTCAGATTAGAAATTTCATTTGACTTAAAAAGGATTAATGAGATTTTTATAAAAGCATACGAAATAAGTATCATATATGGGTTACAATTGTAAAAAAAAAAAATTAAACTGATGTGCCACTATTACAAATTTTGGAAAACTTCCTTGAAAACAATATTTGTCGTTGAATTGTCTTGTCCGCCATCCTTATCGCAAATCAAAATTTTCAACCATTTGCGATTTGTAACTCTAGACACAGCAGCATATAATTGACCATGGCTAAAAACTGGTTTTTTCAAAAACAGGCCAACATGAGATAGCGATTGACCCTGGCTTTTGTTGATTGTCATTGCGTATGATACAATTAGAGGAAATTGTCTTCGTTGAAACTTGAACGGCAGTCTTGGGTCAGATGGAGTCAACGTCATTCTAGGTATAAGAACCTTATGACCTACATTATTTCCACCGAGAATCTTTGCTTCCAGAACATGATTTCCGAGCCTTGTAATAACTAATCTTGTGCCATTGCATAAGCCAACGGAATGGTCTATGTTCCGTAAAAGCATAACGGGAGTGCCGACCTTCAATTTCAATTCATGGTTGGGCACACCAGAACATCTAATTCCATTCAAAAACTCAGGCGTATGAAGGTCATGTAACAGATCAACATTGGCATCTGACTTGCAAGTTGAATCAGAACTTAAATAAGTCTTTCCTTCAGACTCATTTAGTGAAATCATATAATCGTTGACAGATTCAACCACATCAAGTGTCGGTGCGAGAATAGCTCTTCTTTGCAGATAAGTTGCCTCATCAACGTCGCAAGTAAACAACGAATACGTGCTATCCACGATTGCTTTGACTGGATTGTCGAATCCATGCAACAGAATATCGTCTAGAATTTCAATTGTTGCATGGCCGTCATTCGCACCACCAATTGTTCCATCTCCTATACTCGCAATCCATTCAGAAAATGCATTTAACTCAATGCACTCAGCATCTGAGTCGATATTTTGTAGTCTCATGTTTTTGGTCAATCTCAAAACCTTACAATTTTTCCATAAATATGATGAATTGATAGCTGCAAGCACTATATCTTGTCTACTTCCTTTTGGGATCACAGGCAAGATCTGTCGAAAATCTCCTCCAAAAACAACTGTTTTTCCTCCGAAAGGTAGTTCCATACTCATTGGATTGCTGAATCTCAAAATATCTCTCATGCTTCTATCCAAAGCCTCGAAGCAATATCTGTTCATCATAGGCGCCTCATCCCAAATTATAAGCTTGCATCTAACAATTAAGTCCGCGAGAGGACTACCCTGCTTAATGTTGCATGTGGAATCTTCATTCGGGTTAAGCGGTATAGCAAACCTTGAATGCGCAGTTCTACCACCAGGCAAAAGTAGTGATGCTATACCGCTTGAGGCCACATTCAACACAATTTCTCCTTTCGATCTCAAAGCTGCAGATAAAGTTTTCCATACAAAGGTCTTCCCTGTACCTCCATAACCATAAACAAAGAAAACACCACCTTGATCCAATTGAACTGAATTCAATACCGTGTCGTAAACATGCCATTGCTCAGTTGTTAGATTGGAGACCAACTTTTTGTGTTCTTCCACCAATTCTTTCCGATCATATCTCATTTCATCTTGTATAAGTCTATTCTGAAAACTTGTAGTAAAGTATTCAGATTCTGGAAATGGCATTGAATGATAATCACGTAGACTCTTTCCACTACTCCGCACAATCTTCTCAACTTCCACAAGAGCATAACTTCTTATTTCGTCATCTCTCAATTCCAAATCTGTACATTATTTGAAAAACACAGACTTTTATATCTTAAAAAAATAACTGCAGTAAAATTCAATCGGATATAACAAAAAGAAATATAAAAATATCAAGCCTTAAGTGTAATACCTTGGTGTTGCAGCATGTTTCGTTGTTTGTATAAAATATCATCTGATAAATATGTCCAGCACTTTTCCCACACAATTTCAGGCCGTGATAAAGAATTTGACGCTAATAAAGTTGCAAATAGGATTCTCAAAGAATGTGCTGACGCCCATTGACTTGCTTCAATAATCCCATCAATGTATTCTTTGTCATCATCCAATAGACCAAGCGCATAGCAAGCATCTCTAAAACTATTGTGTTGAACATTATTAACACATTTTATTTCATCATAGTTTGTGGATCCACGAACTATATTGAGAAGACATCGCAAGTAATACATTTCTCCACTTCCTGGAGGTACATAAAATATACGCCCAATAGAGAATCCACGCTGTCTAGGTTGCCACTCTCGTGTCGACGACTTCCAAACAAACTTAGTTGGAAATTCAGTATACGTTAGTTGTTTTGCTTCGGCATATTTTTTGTTCGCATCCATCCACGCTAAAAACATGCTTTGGTTAGCAGTAGGACGATTCAAGACTTTATCAATTGCATCAGAATCTGAAAATATGACATTCTGCTCATTTGGAAGATGAAAACTCAACCTCTCGACAGGAGGATCTCTGTATTGAATTTCAAATCCGAAAATTCTCCATGCTGCCTCACATGGTGAAATGTATCTACAATCATAGTACATATTCACTTCATCAACATTTTTACCCGAGTCATCATCGTCATTACTACGGTAAAAAGTCGCGGTAACGCGATCATGCCCCTTATTGATATATTTGAACAAATACTTGATCGACCGAGATTGGTTGCACCACTCTACATTCATGTGTGCACCGTACTTGAGCAACAAATACCGATTGTGGGGCACAACAAATCTGTTGTCAAGATCAACACCGTTTTTTTTTAATCATTCGTCCATCATCTCTTCTTCTATAAATTGGGTAGCCATCTTCATCAATATTAGTGCGGTCAACAAATTTTTTGGGAAAATTTTTAGTACATCGACCATTTTCCATGCACGGAGAAGAATTCCTGGCATTCCCACATGGTCCGTGAATCATGAAATCTCTAACTGCAGCGTAATAATTTGGATCCGACTTTGCATCAGGAATTTCAGCTGAAATAATGCTATCAATGTCTTCCCCACTGGGATATTTGTCTTCCTTAGAAAGAAACAGTAAAATGTGAGCGTGCGGCAAACCACGCTTTTGGAATTCAACAGTGTATATCACTGAAAAATAATATTACCGTAGCCAACATTAGTAGGAATTACAAAAATATTTATTCATATAATACAAAAAGAAGTTTATTATTCATATTCTTAGATAGATATGGGTAAATGTTACCTGATTTCACATTTCCAAAAATTTTATTTCGTCGGAGATCGTTTATTAAACTGTCCAATTTGATCTTGAAAATTCGGCAAAGAATGTCAGGTCGATCATCAGGCTTCAAACCTCTGTTCTCTACATAACGCACTATCTCTGGCCACTTTGGATTGCACGTAAAAGTTATAAATAAATCTGGATACCCGACCCATCTACATATGGCCATTGCATCCTGGTAGTTTTGAATCATATAACGTGCCCCGCCAGTGAATGTGGACGGCAATATCACACGCTTACCCTGGGATGAAGGATTTGTTTCTCCTCTAAACAACGCTTTTGTTAATCCCCTATACATCTCGGATCTCAACTGTTTTTGATGAGTACGTATGTAAGTCAATCTGGAAGATTCAATCATCGTATACGCATCAACAACAAATTGCTGTAAAAGTCTCCTCGAGAATAGAATAACTGGTGATTCATAATCTCTCTCTTGCAATCTGAATGCAAAATACTCTCTCATGCTTAAAAATTAAACAAAGGAGATTCAGTTTATCATTTAAATAATAAAAAAAAAACAGTTTTATCAAATTTAATTAATTAACGGTTAAGGAAAAAATCACAAATTGCTCTAAGGGTTTCAGGCAGAAGATGCTGAAAATAGATCCAAATTGGTTACCCGTAAAATTAAAATGATAAAGTAGCATTACCACTATTATGAATCTAATCAGAGTGGGGTGTAATATTGTAAAATACCAGATCTATCAGGTAAAACCAGATTGCATACAATTGTTCAGAAGGCATGTCATTGTCATCAACATCTTGATGATGAGGAAAATCTGTTAATTATGGTTCTATTTTTTATGCTGGGCCACACAAGATAATGCATTAATCAACAGTTTATACTTTCAATTCAACTAATTATCAAATATTCTTATTTGACTTCACTAATTATGTCCGACTAAAAAAAAATGTATTATGTAACACTAACCTCTTTGTCATGTGAAACAAAGTCCAAGCTATACACTTCATTCGGATTTGTGTACTTCATCTGCTCGTAAACTCGAACAATGCGTACTTTAATTGCCCAGCTAGTTTTCGTGGTGTCAATATCTCGTACAAGATCAAATATTGGAGCCATCCCCGCGTATGTTATTCCAATTGAAGTCTTTGACGGCACGCTGCAGAAAAAATGAGATTAAAAAATGTATTTGTTGCCACAATAATTTCTTTCAGGAACCAACATGTATTGTACCATTTGATGGATATTTAAAAAAACCCAAGAACGCCTCGTTTTTGTTGCCAAAACAAATTTGTCCAAGAACCAACACGTATACGCGTCAAAGGCGTCGTTTGAAATATTGTACTATTTAACATTTGATGAATATTAAAAAAACCCATGAATGCCTTGTTTTTGTTGCCACAATAAATGTTTCCAGGAACCAACATGATTACGTGTCAGAGGCTTTTGTTTGGAATATTGTAGTATTTAATATTTGATGGATTTTAAAAAATAACCCAATGAACGCCTCGTTATTGTTGCCACAATAAATTTTTCCAGGAAACAACATGTATACGCGTCAAAGGCTTATTTTGTTAAATTGTACCATTTAACATTTAATGGTATTAAAAAAACCATTTCACATTTAATATTTAACTACTGTTAAAAATATCCATTTTTGGAAACTGGAAAATAAAAACAAAAAGGTTAAATAAGAAAGTATTTTGGGCGGGAAATTGAATTTTTGACGGTTGTTCTGTTTTTATATATAGATAGATTATTTAAAAATAATGATTATTCATAATTCACCTTTAATTCTCAAATATCTATGAATTGAGTGAACACATTAATTAACTCTTTATTGACTTCATGCCTATACCAGAAACTAAAGCTCCTAATGTGTAGAAACCATTATATATTTAAAATTTCCAAGTATTGAATAATAAATATATGTAAATTATGAATGTACAATTTCAAGATTAAATTGGGGAAAATAGTTATAAATAAGTAAATTAAATAAGAGTATTTTAGTAAATGAAAAAAAATATATCTCAAAATAGAAACAAGTATATATATTTGGAACATGATAAAAATGAAAGATGGCCTATATATTTGGGACGGATGGAGTAATGCTTTTTATAATTTAAAGAGATAACGCTTAAAAATATGTTTTAATGGACTCTCTAATTTAATATTTTAATTTAGAGAATGGGTTTGTTCTCTATTTTTTTAAGTTTGTAAGAGCATCTTCAATAAACTCTCAATTTATAAAGAGCATCTTTGACTATTTAAAAAGCATTTATAAATTTAGAGAGTAAAATTTTTTAAGTGTTCCAACAATCTCTTTATCTTTAACACTTTATTTTACTTCTTTCAATAAGTATTTATTATATTTTCATTTATTTTTTTTAACATGTCTTTCTCCTAATTATTATATGATTTTATTCCATTTTTTCTATTTTATTTTGTATATACTATTTAATTCAATCATTATATGGAGTATTCAATCATTTTATTTTCTATTTTGCGGATCAAGAAAGAATATTTCTTTAATCTTTTGGTCATGGTATACAATTTTGTCATAATTTTTATGGTTATTTATATTCTACTTCTAAATTATTTTCAAAGAAATCACATAGATTTAAAGAAGTATCTTCTATTCCATTTATCAGGTAACTTCAATTACACAAAATATCAATTTTTTTACTATTTTTTTTCTGACTTATATTCCTAGATATTCGAAATATATAATTGACAAGATTAACGTTTAATATAATTTGATGTCTGTCTAACTTTTTAAAAAACTAACTCAATAATGTTAGGATCCAAAGAAATGGAATGATCTATTGTTGCGGCCCATTACATGTCACAGTTTTTATATACACGTCGACTTGGTTTTAAAAAAAATTGTGGGTTGTATATCATTTAAAGAGTCAATTTCATTTTTAGATTGTTACAATTCAACCAATTACAAATGGCTTATAGTAGCCCCTAAATATTCTTAGTTTGTTAGCTTTTGATATTTTTATTCTTTATAGTTAAAAATATATTAGAAATAAATCTTCTAAGCACTAGTGTTTAACTTATGACAAGCACCGATGATATGATCAATGGCGGAGCCAGACTTTTGAAATTGGGGGGTCTTCTATGGGGCGGACCGGAGAGGGGCAAAGTCTTCACGAGGGTTCGGGGGTAGCGTTCCCGATTTTTTTTCTCTCAAACCACAATTAATGAACTCATTTTTATGAGAATAATATTTTTTTATAAGTCGTAGTCTTCAAAAAGCTTACAAGAAGTCATTGCACAAAAATATTGAAGATCTGAAACTAGTCAAACTCTTCTTATTCACGTTGCCTTCTATAAAATTATTCTCTAAAATAGGAAGATCCGGTTTACAAACAAAATTAAATATTACTCAAACTCAAAAGAAAAAAAAAAAAAAATCAATTGAACATGATATGTATTAACAAGCAAAATGCATTTATTAATTTTGTATTATCATTTGAGAATGGGCCAATCATCTGTAATTTTGTAATTCCATATCAATTTCATCTCCCCAGCAACATAATATTTTACCAAAAAGAGAGACTCCCCATTGCTGATTTGTTGTTAGTCTGTTACATTACGCGATGAATGTAATTTAAGGAATCGCCAAATCGATTCTTCAATCCAAATTTTGTAGAAGATGAGGAAGTGATTCAATTTTTTTCTTTATTTGTGTATTCCGAAATAAGGGTTGAACCGCTGAAGTTTTACTGATTGTGTGCGTATTTGCAATTGTGTTTCTGACTATCAGATTGAAGAAGAAGTATAAATTGGGCTTTTGGTTGGTTGGGTAATTGGAATTTGGGTTGGGTAATATTTGTTGGGTTTACAGCATTGTTTTGAGTATTTTATAGTTTGAGCTATTTTCTTATGTTTTAATTTGGGCTTATGGTTATTACTTACAAAAAAAAAATTTAAAAATTAAAAAAAAAAAAAAACATTTTCAGAATTTGGTGGGGTGGGGTGGGGTGGGGTGGGGTGGGGTGGGGTGGGGGTGGGGGGTCCTGGGCTCCCCAAGGACCCCCCACCCCTCCCGAAACCCGAAACCCGAAACCCCAATATATATATATGGTTTCGTGTTAGTATAAACTAAGCACCAATATATATATATATATATATATGGTTTCGTGTTAGAAGATATTAGATAAAAAAAAAGAAAAAAGAAAGTAAGATTCTAGTTGACCTAAATTCTTTTTTAGCTCAGCCAAACACAAACCGTTGATAGCCAAAAATATATTGGAAAGCTTAGCCAAACATGATCCTTATATTTTAATTTTTTTAAAGTAGCCATTAAATAATTTTTAAAAAAAAAATTCAATACTTTCGTCATCTTTTTCTCTCGCATCTTACATCCCGCCTTCCACATCCGTCCCCGTCTCCCCTCCTATAGGGGCGGCGTAGGTTGGGTTGAATTGGGTTGGATTGGGTTATGTTGGTTTTGGGCTCAATCTGAACCCAACCCAATCCAACCCAACATATTCGGTTTGACAAAAAATCAAACCAAATCAATCCGACCAAGAGTTGCAACCCGATCCAGCTTGGTCGGTTTGGGTTGGGTTGGTCGGTTTGCCTGATTCATGTTAGGAAATTTTTTTTGGAGGCCAAAATTCACATTTGAGCAATTTGTTTTGAAGCTCAAATACACTTTGGAACATTTATTGTTAATTTTGTTGAGAATTTTTTAAAAGTTTGAACCCAATTCAAATTGGGCTAATGTCAATTATATTAAAATTAGAAATTTGAAAGACTTTTGATTCAATTTAATTAATTTTTAATTTTTTAAATATTTTTTAATAAGCGGGTTGGGTTGGGTTGGGTTGGGTCGGTTTTTATGAGGCAACCGCAACCCAACCCAACCCGACCAAAAATAGATTTTTATACCCAACCAAATCCAATTTAGGGTAAAAATCGATCCAAACCGATCAGATTGGATTGGATTGGATTGACTTTTGCCCAGCCCTCCTCCTACTCCCCCTCCCCAATTTCTATCTTTTATTCATCATAAAATCACAAAAAATACAACAAATTTTGAAGAGATAAGAATTTTGACTTGATTTGAATTTATTTAACCAATTTAAGAAGAAAGAACGTCTTTATAACAATTATTTTACATTATCAAAGGTTTTTTAAACTAAAATTAGAAAACTAATTTTTCATATTAAAAATCAATTCTAGTTAAATAAATTATAAAATAGTTGTTAAGTAATATGAATAATTAGGGTAACCAAGTAAAACGACTAGAGAGAAAAATTATTGGATTGGGACGATATTTTTACTCTTTAATAAAGGTTAATTGAAATGGGGTCTCACGGGCTTGGGCAGAGAAGTTCTTGAAATTTGTGGCCCATCATTATCGGCATTATACCATCCCACATCGGTTGCTAAGTGAAATTGGTTACGGTTTAAATATCTAAAAATAAGCTATCGTGTTTATAACCACGAGATGAAGTGAACGGGTCGTGACACCAACGCTTGGTTGGGTTAGACCCAGGAAAGTCCCCGGGCCACAAACTGCAGAGATGCAGCCTCAGAAATGAGTGACCTCCATGCTCATGGGTGGCTTTCGCCTTGTTGTGAGGGGCTGAGACAAGTGTGGAGCCCTACAGCCACTCTGCTGGAGTACTTTGGCCAATTGTTCACAGTTATTCACTTGGTTATTCGGACCAACTGAACGGGGCTTACATTCTCGTGGTGTTTACTTTTTGCACTCGTATTTGTTTTCCAACTTCGGTATTGGCCAAAATGCAACAATATGCAGCTCCAATCTCTGTTACGCATCCTTTCAACATTTAAAACATACCACTAGTATTCAAATTTTGCATAATGAAGAGAAGAATAAGAAAATTTCTGCTATTACTTTCAAAATACAGCAAAAACAAAAGATATTGAAGATTACAAGAATCATCTCTTCCTCAAATTTTAATTATTTGTTCTCATCATTTCAACAAGAAAAGGCTGATAGAGATCAACGGTAAAGTGAAACGTCCTCTTATCCTAAACTTTTCTCGTTTACATACCACGATGGAACATCAAGATAGATTTCGGGTTAATAAAATGAATTAGAATGTTGTCTATAAACCTTACACAGCAACTGGAACAGCTTCATCAAGGGCAAGGACACCGGGGAGCTCTTTGCCTTCCAAGAGCTCCAAACTGGCACCACCACCAGTCGATATGTGGCTCATGACATCGGCAACTCCAACTTTCTCTACGGCTGCAACGGAATCTCCACCTCCAATAATAGTTGTCACTCCCTTCCCACTAAGTTCAGCTAGCTTCTTTGCAACAGCCTGCAACCAAAATCAGATTATCAATTACCGACTACTTTTACCCTATGCTTCTAGATTTAGGAATGCAAAGAAGGATAATATGGTAAGATTCGTCATAACTATTCTGGACAAAAGACTCTGTTTCAGGTTGAACACAGTATCTTCAAGTCCACCTAGTGTGGTTTGAAACACTGTTAAGTCACCGCTCTTCTAGCGTTTTCACTTTGGTTACCTAACCTTTTTCAGTTCAATATTAGATATTGAACCGAACTTTCATTTTTGTTTGAGTTTAGACGCTCCATCTACCTCAGTCTTTCAAAACTAATAGAATTGTTGACTTGTATGATGGAAAATTGTTATGTTGCTTAAAAAGCCCATTTGTGATTCACATCGGCAAAAAATAAAAAGCTTGTTCTTCTAATAAAACCAATCTGTTTACAAAGCAGGTTTTTTTTAGAAAAATCAGCATTTCTGGCAATAATGAACAACAAAATGAAAATAGACCTAGATTTTCCAAACATACAATTTACGTGGACTAGCCATCTTGAAAAGATGAAATAGTACAAGTATTCCATACCTCTGTGCCAATAGCAAACTTTTCAAATTCAAACACTCCCATTGGTCCGTTCCAAATAACAGTCTTTGTTGTTCCCAAGGCATCATTAAATGTCTTGATAGAATCTGGTCCAATATCCAATCCCATCCAGCCGTCTGGGATACCAGATGCTGGCACAACCTGCAATAAACAAACAGTTTAGCCTTCAACTGTTAGCTCTGCATTAGAAAATCAGGAGTCCTAGAATTCTATGAAACAATAGTTTGGTTATTGCAGCAAGATCGAGTACTAGACCTTGCTATTTGCATCAGGAGCAAACTTGTCTGCCACAACCACGTCAGTAGGTAACAAGAGACTAACTCCTTTGGCCTTAGCCTTCTCAAGAAGGGTTGTTGCAAGATCCAGCTTGTCTTCTTCCACGAGGGAAGATCCAACTGAAAGACCTTGTGCCTTGTAAAATGTGAAGATCATTCCTCCACCCAAAAGCAAGACATCACACTTCTCCAAAAGTGATTCAATCACTCCGATCTTAGAGGACACTTTTGAACCACCGACAATTGCCGCAAATGGCCTTTTAGGGGTTGAAACCGCCCCTACAAGATAGTCCAGCTCCTAAAACAGCAAAATCAGAACTTTTTCAATTTGTAACATGGTATTATGATAGACCCGATAAACTATTGCTCAGTCATTGGCATAAATCAGTAGTATAATCAAGAAAATCTAACCTTTTGTAAAAGGAAACCAGCAACGGAGGGCTTCAAGAATTTTGTAACTCCCTCAGTAGAAGCGTGTGCTCTGTGTGCGGTACCAAATGCATCATTCACATATAGGTCAGCGAATGAAGCGAGCTTCTTTGCAAACTCAGGATCATTCTTTTCTTCCTCTTTGTAAAACCTAACGTTCTCAAGAAGAAGGACATCGCCCTCGCGGAGTGAAGCCACCAACTTTTCGACCTCTGGACCAATGCAGTCATCAGCCTTCACAACCTGTTAATTATACATCAAGGTATACAAGTCACACCAATCTGTTGCTTTTGGTAGCCTTTGTAACACATCATATATTACTATATAATATTCCGCCACCTTTCATCTTGTTTTTCCATTACTGCGCAACTTCTACTTTGAATTATGACAAAGACATACCTGGACACCAATCAGTTCAGATAGCCTGGGAACAAGGGGGGCAAGGCTGAATTTTGGAGTGACACCTTTTGGTCGTCCCTGAAAAGCCAGGAAAGAACAAGAGTTGACAGTGAAATCATATGGAAGCAAAATTTTACTGGCAGAAATATTAGAGTAAAGACAAGCAACAATGAAATATTTGTCATCAAACGACCAAAAAAGAGGAAAAAAGGAAAAGAGAGAATCAACAACATTAATGATGCACAGCAAGACAGTGATACATGACTAAAATTAGAAAATCAACAGTGTTAGATATGAGATTTGAAAGAATCAACCACTCTCATACACAGAAAACATAACCAACCATTACATATTAGCTTATTAGGATATTTAATGGTGTATTATTCCAAGATTAATGTCCCAATTAGAAACTTTGCATCAAATAAGTATAATTCATTATTACATAACCAGGCATTCACCAATTAGTCCACCGGATCGAAATCCTATCAGAAATTGATCGCAGGCAGCAGAATCAGAGTGAAATTAACAAGTTCAGTTCCAGCAAATCATGGACAGTAAAGACCCAGATAGGAGAATGCACCAAAATGCAGAAATACTTGGAAAAAATCAATCCGAAACAGTAATAATAACAACTATAAGTCATAATCTTCACCAAATTATAAAATTTGACTTACCAAATGACTTGAAAGAATAACCTTGGCACCATTGCTAATCAAGTGCTTGATGGTGGGAACAGCAGCTCTAATCCTAGTATCATCAGTGATGTTCTGATTATCATCAAGTGGGACATTCAAATCAGCTCTAACAAACACCTTTTTACCCTTGAGGTCGGCAGCGGTGAGGTCTCCGACGCTCTTTTTGGCCATGGAGGCGACGCCCCTCACGGGTTTGGCAGAAGAGTTCTTAAAAGATCGAAGCTTGGTGGCCACATGGTGGGTAAGAAGTGGGTCAGCGGCGGCTCCGGCGAAACCCAGGCCTCGAAGAGGGGTCTTGAGGAGGAAGCGAGTGGCGGAGTTGGCGGCCCTGGTGGTTGTTGAGATCTTTGGAATGGCACAGAAGGCTGGTGATGCTGCTGTTGAAGCCATTCTTGCTCACAGCGTCTCTATTTCTCTTTTTTGTGACTTGTGTGGAGTTGTAGAGAGAGAAAGAGGGGGGGGGGGGGGGGGGGGGTGATATGGAGATTGAGGTGGGGTTAGGGGAGTATATGTGGACGTGGAGAATGAGGTGGAGAATTGGGTATATAGGGATTTTTCTTATCGTTGAGCTGAGGTTGTAGATCTTCGATGATTTTCACGCTCACTGTGCAGCATGGATGTCTTGTGGCTGCTTATGTGTTATGTTTTTGCTTTTTCTTGATTTTGCCTTCCATTGGCCAGAAATTTCTCTTTTGTTTTTTTGTTTTTGCATTTTTGCCCCCAACTATTACTGGTATACCACTTCATTGCGGTGAAATTCGAGCGTTGAATTTTATTCATTAAAAAATAATGAAGAAGAAAAAGACTGTGAAGAAAAATTGAAAAATGGTGAACAGAAAAATTGAAAAGTAGAAATTTGAGGAGATGGTAAATTTTTTTTTTTTTTAGAACATAGACGTATACACTGATTTTGTTTGAGTGGAGGTGAACCTCCATCACAGTCAGTGATTAATCTTTTAAAAAGATAGACCATGATTGGGGTGTCATAAAAGGTAGGTTAAGAGTAAGTTTGCTGTTGCTTATAAGTATATATAAGTTGATCAAACATTATTTTTATCTATAGGACTCACAATTTTTATCTTTTTTTTATCCAATTATTCTGTATGACCCCATTGCTTATAATTTACAAAAATCTTTATCAAACATAATCTATAATCTATGGGTAAAAATGATTTTTTTACACTTTTCTCCTATTAAAATAAAAACAAGTTTACATTTTTATTTTTTTGAGAAAATTTCTTCAAGATGAAGTTTGGAGGAGAGAAAAATAAAAACTTCCAGTGTTGAAACGAAAATGGATCCTCTTCAACACCTACAACATATTGTTAGTTTCAAAAATCAGATTCTATTTATTGAATCTGATAAATTAAAATGCAGCTGAATATTTATTTAAAAAAAATAAAATTGTCTTCATTCAAGAACATAATATTATCTCTCGTGCACCGGTGATTGAACTACGAGCATTAAACATCATTTCCAACTATTGATTCTCCTCGAGTATTTTTTTTCCAAGGTGCATAAAGTTTGTTGATGTAAAAGAAGACAACAAAATGCTAGAGTGTATAATCAGTCCCCTTCGGCCCTTCTCTTCTTGGTCTAGAGGTATACGAGTTATGAGGTTTCAAGTGCTTCTCCAATCTTAACATTCGTAGTTTATCTCTATGTCTAGTTTGTCTTTCCACACTTGAAAGGTAATAGCATATCGAAATACATTATTGAAGAGGTGAAAAAAATAGTATACATATTCTAAATTTTACATATTTTTTTAGAATAGGAACTCGTGATATACAAATATTTTGATGAAGTATTACAATAACAAGACGGAGTCGCCTAGGTATTGAAAGTCAATGTCATATTGAGAAATATTATTGGACAAATAAATAACACACATAATCTAAACTTCGCACATTTTATTGACTCTTCGTGCCGGGAGATGAATAAAACTTATAAGCTCTCGCTTACAAAATTATACATTTTTTTTTGGTTATATAGGTCATGTTCGGTAGAGTTTTTATCCAAAAAAAATTATTTTTTTGTCTATAATTTTTGACTTTTCATCATTTTTTACACTACAAATAAATTTAAAAAGTCAAAAAGTAACCAAAAAAATCAATTCTTTTCCAAAAAAAAACTCTACCGAACAAGCCCTATATGGTAAAGTATTGATTACACTTTCAGATTTCATAGAAATTAATATGTTAGGAGACTTAGCTCGTGTTAAACGTGAAGCTATTACGGAGACTCTAGAGCATGCAATGGAAGAGTGTCCCAAAGCAAATGAATAGGGAAATCTCCGCATATGACAATTGTGAAATTGTTATGAAATTGAAGGAAGAAGACAGAGAAAATATAAGAGATACGAAAGGAATTGTCTCTTTTCATTATGACTATGGACCTATATTTATAGGATTCCAAAAGTAGGTTTCAAAGAGATTTAGATAAAATCAAACAAGACTTATCTAAATATACTGATAAGACTAAGTATCCTGATAAGTCTAAATAGTCATCAATAATTATCTCATAATTTTACAACACTCCCCCTTTGATGACTATTTCTACAATAACTGTCTCGCTAAAAACTTTGTTTGATAAAAATCCAATGGGATAAAATATCAAACGAAAAGAAAAAAAGAGTACAGTAATTGTTAAAGTTTTGGAGTATTAAAAAAATGCTGGCTCATTAAAACCTTGTCAGGAAAATCCAGTGGGACAAAACCTGGACTAAGGAAAAAGAGTACAGCTACTCCCCTAATATTAATCATTGAAGATCTTTGAGTCGACGCATCCCAATCTTGTGCACCAATTTCTTGAATGTGGATGTCGGCAATGTTTTTGTGAATAAGTCAGCCAAATTGTCACTTGAGCGAATTTGTTGAACATCGATGTCACCATTCTTCTGAAGCTCGTGTGTATAGAAGAATTTTGGAGAAATATGCTTTGTCCTGTCTCCTTTGATGTAACCTCCTTTGAGTTGTGCAATACAAGCTGCATTGTCTTCATACAATACTGTTGGACTATCCTTTGTTGAAGGTAATCCGCATGATGCTAGTATATGATGTGTCATGTTTCTCAACCATGCACATTCTCGACTTGCTTCGTGCATTGCAATAATTTCAGAATGATTTGAAGATGTTGCTGTCAATGTTTGCTTCACAGATCTCCATGATATAGCTGTTCCTCCACGTGTAAACACATATCCTGTTTGTGATTTAGCTTTATGTGGATCGGAGAGATAACCCGCATCTGCATATCCGACTAAAGATGATCCTAATTTTTGTGAATAAAATAATCCCATGTCAACAGTACCTTTAAGGTAACGAAGAATGTGTTTAACACCATTCCAATGTCTTTGAGTTGGTGCAGAGCTATATCTTGCAAGGAGATTTACAGAAAAAGCTATGTCTAGTCGAGTACAATTTGCAAGATACATTAATGCACCAATTGCACTTAAGTATGGTACTTCAGGTCCAAGAGTTATTTCTCCATCTTCAAGTGGGCGAAATGGATCTTTTTTCACTTCAAGTGATCGAACGACCATAGGCGATGTCAATGGATGTGCTTTATCCATATAAAAACGCTTTAAGACTTTTTCTGTATAAGACGATTGATGAACAAATAATCCTTCTGGGAAATGTTCAATTTGTAATCCAAGACAGAATTTGGTTTTTCCCAAATCTTTCATCTCAAATTCATTTTTTAAATAATCTGCAGTTTTGTTGAGCTCTTCCGGAGTTCCTATAAGGTTTAAATCATCAACATAAACTGCCACAATTGCAAATCCAATATATGTTTTCTTTATGAAAACACAATGACATACATCGTCGTTTTTATGACATTCTTTCAACAAATATTCGCTAAGACGATTATACCACATTCGTCCAGATTGTTTTAATCCATACAATGATCTTTGCAATTTAATTGAGAACATTGTTCTGGGGAATGAATCATTTGCTTCTGGCACTTTAAATCCTTCAGGAATTTTCATGTGTATGTCACTATCAAGTGAGCCATACAAATATGCAGTTACTACATCCATAAGGCGCATATCGAGCCTTTGTGACACAGTCAAACTTATTAAAAATCTAAATGTGATGGTGTCCATTACGGGAGAATATGTTTCCTCATAATCAATCCCAGGTCTTTGTGAGAAGCCTTGGGCTACGAGTCGGGCTTTGTATCTTGTAATTTCATTATTTTCATTCATTTTTCTTACAAATACCCATTTGTATCCTACAGGGATTATATTTTTAGGGTTCGAACTACAGGTCCAAACACTTTTCGTTTTTCTAAGGAATTTAACTCCGCCTGTATGGCTTCTTTCCATTTTGGCCAATCATTTCTATTTTGACAATCTTTAATAGATTGTGGTTTAGGATCCTCATTTTGTATGATATCTAGTGCCACATTAAAGGCGAAGATATTGTCCACGACAATATTATTTCGTTCCCATAATTTATGAGATAATAAATAATTTATTGAAATCTCATTGTTTTCGGACACTCGTGGTTCTTCAAGAATCACATTATCAGTGTTTGATTGATTAATCGTTTCTACCATTTTTTCATTAAAAGTTTTTAGTTGGGTTTTCTCTTGTACCTTTTTCTTTCGAGGTACAGAGTCTTTAGCACCAATTGGTCGACCACGCTTCTGGCGTATTTGAGATTCATTTGCTATGGCAGATTGTCCTACAGGGACATCAATTTTTGTAGGAGTATTTTCTGCTGGAATATATGACTTTGTCACTTTCCTTGTATCAACGAATACATCAGGTAATTGGTTTGCAACTATTTGCAAGTGAATGATTTTCTTAACTTCTTGCTCACATTGATTACTGCGGGGATCAAAATGAGATAGAGTGTTTTTATTCCAAGAAATTTTATCTTGTTTTTCACGATGCAGTTTTTCCCCTCCCAAAGTTGGAAAATTCATTTCATCAAAATAACAATCTACAAAACGTGCAGTAAATAAATCACCCGTTAAAGGTTCAAGATACCTAATAATGGATGGTGAGTCAAACCCAACATAAATTCCAAGTCTTCGTTGGGGACCCATCTTTGTACGTTGTGGAGGTGAAATTGGGACTTGGACAGCACAACCAAAAACTCGTAGATGAGAAATATTGGGTTCGTGACCAAATGCAAGTTGTAAAGGTGAGTATTTATGATAAGCAGTTGGTCTTATACGAACTAATAATGCAGCATGTAATATAGCATGACCCCAAACATATGTTGGGAGTTTTGTTTTCATAAGTAAAGGCCTAGCAATCAATTGAAGACGTTTGATAAACGACTCTGCTAAACCATTTTGTGTATGGACATGAGCAACTGAATGTTCAACGACAATCCCAATTAACATACAATAATCATTGAATGTTTGTGATCTAAATTCACCGGCATTATCAAGACGGATTGTCTTGATTGAGTAATCGGGGAATTGAGCTCGTAGTTTTATAATTTGAGCAAGTAGTCTAGCAAACGCTACATTTCTAGTAGAAAGTAAGCAGACATGTGACCATCTAGTAGAAGAATCAATTAATACCATAAAATAACGAAATGGTCCACATGGTGGGTATATCGGCCCACATATATCTCCATGAATTCTTTCTAAGAAAGCTGGAGATTCAACACGAACCTTCGTAATAGAAGGTCTAATGACTAACTTGCCTTGTGAACAAGCAGCACATGGATAATCATTAGGTAAAAGAATCTTCTGGTTCTTTAGAGGATGTCCATGTGAGTTATTAATTATTCGGCGCATCATTATTGCTCCTGGGTGTCCAAGTCGATCATGCCAAAGCATAAAACTTTTTGGTTCAACGAACTTCGAGTTTGTGACATTGTTTGATTCAAATGTTTTTATGAATGTATAATACATGCCAGATGGGAGTGCCATGAGTTTTTCTTTTATCTGCTTCTGGCCAGATACAAAAGAAATTATACAAATATATTCACAATTATTTTCTTACATCGTCTCAATGTGGTATTCATTGTTGTGGATATCTTTAAAACTAAGCAAATTTCTTCTGGACTTGCTAGAATAAAGTGCATCATTTATATGCAATTTCGTATTATTTGGTAAGATAATACTAGCTCTTCCAGAGCCTTCAACGATATTTGATGTACCAGATATCGTATTAACATTATTTTCTGCTAATGTTAAGTCCAAAAAATATTTTTTACCTTGAAGAATTGTATGAGTAGTTGCACTATCAGCTAAACAGATATCTTGACAATTCATCATGAATCTATAAACATGATCAAATAGATAATTTTAAGAATGAGTTTAAAACTAAAAAAATTAAACATAAAGAAACATTCAATCAACTAAGAACTAGTTTAACAACGCAAAGTTTCAAACTTTAAAGGAACCTATTTCAAACTAAAATTTTGAATCAAAGTAAATACTACTATATCGAAAGTAAACTAGTCTATTTTTTTCTATCACACCTCCCCCGATCAAATGATTGATATTTCCACTTTGATCAGCAAAAAAACCAGAGACATCTAGATGAGTCACATCAATTGGATCATCACAGTCAGCAAAATTTGTCTCCACTTTTTCTTTTCCTTTGATTGATCTTTGGTAGAGATCCACAAGATGTTTTGCCGTACGACAGGTACGTGACCAATGTCCTTTCATTCCACATCTAAAGCAATTTTCTTCGTGCTCCTTTTTGGACGAGTTATTTTCATTTATTTTTTGCTTTTTAAAGCTGTCACCTTGTGGTTGATAATGTCCATTTTTTCGTCCAAATCCGCGTCCTCGTCCTCGCCCACGTCCATTTTCGTGTCCGCGTTTGCGTCCACGTCCGCGTCCGCGTCCGCGTCCATGGCTTGATATTGCATTTGCTTCAGGCAATGCAGTACCATTTGCTTCAGGCAATGCTGTGGAACCAGTTGGACGTAGCCCATGATTTTTCATCAACAGTTCATTATTTTGTTCAGCAACTAGCAGGCAGGATATGAGTTCTGAGTATTTTTTAAAACCACGCTCACGATATTGTTGTTGAAGAATCACATTGGACGCATGGAAAGTGGGGAAAGTCTTTTCCAATATATCTTCATCAGAGATTTTTTCTCCACACAGAGTTAGTTTTGAAGTTATTCTGAATAGTTCAGAATTGTACTCACTAACTGTTTTAAAGTCCTGCAGGCGTAGGTGCATCCATTCATATCGGGCTTTGGGGAGGACTATAGTCCTCTGATGGTCAAACCTTTCAGTCAAGTTTTTCCAAAGTATTTTTGGATTTTTTATAGTAAGGTACTCAATTTTCAATCCATCGTGAAGATGGTGACGAAGGAAAATGAGTGCTTTTACGCGATCCTGCAGGGATGCTACGTTTCCTTCTTTTATTGTCTCTCCAAGACCCTTTGAGATAAGATGAATCTCAGCATCGAGGATCCATGACAAATAATTTTTGCCAGATAGATCAAGTGCAACAAACTCAAGTTTTGTGATATTCGCCATTTGAGTAACTACACAATGAACAAGAAAATATAATTAATTTTCTATTAGACATTGTATAATCATATAATTCACACTAATCAATGTCAACATAACATGATTTATATACTTTTCTTCAGGAATAAGTATTAGTTGATTAATTACTCATTTATATCACAATTTAATTATGTGATATGATATATTCTTCAAGACATGTGCTTCTTCTAGAACACAATAAAATATTATTTCGAATACTGCTCAATATTCTTCTGGAATATAAAAAGTATAACGTCATATTTTCATAAAAATTATAACGTCATAAAAATTAATATTCTTCTAGAATATTTAAATTGTAACGTTATGTTCTTCAAGAGCAGCTAATATTTTGGCAGAATATTATAACGTTGTGCTTCTTCAGGAGCAACAACAAATCATTATTCTGAAGTAAATATTTGCTCTTCAGGAGCAATATTATAATATTCTTATAGAATATTATATCTTGTAAAATCAGGCTCTTCGGGAGCAATTAATATTCTACTGGAATATTAATATATAATATAAATATTTGCTTATTATGAAGCAACAAAAAAATATTCTTCTAGAATACTTATATGTTAGATTGTGACATTCTGTCAAAATATTAACGTTGTGTTTCTTCAATAACAACAACATATCATTATGAATATATGCTCTTCAGGAGCAATAATATGATATATATCAATTTAAAATTTATACAGGAATATCAAAAAGAATAATTATTCAAGTTAAAGACAGAAAGAGTAATCACAACAATAATAAATTAATGCAGTTATGATACTATTTTAAGGTAAAGTGAATTTAGATTAATTGAAATAAATTAAAATTAATTTATACTATCCAAATTTCCTCTTTACAATTTATATTCAGAAAAAAAAGAACTAGTCATTCATGGAAGAAACCATAAAAATATTAATTTACCACAATCACTTTTAAATATTGTACAAGCATGATTGACGTGGGTGCTTTAGTGTAGAACATAATATGTAGGTTAGGTGTAGGAGATTAAACAATATTTCAACAAACAATTTAGATGGACCATAGACTTCGTAGCATACATGGAATTACATACATGGAATTATGTAACAGTGAAAAAAAAACACAAGTTCTAAGCTATTGATTTTGGAACATAAAGAGGCTTTTTAAAATTTGTCATTACGGCTACTGATTTTTTTTTTCATTTACCTTTAGATGTTGAAAAAAAAAATTATACCATATTGATTTGGAAATATTCATGCTACCACCATGTATATAAACATAAAAAAATGAATTACTACCTGCTTCGAATAAATCTAACTTTAGTTTTTAATTGTGGCATGAGAGGGATTGTTGTTAGAACTTCAACTTCAGTAGGCTAGAACCTCGTGCTGATAACGTGTTATGAAATTGAAGGAAGAAGACAGAGAAAATATAAGAGATACGAAAGGAATTGTCTCTTTTCATTATGACTATGGACCTATATTTATAGGATTCCAAAAGTAGGTTACAAAGAGATTTGGATAAAATCAAACAAGACTTATCTAAATATACTGATAAGACTAAGTATCCTGATAAGTCTAAATAGTCATCAATAATTATCTCATAATTTTACAACAGAAATAAATTTTATGGACTTGTGTTTTAAATTTTAAAATAGATAATAAATGAACAAGGACATATAAAAAAGATAGAGATATTTTAATTTGCACCTTGACTCGGTGACTCGGCATTGCATCTTGGAAACTCCCAACTAGGTAGAAGACGGTGAAAATCATGTTGACATGTCTGGCCTCGTCCTACCCTACACTTTGTCACTCCTGGTTAAAAGAGGAAAACAATATACATAGTTCATACTTGTCTGTCTTATTTTTTGAATTAACTAATAAAAATATCATCATTTTTTGAAATTACCCTCCT
Source organism: Forsythia viridissima (assembly GCA_030279155.1). Taxonomy (NCBI): domain Eukaryota; kingdom Viridiplantae; phylum Streptophyta; class Magnoliopsida; order Lamiales; family Oleaceae; genus Forsythia; species Forsythia viridissima. The sequence continues at coordinate 4,744,080 of CM059033.1, forward strand.
ACTTTTATATTCAAAATATTAAACATCATAAAAGGCATTTTGATAATGTGTCATATTCATTTTACTTATAAATAAGTAGATTATCAAATATAAATATGATTGATTTACTTGTAAACAACTTATCCAAACATGCACTTTTACTTATAATAAGCTTAAGCCTACCAAAACGCCAACCAATCTTGGCGACGAATAGGTTTTGCTCATATTTGGTGTAGATAAAATTTAAATTTTAAAAAATATTTTGATAAAAGTGGATAAAATATGTAGTTGAAAATGAGTCCGGAGAAATTGATTTTTAGAAAATGAGGACAATTAAGAACAGTTTTGGGTGTATTTTGTTAAACTCATATGATGATCAAAAATTATTTTTATTTATATATTTTGTATGACCTATATTTTTATTTGCTTTTATCTACTTACACATTAGAAGCCGCAACTTATAATAAAAAAAATAAGAAATTGGCGCAAATGGTCCCTAACCTCTTATGTCATATTGAAAATAGTCCATAACTTTTGTTTTTTTAGCACAGTAGTCCCTAACCTATATATTTTAGTGCGCATTTGATCCTTATTTGATAAAAAAATAAAAATATCCTTAGTTTTAATTTAAAAAATTACAATTAGATTTTTAATATTTGCAAAATGTGCAAATAGATATGATACATTTATTGAATAATATTTAATTTAGCATATTAAACATATCACTATAGTTGTGTCAATTAAATTTTTCATAAAAGAAAAATGTAAAATTATTGCACTTTAAATATATGTAATTGCTATGTGATATGAAAAATTTAAATAAAGATTAAGTTAAATAAATAATAAAATGGCGTATATAATTTTATAAGATTAAACCAATCTTATTATATTTTTTTAAACATAATAATAACAATAATAAATTAATTTACACATTATGTGTTCATTATTTTTGAACCTAATAAAACAATAAATTAAAATATGAAAAATACAATTTGAGCTATAATATTTATAGTTAATAAACGAATAGCTCAATTAAATAAAAATATTTGAGCATCAAGTTTGTGACAATTAAAGTTTTTTTTTTTTTTTTTTTTTTTGTACGATAAAATTAAAGTTTAAAATTTAAATGATATGATTACTTAATAATAAAAAAATAATTTTAATTAATACATTTGTTAATAATTATGAGCTTAAATTTAGTTTTTTTTATAATAGTTCGTAAATATAAGAAATAACTTAGTATATTATCAATTTGTTAATTTCTTTTATTTTTTTTTATAAAAAATAAAATTATCGAACCAATTTGCACTTTTTAAAAATGTTAGGAATTCAATTGAAATTTTTTTCAATTAAAAAATAGGGTAAATTTGTCTTTTTCATCAAAATAAAAACCAATTGCGCACCAAAATATATTAGGTTAGGAATTTGTATGTCAAAAAATAAAGGATAATGCTTGTTGTACACCCACACTTACTCTAATATTTACACTCTCACACGTGTCAAATAATAATTTATTGAAATCATTATTTAATTGGTCAAATAAATAAAGTTTGAGCAAATCATCATATGACACATGTAAGGATGTAAGTGTGTAAATAAGTGTGGGTTGATAATAAGTATTATCTAAAAATAAAGGCGAGGGACCATTTATGCATTAAGGGTAAAGATTAGTGACCATTTTTGCCAATATCCCTAAAAAAATAAAATAAAACTGTACCTGACAACACTACTAATCATTTGGATCCACGTATTCAAAACAACAATGGAGATTGGAAAGCCCAGCCGGAGCCACGATAATGATTTCGCTAGAAAAGATAGGGGTTAATTTCACCAACGCCACTAAAGTTATCTTCAAATTATAAAATAGTTAATAAAGTTCAAATATTTCAGTAGTGGTCATTAAAGTTAGAAATCCTATCACTAATAGTCACTCTATTAAATTTTTAATTTAAAATAGTGATATGATATAATAATGTGGTATTTATATTTTGTATTGTAATCTATGTATTTTATATAATATTCACTTTAGTCCCTATATTTCAATTAAGTCCTTCAAAAATTATATATTAGGTTCTTAATCTTTTATATCTTTACACATTTATCTCCAAAATTTTAATTATCTTTTAGTTAATCCTCCAAAAATTGTATCTTAGGTCCTTCAATTTTTTACATTTTTGCAAATTGGTCTCCAAATTTTCAATCATCTTTCAGTTAAGTCCTCTAAAAATTGCATTTTAGGTCTTTCAATTTTATACATCTTTACACTTTGGTCCTCAAATTTTCAATTATCTTTCAGTTAAGTTCTCAAAAAATTGCATCTTAGATCTTTTAATTTTATACATCTTCAAACTTTGGTCTCCTAAATGCTTGATTTTAATGGCCAAAATTAGTGTAATTTTAGTGGTCAAAATAAGTACATTTTTAATTAAATATTTGACTTTACACTCGAATTTTCACCTAAACGAAAAATAACATTATAGGGTCTGGCCACTAAAATGTCTACTTTTAGTGGTCAACTCTAAGTGATAAGTGCGAATTTTACACTTATTCTGACCACTAAATAATTTATTATTTAATTATATTATTTTGTTCGTTTAGATGAAAATTTGAGTGTAAAGTCAATGATTTAATTGAAAATACACTTATTTTGACCACTAAAATTGTATTTATTTTGGTCACTAAAATCAATGATTTGGAGGACCAAAGTTTGAAGATGTATAAAGTTGAAAGACCTAAGATGCAATTTTTTAAAGGACTTAACTGAAAGATAATTGAAAATTTGTAGATCAAAGTGTAAAAATGTAAAAAGTTGAAGGACCTGAGATGCAATTTTTGGAAGACTTAACTGAAAGATAAGTAAAAATTTGAAACCAAAGTATAAAGATGCAAAAGATTAAAGACCTAAGATGCAATTTTTGAAAGACTTAATTAAAATATAGGGACTAAAGTGAATATTATATAAAGTATATGGACTATCATGCAATAAATAAATGCCACATCATCATGCCACATTACCATTTTAAATTAAAAATTTAATAGTGATGATTAGTGAAAGAATTTATAATTTCAGTGATCATCACTGAAATTTTTGAACTTTAGTGACTATTTTGTAATTTGAAGATAATTTCAGTGACCATGGATGCAATTAACCCAATTAAAATTTAAATTATACATCTAATAAAATATATATAATTAAAATTAATTATTAATTTTCACTCCAATTTTTAGCAAAATTTTAAAATAAAATCTAACAAATTCATTTTTAGCAAAATTTTAAAATAAAATCTAACAAATTCTTAAAATCTTTAGCAAACTAACAAGAATCTTTGGTCAAATAACAATCTCCAATGGCTGGATTGCTCTGCTTTCCTCTGCACTTCACAAATAATACTCCAATTCTTCCACACAGTGCCACGACGCGCCCAAATGATCATATCATCTCGCACCCATTTCCGTTTTCAACAGAGGCCCAAGTTCAAACCAGAAAAAAACGTGCACGAAGTAGAACCAGGGCTCTGAGGGAATGGCAGGAATATGAGGAGGCGGTGAAGAATAAAGACCTGGCCAAAGCTCTCAGATTCTTGAAAGACGTTCCCATTGAATCCGAAAATTCTTCCATTGAGTCGACTCGGTTTTCGGGTGGCGAGATGGGTTTGTTTGGATCGGATAAGGATTGGGAGGTTCTTGACACGTGCTTGAATGCTGATGATATGAGGCTTGTTGGCAGTGCTTATGCTTTTCTTAAAGACAGGGGGTTCTTGCCCAATTTTGGAAAATTCCGTAGTATCGGTAATCCATCTGTTTCTCTTTAGTATAAATTAATCGTTCTATAATTCGTGTGATTTGTAGTAAAATGTCGTGCTTTGAGTTGGATTTGATGACAGTCTAAGTTTAGGTGCTACTATGTAACTACCTTTCCATGCACCAATTGTGTTATTCCATGTGGATTGCTCTAGTTGCTTAATAGTCATTCTGGACGTGATAAACCTATTTCTATGAGCATTTTAAATGCCACATACTTGAATAATTGTCTTGTGCAGTAATGGAGGGACCAAGAGAAGTTACACCAACTGTGTTGAAGACTTCAACTGGTTTAGAAGGTACGATTGTAACATGGAAATTCAAAATACTAGTATACCACTTTTCTTTGCGGTGAGATCCGACCGTATGGGATTTTAATAGATTAAGGAGAGAATTTTAATAGATTAAGGAGTTGAGAAGAATGTTGGAGAGAGAGAGAGAGAGAGAGAGAGAGAGAGAGAGAGAGAGAGAGAGAGTTTTGTTTAAAGGGGGTTTGATTTTGAAGAAAATGGAGAAGAACACGAAGAAATGGAGGGAGAGAGATATGGTTTTGGTTTGAGAAGATGAAGACGTACTGACAGACAAATAAGTACTTTTTTTTGTGCTTGTAGCAGAGTAAATCTCTCTATGGTCGGTGACTACGCTACTTTTTCAAAGGCATTACAACTTACAAGTCATAGTTCTTACCTTCATTTACATAAATTAGTAGTTTAGTCGAGATGATTAATACTATTTCCTTGTTATCATCGTTCCCATTTTGTTGATTCGTAATCAACATCTTTTACTATTTGTCCTCTATTGGCTTTTCCTGTTCCAGTGTCAAAATTTTCACCAAAAAAGTGGGGTGTTTCTGGAAGCTCTAGTGTTCTTTTGATCTTTCTGCTTGCTGGAGTATCTTATCTGGTGAATCAAGGAATAGATATTAGACCTAACCTTGCAGCAGTATTGGGGTTGGCCATGCTAGATGCTATTTTTCTTGGTGGTTCATGCTTAGCCCAAATCTCAAGTTACTGGCCTCCATACAAGCGCCGCATTTTAGTGCATGAAGCTGGTCACCTTCTTGTAGGTAAGCTGTGTTTGCCATCAATATGTTGAAGAGATACTGCAATACCTAGCAAAATATGTCAATACTCAAACCATACATGATTATTATTTCTTTATTGAAAATTAAGGGCCACCTTTAGGAACTTCAGGATTATTGGTTCCTAGTTTGCGCCTAGAATATATTTTTACGTGATGCCAAAGTACACTTGTAACCTGCATGGCTGCATACTCTTCCCAAAAGCCTGCATGAAGAAATAATAATAGAATATTGTTGTTTTTTCTGTTCGGCAATGACCCACAACCCGTGATTCAGGTAAAATATGTCACGTAAAACCTCTTTAGGAAGAATACAACCGTAGTTTGACAATTCTCTTGTTTAACATTGAATTTCAATGAATTTGCAGCATACCTGATGGGTTGTCCAATTCGAGGTGTAATTTTAGACCCAATTGTTGCAATGCAGATGGGCATTCAGGGGCAGGTATTTCTACTCTGTCATGTCTGTTTTGGCATATTTCCAGATGTCATTCATGGCTATGTTAACTTAATTCTGTCTCATTTTGCCTTCTCTATATAATATGTAAAAACGGATACGTGTTAACGATTAGGAGACAATACAAAAAATGGCTTGTTGGTTTTACCACCATTTGCTTCTCCAGAATTTCACTTTTCAGATTAATATATCTAGTTGATGCTTTGATGAAGTATTCTTAAATGGACTTGGTCAAGTTTCTTATCTTGCTGACATGATTTCGTGTATGTTTGTTAGTGCTTATAAGTTGGTCAAACATCATTTTTATTCACACATTTCATAGGACTACAACTTTTATCTATTTTTTCACACATTCCGTATGACTCACTGCTTATAATCTACAAAAATCTTTACTGAATGTAGACTTCTTTGAGTCACTTTTTTTTTTTTTTTTTTTTTTTTTTAAAGATCATCACCCCAGGTGTTGCTCTTATAGGCTTCTTCCACACTAGATGAATATTGTTTCTATCTTTCCTATATATAAGATGTAAAATCATCCATGTGTTAAGGATTAGGAAGCAATATACTTGTCCAGGATTTCATTTTTCAGATCAATGAATCTTGTTGAACCTCTCAACAAGTAGTTCTTAAATGAACTTAGTCAAGTTTCTTATCTTGCTGACATGATTTCTTTGAGTCAACGTTTTTTTTTCTTTGTTTAAGATCAACATCACACCAGGAGTTGCTCTTATAGGCTTCTTCTACACTAGATGAACATTGTGTCTATCTTATAATTTGTCCATCAACACACACAGAGTAAATTTGACATATATGATTTTTGTCTTGCCATCATTTGTTTTCAAGCTTTTTGAAGAGAGAAGTCGAGCAACATTGGAAATTTAGTTTCCAACATCGAGTTCTTTGTGCCCTGCCCTGGGAAATTAAAATAATTTACAAGTGATATTTCAAAACTTGAGTTTTTGTAACACAACTGTTTTGTATAAAGTATTATTCATTTTGAACTCTCTTTATGATTTCATAAACTGCCAAGATCTTGTTTTGATGATCATAGTGTGCACGTCTTTTTGTGCCCTCATATTATCCTGGCATGGTTTTTGCAGGCAGGAACTCAGTTTTGGGATGAGAAACTGCAAAGTGAGCTTGCTGAAGGCCGCGTCAGTGGTACTGCCTTTGACAGGTTGTAGTGTGAGGTCCTAGTTGAAGTTACTTGTTACTTTTAGATCTCTGAAATAGGTTCTCAAATGCTTAATGCACTGGATATTTGCTTGAGTGGAAGTAGTCGTAAGTCTCTTCCTGTAAGAAGTCATATAAGCATTCAATTCCTTAATCAACTGTAACTTTGCTGAAAATTGTCAGGTATTGCATGGTTCTTTTTGCTGGGATTGCTGCTGAAGCTCTCATCTATGGAGATGCTGAGGGTGGAGAAAATGATGAAAATCTATTTAGGAGCATCTGTGTTCTTCTGGAACCTCCACTCTCTGTTGCACAGGTCTTTTTTTTTTTATCATAACTGTTTCCTTTGGTAAATTATGGTAATTTACAATCAGGCCCTCTAATTGGAAATTGGGACTTGCCTACCACAAGTGTTAGGGTTCAGTTGCTTTCCATTCCATTGATGGCCGTATTAGTCTAGTTCTCTCCAAGTATAATAAAATAAGAAGAAACGCGAATGCCTCCTAAACTACTTATACAAAGAGGTGAAGGACAAAAACCAAAAGAAAATCACCTATATACTCGACAACGTGCAATATTAACATCATTTATCATCCTGTCACTACTGGAATACCGTTATATTTGCCACAAAACTGCACTCACGCCACTGCGATTACCCACCGAAAACAGTAATGATCCCATGGGCTCTACCACCATCAACCGAGTCCCTTCATATTGTATTGTCGTCCAGATAACTTTCACATTTTCATAATCCTGATGCCCAAATTCAAATTTCACTGTCATTGAAGATGAGCACATAACTAGGCAGGGCCCCCAATTATTGTCTTGCTGATTGGAATGTCTATTCTCATCGAATCATGGCGGGGGAGCAAATCCAAATTTAAAACTCACATTGGGTTTAGGGATAATCTGGCTCGAACTGGGAAGTTGCAAGTTTGGATTGTCTTATTGTAGCCCTATAGTTGTGATTAGGGCTATGGAATAAGGTAGAGGGCTGATTGAGTGAGATCGAGTGGGGATGGTCATGATTCAATAGCCATGGTAGGATGGCATAGTTCACAACCTAGGTGGATACAATGGTGTTAAAACTGGTTGCTGAGGTTAGAGACATAATATGAAGTGATAGATGGTGGAAAGTGGAAACAGACTGGTGAGAACATGTGGTGGCGGGTGAAGAAATGGCAAAAAGGCCAGAGCCTGCAAGGTGGAAGCGATATTTGGAGTTAAATTAGTGGTGGTAATTGTGGTTTTGGAGATAGATGGTAGAGGCAGCTCGGGCTTAGCGGTGGACAGGGTTTGGAGAAAGAGAAGAAATGATAGTTCTAGAAATTGCTAAGGTAACCAGCTGACGATACGGAGGAGCGTACTGTATGGATTGACGAAAATAGTTTAAGCACAATAGGTAGAATGAGAATCGAATTCCCTGGTTACTCTCTCTCTAAAGCCCCGCATGAGCAAGCCAAGCTACTCATGCCAAGCAGCTAACTTTGAGACAACTAAGGGCAAACTTCGAGCTAGAACTAATGGATTAGCATTGATAGTCACTTCCCTGGGGGGATTTCTTTCCTATGCTTGCTGGCTAAATGGAGTAGCCTTCCACATGTGCACTGAAACCAGAGTATGCAACTTGCCTTAGGCAAGACCCTACGTCTCTTGCTTGAACCTCATTCTCCTATTTTAAATAATGCCTGAACGGTGGCAAAAGCCTTGGAACATGTTTTGTGAATGAGGGGCAAGATAATCTTCTTTGAATTTGGATGAATACTTGACTGAAACGATATTAAGGGTTCTCCTTACCAATTTTCAGTACTTGTGGTCACTGTTCTAAAAAGCCCGCATAAGTCTCGCCTAGGCTCCGCCTAAGCTTGAAGCTCGGCTTCCACGCCTAGCTACGCATCACGCATCACGCATTGTCCTCGCCTTACCTTTATCTCGCTCTCGCTTAGGCTCGAAAAGCTTGAAACTTTCTCTCGCTTAGGCCCGAAAAGCTTGAAACTTGACCTCTACGCCTAGTTACGCTTTACGCTTTTTAGAACATTGCTTGTGGTAGCTAAATACCAGTTGCTAATAAGTTCAAGGGGTTTGATTTAAAATCCCTGCAAAATGTTCATATCAATAACAAACTCTGACACAGTATTTTTTGCAATAGATGTCGAATCAAGCGCGTTGGTCAGTGTTGCAATCTTACAATCTGCTCAAATGGCATAAACGTGCTCACAGTGCTGCTGTCAAAGCTCTTGAAAATGAATGCAGTCTGAGTGTGGTCATACGGAGAATTGAGGAAGCCATGTCTTCTAACCGATGAACTCTGGATCTGTTTGTTGTCACGTAAGACCAGGTAGAGTTTCTGATGTCTCCAAGTCCTCCCAGGCTGCTGCATATATATTAAAGAAAGTAACTAGGATCCTGTTGAGACCTCGGTTCAGGGTAAAATGGAGCCACAGACAATGTTGCGCATCACTGGTTCCATCTACTCTTCATTGGTGATCCCCGTTGACATACTGTAATGGATGGCCTTGTTTGGAGTTGGGGATGTTCACCTGTGTGCAAGGATCTAATTCGGTAAATGCATACTTGGTGCTCTTGAGGCTTTAACTTAGAGTTTCGTTGCAAAAGATATTTTCAGGTGCCAAAATCTTACCGAGAGGTGTGTGTCACATTGTTACTTTTCCCCGAGATGAAGAGGATGTCTTGACTGCGTGTTTCCAGAGAATGTTTGGCTAAGCTTGACTTTTCAGAAAAGTATGTCTATACATATTTTCTAAAAGTTACTTTTAAGCTTAGCCAAGCTTCTTGATGGAAGGAGAAATATGGAACACTAATTTCTGGTATGCAAACAGCCAAGACCTGGCATCTTCGGGCCATACTAATAGGCAATAGCAGAATGTGCAAGTAAAAGTTGTCCATCGTGAAACTGTACCCTATTGTGTTACAGATGAAGATTTTGTTGTACAATTAAATGTATAAGTAGGATTACATTATCAAAGCAAGGAATGTGCCTCTCACTGCAATAAAAGACGTGAAGGTTTAATTTAGAAATGAACTTGTTTGGTTGACCTTAGAACTGATGTGTTCTTTTAGGGTTTATATGGTTCCAAGTGAAGAAAAGAGAAAACAGATGGGAGAAAAACTGAGAAGACATTGAGATGGAAAATTTTCTTAGACCTTTCAATACAATTGAACACCATATTTTGAAATTTGTATTTGTGTGAAAATAATAAGGGAGAAGTGCAGTGGAGTGGGTCTTCTCAATCTCTCTGTTGTTGCGCTTTGATTTTCGGTGTACTGCATTTATCTATATTGACAATAAAATGTCAAAGCTTAAATGATAGTTGAAAAACTTTTATTTTACATGGCATTGATGTTTAATCAATATTAATTTTAAAATTGGTCTTTAATGATTTCTATTTCTAATTCAATAATATTGTTCAAGTGTCTTTTATATTTTCTAATGATTTTTTTAAAAAAAATTATTTAAGTTGTATGGAGATGCTTTTAAAATTTTAAATGAAAGAAACAAACTTTCCACTCCCACCCCTGCATCCTCTGCCTTCTCACTGCTCTCGTCCACTCATCGACCTCACATTGCAATCCATGGGGATTTTGGGAAAAGGTAAGGGTGATGGGGAACCATTGTGGGGTGGGATGTTTGCACGAAGGGTACCAAAAAGGTGGGTGGGCACTGTGGATGGAGGGGTCAAAAGAGAGACATTCAAGGTACGGATATTAAATTTTAAGAGGTACGAGTAAGTTGAGAAGTTAATTTAAAAATAAAAATAAAAAATATCTTATGTGATTTTTTAATTATCCCGCTTTTTCTATGCCGTTATATACATTTCAGTTGAATTGATTTAGCTCAATATCAAATTGATTTTATGAAAGTTGATTTAATCAGACTTAACATCACTTAATTATTACTTGATTAGAAGTCGATTTTGACCAATTAAGAGCATGTTTGATATAATTTTTTTACCTGTTTTTTTAAACTCATTTTCAGTCATATATTTTATAAGATCCATAACTTTTATCAATTTTTTAATCATACATTTCACCAATTTTTTCAAATATCTTCTAAAAACTACTTTTAAACTCTACCAAACAGTATCTAATCGTTACCGTTGCAAGGAGAAAACATACAAGTCATATTAATGTTATTTAAAATATTTTATACAGTAATAAAATTTTACATTTGAATTTTTTTTTTGGCCAATAGAAAGGGTACGATACGGGTTTAAACGATTTTTTTTTGTAGAGTTTAAAAGTGATTTTTTTAAAAGATTTTGATTAAAAAATAATGAAATATGTAATTAAGAAATTGATAAAAATTATTAGTCATATAAAATATATAATCATGATTGTATGAGTTTTCTTCGCTACTAAAAGATAAAAGGAATATATCCGTGTGTATCTACGTCTTCAATATCTCTTTTAAATGAAATTCTCCATCAAGACTCCATCAACAATAAAAATGTTCAAATCTCAGTGACCTATTCTCATAAATCTTACGGTCGTATCCTAGAAGCGGTATATTAACTAGTACACTGCTTCTTTACATTCGACCGTAGTTTCTATTATGATGACGATTTGAGGCGGTGAACATATTTTGGAAAAGTTGAGTAGATTTTGGAGATGATTGGTTGAGAGAGATAGAGATGGATGATTTTATTAAGATTTTATTAAGGGAGAAATTGAAAGCGTAGTAATATACGGATGTTCAAACATTTTTTTTTCTTGTATAAGAGTAAAGTTATACGAAATTGTTTAAAAATAAATATGAAAAAAAAATTATTTTAAACTCAGTACGCTAAACCCACGCAAAATTCGTGCCAGGGATGAGCACGGCGAGGGTTTGGAACTTGGACAACTTCATTTCACCTCGCACTCGTACAGGCACAAATAACATTTCAAAACCACGAAACCCCTCCCCGTTCCTCCTCCGCTGGCCGTCAGCCTTAAGCCTTAAGCCTCCCTTCCGCTAAACATTAGTTAAAGCTTCTTTAACCGCTGGAATGAGCAGCTGGGGAAATTTCGTGCTTCGAATCGGTGAGAAGTGCCCGGAGTACGGCGGAAACGACGACTTCAAAGACCATATTGTAAGTACTCCACTTCCACTTTCCTCCGAAACCCTAGTTAATTTTTGAAATCCGTCAAGAAGTCGCCATCTTATTTACTTATAAGGATTCAAATTTTGTTCAAGTGTGCTTGTTTACTGAAGTTAAGTGTGTTTTAATTGCATATGTAGGAGACATGCTTTGGCGCCATTCGCCGTGAATTGGACTACTCCGAGGACGACATTTTAGTGGTAAAAAGTTTTATATGTCTATTTTATTAGCATTCTTTATTTTACCTTAACCTTTCATCTCTATATTTACTTCTACCACTCATTGGACTAGAATAAGAGTTTTTGTAGTAGCGTTAAAAGGATTATGGACTAAATTAAGTACACAAAAGGATTAAGGACTAAATAACACAAAAGGATTATAGACTAAAAATAAGTTAGCCATCGAGTTTTGTTATCAGAGAGGAAGGGTTTGTTAATCAAAGATGAATTTGCCACTTTGTTGATTTTCATAGGGAAATTATATTAGCTTGCCTTAATATTCACTTGAATTGAAAATTAAATGAAATATATTCAATGAAGCCAGTCAAAATTTTCATTTCATATAATACACTTTTTTTTTTCATGTCAAGTGGGATGTAAAGATGATGTTTTTGCAACATGCTTAGTCGCCAGCTTCCTTTTTTCTTCTTATAAATTTTTCTGTACTGAAAAACTTACTTTGTTATATGCTGCAGTTCCTTCTCCAGTGTGCCGAGCAATTGCCTCACAAGATACCTTTGTATGGAACATTGGTAGGGTAAATTTTCCTGTTTAATTAGTTTTTCCTTAAGTTCTTTTTGTGAAATCTTTGTTTTTGCTCGGTATCAATGTCAAGGTGGATTATGATGGATAAAATACTGAATGCATAGTTCGTCAGAATCCATACAAGGTCTTATATGAAAGATTTGAAGCATAAAATTGACAATTGGTAGAGACTGGAAGTTGAATTGATAAATGTATAGCTAAGTGTATTAAGCTAAGTGTTTTTTTAAGTGTTATAGGGGTACTTTGAGAAATTTGCACATGTATTAAGTCTCCCTAATATTTTCTCCTAAAGGGTATTAGGGCGAGTCTCTTATTAGCGTGGTAAAGAGAAAACAGAGAGAGGTGTGAGCCTAGAAACACATTGTGATTCTCTTCTTCTTCGAGATTGTGTAATTTTGCTGCGGAATCAACTCTACTCATTTCTAGCATTGAGAGAGAACACCTTCAAATTGTGTGTTTTTCTTGCTTTCGTTTATGTTTTGTGTTACCAATTGCTCTAGGTGGTACGGATTAATCGTTTAATCAACAATACAATAGAGCACCATGTCTTGTTTTTGACAGCCATAATTCAAATTCTGCCTTCTATAATTTGAACAAACTAAGGTTTGCCTATGCCAAAATCACGCCTATAAAAGCTGGTTTTCAATTCTCCAGAAAGCATTTTGATATTGTTGTAAATTTAATGTAAATCCTTTGTTAGGTGGTAATTTTTCCCAATATATGTAAGAGAAAATGCCAGTCATGCTAATATATGTTTTGCCAACAGTACGACTTTATATTAGCACTTTTAACTATTTTTTCCCGATATATGATGATTTTTGTACTTTTGATTTCCTGCTGATGACAAGTTTTCCCATTTGTTTTCATTAACACTCTTCCTATCACTTTAGGTTGGTCTACTAAATCTGGAGAATGAGGATTTTGTCACAAAAGTTGTAGAGAATACCCAAGCTAATTTGCAGGTGAGGGATCCTGAGATAGGGACTATATTTGCTTGTATGTTCCAGTCAACCTATATATAGTAGGCACGCTTCTTAACGTTTTTCTTAATGAATGAAACTGCCTTTATTTGTCTTCGTGCATTGTCCATTTTGCTCCCCCCTCTTAGAAGAAACATGGCACATCCTCTTCCCCTGATTAGAGAATTTACATGATATGTTGATTTGGAATTGTGACGAATTTGTTCATCATATTTGAAGTTTGGTGTATTTGCAAATTCTGCTCATTGATATATATATTTTGGGTAGCTGGTTGGTTGTGCAAAAATTTTTAAAATTGGTCATTTTCTTGTTCCAGCACGAATATTGTAGGATAAAATTGTAGATGGGTTTATCTTTAGTAAACTCACTTCAGATTTACAAAGCTCTTTTGAACAGAAACTTGGGAACTTGTCCTGGTTGTGTAGGAACTGGGGATGTTGGGTTTTGAATTGGTGGTTTTCCTCGAAAGAATAAGCTTCATGTTACTGTTATCTAAGTCTATACTATATTTGGTGAGATGAATTCATTGCTTTATAATTGTCCCTTGTTTATTTTCAGGCTGCTTTGGACTCTGGGAATTGTGACAGGATCCGCGTATTGATGCGGTTTTTGACTGGCTTGGTATGTGTCAGGAGGCTCCACTACTCCTTCAGAAATTGTCACCTTATTTCGATAGTTTTGAACCTTTACGGCATCTTGTGTTTAGTGAAGAAATTAAGTATTTCTTTAAGAATTTTTTTTCTTTCTTATGCCGTGTTTAACTAAGATATAAGTCAGGATTATAATTTCTGGATTGAATCAAGAGATATTTAGACTTTTTTTAAATAATCAAGGTGCTGAGTTCTGGGGTTGGTTACCTGGTGCGTTGGCAAAGAGCCTGAACTAAAACCAAAACTCTATGGGTTTAAGCTTAGGCTTCCCTTTTGTTTCTTTAATGCCAAATATTTGAACTGCACTTAGTCTTCTCCTTGTACTCTTGGTTAGCCAGGAATCAACTGGCTATGAATTGTTATTACGTTGAGTTACCTGGGATTAGATGGATGTAGAACTTATGGGACGTATAATTTATATTCTCACCTCTGTTGTATATAAGCGAAAGCTGTTTTACTCTTCTCTAAATATTTTAAAATACAGTTTTTCCAATTTATATAGTGTCTTCCCGACTATTTTGAACTTCTGATATTGTGTTCAATCTTGTTCACTTGTTAATTGAGGGGGAAAAACAGAGAAATGAATTCCCTCTTTGCTACTTTTTTCATTGACATCCTAAGTCTTGGCATTATACTCAGTTACTTTACCCTGTTCATTGTTGAAATAGTTTATCATTTTTCAAGCATGAATATTACGTAATATGCTTCATTCTCTTTCGGGTTACCGGATACAGATGTGCAGCAAAGTTCTTCAACCGAGTTCTTTGGTGGTTTTGTTTGAAACATTACTATCATCAGCGGCAACAACAGTGGATGACGATAAAGGAAATCCCTCTTGGCAAGCTCGTGCTGACTTTTATATAACTTGCATTTTATCGTGCCTCCCTTGGGGGGGAGGAGAACTGGTTGAGGTAAAATTTTCATTCAGTTTTTTCTTTGATAGACGATTTTGACTTCGGTTCTAGATAGGTGCTAGTCATTTCAGGCTTCATTTTGATGGAAATTTTTAGAGGGATGACCTTTGATTAGAATTTTCTTATATTTAGCATCACTTTCTCTCTCCCTCTCTCATGTCCCAACTTTTTCTTCTGATTAAAAAAAGAAAAAAATAACCATATCTAGAACCGATGGCAATTTTTCTTCTCTCTTCATATTTTTAGCCTTAGTGAACTTTTGGAAGAATTATAAATTCTTTCTTGTATTATGGCTGCCAATTGGTACTAGAGATGATGTTTTAAGTTTGTTTGATTGCCAGCAAGTTCCCGAGGAGATTGAGAGGATTATGGCTGGCATACAAGCCTACATGAGCATTAGAAGGCATGTCTCTGACACTGGCTTCTCAGTCTTTGAGGACATTTACGAAAGCAACCAATCTGACAATGAAAAAGTATGTGTTTTGTGGTCTTCCTTATATGGCCTTAAAATGTTAGTACGTTTCCTTCTTCCTCTCAGGAGTGAGAAATGCTGATATATATAAGGAAAGAGGAAACGGATCACATTTTTGCCTTCACAAGTACTTGGCAAAATTCTTGACTGTTAATCTTTTAGTTTATTTGTCTTTAGGATTTCTTGGAGGACTTGTGGAGTCGGATTCAAGATCTTTCTAACAACGGGTGGAAGCTTGATAGTGGTACTGTTACACCTGTCTTTATGGCTGAATCATCACTTTTGCTGTATTTATACTATCCCGTGCTCCACTCAAACTCCCCATGATATTACGCCAAATTATTTTATGAAATGCCTTGTCAGTCCTCATCAACTAGGAAAAGTAGAATGTTCAATTTGGGAGGGGGGTTTTACTTTCTAGTGGCTGCAGCATTCTATGAGCAACTTTCCACCCAAATTTATATTCTTAGCATATTTATACTGAAAGTTTTGGATGTCTGATAGTTCATTTAAAAGTAAGTTATATTCTTGATGTGTTTCCCCTAGTCTGAGTTATAGTTCCCTTTCCAGTTCCAAGGCCACACCTTTCATTTGAACCACAGCTGGTTGCGGGGAAGTCTCATGATTTTGGTCCCATAAGCTGCTCTGACCAATCTGATCCTCCGGCTGCACTATCTGGGATTGCCTTTGGCAAACAAAAGCACGAAGCGGAATCAAAATATCCTCAAAGGATACGAAGGCTTAATATATTTCCTTCTAGTAAAAATGAGGTACTTTACTGAGTCATGCTCTAATTGATTGAATGTAGATGTATCATTGTGGAATCTCATATTTGTGAAGTCTGTATTACTTTTTTTAACCCTTAACTAAATGGCTACTGTTACATTTTTAATTTCCACAATTCATCTATATTTGTGGTGTCTGGTTTTCCCACCGAGATTGAGTTTGGTGTTGCTTGCATTATCACACTTGTAGCCTTCATTAATGAAGTATAGCTTATGATATGTAAAAACCATACTTGCACTTCCCGGTGTAATGGGAAATTTGCTAGTAGACTTGCTTTATCGTCCTTATAACTTCACGGATTAAAGTTTAGTAGAAGTCTTTTTATTTCTTTCTCTTGGCTCCAGTGGTATTTTGTGGAATTTACTTTTTGTAATCCATCCATTTCAAGCACACTGATGGTTTAATCTGCATGAAACATTCAGTTACTTTTGTAGGTTCAATTTCTTAAGGCACTGTATAGCTATTTCTAGAGTGTCGGTGCTTTTCCTTAAATGATCTGCACATCCCTTCTTTGGGATGTTTAACAAGTCTTTTATCATGCTCTATACCCATGGGGTCATCGGATGTGATAAGATTAAGTGATTGTTTTGGCCTTGTAAACTAGGTCCAAGGTGATTAGCCCAAATTAATTCTTCATATCAATAAAAGAACTTATTTTTGTTGGAACTCCCTTTTTCCCATTGGCAGATAAAAATATGAAAAAAAAATTATTTTACTATTCATCGTCTGCTAATCCTTGAAAATTGAAAGTAATTTAATACCACTCTATGTTGGTTGTAAAAAGTCTTCACTTAGGAAGTCTTTACAGAATTGCAAGTTCTTGACATCACAATATTATGTAATCATTGATCAACATGGTTTTGAGGATGTCACTAGGGCTGGTTTGACCGAACCTTTATCAATCTGCATGCATTTTGATGTTTTCTTTAATTTTGCTAATCGACATAATTCCCTTCTGGAAGTTCAACTTGTGCGCCTTGTTAATGTTTACCACTTCAAAAGTTCTGCCCTTGAGAGATGGTATGCGGGTAGAAACTATGAGAATAGCTTTTATGGTGTGCACGTATTCACTACTATTCTTTCTTTTGACATATGTTGTTTATTATACTCATATTAGTGACTCATTTTCCCCTGTTCCTTCTTTCTCTAATGGCAGGATGTGCAGCCTATAGATCGGTTTGTTGTGGAAGAGTATTTGTTGGATGTGATGTTGTTCTTAAATGGCTGGTTAGTAGATGTGTTGAATCATTCATTTTGTTCACTGAAGTTTCACATTGTGCTACAGTAGTTTCTGGTAAATGTCGGTAAAACAGTCTTGGATTTAATTTTGGCATTGAATACGTTGTTAGGTTGGAAAGGAGAAAGCAGATATGCCTATAAGAGATTGTTGAATTTCTGTTGCATGAAAGTTCTGGTTAAGTGCTATTCTGTCTCTTGTTGATTGTTTACCATTGAGATTATGTAAGTGAAGAAAGTGAGGAATTGCCTGTGTGTATGTCTTTTGGTGACTTTACAAGATAGTTCATCTCCAAAAAGTTCAATCCCATTTTGCAACCGAAAAGAGAGAACAGCTGTGAATAGAAATTTGTTTACATGTGACGAGAAATGAGACTATTTATACTGCTGATGATTTTCTACCTATATTTTGCTTGCTTGAATTTTTTAAACATAAGGGACATTTCAACTAAATCAGCTGCACTTGATTTTCTTTACTTTTTTTTTTATTTAAATTTCTTGATGTGGTGATCATTTGAAACCTTGTTGTCTCACCTCACAGAAAAACTAGTACTTCCATTTTTCTTCACTATTTTTATTGCTATTATGCAAAATGCGTTCTATTTGACTTATTGTTGAAATTTTATTTCCCATCATGGTGATCTTTGGATTTGGGTAGATGGAAATGTTTCCTGCCTCTTACAATGCTCATCTTCTTTGTGCTTTAAATTTTCTGGATTTGAAATGTTAATCTTGATATTGGCAGACTGTCTCCAGATTTAGGTTGAAGAGCAATTGGCTAAGGATGTTTTCTTTTATGTCATGAAATTTATGCATATGAATCCAATGGGACTTTATATTCTTATTCTTTTGTTTTGGTTCATGCAAAGCTAGTCGAAAGGAATGTGCTTCATGCATGGTTGGGCTGCCTGTTTCCTTCCGATATGAATATCTTATGGCTGAGACAATTTTTTCTCAGGTATGAAGTGAGGTTATATGTTCAATCCTTTTGGAAAGGAAATATTAGTTATGTTTATTGAAGTTCTCAAGGTGATTAATCAAACACAAGCACGGGGTGCCCCTGCATGGGTGGGTGCGGGATATGTGCATGTGGATGTTTTGTTATGAAGAGTTGAGTTTAGACAGTTATATAGTTGTTTTACCCGTGTCAGTGATTTTATTGTGAAGTACACAAACTCATATCCCAAATATGCAGAAAGATCTTGGGGAGATGACTATTATGGCCATCCCTTGATCTGTGTTGATTTTGAGAGAAGAATGGGATTTTTGAAAGTCAGTACATGTTATGACATGATTTCTCGGATAGCTAGTTACCCTTGATCCCTGTGGTCTTAGGCAGCAGGATCTTTTAGTGGCAAGCCTTAACTGATGCATAGTGTGGATGGAGGGATTTGCTTATTTAGTTTTAGGTTTATCTTTCATCCAGAAAATTGCTTTCACATATTTGTAATTGATAATTTCTCCTACAAAAATTGTTTTCTCTCTCCTTCCATTATTCAATATACTATTCTAAAAGAAGTAGAAACATACCATGTTTATAGGATGGAGGATACACCCCTGACCAGAACGCTAAACGCTAAAAGTGAATTAATATATATATTGAAAATTGTAGGGAAAGGTAAATGAATTTATCCAACGTAAGTTTTGTTGATTTAAGAATGACAGGTGGAATTTTAATTTGAAGTTATCAATTGTTTGAATTTTAATTTGAAGTTATCAATTGTTTGATACGCTAACATATAACTTCGCTTTTCAATTTCTTTGGCTTTGCAGCTTCTTTTGTTGCCTCGGCCACCATTCAAGCCGATGTATTATACTTTGGTCATTATTGACCTATGTAAGGTACCATGGTGCTTTTGCCAATTTTATTATACTTCTTTCATTCCCAAGATGCTATTCTGTTCTGTAAAACACAATTTCAAGTGATCTGACTGTGGGGTTTCATTCCAGGCTCTTCCTGGTGCCTTCCCAGCAGTTGTAGCAGGGGCAGTCCGTGCTCTTTTTGATAAAATTTCTGATTTAGACATGGAGTGCCGAACACGCCTTATCCTTTGGTTCTCACACCACTTGTAAGTTTATCTCATGTGGACGTGTTTGGGGATATTCAGGTGTACTCAGTTTTATGCTTTTTGTGAAGTCGGTTTATGAAATTTTATGTGCAAAAATCACGTCTCAGTTAATGAAATTTTTCTTGTTCAAGTCGTGTGTGTCATTATTCAGATTCTTGGAATGCATATAGGTTGTGTACAAAAAGAGTAGTTTTATTTTTCCTGAAATATATTTGGTCCTTCACTACTAATCACGTCTTCATAAAAAAAATTTGAGAACCAACCCTTACAACCAAAATCCAAAAAGGCTTTTCTATCTACTGCTTTGACACGTGGTTATAATAATCACATGCCAATATAGGCAAGTGTTTATATATATATATATATTTCTTGGGTTTAGAGCTGAAGCTATCTAGTTCCGGAAATGTCTCTTCCTTGATGGATGCATGGTAGTGAAAAAGAACATTAATTAGAGCTTTGTAAGGATCCGTTTGGTACAACTGTTGTGAGTAGAGCTTTTAGTAGTAGAGCTTTTGTTAAAAAACTATTAACTGTTTGGATATGAATTCAAAAAGTGCTATGAATATTAAATTGAGTGTTTGGTTGCATTACTATAAAAGTACTTTTGTATAAATTTTATATTTATTTGATTAAACAATAATTAATTATTATATATCTCATATTATTTGTTTTAAAATAAATAAATTTTTTTATATCCTACAATAACTATTAAAATTAATATATTAATTTAATTATAATAACATGATTATTTTATTATATTTGACTAAACAATAATTAATTATTGTATAAACTCATATTATTTTTTAAAAAGAAATCATATATTTTTATATCATATAATAACTATTAAAATTAATATATTAATTTAATTATAATATCATGATTATTTTAGTATATTTGATTAAACGTTAATTAATTAATTAAATCAAACATATTATGCATAATTTGTATTATATTATTTAAAATGCCAATATATTTTTTTCCATTTTATATAAGTATATAAAGTGACAATTTGATATAAGTAATTAATGTAGTAAATAAATTAATATCTTTTTTTGATGTATTAATAGTAATTTTGTTAATTTTTAAGTTCATTAAATGTTAATTATAATTTCCCGTAAAAGCTCAATTAGAGCTTTTTAGAGAAGCTCAAAATTTGAGCTTCTCTAAAACAGCTTTTTTTCAAGTCAAAAAGTGCTTGTTGACTTTAACCAAACAACAATAAAAATAATCAAAAGCACTTTTACTCTTTAAGAAGTGCTTTTAGACTTCAAAAAAGCCCTTCCAAACACACTATAAGAAATGTGGGTAAAAACTGGAAAAAGCTTCACCCTTTTGCAATTTTAGGGAAATAGTTACTTTTAGATCATTCTGATCAATTTGTGTAGTAGGGACTTTTGACCACAAAAATTTGTTTTGAAGTGGCTATTGCTTATGGGTTAAGTATAAACACAATATTATTTAGGATTCTCCATGCCTTATTTGTTAACCTTGTGCATTATCGGATATCTTTCTGTTTGAATGTGCTCTGGTATGTCTTGATTTGAATTATGCTTGACACATCATTCTCAGAAAATCATCTCCCTGCTTCATCCTTTCGTGGTATTTTGGATTGCAGATCAAATTTTCAATTCATATGGCCGTGGGAAGAATGGGCTCATGTCTTAGACCTCCCAAAATGGGGTCCACAACGAGTGTTTGTCCAGGAAATTTTGGAAAGAGAAGTGCGTTTGTCTTATTGGGACAAAATTAAGCAGGTAAATATATGCTGTTGATTAGTTATTTTAATTTGCTTATTCTATTTTACATTTAAATCAATAAGCAAACTAATATTTTGGCGACAAAGACAATATATTGAACATATTTGTAAGTTATGACTAGATAATGAGCTATTATGTACGAGTATGTCAGTAGTAATTTCATTCTTTAAGATCAATGGCTGCTAAATAATATCTATTTTGCATAGAGTAACTTCTGATAATGGATGTGTGATGTATTAAAGAGTTGTACTTTCAGAGTATTGTGATAGTCTATGTTTCCATGTTTACAATACCTTTTGGAAGGCCACATGAGGCACTTTCACGCATGGACTATATTTGTTTCTTAAGATTGCATGTATTGCCATTATAGGATATCATATTGGATAAGATGAGTAGAGACGGGATAGTGAGTTTTATGAATATACTTTAGTAAGCTTGCATGTATTGCCTTTTTCATGACTATACGTGTCCGTTGCTTAATTAAAAATTGATTGGTGGGATATGAATTGTTTCCATTTTAATGTTATTCAAGAATTATTAACTAGATTAAGTAGAAGGTATAAATTGTATTTTCTTAGTGGCAAAAATTCTCTTTTGTGCTTTTGACTGGCCTGCTTAATTTCTTTCATTTGTTTGTGCTTATAGAGCATTGAGAGTGCCCCTGCTTTAGAAGAGTTACTTCCACCAAAAGGTACACCAAACTTCAAATACAGCTCAGAAGATGGGGGTAAAACCGAGCATGCCCTTTCCTCAGAACTAATTGGCATGGTGAAAGGAAGGTTATCTTCGCGCGAAATTGTTTCATGGGTTGAAGATAGTGTGCTTGCTGTTCATGGTTTTGATATCACACTCAGTGTGGTTGTTCAAACCCTTCTCAATATTGGATCAAAAAGTTTTACACATTTGATCACTGTTTTGGAGAGATATGGTCAAGTCATTTCAAGGATTTGTTCAGATCAGGACAAACAAGTTATGCTGATAACTGAAGTGAGTTCTTTCTGGAAGAACAATACTCAAATGACAGCTATAGCCATTGACAGAATGATGGGTTATCGCCTTATATCTAATTTGGCAATTGTGAGATGGGTTTTTTCACCATCTAATGTCGATCAATTTCATATTTCTGATCGTCCATGGGAGGTAAAGTACAACAGTATCATTTTTGTAAAATTCTTAATAATTTTCTTCTGAGACGTGTTATTTTGTGCTAGATTATGTAATATTTGGTTTCTGTTTCACACAATTGCTTCTAAACAATCTTTCTTTGCTTCTAGGAAAGGTTTTGTAGTTGTAGATTGAGAAATAGGACTGCCTTTTGTCATTACATGTAGGCAAACACATGCACCTTTTAGTGTAGCTAGTTGTCGATGCATGTGTTCCAACAATAACGCATCTATACAGGCAACTAAATGTTGAGTTAAGATCGCAGTAAGATTTTAGAAGGGACTACTACTGGATGCTTCTGCTATCATATGGGGAGGAGTTCTGAGAGAGCGGGGGAGAGAAATCGAAAGGGTGAATTGAGGGTGGCCTGCCAGGACATTAACAATGCGAGCTAGCATGTTTTACATTTTTCCGAAAAAAAAAACTTCCAATTTGTGCAATTAGTATTACTCTAATCTCTTAAGTTTCAGTTTCCAGCACATCTGCCTTAGTTCATTCACTGTCAAAGTACAAAATTTGTAGAAGTACATGTTGATGTGAATTGATTTTGCCAAATTACTAAAGTGAATGAATTACTTCAAAAATTAAGGATCGGGTTATGTGGATGCCCACCGGCATCTTCAAATCTTGCTTATGGTAAAGAAGAGAGGGCGGGTCACACTATATTTCACGTGGATGCCTACTTTTTCAAATTGTTGCATTGCAATCTCTGATTACTTTTAGGCATCCACGGCTTTGTTTATAGAATTATACGACAACAATGAGCTTAGATTGATTGGTATTTTACTTCCCATGATGTGATTCCTTATTAATCAATTCAACAAATGGAAGCAAGACGTTAATCTTTTAAGTAAAATCCAGAAGACTTTTTATTCTGCTTATGATATCAGTAATTCTTACATCAAATGTTTATTTTGATTTGTGAATATTAGTTAAAATCTCTCTGCTATTGCAGGTTCTGAGGAATGCTGTGAACAAGACTTACAATCGTATTTCTGATCTAAGGAAAGAGATGTCATCCTTGAAAAAGAGTGTTTTATCAGCTGAAGAATCTACATCTAAAGCCAGAGCAGAATTGTCTGCTGCTGAGTTGAAGCTTACACTTATGGACGGTGAACCTGTTCTTGGTGAAAATCCTGTGAGAATGAAGCGTTTGAAATCTCATGCTGACAAAGCAAACGAGGAGGAGGTATCTATTCGTGAATCGTTAGAGGCAAAGGAGGCTCTTTTTACCCAAGCTGTTGGTGAAATTGAGGTACTTATGTCTAATAAAGAGAAGTTGAAATAATTTACTTGGCAGATCTGAAAGCATCAATATTATGCTCATTGGGAATTGGTTTCTTATTGGATCCATGTGTTATGTGCAGGCTCTATTTATTTCCTTATATATAAGCTTTTCCAGTGTGTTGGTGGAACCCCTTAGTGATGCATTTGGAGATGGAACGTTGCGGCGGACTGATGCAGCAGATGAAATGCCCATTGACGATGAAGATTCATCTGCAATGGAATTGGACAAAGAGAACGAAAAACCAAAGAAAAGGTCCCCCCGCTGTTCATAATTCTGTTGTCTGTGATGAAATTCTGCAACTAATAATTAACTTTTTTTCATGGTTTTTATGTTCCTTTTCCTTGGTTTGGGTGAATGTTGCAGTCATGCTCACGGAGACAGGAGCGGAAATGGTTATATTGTTGGTGAGAAAGAGCAATGGTGTTTATCAACTCTGGGTTACGTCAGAGCCTTCACCCGCCAATATGCTTCAGAGGTAAGCCCTTCCCTGTGATTCTTTTTCTGCTTCTTTTCCACTTTGTACTCTGCTTTTCTTATTCTACGGTTCGAGAATGACAACTTCACTCTGGAGTTGGCATGGATTGATGCTTTCGATGGTTTTCTCAATTGCATACTAAAAATGAAAATTAAGATTTAAATATTATAATTTCTGGTAAAGAGGTAAATGATAGGGTTTTTTCTACTTCCATAATATGGTGTGAACAGCATGGGTCAATTTGCATTCTTGTTTGCTTTTGCAATCACTTGAGGCTGCCTACTTGGAATTAGATTTTCTTCGATGAAGAGGCTTTAGAATCTTTATTTCCCTTAAGCCTAGTACTGGGAAATAAATATAAGTGCGTGTTTGGCTAAATTTAAAAAATTACTTACAACTAAGTCAATCTAAAAATAAATAATTTGTTGGTTGGTTGGTTATAATGGAATTTGGAAATAATAAAGAACAAAGTTCTTTATTTGAAAGTAATTCCTACTTTACTGTCATAATGACTTCTTTCACTTACAAGTATGAAAATGGGAATACATCCAAACATATTTGGAAATAAGAAGTTAAAAATAAGTTTTAAGTTACTTTTAAGCTTAGCTTAGCAAACATGCTGCTAGCTCCAGCAGCTTTTTATTTCTTTATAGCATATGCTCGGATATCACTGGATAGTTCATTATAACAATTATATTGTTTAGTTCTGTCCTACGCCGCATGCCAACAATGCACTTAGTTTTCTGCACGGGTTGCTTATATTCTATCTATTTTCTTCTTTGGTAGTTGTCTCACTAATTTCTTTTATTTTATTATTCTTGACTGTTTTTGCGATGTTCAACAGATTTGGCCGCTTGTTGAGAAATTAGATGCCGAGGTCTTAACAAAAGACGTGCATCCGCTTTTCCTGAAAACTGTCTACTCCGGTCTGCGACGACCAATGAGTGATTCAGTGTAACTGGTGGACATGCTGTGAGCATATCTGGATAGGAGAGCTTTAGATATCTTTCTAGGTTTGTAGTAGAGCTAAGATTTCAGAATCATTTCATGTACCAACAAAAATAATTATGATGATCAATGTTAATTTTAGGATTATATGACTGACTGTGTTCACCAATTGATTCGTTGTTTGTTGCATCTATCTGTCTCACGATTTTTATCAACTGATTCATTGAGCATGAACTAATAATATGAATTGGATTCAGTTCATTTTTGGTTGATTTTTAGGGAGATGTACTCCATCTATTTTATAGCATTAAATGAAAAACACTGGAATAGTTACGCAGGTGGGTTTTTAGGAAAAATAATTCTATTTTAGGTAGTGCTTTTATAATCACAAAAGAGAAATTACAGAGTAATTACGTGTAAACATTTATGTAGTTTTGGCACTAGACAAGTTTTTTTCTCCCCTGAAAAGAGGCCTTAAAAGTGGTAGAAGGAGATATATTTTGTCCAAAACAAAATTTAAGGAGTGTTTTTATAAATTTTTTAACTAGAAAGGGCGTCTCTTTTAATTTGACGGACTTCTTTGTTATTCTTTCAAAAGTAAAGAGCAATAATAAAAATCTTTTCTGAAGTTGTTGATTGTTAAAAGGAATGTATTGGTTTTGAGCGATTATGAAGGGTTTGATTTTGGGTAGTTTTAATAGTGGTTTTTAAAGTAGTCAAACTCGTGGTATTATCAAGCTGTTTTGAAAGTTTTTTAAAAACATAAAATTATAGATATAATTATATATTATATTAAAAAAAAGTAAGTATGTGTAAATAATATAAAGTTTATATATTCGATGTAAAATTTTTAAAAATAATTTAATAGTACAATAAAAAATAAATTTTTTAAGAGAAGTCGCAAAATGAGCGTTTGGAGAAGAGAGAGAATGTAGTATGTATTTTAAATTTATGGTATGTTTAAAAATAATTATTTTAGAGGATAAAATGAGAATATAATTTAAAGAACGATAAAAAACTATCGATTTTGGGGGTTGAGAAATATACTTTAAATTATACTATATCGATTTTTTCAATCTGTCATAAACAGTAGTGCCCAAACTGATCAAAACCGGTGGAAGTCAGACCTTTACAATTTTTTTATAATTTAAAAGTAAATAATTAAAAATTGAAGTTATCGAAGGGAAAAATAAAAGGTCATAATTGGCGGGCACATCACAATTTATTGTTGAGTGGAAAATGGTGCCGGCCAAACACTGGCGAAACCCAACGACTCTCCGGCCTTAGCTTCGCTTATGTCCCTACCCTCCGGTTACGTACAGTTATATACAGAACGATCAGAATCCTTCCGTTTTGGTGCATCCTAGTTTATCACTGAAAAATGGAGTCTCCATTTAAAGTGGATATACTGGAAGGTAAAGTAGCGTTGTTGACAGGAGGCGGGTCAGGAATCGGGTTCGAGATCTCAAACCAGTTCGGTAAGCATGGAGCCTCCGTCGCCATCATGGGCCGCCGGAAGAACGTCATTAACGACGCCGTCTCCGCACTCCAATCTGTAGGGATTCCGGTAATTGCTTTCTCCGTTTTTGGCATATTGTTAATTATGATCCGTGTAGTTCATTTATATTCATATGACGCATACTTTTCTCACGGGTTGTAAATTTGTAATTATATTTTGCAATTTGTCCTATTATTCTGATTTTAGCTAGATGGTTTTGGACTGCTGTTAGAAAAACTTTGTATTAGTCATTATGTTTATTATTGCTCGGGCTTAATCCCTAACATTACGTGCTTCAGGCCGTGGGGTTTGAAGGCGATGTAAGGAAACGGGAAGATGCAAAAAGAGTAGTGGAGGAAACTGTCAAGCATTTTGGAAAGCTTGACATTCTTGTCAATGCTGCTGCTGGCAATTTTCTTGTGTCAGCAGAGGATCTTTCTCCTAATGGCTTTAAAACAGGTTGTTTAGAATTCGCTAATCATTCCTCTGTCACTAAGGGCTAACAATTCTTTTAATCATTAGTTCATTGAGATCTTTGAATTACAACTAACATAGTTAGGTCCTTAAAATTGATGAATGTCAATTAAGGCCTCATCAAAGATCAACCTTAATTTGTGACTATAGATGCTACTAATGTTGCAAACATTTCATTTGAATCTGTCTTGTAAAAGAGACAAGAAAGTTTTAAGTGTTTGTATTTAGCTATTTCTTCTACAAGTTTAAGATGTTAGCATGGGAACATGTACATGCACAATTTTTGATAAATGAGTGGGGGGAGAGACTTGTACCGAGGTGACTTGAACTCGGATCTTTTGTCTGCTTTGATACCGTGTTGAACTAATTTATTTAAAAGCTTAATCTGTTATGGAGGCATGCATTTATTTATTTATATTTAGTCCAACGGTTTGTTGTTATAATAGAAGTAGAGGTTATAGAGTGGTCAGAGAAATCTAGAAAAAGAATGTGGAGAATGTATTTGAATGCGATATATCTTAGAAAAATCTAAAACAAAGTTTTTATTAGTTGATTCCTCATAAAGAGGAGGAGGATAGTAAACATACAAAGAGACAAAGTTGCTTTCTATGTGATTGTGCTGAGAGCTTCCTGCATTCTAGATAGCTCCAATCTTAATGTATGTCAATGTACTCATTTTCTGCAGTGATAGATATTGATTCTGTTGGTACATTTACAATGTGTCACGAAGCACTCAAGTATCTTAAGAAAGGTGGACCCGGAAGGAGCTCGTCTACAGGAGGATTTATATTAAACATCAGTGCCACTTTGCATTACACGGCGTCTTGGTACCAAATCCACGTATCTGCAGCCAAGGTTTGTAAGTTCTATGCTTTCTGGGATGATAATAGACTTCCTTTGAGAATTTGAATCAACATTTACTTCTATTCAGGCAGCTGTTGACGCCCTTACGAGAAATTTGGCTCTGGAGTGGGGTACTGATTATGATATCAGAGTTAATGGTATTGCACCAGGTCCTATAGAAGATACTGCTGGAATGAGTAAACTTGCACCTCACGAGATACTTAGCAAAGCTAGAGAGTCGATGAATCTCGATAAAGTCGGTGAGAAGTGGGATATTGCCATGGCTGCTCTGTACCTTGCCTCGTATGCTGGTTAGGAATTTTGCTGATTTCTTATACATGATAATTTGATATTCATATTTCCGCAAAGGCCATCTGATGTAATAAAACCATCATTCTGCAATATGCACATGCAAATGCACGTCTTTATTTGTCTGTGGAAGCAAAATTTGAGTAGTAATTTGAGATGCATAAATTTTTTACATTCGAGATTAATTTTCGAAAATATAAAATCAACTTTGTATGCACCTTTGCAATATTCTTTTCCTTTAATTATTGTGGCAATTTCAGTATTATGGCAAGATTTGCAGATCGACCTCATTGCCTAGAAAAGCAACTAGCATTTGACACAATAATTTTTCTTGTTTTATGATTTTGAGTGCCATCTTCTTATACAAACATTTATCCCAAGTTACATTTATTTGTGAAGGCAAATATGTAAATGGAACAACCCTCGTAGTAGACGGAGGACACTGGTTGAGTCGACCTCGGCATCTCCCCAAAGAGGCAGTTAAACAGCTTTCTCGGAGTGTGGAAAAAAGATCACGAGACTCACCGACCGGAGTTCCTACCAGCAAACTGTAACGTATTTGAATATCTCATGTCAATTATGGAGTTTCAATACCATCTACATGGAGTGTTATTACAATCTATTGTGAACTTGATCTGCTTCAGACTAGGGATGGCAAAAAAACCCACGACCCGCGACCCGCCCCGCGCCCCGCCCCGCGAAGCACCGCCCCGCCCCGCCCCGTTGGACAATAGGGGCGGGTTTGGGGCAGAAAAATCTGCCCCGCCGCGGGTCCGGGGCGGGTCCGGGGCGGCCCCGACCCGCCCCGCCGCCCCGCGACCCGCCCCTAGAATTTTTTTTTTTTTTTTTTTTTTTTTTTTTTTTTTTTTTTGAAAAATCATAAAATATAAATATATAATACAAATTATAATTTTCACTACAAATAGGCTAAAGAAGAATCGAACCCGGGTTGAAATTTGTAAACTACAAATCTTAACCACTACACCATAACCTCAATTTTATAATTTTTTTGTTTTGTTTAGTACAAATATATATAAAAAAATTTATTATTTTTTTTTTATTATTTTTTCAGTTTTCAGAAAAAAAAAAAAAAAAAAAAAAAAAAAAAAATTATTTCGCGGGGCGGTTGGCGGGTCGAAGGGCCGACCCGCCCCGCCCCGCGACCCGCCCCGCCCCGCCCCGCCCCGCCCCGCGAATTCGCGGGTCGTGGGGCGGGGCGGGGCGGGTAAAATTTTTCGCGGGGCGGGGCGGGGCGGGGCCGACCCGCCCCGGACCCGCCCCATTGCCATCCCTACTTCAGACTGGTTAATGAATTATGCATGTTTTGTAAGTCCCATGATGTTAGAATCTATGCTTGCCTATGGTAACTGAATTAGTTCTGTAAAACTCTTTTCTGTATGTCCCTTCATATGCAACCTTAAGTTGCAGGCATGAAATATTGCTTTAATCAAAATGGTTTTGAGCGGCCCAAATTAATGCATTTGCAGTCAAAACTGAACAAAGTATTCACACAACTCACAATCCAGGTATCCCTTACATGACTGCCACCAAGCTGGTGGTGCCATAGATATATAGACCACGTTTGGCTGAGAAACAAGATGCATGGAAAAACAAGATGCTAAACAGAAGTACTTTGTTTATTGCAATTACACAAGGTTCGAAATTTGTGTTCATGAGTCGAAGGGTTTCGGGATTTGAAGGAACTAGGTAGGAGTTGTTCCTCTGTGCTGTCATTCTCTTTTGCCATACAAATCTTCCATTATGTATCCCTTGCCACCTATGAGAAAAGCAGGTGTAAACCCTCCTAAGAAAAGCAACTTCAAAGCTCACAACTGACATAACTACCGAAATTTGATTCACTATAATCCTATAAAGTCCTTATGTTACAGTAATCTATGAAACACTAAGTTGCCAAGCAATGAAATCTCAGTTTGTCTTCTAATTGCCGGCCAGAGTAAACAATTACCCAAGTCTCAGCCCTCGGTTGTGTCACTCTTTTGCTCTTGAGGCTGAGACAGCTGACCCTGTGCCGGCGGCCATGGCATATAGGGAAGAGGCGGTTGAGGATGTTGACCAGTAAAGAACGTTGCTTGATCTGCCGGTTTTCCCATGATCATCCCTGCTGGTCCCACTGGATGCTGAGGAGGAACATAGTAATACGGAATAGCATCTGAAGGAGATCCTACTAACGGGATACTAGCCTTAGTTACACCAAGCCCCTCCTCTCTTAACTCATCTCGAGGAATAATATCAACCAAAAAGTCAAAAACATCAGTTCTTGAAATGGCAGCAGCAATATCGTTCTTCTGAAGTGTCCTCCTTTTGTTCTCTTCTGTATGGATCCATGATAGTTGCGTTAGCTCCAGGATGAACATCTCACATGCCTTTGCAAAAACAACAGGAGCTTCAGCAGAAATCATTCTAACATCTTCATCAGCTTTCATTATTTTCTTGATTCGAGCAAGTGGGAGACTATGGTTCTTGAAATCAGCCGTGTGCTCGATTTCTTGCATTTGATTGGCCCAGAAGGCTTGACGCGGCTGTTGACTCTGTTGCTGCTGTTGACTACTGAATTGCTGGGGTTGATGGTAAGCAAGCTGGGAAGCCGGAAAAGTAGTCGGGGAAATAGCTACGGCTGGAGTACCAGTAGCCACCACGTGTGCAGTTTGGTAAGGATTATTAGCATAGGCCATCTGTCCACTGCCCGGTACAACTCCTACCACTTGCTGCTGTTGTTGCAGATTCTGGTGTTGCTGTTGGAGTATGTGCTCTGATTGATCCATGGCTGTCAATAAAGCTATCTTTTACTCTTGTTACAACAATCTCCTCAATCAAATTCTGAAACAGGAAAAAAGCTTGATCTCTTCAGAGAGTTATAACTTATATATGTTTGTGATCTATGCAAAGAATCTTGTCTAGATGCACAAATCTTAGGCAGTACGAGCTACAACAGATCTCAGTTCCACTTCTAATACTACTTCAGAATATTATAAGAACATACATACATATATGTAAAATATTCTTACTAAATTTAACTTAATCGAAATTTCTGAGTCACTTGCAGTCCCTGAAAATTAACCTCATACCATATTCAAATTAAAAAAATTAATCCTGATAATCTTTTCCTACCAAAATAAAGTTTCACTTCTAAGCATATAACTTTTTTCTTCTTTTATTCTCGCATTTGAAATCATCACATAATGTCAACTTAAATATGAATATGCACAACAATAGCAAAAAGTTTTAAAAAAAAAAAAAAAAAAGACGATAATTTTCCGGCACGGCATCTGATTAAAATCCCAAAATAAATCATCTTTACACGACCATTCACATCACACGTAAAAACGAAACATATAAAAAATAAAGAAATCGAAAAAAAAATGAAAATAACGAAAGAGACATTTACCCATTTTTCCCGAATCAACAAGTCGGGAATTTCTCTGATGGCACAAACCCTAAGAGAGAGAAGGAGAGTAAACGCGCGTGAATCACATACGAAGATTATGTATAAATCCACAATTTCCTCTTCATGTATATAACAAAGTTTTATAGAGAGAGAAAGGCACAGGTTAAGGGTGGGATAGATCTTTTATATATGATTCAGATAGATAGATAGAGAGAGAGAGAGACTCTTGAGGTGGGAGGGTGTGAGGAATATGTACCTGAAAACGTGTCATTATATGATACTACCAGCGTTGGAGAACAGTTTTATGGACATCCACGTGTACGATTAATATTGGAAATAGGCTAGAAAGTGACGTAAGGAGGATATAAGAAGGCATTATATATTAGGGTAAATAGTACTATTCGTCCCTAACTTTTGGCCAAAGTAGCAATTATGTTTTTAAACTTTTTTTTTCATCTGGTCTTTCTCCTCAACCTTTGATAAATTAGCAAATTTTGACCATGCAGATGAATTCCGTCAAAAAATTTGTTAACTTTGTATAAAATAAAAATTTTAACCTTTAACTTAAATTAAAAATATATAGCAACAGAAAACAGAGTAAAAAGCAGAAAGAATAAATGAAAAAAAAAAAAAAAAAAAAAAAAAATCTTCTGCCCCATTCCAGATAAGAAAAAAATCCACATATTCCATTTACCCCCAACAACCACAAAATCTGCCTGATTGAGCCACCACCTAATGTCCCTTGACTTTTGAACATTAAGATAAAATAACTTTTACGATACAATCATCTATACATATTTATTTCTAGAACAAAATTTGCAAAAAAACATATTGTACTTTTATTAAAATTAAAACCAAAATAAGATGAATTTGACGTCTGATATTGAATATAGTCTACATTGCAATGGGGGCTGGCTTGTTGGGGGTGACGATGGTGGCTAGGATTGTGTAAAATTTGGACAGGTGATGGTGGATCTAAGGGCTATGGGAGATTGTGACGACGATGACTGACGGATGCGTAAAGATTGTGGTTGTGGTGATTGGTGACAAATCTCTAAAACTTTTGGTAGTAGCTACACATTTTCCCCATCCGATTGTTATTTTCTTTTGTGGTCAAAGTTTTGTCGTGGGTGATGGAAAATGGTAGATGGAGTCATCTGGTTGTGGCTAAAGTACATGGATTTCGGGATGATGATGGGGAGCAGTGAGTAGCGTAATTATTGATAATGATGGTGAGTGTGATGAGAATTGCTAACGGTTTGGGGAATGGTGGTTTTTCGACTGAGGGGTTTGGGGAAGGGTTGTTTTTGGTCTTTTAGTTTTTTTTTTATTTTTTTTTATTTTTTCTTATCTTGGTTTATTTCTTCTTTGTTTATTTAAGTTAAATAGTAGAATCGTTATTTATGCAAAGTTAACAGACTTTTAAACGAAACCGACTACAAGGACAAAATATAATAGTTCTCAAAGGTTGAAGACAAAAACTAGATAAAAAAGATTAGGGATAAGATTGCTACTTTTGTTAAAGATTGGAGAGAAATAGTACAATTTGGTTATAAGTGCAAAGATTGCTACTTTCATCTACTAGTTATTTTATTTTATTTTATTTTTTGATCGAAAATATTAGTTTTTTTTATTGTAACTATGTTGACTTGGTTATAAGTTGAGCCAAACTCAAACACCGACTTCATTCATATATAACAGTGTCATGGTAAAATAACCATTATGAATTTTTTCAATTGACTTTATTTTTTGATCTTTGAAAAGAATGCATTTATTCCCCGGATTCTCTTAGTCATAGGCAAAATGTAGCTCAACCTTATTGCTTTGTGTAGTCAATGTCAACAGAAACATGTCACGTTATTGTTCACGTACTGATAACTTGTATATTGGAGAATACTTCAGACTACTAAAGGTCGATCTCATGAAATGGTGCAACGGTCATATGTACATTGATGATCTGGTCAATCATGGAATTTTGGGTATGAGATAGAAATTGGACGTGGAGTTGGCGAAAATATATGTATGTTTTTCCCTTCAAATGCACAAGTAGAGTATTTATAGAAAAGTTGACATATGTATTTTGGTTATTCGGATGACCCGACATGCTCATCATTTGGAGTAAATGGTTGTTATATTTCATTTCCCCATTTTTTCCACTATGGTGAAATTGATAAAGTTGATATGACTGGTGTGAAGAGGAATTCTTTCTTTAACACGCAATGAAATGTCACGTACGTACTGTGATTGGACTTCTTGTTAGAAAAAATACCGTCACTTTGATCAAAGCCGCGTCCAAAATCCTATGCTATGATGAGGCTTTCAAAGCCTCGCCCTCTAATTTGTTGGAATTTCTTTTAAGTTTTGTCGCATTGTCTGCTTTTTAGATGAGGCTTAGAGAAAGTTTCATCCGAAGTTATTGAGGCTCAGATAAAGATAGTGTGAGCCTCCCATCTTGCCACGTGCGTGCCAAACTAGATTGTCACCTAGCCACGTGGACATTTATCTGTACGTGGTGTACGTTGATACTTAAACGTAACAATTTTCTTTTAACTGTTTGAATTACTAGTAAGCAGCTTAATTAAAGAAAATTGATGTTACATGCTAATGTGGGTTTATAAATGAACCTGTGCTACAATGATGGTTAAATTTGGAATCCTTATTTGTAAT
Organism: Forsythia viridissima; assembly: GCA_030279155.1. NCBI lineage: Eukaryota > Viridiplantae > Streptophyta > Magnoliopsida > Lamiales > Oleaceae > Forsythia > Forsythia viridissima. The sequence continues at coordinate 4,778,372 of CM059033.1, forward strand.
TTAACATCTTTCATTGACTTGTTGGTTGTATTTTATTTTCGTTTTTCACATTTCAATTAGTGAATACTAAAATGTTTGAAGAATGATTATAATATGTGTTGCTAAACTTTTCAGGCATACGTGTTAAATTATGAGTCAACTCAGTGACTTGTCAAAGAGATTATTTGAGTCATAAATGAATTCACTTTGCAAATCAACGAAAAACAAGTTAAAGTTAATAGCAAATTGTATTACCAAAATTGTGTGGGAAGTAGGATGATTGTTCTCTATATGTTCTCGGGCCTTTTAAAGTATACTAGTTAAGAATACGTGCGTTGCACATAATTTTGTAATAATATTATAATTTTTTTATTTTAAAATTATCGATAAATATAACACTTAAATGAAATTCATTTTCAATCATAAGTTCATCAATGATTATGACCAACTAATAAATTATATTCAAACTTATTGGTAAAATATGTGGTTTATTAAAAAATACATGGCCTACGTGAATATTAAGTTTAAAAGATTATTTACTCTTTGAATTATATTTTAAAGCATATATCTAACGACATATCAGAAAATGTAACTTTCTTTTATGAAAATTAGTATCAAATTCTAAAATACATAAAAATAGTAGATATAAGTATAACACAATTTTTCATTGATTTTCTGTATTTATATAATTATAAAAAGCATACGAAAACAAAATATTTAACCTTTTTAGATAATTATTTCTCAGAAAAAAGAATCTCAAAATTCTTTGATATAAGATAAAGAAGAATTTTCTATTGCAATATCTATTCAGCTTTAATTCACCCATAAATTAAGGGTTTTTTTTTTTGTTCTCTTCATGCATTTTTTCCCGTAATTCCATCTGAAATATTATTAAATTTCAAGAAAATTCAAAACAACCAAGTATTTGGACAATGATTTTAACTCATCACATAAAACCACTTATTATGCGAGATTTACTTTCACCTTATACATAACATGACTCACTTTATCCAAATTATGTCTTCCTCAGCCGCGTGCTTGAAAGAGTTAGAGTAACACCAATTATCTTTGTTCTAACTCGTTCTTCCACAATAATTATGCATTTAATTGCTTACAAAATGACATAAAACATCATTCGAGCTTAAATCCCTTTATTATCAAGACTACCACAAGAATTAACATTTTTACATCGAACAAATATTCTAAATCAAGAAAAAAAATATAGAAACCAAAATTTAAAATAAATATTACCATCATATATATTCTTAAAATTAGTGAATCATTCATGGAAAATTAACACATCCATTATTACCACATTACTATGAAACTAATTATCAAATATTAAAAATCGTCATTACGAGGAAAAAAATATTCTTGGCATAATAAAATACAAACACGAATAACAAATGAAGAAAGTATGAATCAATAATAAGAAAGTCGAAATGCAAAGTCAAATTCATCTTGTTTTGTTATGTTGATGAAAGAATTTGCTTAAATTCTCGTGCAGAATAAGATTGACTCTTTGATTGTTTACAATTAAATATAATAATTTCAATATATTAAAAATTTTATTAGTATATTTTTATTTATTTTCATTAATTACAATATATATAATGGAATTTAAAGAGACAAATCACTTTTAATGATCAAAATGCAATATTTATATAGTATTAAATAGTTTAAATTAAAGTCAAAATAAATTATATTAATTGAAAGATGATTTAAGGAATTATAAGTTATTTAAGGGGCAATATCGCCCATAAATGTTTCTCCCATATTTGGAACAGATGAAGAAAGTATGAATCAATAATAAAAAAGTCGAAATGCAAAGCCAAATTCATCTTGTTTTGTTATGTTAATGAAGTAATTTGCTTAAATTCTCGTACATAATAAGATCGACTCTTTGATTATTTACAATTAAAGATAATAATTTCAATATATTAAAATTTTTATTAATATATTTTTATTTATTTTCATTAATTACAATATATAATGAAATTTAAAGAGACAAATCACTTTTAATGATCAAAATACAATATTTATTTAATATTAAATAGTTTAAATTAAAGTCAAATTAAATTATATTAATTTGGAGATGATTTTAAGAATTATAAATTATTTGAGGGGCAATATCGTCTAAAAATATTTCTCCCTTTAAGATACTTTTAGAATTAGTATAAATTTGATAAAGATTTTTGTAGATTATAAACAATAAATTCTACAGAATATATAGATAAAAAATAAATAAAAATTAGAAATCATATAAAATAATTAAATAAAAATAATATTTAACCAACTTATAAATACTAACAAATATTATCTTATTTTGTTAGCACTTAGAGGTAACTCCTAGATCTCCATGTACACTGACTCAACATAGATTACTTGGGAAGATTATGGGGTATTCACAACTGTTGACAAAGCATATGCACACAAAGTTCAGCTATTGGTTGTTGTTTTAGTGTATGTTTGTCATTCATTAAATTGGTTAACCATATTTTTTATTTACGCATTTTATATGATTCACAATTTAGTACTCACTTACTATCTATATATTCCATAACTTATAAGTAATTAAAAAATAATGTCAACACCACTTAACATGCGCTTGGTAGTGTTTTCTTTTTTCCCACTTACAACATGTTTGGAATTGCTTATAAATATTTATAAAATAATTTAATATTATTTTTATTTATTTTTTCTTTACACATTTTAAAAAATTTATTGCTTATAATACATTTTTTTTTACCAGACGAGCACTTAAACAACTCCTTATTCTCGTACTTTTGTGACTTATTGTCATATTGTGCAAGCATTGGGAATTACGCACACAAGCACAGTGAAATTTTTAAATTTTAAATTCTCGACGGACAATTAGTTTTGATGTTATAACATGCTTTTGGGGTAAGAAATCAGTGCATTTGAGGATTTAGTCTTGCATAATTGATTTCTCTTGCATAATAATGATCTACTACAAATGTTCAATTGTCCAACCTCCAATATTAATCCACATAGATTAAATTAGAAGATCAAAACTTGCACAAAGAGGATTTAAAGGAGGGCAACCATTGTACATGATTGTGGTTTTGAGTAGAAAAGTCTAACTAAAATATCATGCTAATAATCAATTAATCTTGAGAAAATAACGCCATATGCCCCAATTACTTTCTTTTTTAAAATATACTGACCAAGCAGATGTAGGCTCGAGATGAGCCCACCCACTCGGGTTGCCAAAGATCGAATACCAAAAGCTCAAGGTTAGGGCATAGTACCCCGATGCATGGGGGCGAAAATTGGTTGCCTAATCACTCAGAAAAGCCCCACGAGATTTGAAGATGAAGTTCACAACTTGGCAAGTATAGGACAGTGTGTTAGAGATATTTTGCTACGAAGTATCTAGTGGCAGGGGTGGAAAGCAGTAAGATTAGTAATGGTCCAATGAGACATATGTCAGACCATCAAATATATGTGTCATGCGTTATTTCGTCCCAATAAGGGAAGATGAATGATTGTATGAGACGTGACAAGAGAGGGCAATTTGGCGCACTCTTGACAATTACTATTATAGGCAAGCACGCAGAAACGTAGGTGGAAAGTGAATTCAATCAACAACCTACTTCTGATAAGTGAAAGTGACGAGTCGACTACCTGATCATTGCACTATATAAATACCTTCATAGACCACAAAGCGAGGTATGCGAAATCTATTAATTAGAGCCAAAACTCTTCAACTTGTTTCTCTATACCTAATTTTTTATATCTAATTTGATCATCGAAGTGGATACGGTTGTTGCACCCGCCAGAATAGTAGTATTATATTCTAACATTGTTCAAACATGTATGCACCCACCATACACACTTGAGAAGTTCTTGAAATATCAAATGTATTCAACTCAATTTCAAAATAATGGCTTTTGTGCAAAACCTGACCATTGAAAGAATTTTTCAACGTTTTTTCACCATTGATCGGTTATTATTATCTTTGCTCTTTTAAAATTTTTACAAGTTAATTTTTTATTTATTTTTTACCGAAATTTTACTTTCAAGATCGTATCCATTAAAAGTTTCAAATAAATGAATACTGAAAAATTATTGAATCAGTTTGTAATAATTCCCTTTTACGCAATCTAATTTCAATTTATATAATAAAACAATATAGATACTCAACTACTTGTTCAAATATTAACTCAAAATTAGTCATCTAATTTTTTTATTATGCACTTGATCCATCAAGTGGATTTGGGTCCATGTACAAAATTGCCTTAACGCGAAAACAATTTTTGGAGTGTGACGAATAGTTTTATAGGATAAATGAATATTCATTATGGTATTGTTCATACCATTACACGAGATTACCGTAGAATCAAACATTTTAAGTTTGGGAGTCCCGACAAAGCTTGGATATGGCAAAGTAGTAGGCTTGGGGAGGGGGGTCGGGGGCAGTGCCCACGAATTTTTTTTCTTAAATCACAATTATTGAATTAATTTTTATGATAAACTAATGTTTTTTTATAAGTCATAATCTTTAAAAAACTTACAATAAGTCATTGCACAAAAATATTCAAAATCTAAAACTAGTCAAACTCTTCTTATTCACACACATTGCATTCTACAAAATTATCTTCTAAAATAGGAAGATCCAGTACACAAATGAAATTAAATATCACTAAAGTTCAAAAGTAAAAAGAAAAAAATCAATTGAACACGATATGTATTAACTAGCAAAGTGCATTTATTAATTTTATATTATTATTTGAGGAATGAGTTAATTATTTGTAATTTTGTATTATTAATTTTATTAGGCCAATATGTTCAATTATCTTAAATTAAATTGATATTGGATCAATGTATCCAATTGCCATCTATTAAATTGATATTATGTCAAAGTTAAATTGCATATTAAAAAATTTAAAAATTAAAAAAAAAGGGATTTTTCAGAAATAACCACAATAAATAAAATATTTTCTTAAAATACTGTTATATTTTTTTAATTCTAAAAATACTGTTTTTCACATTTGTTACATTTATTATTTTAGTTATAATAAACGTGTTACATTTGTTATTAACAAACATAACAAATGTAACAAGTGTTACAAAAATAAAGAACAGTATTTTTAGAATAAAAAAAAATTAAATAGTATTTTTTAAATTATTTTATATTTTGTAGTATATAGTGAAATTATCAAAAAAAAAAAAAAAAAAAATCCCAGACCAAAAGTTGGGTTTTTGATGTGGCATTTTGATAAATTTAACTTTTGTTTTATACTTAAAAAAGAGAGAGATGAGATTATTTTTTTGAGGTCACGTGACCTCCAATGCCCTCCACTAGCAGAGCCAGTGGAGATTACTAACAATCCTAACTTCATGTTTTCGAGCTCCATAAGACAATCAGAACTATCTTTTCAATTTTGGCTCGTTTTACAAATTTAGAGTATGTTTGATAAAGATTTTTATAGATTATAAGTAGTGAATTTTACAGAATATGTGGATAAAAATTAGATAAGTATTACAAAACGTATAGATAAAAATAATATTTAACTAACTTATAAATATTTATAAATATTGACAAATATACTCTTATTTTTGCGCCATTGACTGGGTCCTACAAATTCAATTACCAATTCAATCTTTAAGTGAAAACTAATATTCAAACTAATCAGTTTTTTCCTCAATACAAGGAGGTTAATTTTTTTTCTTAAAATTCGAAATAGATTTCAAATGACGTTGCCATTTCGTTCCAATGATCAGCCAGTCAGCAAAGTAAATTTAATCACCCTTTCCGTGCGCTCTTCTCAACGCACACTTCCTAGGTACCCTCTCCCAAACCGCACGATCATCATCTATAATCTTATCAAACACTAGTCAAGTAAACTAACAGTTTATAATCGAGGTTGCGAAATCTACCCAGTGAAACTCATCGTATGCAATTCCTCCCCACCCACTTAATTAAACCCCTCGGCATAATTTGAATTACAAATATATTACAAGCACTCTGTCTTCTTTCCGCTCCACCTTGGACCCCACGTCCACTCTCCTTCAAATTACACCGCTCAACCACAACAGATCCACTACATTCTCCCACGCGCTCTTTCCAATCGGAAAAACAGCACCCTTCACAATTGGTTCACTGCAACACGCGTCAAATTATTATTCGTCTTTGATTTTACGCGCTGGTCAATAAATTTGGTCTCGTCCTCTTCAAAAACGTAAAACTCAAAATTAGCCATTCTCACTATTTCTCTCTCTTCTGTTTCTTAGTGCGTGTGTACGTGAGAGAGAAAGATAGAGAGAAGATCTATCTAGGAAGTTTCAGTTAGGTACTCAACTTACGGGGTTGTTTTATGTTGATCCCTCGATTTCAATTTATTATAATTTGATCATGAGACTTATATTTTTATTTCAATCTAATCGTTTTGTTTGTAGTGAAGTCTTCGCAACCGACGCATACCTAATACTTTTATAACACCAAATGAGTAATTAGTTTATCAAATAAATTGAAATTATATTACAAAAATACAAATTTAAAATTTTTCATTCACTCATATTTTTTTTCCAAACTAAAGTTGCTCATTAAAATAGAAAACTACAAGCTAACAAATCATCAAATTACTTAACAATTCATGGAAGGAGTTAAGTTGCACCTCGTACATATAAACAAAAACGCATATAAGAGTTCTCCTTTCTCAAGTGCATTTTCTAAGCTGAGACGAGAAATAACTTAAATTGAAATATTTAAAAATATTGTTCTAAAGAACTCGTTTAGGTGCGGTTTCGACGCCTAGTCGTGTTTCACGCTTCGTCTAGGCTCAAAAAGTTTCAAGTTCGACCTCCACATCTAATTACGCTTTACACTTTTTTGAACATTGCTAAAAAGTCAAAAATTTGTTGGAAACCATAGAATAAGAAAGACAATAGTCGAATAAAACTAGCATGCAAGCAGTCTCGGTACTCTTTTCTCTGGAATAAGTATACTCTAGTGAGGCGGACACTAGTTGCAACATACTGCAACAATTTGAGAGTGACTAAAAATAATGATTATGTTGAAGCAATCGTGAAATATCACATCATGAAGAAATAATTAGGAATCGAACGAGAGACGTTTGAGCTCGTACTTCTTTTTCTCCGACTCTATTGGAGGATGCAACAAATCAAATCTTTAAAGATAATTATTATGATCCAACGAATATAAGAATCATTTGACGAATGCACGCGAGAGAAATAAAAAAATGCTGCATACAAGAAAGAAGCTTGTAAATTTATATAAGATCTTGCTAGCTATGTTTAAATTATAATTTAAGTTGGTCAAAAAGTCAAGTATATTTTTTGTCCACACATTTTGTATGATCTATAATTTATTATTCAAGCATTTTATAGAATTTATAATTTATAAATACTTTAAAGATAATTTCAACACTTATATAAAAGTATATTAATTCACTTGTCTTAATATTTTGGTTGTTGACAAAAATTACTAATTGAATGTGAAATAAATGTCACGTCACATAGTGCATCAATCACATGGAATTGGTAGTTGATATTAATCACGGTTATAAGCAAAAAATCACTCTCAAATAAAAATAAATTGAGCAATCAATTTGAAACTAATTAAGTTTGTTGTCTAAAATGAAACAAATCTATAAATCAGGACCTTCTGTGAATTTTTCCCAAATCTATCTATAGTATTATTGTATGCACCCCACTGTACCCAACCCTCATTTGTTCCTCGCCGGCATCCGGCAAGAGTATAGAGAGAGAGAATATATATATATTGTACAACAGCAAAATTCAAAAAAACATACAATATCCGTTTCAAACTACGACGTTTCTCCTTTCTGCCTCCCCTATCTCCATTTCTACATTTGCGCACAGCTATAGATATATACAGAGATAGGCATTTATATTTATTTGTGAATAGATATGTCGGAGGACGAGAAATTGTTGAAGGAGGCGAAGAAATTACCATGGGAGGATCGGTTGATGCACAAGAACTGGAAAGTACGGAATGATGCAAACATTGATTTGGCCGCCGTTTGCGACTCCATCACGGATCCCAAGGACCATCGCCTCCGTGAATTTGGTGAGAATTTTGTTTTACTTTTATGTTTAGATCTGTTTTTTTGCGTTTTGATATTATTAGCATTGATCCGTGAGTGAAAATATGTGTAATGTGAGCTTTCTGTTGGTAGATCCCGGTTCTTTGTACTTCTTTTTCTGAATTTGGAAAATTCTTAGGTCCATTTTTTAAGAAGACAGTGGCAGATTCGAATGCGCCGGTTCAAGAGAAGGCGCTGGATGCGCTCATTGCATACTTAAAAGCAGCCGATGCTGATGCCGGGAGGTATTTTATTTTATTTTATTTTTTCAGAGTACTCGTTGAAGTGTCATCTATTTAATTTACTTTCTACACGGTTAAATTTGATTTTTGTTTCCTTTGCTCGTGGGTTCAGATATGCCAAAGAAGTATGTGATGCGATAGTGGCCAAATGTCTAACGGGGAGGCCGAAAACAGTGGAGAAGGCGCAGGCAGCTTTTATGCTGTGGGTAGAGTTGGAGGCTGTTGAGGCTTTCTTGGTACGTTTTATATTCAACAATGCAGAAATTTAGTCTATCAGTGCACTGATGTGCTCTGCTCTGCAATTTAGCTATGAGGAGCCTACTTGGCATTATTAAAGTTTAGCTGATTAATTGAGCAATTAAACAATGACTCACTTAAATGCTGGAAAACATAAAGATGATTTATAGGGGTGTTGTTCACTTCAGGCACGTGAAAGTGGACTCCACTAGATTCATGGAAATAGTTGGCTTCTATGAGGAATAGTACTTCATTTCTGATTCATTGTTGGTATATAAATTGGGATATTCTATACTCCATTGAAATAGGCAACGCTCTATAATTATTTCAACCTCTAGGGAGCTAGGACATTGCTAGGGGATTTTTTTTTTTTTTTTTTCAAAAAGCGGTGATCTTGTACATGTAATATGTATTTGGTTGGATACTTGGAGCTGGACTGGAGGAGTTTTATGTACTGTTGAACTCTGAATCTGGGAACTACGAGTGAATATTGGTTATATAGACCATATGTTTATGGTTGTTCCCTCGCATGGTTTTAAATTCAAGGCTATCAGTCGTGATTCAACTGCCTTTTGCATTGTAATATGATTGGCCATGACTTCAATAACATGTTACACTCTTTATTTCCTTAACAAAAGTGGATAAAGCAAACAGTAGGATGTAGGAAACACACTCAGAAAATCATAGCTGTAGTTTTATGATGAATGAATGCAATCTGCAGAAGTTCAATTATCAATCACCATCACAATCAACTAATCCCTCCATGCAGCATAACTAGTCACTAACGACAATCATTATGCTAGTGGAAACATAGAATGATTTTAAGGAATAGATATCTTAGAGATCGTAAGATTCATGAACAAATACAAAATGGAATAATGAATAATATATGTAATAAAAATATTGAAGTAAAAGTATATCAAATTAATTTAGAGGCCATAAACTTGATATTAATACTTGGAGTGATTCTGTCATTATCAATATGTTTGCTCATTCATGTTGGAAGGAACATTTATACTGATTTGAAGGGAAAAAATTATTGCCAAATGAGGTTGTCGTTGGCAACAGAAGGCTGGTGACATTTAACTAAGCTTGGCTGAGGCTGTAGAGCGGAGAGAGAAGCAGGGAAAGTTGATAGGGAAACTCGTTCCATGTTGATGCATTTCCCAATTTGGCTTGAAGTGCTTGCTGTATGTTAAAGTAGTATAGTGTTATATCATGTCAATTTAGCTACGCGACTGAACGTAATTTGGAGTATTACTGGTTGAAAAGAGTGTAGATGAGCGGTCTGAACCTAAAAGATATGAAGTGGCTTAGTAATGCTTTGAGCTCAAAAGAAGTGAAATGCCTTGAGTCGTCTATGACAGCATGTTTACGTGGTTGCTTTTGATTCACTCAGTAGTTCTTACCTTGTTTGAGGTTTCGGCTTGCAATTTTATTCTGCCATATGAAATAATGAGCTAAAAATTAAGAGAAGTTTGAAAGAGTGGAGACCGAGTTGGGCTCCTCTGCTACTGGGATGCAATGCGAGTATGCGTTTTCCATTTCATGTGAACACCTTGTTAATATTTATTCTACTGGCTTTGTGTTGTCGTGATCCATTAGCAATTTGAATCTACTGCTCCCTTGAACATTTCCATTCTACAGTTATGTTTAGTTTGGCTATTTACATAAAAAAGAATTAAGTTTAGGCTTGTTAAATAAGGCATATTCTCTAATATGATTTTCCTGAGTAGGATGCTATGGAGAAAGCAATAAAAAATAAAGTTGCGAAGGCAGTTGTTCCTGCAATAGATGTGATGTTTCAGGCTTTAAGGTTCGGAACTAATTTCTGTTACTAAATTATGTTATGACTTATTGTCACTTGTTATCCTGCTTAATGATGAGATTGGGTGGACAATGATACAGTGAATTTGGGTCAAAGATAGTGCCACCAAAAAGGATATTGAAGATGCTTCCTGAACTTTTTGATCATCAAGATCAGAATGTTCGTGCTTCTTCCAAAGGACTTACACTAGAGCTTTGCCGTTGGATCGGAAAGGATCCTGTCAAATCAATATTATTTGAAAAGATGCGAGATACTATGGTATGTTGATTACATATTGGCTCAGATTCTTGTCTCTCATACTCATCATGTATTTTGGTTAGATCTTTTATTGTTTGACCGTTTTGGTTTTAAGAAAAAAGAATTGGAAGCTGAACTTGTCAATGTCACGGGGACTGCAAAGCCGACTCGCAAAATAAGGTGACTATTTGGTTTTCTTTCCGTGTTTCTTCTTTTCTTCTCCTAGCTGCCATCCAATTTGCAAAATCTGTTTTGTATTTAACAGCGTAACTGTAGTGGAAATGTTTCCTTATTATGCATTTGCTCAGGTCGTATGGTGTGATTTAGCATGTACCTTTTATGAAATTGATGATTGATTTATTGTATCTTCAGTGTGTGCGAGAGAGTGTTATTTAAATATGTGGGACTTAACGCTGATGTTCTATGTTTTTCTTGATCTTGCCCCCACTGATGTTCCATCTCTAGCATGACTTTGTTCAGTTGAACTTTCAATTGCTCACCCCAAACATGCTTGATTGCTTTTAATTACCTTTTCTTATGGATGGATAGTTTGAAGTTGAATTCATGTCTCACAAGATTACAGTTTTCACTTGTAAATGGAGGCCTTCACATCATTTTTGAGATCCAGAGTCGAAGGAAACTTGCAAATAGTTTTTGTTTAGTTGAAGGAGCGGAGCTTAGTGCCTTTACTTTCCATTAGTTAAGTAAAATGCACTCACTCAAATGGCATACCTTCTGCCCTTGGAGGTTAAGTCTAGTAAGTCCGGTTGTGAACAGTATGAACCATAGAAGTCTACCCTAGGTGTATATGAACAGGTTACCTTGTTGTATACAACCATTAATTGAGAACCATCTCATCTAAAAACTTAGGATGTTGGAGGGGAGACACATTTATTTATTTAAAATTGAAAGCTTAAGCTTTTAGAGAGATGTCACATTTGTTTATTATAATTTAGTTTTCAACACGCTCCCTTAGTGCTGGCAGTGGCTGGATTATTTTCTCATCAAAGGCACGACGACACGTGCACAATTTTTCTTAAATGGGTGGCGGCGCAACTTGAACTCATTAACTCTGCCTATTTTAGTACTATGTTGAACCATCTTATGTGAAAGCTTAAGCTTTTTAGAGAGGAGGAACATTTATTTATTTAAATTTAGTCTTCTACAGATTTTGTAATTTGTCTTTTGAACATTTATTAGATCTGAGCAAGACAAAGAGCCAGAACAGGAAGCCATTTCTGAAGTTGTAGGATCTGGCCCTTCTGAAGAACCTGCTGCTGACAGTAAGAATTTACTTAGTAATTGATCTGTGATATTTCTGTTGAACAGATTTTGTATGTATTCATTTTAAGCTCTCCGCTGATTTGAATCTTGTTAGGCAATCATAATGCTATAGTCATGACAGGCTCTGTAAAGTCTTTCCTTTTTAGGTCTGACATTCATGTTTTCTATCAGTTCCAGAGGTGATAGATGAGTATGAACTTGTTGATCCAGTCGATGTATTGACACCTTTGGAGAAGTCAGGATTTTGGGACGGAGTGGTGAGTGCTCTCTTTCCAGTCCTTTATGCAGTCCAGTAATTATCAATGTCTGATATATTATATCACTGTTGCGTTTTGTGGTTTTGCACTGCAGACAATTATGTTGCAGATGGTGGTTTGAACTTATTTTATTTCTATTTCAGAAAGCTTCTAAGTGGTCCGAGCGAAAAGAAGCGGTTTCAGAGTTGACCAAACTCGCTTCTACTAAAAGGATTGCTCATGGGGATTTTACTGAAATTTGTCGAACATTAAAGAAGGTTCAGCTTCATATTCCATAGCTGAATTAATTATCACATTCCTTTTAGTTAGAGTTGATATGTGCGTTTTTTTGCCGTTGGTTTTTCTCTTGATTGGGATGATATATTGTACCTTTCCTGTTTGCTTCCTGGTTCTTTGGCCAAATATAGATTTATATTTACTCTTTACCATTGGGCTGTTTGACAAAGTTTTTGATAAAAGTTTTAGCAGATTTTGATAAAATTGTTGAAATTTGTGGTTGGAAAGTTGATTAAAGTTGTGGGTACATGAGATTAAAATTAATTGTTGACTTTAACCTCAACTTTTTAAGCTATTCCAAACAAGTGCTATGCAATTTTTTTGGGTGACATTTATAAATTAGTATTAGATGTAGTTTTCTCATAATTTTTGGAACTACCAAAGTGATATAAACAGCTCACTATATATAAGGTAGACCAAGATTCGAAGACATCCTAATAAAGTAGCATGAAAATGAAATTGCAAAAATGTGCCTGTATAGTAAAGAATATAGTCCGAGTACTCGTGTTACAGCAAGAGACCAGGCCAACTTCCCAATTTGCTATGCTAAATTTATTTTTCTGTGTTTCTTGTGGACTGCTTCTGTTGCCAATAGGTTCCAAGTAGTTCATTGGACACTCTATTTCATGGTATTATCATTTCAGGCACGATATCTTAATACAACATTAACATCTGGCTTAACCCTGAACATATCTTTTCCACACTTGTGCAATTCTTTCACCCTTATCTGCATTTCAGAAATATCATAGTTTTCGTTTTGGCTATCAATTTAAAATCTTTATCAATGTAGTGATTATGATATCTATTGGATTTTTCAGCTTATTACAGACGTGAACATTGCTGTTGCGGTTGAAGCTATCCAATCAATTGGAAATCTTGCCAGTGGTCTGAGAACCCATTTCTCAGGAAATTCTCGATTCTTATTACCCGTGTTGCTGGTTAGTATATCTCTATACTTTCGAATTTTTTAATGATATCAAGTTTTATAAATGTTTTGGTTGATATTCTTCGAGAAATACGGTTGCGACTTACATCTGACCAATTTGATTTGTTAGCATAATATATTAGGAGAGGACAGTTTTTTCTTTTCCCCTCTGGTGTTAAAGCTTCATCTACACCTCTCAACAATGTTGTGGAATCAAATAAGCACTATATATCATTCGATGATGATCCAAATTCCAACCCTTGATTCTGCCATGAAATTTTAGCATGAATGTACTAGCTTGAAGCTTTGTGAATCCTATAATTCTGCTATATATTTGGGCACTGCTTTCAGGATGAATATACCTTGCTCATGAATTTTATGTCTAGCTATGCTTTCTCATGGAATGTTAAAGTTGGCCTTTTCAGCTTGTTCTTTGTTAATTTTGTCATGGTACAGGAAAAACTTAAAGAGAAGAAACCTACTTTAATGGAGGCGCTTACTCAAACTCTTCAGGCAATGCACAAGTCGGGATGCTTAAATCTTGCTGACATTGTTGAAGGCAGGTTTTTGTTCATTCTTCAGTTCTATACCGCATTCATGCAAGTGCTCTGAGGTTTTCTAAAGTGATCTCTCATACGCCATTTGATTATACTCAAGTTTTCGTGAGATCAGATGATTTTTGCTTGTCTTGATAATTGTAAAACTGTTTCTTTCGCTACTTTGACACTCCTAGTTGTTTCACTATTTCTCTGACATCGCTCTTTGACATTTGGTAAATTTATCAGTTTCGCTTCTTTTCTCTATTCTTTTTGGTGAACTCTTTCATGACACATTTTTTTAATTTTTCATGATATCCTGTAAAATACTTGGCATTGCTTGCTTGTGTTATGACTGATTTGGTTTAATCTTCAAAATAATGATATTTTATTAAATTTGATCGTTCTATGAGTATGATATGTATCGAAGGACTGTTATTCTAATTAATGACTATCTGTTGCATCTTTGATCTTTATTTCATTTTCAATGACATTGTGGTTTAAGTTGGCATCAGAGTGAAGAAGGTGCTAATTTTTGGGTATTTGATTTTGGTTTCTTTTGTACAAAAAGGACTAGGAATCTTTGCTGAATATAAAAGTTCTTTTGTTGCAGATGTTAAGACAGCAACAAAAAATAAAGTTCCTCTTGTAAGATCATTGACCTTGAACTGGGTTACCTTTTGTATTGAGACAAGCAACAAGGTTGTTATCCTCAAAGTGCACAAGGAATATGTTCCAATCTGCATGGAGGTTAGTGAATAGAAGACAGCAAAACCTTTGGCATGTGCCACACATGCGGACTGTTGTGTATTGACTTTAATTCTTCCTGATCTCATCCTTCTTTGACACAATATAGTTGGAATGTCTCTTTTATCGCCTTGAAATATGTTGCGGTGGATTCTGAGTATTTCTTGGAATTAGGATTTCTGGGATGCTTTGAAGAATTTTCAACTTGCTTTTTCTTTTTGTACCCTGTCCTTTTATTTTGAACATATCTTCACAGATTTGTTTGACTCATACCCTTTAATTACTGCATTGTGCACTGCTTTTGACGTAAAAGTTTGTGCTAGATCAGGTTTTCTTAAACACTGTGTCTCTCTATCACAGTAACTTAGCGCAAGAGAGATTTACGTGATGTACGAACTCTCAAAACTAGCCATGTAGATTTGTTTTCTGATAGTGATGTTGTTACAGGAAGTACATTTTCCTTTGTTCTTAAGCTTGATTTTTCTTCGAAATTTTGCTGCCTCTAAATTGTGCTATATAATTGTATCTATTTGTTATTTCTGATGTTACCCGTGAATTTGAATCTTTGCATTATTTTTTCTTTATTTTTCCCCTAGCCAAGTTTTATGTTGAAAGTCTATGCGTCTTGCAGTGCCTTAATGATGGAACACCTGACGTAAGGGATGCGGCATTTTCAGCTTTGGCGGCCATAGCCAAGGTACCCTTTCTGGGTTTTCCTTTCCACTGTCAACCCGTCAAGTTGTACTTCTCATGCTGCGCTGACGTTGTACTTTGTGCAATCATATTTTTCCTTGTTTCAGTTGGTTGGAATGAGACCTTTGGAGAAGTCGTTGGAGAAACTCGACGATGTTAGGAAAAAGAAGTTATCGGAAATGATCGGGGGTTCTGGAGGGGGTCCATCCACTGTTTCAATTATAGGTAATTTGAAGTGTTTCTGATCTAACACACTTTGCATATTGCTGTTTTGTTGTACTTTTTACTCGGGATCTGTTTAACATATCTATTTCTTGTGAAAGCTACAGTCCAATCTTCAGGAGGAAGTGTTTCTTGCACAGAGGTAGGTGAATTTTGCACAAAAATTACTTTTTCACAGCATTTTCTGTTATAGTGTTATAGATTTTAATAGAAAAAGAGGTATTGTGGTAGATTGTTTCCCTCAATCTATTTCTGAGAATTAAATAAACAAATTGCTCTTTGAGATTGTATAGAAATATTACTTCTTTTCTGTTTTAGACTGTAGATAGTTAAATAAGTCTTGTTGTAATGAATAGCTATTGAGTGTTGCATGCATTCATTTCTCAGTGCCCTTGGATTAAAGGAAGGTTGAAAAGGCATCTGTATTTCACCTTCTTTCATTTGTGTGTCTGTGGATGATGGCTTATGTTGGCGATGTTTGAGTATTATATACACCTTCCATTTGAATGTATTGGTTTAATTTGGCAGAGTTCTTGGTGAGAGTTGAAGAGTAAGACTTGAGTAACTTATCATTTATCTTCAAAATGTCAAGAATTCCTTCCGAGTCCCATCTTTTCATTTACTTTTAGTGAAAGCATTTCTGGGAAGAAAACAACTATTGTAGTAGGGTTTGTTATTTGTCGACATCCCAAAAAGGAAATTATGTCATCCAATTGGAGGGGATAATATATGCCTTGTAATAAGCCTAATCTATATTGAATACAATTAGGTTATTGAAGCCTAGTTTTTTGAAGATACAATTGGGATGCTTGGCGACTCTGAAGATAATCAATAATATCATCTCTATGAGTGATCTATTTAGTTTTTGTTATAAATACATCATACTAAATTCTTTGTTTTATTTGGTTCTGAGTAGTTGGTTGTGGTCTAAGCATCACGTTGAAGGTTCTTTCCTTGATATTTCTTATTGCAGACTTCAGATGGATCACTTGTTAGAAGGTCAGCAGCTAGCATGCTTAGTGGAAAGAAGACTGTTCAAACAATTGTAAGTTCTCTCTCTGCAATCCCTCTGGCCCGGGCTGTTTCTAATCAAAACCCTTGCCGAATAAAGGAGAGAAAATTGGAAAATTGCTCACTCATGTAGACATTAGTCTTGTGTTATGTTACTTATATGATCTATTTCACATTATATGCAACATGTCTTTACCTGTTGATGCTCGCTTGCCCTCTCCCTTTTCATTTTCTCCTCTTGCTTTTTCCAGCCTGCTAATAAGAAAGGAGCATCTGTGAAATCTGGCGTCAATAAGAAAGGTGATGGAGGTGGACAATCAAAAAGTTCCAAGGTTGTGGAGCCTGAAGACATTGAGGTAAATAGTTGATGCATCTCTTCACTCTTTAGTGATGCTGTTCTTAATTCACGAGTTTATAGTATATTTTTGATCCACTTCATTTTACAGCCAGCAGAAATGAGTCTTGAAGAGATTGAAAATAAATTAGGCTCCCTTATTCAAGTAGATACAGTTGTGCAGTTGAAGAGTGCTGTGTGGAAAGAGCGGCTTGAAGGTTTGTATTTATAATTTGTTTTCTTTACTGTGAGTTTATTAAGTTTGATTCTATCATCTAAATTTTTTTGGTAATGAAAAGTTAAAAATCGTCTCGTTTCATTAAATATGGAGGTCTGGAATGATGAAACTTGCTTTTGGTAAGCTTCGAAGTTTGAATGCATTGTTCTTATTTGGATTGGGAGCCTCAACCTTTTTATGATAGAGATGCTCTTTTGGTATTGAGAGCATCTCCTGTCGGTGCCTTTCATCTAATACTCTAATTCACTGCTTGATTCTAATTTTGGTACATTTCTATTTATTAGTAGAAGATCATGATATTCTTGAGATCTTTCATAGGTTACTATTATATTTAGGGAGGTGATATAGTCACACTCCTTCAAGAGATCATTTCAGATAGGTTTATTGTGATATGTACTATTTTCGGCTGCTCAGCTTAGTTTTGTTTACCAATGTCTTTTTTGCGCTCTTTTAATTTCTCTTGAAGACAGAAATATGGCCGAAGATTCTGTTCATATAATTAAGTCGCTAGTCAGGCTAATGTGCCTTAGTTTTTCAGGCTTTCTCATTTTTTGACAATCGTTAGCTCATTAGAGTTGATTCTTATGATCATTGCTCATTACCCATCATTTCTTAATCTATTTGATAGGTTTCCTTTGCATTCATACTTCTTATCTATCACGGTAAATTTATGAAGACAGTAATGCGCAATGAACTAATTCAAATTATTTTTGAAGAGTTTTAAGTCCTAAAATTGTAAATTTCTTCACATTGTAATGAACCACTACGATTATATTTCACGAATTTTTCCCGCTTCCTGTTGCAGCTATTGTGTCATTTAAAGAGCAGGTGGAAGCGCTGCAAGCCGTTGATCCATCAGTCGAGATTTTGATACGTTTACTTTGTGTGGTTCCTGGCTGGAGTGAGAAAAATGTTCAGGCATGTAAAAATATTTCTTTCTGGATATAGCTGTATTATCACCTTTACTTGAATGAATCAACTCATGTCATACATTCAAGCAGGTCCAGCAACAGGTTATAGATGTTATTACATACATAGCTTCAACTGCCTCGAAGTTTCCCAAGAAATGTGTGGTGCTTTGCCTGTTAGGTCAGTTCTTGTTTCTTTTATTCCTGCACTACCATATGTTGTTGGTCCTGCAATCTTCTTTTTTTTTGGTTTTCTTTACTTCCTTTTGTTTTTGTATTTGTTATTTGATCTTGCTTGTATCCAACAGCTGGTAACTACCATTTGCGCGTGGCATTTTCTGAAATTGAAATGCTCACTTATTTTCCTTTGGTAATTTAGAGTTGAAGTTGACTTCTTTAGGGTTTTCTGCGATTCTGTATATCTGAAGTTGATATGCCTTATTGACAGGTATAAGTGAAAGAGTTGCTGATATCAAGACTCGTGCTCAGGCCATGAAATGCCTTACTTCTTTTTGCGAAGCTGTGGGTCCAGGGTTAATTTTTGAGAGAGTAAGTGTTTTAGTATTTCAAAATACTTTTAGTACAGGCACTCTGCAATTGGCATGGATTTTAAGATGGACCAGTTATGCATTTCCTCTCATAGTCTGTAGTGCTCTGCTGGTGATCATTACCCTTAAACAGAAAGTTCAAAAATAATTGCACACTATCTTTCCAATTCCAAAGAAATCAAGGGACAGATTCACTCTTTATCACATCCCAAAGTTTAACATGAGTCCCATAGTAGTAGCTAACCACCCAGGTGGAAGCCAAATCACATCACAGTTCTTGTTGTTTTCAGCCCATTTAAGTACCTCTATAGCATAGTCATCAACGCTGGTTCAGAAACTTACAACTTGGGGTTTCAGTAATTGTATTTGAAGCTGAAACTAGGATATAAATATGAATGATGTTACTTCAAGACTTCTAAAGTCTAATCTGTATAAGCCCTGCATCACAACAGTTGATTCCGTTGGGTAAGGGATGGGGGGTGGTAACTAGAGAGAAACTGTTGTCGGTTTGGGGAAAAGATGTTGTCTTCATTCCTAAGTCACATCTGGCTCTTGAAATCATAATGGTAGGAATAGAGCACGCAAAACTCTGTTCTTGAGTTGCAAAGGAATTTCTGTGGCAAGGACAAATTTAAAGTTAGATACATCGGACAACCTAGATAAATCTGTCAACCTGGTTGGCGGCACGCATCACAATTTCTGTTTGTTTTTCTTTTTTTTGATCGAATTAAGTTTGTTTTTCTTGTTTGATAACAAGTGGGGCAGTATTGGAATAATAATTAAGTTTGTGGCAAGGCTCGTTATAAGGTGTATTTGCCTTCAATAGTGGCAAGGCTCGTTATTATTTTGTTCATTTTGTCATAATAGTCTTCCTTTCTTATAGATGTTAGACAGATTGACACACTTGCAACTGATCTCTCTCTCTAATCTATTTCAGCTGTATAAAATCATGAAAGAGCACAAGAATCCTAAGGTTCTCAGTGAAGGCATTCTGTGGATGGTTTCTGCTGTCGAAGATTTTGGTCTTTCATATCTGAAACTGAAGGTACTTAAACTCCTTTGTGCAGCATTATTTTCTGTGGTTTTGGTTCCCTCTAAATTTTTCCTACTATGGATTTACATGATCATAGGTAAGATATTAGTACATAATCTTAGGGAAGAGGTATCGTTGTTTGTTGTTACAGGATTTAATTGACTTCTGCAAGGATATTGGTTTACAATCTAGTGCTGCTGCCACCAGAAATGCTACAATTAAACTTCTTGGTGTTTTGCACAGATTTGTTGGTCCAGGTGACATGTCCACTTTTTACTACGTCTGCTTGTATACTATAGACGTTTATATGGTCTAAACGCTCCTCTCTTTGCAGATATTAAGGCATTCCTCTCAGATGTCAAACCTGCTCTTTTAAGTGCACTTGATGCAGAGTATGAAAAAAATCCATTTGAGGTATCTCAGTTAGTATTTAACATATCCATCTCGACTAAATTTATTGCTTTGATGTTTATTATTTGTGTATTACCGCCTGCAGGGTACGTCTGCTGTTCCAAAGAAGACCGTAAAAGTATCCGATTCTGCATCATCTTTGGCTGCTGGTGGGCTAGATGGCCTTCCACGTGAAGATATCAGTGAAAAGATCACACCTTCCTTGTTGAAGGCCCTGGAGTGTTCGGATTGGAAGGTATGGTTTTATGTATGAGATTATCTTTGAGTTTAATCTGTTCAAATTCATATTAGTCACTCGAATTTGCTCTTTCCATTCTAGCTTCGCTTGGAATCCATTGAAACTGTGAATAAAATTCTGGAAGAGGCCAACAAGCGTATTCAACCGACTGGAACTGGTATATTATGATTCCTGAGATTAGTGGTCATTTTCATGAATTTCAGCTATTTTTGTATCTTGATTTATTTTTTGGCTATTACTCTCAGGGGAGTTGTTTGGGGCTCTAAGAAACCGCCTACATGACAGCAACAAGAATCTAATTATGGCAACTTTATCTACTATTGGTGGTCTTGCATCTGCAATGGGTCCGGCAGTTGAGAAGTCAAGCAAGGTTCAATTTTGACAATGCAATTCTATTTGTCTCTATCTTATCATCTCTTATTTAGATTTTAGCTAAATTTTTCATTCTATTTCTATGTGGTTTCTTGCAGGGCATTCTGTCAGATATTTTGAAATGCCTCGGTGACAATAAAAAGCACATGAGAGAGTGCACCTTGACCACTTTAGACTCTTGGCTTGCCGCTGTTCATCTTGATAAAATGGTCAACACCTTTGCATTCTCATGTCTATTGTTTAGCTTTTATTTTTGTTTTGATGGAATAACAAGAGTTTCCCTTTTTTAGGTCCCTTATATTACAGCTGCACTAACGGATGCTAAGCTTGGTGCGGAAGGGCGCCGGGATCTTTTTGATTGGTTATCAAGACAACTTGCTGGATTGGCAGATTTTTCTGAAGCTATACATCTTCTAAAACCTTCGGCCTTTGCTATGACGGTATTTTTCTCATCTGTAAATATACGGCATGGATTTCTTAATTGTTCATCCTTTGCTTCAGTCTCAATCACCTCTTACTGCTTCAATATTCATTTAGGATAAATCAGCGGATGTTCGTAAAGCTGCAGAAACTTGCTTTGGTGAAATTTTGAGGGTTTGTGGGCAAGAAATGGTGCGTTGGTTGCAATTTTTTTCTATCTCTTTCTGGTTGAAGTTCATTTAATATTTAATATTGTCTCGTGTATTTCTCTTGTAGGTGACCAAAAATTTGAAAGATATTCAAGGACCTGCTTTAGCTATTGTTGTTGAACGACTTAAACAACGTGGAACCTTTCAAGGTATATTGTTCATTCAGAGTCTCTCTTTCTTCTGTCTCCTTTTCTCTGATCTACTTCTACTTCATTTATTTCTAATGCTGCTTGTTGGTTCACAGATAATTTTGAATTGGGAAGAACAGTTTCAACAGGTCTCTCATCCAAAAGCAACTCAAAGATTGGAAAACCTAATGGTCATGGTGATCGTGGATCACGGCAAGGAAGCAGAGTTGCACCTTCAGTATGTTTTCATTTGGTTGAATTGCTTGGTTGGAAGTATAACATGGATATTGATTGAAATTATGTCTGTTTAGAGAACAATTCCTGTTAAGGGCTCAAGGCAAGATACTGTTGTGTCTGTTCAAGAAATCAACATGCAGTCGCAAGCTTTGCTCAACGTCAAGGATTCAAATAAGGTACATTTTATTATGTTATGTCAAATGTGGCATGCACAACTTAAAGTACTGTCTTATGTATACTGTGGAAATGATCATCTGATTGTATTTGCACAGGATGATAGAGAGAGAATAATTGTTCGCAGATTCAAGTTTGAAGAGTTACGCTTGGAACAAATACAAGATCTTGAGGTTTGAATTAATTGGATGCTTGTTGAATGATGTTTTGTTGATCTTCTGGTCATTATTTGGACTCTTTCATCATCTTAAATTGATTCTGCGATAATTAAAGAATTTTGATCCATTATTTTGGTTCTTAATTTATTATAGTCCCCATAGTGTAGTAGTAGAAGACCATAATCATAAAACATGACCATATGTAGCCTACATTTCAATCGAAACGCTGTTATTGCCCTTTTGGACTAATGGATGATATTTCCGTAATTCCATTGTGTAATGCAACTTGGTTTGATTTTCAATACGTTTTAGTTTTACACAAATATTATGACTTCCAAGCAAATGGCACTATAAAGATAGTTGCTTAGAAAGAAAATTATCTTATGATAGGCACTGCTAACAATTTAGGGATCCAGTGAAATTGATATATGAAAAGATTATTAATGCAGATATTATTTTCTCTTGAGATGTATAAGATTGCAGTTATTATTCTCTCGTGAAATTTGGTTGTAAGTGTCATTTGTATTTGCACAGAATGACATTGCGAAGTATTTTAGAGAAGATTTATATCGAAGGCTGTTAAACACTGACTTCAAGAAGCAAGTTGATGGGATTGAGATTCTGCAGAAGGTTCTTTAACTATCAAGTGCATGTTATTCTGAATATGGGTATTCAGTGGGCTTCCTGACTGTGCATTCTTGTTGGCTTTTCAGGCTCTTCCATCTATTGGAAAGGAATTAATTGAAGTTTTAGACATTCTCTTGAAGTGGTTTGTTTTGAGATTCTGTGAATCTAACACATCGTGTCTATTAAAGGTATAGAGCTATCATTTCTTAATTATTGACTTCTGAAATATAATTACATGTACTCCTGTGGCGTGATACTCAATATTATTTTAGTTATGTAGAAAACTGGCAATATTTCTGATAGGGATATATGTGTAAACAAATATATGTATCATTGTATAGTTCTTTTAGTATATCAACTATCTGTCTTCTATACTTTAATCAGTGTTCTAAAAGGCCCGCCTAGGCCTCGCCTAGGCACGCCTAAGCTCAATGCGTTTGCAAAACGCATCGCATTGGGGGTATGCGCATTAAAATGCGGTCAACTTTTTTTGTTGACCGCCTAGGCGCGAATAGACAAGAATATGCGAGAATAAACATGATTAAGCGAGAATAAGCACGAATAATCACGCATAACACGCATTAGAGCAAGCAAGCTTCTTTTTATTTTTTTTAGATTAGGCCAAAATAAACATTTTTTAAATTTACAAAAGACACTAGAAATTCTCAAGATAAAATAAGAGAACCTGACGAAAATGATTTTGTATCGGATGACACAGAAGATGAGTTAGATGAAGAAGAAAAGCTTGACTTAGAATCTGATAAAGAGTTAGACAAAATTTAAGCTATGTTGGTATGTAATAAATTGTAGAAAATTATTGAGTAATTTGTGTTTATGTTTGTGGTATTTAAAATTTACTCACTTTTGAAAACTCTTATGTTGGGCTTTTATTTTGTAGTCTAATTGTAGACTATGATATTAAAATTAGTCCTGCAAATTTTGATTTTGAACCACGTTGAATGTGATATGTTCAACCATGATATGTGTCTTAATATAAATTTAATTTTTCTTCATTGTTACAGCGTGCATCTAATTTTGAAAACTCATGTATTTTTTATGTGGTTTTTGAAAACTAGGCTTGTAATTTTGTAATCTAAATAAGTATATTCTAGGCTATGTTATTAAAATTTAAAATTTGAGCATAAAAAAAATTAAAATTCAAAAACGCATTTTGACGCCTAGGCTTCGCATAGGCGCGCCTAGGCCTATAATTCTTGATGCTTCACCTCGCCGCGTCGTTACGCATTACGCATTTTAGAACCTTGACTTTAATTACCCGTTTTAGGTCTTTGTTTAGCTTTTTGAAAGCTAGGAATATTTTTGCAAATGAAATTTTTACAAATCCAGTAAACTAACATAAAGCATGACTGAGTAATGGTATGATGTTGGTGTGAGATGAATGAAGTAATTAATTGGATTATTTTTTCTTTTTCACTTTGAATTAACTCCATTCATGTTCTTCAAAACATTTATAAGGTGCTGGAATTTCTTCCTGAGCTTTTCGACACGTTGAGGAATGAGGGCTACACTATGACTGAAGCAGAGGCATCCATTTTTCTTCCTTGCTTGATCGAGAAGGTATTAAATACATGAGCTGATTCTATGGAAGTTCCCTACATACTTCTGTATTGATCTTATGCCTGCAAATGAGGCAAATTACAGACTGCTGCTCTCTATTTGATACTAAGCTTCAAATTTAATTAATTTAATTTGTGATTACCAGTTTTGATATTGACTCCTGTATCTCGTTGCTTTTTACATATTTTTCTCCAAAATAGATTGTTAACACTTGGTGACATCAAAGTATCTGTTTAAAGTTTAAACTATAGTTATTTTTGGGCTGCAGTCGGGACATAACATAGAAAAAGTTCGGGAAAAAATGAAGGAATTGATGAAGCAATTAATCCACACATATTCTGCAGCGAAGACTTTTCCCTATATTTTAGAGGGTTTGCGTTCAAGAAACAATAGAACTCGGATTGAGTGTGCTGATCTTGTTGGATTCTTACTAGATAATCATGGATCTGAGGTAAATGTGAATTTATATTGTATGTAGTTTTCCTTTGTGAACTTCATTTTTATCTTTTGGTTCCTTCTATGGTTTAGAGGTGCATATTTGTTTTTTTGTTCTTTCTACTCAGATTACTGGGCAATTAAAATCCTTGCAAATCGTCGCTAGCTTAACAGCAGAGCGAGATGGTGAAACTAGGAAAGCTGCTTTAAATGCTCTGGCTATTGGATATAAGATTCTTGGTGAGTTGTATCTTGACTACTGCGAACTAAATGATGCATTTTCAGTTAGATTTTAATGTGGTATGTCACTTTGTTAGTCTCTGGAAATTAAAGGAAAACAATGGATATTTGAATCTTCATTTTTATGGGATGCATGTGGAAAGAAATGAACCTCTGTGTTAAATATTTAAACCCTTGTCGTCAGAAACTGGTCATCAAATCGTAACTGTTACCATGGAATTACTTGTTTTAATGCGGTTAATTTAATTTTTCATTCTAATTTGTGTTAGGTGATGACATTTGGAGATACGTTGGGAAGCTTACAGAGGCACAAAGAAGTATGTTGGATGATAGATTTAAGTGGAAGGTTAGTACATACTTGTGCTTTCGATTTCCACTAGTTGCCTTCTTTCTTCATTCTCCAAATCATGTATGCATATCTTGTTTGTCAGGCTCGCGATATGGAGAAAAGAAGGGAAGGAAGGCCTGGTGAAGCTAGGGCTGCTTTAAGGCGGTCAGTGAGGGATAATGGGTATGTTAAAGAATCAGGGTGTCTTGCTATGTGTCGGTATTCCTGATTGGACCTGTTCATTTTTTTATGGACTCTAGTAAAAGATGCTATGTTTTCTGTCATGTTGCCTGTGCCAAACTAGAGATGATTCTCTTGCAATCAAGATGACCCGTACAGAAGTGTTGTATGTGTTGTCGTGTTCTCTTCCATAATATATATCGTTTGTGACCAGACTAGTGATATCTGCGGCATCATGCTGTTGCTTTCCTTTTTGTTGACTTTTTGTCCCTAGGCAACATTTACTTAATTCCTATCTGCAATCAAGTTTGAACCTTCTTTTTTTCTTTCGATTCTTCCACGGAAGTGCATTCTTTGTATTTTGTCGTTTAAGCATTAATTTGCCTTTTATGGTCTATCTATCATACTATAGATATTATTATTTGGAAAAACAGAACTAGCAGAAGAATAGATGGACAGCATGTCACTAGTTTGTTAATCAGTCTGTTGGCTTGTAATGGTTTTCCCTTTTGAGCTCCCATGATAATTGTTTTATGAAATGCAGGTTTGATTCTGCCGAGCAAAGTGGGGAAGTTTCAAGATCTATATCTGGCCCAATCTTCAATAGGTACTGGAGAATCGATTCCTCAAGCTGGTTATTATGTGCATATGCGCTCACATTGCATGAAGGACTCTGGCTGAAGTACATTAATAATCTAATGTGTGTGTTTTGCTTGCTAATTTTTTTAGTTCTCGGGAGAATTATGGTCATCCTGAAGTTCAGATGGAGAGACATCCTATGCCACGAACGTATTCTGGACCTGTTGGTCCAGCTGACTGGAATGAAGCTCTCGATATTATATCACGTGGTTCACCTGAGCAGGTTTGGTTTGAATACCTTGATTTTTGAACATTGAGGTTTGCTAAGAAATGAAAAAAAAAAAAAAAAAAATGCTTATTGGGTGTTTATCAAGATAAATGTTATTGGGTGCAGTCTGTTGAAGGAATGAAGGTTGTGTGCCATGAATTGGCACAGGCAACCACGGATCCTGAAAGCAGTGGAATGGATGATATTGTGAAAGATGCTGATAGACTTGTTTCGTGCCTGGCAAATAAGGCAATTGCTACTTCAATTACTTTTATTAACGCCATTAATGTTATGTTTACATGGAAATGCTTATTGATGCTCATAGCAAAGGTTTGCTTCAGGTAGCCAAGACATTTGACTTTAGTCTGACTGGCGCCTCTTCAAGGGCTTGTAAATATGTTCTCAACACTCTCATGCAGGTACATCCTTCCTCTTTCTGTCAGTTCCTTCCCAATAATTTTCATTACGTATAAGTTGGTTAAAGAAACTTGGACTGACACATGAATTGAAACATATTAAAGATTGCGAACTAAAAATGTGAAATTTATGTCTTTTCTTCCTCTGTGCTCGGATCAACTTATATAAATTGGGCTGTTGAAATTTTGATCTTTCTGGTGCAGACATTTCAGAACAAGAGACTTGCTCATGCTGTCAAAGAGAGTACACTTGATGGTCTAATTACAGAGTTGTTGCTTTGGCTTTTGGATGAAAGGGTTCCCCGGATGGATGATGGCAGTCAACTTTTGAGAGCTCTAAATGTTTTGATGCTCAAAATTCTGGTATAGTTGTTTTGTGAATGCATCTCTAACTGTTTCTGTGCGTGCTCACGTGTGCTTAATTTTTGAGAATACTAACGTTTTTCCCCTTTTCCTGATTGGTGATTCTGAGTTCAGGATAATGCCGACCGGACTTCATCATTTGTTGTGCTCATAAATCTTTTACGTCCTGTGGACCCATCAAGGTGGCCATCTCCAGCAGCGAATGAGTCTCTAACCTTGAGAAATCAGAAATTTTCAGATTTGGTCGTAAAATGTTTAATCAAACTTACTAAGGTGATCCGTTTTTCTCTCTTTTCTTGTGAAACTTGGTGGCTGCTACTTTGGAATTTTTTCTCGCACATTTCACATGTTACATAAATGTGTTGCATCTCATTTGCAGTAATATTACAATGTACATTGATTGTTGATTAATAATTCTTGCATGTGATAGGTTCTCCAAAATACCATATATGATGTCGATCTTGATCGGATCCTTCAAAGCATCCACATATACCTACAAGAATTAGGAATGGAAGAAATAAGGAGGAGGTACCTCTCAAACCTTTTAAAATAAAAGAAAAGGATTTTTTTCTTGTTTAACGAGATACCTGTTGAGTGCTGTTCTGATTAATTTCACAATGTGTACTAATTAATGTTTTAACTTCCCACTACCAACATATTTTGAATAAACAAAAGAGCGGGAGCTGATGACAAACCACTTCGCATGGTGAAAACTGTTCTGCACGAGCTTGTTAAGCTTCGCGGAACTGCCATAAAGGGTCATCTTTCCATGGTCCCAATAGACATGCAACCGCAGCCTATTATTCTTGCCTACATTGATCTTAATCTTCAGGTACTTTTGGCAAACTCTCGATAATATGCTTGGTTTTTTCTCATCCTGATCATCTTCAAACAAAATTGGGCAGACCTTGGCAGCTGCAAGAATGTTGACCCCTTCTGGCCCTGCTGGACAAACTCACTGGGGTGATTCGGCAGCCAACAGTCCAGCACCTGCAACGCATTCTT
Source organism: Forsythia viridissima (assembly GCA_030279155.1). NCBI lineage: Eukaryota > Viridiplantae > Streptophyta > Magnoliopsida > Lamiales > Oleaceae > Forsythia > Forsythia viridissima. The sequence goes on from CM059033.1 coordinate 4,806,366, forward strand.
CTGATGCCCAATTAAAGGTATTTATGCTGCCTTTAAACTCTTTTCTTTGAATTGTTGATTCATCCTCTCTAATTAGGTTTCTTTTGTCCATGTCCTGTCCTCGTGTTACACGTGCTTTCTCAAATAAATTTTGTGGTGGTGTTTGCATCTTACAGCAAGAATTGGCTGCAATATTTAAAAAAATCGGTGACAAGCAAACTTGCACAATTGGTCTCTATGAACTCTATCGAATTACACAGTTATATCCTCAGGTAAAGTTTCTTATATAACATTCATCCATAAGAAGATTGAACATGTTATCTCTTTAAAAATATTCTGGAGTCTGTATTTAGAATGTATGCATTTATCGAATTTTATTGGCTAAATCTGGTTTCAGGTTGATATATTTGCTCAGCTGCAAAATGCTAGCGAGGCTTTTAGAACATACATTAGAGATGGTTTGGCCCAGGTCTGGATCTAATTTTATGGGCACGTAGTTAAAGTTATGAAGGAAACTCTTTTTCAAGTAATTCATATTAACTTATATTGCAGATGGAGAAAAACGCAGCCGCAGGAAGGACACCTTCAAGTGTACCTCTGTCGACTCCTCCACCAGTGGCACTCGACCTCTCTCCAAAAAACGGCCCTGTATCACCTGTAAATACAAATCTGTTGAATGATTCAAGAAGTCTGAATACTAAAATTGAACCTACAAACTTCAGTTTACCACCATCTTACGCTGAAGAAGATAGGCCTACCAATACCATCTCTGCAAGAGGACCTTTGTCAGATCAATCTGGTTTACAGCAGAATTTGGGGGAAATAAGAAGTGACAGGTTACACTCTGGAGGTTAGTTTACCTGCAAATCTGTTTGTGCAATTGGACCGAACTGAATATTTAGTGGACAAGATTTTAACTACTTTTTCTTCCTTACTAGTGTCGATTGCTATCCAATCCTCCCTACCAAACATGCATTCATTGTCTTTGTTGATTGTGTTTTTTTGGGGAATATTTAACTGACGGATCCACTTCCTCTGCAGTTTCAAGCGGCACATTAGATGCTATTAGGGAAAGGATGAAGAGCATCCAATTAGCAGCGGCTGCAGTGAATCCAGATTCTAAAAGTAGGCCATTGGTACCTATGAATGGGAATGTAACCCACGGACTTTCAAGTCATCCTTCTGTCACAGAAGGTGTTGGTACTGAGAATCCTATGCACGGTGGGATTCTTCCCATGGACGAGAAGGCTCTGTCTGGCCTTCAGGCCCGTATGGAAAGGTTAAAAACTGGGTCACTTGACCCTCTGTAGGAGGGGAGGCTCGTATGGAAGGGTTAAAAACTTGGTCACTCGACCCTCTGTAAGATGGGATCTGAGTCTTGAGTGTGATTCTTTATGCATCCTGGTAAATTATGCCGTATGATGCTAATCTTGTAATTTGGGAGAAACAAAGGGGTGTATGCATTGAGCATTCATGCCTCCAGGTTATTACGATCTTGCATTAATTTTTTGGCTGATAGCAAATGCAGAACTTTGTTTCCTGTAATGTTGCTGCAGAGATTGTGAGCTTAGTGATATAGGCAATGCGTGGCAAACTTTTATTATGTTAATCAATATTAGTTGTATATTGTAGTCATAACTTTGAACTGTTTGGCAACTGCCATAATATTCGATCTCATGCCAAAGATGTTAAATTTGTTCGTTCATAGTGACGACTCTGAACTTTGCCAGTATTTTTACCTGTCCATTTATGTCCGTCTTCTGTCTTCAACTTTCCAGTTACTTAATTTGAAATTCCACAAGGCTCAAGGTGGGGATTTCTTCCACTTTGTAACCTCCCAATATATGTAGCCAAAATGAACTTATGTTATCCTTGGCTACTTGCGTTGTTGCAATTTGTAAACCGGAGTCTAAAGAATTTTAGGGCAGAGCCATGAGAGTTAAAATCTTGTGTACTTTATTGTTATGCCTTGTTTGGTTGGTTGGTAAGTCCATCGGTATGCACATTTTCCATTTACCCGGAGAAGATCCCCTGCTTCTTCAGTCTATTTCTTGGTTTAAGATTCCTTTTGCTAATATGAATCAAAGAATTAGTACTTACCACAAAGTAGTGTCAAACTTATATACTCAGTAGGAATGGCAATAGGGCGTGAGTGGAAGCAGGGTTAGGGTGGTCGGGATTAAAATATTTTTATTTATTATTTTGTTTAATTAATTAATTATTTTTTAATATTATCTTTTTAAATATGATTATAAAATAAAGTAAAACAATTTTGGACTGGTTTGCAGAATTTGGAGCGGGACAGAGCGGACTGGATTGGGAGTAAGGTATTTTGTCTATCTCTTAAAAAAAGGTGATTATGAGGACTTAGGTATCCAATCTGAATTGACTCTACATGTTTAGTACTTAGGTAGCACCCTTCTTTTGTTCAAGCGAGTTATAGAGATTTTTCTTTTCCATTGATTTCTATGAAATGGATCAAAAACAATTCTTGAATAAGGACAGAAATGAAAAAGAAGTCTTTAGTAATTGTACCTCTTTATTTTTATGATTCTTTTCCTGGAAGCACGACATTCTTTGAGCCCTTTTTACGTTAGTTCCACACAAAAGGTGACCGTATTTACAAGTGCTAGTTGCCTCTTATAATGTCAATAAATATTAGCGAGGGCTAAGATTACTTAAAATGAAGGTAAAGATGTTAGGGGCGTAGTAACATAACCTTCTTCAACTCCCTTAAATTATTCCCTTGAAGACTCAAGTGGTGCCATGGTGGGTATTGGACACAAATTTTAAAGCAAGACTTTGTTGGTTTCAAATTTCAATGCTTGGACTAGTGTATGAACATATGGACTAACAAATACATATTGGGTATTCGGTATTCCTTACAATTATCAAGCTAGTGTAAAATATTGTTATTCAAGATTTTGTGATTTAAATAAAGGCTAATTCTGAATAAATTAATCGATACTTATACCCGGACCGTTAATGAGTATAAGATCAGCAAGAAATTTTCAACAGACGAGTCATTGTTGAATTAAAAATATTCATAATTTACACCATATTATATCATATTTTCATTCTCCAAATATAGACTTTTCAAATGTACTATTTGAACTCCTTAAATAATGCAAATTATATTGTCTATTAAATTTTTATCACCAATTCGACCCTTAACCATTTATTTTTTGGAACAATAATTTAATCGGATTTTAAAACATTCGTTAAAATTTAATAGATATATATGTATTTAATGTTCAGTCACATTCTCCTCCACCCCGGTGGGAAACTTATTTTCCCCATTTGCATACGTGGTGGGCTAGCTCAACAAAAATGGTCCAGCAGGAAAGAATGAAAATAACACACATTGCCCCCCCCCCCCCCCCCAAACACCCCCACCCTCATTCCCGCATTCTGTGCCCTCCTTTCTCTCTCCCCGCAATTTTCAAAATTGGTGCCCTAAAATCCGATTACCTCCACGGTCGCCGTGGAACCACCCTCCTTTCGCGAGTGAAACACCAACGCCGTGGAACCACCATCCTGTCATCACTGTCTCCGTCTTCTCCTGACCTGCGCTCACAGTCTCCGTTCTCCGCTTTCTGTGCTCGCAACCTACCGCTCGCTGTCTCCTACCGTCGAGCCCTTGCCCTCGCTTGAAAACCAAAGACGAATCCGGTATGAGCTTCTTTTCACAAGTTAGTGTCATTGGATGTTCGTATTGTTGGATTGTATGCCCAAATAGTATAATTTTGCTGTGATAAAATGACAATTTTATATTGAATAAAACTTTGGTTTGTATTCATTTATTATTATTGCATTTGTTTGATATTGAGCATGTAAATAAAATGTCAATGATTACTTGTGATAATATAAGTTGGATGCTTGCGTTGAGAAACATAGTGTGACACAACTTATTTTTGATCAACAATAAAATTGTTCACAACTAATGTATAAGAGTTTGCGCCTTATACAAGAAAGTTGTAGTGTTGACTATTTAATCATTTATATTTGCGATTTTGTCTTTATCGCGGAAATGGATTAATGGTGACACTGGTACACTTGGAGTGTATTAAACAGGCCACGTGTCAAATTTAATTATATAGCATGCCCGTGCGAATAATTAAATTCTACTTGATCACCGAGTATTTCATATAAATCCCTTAACAGGATTGTGTATATCTTTTCGTTAGTTTGATGATTATTTGATTCACTAATTGGTGAGATCAATTTAGTTGATCAAATATCTCGATGAGTTGGAAACTTGAGAAAGAGCGAAGTAGAGAACACGAATTCGTGTCGGGAACTGTCGCCCTGAAAAATGGATCAAGTGACAGCTTAAGTATTTTCTGTTGAACGATTATAAATCTGAGCTCAGTGTTTAGCGACGGCTAAATTTCGACATCTGTGAATTAGTTCACGGGACCGTTGAAAAAAATATAACTTAAAGTTAGTGAAAATAATTAGAAAGACAAAACGGTCATTTATACTCATATCTAATTATCGAATTTTACACATGGATGAAATATATATACAGTAGGTCAGAGGAAAATATTACAGTTTCTGTAATCTTATATATTCCGATAGTACAGTTTCTTGGCTTTAATGGAAAAAGCAAAAGACTAATAATTAGATTGAGGGGTCTAAATTCGACTAGACGGAATCTAATTATTGGAGCTTGAAAAATATATGTCCGAACAGGTCCATGTGGTAGCTCTATAAAGTTTTGAACTTAATCACATTTACTAATAAAGTTTTAGACTTGATTGTAATTGTAATACAAGTTCATAGATTACATATGTAATTAAATTAATCCTAAGCTAATTGGACTTGGAAGTCTTTTCATTGTTTGCAATCAAGACTCTTGTCATTGCTTGCAATAAGGATGCTTGTCGTATTTATATCACATTGCATGTGATATAAATTAATTAATTCAGTTAAGAAAAAGAAGAGAGAAAATTATGAAGTCTTTGTTTGACTTGAATTTTAGTTTCTTAGTTTTCTAGATTTAAGTAGTCCAGAAATTATTATTTTTTATTAAATTAAAAGGTGTCCACACCTTGGTGTAATCTGTACTTGGAGAATACCATAAAAGACTTGAACGTTGGGAGCACCAAGTTCGTGAATCAAAAGAAGCAAGTTCGTTAATCAGATCAAGATCTAATATCGTATATCGATTCAGATATAATACTAATCTATTAGTATTTAATTATAATCCTAGCAAATATCCTGGTTTATTGAATTAACGAAAATTTTTATTTTCTGGCTAATTCTTGTGCCATTTTCCAACATGTATAAAAGCAACCGGATACTTATTATTGTGTTTGTTGCGAACCGGTTCATTTGGTTGGAAAACAATATCTGAGGGTAGAAGTAGATTGGAGAATCATTATTGTTTGATGTCAATCTTATTTCCACCAAATGCCTTTATAATGATAGGGTTTGTTTGTTATGTTGAAATCTGAATTTTGTTGCCTGAATTGGTATCTGATGGTTTTGGCTGATGGATACATGATTTGTCCATTTGAATTAGCGTAGTGCAGTTCTGAATTGGGTAGGGGAACAGGACTATAACTGACTAACGACCGTGATGATCAATGTTATTGATTGTTTATGATTATTTGATTTCGGTAACTAGACCATCAGCTCTTTATCTTGGCTTGGCAGCCCGGATGGCATAAGAATGAGGGGTCATGCAACCGGTGTTCTGCAGCCATGGCGGTGCAGTATGCATCTAGCCCGAAGCATGATCTGAGCTTCCAGCAGACAAATATATATATAATGTTTGTCGAAAACAACAATAATTGATCGATATCACTTAAATAAATAAGAAAAAAAATAACAAATGAAAAATGGGAACCAATTGGTTCCATTATTTGTGGACAATGTCTTGTAGACTTTTTAGAATAGATCAATTATACAATAAAAAGAAAAAATCATTTACAAAAATTAGCCTATTTTAGTTAATTTAAATAGTGAAATGAAGAATATTTAAGAATGATAGTGAAAGAGTAGTAAATGTTTGAAAATTTGATGTTCAGCTTTGGGAATAGATTAGTGGATTTTTAGCGTATGAAAATGTATTTGTAGATATTTAGCAAGTGGGACTAAATTGGTGTTCTACAAAAGCAGATAATTTGGGGAAAAATTTGCATGTGGGACCTACCTTAGATAAAATAAAAAGATTAGAGAAAAAAATTGAACGAATGAGCTATTGTCGAAAACAACAATATTTAATCGACATCACTTAAATTCTTCTAAAAAAAGACGAAAATAATAATAACAATTGAAAATTTATAACAAATGGGCCAAGGCCCAATTGTTTTAATAATGGGAACCAATTTATAGTCTTATTTGTCGACAATGTCAATATTTTAAAATTGAACTATTATATAAATTGTGTACATAATTTACTTGTTACAGAAAAAAAAAAAAAAGATTGGTAAAAAAATTAAATAAAGGAATAATCTGTTCATAGAAAAAAAATAAACTTAGAAAATGGGCAAATAGGCCAAAACTGCTGGCATGTGAATTGGGAACCAAAAATTGGTTCCCGAATCTCGACAATATTGGTTCTCAATTGTGTCGACATTTTCGACATTTTAAAATAGGACAAAATCGAACAATATATAGTAAAAAGAAAATGAAAAAATCATTTACAAAATTTCCTCAAATAAAAAAAAAATAAGATTAGTAAAAAATTTGAATGAAAGAGATAATATAATATGGGATGAAAAGAAAAAGGCTTGCAAAATGGCAAATGGGCCAATACATGAGAAATGGGAACCAAAGTGTGGTTTCCAATTGTGTGGAGAATCTAGATATAATTGGAGAAAAAAGGAATTCGAAACGGCAGCGTGTTCCATCCATACTTTTAATAATAAAAAAAAATTGAAGGACAAAACGGTGCGTTTTAGACGATAATGTAAATAGTAAAAGACCCTTAGTACAATTAAGATATATACAAAGTAGAGTAATGCTATATAATTTATAAATATCAAGTTAGACATAAAGTTAGACTACAATGTGTAAAATATCAAATATGTCATTTGCAAAAATATAATTCAAATTCCTAATTATGTCTTTTCAAAAACAGATTTGATATTTTATACATGGTGATCTAATTCAAATTTGATATTTTATACATGGTGATCTAACTTTATATCCAAATTATTGTTCATATAGTATTTCCATATACAAATGAGTAATGCTACTTATATCCACAAGAATCTTTGGTCACATCCAGTCTTCTCTACCCAGCTGGAGGAGGTCCCAGTCCTCTCTTACATACCTTTCAAAATCCATCCAAATTAAAATATTTTTGACAACTTGACAACTTTACATAATTCTTGCATCAATAGAGAGAGTGATAAATAGAAACAAACACAAAGTGGACATGCAATATAGCCTGAAGCTGATAATAAAATGACAGCTTCAAACAATATACTTACAACTTACATCTAAGATAGTTATACATTGACAGCCACTAGTAGACATGGATATTAATTATAGAGGTGTATTGGACAAGATATACGTACCATGATATATTTGATAAAGTGGACTGAATAATACTAAACAGTATTAAAGAAAAAGAAGCTAAAATCTTGTCCACGGTACCGTCCCGCATACAAATTACGCACCTAAAATTAGGGAAACCACCATCAAGAGACCTTGAGAAGATTGAACTTGAACGACTTCTTTAAGGTTTGATATCTGTATCATCCCATGATATATTGAGATCAGCTGAAGTTAACAAATCAATATCATTCCAGTAGTAACTTGGTACGTCTATGGCACTGTCTGTACTTGGACCTCCCCATGGAAATTCTATGACAGTACTGTTTGTGCTCGGATTGACTGTTGTAATTGTTGATTCCTCCGCCGTGTCGAGGAGGTTTCCGGCGTAGTCATACGCATTTAAAGACTGGTAACAGGTGGGGACTAATAAAGATGATGAATCAATGTCAAAAGTGCTTAAACTTGAGAATTGAAATTCTGGGTTTTGATTCTTAAGTGCTGATCCATTGTTTCCGATGAAAGATTTCGCTGAAAAGCTGTTAATGCTGTCGACTGTACCAAAAGAACTAAAGGGAAGAATAGAGGAGGTGGTGGGATGGGTGGCGGCTGCGCCACCGCCTGTTGTGGTGGAACTTGCATTAGTGGTTGCATTTGATGTCTTGAGCCTTTTGTTTTTCCGACCACCGCCTACGGGCACATTACGTAGAGTGCCACCTTTAGTCCAGTGCCTCTTACAAGCTTTACAGAAATGGCGAGGTTGAGATTTGTTGTAATTGTTGTAATAACAGAACTTTGTGTTCGTTGAGTCACACCTCGGACACTTCAAAGGCTCTGATTGTTGGTGGCTCCGCCGTATAGGTGGCGGCGGTTTTGGCAGGTCAACCGCTTCTGATTGCTGCAAACTTTGGGCCCAATCAAACCCTTCATCTTCCGAAACCTGTTTAGTACTTACACCCATAATTGAAATCAAATCAAGAACACCTAAAGATCTTTAAGAAAAAAACAAGATTGATATTTGAACTCTAGTCTTGGGATCAAACTGAGAAGTACGAGGAGAATTTAATTCTCTTACAAGAGATTGAACAATGATCTTAGGAAGGTGATGAGAAGCAAGAATTAAATGTGTGGGATTCTCTCTATCTATCTCTATATATCTATATCTATATGTAAAACCTATATCTATCTGTGAAAACAATGACAATAACTCAAGGTTGTATTGTATGGTCCAGAGGGTGTTATTGATATATGTGGGGTTCAGTCTTTAATTTGGTGTCAATTATATAAAATTATGCCACTTTGGTTTCCCTCTTTATAATTATTATTATATGAATGTGTAGTGCATGGAAGAATTTCAAAGTGTGTGTGTGACTTGTGATTAATGAGGTTATAATTTATTTATATGTAACGCGTGATGTACTATTACTATTCATCCAAAAATTGTGACACAAAGTAAGTTGACGTTGAAAGTAGCAATAATACCACAAAATTGACATGCAATGATAGTTAAGTTGAAATTTGTATTTTTCGAGTTATTATACGTAAAATATCATTACAAATTTTATATATGTGTTATACTTAGTTTTAAAAAGACGAAAGAACATCTAGCTAGCTTAGACACTTCAATTGAACAAAGATTGTATATTTCGCTTAAACCTGAAACCATCTTCCGCAAATAGGCGAAAGCAAAGAATTTTTGGATGGATCGTTTAACTATTAAAATCTAACTTTGATGTATGCTTTTTAACCTTCACTGTTTTGGGAACTTGTGTTCGATGAAGGATACGAACCCAAAACCTCGCGCTACTTACCGATTCTAAATAAAGAGAATATCACTGGGACAATTGTGTGAATCTCCACGTGGTCGAATCAGTTACAATTAAAACACATATGAGAATAACAACCAAATCTAGAGAAAATGATGATCGAACCAATGACCTTCCGCCACGTGTCGTAGAATCTTCTAGAATTGAGAGTCTTCCAATTAGAGGGCAACACGTGGCCGAAAAGGAGAAAAGACAAAAGGACCATAAACCTTGCAACACCTATAAATAACTTGAATTAAATTAAAGAAGGGGTGAACAATTAAAAAACATTAACCAAATTCTTTGCTCTTTTAATTCTTAATCTTCGGACGGCTTTCCATATGAGGATTAAGTTAATAATTTCAACAAGGAGGTGGTCGAGGATTTGTTGACTTCGATTTCAGAAGTCAACAATATGCACAAAAGATTATGATGTTTATGTACACCCTGATTCCGAATATTCGTTTTACAGCAGTCAGTGTTCTCGACTCAATTCACTATAAGAAAAAGATAACTACAACTACTCTACTTTAAAGTCGATCCAACTTTCGGATCACTAATTAGTTGAATGAACCCCTCTTCTGACTTGTCATAGCATATCCTACATATCTATGGGAGATTTATAACAGACATTCTTTAATTGTTTCCCTTCGATATCTATGAGGATTTTCTTTCACTCATTCAATGAACTTTGGTCGCTCTTGCTGGCTACTCGTCCAATCGGAGCTAAGAAAGTCAGTGAGTGGTTTATTAACCATAAAGGACGAACGATTTATTTATTTGAGTGTTATTTTAAAAAAATTAACAAAAATTTGCTTGAAATATACAAGTTAACAGAGGTAGTGGAGTAGTAGTACTACGGGCCGCGGTCTCATATTCGTTTGTGCATTGGACTTTTGTGTAAGCGTATGTTTTGTCGGTGTAATGTCTGATAGTAGTGATTGAACTCACTAATAGAGTTAAAATCGAAGTGGTGCAATTATATATTTTTAATAATAATAGAAGAAGAAGAAATTGTTGATCAAGTGATTCTAGGTTAAATTACAGTTGTCAACACGTGATTCCTTGTGTGGATATATATAAATAAAAGTTTTAACTGATTAAAGATTGTCATCATCCTATGGGCCAATCCATGTCATATATTACATGTAATCACATGATGTTCAACTTGGTGTCTTCATGGGCTTCACTTTTGGTGGTGTCATGTGATGTTATAACTCGATGTGTTAGTTGGTGATTTACACGTTGTTGAACAATACAGTATAAAAGACTGAAAATTTATACGTCAACACCAACCAAGAAATCCGTCAAATATAAGTGTGATATGTGCTGGGATATTTTCTCAAAATTTGTATTTAAATTTAAGTCGATTAAAATTGAACAAATTTTTAAATCTTGGACTCATTGACTGTCGAAACCTGGAAGAAAATTAGGTCATACGTTAACTATAAAATGATGTGGTTTATTTGCTTTTGTAGATGTGACTTGAGGGTTTTTTGAGAGAAAAATTGTAAGCATAACATGTTAATTGTTTTCTTTGTTAAGGGGAAAGTCACGAAAGCGAACCCCCTCACCCCCACCCCCACCCCCACCCCCACCTGTGTCAGAGGCCCCTTGATCAGACGAGTTGTAAATTGAGGGATGTGCACGAGTAACAATCCTAGTTGTTTTCTTGTTCTCTTTGTAGATTGTACAAAGAGTAGAAATTGGTGGGTGCGGTAAAACTTAGGATATTATTTTTTTTGAGATATTTGGAAATTTAGGTAGGTGAAATCTATACGATTGTAACAATTTTTCATATAGTGAAAGTTTTAACAGTCCATAAATCTTTTTCTATCTTTTATATATTTTTTGTTTCGTTATCTTTCTTTAAACAATTATCTTATGGATAATAAAAGAATTGGTTTCAATTCACAACAATTAATTGCTGGTGAAATGGATAGTGCTTGAGAGATAATTTTGATTGAGTTTCTAATTTTTGCTTGGCTGAACGTGCCTTTTGTTGGTGTAGAGTTCTTGTATCTATAGAGCTTGTAGGATAGAGAAGGTGAGCACTTGCCGGCTATACATCTTTGTTTGTGGTGTTGTGCACATCACATTTTTTATTTTACCTTTCACCTCGTCACTGTCAATTAGGTTAAATTCTTCTTGAACCCAATAGGCATGTGGGAGAGGTCTTAGACCATGCTTCCAATAGGTTGTATGGATGAATGATCCAACTTCGTACACCACCACCACTAGTTGTTATACTAATGACTAAGGAGTGATGTGGAGTTGAAATTGTCAACTTCTCCAATTTTAAATACAATATTCAATTTCAATACAAACTAATAAATATAGAAAATAAATTTTTTATTTTTGTAGACTAATTTATCAGAAAAAATTTAAAAATAATAAAGTCGATTCAGTTCTTCGATTTTGAATATAAAACTAATAACCGAACCATAAATGACCGATTCTCGATTTTAATACTCATTACCCGTTTTCAACTAATTAAGAAGAATTGTTCGATTATGATTAATTTCGGTTCCGGTATATAATGTAGGTAGTTGACAAATAAGTTTTTCGTATCAACTCGTATCTCAGTTTTAGTGTTAGGTTAATGTGAATCTACCGTAAAGTCATTGAACTACTTGGATTTTGACTAATTTTTTCAATTAAATCCTACTCAAACCACGTTATTTTTGAATGGACAAACACATAATAAAATTAATATTATAATTTCATTTTCTTCTTTAAGACGTGAATTTATGCACAAAGACTAACACCTTAAGTCATATAGCATAAAAAATTTAAGTTTATTGTGAATAAAAATTTTAATCAGACAGTGATACTTTTACATCGTATCATGTGGGACCATTTATTTTGTTGAATATGATATATGGGCCAACAAATGTCACACTAATTGTCATTAGTCATTTCTTGAATTACCATGAACGGTGCATGGTAGGCCTAGCATGTAGCACATGAATTTAGAGTAGCCATAGAGGCGCCACAAGAGTCGGCATCATAGTCACCACCAGAATGATTATGATTATGATTATGATATATATATGGGGCCCACTTTTATATAATTATACAAAACAATTTCATGAAAAAGGTTGCTTCCTGGATTTAGGAATTTGATCACCTGCCCCTTGGTGGGCTGGAATTCACTGCCCACCTGCTCAGGTGGGTGGTGAATTCCTGCCCACCAGGGGCAGGTGATCATTACCCCCTGGATTTATACTGTAAAAAGAAATCCACAAGTCACGTCCTTTATCGAATGTATGTTTAAAAAAAAGTGTTTATAAGTATTTATAAATTAATTTTAATTAAATATTATTTTTATTTATATATTTTGTATAATTTATAATTTTTATTCACATATTTCGTGAGATTTACTAAAACTCTACCAAACAAATATTAAATAGAATAGTGAACTCTTAATAGAGGCAATGAATTTTGTAATTATTTTGTATAACATATGAATATCAGTGTTCTAAAATGCTCACATATGCGTGCGCCTAGGCACACCTAAGTTTGATGCTTGACCTTGCCGCCTCACCTCGCATTGCTTATTTTTGTGCATTGACCGCGTATTGCCAAGCTTAGACGTGCCTAGACTCAATGTGCGGCCTCGCCGCCTCGCCGCGCATTACGCATTCTAGAACCTTGATGAATATGCCTCCTTCATCACCCAAATCACACAAATTTTTTGTACTAGCTTAATTGAAATATAAAGAATTGATATCGAGTTACTGAATTGTTCTAGATGAAACTCGTTATCACGAGACAAAATAAGTTCCAAACATAAGAATTTGTTGTGGATAGTAGGCTTCATTTTCTCAAAGTAATTTTTTGAAATGTTTTTGTCTACAAATATGTTGAGACGGAGGTGAGATTGAATCTTTGATTATTAACATTTATTTATCAATATCTCAAAATAAAATGAGTGATCTCGTACTTTTTATTATATTCTCTATTTATCCATATGTGGAACAACGTGAAAAGAAAACATTAAGCACTCGAATTAAGTTAAAATTGAAACTTAGATAGGAACATGAAAGTATTTTGACGAGATTTTCATTATTGTTGTTCCTATTTATCCCAATCATTTGATTTATTTTTTATTTTTTTAAATGGTGATTCGTCGTAATAAAATATCAATGTAATATCATCATTTTACTCAAAAATTTCAAGGTTCGAAAATTATGAATTAAAAAAAAACATGCTTATAATTGCAATATTATGGTCAAAATAAATCTAAATATCAAATCAAGCAAAAATTAAATTTCCTTCATATTAGGGGAAATTGGCGCAAATGGTCCTTAATGTATGATATTAGTGTATAAATGGTCTCTAATATTTCATTTTTTACAGAATGATCCATAACATATCCATTTAGGTGCGCAATTGGTCCTTTTTTACGGATTCCGTTAAAAATCTATCCATTAGGTGCGCAAATGGTCATTCTCACTTTTTTTGTCTTTATTAGTGGGATAAATTTGTCAAATTATATTTTTTTCTTTCTTTCAATTAGCGCAAATGGTCCCTAACATTTACCTTAGTGTGGAAATGATCTCTAACCTTTGTTTTTTGGTGCAACAGTTCTTAACATATATGTTTTGGTGCGCAATTGGTTCTTATTTAATGAAAAAGACAAAAATATTCTTAGTTTTAATTAAAGAAATTTGCAATTAAATTCCTAACATTTGCAAAAAGTAAAAATGGATTTGATACTTTAATTTTTTAGTAAAAATTAAAAGAAACTAACAAATTGATAATATACTAAATTATTTTGTATATTTTATGAACTATTATTTTGTATTTTGAACTATTATTTTGTATTTTATAAACTATTATTTTGTATATAGCAATTTGTTCGATATTTTAATTTTTTTTAATAAATTATTTTGTATATACACACAATACGTACATATATATACACGAATGCTTACATTTATTTTTTCATAACAATTACTAAATTAATTTTTTAAAAAAAAAAAAAAAAAAGAGACCAGACAAACGTTCTTCCCCATCTCCAGCCCCCACCCTCGCGAAATCGACCTCCCCCTGATTTGGTCAAAACCAGAGCTCGCGCGAACTCTGATTTTCACAAAACCCAAGAGATTTTTCCTCTCTGGTTTTGTAGAACCATGGGGGAAATTTTTCCCCCATGTTTCTGGCACCAGTGCCGATACCGGTGCTGGTAACAAAGGGAAAAATCCCCCATTGTTTTCGGCATAGAGTGTGGGGGTAGGATGGGGGTTAGGTAAATGAATGGAGTGAGTGATTTTGGTTAAAATATTTTTTATCGAACCATCCCAACTTTAGCCTGATTGGCCCAACGGGTTAGTTATACTGGGCCAAATAAGCCCGATTTTTATTTAAATTTTTTTATTGGGCTAGCCCGGCCCAGAGTCCTAGTTATCTGGGCTAGCCCACTGGCCAGCCCAGTTTTGCCACCTCTAGTCGTAATGATAAAATTAAAGTTTGAATTTTAAATAATGTGATTACTTAATAATAATAAAATAATTTTAATTAGCACATTTGTTAATAATTATGAAGTTAAATGTTAGTTATTTTATAATAGTTCATAAAATATACAAAATAATTTTGTATATTATCAATTTGTTAGTTTCTTTTAATTTTTAATAAAAAATTTAAAGTATCGAACCCATTTTCACTTTTTGCAATGGTTGTAAATCTATTTGCAAATTTCTTTAATTAAAATTAAGGATATTTTTGTCTTTTTCATTAAATAAGGACCAATTGTGCACCAAAATATATAGGTTAGGAAATGTTGCGTCAAAAAACAAAGTTTAGGGACCATTTCCACACTAAGGTAAATGTTTGGGACCATTTACGCCAATTGAAAGAAAGAAAAAAAATGTAATTTGACAATTTTACCCCCACTAATAAAGACAAAAAAAAAGTGAGAAGGGACCATTTGCGCGTCTAATGGATATGTTTTTAACAGAATTTTAACGAAATCCTAAAAAATGACCATTTGCGCACTAATATCATACATGATGGACCATTTGCTCCAATTTCCCTCTTATTAATAACATAAAATAAAATATCAATTTGGGTGTGTCAAATTGGTCAAGATTCGGGGGAAAAAAAAAAGGAATATATGAACAAAATCGGGTTGATGGGTCGGTTGGTAAAGCAGCTTTTAGTAATTATTTTATTTCATTTTTATATATATATAAGTAGTCGAAACAGAATATATGTCGGACAGGATTACGACTTTGACAGGCTTAGCTTAATAATTAAGTATCATTAATTATAAGTGGCCAAATTCTTCGTATTCCACTTTGGTACTATATTAATCATGATTATTATTAGACTATTCAAATCAATGTCTTAATTTATAGTAATTGACTGAAACACGTGCATTCATAATTTGGTGGCTCCTTTCTATTAACGGCGGATTAAGCTGTCATTTGTTTACCATCATTCCAATTGTGTGTCCGTCCCCAAGAGAATTGTTTTAATAGCATGTTTGGTAAAAGCTTAAATTTTCGTTTAAGTTGATTAAATTAGTCAAATATATTTTTTATCTACACATTTTGTAAGATCCAAAACTTTTTACTCACTTTTTATCTATATATTCAATATGACTTACAACTTATAAATATTTAAAAAATAATTTAAACACTATCAAAAATGCACTTATGATCTCGATATAAATAAAAAATACAGGTATTTATAGGTTCAATTTAAAAAATATTTTCGATTAAATTATAAGAAATTTTTGAAATCACAAATAAATATTTGTGAACAATCTTGATACATTTAAAAATAAGTAGTTCAGATAAAAGTACACATTCGATCGAATCAATTCTTAGAATCTTATGAATAAAGACATAATCTCTCTAGATCATATTGAATTTCATTTGGATGAAGGGTATAATGAAGATCATCTTGATTTTACAAAAAAACGAGGTTATTTAGCCTATTCAATATTCAAATAAGTATAGATTAGGGCTCTCTTGTGTTGGAGCTTCCATTAGCTCAAACACTTTTTTTAGTTGTAGTGTCAGGTAAAAAAAATTATAATAGAAATTTTATTTTATTTTAATATATTACTTCGATCCAAAATTATTTTTTTTTAAGCTCTCGTTTGTGTCTGTCCAAGTATAGGTCAACGAGTATTTGGTCTCATATATTTTTTGCTAATATGATGTTTCGCGTGAGTAGAGCATGGGCCCATGATACCAACTCTTGGACCATTAATACTAGTCTATAGTCACTTCGGGTTGGAACCATAATGTGTTTGTTTGGTATGCACTAAAATTATGGTACACACGTGTTTGATTTACACGCCCTATTTAAATTAATATCTTCAGCCTTTGAGTTACGTATTTTATATGTTGAATCTAGAATGAGGACCACATCACACAATCTGATACATGACATGGGTCTCATGCTATGCACTTTGGTCAAATATTGTATTATTAAATCTACTCGAATTTGTTATAACAATTATATTATTTCATTCATACGCGTTCTCTATAAGATTATCGAACGATGATCAAATATATCAAGTGAATTCTTGATCAAATGTCAAGTGAACCAAGTAAAGTCACTAAGAATGATTCATCGAAGTAATCTTTCAAATTAATAAAAGAAAAAACACCAATTTTAATCCAATGTTGATTTCATTAATGTCAAGACTGTTATGGTGTACTTTGACATCATCAAACACATGTTTCCTTGTAGGAATTCCATCAAGACTCGCATCAAATATTCTTTAATTTATTGGAGAAATTAATTAAATTAAAGACATTTGATAATTTCTACAAAAACCTTCATAATCCGTTGTGTGCTAAGCTGGATATTCTTGGCGATTTTTTTTTTTTTTTGGAATTTATTGGATATTCTATGTCAGATTCAGAAGGTCTAACCTATACAATTTAATGGCAAATAACTAAACGAACTACAACTTTACAGCATTTTCAGTGCTTCCTGAATTATATAGCACTAAGCAAAATCTATAAAGAGACTACATATATAAAAATTGTTCATACTCCTGTCCAATCGGATCCACCTCAACCAAAAATTAAAGTGAATTTATTTACGACAGAAAATTCAAATAAATAAATGAATATTTAAAAAAAAAAGGAAAAGAAGCGAACATATAATTTGTTTTCTCGATTTCATGTGGCCTAAATATTAATGGGACAACATTCTCTTTAGGAGCATGAGCATGTGAGACTCGTATAATTTATCCACCCAGATGGAACTAATAGATTGGCCGTCCCATTATAAGATGCCACGTGGATATTCCAGCAAGAATCATGCATCAATTGTATCACAGACAGATGCGTCCACATTTCCATATTTAGGTCAGTCTCTCCACTTGCATACTAGCAAAGGACAGATCATGACCATATCAGGCAAAACATGCGTCTAGCGCTCAAAATGAACTGTCACATTGGCATATAGTACCCTGTATTCACACCCTCCATGTCGAGATTCATCCAAGTATTTGTAGAGGCCAAGTTTCCCTTCCCCGACCCTAGTGTGATCCCAGCTTAGGCCAGTTTTGAGTTTCCACACAAACAGAAAATGAGAGACCCAGAGGGAGAGAGAGCAAACATCAGTTTTTACATTAATAATTCTGTACTGCCACAAAAGTCACGAGTCGCATGGTCAATGGTGCCATTTAACAAAAATGACTAAAGTACACGAGTACAACTACAGCCTTCAAATTTATCATGGTGCTGAAGAGCAACAAAGACTAGTATGGTATGGGAAGCACCATCCATAAGCATATCCTTCACTTGGCATCTCCAAAATTCGCAAAAGTATACAAAAGCTCCTAAAACTTGAAATCTTTCTTCTTTGACTTGCCCTCTTTTTCCTGCATCTTCCGTTTCCTTTTCTTCTCATTCTGGAGGAATTTCATAAAGTTAAAACGTATATTCATCCATGAAAATGACGAAAGGGAGAAAAAGAACTATAGACAGATATAGAAAATGCACAACTATGAAGTACACACCTCGGCAACCATGTCACTGAAATCCTCCCGCTGACTACGCATCTTCTCTTCTTCTCTTGCATCCTCGTATCTGGGAAAAATACAACATTAGAACAATGAATCCTGTAGGCTTAACCCAACCGATCAAACATTATAAACAAGGGACTCAGCTTACTTGGCTGGTAAAACATTGTCCATAACATCCAACTCTTCTGGTGCCAGTGTGACATCAACTCTATCTGATTTCTGACCTCTAAGCAAATCAACCTGACGAGATAAATATTGGAAGAGACATTATCAAAAGCCTATCATAATTGATTGGCAATAAGAAAAAATTATAAACATTAGTTCCAAGTAACATAGTCAGAGGCTTCTTGAGGCTGTGAACATAGATTGCACGTGAATAATTTATTTTAAAGTATTTGCGCTTCACCAACTCATTGAAACACAGAATTTTAAGCATGTTTGTGGACACCAAAAGTCCTTTGTGCACAATGCAAAACATGGCCATTAGACTATTTTATCAAGCCATCATGGGTTCAATCAATGAAATACCAGTCCAACCAAGCATATCAACCATGAGGTACAAAATGTCCAAACTAATTCAAGTGCACATCAAAAGAGCCAAATATGAAGCCATAAACAGGATCGCTGACATATTTCTATGTTTATGTGATTTCATCCCAACTAATTAATTATTACCACATCCATAGAGTCATTCTCATGCAATTATATACATTAACGTGAGGCATAGGCTCCATTCTATAGTACAAGAGTGGCAAGAACGCAAAAGCCAACTAATACGATTTACCTATATCACTGATAGTGATTCAAGTAAATAAGCATCAAATTTTATGAATCTCTAGAAAGGAATACAGAAAATAAAATTCACTTACCCTTTTAGCACCCGTCTTATCCTGTGTACCAGTGTTAATCACATACCTGTAGGAAAAAAGTAGAAGAAATTTCAGTTAAAAATATAAATTTGGTATTTCCACAACAAATCTCAAATTTGTTAAAAGAAGCCTGATTCATGTACGTGTGACTTGTTCCAAGCAACGTTCCAGGAGCTATCTTTTCTTCTTTTTCTTCAAGCACCTTCACACAACAAGAAACAAACATTATGAGCTCCAGAAATAGAGAGGAAAATTTAATTGGAAAGAGAGCAAATGTCAAATTATGCACTTACTTGATACAGTGGCTTCTCGGGTTCCTTTCTCTGCTGCTTCCTTAGGTCAATAACGTCAGGAGTCTCAACCCCAGTAGGAGTACTGAAACACCAACAAAGAGTTTATGCAAACATGAATAACTAAATAACAATTTCCCCAGAACAAGAAAATACATAGATTCCCAAAAGAGGATGAACCTTGTATTTCTATCCATTAGTCAAGCCTTATCCATCCACGTGCATGGAAATCATCTTTTAATATAATTACTTTTATCCATTATTAATACTAATTCCTCCCAGGTATAAGTACAGGTAACAGGATAATGCTTTCTTGAATTGATTTCCATCACTTAATGTAACCAACTGATCCAATAGTGTCTTCATACAAGTACTTGAAGTCTACTTTCCATAGGCAACATTTCTAGCCACCAACATAATTGAGGACAGCAGCCCTCTACTACCTACCATTGCAATGGTAGTTCCATTTTTCTACTGCCTATCATACAATAGGTTGCACCCACATTGACCCTTATTTAAATCACTGACATCAAGGAAATTTATAGAACACGATGACTAAGGCAAACATAATACCTGGAAAGACTATCGACAGATTGAATGCCATCTTCCAGTTCCTCTTCCTCCATCTCTTCCTCCTCCTCCTCTTCCTCTTCCTCCTCCTCCTCCTCCTCCTCCTCCAAGTCACCCCAATGCTTTGTCTTGTCAACAGGTTCCTCCTGAAAATAGCACAAATCAAGAAAGTTAGATGAAGTCTACTCTCAAACATAACCACAGGCACATGAAGTGAAAATCTTCAGCCGGCTAACACATTACCAAAGTCTTAAGTCACCAGAACTGATTAATTACATAAAATCCAACATGTTGTTTGCTAAATTTACCTCATAATTGGGCGGTTCTTGCTGCACAACACCAAATACATCTCCATATAGAGGGCGTCCATACTAGTTCAAAAGTGAAAATAAGATAGGGTAGAGGAAAGGTAGAATAAAAGAACTGTAACTGTCAAAAAAATAAAAAATGAAAAAACGAACAAAGATTAAATCCAGAAAGGCAGGAAGATAAAACCCACTTCATCAACAGGTGGTTTTCCCCAGTCTCCATGTCCGTAGCCAAATTTTGCTCCGGGCGGAATAGGAGCATTGAGTCCCGGAATTTTCAAATGAGGATAAGAAGGCGGAGGACCATATCTCTGTGTGAGGGGAAAATATTAATTGCAACTACGTTAATCACTCCCTAAGAATATGAGAGATATTCCCAACTGAAATACTTATTGAATAAACAAGCACTATAAAAACATTACTATCTTCTCCCACCTGCATATTGATGAGCCAAGGAGGTGGGGCACTTTCAGGCATGCCAAGAGCCTCTTTGAGTTCTTGTGCTAATGTTCCTGGTTTCATTTCTCTTAGTTTTACCTGAATAGAATGCAAAGAGAAGTAGCTGAGACTTTGCAATAGGAAAAAAACATACTACAGCAATTATTTTCCACTCTTATCATTACTCACATAAAATGTAGTACAAAGTCCATCGAAAGCTACAAATTCTACATCTATTAACTTGTGCTCTAAAAACTCCAATCTCTGTAACACACATGATCCATTAACAATCTCAAGGAGCCCACTACTTGAAATAGTAAGAAACCTACCACGAAATATTGATCATATTTATAGTAGTAATCGTGAACAGTCCGTCCATCTCCAATTGAATTTATTGATTTGCATTGACACAGTTTTAACCTTTATAGGTGACAGCTGAAAGGTGGGTTTTGATGTAATTTGCATTTTACAGTCAAGCAAACTAATGGCAAAAATTCTTATTAGTAACAGGATGTACTTTAAGGGCATATATGGAAAGTGGTCATCTTTTTGGACATTGCAAAGAGGTCATCTTTTTGGACATTGCAAAGAGGTTGATGGAGGAAACGAATCATAAATCTAGTTGAACAGTCATAAATGAAATTTGTATCTCTACTTCACATGCCTACTCTTATATGCACTTAAAGTTCTTTTAGCCAGACACTGAAATGATTACTGGCAGACTGTATGTTAAGAACTATTGGATATGTCCCAAATGGATATCTCAGATGAACTCAATACCTCAAATTCTTTTCCTTCATAATATAGATCACCATGTGCTGTCAATTTTGGTTTAGTCTGATATTTGAAGAAGGCATCATGGAGAACCTGCAAAAGATAAAACAGAGAACTGTGTTTTAAAAGAATACAGGAAAAATAATGTAGAAAGTCACCACCAATTTCCTCCACCCTCGCCACCCACCCCCAACCAACGTAGAAGACTGAGAATCTGCAGCGTTAACATAATTTCAAAATTGAAAATATGAAGAAACCTGATAATCAATGTCCATTTTTCCCATTTTCGGCTGCATCCTCTCACGTTGTTTTTGTTTCAGCTTTTTACTGTCCTCCTTTTCAATGTAAGCCTGCATAAGAACATCGCAACACAGCAGTTTATAAGGGAGAAAATAACGAGACTAGCGTGATAATCCACATCTTCTCAAGACCCATTTTACCCTGCCTCATGGTCCACTTTGTAAGATATTTGAAAGAAAAAAATGGAAAGAAAATTGGAGAGGATATTTGTTCTCTTGTGAGTAAATTACCCCAAAAAGTTGCCATGATAATAAGGTTCCAGAATGCATGTCCTGGATTCAATTATTTAAGAATCCTGTTTGTTTATCTATCCATATATGTCCTATAGGAACGAGCACCTGGCTAAAAGGAAGAGAAAGCACAAAGTTTCCAGTATGCATCACTTGATCACAAAGATTACTTATCAAGAAAGGAAGAGAAAATAAACACCCAGAAGTGAACTTAGGATTTTAATTCTATAATAAGGGCCAAGCGAACGGGGGAAGATTGGTGCCTAGAAACATCATTCATAATACTTAAACCCTACAGGTTAATAGTGATCAGCCCAGTACATAGGCATCACATAATCACTCCCCTTCATCTCAACCAATGTAGGAAAAGGAAAAACCAAACTAACAAATGACAACAATACATTAAGTCTTATTCCTTACGAATTTGGGGTCGCTTGCAAAAGTCTTTCTCACCGCTCCATAATACCAAAAAACATTGATTTTCCACTTCCATCATTACAGAAAGAAGTGTGTGAACGAATAGCACAGAAAGAGACAGGATTCATCTCACTTGTCTAATTTTCTCAATTCCCGTAGCAGCAATAAAATCAGGAAGTTGAAATGGCTGTTTCTCAATACCACGCTTTCCCTGCAAAATGAATTCAGAACCCAATGAGGTAAAAGTTGTCCAGGGTGCAAGTATTATGCAAACTTCTACATGCAAATCAAGAATATATCCCCTTGTTTGGTCCAAATTAAAATTAATTTTGACCACACATTTCATGGGACCCACAACTTTTATTAGCTTTTGAACCAGACATTTTATCATTTTTTTTATCAAAATCTGCTAAAAAAGCTTTCTCATACAAGCTCTAAATATCCTAGAGCTGAACTTCAGTGTAGAAAATTCAACTAGTTGAAGCTTTATATAGAAGAAGCCAAATAAATCTGAAATTCCGAGCAGATTCCTTGGCATCCTGCTAGCAGAAATTGCATGTTTAGTTTCAACAGAAGGTACTTATCCAAGGCACGTTTTATTATCCAAATAATGGTGTTATGAAATGCCTATGCCCCAACCCACACTAGAAAGCACATTAAAAACAAAATTCATGAAAGGTTCCCATTGCCAAACACCTACATGTCCAGGCTCCACAAGTGGCACAGCCATCCCCCTGCAAGAACCACATGTATACATATAAGACAAACCGTGTTGATGTTATCGTCCATCACCTGCCTCCCTAAACCCCACATTCATTAAACCCATCATTTTCTTTTCTAAATTTTCTAGAAAATAGGTGTGCAAATATTACAATATATTTTAATTTATCCCAGTATACATCTCACCTGCAAAAATTTCCTTTTCTGACACCAGTGCCTTGGCACTGCCACGGTATTCCGATATGATTTCAGATACACCAACAGCTTAGGGTCTGCTGATGTGGCATCCCAGACCTGAAAAGTCATTATGATTTAGTTATAATTATTTTAAGAAAATGACAAGTAATATCTGTACCAATAGACGACAGATATATTTGAATCACTATCTCAAAAAGGTCACATTTTCAACACAAAAGATGTGTCAATCATCTAAAGTTTTAAAACAATTTTCTTCACCAAAACTCATCATCCTTTAGATTTACTAATAAGAACTCAACAAGATTCATTCTGCAATGAAGTAACATCTTTCCCAGCATGCAAGAAGCAGACAGATGATTCCAAGGAGGAGCTCTCAGTATTAAATAAAGAGGAAGAACAAGAATTTATCAGAAGACAGATATAGATCTCTGCAAGTCTTGCACTATAAAGTACATATACAAAAACTGCACATGTGGTGAAATGTCAGAATTCAAGAAAATTGTGTAAGGAAATGCTCCAATTGTGTAAGGAAATGCCAAATTGTGTAAGATCATGGCCACCTTCCACATAAGACAGTAAGGGATGGATCCATATCTAAATCATTTCGAATGAAATCCAAGCTATCATCGAGGCAAAATGATAAATGGAAGTAGAAATTGTTCCTATGGAAAATAACCAATTAACAGTCATCAAATTGAGAAAAGGGAAACCTCTTAATTAGTCAGACATGATAATGTAAGAGACAGCAAAAGATTCAATCTTCAAAATGGCATACCATCCCAAACCGCACACGTAAAAGCAAACTGCATGGATACAATAAAATTAGAAGACTACCATCATGCAATTTCGAACCATACCTCAACTACATCAGGCCTCGAGCAGATTTGTTTCAGTTCAGCAATATTCATTCGACGTTGAAGCTGGAATAGAATAAGATTGTTTCGCCTTAGACACCACCAAAGACTCCACAGTCGAAAAAAAACCAAAAAATTTTTTTTCCTTAACAAACATGATAGAAGTAGCAGCAACAAAACTTTGAAGCTAAAATGTATAACCTTTTTCTTTTTATTAGAGATGCCCTTCTCCTTTTGTTGAGTATCCTGCTCTTCCTCTTCTGAATCTGAGTCGGCCTTCTTCTTTGAGGCTGCATCAGGTAAAGTCTCATCTTTTTTATCATTCACCTGAATAAACTGGAATTTTGAGATAGAGAATAAAGAGAGAAGCAAATAAAAAAAAAAGACAATAAGAAAAGGATTCCTTAGAAAACAAATCCTGTAGACAAGTGTAACTTTCACAACTCTATTTACCTCAGCAGCGCCTTCACTAAAACTGAATTTCTCGAAGACCTTCCTGAATTCCTCATTCAAGTCATCATCCAATTCAGCCTTCTCTGGGACATACTCCACTTCGACTTCCTCTAGAGCCTGTCATTTTCAATTTATATAAAACAAACTCAAGATTTAGAGTTCTCGGATAAAATTTTACTGGGTTCAACCATTTCAACTGAGAATGAACAGGAGTATGATTCCTGAACCAAGAAGTTAAAATTAGAAAATCGCAATAGAAATCTTCAGCTTCCCCATGAAGTTATATTTCCTTTCAAATGGCTATCCATGTCCTCTTTCCATTCACACAGTAACATAAACATAGTTGTGCGAGAAACAAACCCCTTGGCCAAAAAATTAGTTATCTTTTTTTTTTTTTTTTTGCTTTTTACAGAAACGGACCCCTTATCTTATACACACGTAAGTAATCAGAGAAGGAAGAAGACGTGTTCTTATTTTTATCACTTAGGAGCCATGTGAGATGGGAAAAAGAAATGTACCTTAAAGTCCATATCTTTAACTGTAATGTTAATTCGTAATTATAAACAACAGTTAACATATATGATGCTCTATGTTGACTTTAAGCCTATTAAATATTATTTTCTATACCACTAGCTTAGTTGCTTTAAATTCTAGCATTGCTGGAATTTCTTGCTATTAATACCCAAAATAAAGTAAGGAGCATAATTGACACGAAATCACTACAAGCTCTTTGATTTTTTCAAGTAACTCTGTAATTTCATCATTTTCTCCAATTTTTATTTGCTCCTCAAATTTGTCAAGGCTTAAACCAAAAAAGAAAAATATCAACAAACACAGTTGAAAATTTTCAAGAATGCTAATCCTCAGTTTCATCCCGGTTAACGGACCCCAGAAACAGAATATACACTCTTGGCGTGCTTTGAGAATCAATTTTTTTACCTCCACAAAAACCTCCCGCTTATTAATTTACTTACATAAGAGCACAGCTAAATGCTTGTTCGCTTATACATGCATATGCATATATTTGCATGAATTAACTTGGGCGGATCTGCAAAAGTACTAACAAACTAACCTGCAAATTTTATACTCCATCCAATAATCCCTAACCGGTTTCCAAACCCTAGAAATCACTTCAATAATCACATAAATATTAGAAGCACTACCTTTTGAGGATCAGAGTCCTTTTTGGAGCTATCATCGACGGTGCCGTTTGAATTCTCGGCGGCTGTGTCGCTGTCATCACCGGAGGCAATATTGGCCAGGGACGCCTTGTTCTTCTTCTGCTTCCGCCGCCTTCTGCGCCGCTCGCTTTCCCGTGATTTCTTGACGGCATTGCTATGGTTTCGGGATTTCAAATCGCCGTTTTGGTACGGTAGAGTTTCAGGGATTCCATTTGCTACTTCCACTGTCATTCTGCTTTCAATTCTCTTAGAAATTTAGTTAATATAGGAATTCACTCTAAATTTTTCTCTTTTGGTATCCACGGAGAATTTGGGAGGGAGAAATGAAATGAACTAGCAAAAAATAAAGTGATAATAATTTCACCATATAGTACGAATTACAAAATAATTTAAAAAATACTATTTAACTTTTTTATTTTAATTATTATTTTTATTTATTATAACTAAAATAATATAATAATAAATATAACAATAAATTTTACAAAAATAAAAAAAATATGACATTATTTTAAAAAAAATTTATTTATTGTGAATATTTCAAAAAATAAATTTCTAAATTAGGGTGTAAGAACATGTACAACAGTTTATGTATATTTAAAAAGCATATTTAACATTTTAAAGAGTATCATTGAATTTAAAAAACAAATTTTTTTTAAACATTTCAATAGCCTCTTTATTTCCATACTTTTTAGTTTACTTTTTTCAAAAATTATTTAATATATTTTGCTTTCATCTCTTTTTATCATATATATTTTCTTTTCAATTTGTATATATTATTTAACTAGTATACTGTTTTTTTTTTTTTTTTGGGTGGAATCCGATCGTAGAGGGTTTTAATGGATTGAAGAGTTGAGAAGAATGAGAGAAAGAGAGAGTTTTGTTTGAGGAAATTTTGATTTTGATGAATATAGAGAAATGGAAGAATTGATAGACATATATGAGTTTTGGTTTGAGATGATGAAAACGTAGTGACGAACAAAAAATTATTATTTTTTTGTACTTGTCACAAAATAAACTTTCCTACGGTCTGTGATTAAAAATCAACATATCAAATATTGAAAATTGAAATTATTTCATTGCATTTAGGAGGGTGTATTCAATTAAGAGTTGATAGGATTTTCATGGAGTTTAAAAGAGTCTAAAAATTTAGGTGTATTCAATTCAGACTTTTTAAACTCCATAAAAGTTTTGAGGTATTCAATATAGATTTTTAAAGACTTTTAAAAAGTCTTATAAAATCATGCGATATTCAATTTAGATTTTTTAAAATCTTGCAAAATTTGGGGGTATTCAAAATGTTAATGATTTTTAATGACTTTATGTAGAAATTAATATGTATTAATTTTAAAGCACAAAGTACAAATAAAAGATGTTACAATTTCTCTCACACTTATCATAAGACTTTGAAAGACTTTAAAAGAAAAAAAACATCTTTCTTTCCATTATTTTTTTATATACAACATTTCTCTTTTCTTTTTCCTTTAATAAACTGTAGAGTTAAGATTAATATTCTTCAATGTGATTTTTTTTCCTCTTTAATATATTCTCCTAACTTTTTTTTCCCTATTTCTTCTTTTAGTATTTTTATCTCTATTCAATTTAATTTTTTTTTTCAATATTCTCTTAACTATTTTCTCATTTTTTTTTTCTCTTTCTATGAACTTTTAGAGAATGTGATTTTTTTTTCCTTCAATATTTCCTATAACCATTTTTTTCTCTCTATCTTTTTTTTTTTTTATAATTTATCATTTTTCTATTTTTCATTAAAAATAAGATAACTTTATAATTAAATTCTTATATAATTGTTGATTGCAGTTTATTAATGAATTCCATCAAGTTAAAAAAAATTTTTTATTAATGTATTTTTTATTTTTATTTTTATTCTTGTTTTTTCTATTTATCTTGATGAGCATGGTTGTGCATTTTTTTTTTCCGTCTAAATTGGTACTTTTGTTATTTATTTACGCAATTGTGGTTACTAATGATGTATTACATATAGATTATTAAATATAATAAGAGAAATAATGAATTGGATAAATTTTTTTGTTGGAAAAATATTTTAAAATGAATCGCATGTCATAATTTTTGAATTTATCCACAAGTCATTTGAAAGTTTATAATTTTACAAAAAATAAATAAATAGAGTGAATTATATCATTAATTTTTGACGTAATTTACTTGCAGCAATTAAATAGAACATTAATTTATTAATATTAATTTATTTAAATTAATTATTATTAAAATTTTCTCTTGCGACAATTTATTTTAATTGCGGGATATTAAATTTTTATATTTAAACTTTTTAACTGAAAAAACGAAATCTATAAAAGTCCATAAAAATATGTGAAAGTCTAGAGGAATCTTTCAAAATGAAATCTATAAAAATCTAAAAGTCTATAGGAGTCTATTAAAATCTAGAAAAGTCAATAAAAATTAAAGAAATCCATCAAAGTCCATCACTTAAAAAATATCAATCAAAGTCTTTAAAAATCTGGATTAAATACACCCCCCTTAATAATAGAGAGTGATTTGACTCTCCAAATGTGGAGAGCGAAACTCTTTAAATTAAAATATTAAATTAGATATATATTAAAGCAGAATTTTAAGTATTAGTTCTTTAAATAAATAAGTAATCTATTTTTAAATATCTTGTTGGAGATGTTACATAAATCTATACTAATTCTAAAAGTCCCTTAAAGGGAGAAATATTTTTTGACGATATTGCCCCTCAAATAACTTATAATTCCTAAAATCATTTTTTAATTAATATAATTTATTTTGATTTTAATTTAAACTATTTAATACTATATAAATATTGTATTTTAATCATTAAAAGTAAATTGTCTCTTTAAATTCCATTATATATTGTAATTAATGAAAATAAATAAAAATACACTAATAAAATTTTTAATATATTGAAATTATTATCTTTAATTGTGAACAATCAAAGAGCCAATTTTATTATGAACAAGAATTTAAGCAAATTCATTCATCAACATAACAAAACAAAATGAATTTGGCTTTGGATTTCGACTTTCTTATTATTGATTCATACTTTATTCCTCTGTTCCAAATATGAGAGAAACATTTATGGATGATATTGCCCCTCAAATAACTTATAATTCCTAAAATCATCTTTCAATTAATATAATTTATTTTGACTTTAATTTAAACTATTTAATACTATATAAATATTGCATTTTGATCATTGAAAGTGATTTGTCTCTTTAAATTCTATTATATATATATTGTAATTAATGAAAATAAATAAAAATATACTAATAAAATTTTTAATATATTGAAATTATTATCTTTAATTGTAAACAATCAAAGAGTCAATTTTATTATGCACGAGAATTTAAACAAATTCATTCATCAACATAACAAAACAAAATGAATTTGGCTTTGGATTTCGACTTTCTTATTATTGATTCATTCTTTCTTCCTCTGTTCCAAATATAGGAGAAATATTTATGGACGATATTGCCCCTCAAATAACTTATAATTCCTAAAATCATCTTTCAATTAATATAATTTATTTTGGCTTTAATTTAAACTATTTAATACTATATAAATATTACATTTTGATCATTGAAAGTGATTTGTCTCTTTAAATTTTATTATATATATTGTAATTAATGAACATAAATAAAAATATACTAATAAAATTTTTAATATATAACAAGATGAATTTGGCTTTGCATTTCGACTTTCTTAATATTGATTCATACTTTCTTCTTTTGTTATTCGTCTTTGTTTTTTATTATGCCAAGAATATTTGTTTCCTCGCAATGACGATTTTTAATATTTGATAATTAGTTTGATAGTAATGTGTTAATAATGGATGTGTTAATTTTTCATGAATGATTCACTAATTTTAAGAATATATATGATGGTAATATTGATTTTAAATTTTGATTTCTATATCTTTTTTTCTTGATTTAGAATATTTGTTCGATGTAAAAATGTTAACAATTGTGGTAGTCTTGATAACAAATGGATTTAAACTCAAACGATGTTTTATGTCAGTTTGTAAGTAATTAAACGTATATTTATTGTGGAAGAACGAGTTAGAATAAGGATAATCGGCGTTACTCTAACTCTTTCAAGCACGTGGCTGAGGAAGACATAACTTGGATAAAAAAAAAACCCTTAATTTATGGGTGCATTAAAACTGAATGGATATTGCAATAGAAAATTCTTCTTTATCTTATGTCAAAATTTTGAGATTCTTTTTTCTGAGAAATAATTACTTAAATAGGCTAAATATTTTGTTTTCGTGTGCTTTCTATAATGATATAAATACAGAAAATCAATGAAAAATCGTATTATACTTATATCTTCTATATTCATGTATTTTAGAATTTGATACTACTTTTTATAAAAGAAAGTTGCATTTTCTGATATGCCATTAGATATGTGCTTTAAAATATAATTAAAAGAATATCAATAATCTTTCAAACTTAATATTCACGTAGGTCATGTATTTTTTAATGAACCATATGTTTTACCAAGAAGTTTGAATATAATTCATTAGTTGGTCATAATCATTGATGAATTTATAATTGAAAATGAATTTCATTTAAGTGTTATATTTATCGATAAATTTAAAATAAAAAAATCATAATATTATTACAAAATCACGTGCAACGCACATATTCTTAACTAGTTATACTAAACGTGGCAATCTAACAATTGGGGAGTTATAGATGTCGGGCTTAACGGACCTTAAAAGAAAAGACCGGAGGAAATAGACAGAAATAGCACCAAGGGTGACAAGTTAACGATTGAAATTTTTTTGTAGCTTAGAATAAAGTTTAGGGAAATTGGTGCTCTCTAATACATGACAATAGTGCATAAATGGTCCCTAATCTTTCATTTTTAATATAATAATCCATAACTTATCTATTTAAGTGCACAATTGATCCTTATTTGATAAAAAAAGACAAAAATACCCTTAATTTTAGTTTAAAAAATTACAATTGAATTTTTAACATTTGTATAATGTGCAAATAAGTCCGATACATTTATTAAACAATATTTAATTTAATATTTTAAATATATCACTATAGTCGTGTCAAATAAATTTTTAATAAGAAAAAATTATAAAATTATTGCTCTTTAGGTATATGTAATTGTTATGTAATGTGAAAAACTAAAAATCTTATTAAATAAATAACAAAAAAGAGTATATAATTTTATGATATTGAACCAATTTTATTATTATTTTTTAATATAAAAATACTAACAAAAATTAATTTATACATTTTGTGTTCTTTATTTTTGAACGATAATAAAATGATAAATTAAAATATAAAAAATACAATTTGAACTCTAATATTTGTAGTTAATAAACGAAGAATGGTGATCTCATCCCCACAGTGGGGAGGTTTTATGTAGCCCACTGCCACGATGTTAGCAATTTTTTTTTTTGTCAATTGTCCACTGCCATGTAGGCCACTAGCAATATAAATCATTCTCAGTGTGGGGAGGAGATCACCACTTAATAAACGAATAACTAAATGAAATAATAATATTTTATTATTAAGTTTGTGACAAAAAAAAAAATTTATATTGTAATGATAAAATTAAAGTTAAATTTTTAAAGATGCTTAATAATAGTAAAATAATTGTACTTAACAAGTTTGTTAATAATTATGAGTTTAAATTTTAATTATTTTATAATTGTTCGTAAAATATACAAAATAATTTAGTATATTATCAATTTGTTAGTTTCTTTTAATTTTTTTTAAATAAAAGTATCGGACTCATTTGTACTTTTTACAAAAGTTGGGAATCCAATTGAAAATTTTTCTAAATAAAAATAAGGGTATATTTGTCTTTTTAATTAAATAAGGATCAATCGTGCACCTAAATAGATAGGTTAGAGACCACTCCACCAAAAATAAAAAGTTAGGAACTATTTGCACAATAAAGACAAAGATTATGGACCATTTGTGCCAATTGTCCTAAAGTTTAAGTTTAAGTTCAAGTTCAATATCTAATTTAGAAAAAGTTTAATAACTGGATTGGAACTTCTATAAAAGTGGAGTGACCACATGTGTACTTTTTTGTGGTTACTTGGGTTTGTTCTCTTTGGTGTTTTCAACCCATTTTCTGTTTTGTATTTTTGAAAATAGTGAAAATACGTTCTTTTTGTCATTTTTGAAAATACATTTTTCAAAACACTAAAAAAAATTCAAAGGAAATGGAAAATGATGTTTTGATCATTTTCGTGTTTTATGTACAAAATTTGGGTGTTTTCCAAAATGGTTGAAAACGCGCATTTTCAAAAAGAGATCCGCGTTTCGAGTCCAACATCCGGCATTTCTTTTTTTTTTTTCCATTGAAGGCTGGGCAAAAATATTATAATTTAATCATTTTCTGCGTTTTATTTTACAAAATACGGCTCTTTGCCAAAGCAGTCAGCACGTGTTCCTTGTCAAATGGAGGCCAGAAGTTCGAATTCTCAGTAGCGTGGTTCATTTGTAATTGTTTTGAATGTTTGTTTTAATTGTTTTTAATTTCAAATATAATTGTTTTTAATTATTTTTAATTCCAAACATAATTTTTTTAATTAATAATTATTTATAATTCTAAATAATTAATTATTTTTAAATATTTTTAATTTCAACAATAATTGTTTTTAAAATTTTTTAATTGTTTTTAAATATTTTTAATTCCTACAATAATTATTTTTAAATATTTTTAATTCCAATAATAATTGTTTTTAAATGTTTTTAATTATTTTTAATTTAAAAAATAACTGTTTTTAAATATTTTTAATGAATAATTGTTTTTATTTCCAAATAATTCTAAGTTTTTAATTGTTTTTAATTCCAAAAATAATTATTTTTAATTATTTTTAAATTGTTTTTAAATGTTTTTAATGAATAATTATTTTTATTTCCAAATAATTCAAAGTTTTTAATTGTTTTTAATTCTAACAATAATTGTTTTTAATTAATAATTGTTTTTAATTTCAAGTAAGTCCAAATTTTTAAAAAAATTTCAAGGAAAAGCGTTTTCGAGTTTTCTATTTTCATAAACAATTTTCGAAAATTCCAAAAATAACGTATTTTCAAAAATCTCAAAAAACACACTCAAAACACAAAATACAAAATAATTTCAAAACACAAAATACAAACACAAAAAGAACATCACCTTAATTTTTACAAAATTTCATTTATTGGACTTATATTGTTTTTAAGTGGAGTCTCTGAAATTAATATTTGTATCAGTTGGTCGCTCAATTCAAATGTTTATTTCAAATTAGTCATTATATCTATATTTGTTAGTTAGATATCGTAAAAGCTTGTGCGGAAGTTTAGTCGAGAACATCACTTTTATTGTTAAATCAAATTAATAAATATTAGATAGAACGATCAACTTGAAATAAAGTTTTAAGTCCAATATTTAATTTGGAATAAAATAAAATATAGTGACAAATATGAAATTTTGTTAAAAATTAAGTGACCATCATTGTATTTAGCTCGCTAATGTAATCAATTATCAATTATTTAATGAAAAAGAATTCAAGAAAGGTTGGTTATATATTGGTATCATAATTTGTAATACCACATTTTAATTGTACTTAAAATTATCAATATTTGTTCATTGTAATTGACTTTTTTTTTTTTTTTTTTTTTGAATTCTTATCTTCAATCTTCTATTAATTATATTTTGTCCTTGATGATGATTTTTGTTCAAATATTCTGTTTTGCGTACTATGAAATGAAGAAAAAATATTTTGTCGCATTTTTATATTTATTATTTTTTGATTAATTACACTCACAGACCTCATTATTTCAACTTTGTAACAATATCATCTACATTCAATTTATCCACAGATATTGTCCATATCCTTCATTAATTCGCACATATGATCTCTAAATAATATTTTTGCAATTTTACCACTGACTTAAATAAATTAAAAATAAAATAAAATAAAATAATTGTATTTGAAGTCCCCTTTTTTTTAAAATGTAAATAAAATATAAACTTTTTATTTTTAAAAATAAAAAAAAAAAACAAAACAAAAAAACAAAGGCCTACCCCACCCCACCCAGATTTCTCCTCTCCGATTGTTTCGCAAAAACCTTGCGCAATCAGGAAAAATTTCTTTTCCCCGACTGCCGTCGGCCCAAACCCCGACAGTTTGGACTAGCAAACGGGAGGAGAAATCCTCCGGTTGTATGATCTTTTTGTCTTTCTTTTTTTTTTTTTTCTTTTTCAATTATCTAAAATAATAGAATGTAAATAAATTATTTTATATTTGTTAACTTGGTCAAATTTAGGTCACGAGTTTGATTTTTTGTCAATTAACGGATTTCTAAAAAAAAATTAACCAGACTCCAAAGGTCATTTTGATGAACATAATTAGAAGATTTGGGAATTGATGACACATTTTTTTATTATTTTAAGTGAAAACCTGTAAAAAAAAGTTTAGGATTTATTTGTACTTTTAAAAAGTTTAGAGTCCCAATTTCAATTTTTTCATTATATTTTATTTTTCTGTTATTTTAATTTATTTAAGTCATTGGTAAATTTGTCAAAAGAATCATTTGAGAAGCATCTGTACGAATTAATGAAATGATGAAAACGATATCTGCGAATAAAATTGAATGATAATGATATTGTTACAGAGTTGTAGGAAAAAGATTTGTGAATAATTAACCCATTTTTTAAAAATAATATGATAGACAAATAAGTCGTTTTACGCTATTTCAACATAGTTTTTGGACAAAAATGGTTATCACAGATCATGTGTGCTAATTAATAGAAAAATAAATATAAGAATGCGATTAAAAAAATGGAGAAACACAAAGTAGAAGAGAACACATTGAGCGTTTGGCAGTGGAGCTTTTACTAAAATAGTAGTGATGAATTAATAGAAAAAAGTTGTTGTTGTTTGGCTGTGAATCCAAAAGTGATGTAAATATTACATTAAGTGTTTGATTGCATAATTATAAAAGTAATTTTATATGAATTTTATATTTGTTTGGCTAAACAATAATTAATTATTATATATCTCATATTTTCTTTTATAAATAATATTTTTTCATTTCATATAACTATTAAAATTAATATATTGATTAAATTATGATAACACAATTATTTAAATGTATATCATATTACTAAAAATTAATTAATTTAAATCAAATATATTATGTGTAATTTGTATTATATTATTTAATACGTCAATATATATTTATTATTTTATATAAAATATAAAGTGATAATTTAATACAAGTAATTAATATGAAAATTAAATTAATATTTTTTTGAATATATTAATGATAATTTTGTTAATTTTAAAATTTTATTAAATATTAATTATAACTTATCGTAAAAGTTCAATTAGAATTTTTTAAAGAAGTTCAGAATTTGGACTTCTTCAAAATAGTTTGTTAACATTGTTTTTTCACTCAAAAAGTATTTATTAACTTTAGCCAAACGATCAACACTTTTATTTTTGATGTTTAAGAAGTACTTAAAAAAGCCTTCTAATCATACAATTAGGCTTGATTTGATATCGATGTACTTTTAAGAAAATTAGTTTTTACTGTGCTGCAAAAAGAATCAGTTGTGTAAAGAATGAGATAAGTGTTTAATAAACCCTTATTTCATAATTCCTCTATATTTTAAAATTAGTATTTGAGTGTTTGGTAACAAAAGTGATTTATTGCTGTGATTGTATAAAAATTAGTAAAATAGACATTTATTATAATAATATTATTTTGTATTACTATTATAATGAGTAGTATTTTAAAATTTATTTTTACTTCTATAAAAATATATAATATTATCAAATATTTTTTCAACACAATGATGCATTTAAAATAAAAATAATATATATCTATTAAATCTTAAAATTTTAAAACATTAAAAAATAAAAAATATACTAATATTGTACAAAAATTAATTAAATTTAAATTTAAATTTAAATTATTTGTAGAAATGCATTATAATTAAAATACTAATAAATCTGTGACATAAAAAGAATTACTTTAATTAATTAAGATCAAAATTGGTATTTTAATAATAGATAGATAGAAAAGCAAAAAGTAAAATGACGGTTATATTGCTACCACTATTTTTATTTGATACACCACACTTTTAAACATTTTTCTTATTTACTATAATAACCATCATTAAAATGACATAAATAACCTACACTTATATAATTGTAATATCTTATTTTGTCTTTTATTCTGATGTACACCACAATTTCACACATAAAACATTATAACTTCAAAATGAAATTGAATTTCATAAATAAAATTAATTCAAGCATCAAAGTCAATCAAGTCTAAAACCTTCAAACCATATGATAGCATCCATTGAAGTAAATCTTTCTAATAAGAATAAGAAACGAAATTTCAATTGTCTCAATAATTTAGGGGAATGATCTAATATCCCTAGTGGGCAATTCTTATTTGGTCCACTGCACACTTGTCCAGTGAATATTGGGGGAGTGTTTGACTTGTTTGTCAAACACTTTTTCATCTTTCAATGTCCACTAGATAAGTGTCTAGTAGACCAAATAAAAATACCCACTAAAAACATTAGATCATTCATCCAATAATCTATTACTTGAAATTAAAAGATATATTTATTATTCATCCTTAAAAACTTGGTTGTCCTTCATCTGAAATTTATGCAAAAGTTATCAAAGAGTAAAGTTCATCCTCAACATCTCCATCATTGCGTGCAATGCGGACACAAAATATTATTGGCACACTTTGAATTCTGTAGTTATAGATTTGTTTGTTCAACTCCACATCAACTCTTAACATAAGTTGTGCCAATAGTTTTATGGGCGATCTTCCTGATTCCTTAATGGCTTTTGGAGCCGCCTTCTTGAATGTGGAAAATGTCAAAAAGCTGTAGATGGGTGCCTATTATGTTTTGTTGCATAAGAAAATGTATCTCCATGTTTCAGAGAGTGTGTGCGCCAATTATATTTTGTTATAGAGTAATTAGCATAAAATGTCTTTATTTTTTGAAGTTGTTGTGTAAATCGTTCATGCTTTTGAAATTTTGATATTTTCACCATTAACTACACTAAAGGTGGCAAAATCGGTCCGGTCTGCGGACCGACACATATAACTCGACCTTTTGAGTTGGGCCGGCCCTGGCCCAAATAAAATCGAGTCAATATGGCCCGGCCCATCTAGCCCGCGGGCTAGTTGGACCAGCCCGATTTTTAATTTTGTTTTTTTCATTAACACTAATCACTGACACTCATTTTGTGAAGAGATGTTTTCATAAATAAACCACTTTTTAAAAATAATTCTAATTTTATCAACTTAACAAATTTATTCTAAAAATATTACATTCTTAAAATTATATTAATTAATAAAATAATAAATTAAAATTAAATCTATAAACAAAATATATATTTCCACGTGAATTTACTTAAATTTGTATTTGAGTCCTTAATTATTTGCACAATAAGTCCTTCATCTTTATAAAATTTTCACTTTAGTCCCTATACTTCGTCTTTCATTTCAATTTCATCCTTTTTTATTTGCAACTCAAATCTTTCAACTTTTAAATTTGTACAAGTTAGTCCCCATATTTATACTTTTATATCAATTTAGTCTTTTATAGTATCACTATTTGATACATGTGTTACAAATAATATTGTGTATCAATATTTGATACAAATGTTACAAATGATATTTTGTAACAATCTGTGTTACAAATTGAAATATAAAATATCAGTGATACAAAATATTAATTCATGTAACATATATTGTGTAAAATAACATAATATAATCTGTAACATATTCAGTGATACAAAATATTATTTGTAACATTTGTATCAAACAGTGATACACAATATGATTTGTAACATTTGTAACAGATTGCGATACTAAACAGAAATTGTTACAACTGCAAAATCAACTTTAAATTTCAATAAGTTCGTTATAGTATGATATAGATATGAAACACAATGTTAAATTTAACAAATAAAACTATTGATTTCATAATTTGTAACATACGTAACATCAGTGATACAAAATACCAATTCATGTAACATGTGATGTGTAAAATAATATAATATAATATGTAACATATTCAATGATATAAAATATCATTTGTAACATCTGTATCAAATAGTGATACAAAGGACTAAATTGATATAAAAGTATAAATATTTGGGACCAACTTGTACAAATTTAAAAGTTGAAGGACTTGGATTGCAAATAAAAAAGGACAAAATTGAAATAAAAGATGAAGTATAGAGACTAAAGTGAAAATTTTATAAAGATGGAGGACTTATTGTGCAAATAATCAAGGATTCAAAAACAAATTTGAGTGAATTCACGTGGAAATAGTTATTTAATTTTAATTCATTATTTTATTATTTAATATAATATTAATTATGTAGTATTTTTAGAATAAATAAGTTAAATTGTTAGATTTAGAATTATTTTAATATTTGTAAGTAGTGGGTGTAAACATCCCTTTTGTGAATAACCCCAATATATAATCCAAATAATATCAATCTAAAATGATCTAAGCCTAAGTCACCAATAAACATTAGTCCAAAAATCTCAAGATCCAACATAAAATTGTTTAGATTTAATTAAAATTTAGTTTAATTTAAATTTCAATCCAAAATATATATGGTGTGACAAGTAAATTATTTATTTTAAATTTACTTATATTTAAAAATTTTAATTTAAGCAAAACATGCTTATATCTTAAAGCAATAAGACTAGCATGCTTTTAATATTTGTATTTTTTTTATAAAAAAATTGTCTACAATTAAACAAAAAAAATTATTATTTTGAAAGAAAATTGACGTTTATCTATTGACTAATACATAAGAGCCCCAATTTAATAAATTAATCTCTTTAAAAATCTCAAAATATATATTTTAAATTTATCTAAGATTGTATTTGATGTAATGTATTAGATTGTATAAAAAATTTATTTAAAAAAAAAAAAAAATAAGACCAAGTTGGGCCAATGGGTTGGACTTGACTAGCATATTTCTAACTCATACAAAACTGGGCTAGGTCAGCCCAGTCCAGTTTTTCATGTGTAGCACTGCTATGGCGGGTTGAGCTGTCCCAACTCAGCTCATTTGCCAGCTCTAAGCTACACCTTTCTCTTGCTCAAAAGGTCCATTCCGTCAATTTTCATCCAAAAATTATCGTTAACCTTCGTCCACAACATGACTTACGCCACAAGGGAAGGGTAATTAGGCAATTTTGTCTATATACTTTCTTTTCTCGCAACAGAATGTTTTTGCTGATTCACCTATTCGGCACCACCACCAAAGACCTGTATAGGACAATGATGTAAATTTATTTAGGTCTGATGCTCTTGATGAAGTAAATAGTTCCATAAGCTTTCGGCATTAGAATTTTCCAGCGAGTCATCTGACGGCTGAAGCGTCATTCTTGGTGGGCTAACAAGCATTCCCTCAGCCATGCCCACCAACAAATTAGGCATATCAAAAAGTGCCTCTTCATCCATAAATTCATTTCCACTAGCTATGTTCATTTGTGTATTCGCAGAGCCACCATCTCCCAGCGGTTCAACCACCACTTTATCACTGCTTACCAACTTCATCAACGCGACTGCTTGACAAATATTTGGTGGTGAAGCTGGAAGTAGATATGTACTGACACGATCAGGGGAGTTCAATACAACATGATCACTCCCTTTTAGGGCTAGCGCCGCCACGTCATAAGCAGCTGCAGCCATCTCCGGTGTAGCGTAAGTCCCTAACCATATGCATGTAGTCTTTTTCAGCTCGCGAATCTTGAAAACCATTTGCGTGTAGATCACCAGAGTTCTTTTTGTTTGATTATTTGGTATTTAGTTTTAGATTGGTGCCAGATAAGAAAGTGTATGGATGAATTACCCTTCATTTGTGGTGCGAGTCATGTTGTGAAAGATGATTAACGGCAATTTTTGGATAATAATAGACGGAAATGATCTTTTGCGTAAGAAAATGTGTATGTGATGGTGAAAATACTAAAATTTCAAAGGTATGGACGATTTGCACAATGACTTCAAAA
Source organism: Forsythia viridissima (assembly GCA_030279155.1). Taxonomy (NCBI): domain Eukaryota; kingdom Viridiplantae; phylum Streptophyta; class Magnoliopsida; order Lamiales; family Oleaceae; genus Forsythia; species Forsythia viridissima. The sequence continues at coordinate 4,846,304 of CM059033.1, forward strand.
AGGTATGGACGTTTTGTACTAATTATCATTTTGTTTTACTATATTAGGATTAAATTTGTAAAAAGTATGGACGTTTTATGCTAATTACCTTTTTGTTTTACTGCACTAGGGTTATATTTGTAAAATGATTGTAGTGTTTCTATCAAAAATATTTTATAATTGGTGTGTATTTATAATGTAGTGAGTCAAATAAAGATTGTGATGGTAACATATTTATGGAAAGTAAAATTTGAAAAGTTACATTTTGTTTTTTCTCAAAAGCTCAAAATCTGTTGCAGCATAAAAAAAAATTTGGAATTACTTTTTGAAAATTTACAAGACACATAAAACAAATTTAAAAGGTTGGCTCTAAAATCAATATCAAACATAACATGGACAAAGAAATTGAACACGACACCCTCCAAGACATTATTCTGTTGGTTGAAATGTGAGAGTGAAGTAGTTTCAGCTTCGCTAGCAACTGCAGAATAGGGGTTTGATTCTTATCTTTGGTATGGAAGAGGCTCACAGTTAAAAAACAAGTTTTTAACCCAATTCCACTAAAAATATATCGTGCGATTTACATCTTCCACAAAAGTTAGAGCTGGGGGTGGTGGGCCCTGAATTTATTTATTTTTCTTTTAACAAACTGAACACGACAGTGACCTCACAGTATAAAATATCCAGTTGAATTTCTTGACTCGGTGAAGTCAAGCTTCTTCTCCGAGATTATCGAAAATGGACGAAATTGAGCACAAGTACGTCGGAGTGAACGGGCTCAAGCTTCATGTTGCCGAAATCGGAAGTGAATCGTCGCCGGTGGTTGTGTTTCTGCACGGATTTCCAGAAATATGGTACTCCTGGCGCCACCAGATGATTGCAGTTGCCAAGGCTGGTTTCAGAGCAATCGCACCCGACTACAGAGGGTACGGGTTGTCCGATCCGCCACCGCAACCCGAGAAGACCACCTTCTTAGATCTGCTATCTGACCTCCTTGCAATTCTCGATGCTCTTAAAATCTCCAAGGTGTGTGATCCTTTGGTGATAATTATGTTTTTGCTCTTATTTTTCAGTTGAAATTCTGGTTGGTTGCCTTGAAAATTGGGGTTTTTGTTGGTAAAAAATGTAAAATTTAAAATTAATGTTTGGCAAAAATGAAGCTTCAAAGTTTTACTTCTTTTTTAGCGTGCATGCTCATTTGGGGAGAAAAAAGTTACGAGGTAACTTCACTTTTGTTTCAAGCTTAGCAAAGCATGCTCTTAGAAGTGTTAGATGCCAGAATGTTATTTCCTGTTTCTTTCTTCTATCCATTTTATGCAATAAAACATGGGTACAAGAATTTTTTTTGGCATGGTCATATTGTTTAGGGAGGAGTTCCATGTTGTATCTGAGAATTTTCCAAAGTATTTGTTCAATTTCAGCTCTTAGGTTATATTAACAATTTCAAAGTATTGTACTGAAACAGGGCTATTTCAAATTCGCCTAACTTTCTTGACATGAACAATATGTTATCACTATCTTATGTCTGAGTTTAGCTAAGAATTATTTGCAGGTTTTTCTGGTTAGCAAAGATTTTGGAGCTGCTGTTGTTTCCACCTTTGTCCTCCTCCATCAGGAGAGAGTGTCAGGGTTTGTGACATTAGGCATGCCATTTATGCCTCCACGTCCTCCCATCTATCATAAGCTCCTTCCTGAAGGCTTCTATATTTCAAGATGGCAGGTCCTCTTTTCTCTCTGCCTCCTTCTCGGGATTGCCGGTTTGGCTGTTTCCAACTCTATCAATAAATTTTTCTTGCAGGAGCCTGGACGCGCTGAAGCTGATTTTGGTCGACTTGATGCTAAAACAGTAGTGAGGAATATTTACATCCTGTTCTCCAGAAGCGAAATTCCAATAGCTCAAGAAAACCAGGAGATCATGGACTTAGTAGAACCATCTACTCCTCTACCCTCTTGGTTCTCTGAGGAAGATCTTGCAACCTATGGAGCCTTGTACGAGAAATCGGGATTTCAAACTGCACTGCAAGTTCCTTACAGGTAACATGAAGGTTTTCTCCATAAAAAATATTGTGATCTTATGTCATTCTTGCTTATTTCTTCTATGATAATACCTATGGCTAATGTAAATAGATATAGGGATGATTCAAAATAAGAAAGATTTGAGAGAACAAGTTTGCAAAAGTTGTTCCAAAGGAAGAGCGTGTTTGGCTAAACCTAAAAAAAAGGTGAAGTTACTTGGCCTGAAAAGGTTTGGATAACTTATTTTTCTTACTTTTAACTAAAAAAGATATTTTTTTTTTTTTCAAAAGTAACCCTTACCTTAAATTAGCAACTTGTGTGAAATGGCTTTTCTGATTGACCTATCAGTGGACGGTTCATTCAAATGATGAACACGTATACATGCTGATTTCATTCTTTTTTAGGGCGTTTCTTGATCGGAAGGGTGGAGAGAACAGTATACCGAATCCAAAAGTTGAAGTTCCAGCTCTTCTAATAATGGGTGAGAAGGATTATGTTTTCAAGTTCCCGGGAATGGAGAACTACGTAAGGAGCGGGGAGGTGAAAACATTTGTACTCAATTTGGAGATAATCTACATACCAGAAGGAACTCATTTTGTTCAAGAGCAACTCCCTGACCAGGTGAATGAGCTTATCCTTAATTTCCTCACAGGTCATAGTTGATAATTTCTCTTTGACAAGCCCTTTCTTCCTATATACCGTTCTACTAAATAAAGGGAAAAATGTATAGCATTTGAAGAGACATATTGTTAAACTAAGGGTCGTCTTTATAAACCGAGTATTGTACTGTAAGAAGTGTTCTCTAAGATGTATCTTGTGTATCAGTTTTTACTTCCAAGACAATGGCAGTGAAAAACATGTTTTGTACATGGTTTGTGCATTTCTCCAGCGCATCATCAACTACGAAACTGTAACCTGGGCTATACCTTTATCTCCATTTTGAGTTACCTAATTCCATAAAAAACAGATTCATCATGGAAAAAGAGAACAACGACCATGATCACATCCTGAACTTGTCAACTGGCTCTAATCAACTCAGGCAGCTTCAGTGGTTCTGTTTCTTAGTTTGGATTTTGTGCCTTCTGAAGTGATTGTGGTGTAATGGAGTTCGGATGGTCACTCAGTCACTCAACTTATGAACTTATATCGAATGTGATTTACGAAGTTTGATGTATCACCAACCATTATGTTGTTCTAGTCATTTATCTCAATTTGATCACTCGGTCAAAATCCAATAAAAAAACCATAATACATTCCATTAAAAAAACTAACAAATAGTGACTTTTAATCAGCCTCCACCCTAAATATTAACTTGCCAAACGGAACATTCAGCCTTCCAGTTGCAGAAAAATGGCCAGACAGATATCATGAACGAGAAACCACTGTAGAAAACTTTGAGTACTCCATAAAGAACGTGGTAAATTTTGTCATTTTTCCTACACAATCATCTTAGCCTCCAACTTGAACGGTGATATGCGGCTGGAAATACATATAATGAATAGTAAAATGAAAAAAGAAAAAAAAAATACAAAAAGGTCAAGCAACAAAACGCTCCGGTGGCTAGTTCGATAATGCACCACGCACAAATCACGCTTTTTGGCAATATGCTGCAGTACTAGGAAGATTGAGGTTGTACAGTTTCTTTTATCTCGAGCTCTCATCGAATTCTGCATGATTCGATTACTTCCAGCACATTTTTGTGTGTCTCCGATGATATCATGTTCAGCGTCAGATGAAATTCCTGGATGAAAACAAGGAGATGATATGAATGACGTTGTCACCAGCTACAAACATAAAATAATCTCTAAAATAAAAAGTCAATCCTTAAAATTATATTCCAAGACTCTTTAAATTAACTTTTTAAAATTGAGATGGGTTTAGCTAGTCAAATTTGGAGAGCCAAACAAATCATATAATAATTAGGAAAGAAGCATGTCATAAATAAAATATAGAAAAAATGATAAATACTTATTGGAAGTAAAATAAAATGTTAAAAATAAAGAGATTTTTGGAGTACTTCAAAAATTTTACTAAATTGCAAAATATGCTCTTTATAAATAGTCTCTTTTGAATATGCCTGGGAGTTTGTTCGTTGTTTCAACGTGGTCATTTAAAATCCATTAGTTTTTCTAAAGAAATGTCCTATGTGAAAGACAACAATGTGACATGGCTTCACCATGGAGGTCTTCCACGTTGCACATTCCACTTTAAAAACTAACAGATTTTTAACTAACCGACCAAACTAAAATAAATGGCAAATTTCAATTACCACTTTGAAACAAAATGAAGTTCGGTGACTAACATGAAACTTCACGTGACTTAAGCATATGTTTGGAGGTGCTGAAATTATAATTTAAGAGCTTATATTATAAGTTGGTGGTGAATGTGTGGATAAAAAGTTGTAAGTTGTGGGTCCCATAAAATGTGTGGATGAAAATTATGTTTGACCAGTTTGACCAGCTGAAATTATAATTTAAGTGGTGCCAAACATATGCTTACTGTTTTTTCCTCAACAATTACTTATAGCTGGATGCAACTGAGAACATTGTAGAAGGTGTTACAGGGGAGTTCTGATGGGATCTAGAAGGTGTTAAAGGGGGGTTTTACCCAATTAAGTAAAGTTAGTCAAATCAGAAAAGTGATGGTGTGCAACCACTGCAGAGTTACAGGAGCCCAAATTTAGGCTCTGAACCAGGGCAGGGCCATAGAACTCGACAAACTCATGATGCGATAAACTAGACCTGTGCAGGGATCTGAAGGAAACAATGCCATAGGTATATTCATTTTCTGAGTTACATAAGAAATACATACCACAAATCTTTCCAACACTGGAACAAGTATTGCCAGGTTGTGATCCGGAAGACATTCAGCAATGGCATTATGTATGCTCTTACTGGTAAATCAAAAGGAAAAAAAACAAAGATTTATGAGAACGGTAGTCAAATGTATTTAGGGATAGGATAAGCCGATGAAGGTGTACTAACCTTTCAGTAGAAAGGAATGCAAGAAGAAGAGCTGCATAAGCTTCTACAATCATTTTTTCAGCTTCTCTCTCTCCCTGTAATATGGAATCTTCATCATCCTGCATATTCACATTTTGTACGTAGATGTTAGCCACAAATACATTCTTTTTCCTGCATATTTATAGATGATAATGATGGTCACATCATTTTTGAAAAAATAAAAATCATATCAATTCTATTGGCATCTGCTAATGGCCCTCAACAACTTGTAGAAACTAGTTATTCCTTTCTTTATATTATAAAAAGGGGAAATTGCACATGGATCTCCAACCTATTCCTCTAGTAGCAAGTCGGGCACCAATCTTTAAAAAGAATCAAGTTGGTCATCAACCTTCCATTATAGCTGCACCAACACACATATTGGACGGTTTCTGTCCTTGGAGACTGATTGTGCATCTATAATGAAAGGATGAGTTCCAAGTTACTCCTTTTTAAAATTAGAGACCAGCTTACAACTCGAACGATAGGTTAGAGACCAATGGTGCAATTCTCCTATAGGATTTTAGAAGCAAAGAAGATAATTATTTCTCATGATTTCTATGATAAAACTTAAAAAATTTCCATGAACTCCCTTTGCTCAAATTTCCATGCAACTAAAGGCTAAAGCTATACTCTCAACACAGAGGCGCTTAATTAAATGAAGGAAATGATACATAAGAAAATGACACCAATTTACTCACCCAGGACAAACATTTTCCTTCTCCAGTGGCCTCACCAGCCCCTTGATTAGCCAAAAAGATAGAGCACAATAGTGGAATTACACCCTTACGGTCCTCTTCCATCCCTTCCAAGCTGGGTAATGAAACACTGCCTGTCGCAAGCCATGATCTGCAATAAAAGATATGGCTAAGACTGATTAATTCTAACCTGTAATAGCAAAATGCATGTCACCATAAGCCACCAGTAACAATTTCCTTCTTCTGATTGTACGGATCTTTTTCAATTCATAACATCAAGGCAAACAAAACCAAATAGAAACAGCAATTCTGTGATGCACACATCTCAGGTTTCCCTGTGCCAGTATTTTTCGCTATATGGATCTTCCAATCCACTCCATCAAAGGTCATTTGCATAGTTAAACTGCAAAGGTTCAAATCCTTTTAAAGTCATACCGTGCAATTTTTGGTTGACCTCTTCCTCTGAGCTTATCATTAGTAATAATTCCATCACTCCTCAAACCTGGTGCATCTAGCATATTCTTCTTTGGAGCTGTCCAAACCCATCTTAACTGATCTTCTCACAACTAATCTTTCATAGGAGCTGTATTAACCTATTCACCGATATGCCGATTTCTATTACCTTCTTCTTGTTTTACCATAAACACATCTTAACATTCTCATCTCAGTCAAGTTCTATTTATATATTGTCCGAATGCAAGGAAAATATATCGAGTTCTTACTTTCGATAGAAAACATCATCAGTAAAACAACAAAATAATAGTTATCCAGTCCTCCAAAGTCCAAACTAACTAACAAAAGATGAAGAAAAACAGAGAAAAATTTACCTGTTGCGGCAATCCTTCTCCACCAAATTCACGAGCAAGCCCAAAATAGCAACAAGAAAGTCTAGCTCTTGATCAGTGAGATGTGGGCTATTCTCTTGGTTAGTCTCCACACTTGATTTAGACGAGAAACTATTCTCCCTTAGATAGAGAGGCGACGGTAAGCTAAACGATGGAAAGTGACCAGCAATCAGTGAAGACAATGTTTCCAGACCCCCACAGGCAGCAATTTGCCGACAACCCTCAGGGTTGTCATTGGTTAAGTTCATCAGAACCTGCAAATTAATAATAAAGCAACTCAATAATTTCCAGATTGCTTAGGCATGAACACATGAAAACGTTATAAAACAATCATCCAGACAAAATAATGTACTGGAAAAATAAGCAAAAGAAGAACACGAATCTCCTTTTTAAGCTAAGAAAACAAATTAAAACAATGTGCGCTGTTGAAGGAAAAATAAAAGCACCCATGAAAAGAACATAAAGTAAAGGGCTCACCAACAGTCTTCAGTTAAACTTGATGGATCTATAATAATCTTATGACACACAACATGAAATAACTTGTAGATACAATATAGGGTATCTCTACAAAAAGCAAATAAAAACTCTTCACGGGAAACTCGTTTCTTTAAAAGTCACAAGTTAAAATTTTTAAATCACCTTGACAGCCGTAAGAAGACAATATGCCAGAAGATCGGACTTGTTTTCATCAGCAGTAGATGAACAAGAGGCCTCCTGAGAACAATGATTTTCCAAGTTTCTTGTTTCTTGTTGGCTTGACTTCAGTAGCGAGTGACACCTGTCATCATGTTCACTGACTGTTGTCCCACTATTTTCAGTTCGAGATTTCTTTCTCTTTCCAGATAATAAGTCCCACTTAGAAGGTTCAAATTCTTCGTCGCGAAATGCAAAGGGATCCTGACTGTCCTCCATAAAACCAAAATTGGCACCTTCAGAAACTTTATTTATCTTGCCAATACCAAATTTTAATTCTGAACCATTATTTCTCAAGGATACTCCATTGATTGAATTCCCTGATGTTCCACTGCATGACCCGGACGTGGAGGACTCGATTCTCATCTTCAGCAACCAAGGATCAGAAGCTATGTTAGTAATTTCCAGACTGGATTTAGAGCATCCTGGCTGATCAGAACTAATGCATCGATCGTCTTGATATGCACTAAAGCTTTTCTCAGAAGAGGTCCATTCCATGCTACCACACCCTGGGCAAGGACTGAAAGACTTCTCAACTTTTCCTGCTGCAATTTCAGAAAGTCAAAAATAAACTTGTTATTGTAATTCACATTGCTAATGTGAAATGCCCACTCTTCATTTTTAATTTAAAGCATAAGCTCTCTTAACGCAGAGGAGTATAAATATCAAGCAAGATTAAGATATCTTTATCATATGTAATTCCTAATTTTCAAGAATAAACATATTGTTGCAAATACTCACATAACTAATGCGAAATACCCGCTCTTCATTTTCAATTTAAAGCACAAGCCCTCTCAACGCAGATGAGTACATATATCAACAGAAATTAGACGAAGTACCTATACCATATGTAATTAAAGGCCTCTCAGAAGAATTTGCGCTCCCATTACAAATTCCACATAATTTTTCATCTTGAGAACTGCCCCATGAATTTTTCAGTAAGGAAACACCTATCGATGAAACATATCATGAGAACATTAGCTGCAATAAACCCTATCCTCAAGTCTATTGTGAAGCAATACAAAGGAACCAATCAGGATATCTTAAAAGCAAGAAATAAGGATATATAGGGGAAGGTCCACCAGTATAAGATACCTGAGAGAATCTTAATGACACTTAGAATCAGTTTTGTGAAAGTACGTGGAGCTCGCTGACTGTCAAAGTTTCCTTTCATTCCAAGCAAATGGCACTGTAATTTATAACCAAATTTAAAAACAAATTCAAACAAATCAATATCAGCTAGTCAACTATTAATCATTTAGAAGGATAGGGAGCAAGTATAAGATGATGTGTCAGTAATGCAGAGATCCAGATTCAAGCTCAGTACCTGATTATCTTTGCTAAGGAATGTGGCATTTTCCATGATTTTTAAACATTTCAAAAGCAGTACTAGGCTTTCTAGCCCCACGACATCTTTCGAATCCAGCACTAAAGACGGACTCCGTTCTAACCATCCCTGCATAAAGTTAATGAATTTTAGGAAACATAACTTCTATTAAACAAAAAGAAGGCTTATTTAACTGGCTCACTGAACGTGCAATAATCTATTATCTCGCATCTATGGCCAATTTATTTACCTCCAGAAGAAGTGGCTTTCAAAGTAGAAGGGACATTTAACAAAACCACCGTTTTTTTCTAAACTTGAGAGGGTGAAGAACAGGGAGGAAATAAAGGATAGGCTGCTGATAAGAAATTTCAAGCTCAACTCCAACAGGTTCTACCAGCTGATATGAATATAATTGACTTACATTAAAGGCTCCACTAGGGTTTCAAACAAATTTCAGAAAGGCCAAGAATTCACATCATTATTTTGGTAGCTTCCCACTTTCAATCTTCGTGATGGTTTACTATCAGTTTCCATTATTTCACTCTGATACAGCAAAAGCTAAATACCTTGTCCATTTGACCAGGAGCAAAGAGATCAAAAGTAAGGAGCACGGGGATTTTCCTCAAAAATAGGACCCAAGTTTTAGTGTTAAATAACTCTGGATTAAGGTACCATTATCCTTCTCCAGAAAAAGTGCTTCAGAGGTAGAAGCCCATCTCACTCAGTCGTTTCCAATGAAAACGATTTGCCAAGCTCGATGAAGGGTCCCACATTCCCCCTTCTCCTTAAAAAGGAAAAAGGTAAAAAAACTATAGAAATCCATTCAAAAAGAATGGGAAAAGAAGACCTCTTCCCTTCCTTCATATCATTGGAAAGTCATCCACATTAGTTTTCCTCCCTTATTTTATCCACTCTTACATTCAAAAAATTAATTGGAGTATATGTACACACATCATGTTAAAAAAAGTCGAGAAGAATATTCAAAGAAGAGATCTGTGATTCATCAAAAGCTGTAGGTTTATGTCAATTTCTGTTGAGGAATATACACGAGGGAAGAAAGAACTGCATGTAGAATATAGGTAGACGAGAACACACAAATTTTAGTGAGCAAATACTAAGAAGATGGTATGGTTGTCAAGCCATCTCTAAATTCTAGTTCAAAACCCAGTTACTACGATCATAATTTTCAACTTATTACGAGTACGTGCATAAATCTTCTTTGGATTGTGATCAATCAGTTATGCAAAAAAGTGGTCTTTCAAACTAATAATCACAAATTACAGGTTATAAGCTCAATCATTGTGTGACCACTAGAACAGATACTTGGTTCCCCACTCTTTATTAGATTATCATTTTACTCAGGCAGGTGTCTCTTTTAAACTCTATAAGACTGTAACGATGTCTCCTACCAATGAATGATGACCTAGGCCTCATCAGATCCAATAAGAACATAAAATGAGAACAACATACAGGCTCACACCTCCATTACGGAATGACATTTTCTCGCCACTTCAAATACCGCATCAAGTCCCCCAAACTCTCTTAATTTTTCCTTGAAGTTGACCCCAGATTTTCGGACAGTGCCTGAGGTGTCTGCATGAATCCAAATCAAAGAAAGGGGCAATGGAAAAATTAATAAAGGTTTAAATAAATTCCAGGGGAAGATGCACCAAAAAACAGGCCAAGTAAGTATAAATTAAAAATAATGTGAAATTTTTACCATTTTTTTTTTTGGTAAGATAGAACGGCACTCAGAGATTCCTATGCAAATAATATTTCAGAGGAAGATAAACATTCCTTCGTTTATAGTTAGAAGCAGAAAATAATGACAGTGCATTAAATACCGAACATGCATGAGAAAAAAGGGGCAGGAAGTAGCATGTTTAATTGTAGAAGCAAAAAAAGAACTGAAGGGGTAGTGGTCACGTGCAGCACTCTGAGTGAGTTTTTTCAGAGTAACAAAAGGATAAGCATTTCAGTACATCAATGGATGGAAAGGAGAAGGAAAGGTGGAATAGGAGAAAGACATGCAGAATTTGAAAAGAAAGGTCACACGCCAGCAAGAAGAAAAGAAAATAAGGAGATGCACATTCTGAGGCATGAACTGTATACAAGGAAAGAGTCAAACGCCTTCAAAGGGTGTTCATAGCTTTAGAAAATTTGTCACTGACTATCATACAACTCCGAGCAACGAATTAGTAAATGTCTGCACATAATCAGCTTAATCTCACAAATTTATAACCACCAAACAACAAATATTTTTCCATCTGGAAAAAAAGTAACAAGCTGACAAGTGCCAAAATAGAAATAAAATCCTAAAACGAAATAACTAAACAATAAACATCCACTAGTTATGTCAAAACAAATGGGAAGTAGTATTTTAGAAACCTTCAATAGAGACTGTAGATAAACAAGCTTTTTCCATTGTCAGCAAACTAATCCATTTAGGAGTCAACTCAGGTCTGTCCCCTCCATTATATATTTTATCCCTTGGCTTAATTTCCTTGCAATTGATAAGAATCTCCTGAACCTTGAGCATTATTGCATCAGAGCTGGAATCTGGACCCTTGGCCGAGTCTTGTAAGATACCAGCATCTTTGCAGATGCCCATAAGCTTGCTACCAATGGTCAGTGTCTTTTCTTTGGAAGCATCAGATGTGGGTGGTTTCAACATTCTTATCAAGAAGCGAATGCAACTGTGAGAATCCAGAAGATGATCATCTTGACCCTGAAAGAACGAGGATTCAATAAAATTCAAGGCTCTCTTAACGAGTGTTAATAGATGTCTAGATGATAGGTAAGTCAACTACAAATGAAACAGAAGTTGAAATCTAAAACCAGAGGCAAAAAACAAATCGAACACATTAATGTGTAGAGCAACCAACACAACTAGAAACTAGAAATAGTCAAAATCCAATACCATAGGCAAGAAAAAAAACAAATAAAACATGGCGTATAGACAACCAGCACGACTGTTATTTCATAACACACAATTAGAAACTTTGAAAAGTTCGAAATTTCTTCCCCAGAGGATGTGATCCAGTTTTTGCACTCGCTTTAACTCAATGAGGTGTATCTAAGGATCTAAAGTCGTTGAAAGACGAACATTTTGTAACTCAAGGAAATCAAAACCCAGAGATCAATTTCAACCAAGGGCAGTACTAAATGTCGAAGGGGTATGGGTCAGTGTTGTCAGCAACATGATATAACACTAAATGATTTCTTCCTCTCAGAAATGCCAATGTACATTTTCCTTCTCTTCTCTATTCTTTTTGTGATTAGTAAAAAATTCAATCCTCCTAAAAGATCCATGCATTGTCTAAACTATGGATTGTCAGTAGTAGAATGCCTAAGACTCTCTCTTTAAGGAACTTGAACAAAATGACTGTTAACTCTAAGTAAAAAAACTGGAAATTCTTATCCATTTTGCAATTAGCAAATATGGGCCTAGTGTAAAAACAGAAGCTACTATTAGATTGAAACCAGTAGTCAAACCCCAATAAAGCCCATTACCATCAGAAATAACTGCAGCATAAAAAAGAACTTACATCACTTGTCAGGATGTAGAATAGAGCAGCAGCAGCAAGGTTGCTGGGAGGGTCATCAAAACTCAGTTCTGAAACCACGTGAATAATAGTTTTGGCCATCCTAAGAAAGATCTCAGCAAGTTACAGAGCAAACAATAAACAAATATCAACAATTTGATAACTGAAAATAAAAATGTCAAAATTTTCACCCAATAATAATATATAGACCCAAATTGTGTATGTGTGAATATATAGACTGATCACTGATCAACAGATTCCCAATGTAAAACGTCATCTCAGACTTTCTCCCCAACAAAGATGAAAAATGTGCATTTCTTCTTTTACCTCTATTTTGGGAAATGGCAAAGACCCCTTGGGATGGACAAAGGGGAGGGAAATGTAATAACAAGATGACTTATTTATTGCTATTACCTTGACAACAAAGAATAGTTCGACCCACTGATTTATTTTTGTCCTAGATAATCACGATTCGACATTAAAAGTATATAGATTTTCCCCTTATAGGCAATAACCAAAGACTTTCAGTTTTTACAAATTCAGACCTCTTGAGCATTGCTTTCACCTCATGAACAGTTATATTTTATTGCCTACAGATTTTACTATTTAAAATGGGTTGCAAATTAATCTCAACTACAAATAGGCCTAACAGTTTCTATACTTAGAGGTTATATGTACGAAAATATTATATTGGTCTATACAGCGCCAATGAATGACCATTACCATTTAACTTGAATTTTTTGAAAAAGGGTATTACAAATTTCAATAATAAAGAATCAATGATCCTTCTAATAATCAGATGTCACAATAAATTATGAAGGGAAAAATGAAGAACTGTGGAGACAAAATATTGAATATTCACATATCTACTTGAAATTTCTTTTTCTGATTAGTGCAAAATCATTTTATATCAAATTACAGTATAGTGTTTTCAAAAGTGCCTGAGGCTTACACTTTTGAGGCATGCCTCTTGTGAAGCATTCATTTAATGCCTCAAAGCTTACATTTTGAGTTCGATTTTCAAAGTTCACGCTAGGATTTACACCCTTAGACAAGTTCTCCTTAGTCTTGCCCTTTGTGAGCTGTTCTTTTTACCAACCTCAGCTTTTTGGGCTGGTTTTTCATATTTTAGAACGTTTTAAGGGTTTGAGTTGTTTTCAATACATCCCTACCCTAAAGACAAACAGAATTGAAGATAAGATAAAAGAACAAAGTGAAGAGCCAAGCGTGCCATAGCAACTGAAGGGCGATAACCCCTCAAGTGGAGTTGCAACATTTTGGCTGCAGATGACCCGTGACAAAAAAAGACCTGTGACATGTAACTTCACTCTTCTTTCTCTTTCTTCTACATTTATATTGTTGTCTCTATGTTTTTGTTTTCTTTCTTCAGGGAATTCTTTTATTTTATCGTCTAAGCAGCAAAATTCTTAAACATTTAGTCACTTGTTTCATTAGATTTATACTTTTAGTTCTAGTGGTGTATTAGCAGTCTTGTTATTCTTACTGGGTTAATTCATTATATGTTATTTTGTTAATCCATTTATATTTTCAGCTGCATATTAGACTTTAATTTTGTTCAAATGTTTTATATTGACTTCTTAGATGGTTTATGGTTCATTAGAAGTACAATTATGTATTTTTTAATATTTGAATTATTTTATTGGTTTATGTCGAGAGTTGTGCCTCAAGGCATCTTGATTTAACATTTTTAAACACTGATGCAATGATAGTTTATAAGTCAAACCCCAACATTTTTGAGCTGAAATGAAGTGAAGAAATAACTATACATATCGTTTTTTGTCTTTAAGTGTATTGAATAATACTAAAATGAAGTATCTATAACAATCTAGAAAGTCCTAAAAATATTTGAAGAATTCTTACAGCCAATTTTCCAATTTCCTGTATATACAAATCTTGAATGCTTATGAACCTATAAATTGGCCTCAAGAAATCAAGAACTAGACATGCCACAACAGAAATATAGAAAGTCTTGAATATTCTCATATTCATAATCATTAATTATTATTATTATTGGTCAGCGAGTTTCTTGAGCTCTGTATACCCTAATATTTCACACAATCTGAATATCATCCCAATAAAACTAGAGAAAACATCATGACCAGGTGCCTCAAACCTTGAAAATTCACATAATCGTCTATTCTTTCCTCTATTAAAAAGTTTTTTATATATGCACGTCTTGTTTCCCCAGGAAATCTCAAAGTTAGGCCAATAGATAAAAAGGTATTTATCAAGATAACTCAAATAAGTTCAACAAAAATAAAGGATGAAATTTAGATACCCATGAGCCCTCAACAGCCTCCGCTGCTGAGCAGTTCCACATATTGATAGAAATGACAGAAGACTCGCCCTTCGAATCCTGACAGGCTGCCCCTTCTTCAACCCATCCAGTGCAAAATTCACCTCGTCCACGTGCTCCATCATCTCCCCAAACTCTTGAGTCTCCATCAAGGTCGCTGGCAGCCCCACTACACCTGATCCCAACTCTTTTGATTTCACTGCCTTCTTGTTATTCTTATTCTTATTTTTCTGCAAAACCCCATTTTCTTTACTAGCCACCCTCTTATAGTTTCCAGAAATCCCACCACAGTCCCAAGAAAACCAATTCTCACTGCTCTTTCTAGGAGACAAAACTGCCAATTCGCCAGACTCCTGTGATGAATCCAATCCATAGGGATCCAAATCAACATTCTTGGCCTTCTTCGAATTCCAAATATCCCCATCAGAAAACTCGAAAACCCCATCTTCCTGGCCACCCGTCCCAGGAAAAATCGCCAATTCTCTCATGTCCTGCGACGAATTCGACCCATTGGGCTCCGAATCAATGTCAAACACCTTCACTTTCTTGGGTTTCCATAAAGCCCTATCAGGATCCTCACATTCCGCACCCTTTCTTGCACCCAAAATGGTCAATTGCCTCGACTCCTGCGATGAATTTAAACCATATGAATCAGGCCAGTGGCACTGAGTGGAGCCCTGAGACGAGTACGTAAAATCGTAAATATCTTGAGGGCATTCTTGGGAAAGACCGTCCGTATCAACATCATCGAAGCCGTTACTCTCTGAACAGCTCCTTGTCAAGCTTCGATTCCGACGACCGTACTTTCTAACGATCATATTTCTTATCCTTCAAATAATTCAAATTATTTCACACGGAATCAAAAGGTGCGGTTTTTTTGAGTAATTAACTCGTGAGTTGACAAGTAATTAGGGTTCTTCGTTGAGGTGTGAGCTTCTGGGTTTTGCTCTAATTTGAAGATTTGAAAGGGAAAAACAGATAGGAGAGTTTCGAGGAGAGACAGAGATAATTTTTACGTTAAATTGAATTGTAAAAATCAAATTTGAGGGGTAATTCGCAGTAAATTTTGAAACCTGATAAGATCTGAGTCGTTGGTTTCACTCTTTATTTGGTATTAACGGCTGATGGAGCTGATTGTCAATTTCGTTGTTTATTTCAACGGTTAATTACTTAATTATATTTATTATTGCACCACATTTTAATTTTAATTGCATTGCATATAACATATCTTCAATCTTTAATTATTCATGTCCTCAAAATTTTTAATGCATTTTTATCCTTAAATTTTTGTGTAAATTACACTCAAATCCCCATTTTTTTCAATTTATAATAATTTCATCCTTATTTAATTTTATTCACACATATTATCTTCAACATTTTATTAAAAGTAATTATATTCATACAACATTTTTTATTTTTTACACCATTTTAATTACATTCATCTTTAATCTTTTAACATTATAGCACTAATGTCTCCAACTTTTTTTTATCACATTTTTATTTTCAACTTTTCATTAATTAACAAATTTTATGTTTGATAATATTTTCCGTAAAAAATATTTGTTGAGAATTCGTAAAAAGAGTTATTTGTCTGTTAGATTTTTTAAAAAATAGATACAAGAGTACGATAAAATATTTTTTCCTTATTTCAAAATACGTAAATAAAATATCTCGGTAGAAATCATCATCAATGATGAAATGTGCTAATTAATGAAAGTTGAAGATAAGAATTCGATAATAAAAAGTTAAGAGCATAATTGCAATAATGAACAAAAGTTGAGGATCTTAAGTACAATTAAAATGTGGTGCACTTATAACAAAATGTAGTGTGAATATAACCACCCTTTTATTAATTCACACAAATAATATATTCTGACAATTTTGTCCCTAACTTAATAAATAACGTGCTTGTTTACTATTACTTAAATTATAATTCCAGTTAGTCGAACACACTTTTTATTCACACATTTCGTAAAATCCACAACTTACTATCCATTTATTATCCACATATATTCCATTATTCCATATAACATACAACTTATAAGTATTTTTAAAATAATTTCATCACCACCAAACATAAGACAACAAAAAAGAAAGTAAAATGAAAAAATTGCAATTAGAGTCTCTAATACCTGTAAAAGAAAAAATTCAACACATTTATCCAAACTCAAATACAAAAATTTTAAAAAATGATAGATAAAATAATTAAAAAGTTTTTCTTTTTCAATGACCTGCTCATCACGCCCCACCAACTCCCACCACAAACCAAAATCGGCAAACTAGCCGCCGCCGGAACATCCGCCAACCACTCCACTACCACCGTCAAAAACCCAAAACCAAATATAAAAAATAAAAAAATTTCAACAATGTCACTATATAAGGCCAAACTCTTTCAGGAGTAAGGCCACAATATCAACCTAGAGAGACAGATAGAGAAAAAGAGTGAAAAACAAATATATATCCTTACAATAATATAAGAGCTTTAAATTTTTTACTGTTCACTTTTTCATCCTACACGCCGTCGTTTTTGAACTTCTTTTTACAACTATAATTTATTTTATTTTCTAATATTTTTGAAGCTACTTTTCAAGCTGAGCATACTTTTATTCACCAGAATTCAAATTCATCTCCGTTCTTTTACAACTTTAATTTTAATTTGTTTCTATTAACAATAGATTGTATTCACCATTATAACTAGAATTTTAGAATTCAAAGTGGAACTGAGTTTTGAGAGATTGGATCCTAAAATTCAGATTTTCAGACATTGTAAGTATTATTACAACATTTTGAAGCAGTATTATTAACCAGAGAGTGACTCCAGTTGTATTTTAGTAAATGGCCTTCCTGACTTCCACCATGGTCATTTCTACAAGACATTGATAGAAACTCAAATGATCATAAAGCCATGGCACCTGTGCCTATGAAATAAGTTGAATGTTTTACTTTACTCAGTCTTGTCTTCCTCAGGATCTCCATGGGATAAACCATTGCCACTTTCTACTGATCTGAGTTTGGAAGGACTCCTAACATCTTTTGTGGTCAGTAGAGATGGTTTAATGAGTGTTAAAGTATCTTCCTTGTCAAACTCTTCACTTGCATCGTTGGACTAAGCATATCTGTTAATAAACAAAAGAAGAAAACAATAATATTTGAATTATATGCCGTTGAAAACATTGCTCACTGCTACCATATGATCACCAGCAATAACTTTGGGAAATTGCCCAACAACATTGCAAATTGGACTTAAATAAGTCACACATCCTATTTAACAATTTATGATTTCCATATTTTACGAAGAAGAGGCAATGTCAGCACAACTTCAGTATAATCGATTCCATTCCATAGTGGAAGTGATTATATTAATGACTTATACCCAAAAATAATATATTTTAGTATGCCTTCTATTTTCAGAATATTTTCAATTATGAAAATAAGCACAATGACAATATTAAATACATCATGATGATTAAACTCGGCAACCAAAGAAGGTTAGCCGAGATTCTCAGCAACCCTTTTGTTGGTTGCCTCGGCAATCAAATATGGGTTGCCAATTGCATGTTTTTATTTCATGTAGTGGTATTTTCAACATGACACAACAATTGTAATCCGTTTCCTTTCATTTTTATTTTCAATTGACTTGATTTTTTTGTCTAATATTGGCAACCTTTGGTTGGTGAGCTCTCATTAATATAAGTGATTGAATTTCTGGGTAAAGAAATATCGATTATCCAGAAAGTTAGCAGATTGTCTTAGAGATATAACATACAGGGATATGGGCAAAGATTTTTTGAGCAATTGACAAAGATGAACAACAATAAGTGGCTGAAATTTAAATTCCAAGAAGCTAACTAAATAACAAATATCTTTAGCAACTGGTTTTACATTTATGAATAAATAGCAACTGAGAAAATTGCTCAAGCTTATATTTCTAAAAGTGAGCTATACAATTACAAAATATACAAAATATGAACAATGAACATAGTTGCCGAGATTCCTCGGCAACCACAATTGCTTGCCGAGATTTCTTGGCAACCACATTTGGTTGCCGAGAAATCTCGGCAACCAAAGAAGGTGAGCCGAGATTCTCGGCAACCCTTTTGTTGGTTGTCGAGAATCTCGACAATCAAATATGGGTTGCCAAGATTCAACCTCGGCAATCCATACTTGGTTACCAAGCTTTAGCCAATAAAAGTTACCTGAATTTCTGAGTTTTTGGGAGGACTAAAGCACATTTAAATTCTAACAAATATTTTCAAGTAATCACATTTAGTAAACAATTTCAAAAAATAACTTCAAAAGATAGTTACAAATTAAATTTTAGGCAACGAAAGAAGGTTGCAGAGAATCTCGGCAACCAGACTTGGTTTGGTTGCCGAGATTTTCTTCAGTGAACATTGTTACTACAAAGTCTAATTTAGTAAAAAAAAAAAAAAAGGTTGTCCAGATCTTGGCAACTAAATTTCATTGGTTTCTTTACCTTGAGCAATGAAAAAATATGATTTCGTACAATAAAATAGTAATTGCATTTAAATTTACCTTGCAATCAAATTTAAAAAAAAAAAAAAAATTTAAAGTGATTGCCGAGCCATCTCGGCAATCCATTTTGGCAATCCATTGATGGCCGAGGTGGCTCGGCAATTGATTGCCGAGCCACCTCGGCAATCAATGGATTGCCGAGGATGAACAGTTAGATACAACAATGGAGCTGATAACTAGAAGGCCGTTTTGTCAACCTGCCTCAATCCACACCAGTTTTTCTCAATTCTCTCTCTTTTCCTCATAAGCAAGGAAGCATTCGCTGTTCTTGATCGTAGTTGCATTAATGTATCGGAATATGCTTGTCTTGGTTCCTAATTATCGATAATTGGCTCTTAACTGTGAGATTGTTGGCAATGGGTCCAGATTTATTCTGGAGGGGTTTCAAGAAGCTCCGATCTTTATTCTAGGATGGAGTTTCAGAGTCATTTTTCTTTGTCTTATTTTTCTTCTATGATAGATTTGAGGGGGTCTACTGGAAGAAGATCTCTCGAGTATTGAACTCTTCAAAACCGTATCTTGCATTTCCAGTTTTATTCTATCATATGCAGTCAATTGAAAAACCAATGAATTTGCGAACCAATTGGAGACTTTGGGTTGAGTGCGTTGGAGTCCTTCTCATAGTTCTATAAAATAGAAATGACACAAATTAATGCCAGGTTCATGAAGAAGTTGAAGAGATGCAAAACTATCTTAGATTGCATTGGACTAATAACATGATTTTATTGCAGCTTGGCCGCTCTTTGCTGTTGCTGTGTGTTGGAGGAGTGCTGCTGCTGCTTTTAGGCTGTTGGATGCCAAATAACTGCGTCTTTTGATGTTGCCATCCGTGTAAAAAGTTCTGATGATTTCTGAAGAACTGTGACGGCCTAGCCGATGTACCTTTGAGCATGTTTAGCTGTGGTTAAAAGTAACTTACTTTGAAGTTTCTTTTAAGCATAGGGCAACATGCTCCCCTCTCCCTAATTATGAATGTAGATTGGAGACTATTGTTGCTATTTAACATAATATTATTGGATACAATACTTTGTGTAAAATTTCTTAAATTACAGGTATGCATTCTCTCTTTGTTCCTTCACGCACTTGACACTATTGGTATGTTCTAACTATCCATGAGTTGATTTCTTTCATATGTTAATTACACTAAAATGCATGCTCAAATGGAAACACTATCGTGGTAAGCAAATTGAATATGCTTGCTTATTCTTTTGAATCAAGAAGCTGACAAATTACCTCTGTAATATGAGTGTACTCAACTTTTTCAACAAACAAAACAACGTACACAAATTACACTACCTGGCCTACGCCTAATTTTGTTTTTAAAACTAATGAATGAGACAAAAGTTTCATTCAAGCACGTGTTTTGTTTGCATGGAAACTAACATGTCCACCTTTAAAACAATATAATGGAAAGAATTAAAGAATAATTCAAATAAATAAAATTTTAAAATATAGTAGTAAATACAAATAATTACAGAAATTCAAGATAGTGTAAATTAACATTTCTGAAGAATATCCTAAAAGGTAAAAACTTAGGGCAGGGGTTGGGTCCGTAGGGACACTCGGTGGTGAATGGTGGGACAGGGGATAGGGGACAAAAGCGGAGGTTGTCGAGCCGAAAAAAGGGAAGGGGGAAGGAGTGTCGAGCTTGGGTTGACATAAACATAATAAGAATTAGATCACATTCACACTCTAAAAGTATCCCAAATTATTATTTCCAGTTGAAGTACTTGATTTAGTTGTCACATTTATTATTCGTTTCAACAGAGGATGATACAAGCATAGCCACTGAAGTTAAAGTCCCTATCCTGATGGCTTTTCACCGTCACATATATGATCGTGAATGGCAGTTTGCATGTGAGTTTTTAGTGTTTCTACCTTTATAATCTGTTTGACACTCTGCTCTTGGGCTTTGCACATTGAAGATTGTGTTGTACTTGATGATCAATAAGTTGTTTTTGTTCCATCACATTTGATAAGTTAACAAAATACCCTCTTCTGTATTTCATCATTGTCAACCTTATGCATCTTCTTCTTATAGAAATTGTTGGTTGGTCTTGTAAGGATACTGAATCTTTGCCTACTGCTGTTTTACTTTAAGGGTGGGGGAGAAAGGGGAAGATTGTGTTTAAAAAGTTCTCTATTTTCTAACTATTAATACTCCAGGCTTGTTGCCTAATCCTTGTTTTTTTTTTTTTTTCTTAAAAGGTGGTACAAAAAACTACAGAGTTGTCATAAACAAGTTCCATCATGTTTCCACTGCTTTTATGGAGCTTGGACGCAAGTATACCCCAAATAAGCAATTATGTCTTCCATGATGATAACAAATTTGATATGAATCATCTACTTACTGATTTGACTATTTGATCAGCATGTCTTCAAAATGAAAGAATTTTCGGATACTTCATGTTTTTTAAAGCTAATACACAATGATAAACAACTACTGCTGCAACTTTCGGTCAACTTGATTGTCATGCTTCAATCTTGTTAATGTTATATGATCTTTGAAAAATAAATAATACTTAGACTATTCAATAGGTTTCGAATAAGCACCTGAGTTTTTAATACTTAGTGAGACTGGAAAGTTGAACAAATGGATGACCATTTAATTTTTGCAAAAAGTTTCCACTGTCACAAAATGCACCTAGGGAGATAAAAATCTTCACGCAATTCCTATATGAGGCAAAAGCCAAAGAAAAGGATTTTCAGTTTCCTTCTCTCTTGATTATCCAAGTCTTATACTAAGAAACATCTATACATCTATTTAGTGAATAATGGGCATCCCGAGCTGACTATGTAGATCTTATCGCGCTCTATTTTCCTAGATATTTTTATGTGATTGGTAAAGTTCTATGATGGATATCTGTATTCAGTTGATTTCGAGTACATAGGGTAAATATGTTGATTTCTGTTGAATGCTTCATGCCACATGGTTTGTGCTGCCAATGTTAATTACCTTGACATTTAAAATTTCCTCTGCATTTAAATGTAAGTAGATTTTGGCAGATATAAAAACATTTTTCATCATGTGGAATGAACAGTGTTTTCAGTGTTTAGAAGAAGTGAAAATGTCAGACATAATTTAGTTGAAAAATTGTATGCATCTTTTACATTTGTCATGCTTCTGAGAACTGGTATAGTGGTTGCTGAAGTTACATTCCCCTATAACTACTTCAGTTTATAAAATATGCATTCTTCTGTGCATGCCACATATGACTCGTGACTCTCCTTTTTTGCAGTTATCAGGAGGTAATTGAGGATGTCACCATGAGGATGGGTGCTGGAATGGCAAAATTTATTTGCAAGGAGGTATTATGAAAACATCATGCCTGAGAGGTTCTGTAATGCTCTAACTGTCATCAAATAGTACAATTCATTGAAGATAATTCCCAGCATTACAGAATTCAGTCTATTCAATCAGTGTTGTCGGCTAACTATTTTTATTTTATAATTTTTTACTAAGCCATGAAACAAATATTATCAATAGGTTTAAAGTGGTTGAATAGTTTTTAGGGTGTTAACTAAACTTTGTTTAAGAGAAATCACATCGCTTGGAAAGTGACACAGCTTCTTTATCATTCCAGATAGAAACAATTGATGATTATGATGAATATTGTTACTATGTAGCCGGACTTGTTGGATCAGGGTCGTCAAGACTATTCCATGCTTCTGGAATGGAAGATTTGCCGCCTTGTACTTTCTTTGAGACAACGTGTATATTTGTTCAGGTACTGGTTCCAATATGTGTAGCAACCGATACAGTGTCATCTTTGAGTACTCTCGTGTTAAAATAGAAAAGCCTGTCTGGTTCCTTTGAAATAATTGCAGAAAGCAGACATTATCCTAGACTATCTGGAGGATTCATGAAGCCAATTCCAAATTTATTGAGAAAAATGATGTTGTTGTTTGCTTTGTTTTTTTGCATGTGGTACATCTTTATTTTACTGTTCACCAATTTTTTTTTAAACCCATTTTCTTTGACACATTTTAATAAAAAAAAAAATTAATTAACAGTTGCCGAGCCATCTCGGCAATCAAATTGATTGCCGAGATGGCTCGGCAATCAATTGGATTGCAATCAATTGGCAATTGGCTCGGCAATCAATTTGATTGTTGAGATGGCTCGGCAATCAATTGGCAATCCAATTGATTGCTATGAACAATAAATATATGTTTATTTTTTTTAAATAAGAAATAATAGCACAAAAGGTCCCTATTGTTTTAAAATCGTTGGGATATGCCCATAATCTAAAAAAAAAATTCTTTAATTTATTTTTCTTATTTTTTTTTCTTTTACACTTAATTTTCATTCAATTTTTTACTAATCTTGTTTTTTTATTTTACCTTTTACAAATTATTTTAAATAAATGCAAAAAAATACCATTCAAGAATTTCAAAATCCTGAAATCTTGGTGGCAAATTGAATGTTTTTATTTTTTTTACACACTTTCATTCAATTTTTTTATTAATCTTTTTTATTTTATCTTAGCAAATTGAATGTTTTTATTTTTTATAATGTTGCCACATTAAAAAAAAAGAAAAAAAAATGTGAATAGTAAAATAGGGACTTTTGTGCAATTATTCCTTTAAAACAATAGGGACTTTTGTGCAATTATTCCTTTTTAAAAAAAAACACTGTTCCTCGGCAATCACTTAATTTTTTTTTTTTAAAATTTTGAACAGTGTTTATTTTTTAATTGACCCTCCCAGTATAAATTTTTTCAACAGTGTTTATCAGTCAATGCTTTAGCTTGAAAAGAAAAACAATTGAGAATAATTGCCGAGATGGCTCGGCAATCATCTCTTGATTGCCGAGCCATCTCGGCAATCACTTAATTTTTTTTATTTTTTATTTTTTGAACAGTGTTTATTTTTTAATTGACCCTCTCAGTATAAATTTTTTGAACAGTGTTTATCAGCCAATGCTTTAGCCTGAAAAGAGAAACAATTGAGAATACTTAATCCCACTACGGAAAGGTATCGGTCAAACCAAAAACATTTCCAGCCACATGATCAAAACCTGCACTGGGTTAGAGTAGCTTCATATTTGTTTCATTAGAGCCAGTGCACAGGCTACATTAATGAATGCCTTGAGTACAATGCATTCTTAAATCCTAGAACGAACAGGATAAGAAAGGGAGGAAATGGTAGGGACTGCTTCTCTTCCGATCAGCACAGATGATAATACATAACAGTTCAAAGCAAAACTCGTGATTTAATGGGCTATCTCGGGCACTATAATACAAGTTACATGACCTCACAAAAAATGGCAACTAACAAGGATTATTGACTCCATTAGTCTTTTATATGCTCTCTGCTATTTCATTGATTTTCATAGCTCATGCAAAAAGATTTATTCCCTTAAAACAGAATAAAGAAAACTATAATAATCTGATTGAAAACAGGTGTGCATGTGTTTAAATTTGTGGATACATCTTAAAAGCATTTATTTTTCTGAGAGCATATGAAGCAGATGCCTGAAAGCGTGGTTGAGCTCATTCATGTTGTCACCTTAGTGTTCTAGAATGTAACAAAATGTTGCTTGTTGTCTTGAGTTATTGAACTGTGAACAAAATCCTTGCTGGTGTATGTAATTATATTTATTTTACCTGTTCGTTATACATGTCCTTTCAAAAACAGTCCAGGAATCATGTTGCTGATATTTACCAAAGCTCCCAGCCATGTTCCTCTAAAGATTCTGTCCATTGAGGATGGGACTGTTCTCAAATCCTTCAACCATCTCCTTCACAGAAACAAGAAGGTAGATTTCATTGAACAGTTCAATGAGGAGCTTCTTGTCAAGCAAGATAATGAGAACCTACAGATTCTTGATGTTAGTTGCTTGCCATCTTGTTTTACATTGATAACATCCTGTGGAATCTGACATATTCTCTATGTAGGTTCGCACTTCTGAATTAACAGAAGTCAGCAGAACTGAGTTCATGACCAGCAATCTCGGCAATCAATCGACAATCAATTGATTGCCACAGTAAATTCAATTGTTTTTTTTTTTTAAAGAATAATTGCACAAAAGGTCCATATTGTTTTAAAATCGTTGGGATATGCTCACAACCTAAAAAGAAAATCTTTAATTTATTTTTCTTCTTTTACACTTAATTATCATTCAATTTTTTACTAATCTTGTTTTTTTATTTTACTTTTTACAAATTATTCTAAATAAATGCTAAAAAATGCAATTCAAGAATTTCGAAATCTTGGTGGCAAATTGAATGTTTTTATGTTTTTTTACACTTTTTCATTCAATTTTTTTATTAATCTTTTTTATTTTATCTTAAGCAAATTGAATATTTTTATTTTTTATAATGTTGCCACATTAAAAAAAATTGTGAATAGTAAAATTCTCGGCAATGAACTTTATTTTACTGTTCACCAATTTTTTTTAAACCCATTTTCGTTGACACAATAAAATTAAAAAAAAAATGAACAGTGTTCGGCAATCAAATTGATTGCCGAGCAAATTCGGCAATCAATTTGATGAACAGTACTTTACCCATTTTAATTTTTATTTTATTTTAAAAATTCCTACATTTTTTTCATACTTGCATTCCAGGTAGCCATAAATATTAAATAAACACAGGAACAAAAAAAAAAATTCCAACCAGATCATATTAATTCTCCACAATCATCATCTTATTCATTTATTTCACACATTAATTTTACAAATTCTCTAACATATTTTAAGTGTATATTTATGTTCAGAATTTCGTTATACAACAAAATCACGCATAATCTTTTCACTTATGTAATTCGTTACCGGGCATTTCGGCAACCCAAATTTTTTTTTTGGGTCAAATAAACATTTTAATTTCAAATATTTTTTTATACATGTTATATTAACCATTTTCATATTTTTTTATTTTAAAAATGATTATATGAATAATTCTAAAATTTTTCCCTACATTTTTTTACATACGTGCATTGCACGTAGCCAAAACTAGTATATATATATATATATATATATATATATATACATACCACCATCATGTCTTGTTCTCGTCATCTGGGCGTAAAGAGAGCTTATCAAGGATACATAAGGAGGCATGGGTGGTAGAACAGATTTGTACATGACTACAAGCCTACAAAGCCAATAAATGTTTTGGATTGGAACAAATAAGTATATCCTTGTTAATTTATTAGGAGGACTAATTTATTTATGACATTACGGCTTCGACTTGTAATATTTTGGCAGGGAGATTCAGTGTGTTATCTTTGTTATTCATCTCAGAAATTGGCTGGCAAATTTATATTTTATATTTTATTTTTTTGTTTTAGATTTTTGGTGTGGTGGCTGGCGAAGTTGCAGCGGCTATTGATTTGTAGTGGGCTATTGGTTTGTAGTAGGAGACGTCCAAAGGTCTTGGAGCTTTTGGTTGGGAGGGGTGGGTTGGTCGTTAAGGTAACAAAACCCTTTTTCATATATTTTTTATCTTTTTTTTTTCACTTTTTGTATTTAGTTTTGATTAAATGTGTTGGATTTTTCACTTTTAAAAATGTAAAAGACTTTAATTGCAATTATTTTAATTTTTTTTTTGTTTTAATTTATTTAAGCTGGGAATAAAATTTCTGCGTAAATTACTGAAATGTTGGAGATAATAAGTTTGAATAACATAACATTTTAAAAAATATAGAGTATTTTTTTCTTCAACTTACCCCACATCATCATACCACAGTCATCACCTCTACACCACCAAATACTTACATTAATGGCTTCATATGTGTGTGTTGTTTTTGTTTCGGAGGAGGTAGGTCGGGCATCGGTGGTGTATTTATGTATTTACACACACACACACACACACACAGAGATGGTGGTGGGCTGATAAGGCAATAGTCGAGGTTGTAACCGTCGTTGGTTTTGGGCTTGAAGTGCGCGAAGGTGGTGGTGGAAGTGAGATCTACCTCAACAACTTAAAATCTTGATCTGAAATATGCGCTTTATGACCATCCTAATAGCTTAAGTGGAGGAGGTGACAGTGCTATGATGATTGTGTGTAGTGAATGAGGTTGACTGTGTATGTTGGAGAATGAGCAAATCGGTGTGTTGCTTATTAGTGGAGTTAACGGGTGGTGGCGAGGTTTTGGGAGAATAGGACAGGTGGTTGTGTGGCAATGGTTGAGGCGGCGATATTATGACTGGGGATTAGAAAAATCATGGTTTTTTAATTATTTTGATTATATTTCTACTTGAAGTCTCATATTTTACCATTTAATTATCCATATGAAAATATTCATTGAATTATATATGTTTGGACATGCATAATAAGATTACATAGATAATCATCATTTAAATTAATTAATACTAAGACATGCTAAAAATCAATGAAACATTACACTAAAAATAATATAATTAATATATCATGAGCAATTTACAGAAAAAAAATGGTTCAAATATTCATAATTTCTTATTCTTCTATATTTACTGTGTGTTGAGTACAAAATACATACTAAAAATAGTAAAAGCCCCAACCAATAAGAGAGTGACACCTCATTATTTATTTAACAGAAATATAACTAATCAACTATACTAACCAAATAACCCAACTGACTATTAAATCAATATTAGCATATCCCCTCTCAAGTTGGAGCTTCGTGGATATCAAACAAGTCCAACTTGAAAATGAGATAGGTAAATTGGGGTGCAACTAAGGAATTGGTAAATAGATCTGCAAGTTGCTGTTTGGATGAGATTGTGTTGTGGTAGAACAAAACCACCATTGAACTTGTTGCGAACCAAGTG
Source organism: Forsythia viridissima (assembly GCA_030279155.1). Lineage (NCBI taxonomy): Eukaryota > Viridiplantae > Streptophyta > Magnoliopsida > Lamiales > Oleaceae > Forsythia > Forsythia viridissima. The sequence goes on from CM059033.1 coordinate 4,874,017, forward strand.
ACAGTCTTTCTCTAGGTGTTTGGTACATTCATAGAAGACATGGTTAGCTACAATATGAAGTGCAACTTGATTATCACACCAAAAAGGAATATGAAGGGTGATGCGAATATATAGATCAATAAGAATATAAGATAACCATTGAAGTTCACAAAATAGTGGCAGCCAAACTCCTATATTCAACCTATGCAAAAGAATGGGAGATGATTGTTTGTTTATTTGTTTTCCAAAAAACCAGGGCACTGCCAAGGTAGATGCAATAACATGTGATAGTCTTCCTTGTTTGAAGGCAAGAGGCACAGTCAGCATCACAGAAGCCCTGTAATTGGAAGTCATGTTCTGATGGAATAACAAGCTATTTGAGGAATAACAAGCTATTTGAGGAACACCCTTTTAGGTACTTTAAAAGGTGAATTACTGATTCCTAACGAGCTTGAGTAGGATAGTTGACAAATTAGTTAAGTTGCTAGACAGAAAAATTGATGTTTGGATGAGTCAAGTTCATATATAATAATCTTCCAACAAGCCTCTTGTATTTATTAGACTTTAAAAGGGGTTCAGCAGAGTCATTAGTAAGTTTGGTATTTTGGAAAGAGGGGTAAGAGAAGGTATAGCTCTTGTGAGGCCAACATCTTGTAGAATACCCAAGAAATATTTCCTTTCGTTAATATAGGTGCCAGTAACATCCCTAGCAATTTCTAAACCCATAAAATACTTAGCATATCCAAGGTCTTTGATGGTAAATGTATAGTACAAGTATTGCTTCACTTTTGTGATTTCTACCTTATCATTACCCAGTCAATAAAATATCATCCACGTAGACTAAAAGAACAAGAAATAAGTTAGAATTGTGTTTAATGAATAGGAAATAATCATGAGGTGACTATAGGACACCAAAAGCTTTGAGTTTCGTACATAATTCATTGTTCCACTGTCTAGAAGCTTGTTTTAACCCATAGTCTTATCTTAAGTCTAAAAACATGTCCTGGTTTAGCCTTTGTGTAACCTTCTGGAGGTATCATGAACACTCCTTCATCTAGATGACTATGTAGAAAGGCATTGTTGATGTCCAGCTCATATAATTGCCAATATTTTGTAGTGGCAATGGCTGGAATGATTATGACAGCAATTAGTTTGGCAATAGGAGAAAAGCTATTAGTGTAGTCAATACCATGAAGTTGGTGATAGCCCTTATCTACAAGTCTGGCTTTGAGTCTTTCCACGGAACCATCAATATTCAATTTGACCTTGTAAACCAATTGAGACCCAATAGCTTTCTTATTTGGTGGTAAAGCAGTCAATTCCCAAGTCTAATTATTTTTAAGGGCATTAATTTTCTTAGCCATAGCTTCTATCCAACATGAATGTTTACTTGCGTATTTTTTTTTCTTTTACTTAAGAATAAATGTATAATTGTCTTTTTACGAAAAATTGACTTTTAATAGTGAATTTTTCCATTCTTATACATAGCTAAACTAAACAGGATAATAATACAGCTGTTATCTGGATAACTATTATCCAGATAAATATTTTTATCCACAAATTAAACATGTCCTGAGGTGACAGTGCTTTTGTGCTGGCAGTAAGATTTGTTAGTGTACGTTTGTCAGTGTTGAAATTATTTTTAAGTACTTATAAGTTGTGAATCTTATAAAATGTGTAGATAATAAATAAGTAGATAAAAAATATATTTTATCAATTTAATCAATTTAAGTTTGATCAAACAAGCTGTTAACACATTTCATACTTGAAAATTCACAATTCTCGATAAAAATCTTCTCTCAATGTTCTTGTTTGGTCTTGGGGACTCTATGCCTTCAATTATTTTGCACGATTCTATAGTATTTCATTGTCATTAACACAAATATCATTTTGAGACATATGATGTGATTGTCATTCAATTTCCAAAAGTCAGAGCTCTTTATCAAAAATTAGGGAGAGCTTGCTAATACAAGTCTAATATTTATATAAATACATCAAGTCTAATTTTTATTTTGGTTCTAACCCTTACCCGAGTTATAGAAAATTTATGAACCGTGAAAGATATTTGCTATTTAAGAAAAATGGTACAATCATGCGTTAGATCTCACACTCAAACCTCTAAAAATACTCTCAAACCGAGACTTATAAAAGTATAACTAATTTGAGGTTTTTTTTTTTATTTTTTTATTTTTAAAGTGTAACTAGTTCAAGAAATACCAAGAAAACTATTATATTTCACCACCTTTCTCTTTTCCTTTATCTTATAAACTTGAAGTATTTGTTATTTTGTAAAAAAAATTTCAACGACCTTGGCGCTCTTATATCCCATTATTTTCCTCAAGTTTTTAATACTTTGTATTCAACGTGAAACAGAAGCACGAGGAAAATCCCAACAAAGATGTATTGAAAGGATATAACAAATATGCTAACTAAAAGAACCAAGAGTAAAAAGCATGTATCCAAAGCTATAGCTCTAAAGCCTAACATTTAAGTAAGGTCCCTATGAAATTTATAGATATCAACAATGGTCTTGTCAATGAAATTACAACAAACTTGATATTTTTATTTTAGATAATTTTACAGTTCGATTAATTTTCACAAATATTCTGTTGGCTAACTAACTAGCTATTTGTTTGGATTGTTAATCAACACGAGGACATCATTAGTTTCACCTAATCGAGAAACACAAACCAATTGCATATTAATAATGTTTACTCATAGAGTCGTTAATAGTACAAAATTCTTCAAAAGCAGTACGACAATTTCAAAATAAGATTAAACTATATTACTGGTCATGCAATTGATAAGAATGGCGAGCTAGGTAGGAATGAACGAATTAACTGTAGGGAAAGTGACTATGGTAGTAGTAAAACGAAGTGCTGTCTATGAAATTGAACAAAATTACGAAGTAGGTGTGTACCAAAGCACTACATGGTCTATGTGTTGTTGTTCGAGTATCTATCATTTTCATCGTATTTTGATGTTTTAGTAACAACTCTGAACTTAGATGACACACTAACGAACAACTGAGTGAAATAGGAGGTCCAACACCAAAACAAACGAACAATTGAAAGTACCACGACAAGATGCATATGTTTCTACTTGGTATATAATATATTAATGGAAAGCTAATCGAATATAGAGTTCAACGTACTTTATGGATCATAATTCGAAGTTTTCTAACAAAAGTTATGCATACTTATCCCAGACTTCCATTAAATACACCGTATAATGTTCTACTCGAGGGCGCAAGTTTTAGGTTCCATTTGAGATTGATTTCAGAGACAATTTTCAATTGTTAAATAATTCACAACTATTTCAGACGTTCGCTAAATTCAAAAGAAAAATTGATTATGAAATAATTTGTACACTCTGTAAGCAAAAGCAACAAAATAGTAGCTTTTTAAATTATGTTTTTAAGCATTTTCAATTTTCCATCAATAAATGTCAATTTGTAACCTCAATGGATAAAATTAATTTATTTATTGTTCTAAGTTTGTTGGTATTCTATATATATTGGTATCCTACAATAATAAAGTCTCATCCATCATTCACCTAAAAAATATTCTCTAATTTTATTTTATTTTTCTTTGTCATATATTGACATATTAAATATATTTTCTATTTTTATAAAATTTGAACTTTAATAGATATTAATTTGTTACATTTTAAAAGAAGAATGTATTATCTTAGATAAGTATTTAATAACATTACATATCGTTATAAAAGTAAAAATAATGTTTACAATAATAGTAATACATAAGATAATCGATGTCTATTTTAGTAATTGTATATATGCACAACAAATAAACAAATTTTTTTTTTAAACAAATGCTCCAATGATGATTTTGAAACATACAACAATTTTGATACAAAATTTTACTAAATACTTAACTGATTGTCTCCGTATGTGATTATTCCTTCAGAACATCTAAAGTTGATTATTTTATAATTTATATCAATACCAAACCAAGCCTTAACTACGTGGTCGCATGAGGAACACCAACAAATTCAATTTTCGCTATTGGTTGCGATTGCTCACAAGTGTTACTTCGCGACCTCGAGATGTGCCTTTCATGTGTATGTGAACTGATGACTTGACTTTTGAGGGTGTTTTTGATATTTTTCATGCACGAATTTCGGGATAAGCAATTAGATATGTTTACTCTAGGTCTAGAAGATGGAGAATGGGATAGACTAAGACACAAAATTCTCTCATTGGAATTGCATCAATTTGGATTTCTTGAGCTTGAAGAAAGTATGAGCAAGGTGAATATTCAAGAGCAATTGGAGAAGTTCAAGATTATTTTTTCTACACTTCTTCTATAAATCCAAACTTTGGTAATGTATTCTCAATCTAATTTGTGTTTATGCGATTCAAACATGCTAGGCTAAACTTTTCTATGATGATGGTGTAAACATTGTATGGAGATTTAATTCAATTTCCCTCGTTTTTTTACTTTAGTTATTTGATTGATTGAATATTTGCTATTGTTTTTAAGACTTTCAAATATTTGGCCATTATTTTAATGAATCGTGACTTATTTCGTTTTCAAGATGTCGAAAATAAGTTTTAACAATGTTAGCAAATGTCGTAAAGTTCGACGAGAGAGAGAGATAATCGACATGCTTTGCGATCTTCAATTGAATATTTTAGTTTTAAATGTATTTTTTCATACTCGTATCCTTCATAAAGATATCGTAGGATCGTGCGTAGAATTTTATTTAATTACTTGAAAGAGATTATTAAGCAGATTAGGAACATTTTTCATTAATTCAATTTAGTAATGATCAAGAGCGGGGATTTGAGAATTAAAGAAGACCACAATGGTGGATTCAAAATCTTAGTGCTTTTACCTCTTTTAAACGTCGTCACAAATCTTTGAACTATTTTCACATAATCGTTAGAATACTTTACTTCAAAATATCAAAACATTTGAAAACTTTTGTACGTTCAAGTTAAGTTAGTTTTAATTAAATCAAACTTAGATTCTCAATCTCTGCATGATGATATTTTGATATCTACTTATATTACTTCTTTATGAAATTGTACACTTAAAATTTTTTAGCTAATACGAAGGATGACATCAATGTCATGCTATACAAGCCTTGAATACTACTAATTCAATATATCTCAATTAGTTACAAAATTTACATTTAGCACACGTGTTGTTATATATGTAATAACACCAAAGTAAGTTGTTTTCATCATATCTCGAGCCTATCTAAGGCAACGTAGGAGAAAAATAATTAGATTTTCTCGTAATTCTTGAAGAAGATATTGTTTAAATATATGATACCAATAAAGGAATTCAACCAAAAATGCGGTAGAGAAAGAATGCTTAAAATTATGTATTAAAATATCATTATCTCTTGCCATGAAAAACTAAAAGAAAATCATTACTACATAGGGATGGAAGCTGTCATAACATAGACGTCTTTATTTTGAAAGAGAAACTTCGACGCTTTAATACCTCTAAATATCAAACAAAATGTAACAACTACGTTGGGATATGATGTGCTCGTGTTCAAATATAAATGAGGATGTAATGGTTTCTCCATCACCATCTTTTGATCAAATCTCCACCACTATTGTCAATGGCATCAGTAATCATCCAAGAAGATGCTGTCATCAATTACCGATAGTAATTATATCAGAATCAGAATCATCGACAACTATACCGCAATGATCTTCCATAAAATTTCCATCCACAACTTCCAACTAAATTTATACCCATCTTGCATTTTCAAGCTTTATTACTTTTGTATTTTGTTGTGAGTAGAAAAAAGGGACAGAAGCAAGGATGTTTTGTTTGTTCTTGATATAAAAAAGTTTCAGTTATTATTCTCAGATAAAAAAGAAATGCACAATGCTTCTTATAACAAACATTCATAGCACAACATTAACTTTCTTCAGACGCACAATATTGAAAATGCATGTTTCACATTTAAAACAATATAAAAATTTGAATTTAAACCTATACATTAAATAAGTAAACGTGTAAGTAGTTTATAAATTATGCTTATATTCCCTGAAAATATTTTACGCCAAATTTCATTCCTTGAATTAAAAAAAAATAGTAAAAATTAACTCGTTCTAATATTTCATCACACTCAATCAAGCTCAAGGAGACAATTTATTCAATATGATACAATATTTTGAATACATGTTAACAAAACTAGATTGACAATTAGCCATTTTCTAGAAAATCGAAATTGTATTTAGAATTTGAGATAACTCCCAACCCAACTTAAAATCTACAAAATAAATATTCGGCCAATATTATTATAATAATTATTATAAATAAGCCGTGACCTAACAATAACCAAACTCACGTGTAGGGAGGCACCGTGTGACAAAAGAGAGAGGGAGTACGATATTTTGACCTTCTCAATTTTCCGGATCTAGGGTTTCTTCTTCATCGTCACATATGCTGTTATACTACTACTATTATCAAATCATCGTCGAACCCTATATTTGAACTCTGAATTACAGTTCGGACACATTTAGAAAATCAACAATTCACCGTCATCGTCAATTATTTTGATGAAACCCTAATCTGTAGACAGTTTTACTTTTATTTTTCTTGATTTCATCAGCAATAGATCTATAAATCTGGAAAAATCTGATCGATTATTAAGAAGAAACTATCCAATTTCAGGACCGATTGATTGATTGATTGATTTTCCCCCAAATTTCACAGACTGATGAATTCCGTACGGCTATATTGAAGAAGAGAAATTGGTTAAGAATTTTGATTTTTTATTTTTTTGAGAAAAATGTATGGAAAATCGGTGGTGGTGTACGAAGGAGAAAGGGTGCTGGGAGAGGTGGCTGTGTATCCAACACAGTCACAAGACGGTGTCGTATGGGGGGAGCGTCTTAAGGAAATTCGGATATCTCACTATTCACAACCCAGCGAGAGGTGCCCGCCACTTGCAGTGCTTCACACCATAACGTCCACCGGAATTGCCTTCAAATTGGAGTCGTCACAGTCACCACAACATCAGGACTCGCCGCTTACGGTTTTGCATGCTACATGTCTCAGAGATAACAAGGTATATTATCGCATTGCCCGCAACCAAGTACAGAACACAAACTTCTTCAAACAAAACTGTATTAACAAAAATCCCCGAATTTATTTCAATTGAAACTCTAAAGGAAACCCTAATTTAAGCAACACTAAAAGAACCCTAATATCCACTCAAGAAATAGAACCCTTATATTTCTAAAAAAGGTTTAAACTCTGATTCAGAAGTGAACTTGCGGGAAAAATGAATTCAGAATGATTCAGTCTTCATGAAAATTTCTCTGTTCCAAAACTGGACTTACTGAAGAAAGATTGAACTTTGGACAAAATGAACATTGACACTGGAAAAATTTACTGTGAATTTTGATGAGTTGGAGTGCATTTTGAAGAATTACAGGATCTTGGAACTACTGCTTTTGCGTGTAGAATTTTTTGATCTTTGAAGTGAATTCTCTTAGAAAGAATGTCCTGGGGAATTGTTAAGCTAATTAATGAAATTGATTCTTTCTCGGAAACACTTATGATGGTTTCGACACCAAAGACGTGCTTTTTGTCGTTTATGATGACTTCTACACGTAAATTTGGGCAACAGATATAACAAGATATAACAAGCATTGAACATGAGTTCTATTGGAACCTATAGAAGTATGTTTAAACATATTAAGTTTCAGACATGATAATTCGTTCTCTCTATTAAAATCCATAATGAAGGGCAGTACATAGATAATGGAGAGTGACAGATATCAAATGGAACATTTTTTTTAATCATAAATTGTACCAAGCATTGAGATATTCTTGAATTATGTTTTGATATTGTCTCTAGAAATTTATTTCATATGAGAAGTTTAGGCTTCTGAGTACTGTTGTTATAGGTTCCCCCCCAGGAGTATATATATAAACGAAAAATCCTTCTTGTTGTATGTCTTGTGGAATTTGTATGGAAGTATAAGTAAGGTTAATACGTTCTTTGCTCTCAGAAAGATTTTTATCTTCTTCATTTGTTTTGTCTTTTTTTTTACTCCTCTACATACTATAAAAAAACTAACATGTTTTATTTGGGTTCCACTTCTCATTGTTAATTATAATTTGTATTTGTAGACTGCAGTAATGTCACTTGGAGGAGAGGAGCTTCATTTAGTTGCCATGCATTCTCGGAAGTACGAAGGACAGGTCTCTTGCTTTTGGGGGTTCAATGTAGCATCAGGACTTTACAATTCTTGCCTTGTCATGCTGAATCTTAGATGTCTTGGCATTGTGTTTGATCTTGACGAAACACTTATAGTTGCAAACACAATGCGGTCATTTGAAGATAGAATAGAGGCATTGCTGCGAAAAATAAATTCTGAATCTGATCCACAGCGCGTTGCTGGTATGATGGCTGAGTTTAAGCGTTATCAAGATGACAAAAGTATTTTGAAGCAATATGCTGAAAATGATCAGGTAATTGATAATGGGAAGGTGATCAAATCGCAGTCTGAAGTGGTTCCAGCTTTGTCAGAAGTTCATCTACCTATTGTTCGACCCCTTATACGGCTGCAGGATAAAAACATTATTCTCACTCGCATTAATCCTCAGGTACGTATATAACACTAAATTATTCAGCTATGTCTTGTTATGTTGGTCTAGTGAGACATAAGTTTGCTCTCATAGCACTTAGAGAAGTTTAGTTTTCAACTTTAATTTCTGCTTTTCCTTGGGTGCGTTGGGGCGGGGTAGAGGCTGGCGATGGCAGATTTCAGGAGATTTTACCTAATAGTTTAGGTAGCTACGTACCTGCTTGGGCCATGGTAACAAGTTCAAGTAGATTTGATGGGCTTGGTACTTTTTGTCATACAATGAGTTCGAAGATGTGTGATATTGAAAGTGACTTTATCTACTGCAGATACGTGATACTAGCGTCCTTGTTAGATTGAGGCCTGCATGGGAGGATCTTAGAAGCTACTTAACTGCTAGAGGCCGAAAACGATTCGAGGTTTTTGTTTGCACAATGGCCGAGAGAGATTACGCTCTAGAAATGTGGAGGCTTCTTGATCCAGAATCGAATTTGATAGACTCCGAAGAGTTGTTGGAGCGTATTGTTTGTGTCAAGGCTGGTAAGTTTTGATTACCGTAGCTTTAACTTCCACTTTTGCTAGAATTTGTCCATGATTTCATATATAGCACATGCATTGTATCTATTGTACTCATTCTTTTTAATTTTCTAACAGGCTCTAGGAAATCACTATTCAATGTTTTCCAAGATGGAAATTGCCATCCTAAGATGGCATTGGTGATTGATGATCGTTTAAAAGTGTGGGACGAGAAAGATCAGCCGAGAGTGCACGTTGTTCCTGCATTTGCTCCATATTATGCCCCTCAAGCTGAAGTACTTTCTTTATGCAGACCATAGTGGTTTTTTTTTTTTTTTGAAATTTATGGAAATCTTTAAGCTCATTCAATAGATGACACAGAGGAAAATTATGTTCCACAGGCCAATAACACTGTCCCCGTTCTGTGTGTTGCGAGGAATGTAGCTTGCAATGTTAGAGGTGGTTTTTTCAAGTAAGTTTACATGGACCCTGCTATTGATGCACAAGCACTCACTAACATCGGGTGGTGACCGCTGTCGTTGTTCTATAGTTTTAGTTCGTCAAGATTTTGGTTCATGTACCTCTGTTAGGATTGGACTTGAAAAAAATATTTGATACAGGGAATTTGACGATGGTCTCTTGCAACGAATGTCCGAAGTTGCGTACGAAGACGATATTAAAGAAGTTCCTCCTCCGCTAGATGTGAGCAACTATTTGAATTCGGAGGTCAGTGAGGACATCATTTTGTACCTTGAGCTAGTCCTGCAATTATGTGGGTTGTCATGCTTCTGACATCATGGTGTGATGAATTATGTAGTTGGTAACTGTGTTATGGTCATTAATCTATTATAGTGACATTATTCAATTCCTTACTTCTTAGGATGATCCTTCTGTTTCTAGTGGAAATAAAGATTCAATTGGTTTTGATGGCATGGCGGATGCTGAGGTGGAAAGGAGGCTACTAAAGGTGCAATATCCCATTTTGATGAACTTCTTCTATTCTTAGTTGATGTCCATATGTATTATGCCTTCATAACTGGTGAAAGTCTTAATGTAGATAAACAGAAAACTTTGTCTCTATTAACATCTTTTTCTTTTCTTTTGCTATTGGTCCTTGTCGTGTACTAAAAACTATCTCTAATTGTTCTGTTAGCTGACAGTAATCATTGTTAACTTTTAACAACCTTAAACATTCAGGAGGCAAGTTCAGCTTCTTCAACTGCCCCTTTGACAATGACAAGTATAGATCCAAGAATTGCTTCTGCTCTCCAGAGTATTGTACCATCTTCTTCTTTCTCAGTTCCACCAACAACGATGCAAGGACCAGCGACGTCTTTTCCCAATCAGCAATTACCTCAACTGACTACACTACTTAAACCACCATTAGCTCAACGTGGACCAGCAGAAACAACCTTGCAAAATTCTCCTGCAAGGGAAGAGGGTGAGGTACCAGAATCTGAATTAGATCCTGATACGAGGAGGAGACTACTCATTTTGCAACATGGTCAAGACACAAGAGACCATGCACCAGTTGAACCCCAATTTCCTGCACGACCGCCCATGCAAGTCTCAGTACCAAGGGTTCAGTCACGTGGTTGGTTTCCTGTTGAAGAAGAGATGAGTCCGAGGCAACCGAACCGAGTGACACCACCTAAGGAAATTTCTCCAATTTCCGAGTCTATTTCTATCGACAAGCACCGGTCTCATCATCCACCGTTTATCCATAAAGTGGAGAGTTCAGTCCCACCTGGTAGAGTTCTTCTCGAAAGCCAAAAGATGCCAAAGGAGGTAATTCACATTTAAATTTACCTGGTTTATGGCACTCAAGTGTATACAGCATAAATTGAAAGGACTGCTGTGGCTGACAAAAGGTACTTAATACTAAATTCTAAGGTTTATATATGCAGGCACTGCCAAGGGAGGAACCATTGAGGATAAACCAGTCACTGCCTAATTTTCATTCCTTGTCTGGTAAGTCACGTATTCCTGATGTTTGCTTATTCAGTTTCACAAGTATATTGGAACCTCTGGGATAAAGTTTCCCATGATTAATTTTATATGTACTTATTTATAGGTATTTTCTTCCCCAAATTGTTTGATAGTTTTTTACTTTGAAGTTGTGATTGCATGATAAAGGCTGACGTGAAAAAATTATTATATAAAGAATTACTTACCCTGTAAAGAAACTAAGGCACCGTTTATATTTCTTTTTCTAGACAAAGATCGTCACAACGCAATGCTTACAGGTTCATTGATTCAACCAGCTCTTTTTGTTGCCTTTATTAAACCATGTGTGAATTAAATATGACTGTAGAAAGTTATGACTAGTGAAATGGATTTTCTTGATGATTTGTAGTCATTAATTAATTTTTCTTGATAGCGCATGTATAAACATTCATACCGAGGGGAAATCTTAATGTCTTGTCTTTTCTGCTTCATTTTGGTTGCATCCTGAAAAAGAAAAAAAGAAAAAAGATTGAAATAGCTGTGTCATGGGAAACATCAAGTTAACAAATAAGCATTACCTTGTTGGTGTTTTACCCCGGTGTTCTGGCCAGGTACATGCTTATATCCCCTCTTGGGGATTTTGAAAAAGCTCATGGAGGAATTTTGGGGTAATTTTTTCCTCAATTTCTCTGTAAAAAGAGATATTGAGCTCAAAAAATACGATTCATTTATTTTCCTTATATGAGAGTTAGTTTAATTTGATATATCATATATGTCTTGCCTGTATTAACAGTACTAGTGTGTGTGTTTATACAACTCTTTTTAGTAAAAGATAATGTTATTGACGATATGAATTCTGTTTTCAAGGCGAGGATGCTCCCATAGCTCAACCATCTTCAGGAAACAAGGATCTTGACCTTGAAGCTGGGCAAATAGATCTCTACCCAGAAACGCCTGCAGGTGCTTTACAGGATATTGCATATAAGTGTGGAGCAAAGGTATGAAAACAATTGGTAATTTTCCCTCAGATCCCTTCACGACTTAGTCTTGTCGTATATGATTTCTATTTATGGTTATTTCAAACATCTGTAGGTGGAGTTCAGGCAAGCTCTCGTCTCAAGCATGGAACTACAGTTCTCCGTAGAGGTGGTTGCACTGCTTCCCTCACAGTTTAGTTGCATTACAGTACCTTCTGATAGTGAAGACAATAATTGATAACTAAACAATTAAGAACTGATCTTTAAATGACTAACTTCTCAGGCCAAATCTGTGCGCCACTGAGAATATTTAAAATATTCCCAATACCTTCTGCTCGTGATTCGTTTTCTGTTTTGGAAATATTTTGTGAGATTTCCAATGAGATCGTATTATCTTATGGTCTTCTGCAGGTTTTATTTGCGGGAGAGAAAATTGGTGAAGGAATTGGTAGAACAAGAAGGGAAGCACAGCGTGAGGCTGCTCAGGGATCTCTTATGAACTTGGCTGGTAAGATATTAATCATTGTCTTCTGATAGTCGAAAATACATTTAGTGACTGTACGTAGCTTGATTCTTTCCTGTATATCACCGTTCAATCTCTTTTTCCTTCCTTTGCTTGCCTTGAGCAAAAAAGAAAGTAAAACAATGTTGGCAACGAGATAGTTGTAATTATTTTGCTGCAGCTTTTGGAAATGATGTATCTTTGACTCCACGTGACGTTTACTTTGCACTTCAGCTCGGCTCCCTTTTAAATGTCAGGCTTGAAAGATTGTCATGGTGCTATCTTGTCAGCTTTGGTTGAATTATAGTTTAATCTGCTTGAGAAAATTTTGGGTGTTGAAAAGGACTAAGGGTTTGAACACTAGAAAGTAGCTATGACATTACTTTTGACTATACTTGATAAAATATCACTTTCTTTAGCACAGCGAGGAAGGACGCCCTAGCTTGAAATTTGTTTTGGGTCAACGGTTTTACTAGAGGCTTCTCAATGCAATTTCATACGTATATTTCTGTGAGAGTATTTGAGAACTTAGCTGCTTCTTTGCCTTTGAAACTTGTCAATGATTTGACATGTTCCCTTTCGCATCCAATTTACGTATATTTGTTCCTAATCTCCGAAACATATAGATCATTAATTTTGTCATGAACCAAATGTTCAGATATTTTTGAACCTATATCTAATTAATAAGCTTCCTTTTCCTTGTTCTAACTGTATTAATTGTATGAAATGCTTCACTGCACAAGCACCAGTGTCAAAGAATATACCACTGACAAAAAGTAGCTGGCTTTATTATCCAGTCTCCTGGAATTTATAAGAACTTGAAGTGTTAGAGAATCAGAATATGGGAGCATCAAGGAGCGCAAAATATGAGATCCTTGTTAACTGAGCTGATCGGAGGACTCTGGAGATCAATTATGTTAAGTTGGACTCCTAATACTTCTGGTTGTGAAGATATGCAGGTGGAGATTATAGTATTTGATTGGTCCAATAGAGTCCAAGCTGGCAAGAAGGAAGTTAACTTCTATAAATACAGGTCATGACTTTTAAGAGAGGGAAATAGAGTACATTTATGAACTCTCTCTCTTGTATTATAAGAAGTACTCCCACTGGTTGTTCCAAGCTTTTGTATTTTCCTTTACCATCGCTCTTCAAATTCTTATGTATTGCCTTAACTGGGAAATATTCTAATTCTATTGAAGTATATAATAAAATCCGGCTCAATAAAATGTTGTAGGGATATGCAAACACCTTCTAGAGAGAGAAGAATCTTTATTTCTTGTGCCTACAATATTTTATTGAGCCGGATTTTATTATATACTTCAATAGAATTAGAATATTTCCCAGAGAAGAATCTTTATTTCTTGTGCCCTTTCAGCTTCTCGCCGAAATTCAAGCGTCTGATTGTGAGGCCAAAATTTGTTTTTATATAGGCTGGCCACACGCGTTGATGTTGTGGAGTTAGTTTCATTGCATTGTGTATTATGAAGACCTAGATAGACAAAGGATCAGTAATGGAGATCAATATAAATTATCCAACAGTATATTTTGCACACCAAAGAAATTGGAATTGGGGCTTTAATTTGGTAGGAACAATTAAGAAGTACTTCCCATGCCTAGGATCCAAAGTATGCTCCTATCCACCTATTTTGGCAAAATCTGTTATTGTCTTAATCAGGCAGATTAGAGGAGGACTGCAGGATCAATTATGTTAAGTTGGATTCACTGATACTCCTAATCATGATGACTTAGCTATACTGATGTGGATACTAATATTTTTGTGGTAACTATTGACCCAAGCTGGCATTAAGGTGCTTTACTTCAATAAATAAAGGTCGTGATTTCATTGGGAGGCAACATTGCAGATTCTCTTAGTGAAAATATTGAACACTGTCGTTAGATGTAGATTGAATAGCAATCTGGCAGACTGTCATAAGCTCTTTTATGCTTCTTTTCCTTAGCACTTGAAAATCTCTGTGCCTTCAAAGGTAAATATTATCCAATTCCTCTGGAATTAACATTCGGTGAGACTACAAAATTGTTTTGCACGGTATGCAAACTGATTCTAGAGAAAAGAAAATATTATGGAGATACTGGAGATTTTTAGCTTCTGTCGTGAATATAAGTGTCAGATTGTTGTAATTTTATATTAGCTGGCCATAGCTTTAATGTGTCGGAGTTAATTTTGTTATTACCTCTCTGGAGTGGTTGTTTGCCCTCAATAAATATCCTTTTTCTTGTTAGTACAGAAATTCCTTAAACTACAAGTGATACAGTGCAAGTCCTTTGCATTTCTTTGTAGTAAGTGCTCCAATAATTCGATTTGGCAAACATGAAAAGGAAGGGAACAAGAAAGGAAGACGAGCACAAGATTTGAGGTTCATGTTTCCACACGCCAGTTTGTGAATCCTCTTGTACTTCCATCACTACCATGTGGACCTTTCCCTTCCTCTCCCCTTGCTCTAGATTTGTAGCACAATTGTGGTTTATTTCATTGACTTTTGAGAAGTCCATCTGAGCTTTGTGTCATATACTGTTGGGGTTATTCTTCTTCAATCTACATAAGATGTTTAATCTTAAAGCTTGTGTCTTAATGGTGAACTCTTACTAGGAAATTTCTGGTTTACCTGTCTTTTAAAGCAGGGGAAAATAAGCAAGGTTCAAAGATTATTTTTCTTGCCATCAATATCCATACCTGTCAACTTACCCTCCAAACACGTGTCAAATATGTGTGCTGCACAATATCCTTGATGCTCTAATTTTTATGTAATGTAGCTGAAAGTTGTTTAGTGCCATATCTTACGACTCAAATTGTTGGGAGGACAACTTGCTGCACATGCAAATTTTCTTGAGAGTCTTTGTATGGAAATGAGCTGGGATCCTTTTAGATTGTCGGCCTATCTTTCTTATCTATCATGTATGGAATCTGGAGGGATCTGTTTGCTTTCGGATTACAATTTGATGAGGGGCTATGTTTCTTAGCTGATCTGTAATGAGGGCAGATGATTAATGAGAACAATTTTGTCTTAACAAAATAAATCTATTATTTACGGTGTGGATGTAAACGCTTCCTATTTTTTAATATTGCAGAGTTAGTTTTGCTAGTTTTCATGGAATTTCCAACGCAAGTCTTAAAAAGATCACGGTTTTAAGTTATTCGGCTGTCAAAATTTTTTGATCATGGCATGCTTTCTGCACTGGTGCTCACTATTACAGACTGTTTGTTTGCAGATAAATATTTGTCGCGTAAGCCTGATTCCAGTTCCATACCTGGGGATGGGAGTAGATTTGCTAATCCATACGATAATGGTTTAATTGGTGATATCAACTCTTTCGGGTATCAGCCCTTGCCTAAGGAGGAGGTTGCGTCCTTTTCAATGGCTTCAGAGTCACCCAGGATTCTGGACCCAAGACTGGAGGCTTCCAAGAAGTCTATGGGTTCAATCGCGGAGCTTAAAGAACTGGTGAGTTTCATATGGCTAAAATACTACAATTTATGATTTCTACACTTGCCATTCCCCATTCACATGCCGTCATTCTCTATTCTTCAGTGCATGATGCAGGGCCTCGGTGTAGCATTTCAAACTCAACCTCAATTTTCAGGAAATCCAGGCCAGAAAAATGAAGTATATGCGCAGGTCAGCAATTTAGTTGTCGTTGACAATTAAATAAAAAAAAAATTGTTATCTTGTTAGTGTTCATATGCGAACATCCTTTTCTGGGGTGATTAACACCTTCTATACCTCTCTCCCTCCCCGCCACCCCCACCCACCCACCCTCCCTCCCCCACAATACCATTATACCACCATTTCCATAAATTGTTAATATGGATCAGAAATAACAGAATAATTTCTGCTATTGTACTCTATTGAAGTCTTATATTAGTCTCTTGGTCAGATTAATTATTATGGATTTCATGTTGATTTGCATTCATGGTCATTTAGATTGCGTTCGATAGCATGGCACTGGGAATTGAGGCCATATTTATATGATTTGATTTTTCACACAATTCAGATTTTAAGATCTTAATCCAAGGCGTCTAGCCATGCTGTTGTATTGTGAAAAATGGTTGAATCTTCAATGGTGCCATATCTGTATAATTTGTTCTTGGCCATTTGGATTGTGAGATATTTTTGGGTTCATAATGATTCTATACATTGTAATCCTCATATTTGGAGGTTTTAAATACTTTTCATTGTGCATCAGAATTTGAGTGACTTGACATTTTGTAAACTCACTGCTTTTGTTCAAATTTGGGCATTTATTTTTGGAGTGAAACCAAAATGATGGTTGATAGTAGACGCACGAAGATGTAGCCAATTTTATATGGCCGATTAACATGCATGCATAATATCCAAGTATTCTTTGTTAAGAAATTGTGCTGTTTTTGGCATTTTAGGTTGAAATTGATGGACAGGTATTAGGCAAGGGAATTGGTCTAACATGGGATGAAGCTAAGACACAGGTACTATGTTGCTTCCCTGCTTCCTTCTTGTATACATCTTCCATCCCACATTCTTTCTTATTAGTATTAGGAACTCGAATGTTTTAAATATTTTGTTTATTAAATTGCTCTTAATGTTTTGAACCCTATTATTTCCCTTAGGCTGCTGAAAAGGCTCTTGGAACCTTGAGATCCATGCCCGGTCAGTTTTCTTACAAACGTCAGGATTCTCCAAGGTTAGTAGGTTTAGCTGTCTGTTTACATTTGATTAAATGATTACACCTAAAACTAAATTTCAAGGTGCTCTGCATCAGAAATTTTATGTATTGCTAGAACAGCATGATCCTCATTATGCACTTGTTTGGGTTATATGGCTAGCTTTATTTGGAACGTCCTAGAATTTTGGGAGCTTTTGAGTAAAGAGGATCAATCAACTTTTGCAAGGTTTGAGAAGAACTAATCAGATCCACCAGCTTTCTTCTTAAGTTTGTTTTACGATGCTGGTTTTCCATGTTGGACAAGATGAAAATAAGTCACTTGTGTGTACATTTCCGCATTTTCCGTATCTCCTGAATGAGTGCTGTCAGCTTCGTACAGCTTCTTTATCTACTGGATTTACAAATATGTCTACTATGTTACTAACTCCTCGTTGATCAGGCCATTGCAGGGGATGCCTAACAAAAGATTTAAACCAGAGTTTTCTCGATCTTTTCAGCGGATGCCATCGTCTGCAAGATATCCCAAAAATGCTTCTCCAGTGCCATGAAACACACAAAAAGCCATTTTCCTACTTGGTTGTATAGCATGAGCCCATAGATTTTGTTACCCTACATGTTGAAGCCTGTAAATTGAAGGCAGCCGAGATTAGGGTTCTGCCGATTGACTTGTGGTTGCCTCTTGAGATTCCTTAGTGTTTGGAGAAAGCAAGTCTCTCTGGATTGATATTATCCATTTTCGACAAACTTTTGGAAGCCTGAGGAGATGCTTGCCTCCCTGTTCGGTTAAAAAATGTACATTTGTGGAATATCTTGGATTGTTGTACGATTATGTTGGCCTGAAATACAAATGCCTGCAAGAAACAAAAAAACAAAGTAAAGATCCACAACTTCTGTTTTAGGGATGATGGCATCCGGCCATGATTTTTTCAGTAGAGGTTGCGAGCCTTGAACAAACACGTGGTGGAGGCATTCTCTAGTTCAGTTTAAGTGATGAACTTGGTGTTTAGCCGGGGATTTCACTGGGCTTGCTATGGAGGTGAAATATAACAGGTTCGGTTGATGGTTTTCTTTTGTTTCTTACTTCTTGTTTAGTCACTGAACTGTGACAGAGAGCAAATTTTTGGTGAATATATGTGTAACAGATCTGTCTTGAGTTGAACCAAGGCAGCGGCATGAATTATGTAGAGAAGATCAATACAGTTTTCCCTTTGATATTTGGCTAGCTGATGAAACCGTTTTTTTTTTTAAACACATTTGTAGGCAACCTCTAGCCTCTAGCAGAATCTTTGCTTGGATTGAAAAGAATGAGTGGAATGCAACAGTATTAAGAGACTAAAAACCAAATATAGTATACACCTAGAAAATATCTATATGATTGTTCAAGAAGCCAACAATTTGAACGAGATATTGTGTTGCATTAGACAATATTCGATAGGACTGGAATAATTAATTTAGTAGTACCTCCTGCTGTTGGTGGAGGCTGACAATGTATTAGTTATTATTAGATGTTACTAGATAGAATAGTCAACATATTTACAAATTTTGTTGTATGCCTCTCTTTTTAAATCATGATAAATTTATGTTTTGATAATCTGTCTCAATTTATATTTTGAATAACTTATTTTAAGTCATTTTTAAGCTAAGTCAAACATGTTTATAAGCTTATAAGAAATAAAGCATGTATAAGAGTTACTTATTTAAAAGCAAGTCACTACTTTATTTTTTATGAAAGTATTTTTTTTTTTCCTTTTCAATATCTACTTCTGCACTTCTGCGTAAACATGCTTTAATGTAGAAATCAATCTGCTTGTATTAAGAAATGTGCGGGGATCGTATGCCAATTGATATAAAATAGAGAGGAGAAATTATTTCAGTTGATACGGTAATACTTCCGAAAGGCTCTTGGGAAATGGATGTTGATATTCATAAATATTAGAGTAAATAGCTTCACGGGTCTCGAACTTTTGAACGTTGTAATGATAGGGTCCTAAACTTTTGTTTACTGGTAGTCGGAGTGCTTAACATATGAAACATTAGCGCTTGAGATCTTTTTTTGACAGAAATTGTCAGTTTGATCGTTAAATAGTTAAAATTTTGTTAAATAAACTATTTTGCCCTTTAATTGAATGATTAAAAAAAAGAATAAAAATTGTAACTAAACTCTAAACACTTCTTCTTCTCCAAAATACCGCCTTCTACCACCACCCACCAAAAATATGTTTGAGCAATTGCTATCAACTGCCGCCCATTGGAGAAAACTCCAACTAAGACCAATGGAGCAGGAATGTCCTTAGTTACTCAATTTTATAACATCTTCGCAGCAACATTGTTTTGTCGCTTATTTCATTCACTTCGATATATCTATGCCATCAATTATATTTCACGTAATTTTTCTATTTAGGGTTTTTTTTTTTAAAAAAAATATTTCATCCTCAACATTTTAAAAAAGTCTGAGATAGCAACTAACAAATTTTATTGGCACCACTTATCTTCAATATTTTGAAAATTAACACAGTTACTCACGTAAATTCTCTTTAAATAAATAAAAAAAAAGAAGAAAAATTGTAGGAGTCGTCCAAAGCCTTTTGATGAAGTAAGAAGGAGTCCAACTTAAAACAATCAAATACATAGAGTACCGATCTCAGGACATCTTGCCCACCTGCTGAGATGTCAGCAGGTGGGCAATCAAAAATCAATAATAGGTGGGCAAGATGTCCTACCCCTTGGGGGTAGGAGATCATTCTTCCAAATACATATTAACAAAAAAAAAAAAGAAAACGTCACCACCCACCTACCCCACTCCCCAATCCATTCCGTCTACGGCCAACTATCAGTCACCAGTCACCACCACAAATGCAATCACCCCACCCCCAATCATTTTTTTCTTCATCTATAATTTATAAGCAGGAATTATATTTACTTTACATATTTGATAAACTTTGATAATTTACATGTGGAGAATGCTTAAATCTAGGATCCAACAAAAATGTACAAATATAATTTTCGAACACCCATCTTACTAAATAGGCCACAAAATTGATTGATTAAGACAAATATATATTCATATCAATACTCGGTTGTAAAGTAATATTCTACTTAAAAGTTATTTTTTAAAAATTCACCTAATTTTTGTTGTACAAAAAGTAATTTCAAAAATTAAGTTTGAAAAAATAACTAACTTCCTTCGTCTAAAAACCTTTAAATTGGAGCTGAAGTAGAAATAATCAAGTTGAATATGCATAAAAAGTATTATTATCCGGTAATACTTTCATAATTATGCATAACTTCCTACAGTAGAAGTAAATTAAAGAGACAAGAAAAGGCTTAATTATATGACTTGATTGCAATTTGCAGAGTAAAAGGCAGTATAAGAAAGAAACAGTGAAAAATAAAATAAAATTAGCTAACTTTGGAAGATAGTGTAGACACATCAATTTGTTTCTTATGATTGCAACATCACATCTCACTCCGATTCCTCTACTACACATACAGAGATTTTAGAGAGAGAAAGAGTGTAAGATGGCATCATTCGACGCGTTTAGCATGGACGGCGATGCGTCGGCGCGTTCATTTGACGACGGCGGTTACGATGAGGGTTACACCGCCTTCACCACGCCTGACACTCCACCTTACTCCGCCGCCGGTGGAGATGGAGTGTACACTACAGAGTACGAGGAGGCGGAATATGTGAAGGTGGATCACGTCTCGCACTCGGTGGATAGTTCCGATCCTTTCGGATTCGACTCGAATCCTGACTCGGTCCCGGTCTCGAATGGCAGCGGGAAGGCACCTTATGATTTTGGCCAAGATTCCGAGGGAATATTCAGCTCTGACGGTCCGATCCTTCCGCCTCCCACTGAGTTGCAACCCGAAGAAGGCTTCGCTCTTCGTGAATGGCGGAGGTCAGATTTTTCACACTAGTTTACTACCTTTTAATGTGAATATTGATTATTTGATGCGTTTAAGTTTATTATGTTGTTATTGCTCAATAAAAGACAGCCTCTATTGATTTTCTAATCAGTATCTACGTTTGTATTATAAATTTATGCATTTGTTTTGAGGAGATCTCTGTGTATTTTTGGACTTTAAGATTTGATATTTCCTATACTTTAATGGTTCAATTGATTGGCTTACGCTGAGTCTTGGAAAGAAAATGGTGAAACTGATAACAAGATTGCAGAAATGATGCAATTGTCATCTTCTCTCTCTTTCATATTTTTTTTAATCCGTTGATTAGTTGGTGTAACTTACAGGATCTAGCTTGATTTATTCAAGTATGATTTTGCGTCTTGGCATTGCTTACTTATTTTTTTCTCGAAACATTTATTTGTTCTCCTTCAACTTTGTCAGATCATTTCGTTTTCATAGTGGTTTTAAAGTTGAAACCTATGTATCCAGTTCTAAACATGAGTGAAAGTAGATCTCATGTTCTCTATTACTTATCGGTTCACATGGCAGTCTGATTGGTTGTAACCCCTATCAACAGTATGAATTAATAGCTTGTTTTAAAAAATTGAGCTAGCGAGATAACTACGGATTTCAAGAGTAATTTTCTGTATTATAATTAAATCATGCCTTGGAGAGTTCTGTTGATTTGAACTCTAGAAATTTGGTTCAATGCGTTCTGGAGTTTTTGAGGACTTTTAGGTATGTGTTTGGGAACAAGCCAAAACCTGTTTAATCCAAGGTTTGCTGCTGAAAATTTTGTGTATGACAGGTTCTTAGTAGGTTTTTAGGTCAATGCTAGTAAAGTTGAGACTGTTTTCAAGTGAGCCATGTTTAGAAAGTCAATATGGCGCCTGTTTCAATCCTTTGGTTATTTTCTTCAAGACAAATGCTAAAACAATTATGTGGAATTTCTTGTTGAATGATAGGCTGCTAAATAGATTTTAACAGTTATACTCGAGGGCAATTGATACATAAACCAACTATATATGGCCCTGGTACAGACGAGTCCAAAAGGTCACTTTTCCAAAATTGCCTCTATTACATTTTGGATTGTATTTGTGTGTGATATTTGTACTTTATTCTTTTCCCATTCCTTTTTCTTCTCCAGAATCAGGTTGTAAATAGGCTTGAGAATTGTGAGCGAGAATGCTCAAAGTAGGGCTCAGACTCAGCCGAAGCTCATCTAAGTTTGCCTAAATAGTTGAAAATTGCTAAGCTTGACGTACTTCTAAGCTAGCAAACTTTTTCAGCTGGGTTCATTTTATCGGAATCTATTATATTATATAGTATAGTTAAGCTGCTCATGCTTGGTTTAGGTTGGGCTTGGAAAATAAATGATTTGTATAAGTTTATGATATTAAGCCAATCTTGAATAACGTAAAGCTAGGCCTTGAGCTTGTCTACACTCCTATCCAGCCCTCATCTTTGTTGGCTGAGATTTGAAGTTGTCTATGAACAGTTATCCTTATGTAGATGACATTTTCATTCATCAATTAACATTCTGATTGCACTGTGTAGAAGTCAAGGTCTTCTGATGTCTATTCTGATCTCTTCACTTAGTGGATGATAAACCAAATCCTAACAAAGACGATTTGAAACTGGATGAAATTCTTCTCACCACGCTTGTCTATTGCAATTTTTTTATGTTTAGGCTTTTTTCTTCTTCAGTCCATGAAAAGAGAAGCTGTTGCAATTTTAATACCACTTTTACTTCTCTACTCGGTATGAATAAGTGGATTTTTCCTTGTTACAATCTTTAAATGAATAATTCAAACACTGTTGCGTGAAGCTTGATTATGGAACATGAAGGTCCCCAATGAGGGAAGGAACATAAAAGGAAAACAAGCCTTAATCTACCGCTTTAACACTTTTTGAGTGTTAAACCCATCCTTCTGTGTCTTTAAAAGCATAGATGAAATGAAATGTGTTGATCAACGATGGTCACAACTTCTTAACTCCGTAAATATGGTTTTCTGGTGCAGGCAAAATGCCATTCGACTTGAAGAGAAGGAGAAGAGGGAAAAAGAGCTGCGAGCACAAATTATACAAGAAGGTGAAGAGTATAAGCAAGCTTTCTATGAGAAAAGAAAGCTCAATGTAGAGACTAATAGGACCACCAACAGAGAGCAAGAGAAGGTTAATTTTTCTAGAATTATACTCTTGATTTATCTGATTATTTGATGAAGAGAAATTTGATTTGATAAATTTCTACATTGAACAGTTATACTTGGCCAATCAAGAAAAGTTCCACAAAGAAGCAGAAAAACAATACTGGAAAGCTATAGCAGAGCTCGTTCCTAATGAGGTACCCAATATTGAGAAGAAGGGAAGGAAGAAGGATCAAGACAAGAAGCCATCAATAACTGTCATTCAAGGGCCCAAACCCGGAAAACCTACCGATCTTTCAAGAATGCGCCATTTATTGGTGAAGCTGAAGCATAACCCTCCACCTCACATGTTACCACCCCCACCACCTCCGGCCAAGGACGGGAAAGTCAAAGATGGAAAAAATGACAAAAATGAGGAAGATGTGGGGCATAGTGCTACCGGATCAGTGGCTAAAGAGGCACCTAATGCACCGCCAAAAGATGCCACTTCTAATGGTTCTCCGCTTGCAACTGAAGAATCTGTTACTCCAGCCAATGACCAGCCTGCTAGCTGATTTCACTAATTTGATTTATACTTAAGTCTCCCCCACGAAAGGTTCTCGATATCTCCATAATTCGAAATATCTTTTTTATTCATGCCAGTTTGCTATAACAATGTTTACGTAAGATAGAGAGTATAGTTAAAGACATTCTCACATTTTTTAGCTTTTATCAATTAAGATTTGTGGTGTTGTGTTCTAATTTGTTTGATGACCTATATTGCCTGATACTGTAATTGGCTTTTCTGGTATTTTTTCTTCATTACTATCTGAATTGCTTGTTAATTCTGCTAAACATATCTTCTTTGATATCAGTTTGCAAAGCCAAGGAATTTTTATTGCAACCTCAGATGAACACGATGCACAGATTACTTTGTCAGCCTTGATCCTCACTTCTCTTGCTTCCTTAATGTGTGTGGGTGTGTACATCCGCGCATGCACACCCCCAGGGAGAGACTGGGAGGAGGGAAAGAGTTTGCGTACATACAAAATGTTAGACCCTCCTTGATTGATTCCACCTCTATGTCCAGCCACAATTAGGAGGTGTCAAAGTGTCCTTTGAACCCCTAGGCCCTGCACAGCCCAAGGGAGGGCCGGGGCTGCCCCTCCCCCTGTAGACGGCCGTGCCAAAATAAAGGCCACCCTCGGCTACGACTCTCTCTTTTTTCCTTTTTTTTTTCAATTATTTTATTGGGATTAAGTATTTATCTAATTTACTCTGTCAAAAAGTAAGCCTACTTCACATCTAAACGGTCCAGCTGATGGAACCTGTCTTGAAGACCAACTTGTTATAAACTTGATGTGTCAGGGCTTACGCTTGCCAATACCTTAGGTGGGGGCAAAATGCTATCGAACAGGTAAGAGGACCTGTAATGCCATTTTCCATGAGTAGATGTTAATAATCTTTCTACGTTATGTTATGTTGATAAATTGTTATGAAGTTCAGGTTATTGTCGTTAATAATTATTAAAAAACTGCGTGTTGTAAATAATTGTTAAGGAACACTTGGACACAAGAAAATTCACTTAGGTATTAAACAAACTCCAATCTCTGCCAAATTTACATGCTATGGAGAATTAAATGAACGAAAATGGGTAGGGGAAAATAACACACAATCAAATTCACATTGAGCAAAAGGTTAAAACAGATAAAAGGTTGGCTCAGTTTCTTGGCCATGTCAACATCTTTAGTGGTAAAACATCAAGCCTGTTGGCCCCAGGTTGCCCAGTTAGCCTCACTCCCAACCCTTGGCATGCTATTAACTTTAGAATAGGAGTCGACCATGAAATTGGCTCCACACATGGCTCCTTCACTGTCAATTCTGGGCATGGCTTTCATTTTGTTCATCGGATGCTCAAAGCTCATCAATCCTCTTTCACTATGGTACATGCACCCTGCATTCATCCAAACATTGAGTTAGATTATGCATGCATCAAAACCAGTGTTCTTAAGACTAAAGAATCCGACGTAAGGGGGGAGAGCTCTCTATTCCTAGTTCTCATGTAGCTGGAGCCTCCGGAACTACAAAAATCTTTAGATAGAATGGGATTCCAAGTCAGCACCGTTTGAACACGATTTTGAGAAGTGTTGCTCTTTGGACCGGTTTTAAACTATGAAAGTTGTAAGTTGTGTTTAGGGTATACAAAATAATATATCGCTGCGTAAAACTTTATCACATCCTATGACGTGAGTACTGAATTCAACATACCTGGTGGGAATGAAGCAAATGATTTTCTGCAGCTAGCTTTGACGAGATCCACATTATCAGAGATCATAACAGATCCGTCAACTGCTATGCCCCAGAAGAGCTTCAATGCATCATCTGCACCCTGCCCACAACAATACCAGACAATTTTTATTATCTTTTAACATTTTCAAGACTCGCAAAAACATCATCCTGTACACTGTATATATATTTCGACAGCAAATTTTTGAGGATGATTAACACTTACAAGGGCAGTAAACACAGTTTCAGCCTTGTGATCATAGATCACAAATCCAAAGCTTCCTTCAAGATCCTTAAGGACCTGATGGGCAGGGTATGGGCCCCGGTCACGGAGGGTTCGGTATGCTTCAATTACAAACATGGCCTCATTACCACCCTTCGATAGGCCATATTGTCTGTTAAGGGTGCACAAGTTGTTTAAACTCCCCCAAAAAATGCAGTACATGTCATTTACCCCACAGAACAACCTGCAATATCATAGTCATCATACATCAAAAAATATTTTCAACAAAAAATAAAAAGACCAAAACTTAAAAGACGTTGATTTGATCAATTTATCACTTCATGTTATCATCTGCATTATCAGATTTACTTCCATTAACTTGGAAATTTGGTGTCATTAGTCCAATGGATATCGAAGATTAGATATAGCTGGTTTTTCGCGAAATTTATTTCAGTAAAATGTATGATGTCGATGGCCCGAGATTGTCATATTGAAGCCATTCCCAGACAGGAAAATATAGAAATCATAAGATGAAAAGGGGATGGTTTTACCTTTGATGTGCCTTGAACGAGGGTTCAGGTGGGGCATAGGCCAATAATGCCTTGTCACCAAAGCCAATGGAAAAGCCATTGCAAGCATCAGATAAAAAACCCTTCAATATCTCCTCAGGATTCTTAGGGCTAACAGAAGCTTGAGGAGAAGCTGGGCTATTCAATTCCTGTGGTGGATTTACCAAACCCTTCTTGAATATTGCCAACATTTTCTTCTTCCAACAAGAAAAACTTCCCAAGAAACCAAATTGAATGTACCCTACAAATCAATAAATTAACAATGTTTGGAAAATGTATACAGGATATGAAATCCTTGTGAAATTTATTGAGTATTTATAGTAATAGTTGGGGAGCTAAAGTAGGTGGCAACTTTATCCAAAACCAAAAAGATAAGAAATAAGATTATATGATAAAATGAAAAAAAGTGCAACGTGGGCTCTCAGATTATATGATAAAAAATTGTTTTGTGGGTGTAGATTTGAATTAGAATACTAGATATGTGAATCTTGACTCTTGAGGAGTTGAGTTCTAATGATGATAATGATAATTTATTTGAGGGTGTCATTAGTGGTTTAGGAAAGAAAAAAATGTTTTACGAGGAATTGGTCATCAGACTTATCCACAATTACAGGTGACTATGACACTTCTCCGAGTCAGCAAATCCCTTTTATCGGTGTTGGTGCGTGAAATTCTCTGCCTATTTCTTTTTTTTATCTGATGATTTCCACAGTTCTTGATTTCTTTTTTACTTCCTAAATAAGTAATTCTCCTCTGGAAAATAGTCTGTGGGTTTGGAAGATTTAGAGACGAGTGTTTATAACCACAAAATGAACGAGGGATAATGGTCTATGCTTGAACTTGTGATTCCTGAATTTAATATTGAATTCTTGTGGGGAAAAGATTGATTTTTTATGTTAAGTTTAGAATATAAATTATTAGTGAACCTTCAAAACAGGCTTGCAATCAAATGTTGGTTTATAGATGAAGTGGTAAGCTTAAACCCATTTTAACAATGATTGCCGAAATAAATTTAAAATCAACTACATAAAACCTTCTCGTTATATTCATGACTACTACTACTGAAATATTTTGAGAAAATGTTACTCCTATCATACACGGTTGAAATCGAAAGAAAATAAAATAGAATGTAGCTGTTAACATAGTCAAACAAAACCTGTAGTCATGGATCTTTACAACCCAAACACGAAAGGCTCACATTGGTAACTCCTTACCCAAAAAGGGAGCGTTAGTTATAAAGGTAGTGTTTATCTACAAATAGTTGCCAAAAGCAACAACAGAGTAATCAGTCTTGCTAGTGACATTCGAGCTCGCAAGAGTTTCAGAATGAAAGGAAAACAACCATGGGTCATTTCTGAAACAAGATAAGAACGTGAGCTATAAGATGATCGCAGCATGGATCACAGTAAAAGGAAGTAACAAGGGAAATGAAACGAATCAAGAAGAGAACAAGAACAATAAAAGAAAATAAACTAGCAATTAATTTTGGCCATTTACAAAAAGTTTTTAATCTTTGAGAAGTGCATCTTTTACAATTGTGGCAATGCCCTCCCACGCGCGTCCTTGCAAATTGCGACGTGTATCTTACACGTGTATCTTACGTAGCTTTGACAATTACAAACACCACAACCTCCAAATTAGGGTACAAAAGATAAGTCTATATGAAGTCATGAACCATAATCTCTGTCATAATATTTGTCTTCTGGATAATATACAGCGCACACAGTATTGCCTCCAAATTTCCTGCCACCAAGTGCAGCCCTTGCTTTAGCACAACCAGCAGCATCAGAATACTCCAAAAAGACCTTCAATAATCACCCCAGTAAAATGGATTAGAATGTAAATGCGGAACTCAATTTTTAAGCAAGATTAGAACTGTCGTTTTTTATCTACAGGAAAGTACATGGCCAATACACACCTTCAATTTTTCTTAAACCCAAAAATATGAAAACTAATTAGAAAATCTGTGTAAGGATTTCTTTGATCTGCGTAAATTATGCTACGCATCCTCTCAGCAACACCTTAGTACTCCATCTTGCAGTTTTCTATCCAATTATTCACATATGAATTGCATATCATGTAGAGCTCTTAATTACACGACTCTTTCAAAACCACGACATTTTCTTGAAGAAAAGACTAAAGTACATAGAACCCAATAAGAATGGCGGTGTGTCAAAAAAGAAAACTTTCATACCTTTCCAAGACCGTGACTCGGGGTGGCATTTGGAATAGGCCGGGGAATTACAACATCAATCAACTCTCCTGTAGTTTCACAAAAAGACTATTTAGATTAATGAAATGCAAGTGGTAACTTGAGTTTATAAGATTATTTCATAACAGCAATACATGCTTACAAGAGGAAGAGGAAAGAGCAACATAATCAGCTAGAGGACAATTAATATGGTAGTTGGAACTTAAATTAATTAACAGCATTAGCAACCCAAAAGATTTCCCAATATTCTTTCAAAGATCAGCAAGCGAAGTTGTCTTGGCCACTCAAGTGAATGTTATTATATTCCAGACAATTAACTTCTTCTAAACTCTGCCAAATAAAGCCTCATTTGCTCCAGTTCCAGAAAATCCAGAACAATCACCCAATACAAGATTTTCTCTCAACCAATTATCTATAGAGACCTAAGAAATATTCTGTCGACCACTTCTTTGTATAATTAAAACATCAAAATCACTGGTACACAAGTGAACGGTATAACCGAGTAATAAAAAAATTTAACAGAATACATACCAAACTTTTGGCCTTCTTCTTTCATATCCTCTAGAATTTCCTCATATTCTCCATCATCCATCAACTCATCAGTAGTAATTACCTTGATGAAGCCAAAAACATGATAAATCACATTAAGAAGAACTTAAACATCGTTTAAAGAAAAACAAGAGAGAGAGGGAAGTGAAGGCTTAAAGTACCTCAGTTAAGCACAAAACCTTTGTTGGAGTTTCTGCAGTTGCCATTACTTCACTTTCCACACCCGAAAGATTCATAACACCAGCTCCAAAAGCCATTTTCTTTTACCAAAAGCACAAATTAACTAACCTACTAAACATTACTTAAAAAAAAGCCAAAAGTTTATCAGAAGAGTTGAGTCTCAACCTGCATGGCTATATGCTGCTGTGCCTGAGCTAACATATCCTCCTGCTCTGATTTCACTTGGCCGCTGTACAAGATAAAACGAAAAGTTGTCAAGGTGTGTATCTGGACTTAAATGTCATCAAAACAAACTGCTATACACGAAAAGATTTAAAACGGAAATCACAAGATCAACCAATATCTAGCTCGATATGCAGTTGGCATCATCGTCTAAAATATGAATGAGTCATGCAAAAGTAAAAATTTAAGCCCAAAAATCAAAATCCAAGTTCAGACTTCAGATACCATTCACATTGAGATATTCATAGCACAGAGGTATGAAGCTAGAAAGCTTAATTTTCTGAAACTAAAGACAACTCACTCATATAACACGCATAATGTTGTCATAAGATTTCCATCAAGGCAAACACTTACAAATTTTTTATATTCCCAACTCAAATCACACTAACCTATTACAATTCAAAGTCTCCCACCCCCTTAAAAAAAAGAAAAGAGAGAAAAGTCATCTGCAGCATTCTTCCAGCACATAATAGCAAAACAAATTGATTAAAGAATGAAAACTAAGACATTGCAGAAAGTCTGAAGAAGATTACATAAAAGTAGTTGGGATACAAATATAGGAACCAACCTCATGGTGGCCCGACGAACAGTCAGAGTTTTATCACCCATTTTTAAGCCATTCAAAGCAGCACAGGCAATATCTGTTGCAGCTGGATCCTGAAGTAAACTCAAATTGATTAGATGGTCCAATATTAGAAGAAACCTCATTCAGCAATATAAATTATAAAAGTATCATGATACTGGCATTCAAGAAGCCAGAACAAGCAAGCATTTCTGTGAAAAGGTCAAATCTAGTTGTAGATTCATGAAAAGAAAATATATCTTACGGTCGACAGACTCAGTCACAAGTTCATGCAGAAACTCAAAAACGTGAACCAGAAAAAACAAAGAACTTTGGAACTCAAGCCATATGTACTGCTATACCAAAAAATTTATATTAAAGACATGATTAAGAAAGAAGTTGAACAGCTAAATTTTGAGATAAAGCCCAGACGCATGTTCTAGCATCAGCTTTATGTACCTTATAGATGCAGAAACCATATCCTTTGGAATTCCCGGTCTCCCTATCTTTAACAAGGTCAAAACCACGCAAAGGCCTGAAATAGATCCATTGTTAGACGACACTGCTTCAGGTGACAGGATATTATAACAAGTATTCAGCCAAGAGCTACGGTCACCCAACAATGCAAACAAACTCAACGCCATACCCGAAAGACTCCAACAACTCTTTTATTTGGGTTTCGGAGAGATAATACGGTACCCCACCAAGAAATATACGATCAGCTCCTTCGGTTTCACCAGTCATGCTATCAAATAAATCAAAATAACATCAAAGTGGAAAGAATCAGCTCCATTCTATGTGAAGTAAATGATAAATGACATTGAATCAAAAGACAGTAGAAAAAATTCAACAGAAAAATAACAATCATTTATCGGACAATATACATTCCAACTAAAGAAGATATCACTAGGGCAAAGAGACAGCAGGCCCTAATAAAGAATGTAACAATACATTCCCCGACCATGGCAACCTGATTCGGCCATCAGGCCTGGCATGGTACCTGCTTACTGTCCAATAGTAGTTGGGCACCAAGGTGTTGGGTTCAAATCGCTAGGAACACGACACAAAACCACGTTGGGGCCCAACTCCCATTGGACAATACGTATGTGTACAATACGTTCTTATGTTTCCTTTTCGTTTGTTTTGAGAAATCTATTGATCAATTCTAATTCTTTCTTTTTCTCTTGACTATTTTCCAATCGAGATGTATCATGTTCATGGATTAACGAAAATGTGCAAAAAACTCTATTTGCTCTGCCATTTTACAAGTCTCAAATTGCATGGACAATGCCAGGACCGATGGCCAAATACGGTGGCCGTGGTCCGACGATGTATCGTTAAAAAGAAGATTGGAACAAGGTGCTGGAAAGATATAAAGGAAGATATGACTAGTTTCTTCATGATAATAATTGTTATTAATGTCAGAAGTAAAATGATGTAGTGTGGAGCCTACAGATCATATCTTTTCAGCCCAAAATGGCTAGCTCCAAGGAAGCTTTGTCCTTCATCAATTTTATTTAGTTGTATTTAGTTCTTGATCAGTAATATTTCTTCCTTTGATGTCGGGACAAGAGACAAAGTTGTGGATGTGGGTTGGCAACTTCCATCAAAACCAAAAAAATCAAAAACCTGACACAAACTTGACATAATACCAATGCGTCAAGGTTCGTCCTTAACAAAATTAAAGTAAAATACGCATTGAACTATTTAAAATTATACGTGCACAAATCTAGTTGGTGGGTTCTTTGGTGAACCCGCATAGGCGCATAATGAAGCTGAAACATGCAAGCACCAACAAGCTCAGATCCTAGTTAATCATGTATACAACAAAGAACAAACTAATCATTATTTCAAATAAATTTTGGAATGGCCTTTTTTGTCACTTTTGCATGATTCATTGCTACATCATGCAATCGTAACCCAGTTCTTGAACACATGGGATCATCCGAAGAGGGGCAAGGGTTGATAGTGACATGTTGGCACAAGGAACGATGTGGAAGGTCTTCTTGGGCATTTTTATTTAAGTTAATTACATTTGTTAATTAATTTAGAATTTAATACTATTTAATAAGAATGTAGGATTAGATGCGTAAATATGATTAATTTCAATTAGGTTTGCATTGCTTTATAATCCATCGCACAGTAGTTACGTTCTTCCATTTGTTGCTTTGATATTTTAATTAAATATTGAGATAGCTGCCTTATTCCAATCATGAACTCTCTTGAGGCCAAGACCCCCTGCCTCTTTCGGGAAGTGGACTACGTCCCAAGCCACCTTAGAAGCATTAGAGATCCCAATTGCACCATGCAAGAGGAAAAATTTAAGTATCTGATCAATAACCTTGCACACTTCCTTCGAGAAATCAAAATGTTACTCTAAACCGGTTGATAGAAATCGCAAGATGGATAGATGTTACAAATGATCAATCAATTTCGTTGAACCAGCTACGCTATCGAAGAGGAAGAAAATGAAGCTCTTTCAACATTGTAGACAGTAGCCCTGAATATTGAACAATGATGAGCTGAAGTCTACCACCATAGGAAAGCCGTCTGCTACTCTGCTAGTCCAAGATTCCACCCTTTTGGGAATCTTATCAATGAGAGGCCTACAGTCTCCGGTTGTGAGTCTAGTGGAAATAAGGGGGACTCCAAGATAAGAATCAAT
The DNA here is from genome assembly GCA_030279155.1 of Forsythia viridissima. NCBI lineage: Eukaryota > Viridiplantae > Streptophyta > Magnoliopsida > Lamiales > Oleaceae > Forsythia > Forsythia viridissima. The sequence continues at coordinate 4,906,684 of CM059033.1, forward strand.
GAGTTTTTATAGTTCAAATCATATTTTGTGTATTTCCACTACATGTATCAAATGTTCAGTTACGTTCCTTGGTTCAAAACTAAGTTTGCTTTGCTTTCTAATCCACTACATAGTAGTTTCATTTTTCAGTTTGTTGCTTAGATATTGTAATTAAATGTTGAGATTGTTTTCTCAATTCTTCCAAATATTCGGTATTATTTGCGAATCAACGAATATTCGATGCCCAAATTCTCATTATTCAATCGAATTAATAAGTTTTTGGAGTGCTAATCATATTCTACGTATTTTTGTTGCATCACTACATATATTAGAAGATCCAAAGCAACTAGATCTATGATAATCTCAATACATTGGTCTACCCTCACCTTTTCTAATTTGTTCTATGTTCTCTTGCTATCACATACTCCTATGAACCGGAGCCTCTTTAGGTTACATGTCCTAACCACCTAAATCGGCACTCCCTTAATTTATCTTCAATTAGCGACATCTCTGCTTGTTACGTATATATTCATTTCTTATATTATTGTTCTAGTGTGATCACACATCTATCTCAACATCCTCATTTCCGTTACATTCATTTTAACATCTTAGCATATCCTCATTTGTGGTTAAACCTATTTCAGCAGTGAAATATAAGTTTAATGTTTGTTAACTTAAATCCTGCAATGTTCCTAAAATCAGTTGGCCCTCTAGGCTTCAGGAGATCCACTTCCCTAAAAAGGAAATGTATTAGGTATGCTTTCTTCAAAGCAAGTTCACAAGTTGGCATTCCATGGTACACCCGTAAACCAATCTTCTCCTTAAACAGGTTAAGTGGGTCATTTGTCAGGTCGAGTCAGGAATTGGAAACATTACCTGTTTAATCAAATAGGTTGGGTCTAGGTAGGCTCAAATTGCTGCATGTGTGAATCTCAACTCTCAACCAGCACATAACCCAGCCAACACGACCTGATTGTCACCCATATCTAGAGGTTGTCACCAAGGAGGTCCATTGTATTTATACCACACCAAGCAGTTAGAAAAGCTGTGGTCTAATCTTCTCCAGTGACCCCATTTCATGGATGGGTTGTTCATTTTCCAAATTCAAGCAAATCATGCCCTTTTAGAGGATCCCCAGGTATTTGTCGTTCTGTGGATGCCTACTTTCCCCAGGTCACAAGTGAGTTCAATTGCTATAAACAGCCGTCACCCGCAACCTTGAGGAGTCAAATTATGTTTTCTCAGTTACTACTATTCTAATTGCATTCTGTCCCCAGATATACATTCTGTCGGACTCAAGATTGGTAACCTTGTAAATTATTTGCTGAATAATTGCCAACATGAAGTACAGAAAAAATTGACCAACTTTAGAATATTTAAAAACTTGATGCAGCAGTATATCCAACTATAATTGAACTAAACCTGCTACTACGGTGCAAAAGACAGAGAGAACAAATAATAAAAGCCCCGTACCCTGATGTAAGTCCAGCAGCAGCTAAATTTAGGTTAGGACTTGGTTGGCTGGGACCAAGGACTGCAGCCAATGAAGGATTATAGTCTGTAGGTCTTCGAACTCTTACAGAAACACCCTAATACAATCAAACAAACAAAAAATGTCAGACGGGAAACACAGAAGCTCACAAATTCATGTTAGTCCCTTTCACACTACGCTTGTCCATGAAGTCACTTGTCTTTGGAAATTTGGTAAGAAAATGCAACTCATTCAAAATGTTTAGTCACTCAGAGATGAATAAAACCTTTTGCAAATGTTATTGGCATTCGTGAAATGTTCTTCTGTAGTTTGAAATTATAAGAGAAATGGAGACAGATTACTTCATGGGTACATGAAATGACAACCAACTGTAGTTTTAATGATCACTGCCTTTAGGTTTTGAGCCAACATTGTAAAATTTATTTTTTCAAGTTCGATATGAATTGCTTAGAGCTAAGCTTTACAGCTGAGAGGCAGAGCTGATGAAAAAATAATTCAGTAAAATATTGAGAAAGGGAAGCCAGGTCAACACCAGTATAAGCCCTGTCGGTGAAGAGAAACTGTATGTTGAAAGTTGAAAACTTGAAATATGCTGAGAGTAACATTATTTATTTTGGTCTAAACCTCTAGGTTACATTTTACCACTGCTGAGTTTGCATCTAAAAGGAAGTCGAGACGTCCATAATCTGGGACAATATGCTAGTCTGGGGAAAAGAAAGATCATCACCCATTTTTTAGTTGCCATCCTATGTATGTAGAAATTGTGGTGCAGGTCTTGAAGCAGTGTGGACTTCCATCCCGCACACTGGCTATGCTTATCAATATCGTGACTTGACAATAATTTTGCAAGAACTATGCATGAAATGTATAAGTTCTTTTCTAACCTCAGCTTTTTGATTCTAGAAGAAGTCCTCATCAAACCCCTTCCCAACCCTATATGTTCTATATCTATAAATTCCACAACCACCACCCTATAAATTCCACAACCACCACCCCAGGAAAAAGATAATATTTGTTCCCAAGTCGAATTGAACTTAGAGAATATGGCCAAAGGGATCAATGAAGTCATAGTTCTGGTCTGCAATACTGTTGGAATTATCAAACTTCTAGCAAATTAAAAGTTAAAAGAGAAGGGAGGGGGAAGAAAGGGCTCGGCATGCCTCAAACACAATTCCATCAAGCGCCATTGCGTTGCTTGCTTCTTCAACAGTTCTCATCTCCACAAATGCAAACTTCTTTTCATGATTAATGTACACATTTACAACCGCATCACCTAAGATAAAAATTATCAGTACTATGTTACAAGGGGGGAAAAGACTAACACGTTTAAACTTTTACATTAAGCATCAAAAGCTACTGACCTGAACCAGCAGAATTTCCTCCAATAGCAGTCATAACAAAGCTAAAAAACCTTGCAATTGTCTGTTTCAAATGCAACAAAGTAGGGGAGATAACTATTGAGTTATTTTGTTTAAGCAGAAAGGAATGGGAAAATCATATGCTGGGTAATTCAAGCCAATAGCCTATATAATAACCTGAACAGTATCTCCTTATTCAGACAAAATAATAATCTAATGACAAAGGTTAATATATCTTTGCTGAAATTCACAGCAACATGGAAACTGCATTTCTGCATACAAAATAGCTATAGAAAATTTGTAAAAGCAAGTTGACGGTAAAATTTGATAATCTCTTGAAAGATTTCGAGTTATTTTTTTTCATGCAAGATAGATTAGATATAACTTCGTAGGGTGAGAAGAAACTTGGTCAAATTCATCATGGTCTAGTTTTTTGAGAAATTGCATAACAGAAGTGAGATCAACCTCGAATCTCTCTCTAGGTTGGAAAATAACATTTTGAAGAAAAGATACAAATTTAATTTCTTTAATCCAAAAATGACATCTGATGATTTACGTAACTTTTGAGATATCTGAAATATATGTTGTCAAGAGGAATATCTATAGCACCATATATAACCCACGAGTACCGGCACACAACAGGTCCAAGAATAACGAACACAAAGGGAGAGGAAGAGACTAGAGAGAATATGCTAAAGCTTGAAAGCGAGATAGTCTACAAGATATGAGAAACTATTAAGAGGGAACTCATAATCAACACATTGATGAATCTGTTAAACCTAACTGAAAATGAAGAAATAAAAAGGTCCCAGCCCTGGGGTAAAGGAGGAGAATCAGTACGTACCTGCTCATTAGCCATGGGTGGAAGGCCACCAACATACACTCGACGCGCATGCCTTGTAGCCTAGGGATGAAGTAAAGATTAGAAGAAAAGTCAAAATTACTTAAGCATGTGAAGGAGAAACATTACTTGTTTACCTGCTGACTCATGGCTTGTATTGGCAACAATGGACTGTATCCCAACTGATTTACCTATTAGCATGCATTGTCTTTCGTAAGAAAAATGATGGTAACCTTTTGCAACTATAAAGATAGCACAAAAAAATGGAAAAAGAGAGGGCTACTTAATGAACTCGGTGCACCTGAGTTGTCTCAGAGGTAAACATGCTCTGCAACATTCCAGAGACTGCTTCAGGAGCTAATGGAACTCCTTTCAATTGTTCTGCGTGATCAGCAGTGGAATACAAATAAACATGACGATAGCACATTTATTGAACTTTGAGAAATTAAAGGCGCAAATACAGGGAACAAAGCAACTCCATTTAAAAGCCCAGGACATCTTCCCACTACATTGTAACACTAACTTGCTGGAATTAGATTGAAGTCAAGAAGCAGAAAACCTATTCCTTACCTAGAGTTATTAACCACTCAGATTCTAATGCAAGAAATAAATTTCACCACTGCAGATCTGGCATAACAATTCAAGTCTACCAGATAACAACATTTGCGGCTGAAGATGATAAATATCCAGCTACTGAAGCATTGATTCCTCGTTGGCATATAATCTACGTTCCTCACTCCCATGAGAAGCATAGCAGGACATGAACCCCAATATTGCCTTCTTACCGAAATGGTAACAAATCAAAAACATAGAACCACACACAACAGCCAAACAACACAACGATGATTCTTAGTACCATAACGAATGATCATCAGAAAAAATATAAGACAAAATGTAAAGCAATAGCAAGAAGCATAAATCAGGACATAATTCAAGCTAAATGCTGTACCATATACGTGCTAAAACAGATTGTTAGCTAGGCATATAGCTGAGGACTAAAGGTGTAACCTGAGCCACCGAGCAATGGAGCGGTATATTGGGGAGCCATGTCAAAGCCACTTGTCCGCTTGCTGTCAAAAAAGACAGATTTCAATAGCTCATAATTCCCTAACAAATCATAGAGAGAGAAAAAAACAAAGGATCTTTAAATGTTACCAGGGGAAGAGTGGCAATGATATTATAAAGTTTGGAAAAATAAATGTCATGATTAGGAGCTTTGAGGATTTTACGAAAACTAAACCCACAAGATTCTTGTTCTTGAAGGCCATATATCATGGCAATTTTTCTATACCAAGGAGGAACGAGGCCAAGAGATAAACACAAAATGATAACAATGATCAAAAGCATGCCATCAAAGCCCTCTGGAAAAATGGAGAATCACCAAACATTTAAGACGATGATTGACATAGAAATCATAAAGGGTTACATGAAGCTTCCAAACCTCCTTGGACGAGAAGGAGAATTTGACAAAGATCTAGCTCGCTTATGAGATTCATTGTCTGACTGAGAGGGTGATCTTTGTCTATGATGCTTTTCTCTGTCCTTGTCATAATTATGATGCCTGAAAGTGACATCTGTTATTAAAAAATCATGAAAATCACACGATATGTTCAAATTACTTGCATATAACATAAGCACATCACATAAACTGGTTGTACCTATCAACTATATGGAAATAAATAAAGGGACATTTTGATGCAGGGAGCAAGGAAAGAATTACAGGAGGGTAAATACACGTGCTATATATGGAAAAGTAATTGCTTCAAGCATCACAATAAAGTGGTATGACAAGTTTAACGCAATCACAACCTGCCAAATTCATGGTTCCGTGGATGACCATGATCCTCATACTTGCTTCTTCCTCTGTAATTTCTCGAACTGTTCCCATGGTCTCTGGAATAGTTAGTCCTATCTTGATTCCACTCTCTTCTCTTTAATCTTTTGTCATCTGACTCAAGAAGTTCATGCTGCACAACCAAGAATTCAACATCAGTCACTTAGTCAGCTTACACAGGCCTGTATTATAAACTCTCTAAAGGCCAGAGAACTATTAAAATAATGCAACCAATTGTGCATTTTTATAAAGAGTGCTCCTTCAAAGATTGGCTAATCATCATTAATTAACAGTTTAGCACTACAACTATGAAACTTTTAAGAGATGATACCAATTCAAGCCAACTAGAAATTGAAGTTATGCTTCTGGTTAGCCGAGTGACACCATTACATGTGAATTATGTGGCTTTACATACGACAGAGGTTCATTTGAAATTCATATGGATACGAACCATGTAACTCTTCATATTTATTTTCTTTCTCCACTACCTTTCAAAGTTAAAAGTAAAGACCAACATACATTCTCACATGAAACGTAGCTGCTCTTTGGCAAGCTATGAGAACCCCAGTACAGTAATTATTATCTTCACCTAATATTAGGAACAACACATCAATTATCATCCAAAGACCTTCCCTTTCGATGTTCATATCATGCTCCAATCGGTACTTTCCAATAATTACCAAAAATGATTCTTCCAATATAATCACCGTCCAACATGTTTTACTGTCGTATTGTTAAATATAGTTTGAAGTCCAACTAATTCATTTCTTTGGGGATATCAATCAACTAAAGGCTCGTTCTTTTTGCCTGAAGCAATTGTTACATACAGAATCATAATCGTAATCCTAATAACAATCACGTGGAATTTAAAATTAACCGGAATTTCTGATTACAATTATCGTTTGCATAGGTCAGTAAATAAAATGACCTTGTGATGACGAGAAGTTCGATCTTGGGACGAATCGTACGGTGTGGATCTCCTGTCGTCTTTTCCACTGTAACGAGGCATTTGAACCCTAACCGTAACCCTAATACGCGATTTCCAAATTCCACCGAAGAAGAAACAGTATATTTTGGTCCAGAGCTCGTCAATGCCAGCACTGGCTGATATATAATATCGCTATTCTCTTTAATGTTTAAGGCCATCAACCGATTATTTTAATAATTGACATAAATAGCACTCACAGAACCAAAATTTGATTTTTTTGTGGTTTTGTAAATATTTTTAAGAAAAGTACCCCTTTCCACTCATGGTTTCTTAGAAAACTAGCGTGAAGCACGTACATCTGAAATTATGTATTTAATAGTGCTGATATATAGTATGAAATTACATAGTTAATTCGATCTGCAATACATAATTATTTTAAAATAAAAAAAGAGTCGAAAATTTTACATTTTGTGAGTATTATAGGGCTTAATAAATACTTGATTGATGAATGCAATCCAAATGAATATAATCATGACAACTGCAAAATAGAAAATTTGTTTGCTCCTTAAAATTGTTCTTTGTAAACAGATAAATAATTTTTTTAAAATTCACTTGTTTGGAATTGAATTTGTCGAGCCTTCTGTCAATGATTATGGATAGTTGATTTCATCATATTTGTTTATTCATCCAATACTTTTAAATTGGGTGTCGAGCTTTGTTCTTTGTCTTGTTTCTTGTTATCAGATTTTGATATTTTTGGATGTACAAAAAGAAGTCGACAAATTAATATGAAGCTTATCACGTGCACAACTAGAAAGTTCGTTTCGTGTATTTGTATCTATATAGTGTAAAGAAATTGGATGCATAATAAATACAACTTACGTACTTTATCTGATTAACGATAAGGTTATTGTCAAAAGCTTTTATATATCTGACGTGATCCTCATCACTTGAGCTACGAATCATTTGATGAATATTCTCATTTTTGTATTATAGTAATTTAAGCATTATCATTAGAAATTAGTTTATTTAAGCATTGGCACTTCATCAAGGTATTTTATTTTGTCCCATATCGAAAAAAATATCCTTCCTATTACAGAAATGTCTATAAATAATATAATTATATTTAATTATATCATTCTCGTAGTAATTCAAGTTTTTCTTTTCTAAAAATTAATTTAATATTCAAAATATAATAATTAAAAAAAATTAAATGGGGGCAAGTTGGGGTCCTCGCCATACTCCGTTGTCATTCTTAATGGGATTGTTTGAAGTATAATTTCAATTTATAATCAATCAATGATATTTAACAATATTTTCAAATTTTCAAAATATTTTAAATCTATAATATTTTTTTTTAAATGAAAAATTGCCTATAAATCACTCGTATGTGACTTATTCCAAAAGTAGGTCAAAACATTTTCTAAAATTATCATTAAGTTATACTACTTTAACCATATTTCAATTAATCCAGTAATTATCCATATGAACCAAATTAATTAAAATTAAATCCGATTTAAATTTTAGCAGCAACGCACGTGGCCATCGTCTTCTCACGCGCCTCCTGCAGACTATTACAAATCGTCGTCGGCGTTTCACGACTTGCCGCCAACCACCCAAACATTTTCTACTAATTTTGTAAGTGATAATAGTGGATTCACAGTTTTTACTGTTCTTCTTCGTCCAAATCATGTAAAAGATAAATGTTTAAACTTTTAACAATCTGCTATTATTATTAGGTAATGACAATAATTCTGATAAGCATTGGAAAGTTCCTAAATTGCAAAATTTCGTAAACAATTGCTTATCGAATGTTATTTTATATGTAGATTCAGTTTTTTTATAAATGACTTCTCTTATTTTTTTTGAATTAAGTTGTTTTTGTTGGGGATATTATTTTTTTTATATATAGGAACACAATTGTTTTGTAATCATTTTTTTTGCCGAATAAAAGAAAGCATCATTTGTTCCATATATATCGATAGTTTTATGTATTTCGGGATGTTATTGCCACACATTCATGTGTATTGTTTAATATTGTATCATACAAAATATTATCTCGCAATACAGTATCATAAACAATATTTTATTGAATGTTATATTTTATCATCTTAATATAACAGTATCACAAATAAAAGTATATGAATATTTCAGTGTCAGAAATACAGTATTATATTAATATAACAAGCACATTAGTATTAATATATTTGTAAACAAAGAACAATATTACTCACGTTCAAAATAGAAATTCTAACCCAACAGAAGAATAGTATTATAATAAAATTATCTCAATAAAACAGTATTATAGAAGACAGTATCAAATAACATTTGTAACAATATCATAATAACAGTATTATAGATAACAATATCGTATGATTGAATATAGCAAACAAATTAATCAAACATAACAGTATCAGAAGCACATTATTTTTAAATACGTGCTTACGTGAGCATAAATATTATGTTTTAACAAAAAACTATAACACAGTATCTAAATAAAACTGTATTTTAATAAAATTGTATCATAGATAAAAGTATATTATTATATCAGTATCATACGGGACAGAATCTTAATAAAATAGTAACCTAATAGAATTACAGTATCTTAGATTAAAATAGTATCAAACATTTTGAATAAAAACAATCCAATGATCTTGCACTACTAATAAAGTATTTTGAAACACTATCATTATTTCTACAATAAAATATTTAATTTTGAGTGTGTGTTTGTTTTTTAGAGCTTTTGAAAAAAATTGGTGAAATATGTGGTTGAAAAGTTGATAAAATTTGTGAGTTCCATTAAATATATGGTTGAAAAAAAATTGAAATAAACATGGGCAAACATGCTCTAATGTAACGAAAACTAGTCTACAATATCATAAGTAAAATAGTATCAAGTATTTTTTATAAAACAGTATCATAATAAAATAATATCTTAATAAAACAGTATCTCAATATAACAGTAGTATCATATATAAAATAGTATCTTAATATAACAATATCATAATAAAATAGTTTTGTGTTTGAATTAGCGGTTTTGCAATTGCGATACATGTTGGTCTTTTAGCATTGAAATATAACTTTAATTGGAATAAGTTTGGGCCATATAATTTTGGAACTCATGAGCACATGATGAATGACCAGCCTCGAATTTTTTCTTAAAATAAATTAAAACTAGTGGAAATTACATCCACTACTTACCAATCTAAAAATAATTCCAACTCTAACAACTTAATTAATTTATTTTAAAAATACTACATTGTTAATATTATATTAATTAATTTAATAATGAATTAAAATCAACTTTTAAACTTTAATTATAATTAATGCTTGTAAATATCCTAGATTATCGCGCCTATAAAATCTCCAAGCAGGAGAAACTTCCCATTTACAAATCGGTACAAAATCTTTCAAAAATCTCAGCAAATCTTCTTCCAATCCCCTTTTTTAGGTATTCAGAAACTTCTCCATTTAAAAATCGGAAGAAAATCTTTCAAAATCTTAGCAAATCTTCTCCCAAAATTCCTAAAGCGTAGTGCATTCTTCACAATTTTTATCTCAGTTAAAGAATGGAAATTCCAAATCACAGAATTACAAGATCGAAGACAGTGTCGCCTGGATAAGAAACGATACCAGAGTCGAACACTTCCAGTCACTGGCGAATAACAAAAGAGACAACGAACTTGTTGAAGTTTAGAGCTGATTTTGTATTTATAATAGTTATAACAGTTTCTATTTAGTATTACTGTGATACAGATGTTACAAATAATATTATATATCAATATTTGATACAGATATTACAAATGATATTTTGTATCACTGAATATGTTACAAATTATATTATTTTATTTTACACAATACATGTTACATGAATTGGTATTCTGTATCAATGATATTACATTTGTTACAAATGATGAAATCAATAGTTTTACTTGTTAAATTTTGCATTGTATTATATATCTATACCATACTGATATTACACAGTATCAATAGATTTTTAGAGTCCAATATGTATATTAATATGAACTTGTTGAAATTTAGAGTTGGTTTTGCAGTTGTAACAGTTTATATTTAGTATCACGGTCTGATACAGATTTTACAAATGATATTGTGTATCACTGCTTGATACATATGTTACAAATGATATTTTGTATCACTGAATATGTTACATATTATATTATGTTATTTTACACAGCATGTTATATAAATTGGCATTTGTATAACTGATGTTTTACATTTTAATTTGTAACACATATTGTTACAAATGTTGAAATTGGAAATATCATGAGTTTTGTTTGTGTTTGTTATATATATATATATATATATATATATATATATATATATATATATATATATATATATATATATATATATATATATATATATATATATATATATATATATATATTCCAATCAATTTCGATTTTTAAGAATTCGATTACTATAATTAACAATAAAAGATTTTACAATATATAAATCCCCATCAAATCCGATAATTAATGATTCAGTTATTATATGTAATATACAATATAATAAATTAAAATAATAGTTTTTAAAAAACAATATTTTCAGAATAAATGAAATAAAAATGACTTTTTGAAATTATTTTTTAAAAAATAGCTTATTTATAAAAATTAAAAAAAATAAAAAAACTCCTTAAAACTAAGCTCGGATTGGTCCGATGGCCCAAAAACAAGTTGGGTTGTGCTAGCAATTTAGTGACTCGTGTAAAGTTGGACAGATCAACCTGACTTGATTTTATGTGTGGCCCGTCTCATGTTGGACATGATCGGGCTGGTCTGTTGGCCACCTCTAAGTATAAACTAAAGTTAAAACTATTCATTGATTTGTCATTCATATGTTGTGAGTATGCGTTAAGCCCAAAGTAAGAGAAATACAAAATATCTTTCATGCATTCGTTAAATATGGGAATTTGGAAAATATTATCTTCAATTCTCAAATGTCCTAATTTTCCTATTTTTGTAGCAAACTCGTATCGTCCTAAAAGTAGCATTAAGCAGTGTAAAACAAAATTTAAAATTAATATTTACTAGAATTAAAGAACTAATGAAGTTATGGAACAACATCCACTACAACCTTCCTAAAAGTGACACTGCAGATTACTTATCGACATCACATTCATATTTAGCAAATGTTGAAATTATTTTTTATTTACTTATATTATAAATTGTGGATGAATGTGTGGATTAAAAGTGAATTGTAAGTTGTAAGTCATATAAAATGTGTGGATAAAAAATATATTTGATCAGTTTAACCAGTTGAAATTATAATTTAAGTAATAATAAACATGTACTTGAACCATAATAAACGTAAGAAAATTTTTTGCACCAAAAGAAGCACAAAGTCCAAATGAACTGACCTTTAGCCTATTTGTCTTTAGCTCCACCAATAACATCTTTATAGGAGCTGTTTTTAGAAAAGAGCTTTTGGTGCATTTAAATAAGTGAAATAAATAGGAAAGCAAAACAATATGAATAATAAAATTGTTGAAAAACTCATCATTTTCATACACAACCTATGGTTTCATTTGGTTAAAAAGTGTTGGGTTGTCATTTTCACCAAACAGCCTATAAGTAGATACTAAACTATTCTAATACCTATTGTATGCTTCTATAATTATCTAAGATAATAGGGACAATATGAAATTGATCTTAGAACTATTAACTTCTTATTAGACTTGTTAGGTGGCGTGTAAAACTAAGACAGACTCAAGTGTCAGGTCTTTAGACAAGGCAAATGAACCTTCTCCGATGACCGGAGTTGGAGTGCCATTAGCAGTAGAGACACTATTTTGAGAGGATTGTTTGAATTCTGTCACAAGCTTGGGATCATTGGTCATATGGTCACTTGCACTTGTATCAATTATCCATGTATTATTCAAAGTAATTCCATTCTTCATACCTGACTCTGCTACATTAGCGGAGGCTGAACGCCCTTCCTCTTTAGTAGCAGCTGCAGTCTTGCCCAACTTTTTCCGTGGTTTCTTGGTGAAATCCCACCACTCGGGATAACCAATCAATTCATAGCACCACTCCTTACTGTGACCCAACTCTCCACAGTGGCTACACTTTTGGTTTGCATATGGATTGGATTTGCTTGAGGACTGACGAGATGCAGCTCTTGCGAAGCCTGGAGAAGAATCCTGATGTCGTAGGACAGCCATAACTGAGGATTCGGTTGATACTGAGCGTCCCATAGCCTGTCTTTCCGATTGGACTTTACAAATGTAAGCATAGCTTTGTTCTAAGGAGAGTTTAGGTTCTTTTCGTAGTATTTCTCCACGCACCTAGTCATACTCGGAGTCAAGTCCGCTCAAGAACATGTGAACACGCATCCGTGACATTGTTGAAGTTTCTTGAACTACAGCTGCAACATTATCATTCTGTGAGGCCACCCTCTGCTCAATTTCTTGGAACATGGCCACCAATTCATTATAATAGGTAGGAATCGGTCGTCCACTTTGTTTTGCTTCGAAACACTTCTTGTTCAATTCAAAAATTCGGGTTTCATCGGAGTCATCATAAAAAGTTTTTTCAACAGCTTCCCAAATATCCTTTGTAGTAGGAAGACGAATATACATGTTCATAAGCGAAGGTTCCATGGAGTCGATCAACCAACTTTTCACCTTTTCATTGTCTGTGGCCCAAGCTTCATATTCTACACAATGTATATCGGGTTCCTCCTTTGCTCCAGTCAAATATCCAACCTTTCCTCGTGCTCCAATCCTAGTGACGTTGGTAAGGTTTGCAAATTAAAAAAATCGTTGTATGGTTTGAAGCAGTCACCGAGAGCTTGGTTCGGGAGATTTTTGAAGTCCATCAAAGCATTTGGGTACAAACAGAGCAATTCTGACCATACCCTATTTATCAAACGCAAGAATGGTAAGATTACAGTCTTGGTTGTGTATGTTGATGATATGATTGTTACAGGAGATGACCAAAATGAGATGAATGAATTGCAAAAAAAATTTGTCGAGGGAGTTTGAGATGAAAGATCTTGGATCACTGAAATATTTATTAGGGATTGAAGTTGCAAGATCTAAAAGGGGAATCTCACTTTCGCAGAGAAAATATGTCATTGACTTGCTAACCGAAACTGGGATGCTTGATTGTAAACACCGATTGAGATGAATCATAGACTTGCCATCTATCTTGATCAAATCCAGACTGATAAAGGGAGGTATCAACGCTTAGTAGGAAGATTAATTTATCTTTCTCATACTAGACCCGATATTGCTTATGCCGTAAGCGTGGTCAGTCAATTTATGCACTGTCCAAGTGAGGAACATATGGATGCAGTGTTTCGTATCTTAAGATATTTGAAGATAACGCCAGGAAGAGGATTATTGTTTGAAAAAAATGGAGAACTAGGTGTTGTTGGGCATACCAATGCGGATTGGGCCGGTGATAAGACAGACAGGCGTTCTACATCGGGATACTTCACTTTTGTTGGAGGAAACCTTGTCACATGGCGTAGTAAGAAACAAAAAGTTGTTGCCAGATCGAGTACAGAAGCTGAGTTTCGAGGCATGGCACATGGAGTTTGTGAAATGCTATGGATTTGCAATGTCTTGAAAGAACTGGGTTACAAACTTGAGAAGCCCATGGACCTGCATTGTGATAATACAGCTGGAAAGTTTGGTTTTGAATGCCTCTCATTGTGAGGGTTCCTTCATTTATATAGATGCAAGGTAAATATCTTACCAAAATAAACGCCTATCAATTACATGCTAATTACAATATAATATTCTATATATAGCTAGTCTAAATAGAGTAGATGCTAATTACAATATACTCTTCTATACATAGCCAGTCTAAATAGAGTAGAATATATGACGTCTCAATTATGCCATATATATAATATATGCTAACATCCCCCTTCAAATTGATGTTGGGCGATCAAGAAGCATCAATTTGTCAATCATGAACTGATGGCGATGACGAGAGAAAGCTTTGGTGAAGACATCAGCGGTTTGGTATTCAGTGGAATTGTGTGGAAGAGTAATTTCATGGCGAGCAAGGGATTCACGAATGGAATGACAATCCATTTCAATATGTTTGGTGCGCTCATGAAAAACGGGATTAACAGCAATCTGAATAGCACTGGTATTATCAGCATGAAGAGGAGTAGGAGTAAGCTGCGGAACACTAAGTTCACTGAACAACCCGCGAAGCCATACAATTTCAGAACAAGCAGACGACATAGCCCGATATTCAGACTCGATGGATGACTTGGAGACACGAGCCTGCTTCTTACTTTTCCAAGAAATAAGAACATTACCAAGGAACATACACCAACCTGTAACAGAACGACGAGTATCCGCACATCTAGCCCAGTCGGCATCACTAAAACCCTCCAACTTTAAAGAATATCCTATAGGAAAAAACAAACCGCGACCAGATGTCCCTTTGAGGTATCGAAGAAGACGACGAACAGCTGCCAAATGTGTCTGACAAGGAGCATGCATAAACTGACTGACCTATTGAACAGCAAACGAGATATCAAGTCTAGTAATGGTCAAATAATTCAAACTGCCTACCAGCTGCCGATACATAGAGGGATCAGATAAAGAATCACCATCTACTTGATGTAGCTTCAAATTGACATCCATAGGTGTAAGACACGAATTACTGTCTTGAAGACCCGCTAACAAAAAAAGTTATTGGGTATACTTATGCTGATGTAAGAGCGTGCCATTCAGACAATGTTGGACCTCAAGTCCAAGAAAATTCTGTAGTGGACCAAGATCTTTCATATGAAACAAAGATTTGAGACGCTGCTGTAGCTTCTCAATTAACTGGAGGTCAGATCCGGTAATCACAATATCATCGACATACACAAGAAGTATAACGATCTCAATAGCAGTTTTGAAAAAGAAGAGTGAGGAGTCATACTGACTCTGAGTAAAAGAAAAATCCAATAGAGTAGTACGAAACTTTTCAAACCATGTCCGTGGTGCCTGTTTCAAACCATACAGAGAACGTTTCAAACGACAAACCTCAACAAAAGAGGGAAAAAACATACCAAGAGGAGGAGACATACATATTTCTTCCTTCAGATCACCATGTAAAAATGCATTCTTCACATCCATCTGATAAAGTATCCATCATTTCGAAATAGCAATGGCTATAACAGTGCGAACAGTAGTCATTTTGGCTACTAGAGCGAATGTTTCTTCATAATCAAGCCCATACTCCTACTGATTCCTGAGTGCTACTAGACGAGCTTTATGTCTTTCAATAGAGCCATCAGCACGTAGTTTGATGGTGTATACCCATTTGCATCCAATAAGCTTAGCTCCAGCAGGGCAAGGGACGATGTCCCAAGTGTGATTGTCCCGAAGAGCTTGAAGTTCATCCTGTATAGCTTGGCACCAACACTCTTGAGTAGATGCCTAAGAATAAGACTTAGGGACAGAAATCGTATCAATAGTAGCCTTAAAAGCAGAAGAAGAAAATCCATACCAATCCGGAGGTCGGGAAACCCTAGTAGACCGGCGAGGCTCATGCAATACAGGATCAAATGGCAGTGCAGATGAAGGAAGAGGCAGTGGACGACGTCGCTGGTACACAATATCTGGCTGAAAACGAGTAAGAGTACTAGATACATCATCACAAGGAGGAAGAGAAATAGTAGAAGAAACAGGAGTAGCATGAGACGGAAAGAAATATTGGTTTAAAAAAAAAATCACATTTCGAGAAATACAAAGTTTGTTAGCATCCACATCATAACATACAAACCCTTTGTGAGAGTTACTATAGCCAAGAAAAGCATACTGAACAGCTCGAGCAGCAAGCCTGTGACGTTCAATGGGAGGTAAGTGAACAAAACAGACGCAACCAAAAATATGCAAAGAATTATAGTCAGGATAAACACCAAACAGATGAGAATATGGAGAATCAAGATGCAAGGTAGGAGAAGGCAGACAATTAATCAAATATACGGCCGTAGATAATGCCTCTACCCAAAATTTAGGAGGGACAGAAGATTCAAGCATCAAGGTACGAACAACATCTAAAAGGTGTCTATTCTTATGCTCAGCGACGCCATTTTGTTGAGGGGTGTAAGGACACGAACGCTGAGAGAGAATACCTTTCTGTTGTAGGAAAGATTGAAAATCATGAGACATATATTCTCCCCCAGAATCTGAACGTAAGGTCTTAATACTGGTAGAAAATTTTGTTTCTACATAGGTAACAAAAGTTTGAAAGGTCGAAAACACATCAGCTTTAGAACGAAGAAAATAGACCCAAGTGAAACGACTATAATCGTTAATAAATGTCACAAAATACCTATATTGAGCATGAAAAAGAACAGGACTCACACCCCAAACATCAGAATGAATAATCTCAAAACATGTAGAGGCACAACTACCATGTAAAGAAAATGGTAAAGATTTGCTTTTACCAAGTTTACAAGATACACAATCAAAAGACAAAGAAGAGCTTGCATTTGTATTGCTCAAATAACCATGTTTCATAAGATGTGTCAAAATTACAGAGTTTGGATGTCCCAATTTCTTATGCCAAAAATGGCTATTATTAGAAATAGCAGAATAACCAACAGAAATTGAACGAGGAATGGAAAATGACTGAAGAGGAAAAAGACGTCCCACTTTAGGCCCCTTCGCTATCTCCTGTCCCGACACTTGATCCTACACACGACAACCATTATGATCAAAATGAAGGGAACAATTTTCCTCTACTAATTGTCCAACAGAAATGAGATTGGCAGATAATGAAGGAAATACGAAAACATTAGTAAACAGAGACCCCAGATTTCCAACTGCAGTAATAGGAAGAATACTGCCTTCGGCGATCTGAATATGCTACTCACCATCATACTTACGAATATCATGTAACACTGCCGGACTGCCAGTCATGTGATTGGAAGCCGCAGAATCAATTAACCAAGGAGAAGGAAGAAGATGTTTCTTACCTTAGAGACCAAGAGCAGAAAGAGTAGAAATAAACATCTGTTGAACCTGCTCAGGGGTAAGGTTGGACGAAGAACTTGGAATAACAGGTTGAGTAGACGAAGCAGGCATAAAAGTGGAGTGAACATCATTATGAAAAGCAGAAGCGGATCGATTATAAGGACGTACACGACAATCCTTAATGATATGACCATCCTTTTTGCAATAATTGCAGAATTTCTTGCTGCAATATTTTGCAATGTGTCCAACTTCTTTGCAGCGGTAACACTGCGGTGGGGATCTAGATCATACTTTTTCGTGAGTAGCATAGGCTACATTAATCATCTCAGTACCATCAGTGTTTTGAGCAATGTCGAGTTGTGAGGCGAGACGCTGTTCTTCACGCAAGAGTTCGCCTAAGCAGACATCCAAAGTAGGGACAGGTGTGCGATTGATTAACCCAGCTCGTGCACTTTCAAACTCAGGTCGAAGCTTCATCAAAAATTGATCCCGCTGGCTCTCAGAATGAACTGCTTGTAGGGCCACTAAAACATCTTTGGGAACATTAGAATGCACCAAGCCGGAATAATCACTCTATAAATTAAAAAAACCTGAGTAAAATTGTTCAATCGAGAGGTTTCCCTGGCGATAGTTTGCGATATCTAACTCCAATTGAAACTTTTGTGCAGAATTATTTTGATAATAAATTCGCCGAATGTAATCCCACATTTGTTTAACAGTAGTGAACCCACGAAGATTGTTGACCATATGGGGTTCAACAGAGCTAAGTAGCCAAGATGCAATTTTGGCATACCTGCCTTCCCATGAACTAAGTTCTTTGGGATCAGTTGGAGCCGTAGAAGACCCGTCCAAATTATCCCATAACTCCTTTCCTTTAACAAACATCTTAAACTGGAATTTCCAACTGGCGTAGTTCTTGCCATTAAAGCGAATAATAGAATTTTTGCCTGACATAATAACTACAAAAAAACAAAATTGAAAGACGAGACAGATCACAACAGTCACAAGATCAGTATGATCAATCAAGACTCCCAACAATCCGAGACTAGCTGGTCAGAAAATTTAAAAAATTCTGACAGCCTAAATCACCAAAAATTAATCCAAAAAAAATATTCCCTAGAAAGCGAAGAGACTACCGACAGAACCTATGAAGAGGTTTCGGACAGTTCTAATGCTGATAAAAAAAAGAACTATAACAATAAACCAGAAATTCAAAGCCAAGAGGAAATATTCCACTCTTTTTCCTCAATTTCTTGTTATGTATTCTTCTGCTTTCTTGAAATCTTGAAAAATTCATAGAATTCTTTTTCTTTTTATGAACAATGTCCAACATCCTACGAGATTTGGTAGAGGAATTGCTGTCGAGGTTGCAAGTGAAGTCTCTTATGTGCTTCAGATCTGTATTGAAATCATGGCAAACTATTATAGACAGTCCAGTCTTCGTCAAGTTGCATATGGAACGATCCATGAAAATGTGCTCCAGTGTAGAGGTAATTCATGGGGGCCAATTTAATAAATTTTACTCGCAACAGTTGGATTTATCTGGAAAGCGCATAAGAGATGCCGAGGAACTCCCGCATCCCTTTTGTTATAATACATCTCTTTATAATGGAGAATATAAATACGACTATGAGATTCATTTGGTAGGTTCTTGCAATGGTGTGTTTTGTTTTGTTGATTCAGATCATCATATCGTTTTGTGGAATATAACAACTCACAAATACTTTGAGTTACAACGTTTAGATAATGAAATTCCTGAGTTTACTGGTCTTCCCTATGATGTGAACTATGGATTTGGGTACGATGATGCTTCAGATGACTACAAGGTAATTAGGTTGATAATCTCAACTGGAAATTCAGATTGCTTTGTGGAGTTTTATAGCTTGAAATCAAAATCCTGGACCAGATTCATCCAGAATGTTAAAGGATAGTGGTCTCTTAGGAGCTAAAGTTGTGAACTTTTCCATAGAGCAAAATTTAAAACTCTCAGATGAAGGAGAATTACTCAGAGATCCATCTCAATATAGGCGGCTTGTTGGACGCCTCATATATTTGACAATTACTCGACCGGATATCACTTATTCGGTTCATGTGCTGAGCAGATTCATGCATGCACCACGCAGACCACATATGGAGGCTGCCTTACGGGTACTGCATTACTTGAAAAATAATCCAGGACAATGCTTGTTTTTCTCTTCTCAGAATGATCTATCTCTACGAGCTTTTTGTGATTCAGATTGGGCACGATGTCCAATTTCTCGTAAATCCACCACAGGCTATTGTGTCTTTTTGGGATCTTCTCTTGTTTCTTGGAGAACAAAAAGGTAGAAAACTATATCTCTTTCTTCAGCTGAAGCTGAATATTGTGCAATGACAGGTATTTGTTGTGAATTAACTTGGTTACGCTCATTGTTGAAAGATTTAAGAATATTACATCCGAAATCAGCATTGTTATATTGCGACAATAAAGCAGCCTTGCACATAGCAGCAAATCCCGTTTTTCATGAGAGGACCAGACATATAGAGATGGATTGCCACTTCATTCGCGATAAAATTCAAGATGGTTCAATTGTAATAAAATATGTTTCTTCAGCTAACCAGCTTGCAGACGTCTTCATGAAGCCATTGGGAAATGAACCATTCTCAAAAATGATATACAAGTTTGGAGTTCTTGATATTCACTCTCCAACTTGAGGGGGAGTGTTAAGAAAGTCAATAAAATCCCACTATCTATGGGATTGATTTGTATTATATTAAGTGTAGAATTATATTTTCCTGTTTGTATTTATTTTGCTTAGAATAGTTTAGCTTAATTATAGAAAGTTTCTTGTATAAATTCGTAGCTTCTGTTTCAATGGAATCATTCAAACCAAATTATTTTTCTCTTCCTTTCTTTACATCTATGTTGTCTACAACTATTGAGATTGTATGGTGGCCTTGGTTACTTGCTGTGGTTGCCTTCGTTCCTTGCTGATATGGCTTGCTGATTTTTTCACAATGTTATATCTGGTCCATCGTTTTCGTTTCTTGTTTAACAAACTCTCGCTGCTTATTATTGTAGCATCGTGAGTTTGAGTGGGGATGTTAGAATATATATTAGAAGATTCTCATATATATTATAACATAATATTTCAGGATGATTCAAGATCTTTCGCCGTGTTCATCGTCTCGTCAGCCATTGAAAGTCGTTAAAGAATTCGGATTTTTTTTATGGCTCTGATACCAAGAATGGTAAGATTACAGCCTTGATTGTGTATGTTGATGATATGTCAATACATGCAAGATTCTCATATATATTATAAGATTGTCTCAATATATTAGAATATATTAGTTGATTGGTTTACTTAATATAGATTAGGTTTACATTATTATATAAATCAGTTGTATCAGTATTTTCATAATGTAATCTGCCTAATAAAGTTGGTTGTTCTCTTTCTTCTCCGTTCTTCTTTATTCTTTCACATGATATCAGAGCAGGTTTGATCCGACTTGGTTTAAACTTGAAATCGCTTCAGTTCTCCGGCGAGTGGCCTTATGCCACTCATCCGGCCAAGTCTTTTTTCGTTTCTTTTAGATACTGTCACATGGCTAAGCTTGGAATTTGGATTATAAATCTGGTCCAGTAACCTGGAATTTGGTTGGTTTTGTTTCTGGTTAATCTGGACAATCTGTCTCCCCCTTCCTCTCTTTTGGTATTTACATCCATTAATTTGGATTTGAAATCTGGTCCAGTAACCTGTAATTTGGTTGGTTTTGTTTCCGGTTATTTTGGACAATCTGTCTCCCCTTTTCTCTTTTTTGGTATTTGCATCCATTAATTTGGATTTGAAATCTGGTCCAATAACCTGGAATTTGGTTGGTTTTATTTCCGGTTAATTTGGACAATTTGTCTTACCCTTTCTCTTTTATGGTATTTGCATCC
Source organism: Forsythia viridissima (assembly GCA_030279155.1). Taxonomy (NCBI): domain Eukaryota; kingdom Viridiplantae; phylum Streptophyta; class Magnoliopsida; order Lamiales; family Oleaceae; genus Forsythia; species Forsythia viridissima. The sequence goes on from CM059033.1 coordinate 4,927,995, forward strand.
ATTAATTTGAATTTGAAATCTGGTCCAGTAACCTGGAATTTGGTTGGTTTTATTTTCGGTTAATTTGGACAATCTGTCTCACCCTTTCTCTCTTCTGGTATCTGCATCCATTAATTTGGATTTGAAATCTGGTCCAGTAACCTGGAATTTGGTTGGTTTTGCATCCAATATGTCCAAATCAGTTTGGAATTTGTTCAGTTGTTCTGTCCTAGAATTTGGTTGGACAATCTGTCTCTCCCTTGGATGCAAATACCAAATTGCACAGAAGAGAAGAAGGGAATAGGATGAGGGACAGAACAATAAGGCTCAGATTGTCTTTTTATCCTTTATTTTTTATATTTCAGGACATTCTAACACGACGGATTCTTGGTTATGGTGTTAGAAGGGGAAAATTATACTACATGGATCTGACAAAATTTGGAGATGAAAGGAAGAATGTTTTGGGACAAGTTAATCAGATTAATGGGGGTAGATAGTGCAAAGGAAGCTGTTTGGTTATGGGATCGTCGTTTAGGTCATTTATCTTTTAATTATCTTAATAAACTTCAACCAAAACTGTTCTCAAATGTTAGTGACTCAGAATTTCATTGTGATGTATGTGAACTGGCCAAGAGCCATCGTATTTCCTGTCCAACAAGTTTTAATAAAAGTCTAGTTCTATTTATAAAAATTCACTCCGATGTTTGGGTCCTGCAAAAATTCCTTCTCTTTCTGGTGCTCGATATTATGTAACTTTTATTGATGATTGCACACGTATGATCTGGGTATCATTGTTGAAGCATAAAAGTGAAGTCTTTGAACGGTTTACTGAATTTTATAAAATGGTGTCAAATCAATATCACCAGTCTATTAGAGTTTTTCAGTTCGACAATGGTGGCGAGTTTGTGAATGGTCCTATGATGGAATTTTGCCGATCAAATGGAATTCATCATCAAACCTCAAATTTGTATACTCCCCAACAAAACGATTTAGCAGAGAGAAAAAATAGGCAGTTGATGGAAGTGGTTCGTACTTCATTGTTTGGCATAAATATACCTCGAACATATTGGGGAGAAGCCGTGAAATCTGCAGCATATCTCATCAACCGTACCCCTTCTAGGGTAATTGAGTTTCAGAATCTTTATCAAAAAATGCATGAACTTTTGTCCATCCCATCCATGCCGAATTTGGAACCTCGGGTATTTGGGAGTACAGCCTATGTACACATACCAAAGCAACAACGGCACACACTTGACCCCAAGCTGGACCCTCGAGCGAGAAAATGTATATTTGTAGGATATGCAAAATTTCAGAAGGGCTATAGATGTTATGATCCAATTACCGCCAATTTACATATATCTCTTGATGTTTCTTTCCATGAATCTGAGCCTTATTACTCTGGGAGAGCTCCTCAACATTCCCCTCAGGGGGGAGAGCGTTTTTGAAGGGAATCATTACTCTACTATTGAGAGTGACATATTTGGAGAGTTGGAGAACTTGGAAGAAAAATTTGGAAAAACAAGAGGAGTGTCTGAAATTACTATTGAAGGTATTGGAACGCCACTTGAGACAGAAGAAGTCGATCCATCATCACGTGATACAGAAGCTTGCAATGAACAAATGATCAATCATATGGACCCTAGTAAAGGAGTTGAAGGTCACACTTTTAATTTCTTCCTTTCGACATCACCAACCGAAGACTCCGTTCAGAATGATCTACCTCAGGTACCTTTACACTTAAATGAGTCATCTGAGTTAGAAATTATGAAGTCACAAAGGGCTACCAAAGGTGTTCCTAAGAAACAATATGAACCAAACATTAAAGCCAAAACCAAATATCCCATATCCAATTTTATGTCTAATCATAGGCTATCTAAGTCACACGCACTTGTGGTTGATCAATTATCTACTGTATCTATTCCTAGTAACGTGCATAATGCATTGGCTGACCCTAAATGGGCGAAGGCGATGAATGAGGAGTTGGAAGCCCTTGAAAAGAATGCAACATGGGAGTTAGTGGATATACCTATTGGAAAGAAAATTGTAGGATGTCGTTGGATGTTCACTGTGAAGCTTAAGGCAGATGGAACTATTGACCGTTACAAAGCCAAGTTGGTTGCTAAAGGGTACACACAACGCTATGGGATCGATTATGCGGAGACATTTGCACCAGTGGCAAAGATCAATACTGTCCGAATTCTAATTTCACTTGCAGCAAGCAAAGATTGGCCTTTACGCCAATTTGATATAAAGAATGCGTTTCTGAATGGAAATTTAGAGGAAGAAGTATACATGGACGTACCCCTGGGAGATGGGACCAATCATAGTGACGTTGGCAAGGTTTGCAAATTAAAAAAATCGTTGTATGGTTTGAAGCAGTCACCGAGAGCTTGGTTCGAGAGATTTTCGAAGTCCATGAAAGCCTTTGGGTACAAACAGAGCAATTCTGACCATACCCTATTTATCAAACGCAAGAATGGTAAGATTACAGCCTTGATTGTGTATGTTGATGATATGATTGTTACAGGAGATGACCAAAATGAGATGAATGAATTGCAAAAAAAAAATTGTCGAGGGAGTTTGAGATGAAAGATCTTGGATCACTGAAATATTTATTAGGGATTGAAGTTGCAAGATCTAAAAGGGGAATCTCACTTTCGCAGAGAAAATATGTCATTGACTTGCTAACCGAAACTGGAATGCTTGATTGTAAACCAGCTGAAACACCGATTGAGATGAACCATAGACTTGCCATCTATCCTGATCAAATCCAGACTGATAAAGGGAGGTATCAACGCTTAGTAGGAAGATTAATTTATCTTTCTCATACTAGACCCGATATTGCTTATGCCGTAAGCGTGGTCAGTCAATTTATGCACTGTCCAAGTGAGGAACATATGGATGCAGTGTTTCGTATCTTAAGATATTTGAAGATGACGCCAGGAAGAGGATTATTGTTTGAAAAAAATAGAGAACTAGGTGTTGTTGGGTATACCAATGCGGATTGGGCCGGTGATAAGACAGACAGGCGTTCTACATCGGGATACTTCACTTTTGTTGGAGGAAACCTTGTCACATGGCGTAGTAAGAAACAAAAAGTTGTTGCCAGATCGAGTACAGAAGCTGAGTTTCGAGGCATGGCACATGGAGTTTGTGAAATGATATAGATTTGCAATGTCTTGAAAGAACTGGGTTACAAACTTGAGAAGCCCATGGACCTGCATTGTGATAATACAGCTACTATTCAGATTGCACATAACCCAGTTCAGCATGATCGGACAAAACATGTGGAGGTTGATCATCATTTCATTAAAGAGAATCTCGACAGAAGAGTTATTAACTTCCAATTTGTAACTTCAGAAGAGCAATTAGCGGATATCCTTACTAAAGGAGTACCTAAACGAGCATTCGACAGCTTAATTGACAAGTTGGGCATGATATATATCTAACCAACTTGAGGGGAGTGTAGAATTGGAAAAATATTTTGTCCATTAATAGAATATTGTAAATAAGTATAACTAGGATTTCTATGGCAATAGAATATTGTGTGATATTACATAATTATAGGAAGATTGTTTTCTTGTAGACTACTTCACTGTACGTGTATATATACCCCTTCTTTGGGATGAATAATATTCATTGAATTGAAACCCTGAAATCATTGTATTGCTTTTCTTCTGTAATTACCAGAGCCATGAAAGGGACTATTATATTGAATAATGTGGGTGTACGCAATTGTTGATTGACCATTTTTCTCTCTAAGAAATAAGTCTTTTTGCACCGTCTTATCTAAAAATTTCTAAATCTTTTCTTCTGGTTTTGTTGAGGCTCAATGAGTGCTCAACTTTTGGGGTTTTTGGTAGAAGTGTGGACTTATGGTTAATTCTAACATTAATGTTTTGATCAAAGAAAATAAGTTAATCTTATTTTACTAACAATTAGTTTAAAGTAATTATGGTATTCAAAGCGTTCAAATCAATCATCATCAAAAGATCAAGATCAATACTACACTACAAATCAGACTCTCAAAGAATGTCAAGATCAAAGTCAATCATCCAAAACAAGAGTTCAATATTCAAATTTTAAGAAAGATCGAAGATTAGATTTTTAGATCAAATGTAAATGTATTAATTTTTTTAATCTTTAGCATTAAATGATAAAAGCCTAAAAATAATTTTATACTAAAAAACTATGTTGATATCACTTGCATAAAATGTTTTGATCGAAGTTAAAATTAATTTTTCAAAACTTTTCGAATCAAAATTTTTTATCATTCAAACTATTCATAGATTGACCGACCTTTGTCAACTGGTCGACCTACTTGAAGATAGGTACTTCCAACGTTCAAAAATTTGATAAATCTGATTCTGAGGTCCCGTAAAACTCAATATTGTATAAAGATCGGTGCTTCTTGTTTGTTAGTCACCGATATTGTTGTAAGGATTTTTTATTGCACCATAAGTCAATCAATATAGTGGAAAGGCCTAACTCATGACAAAGCTTGGTAACAAGGGATGTAGATCATTAGTTTGGATCAAACCTCCATAAACATATCATTTACACTCTATCTACTCTCTTATTTATTATTTAATATTTCCTAAGTTCCATTTTTTGAGATTGTTTTTCGAAGAATTTTCTAAAAACCAATTAACCACTTCTTGATTAGTTATTATTGGGTTATCAATAAGAAGATAGAGTTGTGTGAGAGGGTCAATCTAGTAGTTTTAAGTTTCTGATCAGGGTACTCTAAGTCCTATGTTCCTATCTTTTGGCATTGGCTGTTTGTAAGTTTCAATTCTAAAGTAGCAAAGCAAAAGCAAGGGCAAAGAAAAAACAATTCACCTTGCATAGAATTGACGAATTGTAGAATCGTCTCCACTAGGAATGCACTTATACGACATATATACAATATAAAATTCTAAGTTGTGTATGCACATGTCACATAAAAAGTATATTGTTTACCTACGTGGATACATACAAAGAAGGAATTTTCGATAACGAATTTGTCACGTAGATATTGGTTATGATAACTTTCATTTCTTAAAAATAACGGAATTGGTTATGATAACTTTCATTTCTTAAAAATCTCAATTCAAGTCTAACTCAGTGACAAATTTTTGGTATTTTTAACCTTCTATTTTCAAGTCGTCATGGTACAAATAAGGATTGTGTGGCTCTTTATATCCACACTTGTACTTTTCGTACATAGATATCATTTATTAGTGTAATCTTTGTTATGTTCCGATAGCTTTAAAACAATATCAACAACAAAACGCAGAGGATACACGGTCTTTTGGTTGAGAAACGGCGCCCATCACTTGCAGGCTTGGCCATGGGTTTTATCATGCGCCAAACTTTCATTTTTTGTTGTTTAGTGCAGCATGTCTTCATCTGACCTTTGAGATATGCAAGGAGTCAGGATCACTTAAAATGGCATACGTCAGAGCTGACATGGGATCCCCGTTGGCTTACGGGCCGGTTTTATTCTATCTCTCTGCTCGTCCGGGTATTAAATCGGGCCATCAGACACTCTTGAGTCTTGAGTATTTTTTTGGATCACAAAAATAGAAACAAATAAATACATCTCTAATTACACTTATAACATATTTAACACATCTTACTTGACATATAACGTATTATTTAGTTCAATACATAAAATACATTGTTTGTAGATTTGACGCATTAATGACCTATCTCAATTGCTATCTCAATTGCTCTTACGAGTTATGAATTGTGTTATTATTTAATTTAATTTGCATGCAAAACCAAAAAGGAGCAAAGCAAAAATGTGAACTTCGACAAGTATCTAAATAATGATTAATATTGGTCTTAGTTTGCCTCGTTTGATTTGATTTTGTACGTCATTCAATGACCTGATAAATTTATTCCGTGGTAAAAAAAAAAAAAAAAAAAAAAAAGTTATAACGGTATTTTATGATAATTTCACTATTGTGAACTATTGTATTAAGAAAATTTATTAATGGATTTCTTGACATTTACACTTTCACTTAGAGTTTAATAAAAATTTTAAAATTATTCTCATAAATTTTTATAGATTTGATCTACAGAATTCATAAGATTTATTAAAAATATATCAATAAATTTAATTAATTCATTGAATTTTAATAAATTTCTTAAAATTACAAAGAAAATGATATAACTTCTTAACAAAAGAAAAATCCTTACTTTATAATTAAAAAATAAAATTTATAACTTTATCGCTTATTACAAAAAATCCATAACTTTGTCACTTAAAATTAGAATCTATAAATTCAAGCAAATAAATATCAACAAATTAAAAATCAGTTCAATATTAAAATTGTTGGTCCCAGTTGTAAACAACAATCAAACAAATATGTAAAGAACACAAGATTTTTCACCCTTTTCGGGTCCGGATGTTCAGCCGTTAAGCCTAATCACCCGTTGAGCTTCCACAAACGTGGTTAACGCTCCAAAATCCACTAGCACAACCACAAGTTTAACACGGTTACAATGATACACCAAGTATCAACCAAAACAACAGACTGAACCCTCAGACTCCTCTCTCTTTATACAGAAATACACCAAGTATACCATCCGGTTACTGTTCATCAAGAATAGAACAAAACCACCCCTAATCTAACCCACTATCTATTCACCAAGAAAGGTAGAAGGAAGATGTATGTCAAAAGACGAAAGAAAAAGAGACCCAGAGAAGACTCAAGAAAAGGTTCACCTAGAAGAAAGCTGCGCGTCTGTATCTCTACCCAAACAACACAGAAATTTGGTATTTATATCATCTTCAGTGTTGCCCTTAAATCAACGGCCATCATTTAATCCACGTATCACCATCAGACGGCATACACAACTTCAGGAATGCATAAGTCGTGTTTCCAGAAAGGGCGACTTCAGGATTGGATTTGGTTTGGGCCATCACAGAGTCTTCTTCTTGAGCCGAGAGAGTTAAACTTGCATCATTGGGCTTCTGCATTTGGGTCAATGTCTAATGAACAATTGCAGATCAATCCAACAATCTCCACCTTGATCGCATATTGTATCATTTTATAGAACTTGGGCCATACCATAGTGGATTTTAGAGTGTAACTTATTTGTATCACCAGCTCCAGTTACCTGCAAAAGATTATTATTCATTAGTGATGTTTAGAAGATTCAAGCAATCTCTAAACTTATTCAAAGGCAAAACTTTGGTTCCCATGTCAGCAGGATTACACTTAGTAGAAATTTTCACAATTTTAAGAACTCCTTTTTCCAACACATCTCTAATGAAATGAAATTTAACATCAATGTGTTTAGTTCTATCATGAAAAACAGGATTTCTACTTAAGTGTATTGCACTCTGACTATCTGAATGAAGGGTGATTTGATTTTCTAAGAAACCTAATTCACAGAGAATTCCCTTCAACCATAGGCCCTCCTTTACAGCATCAACAGCAGCAATGTATTCTGCTTCTGTTGATGATAGGGCAACAATCTTTTGAAGTTGGGATTTCCAACTGATGCAGGTATCATTTATACAAAACATGTAAGCTGATGTAGATTTCCTATTGTCATGGTTCCCAGCAAAATCAGAATCTACGAAACCTTTTAAACTAATCCCTTCCTTCCCTTTAGAAAACAATAAACCTAAATTTGATGTGCCTTTCAAATATCTGAGAAGCCACTTCATAGCTTCCCAGTGCCCCTCACCAGGCATACTCATGAATCTACTAAGGACACTGATAGAGAAAGCAAGATCAGGTCTGGTGCAGACCATTAGGTACATCACAGATCCTACTGCATTAGCATATGGGATCTTTTCCATTCTCAATTGTTCTTCTTCTGTCTTAGGAGACTGATCAGAAGAAAGTTTAAAGGAATTTGCAAGAGGTAAAGACACAGATTTTGCTTCAGACATATAGAATCTACTTAACACTTTTGAAATATAAGATTGCTGACTTAAGATCAACTTATTTCCAGACCTATTTCTTTTGATTTCCATTCCTAAGATTCTAGTGGCAGGACCTAAATCCTTCATTTCAAATTCAGATTTGAGTTTATTCTTTATAAAGGAAATCAAAGAGTTATCTTTACATGCAAGCAACATATCATGTACATAGAGTAATAAGTAACAAGCATTCATACCTTCAGATCCTTTGAAGTAAAAACAGGGATCATACTCACTTTTGATAAAGTCAAGATGTTGTATAAAGGTATCAAAACGTTTATACCACTGCCTGGGTGCCTGCTTTAGGCCATACAAAGACTTTTTCAAAAGACAAACACAATTAGATCTTTCATTCTGTTCAAAACCAGGAGGCTGAGACATGAATATCTCCTCATCTAAGCTTCCATTCAAGAAAGCTGTCTTGACATCTAATTGTTCAAGCTCAAAGTCATATTGGGCCACTAAAGCCAACAAGATCCTAATGGAAGTGTATTTAACTACTGGGGAGAATATCTCATTGTAATCTATACCTTCCCTTTGAGAAAATCCCTTTGCAACTAATCTGGCTTTGTACCTAAGGCTGTCAGAATTAGAATCATTTTCTTTGATTTTATAAATCCACTTACAGCCTATTAATTTCTGCCCCTTAGGTTTGTTCACTAAGACCCAAGTCTTATTCTTAAGTAAGGATTTCATTTCTTCCCTCATGGCTGCTAACCAAAGGTTTGCATCCTTACTTCCCATTGCTTCCTCATAAGAACTAGGTTCAGTTCCAAGGAAGTCTTGAACATTAAAAACAGAGGCAAAGTCAGCTTGATCAAACCTAACAGGGGGTCTGATATCTCTCCTCTCCCTATCTCTGGCTAACTGATAGTCATGTAAGGGATTTTCTGGAGTTTCCTGATCTAAAGGCAAATTTTCTTCTTCTTCTGGAACATCAACTTCATTAGAAGGAGACTCCACCTCAAACTGATCTTCTTCTCTTGGATTTAAATCCAAGAGATCTAAGTCAGTCTCAGCAAAGGACTTGGTATTATCAGATAACACATTAGAGTGTCTCTGATCTTTTAAACAGGGCATGTCAGTCTCATTAAAGACTACATTCCTACTGATTATCACTCTATAACCACCTAAGTCCCTTTGCCACAACCTATAACCTTTTATCCCTTCCCCATAACCCAAGAAAATACATTTGGTAGCCCTAGGGTCAAGTTTCCCTTCATTCTGATGTGCATAAGCAGCACAGCCAAAAACTTTTAGTTTTGAATAGTCAACAGAGTGACCATCCCAGACAGAATTAGGGACTTTGTAATTGATGGCACTGGAAGGACAGATATTTACAAGATAAGAAGCAGTTTTTAAAGCTTCACCCCAAAATAATTTTGGCAAACCAGAAGTAATCAACATGCATCTAATCTTATCTAGCAAAGTTCTATTCATTCTTTCAGCTAAACCATTTTGTTGAGGGGTATAGGTTACAGTTTTATGCCTGAGGATCCCATTTTCTTTACAGAAGTTATCAAATTCTTCATTACAGAATTCCAAGCCATTATCAGTTCTAAGAACTTTTAATTTCTTGTTCATCTGATTTTCAATTTGAATTTTCCAGTTTTTAAAATTTGAGAAAGTGTCAGACTTATTCCTTAACAAGAAAACCCAATTTTTTCTAGAAAAGTCATCAATTATAAGAAGAAAATACCTGAATCCAGTGGAGGTACTCACAGTAGCTGGACCCCAGAGATCAGCATGCAAGTATTCCAAGATAGTAATGGATTTATGTATCCCTGCATGAAAAGGCAGCTTGCTCTGTTTTCCAAGAGTACATTGTTCACAAAAGGACAATCTTTCAATTTTATCTGAGCCAAAAACTCCATTTTTGTTTAGAAATTGGAGGTATTTGTCACTTATGTGACCCAATCTTTTGTGCCAAATTTCAGACTTGTCCTTTTGGGAAACATATGTAACCAGATTTCTTTCAATTAAAGGAGTTGCCTGTAACACATAAATCCCATTAACTTTAGGAGTAGTTATTATTCTTGCAGAATTATAGGAAATTTGAGTGACTCCACCTTTGATGATGGTATTATATCCTTCATCATCTAACACCCCCAAAGAAACAAGGTTTCTTCTTAAATCAGGTATATACCTGATTTTATTAAGAACAAGGACTTTACCTGCCCCTAAGTCTAAGGTCACTTTTCCTATTCCTTTAATTCTACAAGAGTAATTGTTTCCCATTGAAACTTGCCCCCCATTTACTTCTAAAAAATCAGAAAACCAATCTTTACAAGGAGACATATGAAAAGTACAACCAGAATCTAAAATCCATTCATTTTTATTAACAACAGCATCTGTGGCATACACCTGCCCATTCTCAGCTGCTGCCTCTTCATAAGCAACAGCAGCTCCCCCCTCTAACCTTTGAGAATTTTTCAATTCCTCAATTCTTTTGTGACAATCTTTAATAAAGTGTCCCATTTTCCCACAAAAATAACACTTTTTCCCTTTGGCTTTAGACTTATTATTTTGCTTATATTTACTTTTAGAAAACTTTTCAGATGAATCTTTTCCCTTGCTATTCCCTTCCTTATTGTTGGTATTATAGTTTCCTTTATTTTGAAATTTTCCTTTGACTACAAGACCTACTCCACTGGTAGAGTCTTTAGTCTCAGATTTTAGTTCTAAATCTTTATTTCTCAAGGATGAGACTATAATATCAACAGTAAGTGTCTCTCTGCCATATTCTAAAGCATTTTTCATATCTTTATATTTATCAGATAGAGAACTTAGCAAGGCAACAGAACATTGTTCATCTGAAATGGTTTCACCACTACTTTCTAAGTCTAAAGTCAGCTTATTAAATCTGTCTAAATTTGCTTCTAAGTCAACAGAATGATCAAATTTAAAACTAAAGAATTGCCTCCACAGATAACACTTATTAGGTAAAGTCTTGGTTAGGTATAACCCTTCCAATTTTTTCCAAAGAACAGCAGCAGTGTTAGTGGTGCCTACTTCCCTAATCACACTATCAGATAAGTGTAAAAATAAAGTGCTCCAGGCAATTTCAGTTTGTTCTATCTTTTTAACATCTTCTAGGTCATCATCCCAAGATTCATCTAGGGCTTTTGCACATCTCTGTTGCAAAAGTAAGGCCCTTAACTTTTGACGCCAGAGACTAAAGTCTCCTTTGCCATTCCAGATTTCAATATCAACCTTTTTAGAAGACATTTTCACAAGATTTTTAACAGATAACCAACAACTTGTTTAACAAAAAAAAGAGTCACAACCAGGCGAAAATTCTTAAAAGGGGGTTATTTACAGATATGCAATAAAACACAATCACAGAGATAATGAATGACTTCAGGTTATTTCAAGAAAACAACAAGACCTTATATAATCAAACTAGGGCGTAAAATCTTGATAAAACCAGGTCCAGTCCCCTCAGATTCTAGGGTTCTCGCATGAAACCCTAGACAAAGGAAGATCCAGACGGCTCATGTCAAGATTTACAGAGTTATGACTAAACAACAATGGTTTAAAAAATAACAGGGTTAGAAACTCGTTACCATTCTCCACCACAGGAGATTTAAGAGAAAATACCCAAATACCAGACTTCCCTTTTTCAGTTGAGGAATCTTGATCTTTCTTTACAAAAAAAAATCTCAAGATCCGTTTAGGTCTGCGCTCTGATACCACTGTTGGTCCCAGTTGTAAACAACAATCAAACAAATATGTAAAGAACACAAGATTTTTCACCCTTTCGGGTCCGGATGTTCAGCCGTTAAGCCTAATCACCCGTTGAGCTTCCACAAACGTGGTTAACGCTCCAAAATCCACTAGCACAACCACAAGTTTAACACGGTTACAATGATACACCAAGTATCAACCAAAACAACAGACTGAACCCTCAGACTCCTCTCTCTTTATACAGAAATACACCAAGTATACCATCCGGTTACTGTTCATCAAGAATAGAACAAAACCACCCCTAATCTAACCCACTATCTATTCACCAAGAAAGGTAGAAGGAAGATGTATGTCAAAAGACGAAAGAAAAAGAGACCCAGAGAAGACTCAAGAAAAGGTTCACCTAGAAGAAAGCTGCGCGTCTGTATCTCTACCCAAACAACACAGAAATTTGGTATTTATATCATCTTCAGTGTTGCCCTTAAATCAACGGCCATCATTTAATCCACGTATCACCATCAGACGGCATACACAACTTCAGGAATGCATAAGTCGTGTTTCCAGAAAGGGCGACTTCAGGATTGGATTTGGTTTGGGCCATCACAGAGTCTTCTTCTTGAGCCGAGAGAGTTAAACTTGCATCATTGGGCTTCTGCATTTGGGTCAATGTCTAATGAACAATTGCAGATCAATCCAACAAAAATAAAATCATTTTTATTATAATTCGAGTATTACACACAAAATATGCATTAAGTTATTTTATGATTAAAGACGTGTTTAGTTGGTGAACAAAGTTTCAAAAGCATAATGGACTAAATTCATTTTTCATTCTTAGTTGTCTAGAATAAAAATTCGATTTCCAAATTCAAATAGGAACAAGAACTCAATTCCTCGTTTACTTTTCTCTCCCACTTTAAATTTCGGAATGAGAATTGAAAATGAGATATTTTATTATTTTTTATTTCTCACTAATTTTTTTACTTTAATTTGTCTAATTTGTCAAACGCATAAATAATTCAAATTTATATTTGTAAGCTCAAAATCCACTTAAATTTAATGAGTCATAATGAAATTCTTTAAAAAATTTAGTATTTATATCTATGACTTTATGAGCTCGAAATCCAATACAATTTATTGAAGTCCTTCCAATTAATAAAATCATTATAAATCTATAAATTATTAAGGACACTTATATTTCTAAAAAAGTATGATTCATTTTTATTTAAATTTGATTTCCTATATTACATCTACTCAAAAGTATGTTGATGCAAAACTTTTAATGAGATGCGAACCTAAATTATATCAAAATTGTTAATTTGAGAATCATTCTCAAACAATTCAAACATTGTTAAGATTGTTATAAATTCATCGGCAAAGTAAAATAACAAAATGTAATTCAAAGATTGTTTGACAAAATTTTTAATAAAAATTAATAGATGTGCGGTGGAAAAGTTATTCAATGAAATATAAAATTAAAATTAAAATTAATTATTGATTTTAATTTTAATTATTTAATAATTTTTTAAGCAAAACCAAACAAGTATTAAAATAATATAAGTATACAACATATGCAAAATTTGACAAGAATAATAAAAATTATAATATTCTTATAATATATTCTTTCTGTTGTATAAAGATATTATTACTTTATTTATTATAAATTTTAGTCAACTTTTTTTGTTGAGTATAATTGATTTATTAGTTTTTTTAATATGTCTTTATCTAATATGTTTTGTCATCAATAAAAAATAAATTATTATTATTTAATGTAAGAATATATTAGAAAAAATATAAGTAAAATTTATAGTTCTAATTATATTAATTAAAATTTTATTGATATGAATGAAAGTAAATTTGGAAGTAAATTATATAAAAATGGAAGTAAATTAGGAAGTATATAATACGTTAAATTAGACCCCGGATCGCATCTTTATGCGCCCAACTCTGCTGAGAGAGAGAGAGAAACAAAAGAAGAAAATTAGTTACCGGCTATTAGCAGTAACCGTGTCCTATAAATTATCGACTTTAGCGTTTTCGGTTTGCATTTATAAATCTACCACTCTTCTCTCTCTCTCGCATACCTACAAATCTACAACTCTCTACACACACACACACACACACACACATACACATACAAGCTTAACTTGTCTACCTGTTTCTCGATATACTGTATTAACAAATCTCTAAGTTTTATATTGTATGGCAATAAGTTTTCTGAATGGAGATATATCAGACTTGTGCCTAGGAAAGCCTGCAGTGAGGTGGATTCCGGCCACCGCCACCGTCTCCGACGCGGTGACGGCGTTGAAGAGGTCTGGAGAGACTCATGTCAGCGTCTGGACATGCGACAATAACACCAACGTGTCTTGTGAATGCGTAGGCAAAATTTGCATGACCGATGTGATATGCTTTCTCTGCAGAGAAGAAAATTTGGCCAATCCTTTGAAGGCTTTTGAGGCTCCAATTTCAGAGATTTTACCAAAAGGCTCTTCGATTGTCAGGCATTTGGGACCCAATTCTAGGTCTGTATTGCATTTTACTGTCCTCTTTTTGCCTTGGATTTGCGGTTTAATTTTATTTATAACGACTTAGAAAACATATTGAGATGGAGATGAATTGCGAGAATCTAATTAAGATTAGATTATTGAGGTCCACTGGTTGAAATTTGGTCAGTAAAAGTATTATTTCGACGGATGCTGAACACACGAAAAATATATTATTCCATGAGTTTATTTATTTTGGGGAAAAGGGGGAATTGATCTCAAATTGGAAGATCATTTCTGGATATTCTTTTGTTTGATTTTAATTTGGCATCGGGATAATGCGATTCAAATTTTAAACACTGAATTGAGGAAATAAATTGTAAAATTATATTCCTGAATGCAATTTGAAGCGCGTTTGATGTGCATTTCCATCACCCATATTGAATCTTTCGGAGGTTTTGTCTGGAAACCTAATTTGAGCTTGTGATTTTAATGTTATTTATAATTTTGTTTAAGATTTAACAAAATTGAACAAATTCTGATGTCAATACACTAACTGCATGTGTGTGTGAGACTTATCAAATGGTTAAGATTTGAGAATTTTTCTGCTTTGAAGTTGTAAATAAGAGCTAGTGGGTTATGGGGGGCACATGAATTGCCAGAAATTTTTATTGGAATTTCGTCCTCTAAATATGTTTTCTTGGATTTTATCCACTAAATCTTTTTTCAGTTTTCTGAACAAAATGTCTTCTTGGATGTTTGTCAAATAAATCATTTGTCAATTTTCCCAGTTTCTCGGAGAAGAAATTCCGCGTGAGCTTATAAAGCACATATAAGCTGGTCAAACATCATTTTTATCCACACATTTCGTAGGACCAACAATTTTTATCAACACATTTGGTAGAACCCATTGCTTATAATCTACAAAAATCTTTACGAAACTGGCATAAGTTACCAAACACACTTAATGATCAATTATTACTTCTTAGCTTATTCAAAAGGAATTTATATGCATAGAAGAAAAGCCCCAGTCCGAATCCTAGATGCACGCATGATTTATCGTATTTTATTTACTCTGTTCTAACTTTAACATTTGCTGTATTTCCTGTATTCTGAATATTGTATGTTCTCTCTTTCTGAATTATTCAGCTTATTGGAGGCAATAGATTGCATCCTTGAAGGCACCCAAAACCTAGTGATACCAATACAAAACCACAGGAGCACATTTTCAAGAAAAAGGTTTCCCAACAAACTAGCCTCATTAGACTCCAAGTACTGTAAAGCCAGTGAATACTGTTGGTTAACACAAGAAGACATCATCCGTTTCCTTCTCAACTCCGTCGGAGTCTTCTCCCCAATCCCTGGCATGACAATTGAATCACTCCACCTAATCCAGCACGACATCATGACCATTCACTACCTCGATCCTGCATCGTCTGCACTGGACTATATTTCTCGCTCTCTTACTAAGCAAACTTCAGTTGCAGTTATTGACAAAGATAACAGATTGATAGGAGAAATCTCACCGGTCACCCTTGCCTGCTGTGATGAAATAGTAGCAGCAGCAATTTCGACTCTTTCAGCCGGTGATCTCATGGCGTATATTGATTGTGGTGGTCCGCCGGAGTACTTAGTCGAGTTGGTAAAAATAAGGTTGGAAGAGAGAAATTTTGTGGCAATGTTTGAACTGATGGAGGAATTCTCTAATTCTTCAATATCATCGTCGTCTTCTAGTTGTTCGTCGGATGATGAGTCGGGCTCAAGTCTTCACGGTAGCTTGGGACGGAATTCTACAGCGAGGAGGTCAGAGGCAATCATATGCTATCCGTGGAGTTCTTTGGTAGCTGTAATGTTCCAAGCACTTGCTCATCGCGTGAGCTGTGTTTGGGTTGTGGAAGAGGACCATACTCTGGTTGGAACTGTAACATTTGCCGGAATTTTGAAAGTTTTCCGGAGCATCGCCGGTGTAAACCTGAAAAGAGAGACGTCATTTAAGCAATGAAAATAATCTGTTTAGTGAACCATATAAGCTACACGGTGATTGCTTGAGTCATATATTGATACTATGTGTCCGTTTAGTAGAGATTATAAACTAGTTTATTTGACCAAAATAATTTATTTGGCTAAGAATGGTAAAAAATGACAGCTATCAAGGCAAATTTTTTTGTCAAATAAACAATTTTTGGTCAAATAAATTAGTTTATAAATTCTACCAAGTGGGCTATGAATTTCACGGACTGGAATAACATTTTAGGCCTTGCATGATGGTTTTTTCATGGATGGTGGTTATTTAATTAAGCTTTGAGGTTATGTGGCAACTCTGGATTCATATTTCCCTTTTTGAAATGAATAATTAGATTGAATGTATGATCTGATTTCAATTTGTGAACTTCTAAACTTGATTGAGATCTTTAGAATATTTTTGGTCCAGTCGAATTAGACAATAATAGACACGTCTAACAAAGTTATTTTTGCCTACCAAAGATGTCCTGCAAATATAAAATTCTAATATTTTTTAGTCTTAAAAATACATACACAGTTTGAAAGATGATAGTAGAAAAATAACACTCCCTTATATAAAATAATCTTTTACAATTTATCCAAGTATCAACTCGGACTTGAATATGACCAAAATCCAACTTGGATTTACATCGATCATGCTCGTTCTCCTGTCCACGGTGGGTAGGACTTATAGTGCCCACAGCTAATGTGGCACAACCATGTCAAAAAAATTTGCCACATAAATTGTGCCAAATCAGCAATGAAATACAATATTTAATCTTCAATTAATACTCCCAATTCCAATTAATCACTCTCCAATCCGGCTTCCCAATAATTCTAATGCCATCCTCTCCCTCTCTTGGCCGCCGGACTCCACCATTTCTGACCATCTGTCCACATTGTGCCACTTAGCTGTGGACACTATAAGTCTTGCCCACGTGGGTAGGAGAACAGCTGTCATATCGATAGTTGTGATTGATTCACGGGGAATTGATCTAAGGAAGGGCTGTGCTTGGCTAAGGCCACCTGTCTAGAGTTTGGAAGAGTTCGAAATAGACCAACTTTGTCAATAAAAGGGGTATAGTACTTGTGAAAAGTGAAAAACGGCCGCAAAACTTGAGGAACATGTGTGCAGGCCTACAGAATTATTTGAGGGAACTTTACATATCTAAGACAATAAAATGTTGAATAATGCTATTTGTAGATTTCACTATCGATAGTCATTATACGTGTCATTATTTAATTGATTGAATTATTTACTCTAATTAAGTAATGTATTTATAGTTATTAATTATGAATAATTCATCTAATTGAGTAATTCACGTATGATGACTATTGATAGTGAACATTGTAAATAGTATTACTCGAAAATGTTAGTAGTTATTAAAAAATACAGCATCCTAGTTGTACACACTCTCTTACATTCTCTTTTACACTCTCACATGTATCAAATACTAGTTGGTTCAAATCATTATTTATTTGGCCAAATAAATAAAGTGATCCAATCATTAATTAACACATATGAGGGTGTAAGTGAGTGTGTAAGTTTTGGGTGTACAAGTAACATTTTCCTTAAAAAATTATTACATCTTTTTTATTGTGAAAATACTGGAATATGTTCTAATATTATTTTTTATTTATTATTATTCAATTAACTAAATCAGAATAATTGACTTCTTAAATAACGTTAATTATTTGATTAAATACAATTTCATATTTACTAACTAATCACAATAAAATTAATCTCGTATTCTCTCTCATGCCAATGATTGTAAAAAACGTGTAAGATTTATTTTTATTCGAAGTTATTTCAATTGATACTATAAATTGTGATTTTGATGGATTATGGTGATTTGAATTTTTTATTATTAATTTTTTATAGTTTCTCATCTCCTACCCAATTTCGTTTGTAAAGAAGATGAAATCTGAAATATGTTAAATATATATAAAAAATCGACTTTATAACACATGTTTGATAAATTAATGCTGGAATCTGTTACATATTATAATTATGTTATGCTTGTTATAAAAGTTATTGATAAATTGATATTCGTATTGAGTACTATACAATGTGTTATATGTATGAATTATTCAATCTATTGCGAGTGATACATATTCTGTGTTACACAGGAAATCTTATGTGTTACATAAATTTGATACACGATTTGTGAATACCGCATGAGTTGTTATAATTATGTTATGCTTGTTGTTACAAAATTACTCATAGTTTGCGATACCTAATAAGATTAATGCAATATGTTACCGATAAGAAATTAAGTATTGGTACATGAATTTTGCAAGATTGTACTTTAGTTTACATATAATTAAAATTGGTGTATGTTGCATCGAATGTTATAATTATGTTGCGCTCGTTGTTACCAATAGTTTGCGATCCCTACATATAATTCTTTACTGCGTTACATAAAACAAATTGTTTATGTTAACATTAATATTTATTCCAAAAATACTGATATATTATATAATAATTTAGACTCATATTTAGGTCGCTGTATTGATTATGATAATTTTGGGATATTTTGATTTTGCTGTGCAAAATTTTAGGGACGAATTGATTTTGTTTTGTTTTATAATATTAATAATATATTAAAATAATGATATATTATATAATAATTTTAAAAAAAAATACAAATCAAAAATAATTTTAAAAATATATTTAAAATATGCGGTTGTGGGTGTAATTTCCACATTATTTGATGAAGCCCTACTTATTGGCCCAATTGAAGGTGAACTAGAACCCGATTCACTTGTATCAGGCCCAGAAACACACTAGGAACATGATCTTAATAGAATTGTTTCACCTAAATAAAATTGTTATTACTGTTTCTTATATTCTACATTTCTACTGTCGGATACTTTATAATTTCAATTGAGGAATTTTCCTAAATGACATTTACACCATATTTGATGGTGCTGAAATTATTTTTTAAGTGATTATAAGTTATGAATTTTATAGAATGTATAAATAATAAATAAGTAATCAATTATAGATTTTACAAATACGTAGGTAAAAAATATGTTTAATCAGCCTAAATTAATTTAAGCTTAATCAATTATTTACAATGTTCACAATTAAAATGGCTGTCTTCTAATTTATGATTTAAAAAATCTTGTTTTTTTGTTTTGTTTTGTAAAATAACATTTTTGTAAGTTACGCAAATGCCCTTTTTGACAATTTTGTCACTAGCTTGAACAAAGTAAAACGTCAAAAAAATAAAAAAAATAAAAAAAAAATTGCAGTTGGAGTGTCTAACCTTTTCAAAAGTGTAAATAAATCTTGAACCTTTTATTTTTTACAATTCTTTACTTAAAATATCAAAAAATGTATTGTCGTATCCAAAACCTTCTAATTTTAGTACCTATGTCTCTTAATATATGTGCACTGAAAGAAACTTTGGAGTCTAAACAAATTTCGTTCAAATATTCGTTAGTTGACCAAAAGTCAAGCCTCTAACTTAAATTTGACTAATTTAATAAAAGTAAAATCATTTTTTCACATTCAATTATTTTAAACAATTAACAAAAATAAAAACAACAAAAAATAAATAAAGAAATAAAACATATTCTTCTTTTCCAATTTGTCCCGCCCTGCTTGTCACTACCCCACACTACGCCTCAATTTGTGCAATACCTGGGAAAAGATCTCTCTGGTTTCACAAAAAACCAGAATTCTGAAATTGGGGCGAAAATCCCTCCCAGTTGGTGACTGATATGGTTGGGGTTGGAGAAGAAGAATATGTTTTTTTTTTTGTTTTTAATTTTTAATTTTTTGTTTTCTTTTTCTTTTTTTTTTTATCCTTTTTCTCTTTAATTGTTTTAAATAAATGAATTTAGAGAATGATTTAGTATTTGTTATATTGGTCAACTAACGGACCTTTAGACGAAATTCATCAAGACGCTAGAGGTTTTTTCAGTGTACATATGCTAAAGGACATATGTGTTAGGATTAGAAGGTTTGGATCTGACTGTACATTTTTATTATTTTAAGTAAAAAATCGTAAGAAATAAAAGTTTAATGATTTATTTGCATTTTTAACAAGATTAGGATCCCAACTGCAATTTTTTCATTCATTTTTTCTTTCTCTCTCTCTCTCTCTTTTTTTTTTTTTTTTTTTTTTTGAGTTATGAAAAATCTGGTCAAAATAAATTATATGTGCGAATTACTCAAAAATGATAATTACGAATAAAATTAAATAAATACAAAATTATTACAAACCTAAAAATTTAGATACAATAAATATATCTAATGAAGTCTTTTAAATTTTAAGTTCCTCTAATACTAGATTCTATCTAATGAAGTCTTTTAAATTTTAAGTTCCTCTAATACTAGATTCAATGAATGAGGACGCGGGTGGAAACTTACTTTAGTTGAATAATATAAATGGCATTATTTGGTCATTGTCCCAACATGAATCTATTATAGGTTTTGGAATTATAGAAATGAAGATAATGTTTGTGATGTTGGACGTCACAAGTTTGCAAATCCCGTGAACTTCAAATTTATACCATTTTCCAATCCTTCACCTATTTTAAACTCCACCAAATATCTTTCCTCCTTTTCCCATTCATCCACTTCCAACAATAATTTCCACGAACAACCCCCACCCCACCCCACCCCACCCCACCCACCCCACAAACTTAATGTATGTTTGAAAATATTAAATCTATTTTTTAAATACTAATTATAAGTTATAAATCTTATATAATTTGTGAATAATAAATAGACAGTAAATTACAAATCCTATAAAATATATAGGTAAAAAATATATTCGACCAGTTTATATTATAATTTAAGATAAATAATAAACAAGAATTGTATAATAAATGGTAATATAAACAAAATGAATCTAAAATTGGATGAAATATTTCACACAATTAAATCATTGAATTTAACTTTGTTTAGATCAAATTAATCGATATATGACATGATAATTAAGTATTTGAGTTGAGATTAAATTTAATTATGACACTTCAACATTCATGTCATTTTTAATTTGACAAATTAGTGAAGTTAACAGGACTGACTTGAACTTGATTGAAATAAAAATATTAATTAAATAATTAGCTTAATTGTGATGGAATATATTCTAAATATTTGACATTTTCATTTGATTTATTTACAGTATAGTTGCAGCAAGACAATAATAATAACATAATAAAATGCCATTTTTGCCATTTTAAGATTATTTATTTCCCTTCCAACCCTACACCACCCCCACTCCCGAACCATAACTTTTTATAATGTTTACCAACTTTCGTGGGACCAACTGAATGTGCATTCCCTACCTTATCCCCTTACTTATTAGTTTCTCCTTATCCCATGGGACCAACCGACCAAGTCAACTAATTCTAAGGTGAATCCGTGCATATTATATTGAGACGTCACATTTTCTGAGTGTGTCAAACTGTGCATTAATGTACAGTGTCAATACTGAAATCAACAATTATATATATATATTTTTCTTATTTTACCAATTCAAAAAATAAAAAATAAAAAAATTGGAGTGAATTCTCTGTTTGATTGTATGCTCAAATATTATAATTTTACTGTGATAAAATAATAATTTATATTGAATAAAACTTTGGTTTGTATTCATTTATTTGTTTAATATTGAGTATGTAAATAAAGTGTCAATGATCACTTATGATAATATAAGTTGGATACTTGCGTTGAGAAGTATAGTCTGACACAACTTATATTTTGATCATCAATAAAATTATTTACAACCAATGTATAAGGGTTGACGCCTTGTACCGGAAGGTTGTAGTGTTTACTATTTAATCATTCGAGTTTGCAATTTGCCTTTATCGCAAAAATGGATAAATTGTGACACTAGTACACTTGGAGTGTATTGAACAGACAACGTGTCAAATTTAATTATATAGCATGACCTTGTGAATAATTAAATTCTACTTGATCGTCGGGTATTTCATCTAAATCCATTGACATGATTGTGTATATATTTTCGTTAGTTTGATGGTTATTTGATTCACCAATGTGTGAGATCAATTTAATTGATCAAATATCTCGGTGAGTTGGGAACTTGAGAATAAGCGAAGTAGAGAACACGAATTCGTGTCGGAAACTGTCGCCTTGAAAAATGGGTCGAGTGACAACTTAAGTATTTTCTGTTGAACGGTTATAAATCTGAGCTCAGTGTTTAGCAACGGCTAAACTTCGACATCTGTGAATTAGTTCACAGAACCGTTGAAGAAAATGTAACTTAAAATTAGCGAGAATAATCATAAGAGCAAAACGGTCATTTATGCTCATACCTAAGTATTGGATTTCAGACAGGGATGAATTATATACACGGTAGGTCAGAGGAAAGTATTACAGCTTCTGTTATTTTATATATTCCGAGAGTGCAGTCTTTTGCCTTTAGTAGAAAAAGCAAAAGATTAATAACTAGATTGAGGGATCTAGGGTCGACTAGACGGAATCTAATTATTGGAGCTTAGAAAATATATGTCCGATCAGGTCCCTGTGGTAGCTCTATAAAATTTTGGGCTTAATCACAGTTACTATAAAAGTTTTGGGCTTAATTATATTTGTGATATAAGTTTAGGGATTACATGTGTAATTAATCAATCCTAAACTAATTGGACTTTGATGCAATCAGGACTATTGTCGTTGTTTGCAATCAAAATGCTTGCAGTATTTATATCACATTGGTTGTGACATAAATAATTATTCGATCAATTAAGAAAACAGAAAAAATTTAGTTTCTTGGTTTTTTAGATCTGACCAGTCCAGAAATTAGTTTTTGATTTAATTAAAAGGTTCTCACACGTCGGTGTAATCCAGACTTGAGATAATACCATAGAAGGCTTGAACATTGGAAGCACCAAGTTCGTGAATCAAAAGCAACATGTTCGTAAATCAGATCCAGACTAATATCGTTTATTGATTCAAGTGTAATATTAATCTATTAGTATTTTAATTATAATAAATACGTGAACGCCTAGTAAAGATCCTAGTTTTATTGAATTAAAAAAATTTTTATTTTCTGGTTAATTTTCGTGCCAGTTTCCAACATTCTCATGCTTCATTAAGAGTGATATATGGTGGATAAAGTATTTGCTTTACTTCGATAAAAAAAAAAAAAAAAGTATTTGCTTTACCCTACATCATTTTCCGTACTGGTGATTGTTCCAAGCTACCAAGTTATTTTTACTGGTGAGTGGTAATGGTTCGAAGTTGCCAAGTTATTCTCTTTAGTGATGGCTGGAGGGGTTGAGTCCCCCGTTCCCCCTCTGACATGAAAATTAATACTTTGAGAAGACCAATTTTGAAAAAAAACTATATATGGAACAAAGCATAAGAGGCTAAAAAGATGTCATTAGACTTTTACCTTGAATGCAATGAAGCATTTATATAGGCATATATATAGGCATTTAACAAGAACACGCGGTGGAAGATTCACGAAGTGTGGATGGGCACATGTCGCGGGATCTTGACCACTAGGAGAACATGTGGTGAAATGTAGTAAGAGGTTAATTTTTATGAGGAAATTGTCTGACGTCGTCTTTAGGAAAAGGTTAGGCCATGTTTGACTAAGGTGGATCTGAGCCGCTTCCGCTGTAGCTTCCTCAATAGATACGATTGGGGCATCTCATGAATGGGCAACGAACTAATTAAGATTTAAGCCTAACTACCTAGCAAACTCAAACGACCTGTTCATTGTGATTGGTGGTTTTACTGCATGGGCTGCCGATTGGCAAAAAAAGATAAATGGAGAAAATGCAAACGAAGAGAACTGGATAGAGGGCTAGGGTAATCGACCTCAATTGGTCGTTGGCAGGGCTTAGTAGTCAATTGGAATGGAAATAATAATGGAGTGGGTTCATGACGGGTCCTCCCCGCCCCTAGACATGCTCCAGACTCTTATTAAATAACTCTAGACTAACATTTCTCATGAGTGAGATTTTGCTAGCAAATTAGGAATCTTGGCTATGTGTAAAACATGTACTTTTATCCATTGTTGTGTTTTAACATGGCAACATGTCTCAAATGTTAAATTCTTTTAAGTTTGGTTTAGTAGAACTCTTAATTTATCTCTTTTCTTTTATTTGTTAAAATTGTCTTCATTAATGCAAAGTCGATGAACTAAATTTATTTGAACTTTTTCAAAAATGTAAGGAAAAAAAAATCAGTGGTAGATTTTTCTTTAATTTATTTTTTGATTGGCTTTCTTAATTATAAAAATTACTTGACTCTTTTTTGTTACATTCAGAATTGGATCGAATTCTTAAAAGAATTAAGTTTTTTAATTAAAAAGGTAAGGCTTTTAAAAGTATATTATGACCAAAAAATGAAATTTGAAAAATCTGAAATGTTCACATTTTTGAAAACTAGTCAGTTTCGTTAACACATTTGTCTCAACAGTTTTTCGATCTAATGTGAAAAATATCTTTTGGATTTATTTATTTGAGGATTGCAAAGAGATTTTGTTTCCTCGTAATTGTTATATCGGTTTTGTTCTAATGCCCACGGTGGGCATTAGAACGGTGCTGATTGTTATATGCACAATAAAGTGACTAATTAATATTTATTCTTTTTCTTATTATGTTTTTAATCATAAAGATTTTCAAGATACATTATTTTCATGTGCTCAAAGATTGGTTAGGGGAAAATTTGAGTTTTTGTTTCTCAGTTTTTACTTGATAGTCTATATATTCTTGATTTGACATTCTTAGAATGACACTTAACTTTAGTAGAAACATTAAAACATTTGTATGTTAGATTAAAACATTGCAACATAGTGTTTTTGTTTTTATTTGGATTCTTAAAATGAAATATTGTTCATTGTAAGAGGCGCTCATACAACCAATTTTCACATGATTCATTATGAATCATCAAGGTTCCGTGCAAGGATTATTTTCGTTTTAGAATAATTCTTGAAGTTACAATTATCTTTTTCTTGAATTTTGAGTGAGACAATATTCATTTTTAAAGTTGAGAGAAACTTGAAGTTACGATCACATAGTGACGAAATTCAAGACTGGAGGTCTTGATCCTATTATTAGTCGGTGAAAATATAAGTACGCAATAATTTTTTTATCCTGTAAATTCCTTTTTGTTTTTTATTTAAATTTTGGTTGGAGACCAATTATTTTGAAAACCCCAAAATTGTTCGATTTGACTCTATGTTCTTAGTGGATTTTGCACGTTATTTGGAGTTTTATCCCTTGAACCTCGCGCTCATCGTTTACACTTTAGTTTGTGTTTTTGCATGTTTTATTCCACGAATTGATGTGCTAAAAATTTGGATGTAACTGAATTAAACAATTAAAGTATAATTTACAATTTGAAAATTCGTCTTGCAATCATTATTGTAATAGTTGGAAAAATCATGAGAATTAATGCTCTTTATAATATTTTGATAAACAATAGTTTGATTGTTCGATTCTCATAAAAAATATTATTAATTTCAAAATTAATAGACACAATCTATTCAATCTTCTTCAAAGTTGTTTTAAACTATATTTATACTTTATATAAAAGATTATCAATTAATTGCATCTAATCAGGGGTGGATCCATATGGGGTTAGTGGTGTCAATCCGGGTCAGGCGGGCCGGGTCGGCCCGCCTTCGATGAGGCCCGATAACGGCCCGCGTTCGAAAAAGCCCGCGTCACTGTAGGTTGCGGGCCGGGTCGGCCCAGCCCACGAAATTTTTTCAAAAACCCGGCCCACCCATTGGCCCATACGGGTCGAGCCCATATGGGTCGCGGTTCGATCCGGTTCAGCCCGTATAAATAAAAAATTAATTTTTTTTGAAATTACTATAAAAATTTAGTTACTTATTGTAATTCTAAAAAAAAATATTTACATATATAACAAAAAATGTGTTAAATTACTAAATAAAAAATAAATAACAATGATAAATTCACATTTGTTAATTTTTTTAATTCAATTTCTATTTTTTATTTATATATTTAAAGACTAAAACGTGAATGCATCTGTCACATCTTTCACTTTAAACGGCTCTCTGCCATTTGTTTTTTTATTTTTTTTTAAATATCATTTCAAATATAAAAGTTTGAATTTTCTGCCCATTTTTTTTTTTTTAAAAAATCAAAGCGGTTCACGGGTCGGCCCGCGGGTTGGCCTCTTCGGCTCGTGAACGGCCCGCGGGTTGGCCTTCTCGGCCCGTGAACAGCCCGCCCGGTTCACGGGCCGGCCCGCGGTTCCGGGTCGAGGCGGGTGGGCCGATACCGGTTCGGTCGGCCCGCCCGTCTTGACACCTCTATATGGGGTTAAAAAAAAAAAATAGACCAAACTAATATATAAGAAAATATATATATATATATAAAAAAAAGTTTCTCAATTTTTTTTTTTTTTTTTTTTTTGAGACAAAGGAAGACTAGCAAAGGAGAGTCCGCAATGTATCTATCCCTGCATCTAATATTTAATGCCACTCTAAAGAAGTGATTGCTTAATTTTTCTAGACTCGATTGAACAATACATGGTGATTTTAAAAAGAAAATATAATCATTAGATGGTATTAGATAATTAAACAACAAATAATTGTTTGACTAATGATTTGACTATTGTGACTAGCCAAATTTGATTAGTGCGGTTTACAATTTTGGTTGTCTAATAAAATTCAATATGGTGATAGATCAATATAATTTGATTTTTGTTACCAACAATTTGGTTAGTGTAATTACTATATCATTATTGTAATAATATTGATTGAATTTGCTACTTATATTTTGATTATTGTAATTTTTAAAAATAGGAATGATGTACCACTCTAATTTATAAAAAATAATTGAAACTATAATGTCATATTTGATTTATTAAATTGAACATGATTAGTTGATATATTTGTCACGTCATGCTTGACTCATTATTATCTATTATTATCATTTTACCAAATTTAGATAATAATGTCACATTCTGAGTGTGACAAGATTGTTGATCTGCAAACACAATAGTATACGTGAATGAAAACATACTTGATCCGCATCTAAAGACATGCCACAAAGCAGGTAAAATAAAAATTACAAGTAAACGACTGTAAACAAGTACTAATATGTACTAAAATTAATCTAGAAAAAAAACGTAAGAAACAGCTATATGAGAAATATAAAAAGCCATTTTTACTTATTCGTTGTCATATATGATCGAGAAATTGTAACGCCAACACCAAGATAAGAGACATATTAGGGCAAAAAAACTTTGAATGCTCTTGTCACCTACACAAATTTGCATTTTTAGAAAATACATAATTTTTTACCTTCTAATTTTATAGATAAAGATTTATTTTACTTATAAACTAATAGAATGCCCTTCATTTATAAAAAATTACACTATTGGTTCCCAATTTAATATTCAAGTAGAGAATTGGTCGCTGACTTTTAAAAATAAATAAGTTACTCCCCAACTTGTTAATATAATTACACTATCAGTCATTAACAACAGAAAATGAGGACCGTGTGAAGATTTAATGGAGTAGTTGGATGCTTTCTATTGTTAAAGACTGATTGTAATTAAAATTTGAGAATTAACTTCAACTTTTTCAAAGATTTAGGATTCAATTTACTACTAAAGCAATTTGTTAGGGGCAAAAAATACAATTGGTCCAACAAGTTGAGGACCAATGATGCAATTTTCCGGAAATTAAAGGGCAACAATAAAGCGAGGGGGAAAATATAAATATCAACAAGGCGCTGCGTGAACCGAAAGCTACCGACCGAACGCAAAGTGGCAGACACAAACAAATACAAAAAGAAACAATACATACAATCATATATATATATAGAGAGAGAGAGAGAGAGAGAGAGAGAGAGAGAGATTAATTTGGATAAGAGCGTCACATAAATTTGACTCTACTGGTGTATATTATTTATTCACTTTATCTTTATCCCAATTAAGGTATTAAAATAATACCAATATAATTATTATATAAATATGTATTTTAAACTGTGTCATCAACTTCCGGCCACGTGTCCGTTTCTTTTTCTCTCTCTGTGCATTGAAATTGAAGCAGAAGGGAAGAAGAGAGAACAGAAAGAGAAATTCATTCAAAATTCTCTGCTCAGTCACTAGAGTCTTCTTTTACCTAGAGAGAGAAAAAAATTTAAGGATTTTGATCCTGATTTTTAATTTTTCTGTATAAACAAATTATGAAAAATTGTTTTGATACACAGTGATGAGTGTTTGATTCTTCAAACAAATTTTTTTTTTAATTTTATCGATCGAAAGAGTGGTTGAGAGATGTACGTAGGAGGCGGTGGAGCTCCAAAGCGGAATTCTTTCAAGGATTCTCTCAAAGTTCTTGAAGCCGATATTCAGCACGCAAATACGCTGTACATAACTATCTCTCTCTCTCTAACCCCCCCCCCCCCCCCCCCCCCTTTTTATTTCTCTTTTTCTTTTTATATTTTGTTCAAGTTTTTTGCGAGGGTTTTTTATGATTGAAAAATATTTACTTTTATTCTATGTTTATTTTTAATTTTCCCGAAACTGTTATATTTTATCTTGAATTCCTATTTCATTTTCTGTTTATGCTTATTAATAATTAATATTGTGTTTTGTGATTTACTGACCAGTGTTAATTAAATTAGTAGAATTAAACATAATTATTTTTTTTTTAAGAAAATAATTTAAAGTTCTGGTAGTGCACTTGATTGGGAAGTTTTGCAAATGATGATAGTTGAAAGAGTACTTCACTGATTACTTCAGTTTGGGATAAAGGTATCTTTTCTAATTCAACTAGGGGTTTGGCTTCTAAACTTTTTCTTATTTATTTTTATGGTGCCGAGCGTTTTTTACTTTTGTTTTTTTGCAAATTTATTAACATTACATCTTAGTTGAATTTCCTCGTTGACAGTAAATAAGAAATTCACAAGCAAATTACATCTTAATTGAATTTCCCCGTTTCTGTTATCTAAATATGTTATTGTTATTGCAGCGCATCGGATTTTTCAAGGGAGTATGATGGTGCATGCCTACAGATGAGAATCTCATACAGTCCAGCAGCACATTTTTTCCTTTTTCTAGTACAATGGACTGACTGCCACCTTGCTGGAGCTCTTGGACTGTTGCGAGTCCTAATTTACAAGGTTGATACTTGTTCCCATTGATGCTTGTTTTCCTGCACAAGTTTTGTTCTCTATCATTCGAGCAATTGAATGTAATGCTTTGTCGCACAGGTTTATGTTGATGGCACCACAACTATGTCCATGCACGAGAGAAAAGCAAGCATTAGAGAATTCTATGGTAAGCTCCTTGATTGTTGACTGATTTTACAGTCTCACTGACACCAACAAGGGAAACTAGTAGTTTTGGCTTATCTTATATTTTGATATATCTTGTGGTCAGCTGTTATTTATCCCTCTTTATTGCAACTTCAAAGAGGAGTCACGGATTCAGAAGATAAAAAACAGAAAGCTGTGTGCCTGGAGAGATATAGAAGAAGAGACGACGAAGAATGCAGGCAATGCACGGTATTAGATATCGAAAGGGAAGAAGAATGTGGGATTTGCATGGAGATGAACAGTAAGATTGTCTTGCCAAACTGTAACCATGCTATGTGCCTGAAATGCTACCGAGAATGGTACTATATCTCTACTCTCTCCCCTTTTAATCTGTAGTTAAAATAGCAAATCTTATTCTTACTTTCCAAGTATGTACATAATTAACTCATTAATGGTCTCTATGAATGTATTATATGATTTGGCTTACTACACGTTATTGTTAGGGATGGAAACACAAAAAACCTTTCCCTCACTCTTGGTGTCTACTGAGAAATGTATCAAATTGCAGTGTGAACATGAATAACTTCTCTTCTTATGCTCTTATACGTCATTGCCGTTGTCTTTTTGTACAATTCTCTACATCTGTATTCCCTTTTATTCATCTTGACTGCTTAGGCAAACAAATGATTGTGTTTGCATAGAACCTAGGAAAAGTAAGAAAGGAAGAAAACGAAGTAAAAGGAAGAAAACTAGGCTTGGTATTATCACTTGCATGTATTTACTTAGGAAGACTGACGATGCATCATTTAATTAAGGAGTCCACCAGCCAAGATATTCCAGTAATTCATACATCTTAGAGAACTAGTGCCAAATGCCAAGGATGGCATAAGTACCTTGAGTTTGTGCCATATACTTGGGAAATGTATGTGCTTTGAGTGACTGGTCTAATTGAACTGCGGCATATTTGATTATTTTCTAGAAATTGGACTACATAATATGGTTGGTGTGAACTTTCTCCTTACAGTGTATCTCATGAGAAAACTTATATTTCTATAAGCTTATCCTGTAGTTTATACGTATTTGAAAGCTCCAAGGATCCTAGGAAGATCTAAGGTTTGAACACAACAATTTTTGCCCAGGAGGAGATAGTTCTTTTCCACCTATATATAGGGGGGGAATTCTTTTGTAATTGTATTCTTCTTGGTCAGAGCCCTCTCGACCAAGGACTGGCCCCACTTGTATTTGCTACGCAGAGATCTAAAGCAGTATCTAGACCAACTGCCATACCATCAAATTTCATTTTCATCTTCTCCTGTAATTGCCCTTCTCTTTGTAGCCAAATGAGGTTTACACCCAGTGCTGGAGAAACAAATAGAATATATTGATGCTTCCTGGAAGCTTTCTTATTCTTATGTTACTCCCAGTCTTTAAGTTTAGTTTCCTAGTATACAGCTAATTTTTAACTAATGTAGGTATAACTTCAAATTTCAATGTGGACACAACATGCTTCTTGCCCGGTATGCAAAGTGGTGATGTGGGCCTTATTTCTTCAGATTGTATGTGTGAAGTAAAAGTAGTAGAATACAAAATGTACATGTGCTTGCTAGTTTTAAATTCTCTGCAGCTTTGTACTTGGAAGAGATTAATTAAATATAGTTGGATGGTGGAATACTTTTTCTGCGGGTGACTTTCCATTGACTTTGATGGGTGAGGAGGTGAAGGGAAGGAAGGAGTCTTGTGTTGTGCCTGATGGATCGTGGCATCTGTCATCTGACAAAGCAGGCCAGGGATAGATTGCACGAATTCAATGCTGAAAAATATTGCTGTTTTTATCTTTTAATTATCCAAGGGTAGTTAATAAGAGCCTCAAAGTTCCTGTTGTTTATATATACACACACACACACACATTGCTAGTCCCCAACCCAAATAGAGGAGGAGGAGGAGGGGAGGAGGGGAGGGGGGGGGGGGGTTGCTCTAAGTTGATAAACAACATTAGATTTTTTCACATCTTATTTCAGGAAGATGTTAAGGTAAAATGTGAACACAAATAAGATAAGAAATGAGAATGGAGACGACATCGATTAGCGATAAATTAAAGGGAGGAGGACTTAGGTGTGTGGGGGATGTCTTGCATAGACTTAACGAAGCTCGTGTAGTCATGTTCACAAGAGTCGTGCATCTCAGGGAACTAGCTAAAAGAGGGACTGTACTTTGTTTTGGTTGATCATTCTTTTACTCTCAGCTTTACTTTTATTTTGTAAATGTTTGTTTCTGTGGGGATAAGTTTTCTAAGAAAAAGATAGGGTCCTCTTTCAAGTTTCAGCACGGAGGGCAATAGAAGGTTGATATACCTTTCAAGGGAAAATGTAAAAAAAGCACGGATAGTTTTGAATTCGACTTCTGTTGCTTCAAAATGGCACTCTAAACATTTGAATTGTGGGGTGTGCCTTCCTGCACGTGGTAATTGGCACCATAGCACTGCATACCACTTTAGCCTTCAGTATTTTTGTTTCAGACTTGATCATTTGCATTTTCTAAGTGTTTCTTTGAACACATTTGAGTGCTGTTGTAATGTTTCCTTCCCGGTTTATGTCCTCTCATTTTATGTGAGCATGTTTGGCTAAGCTTAAAAAGTTCCCTTATAAGTAATAAGTGTTTTTTTTTTCCTCAAAAATTAACGACTTTTTATTGGTCAAAATTGGAAATATCCTACTTATTTTGGAAGTAAAGTTAGGAAAAAATAGCCTATCCAAACATTTTTCGAAATAAAATTTACTTCAAAAATTAGCCAAACATGCTCTGTAGCCGTTGAAGCTCTCCTGTTGTCATCTCCCTGCTAGGTGGGATGAGGCATGTTTTAGCCCAAGGTCATACTGTCCCTCTTTTAGCCAACCACATGTAGGGATGCTCACACCATCTGATGGAGAGAACTTTATACATGGCACTGTGAAATGGACCATTGTGTATTAATATTCCTGATATGAAATTTTAAGTGGATATTAACACGATTGATCTGTTCGGTGCAGGCGTACGAGATCACAATCGTGTCCGTTTTGCCGGGATAGCTTAAAGAGGGTAAACTCTGGCGATCTATGGGTATTTATGGACGGCAGAGATGTGATAGATATGGCAACTATCACGAGGGAAAATCTGAGGAGGCTGTTCATGTATATAGAAAAATTGCCCCTTGTTGTTCCCGATACCCTTTTTGATACTTATGATACCCATCTGAGGTAATTAACTAGTATCGTCTAGGCGGGGTGGTCTTCGAGTAGCGATCCGCTAACGCTCTTAGACTGCACGTGGAAGCAAGTAATAATGTGTGGAAACCTAGATTTAGAAACCCAAATGGTGTTATTTGGCTTATGATTAGAAACCGCCTCGCTATATTGTGGGGGCAGGGTTTGAAGCTATTTTATGGAAAATGAAACCAAAGTTAAAATCTGTATGTAGAAAATTTGTACATGCTTGTGTAGTTTGTGTGTGGGGATTGATCCTATTCCTATCCTAGAAAATTAAGTTTATATTTTGATAATCTTAATCGAAACAATACGTGTTCATATTTTTCGAGAGAGTAGGATTGTAGTGATAGCTCTGGTAATTTTATTTTGAGTGACATTCGTAGCTCTTTGAAAAACTGTGTGCTGTGAGATTCAAGTATTTTGCTTGATTCTTGGTGTTTGTGCTTCCTCGTACAAAATTCATAGCTAATTTATGAAGAATTGAACATGATTGAACCCAAGGATAAATGAAAGTTTAATTTAATCGTCATTACTACATATGTCATTAAAGTGCTTAGATAATCTCCTAAGAGTTTATTTATTTTGGAGTATCTTACATGATAGAGATTTTATTTTTTCAATGAATATTTATTTTTCTTTTTTAATCTTTTAATTAATTTATATTTTTTAAATGACAATCTAGATATTCGACTATCATTCTCTAATTGAA
The DNA here is from genome assembly GCA_030279155.1 of Forsythia viridissima. Taxonomy (NCBI): domain Eukaryota; kingdom Viridiplantae; phylum Streptophyta; class Magnoliopsida; order Lamiales; family Oleaceae; genus Forsythia; species Forsythia viridissima. The sequence goes on from CM059033.1 coordinate 4,961,250, forward strand.
ACTTGTAATTTATAATATTTAATTATTATAAAATACAAACTGGGAGTGAGTTTGATTTTTAAATATCTATTTTAAATGTTAAATTAAAGAGTTTGATAGAAATTAATTTTTAAAATATAGAGTATTTTATTTTACTACGCAATGGGAAAATTGATAAGTACTTTAGTAAAAATAAAAATTTGACCAGAAACAATTGAAAAATACGGCATAAGCAGAAATAATCCAAGGTAATTACACCCTTTTTGAGCCCACATCAATAATAAATTATGAACACTCAAATCACGGGAAAGTAGGGGAGAAATATTAATTAATGGGGAAAATAGACAAATACACCAAAAACTTTAGGAAAATTAGAAAAATAACAGTAGAATTAAAAATTAATTGAAATTTACAATTTCTAATAAAACGTTATTACTAGAATATTGTCTGACCAATACAATTAGCACACAAAAACCCAAGGCATTTACACATTCTCAAAACCGACATTAAATTCAAGAAAGAAGAAACCCTTCCCAAAGTCAATCTACCCACAAATTAAACCTTGAAATCTGAAATCAAATTACAAATTCCTAATGTATCACAAATTGCATTGAAAGGGGATTAAAATTATGTTTTCTAAATACCATTTTTTGCACAACGATTAATATTCTGATTTTAGTTTTAATTTATTGAGCAAGTGGTTATGATTTGCCTTTTGTGACTTGTTGGCCTATGTATTATGTGTAGATAGAATTGGTTGAGATGTTTTCGATTATTGATCAATATATGTATATATGCATGTGAGTGTGTGCAGTGGCGGAGGTAAGGAGAGGGACCGGACTGTAGTATGATCCTGCTCTGAAAAAAATTAATTTGTAGTGCAAGCTATTTTTTTTCAATAGCAATTCATTTTTAAAGTACAATTTTTTTTTTTATTTTAATGTAGTTCTCTTTCTAAAAAATCATAGCTTCGTCTTTAAGTGTGGGCAGAATTGAATGTGAATATATTTATGTGCATGTGAGTGTGTGTCAAAAATAAAAATGTTCATCTCTTTTTGGTGATTGAAAGGTGATGAAATTTAATTGGTTTTGGGAGGTTGATCATTGAGAATCTGTAATTTTTATTTTTTTGTTTTTTTGTATATGTATTTATATGTGTTTTTTCTTTTGAAAATTTTTCATAGCATGTTTGGCTAAGATATTTAATTGTTAGATATTTCTTTCTTGTTCTATTTTGTTATTTTGTTATTTGTTCAATATTAAAAAGTGACTTGTTTTATTATTTTTTATTTAAAAGGTCACGTATTGTGTAATTTGAGTGTTTTTTAAATAAAGCATCTTTTGCTAAAGTTACAATATAGTTATGAGAATATTGAGCTGGTTTTTGTATTTTTGTTGTGTTAAATGTGAAAAAATAACATACCATATTTTTCAACTTTTTAATAAAATAACCGCATTGGGCCTAATTAGCTCTTTACTTAAATCAATATGGAACATAGATAACATAGAAAGCCCAAAAAGAAGGTCCAAAGATAATAGAACAAAATTTTAGCGTATTGGGCCACTGTAAATGCTTTTCCTGTGAACGGGCCTATGAATTTATAGTTAGTGTGATAATTTCATCATACACCACAAAATATAAAATAATTCAAAAAATATTATCTAATTTTTTTATTCTAAAAATATTATTTTTTATTTTTGTAACACTTGTTGTTACATTTGTTATGTTTGTTAATAACAAATGTAACACATTTATTGTAACCAAAATAACAAATGTAACAAAAAGTGTTATAAAAATTGAAAATAATATTTTTATAATAAAAAAAATATGACAGTATTTTAAGAAATATTTTATTTATTTTAGTTATTTGTGAAAACACCCCATTTATAGTTAGTAGTATCTCTTACACTCTTTGGATCTACTTGAGATTTTTTTTTCTTTTTTTACCAATTTTGAGTGATACTATTTATAAGAGATTAAGAAAATCGGTGTTTGTTAGTTTTTTTTTACACTGATTTTTAAAATCAGTATAGTATAACTTGGGGTGTGTTTCTCAACTCCCAAATCATTTGAGGTTTTTGCCGTTTTTCAAATTATCTACCAATTTTACTTTCTAAAATACTACTATTTCTAAATCTACTTTAAACTTAAAATACATACTTTATTATTCTTCTTCTCTCTAAACACACATTTTGCTTATACTTTTCAAACAATAAATTTTTTATATGTTGTTGAATCATTTTTAAAAAAAAAATTTGCATTCAAATATATATATATATATATATATATATATTTGTATTTAAATTTATACATACTTCATATTGTTTATACGTATCTATTTTTTTAATCAATAGTTATATATGTAATTTTATTTTTATCAAAAACTTTCAAAATTGCTATATAATAAATTCTCAAGTATAGGTTTGACTGTATTAAAATTGCTATTAAAATCATCCAAAATCGGACTATTATAAACGCTCAATCGATATTTTAAAAACTCTCGTAATTGATACTTCAAAACTTTCAAACAGATTCTTAAAAAAAAAACAGAAATTAAGTCAAACGTTAAAAGGAGATTTTTTATCATTATTTTATCAATTTTCTGTTAGCATCTACTCTAGTGAGCCTTGATGTAATTATAGTTATTTTTTAAAAAAATAACTCGTGTTATTATCAAAATAACCGATCTTCTTATTTATAATTTTTATTTATAAAAAATTACATATTGTGTAACTTATAAAGTTTTGTTGCTTATTAGGCAACTCGAATGGATCTTTGTATTACTACTCCAAAATAGAGTAGTAAATAGAGATGCGCCGTCTATTTATTTGGCGTAAGTTTTTCATTTTTTTTTCAATTTTGTCCTCCGTGTTACATTAGTCAAATTTTTTTCCCCTTGTATAACCTTTTTCATACTCTTTTATTATTTTATGATTTAATTTTATATATGTTTTTTTCATTTCAATATTATTTTTATTAATATAACAATTTGTAATCGATTAATAAAAAGTATTTTATGTTTGTGGGATAAATATACTAATTCCGATAATTAATTGACAAAATTAGTATATTTTATATTTGCGTTTGAATGTTTTTATGTTTTATGTTAAATGTTGTATTTTGTTAATTGTGATATTAATTATAATGCAATTTTAAATTTGTTGTGGTAAATGCAATTTTTTAGGTAATTAAATTAAAATTTGAATTTATAAATTTTAGTAATAAAAAATATTTAATTTTTTATTTATGAATTTAAGTAGTGATAGAATATTTAATTACATAATTTTTAAAATCAATAAATTAAAAAAATAAAAAAATAAAAAAAGAAATAAAACAAATACTATTCATTTGGTGTAATTTAAAAAAGATCGTGGTTGAAGATATGTAAAAAAGGTGGTATAAAAATTATACTATTTTAATGCAAAAGTTAAATTATTTTAAAGATCATAATTGAAGATGTCCTTTGCCAAACATGATGCTTTATACTTCGAAAAAGATTTTACTACCCTTTTGAATTTTATATTTGGTAAATAGATATGAGCTACACAATCTCAACTTTGTAACCACAAGATCTGTTCCTTACTCACTATAAAATAAAATAGACCATTTCACCCATCTATCAATTTCTCTATTCCATAATTTTGAAGATATAAAAAATAATAAATATATTTTGATAATGATATAGAGATTACATTTGAAATAAATACTTGAGAGAATATATTTAATCTTGACTTTTAAAGATATTGATTGACATTTTCAATTGATCGAATTTGATGGATTTTATTAATTTTTATTGACTTTTATAGATTTTAATATATTCTTACATATTTTTATGAATTTTTATAAATTTTCATTTTGGAAGTTTTTGTTAGACTTTCATATTTTTTTATGAACGTTTATAGGCTTTATGTTTTCTATTAAAAATTTTGAATATAAAAAATTAATATTTCACATTTAAAAAAATTGTCGCAAGAGAAAAGTCTAGTAACAATTTTTTTAATTGTATTAACATTATTAAATTCATAAAAATTAATTTTCTATTTAATTGTTGTAAATAAACTACGTCAAAAGTTAATGACATAAATTGTTTGCCAACCCTATTTTTTCTTTTGGGTAAAACTATGTACTTTTAAATGGCTTGTGGATATTGATAAGTGCGTTTTGTGCACTTATTCGGGTCCTTAAACTAAGTTTTTAATTCGTTATTTTAGTAATTTTTTTACTTAATTCGGTGCATTATTTTTTACATTTCAGTTTTGGACCCGTCTGTGAGAAATTGGAGAAGAATGGATGAAAAGAGGTGTAACTTGAAAGTTGAAGGACCAAATTGGAGATTATCAAAAGTTGAAGGACCAAATTGCACATCATTGAAAGATGAAGGACCACATTGCACATTATTGAAAGATGAAGGACCAACTTGGATATTTTCAAAAGTTGAAGGACCAAATTACAAACTATGAAAAGCTGGAAGATCAAAACATAACACTTGGAAGTTGTGAGCTGGGCGATCGCCCAACCTATGGCTGGGCGCGGGTGAACCACAACCAGAGACGAAAACACGCACCTGGGCGATCGCCTGGGAATGGCCTGGGCGATCGCCCAGGCCAACTTTTGACAGCGCGAGATTTTTTTCCTTTTTTGAATTCTAGTCTAGTTAGGTAAGTTTTTGCCCACGATTTCTGGATATTTTTGGCATATTCTAGGGCACCATTAAAGTAGTATATATATGAGTTATTAACTCATATTAGGTTGTTGAGTTTTTGGGAGAAAAACATAGACGAAGGCATTAAACGGAGATCAAGACAGCTTCTTTGAAGAATTGAACGAAGATCAACAACGAGCAATTATTCTTTCAAGTCTTCTTCTTTCCCGGGTGATGAATTTCATGTGTTCTTCCCCTTCTTATTCTCTTATTATTAGTATGCTATGCTAGTTTAATTAGCGCTAGAATTACGATGAAACTTGTCGTTTAAATCATTTTATCTTGAGACTTGGTTTTTGACACTTTACTTCAATATAGTTTTGAATAATTAATTTTGTTTTGTTTGCATCTACAATTATATACGTAGTGATCGTATGATTGTTGTGGTATGTTTTACTATCGAAAGGTCGAAAGCATGCTAGACGCTATTTTAATTATCTTAAAGTCCGATAGGGAATAGAAATATACCGCTATACTTTAGGTGATCTTTAATTATCCATGGAAATTTAATGCTTTCATTTGTATTCGCATTCGTCATAGAAATATAGTCGAATCATGCATATGAAAAGGTTTAATTTTATTCGAGAGAAACTGTTGAACAATCTAGGGATATTGATCTTCATAACTGAATTAATTTGTCAATACCAAGAATCAAGATAGAAGAAATAACAACTACAAGTGGATTCGGAATTCTAGTGCTTTTCCTTTTTAAAAGTTAAATTCATCTTTAGTTAATCTTAATCTTTCATTTATTTAAGAAATAGTTGGTTAATTGTTTTGTTTATTTTTCTCCTTCAATTAGTTATAAAATACAAAATCTTTCAAAGTTCTTTAGATTCGGTTAACGTTAGCGTGATTAAATTGAATTATCCAAATCCTCGTGGGATCGATACTTGGACTCAAAATCCATTTTACTACTTGAGCGATCCGTGCACTTGTGGAATTTTTAAAGACAAAAAAATCTCTATCAGATATATTCAAAAATACTTGGCATGCTACTCTTTTTGAAATTATTTTCCAACATAAAAAATAATTCTATTTCATAATCTCACTTCTTATAACATACTCCCTCCGTCTCAAATATATAGGCTGATTGGATTTTTCACATGGATTAAGAATGTTATTGAAAAAGAAAATTTTACCAATAATTTTTCTAATTTACCCTTATTTAATGAGTATTATTTAATGTACAATTTCAAGATTAAGTTGAAAAAAATGATTATAAATAAGCAAATTAAATAAGGGTATTTTAGTAAAGGAACAAAAGAAAAAAAACACCTCAAAAATAGAAACAAGCCAATATATTTGGGACTAGAGAAAAATGAAATGTGGCCTATATATTTGGGACGGAGGGAGTATCATTATTAGTCACCACAATTATATAAATAAATAACCAAAGTATCAATTTACCAACAAAAAAAATACATCCATGCTTATCAAGTTATATATAAAAAATAAAAATAAAAAATACTATAATAAAAAAATAATTTTTAATCTGATGAAATTCATTAATAGACTTCAATCAACAATTAAATGAGGATTTGATTATAAATTTATCTTGTTTTTAATGAAAAATGGAAAAACGATGTAATAGAAAAAGTGAGAAAAACAGTTATGGGAATATTGAAGAAAAAATAACATTGAAGAGAGAAAATATTAATTTTTTATAAAAAAAAATTGATAATTAATCATGTATCTAATAGTGTGTTTGGAATGACTTTTTTGAGGTTTAAAAGCACTTTTTAAAAATATTAATCATGTATCTAATAGTGTGTTTAAATTGATGTGTTAAATAATATAAGACAAATTGATTATGTTTTGATTTATATAATTAATTAATGTTTAGTTAAATATACTAAAATAATTATGTTATTATAATTAAATTAAAATATTAATTTTAATAGTAATTATAGGATATAAAAATATATCATTTATTTTAAAAAATAATATGAGATATATAGTAATAAATTAATGTTTAATCAAATATGCTAAAACAATCATGTTATTATAATTAAATTAATATATATTACTTTTAATAGTTTATTATAGGATATAAAAAAAATATATTTTAAATATAATAATATGACATATGTAACATTTAATTACTGTTTAGTCAAATAAACATAAAATTTATATAAAAATATTTTTATAGTTATTTAACCAAACACTCAATTTAATATTGACAACAATTTTTAGATTCATATCTAAACATTTAACAGCTTTTTAACAAAAGTTATATTGTCAAAAGCTCTACTCATAACAGCTGTGCTAAACAGAAGTTTATAGAAGAAAAAAGAAAAAAATGGCTAAGAGAATATTGAAAAGAAAAAAAAATCACAATTGTAGGAAAAAAAAAAGAGATAGGAGAATTAATATTGAAGAAATAGAACCATATTAATTTTGACTCTACAGATTGTGGAAGGTAAAAAAAAGAAAAGAAAAATATTGCATAAAAAAAAAATCAGGGAATTAAATAATTTTTTTTTAAAGTCTTTCAAAGTTTTGTGGATGAATTGAAAAAAAAAATGTGATATTTTTTATTTATACTTCGTGCTTTAGAATTAGTACATATAAAATTCATTATAAAGTCACTAAAAGTCGTTGACATTTTGAATACATCTGAATTTCGTAAGATTTTAAAAAACATGAATTGAATATCGTGTTACTTTCAAAGACTTTTTAAAAATCTTTAAAAGTCTATATTTTGAATACCCAAATTTTTTTTATAGATTTTAAAAAATTCATATTAAATAGAAAAAATAGCATATATGGTCCTCAATCTTTCAAGAACGTAAGTGATATACCTATAATTTTTAAATTGCATCGAACATCCTCAACGTTTGAAAGAATAGACATGTTATGTCATTTATAATGAAACTTCCCTATCATTTAAATAAACAAAAAAATAAAAGAACAAGAAAAAAGAATAGAACAGTAACCAAATGTACTCCCAAAAATAAAAAATAACAAAGATGTCCTCTTTTTCCACCCAATCTCCCACATTTCTCCGTTATATATCATCTCTAAATGCATTGTCTACCCCAAAAAAGATGCTTCCAGCACAATGGGTATTCACTCATTTCCTCCACACTACACCTTGCTTTTTCACTTCTTCCCTCGTCTTCTTTGTCTTTTAGTTTCTTTATTTCACTTTTGCAATTCTCATTTTTCTTCGATGTAGTTCGCGATGAGAGGGAATTGTCGAAAATCTAATGTTTTATATATACTTTCAATAATACGAGATTAGGTGTTTAATCTGTAAATTTTTGCAAGTGGTGCTTGTGGTTATGAGAATTTGAACTGTCAAGGCTAAAGCGTGAACATGGTAGCACTAGACACAGTTCAATTTAACGACAGCTTCAATTGCAACTCTTGCTTTCAATTAAAATGCGATGCATCGGAGGAGGAAAAAACATTCTTTCTAAATCGAGTAACTAGGGACTACCTCCTTGCTACAAAAACTACATTCTTGCTTTTGGCATCTTCCCCCACCACTCCAAAAGGTGCAACCTTGGTAGCCCCTCAATTTTTGTTACAGCCGCCAATTTTGCCTGACAAACTACACATTGCCCAGTAATTACAGCGGGTGGTGCAACCTCTCTAGGCTCCAATTCAATCTCTTCACGCCCATGTGTCTCCAAATCACCGAGTACAGTGTATTTATAGACGATGAATACTGAAAAAGAATGAAAAAGTTGGGGGTTAGGTAGAAGAAGATGGTCTTTTTGTTATTATTATTATTTTTTTGGATATATTTAGTTATTTTTCTATTATTTTCTTTATTTCTTTTTTTTTTGTTTTTGTTTTTTTGTTTATTTAAAGGGAATAGCAATTTCGTCATAAAAGACATATCATATCTATTTCTTCAAATATTGGGATGTACGGTGCTATTTTTAAAAGTTAAGAGTATATTCTTTACACTTTTGAAAGATTAGAAATTAAATATACTAATTTTTCTATTAAATACACTTGGACTTTTAAACTATATGAAATTTTTTAAAAATCTTAATTAAATACACTCTTTTATTTATTTTTAACTTTAACGAATTAAACGACTTTATTTACCTTTAAACTTACTTTCTTTCAAACACTCACTTATCCTATCTCATTAGGACCCTTCTCTTATGCAAATCATGTTGCACCTTAATATACTGTACCAGATTAAGGCATGGGGCTTCAATTAATTTCTTTTTATTTATATTTTTTGGTAGTCAAGAAGTTATGGGCTAACTTTTTTCAATAGATCAAACCGTTGAATATATTGGATGACCTTGTTTATTCTTAGATATCGAATCTTGATCGATCGACTACTATTGATTTAAGAATACACAAATGTAAATGTTCTTCACCACTAACTTTACAAATAATGATGCGTATGGAGGGAAAAGAAAAAGGAAAAAAAAAAAAAAACTTTACAATAATGATTTGACTTAAAAGTTCTGAAAATAATAAAAATAATTGATTAAATAAGAAATTTAAAATTCAATTAATTAAATATGGGCATTGCTTCCTTAAGATAAAAGAAAAAATATGGTGCATATAATAAATTGCATAAATTAATGAGGTAGGACCAAAGATGCTATAATGAAAGCAGTGTTCTAAAATGCTCGCATATGCGTGCGTCTAGGCACGCCTAAGCTTGATGCTTGGCATTGCCGCCTCGCCTTGCATCGCTCATTTTTGCGCATCGATCGCGCATTACCACGCTTAGACGCGTCTAGGCTCAATGCGCGACCTCGCCGCCTCGCTGCGCATTACGCATTTTAGAACCTTGAATGAAAGCCTTTAATTTGAATGAAAAAAAAGAATAAAAGCCTTTAGTTTAAAGTCAAATACTGAATGGTGCGTCATTAATTTGCTAAAATAAACAATTAAAAATCAGCTAGTATGGCAGTCATACATAGAGAAAATTCAGTAGTAGAATAGAGTTAGATGCCTAACTCAAACACTCAAATGTTATAAATTTGATAATGTTTTTGACTTAAACTCTGTAATAAAAGTCGATTAATTGTATTGCTTGAGAAGTTGGTTTCGAAGATTGCAGTCAAAAATTAAAATTCAAAGTGGACTCGCATTATTATGTGTTGACGCATTTCTTTCACGAGCTCGGCTTTTGAGATATGTACTCGATCACTTCATAATTTATTTTATGCAGGAACTGAAGTCTTTATTGTCAGTCAACCCATTTAATTTTAAATTATCTCATTATCTTTTGGTACATAGTAGCTATAATTTTCAAATAAAATCTTGATTTATCATTGCTACAATCGACAAATCAACAAAGGGACATTATCATTCAAAGCATCATGGTAGACCATCTCAAAATCAAATAAAGGAAAAATATGTAATTAATTTACAATGTCATAAATAAAAAATAAATAAAAACTGTCACGTTTTTAAACAAACTATCAAATTAGGTACAATCCAAGTCTGATTAGTTATATATCGTATTCACTACTTCTCCCTACCCTTCTCTTACTTATCCAAATCTTTTATATTGCAACTTAACACTGCCATACATTAAAATTGAATCAGATTTTTGACTTGGACTCAGACTGAACGTTTCGTGTTCTGTATAAGGCATGGGCTTCATTTATTGTCTTTTTATATATGGTTTTTTTTTTTTTTTTTTTTTATTTTGTTTTGGGTATTCAATGAGGCATGGGCTCTGGACTTTTATCAAGATCCATCAAGCGAGGGACCATCATAGAAGCATGTGTCACGATACATGAAAATTATGAGTTGTATGTCTTATGTTTCGTTCTCGTCTCGTTTTCGCCTAAAATTTGAAAAGTTTGAAGTTCGATTTCTACATCTAGTCACATTTTATATTTTTTAGAACACTAATCTTAACGTCTCACAATTTTTTGTCCATCATGTTAACTAGTTAATACACTAATTAGCATTTGTAAATCCATCACAAGTCAATTTGTAATTTTTTTATTATTTTTTGATATTGAAATGTATAGAAATATTGAATATTTTTTATTTTCATTCTATTTTTCATAATTAATTATGTTGGTGGAATTTGAATCTTTGGCCAACTGCTATTGATTTGAGAATACGCAAAGGTGCATGTTAGTTTATTGTTTATAACTAATTTTATGATTGTGATGTAACTAATTTGACTAAAATAGGTCTGAAAATAATAATAAAAAGTTAAAATTCAAATAAAAAATTGGAAGTTGCTCGTAAAATAAAGAAAAGAATCTGGTGCATAATAAATAAATAAATAAATAAATGAGGTAGGACCAAAGAGGTTATAATAAAAGCTTTGATTTAAAAGTAAAAGACTAAAAAATGAATAAAAGATTTCAGTTTCTTTTGGCGGCTTTTGAAATTGAATGTATTTCCATTAGGAAAGAGAACCCTTTTTAAGTGGTAAACCAAAAAAGGTAAAATGGTCGGTCACCAGGCTGTATAACACGTGAGAGACTGGAGCCACCCCTTCCCACCCTTTGGGTCTGGGTTTCACCGTTTCAGGATCATGCTACAACCCTCCAGTGTTAACAGTAATGTAAATAACCGTTAACCGTATATTTGGTAATATTAATAAAGAAAAATAATTTCCCCATTATTAAGACATGCCAACGTTAGATGAAAATAATTGTTGTAAACTAGATTCTTGGGTTAATTACCAGTCCCTTTAAGCAAGCTTCAAACGTGCCGTCAAATAGTTTTTAACTTTTAAGATTATCCAATATTGTCTCTTATATACTAAGGACTTTAAATAATGAACTAATTTTGTACAAATATTAATCAAATCAAATTACAAATAAAGTTCTAGCAGATTAATATTTTTTTTATATCATTTCATTATTCAAACTTAACTTGTTGATATACCTATCTTAAACCATGTTTTATAGATAATGAAAATAGAGAAAGTTGCACCTTGGGTCCCAATCTTTTCATAAATGCACACTTGGGATTTTAAATATTCTTTTTATTGCACTTGAGTTTCCAACATTTCCTATTTGCAGCGACTAGGTCCCAAATGGAAATGGTACATTAAGTAATCAATTTAAAAAACAAAAATTTCCCATAGAACAAGTGGAATCACACTGAAAATTCATGTTTAACATATTTAGTACATTGAATTAAATAAAACAAATGTAAAATATTTTCGTTTTATATTTTTTAATTACATCCGATTTTATTGTATCAATAAACAAACAAGTTCCTACTATCTTGAAGAGTAAAAAAGAGTTAAATTTTGAGAAAAACCACTCAATAATCATAATGGTAATTTATATGACCCGTCAACAGAGGAGGCTTCAGGCTTGTATGTGGATCCTGAAGACCGGACCCCACGGGTGTGGGTTACAGAGTTTATCCCTGACCGACCATTTTTCCCTTTTTCGTTTAGCAGCTGAAATTGAAAAGGCTAATGAAAATCCTTTCAAAAGCCTTTAAAGGGAAACTGAAATCTTTTTCTCTTTTTCATTCAAATCAAAGCTTTTATTATAACCTCTTTGGTCCTACGTCCTACCAAATTAACTATGTAATTAATTAATTAATTATACACCAAATTCTTCTCTTTATTTTAAGGACACGGTCCAATTTTATCATTTTTTTTTTTAATTTAATCAGATTTTTACTTGATGCTCAAATTAGTTGCATGGTAAATTAGTTGTAAAATACATATAATTGTTGATCTCACAACTTATAAGTCAAATAAATACAAAATTTCCACATCTTATAAGCCAAATTCTTTAATTTGATGCTGAAAACAATGAAAATGAAACGTGCAATTTGATTTACGACTTATAAACTTTAATGTATGGCAGTGTTAAACTGCAAGAATATTTGGATAAGAGAAGGGTCCCACATAGAGAGGATAATTGGATGAGATTTATAAAACTAACAAGTAAGATTTTGAATATTAATGTGTCTTAGCTATTAAAGACAACAAGTTATTACTAATTAGCATCCATGAATCAAGACTTAATCTTAATATTATGTATATTGCACTCAAGAGTGACTTGATATCTCGAGTAAATCGAGTTGGAGTTAGCAAGTGAACGAAATCTTTAAATAGTACAATTTATATGCTTTAAGATGCGGTCGAAATTATAAGATAAGTTAGAATATATCAAGTCCATTATTCGATTTGAAAATCGGTTTGGACCACATTATTGTCATTGAATTGTACAACCTAAAACCTAGTTTCCAACTAAAATACAATGCAATCATAATTGTTTGGGTTTAATATGTTTTGGATTAATAAATAAATGAAAGATCAATTAGTGTATAGTGATTAAATGGTTATTAATACGTAAAATGTCTGTACTTGAGCATGACAGAATTTAAGTGAAATGATTCCCTTGGACCAAACATGTGTTAAGGTAAAGATGTGAATTTTTTTTTTTTATTTATGATATGTTTAGTATTAAATCGAACATAATAATATATACTACATAGTTTCGATATGCACTCTCATACATAATTTTCTAAAATTATTACTCGCTAAGAATTCAACACATTTGTTTACTCTAATTTATAATTACTTAAATTTGGTTATTTAAAAGTTTAAAATGTTAAGTAAGAAAAATGTATTGATATCTATTTTACCTTCAAATAATGTTGACTTTCAAGTCAATGTCAACAAGGGAAAAAAAGATTAAAATTCATTTTGATTAAACCTCTGTGCTTGATAACAATAACAAATGCTGCTTAATGAAGTAACTATAAAACAACCTCACCTATCTGTTTAGAGCACTAAATGTAAATTGGTTAATTAATCACCATATTTTAGATTGCTTAATACACTCTAACTCACACGTGGGCAAACCCATCTACAGTACACTAAAGCTGCATTTCCACTCTCCGTAATGAAGCCGTTCCCCAATTAAACGGCCAAGATTTCCTCAAAGCCCACAAACCGCGTCCCACCTTCCCCACCTATATATATATATTATAACCCCCTCGTCCCCATGCACACAAATTCACTAAAAAAAAAGCACATTTACATATACAAAAAGCAAGCGCTGTTTCACCGAAAAGTTCACCGGAGATATAAGAATTTCTCGGCTAATCGAACGGGAGGATTCATGAAATTAAATAGCACGTGGTTTGTTTCGCTGAAATTGTTCCTGATTTCAGCTGGAGTTGTATCTTTTGCCGTGGGGGTAAAATTCTTTGTTCCGGTAATTATACGTTTTATCGTTCATGAAATTCCGGCGCTGTGGTCCATTTTGCTCTCATGGATGAAGCCTCCATATTTATATGTCATCATCAACGGAATTATCATCATCATCGCCGCTGTGTCTCGCTTCCACCACAGTGAATCTGAGCCGTCCGTTCAATCTGAGAATTTAATTTCAATGAAAACGCCTCCGTCATCGGAGTTTGCATCATTATCAACTCCGATTGAGATTAGCAACGTTGTGGAGGAACCTCCGGCGGCGGTGGATGCGGCTTTGGTGTGTGAGAGTGAAGATAGAGTTGTCGAGGTGAAGCACGTGCTGGTGAACGATTCAGAGGTTGCAAAAGCTGAAGCTGAAGCTGAAGATGTGGACGAGTTTATCGTGTCCAATACGACGTACACTCCGCCCCAGGGGATAATTTCTCCGTCGTTCCTCTTGCCGGTAAGGGAGAAACCTCTGGTTTCTTCTAGATTCGGTAATCACCGGAAAACTCTCAAATCCAGTCCCGAAGGTACGTGTGTAGTTTATAAACCAGTTCTATATATATAATTTTTATTAATTTTTAAAAAATCATACGGAAGAAGTTGAGCAGAGTTATTTTTATTTTAAAATTCAAATTATTTTTCAGTTGCCATCGATTAGTGGTACCCGTCGATTCTATGCTTTCCGGCAGCCATTTTCCTCAGTTCTCCCAGGCCCAAGCTTCGACTACACAGAGCTTGACACCGTCGTTTAGAATATTCTTTGGCAGACTTACTTGACTTCTTTAAAACAATTAAAGCAATTACCTATTTTGTACTTGTTTGGTCCATAATAAAATTTGTTAAAAATTATTTTTAAAAGTTAATAATTAATTTTAATTATATATTTTATAACGCCTACAATTTTTATTAATTGTTTAACTTTACATTTTATTAATTTTTTTAATTAAAATTTACTAAAAAACTATCCTAAAGAAGCTGGGAGAAAATTGAGTTATTTGGATCCTGGGCGAACTGGTAGCATGGAAATATGTTGTCGTCCGAAAGTGGTTTCAATTATCACACCAGAGCTTTTTTGTCATTTACAGTCTTCCAGAATTTTAATATTTTGTAGAAATTATATTTTGAATAAATAAATTTTAATTAGTTTGAAACAAAGAGTTCAGTTGACAGATAAATAGATAATACGCCAGCGGAGACTCCTTTTGTATTAATGGGTGATTAATTAATTTTAGGTGATTTTGTTTCATTATATCACTATATATTCAATATTAATAAAATGGAAAATTGATTTTTTTCAGGGGCAAAGGCACTTAGGGTGGCAAGACCGAAAAGGCAAGAGACGTTAGAGAGTACGTGGAAGATGATAACGGAAGGGCGTCACGTGCCGCTGACGAGACACTTGAAGAAGCCAGATGTGTGGGAAGATCACGAGCGTCATGTGACTAGAAACCCTTCAGACGATGTGATCAAATCGGAAACCTACAAGAACGATATAAACTATGATTCGCCTCAAGCTCCATTGAATTCGTCTCCAAATTTGAAGGTTCGAAAAGAGCTGTCAGTAGGTCACGAAGAGTTGAATCGTCGAGTTGAGGCATTCATAAAAAATTTCAACGAGGAAATGAGAATACAAAGACAGGAGTCGTTGAAACAATACATGGAGATGATTAATCGTGGTGTTTAAATTTACTTATACGATTGAATTTATTATTGTGAATAGGTATTTCAAAAGATATTTTACTGTCCAAAAGAAAAAGGGAAATGGAGTTTATTATAGATCTAAAGTTAGGAAAACAGCTTGATTTTTGGTGAATTCGAGTTGGTATTGAACACAAAAAAAGTAGAGAAAGTGTCTGTAAAGGAACACAAAATTGATTGGTCCTTTATTCTTGTCAGTGTGGTTAAAGAATTTATATAGTATTAGTATTTTTTTGTTCTTTCATCAATTGTTCTGTTTTCTTGTGTTGAATTCTTTTAAGAGTAAATCGAAAAGATTACCTAATAATATATTTTCTTTCAATTATGACATTATACTTTAAATTGTTCAATTATCATGTTGATTCTAACTAACTAGCTTTGAGTTGTTGGTTCAGCAATTTGTTAAACTTATTAGTTATTACACCGAATATTTATATTTTAAACTTTTGTGTAACATAATTTATGACAGTATAAAAATAACATTTGTTTGTTAATTTTATTCTTAATTCTGAATAAAAGAATTGTTTGTTTTATTAGTAGAATAAGAATTACTTTAAATTAAATATTTGCTATAAAATAAATAATTTGGTTATTTTTTAATATGATTACAAAAGGTATTTATTTTAAGACTTACTTGTTAAGTAACTTACATGTAGATTTTGTAATCTTCTGATAAGGGGAAAGTCTCGAAGGCAAAGCCTCCTACCTGTGTCAGAGGCCCATTGATCAGGCGGATTATAAATCGAGGGAGTTGCACAAGTAGAAGGGACCTAAGGGAGAGAACCAACAGGCCAACCCCCAAAATAGACTCCCACAATATTTCAGTGAAAATCTGCCCACACGGGAATCGAACATTCGAACCTGTGTTGTCGGAGGATTTCTTCCCACATCACCTCAAGCCTTACCAACTCGCTTATGCCCTTGGAGGCTAGATTTTGTAATCTTGATCAAGCATGCAAGTGTTTCATTTTTAAATTTTACTTTTCAGCAAGCTACTTACATTAAAATAAATAAGTAGATTTTAATATAAATAATTTGATAATAAACATGCATGCATGTTACTTATTTTGTTTATATGTTGAACGATTTCTATTATCCTAAATGTATGTTCACCAAATTACGCTTAATTAGAGAAACATTATTCAATTAGAGTGGTGCAGTATGAGCAATGCCATATTATATATATTCAATGAAATTGGAATACATTTTTATTAATTGAATAATATAGCATTGACCTAATAGTAATATAAACTAATTATCACTTTAAGTACTATTATTGAACTTAACACACACGTTTCAAAAATATGAAGCATATTAATTAAAGTAATTAATTTTCTCAACCAAGTCATCAATAAACAACAAACTATCACAATCAAATGTTACCAATATAAGTTAATTTATTACTCTTCATCATTTTTGGGTATTTTATTTTATTACGCTTCTCGAGTTTCCAAACAGTCGGTGGTTTGGATTGGGTTTTGAAGTGGTTGTTGGCTTTCAAGTATTCCGGCGAAGGCGCGGTTTTCGTCTTTCAGTCTGACCTTTCTTCCTTCCAAATCATAATTAATTAGAGGAAATTTTCACGAAACTTGCATCTACAAATAAGTGAATATAACTGGTGGTGTTATAATTGTATAGGATTTCCTTCATTCAAAAATGTCATCATTAACCTAGATAAACAACCAATTGGAAGTCTCCATGCATGGAAGTCAGGTAAACGTGTTCATGTAAATGGGCACGCATTATTACATTTGTTAATAGGTTAATGGCTAATGATTAATGGATGTCAATCACTAAATAGTTAAATTGGATTCTTAATTGATTACTTATAATAACTCGCGCAAGCTTTGGGTTAGGGGTGGAGATGGCCGGAGGTGAGAGGTGGAGGGGGACTAGGGCCTGCTATTTCGATTTTTATTTTTTTCTATCCTTTTGTTTTCAGTATCACTTTTCTTTTTCGTTTTTATTTTCTTATTAGCATAGAGTTTTTATTTATTTTGATCTTTAGAAATTAAAAATATGATTGTGACGTGAAATTTTAGGTTTCAACTCTGAACGGACAAAAATTAATGCCTATATATTATGAAAGAGACTCAAGATTAGGTTTCAACTTTGAACGGACAAAAATTGTTTAATAAAGCCCTGTATATTTTGAAAGAGACTTAAGATTAAAAATATATTTATTCATTATTAAATAAATTAAAATTTCTTGACTATAATTTTCTCTACACGTAATCTACAAAGATTACGTTTACATGTACGTGATGGTAATATATCAAACACCGACAAAATCAATATTTATTGTTTAATTCAAAAAAATTTGAACCGTGAAAGTTCAAAATTTTTTGAACCCTTATTTTTTAACAATTTTTTAAAGGAAATGCATCATGTCGACCATGTCATTTAATTTGTCTTTAGAAACACCGAACACACAATAGATTTTTTTTTTTTTATGTTTTCCATTTTTTGAAATGTTTTTTTTATGCTTCTATTTCAAAATATTTCCCAAAGAACCATGTTTTTATTTGCATAATTCGTAGAATTCACAACTTACTACATATTGATTATGCATATGTTTATTAGAATTCACAATTTATAAACACTTAAAAAATAATATAAGCACAACGTGCACTTACTTAAAATGAATATCAACAATCAACACAACAAATATTGTTTTTGATAGATCATCACTGGTTTTGCATGTACACTGATTTGTGAAAGTTGCAGTGAACGAATCTGAATTTAATTTTATGGATTCCTTGTATTACAAAAAAAAAAAAATGAAATTGAACAACATAATACAAACAATAAGAGGCTAGCTCACACTCTTTCCACAGACTCTACTCCAGACAAGCAAACTTTAATAACTTGATAGTATAAAAATGGACTGATTACTGGTAGCAGAGAAGTAGTCTAATAAGCTTCTCTACGGTGGATGATGATTAGGTATTTGGTGGCTTCCGACAATTTGATTGGGATAGGGATGCGGGTAGGGTAGGGTAGGGTAGAGGTAGAAGCATTGGGGAAGATAGATATTTTTTTATTGTTTTATTGTTTTATTTGTTAATTATTTTAAATAAATAATATAAAAAAAACACTCTTTTGCCATTATTTAAATTGGTCAAATTTGGTTGATAATTGACTTTTGAGTCAACTAACAGTCATTTGGACGGTAGGATCTCACACTTCATGTTACTTATAAGGTTTGGGATGCTACAACACTTTTTTGAAATGTTTGGAACCCGAATGCAATTTATCCTCGTTTTAATTGAAAATGTATCAAAAATAAAAAAATTCAGCATCTATTTGCATTTTTTTAAAAAGATAGGATCCAACGTAACTACAATTTTTCCATTTTTTTTCCCTGTTTTAGTTTATTTAAAATAGAGGGCAAAATTATAATAAATGACAATATTTGAATTACTAAAAAATTGAGAATAATATGTGAGAATAAAATATAATAGGGACGAAATTGTGACAACTTTCAAAGAATGGAGATTTTGAGTGTAAATTATCCTAAAATAAATAAGTATTACTTTCCCACAAAGAAAATGTTAGTAACTAAACAACAATTACAAAATAATTTAAAATTACAAACAAAATTTTAGTTAGTAATATTAAAAACGTCTATAGTTTACTAAATTAATCAGACATGTCAATAAATAAAGTAATAACAATATAAAAATTAAATATTATTGAAATATTCTATTAAGCATAAAATAACAGTTAAGAAAAATAACTTATCTGTCAACAATATTGTAAAGAAATAATAAAAAAGATGCTTTTAACTTATATGCGAGTAACTTATAAAAAATAAAAAATATATAAAAATAAATAAAATTCTGTCAATGATACGTACGACTCATTGTCGACAATTTGCATTCAAAACACAATCGATGACTATCGTTAATATTGCTGACAATTTTTACTTTCAACAATAACTGATTGAGTAGCGTTGGTTATTATCAACGATATCAATATCGATAATTTTATCTGAATAATTGATATATGTTGATTTTTATTAGAATCACTGACAAAATTTTGATAATGAATTATTATTCTATTAACTTCAAAAAAGTCGACTATGCGAGTTTGCCTAATGATCCTATGTTGTTTGAGCTGTTATTTTTGTCAATACTTAATTTCGAAAAAGTCCCCTATGCTTGCTCCATACTTAATTTAGACTAGTTCTATTGACAGACTATTACAAAAGGAAGAAAAATTATAATTAAGTTATTTAAAATATTTTGAGTGTAATATATAAGGCCTCTTGTGAGTAATAATTAGAAAGTATAGTTACGTTTTACTATACATGCATGGGGACATTAGGAAAACGTGTTTATGTAAAGTTTCTGAGAAATATCATTTATCTCCAATAATTGGGGCACGCATTATTACATTTATTTATATTTTAATGACTAATGATTTATTGGATGTCAATCACAAACAAAATAGGATTCCTTGTGCAGAGTAATGATCAAATGTTTCTAGTAGACAATTTTTATTTGGTCTATTGGACAAGTATCCATTAAATATTGGAGGAGTGTTCAACTTATTTGTCAAACACTTTTTCATCATCCAATGCCCACTGAACAAGTATTCAGTGGACCAAATAAGAATGCCAACTAAGAGCATTATATCATTCCCCTCCTTGTGCAACCTTTGACTTTACTCGGGCTGCGTTGTATGAGAAAATAGTTGTAGTGATGGTAATAGAGAAAAACAACAATTGTAGACACAGTTAGGGGACAAATCTAAAAAAAAAAAAAAAAAAAAAAAAAAAAAAAAACTTGGATTATTGAACTGTAATGCAAATCTAATGCAAGCACATATCTTTATAATGCTTGTACAAAAATTCAATCAGTATAGCATCACAAATATGAATTTTCTATTAATTATTATTATTTAATATAAATTTAACGATGATGATATAATGTCTATAGTGGACATTAGATATAATGTCTATTGGATACTTGTTCAATAGGTATTGAATTCCAATGTCTACTGAACAAGTGTCCAATAGAAATTAGATCATTTCTCAAGAATTTAATGTTGAATAGCCTTTTCACTTTTTTATAGTTCATTATGAGTTAAATATAAACAAAATGTCCACTATCCACTACTACTTTGTGCACTTTAAATCGTCATCACGTCTTTGATATATATATATATGTTTTTAAATTTGAACGTCATCTATTCATAGCTTCCGTTATTGCAAAAGAAAAAAAACACAAGCCTACGTGCAACATGAAGGGAAGCTATATTTAGCCATATCCTTACAATAATATAAGAGTCTTAAATTTTTTACTGTTCACATTTTCGTCCTACACGACGTCGTTTTTCAACTTCTTTTTACACCGTCATTTTGTAATATTTTTTAAGTTGCTTTTGAAGCTTAGCACACTTTTATTGACTAGGATTACAATTGAAATTACATTAAATTCAGTTGAAATTCAGATTCATTCAATGAGGAGTTTTGTCTTTTTTTACAACTTCAATCCTAATTTGTTTTATTCTCTATTACTTTTGGAGCTGGGAGCTGAGTTTTGTGAAAGATATCTTACAGTTAAGATTTGTAGGTATTATTACAGCAGTTTTAATTTTTAGTGTTAATTGGAAGTATTATTACAATAATTTTTAAGGTGCAGTTGTTGTTTACCTTTTACAATTATCATTGATTTTTTACCTATTTCAGTTGGATTTTTGTAAATCGAAATGTTCCTTTCCTCTTGTCCTTGTTGTGTCTGCTTCATGCTCTTGGATAATTTTGGCAACCATCATTGGTTGTTAACATGTTTCATATTTTCTAAACTTGAACAGCAATTTTAAGATCAAAGAACTGGATCTAAAAATTGTAATAACTCTCAAAGGTTATGAAAATCATACGGGAAGCTGAGCCAAATATATATTCCTTAGCCACCAGTATACAAAATGAGTGTTTATTCATTTTACTACATGGTTGACGAGATTGTTCTAAGGAAAAAAAAAACAAAAAAAAAAAAAAAAAATTTTTACTACAACTGGTTGCCGAGATTGCTCGGCAACCATCTTTGGTTGCCGAGGTTCCTCGGCAACCAGACCTGGTTGCCGAGCTAGCTCGGCAACCAATTTTGGTTGCCGAGCCATCTCGGCAATCCAGTGGAAAAAATAGTTTTTTTTTTTTTTTTTTTACTTTTGATTGCTGAGTTATCAAATGTTTATATACAGTCCAGAAATACTCGTTATGGAAAAGTTTTGACTCAAATCAATACCTTGCCATTTTTTTCATGATACTGTAATGTGTTCTGTACATTTAAAGCTTTAAGGCCATTTTTCCATGAATAAATCCAGATAATGAAATCTAAACGTACAGGACAAAAGCTTTCTATGCTACAATCTAAAGATTTGATTGTCGAGGTGGCTCGGTAATCAAATGGGATTGTCGAGCCATCTCGGCTATCCCTTTTTTAATTTTTTTAACTTTTGATTAAAATTTTGGGTGTTTAATTTTTTGAATTCTGATTTAAATATTGTATTTTACTGTTCTTAAGGTTTTTTTTTTTAAATCCTTTTTCTTTGACACATTTAAAAAAAAAAAAAATTATATTTAATAGTTGCCGAGCCATCTCGGCAATTGATTGCCGAGATGGCTCGGCAATCAATTGGCAAATTGATTGCCGAGCTCGGCAATCAATTTGCCAATTGATTGCCCATGTGGGCAATCAATTGATTGCCATGTAAATTATTATTATTATTTTTTTTTTTATAAATAAGGAATAATTGCACAAAAGTCCCTATTGTGTCATAAACATGCACCATAAATTGTTTACATCTTAAACCAGTGAATAGAACTCCTCACTTCTATGGTCTATAAGTATAATGATTCTCAGATATATTATATTAGATGCATTTCTAATAACTTGCATTATAGTTACACATCTTTCATTTAATGGAACACTTGGTGCCCAACATTTGCTTATCAAAATCTCGACAATCAATTGATTGTCGAGATGGCACAATTAAAAAAAAGAAAAAGAAAAAAAAAATAAGTGCCTGGCTCGGCAATCAATTGATTACCAATTGGGCTCAAATTGATTGCCAAATGATATATTTTTTTTTTTTTTAAAAGAATAATTGCACAAAAGGTCTCTATTGTTTTAAAATAGTTGGAATATGCCATCAAGCATGCAAGTGTTTCATTTTTTAATTTTCCTTTTGAGCAAGCTACTTACATTAAAATAAATAACTAGATTTTAATATAAATAATTTGATAATAAACATGCATGTTACTTATTTTGTTTACATGTTTAATGATTTCCATATATTATCCTAAATGTATGTTCACCAAATTACGCTTAATTAGAGAAACATTATTGTGCAGTATGAGCAATGCCATATTATATATATTCAATGAAATTGGAATACATTTTTATTAATTGAATAATATAGCATAGACCTAATAGTAATATAAACTACTTATCACTTTAAGTACTATTATTGAGATTAACACACACGTTTCAAAAATATGAGGCATATTAATTAAAGTAATTAATTTTCTCAACTAAATCATCAATAAAATTTATCTTTCCAATAATATCTACAAAACATTTTAATAATACAGTCTTTTTTCTTGTCCTTTCATGCAGTATTCACTTAACCTAATGAGTATCTTTTTAAATCCATTTTCTTTGATACAATTTACCAAAAAAAAAAAAAAAAAAAAAAAATTGTGCCTAGCTCGGCAATCAATTGATTGCCAATTGGGCTCAATTTGAGCCCAATTGGCAATCAATTGATTGCCAAAATGAATAGTTATTTTTTTTTTTTTTTGGTTTTGGTTTTTAAAAGAATAATTGCACAAAGGTCTCTATTGTTTTAAAATAGTTGGAATATGCCATCAAGCATGCAAGTGTTTCATTTTTAAATTTTACTTTTGAGCAAGCTACTTATATAAAAGGTTCGTATCGTTTCAACCTAAAACTTTTCATTACATTTTTTACAAACGTGCAACGCACGTGGCCAAAACTAGTATAATTATATATCACTATTTTGCAGTCCTAATTATTCCCTCGATTTTTTTTTTATTTTTTATTAAATTTAACTACCAAAGATAATATAAATTAAAACTTTAGTTTAGTGACGAAAATGTGGTTCGCGTCTAGTGGTTAGAGTTTTACGAGGAGACTTTGAATGAGTAGAGTTGGAAGAGTAAATTTAATAAATAATCATCTAATTTTATTCAATGTTATTACTTGTTCACCCAATTTTAAAATATAACTTATTACTTATACATCTATCTCAAACTATTTCTCATCCATCACCCGACTTATTTCCGTCAATCAACTTTAACGAAAAATGCCACGTGACGAACAGAATTATACGTTGGCACAAAAATTCATTAAAATCTACCACATGGGATTCACAATAATTAACAAATACTCATCCAACTTAACCCACAATTACTACTTGCTTACCCAACTTTGAAATATTATCCATTACTCACTCATCTATATTGAATCATTTCTCATCCATCACCGACCTCAATTTTATCTATCTATCTTGACGAAAAATGATATGTGGCCGACAGAATCCTACGTGGAACAAAATGTAAAAATTTAAAAATTGTGCACTCAAATCATAGTGTGTATTTATATTTTTTTTTTCCTCATAAGAATTTTTCAGAATTAAATCTATGAACTCAAAATACATCAATAAAACGATAAACAAAATGTAATACTCAACAGTAAGGAATGCTATAATTGTTTTTAATCATGACCAATTTTTCAATAATTTTATTGGCATATAGATATATTTGAAGAAAAAAATTCACTAATGCAAAATACGATGTCAACAAGAAATGACAAAATCAAGTCTACCTTAATAAATTCAATTGGTTCAATCATTACCAAAAAATGTAATAGATTAACTCATGTAATATATACATGGAATTTGATCACCTGCCCACAGTGGGCAGGTGATCAGGACTCATATATACATTATGTTTTTCATCCATCACCCGATTCATTTGATGCGTTAATAAATAAAATTTTATTTATTATCGTTTTATTTTTAGTCAATATTTAAATTTTACTTTTCAGCAAGCTACTTACAAATTAATAAGTAGATTTTAATATAAATAATTTGATAATAAACATGTTACTTATTTTGTTTATATGTTTAACGATTTCTATTATCTTAAATGTATGTTCATCAAATTACGCTTAGAGAAACATTATTCAATTAGAGTGGTGCAGAATGAGTAAAAGAGAAATATCGCTTACAACTTTAATAATTATGCTAATTTGACGTGTCTGGATTGGAGAGAGAGATTGATGGTCCGAACTTTGAAATGTTTCAACTTTTAAATTGGGGAGAAGAAAGATTTTGAAGTTAACTTTTTAATTGTGCAAGTTTTTTTTTTAGATGTGGACTTGAGTTGTCGTAAATTAATACTTTGAAATAAACAAAAACAAATATAACACGTTTTTTAAAGATCTATGGGTCCTCAAATATTTTAAGCCTGATGCAGTTGTCTCTTAAGCCTCTTATAAAGTTCAGGTCTGGTTACGAATAGTATTACTCTTGTTGACGTTGGAAAAATAGTAAGTACTAATTCCAAGCCAACTTAATGTTAAGTATGTAGGTCAGATATGACCGTAGTGAGTGATAGATATGTGAATAAGTATTAGAATACATGATTGTATAATCTTTATAAGTGTACTTTATCTCAACAATTTGTGTCCGAACTGTTAGACATTTATGTCTCCTATTTATATAAAGATATGTGATAACTACATGCATTCAATACCAAACTGAACATTAATTGCTTACAAGACATCCCATTTTAAGACATTTAATGTGAAGTGACATCTGCATTAATTATGACGACTGGTCTGACATATGACGTCTGACATGTGATAGAACATGCCACGCTGATGACGTGAACTTAATCAGCAGCGGAATGAGGTTCGACCTGAATCAAGTTTCCGACAAGAATGAGGTTCGACCTGGATTCGGTTCCACTAGAAACGAGGTTCGATTTGAATTAGCTAAGAGAATGAAGAATTATTTAGCTAAACTTACAAGTCGGATTAGATATCAACAACTCCAAAATCTAACTTTTCAATCCTTAACCTTTAGTTCTATTTATTGGTTATAGTTTTAGGAAATTGCATTTCTTTGATTAGTTGCTGGCTTTTCTCAATTTTTTGATCAAGTTTTGTTGGTGAAAATTGACCATTCATGTTTTCTTCAAATACGATTGGTCACTGAATCCTTCTTTTTATTCTAATGATAGTTATATTCATACTACACTTTTTATTATTCACACCACGTTTTAATTGTAATAAAGGTCTGGACATTTGATATTTAGACACTTATGTTTCTCATTTTTTTCATCGTATTTTTATTATTAACTTTCATTTAGGAGGGTGTACTCAACTCAGATTTTAATAAATTTCTTAATATTTATAAATTTTTATAAATTTCATGGAATTTAATAGAATTTGACATATTTGATAAGATTTTAATAGATTTCTATATCATAGATTTTAATAGATTCTCATGAATTTTATTGAATTTGTGGTATTTTTATTAAAAATTATATTTTCATCTCCTCAATTGTGTCAACTGTAAATTTTGAAAAAAATTTAAAATTTCATCATAACATTTCGAGTCTATTTTTTTTAAAACTAAATTATGTCTTGACGAGAAACTTGCTACAAAATTAATGTAAACAAGTAAACTCACCATAAAAGTACAATTTATTTATTTATTTTTTTAAATAGATTAATAGCAAAAAAAAAAAAAAAAAAAAAAAAAGACAAATAATTCATGATATATTGATACATATAATTTACATTTTAAATATTAAAAATGAGTATCGAAATGTTTTAACTTTTAAAGAATTCTAAATTATAGAGGTTAATAGAGTTCTTATTTGTGATTTTTTTAACCATAACCACTCATTGTACATAAACGGATTATTATTATTTTTTTAAAAAAGCTAAGAAAATAGTATAATGTCTGACTAGATCACTAAAAAAAATAACATTGTGATTAAAAAATAAAATTCATAACATTATCGTACGTTAAAAGAAATTCCTAACTTTATCATTTTAAACAAAAAAATCATGAAGTTGGAAATATGGGCATCGTTTTGAGAAAAACGGAATAAAGACGTGAATAATTACAAATTGGTATAAAAGAGTTTCAGTAAAATTTTATGTGAAATGTGAGAGGTTTGTGAGAGAGAAAGAAAAAAAGTCAATTGATACAAAATAGTTTTAACAAAATCGTATGTGAAAAATGAGATGTTAGAGAGAGAGAGAGAGAGAGAGACATAGAGAGATCAATTGAAATTTTGAGGTTTGGAACAAGAATTTTTAGAATTTTTAGTAATTATAATTATAGTTCCAAATCTATTGAAATCTATCAAAATCCATTAATTAATGAAATCTTTAGAAATTCACTAGTTATTGAGGACACCTAAATTTCTAAAGAATCTATTTAAATCCGAGTTGGAGACACCTAAATTTCAATAAATTCTATTAAAATTTGAGTTGAGGACACCTAAATTTATGTGAATTTTTCAAATTCATTCAAATCTGAGTTGATGACCACCTCCTTAGTTTTCATATTTTGTCTTCGATGAAGATTTTTGTTTAAATATTCTGCTAATGTGCATTGATAAGAGGGAAAAATATTTTGTCAAACTTACGTATTTGTTATTTATTTTAATTATGTAAAAATATTAGAGGCAAAAAAAAAAAAATTACACCATCCTAATTAACTTTTTGGACAAAAATCGTAATTAAATACAAATACTACTATGCAAATTAATATGTTGATGATAAAAATTTGCTAAAAAAAGTTAAGAGTCATAAATGTAAAAATGACCAATAGTTGAAAATTTTTATTACAATTAGAATATAGTGTACTTAACAAATAATGTTGTGGTAATATAATTACCCTTATTTTAATTGTATATCATCGTTGTATTTTCCCTAACTAAAATAAGGAATTTAGCACAAATAGTCCATAAACAAAAATGGTCTATAACGTTTGTTTTTTGGCGCGAACGTCCCTAACATATGTGTTTTAGTGTACAATTGATCGTTATTTGACGAAAATGATCGATATACACTTAATTTTAATTAGAAAAAATTACAATTGAGTTCCTAACATTTGCAAATAGGTCTGATATCTTTAATTTTTCTAATTAAAATTAATGATTTATTGGTATTTTTTATTCAATAAAGACTAATTGTGTACTAAAATACATAAGTTAGAGATATCTGTGCCAAAAAATAAACGTTATGATCTATTTTCTTACTGAAAGTAAAAGTTATAGGTCATTTACTCCAAATTTCCTTAATAATATGTTAAAATCATCAATTTTCGAAATTTTGGCTCAAACAGTCCCCAACTTTTTTCTTTAGTGTGCAAATGGTCCATAATTTTTTTTTTTGGCATGAACGTGCCTAACTTATGTATTTTAGTGCGCAATTGGTCCATTTTTATATAAAAAATAAGAAACAGATATACCATGAGTTTTAATTAGGTAATATTGTAGCTTGGATCCCAACCTATGGAAAAAGTACATATTTGTCCTGGACCATTATTTAATAATATTTAATTTAATGTACTATAAATATATATATATATATATATATATATATACTAGTCGTATGTACGTGCTATGCACGTAAGTTGTCCGTGATAATCTACTAATTAAAAGCGATTGTGTTAATATAATTTTGATAGAATTTAAATATTTTTGTGTACTTGTCAAATAATGAACTGATTAATTTTTGTAAAGTTATGTTGTTCCAATGGTGGGATTTTATTTCTAATTGTCCTATGCCTTTGCTAAGTTAAAAAATTCTAACTCTTTGTTTAATAATCTAATAAGCTTAATAATCAGTTCTCCAGAAGCAGCGACAAAAAATAATACAACTCTTAGCATTTTTAGTGAATCATCTTAGATATGCACGCATGAACTCTCAAAACTGCACAAAAATCCTCCATTTTTCCTTGTGAATAATTTTAAATATTAAAATCTAACATGCTTCCAAATATTACAAGATATTCAATTTTTTGATCTAGTGTCATCTAAGGTGCAAATCACCATCGTAATCAAAATTAGATTGTTCTAATCCAATGTGCTCACAGAGAGAAAAATATATCCTTCCACATAAATATCCAAACCTGTGATTCACTGAACTTTATGTCTGTGCAAGGTAATAGTTCTGAGATATCATGTTCTCAAAACACCAGATATATGCTGCATGATAATCGAGAAATAATTAATCTTTCCAACTTTTTTAATATTTGGATGGTCAAGCCGGCGAAGAATCATTATTTCTTGAGCCATGAAACAAACACTCTTTGGCTCAAAATTGTCAAATCGTACATTCTTCAAAGAAACTATTTTCCCACTTTCTAAGTCACGCGCTTGGAACACAGTGTTGTATGTACCCTAACCAATATGCTCAAAAGATGAAACTAAATAACATTAACGTGTTTAACAGTTGACAAGAAAATCGTAACAATGAGAAATTTGAGGAGGTTCTGTAACAAAAATGGTGCATACGGAAAAGTTTACATAAGAGAATTTTTCATGGAAACTTTTCTGCATACCATATCACATAAAAGCAGTTGGTTATATAGAACAAGCAAAATCCAAGCAGAAAACATAAAAGCTAATACTTGAAATCCGAGGATACTAATGGATACATTACATAAATAGAAAATAAAGAAAGTGAGTTAACATGCTTCAAAGATCAAATTAGCACAAAATATTAGTATGTACGACAAATATTTCTCTTGCTTCCAGCTTCGATTCTGTATTATCTTTGCATTAATGACAACCATATTAAAATATTGAAAAGTTCAATCTGTAAGTACTTATCAGAGAATATCTACTGATTATTAAGCTGATTAGATTATTAAACAAAGAATCACATCTTGAAATACCTTTTCAAAGAACGAACACAAAAAGTGAAGTATCAAGTATGATAATCAAGTAAGAAAGAACTGCATATTAGGTACACAAAGAAGACATTATCATGGACCTACTTGATGTGCCCTCTTTCTGACCACTGTCATATACCCAGTTCACTTTGATAGGCTGCCCAAACCTGGAAATCACATAATAACATATTTATCTACATAACATTAGAAAATGAATCCAAGAGAGATGCTATATAGAGCTTCCTGTTATCCATGAGAAAAGGGAGAAGGCTTCTCACTTACAAATGCCTTTCATTATCTATGTTCATGGTTTCAACCAAAATGATGTTGCACGTGTGGTTGTCAAAATCATGGGAGTCGATCAAAATTTCTAGCCAGAAAAATTCAATCACGGCCGACTTGAAAAGAGATTAGAATGCAAAACCTCCTAATGGATCTGTTTTCAAATTTGACAAGGTAAGATAACCATCATTAAAGGCCCTAGGATATGCATATCTAACATAAAAAACAAATGATAAAAACAATAAATCTCACATAAATGGCAACCGAACAAGAACTGGAACCCACATAAATCTTCTGATGCCTCGTCTCGCAAAGATAAAACACCCTAGCATTTTTAAAATATGATCATATAAATGAATTTAAAG
The DNA here is from genome assembly GCA_030279155.1 of Forsythia viridissima. Taxonomy (NCBI): domain Eukaryota; kingdom Viridiplantae; phylum Streptophyta; class Magnoliopsida; order Lamiales; family Oleaceae; genus Forsythia; species Forsythia viridissima. Next base: position 4,991,360 of record CM059033.1, read on the forward strand.
TTGCATAAAATTCTAATCTTTGTTTACACCTACTCTAATCAAATTTTAATTTATAACATTATTAGTAAGAATGTTATAATTAAAAGTTATAAAAAATAAAATATGTTGTTGATTTTTTTCATTGAAAAAAAAAAATTAGAAATGTAAAAGCTCACCATTAAAAAAAAAAAAAAAAAAATTGCATGAATAGTAACGTTTTCGAGTTACTATTCATCTCGAAAAAGTTTGTCGAGTAGAATAGTAACTCAACAAACTTTTTCGAGTTAAATAGTAACTCGAAAAATTTACTGTTCACAAATTAATTTTTTTTTTTGTATATGGACTTTTTCATTTTGAATAATTAGTGACCATTTATATATTTTAATAATTAGACACATGAAATTAAAATTTCGTGTACTCGCTACATACATGAATTATTTAAAGAGATAAATGTTGTAATTGATAGATACTAAGATACATGTATCGAGATAAATGTGTTCATTGAAAATTCTATAATAAGCCATGTAACGTTCACATAAAATTAAGTGATTTAATGAACTGGCTACATGAATTATTTAAGTAGATGAATGTAGTAATTGATAGATGCATATATTGGAATAAACATATTCATTGAACATCGTATAAAAATGCACACAATCTGACAATGCTACACATTTTGTAAGAGTCAATCCAAGAATAAAGTTTATCTTGAATTGTTTTTGTCATTTTAAAGTAAATCTCCAATTTTCTATAAATTGACATTCTTCCGAAATTATCGAATATTAAATAAAATGTGAAAAAATATACAGGGAAAGAGGGTCATAATATAATTAATTTTTGTTTACACCTACTCTAATCAAATTTTAATTTATAACATTATTAGTAAGAATGTTATAATTAAAAGTTATAAAAAATAAAATATGTTGTTGATTTTTTTCATTGAAAAAAAAAATTAGAAATGTAAAAGCTCACCATAAAAATTAAAAAAAATAAAAAAAAAATTTCATGAACAGTAACTTTTTCGCTCGAAAAAGTATGTCGAGTTGAATTGTAACTCGACAAACTTTTTCGAATTTAAAAAAAAAATTTTTTTTCATGAACAATAACTTTTTCGAGTTACTATTCACCTCGAAAAAGTTTGTCGAGTTGAATAGTAACTCGACAAGCTTTTTCGAATTTAAAAAAAAAAAAAAAATTTCATGAACAGTAACTTTTTCGAGTTAATATTCACCTCGAAAAAGTTTGTCGAGTTGAATAGTAACTCGACAAACTTTTTCGAATTAAAAAAAATTTTTTTTTTTTCATGAACAGTAACTTTTTCGAGTTACTATTCACCATGAAAAAGTTTGTCGAGTTGAATAGTAACTCGACAAACTTTTTTGAATTTAAAAAAAAAAAAAATTCATGAACAGTAACTTTTTCGAGTTAATATTCACCTCGAAAAAGTTTGTCGAGTTGAATAGTAACTCGACAAACTTTTTTGAATTTAAAAATATATATATATATATATATATATATATATATATATATATATATATATATTTTTAAAATATATATTTTTAAAACTTTTTTGAATTTAAAATATATATATATATATATATATATATTTTTAAAGTCGAGTAACTCGACAAAATGTAAAAAAAAAAAATTTTTTTTTTTAAAATTCGAGTAACTCGACAAAATGTAAAAAAAAAAAAAAAAATTTTTTTTTTTCAATTCGAGTAAATCGACAAAATTTTAAAAAAAAATTTTTTTTTTTAAAATTCGAGTAACTCAACAAAATTTAAATTAAAAAAATTTTTTTTTTTAAAATTCGAGTAACTCGACAACATTTTTTAAAAAATATATTTTTAAATTACATTACAAAATTACACCATAGCTTTCATCTTTACTTGATGACCAACCATTTTCAAATCATTTCCAACAAGTCCTTCATTATTTCTTTCATCTTTTTCCAAAAACGTTTGCAAGAAGATACAAAGACCACATCTCCGTGTATATTAATTATTTTAGTCCAGCATAGTGCAAAAAGCTTCAAATGTTCTTGCAATAACAGAAGATCATCTTCTTCTTTAGATCCAAAAAATGCAGTTGTTCACTTGTATTTGGTCGCAACTATGACCAAGTCCACACATTCAGATAAAATAATTAATGTCACAAAGATACAAGAACTAAAACCAATAATCTTTTCATAATATATAAATAAAAAAATTAATGTCACACACTTTATTCATTACCTTGCCATTCTCTCTAGGTTTGTCCCTCTGTTTTACAACTATTATTCCATAAATAAGCCTCAGCCACATTTATTTATCATAACAGCTGCTAGCAAGTAAAGCTAAAGATAAATAAATTAGAAACGTAATCTTAGTTTTTGTCCTTCATTATTTTAAATAAACCATAGGTGTTTGTGTGAATGTACATATACTGAGCTTATAAGGTGATAGATAATATACAACATCTAAACTTTGGATAATTTAAATAATTTCTCATTGCACCCAATTTTGAAATATGGTCATCCTCTTTCAATGAATGTTGAAAGCATGCTGTGGAAACACAGAAAAAAAAAATTCAACAAAAATACTCTCATGCCATAAAATGTTGCATATTCCATCAAATTAATTCCTAAAAGAAACATAAAGTAATATTTGTAACCTAAATTTTTAAAAATTGGTAAATGCAGATATTAGCATGTCACTCTCTAAAATAAGAATTGGAACTACACAGAGAATTGTACTTTCACATTCAAAAAGTCATAGACTCTCGGTTCTACTAAAACAAATAATAAAACCAGTAAACATAAAGTAGATATAATTTACATGTAATCTTAAATTCAATGGCATATAAGTTAATTTTGGAGGGATGAAACAAAAGAACTGGGAAGAAGAGTTCCAATTTGTACGTCTGCAGTTGTACCAGTACTTGCAAACTTTATCTTTCCATTATTAGGATCCCTATAAAGACAAATCTGAAAAACATGGCTCCCATCATGACAATTTTAAGGATTAAACAACGTCTAATTTCAGAAAGACAATGAAATAGTGTACCAATGAGCTTACGTACCACACTAATGGAATAAAGAACATCATTTGTCTTGATGATAACTCAACGACTGCTATAAAATTAGGCAAAATACTCTCAAGAGAAGTCTTGCTTTTGAAACAGAACAGCTCCTGAAAATAAGGTAAATTAGAAAAAGTAAAAGGAGAAGCTAGACAAAGAGATAATGTGTTACATGTGATTGTTCAGTCAGAGAGAAGGAGAGAAGGGAAAAGGGAGGCAATGTTTACCCATGATAACAGATCACAAAAAAACACAAATTTTGTTGTTCCTCAGATGGTAACCATGATACACAAAAATCCACAAATTAGAACATTTAGGTTGAAAGTAAACAATATATTCAAAGAACTAAACAAAATGCAGAAATATTAAACTAATTTTTGGGGGAAAAACTAAAAATTAAAAATCCTCAGACCTCAAACACATAACCCGTTGAAATTAAACAATGGATTTAAATAAATTAAACAAAACCAAAAAAATTAAACCAATTTCTAGAAAAACCCAAAATAAAAAAAATTATAAAACCTCAAAAATATATAACCAGTTCAAAGTAAACAATAGGTTTAAATAAACTACAAAATACTATCTATGTATGTCACTAAATGGTATATGTGTGCGCTAAATATTTTTCACAACTGCAACAAAGATCCCAGACCGCTAGATGAGTTTATAGAGCCCCCCCTGCCAGACTTGCGGTGTGATATATTGAACATTCGACGCTGAACAACCCTAGCTGCTAGTCCTCTCTTTCCAGTCCTTGTCGACGTGATCTTAAGCCCACTTAACAGCTGCTCGTGAAGCTTGAGGACCCCAGGCAAACTTCTTTCATTTAGTATATCAGCCATATCTATGAAAAGAATGGCCAAGAGAGTTTCTGGACCACCATGCTCCATATGCAAGAAATCATTGAAGATCTGTTCAAATATTACATGAAGTAAGAAACTCAGCATTTGTACAAACAATAAAGAAGTTACATCAAGAACACATAGAGCAACAAGAAATTGTTCTCTACTATTCCTTGTTTATTTATATACTCTTTAGCCAATAGTCATTATGTAAAGTATAAAGTATATAGGATAAAGATATTTGCAAATTCTGTAAACTTTACTGCTAAATTAGGAGGGTGACTTTGGCCATTCAAAACTTCCCAATCTGCATGGAAAGAAGAAAATAGGAAAAGAAGGGTTTTTACAGATTTTTATCTCAATTCAACATCATTTTCCCATTAAAACCAATGCATAAAGAAACTCATTTTCACAGAAATGAAATTAGTTGATCTAGACTGATAATATGCTTCAACAATTGATGAATAGAACCATCAAGATGGTTGATGTTAGCCAGTGTGATTCTCAAAGTAGTAAGCTTCTACAGGGGTGATTATTTGAATGATACATAAGCCACTGCAGCCATGAAAACTTAGTAATCCCAAAGGCTGACCCCAAAATTTTGGAAATAAGGATTAGTTTGTTGTTTTACTCCATAATTCCACAAATAGCTCGGACAATAAAATGATTTCTATCAGCATAACTTCTATAAATTGTATTTCAAATGCTTTTTAACAATTTATGCAAATTCTCAATCTGTCTCTCAGAAACAAAATCAATAATGTAAATTACATCACTGTTATTTATAGGAAACAAGACTCAGTAGTAGTTATATTTATATCAAATCGTTATAACTTCAAGGACATAAAATCGAATATCTTAAAGGGAAATAGTTTGGCACTATGTTCTAAAGGTATACCCTTTGTGATATGGGCATTATTGCTTATAATCCCTACACCAATTGGCAAACACTTACAAGTAAGATTTAATGATAATTAAAAACTCCAGCAGAAAAATCTAAATGAACAAAGATAAAAATAGACCAAGAAAAAAAAAGGCAAGCAGAAGAAGTACCTCAGTACATATTCCAACAGTTTCTCCAAACATATCTTTCTTGGAGAGCTTCTTAAGTAAATGGGTCCTAAATTTCTGAGTCTCCTAAACCCATAACATCATATTAATTACCAAACAAATCAAGAACACGCCCATTAAATTAAATAACTAAGCACGCATTTGTGTTTTTAGAATAAAAAAAAATAATAGTTACAACATCAGCAAATTCAAGAATTGGGTCAAGAAATTTGTAATCTGCAGCACCGCAAATGAAACTTGGGAACCTAAAACTACTACTAAAACTACTACCAAGTGATGTCCTAGCTCACTCACCTATAACTATTTTAACACAGGTTGATTATCAAAAGGAATCAAGGTTGTCCATATATCAAACATACCAACGTTAAAGCAGATAACAAAACCAGATAGAAGCATCTATACAACAGTATAGGAAACATAAACCAGAAAGACATATGGTAAACTTACAGCCATTTGTTCGCACCAAGACTTTGTTAATTCAAATTAATTCTTAAAAACTCAATCTTCAAATCTTCCCACAACACATTTGACAAAATCAAAACTGGGAGTCCATTTGTCGATCAACTCGAAAAAATGAGAACTCGACAAAATGTGACTCCCATTTTGTCGAGCAACTCGACAAAATGGAATGCTCTATCACTTTGTCGAGTTTCTCGACTTCCAATTTTTTTTTTTTTTGTCTTTTCTCTCTTCTTCTTTCTCCCGTTTTTCTTCTCTCTTCTTCTTTCCCCAATTTTTCTTTTAAACCCTAGATCTCACTGTTCTTGTTGACATTTTTTTTTATATTTATTATTTGGCTGATTATACATTGACAATTTTTCTTTTCTTTTTTTTTCTTTTGCTATAATTTGAGCTTTTGGTCCCAAATTTTTATATTTGTAACTAATTTACCTACAACTTTTATGTTTTTGCTAATGGCCATCCCCAACATTTAAATTTTGTTGAAAGCCCAATTTGACCATTATTTTTCTTTTTGTGGGGTTTTTTTTTCGAGTTAAGAATTTTTTTTTCTTTTGAGTTTTTGTCAAGTTACTCGACAATTTATTTGTAATAATAAAATTAATGCATTTCGGTTGTCAAGTTACTCGACAAACCAAAGCAAAGTCAATCAATTTTTGACCTTTTTTTGGGTCGTTTGTCGATTACTCTTGACCATTTGTTTACTTTTTTTTTTGTCGACTTACTCGACAAAGGAAATTTTTTATTTAATTTTTTTTCTAATTTTGTTGAAAAATTAAATAAAAAATGGCAAAAACAAACTTTTTCGAACGACTCGACAATCAATCCAAAAGAAATTTGGCCAACCACGATAAAAACAAAGCCAAATTTATAAATAGAAAACGAACAAAACTCGACAAAAAATAATTTTTTTAAAATTTTTTTTGTCATGATAGATTGTCGAGCTACTCCCAAAAAAAAAAATTGATTCTTAAACATATGCTGCATTTATTTAGAATAATATGTAAAAAAAAATTTGAAAAATATAAAAAATTTACCTTACAATTCAAAAGGTAAACTGAATTAAAATCGAAATAAAAAAAAAAAAAAACAAAGTTGAGTTATCTGACAAATTTTTTTATTTTTTTCTTTATTGTATTTTTTTTAGAGTTACTCGACAAAACCAAAACCAAATCTTAAAAAAAAAAAAAAAAAAAGCAAAGTCAACAAAAGCTGATATTATAAAAATTTAATGCAAATATGTATGACAAAAGAGTGATAGTTGGATGGCCAATGATAAAAAAAAAATAGTTGGGGTAGATTAGTTACAAATCTGAAAGGTTTGGACCAAAAGTGCAAATTAAAAAAATTAAAAAATGTCAAAATCAAAATGGACTACTTTTTAAAAGTTGTATGACTTCATTTACATTTTTATTTTATTTTGTTGTTATTAGTTTTTTTTATTTTATTTAAAAAGGAGGACAAAATAAAATTTGCAACAAAATTCAAAGGTCGGGGATGGCCAATGTTAAAAAAAAAGGTTATGGGTAAATTTGTTATAAAATAAAAATTGGGCTACTTTTTAAAAGTTGTAGGATTTTATTTACATTTTTATTTTATTTTGTTGTTATTTGTTTTTTTTTTTATTTAAAGAGGTGGACAAAATAAAATTTGTAACAAAATTTAAAGGTCGGGGATGGCCAAAGCTAAAAAAAAGATTATGGGTAAATTTGTTATAAAATAAAAAGATTGTGGACTAAAAGTGCAAATTACAAAAAAAAATGCTAAAAGCCCACAAAAATAAAAAAAAAAAAATTTAATGTTTCCCACTTTGTCGAGTTACTCGGCAAAGTGGGAAAAGTTACTCGGCAAAGTGGGATAAATTAAAAAAAAAAATTCCCCCACTTTGCCTACTCGGCAAAGTGGGGAAATTAATTTTTTTTTTTTTTGTTTTTATATTTTGTCATGAAAAAGTCCACCTACCAAAAACTTGAACAGTAACTTTTCCGTTGCACGTATGTGGAGAGAAAAAAAATTTCAAAACTTCATTTCGTCATGGATTAACAAAAATTCATTTGACATAGAAAACGATCACCGAAAAATATGAAATTTTCAGGGAACATAGAATACTCATGTAGCTACCACATATCAAAATTTGATAATCCGACGGCATATTTCGACTTACTAAAATGCTAATCGAAACATCCTAGTTAGTTTTTCAGATTTATGCTGTCACAGTTTACAAAATTGTCCATAAATTGAGTTATATAACATGAAATTATGTAAAACCAAAGCCAATGGTTAGGTAACCCATAGGGCTATTGTCTCCAACTGGAATTATGTAAAAATACTTAATAGATAAAGTGCAGTTAATTTTTGAGTTGGACAATAGAAACCGTATCTTAGAAAAACATGAAGTTTAGCAAAACATTTCAAGTTCACATCATTAACGTGTAACCAAAACATGGGAATCCGTTAAAACTACCAAAAAACCAAGGTCCACAAAATTTTAAGAAGATATTTACACTACTTAAAGTTTTTTTGATTGGTTTATAATAGCGATTCCGGAACGCCGACGGCATAAATCCGAAAAACAGCCTAGGAGGTTTCGCGGTAAATATTTTAATATGCCTAAACATGCCGTCGGACTACTAATTTTTGGTATGTGGTAGGTACCTGAGTATTCTATGTCCTTTGAAAATTTCGTATTGTTCGGTGATCGTTTTCTATGTCAAAGAATTTTTTGTTACTCCATGACCAAGTGAATAAAAATTTCAAAATAAGGGCAGTGTTACTAAAATTTCTTCACCCGGTCATGGAGTAACAAAAATTTGTTTGACATAGAAAACGATAACCGAAAAATATGAAATTTTCAGGGAACATAGAATACTCATTTAGCTACCACATATCAAAATTTGATAGTCCGACGGCATGTTTCGGCTTACTAAAATGCTCACCGAAACACCCTAGGCAGTTTCTCGGATTCATGCGGTCGCAGTTTACAAAATTGTCCATAACTTGAGTTATATACCATGAAATTATGTGAAACCAAAGCCAATGGTTAGGTAACCCATAGAACTATCGTCTCCAACTGGAATTATGTAAAAATATTTAATATATAAGGTGCAGCATATGTTTGAATTAGTCAACAGAAAGTGCAGTTTGGAGAAACAATTCACCCAGTAATGGAGCAAAAAAAATTTATTTGACATAGAAAACGATTACCGAACAATATAAAATTTTCACGGAACGTAGAATACCCATGTAGCTACCACATATAAAAATTTGATAATCCGACGGCATGTTTTGACACACTAAAATGCTCACCGAAACATTACAGCTAAACATTCTTGTAAATCAAGGACTCGTCTAGATAGTTTCTGGGAACAAGTTATTTAGATTTTTACCCAGTGAGAAGTTTTACAAGGAATCCTTTTAACATTTTGATTTTTGATTTTTTTCTTTTTGAAACAGGCTCGTCGCTACATATGGTGGACTAAAACATCACGCACTGTCTTGGAAGAATATCAAATTAACATAACACGGGATAAAGGCGTACCTTTATACAAAATCTCGCAGACACGTCTTGATCAAAAACCCCCAGAGCAATCACTGGAAGCAACGTGAAAAATACATTGTAAAGCGACAAAAACCAGTCATTGTATGCAGGTTGTCCGGAGAATGATGTATATGCCTCGTATAAGAAGATGGTGAAACCAAATGTGACATTTTTATAGAAGTAGTAGCATATCTGTGCAAAAAGGTACGTGGAAAATTAGATAATGGCTATGGAGGATATCGTAATTTGCTGATATTCAAATTGTAGAAAATATATTTATATCTTGCAGTGATAGATGAACAAAGAAAGTTTCATAAATTTTTTTTTAATTACTATTAAGGATAGAAATTAACTCTTGAAGTTATTACCATTGAAGAGATTCTTCTGTAACACCAATGTCCATGCACCAAAAGCAGGCGCTCAAGAAATCTAAACTGAGCAACTGCTATATCGCTTGACATGACAGCCTGATACATGTGCAGACGAACAATACAAAATCTGAGGCAAATCATAGTAGTTATATTAAGCTTTCTAAATAACGAACACTACGCTATTAGCTTCTGCACCTGCATTCCTTCAACACCACTGATTCCGATTCCAATATCTGCTTCTTGAAGCATTCATACATCATTGGCTCCATCGCCAATTGCCAAAGTCGTCTTCTTGGTTCCTTCTTTAACAAGTCTTGTGACCTGTTGATACAAAAGAAATTTTACAAGTTTGGAAATTCAGAAAGTTCTATGAAGACAAGAAATTGGTGAGAAATGAGTAGGTTTGGACTGATATTTAGTTAATATGATATAAACTCACCAATGCCTTCTGTTTAGGTGATGAACGACAACATATCACAGACGCACAGCCAATTGCAAGTTCGAGAAATAATTTTCTCACATCATTTTCTAATGCATATGCAAGAGATTTCCCATCAATGATCAAGGCGAATGACTCAGAGCTTGATGCAGCAATCCGAGCCTGCCCTTCAGTAATCTGCTGTTCGACAAAGGAGGAAATTTTTTTTTTTATTTCCTCATTTCTCGAGTAACTCGATTACTCGAGAAAGGAGGGAAAAAGTTTTTTTTTTTTTTTTTCTTTCCCTCCTTTCTCGAGTAACTCGAGAAAGGTTAAAACAAATTTTTTTTTTTCCCCTCCTTTCTCGAGTAACTCGAGAAAGGTATTTTTTTTTTTTTTTACCCCTCATTTCTCGAGAAAGGTACTCCTTTCTCGAGTATGTAAAAATTTTTTGTCTCATTTTTCGAGTAAGTCGAGAAAGTTAAAAAGTTTTTTTTTTTTCCTCGTTTCTCAAGTAACTCGAGAAAGTTAATAATTTTTTTTTCCTCCTTTCTCGAGAAAGGAAAATAATATATATATTTTTTTATTTACTTTCTCTCGAGTTATTTATTTATTTTTTTACTTTCTCGAGTTACTCGATAAAGTCAAAAAAAAAAATTTTTTTTTCTCGGAAACTCATTTGGGAAAATTTTTTTTTTTTTGTTTTTTATTTTTTTAAATACTAACTTTGCTGAGTTATGAGGCAAATTGGGGAAAAAGGAAAAAAAAAAATTCAAAACTTCACTTAGTCATAGATTAACCAAAATTCATTTGACATAAAAAATGATCACCGAAAAATATGAAATATTTGACAATTTTTTTATTTTATTTATTGTATTTTTTTTAGAGTCACTCAACAAAACCAAAGTCAAATCTTAAAAAAAAAAAAAAAAATAGCAAAGTTAACAAAAGCTGATTTTATAAAAATTTAATGCAAATTTGTAGGACAAAATAGTGATAGTTGGATGGCCAATGGCAAAAAAAAAAAATTTGGGGTAGATTAGTTACAAATTTGAAAGGTTCGGACAAAAAGCGCAAATTCAAAAATTGAAAAAATATCAAAATAAAATTGGGCTACTTTTTAAAAGTTGTAGGACTTTATTTACATTTTTATTTTATTTTGTTGTTATTTGTTTTTTTTTTCAATTGAAAAAAAAAATAGAAATGTAAAAGCTCACCATTAAAAAAAAAAAAATTCACGAACAGTAACTTTTTCGATTTACTATTCATCTCGAAAAAGTATGTCGAGTTGAATAGTAACTCGACAAACTTTTTCGAATTTTTTTAAAAAATATTTTTTTTTTTTTTTTTAAAAAAAGTCGAGTAACTCGACAAAAGTAAAAAAAAAAAAAAAAATTTTTTTTTTATTTTATTTTAAATTCGAGTTACTCGAGAAAAGTAAAAAAAAAAAATTTTTTTTTTTTTTTTTAAAAATTCGAGTTACTCGACAAAAGTTAAAAATTTTTTTTTTTTTTAAATTCGAGTAGCTCGACAAAAGTTAAATTTTTTTTTTATTTTTATTTTTTAAATTCGAGTAACTCGACAAAAGTTAATTTTTTTTTTTTTAAATTCGAGTAACTCGACACAAGTTAAGAAAAAAAAAAATTTTTTTTAAAAAAAATTCGAGTAACTCGACAAAAGTTAAAATATATATATATATATTTTTATTTTTTTAAAAATTCGAGTAACTCGACAACATTTTTAAAAAAAATTTTTTTGTTTTTTTTTAAATTCGAGTAACTCGATAAAAATTTTTAAAATTTTTTTTTTAAAATTCGAGTAACTCGACATAATTTTAAAAAAGAAAATTTTTTTTTTTGTTTTTTTAAATTCGAGTAACTTGACAAGATTTAAAAATATATATATATTTTAAAAAATTCGAGTAACTCTACAAAATTTTAAAACAAAATGTTTTTATTTTTTTTTGGCTAGTAACTCGACAAATTAAAAAAAAAAAAATTTTTTTTTAACATCGAGTAACTCGACAAAATTTAAAAAAATTTTTTTTTTTTTTTTTATTTTTTTTATCGAGTAACTCAACAAATTTTAAAAAAAATATATATATATATTTTAAATTCGAGGAACTCGACAAAATGTAAAAAAAAAAAAAAATGTCGAATAACTCGAGAAATTTAAAAAAAAATATTTTTTTTTTAAAAATGTCAAAATAAAATTGGGCTACTTTTTAAAAGTTGTAGGACTTCATATACATTTTTATTTTATTTTGTTGTTATTTGTTTTTTTTTATTATTTAAAGAGGTGGACAAAATAAAATTTGTAACAAAATTTAAAAGTCGGGGATGGTCAAAGCAAAAAAAAAAAAGTTATGAGTAAATTTGTTATAAAATGAAAAGAATGTGGACTAAAAGTGCAAATTACAAAAAAAAAAAAAAAAAAATTTAATGTTTTCCACTTTGCCGAGTAACTCGACAAAGTGGGATAAATTAAAAAAAAAAATTTCCCCCACTTTGCCTACTCAGCAAAGTGGGGGAATTTTTTTTTTTTATTTTTTTTATTTTATATTTGTCATGAAAAAGTCCACCTACAAAAAAAAAAAAAAAAAATTCTTAAACAGTCACTTTTCCATTGCACATACGTGGAAAAAAAAACTTCTAAACTTCATTTAGTCATGGATTAACAAAAATTCATTTCACATAGAAAACGATCACCGAAAAATATGAAATTTTCAGGGAACATAGAATACTCATATTGCTACCACATATCAAAATTTCACAGTCCGACGGCATATTTTGGCTTACTAAAATGCTAACCGAAACATCCTAGTTAGTTTTTCAGATTTATGCTGTCACAGTTTACAAAATTGTCTATAAATTGAGTTATATAACATGAAATTATGTAAAACCAATGTCAATGGTTAGGTAACCCATAGGGCTATCGTTTCCAACTGGAATTATGTAAAAATATTTAATATATAAGATGCAGTAAATGTTTGAGTTGGACAACAGAAACTGTATCTTAGAAAAACATGAAGTTTAGCAAAACATTTCAAGTTCACATCATTAACGTGTAACCAAAACATAGGAATCCACTAAAACTACCACAAAACCAAGGTCCAAAAAATTTTAAGAAGATATTTACACTACTTAAAGTTTTTTTGATTGGTTTATAATAGCGAATTCGGCACGCCGACGGCATAAATCCAAAAAACAGCCTAGGAGTTTTCGCGGTAAGTATTTTAGTATGCCTAAACATGCCGTCGGACTACTAATTTTTGGTATGTGGTAGCTACCTGAGTATTCTATGTCCCTTGAAAATTTCGTATTGTTCGGTGATCGTTTTTTATGTCAAAAAATTTTTTGTTACTCCATGACCAGGTGAATAAAAATTTCAAAATAAGGGCACTGTTACAAAAATTTCTTCACCCGGTCATGGAGTAACAAAAATTTGTTTGACATAGAAAACGATAACCGAAAAATATGAAATTTTCAGGGAACATAGAATACTCATTTAGCTACCACATATCAAAATTTGATAGTCCGAAGGCATGTTTCAGCTTACTAAAATGCTCACCGAAACACCCTAGGCAGTTTCTCGGATTTATACGGTCGTAGTTTACAAAATTGTCCATAACTTGAGTTATATACCATGAAATTATGTGAAATCAAAGCCAATGGTTAGGTAACCCATAGAGCTATCGTCTCCCACTGGAATTATATAAAAATACTTAATATATAAGGTGCAGCATATTTTTGAGTTGGTCAACAGAAAGTACAGTTTCGAGAAACAATTCACCCAGTCATGGAGCAAAAAATATTTATTTGACATAGAAAACGATTACCGAACAATATAAAATTTTCACGGAACGTAGAATACCCATGTAGCTAACACATATAAAAATTTGATAATCCGACGGCATGTTTTGACACACTAAAATGCTCACCGAAACATCACAGGCAGTTTCTCGGATTCATGCTATCGCAATTTAAAAAATTGTCCATAACTTGAGTTATATATCATGAAATCATGTGAAACCAAAGCCAATGGTTAGGTAACCCATAGAGCTATCGTCTCCAACTGGAATTATGTAAAAATACTTAATATATAAGGTGCAACATATTTTTGAGTTGGTGAACAGAAAGACAATTTAGAGAAACAATTCACCCGGTCATGGAGTAAAAAAAAAATTATTTGACATAGAAAACGATCACCGAACAATATGAAATTTTCAAGGAACGTAGAATACCCATGTAGCTACCACATATAAAAATTTTATAGTCCGACGGCATGTTTCGGCATACTAAAATGATCACCAAAACATCTAAGTCAGTTTCTCGGATTCATACTGTCGCAGTTTACAAAAATATCCATACATTGAGTTATACAACATGAAATTATGTGAAACCAAATCCAATGGTTAGGTAACCCATAGGGATATCGTTTCCAACTGGAATTATGTAAAAATACTTAATGTATAAAGTGCAGCAAATATTTATGTTGGACAAAAAAAAAACTGCAGTTTAGAGAAAATGAAATTTAGCAAAACCTTTAAGAATCGATTGTATTTCGTCATTTGTTCTCCATAGCAACTGGAGATAAAAAAGCACCAAATTTGATGACTTATTAAGGAAAAAATGAATATATATTGACTATAATATATAAGAAGTCAATAATTGCGGCTAAAAGACACTAATATATGTATATTAAAACAAATAAAAGAAAAGAAAAGATGAAGAAGTCAAAAAATGCGGCCATAGATATTAATTTAATATACAAAAAGTGTCAAAAGATTAGGACAAAATGGTGAGATTTGGACAAAATTAAGACTAATACAACATAAAAACGACGTCGCGTTGGTTGAAGGGTGAATAGTAAACATGCCATAGACACTTATATTATAGTATATATATATATATATATATATATATATATATATATATATATATCATTATAGTAATGTTAATTAAAAATTTTAGAATGAAAAAAAAAAAAAAAAAAAAAAAACTTGTCGTGGTTTAAGTGTATGTAATTGATTTGTGATTTGAATAAAAATTAATATAAATAAATAATAAAATGACATATATAATTTGATGACATTTAACAAATTTTATTTTTTTAATATACAAATATTGATAGTAAATTAATTTACGAATTATTTGTTCTTTATTTTTTTTATCGAATGATAATAAAACGATAAATTAAAATACAAATAAGAGCTCAATTCAAAAAGGAAAACAACTTTGTGATTAGAGGTGATGAAATGGGCTGGCCTGAAAGACTTGCCCAGATAACCCAGACTTTGGATCAGGCCATCTAATAAAAATCTGGTACAATAAAAACTTGGCTCATTTGGCCCGATCAATTAGCCACCGAGGAAATCGAGCTTACTCCAGACTATCCAATTATTTTAAGCTGGCTCAGTAATTTTTTGGCCCAAAGTTCCCACACTGCTATCAAAATCTGCAATAACTTGGGGGAGAATTCTCCCCCCTCAGTTAGTCGCGAAACCATGGAGATTTTCTCCTAGGTTTTGTGACCAATCTAGGGGAAAGAAATCCTTCTCGATTTGGTGACTGTGGGGGTAGGGTGAGGCGATATTTTGCTGAGGGTGGGTTGAGGAGTTTTTAGAGAAGAAGTTGAAGTCCTACTGGCTTGTGTAAAATCGGGCCAGAATTAGTCCAATTCAATTTTTTGTATAGTCGGGCCGGGATTGTTGACTAGCCCATTTGTCATCTCTACTTGTGATGTATGTGCTAATTGCTAAGAAAAAAATTAGCAAGAGACTAAGGATGCATTTGATTGCAAGTATTTTTTTATGAAAAAATCTTTTTTCATCTATTTTCCAATCAATAAGTTTCATATCCACATTTTTCCATGGAAAAAGTCTCTTTTCTACATATTTTCCAACTACAAAAGTGTTTGATGGTCATTTTTTTTCCAGATAAAACGTATTCTCATTTCTACATAAATGATCGCATTTTTTTTGGAAAGCCGGAAAACGTTTTCTTTGGAGGGGTGTTTCATTTTTTAGGTAAGGCTGCGTTTATTTTCTTGACAATTCAAATATCTGAAATTCATTTTTTTTTTAATCTAAATTCAATATTTGTAATCAAACGCACCATAAATGGAATAAAAAATAACAAGGAAAATGTCCCTTGATGGAAAAGAGAACAAATACTACACTTCCAAACAAATTCTTACAACTAGAAAATAATCAAATATACCCAACAAATTGGATGGCCATAAGCCATCAGCGTCAATTACTCAATTTTGACAGTCAACCTCCCAAAGTCAAATCAAATGCGCTTGCATGATCAACGGTGAGTACATATGATATATATCGTGTGGAGCTGGAGACACACCATCCATGTGCGTTACAAATTTTTCCACTTTTCGCCATCAGAATAGAAATTTATAGAAAAGTTGGAAACTTCAGAGATGGATCCATAAACCTTCTTTGCAACTTCTTTCTATTTTCGGCGCTCTTTCAATTTTCCCGCTTTCCATTTCCCCTTTTTCACTCCTTTTATTCACATTCAGAATCTTTTCTGGGAGAGACAAAATATTTAGAGTTTGTTTGTTAAAGTTTATAAACGGTTTATAGTTTATGTGAATTTGACCAAAGAGTACCTCATCTCACAATTGTTTTATGTGAGCACACATTTACAATTTTGTCCTACACTTGAACCACAATATTTGACCTTTCAACTATGACCGTTATTGCATGGGGTAAAAATTTTCTGCACAGTGGGCCTGGCAGTAGCAATCATGTACAGATATAGGGGTGTTTTGGGAAGTTTGTGTTGAAGATGAAATATTGTAATCTAACTCTAATGTGATGGTGGGCCAGGAAGCCGTAGTTTATTTGACTTCTTGAAATAAATTGGTTTTTCATCTGGAACAAACACACGCTTAACAAAAACAAGTCGTGATAGCAGAATCAGATCAGATCTCGAGAGCGAAATTTTCTATTTTTTGGAGCTCCGAGAAAATGCAGACGAGGTATATGGAAAGATCAAATAGCATGGCGGCTAGAGAAAAACGTAGTTTGGATCCGAGTAGTAGCCAGGAAGGTCAACCTGATCGGAAACGCCCTGCTCTTGCCAGGTAATTTACACGAAAAAATTATATGAGTATTTATATATTTTTTAAAAAATGATTTTGACTTTTTGTTGTTGCAATGAAGTTTATTATTGATTCTTTAGGCACTTTAAGTTACTTAATGATGAACATTCGCAAGCGCGCGTTTGATGCAAAAGTTTTGATTTACTTCGTTGAAGTGTTGATAATGTGAATAAAGTGTTGACTTTCGAAGATCTCCTACTTTATTTAGTTATTCGTATCCGCATTGTGTTATCTGAATATGAAGTATATTATTATGCAACCGTATTTAGCTCCACTGAATTGTTGTATTAATTGCTTGTGTTGAGCAGAGATAAATTGATGTGTATGCATTTGATATTGGCATTACAAGTATTGTGGCTAATCTTAGTGCTTGGCAGCAGCATAAAAGAGCTGCTTACAGACAGGCCGGTTCTGACATTTTCGGGGCTGATGTGAAGTCTAAAAATTAGGCCTTTTTAGACCCTCAAGACAAAGTAGACTGGCTTCAATATTTTTTTTCCTCCAAAAATAGGCCTTTTCGATTTTGGCCACAACCTAATAATAGTCATGCTCCTCATATAATGCAGCTTGTTTTGCTTTATTGGGTTTTAAATTTTTGCACAAATATTTTTTTTTAGGCAACTTCAATAATCAAATTTTTTTTTTATTAAAATGGGCCCTCTTCGGTTTTGGGCCCAAGGCGGTTGCCTCACTCACCTATGTCCAAAACCGGGCCTGCTGACAGAAGGCAAAATAACAGTTCAAAAGGCCTAGAACAAATCCTTAATTCCTACTTGGAACAGTTACAGCTTATTAGAATTGACACTATGTCTCTTCCAAGATATTGAATTTATCCTATAAACACCTTTTGCACCCACCTGGCTCCATTTTATATAATTGACAAGCTTCTATTCCCAAAGATTGAATAATTTCTTTGTGCATTTAGTTGTCTGCAGACTCCCTCTTTGTGTTGAACTATGTAACTGTCTGTAGCTTTCTTCCACACTGTTTGGAAAGAACCTCCCATTGTGGGTGAATGACGAGTTGAGATCTGCTGTCCCAATTATATGTTCCAAATGACAAATAACGATTCCTTAGTAACCAATTCCATCTCAAACCCAATTGTCGATCAGGTAGCATTATTAAAGCAATGCTAAACTTAGATAGCTGCGCATTCATCATGTTGTATTTCTTTTTTTTTTTTTTTTTTTTTTGTTTTTTCCACTCAGTAAGTGGTTGTTTTTCTGGTAGTGTAGCACATTGTCTTCAACGACAATGGGATCACCTGTCCTACTATTACAAGTTCAGCTCAATTTTTCGCCAGAAGTTCACCAAAATCTTAGATGAATTATTATTGGCTGCCCCTCTAATGAAAATCTTATATATCTTCAATAACAACAAGTGTGAATGTATTAAATGTTGTTCATAATGATCATTTTACTTATTTATTTGATAATGTGCAAAGTTTTCATTGGAGGGACAGCCAATGAGATCTCAACTTGGTGAATGACTTCTTATTTCATACCTGGGTGCTAGTTAAGTGGATTACCTTCATGGAGATTAATATTAGAAATCTTTTATGTGTAGTTAATAAACCATATTATGCTGTATTCATCTTTAGTTTATGTTTGCTTAAAACCCACAAGTGCACGGTATCGTGGATAAGAGATAAAGTGTGAATGGAGTGTCCATCCATGAGGACTTGTCTCTAACTATGAAATCAATTTAATTTCTAGCCTTAACCGAAATATACCAAATTTTGAGAGAATTTTGATTTAAACTAAAAAACTAACTAAATTGAACTAAAAAGCACGTTGAAAATTTTGGAGAAGTTTTGAATATGAGAAAGTACTAGGACTTCAATTTCACATACACTTATTCACTTTAATTCGAATAATCAAGTAATTGACAATATTAGTTTATGTTGATGACCAATGTCCCTAAATTATTCGACAATCTGTCTTGAGTAAAGTTTGACCTATTTCTTATTATAAATTTTCTATATCTTTATTAACGTTGCTGTAAGTTTTAAATCTAGAAAACAATCAACCTAGAAGGGGGGTTGAATAGGTTGTTACTGAAAGTCTGTAAATATTTTTTTTCAAAAACACAACGTTCACTTTAATGTTCTAATATTGATGAAAGTTTGTTTAATGTCAGAACATTTCACTGAACGTCTTGGCAGTTTCGAGACAGTAATTATATAAGGCGATTAAAGTATTAATTAACACCAGATATAGCGTGGTAAACCCCTAAGGGAAACATCCACGGGCCCCCATGCCACGGGTAAATAAATCCACTATTTCAAAACAGGTTACACACGTCTCAATTTTTTGAAATTACAATTTTAGACTTAATCTAAAACTTTATCAGCAATTTACAAAAAAATAAAACTTAGTTAAGAACAATGATAAAACTTCCCTGTTTTATATTTTCTTCAACTAGTCCAGGAATGCAATCAAGTACTTCGGTCTTGATCTTGGTCCATTCCACGTGTGTCCCCGGATTGATTCCACAAATCGGAATAAGGACCCAGTCCTTATCTTGCCGCCGAAATGCCGTTCTCTCTCACAATGGATTTCTTGTATGCTCAGTTTCTCAGAGCCGTTCTCAAAACTAGACTTTTGATCGGGCTAGGACTTTTGAATATTTCTTTGAACTCTCAACTCATAAATAATTTGCTATTTGATTCTTGAGTATTTTTGCTTTCAAAGTCCGTGCAACTTCTTGGAATACCACCTGTCTTATTTATAGTACAAGAAGTTTGTCTAAACTTAATGACTTAATATTTATCTTATGTATGGATAAGACACAATAAGTCTTTAAGTTTAAATAAACTTTATACAAGATAAGGTGAGATAAATCACAAGAATATGAAAACAAATTTAGATATTTATTTTCATTTAAGTAGATAAATAAAAAGATAATATTGTAATATCTTATCTACTTAGAAACCTAGTTTAATTAGAAAACTTAAACATGCAATTTATTCAATCACTTATTAACAGATAAAGAACAAGAGTTTTAGACTAACTAAAACGTATAAATAGATTGTGATAAATATAGCATTAAAGTTTCCAATTTTCAAACAACTACTAGATAATCATTGAATTCTAATTTGCTCATATCAATAAATAACTTATAATTAAATATGCCAAAAAATCGGATTCTTCAATAATCCAAAAACTGATTTTCAAAAACTGATTTTCCAACAGTTGCGAATAAGTAAAAATGCATTTAGAATAATCAAACATCAATTAAAGATTGCATAGACCATAACGGTATATTTTTATCCTCTGTTGGAATCTATGTTACTTGTTATTTAATCTAAACATGCATATCACCTCTCTTTTGTGAGTGTCAAAACAGTTAATAAATCATTCTAACTATTGGCCAAATAATTGAAAGCGATAAACTCAATAACAAGCAATCAATCAAAAACTTATATTTGAAGTTAAAAACGGAAAATCGAATTAAAGCTTCAAAAGGTGCAAGTTACATCGTCTCCCTAGCTAGTAGAAATTTAGATACTCATATTCGAAATAATTAAACACATCAATCTTCAAAACCCCCCCAACTCTTCTCTTTCTTTAATTCACCAAAACCTAGGTATAAATTGTGTTTTTTGCTATTCTCCAAGCTCCCTATGAAGTACAAGGGTTCTAGTATTTATATATACAAATTTAGGGTGTAAATTTTGTGTTTAGACTGACATAGAAGACCCTAAGGAGTCCTACCAAAATTAAACTTTCGGGGCTGAAAACAGGTGTCCTGCTCGAGCAGGAACTTTATAGCTTTTGTCGTTCGAGTGCTAGATTATGCTTCCAGACAACTGACACTAAATCACGATAACTTTTTGTACATAACTTTGAATTAAGATCCATAAAATGCATTGGACTTCTAATTCAATTAACTTTCTTATGGTATATCATTTGCCTTGTGGAAATCATTGTATCAAACTTGGTTCTCTACTTTTCCCAAATGCTGTGTCTGTTGGTTCCCCTCTTCATTTCAGCTTGGCTTTTTACTTCAATACAACTAGTTTTTTCCTGTTTTCCTCTCCTTTTGTCAATATACTTTGCCTTTGGTGTTTTGTTCTAAAACACAAAAACGAACTAAAAATCCATAATGATCAACCCTGAAATACTACCAAAATGCCTCGTATATAGGGAGATAAGTGCACGAATTACACTTATCAGTTTACTAAGTTGTTTAATTCTTAAGTTTGTTTATATCTTTTTATTAAGAGTAAAATAAACCTAATGCTGCAATAAGCCTGTACAGGTAAATAAACTCCAGCAGCCTCTAGTGAATTTATTTGATCTGCCCTTTTGTAAGCACGAATGGGGCCTTCAGAAAAAACAAACAGAAAAAGAGCAAAGGATGCCCTGTAGAATGTAGTTCTCATTGTTAAAATTTATATTCTGGGAAGCTAAATATTTTTCACTTTTGAAGCTCTCTTCATGCTTTCTTATTTATGGTTGCATACAATGCTATTTCTTAAGGAATACTGGTTGATGCAGTGTTATTATTGAAGCACTAAAGGTGGACAGTCTACAGAAACTTTGTTCATCCCTGGAACCAGTTCTTCGGAGAGTTGTAAGATAATTAGTCTTTCTATTGAATTTTGTCTAAATATGGAATATTTAACCACATGTACAATAGTGATGCACTCAATTATATGCAAGAAAATGTCCAAGCATAAGGACCTTCCATTGGTTGTTAAATTAATGCCTCTATGTTCTTTAACTATTTCTGCAGATAAATGCATAGAATGAGTTGATCTGAAACTCTTAAGTCAAATACTGCAGCTACTTGCATCAAAAAATGAAAATGTTTGTAGAGTTCTTTCACTCATCATTCTTTACGTTGAACTTCTAGGAGAACAAATTAAATGATGACCCCTTAATGCTTCCTTAAGGAGTTATGACTTATGATTTAATATTTTATTACATATGAAAAGAATATTGGCTGAATGTGATGTTCTATAGTGCACCATACCTGTTACTATCTGAAATACACGTTGTCCTGGTGTTCTTCTCATTATAGATTGTATTGTGATTCTCTCCTTGTATATTCCATATATCCCTGCATAAACATTGTGAATATGGCGCCAATACTCAATTAAACAAGTTACTTCAATGTACCATGCATCCAATCCCATATTCCTGTTCAGAAGCATGCTATTTTCTGCTCTTCTATATCTTTTTCTCGAATTAGTTGATAGCAAAGATATATCCCTTTAATAATACTCACCGATGATGGCGGCATGCTCGTCAGATTGTTATAAGAAGATTTTCTTGTAAACTAATATGAATAGTCCATTTAGAATATTCTTGGGGTTTGCAAATCTTGTTCCTCAATTAAACAATAATGTGCTTGTTATTTCTCACAATTTGGATTTGGTGAACAGAGGAACCTCCCATTCTTGATTTCTCAGTTCAACTTGCACCACAAATTTGTTAGGATTATTAGTCCATTGCTTATGATGCTTTAACGCTTCAAATGGGTTCTAATTCATGTACATGTCTTTCTGCTGACCAGGTGAGCGAAGAACTCGAGCGTGCTTTAGCAAAGTTAGTTCCTGCTACACTTAATGGAAGGTACGACTTAACCTATTATAGAAAAGCTACTGTCCTAAATTCCATTTGTTTCTTCTTTCTAGGCATCAATATCATCCCTATTAATTTTCAATTAGCTAACCGTTCAATTGTCCTTCTGGCCACGCTATATAAATAGCTGCATTTGTCGACCAATTTGAAGTACAACTTTGTGGTCGCTATCCCAACTCTATATTACAAGTATATTTTCTTTTTCAGAAAAACCATCATGTACAGTAGGTGTAGACGAAGCATGCCATTTTTACTAAATATATTACTAAGGTGGCAAAGGGAAGGGACCTATGGCCTTACCACCAGTAATACAGGTGGGAAAAAAAATGAAAATAGAAGTGATGTAAGGGTGCAAAATCTGACCTCTCCATAAAAAGTGGATGGAAACTAAGAATTTCTAAGTCTAGGATATTGAAAAAGATTGAGCATGAGAAGATTCCAAACAGTGCCTACAAGTTACTTGCATGAGCACATCACTTCTTTTCACTTGTTGTGTTAAATGCTGAAGCTTCCTTCATTTTAGCTGTCTTTACCACTTTATATTGAATTTCTTCATATACATGCAGGGTTTCTCCAAAAAGAATTGAAGGGCCTGATGGAAGAAATTTGCAGTTACGCTTCAGGTCCAAGTTGTCACTACCTCTCTTTACAGGAGGAAAAGTGGAGGGAGAGCAGGGTGCTGCAATACATGTTGTCTTGCTTGATGCAAACACAGGCCATGTTGTAACGTCAGGTCCAGAGTCCTCAATTAAATTAGATGTCGTTGTGCTTGAAGGTGATTTTAACAATGAGGATGATGAGGGGTGGACTCCAGAAGATTTTGAGTCTCATGTAGTGAAAGAGCGGGAAGGAAAAAGGCCGCTTCTAACTGGGGACTTACAAGTGACGTTGAAGGAAGGCGTAGGAACCCTTGGAGAGTTGACATTTA
Source organism: Forsythia viridissima (assembly GCA_030279155.1). Classification (NCBI taxonomy): domain Eukaryota; kingdom Viridiplantae; phylum Streptophyta; class Magnoliopsida; order Lamiales; family Oleaceae; genus Forsythia; species Forsythia viridissima. The sequence goes on from CM059033.1 coordinate 5,014,742, forward strand.
CGGACAACTCTAGTTGGATCAGGAGTAGGAAGTTTAGACTAGGTTTGAAAGTTGCATCTGGTTATTGTGAGGCCTTCGACATCCGTGAAGCAAAAACAGATGCCTTCACTGTCAAGGATCACAGAGGAGAATGTAAGTATATTATCTGCCAAATATTTACATTAGTAATTTCTGTTGTCTGTGGGTTCGGTAGTAAATCATTAAGTTTCTGGTTTTATAGTGTACAAGAAACATTACCCACCTGCACTAAATGATGAAGTTTGGAGATTGGAAAAGATTGGGAAAGATGGATCATTCCACAAGAGGCTTAATAAAGCTGGAATATTCACAGTAGAAGATTTTCTGCGTCTTGCAGTGAGAGACCCTCAAAGGCTTCGGACTGTAAGAACTCTAATTAGTGGGCCTGCTCAAAATTTGGTTCATTATCTACTTCTTTCTGTTTATCTGATTTTGGATTTGCCTCTTAGATACTGGGAAGTGGAATGTCGAATAAGTTGTGGGATGTTCTTCTAGAGCACGCAAAGACCTGTGTTCTAAGCGGAAAACTCTATGTCTACTATCCTGATGAGCTGAAGAATATTGGTGTCGTGTTTAACAATATCTATGAATTGAGTGGTCTGATCGCTGGCGGACAATATCATTCAGTTGATTCTCTTTCTGACGGTCAGAAGGTTAGTTATCCTTCTGTATGCTTGAATACTCATTAATTTACATTTCATCTTAGTCTTGTGAATTTCACCGACTTTCTTTACCTCGAAAAACAGTACAAGTTCCTTAATGTTGAATTTCTACCTTGTTGGTTAAGCATTTGTCACATCAGATTTGTGCACATCAGATTTAATATCCAATTATACTATAAGCCAATCCGACATAAAATTCTGATTACAAACTGGATAGCAGAATGGGGATGATTTTACACCTTCTCTTTCCGCTCTACATATCATGCTTCGACTTAGCTTCCTTCTGTCCTTCAGCCTGCATAGGATTCAGGAAAAGGAATCTGTTGTTCTCTCAAATTAAAAAGAGTTGACTGGACACCTTATGGCCTCATATTGCAGGTGGTTGTTGACACACTGGTGAAGAAGGCATATGACAATTGGATGCATGTCATAGAATATGATGCCAAGTCTCTCCTGGGCTTTGATCAAAATAAAGGTTCAGTTGGTTCACAGATTGATCCAAAAGATCAGTCAAACTCTTTCGATCAGCTCAGACTAGAAAGTACAGTTCCTGTTGAACATCCTTCTATGGATCTGAATTCCGGATTGAGTATAGGAGGTATCTATCTTTCACTTGAAATGCTGATAAAATGTGGATTTGTGGCAAAAAGAAAAAGAAAAAAAAAACACGAGCTAGATGTTTGAATCAAACTACTTCCGAGCGCTGGCACATTATAATGCCCAAAACATTCATATGTTAACTGCCTGGCTACTTTTCTTTTAATATAATAAATCAGGGGAGAGGGAGATTTGGTTACATCTGACATTTGAATCCGTAGTTTTCGTTTTTTATCCTTGACTCTTTTTTTTTTTTTTTTTCATTTTCTTCTTTTGATTCTATTTCAAACTGGGCAGGAAGGTGTAGACACGTCAATCACGAGTTGTCTATATTAGTTTGGAGATCATGAGTTGCAAAGATATTGAATATATATGTCAGGAAAATAAATATAAATAGTTGATTAAAAGAAAATTTATATCGAAAGGCTTCATAGGCATGCAGCATATATATCTTGCACCGAGTTTCAGAATCCTCATATGCAAACTTTTCTTTTGAAAGGCTGTTTGACTCTGATTAGGCTATAATCCTAAGCTCTCTTGAAATGCTCTACTTTCTGCCTTTAAGCACATTTCATGTGCCTGTTTTGTATACTTTACGAATGTTCTACCTTTCACTAGGGTATAATGACAATACCGGCGGCAGATATCAGATGCAATCGCAAAACTTGAACTTCAATGCTGCTATTCAGTTAGACAGCACTTTGTTCCACCCACATAACCAGCTGATCAACACAGCACAAGCAGCTCAGCCATCTGGAAGTGAGAATGTGCTAGCACTTGGTCCATCACAGTCAACCGTGCCAAACTGCCATGTCGGCAACACGTCAAATCTTATTTCTTATCGAGGATTTGAGGATTTCTGCCCTGAGGATGAGATTCGCATAAGAAGTCACGAGATGCTTGAAAACGAAGACATGCAGCATCTGCTTCGTGTATATAGTATGGGTGGCCATGGTCATGCTTCCTTTAGTGGCAACGAGCATAATTACGCATACACCCCAAACGTGCCTTCTAACTATCGTTTTGAGGAGGATAGTACACGTTCGTCTGGCAAAGCTGTTGTCGGGTGGCTCAAACTCAAAGCAGCTCTGAGATGGGGAATCTTTGTCAGGAAGAAAGCTGCTGAGAGAAGAGCACAGATTCTTGAAGTGGATGATTGATAGATATGGTTCTTAACTTCTTATTATGGCACTGTCAGGCCTTCCTAATGCTGGAGTACTGGTTGACCCGAATTCTGCTGAAGACTGAGCATGAGCAAAGATTTTTGTGGAATTTGATGGCACTGTACACTTTCTGGCTGTACAGTGAGATTGTTGTTTTCGACTTTTCCCCATTTTGACTATAAATTTGCGGCATATGCTAATGTTATGACAAGTTGTTCACAGAGTAGCCTGCGAGGATGGAAGGCATAGTATCCTAACCGAAGGAGATATACTTGGAGCATCTTCGGCTAAGCTTAGAAGTAAGTCAAACTTAATTTCACGTAAATTTTTGTTTTAACGGCCAACCTGTGAAAATCTCAGTCGACAGCAGGAACATTAATCTTAATATGGGAAATTGCTATTGTCTGGGTTTGAACTGGCATATAAACCTCCGGAAAAGCCTCAAAATTCATGTGGCTGTTATCTTCCCTCCCAGTTTGTCTTGTTCTCTAATAATTCGTTGTAATTTGAAGGGAAAAAGGACTGGTGAAAGAAATTGAATTATTATATTTCACAACCAGGTTAGCTCTTGTGCTTTGTGGCTTGTGCTTGTTCAAATTTTAGAGAAATAAAAATTGAGTTAATATCAAGGACAGCTTTACTAAAGAAAAATATTTAATATGTTGTAAAATAGTAAATAATGATGAATGACTATTTAGTTATATCTAGATGTCTATGTAGTTATCTACTTACTCCAGAAGAGTGTATTGTAATCAGGTTGTAACTCCCTTTGGAACCCTATAAATAAGGGTCATTGTTATAGTAAATTGATACAGACTTGAGTTTTAACTCTCTCTATTCTCTTCTCTTTTTCTCTCTATTTTTCTAGTTTCATAACACGTTATCAGCACGAGAAAAGAAAAAGGAAAAGCAAAACTAGGCAGTCAAATGGTGATATCAAAACACCATAAAGAACAAACAAAAGCTTAGTGGCCCAAAGTCCACTTTTTCAAGCATCAATATTCCAAAAGAAATTCAAACGGCATAAAACTGGTTAGTAATTATATCTCTATCATTGCTTTGATTTATGAGTCCAACTCATATTATATTTTTTGAAGCAATTAAAAGAAATATTCATGCTTTAATTAGATATAACAATGCTTTAACTTTTAGTCAACGGCAAAGGACAACAAATCAGTGTGTTTATTGGTCTAAAATATTCTTGAACAAGATTTGCTTATTTTTTATTTCCTGAAGAATTATAATTCTATCAATATTCCAGAAGAATATTGTGTTATATTTCACGACCTGATATATAAATATTACATAAGAATATTTTGTTGCTCCAGAAGTAGCACAACGTTATATTATAGTAATATTTCAGTAGAATATTAATTGCTCCCGTAGAGCATAATTTGTTAGATTTATTATTAATTTATTATTCTCGAAGAGCGTAATTTAATAAATTTATAATATCTTATATAAGAATATTATAATATTACTCCTGGAGAGTAAATATTTATATTAAAATAATGATTTTTTGTAGCTCCTGAATAAGCACAACTTTATAATATTCTAACAAAATATTAATTGCTCCTGAAGGGCATGGCATTACAATTTAAATATTCTAGAAGAATATTGAACTATTACTCTTGAAGTAGCAATAGTTTTTAATGTTCAATCAACTATTATGTTATTTTCTATCTATTCTTTCATATGTAATTATGAATAAAAATTAGCATGAAATTATTGTGGAAAGTCAATAAGATTTGTTTATTTGTTTTAATTGTACTTTTACTGAAGAAATACAATTTTACAACTCAATCAATATTTCAAAAGAATATTGTATTGTATGTCACAACTTAAGTTATAAATATTCTAGAAGAATATTTTATTGTTGCTTTAGAATAAGCAAAATTTTATATAATATTAATATTCCATTAGAATATTAATTGCTCATGAATAGTTTAATTTTATAAGATATAATATTCTATAAGAATATTATAATATTGCTCCTGGAAAGCAAATATTTTTCATTAAAATAATGATTGTGTTGTTGCTCTTAAAGAAGTACAACTTAGTTAAACGAATATTATATGACTGCTTTTGAAGAAGCATAAATTTGTACATATCAATATTCTAGAAAAAATATCGTGTTGTTGCTCTTGAAGAAATACAACTTTACAATTTCAGAATATTAATGTTGTGTAATATTAGAGTGTTGATACTCTTAAAGAAGTACTATATTGAACCAGAAGTTCAATTACCTAAAAATTTTATTGATTGGCAATACCGGTTAGACCATCCCGGATCAATATGATGTGACTTATTAATGAGGATATCTATTGAAAACCAAAAGATTTTTCAATATAATGAATTCTCACGTGATGCTTGTTCTCATGATATATAAACCAGTAGACATTTACTAGATAAAATCGGGACTGAATTCCCTACATTTCTGAAAATTATTAAGGGTGATTTATGGGGCCTCATCACCCTCCATGTTGACCATCTATATATTATTTGTATATGATAGATACATCTATTAGATGATTGTATGGTGTTATTATTGGCAACTTGAAGTTTGCAAGATTACTTGCTCAAATATTAAATTATGAGCATAATTTTCAGATTATACAACCAAGACGATGATGTGTCTTGTCAATACTAGTGAGTCTAAATCTCAAACTTTTAATAAATTTCAGTTGAGATGATTTTAAATTGTTTAGCAATATTGTTTTTCAACGCCTCCAATTAAATTCTAAACAATTACTATTGAGAACAAAGTGCTTCCCATTTTTGTCTAGGAAATGCTATTTTATATGCAGAAACACTTATACACATCATGCCAACATCAAAGTTACCCCTGTTATAGTTGGCTTATGGTCAGAGCCTAATATTATACATCTAATGAATTTTTTATAGTGCAATATATGTATAATCAGTCCACCATAGTGCACTGAGATGGACTTTGAAAAATGTTGAGTATACATGTTTAGTATGGAACATTATAAAATATCTTAAGTCCTAACGGGTGATATTTTATAATGCGGTTTTTCGAATGTCATTTTGATAAGACAGTTTCCTCAACATTAGGGGAGAGAAATTAAGTAGTTGGAAAGAATACATGAAAATGCTATATATTATATTTTCTAGATCCTTGCATAAGACAATATGAACCAGAAGTTCGACAAATAATTCATTTGTAAGTTATACAATTGACAGATACATTTACTGACCAAAGAGATTAAATCAAATCTCATATACCAGCTCTAATTTATATTAGCGTCCTTGAAGGACAATCCATTAACATTATATCAGATAAATTAATGACACGCCTGAAGCGTGGTCATATTTGATTCCAAAAAATTCTCAAATAAAAAATGGAGCCAATTATAAAGATGGTCTTATTGAGGAGGTGTATACTCTTGGAGAGTATATAGACATAACTAATTATAAAACCCCAGAAGAGGATCAGCTAGCTGAAATAATAAAACGAAAAGATCTCGTTAAGTTATGTCATTATGAGAAAAAAATGGATTCAAAAATAAATGTTGTTGACAACACTTTTGTATATAAAGAAGCGCTTCATATTATGAAAGGTAGCGAGGATATTGAAAGTAATCTGTCAAAGAATAAATTGACCAAATAAAAGGATGCAATCCAAGTAAATTGACTAGAGAAACTTGAAGTTTCTGGACCTATAGTTAGAGCACCTAAATGTGTATATTTATGCGAAAAGGAAATGGAAAAATGAAGTCGTAACATGTAATGTACGACTTTTAACATTATGAATTTCGCAAAGACTTATGTAAAACAATCATAAGTTGATATCTTGTTAGTCTGTCAATGCATGACATATATGCATATAATGAATATTGTTATAACCAACTCATCTGGCATGACTAATAAAATAATGTATATAAATCCCTGGAGGATTTAATATGCCTGAAGCATATAGTTCAACTTTTCGAGAACTCAATCGATCAAAGTACAGATCTGAACTAATATTATAATGAGGGAGAGTAAAATACGCATTGTACTATTTTCCTTGACTGAGGTTTTGTCCCATTGGGTTTTCCTGGCAAGGTTTTTAATGAGGCAATTTGCATGTCGTATTAAAAGAATTATGTACTCTTTTTCCTTTACTATGATTTTTTCCCACAGGGTTTTTTCTAGTAAGGTTTTAATGAGGCATATTCTTTGTGTAAATGATATCCAATTAGAAGTGTTATAATTCTTATAGTTATGGATGTCTATAATCTACAAAATATTTACTTTCATCATAACCATGTGGATATATTACCGTGTATTATGAATTGTATATGAGACCCCTGAAGGGAACAACAACAAGATCTATTTTTAATATAATAGCATCAGACCATTATAGTGATTACAGTTAACCAGAGATAGTGTATGAAGATGATATTGCTGGAGGTTATAACATGGAGCACATTTCACCAGAATTGTTTTATACAAATTCTAAGAAGAAAGCGACATTGAAGACATTGGCGCACAATATATGCATAGCTCAATACACGTTTTTTTCCATTGGTTGAAATTAGGGAGAGTAGATGTACTCTTTTTTCCTTCGCTCAGGTTTTGTCCCACTGGGTTTTCCTGACAAGGTTTTAATGAGGCAGTATTTGATTACTCCCAATTTTTGATAATTTTTCTTTGTATTGGTATTTTTGTCCCATTGGGTTTTTGCCAAATAACGAACCAGTTATTGTGTAATAAGTCATTCAAGGGGGAGTGTTGTAAAATAGTAGATAATGATGAATGACTATTTAGTTATATCTAGATGTCTATGTAGTTATCTACTTACTCCAGAAGAGTGTATTGTAATCAGGTTGTAACTCCCTTTGGAACCCTATAAATAAGGGTCATTGTTATAGTAAATTGATACAGACTTGAGTTTTAACTCTCTCTATTCTCTTCTCTTTTTCTCTCTATTTTTCTAGTTTCATAACATAATACACAATATTGGATGTCATGTTAATGTTGTAATGGATAACATTTTAATTTCATTTCTATCTTTAATATTTTTATTGATTTTCAAACCTTACCAGTGAGTTACCACACATATCATAATTGCCATTTAGGTACAAATATAAGACTTGAAAACGAATTTTTCCAAGCAAACCCTTCCAATTTCCAAATACAGGCTTGATAATACGAAATTATACAGATGAATAAAAATAAATTACTATTTATTTTCAAGAACAGGGGCGAAATTATTGAAATTCTCCTTTCCAGAAACTACAGTCTTCAACTCTTTACAACTCCTAAACTGGTAATTGTAGATATAAAAGATAAAATAATGATTGCTGCACATCATAGAAAAGGAAAACAAATAGAAGGGTAATTAGCACAAAACGTCTTTACCTATTGAAGATATTGTGCAAAATGTTCCTACCTTTTAAATTTTGGCATTTTCACCCTATCTACTCAATTTTTTGCTCAAAACGTCTTTCTGTTCAAAAAGTTGCCGTTATCTCACTTCCCCAACACGATTTGTGATACAACTGAAGGGTAAATTAGTCATTTTCGTTCAAAAAATGTTGTCTGTTTATGCAAACAATGCAGTCCTCTCCATCATTCCCCGACGATAATTCCAATATTCTGGATCCAAACGATGCAGTCTTCTCCATCAACGACCGAGTCCTCCCGGTGCCAGGGCTGATCATGAGTTCCAACAGCGGAGATTCACGGATGATGATGCTACACAAAATGACTGAAAATCCAAATCAAACCAGAAGAATAGTTTTAAAAAATCATAAAAGTAATATATATATATATATATATATATATATGGAGATGGGTCAGAAAATATGCTTGGATTTTCTCCCCATAAAAGGAGAATAAAAGGTGCTCAGTAATTTCAGCTCTGAATCAACTAGGGAAAAAATTATCACTTCCATCTCTTTTAAGCAAATAAAAACTGTTGAAACAGCCTCATTTTTGTCATCTATGTTTAGATCTAGTTCTGTTGTAAAGTAAGGTAGTTTAAACTCCCATGTTGTCTTCTACTTCTCTGGTCCATGAGCATCTTGGTCAAAATATTTAGCATCTGCATCAGCTTTTCTAAATCTTTTCTCTGAATAGCTGCTGCTGCCATTCAGTTGTCCTCCCTGAGGTCCAATGACCATTGATAAATTTCTGGAGTTGTCTTTTGTAGCAAATGCTTTTTCCACATTGTCATTTGTCACACAAAGAAATCTCCTGCTATCGTTTGGGTCTTCGCACAATCTGAATTCAGTCTTCTCCAACCTAAGTTCATTGGAAGAAAATGACTAATTTACTCCTCGATTGTATCTCAAATCGTGTTGAAAAAGTGAAATAACAGTAGCTTTTTGAACGAAAAGTCGTTTTGCGCAAAAAAATTGAGTAAGTGAAGATAAAAATGTCAAAATTTAAAAAATATGGATGTTTTACACAATAGCTTCAATAGGTAGGGACGTTTTGTGCTAATTATCCCTAATAGAAATATCAAAGATAACATTAACTATCAGAACAATCAAAACTTCCCACGGAAAATGGCAGGATGGAAATTCGAAAAAGAAATAAATTTTCCGTCTTCTTTTGAATGGCCCATATCCACATAAGAGGAAAAAGAAGTATGAAAGAATTTTCAGCATTCACGCTTCTTATATTCGTTCGAAATGAAAAATACACGGAAAGAAGTAAGGGGAAGAATGCAGTATTTCTTCCGTATTCAAATTCGTAGAAGCACAAAAGTGAGAGTACAGATAGGGCTAGAAATAATGGTATCTCCAACCACAATATGAAATGATAAATATAAATATTCTTCTCATGAACTAAAAACGACTTGACACTCAATTTATCTCCAAAATGGGGAGAGAATACAAGCCGCACAATCCTCTTCATCTTCATCAACTATAGATTAGACCAATCTTCTATTCGTGTAGTATTGAGACGGTAATAACACAAGTTCCTATATGGAAATTACAATCCAGCCAAAACGTGATATCACATAAAATCATAGTCGTCAAAATCATCGTATGTCTCAGCAACGACATCATCACCAGGCTTGCCAACATGCAGCTGTTTCTTCTTTGCCCCTGTAGACGAGATAACGCCCGGTTATAATATATGTCCACTTGATTAATCACAACTTGGTGCCATGAAAATAACATATTCACGCTCAAATTTACCTTTCTTTTTGCTAGCATTGGCTTCTTTTTCTGCTTTAATCTTTTCATTTGCAATCGCGGTGACAGAAGAGGCGATATCTTTAGCATCTGCTCCTTTCAAAGTAGTCATTGACAATCTCATCACATCCTTGAGCAATCCAATATAGTGATAGCTTTTCTGCAATAAAATCAATAGCCAAATCATAATAATCAGACAACAATTCACCAAATAAAAATATAAACACAGGCAAAGCAATGTGATAAACCCCATGTGGACGCAGCTTATGAGCAACAAGTTCGGCATATTCTACAAAGTCGCTTTCGGTTTTGGGAATAAAATTATCAAGAGTCTTCTCGTCACCCCTCTTAGTAAACAACTCTGTAGTGGACTTGTAATCAGCTTCTTCGACAAGCCTTTGAAACAAAAAGGAAGGAGTAACACCCATCATTAATTAGAATGAAGCAAGACAGAATAACAAAAATATCAAGTAGCCGATCACTACATGGTCAGAAGAAATGACATAATTTGTCACCCATTGGGGATATTGAGTGATATTTATTTATACTCAGAGAAAAGATTACCCAGCCTATCCATGGATCTAACAATAACCCATTTTATTCAACAATAAACAGTCAGCAACGTGCTGAACAAGAAATAATAGTAAAAACTAAAAAGAGACAGCAGTACAGAGAAAAATGGTTCCAGTCTGCTGTCTGACTACCCAAATTCGACCATCATTGTTTATTGCTTTCATGCACTTCCATCTGGCATAAAAGTCCAACAGTCAATGCAAATTATGTCCGAACATTAATTTACGCCTTTCCTCCCTATTCTTCAGGTGGAAAACAATAAACCGGGGAGAAAGAATAAGAGAGGGTGAAGGGAATGTTTGACAAAATGCTAAAAGCAGATGTAGCAGAAAATTATGGTTGTTGCAATGATAACTTCAGGGTGAATATCTATGTTTAGGAATGCAAACAATCTGACCACACAACAAACCACATCGGCCAGAAGCAGGAAGGCTTAGACTGGAAGAAAATATAAGTTGAGTAAGAAATACTAGCCTACAATAGTAAGATGCTTATTTTCCAGTTAATTTTCTAGATCCCCATAAGTTATAATTTGTCAGCGGTCAAGTTTCCTAAGAGTAATTACTAATATAGAATATGACAACCGCTTTCAGACATCAAAATCTAGCATAAATAAAGATTTTAATTCCCACCTCTGCTGGTGAAGTTTATCTTGTACAGGATCTAGTGGTGCCTCCATAGCAGCTTCAACAGCTTTCCCTTTCTTTTCACCCGATTTTGCTGCAGGCTTCTTTGGGACCGTTTCAGGAAGAGGTTCTGCTTTAGGTGCCTGACCACATCATACAAAAGAAGCACATTATATTCAATAAAAGATTAGAACAACAACATCAATGTCAACTGCAGTGTGTACCCTGAAACGATAGTCCATCAAGTTTGAACACCATGTACAACATTTTACTCATACGTACGGAAACAGCACAACCATTATTAAGTATAATCCACATAAGAGAACAGAAAACACATGTAGGTTTCTGATCAAGCAAGAGAAAAATTCTGATAACTGAAGTACACAAGCTATTTGTGTTAAATTGTCCAAAGCTTAGCAATTTCAACTTCAAAAGGAAAAAGAAACCAGCTAATCAAGACGTTTATTTATAAAGATGAAAGACCAAAAGATAATATGGAATTACTATTATCAAACATACCAATTGTTGTTAAACATTAATGTTATCAAACCCCCTGAGACCTACACATTGAGGCACGCCTTGTGCGCCATTCATTAGGAGTCTCAAAGGTTGCACTTTGAATGCCCTTTGTCAATGCTTACTGCTCGACTTTCGTAGACCAGGAAATCTAAGGTGTGGCTATTTCCTTTTCTTAGCCTTTTCTTATTGCCATCAACATTTTGCGTTGGCTGAAGCTGGTTTTTTCATACTTGATAACATTTTGAGGGGTTCTAGAGTTGCTTAAAATAAAGCTCAACCCTAAAAACAAGAAGAAAAGAATTGAAAATTAGGGAAGCAAACAAGTGACGAGCCAACTGCCAAGTATGCCCTAGCCCCCTACTCCAACAACTGAAGGGCGATTTCCCCCTCACAAGTAAAGTCGCAATGTTTTAGCAGTGACAAACAACCAGTGGTGAGACTGCGACATGTAACTTCTTCTCATTCTTTTAGATATTTCTTGCCTGTATATGTGTTTTAGTTTTTTCTTTTTTCTTCAACCAAATGGCCAGTTCCATCATTTGTATAAGACTTTTAGTTCTAGATATGATTAGTGGTCTTGTTATTCGAATCCTACTTAATTAATATACGACTTCGTGATCCATTTATATTACATGTTGCATATTAGACTTTTAATTTAATTACATTATTTATATTGTGGATTTTCCTAGTTGCGAAGAGCCTTGAGGCTTATGTCTATCCTCACCTGGCGGAGGAAAAATACCACAATCCAGATTTAGCCGTTCTACACATTCTTGAACATTGAAAAACATTTTTCCACTAATAATTAAAATAAGAAAGGAGGATCTCTATGCTCATCTCAGCACGTCATTGCCTAGCATGTGTTAATAGTTGGCAATAAATCATCAAGCAATTTGACAAAGAATGGCAATTAGAACATGTATTGTAGTAGCTATAACCCCCCCTCCAAAAAAAAAAAAAAAACCTTCATGATTATATAATTAGGACCTAGGTGAAAAGATTTGAAAATTTGAGAACCATAGTGGAAACTTTTCATTCCTGAGGGACTTAAGTGAAAATATTGAAAAATATTTGTTTAGCCAGAAAAATGGTTAGCTTAGCACGAACAATAATAATAAGAGCGTTATTATTAGTGGAAAGTTTGGAAACGGATTTTTAAGGCTTAATCGGTGAAGTTAAACAATGAGACGCACGATCCGGAACTTAAGTGTAGATTATTTTTATGTGAAAATATCATATTTGGGTTAGGAGTATTTAATATGGGCATATTGTGAAGTTTGGACAAGTTTTGAGCTTTGCAGGCCCTTAAAAACGGAAATTTTGAGCTTACCGGAATAAAACTGCCCAATATAAGTGAGGCCCAATTATCCAACAATAAAAATTGCAATACCTTGCAAGAAAAGTCTATTAAATTGATTATGGGGCAGGATTATATACGAGGGACAGAGGATATGGAAACTAAATATGTTGTCTTTCACGTACATAGAAGGGAATAAGATGATATACATGTTCTATATATATATATATATATTTTTCAGACTTAATATGCAAGGAAATAAGTTATTTTCTTCAATTAATTAACAGTTTAAAGTTCCATAAGTTAACATATAAGGTCCCAAGCTAATTACACATACATCTTTTTGTCATGTGATTTTTTAGAGAAAATAAAACGTACCAGTTTTGAGAATTCTCAAGGCTTTTTCTGAAAATTTTCAAGGAGTTCAAGACCTTTTACTTCTACCTTTTTTAACTTCAATTTTTTCGGGTTCTCCAAAGGTAAACATGCTTGCGCATTGTTATTTGATTTTCTTCATGTTTTGAATGTGTGGGAATTCTTTCAAGTTCTTGATGATTAGGTCTATAAGTTAAGTTGAAAAGGACCAGAGTTTGTGGTACTACGCATGGAATACAAACCTACGAAGAATTTGCTTCAATTTCATGTTCTCCATCTATAACTTAAGATATTTGATCTCCTCTATTTGATGCATGCTTAAATAATTTGCTTTGCACATGTTTATTGGGATTTCATCTTACCCATTTCTCTTTTTCCCAAACTTTAGAGAATTAGGTGGTTCGTGGCGACGGAGCATGGAATAGTGGTGGTGATCCTAAAGAAAGCCTGCAACAAGTTTTCTTATTTATTTTATGAAGATTGAAAACTTCAAGTCTCATTAAATTCTTTATTTATCTTAATAATGGTCGGTTTGGTTTAGCTTAAAAGGTTGTTAAAAGTTGAGGTTAAAGTCACCAATTAATTTCAACCACACAGCACATGGAAACTGGATCTAATGATAGGCTACACTGGCATTCCATTCATTAATAAATTTTCCCCGCTTTTTAAGGCCTCGTCCATCCGATAGTTGACCTGATCCATAATAACTATGTGTTGGGTTCATGCTCTTACAATGGGAGATCGAAAACTACCCACAACTTTTATCAACTTTTCAATCACACATTTTATCAACTTTTATCAAAAGCTTTGTCGAACATGCCCTAAGTGTTTTGAAATTTGATTGAATAAATGTAAGATTTATTAAAGTTTTAAGGAATTCTATTGCTTGTTGTTCTCCAAGTATTTTAAAGTTGTATTTTCACCTTTTTCACGCTTATTTCACCTTTTCACACTTTTAAGTAGCAAGTTAGTGGCACTCGAGTCATAGAATTCGGGGTGTCACAGTAGCACTATATGCCTCTAAACTGCCTAGACATTAGTTAAATTAGAGGCGTATTAGTTTAAAAGATCATCAGCTAAAAATGTTCAATAGTAAGACCCATACATCAGGAACTCTCATGTATTGTTCCATAGCATGGAACAATAGGGATGACATGTACCATCAATAGCATGACATGTCTTTAAACTTGATTCAAAAATGTATAACACCATGTCAGGAGCATTATTCAAAATATGTGCAGCACAATGATCAATGCTGAAATCAAGATTATCTATGTACCCTTACCCTCTCTTTGCTGACTAAACATGCAACATATATCCAACACAAAAATATCCAGGATGAGTGAAGAAATAGACAGCATTCATAATCTAGAGTAAAATTGCATATTTTTCTCAGTGAACTTTTTGTGCAAAGCCAACTAAGTAAATAAGAGAAACTATCAATAGATATACCGGTGCAGGCTCGTCTTCATCTTCCCAAGATTCTTTCACATCATTATCATCAACATCTTCATCATCCCATTTACTATTTGGTTGCTCCTTTTTGAGAAGAACTGGAATAGATTCGTCCTCTGAAATATCAAATGTGCTGTCATAAAACTTGTCTCCCTAATCTAAAGACCTTTGGATAAATTTGACGAGGAGAATAAATATCATTACCAACCCTGAATAAGCCAAAGAAATTAATATCTTAGATTACACTCAAATTTGAAAGCTTGCTTCATCGTCAAACCCAACGGCTTCTTAATTTAGTTGGTCGTACTCGTACGTAATGTGATACCAAATTGATCACACTATTTATTATGCGTTCTTAAGAATGCCACAATAAAGGAAAGCGTAGAAGGAACTTTCATTGTTTTCCTAATCAAAACCCGTGAAAGTACGGTAGATCATTTTCCATATCAGAAGTCATGAAAATTTGGCAATGCATTGATTACACCAAAATACTCCTCTGAAGGACTTCTATCAATTGCCAACCAAAAGTCACAAAAGTGTGACCATTGCACACGTACTCAAGAAACAACAGAATACCAGTTTATGAATATTGATGAGATCGAAGTTAATAGCCAATCTCACACATAAAAGGGAAAGGAACTAATTAAGCATGGTCCCCAAGACGAGAAAGAAAGAGATAGAGAACGAAACATTACCCCAATCCTCCATCAACTTTGCTTTTCCTCAACTCACCAGAAGACTTCAAAATTCAGTAACTGCACGAACTCAAATAAATTTATGCCGTGGATTTCACAATAAAATGCAAAACAAATTAAATCTGCAAATTCAGAGACAGATTCAGGAAATTATATATCCGTACACGCACATATATGATAATCATAAAAAGGGATAACTAAACAATACCCCAAAAAAAAAAAAAAAAAGAACAACCCAGATTAAAAGTTCAGAGTCATAGAAATCCCGACATAGACAATAAAAACGCATGTAACCGTACTTGCAATTGAAATTAAAGAAAAAGAGACGTACCTGTTAAATGAGTATAAAAACCCTAACTGAGTACGCTAAGAGAAAAGGATCCAATTGACAGGCGAAAATCACACTTCGAAATCTGTAGAAGATTTTAAAAATTCACTGAGCTTACAAATGATAGAGTCGGAATAAGTAAAGACGGAGATTATGGAGGAAATCGAAAGCCCAGAGAATCTGATTTATCAGGGTTTTTGGTAATTTTCTCGTCTACATTTTTTTTAGAGAAATTGCGCAAATGCTCCTAACATTTTCCTTCAGTGTCCAGACGTTTGTTTTTGGCACAAATATTCTTAATCTATATGTTTTTGTACGTAATTAGTCCTTATTTAATTGAGAGAAAAAAATATGTCCTTAATTTTAATTTAAAAAATTACAATTAAATTCTTATCTTTTACCAAAAAGTGTAAATGAGTCTTGTATATTTATTAAAAAATATTTAATTTAACATATTAAATATATCACTATATTCATGTTAATTAAATTTTTCATAAAAAAAAATATAAAATTATTGCACTTAAAGTATATATAACTACAATGTGATTTGAAAAACTTAAATAAAAATTAGGTTAAATAAATAACAAAATTGTGTTTATAATTTTTTGATATTGAGCCAATCTTATTATATTTTTTAAACATAAAATTAATAATAATAATTAATTTACACATTATGTGTTATATATTTTTTAACGATAATAAAACGATAAATTAAAATATGAAGAATACAATTAGAACTCCAATAATTATAATTAATAAACGAATAACTTAATTAAATAAAAGCATTTGAGCATCAATTTTGTAACAAAGTTATTTTTATTTTTATGTTGTAACGATAAAATAAAATTTTAAATAATATAATTATTTAATAATAGAAAAATAATTTTATTTAACATATTTATTAATAATTATCCTGTTAATAATTATGAGCTTAAATTTTAGTTATTTTATAATAGTTCGTAAACTATAAAAAAAAACAATTAGAATATTATTAATTTGGTCAATAAAGTGTTAATTAAAAAAACTCGTTAGTTTTCTTTAATTTTTTATAAAAAATAAAAGAATCGGACTCATTTACACTTTTTGCAAATGTTAATAATTCAATTACAATTTTTTCTAATTAAAATTTAGGGCATGTTTGTCTTTTTAATCTGATGACCAATTACGCACCAAAACACATAGATTAAGAATTTTTGTGTCAAAAAATAAACATTAGGGACAATTTCCATACTAAGAAAAAAGTTTAGAGACCATTTGTGCCAATTTTGCCCCCCTTTTTTTATAAGATTTCTTTTTCTACTTTTCGTAAATATTCGCCTTCTTTTCTTTAATAAGATTCTCTCTCTCTCTCTCATATTCGGTCCGGTTCATTGGATTTAAAATTTGATATATTGTATATTTTGCCATTTTGGCACTAATAAAAATTAGAGAAAATGACAATTAGGCTATAAAATAATAGATAATTTTTTATGGGTTAATTACATTAATAGTCCCCATTTTTTCAAGTTTGTAACGATTTCATCCTCATTCTTTTTTTAGTAGATATCATCTCCATTCTTTCATTTATTCTCATAGATAGTTCCCAAATCACTATTTTTCACTATTCTGACAATTCTTTGACAATTTTACCCTTTGACGTAAATAAATTAAAATGATAGAAAAAAAATACAATTAAAGCATTCAATTGGGCCATTAACCTTTTCAAAAGTACAAATAAATCATAAACTATTTTATTTTATTTACATAAGTATTCTTCCCCAACTAAAAAGAATTCATCTTTTTTCCCCATCCCTATCGTTTTCATCTCTCGATGCTTTGCTATTTTTAGTCCTACCCTACATATATATACACTACCATATCTCTATGTCACTTATGTACAATTTTGGCTAAAACCATGAAAGGGAGAGATGGAAGAGAAAACAACAAATCAGTGAAGGAAGAAAGAGCAGCGGCACCCATTGGTGCCGCCACCTCGAATGGTTGAAGCGGTGGCACATTGGGGCGCCGCTACCTCGCCTTGATCGCAACAATGGCTGTTATGGGAGCCGCCACCGCTGCTGGTAAACGAAAGCGGTACTCTTGTTTTGGGCATTTCCGTCGTGCGCTGATAGCGGAGGTGACGGCGCACATGGAACCGTCGTTTCTTTCATGCCGGCATAATTCTGGCCGGCATCCCTATCTCTCCGGCAAACGTAGATGTAAGTTTTAGCAAGAATGAGGTAAGAAACCTAGTTGAGCCAGATCGCTAAATTTTGGAGAAACCTAGTTGAGCCAAATCTCTATTTCAAAGAGAGATATATACATATGAAATAGAGATATAGTGATATATGTATATGTAGGGTGGGACTGAAAATAGCAAAGTATCGGGGGATGAAAACGAAGGGGGTGGGTTGGGTTGGGTTGGGGTGATTCCTTTTGAGTTGGAGAAGAATACTTATCTAAATAAAATAAAATAGTTTATGATTTATTTGTACTTTTGAAAAAGTTATGGGCTCAATTGCAATACTTTCATTGTATTTTTTTTTTCTTATCATTTTAATTTATTTAAGTCAATGGGCAAAATTGTCAAATGATTGTCAGAATAGTGAAAAATAGTGATTTGGGAACCATCTGTGAAAATAAATGGAAGAATGATGATGATATCTGCTAAAAAAAAGAATGGAGATGAAATCGTTACAAACTTAAAAGAATAAAGACTATTAGTGTAATTAACCCGTCTATTTATTCTAAAAATCATAACTCTTGTTGGAACTTTGTGTATATGGGATCATAGTTATAATAAAATACACAAAATATTTGATTCTCTCATATTTCTTTTATTTTATGATACGCTAACAGCACGAATATCTAGTCAATTAAACGAGAAATGTTGATTCTTTTCTTTATGTTGAAAGAAAGCACGAATACTCTTCGAATTTTGTGTCTGTTAGTCTAAAGATTAAACTTATATCATATATCGTGTTGAAGATTTGTCAACAATTCGAAGTTTTCTAAAGGGTAATTAGCACAAAACGTCCCTACCTATTGATGTAATTGTTCAAAACGTCCATACCTTCTAAATGTTGGCATTTAACATCCTCACTTATTCCACTTTTTGCGGAAAACGTCATTCCGTCCAAAAAACTGCCGTTAACTCACCTTACCAACACGATACGTGATAAAACTTGAGGGTAAATTAGTCCATCAACATTTTGGCATCTCCAACCTCATCTTCTTCACCACCTCCGCCCATCACGTTACTACCCACCACCGGAAAACCATTCCAACCTCATCTTCTTCTCTGGTTATTTTTTTTCAAATCTTGTATCAATGCTTCTCTAATTATAATTCTTTTATGATTTCAACCAATAATTTTCTGGTATTGCTTCTCCGAATTGATTACAAGCTATTTCAAATTTCATGACTTGAAATAAATAGGAGTTTAGCTTCAACCATCCAACTTTATTATGCGGTCATAGATTTATATTTTAGGTTAAAGCAGTTAGTGCACAGTTTGTAGATCCTAAAATTTTATCTTGCCCTGAAGTAGTAAAGGATTGCAATTTCCAATGCTTACATGAACCCTGACCCTAATTCTGACAAGCGTGGTGCAGATATCTACGCCGGATCGACTTTTTCCATGTCTCATTTTCCTAGATCTCTGCCCGTGCCTTCCTTTTTCAACAACAAGAAAGAAGATAGTGCACACAAAGTATTCAACAATTTGGCTACAAGAAATTAGAGGCGGTTGCTTTGTCTCAAATGAAGGACTGAATTATAGTTCTGGATATTGGCTTTTTGGGTTCTTATTTCTAGGATTTGGGATTCGTTCTGTGAAATTTTTTGACTACGGATGAATCACAAGATCAAGAATTTGAGATGAATAAGGCTTTTCCGTTCTTGCCACAACAAGATTGATAATCGGAACGAGCAATCTTGAACACTAACTTTTCTTCAACATTCCACCCACTTGTCTTCACACTCCCAACACAATGAATCCCTCTCTGTGTCAATATATCCTCCTATATGCTAAACAAACCAGCAATCTTAAACACCCAACTCAGGGTGTGTGAAGAGAGAAAATAGAGTGTGTGAAGAAAACGTGCCGCTGTCTCTCCAATGCACAATGAAAATGTTGATAGACTAATTTACCCTCAAGTTTTATCACGAATCATATTGGTAAGGTGAGTTAACGGCAGTTTTTTGGACGAAATGACGTTTTCCGCAAAAAGTAGAGTAGGTGAGGATATTAAATGCCAACATTTAGAAGATAGGGACGATTTGCATAATTACATTAATAGGTAGAGACGCTTTGTGCTAATTACCCTTTTCTAAATATGTCAAATTTGAGCACTAGTTTTGTACCATTGCTATTAGATTCATCAAATTTTAGATCAGTCAAAATCCATGTAAGTTCATTCTTTCAAAGTCTTTTTACTATATTTGTGTCACATTTGTGGAATCTTTTGATTGTTATTCAATGAATTTAATGAACTCGAATAAGCAGTTGTTCTCGAAAAATAGCAAATTTATAAATATTAATATTTGAAAAAAAATGTTGTGTTCTCTTGAAGAAACACGTATTTTATATTATAATAATATTCTAGAATTTCAATTGTTGTTCTATGAGAAAGCACAATATTATGTATATTAATATTCTAGAATTTCGATTGTTGTTTCGTGAAATGGCACCAAGTGAGGATAATTAGATTACATGTTGGTAGTGTTAAAATTATTTTTTAAATACTTATAAGTTGTGAATTTTTTAAAATGTGTGAATAATAAGTGGACAGTAAATTATCGGTCATACAAAATGTGTTGATAAAAAATATGTTTGACTAATTTGACCAATTTAAATTATAATATATGCATAATCAAATAAGGACTAAGATTACTATTTCATAGTTCCTCTTTAGACTTGTCTTCGTATGTTATACTAAAAGATGGGTTACGATTTATTTATAAGTATGTTTGGTAAAAAAAATTTAGATCATAAACAATGGATCCTACAAAAAGTGTGGATAAACAATTGGTAAAAATTGTAGTTTATATGAAATGTGTAGATAAAAATAATATTTGACTCTTATAAATATTTATAAGTAATAGCAAACATACTCTATATCTGACTTTTGTATAATTCCACCAAGGGAACATAACGAATCAGTTGGATTTGGTTTGTGTTAGACCAATTTTATCGATAAAATAGTAGTAAAAAGTGACAATTAACAATAGTAACACTATAGTGTACAATTTTATTTTGGTACTGAATTTATGGGTTTTACTAAGGAGGGTGTATTCATTCGATGATTTTTAATGACTTCATAGAGAATTTAATATGTCCTAATTTTAAAGCACAAAGTATAAATATAATATGTTACAATTTCTTACATTCAACCAAAAACTTTGAAATACCTTAGAAGAAAAAATATATTTCATTCCCTTATTTTTTTATATGCAACATTTATCTTTTCTTTTTCTTTCAACAAATTATAGAGTTAAGATTAATATTCTTCTTTTTCTTCAAAATTTTTTTCCTCTTCAATATATTCTCTTAACTTTTTTTCCTCTATTTCTTCTTTTAATATTTTTATCTCTATTCAATTTAATTTTTTTTTTTCACTATTCTCCTAACTATTTTTCCATTTTCTTCTTTTTACTTCTACAAACCTTTAAAGACAATGTGATTTTTTTCTTCAATATTCCCATAACCATTTTTTTCTCTCTTTTTTATTTATAATTTTTCTATTTTTCATTAAAAATAAGACAACTTTATAATTAAATTCTGAAGAGAAGAAGTCAAGTTTCTGTTGTTATCTTTCCTAAAGTTTAGTTTTCTGTTAAAATAAGTCCTAGTCTTTAGGATATTCTCGTTGATTGGTGCTACCATGTTGTTGTTGTGATCTAGTATTTCTCCTTTCTGTTATGATGTAAAGGCTATATAAAGCCTAAGTTTATTCAATAATATATATGAATTATTTCACAATTGTTGAGTTTCTTGTTGCCTTAGCTTCTGTTGCTTAACATTGTGGTACCAGAGCGCCATGTTCAGGCCTGAGAAGAAAAAAAAAAGCTGCAACTTTGAGTGATTTGCAAACACAGTGAGAAAGAAAGATGACCAACGAAGGGAATTTCATTCAGCTAGCTAGCCATTCCTCGCTTTGATGGTCACTATGACCATTGGAGCATGCTAATGGAGAATTTCCTGTGTTCGAAGGAGTTTTGGGGGCTGGTGGAGACTGGCTATGTTGAGCCAACAAGTGGATCAGTGCTGACAGAAGCACAGCAAAGGAAGATTGATGAGTTGAAGCTGAAGGACTTGAAAGTGAACAACTACTTCTTCCAAGCCATTGACCAAACAATCCTTGACACTATTCTCGAGAAGGATACTGCCAAAGAAATTTGGGATGCCATGAAGAAAAAATTCGAAGAAAATGCAAGAGTCAAGAAGTCTCATCTTCAAGCTCTCCGACGAGAATTTGAAACTCTGGAAATGAAGTCTGGTGAAGGAGTGACAGAGTACTTCTCTAGAGTCATGAATGTGGCTAACAAGATGCGAGTGTATGGAGAGGATATGCAGGATGTGAAGATCGTGGAGAAAATTATGCGTACTCTTACAAAGAAATTCAACTACATTGTCTGTTTCATAGAAGAGTCAAAAGACATTGATAGTCTCTCTATGGATGAACTTCAAAGCTCTTTAATTGTACATGAACAGAAGTTTCGAAGAACTAGTGGTGAAGAATAGGTCTTGAAGGTTGCATTTGAAGAAGGAAGAGGCAGAGGTGAAAGAGGACGGGGTCGAGGTGCTTACAAGGGTAGAGAAAGAGGTAGGCAGATATACAACAAGTCTACTGTGGAGTGCTTTAAATGTCACAAGTTTGGACATTTTCAATTTGAGTGTCCAAGCTGGGATAAGGAAGCAAATTATGTTGAATTAGACAAAGAGGAATAGATGTTACTAATGGTTTATGTAGAAGAGAGTGAAGTTCAAAGAGAATATGTTTGGTTTTTAGACTCGAGATGCAGCAATCACATGAGTGGTGACAAAAGCTTGTTCTGTGATCTCGATGAGAATTTCAAGCATAGAGTGAAGCTAGGAAATAATACAAGAATGGAAGTGGCAGGCAAAGGCAATGTGAGACTAAAAATAAGAGGTTTTATTCATGTTATTAGTGAAGTTTACTTTGTACCAGAATTAAAAAATAATCTGCTGAGCATTGGTCAACTACAAGAAAGGGGTCTAGCAATTGTCATTCAACATGGAAAACTTAAGATGTATCATCCAGAGAGAGGGCTGATTGTAACAACTGAAATGACAACAAATCGAATGTTTGTGATGATTGCAAGCTCTCTGTCTCAAATGGCTATCACTCAGAACCCATTTTGTCTCTATGCTTCTACACATGATGTGGCGCATTTGTGGCATCGTCATTATGGACACTTGAGTTACAATGGACTAAGGACGTTGCAGTACAAAAATATGGTAGAAGGTATGCCACACTTTGAGGCTCCATCAAGAGTATGCGAAGGTTGTCTGACTGGGAAGCAACACGGGGATCCAGTTCCAAGGAAAAGCAATTGGAGAGTTACAGAGAAGCTTCAACTTATTCATGCCGATCTTTGCGGTCCAATCTCTCCTATTTCTAATAGCAAGAAGACGTACCTCATATGTTTTATTGACGATTTTACTAGAAAAGCATGGACTTATTTTTCGGCAAAAAAGTCAGAAGCATTGAGCATGTTCAAAATTTGTAAGAATCATGTTGAGAAAGAAGTCGGATGATATATTAAATGTTTTAGAACAGATAGATGAGGAGAGTTCACATCTTCTGAATTCAATGAGTTTTGCACCCAGCATGGTATCAAAAGGCAATTGACGGCAGCCTACACTCCTCAACAAAATAGAGTAGCTGAGCGAAAGAATCGAACAGTAATGAACATGGTTCAATGTATGTTATCTGAAAAGGAACTTCCCAAAACCTTTTGGCCAGAAGCAGTGAATTGGGCATTCTATGTTTTAAATCGATGTCCAACTTTTGCTGTGATGAATCAAACTCCCGAAGAAGCTTAGAGCGGAAGAAAACCCTCAGTACAACACTTTAGGGTTTTCGGATATATGGCTCATGTGCACGTCCCTGAGGCGAGAAGAAAGAAACTGGATGCAAGGAGTGTCACTTTTGTACTATTGGGAGTAAGTGAAGAGTCTAAAGCATATAGACTCTATGATCCTGTTGCTAAGAAGATTGTAATCAGTAGGGATGTGGTCTTTGAATAAAGCAGGTCTTGGGATTGGGATAAAAGTTATGAAGAGCAAGTGGAAGCTGACTTGGATTGGAGAAATGATGAGAATAGTGATGAAGTGGATGAAGAACATAATGAGGCTGTGAGTGTAGAGAATGAAGGAGTAATAAGTGAAGAAGAAGTTGCTGAACTGACTGGGAGTCCTCAAAATGGTGAAAATGAAGGAAGGAACAGAGGGCCTCCAGCGTGGATGAAAGATTATGTAATTGGGGAAGGATTTTCGAAGGAGTCAGAAGAAGATGATGCAAATATCAACTTGGCTTTGTTTGCCTCAACAGATCAAATGCATTTTGAGGAGGCAGTAAAACATGACAAATGGAGGATGGCTATGAACATGGAGATCAAGGCAATAGAGAAAAACAATACTTGGGAGCTCACCGATTTGCCTACTGGTGCAAAGAAGATAGGTTTGAAATGTTTTATTGCCTCCTCAAAATGCATTGAATCTGCTGAGGCAAACAGAGCCAAGTTGATATTTGCATTATATAATTGTTGATTGTTGATTGCAGTTTATTAATGAATTTTATCAAGTTAAAAACTATTTTTTATTACTGTATTTTTTATTACTATTATTTTTTTTTTGTTTTTTCTATTTTAATTTCTATTATTGTTTTTTCTATTTATTGATGAGTATGGTTGTATTTTTTTTTCCATCTAAATTAGTACTTTGGTTATTTATTTATGCAATTGTGGTGACTAATGATGTATTACCAATAGATTATTAAATATAATAAGAGAGATAATGAACTTGATAAATTTTTTTGTTGGAAAATATTTTAAAATGAATCGCATGCCATAATTTTTTGAATTTATCTCCAAGCCATTTGAAAGTTTATAGTTTTACCCAAAAGAAAAAATAGAGTGAGTTATATCATTAATTTTTGACGTAGTTTACTTGCAGCAATTGAATATAACATTAATTTTTATGAATTTATTAATATTAATATAAATAAATAAATTATTATTAAAATTTTCTCTTGCGACAATTTTTGTTAACTGTGGGATATTAAATTTTTATATTCAAAATTTTTAACTGAAAAAACAAAGTCTATAAAAGTCTAGGAAAATCTTTCAAAATGAAATCTACAAAAATTCATAAAAGTCTTTATGAATTTATTAAAATCTATAAAAAATCAATAAAAATTAATAAAATTCATCAAAGTCAGTCACTTGAAAACGTCAATCAAAATATTTAAAATTTTAGATTAAATACACCCCCTTAAATATACTACTATTACCTTTCAAAAGAGTCAAATGGCTATCGCTACCTTGTGTTTGAGCGGACAATGAATTTATTTCTTGTGGCAATGTTTTAAAATTTTGTGTGATCATTGTTTCGGAAAAAGTTAGATATGGCAATTTAACCCACCGTCTTGGATGTGTCCCGACCCCGTCCCTCTTTTTTTTTTTGTTTTGGGGGGAGGGGGTGAGAATGGGCAATGAGATTCTAATCTGGATTCGAATTGTTAAATTATAAAGTTTAATTACTACACCACAACTTCAATCTTACTTTTTTTGTTTTATTTTCTATAAATATTATAACAAATTCTTATTTTCTTAACCCTAACATACTACATTCATAATCCTTCCTTCCTAATCCAATTTTTTCACGCAGATTTTTTCAATTATTTATTTTTAATTTACGAAAAAAATTTATACCAAAGCAGTTGCGAGGCAATGGAGCACTTCGCCAGCAAATTAGCGGGTCCGGGAAAGGGTGTCCCAAACCTGTCCCATTTGCCCTTGAAAAAGTAAAGGCTATTAACATTTTCGTCAATTCATTTAGATCATCACGTACCATGTAATGCGATTAGTATTTACAGACGGGGATTTTAATGTTTCATATCATTTTTTTTTTTTTTTATACCCAGGTATCCCAGTTACACCAGACTATGTCCTAGACCACCCATCCCCGGCCCCTCAGTGATGGGTGGAGGTAAATCGCGGGATATGCCCAAGTTGATCAGGGTTCGTGCACCCTTTATACTCCTGGCCCCAAGGGAGCCTTCCTCCATGGATATTACATCACCAAGCTGCTCCACTCATAATTGAGTATTACATCACCCAGCTGCTCCATCCAAGAATCGAACTCCCCACCCTGAGGTTGCTTTCGTCAATTCATTTAGATCATCACGTACCATGTAATGCGATTAGTATTTACAGACAGGGATTTTAATGTTTCATATCATTTTTTAATTTTATGAATGGGGGCTTTGCTAAGTAAAAGGTGTAGTACAGCAACATTGGTAAAAGTTAAAACCCAATGAATGCCAAGTTGGCAAAGGACGGGCACAGCCAAGTTGGCAAAGGACGGGCATTGCGGGGCTTGCAACCTCAGGGTGGGGAGTTCGATTCCTGGATGGAGCAGCTAGGTGATGTAATATTCATTTATGAGTGGAGCAGCTTGGTGATGTAATATCCATGGAGGAAGGCTCCCTTGGGGCCAGGAGTATAAAGGGTGCACGAACCCTGGTCAACTTGGGCATATCCCGCGATTTACCTCCACCCATCACTGAGGGGCCGGGGATGGGTGGTCCAGGACATAGTCTGGTCTAACTGGGATACCTGGGTATCAAAAAAAAAAAAAAAAAAAAAAAAAAAAAAAAAAACCCAATGAATGCCATCCCACGTGACAACATGTCTCTCAATAATGACTCTATTTGGTCAAAAATCATTCTCTTTGCAGTGTTGGAACCATTTAAGGAGACAACTTTCCATGAATTAATCACTTTTGATCGTTTTAATATATAGTTTTTTTTTTTTTTTTTATTATTATTTTTTTGCAAGAAACAAAAAAACTATTACTATTTTTTATTTTTTGGGTGAGCTGTTAAAAATCATATAGCCTTCAAATGACCCTTTTTACCAAACAAAAAATCAATGATATGTTCTATACCATATTTTGTAAGATAAATTAATTAAATTGAATAGTATTAAAATAAAAAAAAAATGATAAAATTTGATCGGTTTAATTTACTGTCTTGTCCTATTAGTGCTAGTTTGATGTAGTGTGACTAAAAAAAAAAAAATCAGCCAAACATGCTCTTAATATTTAACCTCTAATAGTTATAGATACATACATTTTTGCATATATAGCCATTAATCATTAGCCCCACCTTCTCACTGAGAAGCACAATTTTGTAGATTATGAGGAATTACTTATTGCTTGAGATCCCCATGATTTAAACAACTGACTCCGTGTTATCTTTAATTAATATAATTCAATGGATCTCAAGCAATAAGTAATTCCTCATAAACACGACTATTAACAATTTCGTAGATTATGATATGATGAATTAGATATTGCTATTTTTAAAACGGTTCAATATGTCAGATTTTCAGATTTTGAAGATGGGTCATTTTAAGTTTAGGTATCTATCTAGACATGAAATATAGTCCGGTCAGACAGTATTGTACCCAACAAAATTAAAGCTTTGTTCGATTTGAGTTTTGGGCAAAAAAATGATTTTTTTTTTTATTTGACAATTTTGACTTTTCAAAGTTGGTGAAAGTAAAACGACTATATTGCCCTTACCATTTTTGAAATATAATTGTGCTGATTAAGGGAAAAATAATCATTTCACATTCAAAAACTTTAACAAATCAAAAATCACAAGCCCTAAAACTCCCCTTTCCTTTTTTTTTTTTGTGGCCAAAACAGAACAAGCTCTTAATAAAACAACTATTTGAATCATGAGCTATTGAGTCAGATTGTGTTCGAGTCCCTCTTTTGTATAGAAGAGTTGATATGATCCCATTTCACAAAAAAATGAGTTGAGTCGAGACCAATCTTTATCGACTCATTTGATTCGATCATTTTACACAACTATACAGAATTATTTTTGTATCGTTACTCTCACCTCCCTCTGTCCCACTTAGGCCTCGACATGGGTAGATACAGGAGGACTCCTCTTTGCTAGAGTCTCCTTTAACCTTTTTTTTTTTTTGTTAGTATAAGATTTTTTTTGAAACAATAAAATTTTAAATATATTTTTTCATATATTAGGTCCATCTAAATTTTGTTTAGCCCTGTCTAAATTTGCCCATGCCCTATATGAATACTATAATTCCCTTTCAATAGGGTAAATAACACTAGATGTCTCGAATCTTTGAATCTTGTGATGATAGAGTTTTAAACTTTTGATGTCTAGCAACCATAATCTCAAACTTTTTAAACTTTTGTGTCTGAGGTCCTTTTGCGATAGGAAACGTCAACCGTTAAATTGTTATTTTTTATTGAAATGATAATTTTACTCTTATTCTAATTTAATGTAAATAGTACTGAGAGTCCATAACCTTTAAACTTTGTGACAATGAGGTCCTAGAACTTTGATTTTTAGCACCGAAATTCCAAAACCTGTTAAAAGTCTAAGTATGATGTCTTTTTGTGATAAAAAATGTTATTTTGATAGTTAAAAGATCAAAATTTGAGTAAAATGATTAGTGTACTCATATTTAATTTTGAATTAAATAAAAATAAAATAAAGAAACAAAAAAATAATAATTATCTTCTTCAATTCCAAATTACCCACCCAACCAAACGGAAGCGGTATGTCATGATAATTGGTTTTGTCTTTCCAAATTGCTGATGAAATTATATTATTTTGAATGGGTGGGTGATGATTTCATTTTTTTTTCTTTTTTAACTGTCAACTTGACCTTGTACGTCACAAAAAGGCTTGAGGTGCAGACATTTGAATGGTTTTCATCCCAAGTGCTAAAATTCAAATATTTATAATTTTACTGTTACAAAGTTTAAAGGTTAAGGACTTTCGGTATTATTTAAGGGTAGAACTCTCATTTTACTAAAAAAAGTTGACCATTTAACGATCAACTAATATTTTTCGTCAAAAAAGGACCTTAGATGTAGATATTTAAAAATTTAAAATCTCAAATTCTAGAAATCAAAAGTCCGAGACTTCTAGTGCTATTTATCCTTTCAATATGTTATCATCACCAACCAAACATGACCCACCTGAAATTTGTGATTCAGACAAAGCAAAGGCAAAGCTGTCTTGACAGTAGACACATGCAAACTGCAGTCTTATTCCTCCAACGAAAGCTCTATACCGGGTTTCCGGAACCTCAAGTAAGCCAAAAACCCAGTCTTAAATACACCTTTATATACCTCTATATATATCCATGTTCCTGTACCAACACAAACACGTACATCACCAAAATACACGTTTTTCTGACTCTTTATTAGGTTGAATTTCACTATGCTGTCATCAACGATAAGTACATAATTCAATGTCGACCACTCTTAGTTCACTGGAGTTGATGCTGGAGAAAATCCAGCAATTAGAGGATCAGCCCAAGGACGCGCCGCCGGCATTACCGTTTCGTCCGGTGTCCAGGGCCCGGTTACCTCGGGCAAGAAAGCAATTGCCATTTAATTTCCAGAAGACTGGGTGTGAAGAAACTTATGGGCATAAAGACGAAAGTTTCAAGTGGGGTGTTTTTGAGAGACAAAGTGTAGACAGAGAAGCTTTTGTTGAGTCAATTCATGAACAGGCTTTAGCAGAGAGTGATGGTATTCCGGTAAGGTGAAACAATTTCTTGCTAAATTCTAATTGTTTTTCTTGATTTTCCTTTTACAATTCTTGAATGAACTGTCAAATCAGAGATTTTTAATCTCCCCGGACTCTATTAAACATTAATTGATATTGTATTGAAGACGTAATTCAAATAAATAAGTTTTTAGACGAGCAGAGAGTTCTTGATTTGAAGGACAAATTAACAGAAACCGTTGGGGAACAGTTTCTATGAACATGAATGCCAGTACTGGAAGTTTTCAATCTGCATACAATTTATTTGTATTTAGATTTCAACAATTTGTGAAGTTGAAATTCTGCTGCAAATTCCATGTTTTTCTGATGCTAGAAGTTTGATTATTACAGATTGGAGTACTGGAAAATTCAAAAGAAATAGCACAAAAAGGGATATTGAAAATTCAGAAATGGTATAGAGGCCATCAATTAAGATGCCACTACAGCAAGCTTAGAAGAGGAGTAATTGCACTGCAATCATGTAATCCCACGTTATCCCTACTGTATTAATGATTATGTGAGGACCCTTTTGTAGTTCTTATGTTTACCCCACCCCCTCCTTTACGTGCAAGGCTACATGATTTATGCAGAAAGATATTTATAAAAAAGAAAATTTGAAATTTGTGTATAAAGTTGTAATTGTATTCGTTTTTGGTCAAAAAATGCTTCAATACAATCCAGTTAGGACTTCCTGTAAGAAATTTAAGAGCCTGAAAAGCACTAATACTTTTTGAGTTTAATGTATGTTAGATTGTGTGGAGCCCATCAACTGCGGGTCGCACTAATATTCCTCCTATTAGTTCATTACAGTGAAAACGTGTAGTGGCGAATGAGGGTGATTCATTATAAATCCGTTTGTTATCTTTGCTTATTTCGATTTCATTCTGTTTATGATTGCTCTCATAAGAATGGATTTGAGCATCCCAAACAATATAATGTGGGGTTGTAGTTCATTAGCCCAGAGATAGTCATACTTATTTGGGTAACTCCATCTTAGTTTTATGCCTTTGCAGTTGTCCGTGGTGAAAATTCAAGAAAGGAACACGGGTATCGGATTAAGAGGCTGACAGCAATCGTTGTAATACAGAAACACATTAGAGAGCACTTTGTATATAGAGCACTAAAACAGAGGCGTGCAGCAGTTATATGCTTGCAATCTGGTAAATTAGAATGTCTAATGTAAAAATATCCTACTGTAAGCCTTTTTGGACGAAACATCTTTGTTATGCATATGTACTGTATTTTGCAGGAATTAGAGGTTGGTTGTCCAGAAGGCATTTTGACCACATAGAACACATGCAAAAACCAAAAATCGAGAATGAGAGAGGTGTCAGAAACCTGCCTAAAGACACAGACATGAAGGTATATATGATGGAAGTTCTAGCATCTTCAAATATGCTTAGTTAGTCTTTGAACAAGGCGTCGTAGACTTTGACTACCTAATTGACGAAGAAGAAAGCTACTTTTTTCCTTTTTAGTTTTTGAACAAAGGCTTTTGTTGTTAGGATCGCGTTCTGGTTCAGCATTTTGTTCTTTTTGATCTTCAAAAGCAAGCTTTGAGGATGGAAACAAAACTGCGGAAAAAGAACGAGGAAAACTCTTCATTGAAGATACAACTTCAGAAAATGGAGGAAAAATGGCAAGAATATGAGGAGAAGATGAAATCCATGGAGAAAACCTGGCAAGATCAATTGACTTATATACAAGTGAGTTCTAAGTGCTACATCTCCATCTTTAGCTTGCCTCAACTCCCCTGCACACACGATAGTTATGACATGTCTGATAGACTGGACTCGATTGGGCTGAACAAAATGAATCGTCATGTTCAGTATTGGATACTAAACATATCGACGTAGTTCATTCAAGATAGCGAGAAAAACTGAATTTAGGTGTTTTCAATATTTTCTTTCCATTAATTTGGTTGATTTGGTGCAGACATGTCTAGCTGAAGCAAACAAAAATCCCATAGACAAAATCATTGCCGGGAAATTTGGACAATGTGATGATACAACCACAAGAACTGGAATTTACCATGTAAAGAGTATGGTGAACTCATTGGATTTGCCCAGTAGCAATGGATCAGGACCACATATCATAAGTAAATCAACCAATCACGTAATCGAACAATTTGAAGGCGTGTACGATGAGGATGGTGATCGGGCTCGAGTTGCATCAGATCTTGTCAAGTTGCAATATCCTAGTGTCGAGCTTCGAAAACTTAAGCTTAGGTTCACAGCATGGAAAAAAGACTTCAAAACTAGGTTATGGGAGGCAGAAGCAACAATCAAGAAGCTTAGCCATCTTGAAACAGAAAAATGCCAAAAGAGATGGTGGGAAAGACAAATGAAAAAAGGGATTTGGAACTGAGACTTTCATTTGAGCTATTTACTCAATTGCAACAAGGATTTTATTGGGATATGCATAGTTTGCACGTAATAATGGTTTGTCCGATAAGATGAATTGTACAACACTCAACAATCGATATTATTAAAAAGAAAAATTAAAATATTATATCATCCACGTACTAAAATTCCATGGAAATTTTATCATTTGAGCTTTTAGCAGTTTTAGTTAGTCTTGATTTCCTACCCACTTATAATGTCCACATTAAGGTGGCATCACATGGTTAATGGTTGGTAGTTCATGGTTCCGCATTATGTTCTACCACTTCACTGGTGGATATTATATCTGTTATCCACCATGAGTAGGAGATCAGGCTCATAATTACCATGGGCTGGTTTGAACTTTTAATATATGCATGTCTTTTGAGTGTTGATAGGAAGTTGGAATGTTGTAAAAATTGGACCGGTCCGGATCATGCCGGTTGGCTATTTGTAATAAGTAATAACAAAATTATATGCACAGAACATGAGAAAAGACCAAAGTTTCTCTCTCTTTGAACTTTTCAGTGTATTGTGTCTTTGTTTGGCTGAGCTTAAAATTTATTGATAAATTATTTTACTTATAAGTAGTAATAGTTTTTTAATATATACGTTTGAACATTTTGTACTTGTAACTTGTAAGTAGTTTTGATAAAATAGTCACTTGGAAATAAATTTAAAACGTAAAATAAATTTTGATAAGTAGTTTTTATCCTTAAATCACAATTATTTAGTCTAATTATATGAAAATCTAATGTTTTTTTTTATAAGTCATAATCTTTAAAAATGTTACAAGAAGTCATTACACAAAAATATTTAAGATCTAAACTAGCTAAAGAAAGTTGTGCCCGACGATCTTTTACAATTGCGAATTCATCTACAATAGAATCTATATCTATTTTATTAACAAGGTATTTCTCAACAAAAATTGTTATATAGTCGATGCACAAAAATTATTTTATAATATATTTTATATCTATTTTATCTAAAACTAAGCTATGTAATCGATGTACAAAATATTTAAACTCTTTAATAGTGTTATATACAATTATATTGTACTCCTATATTTAATGAAACGACATATAAGTAAGTCATACATAACGAAATTATTACAACCAAGTAAGAAAATAAAATAATATTTCAACACCAAATAGTAGAATGTGCAACAAATTAAAAAATTCAAGCCCGCTTTCAAATTTTGAAATTTCTAAAGTTTGAATTTTAATTTTGAACTTTCTAATACTTACATGAAATGCAAATAATTGTTTGTTTAATTAAACAAGGATGCACAATTGGGAGTAAAACAATTTTTTTCTATGCTCAGTGAAATTTGGACTTTATTTCTTTTTTATAATACCATTTGGGCTAAAAGTTTGGGCTGAGTCCAGGGCTGGCCTTAATTCCGCCCTTGATTACTATATTTTTAAGTAATAAATAAATGATATTTAGTTTTTCAATTTTTGTTAAAATTGTATATTAATATCATGTAATTGATTACTATTAAAAAATAAGTTAAACTATATAAAAACATTTAATAAACTAACATTAAAAAGTTAGAACTCATTGTTCGTTTGGTAGAGTTTAAAATTAGTTTTTTAAGAAATTTTGATAAAAATTGATAAAATATGTGGTGGAATAATTGATAAAAAATGTGAATCCTATTAAATATGTGGTTAAAATTAGTTTTAAAAAAAATTATTTTAAACTCTACCAAACATGAACTCAATGATGTTACTGTTCATAATAATATGTAAGATAAAATATATTAAACTAAATAGATTACTACTTTAAAAAATTATTTAATAAACTAAACATGGTATTAAAATAATACCATGTTTAGATTTTAAATTATTGGCAATTTTTTATTTTAACTTTTTATTACCAAAAACAGTAATTTTTTATTATAAATAAGATTTATATTTTACTTTTAACTCTTAAATTAATTAGATTTCTTTGCAATTTTCGAATTGTTTTTATTTTAATAATAGCATTTAACTAAAATTTTATTATTTGGAATATTTAAAATTAATTCTTCAGTATTTTAAAAATGTTAAGATTAGCTGGTTAGGATACATCCGTCCTTTCCTTATTAATAAAATAAAAGTATTTTACTCAAAAAAAGGAAAAAGGTAATTTATAAGTTGGACAAACCAATCAAAATAATATCGACAGGTAAGTTTGAAAAACTTATTTTTTTAAAAAAAAAAAAAAACATTACGTTTTCTTGACAAAAAGAAAAACGTCATTACAATTTTTAAGAATCCCTGTAAAATGATTAACTTTTACCCGAGAAATAGAAGGGGAGAAAAATTATTCGCCGTTGCCGGGGATCGAACCCGGGTCACCCGCGTGACAGGCGGGAATACTCACCACTATACTACAACGACTTGTTGAAATTTGAATTTCAAGTATTAATATATTATAAGAGAAATCCAATAACATTATTATCTGTGTTCTTGCCTTCTTGGTCGATTTGGAGCTTTTCAGCCCTCTATCAAAACAATACTCTAAACTCTAAAGATAGTTAAATACATAGTAATTATGGATTTCAAGTAATCTTTGAGGATATTAAACAAGAATGCTATTAAATTATTTTTAAAATTATATAACTCAAGTTCTTAATTTGTGAGAATCAAATATAACAGCTAAACTTCTCTATTGTTGCAAGAAATTTTCACAAACTAAGAATTGCTTTGTCAATTCCAATATTAAGAGTTGTATTCCTCTTGATAATAACAATGCACAAGTTCTTTAATTCGGAACTTTCTATATCGTATTCTTTTCACACACCAAAAAAAAAAAATTCTTTGTTCAACTCCATGCAGTTGATTTTTTTTAATAAATCAACATATTAGTCCAAAAATTAATAGTTGAATTTTTCATTTTTATTTTTGAAAATCGATAGTTCCATTTAAAAATCGTCAATTTGTTGTGAAAACCACCAATAAGAATACGTAACTATCAATTTTTTTTTTTTTTTTGGTTCTACAACTAAAATCATGAGTTTTTTATATTAAATTTCAATAAAATCAATAATAATAACATGCTAATTTTGAAAAAATAAGATAATAAAAGTAAATCAATAACAAGTGAGAGACCAATATTGAAAAACTATGCAATCAAAATTTGTTTTCAACTTCTCGTGCTTGAAATTTTTACTTCCCTCTTTACTTTTTATATTCATGAGACGACATTCTTATTTTTTTTTTTTTTTCCTTTTTAGTCTTCGTTTTTAATTATTGAACATGGAGCTTGGCACTTGGACTTTAATGCACGATTCTCATCTTTAATTCTATCATCACACGATCATGTTCAACTTAAACAAACAAATATGTCCTTTGTGCACTAAGTAGACAATAAACAAATCAACGAGAAAATAACTTAACCTGCAACTTTAAAGGAAAAGAAGTACTTTAATGAAAGCTCTCCACAGAAAAGTAAACCTAGGGCTTTTGAGATTATTGTTAATGCTCGCTAAATGGCTAAATGCAATCGACCATTTGGAAAATAATGCAATTTGCAACTTAAAGCCACCGTGAAAATTGTCTTTTTATTTTTTGTGAGAATCTAACAAAAATAGCTATTCCATCTTTATTCCTTGTCTAAACAACCTTCAAATCACAAGTACTCGAAGCTTTACTTGACTAATATCGAAGAGTCGATTCAGAAATTACAAGGGAAACTTCATAGATCTATTTCGAGTTCAACAATAAACGCCGTTCAAAATTGCCACAGTTTTAAATAGGAATCTGAAAAACAAGGCAGACTAATTTTTCATTAGACTGGAAACAATTTTGAATAAAAAACGTTTGGCCAAGCTCAAAGGTAACATAAATCTAGTTCTAAGTAATTTTTCATCTCTCAAAACATTTGACTTATTATTTTTCTTATTAACAAGTAAACATAAAAAAGAGACTGCCTTTGAACTCGTCATCTCTCGTAGGCTCGGGTATTAGCCCGTCAGCATCCAGTGAAACTTTTCTAACACGAGCCTGCAACCTAAAAAACAACTGTTACTTTTCATTTATTCTCGTCATGGGAGGTCCTTTTTACTTTCACCACTCTTTGGCTTATGCTGTGAGGCAGGAGTAGTCGCAGCAGGATCGCTTGTCTTCCCTTCAGTTAAGGTTCTTGTGCTTACATTGGAACTCTTGACTGCTTCTAATCCACTTCGAATTTTACTTGCTTCGGTTTCTTCATCATCTGATTGTTTCGTAGATCCACCTACAATTTCTTTTACTGTTTCTTCCAGCTTATTTAGTCTCTCTTTTACCTCCACAAGCACTGGATCAGCTGCTCTTTCTTCCGCTTTCTTTAATTCCATCTCTTTTGCTTGTACTTCAAATTCAGCTTGTTTCTTCAACTCCAATTCCTGACAACATAATTTATAAGGGAACCTTAAAAAAGCCAAAATCCAAAACAAATCAAAAGGCTTGTAGCTCTATTGTAATGATTACTAACATCTATGAAAAAAATCCAAACAAGATTTGGCTTTCGACAGCGTCTAAGACAAGGAAAATGAATTTGTCCTGTTTGACACAATCTGCAAAACCATGTTACTTTAACTCTACTAAATGCATTGAAGTATCCTTGTTGGACAACAAACATTAGGACATAGGCATGGGGTGTGGGTAGCATAATTTGCATTGACCATAACTTTAGGAAGCATATCAAACATGATTTGTTCAGCAGTCATGTACAAAAATGTTGAATGCCCATCTCCATACATAATAAATTGTATTGAACACAATTTCCCCATAGATATAAAGAAAATGGGTAAAAAGATATCGATTTATTGCCATACCCCACATATCCAAGATTTTGGTGAATCCAATTTTTGTTTACAAATTTGACCAGAAACCCTATCTGACTCCAAATAGAATAGGTGGAGAAAGGACATCACTAAAAATAGTACCGAAAGAGCTACATAAAAACGTCCCTTCATGTAAATTTAGTAAAACCAAAAGCCTGCCTACAATAGAGTCAATATGGGAATTCGTGTGCTTCTTAATAAAACATATTTGCTACAAAGGTCAAAATTGATATAAATCTCTTTCTTAAGAACTTTTTGCAAGGATAACTGGGTAAGGTCATCCTAAATACCAAATGCAAATCAAGTTAGTAGCTTTGATGACCACTTTTCTACTATATCAGATAAAAGGATATCAAAATCTCTAAAAGTTTATTTGCACAACTTATAGGCAACATTATTGTTTTGTTTTATAAGCATAGATGCCTTCCACATGGTACATGGATAGATGCTTATGCTTGCCCTGGCATATTGAATACATGCATGCTTACGAGTTTTGACACCATATTTTATGTTCATAGGTGATAATCAAAAAGAAAGAAAAAGATGCACATGGGATGAAAAGCAAATCAAACAATATAGAGTAAACCAACTGAGGACGATGAACAAAATTATGATTACCTTGTCCATTTTTTTCATTTCACTGCGAGCATACTGTGCCACGAGATATACAGCTGCAGAGAAAGATGCATATATATTCAATGTTTCGGAATATGAAAACACATCAAAATCAAACTCAAATAGCAAAAGGACATAACCAAGAAGATCTACGGTCTGAGCTACAAACTCAATAGTCCATATTAAGAATAAGAATGGAGATAAAATACCCAATGAAGGCAAGCAGACAAAGAAGAGCTGTACCAGGTGAAAATCTAGTCTGAAAATCATCAAACGTTTAGTTAATTTTCAGCTGAAACGGGTATTCATCTCAATAACAATCAAAATTGACAACGGGTTTCAATTCCTGGAAACAAAGCATTCTACATATGCAGTTTTTTTTTTTTTGTTTGCCTAATAACAGAAAGGTGCTCGATAAAATGCCTCAAATAGCAAAAGGACATAACCAAGAAGATCTACGGTCTGAGCTACAAACTCAATAGTCCATATTAAGAATAAGAATGGAGATAAAATACCCAATGAAGGCAAGCAGACAAAGAAGAGCTGTACCAGGTGAAAATCTAGTCTGAAAATCATCAAACGTTTAGTTAATTTTCAGCTGAAACGGGTATTCATCTCAATAACAATCAAAATTGACAACGGGTTTCAATTCCTGGAAACAAAGCATTCTACATATGCAGTTTTTTTTTTTGTTTGCCTAATAACAGAAAGGTGCTCGATAAAATGCCTCTTAGAAAAGTAAGAGATTACCCAAACTTTTTCTTCTTGGACTGATCGGTGAAAAGGATTTTGGCGGCGGTCATGAAGTCGAGGTTATTAAGAGCTTTGTATTGCTCACCATACTGACTCAAAGAAGAAGAAGAAGAAGAAGACTCGTTGCCATTGCTAGAAATGGTGACTGGTTTATTATTGGAATTTTTTTGTGGACTGCTGCAATAGGGTCGAATTGAAAATGGGACCCGATTCCAGATGGATCTTCCAAGAAGAATTCTTCTTCTCATCTTCTTCACTACTCATAAATCACCCACTTCACTACTCATAAATCACCCAGAAAATTTACACACAGTGAAGGAGAAAGTATGTTTTTTCTTTTCAGCTTCTGAGTAACGAGCGGAATCCTCTACGGTTATCTACTAGATGAATTGTTCCCAGTTTCACCTAAAGTCGTGTGATCACGCAATTTTTACCCAAGTGCATGTTAGTGGATTTAAAATTATAATTTCAACTCGTTAAATTAGTCATGCATATTTTTTATTTACACATTTTATAAGATTTACAATTTATTTCTCGTTTATTATCTATATATTCATCACAATTTATAAATATTTAAAAAATAATTTTAACACTACCCAATATACATTAAAATGATATTTGCGTTGAATTGCAACTTCATCAATAACTAGCATATCTCCTAGTGGCAAAGGGGAGGGCGGATAGGGCTCAGCGCGGTGGGGTGCAGGATGATTAACAGCCTAGGCTTCTACCCTGGCTCCTGTGAGGCACATCCTGTGATTTACCTCCTCCACCAAGGGTCTAAGACAAGGTCGATGGGGGCCCTCAAAGTTGGGGTTCAACCTTTATCGATCAAAAAAAGAAAAGAAAAAGAATATAGAAGTGTAGGTGCTTGATCAGTTGATCTGATCTTGATTCTTATTATATTATTTTGCAGGACTTGATTCTTACTATATTATTCTGCAGGACAATGTCTTGACATCATTTTTTATTGAATTAAATAAAGATTGATTTTCTTGAGAATGTGTAAAGTATATTTGGTCTTTGATATTTAAAAAATGTAAGAGATATATTTTTACATTTCAAAAATAACACCGAATATTCCTAACGTTCGAGAAAAATAGCCATTGTAGGTTATTTATAACGAAATTGTTCTTTTTTTTAAATAAACAAAAAAGAAAAGAAAAAAACCAAATATATCCTCAAAAATACCATCTTCTTCCTTCGATTTCTTTCGATAATTACTGGATTTTCAACAAAACACTTTTGAGTTAAGCAATAATTGGCAATGAAATCTCCCATTTTTCTTGTTTTATTCATGTACAAGTATAAGATTTATTTTGTGTGTCAGCATAAAAATGGCAGCAGATTGGTGGATTTCCTCTCCCAAATTTGCCATTTTGGTCAATTTGAGTGTAGTTGTGGCAAAGGTGGATTTAGGAAATAAATGTCTATAAACTAGTATATCACTTATGGTGAAATTCAATTGTAGAAGAATAAATAGAGATTGATTGGAGGAATAAAATTGAGAAATAAAGATTTGGAGAAGAATGGTGAAGAAAAAGACAATTAAAAAAGAGAAAATTGAAAAAAATATAGTGAATTTTTTGCCCAATGAGAGAGAGAACCCTATAATATCGTAATAATTGTAAATTTTTTTTATATTCTTTTAATATCTTAATATTAAAGTGTTTTTTTTTTGTATAATTTGATTTAATTTAATAAAAAAAACTAAACGAAAAAACAAACGGGAAATGGGGGTTATCAGCCCCGACCTAGCTTTAAGCGGGGATGAGGGCAGGGACAGCTGCTTTGACCCCATTCCCGCTCCAGTCTTGTTGCCATCCGTAATATAACTTAATCACAAAATGTAAAATCTATCAATTTTCCCACATTTTAGGCATATTTTATGTGCTAATTGCTATTACCACAAAGAAGACTTAACAAGTAATG
Organism: Forsythia viridissima; assembly: GCA_030279155.1. NCBI lineage: Eukaryota > Viridiplantae > Streptophyta > Magnoliopsida > Lamiales > Oleaceae > Forsythia > Forsythia viridissima. The sequence continues at coordinate 5,054,527 of CM059033.1, forward strand.
TAAGACACGACAAATAGAGATAATATATAAACTATTTATATTAAAACCCTCTAATGCTAATAGAAATATTCACTTGAATTTTTTTAGATGCTCATAACTCACTTTCACGTTTCAATAGTCTACAAATAAGAGCCCCAATCTTATATAGCTTTACATACTTATAATAGATGTAGTAAAATTAATCTTAACTCTCTAAATCTACATAGAAGATTCTAATTACATTGTTTATGCAATGTTCTAGACATCAGGGATTGATCTACTCCCTATAGTATAGAGCTCTTATAACTTCTACTGAACACGTGTCTAGTGGGTGTTGGCCAGGAGCTCTTATAACTCCCACTGGACACGTGTCCAGTAGGAGTTATAAGAGCTTCCCACTATGGGGAGTATATCAATCCCCTCTAGACATCTTATGTTACTTTTCTTACACTTTTTGTTTGCAACATTCTAGGATTCCTTCAAGACTCACAGTAGATGCTTAAATTATAATATCAGTTGGTCAAATTGGTCAAACATATTTTTTATCTATACATTTTATAAGACCCACAACTTACAACTCACTTTTTATATATACATTCATCCACAACTTATAATATAACTACTTAAAAAATAATTTAAGCACTACCAAACATAACTATAGATATTTCTATATTTAGAATATGTTTGATAAAGATTTTTATAAATTATAAGCAGTGTACCATATAAAATGTGTGGTTGTGGGTATTACGAAATATGCAGATAAAAATGAAGTTTGATCGACTTATAAATACTTATAAACACCACCAAACATACTCTAAAAAATTCCACAACATTAAATAAAATTTCATAAATTTTGTGTGGTACTTATAAATTATTGTGAGTTGTATAAAATATATGGTTAATAAGTAAATAGTAAATTATGTATTATAACAAAGAGTGGTGATATAGTACCTATAGTCAGTACTAATTATGCTGCTCACTGTCCACGTGTCATCAATACACTTTTTAAAAAGTTAAAAAAAGTTGTCAACAAATTATTAGAAAGTAATCAATGTAATGATACCACGTGGTCAATGAACACCATAATTAATGCCTATTGCAGTGCGGTGCTATATTACTCTTCTATCAAATGCGTACATAAAAAATATATATTTTGGTAAGGCTGTGTTTGATTGCAAGTGGAAAATTTGGGTGGAAATAAAATATTTTTCATGAAAATGAATTACTAATAAATTATGGATTGGAAAATGTTCCATGGAAAATAAATGGGTTGGAAAAGGTTAACAAATTTTCCATGGAAAATAAATTCTCCTATCCCACAAAAAAAATATTTTCTTTGAAAACAAGGAAAATGTGGCCAAAATTGGTAAATTTTGAAAAAAATTTCCATTAAAAAACAAAAGTTGCAATCAAACAAAAATTAAAAAATAAGTGAGAAAATATCTTTTCTATAGAAAATTTTGCCAATCAAATAGATCAAAGATGAAAAATTGGTGAAAAATTTTCATTTTCCATAAAAAATGAAAGGAATCAAACACAGTCTAAATTCATCAGCTATATTTTAAGCATATGCAGTGAAGCACTATTCTTTGCCTGCGTTCAAAGGGTAAACGTGAGAGAACTGTTTAAAAATGGCCAATACGACGTCCTTTGTAGACCATTTTAAACAATATCAACCAAGGCGGGATTTTGCAAACATTTTCAAATTTTCATTTTACCACTCAGGCCTCAGAAGGAAGATAAGTATACCTATAGAGTCTCATCTTTCCTTCACCAACGTTTCAAGTATCTTCAAGAATCTACCAACAGTAATATTTTTTTGTTGGAGAAATACATATAAGAGTTATTCCCTTCGAACGCCCCCCTTTATCAACTCTTTGTTTCTCCAGGAAGAAGATGGTGGAGGAAAGAATTATTGGTGAAGCTGAAGGAAAAGAAGATAAAATCAAGGAGGTTCAAGAAAAGTTAATGGGTACTGAAAATCAAAGAGATAGCCAAGAAATTACTTCTATAACTACAAGAGTGGAAGTTTCGAAGAGGGGTCAAGAAAAGAAGAGTAATAATGATGAGAGTACAGCTGGTATGGTGAAAGAAACGATAGAGGGAGGTAAAGAAATTGATTTATTGGCCGAAAATGGAAGCACAGAGGAAAAGAAGCCGAAGAAAAGGGGAAGGAAGAAGAAGGAAGATGAAGATATGAAAGAAAATGGGGTTTCAGTTCCCGATGAAATGAAGAAGAAGCCTGACGGGGCAAATGAAGAAGAAGAGAGATTAGATTTGCAGGAGGAAATCAATGTAGAAAATGATAAAGAAAATGCTGCTTCTAGTGAACAGGGTTTGAGGGTGAGGAAATCACGTCAAAAGGCGGAGGAGAAGCTTGGGAAATTCTGTGAAGAAATCGGTAAGGATGAGGGTGGGGTTCCCAGGAAAAGAAAGAAAGGAAGAGGTTCTAAAAAGAAGAATGAGGCTAAAACTGACGATGATGGTGGAAATGGTGGCCATCAATTTCAGGTGGAAGTGGAAGAGAAAAAAGGACAAGGCGGAAATGAGAAAAAGAAGAGAAGGAAAAGAATGTCTAAAGACAAAGATGTAGAGAATGCAGAGGAGTCGATGATGAAGAAAGAAACACGATATTCACTTAGAGCCAAGAATGTTAAAGAAGAGAAATTACTAAAGGAGAAAGAAGCGAACTTACCAAAGCGGAAGGGTCCCCAAAAGAAAGATGAGAATGTAATGAACTTTGGAAATTTTAAAACTTCCACTCACTTTATTCATAATCTGTGAATTTAAGTATTTTTGCAGGTCATGCAGTTTTAATAATTTGTTAATTGTGATTGTGTTTGGATTTTGTTGTGATATTCACAGGGTATTTTGATCGACTCAAATATGTGTCACCAGTGTCAGAGGAATGACAACGGAAGGGTTGTCCGGTGTACCAGTTGTAAGACAAAACGGTATTGTGTACCCTGCATGGTTAGATGGTACAAACTTCTTGCCAACACCTATTATTCTCTCTGTATTTTGTTTCTATATCCTTAGTCTTCTATAAAGTACAAGCCATGGGGAAGGAATAGGTTATGCCTGCATTCATAAATCTATTCACGACAATTTCTTGATGACATACTGTCACTTGTATTGTGGTATTGTTGCACACATTTTACCACTTTTCTTGTATTGCTGAATTTATAAATGGTGATTTCATTGTGGAAGCAGTATATTTGCACATAGTACTCATTGACCGCCAGTTTTAATTAACTGATCATCTAATATAAAAAAAGGGATTTGTGAAAAAAAAAAAATTGACTGAAAAGCTTGCATAAATTGTACATATTTCCCTGTTTCTTGATATGCACGCTGATCATGTAAAGCCTCTAATATCTGGCAACACCAATCGAATAGAGATCAAGTAATCTGATTACCTTGTATAATACTTATCTGAATCCGATTTACTTGTGTGTGTTTCTGCTGATCCAGAATTCCTTTGTGTCTTGAGATATTTAGGTACCCAAAGATGCCAGAAGAAGCATTTGCTAAAGCTTGTCCAGTTTGTCTTGAGAATTGCAACTGCAAATCATGCTTACGAATGGATGGACCAATAAATGTTGGCTTCTTTTACTTCTCTTTTTTTTTTTTTTTTTTGCTTGGCATTACTTTGATGCTTATTCTTGTGGTATGGATATGATGTGTACTTTAATGTTTGTTCTCAGACCGTGGAGACGCTACCAGTGAATATTACAGATAATCAAAAGGCCCACTACTCTACACATGTTGTAAAAGTGCTTCTACCCTTTCTGAAACAATTTAATGCAGAACAGACAGTGGAGATGGAGGTGGAGGCTAAGCTTCAAGGTATGTCATCCAATTGCAGTTTTGAAGTGCTTGAGAATTTATTTGGAATGAGACCCTTCCTCTTTCCTAGTATTTTAGGACCCCTTTAGTCTGGGAACTTTGAAAGAAACATATCATATTTCTTTTGTCTCTCCATCTTGATAAAATTTGTCAGACAAGCGCAAATTTGATGATTGCCTCAGCCTTTTATGGTAAACTTCTTATGATGAAGTGAAGAGGACCATATAAAGTACTAGGATAAGAGATTCTGAAATTAATGTTGTGCCAGATGTAAATTGAAGCTACATTTGACTACACTTGTTAATGTGGTCAATCATTTTCATTTTACTTGGTCAGGGTTGTCAGTTTCAGATGTAGTGCTTGAAAAATCAGATTGCCAGCAGGACGAACGTATTTATTGGTAGGTTCTCAAGAGCATCTCTTCTCTTCTTTCATCTGATCTGCGAAGAAATCGATTTTCAATCTTTTTTTTTCTTTTTTTGCAGTGACAATTGCAAAACTTCTATTTTTGATTATCATAGAAACTGTCCACTGTGCTCCTATGACCTCTGCCTGAGCTGTTGCAGAGAGCTTAGGGGTGGCCATCTTCAGGTAGGCGATAAACAAGTGATCATGCAATATGTTGATTATGGATTTGAGTACTTGCATGGTGGGAGCAGGCCGAGGCATCGAGTGGCAAAGAGAGGTGTCTCGGAACAAAAGGTTGATTCTTCAACTAAGAGTAGAACCTGCAATTCCCCTCCTGAAATTAATTGTCCATCTGAATGGAAATCCAAGGAAAATGGTGTAATTCCTTGTGCACCAAAGGGGAAGGGTGGTTGCGGTCAAGGAGTTTTGAGTTTGAAACGTTTGTTTCCAGAGAATTGGGTTGCAGAGTTGATTGTAAAAGCAGAAGAGATAGTTAACAACATAGAGGATGTGCCTCACAATTCAGGGCAATGTCATTCTTTTTTAAACTTTACAGGGGAAAATGACGTAGGCAGTGAAAATCTCCGTAAAGCAGCTTCTCGAGAAAATTCTGATGACAATTATTTGTACTGTCCAACTGCTGTTGACATTCATCATGGGGATCTGAAGCATTTCCAAAGGCGTTGGTGTAAAGGCGAGCCTGTTATAGTTAGCAATGTGCTTGAGAAAACCCTTGGTCTCAGTTGGGAACCAATGGTTATGTGGCGTGCTTTCCGCCAGATAAAACATGTTGGGCATAGTAAACTTCTTGATGTGACTGCTATAAATTGCTTGGATTGGTGCCAGGTAAGTTTGGTTGTCTGTTTTCTGCACTGAATATTTGAGGTTTAGTATAATGCAATACCTGTCAGAAATCATAGTTTCTGTTTTGGTCTGAGTAGTAATATATTTCCAAGTCAGAAATCATAGTCCCTGTGGTATTGGTCATTACTCAGGTTTTCTTGCTTATTTTTCTCGATAGAAGAATGTGATTCAAGCTTCAATCAGTACGAAGTTCAGATTCTACCTGCTTGTTTGATGAGAATTGCTATATCTGAATAATATATTAAATACTTGAATACAAGGCGTTGAATAGATTGATTTCCTGGTAGTCTTTGAAGTATGTTTTGCATTCCTTATCTGTCCTGTTGTTTTCCGGTGTGAGAATGTTTTTAAGTACATTTTGCAATTCTTACCAGTTGTAGTTATCAGTGAATGAAGAAGCTTCTTATGCCAACCAAGTTACATAGATGTTTAAACAGTTATCTTTTTAAGTAATTTCCATTCTGTTTCTTGGCTATGAATGTTACGAAGTACTTATTTTGTTACTTGATGTCTCTAAATCTCCGCACTGAATTAATATAGTTTTCGGTGACTTGCAGACGGATGTCAATGTTCATCAGTTTTTTAAAGGGTATTCAGAGGGTCGATATGACAAGTACGGGTGGCCTCAGATTTTGAAGTTGAAAGACTGGCCTCCATCCACTTTGTTTGAGAAGCAGTTGCCTCGTCATGGTGCAGAGTTCATTAATTGCTTGCCTTTTAAGGAGTATACGCATCCTCGCAGTGGATACCTAAATCTTGCAATCAAATTACCTGAGAAGTCTTTGAAGCCAGATATGGGGCCGAAGACTTACATAGCTTATGGATTTCATGAGGAGCTAGGACGTGGAGACTCCGTAACAAAGCTTCATTGTGATATGTCTGATGCAGTATGCCTTCACCCTTTGATCTTTACTATTTTATTCATCCATAACTAAACTGCATGGTTGCAGGAGCTCCTTTCTGTTTTGGGATTTCTGTTTCTTATAGTTGTTAATATAGACAAATTAAAAAAAGAGCCACAAAGGTTTTTTTTTTGGGTATTTAAGTAGTATTGACATCATATGTCTCGCTGTATGACGTGTAGGTTGTGAAATCTAGCAGATTGAGAACTGGAGGATGCCACGTTTTGTGGTGGATATTACAGTTAATAGTGGAAGCAGATGCACATTTAATTTCTGTATGACCTTGAGAGAAATAAATATTATTAGCTATTTAAAGTCAGTCACTGTAATGTGTTGCAAAGGATCTTGATATTCTGAAAACTCTGTAGGTTGTGAAATCTAGCAGATTGACTCTGAAAAGAATTGGAGGATGCCACATATTTTGTGGTGGAGATTACAGTTAATAATAGAAGCAGATGCACTTCTGTATGACCTTGAGCAAACTAAATATTATTAGCTATTTAAAGTCAGTCACTGTAATGTGTTGCAAAGGATCTTGATATTCTGAAAACTCTTGACTGTAAAATGGCTGATTTGATGTCGTGTGTTATTGTCAGTTTCCAATTTTGGAAGTTCATATTTTAATTTCATCTCTGTTTTAGGTGAACGTGTTAACACACACCGAAACTGTGCCCCTCACATCTTCACAACGTTCAACCATAAGGAAGTTGAAACAGGATCATGCAGCCCAGAATCAGCGGGAGTTCTCCAGCAATGGTCAGATAGTAAGTCAAACCGACCGAGGTGAGAAGAGACTATCTGGGGTTGAAGAACAAGCTTCAGTGCAGATGTTGGAATCAGACAGTCTGGCCTTGGAAAAAGAAGCCGAAGATCTAAAAATATCTGATCTAGCAAATGGGAACGTGTTAATCTCCGAGGCTGAGTTAGAGAGTGGCTCACATAATGTGGATACTGGAGAGGAAAGGCAAGAACCTGGTGGAGAAGGAAAAAATAAAGAACATGATTTGGTTGAGTCATCAGAAGTCAAAGTTGTTGACAAAAACACTAAATGCAATGGAAATAAAAGGAAGCGTCCGGTAAGAAGTAAGAGGAATAAATTGACCAATGTTTCCGGAACGACAAATAAAATAGAAGATAGAAAAGTAAGTGGTTGGAGAGAAGGCAGTGTTACCACTGAAGAAGGTAATAAATATGTGTATGAAGGGTATAAAGATGCCGAGAGTGGTGCTCTTTGGGACATCTTTAGAAGGCAAGATACGCCTAAACTAGAGGAATATATCAAGAGGCATGTGAAGGAATTCAGGCATATCTATTGTAACCAGCTGCAAGAGGTAATGATGTCCTCCCAAATTTTATGTTTTTGAAATTTAGTGAAACATCTCTCTTGCATTATAATTATCTGTGACTGTGATGCACGCCTCTAAGGTTTATAGGAATTTTCTAGTATGCTAAAGCATTTTTACAATCGGCGAAGTTTTTAGGATATCAATCATTTGGTTTGATAAGGCACATGCTGTTCATTTTCTTCTTTAAAATAAAACAAAATGTTAGTGGTGAGGACAAATATATTGGTTGTGGCAAGATTCATATTTTTTATTTTTTCAAATGCATAGTAAATTGTTTGGGGAGAAAAGATTTCCACTGTCACTACTGCTTAGTGCTATTCAAAGAATGTAGAAATCAAATTTTGTTACAGCAAACAAGGCCTCCCTTTTATCCTGTTTTCTTCCTTTTGTTGATATTTTTTTCTCAACAGTCATGATTGTGTGTTCCTTTCTCTTATTTTTGACATTTCATGCCTTCTAACATAGCAAGATGATTTTCAATTTATATAAATAACATTGAACTTCATACAGTGACTATCTGATCTGACATATGGATTTTCTATTCTCCTCTTTCTGCTGATTTTTGTTGATTTAGCAAAACGACTTTTTGTCATAAATTTTCAATAATATATATGGTTCAAGAACCTCGAGATTAAAATTTTATATATGCATATGAAAATTTGAATCGTTTAATTTAGAATGTTCTAGATTGATCTGTGAAGTATTTATTTTTTTCTTTGAGATGTCTATCTGCAGGTTTTAAATTGAAATTGGTACAAGGTTTTTTTGGTAATACAATGTCAAGAGAGAATACAATTTTTTCCTCAAGCCTTGTAAATTTTTCCTTTTAGTTGTTTATGTTGTGGTGAAAAATCAAAATATGGCAAACATAAAGTGAAACTATTGCAATAAAATAGTAGGGTCCCCAAATAGTGTGTTCAGGAGATGAGTTCATGAACCAAAACCAATTTAAAGCACAGGGGACATTTTGTTAGTGTCCTCTATATTTTGATAGTAATTAAATTCAAAAGGAATATAAGCATGGTTCATCTTATTTCGGTGTTAAAAGAGCTATTTTCACTTCCTTTCATTCAAATGTCTAGTGAGCACCTGAGAGCTACTGTAGTCAGCTAATGTTGCATTTGGATAGTCAGCATCGATGCGATACTCGTTAGATCGCATATTGACAGCTTCAGGGATCAATCTTGCTGGAACATCAGGCTATGGCTAAAACTGGGTAAAATGAAAGAGATTACTAAACTCGAGTAAAATGGTTTTATTTATTTTTATCTATTTGGCAACTTATTGCTGGCACAATGCATTCTTTCCCCTCTTGTAAGATTTGAGTAATGAATAATGAATGGTACGGAAAATTATGGAAATCGTGATCATTCTCAAATTTTGTGCCTCATTGAGCTTTTGGTAAATTTTTCTGACTTCTTCCATCTTATATGCTAACACGAATGATTGAGCTTTTAGATAAGGGGGTTCAATGTATACATCTCATCTTGTGCTGTAATTCTATTTACGGGAGGAAGTCCCATGTCTTCGGGTCCCTTTCACGTTTTATATAATTTTATTCACCTGCGTTGTACATCTATGTTTATAACAGGTCTTCCACCCAATCCATGATCAAACAGTTTACTTGACTATGGAGCATAAAAGGAGACTTAAGGAGGAATATGGTTGATTTTCCTTTCCTATCTTATTAATATGTAACTAAATTATATGGTTAATTTTCTTCTGACTATTTTTTATGGTTTTGCTTCCACAGGAATTGAACCGTGGACTTTTGTTCAGAAATTAGGGGATGCAGTTCTTATACCTGCAGGATGCCCTCATCAAGTTAGAAATTTGAAGGTAGTGTTGTTTGGTTGGCTGTCTGCTTATTTTGTATGTTTTGCTTATTGAAGTTCAATTGTAACTTGCCATGATAAGCCTATTAGCAGTGTTTCATGTTTGGAGAATAACAACCTTATATTTTCCTATTGACCCGATCAATTCAAACAAGGTCAGCTCGTTGCAAAGTTGTGATGTTTAGTAGGCAAAGTTGAAGATCTTGGCCCAGCTTGCTTCTGGTTTAACTAAAAGGTCTTTTAAAGAATACGGGCACTGTTAACTTGTAGAACATAATTTTAAGATCATTATCTGTACAGACCTCTTTTTATAGTGGTTGTACTGTTGCCAATTGATGGACAATAAGTGAACTGCTACTCAGTTTCTCTCCAAGCTTTCTCCTATTTTCTTATTCTTTCATCCTTCTTTTTCTTTTGTTTACTGCTTCTGTTTTAACTGAAATTTTTCCTGCATGGATTCTCTAGTTTCTGATACATAAAATGCATTATAAAATTTATTTTTTGTTGATTTGGCTACAAACCATATTCTTACTTCTTTACCTGCACAGTCATGCATAAAGGTGGCACTGGACTTTGTCTCCCCTGAAAATGTTCACGAGTGTGTCCGTTTGACTGAAGAATTTCGCATGCTTCCTCAAAACCATCTGGCTAAGGAAGATAAGCTGGAGGTTTGATTTTTCTACATTGCATCATATTTTTTGTGTTTCACATGTTGGTCCTTAATCCACTTGCTTGTATTTCTGATTTTTATAGGAATATGTTAATATAAGGTACTAAATATTTACATTGCTAGCTGCTTTGAACTAGTTACCTCTTTAGTCTTCATAACCGTTGCTTGTAAAATTATAAATTTTTATAAGAAGATTAAGGAAACTTTCTATTTTTATCAGAAGGTACTCGAATTCTGACTTCGGTTCTATTACATTTCATAGGATTATGACTTCAGTTTACATCCTCTGCTACTGCCAGCCATCCCTGGCTGTTAAATAAGGAGCTCTGTTGCAGCTACAAATACTGGTTTGATAGAATATAGAATGAGGATATATTGGATTGAGTTCTTTCTTAGAAAAGAATGTCTTTTCCAAAGATTCTATAGAAGTTTGTATATGAAACTGAGATAGTTACATTTTTGGTTCTCGGTCGTGTATGTTTAGGCACATTTTTTAGTGGTAAGCAATTTAGTTGAAGCGACATCGAGTTTCATATTTGACTAGGGGTCGACCAAAATCTTTACTTTAAACTACATGCACATTGTTTAACAACTTTGGCTTTTACATGTACAACATCAATGTCTTGCATCTGAATCTTTATATTTTTGACCAGGTGAAGAAAATGATTGTCCATGCAATGAACCAGGCTGTGGAGGATGTGAATTTTTATTCAAGTCGCAAATGAAACTGGTAAAACCATTTACCCTTCCATTTGTAAGTTTCTGCTACTTGAAGTTTTCTCATGAATGACATCTCCCTTAAACATTTTAACCATTTTGATAAAATGCAATTTTGTTCATAAATTTTCGAACAAAATAACTTATTCTGAGTTTTTGGCTGGTTTTAGGTGGCCGGAGTCACTCTTATTTGTGTGTACCGGCATTTCAGGGATACTTTTTGAGTCCGAAAAAGCCATTTCAGTCATGAATACAATTTTTGTGGGCGTGTATGCTAATGCTTGTACTGTATCTGCTGTCAATTCTTCATTTTTTTTGGTCTAATTATCTGGAAACTATAGCACCAGATTGTGCTTGATGATCATGGCTAATTGATCACATTTTGTTGTGTAGAGTATGTTCAGCTCGTATAGTTTGTTGATTGTATAAGTATTTGACACAACTTGGTTGAAAATTAAATGGTGGTGCCTTTTTATTTCTTCTATTACAAGATTTTCTTTGGTAATGGTGCCTCTTCGTGAAGTCTTTGGTGCTGCATAAGTTGATTGTATATGCTAATAGTCCTGTGTCGTATTTGATAAATTGGATTGTATAATATTAAACTGTAGTACTGAAAATAGAAATTAAAAATTTTGTCAATGATACGTACCAAATAAAATAAATATATAGATGAATAATATTTTTATATATCATCATTGGTCTAGGTGGTATTGAGATTTTCAATAAAATTGTAATATATTTTAATGCATTAGATAATAAATTAGAAACATTACTACCATCTAAATTGATACGGTAACATTCATTTTCTTCTTTTTCCTCTCAAAAGCTTCAAGCTCACCATATAGTAAGTATATCTGGGTGCTTGTATATGTATAAAGACATAAGAAGCGTAAGATCCTTCTGGTTTTAATTTGTTAGAGTAAAATGAAGCACATGACTCCATGAAGAGCCTAAGATTAAAGCTTTTGAGGAGGTAAAGACATCATACTAGTTTAATTTGAGATTTTGCTTTATGTCTGCAAATAAGTATGGCATTTTTACCCACATATCTTTGATAGAGGAAATATAAAAAGATGAAAAATTTACGAATTGTAAAAAAATTTATTTACGGGTTTCTGTTGCTGAAGTTTTTGCAATAATGACGACTCATTTGGAGAAGTATACTTTGTGTATTAGTATTTCCTATATATTCATGTCAAATATAATCCTTTGTTATAAAAGGTAAATTAGTTTGTTTATATATTTTACGAACATATTTCGAGAAGTAAATTTATTTTTAGTTTATAGATAATTCTGATAACTTATTCTAAGTTTTTAAGTTTTTGCCTTCTATATACTTGTACTATGGACTCAAAGAAGCTTTTGAAGGTTTCGATGTCCATTAAATTTTCTAATAGCAATGGACTAATGTTGCATTTGCTCGAACTCTGTGATGCCAGACTCGGTTTTGGGCATGGCGAGTGAGACAACCGCCTCGAGTCCAAAACTGAAGGGGGGCCCATTTTCATTAAAAAAAATTTGATTACTAAAGTTGTCTAAAAAAAATATTTGTGCAAAAGTATGAAATCCAACAAAGCAAAACAAGTTGCATTCTATGAGGATCATGACTATTATTAGGTAGTGGCCCAAAATCAAATGAGTCTATTTTTTGAAAAAAATGAAGCCCAGTCTATGACTTGTCACTTTGTCTTCAGGACTTGATTTTTGGATTTCGCCTTGGATCTCGAAAATGTCAGGACCGGCTCTGTGTAGTGCTCCATATGTCGATCATATTTGATAACAATTTTTTGATTCTGTTTGGTGACATGGTGGATTGTATAGTGTCAATGAAATGAGAGGCTATTTTCGATTTTGGATACTCAATTATTTGCACCTATATATTTGATTCATATAATGCATCCTAGGAAAATCCAAATGAAAATCCAATAATGGAATATGAAAATATATTTTCACTATATCCAAACACTAAAGTGACCCGCCAAATTACCAAAATAAACATTAATTACACAAGGAGGGCTGTCCTTTTCAAGTAGAAGTAGTCCAAGTCCATCTATATTGAATCTGTTTCCCGCCATAATATGAGGACCCATAAAAAGGAATATGGCCTCTTTCTATCTTCTTTCAAATTTATTAAAATTTCGAACTCCTTTACATATCTTTCCCTTTTTTTTTTTTTATTAAATATTTGGGGAAGATTCCATTATTATACCCCAGCTATAGTTTTTGATTTGAAACGAAATTCACTCTTAAAAAAGCATACAAATTCAATTATTCTCTAAAATTATGAATTTTACATTAATCGTGAGAGACAATTGTGAAATTGATTCTTTTGTTTCATTAATTTGAAGCTTGAAGTTCTTATACAATCAACTTATTCCAATTACATTATCAATTTATTCAAAATTATTATTAGATTTTAATTAAACCCTCTTAGGCATTCCAATCTTTTCCTTAAGATTTTTGGTTCCCTTGTATTATTAATGGAAATAAACTATGAATTTTAAATAAGATCCATTAAATTAAAAGTAAGCTTAATCATTAAGATTTCAAATAATTACAAGCAATTAACTCTATTTAGGAAAGTGTGTGTGTGTGTGTGTGTGTGTGTGTGTGTGTGTGTGTGTAGAGTGAATGTTTGGTGTAGATAATAATTAAAATTTTAAGAAATTTTAATAAAAATTAATATAGAGCATGTTTGGGAATTTTTTTTTAAAAAAAAAATTTCAAATTTATTTTCAACCACATATTTAATATGACCATAACTTTTATAATTTTTCGACCACATATTTTACCAAAAATTTTCAAAATATTTAAAAAACTTATTTTTAAACTTTACCAAACAAATACAAAATACGTGGTTGAGAAGTTGACAGAAGTTTGGTTCATAATTTTGATGTGTTATTTACAATTTATTTGACTAAATTTAAATTAATTAAACATATTTTTAATTTACACTCTAATTTACTATTTTTATATTTTATAGAATTTACAGTTATAAATAGTAAAAAAATAAATTTTATACTGCAAATGTTTAATGTCAAATTTAGCGTTGATCGGATGAAATGGAGATTTGAAAAAGAAATAATACAAAATTCAATTTTCACCTTCACACCTGGGACGTACTATGGTGGGTCCACACTCACTATAAACTCCATTCTAATTGGCTGACTTTCTGTAGAATGACCAAGTAAAACGTGTATAAACTGTAAACAGCCGTCAACTTGTTTCAGCCGCCGATTTAGAATCCTAGGTCTCCCCCAGTAATTCTCCACAACAAATCTGGACCATTTGATCTATCAAATTTACACGTGTTAGAATCCTGTTCAATTGTCATTTTAAAGCTACGCGTCAAGTTTAAATAGCACAGCACCAAAGACGTGTTAGATAAAGATGGCCGACTTAGACCGACCACTATCTGCCCGGTCATCAGAACCACCCAAGTTGCTTCCTCTAACCTCTCTCCTCCCGCCACGTGTCCATTTATAACGGCTAGTTTTTTGGCTATTCTATATTTAACTACAGACCCATAGGATTTTTAAATAGGAAAATTCCAGTATTTTCTAGCAAATCTCAAATATTCTCGAAGCAGATTTTTTTGCCTTTGTTCAAAAACCCAAAAAGGAAAAATAAAATTTAAAAAAAGCCACTTTAAAACGAGAAAACTTGACTGTATATAAAGGATAGTGATATACAGTAGTGAGTAAATATAGAAGATAGTTGGAAGTCGGTTCTTGTTTCCTTTTACACTACAACCGTTACATCAATCCCCATTTACTCTCTGCTTTAAATTAGGGTTTCTCAAGATTTTGCTACGCTGTGCAGTGTATAAAAATATATTATCATTGTATACTTCTGTCAGGATCGAATTTATAGGAAGTGATATAGATTTTTTTGACTGTTTTTGGCTAGTGGGGGATCTATTATTTTTAGATTTTGATTTGGGTTCAGGGCTTTTTCGATAATTCTGATTGTTTTGTTGAAGTTTGCAAAGAGAAAAGAACAGCAAGAAAAAATGGTGTTGGGTAAGAAATGCGAGGCAATTGTGAATAGAGCAAATGAAGAGTATGGGATGGGACTGGTGAGGAGCACATCATTTGGGAGGAAAAGGATTGCTTTGTCAAATATTAATTTGGAGTTTGATGGTCATGATGATTGTATTCACACAACATCCACGAAGAGACAGTGCTATGAAGATTCATTTCTCTGTTCAAACAAGTCTCTTCTTGAAGCCCTGCCTCAGGATATTCTGGTTAGTACATTTTGCTTAATTAATTCTTGCAATATTGGGGAAAATTATCATTAAGTATGTATTTTCATGTATTTCTTTATATGATTGAATTAATTGATAATCAGCAGCATTAGTAGAAGTTTTATGGTTAAAAAATTAGTATGTCATGTAAGTGCGGCTGTCTTATTATTTTGTGTTATAAAATGGTGAGATCTTTTTGTGATGCAGATTAGGATATTGTGTGGTGTGGAGCATGATGATTTGAAGAGACTCGTTTTTGTATCAAAAGCAATAAAAGATGCGGTAAGATTTAGTTGTCCTTGGATAGATTTTGATTTTAATCACTTTTTTCCGGGATTTGCTTGAGTGTGAATATTGATTTGGGTGTTCTTGCATGAATAAACAGACTTTGATTACAAAGCAGTGGCATTTTGCATACAGTACTCCAAGGAAGACTGTTGGGTTCCAGAATGTGGAGGATTTGGGTGAGTTCAATGATGTTGAAGCTCCTAATGCTCCAAAGCAGTCAAGAGTTCCGAGGTCTCGATTGAGTGCAAAGAAGCTGGCCGACATCTCAGTGGCCTTGTTCGCTTCTGGTAGTGATGAAAATTGGCCGCAAAAAGATTTATTAATGGCAATGGAATCAGAGATGTGAAATTGAGGGTTTTTGTAGGCATGCAGTGTTCTCGCTGTTGCAGAAATAGTATATTGGGTTGGAATTGTTTGTACATGTTGAAGCAATATCTTCAGGCCTGTTTTCTTCAACTATTCCATTGAAGATGGGTTGGCTTGTCTTTCTATTGTTTGTACATGTATGTAGATGAAGTAGGGAATGGTTTACGGATTTTCTTGAAGGGCCGAGCTGGCGCTTCTGTTTTGATAAAGATCTAGGGGTGTGTATGTATATATATAAGGCATACTTGTCCTGATTTATTCGAATGAATCTAATAATGTGTATTTCACTTTAGCTTGGATGTTCAAATGTCATAACTTTTCCTGTTGGACTCTGTATTTTTCTTTATTTGGGATGGCCTTGATGTCGAAAATGTAGGCTTGGCATATTGACATGGATTATGGGTGATGATGCTGAATTTTTTTTATTCTTATGAGTACTTACCATGATCTTGCTGTGACTCGAGTGGTCCTGAGTGAAACAGTCTTCTAACGTTCCTCTTGTTAACCTGCGAGGAAGGCAGTGTGGTGTGCCTCAAAATCCCTCCGATAATTAATGAGAAAAGGGGTGGAAAATGCTTAAATGAATGAATGAAGACAACGTACCTTTCTATTGGTGAGTTGAGGGCTACTCACTCTCGGCTTAATTAGGGATGAGATTAATCAGTCCCTAATTGATTGGATAAAATCCTGTGGAGATTGACAGATTTGCTCCATGATTGTGTGTACGTGTACGTCAGTAGAATGAATCAAACAACATTTGATCCTCTTTTGCTTGATTGTTTAAATGTCTTTAACTTTGTCGTTTGACACCATATTTTTTGTATTGTGGCTGTAACAATCACTGTATTTTATTTGATTTGGGATGGTCCTGATGTTGAAAATGTAGGATGACATATTGACATTGAAACAGCCCTAAGGATCCATGGTTGGTGATATTGAAAATATACCTCGATTCCCATCACAGTGGCGTGTTGGAGTTAGATCGAGCGTTCCTCAGGGTAACATGTAAAGGGGGCATCAGGGTGTGTCCCAAAGTGTCTAGGATGCTTGAATTCAAAGTCATTTCGAGATTTAAATTGGAGAAGGGGTGAAGCACTTAAATGAATGAACGAAAGTGGTGATTGCATAATTTTTTATTGGTGAGTTGGGGGTATTTATAGGTGTTGGGGTATTGCCTAATTATAGATTCAATTGAGATATCTTACGCAGTTAGGTGAGATATGATGTGTGATCGCATTCAATATTCAACTTTGATCTGTGATCTGATCTGATTGGGAGATGCTTGAGATTGCCCAATTTATGTGTTTGGAGGAGATCAATATGAGTCAAAAAAATTGGGGCCAATATTTTCTAGTACATGTCAATGGGCTTTTGGCCTCTCAAGCGCGAATATGGACTTACGTGGAGATGGACTTAACCCGACCATGAACAGTTTTGACCGAGTAGTCGGCTAGAGGAAAGCTCGGATAAATACCTCGTCATAAAGATAAATTTGGTTGTCGGGTTTTTCTCAAAGAGCATATGTCAAAGTGATAGATCATTTTGTAAGTGCTGATGTCGATAAATTTGTTATCTCAGAACGAAAAGATGATTAAACATTCTTTCATTATTCTCACTTAAGCATTCTTTTATACTTTTCACTCAGGACGAGGCTCTGAACTTTTTTTGTGTAAGATTTGATGTTTGACTGGAAGTGGTTATTTGGAAGTAAAACCGACCAGCATCATCAAGTGCAATACTTAAATTGAGATTTTAGAATTAAGTTCTTCATTCTAAGAGAATGACTTTCCTCATTTTCTTTTATCGAGTTACAATGTTACTAGCAAGAAAATATAAATTAATTCTTCTTCATGCATCAGTGATTCGAACTTTAAAATGAAAAAGGGTTTTTTTATCGAAACGTTAAGATTCAAAAGCAGGAGCGCGTTAGACAATAATATGAGTGATTGCCATTGGACTGTTTGATTCAAGCTCTAGCTCTCGTTTTCATTTTGCAAAGCCTCGATTATCCAAATTTTATATTTCCAAAGCCTCGATTATCCCATACTCTATATTCTTGGAAAATTATATGCATTGAGTTTTCTAGGGATTTTTACATTACAAATATAAAATGCAATTTACACTATAATTTTTCTATTTTTTTGTGAAAGTTCTGAGAATGTACACGCTTTACTGAATGTATGATCAAAGGCAAATATCTGGACTGTGTAGAAATAACTGTCAGAATTGTGTTTTTTCGTTTTTCTGAATGGATTAGGTCGATTTGTTGTTTCATAATAGAAATGGCACCCTGATCGTTGCGCTTGTCGGGGAATTCGAAGTATGTGGAGGAGGCCAAAAAGAAATTTCAAGCTATTCAACAAGCCTATTCTGGTATTTGCTTGTTTTGTTTTCATGCTCTATGTTTATAAATTATGCGGGCACCCATGAAGACACTGTTTCAAATAGATAATAAGCAGATGCATTCATCTAAGCTCAATTTTGTTGCATATCTTCAATAGATGTGATTTAAGAGTTACAATTAAATCTGGCATATGACTACCTACGTTATATGCCTGAAATCTTCAAATCCGTGCCTGATTTTTGCCCTATTCTATTGGAATAGACCAACCTTGCATTATGTTGGAAAGAAAACAATTGTAAATAAAAATTTACAAATAAATTTAGAAGCAAACTCGTAACCAATTAGACTGAGGCGCGGGTATCTCGCTCTCTTTAAAGAGATTCAAGCCCTCTGCGGTGTTGGAAATCCTCAATCACCGGTGCAACAGCTATCTTCTTGACTTGTCCCCTCCAGGATACAACAGCCCAACTGAAACGTTGTTTAGTTCAACCTCTTTTGCACTAGAAGATGAACTCAAAGCTCCATTATAAGAACACCTTTCTTATGGCAAATGCATAAACTTTGTAGAGAGAAAAAATATAAAACTTCATATATTTTGTTGTGTGAAGTTGGAGAAAAGAGTATGGTATTTATAGGTGTTAGGAAAACAAAGAAGTAAATAAGAAATTAAATTTCATAACTTATGTCCTATGATCTTCCATAATAATAATCCATAATCATGTCAACTTCCAACCTTTCATATTTCAATATTAAAATTACATTTTAAAAATAAAATGTTATAACATTCCCCCACTTATTTTATTATTTAAAAAAAATAAGTCAAAATACATTTGCCAAAAGATCGATAATTATGCATCATGATAGGTGTGACTCTGCATTGAACCTCCACTAGTGAATCAACAATCTCTACTCCACAGTTAGTAGTGATCTTAGACTTGAACTATAACTGGTTAAGGGAAATAAAGAATTACTGCTCACACATAATAATCCATGTGTTGATATGAGCTTTAATGGCTAGCACATTACGGCCTTGTGCTTATCCCAATTTTTCATGAGTGTTTTTTGAGAAATGCCCACATTCTCATAGAGAGCGGCCCCACTCTCGCACCCACATAGGTAAAATCTGTCAAGAGTGCTCCTGCAACTATTGCACTCCACTCATACGAGCTACAGACTTTATTAAGAGGTTTTTTTTTTCCATTTAGAAAACTCAACCCTCCAAACGTTACAGGATTAATGCACTTACATCATAGGAATGGAGAAAAAATTGTGCATTTTTTTTTTCGGCCACCTTATAATTTGTTTGTCCCATTGAACCTAGTTACAGGATCTCTGGTCCCTAGGTTGGGTATCCTTATATGTGGCTCATGATGATATGGGCTTAAGTCCCATCCCCCTCGGAGTATTCCAGACTCTCTCTCTTGTCAAGGCCTTAGTTAATGGATCTGCAAGATTATCACAAGATTTAACATAATTCACGTTAATTATGCCACTGCTCAAATAAGATTTCACAGTGCTATGTTTTCTTCTTATAGGTCTGGATTTACCATTATAATAACGGTTGTTAACTCTACCAATGGCAGCAGTGCTGTCACAATGAATCAATATAGGAGGTATTGGTTTTTCCCACACTGGGATCTCATGTAATAAATCTCTTAACCAATTTGCTTCTTCACTGGTTGAAGCTAAAGCAATAAGCTCAGCTTCCATAGTGGAATGAGCAATAATGGTTTGTTTTTTAGATTTCCAACAAATTGCACTACCTCCCAATTTAAAAATATATCCAGTGGTAGATAAAGAATCACCTGACAATGTATTTTAATCTGCATCAGAAAAACCTTCAATAACAGCAGGATATTTTTTATAAAATATGTCATAGTTTCTTGAACCAATTAAATATTTCATTACACGGTCCATAGCATGCCAATGTTCTCTTCCTGGCTTACTTGTAAACTTGCTGAGTACCCCTACTGCAAATGCAATGTCAGGTCTCGTACAATCAGTAGCATATTGCAAGCTACCAATGATGCTAGCATATTCCTTTTGATTTATGACATCATTTTCATTTTCAACAGGAAATATGTGAATACTTGAATCAAAAGGATTAGAAACATGCTTGCAATCAATATAGTTATATTTTTTCAAAATTTTCTCAATATAACTTAATTGATCAAGAAAAATTCCATCACATGTTTTACTAATACGCATGCCCAAAATAAAATTAGCCTCTCCAAGATCCTTCATGTCAAAATGGCTCTTAAGCATATTTTTCGTCTCATTGATCACAAAAATATTAGAGCCAAAAATCAACAAATCATCCACATAGAGACTAATAATGACATGTGAATTTTTCCATGATTTATAATATATGCACTTATCACACTCATTTACTTTATACCCATTTTCACTCATGCAGGAATCAAATTTTTCATGCCACTGTTTTGGAGCTTGCTTTAAGCCGTAAAGGGATTTAGACAACTTACACACTTTGCTTTTTTCACCAGGTTCTAAAAAACCTTCAAGTTGGTCCATATATATTTTCTCATCTAAATCACCATTTAAAAAAGCTGTTTTCACATCCATTTGATGAATAATAAAATCATGAATTGCAGCAACAGCAATAAGCAATCTAATGGATGTCACTCTAGTAACTGGAGAAAAAGTATCAAAGAAGTCTACATCAGCTTTTTGTTTAAACCCCTTTGCAACGAGTCTCGTTTTATACTTATCAATACTTCCATCCGGTTTTAATTTTTTCTTTAGGACCCATTTACACCCTATGATTTTACAACCTGGTGGTAAATCAACTAATTTCCAAGTTTTATTAGAAAGTAGTGATTCTATCTCATTATTTACAGCCTATTTCCAAAATATAGCGTCAGGTGATGATAAAGCTTCTTGTAAAGAAATTGAATTTTCTTGAACATTATAAACAATATAGTCAGGACCAAAATATTTTTCAACTCTAGTTCTTTTACTCATTCTGAGTTCATTTTGAGAATTTTCTTGATTTTGTAAAATAGGAGTAGAAGAGTTAGGTTTCAAAATATTTTGTTCAAATTCTTTACCCCCACTATTTTTTGATTTAAATGGAAGTTTTTCTTTATGAAAAACAGCATTACCTGACTCAAAAATTATATTATTTTCAATGTCAAAAAATCTATAGGCTGTACTATTTACCGCATAACCAAGAAAAGCACAAGTGGTAGCTCTTGCTCCCAATTTAGGTCTTTTAGGATCCGTTAATCTCACAAAGGCTAAACAGCCCCATACCCTTAAATATCCCAAATTTGGTTTATGCCCCTTCCACACCTCAAAAGGTGTAATTTTTGTCTTTTTATGTGGCACTCTATTTAACACATAACAAGCAGTCAAAACTGCTTCTCCCCAAAAATTTGAGAGAGCACCTGAATCTAATAGTATAGCATTTGTAAGATCAATTAACGTTCTATTTTTTCTTTCTGCTACACCATTAGAAGCAGGTGAATATGGTGGAGTAGTTTCATGGATTATTCCCAATGATTGGACATAAGAATTAAATCCAAAAGATTCAAATTCTCGACCTCTATCACTTCGAATTCTTTTAATCTTTCTACCGAATTTATTTTCAACTTCAAGGAGGAATATTTTGAAAGAATCAAAAGCATCACTTTTATTTTTCAATAAATAAACATAAGTATATTTTGAACAATCATCAATAAAAGTGATAAAATATCTATTTCCTCTACGAGTTAAAATTCCTTCAAATCCACATAAATCAGTGTGAATTAACTCCAATAATTCGGTATTTCTTTCTACACTTTTATGAGGTCTTTTTGTAATCTTCACTTTACTACAAATTTCACATTTTTCAAAATCATTTTTCATGTTAGGAATTAATCCCAAACTACTCATGACTCCCACATATTTACTATTAATATGACATAAACGAGCATGCCAAAAATTCAATGAAGAGAGCATATAAATAGAATTAGAAGCATTATTATTAATATTCTCAACATTGAGTTTAAACATTCCATCACAAGCATAACCTTTGCCTACAAAAATACCCTTCTTTGTAATCACATATTGATCAAATTCTATAGTTTGTTTAAAACCAGCCTTATTCAAAAGATAACTTGACATCAAATTCTTTCTCATGGAAGGCGTATAAAATACGTCTTTTAATGTTAAAACTCTTCCAGAAGTGAATTTAAGATCAACCTCACCCGTTCCAAGAACTTGAGTAGTGTGAGAATCTCTAAGCATTATAGTTTTGGACTCCTTAAAAGGAGTGTAAACTTTGAACCAATCTTTATCATAGCAAACATGTCTATTTGCACCAGAATCTTCCATAATAATAATCCATAATCATGTCAACTTCCAACCTTTCATATTTCAATATTAAAATTACATTTTAAAAATAAAATGTTACAACACATTACTTGTCGATGCATGCACTGGATATAGCAAAAGATCAGCAATTGCAATAGCATTGAATGATTTTTCACAGTTGACAAATAAGCATTGTTGTAGACGTAACATAATCTCAAGACAATATTACAAGAAAAATGAAATATAATCTCACACACAATCCCAAGAGGATTAGAAGAAAAACCTTGTAAGAAAAATTGATACATTTTTTGCTGGCGTTATTTTTTAAGTATCGGCAATGCCTACGCACAATGAATGTTAACTTGTTGCTCTATTTCCTCATCCTCATCTTTTTCTTACTGTTTCTATTCTTGTAACTGCAAATGAGGAGTTTCTTAAGGATGTAATGCAATTTTTGATACTCCGAGGACATACTCGTCTCGTCTCATTCCTCAAGGTGGGCTTGCCGAGTTCCCAGATGCTATACTCAATGCAAAGTGTCTTGATCTCTTTAATTTGTTGAGTGTTGTCGTTCTGATTTATCCGGGAAAAGGACATCTATTGGTTGTTTTATTACAAAATATCTAACAAAGTACATTGAGAGGTGATAAATGTAATTTGTATCTTATTAATCAGGTGGTCACAAGAGGAGGTTTTCATGTTGGCAATGGCATCAATTGGAAGGGACAGGTTTTCTCGAAGATGCGCAATCACACAGTGACAAATAGAATGACTATATCAGTATGCCCTGTACGGCTGTACTCAGCTTGTTAATTCTTTTTGTACGTTGTATATAATGAATAGGATTGGACAGTATAATAAACAAGATTTTAACATTTATTTTTTCTTCATTGATACTGTCCAGTACTATTCGATTCTCCCAACCAAACAAGTCATTAAGTACTTTTAAGAGGATAGTGAGTTAGTGACTCAGGAGGTGAATTTGAAATCTGGATTGCCAACTTACGTTTCTTTAGCATCTAGATCAATTGCCTACCATGCATGTAATCACTGCACTTAGTTAGTTGTAATTAATTTTTTTTGCATGTAAACATTTTAAGATACTATGCAACAATTAAATCTGTTAGTTTATTTTTTCTGGTTTTTGTAATTTTTTCTGTTTAATTTTTATGCATACTTGCTGTTTATTAGGTGTTTGGCAGATGATTTAAATTTTTTGTTTTTGGTTCTTTTGTTCTATTTGCTGAATTTTTGATTCAAATGATTTTTTCTTTTTCGTTTTTGTAAATTATTCGGTGAATCATGTTTAGAAAATTTTGTGGATTTATAGGTACCAAAAATTGTAGTTATCTTTTTTTGTTTTCTTAGTTAGTTGTAATTAGGTTTTGTGCATGTTTATTTACAGTTTAAGATATTATGCAACAATAAATTATGTTAATTTTTTTCTTTTCTATTTTTATTAATTATTTCTTTTTAATTTTTATGCATGGTTCTCTCTCTTAAATTTGGTTGATTTTTTAATTGAAATGTTTTTTCTCATTTTTGTAAATTACAACAATAAAATTACTTATTATTTTCGAATTTTCATATTTTATTTTATATATACTAACAATATATAAGAGTTGGTTTCCTAACACTGTTCATCCATCGACCAAAACAGTGTTGTTTTGGTCAGTGAAAAACGATGCCGTTTTGTATTTTTTTTTTTTTTTTTTTTTTATAGAAAATTGGGCTACCCAAAAACGGCGTCGTTTTAGGATCCATATAGATGCCGTATTTTCCCATTGTTTGCTAAGATCTATTTTCCACTCAGTGCCAAACCCTTGAGCGGCGCCCGTATGTAAGTCGGCCATGCACAAATATGGTGGAAATAAAAAATTATAACTCCATCATCGACCTCAATCTGTCTGACATGTATAAGTCTATTTTCATCTCTGTGTTTTCCTTTTGGTTCCCATTTTGTTGTATTTGGTTAGAGTGAACTCGGTTAGATATTAGGAATTTAATATGTTCGTCTGATCCAGATCCATCCAGAATCAAAAAATTATAAATTTGGGTTGTTTTGTTTGTCAGATGGGTTATTTTTTTTCGTGTTTGTTAAAAAATAAATGAGATGTCCAAGTTGCTTTGGAAATTCTTTTTCGTACGAGTGTTTTATATGAGATGAACTTCCGGTTTTATTCCACATCTATACGTGACTTTGAAAGGCTCAGTTATTGTTCTTTTCCAAAGTTACCTGGGATTTAATATTTTTTTCCCACATGTAACAAAGTTTTAGTTCAACGGCCCGACTGAATAAAGAAAAGGCTAATGACCAACTTGAATTTCGTTAAATGTTCAACGACCTCCATTGTTTTAAGCCCTTTCAAAGTGTGTGGTTTGAGGTTAGATTTTGCCTTATCAAACAAATTGGAAGATTTATTGCATAAAGTTGTCATCGTAGGATCCTACAAATACTTGAAACTGTATTTTATTGTGTGTTGCAGCTCCAGAATTCTTGACAACTATCCAGGAAAATCAAAAGAAAACTGCCCATGCTCTTTTGAATAAAGCTAAGGACGTATGCAGAGAACATTATTACACTATGCTACTTTAGTTTTAGACATCTGCTTGTGATACCTCGTCCATAGCCTTTCTTTATCTGTCATTTTTCCCTTGGAGATTGATGCTATTGAAAAATTAATCTCATGAAACTCGACTCAAATTAAATGTGAGAGAACTTATCTAATAATTACTGAGATGCAAATAGCAACCCGCCACAGAACTTGTGGTGGAGAAACCAGTGACAAATATGAGAACTACTCCATAAGCTTTGTCGAAAGCCATATGGCATGGCATTAAATGGAGAGAACATTCCAACTTACGTATTAGGTTTGGTGGCAATGTTAACTGGTGTAATGTAGTACATGCTATTCATTAAGTTTGATGCTTTATTCCTGCTCCAAAGGGCTTGAATAGTAAATATGATTGCAGAATGGTCCCTGGTGATATTTTGTTTGTTAGGTGATGCAGAGTTAAGATGAAGTGAATAAATGCTAGATTTTTCATTTCTGAAGAACAAAACACCTCACACCTAATAGTTTAATCTCATAGATACGAAAGAAATTAGTTATTTTAATTTTATACTCGACAAGCTCCCTCACGAATAGGCCAAATTCGTTTATAATCAATGGCATAAAATAAGCACAATTTTTCATATATGTGTGGTGGTGAAACTTAAATCATCTATCTTTGTGTGCTCTAATACCATATTAAACCATTTTATCTAAGCGGTAATTCTTCTTAATGCTTCTCTTAGTATCCACAACATATGTGCATAATTACTAATGAAATTAAGTACTCTTTCTTCTATAGAAAATTGCTGAGACAACTATTGAAGCAGGAGATCCTATAAAGGCCATATGTGAAGTAGTAGAAAAGCTAAAAATCCAATTGCTTGTGCTGGGAAGCCAGGGGGCTTTGAAAAGGTTACTGTTAACTGCTAAATTTTTTAATTTTCTTTTATTAGTGAATTATCAAATTATGCATTGCTTGTGATTTCGTGGTATATATCTCCATATATGAACATTGTAACTTGTAAGAACAATATGGACTTTTTTGCTTGTGTTCTTTTCACATCTTCAACTTTCATTAGAATCTGAAGATGAAAATTGAGAATTGTTACATTTTCTAAGAGGATTTTTAGCACATTTCTGCTAATTACTTTTCAATTGATTTAATTGTAAAGATGGTATGCAATAGCTATGTCATTTTGTACAAGGATTCCTTACTCGATTTAATACATAAAAGTTAAAAGAGTAGAAACTAAAGAGAAGACCACTGCATGACTAAGTATTTGTCTTAATTTAAAAGCTCAAACATTGATGGCCAAGAGTAGCCCAGACATGACTCATTTGCTATTCCGTACAGTAATCCACGTATAAATTAGTTATTGTTTTTCTTATTTTTACAAATGTTCTGCATTCTGCCTGGATATATACGCTGCGAGAAATGAAAATTCTTGATTTGAGATGTCACCAAATATGTTGTGCCATCTGGAATATTCGTTTATTTTATTATGGTTACGAGTTGGTATAAAAGATCAATTTAGATTCTGCCTTTGGTTAAATGTGTGCAATAAAGAAAGCGAAACTACGAAGCTCAGTACTTCTGCTTTGTGCACATTCTTTCTTTTATTAAGAACTTTTGTTGCATGAATTCAAATGTATTCAGAAATTGAGGTTGATTTATTGATATGAACTGAAAATTTATGCAAATAAAATCAAATGGAATGAAAGGTTCATTGGCTAAGCGTGGTACTTGGTTCTTTATTGTTTGATTTATATGCTTATTTGACAAGCATATTTTGTTTTCATTTAGATATTGACGGAATATTTTTCTTGTAATATGAAACATGGCCTTTCTGGGAAGTGTCACCGACTACTGTGTTCACAATGCCAATTGCTAGGTTCTCGTTGTGAAGAAGAAACCATGAAATAGTAGAGTTCATAGACATTTCACTTAGTCAAGTTCTGTTCTGTTTTGCTATAGAACAATGTAACTTCACACAGATCGGTGGAAATCAGGAATTCTAACACCATTTTCGACTTAAATCCGTCCGACATCTATCAAACTCCATCTCCAACCTAAATCCATCCGACATCTAACCGTTCATTTTCGTTCTTGTGTTCTTATTTGGGTTCCTATTTTGTGGTATTTTGTTAGAGTGAACTCGGCCAGATATTAAGAATTTCATACGTTCATTCGACTCAGATCAAGCCAAAATTACAAGGTTATAAATTTGGGTTGTTTTGTTTGTTGGTTGGTGTTTTTTTTGTGTGTGTGTGTGTTGATTTGTAAAAAAAAAATGTATCTAGGACAGTTTCAAAAAAAATTTATACGTGTATTTTATATGTATTGATCTTTCAAGTTTGGTGCTAAACTGTTTCGTTTGTTGAGGTCATGCAATTTCTGAGTTTTTGAGCGAGGACAAGGTATTATTTTATTTCTCATTACAGTTTACAGCTTGAAATATGAGTATTTTTATTTTTAGTATCTTACTGTGTGCGAATGCGAAGAAAGAACAAATAATTTCATCCTAGACATTATTAGCAATTCATTTTCGTTCTTGTGTTTTTATTTGGGTTCCTATTTTGTGGTATTTTGTTAGAGTGAACTCGGCCAGTTATTAATAATTTTATATGTTCGTGTGACACAGATCTAGCCAGAATCAAAAGGTTATAAATTTAGATTGTTTTGTTAGTTGGTTGGTTTTTTTTTTTTTCGTTGTCATATTTGTAAAAAAAATTGAAATATCTGGGATAGTTTTAAAATTTTTTTATGCATGTATATTATATGAATGGTCCTTTCAAGTTTTAAAATTTAATTTGAGTCTATTTTTGTTTTTCTTCGTCAAGGGATTAATATAATTTGATGTAGTTGTAATTTCGTTTGCTCATTTTGTTTGTTGTATTTTGTATTTTTTTTTTTTTACTTTCCATATAATTTAGAATTTTGCATTTTACTATGTAGATATTCATTTTATTTCTATTATCTTGTTTTTGCTATTAAGCCCATTGTCCCTTTTGAATGTCGTGTCTGTGACTATATCCTCTTTGATGTTTGATATATATATATATATATATATCTTTTTTATCGAAAATGATACAGCTCTTTTAATATGTTCTGATTTTTTAAATGAGTTAGCTATATGTGAAATCTTTTGTAATATGTTCTCAATTGAGGATTGAGATAGTTATCTCTGGAAGTACATCATTGCCATTACATTGATATTTCCTTATTTGTTTCTCTTTTAAAAAATACATGTATCTTATTTTGAGCGTAGGTGAGGAAAAAACAAAAAAATATCATCCTACAAAGGTTTATGGACATCAACTTCAGCCTTCGCCCTACAAAGGTTTATGGACATCAACTTCAGTCTTTTCTTCATATATTATTTAGATTTTTTTTTTCTCTTTTTGTTTTATTTGTAACAAAAAAATTGGAACATATGAGATATTTTTATAAATTTTTACTACGTGTTTTATATGAATGGACTTTTTAGATTTTATACTAAATTGCTTCGTTAGTTGAAGAATTTTTGGACAGGCCATAGGGTATTATTTTATTTTGCATTGTATTTTATAACTTGAAAGATGAATATGTATATATGTTTTTTATGTTCGGTATGTCAATGTGTGTTTAGGTGAGAAACGAAATGAGAATACTGGATAAAATCGATGTTTGGGACGATATTAATTTTTTTAAATTTATAGGTGTGTATTTAATACTGAAAACAATAATATCTTTCTGAATAATTTGATCTAACGACAGCTACAAAACGTACAACGCACGTACTAAGACTAGTATGTGAATAAAAATTAGGAGAATTTTCAAATATACCTAAAAATAAATAGTATATTTGAAATATTACAATTTTTTTATAAAATTTGCAAATTTGTCATTTTTTAAATGCAAAATTTCAAATATACTCTTTTGTAAAAATGATCACTTTTTTTTGTGGTAGTTGACAGTCATACAATAGCTTCTATTCTAAGAGAAGTTATCTTATCAATTCAAAAATAGACAATTAATTTTTTTGTTAAAGAAAATTGAGAAATTAATTGAAAAATGGACATTTTAATTTTTTTTTTTAGTACAATGATATACACAAATTTATATCACTTAGTCTAGACACTTATTTAATTTTAACTTTTAATTACAGAATGTTAATTTGAGCTGAACATTGAAAATTGTTTTTTTTTTATCTCAAAACAAATATTTTTCGACATAAAAGTTTTTATAGACATCGACAAAATAGACATAGAAAAAATACGTACAAATTAGTACTATTTTGTCGATATAAAAATGGGCACAATTTTGTCGATGTTAACAAAATGGGCAGCGATCATTTTGTCGATATATTTTTTCGATGATCTTAATAAAATGATCGTCCATTATTATGTTGACAAATAGACGAATTTAGTGTCAATTTTTCTGCTTATTTTTTATCAAATCTAACCAATTTTATTCTCTGACAACAAAATATAGTAACAAATTAGATCGACAAAATTTGTAAATTAAATTAAATATCTAATACAATCCACTAATGTACAAATTATATCGAAAAAATTACCCAACAACATAAAATATATTGAAAAAAAATAGAGATATAATTTATCAAATTTAGGTTTCATATAATATACATAAAAATACACTAATTTTCTCAATTTTTAATAACTTATAACTAATTTTCAAAATTTCAAATCGGTCGACTTCTTCAAATAGTTCAAACACCAATGATAGATCTTAAATATATTTGAATCTAGGACGAGAATGGGAGAATCCAGCCACAAAAATAACTATGAGGAGTGGAAATTTGAGTTTATGGCAACCGCAGTGGTGAAGGAAGTAAGGAGAAAGAATATATAAGTTCGAGAGAAAAAGAGTAAGCTTGGAAAGATAAGAAATGGATATTATAGATATTCAACTGGTAATTTAGGGGTAATTTTGTCCAAATTTTTAAAATTTGGCCAATTCATCAAATGTTACAAAAAATATAGGCATATTTCAAAATACATTTTTGGATTTAGGTAGTTTGTTCAATTTCCTCTAAAAATTATGTTTGACTAATTTGACCAATTTAAATTATAATTTAAACTTTGACAAACAAGCACTTCACGTAACTGTTAACATTAAAATGAAGTTGAAAAATAAAACCTGAACTCTTGAATGATAAAGTTCGTCTCAACAAAAAAATTGATTATATTTGATGCAACAAATTTAACGTGAACAAAAGACAAAGTTTAAAACTCGTTGTTTGCAAATTTAAGAAATTAAAGGCTGTTCTATTTGTATTTCAGTTTTGAGTTTTAAGTTTTGAATTTATTTTTAATTTTTTGTTTTGATAGTCTATTTTAGAATTGCTGAAAACGCATTTTATTTGTCATTCTTAAAAACTATTTTTAAAAATAGAAAACTTAAAATCACGTTCTGTTTGGAATTTTGAGAATATTATTTTATTTAATAAATTTGATTGTTCAGTAAAACAATTTTTATGCTAATATATGATAAAATAATATATAAATTTTAAAGTCAGTTAATCTTACAACAATCTTTTAAAAAAAAAATACAAACAATTAATAAATTAAAAAAATAAAAAATAAAAATTAATGACGTGGATTGAAAATTTTAATCAATTTACATTTAAATTAATTTTTTTATTTAAATAACAAATAATAGCTTGAATTATTTTTTAGTATTTAGAATTTTCATTTTTATAGAATTTTTATTTTTTTATAATTTTATATATTTTTATATTTTATAATTTTTATTTTTTAAGAATTTAGAATTTTATTTTTTATTTTTTTAGAATTTTTGTTTATATAATTTTGTTTTACTTTTAAATTTTTTGAATTTTTTTATATAAATTTTTATTTAAATAAAATTTTTAAATATTTTTAGTATTTTTTATTTTTTATTTTTTGGAATTTTTATTTTTTATAATTTTATATTTTAAAAAAAAATTTAAAATTTTTTTATTTAAATAAATTTTGTTTTAAACAAGTGTTTTTCATGTTTTCATTGAAAAGACTCAAAACGTCAAACACTTGTTTTATGTTATAAATTGAATATTGTTTAACAACAAAATAAACAAGTTTTAAGTGTTTTACAAAATAAAAAACAGAAAATAGTTTGAAAACAGTCCAAAGTATTTGTTGATTTATAAATGAATACCAAATAATTACTTTTGATGGACAAATAGTTTATTACTATAGATACCAATTTAAAACTAAAGGAATTGGAAATCTCCTAGCTTCTATAAATTTTATTCAATAAGAATTAAAGAAACGATAAAATTATAATGAGACTTTAAAGGGATTTTGGTGCAAATGGTCTCTAACGTATGCATTTAGTGTGGTTTTGGTCCCTAATCGTTCATTTTTATTAAGAGGTCTCTAATCTATGCATTTGGTTGTAAAACTGATTCCTATGGACGAAATCCGTCCAATTGTGCCGTTAACCATTAATTTG
Source organism: Forsythia viridissima (assembly GCA_030279155.1). Lineage (NCBI taxonomy): Eukaryota > Viridiplantae > Streptophyta > Magnoliopsida > Lamiales > Oleaceae > Forsythia > Forsythia viridissima. The sequence goes on from CM059033.1 coordinate 5,085,670, forward strand.
TTGTGGGATTTTGGTGAAAATGGTTCCTAACCTTTACTCTTAGTGTGGAATTGGTCTCTAATGTTTATTTTTGGCATACATGTCCATAACCTATGTGTTTTGGTGTGAAATTGATCCTTATGAGATGAAAAAGACAAATATGCTCTTAGTTAATTAGAAGAAATTGTATGTGGATTCTTAATCATTACAAAATGTGTAAATAGGTCCAATACTTTTATTTTTTATAAAAAATTAAAGAAAATTAATGAGTTTTTTTTTTTTTTGAAATTAACACTTTAGTAATAAACATGTCAAATGTCAAATAAAATTATTATGTTTATTATTAAGTAATTATATTATTTAAAATTTAAACTTTTATTTTATTGTTGTATAAAAAAATAACTTTGTCACAAACTCGATGTACAAATATTTTTATTTAATTGAGTTATATATTTATTAACTACAAATATTAGAGATCTAACTATATTCTTGATATTTAATTTATCGTTTTATTTTCGTTCAAAAATAAAACAAATAATGTGTAAATTAAATTTTATAAGTATTTTTATATTAAAAAAAATGTAATAAGATTAGTTTAAGTTATGTAATAATTTTTATTTAATAGAAATGTAATAAAAATATTATTTTTATTTGACATGATTTTATTTACCAGATTTAATAGTTTGGCAGCGGCATGATGACAGGTGGTAGTGACTGATAAAAATTAGTATTTTTATTTACCAGGTTTTATTTTATTAGTATTTAACATAAAAATACTAATAAAAATTAATTTACACATTATGTATTTTATTTTTGAACAAAATAAAACGATAAATTAAAATATAAAGAATATAGTTGGATTTCTAATATTTATAGTTAATAAACATATAACTTAATTAAATAAAAGTATTTGTACATTAAATTTGTGACAAAGTTATTTTTTATACAACAATAAAATAAAAGTTTAAATTTTAAATAATATAATTACTTAATAATAAAATAATAATTTTATTTGACATGTTTATTACTAAAGTGTTAATTCCCCCAAAAAAAAAAATCATTAAATTTTCTAATTTTTTATAAAAAAATAAAAGTATTGGATCTATTTGCACATTTTATAATGATTAGGAATCCACATACAATTTCTTCTAATTAACTAATGGCATATTTGTCTCTTTTTATCCCATAAAGATCAATTTCTCACCAAAACACATAGGTTATGGACATGTATACAAAAAATAAACGTTAGAGACCAATTCTACACTAAGAGTAAAGGTTAGGGACCATTTGTGCCAAAATTCCAAAACAAATTAATGGTTAACGGTACAATTGGACGGATTCCGTCCATATGAACTAGTTTTGCAATCAAATGCATAGGTTAGGGATTTTCTAGCCAAAAATAAAAGATTATAGATTAAAATTGTACTAAGTGCATACGTAAGGGATCATTTGTGCCAAAATCCCGACTTTAAATAGTAAATGTAAAAAGATAAAAAATCTAATAAAGCAATAAATTGAAGACGACTTCTTGAAAATCCCTTGCAATTGCAACTGGACCCAAGCCATGTGATCTGCTGTCTAAAGTTAAATCAATGGTCACGAATGAACTTTTTGAAACTTTTTTTTGCCCCCAGTTGCACAGTACTTTTGTTTTTGACGGCTGAGATTGGTTGTCTGCCACAACCAACAACCGCCATTTCCTCCATCTTTAAAGCAAGCAGGACACGTGTCCTCTTGCTTTGTTCTTAATTTTTCTCCATAAGGGGGAGATGGACAAAAATATGTACTACTAAACTTGCATGATTGACATCTTTAATGTCATGGTGGGACTTACTATGTGTAGGACGGAAGTATTAAAATGTGTCATTTCCTTCGGGTCTCTGCATAATTTGTAACTGTGAGTTTATTTGGTCGTATAAGGAGATTATATTGACTTGTTTGTGAAGCAAATTTAAAGCAAGTTAGGAAGTATGGTAGATTTTTTTTTTTTTTTTTTTTTTTTTTTTTTTGATACCCAGGTATCCCAGTTAGACCAGACTATATCCTGGACCACCCATCCCCGGCCCCTCAGTGATGGATGGAGGTAAATCGCGGGATATGCCCAAGTTGACCAGGGTTCGTGCACCCTTTATACTCCTGGCCCCAAGGGAGCCTTCCTCCATGGATATTACATCACCAAGCTGCTCCACCCATAAATGAATATTACATCACCTAGCTGCTCCATCCAGGAATCGAACTCCCCACCCTGAGGTTGCAAGCCCCGCAATGCCCGTCCTTTGCCAACTTGGCTGTGCCCCGGGGGGCAAGTATGGTAGATTTTTTCTTCTACGTCAGGGTGAGATAGAAAATAAAGATATTCAAGACTTGCATGATTGGCATCTTTATTGGTATTGTGGCCTTGTGGGACTTGCGAATTAGGAATTCAATTTCAACCACCATTGTCAATTTAGGTCACTTGTTTTGTGAATGTTTGAAATCTTTCTTTTTATTTTATTTTGTTACAATAGAGTTGACTCAACTCTCAACTCTCAACTCTATTGTGGTTGATTGCGGTAGTTGTTTAGATTGACTTTGTTAAATGATGATTTGAAGAGATGTGTTTAGTTGAACACTTGTGTTTAGACTTTATTTTTTTATTTTTTATTCTTTACAATGATTGTTTGAAGTTTTATCAAAATTGATTAAATTAATATTATTATCTCAATTGAGCTATGATTACTATCAAAGTTTAACAAAATATACAAAATCCAAAACAAGAATATTGACTTACTTTTAAGTATTGCATAATGTGAATTTCGCTTATTTGTTCATATCTCATATTCGATGCTTAAAATCCAAATCTTGGATCTTTTGCCCAACAAGAATCAAAGAACTCAACAAAGTATGTATTCTCGCCTAACAATTAAAAACAAATTTTCATAATTCTAGAACAAACAGTTAAAAAAAATATACAAAAAAACTAAATCACTTGCAGAATGTTACATAATGACTGCTTACTTCTATTTTCACACATATTAAGAAAAAATAATTATTATAGTTGGACTAATAATTTTTAGTTGGACTAATAATTTTTACTTATAATTTTTTTAATATACTTGTACATTAATATAATGATAGTTCATATTTATTGATAACAATGCACATTAAATATGAGTATATATATTAGAAAATTAAGAAATTAATTATACTATCAATAAGAAAAGTGGACTATAATTTAGAATAGATAAATAAATAAATAAAGTAAATTTATCCTTATAAGACGAAAGAAGTATTATAATTAAAAAAAAAAAAAAAATTTACAGGTATCAATGAGTTATTGATCTTTTACAAAATAAATATCTTCTCAAAACTGGAGAGAATTTTGCACTTGCTTCATTGCATATGGCTGAGTAGCAGAATTCGAATTCGAATTGGATGTATCCTCTTCCACTAGATTATATTTCTTGATTGTCTCCAGTTAATCATTCTCTGAACCCTCCCACGCACGTTAGAGAACCGAAAAGCTATCTACTTTTTGCATATCATTTCGAGAGAGTAAATTCAACCAATGGCTACCAAATTTTAACCCGGTTACTACTTAACCACCCAACTTTGAAAGGTATCTCAATGGCCACTCTTCTTTCTATTATCTTATCCATCAACCACCCAATGTTTAAAAATATATAATTACTAGTTGAACATCCTACATGGCAAATAAAAATATGATGTGGCAAGTGAAAATATGACGTGGCGTGTTGAGATAATTAATTCTGGCCAAATATGACGGTGTGTTTGGCTTGTGTTTTTAATTATTTGACGGTGTGTTTGGCTTGTGTTTTTAATTATTTGGCCAGAATTAATTATCTCAACACGCCACGTCATATTTTCACTTGCCACATCATATTTTTATTTGCCACGTAGGATGTTCAACTAGTAATTATATATTTTTAAACATTGGGTGGTTGATGGGTAAGATAATAGAAAGAAGAGTGGCCATTGAGATACCTTTCAAAGTTGGGTGGTTAAGTAGTAACTGGATCAAAATTTGGTGGCCATTGGTTGAATTTACTCCATTTCGAGACCTTATCAAAATTGCTTTTCAAACAAAAAATTTGATATGTTCTGTTCAATAAGATTGATCATTCGATTGAAAGGAACATAAAGGACATGTATGATATGTAAATTAAACAAAGACGAGCAAAACCATGTGCGCGGTGAAATGGTGAAACATGGTTTTGATACACGTTTTTTTTAGCACGTCATATGTGGATAACTAACTTAACGTGTTAATTAACGATATACTTCATATATTCTATGAGTCACATAGATGATAGATCCGTGCTATTGGTTTCTTCTTATGAAAGGGAGCCATTGATTCTCATGCAAACTCAAGGCAAATTATATAATCAGTTCAAATGATTATGCGCTTGTTTGGTTCAAATTAAAATTTGTTAATTAAAAGTTATAGTCAAAAGTCAATAGTAAATTTGAATCATATATTTTATGAGACTAAAATTTTTATTAATTATTCAACTACACATTTTATAAATTTTTTTATAATCAAAATTTGTCAAAAAGCATTATGAAACAAATTCTAGATTATTAGGCTTACGTTTCGTAAAGGCAATTAGCTTTCTTGACTACCATTATTACTTAAATCCTAGTACTAGAATTGTCATCTCAATAATCTATTATCATGTGAAAAAAAAGCCATAAGCTGATCTTAATTACTTTTTTTTCGATGCTTTCCCTCAAAAACCCCCAACCTCACACTTGCCTAAAACCTATTAAAGCTGCCTCTTCTTGAAAACTCTCTCTCTCTCTCTCTCTCTCTCTCTGACAAACAAAAACTAGTATTGTGTTGGTGCATGGGATATAGGAATTATGTGATTCAATGTATTTTCTGCTCTTATATATCTCCCACAATTGAATGCCTTTTCAGCTTCAGAAATTCATCGCAGCATCATCCATGGAAGAAAAACAAAAACCAAGAGAATCCAATTTCTTTACCCAGATTATAACCTTTCTTCAAGAAACACTTTCCTTTCTTTGCTCAAACCCTCTGTTCTCCACCATTTTCACTCTCTACACTCTGATTCTACTGTACTTGCCAGCTTTCTTTCATGGATTCATTTTCTCCCCAGTCCTAATTTCCACCTCAATTATCTTACTCTATCTTCTCCAGCTCGGTGCAAGTCAAAAAACCCATAAGGAAACGGGATCCCATTCCCCGAAATTCGATTCCACCCAGAAATTATTGCCGCAGAATGAAGAATTTTCTGATCATGATCTCAACGAAGTCTCCTATGAATCCATCAGTGACCCGAATCCGAATCCGGGTCCCAATTTTTTGGCTGACTGTTTTGTGGAATGGGACGTGAGGGCACCGTTGGAGGTTATACATGAAGAATACGAAGGTGAAGGAGGAAACGAGGCGTTTGGGGAGGAAAAGAGAGAGGCCCAGATTGCTATAATTGAGAAATACGCATCTTTGTCACTGTATTACCCGGAATCCGATACAGACACTTCGTCGGATGGAGATTCCCCCACAATAGAAGACTGGGAGTCATCGGAGAATTTGTGCTTCCGGTGGGAAGAGGATGATAAAGAAGGATTGATAGAGATTGAATTGGACGGGACGAAGAATATTAGTGAAGTGGATGAAGAGAATTTGATCGAGATTGATCTTTCTCCGTCGAGATGACGTGGACCTTCCGGCTTGTTTTCCGATGAAGTTTAGATACAATTAACCTCTGTGATTAACTAAAAGGGTAAACGTTTTTGGGGTTATGGGTTTTAGTAAATAGAGGGTTTACCTTTGTATTAAACTATTAATCAATGATAAAGTGCGTTTACTCACTTAATCCAAAGATTACTAATGATGATGGTTTTGTAATGACTGATTTGTCCTCACTTTTTTGAGAAATATTTTTTCTTTCACTACACGTCTAGTAAGCCAGACAAGACATTGCATAAGAGCACCTTGAAAAGTATTTTTAATTATAAAGAACATTTTTTTTTTTTTTGTATTTGAGGGAATATATATAAATTTAGAAAAGTCAAAATTTTGAATTTTTTTTTTATTTTTAACACTTTATTTTATATCTTTCAATAATATTTATTATTATGAGAAGCGATCTTCTATCCACAGAGTGACAATTGTTATGTTGTCAATATCTAATGTGTCAATTGCACATTGGATGAATTGCTCATATGACATTTTTTTTTCTATTTTATTTTATATATACTATTTAATTTAGTCAATATATGAGTATTGAAAATTAAAATTATTTGAATGCATTTAATTATAAAGAATATGTTTGACTCTCCAACTTTGGAAAGCTAAACTTACTCTCTATTTTAAAATTGATTCTATAAAATAGAGAACATCTTATATTTAAAGAGTTTTTTTAGAAATGCTTTAAGTAAAAATAAAAAAAATTAAATGTTATTTCTCATATTTATATCTAACATTATATTATATATCAAATATGTCTTCAAATTTTATCCAATCTTTGAAATTCATGAATAATGTGACTGTGTGAAGTTGGGAACAACTTTTTGTGTGGGAAATTCAACTTTTAGTTGGCATTTTGGACATCACTTGTGGACTCCGGAGACTTACGGTATGCGAAATTGTGATTAATTTTAGTGATGTTCACTAATTTTATATTTAGCACTATTTTAAAAAGTTCGCTCAAAGACATGCCTCTCTTGGACATGAGACGCAACATTTGCGCTTAGTCATGCTTCAAGTCTCGCCCTCTACCCAGACTCGTCCTAAAATTGAAAATTTTGAATCTCGATATTCACGTCTAGTTATACTTTACGCATTTTAGAGCACTGATATTTAGTGTCACTTTAGTTACTGAACTTTAATATGTTTCATATTCATCATCGAACTTTATAAAATGTTTCATTCCAATCACTAATTCAGTTTGATGTCCAATTTTTTTTTAACTCAAAATTCTACATGTTCGTGTGCCAAGTAATCAAGCCTTTAGAATTTTCAGTTAAATTGTACGACTTGACACATAGACACGTAAAATGTTTAGTTACGAAAAGACATCAAAGTCAGTAGTTTGGATGATTTTTTTATAAATTAAAAGATGAACATGAAATATATTAAAATGTAGTGGCCAAGATTATTCTGCAAAAAATTGATAGTCACCTAAAAAGTTTATGAATGTTTCAAATGAAAGTGATTTGACATATAAAAGTCACTTTAGGTTTCTTCTCTATTCTGCAAGTTGAATAATTGATGACACAATTATAAGTAAGGGTGGGTATTTAAACCGTCAAATCGCTCAAATTGAATCGAATTGGATTGGTTTGGTTCGATTTTTCACACCCTGACGGTTTGGTTCGGTTTGCGAATTTAAAAAATATAGTCGGTTTGGTTCGGTTTTGGTTTGAGGAAAAAAAACCGAACCAAACCGCTATAAACCGAACCGATAAAAAGAACCCCTGAAATGAGAATTCTACCCAATTGGCCCAAACCCAACCCAACAACCTGGCCCAATCCATTTCACTCCATTTCACCATTCACGTATGTCCCAGTCCAATTGTCCACCACAATTCATTTCCGCATTCTCCAATTCTCCAACCAAATAACAGTGAATCGTAAATCTCACAGCCGAAATAGCCTCTTTTCCTCCATTCCATCTTCTCTTCATCGTCGTTTCCTTCTCCATTTCATCATCTCTTTCTCAGTTCTCAACAACCGCGTAGTGTTCATTATCCATTTCATCAATTTCAGTTCATACTTCACAGTATTAAAGCAAAGCGACTGTGTACTGCGAACTGCGAAGTGCTCGCTGTTGGCTGCTGCGTCATCTGCGTCAGTCTGTTAATCTCTTTCTGAAGGTGAAGGCGACGCCGGCCGCTGTTTCTTGGCTACAAAATTCTTGTCACATGTTGCTGTTACTGTGGTTGAATTATTCTTTATGATTTCTCCGAGTCTTATATTGTAGTCTGGACATTCAAGTTTTGGTTAGTTTCATTCTCTCCTTTTGTGTTTTATAACCGAATTCTTGTTATATTGTAATATTTTCAGCCTTTTGTTATCACATTATATTATTTTTCTCTTCGGAGGTAGAGTGATTAACACTGTGGTTTTAAATAGTCTGAAAAGATAGAATTGGATGTGAAAAGATAGAATATTAAGAGAGTTTATATAGTGAAAGATGGAATAATAAGAAGAAAATAAGCAATTCTTTCTGGCAAGTAACTATCTTTTTATTAGTTTTAGGACTTTTGGAAATGAGTTATTATCATTAGGCCCAAAACATTAGGCCCAAACCGCTCAAACTGAACCAAGATTGGTCGGTTCGGTTTGGTTTGGTTTGGTTTCATCAGTAGCGGCGGTTTGGCTCGGTTTGGGTTAATGGCCAAACCGATTTGGGCGGTTTGGTTTCGGTTTGGGTTCAAAACCGAACCAAACCAACCCACGCCCACCCCTAATTATAAGAACCAAACCAACCCACGCCCACCCCTAATTATAAGTTAAACGAACACGTACAATTTGAAATAGTGATGAAAAATAATATAATTCCACCAACGAATTTATATAGATCGATTGGATATTCAAATCTAATATAATAAGAAATGTATTGAATTGGTTCGATCGTAATTTTAAATATAAAATTCAAATGGATGAAATAAGAAAAAATACATTTATTGAATTAGAAAGAGTTAGTTCGATTATCTTATTTTAATTTTTCAAATCACAAAATTCATTAATCAAAATGCATATAATACAAATACTTCTCTAAATTTTTGAAATTTGGGTGGTCTAAAAATCACATGCAATTATTTTTGTCAAAATAAGAAAGGTAATTTTTTTTTTTTTTTTGGGGTTTACGACTCAATAATTAATTACTATTTTTATATCGATAATTTATGTTATTCTCATAATGAGTTAATAGAAATCAAATCCTAAGCCTCATTCTTTAACAATGTTAAATATATTTGAGTACAATTCCTCTAATTTAATATTTAAGGATGGTACATTGAATATGAATTTAGAGGAATTATCTTTAAAAATGCTTTCATTTAATGTTTCACGTTCTTGAAACTTATTGAACGACTCTATAATATTTATAATTTCTTTTAGAACACCCTCAAGAAATTCTCTATTTATAAAGAGCATCTATAGATTAACCTCTTTATTTTAATTTTTTCAATATATATTTATTATTTTTTTTTATATTTTATTTTGACATGTTTTCTTTATTTTATTTTGTATAATTATTTAATTCAATCAACATATGGAGCATTGAAATTTGGAATTATTTGAATGAACAATGGGGTGTCCTCAAGTCAGATTTTAATAGATTTCTTAATATTTATAAATTTTTATAAATTTCATGGAATTGAATAGAATTTGACATATTTGATAAGATTTTAATAGATTTCTATATCATAGATTTTAATAGATTTTCATTGATTTCATTAAATTTGTGGTCTTTTTATTAAAAATTATATTTTCATCTGCTCAATTGTGTCAATTGTAAATTTTGAAAAAAATTTAAAATTTCATCATAACATTTCAAGTCTATTTTTTTTAAACCAAATTATGTCTTGACGAGAAACTTGCTCAAAAATTAATGTTGACAAGTAAACTCACCATAAAAGTACAATTTATTTTTTTATTTTTTAAAATAGACTAATAGCAACAAAAAAAAAAAAAAAAAAAAAAAAAAAAAAGACAACTAATTCATAATCTATTGATATATATAATTTACATTTTAAATATTAAAAATGAGTATCGAAACGTTTTAACTTTTAAAGAATTCTAAATAGTAGAGGTTAATAGAGTTCGTATTTGTGATTTTTTTAACCATAACCACTCATTGTGCATAAACGGATTATTATTATTTTTTTAAAAAGCTAAGAAAATAGTATAATATCTGACTAGATCACTAAAAAAAATAACATTTTGATTAAAAAATAAAATTCATAACATTTTCGTACGTTAAAATAAATTCATAACTTTATCATTTTAAACAAAAAATTCATGAAGTTGGAAATATGGGCATCGTTTTGAGAAAAACGGAATAAAGACGTGAATAATTACAAATTGGTATAAAAGAGTTTCAGTAAAATTTTATGTGAAAGGTGAGAGGTTTGTGAGAGAAAGAAAGAAAAAAAGTCAATTGATACAAAATAGTTTCAGCAAAATCGTATGTGAAAAGTGAGATGTTAAAGAGAGAGAGAGAGAGAGAGAGAGAGAAATCAATTGAAATTTTGAGGTTTGGAATAAGAATTGTTAGAATTTTTAGTAGTTATAATTACAATTCCAAATCTATTGAAATCTGTCAAAATCCATTAATTAATGAAATCTTTAGAAATTCACTAGTTATTGAGGACACCTAGATTTCTAAAGAATCTATTTAAATCTGAGTTGGGGACACCTAAATTTCAATGAATTCAATTAAAATTTGAGTTGAGGACACCTAAATTTATGTGAATTTTTCAAATTCATTCAAATCTGAGTTGAGCACCCCCCCCTTAATTATAGAGAGTGAGTTTGGTTTTTGAAAGTCAAACACACTCTCTATTTTATAAATTAATTTGGAGTGTCTCTTAAATCATCTATAACAACTTATCTATATGTAAATAGTATCTATAAATGTAAATTTAAAGAGTATTTTTTTTAAACATTTCATCAACCTCTTTATCCATGCTCTTCATTTTACTTCTTCCAAGAAGTATTTAATATCTTTCCCTTTCCTCTTTTTTTGTTTTCATATGCTTGCCTCTGAATTTGTATATAATATTTAATTAAAGTTAATACATCAAATATTGAAAATTGAAATATTTTTAATGCATTTAATAATAGAGAGTCCAACTCTCTAAATTAAAATATTAAATTGAAAAATCCATTGAAACATAATTTTAAGATTTGACTCTTTAAATTAAAGAGTATTTTATATTTAAAGAGCTTGTTAGAGATGCTCTTAAAATAAAATTTTAATGGTTGACTCTCTATTTTAAAATAGATCGTATCTTACACATTAGTTGGTAAGTTCCTTAAAAATCTCTTTTGCAAGTATATCTTATCTTAAAAATTATTTGTTCTTGTTTGAGATCTATCCTATCTCTTTTTGTTCCTAATTTTTTCCCCCCTATCTTTTGCATTAGTGATCCTCCTCCTCGTAATATGTGTAATCCTCGTCCACTGACAGATTTCGAAATGAAATTTTTTAATATTGGTTAAGTAATTTTCCATTTTATAATTCTATACAGGTAAAAAAATTTAAAACATAAAATTAATTCAATAATTTTAACTTAAAACTTTTCAATTACTTTACCAATTACCCACTCTCTCTCTCTCTTTCACTCAAGTTTCACAACCCCTCTCTGTCTATCACTCTCACGTTCTCTTAGCAAATCCATTCAAGTATTGAACCTGATTTTTATCTTGTAAAAGCTTTTTCTCTGTCTTAAATTTTCATATTCCTCAAATTTGCAGTGTTTCTTTGTTATGAGTTTGAAATTAGTAGTGGTACAAATAAATGTACAAATAGTTTCAAGATTGGTTGTTACAAGTCTTTGTATATGAAGTTTCTTTTTCACTTAATAAATTAAGAGTGCACAATATACGAGTCATTTTGCCAATTTGCCTCATCAGTTTTTATGCCTATAGGGTCTCAAATAACTGGAAACTATAAGGGAGGTTGCACAGAGAAGGCCCATAAGATGTGACAAGCTTTTGGGCCTTTAGATTGAATCATATTTCAAAAGGCCTAATACCAAACATTCCCTGATTGTACTATCTTGACACGATATTGATGTGGCAATTCTCATTCAGTGATTAAGAACAAGTAGTACAAACGATACAAATATTATGCTACAGAATATATTCCAAACTTATGAGGATCAAGAAATAAATACTAAAGGGAAATGATTTTCATTTTCCTCTCAGAAAATTTAAGGGTCTTGATTTTGTCAAATATGTACTGATCTTGTGTTAACCATGGATTATTTCATTTACTAATTACACACATATAAATAAGGTACTCTATTCTTGGTTAAGGTTGAAAGTTTTGAGGAAAAAGTTGTAATGATGGATCTTGTTGGTGTTGGTATTGAGTCGTCCGGAGCTAGTGGAGGCAGAAGAAGTGATACTGGTGGAGTTTGGCCCTCTTCATCATCTCCGAGGTCGAACTCACAGAGGCTAAAAACATGTAAAGGAGTGCGGGAGTTCGGGGTAGTACCTCCCTTCTTGATAAAGACTTATCGTATGGTGAATGATTCAAACACAAACTCCATTATTTCATGGAGTTCCTCTGGTACTAGCTTCATTGTTTGGGACCATCTCCAGTTCTCTGCTGAGCTTCTCTCTCAATACTTTAAGCACAGCAATTTCTCAAGCTTTATTTACCAACTTAACAACTATGTAGGGTCTAATAATTCTTGGTCAATATATAATATATTGGCTTGTTTACTCCGTAGCTAAAATCTTGTTTATTACTATTATGTCCATACTATAAATCATGCATGCCCTATTGTCTATATAAACTACCTCTAATGTTGCAGGGGTTCAGAAAGATTGGAGTGGAGCATCAGTGGGAATATGAGAATCAATATTTTCAAGCAGGGAAAGAACATTTGCTGATAAAAATCCAGAGGCGAAACCATAATCTTGAAACATTAAACCGACAAAAACGGACAAGACAACCTTGTATTGCCTTGATCAATTATGAAATGGAGATAGTCCTAGGACATTTGAGGAATAGTATAAGTGAATCAAAGTTGGAATTCAAGAATCTAAAGCAGAAACAGGAAGATGTCGAAACACAAATTGTCACCTTCAAACAACACATTGAAAATGCCCAAAATAAGTCAAAAAATTTGCTTATGTTATTGGCCAAAGCATTGGATGAAATTTTTGTTAATCCTGTAATAATGAAGGAGAGAGATCTTAGTAATAATGAGACCAGAAAGAAACCGAGAATGGCTGCTGCACAGGCTACAACAAATTATGCCCTCCAGTCTTTCAACGGCAAGTATTTAAATTTCTTTGTTGAAGAAAATATTTAACTGATCACTTGTAAAAAACATATCGTTAATTGTCATTTTTCTTGTAGTGCCAGTTTCTTCCACTGGTGGCTCGGGAACTCCCATTCAGGATCACAAGGTTGATTTGAATTCAGAAGCAAGCGTGAAGGAGTCCGGTGAGTACAAATTTTGGAAGGAATTACTGGAAGGCGATGATGCAAGAGAGGAGATAGTAAACATAAAGCAGCAGGCCAAGATTGCTTTGGAGTTGGAAAATTTGATCACAAAACTACCTGAACATGAGACTAAGGAAGTTACTCTTAAACTATGATGGCTTGTTTTTAGTGCGTACTACTCGACATAATTGAACAATATTGTGGACAGGATCAAACAATGTTATACTATACTCTTTATCCCTTAACTAGTCACGACTCCAATTGTTACAAGTTGATAGCATATGATAAATTTATTTTGGACTTAACTATTAGTTGTCGTAATAAGTTCAAGACAACAAAATTCTGCTTTGTGGTTCCTCCTTAGTCTACCTAATTACTAATTCATCCCTTGTATCTTTCTGGTTTTTTTTTTTTTTTTTTTATTTTTTATAATTAATTTGAGGTTTGTGATTAAATTGGCGTGCAAGTTATGACGAGGTATGACATGTTTGATAAACTAGATTGAAAAAATATTGAATAATACCAAAAATGAAAAGGGTCCGCAATGTAATGACAGGTGTCAAGACCCCCCCCCCCCCGGGGGGGGGGGTTGGGGGTTGGGAGCATGTAATTGACAATGTAGAGGAATTGGATAAGAAGTAATGTGGTGGACATTGGAAGTAACATGGGCTTCTTAAAGTTGGGCAGACAAGAATTTAGTTGTCTATTCCAATCAAAAAGTTGCACTCATTTACATTTTAGGGTGATGTCACATCCCCCGTTTTTAGTCATGTTTTTGGCTTCAAACTCTTTCATCTTATCTTTCAATTTTTTCTTTTACTTTCTCAATCAAGATTTACTTAGTTTTGTGCTGATTAATTACTATGTCTAATCATGAAACTAATAATTGTACCAATATTTCTTGTATTTACTATTTAGTAATGTTACAAGAAGCAATTCAAAGAATAATTAAAAACAGATTGGAAATTCAATCCAACTTCACATTAAAATTAGAAAATATAAAACCATTGAAAGAATTTAGGACCGGGTGGTCACCCGAAAACTTGGTGAACCGAAACCAGATTAACCGGTTAAATTTCAAAAAAAGATTTTTTTATGTTTCATTTTTGACTTAATGCAAACCTACTTTAATACGATGTTTGAACAAGAAAAATAGCGTACTTTAATACGTTTAGATCATGATTCGCTAGGTCAAAAAGTAGAACACGTTTTGGAAAAATTCAAACTTCTAGTGCAGGGAAGGGAAGTGTAATAAGATGTGTGAACCGGGCCAACATCTAATTGACTCGGCCTACAACTAGAGTTACTAGCCTTTTAAATTTTTTTTTTTTTTTTATTTTACGTACTTTAAAGTAAAAAAATAAAAAAAGGGGCCCCGGGGGGGGGGGGGGGGGGGGGGGGGGGGGGTTAAAAGCCCAAGTGGTCTGATAGACTTATTTTATCCGTCTAGATACATTTCTTTAATTTGTTCAATATGTTTGAACTTTGCACGATTAATAGAAGACCCTTTTGTGCACCTTGTCCAATTATTTATAAAGATTTGAACTCCCTTTTAAAAAGAGTAGTTATGGAAAAATACCGTGACACTTATATTAATCTATATCTGATATTATTTAATATTTATCAGTTTTTCCTAGCGTCTAATAACAATAGTTTTCTCGAATTGACAGATATATACACAAGTTGCGTGTGATATATTTACCATAGCCAAATTAAGTAGAGTAGCGATTGAGGTATGCTAAATTGAGCTGCATCATTAATTGTCAGTACAAAACAAGTTAGGAGAAGTCACTTATTTGGTATCATGTAAAATCGCCCAATTAGCTAACTAACTTTCATATTATGGAATTAATTATAAAATGATCATAGAGAGTCTGAGACTTGTTCACTTTATCATTCTCGTATGTATGTGTGATTGGATCGCAATAACGCTGATCTTTTTAAATCCTTCATTACATTATTGGATAAATAGCACCAGAGGTTTCTAATCTTTGAACATTGTAACGATATGGTCCTCAACCTTTGTTTACTAGCAGTCGGAGTCCTTAACCTTTCAAACGTTAGCGTCTGAGGTCCTTTTTCGATAGAAACCGTCAGTTTGACCGTTAAATGGTCAAAATTTTGTTAAATAGACCAATTTGCCCTTAAATTGAATGATTAAAAAAATAAAAATTACAACTAAATTCCAATCTACAAAATAAAAAATTGCAATTAAACCCCAAACATTTTCTTCTTCTTCAAAATACTTATTCTTCTACAAAATATATAATCTGAAACAACCTAACAGCCACCACCACCACTACCATGCAACAGCCACCACCATTGTGCAACAACCCAACTTCCACACAGCCACCACCGCGTAACAACCCAACTTCCACACAACCACCACCATCACGTAACAGCCCAACAGCCACTACCACCACCGCCACTATGCAACAGCCACCACCACGCAACAGCCCAACTTCCACATAGCCACCACCGTGCAACAACCCAACTTCCACACCGCAACCACTGCGCAACAACCCAACTTCCACAACCGCCAAATCAGCTACCGTGAAAACCCAGCCACCGTGAAAACCCATGGAATTGAACCAACCAACCACCGCCAAATCATGGAATTGAACCAGCCAACCACCGCCAAATCAGCCACCATGAAATCATTGGCAAAAGAGAGGAGCAAACCGCTGTTTACGAAACACCCTATCTCAGATCTTCAAATAGAACAGGCAAAGAGAGTGAGATGTTGCCATGGCTGTACAAACCCAGTTTCAGATTGCGCGGTGGCGGCGGCAATAATCTTGAAGATGTAATTTATACCCAGAAGTTGGAAAAGATGATAGTAGACAAACCCACTGCGGGACTGGACTCAACGACAGCGTTCTGGCTGGTGGAGACGCTGGCGGCGTTGGCGGCGAAGAAGGAGAAGATGGTGCCTTCGAGCCAGGTTTGATCTAGTGCTGATGTTTGATAAAATGGAAGACATTGGCTGGTTTTTTCGGATCTGGTGCTGGTTTTTTCGGATCTGGTGTTGATGTTTGAGAAGGGAAATACGGTGAGTGATTTTTTATCTGGTGCTGGTTTTGTCGAAAGAGAGGTGGGTGGTGTTTGATCCGATGTTGGCTTTTTTCGGTGAGTGGTGGGTGGTGGCCGATAGTGATTTTGGAGAAGATGAAATTTTTGGATAGGAGGTTGATTGCAATTTGTTTTTAGTTGGTTGGGGGCTTGGTTGGAGAAGAAGAAAGTGAATGAGGAGTTTGTTATAATTTTTGTTTTTTATGTTTTTTTTTTCTATTCTTTTTGTTTTAATTTATAAAGGGTAAATTGATCATTTTAAGTAAATTTTGACCATTTAACAGTCAAACTAACGATTTTGGTCAAAAAATGACTTCAGGTGCTAACATTTCATAGGTTAAAGACTCGGGTGTTCAAAATAGAAGGTTAGGGACCCCATCGTCATAAAGTCCAAAAGTTAGGGACCCCTAATGATATTTACCCTTACAATTATTTGTTACAAATTTTACCATTAGTTTTGTGTAATAAAGTCAAGTTTATACTCATTGTAAGTCTATACTTTTATATTTTGTTGATATTAAATATTCGATTTAAAAAATTAGATATTGGTTCAACCAATAATACATGACAAGATAATTGGAGAAGAAAGGCGACGTCGAAATAGTGCTTGCCATGTATTTAGTTTATTGGCATTACAAGATAAGAGATAAGTGATCTTAATGGACTAGATTACAACAAGTATAGTCTAACTCATCTTCAACACTAGACTTGATAAGACTAATAGTGTGTTTGGAAGAGCTTTTTTGAAGTCTAAAAGCACTTCTTAAAGAGTAAAAGTGCTTTTAGTTATTTTTATTGTTGTTTGGTTAAAGTCAACAAGCACTTTTTGATTTAAAAAACAGCTTAAAAAAGTTGTTTTAGAGAAGCCCAAATTTTGAGCTTCTCTAAAAAGCTCTAATTGAGCTTTTACGGGAAATTGTAATCAACATTTAATGAACTTCAAAATTAATAAAATTACTATTAATATATCAAAAAATATTAGTTTATTTACTACATTAATTACTTATTTCAAATTGTCATTTCATATACTTATATAAATTAAAAAAAATATTGGCTTGTTAAATAATATAATACAAATTATATATAATATGTTTGATTTAAATAATTAATTAATGTTTAATCAAATATACTAAAATAATCATGTTATTATAATTAAACTAATATATTAAATTTAATAGTTATTATAGGATATAAAAATATATGATTTCTTTTAAAAAAATAATATGAGTTATACAATAATTAATTATTATTTAATCAAATATAATAAAATAATCGTGTTATTATAATTAAATTAATATATTAATTTTAATAGTTATTATATTATATAAAAAAATTTATTTTAAAACAAATAATATAAGATATATAATAATTAATTACTGTTTAATCAAATAAATATAAAGTTTATAGAAAAGTACTTTTATAATTATACAACCAAACACTCAATTTAATATTCACAGCACTTTTTGGATTCATATCCAAACAGTCAACAGCTTTTTAACAAAAGCTCTACTGTTAAAAGCTCAACTACCAAAAGCTCTACTGCTAAAAGCTCTACTTACAACAGCTGTATCAAACGGACCCTAAATATATATGGGTAGATGTGTACAAACTAGAGATAATATGAGCATTGGATAAATACTTACAAACTTAAGAGATAATATTAAGATTTATCTCTATCATTTAATGTGTTATCCATACAAGAGTATCTCTAATGCTTTAGTAGATTGCTTTAAAAAATCTGATAGAGATTCTATCAAATTGATGTGAGAAAAGAAAAAATAGATATTGTCTAAAATTTCGTCTAGAGTCAAAATTCTCTTAAACATATTGACTCAACAAAATTTATATTTTCTATATAGATTTATATTTCATATCCATGTTTATATTTTGCAAAAATTAAAGACTCCTAAACAACATTATTGGATTGAAAATTATAATTATAGTTATTTTAATATTGGACAAGAAGTTGTTTAGATAATGTACCAAGCATGTGCATGCATAACTAGGGTGAATTTTTGAAATGGCCGTGTCAAAGGCTTGGATTCGATGAACAGCCTAACTTATTCCAAATAAGTTTTAAAGGCCTCTTTTAAGTAAAATAGACTAAAATACCCTTACTTTATAATATCAGTTAACAGATTATCGATTAACAGACTATCTGTTAACAAATCGGTTAACAGACCATCGGTTAACAGACCATCTGTTAACAAGTCGGTTAACATATGGTCTGTTAACCGACCATTAACAGACCCATAGTCTGTTAACAGACCAGGTCTTTGGGGCCTGTTAAGGCCAAAATTGGCCTTAACAGGCCCCAAGGTCTGTTAACAGACTTCTGTTAACAGACCTTGGGTCTGTTAAGGCCAATTTTGGCCTTAACAGGCCTTGGGGCCTGTTAACAGACCCATGGTCTGTTAACAGGTGTGTTAACAGATGTATAGTCTGTTAACGCAGATTTCTGATTTTTTCAATTAATCTATCCAAATCAACTCAGATTTTCAAGAATTTAAAGTAAAAATCATGATTCATACTCAGATTTATACATTTTTTCATGATTTATACTACAAAATCCACAATTTTTACTGTGAATTAAAAGAAAAAGATGGAGAATGATGAAACTTCTTACATAAATAAAATGGGTTGGATTTTAACATTGAAATGGGTTGGATTCTAACCTTGAAATCTTCTATTCTTCACAGACAAATGAATTTGAAATGGGTTGGATTATAACCATTTCAAATGAATTTGAAATCGTTTGAAATAGTTATAAGCGGGGAAGAAGGTAAGGATATATTTGGTAATTTACACACCAAAATTGGTCAACGGCCATTTTGAAAAATTGGTCGGGTCACCCGGCCATTCACCACTATTCCCACGCATAACTAATCCTTTTGAATCAATGAATACTTGAGTCCGAATACCCAACTTGGGTGGGGCCCATTTTTGGTACAAAAGGTTGTCCTCACATGCAAAAACATTCAACATGCCACCATTATTGCATTATTCATTATAAAATAGTTTATTGCACAGATATTATATCATATTTATTGCATTATGAGCCTTTAACTTTCATAATTTCTTATCGGGTTCCTTTTTATAAAATTATATTATATTACATAGCTGCAAACACTACTATTGACTATTCTAGAAAAATTATGCTTTAATTTTTATGAAATTTCTTTAGAAATTTTAGAGTAATACATACTTCTTTAAAACTACAATCCATTACAACAAGTCAGGACATGCATGTTTTCTAAGCTAAATTAACTTTATTCTAATAATATCATTTTTCTGTGGTGAAATAAGACATTTTAAGTTGGAGATCTCCAATTAACATGCAAAAATTTTGAAATAACATAATAGTGATTTAATTTTATTTATTTATTTATTTTTTACAAACGTTCCTTACGAGATACTAATGTGTTTTTCTTCTAAGCATACTTTATTTATATGTTTTTCTTCTAAAAATATAACTTAGACTACTAATATGCAATGTCTAAAATAAGATCATAAAATAAACAAATATCAAATTTTTATTGTTCACGTTGTCTTCTACAAAATTATCTTCCAAAATAGGAAGACTCGGTATACAAATGAAATTAAATATTACTCAAGCTCAAAAGAAAAATGAAAAAAATCAATTGAACACGATATGCGACAAGCAAAATGTCTTTATCAATTTTTATTCATAAAAAAATGACTTATTTTTAGTATTTCATTTACCTTAAAGAATTTATCAATAGAGTGACGAGCATGAACTTTGTCTTATGCTTCAGCGTTTTGTACGTCGTCTTGATTTTTTCGGTGGTCTAGCAATTGAATATTTTATGGTAAATTTTAGGGATTGAATTTAAAATTTTGAGATAAATTAATATAGGGTGATTGTTGAGTGATTGAAGAGAAATTTGTAGATATTTTTAATTTCTAACGCTCGAGTGACGTGCACTGAAATTGAGAAATGTGTCAATTATTTGTAATTTTGCATACTTAATTTTATTGAGTCAATGGGTCCAATTAAATTGATATTGAATCAATAAATCTAATTGTCATATATTAAATTAAAATTAAAAATTAAATTACATATTAAAAAATAAAATAAAATAAAAAATATTTCAAAAAGTTGGGGGGTCCAGGTCTCCCAGGGACCCCTGACTCTGCCAATGATTCTTATTATTTTTACCTTACATAATTGCTCTTGAATTCTACTTAATTCATATTTTAGTTGGGCGGAGCACTTGGCATTTCCCAACATATTTTATCGATATTTGTTTGTGTTACAAATTTTCACACATATAATTAAAAAAAAAAAAAAAAAAAAAAAACCAGTCTCTACACATCAACATTTATACATAAATAAAAGAAAAAGGACAACCTCCAAGAAGATGTTCATCAAGCTAATTAAACTAATGGAGCTACGTCGTATGAAAAGAGCAAACGACCCTAGCTAAAATAACTTGTATGTAGTTCATAACAAGTTGTGATGAACGATGTGATTCAAACAATCGTTGCTTTTGCAATAGATTTGATAACTCATAGTCCCGCTTATAATGCACTCGTTTAAAACTTGTGGGAGCACAATGTTTCATCAACATTTGAAGACAAAGTTCAAGACAAGAATGGTTAGATTAGAAGACGATTGAAAGATACTTAGAACTATAGCACGTCATGTGAATAAGCACACTGGTTGGACATGCTTCGATTGTGTCCCTAGAGTCTAGATCATGATCAACTTGACTTTCTTCCTTAACTCTCAACCTCTCACAGTCTCACTTCATTTTGTTCTTCTTTTGTATATCGTTGCTAGAATATAGCCACATATAGCCAGAACTTTTGGATAAGAAAACTCGTTTGA
This sequence comes from Forsythia viridissima, assembly GCA_030279155.1. Lineage (NCBI taxonomy): Eukaryota > Viridiplantae > Streptophyta > Magnoliopsida > Lamiales > Oleaceae > Forsythia > Forsythia viridissima. Next base: position 5,106,733 of record CM059033.1, read on the forward strand.
TTCCAACTTGTTAATGAGCATTGTTTATTTGAAGAGCTATTTGAAGACAAGCCTCTAAGAAAATGACCCTCAAGAACACGGTGGTAGGAGCCAAACAAGCTTGATTTGTACACAATAGATATCCTTACTAGTGAAACTAGAGATGCCACAATTTCCCACTCTTCAAACCTCTAAAACGAACGCTACCAAAATAACAGTAAAATAGTCTGTTGCATATCTTGTCATTTTTCTTTGCTCTAAAAGCTTTCGACTAAACCAACCATGTCCATTCTCAAACTTTAATCGGGGGCTGAGAAAGGAAAGGCCCAATTCCCTCTGCAGACTAAGGTTGATCCAAAAGAGAACTTGGCCCAGTCTCAACATGAACCTCACCCCCTTAACCTGCGAAACGAAAAAGCCCTAATTCCAGACCCTGTATTTTAGAGCGGATTGCCCATCAAATCCCTGTCACTTTGAGCTTGACTCCCATGGAAGCATATGCTGCAACGACAACTTCGTACCTATTTAGTTCGGAATATCCTGATGAAACGGAGTTACACTAACAACTTTTATTAGTGTTTACACATTCTCCAACTTAGAGTACATTTATAAAAAAAAAAAAAAAACTTACAACATACATAAAAAAGTTTGATAATATCATATTTAACATTACTTCTCCAAACTCCACAAAACCTAATTCTAGAATAAAGAGGAATTAACTACACATGATTAAATGAGTTCAAAACTTTTAATTAAGTACAGATATCAATTTATTTAATTACAAAAAGCTAATCTCAAAAGAATCGGATATAGTGATGACAACGGGGCGGATTCGGATCGAATTGGCTTAATCTGTATCCGCCTCACAATAATTGTAGGAGATCCAAATTCGCAGATGATCCGCTATTTCTCGGGGCGGATCGGATGAGAGCAGTGATCCGCATTGTGATTCTTTTCATTTTTTTATTTTTTATTTTTTGTAATAAATTTTTTTTAGTTAAGTCCAGTCACCTTTAAATTGTAATTTAAGCCTCAAATGTTTCATCTATTTATTATTTAATCATATTTATTTTTCAAACGGGACGGATTGGATCAGAGCACACATGATCTGCCCCGCTCATCTGTAGATCGAAAAATTTTCACTCCATTCGAATCATGTATCCATCGGATTAGGAATATATCGGATATTTTTGCCATATCTGATCGAAAATACTAATTAAACAGAGTATTCCTAGCTAGTTGAAGACAGCCAATAAAAACATTTCAGATTCAGACCTTATTGGTCAAATAAAATATTTGTAAAAACTGATGATAAATAGTCACGTGAGAATCTCACGTGCTTCCATTTCAATTGGCGTGGTATGTGCACTGTTAGTGCACCTTAAGTAGTGCAGAGAAAAAAGAAAAACGAAAATGCGCCTTTAAGTACTTAACAATTTAGCAACACGTGTCCAGCAAAACATGAATGGATTAACTGCCAGCAGGATTTTACTTAAATGTTAATTGGATGATTTTAATACTTAGCACATTGTTAACATGGAGATTCGAGATCATTAGCTGTGCTTGGGTGAGTTATGTTCTCTCACCTGTTTTAATCTACTTCGTTATAAACTGCTAGAATTAGAAATGACAAAAATATCTTATTCGTTCCGAATCTAATAGATATCTTATTCGAATAGAGCGAAAAATTTCTAATTTGCAAATCAGCGGGGCGGATTGATTCAGGCCTGATCCAATCCGATCTGCCTTGTTTAAAAAATATATAATTAAATAATAAGTAGATGAAAAATTTAGAGCTTAAATTACAATTTAGAGGTGGCTGGACTTAGTTAAAAATAAAATTTATTCAAAAAAAAAAAAGAGATCAATATACGGATCAGGGCTTTGATCTGCTCCGATCCGTATCCGATCCGCCTTGAAAAATGGTGGATCGCGGGCAGATTTGGATCTCCTACAATTATTGCGGGACGGATATGGATTAGGTCGATCTGCTCATTTGCCATCACTTGCTGGAATTGTCATTAAAGTTAAGGTCACATGTTTATCTCACGTGACTCATAATTGGTTTGACTTGAGCATTTTTAAGAGAATTTCTATTTATAAAGAGTAATTTTTATATTTTAGAGAATATATATAAATTTAGAGAGTAAAATTTTTGTAGCACTCCAGCAACGTCTTTATTTTCAATACTTCATTTTATTTCTACAAATAATTATTTTTTATTTTTTTCTATATTTTATTTTGACATGATTTTCTCATAATTATTATATGATTTTACTCCATTTTATTTTGTATATAATATTTAATTTAGTCAACATATGAGTATTGAGAATTGAAATTATATGAATGCATTTAATTATAGAGAGTGGGTTTGACTTTCCAAATTTGGAGAGCTAAACACACTATTTTAAAAAAATTAATTTAGAGAGTATTTTAGAACATAATTTTAAGGATTAACTTTTTAAAATGGAGAATATCTTATGTTTAAAGAGTCTCTTTGAGATCTTCTAAAATATAAATACGATGTGTCAAAACAAAAATAGAATAGACACAAGTGGAGCATATATCTCTTACGCAACCCGTGGTTGGCCCAACCCGACGCATGAGAAAAACAAGATTAGATGTGCATGAGCTCGACTTCGTAGGCCGCCAATCCAACAATTTATTTTCAACTTTTAGTTATTTTTTTTCAAAAATAGCTAAAAAAAAAATTACACCGGAAGGCAATCTCAAGTGTCAAGCGGAAATACAACATATTTATCTAGATACTAGTTTTTTCTACGTGCGTTGCACGTCCGTGATAGTAAAGATCAATTGATAATAAAGACGTCTTCATCTTTTCAATGATTATGAATCCAGCCAAGACCAAAATATCACTTTAATACGTACCAAATCTCGCTTACCAACTTTCTAATATGCACAACATTACTTGATATTGCTTGACCAATTAATAAAGATCAACTCATAGTAGAGATGTCTTCATCGTTTCAATGATTATGAATCCAGCCAAGACTAAATTCAAATTTTACCATTAATTCTATCATCATGTTGGCTGGCAACATTAATTTAGTATTAGTTGTGCTAGTTTGAAAGCTAAATTTTGAATGGCCAAAATTTGATTTGATCAATTGTGGTTGCCGAGCAGGCAACCAACCAATCGTGGTTGCTAAGCAGCTCGACAACCACGCCTGGTTTTGAACATTAGGGTTTGTTAGATAACTTAGTTTAGGCTCGGGTTTGATTTTTGGCAAAACTTGGCATGGTCTTTAATAAGCTCACATTATGCTGGTTTAGAAATGCTATGAGTTGTAAAATAATATTTTGGCCTTCAAAGTTTGTGTGCTTTTCTGTATTGTTTCCCTTTCTCTTGCACAGTGCTAACCAACATGGAAGATCACACATGGAATTGTTCTTCTCAATGCGTACCACGTGTTTTTATAATTAATTGTTTTCGGTCAAGTGTATATTTCTTTGCAACTGACTTGCTATTTCTGTTCTTGATATATTCAAGTTTTGCTTAACAACCATCTTTCTGCTGAACTTAATATCTAACAGGCCGTCAGAAAGGACAACAAATAGAGATTTAGCCTATTGGAAGAAAATGGGGAGGTTCTCATATGTACAAACCAAGGCCACACCATAACAGTAATGCATCGTCTAAATATTGCAATTAGGACTGCATTTCAGGCTGTCAAGCTGAAGTATTTGAATATTGAGATGAAACTAATAATTGAAATTTGCCTGTCATTTCTGTTATCTAAAATATTATTGCTCCCTTTCATGTTTTTCTTGGTTGAAATAATGAACTGAGATTTTTAATTAAAGTTGGGATGCGAAATTCTTTAACAAATTTTAGTAGTATAATACTGAAGTTTTAATTCTCAGAATTGGTGAAAGTTGAACCAGCTTTAAAGGAACTTCAAATTCTGAAAATTTCTATTAGAAGTATCTGAGTGTTGCATTTGTCATGGTTCACTATCTCAATATAATCTTTAAATATACGTTTATGAGCTTATCAGTGTTTGAAAGCTGCTAATGTTGATGTTGATTGAACTTTGAAAAATGCATTAGTAATGGGTAGTGAATGCGTTATTTATCCAAATGGAAATAGTGGCTTCAGAAAAGGTAGAGAGATGACTAAAGTATGTAATAAAATAAATAATAGTTGTAAAACGATGGCATGTTAGATAAAAAATAAACAGTAAAAAAATTAAGGCTCTTATATTATTGTAAGGAAATCAATCTTGATCTCACGTGATAATAACCATAGACTATTACATCTTATTGTGAGCTAAATTCAACTCGAACTATTATGACCTATAAATATATTTCCAAAATCCTGCAATATAAAACATAAATTATCGACAATTTAAAATGTTCAACAAATAATAATAATGAGATATTACTATATTAGAGTAATATTAATAATAACTATGTGGTATAAATTAATGAAAAATTCTCTTATTCTATTTTTTATAGCAAGATACTATCTTATTGTTATCTTGACCAACCATATTTTAATTTTTTTTAATGTTTTCAGATATAGAAATATTTTGTGCATGTGAATATTATATTCATGTATTCCAAAATATTTGTTTTAATAGTTCTCTATTGGCTTTATTAATAAGAAGGGGGTGACAATTGCTTTATTGATGGTATGGGAGCAAGATTCCAATTAAACTACAAAAAATTAATTCAAAAAACTAAAAAAATTGTGGGAAAAAATTATGGTTTCAATTATTTCTCAAAAACGTGTTCACGGTGAAGTTGACTTTGTTATCATATGACTAATATGAAAATTGATGGCACGGCAAAGGACATAATGGGAAAGATATAAAAAGTATTCTACTACAAAATTTTACATGGTCAAAGGCATAATATTGGGAATGATGAACACTGATTTTATAGCTAATTTAAAATAGGGTAATGATTAGAGAAAGTCCAATAGCTACATGACACGTATTTTATGACTTTTATAATACCTCTCCATCGTAAGAGAGAAGATCATTTTCCATTTAAAATATTGAAATAAAAATATTAGAATATATTATTTTGCACCAATTTTAGATTATATGTTTGTTCCGTTTTGACACATATACAATGCAAGATGAATGAAGGCTAGTTCTATTTTTATTGTGGAGGAGTGAGTTGGGACTTCTTCGTTACGTGACAATTTAATTAGTAGTCTAATTAACAAATAATCAAAATACATTTTTTGTTAATCAAATTAAAGACATGGATGGAGTAACTAACGTGAAAGAAAATTATATACAGTGACCAATAAATTTTTTAAATGACGACCAAGTCCTAGTACCGTGAACATCCTTCTCCATTTCATAAAGGTCAAAATAGTAACTTTGAAAAAATTAAAAGGATAATTATATATTTAGTCTCTAACCTTTGAAAATAGTATTAAACATTTCCATTGTTTAAAAAAGTAAGCATAATAAGTCATATATAACGAAATTATCCTTCATTTTAAATAAAACAAAAAAAAAAATGATTGAAAAATAACTAAATGTACCCTAAAAAAATAAAAAAGTAAGAAATGTACTCCAAAAAAATAAAAAAGTAACAAACAAATTATTTTCTTTATCAAAACTCAAAATCTAAAATCTACCACTATCTCCAAAAATCCAAAATCCACCACTATCCCCAATAATAACTGTTGACGTTGGAAAATGACGCTGTACTTTCCAAGCCAACTTAATGTTGAGTATTTAGGATGGACGTGGCCGAATTGAACTAGATACGAGAATTGTAACAAAAGACATGTTTGTAAGCTCTTTTTGAGTATGATGTTTATTATCAGCCATTGAATGTCCCACCTATTGGACATTTATGTAGCCATGGCAATGGGCCGAGCCGAGCCGGCTCGACCCATAAAATACGAGCTCGGCTCGCCCAAAGGGACGAGCCGAGCTCGGCTCGTCCCCAAATTGTAAGCTCGGTTCAGCCCACGAGCTCGTGGGCCAAACGGGCCGAGCCGAGCTGCCCACGAGCTCGGCTCGGCTCGGCCCTCAAATTTTTTTTTTTGTTTTTTTTTTAAATTTTGAAAATGAGAGAAAAATACAATATCGGGTATATTTTATGTTGAAAATTAAAGATTGAAAATCCTTTTCCTTAGAATAAGAGTATTTATAGAAAAATAATGAAATTAAAAAATAAAAAAAAAAAAAAAAAAACAAAAAAAATGGTGTAATGCACGAGCCACGAGCCGAGCCGGCTCGTGGCTCGTGATTTTGGGCTCGTGGGCTCGTTCCCATGAGCCCAACGAGCCGAGCTCGTGGGCGAGCCCACGAGCCGGCTCGTTTTTTGGTCGAGCCGAGCTCGGCTCGGCCCTCTTTTTTTTTTTGAGCTCGGCCCTAGCTCGTGCTCGTCTCTCGACGAGCCCGAGTCCGAGCTGGGCCGAGCTTTTACGAGCCGAGCCGACGAGCCGACGAGCTTTTTTGCCACCCCTACATTTATGTCTCCTATTTATATGAAAATATGTGATGATTACATGCATTTAATGCCAAGTTAGGCATTTAATGCTTACAAGACATCTACTTTATAGAAATTCAATGTGAAGTGACATTTTGGTGATGGGCGGCTGATTTGACGTCTGACACGTGAGAAGACGTGCCATACTGGCGACGTGAGCTTAACCGTAAGACCTGGAGTAAGACCCTTCTGGGATAAGGTCCGACCTGGAGTAAGACCTGTCTTGGGATGAGGTCTGACCTGGAGTAAGACCTTACTTGAGATGAGGTCCAACCTGGAGTAAGACCCTACTTGAGATGAGGTCCGACCTGGAGTAAGACCCATCTGGGATGAAATCCGACCTGGAGTAAGATCTGAGTGGGAATGAGGTCCGACTTGGAATAAGACCCGCCTGGGAATGAGGTCTGACCTGGAGTAAGACTCGTCTTGGGATGAGATCCGACCTGGAGTAAGACCCTACTTGGGATGAAGTCCGACCTGGAGTAAGACCCGTCTGGGATGAGGTCTGACCTGGAGTAAGACCCGTCTGGGATGATGTCCGATCTGGAGTAAGACCTGAGTGGGAATGAGGTCCGACTTGTAGTAAGACCCATTTGGGGATGAGGTCCGACCTGGAGTAAGACCTGTCTTGGAACTCTACTTGGGATGAAGTTCGACCTGGAGTAAGACCTGAGTGAGAATGAGGTCCGACTTGGAGTAAGACCCGCCTTGGGATGAGGTCTGACATGAAGTAAGACTTTCTTGGAAATGAGGTCCGACCTGGAGTAAGACCCGCTGATGTAACAGATCAAATTGGATATCAACAATAACCAAACGTTTTCACTTTTGAATCTTCGAAAGAAGCTGATGAAGGAATTGTATACCAATGGCGGTACATGGTGGAAAACGAGTGTAAGTACTACGTAAAGGTGTGAAGACTTGTCAATTTGGTTTATAACTTGTCAGTTATAGAATTATTTGTTTCAGCTGGAGATCCTGGGGTGGTACCTGGTTCATGCCTATACAAAAAAAAAAAAATCAAAGCCACTCAATTCGAGAAGTTCCTCTCTTTTTCTGATGAAGTACTACTTCCCAACAATTACATTTGAAAATGAGGCTTGCAAAGAGCATTCTTCTCCACTTGCTTATATGGTTGGAACCTGTGACAAATCAGTTGCGATACCCAATTTTATAGCAGTGAACTTTTACATGGTATTGGAATTTTAAAACATGGCTTTTAAATAAAATTAACGATTGCATTTCATAGATCATAATGTTACTTTTAAATTATGCAAAGAAGTTATGGATGAGGTGTTTTTGATGCTATGGATAGAATGAATGGCCAGTCATAGATCAAAGGGTTTGTGAGGATGGTGGTAGATTTTGGATTTTGGATTTTAAAGTTTGATAAAGAAGATGAGATCTTTGTTAATTTTTATTTTTTGGATATATTTCTTACTTCTTTTTTTTTTTTTGGTGTATTTGGTTATTTTTTAATTATTATTATTATTATTATTATTTTGTTTATTTAAAGGAATTGGCAATTTTATCATAAAGGACTTACTATGCCTATGTTTTCTAATGTTGAGGATGTCTGATGCTATTTTTAAAGATTATAGGTATATTCTTAACTTTTTTGAAAGGTTAGAGACTAAATATACAATTATTCCAAAATTAAAATACTAAAATATGAATTCTTCTAACAAACGTCGATCGTGAAATACGCACCAACGTCGACCATAACACGTGGCAGAAAAGGAAAGGACGTGCGCAAATAACCCCCACAGTGGAAGTTAGGTGGTACTCCGCCAGGTCTTATGTCAGTCAGCTTCAGCTAAAGGTTTACTGCCTAATCCATAATTAAAAGCTTTACGTATGTATATACATTTACTTTATTATACGTATATATATATAATATTGTAAATACTTTTGGGCCCTTTTTCATTTTTTCTTGCTATAATATATATGCAAGTGGTTTGGTTGAGTTCTTCTTTGGCTCTTCGGGACCTCCAAGCATTCATTCTACACAGGTAAAAGCTCTCAAATTTTTTTATTATTTTTTTCTTTATGTCAATTTTCTTTCTGTTTTTCACAGGCTCATACATTCTCTCATATTCGTATATAGCTATATAGATATATATTTCTTGAAGTATCATGTTTTGATGAATTTCTGAGTGAGTTTGTGTGTGTTTTGAAGATACAGAATCTAAATACAAACATGACTACATCATCCTTGAACTAAAATCAGAAATTCATTAAAACATGACACTTCTCAAAAGCCTTGTTTCTGTTTCTGAATCCTCTACTCCTCTCAAGAATATATATATATATATATATTTTTTTTTGGCAATTTGATTGGTTTAAACTTTAACTTTCTGAGCCAACAGGAATTTATTTAATTTTTACATTAATTATTGAACACTGTCCACAATCCTGTGCCCGGGATTTGTCTTCTTGACTGCAAATTTTTATTTTTATTTTTTTCATTTTTCCAGAGAAAAGGTTCAAAGGGTTCTGATTCTTATTAAATTTCCATCATTAAAATGCAGTTGTTCAATGCAAATGGATCCAAAACTCAAGAAAACCAAAGACTCATCATCAAACTCAGCCAACTCACCCGATTCAACTCACTCATCATTCCCTTTCCCAGATGAAGTCCTGGAAAGGGTTCTTTCATTGCTGCACTCCCACAAGGACAGGAGTTCTGTTTCACTGGTCTGCAAGGACTGGTACAATGCGGAGCGCTGGACGAGAACAAAACTTTTTATAGGCAACTGCTATTCAGTTTCACCTGAGATTGTGGCAAGAAGATTTCCAAGAATCAAGAGTGTTACTCTCAAAGGAAAGCCAAGATTTTCCGACTTCAATTTGGTCCCTCAATATTGGGGGGCCGATGTGCATTCTTGGCTTGTAATGTTTGCGAAAGTTTACCCCTTTTTGGAGGAGCTGAGGCTCAAGAGAATGACTTTAAGTGATGAGAGCTTGAAGTTCTTGGCTACGTCGTTTCCGGGATTCAAGGCCTTATCTTTGTTGAGTTGTGATGGATTTAGCACCGATGGACTCAAAGCCATTGCCACACACTGCAAGTAAGCATCCCATCTTCGTTGTTTGAGTTAAATTAGTTGTCGATGATGATTGAGTTTTTGTTTGGTTTTCTTTTGATTAATTTTGAATTAAGCTTCTCTCTATAAGAAAATTGAGGCCAATTTTTTGTTTTTTGTTTTTTGTTTTTAGATGTTCTGATGTTTTGTTGGGTAGTGCTTGATTAGCTTTTTTGTTCTAGCTTTGAAAATTTTGATGTTTTTTTGGGTATGACAGTTCTTGTAGCATTTACTGGGTAATTATTAGCTTTCTTAAACTGGGTTGGATTACTTTATGGGTTAATTTTGTTTTCTTTCCCGTAATGCATCTATATCAATGAAATTCTGTTTATTAGTTGAAATGATAAATTTTTATGCTATTTGTAGTATATTTTCCGTGAAGTGCATGACATATAAATTCCTACAAGTGGTAGTGCTTTGTGTGTGTGTGTGTGTGTGTGGATTCCTTGTGGTTGGAGCAAGTTGTTTTTTTTTTGGTTCGATGTGGTTGAGAATTAAATGAGATATTTATGGGGTGGGGAAATGTTGTCTGTGTTTTCTTTTGTTTTTACTGCAACAAACAAAGTTTTAGTGGAAAATTGAAGTGCTTTCTTTTGTTTTACTGCAAAACAGTTTTAGTAGAAAATTGAAGTGCTTTTACTTTATAATTCTTTCTCAAAACTTGTTTCTGTTGCTTTCTTGACGTGACATTTGACCTGTTACATGGCATTTAATGAATAGCAAGCATGTCCATGATGCCACACTTAGCCCACACATCTCCCTTTTCATTGGTCAAGAGGGGCCTGTTTTTGCTTCGAATATGAAGTGAACTATTCATTTGGTATCACATTGAGAACACGAGATAGTGTTCATGTAATAGACAACTTGTCTTGTTTTTCAGCCAGAAATTTTTCGATGTCAATTGGCCTAGAATTGAAGGGTTCACTTTGAATTTTAGATATGCTTTGGTTAAATGTCAACTGGCCTAGAGATGAAGGGTTCTTTTTGAGAGCTTGAGATAGTGTTTGTATATTGTAAAAGTTATCTTGTTTGTTTTTTGGCCCGCAAATTATTTGATGTTAATTGATCTAGATAATTAAGGGTTCGCTTTGAATTTAGAGATGCTTTACTTGAATGTCAATAGAATGAAGGGCTCTTGAGAGCTTGATATAGTCTTCATTTATTGGAGAAGTTGTCTTGTTTCTCGGCCATTTGGATGTCAACTGACCTAGATAATGAAGGGTTCATTTAAGAGCTTGCGATGGGGTTCATTGATTGGCAAAAATTCTATTTTGTTGCCGGCAAGTTTTTTATGTCAATTAATCTAGAGTAGGAAGGGTTCACTTTGAAGTTAAAGATGCTTTAGTTCAATGTCAATCGGCCTAGAGAATGAAGGGTTCGCTTTGAATATAGAGATGTTTTAATTGATGAGACCTTCATATGGCCAAATTCTATATCCTGTTTGGGAATCTTGACCTGTGAAATGCATTATCTGGTGTTAATATTTGCTTTAGAGATGCATAGGATATAGGCATGCATGATCACCACACGGTTTAGCAATGGATTCACTTGCATATGGTTTTAGAGATCATTTATATGACATTGCATTTGCTTGATTGCAATCATGTCACTTGACTCTATACCTTTTGATACACAATCCCGTCACTTGACCGTCTACCTTTTGATTGATTGCCCTGAACTATCGCTGATCTTTTCATCAAGAGAAGGCAGCGATAGAAGATCAGAAGGAACAGATGCGAATTCCAAAGTCTAGTGATGTTATCTCTTTGATTGGAAGTGGAAATGATACAACAAAGATATGTAAAAGAGAAGGATACTTGGAAAGTTCAGGGAAAACTTGTAGGAAGTATATATGAATAGCGGAGTTAGGTTCTGGTTCTGCTAGAAATGTAGTCATAAATAGCTAATACTTGTTAATGAAAATTATTCTTCTACCAAAAAATTAAAAGAATTGACGTGACAAAAATGGAGCTTGAAGAAGAACACTACATAGGTGACACCTGGTACATAAGTGGGGACACATGGACTCTGTTTCCTAAGGTGAAAAGTCAATAGAAAAGAAACGTGAAGAAAATAACCATGGAGACGGTTGCGGTCTTAAATTCATTAATTCAATCTACCCCTGCCCTCCTCAAGCTTTATCCTGCCTCCTACAATGGACGTGTTCTTTTATTTGTAATCAAGGTTTAGATCCTTCATTTTGTGCTGGTATCTCTTGTTACTGTCTCCGATTTTAAATTTTCTTGTCAATGAGAACATTTATAGTATCCTTAGTGGGGAGGATTGAATATCGTAAAAACACTACTAAGGAAGAAAACGAAGTTTCTTGTTCATTATACAGTTTAGTCTTGTTCAGTAATATGTGCAAAACATGCACTTACTATGTTAGTTTGTCTTGTAGGAACTTGACTGAGCTCGACATACAAGAAAATGGCATAGATGACTTCGGTGGAGGTTGGCTAAGTAGCTTTTCTGAGAATTGTTTTTCATTGGAAGTACTGAACTTTGCCAGCCTCAGCAGTGATGTCAGTTTTGACGCTCTCGAGAAACTCGTTCGTCGGTGCAAATCACTAAGGATTTTGAAGGTCAATAAGAGCATTTCCTTGGACCAGTTGCAACAGCTACTTGTGCACGCTCCTCAGTTGATTGAACTCGGTACAGGTTCCTTCCAACAAGAACTTACACCTCGGCAGTATGAAGATCTTGAAACTGCATTTAGCAATTGTAAAAATCTTCAGGCTCTTTCAGGTTTATGGGAAGCTACTTCCCTCCATCTCCCTGTTCTTTATGCAGCTTGTGCTAGTCTGACTTTCTTGAATTTGAGCTATGCGGCTCTTCAAAGTGGTGAATTAGCAAAGCTTGTTGCTCACAGTCCAAATCTACGACGCCTTTGGGTAAGAACCTGGCATTTGAGATTGCTTTCTATGTTGTGCAAATTTTGGGACTAAATATCAAACTCCGGCTTTTATCCCGATCCTAAAGTGGGTCATTTATTTATTTTGGAAGTTTTGATATCTAAATTAACTAATACTTTCACGCAGGTCCTTGATACGGTCGGAGACAAGGGGCTCGAGGCTGTGGGATCCAGCTGTCCGTTGCTTGAAGAACTTCGGGTCTTTCCTGCTGATCCTTACGAGCTGGATCTTCACCATGGAGTAACCGAGGCTGGTTTTCTGGCTGTGTCTCATGGATGCCGCAAACTCCACTATGTCCTCTACTTTTGCCGGCAGATGACTAATGCTGCCGTTGCCACCATAGTGCTGAACTGCCCCAATTTCACCCACTTTCGTCTTTGCATAATGAATCCAGGCGAGCCAGATTACCTGACGAATGAATCAATGGACGAGGCTTTTGGTGCAGTGGTTAAGACGTGCACTAACCTCAGGAGGCTTGCAGTTTCGGGCCTTTTAACTGATTTGACATTCAAGTACATTGGCAAGTATGCCAAAAACCTCGAGACTCTTTCCGTGGCTTTTGCTGGCAGCAGTGATCGTGGGATGCAGTGTGTTCTCCAAGGTTGTCCGAAGCTAAGGAAGCTTGAAATAAGAGATAGTCCATTTGGAAATGCTGCATTACTGTCTGGGGTAGAGAAGTATGAAACAATGCGTTCACTTTGGATGTCATCCTGCAATGTGACAATGAGTGCGTGTAGGCTACTTGCGAAGGACATGCCAAGGTTGAATGTTGAGGTAATGAGAGATGAAGGAAGTGATGACAGGCAGGCAGACAAAGTTTATGTCTATCGTACTGTAGCAGGGCCAAGAAAGGATGCTCCACCTTTCGTTCTCAGTCTTTGATCACGTGGAAAAAGACTTATTGGTAAGCTAGCTTTGACATCTTACAAATTCTTCATGGATTCATACACGGTTTTTTTTTCCTAAATACCCCCCCGCCCCCTTTCTGCAAAGGAATCGTTCCCCATCCAGGTGCTACTTTACCATATTCCAAATGCTTCTACCCCCCCCTGCGTGGGAAAAAAATAACCGAAGAGAAGGTTAAGTTATGTGCCTAAATAGTCTTCCATTACTGCCATGCTTTCTGATCATAAATAATGTACTATTACCATTTGCAGTGGAAAAACCCACGAGATGGTTGGTTTGGATTCAGATCGTGCAACTGGATGCCATTCTTGCATGGAAGAAAAACAATGGTGCAGGGTACCAGAGACTTCTATTTGACTTCCGTCCCTGAAGAGCAGAGATATTGCAATAAAACACACGAGAAGTTTACTCCTTTGCATCTTTTGAATCATGAACGAGGTCTGACTGAAACGTGAAGTATCCTGAAAGCCGAATTATTCCAAATTTTATGTACAATGTTTAAGTTTTGAGCGCACAAAATTTATTTATAAACTGTGCAAAATCAGTGGACTGAAATCCCGAACCTTTCTTTAATGGGAAGCCCTTTCCACTGGTTTGTTTAAACGGGTAAATTTCTATATTTTTCCCTCCCTAATGTTTTCTGATTAGACTGAATCAGTGGATTCTGTCAAAGGCAATTTCAAGATCCATTTGTTCAAAGTATGTTGGCATGATATTAGATTCTGATAAATCAGGGATTTGGGATGAAGGAAATGTTTTGTCCTCGATGGAGTTTCTTCTCTGTTGTTTTTGTCCCCGTCCTCTGCACTGCAGTGGTTATACACTTGGAGCATATTTTCCAGGGAGGATTCAAAAGTTATGGAATTAAGATCGAGCACGTTTGGGACGACTTTTGCTTCTACTTTTGAGGAGAAGTCGGAAATGTAGAGCATTTGAAAACTAATTTTAGAAAGAACTTCCTATTTTATAAATTGTGAGATTTAATAGATTTTGATTTTTTTTTTTCATTTAAAAATAGAATAATGCTATTCATACACTATCATAGAATAATCATATAAAGGGCATTTTAGTAAGATAACAATTATAGTAATAAATCAATTTTGTTTATCAAATATTAAAATACTTATTTTTTAAACATACAACAATTCTAAGTTAAAAGTGAACCAAACACTTGATTGATTCTTCCCACGACTATTTTCGACACATCAAAAATTGATTTTCTTAAAATCACAATAATACCAAAGCAAGCCTCTATTAAGTTCTTATAATATTGAAAATGATAATTTTACTCTTAATGATAATTTTATGTATTAATTAATTTCTATTATCATATTAAATAAAATAATCACATGTTTTAATATTGGGGTATGGAGAAATGTTGTAATTTTAAAAGATTCATTAAAGTAGAAAAATTAGGGAATCAATTTGAATTCGATGAGTAAATGCTCAATTTAGTAGTCCAATTAGAAAGGAAAATTGCAAATTTATTTCTAAAGTAATTGTGCAAATAAATCAATTTGATAGGAAATTTGTAAATTAATTTGCACAATCAATTTGAAATCGTAAGGAACAATGGGATTTATAGACGCAAATTAACTTGAAATTAGATGGGATTAATGAGTGCAAATAATTTTTTGAAATTATATGGGCCGCACCATCGACTGGCTTGGAAGTTGATGCCTCACAATTAAAGATGGCAAAAAAAAACCCGGACCCGTCCCACATTTTTTTTTTTAAATCATAACGTAGAATACAAATTAAAATTTTACTAGAAATGGATTAGAAAAATCAAACCCGAGTTGAAGTAATAAACTATAAATCTCAGCCACTACACCACAATCCTAATTTTGTATTTTTTTTGTTTTGATTGTTACAAATATTTTTAAAAAATTATTATTTTTATTTAAATTATTTTTTTCAGTTTTACACAAAAACAAAAAACAAAAAAAAAACAAAACAAAACAAAAAAAACAAAAATTGTACGGCGGTTGGCGGGTCAAACTGTTGCCCCGCCCCGCCTCGTCTCGCGACCTGTCCCATTGTCATTCCTACTTACAAGTTTAGATTATCTCTAAGCAGGATGACCTCCTACCCTTGTCAGCATGTGGGTAGGATATCCTGCCCACAGAGGGGCAGGAGATCAGGGGTGTTATCTCCAATACATTATATAAATTGTTATCTAAATAGAACAAATATTGAAAATAATTCGATCTACGTGATATTAATATTTAATGAATAGACATTCAAGTTCAAATTTGGCTACCAATATATTCTATGGATTGTTATTTAAGCGGATTTTATTTTATTAAATTAAATACTAGATTACATTAATATGCATAAAAAATTTAAATCTCTATATAAATTTTAAATATTGCAAAGTCAGCATATCTAACGAATGGTTAAAACTAGACAAAATGTTAGACATCATTTATTTTTTTTTCTGCCATGTCAATTTGATTGATTGCTTGACAATTGAGACAAATTTTTTTTAAAGGTTGTCTATTTTTTTTACGTGGTAGATTTTCTTTTTTTTTTTTTTTTTTTTTTTTTGCAATCGACAATTGTATTGGAAATGCTCTTACACTGTTTGGACCGACCGATGGCTTGACCAGCCATTGGACAGTTGAGCATGTTTTGACACCACTAGAATGAATGCACCAAACCGATATGTGATTTAATTCGTTAATTTATCTTACAATTTCAATATGTGAAAATGTTCAGTCTTCGAGTTATTCATTGCTAATTTCTTGTTTCAATTTTAAATCAATTAGCAAAACAAAATTGACTTCTTTAGGCAAAGATTTGGTCGATTTGATTAATAAAATTTTAGAACTTGTTTGAGTATGCTTAAATTATAATTTAAATTAGTTAAACATGATATTTACTTATTATCTACACAATATATAAGAACATCTACAACGACTTTTCTATATTTAAAGAGCATTTATAAATATAAAGAACAATTTTTTTTAAACATTTCAGCAGTCTCTTTATCCATACTTTTCATTTTACTTCTTCCAAGAAGTATTTAATATCTCTCTCCCCCCTTTTTGTTTCTTATATGTTTCCTCTCAATTTGTATGTATTATTTAATTAAAGTCAATATATCAAATATTGAAAATTGAAATTATTTTAATGCATTTAATAATAGAGAGTTTGGAGAGTCAAACTCACTCTCTAAATTAAAATGTTAAAATTGAAAAGTCCATTAGAGCAGAATTTTAAATGTTGACTATTTAAATTAAAGAGCATTTTATGTTTAAAGAATTTATTGGAGATACTCTAAGAGCATCTACAACAGCTTATGTATATTTAAATAGCATATTTAGTATTTTAAAGAATATCAATAAATGTAAAGATTATTTTTTTTTTCACACATTTCAGCAACCTCTTTATTTCCACTCTTTATTTTACTTTGTTCGAGAAGCATTTAATATATTTCTCTCTCCTCCTTTTTTATCATATATTTTCCTTAGAATTTATATATATTATTTAATTAAAACGAACACATCAAGTATTGAAAATTAAAATTATTTTAATGTATTTAATAATAGAGAGTGAGTTTGGCTCTCCAAATGTAGAAAGCCAAACTCACTCTCTAAATTAAAATGTTAAATTGGAGAGTTTATTAGAATAGAATTTTAAATTTTGACTCTTTAAATTAAAAAGTAATCTATGTTTAAAGAGCTTGTTGAAAATGATCTAACACACATAACTTATAAATACTTTAAAAATAATTTTAACAATATCAAACATACTAAATACACGCTACAGTTTATGAGTCCGAAGTGGATTAATTACATGATGCAATGATTTCTTATTTGTAAATCTAATTGCAAACTTGCATTTAATATAAACCGTTGCTTCAAACCCCCCCTTGCCGAAAATACTAATTTCGAGAAGGTTTTTCTGAAATATTAAAAAAAAAAAAAAACAGATAATTGCATCAAAGGGCCCTAGCGTTTCAAAATTGTTGGAAATATGTTCAAAACCTAAAAAAATAGCATCACACATCTCCAATATATGAAAACCTTGGCGTGGTAGATCGTTTATGACCAAATTGCCCTTCTCTTTAAATAAATAAAAAAACAAAAAACAAGAAAAAAGAAAAATAAGATTGAAAACTAACCAAATGTACCCTAAAAAATAAAAACTAAGAAATATACCCCAAAAAAATAAAAAGTAAGAAAGATGTCCATCTTCTCCAAAAACTCAAAATCCAACCCAAAATTCCTCCTCTTACAATCCAACACTTGTGTTCATTTGCTGTAATAATTAAACAACAATGAAGTTTTCAAAAATACAATCTTTATTATATGTCTTTTTGTTTTTATCTACTATCTTTGTTCAACACTTCGCCGCCGTGCATTCCATCGGAATTAATTATGGTACTCTCGGAAACAATCTCCCGCCACTGGCTCAAGTTGCACAGTTCTTCAAGGACAAAACCACCATCGACAGAATCAAGATCTTCGACGTGAACCCAGATATTCTCAGGGCATTTGCAGGTCACTGGAATCTTTGTCGCCGTCACTGTTCCGAATGGAGAAATCCCGAACCTAGTGAACATCAAGTATGCTCGGAGATGGGCGGGTAATAACATCAAATCATTCTACCCACAAACTAAAATCAAGTACATACTTGTTGGAAACGAAGTCCTCCACTGGGGACCTCAAAATCTGATCAATAACATAGTTTCCGCCATGAGAACTCTTCATAGAGCACTTATCTGATCTGGGATTCAAGGTGTTATTGTTACAACGACACATTCTTTGGGGATTCTTGTATCCTCCCAGCCGCCGAGTTTGGCTAAGTTTCGTCCGGGTTTGGACAAGGGAGATCTAGCCCCCATGCTGCAATTTTTGCAGGAAACAAAATCTTCATTCATGGTGAATCCATATCCATATTTCGGATACTCACCAGAACAGGCAAATTTCACTCTCTTCAAACCAAAGTCAGGTTTACACGATAAATACACAAAACAAACATACACGAACATGTTCGATTTGTTGATCGATGCAGTGCACATTTCTATGAAGAAATTGGGATATGGTGATGTGGAAATTGCTGTAGGGGAGACTGGTTGGGCTTCTGCTGGAGAGACTTTTGAACCGAAATGTTAGATTTTTTTGGGATATGGTGATGTGGAAATTGATGTTGGATTGTAAGAGGAGGAATTTTGGATTTTTGGAGAAGATGGACCTCTTTCTTACTTTTTATTTTTTGGGGGTATATTTCTTACTTTTTATTTTTTGGGGTACATTTAGTTAGTTTTCAATCTTGTTTTTCTTTTTTCTTGTTTTTTGTTTTTTTATTTATTTAAAGAAAATGACAATTTGGTCATAAAAGACCTACCACACCAAGGTTTTCATACGTTGGGGATGTGTGATACTATTTTTTTAGGTTATGGGCATATCTCCAACGATTTTGAAACGTTAGGGAACCTTTGATGCAATTATCTAAAAAAAAAAGTATTTTGTTATTTTAAAATTTAAACCCGTGCATATATATATATATATATATATATATATATATATATATATATATGACCGGTTTCTTAACATATGGCAGAAGAAAATAGAAAATATATATTTAAAAAAATTAATCAATTCAATCAATCACATTTATTCTAACTCTCAACGAATTCTTAACATTTTAGGTTAAAGACACTATAAAATCTTTGAACTCTAAATTATGCACATTCATTAATTTCTAGAATTTTAGGTAGGTCGAGAATTGTAATCATAATTCTCATAAAATGATTAGTCACTATTATTAGATGAGATGGATGCGGAAGCACATGAAATATTGTTAAATGTACATTTCTCTTCACATGTAAGATATTTGATACCTATGGTTCATTTTTGGATTCACTTCCTCTTCACTCAAAGTTATGTAATATAATTACTGTAATTTCACACAAAGGCCTTTCTACCTAACATAATTTTGGACAAGCATAAGAAAAAGAAACATCTCTATAGTCTATTCTCTAGGCTAGGCTATAGCAAGTCCCTTTCGGGACCACCTTTTTTCACTATATATTTTACTATTATATGTATTATTTCAACAGTACTGGGGTAGGCCACTGTTTTATTATTTTATATAGTTAATTTTGTGAATAAATTTGAAATTTAATATTCCATAGTAAATCAACGAATACTTGAGTTATTAAATTTTCATATTATTCTTAGAATTTAAGTATATTTTCACGATTTTCACATTATTTCGCTACAAATTTGAGTAATAGACATTAAAATTGAGAATAGTAGATAGCGCTGAGCTTTGGATTGGAAATTTGAAAGCAAAGACAAGAAAAACAAGTAAAAGGCCACCTCTTAGATTCTTTTTAAGATTTTGACAAGATTACACGTGAAGTTAAGTGGTAGCATTTGTTAAAGATGATCGACAATGACTGTTCGAGATATTTTTAGTACAAAATACTCAAATGATATCAAATAATAAAATAAACAATAATTTTAATTTATTTAAAAGATTATTCAGTACAATTAAATAGATGTGGTAAAACAGGGTCGGCCCTTACCCGAATTTTGGTTTGAGTTGGCCCTGGCCCGAACAAAACTCGGCCTATATAGCCCGATTCAACTAGCCCACAAAGATTTTTTTTTTGTTTTGTTTTTGGGTTCATTGACACTAATTACTCTTTTTTTTTTGCTCATAGATGCTAATCACTTTTTTTTTCCTCCAATTTAAATTATCCTTTTATGAAACACTAGTTCAAGAATTCAAAGCTCTAACATAAAATTGTTTAGATTTAATTAAAATTTAATTTAATTCAAGTTTCAATCCAAATTATGTTTGGTGTGACAAGTAAATTATTTATTTTAAATTTACTTATAAGTAAATTTTTTAATTTAAGCCAAACATGCTTATTGGTAGTGCTGAAATTATTTTTTAAGTGCTTATAATATAAGTTGTTGGTGAATGTATGGTTAAAAAGTGGGTTGTAAGTTGTGGGTTCTATAAAATTTGTAGATAAAAAATATGTTTGACCAGCTGAAATTATAAATTAAGTTGGTTAAATAAACTTTTTATCCATATTTTTTTAGAATCGATAATTTACTACTCACTTATTATCCGAACATTCTATATTATTAATAATTTATAAGTACTTAAAAAATAATTAAGCACCACCAAACATGAACAGGAAAAGGGTGATAAGATTATTTTGTCTTATTACCTGACAAAGTTGCTAATTATTCTGTTAGTCACGGATATCCTTATTTCATGTTTTCTTTATATATGTAATGAGTATGATTTTGAATAATTGTCAAGGATTTATATAACTACTGTTAATTAAGTGCATGAATTAATAGGTAGATTTAATTTAATTGAGCTGGAAAACGGGTCGGGTTGAGTCGACAGATGTGACAGAATAGGGTCACACTTGAAACTAGACCGGGCCAACTTAGTCCAATTTTGTGCGGGCCAAAAATATGCTGACCCAACTCATCCCATCGGACCAACCCGGTCTTAATTTTATTATTATTTTTTTAAATAATTTTTTTATACAATCAAATACATTGTATTAAATATAATTTTAATTGTCATGTTCAATTTTTACGTACAAAATTACGTTAATAATATAGAGTATTGATCAT
This sequence comes from Forsythia viridissima, assembly GCA_030279155.1. Taxonomy (NCBI): domain Eukaryota; kingdom Viridiplantae; phylum Streptophyta; class Magnoliopsida; order Lamiales; family Oleaceae; genus Forsythia; species Forsythia viridissima. The sequence goes on from CM059033.1 coordinate 5,127,715, forward strand.
TAATACATCTATACACACAACACACAGTTTGATATAGAATTAATATTGATAACTTTTCAAGAACTAAAAAAGCCAAATTAAAGCCAGCTATTGTTTTAAATTTTTCAATGTCTTGTAGCATGAAACACGATAATCCTTCTTAATTAACTCCATATGATAATAGAGAATGCAATTGCACATGCTGGATATATATATTTTGAGAGTTTTAATGATATTAATTTATAAAATTGGACTCTCATGTATTAATCAATAAATAAACATCAATCTTTTCTTTCAAAATAATAATAATTTTTTGATTAATTGTAAACTATTTCTTAACATATTTTTCTAAAACATTGTCTAAGCATATTACCACCAAATTTGCTTAATTAATTATTTCTCGCGTAGAATATCATATATTATAGTCACTGGTAACTGTGAACCTTGTAAATCTAAAGAACCTTGTAAGCTGCAGTAAATAGTAATCGTGTGCTAAATACATATTAGGGACACACTGGCTTTAAAAAAATATTATAAATTATACGTGGTAGCAAGACACTATCAGTATCACAAAGACAGCAAAAGACAAAACTAGCAAAAACAATCAGTTTGTTAATGATGAATGTCTTCACGTGTTATTTTAGCCTTTATCTTCCGTAAGAAGGTTTTGGATTTTGTTTAGCTTCCCCACCGTCCCATCCTCCACCCTTAGGTCCTGGTATCCAACAAAAGTTCAAAACATAGGGTGGTTCACATGGTTGGTGGGGTGAGGTCTTTTCATTTATATGCCAAGGGATATTGATGGCTAGCCATACTTTTCCTTTTCACCTAATTTAAAAAGGAGTGGCCACTTTATGGGTGGTCAATAACCAACCTTAGTTTTTCTTCTTCTTCTTAATTCCATAGCTTTGTCTCTTGCTCAGCAACTCATAATTGTGGTTTAATTTCTCTTATATAAAGAGAGTTTAACTAATTTTCACTATTCTATGTCACACCGATGCCTAACATGTAAGAATGACATCAAAAGTTCAAAATAGATCGAATACCAAATGACTATTTTATTTGAATAATCTTAACATGTTTTCGATATTACTACAATAAAAATGATGTTTTGCAATTGATAAAACAAGAATGACAGTATATTTGGCAAAGTTCAATATTTTTTTTAAATTGATCAAACTTTTTTTTTTATTTATAAATTTTACAAGTCTCACAACTTAATAATCACTTATTATCAACATAATCTTTAATACACAACTTATATAAATACTTAAAACCGAACAAACAGTAACATATACACTATTCTTAATATGTACATACAACATTGTCAAAGTAGTTGCCCTGATATTGCTCCAACTGACAAAGCCACCAGTCTTTGGTAAAGGCCATGTTCGGTAACAATTTTTTCTAAAAAAATTCATTTTTTTGTTTATAATTTTTTACTTTTTAACATTTTTACACTACAAAGAAGTCTAAAAAGTAAAAAAAAGTACCAAAAAAATCTATTTTTTTCCAAAAAACACTACACCAAACATGCCCAAAATCGCAAAAATAACCTTACCATCTACTCCATTGACCTTTAACGTCACATGGCAACGAGTGCTCTTTTAGTAATTTTGAAAATGTAATTCGGTTACTTTCGCAGAAGATAAGAATAAATGAGTAGACCGGGTCTTACCCTCTTGATAAGATCATAAATCTTGTCTATTCTCTGAACAAAAACTCGGAGCTTTTTCGCCGGAATATTCTTGATACCATATTGCCAGAAACCTATCTCCTCTCCGGAATATGGGTTTTATTCAGAACAAATTATGTTCAAAATGGAATGACCAATCATTCATTGTATGATGTTTTTAAGAATTCACTAATCAGCCTGAAGCCACAGGAAGAACACCTGGTAGAGATATTCTTTACTACAGTTCTAGAACTACTCGGTTAGCTACGGCATTTGACGCATTACCCAACGGTGTCCTAAAGTTCCTCATGGGTGAAGAACAGGGCCAAAAGTCAGTGCAATCATCCGCCGGAAAACCAAGGCTGCAGCAAGCTATTGAGTTCATATCTCCATTGATTTCTCTCTCGCATTCAATTAAGGTTTTTCCAGTGAAATGGCAATCCATAAGAAACAAGCTTGACGACATTCTCTCTAACCTCACTGCAATTGATCAGAACTGTAACTTCAATGATAATGAATCCATCTCAAATACAGTAGACGCAATTTTGGCCACACTCAAGAACTGCAATGAGCTTGCGCGGCGGTGCGTGGATTTCTCCTATACTGGGAAGCTGCTCATGAAAAGTGATCTTGATATAGCATGCACAAAATTGGACAGTCATATAAAGACACTTTCTGAGATATACACTCTTGGGCTGCTCGCTCACAGCAATGCATTAGTGGTACCAAAGCCTGGTCTTTTAGCTTCTCGAGACGATGTAAGGTTCTATATTAATGATCTGTTTTCAAGGTTCAAGATTGGCAGTAGTGACATGAAGAAACAAGCATTGGTTGCATTTAATGAAGTCATTCAAGAAGATGATAGATACGTGAAGATTTCTGTGGAAGTTGACTGCTTTATTAGTTTCTTGGTGCATTTTCTTGATTTCGAAGAGACGGAGGTTCAAGAAGAGGCTGCGAAAGCAGTGTGTGTTATTTCGGGTTTTGAATCCTGTAAAGGTGTATTGATCGGTGTAGGGATAATTTCTCCATTGATTAGAGTGTTGGAGTTCGGGAGTAGATCGAGCAAAGAATTCGCCCCAAGGTGTTTGATGAAGTTCACAGAGAATTCGAACAATGCCTGGTCAGTTTCGGCTCATGGTGGAGTGACTGCCCTTCTGAAAATATGTGGGAATGGAAATAGTGGTGGTGAATTAGTTGGCCTGGCTTGTGGAGTATTGAAAAATCTCGTTGGCGTCGAAGAAATCAAGAGGTTTATGATCGAGGAAGGAGCAATTCCATTGATTCTTAACCTTGCGAGGTCTAATGACGAGATTACACAAATATGTTCACTTGATTTTCTACAAGCTATGGCTTATAAGGATGAATCAATTAGGGAAATGGTTGTTAAAGAAGGTGGAATAAGCACATTGGTACACATTTTGGATCCTAAATCATCATTTTCTACAAAAATAAAGGAGGTTTCCTTACGCGGAATTATGAACATATGTTGTTCGTTAGAGAATTCTCTGAATATTTTGATTGCTTCCGGCTTCATGGATCATATACTTTATTTTCTTCGTTACGGGGAGGCTTCAGTTCAAGAACTGGCATTAAAGGCTGCATTTTGGCTGTGTGGAACGTCCGAGGAGACGAAGAAGTTAATGGGCGATGTAGGGTTCATGCCAGTGCTAGTTAAATTTCTCGACTCGAAATCATTTGAGATTCGAGAAATGGCAGCCGGAATACTATCTAGCATGGTTATAATACCCAGAAACCGAAAGAGATTTGTGCAGAACGATCAGAATGTTGGGTTAATTCTGCAAATGCTTGATCCTGCAGGTGCAGGAGAGGCGAATTCAAGTAAGAATAACAAAAGGCTATTGCTTTCTATACTGATGTCAGTAACAAGTTGCAACAGTGCAAGAAAAAAGATTATGAATTCTGGGTATTTAAAGAACATTGAAAAGCTTGCTGAGGCTGAAGTTCCAGATGCAAAAAAAATTGTGAGGAAGTTATCAGCCAATAGATTCCGTAGCATTTTGAGTGGGATCTGGCATTCTTGAACCTAATTTTCCATTTTTCCCACTTGTTTTGTAAATCTAATTCAGGTAATGTATTAATGTATGCAGAAAAGTTATAAATTAAAAAGCATATTTTTTTCTTTAGACTGTAACCATCAATAATAGGACGTCTAATAAAACTGCTCTCTTTGATAAGATTTTGATAATGGTTGTTAGAGTCGGGATTTATCTATTCTTTTAAACTTAGTTTATAACATGACTTCTTTACAGGTCTAATACGTTCACAATGTTTATAGTATGGCAGTGAATATTGAAATCGAAACATTTGCCTACTATCATACCGCGTTGAATTGCATAAACAAAGTTAAGAATTGTAAGGAGATATGTTGTATAGTTTTGTGAAGAGGTGCACATGGGAAGAGCGTGAATTGTATAAGGGAATGTGAATAGTAGGCATCATTGTTTTGGCTACCTTCCTTTGGGTACAATTGTACAAAGTAGAGAGTGATGCATGATCTGCCTTTGTTTGTCTTTTCTCTTCTGTTGTCTCTTTGTCATGCAATGACTTGATATGATTACATTGCCCTTGAAAGCATATATTATGATGGATGATATATATTAGACAAAGACAAGACACAACACTTCAATAATACAATTTTTTTTTTATTTTTCTTATTCTTTAGTTATTCAAAAAACTTCTCATGTTCAATTGTGGCATAATTGGTGATGCAGTTGATATTGTGAAACAATGACAAGCACACGATTACAAATAGGTGATTCTTACAAATGCCCGTTTGGATCTAAAATTTGGAGGAATAAAACTCTCAATTCTATTAATTTTCGAACCAAAAGAAAGCCAAGCCACTACTATATCCACGATCAAATCTTTAAGGTGTGTTTGGGAGTTTTGGAGTACCGATTATGAGGGTTTTGTAAAGTATCGATTTTGGGCGTTTATGAGGGGAGCGACTTTGGGTGGTTTTTTATAGCGGTTTTTGAAACGGTCTAATCCATACTTTGGAGTTTATATCTAGCGGTTCTAATTTTTTTAAAAAGAATCAAATTACATATATGTCCATATATATAAAGAAATTTAAATTTTAAAATTTTTATATATCCAACTATTATTGAAAATATAAAATTAAATTTATGTTCTTGCATATGTTTTTTTTATTTTTGTATATATTCTTTTATTTTTACAAATATTAAGTTTATGATAGTTTTGAAATTGTTTTAGAGTTAGTAAAATTGGAATAAATTTTGAAGAACTGCAAAAAACTTTCGATTTGGAGGGTTGAGACATACTCTTAAAATTACACTACATCGGTTTTGGGTGGTTGGTGCTCCAAAAAACTAACAAGTACCGATTTTTCCAATCTTTCATAAACGGTACCACAAAAACCTAGTGAAAAAAAAAACAGGCCCTTAAGCAAACCTAATTGAAGTTCTCATTAAAGTCGCACTTCTTCCCTAAACTCATCACTGGACAAAAATTCAACCCTAATTAAAAGACAACATAATGTATTCCTTAATTAAATAAAACGACACAATTAAAGAAATAAAAATCACATAACGATTCCTTTTGTTAAGGAGAAAGTCTCAAAGGCGAAACTCCTCTACCTGTGTCAGAGGCCTCTTGACCAGGCGGGTTGTAAATCGAGGGATGTGCACCAGTGGTAGAGACCTGAGGGAGAGAGCCAACAGGCCAACCCCCAAAACAGACCCCCACAATATTTAAGTGAAAATCTGCCCCACATGGAAATCGAACCTGCGTTGCCGGAGGATTTCTCCCCACGTTACCTCAAGTCTTACCAACTCGCCTATACCCCTGGGGGCATCACATAACGGTTCCTTGCTGCTAGCCTTCGTGGATCAAAGAGTGTGGAAATTACATCCACTACTTACCAATTTAAAAATAATTCCAACTCTAACAACTTAATTAATTTATTTTTAAAATACTACATTATTAATATTACATTAATTAATTTAATAATGAATTAAAATTAATTTTTAAACTTTAATTATAATTAAGGGTAAATTCAAGACCAGTCACTGTTTTGGCACTTATGGACTCTAAAGTCATATGATCAAAACTTAATTCAATTAAATTCATATTTTAGAGCTAAAAGACCAACATATCCTTAATTGTAAAAAAACGCTAATTGTCATATTGTTTTGTCATGATATTATTTTGTCTATGATACTGTTTTATATAGATAATATGTTATGGTACACTTATACCATACTTTTATCTTTGATATTGATTTATTATGATAATATTTCAACCTATGATTGCAAAATGTTTGATACTCTTTCGATCTATCATACAGTTTCTATTTGCCGAATTTTTTTCTTGTTTCTAATTATACTGAAATATTATGACAAAATTTCAACATATGATATTGTTTCAATCTCTTAGTTTTATCTTTAATACTGTTTAATTATGATAAGGTTTTAATCTCTTAGTTTTGTCTATGATACTGTTTTAATCCATGATACTATTTTATTTAGGTAATGTGCATTATTATACTTTGAACTGTTTAATTCATGATACTATTTTTATTTAAATAATGTACATTGGTGAACTTATACCATAATTTTATCTTTGATACTGTTTTATTAAGATAATGTTTCAACCTATGATACTGTTTTATTAAAATATTTTCATGTATGATACTAATATATTAAGATATATTTATCTGTGATACTATTTTAAATGATGTATGATATTGTTTTGACAAGAAAAATTAAAGATTACTATTTTAAACTAAAGAGACAACTTCAAACTGGTAAAATCCATTGTACGCAGTATCAAACAACATATTTATGTTGTGATACTGTTTTGTATAATACAGTATCAAACAACACACATGACTAATTAACAATACAAAGAAATAATATAATCACCAACTTAATACAATATCAAGTTGTTATTCTATAATACAGTATTAAACTTTTCTATAATATAATATGATACTGTTTTATTATGATACTGTTTACTATAATGTAGTATCATCTCTATAGAAATTCATCAAACAAATCATCCATATAGACACTCCAGCACTGAGACAACTCAAGTTCAACATTTAATCTACAGATTATTGCACTTAACAAGAAATCGACTAAGTTCCAACTTATTACTAGATTTTGCATGATGTCCTGAAGGTCGGACAATAGCAAAACTAGAATCCAATTATCCTTTCGCAACTTTCTCAGCAACCTAGGTATCCATAGTTAAATTATTGAAAACTAAAGCAATTGCAGCACCTTGGTACATAGAAGTTGACAATGGGAACACAGCTACATATAACAAGAATCAAATTGCTAACTAGTTAGCCAAATACGAATACAAGAAGGCATTCAAAGAATTTAATGTCTCCAACGATTTCTGTAGCCATCACCAAGAAAAAAAGTTTTGGTGCCAAGCCAAATTTTGATATGATGAATTCAGATTATTCAGATCTGAATAAGATCTCGGAATGTTCTATTGACAGCCGACGGCGCCGTCGACGGTAGTGGTGGTGGTAGTAGAAGTAGTGGTGGCTACGGCGGTGATTGGGAAATATGGATCACATGGATAATTCTGTGATGAATATGAAAATTTTATGAAGAGTATGATTTATTGACAATTTTGAAATTTGTTTTGACCTAATTTGAAACAAGTCACTTGCAGGTGACTTTTAGACAATTTTTCCTATAATTAATTAACCACTTGTAAATATCCTAGATTATCGCGCCCATAAAACCTCCAAACAGAATAAACTTCTCATTTACAAATCGGTACAAAATCTTTCAAAAATTTCAACAAATCTTCTTCCAATCCCCATTTTTAGGTATTCATAAACTTCCTATTTACAAATCAGAAGAAATTTTTTCAAAATCTTAGCAAATCTTCTCCAGAAATTCTTAAATCGTAGTGCATTCTTCACAATTTTTTTTTAAATCTCGGTTGAAGAATGGAGACTTCAAATCGCAGAATTGCAAGGTCGAAGATAGTGTTGCATGGAGGAGAAACCATACCGGAGTCGAACACTTCCGGTCATCGACGAATAACGAAAGAGATGACGAACTTGTTGAAGTTTAGAGTTTGTTTTGTATTTGTATCGGTTGTAACAATTTCTGTTTAGTATTACTTTCTGATACGGATGTTACAAATGATATTGTGCAATGTGCATCAATATCTGATATCAGCACCGTTTTAATGCCCACGATGGGCCTTTACACTCATCCAATGAGTGTAGGACAATGCCCACCGTGGACATTAAAACAAAATCGTGTCTGATATAGATGTTACAAATGATATTTTCTATCACTGAATATGTTACATATTATATTATGTTATTTTACACAGCACATGTTACATGAATTTGTATTATGTATCACTGATGTTACATATGTTACAAATGATGAAATCAATTGTTTTATTTGTTAAATTTGGCATTGTGTTACATATCTATATCATACTGATGTTACACAGTATCAATAGGTTTTTAGAGTCCAATGTATATATTAATACGAACTTGTTGAAATTTAGAATTTGTTTTACAGTTGTAACAGTTTCTGTTTAGTATCATGGTCTGATACAAATGTTAAAAATAATATTTTGTATAAGTGAATATGTTACAGATTATATTCTATTATTTACACAACACGTGTTACATAAATTGGTATTCTGTATCACTGATGTTTTACATCTTAATTTGTAATATAGATTGTTACAAATGTTGAGATTGAAAAGATCGCAAGTTTTGTTTGTGTTTGTTACAGATATTTCTGATACAAATAATATATATTTGACAGTTATAACAATAAACGATTTTGTCATATATATATTCCAATCAATTTCGATTTTTAAGGATTCGATTACTATAATTAACAATAAAAGATTCTATAATATATAAATTTTCATCAAATCTGGTAAGTAATTATTCAGTTACCATATGTAATATATAATATAATAAATTAAATTAATAGTTTTTAAAAGCATTATTTTCACAATAAATAAACAAAAATGACTTTTTAGAATTATTTTTTAAAAATAGCTTATTTATGAAAAAAAAACTCCTACATTATTTGGTAAGAAAATAAGATCATCCATGAAAATGTTCAACTTTGTCGAGTACAGAATATAAACAATATTTTTGAGAAAGCTTTTCGTGGAAGAATATGTGGGCGGGTTGGACCACAAGCAAGTTGGTGCAGTAAAAAAGGGATGCCAACTTCTTGGAAATTATTCAATGTTGGGCCTTTAACAGTATAATAAAGCCATGTACTGATCCTACAAAATATATAAGTAAAAATTATATTTAATTAATTTGATCAATTTAAATTATAATTTAAACTAAAATAAATAATTATTTAATTCTTAATTCTATATATATATATATATATATATATATATATATATATATATTTTATGTGTGTAATTGTTTATTATTGTCCAAATGCAACATACTTAATGTGCCAATAATAATACACATTGAGAGTTGGGACAAAGCTCACGTGACCAAAAAAGACGAAATCTTTCTGTAACGTGAGCTTTGTTCCAAGAGGCAAGAGCTACGAATAAAATAATTTTGATCATCTTTCACACAATCACAATGCAATAAAATTGTTATATTAAGCTGATGGTAACATAATCAAAGGGTTAAAAGAGGGTATAAGTTCTATCAAATTGTTCCTGATGGAACTTAACGACAATACTCCATGTACATGTTTACTTTGAAGGAATACTAATTTACTTGTTCACTTAGAGGCTAGAGCATCTCCAATGATATTTTTTATTTCGAATATCTAGTAAATGTAGTGATGAGGTGGAGAGAATAAAGCTCACGTGACAGAAAGATTTCGTCTTTTTATACTTGTACACCTTTATTTGGTATCGCTATGTGATGGAAAATGCTAGATGAACAATAATTTGGACATAAAATTAGACAATCATGTGTAAAATGTCAAATATGTCTTTTGAAAAGACATAAATAAGAATTTGAATTATGTATTTGCAAATGACAGATTTGACATTTTATACATGTTGGTCTAACTTTATGTCCAACTTGATGTTCGTGTAGCATTACTGCTATGTGATGATGCCATTTTCAAACCCATAATAATGAACATACTTTTTCTTATATAATTGGGTTTGAAATTAGTATTGTTATGGTCGAAGAATTATTGGGAGTATAGACATAGAAGAGGGTTTCCTTCTCCGTGTAAGAAATGAACCGAGTTATGAGATGGTGATAAATATTCTATGCATTATAGCAAGGGAAAATTAGAAGTTGCCTTTGATCAATTCTTAAATCTAGTAATAATATGAATTAATCCCTAAAAATGAGTTTAAGCAGTTAATAAATGATAATGATACTAAAGTAATTAATTAATTTGTTTTTTAAATAGCAGCATATATATAAATGTAATATAGTAATTTTCTTTTATAAAAAAAAATATTTAGTATATTTGAATTTTTTTAAAAAAAAGTCGGTGGAAAATATAATTTTCACTAAGTACAAACGTTTTATGGCATGTAGCATAGACCCATCACAATTGAATGGATTTTAATTAGGCCAAACATTGGGCCTTTTAAGTGCATAATTTGGTTCCAAGGTAGTGTGTACTTTATATCAACATTAACCAAAAAAGTTGCTATGAGTGGACCACTATTACATAAAAAGCTAAATGAGTTGGTTCTGATTAAGACTGATTAACCTCTGTTGATTCTCATAATTATGATGCAATCATTTAATATTGTTGGCTAAACTTGAATTAAAATAATTCTTTTTGAATTGCACCACGTATTTTGTAGATCATCATGTTAATGTGCTTCAATTTCTTAATTAAATGCTTCGAAAAACAGAGAATTTATTTTAGGAAGCACCCCATAATTTTTAAAATTACAAATTTATTGCAAATTGATTCTTATTATAAATATACAGAATTTATTTCAAAATCTCTAAAACACCGTCACCACAACTATTACACTACGGTTTTTAGTTTTCATATTTGAATCCATGGCAATGGCAAAGGGAGAAAAATCCATCCAAGAAGAGCTCTCTTCCAATTATCCTCTCTAAAGAGTATTAAAATCTGCCAAAGAAGTTGAATACTTCAAATTTGAAAATGACGACTTTGCTATAAAAGTAGCCCAGTACCTCCGTGTCTCTGCCAGCCTCATAACCTCTTCAGCCGTCATTTATGATCACCCCATCTCGTCGAGTCACGTCGATTTAATATTGACTGTCCTCCCCGCAAGTGTAGACGTAAAAAGACTAACTTCCCCTACCACATTATGTCCAAAACCACCACTATTGACATCAAAAAAGTGTTTAATCTTCTTGATTTATCTTTAGTAGATGTTGATTCACTTCTCTCCATTTTAATACCCGACTCAAAATGGGACTATTAACTTGTGAGATGATGATGAATGATGATGGTGTGGTGGTAACGGTTGCAATTGTGGATTTTTATTTTTTTGTGGTGGTTTGTAATGATGGTGATTTGTCGTGATGACGGCTGAGAGACATTTTTGTGGGGGTTTTTTTTTTTTTTTTTTTTTTTTCTTTTAATGGTGGTATCATGTCGTTTGTGTTGGAGGTAGTGAGAATAAAGGTGATGGTGGTGCAGATCTTGGGGGGAGTACAGATCAACGTCGATGGTTGTAGCGATAATGGAAACATGTGGCAAAATGTGCGTAATGGTATCAATAAAAATTTAAAAAATATAGTATATTGGTAAAAAAAAAAAAAAAATTAGACAGTATTTTGAGAAATAGTTAGCTTTTTTAAATATTTGTTGAACTTTCCCATTATTTTAATTTGTGCTATTAGTATAAGAAAGTGATTATTATAGGCTAAAGAAGCTCAAGATTTGTTAATTTGTAGGAATTTAAATTTATTTGTCTTAATTATTAATATCCCTTTTATATTTATTTTATTAAAAATGCGCTTAGTTTATTATTATCATTAAAATTAAACTCAAAATTGAAAGATGAATTTGTTCAAAACTAAAATATTATCATTCCATTCAAGTTATAATTTTTTACATACAATTAATCAACCAGTTTAGAAAGTTAATAAATTTTATTTAGGCCAATATTTCGTAATTCCTAAAAAAATTTCATGTTTTTATTATTATTATTATTATTATTATTATTATTGAGCTGAATAAACGAATCTTAATTTAATTAAGGAAAAATGGACATAGAAAAAGATGAGTCAAAAAAAAGTTGAAAAACTAAACCAACAAGTTAAGAAAAAAAAAAATGTAAGAAGAAAAGAAAAATTATACTCCGAGTTTTTTTTTTTTCCAAATTCTTTTGCTGATTTGCGCTTTCATAATGATAAATGCGAGTTTGTTGCAATCAGACTTTAATTAGAAGTCACGTTTCTAATCCAATTGTATACTTTTTATTACGGTGACGACGTACCAAATGAGGCGCCATATTTCCAACATTATCCAAAAGCGGATAATATGCTGACTCAGCACTATCCATTTTTTATTACTTTCTCTGGATTTATTGAAAAAGCATTGTAGGTAGTTTAGCATTTTATCCCTCTCAATACAGTGATTTCAAAAAAATAAAATAAAAAATATTGACGACGAGATTAATAAGAGAATTTAGAACGTGTTGATGAGTAAAATAATTTAAAAACAATAAAATTGAAGAAGAAAATTTTATTATATATATATATTTGTATAAGTTTAGTGTATCAAAGTTGATATTTTTAGTTAGAGTTGGTAACGTAAATTGAGATTTATAAAATAATTAAATAGTACTGAGTTAAAATTAAGATTAACAAATCACATAATTGATATGACACGATAAACTCATCGAGTTGATATTCTAGTTAGAATTGACATTGTGAAATGAGAGTTATAAAACAATCAAATTGTACCGAGTTAAAATTAGGATTAATAAATCAAGCTAAGACAAAAAGCCAAGTTCAAAACGCAAAGAAAACATCTGGAGAACGGATACATAAGGGCGATCATAGATGTTCAAATGAGAATTGTTATTAAACAAGTACCAAAGAAACAAACTGAGTGCTAGATTAAAAAAACGTCAACTCAACATCCATACATTTTGAAGAAGAGATGACACATACTCATTAGGCTAATGTTGTAATAAGTCTCGCACAACAAGTTTCAAAAATATAAGTCAAAATGTAAGCAAAAAGCCTCTAATCCAAAGTTTCGAGAAAATTTGAGTGACAAATTGACTAATGAATGACACTTGTTTCTTCAGAGACAATAGTCCAACCCGATTGCCATTTTCCTCTCTCTATAAAACATTGATGTCTATACGAAAAAGAAACACAAACTAGAATATATTTATTTCTGAATTTTCATTTTTCTCAAAAATCCATTAAAAAAAAAGGGTAAACCTAACTTTACAGTTCAATCCAAAGCCATGGCGGAAAAAAAAAAAAAAAAAAAAAACCCACCACTTCTATGTAGGGTTCCCAATGGAAAAAAATATATAGTATCTAATCGCAATTACATCAAATTGGGTTAATGTTTTCGAATTCTACACAAAATTTTCACATAAATTCAATTGATTTTGTTTATGAAAACCTAATTAATGAGAATAATTGAAAATAACTTTATTTTTTATGAGTTTTATATCGCTTTTTGTCCATTTGAATCATACGTAATTTTGTCCTATTACACATTTCTATGTTGACGAAGAATTTTGAAGATAGACGAACAAGAACTATAATTGTAGACAAGGGAAAAGTGGAAGAAAGAGAGAGGAGAAAATTTGTTCATTCAATTCAATAATCAAAGTGTGTCTCACTAATTATAGTTGAAACTTAAATTGCTTTTCTTTTAAAATAATTAAAGTATCCCAATTTAGTAACTATTAAATATAATATCTTTATGGATGTACACAGATTCACTTGTAAATGGGTTTGATTATAAGAATATATTTATTTTATTAATAAATTGATCATGTATTTTATTTAAGAAAAAAAAAGGTTTAACCCAATCTTGAGGGCTCTCACTGTTCCTGCCTTAGAGTCTTGATAGAAGATGTAAATCGTAGGATGTGTCTCAGTAGAGTAGGGTTGAGAGTTGTTTTTTAACTGCGCTTACAATGGATTTATTTAAGATAAACATTAATATTCCCTTTAAATGGATTTAAAATGGGTTCTATAACAATATATAGTAGTTCACAATTAATTAAAAACAAGAAAGAGTCATTCTAATTAACAAGTAATTAGAGAAGAAACTAATATTTTCAGGATTCACATGAAGTCAGTAAGTACTTTTATTTAGTTGCATGATTGAAAAGATATTAGGGTGTGTTTGATTGGCACATTTTCTATGGAAAATATTGTCAAATTCAATACTTTTATTTTCCACCTTTGTTGTTTGATTGACACATATGGAAAAGAAAATACATTTTCTAGGTACAAGCATTTAAAGCATGGATTTGCCTTCTTTCTTAGAAAATATTTTCTTGCCTAGATAGTAGAATTTATTTTTCCACTTCCATAGAAAATATTTTCATTTTTCACCCTTTTTCCATGCTACCTGTGTTTGATTGGTAGCATGGAAAAAGGGTGGAAAATGAAAATATTTTCTATGGAAGTAGGAAAATAAATTCTACTATCTAGGCAAGAAAATATTTTTCAAGAAAGAAGGCAAATTCATGCTTTAAATGCTTGTACCTAGAAAATGTATTTTCTTTTCCATGTACCAATCAAACAACAAAGGTGGAAAATAAAAGTGTTGGATTTGACAACATTTTCCATGGAAGTGACATTTTCCATAGAAAATGTACTAATCAAAGACACCCTCATAATGGATAATTTATTGACAGCTAAGCTCTTCTGGTGATACTCCTCAGTTCAAGCAATACTTTCTCTCTCTATATATACACTTGCCATTCCCACATACATGATACATTCATCATCTTACTCTCGTCTCCATTTTTCTCAGTCTAAAAACCTTAACATTCTATAGAAAAACTTGTGTGTTTCAAATTTTGTATTATTATTAATTATATTCAGTAAGATCATAAAGAAAAGAGCAGCATAAAAATGGCGGGTGGTAGCTTTGTTCCTGGTACTGGAAATGGAAAAGAATATCCAGGAAACCTTAGTCTTTATGTTACTCTTACATGCATTGTTGCAGCCATGGGTGGTCTCATTTTCGGTTATGATATTGGAATTTCAGGTATAACTTGTCAAAAACGAGAAATATTTCTTTTTTAATCCCAAGATCTTTGCATGTTCTGATGTTGAATATGTTTACAGGCGGTGTAACGTCTATGGATTCTTTCTTGGAAGAGTTCTTTCCATCTGTGTACAGAAAGCAAAAGGCTGATGATTCAACAAACCAGTACTGCAAATTTGACAGTCAGACTCTTACTATGTTTACATCATCATTGTATCTTGCTGCACTTTTGTCATCTCTTGTGGCCTCAACAGTCACCAGAAAACTGGGAAGAAAATTGTCAATGCTTTTTGGGGGTCTTCTTTTCTGCGCTGGAGCTTTGATCAATGGCCTTGCTCAAGCCGTTTGGATGCTCATCGTTGGCCGCATTCTCCTTGGTTTCGGTATTGGATTTGCCAATCAGGTCATTTTTCTTAATTGTTCTTCTCTGCATTCATATCCCAACATGGCATGTTTGAACAATACTTATAAGCCGCTTTCTACTTGCTGTTATCGGCAGCATGTGTGTAGAGACAAGAACCTAAAATACTGCTTTTAAGTACAACCAAACACCCTCATTAAATTTTTGCTGTTTTGTAATTAATTTTAAATTTGTAAAAAGAAATTTACTTTGATTTTAGTTTTGGGAAGAACAGAAATTTATTGTTCTTGATGGTAGCTCAGATCTGAATAAATTACATACTTCTCTTAAAAAATAAATTATTCAACTACTTTTCATATTTTCATTGAATGGGATTATAATTATTTCTTGAGTTGATTTAAAATTTCAGTGTGCTTTAAAGATTGCTTGAATATGTTGTAACAATAATTCTCTCTGAATAATTTACTCTGTTCATGATCATTAGGTAGTTGAAAAAACAAATTTAGTGGGGTATCCAAAGTACACGTGTTACCTTTTCTTGTACTAGATACAATTGGACATTCTGGTTAGAATTAGACACTATATATAATATTTTCTCAGAGTTCTTCCCCGAAAATGCAACCTGGTTGAAAACAAACAAATTATCTATAAAACATGTGTCCCCCTCGAAAGCAGCATTTTTTCTATAGGTCTTTTCTTATTTGTTTAAATTTTATTAATCATTTCGGTAAGTTGAAGTTACAAATATTTGATGATCAATGAGTAACAATCTTGTGACATATGACTGCAGTCTGTGCCATTATACTTATCTGAAATGGCTCCCTACAAGTACAGAGGTGCACTCAACATTGGGTTTCAGCTTTCCATCACAATTGGCATTCTTGTAGCCAACGTGTTGAATTACTTTTTTGCTAAAATTCCTGGCGGATGGGGATGGAGATTGAGCTTGGGTGGTGCTATGGTTCCTGCCCTCATCATCACCATTGGATCTTTAGTCCTTCCTGAGACACCCAACTCCATGATTGAGCGCGGGAGGCAGGACGAAGCCAAAGCTAAATTGAAAAGAATCCGGGGTGTTTCCAATGTTGACGAGGAGTTTAATGATTTAGTTGCAGCTAGTGAGGCGTCGAGGATAGTCGAGCATCCATGGAGAAATCTACTGCAGAGAAAGTATAGGCCCCATCTCACAATGGCCATTCTTATTCCTATCTTTCAACAACTTACTGGGATCAACGTGATCATGTTTTATGCACCTGTCTTGTTCAAAACTATTGGATTTGGAAGTGAAGCTTCACTTATGTCTGCTGTGATTACCGGTAGTGTCAACGTGGTTGCAACTTCAGTTTCGATCTATGGAGTTGATAAGTGGGGAAGAAGATTCCTTTTCCTCGAGGGCGGTTCGCAAATGCTCCTATGTCAAATTCTCGTTGCAATATGTATAGCTCTAAAATTCGGAGTAGATGGAAATCCGGGAGAGTTACCTAAGTGGTATGCTATTGTAGTGGTGCTTCTCATATGCATATATGTTGCTGGATTTGCTTGGTCATGGGGTCCTTTAGGCTGGTTGGTGCCTAGTGAAATTTTCCCACTAGAAATTCGATCAGCTGCACAAAGTATCAATGTTTCGGTTAACATGGTATTCACATTTGCCGTCGCTCAAATTTTCTTGGCAATGCTTTGTCACTTGAAATTCGGATTGTTCCTTTTTTTTGCATTCTTTGTGATAATTATGACGATCTTCATCTTCTTCTTCTTGCCCGAGACGAAGAATATTCCAATTGAAGAAATGGTTATTGTGTGGAAAGACCATTGGTTCTGGTCTAAGTTCATGACTGAAGTGGATTTTAATGGATCAATTGAGATAGAGAAGAAGGGAGGAGATGCTTACAAGAAAGTATGAGTAATAAAAGAAGACAAATCCTCATATTTTGTATTTCATAGTCTACTAATTTTGTTGAGTATATATATATTATCAAT
Organism: Forsythia viridissima; assembly: GCA_030279155.1. Taxonomy (NCBI): domain Eukaryota; kingdom Viridiplantae; phylum Streptophyta; class Magnoliopsida; order Lamiales; family Oleaceae; genus Forsythia; species Forsythia viridissima. The sequence continues at coordinate 5,144,888 of CM059033.1, forward strand.
TTTAAATAAATATGATTTGCATTATGACTAGTGTGTTTCAAACCTTGTCAAGATTATATCATGGTTTTAACAACATGATATCATGATGTTTTGATAAACTAATTAGTCAATATTTTGTTTATTGTCATCAATATCTTGCACATTGTGATTGATGTAAATGTAACTGATGGGCTTAAGGAGTCAATTGCCATCAATGTTTTGTACAATGTGGAACGACTTTGTATTTTTGGATTTGATCATGTAAAATTTCAAGTCAAACTCATACACAGGCAAGTCACACAATTTGAGACCTTGGGAAATCTTTAAGGGGCTTTCTTGATAATAATGAAAACATTAATGCAGCAAATGATCAATGAGAAAAATTTGGGGGTGATTATTGACGATATTATCGATAGAAATTTTCACATATGAGTTCCGTTCTAATGCCCCCGGTGGACATTGTTATAATGCCTACCGGAACAAGTGTCATGCATTTATTGCATGAGTGTAAAGTAGTCTTACACTCATGCAATAAATACATGACACTTGTCCCGGTGGGCATTATAACAATGCCCACCAAAAGTAATAGATCAATATTCTTTCACATATATATACTTTATTTAGCTTATTATGAATTTGGAACCGTCCAAAAGGACTTTGCTACTAAAAGTTAATCTTGAGGATCCACTTATTAAAAAAAAAAACACCTATATATTATGGGTGAACCAATTGTGAATGACATAACTGTAACTGCAATTTACCTTTTAATATGAATTTTTATGGAAAGATAAAGACCAAAGAAAGCTTTAGAAATGTAAGAAAACATTGCTTTAAAAAAAAATAATAATAATAATAAAAGAAAGGTAAGAAAACACCTTTGATGCTTTGAAAACTTTGAGTACTAAAAAAAAAATTAGAATTTGGTGGGGTTTAATTTAAGTAGTAATTTGTTTTGAGGAAATTATAACAAATGTCTCATTGTTAAGTGGAAATAAGTTGAAAATGGTCATTTGGGACAAATATAATCACAAATAATTACTTACACACCAACTATATCCTATTTTCTAATTCAAAATCACATCTATTATTTTACAAAAATCAAATCTTGCTCTACCACCTACTACCTTCACGCCACCGTTTGCCACCAACTAACCCACTTTAAATAAGTTACATTTTTGTAGTATAAAAGGACAAAAATTCAAATAATTTTATACTAGATTGGTTTGGTTGTTTTTAAATCTCAAAATATGTTGAATATAATTGTTCAAAAATTGTTGGAAGAAATTAGGTTAATGGATTAATGCTTGTTTGGAGAAGAATAAAAAAAAAAGACTGATTTGACGGATTAATGTCTGGTTGAGCACTTTTTTTCAGACAGTTCAAACGACAATTGCTCAACCAGATATTAATCTATGAACCCAATTTCTTCTTCTTCTTCTACATTCTTCTTCTCCAACTAGACATTAATCCATGAACCCAATTTATTCTAACTTTTTTGAGCAATTTTATTCAACATATTTTCAAATCTAAAAACAACCAAACTAATTTAGCACAAAATCTATTGAATTTTTGTAATTGTCGCGCTATAGTTGAAATTTTTCTTTCTTTCTTTCTTTTACACGCGATAGTTGAATGACAAAAAAATGATAATTGAACTATATTTCGATAGTTCAACTGTCTTTCGACAAAATAGTATACATAACTATTTGCACCAAAAAGTTGCCATTTTTTCAAATGACCCTATGCATTCGTCTAGATTTCTAAATTTTCCATTTGTTTTCAGCATAAGAAAAATTACGTTAAAAAAAACCTAATGGTATAAGTTATATATATATATATATATATTAGAAAAACTTCAACTACAGAGTTTATCAATTCATATTTTTTAAAATATTTTTTTTATTAAGTAGTAGTTGAGTTATAACAACTTCAAAGAATTTGTCGATTTGAGAGGCAAGAGTCTTGGAGACATATTCAGTTTGTATGTTTCATTTGGGCTGTAAATTATACTTTTGAGACATGTTTTCGAACATGGTATTATACTGAATTGAGGAATATCATACTATTTGTATAGAATGAGAATTCAGTTGTTGATTATGTATTCATTGATGCGGAACATGAGGTTTTGATGTGAATATATTTCTACTAATTAAATTGATTAAATATAAGGACAACAATAGCAGTGAGTAGTTCAACGAAGCTACAATTATTGTGTTTAGTGTTCAAGCGAGGATAATAAATATTGGGTGAGACTCTAGATCCGTTTCTCTCCAACGTTTTTATCTTATAAAGATGAATATCTAAAAAATCGATTGAGACTCAAAATATCTTTGACAAAAAGAAGTGAAGAAAGTTCTAGAACACTCCTACATATGAGGAGGACACGTCATCTTATCGAAATTGTCCTCGATAATTTGGATAAAAGTAAAGCTAAATGGATAAGGTAAAAAAAAAGTAGAATGCCAAATAAAGAGACTTCAAGGCATCATTAAATGATAAACTTTTATTACAAGTGGAATCGAATTCACATGTTTTCCATTGCGAATCAACTTTTTTTCCCCTGTCTGAAATTAATAAACTAAATAAGAAGGTGACAGAACATTGTTCATCACTTTCTGTGCCTTTATAGAGGGAAGAAAATCAATTTGGTCACATTCTTGCAAATGAAGCATTAATTTTTGTGTCACCTTTTTTTGCGTCTATTAATGTTGGATACGAAATCAGTCATTTCGTTCACGGTTTGTGAAACATGCAACAAGATGTATCTCATGACTCGTCTCACTTTTATTCAATTCATTTTGAAATTTGTGGAATTGATGGGATTTTAATTAGAGTAATACAATGTATAGTCGCTGACTATCGCAATCAATTTACGTGACATTAATCAATTGGAGTAATTATTCATATTCGTTGATTATGAAAAAAAATTACTTAATTAGAGTAAATAAATTAGTAGAAGCTGATATGTGATTGGAAAATGAGTTGTATCCCTTTATGGTTGTAGTCTATTTCGATCCAATTTTGATGAGAACCAGATTAAACCGAGCATTTATACGTGCAACGATAGAAGAACTGGAGAGTTCGGACTGATTCGAGTGGTTTTGAAGACAATTTCCATCTCTATTCAAGATTGAAGATATATGTATACTAAAATTGTATTTCGTACATGAAACAAAACAAGATTGAATAAAATTAAGAAAACCACAACGAATATGTAATAAAATTTGTGACTTATTTATATCTTATTTAATTCAATGTATCAAAACGTACGTGCTATAAAATTTGTTTTAGATCTAATAAGATGTTTTAGTATCCAATCGACCTATGCCCTAGCAATATAATTTGTGGGTAGAATTGGATAAGTGGTACCTCATCTATGGATACTTGTTCCTCTTCTTTTCCCTAACTTAAAGTGGTGATTAATTTTCTGAAATCTATACCATATTCTCACGAATCAGTTCTTGTCCATGACGGGATTCTTCATAAAGATTTATTCCAGATAAAGCTAAAAATACATCTTTTGGAATGATATACTTTAAAATGATGATGAAAGATGTAATTTACGTATAGCTTGATTGGTGGAACTTTATAATCTACTAAAAAAATTGAAGTCAAAATCAATAATAAATTTTAACTACATATTTTATATGACGTACGATTTTTTGTGAATTTTTTTTTATCTAAATCTGCTAAAAAAACTCCACCAAACAAACTCTAAATTGAATCTTCTGACCATATAAATTCACATATTATATGCTCGAGACATATTTACTATACAGTATGTTGAACATGGTTTTAATTTTTTCACCTCATTAATGTTGTAGAGTCCATGTTACATTATTACTAAAACAAACTTTCTTTAATGTTGATATCTTTCATACATTCTTTTAATATATAACGTACTTTGATGTTAACGGGTTTACAATTTTTAATTTTTTCAAAACATGTTGTCAACTCACCATTTTAAAAAAAAATGTTAAACTGACGGTTCCAGTTCAGATTTGGTTTCAATAATTACATGGAATCGAATGGTTCCATTTACGAAATATCTAAATTGTAATGGGTGGTTTCAGGTATTGAAATATATGGACCGATTCACCTGACACCCAAGCCTATATCTAGCTGACTCATCATCAAGTTTGAAATCGCTAAGGTATTTTGTTTTCTTTGATTCAGTACCTAAAATTTCATATGTCTGCAATTCAGTCCCTAAATTATATATTTCCTGTAAATATGCCCCTTTACTTTTTGAAGGATGCAACTCAGTCCTTGTTGCCCACTTAATAATAAAATGGGCTGGGTGGAAAGGAATTCCCCATTAAAAGACACCAAACCCACTAAATCAAGGCCCAATAAAGCAGGCCCCATCATTATCCAAATTCCGAGGCCCCAATGTGGACTTCTGTTTCTCTAATGCTTGCGGCCCCATCTTCTGCCCATATACTGGCCCATTTATTTCATTCATCAAGTTCAAGATTCGAGATGCTTATGATTTTTAAATTGTAAGAATTTTTTGGTTTATATTTAGTTGTCTTAATAATAATAATACTTTTATCTTTTGTTTTATTTGGAGCCAGACTTTCTTTTGTTGTTAATATATAATTAAATTGAAAAAAAAATCTAAAAGCATTTTGTTAAAATCAAAAGATTATCTTTCCATTGTAGTTATATTACTTAAATATTGTTTATTTGTCTTAATTATTAATGCTCCTTTTATATTTCATTTCGTTAGGAGCCAGACTTCCTTTGCTGTTAATGTAAAATTAAATTAAAAAAAAAAAAAAAATCAAAAAGCATTTTCGTAAAATCAAAAGATTATCTTTCCATTGTAGTTATATTACTTACATATGATCGTGACCAGGTTTAAGACGTTAATAACATATTTAAGCTGAGATTTCTTAATTCCTAAAAATTCACAGAATCTTGGAAATTATTGTTATTATTATTTCAGTTGAACAATTGAATCTTAAGCAAAATTAAGAAACGGCATGCAATGGATTTACAAAAGATAACGAGGGAGAAAAAAATGATGGTTGTGCACTAACTTGTGCTGTAGTCAAGTAAATATAGCAGGAAATGTAACAAAATAAATGATAAAGTTGAAGATAAAAGGCATTGTATGTAATTTAGCATTTTAATTCTCAATACAGTGATTAAATAAAAATAGACTATCATAGTTGATGACGAGATTAATAAGAGAATTTAAGACGTGTTTGATGAGAAAAATAAATGAAACCGGAAAATATTGAAGAAGAGAAATAAATATGTTATAAATTTTTAATTTTTATATAAATTAGTGTTTCAAATATGTCTTTAAAGTTTTTTTATTGCAAAGTTGAAGACGTGACATGGTAAAATGAGATTCATAATTCATAAAATAGTTTAATCGTGGATGGGCTAAAATTAGGATCAATGGGTCGAGCTATGCCGAAAGGTCAAGCTTGATCAAGGGTGGTGAAGAGAGGGAGAAAGAAGAAAAAGAAATGGGAAAGAGCATGTTTCAGGAAAATAACATTGTCTAAAAAGAAATGTAGATTTTTTTCTCTATCAAACACAGCAGAAACAAAAATTAATTGTGGCCACAGAAGTGCAAATCATACTAGGAGAGATGAAGAAACACAAGCCATGATTCAAAGACACCTGAACAGGCTGAACTTTGGTTTTTTTCTCACATAAAGAAGCAAAATCACATTATCTACAATAGGCCAAGTATTTAGTACCTGAATATTACAGTTTCTACTCACACTTGTCCCATTGACAGTCGAGTTTACACTTGTAACAGAACGTTGTTTGATATAACAAATGAATACACCCATCTACAGCCCAGGGCAGAAATTTCCAGCTGAAGACTGAAGTAAAAGACTAGGAGAACAGCAAACCTCCAGTCATACAGAGTCTGCTGCACCTTCTACTTGTTGACGTGCTAGATATCTCTCTCTTCTTTCTTTCTAAAAAACAGAATTTGGCAGAAAGCGCACAAATAAATATCAAACAGAAAAGGTACAAGAAGAAGTTTCTAAGATCAAAAGATGGCCTACCCATTCATCGATGACTAGTCCTTCACCAATAAATGTTGGACCTGCGTCTTCTGGAGGCTTCTTGCGAGCCTCCGATTCAGCCTCAGCCTCAGCCAATTGCCGCTTCAGTTTTTCTAGAGCCTTCAAAGATTCAGCAGGCAGAGAATTTCAGAAATCAGAATACTCTCCAGTCATAACAAATTCATGCAAAAAATAATGCTGCAAAGCAGCCTAGTGAATGCACTATACAATGTAGGAAGCACTGGCAAAAATCTTTACTTACAGGACTAGGACGTTCCACATCTAGAAATACTACCCGAAGTATCTGCTCCACAGCCACTTGATCCTTCTGCTCATCAAACTGTATCAAGACAACATGAAATAATTAGAATCATGAGGAGAAAGTTCAAAGAGACTTTCTTAGACTCAAACACATTTTCCAGAACCAAGATCATGTGATCTGTGCAAGTGCAACAAGTAAATTATTATGTGTGATTGTCATATTAATGATATCAATTAACACAATTATTGGAATTGAAGCACATGTTAAAATAGTACAAGTATACAAACATCAAGACAATTATTTTCAAGATAGGTAAACAAAAATAAGGCTATCAAGAGAGGAATGCGACAAACCAGTTCTGCTATATAGTCCATTGGTCCATTCACCTTCAGGCTCATGATTTTAAACTTCACCTTGCTCTTCTGATCTGTTGGCTTTTCATTGTTCTCTGGAGGCTCTACAAACTTGAATACTAACAGATTCGTCCAACACCAAGACCAGAGTAATAGATAAGAAATACACCAACACATCCTTAAGTGCCCTATATTGTTATGAAAAAAAGGAAATGCACAAATCCACATAAAAATATTACCAGTTGCTATAATACTCTCGCCAGGAGCAAGAACTGCCCCAGGAGGTCGCATAAAACAGCTTTTTGGTGCTGTTGTTTGGAACTGAAGCAACAACAGTAAACTTGACTAATCAGATATAAGAAGCAATGACAGAAAGACAAAAGTATACGATACTACAGAGCCTAAACTAAAAAGAGGATATGTGAGACCTAATAGTCAATCATAAATTTGTACGGTCCATTAGCATTTAAAAAAATGAGGATTGCATTTAAAAAAATGCGGATTGCGGGAGTAAATGAAAGCATATCACAAGTAATTTATCATACCTTGAAAGCTACATGAGACTTGCTTGTATTTTTAATTTTAATAGCACTTCTGACTTGCTTACCAGGTTCATCTGGAAGCAATAAAACAAAACAAGAAAATTATGGCACATAAACAGAGGGATTTTGCAAGGAAAGATTTAGCCAATCGGGATGTTAACATTGACAGGATGTAATTGTTCAAGAAAACATAGAAATCAATACAGTGAGGGGAGGGAGGATAGTTAAGAATAGATTGCCTGAATTTTAAATGGAAGATCGATAAAATGAAGATCAAAACTATAGAACCTATTGAGATAAATGATGTCATGAGCCTAAATAGTAAAGATCAAATACTGTGTCACTGAGTTCAAACTAACTAATGTCAAAAGTTGGAAGAATAGTGGGGGAAGGAGGGGAGGCTTAAACTCCAGAGTCGATTGAATAATTTGAATTAGATAACTTGACACATCATGCTTTGGTGAATGCTTTTAATTTCCTCGAGAAATCATTGTTCTCAGTGGTGCATCTGTAACATCTGGTCAGTGGGAGCAGCCAGTTACCATTACAACTTTATTTTAGGGCCATGTTTCATTGCAATGGTTAGTAAAGAGGTTCTTTACATTGTTTTTATGGCACTCACACTGGTTAACCGTTATGGCACTCACACTGGTTAACCGTTAAAATTAGTTTATGCTGAGCTCCTTATAACATTTTAGATCTACTCAAAATCATCCCAAGTAAAAATTCTCTTTGTAGCACTTGTCACTAAAAAAATCTTCAAAATATTATGCCATTAACAAATCTATTTATCATTATCCGCGTATAGCTCATATGGAAAGCATAAAAACTGAACCTATACTTGTCAACATCATATACAGATCAAGCTTAATTCAACTAAATCAACCGTTTTGCCAAACAAAATTAATTAACACACAAAGTATACACAATACCAACATATTTGAAAAAATAAAAACTAGAGATCAATTTTCGAAAAGTAAGAGACGAAGAAGAGAGAAGTGTTCGATACAAGGAAAATAGAGTTTGCTAGCGGGATCGAGCTTGAGACGACGTCGCGCCGGGAGCAGAGATCTAGCAACAGAAGAAACCGAGCTGGAACCATGAGTCCTCGGTCCTTCCACCTGAGAATTATCATTAATATTATTATGATTATTGTAACTCTGTTGCTGCTGATTATAATGAGCAAAACCAGAAGAAGACGACGTCGTAGTCGAGTGCTGGTTCCGGAATGGAAGCTTGAATAGGCCCCAAACTTTGCCGTCCGATGACTTCTCGTCGGAGAATTCCATGTGAATTGCCGTCGCCGGAAAGTCAAAACGGCGTCGTGCGAAAAGTGGATTTGGTTTTGGTCTTTGTCTTTGTCTGAAAAGTTCTTTGTTGGTGTGAGCTGCTGCGTCGTGGGGTCGAGGGGGAGTGGGGAGACGTTTTTGGCGTTTTAACGGGCGAATTTGGGAAATTAGCTCAAATGGTTCCTCAATTTTGCCTGAATATAGTTTCTAATATTTATTTTGTATCCTAACCTATGTATTTTGGTATACATTAGTCCTTATTTGATGAAAAAGGAATCGTACTACCATTTGTTTTAATTAAAAAAATTTATAATTATATTCTTAATCTTTGCAAAATATACAAATAGGTCCAGTACATTTATTAAATAATATTTAATTTAGTACATTAAATATATCACTATAGTCGTGTCAATTAAATATTTTATAAAAGAAAAATATAAAATTATTATGTTTTAAATATATATATAATTGCTATATGATGTGAAAATTTTGAATAAAAATTAAATTAAATAAATAGCAAATTGTCATATATAATTTTATGACATTAAAATAATCTTATTATATATATTTTTTTGAATAAAAATTAATTTACACATTATTTGTTATTTGTTTTTGATCAATAATAAAAAGATAAATTAAAATATGAATAATACAGTTGAAACTCTGATATATGTAGTTAATAAACGAATAACTTAATTAAATAAAGTATTTGAGTATCGAGTTTGTGACAAAATTATTTTTATTTTAGGTTGTAGTTTAAATTTTAAATAATGTAAACTTAATTTTATTTAGCATGTTTGTTAATAATTATGAGCTTAAATTTTAATTATTTTTATAATAGTTCGTAAATATACAAAACAATTTAGTGAATAAAGTGTTAATTAAAATAATGTTAGTTTCCTTTAATTTTTTTATAAAAAATAAATGTATGAGACTCATTTGCACTTTTCACGAATGTTAACAACTCAACTACAATTTTTTCTTATTACAATTAAAAGTATATAGGTCTTTTTTACAAATAAGGACTAATTGCGCATTAAGGTATAAGTTATAGATTTCTGTGTAAAAAAAAAAAAAAAACACAAACAAACAAACGCTAGGGACCACTTTTTGCACCGAGAGCAAAGTTTATGATCATTTATACCAATTTTCCGAATTTTTTAATTTAACACATGTTTTATAGAGTTTAAAATAAACTTTTTTCCCCCTTCTCAGCTTATTTAAAATCACTATGATTTTCAACTTTTATCAACTACATATTTTTTTATTTTTTTAATCAAAATCTCTTAAAAACTTATTTTTTAAACTCCATCAAAATGTGTTTAGTTCACGGGTTGTAATGGAAAAGGAAAAAATGGGTTAAAAACCGTGATTAACGGGCATTTCTCTTTTTTGATAATGCCACTGATTTGGCAAGTTAAGATAGCATTAACTACTCATGAAATTTGTTGAAATAAAAATTTTACCTCATAAGGGAGGCCTGGAGGGAGGCATGCCTTTTGCATGTAAAATCTCTGTCTGTTATTATATTTACGATATATGCTAGTCTACTAAAAAATAAAAAGAGCACAAAGGACCAGTCTTAGTCTTTCACCTGCAAAATAATATTCGAATTCACTAAGCCTAAAACGGTGTGCCCACAAATGAATTTGAATGATATTGATTAAATTTTTCAAGGGAAGATATTGGGTTCAAAAACCAAATAAATATTATTACCCTACCAAAGTGATGGAGAGCTAACACTACTTTTTTGGAGTATGTGGTAGCTTTTATTATGACCTTATTGAATATTAAAGGTAGATTTATTTCATTTCTTTTTAATATTATATTTTTAGGTCTTATTTGCGAGTTCAAATATTTGAAATTTGAATTAACAAGTTTTGAATAAAAATTCATGCAACTAGTCAATACATTTTTACGTCTTAAAGTGTTTTAAGCGTGTTTAACAATGAATTTAAACAAAAGAATTAATTTATTCAATTATATTTTATTTTGACGAAGATCTTTATTTATTAGTTGAAGTCAAATGTTAATATTAAATTAAGAGAGGGGACTATTAGGTGTTGAAATGATTACTGGGGTCGGGTTGAATAAGGGAAAACGTGTTGACGTCAGAATGTTAACTTTTTATTTTGCTGATTAGGTTAACTAGCTTTGATATTTGATTAGTTAATTAATATTTATTATATAAATAAAGATATGACGTGTTATGCATTAAATTACTGGCGTAATGGATATACATTACTTCTATTTAAGGGGAAAGTCTCGAAGGCGAAACCCCCACCTGTATTAGAGGCTCCTTGACCAGGCGGATTGTAAATCGAGGGATGTGCACGAGTGGCAGGGACCTAAGGGAGAGAGCTTACAGGCCAATCCCCAAAATAGACCTTCACAATATTTCAGTGAAAATCTGGCCCACACGAGAATCGAATTTGAGTTGCCGGATGATTTTTCCCCACGTCACTTCAAGCCTTACCAACTCGCCTATGCCCATAGAGACAATGGGTATACATGACCATATGAGAAATGAAGGAATGGAGTGGAATTCCTGTTCCAAATCAAAGTGACTAGTCCCACGAGTGGAGAGCCAGAATATGTAAACTAGAGGTGGCAAAATCGACTTGGTTCACGGGTCGGCCCATATAACTCGATCTTTCGGATTGGACTGGCCCTGGCCTAAATAAAATCGGGCCAATATGGCCTGGCCCATCTAGCCCGCGGGCTAGTGGGCTGGCCCGATTTTGATTATTTTTTTTTTTCATGCTTTTGCTCCTTAACACTAGTCACTTATTTTGTGAATATCCCCAATACATAATCTTAAATTATCTAAACTTAAGTCACTAATAAACATTAGTCCAAAAGTTCTAAGATCCAACATAATATTATTTAGATTTAATTAAAATTTAGTTTAATTTAAGTTTCAATCCAAAATATATTTGGTGTGACAAGTAAATTATTTATTTTAAATTTACTTATAAGTAAACTTTTTAATTTAAGTTAAACATGTTTATATCTCAAAGCAATAAGACTAGCATGCTTTTAATAATTGTATTTTTTTTTAAAGTGTCTACAAATAGTTTACAATTAACAAAAAAAATTATTATTTTAACAAAAAATTGACGTTTATCTATTGACTAATACATGAGAGCTCCAATTTTATAAATTATACTCTTTAAAAATCTCAAAATATATAGTCTAAATTTATCTAAGATTGTATTTGATATAATGTATTAGATTGTATAAAAAATTTATTTAAAAAAAAAGAAAAAAAAATTAAGACCAAGTTAGGTCAATGGACTGAATTGAACTAACATATTTGTGGTCCATACAAAACTGAATTTGGCCAATCTAGTCCAATTTCATGTACAACCATGCTCTGATGGGTTGGGCATTTGCCAGCTATAATATAAACCAATGTTTTAAAATTTGGATCACCGGTGAAAAAATTATAAAATTTGTGATTCTGCCAATAATATGGTCATAGTTGTTCTATTACAATTATTTGTGATCGACCTGTAAAAAAATCGAATAATTCGTGAATTTTTCTATCTCATTAAATGATGGGTGATTGCTGATTAATATTTTTTAGATTTTATTTAAGATTTTAATAATTCTTCACCACTTTAAGTTTTAACTTTTACTTTTTCAATTATTAATTATTTTTCTAACATAATTTTTTTTAACTTCATCTTTAATCTCTGGATTAGTTGAATAGTCTATAAAGGTTAAAAAATAGTTTAGGAATGATTTAACAAATAATAATCATTGTCACAATTTAATTATTTAATAAAAATAATTATATTATATTTGACAGTGGTTGACTCATCAGTTCAACTATTGAGTTAGCAATTCAACCACTTATCTAGTGACATATCTCTTCATCTGGATCAATGTTTGGATCGAATTTAAAAATTATAATGTAAACAGGTGGATAATCATATGATGTCACCTCATCGCAGACAATATAAATGAACAACATAAATAAGTAAGAGATCATTTCCAACATAAACAATGTAAGTTAATGGTGGTGCTGGAGAGAAGAACTAGAAAAACAATTAAACACACCCCCACAAGGAAAGGTGTTTTCAAGTTATAAAAAAAATAAAGAAAGCAACAAAACATTATTCATTTGCACCAAATTTGATATAATGGATGTAGATGGCCTTACACACTCTCTATCTCTGTTCATACAATTTTTGACTGAAATTTATGGTTCTTGAGTGAACTTTGTAGTGAGGTAATTGTGTAATAGTGATAGGGTGAAATTTTGGAAGTCCGACTGTGAAGCTTTTCTTACAGTTTGTTTAACTAAGCTTAAATTATAATTTAAGTTGGTTAAACATAACTTTTATCCACACATTTTATATGACTTACAATTTACTACGCACTTAGAATTTTATAACGTTCTTGAGGAGATTGGAGCATATTGATGTACGAACTCGTAAAATCCTTGTTTGATTGAGTGAAGATTAGTGCAAAGGAGCACAATCCATCTCGTGGAGCTCCAATCGAGAAGTAGCCACAGGTTAGGTGAACTATAGGCCTTCGAGCGAAATAACTCTTGTGTTCATTTCTTGCTTTTGATTTTTGCATTGAGCTTACACTTTTGGGTGATTATTCATTTTGATTTGTGTGTTGAGCCTTCGGGTTTCGGTGATTAGCCATTTTGATTTCTGCTGCGATTTTTGGTCAATGATATGTGCTTTATACTGTTATACCTAATAGGTAGCTTTGGTTAAAAGGTCGTGTCAAAAAAGTCGAATTGAAAAAGTACTTAACTTATACAATTTAAGTTGAAAATGCATATTTTACAAAGAAAAAACTTAAATATCTTCATTAATAAGGTCTGTTAACAAATGGTTTGTTAACAAGCCTCTCCACATGTATGCTAAAGCCAAAATTAGCTTTAACAAACTTCTGTCAAGGTCTGTTAATAGACCAAATCTTAACAGATTATGGGTTTGATAAGACGAGTTTATACATATTAAGCAGGTTTTTCAATTTACTCAACTCAAATGAATTCAAATTTACAGGAATTGAAAGCAAAAATCACAATTCATACTCAAATATACATAATTTCATAATTTATACCATAAAATAAATTAAAACGAATAAAAAATAATTTAACATTTTATAAGAATTTAGATGAGTTAGATTCTAATATTGAAATGAAATTTTTTACAAAGATAAAATGGATTAGATTTTAACAGATTCTAATCTTTGAAATCTTTTTTTTTTTTCTAGAAATAATGTATAAGTATTAGAGATGAATTTGAAATAGTTTGAAATAGAATAAGCAGAGAAGAAAATACAAATATATTTGATAATTTACTTGTAAAATAGATCAACGATCATTCAAATAAATTTGTCGGATCACCCGATCATTTAGCGATACTCCCACTACCTAATACACTTAACACTTAGAACAAAAGGGCTAACCTGCTAATCAGTACGATTTTCCATATTGAAACTGGAAAAGAAAAAATGACATCCCCAATATTAGAGCATTCGAGCATGTATGGTTGAGTTTCTTTTAAATTTATTTTGAACCACATGTGTCATAGAATTTACATTTTTTATTAATTTTTCAATCATATATTTAATATATTTTTATCAAAATCTCATAAAAATCTACTTTTAAATTCCAAGAAATGAGTACTTAATGTTTAATGCACTGTGTTCTAATCCAATATATGCTTAGGTACTCAACCTCATTAGACAATGTAATAGCATTAATTTCATGTTTTCCTTAATACTGCTTATTAAACATGTCATTATTATGAACATGTTCAGCTAACTTTTTTCACTTCTAAAATCTATTTTGCATTAAATGTGGTGGGCCACATGCTCTTATTCTTCTTACACACTTTTTGACTGAAATTGAAATTTGACAAAATTGTCCTAAATCAATAAAATGGTATTTGAAAGTTAAAAGGACAATTTGGTCATTTCATCTCAAACTATTTTGAAAAGTCAAAAAACTTATGCTCAAAAAATAGATTTTTTGGTTGAAAATGCCTACCGAACGTGCTCTAAATGCACTTGGAGTACGTTGGTGGATGCCAAGGACGGTGAGGGCTGATTGTCGAACTAAGAGTATCTTTAATTTTGAATTGCTTAAAAATTGTGTTATATAACTGAAATAGAATGTATTTAACAAAAAAAAAAAATCATTTTCAATACAAATTGATAGAAATTTCGTCAAATTGACGTGGAAAAAAAAAAAGGGACATTTGTCTTTGGAGAGTTCTTTATAGATTTAGAAATTCTGTTATATAATTTTATTTTTATTTTAATAAAATAAAATATGCATAGATAACAATTTATAAAATGTATTAGAGATGAAATTTGAACTTAAATGTCTAATTATTAGAAATCAAGATTTGTGCTACATAGATAGCAATTAATAAAATGTAATGGATATGCTCTAATTATTTCTTAATCCAAATAATATTTTTGTGGACTATAATGCTGGTACACAAATAATCAAAGGAAAAAGAAGATAAAATTTTAAATAAGGAAATCGGAATCATCCCATTTGAGAACAGCAGAGTCCAAATTCTGTTCTCTCTTCAGCTTATCCTTCACAAACCAATCACAAATCTTCCCAGCATTCAGCTCCTCAATCGAACATCCTTCCTGCTCCGAAATCACTCTCAGTAGATTCAGTGACGATATCTGAATATTATACACAAAACAAATTCTACTATTAGACCTAAAGATTTCCCAAATTAGTCGTGTAATATGTTTTAAATATTTATTCAAACACAAAAAGAGGATGATTTGAAACTAGATTTTAGATGGGTTTTTTAGCAGCAAGTTTAAATGCTACTGAAAAAGCCAATTAGAAGCTGGCTTTTAAGAACAGTCGAATGTGCAGTAAATTTACCGTTAATCGACATAAAAACCGCTCATGGCTGCTGAGGCCGGAAACTTCAACCAAACCAGCCTCTTCTATAGTCAAAAAACTACGCCTTCCGCTCTTTTCCTCTGCGCATGCTCTCAGGGAAAGCTTTCTTCTTATACGAGAAACATTGAACGGTACAGTGATGCCGGAATATAATTTTATGGTTTTGCGGAAATTGGAGTAATTGCAGGCAGATGATAATTGATATTTTCCCGCGTAAGGATGAGTTGAATTCATTCCTTCGTAATTTGTACGTCAAGTTTGTGTGCTTTGTGTGAGGAAGAGAGGTCTATCTAAAGGGATCGTGCTTGTGTGTGGTTGAAAATTGAAATCTAGCAAGCATAAAGAGTTCAATGGATTCATCCTGATAAAAATTTGTGATCCGTCCACGGCCCACAACGCACGGGTTAGGAAGGCCCATTATATATGTTGAGAAAGCTTGTTGGGCTTGAAACCCCATAGAAAATTCTAAGATATGGATTGCACACTAAGGTTAGATTTTGTAGATCAGTAGATCCAAGGCAATGATTAAATCAGGTTAAAAGAGTGATTATAATTATTGTTGATCTCCATTGTCACATAATTAATTGGTCAAAAAGTAATGGAAAAGTTGAGAATTACAAAATAAGAGCTTCTCCAATACAACTACATATTGCACTAAAAATTATCACCCTAAATTACTTATATGACAAAAAATAAAAATAACAAAAATGTAGAGAATCCTCTATTTATTTTTTATAATTAATGTCTATCGAAATTTGTGTTAAGCCTCTTTATTTAATTTTTTATAATTTATTTCTATCAAAATGTGTGTTAATTATATTTTATTTAATTTTTTATAACTTATGTATCATTCTTTCTTGTAATTTTCTCATTGAAAATTATAAGAAAAATTGGCGCAAATGGTCACTAACATTTGCACTCAGTGCGCAAACGGTCCCTATTCATTATTTTTGCCACAAAAATTCTTAATTTATGTGTTTTGGTGCACAATTGGTTCTCATTTGATGAAAAAGATAAATACACCTTTTTTTTTTTTTAATTAGAAAAATTTTCAATTGGATTCTTAACATTTTCAAAAAGTACAAATAAGTCCGATACTTTTATTTTTTTATATAAAAGATTAAATAAAACTAACAAATTGATAATATATTAAATTATTTTGTATATTTTACGAACTATTATAAAATAATTAAAATTTAAGCTCATAATTATTAGCAAACGTGTTAATTAAAAGTATTTTATTATTATTAAAGTAATCATATTATTTAAAATTTAAACTTTAATTTTATCATTACAACATAAAAAAAATAACTCTATCACAAACTTGATACTCAAGTATTTTTATTTGATTGAGCTATTCGTTTATTAACTACAAATATAGAGCTCAAATTATATTATTTATATTTTAATTTATCATTATATTATTGTTCAAAAATAAAGAACACATAATGTGTAAATTAATTTTTATTAGTAGTTTATGTTTAAAAAAATATAATAAGATTGGTTCAATGTCAAAAAATTATCTACGTCATTTTGTTATTTATTTAACTTAATTTTTATTCAATTTTTTCACTTCACATAGCAATTAATAAAGCGTAATAATTTTATATTTTTCTCTTATGAAAAATTTAATTGACACAACTATTTTGATATATTTAATATGTTAAATTAAAAATTATTTAATAAATATATCGGACTTATTTACACATTTTGCAAATATTAAAAATCTAATTGCAATTTTTTTAAATTAAAACTAAGGATTAAAGATTTCCACATAGAGACCAATATTAGTGCCAATTTCCCAAATTATATTGAGGAGTCGTGTTCTCCTGTCCCTTTATGGGCATGATGTAATGCCTACCTGCTGAAGTGTTAGCAGGTGGACAATTGATGTCAACTTTTTATATCAACTGTCCATCTGCTGATACCTCAGCAGGTGGATATTATATCATACCCACAAGGGGCATAAGATCATTCTCCTTATATTGAGACTGATCTTTGCAATCTGATGGCTGTGAATCGCCACTAGGCCCAGCAATTCTCTACACATCAGATGGCCCATGACATAGTTACCTTGCAGGGTCCCATAATGCTCGTATCCATCAAGATTTAATGGCACCAAGTCCATCGCTGCAGATTATCACGAATCTTTTTCCATAATTTTCTCTTTCATTGTGGAACATTTATTTTCTCAAAGTTCTCTCCTACAAATCGAGCTCTTTGTTCCAGCCAAATCCGTGGATCAACCCTTATATCAATTTGTTTCCAAACCAAAAGTTTGAAAGAAAAACAGTTTATTGAACTTGAGAATTCTTGTGTATGTGATAATAGAACTTGGACTTGCCACATTTTTCTTCAATTAAGGTTAGAGGTGGGCATTTCAATTAGAATCGAACATCCTGAAATGGAATTGGACCGGACCGGACTGGTCAGGTTCCATGAAAATAAAATTAAGAATCAGAACCGGTCGATTCTCTGTTCTTACCCAACTATGGACCCAAATTTGTCACTTTTATAATTTTTTTAATTTTTACAATTTATTTACATTGACCAATGAAGTAACGTAACACCACAATACCAAAGATAAGAATTCAACTATCCAAGACTCAAACCAAAAGCCCAAAAGCTACCACCCTGAATAACCAAGGTTCAATTGACCCAATTCCATAAAACCAAATTCCAAATTCTTAATCGCTATTTGTTCAAATTCACAATACAAACACTATTGTCTATCTCTCTCTCTCTCTCTCTCTCTCTCTCTCTCAACACACATTAAGATAGCGAAAACGAAGCTATTTTGTAATCGAAATGAATTCTCAATTTTGAGACATAATTTCCATTTTTCGAACCTGTTTATTGATTTTGTAATTTTGTTATCTATTTTTCTAATTAATGTTTATATGATTCAAAAATTGTTTTAATATCTAACGTATTTTAATGTTAACGAGTTTTTAGTTTTTAATTTTTTTTCAACATGTTGTCAGCTCGCGATTTTAAAAGAAAATCTTATAAGTAGAACTGAATCCGAACCAGATTGACGGTTTGGGGTTGGTTCCAATAATTATGTGGAGCTGAATAGTTCTATTTACGAAATACTCGAAATGTAACCGGTGATTCCGGGTATTGAAATACCCGGATTAACCCACCTATTGCCCAGACCTAATTAAGACTACAAAATTAGGGTTTTTTCCGAAATTTGTAATTGCATGCGTTCTGTTTGTGTAATCCCAAAAGTACCCTTGCTTTTAACTGTTATGACATCTTTGCCCTAGGAGTGGTCAACCTCCTTGGCAACACTATGATCCACCACCAGTCTCCTCAGTTCGATCATTTTTTTCGGTGGTGGATCTGGTGGTTTTGGTGACGACTCTAGGCCTCCACCCTCAATTTTTCTATAGAGAAGCTAATCTTTAGAAGATTCCCAAGTTGTTATTTTAGCATGTTGATAAGTGTCGATTTACGCTTATCTGTAGTATCAAAAGTGGACAATTATATGTACTCTTAAGTGAATATTTACTTAATTGCGTGTTAATTTGGTTATTTTAGGTTGAAACCCGAGTTCGAATAAAATTGGAGAGAAACAAAGCAAATAGGCAAAGAATGACTGAAAATGCATGAAGAGTTGAAAATGGAGAGCAAATTGTAAATATTCAAAAGATAAAGGACTTGGACTGTAATTAAAAGAGGACAAAATTGAAATGAAATAAGAAAATCAAGGACTAAAGTGTAGAATATTGAAAGACGAAGAGCCAAATAACAAATTAATGTTGTTTGTTGTAAACCACGGTTTGCGAACCGCAACAAATAACAACTGCAGTTTGCAAACTGTGGCTTGACCGCGGCACACATGGATAATTTTTTGACGTTTTCTAAATACAAACTAGGGGCGTTTTAGTCTTTTTTTGAATTAAAAATAAGTTGGAAATGATTGTAACTATATAAAGACCTAACATAAGTTAAAAGAAAGTTATTGAATTTTGCAAATAGAATAGAAAAGAGATGAGGAACGACGGCTAGATTGAATATTGGAACTTGAAGACAAAGAATTTTTTATGTAAGATATTCAACATCTTCTCATCACTTAATTACGATCCAGTTATGTATTTAAATCTTTTTATCTTGTCTTTCTATCAAATTATGAATAGTTAAATCTTTAGTTTGGATGAACGATGTAACCTAGTTTAATTATTTATTTTTGACTTTCAAGTTTTGCTTATAAATTAATTATGTTTTGATTTTACTTCTTTTTTTAATGCTTGAAATAATTGACCATTATTTTTCACCGATTTGTGGATTGCAGCAAATCGAGAGGTAAGTTATTAATTTAGACCACGTAGTAAAATTCGGCAATTGAATAAAAGGTAGAGATACGTTTTTATTATTGTTGCGGTCTTGAATTGAATTCTTAGACGATTTAATGCATCTAATTAAGGACCATTCTGACGTCATAAGTTGACTTAATTAGATATGACTAATTTGAACTTGAGAGAGGTAAATTAGGTTAAATTCGTGAATTTGACCGAATACAACATTAGGAATAAATCTTAAGAAGAGAAATTAGATATGACAACTATGGTGAACTCGTAAATCCAAATTCTTTAAATATCATTCTTGATAAATTCTTAATATTTGTGTTCACATACGTTAATTGAGCTAATATCTAGTGACGGAGCCATACATTCTAAGTTGGGGGTCCCAATTAATAGGAGAGGGGTGGGGTGTGGTGAACCCTCTCGCGGGGGTGCTGCCTCCGAATTTTTTTTTCTCATACCACAATTATTAAACCTATTTTTATGAGAATCTAATATTTTTTTTAATAAGTCATAGTCTTTAAAAAGTTTACAAAAAGTTATTACACAAAAATAGAATTTATATATATTTCATCTAAAATTAAGCTATGTAGTCGATGGACACAAATTTAAATCTTTTTAATAGTGTTATATACAATTATTATTTGAACACGATATGTATTAACAAGCAAATTGCATTTATTAATTTTGTATTATCATTTGAGGAATGGGTCAATCATTTGTAATTTTGTATTATTAATTTTATTAGGTCAATATGTCCAATTGCCTTACATTAAGAGCTCGTTTGGTCTAATTTATGAATTAGTTTATTTGATCAAAATGACTAATTTGATAAAAAATAGTTTATTTGACAAAAAAATTTGTCTTGTTAGCCTAACATTTTTTATTATTCTTTGTCGAATAAACTATTTTGGTCAAATAAACTAATTTATAAATTATAGCAAACAAGCACTAAATTGACATTGGATCAATGGATTCAATTATCATCTATTAAATTGATATTAGGTAAATGTTAAATTATATATTAAAAAATTGAAAAACTAAAAAAAAAAAAAAAAAAAGAAACCCAAAAAGTTGGGAAGGTCCAGTTCTCTCCTGGGACCCCTCCCCAGCTCCGCCAGTGCTAATATCTAAATAGGATAATTTTCATGGGAATGATAATCTGGATTCAATAGATCCACTTTATTAGTTGTGTATAGTATTACTCACTTGAAATTATATAATTTCTCACAACACATATACGTGTGGTACAACATGACTACGCAAAAGTATAATGACCGTTTATCTAAAACATAATGAATACAAATAGAGTCATACAAACCAAATAGACCAGGTGGCTTTAATTCATAAATCAAACAAACTCTCATGAAAGTTGAAAAATATACGAGTTCATAACCCCCCCCCCCCCCCCCCCCCCCCCGCTCATTGCCTACACATTTTTCATCCTGGGATTGGCCAATTTTCCATTTACCACAAAAAATTTCACTTTTATTTTCTAAGTTAAACTTTTTTTTTTTTTTCTCAGAAATCATTTGGAATGATCAAATGTAGCATGACATATTACGAGGCACTCAAATATTGGCACAATATTCCACTTACTACTTTATAAATAATTTTCGAGAGTATTTATTTTTGCACTACTCTTGTGACATCCAATAATTAGTAAGGCAGCCACCTAATTTTAGTACGTGTATGAATATTGAACACTTCAATATTGCCTCATGCACGTGAACTATGGCCGAACAGTCCTCTCCACAATTTAATCGTTTAGTTTTTTCATGAACTTAATACGTGTCCTCGATCCCCCAACGTTAAATCCTAAAAAATGTTTAATTTTATTTTTTCGTAAGGAAACATCTCGAATTGCCAGGTGTTCAACTAATATTCATCAATGGAAGAGGCAATAAACAGATATATACGTATGTGTATATCCTTGGTTTTATATATTATAATGTGTATATACGTACACAAAATCTTTAAACAATATGCATGGAACTGCCTAGAATGGCAACATGGCATGCTATCCACACATTCCTTGGATCTTGTTATCTAAAAACAGCTAATAAACTAATTATAAGTAAAAACTTTGATAAAAATAAGTAGTTATTAAACTAAAGCCCATTAATATTCAATGTTTGTTGGAGTAAACCAACAGCTCACAGCAAAAAATAACACACAATCCACCTAAAAAATTATACGTCTGTTGGTCAACTTTGGAACTAATCAACTTAATCTAGTATTTAATTTCAAGCAAACTTCAGATTTTCGACAAGTAATTGCTTATTCGAATATAAGATTATATAAATTATGTGTAAAACAACTAAATAATCTGCTTGTCTGCTGATTAAGTTTCATGTCATTGATGATGGAATTATACTGTTGCCTTGTTGACACCAAGCATGGGGACATTAGCCTAAGATTACGCACGCACGTCGTAATTAATCTTAATCTTTTTGTATTAGGGATATATTTATTTGTTTAAGGTTAGTTAATATCGAAAAGTTGCCATGTAACCAGAAAGAACCCTAGATCATATCTTACTAAACCAATATAATAATATTTGACCAAAAATATATATATTTAATAATTTAATAATACGTGAGGTAAAGGTGGAAGAGAATGAGACAGTACTATTACACGTGATTTTGGAGTTCGTGATATGTACACAGTCTCCAGTCATATGCTAACGCGTGTCCTAATTATATAATAACATCGTCGTTAAACTTTAATTTCAGTTATTGTGTTGATTAGTGGTCCATAATCTAAGGGGGGTGTATTTAATCCAGACTTTTAAAGACTTTGATTGACATTTTTTAAGTGATTGACTTTGATGAATTTCATTAATTTTTATTGACTTTTCTAGATTTTAATAGACTCCTATAGACTTTTATAGATTTTTATAGATTTCATTTTGAAAGATTCTTCTAGACTTTCACATACTTTTATGGATTTTTATAGATTTTGTTTTTTTTAGTTAAAAAGTTTAAATATAAAAATTTAATATCCCGCAATTAAAATAAATTGTCGCAAGAGAAAATTTTAATAATAATTAATTTAAATAAATTAATATTAATAAATTCATAAAAATTAATGTTCTATTTAATTGCTGCAAGTAAACTACGTCAAAAATTAATGATATAACTCACTCTATTTATTTATTTTTTGTAAAATTATAAACTTTCAAATGGCTTGTAAATAAATTCAAAAATTATGATATGCGATTCATTTTAAAATATTTTTCCAACAAAAAAATTTATCCAATTCATTATTTCTCTTATTATATTTAATAATCTATATGTAATACGTCATTAGTAACCACAATTGCGTAAATAAATAACCAAAGTACCAATTTAGACGAGAAAAAAATACACAACCATGCTCATCAAGATAAATAGAAAAAACAAGAATAAAAATAAAAATAAAAAATACATTAATAAAAAAGAGTTTTTAACTTGATGGAATTCATTAATAAACTGCAATCAACAATTATATAAGAATTTAATTATAAAGTTATCTTATTTTTAATAAAAAATAGAAAAATGATAAATTAAAAAAAAAAGATAGAGAGAAAAAAATGGTTATAGGAAATATTGAAGGAAAAAAATCACATTCTCTAAAAGTTCATAGAAAGGAAAAAAAAAAAAGAAGAAAATGGGAAAATAGTTAGGAGGATATTGAAAAAAAAATTAAATTGAATAGAGATAAAAATACTAAAAGAAGAAGTAGGAAAAAAAAAGTTAGGAGAATATATTAAAGAGGAAAAAAAAATCACATTGAAGAATATTAATCTTAACTCTACAGTTTGTTAAAGAAAAAAGAAAAGAGAAATGTTGTTTTATAAAAAAATAATGGAAAGAAAGATGTTTTTTTTTTTTAAAGTCTTTTAAAGTCTTATGATAAGTGTGAGAGAAATTGTAACATCTTTTATTTGTACTTTGTGCTTTAAAGTTAATACATATTAATTTCTACATAAAGTCATTAAAAATCATTAACATTTTGAATACCCCCGAATTTCGTAAGATTTTAAAAAGTCTAAATTGAATATCGCATGATTTTATAAGACTTTTTAAAAGTCTTTAAAAATCTATATTGAATACCTCAAGACTTTTATGGAGTTTAAAAAGTTTGAATTGAATACACCTAAACTTTTAAACTCTTTTAAACTCCATAAAAATCCTATCAACTCTTAATTGAATACACCCTCCTAATTCTCTCCTTTTCTGATTGATTAGTTCCTATTTTGATCCCATTAATTACTTGAGAAATTCTAGGAGTAAATATTTTTCTACATATTTACACACGTAAAAAAAAAAAAAAAAAAAAAAAAAAACAAAAAACAAAATTTTTTGCCTGAATATTTGTGTTGTTTGGACTACTTGAAGTTTCATGATATCCCAAGTTGGTATCATAACCATGCCCCAAATTTATCCATGTTGACATAAGTCATAAGATGAATTTCTAGATGTGCGCGGAGAATTCAAATAAAGGTGTGGATCCTAGTTAAACACGATCCTAAGAGATCTATGGTGGTGTACTATTTTTGTTGGTATAGCTTTTGATGCATCCTAATCGATCGAATAGATTTGTTTGACCATGTCCCATATTTTTTTCGTCATAGCTAATCGAATAATACAAATATGTCATTTTTCATTGTATCAAGAAGTCAATATTTGACCAAACAATGTTCATCCTCCCAAACTTCATTTTCCTCCGAATGAACATTATTTGGCACAATTTTAGTGTCTGAAATAAAGCACCAACGTTTTCTCCCACGGATCTTAATTATTTTGGACATTCAAAGACTACTCGATAATCAATAATAAGGACCATCAAACCAGTCCGGAGTGAGTAGAGAGGAAGTTCCGTGTATATAGAATCCAGCCGATGAAAAAGTAGATTCGTTATTCTTTAGAGAATTATCACCACTATCTTTTAAATTGGTAATAGTGATAAAGATACCAAAAAAAAAAAAAAAAAATTCGTAGCAAAATGATTTGAATATAAACAACAGGATCACATTAAAAAACTTCAATTCCTAAGATAAAGAAAAGGTGGTTGAAGGATTCTATGATATTATAAATAGCACAGTAGTGGAATAATTTTTTGATTATTTTCATTTATTGTAATTTCACAATATTTAGATTACATACTATTGATGTCGGAACCTGCAACGTTTACGTGTCAACAGATCTCCAGTCACTCCTCTGTCAACTCGTATGTTACCTGCACACTAGGACAATCGTTAAACACCAAGATTTTCGGAGAAAAAGGGTCCGGCGATCGTTGGCACTCCGATGATCAAGTCAACTGCTGGTATATGGGTGATACACGGGGGTGGAAATAATGGGGTGTGAGAGAGACAAGTAGGCAGAGATTTGAGCAGAGTTTAGGGTGGGATTCTTAAGTATAAAAGAGTGCGTTATAAAAATATGCGTACTAAAGAATGCGTACATTAGAATAACCAGATTTTGATATTTATAGGGAGAGAATCCTAATTGATTTAGGAAAGCGATCAATTAGAATTCTGATTGGGATTCTCTTTCCTTATCAGATAAGGTAGGTTCCAATTTCGCCGTGATCTTCCGAAATTGCATCCTAATCTCTCTCAATCTCGAAGATTGTGTTGCTGATTTTATTGGATTGTGATATGGTTTCCTTGTGACAATCAAATACAATCTTACTTGAGATATCCTTTTAGCTGTGCGGACCATAATAAATACGAAGCCCGACGAGGCTCTCTGGATCGGCCATAAGTGTCGAGGCTCTTCAGGGGCCTCGCAATACTCTGATTTAGGAATGCTAAGATATTTGATAGGCCTCCGAGGCCTTCTAAAAATTTACGAGGCCCTTGAAGCCTTCACCGAGCCAATGGGACCTTTATGAATTTGGAAGGCCCTTGCTGGGCCTATAAAGCCTTAGTGAGGCCTGAATTAGGCCTATATGAGACCTTTATCGGATCTTTGCTGACGTGGAAGCCTTACCAAAATCGGATGGTAACATATACATGACCATTTATAAAGAAAGAATATATACTGAATAATAAAAAATATCTTATAATTAAAGAAGATATAAAGATAATTACTTATTAAGAATATTGTCAATATTAAATCTTTAATTATGGCACCTTAATTTTAACAATTTCTACACTACAAGTAAGTTTTCTTTAAACATCTCCAATGCTAGATATCTTCTAAAAGTCTAAGTGGCAAGAGAGATAAAAGAAATGAGGAGAGAGAGAGAGTGTAAAATGAGGAAAGAGAGAAAAAAATAGATGAAAGAGATAGATATAATGTGGTAGCATTTATTGTAGAAGGTGTCTAGTAGCTGCCTAGAAGTGGACATTTTTTTGAACAACATTCTACAATAAATGATACCACATTAATTTTGTCTCCTCCACTTCATCGCCACATCAACTAGACATTCAAAATAGAAACCATCATTGGAGTTGCTCCTATAGAACAGATAACAAAGGAAAAAAAATGTCTAGCCTTGAATGAAAATAATTAATGAACTATGGATTTATGACGTACGTAGCATAGGCTTAACAAATAATTAATGGGAGTTAAGGTATTGCATGAAGACACGTATAAGGTCTGCTAGGGATTAATTAATTGGTGTTATTAAACTATATCTCTAGGCTCTTGCTAGCTAGAATCAAATGTACATTCTGTAAAGACTTGAACTCGTTTGTAGAGGAGAGATTACAATTCAAACTAATTTATTAATGTGTTCATTTTTCCAAAAAAGCCCTTAACTGCTTCCCTCGTGTTTAAAAATTACTTTGTTATTATATATATATATATACTTCTTAGAAAAGTAAATTTTTGTTATTATATACTCCCTCCGTCTCATAAAAATAGACTCATTTTTTTTCTACATAAATTAAGAAATTTCATTTAATGTAATTGAAACTATAAGTTTTTCACACACTTTTCTTATTATACCTCTATTTAATATTAGTCATTCATGAATTTAATAAATTTAAATATTTGTTTTGGATTGATAACAATGTAAATTAAATAAGAGTATATTAGGAAAATGAAAAATTTAATACACCCTCTATAAAGTAAGTGGCCTATAATTTAGGACAGATAAATAAAGAAAACGAGTCTATCTTTGTGGGACGGAGGGAGTATTTAAAAAATAATAATTTGTGATTAATATAAGAAGATGAAATAAGAAAATATATGCAGACTTGTAAATTAAAACAATTAATTGTTAATAACACAAAATTATGATAGTATAAGATAAACATTTGCACAATTAATTAATGACCATAATTAAATACATTAAATGCTCCCATATTTCGGCAAACACTCGCCATGAATTTAATGCTTACTTGAAGTTTCTAAAAACATTTATTATTCTACATCAAATCTTCAAAAATTTCCAACCATACCTAAACAGGACCACATCATCATATGTATTAAATGACACTATTATAAAAGTAATCTTACCAATACAATATTGCTTAATATCAGTTCAATAGTTTACAATTGATTAAAATAAAAAAAAACTACAATTGATCATCAACTGTAAATAGCTGTACTAAATACAAAAGTGGTGTTAGATAACATTAATCAATTATAAAACATTTCTTTTGTATTTAATTTTTGTCTTTCCAAGTTGAGGGACTGAATAGTCTTTTTAACGTGACGACCAACATGGCTTATTAATAAAGCCGGCTTGATTTTGAAGCCATGCATGACGATGAGTAGCCGCGAAACGTCCGTAACACAAAGGAAAGGTCAAGGAAATGGTCACTTAAAAGGGATGGTACGTGGACTTAAGTTGTTGGTGACAGCTAATGCCTAATATCCAGAAACAAATGAGATACACGTAGCCGGATAAAAAAAAAGGTTGAACCCAATCCCAACCCTGAAGTATTGGTAAAAGATGTAAATCGCAACATATATTTTAGTGGAACAGAGTTGAGAACTTGTTTTTTAACTACGCTTACAAGGAGCATCTTCCATACTAAAAGTAGGAATTAAACTCCCACCCTGCAGCTGCCAGTGAAGTTGAGACTATCTCACTCTCACATTTCAACCAACTGAGAGAATTAACATCTTATTTATTTACTAGTATTTACGTGTCGAGATTATTATTAAGGGTGTGTTTGATTTTGATTAAAATTAAATTTTTTGTAAAAGTTGATGAAATGTGGTGTTAAAAAATTGTGTATCCATAAAATGAGTGGTTAAAATTAATTATTAACTTTGACTTTATTTTTTTTAGCAAAATTTTAAGTGAAATGCAGGCTTTAAAAATTAAATTTGATTGAAAAACAAAGTAAAATATTAATTCAACAAATTTATCTTGATACATTATAAAATAATTTTGATTTCTCCATAAAATCTTACTTATTGATCTTATTTTCCTGTTCCTCTTTGAACTCAAATTATTTTGACAAAGAGAGATTGACTTCTAGCTAGATAGAGAGAGTTCAGTTCACATTTTTCTCTTAAGAACGGGGACACGTTGCATTAGAGATAAACAGGGACGGCACCGAATTACTTTGACTTGTATTTGTTCTCTTATAGCTTAATCCCTTCTATATATATATACACCAAGTACTTCACATACGGATCTACAAACTTCTCTCTCTCTATATATATATATCTTTACCAATTCGATCAGAAACTTTAATAAATTACCTATTTCTTCAATCAGAAGCTAACACGCCATGGGAAGAGCACCCTGTTGTGACAAAAATGGACTCAAGAAGGGCCCTTGGACCCCAGAAGAAGATCAGAAACTCATTGATTATATACAGAAACATGGGTATGGAAACTGGCGAACCCTTCCAAAGAATGCTGGTAATTACTTTTCTTTCTTTCTCTGTTGAATTTCTTGCACGTCTCACGTCTTCAATGTGACGTACCAAACATGCACTTGGTGTTTTGCATAGTTTATAACTTCATTGCTGACTAGCAGATTTTGTTGAATTTCGTTTATGTAGGGCTTCAAAGGTGTGGAAAGAGTTGCCGCCTACGTTGGACTAACTATCTGAGGCCTGATATCAAAAGAGGAAGATTTTCATTTGAAGAAGAAGAGACAATAATTCAACTGCATAGTATATTGGGGAACAAGTAAGTTTTGTCTTACTTTTAAGTTAAACGAAAATCGAAAACGCGACACGATCGAGTTTCTCAATCATCTTTTCTTGACCATATACAGGTGGTCTGCAATTGCTGCTCGTCTTCCAGGAAGAACTGATAATGAAATCAAGAACTACTGGAACACCCACATTAGAAAAAGGCTTCTCCGAATGGGAATTGATCCTGTGACTCATAGTCCTCGCCTAGATCTTCTTGATTTATCCACTGTTCTTAACTCATCTCTCTACAATTCATCCCAATTGAATTTTTCAAGATTATTAGGGATGCAGCATATAATTAACCCTGAATTGCTAAGGTTAGCCACTTCTATCTTGTCATCGCAAACACAAAACCAAGATTTTCTTCTACAAAATAATGTTGAAGAAAATCAGATTTCCAATGCCCACGTGCAAAACCAAATGCCCCCATTACTCCAACCTTGCCAATTACTACAAACCCCAGTTCAAGAAGATCAAGCTCGACTCATGATGCAATCAAACGGTGAAAACTTCACACAAAATTGCCCTATGAATGAATGGCAAAGCAGTGGATTAATGCCATCTATTTTGACAGAAGATTACATACCTGCAGTCACAAACTACGGCTACTACGGGCAGTCCAATCAATTCGTCATGGATCCGCCTCCATC
This sequence comes from Forsythia viridissima, assembly GCA_030279155.1. NCBI lineage: Eukaryota > Viridiplantae > Streptophyta > Magnoliopsida > Lamiales > Oleaceae > Forsythia > Forsythia viridissima. The sequence goes on from CM059033.1 coordinate 5,174,321, forward strand.
TGATGATCAGACTTCAACATTTCAATCTAATAGCAGCAATAATTTCAGCTTTCAATCAGTTTTATCGAACATATCATCACCTTCATCAAGTCCAACACCATTGCACTCAAACTCAACTTATATTAACAGCAGCAGTACTACAAGTCATGAAGATGAGAGAGAAAGCTACTGCAGCAACATGTTAAATTTCGATATTCAAGATATCTTGGATGTAAATGAATTTATGTAACTTAATTAAGATTTAATTATCTTGATTAGTGGTTTTTCAAATCCTCAGTGGTCTGTGCCTGGCTTGAACTTAATTTCCTGTTAGTTTCTTGTAAAATTAATTTCTTTAAAGCATTTGTTGCTATTTTCCGACAATCAAAAATCATTCTTTAATTGGTTGTGCATGCTTCTTGTGAAACTTCCATTATTGGCGTAAAATAATAAATTATTTCTTATCCTGATGTCGTATCTTACTATATGCATATATTTAATTTGATTTCTTATCTTGATGTCGTATTTTACTATATGCATATATTTAATTTGATCGACGTCTAATTCACATATACAAATAAACAATACATATTCAAATCGGAGACATTAATTATTCATCACCGATGAGGAAAAAAAAAAGTGTACGACTAGATATATTAAAATAACCAAAGAAATAAAATAAAATAATAAACAAGACTTTCGATATCAATACTACAAGTATACATACACATATAATATATAATAAGGCAATATATGTATACTCCTGACAAAAAATTTAAAATAAATTTGCATGGCAAATATCGAAGACTTTCTACATTCATATTTTTTTTCTGTATTAGGTGTAATTTAATAATTTATGCATAATTAAATATACTCTTTTTTATATTTTAATTTGCTCAAAAGGAAAGATATCAGCAAAGGTGCACGGTTTCATAGATCCCAACAGTCAAATTCCGGCGACTGCGCCGACGGAAGAGGCGGCCGGAGTTTTCCAAGGGGACACCTGTCCCGCCACCTGTATGATACAACTCTTATTGATATTTTATTTACATGGCTGAGTAGGGGGGTTTGACTTTTGACTATGGTAGGCACGTTTCGAAGAAGTAAAGGTGGATAAAAGTAGTGGGGACCACTTGTAAAAGGTCTAAAGAGCTTTATTGAAAAATCATGGCGTGGCTCTTGTGCTATTTTTTCTCCTTTTTTATCCTTGATTCAAATAAATGAGGACGTGTGTCCAAACAATTGATTACGTCATCAGTGAGACACGTGGACTCAATAATGAGGCTGGGTCCCACGGTTCATGGGTTCACCCGGTAACTAAACGGAGTCTTATCCTTAGAGGTGTCAAGACGGGCGGGCCGACCGAACCGACATCGGCCCACCCGCCTCGACCCGGAACCGCGGGCCGGCCCATGAACCGGGCGGGCTGTTCACGGGCCGAGAAGGCCAACTCGCGGGCCGTTCACGGGCCGAAGAGGCCAACCCGCGGGCCGGCCCGTGAACCGCTTTGATTTTTTTAAAAAAAAAAAAAGGGCAGAAAATTCAAACTTTCATATTTGAAATGATATTTAAAAAAAAAAATAAAAAAACAAATGGCAGAGAGCCGTTTAAAGTGAAAGATGTGACAGATGCATTCACGTTTTAGTCTTTAAATATATAAATAAAAAATAGAAATTGAATTAAAAAATTAACAAATGTGAATTTATCATTGTTATTTATTTTTTATTTAGTAATTTAACACATTTTTTGTTATATATGTAAATATATATTTTTTTAATTACAATAAGTAACTAAATTTTTTTAGTAATTTCAAAAAAAATTAATTTTTTTATTCATACGGGCCGAACCGGATCGAACCGCGACCCATATGGGCTCGACCCGTATGGGCCAATGGGTGAGCCGGGCTTTTGAAAAAATTTCGTGGGCTGGGCCGACCCGGCCCGCAACCCGCAGTGGCGCGGGCTTTTTCGAACGCGGGCCGTTACCGGGCCTCATCGGAGGCGGGCCGACCCGGCCCGCTTAACCCGGATTGACACCACTACTTATCCTGTTGTGTAGGGAGGGGTTGGCTGATTCGCTGAATGGCTAAGTGATGTCATGTATAACGTAATATAGTCGCCAATAAGTGTAGTGAATTTTAAAAAGTTGATTTAGATTATGTTTTTGATAATATTATATTTTGTCATATAAGTGTTCTAAATTTAGGAAGTAATAATGAATTATAATTGTTTATTTAGTAAGTAAACTTCTACAGAGTATAGTACAAAACAAAACTTCTACAGAATATGTTACAAAACAATTAAATTCATATAATTTGTCACAAATAATCATTGCATAAAATAGTTAAATTCGACAAATTATACGTGTCTTGAAAATCCTCGAAAAAACTTTATGTAGTGTCCCCATCACCATAGTTATAAAACCCGGACCGGAGAATGACCCGGATTTGGCAGCGGGTTAATGGGTCACCGGTTCAACACCGAGTTAACGGTTGAACCGGCAGGTCAATTCCTAAGTTTACACCTTTAATTACTTTTAACTTATAATACAAAAATAAATAATTTTTTTTGTAAAATAGTGAAGACAACAAACTTTTCATAACAAGAATTATTAAAACAATTATAAAAAGTTATTAAATTGAGTTATATGGTCAATGCAAAAATTATCAAAACAATTTTTAAGCAACAAGTTTGAACGAAACACGATTCTAATACTTAAAACAATTATAAAAAATTCGGTAAGTGTGTCTTTGACGATCTAAAGTTGAGATGAAATCACATGTAATAACATATTAATTGTGAAGAAAAAAGAAAAAAAAATAAGAAAAAGAGTTGAAAAAAATATAAAAAAAAAAGCTGATGCAGATTGCTTAATGAATTATGAAAGTTTTTACTAGGTTCTTAGTTGAATAATTGTGAAGAAGATAATAAGACTTTAGATTTACGACAGCTACTAGAAGACAAAGAGTTGAATTTGAATGTTTTTTAGTTTTTAAATAATTAAGAAAAAAAATAGAAAGAGACCCGGGTTTACCACTAAAACCCGGGTCACCGGGTTACACGATTTTTTCTTGGTTTATTCGATTTTTTCCGGGTCATGTCCTTGTTTGGTTAAATGAAGTAACCGGACCGGTCTAGTGTCCGGGTCACCGGGTCACTGGTCGAACCGATCGGGTCGGTCCGGGTTTTATAACTATGCCCATCACACATGTTTATGTTTTAATAGTATTTGCGATGGTCATAACACCGTGAATTATGTGATGTATGTAATATTTTTGGTTGCGTAGTTTTTATGACAGCTGTTTAAAAGGTACTGATATTTATTACAAGTGAGTTCAAAATTAATCTTGGTAATAGTAGAGCACACACAATCAGTGATCAACTATTTTTTTATTATTATTATCACTAATTGTAAAGTGTATATTCTGTTTACACCTAAATTAGCATTCAACATCACGTGGTATATTACATTATTCTAGATATTGTGTTTTGGCAAGGATTCATAGCCTTTTGCAAATCAAAGTGGATCTGTTTGATTTTGATTAAAATTATTTTTTTTAAAAAAAATTGATGAAATATGTTGTTGAAAAGTTGTAAAAAATTGTTGGTCCATTAAATGTGTGATTAAAATTAATTGTTGACTTTGATTTTAATTTTTTAACAAAATTGTAATTAAAACAATCAAACTCTTAAATCAAGACCCTAATGACCTATCCGCCATCAAGCTATCCCCCACAATACTACGTCCTATTGATTAATAATTAAAATATGCATTATTTTTTTAATAAATTATTTTTATATTAATTAGATAGGATATAATAATTTTAAGTTATGTCAAACTAATTAGTTTACTACAATTATATTTATTTATTTTTCATTGATTTTCAAAAACCTAACGTAAACGACAAATGTGGCCACAAGATTTGTGTCTCCTAATAGGACGTAAAATAAAGAAAAAAAAAAAATATTCTCGACAGTCCCTCATAATAATAGCATGCCAATACTTGGAAAATATGGGGGCTAAAATTCATGCTTAACATAGTGGTCAACTCTTGAGATCCAATCAATGGAGAGGTTGAGGGGCATCCACATACATATATTGCATTAAAGTGCGTAATTATGAGGTTAATTTCTCTACCTCCTACTCGTACGATTGGGATGGTCAAATCAAGCTGCCATTGATAGCCTCCATGCACGTACGCCAGCTGTATGTAACACATACGTCAAATGTGAAAACCGATACTTAAGGTAATAGATCAATTAGAGATTAATGATCAAGTAATAAGCGTACGGCCATTATTTGACTAATTTAGTACAAACCGACCACATCCAGAGGGTCTTTATCTCTCTATCTCTCTCTATCTCGCTCCACCGCCCAAAGAAAAAGCTCTTGAAAAGTTTTGAATAACCAGAGCCAAAAAAGAGGGATTTTGTTTCTGCACATGCTTGAAGAGTTGAAGTTTCTATGCTTGGCAACTTTCCTCCATTTTTTTTTTTAATTTTTATATATAATTGTCTATACTTGTGTAGCCAGTGGAAAAGCTACATCAGTCTACGACTTAACGGTGCCTGATGGGAGAAAGAGTATTTGATTAAAAAAAATCAAATTATATAAAACGGTGTTTTTAACTTAAATTTGAATTGATTTTAAAAATCAGTATAAATTTTGGTATCTTCAACTCAAATTTAAATAGATTAATTAGAATATTTAAATATATTTACATGGATTTCGAGCTTATAAATATGAATACTAAATTCTTTAAGAATTATATCCCCACCATTCAAATTTCAATCCAACTCTTCTCTTACGCTTCTCTCTCTCTCTCCAATTTATACCACAAATTTTTGTAGTAAAATCTTTTTCTTGATTTTAAATTTATATTAGCATGGAAATTTATTGAATTTTTGATTTATTATTGATTTTTTTTTTTTTTTACAATTGTCAATCATTTCATTCTTGATGCTCTATAACCATTCATTGAATCAAACAATTGGTTGAAAAATATAAACAATCTATTGGTAAATATTAATTAGACAATTAGTCTAATACCATATAGTGCAATTAGATATTGGACTGTAAAATCAATATAGTACCAAAAATTCTTTTTTGAACTAGGAAAGATTTACTCGTATACTGCGACACCTGTAATTTATTTTTTTAAGCCATAAAAATTATTTTTTATATAATATGGTTAAACAACTGTTTTGGAAGAGAATGAATGATAAAGATCCATCATCTAGTACGGGATATGAAAGAGCAAATTTTATAATAAAAAATAAGTAGAAAGAAAGTGAAAATTAAACTTTATTTCGATTTTTTTCTTCAAAAAGCCTTGCTTTTTAGTCAGCTTTTTAAATTCAAAACTAAGAAAATATTTTTATATCTTTATATTTCAAGAATTTTTCTCTTTTCTAAATTATACTCAAAATATTTGTTTATGTACGACAGTCACTTGAAATATTTGGTATAAAAACAAAGTAATTTTATTATTTTTAATAAAAGACCACAAATCCATAAAAATTCATAAAAATTTATTAGAATATATTGAAATATATAATATAAAATTCTATTGAAATCTTATAAATTTTGTAGAATTTTATTCAAATACATAAATATTAAAGAATCTTTTAAAATATGCATCCTCCTTAATTTATTTAAAAACTTTGTTAAGAAAACACAAATAATCTATGCCCAAAAATAATAAAATAAAGTAAACAAATGCAAAAATTTCATTCTTGACAAGTAAGTGAAAGAAAAATACAATTACATTTGAGTTAACTAAAATTTTTTGTAAAAACTCGTTGTCATTACTATAGTCATCTTTTCAAACATTTTGCACAAATTTCTTTGTAAATAGTTGTGCTTTCAACTAAATTTTAACAAGAATTTTGCAAAAAAAAAAAAATGTTTTTCATTTGGATTTAGAAATTGAATATGAAGGAAATGTTTTGATATTGACTATTATATTGTAAAGGATTTCAATTTGTCAACTCTACTAATTGAAAACTAACATCTTGACAAAATTATAAAATCGTCGAAATTTGCAAAAGGAATGAAAGGTTTAGGACTTAAAAAATCCAATCCTTTACACTATGGATGAATTTGCTGGAATTGCTAAAAGTGAAAGATTAATTGCGCTAACTTTTCTTACGAAAACAAATATACAATAGTTGACTTGAGACTTAAACTTTAGTATTCAATAAAAAATAAAAAATAAAACTAGTTAAATTTAAACTGAAATTCGAACCTTGGTATTAAAAAAAAAAAACTAATTAAAATTTGAACCACTTACGAAATGAAATTATTAGTAATGCATTAGTGGTTTTATTTTTATACCCTATCTATGCTTAGAATTCAAAATAATACTATGACGCTAAAGACTAATTGACAACCTTAATTTTATAACATAAAATAAAGACGATTAGAAGAAACCTTCAATGAAACAAAATGCATCCACCTGTGAAATGTAGCCAAGATCCGCCCCCTACTTCGAGTTCAATCCTTGAGGTCATCCCGATGAGCCGTGAACACCTGCCCTTTGCATCCACTTACATAAAATATATGGAGCCTCACGCGCATCAAAATGAAAGAGTGGAATATAAATGACTGAAAAATTAAATTGAGGACCTAGTTGCTAATTTGTAAAAGTTGGGACAACCTCTATAAATTTCCCCATTAAAGTTTATGATTTTTCCTTCGGTTGCTCTAATTCTTTGTTTAATATTATTAAAGTTTTAATCATGTATTAGAAAATCCATCAAATATAATGGTACTATAATAAGATACTTAATAACGACTTTCTCAAATTGAAAAAAAAAAAATATTTTTCAGTACTCACTGAACTTTCAAAAATATTTCTCATTACTCACTGAACTTTCAAAAATACATCACCGTTACTTACTGAACTTTCAAAAATAATTTACCGTTACTCACTGAAGATGATTACTCACTGAACTTTCAAAAATACATCACCGTTACTTACTGAACTTTCAAAAATACTTTACCGTTACTCACTGAAAACGATTCTGTTATGACCAATTGACGAAAAATCTACGTAACAGATGGATTAATATACATGTGACAGACGGAATCATCCACCAAACATATGAAATCGTCTATGTCTTCCAAAATTGCGCGCCATTTCATCATTTAAAAAACGTTTTAACCAAAATAAATTGAGTGAAAACGTTTTTTAAATGATGACATGGCGCGTGATTTTGGATGACATGGACGATTTCAGATGTTTGGTAGATGATTCCGTCTGCCACATGTATATTCTATCTACCATGTGGATTTTCCGTCACTTGGTCGTAACATGATCGTTTTCAGTGAGTAACGGTGAGATATTTTTGAAAGTTTAGTGAGTACTCAAATATTTTGAAGTTGAGTGAGTGAATGAAGACGGAAGTAATAGTTCAGTGACCAATGAAATATTTAATTCCATTGTGTGAGTATGAGCTCTAAAAATGAGGATTTAAGTGATCTCCAACTTATTTAAATTTGTAAAACTAAGTCCATATGTGATTCTACGTAAAATCACATGTAACTTTTACGTAATTTAAAGTGGAAGACAAAATCGTTAAATCACTTTAACATTTTTCTCAAATTTAACTAAAAGTAGTATACGATATTAACATCAATGGTAGCGATTTTGAAGATGTAAAAATCTAAATTCATATATTTAAATAGGTTTGTGACTCATAACCTCACATGTTTAATGCCAATTGAAATGTTAATTAAACTCTTAAAACCTAATTAGATCAATCTGCATTGTTCAATTTTCTATCATTCGGTTAGGTCAGATATAGATAATGTTGCTAACCCTATTAACCAAGTAAATAAAAGGTAGAATTTCAAATTAGATGCATTTTCACTTTTGCACGTCAACCAGTTGTGCTGTACAAGCATACAAACCTCAATCAAACCGAAACAAATGAATGTCATTGTTTGAGAAAAATCTTGTTATGCCATGGTTGACTATCAGGCTCTGATTGCTGATGATATATTATGCTTAACTGTCAATTCCCAACACTAACTCCATTTTCTTCCATGGATTGAAATGCGTTCCATACATTGTACATCATTATCTACTAATTTCATAGAAGTTGACATTATCTACGTGAAATTATATTGATTCGTTTGACAAGTCTCCATTTTCACCCACGAATTGACGCATAATGAAGTTAGATATTTTTATTGTTCATTATCAATTAAAATGTTATTTATTTATATACGTTTTAACACATCACATACAATCAACATTTATTTTTCTTGGTAATATTGACAATTTAATGTAAAATAACCTTATCTATACTAATCTAAAAGGAGTTTAAAGGAGAAATATTTTTTGGACAAATATACCCTCATTAATATTATATATTTTTTAAATTGTCCTTAAGTTAATGTTATAATTAAAATCCTAATTTAACATTTATAACTACATATAGTCTTTAGAAATTAAAAAGACTAAATTCCTATTTATTATATTTAATCTATACTATATCTCTAAAAGAGATAAACATTTTTGGACAAAAATATCCTTCCTCATATTTTAGATTTTTCAATTTTTCCTTAATTAATTTAAAATGCCTTTTAAAATTGGTTCAATTAAATCTTAATTAAGGCATCTAAAATTCTCCACATATCCATCTACCATCATCTCTTTATTTCATAAATTGAAATATAATTAATTGAAAATATTAACCTCCAACTCTAACTATCACTCATCACTCCATTCACTATTGTAACAATTTATTCAAGAGTCGGATGTTTTTCGCAACAGTATATTTAAGATCATAAACAAAATTGTGAATGTACAATAGATCATGAAAACTACAGTGAAAAATTACTCTACATGCCTATTAAGTAAAGTTCTGAATTATTATTACCACAAATGACCTAATTATCTTAAAATATTTGTTGATATTGGTAGCTCAACAATTGCCACCGCAATTTTTGCCCGTGGCTTTGGGGTGCGTTACAATTAATGGACAAGGATTTCTTGGTGGAGGCGCGGTCGGAAGAAGAATTTTCGGAGAAATTGTTTGGTGCTGTCAAAATTTGTCAAATGGAATGTATGGATAGATATGTATAAATGTATGTAAACAAGAAAATAGATACCATAGGATCAACATGTAACAAATAAACTTTAAAAATCAAAAACCTTCTTACTGTAAAATATTGGAGATCACTTCTACAACATTTGTTGATAATGCCAAGCAATCAAAATATGTTTCGCCCTACGAAGATGAAAATGAAGATGAAGATGAATTATGAGTTTTATTGTGAATGTTATCATTGGTAAGTTTATGATTTTTCTCAATGAAGATGAAAATGGTGAGTAAAATAGAAAACTTTTGAACACTTTACATATCTGTGATTTTCTACACCTTATATTGAAGACACAAACCCTAATAGATATCTAATCTCTAAAATTAAAGAATTTTTAGAAAACTAACATCACGACACATGCAGTTGAGCATCTATATTTTTTAGAGGTTGAAGAAGCCTGACTTTTGAGGTACTCTATTGTTTTTCTTAAATTTATAAGCAAATTGACAATTTTTGTAATATTTTAAATTTTAATCAAAGTGACCCGAGATACTGATAGAAGGTTGGATAGATAAAATAAAAAAATAACTATTGAACTTTTATTATTTAAAAATTTTAACAAAAAAATAAATTCATGATATTATTACAAAATCACGTGCGTTGCACGTGTTTTTAACTAGTAATATTTAAATGTGTTGATACTGTACTTAATCTCAAACTAACACAAATAGTAATACTAAAATTGATCAATTGAATTTGCAAGTGAGCAACTGATGGGCATCTGCAGACTCATTTAATTTAAGCGTAGTTTGTCTAGGAATAGTAATTGAGCCGAGTCACCAATGGGTCCAACAACTCGGCCCGTAAAAGCTCAGTCTATTATGGGCCCAGAACGAGCCATCCAAAAAAACAAGGGCCGAGGCCAAGTCAGCTCGACCTTTGATAATGACGGGCTGGCCCGTGGACTGATCCGTAAACCATGCCCGCAAGTGTAGGCCACGGTCCCCAGCTTTTAATTAGTTGGGGACCCCAGCTGGGGACCAATTTCAACGGTCACTTTTGTACCATTTTGGTCCCTCTTCTTATTTTTTTCCTTATAAATACTCCTCTAAACTTTCATATTTTTCACAAATTCAGAACTCTCTCAATCTATACAATTCAAAAAATTATATTGTCAATATTAGCCCTTTTATTGTATAATTTATAGTTGAATTTCTACATTTCTAGTTCTAAATTTCTTTTTTCTACAAGAATCAGTACAACACACAAGGAAGTACCGACCACAAATTTATGATAATTTTAGTAGATTAAATGATATTCCAATTCTTGAATTTGGTGATAATTATGGGATTGTGAGCAATGATATCATTGTCGATTTAGAGGATATCGATAAAGAATTAGAAACGACCAACACTGCTATAACGAGGGGTCGACTACTAAACAAAGAACTGCAAAATAAAAGGTTCGATGTTGAGATTATTTCAAATTAGTACAGATCAGTGCAACCGCAGATAGACAATCAATCTTCAAGGCAATGTGTAAATATTGTAAATAAAAATTTGCATAACAACTAGTGTATTCACAAGACTCTAAGTGCCGGAAAGACATTACTCAATTGGTGGTCAGTGGTGAGTTCCCACTTAACATAGTGAAAAGCCCTCACTTCACCAAATTTGTACAAAGATATCTTCAATCAAAATATGTGTTATTTGCTAGAAACACTCTTCATGCTGATGCTATTACTTTATATAATAAAAAGAAAGAAAATATAATAAATTATTAACTAAATATTCTAGTGTTGTATCATTCACTTCGGACTTATGGTCCGATATAAATCATAAAGGATATATTGTTATAACTTTACATTATATTGATAAATTATGAATTATGCATAAAAGAATAATTGTTTTTAAAGTAATTGACTACCCTCATAATGATATACAATTGTTTACTTATTTAATACATATTATTAGATAATTTAACTGCGAATCTAGAATTCGCAGTTTTACATTTGATAATGATACGCCTAATAACATAGTAATAGATAAATTAGTTCGAGAATTAAATCCAAATTTGGGTGGAATTTTATTTTATGTTCGATTTATATGTCACATTTTTGAAAAATTTGTCCAAGATGGTTTAAAGTATATATGCTCACAATTAGAAAAAATTAGGTATGCCCTAAATTATATTATTGTTTCACTTTCCTAAAAACAAGTATTTGATGAAATTATGTGTAGAAAATTTCCTTCCAACAAAATGTTTTAGTACAGACATAGACAATATGTGGAAATTTACTTATTTAATAATACTTCAAGGATGTGAAGGTTATGAAAATTGTATTACTACCTATTATAATGGCCGATATTCACACGGTCTAGAATTTGATTTGCAAACATATGATTGAAAAATCGCATTTCATGTGAGAAAATTTATAAAAAAAAATTCGACGCCACAAATGCATGTGTTGGTGTATATTACCATACCAGTCTATTAGTTTTAAATTGTTTTTATTTTATTGCAAAAAAATTTAATAGGTATAAGACATTTGTAAATTTTTCTAATATTGTATTAGTAATGAAAATTAAGTTTAGAAAATATTAGGAACAAACTGCTTATATTGTTCACATTGGCATCAATTATGGATTTTAGAGTAAATAGAAGATACAAAACATACTATTTCGACAATTTCTAATAAGTTAAGTCACGGAAATCCAATAACTTATGATAACTTAGAAAAAATTATTATATGAAATGTACGAATTTTTGTGACAAAAATTGGTAGGAACATTATAAGACATTTTGTACCAATCCCTTATTCGTCATCAAATGACGTTAACGATTATTGAAGTTTCCTTATTCTTAGAGGAATTCAACAAATTAGTTTTTCTTCTTCGTTTTCCCATGCCACAAATATAGAAAGAAATAGTAGAGTCGCACTTTTAGAGTTAACTAGATATTTTGGTTACGACATGCTTAATATGTTATATGAAGATGAGAGAAATAATTTTGATATACTTAGGTGGTGAATATAAAACGAGAGTCAATATTTAATTGTTTCTATTATAGCACGCGATCTACTAACACCTCCGGTATTAAATGTAGAATCGAAATTTGGTTTTAGTACAGGTGGCAGGATTTTAAATAATATGAGATCAAGGCTAAAACCAGACATGTTAAAGAGTTTAATTTGTTTAAAAGATCAAGAGTATGCAGAACTTTGAATCCAAGATAAAATATACCTTATATTGGACGAAGAAGTGCAAGAGCCGACTACATAAAATGTAAGTATAATTTGTGTAAATTTATTTAACTTTTCTTAATTTTAAGTGTTGAAATTTAAGTTTACCAAAAATTGTACACGTAACAACTTCTTCATGTACAATTTTAACTTCGTCTATACTAAAAGTAGCCATCTCAAGCCAAAAAAAAAAAAAAGAGAATGGTTTTTAAATATCAATTTTATCATAACTTATTTTTAAACTCCAAAAAATTATTGAAGTTCACGTGTGGCCTATGGACTGGCTCGTGGCTCGGCCCATATGGCCCACGAGCCATGGGCCAGTCCGGGCTCGTGGATTTGGGATGAGTCAAGCCATGGGTCGACCTGTCTCTTTAAGGGTCGAGCTGGTCCAACTCTGTCTATTGTCATCCCTAAAGTGTATGGTACTGATTCAATGTCCCAGTACAAACTAGGCCCAATGTTATCTTTTCCAAGCAGCCTGATTTTATAAATTGAAAAGAAAATGAGAAAAATGGCATCAGTTTAAAAAGACTTTTTAATCTTTCCAAAATTATGCTTATACAAATTTAGTGACAATTTTAGTCAACAAGTTACTTCCATGTACTGTTCTAAAAAGTCTGCATAAAGTTCGTCTATGCTTGAAACTTGGCCTCCACGCTTAAACACGTCTTACACATTGCTTTCGTTTTGCCCTTGTCTCGCTCTCGTCTAAACTTCGCCTAGACCCAAAAAGCTTGAAACTCGACTCCAACGCCTAGTCACGCTTTACGATTTTTAGAACCTTGGTTCCATGCGTTCCAATGCCACCTTTGAAAATGAATATGGATTTTATTCAATTATGAAAAATTTATTCTTAATGCATATAATGCGATAAATAACACTAAAACATTTACCAAAATTCACGACGACAAAAAAAAAAATTGAAAAATTAATTTTGATTTTTTTACATAATAAATTATGTTCAGATAAAATTTAAATTAATCAAATTGATCAAACATATTTTTTATCCAAATTTTTTCCATGACCTAAATTTACTATCTATTTACTATCTATGCATACCATAAGACTAACAATTCAAATTCATTTCAAAATTAATTTTAGCCTATCAAACATGCACTTAAATAGACAGATTTAACACGTGTCCATCACCCTCTTATTATCAACACTTGGATACCCACGTGTTGACCGACAAGCCATTTTCACCACGTGTCACATGAGTATACTTTCTCTCTCCTACTCTTTCTTCTTTTATCTGTGTTATTTCACTAGGAGAAAAAGATTACTTAACACAGTCGTCATTAATTAGATTAAGGATTTGTTGTGTGACATATTCATGGACGTTAGGGCTGCACTGGATGCCCTGGTGATTGGGAGAGTGATCGGGGATGTGCTCAATATGTTCGTTCCTGCTGCTAAATTGATAGTGCAATATGAATCGACGCTTGTGACTAATGGTTGCGATATCAACCCCTCATCATGGGAAACCTCGAGTTCATATTAGTGGTTCTCATAGCTCTCATAATTATGATACTCTTGTAAGTAGGCAATTGTGTTACTAAGTTAAGGTTTTGTTTGATTTATTTAAAATTTTGCTAAAATTTGAAATTAAAATCAACAATTAATTTTAACTATACATTTCATGACACTCGCAACTTTTATCAACTTTTTAATAACACATTTTATCAATATTAAATTGAATTTATATATATTAAGGCAAACCATTCTTAATATGATCAACAACTTATAATAATGATGTGCCTTACTATAAGTGAAAGCCTATGTTAGCATGGCAAGTTTTTATTATAAAGGAGAAGAAGAGTATATACATAACTATGTCATGCCTCTCACCCTAGGAAGGAAAAAAAAAAAAAAAAACACATATCGCATTGAATCTTTTGTCCTTAAGTAACGACCTAATATGAAATACTTACGGGCTAGGATTTGTGTATAATTAAGCGTCCAGTTTAGCACGACAAGTTTTTACTATAAAGAAGAAGAAGAAGAAGAGTATATACGTGACCATTTCATGCCTCTCACACCAAGAAAGAAAAAAACGTATTATATAATTAATCTGCATACAATCGTATCATCATTTTATGCGCATGTGGTGTTAATTAATTAAACTTAACTTTGATTGATTGTTTTTAGGTGATGGTTGATCATGATGCTCCAAGTGAACAAACTTTCAGAGAGTGGATTTTTTGGGAAGAGGAAGTTATTTTGTGTTTTTTAAAAGTTATGTGACTTAATTTACAATTTTTTTTTTTAATTTTTTTAATTTTTAACTTTTTTTCTATTTTTATTTATTTAAAGAGAATGGCAAAATCATTAAATTATATTAATGGTGACGTAATTTGCAACAAACTGTAAAGATTGGACATGTCTGGTAGTGAAAACATTGGTTAAGGGTATATTTATTATAGATTTGAAAGCTTGTGAACCAAAATTGCAAATTACCTTTAAATTTGGTTTAACACACTTTTACTTGCCCAAATATTTGTTAACACCTTATCATTACCCAAATTCAAGTGGTTATATTTTATTAATCAAATCAATTCTTTACAAACCAAAAGGATTAATAAAAAATAGTAACATCAAATGGAATCAGATTAGTCATAGGGATCAGAACATTGTAGCCTTCTCTTTCTCACAAAGAACTAAGAATGTGTTTGATTGACAAGTTTTCTATGGAAAATGTGAAATCTAAAGAAAATGTTTTCTATTTTAGTTGTTTGATACAAATGTGGAAAATGAAAATGAATTCTAAAGTACAACCACTTTAAGCTTGTTTTTGGCCAATTCCATAGAAAATATTTTCTTATAGATTTGGTGATTTTTATTTTCCAATTTACATAAAAAAAAATTTCTTTTCCACTTTTGCTAATCAAACACACTCTAATACCCAACGAAATCGGACCCTAGAACTAATACCCAATTAAATTGGACCCAAAATGGAACCCAGATTTAGTTGCTACAGTAAAATCAAAACGGCCGAAAAATCAGATTCCCTTCTGTATTTGATTGCCAATGGTGGAAGAAGGTAGAAAAGGAAAAAAAAATTTCCATGTAAGTTAGAAAAATATTTGCCAAACCCATAAGAAAATGTTTTTCATGAAAGTGACCAAATTCATGCTTAGAGTAGTTGTACTTTAGAATTCATTTTCCTTTTCCATCTTGTATCAAACAGTCAAAGTAGGAAAATATTTTCCTCTGATATGATATTATTTTCCTTAAGGTTGTGTTTGATTACACAAAATTTTCCATGGAAAATGCATTTTTTCCACGTATTTTCCAACTGATGTGTTTGATTGCACAAGATTTTTCATGGAAAAAATATTTTCTTCCATATTTTCCTTGTTTTGTTTGATTGCAATTTTTTTCCATGTAAAATCTTTTCTCATTTTCTTTGTTTTGGCCACATTTTCCTTGTTTTCAAGGAAAATATTTTCTTAGAGGTGATGAGGTTTTATTTTCCATGGAAATTTTGTCTTATGGTGTGTTTGATTGACCAATTTTCCATGAAAAATGTCAAATTCATCGAAAATAATGTCACATAAGAGGAAAATGTTATCCAACTTTGACTGTTTGATTGAAGGTGGAAAATGAAAATGAATTTTAAGGTACAATCACTTAAAGTATGAATTTGGCCAAAATATTGGAAAATGTTTTCTCACCAATTTGGTAGTTTTTTTTTTTTTTCCTTCTTACATGAAATATTTTTTCTTTTCCATAGAATCCTCTATGTTTGATTGGCACGTTTTCTATGGAAAATATCACATCCATGGAAAATGTTGTCACATTTATGGAAAATATTTTCCACATTTGGTTGTTTGATTGCACATGGAAAATGAAAATGATTTTCAAGGTACAATCACTTAAAGCATACTTTTGGCCACTTTCTTGAAAAATATTTTCTCACCTATTTGGTAGATTTTTTTTTCCACCTTACATGAAAAATGTTTTCATTTTCCATCATTTTCCATGGAAACCAATTAAACACAGTCTTATTTTCCAATCAATAATTTCTTAGCAATTCAATTTCATATAATTCATTTTATTTTCACCTAAATTTTTTACTTGCAATCAAATACACCCTAAATATAACATTTTCCATGGAAAATGTATGAATGAAACACAGCCTTACTTCTTTTCTCTCAAAGGAAATCCTCACTCAAGAAGAAACCGAAAAAGGAGAGAGCTAAACCAGAAGTTTTAGAGATCAGAAGAAGAAGAAGAAATCTCCCAATCACTCTGAAAAGCTGCGGATCTGTTCTCTATCGAAATTCAACCAAGGAGTGTATTTATACCCCAGCTAACATCAGTACATAATTATCTAATCCATCGGTCAGAACCATCTCAAGCCTGATTCACTCAGTTGTTGGGCTCCGGTTAATGGTTGGATCAGTTAACCCACTTGGAGAATTTATCAAGCAGTGGTTTCTTTTTTGGGCCTCAAGCCCAATTCATCATTGTCCAGTAATGCTGGCATCACACTCAACATATTTAATTAAATTTAGGGTTTAGCACGATTTCTTTATCTTGAAGGATGGTCATAGATATTCCAGAGGGATCAGCTGATGCCAGTGAAGGTTGACTTTTATTTAACGACTGTGACATCATAAAATGTTTAAGATTTGGATGGGATTAATATTGAAGGCAAAGAGCTGATGCCATACGTGGGACCTCAACCACCAACAGTTATTCACATATATCTATTTGCGGTTTTCAAGCAGAAAGGTGTAATGGAAACGGTGAAAACCCGGCCGGAGAGCGTAAAAACTTCAGCACTGGTAAGCTTGCTGGGGAGAATGAACTTGGACTGCCGGCAGCTCCTTTGTATTTCAATTCACAAAAGCAACCAAGAACAAGAAACTCTAGCTTATAATTTTCAGTTTCAAGATATATATGTTTGTCGCAAAGGATTAGAGTATAAGAATCTGTTTGGGAATTTTGGATAACTAATTACAAAGGTTTTTTAAAAGTACGAGTTTTAAGCATTTATGAGAGTAAATTATAAATTTTTTTTAAAAGAATTAAATTATATATATCTCTATATATATAAAAAAATTAATTTTAAATTTTTTATTTATCCAACTATCATTAAAAATATAAAATTAAATTTATGTTCTTACATATGTTTTCTTTTTGTCTGCATATGTTTTTTTATTTTTACAAATATTAAGTTTAGATTAATTTTGAAAATAATTGTTTGATAAGGTAGGATTAGAAGAAAATTTGAAGAACAGTAAAAACTATCGATTTAGGGATTTGAGAGATACACTACACCGATTTTTTTACGGTTTAAAAATTGTCTAAAATCGGTGCTCGAAATTAAGAAGCATCGATTTTTATAACTTTTATAAATGGTACTACAAAAAATCGGTGGAAAAAAAAATCCCCAAGCATGCCCTAAGTGGGGCTACTTGGCTTAATTAACTTACGGGCTATATTCATGACTGAAAGAGATAACTAATAATTCAAAGAGATACTTTACTAGTATGATTGTTTTTCTTTCTTTCTTAACCAACGGTTTACTATGAATATTATAGATTTTTTTTTTCTTTTGTTTTAACCATTTTTTGGAGTTGTGGAAAATTAAGGTAAATTAGTCCGGCAACATTTTTTCACTTGTTGTCTCGCTTTACTGTTCAAAGTTATTAACAGTTGTGCACATTCGTGTATAAGATAGAGGAAAGAGACCATTTTTCAGTCAAACATAATGGCAAATTGATTGTGCATATGTGGAATCCAAATTAAGATGAAGACTTCTTGGACACAAGCAAATCCTGAAAGACGCTTATTTACATGTCAACGTCGTTGGGTTAGTAATCGTAAGCTCAAAATGTGCAATTATATGTTGCAGTTGTTTTTTGTTATGAAATGGGTGCTTCTTACAGCAAAATGGAGGTTGTGGTTATTTCTCTTGATCCGATCCACCTATGAGTCCAAGATTTGTAGATATAATACCTGAACTGCTTAGATCCAAGAATGAATGTGAAAAACAAATGCTCCATTTGCATAATGAGAAGAGGTTGTGCTATGTTTGGAGCTGGTTTTTCGATTTTCGTTATAGGCTTGTAGTGATGTAGGTACTCATGTAATAATGCTGTTGTAATATTGTCTAAATTAGAATCATGGTTCAGTGGTGTAGAAAGCAGTGGTGGGATTGATGTACAGCTGTGCATCGTTAATTTTGATGTGTAATCGTCGTTACGGAAAACATCTCGACCTTTGTATATCAATGTGCATAACATCTCTACCTTTTGGATTAAATTGTGTAAATAGTCCCTATATTTGAGTTTATAATGTTCATATCGTCTATACCTATTTTTAAATTTGTGGTGAACATCCTCACATAATTGTATTATCGATTGTCAACGTCATTGCTTAAAACAATAGATCAGGAAAACAATAGCAATGAATCATTGTTAAAATACTTTCATTGTCGAGATATATCATTATCGACACAACATCAATCCTAATTAGTACGAACACCAATCTTTAGCGAACATTAAGCATGAATCATTGTTAAAATACTTTCATTGTCGAGATATATCATTATCGACACAAACAACAAAAAGATGTCCTGTAAATATTCAAAAACAACAACTGTGCAAAAGGCTAACTGCAAAAAAAAATTTCAGATTTGTCGTATGCTAATTTGGCTATGGTGGTGGTGCCCCTTTGCATCTCTTCTTGTTGTGGCCACATTCATCACACTTTGTACATGTCATCACCAACCCAATTCGTCTTTCTAGAATTTTCCATCGCCTGCATTGCTGTCTGTAGATGTTGTATTCCTTGAAGACTTTCTTCCACTCTTTGCTTGGCTTGATAATCCATCTTTATTGGCCTCCTTTCTTCTGGACTTTTTAGGCCTTTCAACTTTTTTTGTGTACACCGATGGAGTGAGAGAGTTGAGACCAGGGTTAGGCCACGACTTGAGCCCCGTCATGGGAGAAATTGATGGCATATATGTCCTCATGTATGCCTCCTTCTTGTAGATGTCGTACACATAATCTATGACTATCAGGCCCCTCGAAACTACAGACGCAATGACATGGCAACAAGGAATTCCATTTAATTGCCAAGAACGACACATACAAGCCTTTGTTCTCAGGTCAACGGCATGGAGTGCATCTCCTGCATTATGTCCGACTTGGAATTTTTTATTACTCGAATAATATGCCCACTCTATCCTCGCTTATATAATGTTCTTCTCAAGAATCTTTTGGATTCAAGGACCCACTTCTGCTGTCCACTTATCACATGCCTCTATCCTAATAACAATCATTTTCATCAAATATACCTGATTTTCTCTGGTATTGTCAGGATGAGTTTCTCTCTTGCATTTACAATCATGCTGTTGAATAGGGTTTATCCCTTTTCAACTGTTATTTCTTCTTCATAATGGGTCTTCACCCCCATATCCTCTTCTTCAACAGTAATATGTCCATCATTTCGAAATTTTACTGCAGGCCCTTCCAGATTGGATTCATCTTCAGCCTGACCATCATTTGTTGCATGTTGTAACCCTATAGACTCTTCATACCGGGACCACAAATCTTCAATAGTCTCATTTAAAAATTGATCAGCCCAAACAGATTCATGGTCACCCTCATTGTGTTCTTCAATAACGAGTTCATAACATCCTTCAAATGCTACAGATTCGCCTGTTGCTTATTCATCAATTGTAGCAGAAACTCTCTCATTTGGAACGAGTGGCAGTGCATGAGATTGTACTACACGTATAATATAAACATCAATCACCCTACTCATACCCTTGTCTCTAAACATCTGTCTAACATCATCTTCACTCTCCAATCTCCTCAACCCATACCCAAACTCATTATCGTCATTTGATAATAAAAATCCAACAACATGTCCGTACCCAGAGACCGTAATAACAACGTTACGTCGTTTCTTGTGAACCATGCAAGATGGATGAAATAAAAAAAATAGCACTACTCTTCCTTCGTATACCACGTTGTTTGGCTTATCAAAAAATATGCTTCAATGATAGACTTCAATTGTGAAATAGTCTGTATTGTCACCTGCATACACACAGATTTGACCAATAAAAATTCCAATCAGTAAATATGCAAAAAAAAAAAAAAAACACATTTTTAGTGTACACACTGATAAACCAACAAACAAACCCAGATTTGGCTAATGAAAAATTCAATCAGTGTACACATTGATAAACACAAATCATTGTACAGAATGACATTCACAAATCACAATCAGTCTGATGACAATCAAAATTCATTTGCAAATCATTAACTATGGTATAAAACAAAACAAAAACTTATGGTAAGTGAGTGGATCATCTTCGGCTGTATGCAAATTGGAGGTAGCATTTCTTTTGGTAGAAGAAGATTTAATATGATATCAGTAAAGTAAAACCATAAATGGAAAAAAATTTCATTATGATAGCTCCAATGTAAACCCACGAAACCCCAAACACCACACACACAACATGGCCTGGAATTGAAAATATAATGAACCAAATATAGGATATTCGAACTTACCAACTGACTGATGATGACGGTTCGTACAATGCATGACTGGAATTAGACGAGTTCGTCGAAAAAATTCTGGGAATAGTGGCGAAACTTCCAGAAAAATGTGCGTCCGTTCATATACTTCGGTTTGAAACAGAGGACAAGTGAAAAAATATTGCTGGACTAATTTACCCTTAAGTTGTATCACGAATCGTGTTGGTAAGGTGAGATAATGTCAGTTTTTTGGATGAAATGATGTTTTGCGCAAGAATTCAGTAGATGGGGATGAAAATGTCAAAATTTAGAAGGTATGAACGTTTTGCACAATAATTTCAATATGTAGGGACATTTTATACTAATTACCCATATAACTTTTTCATACATTAGAAGGATCTTAAATGAGTGTGTTTAAAAAAAAAAAAAAAAGATAACTCCGACAACCTATTTTACTTAAGAAAAAAATGGAGTAAAATAGTCGAGAATAGAGCTGGCAAATAGGTCAGCCCAACCCGAAATTGGACGGGCGACACAAAAATTGGGCTGAGCTAGCCCTGACCCAATTTTACATGGGTCGGTATTTAATGGGTCAATCCAGCTCAATTTGGGCTAGCCTAATTTCAATTTTTAATTTATTTTTTCAAAACAATTATTCTTAATTTTTTTTATTAAAAAAACCAACTCCTCCATCTTCCACCACTCCCACCTCCCACCTCCTAAATTCGAGAATGCGGCCAGAGGATAGGGGAGCTCATCGGGTCACGCCCTCCTCTGGTCACGAAACTAGGGAAAAATCCAAAACTTACATAAAAATAGAAGAATAATTAAAATGCGAGGAAGATAATTGCCCTATGAAAAGCAAAAGACCCTTATTGAAAATGGGTAGTGCTCAAGAAGACGCCATTGTTATTATCTCTAAAGAATTTTTTCCAACCAAGTGTTGATTAATGGAAAGCTTTCAAGATTTGTGGGTACCTTCCTATCCACTTAAAACACTTGTGTTTTTTACTATTTTTTGTCTAAAGGGGGGAGAATCCCCCCTCTCCGTTTTGTTGCGAAGTTTCACAGTGGGAGTGGGCTAAAAAAATTTATCGAGCCAACATGGCTTCAACTCAATTGACTCAGTAGGTTAGTTGTACTGATTCAAATAAGCCATATTTTTACTTTATCAACTTTTTAATGGATCAGCTCGGTCCAGAGTTCGGATTATCTGGGCTAGCCTATTGGGCCGACCCATTTTGCCATCTCTAGACGAAGAATCAACACATTTTTTTTATGTTGATTTACATTTTTAGTGATGCAATAAGGCTACCACAAGCTATGAGCAATCACATATTGAAGCTTGGTTACAATAAAGAGCTTACCAAGCATGAAAGAAAACTTGAGTCTTAGCCTGGGAGCTCACATAGGCTGTTCTTAGGGGGAGAGTTCATAGGAGCTATTCAATCTCAATATCGCATATTTGAAATTCAATGTGAGATTTTCTTAAAAGACATGAAAGAATTGTGTGGTTCACTAATATCGTATTTCTATAATATGTTTTCTGAATGCATTCTAATTATGGAACACGTAGATTCCACCGGTGTTTTAAAAAGAATAAAGAGCGTAGAGACCGTGTTTCAAATTTTTCGGGCCTAGACGAAGCTTAAACAAGTGCGAAGAAAGGACAAAGTGTGAAGTGTGACTATGCGTGGGGGGGCCGCACCTCACACATATGCAAGTATTTTAGAACAACGAATTCCACTAACTTACCCTTTAAGGGAGGTGAACAGTTGGATATGCACATTCCGACTTCTTGTTCTGATTGTGTCATTATTCTCTCTACCTCGTCTTCTTTTGGTTTTTCACTTCTAGGGTCTTTTACTGTAATATTATTATTTTTATATATAAAATACATAATCTAATTGATAGATTCTTGTATTTCAAGAGTTTAAGTGATATTCGAGCCGTTTTGAATATCTTTTGTTGATATGTATAGAAGAGTTGTATTTCTCTTTTGATTCTTGTTAGATTCAATACAATTTAATTTTTTGGTGTACTCTGAATGGTTTCGATTTAGTTATAGTGGATCTTTTTTGTGTATGAACTGTCTTAATTGAGTCCTCCAGAGCCTTTTCAGTTGAATTGGATTAACATGTGTTAATTTGTTATGTTCTTGATAATTGCTTAAAATTACGGAGTTCTTGAGTGTTCAAAGTGTTACAAGACAAAATGTCTTGCATGATGGGCGTGGCTTTAAATTAAGGATATATGAAACTGTGGGAGAGTCGTCCAAATAACTTAATATTTTTACTACAAAGAACAACTTTTCAATTGACCAATTCCATGTCATAACAATTCTTTGGACATCAAGTCAAATCTTCCTACACAAAACCAATAGAAAATGAGAATTTGAAAAAAAAAATTTAATAAATAAAAACTCGAAATAATTTCACAAACGCGAGCTAGATTGCAATTACATGGTAAGGTCCAACCTTCCTGAAACAAAAATAATTTTTTTTTTTACTTGTGAGTTTTATTATGGTACGTAATATAAATTGGACAATACTAAATATAAAAAAAGAAATTATTTTTATATGTTATTGTTCAATTATGTGTTGGAAATTGGTTTAAATATGTCGAAAAATTAACTAAGTATTAAAAATAATGAAAGTGACTTAGTGTCAACTTGGCCAAAATATACAAACCCGACCCAATCCGTTTAGACAAAATAGTTTGCCACTTCGCTGTTTCAGAGAAACGGGGATCGACCTGCCCGGTCAGATTTTTGACCATGCGATCGCACAGGTATTTCCACCTGCGATCGCAATCTACCTAAATTTTAAGCAGAACGTTTTTAGGTCAAAATTTTGACCATGCGATCGCACAGGTATTTCCACCTGCGATCGCAATCTGCCTAAATTTTAAGCAGAACGTTTTTGGGTCTTTCCATGCGATCGCATGGTTAAATTGGATCAAGTTCTGTTCTGAATTTTGTACCTTACGATCGCAGCTTGGTAAAACCATGCGATCGCATAGATTTGCGTAAACAGACATGTCCTTTTGAAGTGTTGCACGATTTGATTCCTTACCTTTTCGTTTTCAACCGATCCTCAACGTTAAATAGGACTTTCTGGACGTCCAAAAACAGAGAATTGATACAGAAAACATTTGCATAACATCCATTCATAATTCCTTACTTCTTGAATAAAAAATTCTTGCATTTGTTGCTTGAATTTCTGGTTTTCATTTTCATTTCATTTTTTGGAGTACAAAACCGATTTCCGGTTCGTTGTACTTGTGGTTTGAAGTGCTTCAATCACAAGTAGGAAGTCGTTGTATCTTGGGAGTCAATTGCCATATACTATAGGCAGGTTTGCAGGGCAAAATTGACTTAAAGACAAAGAGTTCAACTTTTGCCTCGGCTTAATTTTTATCTATCATTCAGTTTGATTGCTTTGAAGTCATTTCCACATAAATCCATCAACATTATGTTCAATATTATATAACAATATATTATTAAGATACGTCTAAAACGCATACTAGACAAAATTATACTTTAAAACAAATAAGACTTAACATTTTTCTTCTTCAATGCTTAGTTATTACGGTATATACCAGCATATCCGAATCCACTCTATCTAAGAATAAAGAAACTGTAAGTAATAAAATTATGAATTTTATAGAGAATTCAATTCTCAGTGAAGATGAACCGGGGTACTTAACATATAAAACATATATAAAAGACTCCCACTACAATGAAAGAAATGAGAATGTTGCGAGTCTAACACATTAAATAACATTATTCAAAGTTGCCCATTGTAGATAGAGCCATAGAGGTGAGGAATAGGGTGGGTTGATCAACCATCCACAAATGAAATAAAAAAATAGTATATTTGATCTCCAATGTTTCAAAAATATATAAGATATGTTTCTAACCTTTAAAAATGGTATCGAACATCTCCAATATTTAAAAAAATAGGCATTGTGGGCCCTTTATACGAATTTGTCCTCCCCTTAAATAAATAAATAAAAATAATAATAGACAAGAAAAATGAAAAAGAGGAATAAAAAAACTAATCAAACATACCCCCACAAAATAAACAATAACAAATAGACCATCTTCTTTATTCACCTCAACAATCACCTACTCCACCAATCATCTTCTTCTACCCAACCCCCACACTTCTAAACCTACCGTCGCTGCTATACTCCCCACCACCACCCCAAACCCTGGTGAACACTTCATTTCTTCTCATACCTTTGTCCCTTCAGCAATCAATAAGTTCTTGAATCATGCTGTTAACACATCTCAACAAAGATATTCAATATTCTTGCACAATTCCTCCAGATTCTTCATCCTCAATTTCTCACTTTCAGATACCAACTGGCCAATAATTCATTAGAAAAAAATGGACTAAATAAGGCAAAATTATTATAGTTAGTATAATTCATTTATACTTTTTGCCAAAGCTAGGATAGATTTACCTCTATTACTTTGGTAATCAGCTGAGCCTTTTTCTTGTTCTTCTCATTAAAAGACTCGAGGGCTTCTTTGGACTCTTTTTCCTGTGGAAATAATTAAATTTTGTCATGAAAAAATGTTACAAGTATATGATTAATGCAACAACAAATCCCATTTTTGAACAATTAATATGCGTCTATGCCATTGGGATTTTCGCCTAATTTAACTAGACGTTAAAAATCGTCCTTCTATTCATTGGTTGAACAAAAAAAGAGACTCGTTCAAATATAATGAGATCACAATTTGTTGAGTTGCAAAGGGGAGGAAATTAAGTTTTCACGTGGTGAGTCGCGGTGGCGGCGGTAAGTTTAGGAAATGTGGGGATTGGTGTGGATGTTGGAGAAAATGATCGGTGGGATAGGTGGTAGTTGTGGTGAAAGAAGAATAGAGTATCTTTGTTTCATTTGATTATTTTTCTTTCATTTTTTTATTTTTTTTTTGTTTATTTAAAGGGAAGAACAATTTCGTCATAAAAAGACCTATCATGTTTATTTTTTTAAACGTTGTGGATGTTAAATGTCATTTTTGAAGGTCAGGGATACATCTCTTACGTTTTTAAAACATTAGAGAACAAATATACTATTTTCCCAAAATAAAAAGAGCTTTGATGACATGATAATTACATTCACGTTGAAACTATTTCAGTAATCGAATAAGAAAGAGAAAATATAAAAAAAATCAAAAGTTATTGGATTTTTATTTTTCTGAATAAAATGGAGGATTTTTTTTATATATCTAAAATATGTTCTTACAGCATGTTTAATACGCTGTATTTGATTAAGAACATGTTCGGACGCAATTTTCAACCAAAAAAATCTATTTTCAAGTATGAGATTTTTGACTTTTCAAAAGTATTTTTGATGAAATGACCAAAATGTCCTTTTAGCTTTCAAATACCATTTTATTGATTGAGGGCAGTTTTGTCAAAAAGTGGATTTTTTTGTCAAAAAGTGGCCCACCACATTAAATGCAAAATGGATTTTGAAAACAAAAAACGCCAAACCGAACATGCACTAAATGATATGATTAAGAGAGATAAGATTAAGAATGATATGATTAAGGTGAATTAAGAGGTATCGTTCTCATCTAATGCGGTGCCGCACCTAAAAAAAAAACTATAAATAAATTTACCAACACATAATTTTTTTACTTATAAGTAAATTTTTTGTCTGAGTTATAAGTGATTTTGTTACTTATAAATTCAACTTTTACTTATAAGTAATTTTTTCAACTTATTTAGTGTATATTTAGTAGTGTTGAAATTATTTTTTAATTGCTTATATTATAAGTCGTGGGTGAATGTATGGATAAAAAATAGATTGTAAGTTGTGGATTTTATGAAATGTATATATAAAAAGTATGTTTGACCAATTTGACCAACTGAAATTATAATTTAAGCACCAACAAACATGTGCTAAGTAAATTTTTTTACTTGCAAGTAAATTTTTACTTATAATTGAATTTTTATTTATACATAAATTTGTTAGTTATAAGTGAATTTTGTACTTAAAAGTAATTATTTTTACATATAAGTGATTTTTTTAATTATAAGTGATTTTTTAGTTATAAGTAATTTGTTTTTTTTTAAGTGACTTTTTTTACTTACAAGGAATTTTTATTTTTAAGCAAATTTTTATTTTTAAGTATACTCATACTTATTTATTGGATTTTTTTTGTACAAATGATCCCTATTTTTTGTATTTACTGTTGCGGGTTGAAGAGTTATCATTTTATTTTTGACAGTTTAGCCCCTATTTCAAATATTTTTAGCGACAATAATTATTTTCGTCCAATTCCGTCATATTTAAACGGTAGTTCATCGCGTGCATTACAAACACTTCATTTTTTGAGGGGTTTTCTACCGTTCTACTTCATTTCACTTTGATTTGAATGGTTTTTTATGATTTCAGTTCGCTGAAGAAACTGATTTTTCCTATATAAGTAAAATTGCTTATTTGTTAATTTAATCCAACCCACTTTTCCTATTATTCATCACTTTAATGACAAAGAACAAGTTTAGTCCACCTTATTTAATGTGTTAATTTAACACAGGATAGCTAGGGCGGAGCTAGGAAATTTTATTTGGGTGGGAAAAAATTTAGCCAAAAAAATTCGATACATTACTACACTTCTACGCATTTTCATACTTTGAAAACGTTGTATAATTACATCATTATCAATTTCATGAAATATATCCTTATCAACATATACAATCAAACTGTTACTCAACCATTGATCTTCAATTCGATTGCGCAATCGAGTCTTCACAAGATTTATTGCAAAAAATACTCCATCTCTACCGTAGTACTAGCAACTAGAAGAATTAAAGCCAGTGTCACAAGCCTATACAATAATAGATAAACTTCATTTTTTTTCGTTACAACTAACTTTTGTGCAATATCACTAAGGCCCATAATCCTCCAAAATCTAAGTCAGTGTGCATATCAATAATATATGTTTCAAGTTATTTCTCAAGTGCCAAGAGATCTGTTGATAAAAATCTTTGGAATAATACTCACTAAGTCTTATTAATTTGTCTTTTTTAAAAGTAGAAAATGAAGCATATGGACATAAACATGCTACACGAAAGCATAAGTCACCCTTTACCTCAAAAAATGATCATTCAATTCTTGAAGTTGCATATTAATGACGGCATAGAAAAATATACACGCAAGTGATGTAAATTTGTCTTTTTTGGAGTGTTACGTCGTAAACGATCTGGAGGTATATACATATCATCTATGTTATGAACATTAATATTGTGCTTTTCAAAGAAATAACAAACATTTTTCAAAAAACATTCTCATCCATTATCCATCCTTGCTTGCTTGGAGTTGTTCTTTACAAATTTTCACTAATCTCATGGCATTTGCAATATTTTAATCTTTTCTTCGTAATACATTTGACAATTTATCTACAATTCCTAAGATCTTTTTATAAGACGTAGTCTAAAGACAAAATCAAATGTTAGTACCAAGCTCAGAAAATTAAGTGCTTCACCTCTTTTTTCAGAATATGAAACATCAATACTAATTATTTAAACGATATCAATTGTAACTAAAGATATAAAATATGTGAATCAAGTTAAGCAAAGAAGTATAGTGAGAGCCTCAATATGTATCACTGGAACCCTTAAGGATAGTTTGTTCATTAATGCTCTGTCTATTTGATATTTCACCGTAGTTGAAAATTGAATAGATGTTAAAGATATCATATACTTGGGAGTTGGGTCACCAACTCAATTAAAAGTTAGACCTGGAGTGAATTTGAGCTTAAACTTGAATTAAATAATTTGGATTAAGACTTGTGCTTGAGTTATTTGGACTAATTTAAATTTTTGTATTTGGGCTTGAACAATTTTTCAAAATGGGTCAATTGATCCCCTTTGTCCCTTGGTGGCTCCGCCCTTATAACTACGAAAATGTTATTTAGTCGAAAAAAAAAGAAATAAAAAGTCGAATAAAAATAAAAATATAATTTTTATCTACAAGTTGGATTACTTTTCTCTTCTCATTAATTTGGCCAAAATATTTATCACAAATTGTCTTTTTAAGAGTATCCAAATTGAAATTCCTGAACCATACGGATTACGGCCCACTAATCCGACCTTTCAAATTACGCACCAAATCACACGACAATTTTTCTTCCTTTCTCATCTTTCGCCGCCGATGCAACCCAATAAATCTCTATCTTTTGCATAGTTTCGTTTGGATAAACCCAGAAAGAAAAGCTCAAATCTTTACCAATTAACGAACCATTTTTCGTTTTCTGTTTCTTATGTTATATGTAAGAATGAAGCCGAGTGAAGATGGTGTTATTGTTGGTGGTGGCGGATTCTGAATATAATATTGCGAGATCCATATGATTCAATCTTATTCACTGGCAATCTGTAGAAAATGCTCGTGGCCGATCCTATAATACTCCTGCGCTCATTAGTCTCTCCACTTTTCTTTCACGCCCAATTTCGCCATGTCAAGGTCGGAAACTCTATCTTTTTCTTCCATTTCTATAGATTGAATTCTTCCTTTTTTTTTTTAGATTTTTTAATTTTTCCTGCCCAATTTTATGTCTATGTTTTCAATCTTTTATCTTTCATGTCGTTGATTATCAATAGCGTTGTTTTTAAAAAGTTTGAACTCTGGGGCCTTTGAATCTTTAACATATACTGCGAAGTGGTTTATTTCTATCATTGTTTTGTACGGTATTTACTATAGTTAATTTGCTTGGTCAACGCAAATGCTTGCATACTCTGGGCTTTTGGAAGAGTTATGAGTTTTAAGGAAGCAGATTTTGAATCTGCTCATATAATTGCTGAACTTCTTGAAATTGAAATGGAAAAGATCAATTTTTTTTTATTTTTTGATAATGCGAGTAAAAGCACGAGTATTGTGGGAAACTTTTATTTTTGCCCGACTAAATCACCAGTTTGCCTATTTTGGTGGTTGAGATTGTATAATGCTACTGGAGTGATTCAATGCAAATATTGAAGATTGCAACTGTGTACTTCTATTGTCAATTTTGAATGTCTCTGGAGTATGTCAACTCTGTGAAAACATGGAAACAACATTATTTATTGTGAATTATTTGATAAGAAACAATCTTATAGGTGGGTATTCTGAACATGTTCACGGTAATGCAGATTTTTGACAATTGAGAATATTAGGAGAGTTGGACAATTCTTGCACAAAAATCAGATTAGTGTCAATTCAGAACGGTCAATATATGGAGCACTTGTTGGATCAGGGTTATGTTCTCGCCAATACAGATTGTATTCCCAATATACTTTTCCTAGCAGGAGACCTCCTTGGAGTGCTATGCACGGATCCAGAAATGGTTTCTGCTATAGCTACTTCAAGCATTTTTCATCCTTACCGGCAAGTAATACTGTAGCACATCACGCCCAGGTCACGTGGAAGAGGTTGTCACAGAGGGCTTTACACAGTGGGAGATCTTTATTACCCATAAGTAGGATTGCTCAAGCAGTCAGCTTGGCGCTGAGCCGTTCTTATGTTGTAGTTCCTAGTATATTTGCCCTAACCTGTGGAAGCAAGGTAGCATGGGCGGAAGCAGTGTCAGACACAGATATCTTCCAGCCTAGGAATAATTTTTACATGAGTGCACAGGACGGGCATGTTTTCTTGACCTCATTGATTCTTTCCATGTTGGAAGGCATTTTTTTGTTGCTGAGAGCGTTGTATTTGGCAATTCTATTCACACCCACTATTGCATTGGCTCCATTTACAGATTCTTTTGGACCTGAATTTAGGAAATTATGGCTTCAGATTGTTCATCAGACACTAGAAAGAGCTGGTCCAGCATTCATAAAATGGGGTCAGTGGGCGGCCACGCGGCCAGATCTCTTTCCTAGAGATTTGTGCATTGAACTTGCGCAGCTTCAAACAAAAGCACCTGAACATAGCTTTGACTACACTAAGAAGACTATTGAAAGAGCTTTTGGTCGTAAAATTTCGGAAATTTTTGACAACTTTGAGGAGGAACCTGTGGCATCTGGGAGCATCGCTCAAGTGCATCGAGCTTCTTTGCGGTCTCGATACCACGGTCGTCAGATCAAACCTATGCTTGTTGCGGTGAAGGTGAGACATCCAGGAGTTGGAGAGTCAATAAAAAGGGATTTCGAGATAATTAATATAGTAGCAAAAATTTCAAATTTCATTCCTACACTGAAATGGTTAAGATTGGATGAGAGTGTCCAGCAGTTTGCGGTTTTTATGATGTCTCAAGTTGATCTTGCACGAGAAGCTGCCCATTTGAACCGCTTCATATATAATTTTCGCAGATCGAAGGATGTTTCTTTCCCAAAGCCTGTATACCCGCTAGTACATCCTGCCGTGTTGGTGGAAACTTTTGAGCTTGGTGAAAGTGTTTCTCATTATGTTGATGAGCTCCATGGAAATGAACAAATCAAAAGTGCTCTTGCACACATTGGAACCAATGCACTGCTGAAGATGCTACTGGTAACATATTAATCAATTTTTTTGGTTCATGCCTTCAATGTTTCTTATGCCTTGTAAGTTGGTAATGATAATTACAACTAGTTTGTTTTACTTCTTTGTACAGTGTATTATGCTAGAAGTGATTTTTTTTTTCTTTTTTTTTTTGGTAATTTTCCATGTGATAAAAGTTGCTATTGCAACTTTACTGATTATAGCGAAGTGAATTAGCTGCAGCCCATTATTTGCTTCATCTTGTTAAACGCCTTGAGCTGCACCTCTCTTGAAGCCTTCTGTAAGCGATTCGAAGCTTAAACCTTGAGTGCCATTTATCAAGGCTTACACCTTGACTTACTAAGATGCAGGCCACAGTAATGGATTTTATCAATTTTGTTTCATGGTTACTAATTTGGGGTGTGTTTGATTTTGATTAAAATTATAATTTTTTGTAAAAGTTGATAAAAATTGTTGAAATGTATGGTTGAAAAGTTGTAAAAAGTTGTGAGTAAGTTAAAATTAATTGTTGACTTTCACTTTAGCTTTTTAGCAAAATCAAAAGTGAAAACAAACACAATCTTGATGATTTATTATATTCCATTTTATTGGTCTGTTTTCTGTCTGTAAAATTGTTATATTATGTCTTTTCAAGATGGTTTACGGGGTATTAAGCATATTATTTCTCTATCTTTATATTATTTTTGAATTATTTTATTTATTGATTTGTTTTGAGGATTATACCAACTTTATGGAGGTAAAATGTCTTGGCACCCAGTCAGGCCCGGTTTTGGGCCGAGGCGAGTGAGGCGACCGCCTCGGGCCCAAAACCGGAGGGGGCCCATTTTCGTAAAAAAAAAAAAAAAAAAAAAAAAAAAATTTTTTTTTTTTTTTTTTTTTATTACTAAAGTTGCCCAATAAAAAATACTTGTACAAAAGTTTGAAGTCCAACAAAGTAAAGCAAGTCGCATTCTATATTATTAAGTAATGACCCAAAATTGAAGTGGCCTATTTTTTTTAAAAAAAAAATTCTGAAGTCCAGCCCACCAATAACCGACTATAACTTCTTGATTTGGGGGCCTAAATTTTGGATCTCGCCTCGGGCCCCGAAAATGTCAGAACCGGCCCTGCACCCAGTTGAGCCATTTTAAAATGTTGCTGCACTCAACAATTCAGTTGAATTGGGCAACTGTCTGGGTTTTTGTTTTTTCAGACTAGTTTTATTTCACAGTATGCATTAAGTATAATACAGTGATATGCAGTTCATTAGCCGTTTCCTTTCTTTTCTTGTAATTATGCAGATTCATCACTTTGAGTATATAAATAACTTAGATATTCTTCTGATGGAGAATAACTGATTTCCATCTGCTTCTGATCTAAAAAAAGATTAATTTGACACATTAGGTTTTGTTTTGCTGTAACAAGGTTGAAGATGTTATTAGGGGTTAAGCTCTTGACTTGTAAGCTATTTTTTGCAGGAACATGGAGAGAAGATTAACTTATGTTAACATAATGATTAATGCTTAATCAGGGCTTTGGCTTAATTGCTAATGCCACTTGGAGATCATTTCCAATGCTTTTGCATTAAGAAGTTAGTATTTTAGGATTCATGGCCGTCTCATACTCGTACTGTTTTTACCAATAAGTCAAAAATAAATACCTTCGCTAGAATGAGATTATGGTATACCTATAGATTGACCTGTTTTCTGAAATGTTTTTTTTTTCCTTGTCAGATAGACAATTTCATTCATGCTGACATGCATCCTGGAAATATCCTTGTTCGTGTAGCCCAGAGCAAGCCTTCTCATAAGCGGCTCTTCAAATCGAAGCCTCATGTTGTATTCCTTGATGTAGGCATGATTGCTGAACTTTCTAAGAATGATAGGATGAATTTAGTAGACTTCTTTAAGGCTGTTGCTAGTAGAGATGGCCAAACTGCAGCAGAGTGCACACTAAGATTGTCAAAGAAACAGAACTGCCCAAAGCCAGAGGCCTTCATTCAGGTGAATTTTATCCACATCCGTCTTAGTTAAGAAACAGATAAAGATTGTATAAGATGCAGCCAAGTCTGGGAGTCATTTCTGCCTTGCAATTTGCCTATGATCTTAGCCAAATTTTGTGTTTTTCATTTTGCTTTCTTTGCTTTAACAGGAAGTGAAAGAGTCATTTGATTTTTGGGGGACTGCAGAAGGTGATTTGGTCCATCCTGCTGAGTGCATGCAGCAATTACTTGAGCAAGTTAGGCATCATAAAGTAAACGTTGATGGCAATGTTTGTGCTGTGATGGTGACAGTTCTGGTTCTTGAGGTAGTCTTCTTATAAATATTAAGTAATTGTGGTACGTATGTGAATCACAAAATTCATGGAAAGAAAATTCTTTGTAGGTGTCACAAGGTTAGTTCTTGAATGCAGCTAAAGAATCACTGTATAGCATTTTAATTTGTCACTTTTACTGGAAGGGAAAAAATTTAGGAGTTATGTTGGATGTGTGGTGCCTGACCATACTGTTTACTTATCTCTCGACTCTGGATCCACAGGGGCATATTTGGTAGTCCATGCATGTATTAAGTCACCATAATATTCTTATCATATATAAAGGATTTGAGGGTGGTAAATTTTGTGACGAGACACGTGGGACCTTATGTACACTTCTTCATTACAGTGAAAACTTGCAGTGGCAAGCGAACAACACTCTCACATTGAGAGTAAACCATTCAAATTTGTGCATGCGCTTTGCATGTTTTTGATTTCCTATTGTCTGTTATTGTTGTTGTATTTGGAGTTAGGGGCTTAATCCTTGACAAGTTACACGTCTAGTCTATCTTGCCACTTCACCATTTTGGAAGATATTGTCATATCTGCTGTATGTTGAAGGAGCTACGGTGTCCTGATTTTATTTATTTGATCTCCTCCACCTAGTGGGGGGAATTATTTTGCCCACTAGACACTAGGTGGAGGAGAACAACCCTGTTTTATTTTATGTATTCTCTCTCTCTTTGAACGATAAACAAATTCTGTTGTGGGAATTGTTGTAATTCTTTTTTTTTTTCCCTTAATTTCTTTTATTTGTAGGGTTGGCAGCGGAAGCTGGATCCAGATTATGACATAATGCATTCGCTACAAACGCTGCTCTTTAAAGCTGACTGGGCAGAGTCGCTTTCTTATACGATCGAACAACTCATGGCCCCGTGAATAAGAGCCTGCGTAACATTTTTGACAATATAGAAGACATCAAAATGTACATCATCCCACGGAATTGATATTTTGTTTCACATAATTAATTGACATTTTTGTGTCTTATGCTCTCATATGTGCTGCCTTGTTGGCTGTCGCAGAATTTTGTACCTGAAATCGTCTTATATTATCTAGTATCTTTTTGCGCATGCATAAAAGCCTATGCTGCTTTAATTTCTTTCTACTTGTGACCTATGTTATCTTGATTTCTCGAGACTAATGCCTTAATGAAATAAGTCAATTTGTTCTCTAATCTGATTTCATTGTATGTTACTGTCATATTTAAGGTTGTTTGTTGGTGGGCAATTTAATACTTAGTAAGTTTTTAGCATATATTTGTGGGTTAATTTCACGGACGGCCATTGAAATTTTAGAAAAATTACAAAATAGTCACTGAAGTTATAAAATTTCACTACCTGTCATTTAAGTATACTAATGTATTTATAATGGTCATTCTATTAAATTTCTAGCGTGTGGGCTGTGGCACATAATCGATCGAATTTGACAAAA
The DNA here is from genome assembly GCA_030279155.1 of Forsythia viridissima. Taxonomy (NCBI): domain Eukaryota; kingdom Viridiplantae; phylum Streptophyta; class Magnoliopsida; order Lamiales; family Oleaceae; genus Forsythia; species Forsythia viridissima. Next base: position 5,209,289 of record CM059033.1, read on the forward strand.
ATTGATGCCATGTAGATTTAATATAATAATATCAATAAATTCGGATCACAAAAGATGTACCCAAAACATGATGACTAGTTGCAATTTTTGGACAATATATAAATATGATCTCAAACTATTTGCACAACACGACATAACCAATTAGAGGTGGAGGTGGAGGTGGAGGTGGAGGGTTTGGGATCGTTTTTGGAAAAAAATCGGGTTGTGCAAATAGTTTGGGGATATGATTTAGATATTGTCTAGAAATTGCAACTAGATCCTTATATTTTATGTGTATCTTTTATGTTTCGTATTTATTGTTATTAGTATATTAAGTCCGTGTGGTATCAATTTTTATCAAATGTCGATTAGTTGTGTATCATGGACACTTAACGGTGATACATCAACAATTTATGTTGAGAATTTAACAGAATGACCGTTGGTGAACTCATTAGTATACTTCAGTGACCGGCACAAAAATTTTGTAACTTCAATGACAGTTTTGTAATTTCGCTAAAACTTCAATGGCTGTTAGTAAAATTAATCTCAAGTGCTTCTAAAATGAGGATGGTAAACGCTTAAATTGGGTCTTATGTCATGTTCGGTAGAGTTTTTTTTCCAAAAAAATCTATTTTTTTGCCTACAATTTTTTATTTTTCAACTCTTTTTACACTACAAAAAAATTTGAAAAGTCAAAAAGTGACCAAAAAAACCCATTCTTTCCCAAAAAAAAAAACTCTACCGAACAAGCCCTTAATTTGATAACCATTTTTTTTAGTCGTTACTGGATCACGGTTGAGATTCTAGCTTATTAGTCGAAATATAATTTTTTTAAATTTTAATTTTTTTTTCATCGAGAAACTCGACCCAAGTCAACAAATTAAAAAATAGAACAATGAAAATCATAAAAAAAAATTCTTTCATCCAATTCTTAATTTGGTTAACCAGTCCCGTTCTCATGCCCGCAAAAATTATCTTACCCACTATCTATATGACAGTCCCAATCAGCATTTTAAAGTCCAGTATCCATTGTCCACGTGGTCAACTAAAGTGGGTTACAAATTAAAAAAAAAAAAACACCCATACTAAACACCCCACGCCACCTCCCACCATTATCAGATCCTCACCCCCCCCCCCCCTCCCCCCCTCTCTCTCTCTCTCTCTGAGTCTCTCTACACGATTTCCCCCCCTCCCCTCTCCTCTCCCCCCAAGCTAGTGTCCCCAAATCGGTGCGCCTCCTTTCGTCGAACGTCGGGAAATCGCGAGGTCGTCGGACCCACCACTCCGGCGATGTTAATATTTCTCTCACGCTCTCTCCGATCTCCGATCTCCCCCATTTGGTGCCTCGTTTCTTCCAATGCCCCATTTCCGCCGTTCAGTGGTCTCTCCGTTTACACCCATCTTGCCGGCGACATTTGAGCTCCCTTTTCCGTCCAACTTCTGACCGACGGTGAAGACCCACAGAAAAGCTACAAATTTCGGGGTAGGTAAGTTCTCTGACCGGTCTGACTTGAATTTCTGAAATCTGACCGGGGAACAACCCATCTCTTCCACCAGACTGAATTTCTGCATTTTTTAGCTGAAATCTTGTTTTTTTTTTTTTGTTTTCTGAAATGTTTGTTTGCCACCGGCGCGAATCGGACTGAAATGTGGCATTTTTGAGCTGAAATGTATATATATGTTTTTTGCTGTTAATGGATTTGTTGTATAAACTTTGAGCTGGAATGGATTTTTTTATTGTTAATGGGATTGCAAAATTGGATTATTGTGTATGAACCATTTCAGAAAATAAAAAACTTTGAGCTGGATTGGATTTTTTTATTGTTGGACGGAAAAGGGAGCTCAAATGTCACCGGCAAGATGGGTGTGAACGGAGATGTGATATACGTTCATTTTTTTGCTGATGGGTTCATGATTTCAGAAAATCTTCCATGATTTTTTTGCCGTGCGTTCTCTGATTTGTGAATGTAAGTTTCCTTACAGATGGGCGGGTGGGTTTTTTTTTTTTTTCAATTTGTAACCCGGACATGTGAGCAATGGATACTGGATTTTAAAATTCTGACTAGGGTTGCCACATAAAAAGTAGGCAAAATAATTCTTGTCCACTGTAGACAGGAGAATGGAGTGTTTGATCAAGATACTAGAACCAAGTTAAGAAAACAAATATAGTAAAATATTATTCTCTACTTGGGTAAGAATACAACATGAATCATTGCAACAAAACGTCGAGAGTCGTAACTCGAGCAAGAAAGTAAAGAAATTATTTCTCAAGAAATCTCGACCATGGTTGAGATTCATGTGAATGAAGAAGGAAAAATTATTTATCCCCGTAAACGTGTCTATTTCGTTATTCTTACTTGATAAACAGCTATTACAAATTGTATTTTGTTCCTCGAAAATGTCAAAATCATCTATCCTTTAATTATGCCTCATAAATTACTACAAATTGAAGTCCCTTTAAAGTTTAAAGAGAGACGGAGGAGGCAGAAACCAGTGCATTTTCTCTACAGTACTTTTAAGTCATTTCCGGTGCAATCAGTAAGAAGACGCATACTCCCCCGACGATTTTTCGGAATAATGCTGTTTCCGTTGCCTAAAAAAGAAACATGCAAACACAGTTTTTACAACATTTCTAAGAACCTGCCCCCTTTTAGGAATCAAACGTGGCGGCGCTTCGGTGGTGCGCGGTTGCTGCCGTTGGACGCTTGTGGCGGCGGTAACATCCATTATTAATAATGAGCTGGAAAATTAATTACTGAGATTCTGGGTTACAAAAAAATTGGAAGGAATTTTAGCGGTGAGTACTTGAGTTGGGAGTTTAGAGAGCCGACATGTGTGTATATATTTGAACGCGATCGAAACGCGTTAACCGAGTAGGACGCGTGTGGAAGGTTTGGGTACATAATAATTAATACATTTGGGTTTTATTTTGATTTAAAAGCATGGGATGACTAATTCTTCCATCAGACATTTTTGTTTAAAGGTTTGAACAAGTCTGTAACGCTCTAAATTCTAAGTCTCCGCGCCCTAAATCAAGAGCTACCCAATAATTCACAATTAGTTATCACGGGTAATTTGTCTAACCAAATTCCTTTACCTCGTCTTTATGATCGAAAAATTAAGATTCTGTTTGACACATTTGTTGTGAGTAAAGTTTTTAATCGTATAACTTTTATTAAAAATATTTTTGTATAAATTTTATATTTATTTGAATAAGTAGTAATTAATTATTATATATCACCTACATTCTCTATCCTACAAAGATGGATTTAATTTTTTTATTTATTTGTCTCAAATAATAGACAACTTTAAAATTAATATCTTAGTTTTGCATGTATTCTTATTTGATGTGTCTTGTTATCAACAAATATTAACTACTACTATTTAATATAAGATTATATTATGAAAAACATAAGTAAAATTTAAACTTTTAACTATATTAATTACATTTTCTTAATCTGTATAAAAATAAAAGTAAGTCTATCTTTGTAAAACATGGGTATTATTTTCTTTTATAAATAATATTTTTTTCATATCTTATAATAACTATTAAAATTAATATTTTAATAACACAATTATTTTAGTATATATCATGTTACTTAAAATTAGTTTATTTAAATCAAACATATTATGTGTAATTTGTATTATATTTTTTATCTCTCAAATACCGTTAGTTCTCCTACAACAATTTGATAGAACCATTTGATCAAACATATGTTATCGACACAATTTCTAAAAAGGTCAGATGCAGTTTTAAAACTTGATATGATTTGTGGCTTACTCTTTGATGATCATTCTAGAAATGACCAATCACTACCTTATAATTTCATGATAATGCAGGTTAAAGTGTTTTCAGATGTGCTAATCCAAATTCTACAGAAATAGGAAAAGCCAACAGAGTAGCATCCATTCCTTTTATAAATAGTCAAGAGTTCCGCCAAACTTGGAGGAAATGAGAGAAGGCATCAGATCACTGCAATTTTGAAACATCTATCCACATGAAGGGTGAAAATTTTAATACATGTACAAGAATCATAATGTTGATGTATTAAAAGGATGTGTTGCCAGCTAACATATAATTCTTTATCTGGTACGTTAATGTAATTGGCTTAAAACTTTCCATTACCAATAATCCATAACCAACCAAGAGCAGAACCCGAAAAAATGCCACCAAGAAGAAATAGAACTAGTAGATTACCCAAAGCGTTCTGCTCTGGTGCCTACAAATGAAGAATTTCACACATATTAAGGTTGTAAATTAAAAAATAATGAATGATTATGTTCGTTTTATTTTGTGAATTGCGATTTCAACTTACCTTGTAACTTTTTGGAGCTGCAGCGAGGATGCACACAGTAAGGTAACCACTTGTCATTCCTACGAAGGATACAAGAAATATCATCCATCCCTCGTATCCATACTTTGCGGTAAAATAGAAAGCAGGAATAAGCAAGAAACGAGATAGGGATGCAATCAAGAGGCCCCTTCGGGATTCTGACTTTATGCTTTCAATAAGCGGAATGTATCTTGAAATAAGATCCCAAATGTTGTATATTGCTACCAGGACAACTGCATACCTGTTTGTGAAAATAATTCTGATTAATTGGTAGGTAACAAGAGCAAATGTCTTTCAAACACTACAAAATTGCCCCCTCCCCCACATCCCATACCCAATGAAGTCATCTATATATATGATAAGAATAGTAAGCTAATGTAATACGTGGGTGGACTACTCAATATATCCTGAATAAAAAGGTACACAGAGCAATTAGGCTCCACGTAGTCCAATGGCTATGCCAACAAGGTTTTTTATTATAAAAGCACGAGGACCATATGAATGAATAACTGCAATGAAAACGTTACACAAGTTATCAAGAACAAAACTTGTGCGAAACCATTATGCCACTGAGATTAACCCTGGAAATCAATGGAAAGGCTAATCATAGGGGCCAAGAAAAAGGGAAAAAATGAAAAGAAGAACGAATGCAGTAATCAGAGTTGTCTTCCTCATAAGACATCCATAAAAACTAATCTTAATAACCATTACTGCAGGTGGTTGGAAACTAGATGGATATTCCTCTTTAAGAAATTTTAACATCTCATTAATTAAGTGAATAACCCTAGAAGAAAAAGTGATATTCCAATAAGAACTTTCAAGAAGAGAGTTTACATTAGCTTGTCATAGATATATAGGTGCTACAACAGTCGAATGTTTTTGCATTTTCAAGTACGACTACTTACCAAGAGCCCAGCTGGTTGGATCCAGTGTTTTCATATAAGAATCCGGGAATAATTGAAAATGTGAGTACGTATATCAAGTAGAGGTCCAATGCATAATCAATATTCTGAAATAATAACTGCTTATTGCTCAGCCGCTCATGTTTTCCTTCGTCATCCTGTAATAACAAAACCTGTCCTGAAAGTTTGAAATATCTATTCATTGAGAATCAAACTTTTCTGAGATCCAGAAACTTTATTTACACTTTCACTCTCTTTAGTGTGGATTCCAGCAGCAACCAGGTCAGAATAAACTGTTTCCGATCCTTCTGAAGCTGCCCTTGAGCGGAAGTACTTCACAATAGGTAGTTTGGGGAAGATCGATGCATACAGGAGAATACATAGAAACTCAAAGAAAGATGAGATTGTCAGATATAACACTGCAAAAAGCATAATCAAGAACATAATTATCAACTGAAACAAATTACAAAAAAATACTTATTCTCATTGAAACAATGTTAGTCAAAATTCTCTTGCAGACAAATATTTACACCTTCACAGGACAGAATGGTAAATGATCTATTGAGCTCGTGTTATCTTATGGAATAAGACTAATTATCTAGATAGATATATGGATTCAAAACCAACAACTAAACCAAAATATTAGAGGAAACATTGATTGAAAAATGATATTGAGTTACTTACTAACTCCCATACGTAGGCTGTTATCAAATTTATCAAAGGCTGCTTTTGTAATTAACCTCAGAGCAGCAGTCAGAGCCCCTGATGCAGCCAAACCAGCAAAGTATGACTGCAAGTTCAGACAAGGGTAACAGTAAATCTAGAGATTTGATTTAAGAATCTAAAATTATTAAGTTTTTGTTTGGCCCCCATTTTATAGAACTCATTTTTTCCCAAACTCATTTTCAACCACACATTCTATGGGACCCACATATTTTATCAACTTTTCAGCCACATATTACATCAACTTTTATCAAAATCTCCTAAAAATCTAATTTTTATCTACACCAAACGGAGGCAAAAAACACAATGCAAATGAGAAAAGAACAGCATAAACTTACTTGGATGAGTTCAGGGCACATGAAAGATAGATCTCCAACCATTCCACCTTGAACAAGGCCATCTGCAACTCCAAAACAAGCAACAAATACACAAATGCCAATATAATTTCCAATTTCTCCTTTTCCTGATGTTGCTATATCCAACTTGTAACATAGAAGAAAATTGATTATAGCCAATGGAGATTAGGTGAGGAAAAACAATGAAAAGAGGGGTGCAAAAATGGCTAAGAGAAGAACTCACAACAAGAAGTCCCAAAGTACTTAGGAAGAAAAGAATGTATCCAACCAAATTACGTTTCCTTGTATCGATCTTTGCCTCATTGTAAGCAAGTATTGCCGTAGTTCCAAATGCAAAGGGTTGATAAAAAAGGGTCAGCACCCGTGCGGGATGGTAACGCTACAACAGAAGGAAATAGTGTAAATTCTCCAAATTTTGTGATGGCATGCCCAGGTGCGGAGCCAGGATTATAGGCAAGTGGGGGCGTGACCCTACTAAGAATAATTTATTTTATATATAAAAAAAAAGGTAATAGCAACACAGTTGAATTTTTCACAATGTTCATAATAGAAAATACTCTCTATTAGTAGCAATGTAAATAATTAATGTCAAAATCACAAGTATGTAAACTAATAAGTATTTTTTATTTTACTGTCATTTTGCCACACTGCACTTCAAAAGGAAAAAAAAAATACATAGCAAGATCAAAATTTGTGTTATATATGTGAACGAGTGTCTAAACTCTAAAGTTAAGTAATAATTAAACAATGTTAAGCACACCACTTGGTTAACTATTTTTACATATAACTGCAAGAAAGGGAATATGCAAGCAAAGCCATTATGTAAACTAAGAAAAGATATGGGTTACAGTCTGAAATAAGACAAAAGGAGATTTTATCGTATTTAAGTTAATTTTACTATTACAAATGTAAAAGGGGAAATAAAATAAGAGCTATTGTTAATTTTAGCCATGAATGTAATTAACACCACCTAGAAACATTCAACATTACATAGCATCATTAGATCCCAGAGCCTCACGGACATGCCGATTAAGCATTGAATTAGTGTGATAAAATAGAACATGTATTCCTTTGAAGACGGGACAACCATAGATATATCCAGGTTATGACTTGGGAACTCAATGCCAAAGTTTGATCATTTATCCGAAGGTGGAAATTTTCATGGATCACCATTATCTGCTGCAAGAATATTTTTGTGGCTAATTAGATATTTAATACTGCAATGACTACCATCCGCTAGAAATATTCACCATTTTCATCCCTCACAGAACTAGGATTTTGTTTGTAAAATTTTGAACCGGGCTAAGGCCTAAACCCCTGACTGATCACTTCTTCTGTCATTTTATTTCTAGAGAGTAGAGACGGGGCTAAACCATTTTACCTTTAACCAAGTGAAATCAAATAATCAAACAAAACTTTAGAATTAGCCGTCTAGCATAAAACGTCCAACACTGAGAAGAAAAAATATAGCACGGAACAATAAACAACAAAGAAGCCTAATTACAAATATAAAAATATAGCATTAATTAGTTAATGAGATTTGGAAGGATATGATGTGCTTACAGGGAACAAATCATAGTAGTAATCTCCTATTGTCAGCAAACTATTCCATGGGACAAGGGAGCCCAGTCCAAGAAACCAAGAAACCACCATTGCCTTATTTTTTCCCTGAAATTTAACAATTAATTTCCTAGTAATAGCAAAATTGACAAAGAAAGATGCACACAAACCTCTAGCCTGCTTGGACTTGGGATTCCACTTGGACCAACATTAGTCATGGCTGTAGTATACTTCACTCTACATATATTTTTGAATTTGTTAGGAAAAAATATATGTGCAACAATGTATCAATAATAATACTAAAGAAACGATATAATTGTCCCCATTTCACCGTGCAATTGAAATAGGAAATCTCAACTCAACCAACCAACAAGCCAACACAAGCAATATAAATATTGGAATATTGTTATGGTGAAGAATCAGCTGAAAGAATTGAGCTTCAGTGGAAAGGAAGAAAGAAGAGAACCAGCAGGAAGAGAAGGGAGAAACCGTCAAGGAAGGAAGAAGAAGAAACCAGCAAGGGGCAACCATTTTAACTGAATTTCAAAAGTGAAGGAACGACGCCGTTTTGCCATCCAGAATTAATTTAGAGCCCGTTTGGTAGAGTTTATAAACTATTTTATTTGACCAAAATAGTTTATTTGACCAAAAATTGTTTATTTGACAAAAAAGTTTACCTTGGTAGCCGTCATTTTTTACTATTCTTGATCAAATAAACTATTTGGGTCAAATAAACTAGTTTATAATCTCTACCAAACGGACACTTAGTTAATTGTATTACGTTTTATAAGTTGTATTTTGGAAACACGTTTTTATTTTGTTTTGCTGATATATGTAAGCAGCTGAAGGAGAGAAAGGAATCTGATGTAATGTGTAACTGAATTATCAGTGCAAAATTCCCTTCAATTCCATTTTCTGTTCTTAGTCTTCTTCTTCTTCTTTTTTATTTATTTTACATCCATTCTGTTAATTGAGTTTATTTCTTAAAATTGAGTGAAATCCAGAATCTCCATTTCATTCAGCTGGTTTTGAGTTAACTTCATCCTTGGTGGAGTTTGATTCTTTACAATTGGTATCAGAGAATTAAGATCCCAAGCAAGATGAGAACTAGACACAAGGCTACCGAGGAAAGCTGGAAAATGTTTGATAAAGACATCAATGATTTTGGGGCTGCATTCACTGTTGTTGCTAGTAAGGTGGACTCTTCTAATAAAATCTTGAAAACCTAGAGCACTAAAAAAAAAAAATCGAACACTATATGCATGACATGAAAGAGAAGTATGACTCTATAATGCCTATGCTAGCTAAAATGAGTATGTCTAAGGATAAACAGGTAGAAGGGTTTAATATTAGATAAGCTTCTAAGGAAAAAATGTTGGATGGAAAATCTGGTGGTGATAATAGAACAGTAGAGGCTATGCAATCATGGCTCCCTCCAACCAATCTCAAACAATTAAGGGGATTTTTTAGCTTGACTGGCTATTATAGAAAGTTTGTGAAGGGGTATGGCACTCTGGCTAGGCCATTAACTGAACTATTAAAGAAGAACAGTTTCTTATGTAATGAGGTAACTGAATCAATATTCAATAACCTGAAAGGAGCTAGAACTCATGTACTTGCCTTACTTGATTTCACTCAGGCTTTTATTATAGAGACTGATGCCAGTTATAGAGAATTAGGTGTTGTACTAAGGCCCCTGGCCTACATTAGTAAAGTCTTTGGACAGAGGAGCTGAGAAATATCCATATATGAGAAGGAACTACTTGCACTAGTGATTGATGTAGTCAAATGGAGATACTACCTTGAAGGGCACCACCTTATCATCAAAACAGACCACCAATCACTTAATTTTTTGTTGGAGCAAAGGGTTACTACACCATTGCAGCAGAAATGGCTTACTAAACTCATGGGCTAAGACTATAAGATACAATACATAAGGGGGGTGGAAAATGTGGTGGCTGATGCTCTTTCAAGGAGACGCAGCTATGAAGGTGATTGTACTGCTAAGGAGAAAATTCAAGCCCTAGTGATTGACCCATTTACTGACCTTCTGTATCAATATTGCAATGGGATATTGAAGTATAAATCCAAGTTCTACAATGGCAATGGAGGAGACATTAGATAGAAAATTATACACTACATTTATGCATCTCAAGAAAGGGGCCATTTAGGCATTCAGGCAAGTATTTTTAGAACTAAACAACATTTTTTGGCCAAGCATGACACAAGATATAAGGAGGGAGGTTCTACAATGTGATGTGTGCCAAAAATGTAAAGAAGAGCATGTCCCATACCCAGGCCTCCTCCAATCACTTCCTAAACCTCAACACTCTTGGAGTCACATATTTATGAATTTCGTGGAGGGGCTGCCTAAATCTGAAGGCAAGGATGTGATCATGGTGATTGTTGAAAGGTTCACTAAGTATAGACACTTTGTTACCTTATCTTATCTCACCCTTTTTCAGCAAAGAAAGGTGGCCCAATTATTCATTGACAACATCAGTAAGCTACATGGTTGTCCCTAGTCCATCATCTCTGACAGAGACAAGGTGTTTACCAGCACATTTTGGCAAGAATTCTTCAAGCTACTGGGGACTAAACTACATATGAGTACAGCATACCATACTCAAACTGATGACTAGACTGAAATACTCAATCAATGCCTAGAAATATATCTCAGGTGCATGACCATGTCAAGCCCAAGATATGGGTAAAGTGGATTTCCTTAGCTGAATGGTGGTATAACACCACGTATTATACAGCCATCCAGAGGACCCTTTTTGAAGCTTTGTATGGGATTTCTCCTCTACAACTTGCTATGGGACCTTACCAGCAAACGAATGTTGCTGCTGCAAATGATCTTCTACAAAAAAGTTATAAGATGGACCAACAATTGAAGGAGAGCTTGGCACAAGCAAGGGTTAGGATGAAATACTATGCTAACAAAAATAGAATTCAAAGACAATTTCAGATTGGAGATTGGGTTTATTTGAAACTATATCCATACCAGCAACAAACTGTGGTCAAAAGGAGTAACCAGAAGCCTAGTCCCAAATATTATGGACCTTACAGAGTGGAGGAAAGAATTGGTGAGGTAGCATACAGATTGGACCTCCCAATGGTTCTAGAGTTCATCCAACCTTTCATGTTTCAAAAAGAAAATTGGAGAAAAAGCAGTTAAGATTGCAGAACTGCCAGTGGGTACACATACAAAAACTCTGGACAAGCAACTATGGAGAGTTGTAAAGACCAGAATATTTAACAAATGAGGTGAAGCTGGGGTCAAGTGGCTTATACAGTGGGCTGACCAATCTGAAGAAGAGGCTACGTGGGAAGATTCAACATACATCCTGAAGCAGTATCCCACATTTAAACCTTGGGAACAAGGTTTAGATAAGCGGGAAGGTTGTTATGGTGAAGAATCAGCTGAAAGAATTGAGGTGCAGTGGAAAGGAAGAAAGAAGAGAAGAAGCAGGAAGAGAAGGGAGAAACCAGCAAGGAAGGAAGAAGAAGAAACCAGCAAGGGGCAACCGTTTTTACTGAATTTCAAAAGTGAAGGAACGACGCCATTTTACCGTCCAGAATTAATTTAGTTAATTGTATTACGTTTTATAAGTTGTATTTGGAAACTCGTTTTTATTTTGTTTTGCTGATATATGTAAGCAGCTGAAGGAGAGAGAAATCGGATGTAATGTGTAACTGAATTATCAGTGCAAAATTCCCTTCAATTCCATTTTCTGTTCTTAGTCTTCCTCTTCTTCTTTCTTTTTATTTTACACCCATTCTGTTAATTGAGTTTATTTCTTAATATTGAGTGGAAATCCAGAATCTCCATTTCATTCAGCTGGTTTTGAGTTAACTTCATCATTGGTGGAGTTTGATTCATTACAAATAATAAGTCAAACTAGATAACACCAAAATTATTCTTTAATATCATAAAACCTTTAAGATAAAAGAACAAAAAATCGACTGGGCAAACCGACAAAATCCAATATTACCAAATAAAGACTACAATTTTTTCTTCTCAAGATTTATGTCCAAAATCAAGAGGTGAGCATACACACTACATCAAGAATACAATCTTGGTAAACCACAAATAAACATAGTCTAACAAAAAGATGGAACCCTAGAACAACAATAAAAGAGGATAGAGATTTAGATGGCACCTAACATTCTAAGACGAGGCTTGAAGAACCCAACAGTGGAACCAAAACTCGAAGAAGAAGAAACCCAAGAAATCAACCTGTCTCCTCCAATTTAATCCACTGTTGCTGCTGCCGATGATGATGATGATCAGGGTGTTGCTCCGGTGTAAATGTGATTATCATCACCCATTGCTGCTGCTCACTGTCCAAGAAATTGTCTTGCTTCAAAGAACTCCTCGTTCTGCGGTAAAACAATTTGAGTTTCCCACTCGAATTTATCTTTAAATACGTGCCACATGTAAAATGAAGCAATAGAGTATCGCCCATCGCCTCTCACCTTCAAACGTGCCACTTGACTTTCAAACGCCACTTGACCTTCATCATAGGGAAGTATCAATCCGGGCTCGTCTTGATGAAGCTCAGTAACGATACACATTATAAAAAGTTTGTATCGCAGCGAGTTGTAGAGTTGGGTTAACTCAGGTCACAAAGAACAGGAATTCGATCCACTCGGCCGCCCATCCGAGTCGAGCTGGGCCTCAATTCAGCCTTTATGAATAATTTTTTTTAAAAAAAAAATTTACTAACTTATTTTAGTTCAAAAAAATTGTTTATATTTATAATAAAAAAAAATGTGTTAAAATACTAAATAAATAAATAACAATGATAAATTAACATTTGTTATTTACAATAAAAAATATTTACATGGAATTTATATCTTATTTTACATTGAATTATTTCTAACTTTGTAAATTTAAATAGAATGCAAAAAAATAACAACTAAATACATTACTATAGTTAAAACACAAACGTATTTTTATTTTTATTTTTTTAAATATTAAACTACTGGCCCTTCTGACACTGAATCGCCGACTCGTGAACAGCCTCCTCGATTCATGGACTGGCCTGCGGTGACGAATCGATGCGAGTTTGGTTAGCCGGCCCATCTTGACACCTCTAAAAGTATACTAAGCTGTACTGGTGCTATATGTTGACATAAATTTCATATAAAGATAAAATAAATATTAACATGCTTGGTCTAATTTAATATTAGAGTTCATTAAATTCAAACAATTAATTTAATTTGACTGAGATTCAAATGAGTACACAGATTTCAATGTGTTCAAATGAGCTCCAATCTTGTAGAGTATGTTACTGAATAAATTTCACATCGGATAAATAGAAAAATGATAAACAATTGTATAAATGAGAGGAAAAAATGAAAAAAATTAGAGAACTCCAGAATTGCTGAAAAATGTATTTTGTTTTATTGAATGATGATTATTGGCATGAGCTTCACTACACATTGATTCCTATTTAAATAAAAAATAATTTAACAATCATGTCAAAATAACCAACAAAATAACAAACCTATCAAGTTAGCTAATAAACTAACAACTCTGTTTTATTTCTATAAAAACTCTTGTGCTTGACTGATTGAATCATTGAACCTGTACTTGAATTTGATCTGATGCATATTTTTTAATGTTAAACTGATTTGATTGTGTTGTTAGTTCGTGCAAAATATTCTCATCTTGTTGAACTAACTTTTGCTTTGAATTTGCTAAACTCAAGTCTTCTTGATCACTCAACATCTCTCAATTGATTTTGAAATCACTATGAAGATTCACAATCTTATCACTCTAAGATTTTCGGATCTCCTTATTACTCATTTGATCCTCACAATTTTTGTTTCCGAGCAATGAAACATTGCTATCAGTTTTGACTACTAATCTTAATAAGATTAATCTGTTAAAATAAAACATCAAAACTTATTATACTTATCTTCAATGTATTTTTCTTACATTACAAAGTTTCTAACTTTTGATAGTCAATAATTAAACATCTAAAAGAAGGCATTTTTTTTTTCTTCAAATCAATCACCTCAAATTGAATCTATACAAGGGACAAGAGTGAAAAAGTTTCAAGCTTTTTCATTTTTCATTGATGACTAATTTAAGTCAATATACAATTCTAATCTTTAATAGATTAAATTTTTAGATATAATATTTAAAAACAAAAATTTAAAATTTAAGTTTAAATTCAGGCTACGTGAAGAGATATGATGAAGGCAAATGAATGTGTCCCAATTAATTTAAATTTTTAAATGAGACGAAGTGAGACGATTCTGACATTTTGAAAATCTTTCACATGATCAAATTGAATTTGTATGAGCCTATAGACAACACTTTTCTTTGAGATTAGTGTGAGCTCGTGCTATGCACGTGATGCTTTGTTAATTAAGAATGTAATAGTGTTTATTATATTTTTATTTTACGAATTGACTTGATATTAGTAATTTAAGTAGAAAAAAATTAAATATTAAAAAATCAAGCGATTGAAACTTAAATATAAGTATGCTTATAACTTAAAACTTAATTTATTAAAATTCATTACAATAGATAACGCAAACATATGATAAAATTGAATTAAACTTACTTCATAAAAGTCACTATTCTTCATTCCTCCTCAAAGACTAAGTTCATTCCTTTATAATATTCTAATCGCGTAAAGAAAACCAAATACTTTTGCATTAAGAAATTTCACATTTGTTCCAGAATAAGACTCTGGGCATAAGTATCTACAACAATATCTGTACATTAATTTTAATTTTTTGTTCAAATAAATTAAATAAAAGATAAAGAGATGGTTGAATTGAGTTTACACTATCAAAGATTTTGATTTTCAAGAACGACAAATTAGGTTTTTTCGGTAGGTGTATCAATTCAATCATCACGATATTTAATGGTAGAATAAAAAGTTCATAAAAATCTTCTTTGTTGCTTTAGATGAAGCTCTGGAGATAATCAATAAGTTAATTGATCAAATTGTTTCATGGTCGAATTTAAACTCTTAAAACAACATAATTTCTAAAAGTAAATAAATTATGTTGCAGTTGTTAATTAAGCATGTAAGTGGAAGTTGTATATATTTTATGCAAGTTAGAGATTGTGGCCCACAAATGTGTAAACAAGTCAATAAACATATTAATTACAATTAAAATTGTTCAATAACTACCCGTGTGTAAAAAGTAACATTTTAAATACAAATTTCGACAGCACTAAATAGAGTTTGCATTGCTAATATACAAACAAGTCATTTTCAAAAATAATACTATAAAGTTGCATTAATATTCAAAAGGAAAATGATAAAAAAATTACATACGCCGTTTTATTATTTATTTAGGAATCATTTGAGCCAATTTTTCTAAAAATTAAATTAAATATGAAGAATACAATTGGAACTCTAATAGACTAATATTTGTAGTTAATAAACGACTAACTCAATTAATAAAAGTATTTGAATTGTGACAAAATTATTATTTTTATGTTGTAACAATAAAATAAAAATTTTAAATTTAAATAATAAAATTACTTAATAATAAAAAAATAATTTTATTTAACATATTTATTAATAACCACGAGCTTAAATTTTAGCTATTTTATAATAGTTCGTAAAATATACAAAATAATTTAATACAATATTAATTTGGTCAATAAAGTGTCAATTAAAAAAAGGAACTTGTTAGTTTTTTTTTAATTTTTTATAAAACGATAAAATTATCGGACTCATTTGCACATTTTGTAAATATTATAAATCCAATTACTATTTTCTCTAATTAAAACTAATGACATATTTGTCTTTTTATCAAATAAGGACCAATTGCACACCAATACACATATGTTAGAGGTCTTCTATGTAAAAAAAATAAATATTAAGGATGATTTCTGTACTGAGGACAAATGTGAGATACCACTTGCACTAATTTACTTTTTGGTTGACCATTATAAATAGTAAAAATCAACTACAGTAAAAAAAAAATCTAAAGCTTTACTTTTTGGTAAATGGGGTCAAGCCCATTTGAAAATCAATTACACGTCCCATTTAATCATTTCACAACAAGAATTTCAAGCTATTCAAACACAATTTAGCAACTTCAATACAATCAATATGATAAGAATTATGCAAAATAGAAAGGGGGGAAAAACACATTTTCTCTATGAGTTAACAATAAAACCTTACTAAACCAAATCCCCTCCATTCTGCAGCCAAAAATTGTTTCTTGGACATTCAGGATTTGCTCTCCAGCATAATCATTTGGTCTATGCTATTCCAATGTTCTTTTCCATCCATATGAATTTCAGTGATACACGACAACAACAAGTCTCCATAACTTTTATAATTTCTACGGACGATTGATGCCCCGAGTGGCATGAAACGACGATTAAGCTTGTTCATTATATCAATTTTTTCTGTACTATATGAGCAAAAACGGATGAACATGAAGATTATACAATAGAATTTCAAGAAAATGTTGAATTTTATTTTAGATTGATGAATTTAATGACACGATTTCAAATAGATGTTATCTAAAATAAATGAAGTTATGTGATTTTGACGAGACTTTTGACAATAGTATGTTTTTTTAATTGAATTTTTGACATAGTATATTAAAAATATATATATGAATAGTAAAACTAGAAATTAAATAAAAAAAGATAGTATAAGACATAATTTCCACATAGGAAATTAATTCCAGTCTCATTCCACCTCATCTAGGGTTGTCGAAAGTAATGGGCTCGGGCCGGCACATTCAGTGTAGTAGCTGTGCTCGGGCTGGACCTTTTTTCAAATACATGTCAGGATGGTTCAGACATTTTTTATTTTTTCTAGACTCAAAACTAGAAGTGAAAATTAGGTCCTACACCTTCATTTTTTTAAGATTTTGAATTTTACTATACAATATCATATCAGCTAAATAATTAATTTTATTTATTTATTTATAAATCTATTTCGCGACTGTTTCAACTATAATTTAGAAACTAAATATATGGTGTTTTTGGAAGTGTAGTTGGTGGAGGAAAGTTAAAATATTAACTTCAGCAAAAGTACAGTACATAGTGGGTCTAGTGTTTGATGAAATGTTGACTGCTGGAATTATAAACTGTTTATAATTCCAGCCAAACAAGCTCATAATCTCATCTAGAATTATGGATGAATTAATGAAATTACCAAATTAATATTCATTGACATTGAATGTAAATACATTTCTTATACAGAAAACTCTCAAATCACATTAGCACAAAACTCTAAACACCATTATTTGATTTTCCATCATTTCTACCATCATATTTGAACACAATCTTTCTAAATTTTAATTTTCACTATGTTAATGTGATTTCCTTTATGTTGAACACTATAATCTTCCGGAACATTTCAATTTGTTTTTTGAATTTTACTCAACTTTTAGTAAATAGAAGATGGTTTCAGCAATACGAAATCGAACTTGATTCCTTAAAAGCAAGGGGATCAAACGGTTGGACCTCTAGACTCTATCTAGCCGAATCAAATATATTTTGTTTAATAATGTGACTGAATATAATTAAAAATTTAAAAAAAAAAAAAACATAAAATTTGTTAATTTTATATTTAAATATATTTGGTCTAACATACCAAACGCGCAAGAGTCACGTGTCTTGGTGAAAAACCTCTCTCTCGTACCAATGTTTTAGTGGGTGAGTAGCTTTCTCTGCATGCCCACAAACCATGAATGGGATTTATTTGTTTACAGACAATGTGTGCACTACAAATAGAATAGGCCCACTGGAATGTCTTTCACTCAGAAATAATAATGATGCTGCTATCTGCATGGGGGTGAAGGCGTGAATGCATGCACTTATATTATCATTGCAAATGTCCCTTCCTACTCCACATATTATCATTCTAAGCGTGCCATTTACATATTTCTTGATAATAATATACTTTTAATTTTTTTCTTAATTTTACTCATTGAGATTGAAGGGTCATATATATTCTTCTTTGTGTTTGACCTTTACTCGATTGAATTCAAGAATGTGATTGAAATAATTGTGACTCTTGGTCGAGTTTAGTTTCCATTCTTCAAACAGTTACAAGATAAAAATTTGACTAAGAAACTATTAGACACGTGCGTACAAAAGTCAACATTAATAACACATTGAGACGATAAGTTGACTTTTTATGTTGCAACTCCAAATCTCTACAAATGGTACCAGAGCTATACTTTAAATTAGACATATGACGCATAAGTTGAATTTCCTTTACTAAAAAATCCAAACGATGATGTGACTCGCAGTTGATTGCAATAACAAGAGATTTTGTGTACGGTGAACTCTCAAATTGGCGGATCATCCATAGTAACACCGACATGGAAGGGTAGCAATGATGTAGACATTGATGGAGTTTGTGATCTTTTTAGTTGAAAGAATTTAGATGGAAGAGGTCATCGAATGAGGGGGACCGTGATAATGTGGTATTTAGTTCGAAAGAGAATTATAGAAAGTGTACAAATAAAAATCTCACATCATTCTCTTCATATATAATACGTTAACTTTATAAGAATTTGAAATGCAGAATCATATTAAAAGAAAATTTTAATAATTTATTAGTTGGGAGAAAGAAAGGAAAGTGAAAGTGAGAAGGAAAAAAGCAAAAGCTATTGATTGTAGTGGAATTCTTATGAGCTAAGGGCTTTCTCGTGCATCAATAAAAAGCAGAGAATCCTTTGGAACAATAAAGAAGATGTTGTGTAGACAAAATGGAAATAAAGAAGAAGCAGAAGAGAATGTGATACAAAAGTAATTAACATTGTCCAGCAGCAATATGAGGTAGGTCATTGGTCAAAGCTAAAGAATTAATAAAGAATAATATATCTGGTTCTTTTTATCTTGTTACAAGGTTAGAAAATTCGTCACGTGCTTTATCATTCCATCGTTACATTATGTCTTTAGTATTTGGTCGCTTGAATTTAAATCTTACTACTATTCACTTATAAAAGTCTCGTGACCTACAAGTATAAATGCATGTTAACGACTAGAAATTGATTGTTTAGTCTTTATACGTGATGTAGTGTGTATGCCTATCATTTTATCTGAAACACGGGTTCATTGGACATCCTCTTGAAGGACAATGTCTAGTTCAATTGGGAAACTAAAAAATAAAGAAAATCAGTATGAATGAGTAATAAATAAGAAATTAATGCGATTGAATCTAAACAAAACTTTATTTAAAGCAATAGACTTAAATCAATTTAACTGACTTTAAATCGAGAGAATAGAATGACTAATCATGACAAGTGTAAACGACATGTCAAAATAATCAAACAACGAGTTAATTCTCTAACAATATTGGACAATTTTTGTTCAATGTAGAAGGAATCCGACAAGACAATATCATGCATCATTTTACGTAAATGATAAAACTAAGTGAGATTTAATTTGACTATGAACATACAAGTCAATATCAATTTGTACTAATAAATTTCACTAAGACTACAAGTGAGAATAGAACCTGAAGATGTGGTAACTATTTTTAGGTGACTTCTACACCATACAATACACTCGGTAACAACATACATTAACAAAAAATAATAATAATAATAAAAAAAAAACTTGAAGCATGTTTGGACAAACATCCTAAGTAATGGCATTTATTGCAGTCACATGTGTCACACCATCTTCTGTAGTTATTGATCACATTGTGAAGGCAACTCAATCAGCGTAATGACCCACCCTGCCTCACTATAATGAATCATGTGACAATCCCTATAATATTAGTTTATAACAAACTATATCAATTTCTCAGATACCGTCTTTAATTGTTCACGAAATATCCATTTCCTTTTTTTGTGGGGGCAACACGTGTCACACAATGTTAATTAAATCAAATTACACAGAAATTTCAGTATTTTAAACTCTTTTAAAATTTTCATCTTTCAAAATATTTCATTTTTCCTGGTTAAGACAGAAAATAAAGAAGCTCTGTCTCATAAGTAATAGGCTTCAGCGTTGCTTAAATGGCACTCACTTTCACTTATACATTCATATCCCCTTCCCCTCTCTAAAAACCTCTTCTTTTGTTGAACTGAAGGAAAAATGGAGCTTGCTCTTGAAAATCCTTTGGCGAGCTTCGAAGACCAGAAATACGACAGCGTTTCAGCTCTCTTCGCCAATGAGTCAGACCACATGCCTTGTCTGATCTCCTTCAAATCTTCCGACCTTCGTTTCTTTATTCGCCGCCATGCCGTCTCGCAAATCTTTCATGTAAATTCAATATTCAGAAAATAGAGAATTCATTACTTTCTGAGTCAAAATTTAATTGAATTGCGTTTTTTTCGTATTTTTTTTTTTTTCAGGCGCAGCTGTCTTATGGTTTAGATCCGTTTATAGTCTACCTCTCTGTCAATTACATCGATCGCTTCCTCTCTAAACAAGAAATTCTGGTAAATATTGATATTATTATTCATGTATGTATTTGTGAGCATTTGTGTATTTAAAATCTAATAAACTTCATACTAAACCAGGATAAAAAGCCATGGATTGCTCGCATTCTGGTAGTTGCAAGCCTTTCGCTTGCTGCGAAGATGAGGAACTGCGATTTATCAATTTCACTCTCCGATTTACAGGTACTATATCAATTATCAACTATAAGTTCACGAGAATCTTGCGTAAGTTACAAATGTCAAAATTAACGCGTAATAATTTCTATGAAAACAGAGAGAAAAAGGTTTTGAATTCGATGCACATTCAATTCAGCGAATGGAGGCCATCATTCTGGCGGCTCTGGGTTGGCGAATGCGATCCATCACACCATTCTCGTTTCTCCATTATTTCATTTCTCTTTTCGAAATCAACTGTTCTTCGTTAATCGTGGCTCTCAAACAAAGAGCTTCGTATATTATCCTCAATTCTCAACACGGTAATTATCTACTTTTTTTTTTTTTTTTTTTTAACGTAACTTTAATGTCATATGCATTCATATATTGCATTTATAAATAGAGACCAATATCGTTTTAAAATTTTAATTTCAGGATTAAAGCTTTTGGAGTATAAACCATCAACAATCGCAGCCTCAGCGCTTCTCTGTGCAACTCAGGACTTGATTCCACTGCAGTTTTCTTCGTTTAAAGACGAAATTTCTTCCTGTGAATACGTAAATCAAGTAAGATAATCATAAATTATACACAGTTGCATTTATTTATTTATTCCTCAAAAAAGTTGAGATAAAGCGTAGATCCATCATATATATGAAAAATTATGTAGATATCATATCTTTAGTCAATCCCGCACACAAAGATGTGTTGGTACACTCTAGCACTAGCACCTTAAGTTTTTAGACAAAATAAGCTAATTAATATCAACTAATCCTTTTCATATTAATTTAATTGGCCATTTTTGCTAATGAGATTAATTTTATCCTGCTATTGCAGGAGGGGTGGTTAGATTGCTTGCGCGCAATGCAAGAGATGTTGGCGAATGGGTACGAGTCATATCTTCATGCATCACCGAGTTGTACGTTGACGCCGATCAGTGTCCTTGACCTCCAACGTTCAAGATCAGAAGGCGAGAATACCACTACTTGCAACTCTGTAATTCCGGAAAGAGACAGCAACAACAAGCGGCGGAGATTGAATAATTTGTCTGACAATCGAACGTTCAAGATTTTCCAGACTCAGCATTGTTGAGACATAAGTCAAGCGTTGCACTATTACTTGTAAAGTCAAAGTCATCGTTCTTTCTCCAATTATTCAAAATGTAAAAAAAAAAAAAAATTTAAAAAGGAAAAATAAATCACTTTATTTTCAGTTCTGAATGGGACATTAATAATTTTATACCGACTCAGAGGATTTTTATTTTTGTCATCAAAATCGATAATTAACTAGTAGAAAGATATTTTGGAAGTTTTCCTATGAAAGGATTGCAGCCTATTTGAAGGTTTGTTCAAAGACTGAGGCTCACGATTTTCCTTAGACTTTGTTTGATTTTAGTTCAAATTTTACTAAAAAATTAAAATAGAAGTTAAAGTCAAAGTCAATAATTAATTTTAACCCCACATTTCATAAATTTTTTGCAACTTGTAGACTGCACATTTCATCACTTCTATTAATTTTTATAAAAAAATCCGATTTTAATCAAAATCAAACACAACGTAAGTTTGCCTAGAACTATCAATCAACGCCTAGGTGCTTATGTCAAATACTTTGCTTATCTAGGTACAGCCAGCAATGTTCAGCTCAACCTTAAAGAAATGCAAAGGTCACGTCCTGATTATCAGTCACCAAGCATCGTCAAACCATAAGACTTTGGCTAGGGTTGTGTTTACAAAGTGAGGCCCCGTCGTAGGCAACACAGAGAAACTCCATGCAGTGAATTGATTCAATTGAAGAACTCGAAACTAGCTGCACAAAGCCAACACAACACAATGATGCTAAGCTTGTCAGGCATTTTCAAGCCACAAGACTTCAACTAAGGCCAAGAGAAGGACGCACATAAGAGCATCTCCAATGCAATCCATGGATTGGGAAAAAACACATGCCACATCATCAAGTAGATAATGTGTATTCAGTTTACACCTCCAATGCACTATGTGAAGCACCATATTAGGCTGATGTGGCACAAAATAAAATACTCCCTCCGTCCCAATTATATAGGCCCTATTTTTTTTTCACGCGGATTAAAACAGTATGGGAAAAATAAAAAATATAAATAATTTTCCTATCTTACCCTTATTTATTAATTGGTAATGTAAATAATTTAAAATATCAAGATTACATTGGATATATCTATGCAAATTAAATAAGGTTAGAATAGTAAAAGAACAAAATATTTACTATTCAATATAGAAAGAGGCCTATATATATGGGACATCCAAAAAAGGGAAAAGAGACTATATAATTGGGACGGAGGGAGTAGAAGATGTAAGGTAGTATTTCTACATGTAGAAATTCTGTGAGAATGATGAGTCAGCCATTATTTTAATTTTGGACTTAATTTAATTCACAAATAAATAATTTTGGACTTAAAATAAATGCCACATAATCACCATTATTAAATTGTAGAAGAAACCATTGGAGAAAACTTTTGACCTTCACCGTCTATTCATTCTACATTCATCTAGAAGTGTTTCTATTTAATTGCCACGTCAGCTACAATCCATGGCGTGCATTAGAGATGCTCTAAGAGCATCTCCAATGCAACAATGTCTAATATGTATATGTGGTAAAAGACATTGACATTATATCAAAAAACTTCTCCAATGCAACAATATTCATTGTGCAAATGTGGCAAATTATTATTAGCTTTTTAGAAAAATGAAAGAGAGAGAAATCTATTGATTGGATATAAATTTTTAAATTAATGGTAGACATTGTCAAAGACAATGTCTAGAATTAGACATTGTGCTAGACACTTTCTAGCATTAATTGTGCCACATAAGCAATTTTTTGCCATTTGTCAAAAAAAATACTAAATATTGTGCTTAACATTGTTGCATTGGAGATGCTCTAAGAGGTGAGCATCGCTACAAGCAACACAGAAACTCCATTCGGTGAATTGAATAACTCAAAAGTCAAAACTAGCTACATTGGAAGCCAACAAACAATGAAGGCATCATGATTCACCCAAAAATTGTGCAACCAATGACATTATCCAAGATAACTTCACATATAATCTGCTGACTCAGCTGAGAAGACTTCACATAATCTGCTGAAGGACCCTACCATTGTACTATAAATACAAAATTGCATGTCCTTACACTAGCTGAATTTACACAGTTACAACGCTAACTTGAGCATTAAATAGAATATCCACCCCCAAACCTAACGTGGCTGAGCTCTCTTACTAGTGATTTTTGTAGATTTTTCAACATGTTTTGAGATTTTCCTGTTAATCTAAGTCAGTCAGCAAAAGTCTACACCAACAAGCGAACTCATTAACCTCAAAGCAAAAGTCTACACCAACAAGCAAACTCATTAACCTCAAAGCAAAACAAGCGGGGACACAACAATCCGAGTAATAACAAGTATCTTATTGTATCATTTTTCAAAAACATGAATCCAGTGTCATCACCAGGCTAAACATGAAGCATAAAATAATAGAAGGCCTTTATCAGAAATTAAATCAAACAAATTTAATGCAGACGTAACACCTGAATGTGTAATGTTAGGCATTCGTGCAGATACAAGGATCAGATATGCAACAACGATTCCATACAGTTCAAATCAGGAAAATTTACTAACATTAATTGCCTGGAACAAAATGGATGAGTTCTCTGCACATTTACAAGTGAAGTTTATGAAGCCAAGAAACGAAAAGCATTTGCTGCTATTCTGTGGGCCACGTCAAATGTAAACCGAGTCCAACAAAGGATGCATTTCTAACACTACATCACAATTAAGATAAGATAATAAAAACAACATAGATGCAAGTACAGATTATAGGAAGTTGAATTTAAAGAGAGACATATATGCTACTGAAATTGAATTATGCTGCAAAATCAAGTCTTCATTGCAGGTCTTACAAGCCCCAGGCCTGAACCGCTTCCTAAATGCTTAAAGTCGGTTGCTTCAAGATGATCTCCATGGCCTGCAAAACCAGTTCCTCCCTTTTCCAAGTTGACCAGATTCCGTTCTTTGCATGGCTTGTCGCAGACTAGGCAAACCTTATCAACAGCCATGAATTTCTCAGCGCATTTCTTGCAGAAAACATGACCACAAGAACTCAAGGCTACAAGTGAGAGTGTATTTGTAAGTGTGACCTTGCAGCTAGGACAGATATAGCTCTTATCAAGAGAACTTGATTTCTTCTGTGCGCTGGTATCTTCTGTAAAGTAGATAGGGAAAAGTGTCTTCATCCTGAGTTTTTCCTTTCCTTCTGGACAGATTGTGTCTGTTGACGGGGCCTCTATTTTTGCAGGAGCATCTGGAGTTGCAGATGGCAACCAAAATGCTTTCATTGTACGGAGCGCTTCCTCTTCATATGATGTGGCCTTCACACTATTAGCACCATGGAAACCATTCTTGTCCCTGTTGTAGTTTTTATCATTGTATTGTGGCACTGCCCCATGGTTCTGTTGATCAAATGCATCAAGGTCTCGGGCCTTCTGCAACATCAACCTCTCTTCTTCCTCTTCTTTTTCCTGCTTGTTCTGAGCAGCATGGGCTGCTAGCTTTCTGCAGATAAATACTTCACACACATCAGTACAACATCAAGATAAATAGATAAACTAAATGAGGTTTATGTTTGCTAAAACTCATTAAAAACATAATGTTTCATAGCACAGTCACTTAAAAATCTCCCACCCGAACTCTGCTGGACGAGGAAATATGATTTACAGGTAGCCCACCCAAATTTTCTTCTAAGGTAACTTATAAAACAAGTGGCACAAACTACAAAGACAGCTTATTCATTTGGACATAGTAGTTAATCACCGGATTCATTAAGCTACCATATATTCGAAATGGAACCAAGAACTTATGCAAGTTTAGACAAGGTAAAATAGGCACAATAATATGGCCACAGAATCTAAAGTTATTTCCACTAAGATCCAAAACAATAACAAGTTCTATCATACACCCTATGGAAATGTGCTAATAAAGCATCCAAGCTAAGGTTTCCTCTTAAGGAATTCAATGCCTTCCAGGACCAGTCAAAGAAAAAATTCCTTTATTTTGAAAATGATAAAAGAACTGAACTTGAGAGACCAATGGGGTTTTAAGGTCTAATAACAGCAGGGCCATAATAAGTAAGGTCCTCACCTAGAGCGAGAATCAAGAAGGTTGCTTGGGTACGGACCTACTCTTTGCATATTATGCACGGAATGTACATGATCTTGTGGTTGCAGCCAATCCAATGCATTTTACTCGTAATACCAGCGAATGGTACTGGATTTATGGTTTCCAGAAACCTCATAATGATTTACTACTGCACAATTTGCTTTGTTGTATGTACTAGGTAACTCAAAAATGCACAAAGTGCCATCATTTCAGGTAAAATATGAAGCTGCTTCACTCTTAAATTAGAAATGTCAACCAGCACCATCCAGTTCCTGTGCTTCTTACTTTGTTGAACCCACTTTTCCTAAGACATTCCCAATTAAGGAAAAGATTCAGAGTCTGGTCTCAACTGAAAGAGTTCCAGTTCAAAACCCTTTCATTCAATTAAGCTTCTAAGACCTCCTAAATTCAATACATCCCAGAGTTTGCAATACCTATAATAATTCTGCACATAAACCTTCCCCGTTAGTCTCAACACATAATCAAAAGATCCCAAACCAATCAAAACACCCAACTAAATGAGTCATATAATTAATAGAACCACTATTTTTTCTTGACCAACTTACAAGTTCATATGGATGTAAATCCTTATTATTCGCATATAACCAAATTGATATGAAAATTTGACAACAGAAGTTAAGCAACAAAAAATTCGAGAAATCAAATCTACACGAGATAAAAACAAAAACAATCAAGGACCTTTGGATATCTTTCTTTTGGGCCAAAAGGCACTCGAGAATGCATTCTTTGCAAAAGGCGTGGCCTTTCTGGCAACACATGGGATCAATAAATGGCTTCAAGCACAGACAGCAAGCATCGAATGGTTTTATCGAGTCCTTGCCGAGTCTTTCTTTCTGAGTACCATACCCAAGTTTCTTCT
This sequence comes from Forsythia viridissima, assembly GCA_030279155.1. Classification (NCBI taxonomy): domain Eukaryota; kingdom Viridiplantae; phylum Streptophyta; class Magnoliopsida; order Lamiales; family Oleaceae; genus Forsythia; species Forsythia viridissima. The sequence continues at coordinate 5,235,759 of CM059033.1, forward strand.
TCTCATCGTACGTGAAGAATGCTAAATCGTTGTTGTTCTTCGAGTGTCTTTGAGGCATATTTCGGAAGAAAAATTAACAATCGAGAAAGACTGGGTTTGATTGGGAAATCTGGGGATTATGGAAACCCTAGGATTTTATATTCGAGTTTTCCACGGTTCGTATGGGGATTGATATTGTTACGGATGGTGACTTACGGTGAGGAATATAAGTGTACGTGTCTTTTGGAAATGGATAGGCTTTCCTTGTCAGACCGGAATTTTTGGTCAGATCAAGCTCATTTTCCTTTTAACACAACGTGTAAAGTCAAAAAGATGATAGGTGGTTATTAATGTTTTGAATTATTTCTTATGAAATTGATCTAACTCTCACAATGGAGAGTTATTACAATTCTCACTGGACACGTGTTTAGTGGGGGTTGACCAAGTCCAGTGGTCCAGTGGGGCTTGACAATTACTTGGCCAACCCCCACTAAACACGTGTCCAATGGGAGTTATAATAACTTCCTACGATGGGATTAGATCACCCTTGTTACTTCTTATTAGTGTTTTTTAAAGTATCATTTTTAGAAGTTTATGGTCTATTTGGGAGTTTTAAACCATCGGTTATGAAATTTTAGACATTTATGAACAGAGCGATTTTGATTAGTTTTCAATGTTCTAAAAGGCCCGCCTAAGCCTCGCCTAGGCGCGCCTAAACTCAATGCGTTTGCGAAACGCATCGCATTGGGGGTATGCGTGTTAAAATGCGGTCAACTCTTTTTGTTGACCGCCTAGACACGAATAGACAAGAATATACGAGAATAAACATGATTAAACGAGAATAAGTGCGAATAATCACGCATAACACGCATTAGAGCAAGCAAGCTTCTTTTTATATTTTTTTTCAGATTGGGCCAAAATAAATATTTTTTAAATCTATAAAAGACACTAGAAATGCTCAAGATAAAATAAGAGAACTTGACGAAAATGATTTTGTATCGGATGACACGGAAGATGAGTTAGATGAAAAGAAGAGCTTGACTTAGAATCCGATAAAGAGTTAGATAAAATTTAAGCTATGTTGGTATGTAATAAATTGTAGAAAATTATTAAGTAATTTGTGTTTATGTTTGTGGTATTTAAAATTTACTAACTTTTGAAAACTATTATGTTGGGCTTTTATTTTGTAGTGACTATGATATTAAAATTAGTCCTGCAAATTTTGATTTTGAACCACGTTGAATGTGATATGTTCAACCATGATATGTGCCTTAATATAAATCTAATTTTTCTTCATTGTTACAGCGTGCATCTAATTTTGAAAACTCATGTATTTTTTATGTGTTTTTTGAAAACTAGGCCTGTAATTTTGTAATCTAAATCGGTATATTCTAGGCTATGTTATTAAAATTTAAAATTTGAGCATTAAAAAAAATTAAAATTCAAAAACGCATTTTGACGCCTAGGCTTCGCATAGGCACGCTTAGGCCTATAATTCTTGATGCTTCACCTCGCCGCGTCGTCACGCATTACGCATTTTAGAACCTTGGTTTTTAGTAGTTTTTTTTAAACGATCTAATATATACTTGAAAATTTATTATTTAACAGTTTTAAATTTTTTTTAAGAGAATTAAATTACATATATATATATATATATATAATTAAATTAAATTTTTAAATTTTTATTATTACTGTAAAAAAATTTTTTCGCTACTAGAAGAAAAAAAGTGTCTCTACATCTTTAATTTTCTTCTTAAACGATCTTCTCTTTACTTTACTATCCGTCTTAATTTTAAAATCATAACCACCGCAATTCAAATTGTCATGCTCGCATATCAAAATTCCATCAAGAACAAAGAATTTCAAATCTCAGTGACTCATTTTCATAAATCCTACGTTCGACTCCCACTAAAGACAAGTAATATACTAGTATATCCACTTATTATTAAAAATATAAAATTACATTTATTTTCTTTTATATATGTTATTTTCTTTTTATAAATATTAAATTTAAAATAATTTTGTAAATAATTGTTTGATATTGGGTAAAATTGTTGGAACATTAAAAAACTACTAATTTGAGAATTGGAAGATACGTTTCAAATTACACTATACTAAAAATATTTTAAAAAACTAACGAGCATCGTTTTTTCAACCATTCATAAATGGTACCTCCAAACCGATCAAATTCGAAGAAAACTAAAAAGAGGCCCTAAAGAATAGGAGAATGCATTCGGCACCACCAAAATACCTACCCATCCTCACCTTTCTTCTTCCACATTCCCCCTGGCCATACTCGTGAAAGCAACCGTCCCAGAACACGATTACGACAGCAATCGAACAAATACCAAAGTTCACACTGAACAATCAAATCTTCTATTCTTCACTTAAAGCAAATTATACTCTTCAAATCCTCACAATCCACCAAATTCTTGAAAAATTAGACAAATAATATATATAATTTAATTTCACTGCATGGCATCATCCAAGAAACCGCCGGCAGAAACCGACCGCGCACCGGCTGCGACCCTCCATCAACCAGCTTCCCCACGCTTCCCTTCCGGCACACCCACTGCTGGGGCCAATCGCAAGATCGCGATCGCCGTCGATCTTAGCGACGAGAGTGCCTTTGCCGTCAATTGGGCCGTTCAGAATTATCTCCGTCCTGGCGACGTTGTTATTCTCCTTCACGTTCGACCCACATCCGTCCTGTATGGTGCCGATTGGGGTGCCATTGATCTTTCTGTTGACATCACTACAGCTATGGATGAAAATTCCCAGCAGAAACTGGAGGATGAATTTGATAATTTTACTACCTCTAAGGCGAACGATTTGGTGCAGCCGCTGGTGGAGGCCAATATTCCGTTCAAGATTCACATAGTGAAGGACCACGACATGAAGGAAAGGCTTTGCCTGGAGGTGGAGAGGTTGGGACTGAGTGCAGTGATCATGGGGAGCCGGGGTTTTGGGGCAACCAGGAGGCACACCAAAGGGAGGCTTGGGAGTGTCAGTGATTACTGTGTGCATCATTGCGTATGCCCCGTGGTCGTGGTGAGGTGCCCGGATGAGAAAGATGGAGTCTCTGCTAATACTGGTAGTGACAGTGAGGGTTCGACCAAGGCAAGAAAGGATGTTGAGGGACTTCATACAGTGCCGGAGGAGGAGCCGGTGTATCATGATGCTTCGGACAAGACTACAGGTATGGCTTGAGAATGCGTATCAGACTATAAGCATTAACTTGAGATGTGAAATTTTGTTGGTTGTTCCGAATTTATGGAATGCAAGTGAGAGCTTGTTGGTCTTGTGATGGTGAGTATAGATTTTGTGACTTTGTGTTCTAATATTGCACTAAATAAGAGATGGATGGAAGGAGATAAGATAGGGATAAAATAAAGCTTTACTATAGAAGTTTGAAGAGTGGTTTTATGATGGTTTAGTGTTGATTTATTGAAAGTTTGTGTCTTTAGTTCCAAGAGGATTGCTTGTGCTGGAGTTCACACGTGGATTGAGAGATGGGTTTTCATGGAAAACGGGATGACTTGGACTTTGGTAGACGTGGGAGTTAAGTAGTTTATTTATTTAATTTTCTCTCACTTAAAGTCTTTTGCCTATACTTCTTTGAGACAATGTCCATGCTCGATATGACAAGTAGTGTTAGAAAAATCAACATAATCTGTATTGTTTATCTGTGCAAAATTTTTCATGACCAGCTGGTATAGAATATAATTTTGGTGCGATGTTATTAAAAATCACTATTTAGTATGTCTAGGGTACTTTTGCAATGATTTCTATTCCTTATTCACTTTGATCTTTTCCTTCCCCGAGTAAAAAATCTGCAGTGTGTAGACAGAGATTTTAGGAAGCTTCCCTGAATGCTCAATGAAGTTTTGAGTTAGCATGTTCGAGGTAAGGAGCTAGGATCTGAACAGTTGAGTTTTTTCTTGTCATCTCTTAGCTTCTGGATAAGTTGGATTGCTGAGCATTAAGTGTGTTGGTAGTTTTGTATTGTGGTTAGTTTCGAAATTCAGTGCTCTTCTAATTATGCATCTGGTAGCTGATCTGTAACTTCCAGATTAGGTTTCTTTGAATTGCATGCTCGCTTTTTGGTGGCCTTCTCTATACGCACTGCATATGGTGACACGACCCTTACATTTGACCATGTTATTGTGATGCATTAGTCTACCTCCTCCTATTTGCTAAATCTATATGCAATATCTCTAGCATCAATATGCATATATTTATAGACATTAACGTTTTCACATAAGGCGATCTCCCACTATGATCCCATTGATAAACAGTTCTGTAATTGCTGTTTGTCAGTCAAATAATTATTCATTTCCCCTAGAAACGTGCACTAAATTTTTGCGATTCATATCTGTTTTTGTGAACTACCTTTTGGCTGGTTGAATCTTTAGTGCTTGTGTTGTACAATTTCACGTGCAGATATGCAACAGAACTGTTTCATTTTTGGGGCAAATGGTGGAGATTTGCATCTATTTTTTCTTCCATTATCTGTTTTTCCCATCTCTTTCTTTTACTGAGAATGTAAGCATCCATTTAGAAGTAAAACTTGCTCCCTGAATGGTGGACCCCCCCCCCCCCCCCTTCTCACATGGAATCTTTTAGCAATCCATAACGGAATATAATTACACAACCCAAAAAGAATATTTTATAGTGATAATAATAACAATAACGCTGACAATAATGATAAAGTGTGCTCACCTTGAATATGACTCTCTGGTGCTTGAGTTTTTGAATCCTGATGGAAAAATTAATGCTTACTGAAAAAGAAGAGCAATATGATTAGTAGTATGTACAATTTATTAGAATGGAAAGATCACTATTATGTGAATTATATTCTGAAAAAGATATGTCTGGTTTAATGGAGGAGATGGCTTGTCGGGGCAAATTGGAAGAGAAGGAGATGTTTAAGTAGCCCAGACTGTGAAACTTTGTTCACTTGAGTGGAGCCAAAACTTGAGGTGCCTGTTTCTTTGGAAAACACTAGATGGACATTGCATGCATTTTTGGTGTGGGAATTCATATTTCCAAAATTGGTGCCTGTTATTGCCTTGACTCCGTTGGGCAAAGTTTGAAGTATAAAGTGGCTGCTGCATTTCATCAAATTTATACGTGGGTTTTTTTACAATGAATATCAACAGAGTCTGACTTGCACACTGTTATTGGTAGAACCAAATCCCTTCCTGGCTTCCAAAAATAGGAGTAAAAAGTAATAGAGAAAAAAGGTTATGATATGTATTCTGCTGTGTGTTTGCCAATTTTTGTTTTTAAAACATGCTGACACCCCCTATGGATTTGAGACCCAGCTTGCAACTAACTTTCAAAAAACGTAAGGTGGTTATAGCATATTCTGAGAGCACGTGGGTGCATCAGCAACGTAGAAAACCACATTTTACCCCAAAAGAAAATAAGTAGTTACAGCTTGACTCTAACTAAATGTCTTTTCAAAAGTTCATTGCTGAAATATTATTTACCTTACTTGATTCAGACACAACTAATATTGCAATATGCCATTTATGTTCGCCAAAACTTATAAGAAGGTGGTTGTACATGCAATGATGTATGTTTGGTAATAAGTTTATATGTTAAAAGATCATATCTAGAGTGTTTTGAACATGATTGAACCTGAACCATAATTTTGTTATTGGTAAATTAGCACAAGAACAAAGGTAATGTTTGTGTGCTGTTATACAGATAAGAAAAAAATTGTAATACTCATTTCAGAAACAAGTTTACTGTAGTTTCTTTGGGCATGGATACATGTTGCAGCAACTTAACTGGTGACCTGGTATAACAAATTTGAAGTAGGAAAAGATAGTGCACTTTATCATTTCCAGCTTATAAGCTGATCAAATATCATTTTTATCCATATAGGAACTACAACATTTACCCAATTTTTATCTACACATTCCGTATGACCTACTGTTTATAATCTTAAAAAAGCTTTACCAAACAAGAACTAAGGATAGTTTACTGTCAAAATACAAGGATGAAACATAATATCTTACAAACTTAACTGTACAGCTAGATACATGAATGTGGATTGAGACTAAATATGTCCTGCAGGCCTATGGTGAAACTAGAGCTAATTCATTCTAGCTGATTTTTTCCTTTTCCTTTGATGTTGGGCCCAAGTCCTGCTGTAGGAGGTGGACGGATGTGCTGACACGTTCTACTCTTCTCTAACTATTAAATGTGGAGAAGTTGGAAGAAGGGAGAAAAGGTGTTCAATTATTTTATTTTATTTTATTTTATTTTTTTTTTGAGGGGGTGATTATGGGGTGCTTGAGAGAGAGAGAGAGATTCTCATACGAGCTCCTGTCCTCAGCAAAGTATTTCTGATTACTCTTTCATGCTTATAGTTACTACACTGACAAAATTTTATTTCTTAGGGTAGACTAAGAACTTCTTCTTTGGGAAAACCCTTACCTATTATTTGATATAAAGAATCAGACCACTGCTTTGATAGTTGAATTATTAGGTTACTTTAGGCTTATTAATTGATATAAAACCCAAGGCCACCTGGTATTGCCAAATTAAGGTTTCTAACAGTTTGCATTACTTGTATAATTAACAAGTGAACTAAACATCAGCAAGCTTTATTTGCTATTCTGGAATCATAATCTTGCAAAGTACCTGTTGTCATGTGTTGTACGATGTGGACATGTATTCAGTTTAAAGAGTTGTCTGGCAGTCTGCATTCATGCTTTATGTCAGCCCTCTATATCCTCATAACAACGTGATGAAACAAATGTAAGCCACATGGCTGTTTTAAATTGAAGATTAGTGTCACATATATTTCTTTATTTAAGCTACCCAAACAACTAAATTGAAATTTTAGATTTCTACGTGCTTCAGATTTTATAATGAGACACAAGAGGTGTGTGTGAGAGCTGGAGTTTAGGAGTGAACATCTCATAACTAGTAAGGAAAATCACAAGAATGGGATAATTTGAAAAGTTCTAGTTAAGTTGTTCGGGTAGGATTGAGAATGGAGCTTATAATGAAGAATAAGCTAGGTATCCACAATCTAAACTTAACCATGTGGACGACAACCGTCGTGCTCATGGTGATGTTTATCACAAGCACATGGGCTACACGTTATGCATTAAATGCCTAATTTCATATTATTGAGAGCAATAACAACACAAATTAGAGAAATAGATGGCAAGTAAAAATATGATTTATACTAATTCACTCCGAGAGCTACGTTCACCTGCCTCTGCACAATTTCACAATAATGAAGAAGGAGATTACAATAAGTTTCTGAACTCACGCCTCTATGTTTTCTCTCTACCATATATAGAAAATATTAGTGCGACATGGTACATGAGCAGACTACCCGCATTCCCAACCTACGATGCTCAGACTCTATATTTTGGATGAAGCACCCTTGTTGTGACTCGAATACGGGTGTGGGATCCGTCCCTGATCCTCTTAGCTAACTAGCGATTTACAAAACTAAAAAGAAAAGATAGAAACTAACCTGAATTAGGGCAAATAGGAAGCTAACCTCTATATTTCAGAAACCAAGCAACGAGCAAAAATATGGTTTGTGAAAGTAATAAAATGTTGCAAATAGATGAGAGAAATAAAGAGGAAGCTTCTGGACAAGAAGAAGAGGGAAGAGGGACAAGCAGGTGGGCTGGTGGGGAGCATTCTAGAGAAGAAAGAAAGAAATCTTTGGGACCGAAATGGAGAAGGTAGGAAGAGGGAGAGACGGACTAACCTTCTGGAAATTGATGAAAATTAATTAGACGGGTTGGGAATGTGGGATAAAAAATATTATGATGCGGGTTGTGGGCTAGTCAATTAGAGAACTCATTCTGATTTATGTATTGGACCCAATAGAAACGAATTGACGCAATCAATTAGATGACCCCCATGTTTGAGAATTATTATTTTCAAAAAACAATGAAGAAAAAAGTAAAAAAAAAAATATATAATTCTATTTACATGAGGTTCCTTTTTAAGAAGGTTCGTGAGAGGGTTTAGTTGATCCATGATTTATGTTTCATCTTTCATTTCGTTTTCATTTGTTTCTAGTTCTTATAATGATGAATATGAGTGCTATTGAAATTCTAAGTGCTATTGAAATTCCTAAGAAGTCGTACATTTGTGTTTTATAAGACCATTTACTATTTCTTGAGCTCGATCTCTCCTATGGATGAACCATATAGCCAAGAGAAACGATGAACCAAAATAGAACTTGCTCTGCTCATGAGTAAATATTTCGTAGTAGCTTTATTAGACCATACATCGTTCTTAGTGTAGTATCCAGATAATAGGTAGAAACATTCTTGAGCTACAATAATACACGTATCTCTAAAAAAATTCATCTAAAATTATTAGGATGTGAATTCATTAAAAAAAAGGTTTTTAAGACGTATCAACATACTCGTGTTTAATTTGGATCATTTATAGATGTGTCCCCCATAACTTAAATTTAAAAAAAATGGGATCCCCGTATCCGACACGTGCACCTGAGTACAAGCAACATAGTACCCAACACTATTTGGGTTTCTTCTCTCATAATTTTGTTGTCAAACCATTTCAAATAATTCTGTCCACATTGGTACCAAAAATGCTACCACTGAGCTTGTTTTTGAGATATCACATGTAAAGAGACCGTACATGAAGCTAGAGACCGTACATAAAGAGACCTTTATTGGTTATCATTAGCTTTGCGGTGAGTGAGGGTATGCATGGGTTGTTTAGCCACTATTTCTTTATTTGTTATAATTCACTGACCCCCAAAAAATTTAAAAATTTATCTGTCTTGCTAGTCTTGAATGTTTTAGCAAACCATAATTTGGTTGGGTTTCTATAAGTGTGTCCATTCCTTTATTTACTTATCTGGGAAAAAATGTCTAATTTGCTCTTAAGCGGTCATATATTGCAGACGTGGATAAGACTTCTTGAGCAAATGGGATGGGGGTCGCTGGCATACTTGAGCCAGTGAAATGATCTCTCTCGATTTGGATTTGTGCCATGTGAGAAATGAAGTGCGGTAGTGTTGAGGTCTTTCTTTCTGCTTACACTTGGGAGCTGTACTTTCATCCTGTGAAGTTTGGATCGATCGACTTTCTTGAGTTTCTTTCTTTTGTTCACTGTCTAAATGGATTGCACTGCTTTCCATATCTGTAAGTTACTGTTCAAATTGCTTTGCAAACTTGTTCTTCCAGCTTTGTTACATCAAGTGGAAGTTACGGCAGAGCTGGACCGCCATATTTCTTTGTCTAATTGAAGTTTTATGTATATGTTGGAGAGTTTGAAGCCTGCATGTGATTTCAGATGTTTGATTTGAGTTCTGATAATATAGACTTCCCGAGGAAATCTGAATTTCCAAAGCAATATAGAATCTGAAATTGCAGTGACCTTGATGAGGGACACAAATATTTGAGATTTGTCTTTCAAATACTGTTTTAGTTTTCTATTGGAAAAATTGTCTATTAGTAGTAGGTGACTTGTTTCAAATTAGATTAAAATACTTTTCAAAATTGTTATTAAGTCATACTATTTTAGTCATATTTCAATTGATTCCGTGATTACCCATGTTATCCATATTAATTAGAATTAACTTTGATATAAACTTCAACGCATAATGTACGTGGCTATCGTCTTTTCCCGTACCTTCCGCCAGCTGTTGCACCTCGTCATCGGTGTTTTGCAACTCGCCGTTGGCTATTTAAACCTTTACCACTGTTTCGTGAATAATAATAGTGGATTTAAAATTATTTTCTGTTTTTCTTCTTTCCGTGTAAAAAATAAAATTTTAAATTTTAGTAGCTGCTATTGTTATTAGATAATGACGGTGATTATGAAAAATATTGGTCAGTCCTTAGAGTGCAAAATTTTAGAAACAATTGCTTCTTGAATGTTATGAATGATTTCTCTTAATTTTGTTGAATTATGTTGTTTTTATTTGAGATATGGTTTTTTTTTTAATATATATGTACACAATTGTTTTGTAATATTTTTTGGTCGAATTAAAGAAAACAACATTTTTTTATATACATCAACATTTTAATGTGTTTCTAGATGTTACTGTCTACATTAGTGTGTTTTTTGGATAATGTATGATAGAAAACAATGTCTTAATAAAACAATATCACAAAGCAGTATCTTATTAAGTACAGTATCTCGCTATACAATATAATAAATAATATTTTATTAAGAAAACTATTTCAATATCTTAATATAATAGTATTACAGATAAAAATATTTTAATATTTCAGTATCAAAAGTACATTATTATATTAGTATAACAAGCATATTAGTATCAGTGTCTATATAAACAAGAACATTATTATACACCCTCAAAATAGAAAATTATAAAAGAACAATATCATAATAAAATTATTTTAATAAAAAAATATCAGAAACACATTTGTATCAATATCATAATAACATAATCATATATAACAGTATCATATGGTTAAAGATAGCAAATATAACATAATCAAAAGCACATGCTTAGGCAAGTACAAATGTTATGTTTTAACACAAAATCGTAGATCAATATCTAAATAAAACAGTATCATAATAAAAAAAATATCTTAATAAAAAAATATCATAGATAAAAGTTTTATAATATATCAATATCATATATGACATTATTTTAATAAAACAGCATCGCATATACAAACTATAACTCAATAAAAGAACAGTATCAAAAGCACATGTCTAGGTAATGACAAATGTTATGTTTTAACATAAAACCATATCATATTATATAAATAAAACAATATATTAATAAAACAGTATCATAAATAAAAGTAACTTAATATATCAGTATCATACATGACACTATTTTAATAAAACAGTATCGTATACACAAATTACAACCCAATAAAAGAACAATATTATAGATTGAAACAATAATCATCATTTTGAATGAAAACAATATCAGTGATCTTTTACTACTAATGGAGCATTTTGAAACAATATCATTACTTTAACTATAAAACATTTAATTTTGATGAGTTTAAAAGTATTTTTTTTTTTTTTTAGATTTTGAAAAAAGTTGATGAAATATGTGGTTAATAAATTGCTAAAATTTGTAAGTCCCACGAAATATGTGGTTAAAAATAAATTTGAAAAAAAAAATTAATAAACCTGGCCAAACATAATATAATGTAACAAATACTAGAGTACAATATTAAAAGTAAAACAGTATCAAACATTTTTTGTAAAACAATATCATAATAAAATAGTATTTTAATAAAACAATATCATAATAAAGCAGTATTATGTTTGAATTAACGATTTTTACAATTGCAGAAACATGTTAATCTTTAGCGCTGAAATATAACTTTAATTAAATTAAGTTTGGATAGATTTTGGAGCCCACAAACACATAATTAATGGCTGTCCTCAATTTTCCCATTAAATTTTAGCAATGGCATTCAATTGTATCCATCTTGTTTGGTGGTCCATTTAAAAATAATATTTATTCGTCTCCAATGAATAATTTTATTGATTTTAGCGCTTGTTTGACAACTTTTAGCAAATTTTGACATAAGTTAACGTAATTTGGCATTAAAAAGTTGATAAAAATTGTGAATTTATGAAATGTATAGTTAAAATTAAAATTTAACTGATTAAAAAGTTGATAAAATTTTATGTATTTTTTTTAATTGACGAAGGGCTTAATTATTTTCAACAACTGGTACACAATTCACACATCGAAGAAAATAGGGACGAGCATTTTAACCGAAATCGAACTTCTTGAACCAGAATTGAAGGTTCCGATCCGATTCCAAAAAATAAAATTAAGAGCTTGAACCAAGAACCGATCGGGTTCAGGTCGATTCATGGTTCTTGAACTAAAACTGTGGATACCCGATTGGAACCGAATTTGTCATTTTTCATAAATTTTTTAATTTTTACCATTTATTCACCATAACCCAATGATCCACAACCCCACTACCGCGGTACCAAAGACAATGGTCCAACTGTCCAAGACCCAAACTCAATTGTCGTCTATCTTGTACGCTTGCTCATCTCTCTCTCTCTCTCTCTCTCAACACAAAGTGAGACGACAAAGGCCAAGATCATCTGTAACCGAAACGAATACTCAATTTTGAGAGGTAATTTTTCTTTTTCTAACCTAAATTATGAGTTTGCAATTTTAATGTCTATTCTTCCAGAAATTGTTTTTAATATCTAACGTACTTCAATATTAATGGATTTGTAATTTTTTTTTTCAATACATGTTGTCAACTCACGATTTTAAAAGAAAATATTATGGGTAGAACCGAACTCGAACTGACAGTTCTGATTTGTTTGGTTCCAATAATTATGTGGAACCGAATGTTTCCATTTATAAAATAGCCGAAATATAACTGATAGTTCCGAGTATTGAAATATCCGGACCAACCCACCTGAAGCTCAAGTCTAGATGAAAACATATATTGACACACGCTCTGCCAAATTATTTACTCACTGCATATATATATATATATACTATAAGAGTACACAGTTAACTTAGAGCTTGTTCGATAGAGTTTTTTTGAATAAAAAAATGGATTTTTTTGGTTACTTTTTGACTTTTCAAAGTTTTTTGTAGTGTAAAAAGAGTTGAAAAGTCAAAAATTGTAGGGAAAAAAATGGATTTTTTGGAGAAAAAACTCTACCGAACATGCTCTTAATACGTGACACACACCATCTTGTACTAAACTCATTTTAACAAAACATGATTCAAGGCACGAATGCTGAATTCCAATGCTCAGTACTGATAATTGTTGATCTGCCATTGCCAAAGGAACCATTATTTACAGATAGGTGGAATCATTCTTATGTAGTATCTTCTTCAAGCCAAGCAGGCAACAATATTACATTTACAGTTCTCGATGGCAGATGACATGAGAATTCTCAAAATTAATGCTCTGATTATCTTCATTTTTACCTTTGGTTGATTTTACAATCACTAATGGCAAGCGCATTGTATTGAAGAAATTAAGAGGTATATACACATTTTAGGCTATTGTTTATCTTTTTAGATATTAACATGAAAAATAAAGAGGTTCTCTTTTCTATTTCATAGACATACAGAGTACTTTTGCTTGCTTTGCTTTTGCTCATTTTCTTTCGGGTTCGGGTCTTAAAAGCCATTTTAGAATTTCAATTAGGTTTGTCTGGTTCGTAATTGGTTTCAATTAGATGTGGTAGATTTTTTATTCTTTTCGTTTCAAAAAAAGAGAGACTTCTATTTTCTAAAGAAAGTAACACTATCTTTATACAACATATATAAAATATCTTTTTGGGAAGTTTTGACTAAGTATTCCTCCTTTGTTCATTGTTAACACTTTCGTATAAAGATATTTTTGGGTCTTCGGGTTTGACTAGAATCTGAACACTTCTAGTCTTCCTTTTCTCTACATAATTTAAGACGAATGATCTTCTTTGTCCAGGGTCAGTAAACCAGTTTGTAAGCAATGGTTATTAACATTTTCTAAAACTTAATTTCTATAATGATCCCCTATTATCAATCATTTGTGACACATTCGATGAAAATAAACCAGCTTACATTCTAGGGGGCAATTTGAACCACAAAATTAAAAAAAAAAAAAAAAATTATAGATAAAGTAAGTCAATCGTCACTAATTTCTGTAATTAATTTTTGAGAAAATTACCATCACTTTTCAATTTACTGAGTTAGTCGCAAATTTGTTCCTAGCCTATTATTTTGGTCCCTAATGGTGGATTTGTTGATGGATTTATGTGGAAATGACTTCAAAACAATCAAATCGAATGATGGATGAAAATTAAGCCGAGGCAAGAGTTGAACTCTTTGTCCTTAAGTCAATTTTGTCCCGCAATGATACCTACGGTATAAGGCAAATGACTCCTAAGATACAACGGCTTCTGCTTGTGTTTGTAGCACTTCCAAACACAAGCACAACGAACCGAAAATCGATTTTGTACTCCAAAAGATGAAATGAAAATGAAACCAGAATTTGGTTATGCACTAAATGCAATTACTTTGGTTCAAATGATGAAATATATGAGTGCTTATTGTTTGCATATAGTTTCTGTATCAATCCTCCTTCAAAATGGATGTCCACAGGCCCTTTTTAACATTGGAGATCAGTTGAAAACGAAAAGGAATGAACCAAATCGTGCAACCCTTCAAAAGGACATGTCTGTTCGCGTAAACCTATGCGATCGCATGGTTTTACCAAGCTGCGATCGCAAGGTACAAAATTCAGAACAGAAATTGATCCAATTTAACCATGCTATCGCAAGGCTTTGCCTCCTGCGTCGCATGGAAGGACCCAAAAACGTTCTGCTTAAAATTTAGGCAGATTGCGATCGCAGGTGGAAAAACCCATGCGATCGCATGGTCAAAACTTTGACCCAAAAATGTCATTTTCCGTAATTTCTCATTTATTCGATATTGATTTCGAGATGCCAAATATATCTTTTATACATGCAGATAAATCTGAAACCTGACCGGGCAGGTCGAACCCCGTTTTCCCGAAGCGGCGAAGTGGCAAACTATTTTGCCTAAACGGATTGGGTCGGGTTTGTATATTTTGGCCAAGTTGACACGAAGTCACTTAGTTAATTTCTCGAATTTTAAACCAATTTCCAACAATCCCCCACATGAATGGAAATTCCTTGATACGCAAAACACGATGCAAATGAAATGCAGACTCTAATAAATGGAGTACATGCGACAAGTCATAGCATCAAGATAGGTTGCTTGTGGCTTTGAACCTTCTTTAGTTGAATACAATCGGATTTACTAGGCTAGTTGGTGAACACGATGTTTTTGAACCATCCAGTCGTTCATGTAAACCCAAACAATTGTACCAACACCATAACTTATCTAACCAATTCGGTTCTTATGGTTGTGTCCATTTTGGCCCTGGACAGCTCTTGGTTTCATAAGTGCTCTAAGAGAATTAAGCCTCGAATTCTCGTAGAAGCGGCCCCACTTCACACTTATATAGGTGATCTCTTACCTTTCCACTTCAAGGTTTTGAATCATTAAAAGTATGTATACTTATCCTTATACATATTTGACATAGCACTTTAAAAGTTAGGAATGGGAATAAGTGCTTTATTCCGAATCTTTTATAACTTAGTTGTCTTATTGAACCAAGATTTTGGGATCTCCAATCTACAAGGTTGGGTTTCTGTTATAGTAATTCTATTCAATAGGCTTTAAGCCCATTTCTCTCGAAAGATGGTATACTTGATCTCTTGCAAGTCCTTTCGTCAAAGGATCAGCTAAGTTCTCTTTTGACTTTATATAGTTAATAGAGATTATACCATTCGATATTAATTGTTTAATGGTGTTATGTCTCCGACGGATATGTCGAGACTTACCATTATACAAACTGTTTTGTGCCCTTGCTATTGCCGACTGATTATCACAATGTATGTTAATTGCAGAAACCGACTTTTCCCAACATGGAATTTCTTCAAGGAAATTACGAAGCCATTCTGCTTCTTCTCCGGCTTTGTCTAAAGCAATAAACTCAGATTCCATTGTGGATCGAGCTATACATGTTTGCTTAGACGATTTCTAGGACACGGCTCCACCTCCAATGGTAAATACATAACCACTTGTGGATTTTGAATCCTTAGTGTCAGATATCCAATTTGCATCGGCATATCCTTCTAACACCGCGGGATATCTTGAGTAGTGTAATCCATATTCAACTGTGTGTCTTAAGTATCTAAGAACTCGGTTTAATGCCTTCCAATGTTCAATATTTGGATTATTAGTGAATCTACTCAACTTGTTGACTATATATGCTATATCCGGTCTTGTGCAGTTGGTAATGTACATCAAACTGCCTATGACCCGTGAATATTCCAATTGAGATACGGGCTCACCAGTATTCTTGGCTAAGTGTATACCTAGGTCAACTGGTGACTTAACTGGTTTATCGTCATACGCCTTAAACTTTTTAAGTATAGTCTCAACATAATGTGATTGAGATAATGACAAACCATCGAATGTCTTAGAGATTTTAATCCCTAATATCACATCCGCCACTCCCATGACCTTCATGTCAAAATATTTCGTTAACATTTTCTTAGTCGAAGAAATGACTTTTGAGTTATTTCCCATAATTAGCATATCGTCAACGTATAGACATACGATTACATATTCGTTAGGTGTGTTTTTAATGTAGACACATTTGTCACATTCATTGATTTTGAAGCTATTTGACAACATAGTTTTATCAAACTTTTCATGCCATTGCTTCGGTGCTTGTTTTAATCCATACAAGGATTTTACAAGTTTACACATATTCTTTTCATTTCCCCGTGCAACAAACCCTTCGGTTGTTCCATATAAATTTCTTCTTTTAATTCACCGTTTAGAAATGCAGTTTTAACATCTATTTGATGTATTTCAAGATTATGCAATGTCGCGATTGCAATCAAGACACGTATAGACGTGATTCTTGTCACCGGTGAATAAGTATCAAAGAAATCGAATCCTTCCTTTTGTCTATACCCTTTGGCTACTAATCTAGCCTTGTATTTATCTATTGATCCATCCGATTTCAATTTCCTTTTGAATATCCATTTGCAGCCTAAAACTTTGTTTCCCGGAGGGAGTTCAACCAATTCCCAAGTATGGTTATTCATGATGGATTCAATTTCGTTACGTACAGCTTCTTTCCAAAAAGGAGCTTCGGGAGTGGACATTGTTTCATCAAATGTCCTCAGATCATTTTCTAGTAAATTGGTTACGAATTCTGGACCGAATGTCTTAAGAATTCGTTGCCTTTTACTACGTCTCGGTTCTTCATTTATTTGAAGATTGTCGTCATTTTCATGTAAATTATCATAAGTTCGTTTAACTGAACTTATTTCTTTTTCTTTACAAGGAAACTTGTCTTCAAAAAAGACAGCATTTCATAATTCAATAATCGTGCCTTCATGTACATCAAGTACTTCAGATTTATGAACCAAGAATCGATATGCACTACTATTGATTGCATATCCAATAAAGACACAATCAATTGTCTTTGGTCCAATCCTAACTTGTTTAGGTTCGGGTATTTGTACTTTTTCTAAGCACCCCCACACTTTGAGATATTTGTAAGAAGGTTTTCGACCTTTCCATAACTCGTAAGGTGATTCAACCTTATTCTTGTGCGGTGTCTTATTTAGGATATGATTTGCAGAAAGTATAACTTCCCCCCACAAGTTTTGAGGTAAGCTCGAACTTATTAGCATTGCATTCATCATTTTCTTTAGAGTTCGATTCTTACGTTCAGCAATCCCATTTGATTGAGGTGAATATGGTGCAGTAGTTTGATAAATAATTCCAAATTCTGCACAAAATTCCTCAAATGGTGCAACGTATTCTCCACCTCTATCACTACGAATCATTTTTATTCGTTTTCTAAGTTGATTTTCAACTTCGATTTTGTAGTGTTTGAACACTTCCAAAGCTTCATCTTTGCTTTTCAACAAGTATACGTAACAGTACCTTGTACAATCATCTATGAACGTGATGAAATACTTTTTACCACCTCTTGTTTGTACGAACTTTAAATCACACACATCCGTGTGAATTAGTTCTAAAGGTGTCGTGGTTCGTTCAACCGAATGAAAAGGTGCTTTGGCCGCTTTTGCCTCTACACATGTTTCGCATTTTCCATTATTAAAATGCATATTTGGAAGTAAACTTAAATTCATCAACTTACGTATTGAATTAAAGTTTGCATGTCCTAATCTATGGTGCCATAAATTAGACGACTCAAGAATATAAACGGAAGATGGCGTTTTATTCATAACTTTCGGTACAACAGTTAGGACATTCATTTTGAATAGTCCATCTTTTACATAGCATTTGCCAACATACATATTGTTCTTGGTAAGTACAAACTTATTCGAAACAAAGACTAACTTAAAGCCATTCTTGCTTAACAAAGAACCTAACACAAGGTTCTTGCAAATATCCGGTACGTGAAGAACATTGTTGAGGCTAAGTTCCTTTCCCGATGTCATCTTCAATATCACTTTGCCTTGTCCTTCCACTTTGGATGATGAGGAGTTCTCCAAAAACAGCTTTTCTTCCTCGGTTGGAATGTAGGATGTGAATATATCCTTATCAGCACATATGTGACGGGTTGCACCCGTATCAACCCACCATTCCATGGGATTTCCCACATTGTTGCATTCTGAAACAACCGCCGATAAATTCATATCAAATATGCCATTTGATATGGAATCAGATTCGGCTATGTTCGCTTGGGCTTGCTTCTTTGGTTTGCGACAATCAATGGAGCGATGTCCAGCCTTTCCATAATTATAGCAATTGCCCTTGAACTTCTTTGCATTCTTCTTTGAAGGTTAAACAGAATGCTTCATCTTCTTTCCTTTGTTGTTGTTGAATTCCACCACATTAGCCTTTGATTGTGGTATGCTATTTCCAACACGCCTGTCCGAACTTCGATTGTCTTCTTCAATCCTTAGTTGGACCACAAGCTCTTCAATGTTCATCTCTTTGCGTTTATACTTGAGATAGTTCTTGAAGTCCATCCACATGGGTAGAAGTTTCTCAATGATTGTAGTCACTTGAAATGATTCACTTAGAGACATATTCTCCGCGTGAATGTCATGAAGTATAATCTGCAATTCTTGCACTAGACTGATAACCGTCCTTGAATCTACCATCTTGTAGTCCAAAAACCTTTCCACGATGAACTTCTTTGTTCCCGCATCTTCAATCTTGTATTTCCTTTCCAAAGAATCCTATAAGTCCTTTGCCGATTGCTTGGAACAATACACATTGTACAAAGTGTTGTCCAAGCCATTCAGAATATAATTCTTACACAAGAAATCTGAATGTTTCCAAGCATCCAAAGCAAATAACGATGCCCGATTATTTTCACCTTCTTGAATGGCTGGAGGATCCTCATTCAAGAATTTTGCCAAGTTGAGGGTCGTGAGATAGAAGAGCATTTTCTGATGCCATCTCTTAAACTCAACCCCAATGAACTTTTTCGGTTTTTCCCCATGTGAAACGGAGTTTGAATGTACGGTAGTATGGGGGGTAGCCACAACCGGAGCCACAACTGGATGAATCACACCGGTAGGAATACTTCCTTCAGAAGTTCCCTCATTCGAAGTATCATTCGAATTCATTTCTATTTACGCAAAACAGAAGATCAACCAATCAAGATATTTCACTTACCACAAAAATACTGCAGAAGGGTTGACTTAAGATTGTTGGTAGATTTCTGTGGAAATGACTTCAAAGCAATCAAACCGAATGATGGATGAAAATTAAGCCGATGCAAGAGTTGAACTCTTTGTCCTTAAGTCAATTTTTCCCCGCAATGGTGCCTACGGTATAAGGCAAATGACTCACAAGATACAACGGCTTCCGCTTGTGTTTGTAGCACTTCCAAACACAAGCACAACGAACCGGAAATCGGTTTTGTACTCCAAAAGATGAAATGAAAATGAAACCAGAATTTGGTTATGCACTAAATGCAATTACTTTGGTTCAAATGATGAAATATATGAGTGCTTATTGTTTGCATATAGTTTCTTTATCAATCCTCCTTCAAAATGGACGTCCACAGGTCGTTTTTAACGTTGGAGATCGGTTGAAAACGAAAAGGAATGAACCAAATCGTGCAACCCTTCAAAAGGACATGTCTGTTCGCGTAAACCTATGTGATCGCATGGTTTTACCAAGCTGCGATCGTAAGGTACAAAATTCAGAATAGAAATTGATCCAATTTAACTTTGCCTTGCGATCGCATAGAAGGACCCAAAAACGTTCTGCTTAAAATTTAGGCAGATTGCGATCGCAGGTGGAAAAACTCATGCGATCGCATGGTCAAAACTTTGACCCAAAAATATCATTTTCCGTAATTTCTCATTTATTCAATATTGGTTTCAAGATGCCAAATATATCCTTTATACATGCAGATAAATCTGAAACCTAACCGGGCAAGTCGAACCCTGTTTCCTCGAAGCGATGAAGTGGCAAACTATTTTTCTTAAACAAATTGGATCGGATTTGTATATTTTGGCCAAATTAACACGAAGTCACTTAGTTAATTTCTCGAATTTTAAACCAATTTCTAAGGATTCTATTGATTTGAATGTTAAAAAGTTAAAAGTACTGATAAGTGGAACTCAAAGTAACTTTAGCCAAAGTTTCATCTATTGATTCTTAATGATTTTTTTGGTGATTACAGTGAATTGAGTTTGTAGGTATAGATGATTTTTTAATGCAGTTTTGCTGAAGCAAACGCAACATATGTGAATAGTCATAAAACAAGTATTTTTGGATTTTGAGGATTTTGTACACCTTTGCTCTTAAATTTGATCTGTGTATCTCGTTCTGTGCGGATTTGGTTTCAGCGAGTTTGAGTGCGAAATTGAAGGGAGGAATCTCTCTGATTTGGTCATAGGGGGTGTGTGAAAGAAGATGAATTTTTTTTAATAATTTTTTTAAATAATAGAATTTAAAGTGACCATTTTCCATTTTTTAAAAAGTTGGGTACCTGAACAGTAAATTTTTCATTAAGTTTTTATTTTTATTTTTTCTATTTTAATTTATTTAAGGTAAGAGTAAAATCATCAAAAAAATCATTTGTGCTTTTCTTTTTTTCTTTGCTTTTCGAACATTATTTGATTCGATCAAACAGTTAATATTTGAATCAAACAATATCCATTGTATCCTAAGAGAGATTTTCTTCGAACTCCTTTGTGACATCGTCGTTTTCTACTGGAAGGGGATAAACATCTATATATTAAAAGAAAACGTCTTTTTCGTATTTTGGAGTTTCAGTGTTCAAGTTTTTATTTCTAACATTTAGTTCAATGTCATGTCTAATATAAAATTTGTATCAAATAGTGTATTATCTACTATAATAATCTAACAGAAGTAACACCACAATTATAAATTATTCAATCAGATAGGTTGATAAAAAATATTTTATTACAAAGTCATAAGATTGCAGTCCTGATCTGCTGCCTCTAGTGGGCTGAAATTTCTTGCCCACATGCTGAAATTTCTTGCCCACATGCTTGTCAGCATGTGGGCTGTTGATGCAAAAAGCAACTTTTTGCATCAACAGCCCACATGCTGACAAGTCAGCATGTGGGCAAGGTTTTCCTACCCACTAGGGGCAGGAGATCAAAATTCCATAAGATTGAGATTATTAATTGTGTGTGAATGGGTCGTACAAGTAAGTTTTGAATTCAAACTTTAACCAAGTCGTACTGTGGGAATATTTAATTGGGTGGACAAATTGGATTGGATGAATATATACTTGCGTGGTCTCAACTCTTACGGATTGGATGAATATATAATTGGATTGGACAAAAATTGTCTTCGTTTGTATGTCTTTTGTTGTATCATTGGCATCATAGAAAAAACAGTTGTTGAAAATCACCGAAAATTTGATTACGATGTAATAGAATGATAATTCGTATTATTGATTTATACAAACATAAATAAAGAATTAAAAAAAAAAAAAGGAATAAATTATAAGCTGTGTAGTAAGTAGTAACAATCACTTTTGGTACTAAATAATTATAAAAAAAATCAAATTTGATGTCTATAATGACCCTTCACCTTTTCATTAGTCTAATTAAACATTTGTCCCTTTTTGTAGGGAGAAAAAAGTCATCGCTAGTTTAGACTTTTGAGTATAAGTGCTTCTAGAATTGATTAGTGGTCAATACTGATTGCTTGGTGGGCAAAATTTCCACAAAAGAAATAATAATAATATTATAATATGTAGAGATAGCCGCCTTGTTATGTGCAATTAAACAATGGATTCACCTTAACAAAGCAACAGTACATTCTCTGCAACAAACACTCCCAAATAAAAATCATGATCATCAGAATCCTGCTGAATCCCTTTCTTCAATTGAATTCAAGTCAAAACTCACTCCATAATGAATTTTGTTACATTAGAACCATTATAGTTATACTACTTTGTCTTTCAAGTTCTGGAGTTTGCCTAGACACAGACACCCTTACATCCAATATAGTCCTCAAGGATTCGGACACCATTGTTTCCCAAGGCAAGGTCTTCACTTTGGGATTCTTCAGCCCCAATGGAACCACCAGACGCTACATGGCGATATGGTATTATGTCTCCAACGTATCTGTCATGTGGGTTGCCAATCGAGATAGACCTCTCAATGATTCTTCCGGGACCATAAGGATATCGTCCAATGGTAACATCGTACTAGTGAATGGAATCAACGAGACTGTTTGGTCAACAAATGCTACAACTTCCCCAAGAAATACATCTGCCCAGTTAACAGATAATGGAAACCTTATTCTCCGCGATCAGTCCAATAATGTCTCATTATGGGAAAGTCACAACCACCCAACAAACTCTTTTCTGCCTACGATGAGATTAAGTCACAACGTAAATACAGGCGAAAAGGTTATGCTAAATTCGTGGAGAACTCCTCAGGATCCAAATTTTGGAAATCATACTGTCGGTCTACACGTTGCTATAGGCATTCCACAACTTTTCTCGTGGAATCAAGGTCGTCCATTTTGGAGGAGCGGTCCCTGGAACGGACGGGTTTTTACCGGAGTAACAAGTATGTATTCGGTGTATGTTGACGGATTCAATATTGTAAATGAAGCTGGAACATACTATTTTACTAGAAATTTTCGTCAAAACTTAATAGTCAAAGATTTTTTAAATCCAGAGGGATTTCTAATGGAGGAAATATGGAATAAACAGACCGGTACTTGGGATCGATCGTATAAGGGTCCGGATGTTGATTGTGATGTATATAACAACTGCGGTTCATTTGGGTTCTGTAACCAAAATAATAAGCCAATATGTCAATGTGTAAGAGGGTATGAACCAAAGAACAAGCAGGAATGGGATAGAAGGAATTGGAGTGGTGGATGCAAGAGGAAGACGCCATTTCAGTGTGAAAGAAGTAATAATGGGACCGATAAAAGCAGAGAGGACGTATTCTCAAAGTTAACAAAGGTGAAAGTGCCAGACTTAATTCAGTGGTCGCCTGGTCTCGAAAATGAATGCAGAAGTCTATGCTTAAAGAATTGTTCCTGCGTAGCCTATTCTTACGAGACAGATATAGGTTGTATGTACTGGATTGAGAACTTAATTGACATTCAACAATACAAGGATGGTGCGGGTTTACTTCTCTACATTCGTGTACCCTACTCAGAGAGAGGTATTTTCTAGAAATTTTGTTCGCACTTTCCCAATATATTTTTCGTTTCTTTATTTTGTCAACTGCTGTTTTTGATGTTTGTTTTGTTCCAGATAAGCAGAAAGACAAGAAAGTGATTATCATAGTTCTGGTAATAATCAGTTTGGTGGTTGTATCCATTTGCTTATTTTTATCTTGGCGGTGGATGTATAAGAGAAAAGTCAATCATGTAATTGAACAACAAGAATCTGGGGAAGCAGACTTGTTGGATTCAAGCCCGATTGTGCTTAGAAACCCGGAAGACAAAGTGAATATTGAAGAGTTACCATTATACAGTCTTGAGACGCTTGTAAATGCAACAAACAATTTTCACATGGCGAATAAGCTTGGTGAGGGTGGTTTTGGCCCTGTTTATAAGGTAATTTCCGTGCTTATGTACCGTTTCCCTATTAATTATATTTTCTATAAGATAGTTAATGTTGAAATGAGTGATATTTTTATGTAGGGAATGTTGGCAAACAGAAAAGAAATTGCAATAAAGAGGCTTTCAACAGCATCGGGACAAGGAATGGTAGAATTTAGGAATGAAGTTGCGGTGATCTCTAAACTCCAACATCGAAACCTTGTTCGACTATTGGGATGTTGTGTAGAGAAATTTGAAAAAATGTTGATCTATGAATATCTGCAAAACAGAAGCTTGGATGTCTTTCTCTTTGGTGAGTTTAACTCTGTTTTGTGTTACATTTTCAATAGTAAAAATTTCATTTCAACATAAGATATATGTTAGACCTTCTGATATCAATTGTGTGTATAGATCAATCACAAATGGTTCTGGATTGGAGGAAACGATTCAATGTTATTGAAGGTATTGGCAGAGGACTCCTTTATCTACACAGGGACTCCAGGTTGAAGATAATCCACAGAGATCTGAAGCCAAGTAACATATTGCTGGACGATGAGTGGAATCCAAAAATTTCAGACTTTGGAATGGCAAGAATATTTGGTGGCGATCAAGATCAAGACAAAACTAAAAGAGTTGTAGGAACATAGTAAGCATATGTTGAATTGCTATATTTACATTGTCGTAATCTTAGTATTTGTTTATGACATGATTGCAATGTCTTGTTGTGCCAGTGGATACATGTCCCCGGAATATGCATTAAGTGGGAGATTTTCAGAAAAATCTGACGTTTTCAGTTTTGGAGTTCTAGTATTGGAAATCATTAGCGGGAGAAGGAACACAGGTTTCTACAATGAGGAGCTGTCTTTAACCCTTTCTGGATATGTAAGTCCTATCAAATTTTTCTCCCATGTGATGGGTTGTATAATTATTTTTTGTGCAAGTTTATTATGTGGTGCAAGAATGCAACATACAAGATTTTGACTTTTTTTTTTTTTGTTTTTTAAACCTTTTATGTCTAATAGATTGTGTTACATATACTTTCAGGCATGGAAATTATGGAACGAGGACAACGTTGTGGAACTCATAGACAAAAGAATATCAAATCCAAACTTCGACGCAGAAATCACAAGATGCATGCACATCGGATTGTTGTGTGTCCAAGAATCCCCCGTAAATAGGCCCAATATATCAACCGTTCTTTCAATGCTAAGTACTGAAATTGCTGATCTGCCATTGCCAAAGGAACCATTATTTACAGATAGGTGGAATCATTCTCATTTAGGATCTTCTTCAAGCCAAACAGGCCAAACCAACGAAATTACATTTTCAGTTCTTGATGGCAGATGAGTATTCTTTGAAAGAATTTGTACATGCTAAATACTCATTTAGCGTATACAGATTACATTTGTTTTATATAGATTACAATTCAACAACCTTTTTTGATTCGTATTCTTTGGGTTAGACTGGAATTTGGAATCTGAAATCTGAAATCTGAAATCTGAGTGCTTCGCCAATTTGTGATTGCCTAGGATTGGGAATAGTTTGATGGGTCAGGTTGCTGTGTTCGGAAGTCGACAATGAATTGTAGTATACCAACTGGATCATAAAGTTTTTGGGGTTGAAATTGCCTGATGTATCGGGCTTATGCTAGGGCAGAAGTCAGTGGATGTAGAACATGGTTCGGAGATTTGACTGATAATAGAATGGTTTATAGGATTTGGTTATAAGATTTGTGTATGGCTGAAAATATATTTAGAAGGGATCAAGTGTATGTTTCGTTTATTTTATGTTGTTGATACAAAAATTCGCACAACAAGTCCAAGGGAACCGCCGCAACAGCGTCTGTGTCTGTGATTTCATTCCTTCTGGTAGTGGGCCTAATCTGTGGTTGCGTTTACCGTGATAGGACCGCTAACAGTGAAGGAGGTAAGCATTTTCAACCCCATGATTAATATTCTTTGAAAATTAGTTCCTTACTGGTTTATTTATTCATTCATTGTCGCCCACTTGTTTTTTAAATTGTTTCCATTGATATCAAGATTTTGATAGATGATTCACCATTTGATAGATGATTCACCATATAACGACTATCTGCATGCCCATCGGGTACGTTAACGGGTGCTCGGATCTCATGATTTCTAGAAGTTGAGTTAGTAAATAGCGTTGAGATTGTATACGAGTCTAATAGGTTAAAAGTTAAGCAGTTTTTTGAAGCGTCACTATTTTATAAAATAAGAGAGGGGAAACAAATCAAAATAGTCCGGACAGCTTAGATCCCACGAGTGAATATTTTTTTTTTACTGTATTTTGACTACAACACATTGTTCCATAGAGCTAAGATCCAGATCCAAAGTTTGTGGAGTTAACTTTCCCTCATCCTTAGGAATTGAACCTGAAATGAATAACCAAAACTTGGCTTGATTGACTTCCCTATCTAATTAGGTTCATGCTAGGCCAGTCTAAATAAAACTAGTACATCACCTGTGCGATGGACGGAGTTGACCGTTTCTAATTTAATTACCTGAATCGAAGAATAATATTTGTTACATTTGTATATAAACATTAATTCCAGTAATTAAATTGCACACAATAAGTATGTTGTTGATTACAATATATATGTAACTAAGAAACGACGACAATACTATTCTAAATTTTGTGGTTTTTATAGACAGATCCTTAGTTTTCGGGGGTATCTTTGGCAACAACCTCGCCAATGATATCTTTTTGCGTATATGTTAGTTGTATTTAGCAAAATATTCAACAAATTTAACAACAAAATGTAATAACAATAAGAATCTATAAGAAACATTGTGTGCGTAAAAAAAATATGTATGTTATCAAGTATTAACGAACAATTTAGTGTAATTGAGGTTTGTCGAAGATAGAATGTCATTGAAAGTCTTTAATTGAAAAACGTGGTTGGGGAACCTATTATCGCCCATCTCATAGATGTGAGTCTTGGTCATGAAGTTGATCTTGTATTTATGGCGGGTAGTTTTGAACTTCAAGTTATTGACCCGACAATAAAATGTCTATCACATAAAAATCCCCTTCCCGAAGCAAAGGCGTAAATGTATGTATCAACGATTGCTTTTATGGACACGTGAATAAGCTCACCTTAGAAGCAATACGTAAATACAATGACAACAATTTAAAAAAAAAAAAAAAAAAAACAGAATTGTATTAATTTTCATTAAAACTCAGTAAATGTACGAATCAAAACAAAAAAATTATATAAACTTGTACTAAAAGACAGACTACAAATAAATGTAACATACAATGTAAAAATTAGAAAATGTACAGTCTAAATTATTTCTATATTATTATTGAAATTCACACAATATTAAATTGTAATAGTAAATTTAAACTACAAAATAACAGTTAAGAAAGAACAAATACTATTCAAATTCAAAAAGTAAATTGAAATTACACAGCAATAGTAAATATAAACAAAAACCAACAGTAAATATTTCAATTATTTATGTAAAAATAAAAATATATATGCACAACTATTTTGTCTATAAAAATGCGTATATGAAAACACATATTTAAGAAAGCATAATCATGTATTTACCAGAAGTTAGTTCTCAATAGGGCAGTGTAAAAAAAAAAAAAACAAAACAATATCGTGATTCAAAAGTAAATTAGGAATAAATCTTTTATATATAGCTCAAACACAATTGCACGTTTTACAAAACAAAGTATAATTTCCTGATGTACAATCACAAGCAGACCGATATAGTGATGTCCCCTGCAAAAATGTCAATTAAACTGTTTGAATACCACAGAAAATGCCAAAAGACGGTTTCATAAAAAAAATGTTAAGTCTAATTGTTAGTTTCTGAAAATTGTTGTATTTATATATATTTGAGTGGATTTCGCAAAGTTAAATTAAACAACAACAAAACAGTATCCGAACACAATAAAAAAAAGAAGTAAAATTCAAAAGTACAAATAATTTACAGAAATGATTTTAACAAAAAAATAAGAAACAAATAAACTGTTTGAATACTATAAGGAAGTCTAAAAGACGATTTCATACAAAAAAAATGAAGATGATGAGTCCAACGCGTTTCTGAAAAGTTGTTGCATTTATCATTTAATATTAAATGTTACACTTCAATTTTTGTAGGAAAAAGAGAAAAAATGATGATAAACAATCAATGTGTGAAAGCAATTAAAAAATCTGAAAATTTGTTGTATTTATCATATATAATATTAAATTTTACAATTCGTTTTTTTGCAGGAAAAGAGAAAAAAAATACTCCATCCGTCCCACAAAGATAGACTCATTTCTTTTTTTACACAGATTAAGAAAACATATTTAATGTAATTGAAATTATAATTTTTTCACACACTTTTTCTATTATACCCCTATTTAATATTAGTCATTCATGAATATAACAAATTTAAATACTTATTTTGGGTTGATAACAATGTAAATTAAATAAGAGTATATTAGGAAAATGAAAAATTTAATACACCATCTATAAAGTAAGTGGCCTATAATTTGGGACAGATAAATAAGAAAAATGAGTCTATCTTTATGGGACGGAGGGAGTAAACAATTAATGTGTGAAACCAATTAAAGAATCTGAAAATTTGTTGCATTTATCATATATAATATTAATGTTACACTTCGTTTTTTGCAAGAAAAAAAAGAAAAAAAAATAAACAATTAATGTATGAAACTAATTAAAGAAAACAAACTCCAATGCAGCATTTATGGTAGAACTTACTAAATCAATGTGTGAAACCAATTAAAGAAAACAAATTCCTATGTAGCATTTATGGCGAAACTTACCAAATTTGGAAAGAAAAAATAACGAGAAAATATGTGTGAAATTTTCGATGATTATCCTATATATATATATATATATAACAACATATTAGTCCCCATTTTAAATTTCCATTGTGGATTTAATCACGACGGCTGCAACCATATGCAAGTAATGGCCGAATATTAAGTCATATCCGCTAATAACATACCTAATTGAATGACTCAATTGAATCATTTCTTGTTAAATGCTGAAAATCAGGTTGCTTTGCCTGTCCTTGTTTTGTGATCACGTTAGATCCTTTCTATATAGTTACACTAGGAATGATCTCCTGCCCAAGTATTGCCCACAAGGGGTAGGAGATCAGGACCGATAGTTACACCCGAGCTGAGGTTGAAAATTTTATTAGATAAAACATCGCTACAAGAAAAGTGCGCCATCTTCCAAGTATGCCGTTACTCTTTTTTTTAAGGAATAATTGCATCAAAGGTCCCCAACCTTTCAAAATCATTAGGAATATGCCCCTAACCTAAAAAAATAGTATTACACATCTCCAACGTATGAATAAATAGGCACCATAGGTCCCTCTTAACATTTTCTGTCAATTTTCTCTGTTAAAGTCAGAATTGGAATACACGCGCTTTATTTATCTAAAAAATGCGACTGGAATTGGAAGGTAAAACTATCACTCAATTCTATATTGTTTGTTTGTGAATATAGCTTGAATTTCATGTTATAAGTATATTCTAATGGAAGAAGTGAAGATTAAAAAGAGAGGAGGAGCCTGACTTATTGATTGACTTGCCGGAGGTTAAGAGGCTTGGAGAAGATTTATTGGACAGTTTGGGTGATGAATCGGAGTTCTACACAGCGAATAAGGATCTTGACTCTTTTATGAAGAGTTTCGAAGAGGAAATTATGGGTTCGCCTTCTCCCACTGTGGACGTGGTGGATTTGAAGTTGGCTTCTGAAGAAGAGTTACAGCCGGATCTGGGGTATTTGCTAGAGGCTTCTGATGACGAGCTTGGGCTTCCTCCATCGGCATCGTCTCCCGCGGGTGCTTTGCGTGAAGGGAAGGCCGAGTTGGGTCGAGTGGACTCTGACTCGTCCAAACTCGGTGGTGAGTTGTGGGGGTTTTCGAATTATGACTCGTTTGAACACGAAAACAGCTTTTTCGACACAGAAATACTCGGGCTTGATGCTGCGGAAGAACCGCCTTCTACGCTGGATGTGGAAGTTTTCGATTTTGATGGTCCATTTGATCAATCATCGTCTCTTGGTCATGCTGAGATCAATTTTTTAAAGCATGCATCTATAAAAAACGCAGATTTGTGGGTTCCACTTGATGGGAAAATTTCTCAGTCTTTTCAATCAAAGCTGCACTTTAGAATCTTTTTGGATAATAACAATGGAGTTGAAACGATTAGAGATTATTTGGTGAAATTGGAAAAAGAAGTTGGAAAGAAGGTAAAATCGTAAATTTTACTTTGCACCTGGAACTTGACATTGCCGATTTTTAATTATCTATATGAATTGTGCTTGCAGTTGGACATTAAATCACCCCACAGGAATTCAATGTTTCAAAAAATATTTGGATTGCCATCAGAAGAATTTCTTATCAGTGATTTTTCATGTTCATTGAAAAAAAAGATGTCATTGCAAATGTGATTATTTTTACCCTGCAATTTCAATCGCTTTTTTTTGAGAAATAAAGTGCGTGTATTCCAATTCTGACTTTTAACAGAGAAAACTGACGGAAAATGTTAAGAGGGACCTATGGTGCCTATTTATTCATACATTGGGGATGTGTGGTGCTATTTTTTAAAATTAGGGGCATATTCCTAACGATTTTGAAAGATTGGGGACCTTTGATGCAATTATCCCTTTTTTAAAAGTGATTATATTCACTTATGTCTAAGGCGATCCATATTGACCTGAAAATTCAAGATTTCTTTGAAATTGTCAAACTGGGAAATAAGAGATACAGAAGTTATATAAAAAGTTATGAATATTTTTATTAAGAAATTGCACTTACACTAAATTGGGTATTTAGGCTGAATCCAAAATATCGAACATTAAGAAAAAAATTGTGAAATTTTTCCAAAATTTAGCCTAAATCAAGCACTTTGTATAATTTCTTCTTTACATCTTTTTGTTTTGACTATAGAATATAGAAATATCAAATATTTACAACCTAACAAAGATCGATAACACTTTTTTCTTATTTGTTATTTTGATTGCATTAACTTAAACATAAAAAGCAGTCACTCATTCAGTACTTTGACTGGGTCAATGATCGGGTTAGTTCTTAAAAAGACATTTACTCTTAAATAAAAAGAAAAATTGGCGCAAATGGTCCTTAACCTTTGCATTTATTGTGTAAATGGTTCCTAATCTTTGTTTTTTGGCGTAACAGTCCCTCATACTTGTGTATTTTGGTGCACAATTGGTCCTTATTTGATAAAAAGACAAATATGCCATTATTTTTATTTTAAAAAAATTTTCATTTGGATTTCTAACATTTACAAAAAGTACAAATGAGTCCAATACTTTTATTTTTTATAAAAAATTAAAAGAAACTAACAAATTGATAATATACTACATTATTTTGTATATTTTATGTAGGGATGGCAATTTATCCCGACCCCCGCCCCGCGCCCCGTCCCCCGCCTCGTTTAACATTTTCCCGCCCCGGATAATCGGGTATTCGAGTCGGGTACGGGGCGGGGAAAATTACCCGGGGCAGGTTCGGGGCGGAGTAGCCCCGCCCCGAACCCGCCCCGAAATACTATTTTTTTAAAATATTTTTAATTTTGAAAATAATGGTTACCAAAAAAAAAAAATTAAAAAAAAATATAAACGGGGCAGAAAACGGGGTGGTAAGCCGCCCCGCCCCCGACCCGCCCCGATTTAAACGGGGAACGGGAC
This sequence comes from Forsythia viridissima, assembly GCA_030279155.1. Lineage (NCBI taxonomy): Eukaryota > Viridiplantae > Streptophyta > Magnoliopsida > Lamiales > Oleaceae > Forsythia > Forsythia viridissima. Next base: position 5,267,025 of record CM059033.1, read on the forward strand.
GGGTATGGGGGTTAAAATTCCCCGACGGGGCGGGGACCGGGGGGGGGGGGGGGGGGGGCGGACCCGACCCGCCCCGTTGCCATCCCTAATTTTATGAACTATTATAAAATAATTAAAATTTAAGTTCATAATTATTAACAAACGTGTTAATTAAAATTATTTTATTATTATTAGGTAATCATTAAAATTTAAACTTTAATTTTATCATTACAACATAAAAAGAAAAATAACTTTGTCACAAATTTGATGCTCAAATGTTATTATTTAATTGAGTTATTCGTTTATTAACTACAAATATTAGAGCTCAAATTATATTTTTCATATTTTAATTTATCGTTTTATTATCGTTCAAAAATAAAGAATACAAAATGTATAAATTAATTTTTGTTAGTATTTTATGTTAAAAAAACATAATAAGATTGGTTCAATGTTATAAAATTATATACGAAATTTTGTTATTTATTTAACTTAATTTTTATTCAAATTTTTCACATCACATAGCAATTACATATACCTAAAGCACAATAATTTTATATTTTTCTCTTATCAAAAATTTAATTGATACGACTATAATGATATATTTAATATGCTAAATTAAATATTGTTTAAAAAAAGTAATGAACGTATTTGCACATTTTGCGAAAGTTAGAAATTCAATTGCAAATTTTTTTTAACTAAAATTAAGGGTTTTTTTGTCTTTTTTTTTAATCAAATAATGACTAATTGCACACCAAAATACATAGGTTAAAGACTGTTGTACCAAAAAAATAAAAGTTAGGAACTATTTATATAATAAAGACAAATGTTAGAGAACATTTACGCCAATTTTCCTTAAAAAAATGAAAACGGTGAGAAATAACATTTGATAACATTTTGCAGATAAAGTTTAAGCCATAAATATTTTGTGCTTCTGAATAGCATCTTTCGGAAGACAAGTCACATCCTTGATTTACATTAAATCCAATAAAAAGAACTAAAAAACAGTTTCAAACCTTTAAAGAAAAATCAAATACATATATAAAAGAAACCCATAACCCTGTTCTTAATCTGGAAATTTTGTCAAGACGAGGTTATCCAAGCCAAGATAACAATCAAAACATAGGAGATGAAGACCTGGAGTTACCTTCATTTGATATTTCCACAATTTCAGCTGCTACTGATGATTTCTTATTTACAAATAAATTTGGAGAAAGCAGTTTTGGTCCCTTTACCAATTATTTACCCTGTTATATATCCAAATTTAACGATCATATATTCATAGTCATATTTTTGTTTTAGTAAAATAGATTTATTTGCCCACTCAAATTCTGTTGAACTTACGTCTTCTAGGTAAGTTAGGTAATGTCAAATTTCATCATACGCTTCAGGATGTTCTATCAACTGGAAAAGAAATAACAGTTAAAAGACTTTTAAGAATTCGGGACAAGGCCCTCAAAGAATTTAAAAACGAAGTTATCTTTATTACAAAACTGCAAATAGCAATCTTGTCAGGCTATTGGGATGTTGCATTCATGGGGAAGAGAGATCATGATTTACGAATACATGCCCAATAAGAGTTTGGACTTGTTCATTTTTAGTAAGTCCTTCTCAACCTGTCAACCAACAGATTTCATCTCCCTCTCCCGAACTATCTAACTATCCAAATTCTTGATCAATTTGTCTAGATCGAAAGAAAGATTCAACCTTAGATTGGTAGAAGCACATAATAGTGGGTGTTGCCTGGGGACTTCTCTACCCCCATCGAGATTCAAGGTTGAGGATGGATCTAAAAGCAAGGAACATTCTTTTGGATGGTGAGATGAATCCTAAAATCTCAAACTTTGGCCTTACAATAACAATTGGAGGTGATCAATATGAGTTATTGGGACTTTAGTAAGCATTCATCTTTCCCCTCTCTCCTTCTCTTTCTCCGGTTTGCCTTAGTTTTTTTCACTCCTAAATTGGTTTTATCTCATGTAGTGGATGTTAAGGGTTGAATCCGACATTGGTTAAAAACCGAAATATTAATCAACATATAAGGTTTGGGCTACTCCTCTTAATAAGGTTGATCTTTTAAGATAGAAGTCCAAGTTTTAATATGGTATCAGAGTTCATTAAACTCCAATGAGTAACTCGTTCTGATTAATGCTAAAAAATGAGCACACAGATTCTAAAATTGGCGAACTCAAAACGAGCTACCATCTTGTAAGTACATGTTAAGGGATGAATATCACGTCGGTTAAAAATTGAAATATTAATCAACATATAAGACTTGAGCTACTCCTCTTAACAATGTTGACCTTTTAAGATGGAACTCCAAGTCTTAATAGTGGATACATGGCTCTTGAAATGCAATAGATGTACTTTTTTTATTTTTGGTGAAATTAGACTTATTTAGCTTTGAGGGTGCTTGTCTTAGAGATAATCAATGGAAAAAAGAACTGAGGATTTTACCAATCATAAATGGGAAATTGGCACAAATGGTCCATAACTTTTGCTCTCAGTGTAGAAATGGTTTCTAACCTTTATTTTTTGGCACATAAGTCCCTAATATATGTGTTTTGGTGTGCAATTGGTCATTATTTGATGAAAAAGACAAATATCCCCTTATTTTTAATTAGAGAAATTTTCAATTGAATTCCTAACATTTGCAAAAAGTACAAATGGGTCCGATACTTTTATTTTTTATAAAAAATTAAAAGAAACTAACAAATTGATTATTTTGTATATTTTACGAATTATTATAAAATAACTAAAATTTAAGTTAATAATTATTAACAAATGTGTTAATTAAAATTATTTTATTATTATTAAGTAATCATATTATTTAAAATTTAAACTTTAATTTTATCATTACAACATATAAAGAAAAACAACTTTCTCACAAACTTAATGCTGAAATATTTTTATTTAATTGAGCTATTCGTTTATTAACTACAAATATTATAGCTCAAAGGGCAGCAGCAATCCCCAATCTTTGGAATTTTGGTACTTTTATTCTCATTCTTTATTTTTTTGCACCAATATCCCCATTCTTCATTTTTTTGCACTAATTTCAAATTTTTCTTGTCGTAGCTTCTCAATTTTAACTTCCATTCTCCGCATTGATTTCTGCAAGTCAGGTATTATTTGTTTTGATCTCTCACACATTGACGGATCATGCCATACAAAACAGTTGTAGCCATTATCTTATATGAAAAACGTCAAAACTTTGTACAAATTGAAAGTTGTAGCCATTAGGGTTTTACTTTCCTTACTAATTTTTGGGAAGAGTAAAATCTCCTTCCAGAGATTGAATTCGTCCACGAAGTCTTGAGATCTAGGCTATTCCCACATATGCATATCATGCTATCCGTCATTCTTCACCAAATACAGTTAGGAGAGGGAGAGAAAAATGTGAGAAATGAACTAATCTTTATCAATTGGATCGTGAGTCGCTGAGAGAGAAGGTAGGGAACGTTCTGAAATTTTTGATTTGTTTACCATGTGTGGAGCACGTGCAATTTCAAAACGGCAAAGTGGACAGATTCCGTTAACAGGGACTTCAGCCACCCGATTAAAAAACGTTGAGGATATTGGTGCAAACAAATGAAAAATAAGGATAAAAGTGCCAAAATTCCAAATGTTGGGGATGGCGGCTGCAAATTACCCCAATTTCAAATGGCAAAGTGGACAAATTCCGTTAAGAGAGACTTCAGTCACCAAATTGAGGATATTGGTGCAAAAAAATAAAATAAGGATAAAAGTGCCAAAATTCCAAAGGTTGGAGATGTCGGCTGCAAATTACCCGAGATCAAATTGTATTCCTCATATTTTAATTTATCGTTCAAAAATAAAGAACACATAATATGTAAATTAATTTTTATTAGTATTTTTATGTTAAAAAAAGATTGGTTTAATGTCATAAAATTATATACGCCATTTTGTTATTTATTTAATTTAATTTTTATTCAAGTTTTTTACATCACATAGCAAGTACATATACCTAAAGCACGATAATTTTACATTTTTCTTTTATGAAAAATTTAATTGAAACGACTATAGTGATACATTTAATATGCTAAATTAAATATTATTTAATAAATGTATCGGACCTTCTGCACATTTTACAAATGTTAGAAATATAATTATAATTTTCTTTAATTAAAACTAAGGGTATTTTTGTTATTTTCATCAAATAAGAATCAATTGTGCACTAAGAGACATATATTAGAGATTGATATACCAAAAAAACAATTGTTAGAGACCATTGTCAAATTAAAGACAAAAGTTATAGACTATTTGCGCCAATTTCCCATCATAAATATAGAAATAAAAATAAAATAAAATACCATCAAGTCAACAAGTTGTGTACGTATTGTAGCAATAGCTTTTGGTCCTAAATAATTTTAAAAAACAAGTAATTAAATTGGTGCAATTTGGACAAATTTGATATACAGTTAAAGAAAACGATTTCTTGTTTAAACAGTCTTCCAACGTGTAGGCAACCATTTGAAACGACTGATGTATAAGTTTCCATCACAAATTGGAAATCAAATTTGATGGCTATGAATATCAATGACCCTTTACCTTTTTCTTTTAATTAGTCTAATTAAACATTTGACCCTTTTTTATTGAAAAGGGTGTCATTGCTACTTTAGACTTTAAGAGTATAGAAATGATCCTAGAGTTGATTAGTGGTCAATACTGATTGCTTAGGCGAAAAATTTCCACAAAAGAAATAATAATATTATAATAAGTAGAAATAGCCGCCTTGTGATGTGCAATTAAACAATGGATTCACCTTAACAAAGCAACTATACATTCTCTGCAACAAACACTCCCAAATAAAAATCATGATCATCAGAATGCTGCTGAATCCCTTTCTTCAATTAGATTCAAGTCAAAACTCACTCCATAATGAATTTTGTTACATTAGAACCGTTATAATTATACTACTTTGTCTTTCAAGTTCTGGAGTTTGCCTAGAAACAGACACCCTTACATCCAATATAGTCCTCAAGGATTCGGACACCATTGTTTCCCAAGGCAAGGTCTACACTTTGGGATTCTTCAGCCCCAATGGAACCACCAGACGCTACATGGCCATATGGTATTATGACGTATCTGTCGTGTGGGTTGCCAATCGAGATAGACCTCTCAATGATTCTTCCGGGACCATAAAGATATTGTCCGATGGTAACATCGTACTAGTGAATGGAATCAACGAGACTGTTTGGTCAACAAATGCTACAACTTCCCCAAGAAATACATCTGCCCAGTTAACAGATAATGGAAACCTTATTCTACGCGATCAGTCCAATGATGTCTCATTATGGGAAAGTCACAAGCACCCAACAAACTCTTTTCTGCCTACAATGAGATTAAGTCACAATGTAAAAACAGGCGAAAAGGTTATGCTAAATTCGTGGAGAACTCCTCAGGATCCAAATTATGGAAATTATACTGTCGGTCTACACGTTGCTACTATAGGCGTTCCACAAATGTTCACGTGGAATCAAGGTCGAATATTGTGGAGGAGCGGTCCCTGGAACGGTCGGGTTTTTACCGGAGCATCGAGTATGTACTCGGTGTATGTTGACGGATTCTATATTGTAGTTGAAGCTGGAACATACTATATTACTCAAAATTTTCGTAAAAACTTGATAGTCAAGAATTTTGTAGATACACAAGGAATTATATTGGAAGAAATCTGGAATAATCAGACCGGTTCTTGGGATCAATCGTTTAAGGGTCCGGATGTAGATTGTGATAAATATAACAACTGCGGTCCATTTGGGTTCTGTAACCAAAATAATAAGCCAATATGTCAATGTGTAAGAGGGTATGAACCAAAGAACAAGCAGGAATGGGATAGAGGGAATTGGAGTGGTGGATGCAAGAGGAAGACGCCATTTCAGTGTGAAAGAAGTAATAATGGGACCGATAAAAGCAGAGAGGACGTATTCTCAGAGTTAACGAAGGTGAAAGTGCCAGACTTAATTCAGTGGTCGCCTGGTCTCGAAAATGATTGCAGAAGTCTATGCTTAAGGAATTGTTCCTGCGTAGCCTATTCTTACGACGCAGATATAGGTTGTATGTACTGGAGTGGGAACTTAATTGACATTCAACAATACAAGGATATTCGGGGTTTAATTCTCTACATCCGTGTACCTTACTCAGAGAGAGGTTTTTTCTAGGAATTTTGTTCACACTTTCCCAATATATTTTTCGTTTCTTTATTTTGTCAACTGCTGTTTTTGATTTTTGTTTTGTTTCAGATAAGCAGAAAGACAAGAAAGTGATTATCATAGTTCCAGTGATAATCAGTTTGGTGGTTGTATCCATTTGCTTCTTTTTATCTTGGCGGTGGATGTCTAAGAGAAAAGGTAAAAACATAATAGTGCAACAAGAATCTGGGGAAGCAGACTCGTTGAATTCAACCACAATTGTGCTAAGAAACCCGGAAGACAAAGTGAATGTTGAAGAGTTACCATTATACAGTCTTGAGACGCTTGTAAATGCAACAAACAATTTCCACACGGCAAATAAGCTCGGTGAGGGTGGTTTTGGTCCGGTTTATAAGGTAAAATGTCGTGCTTATATATCGATTCCCTATTATTTGTACTTTATATGAGAAGATAGTTAATATTGAAATGAGTGATATTTTTATGTAGGGAATGTTGGTAAACAGAAAAGAAATTGCAATAAAGAGGCTTTCAACAGCGTCAGGACAAGGAATGGAAGAATTTATGAATGAAGTTGCGGTGATCTCTAAACTCCAACATCGAAACCTTGTTAGACTATTGGGATGTTGTGTAGAGAAATTTGAAAAAATGTTGATATATGAATATCTGCAAAACAGAAGCTTAGATGTCTTTCTCTTTGGTGAGTTTAGCTCTGTTTTGTGTTACATTTTCAATTGTAAAAATTTCATTTCAACATAAGATATGTTTAGACCTTCTGATATGAATTGTGTGTATAGATCAATCACAAATGGTTCTGGATTGGAGGAAACGATTCAATGTTATTGAAGGTATTGGCAGAGGACTCCTTTATCTACACAGGGATTCCAGGTTGAGAATAATCCACAGAGATTTGAAGCCAAGTAACATATTGCTGGATGACGAGTGGAATCCAAAAATTTCGGACTTTGGAATGGCAAGAATATTTGGAGGCGATCAAGATCAAGGCAAAACTAAAAGAGTTGTAGGAACATTGTAAGCATATGCTGAATTGCTACGTTTACATTGTTGTAATCTTAGTATTTGTTTATGACATGATTGCAATGCCATGTTGTGCCAGTGGATACATGTCCCCGGAATATGCATTAAGCGGGAGATTTTCAGAAAAATCCGATGTTTTCAGTTTTGGAGTTCTTGTATTGGAGATCATTAGCGGAAGAAGGAACACAAGCTTCTACAATGAGGAGCTGTCTTTAACCCTTTGTGGATATGTACGTCCTATCAAATTCTCCTCCCATGTGATGGGTTGTATAATTCCTTTCTGTGCAAGTTTCTTATGTGGTGCAACCTCTATGTCTAATGGAACGTGTCGTGTTACATATACTTTCAGGCATGGAAATTATGGAACGAGGACAACGTTGTGGAACTCATAGACAAAAGAATATCAAATCCAAACTTCTATGCAGAAATCACGAGATGCATGCACATCGGATTGTTGTGTGTCCAAGAATCCCCCATACATAGGCCCAATATATCAACAGTTCTTTCAATGCTCAGTACTGAAATTGCTGATCTGCCATTGCCAAAGGAACCATTATTTACAGATAGGTGGAATCATTCTCATTTAGGATCTTCTTCTACCAAAACCAATAAAATTTCATTTACAATTCTTGATGGCAGATGAGAGAGTATTCTTTGAAAGAATGCTCCATTGGATGATTAATTAATTTAGTCTTCATAACAATCATAAATGACAAACGTATTGTATTGAAGAAATTATTAAGTAATTTTTCGCCAATAGAATTTGTATACACTAAAATACTCATTTACTGTATACAGTTTTCATTGGTTTTATATAGATTACAATTCCATAAACATATGTTGTTTCGTATGAAGAAGTTATCATCTTTTATTCTTTGGGTTTGACTGGAATCTGGAATCTGGAATCTGAAATCTTTGTGCTTCTTGCCTTCCTTGACTGATCATCTTCTTTGTCAAAGGTCAGTAATCCAAATGGCTGCAACAAACAGTTTTGCAAGATGAAAAACAGAATTCTTTTATTTCACAAATAAGATAGAAAAGGTTGAATAGACTATTGGAATATTTCAAAAAATTTACTTTCTACATTTATATATAAACTCTAAAATAAAAAATAAAAAACTCTCTTTATAGAAAATCTCTTGAAGATGCAAAAGATGCTCTTTAGCCAAAGCCTACCATTAAGGTGCCCGGTGGAATCGTCAATTCCTCTTTTTGTTCAAAAGTTCCCTTTAAGTGGCGCTCAAGTCTAGGGAGGGAGGCTCTGTTCCCCGAATCAGGGAACAGAGTCCAACCCTGATTTGCTGCGTAACTTTCCCTCATCTTAGAAATTGAACCTGAACATGACTAACCAAAACTTGGCTTGATTGACTACCCTAGCTGATCAGTTCGTGCTAGGTCAGATTAAATAAAATAACAACATATCAGTCCCCATTATAAATTTCCATTGTGGATTTAATCACTACGGCTGCAACCATATGTTAGTAACTGCAAAATATTAATTCATATCCACTAAGAAACTACCAAATTGAATGATTTAATTGAAGCATTTCTTGTTAAATGCTGAAAATCAGGACGCTTTGCCTGTCCCTGTTTTGCGATCACATTAGATCCTTTCTATGTAGCTACACCTGAGCTGAAGTAGAAAATTTTATAAGATAAAACATTACTGCAAGAAAAGTGCGCCATTTTACAAGTATACCGTTACTCTTTTTTAAGTGATTATATTCACTTATGTCTAGGGCGATCCATATTTACTTGTTAAATGCTGAAAATCAGGCCGCTTTGCCTGTCCCTGTTTTGTGATCACATTGTATCCTTTCTATGTAGCTACACCCAAGCTGAAGTTGAAAAATTTATAAGATAAAACATCGCTGTAAGAAAAGTGTGCCATTTTACATGTATACCGTTACTCTTTTGTAAGTGATTATATTCACTTATGTCTAGGGCGATCCATATTGACCTGGAAATTCAAGATTTTTTTTTGAAATTGCCAAAACTGGGATATAAGAGATACAGAAGTTATATAAAAAGTTATGAATGAGATCCATCCTGAATTGTTGCATCCCTGTTGTTAATCTGGAAATTTTGTCAATTGTAGTCATTTTTGGCAGATCAAAGACGAGGTTATCCAAGCCAAGATAACAATCAAAACATTGGAGATGAAGACCTGGAGTTATCTTCATTTGATATTTCCAAGCTGCAACTGATGATTTCTCATTTACAAATAAATTTGAGGAAGGCGGTTTTGGTCCCTTTACCAGTTATTTACCCTGTCATATATCCAAATTTAACGATCATGTATTCATAGTCATATTTTTGTTTTAGTAGAAAAGATTTATTTGCCCACTCAAATCCTGCTGAACTTAAATGTCTCCTAGGCAAGTTAGGTAATGTAGAATTTCATCGTACGCTGCAGGTATTCTATCAACTGGAAAAGAAATAGCAGTTGAAGACTTTTAAGGATTAGGGACAAGGCCCTCAAAGAGTTTAAAAGCGAAGTTATCTTTATTGCAAAACTGCAAATAGCAATCTTGTTAGGCTATTGGGATGTTTCATTCATGGAGACTTGAGATCTTGATTTACAAATGCATGTCCAATAAGAGTTTGGACTTGTTCATTTTTAGTAAGTACCTCTCAACTTGTCAACCAACATATTTCATCTCCCTCTCCCAAATTATCTATGACACGACCCGTCCCAACTCACTCAATAGACTCGAAACGTGATGGGTGCCAGCTAGGCACCGAACCCACCATTAAGACTAACTTTGACCTATATTTGACCATAAGCTAATTAACAAAATTTTGGCAAAATTTTCCCTATAACTTGGACTAAATCAAACCTAAAAAGCAATAAAATCTCCCAATCAAGTACATATGATATAAATTGGGAACCACACTTGTTCCTCAAACACATACTAAGCAAGAATTTGTGTAAACAACTCGTGCAATCTTCCATATCTTTTACTGAATCATACAAGTTAATACTTGGCTCAACAGGCTCTCCAAAAGCTGCTTAAAACTCAACTACTACTTGATAAGAAAAACGTAAGAAAATATATGAGCTGATAGCTCAGTAAATGGAAAGTTCTCAAAATAAGCATATTTTCTTATTTAAACATATTTACTGAAAATCTAATTTGTACTTTTACCTAATTAGATAGAAATTCTAAATATCTAAGGATACTTTTAAACTTTACACTCTATAGTTATGAAATAAGTATGAAAAAGAAATTGATTTCTCAAGCTATATATTGGGTAATGTAGTTTTTTAAATTAGATAATTCTGAAATCATATTATTTTTACGATGAGATAATACTATAAGCATAAATCTGGCTTCTATAAACTAGATAAATTGTAATATGCTGAAAAATTACACCAAAGAGGTATCCTCAATCATAGAAAACCTATAATCTGAAACATGGTCATTCGCACGTAGGCTAGCTAAGCATTCCCCTACACGGTCCAAAGTCCCTCGGTGTACGAAAGTTGGTCTCAAGTACCTCTGAGACAAGCACTTTTATACACAGCCCAAAGCCCCTCAGTGTATAAAAGTGGGTCATGAAGACCTCTGATAATACATCCTAGTACATTGTCCAAAGCTCATCTGTGCACTAGAGTAGATAACAATATTGGGTACTTTCTTGGTGGTTTTAAAAGCTATATCTGAATACTAGTATATCTTATATAATTTAATATATATATATATATATATATATATATATATATATATATATATATATAGCTTTTAAATTGCAGTTCCAATTTCTTATAGAAACAAATAAAGCTTTTCCTATCTTTGTTTAATGTTTATGCTTGTGGAAGAAAAGACACAACAATCAGCCACTAAAACAAACTCATCTTATTAGTTAATCTAAGCATTGAAATAGCTAATTCCCACCTTTTGTTTTACTGAAATTAATAATCACTGGAGTTCCTTTCTCTTTTCCATTTTCAGCCCCTTTTATCTTCTTTCTTTCTCATTAGCTACCTAAAATTTTCCTTTCCAAGAGCTATACATATACTCAATCATAGAATCTGATTAGTAATTTTAGGGTTATCTAAATATTACATTTTCATACATTTGATGCAGCTGAAAATTAACGAGGGTAAGAAGCTTGAGCTTGGGTCATCTCTTCTTCCTTAATCTGTGAATTTAACCTACTAATTAAAATCCTAGAAAATTTAGAATTATTCACTTAATAGTTACGTGCTTACCTTTTAAAGAAGAACGAAAATGAAAAACCAATGTTCAGAAAATGCCATCAACCCAAAAAAGGCAATGTGTCAAGGGTCAAAAGGTCGAATCAGGTCAAACTAGGTTGAACCAATTTTAATTAAAAAATTAAAAATTAATCCAAAAATTTCACAAAATTTCTAAAAATAAATTATTTGTAAATAAACCAACATTTATAGATAAAATTACTCACAAAACTTGATTTTAAATAGACTTTTCATAAGTTTCAATTAAAAAATTGAAAATTGATCAAAAAATCTCACAAAAATCGAGGAACCACCGAAGAAGAAGAATAATGGGAGAAATGAGAAAGAAATAAGGAACAAATCAGAAATGAGTGATTTTACCTTAAAAAAATTTTGAATTGGAAAACTATTAAAATCGGACCAGTTCTACCGGGTCATGGTTTAACCGCTAAAAACCTGGGTTTTCGATCCAGTTTTCTGATGCCAGGTTAAGTTGGTAGATCAGACCAGTTCCCAGTTTTCCGGTTGAACCGCCGGTCCAGTCCAATTTTGTAATGAAAACCCCAAATTTTAATTGAATTTTCTCCCTCACCACCTCAATTGGCCGACGCTGTTTCTTTTCCTCTTCTTTCTTTTTCTCTCTCTTTCTTCCTCTTTTTTTCCTTGTTTTCTCTTCTTTCTTGATTGTTCTACCCCGCTTTCCGTGTTTTCCCCCAAAATGGGGAAATTTGGAAAACAATAATTGTTTAGGTAGGCCTTATTTTAAATTGTAATTTAAACCTCAATTCTTTCATCTATTTATTATTTATTCTAAAGTTTCTATAATTGCAAAATGGCCCACAAGCAAATCTACTATCTCATTTTAGTTCATTAATTTGACTTTGACTTGACTTGACTATACTAAATGATTTCTTGACTTTGACCAAATAGAGTGCGGTGTATATCCAAATTCTTGATCAATCTGTCTACATCGAACAAAAGATTCAACCTTGGATTGGTAGAAGCACTTTGACATAATAATGGGTGTTGGCCGAGGACTTCTCTACCCCATTGAGATTCTAGATTGAGGATGATTCACAGGGATCTGAAAGCAAGCAACATTCTTTTGGATGGTGAGATGAATCCTAAAATCTCAAACTTTGGCATGGCAACGACATTTGGAGGTGATCAATATGAAGAAAGTACAAAACAAGTCATTGGGACTTAGTAAGCATTCATCTTTCCCCTCTCTCCCATTCGCTTTCTCCGGTTCGCCTTAGTTTTTTTCACTCACTCCTAAATTGGTTTTATCTCATGTAGTGGATGGTAAGGGATGAATCTCACATCAGTTAAAAACTCAAATATTAATCAATATGTATAATGCTTGAACTACTCCTCTTAACAATATTGACCTTTTAAAATGCAACTTTAAGTTTTATCAAAGCCCATTAAGCTTCAACGGGCAATTCGATCCAATTAACACTAAAAAATGAGCATACAAATTCCAAGATTGACGTTTTCAAAACGATCATATTAAGGGATGAATCCCACATCGGTTAAAAATCGAAATGATATTCTTCTTAATAAAGTTGACATTTTAAGATAGAAACCCAAGTCTTAACAGTGGATACATGACTCTTGAATATGCAATAGACTGATTGTTTTTTGGGAAATCAGACATTTGATGGCATGAATATGCAATAGGCAACCATTTGAAACGGCTGATGTATAGAAACAAATTGGAAATCAAATTTGATGGCTATGAATATCAATGACCCTTCACCTTTTAATTAGTCTAATTAAACATTTGTCCCATTTTTTAGTGAGAAAAATGTCATCGCTAGTTTAGACTTTGGAGTATAATATTTTTGAAAGGTAGCTTCTAGAATTGATTAGTGGTCAATCCTGATTAAGCAAGGCGAAAAACCTCCACAAAAGAAATATAATTATAATATGTAGAAATAGCTGCCTTGTATGTGCAATTAAACGGGTAAAAAATCTGATTGGTACTTAAATTTTATACTGTGTGCGAAAAATGTCCTCATACTTCAAATTGGACTCTGTTAGTCCTTTAACTTTAAGTCGTGTACTCTGTTAGTCCCAAAAATAAATTCCATCCAAAATTACTGACGGACGTCCTACGTAGACAACGAAAAGATGACAAGGCGTCCACTCTATCATTTCTTTTTGGGTAAAAAATCTAATTGGTTCTTAAACTTTATACCGAGTGCAAAAAATGTCCACACATACTTCAAATCAAACGTCAATAGTCCTTCTACTTTAAGTCGTGAACTCCGTTAGTTCCAAAAAAATTGTGTCCAAAATTTTTAATGGACGTCCAACGTGAACAACAGAAAGATGACGTGGCATCCTCTCTATCGTTTTTTTTTTTTTTTTTACACCTAATATGCCAACAAAGATAAAATTGTAGTATTTAAAAAAGTGGCTTAAATTTTATGAAAAAATCCCCAATTCTAATTATACAAATCTCAAATTCTCAATTGCTATTTGCTAGATACTCAATACAAACATTGTAGTTTGTCTAACACTTTCGCTCATCTCTCTCTCTCGCTTAACATACAGTGAGAACGACGAAGGCGAAACACTTTTGTAACCGAAATGAATCTTCAATTTTGAGAGTAATTTTTTATTTATAAACTATAATTTATGAGTTTTCAATTTTTGTGTCTATTCTTCCAGATAATGTTTATATCTTTTATAAATTATTTAATATCTAACGTACCTTAATGTTAACGGGTTTGTAATTTTTAATTTTTTTAAAAACATTTTGTCAACTCACAATTTTAAAAGAATAAGTTATGGGTAGAATCGAACCCAAATCAAAACCACCAGTTCCAATTCTGGTTCGGGTCTGGTACCAATAATTACGTAGAACAGAATGCTTCTATTTACGAAATACCTGAAGTATAATGGGTGATTTTGGGTATTGAAATAGCCGAACCGAACCATCCAACGCCCAAGCCTACTTTAAGTGAAAATTTTCCTAAAGCCTTAAAATCATATATCAAAACCTAATCCTTAAGATTCTTATCCTAAATCAGATTTGGATCTATATGATTTGAAAAAAATAGAGATGAAATCAAACAATAATTTTTAAGTGCTTTCACACTGTAGGTTTAATCATTATTACAATTTTTCTTAAAATTGTAAGCCACTTTTTTAAATACTACAATTTTATCTTTGTTGGCATATTAGGTGTAAAAAAAACGATAGAGAAGATGCCAGGTAATCTTTATGTTGTCCACGTTGGACGTCCGTTAATAATTTTGGACATAATTTCTTTTCGGGACTAACAGAGTTCAACAATTAAATTTAAGGGACTAACAAAGTCTAATTTGAAGTATGTGTGGACGTTTTGCGCACGAAGTGTAAAGTTTAGGGACCAATTAGGTTTTTTACCCAAAAAGAAATGACATAGTGGATGCCATGTCATCTTTCCGTTGTCCACGTAAGACGTCCGGTAGTAATTTTGGACGGAATTTATTTTTGGGACTAACGAAGTTTTCAACTTAAAATTAAAGGACTAACAGAGTCCGATTTAAAGTATGGAGACGTTTTTCGCACATGGTGTAAAGTTTAGGTACCAATCAAGTTTTTTACCCGCAATTAAACAAATGATTCACCTTAACAAAGCAACTATACATTCTCTGCAACAAACACTCCCAAATAAAATCATGATCATCATAATGCTGCTGAATCCCTTTCTACAATTAGATTCAAGTCAAAACTCACTCCATAATGAATTTTGTTACATTAGAACCGTTATAGTTATACTACTTTGTCTTTCAAGTTTTAGAGTTTGCCTAGAAACAGACACCCTTACATCCAATATAGTCCTCAAGGATTCGGACACCATTGTTTCCCAAGGCAAGGTCTATACTTTGGGATTCTTCAGCCCCAATGGAACCACCAGACGCTACATGGGCATATAGTATTATAACATATCTGTCATGTGGGTTGCCAATCGAGATAGACCTTTCAATGATTCTTCTGGGACCATAAAGATATCGTGTGATGGTAACATCGTACTAGTGAATGGAATCAATGAGACAATTTGGTCCACAAGTGCTACAACTTCCCCAAGAAATACATCTGCCCAGTTAACAGATAATGGAAACCTTATTCTACGCGATCAGTCCAATGATGTCTTATTAAGGAAAGGTCACAAGCACCCAACAAACTCTTTTCTAACTACGATGAGATTAAGTCACAACGTAAAAACAGGCGAAAATGTTATGTTAAATTCGTGGAAAACTCCTCAGGATCCAAATTATGGAAATTATACTGTCAATCTACACGTTGCTACTATAGGCATTCCACAACTTTTCTCGTGGAATCAAGGTTGTCCATTGTGGAGGAGCGGTCCCTTGAACGGTCAGGTTTTTATCGGAGTAACAAGTATGTATTCGGTGTATGTTGATGGATTCAATGTTGTAAATGAAGCTGGTACATACTATTTTACTAGAAATTTTCGTCAAAACTTAATTGACAAAAATTTTGTAGATCTAGAGGGATTTTTAATTGAGGAAGTATGCAATAATCAGACTAGTACTTGGGATCGATTGTATAAGGGTCCAGATGTTGATTGTGATGTATATAACTATTAGCGAATTTCTATGTAAAGTGACTCCAAAGCAAGAACACCAAAAATGATGAAATGAGAGTCGAGGCAAGTGTTGAACACTTTGTCCTTAAGTCGAATTTACTTCGCAACGGTGCTTAAGGTTATGGCAATCAACTCCCAAGATACAACGACTTCTTACTTGTGTTTGAAGCACTTCAAAACACAAGCACAACGAACCAAAATTGGTTTTGTACTCCAAAATGATGAAATGAAATGAAACCAGAATTTTTTATACAACTAAAGCAATAAAATTTGGTTCAATGATGAAAATATGAGGTTAAAGTGTTTGCTTATTTGTTCTCTGTCAAAAAAAGGACGTCCAGAGGCCCTTTTTAACGTTGAAGATCGGTTGAAAACGAAAAAGATTGGAACCAAATCGTGCAACACTTTAAAAGGACATGTCTGTTCGTGTAAACTTATGCGATCGCATAGTTTTACCAAACTGCGATCGCAAGGTACAATTTTGAAGATAGAATTTAATCCAGACTAACCATGCGATCGCATGGCTTTATCTCCTGCGATCGCATGATAGGACCCAAAAACGTTCTGCTTAAAAATTCAGTCAGTTGCGATCGCAGGTTAAAATACCCATGCGATCGCATGGTCAAAACTTGACCCAAATTTGTCCTTTTCCGTAATTTCTCATTCATTCGATATTGGTTTCGAGATGCCAAATATACCTTTCAATACATGCAGAGAAATTTGAATTCTCTTTCGGAAGCGTTACCCCAGAGCCCCCATGAGGGGCGCTGCCCCCTCGAATCCCGTGACCTGACCGGGCAGGTCAATCCCCGTTTCGACGCCCTGAAGCGACAAAGTAGCAAACTATTTTGCCTAAACAGATTGGGTCGGGTCTTGTATATTTTGGCCAAGTTGACATTTAGTCAATTTCTCGACATTTTAAACCAATTTCCAACAATCCCCCACATTAATAGAAATTCATTGATATGCAAAATGAGATGCAAAATAAAATGCAATGATATGCAGACTCTAACAAATGGAGTACCATGTGGCAAGTCATAATATCAAGATAGGTAGCTTGTAGCTTTGAACCTTCTTTAGTTGAATACAATCGGATTTACTAGACTAGTTAGTGAACACGATAGTTTTGAACCATCCAGCCGTTCGTGTAAACCCAAATAATTGTACCAACACCATAACTTACTTAACCAATTCGGTTATCATGGTTGAGTCCATTTTGGCCCTGGACAACTCTTGGTTTCATAAGTGCTCTAAGAGAATTAAGCCTCAAATTCTCGTAGAAACGACCCCACTTCACACTTATATATGTGATCTCTTACCTTTCTACTTCAAGGTTTTGAATCATTAAAAATATATATATGTATACTTATCCTTATACATAATTGACATAGCACTTCAAAATGTTATGAATGGGAATAAGTGCTTTATTCTGAATCTTTTATAACTTAGTTGTCCCATTGAACCAAGATTTTGGGATCTCCAATCTACAAGGTTGGGTTTCTGTTATAGTAATTCTATTCAATAGGCTTTAGGCCCATTCCCCTCGAGAGATGGTATTCTTGATCTCTTGCAAGTCATTTCATCAAATGATCAGCCAAGTTCTCTTTTGACTTCACATAGTTAATAGAGATTATACCATTTGATATTAACTGTTTAATGGTATTATGTCTCCGACGGATATGTCGAGACTTACCATTATACATACTGTTTTGTGCCATTGCTATTGTCGACTAATTATCGCAATGTATGTTAATTGTAGAAACTGACTTTTCCTAACATGGAATTTCCTCAAGGAAATTACGAAGCCATTCTGCTTCTTCTCCGTCTTTGTCTAAAGCAATAAACTCAAATACCATTGTGGATCGAGCTATACATGTTTGCTTAGAAGACTTCTAGGACACAGCTCCACCTCTAATGGTAAATACATAACCACTTGTGGATTTTGAATCCTTAGTGTCAGATATCCAATTTGCATCGGCATATCCTTCTAACACTGCGGGATATCTTAATTAGTGTAATCCATATTCAACCGTGTGTCTTAAGTATCTAAGAACTCGGTTTAATACCTTCCAATGTTCAGTGAATCTACTCAACTTGTTGACTATATATGCTATATCCGGTCTTGTGCAGTTGGTAATGTACATCAAACTGCCTATGACCCATGAATATTCGAATTGAGATACGGGTTCACCAGTATCCTTGGCTAAGTGTATACTTAAGTCAACTGGTGACTTAACTGGTTTGTCGTCATACGCCTTAAACCTCTTAAGTACAGTCTCAACATAATTTGATTGAAATAATGACAAACCATCGGATGTCTTAGAGATTTTTAATCCCTAATATCACATCCGCCACTCCCATGTCCTTCATGTCAAAATGTTTTGTTAACATTTTCTTAGTCGAGGAAATGACTTTTGAGTTATTTCCCATAATTATCATATCATCAACGTATAGGCATACAATTACATATTCGTTAGGTGTGGTTTTAATGTAGACACATTTGTCACATTCATTGATTTTGAAGCCATTTGACAACATAGTTTTATCAAACTTTTCATGTCATTGCTTCGGTGCTTGTTTTAATCCATACAAGGATTTTGCAAGTTTACACACCTTCTTTTCATTTTCTGGTGCAACAAATCCTTCGGGTTGTTCTTCTTCTTCTAATTCACCATTTAGAAACGTAGTTTTAACATTCATTTGATATATTTCAAGATTATGCAATGTCACGATTGCAATCAATACACGTATAGACGTGATTCTTGTCACAGGTGAATACGTATCAAAGAAATCGAATCCTTCATTTTGTTTATACCCTTTGGCTACTAATCTAGTCTTGTATTTATCTATTGATCCATCTGATTTCAATTTCTTTTTGAAAATCCATTTGTAGCCTAAAGCTTTGTTTTCCGGAGGGAGTTCAACCAATTCCCAAGTATGGTTACTCATGATGGATTCAATTTCGTTACGTACAACTTCTTTTCAAAAAGGAGCTTCGGGAGTGGACATTGCTTCAACAAATGTCCTTGAATCATTTTCAAGTAAATTGGATACGAATTCTGGACTGAATGTTTTATGAATTCGTTGCCTTTTACTACGTCTCGGTTCTTCATTTATTTAAAGATTGTCGTTATTTCCATGTAAATTACCATAAGTTCGTTTAACTGAACTTATTTCTTTTTCTTTGCAAGAAAATTTCTCTTCAAAGAAGACCGCATTTCTTGATTCAATAATAGTACCTTCACGTACATCAAGTACTTCGAATTTATGAACCAATAATCGATATGCACTACTATTGATAGCATATCCAATAAAGACACAATCAATTGTCTTTGGTCCAATCCTAACTTATTTAGGTTTGGGTATTTGTACTTTTGCTAAGCACCCCCATACTTTGAGATATTTGTACGAAGGTTTTCGACCTTTCCATAGTTCATAAGGTGATTTAACCATATTCTTGTGTAGTATCTTATTTAGGATATGATTTGCTGAAAGTATGGCTTCTCTCCACAAGTTTTAAGGTAAGCCCGAACTTATTAGCATTGCATTCATCATTTCCTTTAGTGTTCAATTCTTGTGTTCAACAATCCCATTTGATTGAGGTGAATATGGTGCAGTAGTTTGATGAATGATTCCAAATTCTGCACAAAATTCTTCAAATGGTGCAATGTATTCTCCACCTCTATCACTACGAATTATTTTTATTCGTTTTCCAAGTTGATTTTCAACTTCGATTTTGTAGTGTTTGAACACTTCCAAAGCTTCATCTTTGCTTTTCTACAAGTATACGTAACAGTACCTTGTACAATCATCTATGAACGTGATGAAATACTTTTTTCCACTTCTTGTTTGTACAAACTTTAAATCACACGTATCTGTGTGAATTAGTTCTAAAGGTGTTGTGGTTCGTTCAACCGAATGAAAATATGTTTTGGTCGCTTTTGCCTCTACACATGTTTCGCATTTTCTATTATTAAAATGCATATTCGGGATTAAACTTAAATTCATTAACTTGCGTATTGAATTAAAGTTTGTCTGTCCTAATTTATGATACCATAGATTAGATAACTCAAGAATATAAACGGAAGATAACATTTTATTCATATCTTTCGGTACAATAGTTAGGACATTCATTTTGAATAGTCCATCTTTTACATAGCCTTTGCCAACATACATGTTATTCTTGGTAAGTACAAACTTATCCGAAACAAAGACTAACTTAAACCTATTCTTGATTAACAAAGAACCTGACACAAGGTTCTTATGAATATCCGGTACGTGAAGGACATTGTTGATGCTAAGTTCCTTTCCTGGTGTCATCTTTAATATCACTTTGTCTTGTCTTTCTACTTTGGATGTTGAGGAGTTCTCCATAAACAATTTTTCTCCCTCGGTTGGAATGTAGGATTTGAACATATCTTTATCAACACAGGGTTGCACCCGTATCAACCCACCATTCCATGGGATTTTCAACATTGTTGCATTCTGAAACAACTGTCGATAAGTTCATATCAGATATGCCATTTGATATGACATCAGATTCGGCTATGTTCGCTTGGGCTTGCTTCTTTGGTTTACGACATCAACGAAGCGATGTCCAGCCTTTCCACAGTTATAGCAATTGCCCTTGAACTTCTTTGCATTTTTCTTAGAAGGTTCAACGGAATGCTTCCTCTTCTTTCCTTTGTTGTTGTTGGATTCTACCACATTAGCCTTTGATTGTGGTATGCTATTTCCAACACGTCTGTTAGAACTTCGGTTGTCTTCTTCAATCCTTAGTCGGACCACAAGTGCTTCAATATTCATCTCTTTGCGCTTATGATTGAGATAGTTCTTGAAGTCCCTCCACACATGGATGGAAGTTTCTCAATGATTGCAGTCACTTGAAAGACATATTCTCTGCGTGAATTTCATGAAGTATAATATGCAACTCTTGCACTTGACTGATGACCGTTTTTGAATCTACCATCTTGTAGTCCAAGAACTTTCCCACGATGAACTTCTTTATTCCCGCATCTTCAGTATTGTATTTTCTTTCCAAAGAATCCCATAAATCCTTCGCAGATTGTTTGGAACAATACATGTTATACAAAGTGTTGTCCAAGCCATTCAGAATGTAATTCTTACACAAGAAATCTGAATGTTTCAAAGCATCTAAAGCAATCAACGATGCCTGATTGTTTTCTCCTTCTTGTATAGCGGGAGAATCCTCATTCAAAAATTTTGCCAAGTTGAGGGTCGTGAGATAGAAAAGCATTTTCTGATGCCATCTCTTGAACTCAACCCCAATGAACTTCTCTGATTTTCCTCTATATGGAACGGATTTTGAATGTACGATAGTAGGAGTAGCTACAACCGAAACCACAACCGGAAGAATCACACAGGTAGGAATACTTCCTTTAGAAGTTTCCTCATTCGAAGTATCATTCGAATTGGTATCAGTATTACCAATTGAATTCATTTTTGTTTACGTAAAACAGAAGATCAACCAATGAAGATATGTCACTTACCACAAAAATACTGCAGAAAAATTTCGACTTAAGATTGTTGGCGGATTTCTGTGTAAAGTGACTCCAAAGCAATAACACCGAAAAGGATGAAATGAAAGTCGAGGCAAGTGTTGAACACTTTGTACTTAAGTCGGATTTGTTCGGCAACGGTGCTTACGGTTATGACAATCAACTCTTAAAATACAACGACTTCTTACTTGTGTTTGAAACATTTCAAAACACAAGCACAACTAGAGTTGTCAAGACAGGCGGGCCGACCGAACCTGTATCGGCCCACCCACCTCGACCCAGAATTGCAGGCCGACCCGTGAACCGGACGGAGGACTGTTCACGGGTCGAGGAGGCCGAACTACGGACCGTTCACAAGCTAAAGAGGCTGAACTGCGGGCCGACCCATGAACCGGGTAGGCTGTTCACAGCCCGAGTGGTTCGGCCTTTAACCGCTAGCCTGTTTTGATTTTTTTTTTCTGAAAAAGAAAATACAGAAAATTCAAACTTTCATATTTGAAATGATATTTAAAAATAACAAATAAAAAAACAAATGACAGTGAGCTGTTTAAAGTGACAGATGCATGTCGTTTTAGTCTTTAAATGTATATGAAAAAAAATATAAATTGAATTAAAAAATTAACAAATGTGAATATCTTTGTTATTTATTTTTTATTTAGTAATTTAACACATTTTTTGCTATATATGTAGACATTTTTTAAAATTACAATAAGTAACTAAATATTTTTAGTAATTTCAAAAAAAATTAATTTTTTATTCATATGGGCTCGACCCGGATGGGACGACGGGTGGGCCGGACTAGTGTTCAATTTTTGTAGGTTGGGTTGACCCAGCACGCAACCCGCGATGGTGCGAACTTTTTCTAATGCGGGCCGTCACCGGGCTTCATCAGAGGCAGGCCGACCTGGCTCGCCTGACCCAGATTGACACCTCTAAGCACAACGAACCAAAATTGATTTTGTACTCCAAAATGATGAAATGAAATGTAACACCAAAAATCATGCAACAAATGCAATGAATTTGGTTCAACAATGATGAAATATGAGTGGATTGTTATTGCATATATGTTTCTGTATCACTTCTGTTAGTAATAGGACATCCATACTGTCCTATTTAAGGATGAAGAAGTATTGGGAATGAAGAGGCATTGAACCAAATTGTGCAACACTTCAGAAGGACATGTCTGTTCACGCAAACCTATGCGATAGCTTGGTTTTACCTAGCTACGATCGCAAGGTACAAATTTGAGAACAGAACTTGATCCAATTTAACCATGCGATCGCAAGGCTTTGTCTCTTGCAATGGCATAGAAGGACCCAAAAACGTTCTGCTTAAAATTTAGGCAGGTTGCGATCGCAGGTGGAAATACCCATGCGATCGCATGGTCAGAACTTGACCCAAATTTGTCCTTATCCATAATTTCTCATTCATTCGATATTGATTTTGAGATGCCAAATATACCATTCAATACATGCAGAGAAATTTGAATTCTCTTTTGGGGGCGTTGTCCCCGAGTCCGGTCAGGTCGATCCCCATTTCGATGTTCCGAAGTAGCGAAGTGGCAAACTATTTTGCCTAAACAGATAGGATCGAGTCTTGTATATTTTGTCCAAGTTGACACTTAGTCAATTTCTCGACATTTTAAACCAATTTCCAACACATGCACATTGGATTGTTGTGTGTCCAAGAATCCCCCATGAACATGCCCAATATGTCAACCGTTCTTTCAATGCTCAGTACTGAAATTACTGATCTGCCATTGCCAAAAGAACCATTATTTACATATAGGTGGAATCATTCTCATTTGGGATCTTATTCGAACCAAACCAACAAAATTACATTTACAATTCTTGTTGGCAGATGAGACACAGTATTCTTCGAAAGAATGCTCCATTGGATGATTAATTAATTTAGTCTTCATAACAATCACAAATGACAAACGTATTGTATGGAATAAATTATGAAGTAATTTTTGGCCAATAGAATTTATATATAATATATACTCGTTTACTGTTTTCAAATTACATTTGTTTTGTTGAGTCCCGTCCTAATGTCGGTGGGCATTATTATAATGCTCACCGGAACATGTGTCATGTAATTATTGCATGAGTGTAAAGGCCCACTTTACACTCATGCAATAATTGCATAACACATGTCTCGGTGGGCATTATAACAATGCCTACCGGGGGCATTAGATCTATATTCTTGTTTTATATAGATTACAATTCCATAAACATATTTTGCTTCTAGCCTCCCTTGACCGATCATCTTCTTTGTCAAAGGTCAGTTATCCAGATGGCTGCAACAATGGACACAAACAGTTTTGCAAGTTGAAAAACAGAATTCTTTAATTTCACAAATAAGATTGCAAAGGTTAAAGAAAATTGACTGAAGAGTTAATATCATTGCAAAAAGGTTCAATACCACTCTCTATAATTAAATACATTTAAATAATTCTAATTTTCAATACTGATATATTGACTAAATTAAATAGTATATACAAAATAAAATAGAAAAATGTAAAAGAAATTATATAATAATTAGGATGGAAGTATGCCAAAATAAAATATAAGAAAAATTTAAATATTTATTGGGAGAAGTAAAATGAATAATAATGAATGTTAAAAGAGGTTATTGATTCTTTGTGGCAAAGCTTTGATGATTATCCATGTGATGCATTAATTTCTGGAATGAAGGATGGAACCTGAGAACCAGCCAGGATTGGTACTTGACATCATCGATAAGTTCACAGGATCTATCTCCAAGTTGTTAAACCACTTCGTTTAAAAACTTAAGTAATTAAAAACAAGACAAATTTATTTATTTAAACGTCCCCTCATGTGTAGAATTGTCTACATTTGTTATATAAATTACGTCTTTCAAGTGACTTAATTTTACATACAAGATGGACCTTCTGCGCCGCATATCACAAATTCAATATAGAAGTAGAGGTGTTAAGATGGGTGGGCTGGCCGAACCCGCATCGGCCTACCTGTCTCGACCCGGAACAACAGGCCGACCCGTGAACAGGACGGACTGTTCACGGGCCGAGGAGGCCGAACCCCGAGCCGGCCCGTGAATCGGGCGAGCTATTCACTACCCAGGCGGTTCGGCCTTTAACCGCTGGCCTATTTTGATTTTGATTTTTTTATAAATGACATAGAGCTGTTTAAAGTGAAAGATGTGACAGATGCGTGATGTTTTAGTCTTTAAATATATATAAAAAAAAATAGAAATTGAGTTAAAAAATTAACAAATGTGAATTTATCATTTTTATTTATTTTTATTTAGTAATTTAACACATTTGTTGGTATAAATGTAAACATTTTTTTTTATAATTACAATAGGTAACTAAATTTTTTTAGTAATTTAAAAAAAAAAAATTTCATACGAGCCGAACCGGGTTGAACCGCGGCCCACATGGGCTCGACCCGAATGGGTCGACGGGTGAGCTGGGCTCGTGTTCAATTTTGGTGGGCTGGATTGACCCGTCCCTCAACCCGCCATAACGCGAGCTTTTTCTAATTCAAGTCATCACCAGGCTTCATCAAAGGTGGGCTGGGTCCCGGATTGACACCTCTATACAGAAGTGGACCTTGGGATGGTGTTCGATTTGGCGAATACCCTGTTCTCTAACAAAATAGATTTTTTAACCCTATCATTCTGTCTGATGCAAACAAAGACTATTATACATTTGAAAATAGTGATAAGCAAATCATATTTAGGCTCGTCCGAACCAATTTGGACTCATTATGCATGTTACGTGGAGCCAAACGCGTAACTAGTGGATTGACATAGCCACAATGCAAACTGATACTTGTGACTAATATGCAAAATGTGGTAGTTTTGGCATTTGTAAACTCATTTTGTCAAGATTTGATTTGAGATATTCTATATATCTCTTTTATTGTAATCCAAGTATTACTATAGTTAGTTGATTTGTTTCCTTTTTTCATTCTTCTTAGGAAAGGAAACTTTCCGTGTATATATATTTTGGTGATTATGTAAAATAGAAAACAGAAAACTTTCATCAAACATTATTTTCTTGTTTTCATGGTATCAAGGCATTGATCCTTTTTTCCAAAAAAGAAAAAAGAAAACATGCACTATTTTATGGAAGAAACTGATCAGAAGAGTGTCTCCCCTACCAACTCAATTACTCAAACTCAAACACAAATCCTAGTGATAGCCAAAGAATTCCAACGCCTATTAACCACACCGTGTCGACTCTAACTATAGACCCATCAGATCCTCTTTTCATTCATACCTCTGATCATCTAGGGACCACTCTGGTTCCAAAAGTTTTAGATGGAACCAATTATGCTATGGAGACGGTCGATGTTGGTGAGTCTCAGTGCCAAAAACAAACTCGGGTTCATCAAAGGAACCATCCCAACACCAAATGAAACTGATCAACGGCATCAAGCATGGTAACGTTACAACGATATGGTTCTCTCCTGGATATTCAATTCACTAAGCCAAGACCTTGCCAACAATGTTATCTATGTGGAGACACCTTCTGAAATCTGGATAGATCTGCATGAACGCTTTTCACAAGGTGAATTCTTACATCTCTATCAAACTCAACGATCCATTGTTGAGTTAAAACAAAACCAATATTCTATTTTTACCTACTATACAAAGATAAAAACTTTGTGGGATGAGTTAAAGGTGTGTAGTACGTCTATTCCTTACACTTATAGAGGTCTGAAACTTTTGAATGAAAAAAAAGAAGAAATCAGATTGGGGCAATTTCTTAGAGCATCTTCAATGCAATCCGTCTAATGCTTTTTAGACGTGTTACATAAGTATATATAGATGGAGTTATACCGTTTAGCTGATTTAGCACACCAAAAATAGACTTCGTATAAACTTAGACGGACTTCTAAACGGAGTGACTCAACAAATTTAAATTAATCTAAAGATTTTATTTTAAAAAATCCAGACAAAGAAAATATAAATTGAAAACTTGCCAATTTAAAAAAATAATGCTACATAAACGGTAATATTAATTTTAGACGGAACTCATTAGAAACGAATTTATAATTTGGCCGTCTATGCAATAGACGTAGTGCCACATGGACTGGAAGTCTTTATATTTTACCTGCCACATAGACTACAATAGACGTAGTGCATTGGAGATGTTCTTATGGGATTGAATGAGTCTTATTTTGTTGTGAGAGGGCAGATTATGTTGATGCAGCCTTTACCAACAATCAAAAGGCATATTCTCTTCTCTATGAAGAAGAAAAGCAGCAAGGACTAGTTAAAAAAATGAAACAAATCAACTAACTATGGTAATTGTTGGATTACAATAAAAGAGATATATACAATATCTCAAATCAAATCTTGACACTCCCTCTCAACTTGGAGCATGGATGTCAAGCGTGTTCAACTTGCTTATTAAGTTTTTGAAGACATTTTCCCTAGAGCCTTTGTAAAGATCTCAACGAGCTAAAGGGATGATGGGACAAATTTTGTAACAATCTGACCTGCTTGAATTTTTTTTTTCACAACATGGCAGTCAAGTTCAATATGCTTAGTGCGTTCATGATAGACAGGATTTGCAGCAATATGAAGAGCTGCTTGATTATCACAGAGTAATTTGGCAGGTTCCAAAGAGACTTGGAGGTCATTAAACAAAAATCTAAGCCCAATTAGCTCACAGGTTGTAACAGCCATAGATCTCTACTTTGCTTTTGAGGACGATCTGGACACAGTCTTTTGTTTCTTTGTCTTCAAAGAGATTAAGGAATCTCCAAAAAATACACAATATCCCGAAGTGGACCTCCTCGTCATAGGGCATTTGGCCGAATTGGCATCACAATAGGCATTCAAGGTTAGAGAACTGTTGGAAGAAAATAACAAACCGAGACCTGGACTTCCTTATTAAGTATCTCACAATACAAAGAGCAGCATCCCAATGAGGCTTTCGTGGTGCATGCATAAATTGACTTAGAATATTCACAGAATATATGATGTCTGGTCTAGTAATTGTGAGATAAATCAACAGCCCTATCAATCTTCTATAATGAGCAGTTGATTTATCTCACAGAACTTAAAGCTAAATAAGCAAGTTGAACATGATTATAGAAGATGAATATGAGATAAATCAACCGCCAATTACAGAACTTAAAGTTCAATATGCTTAGTGCGTTCATGATATACATTCGCTCATTAGGCAATATGATTATGAGATTATAGAACTTAATTGCCTAATCGAATGCCAATTGCCTAAACGAGAACTGATTATAGAAGATGAATATGAGATAAATCAACCGCCCTATCAATCTTCTATAATGAGCGAATGTATATGAGATGTCTTCAAAAACAGCTGAACATGCTTGACATCCATGCTCCAACTTGAGGGAAAGTGTCAAGATTTGATTTGAGATATTGTATATATCTCTTTTATTGTAATCCAACAATTACTATAGTTAGTTGATTTGTTTCCTTTTTTCATTCTTCCTAGGAAAGGAAACTTCCGGTGTATATATATCTTGGTGATTATGTAAAATAGAAAACATAAAAGTTTCATCAAACATTATTTTCTTGTTTTCACATTCACTCGCCAATTTGTAATTGCCTAGGAGTGGGAACAGTTTGATTGGTCAGGTTTTTGTGTTCGGATCTAAGTCGACAAAGAATTGTAGTATACCAACTGGATTCGTGAAGGCTTCGGGGTTGAAATTTCCTGATACAACAAATTTTGTGGTGAATAGGACTTTAACTAGTGCAGTGGAATGCGAAGAGGCTTGTTTGAGAAATTGTTCACGCATGGCTTATGCTAGGGCAGAAGTCAGTGAATGTATAACATGGTTTGAAGATTTGATTGATATTAGAACGTGTTCTAATGGAGGACAAGACGTGTTTGTTCGAATTCCAGCTTCTGAACTTCGTAAGTCTTATTCATTTTCAGTACTAACTTGCACTTGACATGTATATTACGCATTCTTGTATTGGTGTAGGGAATTAAGGTTTGATCAGAAATGTTAGCAGAGTAGCCTAATCCCCTAAACTCATTATTTACTCCATATGCCTAGCTTTCCAACAATTTATACATGCATCATTGATCATCAGTTACTTGCTCAAACTTCTTGAAATTTGGAACAGGGGAATCGATTCAGTCTCTCACATTCTTTGTTCCAGAAATAGAATCTTGGCTAGGTTCCTTTGTTAGATGTATATTTCTTTTCAGGAAGTTTGCCTGCTAATTTGTTTGATAAAAGTTCTGAAAGTGTGTCTGTAAACAGTGTTCTCGCCGTATCCGTTTTCAGTGTTTTTCATTCCATTTCTTATAAAAAAAATCTCCCTACTTTCTTGTGCAGATGATTCAACTGGAGTCCATGTGCACTTAGGTGTCTTCTACGCTAAACCTCGATAAATTTCTGGTGTTCTTGTCTATTTTTCGATTTCTTGTACTGTGTTTTGTTAGGGTTGCCTTCTTTAGGGGACAAATCAATGGGCTTTACTTGGGTTTTATGATTTTCTTGTGATCAGATAATGGGATGGTTGTGTATGGCAGGAAATACATTTAGAAGGGATCAAACGTTTTCCCAATTACTAAATATATATGTTTGTTGATACAAAGAATCGCACGAGAAGTCTAAGAGAACCGTTGTTGGGAAATTTTCTCAAAACGAGTCAAAACTCAATCATCTCTTCTGCAACTCTTCATCTCGATACTAAAAAAGAAAATCGGTAAATTTTGACAATCTCAATTCTCAAAAAAGAGAATTAACATATTCCACCATATAATTATAATCACTTAGAATTAAATAATTCTAAGAATTTTATCGGCTCATGTCAAATAAATTTGCTGAAATATTATGGTGCAACTTCCTTGCTTGTAAACCTAACATCCTAGTTATTTTTCTTGTTCTCGTTGTAGGTTGTACAAAGAGTAGAATCGGTGAGTGCAATAAAGCTTATGATATTATTTTTCTTGAGATACTTTAGAATTTGTATGAATAAAATCTATATGATTATAACGATTTTTCATTTAGTGAAAACTTTAAAGATCCATAAATATTTCTCTATCTTTTATGTATTTTTTGTTTCGTTAGACAATAAAGAAATTAGTCTTAATTCTCAACAACCACTAGTGTCTGTGATTTCATTCCTTCTGGTAGTGGGCCTAATCGGTTGCTGCGTTTACTGTGAGAGGACAGCTAACAGGAAAGGAGGTAAGCATTTTCAACCCATGGTTAAAAGTCTTTGACAATTAGTTAATGCCTTACTGGTTTACTTATTCATTCATTGTCGTCCACTTGTTTGTTAAATTGTTTCCACTGATATCAAGATGTCGATGGATGATTCACCATATAAAGACTACTGCAGGCCCCTTGGGTACATTAAAAGGTGCCAGGATCTCGTGATTTCTAGAATTTGAGTTTGTAAATAGCATTGGGATTGTATACAAGTCCGATAGGCTGAAAGTTAAGCAGTTCTTTGAAGCCTCTCCATTTTACAGAGGGGAAACACATCGAAATAGCCCGAACAGCTTAGATCCCACGATTGAATAAAAAAATTCTTCAGTATTTTGACTACAACACATTGTTCCATAGAGCTAAGATCCAAAGTTAGTGCAGGTAACTTCCCCTCATCTTAGGAATTGAACCTGAACATGACTAACCAAAATTTGGCTTGATTGACTACCCTAGCTCATCAGGTTCATGCTAGGTCAGTTTAAATAAAATAACAACATATCAGTCTCCATTTTAAATTTCCATTGTGGATTTAATCACGATGGCTGCAGCCATAAGCAAGTAACTACAGAATATTAAGTCTTATCTGCTGAGAAAATACCTAATTGAATGACTCAATTGAAGCATTTCTTGTTAAATGCTGAAAATCAGGCCGCTTTGCCGGTTTTGTGATCACGTTAGATCCTTTCTATGTAGCTACACGGCTACACCCGAGCTGAAGTTGAAAAATTTATAAGATAAAACATCGCTGCAAAAAAGGTACGCCATTTTACAAGTACACTGTTACTATTTTTTAAGTTATTAATATTCACTTGTCTCTAGGGTGATCCATATTGACCTGGAAATTCAAGATTTTTTTGAAATCTAATAACTGGGAAATAAGAGATACAAAAGTTAAATAATCCATTCTGAATTGTGGCATTCCTGTTGTTAATCTGGAAATTTTGTCAATTGTTGTCAGTTTTGGCAGATCAAAGACGAGGTTATCCAAGCCAAGATAACAATGAAAACATAGGAGATGAAGACCTGGAGTTACCTGCATATGATATTTCCACAATTTCAGCTGCTAGTGATGATTTCTCATTTACAAATAAAATTGGGGAAGGTGGTTTTGGCCCTGTTTACAAGTTATTCACCTGTCAGATATCCAAATTTAACAATCATGTATTCGTAGTTATATTTTTGGTTTAGTAGAATATGAAAGTTCTAAAACCTAGATTAATTAAATTAAATACGAATTTTAATTTTAATTAAACAAGCAGTGGACGGAATGTGGTCAGAACTGGCAGGATATAGATATAACAGTTCTGACTCGCACAACAGTGTTCGTTTCCTAATCTTGTTTAGTGCGGAAATTAAAGGATTCAATACGAACACAAGATGTAACGTGGTAAACCCCTAAGGGAAACATCCACAGGCCCCCATGCCATGGGTAAAAACAATCCACTAATAATCTTGTTCAAAAATACAATAGTATCGGTTTTTGTAATTTCGCAAAATTAACAAAATAACAATCAAAAGAAAACAGATCAACTCCCTGTGATACTTCTTCTTCTGACTTGTTGATGAAGTGGAATCAAACCCACCGGTCTTGACTTTATCGCCACTTCCCTATTGTACTTGACCGCAACCACCACTTGGATTAAGAACCCCCGTTCTTAACTTCACGCCAAGTAGCTTGAGCAAGATATGGAATTGTTCGTTGAGTACCAATTAGTTCTTGATTCTTCAATGAGTTTGAAGAAAACTTTTGTGCTTTGAAAGTTGAATCAATGATGCGCCATGTCTTGTTTTCCTTCCATGGATGTGGCCGATTTTTGCTTAGAGAATCCAAGACCAAAAATTATATTTCAAAGCCTTTTATTCTTCAATGTCTTGAAGAACTCGCTGGGTTTGAAAACTTTATCAATGAAGCACCATGTTTTGTTCACCTTGAATGGATTCGGCCAATTTGAAGCTTATGGAACAAGACCACAAAAGTATTTTCAAAGCCTTAATTCCTTATTGATTTCCACTCTTACTTATAGTTAAAGTAGAAACCAATTTAGGAATTATTTCTTACCTAAGAATATGTAACAAAGATGGTAAGAGAATAAGTAGGAAAGAATATAGAAAGATTTTCTTAGATTTGTAGTAGGAAAGAATTTAGGAAACTAAATATTTCCTTCCTAAACAAATCTAAAAGAATAAGAAAAAATTCTTTAACCTACAAAAGGAGCTGTCATTAATATTCATAAAATCAGAATATATCAAATATAGGAACAGAATAAAATCGCAGCTTTTGCTGATCTGGAAAACTGATTCGCCTATCAAGCCAGTCAGTCAGAACTGGCGTTTAATCAGACCAGTCAGAAACACAAATGTTGACCTGCTCTTTTGACATTAAAAATCAGTTATATTTATTAAGATAGCCAAGATATAAAAAGTGAAAAATATGACACATATTTTTTCAACAATCTCCCCCTTTGGCGTTGCTTAATTACAAACACATAACTATCAGATTTTTAATGTAAGTGTAATGTGTGTGAATAATGTAAATAACCCATGAGCATCAACATACAAGGATTATGGCTCTCCCTTAGTGTGTAAACCAAGAACTCCTGCAAAGAAGTTAAAAACATATGCAAATACCACACACAATAGCCATAAAATTTAATATTGCTCCCCCTTAGCAAGATATCATCTAAGTGTAGTGATCAAGCTATCATAAACCTAAAAAGACTACTATTAAAGATTAACCAACATAGTGTCATCATAGTGTCCAAAGAAAAAAAACAATAAACAATTAAAAATTACTACTACTCCCCCTTTTGGAAGAGGAACGCCAAAGGAAGAGATCAAACAAAAGTAAAGCAGTGTGTGAGCAAAATAAAGCAGAATTTAAGTGTTTAAAACAGTTATCCATCGCCAAATAGTTAGAGGGTTAAGAGTTAGAACGGGGATAAGTCAGTGCCGGGAGGATTTGGACTTCTTTGTACCAGATGCAGATGCATGGGTAACCCTCTTGCGAGTAGGAGTATCTGAGGGAGCAGCAGCTGGAGCATCAGCAGCGATAGGTGCAGAGGCTGGGGCAGCAGGTTGATCACCAACGGGTTCAGACGTCGGTATCTCCATTGGATCTCCAGGATGTGCAGAGAATTCCGGAGTAACAATCCGGAATGCAGATTTTATGTGCTCATCGCCCAGAAATTCTATTTTGCCCAACACCCTACGCATGAAAGTAATATCATCAGAAAAACCTTTGGTAAGGGCAAAAATTTGATCTACCTGTGTTCGAACCAGTCCCAACTGAGTTTCTAGGGCATCCAGACGTTCAGACTGGTCTAGCGAGGATAGAAAATGCTTGGGAACTCTAGGAGTGGGATGCGGTGTGCTACCCAAATTGGTAAACTCATGTACACCCAGTGATGGAATGTCCTCAGAGAGGCGATCTGAATCCATAGCAGGCACTTCTTGATGAACAAGAAAGTGATGAATCAGAGCTGGATGCGGTAGTCTGTACTGCTTGGCCCTCCTCGGTCCTTCATAAACAATTCTATCGAAAATTAGTTTAACCCAGTCAACTGGCATCCTCATCCCTAACTTGTATAGCATAACGGCCCTGTCCCTCGAAATGTCCGATCGATGAGTTAACGGATCGATATTGTTGATGAGAATCCGATGCAGAATTTTGTATTTGGGCAATAGCCGAGAAGCAGTCAGTTCTCCTGATTCCGGCCAGGTGGAGCCAGTCATTTCTTGTGCAATGATGTCCTTGGTCAATTCTTCGTCACTTGTGACAGCCATAGTGGTTACTCCAAGCCAGTCCCTGAGGGAGTTAGGACTGAAGGTAACATGTCTTCCCCGAACATAAACCTTCCACCTGAACTCATTGCCAGCCTTTCCCAGATTCTTTGGAACATTTGCCATAAACTCCTTGACCAGAGTTTCATTGAACGGTCCAGAAAAACTTAGCAGATTATGCAAATTGTGGAAATCAACAATTTCAACCAAACCAAATGAACTAAATTCGGCAATTGCAACCTTGTACTCAACGATGAATTTACGGTAGACAGTAAATGACATAAACAAACTCTCAGCATTCTCCGCTAGAAAACAGTAATTGAGGGGGTTAACAGAGTGTCTACCTCTAGTTAATGTGTCAAGTCTGAACATTTGGGGGTCAGAACTAGGAGTAGGCAGTACTCTGTAGGCACCCCCTGAGGCAGTGACAGGTCTGTTCTGACCAGCAGGCGTGGGCTTCTCAGCAACATCAGCCATTTTACCTTTCCCTTTCTCAGCCCTGGTGGCCCTTTTCGTTGGAGGAGGTGTCGGAGTAGATTCTGAAGATTCATCAAGGGCAACATCAAAATCAGAATCAGATTTTTGAGAGGGGGGCTTACTTGAACCTTCTACGAATGGGGGAGGCTGTTCAGACTCCTCATCACCAGCCCCTTCATCCTCACAGACCTCCTCCCCAATTTCAGCATTTTCAGACCCACTGTCACCCGTTGTATTGTCTGACCCACTGTCACTTGCAGATTCATCATCCTCATCTCCTTCTTCATCTGGGTCTTGAGCACCCAATGTGACTTTCTTGCTCAGATAGGTGATTGGGTCGTTAGGTTTTGGACGGGGCTGACTTTTGGAATGACTGACCGGCGCTTGATATTCAACAATGTCCGTTGATAGGTCAGCCTGGGATGCGACTGCCGCTGGAGAAGTGTCCGGGTCTGAACTGGAGGGTTTCCGTCTTCTTGTACTTCGCCGGAGAGTCTTTGCCGGCGACATTTGTGGCCCAATCGCAGTTTCAGCAGTGGACGCTGGAGCAACAGTGTCCTTGGATGAATTTCCCGGTTGTTTCTTCGATTTTGGCATTTTAGTCTTCACCATTGTTTGAATCTGAAAAGAAAAACTCAAAAACACCTTCGAGATCAAGAATGAGGGGCTTCGGAGTTAGGAAGGTGAAGAAGAAAGCCCTAGATCACGGTTTTAAAAAGGGGAAATTTTTCAATTTATTCAAAATTGCACAAGAAGGGAGCAGTTTATTAAGGACGTGTAGAAGGCAGTTACCAAAAATAAACTGACAAATGGCAGTTAATGACCACGAAACCTTCCTTAATCAGATAAGTCAAATTTGAAACAAAAACGCCTAATCCGCTATTTTATGGAAAACAGAATTTTTAAATTAGAACCAAATTGGATTCCAAGAATTCGTCCAGATTTTTCTCAATTAAAACTGATTGTGCTGCCAAAAATAGACTGTTGATTGAAATTTCTACGAGAAGGCCCATACAAGATACTCACACACAAATAATGAGAAAAATTTTATGAGGTAAGATTGAATAGTTTATTTATGGGCAAACTTCATAGTTCTACAAATTATACGATCAGTCCAAGAATATCAAAATCAACCAGAATTTTCCAATCAGATATATGCGCATAATTAGATTCAATTAATTTGTCAGATTTAAAACGTGAGTGTGTGATAGGACATACTGGATTAATCAATCATAACCTGTCCCACTACGCCAAATTGAACCTAGTCAAGAAGATCAGTACTGAGATGTATTTCAAACCAGTCATCATCTGAACATATCTCTTTGAATAAAAAATATGAGCGTGCCAGACATGAGTACCATAGCAATTTTTTTTTTCCTTTTTGAGTACTCAGAGTGTTGACTTTATTTGCATATATATATATATATATTTTTTGATTTGTCAAAGCACTGAATTTTTAAGATCATGGAGTTGACTTTTTCACAGCCATAAAGGTAGCCCTTTTCTACATGATTTATGTTCATTATCAAGGACGGCTGCACACATTTATGGTGGTAGCCCTCTCCTCCATGAAATTGTCTGTTTAACACAACAACATACTATGGTGCCGAGAGACATAGATACTGACCATAGGTCACAACAAAGTCTGAAACTACTTTATAGATAACAATCTAGTTAGTAGTAAGGTACAATCAACCAAGACAATATGTCCTCAAAGTGTGCATATCTGACCATATTTACCTTAAGTATAATGAGCATACCAAACTGATTGGTTAATCCAAGTAAATCTCAAAATTCATAGACCAATCATACAATTATATCATATGCTATTTGCAAATGCAAGAAAAACCATTCTTCTCCCCCTCCTTTTTTTTTTTTTGTTAAATAAAGAAAAATAAGCAAATGCAAACAAACACACGTGATTTTTTTTTTTTTTTTTATAAATAAAAACTAATGCATCAAGCAAATGCCTACGGCCTTCCGTAGAGTTTCAAATCTAGCAGAGTCTAAGGCTTTGGTAAACAAGTCAGCCAACTGATACTCAATCTGAATATGTTCCAAGGTAATAACTTTTTCTTCGACCAAATTCCTAATAAAATGATGTCTAATATCAATATGTTTGGTCCTAGAGTGCTGAACAGGATTTTTAGAGATATTAATAGCACTAGTGTTATCACAGAATACAGTAACAGAGTCTTGATTAATACCATAATCACAAAGCATTTGTTTCATCCATAGTAGCTGAGTGCAACAACTACCCGCTGCAATATATTCAGCTTCTGCAGTAGATAAGGAAATAGAGTTTTGTTTCTTACTTAACCATGCAATGAGATTGTTACCAATGTAGAAACATCCTCCACTCGTGCTTTTCCTATCATCCATGTTTCCAGCCCAGTCGGCATCAGTGTATCCTGCAAGATGAGAATTTGTATCATTAGTATACCATAAACCATAATCAGAAGTACAGTTAATATAGCGAATAATTCGCTTCACTGCTGCAAGATGTGATTCTTTTGGTTTAGCTTGATAACGTGCACAAACTCCAACACTGAATGATATGTCAGGACGACTTGCAGTCAGGTACAGCAGACTGCCTATCATGCTTCTGTACAAGCTGGAGTCAACCTCCTTTCCCTGGTCATCTCTGGAAATTTTTAAGGACGTGGCCATGGGAGTTCTGACTGACTTGGTCTGTTCAAGACCGAACTTCTTCACAAGATTTTTAGCATACTTGGCCTGGGAGATAAAAATCCCTGATCCAACCTGTTTGATCTGCAAACCTAAAAAGAAATTTAGTTCACCAACCATACTCATTCGAATTCATTTTGCATGAGAGTAGCAAATTCCTTGGATTTTGTTTCTAGTGAAGAACCAAATACAATGTCATCGACGTAGATTTGTGCAACAATTAATCCAGTTTTAAAATGTTTGATGAATAACGTTTTGTCAGCCCCTCCTCGCTTGTATCCTTGTTCCAACAAGAACATGGTTAATCGTTCATACCAAGCTCTTGGGGCTTGCTTTAGTCCGTACAAAGCCTTTTTGAGTCTAAACACATGGTCAGGGGAATAAGGATCAACAAATCCCTTAGGCTGCTCAACATAGACTTCTTCATTAAGAATTCCATTCAGAAAGGCACTTTTGACATCCATTTGGTACAGCTTGAATCTCATTTGACATGCCACTGATAGTAAGAGTCTAATAGATTCAAGCCGGGCCACAGGTGCAAAAGTTTCATCAAAATCCACTCCTTCTAGTTGAGTGTAACCCTGTGCAACCAAGCGTGCCTTGTTTCTGACTATGTTGCCATGTTCATCCGATTTATTTTTGAATATCCACTTTGTCCCGATTACATTTGTGTCTTTTGGCCGAGGTACAAGATCCCACACTTCATTTCTATCAAACTGAGCTAGCTCTTCATGCATGGCTAGAACCCAATTTTCATCAATGATGGCTTCATTTATATTTTTGGGTTCAATTTGTGAAGTGTAGCAAACATTTCCAAGTTCATTAGCAAGCCTCCTCCAAGTCATCATGCCGTCTCTGGAATTTGAGAGAACGTTGTCCAGTGGATGTGCTTTCTGAATCCAAGAAGGAGGCTGCCTTCTCATGTCCTGTTCGTTATTTGTAAATGGTACGTCAGAACTTCCAGGAGCAGGGGTAGAGACATCAGAACTTGAGGCTGGATGTTCCTTCTGTAAATCATTGTCTGGAGCAGGTACATGATGGTCTTGAGTAGGTTGACGTCCAACAACCTGTTCTTCCAAAGTCTGAATATTAGGCTCCTGTGAGTAAGATGAAAAGTCATCAGTATCATCAATTTTTACATTGATTGATTCAATGATAGTCTGAGTACGTATGTTATAAACTCTGTAAGCACGGCTGTTCTCAGAATAACCAATAAACACTCCTTCATCACTTTTTGAATCGAATTTACCCAAGTATTCCCGATCATTTAACACATAGCATTTGCTACCAAAGGTATGGAAATATTTGAGATTCGGTTTTCTACCTTTCCAGATTTCATAAGGAGTTTGAGTGGTTCCAGTTCTCAAAGACACACGATTCAAAATATAACAAGCAGTATTAATAGCTTCAGCCCATAATTTAACAGGGAGCTTCTTACTATTTAGCATAACTCTAGCCATCTCTTGGAGAGACCTATTTTTTCTTTCCACAACACCGTTTTGTTCAGGAGTTTTGGGAGCAGAGAATTCATGAAAAATACCATTTTGATCACAAAAAGTAGAGAAAGTAGCATTTTCAAACTCTCTCCCATGATCACTCCTAATCCTTAGTATTTTTATTCCCTCAAAATGTTTTTCTGTTGTTAATTTTAGGTGCAGAAATTTGAATCTTTCAAACACATCAGATTTTTCTCTTAAGAAATCAACCCAAGTATATCTAGAAAAATCATCCACGCAAACAAAAATATATTTCTTGCCCCCAATACTTTCAGTTTGAATAGGTCCCATCAAATCCATGTGAAGTAATTCTAAAACATGAGCTGTAGTAAGAAACGTACCTTGCTTGTGAGTGCTTTTGGTTTGCTTACCTTTTAGGCACGAACCACACAATCCTTCAGATTTTTCAGTAAGCTTAGGAACACCTCGTACTGCATTCAACTTTGTCAGTCTCAACAGATCACTATAGTTTAAATGTCCCAATCGTTTGTGCCACAACTCGGTTGAGTCAGTCTTTGAAATATGACAAGTAATTTTGGTGTCAAGAAGATAACATTTATCATTGGATCTAGTACCATGTAGAATACAACTACCATCATAATTCAAGACTTTACAGAAATTTTTTGAGAACATAACCAAGTGTTTATCATCACAGAGTTGACCTATACTAATTAGGTTAGCTTTTAAACCTACAACAAAAAGAACGTCTTTTAACGAGGAGAAGCCATCAATTAGAATAGTGCCTACACCTTCAATTTTACCGTGTGCTCCATCACCAAAAGTAACCAGACCACCTTCATGACTTTTGTAGTTAATTAGATAAGATCGATTACCAGTCATATGTCTAGAACAACCACTGTCAAAATACCAAGAGTTGGGAATAAAGGATCTATATGCAACATTAACCATATAACAATTTAATTCACCCTTTTTAACCCAAATCTGTCTTACTTTAGTGTTGCTAAGGTGTCTCATTTGTCTATTAGCCTGGTTTTTACTAAACAAACAATGAAAAGAGTCGTGTCCTAAATTACCACAGATGCAACATTTTACAAAGTACTTTGATTTACCTCTCTGTATTGATTGTATACCTGATGGTCGTGACTGTTTTTGAGTCTTGGCATTGGTCAGAACTTGCACAGGCAGGTCAGCCTTAGTTCTGACGGTGATGGGAGCAGTTTTGTATGAAAATACAGCAGACTTTGTTTCTTTGATGAAGTTGATCTGATTCCCAGCTTTTCTTTCACCTTTTCCAACATATCCCAAACCTTCTTTGACGTTTGGAGTTCTTCCATAGCTCAGGGTTTCGCTTAAGCGAGAGGCTCCAATTGTTAATTGCTTGATCCTTTCTTTTGAGACTTTTAATTCATCTAAGAGATTAGCAATTTGATCATCCTTCTCTTTTAAGATGTTGGTAAGAGTATTATTTTGAGAATCGATTTCAGCCTTGTCATCTTCCAAAAATTCCATCAAGACTTGAGTTGACAAGTTTTTCTCCTGTTCATCTTGTAATTTTTTATTCAGGCTGCTGCAGTTGTGACAGACACGGACTGGTTCTTCAGAGGTTGTTGCTGAGAAGTCAGAACCTGCAATCAAGTTTTGCACGTAATCAGTATGGGAGGTTAAGTTCACAGTTAAGGACGTTACCTTATCATCAGTGGTTCTGTCATCCTCGTCCTCATTTGAGTCTTTTTCATCATCTTCACTCCAAGTGATATTCATGGCCTTCTTGGTATGAGATTTCTTTAAAGTATTTGCACATTCAGAGGCTATGTGACCAAAACCCTCACACTCATGGCATTGAATTCGATTGTCAGATCTATTTATAGAGGTAGTGGGATTTTGTTTAGTGTTAGTCAGAAATCTCTTCTTTTGTTGGAGAGAGGTATTCAAGTGCTTTCCCTTTTAATTTCCTTTTAGAAATTTTTTGAATTGTTTGGTGAGCATGGCCATGTTTTCATGTGTTTCGCTCTCCTCACAATTAACCTCGTCTTCATGGTTGTTAATTTTGAAGGCAATACTAGATCCCTTTTCTTTCTTTCTTTCTCCTTTGTAGATGTAGCTCATATGTCATCAATGATCCCACCAATTCTTCAACCTTCATATTCTCAATCTCCTTACTTTCTTCAATTGCAGTTACTTTAGAATGAAAACGATCAGGCAAGGATCTGAGAATTTTCTTTACAATTTTGCTCTCCGAATATTTCTTTCCCAAGGTATAAGCAGTATTGGTGATGTCACTGAGTTTTGCATAGAAGTCCTTGAATTGTTCATCGTCTCTCATGGTTAGTTGTTCAAACTCTAGAGTAAGAATTTGAAGCTTGGATGACTTGACCATATTGGTTCCTTCATGAGCAATTCGTAAGATGTCCCAAGCATCTTTTGCAACCTGACAAGTAGAGATTAAACGAAATTGATTAGAGTCTACAAAAGAAAATATGGCATTTAAAGCTTTGGAATTCCAATTAGTATAATTGTAATCAGTTGTAACCCATTCGTCTGCCTTTTTCTCTCTTTCTACACCATTTTCAGTAATGGTAGGAGTTTTATATCTTTGGATGATTGAGTGCCACGCTTTTTCATCAAGGGATTGGATATACACTTGAATTCTAATTTTCCAATAAGCATAATTAGTACCATCTAAAACAGGTGGTCTAAATGGAGCTCCGTCCATAACTAGGTTTAAATGGATCGCACTTAAAAAGTGTACTCGCTCTGATACCAATTGAAAGTTCTAAAATCTAGATTAATTAAATTAAACACGAATTTTAATTTTAATTAAACAAGCAGTGGACGGAATGTGGTCAGAACTGGCAGGATATAGATATAACAGTTCTGACTCGCACAACAGTGTTCGTTTCCTAATCTTGTTTAGTGCGGAAATTAAAGGATTCAATACGAACACAAGATGTAACGTGGTAAACCCCTAAGGGAAACATCCACGGGCCCCCATGCCATGGGTAAAAACAATCCATTAATAATCTTGTTCAAAAATACAATAGTATCGGTTTTTGTAATTTCGCAAAATTAACAAAATAACAATCAAAAGAAAACAGATCAACTCCCTGTGATACTTCTTCTTCTGACTTGTTGATGAAGTGGAATCAAACCCACCGGTCTTGACTTTATCGCCACTTCCCTATTGTACTTGACCGCAACCACCACTTGGATTAAGAACCCCCGTTCTTAACTTCACGCCAAGTAGCTTGAGCAAGATATGGAATTGTTCGTTGAGTACCAATTAGTTCTTGATTCTTCAATGAGTTTGAAGAAAACTTTTGTGCTTTGAAAGTTGAATCAATGATGCGCCATGTCTTGTTTTCCTTCCATGGATGTGGCCGATTTTTGCTTAGAGAATCCAAGACCAAAAATTATATTTCAAAGCCTTTTATTCTTCAATGTCTTGAAGAACTCGCTGGGTTTGAAAACTTTATCAATGAAGCACCATGTCTTATTCACCTTGAATGGATTCGGCCAATTTGAAGCTTATGGAACAAGACCACAAAAGTATTTTCAAAGCCTTAATTCCTTATTGATTTCCACTCTTACTTATAGTTAAAGTAGAAACCAATTTAGGAATTATTTCTTACCTAAGAATATGTAACAAAGATGGTAAGAGAATAAGTAGGAAAGAATATAGAAAGATTTTCTTAGATTTGTAGTAGGAAAGAATTTAGGAAACTAAATATTTCCTTCCTAAACAAATCTAAAAGAATAAGAAAAAATTCTTTAACCTACAAAAGGAGCTGTCATTAATATTCATAAAATCAGAATATATCAAATATAGGAACAGAATAAAATCGCAGCTTTTGCTGATCTGGAAAACTGATTCGCCTATCAAGCCAGTCAGTCAGTCAGAACTGGCGTTTAATCAGACCAGTCAGAAACACAAATGTTGACCTGCTCTTTTGACATTAAAAATCAGTTATATTTATTAAGATAGCCAAGATATAAAAAGTGAAAAATATGACACATATTTTTCCAACAGAATAGATTTATTTGCCCACTCAAATCCTGCTGAACTTACATGTCTTCTAGGCAAGTTAGGTATTGTCGAATGTCAACATATGCTGTAGGGTGTTTTGTCAATTGGAAAAGAAATAGCTGTTAAAAGACTTCTAAGGATTCGGGACATGGCCTCAGAGTTTAAAAACAAAGTTATCTATATTGCAAAACTGCAACATAGCAATCTTGTTTGGCTACTGGGATGTTGCATTCATGGAGAAGAGAGATCTTGTTTTATGAATACATGCCCAATATGAGTTGGACTTGTTCATTTTCAGTTAAGTCCCTCTCAACCAACAGATTTCACCTCCCTCTCCCAAACTATCTAAATATCCAAATTCTTGATCAATCTGTCTATAGATCGAACAAAAGATTCAACCTTGGATTGGCAGAAGCGCTTTGACATAATAGTGGGTGTTGCCTGGGGACTTCTCTACCCCCATTGAGATTCAAGATTGAGGATAACTCACATGGATCTGAAAGCAAGCAACATTCTTTTGGATGGTGAGATGAATCCTAAAATCTCAGACTTTGGCCAGGCAAGAACATTTGGAGGTGATCAATATGAAGAAAGCACAAAACGAGTCATGGGGACTTAGTAAGCATTCATTATTCCCCAATCTCTCCTTCTCTTTCTCCTGTTCGCCTTAGTTTCTTTCACTCCTAAAATTGGTTTTATCCCATTTAGTGGATACATGGCTCCTGAATATGCAATAGATTAAATGTTTTATGTGAAATTGGACATATTTAGCTTTGGGGTGCTTGTCTGAGAGTTAATCAGTGGCAAGAAGAATCGAGGATTTTACTATCTGGATCACGACCTCAACCTTTTGGGACGTGAGTTTCATATATACTACATTAGTTTCTACTTCTGCTTAGCATCTTAAAGTGAGGCACAATTTTCGGACAAAAATAATTAAACCCTACTGTAATATTGCTAATGTGTTTTCTTTTTCGGGTTGTCTTTAGGCATGGAAATTATGGAAAGAAATCCTACGGATATTTTGGATACTTCACTGGTGTGTCCAAATCCAGCATCTGAAGTGCTAAGATGTATCTACGTAGGCCTCTTGTGTGGCACCCAGTTTTTCGAATGATATAACAGTAACATTATTAATTATTAAGGTGGTTAGAACCTTGTTTTCCCACATACAAAACTTGCATAAATTTTTTATTTGAAATTCTCTTCAATGGTGTATTGTCATTTCAAGATTAGGCTCAATTTTACAACATAATCAATGCAATGCGTCAAACTATTATTTCATTTTATAAGCTATGTATAAAGATATTAATTTTGATTGTTTAGATTAATTTATTGATCAAAGTCGATTTTACCATTGTATGAAAGACGGTCTAATTAATTTTCAATCTTCATTATCGGTCAGCATATATATTTAATAGGTGGGAATGAACTATATATATCTGACAGGATTAAAGAAAATGTATGAATAATGTCTAATAAATTATACACACATTATATGTGTGATAGACGTTACAAAATTGACAAACATAAACATTAATGTATGCGTACCAATTTTGTGTTCAAATTTTGTCACACATCTTCCTTCAATATATATATTCAATTCAAAGTAGTGGGATGTTAGCTCTGTGGCTTCCACTTCAACATTCCACAAACTATTAAACAACTTTCAATTGTTTTCATATTCTACATAAATTAATCAAAAGGTGGTGGCACCCTACATAAAATATATGAAAACATAGAAACAGGAACACCCTTAAAATCTGCTAAATTCAGCTCAAACCAATAATGCATAATCTCTCTAAACTAATCCAAAATATAGCTAAATTTAGCACCTGTTCCTGTCCCTAATAAACCTACCCCTAACTATAATCCAGAGATTATTGATTCCTAATCATTTTCTTGCCTACATGAAATGGCCCAGCGTTGGCTGTCTTCATCCAACTTTCCAGATTGACATGGATCTTTAATTATTGAAAATAAGTTGAAATATTTTTGCTTCTTGTCTCTACCTGAATGTTCCTCCAAACTCAGTCTCAGCAGCAACTGGGAATGTGTATGATATTGGCACAAGGCAAAGTCCTCGGATTTTTAGGTCTTCTTTTGGCCCTTTTTGCCCTCCTTTGTCGGTAAATTTATCGGCACCCTGCATAAAATACCGATGATGATCATTCTAAAATTATCAAATAATTGTATCCTTATACATTCTTCTAAGTACAATTTATTTTGCAGTTAATTGCATCTTTACGTCCTACCTACCTAGGTTGCACAAAAAGGGAAATGAAAAACAGGACACAATTTTTTTAAAATGGAAATTAAATGTTTTATAAAAATTATATTTCCACGGTTAATCATTGTTTAATTTTGAAATAGCTAATTAGCATCAATTAAATATAAAAAAAGATATGTTAATTAACAAATAGTTCAACTCATTGCATCATGCCATCAAAAAGATTTATTTATAATATGAATAAT
Organism: Forsythia viridissima; assembly: GCA_030279155.1. Classification (NCBI taxonomy): domain Eukaryota; kingdom Viridiplantae; phylum Streptophyta; class Magnoliopsida; order Lamiales; family Oleaceae; genus Forsythia; species Forsythia viridissima. The sequence continues at coordinate 5,311,646 of CM059033.1, forward strand.
AATACTAACAAAATATTTTAGTTTTTAATTTTTTGATGAAAAGGTTACAACGCACTATCATGTATAAGTTAAAGCCCACAATGGAACCTAGAATTCCAATTTTTTTTAAAAAAAAAAAAAATTAAAAGGCTAGCCTTTATGGAATTATCGTACATTATAGGGTCGTACCTGTTGATGTTCAATAGCCGATCCATTTTTCATGTAGTAAGTGCTTAATACACTGACTTGACCATGAAGAAACTTGATATATTCAATTGCTTCATAGAGAACTGAGGCAGTATCAGTCTGAAAGAGTATTTAACAACATAACATTCAGTTAGTATTTAGTACGTACAAAGAATAATTAGCTTTCAAAATTAAGTATTTTACCTTTCCGAAAGGTGCAACCAACTGTTGGAGGAGAGTTATTCGGTCCCCTAGCTTCTCTTTTCGGACCTGATAACAAAAGATAAACACTTCTCATCCATTTCTCTTTACAATTAATGATTTTACTTGTAAAAGGAAAAGCATAAGCTTAATTTAGTAAAAAAAAAGCTCAATCAATTATGTAGTACCTTAAAGGTCGGTAATGGTGATGGTGTTTCAATTCGCGGACGCTTTAGTGCAGGTTCGCTGCTGGTTTTCTTTGCCACTGAGCTTAACTCCCGTATTTCTTCGACACCCTGAAAATTTTGTGGCAAATGAAGCCTTATTCCGTTGTTACAAGGGCAATAATAAATCTTATGAAATCGAACTCCCATACAAAGCAAACATAAGGATTCACAGTGATTCATTTTCAAAGTGAAAGCAGATTTTTCAGTCTATTCAAGAAGATATACTCTTTCCTCGCGCACAAAAATCCGGCCCCTTAAAGTGTACATATTATTGAACTCCACACATCCAAAATTCTTATTACATGGTATATTACAAATTATATTTACCTTGGGAAGATTACGTTTCGCATTGCTATTTGATGAGGGGAACTGGGATTGTGTCGAAGAGAGAAAACTTGCTCGAATATCATTCAAAGATGCAGCCTTGGCATTCAACCAGTGTGTGTTATTAGAGAACTGTAAATGATTAGCAGGTTGTTTATTTGGCATTGAAAGCTTCATCAAGGGAGATAGTTGGGGCAAAGAAGGTGAAAATTCATTCGAGTACTTCATCCGGTAACTTGTAGGAGATTGATATTTCATTGCCCGGTTATCTAACGACATATCATGCGGCTGAGAATCAGTATCAAATAAAGATTTCAACAACGATGAAGTGTTAATTGAAGAATCTTGGCCCCAGTTCTTGGAATTCCAGTTCTTTTGGATCTGTGGACGGTTCAGTACCCCAGTTTGTTGAAGATAATTCGGGCTTGAATCCAGGTTTTCTTGCAGTATGTGAGCACAATTTCCCTGAGATATTCTACCATTTTCATGGCTGCAAAATGACAAGAAGAAAAGAGATTATATTGCATCAACTTGACATCCTTTTTCATATATGATAACAAGGTAAATAAGTCTAAAATATACTTCCTTTTGGGCACCCAATAGAACACAGAGGAGTAAGGATTACTACTTCATACTTACAATAAATCTTGGTTCCAATGATCAGGTGTTGACGATGAAATTTCAAAACCCATCATTTGTAGGGTTGAACCAATCGATATGTTGCTATTGGCAATGAATTCTGACTTTGGTTGTTGAGGTTTTTGAACATCTTGAAGTACTATAGAGCCATCAGAAGGCGAACTCGAGTCTTCGTTAGACCTTGTGTTCATGTCCATTATCATGCCATTAGGCCATCCAAAGTTTTCGATTTCATTAATATTGGATGAACACAAGGAAGAACCAAATATATTTCTGGATAAATTCCACCAGTTTCCTCCACAAACCTCGCCTTGGAAGTACTCTTCTGCCATGGCAATTACTTGTTAATTTCTTGTTCAAGCGCTTGACCAAATTAATCTTCTTTTCCAGCACTAGTCTTCTTCTTCTTCTTTATTCCTCTTGCTTCTAGCTATGTCTTGTGTTCTTTGCAAATTGCAAGTTTGGTTCATATATATATATATATATATATATATTTATATGCAAGTGAAATTTATGGTTGGTGTTGTATATATAAAAATATACACACATGCACACGCGTATACATGTTTGTGTTGAATTACCTTGTTTAAAAATTTGAATTATTAAAAAAAAAAACCAAAATTTTTATTTAAATTTATATATTCAACGCATCGCCATACGTGCATACCAAATTCAGTTTGTCATTAAATATTTGACATGTATACAATTTTTATAAATTGATAGTGATATATAAAACTCGAATTCAAAATCTCTATTTACTCTTTAACTTATTTATTTAAATTTTGCTTTGAACCATGTGAAACGATTGAATAGTAGATTTAAACTACCACTATCTGGTTGACATTTTAAGGGGTTTATGATTACAAAAATAAATAAAAGAGTTAGCTGATATTGAACAATGACACACAAAAGGAAAAAGGAATTTTGGATCGAATTCTCCTTCTTCATATATAATATTATCTTTATTTTATTCTTTTCCGCTTCCAGACAACTCAAGTGTCAACTATAAATTAAAAATTTCTACTTGCTTATAAACAAAGGGATGTGATATGTGGCTGCCACATTACACTTTCGGTCAAATATTTTGACCTTTTGCCTATATAAAATTTTGGGATAATTGCATTAAAGGTTCCCAACCTTTTAAAATCGTTGGGGATACGTCTCTAACATAAAAAAATAGCACTACACGCCCCCAAGGTATAAAGAAATAGGCATCATAGGTCCCTCTTCACACTTTCCGTCAATTTTCTCTGTTAAAAGCCAAAATTGGATTGCACGCGCTTTTTCTTTCCAAAAAAGGCGACAGGAATTTCCCCCCTTCCTTGTTTTCTCTTCAAATCATTTGATATTCTGCAAAGCTTTCATTTTTTGCTGTGTTGGGTTTGTTTCTTGAAATTGCTTAATAATAGAAGAAAAAAGTGTTATAATGGCTGAAGAAACCAAGAAATCAACTACTGAAGGAGTTGTGGTATCTGATGTTTGTGTGGCAGAGACACCCACAACTGTGATTGTAGAGAAGAAAGCGCCGCTACAGCCAGAACCTGAGGTGGAGAAGGTTGAGAAACCGGTGGTAGAAGGTGAGAAAGAGACGACGTCTGTTGAAGATGAGAAGGCAGTTGAATCGACTTCCTTTAATGAGGAAAGTAATAAGGTTGATGATCTTATTGACCCAGAAAAGAAAGCATTAGATGAATTCAAGCACTTGATTCAGGAGGCACTCAACAAGCATGAATTCACTGCTCCGCCGCCGGCCAAGAAGGAAGACAAAAAGCCTGAGGAGAAAAAAGAAGAAGAAAATCAAAGCCTGAAGAGGAAAAAAAAAAGAAAAGAAACTTGTGAGGAGGTTACAGCTGAAGTTCCACCACCAACTGAACCCATCAAAGAAGAGGCAGCAAAGCTAGAACCTGAAGCCCAAGTGGAGAAATATGAAAAAGAGAAAACCACTCCACCACCGGCTGCAGAACCACCAGTAACCGTAGTTGAAAAACTTGAAGCTGTTGAACAAATCAAAGAAACTATAATTCATGAAGTCACACCACCACCACCACCACTGCCTGAGGAGGTTAAAATATAGGGAATTCCACTATTAGAGGATGAAAAGGGTGATGTGTTTCTCCTCAAATTCTTGAGGGCCAACGACTTCAAGGTCAAATAAGCCTTTTCCATACTAAAAAATGTGATCACATGGAGAGAAGAATTCAAAATTAATGAACTACTGGAAGAAGAAGGAATCGGAGAAGAATGGCTCAAAAAATTTGCATACCTCCGTGGAGTAGACAAAAATGTGGAATTTTCGTCTGCCATTCTTAGTCGCGTTTCTTAGAGAAGTGTAGTGCGTACAGTCCAATTTTGGCTTTTAACTGAGAAATTGACAAAAATTGTGAAGACGGACCTACGATGTCTATTTCTTCATACGTTGGGGACGTGTGGTGCAATTTTTTATGTTATTGACATATTTTCAACGATTTTGAAAGGTTGAAGACCTTTGATACAATTATCTCCAAATTTTTCTATATTGGATATAAAATAGATTAGTAGTATTGCCTTTTTATAGAACATTATATTATAAGATTTTAATTTATTTATTTTTACTAGTTAATTTATACTTGTCTACCAAACCAGAATTCAAGAACCACATGATTCACTGAAATAGGAATATGGTATTAATGTCAACCTTGAGAGGGAAAAAAGAAAGAAAGAAAGAAACAATTATAAATTAGAAGTGCGTAGCGTTGACTTGTGAAGTCAAAGGCAAGTTAGGTCAGTTCCACAATTAGATTTTCCATGAAAAAAATGAAGACGCTAGACTTTATTTAATTTCTTTTAATTCACACAATCCAATTAATTATTAGTAAGAAAACTATTCAACACAGAGAATTTTTGTTGCATTAAATGTATTTGATCGATTTACAAATAAGTCATGAGTTACACTATTATGATTGATGTGTTATATTGTAAAAATTGAATTCAAAAATTGAATTCAAGTTGAACAGAGAAGAGAGCATGTCTATCGTAATGTATAGTCTCGTCTAATCTAATGTATCAAATAAAAACGAAATATATTAAAGTGTAGTCTTTAAAAATTAATTTAGTTGACCTACTAGAAATGTTTTAATAGAAATGAGTTGATTGAATTGTAAGTTCACCGCGTTAGACAACTACAATACAAAATTTTGAAATCACAATATAAAAACTACTACTACAAACTCGGGTCTAAATTAGTGAAGGTTCAATAAAGATGAGATTACTAACAAAAATATATTTGTTTACTTCGTATGTGCATATCAAACAAACACAACAATATTTTCTATATAAAATCAAGAATTGATCATCATTCGTTTCTAAGAAACGTGTGGCGGCCCACTTCCCGCCTTCGTACACGGCGGGGATTAAAGTGGGTGGGTGAAGTCGTGAAGGGTGGAGATTGGGGGACTGAGTGGGCTGTATGGAGTTGGAGGCAAAGGCAAGTGCTTATAATTCTTGTGGTGTGGGATGCTCAGATGAGTCAAAGGAAGGGTCCACAAACCACGCGCATGACTCGACACTTTGGACCCTTCTGGCCTTTCAAGTGTCGAATTTACTTGATTGTAACAAAGTTTATAATTTTAAAAATTAAGACAACTATAAAAATAATATGGTTAAGTAACCAATAGTTATATTCCAATCACAAAATTATTATTTTTTGTTTTACTTTTTAATTTACTAAAAATCTCTAATTTTTATTTATTATCGTTCGTATATTTATTCTTATTCGTTTTGTATAGTATTCTTATTCTCAATTTTCTATTGATTAAACACATCCGATCCACAATTATGTTTTTGTCTAAATGTTCGATTAGTGTGTTTTGAAATGAGTGACAAATATCATGTTACACTTTTGTATTTTTTTATTATTTTGCTTATATAAAAATATAATGTGCAGATAAATCTTTTTATGTTATTCTAATAGATTTTTTGGACAAAAATAGTTATGAAAGACAAATGTGTCAATTAATGGAAAGATGATGATATAAATGCGAATTAAAGTTAGGGTAATTATATTTATACTACTTATTTTTTTCAAGAACACCACATTTTAATTACAATGAAGGCTCCCAACTATTTCTCTTTTTTGCATATATGTCTCCAACTATTTTTTATCACATTCTTATCATCAATTTATTAATTTGCACATCTTATTTGTGTTTTCGATGATCACCATGTCCAAAAAATTAATTAGGATAGCGTAAAAATATATTTTTGCCTCTAGTATTTTTAAATACGCTAGTTAGATAACAAATACAAAAATTTGACAAAATATTTCATAAATGTTAAAATGTCAAAGGTTGGAGACCTTTTATTACAATTAAAATGTAGTGTAGTTAATAAAAATTGTAGTATAAATATAATTACTCTTAAAATTATTTTCATAAAAAATATGTTTATGCCTAAATAACCCTTGCCTTAAAAAAAATTATAAAAATCATCCCCGCAGTCCCTCCCAACAACCCAACTTCGGGAAGTAGGTTGAGTGGGATGACTCGTATGGAGGGTTAGGAGAAGATGAATTTAAAATAAATATATATATATATTGGCAAAGACACTATTTTGATTGAGTAAATTTTATTTATTTTTAAATAATCTATATCTATATCTATACTAATCTAAAAGGGGCTTAAGGGAATAAATATTTTGGGACAAATATGTCCTCATTAATATTTTATATTTTTAAAATTGTCCTTGAGTTAATATTATAATTGAACTCCTAATTTAACATTTATAATCACATATAGTTATTAGAAGTTGAAAAAGCTAAATCTCCATTTATTATATTTAATTACTGAATTTTGAAAATATTTTATTTGAATTGTAAAAACGGATTTAGTCAGTTACAAGATTAATAGTAATGACATTCCACCAACAATTTATTTAGCTTATTTAAGGTTTAATTTGAAGTTTACAGTTTTGTTCTAGTGCCCCACGGTGGACATTGTTCTAATGCCCACCGGGGCACTTGTCCTACACTCATTGGATGAGTATAAAGGTCTCCGTGGGCATTAGAACGGTGTTGTTGAAGTTTAAAGTTGTTTTATTTGAAGGTAATTATGTAGTTTGTGATGTCCATAAAGATTTCATTTGAAGATTTGTATTTGTGATTGTAGTTTTTGTTAGTTAATGTGAATAATCCTCTCTCAATGCTCTTCTTTTTTCAAAAAAATAATAATTTGCGCTGGACTATAAAGGTTATGGTGTATTTTTTAATTATTGTGCATGCTCATGCGTATTTGTATATTGTTTACATATCTAATTAACTTGCGGCTTCAGATTTTCTAGATGAAAAAAACTTTGTGGGCTAACTTCAATAATGGTTTCAATCCACTATTGATATGTATCTTATTGCTATTATTCTTTTTTATGCTTTTGAATTGAATTGTTATCTATTTTGTTTAAACTAATTTTTTCTTAACTATGTATGCTCCAACGTGAATAAGACGCTTAAATTGTTAGAATATTTAGTTTTGGTAATATTAATTTATTTCTTCATTACAATTTGGATAAATTCACGTGAAGACATCTAGGTACTGAATTGTGCAAATGAGAATGTTTAATTTTGCCAATTTCTAATGTAAATGTTATTTTGTTGTCTTTCATATAATGATTGATAAATCTACATAATTTGAGCTGCTACGAGCCTAAATTACATGTAATATTTTGTGTTAAAACTTCTCATAGTTGAAGAGCTATATTAAATTATAAAGATTTGTTATAAGTAATTTGCCATATCATAAAGCAAGAAAATTTAATAGGTTTGAGTGCTCGATATATTTAAGAACTTATGTACACTATTTTTTATTCTTTTTGTTTGTATTCTTTAATTGACATTATTTGACTATATTACATACCTTAAAAAATAGATGTTTAATACTGGCCACACAATTCTAGGAAGTACTTTGTTTGAATACAACAACAACAAACATTATATTTCACCATATTTTCTAATGTCAGATTTTTTGTATTTTAATATAGTATTAAATTAAGTTATAATTATTTAAATATTTGAATAAACATATATCTCACAACACCATTATTAAATCACTTAAAAGTGGAATGTATTGTGCAAACTAGATATCAAGAGGTGCCTCTCTAAGTTTCAAAACGAGGATAAGTGTTTCTAATATTCATTTAAGAGTAGGAATGGCAAAAAAGAGTTCGTCTATGTCTTTGTCTTGTCTTGCTCTGCCACGAAATTTAGAACTTGTCTTTGAATATTTTTATTTTATTTTATTTTTATATTTTAAAATTTAAATCAAATTTAAAAAAATAAAAAATAACATTAAAAATTAATTAATTAATTAAACGAAACGATAAATAAAAATTTTGCAATCCACATCACATTTCCCTCCTCGCCTCCTTAAACTCTCCGACAGAGCTGAGATAGTAATGGCTGCTTCGTTCAATTGTCATTCCTATTTAATGGAATATATTTAATTGGGACTTTTAAAAAAATTTATAAGTAGGTGATTTTTGTAGAATTCGTAGATTTTTAAGTGATTTTTATAGTTTGTTAGAAATTGACAAAAGTAGACAAGATCTTATAAGAGCACATTAGGTATATAATATTAAATAAAATATATATGATTGTATTATAATTGATAAAAATTCAACTTCTTTTTTTTCTCTTTTTCTTTCTTTTTTTTTTTTATTTTTTAATATTGTCCCATCGTCAAAGTGTTCTGACAAAGTCATACAAATGAAAAGGAAATTTTTTCGGACATTGTCACAAAGTCATCTATTACAAAGTTTTCTTAAATACATTATAGATGAATTTAAAATATTTATTCAATAGTATTAATTATTTACGAAGGTTCCCATTTAGGACTGATTAGGTTTTGACCTTTGACTATGGCTCCTCATGAGTCATGACCCATAATTTATTTTACCAACCAATTATGAAAGTTAGCATATTCAATGCTCAACAACACAGACAATTTTTTTGTAAGTTTAAATATTCATATTTTCCAGGTAATATAAAAAATTAGAACATATTTTTACTCTTTATTAGATATGAGAAAATCTTAAAAGTAAAAGAAAAGGTACGTTTTTTATTTCGGGACATCTGGAGTCTTCACAAATCTCACGGATATATTGGAGATATTTTTAAAATTTGCTATTTAAACTTTCCATCAAAAAGTCTCCAAAAATTTAATAAGTAAAGAATTTTTTAAAAGTCATTCTCAATTTGAATATTCAATAATTTAGACTACTAATAAATATTAATTGAATATCCCGAGATTTTTAAATAGTTTTTTAAAATTTGTAAAAGTCTCTATTGAATACATTAATACTATTAAAAAGTCTTTAAAATATATATATTAAATACCCCTAAACTTTTTAATTCCTTAAAAAGTTTTTAAAAATTTTAATTGAATATGCCCCTACTTTTTTAGAATTGTCTCTAAAATTGTTTCACATCTCTTTATCCTTTTCCATTTTTCTGTTTTTCATTTTTGCGACCATGGTCAATTTCCTTAATTTGGTTCAAAAAGAGAATTAGGTCAGAGCCATCCACTCTTCGTATTATCTATTTGTCTTCTTGCAACATAGGAATCAAAATGATCCGTTTAAGAAAATGACCACTTGAACCTTAACGCTCACGTCATGGCTTATGACTCCTCCTACCATTTATACCTAATACAGTTGTTCAAGAATGTAATGAATGAGAATTAAGAAGTCAAAGTAAGGCTCAGTGAAACTCTCCTACTCACACATTCACAGGCCCTGCGGCACATCACTTCATATACCCCATGCTTGTCTTTAAGTAGCACCAAACACTAATTTGGATTATCCATGTTTGTTTTTTAAGGAAACGTTGTTATTTAAGGTAATCATTATTAAGATTAATATGAGTATGGTTAGTTAAGAGGTAATCATTAACCCGGGTAACTTAAGTAAAAATAAGGATAAATTACATTTACAACCTCTATTTTTTTAATTTTGTAACAATATCATCATCATTCAATTGTATAAACAGATATCGTCCACGTCTTTTCATTAATTTGCACATATGGTCCCCAAATGGTATTTTTTGACGATTTTGCCCCTAGTTAAAATAAATTAAAATAAAAAATATAATGAAAAAATTGTAGTTGGGGACTCTAACTTTTTTAAAAGTGCAAATGAATCCTAAATTTTTTTTATTTTTTTTTTTTGCAGATTTTTACTTAAAATAATAAAAATTTTGTCATCGAGTCTCAAGCCTTCTAATGTGGCACATATATTCCTCATTATATGTGCGCCGAAAGGAGTTTTAATGGATTTCATCCAAATGTTCGTTAATTAACAAAACATGACCTAAATTTGACCACCCCACCCAACCCTTGTGACCAAATCGGAGGAGATTTACCCCCTCGATTTCGAACCCAAACTCATTGAAGCTTGGGTATGAAACCGGGAAAGAAAAGTCCACCTCATTTTTGCGAAATCGAATCTAAGTAGATCTGGTTTTGCAAAATCAGAGGAATAGAGTTTGGGTCTGAAATTGGAAGAAGAAACCCTCTCCCGCATTACCGGATTTGGATTTTATCATCGACGGCCCACGTGCTGCCACGTCAGCACGTGGGCCGAATAAGCTGCCCACTCGTGGGCAGCAGATCGGATCCCTTAGAATGTAAGTGTGTTTTACCCTAAAAACAAAAGGCATACGACTATATATTTAAAATGATATTATTCATTAGTAGTGGCAATGGAAAATATCGTTTGTTGTAATCAAGTGAAATTTGGAGGTATTTTTATTTATTGAAAAATAACGTTTGTTGTAATAAAGTGAAATTTGGAGGTATTTTTATTTATTAGAAAATGTGACAGTAATTTCGGCCACTGTCACAAAACTGTTGTTCATCTAATAAATAGCACTATTTATATATTTAATTGAGAAGTGCTTAATTACCACAATCGAAACTTTTTCAATGTTATGGACACATATATATGTATACATAATTCGACGTAGGATATTTTTTGTTAATGTTGAAGTTGGTTGGGCGTTTTTATTAATAGTGAAAACTTTGGAGTAATCGAGAATTTGTATTTAAAAAAAAAAAAAACAGTAATTAATTAATTAGTTCGGCCACTCATGATTAAGGGGGAGGTAGTCAATTTGATTATAATGTTTTAGTCAGTTACTGTAGTCCGTATGTATCGTGAATTTCCAGCACAACCACCGTGAGTAGATATATAAAGATTATCAAATTTATGAATTTTCAAGGGGATTTTGGCGTAAATAGTCCCAATGTATGATCTCAGTATTTTATTGGTTTCTAATTTTTTATTTTTGACTAAGAAGTCACTAATATATTTTATTGAGTACGAAAGTTGTTTATATAAACGTATTCCATCCAATTTCTTCATTAGTTAGACGCATGAATTGAACTTTTCTTCAATTTATTTTTATTGTAGAGGCAAATTGGTCAAGACACTTCAAATAACATGAGTAAATTTGTCAATTCTTATATAAATAATAATAATAAATTAAAAAAGAAATAAAAAAATGATCACCCCACCCTCCCCTCTACTGTCACTTCCCTTAAAAGTTAAAACTACCATTACTGGTAGGAAGAAGTGGGGAGAAGTCGCCCCCACCATTTTACCGTAAAATCAAAATTTTAATCGGAAAACTTTTCTTGACTATTTTGACTACAAATACCAATTTGCATCACCGGCACATCCCATTTGGAACCACGTGCAACAGGTGTGATGGAAAAGAAGAAACCGTGGCAACGCCATAATAAGCTGCTGTGATGGAGTTACATGTGTGGCGGTGCAGTCTTTACTCTAATTTAGAATATATTTAAGTTGGTCAAATATCATTTTTATTTATATATTTCGTAGATTTATTTTTATCTACTTTTTGTCCACACATTTTGTAGAACCTACTGTTTATAATCTAAAAAAATTTTTATTAAACATACTCTATTAAGAACTTTGAGCTGATGCTACATGTATGGAAGACAATGTCGGTGTAAGCCATGGAAACCTTTATTGTTGCTCTCTGGCTATCGGTCGACCTATCATTGGTTCCAGTCGACCGGTTTATGAAATTCGGTCAACCAAATTTAGGTTCAGTTGACTGGATTCTTTGCCTTAAAAAAATGTTCACAAAAATATATGCAATTTATATTAACATGGTTTTTTGTGCATAAAATTATTTTTGAGCTTTTATCATTTAATGTTAAAGATCTAAGTATTAATACCTTTACATTTGATCTAAAAATATAATCTTCGATCTTTCTTGAATTTTGAATCTTCGACTTTTGTCTTGGATAATTGATTTTGATATTAACCATCCAATTTGTAGTGTAGTCTTGATCATGATTTTTTTACGATAATTGATTTAAATGCTTTGAAGATTATAAACACTTTTAAGCCAATTGTTAGTAAAACAAGATGATCAATTGTTAGTAAAACAATATGATCAAAATATTAAGAATAAAGTTAAATATAGGTCAACATTGGGGTGGGGCAAGGAAGGTAATCACTTTTTTATTATTTATATAAGAATTAACAAAATTTTTCATGTTATTTGAAGTGTCTCGACTAATTTGTTCTTACTATAAAAACAAATTAAAAAAAAAGTTCAATTATACGTCTAACTAATAGAGATATTTGATGGAATTCGTTTACAATGACCACTTTTGGATCTAATAGAATAGGTTTGTGCATTTTTAGTTAAAAAAAAATGTTAGAGACTAAAAATGCATTAAGACCATACGTTATGAATTATTTATACCAAAATTTTAATTAATTTTTAAATATGTCTTACGTGTTTTGTCGAATTGAATATATACTTAATGTCATAAAATTCACGTATATCTACTTATGAGTAATAATACTTAATATAAGTGGTCGTATTAATATAATGTAACCAACTCACGACATGATACTCGAATTTGCTTTGAAAGGAAAATGTAAGAATTATTTTGTTAAAATAAATCAAACCCTAGTAATCGATGTCAATATGAGGTCACATTGAGGTGTAGAGATTGACAAAATGATAAAAGAATTAGATGACCACGTGGCAGTCTACACGCAATAATTAATGTGTCGGTGTAAAATGAAGAAAAAGATAAGAAAGTACAATTTACTATTTTATGTCCATTACTTAATTTTATTTTAAATCAAATCACATAGACCTTCTTTGAGGGTTTTTAAAAATTTTAAGAAATTATTTTGTTCTTTTAAAAAATTAACACAAATTTCTATTATTTCAAATTTCATACGTTTTAAGTACTTTCTTTAACGGACCTGATCTCTTGCTCCTTGGGGACATGGGCGGAGTCATGTGAAGAATCCCATTAAAAAAAAAAAGAAAAAGCTTGCACTGGAAAAAAGACTGCCTGCACTGAAAAATAAGTATGCCCTTTCAAATTGTTTGCAAAACCCTTTTCAAATTGTTTGCAAAGTCCATTATTTTTCAAATGATGTTATCAAAGGACTTAAAAAAGCAGGCAAGCTCATTTAAAGATAACTAATAAATAATTGAAGTTGAAATGATTATTTTGCCCTTAATAAACACATTTCCATTCCAAAATAATAAGGACAATATAATCATTTTACTTTTAAAAAGTTTAAAAAGTCAACAATATCAAGCTAGAAAATTGGTTTTTTTTAGCAAAAAAAGGGACCGAACATACTCTAAATAAATTGGATTTCTGTCCGCACTCAATAAAATTTCTGGCTCCGCCCCTGCTTGGGGATAGGAATTTTTTGCTTACATGCTGACAATTCCTGTCCCCAAAGGATAGGAGATCAGGACTTTTAATCTTGTGACTCTTTTAATAGTAGATTAGAATGATAATTGAGCGTGTGTATTATCTTCTTAATTAGAAAGATATTTGTAATTATTTATTAAAAAATAAAGAGATTCTGATTGTTGGGATTTCCACTAGCCAAATAAGCAAATGGTTTACTGATTAACATTTTACATATATTATCTTTAGATAGGATATCCTTACAATAATATAAGAGCCTTAAACTTTTTACTGTTTACATTTTCGTCTTACACACCGTCGTTTTATAACTTCTTTTTACAACTTTAATTTATTTTATTTTCGACTACTTTTGAGGCTTAGCAGACTTTTATTGACTATTGGAATTAGAATTCAAATTCAGGTTCAGATACTGGATACTAGAGTTCCGTCCTTTTACAACTTTAATTTTAATTTGTTTTATTCTCTATTACTCTTCAAGCTTTGGAGCAGATTTTATTCACCATTAGAATTAGAATTCTAGAATTCAGAGTGGAGCTGAGTTTTAAAAGATTGGATCCTACAGTTAAGATTTTTAGACACTGTAAGTATTATTACAACAGTTAGAGATTCATTTACCAACACCAGTTTACAAAATGAGTGCGCATTCACGTATGGAATACTTCATTTGAGTACAATTTATCTATTGCTTTTAATAAGAGAAAAAACGAAAAAAAAAAATTTTTTTTACCAATTCTAGGCAACCAAGTTGGTTGCCAAAGTTGCTCGGCAACCAACTTGGTTGCCGAGTAATATATCAACACAGCCAGATATCAAAATCAGATAACTAACATAATTAGGCACTACATTTAAACCAAAAGAGGCCCTCAACATTTTAATAAACAACGTCAAACCCACATAAAGATCCCTCCTTTTAACATACCCAGATATCTTCTATCCAACAGAACATCGGCATAATTCATTAAATTAACAGAACCCATGTAAAAACTCACAAGACTGTTCAATATATTCACATTACAATCCATGCCAAGCTTCACAGCATAACAGTGTATTGGCTTACCCTCAACAAAAGCCTGAACGTTGTTACAAGCTTTAATCAAAGAAGCATAAATAAAAGGATCATTGTGAAATTGTAAATGGGATTTCTCATTGGAATTTTTTGCACGGGTTAATAGCATTTCTTGGAATAAAGATAGTGCCTTTAACGGGTTGGTATTTGAGGTGTGTCTGATCATTTGATTCCATTTGAGAGAGTCTTTTTGATCTTGTAAAATACCATTTGATTTACTATAGAGGTTACCCTTGTAAAATAATTTGAAATTCTTTCTTGTTCTTGCATTTCAAGTGTCTTAAACTCAAACAGCAAGGACTGTAATGGTACATTTTTTTACATTTTCTTTTCCTTGATGCATTGTTTGTAAAATGTATTAAGCTTGCTTTGAAGTTTATGCACACTATTTTTTCAATTGCATGTTAAACATAAAAAAGAATTTAAAAAAAAAATAAATAAATACAGTGCTCAGAATTTGATTGCCGAGCAACCTTGGCAACCAAATTTGGTTGCCGAGCAATCTCGGCAACCAAATTTGGTTGCCGAGTAATATATCAACACAGCCATATATCAAAATCAGATAACTAACATAATTAGGCACTACATTCAAACCAAAAGAGGTCCTCAACATTTTAATAAACAACGTCAAACCCACATCAAGATCCCTCTTTTTAACATACCCAGATATCTTCTATCCAACAGAACATCGGCATAATTCATTAAATTAACAGAACCCATGTAAAAACTCACAAGACTGTTCAATATATTCACATTACAATCCATGCCAAGCTTCACAGCATAACAGTGTATTGACTTACCCTCAACAAAAGCCTGAGCGTTGTTACAAGCTTTAATCAAAGAAGCATAAATAAAAAGATCATTGTGAAATTGTAAATGGGATTTCTCATTGGAATTTTTTGCACGGGTTAATAGCATTTCTTGGAATAAAGATAGTGCCTTTAACGGGTTGGTATTTGAGGTGTGTCTGATCATGTGATTCCATTTGAGAGTCTTTTTGATCTTGTAAAATACCATTTGATTTACTATAGAGGTTACCCTTGTAAAATAATTTGAAATTCTTTCTTGTTCTTGCATTTCAAGTGTCTTTGACTGTAATGGTACATTTTTTCACATTTTCTTTTCCTTGATGCATTGTTTGTAAAATGTCTTAAGCTTGCTTTGAAGTTTATGCACACTATTTTTTCAATTGCATGTTAAACATAAAAAAGAATTTAAAAAAAAAAAAAATTACAGTGCTCAGAATTTGATTGCCGAGCCATCTCGGCAATCAAGCATTTAACATTTTTTATTTTTTTTTATTTTTAAAGGAATAATTGCACAAAAGGTCCCTATTGTTTTAAAATCGTTAGGATATGCCAACAACTTTAAAAAAAAAATCTTTAATTTCTTTTTCTTATTTTTTTTTCTTTTACACTTAATTTTCATTCAATTTTTTACTAATCTTGTTTTTTTATTTGACCTTTTCCAAATTATTCTAAATAAATGCTAAAAAATGCCATTCAACAATTTCAAAATTGTGAAATCTTGGTGGCAAATTGAATGTTTTTATTTTTTTTACACCTTTTCATTCAATTTTTTTATTAATATTTTTTTTATCTTAAACAAATAAGCAAATTGAATGTTTTTATTTTTTATAATGTTGTCACATTAAAAAAAAAAAAAATTCGTCAACAGTACAATTCTCGGCAATGAATTGTTCATTGCCAACAACTCGGCAATGATCCAAATCCGACATCTTTAAATCTGGGTTCCTAATTTATAGAGATTTTGAATTTTACCATCTTGTTTTTCTAGTTGACTCCGTGATCATTGATTCACTTTTGTCCATTATTAGTGACAATAATATTGTTAAAAAATGCCATTCAAATGTATAAATCCAATGTTTTTATTTTTTTTACATTATAATGCATTTATGAATGTTCTTTGCAAAAAAGTCTGTATGAGAAAATTAGCAAATTGTTAGTTGATATGGTAAGAAGATGTTTCAGTCCTACTGCAGAACTTTCTCAATATATTAATAGACAGTGTGCTGAAGATCAATGAAGGGAAAAGTGTATAAAAAAAATAAAATCATTTCATTTGCCACTTGACAGCGTGGATTTTGTAATACTTGAAAAACAATTGATTGCCGAGAATTTTACTGTTGACGAATTTTATTTATTTTTTTAATGTGACAACATTATAAAAAATAAAAAATTCAATTTGCTTATTTGCTTAAGATTAAAAAAAATATTAATAAAAAAATTGAATGAAAAAGTGTAAAAAAAATAAAAACATTCAATTTGCCACCAAGATTTCACGATTTTGAAATTGTTGAATGGCATTTTTTAGCATTTATTTAGAATAATTTGGAAAAGGTAAAATAAAAAAACAAGATTAGTAAAAAATTGAATGAAAATTAAGTGTAAAAGGAAAAAAAATAAATTAAAGATTTTTTTTTTAAAGTTGTTGGCATATTCCAACGATTTTAAAACAATAGGGACCTTTTGTGCAATTATTCCTTTAAAAATAAAAAATAAAAAAAATAAAAAAAATTAAATACTTGATTGCCGAGATGGCTCGGCAATCAAGCATTTAACATTTTTTTTTTTTAAGGAATAATTGCACAAAAGGTCCCTATTGTTTTAAAATCGTTGGGATATGCCAACAATTTTTAAAAAAAAATCTTTAATTTCTTTTTCTTATTTTTTTTTCTTTTACACTTAATTTTCATTCAATTTTTTACTAATCTTGTTTTTTTATTTTACCTTTTCCAAATTATTCTAAATAAATGGTAAAAAATGCCATTCAACAATTTCAAAATCGTGAAATCTTGGTGGCAAATTGAATGTTTTTATTTTTTTTACACATTTTCATTCAATTTTTTTTATTAATCTTTTTTATTTTATCTTAAGCAAATAAGCAAATTGAATGTTTTTATTTTTTATAATGTTGTCACATTAAAAAAAAAATTCGTCAACAGTAAAATTCTCGGCAATGAATTGTTCATTGCCGACAACTCGGCAATGATCCAAATCCGATATCTTCAAATCTGGGTTCCTAATTTATAGAGATTTTGAATTTTACCATCTTGTTTTTCTGGTTGACTCCGTGATCATTGATTCACTTTTGTCCATTATTAGTGACAATAATATTGTTAAAAAATGCCATTCAAATGTATAAATCCAATGTTTTTATTTTTTTTTACATTATAGTGCATTTATGAATGTTCTTTGCAAAAAAGTCTGTATGAGGAAATTAGCAAATTGTTAGTTGATATGGTAAGAAGAGGTTTCAGTCCTACTGCAGAACTTTCTCAATATATTAATAGACAGTATGCTGAAGATCAATGAGGAGAAGCAGAAGAGCTCGTGAATGTAATGCTTGATAAAGGGCGTTCTCAGGATTTATTTTCATGTGGTTCTTTAGAAACGTTCAAATATTAGTTTTTCATATAGTTCAAATGCCAACCTTGGAAGTTAACATTTTTTTCTAAAGTTTGGACAAGAAAAAAAATCTTGTTGAGTAAAAAAAACTGAAAAAATTTATCTGATTTTTGTAACATATGTTGTATTTCATTTTCAGTATCATAAAAGTACAATTATAAAAATAAAGGATTGTTATCAATAGGTATAATTGAATTTATATAATGATAAACTTGTCATTGAATTCTAAATGTATCTATACCTTTGTATGGTTGACCAAATTTTTTTTTAAAGCCCATTTGACACAATTAACCACATATTAAATTAATTCATCTCTAATAAAACAAGAAAAAATCAAAATAAACATACCTGATAGATTAGTTAAACTGCAAGATCAAGATAAAGATGAAGAAGATATACATTTACAACAATATCTACCAAACGTAATAAATATAGGATGAATAGTGAGGTAGGTGAAGAAAATATAACTTTTGAGTTTTGAGAGTTAGGTGAACAAGTAGTAGGTAAATGTATACAATAAATGTTATTAATTCAAATAAAAACATCTTTCTTAAACAAACTAAAATCAACCTCAACTCTTTTTTTTTTTTTTTTTTTTTCCTTTTTTAATAAGATTTTTTTCAATTGCATACAAAGTTCTACATAAAAAAGTTCAAATTCAATTTCAATAGACTGACAATAAGTTACAAATTAGTTGAATTTTTATTTCAAACTATTCTTAAATTCTATTACATCCAATTATTGCATCAGTTTGATGAAATTTCCATCCTCCTTATAAATATATACACAACTCATATACTTTACAATGTATTCAAAAAGACAAAAATCTAATGATAACCTATTTTGTTTTTATTTTACAAATAGTGCTATAAAACGTTCATATCAACCTACAACTTTTCACTACATTTTTTACAAATGTGCAACGTACGGGCCAAAACTAGTACATATATATATGGGCAATTGGGCATGCTTGATCTTGGACAATGGGTGGTAATCTATTCTTTAAAGTGGAGAAGAGTTATAATTTTTATTAAATATTTATCTAATAGTAATTAAATAAGTAAAAGTAGTTAATATTTAAAATTAAATATTTATCTAATTATTATTGAACAAGTATTCAATGGGAATTATAACTCAACCCACTTCGGGAGGAGATAACCACATAAACGTATGATTACTAAAGAAATAAAACCCTAAAATCTATATTAAGCCGTCCTATCTGCCACCTCCCCAAATTGGAATGATTATCCCTGCCAAGTGCCAAACAATTCCCTCAATGACCCTTCATTGTCCGGTCTGCAACTTTTGTTTTTCTCTTTTCTTCTGTCCACCGTCCACCGTCCACCGTCTACCAGGCTATCTAAAGAAACAAAACAGATTTCAACCATACCTTTTTTTTTTTTAAGAGTAAATTATACATACCTTTTCCGAAATTTATGGTAAATACAGAGACACCCTATATCTGATTTTAAAAATTATTGAAACCTCCCTTCTTAAAATAAATTTCTCATTTTAATTTGCTCTTTTTTCTTATGTTGTGTATAATTTTTTTTTTTTTTTTTAACTTTTTGCTGATTGGAGAAATTTGTTATGAAAAAGTAAATACTATAGGAGGCTTCTATAATTTTTTTAAAAAAAGGTACGAGGATATTTTATTTATATACACGTAGGTGATTTCCTTCAATAAGCAAATAATTAATATAATATATTAAATAATGATATTCATAGTTGTTTACTATCGATAGTCATCATTTAATACATTAATCAATTTGGTGAATTATTTACTCCAATTGAGTAATGTATTTATAGCCATTAATTATGAATAATTCATCCAATTGTGTAATACCACGTAAGATGACTATCAGTAGTGAACGACTATGAATAATATTACTCTTAATTTAAAGTACAAAGAAAAAAGATAATTAAGAATTTTTGCTTAGATATTCGTTCTCCATTTTATTACAAGCCATACTGTAATAATGCATCCTTTAAAAAGCTTGTTACGTTGATGTTAAAATTGGAAAAGTTAATACTAAATTAATCAAGAAATGGAAACTGGATATATACAAGTTTTATGTACTTTATCAATTTGCTATTGTAGAATATCAATTGTTAAAATCGAGTTTTATCTATCTCATTTTAAAACCAATTAGTATCTAGTGAGAGTAGACTAAACCTTTTATAGCATTCGACGATTATCATTTGAGTATGATGTGTTTCAGAGCAATATTATTTGCTCCCTAACAATTCATCTCTCAATATGGTGTTCTTGCGGTTCGAAACTCTGATCATAGCTCTGATGCCACTTGTTAGGATCAAACTTTAACTATCTTATCTGAAGACTAATTAGTGTCCATTGAGGACAGGTTAAGATTTGTATGGCATTTGACCACCATCATTTGAGTGATTCAACTTATTGGCTTAAGAGTGACATTGTTGATCTCCAACATTAATCGTCTTCCTCCATTGTGTCGATTGTTAGTTGAAAAATAAATAAATAAATTTGTATGTATTGTAAATTAGAGAGGATAGCATAATAAAAAATAGTAAAATTCGAAACTCAACTGTATATTATTAAGAACATAGACATCATAAATATATGGTAAAATTGGGGTCATATTAGCAAATTAATCATTAATAAATATTATGATTTACAATTTTTTTTTGGGTGAAACCTTTTATGATCCAATTACAAAATATTCATAATTTTTTTCCATAGGTGAATAGTTGATTGCAACTCTTCCTAATTCTAAAGGCAATCCACAATATAAAATCGAATTGACTTGAAAAAGAAAAACATTTATCATGTTCCAATACAAAAATAATTTTAAAATTATACAAAAACTGAATTTCCACCAAAAAGATGGAAGACTCTCTCATTCTACATAACGAAATGTCACCAATTGTTTGACTTGTTGACTTATTTTTGATGGTCATGACATTCTTATTACATCATCATCATGAAACAACTTTGAAATAGGTAATATTTTGGGTTATAAATATTTAAATTGTATGAATGTAAAATGGAAGTTGACCTCTTGTTTTATTACCTTTTATATATTTTCTCAATTGATCATCATTGCTAAGTGCACGCTCATTTTTCTGTGGGCCAGACACGTACATGTTATTAATAATTCCATATGCCACTTTTTGTTTTAAGGTCTAAACTACATTTTAAAATGAAATTTAATCTCTTATCAATAATTAAAGATTATATTTTTTTTTAATTGTTTAAACAAAATAAGTAAAATTTAATAAGCTAAACACGCAAATGGAATGGGTAATATTTAAATTAAATATTGTTCAATACTATAGTGATTAAACAGAGATTAGGTCTAATACTTTGAATAAAATAAATTACTATCCACTTTTCAAAAGAGTAGACTAGAATTAGATTCCAGTTTCATACTACTAATTAGAGCTTCGTCAATTGTTGTCTTGTCCCATTATATATTTAATGTTCTTCATCTATTATGTATAATATATGTGATTTGTAATTTTTTTAAAACATTTAAAAATGACAATTTTTTTTTTTTTTATTTTTATTTTTTTTTTGGGAAAAAAGAGACTTTGTTTGTAGGAAAATAAAATGCAGAGTTGGGTTTTAGAGATGTATACGTGAAGTGGAGATAGAAACCTAAATTCCATCAATTGAACAATATTATCATATTTTTGTTTTATTTTAATGAATAAACTGATTTTACTCATAAATTTTTAGATTATTAATCTTAAACTATTGGAAAGTCTATATGAGACCACTTTCAAATGATACAAACGGTTCATACAACGAATACTCCAGCGTTGAGTTATCAGCATATTCGTCAATGCCGTAAAGATGTCATTTCAATCAAAGCCAACTTTGTTGAATTTTAGTGAATAAACAACTTTAAACCAGAAAATTTCTAATCATGAATCTTATTTCGTTGGAACGTCCTGCAAGTCTATTTTCAAATGAAAAGGATAGAGTTTCCTACGTTGAGTTGTGCTAAATTTCCAACTGAAATTTTGAACTTTATTGAATTTTAGAAATTTGAAGATTATGGATCTTTTTATGATTGAAAACCCTGTGAGTCAACAAATTTTTATTGTACTTCAGGGAATATACTACTTTAAAAAAAAAAATTCAGATTATGAATTTTATATAATTGGAAAGTTTTACGAGTTTACTTTCAAATGAAAAAAACTAATTTTTAAACGGAGTTTTCTATGTTCAGTTATGTTAATTTTTGCAAAGTTGTAGAAAATTTGAAATAGAATTTCAGAAGGTTCGAAATTCGAACTAAAATTTTGAATTTTAAAAAATTTATAAATTTTAAAATTATGGATCTAATACCATTGGAAACCGTGAGTCTACAAAAAACAAAAAAAAAAAAAAAAAAAACCGGCTTGTACACGAAGTCTTATGCTAAATTGCACTGAGTGATTCAAAGAAATATCTAAAAACAATATGATTTCAATACAAATTCCCAACAACTCTAATTCCATTCTTTGTGCGTGTTTATGTGTGTACGAATAGCCTTTCTCAATTATTACTCGGCAACTTGGATAGGGTTATACAATCAAGCAATCACTATACTAAGGGTGGACATAGATTGAATTGATTTTGTTTTTGGGCTCAACCCAAACTAAACCAATATGATTTGTGTGAATAAACTAACCCAAATCGAATTGACCAATATTAGGTCAGTTTGATTTGGATTAGGAGGTTTGGCTTGAGTCCGAATGACAAATTGTACTATTGTTCCAAAAAATTCTCAAAAATACAAAAAAATTTAAATTGTAATTGTCAATGGTCCAATACCATTCTAAAGCCCACTTTATTATATATAAGGAATATCACTAAGAAGTACATTTGGACTATGTTCAAATAAAAAATTTAAGGGTAAATTTAGGGCCGGTCACTGTTTAGGTACTTATGGGCTCTAAAGTCATATGCTCAAAACTTAATTCAATTAAAGTCATATTTTAGAGCTAAAAGACTAACATACCCTTAATTGTAAAAAACGCGGATTTTGAGTGGTGATACTGTTTTGCGGTGATACTGTTTTGTTGTGATACTGTTTTGTTGTGATACTGTTAAACCTATGATTTTGTACTACTAATGAGACATTTTAAGAACAATAGTATTCTCTTGTTTATTCTCTACTGATTAATTCTTCTACCTACCATTAAACACCTTATAAATTTATACTTATCAATCCAATGAGAATCTAGGTCCTAATTGAATCTCAAACATATTCAAATTCAAGGGAAAAATTAGAAACATTGTTTATAGTTTTAGATGAGAACCCTTTGCATGACTTCCCATTAACTTGAGAATGATTGTGAGTTCTTCTTTCTTCATTTTAGCATTGCTCTGAAGTATGTGTTTGCTTTTAAGAGACTCAGATACCTTGGAAGAGCTTTAATTTGCAACAAAAGGATGCACATTTATCCCTGATACTGTTTTAAAGAATTTGTGATACAGTTTTGAAAAAAAAAAATTAAAGATTGCCATTTTAAGCTAAAGAGACGACTTCAAATGAGTAAAATCCATCATAGGCAGCGGCTGGTCTTGACCGTCTCGTCGAGACCATTCCGAAAACATATTATAATAAAAATTCTGAGCACGTGTGCAAATTCTATGATCATTTTTATTGTGATACTGTTTTGCATAATACAGTATCAAACAACACACATGACTATGATATCATACTTTAATCTTTGATACTGTTTAATTAGTCATATGTTTTGTTTGATACTGTATTATACAAAACAATATCATAGATTAAAACATGGATTGAAATAATATCAATTTATATTAATGCACATTATCTAAACAAAACATTATCATAGATTTAAACTAAGACATTCAAACAGTATCACTTATTCAAACATTGCCATAATTAAACAATATCAAAGATCACATAGATTCAAACAATATCAAACATTGCCATAATTAAACAGTATCAAAAATCATATATATTTAAACAGTATCACAGGATTAAAACATATTTTAAATGATAGTGAAATATTATGACAAAGTTTCAATCTATTAAACCTTGCCATAATTAAACAATATCATAGATTAAAACTAAGACATTAAAACAGTATCATGGATTAAAACTAATACATTGAAACATTAGATGATGGAACATTCAAACTCCTATTTACAACAATTCTATGTCCATTTATATTGTGATACTGTCTTGTATAATACAGTATCAAATAACATATCATGACTAAACATTAGATGATGGAACATTCAAGCTCCTATTTACAGTAATTTGATGGTGGAGCATTCAAGCTCCTATTTACATAAGATAGTTGAGTATTCAAGTTCATATTTACAACATTCAAACTCATATTTACAACATTCTATGCCCATTTCTGTTGTGATACTGTTTTGTATAATACAATATCAAACAACTTTCACAACTAATTAACAACACAAAGAAATAATCTAATGACCAACTTAATACAATATCAAGTTGCTATTCTATAATACAGTATCAACAATAGATGTTATCTCATTATTTACATAACTTGGAAAATGCTCATTGTTTACATAACTGCTAAAATCAACCCAGGTTAATCATATTGGTCAGTCTCTCTTGCAGCACGGATATATCAATGCTAGCTGTTAGATCATTAGCCTGAAAAAATAATCAAATACAAGAATTAAGATTAAAACATAGAAATTAATAACAATATTTCCAACTGGAAATTGATCCAAAATCTTCACCAAAAAATTGCCTAAAAAGTGATACTGCGCCGTAGAAGCACTCGCCGGAGGTGAAAGCGGTTATCACCAGAGGTTGCCGAAGGTGGAAACGGTGGTCGCCAGAGGTCGCCGGAGGTGGAGACGGTTGTCGCCGGAGGTGGAGGAGGTTTGTGGAGTTGGAAGATTGTGTTAATGAAAAATATGGTTAAAAGGGGTGGTTTTGGAATTAATATAAAATATTGATGTGAAGTATGACTTAATCACAATTTAAAAAAAAGTTTTGACCTAATTTGAAACAAGTCATGTGGAGATGACTTATTGACAATTTTCCCAAAATTTAAATCCCATTTGGAAGAAATATTTGGACATGTATGGTTGTATTCAAATAAAAAATTTGGACCTAGATTCAAATCAAATGTAAACCTCAATAAACTATCATAATTCATACCCATTAAAGCATATTTGATCCACCATTTATTATAATTTTAATTGGGATAGTTATACCATATACTACAAAATATAAAATAATTTTAAAAATACTATCTAACTTTTTTTTATTCTAAAAATATTGTTTTTATTTTTATAACACTTGTTGTTACATTATTACGATTGTTACATTTGAAATATAAAATATTAAAAAATAATTATAAATTTTTTATATAAAATCAAGTATATGACAAAATTATCACATTTTAATTCGGTTCGATTTATATTCGAGTTGGATTGATTTATTTCTCCCAACATGAACTGATCCAACCCGAAAAAATTTCCAATAACCCGAACCTAACCATCCAAGCATGAAAAATCGAACCAATCCGACCCAATTCAATTTGGTTTGGTTGGATTGATCGGGTTAAAAGTAATCATACCCACCCCTACTCTACTACTTTTGCCCTTTCATTCCCAAACCCATTAGTCTATTTTCATCTTACTTCACTAATGCGCTCTTCTGAAGATCAGCCAATTCATTCCTAAGGGCGTCCTACAAGAGGTGTAGATCAATCTCTCCAACACTTATAATTTTTATCACACAGACAAGAAAAATTGAACTCTTGAAAATGAGCACTTAGATGATCAGTAGCTCATAAATCCTATCCAGCCTTCTTCTACTTCTAAAGTTCTAGTGTCAAAGTCGAAATTGAGCAAGTCAAACTAATTATCCATCATCAAGACCCACATATTAGTGTCCAAGACTTAGTCGTGCATTGCAGTCTTACTTTGTTTTATACTATTGCAAAATTTTTATGATTCTATTTCTCATCTTTTCATCATAGTCGGTGCTTTCACTGTTGTTGACCTCGAAATCTACACTATCCACGTGTCAACAGATCTCTAGTCAATTCCTCTGTCAGCCCGTATGTTACCTGTACACTATGACAATCGTTAGGCACCAAGATCACTGAAAAAAAAGGGGTCGACGATTGTTGGTACTCCGACGATCAAATCAACTACTGGTACAAGAATAATATGGGAAAAATGTTTGGGTGTAAGAGATACAAGCAATCAGCAAATTGAGCAGAGTTTAAGGGTAAAGAATAATGCGCACCTTAGAATAATAATGGATGTTGTATTTATAGGTCCAGAGTTCTAATTGATTTGGGCAAGCAATCAATTAGACATCTGATCGGATCTTCATTCTTTATAAAATAAGGGTAATTGGATGTGGACGCGATCTTTTAGATTTTCATCATTATCTTCATTGATTTTCAATATTGTGTTACCAATTATTAAGAGATTGAGATTTAATTTCCTTCTGAATTTGTATCACAATCAAACACAATCTTTTCTTGAGATATTGCTCTATCTGTGATTGTCCATGGGCCTCGTGGGGAGCGAGAAATACTGATGGAGGGTCTGGGTCTGTCAGAAATGGCAAAGGCCTATTATGGGCTCTGCTGATATTGGCAATGGCATGCAAGGCTTGCGTGGATTCTACTGGGCCTATGAGGCCTTGCCAAATCTGTGTGGAAACAATAGTCCTACAAGAACAAGCCTGTTATTTATGGTAGGCGTGGGACTTAAAATTTCTTTTCTTTTCTTTTTTACAAGGGACGAACATCGAACCTTTGTTTATGTTCATAGTAGTCCATCGTACATGTTCACAGTTTCCCAAGTCCGAGCTTGTTATTTGTGGCAGGCGAGGATTTTGCTGTAGTTAAGTGGGGTCCACGTGTATCTTCCTGAGTTGTGCTGTCGGTTGTGAAGTGTGAAAGGCCATCAATCATGTCACCGTTTTAAAGGTTAAGAAGTAATGGCGCCGTTATCACGTGGCTCGAAGCGTCCCTGTCATCATTGCTTATTTACTATTTGGCATGTTGAGGAAGGCATGGGGGTGCGCATGAACTGCATCAGCCTTCCTCAGATTTGATAGATCTGCACGTTTCCAAGGTGCCAACTTACTGCCTTGTTACGCATCCGACTGACATTTGGGCTGAGAGATTATATTTCGAAATCAACAGCCCAGATCCAATGGGCTACGTTTATTTAATCTGGGCGCCTTTGTCATTTTTGCTTCTTTAATTTGGCAAAAGCTTAGAATTTGCTTACAGTTCATTTAGGCATTTTCGACTCTTTTATCGAAGGATGCCATTTCTTAAAGGTACAGAGGAGTTGTAATCCTTGGGTTTTGCTTCATTGTTTCTTTTCTATCTGTTATCAACCTGTCTATTCATCCAACTTCAGTAAAAAGAGAAAAACCTAGGGCTTCCCTAATCTCCCCACACCAAAAGGAAAAAAGATCTCCAAGAACATATATTCGCAGAATGTATCAGATCCTCCATCGAACCCGAAAATAATGGGCGAGACACAGTCTTCGCCCGATCGTGACGAAGAATTCACTCAAAGGCCCACTGTTGCTCTATTTCCACCTGCTTCAACCAGCAAACCCGCCATTACCAAGATACCTTTTGGTAGGGCCTTGCCTAAGGCAAAGTTTAGGAGGAAGCAAGGCCCTGCGCTGACGAAGGTGAGGGGTTCACTGCATCAACGAGGTGTCACATCTACTCGCCAACTAGACGATGAGCTGACATCATCGACGAATGCCGCTACTGTAGTTCAAAGTAAAATACGGGAGGCGGATCTGGAGGAATTGAGTCTGGCCTACGGCCAATGGCGAAGCCAAAAATTTGAAGTTGGGGGGTCCTCAAACAGGAGTGGGCCGGGAAAGGGAACCCTCTCGGGGAGTTCATGCCCCTGATTATTTTTTTTAAACCACAATTACTGAACCCATTTTTATAAGAATATAATATTTTTTTATGTTATAATCTTTAAAAAGATTAAAAGAAGATATTGAATACAATCGATTCATGCAGTTAGACGTATTCGATACTCACTTCGTGTTTGTTCTGATTGCTTAAAAAGACTAGTTTCAATACTTTTTTCTTGGTTATTAAATGATTCTAACTTAATCCGAGCTAGATTGAGTTTTATTTGTTTAGTTCATTCATTGTTGAGTTTGTGCTTTAATATTTTTTGTTTTGGTTGATTATTAACAACAGGAAGTGATCTTAAGAGCAGATTATGCTATTTTGAAAAAAAAAAATTGATTTTTCTGAAACAAATTTTGGGCCCACAATCTATTCAATAAATTTATAATTTCAATTTTGCCCTTCTTGTTTGTATCCAATTATTAAATAGATGGACAAACTGGTAAATTGGTAATAAATAAAGTAACTAAAAGTCAACATTTGTGGACTACAATTAGACAATTGGGCTCCAATCTTGCTAAGAATAATCTATTTTCTTCCAATATAGTAGAATTAAACACACTTACTTAAAAAAAAAAAAAAAGCCTACGACATCCCTGTTTCGATCAGTTTACATGCCCCCAACCTCATGAACGAGCCGACTATCCTTTTGAGGGTCAAGTGGTCATTTACGAACCGGTGATACAACAGGGGCTTCGTTAAGATAGCACCCTTCCTGGGTAAATTACCCCCTACATATTTGTGATACATTTACCGAGATAGCATTTGCTAAACTGAATTAGTCTAGTATAATGTATTTTATTGAAACATATAGTTGTTAATAGAATTCTAGTTCAAAGTCAATTCTCTACTCGAACTTCTCAACTTAAACAACTTATATCTTAGATTTCATATTAAAACTATGAACTATTAATTCTCTAAAACGCTTAAATTCACAAGTTCAAACTCTTCCAAAACTTACCTAAAAAAGGGATGGGAAAAGGTTTGTAAATAAAGTGTGTGGATTTTGACTTAGTCCAAACAATTATGTAGTTCATTCACGTCTTAATTAAGAACTACTTAAATCATATAAACTTTTTCTAAGTTTACAGTAACTAATTGATCGTGGCTATGTGCTCAAAGTGTTCAAAGAATTTCAACAAATAAATTAAGGACATATTGAATCAATATATGTCAATTTCCAATGAAAAATACTCAGAGCAATTAATTTAATCATTGGCAGGCAATCCATAAGAGATACGAAACAACATTTTTTCCCCCGAATTTTATTGTAACGCGGAAAATAATATCAAATTGAAATATGAACAATACAATTTTATTAAAATAAACGTCCAACTTTATTTATTGATTGTGAACGATTTAATTTTGATCACGTTAATCGTGTTTTTCTTGTGATAACTTGGTCAAATTTAAAGCTCTAGTCAAATATTAATTATTTGGTCAAGTTAATCAAGACAAAAAACAAAAGGGGAGGGGGGAGATAAGTCACGCGGTGGAATACTTGCACATTTAAAAACAAATTCAATATTTCCTTTTCTTTCCACTTTATCACTTTCAGCAAAAGAAAATACAGCAGCCATCTTAATCTTTCTCTTTCTTACTCATACCATAATTGATATAACAAATTTTAAAATCAGGTAGAAAAATAGAAAAGTGGGAAAAGTAGTAGGAAAGTTCAAATTTAGAGGAATTAATTCATTTCTTTGACTGTAATACGAGGTAAGAATGAAAATTTTGATTTTAAGAATTGATTTAATTGTGTGTTTATAGTGGATTATGAATTAGCAATTCAATTCTAGCTTCAATTATTGAATTTCACAAAAAAGAGAATTATAACTTATATCAATTAACTACAATTAAAGAGCAATAAATTTGACTTCTATTTTAATTATTTAATTATTCTATGAAGTCAGCAAGTGGAATTACATAAGTTAGTTTGAAATGTTTATTGTTATGGAATTAAATTATGTTAATTAAATGTGTTGGGAGATAAACAAATAGGGATTGAAATATGTTCGAGGAGAAAGAGACGCATGTACTGAAATAAGTGTTTGGAAGATATTGATTTCTAATATTTTATTTTCAAATTACAAATTCAAATTTTAGTTCTTATTATACTATCACCAATGGGAAATTATATATTAATATAACTTCTGGCTACATGTACGAGGACAACACAATGAATTTGAATGAGTAAATAAAGATAAAATGTGCCTTGTTATTTATTATCATTTTGAAATGAATATAATTGAGTTTTGACTCGAAAAATTCTACTATTATCTTAAGAAGCGACTTGAATATCGAATCAGTCTATCAACTGATTTAATCTCTAATAGATAATTCTGTGAGTGGAAAAAAATTAAATATTTCTAGAGAATAATAATTAATTATAATTTTATGTTATGTGTGATTTTAAAGAATTATTTGCTATTTTACGCAGGGGCGGATCTAGAGTTGAAGTTCAGCTAGGGCGGACGTTGACTGGTCAACGGTCAAATATTGACCGTTGACCAGTCAACGACCGATGCTTGTAAAAAAATGATGTGAAAATATTTTTAATAAATACGTAACTTATCAAGCAACAAGAAAATCATATATTAGTGAAATATAATTTGATACAAGCCGTAATAATGCCAAAAAGTGTTTAGTACAACTCTAATTTCAATTTCTGAAACTAGATAACTGCATTCTCCGAGGTCGCATAGTCTGAAACCGTTTCAAGATCGCCTCATTCTCTAAGCCGGCAAGGCAATAATTAAATCAATAGCAACTAATAACAACAATATAATAATTAGCCGACAAGGCAATAATATAATCAAGAACAACTATCAACAGCAATGTAATAATTAGCCGACAAGGCTACAATTTAAACAATAACAACTAGCAACGACAATATAATAATTAGCCGACAAGGCAACAATATAATTAATAAGTAAATATAATAATAGAATTTAATAACTAATAAATAATTTAATTAACCATTTAACCTAATAACTAAAATTAATTAACCATTTTTTTGCCTAATAAGCTTGTGTTTGGTTTAGATTAAAAACTGTTTTTGGTTTTTTTCAGCCTACCATTTTTGACTTTTCAATCCATTTTTAATATAAAAAGTCAACAATTTCAACTCAAATAAACTACTTTTGGTTTATAAACTGTTTATAATCTCTATCAAACGCACTCTAAGTAATAAATGTGTTATTGTATTAATTAATTAATTATACCATTAAACTATTAATTAACAATATAACCTAATTATCTAATAAAATATTATATAAGTAATAATAACAATTGCACAAATACATATGTTAATTTGTAATTTAATCTAATTACCTAACAAAACAATTGCACATTTGCACAAATCCAAATGTAAATATCTATCTGGCAATTTGGCAAACAAAACAAACAAGTGCTTAATGCTTTGCTGGGCCTCTTCTTACACAGCAGTACAGCACACGCACAAAGACAGAGCACTCGCAAACAGCACAAAAAAGAAAAAAAATGGCGGTGAGGTGATTCCGGTTAAGGCAGACCGCAGAAGGCGTGAAGCTGTGATTCTGTGAAGGAAGATGCTGAAAATTAAAAGGAAAATGAAAATGACTAACGATTAGTGCCGACCCTTCACTTTTCTCGCACTGCCGTCTCCGTCTGCCGCACTGCTAGTCTGCTATCTCGCCGGAAATGAATCGGCTTCTACCGGAGTCTGTCGCCTTCTTCTTCTTGAATCGGCTTCTACCGGAGTCTAGTCTGCTATTCCCGTCTAGGTTTTTTCTCCTTTCTTTATTTTTTGTATTCAATATGATTTTTGGGTATTTCTGTATTGGACTTGGACGCCTTCTTCTTCTTGTTTTGGACTGCAAATGGGTGTAAATAACTGATGGATCAATTTAATTGGGCTGGACTTGAACTACAATTTTATTTTATTTTTAATTTATTCCAGTTTAATGGATCTGGGTTGGATTGTGCTACAGAACTTGGGCCGACTTGGGCCGGGTTGTGGCCCAAAATATTTTACACACCATTTTTTTCGCAAAATTTCAGCTAGGGCGGATGCGTGGTCTCGCCATGTGACCCGTCCGCCCCTGATTTTACGTGATTATAATTAAATTTTTATTACGTTATAATATTTGATGGTCCCATTTAATTGTGAATAGTGTTGTTGGGATATGTGGCATTTTATTTCAAGATGGTTAGTCCAAATTATATGAGAGATAATGCTGAATTTTTTTTAAAAATAATTCATAATGAGTTGTAAATTGTATTAATGGTGATCCAACCTCTAGTTGGTATCTATTATCGGTGCACATCACGTCTCGGGTATATAAATATTGCTTGGGACGGATCGTGTCATTTATATTTCACCACTTTGAATATACAATTTATAAAAACCCGTACGATGATGTAATTAATCTTGTAATTATTTGTTCAATTCAAATATACAAATGCGACAATTACATCCTAATATAGTCTATAACCCACAAAAGTAATAATATATAGATGCAAGTCTCTAACAAGAAAAGAAGCAATTCATGATAATAATATTGTAGTTCTTGAAATCCAGAAAAGTAATGATTCTTTTATAAGCACTTTGGATCGCCAAAATCCACACACTAATCAGCATTTTAACTATATTCTATTAAACATTCTGGCACTTATTCTGGCACATATAGATGCAAGTCAAACAAGAAAAGAAGCACTAATTATGTTGGAGCAGTTTTGCCAACTCAAATTAGAGGAAGAGGCTCTATTAAACAAGACAAGACTTGATCTCTTGTCTCTCCATCTTGAACACTGAATCCGTCTCCATTCTGGTAAATGAAATGCGCGACTCGCGCTATATTAACAAGTGTTTGCAGCAAATTATTAGAAGAACCATTTATGCATAGCCCATTGATTTTCTTCCATAAGGAGGTAATTATGTTTCTGATATGTTCCCGAGCTTCCTCTTCTGTAACATTTGCTTCTCTCATGTAACATAGGATTGATGAAGGCGCATCACCTCTCTCCAGTTCGGCCTATTAAATAAAAATCAAATTACGATCCATTACAATTTTAACAACAAAATTATTTATCCAGTCAAGTTGAAAGAATGATTACAGTTGAAGTTCCTTGATCGTTGCAGAGACGTATTATCAAGGACGAGTAGTAGATAATTTCTTGATTCTTCTCCAGGATTTGGATGGTTTCTGTTAAATCTTGACCTACACCAAATAGTACAACAATAGAAAGCAGAGGGCCAGATGAGGATATCCAACCATTATCAAGATACTCCCATAGACGTGGGGTATATCCTGTGTGGTACCACTTTGCTTCCACATGTAATGCTTTACAGAAATCTGCCCACTGATCGATGACAAATATAAATCTTATTAGGCAATTATATATTAATCAAATGATAATGAATACAGTTTAAGAATAATAAGTAGGGTATACCCCTTTCTTTAAATAAGGTAACACTGAATTCCAGCCCTTTAGTTGTTGAATTTGCAGATCCATATCGTTGGTTGTATCATATAGTGCACTGAAGCATCTCCTTATGGCTTCTGGCAGCTGCTGAATTTCTGTGGGATTCCACCTGAAATGAAGACGTACGTGAATCACCATAAATATTTGTTGTTCTTAAAAAGTAGGAATTGGGGTTTAACCTAGCATATGTTTGGAGGTGCTGAAATTATAATTTAAGTGCTTATATTATAAGCAGTTAGTAAATGTGTGGATAAAAAGTGGTTGTAAGTAGTGGGTCCCATGAAATATGTGGATGAAAATTATGTTTGACTAGTTTGACCAGCTGAAATTATAATTTAAGTTATGCCAAACATATGCCTAAACACCCTTGATCTCCTCCCCACTTGGACACTTGTCCAAGTGTGGTTGGAGGAGCATAAAGTACAATTACTTTATGCTCCTCCAACCACACTTGGACAAGTGTCCAAGTGGGGAGCTTATGTGGGGAGGAGACCGGTCTTGTTAACCTAAAATAATAATACCTATTAACAGCACGGGTAAAGCACTCCAATTCTTCCCTTCCATAAATGTCATAGACATCATCGATTATCAAGATGAACATGATGACTTTAGTCAGCCATTTTCTAAGGCTTTCATGCTGAGGCTCAGAAGCAACTCCCACTGCCCACAAAAAACTTTCGACTACTCGATCTCTTGTGAAGATTAAATTTTCTGAAAGGTCAAGATCTTTCCACCACCTAACAAAAATTACAAGGGGAAATTAAATTTATTGAGCTGTGTATTTGTGCATTCAAATTGTAGTATTACACGGACTGTGTGTTAGAGTCTAAACATATTATACACTTATCCCATCGACTGCCAACAACCGATCAACTTAATATTAATTATTTCAGGTGTCCTAATGCTTAGAGGCCGTTTTTACCGAGACAGAGAGTAAAAGCATTGAACCACTATTTGAAAACTTGAGTGGTGCTAAAGTGGACGCAACTCTTACTTGGTGAGTCATCACCATAAATCTAAGTCCATTGATAGAGATTGCAACTGAATCTACAACATGGGACACAGCTGGTTGTCTTGCTTGCGTTTGGTGACCATGTACCTATATGTTTGACACAAAAGATAATTACCTTAAAATCTCCTTGAGATCCTTCTGTTGTTGGGCTTGAACCATGTTGAAGTTAAGTCTACCAAGCTGAAGCAACATAGACTTATTAGTATTATTATTCTCTTTTTCCTGCACATCATGAATATATTTCTTGACATTAAACCATCCGACGCTCAAATGCAATGGACACGGCAGTGAAAATAATTCATGATTTGCACTCAGATTCTCTGTGGCAAAAAATTTGGCTGTATCCAACAAGCATTCACTTTCCATGCCAAGATAAGAGGCTTCCAAAAGTTGAAAAATCGGTTTGGCATCCAAATGTTCACTTGTCATGAATTGTCCCACATCATCAGTGAAGGAAAGGAACACATCTGAGTTTCATCAGAATATTCCCAAGTTAGAAACCATAAAATTCGAGGAAAATAAGGTTTTCATATTCTTTTGTCAATTAAAAAAAATGAAGCTTGTGGAATATATTTTAAAGCAACCAATCAGAACATCTGGATATCCACTTGCACCAGTCACTATTCACAAGTTCACATGCATGCAGATATATTTAATTTGGCCGGTGACTGCATTTTTTGTTTTTTTGCTGGTGAACTTGTGCGTGTACCGGGATTATGTTCAACCACGTCTTAGCTACAGAAGGGAGATACTAATGTTTTTAAAATCATATCTTTAACATGCTTGCTCATGTGCATGACGTCAGTTTTTTTTTTTTAATCAACTCAATGCAAAAAACTTTTGTCAAGACTTGAACTTAACATCTTTGTTTGTTATGATATAACATATTGAACCACCTCGTTTAACTATTAGAAAAATGACAAACTTAGAGCATGTTCGGTATAGATTTTTTCCCAAAAAATCCATTTTTTTGCCTACAATTTTTGACTTTTCAACCCTTTTTACACTACAAAAAAAGTCAAAAAGTCAAAAAGTAACCAAAAAAACCCATTTTTTCCCAAAAAAAATTCTACCGAACAAGCCCTTATTTATATCTAAATAGTGTCATAGTTACTAGTGACTTCAAAAAGAGGAGAATTTCTCACCTTGTGAAATCGCATAGCCATACTGCCTAAGAATTCTAAAGTATAATGCAGTGCGGTAGAGGTTATCTTCCATGCAAGAACCAGAGTTGTTCACGTTCACCATCGTGTTTAGGGTTTCATAGATATCTTTCTCAAAGTAGTGAGAAAGAGCTAAATTGCTAATGCAATCTATAAGCTCTAACTTAGCCACTGGATCCTTCTCTTCATCAAATATGCACGAGACTTCCCTTTTCAATGTTTCAGCTTGTGTTCTGTATTTCTCTTCCTGTAAAAAAAGAACCCAAAACTGTTAATAAAAGGACGTGCATTATAGAGATCTCCAAAAACCTAGTACAATTCCAGGTCACTTTGATCCTCTCCAAAGTGTGTACTATGTTTATTCTTTATAGTTTAACTTAAAGAAAAAAGGAAACAAAAACCAGGAAATCTAACATCATATGTGTTTTTTAGA
The DNA here is from genome assembly GCA_030279155.1 of Forsythia viridissima. Taxonomy (NCBI): domain Eukaryota; kingdom Viridiplantae; phylum Streptophyta; class Magnoliopsida; order Lamiales; family Oleaceae; genus Forsythia; species Forsythia viridissima. The sequence continues at coordinate 5,347,423 of CM059033.1, forward strand.
GACTGTAGGAAACAGTAATTCCAGATGTTTGGCTTGTAGTTAGCAGTTCGCCTTTCGACAGACTCTATCTTCATTTGGTTGCTGAAAGATTGTTGTTCACCTGATATTTCCATTGTGGAATTCGTTGAATTAGTAAACAACAGAAGTAGTTTTGAAGATGCCCTAACATCGAGTTTATCTTACTTTTATACACGAAAAATAGCAACAGACCGTCAGACAAGGAAGATATTTACGGCAAGTGATAGTGATTGAAAATTTTTATTTTTTTTATTTTTTTTTATACCTATCGTCACCTTGCAATTCAATTTTTAATTTGTTGCTGTCACGAACTTACACAAGAATCTCACTTTTCGAGCTTGAGCTCGGATTGAAAACTTAGAAATCAGCTTACTTATGGCTCCGCTAGCTAAATGTTTTGTCAAACACGTCATCTAAGCAAAGAGTTTAACTTATAAAATTTTAAGTTGCAAATTTCTCTTAAAACATCTCCAATACTGGACATCTTCTAAAAAATCTATGTGGCAAAAAAAAGAAAAGTGAGGAGAGAGAGTATGGAAAAAAGAAAAATAGATGAGAAATATATATACAATTTAATAAAAAAAATAGGTGAAAGACTGTCTAATATGATGTCTAAAACTGGACGACCTTCTACAATAATTACTGCCACGTGAGTTTTGTTCTATCTCATCCTACATCAACTCAACATTCAAAATAGAATACAACATTGTTCTTACATTGTAAAATATTTAAATGTCCTTGCTAGTTAGGATTGGTTAGGAATTGACCCGAATAAACCATTATATTGGTTAAGGTTGGTTAGGGGCAATTCCTAAACACACTGTCATTAAGTCAATTAAAATAATAGAATTTCTAACCTATTAGGATTTGTTATATTTTAAATGTTCGCGTATGTTAAAACTTGTTTATTAACTTAACTCAATATTTCACAAATGAGTTCAAATTTAAAGAAATTTAAGTGCTTGTTCGGTTGCCATTTTTTAGTCTCCAAAATTCATTTTGCAATTAATATAGTGGGCCATGGACTGAAAAGTTCTTACACACTTTTTGCAATATATGACAAAATATCTATCAGTCATTGAAATGTCATTTAAAAGTTAGAAGGGTATTTTGGTCATTTTATTTTAAATTGTTTTGAAAAGTCAAAAAAATCATACTAAAAAATAATTTTTTGTGGTGACAATCCCTACCAAACATGCTCTAAAGTAAATATCACAAATTTATACTCAAATATATATACTACAAATCCACCATAAACAAAAGGAATAAGAAATAACCACACATTATAGAAAAATTAAGAATGGTTGGATTCTAACTTTGAAATAGAAGATTTTCTACACTTATTTGAACTTGTTTAATTTGAGATTAATGAGTTAACAATTTTCTTGTAAAATAGCGAAAATTGGAAGTCTCATTGTTGTTGATGACATATATAGATTGGCACATAATTGAATTTGAAATGTATAAGATTGAATAAGTGGAGGTTTAAACGAGATTATTTTCGAGAAATTTGTTTTGTTTTGTTTTATACATATATTTTAAAGGTTTTAATATTGTAAAAATGATCAAAGGCTATTCAAATAAAATAGCTGAATGAAGCCGGACATTTCTCACTAATTCCACGCATACTTATAGTTTTTGACCTGGTTATTGACCTGGCCCGGTCTTTAGAACGAGTCTGCGTCCAAGCATTTGCCGGTTGATATAATACTCACGGTCACGGATTTAGAGCAGTTCATTTGTTGATCTATGTAATTAATAACGTAATTGGTCTGGTCGGATTCTAATAACTATAAAAATCATTTGACGATAAAAAATAAGAGGAATGTATATATCAATTCAATTCTAACAAGTAACAATTAAGTCGGTCAACGGAAAAAGTTTCACTAGTTTTTGGCAGTGGTTGCCGTTGGATGACAATGAATATTCTAGAAGGCGCCTCCATGATTCACGTTTGGAATGATTAATGATTATTTAATTACTTCAACAACTTGTTCAAGTAAGTCATGAAACTTATATTTTATAAGTTTTTGAGAATTTTAATGTAGATTTCTCATTTTGGTCAAATTGACAAGCGAAATGTGTTTCACAGTACTATAGTTTAAAACGTGATACTTGACAAAAGAATTTGTACGGAATGTCTTGATACATTATTTAATTTCTTATACGATAGAATAGCCACAAATACATTCTGAGGCTGGCAACGGAGGAGGGGTCTTTTCTTCCTTTCAAAGATTTTTTATACGTTAAATTAGACTAAATGGTTTTCAATTTTTTAAAGTTTTCTCAATTTTGTCTCTATTTAATTTTATTCCAAAATATCATTTTCAACCTTTCAATTATTAGCACATATAGTTCTTTCTGACAATTTTGCCCACTAATTTAAATAAACTAAAAAAAAAAAAAATGAAAAAAAGAGAGAGAATTTAGAAGATCTCCCAGACCTTTCAACAATGTGTCATAATGTCTTAAACTTTTTATTCTTAGTAATAAGGAGGGACGTGTTTGAGCTCCGAATAGTCAAAACATCAAAAAAAAGCTATAATACCACATGTTATGACTATTTTGTCTAACACCCAATTTAAACTTCTTTGTGCACCAAACATCATAAACATAAAATGGAAAATATCCTTTGAGACATGCACTTCGTCCACCACTTGGCTATTTCTGTCTTTGAGACCTTACAAATGTAGATATATCCCTTTGCACTAATTTCAGTCAAAAAATATTACAATATGAGATTACTTAGCAGATCTCACTCAGAGATCGTCAGAGCCGGCTTAAGGTATTAGACAATTTAGGCGGTCACCTAGAGCCACGACTTAGAGAAGACTCTCGATTTTTTAAAATTTACTTTTATTTTTTTTTAAATATGTAATATTTAAAAAAAAAAAACCTAAAAATAAAATCCAACTAACCTACAACAACCTAACCCAATAAAACCCCAAATCATTGAATGAAAATATTTTAAAAAAGTATTGTTTGAATCTCGAAAATATTTTAAAACATAATGAACTTTCATATATAGATGATTCAGATTTATTTTAGAATTAAAAGCGTAGAGGGAGATTTTTCAAAAGAAAGAGAACAGTCCAATGAAAATTCTTCATTACATAAAAAAAGTCGATTATTTTCTAAAGGGATAATTACATAAAAGGTCTCCCAATATTTCAAAATCGTTGGAGATAATGCCCAAAACCTAAAAAAAAAAATAGCACAACACGTCCCCAACGTATGAAGAAATATGCATTGTAGGTCCATGTTCATACTTTTCGTCAGTTTTCTCTGTTAAAAGTTAAAATTGGACTGCACGCGCTATATTTTGGAGGAAGAATTCTTAAGAAATAATTAATGAAAGAGAAATAAAGATATTTAATTATCCAAGGGTGTTAGCATAATTTCTTAAATAAATCTCTTTCTTGGGCGACACAAAACGCTTCTAAAGGTAAAAACTCGGGCGAATATCCATACGTTCAGTTTAACTCCGATAGTACAAGCATTCATGGCCATCCGATCAGCTGTGCCGGCGGCCGTTACCTCCGCAGCCGCCAAGAAGAGGCCTATGCGGAAGCAAAATTCCACCATTCAAAAACTTCTCATTAACACCAAAATTCCCCCCTGCTTTTTGCGGACGCCATCTTCGTTGCCCTCATCATCACATACGTTCTCTATAAATTCGAAGACCATCCACATTTTGATTTTCTTTTTTCTTTTTTGTGATTCTAATTTTTCTGTTTGTGTAATTTCAGACACGAAAATTGATTGGGATGCATATATGTCACAGGTAAGAGCAAAAGTTCATTATTTTTATTGTTTTGCCTGGAATAACTTGCTTTGCCCGGTCACAAATTGGTGGGTCAAAAGCTTCATTATTGATGTCAACAAGATCATCTTCTTTATTAATGAACTCACATCACAAACATAGAATATTCTAGCTGGGTTCGCATCTGTCCATAAAGTTTTTAGATCCATGTGATGTCTACAACAACATACTCTCTTTGTCATGTTTGTAATAGAAAATGAGAGGAGATGAGGATAAGAGAGAGCTAATTGCAGTGAAGATAAAATACATGTAAGAACAAAAGTAATAAATAAGAATTAGGAGGAAAATTGGGGAAAGTGTACAGTGAAGTTACAGTTTTAACCCTGCCATTCTCAGTCGCGTTTTTCTCCAAAATATAGCGTGTGCAGTTCAATTTTGGCTGTTAACGAAGAAAACTGACGGAAAGTGTGAAGATGGACCTACGATACATATTTTTTCATATGTTGGGGACGTGTGGTGCTATTGTTTTAGATTATAAGCATATCTCCAACGATTTTGAAAAGTTGTGATCCTTTCATGCAATTATTCCTTTTCTAAATGCATGCATTGTTAATTTATAGAATCTTGCTAACAATTCCAGTTTCAGTTGTTTATGCGGAGATGAGTTTTTCAAAATTGAAGTTGATAAAATCATATTTGAAATCAGCTATTTTGCAAGAAATATTGAACGAATTAGCTCTCTTGTCTATTGAACACGATTTCTGGATAAACTTGAATATAATAATATAATAATTAATTTTGCATTTCAAAAGACGGAAAAATAAAATTTACATAAATCTTTGTTTTATTGTCAACTGCAAGAAAATTAGAGAGCTTTTTCCGTTTTGTCCGATTTGCACTAACCTCTCTCGTGTTTCAATGAGAAAAACTAATTTTGTTTTTATTGTAGTTTATTCCTTCTTTAGATTGTAGTAGTTGGTTGTTTAGTTGCCTTTGAACAATATGTATTATGTTTCAAAAATTGTATTTTATTAATATAAAACTTTCAATGTTGTTAAGAGTATAACTTTTATTAGTTTAATTCTCTTTATCAGTGAAACGATCCATCAGATATTTTGACGGACAAAAAAAAAATTTTTTTTTGAAGGTTCTCTAAAAAAATTTCCGCCTAAGATCTCCGAATGTCTTGAGCTGGTATGGAGATCCCAAATCTCGCACATGAACTCTCTAACCCAAAATATCGCATGACACAGAAAACCACAACAGGCTTGTCAAGTTCACAAAACTCCTAAAAACTACCATCAACTTACAGAAAATTATTGTAGCAACAAGGTTTTGGAAACAAAATCCCAGAATACCCTCACTTAGAAGCGTAAATTTAAAGAGAAGTAGAAGCAAAGAATTGGGGGGAGAGAGAGAGAAAGCTGGGCACGATGAAATGAACCCTAGAATGAGAGGAGGAGCCCAATGCCATTTCAACAGCCGAGATCTAGTCTTACAATCAACGGCTAAGACAGCATTTTGGGCAAAAACGTGTTTCACTCATCAGCAAGCAGAAGTCGCAGTTTTCACTTGAAAGGGCTTGGGCTTGAAACGTCAGTTGGGTCACACTATGATAACATTATGGTAATTATATTCGTACTATAGTTTTTATTATTTACACTACATTTTAATTGTAACAAAAGTTTCTCCAATTTTTGATATTTTAGCACTTATGTCCTCAACTTATTTTGTCGCATTTTTATTATTAAATTTCAATTAATGTTCACATATTATCTCTAATGACGATTTTTGACTAAGTATTCTACTAATGTACATTCAAATAAAGGGCAAATATTTTGTCAAACTTTTGTATGTATCATTATTTTTCTTATTAAAAAATATGAAATATAAAAAAATCTTTTTACACACTCCTAATTAACTTTTTAGATAAAAACATCATCAAAAACAGATAAAATCTGCAAATTAATACGTTGACGATAAGAATGTAATAAAATACAGTTGGAACATAAATACAAAACTGAGCAATAATTAGAGATTTTGAGTGTGGTTAGTTACCCTAACATTATATATAAAGAGAAAGAATAGAAATTAATAGTTTGTTGTATACTTAGGGCTTGTTCGGTAAAAAGGGTTGAAAAGTCAAAAATTGTAAACAAAAAAAATACATTTTTTTAGAAAATTTTTTTACCGAACATGACCTTAATTAATGTAGAAAGATATTGTCGTTAATTTTCATTTGCTAAGGCCATCCACAGTCTATTTGTTATCAATGGCAGTGTTTGGCTTTTCAAGTTCGTCGTCAAATTCAAAGATCAACACTAGACATATAGTTATTAATTTGATTTCGGTAGAGGCACAAATCAATTAGTTCTAGCTCTTGGGTAGTTGTTAGCTTAGAACATCAAACCCGACATCAATAATTGCAGTTTCATCATTCGAATATTGTCATTTGTCATTATATTCTGTTGCTGGTCACGTGGTTCCTTGACTTGTGTGTGGCTATGGGTGAAATTGGAAATGGTGTTTTTTTTAAAGCATTTGTTCAGTGACAGTGATAATGACAGTGACAGTGACAATTTGATTTGACAAGACCAGCTCTGTCATTCAACGAGTGGCTAATAATTCCTGGCTCTTTTGTGTGGTTTTGTAAATTTCACTTCGTTGTCCAACACATAGAAAATATATTCCATACTTCATGTTGGTGATATCTTGCCCACACACTTGCCAAATGTGCATTGGACAAGATATCTCTTCTTTCTACAATGGGAAGGAATCAGTTCCGTAGTTTATCTTTACTTCTCTTTGGTCAATACTGAATAAGAACCATTGACTAACAACAATAACAACCAAAGGCAATGGGGTTGGAGGTGTGAAAGTTACATTTTTTTTTTTTTTGAATCTCAAATATTTTAATGTCGTAGGGACGTAACTTTGTAATCCTCTTATACTGATACAATGGGATTAATCATTTAATCCACAACTAATAGTTATAGTATGTTGATGATAATATTTGGATAAATAAATATATATTTTTAGTAATTTAATATTTAAAATGAGTTAGTTTAACATTACGAGAAAGTACACAAACCTTTTGAGTTCAAATCACTTCATCACTTAATTACGAAAACTAGTTTTTAATAAAGAGACAATGCTAGAAACACCACCTCGCGTTTAAAAAAATTACACTAACCATCCATATTTCTAATTTTTAGTATCATATTCATTACATAGTTACTTTTTTAGTCATATATTATATAAAATGACGTTGATATGCCTAAAATGTCTATATAAACATAAAATTTATTGAATAATTTGGTAATAAATGATTTAAAAGTTTTTTTTAATTAATTATATAATCAAAAAAATTTCATATTTATAAATTGATAAACTAAAACAAGATATTAAATCATTTGCTTTTTACAATTAATGTAAAATTTAGCTAAAAATAGTATACGTTAATTTATTAAAACATTATATACCCTCAATATTATTATTAATTGATGACCGTATTACATAAAAGAATGTTACGTTAATCTAATATATTAATCAAAAGAATATTATAATATTCTTTTTGTTCATATTTAATTTTACTTTTAAATAATTAGTTTTTTTACATTAAATACTATATATATATATATATATATATATATATAGACGATGTATATAATTATCTAAACATATATATTCAAAAAAGTAATATCACTTATTAACAAAATATGAGAATTTACATGTTTAAAATTTAAATCATATCAATCGACCAAGTATATAAAGTTGTCAATTCATTTATATTCCTATAGTTTACTTTGAGCAAATTAACACAAATTGTTGAGCAAATTAACACAAATTGTTGATGTTGGAAAATAATAAGTACTGATTTCAAACCAACTTAGTGTTAAGTATTTAGGTCGGCTATGACCGTAGTAAGCAATATATACATGAATATATAGTGGAAGACATGTTTGTATAATCTTTCTGTGGGTAGTTTTATTTCAGCAATTCAAGTCCGACCTCTGAAACATTTATGTCTTATAAATATAGAAAAATATGGTATGATTACATGTATTTAATGTCAAATTAGATATTAAATGCTTACAAGACATTCCATTTTTGGACATTTAAGGTGAAGTAATGTCCGCATTAATTACGGCGACTAGTCTGACGTCTGACATTTGGAAAAATGTGCCATGGATAACAACAGCATAGTACTTAGTTGACTGCTGCATGACCTCTAACCTAAAATAGGCCGGATAGGAACTAATCAGGTCCGACCTAAGATGGTAAGACCTCGTAGATGGAAAAACCCCTCATAGTGTTGGACAGGTAGTACCTCCATAAATACCTTGAAGAATCATTGATTGTCATAACACGTCAGGTCGGCTATCAACACAACTAATTATAGAAAATTTCATTTTTAGTTCACAATGTCGTTTTAGGTATATCGACCTCATTTTAAATGAGATATGACTAAAAAAATACTCAAAACTAGAAAGGTTAAATATTAGTGTGATTTTTTAAACGTGAATAAAAGTGTCTATGATATTTTCATCTAAACACGTCCAAGACAATTTAGGTTGAATGTCTGATTTTAGAGAAAAAAAATTTGTAGGATTTTCATATAATCCTACGTGATACGCATAACTACTTAAATGATGATATTTAGCTTTTGTATTCCATTTGATTTTTCTCTATTTACTTTGTTCTAACTCACACACTCACTTGTTGACACTTGTTAATTGTATAAAATTTAATTTACTTTATTTCTTTCACTTAATTTTTTTTTTTTTGAAATTTAATTTTTAATATTATGTTAGAATTATTTTTTATCCAAATGTTAATTGGACATTAAGTTCTCGCTAAAGATTTCAGTTGAACACCTAAATTACATATGAAATGTCTAAACTTAATGTGCAATAAATTAATAATTTTAGATATTAATAAATTTCTTCAAAGTCAAATATAATAATTCAATACTCATTATTTTATTTTATTTTTAAGCTCAAACAAAATTCATTAGTGTTAATACAAAACAATAAAACCTCAAATACTTGATAATAAAAGCATAACCTCATTACGAGAAAATGAAATATGCCTGAGCCAACTCCATTACATCGTGACATATTCCACTTTCTTATAATGAGGTTCTAGTTTTATATTCAAGTATTTGTAATTTTACTGTTATGTATTAATACTAATGAATTTTCTTTGAGCTTAAAAAAAAGAAAAAAAAATAATTGATATTGAGTTATTATATTTGACCTTGAAGAATGTTATTAATATCTAAAATTATGAATTTAGTGAAAATTAAGTTTAGAACTTTCAAACATAATTTAGGTGTTCAAACACATTTGTGCATATTGTTTACATATGCCCCGAGTCAACTCCATTACATTGTGACATATTCCAATTTCTCATAATGAAGATCTAGTTTTATATTCAAGTATTTGTGATTTTATTGTTTTGTATTAATACTAATAAATTTTCTTTAAACTTAAAAAAAATGAAAAAAATAATTGGTATTGAATTATTATATTTGATCTATGTTATTAATATCCAAAATTATTAATTTATAGAATATTAAGTTTAGAGTTTTCAAACGTAATTTAGGTGTATAACTGAAATTTTTAACGATAACTTAATGTCAAATAACTTTCAGATAAAAAAATAGGACTAAGTTAATATTAAAAATTAAATTTGATAAAATAACAGAGAAATAAATAAAGTAAATTAAAATTTACACAAAAGACATGTATCATGATTTGAGTAGATAAGTTGAAAAAAAATAAAGAAAAATAAAATATGACACAAAAGCCACATGTCATCGTTTAAGTAGTTAGGTGTACCACGTATGACTATATGAGCGTCCTACCGAAGTTTTTCTCTTCATTTAAATGTAGAGAGAATTTGACAAACTACCTAAATTTACAACTGTATTTTGAAATATCCTGTTTTTTATAACATTTAATGAATTGACCATATTTAAAAAAATTGGACAAAATTATTTTTAGATTACCAACTGAATATCTATTATATCTATTTTCTTATCTTCTATCTTCCCTAGTTTATTATTTCTCTTTCTAACTTAATCACCTTCTCTCCTCACTTCCTCTCTTACCAGCTACCGCTACCATAAGCTCCATGTCCCACTCCCATTTGTTAAATTTTTGGCCGAATTCTTTCATTCTTATTCCATATTCAAATATATTGTCACATCTGTCACTGGTTTTTTAGTCATTTGAAGAAGTCGGCCGATTTTAAAATTTTGAAATCAGTTATAAGCTATTAAAAATTAGTGTGTTTTTTATGTAGGTTACATAAAACTTAAATTTTATATATTGTATCTCTATTTTTTTGTCTATATATTTTATGTTGTTGGATAAATTTTGTAGGCAATATTTGTATATTAGTGGATTTAGGATTGTAAAAAGATATTGAATTTAATTTACAAATTTTTTTGATATAATTTATTGTTGGAGAATGAAATTGGTTACATTTGATCGAAAATATGTAAAAAAAGAGAGCACAAAACTCGTCTCTTCATTAACAAAATAGAAAATCATTTTGTCGACATCATCAACATAAGATATCAACAAAATGAGCGCCTATTTTGTCGATGTCTCCCATTTTGTCGAGTCAGTTTCCAAGTCAAAATGCACTAAAGGCTTTGGCCCCATTTTCTTGATATCAATAAAATGGGAGATATGAAAACGTTATTAATTTAGTGTCTATTTTGTGTGTGTTTATTTTGTCGATATCATCGATAAAAAAATTATCAACATCGACATTATTTGGTTGATGTCGACCAAATATTGTCGATGTATTTTTTGATATCGAAATATTTAAACTAGTAGATTCTCTTAGAAAGTATTGTATGATTGTGAACTACTATTAAATCTTAGCCACATAAAAATGTGGTCAATTTTACAAAAGCGTATATTTAAAATTTTATATCTAAAAAATGACATATTTACAAATATTATAAAAAATTATCATATTTCCAATTAGAAGTGGCAAACATGCCCGGCCCAACGGCCAGTCTGTATAACCCGAATTTCAAGTTGAGATGGTCGTTAAAATTCTAGCTTGAACAAAACTGTACTCATATCCCGCAATTATTATTTTTTTTATGAAAAAATGCCTCTTGTTTCATTTGAGCAACGAGATAAAATTGGTACAACACACCAAAGGGAGAACGTATATGTTTTTATGCACACAATTTTCAACTTTTGTGGGCCATGTTCCAAATTTTGTACTTTTTCATAATGGGTTTCAATCTATCAAATCTTTCAAAAAACCAGCTTAAAATCAACAACAAATACCTATTTATATATTAAAAAAACAAAATTTGTCATATAATGAGAATTTATGGCCCCCTAGAATCTTTCAATATTTTAGTAGAAGATTTTCAACTTGGATGTTAATTGGTTTTTCAATTCAAAACGTTTTAAAAATTAGTTTAGTATACAGAAGTCAATACTATAAAAGATAATATATTTGATCGAGTTTTTTGACATTAAAAAAATATTCTTCAAACATAAAATTATTTTAAAAATAAATAAATAAATAAAATTAGGGCCAGTCTGGACTAGTTTCAAGTGTGGCCCAACTCTGACGATCCGGTCCAACCCGACTCGTTTACCAGCTCTTCTTCCAATCCACTCTTTAATTAATTTTGAGTACATTTCAAAACTCCCCTTTAATGTATAACATGTTTAGTTTTAATAAGGACATAATACTAGATGAAAGTTGACAAATTTATAACCAACTAATTTGCTATGAAATAAATAATTTATCAGAAATTAGCAAAGAAAAATGTTATTTTTCATAGAAATATTGGTTAGAGACGTAAAAAGCATGAAGTTAAGTTATAAAAATACAGAGAATAAAAAAAAAAAAAAGCATGAAGTTCTGTCTTGATAAATTTGATCACAAATTCTAAAATTTATAGTAGAGTATTCAAGACAAGTCCTGTCAAGATTAACAACTATTTAAATATAATTTTTTGTTAAATTTCATTGTCTTCTATTGTCACGAAAGAATCATTTAACGATAATTTTTTGTTCAATTTCATTGTCTTCTATTGTCATGAAACAACCATTTAACGATAATTTTTTTGTTCAATTTCATTGTCTTCTATTGTCATGAAACAACCATTTAACGATAATTTTTTGTTCAATTTCATTGTCTTCTACTGTCCCATACCATACCATGCCATAGAATTTTAATTACAACAACAACTCTTATCACATGACAACCAACTCAACTATGGTCAGAACTCCATTAATGACCAACATACCAAACTTGATAATAACATAGTCCAAACTAGAAAGGCCTGACAGATAGAATGGAGCCCAACTTGGTCCCATCAGTTTCACTTCTGGCAATTTTAATAAACGGGTTATTAACATAAATGTCTATTTTTATTCTACAAATTACAAATTATTTAGATTGAAAAAAAAGAAATAAAATCATACTAAATAATAAATCAAAATAACATATTTATTGGATAATAAATGCAAACTAACAATTCTTATCTATTCTATTTTGGTACAATCATTACTTCCCTTTGAGATGGATGACTATCATTTCATAATCATCTCCAAATTTAAATTTTAAACATTATATTTGTAGACGTTTTCAACAAAAGATAGTTTCACAATTGGGTTTCATTGTAATCCGCCTCTATTAGTGAATATTGTCACAACATCATATATCTTTACATCGGAACATTTTAATGTGATTTATAGTTTGAGACATGGTTGAATCTTTGTGAATGAAATAAGCACGATGACTCATAACTAACGTTGTTATTGCATAACAATCAATTTTTTATAAATGTGTCAGATTTGTAACATTCACTATTGACGATAAATTCTTGATTGTGGAAACTGAGAATTTAACATCAAAAAGAGTTCATCAGGGTAGATATCTGATTTAATTTGTATTCAGTGTTTTGATTATTTGAAATTTTTGATGAAATCTAGAAAATTAAAATAACAAATTGAAATATTGAACTATGTGAACCATATACATTTATCCAAAATTGTTGATGAATCGTTATTGAAACGAAATTGAGTTAGATACTACACATTAAACTGCAATGAAAATAGTCTACAATAATACTATGTGTTATGCGTTTAGTAACATCATTTATAATTAGTATAGTTTGTCAAAAACGATTATAAAGATATCAATCAGCTTATTAATCAGACAAAAAGTATTCATTGTATAATATGTTTATCTTATTATCATTTTGATGGTTAATAAAATACAAGAGAAATTTATATAGTGCTTTCAATATATTAGCGTAATTGTTCCTGAATTAAAATAATTTTTAACTTAATTGTTATTAAAGTATTCCCTTCAATTGATAGAAATTAATGTAACTGTTACTGAATTAAAGTAATTGGAACACTTCTATGTGAATTAACATAACTGAATTACTCCCTTCAATATATGTGCACATTGTTAATATGCTTCCACAACTAAAGAATAAGCATGCATGTTAGATGTTAATAAACAACGTATCAAAGTTGTAATTTGTGGTGCGTATATGGGAATAAACGTTGAGAATTATGAGACTTGGAAGTATTTTGGGAAATATGCATTAATTACTCATCTAATTAATTGTGATAAAAAAAATAGTGCCTGAAATTTAGCATATTAATTATTATATATTTGAATTAAAACTAATTAAATTTATTTTTTATTTATATATAAATTAAAATTAAAATTAAATAAAAAATGATAACGTTGAAAAAATATATTTTATCCAATGAATATTCAACAATGCCTTCAATTTAAAATATCTCGACTCTATGTTTTAAGTTAAAAAGGACTCAAGCTATAATAATAAAATAATTTCATTATATCATCTACCATCGAACTTTATGCTCCGTTTCATTTATGTCACCGTACTTTTATTTATTTCATTTATACCACCGAACTTGAAAATTACATTCAGTTAAATCAATTTATTAATCAGCCGTTCATTGTGTGACAAAAATTATGACATACCATTAACGGACTGTTAAATAGCTGACGTATATCGCCACATGTGAAAGTGTTATCCACGTATATAAAGTTCAAAATAAAAAATACGTTTTTTATATCAATTAAACAACTTTGGTCAAGAGTTGTCGTTCATCAATTCTCAATTTTCTCAAAATCAAATCAGATTCTTCATCCCCAAATTTTTCAAAACTTGAAGATACGTCAGTCATTTAACAGCACGTTAGCACCACATTAGAATTTTTATCACACAATGAACGACTAATTGACAAAGTGATTTAATTGAAAATAATTTTCAAGTTCGGTGGTATAAATGAAACAAATTAAAGTATGGTGACATAAATGAAATAGAGCATAAAATTCGATAGTATATAATATAATTAACCCATAAAAAAATAGAAAATGAGACGAGAATTGTGGAATGGCTCGATAAATATCATAATACTTTTTGAGGACAAATGTTAATCATGCCTATTACATCGAGCAGCCCCCCCAAGTTCATCACCCACGTGGCAATAAGAAAGCGTATTTAAGGTTCAATGTTTCTTAATGATAAATATTTTTCTCCTCCTTCAAGCACGGCTGTGACAGTAGTGGAGACCTACAAAAGATGGCAGGGCTTTTTTCTCCCGTGTCCACTCCGGTGTGATAATCAGTATATGATTAAAATATTTGTGCAAAATAGCAATATAGAGTATATAAAAATTGTGTATTCTGTTTTTACCTGGAGATTGGCCTCTATTTAATATTTATAGGGATGGCTTGCAGTTATTGATGGTATGTGTCCCTTCATCTCTCTCATTTGATGACGAGTATCTCTTCATCTCCCTCATTGGTAGGATTTAATGAGGGATGTTTCATCTTCTCAATTGCTGGTGTTTCATCTTCCCAACTATCGATGGTAACTGTCATTTTATGGGTCGCCTTTCTGTCTTGCCTAATGACAGTTGGGTCATTGTTGTCTATCTGTCAGAAATGAGTTTATGATACCAATGAGGCGGACGAGTCGGTGAAGCAGGCGGGTCAGGACGTGCTACTATTGGCAGACAACATATAGTAGCTATCATTATTTCTATCACCATAAGTCCCTCTACTTTTCATAGGCTGTCGTCAATGAGAAGTAAAAATAATCTACCATACATGGTTTTCTCTAATATTTTCAGACAGAGGCTCATCACCTTGATTTTTTAAACAGAGGCCCATTGCATTGATTATAAAACAGATGCTCATCGCCTTGTTTTTTAAACAGATGCTCATCACCTTGTTTTTCAGACAGATGCTCATCACCTTGATTTTTAGCATGACTCATCTCATAGCCTTGTTTTTCAGTAGGACTCTTCGCCTAGCCTTGTTTTTCAACAGGACTCTTCGTCTAGCCTTGTTTTTCAGATAGTAACAGCTGGCTTCGTTTTTTCATACAGTAGCAGTTGTCATTATTTCTGGCTTTGATTTTCAGACAGTAGCAACTGTCATTGTTTTTGTCCTTGTTTTTCAGATAGTATTAGCTGGCCTTGTTTTCAAACAGTAGCAGATGTCATTATTTCTGGCCTTATTTTTCAGACAGTAGCAGCTGACCTTGTTTTTCAGACAGCATTATTTCTGGCCTTGCTTTTCAGACAGTGGCAGCTGGCCTTGTTTTTCAGACAGTAGCAGCTGTCATTGTTTCTGGCCTTTTTTTTTAGATAGTAGTAGTTGGCCTTGTTTTTCAGACAGTAGCAGCTGTCATTATTTATAGCCTTATAAACTCATCTACTTTTCATAGACTATCGTAAATGGGAAGTAAAAATAATCTATCGCACCTGCTCTTCTCTAATTTTTTTCTGAGGCTCGCCTCGCCTCGCCTAATAAATTTTTTTTTTTTGCTTACCTTGGCTTTGGATTGGCTTCCCTCGTTTGACTGTTATAGTAGTTGAGAATATTTTTGTCACAGGTCAGGTCTAGTAGGTGTGTCAGGACTTTCTATCTAGCATGATCATTCCTTGGTATCCTCATCATTTATTTTTCTTAGATGGTTTATTTTCTGCTTACCTTTATCATCTCGAGATTCGGGCTCGTCCTGAGTCTTTCTTTTGTTAGACTCAAGTTCCTTTCGATCTTTCATGTCTTTGGTAATGAGATACGCTTCTTCAGCGTCCACATACTTATCCCATCTCCTTAGTAACTCATGCATCGTATCTGGCGGGTTTTTGGAGAGTGACATTTTGAAAGGGCAACTTCGAGTTCCAATCATCATGGCAGTGACTACAGCAGACATTTGCAGTTCTTTGATTCCCAGTGTGTCCCTATTGAATCGAGTAATGAAATCTTTCAGCATCTCGTCTTTGTCTTAGGTCAATTGCATCAGGCCGATGGCAGTTTTCTTTGCACGTTTACTGCTGGCAAAGTATGCATCAAAACTCTGAGAAAAATTGTCAAATGTACAGATCGATTTTGGAGAAAGGGTCGCTACCCAGTCCCTGGCCTCCCGCCTAAGTGTTGGTGGGAAAGCTCTGCACATAATCGCATCAGGGATAGCTTGCAACCTCATCAAGTCGACAAAATCCCTGAGATGATCGACAAGATCAGAAGATCCGTCGTACTTCTCCATCTTTGGCTGTTTGAAGTCTACACAAATTTAAAGAAGACTTTTATTAATTCCCAATAAACCTATAAAAATCTCTTAAAATATCATGAATTGTACAAAAAACCATTCACTTGTAAAAGTCTAGTCTCAATTAAACACACACCTAAATTAAGATTTCAAAATTATACCATATGACCTATTTAATTTGTGAATAAAACTGTTTATTTAAATAAAAATTATATAAATAATAATTATCTAAACAACAAATTTGTAATTATCCTATTTCATTCAATTAGATATAAGAATAAAACAAACGCGATTAAAAAACCGTCTTTTCGTAAAAAAGAATTGACACTCTTATTCTTAATTAAACCAAAAAAAATTAAAAGAAAAAATGGGATGAAGTGGCGGCCTTGGTGGTGATTGTGGCAGTGGCGACGGCAACATCAGAGATTCGCCTAAGATATGAATATCCAGAAATAGATTTGTTCAGTATTATAACAAGTACGATCACTTTAAAAAAAAAAAAAAAAGAGTTAATCCACATTAGAATAAAAAAATTTGTCCTCCTCTCTTGGAAGATAAAATTTCTCCTAATTTGAATTTTAAATTGTTATTCGATTAAAAGTATATCAGAATATCAATTCCAACCAAACAATATAAGACTTATCTTTAAGACTTTAACCATTAACCATATACCGAGTCCATACAGTTGATTTTTTTTTTTGTTTGTTTGTTTGTTTGTTTATGCTATTAATGTATGTAATCAACCATAATCTATCCAAAGATTATTCCAAATAAAGACAGAGTTAAAAAAAAATAGGCACAAGAAGAAAGAGCAAGAGACCGAATCAACTTACCAGATAGATATCTAATCAGGGGCAATTTATAGTTGTCGAATTCACTATTTCAATAAAGAATCATCCACAATATCAAATAAATAAGTTTTGTCGCGTAACCAAAGACTTACCATGGACAACGAAAATATTTTTTCCCTAAGATAGCTATTAGTTATTTGATAGACTTGTAAATTTTTTATTTAAAAAACAGATAGGTTAATAAGCATAAAGAAAATTAAATACCAATTTTTCCCCCTAGTTACATTATTTAGAAAACATTAGGCTTTATAAATATTTTCCAGAATGTACATTCACTTGTGTACTAGGGTCACCAACTTAGGATCTTGAACCGATAACCATACTTCGACTAACCTAGTCTCTTCCGTCTCTTGAGACCAACAAGGGATGGTATAAGAGTTTTCACATGTTATCCATCGATTACGCCTTTCGGCCTGATCTTATGCCCTTAACACCCTCCATAAACAAACCTTCCCTTAACATTTAAATGCACATTGCCCATCAGGAACATAACTATGCTCTGAGTAAACATGCAGTGTAAAGATTTCTTTGAAGAGAAAATGAGCCTTTTCTCAGATAACACATCTAATCTTTCTCATATCTTGTACATTCTTTAGCCAGTATGATCCATCTACTTTGTTATGATTCTCTCATTGCACTTATTTTGTTGTGTTATCACTAAGGAGCATATTGCTTATTTAAGGTATCTCTTGATTCTCCAAGCGAGGCACCCTTTCTTCTGCGTCTCCGGTTCTGTAGAAATGGCAAACAAGATTGACTTTCTTGTATGTGCATTGATGGTGGTTATGGATATAATGTAGCAGGAATTCTTGGAATCGAGGCTGAGATAGCTCAGAACAAGGTTTCTATTATCGTATTCTTCGATTACTTGTTGGATGAAAGTTGAACTAGATTTTCCTTCAAAATTCTGTGAACAGGTTAACCATTTCAGGATATGGAGTTCTGAATATCACCTGAACCACCAAGCTTTCAAACTAGGCTTGGTTGTAGTAATACTATTGCTCCTGGCACACGTTATTTTCAATTTGCATAGTGGATGCATTAGTTCCATATCTAAGTCCAAAAATGAAGATCTGGATCAAGCTTCTCCCAACAAAAAGCGAGTGTCTGCTTCCCTTGTTTTGACTCGGTAATATTCGAACTAGGGGTGACAAAATGTGTAGAGTAGGCACAGCCTAATCTACCCCTACAGCCGAGCCATGCCATGCCTGACTATAGGGGCCCACAGCCCACGTGGACAGGCCAACATGGGCATATTGCCTAAATAAAAAAAGGGGTTGTGTCAGGTTACCTCAAACCGGTCGTACAGGTCCACTAGCCCGGTTATACCTCTAATTCTACAGTCATATAACAAAAGACAAGATTATTCTTTAGGATGAAGCTATTTTGCATTAATTCTTTTGGTCCTGGACATCTTGGGTTGCAATCTGACATAAGCCTTGATGATGGATCAGGATTATGTTCGCCTGTCACATTCACACTGCTAATCTGGGGACGCTAGCAAACTCAGGGTCAAGAAAAGATTGTGCATTAGCGCACCATCATCTTCTATCAATTGGGGGGATTATGTGTATTATGCATGGACTCTTTTCGGTTGCTTATTATGTTTCTGCAGCTGTCGCCACTCAACAACAGAAGAAACCGAATCAACCAGGA
Organism: Forsythia viridissima; assembly: GCA_030279155.1. Taxonomy (NCBI): domain Eukaryota; kingdom Viridiplantae; phylum Streptophyta; class Magnoliopsida; order Lamiales; family Oleaceae; genus Forsythia; species Forsythia viridissima. The sequence continues at coordinate 5,366,312 of CM059033.1, forward strand.
AGCATGCCCGGTCACAACATTCCATAATCCCCAACCCCACCGCTTCTCTATCTCTCAATTTCTCAAACTTGACGAATTTAAAACTAATTAAACTATGCTCCTAGTGCTCTTTATGATTCTGGATCTAATATTTTATTTTATTTTAGGATCTCAGATGATTGTATCTTTTCGTCCTTGAATATCACATCCAACTTAGTAGTCCATTAATTTTTTCACCATTCATGAATATCAACATGGTGAATAACATGGTGATAATCGGCCTATTCAATCCTATCTCAAATGTCAGCACACTATAGAAGAAGATACGCGACTATTCAGACAAACGTAACCTAGCAACTTAATATTTCAACAAAGGTAAAAGTATTTTTTCTTTTATCTTTTCAGAACTGGAACCCAAGATGATAGAAAAGAGCGAATGGAAAAGGAATTGATTAAGCTGGCATACTCATCAAACAACACAGAAAAGGAAAGATCTCTTTCAAGAAGCAATAATCAGGATAGTAGAAACACATAAAACGCGGGATAGGAAATATTTCCCCTCTAGCTTCAAGCAAACAGAGTATCAAGAAATGAAGATCAATTTATTGAAGATGTGAATACAAATTAAAAGGCACAAAATCAAATACGTGGATGAAAAGGGATTATCCAACATTCAGTGGACTAGCATTGCCATGCAAAAAGAAATAGCACAAATTATTTCCAACATTAACTTAGAGCCCAAGGCTCTATAAGGATATAAATGGAAAATGACATGATAACACAAATCTGATTTTCTTGTCTAGAATTCAAGATACTATAATTTTCACCAATTAGAGATGTTAAAATGACATTTACGATTTCCCGTCATTAAAGGAGTTCTTTCTTTTGATACTCAACCAATGTGGTTGCCATCTTGCTCATATACACTCAAAATTTAAGTGTTATCGGTAACCCCCAAAAAAAAAAAACAGAAAATAGAAAAGAAAACACTGCATATTAATAATTTGAGTTCGGTGACCTCATGGACAAAACTACTGCCCAAGCAAATCTAGTTTTTTATTTATTTTTAAATCCGTAATATTTCCCAACACTTCGGGAAAGGCTTGAACTTTCCAAACTCATGGCCCATGCAAATCCTTGACCACCTTCAACCATCAATCCAAATATTTCATAATTTGTATATCTAATCTAATTTATTTCATAACATGACAATACCTAACAAACAGGGATTGAATTGGAGGGGAACTTAAGGTTATAACACACACCGTCAAGAAAGAGGTGCAGATCACTTGACGGTGGTCTCTGTGCAATTTGTCATAACATTACAACATTATCTATGCTGTCAAAAACAAATGGAAAGTAAAATATAAAATCTAAATCAGACTCTAGCTTATCATCCTTACAAGAATGAAGTATTTAGGGAAATTGGTGAAATAGTCCCTAACCTATGGCCTGTGTGCGATTTCAGTCCTTAAAATTTTATTCATGGCACGGACATCCTGAACCTATTGTTTTGGTGTGAAACTGGTCATTTCCGTTAATTTTAGTCGTTAAGTGCACTTGTGCACTTCAAACGCTCAACATTTAAAGGGTAAAATGGCCTGAACACTCTTTAATTAATTTGTCACTTGGTTTTAAAATTGAAAATGAAGAAGAAAAATTACATTAATCTTCCCAACCAACCAACCCCCCCAAGCCCCAACAACCCCATTGCCCGTCACATTCACACCACTGCTGACGACACCACCTAGCCTCAGCCAGCCACCACATTTACCTGAATCCAGTAAAATCTCCACCCCCAATCTTAACAAATTCTCAAGAAGCAAAAATAGATGGAGGTCCCTTTTCAGGCATTAGTAATGGCACCCCTTCGGATGACAAAATGTTGCAGACATTTTAGAAGAATTTTGTTAAGAGATCGGGCTGCTAATCAATGGGATTAATCACAACCTTGAGTCCAAGATCCCACACAATCTGGGCAAGAATGTTGGTTTAATATAGAACTCAACAACAGCAGTCCAGATACACATACACGCACATATACAAGATCATCAGAAACCAATGGTACTTTAACAACATTCCCCATTCATGTCACCTCCCCGAACCACATTGCTGGCTGCCACCTGCCAACCCCACCTCCAGCAACTGTCGCAACTTTATTACTCTCTTCTTGTTGCTCTACTCTCTTTTTTCTGGTTTATAGATGCTAGGCCTTTGATTTAATTTTCTGTGCATTCTGTTACTTTTTTGGTTTAGATGCTTTGTATAGGCGTGTCATTCTCATTTGCTATTTTTCTGATTTTGGATAGTATGCCTGTATTGGTTTATTTCTGTATATATTGTATACTTAGCTCCTGCATTCTATATGTTCAATTAATTGTCTAATACAGAAAACTCCATCGTAGAGCATCCTCTTCTTTTCAAATGTTATGAATGATAGACCATATCATCACGAGGGATGCTGGAACCCCTCATCTTTATCTGTTTCTGCATTTTTATTTTTCTATTTTGTTTATTTGTTACCAGCCAATTCTTCATTGCTTGAACCAAAGAAAGTCCATAAAATGTGTGAAAGGCTTAAGAGACTGCATTCATCTTAGGTGGACCCTTTGGATAAGGAAAAGTTCGAATTGTGTCCAAGAAAAAACCAACACCAAGTCATTGGCGTAGCTACTGTTGGAAAATGGGGGCTTTCCATGAACTCCAATTGACACGATGAATTATTTATCAAAAGGAATTAGCTTGACTGGCCCAAAACATGGGGAAAAAAATATTCAGCTCCATGACGCCACTAGAAAGCTAGACTCATCACCCCAACCACCTTCAGTGGTGTTGTTGGCAGCAACGGCGATGGAGCTGGGTTATTAGATTAGATGTATTTTTGTGGTGCATATATTTTATTAATTTGTTTATTTCGAAAGAAATTGATTATAGTAAAACATCAATAGAGATGGCAAAAACCCGCCCCGATTACTAAACTGGGCGGGGATAGGAATTATGGTCCCCAACCCGAATTCTCCGAACCCGTCCCGAATGTTTTTATTTTATTTTATTTTTATGTTTTAAAATTTAAATTGTATGTAAGAAAAATATAAATAAATAAATAAATAATTAATTAAACGGGACGATAAATGAGTATTTTTTATGCCCGCTACCATCCCTAGCATTGACCCAACCCATGTTGTTACTAAGAAATTCCAATCCGTTGTTACGAAGAAATATTTAAATTTTTCATAGTACAGTTAGAGGAATTGTATTTCTTTGAGCATAAACTCTAGTTTCATGGACAGTAAATTAAGTGTATGTTTGGTGGAGTTTAAAAGTAATTTTTTAGAATATTTTAAAAAAATTTGGTAAAATATGTGATTGAAAAATTAATAAAAATTGTGAATTTCATAATATATGTGGTTCAAAATAAATTTAAAAAAAATTATTTATTTTAAACTCAACTAAACATTTTTCAACAACAATATTAAGTACTAACAGCTTGTCACCGACCGTAACAAGATTTTCTCCACTAAGAACAAAAAAAAATTGAATGAATGTCACTACGTTTTCATCTTCTCAAACAATACGTTTTCATTCACTCAAACAAAACACACTCTCTCTCATTCTCAATTTCTTTTTCCATATTCTTCTCAATTTCTTCAAAATCAAACCCTCCCTCAAATAAAACTCTCTCTCAATTTTCAACAATTCTTCACCCTACGGTCGGATGTCACTGCAGAGAAAAACGATATACTAGTAGTATAATAATCGTTCTTAACTGGGCAGAGGTGAGGCAGGGGCAAGACGGATAATTTTGCCACCTCTAAACATCAAAAGACAAAAACTGTGAAAAATAACCATTTGTGCACCAAAACAATAGGTTGAGGACGTTTGAACCAAGAAAAATTGTTAGAGACCGAAATCGCACATAGGCCATAGGTTAGGTACTTTATAAAAAAATTATTCGAGGGATTACGCAAAATGACTCCAATCCGCCCCCTTAATCTTTCGATTGTGAGCCTTACCCCTGAATTTACATAGGGTTATGCCTCGACTTAGTGAAGCTCACTCTTCAAGACAACTAAGTTGTTTGCCCGTTTGTCTTACATTTTCTGGACATAACCTTAGCTTTTTGGGCTATTTTCTTCTTTTTATTATTTATTTTATGTTTGTTTGCAAGCTAAAGTTTTAATTTTATCAATTTGTTTTATTACGGATTTTTTAAGATGGTATATGAGCACATATTTTTACTTTTATATCCTTTTGAACTGTTTATTAGCCTCAAAGCTTACGCCTCACTTCACAGAGGCAAAATGAATCGGTACCCGATTAATCCTTTTTCAACATTGAAGTTAGGAACCAATTGCGCCAATTTCCCAAGTATTTAATGAAAAGTCTAGCTTTTTTGTTTTTTTTTTTTTTTTTGTGCTGTGGGAAAGGATTTTAGAATATAAGACAAAACACGACCTTCAAACATTTTATCAAATACCTGTGTATGGAAAAATTGTTTGCTGAATTATTAAAATCATTTGTTTCCTCTGCAAAATGTGCATCTCAAAAAGTGAATTCAATCAAGTGTCAATAAAAAACAGTCGATGATTCACAGAAGTACATGCAATGATCAAATCTCTTTAGTATCAATTTTTCAGTTTTCTATTAAAGAGTAATTATTTTGTTCCTAACACACACCAAGTAACATTTCTTTTTCGAGATACTTAGAGATAATCAACACAAAATGATCAATTGGTCCATTCAGTTGTTGGCCTCAGAGGAACCCTATAAAAGATTGTACCATTTTCACATTCTCAATTTCCTTATCATTGTTCTGCAACCTTCATGTCCTTGTTAACTACTAAAATATCCCCCAGAGTCACAGGAGAAACAAAATAGACAGAGCAAAATGATACAAGTATTTTAGCCACTTCAAACAAATTACATTGAGTATGTTGAAATTCCAACAAACAAAGGAAATATTCTAATCAAGATCAGATATGACAGGATATGCCAAATGATAAGAAATAAGTACCACAACATCAATAAATAGCAAGCCAAAATTACATAACACATACTAAAAACAAATATATGGGTGATCAAGATTGATATCAAAAAGTTTAATCATAGAGAGCATTTGTAGAGTTTTCATGACAATAGACTGATTGTGAACTAGGAATCTATAAATTCATGATTATACTAAATATGAGCTCAAAACATAGATTAACGACAAAATATCAGCCTTAGAACAACAACAAGCAATACCTCTTCACTATTTTAAGGCTCTGACGACTTCAAAACATCCAAAACGAGCTTTGTATGGGTATACATCAAGTCCAGCTTCTTTAGGTAGAGTGCAGTCTCCTCCGCTCTCAGCTTTTTCCACTCTCTTTCCATCTCGACCCTCTTCTCCTCTTCAATCAATTCCACCCCAGACCTCAAAATCCACTCCTCAAAATTCCCACAATGGAACCTCTCACTCTTCCCCACCACCATCTCCACATCACCATTCGCATTCTCCACAATTTTGGCGTCCTTTGAATCCCCGGTTTCAACCTTAGCCCTCTTAATCGGAGTTTTCCTCACAGCACCGCCATTTGCCTTTGGACTCACTATCACTTTCTCACCCTCATTATCAACACAATTCTCATTGCCCCATATCTTTTTGGACAATTCATAAGCTATTTGCTCGTGGGACTTTGTAAAGGTCCTCTCTTTACCCTTCTTGTCTTTACCTTTATTATTCTCGTACTTCTTCTTCAACCTACGAATTTTGTCTTGCAATTGAGCCCTGGTCACATCAACATGCAAATTTTTTCTAATAAAGTCATGAAATGCATTCAGATCAGCAACATGATTAGTCTTTTTCTTTGCAAAGTAATCGATCATGCCTTTAAGAACTACAATCTCATCTTCCTCACTCCACAGTCTCTGGAATAGCTGTTTCTTGGAATCATCGTTTAATTTTATCTCAGAATTTTCGGCGTTTAGCTCCAGTTTTTTCTTTGGCCTCTTAGAGTCCTTAGCATCACTCCCTTTCTCCATAGCGGGGCGTTTTGCGGCGACGGACTTGGTCGGCGATGTGGGTCCGGAAGCAATGGGCTTGAATTTGAGCTTCCTTGTGGCGGTTTCATCTGGATCGTCCATGGGCCTGGAGGCAAGGGGCTTGACAGTCGGATCGGGTTGGTCCGACTCCGAATCGGATTCGGACTCTTCTGAAGAGGAAAGCTGAGGTTTTGAGGAAGAGGATGAATTGGGTTTCTTGGGGGCGGGTGCAGTGGAGGGCTTTTGGGTAATTTGGGGTTGGGATTCCTCTTGTTCAGAGTCAGATTCGGAGTCGGAGGAACCGATTTCTTCAGATGAAGCTTCGTCTTCTTCTGCGCCGGATTCCGGTTCGGACTCCGGAGTCTTTTCTGGTTCACTATTTTTAACCATTTTGTTTTTCTGGAGAGTGAAAATTAAGAGAGACAGATAGATTGCCTTCAGAAGCTAGGGTTTTTTCTGTATAGCCGCACAAGACAGAGAAAAGTAAAGTTCTTAAAAAGTCGAATTGTGGCCACCGTCCCCAACCTTTATACCATTGGCACTTCTACTCTTTATTTCTTGACGTTCTAAGCCTTAAACTTTCTTAACTAGCGATTTTGGTCGTCGTTGACAGCTTCTGTCCAAAATTATTATTAAAGTGTTGGAGAAAGACACAATTACCCTTAAGGTAAGAAAAATTCGGATTGTCTTACTCAATAGTCCCTCACTACTTCATCCACCATCCACATGTCCTTTCTGCCATTGCTACTGTTAGGCCTGGGCATTTTATCCAAAATCGACGAATCCAATCCAGTTCATATCACTAAAAATTTGGTTCAGGTTCTTTATTGGTGGTTTGACCGATTTCAGTTCTTAGAATCCGATTCTAGATACCCAAATTATTTTATTTTTATTTTAACTATTCAATTTTCAATTTTTATTTACCAAATTACCCCCAATAGTCATTACCCCAAAAGAAAATTCCCATTTACCCATGCCCATTACTATTTGAGAACTTTGGTATGTACAGACTCAAGTTATTGAATCTCATCTTGATATTTTACTAGCATTGATGAACATTTAATGTTGAATGTAAATGCAGATTTAGCAAATTTGTTTATATTTATATATGGTTAACTTGAATTGACCGTAGTGAAAACAATAAATAAATAAAACAGGTATACCTAGAATCGTTCCAGTTAAAAAATGAGAGATTTTGGTTCTTTTTACACAATACCCGAAATTAAACAGACGATTCTGATTCTCTTCATTACCTGAACTGAACCGCCTGACATCCACCCCTAACTACAAATACCATCAACTTATGGCAGAGAAATATTTTCAAAAGATTATTTCTAAGATTGTGCAATAAAAGGGAAGGAGAAGGAGAGGAAGGTGAATGAATGTCACTTTAGTACCAATTTGTGTCATGAGTTGTAGACAATTGTTTGTCAATGTTATTTGTCGTTCACAAGGTTTTAGCACATCCATACATGAATGGGAGAAGTCCTGCAATCAATAAAAGCTGTTGTTTCCAATAAACTATTGATTCTTTTGCATTCCAAAACTTTTCCTCCACTAAATCACATCTTCAGATTTATCTAATAACCTTTGATACTATAATCACATCTCATTTTGATTTAGTTTCCTATCTCGCTAATCATAATTCCTCTTACTTTATGGCTGACGATTATACTACAACCTCCAATTGTGGGTTCGACACTAATCCAAGAACTAAAAATTGGGATTTGGAATATGCAGATTCCATAGTTGACCAAATTGCTATATTGTTTTTAAGAGAAAAAAAATATCGTAGAGTCAATGAATATTGATATTGATTAATTCGAAAACTAATGAATCGGACAAATGTAAAGATCTCTATGTAATATGAATGTCAATAAGTAGCTATGTTTCATTAATAAACGAGAAAAAAAAAAATTAGATCTTGAAATGAATAAGTGTAGATTTGGTGGTAGCAGCGACATTGTCACATGGATTTAGTAGCCGCTATGGTTGGTGTGTGGTTGGGTTGGCTTGAGCATTTTGGGAAAATGACCTGATTTTTATTTTTATTCTTCTTATTTTGGCATTGTCTTTTTTTTTTTTATTGCCTACTTAAAAGTTAAAGAGTAATTTTGTCTTTCTCAATGTCTTTAATGGTAATTTTGGATTGAAAGTGTTCACGAGGACTACAACTATTAATTTATGAAAAGTTAAAAGATAAAAATGTTTAAAAAAATAAAGATTGAATGTAGAAGTACAAATTACCCTAAAATTTATCTAAAATTTTTTATTAAAACAAATTACATAGAAGTAAATTTGAAGCGCAGAGCATCATCTCCCATGCAACTTTGGAATATTGAAACTATTAGGCTATGTAATCAATTATGTTTAATAAAAAAAATTATGATATTTGTCGAAGAATCTATCGAATTGATGTGGCAAAAGAAACAATAAGTATTTTATAGAGTTCCGTTTAAATTTAAAAATTTTGTTAGACATGTTGACACAAAAAAAAAAAAAAAAAATTAATTTGCTAAGTAGATTAAATGTGACTTTTTTTATTTTAAGAAAATAAAATACATATAGACAATATTATTGTGTCGTAGACAAAATTTGTTGGAGATCAATTTTAGACTTAAATATTCATTCATCAGACAACAATGCCACGCAAACTAGAATTCTTTCAACTTATGATGTCATGTAGATAGCAGTATATAGAATATATTGGAGATGCTCTTAAACAACGATGTTTGGCAAATTTAAGTTAAAATTATTTTGAAGTACGTTATTTTTATTTGTAAACATGTCTAGACAAATTTTTATTTTTATTTTTGTTAAATAAAATAATTACTTAATTGGGAAATAATTTCATTTTTTTCATTAAAATAAGTAAATTGTTTATTTCAAATTTAACCAATTTAAGATTGAATAAGAGAAAACGAGAAATGTCATTAAAGTTAATCCTTTCGTCGTGCACTTGTAAAGTTTGTTTGTCTTTAGTCTTACTTTTTATTCAAACTTTAAGTCGTTCAAAAATCTTAATACACCTTGTTATTCTGACCCATTGTCAAAATTTACGAAATTGGTTTAAAATGTCGAAAAATTGACTAAGTGTTTAAAAATACTTAAAGTAACTTCGTGTCAACTTGGCCAAAATATACATACCCGACCCAATCTGTTTAGGCAAAATAGTTTGTCACTTCGCCGTACCGAAAAAACGGGGTTCGACCTGTCCGGTCAGGTCGCGGGGATCGAGGGGGCAACGCCCCTGAAAGAGAATTAAAATTCTCTACATGTGTTGAAGGGTATATTTGGCATCTCGAAACCAATATCGAATGAATGAGAAATTACGGAAAAGGACAATTTTTGGGTTAAGTTTTAACCATGCGATCGCAAACTGCCTAAATTTTAAGCAGAACGTTTTTGGGTCCTTTCATGCAATCGCAGGAGGTAAAGCTTTGCGATCGCATGGTTAAATTGGATCAAGTTCTATTATCAAATTTGTACCTTTGCAATCGCAGCATGGTTTTTACCATGCAATCGCATAGGTTTACGCAAACAGACATATCATTTTGAAGGGTTGCACAATTTGGTTCCATTCCTTTTCGTTTTCAACCGATCTTCAACGTTAAAAAGGGCATCTGGACGTCCATTTTTACAGAGAATTGATACAGAAACATATATGCATAACAATCTACTCATATTTCATCATTCTTGAACCAAAATTATTGCATTTCAGTTGCATAAAATTATGGTTTCATTTCATTTCCATCTTTGGAGTACAAAGACCATTTCCGGTTCGTTGTGCTTGTGTTTTGAAGTGCTTCAAACACAAGTAAGAAGTCGTTGTATTTTGGGAGTTGATTGCCATAACCGTAAGCACCGTTGCAGGGCAAATTCGACTTACGGACAAATTGTTCAACACTTACCTCGATTATTATTTCTTCCATTTTCAGTTTGATTGCTTTGGAGTCATTTACACAGAAATCCGCTAACAATACCAAATGTAGCTAATTAATAAGACCACGATAAAAATTAAATTATTTCATGTGTATCAATCGAAGAAGACGAAGAAAATGAGAAAATAAAATGTACAGTTACACATATAAACAAATGTCCTAGACGAGGAAATAAACAAATAAATTAAAATCGACTGAAGATAAGCTAAGAAATGAAAAAAAAAAAAAAAAAAATTAGAAAATTTAAGGGAGTGAAGTTTTGGCCATGGCCACGAGAAAATTCTATAAATTTCTTCATTTGGGTTTTAATTTATTTTTTAATTTCTTCCTCTGAAACGTTTTGTTCTATTTAAGTGTACATTTTTTCGCCCTCATTGTTCTTCGTCCTCAATTGACACGCATAAAGGAATTTAACTTGTGTTTGGATGTAATTAGCAGGATTTCATGTTGTTTAGGAAAATTTAGCAATAGGGTGGAGGATGGGTGCAGAATACTGAGGGTACGAGAATAATTCAAAATTTTTAATTATGTAAAGTAATACGAATAAGTCAAATAAGTAATTCATTTGCTACTTATTTCGTTTATTTGTGTGACACTCACCTACATAATTTTAATTTTAATTTATGTGAAATTTCTTATAAACTTACACATATAGCTCCAATGTGAAACTTAGTCGATTTTTAATTTTTATTTGTTTCATCTAATCCCAACCTTTTATTTCTCTAGAATCCTCGCTAAATGATTTGTATGTTTGACCGTGTAAGAGTCATGCAATTATTATACAATTAATAAAATAGATAAATTTTAATCATTACAAAACAAATTTCACGTTTAAAAAAGAATCCCATTTGATGTGCATGAATCACTATGTTTGGTTGTGGAATATTTTTAAATCGTGAAAGCAGCATCTAAATTCTGTTTGGGATGGGGACAAAAACACGTTTTCTCCTTATAATCCTTGAAAGCACTAAAAATAATATCAATGAATCAAGTGATGCGGCATATGGAAAATGCCACTCCTTTTTGTTGATTCTCTTGTACCTTATTCGATGGTTTTGAAACATTAGACTCTTCGGACATCAACAAGCCAAAGGAATACTTCAAGGGCTGTGGCTCACAATCTTCAATATCTTTCCATTTGAGTAAATACTAGTTTGAAAAGATGTATTAATTAATTTTCTGTAATTAGCTGCTAATTTAAAATATTCAAAAAGAATATTGATGTTATTTAACAAAGTTTCAATTGACAAAAAAATGACACAAGTTGCATGAGTGTTGCACCGACTCTAGCAGTGGAAATAATATTAGTCGTGTTGACATCTCGTTTTGATTGCTCTCAACCTTTATCGAGATAGTTCTTGTATAATGATCATCTACAAGCATTTAAAAGTAGCGGGTGCTTTATGATATGATATTCTAGTCAACAAATTAATTGAATGAACTATATATAGAATAATGAGATGATAGAATATTTGAGTAGAGGTAAGTATCATTTATTCCATTCTTTTCTTTAATTTCTTGAAAAGTCCTATTCAAAATTCCCCTTTAGGTTTCAGAGTGTTTGAACCACCTCTAATAGCTTGCTTGAGAGTTTTGGAATAATGGTTATAAGGGTTTTTTTTAAGTATTGGTTTGAGTGTTTATGAGGGATCCGAGTTTGGGTGATTTTAGTAACAATTTTAAAAAAGTCAAATTCATGTTTGAGAGTTTATTATCCAACAATTCTAAAAGTTTTTTAAAAGAATAAAATTACATATATAACTATATATTAAAAAAAAAAAAAAAATTGGTATGTGTAAATAATGTGAAGTACGTAAAAATTTAAATGTATATATATTTTCAACTAAAATACAATTCAATAGCACATAAAGCAGAAAATGCAAAATGTGCGTTTGGAGAAATGATGAAAAATGGAGTACGTATTTTAAGTTTAGGGTAAATATAAAAATAATTATTTTAGAGAAAGTAAAATTGTAAGATAATTTGAAAAATGGCAAAAAAACTATCGATTTTGGAGTTGAAAATTACACCCTAAATTACACTACACGGGTTTTGGATGGTTTTTAAATCACTCAAAACCAGTGTTCCAAAAAACTAATAAATACCGATTTTTTTAACCTCTCACGAACGTTACCATCTAAAATTGGTGGGAAAAAAAACCCCAAAGCAGAACCTAAAAGAATATAATAGTAAAGTTGTACAAGAATTTTTTGATGCCCATTGTTTTTAACTCGATCATAAGATAACAACTGATCCATAACTTTTTAACCACATATTTTATTTACTTTTACAAAAAAAAAAAAAAAAAAAAAAAAAAAAAAAAAAAAATTAATAATAATAATTTTAATCAAAATAAAAAACATTAACGTTGTTTGATTGGTTATTTAATTCTAAGGGGGTTGATCTCCTTCCCATGGTGGGGGAGTTCTTATAACTCCCACTGAACACGTGTCCAGTGAGGGTTGGCCAATGAAAAAGTACTTGACAAAAAAGTCAAACACTTGTCCAATCTCCACTGAACACGTGTCAAGTGAAGATTATAAGAATTTCCTATCATGGGGAGTAGATCAATCCGTTTAATTCTAATTCATTTAACTTGCAGACACATATTGTGCACCAAATTCTTTCTTCATTTCTTTCTGGTTCCTCGTGCAATTTACTAATCTTAAGTGGGAGGGGACCATATGTTACATCTACAAAATTATTGCCACTGTTTGGAGTCATTTCATGGTTTTGTGTATTTTGATTCAATGGCTCTCGTAGAGCCAAATAGCATCACCTTATTCTTTTCTTTTGCACTTCAACCCAATTGAAGAAATAAAATTTTCAAACTTTAATGAACACATTGAAAGAATAATACATTGGAAAAGACTCTTTTGTCTGTAATATTTTATTAGATATTGAGATGTTACGTGGATATATTAAGTGTATATTTGATGACAAAATTCGTTTATTTTCTCCATCAACTCAAATAGGTTTCACGCGTTGTTTGACAATGCGTGAAATCACATAGATAAAATCGACAAAAGAGTTGGAAGTCTCTCCATGTTCCATCTCCGGCGACCACCCCTCTCCCCAAGCCATTGTCTATGGTCAACCAACGAATCTCAAATAGCATTGTCAACCCTCTTCTCCCCAGACACCTCCACCAATCAACACACTGATACACTTCAAAATTATCAAAATGTTTGGAAGTCAAAACAACGTTGGAAATAAAACTATAAAGTAGCATATCTAAATTTAAAAATTTGAACTAATCACTACAAATTTGTTGAAGAAGATGATATTTCTATTTAGTTTTTTAATTTTTTTTATAAATTTAGTTTTTTATTATTTTAATTTAAAGTTGAAAAAATTACCCCTGCTATTAAAGGAGCATGTAAATTACGCGTAAAATTAACAGACATTTTAGACATTTCTGTTTAAAAAAATTTGTGCACCTAAAAGCATATGTTTGAGATCTTTTAACAAAAAAATTAAAAATGAAGGACCATTTACATCAATTTCTTTAAAATATAATATCCTTATTTTTTAAAATGACATTATAATCTCAAATAAATTCACCGATTGTCGTCACTGTGAGGAGACTGTTGATGCAATCAATGTACCTTTAGTGGACTAGTCGAGGTGATGGGATGTGACAATCTTAAATCTTCTATATTTCACTTCAATTTTAAATCATTCAAAATACAATGTAACGGATAAAAATAACGTCTCAAAGAATTTTAGTAAAATTTAGTGCTTGTTTGATATAGATTTTAATAGGTTTTTAATTTTTCATCTTTTGACTTTTAGAAGAAAATGACCAAAATAATCCTATTTTCTAGTCAAATATTGCGGCTATATTGGAAAGCAAAATGTTATTTTGGTCATTTTTTCTCAAAAGTCAAAAAATGAAAAACCAAAAACTCATTAAAATCTATACCAAACAAGCTCTTAACAATTACCCTTATAATACATTTTTTTTTTAATTATAAGAAGGGAGTCAGCATTTGACTTTAAAAATCGAGACGAAAATCAATAATTAATTATAACTATGTAATACATAAAATTTATATTTTTTTATCAAATTTTTAATCACATATTTTATTATTTTTATCAAGATTTACCAAAACTTTTACAAAAAACTTTATCAAACAAATTATTGATTATAAATTACCTAGGTGTAGAATATATCACTTTAAGAACACGTCTAGTGCAACATATATATTGCTATCTAAATGGTATAAATATGGAAAGACTTTTAATCTATGTAATATTGGTGTCTAATTAGGGATGGCAATGGGGCGATTTTTACCCGTCCCGTCCCGCCCCACGACCTGCGAATTCGCGGGGCGGGAGGCGGGGCGGGTCAATCTTTGACCCGTCAACCGTCCCACGAAATTTTTTTTTCTTTTTTTTTTTAATAAAATTGAAAAAAAATAATTAAAAAATAAATAATTTTTTTAAAAAAAATATTTGTAGCAAACAAAACAAAAAAAATTCAAGAATGGAATTATGGTGTAATAATTAAGATTTATAATTTATAATTTCAACCCGAGTTCGATTCTTCTTTCATCCATTTTCAACAAAGTTTTAATTTATATTCTATTTTATGATTTTTTTTTTTTTTAAAAAAATTCCTTGATGGGGCAGGGCTGCCCCGCGAACTCCGCGGGGCGAAAAAACCCGCCCCTATTACCCAAATAAGCGGGGCGGGGCGAGTTCGGGTCTGCGAGTTTTTTTGCCATTCCTATGTCTAATGCATTATAAGGATGGCTATATTTATGTGTATTTTATTTTATTAAAATAAAAATAAAAATATATTTAAATATGCATAATAATTTTAAATTTTACTGAGTTAGTATGTGTAACAGAACTTCTAAATTTAGATGAGATATTAGATATTGTCTGATTTTTTCATATTACATTTATTTAACAGAGTCATTGACTGTTTTCATATGACAAATTTTGTAAAGAATTTATTGTTGCATTAGAGATGTTATAATTGTTTATTCATTTTCAAAAATCAAAGATTTAAGTGGACATTAAGCAATATAAGTAGTTAGAAGATCGAAAGCATCTAAGGCTTGGTTTGGTATTGCTGTGCTTTTAAGAGAATCAGCTTCTGCTGTGCTGCAGAAAGAATCAGCTGTGGGAAGAATCATATAAGTGTTTGGTAAACTCTTGTTTCAAAATTGCTGTATGTTTCAAAAACAGCATTTGAGCGTTTGGTAAACAAAAGTGATTTATTGCTATAATGGTATTAAATTACTAAAAAGGACATTGAATATAATAATGTTATTTTGTATTATTATTATTATCACGAGTCGTAAAATTTATTTTTTTCCTAGTCATATATTTTTTAACAAGACAATGCATTCATTATTATTATTTTAGAATAAAAATAATAAACACATAATAAATTTCAAATTTTATAAAAATTACAAAATAATAATACAGTCATATAGTACAAAAATTAATTACATTTATATTTTTTTTTATGCATCAACTCGCTTCAATTTATTAAAGAAATTAATTTAATTAATTAAGGGTACAATTGGTATTTTAATAATATATAAATGTAAAAGCTAAAAGCAGAATCTGAAAAGCTGCCCTTTTGCTGCTTCTCAAAATCTGCTGTCAGGATAGTCAGATTATTTTATAATCACTTTTAAAAAATTTGCCAAACGCCTAAATCAACTTCTGATTGTTTGAGAATCAGAAGTTGGGCTCCAAAATCAATCCCAAACGGGGCCTAAACTAAATTAGTTTTTTAAAGAAGAACATTTTCGAGAAACGCTTTTAGTGGATGGTGGCGCCGCCTGTGAGCCCCACTTTATAACCGTCAATGACTCCACGCCCGCCACGAAAATTTTCTCTCCACCACTCCTTTCCTTTTCCAATTTTTCCTCCCTAATCTTTCCAGTACCACAACAGTACTGATTTTCTTTTCTTTCTTCTCTTTCCCCCTCCAAAATAAACCCATAGAAAATCACTTCCTGTTGTACCTCCGGTGAAACCCTTTTCCGGGGCCAAGAAAATGGCGTCTCCTCTGGAGGAAAATGTGAACTCCTCCAACTGGGAATTTGATTACGCATTACTTGATGACATTCCGGTCCCCGCCGGCGACCTCCCTCATCTTGAAGGCACCGCCTTTCACTGGACCCAACCCCATAATGCTTTCGTCCCACCTACCCCTCTCAGGTATCTCCTTTTTTCAGTTCACTTTTCTTTATCATCTATACTTAAAACTTTACCGTTTTACGTGTGATGCGAAAACAATTTTGGTTATTTTTATGCATTAATTATTCATGATTTATTGTTTTTGTGTGTGAATTGTGATTTCAAGATACAACTTCTGGTACTGTAATTGTTCGGGGAAGGGGATGTATGGCAGAATTATTTTGTTTTGGTGAAAGAAGTTTAATTTTTAATTTTTAATTTTCTCTCTCTTTTGTTGATTTTTTAATTTTTATAGCTATAGTATGTCGTATGACACTGAGGGTTTGTTAATCTTTATGAAATACTGAATTCAGCTTTAGTAAACTTATTGGGATTTGGGTCGTGTAGTTTCTTACTTTCTTCATATGTATTGTTTAATTTGACGTGGTCACATCTTCTTCAACTTTGAATTTAGTGGGTTTTGCATTAGCTATTTCCCGACTCTGAATTTTACTATTTAATATTAATTTTAATTTTAAATTGTTAGCGATGCAATCTAGAGCATCTTTGGCTAAGCCCAAAATAACTAATTTTATGAACTTGCTTTTTTTCCTTTCTTCTAGGTAAAAAACCACTTTTTACTTTCACCCAAAAAAAAAAAAAAAAAAAAAAAAAAAAAAAAAAAAATTGTTTATTTTGAAACATTCTTTCATACATGCATAAAAGTGAACTTTTTATGCTTATCCAAGCATGATAGAATCAAACGAGTTATAAGATTAAGTGAAAATGGAGTTGATATCCAGTTGTTGGTAATGTAGTTCTGTTAGGAATAGATTGAACTTGCAGTTGCTATACACGGTTGGGTAGAGGTTAAATTTTCAACCCAAGGAAATGTAATAAATGAGGTTGAATTTCAGGAAATTTAAGGACTTGAGTGTATTAAAATAATGTTATCTTATTCTTGTGACATTGTTATCTATTAGATATTAGCTCGATGAATCAAATGTTTGGCACAAATAGTTTCTCCTTATTATGAGCACATCCCCTTTTTTATTTACTGTGTTTCAGTGTGGAATTTGATGACTCGTTTGGAAATTCAGATGGTGTGAAGGAGTTCGGATCAAGGAAGAGGTGTGTATGTTATTTTTTCATAATTTGGTTTTCAATTTGGGTAAAAGAAAATAGGTGATATTAGCATATTACATCAATGATTATGCAGTGTGGGCAGATTTGTTTTTCTTTTAGTTTTGTTTGAACTGTAAGGGAATTTACTGAACTAATTTTGTTTGGTAATATTTTCTTCCAATCAGTCCACTTCCTTAATGATTTTTGTTACTGTGTTTGCATTTTGTTTCCTTATAGGATGAGGTCTGGAACTAGTAATGCATCTGATTCTAAAGCCTACAAGGAGAAAATCCGCAGGGATAGGTTGAATGACAGGTAATCTCTCTCTCTCTCTCTCTCTCTCTCTCTCTCTCTCTCTCTCTCTCTCTCTCTCTCTCTCTCTCTGTGTGTGTGTGTGTGTGTGTGTGTGTGCATGTCTTGTTACTGTTTGCGCGCACGTGTAGCGTGCTGGTTGCATGTATGTTTGTAGTAGGTGGTGCACTTTTAGCGGTGCGCCTTTGTTCGTGTTTATGTTGACCTTGTTACTATATCCAGGTTCCAAGAATTGAGTTCTATCCTAGAACCCGGAAGGCCACCTAAAATGGATAAGGCTGTTGTATTGAGTGATGCCGTTCGCATGGTGATTCAAATGCGGGAAGAAGCCCAGAAGCTGAAAGAATCATACAAAAGTTTGCAGGAGAGGGTTAATGAATTGAAGGTGAGTCTTGTTATTTCAGTTCGTTAATTCTGTGAGGTAGCGACTTGTCTATAAGATTTCACATCCAAATACAATTGCTCTATTCTTTAGGAGTTTTGAATGCCATGCTCCATTTATTCCTTAATCATACTAATAATCTTGTAGGCCGAGAAAAATGAACTTCGAGATGAGAAGTTGAAGCTAAAAACAGAGAGAGAGAAACTTGAGCTACAGGTGAAAGCATTGAACACCTCACAGGGCTTTTTAACTCAACCCCCTCCAGTTCCTGCGCCATTTGCGGCCTCACATCCAGTTGTTGGCAGCAAGTTGGTGCCGTATGTTGGATACCCTGGAATTCCAATGTGGCGATTCATGCCACCTACTACTGTCGATACTTCAGAGGATGATGCTCTCCCCCCAGTAGCTTGAGTTTTGGATGTTCTGCCTGATGAGCTGCTTGAGTTCGGTGTCGATAAAATTGTTGACATTTCTTTTTCTCAAGGATTTTTGAGGCTGGTTTAGACAGATGATAATTATTTTGGAGAAACAACTTGTATTGACTCCTTAAATAACCGTTGTACTTGTTGACAAAACCTGATTATTTTGCTGTTTTAGTGACCTTTCTTTGTTGATTTATATTTATGAATTATGTCATAAAACACGTGTTCATATAAAATACGCTGAAATCATATGAACTGAAGTGAAATCTCTGATAAAAGACATATATTCAGTTGGTAAAAACATACAAAAACTGATAAACAGAGGTATCAGTTAACAAGGTTTCTTAAACCCCATACTTTTCCCACTTGTGTAGTCCCTCCAAACATCGACAGCTCCGAAACTAGTCATCAGAACAGTACTAAAAGCCATCACTGTGCCAACAGAGAACACAATGAGGGAGGCCCTCCCATGTTTTATTATGGCTCTTTGTACTAGAATTAATCCGATTAGCGACCCAATGAAGCAAATGAATGCAAAGATTAGGGCACCATAAATATGCTCCATGCCCAACAATAAGTACTGAATAGCTGACATGGTTGAGGAGAAGAATACCATGAATGAACAGGTTGCTGCTGTTACCTGTACAATAACGTGAAAGGATTCCGATTGGTAGATGGATCTGGTTTAAATAAGGGTAAAAATGCATGTCTTCTCTTTCTTTCTTGATATTTTTCAGCACTAATAAATTAAATCATCTGAAACAAACATGCAAAGAAGCATTTTTCGAGGCAAAGAAGGTAAAATGACAAAAGGGATTCAAGCTAACTTACTTCAGGCTTTATTCCCATTTGTAGAAGAAGTGGACTTATAAGCATGCCACCACCAATTCCAAAAACTCCACCCAAAACCCCTGCTAGCAATGCCATTATTGGGAACAAGAAATTCTCTGATGGTCGACCTTTAATATCAGCTTCAGTTTCCTTCATCAAGTATATAAATAATTAATCTTGAATAACCAATATTCCCTAGATGAAACACCTGACGTTTATGTTCAGATAAGTATATATACCTGCTGACTGGAAACGTTATTCTCGAGGCTTTTCTTGCTGCACAGGATCCACGTCGTGAAAATTATGGCGAGAGGAATTTGGAGTGATGAGACAATCCAGTATCCCACTCCACATGCCTTTATATGTATGTAACCCTGCATAGTTGAACATTTACATGTACTACAACAAGGCTACTCATCGAATAGCTGCCAAAGTTACTTGTTAAATTTATCCACAAACTTGTTTGATCTGATAAGAAAATTGATTGACAATATTGGGTAATATTAAAGAAGAAGAAGAACATAATAATGTCAAAAATGTCCCAATCATGTGAAAACCTTTGTATAACCACTTCGATACCAACCTCATGTCAAAAATGGCATCTGATATTGTACGTAATTGATACCAACCTCAGGTTTGTTTTAGTTCTTTGTACTAGAAGCCTTTATAAATTAATTAGACTAAGCATAAGAACGAAACGATATAATCACCTATGCAAATCATTATTCCAATGAAGAGCGTCGAATGCAACAATGTGAATTGTAATTTTCCTTGGGTGAATCTACATTTCCTTTTCCTATCTTTTATTTTCACTTAGCCAATTGCAATTTCTCTTTTTAAAAATGCCATAAAAGAAAGACTATTACTTCCCTATTTCTATAGAGATTAAGAAAATGTAATTGTTAAAATTGGAACAATAAATTTTATTTATATTTTTCATTATATACTCCTACATTAATATATTAGTACTTCATATTTGTTGATAACAACACACTAAAATAAATAAAGTAAGTCTATCTTTATGAAACTGAGAAAGTATTATTTAACATACAATATTGCATGCTTAATAAGATCAGACAAAAGTGTAACACAGCTGCATACAATTATGGCACTTGTAACAAAAAGATAACATATTAAATTCGAAGAAGATAATAAAGCATAACCATACTTGTCCATAGCGATTTCCACGAAGAAGATAGAGCACAAAAAAGGAAAACCAGACCATAACCAGCACCATCACCTTCATCCATGGAATATCCGATTTTAACCCTGTAGGTTCTTCATTCAACAGAGGATCTTCTGCCCCAGTTTCTGATTTAATGTACATATTTCTACTTAGAACTTCTGATTCAAGTTTCCAATAACATATCCCAGATTTACATGTTTTGAAGGTAGACCAAGCAAGAAAAATTGCAAACAGTATTGTGATGAGCCACTCGGGAAGTACAAGATTGCAGAGAACTCCAAGACTAACTCCCAACAACATGCAAGGCTCTGATAATAGTGTTATGTCGTAATTAATACTGCCATGTTTTGTACTTTTGACGAACATGTGGCAGGCGACGTTAGCGATTGAGCCTCCGGTGACCATGAATGCCGAAAAGCTGGAAGCCATTTTTAGGTTCAGACCGGCAACAATGGTGAGAATGGGAATAAAGAGGCCTCCGCCGCCAATTCCGCCGGCACTTGAAATGGAGGCAGCCATAAAGCATAGAATTCCGGCTACCAGAAATGGAGGTGTTAATTTCATATTGGTATCTTGTAGGCTTTGATGAGTAAAGCTCATAATTTGATTAAATGTGAGCATATCTGTAACAGGTTTTGTTTGATTTGCATGGGAAATATCGAAGGTGATGAGAATTGTGAATAGGAGGAGCAATTTCAGGGTTTTCTGCCTCATTTTTATGTACTTTTTCTGGTTGAGTAATGAACTTGAAATAACAATAGAATAAAGGAGATATTTGATGGGGGAATGGTAGGATGTACAAGACAAACAAAACAACAACGTAATACTTCATTTTGCTACTTTTAATAATATAAACTTAGTTAACAACTCGAAATGTATACTAATATTGTTAATTTATTTTTATTTGTTAAAATTTTTAAATAATAAAATTTCTATAGTTATTTCTTTATTTTATCTATCCAATCATCAATTAGTACTTCGAGTCACTTGAATTAAAAAATTACAGAAACTGACAATTTGTTTGGAAATTCGAAAAAAACAATGAAGTGTTGAACATGATGGATCATGAACTTCTGAAAAGAGGCTCAAGACAGCAAGAAGCAAGTAAATTATAGGATTTCAAGAATTAAAAGTTTTGAGTTTATATTATGCCTGATTGCCAACCATTTAGCTTAAAATCAGTCTTTGGTTACCTTTTTTGTACTTGAAATTGATTTTTGTTAATATACGTACACTTGATATATTAGATGTCGTTTTTATATAAAATTATTGTAAAAACCTTAAAAACTTTAAGTACCGTCACATTTTAAAATTAGCAGGTGGTAAGGAAATCATTTCAATTTAAAAATAATAGTTCAAACATATCATTTTAAACTTTTATAACGAAAATTCAAGCATAAAAAAACTAAAATTGACATTTCCACATAAGATGATGCGTTGATAAACCAATAATAATTGGTAACTCATATCCATGTTTGGTACATCTATCTTCCGTATATAAAAGTTAAGGCATAAGTAACTTTATTCATTTAGTCTTCCACTGTCACGGTGTGGTGATGTTGGTTTTCTAAAGATTCTTTATACTAAGAATTATGTATCTATTAGTGCTATTTGTCTTCGATGTAAAATGTACAAAATTGCAAATATGTAATGTGTACGAAAGTTTTCCATCTTCATTTTCACTTTCATTTTCGTAGGGCAAAAATTTCTTCGATGGCATGGTATTATCAACAAATGTTGTAGAATCCACCTCCATTTGAAAAATTCTTACAGCACCAAACGATATCTCCGACAATTCTTTCTTTGACAGTTCCTTCACCAAAAAACTCATATCTACCGTCACTACCGAAACGCATCCCAAAGCCAGGTGCAAAACTGCGGTGGTGATTGCTAAGCTACCAATATCAACATCTATTTCAAGATAATTACGCCCTTTGTGGTAATAACAATTTCATGTTTTACCTAAGAAGCACGCATAGTAATTTCCAACTATAGTTTTCATCATTCATGGTTCTTTCACAATTTTGTTTCCGATTTTAAACTAACTGTTGCGAAGAACATCCGACCTATGAATAAATTGATACAACAGTGAATTTGAGTGATGTGTGATGATTAAAGTTAGAGGCTATTGTTTCTAATTAATTATATTCAAGGGGCCATACGTATATGTGAAGAATTTTAAAGGCTTTATTTAATGAAGTTTTAATTGAACCAATTTTAAAGGCTTTTTAAATTAATCAATGATAAATTAAAAAATCTAATTTATAAGTGATGATATTTTGGTCCAAAAATATTTATCTTTTTTAGATGTAGATTAGATGTAGATGTATATAGGTGAAGAATTATAAATGCCATAATTAATTAAGATTTAATTGTTAGATGTAGATGTATAGGTGAAGAAATTTACATGCCTTAATTAATTAAGATTTAATTGAACTAATTTTAAAGGGTTTTTAAATTAATCTAAGGGTAAATTAAAAAAATTAAAAAATCAAAAATATGAGTAAGGATATATTTGGGTGTAAAAATGTTTCTCAATTTTTCAAGATAATTATGCTTTATGGTAATAAAAATTTCAGGCTATACTTAATAGGCATGCAGAATAATTCTCCACTATAGTTTTCATTATCAATGGTTCCTTCACAATTTTATTTACGATCTTAAACTCCTTGTTCTGAAAAGCATCCAACCCATTATTAATTGATACAATAGAGAATTTGAGTGATGAGTGATGTGTGATGATTAAGTTGGAAGCTAGTGTTTTCAATTAGTTTTATTCAATTCAGGGTGAGTGTAAATGTATAGATGAAAAAATTTAAAAATCTTAATTAATTAAGATTTAATTGAACAAATTTTAAAGATTTTTTAAATTAATCAAGGGTAAATTGAAAAATCTAAAATGCGAATGAGGATATTTTGGTCCAAAAATATTTATCTATTTTAGGGCCTTTTAGATGTAGATGTATATAAGTGAAGAATTTTAAAAGTCTTAATTAACTAAGATTCAATTGTTAGATGTAGATGTATATGTGAAGAATTTTAAAGGCCATAATTAATTAAGATTTAATTGAATCAGTTTAAATTCTTTTTAAATTTATCAAGGTAAATCTAAAATATGAGTGAGAATATTTTGGTCCAAAAATATTTCTCTCTTTATTATGCCATTTATGATAATAACAATTTCAGACTTTACTTAATAGGCTTGCAGAGTAATTTATCATTATAATTTTTATGATATGTGGTTTCTTCACAATTTTGTTTACGATCTTCAACCTACTGTTGCGAAAAGCATCCGACCCATGAATAAATTGATACAATAGTGAATTGGAATGATGTGTGATAATTAGAGTTGGAGGGTAGTGTTTTCAATTAATTATATTTAATTCATGAAATGAATAAGTGAATATAAATGTATAGGTGAAGAATTTTGAATGCCTTAATTAATTAAGATTTAATTGAATCAATTTTAAATACTTTTTAAATTAATCAGGGTAAATTGAAAAATCTAAAATATGAGTGGAGATATTTTTGTCAAAAAATGTTTATCCCTTTTAAGGTCGTTTAAATGTAGATGTATATAGGGGAAGAATTTTAAAGGCTTCAATTAATTAAGATTTAATTGTTAGTTGTAGATGTATATGTGAAGAATTTTAAAGGCTTGAATTAATTAAGATTTAATCGAACCAATTTTAAAGGCTTTTTAAATTAATAAAGAGTAAACTGAAAAATCTAAAATATGAGTGAAGATATTTTAGTCCAAAAATATTTTTCTCTTTGTTATGCCCTTTGTGGTAATAACAATTCCAGGCTTTAGCTAATAGGCAAGCAAAGTAATTTCTCACTATAGTTTTCATAATTCATGGTTCCTTCACAATTTTGTTTATGATCTTAAACTTACTGTTGCAAAAAGTATCTGACTCATAAATAAATTGATACAATAGTGAATTAGAGTGATGTGTGATGATTAGAGTTGGAGGCTAGTGTTTCTAATTAATTATATTCAATTCATAAAATAAAGTGGTGGTGTAGATATATAGGTGAAGAATTTTAAAGGTCTTAATTAATTAAGATTTAATTGAACCAATTTTAAAGACTTTTTAGATTAATCAATGGTAAATTAAAAAATTTAAAATATGAGTTAGGATATTTTGGTCCAAAATGTTATCACTTTTAGTGCATTTTGGATGTAGGGGTATATAGGTGAAGAATTTTAAAGGCTTTGATTAATTAAAAGATTTAAATGTTAGATGTAGATATATAGGTAAAGAATTTTAAAAGTATTAATTAGTTAAGATTTAATTGAACCAATTTTAAAGACTTTTTAAATTAATGGGTAAATTAAAAAATCTAAAATATGAGTGAGAATATTTTAGTCCAAAAATATTTATTCTTTTTAGGGCTTTTTAGATGTACTAGTTAGACACGCGTGCGTTGCACGTGCTTTTGCAATCACATTATTAATTTTTTATATTATTAAATTTTTTATTTTCTAATTGTTATTAATTAAAATAGCAATTGCAATAAAGATAAAAACACGATTTTTTATAATATGTTGTATTGTATTGTTCGATGTTGATATTTTATTTACAGAAGTACAATTACAATCAAAAATGGGTTTTATACAGTGGTAATACGAATAGCAACTTGAACTTAATGAAGGAATTTTTGGTGATTTGAACTTTCATTATTGACGAACTATTAATATCAAATCTTATGGAATTAATAATGTATTAATAAGGATCTTTAGGGCTGTATTTTACGAAAAATAAAATTAATAATTAATAATTTTATTGTGAGATAATGTAATGAATGACTATATAATATTTTACATTTGGAAAGTAGCTCATTGTAAACAATATTTTTTGTGTCTGTTAAAACAACATAAATGTAAGTAAGAAACAAAAACTAAAGAAGTGTCAACATATCCTACCTTTATAAAAAGTGTGAATATTAAGTTCACTATTCATAATGGTCAACCAAAAGAAAAATTAGCGCAAATGTTCCCTCACAATTATCTTCAGTACAGAAATCATCTCTAACATTTGTTTTTTACACAAAAGACTTCTAACATATGTATTTTGGTGCGCAATAGATCTTTATTTGATTAAAAAGACAAATATGCCTAATTTTAATTAGAGAAAATGGTAATCGGATTTTTAATCTATGCAAAATATGCAAATGGGTCAAATAATTTTATTTTTTATATAAAAAAAAAAAACTAACGAGTTCATTTTTTAATTCACTTTATTGACCAAATTGATGTTTAGTTATGTATGTTGTTTGATATTGTATTATAGAAAACAGTTGTATTGTTTATCATATAAAATAGTATCATAATAAAACAGTATCATAGAAAATAGTATCATAAAATAAACGGGCATAGAATTCACATTACATGCTCAGAATTTCTATTATAGTATGTTTTTGGAATTGTCTCGATGAGCCGGTCAAGACTAGTGACTTTGCCATTGCTCACGATGAATTTTAGCTGTTTGAAGTCGTCTCTTTAGCTTAAAATAAAAATATTTAGTTTGTCATGTCTTAACAGTATCATACTAAAACAGTATCATAGATAAATATAGCTTAATATATCAGTATCTTAAATAAAAGTATCTTAATAAAACAGTATTACATACACAAACTACAACCCAATAAAATAACAGTATCATAGATTGAAACAGTATCTACGACGGCATTTTGAATGAAAACAGTATCATATATAAAACTAAGTGCAAGATGTTTTAAGTACTAAGATCGTTGATACTGTTTGCATTCAATAACAGTATCATAAGTTGAAACATTATCGTAATAAAAATATTATCAAAAATAAGTATACCATATCATTTTATCTAAGAGGGCCGTTCTATTGCCCCCAAGTGGGCAACATGTAGTGCCCACTTGGGGGCAATAGAACATTATTCTTTTATCTAAATAAAAAAGTATATCATAGCACTTTATCTAAATAAAACAGTATCATAGATAAAATTAAGTAGAAATATTTTATTGGTTAAAGTAATGATATTGTTCTTAAAATACTACATTGGTAGTACAAGATCATTGATAATGTTTGCATTCAATAACAATATCATAGATTGAAAAAGTGTGATAGGTTGAAACATTATCATGGAAAACATGGGATGTTCTCCTACCCAAGGTGGGTATGAGTTATCTTATTAACTGCTGAGGTGGCAGTCCATAATTAGTAATTCATGGCCCTACACATTATTTTTTTCATGGATTGCCAATCATAGGCTGCCACTTCAACAGTGGGTAGAATAACTCCTACCCACAATGGGTAGGGGAACATTCTCATAGAAAACAGTATTATAATAAAACAGTATCATTAAATTAACATTTTTTTTTTGCAATTGTAGGGGTACGTTGGTCTTTTAGCGCTAAAACATTACTTTAATTGAATTAAATTTTGACCACATGATTTTAAAGCTCATAAGTGCAATAACAGTAACCGACCCTAAATTTACCTAAAAAAAAATAAGTTGTGATGATTTAAATAATGATAGCTGCTATATGTTATCTGCCAATAGTGGCACGCCCGCCTCATCTACTCGCCCGCTTCGTTGGTGTTATAAGCCCATCTCTGACAGATAAACAACAATGACCCAATTGCCATTAGACAAGCCAGACAGACGACTCATAAAATGATAGTTATCATTGACAATTGAGAAGATGAAACACCAGCAATTGAGAAGATGAAACATCTTTCATTAACTCCTAATGATGAAGGAGATGAATGGACATCCGTCATTAAATGAGAGAGATGAAAGGACACCCGTCAACAATAGAGCCATGCTGGGAATCAAAGATCTGTAGATGTCTGCTGTAGTCACTGCCATGATGAGTGGAACTTGAAGTCGTTCTTTCAAGATGTCATTCTCTAAAAACCCACCGAATACGATGCACGACTTACTCAAGAGAGGAGAGAAGTATGTGGACGCTGAAGAATCATATCTCATTACCAAAAGTATAAAAGATCGAAAAGAACCTGAGTCTAACAAAAGGAAGACTTGGGACAAGCCCGAACATCGAGATAATAAAGGCAAGCAAAAAATGAATCATTTAAAGCGGATAAATGATGAGGATACTAAGGAAGGATCAGGCTAGCTGGGAAGTCCTAATGCATCTACTAGATCCAATCTGCCACAAAAAAATTCTCAACTAATGCAACAATCAAACGAAGCGAGCTTGCCCAAGACTTTAAAAAAAATTTGACAAGACGAGCTCACCCAATCCGAGACGAGGCGAGCTCTTTAAAAAAAACAAGGCGATGAGCCTGTATTTAAAAATCAAGGCGATAGTCTATGTTTAAAAATCAAGGCAAGATCATAAATAATGACAGCTGCTACTGTCTGAAAAACAAGGCTAGCTGCTATTGCTAAAAATCAAGGCAATGAGCATCTGTCTGAAAAACTATGCGATAAGCCTTTGTTTAAAAATCAAGACGATGAACATCTGTCTGAAAAACAAGGCGATAAGCATCTGTCTGAAAAACAAGGTGATGAACATATGTTTAAAAATCAAGGCGATGAGCCTCTATCTGAAAAACAAGGTGATGAGCATCTGTTTATAATTAAGATGATGAGCCTTTGTCCGAAAAACAAGGCAATGAGCCTCTGTTTAAAAATCAAGGAGATGAGCATCTATCTAAAAATTTTAGAGAAAAGCCTGTGTGGTAGATTATTTCTATTTTTCATTGACAACAGTCTATGAAAAGTAGAGTGACTTATAATGATAGAAATAATGATAGCTGCTATATATTGTCTGTCAATAATGGCATATCCTGGCACACCCGCCTCGTTGGTATCATAAGCTCATCTCTGAAAAATAGACAACAATGACTCAACTGCTAATAGACAAGTCAGATAGGCGACCCATAAAATGACAGTTATCATCGATAATTGAGAAGATGAAACATCAGCAATTGAGAAGATGAAATATCCTTCATTAACTCCTAATAATGATGGAGATGAATGGACACCCGTCATCAATAACTGCAGGTCATTCCTACAGGTCATTCCTATAATTAGAGACCAACCCCCAGATAAAAAAAGAACATATATACACTACTAAAAATTGCCTTTCACCAACGAAAATTTACCAACGGATTATTTCCGTTGGTAAAAGTGATAACCTTTCAACTACGGTAATTAGCGACGACTTTTCTATTAGTAAAGGTAATAGTTTTTCACCAACGAATTTTCACCTTTCACCAACGGAATATCCGTTGGTGAAGAGTGAATTATATCACCAACGGAAATTCCGTTGGTGATATTAATTAATTTTGAAAACCAAAAAATAATTCGACCTTTCACCAACGGAATATCCATTGGTGAAGAGTGAATCTTATCACCAACGAAAATTCTGTTGGTGATATTAATTAATTTTAAAAACCAAAAAATAATTCGACATTTTACCAATGGAATATCCGTTGGTGAAATGTGAATCATTTCACCAACGGAAAGTCCGTTGGTATATTAATTAATTTTAAAAACTAAAAAATAATTCGACATTTCACCAACGGAATATCTGTTGGTGAAGAGTGAATCTTATCACCAACGGAAATTCTGTTGGTGATATTAATTAATTTTGAAAACCAAAAAATAATTCGACATTTTACCAACGAATATTCCGTTGATGAAGAGTAAATCTTATCACCAACGAAAATTTCGTTGGTAATATTAATTAATTTTGAAAACCAAAAAATAATTCGACCTTTCACCTATGAAATATCCGTTGGTGAATAGTGAATCATATTACCTACGAAAATTTCGTTGGTGATATTAATTAATTTTGAAAACTAAAAAATATTATCGACCTTTCACATACGGAATATCCGTTGGTGAAGGGTGAATCATATTATCTACGGAAATTCCGTTGGTGATATTAATTAATTTTGAAAACAAAAAAATATTTCGACCTTTTACATACGGAATATCTATTGGTGAAGAGTGATTTTTATTACCTACAAAAATTATGTAGGTGATATAAATCAATTTTGAATACCAAAAAACACAATTCATCTATTCAAATAAAAGAAATTTATGTGAAGAGTAATTCATAAGTCGAAAAAATCTTTCAACCTATTACCCACAGTCTACAGATAATCCATATGTAATATTACTATTTCAACCATTGAGCTATAGAAAATGTTGGTGAAGAGTAAATCTTGTTACCCGCATATTTTTCATGAGTAATGTAAATCAAATTTTGAAAATGAAAAAAGATTCAACTATATGGAATTGAATGTTAATCACTTAAGGATTAGTCGTAAATTAAGTTTCATTGAGAGCATGTTCGGTAGGTATTTTCATCTCCAAAATCTATTTTTGAGCATGAGTTTTTTTACTTTTCAAAAGAATTTGAGATGAAATAACCAAATTGCCCTTTTAACTTTCAAATGACATTTAATTGATTGAGGGCAATTTTGTCAAATTGCAATGTAAGTCAAAAAGTGTGTAAGAGGAATTCAGTCATGGCCCACCAAATTTAATGCAAAATAGATTTTGTAGATGAAAAAAAGGGCAGCCGAATAAGCACTCATTTAACATTCGAATTTTCTACAACGAAGTTATATATGCAATTACAATAATAAAAAAGATTCAAACTATAATCTCATACGAATAAAATATAGGTGGACTAGTTTACCTATTGTACGACATCACTTTATTTGGGCATTTCGTGTTTAAATGTGAAAGCAAATAATGTTTATCATCATTTCATACAATTTGTACAGCTATAAAATTTTTTTCGAGCAATGTAATATTTTAAGTGTTAACACAATGTGGAATTTGATTTTTCACTAAAATTTATTTTTTACTTTATAAGAAATTATAGAAAATGTTGCTCATTGAACTAATATATATTATAAAAAAAAAAACACTTACAAGAATTCATTTGTATCCAATGGTTTGGTTGTAACTTCACAACTCTTAGGTCAAAGGTTCAAGTCACATTACATCCATTCTAAATTAATAAAATAATAAAAATGCTTGACAAAGCTTAGCGGATTGGGTCGGGCCTTTGATGGGTCGAGTTTCAAGCCCATAATTGGTAAGTCGGGTCAGGGGTCCACTAAGTATATAAAATTATTATTTTTTAATTATTAAAAATTTGCACAATACCTACGGAATTTTCGTAGGTAAAGACTTGAGACATTACCTACTGAATTTCCATTGGTAATAGTGTTTGTCATTTCTGTTGTTATTTTGAAAGTCGCTGAAAGTTACCAACGGAATTTCCATTGGTAAAAGCGCATATCATTACTAACAGAAATTCCGTTGGTAATAGTGTGTGTCATTACCAACGGATATTTTGTAGGTAAAGGGTTGGGATATTACCAACGGAATTTTTGTTGGTAATGACAAACACTATTACCAACGGAAATTCCGTTTATGAAGATCACCAACGGAAATTCCGTTGGTAACTTTCAACGACCCTCAAAATAGCAACGGAAATTCCGTTGCAAATAATCCGTTGGTAGCGAATATTAGGCACGGATATCGTGGCTTCAGCAACGGAAAATCCATTTTTGAAGCCACAGTTTTTTGTAGTGATACTCAATATTGTTATTCTGCATATTTGAGTTAATCACATACTGATTATCACGTCGGAGTAGAAATAGGGAAAAAAGCCCAACTACTTTTTGCAGGCCTCCACCATTGCTGTTGCTACCGCCGCACTCAGAAGAAGAGAAAATATTTAATTATCATGTTGCATTGAAGTCACTCGATGAAAATGGAACTTGTGAGGATTTATTTGAATTACTGTTTTATTTTATTTGTAGATTTTATATTTTATTTGTTTTTGAGTTAGTCAAAGATCCACTGGTGAATTGTTTTGTTTTCATCATTTTAAGGGATTCACTTAGGAAGACAGTAGGTACTCCTCAATTTTAGGGTATATGGTTTTAGATTAATCCGCACTTAAAAGCCTACGACGAAATGAATTGAAATGTCAATGAATTCATTATTTCTATAACGTTTGAATTGTGTTGGAAAGTTTATATTATACGTCCAGATTTTCTTGAATTAATGTTCTAAGAACATTTCCAATGTTAATGTTGATTGTTTTAAAAGTTGTGTCACATTGACAGGTATTTTAAAAAAAAATTTATCCAATGCTATTAGATAAAGAATTCTTTCAAATTAACGTGACAAAAAATCAAAAATAAAAACTGGACATTAGAGTTCCAACTAGAACAAAAAAGTTATGTTAGATATGTCACTCGATAATTTATTTGATTTTGTTTATATTTTAGAGAATAAGATTTTCTATCTCTTTTTCTTCATTTTATTTATTTTTATTTTAAGATACATAAAAAACATGTAGGCAACAATAATAAGTCGTAGACAAAATTTATTAAAAACTAATTTTAAATTTATAAATCTTTTAATCACACGTTAATATCAATCATGTCCATCAAAAGGGACTGCAATGTTTAGAAATTAGAATGCATTCGTGTATATGAATGAGCCCAATCCACGTGGCCACAAACATGTTTTATTCTGGTTGGACCGATGATATCACTAGAAAAGAACAAATGTTGGCAAGATGAATTGACCATCTTTACTTAGTTCAGGGGTGTTCGATTCTTTTCATTTTTCATAGGAAATGAAAATTTTTCACCTATTTTTCAGCTTTGGTCTATTTGATTGGCAAAATTTTTCATGGAAAATGCATTTTCTCACCTATTTTCTATCTTTCGTTTGATTAGAACTTTTAATTTTCCATGGAAATTTTTTTCCATGTTTTCCACTTTTGGCCATATTTTCCTTGTTTTCAAGGAAAATATTTTCTTGGTGGGATAGGAGAATTTATTTTCCATGGAAAATTTGTTAACCTTTTTCAACTCATTTATTTTCTATGGAAAATTTGTTAACATTTTCCAATCCAAATTTTCTTGGTAATTTATTTCCATAGAAAATATTTTCTTTCCACCCAAATTTTCCACTTGCAATCAAACACGATAAAAGACATTAAAGTTGGTGAATTCCACATCAGCATTTTGAAATACTGAATTCCACCCGCTATCTAAAATAATTTTAAAAAACGTAGTTGAAGTTAGGATTTAGGCAATTTACCCTTTTTCTCATCTAACGTCAATATCATCGATGGTGGGTATCAACTTTATGATTACTGAATTCTGGTACATTTAAGACACTTTGAATCATTTTTATCCATTTAGTTCTTGACTGGTAGTAATCTTGGTAAAAGAAAAATCTGACAAGTTATGTTATGTTACATTCAAATTTGTAATATTGTTATTCATCCATGTTACATTTGGTTCGGGAATATTAATAAGCTTATGTGTTTGATTTTAATTAGAATTAGATTCTTTATAAAATTTGATAAAATTTGATGAAATGTGTAGTTGAGAAGTTGTAAAAAGTTGTACGTCCATAAAATGTGTAGTTAAAATTAATTATTGATTTTGATTTCAGATTTTTAGTAAAATTTTAATTATTTCCAAACATACCTTTAGTTTATATTTTTCCCCTTTTGCAATTGTATTGTTGTGATTACAATTAATGTGACTTATCCAAGTAAATGGTTAGATTAAAAAAGGTAGTAGTTAAGTTATAAATAAGAGTAAACTACACTTAGGGTCCTTATCCTTTTTCATTTATAGCAATTTCGTCCACTTGACATAATATAACTACCATGCAAAATATCCAGCATTTAAATATTGTAATATGTGGTCCAAGAATCCAATTGTTGAATATGATGTTTTCATCCACCAAATGCTACTTTGTTGCTTAGCTCCATTTACTTAAGTGAATCACTATTCTTAATCTTTATTTCAAAGAGCGAGTGGGTGAGAATGATGGAGACTTATTTGTACCTTTGAAAGGGTTAGGGATTTCAATTACAATTCTTTTTTTTTTTTTAGTTTATTTAAGTTTGAGGGCAAAATTATTTGGAAGAACTATTTGCGCGAATTACTTAAATGTTAGG
This sequence comes from Forsythia viridissima, assembly GCA_030279155.1. Classification (NCBI taxonomy): domain Eukaryota; kingdom Viridiplantae; phylum Streptophyta; class Magnoliopsida; order Lamiales; family Oleaceae; genus Forsythia; species Forsythia viridissima. Next base: position 5,399,630 of record CM059033.1, read on the forward strand.
ATGGTATATGCAATTAAAATTGAATAAATATGAAATTACGAAAATTGAAAAAGATGGGAATGAGGGCTAAAGTAGCAGTGGGCAGCGCAACAAGCTACGGCTGCTGAGTATGGCGTCGGGGAGGAGATAATGAATGCTGGGGTGAGACCTCTATCTCCGTTCGTCTCCAACCTTTTTGAGTGTAAATTACCCTATAAATAATGATGAAGCTACTACACAAACATATAAATACATGGACTAGGTTAAAAGCTTTCCTTTTATCATGCTCGAATATTAGGCAGTTTTTATTGTGACAATAACTTCCACCCCGATAAATTCACAACAAAGTGGCTGTAGTTTAGTGGTAAGAATTCCACGTTGTGGCCGTGGAGACCTGGGCTCGAATCCCAGCAGCCACATTTCTTTATCATTTTACGTTTTTACCTGGTACATTGCTACTGGGACAACTTATTTTCCATTTCCCAAATGGTCAAATGAGGCGGCCCAGTAGCGAAACTACGAAAACGCATTCAGCCCACCACTATTATTTTTCTTCTTCTTCTTCTTTTTTAAATCGAAAATCCTTAATATTCTTCCATTTGGTCCCAGAAAATGCTTTTGTTTTTTCAAATAATTAAGGTTAAATCAGTGTCCTGATGGAAGATGGTTATATTTCCTCAGATCATTAATGAAGACTACATCAGATGTAAGTTATGGCACATGAAGCCTTTACTTGTGAGTAGAGGTGGCAATAACTCGAATTTATGAGTTGGGCTAGTCCAGACCCAAATAAAATTGGACTAATATGGTCTGACCCATCTAGCACGTGGGTTAGTTGGACCGGCTCAATTTTATTTTATTTTTTGTTAGCTTTTGTTCTTTAACACTAATCACTCATTTTGTGAATAGTCCCAATACATAATCCAAATAATATTAATAAAAAATTATCTAAGCCCAAGTCACCAATAAACATTAGTCCAAAAATCCCAATATCCAACATAAAATTGTTTAGATTTAATTAAAATTTAGTTTAATTTAAAATTCAATCCAAAATATATTTTGTATGACAAGTAAATTATTTATTTTAAATTTACTTATAAGTAAACTTTTTAATTTAAGTCAAACATGCTTATATTTCAAATCAATAAGACTGGTATACTTTTAATATTTGTATTTTTTTTAAAAGTGTCTACAAATAGTTTACAATTAACAAAAAAAAAAATATTATTTTGAAGGAAAATTGACGTTTATCTATTGATTAATACACGAGAGACCCAATTTTATAACTTAATCTCTTTAAAAATTTCAAAATATATAGTCTAAATTTATCTAAGATTATATTTGATGTAATGTATTAGATTATATAAAAAGTTTATTTAAAATAAAAGAAAAAAAAAAGAAAATTAAGACCAAGTTGGGCTAGTGGATTGGACTGGGCTAGCATATTTATGGCCTATACAAAACTGGGCTGGGCCAATCTAGTCCAGTTTCATGTGTGGCCCTGCTTTGGTTTGTATTCATTTATTATTATTGAATATGTTTAATATTAAGTATGTAAACAAAGTGCCAATGATCACTTGTGATAATATAAGTTGGATACTTGCGTTGAGAAGTATAGTGTGACACAACTTATATTTTGATCATCAATAAAATTGTTTCCAATTAATGTATAAGAGTTGGCGCCTTGTACCAGAAGGTTGTAGTGTTGACTATTTAATCATTTGGATTTGCAATTTGTCCTTATCGTAGAAATGAATAAATGGTGACACTAGTACACTAAGAGTGTATTGAACGAACCACGTGTCGAATTTGATTATATAGTATGACGTGCGAATAATTAAATTCTACTTGATCACCGGATATTTCATCTAAATCTCTTGACAGGATTGTGTATATCTTTTCGTTGGTTTAATGTTTCTTTAATTCACCAATGGGTGAGATCAATTTAATTGATCAAATATCTCGGTGAGTTGGGAGCTTGAGAATGAGCAAAGTAGAGAACACAAATTCGTGTCGGGAACTGTCACCCTGAAAAATGGGTCGAGTAACATCTTAAGTATTTTCTGTTGAACGGTTATAAATCTGAACTCAGTGTTTAGCGACGACTAAATTTCGACATCTGTGAATTAGTTCACAGGACCGTTGAAGAAAATGTAACTTAAAGTTAGTGAGAATAATTAGAAGGGCAAAACGGTCATTTATGCTCATACCTAATTATCGGATCTTAGACAGAGATGAAATATATATACGGTAGGTCAGAGGAAAGTATTACAACTTCTGTAATTTTATATATTCCGAGAGTGCTGTCTCTTACCTTTAGTGAAAAAAGCAAAAGACTAATAATTAGATTGAGGGGTCTAGGGTCGACTAGACGGAATCTAATTATTGGAGCTTGGAAAATATATATCCGATCAGGTCCCTGTGGTAGCTCTATAAAGTTTTGGACTTAATTGTAATTGTGATATAAGTTCAGGGATTACATGTGTAATTAAATCAATCCTAAACTAATTGAATTTGGATGCAATCAGGACTCTTGTCGTTATTTACAATCAAATCACTTGCCGTTATTTATATCACATTGTTTGTGATGTAAATTAATTCCAATAATTGATTCAATCAAGAAAAGAGAAGAAATTTAGCTTCTCAATTTTCTAGATCTGACCAGTCCAGAAATTAGTTTTGTTTTTTATTAAAATTAAAAGGTGCCCACACACCGGTGTAATCCAGATTTGGAAGAATACCATAGAAGGCTTGAACGTTGGGAGCACCAAGTTCGTAAATCAAAAACAGCAAGTTCGTGAATCAAATCCAGATCAATATCGTTTATCGATTAAGGTATAATACTAATCCATTAGTATTTTAATTATAATAAATACGTGAACGCCTAGCAAAGATCCTGATTTTATTGAATTAAAGAAAATTTTTATTTTCTGACTAATTCTCGTGTCAGTTTCCAACAGTATTCTACAAGTTTTTGACTAAATCCAATTGTATTTCCTGCAAGTCTAATGCACTTGACCAACTCCACCGGTTTTCCTTTTTCTTAAATCTCATGGGCTACTTGTTTTCTAATTATAAATAATAAATGGCAATTTGAGTATTTTTTTTACTTGACTTGTCATAATGTCAATTTGCTTTGAGTATTTTTTTTAAGTAGACTTCTCAAACTAATGTCAATTCGCTTGAATGTCCTGTGTTTGAGAGTTAGTGGTAATATAAACTAATGTCTATTTTTCTATCAGACTCGTTCAAAGTTCAAACTAATGTCAATTTGCTCGAATATCTCAAATTTGTATAAAATGTTCTCAAGTCTCCAAATTTGTTCAACAAATCAGCAAAATAAAAGAACATATAGACCTCATAAAGATGGTGGATATGGACATGTTCAACTGCAAATTGAATGGTTTTGTTCTATTCTCATGTTTCTTTCTGTCCTCTTGCCCTTGTCTTGCTTTATTTTCGTCAACCCCTCGTTATTTCTGTTTCGATATTGTTGGGCTGAACATGTGATGCCAACAAGTTTATGGGCGATGATGAAACAGGGTTAAGCCCAATTATGGTGAAGTCCATGATCCATTGCCCAAGCCGTTTTTCTTCCTCTTGTATAATTAGGCCCACTTAAGTGAAGACCCAGCCCAACTGAACTCTGACTCTTGAGATGGCTCTTGGCTGAGGACCGTTGGATGGACTCTTGATCAATGGTTGGCAGCTCCGGTATAAAAGCCTCCTGATGTTGCCCTATTCTTCAGAGAGTCACATTACGCCGTCTGAGAAAGGGAGAGAAATAGGGTTAGATGTTTTCTCTGTGAAATCGCTTCCATCTTCTTCTCTGATTCCACTAAAACTTCTGGTTTTAGTGTTCTTCTGCTTCTTCTTACCTTCTGATGAAGGTTTCTGAGTGATTGAGAGGGGAAGTAGTGTATCTGTGAGGGCCTCTGTTTTGGCCGGTGTTCTGAGTTACTGTAGCAACTCAGTGTTGAGTTCGGTTGGGTCTTGTGGTCTCTGTAGTGGGTCTGGTTTCTTGAGGTGAAACGAATGGTACAATGTTCTGAGCCCTAATTCCACTTTAGGAGTTTTTGGTTATATTTTCTTGGTTCTTTGGAACTGTATTCTGGTTGTAAGTTGATCTTGTATTTTAACAGTGGTATCAGAGCCTGAGTGGCGTTCTTGGAAACTTCTTTACAGTTCTTGAAAAATCAATTTTCTCTTTACCCTTTTTCAGCGAAGGAAAATTTTTTTTTCATTTCTTGAAGTTTCACTTTTACAACTAAGGAGTTCCTTTAGATTTCCGGTTTATTTCCTAATTTTTACTGTGCACCTTGTTACCTCTGACATTGTTTGCTCTTTGGTTACCTTTCAACTGATTAAAGGTAATATGGTGACCAAGCCTCCGGTCACCACAATGGTTTGCATCTTCTAAACTCTGCTGTTAGTGTAATCTTGATTACTTTCTTAATTGGTTAATTTCGCAAGTAATTTGAATAAATCTTGTTGAAGTATCTTTTTACCTCTGTTGTTTGTTCTTATCATCTTGCCTTAGTCAAGTTTTTTTTTATAAAAAACCCACTGTCTCAGCTTTGTGCCTTGACCTGGGAACATGATTCTCACAGAATCCTGGTGAAACTGAGCAGTGATTGTTCTCTTTCTGTTGCCTCTGTGAATATAGTTTAATAAACTCCTGTCAATCTGTTTCTTGTACTAAGTGTGCATTTCTTGATTGTTATTGTTTTATAAATATTCTGTGTTGCCTGAATTTTTTGTTATCCTGTCATTCTGTTATTGCATGTTGCATTTCTTGGTGAACTTTTATGCTATCATGACAAATACCAGTTTTGAACTTGGGGTTTTTAATGGAAAAGGGGATTTTCCTATTTGGCAACAAAAGATGAGGGGGGTGTTAGTCCAACAGAAAGTAGCTAAAGCCATAGATGGAACCTTTCCTGATACTATGACTGAAGAACAAACCACTGAGGCAGATGAACTAGCCTATACCTCCATAATTCTGCACCTTTCTGACCAAGTCCTAAGGAAAGTAGGAAAGTTAGATTCTACCCAACTTCTTTGGGAAAAGTTAGAAGAATTGTACTTAGTTAAGTCCCTGCCAAATAAACTGTTTCTGTTGGAAAAGTTTTTTAGTTTCAAAATAGATTCCTCTAAAGACCTTGATGACAATCTTGATATCTTTAACAAATTAGTTCAAGATATCACCAACACTGGGGAAAAAGTATCTGAAGAGTATAAAGCTGTTATTCTCTTAAATGCTATTCCTGATGTCTATAGGGATGTTAAGACTGCCATTAAATATGGCAGAGATACTCTTACCCAAGACATTGTTGTAAATTCTCTAAGGAGTAAGGATTTAGAGTTGAAATCTGAGAAGGCAGAGGGTAGTGCTACTGAGTCTCTCTATGTTAGAGGTAGGTCTCAAAATAGGCAGAATGGGGGTTATGACAGTCAACAGAGTCAGGGTAGTAGTAGTAATAGCAACCATAAGAAGAAGAACAAAGGTAGGTCTAGATCCAAATCTAAGGCTAGAGGGAAGAAGTGTTATGGGTGTGGTAAGACTGGCCATTTTATCAAAGATTGCTATAAAAGAAAAAATGAGCAAAAGGATAAAATGGCTGATGAGGGAAATATAGTTGAACCAAAAGAAGCTAATACTGTAGATGTTTATGTTGTCACTGAACCAGTCAGTGGGCATTCTTCTGTCAATTATGCTGATAAGAGTGACCAAATTCAAGAATGGATCTTGGATTCTGGTTGCACTTTCCATATGACATCTAGAAGGCATTGGCTTCATGACTTTAAGAATGTTTCCAATGGGGAAGTCATTATGGGAAACAATGTGGTCTGTAGAATAGAGGGGATTGGAAATCTGACTTTAAGATTTGAAAATGGTTATATCTGTACTCTTGAAAGAGTCAGATATGTACCTGATCTCAATAGAAATTTAATTTCTGTAGGAGACTTAGATGGGATGGGATTGTGTGGAAAATTTGGAGATGGCATGCTAAAAGTAATCAAGGGTTCTCTAGTCATCTTCAAAGGGTTCAAAAGAAATGGGATTTATGTGACTCAGGCTGAAATAGTGTCTCAGTGTAATAGTCTGACCTCTGGTGCTGAAGTTGAGCCTACTTTAAAGTGGCACAACAGGCTGGCACATGTTAGTGAAAAAGGTCTTCACATCTTGTAGAAACAAGGAGTTTTTGGCAAGGATGTGATCTCTAAAGTCCTCTTTTGTGAACACTGCACTTTAGGCAAACACCACAGGCTTCACTTTAACACAGGAAAGCACAAAACCACTTCTATCTTAGAATATATCCACTCAGACCTATGGGGTCCTGCCACAGTTCCTACTCAAGGAGGAAATAGATATTTTCTTTCCTTAATTGATGATTTTTCCAGAAAAGTTTGAATTTTCTTGTTAAAACAGAAATCTGACACTTTTGAAAGGTTTAAAACCTGGAAAGTTCTTATAGAAAACCAGACTGGGAAGAAGATTAAAATCTTCAGAACAGATAATGGCTTGGAATTTTGCAACTCTGATTTCAATCAGTTGTGCAATGAATGTGGTATTCTGAGACATAAATCTGTTCCTTATACTCCCCAACAAAATGGGGTGGCTGAAAGAATGAATAGGACCCTCCTAGATAAGGTAAGATGCATGATGGTTAGTTCTGGTCTTCCAAAGGTCTTGTGGGGGGAAGCTGTAATGACAGCATCTTATATAGTTAATAGAACACCTTCAAGTGTTTTAGAAGGCAAGACACCAGAACAACTGTGGTCTGGAGAACCTCCTAATTACAGTCATCTTAGAACTTTTGGGTGTGCAGCCTATTCCCATCAATCTGTAGGAAAACTTGAAGCAAGGGCTCAAAAGTGTGTTTTTCTAGATTATCCTGATGGTGTGAAAGGATACAGATTATGGGCCAAAGAGGAAAGGGGTTTTAAAATAATCACCAGTAGGGATGTGACTTTTAATGAGTCTCACATGCCTTGCCTTGCTGATAAAGACTCAGGTAATAGTACCCCAGAAAATAGCACTAGGCTTCAGGTGGAGACTGATTCTCCTTCTGATCTTAATCAGCATCAGGAAGCTGCAGCTTCTGATGTTGACTCGATTGATGAAAATGAGGGTCAGCCAGAAGTAGAAGACTTGACCCAAGATTCTCATCCTTCCAATCTTGATAGATACCAGTTAACTAGGGATAGGACTAGAAGGGATATTAAGGCTCCTTCAAGGTTTGATGATTTTGTTTCTCTTGCTGTTATGTCCTATAATGATCTTGTGTTTAAAGAACCAAACTCTTACAGTGATGCTGTAAGTAGTAAATTTGCTGATAACTGGTATAGTGCTATGAATGAGGAAATGGAGTCTTTAAAGAAAAATGTCACCTGGATTTTGGTTCCAAAACCTAAAGATAAGTCTCTAGTAGACTGCAAGTGGATTTTCAAAGTTAAAGAATGAATTTCTAAAAAGGATCCTTTGAAATTCAAAGCTAGACTTGTAGCAAAAGGTTTTACTCAAAAACATGGTATTGATTACAATGAAATCTTTTCTCCTGTTGTCAAATACACTACTATCAGAGTTATACTTGCTTTAGTTGCTTATCATGACTGGGAAATAGAACAAATGGATGTTAAAACTGCTTTTCTGCATGGTGATCTTGATGAAATCATTTATATGGTCCAACCTGAGGGCTTTGTTGATTCTGCTAAACCTGATAGTGTGTGTCTATTGAAGAAATCTTTGTATGGCCTAAAACAGTCACCTAGACAATGGTATAAAAGGTTTGATAACTTTGTATTATCTGTTGGTTTTCAAAGGAGTGCCTTTGATCATTGCCTGTACCTGAAGAAGAACAAATCAAATCAGGTGACTGTTTACTTATTTCTTTATGTTGATGACATGTTATTGATTGGCTCTAATATGCATGACATAAATGAAATTAAGAAATCTTTATGTTCTGAATTTGATATGAAAGATTTGGGGCATGCTAAAAGAATTTTAGGAATGGACATTGAAAGGAAAAGATCCAATCATGTTTTATTATTAAAACAGACTGCTTACATTGAAAAGGTTCTGTCTAAGTTTTCTATGCATGATGCTAGAACTGTATCTTTACCTTTAGCCAGTCATTTTAAATTGAGTAAAGATCAATGTCCCATAGATGATTCAGACATAAAACATATGGAAAAGGTGCCTTATGCAAATGCTGTGGGGTCTGTCATGTACACAATGGTGTGTACACGACCTGATGTTGCCCATGCCATAAGCACCCTCAGTAGGTTCATGGCCAATCCTGGTCCTGAACACTGGGAAGCTCTGAAATGGTTATTAAGGTACCTGAAAGGTACTTCTAATCTTGGATTGATCTATGGGACATGTAATGAGGGAGTAATTCTTAAAGGTTTTGTTGATGCCGATTTTGCTGGTGATAAGGATAATAGAAAATCAACTACTGCTTATGTTTTTACATTGTGTGGTACTTGTATTAGTTGGAAGTCTCAACTTCAACCTATTGTAGCCTTATCAACTACTGAATCTGAATATGTTGCTGCAACTGAGGCCATTAAAGAAAGTCTGTGGTTAAAGGGATTGTTATCTGAAATGAATATGTTGTCTAATCCTGTTGTAGTTTATTCTGATAGTCAAAGTGCAATACATTTGTGTAAGAATCCTGTCTTTCATGAACGTACAAAACACATTGATGTGAAACTACATTTTATTAGAGATATTATTTCAAAAGAGTTAGTGTATCTTGAAAAGATACCATCCCAGTTTAATCCATCTGATATGGGTACAAAGGTACTGCCTCTAAACAAATTTCAATCTTGTTTAAAGTTGCTGAACATTGATGCATGTTAGTTTTGTTTGCAGGTGATCTCCTTGATGCTAACTCTGGTTCTTGTACGTTGGCATCAAGGTGGAGATTGTTGGGCTGAACATGTGATGCCAACAAGTTTATGGGCGATGATGAAACAGGGTTAAGCCCAATTATGGTGAAGTCCATGATCCATTGCCCAAGCCGTTTTTCTTCCTCTTGTATAATTAGGCCCACTTAAGTGAAGACCCAGCCCAACTGAACTCTGACTCTTGAGATGGCTCTTGGCTGAGGACCGTTGGATGGACTCTTGATCAATGGTTGGCAGCTCCGGTATAAAAGCCTCCTGATGTTGCCCTATTCTTCAGAGAGTCACATTACGCCGTCTGAGAAAGGGAGAGAAATAGGGTTAGATGTTTTCTCTGTGAAATTGTTGAGAAAATAATGTGATTGCAAGTGCACAATATCGTTAACAAGTAATAAAGTGGACTTTTTGAGTCCGGATTATCGTTCCCACGAAGACTATCTTATTTAGATACTAGTTAAATTAATCAAAGTGCTAATCTATTGAAAACAATTTAAAATCAATTGAATTTGAATATTTAAGCTAGAACTTTGGATTTTTCGAAAATAATAATAAAGCAGAAACCAAGAATTAATAAAATATGATGGTTAAAGCGTTTGGACAAACGAATTCACCTAGTTATCATCTCTAATTTCTCCACTCAAGATTTCTTCCTAAAGTTGTATTCGGTCGAATTCACAAATTTAACCTAATTTACCTCTCTCGAGTTCAAATTAGTCCTATCTAATTAAGTCAACTTAGGCAGTCAGAATGGTCCTTAATTAGATGCATTAAATCTCCTAAGAATTCAATTCAAGACCGTGACAATAACAAAAGCGTATCTCTACCTTTTATCCAATTGCCAGATTTTACTACGTGGTCTAGATTAATAATTCACCTCTCGATTCATTACAATCCACAAATCAATGACAAATAATGGCCAATTATCTCAAGCATGAAGAGAAGAAGTAAAATCAAATACATAAATAATTTATAACTCAAAACTTGAGATTCGAAATTAAAGAATTAAACTTAGGCTACATCGTTCATCCAAACATTAAATCTAGCTATTCATGGCTCGGGAGAAAGAAAAGATGAAGAGAAGGAAAGACATAACCGGATCTTGAAAATAATAGAGGAAGAAACGCTGAATATCTTGCACCAAGAAATCCTTGTCTTCAAGCTCCAATCTTCAATTCCGCATTTGTTCTTCGTCTCTTGGTATCTCTCTCTCTCAATATGATTTTTACAAGATTTTTCGACCCCCTATTATGAGTGTATAACTCATATTTATAGTTCCCCCAATAAACCCTAAAAGATCCCTAAAAATCGTGGGTTACAAGTTTCCAAATTGCTTTAGGACTCAAAAAGGAAATAAAATAACAAGAAAATTTCGCTGCCAGAATTTGGCTTGGGCGCACGCCCAGGCATAATCCGGGTGAACGCCCAGGCAAAAGAATTAGCCTCAGCCACTTCAATTTGAAGTTGGGTGTTCGCCCAGCTTTGAGTTGGGCGTTCACCCAACTATAATTTCTTCATATTTGCACCCATGATCCTTCAACTTTTCATTGTAGTCATTTTAGTCCTCTGATTTCTTCTTATATTTCAATTTAGTCCTCTTTTATTTGCAACCCAGGTCCTTCAACTTTTGGAGGTTTGCAAGTTGATCCCCATCTCCAAGTTTTCGTACACTTTCAGTCCTTTTCGCCTATTTTGCTTTGTTTTTCTCCAATTCCATCCGATCTTGGGTTTTGACCTGAAATAATTAAATCAACACACAATTAAGTAGAAAAGTACTTATGAGCACTTACAATTGTCCACTTTTGATAGTCTAGATAAGTGTAAAATAACACTTATCAGAAATCGCTTCCATCTTCTTCTCTGATTCCACTAAAACTTCTGGTTTTAGTGTTCTTCTGCTTCTTCTTACCTTCTGATGAAGGTTTCTGAGTGATTGAGAGGGGAAGTAGTGTATCTGTGAGGGCCTCTGTTTTGGCCGGTGTTCTGAGTTACTGTAGCAACTCAGTGTTGAGTTCGGTTGGGTCTTGTGGTCTCTGTAGTGGGTCTGGTTTCTTGAGGTGAAACGAAGGGTACAATGTTCTGAGCCCTAATTCCACTTTAGGAGTTTTTGGTTATATTTTCTTGGTTCTTTGGAACTGTATTCTGGTTGTAAGTTGATCTTGTATTTTAACAGATATCACCAGTAACATCTCAAGCTCCTTCATTATTAACCGAGATAAGCTTCTTGATTCACTCTCTGCAAACCTGTCCATTCACAATGGCTTCTACACAACCACAAGGGGAGAAAACTCTACCTTGATTTATGGTCTCCTGCAATGCAGAGGTGACATTTCTGTGCAAAATTGTTTGACTTGTGCTGACAACATAATCAAGAAATCCAGCACATGTGAAAACAGCACGGATTCTGCGTATATGCTACCCACATGTTTCCTACGTTGTTCACTCGAGAACTTCATTGGACAGAGCGAAAACTCGTATACGGGAGCCACTGCCATAAATTTAACAGAAGATCCAGGAGTGGTTTCTCAAGGAAATAATTTCATGAGGAAACTTGCATCTACTGCTCCAAGTCAACCCCTGATGTTTCAGGAGGGGTTACTGGATGTTGGCCAGGAGGGGATGAGGCATGGTTTTGTTCAATGTAGAAGAGATCTCAATGTTTCGGCTTGTGACAAATGTTTGAACAATTTGCTCGAAAAATATATTCCACAGTTTGGAGACAATCGGGCTTGGGAATTTTCTAGCTTCAGTTGTAGCATTTGGTACGAGGACGTGCATGGTGCCTTTTCGGATAGAAACCTTACCAATGAAACATCTTCGACTGGTAAGTTGGCATGTGTGTCGGTTATTGTTATGGATTAAGCCTCAATCTTTAATATCGATAGCAATAATAAATAATAAAAATATAAATAAAAAAATGAGCAAAGCTCGCACAGATTTCTACAAGTAGATCTACGATGGAAGGGATAAATGCATACTACCATTACGCTCTACATAGTTCAACACATATGTCCATATGCAAATTCTAGTATCTGTATGCATTTCAGGCCATCAGTTCTCGAGTTTTCCATTATAAGTTTGTCAAATTACCAGTTTATGATAAACTTGTTGAATTTTGTTTGCAGGAAATACAGGAGAAACCAAACCATCTCTTGCTGTTGGAACTGTTAGATTCAAATTCAGATATACATCATTGCTACTTGTGATGCTGCTTGCCTTCTAAGTGTTACTAATCTGAATTCTATTTGCCAGTAATTAGTATTACACGAATTCTACACAAGAAGCCTCACTGTTCCTTTTAGGCGTCAGCTAGCAGCAGCCTTACCCAATTCCTGTGTTGGAAGCTTTGCTACTAACAATGCCAGAGAAGGAAAGAAAAGAAGAACAAAAATGAAATTTGAAATGAATGTGATGCTTACCAGTATTGAATGATCACGTACTTGTCATGAATGTTGAAGGAAGTGCCATTCTAAACACAAATTGGGTCTCTTTCACTCATTCTAGGCTGTTAGAATACAAGGATGGAACAAGATTTGAATTAGGGAAAAATATTTCTCAGCACATATTTATTTCTATATGTGAGTGTGGGTCACTAATCCATGTGGCATCATCTTGTAAGACAAAGTGATTTGTCAGGATTTGTGTTTGTTTGGAATTAATATAGACCATTTGATCTATTGAATGATCATGAGATTCATGACCTTGTCTTGTGTTTATTTACATGAATTTGAATAAAAGAAAGTTTTTTGTTTCTTTATATCGTTTGACAAGTTGAAATATTTTGTATCTCTTCCTTCACATGAGGTTGGACTAAGTGCTTCAAATTCTTGGTCACCTCCGGTGGATTTCTTGGTCAAATTTGGTTTACATTCTCTTGGGTTGCATGGCGGTCTTCTTAGTCGCATAAATCTGAACTCACAACTCAAGTTTGGTGCAAGACAAGGGAGCAAAATGGTGGTTTTTCTTCTTGTTGTATTTCACATTCAAACATGAATTGTAATTATTTTAGTTATAATATTTGATATTGTAACATCATTAAACTCAACACTATCAGATTGTATATATATATATTGCATGAAGAAATTCTAGAGATTCTAACAAACCAATCTGATTATTCTGCTATTCAAAGAATATAAATCTAACTGATTTAGCCACTCATGTCATGCTGGCTAAAACTGTGATGCTGATTGTTTATCCTTGTGCTGTGATGCTGAAGCTGTTGTTTTACATAGACCAGTTCAAATTGTTTTCTTCAAAAATGTTTACTTGATGATTTTTTACATTTCTGGTGAAAAAGTTTCAATCTGTTCGCGAATTCTGTACCTTTTGAACTTAAATTTGGGGATTTGTTGTTTAAGTGACTATTTGTTCGATGAAATGCCCAAGTGAGATGATTTTGTGTCTCCTTTTCCGTCCTGATCGCCTAATATAAATTATTCTGCCATCAGGCAGACTGGCCTCAAAAAATGGTAAACCATGTTAGCCCGCCAAGCTGCAAATGCCTGGCCAATACAAGCCGTGCCTGGTCCATCCCTGGCGTTTCTTCAAAGTTCAAACTGGCTCTGCTAGTCCAGCCAGACTGTTTGACACCCCTCATATGCTATGAGAAAGCGCATATTTTATCTTTTTGCCACTGGTCAATACTAAATTCATAAATGAGAAGCCTATCCGTCCCTTCTACGTAGAAGCTCATTAGTCTGACCTAATTCTTACAACAAAGCCTCATTCTTAATTTCTAAATCACCCTGCCCTGAATCCTTAACAACATTTTGACAGCTATTTCTTGTCCATTTGGATGTTTTTAATTGAATAAAAATTCCTCTCAATCTCTTGTCATGTTTGCTGCTATATATTGCAACACTATGTTTAACCACCGCGTACAAAGCAGTGAAGCACCTATTCCACCTTACCCTAACTGGTTAGCATCAAAGTAATTGTTCGTCAGTTTTAACCTCATTGACATTGCTGAGATTCAGTGCTATGGTACATCAGCTTCTCATGGTTTCACAAATGGCAAATGCAGAATGTCATTCATCCATATCTAGAAGAGTGGGGGCACGTGCGGCATATGAATCCTGTATTTTTGAGATACAGTTGGCATAAAATGTGATCTTGTGACTAAATCCAATTGGATTACTTGTAAACTAATGCATTTGGCCAAGTCCAACGGTTTTCTTTTTCTTTTGTCTTACATCTTTTGTCTTAAATCGATACAATTTTTGGTCATTAACTGACAGTTCTGTTGGGCCAATTGTTTTCTTCTCCTTGTAAATAAGTTAATGTATGGTAGCTTGAATATTCTTTTCTAGCAGACTTGTTCTTACTAATGTCAATTTGCTTGAATGTCTTCAACTGCAAAATGAATGGTTTTGTTATATTATCATGTTTCTTGTTATCTTCAAGCCCTTGTCTTGCTTCATTTTCGTCTACCCCTGCTCATTTCTTTCAATACCACCAGTAACATATCAAGCTCATTTTTCATGCTTATCTTTGATAAGCATCTTGATTCACTTTCTGGAAATGTGACCATTCACAACGGCTTCTAAACAGCCACATGGGGAGAAAACTCTACCTTGATTTATGGCCTGCTGCAATGTAGAGGTATTATTTCTGCTCAAAATTGTTCCACTTGCATTAAAGACATGGTTGAAAAATCAAGTGAGTGCGAAACCTTCACTGGTTGTGGTTTTATGTGAACATTATGCTATTCACTCAGGAACTACATTGGAAGATGGAGATGAGGTGTATACAAAAGGCCACTTGCCCCCCTTATACATGAAGATCCAGGAGTGGTTTCTTGAGGAAATAAATTCATGAGGAAACCTGCATCTACTGCTCCAAGTCAACCCTTGATCTTTCAGGAGGGCATACTGGATGTTGGCGAGATGGGGAAGAGGCATGGTTTTGTTCAATGTAGAAGAGATCTCAACGTTTCAACTTGTGACGAATGCTTGAACAATCTGCTGGACTATTATATTCCGCAGTATGGAGACAGACGAGCTTGGGAGCTTAAAAGTTTCGGTTGCAGTCTTTGGTATGAGGACATAAACTGGTTTCAGGTAGAAACCTTATCAATGAGACATATCCACTTAGTAAGTTGTCAGCAGTATCCACATATCTGTATGCAAATTCTAGTATCTATATGCATTTCGGACATCAATTCTCAACTTTGCCATTATATGTTTTGTCAAATTACCATTTTGATAATCTAGTTGAATTTTGTTTGCAGGAAATCTAGGTAAAGACAAACCATCTGCTGTTGCAACTGCCAGAGTCAAATTAAGTTAAGCAATTTTGGCCCTTCTGATTCTGCTTGCCCTCTAATTGACTGTCTCTCGTATTACCATCCTTTTTCTACTAATGAGAAATTATCTATTAGAATTTTAGAAAATAATAAATTATCTATTAGAAGGTGTGCAGATAATAATAATAATAATATGCGGCCATTGTAGGAAGCCACATTGAAACAGAGGGCCTTTTAGGGCCTTTTGTCAAAAGCAAGCTCTCTGAATCTCATTCATAGCATCCTGCTTTTGCTGTTATGTTTATGAAAAGGGGCCTTTGTGCAGTTTCAATTTTTCTTATTGCTATGATCAACTCTCACAAGCTTTGAAGTCCTATGGAAATCACAATGACAAGATCAAGAAATAAAGGAACGAACCCCAAGATTTATTCACGGGGTTCAGCAACTGCTTACATAGGTTTCTTGAGTCAGTTGCACTAACGATAAATCCCTGGACCACTTCAGTTTTCATTAGCGGCTACTCCAAGTAAACAATAACATCTCAGGATAATGGCATCTGAAATGTTTAAAACTGTGTGTTCCTCTTGCGGCTTGTTTGCTTTGGTGGACTCTACACAACAGCAAAAACTACTTTAAATCTTGTCTATTGAACTGTATAATTCAGTTTGGTACTGAGTGCTAAAGATGACTTTAAAGAATATAGCAGTTTAAAGAATAGGGAGTGCGTGCAGAAAGGTATAAAGCCGGATGATGTAGAATGAGAGGAACATGATTTGTCATACTTTTGCTAAAGCTGGAAAGATGCAAGTTATGCTGAGTCGGACCTTTCATTTTATATGTCATCTTATTTTAACTTGTAGGAGTGGATATCTTCTGGAAAACTATATACTAAATTTATTAAATTGTATTCCGTCAAACAGTAAAAAAAAATGTTAAAACTGTTCTCGTACTTGTCTAAAAATTTAAATTGTTAGATATCTGGGACACACAATTTTTATAATTGGCTGAAAACATGAATTCAAAATCTTTGCCTAGTCTCTACTATAATGCATTCATATTTGCTCAGTGATTAATAACGTCATTTCTGAATAGTTAAGCATCGTGTCCTTTCGATTCCTGATTTAACATTGAATCCGAAATACAGAACAGAAAACAAAAGAAAAGGAAAGGCAAGTTTCACAATTTGATTCCATGACTATTTAGTATTTACACCTTGTTGAGCAAAACTAAATTTCAGACTCTAGAACCTGGCTTCAACATCTGGTGCAGCTTTATATCATTCCCACATGATAAACTCCCATTGGGACTGGTTTTCACACTCGTCAAATATGCTTCATATCCTATATGATGCGCCTTTGTTTTCCATCTGAATATCCTAAACTTAACTGCAGCTTCCACCCCAACTTTAAAATCTATATTTCCACCGCGTAAACCTTGATGAAAATGTCGGACAGAGACAGCATTCATAGATATTTTCCATGAAGTGTTGTTCTTGCGCCCTTGATAAAATGGCGGTGTAGAATTCGTCCCAACAATGACACCTTTGAAATATAAACTTAAGAAGATTCCATCATAGTATATGCTAATACCTTTGTTGGGATTCAAGATTTTGAAATCAAAAAGTATTAGAGAGGAGTTTCCAACAGAGGAATTCTTAGAATTTAGAGAAGGAAAGTACATATTTGCAATGGTGAAAGAGGGATTTCTTGGGATTAGACTTAGCCATGTAACTACAGAAGCCAAACTTAACACAGTTATTACCTGAAAAAACCAGCAGTAGACGCTGGAGTCAGTTTGACCAATTTTCATTTGTAGTGTAATGAAATGAAATCTTAAAGAAACTGATTCAAAATTGAAATACTGGATTCTGGAATATGAAAAGAGAGATGGATTTGAAGAGGCATGTGCATGGCTGGAAGTTCGCAAGACATATGCTTGTGATTATGCTGTTTTATAGATGAATATTTTGTTATCTAAAGTCTGCATGTCCATTCCTACGTTGGAAGGTTTGCTTTACTAGCTGTACAAAGTTTTAACTAATTTAAGGTCGGGGAAATTGCAGTGGAAGTCTTCAATCTATGCCGTTTTGTGTCAACTGATTCTCAACCTTTAAATCTTAACAGTTAAATCCTCAACTTTTCATTAACCTGTGAATAGAGTTGGTTTAAATTGCTGTAAAGTAAAAATGTTATTTGCAAGGAATGTGATATTTATTAAAATGACGATGGATATATGAAAATAGTCAATTAGTTCATGGACAAATTATCACATCTTAAGGCTGAAATTTATCCACGTCGCTTGATTGAAGCCGGAGGGCTCTATAGTAAAACAAGATCACACGACTGGAGCTGATTACATGATTGGGGCCCTGATTTTATACCACAAAAGCATCCATTCTTCCATACTTTGCAGTGTGATTACTATGTTTTCCTTATTTGTTTAATATGGTGCTTATGTCTTGCACCAATTTCATCCATTCTCCATTTGAAGTATTGTAATAATCTCCTATTTAAACAAATATAAATAAAATTTCATACAATTTGGATTAATTTCAATATTCATGATCGAGTTAATAAAATTATGATCAAGGTAATGACAAGTGTGACTTTATTTTTTATTGAGATGAACTTCCCATCCTCATACTTTTGCAAAGTATTTTAGCGGCGACTTGAATTGAAATAGCAACTAATCCACCTTGATAAAAGGCCTGGATGACCCGTTTGCATAGAAAACATAGATTGAAACCTCGTTTGCACAAATCATAGATTGAAGAATCCCGTTAAAGCCGATGCTTACTCAAAAATAAAATAATTGCTTTTATTATAATAATCAGTTGAAACGTATAGCTGAAAATTAATTGGGTTTGGAGAAAAGATAAGAAAAAATACTTGGACAAAAGGGCAAAGGCTATGATCAACTTCACTAAAGTATCTTTTTGATCAAATAATAAAGCAATAAAGCATCTTCTGCCTTCTGAGTTAAGCAATTGAGCTAACAACGTAGCTTTAGGTATTTGGATATGCCCTTTTTCTCATGCATCAAAAAGAGCCATAATCTTTGTGTGTGGGAATGACAATATTTTGTTTTATTCGGGAATTACTTGTTAAGGTCATCACCAATTTATTTGAAAGTTCTAGATTTTTTTTCTTGTTTTTCTTTAAAATGATTTATCTAGAATCTTTCTTATGCCATGTAAACCAAGAAAGATATAGAATAATCATGGAGCATTTATTATTAGCACTAAAATTTTTAGTTTTTTGTTAACCTCCATTAATAGATTTCTTTAGAAAAATTGTAATCAATTATAAATGGGGTATTAGTGTATTGTATTAGTGTAGTGTGATAAAATGTAGTGAGTGATAAGAGAGGAAGTAAGAGTGAGTGTTGTGTTCCATACCAAATCGGGCAATATACAACTGCTTTTGTTTTAATATACAATGTCACCCGGCCAATTCAGTGTACTTTACTACTAGAAAACACGGCTAAAGCAATGAAAATTTTTCATCTTTCATGTCGAGAGATATTGCAACAAATTAATTTTAGTCAAAACTTGAATTATAATTTAAGTTGATTAAAATGGTCAAATATATTTTTTATCTACACATTTCTTAGGACCCACAATTTACTATTTACTTATTATTCACACATTCAATATAATTCACAATTTATAAACATTTAAAAAATAATTTCAACACTACCAAACATGCAATTAATTTGTTAAAAGAAACATAACACAATTATCAACGGAAAACAATAGGTCGCAAATTGTTCATTTCTAATTTGTTTCAGCGAAATTTAAAGAGTAAATATAAAACTGAAAAAAAAAATTCATTAATTATACATAGATTAAGTGGAAATTGGTGTAAATGGTCCCTAATGTATGCCAATAGTGCATAAATGGTCCTTAGCCTTTTATTTTTGGGAGAGTGATCTCCAACCTATCTATTTAGGTACGTAGTTGGTTCTTATTTGATAAAAAAGACAAAAAAAATATCTTTAATTTTAGTTAAAAAATTGTAATTGAATTTCTAATATTTGTAAAATGTGCAAATAAGTTCGATACAATTATTAAACAATATTTAATTTAGCATATTAAATATATCACAATAGTCATGTCAATTAAATTTTTCATAAGAGAAAAATATAAAATTATTATACTTTAGGTATATGTATTGTTATGTGATGTGAAAATTTTGAATAAAAATTAAGTTAAATAAATAACAAAATGACGTATATAATTTTATGACATTGAACCAATATTATTATTACTTTTTACATAAAAATACTAACAAAAATTAATTTACATATTTTGTGATCTTTATTTTTAAACGATAAATTAAAATAGGAATAATACAATTTGAGCTCTAATATTTGTTGTTAATAAACAAGTAGCTCAATGAAATAATAATATTTGAGTATCAAGTTTGTGATAAAGTAATTTTATTTTTTTATGTTGTAATGATAAAATTAAAGTTTAAATTTTAATTATTACTTAATAATAATAAAATAAATTTAATTAACATGTTTGTTAATAATTATAAGTTTGAATTTTAGTTATTTTAGAATAGTTAGTAAAATATACAAAATAATTTAGTATATTATCAATTTGTTAGTTTCTTTTAATTTTTTTATAAAAAATAAAATTATCTGACCCATTTGTACTTTTTGCAAATGTTTTGAATCCAATTGAATTTTTCTAAGTAAAAATAAGAATATATTTGTCTTTTTTATCAAATAAAGACCAGTTGCGCACTAAAATACATAGATTAGAGACTGTTGCGCTTAAAAATAAAAGTTATGGACCATTTACACAATAAGGACAAAGATTAAGGATCATTTGTGCCAATTTCCCAAGATTAAGCGCAAGTTTGCACTTCTTACACATTCATCAACACCAGTCTACACTATTCCTTCCAAGTAGAGAAACCATCTACCATTTAATCTAAGGGGGTGCCCCCAACTCAGATTTGAATGAATTTGAAAAATTCACATAAATTTAAGTGTCCTCAACTCAAATTTTAATAGAATTCATTGAAATTTAGGTGTCCCCAACTCGGATTTAAATAGATTCTTTAGAAATTTAGGCGTCCTCAATAACTAATGAATTTCTAAAGATTTCATTAATTAATAGATTTTGACAGATTTCAATAGATTTGAAACTATAATTATAACTACAAAAAATTCTAACAATTCTTGTTCCAAACCTCAAAATTTCAATTGATTTCTCTCTCTCTCTTTAACATATCATTTTTCACATACAATTTTGCTGAAATTATTTTGTATCAATTGACTTTTTTTCTTTCTCTCTCACAAACCTCTCATCTTTCACATAAAATTTTACTGAAACTCGTTTATACCAATTTGTAATCATTCACGTCATTATTCCGTTTTTCTCAAAACGATGTCCATATTTCCAACTTCATGAATTTTTTGTTTAAAATGATAAAGTTAGGAATTTCTTTTAACGTACGATAATGTTATGAATTTTATTTTGTAATCACAATGTTATTTTTTTTAGTGATCTAGTCAGACATTATACTATTTTCTTAGTTTTTTTTAAAAAATAATAATAATCCGTTTGTGCACAATAAGTGGTTATGGTTAAAAAAATCACAAATATGAACTCTATCAACCTCTATAATTTAGAATTCTTTAAAAGTTAAAACGTTTCGATACTCATTTTTAATATTTAAAATGTAAATTATATGTATCAATATATCATGAATTAGTTGTCCTTTTTTTTTTTTTTTTGCTATTAGTCTATTTTTTAAAAAAAAATTGTGCTTTTATGGTGAGTTTACTTGTCAACATTAATTTTAGAGCAAGTTTCTCGTCAAGACATAATTTGGTTTTTAAAAAAAAAAATAGACTTGAAATAATATGATGAAATTTTAAAATTTTTTCAAACTTTACAGTTGACACAATTGAGGAGATGAAAATATAATTTTTAATAAAAAGACCACAAATTCAATGAAATCCATGAGAATCTATTAAAATCTATTATATAGAAATCTATTAAAATCTTATCAAATATGTCAAATTCTATTAAATTCCATGAAATTTATAAAAATTTATAAATATTAAGAAATCTTTTAAAATTTGAGTTGAGAACACCCCTAAAAGTTTGATTTTCAAATTTACTTTTATAGAAAATAAGTCTCAATTTAATTTTACAAAAGTAACTTTATAATCATAACCAAACATGCTTGGTAGTTCTTAGTTAACCCTAGCACACACACTTCTGATTTCACCTCGGGTATTATTAAGCACATATTTTCACCATGGACTCCCCAAAGTCTTTGAAGAAAGTTGATCCGTGACATAGAGTTTGAAATTCAAGGTATGATTTTGATTCAATGTCATCTAGTAGATCCGCATCTGACTGCAAAAGCCCTCTTCTTTTAGCCACAATTCTGAAATAAGACTCGACGAAAGTCTTGAAACTTCCAGGATTCATTTCTACTATCGAGTTCTGGTCTCCGGGCTTGCATTTCGTCTTAATATTTGGGATCCAAACTGGGATCGGTATCAAGCTTTCCAGTGAAATTGTAGAGACGGTAATTGAAGGATGAGCAATGACAAATCCCAATTGTGCGTCCCCCTAAACATTAAAATAAATTCCTAATGTTTCTTGTCCTTTAAGATTTGGTAATATATACTCCCTCATTCCCATAAAAATAGACTCGTTTCTTTTTTTACACAGATCAAAAAATCTCATTTAATGTAATTGAAATTATAAAATTTTCACACACTTTTTCTATTATACCCCCATTTAATATTAGTAATTTATGAATCTAATAAATTTAAATGTTTGTTTTAGATTGATAACAATGTAAATTAAATAAGGATATATTAGAAAAATGAAAAATTTAATACACCCTCTATAAAGTAAGTGACTTATAATTTATGACACATAAATAAGAAAAATAAGTATATCTTTGTGACGGAGGTAGTACAATGCAATATACGGGTAAAATTAACTAGTGACCACTGAACTTTAACTGAGTTTTTATTTAACCATCGAACTTTAAGAGGTATGTCAACGCTCACCCAATTTTCAACTAAGTTTCCTATCCATCACCCATTATTCATTCGCTTGTAATACCTGACGGCATATCTAATGTGGCAAATGATCTTCCAAAGTGGCACAGTAACAATGTTAAATCTCCCTCTATTAACAAAAACGCACTAACCAAACAAACAATTTTTTAAATAAAGTAAAATCGCTTTCAGTTCACGTTATAGAAAACTGAAAACGTTTTCAATTTCTTTGAGGAATGAGGTGTTTGGTGGTGCATTTTTATTGATCGGAAGATATTTAATATTATTATCACGCTTGTTATTTGCCACGTAGGATATTCTATCAAGTATTGCAAGTGAATGAATAATAAGTGATGGATGAAAAAATTGGTTGAAAATTAGGTGAGCATTGAGATACTTTTTAAAGTTTGATGATTAAGTGGAAACTAGGTTAAAGTTCAAGTTCCACTAGTTGATTTTACCACAAAATATAATGCGACTCACAACCCTACATATAAACTAGTACATATCTTAAGCCCCGAACGGTATCAATTGTGTGGCGCAACTCTGGAAGGTACTCATCATGCTCTTTTTTGCTAGTTGGAAACAAATCAACCTAGCTATACCTATGTTTCGAGACAGATCCCTAGATATGAACTTCTCAAACTAATAATAAATAATTTATATTCGTTTAAAAACATGTGCAGAAAATTGAACAGAATATCGGTTAACTTGAAAAATTCAGTGTTTAGAAAATTGGATCAGATCGGCCGTTTCAACAAGAAAAAATTAGAAATCGGTCAGATCTACCAATTTACCCGGGCATCAGAAAATTGGATCGAAAACTGGAGTTTTTAGCTGATAAATAGGTAGAATCGATCCGGTTCGAAAATTTTTTAAGACAAAACCACTCATTTTTTATTTATTCCTCATTTCTTTTCCATTTTTCCCATTGTTCTTCGTCTTCTTCGGTAGTACCTCATTTTTTTGTGAGATTTTTGGTTTAATTTTTAATTTTTTAATTGAAACTTATGAAAAGTTTATTTAAAGCCAAGTTTTGTGAGTAATTATGCCTATAAATGTTGTTTTTTTTTTTACAAATAACTTACTTTTAGAAATTTTGTGAGATCTTTGGATTAATTTTTAATTTTTTAATTGAAACCGAATCGAAATTGGTTCGACCCGATTCGACCTTTTGACTTTTGACCCGTTGCCTTTTTCGGGTCGATGGCCAGTCCAATTTTCTGAACATTGAAAAAAACAGATGAATAAATAAAGTTTGGTCGATGCAAGAGTTTGACTCTTTTTCCTCAAGAAGATAATTCCTTGTAGTGGTGCTAATGGTTCTCCGGCACTCGTCTTCAAAGATATAATGATCACGTCTTGTAATATAAGCATTTCAAATTACAAGACAAACGAATCTACTAATGTTCTGAATCTCTTAGTACGAACTTTGAAAGCAGAAATAATATTTAGGGGCCAAAACGAAGAACACCGAATAGTGCAGGAATAAATAATTTTAAAAGACGAATTTTTGAATGAATAAAATCAAGAAATGGGGGACCTATTTATAGATGTTGAAAAATTGTCTCAAAATACAACCCCTGAAAAGGTTATGTTTGAAAAGACATAACCCATCTGTTTAGATAAACATGTCTGTTCGAATAGATTCTAAATACCAATCGATATGTGGCGCATTCTGAGTTGTTGACCAAATTGCCACATGTCACAATCTGGAAGGTTTGAAATAAAATTAATAAAATTATTTTATTTTATTTCTGTAAAAAGTTATATACCTTCTTGGCCTAACCCGTCTGATCGACAGTGCACACGTGTGGGCTTTATCCCAACCTACTAACATGTAGGTCTTTTTCATTCTAAAGACAATTGGTATTAATGACCACGTCTTGTAATATAAGCACTTCAAATTATAAGACCAACGAACTTACTAATGTTTTGAATCTATCTGAACGAACCTTGGAAGCAGAAATGATATTAAGAGACCAAAACGGAAAACACAGATAGTGCAGGAAAAATGAATATTTAAAAGACGAATTTTTGAATGAATAAAATCAGGAAATAGGGAGACCTATTTATAGATGTTGGAAAGTTGTATCTCAAAAGACACATCCTCTGAAAGGGTATGTCTGTAAAGACATGACCCATCTGTTCATACGGACATGTACGTCTGGACAGATTCTAGATGCTAATCGATATGTGACGCGTTCTGAGTTGTTGACCGAATTGCCACATGTCACAATTTAGAAGGTTTTCTATAAAAAGATATATACCGTTTTGGCTTAACTCAGGACTCGCCCGGCCGACAAGTGGCTGCCGGTGTGCGCGTGTGGACTTTAACCCAACCCACTAACATGTACATCTCCTCACTAACATGTCCAGACATGTCTGTCTGGACAGATTCTAAATGCTAATCGACACGTGACGCGTTCTGAGTTGTTGACTGAATTGCCACATGTCACAATTTAGAAGGTTTTCTATAAAAAGATATATACCTTCTTGGCTTAACTCGCGACCCGATCGGCCGGATGTTTGCACCATAATATTTCAGCAAATTTATTCGACATGAGCCGATAAAATTCTTAAAATTCGTTAATTCTAAGTGATTATACTTATATTAAGGAGTATGTTAATTCTTTGTTTTGAGAATTGAGATTGTCAAAGTTTACCCCTTTTTTCAGTGTTCTAAAAAGTCTGCCTAGGCGAGCCTAAGCTCGATGTATTTGTAAAATGCATCGTATTGAAGGTATGCGTGTAAAAATGCGGTCAAATCTTTTTGTTGATCGCCTAGGCGCGAATAGACGAGAATATGCGAGAATAAACGCGATTATGTGAGAATAGGCGCGAATAATCGAGCATAACACGCATTAGAGCAAGCAAGCCTCTTTTTAAATTTATTTCTAAATTGGGCCAAAATAAATATTTTTTAAATCTACAAAAGGTGGTATAAATGCTCAAGATGAAATAAGGGAGCCCAACGAAAATAATTTTGTATCGGATGGTACGGAAGATGAGTTAGATGAAGAAGAAGAACTTGACTTAGAATTCGATAAATAGTTAGACAAAAGTTAAGCAATGTTGGTATGTAATCAAATTGTAGAAATTATTGAGTAATCACTAACTTGTGTTTATGTTTGTGGTAGTTGTAATTTACTAACTTTTAAACAATATTATGTTGGGTTGTTAATTTGTAATCTAATTGTAGGCTATGGTATTAAAATTAGTCCTTCAATTTTGATTTTGAACTATGTTAAATGTGATATGTTCAACCATGATATGTGCCTTAATATAAATCTAATTTTTCTTCATTGTACAACGTGCATCTTTGAAAATTCGTTTATTTTTTATTTGTTTTTTGAAAACTAGTCCTGTAATTTTGTAATCTAAATCAATATATTCTAGGCTATGTTGTTAAAATTTAAAAATTGAGCATTAAAAAAAATTAAAATTCAAAAATATATTTTGATGCCTAGGCTTCGCATATGTGCGCTTAGGCCTATAATTCTTGATGATTCACCTCGCCGCTTTGTTACATATTACGCATTTTAGAACCTTACTTTTTTTAAGTATCGAGATGAAGAGCTGCAAAAAAGATGATTAAGTTTTGACTCATTTTTCGTCAATGTGGAAATTGTTGGGATATTTTCTCAAAACTTGTTAAAATTAAAAGATGCACCAATTGTTAAAAAGGAAAAGATATTATATTATATTTAGTGGCTAAAATTGGACAAGTTTTCAAATCTCTTCTAAAGACAATTGGTACTCATTAGGGTTCAAAACCAATTGTACACTTGAGTTATTTAAGTTAAACACTTTGATTCTAGTTTTTCAACGTGGGATTAACACTTCCAATTCTAACATTCTCTTTTTTAAGTGGTATACTTTGAATTGAATTTCTCATTCACTCGAAATTGGTTTTAAGAAACTAAATATACTATGTTAATCTACTCGAGGAGTAGCACATACTTGGCAAAAGAAATTACTGTTTCCAATCACAAGATCCACTCAAATAATTGGTCAAAATATGGTCAAAACCATTTTATAAACCAATTTCTAACAGGTGCAACAGAGATGACTTGATCTACAATCTCTTTGACAATGTGTTCGAGATGTGGGCAGGTCTCGTGGTAATACCCTACTTTAGTCCATTTGCAACAATATTGAAAGCAAAAGCTAGGGCTGTTAATTGAAATAAGATTCTTATTGAAGCCATGCTGAAAGTATTTCGTCTTTTTTTGTTTTTTTGAAATTGTGTAGAATAAATGCAACGTTTTATAGTAAGCCATCTACTAAACCCTTTGAATCTGTCATTGCATGGCTTAATTTCTCTGATGTGATTCTTCTTCAACTTGTATTATTTATCTATTATTTTGTTTTAAATATATCTGATTGACCAAACAATTAGGATTCAGTAGTCAGTAGATGATGAAAGAAGATGAAGAATTATTAAAAGAAGATGAAGATTTATTGACTGCTTTGGCTAAAAGTCCAGTCAAACATGTTGAATTGGAGAAAGAGTCTAATTTATAAAATATAAGTTATAAATACTTCTTTTTATAATAAAAGACTTAAATATTTTCATCAGTAAAATATATTAACATACCATTAACAAATAATCATGTATAGACCTCTTTTAAGGTTAGTTAACGGACCAAATCTTAAGAGATATGTCTGTTAAGACCAGTTAAATAAATTTATTTTTCAATTAACCTACTTCAATATTTCACAAATACACTCAAATTTTCATAAATTTAAAGCAAATATCACAATTCATCTTCAAATATTTACATATTGTCATGATTTATACTATAAAATCTATAATTTCTACCATAAATTAAAGAAAGAATAAATAACCACACATTGTACAAGAATTTAGATGGGTTAAAAATTCTAACCTTGAAATGGAATTTCCTACACTTGTTTAAACTTGTTTTGAGATGAATGAGATGTTAATTTCTTTGAAAAGTAGTGAAATTTGGAAGCTTTATTTTTGCAATTATGTATATATTGCATAAATGAATTTGAAAGGTATGTAATGGAATAAGTGGAGGGAAAAAGAAAAGGATATATTGAATGATTTACTTGTAAAATATATCAACAATTATTCAGATAAATTGGTCAAGTCAATTGGCCATTTACCACTATTCCCACCAATTTATTAGAGTTGGTTTAACAAGTCTCTCAATGGGTCGGGTCTTGGCTGAGACGGGTATGATTCCGAAGTAAATTTTGAAACATATAATATAATGGACCATGCTATATGTACACTCTCAATTACACCCTCACTTACATCATGTGATGTGTAAAAAACTAGTTGGGTGAAATCATTATTTATTTGGTCAAATAAATAAAATGATCCAATCATTATTTGACACATTCCAATGGTGTAAGTGATGGTGTACATTTTGAATGTACAACTAGCTTTTTCCTAATATAATTGATAGGTTCAAATAGGGGAAAAAATAATAATTTCAATTGTCTTGGGTTAGCTCGCTTCACTTAGTCATTGTCTTGCGAGCCACCAACTGTTGTAATCTATTGCGATCAAGTCCTCATTTCATTGGGTAGGTAGATTTTAAAATGAAATTTTTGTTCCTATTTAATATGTGAATCTAGGCCCCACTTAAATAAATTGTTAATATAGACATTAAAATTGGATTATTTTCTTTAAAGTGGATTATTGCACCCAAATTCAAACCAAGTGGAATGTATTAAATCAGATGTTACTATCAGAAATCCCGTAGTGGTTAGATATTAAAATTTTCACATGCCACAGATGTTCATAACAAAATTGACTTTTGGCTTTTTCACATAATTAAATTAGTTGTTCAAATAAAATAGAAAAAAATTCACTAGAGGTCCCCGAACTTATATGTTCGTTTCAATTTGATCACCAACTTATATTTTTATACTCATTTAATTTTTGTCTACAACATTTATCAAAACTAATGAAATTTGTGATCTAGCCATCGAAATTCAAGACCAGGCTAGTCAAATTTGTGACTCCACTAATATATAGTGTCCAACATTTATACACATGTATAACATTTGTCACTAATGGTACCTGAAAAAATGGAGATAGTCAAAAAGAGTTAACCAAGATCCTTGATCTAGCATTTACTCACATGAGGAGTTACCACTATTACTGTAAATTTGTAACCGGAATGAAACTTGTGGCTGCTCGACCACAGAATTAGCTCTGACCTTTGCTTGGAAGCTAAGAGGAGTGATCTCCTATTTTCAGTGGACAATTATTATATTGTCCATAACCAATGTGTCACTTGCACATTGGATAAAATATTGCCTACGTAAGCAAATGTCACATCAGCAATTCATATAATGTGCAATTGCTACATTGAATGTGGACAACATAACAATTGCTCACCAGAGACAAGAGATCATTTCTCTAGTGAGGAGTGAGGAGTGAGTAGTGAGGAGTTAATTGCCTACTCAACCATAGCAAGCTACGAATACAATCTATCACATCGTGTCTTGGGAGACAAATTAGTTCATTATTTTCTGTTAACGAGTAAATAGTACTTTGCGGAAGCCTAAGGTCAAAATACAACCCCGGATCCTTGAGAATGGTAACAATAATTGTTTGATAACAGGAAAGGATCGGAGAAAACATGTCGGACATCTAACCATTAAATTAAATGGCCATGCTTTTAGCCTAAAAAGAATATAAAGTAGTTAATCTTAATATATATATACCCAATGCACAAGAACAAAATTCAAAAATGTTGAAATAGTTGTGATATGTTTGTTACGAGACTCAAACACCACAACGGGGAGATATTTATCAAAACTTTTCTAAACTCTAATTTAATTTAATTTATACTAATCATTAACCAATACAATGATAGATAACCAGCTAAGCCAAACTCCCAACTCACTAATTCAAGTACTTGTTTGGTAAATAAATTTGTAAATTATAATCAGTTGGTTCTTATATAATGAATTGATAAAAATTGTAAATCTTAAAAAATTTGTAGATAAAAATAATATTTAACCAACTTATAATTACCTTTACCACTTCTAAATATGTCTCTTTTATGTACACGAAAAAATACATTGCACATGATAACATTCCCAATCCCAGCTCTCTCTCTCTCTCTCTCTCTCTCTCTCTCTCTAATCATCCTGGAAAGATCCCCGTCTTCCTTCCTCTCTCACTCATCAACCTTTTCAATTCCCAATTCCCCCGCTGTGTGTATGTATATAAACTGTAGACAAAAAGTAACGCCACATCATCTAGATTGCATGCTGGTTTTATTTTCCTTTGAATGAAGAGATAAAGGTAGGTTGAAGAAGTAAAAGCTTTTAAGGTTTGAAAATTACCAAAGTCCAACCCACAATATTGATTTTGTGGCAGTTGAAGAAAATTGAAAAAAAAAATGGAGTCTTGGGAATTAAGTTTTCTCTTTCTTATAATTCACGAATAAACTTGTTGTATCATTCGTATGGGCACAAACAAAGTTGACTAACTTAGGTTGTGTTTGTTTTGTTGTGTCATCTGGATCAAATGGTGGACAGTAACTTCCTGGTTTAGCACGCAACTCTGTGAAACCCGCCAAACAACCCTCCCATCAGTGCTTTCTTTCTCTTCATTTCGATCCTGAATCTTACCTGAAATTATTAGAATTATCTCTCCTGTACAAGGCTGGTGGCCAAATGACTGAAAGTCAAAAGTTGGTAAGCATATAGTTTTTCCCAGTTTTTTTTTCTTCTTTATGGAGTTTCTTCTTTCTTTGTTTCTTGACGCGCATCACTTGAACATTTGGGTGGTGGATTGAGAACAAACTTAATGTATTTTTGGATTTCAGGAGACAATGGTTTCTGAGAATCTGATGGGAAACTGTGGAGGTGGTGGATTTGAAGAAAAGGGTAGTGAGGAAATTTCAGTTTCCAATCACGTAAATGGATTCCAATACACAGCCATTAAATCTGATTCCTTAGTGTTAGATATGGAACGCTTGGAGAAAGATATTAATGCAAATTCACGAATTAAAGTAAGTTTTTCCTTTACTCTGTCTTTCTTCTTGTTATAGATTTTCCAAAAACAAACAAAGAAAAGGGTATTCTTTTTTGTTTATGTGTTTGCGCTTTTGGATGAAAAGTTGCAGAGAAGCCTTTCAAGAAAAGGAACATTTAGAGGAGCGGAGAAGAAAACCATTTCAAATACAGGCAATATTTCGCCAAGAGGTAACCATTAACTCCTTTTTGGTCATCAACAAATCATTTGTTTTTTATCCACCGCTCTACCCCCGCCGATAGATTGGTCTATCTTTTTATGGTGGGATAGGGGATCGTCTGATGATTTTGTATGCATGTAGGGCTGGGGCAATTTGGTTCGATTTATTTGAGTATTGATTTGAGAAAAAAAATAAAATATAAAATGTTGCTTTCTATTTTTCATTACAAAATTGTTGATTAATTGTTTGTATAAATTAAAAATTTAATGATTGAAACTTAGTGCTATAGAATAGTTTGTTCTCAGTTTTGAAATTAAAATCAGTTAAATTTTAACTAATGTGAAATCGAACTAATCAATTTAGCGCATATTTAGTAATGTTGAAATTATTTTTTAAGTACTTATATTATAAGTTGTTGGTGAATGTATAGATAAAAAGTAGATTGTAAGTTATGAATCATATTAAATATATAGATAAAAAATATATTTAATTAATTTGATCAAGTAAAATTTTAATTTAAACATCCTCAAACATATACTTAATTCATTTCTTAGATTATTCGGGAAAAAAATGGTCATGTACATTTGTATATTTGTTTTCTTGGTGCCTGTCGACAGTCGACTGCACGCTTACGTACCAATCGGGACACCTTTTAAGGACAACAGAGGGTCTGAATATACTAGTATGATTTGAATTATTATAGAATATGATATTGATGCAAAATTGGCAAATGGTAGGGTGATGGACTGATGGGCAGCTATAAACCATAACAAATTAATCAAACATCCATCAGGCCGAAACATGCGCCACGTAACCACCTGTGTCTGCCCACACATTCTCTGTTTCATATGTTAACCACCTGCGTGGTAACTACTTCGTTCAAATTTATATATATTTTATCTTTTATATACTCACTTTTTTTTTTTTATTAATGATATTCATATTCGTTCACTATTAATAGTTATTTTACATGATATAACTCAATTAGATAAATTATTTATAATTAATAGTTATAAATACATTATTTTAAGAAATGACAAAAACAAATAAAATATTGATCGAAGTATGTCAGATAAATACTACAAAAAATAATTATCGGTAGTAGACGACTATAAATAACATTATTCTTTTTTTTAATAAGAAAATTAAGGTATGCACAATTTTCATAAGTAATGATTGTGAGACTTGAACTCTAATATGAGGGAATTAGAGTGGGTATTGGTTAACACTTTATTTACTTATTATGTTATTTATTTAATTTGGAGCCTAAGCATTAGTTAATTAGCAGAACTTAAGATGCAATTGTAATTAAGTTTGATATCTAGGTTATTGGATAGGCTCGTTATTTGTGCTATATCAACAATTTATCAATCAAAATTAGATATTCGATATCAATTTAAGAGTCCTTTTTTGGTGTGTATTATAAACTAGTTTTTAATTAAGATACCAAATGGTCAAATAAATAGTTTATAATCCACATCAAATAGGCTCCAAGAATCAACGAATTCTTAAAATTTGCGGAGTATTTTTGGAAAGGTGTTTTTAAGCCTTGCATCTCTTCACTTTAATTCAGCTGTATTGTAAACTTTTGTCTGATCTAATACTATCTACCCTCATCCGGTTTTATTTATAAGGTCTTCAACATAGAAAGGGTTGACTAATTTGACGTACAAACACATACTGCAGACTCTCTTTTTCTAGTTTTTTTATTCCATCCACATTTGGCTATGCATGGATTTCCAGCTTAAAAATCAGATTTTTTATAAATTTTGATAAAAATTGATGGAATATATTGTTGAAAAGTTAATAAAAGTTGTAGATCCATAAATTGTGTGATGGAAAAATTGGGTAAGGGCAAGCTAAAACATTATGTATGATATTAAACTGCAGCTGCTTTACATGGTGGTGGCACGCCGGAGAAGCCCCTGTATGTAGCTGTGGGTGGTGGAGATAATTCCATCAACCCGCCAGTTCACAATCAGATCACTATCATGAACGGCAGCATGGGAAACACAGACGTCGAAAGCAAATTTGTTGGCAAGAGATTAAGTTTCCGACGGTCTTCTCCTTCAAGGACAATTGACCCCAGAAGGATACTTCTCTTCTTTGCAACTCTGTAAGTTGTTATTCATTTCTTTTCAGCACCACCTTAGAACAATCACCATTTTCAGAGGTCAAATTTGTATCAGCATTAATTTGATCACATAGAGAACCATTGGTTATGCACTTCCATGTCAATCGGGCCATGCAGGGTCTTATAGGACCCCATACGCAATAAAAACAAAAAAAAAAATGCAATGTAATTTGAATGTATTTTGAAGTTAGAAAAATATATTCTGAAAATATCTATCCTTAAAAACAGTAATTCGAATAATCTTGTCATTTTGTACAGGTCAAGCATGGGGACCATATTACTCATATATTGCACCTTACACATGAGCAAGCACAATGGGGATTGATCCCCCACAACTAGACTTGGTTATGATATTTGGCTTTTAAAGATGCAGAAAGAAAAGGAACCGACCTTCCATTGGCATGGACTTCAAACTCAGCAGATTTCACTTTTTTCAGCCGACTTTTCTTAATAATAATATAATGTTTGGACAAGACAATAGCAGATAGCACTAAGACAAAGATGGGGGGAATATTGCGCATGATGTGTATTACCTTTTATATATCTTTTCAGAAGCACAATGGATAGCCAGAAAGTCACTTTTATTTTATATTTCTTTCTTCGTCTGTTATGCTCTTGTTGCAGTCCATTAATAACTCCTGTGAACAATTATGTGATTAAGGGGGCATGCACTAAAAGAGATACATACACTAATCACAAGAAATTCCTCAATATGGCAAGCTAATCACATCGTAGAACATGCTTATGAATGTGTTCAACAACATAAAACAGTTTAACGTGTATTTGATTCTAAAATATCTACAAATTGAATTAGGAGTTCATAATCGATCTCCGGAAGACTTCCAATTTGGTCCGTGGCCTTTCCAATTGGCAATGTCATATGGACCAACTTTTAGCTTCCATATGTGAAAAAGAAAGAATGGAGAAGAACAGAGAAGAAAGAAAGAACAACCAATATTATTGGACAGACGGCATTATAAAAATACAACTATAAGAGAGTTTATATAATAATGAAAATCTTAATTTTTATTAGGTAAACAATCAACTAATATATTATAATATATTTGGACAATCTTCTAATATATATGAGAATCTTCTAATATATATTCTAACATTCCCACTCAAAATTACGATGCTACAACAATAAGTAGCGAGAGTTTGTTAAGCAAGAAAGAAAAAACGGATGACTGGGTGTGACTTTGTGAAAAAGTCAGCAAGCTGCAACGATAAAGAAACAAATGGTAAGGAAATAGTGTTATGGTGGCGGATAACATAACATTTAATCTCAATGTGCTTCCCATATTGGCAGGTAACCAAGGCAATCACACAATCTCAATAGTAGTAGACGCGATAGCACGATACTCTGTTTTAGTAGAAGAACGAAAACCAACAGTCTGCTTCTTACTCTTCCAAGAGATAAGAAAATCACCTAAAACTGGACAAAAAACCAGTATTATAGAAAAAAGAGAAAAAGAGAGAGAAGAATAAGAGAAGGAGAAAGAGAAGAAGGGGATAGGAAGGGGGAGACAGATTGTCCAAATTAACCAGAAACAAAACCAACCAAATTCCAGGTTACTGGACCAGATTCCAAATCTAAATTAATGGATGCAAATACCAGAAGAGAGGAAGGGGGAGACAAATTGTCCAGATTAGCCGAAAACAAAATCAACTAAATTCCAAGTTACTGTACCAGATTTCAAATCCAAATTAATGGATGCAAATACTAGAAGAGAAAAAGGGAGAGACAGATTGTCCAGATTGACCGGAAACAAAAACAACCAAATTCCAGGTTACTGGACCAAATTTCAAATCCCAAACTTAGCCAGATGGTAGTATATAAAATAAACGAAAAAAGACTTGGCCAGAGGAGTGGCACAAGGCCACTCGCCGGAGAACGAAAGTGATTTCAAGTTTAAACCAAGTCGGATCAAACCTGCTCTGATACCATGTGAAAAAGAAAGAACGGAGAAGAACAGAGAAGAAAGAAAGAACAACCAATATTATTAGACAGACAGCATTATAAAAATACAACTACAAGAGAGTTTATTTAATAATGAAAACCTTAATCTATATTAGGTAAAAAATCAACTAATATGTTATAATATATTGAGACAGTCTTCTAATATATATTCTAACACCATACACCATGAATTAGGTAACCATGTCCCCTCGATTTCTTGGTAGAGGCTTATAAACAAGTGGATTGGGCATATGAAAATTCCAGCAAGCTCTCTTTCTCTAGTTTCTCTCTCTTTAAAACTTGATAATCTTTAGCTCGCAACTTCTTGATTCAAGTTTAGTTGCAATGCTCTTGTAAATAAAAAATGAATAAAAATTGTAAATAAAAATAACATTTGACCATTTGTCATGATTTTTAGTGGGATTTGTGGAAATCTGAATCCCACATCGGAAGAATGGGCTTCCTTTGTGTGGTTTATAAGAGATTGGGTTCTCCAACCACATTGGCTAGCTTTTGTGAGCTAACTCTTCCAAGTCCCATGACATTGATATCAGAGCAAACACCATGTCTTCAGGTCTCGGTTACCACTTAGGGTGTATAGGCACCTACTCGACATGGACGCTGAGTCGGAATCGTGGTGGTTTGTCATGATTTATAGTGGGATTTATGGGAATCTGAATTCCACATCGAAAGAATGGGCTTCCTTTGTGTGGTTTATATGAGTCTGGGTTCTCCAACCACATTGGCTAGTTCTTGTGGGCTGGCTCTTCCAAGTTCCATGACACCAATTTTATCCGTACCAGTTTTCAAACTCGCAACAAAGAGAACACTTGGCGTCCTTCACAAGGGAATTTTGGACATAAACTTTTATAAAAAATAATATGTGATAATTAATAGAATGTTGTAGATAAGAAAACTATGGAAAAAGTTGGAGCATGCTTGTAGAACTAGCAAATGGGCTGGGTTGGACCGGCCCAACCCACCAGAGCAAAGCCACACTTGAAATTAGGCCGGACTGGCCCAACACAGTTTTGTGTGGACCAGAAACATGCCTGCCCAGCCCAGCTCATTGGGTCAAATCGGTCTTAATTTAAATTTTTTTTTTTTTTTTTAAGTAAAATTTTAAACAATCTAATGCATTGCATCAAATACAATCTTAGATAAACTTAGACAATACATATTTTGAGATTTTTAAATAGATTAATTTATAAAATTGGGACTTTCATGAATTAGTCAATAGATTTAAATTAATTTTCTTTCAAAATAATAATATTGTTTTGGTTAATTGTAAACTATTTGTTGACACTTTTTTTAAAAAAATATAAGTAGTAAAGACATTCTAGTCTTATTATTTTGAGATATAAGCATGTTTTGCTTAAATTAAAAAATTTACTTATAAGTAAATTTAAAATAAATAATTTACATATCACACCAAACATGATTTGGATTGAAACTTTAGTTAAACTAAATTTTAACTAAATCTAAACAATTTTATGTCGGTGCTTGATATTATTGAACTAATGTTTTAAAAAAAGACAATTTAAATTGGAGACTTAGGCTTATATCATTTTAGATCGATATTATTTGGATTATATATTGGAGTTATTTACAAAATGAGTGATTAGTGTTAAGAAGCGAAAAAAAAAAAATCGGGCCGACCAAAATAGCCCGCAAGCTAGACGGGACGGGCCATATTTGCCCAGTTTTATTTGGGCCAGGGCCAGGGCCAGCCCAACCCAATAATCTGGGTTATATGGACCGGCCTGCGGGTTGGACCGTGTTTGCCACTTCTACATACCTGTAATGATGAGTAAATATTAATGACATTTAATACAATTAAATAAGGTATACTTATACAAAAATGTGGTGTTAGTATGACCACCTTTAGGTAATTGTTGGTAAGTAACAAATGTCCAATCTATTTATATTTAGATTAAAATTTTAAAAGTTATATCTTATTTGAAGGTTAAGATTATAATTTATCAATCTTACTCATATTCCATTTGGACCAATACAATTTTAAAATTTTAAAATGATTTGGTTTGGTTTTAAACCATAGTTAAAATACCTAAGCCTAAACTTAACTGTTTTCGTTGACGAGTTGATGTGATACTATGAATAACTGAAAATCCATAATCTGTAATCTGAAATCTGGTTATAGGCGTGCAGAGCTGCCCCAAAGGGCTAAGCACCTCGGTATACGGCTCAAAGCCTATGTGTGTTCGTGAATGGGTCCCAAAGACCTCTAATAATCTGGTTATACAATGTGGAAACAGATTCACAACAGTACAAAGCGGGTAAATCACCATAACTGGTCATACACTGTGGAAACGCATTTTCACTAGTGCAGAGCGAGTAAAATCACCATATCTGGACATAAACTATGTAAACGAATTCACACCAGTGAATAGCGAGTAAAACTCACCTGGTACTTTTTGGTGGTTTTTAAAATAAACTTTATTGAAATTATCATTTATAAAAGCTAACTTATACTAAAAATCATGCTTGTCCAACACTTACTTGAAAAATAAATCATTTTTGTAATTTATGTAATTTACTAGAAGCACTGAAATAATGAAGCAATTCATATAACCTGCAAACTAATATAATATAATGAAATGCTTATTTTTGAAAAATAAGTTTCTACTCACAGAGTTTTTGATTAAAACTAGGTTGATCGATACACAGCACCAATCTTCTCGTCACCTCTTAAAATAAAATATAATTGCTCGAATTAATAAATAACCATCACAAGTAACACTAATAATTAAAAGCAAAACTAAACTTAACATACCCGTGCTTAAGTAAAACTTATCCAAAATTTCTTTACTCGATTTGATCTAATCCTTATTATAATTTACCATTTTTCTTTTTCACATTTTAAACTCTTTCAATTACATGCGACCAAGAATAATTTCCTTAAATTTTGCAATAAAGTCACCAAGCTAGAAACTCATTTCGATTAATTCAATAACATATAATACTCAACATTTTCAACCATTTCTAATCTTCATAAAGCTCATAAATAAACTCATTTACATTACATTTAGACCCAAATAGAAATTAGTGTTTGAAAAAATCACCGTTCCAAGCTTATAATATAAATAAACCAATACAAATCTTAAAATGTTAAAATATCTTAAATTTCTAATTAAACTCACTAAGTCAATAACACTAAAATTTTATCAATTAAATCATTCATTTAACGTGCAATACAACTCATATCACTAAAATCAACTTATCTCGTTTCATAAAATTTACATTTAAACCAATAAGCAAAAACTCTAATAATTTAAACTTTTTTAAAATCAGTAATTTCTTACTTATATGTTGAGATTGCAAAAAAAATAGACAACCCGAGCTTTAGAATTGATTTTATGACTACCTCGAAATCTAGATGACACCTTTCTTCTTCTTCTTCCTTCTCTCTCTCTCTCTCTCTCCCCCCCCCCCCCCCCCCCCTCCCCCCCCCGCGCGCGTGTGTTCAAGAAAATGGATCCAAATCCAATTTTCAATTAAGCCCATTTGCAACTTAAATCCTCAACTTTCATGTAATATTATTTAAATCTTTAAGTAACTGTATTTTACAAAATAGCCCCAAATAAATTTATTTACTTAAATTAAATTCTACTTTCACTATTTGACTTAGACTTAATCAAAATTCTAATGACTTTGACTAAATAAATTTTGACTTTAACTAATCTAAAACAGATTATTATATACAGTCTGTGCAGTTGTGATCAAACATTGATATCTCAATGCTCCACAACTCGATCTTTGTGAAATTTGGAAAGAAATATCAAAACTCATTGTTCTTCAAATCAATAAGTTAAGATTAAGAAATAACAGTTCATTCATAAGAAATCGTTATATAAACAGTAGCAAATTTTGATTATATTTAATACTTTCATTATTTCATATTCCAAGTAAGTTTCTTCTTATGCAGCTTTTGATTATATTTTGTAAAATTGGATTTACATAATTTGTATGTAAAGTTTTTATTTTATATTGATTAAATCTTTTGTTTTAACAAATTAAATGATTTTAAAGAAGCAAAGTTTTATAAGAAAAGTATTGAAGAAAGTTGTGTTGAAGAAACATAACTAAATTACATAAATATTCAAGTAGAATATATTTTGTTATTTATGAAAAAATTAAAATTTTATATAGAAGAATATTTTATTAGTCTCGAAGATTAACTTTATACAAGTTTAAGTCTAATAAATATGTTAGTGCTCCTGAGAAGCACAATATTATTATTTATATTCTAGAAGAATATTACTTATCTTTAAAGAGCGTGACATTATAAATTTAATATTCTAGAAGAATATTAAGTTATTGTTCTCAAATAAGCATAATTTTTTTTTATCGATATTAAGGAAGAAAATTGTATCGTTATTCTTGAATAATTATTACTAAGAATCAATAT
The DNA here is from genome assembly GCA_030279155.1 of Forsythia viridissima. Classification (NCBI taxonomy): domain Eukaryota; kingdom Viridiplantae; phylum Streptophyta; class Magnoliopsida; order Lamiales; family Oleaceae; genus Forsythia; species Forsythia viridissima. The sequence goes on from CM059033.1 coordinate 5,438,519, forward strand.
TCCAGGAGAATATTGTATAATTGTTTTGAAAGAAACAATACTTCACAAATATCAATATTATATATTACTTGCTCTTGAAGTGCATAATTGTTTAATCTAAACATCTATTATATTTTTGCTCCTGATGAGTAAATTTTTACACAATCTAGTATTCTAAATAACAATCTGATGTGTTGTTGCTCATGAAGTATCACAACATTATATTAATATTCTAGTAAAATATTATTTTTTTCTTGAAAAGTGTAATTTGTAAAATTTAAAATTTAGATATTGCTCCCGAATAGTATAATTTTATAAATTTAATATTTTATAAGAATATTGTGATATTGCTAATGAAAAACAATTCTCTATACAGTTTCTCTCTATTGTCTTTAGTTTCTAACGATTTATGTTATATTCTTAATAATTCAAATTAATTTTTAAAATATAATATTTAAATTAAAAAATTAAATGAAAAAATAAATTGGGCACGGGGTTTCCCCACCCCGATCAAGGCTGGGACTAGGGCAGGCCGGGGCAAAAAATCCTCGACGGAGGTGGGGATGGGGGACTGGGACGGTCACCTCGTCCTGCTCCATTGCCATTCCTAGGAAACTGTCACCAAAGACAAGATGTGCTAATTAATGAAAAATTGAAAATAAGAATGCGGTGAAAAACAAAATTGAGGGTGTAAAGTATGATAATGAGTAAAGATTATGGACCTTTCATGGAAGTAAAATATGGTGCAATTTTGAAAAAAAAAAAGTTGTGTCAATATATTTAGTCTTACCTTAATTTGATAAGCCGTTATTCAATCCATCATCAAAATTTTATATCATGGCTCATATTTCATACACCAAACTCTATTCACACTTAAAAAAACATCGTAAGAACATATTCACTCTTTCTAAGTTCGAAAGCAAAGTTGGGATGACGATGCTAATGAGGATGGCATAGGTGAAGACGTTGGCGGTGAGAATTCTCAAGATCTTGTTGGAGTGCATTAAATTGTATTGTGACATTTTATTTTGTTTTATAAATTTTATTGTGACTTTGTATTAGCTTTCATTTTATACAGATTTTTCTTAAAATCAAAACGAAATACTTTATCGTGTTTAATTTTTTATTGTGATTTTGTTGGTATTTAGATTTATAGTTTGATATATAAAGTTTGTTTTATTTCATCGCCAAGAAAGTAAAAAGATATTTTGTAATCAATAAACGAGTGATGTTAAAGTGAACAGGTAAAAACAAATATACGTCAAAATCACAATTTAAAATCAAATCAAACTATTAGATTCAGTATTAATAAAATCTCAAACTGTTTTAAAGAGTTCGGTTTAGGTTTGAAATTTTCTCAAATCTTTTTAAACGATTTAATTTGAAAAAAAAAATATATATATATTTACACAAACTAGAAGCCTTACATCCCTAGACATTAGGGTTTATTTGCAGATAATATACTAGGTTGCGATTCAATGTTGCTCAAGAACATTGTCAAATTTAGTAAATGCTTGCTTAAAATTTAGTTATAAAGAAATTAAGCTAAATTTACTTTAAAGTAATTTTTATTATTGAAATGAAATTACTTTAAAATCATGTTTCAAGAAATTAATCAAAACTAAATTAAATTACTTGTAAGCACAACAGATATGTTCTAAGAAGGTGTGTGTATTGAATATTCAGCATTGACTTTTAACCATTAAGAAAAGTTTTTCAAAAATGTGTTTTATATAATTAAAGACACCGAATATTCTTGTTTCAACTCCAGTAAAATTCAAAGTCAAGAAGGAAACAATTAGAGTTCTTCGATTTTGGGGGAATATAGAGTACTCGTGATTTTCAGCACTTATGCGTCACATTGCGACATTTTGGGTATTGTTTTGTAATGAAGATATATCGATGTCAATGAGTCCATCTTTATAGAGGATTTCGTAGAAGCAACAAACTTGGAGCCCAGATGCGTGTCAGTATTTTGCATGGTTTGAACTACAGAAATTTTTTTTTAAAATTATGGACGAAATGTTTCAATCGATAGAATTTTCCAATTGCTTCTCAATTTCTGTCAATAATTTTTTTATATATAGAATTTTATTTTTTATTTTGGAAGAATTGCCATAAATTTGGTCAGTAATATAAAAAAAATATATATAAACTATTTATGGAACTTTAATTTAATTTTTTGCATTGTTCGAAGGAATACTAACAGAATGGTTTCAATGGAAATTAATAGAACAAAATGATTGCTAGTCTGTTGCAGAATCATTAACACAGATAATATCTTCTTATAAGCTGATTAAATATAATTTTTATCCACACATTTTGTATGGCTCAATATTTTTATTACACATTTTTTAAGACCGTCGGCCTATAATCTAGAAAAGACTTTACCGAACATATACATAGTTTGTGGTCATGACATCATCATGACTTGTCATTCAGTAAATTCTTTTCCGTTCAAAACTGTGTACATCTCAGTACTAAACGTGGATCCAATTATTTCATACAAGAAACCTTGCAAGTCCCACTTTGTATCCAAAACTTTTGACATCCTTTTGAACTTGTTGTCTGTATTCTTTGAAGCTAAATTTTCTGTAGGCAGATGGTTCAATACAACTTTGTATAACGGTGTCGTATGAAGGACAAAGGAAGTAGGCAGTGGAGAACCTCTCTTTTAGCTTATTAGCAACCACCCGGTGGTGAACACTTTTATATGCATTGTTGCTCCAAACCTGCATTTATTTTTTAGATATTATTAAACTACCGTTCAAAAAAATAAAATGTTATATCATACAGTTCAAAAGATCCAAACGAGTATAACAAAGTCTCGGTGACAGTGCGATTTTGGTAAATTAATTAAATACCAAACGAGCACTTTTTTATCATTTTATTAAATGATAAAATATACCTGAAACAAATCTCCTATGTTGACAATGAGGGCATCTGGATTGGGTTTAATAGAAATCCATTTCCCATCTTTGACTAATTGTAAGCCTCCAACATGATCTTGGTGCAATATTGTGAGGAAATTGCTATCAGTGTGTGGCATTAGCCCAAACGTTTGAGAAGAAATTGGGCATGCTGGATATCTGTTCATTCGAATAAAGCACGTGCTTTGCAAACACGTTTCTTTGAAGAATGTTGAGTAATTTTGACCCAATTTCTCCGCTAAAATTTCTGCCAGCTTTTGTGCTAGCTCAGACACTTTTGCTGCAAATTGTTCCATTGTTGATCTGAATTCATAAAAGGATCTGAGTTAAACACAATTTTAGGCACCAAATTTGGAAAGTTTCCTCAACTCAGATTTTTAAATTTTTTTTAATATTTGTAAATTCTCATATATCTCATGAATTTAAATAGAATTTCATAAAATTTTATATTACACATTTTAATAGATTCTCATAAATAATTTTATCTCCACTTTAAAAACTTAACCAATTAGTTATAACAAATGGTACAATTTTCTCGCAAAGCATATTGCACCTACTAAAAATTAAATTTGGAATTTAACACTTTTTTTTTTTTTACAACTTTAACACTTACAAAATGGAGCAATTAAAATATATAATCCCAAAAATTAATAAATTTCAAAAGAAAATTGGTGCAAACCACGTCAATTTTTACAATAAGAAAACAATATCTTATATCATGAAGAATGAAATTCTCAAGACGATAGTTAACAAATGCAAAAAAAATTATTATAATAAAAAAGCAAAAAAATTCCATACTAATACATATGAGTAAATTAAAATTAAAAAACAAGAGTTAAATGTAAAACTTTTGGTACAAATAGAATATAGGTACAAGAGGAGAGAAGCATGATAGAATATGTGAAATGAAATTTTGAGGGTCGTACTAGAATTTTTAAAGAAATTGGTATTTATATATATGAGTTCAAAATCTATTAAAATTTGTTAAAATCATCTAATTAATGAAATTTTTAGAAGTTTGCAATTGAGGAAACCTAGATTTTTAAAAAAATTATTTAAATTCGAGTTGATGACAACTAAATTTCAAGAAAATCTATTAAAATCTAAATTGGAGATAACTAAGTTATATGAATTTTCAAAATTCATTCTAATTTGAGTTGATGAAAACACCCGCTTTAAAAATTGGATTTTTAGTAAATTTTGATAAAAATTGATAAAATATGTGATTGAAAAATTGTTAAAAATTATGGTTCTAATAAAATGTGTGGTTGTTACTTTGATTCAAAAAATTTTCAATTTTTTTTAAGCAAAACCAAAAATTATTTGTAAGGAAATGAGTATATTTAAAAATAAATAGTAGCATTTTCATTCATGTTGAGAAAGAAATAAACTTTTATACTGGGCAGAGGTATAAGATTTTTAAAGGCTTGTAAGTACCTGAGAGTGCAGAGGCCACCAGAACCCAAGATATCACTCAAAGACACGTGATAAGCTTCGGACCATGACAACTGCTTCAGGCAATTGGGTGATGGCGTCCCCCAAATGTAACTCCCGGTCGAGAACTTCAAATCATTGCCATTTGTCTTCTCATGAAATGGCTTCTTAAACGCCTTAATTTGTTCTCTTCTCATTTTCTCCAATACTTGGCTGGAAATTCCGTGGTTCACAACTTGAAAGAAACCCCATTCTCGAGAAGCTTTAGCTATCTGTTTCTTGCATGCCTCTCTCTCGGAATCTCCCATGTTTAACATGTTGAGATCAATCAATGGGAGTTCGCGTTCCTCCACGATGAAAAGCTCCTCATAATTCTTTTCTAATTCTATGTCAGTCCGACTGTTGAACAAATTTTTATATGTTTCTTGAAATGGTGGATCGTGTGATTCTTCCATTCTTATAGGCTGAAGCAGCAAAACTCCTTTGTTAAACCCAAATTTTTAAGTATAAATACCAGTATACCTTTTAAAAAGTCCAACTATTGAAATTGACAGCTCACAGTAATTAAGCCCCTACCTAGGACGAAAAGTCATATTTTGCAATGTGGATCTTGTTGGCCGTCAATAAAACGTTAGTCTTCATTCGCACGCTTTCAAGAGAAAGGTCATGCATATCTTCTTTAGGCATGTACATTGATATGTATAATTAAAAGAAGTTGACCGATAAAATTGATCAGATTTACATTAATTTTTGTTTCTTACACTCTATTTTACGAAACAAACTATTATTTTATGAGAGAATGATTTTCTTTATTTTAGTATATTTGCATTTGCACATATACTACAAGAAATAGGTCTAATATATATGTGGATATAGACAAGAAACATGTTACGGAAATTTATCCAAAATTTCTTTCTTTTTTAAGTAATTTGAAAAAATATTGAGCGTGATTGGACAGATTTAAGCACGTGTTTAGTAATACTGAAATTATTTTTTAAATATTTATAAGTTGTGAATTATATTGAATTTGTGAATAATTATAAGTAGATGATAAATTGTGAATTCTACGAAATATATAGATAAAAAATATATTTAATTAATTTAAACGTGTGACAGATTCTTTTTGCTTTATTATTCTCTAGAATTTGAAAGTCCTAGGAATGTTTCTTTATCATGAATATAAATATATAATATAGAAAAAGAAAACAGTATAGAGCAATATAATAATTCATATATAGCATTTGAAATGTCAACAATTTCAGTTTTCTGCTTACTTGGTTTATAAGATTTTTCTCCCAACGGGAAGTTTTGTGGATTTCTGCCGACAAGTTCTGCTCCTGCATTAAAATTAAGTAAATTGTAATTTCAAAAAAAGTCTACAATTGATTAGTGACTCTGTCACCAGCCCAATGAAAATAACAAGTAACATTTAATGCTCAAATGGTTCATACTGACGTGTACACACGGTATCAAAAAAAGGATTAATTTGGTATCGAGCAAAATGTGCTGTCATTTATTTATAGTAAAGATAGTGTTGAGAACAAGATATAAGGGGAATGATCTTCTAACTATGATGAATAGGAACTATATTGATTATTGTTTGTGTGGACAATATTTAAGTCCATACACTATTGTGTGTCTCACTATTGATGTGACATTCTTATATCAGCTCACGTCAGTAGTGAACAATATATTTTCTATTCACCATCTACAGGACATCATTCTCTCAAGATATAATATATATATTTGTGGATATGCAAGTGTGTATGGTACCGTCCATACCTGTGTACCTAAAGATAGTAAAACAAACTGCATGCAACAAAACGATTAAAAAAAAAAGGAAAAGATATTAATTAGATTCCTTCAAGATCAAGACAACGAAATGGAAAATGATGCTTATAGGCCTAGAAGTCTAGGACATAGCCACAAGGCAAAGAAAAAGAGAGAAAGACAGAAGAATATCTAAAAGGGCAGTAATCTTTGACTTAAGTAGAACAGAAAATGGCTTTTGGGTTTGCGGTTGCCCTGGAAGATTGGAGGCTTAAGATATTTAAACTGAAAAGAGGGCCAGCCACAAATCATTTCATTTTTGATTTTTAGGAAAATAGATAGAGATCGTGTGTTTTACAAAAGAACACGCTCCTCATATTAGAATCAGCAATTTTTTTTTTTTTTTTTATAAATTGTTTTTCCTTTGACCTTTTCAAAAAAAATGTACGATATTTCAACTATTCTACTATTTCCGTCTTATAAAAATAGACTTAGTTTTGTTCCCACGGATATGACGTAGTAGTAAAGCAGGAGAGTTTTGTACGGAGGATCGAGGGTTCGAATCCATGTAGCACTTGGAAGGCAACATTTAATATTGGAAAGTAACAACTATGTTGGAAGGTAGTGGTCTACATAGAGAAGAATCGTCGAATGTCCGGTTCAAGTGTGTATAAGCTGTAACCACATCCGAATTTATTTGGGTGGCGAACCATAAGGGAAGTTTCACCACAAGGAAGTCCGCCACTCCTCAAGATTAGTCAGATGAAGCTTGGACTCCTGAATCATATAATAAAAAAAAAAATAGATAGACTTAATTTTCTTATTCATTTGTCCCAAATTTCAAGTCACTTTCCTTGTTGATAGTGTAGTTAATTTCTTAATTTTTTAATATGTCATTATTTAATGTATTTTGTTATCAACAAATACGAATTATTCTTATATTAATTGTAGGTAAGAATGGCAAAAAAATCCGCCCCGCCCAGCCCAGCCCAATCGGGTAATAGAGACAGTTCTGGGGCGGGTTTTTCTTCCCCGCCCGCCCCCCCCACCAAGAATTTTTATTTTTGGGTAAAATTATAAAATAGAATACAAATTAAAATTTTGTTAAAAATGGACTAAAGAATAATGGGTTGAAATTATAAACTATAAATTTCAACCATTACACCAAAATCTCATTCTTGAATTTTTTTTGTTTTGTTTGCTACAAATATTTAAAAAAATTATTTCTTTTCAGTTTTATAAAAAAAAAATTGTTGGGCGGTTGACGGGTCAAAAGATTGACCCGCCCCCCGCCCTCTGCCCTCTGCCCTCTGCCCTCTGCCCCCACGATTTCGTGGGTCGCGGGGCGAGTAAAAAATTTCTTGGAGCGATCCCTAATTGTAGGAGTAAGTATAGACTTCAAATTCAACTAAATTCTTATCAAAGTAATATTGTCATATATATGCAAAAAAAAAAAAAAACTACAATATGTTGTATATCTTATTTTGTTTACTATGAATACATTTCAATCTTAACATGCTAGTTTTTTCTAATTACTTTTTATCTCATGGACATTTTGACTTTTAGCAACATAAAACTCAATATTTGACCACAAATAATATAGTATAAGAAATATATAAAGAATTTCGATCCATCAAACTATAAATGTGTTTGATTTTAATTAAAATCAAATTTTTTGTAAAAATTGATAAAAATTATGAGAATAAAAAATTTGTAGTTAAAATTAATTGTTAATTTTGGCTTCATATATTTAACAAATATTTTAATTAATTTCAAATAATTCCTAAACGTCACTCAATGATGTACCACAAGTGGCAGGAGGAGGTGGGCGCCATTGATCCAATCTGAGATATATTTTATTTTTATATTTTAAATATTTGAGTTTTGGCTCCATTGCAGTTGGTACCACAACATTAATATCTCGCTCTGAAAGACTGAAACTTCACAAACTCTCTCGTGATAAATACTGGATCTGATAGGTTTAAAAAAACAAATAAAAAACAAAAAAGTACTGGACGTGGTTGTATAAAGAATCTAGAGTCCATGTCGGCATTTCCGTGCATGAATACGTGGCAAACACATGTTGAGTCTCAAGTCCACGTCCATTTAATGGAAATGTAGGACGATCATTTAAGGGCAGGCATGTGGATTGCTCCCACAAGAAGAGAAGGACACTTAGTACCTTTGGTTAATAATAATAATTGATGACAACAGAATCTCCACAGGAGCATGAACCAAATCATGTTATTATTTTCGGTACGCGTTCGGTTAATCTCAATGGACTGTCATGTGAAACTTAATAAAATTTTCCTTCTCAAACCAATAATTTTGCACAATGCTAAGTTGCTAACAACAACTGTTATTTGAAAATGGGTAAATAGCATAAAACGTCCCTACCTATTGAGGGTATTGTGGAAAACGTCCCTATCTTCAAAATTTTGGCATTTTCACCCTTACCTACTGGATTTTCAAAACAAAACATCCTTCAGTCCAAAAATATAGGGGTAAATTAGTCCAACCACTTTTTTCACATATATATTACTTTTTTTTGGACTGAAGGACGTTTTGTTTTGGAAATCCAATAGGTAAGGGTGAAAATACCAAAATTTTGAAGGTAGGGACGTTTTCCACAATACCCTCAATAGGTAGGGACGTTTTGTGCTATTTACCCTTTGAAAATAGTATAGTTGGTGCGTTTAGGCATAGCTATCATCATTCTTGATAGAATCCTAGCCAGTAAGGAAAAGTCTACAAATTTCAATAGATCACTTCTACAATTATTAGGTGTTAAAGTCAAGTTGTAGCCTAATAATAATGTTTGTAGACTAAACATCTTGACTTAAGTATGACTGAATTTATGCGATATTATTAAGCGAGTATTTAACGGTATTGAAATTATTTTTTAAGTATTTATAATAATAATAAGTAGGTTGATGTCTGGCCTCCAGGGGCATATGCGAGTTGGTAAGGTTTGAGATATCGTGGGGAGAAATCCTTCGACAACGCAGGTTCGATTCTTGTGTGTGACAGATTTTTACTGAAATATTGTGGGAGTCTGTCCTGAGGGTTGGCCTATTGGCTCTCTCCCTCAGGTTTAGGGGCCACTCGTGCACATCCTTCGATTTACAACCCGCCTGGTCAAGGGACCTCTGACACAGGTGGGGAGCTTCGCCTTCGGGACTTCCCCTTACCAGAAGTAGGTTGATATCTGATGTGGACGATTATTTAGAATTTTTAAGTGTTAATCTGTATGCTAGTTATCAACATATACGTACCAATTAATATTTCCTTTTTTTTGTAATCAATGCAAAACCTCCTAAAAAACATGAGCACATGAAAGGAAAATATATTGATGGAACTAACGGTTTATTTCATTTCAATTAAAATTTTATTAAAAATTTGAAGTCAAAATCAACATTTCATTGGACTTACAAAAAAAATTTCAACTACAGATTTTATCAACTTTTACAAAAAAAAAAAAAATCTAATTTTAATTAAAATTAAACACACTATAATAATAATAAAAAAGAAGATAGATAAATAATCAATCTAATCATGGGTTGTGGGGCAATCAATGATATGAAATATAAGTTGATTTGGACCTCATGAATTAGAAGCTAATAAATAGAAAAAAAAATCTCCAAACTATACTTTTCTGTACTACCACAAATGAAAATCAGTCCTCTTGTTGGGGGACTGAAGAAATAATTAACGTTATCTAAAATATGGGTCCCAAAATTAAATATCTAAAGCATGTGAGTTTATCTCCACAAAGGTATAGCACTTCTAGTTTCAATGGGCTAATTTCCGATCGGCCGACATACGTACATTCCCTATATACATTTTGTATACATACACAGTATACTATATACTCAGTAGAATACTATAAATTTTAGAGTTTTATTTATAACGAGTAGACTTGAATTTCACTGCATTAAATAATTTGAGTGCTAAAAAAAAAAAAGGAATTAACATTAATGACCTGTTTAATAATTGAGAATTTTTATACAAAATTTGCCATTTCATTAGAGTTATATTCAAGTCAATGTAGGATTCATGTCATAATAAAAGTACTAATTTGCATACAAGTTCACAAATATTCAATTTATACAACAATATTCAATGTATAATCACAATTATTTTCAAATTTATTGATGAGGAGTAATATAGTACATACTACATACAGTGATCACCAATTATAGTGTCTTTTGTCTACGTGGTATCACCACATTTGTCACTTTTTAAAAAGTTGTTGACAATTTTTGAACTTTTTTAATAGTGACCAAGTGCCAACTGGATGTGCTATATCACCACTGATTCATTGATTTGAGTAATATATTTTGACATAATTTAGCTACGTTATTGTATAAGATGAATCTCTACAAGTGTAAAGATTTGAAGACATAGATCTTTGTTAGTCGCGATGCGATAGATACTATAGAGCATAAGGGTAATAAGAGTAGATAATGTAAATCTCAATGTGTGATTTCTCTAATTAAAAGGTGATCGACACATTTAATTAGGTCAACATAATGTGGTAGATTGTTCTGTAATATAAAAATGAAAGTTTCATATTGATTAAAAATGAAGATAGTCTTAAAGATATGTTTATTTCTAATACTCTCTTCAATTTATAAATATAGTTTTATTTTTATTTTCATACAAATAAAAAAAAATTAAATTTTATAGTTAGAATAATATTTAAATCGGTTGAGTACAACTTTTGAGGTTGAATCGGTATGCCGCAAATGGAGCTATGTATAAGATGGCATTAAACGGCATGATAAGGTTAAAACGATAATAATGGCGTGAATTAGTGGAGGAAAAGTCTTGAAATGGCACGAATCAAAATGAGCGGTGGGAATCTTGGCGGGTCATATTACGACTCATTTTAGTTGGGCCGTCAATTGGATCTTGATGTGGTTTATTAAGATTGTAACACATGGCAGTTTATATATGGGCGAAGATCCACCCGCTTTTTTCGTAATAATAATGTGAATGGTTGGATACTGGTTTACGTCATCCGTGTCATCATAGGCTATTTGGGAGACGAGAGAGAATGGAGAAGTGGGCACTGCAAGTATGTAAAGTACAACTTTGGAAAAATTGTTAATAAGTCATCTCCACATGATTTGTTTTAAATTAGGTCAAAATTTTTTTTAAAATTGTGATTAAGTCATACTTCACATCAATATTTTATATTAATTCTAAAATCACCCATTTTAACCATATTTTTCATTGACACAATCTTCCAACTCCACAAACCTCCTCGACCTCCGGCGACCTCCGGCGAGTGCTTCTACGGCGCAGTATCACTTTTTAGGCAGTTTTTTGGTGAAGATTTTGGATCAATTTCCAGTTGGAGACTGAATATTGTTGGCTGTGAAACTACAAAAGTAAATGACAAATTACTTCATAGAATCCAGATTGAGGTAACAAATTAACGTATGAATATTGTTATTAATTTCTTTATTTTAATCTTAATTCTTGTATTTGATTATTTTTTCAGGCTAGTGATCTAACAGCTAGCATTGATCTATCCGTGCTACAAGAGAGGCTGACCAATATGATTAACCTGGGTTGAGTATTTTAGCGGTTATATAAACAATGAGCATTTTTCAGTTATGTAAACAATGAGGTAACATCTGTTGTTGATACTGTATTATAAAATAGCAACTTGATATTGTATTAAGTTGGTCATTAGATTATTTCTTTGTATTGTTAATTAGTTGTGAAAGTTGTTTGATATTGTATTATACAAAACAGTATCACAACAGAAATGGGCATAAAATGCTGTAAATATGAACTTGTATACTCCAATATCTTATGTAAATAGGAGCTTGAATGCTCCACCATTTAATTGCTGTAAATAGGACCTTGAATGTTTCATCATCTAATGTTTAGTCATGGTATGTTATTTGATAATGTATTATACAAAACAATATCACAATATAAATGGACATAAAATTATTGTAAATAGGAGCTTGAATGTTACATCATCTAATGTTTGAATGTCTTAGTTTTAATCCATGATACTGTTTTACTGTATTAGTTTTAATCTATGATACTGTTTAATTATAGCAATGTTTAATAGATTGAAACTTTGTCATAATATTTCACTATCATTTGAAACATGTTTTAATCATGTGATACTGTTTGAATATATGTGATCTTTGATACTGTTTAATTATGACAAGGTTTGAACCTGTGATATTGTTTGAATGTCTTAGTTTTAATCTATGCTACTGTTTTGTTTAGGTAATTAATATATTTTGATACTGTTTTAATCCATGATACTGCTTTAATCCTGTGATACTGTTTGAATCTATGTGATCTTTGATATTGTTTAATTATGGCAATGTTTAAACATGTGATACTGTTTGAATGTCTTAATTTTAATCCATGATATTGTTTTATTTAGGTAATGTACATTAATATAAATTGATATTGTTTTAATCCATATTTTAATATATGATACTGTTTTGCATAATACATTATCAAACAAAACATATGACTAATTAAACAGTTTAAAAAATAAAAGTATGATATCATAGTCATGCGTGTTGTTTGATACTGTATTATGCAAAACAGTATCACAAAAAATAGTATTAGAATAGAAATATTTTTTGTGATACTGTTTTGCATAATACAGTATCAAACAACACACATGACTATGATCATAGAATTTGCACACGTGCTCAGAATTTTTATTATAATATGTTTTCGGAATGGTCTCGACGAGACGGTCAAGACCAGTCGCTTTGCCACTGCCTATGATAGATTTTACCTGTTTGAAGTCGTCTCTTTAGCTTAAAATAACAATCTTTAATTTTTTTTTCAAAACAGTATCACAAATCCTCTAAAACAGTATCACCGATAAATGTACATTATTTTGCTGCAAATTAAAGCTCTTCCAAGGTATCTAAGTCCCTTAAAAGCAAACACATACTTTAGAGCAATGCTAAAATAAAGAAAGAAGAACTGTCAGTCATTTTCAAGCCATTGGGAAGTTATGCAAAGGGTTCTCATCTAAAACTATAAACAATGTTTCTAATTATTCCCTTGAATTTGAGCATGTTTGAGATTCAATTAGGACATAGATTCCCATTGGATACATAAGTATAAATATATTAGGTGTTTAATGGTAAATAGACGAATTAATCAATAGAGAATAAACAAGAGAATAATATTGTTCTTAAAATATTTCATTAGTAGTACAAAATCACCACAAAACAGTATCACCACAAAACAGTATCACAGTTAGCGTTTTTTTACAATTAAGGGTATGTTGATCTTTTAGCTTTAAAATATGACTTTAATTGAATTAAGTTTTGAGCATATGACTTTAAAACCCATAAGTGCCCAAACAGTGACCGACCCTGAATTGTCCCTACAACTTTTTCTTATTTCGGCCCCTGTTTAACCACTTTTTATTCATTTATTTTGAGGATAATATTTTTCTCCTTTTCTAAGTATGGTAGCGATTTGTAAAATAGTGACGGAATTTCTATTCATCGTGACCACTCTAATATGATAATCAGTATATAATTAAATTAGATATACAAAATAGCAATGTAGAAAATAATAGTCCATTTTACTTAGAGGGATCAACTTCTATTTATAGGAGTAATTGGGAGAGCCTGTCTTTAATGACAAGTGCCCTTTCATCTTCTTTATTAATTAAAGTTATTGATGTACGTTTCAGCTTCCCAAAAGCTAGTAGGAACTGTCGTTCCATAGGTCATGAGTATGACTAATTCAACGATAGTCGGTTTTATTGATGTCCACCCATCAGAGGTGAGCTATGAAACTATCGAGGCGAGCGTGCCAGAATATGCCACTATTGACAGACAACATATAATAATTGTAATCGTTTCTATCATCATATTCTATAGAATTCGCAATTTATAATTCATTTTTTATCTATATATTCACAATTTAAAATATAAACAATTAAAAAATAATTTAAACATTACCGGACATAGATTTTGGATGTGCATCTTTTAAAAAAGAAGTCAACTTTTATGACTTAAAAAGAATAGTTTATGTTTTTTTTATTATTATTTTTTTCATGTTAATTACTTTTTATAATTGTTTTTTTATACAAACAAGACCAATGTTATTTAACACAAGTCAGCTTTTATTCCCAACTAATCTGGCAGCTGCTATTAGAGGTGTCAAGACAAACGAGCTGGCCAAACCCACATCGATCCACCCATGAAAGTTCGTAATCGCTCAAAACTAGTATTTTAAAAAACCTTATAACCAGTACTCCAAAACTTACAAACACACATTTATTAAATTTTTAGTAAAATCAAAATAGAGCTAAATTATTTACCACTGCTGAGCCATGACTACATTAAATTGGGTCCGTGACTTAATTGCAAGTTTTTTAAAATAAGCCACTACGGTCCATGACGTAATTGCAATCTTTTTTCAAACAAGATTATTATATATAGGTGGGAGTCTGTTGGGATTTAGCAGGCGAAAGTGCACGATCGATGATAAAAATAAGGGGTTTTTTCCAAAATAACCATAATAAATAAATTATTTTTTAAAATACTATCATGTTTTTTTATTCTAAAAATACTATTTTTTTTTATTTTTGTAACACTTGTTGTTACATTTGTTATTAACAAATATAACAAATATAACAACAAGTGTTATAAAAATAAAAAACAGTATTTTTAGAATAAAAAAAGTTAAATAGTATTTTTTAAATTATTTTATATTTTATAGTATAGGATGAAATTATCACTAAAAAATAATGAAACGAACCCACGTTATTAGTTCAAAAACAAAAATACTTCCATGGATAACAATCCTGGTGCACCAAGTTCACCATTGAGTGAATTGTTCACCTCATCGAGAAAACCCAAACCACACAAATCTACATTTTCTTCTTCTTCTTCTTCCAATCCTTCCCTCACAAGTCTGCAAATACATTTCTACAAGGCAGCAAAACTTGGGGTTATGGTGAGCAGCTCCGTCCCTGGCATCCAACGATTTCCAACTTAGAATTTTGATTAAAAAAAATTAAAAGATATTTTAAAAAATCCCCAACTGGAATTGAGTACTTTGATCACACATAGCCTACCCTCAGATTGTGAACAAGAATTGAGAATTCGTTTAGTCACTTATGTTTTCGAGACGGCCAATATCTCTTACCTAGAGACCATTAGTATTGATACACAGGCATTTGTAGAATGAAGTATTCAATAATGTTGTTGCACGATTTGACACGAGCAAATTTCAATTTTAATTTTATCATTTTATGATTTTTTTTCACCTTCCCTTATTTATATAATGTGATATATCTTCATTCAAGCGACAACCATGGTCACATGCATCACACAAGTAGTGTGTGATAAATGAAAGTAGCTCTCTATTAGACAATGACTACTACGAGTTGCGACTTGCAATGACCTAATATAACAATAACTTAAATCATATTAATAACAATAGTAAGAGTCCTCCATATATACTTCCAGTGGGTTCCAGATAGAGACATAAAAATTCTGCTAAACTTTGACGGTATTCAAAAATCCATGAAAATTTTATTATTTATGATAATACCATGTAATTTTTTTATAGAGAAATTGGCACAAATGGTTCCTAACTTTTTTTTTCAATACGGAAATAGTTCCTAACATTTATTTTTTGACACAAAAGTCCACAACGTACGTATTTTTGTGTGCAATAGGTCCTTATTTGATAAAAATATCAATATACCCTTAATTTTAGTAAAGGAAATGTGCAATTGAGTTGCTAATCTTTGCAAAAAATACAAATAGGTCCTATAGTTTTATTTTTTATAAAAAATTAAAGGAAACTAAATAATTTTTTTTTTGAATTAACAGTTTAAAACTTTATTAACCAAATTAATAATATACTAAATTGTTTTATATATGTTACGAATTATTATAAAATAACTAAAATTTAGGCTCATATTATTAACAAGCATGTTAGATAAAATTATTTTTTATATAATTAAGTAGTTACATTATTTAAATTTTAAAATTTTATTTTATCATCACAATATAAAAAGAAAAAACGCATTTGTCACAAACTTGATACTCAAATACTTTTATTTAATTGAGTTATTCATTTATTAACTATAAATATTAGAACTCCAACTGTATTCTTCATATTTTAATTTATTGTTTTATTATCGTTCAAAAATAAAGAACAAATAATGTGTGAATTAATTTTTATTAGAGTTCTTATTTCAAAAAATAATAATAATATTAGTTCAATGTCATAAAATTATATATGATATTTTGTTATTTATTTAGCTTATATTTTAATTTTTTGAAATAAGAAAATATCAAAATACTATTTTTCCCCCTTATTAAGTGCATGTTGATAGAGTTTAAAGTAAAAGTAATTTTTTACGAGATTTGAAGAAAAAAAATTGGTGAAATGTGTGATTGAAAAATTGATAAAAGTTGTGGATCACATACAATATGTAGTTGAAAATAAGTTTGAAATATTTTTAAAAAAAAAATCCAAACATGCTCTAAAGTCAATCAAATTAAAGTCGGACAATTGACTTTTGGTTAACTAACGAAAATTTCGACAAAATTCTTCAAAATGTCTTTTGGGCATACATTTATTTAAGAATAATACTATTCATAGTCGTTCACTAGCGATAGTCATCTTACGTGACATTATTTAATTGGATGAATTATTTACTTCAATTGAATAATGTATTTATAGCCGTTAATTATAAATAATTCATCCAATTGAATAATGTCACGTAGGATGACTACCGGTATTGAACGACTATGAATAACAATATTTTTTATTTAAAGGTTTGAGACATATGTATTATGATTAGAAAGTTTGGGATCTTTCGACGTATTTTTAAAAGATTTTAGAAATTTCCTTTATTTTTATGCCCAAAATTGTTGAAATTTTGCACTGCACGCCATCTTTTAATGGGGAAATTGAATGGAAATAACAGAAATGACTATATACGTCAAGAAATGTTGAAATAGAGATGTTATTGCCAAAAATAGAAGGATATGTCTCCAATTCACAATAAGGCAAACGATAGGGACCATTTGTGAAAAAAACAATTTTTGTACCAAAAATTAAATGTTAAGGACCATTTCCATGGAGCAAAATTTAGGACCATTTGCACCAATTTCCCTTTTTGATATAACATAATAATCTTTAACAATACAATGTTGTATTAAGTATTCCCGTCTTATTAAATTATTAGTGCGAGCATATGCAATGCATGTGATGTATCGATAATTAAGAACGTAGTAATATTTATTATATCTTCTTTTTACTAATTGGTTTGATATCGATAATTTAAGCAAAATAAATAAATAAATATTAACAAATTGAGCGATTGAAACCTAAATAGCATGCTTAAAACTTAAAATATAGTTTATTAAAATTCATTACAGTAAATGACTCAAACATATGATAAAATTGAATTTAATTTACTTCATAAAAGTCACTATTGTTAAGTACCATTTTCTCTAAATTTGCATTCCTGCTCGAAGCCTGAGTTCATTCCTTTATAATATTTTAATCATGTAAATAAAGTTTAATGCCTCTGCATTAAAGAAATTTCACATTTGCTCTAGAATAAGATTATGAGCATAAGTATCTACAACAACATCTATACATTAATTTCAATTTTTTAAAATTAACTTAAATAAAAGATAAAGAGAGAGTTGAGTTGAGCTTATATGATCAAATATTTGAGTTTTCAAGAACAGCAAATTAGGCTTATTTCGGTAAGTGTACCAATTCAATCATTACAATGTTTATTGACAGAATAAAAAGTTCATAAAAATCTTATGTATTACTTTAGATGAAGTTTTGGAGATAATCAATAAATTAATTGATCAAGTCGTTTCATGGTCGAATTAAAAACTCTTAAAACAACATAATTTCTAAAAATAAATAAATTTATTTGCAGTTGTTAATTAAGAATGCTAGTGAAGTAGTATGTATTTGATGCAAGTCAGAGATTGTAGCAAAAATGGACTACAAAAGTGTAAAAAAGTAAACAAGTCAATAAACATATTAATTACAATTAAAATTGTTCCACAACCATCTATGTGTAAATAGTAGCATTTTAAATACAATTTTATAAATCACTAAGTAGAGTTTGCATTGCTAATATGCAAATAAGTCATTTTCAGAAATATTACCCTATAATTGTATTAATATTCAAAAGAAAAATGACAATAAGTCAAGACATACTAAAATGCTGCATTTCAAAACCATTTATATAAAAAAGCAATGTTCATTCCAATATCATGTAATTCAAGAAATGATAATATTATTCAATTACAACTAAACAAACCAAATTCTTTATTAAATAATATCTCAAATGATAGTACATTTTCAACAACAAACCATCAGAAAAAAATTTCAAGTTAAACAATGTCTCAAAGTGACAGTATTATCAAATTACAACAAAACAAAATTAAAATTTCTAAATTTAAAATTATTGAATAAAACTATATAGCTGTCTTTAATAAACACAAATGTCAAATTTTACAAAAAAAGAAACTTTTATTTTTCAAAATAATCAAATTACAAATTTAATAGTCTAATAGACTATAAAAGTACAATTCTCCAAAATTCAAACTCCTAAAAAAAAGTAACAACTCATATTTCTTTCAATTTGAATAAGAAAATGTAATATGCGAGTAAAAAACACGACAAAAATCCAAAACAAACAATACTATAAAATTAAAGAACAATAAAAAGTTAAACTTTCTGAAATAATTAAAAAATAGTTGCAAATTTAGTAATCTAATAAGTAAAACTACAATTATTCTGAAATTCAAACTCCAAAACAACTAAAAACCAAAATTAGAACTCACATGTCATCAAATTTAACAAAAAAGTTGTTCAAAGTATTTCACAACAATTTTGAATTTGTCAATTATCTTCCTTCATCTTATTGTCGTTTTACTATAAAATCGAAAACCTCTTACGTTTTATTTTTCTTGAACTGGATTTTACAAAAAATGAATCCAAATTAATGACACCATTTATAATTCTAATGCCAGACATCATTTATCAGAACTATTTGGTTAGACAATGTCTTGAATACTTAGAATAATAATAACTTAATTTATTCAAAACTGATATAAAAGTAGCAAAAATTATGCTAAATATACATTTTGCCTATTTGTGGCTAGCAGTTGCAATACGATGCACCAATTAACTAGTATAAGCCTATATAATCAGAATGAATTCAAATTCAAAAAAAAAAAAAAAAAATAGATACGTAGATATAGGTTTAAAAACACTGAAGTTTCACTATGTTAAAACAATCAATAAAACCAATTTTTTTGCTTATATTACTATAGTAATCTTGGTATACTAATCCCCCTTATAATATGTTATACCTTATTGCATTACTCAAAAGATACTTTATTTTTGTCTATACAAAACAAGCCATAATTATCTTGGAATTTGTATTCAAAGTTGAAACACTTTTTGATCAAGTCTTACAACTTGTACCTGGCGTAACGATGCATATGAAGTTCCTCTAGGATTTCATTTTACATAGGTTGGTTTGGATTCTGTTATTACCCGATTTTGGTAAAGCCTCTACGTCAGCAAAGGATTCCTTGGCCCAGTAAAAGCCCAAACTAGACCCAACGAATGCCTCATAAATCCATATAAGGCCTCATAGTCCCAAGCTAGGCCCAGCGAGGGCTCGTGAATACATTGAAAGTCTTGGAGGCCTACCAACATATCAACGCCCTTGAACAAAGTATAGCGAAGTCCATGAAGGGTCTCGATGTTCATGGCTAACCCTGGGCATTTCGTCGGCAACCGAAACTATCATAGATCCACAGGCAGTCTAATATTCAAATAGAGATTATGTTTAATTGCTATATGGATCTTCACAAGGAAATCAAATATCAATCTCTTAAAGATTAGACAACAAAATAATAGAGATCAACTCAAATAAAGGTTAAAATCTATGATATTGCATTACCAACCAATTACCCTTGTCTAATAAGAAATGAGGATCCAATCAAATGTCTAATTGATTGTTTTACCTAAATCAATTAGAACTCTGAAGTTATAAATGATAGCCCAAGAATAACTAACCAAGGGAGGGGTGAATTGGTTTTCTCAAACTTTTTCGAAAAATATTCTCAAAAATGATATTTAAGAAATAAAAATTAATCCACAAAAATATAAACACAATATAAGTAAATAAAAGGGAAGAGAGAGTGCAAACGATATTTTTATGGAGGTTCGATCCAACCAATGATCTACGTCCCCCGTTACCAAGCTCTCCAACATGAGCACGGCCTTTCCACTATTTTGATTGACTTATGGTGCAATCCAAATCCTTACAATGTATCCGGTGACTTATAAATAAGGAGCACCGATCTTTATACAATATTGAGCTTTCAAGGGACCTCAATATGACCAAAAAATATAAAGAGAGTATTTCTCTCTAGATGAATGATAGATACAAGTTTAGCTCTAAGAGAGACTAACACTTTAATGAATAGTAATAGATGAGGAAAGCTCAAGTGTTAGAAGAAAACTTTGTTGAGGATGATGAATCAAAAGTTTGATTTAATCAAACAAAGTTTTTCAATAAGAGATATTGAAGATATAAATGCAATGAAGCTTTGAATGAAGTTTTTCAATATGATTCTCTCTATAAATGCTCTTGTAAGTGTATATCAATGATAATAAATGAAGTGGTATTTATAGAGATAAATTTTCGTATCTTTCTGTTGAAACGAATGATCAAACGGATAACCAAACGATCGACCGGTCAGATTGGTCAGAACTAGCCGTTGAACTGCAAAAAATCAGAACGGACACTTTTTGAAAAAAGACGTTCAAATGGTCTACCGGTTCAGTTCAAACTGTCAACCGGATCAACCGGTTTACCAAACGGATTGTCCGTTTTCACAGTTTTGAAAAATTGATTTTTGGCTTTGATCAAACTATTTTTATGCAAGTGATAAAAAATATTTTTGAGCTTTCGTTCATTTAATTGCTAAGGATTAAATGGTTAATACCTTTACAATTTTATCTAGAAATCTATTCTTCAATCTTGATATTCGTATCTTGAATTTCGAATCTTGAGATACTTGAACTCTTGTATTGACTTTGACTTGATCTTGACATTGCATGAGAGTTCGATTTGTAACACTTTGAATATTACTTGAAAATAGATTATTAGTAAACATAACCAATTTGTTTGTTATAATCAAAATATTAAGGTTTAAAGTTAACCATAGATCAACAATAAATACAACATCTCCGATTGTTCTAAAGTACACATTATTCTCACTCTTAAACTCTGCTTAAATTTTTGCATGTTTGTCTCTCCCACATCCAAATATAATTCTCCGTATTTTGTTATATCTTACATATACTGGCAGTTGACTTGATCGTCGGAGTACCAACGATTGTCGAACCCTTTTTTTCGGTGATCTTGGTGCGCTAACGGTCGTCCTAGCGTGCAGGTAACATACATGTTGACAAATGATTAACTGGAGATCTGTTGATATATAGATAGTGCAAATTCTAACATCAACAGATTCAAAATGTATATTAAATTCTATTCATTGACATTACTTTGGAGAATATTACAAGTGCAAATTTACAAAATACTCCATAATTCTTTGTATAAAGAATGTAAATTATACTTCACATGCCATATTTTAAAGATTTACATATGTATTTCACGTTGTATTAAGTCTCCATAAAAATAATAGAAAACATTAAAATACTGAATTTATAGAATATAATTGCATTTCACATAACCTAATTTTTAAAATTATAATTTATATACCATTATTTCAGAAATATGAACAAATATCATATTTAATTGGAATGAATTCATATTTGGATTCTTATAACTATATTGCAAATTTTTGAAACCAAATATCCAATGTTAATATATGTAAGAAACAATTTTGGTTGATCATTTTGAATAGTAAATCAAATATCTACATATTTTAATATATGTTTAATTAAAATATAGGTAGAAAACAACTTTGGTTGACTATTTTTAATAGTAAACCAAATATCCACACTTTTAATTTACGTAATATATAAAGAGTGTAAATTACACTTTACGTGTGCCATATTTTCAAGAATTATATATGTATTTCACGTAGCATTAAGTCTCCATAAAAATAATAGAAAATATTAAAATACTGAATTTATAGAATGTAATTGTATTTCACATAAACCTAATTTTTAAAATTATAATTTACATAACAAATATCATACTTAATTAGGATGAATTCATCTTTGGATTTTTATAATTATTTTGCAAAAATTTTAAACCAAATATCCACTTTTAATATAGGTAGGAAACAACTTTGGTTTATAAGTTGAAAAATTCCAATATATATATTGGAACAAACCACTCTCAATTATGGTGAAAATTTGAGAAAGGCATGGAGATAGGAATAGGGAATGGGCCTTCATTAGTCTCATGTGGTGTAAAATTGAGAGGGGGCATGGGACATCCCCAAGGCTTCAAATAAATCCGCCTATGCCCTAAACACAATTATTTCTCAAAGCTATATTATTTTGTGCCGCCGCTGCCATCGCCATTCAGCTAAACACCATCACAGCCCATCCCAATATCACAACCACCAAAAACCACCATCCCCAGAACCATCAACCACTACCAACAATTTGTGCATTATCAGAATATACATTCCTACTACTATTTAAGAAACAGATCACAACCCATGTGAGAAAAAAAAACTAAAATCACATTAAAATTATCGAATACGAAAAAATCTTCGTATGAGTATTAGAACCCAACGAAGCCCGTCTATCCCCATTCCTGAAACTAAAGAAACTCTCATGTGGCAACGACCTCGATCAGGTCTTTATCTTGTTCAACCCCAAAAACGATGTCACTATAGGAGAAACCGACACCATGTAGTGTAGGATAAGTTGTCGCCACTGGCAGAGTTGGGGGGTTTCTTGGGGGGACTTAGACCTTCCAACTTTGTAAGATATAATTTTTTTAAAAAAAATTTAATATGTAATTTAACTTTGACACAATATCAATTTAATGGATGGTAATCGGACCCATTGACCGTATACTAATTTAATGTAAGGTAATTGGACTCATTGGCCTACTAAAATATATAATACAAAATTACAAATGACTAGTACATTCCTAAATTTCAGTGCATGTTCACCCATCTAAAATCTAAAGCTTACATTTCTCCTTTCCGTTTTCTACATTGATTAAAGTAGAAGTTAGATTATGACATTCCAATATTCACAAATTTCTCTCAAATTACTAAACAATCACCATATATTAATATCTCCTAAAATTTTAAATTCAATCTCTAAATTTTACAATAAAATTTTCAATTGCTAGATTATCAAAAAAAAAAAAAAAAAGATGACGTACAAGACACTGAATCATGGGATAAATTTCATGGTCGTCACTATATTGGTAAATATTGAAGGTAAATGAAATACTAAAAATAAGTCATTTTTTTGATAAATAAAAATTAATAAAGGTATTTTGCTTGTGAATGCATATCGTGTTGAATTGATTTTTTTTTTTGGATGATATTTAATTTCATTTGTGTACCGGGTCTTCCTATTTTGGAAGATAATTTTGTAGAAAGTAACGTGAACAATAAGAGTTTGATATTTGTTTATTTTGTAGTCTTATTTTAGATATTGCACATTAGTAGTCTAAGTTATATGTTTAGAAAAAAAACAACATATTGATGTAAAATCAGGTCAAACAATAGTGTGAATGAGTTTGTCTATTTGTTTGTGTATAATATAGTATATAAATAAAATAAAGTATGAGAACTCGTAAGGAACGTTTGTAAATAAAATTTCATTACTATTATGTTGTTTTAAATTTTTTGCACATTAATTTAGAGACCCCAACTCAAAATGTCTAGCACCGCCACTAGCTGGCAGTACCCCAGATTTATTCAATTTGGAAGAAGAAAACCCTATATTATGGAATTTGTCTACTTAACTTAAGAGTTTCTTTATACTTGGAATCTTTGTTTTCAAGTAGGGTTTGTTACTGGTTTTGAGAGTAGGAGTGGGAGTAGTGGCTATGGATGGGTGGGGTGAGTTGGCGGGAGACAATGAAATATTTATTTTTTTAAAATTATTTTGTGTGTATTAATGTGTTAAATTATTTAAAGTGAAATTTATCTATAATTTTTGAAAAGTTATAGAATTTTTTTTACAATTTTCTATTAGTTTTTATTTTTTTATTATTATTTTATTAGTTTTGGTTTATTTAAAGAAGATGTCGTATCTGTCATCTAATGTTCATAATAGAGAGAATAATGAATTTTACGACAAATTTGAAAGGTTAAGAATAGATATACTAAAAAAAAGTTAAGAATAGATTTATTATATTTCACAAAAATTAGAGACTAAAAAAGCAATTTTTCCTATAAATAAATATCTACTAGCTTAAATATGACTACAAGAGACTTGTCAATTGCAAATGAACATTATTTTGCAAGATAAAAATTAAGATATAATGTTTTCCATTGACTTTGCAATGTAATTAATTGTATTTATGTAATTAAGAGTATGTTTATCTGTATTTATAAGTATTTATAAGTCGATCAAATATTATTTTTATCTACAAATTTTACAGGATCCACAGTTTTTATTCATACATTTCATAAAACCTACTACTTATAATCTACAAAAATCTTTACTAAACATATTAAATTTAAATTTACTAAAACTAATTTTTAATTTCTTGTCATTGTCATATTTCAAACGAAATTTTAAGTAGTATTTCTAAAAGTAACAATTAGAATCCATAATAGTATCAAATATTAATTTTACCGACATTAAGTTAAATAAACACCTTCACGAAAAAAAAAAAAAAAAGAAAAAAAAAAAAGAGAGAGAGAGAAGAAATAAGACTCCCAGGGGTAATTCAACGTTTCAAGGAGGTCATAAAAGTAATTTGCCAAGCAATAGTCCCCACTTTTCTGTTTTGCCAATAATTATATTTATACTACAAATTTTATTATCTACACCACATTATAATTAGTTAATTACAATAAAAATTTTCCAACTTTTTATATTTTGGCATTTATGTCTCCAATTTTTGCTCGTCATATTTTTATCATTAACTTTCAATTAATTTTCACTATCTTGTCTGTGATGTCGATTTTTATCCAAAAATTATACTAATGTGCATCGAAATGAGAGACAAATATTTTGTCAAATTTTAATATTTATTATTTATTTTACTTATTTAAAAAAATGAGAGGCAAAATTTTTTTTACGCCATTTTAATTAATTTTTTGGACAAAAAATCATCAAAAACATAGATAAAATGTACAAATTAATAGGTTAATGATAATAATGTGATAAAAAATAGTTGAAAACATAAATACAAAAATAAGCAATAGTTAATGATATTTATTGCAATTAAAATGTAGTGTAGTGTCAATATAAATATAGCACATTTTTTATAAGTAAACTACATTTACATTATATAAAATATTTTTGTACTTATTATTACACTCATGTTTTCGACTTTTTTTTTTCCCCCTATCATACTCTTATTTTCAACATTTTATTAAGAGCATGTTCGGTAGAGTTTTTTTTTTTTTTCCAAAAAATCTATTTTTTTGTCTACAATTTTTGACTTTCAACTTTTTTTACACTACCAAAAAAGTCAAAAAGTAACAAAAAAAAACCCATTTTTTTCCAAAAAAAACTCTACCGAACAAGCCCTAATTAACATTTAACACATCTTGTCCTTGATAAAGACTTCATATAAAAGACTAATTTGTCTCTCTTATTTTTAAATAAAAAATTCTTTGGTATGGCGAAATACTCGGCATCGTTCCAACCCATCCCACTTAGGTAATTGGGATGGGACAAGGATCATGGTCCCGACTCCAAATTTTTCGAATATGTCTAAATTTTTTTATTTTATTATATTTTCATGTGTTAAAATTTAAATCGTATTTAAAAAAATAAAAAATAAAATTAATAAATTAATTAAAAAGATGCGGTAAATGGAAATGTTTAATTTTTGCTCCGTTCTGTCTTCCAAAAATTTTTGAATTTTGGATGAATATTATTATTAAGGATTAAATGTGCTAATTAATAAAAGATAAAAATAGGAATGCAACCCAAAAAAAGTTAAGAAAAAAATATAATAATGAATGAAGAATAGGGACTTTTAATGTAGTTACAAAATGTAACGCATATATATGAAAAAAAACGTGGTGTAAATATAAACACGCGAATCCCGATTCTGAAGACTTGGATAACCGACTATGGCACCAGCCGGAGCAGCGATAACCTGGTGCTCACTCACAGTAATCCTCGTGGTCTCCCTCCTCTTCCAGCCGTCTGTCTCTATTTACTGTGATGAGGACGACTGTTACGATCTCTTAGGGTAAGTCCACAGTTTCTCCTTTTCCTCTAAGTCACCCATTTCCTTGCTACAGTATCTCAAATTTCTGATTTCTTAATTTTGATTTTGAAGCGTCTCTCAAAATGCCAATGCCTCTGAGATCAAGAAAGCTTATTACAAGCTTTCTCTTAAATAGTAAGTTCTCCCCATTTTTTCTTAATTTTTTTATTTCTTTAATTTGGTTGTTAAATGTTGTTTATTTTATTATTTGTATCTTGCGTGTAGTCATCCGGATAAAAATCCCGATCCGGAATCCAAGAAGTTTTTTGTGAAAATTGCGAATGCTTATGAGGTAACTGTTTACTTTTTATTCCTGAAGTTGATTCCATTAAGTTCTTTGAAGGTAGATTTATGCATTATGTGTCTATATATTTGTATATACGTAGTGAATGTAATTTTCTTTTATACAATCAAATCGGATGTTGATTCATTGACCATATTTGCTGATTACTTTATTTGGTATGAATAATGAATTACTTGATTTAAGATTAAATGTAGGGTTTCCATTGTGGTAGACTTGATGATAAAATTGTTTTAGTACAGAAAAATAAATGTAAATCTTTTATCAAATTTCTAATATTTATATTGATTACTTCAAGATTCAAGTGTATTTGGCAAAATTAATTTTCTTGTTATATCATGCTGTTAAACTATAAGATCACATTCAATTCACAATCCAGACGATTTAATTTTATTATGGTAAATAACATAAATTACTTTCGTGTTAATTGTAGATTTTGAAAGATGAAGCTACAAGGGAGCAGTATGATTATGCAATTGCACACCCGGAGGAGGTTAGTATAGTTGATTATTGTGCCTGCACTTTGTAGTATACATGCTAAGAGTTTGAGATACTAACAGTTTTTACTTCTTTTTAGTAGAAAAATTAGTAAACCTATTTATCAATGCTATGCCTTATCATACTTGTGGCAATCTCTTTGTAAATGGGAAAATTAAATTAGCTAGAGCCTGAAACACTATTCCTGTAACTAACTTGTAAATGAGTCATCTGCCATTGATGATGAATGATTCTCTGCATAAATTATCATCACCATCATCATTATTTTTCTCCCATGGTGGAAAGATTGCAAGGGAAAAGAGGAATACTTTTTCTCCAGTCTAAAGTAACACGGCAATAATGGAGCAAGTTATTGTTGTCATTCCGAGTTTTGATTAGGATTTAGTGATGAATATATGATGCAAATTTATGATCAAAGTATATTTATTCTACCAGTGACCTTGGCACATGTTATGTGTCATAAATGATGAGTTATGAAAGGTTGGCTTGTGCAAAAGGCCAGTTACTGGATGAATAACAGAAAAACCCTGATAAGAATTTCATGTGTTGAAAAGGGGGATTTTTAATCACACTAAATCTTTGATGCATATTTGCATTTGCCTTATACTGATTTAAGAAAATTTGGGCTATCATTGCATTTCCCCCCTCCATCTATGATCTCTAGGTGCAAGGAACCTACCAGACTTGCCTAGTGGATAAATCAGGAAAAACAAAAACAGCAATTGGACCCGAGAATGCGGTTGCATTATAAGGTCACAATTGAACAGATCGAGCAAGCTCGAATTGACGTAACATAAAATCTATTAGTCCGAAAGCGCCATGGAGATCAACAAAAGTCCAAAGAACGCCTAATTGATGCCAAGGAGTAAAATCTCCTCGTCAATAAAGAATGCGCTACATACGTGTGTGCACTGATTTGTTCAAAATTTAGAAACAAGTTTTAAAAAATCTTTCTATGTATTTGATGTCCATTTATCATTTTTTTTCATCAAGAGCAACAACTTTTTTTTGACAGTTAGGTTGTTAAAATAATTAGGAATTCTTAACTTCTTTTCCTTGTTTATTAGGTATTCTATAACACAGCTCGGTACTACCATGCTTACTACGGCCACAAGACAGTAAGAACGTTTTACGTTTTCTAGCTAACATTTTATATGCTCCGCTTATTCCAGATTAACATGACTATTAGAAACTTTAATCTTCATTCTGTGATACAAATGTCTATATCAGTCTATACTTTGACATCAATGATTTTCTTTTGCTAGGATCCTCGTGCTGTCTTTGTGGGACTTCTTTTGGTGCTCTCTGGATTCCAATATCTAAACCAGTGGACAAGGTATACGCAGGTAACTGGAGACATTGTCTATCGCATAAAGGGTTATCATTGGATATATTTAAGGAGAAGGCTAATGTTACGATGCAACATGAAAGCATAAATG
Source organism: Forsythia viridissima (assembly GCA_030279155.1). Lineage (NCBI taxonomy): Eukaryota > Viridiplantae > Streptophyta > Magnoliopsida > Lamiales > Oleaceae > Forsythia > Forsythia viridissima. Next base: position 5,467,304 of record CM059033.1, read on the forward strand.
AAGTATGAAGTGTCTATAATTTATTCTATATACAATATGATACAAGCCATATCAAGTGGAACAAATTCCATTTTTAGCCATAGATTTGCATTGGTAGTTAATTGCTATTTCTCATTACATATTCACTTGTACATCAGAGTTCAGACACAGTTCTTCTATCAGAGAAACATTTTCATATGTTAACAATGGTATTATCAACTAGTAGGCATTATGCTCAACAAATTTAGATTGTAGTCTTCATCTATATGTAAGACTACCACACTATTATTGGTCTATGTAGAGGAGAGTAGCTGTGCACATACTTGGTATAGACGCTATGAAACATGGCTTACCCTTTTTTGCTTTCTACTCCTCCACTGCTATATATTAAGTTCTCTTGTTGTTTCAGGCTATTGATATGGTCAAGAAGTCGCCCGCCTACAAAAATAAGCTAAAGGCCTTGGAACTTGAACGCACTGGGGGAATGACAAATAAGAAGAAAAGTAACAAACAAGTAGATAAGTACGTTTATTTTTAATACCTATGGTTGTGGGTTGTCCGACATCTCTATATTTCTTGTTGAGCTTGATTGGATACTTTTTCTTTTAGGATTTTGATTCTATATGCACTCAGTAGTTCTTTTATTTCATGGATCTTTTGAGGTAAAGATGAGTGGAGTTTCCTCTTTTTGTGGCAGGAAGCTACAGGAAGAGCTCAGCAAGGAACTTGATCTGCAGATAAAGGGTGCTGAAAAGCCCTCTGTTTGGGAACTTTTAGGCATTCGTTTCTTGCTGCTCCCTTACACTGTCGGGAAGGTTAGAGTAATCTTCTTTCTGACTCTAATTACAGATGCATGAAAGAAGACCATTAATATTTCAGGCTGTACTCAACTGTTATCTATTCTGGCTATCATGAGTGTGTTAACCCGAAATCTTAAATTAGATTACGCGTAATAAGATTACTGATTTTTGCCGTCCACAGCTTTTATTGTGGTATGGATGTTGGTTCTGGAGATACAAGGTGAAACGAGCTCCATATTCGTGGGAAGATGCCTCCTATTTAACAAGAAGATCCCTTGGAGTACCTTCTGATTCATGGAGCTATATAGGTAGCTTGTCTATTTCAAATTTCAACTTGTGCTTGGACGGTACGAGTGTTTTCATATTTGGACCAAGAACAGTTGCAATCTTAATTTTAGGTTACCTCATGAATGCTGATCTCTTTATGAGGTTGCTTGCCTTTCTGTACACACACACTGAGGATCGTTCCACTTTGTTTATTTGGACCTGCCTGGAAATATGGTTGCTGTCAAATGGATCAAGGGATTCACTTTCTAGATAACCACCATAAAAGGGGGAACAATGAGAAAAAGGAAAACAGAGTTTTGGATAATCGATTTTGGTCCTTTGGCATAGTCCACTTGTAATTTTTGTTGTCACTATTGAAGTAAGGGGGTTAGACAGTAGTGGTGGTTGATGATTTCCCGATATTGCTGCCTCCTTGCCTTGGAGGGGGATTCGAGCCATAATTTTGGTCCTTTGGCATGGTTCACTTGTAACTTTAATTAGCTATTCTTTCATTGGGTGCAGCTGTTGAGGGGGAATTTCTGGTTTTATGGTTCTGGACCTTCTAGTTCTTGTCTGGTTCTTTAAACTAACTCTTTCTATGGTGTTCTCTAGATGAATCAACCAAGGAAGATTTTATTCAAAGACGTCTGTGGGAAAAATCGAACTTGGAGAGTTACATGGCAGAGATGAAGAAAGAATCAAAACGCCGAAGATAGAAGTTTTGTAACGCAGAGCCTGGCTACCGTGTTTGCCTGTATTGCATTGCATGAAGGCAGACGACACTATTTGTTTGGACAAGAGAAATTACGACAGAGAGCGTTTAATACACGAAAGAAAAGCTAAACCATAACATAGAGTATAATTCTTTTTGCAGCATCGATCCTATAGAATTGATAAGATCATTGTAGACTTAAATCAGTAAATGCTCAAACAAAAACTAGATGATGTCAGATTAATGTGATAATTACGTGCAATGCTCGCCAAGCTCAGACACACTGATACACAGAATAAAATGTAACTTTAGTTTGTGATTTACTGTTCGAATCCTAGTTTTTACCTGATAAACGGGAAGTTAGATTTATGCCTTGATTTTAAGTAACTGCATTCTATCGTCATACGGGTTTCTGTTGTTAATTGCTCTTTAAAGTTTCGTCCAAATTTTTGTCTAGAACACACGGTTAAAATAAATAAATGTTGAATTATTTAAAAATCCTTAAAATTCATAAAATAATGTTACAACACACCAACTTATAGTAAGAAAAATAAAATAAAATAAAATTATATCCCTGTCTCCATCGGATTCAAATTACATAAATAATATAAATTATATTATCCTATTAAGTTCTTGAAAGAAAATATAAAAATGCAACACTATTGGGAATGAATAAAATAATTGCAAGATTACGTCACATTCCAAAGAAATAACAAAGGAAAAAAGAGAGAAGTAGAGACTGCATGATATATAAATTCGTAACTATTTCTATTTCCATGCCATTGATTACAAATTTGATTTGCCAAGTTGTTTCGCCACAAATTCCAGTGATTTGAATTATGATGCTCCAACAGTCTCTATTACAATGTTATCATCATCCTATCAAAGTCCAACACTTCATTATCTAGAGAGAGAATCAACTGAAATTTTCTCTCCTAATCAAGTTGTAGTAACAAGAAGCAGTTAATAGGATAGAAGGATGGACTAAGAGCACCTCTCAATGACATTCCTAGCTGATGCATGCTTCATATTGTAAAGGTGTAGAACCATTTCTCCATTCTGAAAATGGAATTGGAATCATGTGTCTATGTACGGAGAAGGAAATCCTTACAATAGTATATTCAACATCTACGAAATAGTAATGACCCATTAATTATTAAAAAAATTTAACAAAAACCCATTAATTATTAAAAAATTAACAAAACTCGTTAAACTATTATCAATGTGTCTTTTGTGGTCGATTGACTTACCAAAGAGAACTTTCAAACATTAGGGCTTGCATAAAGCGTCCCAAACAACACTTGAGTCAAAAGCAAATCTTTTCTTGTCTAGGTAATAAAAAAATGAATTTCATAACTTTAGAACATACTCCCAATATATTTGTAGCTATTTTGCCTTTTGTAGTACAATATCTCGACTTGTTTTTCTTAAGTATATGCACCCTCATAAATGTTCACCCAAGCAATTCTAAACAAATATGATATCAAACAAAATATCTATTTATTTTCTTGGATTTGTAAGAGCGCATTTATTAATTGAAATAAGTCAATTGAAATGATCTTATAGCCGAAGGATGCCATTTAACACTGAGTTAAAGCCTAAAGGGTCTGCTAAATGTGTCACCTGATCGCATGGTTATCAGATCCGGTTCGAACATCGATTCGGATAAAGAGGCGAGTCATCATGTTGTTGATTCAATCGGTGATTTGATTGGTCAATTCATATCGAACTGATAAGTCTATTTTTGTTAAATCATCACCATAAAAAATATATTTAGCAAAATAAGTACAAGAATAATAGTATTATCAACTAATTTTTGTAAAAAATAATATGAATTATTGTAAAAAATCGAACTCCCCTCAAACAAAATTCTCTCTTTCTTATTCTTCTCAACTCCTCAATCCATTAAAATCCCTTACGATCGAATTCAACTCAAAGAAAAAGCGGTATACTAATCAAAATCGACCGATAGGAAGATTTTTTCATCTCTACACACCCAAAAACAAATACATACGTCTCTCTTCACTCCTATTTTTTTTCTTCTAATTTTCTCATTTTTCTCCAATTCAATTCCCTTTTCTCCATCATTTTCTCCAAATCTTCACCATTCTTCTCAAACTTGTTCTTCCTAGTAATTTTTATTTACTTTGTAACGGTCAATTTTCACCGATTAGCAGTATATTAGGTTATGATTTGCACACACGTCCTACAACCTACAACTAGTAATCAAAATAAACGGCTCCGAATTACTGCAACAAAACGACGTTAGTGTTTGGTCGTCTCTCACGGCAGAGCGGGAGCTCAAAGTTGGCGGCACCCCGTTCCCTTCCTCAAAATTGCATAAAACCCATCTCCGCCACACATGCAAAACTCCGACACCTCACTTACCGTTCCTTGTTTTGATATTATTTTCAACCTAAATTTGCAAGCCATCTCCCCTAGGGCCCAAACTCTCTCTCTCTCTCTCTCACATCCACAGTATCTTCACTCTTTCAACTCACCATGACCGCTGCTCCTCAGGTACAAACGCCTCTGTTTTATTTATTTGTGGGTTTCCATTACTTTTGATTGATTCTTTTTCGTTCTTTCGTTTGAAGGTAGGGTTTTTGGTTCCTTTGAATACTAGGAACTTGGAGGAACAAGAGGACTGTTCAATTCCCAAAATACTACTCTTCGAGGGCCTTAATTACGTTGGCCGTAATTGCATTCCGGTAACTGATAAACGGCTCAGCCGGAAGCATCTTGAACTCAATATCTCCGCCAATGGCTATGCTGAAATTCTCGTTGTACGCCCATTCCCATTTTTTACTGTTGTGTATTTCGATGATATCGGATCAATGGACATAAAGTACTGGACAATCATCTTGTTTTTCCTGCTTTAGTTTAATGTTCATTTTTCTTGTTGTACTCAGAGTGAGTTATGTGCGGGATCAGGAATTGTTACTTCTGTTTTTTTCCCTTTTGCGTAATTAAATGTGTGAATGTCTTATTTATTTAAGTGATTTTTCTTTTAAATTGTTTAGTTCCCATCGTTTTGGAATAGTTATTAATTATTGGAACTGAACTGCAGGAAGGAACGAATCCAGTTGTTGTAAGGACCGAGAATGAGAGGAAAAAGCTTTTGTCTGGAGACAAATGGACAATTGGAAGTGGTGATATTATGGAATTGATACCAGGGCATTACCTTTTCAAGTACCTGACCTTGAAGAACATGGAAAGCTCATCAAAACAGAAAAGACCTCTGAATGAAGAAAGCTATAGCAGCAAAGACAAGGCTGGTAGTAGCAAGAAAACACGGAACATTAGTGAGGAGGATGCTTTGGTGAGAAATTTGAAGGTACAGCCCACCTTGTTTTGATTTATGCTAGAATACTCAGTTGAGAAGTGCAAAGTTTTGAACTGACACTTTAAGATTGTGCTCTTTAGGATGACCTAGAATATAACGATTCTTCAAAAGGTATACAACATTTCCGAATTTCTCAGGAAAAGTTGCATTCAACATTTAGACTGTTACGAGTGAAAGAATTGCCAGAGTGGGCAAATACAAATGCTGTTTCCATCAGTGACGTGATTCAGGTAAGAGTTGTATACTTATTTTGGTGCTCGTATGGTGGACTGTGAATGAATTCAGTGTGGATGGACGGTAGTTTCTTTCGAATTTATAAAATTTGTGTTCGTTAATGCAAGTGTGAACTATAGACCTTTAATTAAACAATGGAAGCTTTGAATTTCCTGGCTTAGGGGGCACATATCTGTTTTTATCAGTATCTTGACTTCTTTGAAATTTTTGTTTGTAGGGAAATGTGTTAGTTGCTATCATATCAAATTATATGGTGGACATTGATTGGCTTCTATCTGGTGAGTTCTTTTCACTTAGGCATTATATCTAATTGGTGATGTTTTATAAATGTTAATCTTATTTCTACTTATGGTATGACATCTATAGATGAGCTGAAGGTAATGCAACTTAATGAAAATTGTACAAGATGAAAATATGAAAAGAAAATTGGTATTTTTTAATTTTCATCGATTTATCAAGAAGATAAATCAATATGGTTGTGCACTGAATTCTCTGCAGGAAATTGTTTACTACCATCCTGTGTATATTCATTGCATAAACAACGACGCATAGTAATCTGTTTGATATCCCTCCATTTTGCATTCTCTATATGCCGAGTGTATCATTTCGTGGTGGTGTTAATATATTTACTTCCTGGTTTGCTAGTTATAATGCTGTTGTGTCATTCTTTTGTTGCACTTAGATTCAGGGCCAGTTTGGCATGGCTTTTGAAAATCAAAAAGTGGCTTTTGAGACTAAGAAGCTGCTAATGGGCATGTCTGGATAATATTTTGTAAGTGTTTTGTCTAATTAGAAGTGGTTTTAGAGGAAGATGGCCCGAGGTGGCTTCACTAGGGAGCTCTTTTACAAAAAATAGCAGCAGAAACAGGAGCAGAAGCAATCCCAAACGGGCTCTCAATATCACCAGTGATACTGTTAATTTCATTTTTGTTACTTTATGGTTTTGCATCTATTTCCTCATATTGCAGTCAAACTTGTTTCCTTTGTTTTGTAGCATGTCCCATGCTTAAAAGAGTCCCTCATGTCCTCGTTATTCATGGAGAAGGTGATGGTACGCTTGAGTATATGAAGGTTGGCAGAAATCTCTAATTAAAGATCTTGCTGTTAAAGGTTCTTTATATGAACTGTAATTTTGTTTACTAATTATTTTCTAGAGAAATAAGCCTTCTAACTGGATTCTCCACAAGCCTCCGTTACCCATTTCATATGGAACACATCACTCAAAAGCCATGTTTCTTGTCTATCCTCGAGGAGTTCGAGTCATTGTACATACGGCAAATTTAATATATGTTGATTGGAACAACAAAAGCCAAGGTTTGTGGATGCAAGATTTCCCGTGGAAGGATCAAAACAGTGCAACTACCGGATGTGGATTTGAAAGTGACTTAATTGATTATCTGAGTGTACTGAAGGTACTATTACAAAATTGGATTTCATATCCGAATTACTGAGTTCTGACCAGCTTATTGATGTATGCTTTCTGAGATTCAATGCAGAGGAGCTAATTTAAGTTCCTCCAACTATTTTGGAGATAGTTCAGCAGTGCTAACCAAATATTGCCATTTGCCTAGGGCACTTATTTGAAGTTGATTTGAAATGACTGATTCAACTTTTACTTTGTCAATGGCTACATATTTACGAAGTCACTGGGCAACATTTGTTCATGCTCTTAAGCATTTGACCTCCATTTATTATTATGTCTTTTTTCCTTTCCTATGATTCATCATTTCTAATTGATCAGTTGATAAAATTCTCACATCTAAGATTCAGTGATGTTGTTGGCTCGTTGTTGTGTCATTAATCTTATATAACGTTAATATAACCAGCACTGAATCGATTAAATATAAATAAGAAAAGTATCGTATTTCAGAAATTCGGGGCTTTGACATAATTTGAGAGTATATATAATTTTGAAAATCACTGGTGCAAGTAGCTTTTGAGAGGGTTATGAATTTTGAGCAAAATCAATTATTCTGCTCTAGATTCACTGAACTAGCAAAGTGATGGTGGAAATAGATAAACCTATGCTAAAGGGGACATGTGGCTTTAGGGTTTATGGGCTGATACATGACAAGTTACTAGGTTACCGAACAACTTTTGATTTAGCAGTTACAAGTATCATGCCAAAAGGGCTTCATGTATTCTATTGTTATAATATATCCATCTGCTTATCATTAGTTTTCTTCTGATATTTGTTTGCATGCTTGCAGTGGCCTGAATTTACTGCAAATTTACCATCCCTTGGTAGCTTCACTATTAATTCATCATTCTTCAAGAAGTTCGATTACAGCAGTGCAGTGGTATTCATCTATTTCCCTTCTTTGCTTTTCCTATGTATCATGTTCTTTGCTCTAGTAAGATCTTTTACTTGTGTTCTGATGAGCTGATCCATAATTGGGAATTTGATACAATACAGTCAGAGTTCTATTTAGCCAATTTTGATCTTGATGCTTTAAAACATGGTAAATTTTGAAACTTTTAGTTGTATTTTCTAGACCTCAGTTAATACACTTTAGGTAGATCTTGCTTGAATCTTTTAATGGTTGGATGTTCTAGGAGCAGAAAAGTAGTGCATGGTCTACTTTTTGGTGATTCACTCTTTCACGTAGTACTCAGATCTCAGATCTTGAAGTCCATTATTATTTTGGTGCTGTGGAGGGCCTAAGCCCCTACTTATACATTTTGCATTATTGGTGTACAGACTAATTACATGTATGAACATCCATTCTCTCACTCTCCAGGGCCAGTTGTTCGGCCCTCAAATGCCTCTACATGCAAATGTCCTGAAGCTTGCATGTCCAGTTCTTCTGGAGTAATATCTCATACTCAAAATGATCTAGAAGTTCATTATCTCCATACCACACCTTGCATGAGATGGACCTGAAATTCAGTGTCGGAATGATTGATCTCTTGAGAAGCATTAGAACAGCACTTCACTAGTCCAAAATTAAATTATAAAATGCAATCTAAGTTATGATGGTTTTGTTATAGCATCTGAATTTTCAAATTCGGAAATCTAAATAGATATGTGATGTCCAGGTCAGGCTGATTGCATCTGTCCCCGGATATCATTCTGGTTCCAGTTTAAAAAAATGGGGACATATGAAGTTGCGCACTGTTCTTCAGGAGTGTACCTTTGAGAAAGAGTTTCACATGTCTCCTTTAGTTTGTCAGGTAAATTTTGACTCATCTTGAATGCTGAGGGGACACACGTCCGTTGTCTGATTGTGTATGCTTGTCGGCATGCAATGTTCAGGTACCATGAGCACCTTGAGCACGTGTAAACTATGTATTTTTCATATGTGTACACACTAACACAAATATGTTAGGATCTGTTTTCGGTACTGGTACTGTAACTTTCTTTATACCTCTCCCAGCTACAGTGTTCAATCTTATATTCACTCTACTGGCTTGATGGGACAATAGTCTGGAATTAACAAGATGGACGTAAGAGGGGCATGCTGTTACCTCTTTCATTTGGCTTATAATTGAGATATAGGAATACCCAACCTTTCACATCTAAATGAAAAGGCACCATATGTCTGTGAATTGCTAGATTGGAACTGCAGAGAATTTCAAATATGTCATCAATTATAAATATGGTTGCCCATAATGTGGTGGTTGTTCCATTTGGCAATTGCTATATCTGTGTGATGCAGTATACATTTCAGTTTTCTTCATTTAATGAGCTTCATTAATTTATTTGGCCGATTCAAATACATAAGGTGTAAATTGATTGACTTTCTCTATCGTATTGGTTTCCGCTCATTTTATCCAAGGTGATGAGGCTGTCAAAAACTGTTGCTGTGAGAAGCCTGTTACCGGTATAGGACCTTAGGTTGGACACATGATAATTCAAGCATATGATACATGATTGTGCACTGTGCAGTACAAGCAAAGATAACGATGTATTTTAAGGAGGATGCAAATTATTTCACGCTGGATACAGTTTCACTTGAATGTGCTATATATTTAATTACACAAAGTTGGTATGGAGATGTTGCTCCCTTCTGGCTCTCTTAATCCTTTAATATTACTGCCTTATTGCAGTTTTCTTCGTTAGGTTCTTTGGACGAGAAGTGGATGGCTGAGCTAACTTCTTCAATGTCAGCCGGAGTTTCGGAAGACAAAAAGCCTCTGGGTCTGGGGAAGCCCTTGATAATATGGCCAACTGTGGAAGGTGTCAGATGCTCTTTAGAGGTAATATAAAGCATTTCCTTTCATCTGTGAGTTGCTCTTCTATAATTGACACGATTATTTTGGCGATTTCGTCGGACGTAATTTTCCATGGCATTGGTTGTGGATTTTATGATCTCTCAGTCTAATTTTTTGTTTGACTTTCTTTTCCAAGGGTAGCCACATGCTTTTCAAAAACTGGGTTATGAATAGAATTCAGGAATAAACTAAGTTGAAATTTCATGTAATTGGTAGTCATGGAGTAGTTGATTCCTGTTTTGTGTTAAATATATTTTTATGCTATAAGAAGTGTGCGTTTTTTTGAACTTTGAAAGATCTACTTAAGCTTAAATGTTTGTTAATGTATTTTTTTCTTGCTTTATTCTTCAGGGTTATGCAGCGGGAAATGCCATTCCGAGCCCGCTAAAAAATGTGGAGAAAGAGTTTCTGAAAAAGTATTGGGCCAAATGGAAGGCAAGCCACACTGGTCGCTGGTATACATATCTTTCTGTGCTCCCAGTACAATTTTAATACTTTTGCTAGTTCGAGTATTGAATGGTTATTGTTGTTTTATTTTCTTGTGCATGATAATGTACCAAACGAAGTGACAAGAAAGGATTCATGTAATCGAACCCAAATTTATTGGGAATGTCTTAGCGTGTTGTTGTTACTGCTGGATATCATTCATTCGTGCGCAGAGTAGTTGGAAAATTTTATACTAACAATATGAATGAAATTTTTATATGCACACTCAGGATGTAGGTGTTGAAGAAGTCTTAAGTCTTTTAGTTGTTTGTTAATAAATCCTATTTGTGAGGGTCATGCTGTGTTGTTTCATTCAGTATCCAATTAGAATACCACGTTTATAGGAGTATAGAACATGGGTTGTTATTTCCTTATTTCCTGTTCGAGTTTGTAAGGCTATATGAGCCGAAAGATTGCTTTGAATTTAATAAGAGTTATTATCCAAATATTGCAGAGTGTTCTATTTGGAGTTTAAGTATTCAAAAAATTTTGGTATTAGAGCCTCCTGATAGGAGCCTGACCGAGAGTAGAGAAAGGAAAGAGTGTCTGAGTGTGTTCGAAGTATGGCTACAGAAAGCAACTTTGTTCAACCTGCAATTCCTAAGTTTGATGGCCATTATGATCACTGGTTGAGGCTTATGGAAAATTTCCTTCGATTGAAGGAATATTGGAGTTTAGTGAAGAATGAAATAGCTGCGGCACTAGAGAGAGCAGTGTTGACTGAGGCTCAGCACAAGCTGATAGAGGATCAGAAGTTGAAAGATTTGAAGGTCAAAAATTATTTGTTTCAGGCTATAGATTGGAAGATTATAGAGACCATTCTTGTCAAGTATACAGCGAAGCAAATTTGGGACTCGATGAAGCAAAATATCAAGATTCAACAAGGGTGAAGCGAGCACAATTGCAAGCCCTAAGAAGACCTGCAAATGAAAGAAGGAGAAGGAGTAGGCGAGTATTTTGCTCGTACTCTCACCATCGCTAGCAATATGAAGATACATGGTGAGAAGATGGATCAATTTGTTATCATTGAGAAAATTTTGAGGTCTATGACTTTGAAATTTGACTATGTCGTTTGTTCAGTGGAAGAATTTAATGATTTTGACACTCTAACAATCGACGAGTTACAGAGTAGCTTGCTATTGCATGAGCAAATGATGAATGGGCATAGTGGTGGTGAAGAGCAGGTACTCAGTCTTGTATGAAGATAGATTTGGAGGTGGAGGAAGAGGAAGAGGCCGTGATAGTGGAAAACAACTTTTCAACAAAGAAATTGTGGAATGTTACAAGTGCCACAAACTAGGGCACTTTCAAGATGAGTGTCCTGGCTGGGAAAAGAATGCAAACTATGTTGAGTTGGAGGAGGAAGATGAGATGCTGTAAATGAACTTTACAACTCGAGAAGGGAGGATGTGTGGTTCCTTGACTTTGGTTGTAGTAACCATATGAGTGGGAACAAGAAATTGTTCTCACTCCTTGATGAAAGTTTTAGATATTTTGTGAAGCTTGGGAACAACACTAGGATGGCAGTGACTGGAAAAGGAAGCAAAAGGATGGAGGTTTATGGGATTATACAGGTTATCACATAGGTGTTCTATAAACCAGGGTTAAAGAACAACCTGCTTAGCATCGGACAGCTTCAAGAAAAGGGCCTTACTATCCTAATTCAGGAAGGAATGTGTAAGTTGTATCATCCAAGGAGAGGTCTGATCATGCATACTACAATGTTTGTCTGGCTAGCTATTGCGCTACCTTGTGTCTATGCTTGTCTTCAAATAGCCTTAGAAGATGTGTCACACCTATAGGACTCCATGTTTGGTCACCTAAATTTGAAGAGCTTGAGCTATGTTGCTCGGGTTTGGGTATGTATCTAAGTGTCAAATTCTTCTTTTTCTAATATCCAAGATACGAGAATACGGCTAAAAAGGGTCTAAATTTCGGACACGGGCATGGGAATACGTTTTACAAATTTTTTTTAATAGAAATTAATTTAAAATAATATTAAAGTATTATTAATTTAATTAGTAATTTTCGTTTTTATTTTTATATTGTAAAATATTTTTTATTTTTGTTTATGTAGTCTTTAAAATTTTATAGGCTTTTTTGCAATTGATGTTAAAATTATAGAGATATTTGTGTAATTAAAAAATTCCAATTAAAACCTCAGCCCAAATCCCAATAGTTTTTGGCCAATTTTTTGCCAAAAAGACCCATATTCTATTTAAAAACCATATTTTATTTTGGCCCAAAAAAGCCTATTTCTAGTTAAAACCTTTAACCTTAAAATCAAGAAAACAAATTATAGTCTCTGCGTCTTCTTCTCAGGCAGCGTGGTCTTTTTCTACTTCTCTCCATTGCAATAGATGAGCCAACAATGGTAAGTCGACATTCCTTTGTCCTCTTTCTTTCATCTTCCCTTGTCTTTTTCCTTTTCACTGGTATGTCCACCTTTCTTACCAAGGATCTGAACCGGGATTCGTACCCGTGTCGTGTCGACAAGAGTACTTCATTCCAAATGGAGAGTTCGAGCATCACAGAGCTTGAGAACGTTGCAATATAAGAAGATGGTGAAAGATATGCCAGTATGCAAGACTCCGAGCAAAATATGCACCAATTGCCTAGTGGGAAAGCAACACCGAAAGACTATACCAAAGAAGAGCTCAGGGAGGGCTTATCAAAGGTTGCAGCTAGTCTACGCTGACATTTGTGGACCGATTAAACCAATGTCAAGCAACAAAAAGAGAGATTTGATTAGCTTCATTGATTATTTTAGCAGAAAAGTTAGGATTTATTTCTTACGTGCAAAATTATAAGCATTGGTGTGTTTAAAAATTTTTGTTGAGAAGTTTATGCACGGATAGGAGAGGTGAATTTACATCTTCTGAGTTCAATCATTTTTGTGAGAATAATGGCATTAGAAGACAATTGACGGCAGCCTATACACTCTAGCAAAACGGGGTTGCTGAGCGAAAGAATCGAACCATAATGAATATGGTTTGAAGTATGTTATCTAATAAGAATGTTTCTAAAGTGTTTTGGCCAGAAGTTGTGAAGTGGAGTGTGCATGTGTGATAGAAGCCCACCTTTGGTCTTAAAGAATGTGACTCCAGAAGAAGCTTAGAACGGTATCAAGCCTACAGTAGACTATTTTTGGGTGTTTGGATGTGTTGCACATGTACACATTCCAGACGTGAAGTTAGATGATAAGTGTTTTTTGTGTGTATTGTTGGGAAGGAGTGAGGAATCAAAGGCCTATAGGCATTATGACCTTGTTGCTAAATGTATTGTGGTGAGCAGGGATGTAGATTTTGCAGAAAATGAGTGCTGGAATTGGGAAAGAAGTGCAGAAGGAGTGAGGCTTGACATTTTAGAATGGGGAGATGATGATGATGATGAAGGTAGTGAGCAAAGTAATGAAGAAGGTGAGGGCAATGAGCTTGAGGAAGAAGAAGGTGAGCATGAAGTAAAAGAAGGTGGAGCTAGATCATCAACATGAGCCTCTTGATGAAAATTCACGAAGCTCAAATGAGGAGAGGACTAGAAGAGGGCTTCCTTGGTTGGAAGACTGTTAATGGTGAAGACTTAGGTCTGTCTGAGGAAGAAGGTGGTGTCATGTTTGCTGCTGCTGACCCTATTACATTCCAGGAGGCTGTCAAAAGTCCAGTGGAAGAAAGCGATGGATTTGGAAATTGAAACTATCGAAAGGAATGGGACATGGGAGCTAACTACACCTGCTGGAGCCAAGAAAATTGGTGTGAAATGGGTGTTTAAAACAAATCTCAACGAGCATGAAGCTGTGGACAAGTGCAAAGCTCGCCTCGTAGCTAAAGGGTATGCACAAGAGCATGAAATTGATTATAATAAGGTGCTTGCCCTAGTTGCAAGATGGGACACTATCCGAGTGGTGATTGCTCTTGCAGCTCAGAAGAGGTGGAAATGTCTTCCAACTAGATGTGAAGAGTGCTTTCTTGCATGGTGAATTAACTAGGGAAGTTTTTGTGGATCAACCTCAAAGTTACGAAAGAATAGGAGAGAAGGACAAGGTCTACAAGCTAAGGAAGACGCTCTATGGTCTTAAGTAGGCTCCAAGGGCATGGTATAGCCGGATTGAGTCCTATTTTGTGGAGGGCTTTGAAAAGTGCAGTTTTGAGCATACACTTTTTTATCAAGTCTGGTATGGGAGGTAAACTTCTTATTGTTAGTTTGTATGTTGACAATCTTATATTTACTGGTAATGATGTGGAGGTGTTTGAGAAGTTTAAAAAATCTATGATGCTTGAGTTTGAAATGATTGATCTTGGAAAGATGAGATACTTCCTTGGAGTTGAAATTTTACAAAATAAAGATGGGATCTACATGAGTCAAAAGAAGTATGCTCGAGATGTGTTGGAAAGGTTTGGGTTGGCAAATAGCAACTCAGTCAAGAACCCTATTGTACCAGGATTTAAGTTGATGAAGGATGAGAATGGAGCTAAAGTTGATGCCATTGCTTTCAAGCAAATAGTTGGGAGCCTTATGTATTTAACTGCTACAAGGCCTGACTTAATATATGGCCTGACTTAATATATGTTGTTGGTTTAATTAGTAGATATATGAAAAGTCCCACTGAGCTGCATTTACAAGCAGCAAAGAGAGTGCTTCGATATGTGAAATGCACTGTGGATTTGGGGATCTTTTACAAGAAGGGTGGAGATGGGATTTTGCTGGGTTACACTGACAGTGACTATACAGGTGACTTAGATGATCGAAGAAGCACTTCTCGTTATGTTTTCAAGCTTGGAACTAGAGCTATAGCTTGGTCATCGAAGAAACAACCTATTGTGACTTTATCCACCACTGAGACAGAGTATGTAGTTGCTGCTTCGAATGCTTGCCTGGGAGTTTGGATGAGGAGAGTACTGGAGAAGCTCGGTCACATTCGAAACAAGAGTACTATAGTGTTCTGTGATAATTGCTCGACTATAAAGCTGTCAAAGAACCCTGTGCTATATGGGAGGAGTAAACATATTGACATAAGGTTTCACTTTCTGCGTGATCTTGTTAAATATGGAGTTTTGGAACTTGTTCATTGTGCTACAGAGAATCAAGTTGCTGATGTTATGACCATACCATTGAAGCTTGGTGCGTTCTTGAGGCTTCGAGAGCAGCTTGGTGTATGTGTAGTACCAGAGGTAAACTGTTTGAAGACTGCATATTAGTTTAGGGGAGAAATTGTTGAAGAAGTCAAAGTCTTTTAGTTGTTTGTTAATAAATCTTATTTGTTAGGGTCATGCTGTGTTGTTTGATTCAGTCTCCAATTAGAATACCACGTTCATAGGAGTGTAGAATGTGGGCTGTTATTTCCTTATTTCCTGTTCCAGTTTGTAAGGCTATATTAGCTGAAAGCTTGCTCTGAATTTAATAAGAGTTATTGTCCAAATATTGCAGAGTGTCTATCTCGAGTTTTAAGTCTTCAACAATAGGTGCTTATGATTTTTGTCATTGATTTCCCAAAGAATAATTACAGTTTTGTTTTTCCGTTGTCACAGTCGTGCAATGCCTCATATAAAGACATTCACACGTTATAATGGTCAAAACCTCGCGTAAGGGTCCTATCAGATGTCATGTTTTTGTGAATTTAGTTTCTTTTCTGCTAGGCAACGGTGTGACACTGTGCTTTTGATTGTTGAAACCCCTGTTCTATGAACAGATGGTTATTGCTTACTTCAGCAAACCTCAGCAAAGCTGCATGGGGAGCTCTTCAGAAAAACAGTTCTCAATTAATGATACGCTCCTACGAGGTATTTGTATTCAGCTGAGAAAATTGTGCAGGTTCTTTGTTAAATGTGCCACTTAAATAGTTTGACCTTATGTGTTCAATTGTTTTCTTAAAATTTTTCCACGGTTCAACTTTGTGAGATCTCACTGGATGGGAGATATCTTTTTCTCTTTACGATATTATTGTATTACAAATTAATTTATCCAGTCTCAGTATTTTAACTCTTTTACACCTTTATGGAACTGAACCTTATTTACTTTGGATGCTCTTCAGCTGGGAGTTCTTTTTTTGCCATTTTCTGGCAATCATTGTTGTGAATTTTCTTGTACGGATAATGGCAATCACTCGGAGGTAAAGAGTTGTGTGCCCTTCATTTACTTCTCTTGTTCCTTCCACTATGTGCTAATGCTTTTATGGTCTATAAAAATCTCATTCTCATCCTTGGTTGAATGCCGAATTTTTTCGATTGTCAGGATAAATGGGCATCACCAAGAAGTTCTGAAGTGAAGAGAACAAAGCTGGTCACCTTGGCTTGGAAAGGAAACCGAAATGCAGAATCTGCTGAAGTAATTCAATTGCCCGTTCCTTATGAGCTTCCTCCAAAGCCGTACTCCGCCGAAGGTATGTCACTGCTTCTCCAGATGCTCTTCATCTCTTACAATTTTGACATGTTTGATAAGGTGGATTAAACTCAATACGATACTACGTAATGAACATGCACTCTATGTTTGGAGCATATCTTACACTAACACCGCCCAACCCTAACTCATTCCCATGTCCACCTGCTCTGCAGATGTACCCTGGTCCTGGGATCGCCGATATACACAGAAGGATGTATATGGTCAAGTTTGGCCCCGGCAAGTACAACTATATACTTGCCAAGATTCACGATGTAAGTAATGTAAAGCAGCTTTTTCCTAGTTTGCTTCTATTAGGGTCGGTTAAGCTCTTATTTATGTTAAAAATATTGTTAGTGCTCTCTCTATGTACAATTAGTCAGTTTCAGATCTCATTACTTACCGATGGGGTTCACTGTTCAATATGTTTTTGTTATTTGTCAGTTGTTTCAATTATTTGATTGTCAGTTCATTTCCATCTTTCTTCCTGCTTGGACTCGGTAAATTTCTTTGTGCACGAGTTAGAAAATCTTGTTGGTCTCAAACAGTCACAAAAGGTAACATGACGTGCAAGTGCATGCATTTGATAACTTGAAGTTGTGACCTGACGTCTTGGTAATAGAGTGGGATCATGATACGATACTTCGAGGAACAAAACGAAATAGAAAAAGCCATCACTCCTATAAATGGGGAGCATTACCTTGCTCCACAACACCATTATCCATTAGGATATTTTTTTCTTTTTTCTGTTTTTGGGAGATCTTGACTTCGTCCCCTACTTGTCATTTTTTTATTAATGAAACTCCACTTTGGTGGTTTGTTTAAAAAAAGAAAAACCATCATCTCCTTTACAGATGAAATAAAATAAAATTACCCTTAACAATTTCTTTATTTTTCACCCATAGCAACTCACACTAATTCATAAAATTAAAATGTGAAAGCAAAGAAATAATCATTTAAATGTTATATATAAAGCTTAAGATAGCTTGGCACATGAACTAGAAAGACAGTGAAGATGAAATCTCTTGAAGACTCACAGCAATGTGCCAAATCAAGAGTAAAGGAGAGCCACGATCAAAAAAAAAAAAAAGAGTAAAGGAGAGCTCCTTGTCACTCGGGTTGGGGCCCATTGACGTAGAAAGCATATGCGGCAAGAAAAGTGGATAATACACATTCTAGTTACTAATTTTAAAATAATTTCAAATTTAACAATTTAACTAATTTATTTTATAAATATTACATTCTTAAAAATATATTAATTAATAAAATAATAAATTAAAGTCAAATCTAATCCCAACGTGAATTGTGCTGAAAACTTAAATTTGTTGCTTGAGTCTTTAATTATTTGCATGGTAAGTCTTTTATTTTTATAATATCTCTACTTTAGTATCTATATTCTTTCTTTTATTTCAATTTCGTCCTCTTTTAATTGCAATCTAAGTCCTTCAATTTTTGGATTTTTGCAAGTTAGTTCTCATTTATACTTTTATATCAATTTAGTCTTTTATAGTATCATTATTTGATATAGATGTTACAAATGATATTGTGTATCAATGTTTGATACAGATGTTACAAATAATATTTTGTATCATTGAATATGTTATTGAATATGTTACAAATTATATTACGTTTTTTTTTACACAGAACATGTTATATGAATTGATATTCTGTATTATTGATGTTACATATAACATATGTTATAAATGATGAAATCAATAGTTTTATTTGTTAAATTTGGCATTGTGTTACATATATATATATCATACTGATGTTACATAGTATCAATATGTTTTTAGAGTCCAATGTGTACATTAGTACGAACTTGTTGAAGTTTAGAGTTGATTTTGCAGTTGTAACAGTTTCTGTTTAGTATCACGATTTGATACAGATGTTACATATGATATTATGTATCATTGTCTGATATACATGTTACAAATGATATTTTGTATCACTGAATATGTTACATGATATATTATGTTGTTTTATACAATACATATTACATGAAATGATATTTTTTATCAATAATGTTTTACATCTCAATTTGTAACACAAATTGTTTCAAAATATAATTTGTAACATTTGTATCAAACATTGATACATAATATCATTTGTAACATATGTATCAAATAATGATATTATAAAGGACTAAATTGATATAAAAGTATAAATATAGGGATCACTTTGAAAAAATCTAAAAGTTGAAGGACTTGAGTTGTAAATAAACGAGGACGAAATTAAAATGAAAGAAGAAATATAAAAACTAAAGTAGAGATATTACAAATATGAAGAACTTACCATACAAATAATTAAGAACTCAAGAAACAAATTTACATATTCATATGTATTATTTAATATAATAAATTAAAATAATAATTTTTTAAAAAATAGTATTTTTAAAATAAATAAAACAATAATGACTTTTAAAAATTGGCAATGAAAAAATCCCGCAAGAAAACAGTTCCGGGAAAGTGCCTAAGTTGTTGCATGCTAAAAAATACACGATCAGACCTCAAGATAAAATATATGATAAAGTTAAAAATAATGTCTTTCTTTAGAATATGACTTAATGTTAGCAATAAAATATTTATCTTATTAATTTTACACATACCAATAAAATAAGTAATTTTTATTTGTTATATGTGAAGCTGTTTGTGCAGAATGATGCATAAAACTAATTAGACAAAATGCTTGACAAATATTGATTACATACTTTTATTTAATTTTAGACTTTGAAAACATTTTTCTAGAGAAAATAGGTACCCACGCCTTTTTTTTAAATGTATTCCTCAAGTCAAGGGTATCTTTCAACCACCACTGTCCAAAAAACTAAACGCAAAATGGAAAAAAGATAATATCCAAAGCATAAAATACGGAAGTAGATAATTTTCAACCCGATATTTCAATTCGAAAATAAGAGGCAATTCAACTGTGTCAGGAACATTTTTGTGGTCCTCTGTTCTTTACATAAAGAGAAATGCCCCCCCACCCCCCACCACTTTTTATCCTTTTTTATCTTATTATCAACTCTCTGGAAACTTCTTTCAATATTCGATTTTCTCAAGAGCCCAAATCCCAATTCTACTTCCCGATCAGGTAATTCTGCTGTTCAATTTTATAACTTTGATTATCATAATGATTCTGAATGTTTCTTTAGTAATAATTGGTTTTTCTTGTGTTGTTATTTTTTCTTTAAAATTGTTGTCTTGTATTTATACTGGAATTTCTCGATTTTATTTATTTATTTTGGGAATTTTCTCTTTCTTTATTTTTTTGGAAAGATTGACAATTCTATCTTTCCTTGTTTCGGAAACCATAATCAAGAAAGGTGATTGTTGAATCTTTTGTGTCCCGGCTTTTATGGGAAGCGGAAAAGATATAGACTTTGCTTCGGAAGAAAGATTTATTGTGTTTTATATTTGAGGAAAGAAGAATTAATGCACCCTTTGCTTCCAAGAGGAAGAACAATAATGATTTTCACTACAGAGAAGGAAAATATGGAGTTATGGAGGAAATTTAGTTTTTGTTTCGCATAATTTTTTTTTTATTCTTATGTGGAGGTCACGTGCATTGTAGATAACGTAGTTATATTTTAGTTTACAATTTCATGGATGATTTCCTATGTGAGGTTTTAACTTTTAAGGATGAAAGATGTATTGACTGTATAAGGGGAGAAAACTGTGAGCAACAGTTTAGTTGATTGAAGTTTGGATCTATCCATGGCAACCTCCATGATCGCCAATAACTTGGGTTTCTAATATTAAAGCATCATTTTTTATGTGTCTAAGTTTACTTCAAGGGGGAGAAAATGAATGCTGTGGAAATGTGTTCCAGATTTGTTTTGGGAACCATGTTACGTGTGGAATTGTTGCTAGTCATTCTCTCTTTTTCATTTTCATTTCTGCTTCAAGCTGGGTGCAGATGCAATGGTATGCAAAGAGACAATGTAACCAAGTTGGTGTCTTGGTTGTTAAATAGATATAACCATTCAAAATGATTGATGTCTGGCAAGTCGCTGGGCACAATGCATATGCAATCACATGGGAATTCAATGGAATTTGGGGTTCGACCACTCTCAATTCTTGGCGAATCTTGGTTAGAATAGCCTCTACAAGGCAGATAGAGAGTAGATTTAGTGGGAAATGTAATTTCCGTTATAGAATCGTATGAAATGCAGAATTTCCGTTTGCTAGCCTAGTTATGTAAATTCATGCTTAATGATATGCAAGGAGATATTGTAGTCAAGTTGGCATCTTGTTGGTTGAATAAAAGTTTGGAATACTCGATTTCCACCAATTGTCTGAGAGTTGTGTACGCGTGCATCTTCTATGCATTTATTTATTATTGTTTTTATCTTTGGGCGGTTGGGGGAATAGGAGCTAAAAATAAGATATAATAGTCAGAAGATGGTTATGTTACGTTTTCTATACGAAAGTATGAGGAATCTATAGTTAACATCATCTACTACTTCCTAAGATAGATTAAGATCTTCGGGTTTTGAAGAACTCAAAACCTATTCAAATGTTAAGACTTATGAATTAGTATCTCAACCGTTACGAATCTTGCTAGAAAAAAACAAAGATGATCTTTCTTATCTGCCTACACAAATATGTTGAGGATTGGGTTTTTCTCACAATTAAACCAATTTAAATCCAGCTTTGAAGGAGAACTTTATTTTTGTTGTACACTTATAAGTGAAGATAATTCTTAAAGAATAGCCAAATCATATCATCTGACTAATATATTGTGATGATCGGGATCCCTCTAGTAGAGATCTTAACCCCAACCGCACTCATCCATACTATCCGCTTTGGGAGGGCTTGAGCCTTTTTACCTACTCATGGATTTCTTTTGCGTTTCCAGTAATTCGAACTCAAGACCTCTCCTTACAAGGCACTTAAGTTGAATACCAGTATAAATGAGTGTGGATGGGGTAAAGATTCCAACTAGAGGGATCCCTGTTGTCACATATATGAATCCTATGCCTTGAGATATGTGTTACGAGAGTTCTATAGCTCAAGTGTTTTGGTCTATTTCAAATGGCAGGGGCAGTTGAGGGAAGATGATTGAATACGATAATATCTTGGCATTTTCATACTAGAGTAGGTTATATATGTCCTTTACTTTTAAAGTGGTGGAGACAGTCGAGAGGTAATAAAAAGATCTTGACAGCTATGCTACGTTTCATTGCTTTATCCTCATTGAAAACAAGAATTGCTCTTTCATTTCTTTATGGCTATTTCTGCTTTCGTTGTTGAATGGCTGATTATATCTGTAATTATGTTTCAGCGTGAACTTTTGTGAAGAAGCAAAAGAACCATCAATTTTTTGTTCGTTCTGGTTAATTCTTGTAGCCAAGGTTCATGTCTGAGCTTGACATCCAGGTCCCTATCCCCTTTGGTGAGTCTTTGTTCACTTGTACAGGCATAGAACAGAAGAACTGTTCAGCTTCTTTATATCGCTTTCGACAATATGAATGGAGCTGTCTTATTTGTTTTTTGGGGTGTGAACAGATCCCTTTGCTGAGGCGAATGCTGAAGACTCGGGTGCTGGGTCGAAAGAATATGTGCATATCCGTGTACAGCAACGCAATGGTAGAAAAAGTCTGACAACTGTCCAGGGTTTGAAGAAGGAGTTCAGCTACAATAAAATACTTAAGGACCTTAAGAAGGAGTTTTGCTGCAATGGCACTGTTGTCCAGGATCCCGAGCTGGGCAAGGTCAGTATTTGACTCTAGATAGATTGTTCTGTGCCATTTTCTTTTTTGTGTGGCGCGTCTTGAAACTTCTCAATTGTGTACGAGGGACACAGGTTATACAACTTCAAGGTGATCAGCGGAAGAATGTCTCAACCTTCCTTGTTCAGGTCGTAATTCTTTGCTCTAAGTTGCTTATACGTAACATCATCCCTCCTTACGGTTTTCCTGAAATTTTTTCTCTCTTTTTCTTGCCTGCCTTATTAGGCTGGCATTGTGAAGAAGGAGACCATCAAAATCCATGGGTTTTAGAAATCAACAGCAACATATTGAAGACTCTGTGTTGGTGTGACTACTGCTTTATGAAATGTGGGGGCTTGTTGCAGGTTAACATCAATTGGTCGCAGCCCGCAACTCTGTTCTCATTGTTGTTGTACATCAGCTTGCTCTATCCTAGAACTTTGCGTTAACTCCATATGCAGTTTCTGATGGTTGTGCACTACTACTAGCCTTACATGTGATCCATTTTCATAATGGCTTAATGCTAAATGCTGATCATGTATTTCATTCAGTTCACGTCAGATAAGTAGAATTTAAGGATTATTGAGGAGGTAAAGTCTGTTTGACAAAGTTTTGATAAAAGTTTTTGTGGATTTTGATAAAAGTCGATTAAATATATATTTGAAAAATCGATAAAAGTTGTGAATTCTATTAAATATTTGGTTAAAATTAATTATTAACTTTAATTTCAGTTACTTTAAACTAAACCAAAACAAACCAAACCAAACCAAACCAAACTAGGGTAAAGTACATTGCTCCAAGATTCTGTTATTTTCAGATGCAGTTCAAATAATCTTATGGTTCTTTCTAGAGGTGGTAAAATTGGTCTGGCTTATATAACCTGAATTTTTTGGTTAGGTTGGCCCTTGCTCAAATAAAATTGGGCTAGTTCAATTTTTTTTTTTTTTTTGAATGCTAATCACTCATTTTATAAATAGTCTCAATATAATCTAAATAATATTAATTTAAAATGATCTAAGTCCATGTCTTCAATTTAAATTGTATTTTTTTGAAACATTAGTTCAATAATCTCAAGTTCCAACGTAAAATTGTTTAGATTTAGTTTAACTAAAGTTTCAATCTAAATTATATTTGGTTTGACAAGTAAATTATTTATTTTAAATTTATTTATAAGTAAATTTTTTAATTTAAGCAAAACATGCTTATATCTCAAAATAATAAAACTAGCATGCCTTTACTATTTATATATTTTTTTAAAAAAAGTGTCAACAAATAGTTTACAATTAACCAAAAAAATATTATTATTTTGAAATAAAATTAATTTAAATCTATTGACTAATACATAAAAGTCCCAATTTTATAAATTAATCTCTTTAAAAATCTCAAAATATATATTGTCTAAGTTTATCTAAGATTGTATTAGATGCAATGTATTAGATTGTATAAAAGATTTACTTTAAAAAGAAAAAAATAAGAGGGGTGTAAATTTTGGTGTCCCCAACTCATATTTTAATATATTCAATTGAAATTTAGGTGTCTTTAACTCAGATTTAAATATATTCTTTAGAAATTTAGGTGTCCTCAATTAGTAGTTGATTTCTAAATATTTCATTAATTAGAAGATTGAAACATATTTGCATTCATTTCGAGCTCATAAATATGAATATCAAATTCTATAGGAATTTTATCTCCACACCTCAAAATTTCAATTCAACTCTTCTCTTACACATCTCTTCATCTCGCTTCTTTCCCCAATTTGTATCACAAGTTTTTGTAGCAAACTCTTATTTTTTATTTCAATTTTTATATTAGCATGGAAATTTATTGAATTTTTTAGTTTTTATTTTAAACTTTTTTTTTTTGTACAATTATCAAACACTGTCTTTGAAATTTTATTCTTGATGCTTCACGACCATTGAACCAAACAATTGGGCTAAAAATATAAATAATCTATTGGTGAATATTGATTAAATAATTATATAGGGCAATTAGATATTGGCCTGTAAAATTAGTATAGCACTAAAAACAATTTTTTGAACTTGGAAAGATTTACTCGTCAACTGCGACACATGTAAATTATCTTTTTAAGCCATAAAATAACTTTTTATACAAGATGGTTAAACAACTGATTTTGAAAGAGAATGAATCCTAAATATCACATCATCTAGTCTTGGATATGGAAAAAAAAATTAATAAAAAAGACAAATAAAAAAAAAAGTGAAAATTAAAACTTTATTATTTTTTTTTCCCCAAGAAACCCTGCTCTTTAATCAATTTTTTAATCAAATCTACGTTGATGTCACCTCCCAATAAAATTCAAAACAGAGAGAATTGATAATAGTAATGTGAATCCCCTCAAACGATGGATCTAATTGTGCTTCGATTTTAGAGATGACGGATGACCTATTTATTAGTTTATTATCTAGAAGTTTAGTTGACACAGTTGTCGAATTAGTATATCTCCCAATCTATCAAATCATTTACCTATTTGACTGAAAAGAGTTTTACTACTTTATATTTCAAAAAAAAAAAAAAAAAAAAAATCCTCTTTCTAAAATTCTATTCAAAATATTTGCTTATGTAGGACAATCGCTTGAACTATTTAGAATAAAAATAATGTAAAATTACTATTTTTTTAAAAAATACCACAAATCTATGAAAATTCATAGAAATCCTTAAGAATATATTGAAATTTATATTATATAAATTCTTTTGAAATCTTATAAATTCTGTGGAATTCTATTCAAATTTATGAAATCTATTTAAATTCATAAATATTAACAAATTTTTTAAAACCTGAGTTGAGGATACCCTCCTAAAAATAAAATTAAGACTAATTTGGTCCAATGGACTGACTAGGTTGAGCTCGGCCTAGTTTTAAATGTGGCCTTGCTCTGACAGGTTGGGCAACCTATTTGCCAGTTCTAGTTCTTTTCTTGCGCTTTGGTTTGTCGGCCTATCATTCATGAATAGACTTGAAAACCTTATCAGTGTGAGAGGAGGAAAAAAAAAAAAAACAACAACAACAACAGCGTTATCTATCGTCTGACTAGAAAAATCAATCCCACAATTCCTCGTGTATTGCAAGTTTTGGAAGGATTAAACAATGCTGAGGCACAGAACTTTTAAGAGTAACAGCGAGCTGGTGGCAAATAGAACTTCCTTACCTGAAGATTGAAGAAGCACTACAAAACGGGTTGTAAATCTGAATCTATTTTAAGATTCATTTCAAGATTTTCTTTTAAGAAATACAATCTCCCAAATTTCAATTATGTTCAGCAGAATACATCTTACGAGATAACGTAAAAGAAAAAAGTATTAATATTAAGATTAAAATTCTATAGAAATTGAGTGTAACTCCTTACTACCGTGTCATGATAAGATATATATTTTATGTTATCGAACAAAATGGTACCATATATAAAACAGACATACTGTACGAGATTGAGAGATTCTGCTACGTTTGCCCGTCATCTCTTATTCTTATCTTATCTGTTAAGATGAATGATATGTGAGAGTGAGAAATGGATGCCCATTAACAGTAGACAAGGGTGAAGGGCCCTCCAATTCTGTCCACACATGGTTGCATTTCAATGTCTCAATAGTTATTATCATGCAACTATAAGATTATTGGAAGAGGGAATTCGACAAACTATCAATTTTCAAAAGTATATTTTAAAATATGTCTAGTTTCCATGAAGGCTAATTATATTACCACTACAATTTTTATTTTCTACACTACGTTTTAATTGTAATAAAGATCCTCATATCTTTGATATTTTGGTACTTATATCCCTAACTTTGTTCTTCGTATTTTTATAATTAATTTTTAATTAAATATTTACATTTTATATTTGATTATGATTTTTGTCCAAATATTATACTAATGTGCATTGAAATGGGGAGTAAATATTTTATTAAATTTTTATATTTGTTATTTATTTTACTTATTTCAAATTACGAGAGGTAAACAATCTTTTTATGCTACCCTAACTAACATTTTGGACATAAAGCATTATAAAAAAAAAAAGATAAAATATGTAAATTAATAGGATGATGATAAAAATGTGATAAAAATAGATGGGGACATAAATGTGAAAATGAGCAATAGTTAATGATCTTTATTGAAATTAAAATGTGGTGTAGTTAACAAAAAATGTAGTGTGAATATAATTACCCTTTGATGAATTGACCAAATTTTAAAAATTTGGACAATATTATCCCTAGACTCCACTATTGCGCCGCCCTAAGTTTCATTTCTCACTCTTATTTGTTATTTTTGTGGTTAGATTTTCTTATTCTTATCATGAATTCAAATACATTGTCACATCTGTTAACCAATTTTTGAGCCATTTAAAAAAGTAAACTGTTTGAAATTTTTGAAGACAGTTATAAACTATGAAAAATTGAGAAAATTAGTGTATTTTTGCTATAGATTATATGAAACTTATATTTGATATATTCTATTTCTATTTTTTCTGTCGATATATTTTATATTGTTATGTAATTTTTTTGATTAAATTTGTATACTGGTGGATTATATTAGATATTGAGTTTAATTTACTAATTTGGTATATTTTGTTGTCGATTTATGGAGAATGAAATTGATTACATTTAGTCGAAAACAGACAAAAATAGATACAAAACTCGTCTCTTCATCGAGAAAATAGCCGCCCATTTTGTCAATGGACAAAATAAATGAGCACAAATTTGTGTTCATTTTTTGTTGATTTTTTTTTTTTTTTTTTTTTTATCAAATTGTCGATTTAAAAAAATAAATTCAAATGTCGATTTTTTTGGACGGATAGCTTTTCTTAGAAGTTGTTGTATAACTGCCAACTACTGTTAAGTCTTAAACAAAAAAATGGTTATTTTTACAAAAGGATATATTTAAAATTTTGCATCTAAAAAATAATATATTTGCAAATGTTATCAAAAGTAATCATATTATCAATCCACAATCTACTTTTAGGCACATTTCAAAATTCCTCTTATTTGAATTATCTCATATTGATTCTCACGTGATATTTTTATTTCCGAAATTTATTTTTCAGCTAATTACAAAATAACTAATTAATATAAACACATTCTTAATTCTCGTGATTTGTTTTGCATAATAACTTGTAACGATCTAATTGTATTTCGTATCATTCTTAAAAGACCAATTTTGTAGGATTATAAGCACTTTAAGTACTCTATCTTTACAAACCGATTTTAAGAGGACTACGTTGTAAGGAAAAAGGATGATTTTTGTTTAATATTTTTATTTTAATAAGAGCTGTAAAGAGAATATGAAGGTGTAGTCAATTTAGACAAACCCATTACCGTCCAACCGCACTTAAAAATTGTCCTTTACATTTGCAACAAAAATACTGAACTTTAACCAATGCTGAAAAGTCCATTTGTTTGTATTCCAAAACCTTCTATAATAATTTCAATTTTTCATCACTCCACCTGCAGTATGTATACCCCCTAAAATTTGCTCAAATAGGTGCTCTGGGGAATGAAAACGGTAAATTACAAATGGCTGACTCCCAACGCTCCTCTTCTCATTCTTCTTCCACTGGTAATTTCATTTTTGGCAATGTATAATGTTTGGTACTGAATTACACAAAATTATTCTGTTGTTGATCTTGATAATTTTGCAAAATGAACTCCGTATACATTTTTTTCAATGACGACAATTATTGCAGAGACTAGTAAAGAATCTCATAACCAGTTCTCTGAAGATGAAGAATCGCTGATTATTAGGATGTACAATCTAGTTGGTGAGAGGTAGATTGTCTTCTATTCTTTACGCTCATTGATATTTTACAAAATGATTGTGTGTTTTATAAACTGATCTTGATTATTGTGATCAGATGGTCTTTGATTGCCGGGAGAATACCTGGCAGAACCGCAGAGGAAATTAAGAAGTACTGGAAGTCTAGATATTCCACAAATCAATGATAATATAAATTAGAAAAATAGCAATTACAAATGTCTACAAAAACAGTAATATATGTATGAATTGTGCATTCTTATGGCGGAGGAAGGTATAACATATGCTAGTTTTGCCATAAAGTGCCAAGTATTTTCTTTTTAATTTTTCTAGAGTTACTTGTCCACCATCAATGAAATTGGTGACTTTGCATTTAAAGCTTGTATTTATTTGAAATTGATCTCCTACTCACTTATTCTACTTATTTATAATATCCACACTGAAGTGTCATCACATAGTTAGTAATTGATGGCCCCACACTCATAATTTCTATCAATTATATTTAACTATCTCACCGGAGGACGGGTGAAAGATGAGGCTCCTGTATCTATATTTCATATTCTCCTAGTCATGGTCTACGCAAAAATAGATGTGAACAGATGGCCATGTCCACAGCCACAAAGGTTTTTTTAACTGTTTGTGCATTGAAAGATTAACTAAAAAGCAACTTTACGTCTGCAGGTTCACGCACCCAACGTAGCTTCGCTTTCTTGAACCCCACCAGACCGACCAAAAATTGTGGGTCATGCAATCGTAACTGAATTTACACTTCGGACATTAAACTGGGCAGAGGCAAACAAAATTAAAGAAGAAAGAAACATGAATTTTTTTTTATCATTTATTCCTTTCAATCCAACGAATTAAACATGCACATATATTTTCTCTACATCGAACCACACCAAAGGCAGGATGAGGCTAATTAGATTTAATTCACTCGGCACATAAAGTGGCTCAGACCACTCACTAAAACCCAAAATTAGAAGAACTCTGTCGACTAATGATTAGAGGTTTAATAGTTGCATGAAGCCTAACATAAATTTGTAACACTAACTACGTTATGCACCATAAATTTGTAACACTAACTACGTTATGCACCATATTGATATGTAAGCCCCTTAGAGTAGCTGTACTTTTCACTGTACAAGTTAAAAATAAAAAAACGAAGAGACCAGGAACCTCAAATTTTTAACAGATAAAGATAACAGTTTATTTTATATGATCATACCCAACGGGTATGATCATACCAAGTCATCTTTTGGTATGATACTTATCAGGCTGAAGGGCTGATTGAAAAAAAGTTGTGATTATATCAATGACCACACAACCCGCATCCAGAACAAACTCCATTTCTACATATCAGTCTCCTTTAATAATTATAAGCTTCTAAACATGCAAAAACCTAATCCTACACCCGTCAAGACATTAACATTGTTAGATATATGTAACAATGTAATAAACCAACTAAACAAACGTTATACAAGTTAAGTGCCAATAGAAACACCTTTCCAAGGAGCAAGTTAAAAAGCCCAAAGGGAGTGATCAAATATGATAAACGAATAAAATGTTGAACAATTGCCACTACTATGCACAATATAGCTCGATAAATTCTGATAAGGTCTTAGAAAGTGCATTTCACTGCTCATACAGGTACCGAAAATAAAAAGCAAGGAACAACATAATTCACTACAGTATGATTACATTAAGTTCGAGAGGATTGCAAATATTATGCAGTTGTAATATTAGCAGGAGAAACAGAACCATCAAATCAAACTAGTCTTCATCATACGTTGCTTTGTTTGTAAAATTTGGTATCAAGTACTTGCTTCCCACACATTGCACATACTCCTGCAATTGCATTATGATAGTACCTCAGAACACTCA
The DNA here is from genome assembly GCA_030279155.1 of Forsythia viridissima. Classification (NCBI taxonomy): domain Eukaryota; kingdom Viridiplantae; phylum Streptophyta; class Magnoliopsida; order Lamiales; family Oleaceae; genus Forsythia; species Forsythia viridissima. The sequence continues at coordinate 5,497,070 of CM059033.1, forward strand.
ACAAAAGCACGCTTTCATCAAAATAAGACAACATAAAAAATGCAGAGAAGCACAAACTACCTTTACTGTAAGCACAGGTATGACAATACTTGCCATCTTGATGGACTTGCTGCTTACAGATAATGCACTTGGATTGTCCATAAGGTGTCCATCTGCAAGACAATCAATTTGCTCATAATTAGACACTTAAGAAAAAGGCGAAGCATCTGAGTATATAATTCTAGGGCCATAGCAAAATTTCATATACAAAAATCTGATATTTTCTTAGTAGAAAAGCACTAAGAGATAACTGCTTGAGAATCTAAAACTGAGTGTAGGGAATGCACAAAGACAATCGCAAAAGCAACTACTTCATCGAATAAACAGACTGTAATGACATATGATATACTAAATTCTATGAGCACTTTATGAAGATGGATTCTGTGACATCCGGAACTTTGCCTCTAGCCATTACATATGAAATTAAGACTTTATGAAAGTATAGGGACCTAGTGGTGATTGGCAAGTAATTGAAGGACCACGGTACAATTTAAAAAAAAAACTATATTTTTATTTTGGGAAGGGTGCTACAGTACCTGACTACCTGATATATATATATATTAAAGATAAAAGAAAATTTACCCGATTTATATATATATATTAAAGGTAAAAGAAAATTTTCCTTATATGCTTATGTAAATAAGAAAGAAATATATATGATTAAATGGTGATTGAAAATTAGTATAAAATCATATCACTATTTTGGTACAACTATAGAATGATGTGTTTGTATAAAGAGGAAAACAATTTTCTTACATATCACGTAAATTAAGGGGGGACAAACAATTATTTTTACCATATTCAAATGATATGATTTGAAACATTACACTATTTAAAGACATTAAAATGCATGCCACTTTACACCATTTTCATTACTTACTCTCTTTTTCTTCATCTCTCACTTTCTCTCTCCCTCTCCCTCTCACCCATACGTGCGCACTACACACCCATACGTGCGCACTACACACCCATAATTTGCATACACACGAATATATCACTACCCACGCACGCAGTTCAAGGTTGGAAATACAATCAACACTTTTCTTGTTATCTTTGATTATTTTCACGCAAGGTAAGTGTGTATATATGTTTAAGTGTAAGTATACATTTTCTTTATGTATTTCTACGGCTATGGGTCTATTTTATGTAAAAATAGATCGAAATTTAGTAGCGTTACGCACGAAAACTAACACCATCTAAGTTCGGTCCAATTTCGTTTCTCCTTATGTAAGTATGAATCTCCTGTTAAAATATATATGTATGAATTAACTATACATGCACGCTTATTGAAATTATTTCTTATTCCTCTTACGTTTTCTCATTTCTGATAATTGACGATTCGAGACCGTAGGTACAGAGAGGTGTACGGCTATAGGGATTTTCTATCAAAAAATAAAAAAAATATATAAATAAATTGCCCGTGGGGCTAATTCCTTGTTTTCTTAATTGTTAAGACTTTATATTGTTAAGAGATGTTTATCTTTCATAAATTTAAATTATCTAAATTTATTGTTTAAAAGTGTATGTTTATTATGATTAAATCCCTGGATTTGTTATTTGAGTCCACTCAAAAAGAATTTTAAAGTACATTGGGTGATACTCGAGTCCTTAAGAATTTGGGTCGTCACATATTCAAAGAGTTAATTCCCTGATGTGGCTCTTCCACTAAAGTCTTGTCAAACTATCACACTGGTTTCTTGTACCCAAAACAAAGCTTTTCTATAGGATTAAATCAATCAGCCCATTCTAGCCCATCAAGTAACACTTAGAAACGAATCAACCACCACGTCTTGTATAGTTTTTCATGCGACACCCCTCCTTCCTGTGGATGTACTAAGCACTAATTTTTTGTAGTATTATTTACAGTTCTACAGAGATCATTAGCCATAAATTAAATTGTAAACCATAGGTTATAGGAATTAGCTACTATACGAATGAGTACCAGCACTCTATTTAAAGTTTTCTTCATGGGTAGCACATTGAGATAGCTCCACATGGTTTCAACATAGCTTAATTCACTATCAATAGCACGGAGTAATCCCTATAGTTTAGCAAAATCTTCGAACTTAGATTTAAAACAAATCAAACCATATCTAGCAAACAATACCAATGATACAAACAAAAATACAACATTTTGGTAAATGTAATTGAAGATAAGCCTTTTAATAATAGCGCCAAATTTTCCAATAAATATAATTCCAAATTGCATATTAACCTCACCACTTATTTAACAAAAAAAAAAAAAAATCTTTCTTCAAGGAAAGAATTTAAAAAAGGAAGATAATTGGGGAACCTGTGTTTTTTAGAGAGGAGCTTGTTCTCGTTGACCTTCCTGCCGCCGCCTTCGGTGACGTTGTGGGCCCCTTCTTTCCATTTGTCCGGCACTATCACCTTCGACAGCTTCTTCTCGCCTATACATACATACCCACATATAAAATACCCAATCCGAAAAAACCCTAGATAATTCATTCAAAATTCCACCGTTCAAATACATAATGAAACTATATAAGATGAAATTGAGTGCACAGGAGGAGGAAAAACTTACATTTTTCGCAGACCATTGTGGGCTGGGAATTATTTACCCGATGGAAGAGCAAGGAATTTCTTACAAATCAAATTAATTTGTTGTTCGAGAAGGGGAAAGGAATAAAAGAAGACGGTGTTAGTTGACTAAAATACCCATTATACACTAAAGAATGCAAAGACTGAAATACCCTTCTGTTTTACTTTCTTTCAAATCTTCTTGCAAAAATAAATTCTTCAATTCTTAAAACATGAAAGTTGAAACAATATCGTAGGTGACGATAAAATAAAGGGTAAATAGTATTAGGGATCTTGAACTTTTGAACATTGTAATAATGGGATCTTAAGAGCCCGTTTGACAGAGATTATAAACTATTTTTTGGTTTATTTGACTAATATTAATTTTTTTGAGTTGAAATTGTAGACTTTTCATGTTAAAAGTAGTTTGAAAAGTCAAAAATTACGGCTGAAAAAAACAAAAATGGGTTTTCAAACAAGCTCTAAACATTTGTTCTGGAGTCCCGAACCAATGAAATGTTAGTGCTTGATGTCCTTTTTTGGACAAAAATCGTTAGTTTGAATGTGAAATGATCAAAATTTTGTTAAATAGATTATTTTACCTTTAAATTGAATGATAAAAAAAGAAAAAGAAAATAAAAAATGCAACCAAATTCTAACCCAATCACTTCTTCTTTTCCATATTTGCCGTCGCCAATCCCCACCCACCGAAAAATTTGCCGCCGTGGCCGTTGCAGCGTACAACAAGGAGTTTTTGCCCATTGGTTCGTATGTCTTTGATTTGTTTTGCTTTTCACCATAGTGATGGTTTTCAATTTCTGTTGCAGGTGGAATGGGTTTACAGAATATTATAAATCTTGATTTATTTTTGATTTATGAACTATCTAATTTTACTTTTTGGACTGCTTTTGGATAGTGTCACACGCTAAACTGCACATACTTTTGTTTCTGTTAAAGAGATGTTGGTTGTTGCAAGTTGATTTCTTGTTTTTCGGAGGCAATTGACATTTTAGAATCTTGTTTACAGGACAACAGCCGAGGAATCCTCTCCTGCTGCTTGAGCAGTATAGTGATGATGAATTGGATGAGGATTCAAGTGAAGGACAAAATCGAGCAGTTGGCTAGGACCCATCTGTTGACATTGATGGCCAGATGATTTGCACAAGCATTACCTATTTTTCTTTGTTAAGGGAAAAGTTTCAAAGGCGAAACTCTCCACTTGTGTCAGAAATCTATTGACCAAGTGAGTTGTAAATCGAGGAATGTGCACGAGTGGCAGGGACCTAAGGGAGAGAGCTAACAGGCCAACCCCAGGACAAACCCCCACAATATTTCAGAAAAAATCTGCCCCACACGGAAATCGAACCTGCGTTATCGGAGGATTTTTTCCCACATCACCTCAAACCTTACCAACTCGTCTATGCCTCTGGGAGTAGCATTACCTATTTTTCTGGCTTGATGTTAAATGTTTTAAATGGCAGCTGTTGTGTTCTAGACCAGTGAGTGAAACACAACTTTCAATCCAGCTTTGTGTGTAGCTGGACAACTTGTGATGCATTTTTGTTGACATCTGGTTCTTAGGTTTTCTTAATCTATCTCATGTTCGTCTTCTCAAATGCTGTTTTACTCGGATCTTGATTCTATAGGCTTTCTTTACACCACGGGGGTGGCGGCGGCAAATTTTCTTATGAGTGGTGATTGGCGACGGAAAATTTGGAGAAGAAAAAATGATTGGGTTGGGGTTTGGTTGTAATTTTATTTTTTGTTGATTGGAGTTTAGTTGCAATTTTTATTTTTTTATTTTTTTATCATTCAATTTAAGGGTAAAATGGTCTATTTAACAAAATTTTGACCATTTAACGGTTAAACTGACGGTTTCTGTCAAAAAAGGATCTCAGGCGCTAACGTTTCATAAATTTAAGATTGTCTGCTAGTAAACAAATATTCAAAACCCTATTATTATAATGTTTAAAAGTTTGGACCCTTAGTATTATTTACCCTAAAATAAAGTGTATCTTAAATCTTTGCTTGCCAAGATTAATCTTCATGTAAATGATCTAATTTTATATTAAAGAAATTATTATGGAAAATTGCAATGAAGTCTCTAACTGTTGCTACAAATGAGTCTAAGGGTCTTCCTTTAAATCTTGATAGTAGAAATTATTATGGAAAATTGCAATGAAGTCTCTAACTGTTACTACAAATGAGTCTAAGGGTCTTCCTTTAAATCTTGATAGTAGTTGATGGCAAGTTCGGGGGCCAAAGCCATCGTCATGGTTTTTTTTTGGGTTGGGAGAAAATAAACATGCCATTGTAAACATGTGCACTATTCGTGTCATTGTAACGTCCATTTGGACCAATTCCATCTAAAAAAACCTTCACTACAATGAGTATAAAAAGTAGGTCACGTTGTTTAAATAGTCGTGTCAAACAAATTGAATTAAAAAAACATTTAACTTATAGTCTTATACTATTTAAATTGAAATGACTTTTTTTAAAAAAAAAATTAAATACCTTTATTTAATAATTATTGTTAACGGAGCATCTGTTAATAGACTATCTATTAAAAGATGATCTGTTAACATATCATTAACAGACCATATGCCTATTAACTGACTTGTGGTCTGTTAATACTAAAATTAATAAACCACATGCCTATTAATAGACCGGTGGTTTGTTAACAAGACAGAAGTCTGTTAACACGAATTTACACATTTTTAACTAATTTTTTTAATTAACTTACTTCAAATGAACTCATAAATTAAAAGTAAAAATCACAATTCATACTTAAATATAAACATATTTTCATGATTTATACTATAAAATCTACAATTTTTATCGTGAATTAAAAGAAGAAGATAAAGTCAGATGAATTTTGACTTTGAAATGAGGTTTCTTATATAGATGAAATAAGTTGGATTCTAACTTTAAAATGAGTTAGATTCTAACTTGAAAATCTTCTCTTTTTCACAAACAGATGAATTTGAAATCGTTTGAAATTGTTATAAGCAGGAAAGAGAATGCATGATTATATTTAACAATTTATTTGAAAAATAGGTCAACGGTCATTTATAAAAATTGGCCGAATCACCCGGCCATTTAGTACTCTCCACATAAAAAGTAGATATGGCAAAAATGGGTCGGTTAACCCGGACTCTAAGTTGGCCGACCCAATAAAAAGTTGGTCAAGTAAAAATTGAGCCTATTTAGCTTAGTATAACTTATCCACTGGGTTAATCGAGCTGAAGCTGGGCTGGCCCAATAAAATTTTTTGGCCCAACTTTTCCACCCCCACCCCTGTGTAATATGGTAGAAAAAGAGGAGAGAATTCTCCTCGGTCAGAAACAAAAGGGGATAATTCTCCCATATTTTATGCAAAACCAGGGAGATTTTCTCCGTGTCTGGCGATCAAGGAGAAGAAATCACCCCTTTCTATCTGGTTGCAAAACCAGTGAGATTTTTATCTCTGGTTTTGTGGAGTTGGAGTTGGAGTTGGAGTGGGAGTTTTTTTTTTTTTAAATAGTTGTTTTGAAAAAATAAATTAAAATTTAAGTTGGGCTGACCCAGCTAGACATGGCTCCGCTCGGCCTATTCAAAACGAGCTTGGCTCGTCGAGACGAGCTACCCACGAGCTCGGCTCGGCCTTAATTTTTTTTTTTGATAATTTTTTTAAAAAAAGAAAGAATATGTCGGAAATGCTTCGATTGAATTGAGTATATAATAGATTGAGAGATTAAAGTGTGAAAAAAATGAGTTTAGAATGGAGTATTTATAAGAAAATAATTGAATTTTTTTTTAAAAAAGTAAAACTATGATTGTTAGCATGAGCCACAAGCCGAGCGGCTTGTGGCTCGTGCCTTTTAGCTCGTGGGCAATGTCCATGTGCCCAAAACAAGCTCGACTCGTATTTTGCCGAGTCGAATGAGTTCGGCCCTCCTTTTTTTTTTTGGAGTTCGACCCTAGCTTGTGCTCGTCTTTAAACGAGCCCGAGCCCGAGTCCGAGCCCGAGCCCGAGCTGGGCCGAGCTTTTACGAGCTGAGCCGGCGAGCCCACGAGCCTACAAGTTTTTTTGCCACCCCTAGACCCAGCAAATACATGTGTAAAATCGGGCTAGAGTTAGCCCAATCCAATTTTTATTGTGGCTCGTCCACTTTCGAGTCGAGCCACCGGTCTTACCCATTTGCCACCTTTAATAAAAGGATAAATGATGGTGTTATTAATGGTAGAGTCAGAAAATTTTCATTGGGTGGACAAAAATTAAGTAGTAATGAAAATATTTCGAAAGATTACTACAATTATTCTCTATTCGTTTTCATATTTTGAAAACGTTGTAAAATTATATCATTATCAATTTTGTGAAATATATCATTCTTAATATATACAATCAAATTGTCATTCAACCATTGATTTCTTTCCATCAATATTTTTCTCTCCAATAACAATTGTAATTTTGTTTTTATAAAAGAGTAATTATATTCACACTACAAAATTTATTTGTTGCACCACATTTTAATTACATTTAAGGTCCTCAATCTTTATTCATTGTAACACTTATGTCATCAATTTTTTTTCGCCATTTTTTTATCCTCAATCTTTCATTAATTAGCACATCTCGTCTTTAATAAAAGTTCACATCCAAAAAGTCCGTTTGTAAGGACTAAAACTACTTATTTGCCCATCATATATATATATATATATATATTTTTTTAAAAAAATAAATATAAAAGTGTGACAAATTTTTTTTTTTTTTTATCTCATTTCAAAGTATGCAAAATATAATATTTTAACAAAAATTATCGTCAACGACGAGATGTGCTAATTAATTAGAGGGTTAAAGATAAGAATTTGATAGAAAAAAGGTTAGGGACATAAGTATTACAATAGGCAACAATTGAGGACCTTAAATTTAATTAAAATGTGGTGCAACAAAGAAAAATTATGGTGGCAATATACTCACTCTTTATAAAATCTCTATACAATTATTGACATTAAATTCAATAATATTTAAATAAACATCAAATTAGGTCTGCAAATTAGACAATCTAATAATAAGTCGATAAGACAACAAAATAGGCTAGTAAGGCACAACAATTGAATAATATTATTATACGCGGATATGACAATAAAATAAAACGGCAAGACAACAACAATCATCCAACAAATTCATTTACATATAAACTATTATCAATAACAATTAGCAAATAAAAAAATTATGAAAAAAAAAAATCAAAACTAAAATATAAAAAAACCAATATAAACATTAAAATTTATATAAAAATGTCAATGGATTTATGGTTGATTCAGAAAGAAATTCGTTGGGTCTAAGTTGGTTTCTCTTCTCAGCTCGACGTCATTCTCTTTGATAGAATGACTTCAAAATGGAGCAAGCTAGATCCTTATCTCCTAGTTTATCTGTGAGTTGGTTAGCTGGGTTAACGGATTTATGGCTGATTTTTGACTTATTGCAGCTTTAATTTATAAAAATTTAGTGAAAATTATAATCGGATTAAGGCAGGGTGATGTGTAGAGAAGAAAATTGAATAGATGATATCAGTTGGGTTTGGAACTTGGCTGTTCATTAGATATGAATTAAAATTTAAAATTGAGTAAATTTGAGTTAAAACTTGAATTAAAATAATTTAAGTTGAGAAGGACTAATTTATAATTTTAGATTTAGGACCATTTTCAAAATCATTGCGAGTCAATTGATATCATTTGTCTTTGGTGGCTCCGTCTCTGGGTGTTACTAAGATTAGAAAATCATTTGCACATTTCTCAAAGGTGAGCACCTCTGTTGCAATTTTTCCAATTATTATTGTTCAAAGTTTGTGTGGGAGAGAGAGAGAGAGAGAGAGAAGGGATTTTTTTTTTTTTTTTTTGCAAGTGGACAAATAAATACAAATAAGTATTGGAGAATTAATTCTCACTTATCTTTTATTTGTTTACTATATTTTAATTGTTTTCAAAATTTCTCTTTTTTTTTATTATAATACATATTTTTAATCTTTTTTTTTTCCCACATTTTTATCCTCATTTTTCTATTAATTAATAAACATTATCTCTCATTACGTTTCCGTCCAATAATTTCGTTTGGAGAGCATAAAACAATTTATTTTACTATCATATTTTGAGAAAAATAATAAACAAAAAAGTAAGAAAAAATATTTTTTCATGATTTTATTTAATATTTTTTTACAGAAACTATCACTGTACTAATTAATAGAAGATGAAAGATAATAATTCAACAGAAAAAAAGTTATGAACATAAATACTATAATAAACAAAAATTGGAGGTCTTAAATCTAATTAAAATGTAGTGCAACAAATAAAAAATGTGATACCAATATAACCGAGTTCAGATCTGCTGTCCCAAAAACATGTCCTATTAGTTGTCCCTTAAATAAAAATCTTACACGTCATCAATAAAAACAAGTGTGAATGCATTAAATGTTGTCATATTAATTTACTCATATAATTATTTGATGATATGTAAGATTTTCATTAGATGACAGCTAAGAAAACATGTTTTTAGAACCGCAAGACTCAATATAACCACCCATAAGAATTCCATAACCAATGAATACACATGAAAATAATGCAGCATATACAATCCAATTAAAATTTATAATACATAAATGGCTGAATCAAAAAGATTAGTCCCATGGACTTAACCAACACTCTTGAGGCAATGTTGGGAATCTTTGTGTGTCCTTACAATAATCATATATAACAAGGTTCCTCTCAACCCAAGAAAAATCCTTCTTCTGGTCATCTGATAGGTGCCAAGCATTATATTGATCCCACCAATTCTTCGTGGTGGTGGATACACATGCAGGATAGGGTTCTTCCCATTGACACCCATCAACATTGAACTCCTTGTAAGATGATACAAATGGAGCTTTTTTCCAGTCTGTTTTCTCTATTCCTCCTCTTGTTGCCCAATCGTCAGCATTCCATATGCTCGAAAATAAGTACATTGGCTTCTCATTTGGGAAGAAATTGTTCGTGTAATTTGCATTCTTGTATACCCTTATCGGAACTTTATCAACGAAGAACCTGTTTTAGAAAGTTATTGCAACGAATCAGTATACATCTGATTGTTTAAGTGCTTGTTTGATATAGTTTTTTTTTTTGGTAAATTATAAGTCGTGGATCCTACAAAATGTGTGGATAAAAGGTAAATAAAAATGATATTTAACCATGCTTACACTATCTGATGATTGTTCCAAAGAATAGAATAGGTGTGGAATTCTTCGGTGGGGTCGAACCATAGCATGTGCCTCATCTCACGGTTACCAGTTCCATTCTTGTAAATGTTTGTTTGTATAAGGTACGGCTGCCCTGTTCTATTCCCCAAGAACTCAATGTCTAGCTCGTCTCTCTCTGGCCCCGCCCCATTTTCAGAACACATCTGCATAAACGATAAATGGGTACATTAAACTTTGACTTGTCGAGTTATAAGTAGAAGTTGATTTCAAGTATAAAATATTGACTTACATAATAAGCAGTAACAACTCCGGCAGAGTCGCCACCGACTAGTTTAAGCTTCATGCTAAACCACCCGAATCTGTACCTCTGCTTTGTTGTAAACCCGCAACCTATTAACAGACAAGAATTCTTCCAAGTAAAGCGATGCAGTGAATATATTCACATGTACTTAGTAGTTTTAATACAAATCTATACCTGCTTGTTTATCCAAGGAGAGGTACCAGATCTGCCCATCTTCTGAAGTCTTGAAATGAGTCTCCGGACAGCTTTTGCTAAAATTATCATCAAACGAACCTTTGCCTACTGCTACTGATTGGGACAAAGATATGAATACAATAATAAAGAGAAAAATGGCAAATGGATGAATTATTTTCTCCATTTTCTTGGGGAATAATCTCCAGTTGGATCTTTGAAAAAATTTTAGCAATAAATGATACCTTTTATTATGTGTTCTTTCACAGCCATTTTATTGTTCAAGGATACAGCTGGAAAATCAAAATTTTCTCCACACCACAGTTTTTATTTATTGGTGCTTATACGTCTTCAACTTTTTTTCATCTCATTCTTATCCCCAACATTTCGTTAATTAGCACATCTTGTCACTGATTATGGTTTACGTCCGAATATTTTGTTAATTAGTATGCTTTAAAATTAGGAGCAAATATATATTTGTCGAAATTTTTTATTTATTATTATTTTTGGTTATTTAAAAATATGAAGGGCATATTAGTGAAACGTTGAGGAATAGAATGCGATGAAAAAAAATTGAGGACATAAATATGATAATGAACAAATGTTGAAAATTTTCAATTTAATTAAAATATGATACAACAGATAAAAAGTGTCGCGTTTGACTGACTTAAGTACATTTTGATTAGTGACTTAGGTAAAGTGATTCAATAAAAAATTTAAAATTTAATGATCAAATAGACGAAATCCTTCATTGAGACTAAAAAAGTGAGAATGCAACAAAAGTGATAATTAAAGACAATAGTGCCAAAAAAATAGGTTGAGGATAAAATCGCAACTCGATCAATAGATCAGGGATGGTCGGTGCAATTTTCCCTGAACTGAAAAGGGCAATGGAGGACTTGAAGTTATTAGTATCCATTAAAGAATGAGAATATATTATATAGAAAATTATTGCCAGATGAGTATGAGTATGAAAAGGAATTCCATGCTGCCGACAAATTTCTTCTCCAGTGACAGAAAATTGGAGGCGGGGACAACATGTTGCATGCAATAATCGATCATCTTGGATTTCACAACTGGATTTGAATTCAAAAGGAAATTATTATTATTATTATTATTATTATTATTGGTCACTTTTGCTGTAAAAAGATTATGTTAAAGGAATGGGCAGTCATTTGTATAATTAAAGTAGGTTTAAAGAATAGTTTTTGCCAAAAGAATTATGTTAAAGGAATGGGCAGTGAAATTCTACTTGGGAGAAGAGCTAATCACACTTATTTTTATTTTTTACAAACTGTTTTCAAATTTCCTTTTTTTTTTCTCAGTACATTTTGTTACACCTTTTTAATAACTGTGTCTAAATCACCCATGACATGTCACCTTAGTTACCAACTCAGCTCCATCAAAAATCAACCGCATAGTGACACTGGGTAGAAGCATTAGGTCCATTCGGACTGCCTCATGAGCAACTTTAAGTGAAGTCTGGAGCGCTATCTGAGGAAACTTTAAGTGAAGTTCGGACTGAGCATGATTGATTGATGGAACAACTGTAATGATACCTTGTTAGCTTGTCAGAGACAAAGAGTGTAGCCTAGAAATACAAAAGCAGACGCAAACAAGAATGGTTACATGAAAGACACAAATCAATCATACACGTGTAGGATTTAAAAACTTTTAGACCACCCAAACTTCAACTATAAATAGGAGGTAAAGCTGCATGAAGAAGTAAAGTTTTTCTTTTATAACTTTTGAACTCTATATATATACAATTTCAGTGTGGTATTTGATAAGTTATCTTTAAGTTATATCATTATGGACAAAGCATGAATCATAACTTAAGTGTCGAAATGCATACAGTAGCCACTCCGGCTACCTATGCTAATTGACTGTTTTGTGTTAGGTGTGCAAAAAAAGGAAGTTCATAGCTAGGAGTTTCAATCTAATGTTGATCTTGACAAAAATTTATAGAGCATTTCACTCTCTCTTTTTTTTTTTTTGGCACAAATTTCAAATAATTTAGACATTTTCATCAAATTATACATAATTACGAGAATTTCTAGCATTTAAACACTCTAATTTTCTATGTCTACTTTGTCTAGAAGACAATTTTTAATAAAGAGCACTACAATAATTTTGCTTGTGACAATAATGACCAACTACTAGAGGGGTACTGTATAATTAAGGTGAAAACAAGATAATAAGGTTGAATGGTTGAGGTCGTTATTCAATAATTTGTCAATTTGCACGGAAGTCTCGGAAGACTGTAACTGTATATATACTAATGCTTTAAATGTAATAGACATATGAACCTTCTATATATGTCTTGTGCCTTCACATGGCCTACTGCCACAACTCCCAATAAATTGTGACCAAATGGAGAATATTTATCTTTTGCTAAAGCGACACGCCCCTTTTTAACATTTTGTCACCACTCACCAGTCAAATATGATACTATATGGCATATAAATATACGTTTAATTAATTAAAAGAAAGGGATTGATAAGGAGACAGTTTGGCCGAGTGGTCTAAGGCGCCAGATTTAGGCTCTGGTCCGAAAGGGCGTGGGTTCAAATCCCACAGCTGTCAACGTATATTACTATTTTGATTTCAACTTTTTTAAATACAAATTTGGTTGACGTTGAACTGAACTTTACAAAAATTATAGCAGTTGTGTCTCAATTTAAGAGTTCCATCAATCAATGGACTGGTTATGTTTTTTTCCCCCACAAAGACAGGTAATGTATTAAGCAAATTTTAAATCAACAAAAAAAAAAAAATCCAAAAAATAATAAAATTCACTTTTTGAATTTTTGAGAAATAAAATGAGAATATCTTAATTTGATAAAATAGCAAAAGGACTCACCACACATAGTGACGAAGTCGCATGAGATATAAAACATTCTTATATTACTCTTTAATTCCCAATATTCTACTGTCATTAATTTTTTTTATTTATTATTATATGGAGGCCAGACAAATATATGTCTCCTCCTAAGTTTTATATTTTCTTTTATTTACTGTATGAATTATTAGAAAAGTTGAATCCTCGAATCGGTTGCCGACCCTATTGAATAATTCCACGACATCATATATTGTTAGAGCATCTTCAATGTGTTCTATAGATTGCTATTTAAGTATCACAAATGTTGAAAGACTTTCAATCTAGATGAAATCGATGTCTACTGAATAGATTCTCAAGTTCAAAAATGGTCTCCAATGCATTCATTATATAGATTACTATCTAAGTATCTTTTATTTTCTTAAAATAAAATAAAATCACAAAAAATCTTTATAGAAAAATTAAATTTTACTTATTTATCATGTCTAATAAAGTTGCTAAATCTAAACAGAGCTCTAAACAATGTCCTTTTTTTTTTCCTCAACCACATCGACTTGACGGAGTCTTTGTCATGTTGCATTGAATATGATTTTTTTTTTTATATAAATACCGTCAATTTTTTTATGTGGTACAATTTTTTAATCAATCTACGATTGCATTAGAGATGCTCTTAATTAGTATATTTTGTAATTTCTTGGATTCTCTTTTTATTCACTTGCTTGTACCAAACATATTTCATCACTTTTACACAAGGGAACTTGTAGAAAAGTGTCCGTGAATTGATAGCTTATCGTTATAATATATCCACATTGGATTTTTATAATACATTTCTATCGAAATGTATACTTTTATTTAAGTTTTTTATAATTTATCTAATCAACAACTTCATTAGTGATGCTTTATTTCTATCTTCTATTTTACTTGACATGTAAACAAGATGCTCTACGCTAATATTATATGTTGAGAGAATGTCCATTTACTTCTCAAATGCAGCTTATTATAGATGAATCTTTTTTACTGTATTTGTTAAGTTGGGTAAACTTTGTATCAAATAAAAACCTATTGCAACATTTGCTCTAATTTGTCCAACATATCCTCACTAATCAGTACTGTTTTAATTTGTACTCTAGAAAGGGCACTGAATTTAATTTTAAAAGCTCATTTAAGTTTCGACTAGACGGTGAGGAGCTTAAGCGTGAAGCCAATCATGATTCACGCCTCGCTCTCGCTTTGTTTTTATCTCACTCTCGCCTAGACCCGAAAAAGTTAAAGTTTGATTTCCACACTTAACCATGCTTTACATATTTTAGAACATTGCTAATCTTATTTGATTGGTTGTTGTTCTTCATTGCATGAGAAATAGTTGTTCACTTTTGAATATTATAAAGAATTAATTGAATAGTCCAAACCTCATACATAGTTTATTGCTTGCCTTGGGATATTCCAAGATATCAATCCTAACAAAACAACCAGAACCATTCAGAATCATTCAAATTGACAAATTCTATCTTCCTCTCACTTGAGATATTTTCTCATAGATTTTTTCATTCATACCACTTTCTCCTGCACACACACAGATATATATAATATATGTATGTCTATATATAATGTTATCAAGAAACCATCCCTACACAACAGTCCTTTATATCTACTTCATTCCTTTTCTACAGTATAACCACCCTGCAAAATTTATAATTCATTTCAATGGCAACAATGGCCACAACCTTAACCTCTTTGCTCTCGAAATCATCGTTTTTCGAGAACAAGTCCACGTTCCATGGCTCGCCCTTGTCCAACCGGGTTCAGTCCGTTAAATCAAGTCAACAAAATTTGTCAATCACCATGTCCGCATCAACCCCTTACAACCTTGACAACTTCGAATTCCAACCCATTAAAGAATCCACTGTTTCGCGAGAAATGACCAGAAGATACATGATGGACATGATCACATACGCTGATACCGATGTCGTTGTTGTTGGGGCCGGATCTGCCGGGCTCTCCTGCGCTTATGAACTCAGCAAAAACCCCAACATCCGCATTGCCATTATCGAACAATCCGTCAGCCCCGGCGGTGGCGCATGGCTCGGGGGGCAGCTGTTTTCCGCCATGGTTGTTCGTAAACCGGCACACAAATTCTTGGACGAGCTCGAGATTGAGTACGATGAACAAGATGACTACGTTGTCATCAAACATGCTGCCTTGTTCACCTCGACTATCATGAGCAAACTATTGGCCAGGCCTAATGTGAAGCTGTTCAATGCGGTGGCAGCGGAGGATTTGATAGTAAAGGGTGGAAGAGTCGGCGGTGTTGTCACCAACTGGGCTTTGGTTTCAATGAACCATGACACACAATCTTGCATGGATCCTAATGTTATGGAGGCTAAAGTGGTGGTTAGCTCTTGTGGCCACGATGGACCTTTCGGAGCCACAGGTGTTAAGAGGCTGAAGATCATCGGGATGATTGACAGCGTGCCCGGGATGAAGGCCCTTGATATGAATACAGCCGAGGATGCCATTGTCAGGCACACTAGAGAGGTCGTGCCTGGAATGATCGTCACCGGCATGGAAGTGGCAGAGATCGATGGGGCTCCAAGGATGGTACTTTATATTTAATTTACTCTAATTATTCGACCTATGGTACCATATCTAGAGTTTAACCACTAATTTCAAGTCGAAAAAGCCTATTGGCCATGTATGCTGGCCGTAGCACTAATGGATCTTTCATCATTTAAATATATATTTATTATGTCATAATTGTTGAATAAATATTAATTTTGGTGATTTTTCAGGGTCCAACTTTCGGGGCAATGATGATTTCAGGGCAAAAGGCAGCCCATTTGGCTTTGAGGGCATTGGGGCAGCCAAATGCATTGGATGGTTCTTGCACTGAGTCGAAAAGCACTCAACCTGAGTTCATTCTTGCTTCTGCTGAGTCTGAAGAAATTGTGGATGCATAATTTCAACAAATTGGTATATATTCATGCAAATGAATGTGTCTGGGAAGCTTTCAATCGAAGATAAAGAAAAGGTCATAGAATGATCATATCAATGAAGAGATCAATTGGGATGGTACATCAGTTTTTGCTTCTAATTAAGTGCTATCTTAATTAGTTTTGTTTTTTCGAAATTTAGAGATATGTCTCTTAGACTTTCAGTATTATACAAATCTTGCCCTTAATACAAAAATAATATCAAATTAAATCTTATAAACTTTTATAGTCGATTCTATAAATCATTTGATTTGTTGTTCAATTTTTTTTTTGTTTGTTTGTTATAATCTATCTTAATTAACAAGATAAATTCAGTCGTACCACCACCACCATTGGTTGTTTTGTGGTGGGTGGGGGTAGGAAATCTTATCAATCTAGGTTCTGAGTCAGTCCACCACCACCCTACAAAATGGATAGTGCCCGCTCAAACAAGTGCGCACACAAAAAAAAGAAAAAAAAATAGAAAAAAGAAAAAAGGAAACGAATGCACCAAGGAGTATACCGGCCACCAACCAGAGTGGGTTAATTTCAATACTTGTCATTGAAGTTTTTGTAAAATTTTAAATTGATCATTAAACTATTATTTTAATCTCATCAGTCACTGAAATTATTCATAATCACAAATGATAAACCAATTTAAAAAATGATTACTCAAGTTATAAGTTACATTTAAGAATAATTGTAGCCGCCATCTCTAACATTTAATTACCCACTTTAGCATAATTTTTTTTCAAATTTTTCGACCTTTTAAATTGTTAGTGCCCTAACCAATTACTAACATTTATATTAAAAAATTATATTAATTGAGTATTTATAAAACGAATCTAACATTAAATTCATTTTTTGACAGAAACCGTCAGTTTAACCGTTAAATAGTCAAAATTTTGTTAAATAGACAGTTTTATCCTTAAATTGAATGATAAAAAGAAAAAAGAAAAAGAAAAAAAATTGCAACTAAACCCAAAAAAAATAATTGTAACTAAACTACAACCCAACTACTTTTCTAAATTTGCCACCGTCCATCACCAACCACCAGAAAATTTGCTACTACCGCCGTAGTGTACAAAACCACCAAACCGGCCCCACCACAAGCAACTCACTCCCAAAGTCTCCATACACAATTCGATTTTCAAATCTGGATCTGAACATCTGGAGGCAAAAAACTGGGGACTTGGGATAGGCCATTTTGCAAAGCCGAGTACATTGAACCTTGGATAGTTATGAAAACCAGATATGAGGAAAAAATGTGGAGCTAATTGATTCATGTTTGGTAGGATTGTTGGAAAAAGGGTGAGTTTGGGGTTCAGTTGTTTCTACTGGGTTTTGGCCTGTGATTTAACTGTGACGGTTTTATGCTGTGTCATCTATGGTCACGTGGAATCTGTCTCCTGGGTATCTCTATGATGATATGAAATGTGTTATTAGTCTCTTCGTTCTGCATGATCGTTCAACATAACTTTGCTGCTGATATTTTGTGTATAATTTCATATCCAGATTTTTTTGGCCTTTAGTTGTTCATATATAGATTTGAAAATCGAATTGTGTATGGGAGTTGGGGATTGAGTTGCTTGTGGTGGGGCGGCTCGGTGGTTTTGTATAGGTGGTTTTGAACACTGCGACGGCGGCGGTAAATTTTTCAGTGGGTGGTGATGGGCAGTGTTGGGTCATTTGTTTAAAAGGGTTGTGATGACAAACAGAATTAGTTAATCTGGGCAATGATGAAAATGGGTTTGATGCCCATCTGCTGTGATCCATTGCCTAATAAAATCGACCCAAAACCAGGGAAGCCCAAAATCATAAGAAACCGGCCCAAATCAGTAACCGTCTTGAGAGGGCTGCTAATGACCGTTGGATCCAATTGCAGATCAATGGCTGGTGGATTGTGTATTTATACCTATCTGCATCCTTGACTCTCCATAATCTTCTTCCAGACTCTTCGGTTGTATACTTTGTGTGAGAGAGAGAAAATACAGAGAGGTATTTTCCTGATTCATCTTCTTCTTCTTCTACATCTTCTGAAAAACTTCTGGTTTTCAGAGGCTGAGTTCATCTCTTCTTCTTCTTTTCTTCGTGAATATCTCTGAGTGAGTTTACATAGAAGAGAGTTGCTGAGGGAGTCTAGTTTTTACAGAATCTTGGTGATTACTGTAGCAACTCAGACGAGTTGCGGTTTGGGTCTGATTCTTGGGGTTATTTTTCTGGTTCTTTGGGTTTGAGACTGAAGGGTACAATGTATTCTGAGCCCTGAGATTTATACGTAAACGAAGCCGATTTGGGGTTGTTATTCTCTGTGTTGTTCTGTTTTTGAACTAATAGTGGTATCAGAGCCATCAGTTGGCGTTCTTGGAGACTTAACCCATTTCTTTCTTTTGAAAGATATACTTTCTTGTTAAGATCTGTGTGTCTTGTTACTGGATCTAGGGTTTTTGGCCTAGATCTAAAGCTTCTTGTTACAAATCCGGTAAACGAACTCTCAAATCTACGGTTTCCATTGAAAGACCCATCTATTTCTTGTATATCGTTCTGGTTTTCTTGAAGAAATATCTTCCAAGTGATATACCATCTGCTTCCTTTTGTATATAGTGATCAAGACTCCGATCACCACATTGGTTTGCTTCTAATAAATCTTTGCTGTTTAATAATCTGCTTTGATACTTGAATCCCTAAAAGTTCCTTTTAAGGAATATTGAAATATCTTTGGGTATTTGTTTTCTCTGAAACAAAAACCTCTGTTCTTTAGTTTGAGCCTTGATCTGGGAACTTGATTATCACGGAACCCTGGTGAAACTAAGCAGAGTGGTCTTTCTACTTACTATTTCGCATATAAGTACGTGAAAGAATTAATCAAGATTGTGTATACTTTGTGTGCTCCTTTTACTTGATTACGTTTTTGTGTTGTTGCTGTTTCATGTCCTTTTCCCTTTTCTGTACATATCATACTGCATCACTTTGTGTTCTTGCTATCATGACTACTACTAGTTTTGAACTTGGAGTGTTTAATGGAAAAGGGGATTTTCTGATTTGGCAACAAAAAATGAGAGGGGATTTAGTTCAGCAGAAGGTGGCTAAAGCCATTGAGGGAGTGTACCCTGAGACTATGTCTGATGATCAGCAAGTTGAAGCTGATGAGTTAGCCTATATTTCTATAATCTTGCATTTGTCTGATCAGGTCCTTAGAAAGGTAGTAAAGTTAGATTCCCACTAAGCTTCTTTGGAAAAAATTAGAAGAATTATACTTAGTTAAGTCCTTACCTAATAAGCTTTTTCTATTAGAGAAGTTCTTTAGTTTTAAGATAGACTCCTCAAAGGATTTAGATGATAATCTTGATGTCTTTAACAAGTTAGTTCAAGATATCATTAATACTGGTGAGAAAGTATCTGAAGAGTATAAAGCAGTTATACTCTTAAAAGCCATTCCTGAAGCATATAGGGATGTCAAAAATGCCATTAAGTATGGTAGGGATACTCTCGCTCAAGATTGAAACTATTTATATGTCACAACTTGAAGGTTTTATTGATAAGTCCAAGCCTGATTATGTGTGTTTATTTAAGAAATTTTTATATGGCCTTAAGCAGTCCCCTAGATAATGGTATAAAAGGTTTGATAACTATGTATTAACTGTTAAATTTTAGAAATTTTAAAGAAGTGCCTATGATCATTGTCTGTACTTTAAAAAGGATAAAGATGGTTTTGTGACTGTTTATTTTCTTCTTTATATTGATGACATTCTGTTGATTGGTTCCAATATGCATAACATAAATGAAAAAAAGATGTTTCTTTGCTCTAAATTTGATATGAAAGATTTAGGGCATGCTAAGAGAATATTAGGAATGGATATTGAAAGAAAAAGGTCAAGTCATATTTTGATGTTGAAACAATCTGTTTACATTGAAAAAGTATTATCAAAATTTTCAATGCATGATTCAAAATCTGTATCTTTGCCTTTATCTAGCCATTTTAAGTTGAGCAAAGATCAATGTCCCATAGATGAATCAGATTTAAAGTACATGGAAAAGGTTCCTTATGCTAATGTTGTAGGATCTGTAATGTACACCATAGTATGTACAAGACCTGACGTAGCTCATGCTATTAGCACACTTAGCAGGTTCATGGCCAATCCTGGTCCTGAACATTGGGAAGCTCTTAAGTGGCTGCTTAGATATTTAAAAAGTACGTCAAATCTTGGTTTAATATATGGTACATGTAATGAAGGAGTAATTTTAAAGGGCTTTGTTGATGCTGATTTTGCTGGTAATAAGGATAATAGAAAATCTACAACTGCTTATGTTTTTACACTATGTGACACTTGTATAAGTTGGAAGTCACAACTTCAACCTATTGTAGCTTTATCTACCACAGAATCATAATATATTGCAGCTACAAAGGCAATAAAAGAAGGTATGTGGTTAAAATGGTTGTTGTTTGAAATCAATATGTTATCTAAATCTGTAATTGTGTATTCAAATAGTCAAAGTGCTATACACTTGTGTAAAAATCCAGTGTTTCATGAACGCACTAAACATATTGATGTTAAATTGTATTTCATTAAAGATATAGTTTCAAAAGAATTATTGTATCTTGAAAAGATACCAACTCAGTTTAATCCTTCAGATATTTGTACAAAAGTACTGCCTCTAAATAAATTCAATTCTTGTTTGAAAATGTTGAATATTGATGCTGCTTAATTTTCTTTCGTTTTACGTCCATTTGCAGGTAATCTTGTTGCTCAATCTGTTTGACATCAATGTGGAGATTCTGTTGGGTCATTTGTTTAAAAGGGATGTGATGACAAACAAAATTAGTTAATCTGGGCAATGATGAAAATGGGCTTGATGCCCAGCTGCTATGATCCATTGCCTGATAAAATCAACCTAAAACTAGGAAAGTCCAAAACCATAAGAAACCGGCCCAAATCAGTAACCATCTTGAGATGGCTGCTGATGATCGTTGGATCCAATTGCAGATCAATGGCTGGTGGATTGTGTATTTATACCTATCTGCATCCTTGACTCTCCATAATCTTTTTCCAGACTCTTCGGTTGTATACTTTGTGTGAGAGAGAGAAAATACAAAGAGGTATTTTTCTGATTCATCTTCTTCTTCTACATCTTCTGAAAAACTTCTGGTTTTCAAAGGTTGAGTTCATCTCTTCTTCTTCTTTTCATCGTGAATATCTCTGAGTAAGTTTACATAGAAGAGAGTTGCTGAGGGAGTCTGATTTTTACGGAATCTTGGTGATTACTGTAGCAACTTAGACGAGTTGCGGTTTGGGTTTGATTCTTGGGGTTATTTATCTGGTTCTTTGGGTTTGAGACTGAAGGGTACAATGTATTCTGAGCCCTGAGATTTGTACGTAAACGAAGCCGATTTGGGGTTGTTATTCTCTGTGTTGTTCTATTTTTGAACTAATAGGCAACGACAAATTTGGAGAAAAAGAAATGGTTGTGTTTGAGTTTAGTTACAATTTTTTTTTGTTGGGGTTTAATTGTAATTTTTTTTATTTTTATTTTTGTTTTTATTTTTTTAATCATTCAATTTAAGGGTAAAATAATATATTTAACAAAATTTTGACTATTTTACGGTCAAATTGACGGTTTTTGTCAATAAATGATCTCGGGCGCTAACGTTTCATAGGTTATGGACTTAGGTGCTAGAAATTAAAGATTTGGGACTCCATCGTCACAAGGTTCAAAGGTTTAGGACTCCCAGTTCTATTTATCCTTAATATAATTACCTATAACATATATTAATAACTATATTGCTTATCAGTGGAATTCGATTGTAAAAAAATAAATGGAGATTGATAGAAGTTGGTGAAGATTAACAAGAAAAAGAAATATTAGGAGAAGAATTGTGAAAAGAAAGAAAATTAGGAATAAGAGATTTAAGGAAATTTTTTTTTTAAAAGGTTGAAGACTGACGTATATGTCTTTTTATCATGAGTGGAGTGAAAACCTTCCTTATGATCGGTGATAAAAGTGCCAATATTTAGAAACAATTTTTGGAGGATACTATCCTCTATAAAATCTTAATTTTTATGATTTATCCTTGAATTAAAGTATAATTGATGCATAACAAATAAATACGAAAAACATATTCCAAAGACTCAAAGAGTGCATTCAATTTGCTGTTTTCAGTTTTGTAAAATTGATCTGGTATTTTTTAAAATATATTTTTGAAAACAAAACTAAACTTATAATATAAAGCTCAAAACAAATTTTTGACGTTTTCAATGCAGTAAAAACACCAAAAACACATAAGCATTTAAATAAAAAAATTTTAAAAAAATGAATTCTTAAAAAAAAAGTGAATTCTAATATTCTTAAAAAATTACAAAATTTCAAGCCCTTATTGATTATTTATATAAAAATTCAATTGTTTAAAAATGAAATGAGATAAAAATTCTAAGTCCACGTCATTAATTTAATTTTTTATTTTTTTATTTTTTGTCAAGTCAATTTATTATTTGTTTGTATTTTATTTTTATAGTGAAAAACAATTATTGTAAACTTCACCATCTTCAAAATGTATATATTATTTGCTAATATATTAACATATACTTGTTATGTTTTGCTGAATAATCAAATTTATTGAATAAATGTCTTAATATAATTTTTTAAAATTCTAAACCAAATGTGTTCTTCAATTTTTTATTTCGAGAAATAATTCTTAAGAATGATAAATCAAACACATTTTCAATAATCTTAAAATAGAAAATTAGAAATGAATGGGTAAATTTCAGCAATGGTCATTGAAGTTTTTTAAAAATTTCGAAATAGTCATTGAAGTAATTTTTTACAATAGTTGTTATGCACATTTCTAATAGTTACACTATTGGTCACTCGGTTGAAAATATTACCCTAAAATCCTGTATGTCACTATTAAATTCAAATATAGATACAAACAACGTTAACTAGTACGACACATAAGAGACAAAAATGTCCCACCTGCAAAAGATCGTCAACAAAAATGTATAAATTCACCAATTGCTTATTAAATTATAAAAATAGAGAAAATGTATTTGACAATTACTCTTTTTGTTGCAATTAACACATATTTTATCTGACGTTGTGTATTAGTTAACTCCCATTATGTCCTTGTTGGAATTTAATAGTGAAACATAAGGTTTTAGGTCCAAGTTTCTAGTCGAGTGATTAATAGTATAATTATTAGAAATTTGAGTGACCAATATTTTTAAATTTCTTAAAAAACTTGAGTGAGTCACTGAAATTAACCCAAAAATAAATTTAAAAATCAAAAATCAAAACTGAAAAGCAAATTAAATGCTCCCAAAATTTTTAATCTCACTCATAAAATATATAACGAGTATACATTTGATTTGTTCATCTTAAATCAGGTTCAAATCCTAACAATTTCTTGGACATGAATCACCATCGGTATGAATAATTAAAATTAAATTTAAGTAGCTTGAAAAGAAAAACAATATGTACATCTCAAATAATAAGGGTCCGTTTGACAGAGATTATAAACTAGTTTATAAACCAATATTGGCTTATTTGAGTTAAAATTGTTGACTTTTCATGTTAAAATTTGGTTGAAAAGTCAAAAATGACGGCTGAAATAAACTAAAAACGGTTTATAAACTATGCCAAATAAGCTCTAAGCGTCTTATAACCTTATAACCTGCTCAACACTCAACTATAACAAAGTGAGATGTGGCTTATCAAATCAAGCTCTTGAGCTTGTTTATGTTTGTGAGTGATTATAAGTACTTAAAGCTGGTTAAACATTATTTTTATCCACATATTTCCTAAGACCTACCGTTTAATTATAATCTACAAAAATCTGTACCAAACATAAGACCATAAAGTGCTTTTTGAAGCTTTGCAAATATGTTGAGGTCTGGCAGGATCAACAAAGCCCTCAAGTTGGGTCATATATACAGTTCATGAAGTGTACCATTCAAGAAAGCGTTGATTAATATGCTAGCTAGTTGAGTGCTACAGAAAGAGAGAGAACCACCCGAATGGTCGAAGTTTAACAACAGGAGAACTAAAGGTTTCGTTGAAGTCCACACCTGGGTTTGATGAAATCCCTTGGCATCCAAACGTGATGCGGTAGTTTCCTCACGAGGTTTTGGAGGCATGTTGACTTCATTGATTGTTCGTCTCACCACCTGTTTCAATCTAAAGTATGCATAGATTGAAGGGGATACAAATATTTTTGTCTTTTCGCCAACAAATATAATTAATAAAAAATTCTATCTCAATTATTGTGGATTCTAGTCGAGCTGCCTACCATATATGCATCCGAGAAAATGTTACAAAAAAGAGCTGTTTGCAAATCATAGCTTGGATTTGTATTCTTTATAAATGTGGGAGTCCATTTCATCGCCATAGATATTTTTAATATTTGTTATATTAATTTTTGGCTGCAGGTGAGAATATTACTCAAAGTTTTGCTTGTGGTTTTGGTGAAGATGAGAATAATACAAGTCTTGAATCTCCAAGAAACTAGTTATCAAATTGTCTTAATTTTTGGGTTTTCATGATTCCATCATATGCTTTGATAACATTTGAGAAGTGATATAGGCTAAATGTGACATGTTCGATAAGTTAGAATAGACAATACAAGAACAGAAATAAAATAATTAAGCCACATGAATACTATATATGTACTGAAGTTTGTCTTCCAATGAGATTGAATATATAAATGTAGTTGCTTTGTTTGGAAATAAAGTTTTGCAAAGAATATATTCCTGTCCCCAACATCGAAAAGTTTTGCTTAGTGTTGTTCCCCTTTTTCACCACTTTGCGTACCCATGCAGCAGTTTATATACTATTCAAAAATTGCCCTCTTTTTCCTTTACATATTGTTGGTTTATAGCTGAAAAATTGGTTTGGGAGATCTGGGATAAAAATGGAAGAACAAGTTGAAATGGTGGGACGAGCATTTGTAGATCATTACTACCATTTGTTTGATAATGATCGTTGCTCGCTTGCTTCTCTTTATCGACCGACATCTATACTCACATTTGAGGGTCAAAAGACACAGGGAGTTCATGATATCTCCATTAAGTTAAGTGAATTGCCATTTGGACAATGCCGGCATGTCATTAGCACAATTGATTCTCAACCATCGGCTTTGGCTGGTGGGGTCTTGGTTTTTGTTAGTGGCAGCATCCAACTGCTCGGAGAGGATTACCCATTGAGGTTTAGTCAGGTACAGCTCTCACTCTCTCATCGACTAGATGTACCAAGTTTCTTCAAATTTAGACAACCATATCATAAATTAATGCAAATGAAAACAATGTCTGAATTGCTTTTAGGTCCAATATTGAAAAAAAAAAAAACATAAAAATTAGTGCATTCAACATAAATTTATACCATTGTATATTATCTTAATTAATCTTCGAAATTAATTATCACTAATGATTGTGCATTATTGTTTATTAATATCCATATTCCATTTTACGTTGGGATACAACATGACCGGGGTTTGTGATTTGTAAATAATTTTTTTTTTCCTTTTTGCAGATGTTCCAATTGATTCCCACTGAAGAAGGAAGCTTTTTTCTGCATAATGACATTTTTCGCCTTAATTATGGCTGAAAAGTTAAATGCTATGATTCCCAAACCAAACATCTCTTAAAGGGGAGAAAAATGTCCTGATTCTATAATTTGATTTATTGCTGTCCTCTTCATGAGGAAATAAATTGTGGCATTTGTTATTGATTTGTCATGGCTTCCATTGTTGCGGTTTGGTCCATTGTTGGGTAATATGCTGCCTCCATGTTATTTTAATTTTTTCATGTATTCTGATTTAGAATTGAGCAACCCAAAAAACAAAAAAAAAGGGTTTTAAACTGTTCTGCATCATAATTTGAGAAAATTGTATATCAAGTTAGAGAGAAAAAATGGAAAAAAAAAAAAAAATCTTTTATTTTACAAAATATTGAGAAAAGACATTTTCTATGATACTAATCTCATTCCTCTTTCTCATCCCAACTTGCATCCTCTTCTAACTCCCTCATTGTGACCATGGTTTTCCGCCCCTTTTGGACACTGCCTCCCCCCCCCCCCCCCCCCCACCTTCCCAGCCCCCCTACAACCTCCTCCATCTTGTCTCCCTTAAGCTACAGACAGATATACTGAAGATTTTCTTTACTAGGGTGGCCCAAAGTACACGGAAAACACGGGGGATGGGGGGAGAGTCGAGAAGATGGGCAGATGGGATAGTTGATTGTGGATGGGAAAGTGATGCAGTGGAAGCCTCGAAATTAAGAACAACACAATGATAAACAATATTGTTTTTACTTAGGAATGTTGAGAAAGATTGAAAAGTGGAGAAAATTCAATGTTTTGTATTCATTATAGGAAAAAAAAAAAAGAAACAATTGTGCTCTAAAAAGAGTTCAAATAGTAAAGACACTAGGAAAAAACCTACGACGCTAATAGCTCAAAATTCACTCATAAAATAAAATTAAAGATTGAAATAAAATAGCAATGCTAATTTTCTGTGTTGATGTTCTTTGGCGTCCCAACAACACGTCTTTGCCCAATATGTCCCGCATTCCATCTCCATTAGGGCATCTGTGTGAACTGTCAAAGTTTGATTAAGGACTTGTTAGGTGTAGTTTTTTTTTTTTTTTTTTTTTTTTTCCAAAAAATAGATTTTTTTGGTTATTTTATTGACTTTTCAAACTTTTTGTAGTATAAAAAAGTTGAAAAGTAAAAAATAATGGACAAAAAAATAGTTACCGAACATACTCTAAACTTTGAAGAATGAAATTGACAAATACATAAAGAGTGCTAGTGTTAGTGGTAGAGTAGGCCCGACCAGAGACATTTTCTTGCACATTTCCATTAAAGCATGGAGAAAGTGTCACACTCAGTACATGCACTTGGTACAGATTCACAAGTAGAAGAAAAGACAACAAAATCTTGAAACTTCATGGAAAATTAACGAAAGGGGGTATTTTAATCAGTGAGTCCATTAGAGTCATTAAACCTTTAATTATGCCATCCTAAACTTTTATCAAAGTCAATATTGCCGTGATTATTTAGTTACAGTGGATTTGGAATATTGCATGATATAATTATTAATTCATTGTGCACAATGGAGCCATCATAGACTCTTCGGATTATAAAATATAAAATAAAGAAAACTGTTGGAGATTTTATTGTTAATAAATAATATTTATTTTATGAAATAATTTAGGAAAAATTATACTTGAGTCCTCATTCATTTTTTTTTTTAAAATTTTCGGCATAGGCACCACCGCACTATAGAAAAGATTATTATGATCTATAGATCTTAAGAAGAAATCGGTGGCCAATGTGAATAAAATTGAGGAAGAAATAGTTAAACCTTGTTGTCGAAGGATATTGATTCAATATCCCACCAAGGTAGCACTTACCAAATACTTCATTTACTATTACGTTATTATTTTTTCATTTATTTGCTAATATTTAAATGAAATTTTTGGAGAATTGGTGTTGCCTTGTCAGCTTATTTTGTTGTCTTGTCAGTTTATTGTGTTGACTTGTTGATTTATTATTATATTGTTGTGTCTTGACGACCTATTGTTGAATTGTTGATATATTATTTTTTTAGACATTATAAAATAGAAGGTCAAGATTTCGCGAAGAGAAGAAACACATTTCTTTTCATTTTTAAAAACATACTTCAAAATTTTGTTGGACTTTTTAAAATTTTAGATCACTCGAACTAAATTTTTAGATCAGCCATTGCACTAGTACCTAATAGATCTTTTATTTTCTTATGAAAATATTTTTGATACTTGCTGTACCGGTTTTTCAAATTATTTATATAGAGTTTGAATCTCTTCAAGTAAAACTTTACATACAAAGAAATGAAAATCTAGATATGCAATCGAAGAGTGGTGATCTCCTGCCCATGATGGGCAGGATAAGGATCACCCACTGCTTAGGTGGAAGGTGACTCAACTGCTGAAGTGGATGAGAGAAAACAAATGAAATGGGTCCATATATTTTCTTACCAAACAAGCACACCCCCCAAAAAACTCTCGTATCTCTTTCTCCAAATCCGGTTGCCTTGATTCAGACCCAACTTGCCGGCGACCAACTCTCAGCTCCCTTTTCCGTCGAAGCGTCTGACCGGCGAACAAGCCCACGCGACAACCTGAAAAGTCTCGCCTTTTTCAAGATATGACCGACGAACAAGCCCACCTCCGCTGGCGACCACCTTTCAGCTCCCATTTTGATAGCGTGAGTTTCTCGCCTGCCACCGGAGAAGAAGCCCACCTTTGACCGGCTTGAACACGAGGTAGCTGAAATCTGAATTTTTTTGGGTCACCACTGGAGAAGAAATCCACTCCGGTCATGACTGCAATTTCAAATTTGAGCTAAAATATTTTTGTTTTTTCTACCCCATGTAGTAGATTCTGCTGCAAAATGGACTTGAAATGAAACTTTGAGCTGTAATTTTTTTTTTTTTTTTTTCATGCATGATTTACGAATGGGACTGCAAATCTAAGAATGGATTATTCATTTTGTTACATTGAAATGAAAAAAAGAATTAACCATTTAATTTTTAGTACATTTGAGCTGGAAGTTATTATTTGTTTTCTGCTTTATGTATGTTATTTGTGCTGCTTGCTGGTGGTATGAAAAGGGAGTTGAGAGGTGGTCTTGTTTGCCGGTCAGACCCTTCGACGAAAAATGAAGCGGAGAGGTGGTCGCCGGCAAGTTGGGTCAGAATCAAGGGCAAACACTGCACAGTGGATTTGGGGAAAGAGAAACGAGAGTTTTTTGGGGGGTGTGCGTGTTTGGTAAGAAAATATATGAACCCATTTCATTTGTTTTCCCTCATCCACTTCAGCAGTTGAGTCACCTTCCACCTAGGCAGTGGGTGATCCTTATCCTGCCCATCATGGGCAGGAGATCACCACTCTGCAATCGAAAGATGGTCTTACTTAGGTTCATTATATCTTTTGTTAGAAGTCTAGGACTACAGCTGCAATTTTTAATTAGACTTGCACTAAGTGTAATTTATAGCCGTCCTAACAGTGTTATTGGTGGTTTGGTTTTGATTAAAATCAATTTTTCAAAAAAGTTGATAAAATGTGTGGTCTAAAAGTTGTAAAATAGTAGTAGATTTAATGAAATGTTTAATTAAAGTAATTATTGACTTTGACTTCAACTTTGTGAAAATTTTAATTGAAATTAAACAAACCTTTAAGGCTTGCTTGAGAGTTTTTTTTTTTTTTTTTTTTTTTCTCCACAAGTTTTGACCGATTTTGAATAGTACTATTTATGAAAAGTTAGAAAAATCAGTGCTCGTTAGTTTTTTGGAACGCCGATTTTGAACGGACTTTTAAACTGTCCAAAACCGATGTTGTATAATTTTGAGTGTATCTCCCAACCCCCACTTGGTGATTTTTTTCCGTTTCTCAAAATTTCTTCCAATTTTATACACTTTCAAACAATTATTTTCAAAACTATCATAAACTTAATATTTTTAAAAATAAAAGAAAATATGAAAAAAAAACATATGAAAGAACAAAATTTAATTTTATATTTTCAATAATAAATGGATATATAAAAATTTTGAATTTAATTTTTTTTATAAATGTGCATATATGTAATTTGATTATTTTTTAAAAAATTTAGAAACACTATATAATAAACTCTTAAGCATAAGTTAGACTGTTTAAAAAACCACTACAAAAAACTACCTAAAACCGTTCCCCTCATAAACATCTAAAATCGATACTTTAAAAAACTCTTATAACAGGTATTCTAAAACTCCAAAACACATTTTTAGTATTCTATATGAGTGAATGAACTTTTAGGACATGTTCGGTGTAGTTTTTTTTT
The DNA here is from genome assembly GCA_030279155.1 of Forsythia viridissima. Lineage (NCBI taxonomy): Eukaryota > Viridiplantae > Streptophyta > Magnoliopsida > Lamiales > Oleaceae > Forsythia > Forsythia viridissima. The sequence goes on from CM059033.1 coordinate 5,526,983, forward strand.
AAAAAAATGAGTTTTTTTTGTACTTTATTGATTTTTTAAATTTTTTTGTAATGTAAAAGAAGTTGAAAAATTAAAAATTCTAGACAAAAAAATAAATTTTTTAAAGAAAAAATGGCTACCAAATATACCCTTAATTTCATATGTTGAAATATGATATTTTCAGGAATTTACACAGTTTTAGATGTATTAGTTCCGTTGCATCACCTAGTCAAATATATTTATACTTTAATGGTAGAAACAGGTCAAGCCATCCTGTCAAAACCAGGGCCAAACTTGGCCAATTGGTCAGAGCCCGGGCTAGGACCCTGCCCGTGGGCCCCTTTTATGTTCTTTTTAAAAATCCTTAAAGAAATTGAGATGGGAGAATTAGATATTGGTGTTCAAAATTAAAACGAAAATACCACTCATAAGAGAATAATTGGTACATGTTTAAAAAAATTTTAAATTTCAAAATCGCAGGCAACTTTGTTAGTGCATGTTTGGCAATGTAGAAATCGTTTTTTAAGTTTTTATAAGTTATGGATTATATTGAATGTGTATATAATAAATAGATAATAAATTGTGAATCTCACAAAATGTATGAATTAAAAATATTTTTAATTAATTTAACTAATTTAATTTATAATTTAAATCTAGCCAAACAAGTGTTTAGGACACATTTTGGAAATGGGAACTATACACAACGTTTCTTCTATTTTAATAAAATTTAAAAATTTTATAAAAAAAAATTAGGAAGCTTTTAATCAAAATAGTTAGAAACTTGAGAACTTCTTTTGTGAGATTTGTTGGGAAGTTCAACTAAAAATTTACTTAATAGTAAACTTTAACTCCTATATACAACAAATCAACAATTACTAAGAGTTTAATATGGAAATATAAATATAATTACAATCAAATAAATAATTTATTTTTTCAAAATAAAATTTTGAATTTAAAATATTACAACCCGTTTAGTAAAAGTTATAAACCAATTTTTTTTTTTAACTACAATTATTGACTTTTCAAATTATAAACATTTTAAACGTGAAATGATAAAATTTTCCTTAATCAACAAATCAATACTTCAAAGTAAAAATGACAATTTTATCATTCCACTTTTAAAATATTTAAAAAATTTTATAATATCAACCAAACGGACTCTTAGGTCATGTTCGGTAGAGTTTTTTTCAAAAAAAATTTATTTTTTTGTCTACAATTTTTGACTTTTCAACCCTTTTTAGTTTCTACACTACAAAAAAATTTAAAAAGTCAAAAACTAACCAAAAAAACCCATTATTTTCCAAAAAAAAACTCTACCGAACAAACCCTTAATATACAATTTCATATAACATTTCAACATCGTTTATTTTCCTGCCTTTTTTTCAAAAATAAATTTCGCGCATCATGTTTACTGTCGTGTCATTTCGCACGTCTACTTTCCGGCTTTCCATCCACCCTAGCTTTTTGTTTCATTTTAATATTGCGCTAATAAACTTTTCTTAAAAAACAAAAAGGCCCACGTTATCATTTTGTTCTTTTTATTTTATAAAAAATAAGCATGCATTATCATCTTGATGTTGCCTATTTAAGGACATTGAATACGAGGATCTCCAACACAGGAAACAGAAACTTCATCACTCCCCTAATTATGGCGACAACCCAGCAACCTCTTCTCTACACTCCCAAAACAAACTTTTCTTATTGCAAAGCAGCCAAAATTCTCTGCATAATTCTCTCTTTAGCAGCCATTGTAGGCCCAATAACACTAGCTTCCATAAAGCTGATCAACTATGGATTCTCTTCTACTTCTTCTTCCCTGTCGGCCCACATACGTGATCCGGTCCATCATCCCTTATCAAGTTACAATGTCAAAAGTTTGCAGATGATCTTACAACAATCTGCATTGAGCATAAAAGATACTCTTGAGATGACCAAAAATCTCAACCGTCGGATCAATGATCAAAGGGAAGCAGCAGCTCTATCAGATTGCCTGGAGTTGATGGACTTGGCTATGGATAGAGTTATGGACTCTATGGTGGCACTTGAAAACCTAACGGCCCAATCCCATTTTGATGTCCATGCATGGCTTAGTAGTGTTCTTACTAACCATGTTACATGCATGGATGGGCTTAATGGGCCATCCCGGCCCATTATGGAGCCCTGGCTCAATGAGTTGATATCAAGAGCAAGAACTTCCTTAGCCGCAGTGTTTGCAGTAGCACCACCGCCACCAACAGAGGAAGAGTTCTGGCAGCGGTCACTAGTCGGGGAATTTCCCGAGTGGGTCACCGGTTCGGATCGGAAACTTTTAAAGTCTTTGCCTAAAGGCGTGAAAGCTAATGTCACGGTCGCACAGGATGGTAGTGGAAATTACAGAACCATTAGAGAAGCTGTGGCATCAGCACCAGATAATTACAAGAATCGTTTTGTTATCTATGTGAAGAACGGGAAATACAAAGAGAATGTTGTGATAGGAAAAAACAAGAAAAACATAATGCTTGTTGGGGATGGCATGAGCTCAACAATCATAACAGGCAGCCTGAATTTTGTAGACGGCCAATCAATCTTACAATCAGCAACCGTAGGTAAAATTCTTACCCTTTACACTACATTTGCGCACAAAAGATCAATTTTCAAGTCTTGTGTATGAAAATTGTTTAGACATGTCATCCAATTTGTGTGTGCAGCTGTTCTTGGGGATGGATTCATTGCCCAAGACATATGGTTCCAAAACACGGCCGGCCCTGTGAAAAGACAAGCAGTGGCGCTCCGCGTGGGAGCCCATAAGTCCGTCATTAACCGCTGTCGGATAGAGGGATACCAAGACACGCTCTACGCTCACTGCCTCTGTCAATTTTATAGAGATTGCTATATAACCGGCACCGTAGATTTCATATTTGGCGATGCAGCAGTAGTACTTCAAAACTGCAGACTGGTGCTGAGAAAGCCCATGATTGGACAGCAGAACGTGATCACAGCCCAAGGAAGGACTGATCCAAACCAAAACACCGGGACTTCAATCCAGAACTGTGATATCAGAGCAGGTTCGGATCTTGAACCCGTAAAGGGTTTGGTAAAATCATATTTGGGTCGCCCGTGGAAACAGTATTCTAGAACTGTTGTTATGGAATCAAATATTGGAAATCTTATTGACCCGGCTGGTTGGTTGGAAATGAAAGGGACTTTTGCTTTGGAAACATTGTATTATGGTGAGTATTTGAATAGAGGACCTGGGGCAGGTACTAGTAAGCGTGTGAACTGGACGGGATATCATCGTGCCATGAGTGAGGCGGAGGCGAGTAAGTTCACGGTGGCAAATTTGATCCAAGGCGGCGTATGGTTGAAATCTACCGGAGTAGCCTATACTGAGGGGCTCTGAAAATATGGTGTTTGAAAATAGTTTCCTAAGTATTTTAATCTCTGGTTGTGAACAAGTGAGGTACTCTAGTGGATGACTGATCAGGAGCCTTCACTTGAAGTTTAATAATTGATGGGAGGGGAGGTTGTATGCCCCTCTTTAGTTTGTGTTACCTTTTATTTTCTTTCAATATGAAAATGTTCTGTCTTTGTGGTTGTTTGACTAAAAAAAAAAAGTGAGCTACTCTAATGAACTATATATATATCGTGACTTATGTCCGAACGAAACTTTAAACTTTTTGAAAAAAAAAAATTTGTTTTCCTAAATTCTTGTTTATTAATAACATTCAAAAACTAAAACTATTTAAAGAAACTTTTAATAAAAATAGACTGAAATTATAGGCTCCATTGAGAACTTTAACTAGAAATACATATACTAGACATAAACTTTCTATCCAAAAATTAACAAGTAATTAGGCCAATGATATTGTGAATGGTACTATATATTTTAGATCTTTTTATAAGACCTTGGTTTGCATCCTACTTTTTAGAAATAACATTAGGCCTTGTTTGATCTGGTTTAAAAACCCATTTTTGTTTTTTTCAGCAGTCATTTTTTACTTTTCAACCAATTTTTAAAGAAAAGTCAACAATTTCAACTCAAATAAACCAATATTGGTCAAATAAATCAATATTGATTTATAAACTAGTTTATAATCTATGTCAAATGGGCCCTTAGCACGTTATGTTCATATTGTCTCGCATTTTCTGTTTTGGTTTCTGTGAAAAATAAGCAACTTGTGGACCAGCACCGTAATATGAGCTTGTCTGGAATCAATAAAATTCAGATTAAATTATTTGACCAAAGTATTAAAATATTACAAAAAAAATCACTCCTTTCAAATAAATGATGTCGTATAGCAGCAATTGTTGACTAAGATTTTATTGACATTAACAAAAATATCCCAATTTATAACTTTTTCACATTCTGTTGAAAATTTATCTGCACAATATGGGAACAAATTTGAATGGATAGGAATGTAAATTCAACTAATGTTTCATATTCAACTTTTCAGAAATTGTGGGACCATTAGAAGTGCATGGTCAATGTGATTTTAGCAAAATCTGAATTTTATTGATTCCAGACAAATCCTTAACGTGATCAACGCGAGCTTATAAAAGAAAATAATGCATGTCATATGGGCTGATTAAAGAACAAAAATAAAATAAAATTGATCCTTGTCGTTATAAGATTAGTCATCCTTATGTTGTTAGGACTTCATGTTCTTGTATAGATACGATACATACTTTATCTCTATTTTATCTTAATTTATTCTAGTACTATAGGGCGTTATTGGAGATTTTACCTATAGAGTTAATCAAAGTAAAGATTGTTAAGGATGATGATGGTCACGCCCACCAGTCACATGCATGGAGCCCAAGTCAAACCAACTCTAGAACATTGCAACCGGTTGCTTCATCCTCAAGTCTAATATATTTATATTTATAGTATGATAATTATATTTTTCCTTGTATTATGATATTTTTATATTATACTTTTCTTTGTATTTGAAGATTTCGATTTTTTATCAATTGTAAATCTCTACGAGTATGTATATATATTCGGTCATTTTAAAAAATCAATAATACACAAGTTATTATTCTCCATCTTTTTATGTTTACAAAGTTATCTTCTACAAATATATTGTTGTGTTTCGGTATTCTTCATGAAGAATCAACAAATCTTTAAAGTTCAAACATCCAACCATTCGCAGAATCAACAGATCTTTAATTAGAGTGTGTTTTCTCTATTCCAACACTTATCTTTTTCAGGAAAATTAACCTTTTTGTTTGAAAGTGTCGAGTTTCTGGCAATCTGATTTATACGTGAAGGGGATTATGGACACTGAAGTTGATAACATGATGAAGGAAAGAGTCAGATGGGGTAACCCAGTGGCGCATTTGGTGAAAAGAAAGAATTTGAAGCCAGTTCTTCCAAAGAATAGTCAGAAGATTAAAGAATTAGGGTTTGTAGTTTCTCAGGAAATCCCTGCTCACGGCTGGATAAAAAGTGGACCGGTGGCTTCGTCAAAGCGCCACGTAATCCAACCTGGGAGACTCTGGGATGGTATTGATCACAGTTATGGATTCAAGAAGAAAACTAATTAATTAATAGGAATTGTTGTATCATACAAGACGATTGTTCATTGCATTGTCGAGTTCTAAGTAGTTTAACGTAATATCCCATGTTTTTCATGCAAGATGCTATCTTAATTTAAATCATATATACCATTCGTGTGTTCAGTATATACACGTACGGCAATTATCATCTATGAGTCCTGATCTCCTGCCCACAGTGGGCAGGAAATCAGTTTCCTATCATCTATATACCTAATTTTAACTTGTTAATTCAGATTTGAGTTTATTCACTACAAGAAAAATGAACTATAGGGACGACACCAAATTCACCTCTATATATAGAATTTATAGGGACGACAATAAAATATTGTCCCTAAAAATTGTGATAGCTATAGCAAGGATAAAAGTCGTCCCAACACACAATAGTCGTCCATATAGGTCCAGCATCTATAGAGACGACTTATTTTGTCGTCCCTATAGAGTATAGACCTATAGAGACAACACAGAATGTCGTCTTTACAGAAATAAAATCGACTAATATCGTCTTTATAGCCTAAAAAATTCGTCCCCGTAGATCATAAGAAATGGCGCTATTTTTTCCCGCTTTGTAAGCTACATGGACGACTTTTGTCGTCTTAATAGAGTTAACATTCGTTCCTACAGGTCCAGTATCTATAGGGACGATGTATGTGTCGTCTCCTTAGATTACAAACCTATAGACGACAGAGAATGTCGTCCCTACAGAATGAAATTGTGTCGCTTCTCAATAGATTGATAAAATTGAAATTCGTGCTTTTAGTTTTCAGTGCTTTTTTTTTCGTGTGTTAAATGTATAGGGACGACTAAGACTTTAGTCGTCCCTTTAGAGCCCATAGTTTTTTCGATAAATACAACTAGTCCCAGTCCCACTACCACAAACGCCAATCTTACCATCGCCATAGAGGATAACAAGAAGCAAAAAGAAACTTCTACTACGTCGTCGCCGCCACCGACCAAGAACCAGTCTTACAACTGCAGCGTGTGCAACAAGGCTTTTACCTCATACCAAGCACATGGCGGACATAAAGCAAGCCTCCGTAAGAACTCTATAATCACCGCCACCGCTTCAGACGATGGCAATCCTTCCACGTCGACATCTACCACTGTAGCCGTCGGTAGCACCGTTTCTAATGTATCTGCTCTGAACCCAAGAGACAGACTTCACGAGTGCTCCGTCTGCCACAAGTCTTTCCCCAATGGCCAGGCTTTGGGTGGTCACAAGTGGCGCCACTATGAAGGTACCATCGGTGGAAATGGCAAAATCTCCAAAAGTGGCGTCACAACGTCAGCCACGCCCAGTCACAGTGCCACATCCTTCGATGGCGTCACCTTCTCCGATGGCCAGTCACAGCGCCAGCCATGCCCCAAGGGATTTCGATCTGAACCTGCCTGCTACGATCTTTATGATTATATTTTGGGATACAATTTTTTAATTCATTAATTTAAATAAAATTGTTATCTTGAGCAGTAATTTTTTTTAGTATCATTAATCTTAATTTCAATTTTAATTCTTCTTCCTCTTACGTGCCAATAGTTTTTTCGAGACCAAATACGTACCAATATTCAAATTAGAAGTGGGACATAAAGAGACGACAAATGTCGTTTCAATAAATAAGTTGAAACGAATATTTGAACGATAGTAAAAGACGAAAATAAGGGCTATAGGACAATAAAAGTCGTCCCTATAAATCGTGAATATATTGGGACGACTATTGTCGTCTCTGTTGACTTACTAGGACGGGCTTATTGGGACGATCGTTAGGGACGACATAGGTGTTCCTGTAGCCCTTTAGCAACGACAATTCTATTTATAGGGACGACATATTAAAACAAATATATTTACTTACCATATTCCATATATTTACCTTATTAGTAGAATTGTATATAGGAAAATATATGTATGTAATATTCCTATTTTAGGTAGGATCCTTTCATTATTAGTATATATATGCGTTGTACTCTTATTCAATCATTCATTCAATTGAATCAATACAGAGAATTATTTCTCCACGCATATTCTCCTTTATATTTCTTCATCTCTTTTATATTTCTACATGGTATCAGAGCGACGATTCTGAGCGACGATGCTTCGCACAAACGATGATAGAAAAATCATAGAAGCGACGATTGCCCAATCGGATCTCATGGCTATACAGCAATCCGATCATCCGGGCATAATCCCTGTTTCTGAACTACTTAATGAGAAGATCAATTGGAGATCGAACCGAAAAAGTGAAGATCGGCCGAACCGGTCGACCGTTTCGACAGAAACTGGACAGCGACAATGCACCTACTGTATGATGACTGGCCACATTGTTGATACCTGCTATTTCATACATGGCTTCCCTCTATGGCACAAGTTTCATGGGAAGGACGTGAAGCCACGAAACAAACACTTCACAAATACTGTTACCGCTTCTGCACCTAACCCAATGGAAGGAAGAACGCTGACAGCCAAAGAATACGAGCAGATCATGATACTTTTAAAGAACAAAACGGGTAATGATAAGTCTTATGTTAACACACCAGGTATCAATTCTTCTACTACTTCTTTGAGTAATTCATGGATTATTGATAGCGGGGCCACTGACCATGTGACGAAGGATGGGATTGTTGAGAATAAATCCATGCCAAAGCACAAAACTGTTCAATTACCGGATGGGGGTCATGCTCTTATTAAATCTATTGGTGCAGCTAACTTGGGAAATAATATGACTGTTGATAATGTGCTTTATGTTCCCAACTTCAAAGTTAATCTATTATCTATCAGTAAACTTACTAGAGGATTAGGTTGATATGTGATATTTTATCCTGATTTTTGTATCATGAAGGATTTGATTACGAAGAAGACAATTGGCTTGGGAAGGCAGAGTAACGGCCTATATTACCTTTCACAAAAACCACAAATACATCATACTACCAGTAGGTCAACCAACCTATGGCATAGACGTCTTGGGCACCCTTCCGCCTCACCTCTCCAATTCCTAGCACAAAGCATTTCAGATATTAATTTTGACTCTCACGATATTTGTGATGTTTGTCATTTGGCTAAACAATCTAGACTACCTTTTAAGGCTAGTCAAATTTCTAGCAATAAACCATTTGATCTGATTCATTGTGATATTTGGGGACCTCATAAAATTTATTCTTATTCTGGTGCTAGATATTTTCTTACAATTGTCGATGACTTTTCTCGTTACACTTGGGTACACCTCATGCGTCACAAGTCTGAAACTCAAAGCATAATTAAGAATTTCTTTGCTTGGGTTAAAACACAACACAATCTGACTATAAAAGGCCTACGATCTGATAATGGCCAAGAGTTTTTATCATTGCAAGCATTTTTGGATCAAAATGGCACTAATTTTCATAGGTCATGTCCTTATACCCCTCAACAAAATGGAGTGGTAGAGAGAAAACACCGTCACCTCCTTAATGTAGCCCGTGCCATTAGATTTCAAGCTAATCTTCCATTAAAATTTTGGGGGGAACATATCAAAACGGCTTGTTATCTTATCAATCGTATACCTTCTCCATTGCTTTCACACAAATCACCATACGAAAGATTACACAAGAAATTACCACCTTATTCTCATTTGCGTGTCTATGGTTGTCTATGTTTTGCCACCAACCTTAAACCCAGCCATAAATTTGACACACGAGCCAGACGGTGTGTGTTTCTTGGATACTCCTCAAGACAAAAAGGGTACACCTTATATGACCTTACCGACAGAAAATTAATAATATCCCGAGACGTCGTATTCCATGAAACCATATTTCCATACGCCTCCCAACAAAATGATGAAACCAACTCCATCCCATTACCACAATCTATGCCTCTGGATGTTGACGTGCCTCATTTACCTGACCCTGAGGACCAACATATAGCAGAAACAGATTCCTTGCCTGAGAGTCCCACACACTGTTCAAACGGTCGACCTACCGGTCGACCGTTTCCATCATCCGTTTTAACAGAAAGTTCACACGGTCAACCGTCTGGTCTGCCGGTTCCCTCATCCGTTTCAACAGAGAGTTCACCCGGTCGACCGTCTGGTCACCCGTTTCCCTCATCCGTTTCTACAGAGAGCTCAGACGGTCGACCGTCTCCACATATCGGTAGACCGGTTGAGCAGTTTTCTTCACCTTCACCTGACAGACAGCCACACCTACCTCCTATCATACCCAATGACCAACTTCGACGATCCACAAGATCAATTCAAACCCCAATTCACCTGAAAGATTACTATATCAATCATGCTCTGCCTACTCAAACCAGGTCTCTTCCGGTCAAGTCCAGCACTCAACATCCTATATCAAGGTATGTATCATATAGCAATCTTTCTTCTGTTCATCGTGCCCTTACATACAATATTTCTCACATTGTTGAGCCAGCAACATTTGAGGCAGCATGTCAGGATCCCAAGTGGGTAACTGCTATGAATGATGAAATCCGTGCCTTGGAAGAAAACAACACTTGGTCCCTTGTCCCACTTCCTCCGGGTTCTCGTCCTATTGGTTGTAAGTGGGTGTTTAAAGTCAAATTTAATTCTGACGGTACTGTTGAACGTTACAAAGCACGGCTGGTGGCAAAGGGGTTTACACAACGAGAAGGGATTGATTATAATGAAACTTTCGCTCCAGTTGCAAAGTTAACAACAGTCAGATGCTTACTCGCTGTCGCCTCTATTCGCAACTGGACGCTTCATCAGATGGATGTCCACAATGCCTTTCTTCACGGTGCCATTGATGAAGAAGTCTATATGACTCCTCCACCTGGATTTCGTCGACAGGGGGAAACACCAGTTGTATGTCGACTTCATAAATCTCTATATGGATTGAAACAGGCATCTCGTTCTTGGTTTCAAAAATTTGTATCTGCTATTATTCAGTTTGGGTTCAAACAGTCACATGCAGATTATTCACTCTTTACCAAGGTCAGTGGTGATTCATTTACAGCTGTTCTATTATATGTGGATGATATGATTGTCACAGGAAACGATAAAGAAGCGATTTCTTCCACGAAGACGTTTCTTGCATCTCAATTCAAGTTGAAGGACCTTGGCACACTAAAATACTTTCTTGGAGTAGAAATTGCTCGCTCGAGATCAGGGATCTCGATAAATCAAAGAAAGTATACTCTTGACATTCTTCAAGAGGCCGGATTACTTGGAGCAAAACCTGCAGCATTTCCCATGGAGCAGTCATCAAAATTTAATTCGACAGATGGACAATTGTTGAAAGATCCCACATATTATCGACGGTTGGTAGGGAAGCTCATTTATCTCACCATTACTAGACCGGAAATCTCATATTCGGTCAATACACTCAGTCAGTTCATGCAGGCACCTAGACAACCCCACCTTGATGCAGTTCACCGATTGCTCCGATACTTGAAAGGAGCACCGGGCCGAGGATTATATTTCCCATCAAGTGGAAAATTGCAGCTAGCGGGATTTTGTGATGCAGATTGGGCTGGAGATATTACTACACGACGGTCAGTTACGGGATATTGTGTATTTTTGGGAAATGCACTTATATCATGGAGAAGCAAGAAGCAAACAACTGTGTCCAAATCTTCAGCAGAAGCAGAATATAGGGCAATGGCTTCAATTACTTGTGAGCTTACATGGTTGAGGCAGTTGCTGACAGATTTATGTGTGGATCACCCACAAGCTGCAACCTTATATTGTGACAATCAAGCAGCAATACATATTGCAGCTAATCCAGTTTATCATGAGAGGACAAAGCATATTGAAATAGATTGCCATATTGTTCGTGAACGAATCATCAAGGGAGAGATCAAGACTGCCTATGTTCCAAGCAGCAATCAGATTGCAGATTTATTTACTAAAGCACTAGGCAAGGAGGCATTTCACAGTTTCACTCGCAAGTTGGGCACTATTGACATACATGCTCCAACTTGAGGGGGAGTATTAAAACAAATATATTTACTTACCATATTCCATATATTTACCTTATTAGTAGAATTGTATATAGGAAAATATATGTATGTAATATTCCTATTTTAGGTAGGATCCTTTCATTATTAGTATATATATGCGTTGTACTCTTATTCAATCATTCATTCAATTGAATCAATACAGAGAATTATTTCTCCACACATATTCTCCTTTATATTTCTTCATCTCTTTTATATTTCTACAAAAATTGCCCATATGACTCTATTTTCTTGTAGTGATTGCAACTTGATTAATCTTAGATAATCCATTCTGTCACGTGTTTTCCAATAGTGCATGATATAGACTTTTTTACTAGGCACAAGCTCTACAAATTTTCGTATAAAATCATATTTAAACAAATAGCACCTTGGTGGTTGATATTGTTCAAAGATTATTTCGAAATTTATACTGTATTTATACATTCTGAATTTATTAAAAATAAGACTTATTATCATACTATATTCAAATTGCACACAAGTAGCTAGCCATTTGTAAGTAAATGGTGCACGAGATGAATAAAAGATCAAACACTCTTTGATTCAAAACAAATTTCAAGAATTTTATTTGTAAATTGAGAAGACTCTCAAAATAATGTTATTTAATCAAGATTTGCCAAAATATGAAAATGGCCAAACCGCTTTATATCAAACCCTACTTACTAATATAACTAAATTGAAAATCAGGTAAAAAATAAAAGAAAATAACAAAAATGATATTTTCTCAGGTAAATCATTGCCGCTAGAGCTAACAAATAAGTCGGATCGGGCGGGCTCAGCCTATCAGAGCAGGACTATAATTGAAATTGGATCAGGTCGGCCAAGTCTAGTTTTGTGCGGGCTAGAAATATGCGGACACAACCCAACCCAGCCTATCCTATCGGACCAACTTGGTCTTGATTTTTTTTCTTTTTGCTTTTTTCAAATAAATTTTTTATACAATGTTAATATATTGCATCAAATACAATCTTAGATAAACTCAGACAATATATATTTTGAGAATTTTAAAAAGATTAATTTATAAATTTGAAACTCTCATGTATTAGTCAATAGATAAACATTAAATTTTTTTTTTCAAATAATAATATTTTTTTGGTTAAATGTAAACTATTTCTTGACACATTTTTTTAAAATATAAATAGTAAAAGCACGCTAGTCTTATTGCTTTGAAATATAAGTATGTTTGTCTTAAATTAAAAAATTTACTTATAAGTAAATTTAAAATAAATAATTTATTTGTCACACCAAACATAATTTGGATTGAAACTTGAATTAAACTAAATTTTAATTAAATCTAAACAATTTTATATTGAAGCTTGAGATTTTTGGACTAATTTTTCAAAAATAAATAATTTAAGTTGGAGACTTGTGCTTAGACCATTTTAGATTGATATTATTTAGATTAGGGTTTTTTTAAGAAATAACCACAATAAATAAAATATTTCTTAAAATTCTGTTATATTTTTTTTATTCTAAAAATATTGTTTTTTATTTTTTATTTTTGTAACACTTGTTGTTACATTTTTTACATTTGTTATTTTAGTTATAATAAATGTATTACATTTTTTATTAACAAAAATAACAAAAGTAACAACAAGTGTCAAAAAAATAAAAAAAACAGTATTTTTAGAATAAAAAAAGTTAAATAGTATTTTTTAAATTATTTTATATTATGTATTGGGGTTATTCACAAAATGAGTTATTAATATTAATGAGCCAAAAAAAAAATTACGAGCTAGTTGTACCAGGTCATATAGGCTCGGTTTTATTTGGGTCAGAGTCAGCCCAGTCTAAAATTCAGGTTATATGGACCAATTCATGGGTTAAGTCGTTTTTGCCACCTCTAATTGCCACCTTGTAACGAAGCAGAATTGGTCCAAGATCTCATTGGCTCTAAAACATTTTCCTTTTTGCTTAAAAGCTTGTCCACACTAAAAAAAAATGATATTATTCATCTAAATTTAACATTGTTCACTAAAATTGGCGAAGTAAACCTTGTCCGTATACATTGAATGAATGTGAAGAAAAAGGTACCACAATTTTTTTTTGTCAGATTTTAAACTAATAATTTATATTATTGTTTTTAGTTTTTAAAATTTTTCTTTCTATATTTTAAAATAAAGCCTCCTCCTTGTATCTAGATCAAGATTTGGATCTCGATACAATGCATCACAACTATGGATTTCAATTTTATTATTATTTCTTCACTTTCTTTACGCTCTACTACTCTTATTTGTTACAGGACGATTAACCAATTTAAAAAATGATTCAAAAAAAAAATTGCTACTACAACTATGAAAATGAAATTTCTAGATCTTGTACGTCTATTTAAATTGTGGAAATATGATAATATTTTTCATTGTAAGAATTTTCTATTAAATAGAGTATCATTTTACATGAACAGGTAAAGAAAATAAAGAAAGAAATTATTTAGCACTTCCTTTTTATGCTGATTCAAATTGCGTTGATGTGTTAGAAGAAGGATATGTATATATAGTGATTCGGTATACTCTAAAGACGCCCTAGGTACAATATTGACGATCCTTAAGGATGCAATTTCAGTGATTGCCTTTTACTCATATCATCTTTTACGTAATTGATCCTTTTTTATTGTACAAGAATATGTGAATTAAGCTATGCATTTCTGGAAGCACATTAGAATGTTCTTTTGCTGATATTATAACTCGTATTCGATATTAGGTCATTCTTAGAATTACTATACATTTTCTATTCATTGCGGGTTGGTTATTCATCAGTACCGGTTTAGCTTATGATGTATTTGGAAGCCCTCGGTCAAACAAATATTTGACAGAGATCCGACAAAGAATTCTATTAATAACTTACCGTTTTGATCATTTGGAACAACTCGATGAATTTAGTAGATCGTTTTAGAAGGCCCTAATCTAATAACTATAGATCGAACATATCTAATTTTTACAGTATGATAGTTGGTTGTTCATGGCCCTGCTGTAGCTATTGTCTTTTTTTTTTGGAGGGGGGTCAATATATGCAATGTAGTTCATCCAACGATAAACCTAATCCGAATTATATATAGAGCAATGACATAATCAAACCTGAACGAACAAACGTTAAATTGAATTGTACGAGTCTCTACTGGAGATTATTTTGTACTTGCTGTTTTATTTTTCAATTATTTCTTCAATTAGAAAACCAAAGAAAATAAATAATAATTCTATGCATTCTCTTAGCTCATTTGAAATGATCTCATCTTATAATTATCCATGACTATTTATGTCTCTAGCATGACCACTTGATGAAATTGGAGGGAAGTAGAGTAAATGGATGATACTACTAGAAGGATTCTTCTCTAGGGATGGCAATTTAACCCGACCCGCGCCCCCCGCCCCGTTTAACATTTCTCCGCCCCGGATAATCGGGTATTCGGGTCGGGTACGGGGCGGGGAAAATTACCCGGGGCGGGTTCGGGGCGGAGTAGCCCCGCCCCGAACCCACCCCGAAATACTATTTTTTTTTTAAATATTTTTAATTTTGAAAATAATGGTTACCAAAAAAAAAAAATTAAAAAAAAATATAAACGGGGCAGAAAACGGGGCGGTAAGCCGCCCCGCTCCGACCCCGACCCGCCCCGATTTAAACGGAGAACGGGGCGGGTATGTGGATTAAAATTCCCCGACGGGGCGGGGGGGCGACCCGCCCCGTTGCCATCCCTATTCCTCTCTAGATGGATAATATGTAGTGTGGTCAGTTTAATAGCTAGGTATTTAATTTCTTTTATGGTTTATATTCCGAATTGGGTTCATCAATGTAGTAATCGGATGAATTGAGTTGTAGACATGAAAGTGTAAGAATTCAACGAGTGTTTTTAAATGACAGTGAATTGGATTGGGTTATTAAGAATCATAGTGTTATTTTTGTCTAAACGACCGTGGATTTCTTTTTCTACTCTTTCAAAAAATAAAATTATGATGATGCAAATGATCTTCATTGATTATCAAGAACACATGTTCCCTGATGGTATCTATGAGTATTTTCCAAGTTAGAAGAATAGAAGAAAAGGGTAATCACTCAACTTCTTAGATGATGTATATTTTTGTTGATTAAATATCGTATAAATACTTTCTATTACTCTATTTATGAATTTCTCAGGCAAATTGAAATTTTTTGTTAGTTCATTGTAACTAATCAACAAAATTCCCTCTCTCTTTTTTTTTTGTTTGAGTAATAAATTGAAAAAGTTCTGATACATCTCGAAAATCGAAACCTAGACTAGTAATTTTGATGAACATGATAAAAAATCATTACTCTTTCGACACAAGAAAAAGGAATCTTTTACACCTCTTTCTTGTGTCGAAGACTTGGAGGCGAATAATGCCTCCTAGAATTATTTGTTCCCCCGCTTACTTAATGCTAATATCTAGTTCAATTTTATGATATTAAAATCTGACAATAGTTACATAGGCGCACCACTTCAATTTAAACCTTAAATTGATATTTACAATATGTGAAATTTCGCATGTTGCACAATGCTTAAGTTAGCACAAAATGATATAAAGTAATATGAAATTTCGAGAGGCAAGGAGCACACCATCAAACGTTGTTCCAACATTGAAGAAACCAGTTCCAAATTTTGTATATATAACCACTGTTCTAAAAAGTTCGCATAGGCGGCACTTAAGCTTCGCCTAAGCTTGAAACTTGGCCTCGATGCCTAACTACGCCTTACGCTTCGCTCTCGCATTGTCCTTGTCTCACCATCGCTTAGGCTTCGCTTAGGTGTGAAAAACTTGAAACTCGACCTCCACACCTAACCACGCTTTACGTTTTTAAGAACATTGTATATAACACAATAGTATACATGTGTAATGCTTCTTGAATAATAACTTCAACCAAAAATTAGATCACTATTGAATAAATATTTTCTCTTTGCAAAGACACAATTGGGTATTTGGATTTTGTCTTTGCAAAGGACACATTTAACATTTTATCAATAGAAATCTAATTTTCAGTTGAAGTTGTTGTCCAAGGAGCATTACTCATAGTACAATCATAGTGAATCATATGATATTAGCATACCATATATACATGGAACAAAATCCGATTATAAAAAGGGTTAATTATATTAATGGTCTCAATTCTTTCAAATTTGTAAGAATATCATCCCCCATTCAATTTTTTAGCAAATATCATCTTCATCCTTTCGTTTATTCGTACAGATAGTCCCCAAATGACTTTTTTGACAATTTTATTCATGACTTAAATAAATTAAAATGATAGAAAAAAAAAACAAAAAAAAAAAATTGAAAAATTTGCAATTGTGACCCTAACCTTTTCAAAAGTACAAATAAATCTTAAATATTTTTATTTTTTTATAAATTTTAACTTAAAATAATAAAAAATGTGTCATCAAGTCCCAAAACTTTTAGTTATGTTCATCGAAATGACATTTGAAGTCTTTACAGATTTTGTCTAGTGGTCCATTAATTGATAAAAAAAATTATACCCGTAATCTAAATTCGATCAATTTAATAAGGACAAAAGAATTTATTATATTCTATTATTTAAGTTTATTTTTAAAAAAAATTTAAAAAAAAAGAAAGGATAATCTTTCCTAACCCACCCCAACTTGAATAAGGATGATATTTGCTAAAAAAAAAAAAAAAAAAAAAGAGAATGATATTTGCTAAAAAATTGAATAAGGATGATTTAAAATAATAGAGATCATTAGTTTAATTAACCCATATAAAAATTCAATTTGCTCCAATACAATAAGAACAAAAGATTTGGTGGACTAAATGGGTAGCCATTACAAATAAAGAAATATTCCTGAGTGTTTTTAGTTTTTATTATATATTTTTCGTATATTTTATTCAGATGGAGAAGTTGCATTTTCACCCCCATTTTTTTTTTTTTTTTTTTTTTTGACAAAAATCGTCCAAAATTATCACTTTACTACAAAAATTGAAGCTTTGACGATCCATCACCCAAAATCCAAAAAAAAAAAAAAAGAATTGAGGACTCACTGCAAAACCCGCTAAATTCCAGGACCATGATGCAATTTTTTCAATCTACCATTTGATGCCATGTTTGTCAAAGCTTAAATTATAATTTAAATTGATTAAAATAGTCAAACATAATTTTTATCCACACATTCAACTCACAACTAACTACTCAATTATTATCTACACATTCAATATGACCTACAACTTGTAAGTATCTAAAAAACAATTTCAGCACTACCAAATTTGCATTAAAACGATCGTTTTTGAAAGAACGTGATAAATTATAATTCGATGATTCTCTACTAATAGTTGGTGGGTGTCGAATCCAACAAATAATAAATTCTCGCTCTTAAAGTATAAATTGTGATAGCGGTGAGCAAGGTCGTATCCACTGGGATTGGTAAGATTTAATTCTTCAAGAGATTAAAACAATAAAAGAAAGGCGGTTTTGGATTGTTGTGAATTAGAGCAAATTAAATTAAAGCAATTTAAAGAGAAGATTAATATTAGTCAAATATCCAGCACAAGGTATAATATCAGAATTGATTCACAAAATTGATCATTGATACAAAAATAAAATCCTTTATTCTTTCACTAAATTGGTTATGGTCATTGATACGATCTAACAACCTATCTTTCCTTACTTTCTCGATAGCCAAGAGACGCTCGTTGACTATTTCTCTTGTCAATAAACAACCATAGATACGATCTTAGGATTTAATTTACCAACAGCATTAATCTCTAGAGAGACTACCAATTCCAACCAACAAATACACACGCGTGATTCATTTAAGTTAGATTATATATCTCCATAACATAGATTAATCAACCATGTTATTTTACCACTAACATTAGAATTTCTAAACAATTACGGATTTAGATTTCTAATTGGCGATATATCGTTTTGACAATCAAACAACGTGCACTTTGTATAATCAATCAAAACAATAATATCAAGAAACACAGAAAATATATAAATAGAGAAAGAGTAGAAGAACAATGAAAATTAATTCGATCTCACAATTCTTGAATAATCAAAACTTCAATTATCCTTGTGCTAGGATAGATATTTAGCAATCCATGAAAATAAAAATAAAAACTAAAAGGTAAGAGATATGGGTCAAAAACGTGTGTTTCTTGGGAAGAGAATGGAATCCCTTTATAGGAGTAAGAGGAGGAGAGAGAAAATGTAAGATTTTGTTTCCTATTTCTAGTCTAATTCTCTTCCTTTCAAAGAGTCCCAAAAATCTTTGAATAAAATATTCCTACTCCTTCTAGAAATAGGTGTAAATCAATTAGGATCTTTTTTTTTTTTTTTTTGTAGTTGTCCCATTATTTCTTTCCAAAGAAATCGCGTATGCTGACTTTGGCTGCCCGAGTCAGTAAGGCGTGCCCACGGCTTACGCAAAGTTCGCTTCTGTTGGTAAAAACTGGGAAATCAAGCGTGCCCACGCCTTAAGTGAGGTCCGCTTCTGCATTGTGCATCTTTTTGAGCTTCAATTCTTCTTTCCAAAACTTGTGGAATTTTGTCCAATTTGATCCAACTCCTACATATAATCCACAAAACATAAAATGCAATCAAAACTCAAAACTTAAGCAATTGTAATCATCAAAATATGAGGAAATAATATAATTTCTATAGCCATTATGCGTTCTATCAATAGTGCATTTGATAGAGATTATAAACAGTTTATAAACCAATATTGGTTTATTTGAGTTGAAATTGTTGACTTTTCATGTTAAAAGTGGGTTGAAAAATCAAAAATTACGGCTGAAAAAAACTAAAATAGATTTTTAATCCCTACCAAACAAGCACTAAATAAACAAATTAGATTTAAAAATTTGTTAAACATTAGAGTAATTAATTATTAATATTTAATATGTTTCACCGGAAGAGAAAATATGCCACATCTTTAGAGAGAGAGAGAGAGAGAGAGAGAGAGAGAGAGAACAACATAAAATAGAGTTGACTGTATAAAAAATAATTAATTACAAAATTATTGACTTTGTAAATCTTAACCACTGTTCTAAAATGTCCGTCTAGACTTGAAGCTTGGCCTCAACGCCTAGCCACGTCTCATGTATCGCCCTCGTTTTGCCCTTGTCTCGCTCTCACTTAAATTTCGCTTAGGCCCGAAAAGCTTGAAACTCGACTTCGACTCCTAGCCACGCTTTACACTTTTTAGAGCCTTGATCTTAACTATTAGAGCGATCCTATAGAAGTAACTTTCATAAACATAAGTCCATTTCTCACCGCATAATCATAAGTTCTGCTATCTGTCTCTAATGCAATTAGGAGATGTTTTTTTAAGTATTTTATTTTAATTAATTAGGTGTGTTTTTTGTTCATTTTATTAATTTGGCTTTATATTGTGTTTTAATATGATTGAGAGTTATGTTTGAATGGATAACAAAACTTTATGTATCATTTTTTTAAAAATCACTATAAGTGATAATATATTTTATTAATAATGAATAAATATAGTACAGACTATAAAAGGACCGGAGATGATCTGTTGCCCACAGGTGGGCAGCAAATCGAAACTCATAAAAGGACTATGCTATCTAGCTAAAAGTACAAAATTGACAAGACATGACACGAGACACACTAGAAATTATCTCGTTCAAAAACAATGTCGGAACTCATAAAAGGACTATGCTATCTAGCTAAAAGTACAAAATTGACAAGACATGACACGAGACACACTAGAAATTATCTCGTTCAAAAACAATGTATTCACCAAATTTTCTATAATTATTGACCCTATTAATTAATTAACAGCCTTTAGATATAAATATATACATGACTACTAAAAGAAAATAACAAACTCTTTTTTGTTATAATTAATGTAGATAGTTAATTGTTATTCAAGGCTCTTTTTGCATTGCATGTCCTTCAAATCCATCCCCTCACCCTTCTTTTTGGAGGTTTCCCTGATTATCCAACTCTTTCTTCTCCTCCCCTCCTCTAAACATCCCGAACACCTCCGTCAACGGATTCTTGTCAATATTGTTTCGTGACTTTGATAGATGATAGACCTACAAAACAACGGTCTGTTATAAAATTAGACATTTACATTTTTCTTAATTAATTTTTTGTTATCCTAAACATCTCTTTTTCTTTCTTTCTTGATCCATCAACAAGCCCTTCATCTCATTTGGTTTGCATACATGCTTGCTGTAATATGTATATTCCAACAATATTTTAAGATATATAGGGATGAATGTACAAGGAATCCTTCTCTGAAAAGGTACGTCTTCATTATTTTCTTTTAATTATTTGTTTGTTGGCCATAAATATAAATACCAAAAGGTTAGGCTCTCAAACAAACATGTCGGATAATCGGATTCACTTTCTGATTAAAGATTCCGAAATTTCACAATTTTCTTGAACTCGAGAAATTTAATTATTAGTTTCATTCTACATGTTTGCTTTTGATATAGGCAAAGGAACCTTTTTTCAACATTTGGGTGGTTCTTCCTTCTGTCTTTTGCCTGGAATTTCAGAAGAAAGCAGTTGAATTGAACCTTTACAGTCTCCACAATGGGAACAAAAATGAAAGGGATCTTCCAGGGATTCAAATATAGTCTGTCTCAAATCTTTGGTAATGCTTCAAATTTACAATTTTTAAGATCATTTTCTCTGTATATTGTAATGGGTTTTTGGCAATTTTGAGTCTAATGTGAAAATTGATTATATTGTAGTTGTGAAGGAGCCTGAAATAGAGATTGGATTACCGACGGATGTTAAGCATGTGGCGCACATCGGGTGGGATGGCCCTTCCGATACTGCACCTAGTTGGGTACGTATTGAACGGCCTCACCGAAATATTTATTTATCTAAATCAAGATTTTTTCTATTTTTTCAATACTAATTTATTTGTTTCATAAATATAATGTTAATATGTAGATGAATGAATTCAAGACAGGGCCTAATTTTTCAGCAACTTCGATTGGCAATTCTGGTTCTCCTCTTTCTCCATGGTCATCTCAAGGTCTGGTTCTGAATTAACTTTTCCCCTTTTCCATATGTTGTCTTTAAATTATAAACTACTAACACAATGGATAGCCCATATCAGAAAGAAATAACAGCGTACTTCATGAATTCAAGAATAAAATGAATTGTTGGCTCATCTTTCACATGATCCTAGGTTGAGATTATGACGAAAAGGTTGTTGTTAAACATGTCCAGTATTGGGGCTGTTGGATGAAGTTATATGGACTATATAAGTCTTGACACTTATAGAACAATATGTTATTGTTGAAACACGTAGGAATTGCAATCTTACTCTTAATTTTGTTTCGTCGTCCTAATCAGATTTTGGAGAACCTATACCGCAGAAATCAGGATATGAGATTCTAAGAGATGTACCATCCTCAGAGATTTCCGGTATTCGAAAGAAGCAGAAGCGGAAGAAGTCTAAATCATCTTCGTCTCCTAAGTCTTCTTCTTCCTCGGCATCTCGAGTATCAAAGTCAAAATCCAAGTTTGTTGAAGACCATGCCAAACCATCAAACATTGAAGTGGCATAACATAATAGAGTACTGCCCCCATTCTTAATTTCTACAAAGTCCTCTTTCAGTCTAAGATCATGTTCAATCATATAAGCCCATGAATTTAAAGACAAGGGATCTTGTACAAAATTTGTGTAAATTTAGTGGGAAGCATTATGCAATAAGTTATATAGGTATCTACATGGGAGGCTGAAGGGGAATAGAGATGTAAGGCATATATAATGTTCATCTGGATATTCATACGAGGATTTTTTTTTTTTTTTTTTTTTCCCTTAAATGTTTCCTCCTTCCTATGAAACAGGAACAAGTAAAGGGATAAGATTTTTATTTTGCTCATGAAAATTTGTGCTGACGTGTGATATTGAACCAAAAGATATTCGCCAAACTTGTATTAGTGATTCTTTGATAGTATATAGTAGTTAAATTTTATTTATTTGGTTATGTCTCGACTTGGAAGAAAAGTGTGGACGTGTAAGTTGAATTTATTTATTTTTTTCTCACTAAATTTTAACACGTGCACAATTTATTTAAATAGGTGTCGATCAGACTTGAACTCAGGACATTTATCTACTCTAATACCAT
The DNA here is from genome assembly GCA_030279155.1 of Forsythia viridissima. NCBI lineage: Eukaryota > Viridiplantae > Streptophyta > Magnoliopsida > Lamiales > Oleaceae > Forsythia > Forsythia viridissima. Next base: position 5,549,531 of record CM059033.1, read on the forward strand.
GTTGAGTCACTTGATCTAAAAATTTAAACTGTTAGATAGAGATACATGTATATCATTTAAATATTATTTTCAACACTTTTACGCTTCTAAAATGAATCTCGAAAAGATCCGTAAGTATCAAGTTATAATCAATTGAGGACTAATTTTCAAACACCTAATGATCATTTTTAAACTGCAAGAGTGAATTGAAAATCAGATATCGAATGATCTCATCTGTCCTCTCATGAGAAGTTTGAATACACAAGAAAAATATCCAATTTTCAATTATAATATAAAATATGACAATTTAACATCAAACTCTATAGATTTTCTTTTCGTAAAATAATCTTAAAGTTGTTAACCATTTTAAATATTTACAATTTTAAAAGACGATAAGAGCATATTCAGTACGATGCATTAACCAAGAATAGATATGATTTAAAAAAAGAAACTGATAACACGTCGTAATGATCAAAAATGAAAAATGAAAGCATCAAATCTCGGTAAAAAATTATAAAAATGGAAATTACAAAGATTGGTTTGATCAATTGGGATTAGGGTCCCGCCACAATTTTTTTCGAAGGCTTGTTTACGTGTTGGTATTAATATTTATTTTTCTTGAAGTGGTTCCAATGAAAATAATTAATAGGGTCGACGAGAATCAATAGTCGTGGAGTGACAGTGTGACACCATCAATTCTTATTAATATAAATATTATTACAGGTATATATTACTATGTCTCATTGTACTCTTATTAGTGCATTTTTATAGATTTTATTTAGGGGGGTAAATTTAACAAATACTCACTAAACTTTGAACTTGTTAATATTTACTCACTGAACTTTAAGGTGTCACTGACAACTCACTGAACTTTTAATTTTGTTTACCATCCATCATCCTTTAATAATTCGTTAGAATAAGTTAATGGAAAATGCCATCGTGGATAACAGATAACACGTGGCACCAATCAAACTGTGTTATTTGTCCAACTCAGTACGAAGGTAAAAAACGCGTGCCACGTCAGCAAATGAAAGACCAATCTTCATCATCTTCAACTATGGAGGACCAATCTTCATCATCTTCAACTAACACAGGGACCAAAGTTGCAATTTTCCAAAACTCTAGCCCTTAACTTCGCTGCCTTCGTCGGAGACAGAGAGTGACCTGACGGAACCACCCATTGACAGAAAAAAGAGCACCTACTGCACCAAAGATACAAACAGCCAAGATGCATACAGGGAATTCGGAACATTCGCTCAAATAATTGATCCATCAACTTGAATTTATCAATTATAATAAAAATAAATTTATATAAATAATCACATTCCCAGATGAATAAATACTCATTGTTACTTACATAGAGTAAATATCAAAGACAATAACCAAGACTTGGGGTATACCCAACTTTCAATATGATATGAGTGCCCAAAAATTCAAAAGAGCAGTTCGATTCATGTATATTATACGCAAGTATATGTAGAAAGGTGGAAACTTGCCAGGCCACAGAGGACTAATCTCAGAGAACCAGCCAAGTATAACGGAGGAGATATACTCGTATAACGGAGGAGATACACTCCGGCAGGTCCGCCGCTACGCTGCCGCCATTGTTGACTTCCATATCCACAGAAAGAGTACCCTTCTCTTCCTCCACCTCCCGCAGTCTCTTCACGTGCTATTCACTATCAAACACGCTCAGAGCCTCCTCTGCCAATGGGTAGTTCCGTCTGGTCGCTCTCCATCTCCGGCGAAGGCAGCGAAGTTAAGGGCTAGGGATTTGGAAAATTGCAGCTCCGGTCCATGTGTTAGTTGAAGGTGATGAAAATTGGTCCTCCATAACATTATTCCTCCAACAATGATCCAACTCAACTTTTGAAATTTGCTGACGTGGCACGCATTTTTTACATCAATGCTGAGTTGGACAAATAACACAGCTTGATTAGTGCCATGTGTTATCTGTTATCCACGTTGGCAATTTCCGTTAACTTATTCTAACGGATTATTAAAGGATGATGGATAATAAACAAAATTAAAAGTTCAGTGAGTTGTCAGTGACACTTTAAAGTTCAGTGAGTAAGTATTAACAAGTTCAAAGTTTAGTGAGTATTTATTAAATTTACCCTTATTTAGGTGACATGCAAGTTAAAAAATTATTTTACGTGTCATTAATATTTAATAAATAGTTAATTAAGTTTATAATTGTTTTCAAATGAGTTATACCTATAATTCAATAATTGTGTCCATGTCTTTTATTTTCTTAACACAAAAATAAAATTACATCTAAATTTTGAAAATAAAATATAAATTTATTTGAGTTACCTTGTCTAAGATAGTTTGTGAATCTAGACGAAACTCTTAACAATGTCTGTTATTCTATTTTGCCAAATTATTTTGACAAAATCCCGTCAAATTGTATCGGAGATAAATTTTATCAAATATTGTCTACATTTGTTTATGTGACAAATTTATTTTAATAATCTATGAAAGCATTGAAGATATTCTAATATTACCAATCGTTTAAAGAAGTCAATCTAATTCTTTATATTAAAATGTTATTTCTGATATATAATCATATAAAAAGTATTAATGCATCTATATTTACATAAAATTTCTGTATACTTCTATCATAAAATTGAATTTTAGGAGTTCCAGCTAAACCTGTTAAAAATTGCTTGCAGAATTCAGCTCATTTTGTTGGTCCAAAATCAGGCTAGTTTCATGGAATTAGAATCCGATAAAACTGATGAGCCTCAGTCAATTCTTTGCTGTTCATCCCGTATTTTTGAACCAAATGAACCCATTAGTCTCAATTGTGTGGAAGCCCAAGCATCACTAGTAGGGATCCAAGATTCCCCTTAGGGAATTTTGCACAAATGGTCCTGATCTATGGTCCGCATGTAAAATTTGTCTTAATTCTTACATTATTGTCACTCACCCCTCAACCTACTTATTTTGTGTGCTACTAGTCCTTTTGGACCGTTTATGTCCATTCTTGTTGTCAAGTATGCGCGTGCCTCACACGAGTTCATTGACAAGGAAAAATCTGTCATATCACTAATTGACTAATTTCCCACCACCGCCATCCCCACCTCGCTTAAAAACACCGCACCAACGAGCTTCTTGTGTCGACGATTTCTAGCGGTGACTTTCGTTCTCATTGTTATTATTCTCTTCAATAAAATTATAAACAATTATCCAAAACAACGTTTGAAATGACCATTACTTGCTCCAACTGAATGCAAGTATATTTATGTTACTCTAGTACTTAATATTAATGCATAAAAATGAGCATGGGTCTTAATTGGTATTTTTATACTCACGCAAACTACTAAATTTTACAGGTGCAATATTTTTTTGATCTGAAATGTAAAAAATTTTATAGACCAAAAAATTTTACAGGTACAATATTGATTTTGGGGGGGTTTGTCGAGGCATTTGGAGATGGTGATCATAGTGTATGTAACCAAGAAATGATGTTTTTAAAATTTAGCAACTTTAATTGAAAAATATTTTTTTGTAAATTTTTGTGTTCTAATGTCTTGTTGCAACATACTAGTTTAATATTCTGCAATTTATTTAAAAGTCAGTTTATGCTCCTTCCATGTTGCAACATTCTATTTCAAATTTCTGCAATAAGGTTATGGTATTTCCCGTGTTGCAATAAGTAGTCTTTATGAACAAATTATATTTGAAAAACAAGTTCAGTTTTTGGTGATGAAACTTTCTAACTTCCAAAAGATGATGGTTTATAAGTATGTTGTTTATGTGTTAGCCTTTTAAATAGAGTTTGGGTTACACATACATTTTGTTTTATGTTGCAACTTCTTTTTATAACAAAATGTTGGATATAACTTTTAATGTTAAAACATTATGTTACAACATCAAATATTATATTGTAACATTGTATTGATTAGTATACTTGGTTTGTTACAATATCAAAAATTATATTGCAACATTGTATTGATTAGTATACTTGGTTTCTGCATTACGTAAAATATGCATGACGTGGTATTGCAACTTTGTGTTCAGAGTACGTAAAATGTAGAGTTTATAATGTTACAACTTACAAATTAAATTAGGGAAATTTGCACTTTTCATCTTCAATTTTTTTTTGTAAAATGTAACAAATATACCCTCAACATTTATTTTAGCATAATTCATCCACAACCTTTCAATTATGTAACAAAACTCATCATTTAGTCTATTTTGGCCATTAAATGACGGATTTACTATCCTCTTAAAATAAAATAAAGAAACAAAACAATAAAAAATAAAGAAAAATTGCAAAAGAAATTTCATATTTCCCACCTCCACCTCCACCTCCACCTCCACCTCATACTCACCCGTGTTTGGCCGCAGGGAGGGGTGATTTGCAATTTTTCTTCTTTTTTTATTACTTTATTTTATTTTTGTTTATTTAAAAAGGAGGGCAAATTCATCATTTAATGGCAAAAATAGAGGCCTAGAGGGAATGGTGAATTTTGCTACATAATTGAAAGGTTGAGGATGTATTATGCCAAAAAAAGTTGAAGATAGATTTGTTACATTTTATAAAGATTGTAAATGAAAAGTGAAAATTTTCTATTTGATTATGTTTAAAGGTATTAGATAAGATTATTACAAACTAGTCAATACGTAACTTTATTTTTAAAAAAAAATAGTATATTTGGTCTCCAACTTTTCAAATACGTAAGAGATATAACCTTGCAAAAAGAATAGAAAAATAATCAAATATACTCCAAAAAATAAAAAGAATTAGGCATTCATTCCAATATATCACGATGATAAACTTCAGTGATTAAGAAATTAAATAATCACATTGCAGAAATGAACTTTTTTTAATAAATAAATATTATGTCCAAAAGACGGATGTATTGTATCATTATAAAAGATTTTATATATTTACCAACAACAGGAGGCGAATGACTGAAGATGGCAATGTTTACCAATTAGACCAATTAGACCAATTTATATTTATATGTTGCCAGAGCATTTGTAAAGGTAAAACCCCCAATAAATAAATAAAAATTTGAATTAATAGCCTAAACATGTAACCTTTTCCTCTTTAAATCTCTTTCAATGTAACTTTTAATTGATACGTATAAGTAAATTGAATTAAAAAGTTAACCGTCAAATATCTTTTATTTTGATTAGCTTAATTAATTGAAATGAAATAAGCATAAAAATAAAAAATGTACGAACTAATTAAGTAACATTCCAACACACGCAACCCACCTACATTTGTTCGTAACCGAGAGAAATAATTACTCAATCATTAATTTTAATGGCAATTTATATCTACGCGCAAGTGTAAGCGTGTTTGTGCATGTCCCGACTAAGTTAATTAACCAATTTGACTGTATTAAAACCTAATGGAAATCCTTACAGCCAAGGATGGGAACAAAATGATCTTACTTTTATGAGTATTGAGATAACTTGACACCAATGGAACTAGTTCATAAAAGTTCTTGTGAACTTAAATCATAAATTTCACGATTCATGTCAAGTTTAAAAGACTACAGAGGAGTGTCAGAATGTTGAGTCTAGCCACATTTGTGAGTTAAACTTAATATAATATTGAACATTGGTACGTAATTATATACATATATATATGTTAACTTCAAAAATCTGCACGATTTTGTTGTCAACAGATGTATTGTCATCTTACCCCATCAATTTGTATATTATCTGTATAATACGACTCTGCAAAGATCACCGTTCCAAGAAAAATGATCTACGATCTTTTGCACTTCGATGATCAAATCAATTTCTAGAAAATATAAGAACGATGAAAATATTGAATGTAGAAGAGACAAATAGACAGAGTTTTGACTGAGGTTTAGAATTGAGTTCCTTTTCTTCCAACTATGCATGGATATTTAATTACATGTGAATTTCTAGGTTAAATTAGTTTAAAAATGTTGTAAACATAATTTAACACGTGACGATTTGTTATTGGTTGAGTCTTGTCATTATTGCAATATTGTTTCATTTTCAAATGAAATTACCTTGGTTATTCTCCTATACCTTCTCTAATCACAATATATTCTGGGAGAATATTTAGGAATTGATAAAATTGTTTCCTTTATCAAATAGATCTATAGACCCACGCTCTAACTGTCCAAACTGTTATAACGCATAAACTAAGCATTCAAGGCAAAGGTCTTCGCCAATTGTCCTTTGCCTGCAAACCCACTGGAGTTTGTCATTTCCATTTTGACTCGTGAGAGTTTTGTGGGGCTAGGCTTGGTCAAAAGTCATCTAAGAGTGAAGACTATGCGAGTTGTAGAGTGATGTTGTCGTATGTACGAAGCTATTGAACTATAATGTTGTGCCATTGTCAGGCGAAGCACGTGAAAAGTCGACGAGAACTTCACGTGACTGGATGACATTAGCCTACAAGTCTTCTACTTCTTAAGTGACACACAAGTGGACTTCATATGTTTACAAGTGTAACAATAACAAATTTGTGTTTTGATTCGCTTTATATGGGAAGAGTCCAATATTGGCCTACACAATGGATGCAACTTTTTCTTTCAACCTACAACCTCAAGTGAACTAATGCTTTAATTATTAGGTTACATTTAATCTTTTGTTTTTATGAGCTGAATTAATTGAAATTGAATAAGTGATCGATAAACAAGTGGATATAACAAAAAGTGGTAAAAACAAAAGTAACTTTCGAACGCGTATAAACTCATAGTTGTGCACACATGAGAGATACTATTATTTGCTCAAATTCATCTCCATACGTATCTGTGCACACGTATGTACATTGTGTAGGTGTCGACTAAGTGTTGGGCATATCCATCCCATGTCTTGGGGATGAATCAATGACTCAAGCCCAACAAATTAGGTCAATGATAATTATGATCGAAACCCTAAATTATCATGATAATAAGTAAATGATGCACATTGTCTTTCTTTGTGACGCATGGAAAAGAAAAATAAAACTCATGCCATGACTTTATTTTGATGCTCTTAATTAACATTATAAATTGGAACATTAAAGAGTAGAATCCATGGATAAGTGCATGAAAGAGAAATCAATTCAAATCCAAAATAAAAGAAAATATGAGAGGATTAGTGAAAAAAATTCGCAAAATTTGGACAACCTCTGCCGATGTAATCAAACATTAACTCTTTGCTCTATGGCCTGATCTTCGTTAAATTTGGATTGAACATTCAAAACCATTTTTATTCAAATCCAACGTTCAGATTCACATTAATTCTTGTGTCGTTAATTTCACGTATTATTTATTTGACTATTGCTCTAATTGATTATTTCCTATTAAGTTTACACAAAAAAGTGAAAATTGTTTATTCCTTTCGGTTGTTGTAAGATATCATATTGGATATTAATTGGCCTAATTTCCCCAACACTATTAAGTTCCCCAATATGAATGTATTAAAACCTAATGAGATTCCCTAGTCCCTACAACTAAGGTACCCAAATTACTCTTACCATGGGTTTTGACTTTAAGCCATCGACATTGATGGGACTAGTCCATGAACTTCTTGGCATTAATCACAAAATTTCGAGCTCATGTCAAGTATAAATGGAATATCTATCGTGACAAATAATTTGAAAACAGCCACACGCTTTAATGAATCAACCTTTTAATAGCCTTATATATAGTGTCAAACTAAATATCGAAACACTATTATACAAAGAGAGCGAGACAAAATGTTTCATGGTTAATAATTTGAAAACCAGTCAAACAATTGAGACTTCGTCCTCTTTCAAACTCTTTCCATGACACTTCCAATCTATACAACCTCGTATAAGTAAATTGAAACCTAATTAATTATTAGGTTAACTTTTTTTTTTTTATGATCAGCTGAATTAATTGAAATTGAACAAAATATGATTAAACATGTTGATAAATACTTCCCAACGTGTACAACTTATGCATACTTATTGCTTATATTAATTTCTCGTCCATATATATGTATGTTCGTGTGTGTGGATGTTTCTATTAAGTTAACCAATATTGATGAATCGAGAATGCGATAGAAAACCCTAGAACTAAACAAAAGGAAGTGAAAATCGACTTATAGTTAATACTAATCTTACTCATGGGTTTTGATGTAAGCCAATGACATTAATTGAATTATTTCAAGTTCTCAGGCAATAATCATAAATTATAAAACTGATGTATCAAATAAATATCGAAACACTACATATAAGTATAGTTAATCTTTAATTGAAATGAATAATTCACTAATTAATAGAGTTTTTTGAGTTATCAATTTTTAGAGCGACACAATATTAATTTTTCTCATTAATAAAAAGCATGTATTATGTCTGAACGAAAACGTGTTTGGACCATGCAATTTAAGGACGCTATTGAAGCAAAGGCTGTCACTATCTCTTATACATGACCTTAACACATCCACCCTTTTCATGCCTTTTAGCTACAAAACGACAAAATCTTATGACGATCATTAATTATTGGATGACTTGAATACCGAATAAACTTAATAAAAAGAGTCGTAAAATAACTATTAGTCTGACATACAAATTTTAACATATCAAACAATATTACATACTAGAATGAAAACTTTGACAATAGTAGAAAGATAAATTAAAAACATATATATATATATGACCCAATTCTCAACTAACGAATGGAACAAAGATAAATTAAAAACAAAGTGGAAGATAAAAAAAAATGCCTAATTTCAACTTCTAACCCTTAGCTTGTAATTCTCCTTGCATTGTTATCATTTTCCGCATGACATATTTTTTTTAGCTCACGATCATTTTCACAATCACTCTCCTCCTCGAAGTAGTACAAGTCCAAGGCTGGTCACGAGAACGTCCAATCTCTTTTCAAACTCAATGCATGCTCATATTTAAAAACGTCTCTTAAGTACCAAAATTCAATGGTAATAGGAATATAGGCATTTTGTGACTGCCCTAAGTATATATATGCTTATAGTTTATTTTATTAATTAGCTCGCGATCATTTTCATAAGCCTTCCTTCTCGGATAGTGTAGGTCCAAGGCCGGTCACACGAACCTCCTATATATTTCTTCTCAAACTATCCTCGATTCACATATTAAAGCATGCCTTACGTTTAATACTAATATGATTAATGGAATTTTATGAAATAAATACAACTGCACAATCAGAGAAAAATAAGGAATAAATTTTACAACCATTTTAGGACAGAAATTAATGCATTAATATGTGTTCATCTATATTTTATAAAGCTATCTATGCCAATTAAGAAATACATATCTTGAATTTATTGGAAATGCGTGTGTATCCAATTAAGAAATCAATTTATCTGTTTCTTGAATTTATTGTCTGTGAGTGTCTGTTGTCAGTGTTGTTCAAGAAGCATACCAATATTGTACATCATCATCTACCTTACATATTTGGCCAATAATAAATAAATAAATTAATGAAAAGAATAATACGATAGCTCTAGTGCATATTGATTTATACTTAAATTATATAGTTTTACCTCACTTCAACTTTATTATACATAGATCAAGAAAATTAATATATACAAGTCGTCTTTTTTCTGATAAATTATGCATAAGTTTATTACGACATATTATCATATTGTCATTAAAAAATTAGTCATAAATTCTCATTCTTTTTGTAATCATATTATGCATAAGTTTATTACGACATATCATCATATTGTCATTAAAAATTAGTCGTAAATTCTTATTCTTTATGTAACTATGATACGATATATATACATCAATATGCTCTAATACTAATTATTCCTTCATATCTAATTATCTATTATATATCTTATATGTTAAACGACATGTATTTTAATTTTCCCACTTTACGACTAAAACAAGTATAGTAACAAAGTTTCAGACATATATAATTCAACCATCACTAATGTTGTGATATTGTTAAGCTAGAGACTGATTAATACTTTGATAAACAGAATGTTTATGCATTTTTTTTTTTTCTTTTCTGAAGTGCATGTTTGTTTCCAATAATAAAATGTAGGATAATACTAAAAACAAAATTTGATTTTTTTTATTCTTCTTTAAACCTATGCATTGCTGTCTAATCCTTATCTTCAAAATTGCTTAGTGTGATTACAGAATATAATTGACATGTGTATAGGTTGAGGTCGAGGAAAACATGAAATTAGGTTCAAAATTTGGATCCAGTTCAGGTTGAGTTGTGATGCAAAGAGATAATAGGTTGATTCAAATAAGAGTATAGAGGAAATTTAAATGTCATGTACCAACCCAACCATCTCTCTCCATAGCAATAAAACCTCCACCCGCCATAAATGCTATCGCACCCTCTCTATACGCTCTGCAATAAATCCTTCTCTGTCACTTCTTCTCTCTATCTCTCCCATTTTCTTCTTCACAACTTTCTCATCCTCTCTCTCTCTCTATATCTATATGTGTGTGTGTGTGTACACACACACGTATATATTTTTATTATATATCTTCTCTTTTTCATCGACCAGTGCTTTCACTATCATCCCTATCCTCGATATCCTTTCTTAAATTCCATTCACAAGAAAAAGATCATTTGCAATAAACATGAAAACCACTGTTTTAGTATCCAAAACTGCTTTTCCAGTGACCCTTTAGCCTGGAAACCAGATCTGAATTTTCACTCTTTCACCCAACACTAAAACTTAGAAAGGGTTTCTTTATTTGCTTCTCTTTCGAAGTTTAAACAGAAGTAAGTTTTGATACAACATAGCACATATGAGCTAAGTTCTAAGCCTGAATTCTTGGAAATCATTAATTTTTTTCTCATTTCTTTGGTAAGTTTCTTGTATTCTTAATTATTTCATTTTCTGCCGTTCTAACTTGTATGTTTTGCCGAACGAGAAAAGAGTTTATAAGTTGAACTCCTCCTTGATATTCGTGGGAGTCTTACAGGATAAAAATATTTTTGGGTCTGAAAATTTCTGGTCCAAAGGACAGTTCTTACTTTGTCAGCGTTCTTGCTCATTTTTTTTTTTCTCATTTTAGTCCTTTGTCACGTCAGGACATACAGGATAAAAATTATTGTTTCAAACCCTGAAAACAAAAACCTCAGTCATTACTGATTTGTAGTAACAAAAAGCTAAACCTAGAGAGAGAGAGAGAAGTTTCTAGGGTTTGTTGGTAAGATGTGAAGTTTATGCCCGATTCTCCTTTTTCAACAACTGTATTAGTATTCAACGAATATATTTATTTTTAATTAAATCTTAATTAAGTCTTCAAGAAACCATTTAATTCCCTTGTCATGTCATATTTTTCTAGTGGTAGACTGTTTGTGGCAAGAGTCAACCATTTTATTTTCTTTATATTGTTGTGTTTAGACCGTCAGGTAGGGTATAAAATTAATTTTAATGATTTTCTTCTCGATGAAACCGCAATAGCACTGCTCCACGCACCACTCAAATCATGCTTACAAACCTGTAAGTGTTTTCACCTTTTCTGGTGCAGACGTTTTTTTTTCATCTTCGGGTGTACATGAAGAGAGAGATCTGTTGATCAACATTTTGTATGTCTTAATTACATGTTCAGATTTCAAGTTGGGGTTTTTATTTATTCGTCTCTTAATCATTCCTCTTGCCCATTAATTCGTACGTAGTCATAAATGCTATGATTTCTTCAAGTGGTGGTAAACTGTGTTTAATTAACATTTTTTTTTTTTTGGCAGATTAGAAACCTGAAGATTTGAATCTTTATTACAAGATGTTTCAGCCAAGCATATTCGACAGCCAACATCACTTGCTTGATATGAGCGGTAAAAGTCCGGAAAATGAGTTGGACCTAATTAGAGATGAAGAATTTGAGAGCAGATCAGGCAATGACATTATTGAAGCCCCTTCTGGAGAGGATCAAGATCCAAACCAACGTCCCAAGAAGAAGCGTTACCATCGTCACACCCAAAATCAGATTCAAGAAATGGAAGCGTAAGAACATTGTGTGACTGTAATTTGTTCCTCAATTTTTTATTCTATTAGAGCATTTGCACTTAATGCAAAAGTTTTTGTTTCTTATGAGAACTCTTTCAACAGATTTTTTAAGGATTGCCCTCATCCTGACGATAAGCAAAGAAAGGACCTTGGTCGTCAATTGGGGTTAGAACCTTTGCAAGTCAAATTTTGGTTCCAAAACAAGCGCACCCAAATGAAGGTGAAGTTTTGATACCACTTACTCTATTCATATTGTCTTATTTTTTCTTTCTTTTTGTACACAATCAATGCCTTTTAATCTTTATGCACAATCTTGTTCAATAATTGCAGTCTCAACATGAACGCCACGATAACACACAACTGAGGACTGAGAACGAGAAGCTTCGTGCAGAAAATATACGCTATAAAGAAGCTCTCAGCAATGCTACTTGCCCCAACTGTGGAGGTCCAGCTGCTATAGGCGAGATGTCATTTGATGAGCAGCATTTGCGTATAGAGAATGCTCGCTTAAGAGAAGAGGTAATATAAAAAGACTTCGTGTCTCTGTCTATAATTTTTTGAAGAAACTTCCTGTTTATGTTCATTTGTAATTTAATTATTGTATAATCTGCACACCCTTTTGCCGTATTGGACTTATCCACTCTAATTCCATTTTCAGATTGATAGGATATCTGGAATAGCTGCAAAATATGTTGGCAAGAACATGCTTTCGTTTCCTCATCTTCCACCTGGAACACCTCGTCCACTTGATCTTGGAGGGGGAAATTTTGGTCCCCAGACTAGCTTGAGTGGAGAGATGTACGGAGCTACTGATCTTCTTAGGTCCGTCTCGGGCCCTGCTGATGTTGATAAGCCGATAATCATTGAATTGGCCGTGGCAGCAATGGAGGAACTGATAAGAATGGCACATACTGGAGAACCCTTGTGGATACCCAGCTCTGACAATTCTGGCGAGACTTTGAGTGAAGATGAGTACATTCAAACATTCCCTCGTGGGATCGGACCAAAACCTTTGGGATTGAAATCTGAAGCCTCTCGAGAGTCTGCTGTTGTTATTATGAATCACAACAACCTGGTGGAAATTCTGATGGATGTGGTAAGATTTCATGTCTGCAACCCTTGAAATTTCTTGTTGAATATCTTGCTCAAAATAGCATAATTTACTGCTAAATGTGATTTAACAGAATCAATGGCAAACTGTGTTCTCTACTATTGTTTCAAGAGCAATGACCTTGGAAATCTTATCAACTGGAGTTGCAGGCAATTACAATGGAGCTCTGCAAGTGGTATGCAAAAAATTCAGTTAATTTCAAGATGTGTTTTCTAAATAACTCCTCTTTAATATTCCTAATATATCAACATTTCAGATGAGTGCGGAGTTCCAAGTCCCCTCTCCGTTAGTTCCAACTCGTGAAATCTATTTCGTAAGATACTGTAAACAGCATGCCGATGGGACTTGGGCTGTGGTTGATGTCTCTTTGGACAACTTGCGACCTGGTTCGATTTCAAAATGTAGACGAAGGCCGTCTGGTTGTCTAATTCAAGAATTACCTAATGGCTACTCAAAGGTATCACGTATCTGTTTTGTTGAGTCATAGTAAGTTTAGCTATACTCTCATTATCACCATGCTTCTATTGTTATGTCTTAGGTTACGTGGGTCGAACATGTTGAGGTCGACGACAGGGCTGTCCACAACATCTACAGACCAATAGTCAATTCAAGCCTTGCATTTGGGGCAAGACGCTGGGTAGCAACATTGGACAGACAATGCGAACGTCTTGCAAGTGTGATGGCTAACAACATTTCAGCCGGAGAAGTTGGGGGTACGTAACATACTTTTCACTTCAAAGTTAGGCAAAACTCCATTAAGGAGATAAATTAGTAGCCTAGAACACTTTTTTCCTACACTAATTGCATACTTCTGGTGCAGTCATATCATCCCCAGAAGGTAGAAAGAGTATGTTGAAGCTGGCTGAAAGAATGGTACTGAGCTTCTGCACTGGTGTTGGCGCATCAACTGCACTCGCGTGGACAACATTGTCAGGCAGCGGTGCTGATGATGTACGGGTCATGACCCGAAAGAGCATGGATGATCCCGGCAGGCCTCCTGGCATTGTGCTTAGCGCTGCTACATCATTTTGGCTTCCAGTTCCACCCAAGAGAGTCTTTGACTTCCTTCGGGATGAAAATTCTAGAAGTGAGGTATGAGGTTTTCAAGCTTTTGGTATCATAATATGCTTCTCTTCAACGTAGTTGAGATACTCAACGATATTTTTAGTCGCCGAAATTTATCATGACAAAGTGAAACTGGTATTAATGCACACCTGTTATCAAACTATTGATGTTAGAAAACATGTAAAAAAAACTTGCTTATTGAGAAAATCTGTAAATTGTGGATATAAATTAATATAGCTCTAAAAGTAGTAGTCATACAACACGTGGGAAATAAATTCTTAACATGTACGAACAGGTTATCACAAACACTAGACATATTTAGGACAACAAAATTATACAAATTCTTGAATTAAATGAACTTTTATCTACTTTGTTGCTGCCTAGTCTGCTATTTTAGTGACTTGTGTTTTATAATATATATGCATAGTGGGATATTCTTTCGAATGGTGGTCTTGTTCAAGAAATGGCACATATTGCAAATGGCCGGGATCCAGGCAACGCTGTCTCATTACTACGCGTTAATGTAAGATGGCTATTGATATATCATTAAAGACATTAAATACGTATCTCACGTCCCTCATCCATTAAACTAACGCTGCATTCACTGCAAATTTGTTACGCAGAGTGCAAACTCAAGCCAAAGCAATATGCTGATCCTGCAAGAGAGTTGCACCGATTCAACAGGATCGTTTGTTATTTATGCTCCAGTTGATGTTGTTGCCATGAATGTGGTCTTAAGTGGTGGTGATCCAGACTATGTAGCCCTCTTACCATCTGGTTTTGCTATACTTCCTGATGGACCTATACACCAAGGAGGAGGACTTCCCGAGGTTGGGTCAGGTGGATCACTGCTGACTGTTGCCTTTCAGATATTGGTTGATTCAGTTCCAACAGCGAAACTTTCTCTCGGCTCAGTGGCAACAGTTAATAGCCTTATCAAGTGCACAGTTGAAAGGATCAAAAGTGCAATCATGTGTGATGGGGCATGACCAAAAGGTCTTGTTCTAGGTGAGCTAATTTAACTCCATACTTTCACATTTCATTCCATGGTTTTCTCTTCCCCAACTTATAATGCATAGTTAGGAATCAAGGTCTGAAATTTCTTTTCATTTTTCCTAATGTTATTGCATGTGAAAGACAGAGAGACAATCAAGAATCTGTTTACTACCATGCCAAACAAATGGATCAAGAAGTCAAGAACGCACCTTAACATAATGCTTGGAGAGTGGTGCTATCCCTGATGAAGCAGCAGTTAGCAGCATCATTTCACCAATCTGCAAGAGTGTGACAGGTTCGGGTATTGACTTTGGCGGTCCATTAATGGAAAGATCAAGTAAAACAAAACATGTTGGAATATTATTTCAACAAAACATTGTTGCATTGTCTTATTTTGCTGTTTTTTGAAGGAGAGAATTGTCTCTCTTGACTCTTATCTGGCAAGCAGTAGTCAGTTGTTTTTTTCAAGTGAAATTTGTTTGAGAACATATTTAGATCTTATTTTATTTTAGACTCCTGAGAAGGACTATTTTCTCTGACCTGAAAATTGGAAACGATTGTTTTTTAATGCCATGATTGGATTCCAGATGTTCTTGTTCATTTACGTTCCCTAAATTATTATCCCAAGTTACATGTCTCCTCTGTATAAATTTTCAAGACCATTATTCAAATCTGGCTTGTAACACGCGTATTTTTCTAATTCATAATTTTTTCAAGATCACTATTTAAGTAAGTCTAGTTGTAGCACGTTTGTTTACACACGTATTTTTCTAACTCATAATTTTGTACTTTCAAGATCACTATTTAAGTAAGTCTAGTTGTAGCACGTTTGTTTACTCACGTATTTTCAATTAATCTTGTACTTTCAAGAGCACTATTTGATTAAGTCTAGTCTTAGCATGCATGTGACACACATGTTTTCAGCTCATAATCTTGTACTTTCAAGAGTATTATTTATGTAAGTTTGATCATAGCTCGCGTGTATTATACACGTATTTTCAACTCATAATCTTGTACTTTTTAAAAACTAAAAACTAATATTTAAGCAAGTCTAGTCGTAGCACACGTGTTACATGTACTTCCAACTCATAATCTTGTATTTTCAAGAGTACAATTTTAGCAAATCTTGTCGTAGCGGACATATTTTCCAACTCGCAATAGTGTACTTTCAAGAGCATTATTTAAGTAAATTATGAGTTAAACATGTGTTTTTCAACTCAAAATATTGTACTTTCAAGAGCATTAATTAAATTTTGTTGAATAGCAGGTGTTACACGTGTTTTCAACTCATCATGTAAAGAGATGGTAAGAGAATATTTGGACTAGAAAATGTAGCATTGATGTAGATTTTCAAAAATAAAAAATAAAAAATAAAATCTACTTTATGAAGGGATACATATAATTTATAACAATGACATAATAATTAAAGATCAATCCAATTTTTTTATGACGTAACAATGACCAGAATTAAATTGTCTTGTGATAATTAAGCCTCAAATGGATGGTTTTTTATTGGTAATACAATTTCGTGTTCATAAGGTAGTGTGTCTAAAATAAAACGTACATGTTCGACAATAAATAAGAAAATTAAATATTTTGTGTTGACCTCCAAAAATGGCTGCCAACAGGAACCTCACGCCTCCTCTTCCTACGTGTATTTCTCCTCTTACTTGGACTGCCACGTGGTTTATTCAACCACGCAGATATGCCTAGGCCTGGGTAGGTAGGTAACCAAGGATAAAGAGAAACACATTATAGGAGAGGTAATAGCTTGAGGGCCTCTAACTAACGATTTCCCAGGTGGTTATAACACTTGAAAAATAATTAGAATGGAGAACTTGATATATGTGTGGTCAGAGTAATATTTTCAACATCCCTTTCTTGTAGAAATAAGCTTAGTATTTATAGGCAAATTCTACAAGAATGATTCCCTTCGATGTGCGACACGTGGTTCCATCTGAAGGGTTCTTGAGTCACATCTTTGGTGTCACGTCATTAGTATTAATGAGGAAGTCACTTTCAGCCGCAAACTAAGGGGCTATGACTGTGACAAGCCGCATTGGCAGGCAGTCCCATCAATCCTTCAGAGATTAAATCACATGTTTGGTAGGGAAAGCTTTCTTAGCACGCAACCAGGGTCGGACTTTGACAGCCTCGATTGTCTAACCACCTCGACACAAATAGCCTCGGTTGTCTAACCTCCTCGACACAAATAGCCTCGGTTGACTAACCACCTCGACACAAATAGCCTCGGTTGACTAACCACCTCGGCACAAATAGCCTCGGTTGACTAACCTCCTCGGCACAAATAGCCTCGGTTGACTTTGACCGCGCACACGTGGAGCCCAAGCGGGTTTGGGGCGTAACAATAGTCTCCCAAGTTCAGGACCTCTATCATTTATGAAGGGTGCTGGACTTGGTAGCGTTCGAAAAGTGGCAGATTCGTAATTGGGAGATTTAGTCCCACAAGGTCAGGAACTCTCATTTATGTGAGGTGCTTGGAGTGCGTGAGAAATTCGAAGCGTAGAGGTTGTGCTAAGCGATCTCCGTTGTTTTGGAGAGGCTTGCTGCGGAAGAGCCTATTTCCAAGTGGGAGAGGCTAGGTTGCAGAAGTGAGTCTCCAAGGTTGGAGAGGCTTCCTGCGGAAGAGCCTAGTCTCAAGTGGCAGAGGTTTGATTGCAGAAGCGAGTCTCCAAGGTTGGAGAGGCTTCCTGCGGAAGAGCCTAGTCCCAAGTGGAAGAGGCTTGATAGTAGAAGCGAGTCTCCAATGTTGGAGAGGCTACATGCGAAAGAGCCTAGTCCCAGGTGGGAGAGGCTTGATTGCATAAGCGAGTTTCCAAAGTTGGAGAAGCTTGATGCGGAAGAGCCTATTCACAAGTGGGAGAGGCTAGGTAGCATAAGCGAGTCTCCAAAGTTGGAGAAGCTTAATGTGGAAAAGCCTATTCCCAAGTAGGAGAGGCTTGATAGTAGAAGCGAGTCTCCAATATTGGAGAGGCTTCATGCGAAAGAGCCTATTTTCAAGTGGGAGAGGCTTGATAGTAGAAGCGAGTCTTCAATGTTGGAGAGGCTTCATGCAGAAGAGCCTAGTCCCAAGTGGGAGAGGCTAGGTAGCATAAGCGAGTCTCCAATGTTGGAGAGGCTTCATGCGGAAGAGCCTAGTCCCAAGTGGAAGAGGCTTGATAGTAGAAGCAAGTCTCCAATATTGGAAAGGCTTCATGCAGAAGAGCCTAGTTCCAAGTGGAAGAGGCTTGATTGCATAAGCGAGTCTCCAAAGTTGGAGAAGCTTGATGCGGAAGAGCCTATTTCTTAGTGGGAGAGGCTAGGTTGCATAAGCGAGTCTCCAAAGTTGGAGAAGCTTGATGCGGAAGAGCCTATTCTTAAGTGGGAGAGGCTAGGTAGCATAAGCGAGTCTCCAATGTTGGAGAGGCTTCATGCGGAAGAGCCTAGTCCCAAGTGGGAGAGGCTTGATAGTAGAAGCGAGTCTCCAATATTGGAGAGGCTTTATGCAGAAGAGTCTAGTCCCAAGTGGGAGAGACTAGGTTGCATAAGCGAGTCTCCAAAGTTGGAGAAGCTTGATGCGGAAGAGCCTATTTCCAAGTGGGAGAGGCTAGGTAGCATAAGCGAGTCTCTAAAGTTGGAGAGGCTTCATACGGAAGAGCCTAGTCCCAAGTGGGAGAGGCTTGATTGCATAAGCGAGTCTCCAAAGTTGGAGAAGCTTGATGCAGAAGAGCCTATTCACAAGTGGGAGAGGCTAGGTAGCATAAGCGAGTCTCCAATGTTGGAGAGGCTTCATGCGGAAGAGCCTATTCCCAAGTAGGAGAGGCTAGGTAGCATAAGCGAGTCTCCAAAGTTGTAGAAGCTTCATGCGGAAGAGCCTATTCCCAAGTGGGAGAGGCTAGGTAGCATAAGCGAGTCTCCAAAGTTGGAGAAGCTTGATGCGGAAGAGCCTATTCCCAAGTGGGAGAGGCTTAATAGTAGAAGCGAGTCTCCAATATTGGAGAGGCTTCATGCAGAAGAGCCTAGTCCCAAGTGGGAGAGGCTAGGTTGCATAAGCGAGTCTCCAAAGTTGGAGAAGCTTGATGCGGAAGAGCCTATTCCTAAGTGGGAAAGGCTAGGTAGCATTAGCGAGTCTCCAAAGTTGGAGAGGCTTCATGCGGAAGAGCCTAGTCCCAAGTGGGAGAGGCTTGATTGCATAAGCAAGTCTCCAAAGTTGGAGAAGCTTGATACAGAAGAGCCTATTCACAAGTGGGAGAGGCTAGGTAGCATAAGCGAGTCTCCAAAGTTGGAGAGGCTTTATGCAGAAGAGTCTAGTCCCAAGTGGGAGAGGCTTGATTGCATAAGCGAATCTCCAAAGTTGGAGAAGCTTGATGCGGAAGAGCCTATTCCCAAGTGGGAGAGGCTAGGTTTCATAAGCGAGTCTCCAAAGTTGGAGAAGCTTGATGCGGAAGAGCCTATTCCCAAGTGGGAGAGGCTTGATAGTAGAAGCGAGTCTCCAATATTGGAGAGGCTTCATGCAGAAGAGCCTAGTCCCAAGTGGGAGAGGCTTGATAGTAGAAGCGAGTCTCCAATATTGGAGAGGCTTTACGCAGAAGAGCCTAGTCCCAAGTGGAAGAGGCTAGGTTGCATAAGCGAGTCTCCAAAGTTGGAGAAGCTTGATGCGGAAAAGCCTATTCCCAAATGGGAGAGGCTAGGTAGCATAAGCGAGTCTCCAAAGTTGGAGAGGCTTCATACGGAAGAGCCTAGTCCCAAGTGGGAGAGGCTTGATTGCATAAGCGAGTCTCCAAAGTTGGAGAAGCTTGATGCAGAAGAGCCTATTCACAAGTGGGAGAGGCTAGGTAGCATAAGCGAGTCTCCAAAGTTGGAGAAGCTTGATGCGGAAGAGCCTAGTCCCAAGTGGGAGAGGCTAGGTAGCATAAGATGCTTTAATGAAGAGGCTAGGCCCTTGTGTGGGTATGGCGCTTCTACAAAAACTAAGTTCCAAATAAGAGAGCTTGTTTGTAGATGCTCTTTCAATATCGGATGGGGCATGATATTAGGCTTTTCCCAACTGGTGCCATGCCTTAATGAAAAGGCTAGGCCCTTGTGTGGGTATGGCGCTTCTACAAAAACTAAGTCCCAAATAAGGGAGCTTGTTTGTAGAGGCCCTTTTAATATCGGATGAGGCATGATATTAGGCTTTTCCCAGCTGGTGCCATGCCTTAATCAAGAGGCTAGGCCCTTGTGTGGGTATGGCGCTTCTACAAAAACTAAGTCCCAAACAAGAGAGCTTGTTTGTAGAGGCCCTTGCTATTAGCCGTGAGTACCTCTTTGGGGAGGCATACGAGAAGATTTTACTCCAAACTTGATTAAGTACTAGTGCCTCTTTTTATGGGCTGCATTTCCAAATCAAATGACGGAACGATAGGCGTGGCGCTTCTATGTGGCCAGTGCCTCTTCTTAGAAGTCTAAATATGCAAACAATCTAAACTTGATTCATAAATATTCAAATGTCGGTGCCTCTTCTCAGAGGTGTCACATAGGTTCCAACGACTTACAAGCAATGCCTTAGGAAATTTAAACCATTAATCAAGTTGAATAAGCTTGTATATATAGTTTTCGAGTGCCTCTTCTTAGGAGCCTCAAACAAGCAAACAATCGAAACTTGATTTATAATTAATCAAATGCCGGTGCCTCTTCTCAGAGGTGTCACCTAGGCTCCAACGACATACAAGCAATGCCTTAGGAAATTTAAACCATTAATCAAGTTGAATAAGCTTGTATATATAGTTTTCGAGTGCCTCTTCTTAGGAGGCTCAAACAAGCAAACAATCGAAACTTGATTTATAATTAATCAAATGCCGGTGCCTCTTCTCAGAGGTGTCACCTAGGCTCCAACGACATACAAGCAATGCCTTAGGAAATTTAAACCATTAATCAAGTTAAATAAACTTGTATATATAGTTTTCGAGTGCCTCTTCTTAGGAGCCTCAAACAAGCAAACAATCGAAACTTGATTTATAATTAATCAAATGCCGGTGCCTCTTCTCAGAGGTGTCACCTATGCTATCCCCAATTAGTACTTGAATAACGTCATTTCTTCAAGAAAGCTCCTTTGTCCTAGGAGGTTTAAGCCTCTTCTTCAAATGACCTATGCTAGCCCCAATTAGTACTTGAATAGCGTCATTTCTTCAAGGAGGCTCCTTTGTCCATGGAGGTTTAAGCCTCTTCTTCAAATGACCTATGCTAGCCCCAATTAGTACTTGAATAGCGTCATTTCTTCAAGAAGGCTCCTTTGTCCAAGGAGGCTAAGGCTTTTAGTCACGTTTCCCACAGACGGCGCCAATCTGTTGACCTCCAAAAATGGCTGCCAACAGGAACTTCACGCCTCCTCTTCCTACGTGTATTTCTCCTCTTACTTGGACTGCCACGTGGTTTATTCAACCACGCAGATATGCCTAGGCCCGGGTGGGTAGGTAACCAAGGATAAAGAGAAACACATTATGGGAGAGGTAATAGCTTGAGGGCCTCTAACTAACGATTTCCCAGGTGGTTATAACACTTGAAGAATAATTAGAATAGAGGACTTGATATATGTGTGGTCAGAGTAATATTTTCAACATCCCTTTCTTGTAGAAATAAGCTTAGTATTTATAGGCAAATTCTACAAGAATGATTCCCTTCGATGTGCGACACGTGGTTCCATCTGAAGGGTTCTTGAGTCACATCTTTGGTGTCACGTCATTAGTATTAATGAGGAAGTCACTTTCAGCCGCAAACTAAGGGGCTATGACTGTGACAAGCCGCATTGGCAGGCAGTCCCATCAATCCTTCAGAGATTGAATCACATGTTTGGTAGGGAAAGCTTTCTTAGCACGCAACCAGGGTCGAACTTTGACAGCCTCGATTGTCTAACCACCTCGACACAAATAGCCTCGGTTGTCTAACCTCCTCGACACAAATAGCCTCGGTTGACTAACCACCTCAACACAAATAGCCTCGGTTGACTAACCACCTCGGCACAAATAGCCTCGGTTGACTAACCTCCTCGGCACAAATAGCCTCGGTTGACTTTGACCGCGTACACGTGGAGCCCAAGCGGATTTGGGGCGTAACATTTTGTATAAATATCGATTTATTTTAAAAATATACTTACTACAACATAATAACAACAAATAACTAAAAATCTTTTAAGAAATTACCATTTATCTTAAAAAAGTCAACTCTACCTAATGATTAGTATAAAACAAGGCCTAATAACGGCAAATTTAAAATCTTTTAAGAAATTACCGTGTCAACTCTATCTAATAAATAGTATAAATTACTACCTAATAACGACAAATTCAAGATCTTTTAAGAAATTACCAATTGCCGGGCTCAAATCGCCATCATTGTCAAAATGAGGTATAACGTAACCCAAGTCAAACTTTACAGTGTACACGAGCTTGACCTCATCCGAACTTTGGGATCAAGTCAGGGGTCTAATTTATTATGTTGCATTTGAAAATTTGTTAAAGGGATGTCACATACGTAGAGATAGTGATGGCAATGGGGTGGATCAGGGTAGATCAATCTGATCCGTATCTATTCTGTAATAATTATAAGAGATTCAAATTCACCCCGCGATCCACCAATTTTCAGGGCGAATCAGGGCGAATCGGATATGGTCGGGGCGCATCAGAGCCCTAATCCGTTTTTTTTTTTTTTTGAATAAATTTTTTTTTAGCTAAGTCTATACACCTCTAAATTGTAATTTAAGTCACAAATCTTTCATCTATTTATTATTTAATCCTATTTTTTCAAACAAAGCGGATCGAATTGAATCGATCAGGCCTGATCCGATCCGCCCCGCTGATTCGCGGATCAAGAATTTTACGCTCCATTCATATCGGTATCCATCGAGTTCGGGACGGATCGGATATTTTTGTCATCCCTACGTAGAGACAATGTATCCCTCCACAACTGTCCAAAAACCCATGCAGGATGGCGCTATCAGGAGCGGAGCCACTAAGAGACAAATGAGGTCAATTGACCCCGCAAAAATTTTAAAAATTGCTCAAGCCTGATTTCAAAATGGCACATGCCCAAATCCAATAATATAAATGAGTCCAAAATAACCTAAAACAAGTCTCAACCCAAATTGTTTTAATTGAAGTTTCAGTCCAAATTGGCCCAAACCCCAAGTTTTAATTTATATCAGCTGTTGAATACCAAGTCCTGATAAGTGCATTTTGTGCACTTATTTTGACCTTTAAATTAATCATTTATGCCGTCATATAGTTGCTTTTCTACTTAATCTAGTCTATTATTATTTTATTTCAGTTTTGGACTTGTTGGTGAACAATTGGAAAAGTTTGGGCGAAAAGAGCAATGAATTAGAAGATATCTCACAAGTTCGAGGACTCAATTGCACTCAACCCAAAGTTGAGGGACCAAATTAGAGATTATGTAAAGTTGAAGGACCAAATGAGATGTTATGAAAATATGGGGGACTGAAATAACCAAGACCTAAAGTTGAAGGACCAAGCTGGTGTCGGTTGAAAACTGAAGGACCAAAACGCAAAACTTGAAAAAGTAACAAGCTGGGCGAGCGCCCAGCCGATGGTGCAGGAAGCAGAAACCAAACAGTGTGCCTGGGCGATCGCCCGGGAATAGCCTGGGCGATCGCCCAGGCCAATTCCGACTGCAGATTTTTGGTTTTATTTTCTTTCTTTTTTTGAGTCCCAATTCAACTAGGAAACGTTATGGACGAATTTTTAGATCTTTTTAGGATATTTTGTGGCACATTGAAGGGAGTATAAATAGGAGATATATTCTCATAACAAATGGTGGGATTTTTGGGGAGCAAATCAAGAGAAGACGGAAGAGAATAAGAGAACAAGACCTCCTCGACTATCAAGACTTCTTCGAAGATTTCTTCTCCTTCAATCCATGTCGGGTTTTACCAATTATTGTTTTTCTAGTTTAATCATGTTCTTCTAATTTTTTTTAACCAAGGTAGACGATGAAACCTTGTTTTGATTAAGTGATTATTTAATTATTCGGTTAATTCCTTCTTAAGAGCTTTAACGTTCATGGCTTGTTCTTAATTAGATTAATTAAATATAATTTCTTTCATCTTAAATATCATGTATTTTTGATAGTTAGATATTGATTTAATTAATCCATGCTTGGTGATTGAATTTATTCTATGAATTTCTTTTGATTTTTCGTTATCTTTTATTCAAATTGGGATACATTGAATGCTTAGGTACAAGCGTGATCACCTGCCCCCCAAGGGGTAGGTGATCAGTTTTCTGCTTAGGTAATATTTGATTCTGTGTTTTCTTTCAATGGAATGTGATATAAAAAATTCTTAAGTAATTTACGTTTGAAGCATAAGAGGAGCCTAAATTAGATCTTCTTCTTCTGGACTTAATTGATAAATCTTTAGGGTCGACAATAGATTGAGTTCGTATTGTCGTATGTGTTTTTCTTGGGAATTAATGAATGATTGGATGATTGCTAAGTTGGACAATGGTGAATTCCGAAACCTTGGTATTTTACACAACTTGAATTATCAATTCATCTTTTTATCATATTTCTTTAGTCTTTTTGTTAAACTATTTCAACAAAAATCTCTTCGACTCAACTAGCCTAGAATAATAGTTAATTCAGATTAAATTATATCTTTCTCATAGCAGTCTCTGTGGGATCGACCTCGTTATTACTTATCTATATTCCAATAGATTTGTACACTTGCGAGTTAATTAAAATTTGACATCAAGTCCCTAAGCCCAATTGATATCATATATTCAATTCTCTTCTTTACAGATAACCGCCCCTAATCTAATTGTAATTTTCACTCTATTTCTTCTAATTAAAATTATAATAAGCCAAAATTAGTCCTAAATCTGTTAACCTAGATAGCTAGCTCACAGATGGATTAGGAGAAGAGAGTTTAACTTACTCCATTCGTGGTCATTTTTTTTATAAGAGAACGACGTTTAGCTAAAAAGAGAGATCGACTTAAATCTATGTAATTTCTTCCTAAATTAGCCCTAATTCACTAGCATTTATGTAAATTTTAATGTTTATATTGTTTTTGTATATTTAAGTTTTGATTTTTTTTACTCCCTCGTTTTTTTTTTTCTTTTCAGAATTTGTATATTTTTGCTAATTGTTATTGATAATTGTTTATATGTACAAGAAATTGTTGGATGCTTGATGTTGTCTTGTCGGTTTATTTTATTGTTTTATCTGTTTATTATAATATTATTGAATTATTGTGCTTTATCGGCCCATTTTGTTGTTATGTCGACTTATTATTAGATTGTTGTGCATTGCCGACAAATTTTGTTACTTATTTAAATATTATTGAATTTAGTACCAACAGTTATATAGAGATTTTATAAAATGAAAGCTCCATTTGTTATTGAAGAGAAAAATATTGATAAAAATAAATCAATGGTTGAATGACATTTTGATTGTATATATTGAGAAGAATATATTTCACGAAATTGATAACGATGTAATTATACATCATTTTCAAAGTATGAAAAAACATTGGGAACTATTGTAGTAATGTATATAAATATTTTAATCAGTGTTATATTATTTCAAAAAAAAATCTATTTAATTTTTGCCCACCTAAAAAAAAGTTCACGGCTCCCATCCTGGGCTCAATCCGGGGTGAATTTTAGATTGTCAAACAACACAACATCCAATAGAAATTTACAAGAAAATTTGATCAATGCAACCTCTATCGAAGATATAGAAAAGAAAACAGTTTGATATCTAGACTCATATTTTTTGTACTTCATTCGTCCTACAAAGATATGCTCATTTTTCTTATTTACCTGTCTCAAATTATTGGCCACTTACTTTATAAATGGCGTATTAAATTTTTTTTTCTAATATACCCTTATTTAATTTACATTATTATCAACCCAAATAAACTTAACATATTCCAATTATAATGAGAAATTACATAAATTTATTCACACATTTACACAACAAGCATTCAATAAATTCCACATTGCTTAGAAAACACCTAGGGATGGCAAAAGAACGCCCCGCCCCGCCCCGCCCCGCTTATTCGAGTAATAGGGGCGGGTTTTTCTGCCCCGCGACCCGCCCTATCAAGAAATTTTTTTTTCTTTTTTTGTAAAATCATAAAATAGAAGATAAATTAAAACTTTATTGAAAATGGACTAAAGAAGAATCGAACCCGGATTGAAATTATAAATTATAAATCTCAACTATTACACTATAATCTCATTCTTGAATTTTTGTGTTTTGTTTGCTACAAATATTTTTTTAAAAAAAAAAATTATTTATTTTTTAATTATTTTTTTCAGTTTTATAAAAAGAAAAAAGAAAAAAAAATTCGTGGAACGATTGATGGGTCAAAAGATTGACCCGCCCCACCCCGCGAATTCGCGGGTCATGGGGCGGGGCCGGGCCGACCCGCCCCGTTGCCATCCCTAAAAACACCCATCTCCCAATAACAAAGTCAACCATTGATTTCATTGTTCTTTCAATATAATACAATTCAATTTCATTTGCATTCCAATTATAACTTAATGAGCATTTAAATTTATTAGATTCATGAATGACATTAAATGGGGGTATAATAGAAATAGTGTGTGAAAAATATATAATTGGGTGATTATATTGCCACCACAGTTTTTCTTTGTTGTACCACATTTTAATTAAATTTAATGTCCTCAATCTTTGCGCATTTTAATACTTGTCTCTAACTTTTTTTTCATCAAATTCTTATCTTTAACCTTCTAATTAATTAGCACATCTTGTCATTGATGATGATTTTTGTTAAAATATTCTATTTTGTGTACTTTGAAATGATATAAAAATATTTTGTCACACTTTTGTATATATTATATCCTTACAATAATATAAGAGCCTTAAATTTTTTACTGTTCACATTTTCGTCCTACACGCCGTCGTTTTACAACTTCTTTTTACAACTTTAATTTGTTTTATTTTCGGCTACTTTTGAGGCTGCTTTATTGACTATTGGAATTAGAATTTAAATTCAGATTCAGATACTGGAGTTTCGTCCTTTTACAACTTTAATTTTAATGTGTTTTATTCTCTATTACTTTTCAAGCTTTGGAGCAGATTTTATTCACCATTAGAATTAGAATTCTAGAATTCAGAGTGGAGCTGAGTTTTGAAAGATTGGATCCTACAGTTTAAATTTTTAGACACTGAAAGTATTATTACAACAGTTAGAGATTCATTTGACAACACCAGTATACAAAATGAGTGCGCATTCACGTAGGGAATACTTCATTTGACTACAATTTATCTATTGCTTTCAATAAGAGAAAAAACGAAAAAAAAAAAAAATATTTACCAATTCTCGGCAACCAACTTGGTTGCCGAGTAATATATTGTAAGGATATATGTAATATGTATATATATATATATATATATATATATATATATATATATAGAGATACGTAATATGAGGCCAAGCTGTTGAAACTGAAGTCTATTGAAGTGAATGATCGAAATCCCCAAGTCATAGCTCTGTCTGAAATCTTACGACAAAAGGAAGTTGAAATTGAGGATTTGAAGCGCCATCTCGAGTTGCCTGTCAAGGTATGGTCTGTTAGTAACGATGATGCATCAAATTCATTGGTAAATCTAAGGACAACAAGGGCTAATGTATCAACAAGTGGAGAAATCAAGGTCAATGAAATCCAAGATGAGAATGGTAATATGCATGAATCTGCCAACCATGAAGAAACCCAGATATCAAAATCACATAACTAACATAATTAGGCACTACATTCAAACCAAAAGAGGCCCTCAACATTTTAATAAACAATATGAAACCCACATCAAGATCCCTCCTTTTAACATACCCATATATCTTCTATCAAACAGAACATCGGCATAATTCATTAAATTAAAAGAACCAATGTAAAAACCCACAAGACTGTTCAATATATTCACATTACAATCCATGTCAAGCTTCACAACATAACAGTGTATTGACTTACCCTCAACAAAAGCCTGAGCGTTGTTACAAACTTTAATCAAAGAAGCATAAATAAAAGGATCATTGTGAAATTGTAAATGGGATTTCTCATTGGAATTTTTTGCACGGGTTAATAGAATTTCTTGGAATAAAGATAGTACCTTTAACGGGTTGGTATTTAAGGTGTGCCTGATCATGTGATTCTATTTGAGAGAGCAGTTTTTGGGTTCTTGGATTTGGTGGAAAAGGGTGGTTGCATGTGGGAAGGTTGAGGGGTTTGAGAGGTAGAGTTGGAGGAGGGAGAGGAGAGTTGAGCAGCGGTGATGTGGAGGCCGGTGGTGATGAGTTGAGAGTGGAGTTGGAGAAGTTGGCGGCAATCAATTGATTGCCGAGCCATCTCGGCAATCAAATTTGATTGCCGAGATGGCTCGGCAATCAATTGATTGCAGATATTGATGAACAGTATTTTTTTATTAAAAGGAATAATTGCACAAAAGGTCCCTATTGTTTTAAAATCGTTGGGATATGCCAACAACTTAAAAAAAATCTTTAATTTATTTTTCTTATTTTTTTTTTCTTTTACACTTAATTTTCATTCAATTTTTTACTAATCTTGTTTTTTTATTTTACCTTTTACAAATTATTCTAAATAAATGCTAAAAAATGCCATTCAAGAATTTCAAAATCGAAATGGGAAATTGAATGTTTTTATTTTTTTTACACATTTTCATTCAATTTTTTTATTAATATTTTTTATTTTATCTTGAGCAAATAAACAAATTGAATGTTTTTATTTTTTTATAATGTTGCCACATTAAAAAAAAAAATCGCCAACCCTAAAATTCTCGGCAATGAATTGTTCATTGCCGAGCAACTCGGCAATGATCTTTATTTTACTGTTCACCAATTTTTTTTTAAGCCTATTTTCTTTGACACATTTAAAAAAAAAAAAAAAAAAAACTAAATGTGAATAGTGCTCAGCAATCAATTGATTGCCATGAACAGTGACAATATTTTAAATTTTTTTTTAAGCCAATTTTTTTGACACAATTAAAAAAAAACAAAAAAAAAAACCAAAACAAAATGTCAACAGTGCTTATTTGATTGCCGAACAATCTCGGCAATCAATTAATTGCCATGAATAGTAAAAAAATTTTTGTAGCCAATTTTCTTTGACACAATCTAAAAAAAAAAAAAAAATATTATGTGAACAGTGCTCGGCAATCAATTGATTGCCATGAACAGTAACATTTTTTTTTCCTTTTGACACATTTAAAAAAAAAAAAAAATTTTAATAGTGCTCTTGATTGTCGAGATAGCTCGGCAATCAAAATTGATTGCCGAGCTATCTCGGCAATCAATTTTGATTGCCATGAATAGTTTTTTTTTTTTATTTTTTTAAGGAATAATTGCACAAAAGGTCCCTATTGTTTTAAAATTGTTGGGATATGCCAACAACTTAAAAAAAAAAATCTTTAATTTATTTTTCTTATTTTTTTTCTTTTACACTTAATTTTCATTTAATTTTTTACTAATCTTGTTTTTTTATTTTACCTTTTACAAATTATTCTAAATAAATACAAAAAAATGACATTCAAGAATTTCAAAATCCACGCTGTGAAATCTTAGTGGGAAATTGAATGTTTTTATTTTTTTTTACACCTTTTCATTTAATTTTTTTACTAATCTTTTTTATTTTATTTTAAGCAAATTGAATGTTTTTATTTTTTTATAATGTTGCCACATTAAACAAAAAAAGGATCGTCAATAGTAAAATTCTCGGCAATGAATTGTTCATTGCCGAGCAACTCGGCAATGATCTTTATTTTACTGTTCACCATTTTTTTTAAGCTCATTTTCTTTGACACATTTAAAAAAAAAAAAACAAAAACAAACCAAATGTGAATAGTGCTCAGCAATCAATTGATTGTCATGAACTACAATATTTTAAAATTTTTTTTTAAGCCAATTTTTTGACACAATTAAAAAAAACAAAAAAAAAAAAAACCAAAACAAAATGTCAACAGTGCTTATTTGATTGCCGAGCAATCTCGGCAATCAATTGATTGCCATGAATAGTAAAAAATTTTTGTAGCCAATTTTCTTTGACACAATATAAAAAAAATAAAAAAATAAAAAAATATTATGTGAACAGTGCTCGGCAATCAATTGATTGCCATGAACAATAACATTTTTTTTTGTTTTGACACAATTTAAAAAAAAAAAATTTAATAGTGCTCTTGATTGCCGAGATAGCTCGGCAATCAATTTTGATTGCCATGAATAATTTTTTTTTTTTTAAGGAATAATTGCACAAAAGGTCCCTATTGTTTTAAAATCGTTGGGATATGCCAACAACTTAAAAAAAAAAATCTTTAATTCATTTTTCTTATTTTTTTTCTTTTACACTTAATTTTCATTTAATTTTTTACTAATCTTGTTTTTTTATTTTACCTTTTACAAATTATTCTAAATAAATGCAAAAAAATGACATTCAAGAATTTCAAAATCCACGCTGTGAAATCTTAGTGGGAAATTGAATGTTTTTTATTTTTTTTACACCTTTTCATTCAATTTTTTCATTAATCTTTTTTATTTTATCTTAAGCAAATTGAATGTTTTTATTTTTTTATAATGTTGCCACATTAAACAAAAAAAGGATCGTCAACAGTAAAATTCTCGGCAATGAATTGTTCATTGCCGAGCAACTCGGCAATGATCTTTATTTTACTGTTCATCAATTTTTTTTAAGCCCATTTTCTTTGACATATTTAAAAAAAAAAAAACAAACCAAATGTGAATAGTGCTCGGCAATCAATTGATTGCCATGAACAGTAACAGTATTTTAAATTTTTTTTTTAAGCCAATTTTTTTGACACAATTAAAAAAAACAAAAAAAAAAAAAAACCAAAACAAAATGTCAACAGTGCTTATTTGATTGCCGAGCAATCTCGGCAATCAATTGATTGCCATGAATAGTAACATTTTTTTTGTAGCCAATTTTCTTTGACACAATCTAAAAATAAAAAAAAAATAAATTATGTGAACAGTGCTCGGCAATCAATTGATTGCCATGAACAGTAACATTTTTTTTTTCCTTTTGACACAGTTTAATATAAAAAAAAAAAAATTTAATAGTGCTCTTGATTGCCGAGATTGCTCGGCAATCAATTTTGATTGCCATGAATAGTAATTTTTTTTTTTTTTAAAGGAATAATTGCACAAAAGGTCCCTATTGTTTTAAAATCGTTGGGATATGCCAACAACTTAAAAATAAAATCTTTAATTCATTTTTCTTATTTTTTTTTCTTTTACACTTAATTTTCATTTAATTTTTTACTAATCTTGTTTTTTTATTTTACCTTTTACAAATTATTCTAAATAAATGCAAAAAAATGACATTCAAGAATTTCAAAATCCACGCTGTGAAATCTTGGTGGAAAATTGAATATTTTTTTTTTTTTTTTACACCTTTTCATTCAATTTTTTCATTAATCTTTTTTATTTTATCTTAAGCAAATAAGCAAATTGAATGTTTTTATTTTTTTATAATATTGCCACATTAAACAAAAAAAAGATCGTCAACAGTAAAATTCTCGGCAATGAATTGTTCATTGCCGAGCAACTCGGCAATGATCTTTATTTTACTGTTCACCAATTTTTTTTAAGCTCATTTTCTTTGACACATTTAAAAAAAAAAACAAACAAACCAAATGTGAACAGTGCTCGGCAATCAATTGATTGTCATGAACAGTAACAATATTTTAATTATTTTTTTTTATAGTGCTCTTGAACAGTAACAAAACCACACATACTCCTTTCACTTATGTAATTGGTTATCGGACATCTCGGCAACCCAATTTTTTTTTTTTTTGTAAAATAAACATTTTAATTTCAAATATTTTTTTATACATGTTATATTAACCATTTTCATATTTTTTTTATTTTAAAAATGATTGTATGAATAATTCTAAAACTTCTCTCTGCATTTTTTACATACGTGCATTGCACGTAGCCAAAACTAGTATATATATATATCTGTGTGTGTGTGTGTGTGTGTGTGTGTGTGGACAAATAAGTAGTTTTACTCCTTACAAACAGACTTTTTGGACATGAACTTTTATTAAAGATGAGATGTGCTAATTAATAGAAGATTGAGGATAAAAAACGACGAAAAAAAATTGATACAAGTGCTACAATGAATAAAAATTGATGATTTTAAATTCAATTAAAATATGGTACAACAAATAAATTTTGTAGTATGAATATAATTACCCTTTAGAATTTCGATTACATATATTTGTTAGTGTTAAAATTATTTTTTAAGTGCTTATATTATAAGTTGTGTTTGAATGTGTGGATAAAAAGTTGGTTGTAAGTTGTGGGTCCTACGAAATGTGTGGATAAAAAGTGTGTTTAACCAGTTTGACCAACTGAAATTATAATTTAAGGACCACCAAACATGTGCTAAATGAGATTTCTTAATCTGTGTAAAAAAAATTGAGCCTATCTTTGTGTGTGACGGAAGGAGTATTATTAAAGAATAGTGGCAAAACCTAAAAAACAAAAAACAAAAACAGAGAAAAGCAAAGCAAAGCGACATTCTTATTATTTAAAGAGTATGTTTTATAAAGATTTTTGTAGATTAAAAGAATTGAATGTGGAATAAAAAATGGGTAAAAGTTGTGAATCCTATAAAATATATGGATAAAAATAATATCTAATCAATTTATAAGTACTTATAAACACTAACAAACATGGTCAAACTCCCATTATTGGACTTATAATTAGTGATTCGCCGTTTGTTTATCAATTGGTTTTGACCTTCGGATACAACATTTTTGTTGATGCATTTTAAATTGGGTAAATAGTATTAGGAGTCCCTAACCTTTGGACCTTGTGACAATAGGATCCCTAACCTTCTATTTTGAACTCTCGGGTCTTTAACCTATGAAACGTTAGCACCTGAAGTCCTTTTTTGACTAAAACCGTTAGTTTGAACGTTAAATGGTCAAAATTTTGTTAAATAGACCAATTTACCTTTAAATTAAATGATAAAAAAAATAATAATAAAATAAAAATTGCAACTAAACCCCAACCAACAAAATAAAAAATTACAACTAAACCCCCAAACACTTCTTCTTCTTCTTCGCCAAAATACTGCCACCAACCACTACCCACCACCCACCTGAAAATTTGCCGTTGCCGCACATAGTGTACAAAACCACCTACTATCAAGAAGAACGTAATTAAACCCTCGTACAGGAAATACTCAAGTCATTACCAAACAATTCCAAGAATAATAATACAAACAAAAAAGAAAGAATTTTCAAGAAACCTATTATGGTATTATCTCTTAACATTAGCCATAGCCATATCGCACAGTTCACTGGTTTTGGGACAAATAAAAGCTAAAACCATTTCTTCTAGATGCATTGGAACCAATCACAACCCACATCCCAACTTTGCAAAAATTCTGTCTAAATTAACGAGTAAAACTTGAACCAAAATCATACATCCAACGTGGGCTGTTGCGCAGTGGTGGGGCTGTGAAAGTTGGGCTGGGCTGTTGCGCGGTGGTGGCGGCAATAATCTTGAAGAGGTAATTTATACCCAGAAGTTGGAAAAGGTGATAGTAGACGAGCCCACGGTGGGACTGGACTCAATAACCGCGTTCCGACTGGTGGAAACGCTAGCGGCGTTGGCGGCAGAGAAAGAGAATACGGTGCCTTTGAGCCAGATTTGATCTGTTGCTTATGTTTGATAAAGGGGAAGACGATGGCTGATGTTTGATCTGGTGCTGGTTTTTTTCGGATTTGGTGTTGATGTTTGAGAAGGGAAAGACGTTGAATGATTTTTGATCTGGTGTTGGTTTTGTCGAAAGAGAGGTGGGTGGTGGCCGATAGCGATTTTGGAGAAGATGAAATTTTTGGATGGAAAGTTGATTGCAATTTGTTTTTAGTTGGTTGGGGGCTTGGTTGGAAAAGAAGAAAGTAAATGAGGAGTTTGTTGTAATTTTTGTTTTTTTTCTATTCTTTTTGTTTTAATTTATAAAGGGTAAATTGGTCATTTTAAGTAAATTTTGACCATTTAACAGTCAAATTAATAGTTTTGGTCAAAAAAGAACTTCAGATGCTAACGTTTCACAGGTTAAAAACCCAGGAGTTCAAAATAGTAGGTTAGGAACCCTATCGTCACAAAGTCCAAAGGTTAGAGACCCTTAATGCTATTTACCCCATCTTAAATTACACTTGCCAAAAAAAAAAATACTCATAATATAATTATGTATTAGTAAATAAGTATTAAAATAAATAATTTTTAATTGATCAAAGCAGGAAACTTATTTTGATAGTAATATAACTATATAAGTGTTTAAAAAAAGTAATTTTTTTACTTAAAAAAGAAAAAGAAAAATGGCAATATATTGGAATACTTCCAAACTGGGCCTTGAAAATTTCCTTATAGAGATAAAAATGCAATTTACTTGGGAAATCAGTTGGGCATTGAAGTACATACTTAAACTTCATGCCATTGTACAACGAGTAGTTGGGGGCAATAAACAACCTGTGGAAACATTTGCAGGACGAGGCAAAAAGAGGATTGTAGCCATTTCTGCCTCCTGGTAATGTGTAAAATTTGGTAACTTATACTGGCACTATACTTCGAAATGGTTACACGGACAGTGAAGCTTTGTAACACTCAAAATTTTTACATTATGTAAAGACAAAGTCTGTTAGAAATTAGCCCTAATCTCAATTACTAGAGCAATATTAAGCAAAACAAGATAATAAACACACACGAGCACATACAAATTTATAGTGGTTCAATCTAAATGTGAGAGCTCCAACGAGTCAAAGAAATTTAATATGAAAGAATATTTGCAACTTAATACAAGAATAGAATAGCCGAGGATGTCACTTGTATAACTACTAGTATACTGCTTCCGGGTATGAGAATGGGTTATTGAAATTTGAACTATTTTGTTTCTAATAGAGATTTGATGGGCGATAGAAGTGACAAAATGGGCCCGGTCTGCGGGCCGGCCCATATAACCCAATTTTTTGGGTTGGGCTGGTCCTGACCCAAATAAAACCGGGTTAATATGGCCCGTGGACTAGTTGGGTTGACACGATTTTTTTTTTTTTTTTTGCTCTTTAACAATGATCACCCATTTTGTGAATAGTTTCAATACATAATCTAAATAATATCAATCTAAAATAATCTAAGCCTAAGTCACCAATAAACATTAGTCCAAAAATCTCATGGTCCAACATAAAATTGTTTAGATTTAATTAAAATTTAGTTTAATTTAAATTTCAATCCAAAATATATTTGGTGTGACAAGTAAATTATTTATTTTAAATTTACTTATAAGTAAATTTTTTAATTTAAGTGAAACATACTTATATCTTAAAGCAATAAGACTAGCATGCTTTTAATATTTGTATTTTTTTTTTAAATGTCTAACAATAGTTTACAATTAACAAAAAAAAAATTGAAAGAAAATTGACGTTTATCTATTGACTAATACATGAGAGTCTCAATTTTATAAATTAATTTCTTTAAAAATCTCAAAATATATAGTCTAAATTTATCTAAGATTGTATTTGATATAATGTATTAAATTTTATAAAAAAATTATTTAAAAAAAAAAAAATTAAGACGAAGTTGGGCCAATGAGCTGAACTGAACTAGCATATCAGCCCATTCCAATTTCATGTGCTAGAGCAGGGTTGGTCCAACCCAACCCATTTGCCAACTCTAGCTATCACAGCCATAAACTGTTACCTACATGTTGGATGAATATCATCATGGATAACAATCAAAATAAATAGTAACAAGGGAAGAGTTATTGCAGCCATAGTATCACTAAAATGGATATTTGTATTATGCGGAAGCTATTCATTTGTGCAAGAAATGATGTATACCATAATTGTCAGGAAGAAATTTAAGATGAGAACAGTACCTGTCTTGTTAATGATGGCTGATCATCAGAAAAAGCTATAAAATGCATTAAACTGATGTTGGCAGATGTTACTCCAGAATCTTGGAAGGAGACAAGATCACTGAGGCTGCGGATTGAATTTCTTCTTCTATTTCGGAAATACAGAGAGAAATAAATTTCACAATCAAACTAGGAAACGGGCGTGCATTTCAGATCAGAAGAGTAAGCAAATAGACATAGTAGTTAAATAACAGTGAGAAATGGTGGTTGCAGAATAGTGTGTTTTTATCAAATTCCTGTAAGAAAAAGAAGGTATAAGTTAGGTTTCTTTAGCTTTAAATAGGATCCTCCTGGTTCGTTACACATCTTTAATACGAATTACAAATTCAACAAGGGTCGGTTAGATTATCTTTTAAGACTGGTCCCTGTACTGAAATTGAAAAATGATCAGCAGGGCTTGAATTTCTGCGGAGGAAAAACTTCTGGCAACACAATTTCTGCACCTTTTTTTCCTAGTTATGCACGGAACTTTATTCACAAACATTTTATGAAAAATAGGGCGGGTAAATTTAACAAATATTCACTGAACTTTCACAATGTTATTGTTAATACTTACTCATTGTACTTTGAAGTGTCACTAATAACTCACTCAACTTTAGAATTTGTCTACCATCCATCACCCGTTAAAAACACATTAGAAGAAGGTGACGGAAAATGCCTACATGTCCAATGACAAACACGTGGCACCAATAAGATGTTGGCATTTATCCAACTCAACAAAGGGGTGCCATGTCAGCAAATTTCAAAAGTGATGAGGACTAATCTTCATCACCTTCAACTAACGCAGGGACCGGAGCTGCAATTTGTCAAAATCCTAACCCTTAAATTTGTTGCATTCGCCGGAGATGGAAAGCGACTGGAGCTGCAATTTACAGCTCGGTTGGTATGGCGACCGTTGTAACGGAGGCGATTTCTTTGGCAAAGTTCAGGCAGTGCTTCAACTGGGGTGTCTTTGATTGGTGGGGTGTTTTTAATTTTGATGATGGTGTTGGAGCCATTACTAACGAGAAAGAAAATCAAAACCCAGATTTTTCTAATGTAATCTTTCTTTGTAATATAACAGAAAATTTAAAAACTTTTTGATATTTGTAATCTCTCCACGAATTCAAGAAAATCAGAGATAGATAATTCAAAAAAACAAAAACAATATTCAGATGCAGAAAGAGAGAGAGGGTAAGAGATTCATAAAGCAAAATGGTGTTTCAATCACATAATGTAATCCAAAAAATTCAAAATTTTTACTTGCTATGAGATTGAGGAGTTCTAGGAATGAAAATAGATTTTATTTGATTTTTTGAATAATAATTAAATAATAATTTTGACCACTAAAATTGTACTTAATTTGACCACAAAAATCAAGAATTTAGAGTATCATAGGTTGAAGAGGTATAAAGTTGAAAGACCTAAGATGCAATTTTTGGAAGGCTTAACTGAAAGATAATTGAAAATTTGAGGACCAAAGTGTATAGATGTAAAAATTGAAGAACCCAAGATGTAATTTTTAGAGGACTTAAATAAAAGATAATTGAAAATTTGGAGACCAAAGTGTAAAGTTGTAAAAAATTGAAGGACCTAAGATACAATTTTTGAAGGACTTAACTGAAAGATAGTTGAAAATTTGGGAACCAAAATTTGAAGATATAAAAAGTTGAAGGACCTTAAATGCAATTTTTGAGGTATTTTTATAAAATTTATTTTGAAATATTTTAAGCTAGGTCCTTATATTATAGAGGTATTCATTGAGGTCCAAATTTATTATAATTAGTGGATAAAGTCCACATGTCAATAATTTTGCCACGTGTCATCCAAATGTGCGCCACATGGACATTTACAAGTGACACGTTATCAAGTTAATTGGAGAATTTTAGCGAGTGACATTTGGTGCAAACTTTAATAAACTTCAGTGACCACCGCTGAAACTTTGTTATTTCAGTGACGATTTTGTAATTTCAATGAAACTTCAGTGACTATCAATGAAATTAACCCTTTTTTATTACATTCTTATTCTTAACTTTCAATTAATTAACACATCTTATCTTTGATTATAGTTTTAATTTAATGATAATGATCTCTTTTCCACCATGGAGAAAAATTATAAAGTCCCATAACACGTGTCGCGTGGGTGGGTGGAGGGGTGTGGGGGGTTTTATAAATCCTCCCCACCATAGGGAGGATATCATTACCAGTTAATCTAAATATTCTATTTGTGTACTTATTTTTTTTGCTTATTTAAAAATAATAAGAAGTAAATAAGTTTTTTGAATCCCGTTCTAATGTCCTCGGTGAGCATTGTTATAATGCCCACCGAGACATGTGTCATGCAATAATTGCATGAGTGTAAAGGCCCACTTTACACTCATACAATTATTGCATGACACATGTCTCGGTGGGCATTATAGGAATGTCCACCGGGGGCATTAAATCAATATTCTAAGATTTTTTATGAAATCTTAACAGATTTTTTGGACTTTCAAAGACAGTGTGTTAATTAATAAAATGTTGAAAATAAAAATAAATACATAAAATAAAAAATATCAGACATACGTGAAAAAAGTTAGCAAAAATTGAAGAGTTTCATTACAATTAAATTTGACACAACAAACAAAAAAATTATAATGTGAATATAATTATACTTTACCAGTTTTAATTGTTACTTTATTTGTGCTGCTTTGCCCGTGTTTTGGATCATCTATTTTTCATGTCAGATTTCATGGGTACATGTTTAGCTCGATAATGCAATTAGTTTTAATATAATCTCTATCGAGAATGATCTCCTCCACTTAGTATGAAAAATTATAATGCGCGTTGGATATTTGTCCAGTTGACATTAAATAAGTGTTTGATTTTAATTTTTAGTGGGTATTGGATAAATGTTTGAATAAATAGACATTAAATAAGTAAAAAGTGTTTGATATTAAAATCAAACTCTTATCCAATGTCCACTAGACAAATATTTAATAGATATTATAATTTCTTCCACTATGTGGAGGAGTTCATTTCCGTAATCTCAATAGCCAATATGTTAATGACTTATTGTCCTTGAATGATGAAAAGAAATGAATTGGTGTTGGATGGCAGAGGAATTCAAAACTGATGGAAACTATTCAAAGCACTTGCTAGGTCCATAAATTAAATGTGTGTCGGATGAGTTCTATCCAATGGGCCTGGCAAAGCAGATGTGGAGCCCACATCTTCAGTCTCATAGCCCTCAATTTCATTTCATGTTTTCTATCTAATGGGCCAGACGTAGCACAGTCCAACAAATTGTGAAGCCCATATCTTCAGTTTCCTAAGCCCTCAAATTTACTAGGATCTAAACTTTGGATTGAATGCAACATTTGAACTTGGCAGATGGGATTTTGACGTAAATAGTTTCTAACA
Organism: Forsythia viridissima; assembly: GCA_030279155.1. Classification (NCBI taxonomy): domain Eukaryota; kingdom Viridiplantae; phylum Streptophyta; class Magnoliopsida; order Lamiales; family Oleaceae; genus Forsythia; species Forsythia viridissima. The sequence continues at coordinate 5,588,948 of CM059033.1, forward strand.
TTTTCCCTTCGATCAGTTCTGGTCTTAACATTTAATTTTTTAGCAAGGACGTCCTCACTCTATGCATTTTGTGCTCTTGTGGTCCTTTTTGACAGCTTTGCCTAATACTGCTGTTAGTAGTGTGTGTAATTTTCACCTTCATTTTGTTTCATTTTTTTCTAAGAACAAATTTGTCAAACCACTTGTCTTTACTCCCACCAATATAAGCTTAAATCCGCCAATATATGTATGGGATTTTTTAGAGACAAGACCAGCAACATTATATTATAAGATTAGAGACGCTTGTCCTTTCCATGTAGCGAAAAGAAAATGGATCCCAATATGTATCGATATGGGCTACTTTTGGAACTGAAGACTTCACAGACAGATTTGAACTTTGGTAGACATTTTCTTATGTGCCAAAGACAAAGGGTGAGCTATTATTTATCTTTTTTTACGGTAATGGTTGATGTACAAAAGTTCTTAATTTTATTTTATTTTGTTTTCTGGTTTGTACAGAAAGTAGGTGGTTTTGGAATGTTTATGTGGTGAGATCCAACCATTTGCCCAAGATGTAATGATACAATTCTCCAATTGCTAAACTCTAATAATAGACCGTGTACCTAAAGAATAAGTAAAAGAATTTCTTTGTAAGATTTATACTTTGTTTGATTGGAATTAAAAACTCATTTTGGTCAACTAACTTTTAACCTAATTTTAACATGAAAAATCAACAATTTCAACTCAAAAAAACCAATATTGGTCAAATAAACTAATATTAGTCAAATAAACCAGTTTTTGAGTTTTATTTGCATAGTTATTATAACGTGGATGAAGAAGTGAAACAAAAACCATCAAATTACAACTAATATTTATAAACAAAGCAAATAAAAATCAAAACACTTCAACAGAATAAAAACATGACAATAAATTTTCGAACCACAGATTAATGAAAACACGACCACTGATACAAACTAGAGATTTATATCATCCTGAAACAAGACGATAAGTTTTCAACGGTTAACGAAGGCTAAAACATCAGCCGGTCTTGATCTATTGCCCTCAGTGGGCATTGTTATAATGCCCACTGAGACAAGTGTCATGCAATCATTGCATGACACTAAAGTGGGCCTTTAATGTCATGCAATGATTACATGACACTTGTCCCGGTGGGCATTATAACAATGCCCACCGGGAGCAATAGATCAAGCTCATCAGCCGAATCCAACCATGTCAGCTCATTTTGCAACCTATTCAAAATTACAGTCGAATATGTCCAAAATAAAACTTTATATTTCCAACACTTAATCAAGGTAAAAAAAAATTCCATCACTTCATAAAGACGATACATTTCCAACAGATTTCCACGACAAAAAAGTAGTTAGACGATTGAAACAAAAAATCCAACACAATCTACACATCTGATTCATCATTCACTAGTCTCCTTTGTGGACATACAGGCATATAGACACACCATCGATAAAATCCGTAAGCTAAAGTATGATTCTCTGAAGATCTTCCAGGTGAAACACAATAAGAAAAAACTTTCACTTTAAAGAAAGAATATGTATTCAAGCTCAAAAATGATATGACAAATGATTCTTTTTATTTACAAGTAAATTATAGTTGAGTTATTTTTTTGAGACTCTAGTCATGTTATCAGAGAGTCGTGTCTTCTTTCGAGACATTCAAAAACGCAACCATGTCATGTCAAGCTGTTGTCTCCAGTCGGACACAATGTAACCAAAGAATCCTACTAACAACAGATTAGATATTTGCTATGTGGGAATATGCAGTTATTTCCACAGGTTAACTTTTATTTACCATACCAACTTCGAAATGCACACACATGATCCCCGTTATACAAGAGGTATACAAAAGTCCAAACTGGCAGGTGTAACAAAACATTAATCTTATGTTGATTTGAAAATAAAAGAAGACACCTTAATAAGTATTTTATTTTATATTCTAATTGCTAAGCACGAGGTAGAAACAAAGGGGGAAAAAAACAGTGGTCCATGATCCCATCAAGAATGTGATCTAAAACGCAGGGAAAAATCATGATTTAGAAAGTAATTTACATTTGATCCTTGTCAGTTCAAAGGACAATATGGATGTTATAATTTACGAAAACACTGACTTATTAATTTTAGTACTCGTTTAGTGTGGATTATAAATTGATTTATTTAATTAAAATAGTTTATTTTATTAAAAATAGTAAAAAATATCATGCTACAAAAGAAAAAATTTTGATCAAATAAACTAATTTATAGTCCATATATCAGATGTCGTATTGGCTAAATCAAAAACATAGAAGAATGATGAAGACATATCTTTTAGCTAAAGTTGACAAATGGGCTGGGTTGGACCAATCTAACCCGCCAGAGCAGGGTTAGTCCAGTCCAATTTTATATGGGTCAGAAATATGTTAGTTCAGTCCAGCCCATTGGCCCAACTTGAGTTTAATTTTCTTTTTTTTTTAAATAAGTTTTTTATACAATCTAATACATTATATCAAATAGAATCTTAGATAAATTTAGACTATATATTTTGAGATTTTTAAAGATTATAATTTATAAAATTGGGGCTCCCATGTATTAGTCAATAGATAAACGGCAATTTTCTCTCAAAATAATAATTTATTTTGTTAATTATAAACTATTTGTACATTTTAAAAAAAAAAAAATACAAATATTAAAAGTATGCTAGTCTTATTGCTTTGAAATATAAGCATGTTTGGCTTAAATTAAAAAATTTACTTATAAGTAAATTTAAAATAAATAATTTACTTGTCACACCAAATATATTTTGGATTGAAACTTAAATTAAATTAAATTTTTATTAAATCTAAACAATTTTATGTTAGATTTTGAGATTTTTGGACTAATATTTATTAGTGACTTAGTCTTAGATCATTTTAAATTGATATTATTTGGATTATATATTGGGGCTATTCACAAAATAAGTTATTAGTATTAAGGAGCAAAAAAAAAAAATCAAAATCGGGCAGGTCCACTAGCCCGCGGGCTAGATGGGCTGGGGTCATATTGATCCGATTTTATTTGAGCCAGAGCTAATTCAATCCAAAAAATCGAGTTATATGGGTCGATTTACAGACCGAGCCAATTTTCCCATTTCTAATTTCTGCATTGAAATTATGAGGGAAAAAAATAAGAGAGACGTACTATAATCAACTTTGACCTGAGCAAAGACATCAAGAGATTTCATCGGGTAAATAGCACAAAACGTCCCTACCTATTGAGGGTATTGTGGAAAACGTCCCTACCTTCAAAATTTTGGCATTTTCACCCTTACCTACTGGATTTCCTGCGCAAAACGTCCTTACCTTCAAAATTTTGGCATTTTCACCCTTACCTACTGGATTTCCTGTGCAAAACGTCATTCAGTCCAAAAATCAGTCATTAACTTAGGGGTAAATTAGTCTAACCACTTTTTTCACATATATATTACTTCTTTTAAAATTAGAAGACTTCTCATGCAATTTCCAAAATTGCATAGCAGGCCCCCATCCCCAAATCTGAAAAGCTGGTGCCCTTCTTCACGCAACACTCCCCTTTCCCCCATCTGTCACCCATTTTCCAGATCTTTATCAGATTTAATCCACACGTTTCAATATTTTTTATCATTAATAAGACTTTTTTCAATCAATTTCAGGGTATTACTTAGGTTAGCATTGTTTAGGAACAGTGGATATAAAATGCTCTTGCATGGTGGGAATAATACAAATGATGGGCAGGGTTCAGATGTGTTAGATTCACAGCATGAAAATGGGCTCTTACCAAAGCCTGGTCAGCATCAGGTTCCTGGTAATCTAAAGAATTATCGTGGACAGAATCCATTGAACCTGGAAGGAAGGGCTTTATCTGCCTTAAATAGGTTTGGTGAAAATGCTAGGACCGTTTCCGAGCCAACATGGTTATATAGAGTTCAGCATCAGCAGGCAATAATGGAGCCTCCAAGTAAAATTTTTCTTTTTTGTTTTGTCGATTCTTTGGAGAAACACAATTCAAATCTGATAAAGATCTGGAAAATGGGTGACAGATGGGGGAAAGGGGAGTGTTGCGTGAAGAAGGGCACCAGTTTTTCAGATTTGGGGACGGGGCCTGCTACACAATTTTGGAAATTGCATGAGAAGCCTCTAATTTTAAAAGAAGTAATATATATGTGAAAAAAGTGGTTGGACTAATTTACCTCTAGGTTAATGGCTGATTTTTGGACTGAAGGACGTTTTGCGCAGGAAATCCAGTAGGTAAGGGTGAAAATGCCAAAATTTTGAAGGTAAGGACGTTTTGCGCAGAAAATCCAGTAGGTAAAGGTGAAAATGCCAAAATTTTGAAGGTAGGAACGTTTTCCACAATACCCTCAATAAGTAGGAACGTTTTATGCTATTTACCCGATTTCATCTTCCAGAAAATCTTCAGTGGGAGTAACATGAGACTCAGATCTGCACTATAGGACCCAACTGGAACCTGTTGTAATAGCCCAGTCAACTCCTTGGTCAAATTTGTCAAGCTATGTAAAAAAAAAAAAAGAAAGAAAAAAGAATGGATGAAAGTCAGGGGGTAAATAGCACAAAACGTCCCTACCTATTGAGGGTATTGTGGAAAACGTCCCTACCTTCAAATTTTTGGCATTTTTGCCCTTACCTACTGGATTTCTTGTGCAAAAGGTCCTTCAGTCCAAAATCATAGGGGTAAATTAGTCCAACCACTTTTTTCACATATATATTACTTCTTTTAAAATTGGGGGGCTTCCCATGCAATTTTCAAAATTACAGGCAGGCCCCCGTCCCCAAAACATATCTGCGCGATTCACGTTTTTGTTGAGACTCGACAATGAGTAGAAGGAAAACAAAGAAAAGCCCCAAACAAGCAATTAGCAAAGTGAACAATGGAAAATCCATATAATCATACCAATCGATTGGTCATACAAACTGAATTTCTTCACACCCTTCCCGTATCTGGGTTGCTTTCAAACCCTCAAAGACTTCTATTGTTCAAGAAAGATCAAATATTTAACACTGTACGAAATTGGGGTTTGAAATTTGAAATGATTTGAATCCTAGCCTCAGCAATTAGAGCTTCTAGGTGAAGATCTTGGTTCCTTAGAATTGAAGAAAAGGAACCAGTGGGCTTGGAGGTGCTGCTGTTGCTGGTGGTACTGATCCGCTGGTTCTTTTTCTTGCTAATTACCCATTTTATAGTACTCAAGTTTAAGAAAATGCATCTGTAATTTAGGCGGTGATGGTGGTGGCTGGTTAGGGTGTTAGAAGTGTTAGTTTCTTGGTGGTAGTGGTGGAAGAATAGTGAAATTTTTGACAGCGTGAGATATATTTACGATATAATCCTAGCAACAAAAGATTCATACAAATTTTAAAGATATATATCCACAGAGTCACTGCAATAAACAATCTCGAGATAATCCTTGACAGCGTGAGAAATCTGTTTCCGAAATTGCTGTTGAATTTGGAGGATAGCTCTATTATAGAAGCCAGAATTGTATTTACGATACAGCTATTCCGTGAATCGCGCAGATATGTTTTGGGGACGGGGGCCTGCCTGCAATTTTGAAAATTGCATGGGAAGCCCCCCAATTTTAAAAGAAGTAATATATATGTGAAAAAAGTGGTTGGACTAATTTACCCCTATGATTTTGGACTGAAGGACCTTTTGCACAAGAAATCCAGTAGGTAAGGACAAAAATGCCAAAAATTTGAAGGTAGGGACGTTTTCCACAATACCCTCAATAGGTAGGGACGTTTTGTGCTATTTACCCAAAGTCAGGCGATGGCACCTTGGTCAAATTTGTCAAGCTATGTAAAAAAAACAAAAAAAAAGATTAGGATGAAAGTCAGGCGATGGCACAGAAAGCAAAAACCATTGGTTTCTTCACTTCCTTCATTTAATCCATTTCTTTTCATTTTCACTTTCCTTCAACTCACGTACCAGAAAACGAGAAAAATTGCAGTTAAAATAATTCTATTTTCTTGACCAAAAATTTAGTTAATTTATTAGATTTTTGAAATTAGAGAGTTCTGTTTTAGACTATATTAAAACAAACACTTTTATTCTAATGCTCATCAAAATATTTGTCTAACACTCATTAGATGAGTGTAATGACCCATATTATACTTATTCAATGAGTATTGAACAAGTATCATGGTGGACATTATAACAATGTTCATTATAGACATTAGAACAAAACCGTCAAAATAAGAAGGAAATTTTTTATTTTAAGAATTGATTTAATTATGTGTTTATAAGTAGGTTTTGATTTAGATAATCCTATTGTTATCTCAAGAAGTTATTCAAATATCGGAACAGTCTATCAGTCGAGTTAGTCTTCAATATATAACTTTGTGAATGGAAAATATATTTTAGAAAATTTATATTTCAATTATAAGATATCATATCATTAAATATTAAATTACGTGATTTCTTATAATTGTTTATTGAATTATGTTATCTTGTAAATTCTAAAGATTGTGAAATTGCTTATTATGAAATTAAATGTGAATTGAGATAATGTTTAAATCTATAAAAAGTACCCGGTGAATTCATTGATTATTCTAGTATACTGAGGATACTGAGGGGTCTTTGTCTTATACTAGAAAACTTAGCCCTTTAAGACGGTCTATGCACGCATGTTGAGATTATATAAAATGGGTACATTTTGGTGAGATTTTTTATTATACTATGATATGATGAAGTGATGGTATACATGTTTCAGCTGATAAATATTCTACGAATATGTGATGTAAATATTAATTTAGATGTTGGGCTCATTTACAATATAAGAACGTCTCTAAATCATTATTATTATGATTATTATTATGAGATGTTATAATGTGAATTGTGAAGTGACGTGAGCTCGTTTACGATAATATCTATAAATAAAAAGAATATAATTATTTTTGAAAATCTCTATTCACTGAGCCTATCAACTCATATATTTTCCAACAATGATTTTTCTTATCAGGCAGCGGTTGAGTTTCTGGACAGCCTTTGGAGATAAAACTTTTGAGTTCGAAGTCAGAGCTACACGACATAGTTAGTTAGTATGACTCATTTCATAGATCATGTAATCATTGTTTTGGGACGTATGTTCATTTTTTGATATCATTTTGCATGACTTGTAAATAGATAAGTGGTTCACTATGTATTTTGTATCTGTACGTACATTTTATATTAATTAAATAGTAAAAGTTTTATGATTCGCCTAGTCTCTACCGCGTTGTTTGGTAGAGACTAATCAAAACGTTTTGTAACAATTAATTGGCAAAAAAAAAAAATTAATTCCTATTTTCATTTGTGATTTTTGTTGCAAGGGAGCTTTCATAATTTATACATTGAATGTGGAGATTACAATTATAGTTCGCATTGATAACAAGAGAAGATATATCTAGTTGTAGTTGTGAGATGGTGCTGAGTCATTGTGTCGTTGCGAGTAAATAAATAAATTTTAAAACAAAAGTTTCAAAATAAATGTTTTTTTTATTAATTACATTTATATATATTATTAGTTGTATGACGTGCGATGCACGTAAAGTAGTTTGTAGGATACTTACGTTATTATATTTTAATTTGTAATCTATACAGATATAAAATAGTCCAATTATAATTTACAACAAATGATTTAAGAAAATTAACACTCAACAAATATAAGATAGATAATCAAAAAACACACTTCTTAAATATAAATATAACAAGCAAACAGTTATTTGAACAAGCCACAATTTACAATCAAGAAGAATTTGTAGTTGATTGTATAAGTGTTTTCAAATTGTTTACTAAAACAAAATAGTAGAAGTTGAGAAATATTAAACATATGTTTGGTAATATTGAATTTATTTTTTAAGTGCTTATATTATTAGTTGTGAGTGAATGTGTGGATAAAAAATGAGTTGTAAATTGTGGGTCCTAATTTTTTGAATAGAAATCATCATAAAAGACAAAGATAAAATGTACTAATTAATAGATTGATGATAAAAAAATGTGATAACAAATAGTTAGGGACATAAATGTAAAAATTAGATATTGTTGAGGACTTTTATAATAATTATAAAATGTAGTATGGTTAAAAAAAATATTTTTACGCCCCCTTTAATTAATTTTTTGAACAGAAATTATCATCAAAGACAAAGAAAAGATGTATTAATTAATATGTTGATGATAAAAAAAAATGTGATAACAAATAGTTAGGGACATAAATGTGAAAATTAGATATTGTTGAGAACTTTTATTACAATTATAAAATGTGTTGTGGTTTAAATATAATTACCTAAAAAAAAAAAAAAAGAAACAAAAAGTAGGGAAAAAAAGGAAGAAGACAGCCACATATGAAACCAACACGTGACAACATAAATAGTAAAAAAATTAGACTCTTTTATTATAGGTAGAATTATATCATAAAAGTTACCATACACATTATAAAATATAGGACTTATTTGATATCCTTTCAAATTTTATTAAAAAACTGATATTAAAATCAACAATTAATTTTAATAATACATTTTATTAAGTCACAAATTTTTACAATTTCAATATTTATAAAAAATTCTGAAATCACCGCCATAAACAAAAAGTTAATCTTATAATCTAGGGAATCATTCTGCAACGCTGGAATGTTCCTCGCAATTATTTAGCATTCCACTGTGATTGGCTTTGCAGTCAAATATATGTATTCTCATTCATGAGTGGCGATCTAATGCCCACATGGTGGATCAAGATGAAGTGTCCACATACTACCACATGTGGACAAGATGAAGTGTCCACATAGCACTTGATGATAAAGGCACTTCATTTTGCCCACCATGTGGGCATTAGATCATAAATCTCTCATTCATTATCAGATGAAAAGTTGGACTTCTTTTTCGCACAAATGATCTCTAGTAATATCATATTGAAGATCTATCCTCCTATTTTTAATAATAACGTCCATATTTCAACTTTTCTTAATGTAAATAATCATTTTCATTTGTTGCCATTCAATTTCTCTGTTAGGAGCGCGTGCATTACACAATTTCATCTTGAAACTATTTTAGGCATAAAAAATAAAAAATAAATTTGCAACAAAAGTCCAAAATCTTTCAAAAATACATCAAAAAGTCTCAAACCTTCTAATCTTAATACATATGTCACAAACCTTTTGAATAAATGTACGCTCGAACGACTTCTTGACAAATTTTCTCCAAATATTCGTTAGTTAACCAAAAGTAAATGGTCCGACCTTAATTTGACTGACTTTAGAGCATGTTTTGATTATTATGTTAAAAATTTTTTTTTTTCAAATTTATTTTCAACCGTTTTATATGACCGACGACTTTTATCAACTTTTCAGCAACACATTTCACAAACTTTTTTCAAAATCTCCTAAAAAACTATTTTTACTTTAAAACTCCATCAAGTAGTCACTTAATAAGGAAAAATAATTGTCATCATTTTCTCCACCATTCCAACCCCATCCCACCCTCACCATACTTGAAAACGCCACCACTAGCCACCAAACAGGTATAAGTTATTGCCAATTTATGAACAATGTTGATGCCTACATTGTCGCTAAACAAACTTATGCATCTAATTTGTCAGTGAAATCTATTCATTAAATAACTGTTAATAGTAAAATAAATTTATTTAATTGATTGTTAACGATGGAGGGGGGTTGAAATTTATTTAGTCATTGTCAATTTATGAACAATGTTGACTTTTTTCATTACTTTGATAAAAGTTTGGGATATATGTGTTAGGATTAGAAGGTTTTGGACATTTCGATGCATGTTTAAAAGATTTTGAACTTTTGTTACAAATTTTTCTTTATTTTTTATGCCCAAAATAATTCTAAAATGAAATTGTGTATTGTACTCCTTTAACGGATACATTGAACAACAAGAAGCGAAAATGATTATCTGCGCTAAAAAAGGTTACACTAGAGACATTATTGTTAAAAATAGAAAGATATTTCCTCAATTTACAGTAAGAACAAATTATAGGAACCATTTGTAAAAAAAAAAAAAACCAAAAAATGGGGCCTTGTTTAAAGATAATTATCAAATTCTCCTACGTCTTACTTATGATGATTATTATTAGGTTTATATATTAATCATACATCATTCTTTTTACCCCCACAGTGACGTCAAACCACAACTTTCATTTGTCCCTGTAGAGGTCTAAAATCTTTCAAAAATACATCGAAAGGTCCCAAACCTTCTAATCTTAACACATGTCAACCTTCTAATCCTAACACATGTCACAAACTTTTTGAATAAATGTACACTCGAATGACCTATTGACGAATTTTGTCCAAATATTTGTTAGTTAACCAAAAGTAAATGGTCCGACTTTAGAATATGTTTGAATTATTATTTTATAAACTTTTTTTTTTCAAATTCATTTTCAACCACATATTTTATGGAACCCACAATTTTTATCAACTTTTCAGCAACACATTTTACGAACTTTTTTCAAAATCTCCTAAAAAACTACTTTTACTTTTAAACTACATCAAACAGTCACTTAATAAGAAAAAATATTTGTCATTATTTTATCCATCACTCCAACCTCGTCCCACCCCCACCATGCTTGAAAACACCACCACTAGCCACCAAACAAGTATAAGTTATTGCAAATTTATGAACAATGTTGATGTTTACGTTGTCGTTGAACAAAATTATGCATCTAATTTGTCAGTGAAATCTATTTATTAAATGACTGTTAATAGTAAAAATAAATTTATTTAATTGATTGTTAACGATGGAGGGGGTTGAAATTTATTTAGTCATTGCCAATTTATGAACAATGTTGACTTTTTACATTACTTTGATAAAAGTTTGGGACATATGTGTTACGATTAGAAGGTTTGAAACATTTCGATGCATTTTTAAAAGATTTTGGACTTTTGTTGCAAATTTTTCTTTATTTTTATGCCCAAAATAATTCCAAAATGAAACTGTGTAGTGTACTCCTTTAACGGATAAATTGAACAACAAGAAACGGAAATGATTATCTGTGCTAAGAAAGGTTACACTAGGAACGTTATTGTTAAAATAGAAGGATATTTTCTCAATTTACAGTAGGAACAAATTATAGGGACCATTTGTAAAAAAAAAAAAACCGAAAATGGGGCTTGTTCAAAGATAATTATCAAATTCTCCGACGTCTTACTTATGATGATTATTGTTAGGTTTATATTTTAATCATACGTCGTTCTTTTTACCCCACACAAACATCAAATCACAACTTTCATTTGTCCCTGTAAAGCAATGCTGTCACATCAATTCTTTCAGACCACAGTAGTAAGTAGTGGCACATGATTCGTCTACCATTCATCAACCTTTTTGGGCCAGTGCCACTGATTTTTCGGAGTAAAAATACTTAATACCCTATATTTTTTTAACCAAAAAATATCTAATAAATAGTTAAATAAAGAGTTTTCATCCAGCAGGACTTACATGCATCGATTCTTAAAGTTCGAGGATTCATGTATCTTATGTTGAGACAGTAGAGTATTGCTGCAAAGGACAATCATTAAAAACACGTGTTAAAAATAAAAAATATTTGATGTGTAAATAATAAATGATAGTAAATTTATTTTTAAAATACAATAATTAATAATAAGTATTGACGGGACAATAAATTTAATTAGTTTACATTTTATTTAATATTGTCTAATTCTATTGAGTCTTTCGCACTAAATATATCATTAAAACATACAAATTATCACGCTCTTTTTGTGTTCGTTTGGCTTTGTTGAAAATCAATTTTTTTTAGCATATTTTGATTTTAAAAAATAATAAAATATGTGATTGAAAAGTTGATAAATATTGTGGATTCTAATATGTGCTTAAAATTAATTGATGATTCTGATTTTAGCTATTTAGCAAATATTTAAGCAAAAATCAAACAAAGACTTATTAAAATTTGTTTCACTAGTAGTGTTGACACAAATTTTATCAAATTCGTACAAAGATATGTACAAGGATATAGCTCAATAAAAAAGCTACTTATTTGAGATAATCTCGATATACCTCAATTGCAACAAATTTTCCAGTATTTTAGAAATTATGTATAGACAAAATGCAAATCAATTTTTCTATATTTTGATACATGAAGAGAGGTGTATCATCACGAGAAAATAGAGAGCAACAAATTGAAATTGCTCTAGACTTTTGCAGCAATTTCTAATATATTTGACGGTGTTGAAATTATATTTTAAATAGTTATAAATTGTTGGTTTATAGAATTTGTGAATAATAAGTGAGTAATAAATTTGATCTTATAAAATATATGATATGTTTAGTCAATCTAACCAACTTAAATTATAATTCAAGCTTTGACAAACAAATTTATCTATCATTTGTTACATTTTTAAAATTAGAATAAGTTAAAAATTACTTTTATTTTATTTTTATTTACAAACATGTTTAATAAAAAAATATTTAAAAGGAAGAATTAAGCTTAAAAATTAGATTTATAATATGTTTGACAAAGTTTTTTATAAAAATTTTAGCAAATTTTAATAAAAATTGATGAGATTTGTAGTTAAAAAGTGTGGGTCTTATTATAAAATATGTGATTAAAAATAATTGTTGATTTTAACATTACTTTTAGAATAATGTTATTTATAGTCGCTCACTATCGATAGTCATCTTACTTGGCATTATTCAATTGGATGAATTATTTATTTCAATTGAATAATGTATTTATAACAATTAATTATGAATAATTCATCCAATTAAGTAACGCTACGTAAGATGACTATCGAAAGTGAGCGACTATAAATAACATTACTCATAATTTTATAGTAATTTTTTAAGTAAAATCAAACAAAATCTTAAATTTATGTGGTAGCCAATCAATCTCTTGATATTTAAAGTTTACGTGTAAAAGTGCTCCACCAATTGCGCACCCAGAACTTCTTTTATTTTTCTATATTATACAACATTACTTTCCTCTTCTTACATAGTTTATTTTTCTGTATTCTGCTTCGTACAGTACCATGGAGCTTCCATTCTTTTTTCAATAGAATTTTCTATTTAAAATGTTATTATCTATTATTTTATTTTTGTTTAATTTGAGTAACACAGTTTCTCTGAAAGAAAATTCATATTCATCTGTATTTTCGAACAATTTCGTGTTTGGAACAGCATCCTCTTCATATCAGGTCCATATCCAAAATTTTCAGGTTTTTATTTAAGTTAAATTATTTATTAAATATCTAATTTTCATTGATCTTGTTTGTGTATATCCAGTATGAAGGAGCTATATTGAGTGATGGAAAAGGCATCAGTAACTGGGATATTTTCTCCCATAATAATGGTACAAATTAATCTTGAACGATTCATGTTTACCAGATCTGCTTCAGTTACATATTTAATTTGTTAGCCTGTTTCCGACGCAGCTACAATCTTGGATGGAAGTAATGGAGATATTGCCGTTGATCATTACCATCTTTATCAGGTAGATGATGGTATGATTCTATGATAATATGCAAAATCAGGACGAAAGCGTAATGACACAATTTCATACATTTTTCTGTTTCTTGGGCCCACATATTGAAACTACTGAAATTGATTGCTGACAACTGACTGATGAAAACCACGCCAAAAGGGCGACTAATCAGGTTTCCATTGTGGCAAGCCGTGGGCTGGCCTGCCTTCAGCCAGCTCACATTGATTGAACAAACAAAAAATTAAAACAATAATATATTCTGTTTGTATGCTAAATTCAACTCGGTCTACTTATGACAATGGAGCAAATTCGGATTAGATCAACTTGATTTGTATCTGTCCTGAATCAATTTTAGAAGATTCAAATCTGCGGATTAGATTCGGGGTGCAACAAATCACTGATTTGATCTATAGACTGATCTGTGTATTTTTTTTTTTCAATTGTCATTTAAAAAATTAAACAAACATTGAAACAAACTTTACTATTTTACTATTTTTTTCTTTCTTTATTTTTCAAATGGGGCGGATAGGATTATGGCGGACATGATCCGATCCGCCCTGAATCACTTCGATCCACCTCGTTGATCTGCGGATTGGAAATTTTTCACTTCATTCAGATCAGGCATCCATCGAGTTTGGAGTGGATCGAATATTTTTGTCATCCCTAACTTGGTCCATTCAAGATAGATAAATGTGGAAGGACAGGTACGTTCTACATACGGTAGGAGATGTGCCAACCCGGCTCGACTTGCCCAACTCCGATATCGGCTGGTGGGTCAGTCAGCCGAGCTTTGAGCGACTTGCTGATTAAAAATAGGGTGTGGGCTCGGATTGTACTGGGCCTAGCAGAGCGGCCCGATAGCTCTTTTTTTTTTTTTTTTTTTTTAAACTTTCAAAACTAATAGAGTTAAAAATATATATTAAGGCCTGCTTGGTAGTTTCAGGGTACCGATTAAGAGGGTTTTTTAAAGTACCTATTTTAAGCGTTTATAAGTGGAGTGGCTTTGAGTGGTTTTTAGTAGCGGCTTTTGAAATGGTACAACCCATATTTGGGAGTTTATTATCCAGCGGTTCTAAAAGTTTTTAAAAGAATCAAATTACGTAAATGTCTATATATTAAAAAAAAATTAATTTTGAAAATGTTATATATCAACCTATCATTGAAAATATAAAATTAAATTTATGTTGTTGCATATGTTTTTTTTTTTTTTTTTATGTGTTCATATGTTTTATTTTTACAAATATTAAGTTTAGGAAAGTTTGAAAATAATTGTTTGAGAGGGAATAAAATTGGAAGAAATTTTGAAGAACGGCCAAAAACCACCGATTTGAGGGGTTGGGAGATACACTCTAAATTACACTACACCGTTTTTGAGCGGTTTAAAACTGTCCAAAAACGGTGTTCTAAAAAACTAACAAGCACCGGTTTATTCAACCCCTCATAAACAGTACCATCCAAAACCGGTGAAAAAAAAAACTCCCAAGGAGGTCCTAAGAATATATAAGATATCAAACACTTGTGCCCGCAACCCACCCTTGTGCTGGCTTGTTAGCCAGCTCGCCCGAGCTTGAGCTTGGCTCATATGACCAAACTCAATATCAGACCAGTTTAACGAGCCCGAGTTGTTCAGGGGCTCCAGCTTTGCGAGTTTCCGAACCAATCAAGAGTCCATTGCCATCCCTAAGGTCAGGCAACCAAACATACTAGGCCCATAAGTGGGCAAGTTTCGGGCCACAATTCAACCAGCCTGACTGACACCACCATGCAAGGGCTCAGATTAAGAGAATATTACACCACTATTTACCAATCTTAAAATAATTTTAAATCTAACAACTTAATTAATTTATTTTATAAATACTACATAATTAATATTATATTAATTATTAAAATAATGAATTAAAATAAAAAAGGACCTCAACCAGACTACGTGAATTGTGATTAACTTTAACCCAAATTTGCTTCTTGAGTCTCTGATAATTTTCACGGTAAATCATTCATCTTTATAATATCTTCACTTTAGTCCATATAATTCCTCTTTTATTTTAATTTTGTCCTCTTTTATTTGTAATCCAAGTCCTTTAACTTTTGCAAGTTGATTTCTATATTTATACATTTATGTCAATTTAGTCCTTTATAGTATCACTATTTGATACAAATGTTACAAATGATATTGTATATCAATGTTTGATACATTTGTTACAAATGATATTTTGTATCACTGAATATATTACAAATTATATTATATTATTTTACACAGCACATGTTACATTAATTGGTATTCTGTATCACTGATGTTACATATGTTACAAATGATGCAATCATGAGTTTTATTTGTTAAATTTGACATTGTGTTACATATCTAATCATACTGATGTTACACAGTATCAATAAGTTTTTAGAGTTGATTTTATAGTTGTGTTTAGTATCACGATTTGATATAAATGTTACAAATTATATTTTGTATCACTGAATATGTTACAAAATATATTATTTTATTTTACACATCACATATTACATGAATTGGTATTCTGTAGCATTGATATTTTATATCTCAACTTGTAACACAGATTATTATAAATGTTTTAATTGAAAATAACATGAGTTTTGTTTGTGTTTGTTACGTATATTTCTGAAACAAAATATCATTTTTAACATTTGTATCAAACATTGATACACAATATCATTTGTAACATCTGTATCAAATAGTGATACTATAAAGGACTAAATTGACATAAAAGTATAAATATGAGATCAACTTGCAAAAATTTAAAAAGTTGAAAGACTTGGGTTGCAAATAAAAGGGGACGAAATTGAAATGAAAGAAGAAGTATAGGGACTAAAGTAGAGATGTTATAAAGATGAAGGACTTACCATAAAAATAATCAAAAACTTAAGAAGCAAATTTGAGTCAAAATTCATCACATTTCAAATGGACTAGATTTGATTTTAATTCATTATTTTATTAATTAATATAATATTAATTATGGTAGTATTTTTAAAATAAATTTGTTAAATTAATAAAATTAAAATTATTTTTAAAAATTAACTTATTTATGAAAAAATCCCGCAGATTAAATTCTTGTTTTCATTCTCATGTACCTGTACCTGTACCTACTCCATCTTGAGCTCGTGATAAATTTTGCATATGCCTCAAAAGAAACAGGCTCTGTCTGTGTTGAATCACATGGTATAGAATTTTTATACTAAACGCCTCTCTACAATGATACTACATGTACTCATTAAAAACATATGGTTCCAACTTATATCAGTTATAAATAAAAATAAATTTTACATCGTAATAAATTGCTTTCTTCGTTACTTTCTTTATTCATCTGTCTCAAATTATTATGTATTTTTCTTGTTGAAAGTATAATTAATTTCTTAATTTACTAATATGTCTTTATTTAATGTGCTATATTATTAATAAATATGAACTATCACTATATTAATATAGGAGTATACTAAGAAAAATATAAGTAAAATTTATTGTTCCAACTATAATAATTAAATTTTCTTAGTGCATATTTGGTCAAGTTTAAATTATAATTTCAATTGGTCAGACATATTTTTTTTCCACATATTTTATAAGCACTTAAAAAATAATTTTAGTACTACCAAACATGTGTGAAAATAGAAGTAAGCACGTATCTGTAGAAGTAATCAAAATCTCCTAAAAAAAATTCTTTTAAACCCCCCGCCAAACAAGCAAGTTTTGTATTTGACTCAACAATGTAATGTAGCCATAACGAGATTATCCTAAAAGGAGGGAACCAAAGTCTAATGATCTCCGTCTGTGATGAAAACAATAAACAGGTGGACATTGATCTCATGGAGAATCTGGGCGTGAACAGCTTTCGGTTTTCTATATCATGGTCAAGAATTCTACCCAGTAAGTTCGGATTTAATTTTGACTGATAATTATTTCTTCAGTTAATTCAATTTGTATGTTTTGCAATTAACTGCCTGTTTTATTTTGAAGCAGGAGGAAGATATGGAAATGTAAATATAGCAGGGATCAATCACTACAATGACCTCATTGATGCACTCCTGTATAAAGGTTCTTTCTGTAACTCTGTTTAGCATACCATTAATATACTATTGAAATACGATCAAAAGATTCAGTAAGTGAACACTGATAAATCTGCAAGATTCGTACACAAAAAATAGAAATTCGAACATCGGAAGGAATAATGAGCTAGTGTTTAACTTAATTCTAGTTTAAGAACCAAAATCTGTCGTAAATTCTATAATGGTACTTTCAGGGATCCAGCCATTTGTTACATTGTGCCATTATGACATCCCTCAAGAACTTGAAGAAAGATATGGATCATGGTTAAGTCCAGAAATACAGTAAGACCCTGATCAATTTTCTGTTTTATCATCTTTTTTATTTTTACGATGGCTTAATTTGGTCTCTTCTAAAACTAGCCCTTTCCCATGTCAGTCAGCAAAAATCTGATGCTTGAAGAGCATCATGTCACTGCTTGAATCTTGCAATTAAACCTCCCTCTTTCCGTGAACCATTCGTTTGATTGTGAGATGTTAAAGTTGGGAAACTTGGATTGTTGCATAACAATCTAAGTGCATGTTTGGTAGCGACTGAAATGTATAATGAAATACAGAACACGAAATAAAACTGCTGCTAACATATATCCTACAATTTTCAGGAATGAGTTCGAATATTATGCAGATGTATGTTTCAAATATTTTGGGGACCGGGTGAAGTATTGGGTAACCATCAACGAGCCTAATGTCATGGCAATTCGAGGATATAGAACAGGGATTTATCCTCCATCTCGCTGTTCTGTTTCATTTAGGCATTGTAGCGAAGGTGATTCGGAGAAAGAGCCCCTAATTGCAGCACACAATATGATTCTATCACATGCGGCTGCTGTCAACATTTATCGAACAAAATACCAGGTGATTTAACCATTTAATTTTCATTTCATATATATAGATGAATTTATGAACAATACAAGGAAAATTTGGTCGAATTACACACTCGTTGCTAATGTAATTCAGAATGTACAAGGAGGTAGCATTGGAATTGTTATGAATGCCATCTGGTTTGAGCCCTTTAGTGATTCTGCAGAAGACAAGTTGGCTGCTGAGAGAGCTCTATCTTTCTATGTGAATTGGTAAGCATTTTTCTTCCTACACAGGCGACCATTAAATAAAGATTAATCACATGTGACTCACATATAATTCTGTACACAACAAATAGAGCAATTATGGACCATATAGTAGTGGTTTCAAAGTGGACTGCCGCTCAGGTGCAGGGCAATCCGGATTGGAAAAAGCTCTGTGCAGTGGGCAGTGCCATGGACCAGGCTGCCTATGAAGGCTGACCTTGCTGGGTTCGCGGCCTGTAGGGCCACCCCACCCGCACGGACCAAAGGTAAATAAATAAAATTTGAATGAAAAAAAAAAAAAAAAAAAAACTCTGCCAATAGGCCGGTCCTGGCTCGTCCCACCTTGAGACGAGCCTACAGACTGAGACACACCACAGAGAGATGTTGCAGTTGGGCCAGCCCAAGCCCATAAGCGAGCCATTCCAAGCTCCTCTCTAACTAGCTGGATTGAGACCACTAATACAGAGAGGGAGGGAATAGGAACATGGAAGATATCCTTTTGCAGTGTAAATTTATGGAACATTTATGTCTTTACTTCACAATACATAGGTGTGATCTGATTCAATCTAGTCACAAATGCAGGTTTTTAGACCCTATTGTACACAGGAAATATCCTGAAGAAATGCATAATATTCTAGGATCGGTATTGCCTGTCTTTGTGGAAAAAGATCTGGAGAAAATGAAATATGGATTGGACTTCATTGGCATCAATCATTATACCAGTTTCTACAGCAAAGACTGCATATACTCTCAATGTAAAGGAGGACCAGGAGTACCCAAATCAGAGGGTTATTCTCTCTGGACACCGTTAAAAGATGGTAAACTGATTGGCAAATCTGTAAGTAACTCAGTTTTCTCGGTTGAAGACAATTTAAATTAATAAATTTGTCCATAAACTTAAATCATTCCATGATCAATAGACTGCAGTTGACTGGCTTTATGTATACCCTCAAGGAATGGAGAAGATTGTGACATACATAAAGGATAGATACAATAATACACCAATCTTCATCTCTGAAAACGGTACGTCAGTAAAACTAAGATTTGATCTGAGTTTGGAAGAGCCTTAAAAGTTGAAAATTGTTTCATAAAAATGGAAAAATCTCATAGGGTTCGGTTACATGAACAATCCGGATTCAAGTGTAGCAGAATCTCTCAATGATGTCGAAAGAGTTGAATATATGAAAAACTATTTGGATTCCCTGGCAAAGGCAATAAGGTATTGATCCTTTTTCATTCCATATATCAATGCATCTTTTGGCATGTTTTTGTTCTTTGTGGCCTGTAGCTCAGGCAATTAGACTGCGTGGGTACGAACCAACCTGAATCCCTTCGTGGCCTGTAAGAAAATCATGATCCGGAACCCAATGCTGACAGATAAATGTTCTAATTTTGTCCAGGAATGGAGCAGATGTGAGGGGCTATTTTGCCTGGTCCTTGCTCGACAACTTTGAATGGACATCTGGATATACAGTAAGATTTGGACTTCACCATGTAGATTATGCTAGTCTTCAAAGAATTCCAAGATTGTCAGCAACTTGGTATAAAGACTTCATTTCCAATGTAAGAGGCTTACAAACATTGTGATGAAACTTTCCTATATATAATGTTAACAATCGTTGTCACCGAACCACTATTGCTGAAAGGTTTTAGTTGTGTGTATATCTTGTTTATATATTGTGTAGTCGTATCAAGTATTTTGTACCAAACGTGTACTTTGTAAATGATTGGTGGAATAATGCAAAAACTTTCTTCATTCCGCTCTATTACTTTTCAAATTCATTCGACCTTGGTGCTTGCCCGTGAATCACAGGATGAATAAATGTCTTAATACACAGATTTTCAGAAAATGAAGAAAAATAAATTACCGTGCATTTTACAACATATAATTAAACTCTTTACTTTTAATTACCGTTTCATTTAGCTTAAAAAACAAACTCGAACTTTTAATATCTTGATAACACCTTTAAAACCTAGAACTCAACAAAACTAAATTGTATTGTCTAATCTACGTTATCCAAAAAGCTTGCTAAATACGTTCTTAATGGCCGTGTGATTTAGGAACTAATTATTTTCCTCTTCTCTAACATTATTCCAATCTCAATCCATCCTCCAAGTATGATTCTCAAAAATGACATCACAAGTGGTGCCTTCCTCATGAAGGCTCCCATATTTCCCACTACAAACATATACACACAAGCTGAAACTGCTGCAACCCACAAATGATCCTTAAACACCAAGCTACAATCATTGGCACTGCCCCTCCAATGATGTAAGCCGCGGAGGCTGTGGCCGCTATTTGAGTCAGACTTGGCGGAGGTAACCTCACAAGTGCTCCAACTCTTCTTGAACTCAGGTCTCTATCATGTTGTTTCTTTACTATGTCAACTTGTGTACAGACTGAAACAAATTCTGAGGTTGCCATTGTTAGAGCTCCAGCAACTAATCCTATGAAACTCGTCACTATAAAATCTTTTGTTTCGTGCACGAATGTTCCGGCTTCGGACAGTATTAATAGTGTTGTAAATACTAAACCTTCGTTGCTTCCTAAGACAACGGCCCTCAGCCATTGTGCTCTTTGAGCGTAGTCCGAGTACTTTTCCTTTGAATCTTGACACTCGATATCAAAATCACGTCATTTGTGTGACGAACAAGGATTCGTCAATTTAATTTTTGTTTACCACTAAAATCGAAGCCAACAAATTCTCAACTACCTCCTTGCTAGAACGAATAAATCAATCCTCTATGAATTGCCGTCCGAGGATTGAAATTCCAAAAAGCAAGAATTTGTCTAAGGTTTTTAATTGTTCTCCCTTTTTTATATGATTTTAGGAGATATTTATAGATTTCTTAAGCTAGAGGGCATTTTGGTTATTTTGTATCATCAGGAGATGTGTCCCATTGTTATTTGAGAGTTGATAATAACTTGCAATTCTATAGAGTTATATGACACGTGACGTTTACTTATAGCATTGGTTATTATTCTCATTACATTCATCTTCTGTGCATGCTCATTAACAGTTTTGCCATGTGGCACAAAAATCTAACTATCACATGACCAAATAAGATATTTGTATGTTCCCTTATAGTCTCGACCGACATATTTTGTTAGAATCTAATTAATCTCAAATTTAGTGGACTCGACATTCGCCTAATTCGATTCGTTTTGTAGTGATGTCGTTATGGTATGTAGATTTATCTTGTGTCCATGTGTGACAATTTATATTGAGTAAAATCATACATTAACAATTTTCATTGTAGAAGATAAAAGAGAGAATAGGTTAATTTGCCCGTCTAGCTAGTATGGTATGCCACAATATATAGAGGAACTTCCATATGTTGTGCCGATCAAAATGATCATTGGGAGATTAATTGAACTTTAAACATATTTTTCATTTTAGTTAGGACAATGAACAGGCGACGTAGGAAAATGGGAATCATATCTACCACTCATATCCATATAAGGCTAGGTTAAGTCCGATTCCAATTCAGGTTTTGATTTCTGAACTAAATTCTAATGCTCATATTCATATAAAGCCCTAACACTTGAATTTGGAGCCATTATGCTCAGGTTAGCCAGGCAATGCTAACTGTCATAAATCTATCAAGAGACAATTATATAATTACGACATAACTAACTTAGAGCGTGTTTGTCAAAGTTTATAACTGTCTTTTATAATATGAACGAAAAATAGACAACAAAACAACAAAAACACATAGATTTAACATGGAGAACCCTAGATTATGGAGAAAAATCTACGGACAGATAAGAAGATAATCCACTGTATCAAAGATAGTTACAAAAAAGAGGAGTTGATTCATGATATATATATACTCGTGTGAGAATAATCATAAATTTAATAAAATAGGACCTCTTGATCTAATCCTTCTGCGTTGACCCCCATTTTTTTCATAATTTTAATTTCACTACATACGTTGCACTGCAAACTTTTCGAGTTTGGTCCAACAGAATTCGAGTCACTGAATTCTGACATAAACAATTACTAGTACACTTATATATTGTGTTTCCTAATACAAGAGTCAAAATAGAAACAAACGTACATACGATCCAATAGACTTCTTTTAAGAATTACCGTATGAGACTTTCTAGAATCTAGATATAGCTGGTTTCAAACTAGTAAATGATGAAATTTTAGCTAAACTTTACTTTGGTTTAATAATTAGGTTAATAAGAACTATAGCCCAAACTAAACGTACGTTCTAAGTTTACCAAAACAAGGAATTGAAAGGTGAGAAAAAAATACTTAAAAAAGGATTTGATGGCTACAAGCATGAATACTGGTTGGATTAAAAAAATTCCGTCACTGTGGTACGTACCCATCAATTGCAGGTTTGAGACCATAAAATAAAAGTAGATTAATTACATTGAACTGTTCCACGATTCCAATTGGAAATTAATATTTGAAGCAAAGTAAGCAAGAAAACATAATAATTTGTTCTCAATGGCATGAGGCAGCAATCATAATGCAAAATGACCAACACATATAAGCAATGATCACAAGTCAAAAGGCTAGGGTAAATTGTAAAACTTTTATAATAGGTTGAATATACTGGACAATATTAAAAAAATATAATTAAAAAATTTAAGAATCGAAAAATTTGATGTCAATAGCTATCTTAGAAAGTTGATAAGGCTTGGTGGGACTAGAACAGACACACAAGTTTTACATAATTAACTTTTGAGTGAAGTAGCTGACAGTCCGACAATATCTTAACTCTCATCTAATTATTGGGTCAATACTACCAAATATGAGATTTTTGCCGAATCCGATTTCGATGTAGTATTATCTAGTATTACTTACTAAATATGCAGTTATTACATGTTCAATATGGTAGACCTAATGCGTTAGTTACAGTACAAAGTCAGTTGATGCGCTTAATGCCCAATGTCTATCATTTACAGTTAGAAATAAACTAGAAAAGCATCAGTGTCAGTCCAATAAAGCAATTTTATAGTAGATTTTTTTATAATCTCTATATATTTCACTACTCGATAAGAAGTTCTTTTTATCACATACTCTATTCTAGTTGAATAGTTTTCACCAGAATTGAGCCATGAGATTTAAAAGGAGAAAGAAGCTAAAATGTGCACAAGTTACTATCAATCCGGTCTGGTAAAAGGAAAAAGAGACTAAAATGTGCACATGTTACTATCAATCCGGTCTAGTAAATACTAAACGCGCCATTAGTGGGTGCTTTAATTGGAAACACATTTGATGATCATCTGTATCTACAGTTGCAATCATGCAAAACCTCATGCTGTCCACTCCGAATAAATCACGCCCATAGACACTTTATAAGCCAAACATCCACTGATCGTCTGAGCCCATTACTCAAAAACGCTTACTCTTCTTCACCTTCACTTCATTGAAATATATACACAAACAAATGCTATATAAACACCATAGCCTGCTACAAATTCCTTTGATATAAAAATGGCCGGAAGGGTTCCAGTGGAGGTTGGCACACGTGGCACTGTAGGATCGCTGCTGAAGAGGGAGATTGAATATTTCAAAAGACTGGAATTAGATCGTTATGAAATGAGTTGTCTAAAATCTGAGAGGCGCATTGGAGAAATGGGTTCTGGTAGAGGCAATTCGTGGCCTGGTTTCAGGTTCTTTACTTTAAATTGGAGAAGGAAAAAGAGAAGAAACAGTGGAATCCGACCGAACTTGTGCTCTATGGTGGAGGTGGTGGACGGCGGAGGAATTAGTGAAATTCCGGGGTTCAGTTACAGAAATCTCAAAGCTGATTCAAAAAGATTTGAAGGTCTAAATGAGTAAATTCTTAAAAATCTTTCACTCTTTTGATTTCTGACCATCGATCTGGGGATTCAGCCAATATTATTCCAGTAAATAGCAGAAATGGATAGGATAATAGGAAATCTTGTTTCTTGGCAATATGGGATTCTTGCTTTATCAGCATCTCTTCCATCTTATTCTTTGTGTCTTCAAATATTTGCTTAATTTGCCATTATGAAATAGATTCTGAATTACTTCCTCATGTTCCTTCTATCGTGTTTAATGAGTTTTATACATTCAAGTTCTTGCGGAGTGAATTCCAGTCATTGCAACTCTGATGAATCGTGAATCTATGATCAAGGAAAAAAATAAAACAAAAGAAGGAATTGAACATTTAGCAGGAAAGAAAAATTGTTACGTATAATAATGAAAACTGAACCCGACGTGAATCGAACACGCAACCTTCTGATCTGGAGTCAGACGCGCTACCATTGCGCCACGGATCCTTTTTTAGAATAGGTGGTAATCTAAATTTATATTAATGCATTTTTAAATGTTTTATTGCTGCCGCATTTAACACGAAGCCCACAGTTTCTATAGTTGGGATCCTGTCTAAGATCACTTTAATGTTTAAGTAATTTTGAGATAAATAAAACTGACTTTATATGAAAGTTTTGGAAATTATAGAATTATAGAAAGTTTTGGAAAAATCATAATGGCCCCCAACATTTGACGAATTAGCACTTTGATTCCAATATTTTATTTTATTTTGGTATTTAGGTTCAAACCTTTCGTTTTTAGCACACGGGGATCCATACTAAATGTCTAATCAAACAATCAATTATTAAACTTTGTGCTTGATTAGTCTTATTAAAGTGAGTTGATTGTCAACTAATCTCATGATGTTTGTTTCTCAAAATTGAATCAAATTTCATGAATTAATTTTTTGATGACATAATTTTTAGCAGCGTGAAACAAACTTTACAAAGTGACACATACCATGTTTGTGATTAGTGACTCGAATTAAGTCATTTTTCTAAATAGGCATGACCTTTGATTGTGGATGCTTGAATATATTTGAGGTGCAAATGCTCTAATTTAAGAATTTGAAATCACACATTGTATTAGAACTTAAATTTGCTATTTTTCGTCTTTGTGTATTGACTTTCTAAATAATCTATTTCCTTGTATATCTATTCTTGTACGTAATTTTTAGTTTGAAACTTTATTATTGTTTCGACATGAGAACTTGGAAGTATTCCTAATTGTTGAGGATAATTACACCATCAAACTTCTCGAATTGGAAAATACTCATTGTCTTTCCTATTACAAATTGATTCTTTAACTCCATTATGACTTTGTCAAATAGAGTAGGTGAAAAAAATTGACCCATAAAAAGGTCGATTTCTAAATTTGATAAAATGTTCTTTTAACATGAAAGTTTTCTATAGTCCGGAAATTATAAAACACTTGGTATGTCAAGTAGGTTGGATTATACATACTAAACATAATTAATTAAAAAAAAAAGTTCAAATTTTATTTATTACATTGTATAATATTTTGTAGTATTGTACATCAATCGTGCTTGGTGACATAGTTGATGGTTATATTAAATTAGATTGCATATGATTTAAAGAAAATACGCACATGAAATGAAAGGTTGTGTGTCTATCTTTTCAATTATTATATCAAATCACATTGTGTAAGCAGCTTCTAGAGATGTTATATATTTATTTAAGGAAAATTTATACTTTTGATCTTCAACTTTTATAATTTGTTACTAATCTACCATCAATCAATTTTTATAGCATCAAACATTCCAACTTTTACAATTTATTGCAATGGACCCCACAACTTTTTGGTTTTCCTCTTTCTTTTTTTTATTTTTTTTTTTAATATATAATTTAACTTTTACCTAATATCAATTTAATGAATGACAATTGAATATATTGACTCAATATTAATTAGAACTTATTTGGTATAAATTATAAATTAATTTATTTGACCGAAATAGTTTATTTGACAAAGAATAGTAAAAAATGCCATGCTATCAATGTAAATTTTTTTGCCAAATAAACTATTTTTTATCAAATTAACCATTTTGATCAAATAAACTAGTTCATAAATTAGACTAAACTGACTCTTATTGTAAGGCAATTGGACTCATTGGCCTAATAAAATTAATAATACAAAACTACAAATGATTGACCCATTCTTCAAATAATAATACAAAATTAATTAAGGCATTTTGTTTGTTAATATATATCGTATTCAAATAATAATTGTATATAACACTATTAAAAGGGTTTAAATTTGTGTCCATCGACTATATAGCTTAATTTTAGATAAAATAGATATAGATTCTATTTTTGTACAATGATTTCTTATAAATTTTTTAAATAATATGACTTATAAAAAAATATTAGATTCTTATAAGAACTGGCTCAATAATTGTAGTTTAAGAAAAAAAAAAATTTCGAGGGCGCTGCCCTGAACCCCCGTAAGAGGGTTCCCCATTTTCCAGCCCATCCCTATTTAAAACCCCCCAACTTCAAAAGTCTAGCTCCCCCATTGAATCATGTTCCCTTTGACATATTTATCTTCTTCTTTAAATGAAAATAAATAAATAAAATTAAAAACAACAAAAATAAAATGAAAATAAAATTCCATAACTTTTTAATACAAAGTAACTTCGTCTTCACCTAAATTCCATTCTACGGAATGGTGGTGAATTCACTCTGTAAGGCAGCAAGAAAACAATCAAAAATATTCAAGAACCAAACAAAAAGCCAGCAACTCCAATAATTCCAAAAAATCTTTGTAGCTCAGATCTCAAAATCAAGTACTAAACGATACCCATTAGAGAAACTAGCACAGAAAACCTTGTCTTCCCCCAATGGAATAACTCCCAAACCTGGACAAATAGCTCTCAATTTGTACACCAAACATAGCAGAGAATAGACTCCAAAAAAGAACAGTTTTTACAAGATTCTTTGCACTCTCAAAGGCTAGCCTGAAGAAAACACTTAAAAAAAGAAGTCACCATTATAGAGAAAGGTATATACCATCTACCAGAGCTGTAAAAGTTTTGCAATTTGATAATCATTGCCAAACTGCACAAACAAGCAATTTTCACTTTAACCTACAAAATTTGTTTTGTGATTTTGGGGCTAAAGATTCTATTTATAACATTTCAAGAAAACAATAAACCAAAATGTATATTAAAAAATACTGTTACAAGTCTTTGTACACAAGGATAGAATTTATGATTGAAATGGAATTTAGGATTGAAATGCTGAAGATGAAATTACTTTGCACATTTTAAAATTTATAGGACTTTATTTTTAATTTTATTTTTAATTTTTTTTGTTGGTTTTAGTTATTTTTCTATTTTTATTTATGAGAGATTTGTACTTTTGGTTTCTAACCTTTACAGTTTTTGCAAATCACGTTCCCATTGACATATTTTGATGGATTTGTCTTCTTTAAATAAACAAAAATAGAAAAAAGCTAAAATCAACAAAAATAAAAGAAAATTATAAATGAAGTCCTATAACTTTTAAAAAATACAAAATAACTTCATCTTCTCTAAAAATTGAGGATGTCTGATACTATAAAAATTGGTTGATGGTAGTTTAATAACAAACTACAAAAATTGGAGACCAAAAGTGCAAATTTCCCCTAATTTAATTAAAATTTGTCTGCTATACTCCACTTATACACAATGTTAATTCATTTTTCATATTAAAAAAAATTGACATGCAACGAGACTCAATTTTTGTCTCCTCGAATATCATTTTAGCTTTATCAATTAAAACTTTAACAGTGGGTTTATTTAAATTGTTAATCAACGTTATCTAATCCCAACATATGCCATATCTCATTAGACATGTAACCTTTTTTTTTTTTTTAATTATATATGCCAGTAAAGAATTTAATACTAGATGCTCACTTGTTTGGGAGTTTTCCTTTTTATTGATTTTAATTCTTTTTGGATGACACCATTTACGAGAAGTTAAAAAAAAATTGTACTTTTTAAAATTTTTAGGGCACTAATTTTGAATAATTTAAAAACTCACAAAATCTACTCTAAATCTAAAATACGATACTTCATTTTTCACAGCATTTAGGATTGCAAAAAGAAATCAGACTATTAAATAATAAACTCTCAAACAAAGGTTAGATTATTTTAAAAATCGATACTAAAAACTATCTAAAATTGAATCTTTCGTAAACGCACAAAATCAATACTTTAAAAAAAATATAATAAAAAATACCCAAAAACTCCTCCACCAACCCTTATTTAATCTTGTCTAGCATCTTGTCAAAAGTGCCACTTACAGTTTACAGGTGACACTCGCGCTCTTAGTGCAAAATAGGGTAAATTGCATATTTGAGATTCCAATCTTTAACGAAAGTTATGATCTTGTCCTTAACTATTTTTTCATTATATTTTAATCGTCAATCTTTTAAATAACAGAGTCAATCTTTCTTCACGGTTTCGTTCATTTCAGACATTAAATCTAGTCAGGTTGGCCGCACGTGCCTTTTAATAAAATGCAAAATAGTCATGCCACTAAAATTCATTAGAAAATAAAATATAAAAATGTTCTTCAAAATAAATACGAAGACACACTGTTGAAATAATAAATAGTTTTATCAAAGGCATGTAGAGGACATCTATATATTTCTTAACTGGCTTTTTTTGTACAAATGGTCTTTGACTTTTACACTTACTGTAAGTTGAGGACTTATCGTTTCACTTTTGACAGTTTAACTCCTATTTCAAATATTTTTGACGACAATGAACATTTTTATCAATTTCCGTCCAATTCTCAATTAAAGTTGACGATAGAAAATTTTGAATTTAAAAAGTAAAGGAAAATTTGTAGCAAAAGTCTTTAATCTTTCAAAAAGTGTCGAAAAGTCCCCTAACTTTCTAATACTAACACATATGACCCCATATTTTTTTGACAAATTTACCCCCAACTTAAATAAATTAAAAATAACTCATAAACCTTTTCAAAAATACAAATAAGTCTTAAATATTTTTATTTTTTACAAATTTACTCTTAAAATAAGAAAAAAATGTGTAATCAAGTTCCAAAACTTTTAATTTTATTTACCAAAATGACATTTAAAATGTGTTTGATGAAAATCAGATTTTTTGTCAAAACAAAAAATCTGATTTTCATCAAACACATTTTAAATGTCATTTTGGTGAACAAAATTATAAATTTTAGGACTTGATGACACATTTTTTTATTATTTTAAGTGTAAATCTGTAAAAAAAAAAAAAGATTTAGGACTTATTTGTATTTTTGAAAAAGTTTAGGAGTTATTTTAATTTATTTAAGTTGGGGGTAAAATTGTCAAAAATGTTTGGGGTCATATGTATTAGGATTAGAAAGTTATGGGACTTTTCGACACTTTTTGAAAGTAGGGACTTTTGCTACAAATTTTTCTTTACTTTTTAAATCCAAAATTTTTCAATTGAGAATTGGACGGAAATTGATGAAAATGACAATTGTCGCCAAAAATATTTGAAATATGGACTAAACTGTCAAAAATGAAACGATAAGTCATCAACCCGTAGTAAATACAAAAGTCAGAGACCATTTATACAAAAAAGCCTTTCTTTAACTTATACAATACTTGATTAATAAGTAGTAGTACGACAAAGATTTGAAGCTTATGTATGACAAGTAAATACAAGAATTACACTCATTGGTAAATATTAAGAGGTTGATTGCTCTACAAGAATGTCAACACTGTCTTCCAATGTGTAGGAATGGAAACTTAATAAAAGGTGAACCAATCCAAAATAATTGTTTCAAATTTGACAAATTAAGAAGAAACGTTATTTTTCATTATTTCTACGTTCCACAAATATTTGAATTAATACTAGACAAGGTATGTTTCGTACTACAAAAATACATAACTAAGAAATTATAATAAATTAGACATAACTAAAGAATTTTAATTATAACTTATTGACTTGCTTGTTTAATCTAACAAGTATACTATAATAATTGTTATAAATGAAATTTATGCTAAAAATTTTCTTTACAATTTTATAAACCAGAATTTCTTTTGTTTTCTTTTTAAATAATCTATCATTTTATGAGATAGCGGGCTTAATCTCCTCTCTACACTAGAAAAAGTGCACACTTGTCAAATGTGCAATGGGCAAGAGATAGATACAAACAAGTTACAAGTACCTTTGCATTTGTGGTCGATAATAGCAACGTGGTATATATGGGAGAATATCCATACCCATATTTCAAACAAGTTTCTAGTTTCCAAAAATACCCCCATGAAAGCTTTTGCGTGTTCAGATCAACAAATGCCCTTTACACCCCCTTTCAACCGACCTCGCCCGCCAAAATAACCCCTCCAGGCCTCCACGCACCCCACCTCCACTCACTCTCCCCCTCTAAATTTATTGTTTCTCTCTCTCTATGTATCTATTCATGACTTGAGTATTACAAATCCTTCACGTTTCTGAAGTTTCTACTTTCTAGTCTCTTTCTTCTTTGATTTGATTTTCTCTGCTTATTCATAAATAAGCAATTAATCGGAGAAGTTTAATTTGGGAGAGAAAGCTGAGCTGAAATGACTAGAATGCCACTGAGCTTTCTGCCGATTGATATTGGAGTTGGAGGACTGCCGTCGAACCGGTGGGATGAAATCAATGAATCGGTCAAATGGCAAGACGGAATATTTTTCACTCTTTGTGCTGCTTATGCCCTCGTTTCCCTCGTTGCCCTTGTAAGTAACGAAAATTACTACTGTGCTACTTTTTGTTGAAGAAATTAATAATATACGTGTGCATTGTTATTGATTTTGTATGTGTTTGAATTCAATTTGTGCTTTTCCACGTGAATCTAGAACTTTTTCCCGAACTTTGGGAGCTTAGAAATCGAACATAAAAACTTGCTGAGCTGTACTTGTTATGTGTGATAGTTATTCTGTTTATGTTAGTAATTTTTGGGATAGCTGTAAGAATTGATGAGTCTGACTTGGATTGTTAATTTGAATATCTGAATTTGGGGGTAGAATCATGAAATGGAAAAGAAAGGTTTAATTGGACTTGTCTACTACAAGTCAGATGTTCCCTGGGCGCTAGACATAAATATATGCATATCATTTGGACTAGTCACTAAGAAAATATATACATGGTATCCTATGGCAACTTGCGGTCCAGTTTTAATTCAATAATTCAGTGTCTTCTTCCTTTGCTAGAATTACCATCCTTCTGCAATCAGTGTCTGAATTTATACTTTTCCTTAACCACTCTAGCAACCCTAATGTTGTAGGACACATGATTGCCATTCCTAATTTTGATCTCTGCTTCCTGAAACTGACTTGCTTACACTATTTACATGATGATTTAGTTTGAGTTGCAAAACTGTGATTAGTGCGACTTGAGCTGAAAATTGAATGTATTTTTTTAGTGGAATATTACTTAATTTAGAAACAAAACGACAGCGGAGCACTAAAATTGGCGGGCTTTGTTGTGTAGTTGATATTGTGATCTGCCTTGACACGTTTATTGTATTGGAATATGTACTTGTACACATTTAAGTCAATGTTTGGTAAAAAAAATTGTAGATTATAAGCAGTGGTTCCTACGGAATGTGTGGATAAAAGTTGTGGGTCTTTAGATATGTATGGATAAAAATAATATTTGATCAGCTTATAAGTGCTTATAAGCACCGACAAACATACACTAAGTCAATACTGGAAATTCCTCCAGCGAACTACTTACATGTTGATAGTGTAATCTTTTAGATATTGCAACTCTGAAAAACTAAAAGAAACAGAAGTGAATCTATGAATCTGAATAATGTGGAAGCGCACTATGACTTCAAATTGGCAGAAAGAGGAACACTAAGAAACTCCCATCCACCTTGTCCTTGCCTGGTAACTCATGATTAGACAAGTGTTTTGTCAAGGCCAATTATCATGAATGCATTTAATTTCAAATGCTAATTTATAATTTGATTATGAGAACTTAGACCATTAGTGAGGTAAGGTTATAAGCTCCCTCCCTCATATGCTTTACTTTCAAGTTTCATGAATGAAATTAGAAAAAGCATATTCAAAAAGGAAAAAGGAGAAAAAAGCCATTAATTTGTATTAGTTATATTCTTTATTTTTTATTTATTGTTTTCCGTTTGCTTATAAATATGTTTCCTGATTATGCCATTGAGTACCATGGCAATTGGTAGTGAGAACTTTATCGAGTATGCGTTACTACATGCAGATTCAATTAATAAGAATTGAACTAAGAGTGCCTGAGTATGGTTGGACAACACAAAAGGTTTTCCACCTTATGAACTTCATTGTAAATGGAGGTAAAACAAAGAATCACTTAAATATATATCTTGTTTTATGCTCATGTTTCAATTCATTGATTTTGATTGTAAAGCTACTCGCTGCAGTGCGTGCCATCATGTTTGGATTTCACAAGCTGGTTTTTCTTTTGCATCCCAGGGTAAGCTTCACTATTCCCGGTAAAAGCTATCAATGAATTTAAAACAGTTAGTACATTACATGACAACAGTTCTTTCCACTTCATTTTTACTTCTTCCCAACTCTTCTTTCTGCTTGAAGCTTCTTAGTCTCTGCCTGGTGTAAAGATCTGAGTTTCAAAATGATGAAGAATAGGGGCATCACAAAGCGATGTTAGGAATTACAAATGATAGAAGTTTTGAGCCAGAAATTACTGTCATATTTGTTTTACCTTCACCTTCTTGCTTAATTTTGATGCTTTGGATCTTCTTAACTTTGCTATTACTTCTTAGTCCAATGGAATAGGCTACATAATAGGGGGTTGATCGACCGTTGACTGTTAGAGCCTTGTGAGATTTCATTGTGCTCCCATCTGTTTGTATTGTGTCTGAGGTTGTTACTTCTAGGATATTAATACATATTTCATGGGTCATTTTTAACACTCTTGTAAACGTCAGCCTGTTAAGTGATCTACTGATGAAATGGCTTTCTGATTTGCTTTAATTTTGATCATTACTTCTGTTGAGATAAATATGTGTTAGCTGTTAAAATGATGCGCACAAAAATACTCATCGTACATGAGTTACATTTCGACTTTCTTAATAATCATTTCTTCAGTTCTATTTGAAGTCCTATGTAAGCTATTCAAATTTCAATCGCACTTTTAATGAACCAGAACATGAGTTGTATGGTATATGCACAATTTTAAAGCTTCGATTAGTGTTGTAGTTCTGCATTATAATTTCTGGGCACGAAGTGGTTTCTTTGATTTAAAAAAATGAACTATTTTATACCATTATGTGGTGAATACCATGCTTAAATGCTAGTCAACGTAATCAACTCCGGTTTATTTTAAATCAGGTGCTACCTTTGTTACTGTTGGATCTTCCTGGACTGCTGTTTTTCTCTACATATACACTTCTTGTCCTTTTTTGGGCTGAGATATATCACCAGGTAAGTAGCTAACCCTTATATAAATATCTTCCAGATGAAGTATGAATGCTTGTGAATGCAGATAGAGGTATTTCAAAGTTCTAGAAGAAATATCTCGCCAAGTCAATTATGCATTCTTGTGAATCCAGTCATGCACTCATCCTTATTATTGGGCAGGCTAGAAGTTTACCAACAGATAAACTCAGAATTTTCTACTTTTCAATCAACAGTGGAATATACTTCATACAGGTCTATTGCACTTCCTCTTATACTGCAACCACCACATATTTATACTATCTCTTGGTTTCTGGTTGTGTGTGTGTCTTTGTACCTTTTTTTTTTTTAATATATGGTCTTGTTAATACTGTAAAAGTTGTCATCTATTCTGGTTTGAGAACCTTGGTGATGGATGCCTTTTTGAAACAGAATTTGAAATATTGTAGGTATTCTTGTTTCATCTGCACCTGAATCGAAGCCTCCTTTTTCTCTTTTCAGCCATCAGACCTTGGTCCTATGAATTTTAATTAGCTAGAACTTGGCATCTATTCCCTCGTGATCAGTGCCATCAAGTGTGGTGGATAGAATTCTGGATCAGAGTTTAAATTGATCAGATAACAAGATCTTTGCAGCAGGAGATTTCTAAATTAAATATCTTGCACACATCATTCCACACCTAGCCATTTCGTGCTCTAAAATGAAGGCTGTCTAATTAAAAAACTAAGTGGGTTTTGTTGCTCTACAATTATTGGTCATACAATCACTATTTGTTCCATTATTGTATACTCATTGGTGATAAAATGCCTCATTGGATAAAAAAAAAATAAGAAAATGGTCTTATAGACTTGTCTTATCATTTTTAATATATATGTAGAATCTTACAAGAAAAAGGTGTTGACATCAGGTCTGTATCTGGGTATACCTCTGGATAGATGACAACAGTTTTGTGGAATTTCTTGGCAAGATATTTATTGCAGGTTAATCTCATTCTATTTGTTTCTCATTTTCAATTTTCAGTTATGCAAGGTTGAAACTTTTCACTTTCTTAATATACTGGAAACTAGTTTTTTGGACTTGGCTAAGCTTGGTCATCTTCTTTGGAATTTACAGTGGTCTCATTTATAGCTGCATTAGGTTTCTTGCTGTATGGTGGAAGGTGAATATTTGAAAATTGTCATATTGCTTGCTTTTATTATCTGAAGCTATGTTGATTCTTCAAACATGGTTTAAGGATATGAATTTGCATCTTTTTTTCCCCTTATCTATAGTCAATTTGGTGCCCCTCCCTTGCTAGGTTATTTTTTATGCTGAGACGCTTTCCCATTGAGTCCAAAGGAAGGAGAAATAAGCTTCATGAGGTTGGTGCCTTATTAATTATATTTTAATTAGAGCTAGATGCATATTCAGTATGCTATTGTACTTTGTGTCTTGGGCTTGGTGTTGTTTGAATATTTCGCCACTTAACTGTGTCTAATATAAATGACACGTATAATCTATGCCATAGTGGAGTCCTTAATGGCTAGGTCTATTAAAGATTGAGTTTTGTTAACCTCTGCCCTAAGGGCACAGGTTAACAAAACCCAATGGGCAAAACTTAACATCTACTGTTAACATTTGAAGTTTATCTTGATTTCCCTTGCCTAGAATGGGCGGGTATATTTTGATCTATCTCATCATTACCACAATAGAAAAGTGGTTGGTGCAGTGTCGGGACTTGGGTTTGGAGATAGCAAACTTTCTCTATCTCACACAAAATGGATGAAAAACGTGATTAGCAGATTTATTTGGAGTGGTGCTTTCCAAATCTGGTGATTGAAGTAGATACTATGTACTGGCTAGATGATGCATTCAAAATGGAAACTTCATGGAAATTGATTGTCGTCCTATCAATTGTCATGATTAGCCACGTGAAGAACATTTAGAAATATAGGAACTCCATCAGTTTGACTGTAGTCATCGGCTTTGAAATGTGACAATAATTTATGAAATGTACATACCCATCACTTTTTGTCTATCCTGATTCTTGTAAACTGAACTGATTGGAGCTTATTATTGCAGGTCGGATCTGTGACAGCCATATGCTTCATTTGTTTCCTAATAAGGTGCTTCGTGGTAAGGTTAAACATGCCTTTCACTTCATTACATCTATGAAAATGTTGTGGCTGTTTAAAATTTGACATTCATTAGTTGAATAAATTCCATCTTTTTGCTCATCTCCTGTTTGTATCAAGTCTTAATAGAATCTCCGTGCTTCTGCAATTATAGAAAGCTCCTTTTCTTAGTATGCATCATTCACATAAACCAATGCATTGTGTTTTTGTTGTTGCTGCTTCCAGAAGAGGGGGGAAGGGAGCTGTGGGTGGAGCCAAGAAAATCTCTCCCTTCCCTCCTCCAAATTAAATTTATGGATCAGCTTGTCCCGACCTTTAGAATGACATCCTTTTTGGCCTTTTGTTATTATAGTTTCCATGTTTTGAGCGTAATTCTGAGACAATACTCACCTTTAGAATGACATCCTTTTGGTTCTTCCATTTTCATACATTATTTTGAGCATAATTCTATGTCCATCTATTGGTAATGCGGTTTTTTCAGGAATCAGTTGTTTTCCTAATACAAAATCTCAAATCCAAGGTTGTCTGGATTTTCGGTACCTTCATGCAGGAACTTAGATTATTAAAAACTATAATGGACACGTCTTGTCCAATATCCATACTGGCAATCCCAAACATATTTGTTGGAATTACCATTGTCTCCATTATTGGAATTTTGATAACGAGAAAATGAGATGCACATTTGGGATTCCCATACCCACATACCAAACTCAATATATGTGCAAAATCATTTATATGATTGATTAGATTTAGTGTGACTACAATGAGAACAATTTGTATATTTGTAATTACAAGGGAATTGCGAGTGAGGAAATGTCACTCATCTTAATGCATTCCTCTAAGTGCTGTAAATTTTAGTTTGACAGAACATGTTAATTTGTGTTCTCTGTAGGTTGCGCTATCTGCTTTTGATTCAGACGCATCACTTGATGTATTGGACCATCCAGTTCTGAATTTAATCTACTACATGGTACACGACTTCGTTATTTCTTTTTCTTTATTCGCCAACAGTCCCGATCTCCTGCCCCCTGGGGGTAGGAGAATTCAGCCCACCTGCTGACACCTCAGCAGGTGAGCCGAATCAGGTCCGTATTCGCCAATTGTTTTGAGATGTTTATTTCGTAACATATCTTATATGAAACAGTTGGTGGAGATTCTTCCTTCAGCTCTTGTGTTGTACATCTTGCGTAAGCTGCCTCCAAAAAAAGTATCAGCCCAGTACCACCCGATCCGTTAGAAGGGCAAGCATTGTTGTTACAGTTACTATTTTCTTGGGTTCCCACGGTTCCCGTGTTAGAAGTTTAGTAGACTCGAGCCGGGAAAAAAAAATGCAGAGCCTGAAAAACCATCCAGGTGTATTAATTTTTGTGGGAGTTGTGTCTGTTCCGTACATGGAACTCGAGCTCTGACTTTATTCAATTATTTTATTTGCAAATTAAAAAAGTTAATTTATAAAATTGTTCTTGTAGTGTAACATTGGAGAGTAATGCTCTTTATCACAATTTGTGATAATCATTGGTCTACGAGGCAATAAGTGAAAGATCCAATAAAAAGAGTTTCATATTCTCATATTTCATTGGACATATCATTTAATGCCAACAAATTTGCTACTTAGAAGGTTGATAATCACTAATTATGATAAATAACATTATTCAACATTGGAGGGTGTTGATTTGTTTCTTTGAATTGTACTAGAATCTTTTTGTTTATGTAACAATTAGATGCTGCTGGTGCTATTCTGCAGTTGTCGTTGAAACAAACATCGGCAAATGTAGAAGGATTTATTTGTAAATTTCCTCGAGTGCAAAGGTAACTGTGAATTGCCTCGTAGAAATTGCTTATTTTAACATTTTACAGTCCGAGGCTTTTTTGACCACTTGGCTTGCATGAGATTTTTCTAGAATTACATTTTGTACAAATGCAAATGTAACTTCTTGTAGATTATGCCGTGTAAATGGATTCCTCGTATATTTTTCCCATCGTTCCTTTGATCTTGGACATCTCGATGCTAGAACTGATATATTTGTATGGCATCACTGGACTTCTTAAGCTGAATCTGTACAGGTAATCCTTGATGGAACACTGGCATGGGGTTTCTGCCGAAGAAATTATCTTTCAAAGAAAGCTTCCATGCAAATGCATTAACCAAGTTATGAATCATTGTCAGAGTTTCAATTCTTGCAAATTCATACCCAGGACACATTCTTGGTCCCCCTCCAAATGCCATAAAGCTATAAGGTGGAGGGCTTGTTGCTTGACTTTCTAAGCGCAATGGGTTGAATTTCGTTGGTTCCGAGTAAATATTTTCATCCATGTGTGTCATGCATGAAGCCCAAATTACCTGTTATCATTCGAAAAAAGGGTTCACAAGTTTAATAGTCAACAATATTAAAATCTAATAATGTTACCGTCTAATTATGTTCAAATGTAGTCTCTGATATCTTACCTGCCATCCTTTAGGAATTATATATTCTCCATATTCGATATCTTGGAGGACTGTCCTAAAGCTGCAGAACACTGGAGGATTTATCCTTAGTGACTCCATTGCTACTTTCCATGTGTACTTCATCTTGGCTAAATCTTCCCATGCCAGAAGCTCCCCAAGTGCCTTTCCCCTCGATATCTCCTCTTGCTCTGCCTCACAAAATATAAATCCATCTCATAATCTTCAAATACACTTTATTTGATTCTCTTGAATCATCTCTTCTTCAACATTTTCGACTGGATTAAAAAAAAAAAAAAAACTAGGAAATTTGAAGAAAAATTAATAAATTGGATGTTAATTAGACCATACCTTTAAGGACAAGGTTATAAACAGTTGGATTGTCAGCTAAAAGCTTGATCAAGAAAGTAAGGAGAATGGAAGTAGTGTCATGCCCTGCAACCATAACAACAAAAATATTGTCCACAATTTCATCGTCCGACAGCACATGTGAATCGCTGGTTTCATCTTTCATGCTAAGCAAGGACATGATGAGATCTTCGTTAGAAGAAACGCCATTTTTCTCCAATTTTTCCCTCTTGTCGTGTATAAGTTCCATGATAATGCTTTTAATTTTCTCGCTTGCCTTTAGGCTTCTGTTGAAGACTGTAAAAGGAAAATTTATAGGCACTGATAGCACTCCTTCCATGGCTTCTTCAAATAGTTTTACCAGTGTGTCTCTTCTTGGTCCACGCTCAATTCCAAATAAGAGTGAACAAATTACATTGAAGGTCAAACTCTTCATAAGGGGCATTACCTGTTTAATTAACAGCCATTGTGGGTAGTATTAAATAGGATTGAATTGGGCAAATTCTTTTTCATTCTTTATATTATTTAGTACTATTCAAATACAGTTTTGGGGACATACCTTGATTTCATTGTTTCCGTACCAATGGTTCTTGAGGTGAAATCTTATCTCCTCGTCGATCCTCCCAACATATTGCTTCAAAGTTTCTGGCTTCAAGAAAGAAACAAGTGCTGCTCTAACACGCCTGTGATCGTCTCCACTTAATTCCAAAATGTTCCTCTCACCAATAATCCTCCTAATAGATGCCGGTTGCTTATTGGCCATTAGTTTTTCGCTGCAAGTGTATATGAATTTGTTTGCAGCAGGGCCATGGAGGAAAACTGTTGGAGTCCCAAAAAGGTTAAGTTTTGAAATGGGACCATATTTTCTTACTCTTTCTTGGAGCCACTCTTCAGCCTTGTTGGCTTTCATGGCCCTTAACATACTGAGGCTCTGTCCAATTATGGGGAATCCTAAAGACCCTGGGGGTAGTCTTTTTGAAGATCTCCTAGAAATTAGTATAAACAGAAGAGGAAGAAACACAAGGAACGTGATGAAAATTGCAGGTTCCATGATTGAAACAAGCACTTATTGTGTGGTAAATGACAATGGCGGAGGTGTATTATTACAGGGAAGACTTTATAGAAGGCAAATGTAAGGAGTGAGTCTTGAATTTAAAATTTATGAGTAGTATAATTTTTATTATTTCATTTCATTTTTTTATCGAAAGTTATGAATTATATTAAATTTTTATAAATAGTTGACAATGAAACTTGAACTCTATCTACATCTAGTCAAATCATATAGTTTTCCGTACCACAAAAATAGTTTTACTTTCCTTATCAATCTCTCTCAAATTATAGTCAAGTTTTCTTCTTAGAAGTATTGTTAATTTTAAATTTTTTTTAATATGTCTTTATTTAATGTGTCTTGTTATCAACAAATATACTTTATCAGTCACAAGAATATAGGATTGTTTTTATTTTCACACAGATTAAGAAAATATAATTATTATAGTCAAAATAATAAATTTTACTTATATTTTTTCTAATATACCATGACAATTAATATAATATAATAGTAATTCATACTTTGTTGATAATAAGACACATTAAATATAACATATTAGAGAATTTACAAATCAACTATACTCTCAACAAAAAAAAAATAATATATAATTTGAGACAGGAGAAAAATGAAAACAAATCTATTTTTTTGAGATTGATTATTAATGTAGGAGTATATTAAGAAAAATATAAATAAAATTAATTGTTCTAATTATAATAATTAATTTTTTTTTTTAATCTATGTAAAAATAAGTAAGATTATTTTTATGAAATGAAAAGAGTATTAAACTACTTCAAAACAGATTTATTTATTAAAGTGATTAAAAGAATATGTAATGCGGATCGAAGCATCTGTGCCAGAGAAATGTGATAAAGAAATGTGCGTTCTGCCAATTAGTCAATACTTGGGATGGGACTTTGAACTAAAGTCCTTTTGCATAGCGACAAGAAGCATCGCTTCCAGAACGAACAAGCCGGTAGGTGGAATCTCCAAGCCCAAGGGGTTGACGAAAAGCAGATAGATGACCATAATAAAATTAATTATAATAATTAAGATACATTTTTCATTAACTAGTTAAGAACACGTATTTTGTACATAATTTTATAATAATATTGTAAATTTATTTTTATTGTTTCAAATTTTTAAATAATAAAAATTTGATAGTTATTTCTTTATTTTATCTATCTAACCTTTAATC
Source organism: Forsythia viridissima (assembly GCA_030279155.1). Lineage (NCBI taxonomy): Eukaryota > Viridiplantae > Streptophyta > Magnoliopsida > Lamiales > Oleaceae > Forsythia > Forsythia viridissima. The sequence continues at coordinate 5,629,879 of CM059033.1, forward strand.
AGTAGCTCGGGTCATTTGAATTAAAAAATTAAAGAAACTGACAATTTGCTTGAAAATTCGAAAAAAATAATGGAGTGCTAAACATGATTGTTTATGAACTTCTGAAAAGAGGTTCGAGACAGCAATAAGCAAGTAAATTATAGTTTTTCAATAATTAAAAGTTTTGGTTTTATATTCTACCTGATTGCCAGTCATTTAAACTCGAAGTCAGTCTTTGGTTACCCTTTTTTTGTGCTTGAAGTTGATTTTTGTTAATATGGATACACTTGATATATTAGACGTCGTTTTTATATAAAATTCTTGTAAAAACCTTAAAAAACTTCAAGTACCATCACATTTTAAAATTAACATATTGTAAATAAATTATTTCAATTTCAAAATAATAGTTCAAATATATCATTTTAAACTTTTATAATGAACGTTCAAGCATAAATAAACTAAAATTGGCATTTCCATATAAAGTGATGCGTTGATAAGCCAAGAATAATTGGTAACACATGTCCATGCTTTGTACATTTATCTTTCGTGTATAAAAGTTAAGATATAAGTAAAAGTTCCATTTACAACTTTATTCATTTGGTATTCCATCGTCACTGTGTCGTGATGATATTGGTTTTCTAAAGATCATTTATTCTAAGGATTATGTATCCATTAAGGAAATTTGTCTTCAATGTAAAATGTACAAAATTGCATATATGTAATGTGTACAAAAGTTTTCAATTTTACCCTCCATTTTTATCATGATTGAGAAAAATCATAAATTTAATGATGATAAAATTTACAACAAAACTCATTATTCGTTTTCATTTTCATTTTCATATTTTCTAGATGGCATGGCATTATCAACAAATGTTGTCGAATCCACCTCCATTTGACAAATCCTAACAGTACCAAATAATCTCTCTAGTAATTCCTTCTCCGACCGTGTCTGCACCAAAAAACCCATGTTTACTGTCACTAACGTAACACACCCCAAAGCCAAACACAAAATTGCGGTGCCGATTACTAAGCTACCAATATCAATATCTATTTCAAAATAATTATATCATTTGTTGTAATAACAATTTCAGGCTTTACCTAATAGGCACGCAAATTAATTTTCTATTATATTTTTCAAGATCAATGGTTCCTTCACAATTTTGTTTACGATCTTAAGCCTATTATTGTGAAAAGCATCTGACGCATGAATAAATTGATACAATAGTGAATTGGAGTGATGTGTGATTATTAGAGTTTGAGGCTAATGTTTCTAATTAATTATAATTAATTCATGAAATAAAGAAGTGAGTGTAGATGTATATATGTGAAGAATTTTAAAGGCACTAATTAATTAAGATTTAATTGAACCAATTTCAAAGATTTTTTAAATTAATCAAAGAAAAATTAGAAAATCTAAATTATGAGTGAGGATATTTTTGTCCAAAAATATCTCCCTTTATTATGCCATTTGTGGTAATAACAATTTCAAGTTTTACCTAATAGGCACGCAGAGTAATTTCTCACTATAGTTTTCATGATCCATGGTTTCTTCATAATTTTGTTTACGATTTTTAAACCTATTGTCGTGAAAAGCATTATATTCATGAATAAATTGATACAACAGTGAATAAATATTTTCAATTAATTATATTCAATTCATAAAATGAAGGGCTGGTATAGGCGTATAGGTGAAGAATTTTAAATGCTTAAATTATTAAGATTTAATTGAACTAATTTTAAAAGTCTTTTTAAAATAATCTAGGGCAAATTGAAAAATATAAAATATGGGTGAGGATATTTTGATCCAAAAATGTTTATCCATTTTAGAGCCTTTTAGATGTAGATGTAAATAGGCGAAGAATTTTAAAAGTCTTAACCAATTAAGATTTAAATGTTAGATGTAGATGTATAGGTGAAAAATTTTAAAGGTGTTAATTAATTGAGATTTAATTGAACCAATTTTAAAGGCTTTAAAATTAATCATGGGTAAATTGAAAAATCTAAAATATGAGTGAAGATATTTTGGTCCAAAAATATTTTCTACATTTTAGGGTCTTTTAGATGTATTAGTTAGACACGCGTGCATTGCACGTGTTTTTGTAGTATTATTTTTAATTTTTAATATTTTCAAAAATTTTATTTTTTAATGGTTAATAATTAAAATGCTAAAGTAGCAATTGCTAAGAGTGGGTACGGGTCGGGTTTTGACCCAACCCGATCCCAAATCGACCAAGTCCGTTTGAAAGTTTTTCAAACCGAAACTGACCAACTCATGTTCATTAAACCGATCCGACCCGAACGTGTCTCTATCTCTCTCTCTCTCTCTCTCTCTCTCTCTCACACACACACACACACACACATATATAGAAATTCCAAAATTAGATCCTGAACCATATTCTCCCAAATTGCAAGTACAAATTCAAAACAAGAACCGTAATCATAACCTGAACCCTAATCCGATCCAATTGCAATGAAAAATTTAGCATGGGTTCTTCTCCGTCCGCACAGTCCTCGTTGTTGCAGTTCTCCCACACATACACATTACCTAATCAATGATTTGGATACTGACATTTGAATTTTCCATTGCAATTGGATCAGATTATGGTTCGGGTTATGATTACGGTTCTTGTTTTGAATTTGTACTTGCAATTTGAGAGATTAAGATCCTGGGTATGATCTTGGAATTTTTACAGTTATGATAAAGACACGTTTGGGGACTATCAATTGTTGCAAAGGCGTGTTCGAGAATACTCACATAGCTGATGCTGATATGGATGGCTTTAATGGCTATTTTGGTGCCATGCCTAATTTTGTTGGCCACGTGGAATATTTTGTTAACTTTTACAAATGGGGAGATGATGCATGGTGGATGGTAGACAAGTTACAAAATTTAGCGAGTAACGAGTTACATTTCAAAATTCAGTGAGTAAATAGTTAATTGGTCAAAGTTCAGTAAGTAAATAGTTTATTGATTAAAGTTCAGTGTGTATTTATTAAATTAATCCCATTGATGTCGATGACTTTAATGGTTATTTTGGTGCCACGTTTGATTCTGTTAGCCACGTAGAATTTTTCGTCAACTTTTTTAAACGGATATGTGATGTGTAGTGGATGGTGGACAAGTTACAAAGTTTGGTAATGAACGAGTTACATTTCAAAGTCCAGTGAGTAAGTAGTTACTTAGTCAAAGTTCAGTATTTATTTATTAAATTAACCCTGAAATAATATATTACTAATATAAAATTTTAATTTTTATAATATAATTAACATTCGGTAACACAAAGTGTTACTCCTGTAAAATTGTAAATTTTTTAATAAAAAGTAAAATATAGTAACATAAAATGTCACTCTCATAAAGTTACTTTTTTTTTTTAAATAAAATATAAGATATGCTAATACAACATGTTGCTTTTACAAGCGTTGATTTTTTAATAAAAATAACAACACACGATAACATACATTTGAAACACACATATATTTTTTAATATGTTATAGACTTAGCTCAGGTATGGAGCTTTACACTGTGGACCGAGATTACGCAAAGGTAGATCACCATAAAATTTTCGATGACTTTATCATAAACTTTAATTTCACTTCGTTGACTTTATCATAAACTTTGATTTCGCTACGCTCAATAAGAACCCGAAATAGCGAAAATCAATTCGTGTTCTACTTCCAAAGTCCATCATCTTTGGCCAACCCAAATATGAACTGCAAATGACTTTCTAGTGGTTCCAAAAATTTTAATTTTTTAATAAAAATAGCAAATTATAATGCAATATGTTATCCGTGCAAAATATTGTTTTTTTTAATAATAATTAATATGGTAATACAATATATTAACTATGTAAAAAATGTTAATTTTAAATAAGAAATAAAATTTTATGAAAAGGAGCTATTATTTTAAAAATATAAAAGGAGGTAAAAAAACGGAGGTATGTTTTAGAAAGTTGAAAAAGGGAGTATATTTTAAGTTTTCAAAGAGTGAAGGGTTAAAAATTAAAATTGCCGAAATCTCTAATATTAGGCCCACCGGCTTTATCAAGCTAGTTGATAACTAGTGGGCCGTGGCCTGTGGGGAGTAATGAAAATAATAAAATTCCGTGCAACATTGAATGTGGAAAAGATATTTTACCTGCAAAGGCGGCTATATATACTCCCTCCGTCCCAATTATATAGGTCCTATTTTTTTTTCACGTAGATTAAAATAGTATGGGAAAAATAAAAAATACAAATAATTTTCCTATCTTACCCTTATTTATTAATTGGTAATGTAAATAATTTAAAATATCAAGATTACATTGGATATATCTATGCAAATTAAATAAGGTTAAAATAGTAAAAGAACAAAATTTTTACTATTCAATATAGAAAGAGGCCTATATATATGGGACATCAAAAAAAAGAAAAAGAGACTATATAATTGGGACGGAAGGAGTAGCAAGTTGCAACTCGTGTGGCTACTATAATTATTTAATATTTAATTTGGGCAACTTGTATGTCCACAGTCCATATATGTAATATGCGCTAAAGTCAGGGAAATAGGCATAAATAGTTCTTGATATTTGTCCGTAGAACATTCCAATTGTAGCTTTCTATTTTAAATATTTAGATAAACAGTGAAGTAGAAATGACAAAATTAATATGACATCATTTATTATTGTAGAAAATTGTTTAAAAAAATGTCTATTTCTAAACAGTTTGCTAGATATCTTCTATAATAAATACTGCTATATTGTGTCTATATCTCTCATCTATTTTTCTTTCTCTTTTCTCATTCTACAATCTCTCTCTCCATTTCTTTTCTCTCTCTTGCCACTTAGAGTTTTTAGAAGATGTCTAGTATTGGAGATGCTCTTATTATACAAATGGTCTCTAACCTTTTTTTTTTACGTAACAATCCCTAACTTATTTATTTTGATGTACAATAGATTCTTATTTAATAAAAAGACAAATATGACTTTATTTTTATTTAGAACAATTTTTAATTGGATTCATAACCTTTGCAAAAGTAAAATTGAGTCCAATACTTTTATTTTTTATAAAAAAATTAAAAGAACTAACAAATTGATAATATACTAAATTATTTTTTATAAAATAACTAAAATTTGAAAACTCATAATTATTAATAAACGTGTTAACTAAAATTATTTTATTATTATTAAGTGATCATTAAAAATCATTAAAATAACTTTGTCACAAATTTGATACTCAATTATTATTATTTTATTGAGCCATTCGTTTATTAACTGTAAATATTAGAGCTCAAATTGTATTCTTCATATTTTAATTTATCGTTTTATTATTATTCAAAAATAAAGAACACAAAATGAATAAATTAATTTTTGTTAGTAAAATTATATACGTCATTTTGTTATTTATTTAACTTAATTTTTATTCAAATTTTTCACATCACATAATAATTTCATATACCTAAAGTGCAATAATTTTATAATTTTTTTTTATGAAAAATTAATTTGACACGACTATAGTGATATATTTAATATGTTAAATTAAATATTGTTTAATAAATGTATCAGATTTATTTGCACATTTTACGAATGCTAGAAATTCAATTGCAATTTTGTAACTTAATTAAGGGTATTTTGCCTTTTTTTTATCAAATAAGGACCAATTGTGCACCTAAATAGATAGGTTAGAGACCACTCCACCAAAAATAAAAGATTAGGGACCATTTGTGCACTATTGACATACGTTAGGGACTATTTATACTAATTTTCTCTAAAGTCGTGTTTTCTTCAATTATTGAAATTTAGTGTTGTTTTATTTTGATCATGGAGTTATTTTTTTAGATTGATTGTTGAAATTTCAATTTTGTTTTAATTTAAACACTTTATATATTTTCGGCTTTAAAAGTGATGAAATTACTAACTTATGTGATTTTAGTTAATGTGACTTATAAAATTCGTCGTTAGGTTGATAAAAATGCAAAAGTCATATTTTACATATCTAGATGATAAAACTAAGCCCATATTTGATTGACATTTTAAAATTCATTTTCTTCAAAGTCGTTTTGAACTACTTATTTTATAATATTTACAATTTTTATCAATTTTTATCAAAATTTCTTTAAAATATAATTTTTATTTATATGAAATATGCACTAAAATGCATATATAATTTTTATATGCAGTAAATGAGTACCGGTTCAGTATTATACTACTCCATTATTGTGAATATCTGAAAACAGACCTTGGAATTGGGTCAACAACTTTACCGATCAAAAAGTCTGGTTTAGAGCATCTCTAATGGAACAATGTCAAGATACAATGTCTAGCACTTTTTTTGACAAATGGTCAAAAAGCGCTTATGTGACACAATTAATGCTAGAAAGTGTCTAACACAATGTCTAATTCTAGATATTGTCATTGACAATGTCCACCATTAATTTCAAAATATATATCCAATCAATACATTTCTCCCTCTTTCTTTTTTCTAAAAAGCTAATAATAATTTGCCACATTTGCACAATGAACATTGTTGCATTGGAGAAGTTTTTTAATATAATGTCAATATCTTTTGCCACATATACATATTAGACATTGTTGCATTGGAGATGCTCTACGATTCCTCTTTCTGTCCCAGTTTACCAATGGTTGTAATTAATGTGCATTTAATTAAATATTTGTTTGATAATTTTTTCTTTTAAAAATTATAATTAGTAATTCTTACTAATCTTATAAAATATATAAATAAAAATAATATTTAATCAATTTATAAGTACTTTCAAATTTCTAATAAGTACATATTTAGAAATGCTTAAATTATAATTTTAACTGATTAAACTAATCAAACATACTTTTCATTCACACATTTTATATATAATACCCACAACTTACAATCCACTTTTTATCTACATATTCATTAAAAACTTATAATATAACTGATTAAACTACTAAATACGCACTACTTATCAATGTGAACCCATAAGTGTAACACCTTATCATCTTTTTGATAAAAAAAATGATACATGCGACATTGCTTGTCCGATTTTAATACAAATTTATCATTTAATTAAAAACTTAAATGGCAATAGATGAACCATATTATTCATTTTAAAAATTTAATCTAGCCTTCAAGACTGACTATGCTCAACGGGCATGTTTGGATTTAGAAAATGGTTATGAATAAGAAAAATCACGCAAAATAAAATTGAATTTAATCAAGGCAAAAACCACAAATTCATAATCATATTTCTTGAGTAAGAATGTTTAATAAAACTTCATTTTAATCAAATAACACTTTTGTACATAACAAATTCAGTAAGCAGCAGATTCTTTAATAAATCAGTTTGTGTTGCCAATACAATTCATAAAAAATTTCAGAATCTCAAGCGGCGCTTGCAAGAACATGGATCTCTTGAGGCATATCCTCCGGGTCAATAAAGAATCCCCTCGTCACATAAGATCTGGGCACTGTTACTGTCAATACTCCATCCTCATACCCGGCAGAAATCCCATTAATATCCACCCGACCCGGAAGCCTGAATTTCCTAGTGAAGCTCCGAATAGGCTCTGTTGATGATTCGTCAGCAGCCTCTGTTCTTATTATTAGGTATTTCGAGTCCTCAACTTCCACTCGTATTTCCTCTTTCTTAACACCTGCATGTTACAGTCAGTATTAATAAAAAATAAAAAATAAAAATAAAAATAAAAATTTTGTTTATTTTACTTTTCGATACATAATACGAACTTTGAATTACCTGGGAGATCGGCAGAGTATATGTGATATTCGGGGGTTTGGGTCCAGTGAACGTAGTTTTGAGGGACGAAATGATAGGGAAATAGATGAGGAGAAGGAAAGAAAGAGTTCCCATAAGAGGGATGGAATGTTGGGAGCTCCATTAATTGCTATATGGAAAGAAAGAAAGAAAGAAAGTGGTGGCTCTATTAGACTGGCTTGTGGGGATGGAAATATGCCCAAACGGGTAATTGCAGTGTATATATAAGACAAAAAGTTTAGAGGTCAGGGGCAGTTGGTTTGGATCAGAAATATGATTGGCTTAAGTAATCTATCTTCATAACGACGTCGTAAGGTCTGTCTAATTTATGATTCTCTCTTTTTAATGTTAATTAAGGCAATAATTTTTAGACGTTCTTAGGATTGGTTTGATATAACTGTGCTTTTAACAACATCAGTTTTTGTTGTACTATACAAAGAATCAATTGTGGAAAGAATTATATAAGTGTTTGGTAAACTTTTGTTTCATAATTACTGTATGTTTCATAATTGTTGTATATTTTTCATCCTAATTTTCATCACATGCTCCATCAGATGTACTTCCGTAATTCGCCGTGCGTGCCTTATTTATACAAAGGAAGAACATTGTCAATAAGAATATTGGTAAAATGCAAAATGGAGCTGAGAGTAGATGGGGAGAGACAGGGCCATCGAAAAATTAAACTCATATCAACTTCATCAAAATTAAGCATCTATTCTCATCAACACATGCTTAACTGTTGACACGTGATCTGATGAAGATTTGTATCTAAATTTCAACAATTTAAGCTTCAAAGATGGACTACCATCAATCTATGTTTACAGATCCACAATTTGATCATAATCTGGTCACTTAGACTTCATTACATAAATAGTTTTGTCCTTATGGAGAGAGAGAGAGAGAGAGAGAGTATGTACTAATAACAAATGAATATCTGGCTAACATCATTGCTTAAGTTTTAAGGACATATACTTTTGAGAATTGCCATGATCGAAACTATTTTGGGTTGGTTATGAATTATAGATAAAAAATACGCTCGCTAACGCATTTGAAGCAAGTTCTTATAATAATCTATAAACAGGTCTCTTGTTACTTTTCAATGTTATGGTCATTAACGACGTATAATAAGATAGTTCAATAATCAAATTATATGCATTGCATTGAACAATCTTGCCAGTTCATTCAAACAACTCATTCTCTTGTTATAAATTCTCGTACACATAATCTTATGATTTTCAGCAGTGCGAAATTGTTACAGGTTACACAAGGAATTCTATAAAAATGAAATGAATTGAAGTTTATAATTTAATCTCTAATAATCTACCAAATTAAATATACTATGTGACATGCATTTACGAGCTATTATTGCGAAGATGATACAAGTATTTACTAAGAACTTACTTCTTCCACCACCAACCAATACAATTAGATCAAACTAAACATGACAAAACTTCCAAAATTTACATAAATACAAACAAAATCATAGCAAACACTTTAACGTCATCGCAAAGAAATTCATAAAACCACACAAACAACCCAATTTATATCGCAGCTGTCCCCTTGTTGATCCGGGTGGTTGTATTTTAGTAGGGTAACTATTGAGTTGGAATGTGAAATTTAACTAGTTTTATTTTTCTACTATTTTGAAATGCTCATTTTTAGTTTTTTATATACAGTAAACCGGTTACATACAATTTAAACATGATTAAAGGGAAAAATTAATCAGGAATTTGCTCCTCTTGAACCAGTCTTAATGTTCCCTAAAAAATTGGATCTGATCAAAATCAGAAAAGAAGGTGTTACGCCCTTTAAACAACGCCTCCACGTGGCATTCAATGGTGCATCCATGTGGCGTGTAATTGCCAACTTAGTCCCACACAAGACAAGCCCCACAGACAAGAGCTGATGCGTTCGGCCAGACTGCTTTTGTTAAGCAATCCGGCACACAATAAATACCGGACCATCACGACCGATTGATGGGACAGGATTATGACGGTTGTGTTAACCTGACACAAACAAAGAGAGTATGAAAGGGTAAAGTAACTGCCTGCAAACCTCAAAGTCAGAAGCAAAAGGTGACGACGACAACGACAGCTTGATGGAACGTTGGTCAATCTCACACACAACCACATGAGGCAAATTCACTCATACCAATCGATATCAGGTATAAATAGGAGGAAGAGTGCCAAAGAGAAGGCAAGTACTTTTAACTCAACTATATAACAACATATTTGATAAGTAAAACCGGCCTGGCTTTGACACGATTTCTAACTTGGGTGTCAAAGCACATACGGTAGCCTCTTCGGCTGCCTATGTCAGTTGACCCTTTGGTGTTTAGTGTGCATGATTAATACAGCTGGAAGAAAGAATAACATTTTAGTGTTGATTTAGAATCCAGTTAGGATTCGTGGTCAACGGAAGAGTTATAAATTTTTTTGTTTTGTTTCATATCAGATAAATGTCACTTGATTCATCACAACAACGAAAAGAAATAAAAAGAACAGGAATAGTAAAACTGTTCTATTAATTGTTTCAACTCTAAATTGTGGATCCGTAGATGATGACAGTAGATTAATTAGAACCCGATTTGATCCAGACTAACAATGTTTATAGCCCTGCAAGTATGTGTAAAACAAAAATTATGACATCCAATATGCACCAACATATTATTTTGACTAAACAAAAAATGGAATGCCAAAATTTATATAAATTGAATATGACATTTTAATAATCAATTATTTGGAGAACGCCAACATCAGAGCATCTTCGATGTTAATTCGGATTGCATTAAAAAAATTTGTCATACAGACAAAATAAATAGTATTTAAAATAATTTTCTTAAATGCTATTTAAAAACATATATTATCTACAACTCTGTTTAAAGAATCTCCAATACAACAATATCAAATGTTGTACATGTGGCATATAAAATGGAGATGGAGTTGGGGAAAATATGGTTCTACAAAAGAGAGGATATAGATAAATTATAAAAAATTAAATAAATAAGTATTAGTACACATTTCGATGGAGATTAATTATAAAAAGTTAAATAATGAAGCTTAAACACATTTCAATTGACATAAATTATGAAAAAATAAATAGAGGATGTCTAGCACGCCGCTAAAATGTAGACGGTGTGCTAGACATTCTCCACTTTTTTCTTATCTTGTAATTATTTTAAGGTGCTGTAACATACTTTTTAATGTAATCTACGATTGCATTAAAGATGCTGTTAGATTTCAAGACTAACCAATTTATTTAATTTTGTTTCTATTTTTAGAAAATTAAAATTTCTTTCTATTTTTTTCTTATCACGACAGTATGAAGTTTTCTTAATTACGGAGAAGAAAAAAGTAGTTAAACGTCCGTGTGTCACTACATCTTCAATTTCTCTCCCCACAAAATCATTTCCCCCAAAATTTGCTGAACGATTCAATTTATCTCCTTAATTCGATCATCTCCTTCCAAAATCTACCAAACTCTTCAATCCATATCTCTCAACTGATTATCTCCAAAATTTGTCCACCGCCTCAATCCATTGTTATAATAGAGCATACGGTCAGATCCACTGCAAAGAAGCGGTATATTAGTAAAAAATAGTATCGAGATGTTTATAAAATTTATCATGACCGTATGAAGTTTTCTCTGCTACGAAATGAAAAAAGTACCTCAAGTTGTTTATAAAATTTATCACGACCATATGAAGTTTTATCCGCTACAAAATGAAAAAAGTACTTAAACGTCTATCACTATGTCTTCAATTTCTCTATTTACAAAATTATCTCTTCCAAAATTTGCTGATAGCTTCAATTCATCTCTCTAATTTAATTATTTTCTTCAACTGATCATTTCCAAAATCTGCTCATTTTCTTAATCCATCTCTTTCAATTAATCATCTCACTCCATCAATCATATCTAAAATATGTTCACCACCTTAATCAATCATCATAATAGAGCTTACGATCGAATCTCAGTTAAATTTAACAATTTATTGATCCAACATTAATTCTACATAGAAGATCGTAAATCTTTTCAACCTTGTGCAATTCAAACAATGCATTGGCATTGGAGATGCTCTAATTTACGGATACTGCTTGTTGCCTCACACTTATATTTTCATACATGTTAAATAATGTTTTGGTCAATTAAATAATAATTTCAACAAATTATCATTTCATCGAGGGTCTAAATGTGTAAGTAAGTGAGACATAACGCCCCCCGGGGCACAGCCAAGTTGGCAAAGGATGGGCATTGCGGGGCTCGCAACCTCAGGGTGGGGAGTTCGATTCCTGGATGGAGCAGCTGAGTGATGTAATACTCAATTATGGGTGGAGCAGCTTGGTGATGTAATATCCATGGAGGAAGGCTCTCTTGGGACCAGGAGTATAAAGGGTGCACGAACCCTGGTCAACTTGGGCATATACCGCGATTTACTTCCACCCATCACTGAGGGGCTGGGGATGGGTGGTCCAGGACATAGTCTGGTGTAACTGGGATACCTGGATATAAAAAAAAAAAAAAATGAAGTAAGTGAGACATAACAACAATTATTATTCCTAATTTACTCCATTAAGATTCCTCTTTTAACATTCAATTGGCACGCGACATGTAGGATAAAAGGCTCTCCCTTCTCTCTCGTCATCCACATTTTAGGGTTCAATTCAACCCCTCTATTTACCACGCATATCAAACCCTAGGTTCCCGTCCTGTCAAATATGATGCAACCAACCACAACCATGGTCCCGCCGCCCATGGCCCCACCACCTCAATACCAACAACCACAAGTCGCCCAACAGTGGATGACACAGCAACCTCAGTACCAGGTTCCCCCTCCGCAACAGCCGCCGGCAGGGGCGGGGGCTGGGTATTACTACCAGCAACCACCCTCACAGGCTCCGGCTTCGACCGCCCCACCCCAACAGCCACAGCCTCAACAGTACGCTGCTGGCAACGCTGCTCAACCTACTGCCGATGACGGGATCCGCAGCCTCTGGATCGGAGATCTGCAGTACTGGATGGATGAGCAGTACATCCTCAACATTTTTGCCACCGCAGGCGAGGTAATATAAGATTACTTGCATAGGTGGAGATGTCATTATTAATTGCTATTTTTGTTAATGCTTAATTTATTGATTTTAATTGTTATAACGTGTTGAATTGAAATGTTTTAACTTTTTCCTCTTTAGATGTTCACTTCAGATTTATATACACATGCATCTGTTATTTCTTGCCTTGTTTAAACTTGTGGGATAGATACACGAATTAGATTCTGTAATGCATGTTCAGTTGATGCTGACATACATGTCAGCGTGTACATTTTTAATAATTAAGCAACCAGTAATTGAGAGAATTGGGTATGTAGTAAAATAGATGTTTAAACATGTACGGTAGCATATATAACTGGGAACAAGAATTATTACATTTTACAAATGATTTGGATCTTGCGGGGGGATGCACCTCCTAAATGGAGGAAGGAAACCCTTTTAGTTTCAGCTCCAAGTATTTTCTTATTTTCTTTTGATATATATTGCTTTTTGGGTTCATGTTTTCACCCAGTTGCAAGACTGGCTGCTGTGTTTGTATTGTATATATGATTTTCTCAAGGCAACATCACAGGTCATGAATCGGTCATGTTCATGTTTTTCTATGTTGTCTGTGTATTGAACTATGCAGTAAGGTGAACAATCCAAGCAGCGATTCTCCCACGCCCCTCCCTGTGCTCCTGATCTGACTCTTCTTCCCTTTCCTTTCTACCCCTCTGGGAAGCACTCACAATAATAATTCCATTGTTTTAATTCGTAAGCGAGATTCATCCATGTGTAGCTCTAAGTCCTTACTGAAAAGAAGAAATTTGAATGATGGCAGACTGGTAGTACCCCAAAGTGGGTAATATTTCCTACTAGATTATTTGTTCTCCATGGGTTTTCTTGAGATTTTGCTAGTCATTTATTTTGAGCTCAATCTAATTTGTAACCTTAAGTGTTTTTAAAATCAGGTGGTCTCTGTTAAGGTCATCCGAAACAAGCAAACTGCTCAGTCAGAAGGATATGGCTTTATCGAATTTGTTAGTCATGCTGCTGCGGAAAGGAATCTGCAGACCTTCAATGGTACCTTAATGCCAAATTCTGAGCAAACTTTCAGACTGAACTGGGCATCTATGGGTGCCGGTGAAAAGCGTGATGATACCCCTGAATACACTATATTTATTGGTGATTTGGCTGCTGATGTTACTGATTACATGCTTCAAGAAACATTTAGGGCCAATTACTCTTCAGTGAAGGGTGCGAAGGTTGTAACTGATAGGCTAACGGGACGCACAAAGGGCTATGGATTTGTTAGGTTTGCCGATGAAGGTGAACAATTGCGTGCGATGATTGAGATGAATGGAAGGTTTTGTTCAACCAGGCCAATGCGAATTGGCCCAGCTGCTAACAAACAAACAGCTGGTGGCCAGAGCCAGACGAAAGGTATGCTTTATCCTTCCAATGATTTGGCTAAGCTGTTGGATTGCTAGTAGAGCATCAAACCCGCTTATACCTGCTGAATTAGGCATTCATTATGGGTATCATTCGTTATGATGTGCTTTGATTGCTGAATTTGACAGTTTCATTGCATTGGTGGCTTTTTTTGTGTGGAAATATCGCGGAGTAGTGATGTTTCTTTGTTGAACAAAGCTATTAAGTTCACTTTCTTTCAGTTATGCTGTTGAATTCTTGAAGATAAGCTCAGCTTATCGTTTCGCTCGAGTTCTTAATTTTCGGTGTTGGAATACTAAAATTTGCCTTGTCTCATAGAAATTCGGTTGTCTCAAAGCAGGGTGTGAGGAGGCTCTGTCATATAGGGGCCTGGAGCTAATATCAGCTGAAATGATAACCCTTTTAGTGCGTGGTTTTGTGTAGGTCAGTTTTATTTTAATGTTTTTAATTTCCCTTCATTTCGGTTCCCTGTGGCTTTAATTATGCTACAATTTTCATTTTTCCTCTCTCTGCCAATCCCTTGAGTTGTCGGTCAAGTTAAATTACACTTATCAGTCCAACCATTTCAATTGTTAGATTTATTTTATCACAACAACATAGGGAGAAAAATTGAAAATTTTCCAATAGTTTCTTATTTTCAGATTTTGAATTTTGCTAAATTTCAACGCGAAATTCCCTAAATTAGCTATATTCCCGTCCTGTTGTTCTCCATCACTTGTACTCGGATTTACTCTTAGAAAAAAGCTGACCATGAATGGTGGGGAATGATTTAAGATGGCTGAAGCTGCATACAGTGTGCAGGTTGTGATTGTGTAGGTAGCCAATATATAATACTTTTCGCCAAGTTCTCCTTCTTCATCTGTTGTCCTTGAGAGGATTTTCTTTCTTTGGTGATAATGGCAGGTAAGTTATGTTTGTGCATATTGGTAGATATAAAATATCTTGGAATTGTTGTCTTCGCTTTATGAAGTCGAAATATGCTATATTTTTTGTTTTGTTTTGTTATAACACATCTTGGAATTGTTATCTTTGCTATATGAAGTCGAAATATGATATTGCTTTTGTGTTGTGTTCAGTGTTCAAGGTTCGGGGAGGTACCTTTATCTTTTCAAGTGTCTTTTGTTACTGCTTCAGAATACTTTCTTGCTATTCTTCCTCTCTCTTTCTCGTTGTTAAAATGGGTCAGCTGTTTCTTGGCTGTACGTGTGTGTCACTACTGAGAAGTGAGAATCATCCTAGAAACACTGACAGAATCCAATTGAGAATTCAGTTTACTCAATAATGTGACGTGGTCTCACAAGACAAGGTGAACTTTTTTAAACAGAATGTGAGAAAGCAATTCCTGCATTGGTCACATTTACGTTGCCGTGCTGCCATGCAGGCTTGCCCTTATCTAATTATATTCTCTCTAACATGATAGAGAATATTATGCTTCCTTGGGATGTGCTTTATTTCAGTAATTAAATTTTTTACCTCTACCACTCATCTGACAGTTTTTATCACATGTTCCAATCTTTACAAAAATGGTCTTGACTTTGTTGGCTGTTTCTCTGTTGACTTTTTATGTCTGGGCATTGGTAGTTTCCATTATCGCTGTGTTTTAATTTTTCTGCTATTCTGTTTATTTCATGTTAGTAGCGTGTGTAATGTGGTCCATGCCTTTTCTTTGTATTAACTCAAAGCAAGTTTTAGTGTTCCCCCCTCACCATCCCTATTTTCCTCGACGAGTTGTTTATACTTCTTATATTTGCAGCTTCCTACCAGACTTCTCAAGGAACTCAGAGTGAGGATGATCCGGCAAACACAACTGTTAGTCTATTTGTTCGTAATAATGTAATTTTCTTTTTTTATTTTCAGTACATGCTAACCAACTCGCTCATTTTGTCTACAGATATTTGTTGGGAATTTGGACTCAAATGTTACAGATGAACATCTGAGGCAGGTTTTTGGACAGTATGGACAGTTGCTTCATGTAAAAATACCAATGGGTAAACGATGTGGGTTTGTGCAATTTGCTGACAGGTAAGTTAGCATTCCATCTGACATTTCTTCCCTCAATTTGAATGCCGAGAAATTAGAACATAGTCTTTATTGTGTTCTGTGCATCTGATGCAACAGAAGTTGCGCTGACGAAGCTCTAAGGATGTTAAATGGAACCCAGTTGGGAGGACAAAGCATTCGACTCTCATGGGGCCGTAGTCCTTCCAATAGACAGGTTGATCATATATTTACGTCACCTAACTTTTAACCTAGTGTTTCTGATTTTTAGGCTCTAGATATACGTTTTTCCTTGACGTAGACTGTTAATATTTTGTTTGATTCAGCCTCAGGTTGATCAAAACCAGTGGAATGGTGGATATTACGGATATGCTCCTGGATATGAAACGTACGGATATGCTCCACCAGCGCAGGATCCAAATTTATATTATGCAGGCTACCCTGGATATGGAAATTACCCACAACAGCAGCAGCAGCAGCCTCAGGTAATTATTATGCTAACGAATATGTTGGAACTTGGAAGATCTTGGTCAACAGTGTTCATATTTTTCATTACTCTCCCAGGCCCTTACCATATGCAAACACCTTTCGATGCAAACTCAATTTTGTTTTCTTGTTATTCACCTCTTCTGTGCCCTTATGCCTGATTATGTGTGCATCTTATCTGCCGTGCAGTGATTGGCCAGCATCAAATGGCAATGCCAAGCTTCTGAAGGTGACAGTGAATATCATGACGTTGCTCTTGGTTATTCCAGTGTTATTCTGGCTGCTACTGGGTCTTTGAAACTTCTGTTTGGCTAGACAGCTCTTTAGGATTTCAGATATATGGTTTTCAGTTGACCTGAACTTTTCTTCTTAACCCCCCACCCCCCCAAAAAAAAAAAAAAAAAAAAACCCAAAGAGGAAAAAGAAGAAGGTAAGTTTGGCCGTGGTGTTGTTTTTCCCTTTCAGTTCATGCTTGCTTTCCTCTTGCCGTTTGTGCCCTGTTTCCTTGTATTGGTATTTGAGGGGGGGCAGGCACATGTTCATACATGTGTTTATTTGGTTGGTCAACTGTAGAACTGTTTTGTAAAACCGGTGAAGTTGAATTTTGTTCTATTGAGTTTTGCCTTTTTTTTTTTTTTTCACAATGTTGCAACTTTTCTATGTACACGTGTATTAGTGTCTCGTAAACTGTGCTTTCCGTATGGTTTCCCTATTAACTCAGTTATTTTTGTATCGACATTGCAGCTGAATAAGTGCCAACCTGAAAATAAAAATATGCGGCCTGTAGTGTACACTAAGGTTGCATTGACCAGTTGTAACGACTTCGGCCCATATTAATTGCAACTATTGGACTTTAATGTAGCATGGTTTGGATAAATGTGCGGGCTTACACTTGCCAATAAGAAAAATTTGCACAGGTCTGTGCACTGGCACAGATTTTCATCTGCTAAAGTTTAAACCCTAAGCCAACTCAAATTGGAACCTAACAATAGAACTGGAACTACATCTGGCTACGGTGTACTCTTATTGCTAGTGTACTTCCTGAACTTAACCAACTGGAGTTTTGAGTCCAATTGATTGTGTCTGCCCATCATTTCCTTCAATCTGGCCTTTTCAAGTTCAAGCAGTTGTCTGTTGCCTGGCTGAACAACTCCTGCACCTGCTTTAGTTCCTTCTCTGTTGTATAGATGTTGAAATTATTAGTTCAGGATATGATAAACATGGGGATGATATGTGTTACGGTAACAAATATCGTATTAGTGCACTACGGGCGAATTATGAATCATTTTTCAGTAGCCATGTGAAATCATAAATTTCCCAAAAGATCTAAAGTAGTAGATGTAACAGAATCGTATTTACCCAATCAAGTAAATTATAAGTATTATTTGAAATATAATTATATATACCATGTTTGATGGTATTTAGTCTTACCAAAGAGTAGAGGTGAAAAATTTGTGTTTTAATGAACAAATGAGTTACGAATTGTTTGGCAATATTCTGGAAAAAGAAAAATGTAAATAGAAAGTTGAGTTGCCATTATTTTGCTGCCCAAAGTGGAACAAAAGATTTGAAAAGCAGATGAAGTTCATAGAAGTTTCCTAATTAGAAGTTGAAGATTTTACCTGCAGCGTCTAGTTGCTTTTGAAGTTCTTGGCCAATTGCGTCATTTTCAGCCTGCCCAGTAATTCTCTTTTAACAAGTAAAGTTTTAATGGGGAAAAACGAGGTGCAGTCAATGCAGGAAATAGAAGTTCATCTACCTATAAAACAATGAGTAATGCTATTTGCAGTCGCTCACTACCGGTAGTCGTCATATGTGTCATTACTCAATTAAATGAATTATTCATAATTAATGGCTATAAATACATTACTTAATTAAAGTAAATTATTCATCCAATTGAATAATGACACGTATGATGACTACCGATAGTGAAGACTGCAAATAGCATTACTCTAAAAGAATATATATTTTCTAACAAACAGAAATCATAATAAGGGATATTGTTCATTTTCTGCTTTTATACCAGTAGAATTAAGGTAGGAAAACCTGAAATACATAAATTGCCAATTTTGGCACTATCTCTTTAGGCACAGAGGATAAATTAATATCTAATCGACTAAATAGTCCTCAGGCTCAGGCAGCACAACAACCATAGCAGCCACTATTTTTAGGATATGATCTTCTCTTTTTCTTTCTACATAAAGATTATATACAATTAAACCTCTATAAATTAATAGCCTTGGGACCAAAATCTATTAATTCCTTATTTTCTCCAATATTGTACATTGTATTTACTTTCTTGTTTTACAAACTAACAATTCTATGTATTTGATTAACCAAGTAAAATTCATGAATCTACTTATTTTTCCCAAAAATAGATTGTACATTGTTCAATGTACTACATTAACCAAGCAAAAACTCTATTTAAATAAACAAAAGCCATAGTTATTACTTTACATATTACGTGGGATCTACATGAATTTTTTATAATGTATTATCTTACAAGTTTAGTGAATTATTAATTTAGCTCGTTGCCAAAAAATTATTTAACCGAGGTTATTAAATTATCGAGATTCTACTGTACAAGCATGTCCTGCCACTATGTATCATCTAATCAGCAAAGAAGAAGACTATATCATACCTGGAGTTCCGTAATTCTTTTCAACTGAGCTTCCTCATCTCCATCAGATATTGGAATCGCAGCAACCAGCACATCAAACTGCCCAAGGATCCGTGAGAATTTATAGTAGACTTATCACATATAGGACAAATTTAAGAAGTATGTCAGATGTCATAAAAATGCAGAGGACATTAGCGCATGAGTTCACCAGCAAGGCGATTGTCCCCGAGACACAGAAGTGGTGGATATTGCCTTCACTTATTGTTTGGGTTACAGTTTGGTTTGTACTTCGCTAAATGTGGAGTGATAAAGAAAAGGATGAAAATAAGACGAAAAATGGGTCAAAGGGAGAATAGGTCCAATTCCTAAGACTTTTGTAGTGCGTCCAAGTTACGCCCAGATCCTATAGAGCCTGGATGGCCCAAAACTACCATGTCCAAATAGATATTTTTTCTCAACTCTATAAAGGATTGTTTGCGGAGTCCACAGCGCCAAATCATCTACCAATAATGGTCAAAATGGTAGCGGGAAACTTCTAAAGGTTTCTTAATAATCATTGTTTGCTAGTGGCAAGAAAGTTAGAATTATTTTTTGGCCATTTAAACATTTTTTTTTTGTGCCATTACAATTTACCATGAATACTATGGACAAATATGAGGTAGTTAAAGATTTCTAGAATCAGGATCATTCAGAAAGGACTAAAGGAAGAATCAACAAAAAGAAAGAGACTTTTCTTCAAAGAAAATAATATAATAGGGACAAGCATAGAGATAACAGGTGAAAGTGTTCGAGTGTTAAAAGAAAATCCTAAAGAAATGCTCACTTTCTTCAAACAAACAATCTAGATTTTCAAGATATGCCCCCCAAATAAAATAATATAAAATTGAATTACCACATGTCAGAAAATCGAACAAATTCATGGGCAGCACATCTCCCATCTTTCAACAAAAAATGCTTCACAATTATTTAACAGAAAATAACACAATTGGCATATGACTACATTGCATTGCTGGGAGGAGAAATGAATATGCATCAGCTTTAATGTTTGTGGTTTTAATAGGTTGCCGCCATTTTCTTCTATTAATTGCCATTTCACGTAAAATTATGGAATGAATAAAAATAAAAAGAAACAAACTATGAAAAACCTCCTTGGCAGCTTTCACTAATTCGGAACTCATGGTCTTGGGTTGCTCTGCAAGATTTGTTGTCTCCTCCGTGCCATTGGCATTCATGGGAGGCTCAGGATAATTAGGCGACAGCCGAACTGGAGGGGCATCTCTTTGAAGTGTCCCAAATATATTGAATGAAAGAGCTGCTACTGTGTTTACTTGTTCTTGTAATTGGGATATTATGTCCATCTTGCACTTTCTTTGCCCAAATATTCTGAAATATATCTGTATTTATAAACATTCATTAATCATTTGAGCAGTTGACGACCTATTATAGTAACTACTAATGCTTATTTTTTTTCCGCGTGCTTTTTTTTTTGGGAAGGTAATTGAATATGTAAATGAGATAATAAACAACTGAAATTATGGTAAAGAAGTCAGATATCAATCAATTGACGGACGTATAACTTCACCCCTTTGCCATGAATTTCTGAATAATGGTTATCTTTCTAGTTTAAATTTAACGGGTGAACCACAAATTGTAACATGCGAATTTTGTTCAATATAAAGTACAGTCACTAATTGTGAGATGTTCTGACTTCCAAAGAAATTCTGGCTTCAATTTTTTACTGTAATAGAATAATACAGTTCTTTCCTTTTTCCAATGGCCCCATTTTTCTCCTCTTTTCTTGATTTACTTTCTGAGTCTCCATTTCAGTTTCCTATGAAGTAAATAATTTAGCTTTATAGACATCGGAAAAAAAATTGCACAAGGCATAAAGGACAAAAATGCTCCAACAACACTACATAGAATTATGGGATAGATTAACATGGCAAACGGAGATTAATGTGCACTTGCATTGCAGCAATTTGTGACTTCCTGCATTGCTGGATGATATTGAACAGTTTTGGGATTTTATTTAAGCAATTCCTTAGCTCAGAGAATAACAGCTTTTATAGTGCTTTGCTTATCATCTAGTATACATTGATAAAATTTTCCCCTCCTCAAAAAATTAATTATTACAAATCAAAAAAAATTGTGACATACAATGACTACTTTTGGCATGTTTTCGTTCTTTAGCTACTAAATTGTCGTAACATAAGTAGTTATCCCAAAGGTGTACTTAAAAGCTAGTGAATGAGCCGATCTAATGTTTTACAAACTATTTACCTAGATTGAATAGAATCGCTCCACCATTGCGCCAAGCAGACAAACTAGATCTTCCGTTCGCTATGTTTTTCTATTCCCAAATTCTGTGTAACTCCACTTATATTTTTTTCCCAGGATACTTTATTCTGAATGCAATTCTTTTAGTCAAATTTAATGAAGTTAACTACTTACCTACTGAAAATACAGACAAGGAGAATCAGAAATTGCATCAAGAAAAGGAAAATATGGCCAATGGAAAATGAAAAGGGCAGCATTATTTAAGACTGTACAGAAACCAATAAATTACTTTGAAAGCCAGAACAATGTCCAATCAATCAGTAATGGAACTTTCTTGAACTAAGTCACATGTTATAACTTGCTGCTTATCCTGCAAATTTATAACTAGAAAGGTAGCAATTCTAGTGAAATTCACATCAGAGAACAAAACCTAACTTAGTTCTAAACTTAAACTTAACAGTAGCTTGTCTTGAAGGCTGAGGTGAATCTACTCTACTTCTCAGGCAACCTGTCTTTTCTCTCTGTTATTTACAAGAACTTAATGAAATGGCTCATGGAAACATGGGCACAACATCTCTTCCATGACTTCTTTCTCTCGACTAGAAGTCATGTGCAACAGTGTTAAGTGTACATGGATCACAATCTTAAAAAAATCAACACATCGAATCTTAAACAGTACTAGTAGCATTTCCTGTAGTAAATTATTAAACCGCCTTCAGAACTTTCACCAAATATTTGCTTACTCGTTAATTGTCTAAAAAGTTCATAGATATTAGTAACCTTTCTAAAAAAAAATTATTAAAATGTAAAATTTATAAGTACATAGCCAAATAATAATTAATCAAAAACAGTAGGGGCTCAAATGTAATTTATAATTGAATAGTACAGTTAGAAAATTGAGAAATTTGTTACTAGTTTATAGTAGATTTCTGTTAACAAATTAATGCTAACAGCTTCCCAGATTGATCGCGAATGTAATTCTATTGAAAATGTATACAACAAACTAAACCTTATTCTCAATAAATTTAGAATCGACACAAGATAATGTGGCTGCTGGGATTCGAGCCCACGTCTCCACAGCCACAACCGTTATAGGAAGCTTCCCAGATTGATTGAGAATGTAAGTTTATTGAAGATGTATACGACAAACTAAACCTTATTCTCAATAAATTCGGGATTGACATAAAATAATGTGTCTGCTGGGATTCGAGCCCAGGATTCACGGCCACAACACGAAATTCTTACCAACTAAACTATACCAACTCTTATTGAAGAGGTATAAAAATGAAAATATATTATGTGCTTCATATGCTTACATTTTGGTGAGGCCATCGTAATAGAGAAACATGCTAAAGCGTCTCATTACAAATTTAATTTTTATAGAAGTGAGAAATTTTCTACACCACTTGCACAAGATAAAATTATATAGATGTTGTATTCCAAATCAAACAAGCTTGTGCTCATTCCATTACCGATTCGGAAGTGACTAAAGGCCAGGCTACGAATAACAATTTAAAGAGCTTCCTCTAACTCCAAGAGCAACCATTTGAAGTCTTGAGAGCCCAAAAGCACCTGTTCTTAATCAGCATTCAGCATAGTAAGTACCCAATGAATCCAGGTCTAAGAGTATCCTTCCTATCTCCTAAATATATCTTATCATTGCAGCTTCATTCGGAGTCCCCAACCTGAACACACACAAATCACCATCATTTTGAGGACAACATATCACGTACCTAGATACTTTAGCTCTAGAACTTTTTGTATCACTACCCATGCATAGAAAAGCAACAAACAACTACTTGCCCAATTAATACTATCATTCTAATTAAGTTCCTCTTAAGAAGGAGGTCAAAGATTCGAATTACTAGAGACGTAATAGAAATTCAGTTTAGAGCCCAATCTCCAGTGGACAGCATGTAAACTAGCAGCGCACGGAATAACCCCTAGGCGAGAGACTCATAGGGGAAAGTCTACGGTCGTTATAGTATTCTACTTAAGTTCCTCTTGAGGGAGAAAGTCAAGAGTTCGAATCGTTGGGAACGTGACAGAAATCCAGTTTGGAGTCCAACCTCCATTGGTAAGTACGTAAGTTAATGTCGCACGAAATAGACCCTGGGCGAGAAGCTAGAAACTCCGTGGTTGTTACAAAAATTAATCTCTAGCTAGGTCCTTTTAGAATATAGCACATTAGCAAAACGGGCATGGCAACTATTACAGAGCTCTCTCATGCACCTGCTGCTTCCTTATCTTTCTCAAGTTAAGGACAAAGTGCTCAAAGGAATATACTATTCTATAATCCTATTGCGACTTTATTGCTGCTGGAAATTGTAGCAAACCGTCATAGAGGTGGCTTGCTGTGCATAGATCACTAGAAAAAGGAATAGGGGTTATAGGCTACGGAAAATCTATGGATATTTGATAAAAGTATCAAAATATTACCGTTCAGCCTATTTGTCACTTCTCTCAAGCAGAATTCAACAAGCGACTTCGGATGTCTCTTTTGATCAGAAAGAAAATACAAATTCTTCCTTTCAAAATTCAACCATGAGCTCTCTAGCGCTTAATAACAACTAATTAAAAATACATGATATTTAACCCCTTAAATATAAGCTCTTTGATTTTTGAAAATCAAACCGCTAATGGATGGGCAGGGCAAAAATACCGCTGATTCGCAGCCATGAGCAGGGGCGGAGCCACCTGGGGTCTAGTGGGGGCAGTTGCCCCCACTGGATTTTGGTCCTGGGTATTTCATCTATTACACTTGAGGGGCTGCAGTTCCAAAGGCAAGGAAAAAACCATAAACAACTACATCAAAAGTTCAAGAGAGATATTGTCGAGAAAATTGCTGTTGCGCGAGGAAGATTACGATCAAGAAACAACAATTTTGGAAAAAATAAATTCTAAGGTGAAGAAGAGAATAGCGATTAGACTAGACAGAATCTTAGATGCAGGTTGTGTTGAAATTAAATCATTCACAACAATCAAATCGAGTGCGAAATCAACAAATAAAGCCCAATAAATTTAAAGCATGTTTTTACACAAATAAATCTGATATTACCTTACAAGTTTGGTGATGAAGAAGATGATTCTCCTATAGAAAACACTGCAAGTCTGCAACACGAGGAATATGATCACGTCTCCCTTTTTCCCACTCCTTCACAGTAAATTGTTCCCAATTTTTTTTTTTTTTTTTTATCGAAAAATTGTTCCCAATTTTGAGTGTAAATAACTAGGAATAACCCTTTCTATTCACAGTAAATTGTCCCCTTCTATTGGTCCATCAATAGCATTGAAATAGGCATTTGATATATTTGGATATGAAATAAGCTACTATTTAAAAACTAATATACCGCCCAGTCAAATCCTGCCATCGAAACTTGCTCATATTGAAAATAATGAGTAACAAAATTGGGAGGGGAAATTTGAAGAATAGTGAACAAAAATGAAAAGAAAAGATTTAAGAAAAAAAATTGAAGATAAACTTATATATTTTTTTTTATGTGAGTGGGGTGAAAACGTTTATTATGGTCGATGATAAGGGAAATTGGCGCAAATAGTCTCTAACGTTTGCCATTAGTATGCAAATGGTTCCTAACATTTCATTTTTGACGGAATGGTCCCTAACCTATCCATTTAAGTGCGCAATGGGTCTTTTTAGGTGCGCAATTGGTCCCTATCACTGTTTTTTGTCTTTATTAGCAGGAATAAAATTGTCAAGTTACATTTTTTTTCAACCTTTCAATTGGCGCAAATGGTCCCTAATCTTAAGAAATTTGCAATTGGATTCCTAACCTTTAAAAAAGTGAAAATTAATCCGATACTTAAATTTTTTTTATTAAAAATTAAAAAAAAAAACTAACAAATTGATAATATACCAAATTATTTTGAATATTTTATGAACTATTATAAAATAACAAAAATTGAAATTTATAATTATTAACAAATGTGCTAATTAAAATTATTTTATTAGTATTAAGTAATATTATTTAAAATTCAAACTTTAATTTTATCATTACAACAAAAGAAGAAAAATAAATTTGTCACAAATAAAAATTTTACTTATGCTCAACCCAACTCGATTTTATACAGTCTCATATTTATTGGGCCAATCCAACCCGCTTTTGAGCCACAAGGTTACTGGACCAGTCCTATTTTAAAATTTAATTAATTTTTATATTTAAAAAAAAAAAAAAAAGTTCCCACCCCCACTCCCAAAATACGAGCAGAAGGGAGGGGATTTTTCCCCTGCGACGGCGACCGGGGAGGGGAGAAATCCCCTCCTTAATGCTCGCGAAACCAGGGTGGAGAAATGCCGCGAATAGGGGGGAGAAATCCCCGGACCGGGGAGGGGAGAAATCCCCTCCCTAATGCTCGCGAAACCAGGGGGAGAAACGCCGCGAATAGGGAGTAGAAATCCCCCTTATTTCGCTACGACGGGGGGATCTTTCCCCCCTATTCACGGCCAAACCAGGGAGGATTTCTCCTCCCGATTTCGCGAGCATTAGGGAGGGGATTTCTCCCCTCCCTAGTTTCGTCGTGGATAGGGGGGGAAGAGATCCTCCCTCCCCCGGCCGCAGCGAAATAGGGGGGGATTTCTCCTCCCCTATTCGCGGCAAAACCAGGGGGTTCCGCGAGCATTAGGGAGGGAATTTCTCCCCTCCCCGGTTGCCGGCGACCGGGGAGGAGAGAAATTCCCTCACTTCTGCTCGTATTTTGGGGGTGGGGGTGAGAACCTTTTTTTTAATATAAAAATTAATTAAAATTTAAAATAGGACTGGTCCAGTAGGCTCAAAAGCGGGTTGGATTGTCCCAATAAATATGAGACTGTATAAAATCGAGTTGGATTGAGCATAAGTAAAATTTTTATTTGTGACAAATTTATTTTTCTTTAATGATAAAATTAAAGTTTGAATTTTAAATAATATGATTACTTAATAATAATAAAATAATTTTAATTAGCACATTTGTTAATAATTATGAATTTCAATTTTGGTTATTTTATAATAGTTCATAAAATATTCAAAATAATTTAGTATATTATCAATTTGTTAGTTTTTTTTATTTTTAATAAAAAAAATTAAAATATCGGACTCATTTTCACTTTTTTAAAGGTTAGGAATCCAATTGTAAATTTCTTAAGATTAGGGACCATTTGCGCCAATTGAAAGGTTGAAAAAAATGTAACTTGACAATTTTACCCCTACTAATAAAGACAAAAAACAGTGATATGGACCATTTGCGCACCTAAAAGGACCAATTGTGCACTTAAATGGATAGGTTAAGGACCATTTCGTCAAAAATGAAACGTTATGGATCATTTGTGCACTAATGACAAATGTTATGGACCATTTGCGCCAATTTCCCCGATGATAATTATAATTAGTATACTGCTTACTGGTGTCCGACCGTAGAAGCTTGCTCGCGTTGAAAAATAATGAAGAGGAACAAGATTGAGAGGAGAAATTTGAAGAATAATGAAGAAAAATGAAAATGAGATATTTGAAGAGAGAATTTTTTGGAAAACAAACGTATATGATTTTTTTGGAGTGAGTCGGAGTGAAAATTCTTTAGAGTCGTGATAAGCTAGTATATCGCTTACTGGCGGTGAGATTCGACTGTAGAATCAGATTTTCAATTTAATGCAAATGAATATCACGAAGCAGTGCAATTGTGGAAAGAATGAGATAGATTTGAGGAGATGAGATTTGATGAATAGTTGAGATTTGATGAAGATAGAGCAATTCTTGTCTAAATTTTTTGAAGTTTTTTGAAGACAGAAGTAGGTGTTCTTTTTATCGTGAGTGGAGGTGTAAACTCCATACGGTCGTGAATGTATGATTAATTACACCCACAGTCAACCATTCTTTCAGCTTGTCACAGTATCATTCTCATTCAATTTTATTCGCAAATATTATTTTCATCCTTTAATTTTACTCGCACATATAGTCCCTAAATAATTTTTTTTGACAATTTTGCTCACGACTTAAGTAAATTAAAATGATAGAAAATAGAAAATACAATGAAAAAATTAAAATTATGACCCTAACATTTTCAAAAGTAAAAATAAATTCTAAACTTTTAATTTTTTTACAAATTCTCACTTAAAATAATAAAAATGTGTATTAAGTCCCAAACCTCTAATTTTGTTCACTGAAAAGACGTTTGGAGTCTGATTAGATTTCGTCCAGAAATTCATTAATTGACAAAAAAATCAAGCTCGTGACCTAAATTTGACCGATTTTAATAAAGACAAAATAGTCTACTCAGATTCTATTATTTAAAATATTAAAAAATTAAAAAAAGTAAAAAACAAAAAAAAAAACAAAACGATCACCCACCCCACTCACTCTAACAAGAGAAATCGAGGGGTTTGGGCCGGCGGCAACTAGGGAATAAATCCCCCCCCCCTCCCCTTCCCCTTCCCCCTCCCCCGCCCCCGATTGCATGAAGACTAGGAAAAATCGCTCCTGGTTTAGGAGAGAGATTCATGCAGACAATGCCGGGCGGTGGAATTTACCGGCGGAAAATAGCAAGGAAAGGAAGGAGATAGAAGCATTGGCGGCAGAAGGAATTTCTTTTGAGGGTGAGGATGCGGGATGTTGTAGTAAGTGCAAACAAAGTGGAGAATTCACTAAGCATTTTGTGGACTTCAAGCATGCGGGTTAAGATGGCGGCGGATATTGAGAATTTCTCAAAAATGAATTGGTTTCCAGGAACTATCTCCGCCACCATTTCTCCTCACGGCGGCATTTGGACTGCTTCTTCCTGGCAAATGATTCAGGTGTGTGTGCGTGTGTGTGTGTGTTCGCGCGAAGGAGCACAATTGGGGTGATGATAAGGTTAGTGCTAACTTCTAAGTTGGATATAATTTATGTATGATTGTAGATCACTTATAGAATTATGTGGCCAAAAGATTTGTTTCACTGATGATGAAGTGCGTGCGTGGGTTTGTGTGTGCGGGGGCTCGGGGAAGAAGACTCTTTTTGGTTTCTTTTAGTTTTTAAAAAAATTTCTTTTTCTTTTAATTTTTAAAAATAAAAATATTTATGACTTATTTACATTTTTAAAAAAGATGAGGACTTGATATGCAATTTTTTATTTTATTTTTCTCTTTAATTATATAAGTCAGAAACAAAATTGTCAAAATAAAGGGTTAATTACATTCACAGTCCCCATTCTTTTACCTTTATAACAATATCATTCATATTCAATTTTATTCGCAGATATCGTTATTATTCTTTTATTTTACTCGCACATATGTTCACCACATGATTTTTTTGTCAATTTTGCCACTAACTTAAATAAATTAAAAGGATAGAAAAAAAAATAACAATAAAAAAATTGTAATTGGTACACTAACCTTTTCAAAATTACAAATAAATCCTGAAAGTTTTTATTTTTTTATTTTACAAAATTTTATTTAAAATAATAAAAATATGTCATCAAGTCCAAAAATTTCTAATTATGTTCACCAAAAGGATATTTGGAGTCTATACAGATTTTGTCCAGTTGTTCGTTAATTGACAAAAAAATTATATTCGTGACATAAATTTGACCAATTTAATAAAGACAAAATAGTTTATTACATTCTATTCACAATAATTTTAAAAAGAAAAAAAAAATGTCATCTTCTCCACCTCTTCCCTTCCCCTAAACAATTGCAATCGAGAGAGGATGTGGGATACTTCTCTTCCCAGTTGCTGGCCTAATCCGCCAAAGTTTGGGCCGGCAACCAAAGGGGAGATATCTATCCCAGTCACGCGAACCTTGGAGGATATTTTAGTGGTTTGCGAAATTTTCGATGACCTCTATAACAAACCATATGGGAGCAGATAAAAGCTACACTTGATGACGTCCAACGAGCTGACTCCATTCGTATCCTCGAGCATGTGAAACTCAACTTCTAAATCTTTAAATAACAATGGTTGTCCCACTTCTGTATTACCCAAATCCATGTCGATAGCAAGATAATTCTTCAAAGATCTATCTGGACCATGATGTGTTTCATTGACTCTGAAATGAGCATTTAGCTTAACTAATGGATTAGAAGATAACGTTAACGGAACTCCCGTTATCTACTAACATCCTTTCCAATCCATTGCATGACACAACCGTCCTCACTACCAGGGCATCACAATGGGAGCAGTGGAAATCTTTCATGTCCTCCTCTGTGAAGGTGATGTGGCCGACCTTTTTCGACCCAGTGGGATGGCTATTGATGAGCCAATTGGTCATCAGCTTTTCCTCGACCTCCTTTGCGTGTTCCGAGTCTGACCTCCTAAGTAGGGTCCACCAAATATTGTATCAATCTTATGGGTACCTTGTCTGATCCATTCATTAGCCGATGTTCCGTGCCTCTTTCTAATCGGGGCTGTCATGTGGAGCTCCGGAAGTTGCGGCGCCTCTATCGGTCGTGGCCTATGGGTCTCTCCTCTCTCATTTGGGAAGGGCGTCTGTTCCTAAGAGGAGGTTGACGACTCCTTATGGGAGGTCGATCCCCGTGCCTGAGTGATCCTTCTTGCCTAGGTCCCGTATTGGAGTCTCTTCGATTCGCTAGGTTTTCTACTTCCCTACATTCTTTCGTGCTATGGCCGTAGCTCCGACGGACTCAACAAAAAGCTCACAGGGACCTCCTTATGAGAAAAATGAATTGGGGGTGCGCTAGTTCCAACTTTGTAGTAGGTTAAATGGGTAACTTCATAGTTGTAATATCCTGGGACGTGTCCTGAAACACTAGGTGCTAGAGGTGGAGATATCAATCCCTCTTGAGCAGATGTTACATAGCTTACTCCCGAGTTTGGGTCAGATGGATAGTCCTTATGACGTTGTGGTTGGTGGTGGAGGGACCTTCCCTAGCCTCGACCATACCTAACCCTTTGAACTGGATTGTAAATCACTCCGTCTCAATTCCTATGGATGATCATTTTTTCGTTGGTGATTTCTTCTGTGATCATTTCCACCAATTGGTCGAAGGTGGATGGATTTTTGTTGTGAACAACCAGAATTGGAGATTCATGTTTAACCCCTTCCCTTCCCTTTTAAGACGGAGAGGGCCTCGGCGTCCAACACCCTCTTGTAGAAGAGCATTTCTTCTTTGAAAAGGTTGAGGTAGCTCTGCAGTGGTTCGCCCACCCCTTGCCTCATGTCATGGAAGCGTTGCATGGGAGCAGAACCAGGTATCCCCGATGAGAAGTAGTTGATAAAGGTCTTCTTCAATTCTTGCCAGCTAGAGATGCCACCGGTTCCGAGCTTGTTGTACTATCTCTTTGCACCTCCAGATAGGGTATGGTGGAAATTTCCGCATTTCAGGGTAGGAGAGGCTCCTCAGAGACTCATCTCTGTCTTGTAAGTGTTCACATGGTCCAAAGGGTCACCATTGCCAGTGTGGGTGGCGATTTTTAGTACCCGGAACTCGTGAGGAATGGGCACATTCCTGATCCCAACCGAGAATGGAAGGTTTTCATCGTCATCATTTATCTTAAACGACCTTCTTGGTTTTAGGTCCTCGGCCCTTGCATTTACCTCTAGATGGTATTAGGGTATGTGCTGAGCTTGATGTTGGTTGTTCACATAGTATTGGGGTTACTGATACTGAGTCTGCCGAAGTGGAGGTAGATGGAATTCAGACTCATTCCTAGCCATTGCCTCTTTCGCCTTACGTTCTTGCCTAGTTCTAGGCAGACTTTGAGGTTGTTTCCTCTTCGGATGACTCTCTTGGGGCCCTTTCCTGGGCCCCGTCCAAGCTTGTCATTGACATTGAAGGTCGCAGCCTCCTCTCATCTCCGGAGGAAGGGGGGAGGGTAGGTCTTTTTTCTGTATGTTCTAGCCTATGAAGCATCTGCCCTTACTTGGGAGCTAGGAGGATGGTTGTGTCCACCTATGGCTCTTTATCGTGGACATTCAGATCGGAGCCCTAAGGTTATTCCCTTCTTGCATATTCATCAGCTGGATGAAGCATTGTATTTGAGCGTGATGTTGGACCCGCTGCCTCACACTGGCAGCCATGGTCCTCATTTCCCTTCTGGAGGTTGGTGGGAGCCCTTCTTGGACGCCTCTTCCCTGGGGATTTCTTAGCTCTTGCAGTCCCAGCGTTTCCCTTAGTGTCGCGCCGGGTTCCTCTAGGGTTATCGTCTTTGTCGCTTCCACTCATTCTCTTCTCTGATAAGCGGATTCTTCGTTCAAGAAATTTTTTTGTTAACAAGGCTTAGGCTTTCGCTTCACGTTCTACTCGTGGTTAAATGTGTGGTTTTCCACAGAATGTGTCAATCTGTTGACCTCAAAAAATGACTGTCAATAGGAACTCCACGCATTCTTTACCTACGTGTATATTACTAACACACTTGGACGACCACGTGGGCTTGTGAGTCATTATGGTGCGCTTAAATCGAATTGATAAGTTGTTTGGGTGTAGGAGAGACACGTTGTGACGGATGTGGTGGCTTGAAGGCCCCTAATCACCGATTCCCTAAGTGGTATGAATAACACTTAAGTTAATTAGCATAAAAGACTTTTGTTTAATATTCTTTCTTCTCATATCACCATCACTTTCTTCTAGGAATGACTTTGATATTTATAGGCAAATTCCAATAGGGCAACCCCTTTTCAATGTGCGACAAATAATTCAATCTTAAGGGTCTTTGTGTCACATCTTAGGTGTCACATCAATAGTTTAATGAAGAGGTCCCTTTCAACCGCATGCTAGAAAGATATGACTGTGACAAGTCATATTGACAGGCTGTCCCATCTGTTTTGTCAGATTTGACTTGCAGTGTTAAATGAGGCATCTTTGACCGCCTCTTCTCAACCCTCCTCAGCATAGATATTCGACTCTTCTTCTTCATCTCTTCTCTACCTCCTCTTCCCAACCTACTATGCAACATTGACTTTGACCAGACCACGTGGAGAGTCACATGAGATTGAGGAGTAATAGTATTAATATTTTTAGTATAAAATTAAACTCTGTAATTAAATTAGTTTTTAGTTGAGCCCGCCCCCGCATCATGGGATTTATTGTTCCATTAGGCGTGCCAAATTTAAGAATCCCCATCGGACCCCATTGCTAAGGCCAATACCGTGACGTTATTTTTGACGTCCCTGTTCAAAGTGTCCACACACAGTCACACAGAACTGGTGGAAAACTCCGGCAGTTTACTATATGTAGTCGTTTATTGTTGACTTCTAAAAGAAGTCGTGGCCCCAACCTTTTGAGAGTGGACCTGTGTGGCTTTGCCCTTGTCCCCCTCCTCCAATACAAAAATCAATCCAGCCTAATTTTCCACTTTCTTTAATAGGTTCCATCCTAGTTAGAGGAATTTTTGTCCGACTCCTGACCATAAAATATGTATCCAGGGCCTGAGGCAAGCTTCATTTTGCCTCTTTTGACTTTTGGCCTCTGCTATACGTCAAGTTACATGTAAAATGTATAATAAAATACAAAATTTATTGAACTGCCCAGATATAAAAATAAAACTACATATTTTTGGTTATGACATGAATCATGATGGAACTGGGTGAGGATAAATTTTATTTATTTAAATTTAATTTTTACTCGTCTAATCACATACATATTGAATTAAGTTTCTCAACTAAAGCACTTACATATACACAATCTTAAATTCAGGACTTTTGCATTTTGATATGAGGTTGAATTTTCTGTTTGTTTATTAAGTGTTTGTTTGGTCCAAATTAAAAAGTTACTAAAAAATTGTAGTCAAAATCAACAATTAATTTTAACTATATATTCATGAAATCAACAACCTTTATTAATTTTTTAATTTTATATTTTATCTATTTTTATCAAAATCTATTAAAAACCTAAATCAAACCAGCATGCATCCTCCCCCACAAAAAGATATAAATATTTTGTTTGACAAAACAGGTATTGTAGGCCAGCTCAATTCCTATTTTCAACCTGAGTGCATTTGTACTGTTTCATCACACCATGACTCTTGGATGACCCCATTGATCACCATTTTCAGCTCTTCATTTTACTATAAATATTTCTCCAAAATGATCTCTCTCTCTCTCTCTCAACCCCCCCCCCCCCCCCCCTCTTCCCCCTTTCCAAACACACACACACAGAGTTTATAACTGTGAAAGAAATGGCTCTTTTGAGTGGACCATATGGTTACTCAAGAATGGAAAATGAAGACTCTGAAGAAATAAACCACCGGCGAGCCCAGTTCTTGATTTACAAGGTTCTGCAGAAAGCAGATTCTGGGAGAAAACCCTCATGGTTAAAAGTGAAAATATTCAAGTTGAAGACTAAAGTTGGAAAGAGATACAAGAGTTTGAGAAAGAACATTTCATCAACTGTATCTTCTGCTAAATCTGGCGTTTGCAAGCAAATTAACTGTCAGTTAAAAGCTTGGAAGCGCCTCATCAATGGCAGAGAGGCAGTAGTTTGAATTAAGTTTTTCCCTCTCTATTTTTTCTTGTTTCTTTTTTGTTTATGAATTATGAGAAGAAAATTTTGGAATGGTGATACACATCTACAATTTTCATGCAATGAAGGGACTGTTTTGGTTTGCTAATTTTCATACTGTCAACAATGGGGTCAATCTCTTCATAATTTATATAGAGTTAGAACTTATATAGATCCGCTTATTATTTTCAATACTGTTACTGTTTCAATTATAGATTTATAGTTAATCTATAGTTTTTAATGCCATGGATTTGCTCTCTTCCTTTAAATCTTCTTATATATGGGTTAGTTTGTTTTATTTTCTGAGAAAGAAATAAAACTATTCAGCGCCTGCTTAGGAGTTTTTTTTTCACCTACTTTGGAGTTTTTTTTTCATCGATTTTAAGTGGTACCATTTATGAAGGGTTGAAAAAGTGGATGCAGCATGGGCGGAACTAAAACTTTTGGAGACGGGCTGCTACTGGAAAAAAAAATTTGCACTTCAAAACCGGGCTGTTACTAAAAAAATTTTTTTACACAATAAAAAACAATTTTTTCCAGGGCAAGACTAGACTATAGTCCGGTCCTGCCCCCTAAATCCACCCACGCTTGTTAGTTTTTTGAAGCATCGATAAAACCGATGTAGTGTAATTTGGAGTGTATCTTCTAACCCCCCACCCCCCCCCCCACCCCCAAATCGGTGGTTTTTGGAATTTCTTCAAAATTTCTTTCAATTTTACCACTTTCAAACAATTATTTTCAAAACTACTATAAACTTAAATTTGTAAAAATAAAAGAACATATGCAAAAGAAAAAAAAAATATATGCATATATGTAATTTGATTCTTTTTAAAAAAAAAAATTAGAAACGCTGGATAATAAACTCCCAAGCATGAGTTGGACTGTTGCTTGGGAGTTTTGGAGTACCATTTATGAAGTTTTTAAAGTATCGATTTTTGAACGTTTATGAGTGCAGCGACTTTCGGTGGTTTTTAGTAGCGGTTTTTTAAATGATCCAACCCATGCTTGAGAGTTTATTATCTAAAAGTTTTTTAAAAGAATCAAATTACATATATGCCCATACATAAAAAAAGTTAAATTAAATTTTAAAACTTTTATTTATCCACCTAACATTGAAAATATAAAATTAAATTTATGTTGTTGTATGTGTTTTTTTCTTTTGTATATGTACTTTTATTTTTATATATATTAAGTTTATGATAAGGGTAATTATATTCACACCGTACTATTTATTAACCACACCACATTTTAATTATAATAAAAATCTTCAATTATTGTTTATTTTTGTATTTATGTCCTTAAATTTTTTATCACATTCCTATCATTATTTTATTAATTTGCATATTTTATTTTTGTCTTTAATGATAATTTATGTCCAAAAAGTTAATCAGAATGTCGTAAAAAGATTTATTCGTCTCTCATATTTTCAAATAAGCAAAACAAATAACAAATACAAAAATTTGAAAAAAATAGTTTTTTCGCATTTTAATGCACATTAACAAAATATTTAGACAAAATTTTAATCAGAGAGGTACGAGATGTAAAAATTAATTAAAAATTAATGATAAAAATGCGACGAAAAAAGTTAGTCATAAATGTCAAAATGTCAAAGGTTGAAGAACATTCATTGTAATTAAAATGTGGTGTATATAACAAAAACCGTGGGGTGAATATAATTACCCTTATGATAATTTTGAAAGAAATTGTTTGAAAATTGTAAGAAATTTTGAAGAACAGCAAAAAAAACCATCGATTTGAGAGGTTGGGAGATACGCTTCAAATTACACCTCACCGATTTTAGGCTGTTTAAAAACCGTTCAAAACGGTGCTCAAAAAAACTAACAAGTAATGGTTTTCTCCACCTTTCATGAATGGTACAATTCAAAATCGGTCAAAACTGGTAGAAAAAAAACTCCCAAGCAGGCCCTAAGTGTTTGGTGATGGTGATTTCTGTAAAGGCTAAATTCTACATTGAATAACGATGAAATAAATATATAACATATAAATATTTGAGCTACTTATCTTAATAATGTTGACCTTTTAACATAGAATTTGAAATTTATCACAACCCATTAAATTCAAATGAGCAGTTCGATCCGACTACGGCGTAGACAAACACACAAATTTCAAAATTGGTGCTTCCAAATGAGCCACCATCTTATGAAACATATTATACATACACAATATATAAGGGCTTGATCTCATCATCCTAATAAAATTAACCTTTTAAGATGCAATCTCAAATTTTAATAATATCAACTAAATTGTATAATTAGAAGCCATAGTGGGTATTTGAATGAAAATTATATTAGGATATTAGTATAAGGGGCACGACAAATGCTTCTAAAAAAGTAAAAAAGTAAAAAAGTATATGACCAAATGTTATTAAATAGGGTTAGTATACTCACAGTCCCACATTTTTTTTAACTTTGTAATAATATTATTCTTATTTAATTCTATTCGCAAATATCATCTTCACCCCACCCTCACAAACAACCAAGGTGGACTTCTCTCCTTGTTTGCTGGCCCAAACCGCTAGGGTTTGGACCATTTGTTCCGGCGGCAACCGAGAAGGAGAAATCATTTCTAGTAGAGCGAAGACTACTCTCTACTTTCCTGCTTTGCAGCTTTGCTGTCATCTACTTCCGTAAATTGTTAGCTCGCAAATGTAAGAAAATGCACAAAATGTCATTTTCCATTTCCTCTCTTATGAGTACTTCTCCACTTGAATTTATTTTTTCAGATATTTGGACGAACGTCTCCTATACAATTACATGATGGATATGACTACTATTTACTTTTTGTAGATCGACAATTGCTCGAAGAACATAAATAATTTTTTCTTTTAAAGATAATTATCCTCTACACATCATGTAACAATCACGGATATATTTTATTCTTTTTAATCTCATTTCTTACTATTCTGTGTCTACATATACCTATTAAAAACCATATATCTTCTTGGCTTGTTCTGCAGCCTTCCTTGCAGTTGCTTGTTGTCTTGCCCTCTCCTCTTACATCGAAACTCGAAGTGCGAGAGCAAGTTCACGATCCAAGTTTGGATCCACACCAAATTCAAAACCAGATATTCCACCCGCTGCTGCTGCATCAGCTACTTCCCACTTCTCCATCACAAAAAATAGGTGTACTGCCAGCAACAAGAAGAGTGAATAAGGGAAAGAAATAAATGGTCAAGCACTACATTGACAGGTGACAGTCTTAACTTAGAAGTTTTAGCTATTCACTTTCTCAATTATTTCAGGATTTTATGTTATCCTGTTTACTAGTAGATTTAAATCCAAATAATTATTCCTTCTAAGCAGGTGCTTAGTTTAGATGCTCACTGCATGTGTGTGTGAACATAGTACCCAGCCTTCTTTACATTTTAACAAAGTTTCTACAGTTCTAATCAGAACTTTTATGAAGTGCTGCAATTTCCAACCTCCGGACATGATCTCTTCTCCACAGTGAGGAGGAGATATCTTGCTCATTGCACAATTGACAAGTGTGCATTAGACAAGTTTCATTTAATGAATTTCACTTGCTCACACTTGTCAAATGTGCAATAGACAAGATAACTCCTCCCCACTGTGGGGAGGAGATGAGTCCCATTTCAACCCCTAACCCAGGTGTTATTTGATCTTGTCTTATAAATCTCTAGCTTTGAGTGTTGAAAGTAAATTTTATTCTCATAGCCTTTTGCGTCACAGAATTTATCCTTCTCGGTTGCCGCCGGCCCAAACTCGGCCTGCAAACGGGCGGAAGGAGGGGGGCAGAGAGGAAGGAATTCTCCCCAATTGCTCTGAAAATGTTTATGAATGATAATTTGAACAAAATCATTCAAAGAAACTTTACTTGTAAATTTTCAATGCACTTCAAAGATGAAAGTATAGGAATGTTGAACAGAAACCAGGTTGTGCTCGGGGCATGCCATTTTAATCTCTGATTATTTATTTATTTTGCCATACTTATGCAAATTTATCCCAAGGAACCTGTGTTAGCCAGACTCATTTTTATACTTCTATTAGTTCAAGAATTCCTTGACGTGGGTGGACTTGCCATTCCATTTTGTAAGAGGAAAATACGGACAAAAGGTCTAGGAACTTGCTCGATAGAATTGACAAAAATTACTCAAATCCTCTGAGAGAAAAAACAGTTGGTAAAATTGATTGATATTCGAATTGAAACCAAAACATACTTATAATTGAGCAGTTAAAGAAGAATGTGTCTATTTTTTAATTTTAAAGAATGGAAAAGAAGAAAAATAAGTTGTCAAAATCCAGGACTGGGTGACTGGCTCTATGAATTGATTTTCAACACTCTTGACCCTTTTTTTAATAACAATAACTAATTAAGCTTTCGTTCCAATAAATGTAAAATCTTCTCTCGTAACTTTGGCTTCATAGTTATTGTAAAAATATAAGAGAAAATATATGTGGAGAAATAATTATCTCTGTATTGATTCAATTGAATGTCTGAATATTACAAGAGTACAATATATATATACTAGTAGAAAAATGAATCTACCTAAATATATAAATATTATATATATGATATCTTTCTATAAATACAATTCTACCAACAAGGTAAATATGAAATATGGTAAGTAAATATATGTTAATACTCCCTCTCAAATTGGAGCATGTATGTCAAAAGTGCCCAACTTGCGAGTGAAACTGTGAAATGCCTCATTGCCCAGTGCTTTAGTAAATAAATCTGTGATTTGATTATTGCTTGGGACATAGGCAGTCTTGATCTCTCCCTTAACGATTCGTTCACGAACAATATAACAATCTATTTCAATGTACTTTGTCCTCTCATAATATACTGGATTAGCCGCAATATGTATTGCTGCTTGATTGTCACAATATAAGGTT
This sequence comes from Forsythia viridissima, assembly GCA_030279155.1. NCBI lineage: Eukaryota > Viridiplantae > Streptophyta > Magnoliopsida > Lamiales > Oleaceae > Forsythia > Forsythia viridissima. The sequence continues at coordinate 5,668,757 of CM059033.1, forward strand.
GCTGTTTGTGGGTGATCCACACATAAGTCTGTTAGCAACTGTCTCAACATGTAAGCTCACAAGTAATAGAAGCCATCGCCTTATACTCTGATTCTGCTGAAGATTTAGACACAGTTGTTTGCTTCTTGCTTCTTCATGATATAAGTGCATTTCCCAAGAATACACAATATCCTGTAACTGACCGTCGTGTAGTAATATCTCCAGCCCAATCAGCATCATAAAATCCTACTAGCTGCAATTTTCCACCTGATGGGAAATATAATCCTCGTCCTGGTGCTTCTTTCAAGTATTAGAGCAATCGGTGAACTACATCAAGATGGGGTTGTCTAGGTGTCTGCATGAACTGACTGAGTGTATTGACCGAATATGAGATTTCTGGTCTAGTAATGGTAAGATAAATGAGCTTCTTTACCAACTGTCGATAATATGTGGGATCTTTCAATAATTTTCCATCTGTCGAATTAAATTTTGATAACTGCTCCATGGAAAATGCTGCAGGTTTTGCTCCAAGTAATCCGACATCTTGAAGAATGTTAAGAGTATACTTCCTTTGATTTATCGAGATCACTGATCTCGAGCGAGCAATTTCTACTCCAAGAAAGTATTTTAATGTGCCAATGTCTTTCAACTTGAATTGAGATGCAAGAAATGTCTTCGTGGAAGAAATCGCTTCTTTATCGTTTCTTGTGACAATCATATCATCCACATATAATAGAATAGCTGTAAATGAATCACCATTGGCCTTGGTAAAGAGTGAATAATCTGCATGTGACTGTTTGAACCCAAACTGAATAATAGCAGATACAAATTTTTGAAACCAAGAACGAGATGCCTGTTTCAATTCATATAGAGATTTATGAAGTCGACATACAACTGGTGTCTCTCCCTGTTGACGAAATCCAGGTGGGGGAGTCATATAGACTTCTTCATCAAGGGCACCATGAAGAAAGGCGTTGTGTACATCCATCTGATGAAGCGTCCAGTTGCGAATAGAGGCGACAGTGAGTAAGCATCTGACTGTTGTTAACTTTGCAACTGGAGCGAAAGTTTCATTATAATCAATCCCTTCTCATTGTGTAAACCCTTTGCTACCAACCGTGCTTTGTAACGTTCAACTGTACCGTCAGAATTAAATTTGACCTTAAACACCCACTTACAACCAATAGAATGAGAACTCGGAGGAAGTGGGATAAGGGACCAAGTATTGTTTTCTTCCAAGGCACGAATTTCATCGTTCATAGCAGCTACCCATTTGAGATCCTGACATGCGGCCTCATATGTAGCTGGCTCAATGATACGAGAAATATTGTATGTAAAAGCACGATGAATGGAAGAAAGATTGCTATATGATACATACCTTGATATAGGATGTCGAGTACTGGATTTGACCTGAAGTGACCCGGCTTGAGTAGGCAGAGCATGATTGACATAGTAATCTTTCAGGCGAATTGGGGTATGAACTAATCTTGTGGAATGTCGAATTTGGTCATTTGGTACTATAGGAGGTTGATTTGGCTGGCTGTCAGGTGAAGATGGGGAAAACTGCTCAACCGATCGACCAGTATATGGAGACGGTCGACCGTTTGAGCTCTCTGTTAAAACGGACGATGGAACCGATCGACCGGTAGGTCGACCGTTTGAACAGTGTGAGGGACTCTCAGGCAAGGAATCTGTTTATGCTATATGTTGGTCTTCAGGATAAGGTAAATGTGGCATGTCAACATCCAGATGCATAGATTGTGGTAATGGGATGGAGTTGGTGTCTTCATTTGACTGGGAGGCCTATGGAAATATGGTTTCATGGAACACGACGTCCCTGGACACCACTAGTTTTCTATTGGTGAGATCATATAAAAGATATCCTTTTTGTCCTAAGGAGTATCCAAGAAACACACACCGTCTGGCCCGTGTGTCAAATTTATGGCTGGGTTTAAGGTTGGTGGCAAAACATAGGCAACCATAGACACACAAATAGGAATAATGTGGTAATTTCTTGTGCAATCTTTCGTATGGTGTTTTGTGTGAAAGCAACGGAGAAGGTATCCGGTTGATAAGATAATAAGCCGTTTTGATATGTTCCCCCCAAAATTTTAATGGAATGTTAGCTTGAAATCTAATAGCACGGCCTACATTAAGGAGGTGACGGTATTTTCTCTCTACTATTCCATTTTGTTGAGGGGTATAGGGACATAACCTATGAAAATTGGTGTCATTTTGATCTAAAAATGCTTGCAAGGATAAAAACTCTTGGCCATTATCAGATCTTAGTGCTTTTATAGTCAGGTTGTGTTGTGTTTTATCCCAAGCAAAGAAATTTTTAATTATACTTTGAGTTTCAGACTTGTGACGCATGAGGTGTACCCAAGTATAACGAGAAAAGTCATCAACAATTGTAAGGAAATATCTAGCACCAGAATAAGAATAAATCCTATGAGGTCCCTAAATATCACAATGAATTAGATCAAATGGTTTATTGTTAAAAATTTGACTAACCTTAAAGGGTAGTCTAGATTGTTTAGCCAAATGACAAACATCACAAATATCGTGGAAATCAAAACTAATATTTGAAATATTTTGTGCTAGGAATTGAAGAGGTGAGGTGGAAGGGTGTCCAAGACGTCTATGCCATAGGTTGGTTGACCCACTGGTAGTGTGATGTATTTGTGGTTTTTGTGAAAGGTAATATAGGCCGTTACTCTGCCTTCCCAAACCAATCGTCTTCTTCGTAGTCAAATTCTTCATGACACAAAAATCAGGGTAAAATATCACATAGCAACCTAATCATCTGGTAAGTTTACTGATAGATAATAGATTAACTTTGAAGTTGGGAACATAAAGCACATTATCAACAGTCATATTATTTCCTAAGTTAACTTCACCAATAGATTTAATAAGAGCATGACCCCCATCTGGTAATTGAACAGTTTTGTATTTTGGCATGGATTTATTCTCAACGATCCCATCATTCGTCACATGGTCAGTGGCCCCGCTATCAATAATCCATGAATTACTCAAAGAAGTAGTAGAAGAATTAATACCTAGTGTGTTAACATAAGACTTATCATTACCCGTCTTGTTGTTTAAAAGTGTCATAATCTGCTCGTATTCTTTGGCTGTGAACGTTCTTCCTTCCTTTGGGTTAAGTGTAGAAGCGGTAACAGTGTTTGTGAAGCGTTTGTTTCGTGACTTCACGTCTTTCCCATGAAACTTGTACCATAGAGGGAAGCCATGTATGAAATAGCAGGTATCAACAATGTGGCCAGTCATCCTACAGTGCGTGCACTGTCACTGTCCAGTTTCCGTTGAAACGGTCGACCGGGTCGGCCGATCTTCACTTTTTCGATTCGATCTCCAATTGATTGAATGTTGTCATGGTGCTTTGATCTTCTCATCAAGTGGTTTAGAAACGGGGATTAAGCCGGGATGATCGGATTGCTATAAAGCCATGGAATCTGATTGGACAATCGTCGCTTATATGGTGTTTGTGCTAGGCATAGTCGTTGCTCAGAATCGATGCTTTGATACCACGTAAAAATATGAGAGAAAATATATGTGGAAAAATAATTCTCTCTGTATTGATTCAATTGAATGTCTGAATATTACAAAAGTACAATGTATATATACTAGTAGGAAAATGAATCTATCTAAATATATAAATATTACATATATGATATCTTTCTATGAATACAATTCTACCAACAAGAAAAATATGAAATATGGTAAGTAAATATCTGTTAATAGTTATAATTGAGAAGCCTGTGCAATAGTTCGTTCTCCATTATAATTCTTAGAATTTACGTGCAAATTTTATAGCCGAAACATAAGTGAAGACGCATATTTAGACTTCGAATATCCTAAATGTTCGATCCTTCCAGTTACATTCTACATCTCTTTGTTTTCAAGTTATGTGTATATCTATTAAACGGGATAGATTTAAATCCAAATGATACTAAGCACTGTCTCAAAAATTAATTAAGAATCCAATGTTTATTTAAATGTCCAGCACCTTTCTAATGCCCACAATGGGCAAAGTTATGATGCCCACAATGTCAGCACCTTTCTAATGTCCACAATGGACAAAGTTATGATGCCCACTGTGACACTTGTCAAGTGGGCATTGGACTTTTTCACTTGTCCAATGCCCATTTGACAAGTGTCACAGTGAGTATCATAACTTTGCTCACTGTGGACATTAGAACATTTCCAAATGTCATAATTCTGTTTCAAAAACTGTTCATTATACTTTTAGAAATAAATAAAAGCTATTATTATAGTCCCTACCAAAAATAATTTCTTCACAGGTCAGGGTGTTTGGCAGATCTGGACTATTTTACAAGCTATTTGCAATTATTACGAACAAATTATATTTAACAATCCGACACTGAATCAATATTCTTAGATATTATTACATACAAAGATATTATAATTAGGTATAACAAGCGTGCAAGTTATAGTTCTGGAAGTACAAAATCAATTTCGGCTACAACCTATAGATCTCAATCGGTAGCGAATTTATGTATTAATGGAAGATGAATACATATAAATATTCCACTCCCACCTATTGAAAACTTATTTTTCGGAGGTTGAGTTGAGTTGAGTTGGGATGTCTGGGTTAGCGTGCAACTCTACTTGTATGTTCTACAATAGTTTATACAACATATTTGGTGTATTGAATTGTATATTGATAGAGAAATTTTGTTCACATACTCTTTAATCATATTCGATTTAGTCGAGTTATAACATCAAATATGCCATTAGGTAATCAAGATGTCAAATTCTTAAAAAGACTCTTTTACATAAACATAGATAATGAAGGGTGATTCACCAAACATTAACGGAATCCAACTTCCAATCCAAGGGGGAAAAATGTTCTCAAAAGTGCAAGGTAGAAAAAATGTATCCCAGAATGGCACCCTTTGCCTTCGATGGTCCAAAATCCATGCAATCAAAATTCATCTTAATTATGCAAATATTTGCTCTCATTCATTCAACAGTTGTTCCTCTTTCCTTTCGTCCCATCGGCTCAAACGGCTCTGGGCTATCTCCACCTGAAAGTTGCACAAACCAAACATGTCAATTCCTGTTATATCTCAATCATTCAAGAAATAAACTCGGTTTTTTTCTTCTATTTGACCCTATAAAGTAAAATATCACTACAAGAAAAATGAGAATTAACAACTTTTGTTTTATATGGTCGTTACAAATGTTTATCAACAACTAGAATAAATGATTAGTCGTAAATAGTGTCACAAACTATTGTATTTTGGTCTAGTTGGAGATGAGCTTTAACGACCACACAATTAGTTGTAAATTTTTTATATTCTACGCCCAATGTAAAGTTGGTCGTTGTATGTGTGGCGCCAAAACTTTGAAATCCGCTAAAAGTAGGGGCGGATCTAGGGATCCTGGACACGACAATGGGGTGGGCTGGGAGAGAGGTGAACATCCCCTCACGGGGGTTCGGGAGCAATGTCCCTGAATTTTTTTTTCTCAAACTATAATTACTTAACCTATTTTATGAGAATCTAATGTTTTTTTATAAGTCATAATCTTTAAAAAAACTTAAAAAAAAATCATTACACAAAAATATTCAAGATCTAAGACTTACTAAAGAAAGTTGTGTCCGACGATTTTTTAAATCCTTTTAAATCATTTGTTTATCATTTAAATCCTTTTGAAGTGGGTTTGGGCTTAAATTTGAAGTAGATTTGGGCTTTGGGCTTTGAGCTTATGTTTGGGTACGAAGCCATGTCTATTATATTAAGTGATAATTTCATCATATATCACAAAATATAAAATAATTTTAAAAATACTATCTAACTTTTTTTATTCTAAAAATACTATTTTTTATTTTTGTAACACTTGTTGTTACATTTATTATATTTGTTAATAACAAATATAACACATTTATTGTAACAAAAATAACAAACGTAACAAATGTAACAAATATAAAAATTAAAAATAGTATTTTCATAATTAAAAAAAGTATGACAGTATTTTAAGAAATATTTTATTTATTGTGGTTATTTGTAAAAAGACCCCTTATATTAATTGTTTCAAATTTTTTTGGGTTGGGCTTCAAATATTTCCTTCAAAAAAATTTTGGGCTAGATTCGCCCCTGGCCAAACAATCAACGACTGAAACAATATATTTGACGATCGAATAATTGGTTGCATTTAGAATAAGTTAACGACCATCTAATTTCAGTCGTTAAAATTGATAAAAAAAAAATTACAACCAACATTAGATGGTCGTTAAAAAGAATATTTGTCAATCATATTACTTGGTCGTTAAAAATACTATTCACGACCAATAAACTTAGTCATTAAAAATCGTTTTCAACAATTAAATTATATGTTTTGTTATTGACAATGAATAGTATATAATCAAATTTTGAGTTAGCCAGAAATATGTTGTAAAGATCAAAGTATTAGTTGTTAATTCTACATTTTTTGTAGTTGCCAAAATGAGAATTAACAACTAATTTTTTGACAACCAAATAAATATGGTCATCATAAATGTTTATCAACGACCAAAATGAATCTTTAGTCGTAAATTGTGTGTCACAAGCAATGAAGCATTCTATGAAGTCATGTCATGTGCTCAAGTGAGCGTGCCAATTTTTCTTCATTGGATCTATGAGTGACTGAAAATTTGTATTACCTCCTTATTCCAATCAGTTCGAATAGTTACCCACAATAAGATTATGGTCTGCATGAGTGTGCCTCCCAGCATCCCTGACCATATTCCCTACGATGCACAACCAGATAAAGATCAAACTTCCTCCATTCCAACCGAGAGAGGAGAAAAAGTTGTTTGTGACTATTTATTCTACATTTCTTGGTTGACCTCGAGAAAAGGAAAAAAAAAAAAAAACGAAAGAAAATGTTGGCATACCTTAGCACCAAGATTGAATTTAAGGCCAAGAACCGAGCCCAATGGAATACCCACAACATAATAACATCCAACGTTCACATAAGCAACAAACGCTTGCCATCCACACCCAACAGCCACACCTATTATCATTTGATAGGCAAAAAATCATGTCAAATCAATAACCGATCTAATCAACAAGAATTTTGTATTAGTACTTGAATTATTGATTTGCGTTAAGTCTTATGACAAAGCAAAGGGAGGTAAATTTAGGTGGAAACAATTGAGGTAGACCTATTCGCATGATACGTCATCGCATATAACTTGGGCCTCGTTTCATTTGGATTTTAAAGTTTATCGCTTCAAGGTCTTGTAAACTTAGGTGAATCTCTTACCAGACAGAACGGGTTGAATGCCATTAAGCACAAGCGAGATTGCCAAGACCGGTGCGAGGTCTGAGACTGCATCGGCAACAGCAGATCCACCCGTGAAGGCATAACTTATTTGATGCCGCAACACCATAGTAAGAATGGCAAAGATAATGGCTATGATGGTAGAGCTTACTGTCACCACCAGAACAGCAAATGCAGCCGATTTGGGATGACCGGCCCCAAGCTCATTGCTTATTCGTACACTGATTAGAGTTAATCAAGAAATTAGAACATACAAATAACACATTTCCTAGAAGACTTGGCTAAAATTACTAACATGGTATAAAGATTAAAATCCTAGAGAGTTTGTGTATTCAATTGATAATGAAGGTGGAATGGACAAGAAACTTAGAGTTGCTAACCTTGCTGCTGCATTGAATCCCACTGCTACCATGAAAACCCATGAAAGGATTGTAGAGCTGCATATTGAATCATCAATTATACACTCATTAGATGTTACATCTACAGAATTGAAGAGAGCACTAGGCATATCTGAACTTTCTTGAACATCATTTTGCTGCATTAATATGTATATTACATTTGAGAATCATGAGATGAATGCATATATTTGTTGGATCCGGTATGCAAGTGAACCCACCTTGTTTTCAATGCTAATGCACCAAAAGGAAGCTGTTGTAGGACTAGGTGGAGCCTAATCACATTGTAGATTTATCTCCCGAGGTGAATTTTTTAGGTGTATTTCGGGTTGAGGGATATATTAAATATTCTAAACATGTATTTGGTCACTCTAATATTCTTACGTCTATAAAGAATTCTTCAGGGCCGTTTTTGTGTGTGCAAGAGAGGTGCTAGGAAAAAAAACTACATTCTTTTTATCTACTATAGTGAAAACATGCATCGACGAGTGGACATAGCTCACATTGAGGGTAAATCACTATGAATTTGGCATGCTTTGCTCATTTCCTGATTTCCTTTGTGTTTATTATTACTCTCTTTAGTAAGGATTAGGGCTTAATGCTTAACAAGTCACCTTGCCCAATGGTTAGTTGGTTTCATATAAACCAGGTCCAAATAAACAGAGAACCTTCATGGGGGTGGGGTGGAAACAAATAAGAAATTCGGACTGTAATGAAATTGAAAAACATAATATTCTCTTACCAAATAGCCAGGGAATCCAATGTAATTTCAGGATTTGGAAGATTCCCAGCAATCAAAACCAATATCTGGAAGTACCAAGTCTCAAGACACAGCATCACAGCAGATGCAGTAGACAACTTCAGAAATTCCCATAGCCCATGAAATGCCCTAATACTGAATCCATTCCAAGTTTTCTTGCAGTTCGCAGACGTCAAAATATACACAAACTGTGCAATCACTATAATCCACCACGAAAAACTCAAAACCAATGCTGCACCCAGCAATCCCCATCCCAACTTATACAATACCAGCCATGTTAAAAATATGTGGACAACTAGCGCGGCTCCTGCTATATATGCACTGGGATTCACTATGCTCTGTGCTTGCAAGAACTTTTGTATAGGGAAATTAGCTGCATACGCAAAAATCTGTGGTATTAGACCATAGACAAACAATGCAGACGCAGATGCCACACTTCTTGATTCACCAAGAAATATCAGTATAGGCTTGGAGAATATATATATAAACATAAGTGGGATTGCTGTGGCCATGAGGAGAATAGTTGATCGTTGTAGATATATTCCAAGCATATCATACTTGTGCGCTCCATATGCCTGGCCACATAAGGTTTCCACTGCACTTCCCATTCCCAGCTGCTCGTGGCAAGATCAGATCAACAAATTAGTACTAATGTAAGAAGCAAGTAAAATCCATGTTCATATCATGTTTTTATGCATATATGAACGTGCTTCCTTCTTCCCCCTTTTGCACATGTTAATGCGATCTATCTAGCAATGAAGGAAACAAAACAGAGAAAAATGATTCATGTAGCTGACCCAAATTTATTGACAACAAGACTTCGTTTGTGTTGTTCTATATGTTAAGGCCGTGTTGAGTTTTGATAATCTTGTCTGATTTAATCACAGGAAACATTACAGAGAAATATTTGGTTATTTATCATTTTACTACCCGTAAAATTCAACCATGATCCATTATTATTCAATATATTTCATAGTGAATCATTCAAATACTCATAACCAGTTACATAATCCCAACTGATGGGACTTTACCTGCTAGTATACATATGTTTGCGGTTTTTCTCTTCAATATTGTTGACCTGTGTCCTCTAAAAGCTTTAAAATATTTGCGAAACTTGAACACAAGATGTCTAGTGACGAACTAAATCTCAAATTGTTAAGAGGGGGAAATATTATTCATCTAAATTTTAGTCTTCAACGTATATCATTTTTCTTTGGGGTGGGGGATTTGAGGTTTACGGTTTACCATGACTCCATAGGCCAAAAGTTGGATTCCATTGTTGGCAAGAGAAGAAGCAGCAAGTTCAAGATTTCCCAGATGCCCACAAAAAATCTGAGTAGACATGGAAGTGACATTGTTAAGCAAGTAAACTATGATTGCCGGCGCTGCAAGTTTGAACAAAATCTTCAACTCGATCCAGGTGGCCAACCGGAATCGGCTGGTGGCCGATAAACTGGTGTCGGAAAGTACTTCTTCTAGCTCAGAACTAACCACCTCTCCGACCGGTCGTTTGGACTGAACCAGAGGCTGATTCAGGTTATTGTCTTGAAAAGACTCCATTTTTTTTTTTTAAAAAAATCTTTTCTTGACAGACTCTTCGTTTCCCAGTACTTAAAAGAAGTAGTAATTATTTGTTGGGATGGCAAATAGGTAATATATTCTGATTTTGTTGATCACGTGATTCACGTTTAATCATGCTTTTCTGACATTGTACTGTAGTCTCGTACAGCTGCTCTCTGTATGCCACATTCCAAATTACTGGAACAAACAAAGTTGGGAATTTTATCTCTTTTTAATCCTCTTTTTGATTCAATAATTGTGGACAAGGTTTGAAGCAATTATTTTTCAACGGATCTCCCTGCATTGATTTGTCAATTTTCTTGATGGTAAGGGTGTGTTTGATTGGTTCCATGAAAAATAAAAATATTTTCTATGTAAAGTGGAAAAAAATTTTACTAAATAGATGAGAAAATATTTTCCAACAAAGTGGTCAAATGTGTGTTTTAGGTGATTGTACCTTGAAAATCATTTTCACTTTTCATGGACAATCAAACAACAAAAGGTGGAAAATATTTTCCATGGATATGACAACATTTTCCATGAAAAATGTGACAATCAAATACACCCTAAATGTATTTCCAGAACCAGCTGTGACTGAGTTTATAACTTCTGATTTTTTATTAATATTGGTAAAAGTCCCACGTTCATCATCACGATGTTGAGGGAGAGATTTATATATTATTAGTAAAACATAATAATTTAATGCAAATATGCAATTTATGGCAAATGGTTTTGCTTGATAGTATATTTTTTTAAGTGGACTAAACACCACAATTTACTTGTAATCACATATCTTCAGTTGATGATGTGGTCTTAATCTTCCAGCATGTTCGGAAGTTTTTTTTTTTTAATTATTTAAATATATTTTTTATTCACATATTTCATAAATTTACAATTTATTATTCACTTATTATCTATACATTCTATAAAACTACTAATTATAAACACTTAAAAAACACAATCGAACAAGCAATTCACAACACGTATCACTTTAAAAAGAAAAAAAAAATATAAATCTTTTACGTTACCAAATGAATATATAATAATGGCTATGTATGCAAGTAATAGATCTCATCTTAAAATAACATTTTAATTAATTTTCTAAAAGTTTCTAATTTGAGAATCATCTCCAAAAAAAAAGACATTTTCTAATGTGATATGTGTGAAATTATACTAGATTAAAATTTTTTTTAACTTAATAAGAATTTCTATAATTTTTAAAAGACAATAATTGTGAATATAATACAGTGTGGATGTAATTTAGATGATGCTCTCTTAACACATGTTTGATAGTGATGAAATTATTTTTTAAGTACCGATGAAGTTATAGGTCATTTGTGAATATGTGGATAAAAAGTAGATTTTAAATTATGGATCCTACAAAATTTATGGATAAAAAATATATTTAAACAATTTAACTAATTTAAATTATAATTTAAGCAACTCAAACATGTGCTTAGTTAATTGTTCTAATAATAAGTTGGTCTATGATATTTAAAAATGAATAAGTTGGTCTCCATCCTCTTATTACAGTTGCAAAATTAATAAAAATTTAAATAATTTTCGTAAATAAATTAATTGTACAATAATAACAAAAATAATACATACAGAAATTACGGACCAAATATACTGGTCCTAAATACTAATTGAGTAAGGTCTACAAGAGAGTGGCATGTGCACCGATTCTGTGTTTGATATGGAAATCTCGCCGTCACCCAACACAATATTTGTACTGTGTTAGTGGACTCATTGATTTCACTCATAGAAATTATTTTATAATTCATGCTTTTCCTTTTCCACCGGGCCCAAACAATTATTATAGAGGAAATGTACAAAATATTGAAAGTGTTGTTTGATTTTTTATTAAAATTAGAATTTTTTTTTTTTATAAAAATTGATAAAATGTATAGTTGAAAAATTGTAAAAAATTGTGGATCTATACAATGAGTGGTTAAAATTAATTGTTGAATTTAACATCAACTTTTTGAATAAAATTTTAAGTGAAATTAAATAAACTTTAATATTTTCTCTCCAACTTTACCATTTTACACTATTCGCCTATTTTCTCTTTTGTTTGTGTTGAATTTTATTATTATTGTAGCAGAAATCAAACAAATTGCAATATCTATCGTCCACCATCCACTTTAACTGCCACCGTGACGCTGACACTGTATTGCATCCCCACTCAAGCACTCAACCGACAAGTTCTCACTGCCATTCCATCGAATTTTGGACCAAATAATTTTTTTATTTTACTCTAAATACATTTAGGTGCATTTATTGTTTATTCCATATATTCACTCAGTTGAATATTAAATTTCATTGATTTTTTATGACTCATTTAGTTTGATATTTGACATGGTTGAAGATACATGTCGATTTATTTTCTTATTTTTTAACAGTTGATTGTCAATTTTTGGACTGAACTGTCGATTTTAAAAAAAAATCGATTTTTGGACTGAAATCTCGATTTTTTCGATAGCTAGTTTGTGAACTTTCATTTTTTTTAAAAAAATAAATAAATTCAATTGTCAATTTTTGTATTGCATTTAGGGATAGCAATCGGGCGGGTCCGGTGCGGGTCGGCCCCGCCCCGCCCCGCAAAAATTTTAGCCCGCCCCGCCCCGCGACCCGCGAATTCGCGGGGCGGCCCTTCAACCCGCCAACCGTCCCGCGAAAAAAAAAAATCTTTTTTTTTTTTTTTTTAAAAAACTGAAAAAATAATTAAAAATAATAATTTTTTTTTTATATATTTGTACCAAACAAAACAAAAAAAATTGTAAGATTGAGGTTATGGTGTAGTGGTTAAGATTGGTAGTTTAAAGTTTCAACCCGGGTTCGATTCTTCTTTAGTCTATTTGTAGTGAAAATTATAATTTCTATTATATTTTATGATTTTTTAAAAAAAAAAAATTTTTTTTTTTGTAGGAGCAGGTCGCGGGGCCGCGCGGGGTGCCCCGGACCCGCGGCGGGGCAGAAAATCTGCCCCAAACCCGCCCCTATTATCCGGCGCGGCGGGGCGGGGCGGGGCTTGGCGTGGGTTTTTTTGCCATCCCTAATTGCATTGTCGATTTTTCTGTTTTTCAACAACTACGTTGGTGAACTATCAATTTCCAAAAAAAATATCATTAAAAGTAACTATCGATTTATTTTACATTATCTTGTATGTGATGGGATAATATTGTTTGTAATTGCAACATCCACATTGATAGCTTTTCTTAGAAGCTGTGTACGACTCTCAACTGTCATGAAATCTCAACCACACAAAAAAATAATCTATTTTACAAAAATATATATGTGACATTTTACATCTAAAAATGGTATATTTGCAAATGTTATCAAAAGTTGGCATATTTTCAACTCACCATTTAATTTTGGCACTTTTCAAAATTCCCCTTTATTATATAGTGATTTTGCAACATAGTTGATTTTATATTTAAAATTCCACAATAATTTTGTATAGCTGTCCATACACTGATAAGGGATGTATGGATTCTCGAGAAGATATGAGTCGTGGTGGTCCCCCCCATACCGCTCGGATCCTACGAGTGAATCGAAAGTTGAATCTACATTGGATCTCACCCGAATTGCTCCATCTATCCTCCTGAGGAAAGGTTTGGTTTCAAACCCCGGTTCGAACATGAGGAAATACCATAATATTTGTAATCCATTATCTGCCCATCCCAAGCCATTTTTAGAATAAAAAAGTGAAATAGTATTTTCTAAATTCTTTTATATTTTATGGTATCAGTAATGCTATATGTAGTTGCTCACTACCGGTAGTCATCATACGTGGCATTACTCAATTGGATGAATTATTCATAATTAATGGCTATAAATACATTACTAAATTATAGTAAAATAATTCATCCAATTGAATAATACCACGTATGATGACTACTGGTAGTGAGCGACTACAAATAGCATTATTCTTTTCGTTATGAACTTCTTAATAGCGTCCTCACTTAAACTTTAGTTTTATTATAGTGGTTGAGAAATTAAATTTTAAAATTAAGAAGTTCTAGATATTCATTATCATATAGTCCTTCGATTTTTAACATAAATATATGTATTATTAGAATGTTAAAATTAACACGCGACAACATGAAAATAGTTTGTGCAACTAATGAGATATAACATCATAAAAATTAAAAATACAACTCAGTCGGTTGGAATGTATTTTGTGTAGACTAAAGAATCTGTGTTTAAAAGTAGAGTAAGATTCAATACAGTATGTTGAAAGAATATACGTGGAAAAGTAAAATTTATTGAGTAATTTTGAATTAATTCGCTAGCGATAAAAAATTGAAGACGCACACAAAAAAAAAAAGAAATTAGTACCTATATTATACGGGATTTCTATTGGGCGGCATTGACCTTAAGTAAAATGTCACAGTTCCTTTTGTCATTTTTTAACTGCACAAGTCAAAGCTCATAACACGCGACGTCTTTAAATCTATAAAAAAAAAAAAAATTTAATGTCCTTTGTTTTATTATTAAAAGTAAATGGAAAGAATATTGACTTTGTTCTTCCCATCTTTTTGCTTTCTTTTCCATTTCGTATAAACCAAAGCACGAGAATTCAAAAGGACTAACATGAACATATGATATAGTACTACTATACATTTGTGACTTGTGAGGCATATTTGCTGACATTTTTATGCCTAATTAATGAAAAGTTGATGTCGCAAAAAGCCCCTTTCTCTTTATGGGTACGATTTGGTCCCCATATGTCAAGTCTTGTGGACCAAATTTCTTTCAATTTTTTGGTCAATTTAAACTCACGTTTACGAATTACGATTTTTAATTCGTGTTGGCTACCAAACCTCGTGATTCATGCTGGAAAAGATTTTTTGCAATTAATAAAGTCATTGGAGCAGACATCACATGATATTATTTTGTTCAGAGAAATTAAAGGCAGCATTTAATGCAGACACGTGGTGAAATATGACAGATTCATTTTTGTTCTTAATCTGTTAAATCAATTGAATGCAACCATAACCTACCAAACCGTCAGAAGCTGAAGGTTTGGTGAAATATAAATAAAAGGCAGACGAGGTTATAAAATATACATTTATTTTATAATTATTATTGGAATTTCAGTTCTTTTATGAAAAAATCAATACACTGATAAATAGTAAATACATATGTTTTGATTTGATTAAATAATTGTCCTAACTTTTTGGGACATGGAAGAAAATGGTACGTCGCTATTCCCCACCCATCAACCCTTTATATGCCATTTCACACACAAAAGTTATTTTTTTCAAATTTGTGATTAATTTTAAATATTTTATGTGGAGATGATTCAATTAATTTAAGGGTTAATTATAGTAATCGTCCACATTGTTTTAATTTTATAACAATATTATTTTCATTCAATTTTTTTAACAAATATCATCACAATTTATCCATTTATTCTTACATACAGTCATCACTCACTAAATCCGTCAAAAAGTGTCATTAAATGGGTTCACATCATACTTTTTATCTTTTTAAAAAGAATACATTTTAGGCAATCCATCTAAAAATATTTATTTCTCCCTCCATTTGTCAAGTAATGAATGTGGTGATCTTATATTAATGGTCAATCTCAGATTTGTTCATTTAGCTCTCATCTGTCATTTCTCTTTTACTGTTTTCATCTATATTCCCTCTCCAACTTTATTCTATGTTTTGTGTTATGCCATTGCAACAAATATATGGAAGGTAGAACATGTAGATGTGGTAGATCTCATGGATATGAAAACTTCTTGAACTGATGTGAACCTAGGAAGAATGTTCTTTATCTGTTGCAAAAAGGTATCCTTTAGCACAAATGACAGATTTTTTAGTTCATTCATTAATGTTAATATGTCTTCTTGTAGAAATATCGTTGTCGATACTTTGTATGGTATGACCCACCAATATGTGACCGGTCAAAGATAGTCATTCCGGGTTTGTTGAGGTCAATGCGAAGATTGAAAAACGAGAATTCTACATTACAATGAGAGAATAGAAGATTGACAGTAGAGAACATTAGATTGGAAGATGATAATACAAGGTTTGAATATGACAACAGAATACTAAAAGCTCAGAATAGAAGACTAGAAATAGAGAATGGAAAATTATGTGCTGAGAATAGAAGACAAGCATAAAAACAAACACCGGTAGCTGGGAGTAGTTGAACTTGGAATTTTTTTTTTTTTTTTTTTTTTTTTTTGGCTATAATTTTGTTGTTTGTAGCATGGGTATATACTAGGTTACGTAACTATAGTAAATAGTAATGTTGTTGGTATTGATACTGTTATGTTCCAATTTTCAATGAAATGAATCGAATGAAGTTATGGTTATGTTTTTTTCCAATCTCCGATGGAATGAATGTACACAGCAATAAAGTTATCACATTTTGGAGACCTACATTGTGACTTTATGTAAAGGATGAGACAATAGGGATGGCAACGGGGCGGGGAGGGTTCGCTCGCCCCGACCCCGACTCGCCCCGCCCCGCCCCGCCGGGGATTTATCAACCCCATACCTGCCCCATTACCCGATTGGGTCTGGGTCGGGGTCGGGGTCGGGGCGGGGCAATGCCCCGTTTACTGCCCCGATTTTTTTTTTTTTTTGGAATGGCATTCTTGTGAGTTTGTGACCGGAAAACATTTGTAAAGTAAATTGGCCGTTACAAAAATACAAAATACACATTGTTATCAAAATAACAAAATTTAAACAAGTTTCAAAGAATCACAAATTCACAATTCAAAAACAACAATCCAAAGCCAAATCCAACATAATCAAATTTCATCTTCTTCTAGAATATCCGTGCTAGCTGCTTGAATACTTGATTCCTCCTGTAAAAGAAGTATTTTATTGTTAATTTGCTAGATATCTAATATATTTATTATTCAAGTTCATGAAACAAAAAATCAATTTACCTCTTCATCAATATCTGTGTCACATAACTTTGTACAACATCCAGAGTACGACGAATGCGACGAATGTTCTAAATACGAAATAAAATATTAAAACTAGTTAGCAAAAACAAATTAGACATTATAACAAATATGAACATAAATAATTGTATTTCTCGTACCATGAATTTCACTCCATAACCAATCTTGAGCACACATCAAAGCCTCCAAAGTCTTTGGGTGAAGCCTATTTCTATGTGGACTAACAAATCTACCACTTGTACTGAATGCGGACTCAGACGCAACTGTAGATACTGGGATGGCTAAAATATCTCTTGCAATTTTTTGCAAAGTCGGATATTTTGTTGCATTTGCTCTCCACCATGCCAATATATCGAAATCATTTGATCTGGGCAATACAGGCTCGTCCAAGAAAATATCAAGCTCTGATTTCGCACTATCAGTACTAGTGCTAGTAGTAACAAATACATCAAATTGTGCCAACCGGTCTCTTTTGTTTGCATTAGTAGATATCTGAGATTGAGAAGATGAAGCTGAAGATTGAGCCATGTTCCTACTAGACCTATGTCCTGTTGTGTACTCATTTAGCAAATTTTGACACAATCGACGAACATTTTAAATCTCATGATCCGCAGCCTCATTTCCATAAATCATTGGAAAATAGTACTCAACCAATTTCAATTTAAATCTCGGATCCAACACAGTAGCTACACCCAAAATTCCATGAATCTTACTCCAATATTTGTCAAACTTTTCAATCATACTTGAAGCCATCAATTTGATTTCAACATAAGGAGATGTCATCCACTCGTAAATTGACAACTTTATCTCACAAATATTTGGAAAATAAAGATTAGCTGTTGGATACTTAGTCCCCGAAAATAGTTCAGTAATTTCAAAAAAAACCTCCAACCTATCACATATCTCTTTTGCCAAATCCCAATCTTCATCAATAGGCAAACATCTATATTGAGTTTCACGTTGCTTTAGTCAAGGAAAAACATTCTTATACTCTAAAGCAGTTTGAAGCATTAAGTACGTAGAGTTCCACCTAGTTTTGCAATCAAGTGCTAACTTTTTGACACAAGGGATTTTCAACTGACGCACGGACATTTCAAATTTTTCGACTCTTTTTGGTGTTGCTGACCAATATGCAACACTGTCACGAATTTTATCAACACTCGATTGAATGATCTCCAAACCATCCTTAACTATCAAGTTCAATATATGAGTACAACACCGCATATGAAAAAATTCACCATTTAGCATAAGCGAACAACCGGAAAGCTTATCTAAAAGAATGTTGATCATGGCATCATTCGTAGTACAATTGTCAACAGTCAATGTAGACAACTTACCATCAACATTCCAGTCCAATAAGCAGTCCATCAATGCTATACTCAGTGACTCAGATGTGTGAGGGCACGACATATATATGAACCTGTATTTAAAAAACAAAAAAAAAATACAAAATGATTAAGCTTAAGCAATACAAGAAAAGAATGTAAATTAAGTTCTCAAATATCAAAGTACCTCATAATTCGACTTTAAAGTCTCCAATAATCATCTACAAAATGTGCAGTGATAGCCATAAATCCCTTCTTTTGATTAGAAGTCCACATGTCCGTGGTGATTGCGATTCTACTATTGTTCCTCTCCAACAATCTCATTACTTTCAATCTCTCGTAATCATATATTTGCAATATATTATTCTTTATAGTATTACGAGAAACAACCTTAAATAATGGTTGAATTGCATTCACGAATCTTCTAAACCCAATATGTTCAACCATTGAAAGGGGATACTCATGCAAAATGATCATATGTCCAAGTTCTTTTCGAGCATGCGCTTGATCAAAAGCATAAGTACCGATTGAAACCTTTCCACTGGCTTCAATTTTGTGATTCAAGATTGTTTGCCTAATGTCTTGTTTGATTTCGAAGAGGACATTTTTTCAAATGTTCGTGTAAATGTTTTGTCCCATTCTTGCTCTCACCTCCTAATTTTTTGTGACAGTAGTTACAAATAGCTTTGTATACTCCATCAACCTTCTGTTTTTTAAAGTGTTCCCAAACGGAAGAAGTCAATTTTCTTTTCTTACCTTGTCCACTATCCTCCTCTTCATCACACAAGTCTATTGGAGCTTGCTCAGTGTATATTTGAGAAGGTGAGTCTTCATGGGTACGAGTAGTACTAACTCGTGCATTTTCTTGTGTAGCTTGAGTACTTCCAATGCTCGGTACTGGTGTAGATTTATCTTGTTCAGACATCTACAATGAAACACAAAAAATTGCATACTTAATTATACGAAAAAACAAAATACAAATTAAGAGTAGGGAGAACAATAACAATAACTAATACAAATACGAAAATAATAAAGAGGATAACACGAGAAGAGTAATTTAAACTTCATTTGGAATCAATAGGATAACAATTGCGTGGAAAACGTAACCCCCCAAAAAAAAAATTAAAATTTCGTGCACACTGCACAGAAAAGTCAATGCTGGGCGAACGCCCAGCCTTAAGGCTGGGCGTTCACCCACTCTCTCTGAACATCAACAGAGAGCACATTCGCCTTCTGGGCGAATGCCCATGAATGTACTGGGCGTTCGCCCAGTAGATTTTTTCATATATATATAGTCAATATGTATATTATACACAGCATGAATCTAATTTGCAAATTAATTATCAGGAATTTTTTTTTTTGAACAAGAAGTAATTTCAAAATTTAAATACCTAGAAATTTCTCAAATTATTGGTGAATGCCTGAATGGAGAAGTTGGAGACGGAGGTGGCGACTCGAACTCGGAACTCCTTGATCTGGTCGGTAGCGGTACTCGTCGGCAGACGGCAGAAGCTGAGGCAGCGGCACTCGTTGGATGAAGAATGATGATGGCAGATGGCTGAACCTGAAGTCCTGAACAGCAGCGCTGAGATGCTGATTGCTAAAGCGGCGAGCCGGCGCTGCGGTGGTGTCCGGTGGCTGAACTGCTGAAGGCGTGCGCGTGTCGCGTGAACGGTGAAGCTGGTCCTGTGACTCCTGTCCTGGTCTGCCGTCTCGGGTCTCCTGGAGCTGAAATGTGAAATCTGAATAAATTCAGTGAGTGATTCTTGAATGTGCCAATGTGGGAATTGGGATTTGGGATGCCAAAATTAATAAATTATATGTTAAAGTAATAAAATAAAGTTAAATACAATAATTTTTGTATAATATATTAATATGTAATATGTTATATGATTAGTAAATAAAATAAAAATAATACAACTTATACAAGTAAGTGTGTTGTGGCATAGTGGTTGGGTTAGTACTTAGTAAGTTGTGGAAAAATCTGAGGACGTGGGTTCGACTCCTTACCCGGCCATTAATTGTTTTTATTTTTTTAACTTGTAATAAAAAAAAAATTAATAAACGGGGCGGGTCCGGGACGGGTCACCCCCGCCCCGAACCCGCCCCGGGTATGTTCGCTCTACCCATACCCGCCCCGAATACCCGATTGTTCGGGGCGGGTATATTTTTAACGGGGCGGGGCGGGGCGCGGGTCGGGGTGCGGGTAATTTTGCCATCCCTATGAGACAATATCTGCGAGTGTAGTTAAAGAATGAGAACCCATGCTGTTACTGAATATTAAGAATGGGGACCTACGTTGTGACTGAATATAAAGAATGAGGAGCTAAAGTGTGACTATATTTGAAGAATGATACATGCACTGCTACATATTTCAAAAGAAAAATTGAACATGTCCATGCACATAAATGACATTCCACAATTCACAACCAACAACATTCCAGCAATAACGTAATAAATACACTCATTTTACATAAAAATATAACCACACCACAGAAGCAAAAAACAAAACGTTTGCAATGATCACCGTAAAAAAATGGATTATAGAGTTTTTGATCATGTGGTCGTCATTGCAAAACATAAACATGTCCAACCCATCAGTGCAAAGCACAGTACACACTTTTTCTTGTGCATATTTTTCTCCTAAAAGACTTGAAGATGCTATGTTGCAAAGATTTGGAGGTGTTTCCATCTTTTCCTATCTCCGTAGAAACTTGAGCTTTCCATTCTACTCTTTCAACATGAATTTTTTTGAATGAGACATCTCGAGGCCTTTTTACTTAAATTTTCTTTCTTCGAATTTGACTCTCTTTTAGATTGGCCCATTTGAAGTTTCTCCTTCTGAGAAAGCAAAGATTAAAGTTAGAGTTCAGCTGAACCTCCATGGAATTGTTACCGTAGAGTCTGCCTCAGTAAGTATGGATTCTGATGTATCGTTCCATGAAATTTCTTAAGTTAGTTACTTTTGAAAATGTGATGCTAATTTTAATAAATGCTTTTTAGTCTCTTCAGCTGCTAGAGGATCATTTGGAAGATGCTACTGTAAAGAACTACACTGATATACACTCTGAAAATGTGCAGCCAAGCAATCATCACTCGTCTGGCAAAGCTAATGATCCTGTTGTAAGTCCATTTAGTGAAAAAATATTTGAAAACCTTTCCTTTATGATTGTTTCTTTTTGATGTACCTCTGATATTTTATCATGTCTGGTAGACCAAATGTTGGTGTATTTGATTGTTTATGTAGAATTGATGGATATATTTGATCTTTTTGGAATTGCCTACTGAAAATGCTTGATTGTGGGACAGTGTTACTACTCTTGATTCTCTTTCCAGCACCATCACTTAAATCACTCTTGAAGAAATTTCTTTAACTTAAACAGTCAAACCATTTTTCTTGTTAATCTACAAAATATTAACTGACATGTTATGCTGATCTCAAATACTTAATAAACATATCTCAAACTACCACGAGCTCTGTGCATGAGCTATACTGGGGAGTACATGTCTTATTATCTAGCAGAAGTATGTTCCACCCTTATCCCCCGTTTAATCTTACGATCAACGTGTATCACCAATATAGGAGTGTTCATTGGTTATTCAGAATGGGTAGGCAATTTAAAAGTGTTTCCATGATACCTAAGACACAAGGGAACATCATTGATATACTCTTTTTTAAGAACAATCCTATACTAGAGTTTTCAGTTCGAACCCATGACACCCTAATTTCCATTGGTAACTTAGAGGAATCGCTTAACCGTCTCTAGATAATTTCACCCTCTTATATTCAATAAACTGAAAATAAAGAATCAATGTATTGGTTGCAGGAAACTACGTAGTTTGTAGTTTTTATGAATGAAATGTTCCAAAAAATTATAACGGTGATTTTATTCTTTTAACCTTGGATAAATACATATGAATGTTTATACATTTCTTTTTTTACTTGAGCTGAGTGAAAAACTTTTGTTTGGCTTAGATCACTACTATGGTTATTGTCTCAGCATGTAGATTTTTTCTTTTTTAGGTTAACTTCAATATGTTTCAAGCTAAGGGTGCATTTGATTGGAAGCATTGAAAATGGGTGAAAAGAAAATGTTTTCCAGAGAATTGAATTGCCAAGAAATTGTTTTCCTGGCAATTGTTCATATATTGTGTTTGATTGGATTAAATTTCAAGATAGAAAATGTTGTAATTTTATATCTTTTGGTATTTGATTGGCAATAATTTCTATGGAAATTCTACTTTTTTACAACTTTTGTTGTTTGATAGCAACTATTTTCCAAGACAATTATCACTTTTTCCATGACAAATAATGGGGAGAAAAAATGGAAATTAACTATTCGTAATTTTTTGAATTTATTAACACTGTTTTTAACCACTTTTCAACCATACATTTTTTTGAACCCACCACTTTTCTATATTTTGAAGATATATATTGTACGGTGAAATCCCGCAAGCGTACGGGTTCGTTGACAATTAATAGTAAAAGTGATTTAAAGAATATCGCTCTCGCGCTTACTATGATTCGTAATGACGTAAATTAAATAAATTCTAACTTAATTTGAATAAACACAATAGATTTTTTATTTTTGAGATTTTTTTTTGTAAAACTACACTACCTTAGGTTAATAAATGAAAATTTTTTAATGATATCGAGTAAAAACACAAATAGAAAAAATATTCTAGGAATCCAACTTCACCCTTTATATTCATTTTAATCTCCGAATTTACACTGACCAATCCAAATGATTCTGAAATTGACAATTGATGATCCTAAGTTATTTAATAATCTATTTGGACTACAATTATACCTATTTTCATTCGAGACAAGGTACACGCTTCAGATAATAAAGACAACCTATAATAAAGTCCAAAAACATGTACATCAAAGGTGAAAAGATCAATGATAACAAAATGTCATAGCTATCCAGATATAATCTGTTTAACTTTATTCGAATTGTTCCACAAACACTATGCTTAACAACCCACATAGTAAAGAAGCGGTTATAATATATGATAATACTTCATAAACAAACAATAAATGCACAGAAGCGATAGGTTAAACCGTAAAACTCGCTGTGAAATAGCTAATTTCCTAAACTATCGTAAGATTGTACGAGCTGCATAGTTGAAGCAATGCAACTTGATTTGCTGGCTCAAAGATTTTCATTAATGATCCGCAGGTATGTTCCAGGTTAATTAGCAGAAAGAATAGCAAAAGATGCAACAAAAAATTTTGCCCTATCATTGATTTTTTGCAGAGGGTCCTCTTCTATCTTCCAACATTATACATGTTAACAAGAGTGGTATTATAACCCACAGTCTCACCAAAATCTGGAATACCAGGCTCGTCTTCCACTCTTTTCTGCTCTGGGCGCGACAGTGGAGTAACAATGTTGTCCAGCATTTTCTCCCAAAACTTGGAATCCAATGTAGTCAGAGATTCACACATAAGTCTCGTAGAAGCAATTGAAGTTAATTTAAGCTCAAGTAGACCCGTGATCACCTTCATATTGGTTGTCCAACATTGCTCTACAATTGTGAATAACACATCAGGCTGCACAGCATTCATCGATTAAATAGAGCATTCCAGATGTGGCTAATGTTGGGTGAGATCACATCATACCCAAGGTTCTCAATCATGGTGTTTAGCACATACAATCCATGTTCATCAAAGTTGGACATGAAACTAATGTGTTTCATATCCCAAGGACACTAGACAATTTCATTGCACATGATTACATAACGAAGTGTACTACCAAAAATCAGCGAAAGTTTTTTTAACTTAGAATCCACCTGCCTGCCCAACAGAAAAATCTCACATTGTCCTCAAATGAAAATAAACATGTAAGGACAGAAACAAAGATATAAAGATACAAAATTGTTACTTAGAGTTTACTTAACATCCCTCTCATTGGAGAGGCGGCGGTGGGTAGAGACTGAAATAGCCAAGTAGCTACGTTAGCTGAACGGATATCGCATCATGCTCCCGTCTGCGGGATTCGGCCTCTTAGACTTGGGCTTCTCGAATCCCTCGAATCTGTGCTTCGAGATCGACATGAGAGGTGTGCCATTCACGAAGCTCATGAGAAATGGTGGCCAATGTTGGTTCATAAGCTGTCTGAGGAAGATCCTCGGCCATAGAATCGTATTGAGCAGGCTCCAGCTCATCGGTTAAAATACCCATACCACCCCTGGGACCCAGTGTGCTTTGCTCCAACTTGCGATTCATGTGTATTCAGAACTTCGTATCCCAATTTGGTCTATCTGCATTTAGGGATGGCAATGGGGCGGGTCAGCCCCGCCCCGCCCCACGACCCGCGAATTCGCGAGGCGGGTCGGCCGTTGGACCCGCCAACCGTCCTGCGAACTTTTTTATTTTTTGGTTAAACTGAAAAATAATTAAAAAAATATATATACAATTTTTTTAAATATTTGTACCAATTTTTTTAAATATTTGTACCAAGCAAAACAAAAAAATTATAAGATTTGGGTTGTGGTGTAGTGGTTAAGGTTAGTAGTTTATAAGTTTTAACCTGGGTTTGATTCTTCTTTAGTCCATTTTTAGTGAAAATCATAATTTCTACTATATTTTATGATTTTTCAAAAAAAAAATTTTTTTAAGGGCGGGTCACGGGGCGGTGTTGCCCCGGACCCAGCCCAGGGCAGAAAAATCTGTTCCAAACCCGCCCCTATTACTTCGTGGGGCGGGGCGGGGCGGGGCGGGGCGCGGGACGGGTTCGGGTCGGCGGGTTTTTTTACCATCCCTATCTGCATTGTACGCTTCACTGTCGTCATCTCATGGGAGAGGTCAATGCCATGCATTTTACAAAGACCTGGAATTAGCGATGGGAACGCCAAACATCTCCGGTTGTTTCGAATATGCCAGAGATTGCAAAAGATATAGTTACCGATATTGAGGGTCTTATGCTAGAGCCAATGAAATAGGCGTGCCCGCTCCATAGTTTTCGTAGAAGTATGTGTCATCGGGAGAAGGTTGGCACTAACCATTTTGTCTAAGGTGCGTACTTGAGGTAAAAGACTTTTATAGTCTAAAGTGCTGCTTCCATCAGGCCAACGATCAATTCCCTGACATATTGAGGTAACTACTTCGTGGGGATTTGTAGTGGCTGCTTGAAAAAAGTCGGTATCCGTGTTGTCAAGTCCGTAGTAGCGGAGAGAGAATAGAAGATAATGCCATCGCATGTAGATTTTCCGATACTTAGGATGCTCGGGGTCGTCGAGGTTGTCATGGATGTTGGCATAGAATTCTTTGACGATTTCAACATATGCAACACGCCAAGTGGCTACAAATGTTTTCCACTGATTCCTTGCAATAACGTGGCCAAGCAATTCATTTTCAAAATCCGATGTTAACACCTTTCGCTCCGGTATAATATTCCGTATGCTTGTGTCATTCTTGTATACTAACCAAGCTTCCTCTGTCTCAAATTTGGTGTCGTCATAGGTGGCCGGTTGTTTGGAAGTCTTCTTTGATGGAGCTTTTCTCTTTCCCGAGCTCGATCCCACATCTTGTGTTGGTTTCTTTGCTCTCGGCATTATATCTAACAAGCAACAATTGAAAAAACTAATGTTACAAACAAGACAAATTTACAACGGAAAAGAGGCGTGGAAAGTGGTGTGTGCATGGTGGATCGGGGTGGATGCCGTGTTTGTGTAGAGTGTGGTGATATGTAAAGAATGGCATTGGGGTGAAAAAGCATGGAGACCAACCTAGGATATGAGCAAATGTGCTAAGGAAACAAAAATGATGCAAATTTTTGGTGAGTCATTTTTTCAAACACTTGGTGGGTGTATGGTAAAACTAGTTAATGAAAAGAACATTGAAAAGGCAATAAACCCAAAAATTTTCTCCATTAACACCCAAACCAACCACAGCACATTAATCCAAAACAAACTTTTCATTGCCCAACCTCTAAAACCTATACAACAAACTAAATACAATTGAAATCAAAATGTATATCTTCAAATCACAGTTAGCCATGTTACCTTGAGTGATGGTAGGTAGGAGAAACGTGGTCTATATGATGAGATGGGAACAAAAATAAACCTTTCACTTGATTTTGTATGGAACAAGTTGTAGTGTAGTGGTGATTTTGGGAGGAGGAATAACCGGATGTATAGATAATTAGGAGCAAATGACTTCACCCGTGAGGTTTTAAACCCCACGAGTGAAGTCCGCTTGAGCATACTTAATTTCTGCTCGAGCGGATAGAGTTACCCCTATGGGGGCATGTCCTGTCCGCTCGAGCGGACAGAACCATGATTCATGTGGATTTTCTGTCCGCTCGAGCAATCAGAAAGTCCCTTAGGGGCTTTTACTTTCCGCTTGAGCAGACATGGAACTCATTCTGTGGATTTTCTGTCCACTCGAAATGACAAAACGCAAGATTTATTCGTTGTAGTTATTTTTTTATTATCCTCTTTAAATGATATATCTATATTATACTGAATACACGAATCATAAATTCTGCTATGGCTGATGATAATGAAATATAAAATTGCTCAAACTAATAAAAAGTGAATCACTTGTACATTAATATTCATAATATAAGTTACAATCTTGCATTTTAAAATGTCAAATATTCACATACGAAAATGTTCCAGTACACTTGAATAACATGGTAGCATTACATATTAATAATTAAAATTTACAATGGCGGTGACTTCCAAGTTTGTAACTCGGGTAGGGTCTCACCATCCCAGATTGTTGTGGACAAATTTTGTCTACCAATATATAACACAAAAGATGGTAGACGTATATGACAAAACTAGTAGACATACTTGTTACAAAACCAATCCGAATCTAACTTAGACGGACCAATGTATTCTACAAACCTATATTACAAAAGACAAGTATGCCATAAGTTATATATTTTCGCCATACATAATGTGCATACTAAGGCAATAGAGGCGAATCACGACCAAGCTGCTCAAACACCAAGGCACGCATGATTGTTGTATTGGTCAAGCTCACAAATATCTTTGCCAAATCACCGTCAGATCGAAATGCTTTCATGACTTTGAGGATGTCAACCAAGTCTAGGTCCATGGCTTCTAGCTTTTCGATAATTAATTGCCAGTTGACGTGATTTAGTGTATCTAGAGCTGCTTGCATTTGCATAGCTTGAGCAATTTTTTTGGATGACTCAGCTATTACTGATAATGATCCATGACTTTCATCATAATGGTGTGTTTACGCCGATATTTGCTCGTACCTTCTTCGGCATTTCTCTTACGTGAGGTATTTGGGCTTGGATCAGTTTCCTCATTTGGCGTGTCAACCTCGTTAAGACTTTCATCAACTGAAATAGCAAAACTACAAAATAACTGTCTCCAAGTATAATGCAATACGAATAACATAAATCCTTTATTATTATTATTAGAATTACCTTGTATCGGCGAGAAATTATCAAACCCTGATACAGCCTGATCTCCAGTAGCAGTATCATTTTCAAATATAGCCTCCATGTCATCATAACGACGACACAGTTTGGTCCTCCATTTTCTTAACTCAGATTTTTCCTACCAAAATATAGCAAATGCTCATAATTGTGCACAATAGAATGTACGAATACAATGGAAGGACTAGCTAACAAATTATCGATGACAAATTATACCTTCACAAGATCATCCCAAGCAAGTGAATCAGTAGTGATTCGTCCAATTTCAGATTCCCACCCAAAGCCGCTAATACTTAATAGCTGGTTGACTTCAGCATATTTCTTCTTTAGAGTCTTCAATCGCGCCCTTACATTCTTGTCTGACACGACCACCCCGCACCTCTTGGTCACGCTATCTATTGCTTTGGATACTTGAAATGAGGTGAAGCCATTGTCACTTCTTTTGTGACCGGCCAACACTTGATTCACTAGTGCGATAATCATAAATCCATCCATTTCGTCATTCCAATGAACCTGTCGAATCTTTGTATTATGATCAACCTGGGTATTGTTTGTATCTATGTACTCCGTGTTTGAAGCGATTGTGGATCTTAGAGCTCGGATTGGGGCTGCAGAGCTTTGTTGCTGATGTGCCATCATATCTGTCTACTATCAACAAAATACCTGCAATGAGTATCAAACCTGCAAGCACAAGCTTATGTAATGGTTGACAAACTGAAAATGCAGCAATGTGCAAATATATAAAAGGCTACATAGTGAAACATTTCACATACAAATTATGAGCTGTAATGATGTTGGCTCGGTTACAAACATGCAATGTCTTGAGAAATAAAATACAAGCAACAATGTTTCAACCATTACATAACATTCAAGTCCAAATAAGTGAAAACAAAGGTTTAATCGAAAACAATTTCAGAATCGGCATTAGGATTATTATTAGCCCACATTGATTTAGCAATTGCATCTCTATTAGTTGACCACGCTGCTTCCACAGTAAAGGATATATGCACATTTGGAGTCTCTTCTTCGGGAACATCAACATAAGTAGGGTTAACCTCATCATCGCTGCTATCCAAGTCCTCTTCACAGAAATCCTCTGCATCATAAATCCTTAGAAAGTTGTAAATAGCACAACAAGCGAGGACTATCTTCGCTTCCTCGCTTGTGTGCTAATGTCGTAAAAGGGTTGATGCCTCAAATAAGCAAATCGTTTCTTAAGCAGACCTATAGTCCTCTCGACTGCATTGCGTAGATATGAATGCCAAAAATAGAACAGCTCCTTACTATTTTCAGGGTGCTGACCCTCGATATCTCTTCGATGATAACGAGTTCGACGGTAAGGTGAAAGAAAACCCTGAACCAAGGGGAATCCAGCGTCGGCAAGGTAGTATTTACCTATGACATAATTATTTGTAGCATTTGTGAATACAATTGAAATCCATCATCAAAATGCTATGATACTAATGACAAAACTAACCTAAAGGAATTGTTAGCTTATGTCCTTGGCATAGAATTGCGTTTCTTAACAACCGACCATCGTGTGCCGATCCCTCCCAACCGACGAGCACATATGTAAATTTCATATCAAATGTGCAAGCCACTAAGACATTTTGAAAAATTACTTGCTTCTTATTGCGGTATCTAGCTTGTTTCTCTAGAGGGACATTTGCAGCAATATGTGTACCATCTATCGCCCCGACAGCATCCTAAAAAAAATAGAAAGTGTGTTAAAATTTGTATCCTCTAAAGTATATAATGAAGTAGCTATGAACACCTAAACTGGAAATACGAGTACCACGGCTTCAAATTTTTCTTCTCGTAGGATGAGTTATGGATAGTGGCATTGGTCACAACTTCTCTATACAGTCCTAGGCAAGTATACAATACCCTATGGAAGTAATAGCTCATTGTTTGTCCAGATTTGAAGAAAGTAAAACTTCCAGAACGATTACGTTGGTCGTGCCCGACAGTGTTGAGAAAAATGGCCACTTGTTCCTCAACTCAGACTGATTTACTATCAACCAATTCGAAGGTTCGTAGTTGAGCACATAATCTTTCGAATGGACCTATTTTCATTCTAAGAAGGTCACGACATATTCTGTCACTCATACCAAACATTCGTGTAAGTGTCATATCTCTCCCCATATCCCAATTTCTATGAGGAGCCCTAGGAAGATGTCGGGCACGACGTCTAATACCATCATATATCACAATTGATTGGATGACCATGGTCCAAAACAAGCCCACACATTGTATTTCGCGCCGACGTTGCCTCCTTTGTGTATCCATGGCACGCACTACCACGTATTATGACATACATAACATAAACATAGACAAATTAGCATATACAATTATTATACTTTAGAAAGTGAATGCCAAACCCAATATTACTTTGTGTGGAAGGTCGTCAGCTCGAGTAGTTTTCTAGTGAGCATTTGCCTAAACAAATTGTTTGTAGGCTAGAGTGTGTCAAGTTTATCAAACTCTACTCTAAAGATCGGGTTGTTAAGGCGCTTCAAAGGTAGATGAATACATAGTTATAGCTTTCCCCAATTTAAATAAGTTGTAGTTGCATTTTGAAAACCAAATTGATCCGTTTTAATTATATCACCGGATTAGTTTTCTAAGGCATTTCCATATGTTCGTAAATTACACCTACTTTCATCTTTCTTGTTGTACTCTCCATTTCAATTAACACAAAAAAAAGGCTTCAACCATATCAATTTCTTCAGGCACTGAATGTATGAATATTCAGTTTGATAGACCTACTAGTAGTACAAATGGTTCCAATGAAGAACTGAGCATAAACGCCAAATATAAATGCACAAACCTTGGAGACACGACTTCAAGTTGCTCTATTACATGCAATTTTGTAGTCAAAGTTGAAGTAATAGAGACCCTCAACCAACGTTTATTATATTGCCATTTTCCCACCAAAGTAAATATGGTCATGTTTGGTAAATGTAGAACTCTCATCAACAACCATGAAATGTAGAATAGCTTATTTAAGCTTATAACTCTAAACCCAGAAAAATTCATCACTATTTCCCACATTATAACCCACCAAAAAGACACAAGATGGTTGAGATATCAAGAACTCACCAATTGCTATAAAACTGAGACAAATACTTCCACGGGGGAAGATTTTTTTTTACCTTGTCTGTGAAACCAACGTATGAAACCTTGTCTTCTTTGGTTTGGGCTCTCGAATTGTTATGACTTTACTGTAATTTTGGTTCTGTTCTTCGGTGGATGTCGTACAGTCACTGTGGAAATTGGCGTACAAATCAGGATGGGTGTGAATGAAATATGTTGTGTCTGAGAGAGAGAGAAATTTGAATCTTTATCAATTGTCTGAGAGAGAGCGAAATTTGAATCCAAAATTTTTCAAAATTTTGCCAAGAAAATTAAACCTCCTACCCCCTAAAGAAAAGGTTTTCAGGGATTTGAAGGAAAAAATGATCACGTGACAAAAAATGAGAAAAAGTTTTACCTGAAAAAAAAATGCAATCAAACAGGCTTTAGTTGGAAAATAAAGTGGAAAAGAGCCTTTTTTCCATGGAAATTTTAGGCAATCAAACGGACCCTAAATGTATGTCGGGAGTTTGAAATTCTAAAATCTATTTGTGCAGGGTGATGAAATGGAAAAGATAACGGCCAGCAGGAGACACGATATACCCATTGAGGAGAATGTATACAGTGGAATGACACCAAGTGAGCTATCCCAAGCTCAACAAAAAGAGCTTCAGTTGGCACAACAAGATATAATGATAGAGTAGACTAAAGATAAGAAAAATACCCTGGAGTCTTATGTATATGAATCAAGAAATAAGGTATAAACAAATGCTTAACCTGTGGTAGTTGCATTACTGTTTAGTTTTATACCAGGTCTGGTGTAATAGATTAAGCTGCAGAAAAATGTGAATATCAAATTGGTTCATCATAGAATTGGGAACATTGAATGGTTTATTGACATGTGAAAACTAATACCAGGAATACAATAAACTATGAACTTTTGTGTGGTTGAAGTAAGTTTTGAAAGGAAAAAAACTGTTTGGTGTCACTGGCAAATAGTTGGTTCTAAACTGTAAAGGAAAAAGCAGAGACAATTAAGAGTGCGTTTGATAGAGATTATAAACAGTTTATAAACCAATATTGGTTTATTTGAGTTGAAATTGTTGACTTTTCATGTTAAAAATGGGTTGAAAAGTCAAAAATTACGGCTGAAAAAAACCAAAATGGGTTTTTAATTCCTACCAAACGCATGCTAAGTAACAAAATGGCCGGGTTTGGCAACCATAAACCTCATTCATATTCATGTAGGTGTGGCTTGTGTGGTAACACAATGAATCTGGTCATATAAATAGTGAAGCTCTTTTTCTTTCTGCTGAATTATAGACAATTTGTTGTACTTCTACATTTGGTCAATTTATTGTATGAAACTATGTTGTATATATATGTAATTGATGCCATTTTTTGGTTAGATTATTACATTTTCTGACATTTCCGTAATTGAAAATTTTAGGACTGTCATTCAGATGTCTAGTAGTTTCTTTGTCCAATTTTTACGAAAGCATACAGAAAATTTCAAGACTCGCAAGGCTATGTCCCTGTCATTCTATGAGGGACCTCTATTTTTCTCATCACTCCATAATCCAATAATCGTTCTTGTATGAGTGCATTGAACAACAGTGCAATTGTTTGCCATCAGTAATTCCCATTTAAACCATTTGATGTCAGAATGACAGATGTACTTGAACAGATTTTGAATACATATCGAAGCTTTGCTACTGATTCAGAAAGGAAAAGGATTGCTAGTGATTCACAACAAACTGAGGAGTGGCTCTATGAGGAAGGAGATGATGAACCTGAATTCGCCTACACTCAGAAATTAGAGGATCTGAAAAAGGTTATTTTAGCTTGTTAACTTCTTAGATATATACTTCTTGGGATCTATGAAATTAATTTTCTTCTGATGTTTAGTAGATGGTGGACCCCATTGAACATCGGTATAAAGAAGAAGAGGCCAGGACTAAAGCAACCAGAAGTTTATTAAATTTTATAGTAGAATATCGGATGGCTGCAAGATCACTTCCACCTACTGAAAGAGATGAAGTATGATCTTTTTCTAAATAAATCTTGTTTTGATGATTATTAAAAAGATGTGATAGATTATCTTTACTTTTATTGTAGGTCATTGGTGAATGCAACAAAGCAAAGCAGTGGCTTCGCGAAAAATCCCAACAGCAGGATACATTACCCAAGAATGCAGATCTAGTACTCTGGTCAAGTGAAATCAAGAGGAGAGCTGTAGATCTTGATGAGTATGTCTGTCAATTTCTCTCTCCACGTAATGGCATTTGAATTTATGGCCATACTCAACTGTATTCTTCATCCACAATATAACTGCAATTATACGCTTCCTTGCCTGGACAAGATGTAGCTTGACTCTTAAGTGATTAGAGAAGAAAAATGCCATGATTATGGCAGTCACAGATAATTAATGTTTTGATCAGATTCTCTACATATTTGGTGTATCCAACTTATTTACAGGTCTACATAATCTAGATAGAGTGATGCAAGATACGCTGGCAAATAGTCTTAATATTCATAATCAATGGCCAGATAGGTCATGTTTTTTCATAAAACCTTTATTCCTATAGACTGCTTCAACAGTTTTTCAGTTTATACGAGTTTTGCACTAACTAAAATTTTTTAGGATTGTGCTGTCAAATTCATGTCTACGTTTATATCAGTCATTTAAAGGGACAGTTATCTTCATATCTATGTTCCAGATTTTCTTTCTGTAGTTATCCTTTGCCCATGTGATTATATTCAGGATGTTCAAACATGCACGGACTGCCAAGTCTCCGCCTCCAAGACCAGAGGACGCTAGAGAATCAGACAAGAGGGATAAAAGGGATCATGCGTGAGCAAATTGATGTGCATTTGAACTGGATTCTGACACTAAACTGCAAAGTTCAAGATGTAGCTGGATCAATGACCTCATTAATATGAATATTTTGCGTAGATGTTGGGTTTTCTGCACTCACTCTTTCCAGACATAATAGTTCGCTATTTTTTTATCAACTTGAGTAGGAAGCATTTCACTGTTACCGTGGCCTTACCGTAATACTCTCAGATCTAAATCAAGCAATATTGTTATATTGGGATACGCAGCACCTGTAATAGACTACTCATTCCTTGCACTTTTTCATTCCTTTGACTACTCATCCACGTATAGGAGAACAATATTCTCACATAAATGTAATAGACTTTTTGATCCTTTATATTTATGAATGATAATTCGTACAAAATCATTCAGAGAAACTTTTCTTGTAAATTTTCGATGCACTTCAAAGATGAAAGTATAGGAATGTTGAACAGAAACCAGGCTGTGCTCGGGGCATGCCATTTTACATTCCTGGCGTTAACCCGATTAGTTCAAGAATTCACGTTTGTTGGCGTGGGTGGACTTGCCATTCCATTTTGTAAGAGGAAAATACGGACAAAAGGTCTAGCAACTTGCTCGATAGAATTGACAAAAAATACTCAAATCCTCTGAGAGAAAAACAGTTGGCAAAGTTGATTGATATTCGAATTGATAACAAAAAATACCTATAATTGAGAAGCGACAATCAGAAATGAGCAGTTAAAGAAGAATGTGTACTGAACAATACCTCTTTTTTAATTTTAAAGAATGGAAAAGAAGAAAATAGTCAAAATCCAGGACTGGGTGACTGGCTATATGAATTGATTTTGAACACTCTGGCCCTTTTTTTAATATTAATAACGGTTGACCTCCAAAAATGGCTGTCAACATGAACCTCACGCCTCTTCTTTCTACGTGTCTTTTTTCTCTTACTTGAACTGCCACGTGGTTTATTCAACCACGCAAATATGCCTAAGCCCGGGTGGGTTGGTAACCAAGAATAAAGAAAAACACACTATGGGAGAGGTAATAGCTTGATGGCCTCTAACTAACCATTTCCCAAGTGGTTATAACACTTGAAGAATAATTAGTATGGAAGACTTGATATTTCTTGTGAGAGTAATCTTTCAACCTCCCTCTCTTGTGGAAATAAGCTTAGTATTTATAGGCAAATTCTATAAAAATGATCCCCTTCGATGTGCGACATATGGTTCTATCTGAAGGGTTCTTGAGTCACATTTTTGGTGTCACGTCATTAGCATTAATGAGAAAGTCACTTTCAGCCGCAAACTAAAGGGCTATGACTGTGACAAGTCGCATTGGCAGACAGTCCCATCAATCTTTCAGAGATTGAATCACAGGTTTGGCAGGGAAGGCTTTCCTAGCACGCAACTAGGGTCGGACTTTGACAGCCTCGGTTGTCTAACCTCCTCAGCACAAATAGCCTCGGTTGACTTTGACCGCGCGCACAAATAGCCTCGGTTGTCTAACCTCCTCGACACAAATAGCCTCGGTTGACTTTGACCGCGCACACGAATAGCCTCGGTTGTCTAACCACCTCGGCACAAATAGCCTCGGTTGACTTTGACCGCGCGCACAAATAGCCTCGGTTGATTTTGACCGCGCACACGTAGAGCCCAAGTGAGATTGGGGGGTAACAATAACAATAACTAACTAAGCTTTTTTTCCAATAAATGTAAATCTTCTCTGTGCAAATAGTTCGTTCTCCATTATAATTCCTAGAATTTACGTGTGAATTAAGAGCCGAAACATAAGTGAAGACACATATTTAGACTTCGAATGTCCTAAATGTTCGATCCTTCCAATTACATTCTACATCTCTATGTTAAACGGGATAGATTTAAATCCAAATGATACTAAGCACTGTCTGAAAAATTAAGAATCCAATGTATATTTAAATGTCACAATTCTGTTTCAAAAACTGTTCATTATACTTTATAAAAGCTATAATTATAGTCCCTCCCAAAAATAATTTCTTCACAGGTCAGGTCAGGGGTATTTTACAAGCTATTTGCAATTATTACGAACAAATTATACTTGACAATCCGACACTGATCAATATTCTTAGATATTATTACATACAAAGATGTTATAATTAGGTAAACATGCGTGCAAGTTATAGTTTTGAAAATACAAAATCAAATTCAGCTACATCCTGTAGATCTCAATCGATAGCCAATTTCTGTATTAATGGAAGATGAATACATATCACGATCCCACTCCTACGTATTGTAAACTCATTTTTTGGAGGTTGAGTTGAGTTAGAATTGTCCGGGCTAGCATGCCACCCAACTCGTATGCTTTACAATAGTTTATACGACATATTTGGTGTAATGAATTGTATATTGATAGACAAATTTTGTTCAGATACTGCTTAATCATATTCTATTTAGTAGAGTTTTAATATCAAATATGCCATTAGGTGATCAAGATGTTAAATTCTTAAAGACTCTTTTACATAAACATAGATAATGAAGGGTGATTCACCAAATATTAATGGAATCCAACTTCCAATCCAAGGGGAAAAAAAATGTTCTCAAAAGTGCAATGTACTAAACAGGTATCCCAGAATGGCACCCTTGGATAGTCCAAAATCCACGCTATCAAAATTCATCTTAATTATGCAAATATTTGCTCTCATTCATTCAACAGTAGTTCCTCTTTCCTATCTTCCCATTGGCTCACCCGGCTCTGGGCCATCTCCACCTGAAAGTTGCACAAACCAAACATACTTATATCTCAATCATTCAAGAAATAAACTCTTTTTTTTTCCTTCTGTTCGACCTTATAAAGTAAAATAGATAGATATAGATACAATCATTCAAGCATTCTATAAAGTCATGCGGTCAAGTGAACATGCCAATTTATCTTCATTGGATCTATGACTGAAAATTTGTATTACCTCCTTATTCCAATCAGTTCGAATAGTGACCCACAATAAGATTATGGTCTGAATGAGTGTGCCTCCCAGCATCCCTGACCATATTCCCTACGATGCACAACCAGATAAAGATCAAACTTCCTCCTTTCCAACCAAGAGAGGAGAAAGTTGCAGTTTGGGACTATTTATTCTACATTTGTTGGTTTGACCTCGAGATTAGGGGAAAAAAATGAAAGAAAATGTTGGCATACCTTAGCGCCAAGATTGAATGTAAAGCCAAGAACCGTGCCCAATGGAATACCCACAACATAATAACATCCAACGTTCACATAAGCAACAAACGCTTGCCATCCACACCCAACAGCCACACCTATTATCATTTGATAGGCAAAAAATCATGTCAAATCAATAACCAATCTAATCAACAAGAATTTTGTATTAGTACTTGAATTATTGATTTGCGTTAGTCTTATGACAAAGCAAAGGGAGGTAAATTTAGGTGGAAACAATTGAAATAGACATATTCGCATGATACGTCAATGCATATAACTTGGGCCTCGATTCATTTGGATTTTAAAGTTTATCGCTTCAAGGCCTCGTAAACTTAGGTGAATCTCTTACCAGATAGAACGGGTTGAATGCCATTAAGCACGAGCGTGATTGCCAAGACTGGTGCGAGGTCTGAGACTGCATCGGCAACAGCAGATCCACCCGTGAAGGCATAACTTATTTGATGCCGCAACACCATAGTAAGAATGGCAAAGATAATGGCTATGATGGTAGAGCTTACTGTCACCACCACGACAGCAAATGCAGCCGATTTGGGATGACCGGACCCAAGCTCATTGCTTACTCGTATACTAATTAGAGTTAATCAAGAAATTAGAACATACAAATAACACATTTCCTAGAAGACTTGGCTAAAATTACTAACATGGTAATCACATATCTTCAATTGATGTGGTCCTAATCTTCCAGCATGTTCGGAAGGTTCTATTTTTTATTAAAAAAAAATATTTAAATATATTTTTTATTTACACATTTCATAAAGTTTACAATCTATTATTTACTTATTATCTAAACAATCAAACAAACACTTCACATCGCAGATCACTTTGAAAAGAAAAAATATATAAATTTTTTTGCCATACCAAATGAATATATAATAATGGCTATGTATGCAAGTAATAAATCTCATCTTAAAATAACATTTTAATTAATTTTCTAAAAATTTCTAAATTGTGAATTATCTCGAGAAAAAACATTTTCTAATGTGATTGGTGCGTGTGAAATTATACTATATTAAAATTTGTTTTAACTTATTAAGAATTTCTATAATTTTTAAAAGACAATAAATGTGAATATAATATTGTGTGGATCAGGAGCGGATCTAATAATTTTTTGAAAATCGAGTTATTGCTAAAACCATCTAAATCCATCCTTGATGTGGATGTAATTTAGATGTTGCTCTCTTAGGGGGGTGTCCCCAACTCAGATTTGAATGAATTTGAAAAATTCACATAAATTTAGGTGTTCTCAACTCAAATTTTAATAGAATTCATTGAAATTTAGGTGTCCCCAACTCGGATTTAAATATATTCTTTAGAAATTTAGGTGTCCTCAATAACTAGTGAATTTCTAAAGATTTCATTAATTAATGGATTTTGACAGATTTCAATAGATTTGGAACTATAATTATAACTACTAAAAATTCTAACAATTCTTGTTCCAAACCTCAAAATTTCAATTGATTTCTCTCTCTTTCTCTCTCTCTCTCTCTCTTAACATCTCACTTTTCACATACAATTTTGCTAAAATTATTTTGTATCAATTGACTTTTTTTCTTTCTTTCTCTCACAAACCTCTCACATAACTCTTTTATATCAATTTGTAATTATTCACGTCTTTATACCGTTTTTCTCAAAACGATACACATATTTCCAACTTCATGAATTTTTTGTTTAAAATGATAAAGTTAGGAATTTCTTTTTAACGTACGATAATGTTATGAATTTTATTTTTTAATCACAATGTTATTTTTTTAGTGATCTAGTCAGACATTATACTATTTTCTTAGCTTTTTTAAAAAATAATAATAATAATCCGTTTATACACAATGAGTGGTTATGGTTAAAAAAAATCACAAATATGAACTCTATCAACCTCTATAATTTAGAATTCTTTAAAAGTTAAAACGTTTCGATACTCATTTTTAATATTTAAAATGTAAATTATATGTATCAATATATCATGAATTAGTTGTCCTTTTTTTTTTTTGCTATTAGTCTATTTAAAAAAAAAAAAAAGTGCTTTTATGGTGAGTTTACTTGTCAACATTAATTTTTAGAGTAAGTTTCTCGTCAAGACATAATTTGGTTTTAAAAAAAAAAATAGACTTGAAATGTTATGATGAAATTTTAAAAAAATTTCAAAATTTACAGTTGACACAATTGAGGAGATGAAAATATAATTTTTAATAAAAAGACCACAAATTCAATGAAATTCATGAGAATCTATTAAAATCTATGATATAGAAATCTATTAAAATCTTATCAAATATGTCAAATTCTATTAAATTTCATGAAATTTATAAATATTTATAAATATTAAGAAATCTATTAAAATCTGAGTTGAGTACACCTCCCTTAGTTAATTGTTCTAATAATAAGTTGGTCTATGATATTTAAAAATGAATTAGTTGATCTCCATCCTCTTATTACATTTGCAAAATTAATATTACATAAAATGTTCATCCAACATAGAGATGCGAGGCAATTTAATAAAAATTTAAATAATTGTCATCAGAGGATTAATTGTACATTTATAACAAAAATATTACATACAAAGATTAGTGACCAAATATACTGAATCTAAGTGTGTTTGATTACAAGTAGAAAATTTGGGTGGAAAAAAATATTTTTCATAGAAATGAATTATCAAGAAATTATGAGTTGAAAAACAAGTAAAGATTTTCTATGGAAAATAAATTTTTCTATCTCACAAAGAAAATATTTTCCTTGAAAACAAAGAAAATGTGGTCAAAAGTGGGAAAATGAGAAAAAAAAATTCTATGGAAAAAAAAAGTTACAATCAAACAAAACAAAGAAAATAAGTGGGAAAATGTCTTTTCTATGAAAAATTTTTGGCCATCTAACAAACAAGTTAAAAAATAAGCAAAAAAAAAAGATATTTTTATGGAAAATCTTTATCAATCAAACACACCCTAATTGAGCAGGGTACAACTTACAAAAGAGAGACTATAGACTATAGAGGGCCATGTGCAACGATTCTGTATTTGATATGGAAATCCCGCTGTCACCCAACGCAATATTTGTGCTGTGTTATTGGACTCAATGATTTCACTCATCATGCTTTTCCTTTTCAATTGGGGCCATCACAATTATTATACAAAATTGTACAAAATATTAAGTTTGAATGGTTTATTTTGAAAAATACCAAACTTTCAAAAAGTTTTGGCCAAATAGTCAAATTTGAAAAAAAATAGATGGAAATACCCTTAACAATTAACAAACAATCATAATTTTAATTTTTAATATATTCTCTCTACAATGTTACCATTTTATATTATTCGCCTATTTTCTCTTTTGTCCGTATCGAATTCTACCATTATTGTTGCATAAATCAAATAAATTGTAAGATATATCATCCGCCACCCATTTTAACTATCACCGCGATGCTGCCACTGTATTGCATCTTCACTCAATCACTCAATCGACAATTTTTCATTTCTGTTGAATTTTGGACCAAATAAATTATTTATTTTACTCTAAATATATTTGGGTTCATTTATTGTTTATTCCATATGTTCACTCAATTGAATATTAGATTTCATTGATTTTTATGACTCATTTAGTTTAATATTTGACATTGTTGACGATACATGTCGATTTATTTTTTTATTTTTCAACATTCGATTGTCAATTTTTGGACTAATCTATTGATTTAAAAAAAAAATGGACTGAAAATATCAATTTTTTTTTTGTTTACAGTTACTTTGTGAACAAACTATTGATTATTGTATTGAATTGTCGATTTTTCGGTTTTTCAACAGTTACGTTGGTGAACTATCAATTTCCAAAAAAAATTATTCTTAAAGTAACTGTCAATTTATTTTGCATTATCTTGTATGTAAATGACATACTATACATTGATAGCTTTTCTTAGAAGCTATGTACGACTCTCAACTATCATGAAATCTTAATTACACAAAAAAGTTGTCTTTTTTTGCAAAAATATATATTTAACATTTTGCATCTAAAAATAGTATATTTACAAATGTTATCAAAAGTTGGCCTATTTTCAATTCACTAGAAATGATCTCCTAAGCACCGATCTAAGCATTAATGACATGGTATATCTATTTAATGTTTATTTTATTTATACATTGAATATGTGGGATCTACCATTATCTCACAACTACTTATACCATGTCATCCGTGTTTAGGATATCATTCATGTTCAATTCACCATTTATTTTTTGGCACTTTACAAAATTCCCCATTATTATATAGTGATTTTACAACATAGTTGATTTTATATTTAAAATTCCACAATAACATTTTAACATTTTAAATTCCAAATGTAATAAATGTAAGAAATATAACAAACATTTTTTTTTTTTGTAAGAAAACAATATTTAGAATAAGGTAAAAATAATATTTTTAGAAAATAAGTGAAATAGTATTTTCTAAATTATTTTATATTTTATAGTATAGAGTGAAATTATCCCATTATTATATTTAATACTGATTTAAATTGAGTATCTATTCATTAAAATTATTTTCATTGTGAGCCTCTCAATAATGTCATCACTTAGACTTTAGTTTTACTATAGAGGTTGAGGTTGAGAAATTAAATTTTAAAGTTAAGAAGTTTTAAATATTCATTATTATATGGTTCTACGACTTTTAACATAAATTTATGTATTATTAGAATGTTAAGATTGCCATGCGACTACATGAAATTACATTGTGCAATTAATAAGATATAACATAATAAAAATACAATTCGGTTGGTCAGAACGTGTTTTGTGTAGACTAAAGAATTCGTGTTTATAATGAGAGTATGATTTCAATACAGTATGTTGAAAGAATATACGTGAAAGAGCGAAATTTATGGAGTAATTTTAAATTAACTCCCTAGCAAAAAAAAAATGGAAGACGTACACAAAAAAGAAATTAATAGCTATATTATACGAGATTTTTTTTCGGCGGCATTGGTCTTAAGTGAAATGTCACAGTTCTTTCTGTCATTTTTTAACTTCACATGTCAAAGCGACAAAGCTTATAGCACGCGATGTCTTTAAATCTATAAAAAATAAACTTTAATGTCTTTTAATTTGTTTTATTATTAAAAGTAAATGGAAAGAATATTGACTTGATTCTTTCCATCTTTTTGCTTTCTTTTCCATTTTTATTGTGGGTACGATTTGGCGGTCCCAATATGTCAAGTCTTGTGGACAAAATTTCTTCCAATTTTTTTGGTCAATTTAGAATTTGTTTGGTGGAGACCGATCTCCTGCTCTCAAGTGGGTAGGAGATTTTGCCCAACTTATTAGTATGTGGACTGTTGATATAAAAAGCAATATGTCAAGTCCTATGGACCAAATTTCTTCCAATTTTTTTGGTCAATTTAGAATTTGTTTGCTACAGGACCGATCTCCTGCTCCCAGGTGGGCAGGAGATCTTGCCCACATGCTGACTTGTCAGCATGTTAGCTGTTGATGTAAAAAGTTGCTTTTTACATCAACAGTTCACATGTTGACAGCATGTGGCAAGATCTCCTGCCCACTTGGGGGTAGGAGATCAGAATTCTTGTTTGGTATTGCTGTAATTTTTAAAAAATCAGTTTTTACTGTGCTGCAGAAATAATCAGTTGTAGAAAGAATTAGATAAGTGTTTGGTATAATTTTATTTCAGAATTGATGTATGTTTCAAAAATAGCATTTGAGCGTTTAATAAACAAAAGTGATTTATTGATGTAACGGTATTAAATCGCTAAAAAGAATATTGATTATAATAATATTATTTTGTATTATTATTATTATCACGAGTAGTAAAATTCATTTTTTTTCCTAATCAAATATTTTTTAACAAGACCAATCTTATTATGTTTTTTAAACATAAAAATACTAAGAAAAATTAATATACACATTATGTGTCACTTTTTGTTCTAAAAATGACATAGTGTGTCATTTTTTTTTTCTTAAATTATGGAAATCATTTATACACTTTAATAGCCATGTTAGGGATTTTAATAAAACAATGCATTCATTATTATTATTTTAAAATAAAAATAATAAAAACCTAATAAATTTCAAATTTTATAAAAATTACAAAATAAAAGTATAGTCATACAGTGCAAAAATTATTTAAATTTATATTATTTTTTATGATCCAACTTGCATCAATTCGATTTTTCAAATGGGTATTAAAGGAATTAGTTAATTAATTAGGGATAAAATGGATATTTTAATAATATATAAATAAAAAAGCTAAAAGTAAAATTTGAAAAGCTGTCATTTTACTGCTTCTCAAAATCTGCTGCCCAGGTGAGTTAAGATTATTTTAGGGTTAATTACATTAATGGTCCACATTCTTTCAGGTTTGTAACGATTTCATTCTCATTCTTTTTTTTATCAGATATCATCCACATTCTTCCATTTATTCTCACAGAGGGTCCCCAAGTCACTATTTTTCACTATTCTAAAAATTCTATGACAATTTTACCCTTTGACTTAAATAAATTAAAATAATAAGAACAAAAATACAATGAAATTGGTAAAGTACAAATAAATTCTAAACAATTTTATTTTATGACAATTTTACCACAACCACCTCTCATCTATCAGTATCCTCCCCACCACCACCGCCTTCTAGTACACTTGCTCCTCTCGCTTCAACCCCACATCCGACTAACTCCGCACCATCCCCCATCGTCCTAACACCATCTTCTCCATCTGGGTCTCCACTCTCCCCTCCGTCACCACTTACGGGTGGGAATTATCCGTCTTCACCAAGCAGGAATACATCTACATCTACACCAGGAACAAAAAGATCTCCACCTTCGCCACCATCACCATCGTCGGGTGGTGGGGTATCAACGGGGTTGGTAGTTGGGATAGCCATAGGGGGTGTTGTAATACTTGCAATTATAAGTCTGCCGTTTATATGTTACAAGAAGAAGAAGAGAAGACCACATGGCTCCCCGGATTACTATGTTCCCCCAACTCCAACTGGACATAAAGGAAAAATAATTTATCCCAATTCTTCAAGATTTTAGATTTATATATTCTTTCATTTGTGTTTTGGTTTGAATTTGTTCATTTTTTTCGAAAAAATTTCTATGTAAATAAGTAATTATAAGAAATTCATCTAATGAATAAAATAAAATTGTTGGAGAAGTACACTTATTTAAATAAAATAAAAGTGTTTAGAATTTATTTGTTTAAAAAGGTTAAGGGTTCAATTGCAATGTTTTTATTGTATATTTTTCTTATCATTTTAATTTATTTAAATAAATGGGTAAAATTGTTATAGAATTTGTAGAATAGTGAAAAATAGTGATTTGGAGACCCTCTGTGAGAATAAATGGAAGAATGAAGATGATATCTGCTAAAAAAAGAATGATGATGAAATCGTTACAAATCTGAAAGAATGGAGACCATTAGTTTAATTAATCCATTATTTTATAATTAATTTTAAAAAATTTGCTAAACTTCTAAATCAATTTTTGATTATTTGAGAATTAAAAGTTAGACTCCAAAATCAATCCCAACAGTCAAGTTTACGATTTTTAATTCGTGTTGGCTACCAAACCTCGTGATTCATGCTGGAAAAGAGTTTTTGCAATTCATAAAGTTACTGGAGCAGACATCACATGATATTATTTTGTTCGGAGAAATAAAAGGCGACATTTAATGTGTGTGGATACGTGGTGAAATATGACAGATTCATTTTTGTTCTTAATCTGTTAAATCAATTGAATGCAACCATCACCTATCAAACCGTCAAAAGTTGAAGGTTTGGTGAAGAGTAGTGCTTGTTGTACATCACCGATTACAGATTCATTTACCGAAGATGACGTGGCAAAGTTAAAAAAAATGTAGGGACAATATAATTTGGGGAAACGTCTTCTAAGATCTCTAGAGAGAGAAAAACAAACCCATTTCATTTTCACCTTCAAACTTATGAGACCGATTAGGGAGAAGGAGAGAAGCCGTAAATGCTCGTCGGAAACGCGAAAATTCTTGTCGGAATAAGCAAATTCGTCTCCGCACCGACTGACCCACGCCGTATTTTCTCGCTTTATTTCGAAAGCAAAGCAGGAAAGAGAGAGATCGAAAACCCTAAATCT
Organism: Forsythia viridissima; assembly: GCA_030279155.1. Lineage (NCBI taxonomy): Eukaryota > Viridiplantae > Streptophyta > Magnoliopsida > Lamiales > Oleaceae > Forsythia > Forsythia viridissima. Next base: position 5,713,651 of record CM059033.1, read on the forward strand.
CTCCACCCCTCCTTCTTTACTGCTGCACAACCATCTTCTACGGTCAAATAGACGTCAAAGATTCACACAATATAACCAAGTAAGTTGGGTTTTGATTGGGTAACTGTTTTTTCATTTTATATTTCAAGTGTTGAAGAGTCCTTTATATTCCCATTTCAGATTTAGGCAATATTTATTTTTGTTGAATGTTATTTTTCTAGTTTCCATTTGTGTTCCAGCAGTTTGAAGTATCCCCAATATTTATTTTTTGCTTTGTGACCTTCAATGCCATCATTTTTTAGTTAACTTTTCAAGTCAGGAATTTATGTCTATATTGGTTAATTGATTCATTCTTGGTAAGACATATGAGTTTATGATGCTAAATTGAGTTGGCCTTTTTGCCTATGACAATGGTTAATTAAATCAAACTTTTAGTTGTAAATGCTGTCAATGGTTACAAATTAATGGTTTGACAGGATACATATGCTGCATTCATTTTTCGATAACTAGCCTGTTTTTTACCTGTTGCCTCCGTGTTTTAAGTATTGTAGATTCATACAAGCAATCAATCATTTTCTCCATGTTTAAAGAACCTAAGTACCTTCTATTACTGAAAAACAACTTTATCGCCTTGCTTATTGAATCTCCAACACTTATGATGTAGGTTAATCAAGTGGCGTTTCTTCGGGTAGATCCGCAGCGAAAGATGAAATTGAAGAATTGTCGCATATATTCAAAATATTTGCGCGGATATTCAAAGAAGAAGATGTGGAGATATCGGCCAATGTCACCATTCGTAGGGGCAAAGGAAGTGCGAAAAACAACAATAGAGGAAAGGCGGAGACATAAATGAATTAGAAAAATTGATTTCTGATTAAGAAATGTTACCTGGTTTTACATGTACCCAATGGGTTGTATATGTGTATGGATTAAGCAATGTTTGTCAATGATGTTGTTTAATTTGTTCTATACCTTTCATTTAATCCTTGAGGTCTAGTCTTCTTCAATGTTATAATTTTTCACTTGGATAGAAAATGAACCGGATAGCCAATGGGCTTCATGTAGCCAACTGTTACCGATATTTGTCTGCGATAGGTTAATTTAATGAATTGTTTTGACTGGAGTTCTCATTTATAAAATTGTGATGGAATATTAGGTGAGCCCGTTTCTTTTCTCCTTTATGTATCTCGAGGAGTCTTTTCTTGAAATGGTTCTGCTGCACCTTCAATTGCTCAAGGAAAATGGTTGTTTTCTTGAAATGTTTTTGTCATATTCCTATCTTGATTGCTTGAGCCCATCTTAGAGCACGTGCAAGAATATAATTAGTCTGAAAAAAGATCAAAATAGGCCGTCTATGGGGTTAATTTAAATAGCTGAATCATAGACCATAAGCTAAATCATAATCAAGTGTTCAAAGCAAAATTACTTCTTCAAGTTTTTTGATCAACACCAATTTATTGTACCTGTTCGTGTCCATGTAGCAGCATACAAATAATGTTAACAAAAAATGAAAATTATAAAATAAAACTCCACCTCCACAAGGCATTCTAACATACAACAAATGAAAATTACATAGTAAACCTATGAATTGGGTCACTACTACACTCGTCCACTACTCCGGGAAGTGCATCTTGAACTGGATCTCGATGTACCCCATACAATGTCACAATGAAGTGATAAGTGTTATTTTACACTTATCTAAACTATCAAAAGTGGACAATTGTAAGTGCTCATAAGTACTTTTCTACTTAATTGTGTGTTGATTTAATTATTTCATGTCAAAACCCAAGATCGGATGGAATTGGAGAAAAACAAAGCAAAATAGGCGAAAAGGACTGAAAGTGTACGAAAACTTGGAGATGGGGATCAACTTGCAAACCTCCAAAAGTTGAAGGACCTGAGTTGCAAATAAAAGAGGACTAAATTGAAATATAAGAAGAAATCAGAGGACTAAAATGACTACAATGAAAAGTTGAAGGATCACGGGTGCAAATATGAAGAAATTATAGTTGGGTGAACGCCCAACTCAAAGCTGGGCGAACACCCAACTTCAAATTGAAGTGGCTGAGGCTAATTCTTTTGCCTGGGCGTTCACCCGGATTATGCCTGGGCGTGCGCCCAGGCCAAATTCTGGCAGCGAAATTTTCTTGTTATTTTATTTCCTTTTTGAGTCCTAAAGCAATTTGGAAACTTGTAACCCACGATTTTTAGGGATCTTTTAGGGCTTATTGGGGGAACTATAAATATGGGTTATACACTCATAATTGGGGAGTCGGAAAGTCATGTAAAAAAATCATATTGAGAGAGGGAGATACCAAGAGACGAAGAAAAAAGACGGAATTGAAGATTGGAGCTTGAAGACAAAGATTTCTTGGTGCAAGATATTCAACGTTTCTTCCTCTATTATTTTCAAGATCCGGTTATGTCTTTCCTTCTCTTCATCTTTTCTTTCTCCCGAGTCATGAACAGCTAGATTTAATGTTTGGATGAACGATGTAGCCTAAGTTTAATTCTTTAATTTCGAATCTCAAGTTTTGATTTATAAATTGTTTATGTATTTGATTTTACTTCTTTTCTTAATGCTTGAAATAATTGGCCATTATTTGTCATTGATTTGTGGATTGTAATGAACCAAGAGGTAAATTATTAATCTAGACCACGTAGTAAAATCTGGCAATTGGATAAAAGGTAGAGATACGCTTTTGTTATTGTCACAGTCTTGAATTGAATTCTTAGGAGATTTAATGCATCTAATTGAGGACCATTCTGACTGCTTAAGTTGACTTAATTAGATATGACTAATTTGAACTCGAGAGAGGTAAATTAGGTTAAATTTGTGAATTCGACCGAATACAACTTTAGAAAACGAATTTTGAGAGGAGGAATTAGAGATGACAACTAGGTGAATTCGTTCGTCCAAACGCTTTAACCATCTTATTTTATTAATTCTTGATTTCTGCTTTATTATTATTTTCGAAAAAAAATCCAAAGTTCTAACTTAAACATTCAAATGCAATTGATTTTAACTTGTTTTCAATAGATTAGCGCTTTGATTAATTTAACTAGTATCTAAATAAGATAGTCTTCGTGGGAACGATAATCCGGACTCAAAAAGTCCACTTTATTACTTGTTAACGATATTTTGCACTTGCAATCACATTATTTTCTCAACATGAAGCAGCATTCAATTGGCCAGAAATTAATCTGTCTCCCACATTACTTGCCAATGTTGGTTGCGAATATGAGAGGTTAGGCCGTAGATATCCCAGCTTCTTGTGATGGTTTGTTGGAAGGACCATTGTCTCCCACATTTGTTTCTCTCGAACTCTTTGATTTTTGTGATTTCAAAGTTACCTATAACAACAATAAAACAAGGCAAAATGGATAACTTGAATCTACGAGTAAGACAACATAATATGCATGACAATGTATACCTTCAACATATAAAATTAGGGATGTTATCATACCTTGGATTTCTTTGAACTCGTTTCTAATGAGTCTTTTCTACAAAGCTTCTTAGGTACTCCCTTAGTGCTTCCTTAGGTTATCAACAACTCCAACATTCACATTCACCGTTTCATCATCAAAATAAAATTTTGATTTCCTAGATAAAAATACAACATTTGAATAAACACCAAATTTACAGAAATTAGACACTGAATATTAAATAGACTAAAAACACAATAAGTAAAGTTTGAACAATTTTTTCAATAAGTTGCCCATTTTTTCAATTAATGTCTGAGCCTCCTTGTTCCATCTATATCATTTTCTTAACAAATACAATTTTTTGGGAAGCAACCATCTCAAAGTTGTTTTTCATCCTTGAATTTACGGGCAGATTGTATTCTGCTAATTGATGTACTGATTCTTGGATAAAAATAAAAAAAAATTGAATAAACACACCACAATTTCATTATTTATCAAAATACAAAAATCTGAATATGGAACAGGAAAATGAAAAGGATGACTAATGTTCATTTTTTACTCGAAGAGAAGGACGACACATATAAAATGCCCTAATTCGAAAACAACCTCAATAAGGTGGGAACAAAGCAGTGCTAACCTGTGCGGCCCTTCTCCCGGTGACCCAACTTTTTTCCGACGACCACCAGCTATCTATGGAAATGGACGATTGTGACCAAGGGCTGAGGAAATGAATATGTACTTTCTCTCTCCACAGTTTGGATCTGACTTTTCTTGGAACATTTGGGAACAAATGATATGGGTAAATTGGACATTACACTTTTTGCCACATAAGCATCTGTAAACGCGTCTGTAAACGATTATGTACAAGAAGCATTTTCCTTTGGTGAAATATAAATAAAAGGCAGACGAGGTTATAAAATATACATTTATTTTATAATTATTGGAATTTCAGTTCTTTTATGAAAAATTAAATAAACTAATAAATACATGTGTTGTGATTTGATTAAATAATTGTGTCTTAACTTTTTGGGGCATAGAAGAGAATGGTACGTCGCTATTCCCCACCCATCAACCCTTTATATGCAATTGCATGCACAAAAGTTATTTTTTCAAATTCGTGATTAATTTTAAATATTTTGTGTGGAGATGATTCAATTAATTTAAGAGTTAATTATACTAATAGTCAACATTCTTTTAAATTTATAACAATATTATTTTCATTTAATTTTTTATCAAATATTATTTCTATTCTTCCATTTATTTTTCACATACAGTCCTCACTCATGAAATCTGTCAAAAAGTGCCGTTAAATGGGTTCGCATCACACTTTTTATTTTTTTAAAACAATGGTATTTTAGGCAAACCACATAAAAAATATTTTTTTCTTCCTTCCACTTGTCAAGTAATGCACGTGGTGATCTTATATTAATGGTCAAGTTCAGATTTATTCATTTAGTTATCGAGTTAATTTCACTGATGGTCACTAAAGTTTCATTGAAATTACAAAATCGTCACTGAAGTAAAAAAGTTTCAGCGATGGTCACTGAAATTTACTAAAGCTTGCACCAAATGTCACTCGCTGAAATTCTCCAATTAACTTGATAATGTGTCACTTGTAAATGTTCATGTGGTGCACATTTGGATGACACGTGTCAAAATTATTGATATGTGGACTTTACCCACTAATTATAATAAATTTGGACCTCAATAAATACTTCTATAATATAAGAACCTAGCTGAAAATACTTCAAAATAAATTTTATAATAAATAACTCAAAAATTGCATCTAAGGTCCTTCAACTTTTTATATCTTCAAATTTTGGTCCCAAAATTTTTAATTATCTTTCAGTTAAGTCCTTCAAAAATTGTATCTTAGGTCCTTCAACTTTTTATATCTTTACACTTTGATCCTAAAATTTTCAATTATCTTTCATTTAAGTCCTCCAAAAATTACATCTTGGGTCATTTAACTTTTTACATCTATACACTTTGGTCCCCAAATTTTTAATTATCTTTCAGTTAGGCCCTCCAAAAATTGTATCTTAGGTCCTTCAACTTTATACATCTTCAAACTTTGGTCCCCTAAATCTTTGATTTTAGTGGTCAAAATTATTATTTACAATTAAATCTTTGACTTTACACTCGAATTTTTACCTAAACGAATAAAATAATATAGTTAAATAATAATTGTACTAAAATAATATAATTAAATAATAATTTTGACTACTAAAATTGTACTTATTTTGACCACTAAAATCAAGAATTTAGGAGATCAAAGTTTGAAGATATATAAAGTTGAATGACCTAAGATGCAATTTTTGGAGGGCTTAACTAAAAGATAATTAAAAATTTAGGGACCAAAGTGTATAGATGAAAAAAGTTGAAGGACCCAAAAATGTAATTTTTGGAGGACTTAAATGAAAGATAATTGAAAAGTTGGAGACCAAAGTATAAAGATGTAAAAAGTTGAAGGACCTAAGATGCAATTTTTGAAGGGCTTAAATGAAAGATAATTGAAAACTTGAGGACCAAAATTTGAAGATATAAAAAGTTGAAGGACTTAGATGCAATTTTTGAGGTATTTATTATAAAATTTATTTTGAAGTATTTTCCGCTAGATCCTTATGTTATAGATGTATTCATAGAGGTCCAAATTTATTATAATTAGTGGGTAAAGTCCATATGTCAATAATTTTACCACGTGTCATCCAAATGTGCGCTACATGGATATTTACAAGTGACATGTCATCAAGTTAATTGGAGAATTTTAGCGAGTGACCTTTGGTGCAAGTTTTAGTAAACTTCAGTGACCACAGCTGAACTTTTGTTACTTCAGTGACAGTTTTGTAATTTCAATGAAACTTCAGTGACCATCAGTGAAATTAACCATTTAGTTCTCATATGTCATATCTCTTCTACTGTTTTTATCTTTCTTCTCTCTTCAACTTTATTATATGTTATGTGTTGTGCAATTGCAACAAAGATATGGAAGGTAGAACATGAAGATGTGGTCATCTCATGGATTTGAAGACTTCTTATACTGATGCGAATCTAGGAAGAAGATTCTTTGTCTGTAACCAAAATGTATCATTTAGCACAAATGGCCTATTTTTTAGTTCAATCACTAATGTTAATGTATTTTCTTGTAGAGATATTGTTGTCGATGCTTTGTGTGGTATGACCCACTAATATGTGACGTGACCGATCAAAGGTAGTCATTCCGAGTTTGTTGAGGTCAACACAGAGATTGGAAGACTAGAATTCTACATTACAATGAGAGAATAGAAGATTGGCAGTAGACAACATTAAATTAAAGGATTATAATACAAGATTTGAATATGATAACATAACATTACAAGCTCATAATAGAAGACTAGAAGCATAGGATGAAAAATTACATGCTGAGAATAGAAGACAAGCACAAAAACAAACATCGCCAGTTGGGAGTAGTCGAACTTGGATTTTTTTGCTATAATTTTGTTATTTGTAGCCTGGGCATTAATGTACTAGGTTACATATCTGTAGTAAATAGGAATGTTGTTAGTATTGATACTGTTATGTTCCAATTTTCAATGAAATGAATCGAATAAAGTTACGATGATGTTATTTTTCCAATTTCCAATGGAATGAATGTACACAGCAATAACGTTATCACATTTTGGGACCTACATTGTGACTTTATGTAAAGGATGGGAAGATATCTACGAGTGTAGTTAAAGATGGGGACCTACGTTGTGACTACATTTGAAGAATACCTGCACTGCTACAACTTTCGAAGAAAAAATTGAACATGTGCACGCACATAAATGACATTCCATAATTCACAACCAACAACATCCCAACAATAACGTAATAAATACACTCGTTTTATATAAAGATATAACCACACCACATAAGCAAAAAAACAAAACGTTTGCATTGATCACCGTAAAAAAACAAGTTATAGCGTTTTTTATCATATGGTCGTCAAGGCAAAACACAACCATGTCCAACCCATCAGTGCAAAGCACACTACACACTTCAAATTTGCATTTTTGGGTTTGCAAAATATAGACGATCAACAAATAAGTTTCAAGAAATTTTTTTTACCAAATACCATGCACGAACGATTTGGGGTTTCCACAATGGAGATTATGAATAGAAGTTTCAAAAATGTGAACAGTCGTTTAAGTGATTTTGGCACGCAATTCGTCAGTTTAAGAGAAGAAATAAATATTTTTAGGTGGTTTGCCTAAAATGCCCTCGTTTTAAAAAGATAAAAAGTGTGACACGAACCCATTTAACGGCAATTTTTGACAGATTCCGTGAGTTGTATGTGAGAATAAATGGAAGAATGATGATGATATCTGCTAAAAAAATTGACATTTAATTGTTACAAACTTGAAAGAATGTGGATCATTAGTATAATTAACATTTAATTTAAAGATGTTAAACAAAAATTTTAAGAGATCTTTTTAAGAATAGTATAAATTGGGTCATCTTTGAACACGTCTCTATCGGTGATTATTGAGGGCAATGCCGTTGGTAATATTGACGTCAATTCAGTTTGCCGAACAAGTCGTTAGTGATTATCGTAGGTGTTAATGACAAAAAATTTGTTTCATATTTTTATTTTTTTACTAAGTTATCGTTGAAATATTAAGTTAATAACCTAAGAATTTTTTTATTTATATACTTATTTATTTTAGAAAAAATAGCATATTTGATCCCCTCCAACCTTTAAAAATCGTAAGGGTTATAATCCTAACTTTTAAAAATAGTATCGGACATCCCTAATGTTTAAAAAATAGGTATAATAAGTCATTGATGACAAGATACTTTCATTTTAGCTGTTAAGGTCAAATAAAAAGACAAAATTGTCATACCCTTTTAATAAGCCAAAAAAAAAAAGGCAAAAAAATAAACGAATAAAAATAAAACAAAATATATTCCAAAGAATGAAGAATAACAAAAAGATCTCATTCTTTTTTTTTTTTTTTTTTTTTTTTTGATATCCAGGTATCCCAGTTACACCAGACTATGTCCTGGACCACCCATCCCCGGCCCCTCAGTGATGGGTGGAGGTAAATCGCGGGATATGCCCAAGTTGACCAGGGTTCGTGCACCCTTTATACTCCTGGCCCCAAGGGAGCCTTCATCCATGGATATTACATCACCAAGCTGCTCCACCCATAATTGAGTATTACATCACCCAAATGCTCCATCCAGGAATCGAACTCCCCACGCTGAGGTTGCGAGCCCCGCAATGCCCATCCTTTGCCAACTTGGCTGTGCCCCGGGGGGCTAAAAAAAAAAAAAAAGATCTCATTCTTCATTCTTCCCCAACCACCAAAAGCAACAACAACATACTCCATCAATCTTCTTCTTCTTCCTCCCCCACCAGCAACATTTCTTAAATTATCTATTGTCACCACTACACTTACAACCACGCCGCCATCTCCACTACCATCAACTCCGCATTTCCTCAGAATATTATTATAGAAAGGGAGAGAGAAACTAGAAGTCGTCAAGCGCCATAGATTTTCATATCTATAGCTTATTCTTCACAATCTTAAGTTTTCTTATCCTCACAAGTCGTGCATTGCAAGAAAATCGACCGGCTTCTAACTCGCCAGCCTAGATAAACTCCAACTTAGTTCTTGTTGCCTTTTTGGATTCTCATTACACTAAGCTCTCTAAAGTGGTTGAAAAGGGATGTTTGTTACAGAAGGAGTTGTGTCCAAGCTCAATATTACTATATTTGCATTGAGAAATGAGGCTTTAGAACGAGATTTGGTCCCGGAGTTTAAACACTTTTTGCTCAAGCCGCATAATCTAAAACCCCTTCAAAATTTGTTGCTTTTCCATATGATTCTAGCTAGCATTGAGTCCAAGAATTTGCAGGTAAACAAGCCTACCCATCACACCAGCCTTTGCCGTTATGCCTAAAATGAAAAAATTCAGGTAATTGAGAAAATTTGGGATAAATTAACTTGTGGGCAAGGCGAGAATTATTAAAACAGATGATATTATTCGTCCCGATGGCATCATCCATGGTATTTTAAGATAACTGATTCCCAAATCTGTGCAACAAGATTTCAATACCAGGAAAATTTTGAGGTCAATTTCTACAGTGCTACCCAATAATTTAAGAAATGTATGAGGCGATGGTAGAAGAAGAAGATTGATATGGTATGTGGTGGTTGGAGATGAAGGAAGAATATGGTCTTTTTGTTGTTCTTCATTTTTTGTAGTATATTTGGTTATATTTTGATTTATCTTTTGAATTTTTATTTTTATTTTTTTGCTTATTTAAAGGAAAGAACATTTTTGTCTTTTATTTGACATTAATAGGTAAAATTGAAATATTCTACCATTAGAACTTACTATACCTATTTCTTCAAATGTTGAGAGATGTTTGATACTATTTTTAAAGGTTATGTGTATATCATTTACGTTTTTGTAAGATAAAATCAAATATGCTATTTTCCTATTATTTTAATATTAATGACGAATAAGTTTTTTTTTGTTTTTATTTTATTACTAATATAATTTCTATCAAAAATTTAAATTTCTTAATATATTTATGTTTAAAATATTTATTGACTAAAGAATTGTCGGTAAGCTTAAACTTTTAAAATCGTTATTTTATTGTAGATATAATTTTTGGTCCATAATATTCAATATATTTATTTTTATGTACTTTAATTATGGAAGATAGTTTTAATTTATCTTTTTAACGACAAATTCTGACAGAATTAAAATAATAGTATAACTGTCGCTAATCTCAATAAACTCTTGCGGTAATTTGATTAATTTCATTTTTCATTTTAACATGACAATCAAGCATTTCATAAACCAGTGCATTAAAACATCATCAAAATTGAAATCTCATTCAATAAAAAGCTGAATTGGGATTTAGGATTGGATACTTTCTATTTTAAATGTCTAATTGACGTGGCGATAAGATGAAAGAGACAAAACTCATGTGACACTATTTATTGTAGAAGACCGTTTAATTTTAGACATCCTGTTAGACGGTCTTCCACATATCTTTTCATTAAATTGTATCTATATTTCTTATCTATTTTTTCCTTCTCTTTTCTCCTACTATTTCTCCCTTCATTTATTTTCTCTCTCTTGCCACATAAATTTTTTAGAAAGTGCATCTCCAATGCCACACTTTCTAAAAAAAATATACGTGGCAATAGAGAGAAAAGAAATGAGGAGAAAGAGTGTAGAAAGAGGAAAGAGAAGGAAAAATAGATAAGAGATTTATATACAATTTAATAAAAAAAATTGGTGGAATATGTCTAACTGAATGTCTAAAATTAGACGGCCTGTTGAACGGCCTTCTAAAACAAATACTGCTTAGAGCATTTCCAATACAACAATGTCCAACTGATATGGCGATGAGGTGGAGGAGACAAAACTGATGTGACAGCATTTATTGTAGAAGGCCTGTCAATAAACCGTCTAGTTTTAGACATCTTGTTAGATACTTTTCACCTATTTTTTTATTAAATTGTATATATTTCTCTCATCTATTTCTTTCTTTTTCATCTTTCTACTATCTCTCTCATCATTTTTTCTCTCTCTCACCACATAAATTTTTTTAGAAAGTGTAGCATTAGAGATGCTCTTAGGCCGTCGAAGACTCCGTTTTTGTGACATTAGAGGAAAAATGGTTGGGATGATATATATATATATACTATGTTTTAATTGTATTAAAGGTCCATAATTTTTATTTATTGTCACATTTATATTTTTAGGTTTTTTTATCGGATTCTTATCCATAACATTCTCTTAATTAGTACATTTTGTTCCAAATGATGATTTTCATCCATTAATTCTATTAGCGCGTTCTAAAATGATGAACAAATATTTTGTTGTAATTTTGTATTTTTTTTTTTACTTATTTAAAATACGAGGAACAAATAAGTCTTTTTCTTCTCTTTTAATGAAATTTTTGGACAAAAACTGTCACAAGGAATAAAATGTTCTCATTAATAGAAGATTAACAATAAGAATACACTGAAAAAAATGTGATAATAAGTAAAAATTATGGACCTTTCATTCAATTAAAATATAATATATCCTTAACTATATAAAAGAATGACTTTGCAATGCTACTGTTCATAGGATTTCGTGCCAGATACTATTTAGTCCCCTTTTTATATTTTTTTTTCCATGACCCTAATGCAGAAATGAAAAATTATTCATCATTTTTGGTCTTCTAAGGACAAATACGACACTGTTTGGCGCACATTTAAACTGGAATTATGTTTTTTCTCTCTCTCCACACGACTCCACTCTCTTTTTCTCTTACACAACCTCTCTTCTTCAATTCAAAATCGCATTGTCCATCTTTGATTGTCACATTTCTCTTCAACTGAAATCTTTCATTTCTCTTCTGCTCCTCTATCCTTAATCGCTGCTCCTCTTCTTCTTCCTCCTCTTTTTTTTTTTTTTTTGGGACCTTTTTCTAAAGTACAGTGGACACAAAATACATGGATTCGGAAGAAGGATGTCCGCGGAGTGGAGCACCATCAAAGGTAATGTTTTTCAATCGAGAGTGGTCAATGGATTATATATGTTTAAGTTTTTGATTTTGGATTTTTTTCATAAATTAGTTTTTTTTTTTTTTTTGTGTGGTTTCTTTGAATCTATTGTTTACTTTAACCATGTTATATATGTTTGAGGTATTAGAGTTTTCGATTTTGAGTTCTTTAAAAAATTAGTTTAATTTTTCTGGGTTTTGTTTAATTTTTTTGAATTTATTGTTTACTTTCGACAATTTATATATTTTTGATGTTTTAAGTTTTCGATTTTGGGTTTTTTCCGGAAATTAATGTAATTTTTCTGGGGTTGTTTTACTTTCTTTGAATCTATTTTTTGCTTTCAATTTGAATGTACTAATTTGCTGTTTTTTGTGTATATTGGTTAGAATGAATTCCTTTGTCTTTTTTTTTTAATGGTGTTTTTTATTCTAATGTGAATTTAATCACAATTTGCCAAATGTCTTGGAACCAATTTCCAAATCACGACAACCGATGATCCATCTCCTGCAACATTATTCCACACAATAGGTTGTTTTGGCAAGTAATTTTCTTTATGATGTTTCTTTATATATTTAATTGTAAAGACTGACTTGCACAATTTAGTCACTATTTCTACTGACTATATTGTTTTTAGGTCATTTCCCAAAAATAAATTTGAACAAAAATTTTGATGCTTGAAATATTTGCCGCGGTTTTTAATTGTGGATTATTGAATTAGTAGTGTAACAAACACAGCTCTAATTTCTTTCTAGCCAAATATTTCAGCATGTGATGTGTTCAATTTTGTGCTGATGCTTGAGTGCTGCATTCCTATATATGCTTTTGTATTTTAAGCATTTTTATGTGTGCTCTATTTCTTTTCTATGCCAAGTTTTTGGGACTTTTTACTTATGTTCATAAGTTTTTCTCTGCCTTAATAGTTTCAAGCATACTAATACAGTGAGAGGGAGGTAGATGAACAAGCTGGGTGTGAAAGGCTGCAGGGCAATGCCTTCGTGAGCAAGAACATATTAAAAGTGAGTATATGTTTTAACATGTTATAATAATTGTTGGTGTTTGAAAGAAGATAAATTTCTAATTCTTGTGTCTACTTTCGTGTTGTTCATTTAGACGAGCCTCTTCAAATCACTTAAAGCTATTGGGAAGGTATTGGCCATATGAGAGTGATTCAGGTTATTAATTTCTATATTTTTATCATACTTCAACAATTCCCCACCTGGTCGATGCAGTTCTATAAGCGAACATATTGTTTCGCTGACTCGCTGGAATTAATCACTGCCATATTCTTAGGTACGGAAAGGCTATACCATTGGTGAATTTCTCTAAGCCGTTCAACAACAGCTATCACCAGAGTTCTGATAGGTCTGAACTACTTCTGTAGAGAACCTGCTCTATGTGAAAGACGATCTTATTATTCCACATGTAAGATATGTGAATGTGCTTTATTCAAGAATGACTACATTCCCAATCCCCAACCATGTCCCAATACACCCACCAATCCACATACACATACATACAAAGAAGCAAATAGCACAAGGAAATGTAAGAATTATCTTGCCTCTTGCCTACTGGCTAACAAGTACAATTTTGCTTCTTTCTGTGATGGTGCAGCAACATAGTTTCTATGAGTCGTTCATAAACAATGCAAGAGGAAAAAGTTCACTGGTAATGTTCAGTTTATCTGATTTAATCTATGAAAGTGCATAAGTTCAAGGGAGCATTTTATTGCCTTCATTGACCTCGTTACAGTATATGAATATGGAGGGTGGATGGCGGATTTGTAATGGACGTTAGAAACTCATTCCAAGTTCTCTTCCTTCAAAATGTATATATAATTCTCCACTTATTATTATCATGTGTTCACCATTAACATAGCTATCATTACCTTTTAGTTACCTTCTTTTCAGTTCATGCTGTTTAATGAAGAACTCTGGCCTACTTTTTCAGTTATTCTCAGTATATAAAGAAATCATCCCAATCCATTCATATTTTTTCTTTTTAATTTTTGTACAGCTTTTCCATTTTGATGTACTTGAGGATGTTCGTACCATTGCTGATGCCACAATAGAGAAAGATGAGGTACTTTCTTCTCTACTTAAGATTGTCTCCAAAAAAAATATCAAGTTCAAGAAATGATTACATCATTGCATCACGATTTTAAATTATGCCAATCTGTGTGAGGTGGTATCTATTTTCCTATATATGATCTTCCATACAGAGTTGATAGTGTATATGAGTTGAAATCTTATTTCTTACACATTGCCTCGCTTGCATTCTAACCAGACTGTTGGATAGTGTACTTGAAATTACATTTCATCATTTAATCACAATGTTCTGCTTTAGTTTTTTCTTTCAAAAGAATACCTTTGAAAATGTTAGAATCATCTTTCAGGTATTAAGTTTTCAATTCTATATTCTATAATCTGCTACCCAAAATGGAAACATGTCTGTTTGATATGTCGTTAAAATCACAAAGCATCACTAAATGAGTGGGTGCTATTAAAATCACAGTGGTAGTTGAAATACTGTTTTTGTGAACTAATTTACAATTACCACAAATTGGTGAGTATATCCTTAAAATTCATCATTTGTCTTTTCTGGCCTCCAACAAGTAAGTCACAATATAAAAATTGAGCAACACGGTTCTTTAAATTATGTTGAGTGGCACTTATCATGATTTCTGTTAAGTTCCTTGACATGTTGTAAATTTAACTGATTCGTTACCATCTTTCTTTACAGTCGCATGCTGGAAAAGTTGTAGAGAGGCACTGATATGAGAAGAACAAGCACATTGTTCCTGCTTCAAGATGGGAGGTAACCTCTCTTTTTGTCTCTGTATCTCTTTCTTTCACACACTCGAGTGCTCTTGCGTGCATGTGCATGCACATTGCACACACACAAGAGAACTCTTCCACTTATCAGCATTATGTTTGTTTGAGAGCAGAGGTGTAAAAATGTGACCCCCCCCCCCCAAAGACCATGTTCGGCTTTGCATACACTTTACCAACTGGAACATCAAAAATAATAAATATAAGAGATCTCTCATAGGAAGAAAATTAAAGACCATATCAAATGCAGAGAGAAAAAATAATATTTGCTAGCTGAATAGATTATATTTTCATTTCTGGTCAAACTTTAAAGATTCAATATTAAGCAAACAAATATATGGAAGGTCAGACTTCTCTTACCATATAGTAGATAATTTATGAAGATAAATTCTCTCACACCACGTTGTACATAATTTCAGAAGAAACTAATTCTTTTGGTTCCAGATTAAAGTAGATTATTTCTAATGTCATTTTAAGAGATTATTGGAGATTTCCATAGGTACTCAACTGTGAAGTAATGGTACCAAAATATACTACTATTCTACATGAAGATCTAATTGAGCTTTTGTAGAGCTCCTTGCCCGAATGGTATTTAATTGCTTCAAATAGTCGTACGACTGGCCTGCTTTTATAATATGTATTGTAATTGTTTATTTTGTAACGTCCACGGTGCATATGAATTTTGCTACGTGTGATTGTTTATTTTGTGTTACTTGATTGAGAGTTCAACATTTGTAACACTACAAATTAATTTTGCTACAATTAAACTACGTTCTCACTTCAAAATATCATCAACCACTACATTTTTTGGGACATGCACATTAGTTATATTGTACAAATTACACATTCTTCTCCAGTTTTTATTCATTTCCTTGAGTCATGGTTGGTTTCCGCAAGTCAATAGCATCTATATTCATTCTACACTATTAAATACTTAATTATAACTCTACCACGTGCAATGCACGTGCACTCACTAGTTTATAAAAAAAAATGATGGTAATATATTTACCCTTTATGAATTCTTGTGGAATGTCAAAAGTTAGACAAAAATAACTCTCATCTCCTGTTGAGTGGGTGGAATAATGCCTACGTCAGGTTTGGAATCAAAATTATTGTAATACAGGCCACTATTGTTGTATTTTACTTATATATTTTATAATATATCTTACAATTAATATAATAGTTGTTCATACTTTGTTGATAACAAAGTACATTAAATAAAGACATATTAGAGAATTAAAAAATCAAACAAGAAGTCAAAGCTTTGTTCGATCTTGACTGCAAGATGAACAATATTGGCAAGCCATCTTAGCATATGTTTGGCAAAGCTTAAATTATAATTTCAGCATGTCAAACTGGTCAAACATAATTTTCATCCACATATTTCATGGGACCCACAACTTACAACCAATTTTTATCCACACATTCACCAATAACTTATAATATAAGCACTTCAATTATAATTTCAGTACCTCCAAACATATGCTTAGGTCACTTATTCCCTTTGGGTTCTCAGACCCCTAGGATAATCGATCAAATATTCTATACATCATTATCCTATGCTAGGCATATAACGAAGATTCTCTCGCTTTTGGTAACTAGATTGTATTAGAGGGTTCAGACTATCTTCTTGTATCAATTTCTCTACCTGTTACATTGTCTTGTTGCTATTCATAGAGTAGCTAGTAAATGAGATTAGTTGGCAGGTTTTATTCGTAAATAAGGAGACGGAACGAATAGAGCACAAAAATTGTACGTGGAACTTCTGCCTCATACGACTCCTCTAGGGATGGAGGTAGGCCCAGCTCAGGCTGGTGTGGTTAAAGTTGTTGTACACGACCAATCTAATGTAGCCAAGAACTTTGATTAATAAAGGTACTGCCCAAGAAAAAACTACCGAAACCCAAATCTTCATCGGCGTCGGTCTTCCTCATATTGATGTAGACGAATTCTTTCCTTGAGCCTGTCGTTCTCGATGGTGAGAACTTCCCCGCTATTTACGAGTCTATGATACCCTGTGTCGAGCTCTTGTCGACTAATGGATCATTCTTCGACGTATAATTTAATCTAGTCAAACATATTTTTTATTTACAAATTTTGTAAAACCCATAACTTACTATTTATTTATTATCTACGTATTCCATAAGATCCATTACTTATAATCACTTAAAAAATAATTTTCAACACTGTTAAACATGCACTAAAATTTTGTGAAATAGAAGTTTAATTCTTACTCCACATTTACGTGCAAATTAAAAATCAATGATGTTATTTCACTTCATTGTTTAAGAAAAAGATATATGATCGAGTTCGAATATTTTGATTAAAGTCAACTTCCTCGTGTTTGCCTGCTAATGACGGGATAGCAAATTCTAATGCAACGGAAAATGACAAGTTCTTCCATTATTTCCAAAGATTCACGCAATAAAAATAGACACGACCCTTCTTAAGAAAGCTTTACCAGTGCCACTACTCAATCATGATGTATTTGGAATTGTCGAATCCCGGGTTCAACTCTTTCAATCATCTATATCATGATGTATCAAACTTTGATGCAACCTACACGTGAGAGAGGACATTCAAAGTTTTTCGTAGTGTATCAAACTTTCTTTTTTTTGAAGTTTTATATCTCTAAAAGCTTAAATTTTAAGACGAGGTAAATACTAGATAAACATACGTTGTTTTATCTTCGGTTCAAATCCAACTGGAGAATTTGTTCAACAGAAAAAATCACTTTGAACCGAACATCAGGCCCAAAAAAAAAACGTATTCACATTTACAACTACAAGCGTAATATCCATAACACCAGTAAAACCGAACATCAGGACCCAAAAAATTATAATACAATGGCATTGCCGTCTAGCACTACAATTATACAAGGCAATTAAGTTGTGATACTTACGAATTCACTTTCTGAACTTTCTTTACAAAATTTTATTACACGATAATGCAAGAATAATGAATAAAAATTACAAGAAACTTAAACGAGAAATCACACCTGAGTGAGATTTTAAGTTTTAACCAAGGTGATCTCTGGTATTCAAATTAGTCCGACCTGAACACTGAAGAAACTTTTCGGGCTTAGTTTCACAGATTTCGACTCTCTTGCCTGAATCAGCGCTCCAAACACAATGTACAGCTTCTTGCCACGATTTCGGGAGAGCAATAATGGCTTTTCCAGAATTTACGTGAGAATAATGAAAGCAGCTGAGGCCACTAAAAGCACAAGGGAATCCCGGTATGCCATGTTGAGATCTGAAATATGGAAAATCTTATGCCATAAGAAAAGATAGTTAAACATGAAATGAACGGTGGATTACTTCTCAAATCTCGTTTCTCAGCCATACTAGGAGCTAGTAATGCATTTTGAATGTAAGTTAAACCAATTTTGAATTACCAGTCAACGATCATTAGTCTTAATGAACCCTCGCTAATTTGGAGGTAAATCATGCTGTAATATGTTTAAAATGTATTTGATATTGAATTGCTCTTCACCCAACAACATGGTATTGGTCACTCTTATCAGCGCTTTTTTCACCAAATACATAAACGACTTTACTTTTTGGAGTTAACAACTTGTCTCAAATAGGTTCTAAGAGCTTATATGGAAGAAGAAATTTAAATAAACTAGTATACCACTTCTTTTGCAGTAGAATCCGACTGTAAACTCTATTATGATAATGGATTGAGTTGATGAACAAATTTTGGAGATCATCGGTGGAGGAAGATGATCAATTGAGGGGAATGGATTGAGAAGATGAGCAGATTTTGGAGATGGTCCATTAAAAAAGATGATTCAACAGCAAATTTTGGAGGAATAGCAAATTGAAGACGTAGTGACACACGGACATGCTTTTTACTTCCCGTAGCGGAGAAAACTCTCTACGGTCATGATAAATATGTCCACTTTCTAAAAGCTTGCACTTTTAGAAAAGGTGGTTCAACACTTATAAATATGTCCACGGGAATTATATTTCATTTTGGTTATATATGATATTCATAGTCTAACACCAATTGAAACGAATGAACTTACTGCTTTGCCCTGATGCTGCTGCAGGAAGTGCGGGAATTTTGATGGCTGCAGTTAGAAAAGGTTTGCACAAATTAGAAACTTTTCATCCAACTGAATTAAAAAAAAAACCAAATTTCAAAACATCAAGTACACGTACTTTTGTTGCACGACGAAGCAGGCAACTGAGACGTAGAAGGCCAAGGAGCTGGAATATTGTCGTTTAAATCACAGAGGAAGGTGACCCCTGCAGACTGGTCGAATACTACATCTGATGGCAAGCTAGGCAAAAGGCATCCAGATTCTATTTTCAAAACAGACGGAGGTTTAATGAGTTATTAATTAGTTATTAAAGATAAATGTTTCGAAGAAGCTTTAAACTCGATTTTAGTTTTACAGCCTCATCACTCAGACATTACATGAAATGAACTCATGACATCAACCTCTTATTGGATTTTTTCGCGAGGAGTGCTCAAGTGGTTGCCATATTGATATAGTACATACTTCAGAAGAAATTTCCATTATCCAATTCATCCAATGTGGTTACAAACAATAGTTAATTAACATATTTCTCTTTTCAAGAAATGACTAGAGCAAAAATACAAGTCATTTGTTCTGATGGAAAACTCAAAGACAATTGAATAAGGATACAGAGTGGATACTGGACAATTATTTGACTTTGAGATATAACGTGAAAAAGAAAAACGAAATGCTGGTTTGAGTATAGACCTGAAAATAGACTCAGAGAAATCATGATAAGGCCTTCACAATTTTCATATTGAAAGTTAGGCGAGTATAAAATGGGAAACAACTCAAACAAGTAGGATTCATCTGATCTCTTAGAAAATATTTCCCCCTGAAAATGTTTCATTCATCGTTTCAAAGAAATGTAACTAGGATAGGAAATATTGAAGAATCCACAGCTATGACTCTCTCTCTCTTTTCTCAATCACACACACAGACGCACCACCACCACATCACAGCCTTTGTTCTCATTCTTGTTATTAGTTGTGCAATAAAAGGACACAAGAATAACTTGCAAATTCCAAGTTTAAATATTTCCCAACTTTAATCATGTTAAGAGAATTATGAATTATAGTACAAAACTCAAATTCTACTTTGTTGACACGTTAGTCGTCTGGGAACAATTATATTCGATATTGTGAGTTCAAGCCATGAGTGCATTTTCAGCATTAGCACCAGTGGCGAGGGGTCAAAAATTACTCTATAACATAAAAATAACAGAAAGAAATTCACTATCTAATAATAACCTAGCAATTATGAACCCGGTGAAAAGTGACACAGATTTTGCTTCATGAAACTCCTGTATGAAAATATATGCAATAAAACAATATAACTCAAAAGAGACGGATAAGAAATTTATTGTAAAGCGGAAAGTTCGAAAATTACCTTGTGTGCCAGCTGGTGTAGTCAAATGAGGTTTCCCAGGTCAAACCAGTATGAAAACATGAAATTTCTTCATATATTAGCACCTTTCGCAAGACATTCAAAATGGTAATGTGAAAACAAAACTGACCTTGGAGAGAGAAATCCTTGAGGCCAATATGACATATGCTATATATATTTTCTGAAATGTTTGCTTTCTGCAATTTTAGTCCAAGTGATGCTGCACAATTTAAAGCTTGCAAGTTGGTGACGAAGCTCTGCCTTTGCAGGCGAGACACATAGCTGTTGACAGCAACGCAACATGCTGTCTGATTACTTATTCCGTTACTGCACCTGTTTATGACATGGCTCATGTTCGGGAAATCCAGAGGGCACACTGAATCAGTAAGAAAAGAGGAGTACAGGAGTTATAATCTGGTTAACAAAATAGTCAAAAGATGAAAAAAGCTGCACAGTAAAATAAACTATAGCATAAAACGAAATATGTTTATCCCAAAACTTCAACAAAATCACTGGTTTGATGAATGCCGTAGGGACAGACGTTGTGAAGTATCTGGAGCCAAAAGAGCTGGACTGCTTAAGAAGTCATGGGTTACTAACAATTTAATGTGTGCAATGACCCATTTTACCATGTTCATTTGGGAGACTTTGTTGGGGAAAAAACCCACACCGAATATTAATATTATTAGAATAATAATAAAGCAGAAAAAATACCAAATGCCAAAAAAAAAAGAATAAAAAGGAATACAAGAATTTACGAGGTTTGGTAAAATTTACCTAGTCCTTGGGCACCACAAAACCACTTCATTAACTTTAGAAGAAGAATATTACAAACCTTAGGATAATAGTAAAATTACCTACAATCATCTTGTAAGCAAGACTTTCCTAAACCAATTTCAACTAGAAAATGAAACAATATCTAAAGGTGCTCTTTGTTTCCTGAAGTGATCCACTACTCATTTCTTGATTGTGTCTAATACAAAGAGTGAAGAACTCCTTTTATAGTTGTCATAAGAGACCCTTCTTTACTAAACTTTTGATGTGAAACAATACTAAAAGGATAACAAGCCAATAATTCAACAAATCTCCACATTGGCAAGTTAGCCGATCACATCTGACAAACAAAGTTAATTTGTAGTGACCCTTTGGAAGCATTCAAATTTGCAAGATGTTGATCAAGTCCAAAACAATGTTTGTACTTGACCATTGTTAACACCTTAGTCGTCAAATTCACAGGATTTCCACTGGTCCTAATCTTTTGAAGGAATATCTTTCCTTTTTCAATAAAACTGCACAAAGTGATAACAGACGTCAATATGCTTTGTTCGTGCATGGTAGACTTGGTTCATTGCCAAATAAATTGCATTCTAACTATCATAGTGCAAACTAAAGTGATATTGTGCAACTCCCAAGTTTTCCATCAACCCATTAAGCTAAATAGCTTCGTTAACAGCTTTTGTAACTGCCATGTATTTTGCCTCTACAGCAGGCAAAACCACGGTAGACGTTAAGTCAGACTTCCGATTGACTAGAACACCAGCAGGGACATGTTCAGTAGTTATTCAACGTTTATCCAAATCACTAACGTAATAAGACATAACCAATTGGTCGTTGACCAAGTATATCATCCCGCTCAAAAACTAAGTGCTTGTTTGGTAAAAATTTTTGTAGATTATAAACAATAGATCTTACAAAATATGTGGATAAAAATTGTGAGTATATAGAATATGTAGATAAAAATGATGTTTGACTAATTTATAAATACTTATAAGCACCGACAAACATACAATAAATCAACACCTACGATGTTCATCAAGCTATCTATTGCATTTGAATACGGCACTTGCATCATGTACTCGCGCTCTGCATTCGGGCTCAAATGACTAATTCACTGAGCTTGAAATGAGGAACAAGCAGTGCACTAACAAGTTTTGATTGTTTGCTCACGCCAAAATGTTGTAGTGCTTTAAGAATTGCTTCTGACTTAAACAAACATTGCCTCTCTTTTGTCTCTGTTAATCTCCATGCCAAGAATCTTTTTGGCTTCACCTAGATATTTCATTTCAAACTCTTAATTCAACTAAGTTTTTAATATTTCAAATTTTGTTGTACTCTTTGAAGCTATCAGCATATCATCCACATACAAGAGTAAATAAATGAAGGATCCATTTTGTAGCTTGCGAAAAAACACACAATGATCAAATTTACTTATTGCACACTTTTGCCCTATAATATACAAGTCAAATTGCTTAATCCATATAGCGAATTTACAAACCCAATTTTCTTTTCTAGCAACTTTATATCCCTCTAGCTAAGTCATATAGATTTGCTCTTCTAGTGTTCTTCACATTAAGAGTGCGTTTGATAGAGATTATAAACAGTTTACAAACCAATATTAGTTTATTTGAGTTGAAATTGTTGACT
This sequence comes from Forsythia viridissima, assembly GCA_030279155.1. Classification (NCBI taxonomy): domain Eukaryota; kingdom Viridiplantae; phylum Streptophyta; class Magnoliopsida; order Lamiales; family Oleaceae; genus Forsythia; species Forsythia viridissima. Next base: position 5,736,264 of record CM059033.1, read on the forward strand.
TTTCATGTTAAAAATAGATTGAAATGTCAAAAATTACGGCTGAAAAAAACCAAAATGGGTTTTTAATCCCTAACAAACGCAAGCTAAGTTGAACTAGTTCAAAATCAAATTGTATTACCAAAACCAACAAACTTCGAATGAAAGAATGCTTCACAATTGGAGAGAATACTTCATTATAATCAATACCTTCCTTCTCAACATAGCCTTTGGTTACCAACCTTGCCTTGAATCATACCATACTCTTATTAGGAAATCTGTCTTTCTTCCCATATACCTATTTACTTTCAATTGCCTTCTCTCCCTTAGGTAATTGAGCTAACTCCCAAGTTCCATTTTTGTAAAAAGACTGCATTTCTTTACCCATTGCTCCCTTCCACAGCTCATTTTCTAAACTTCTAACTGCTTCTTTGTAAGTAGAAAGAACATCTTCTACAGTTGGTCACCATGTCAATAAATTAAGTAAGTTCTGTATCACTCTTCTTTGCTTATTAACTACAATTGATTCTTGTTGCTGCAGAGATTCTTGGGTCAAAACCTCCTCATTAATGTTTTATTCTACCATTGAAGAATCATCATCTGACTCTTGAACAGTATCTGGGCTAATAAGAGTTTTCTCAAACTCCACCTATTGCGAAGTACTACTAATTTTTTCTTGAGAATCTTCATGTGTTACTTGTTCAGCATTGTACATTCATCAAAAGTAACATCCCCACTCAGAATAATATTTTTCGAATACTCCCTGAGTTAACTCCCATGAACAACGCTTTCTTCGCCCTAAGATCCAATTCAATTCTTTCACATGATAGTAAGTAGTGGAACCAAAAATATGTAAAATAATTATAATCATTTGCAGAATTCCATTACCATATCTCCATAGGCGTTTTACCATTAATTGCAAAAGACGATAACAAGTCACGCATATAAAATTACCTTAGTTCAAACTGCTTTACTAACCCATAATTCAAGCAAAATTTTCGCAATATCCAATTCATGTGTTCAGCCACCCCGCTCTGCTCTGGTGCACTTCTAACGGTAAATTTTTGCACAATTCCTTCAAATTGACATACTTTAAAAAATGGGTCACATCTATATTCATCACTGTTGTCTATTCTAAGCTATTTTTTTTTTTCTATATGTCTGAGTCTCAATCATATTTTTCCAATAGAAAAAGATATCTATCACTTACATCTTTAGTTTTCATATCGTGGACTCAAGCCTTTCTAAAGAAGTCATCAATAAAGGTCATTAAGTAGTGCATACCTCTTAATGAAGCTGTCCTAGACGGTCCTCAAACATCAGAGTGAACATAATCTAAAATGCCTTCAGTGTGATGGATTGCGGTGCTAAACGTCACTCTTGTTTGCCTTCCAAGAACACACGATTCGCAAAATTATAACTTGCAAGCTTTTGCACATTTCAACAAACTTGTTTTACCAATCCCTACAAAGCTTTCTCACCAGCAAGTCCCAATCTTGTATGTTATAGCTTGGTGATATCATGATCCGTACACCCTTCAGAGACTATAGCTGTTGATACAATAGTTGTATTGTTTTGAAAATACTACAAGTTCTTTTTTGTATCTTTCATTACTACAAATGTGCCTAGTCAAAATTCTATCACGTGCGCTCACATGGAAGCTTTTAAATTCTAAGGTTCCTAATGATATAATGTTCTTCTTCAAATTCAACACACACGGAACCACGTGTCAAAAGTTTGGTTGATCTATCTTCATTCTTCCACTGGATGAACAAATCCCAGTTATTTTACATATGATGTTGCTCCCCATGTAAACAAATCCGCCATTTAGTTCTTCAAAATTTAAGAACCATTCTTGTTAGGACACGAGATAAGTGTAGCCTGAATCCATTATCCTTTCATCAAAGTAGGATTTTGCATCCATATGAACTTTTCGATATTTCTTTCTGATTTTAGTGTTCTACAATGGAGTGCATACATACATCAACAAATTTTATTGTCTTTCCTATAAATCATAGTAATGGTGAGATGTTCATATTCATTGGGATGACAACTCAGCAATAACAAAGCTATATCCCCGTCTTTGTAGATTTAATCCAAATTCAATAAATTAGCTAACAACTTATTAAAAGAAGTGATATGATCGTTGATATTAGAACCGAAAGAGTTTTTTCTTCAAATATAGTCGATTTTCATTGCTCTTTTTCATATATTTCTCCGCCAACACTTTCTATACCTTGCTCGCAAATGTTTCCTTCGTAAATGGATATTTATGATCTTTTAAAAGAAATAAATGAATTGTACCACATGCCTAACAATTAATTTTGCCCAATCTGCATCCACCATCTTCTCCGATTTTTCCTCTCAAGAAATTTCTAAATCATGCTGATATAAGATATCCTAACACAATACATTGCCACATACTAAAATTATTGGTACCATCATATTTCCCCACCTTAAATATTAGATTGGCAACAATCGTCTTTAGTAGCATAGACAAAAAACCTTCTACCATCTTCCAACACTAATATATCCAATAACAAATAGCTCTCAAGCCAAACCGTCTGTGTTGATACACTTCTTGGGGAAAAAAAAAACTCACGCCAAATATTGCTATTGGACAAATAATAATAAAGAAAAGAAAAAAGAAACCACAAGAATTTCCAAGTTTGGAAAAATTTACCTAGTCCTCGAGCACCACACAACTATTTCACTAACTTCAAAAGAGGAACCCACAATTAGGAGATATTGGAAGCAAAACCTTCCTAAACCAATTTCAACTAGAAAAGGAAACAATGTCAAAGAGTGCTCTTTGTTTCGTAAAGAGCTTCACTGTTCCTTTTCTTAATCGTGTCTAATATAAGGGATGGGGGCCTTTTTATAGTTGTCATAAGAGACGTCTCTTTAATAAACTTTCGAGTGTGGGTCAAGACTAAAGACTAAAAAGCTAATAACTCAACAAACTTGTTGACACTAACAAGTTTAAACAATGGAATTTCCTAACTTAAAAATGACAATATACTTTCGTACGAAAGGAAAACCAGAACACAAAAAGAGCATTTTTTTTTTTTCCAAATCACGATGTTCGTGTTGTATTCAGAAACAAAGTTAAAGATCCGATCTTGCAAGCTAAAGACCATAATCAATGCTAAGAGTTATTTTTCCACCTTGACCAAATGTAAGCTATCAAACCAATATAAAAGGTCTTAGGCTACTCCTATTAGTAAAGAAGTAACAATTAGCATTATAAGAACATCAAAATCATGTAATCAACAAACTTAGGTGTCACAGATTTACAAGCGTACACTTTTGTCGCATGTCCTTCATATTTACATGTAAAGAATCTTCTAAACATGCAATATCAGCACCAAAAACGCGTGTGCATCCCGCTAAAGGCAACAAATTAATGGTGGAGAAATGAGAAGAAAGGCGTTCAATTAAACAAGTTAAAACAGCTTAGACCTTTTGCAGTTACATCTCACCTTTATTAATCTTGCAATTAGATAGTCCTCGAAGAATTTCTTTTGCATGATTAGGATCAAGTTTACTTGCAAGCCACCGGAGAACAATACTTCTGCAATCATTGAACCTAGTTGAATGGTCAGACAACGCATGGGTACCATCCAGGCTCAGAAGATCATACGCTTTTAGAGCTAGCTTTTTAGCAGCGTCTGATATCGCATTCTGACAAACCTGCTCACAACATTCATTCACGGTATCTATTTTCTCACAGGCAGCAAGAAGGTTAGATGAGTCTACTGTGCTCTCAAACTCACTAACATCATTAACCGCGCAAGAACCTTCAGTAAGATTTGACGGATGAATAGAGCATATATTTGGTAGACTGTCATTGGCCCCCTGACTCACCAGAATTTTCTCAAGATCCGACAGGCAATGGGTCGCAAGTGTCCCATTCAGAGCAAGTGTATCGGTATCTTTACTAGATTGACCAATGAGAACGACTAACATGGCTTCCAGTTGCGGACAGCACACTACATTAGCTAGATATGGTGCAAATCCAGCCATACAATCAGTTGATGTCACACTCATCATGCTTCTGACAGCTGTAAAATTCAGCATACAGAGCCCTGCAAGGAAAATGAGTAAAATGAAAACAATAGGTGAATCACTTATACAAATTAAACGGTTTAAAATCATCAATTATGGACAGCATGAAAGACAAACCAGATAATTTTGGGACAGTGCTATTTGTAAACGGTGTCAATGGAGAAGGTGCAAGAAGTGGAAGCAGGGGCTGAGGAGCTGCAGTTGGGGAAGTCTCGGGCAAAAGTGCATCCGCCCTTTTATCCATTACGACAGAACCTTTGAGATAATTTGATGGTGTGCAACAGGATTCATGCAAACCTGTAAAAGAACATGTAATCAGGAGAGCCGATAGCAGAATAGACCATATTTATATACACCAAGAGAGGGATTCTTACATTCTACAGGTGGACTCTTGCAGGAATGTAAATTATATACATCTCATATGCACACACTGCTTTCATGCACACAGCAATATTGAGCACCGAAACTTACCTTTGGTTTTCCATTTTCTTATGCTTATTGTCCAATGTTGAACAACACAACTATCAGAGACATTCATACTTTCCAACAAAGAAAACTATTGTTTTGTTGTCATCATTTGTTGTCTGCCTGTTTGGTGTTGGTCATAATCAATTGTTGCGTCTGAAAGTTCTAATTACAGCAAAGAAGTCTCAAACAAAATTTCATTTTTGTTTAACATCAATATGTCCTTTTTAGCTTTGATATTTTCTGAGACTCAGCAAAATTTCTGTTTTTTCAATACCACCAATTAATCGGCAGATAATTTCAATTAATTCTTAGGGCATGTCTGGCTAAGTCTAAAATAATAGTTTACTTAAAAGTTGTTAATAAATATTGTTTTATTTATTTATTAAGGGTAGATTAGTCTTTCCAGCTTAGCCTATATATAGTTTATTTGTAATTAGGTTTCATTAAAACTTTGTATTATTTTTCATTATGCGTAAAAAACCCTAGCCTCCTCCTTTTCTTTTGATTCTTCTTGTTCTTTGTTTTATCTATATTATTTAACAAAAGTAACTTATAATCTTAGCCAAACATGTTTATAGCTTTAAAAATTACTTTTAAGTAACTTTCTTTCACAAACATGTTGGGCTTTTCTTTACAAGTATATTCTATTTTTAACATTTTAGTTCCAAAGTTTGCTATTTTATAATTATAGACTCCCTTACTTCTTGAATAAAGTAAGTTTGCTCATTTTTTAGGCTTAGCAAAACGTGCTTCGGATTTATAGAGCTATATTTAAATGTCAAAAATGCTACCTGGAAGAGACAAGAAAATAATTTATTAATTCTTGTGCATCATATACAATGGCCCCAAATAACCAGTCGATAAAAATAGATAAACTCTCCATGTTCCCAACACAAAACCCTAATTTTTACCTTGCAGAATTTTTTTCAACCCATATCATCTCAGAACAACATCAAAATTGCAATAGCCAGTGCAGCAAAATGAATACATAAAATCAAAGCTAATAATGTATGAATTTAATTTTAATCAATATTACAAATATTTTAGAACCCTATTTTTTACAAATTCGACATTGAACAAAAAAAAATTAAAACCCAGCTGGTTTCTTGAAACAAGAAGCATTTCTCATGTACTATAACAAACAGATCATTCGAAAAAAGGTAAAACCCTTGAAGAAACTGAACAGAGAGCTAACAATACTCACAAAGAAGAAGCAGAAACACAATAAGAAGATAAAGATGAAAACTTTGAGCCACCCCTCTTCCCATTGATGTCCGCTGAATTGCTTACACGCCCAGTAAAGAAAATGGCAACCAGTACGTGGAAAAAGCACAAAAGGGTAGAATTTATTCGAGCAAGAATTATACTTTGAGCTGAAGAAGAAATAAGAAACGAAGATGCGAAACTGAAGAGAGTAAAAAGAGGTTTTGTGGGTACAGAGAAAGAGGGTTGGGGCAGCCATGAATGAATTGCTTTTAAGTGTGTGGGGACAAAGGGAAGCAGGAATTAATAGTAGTTGTGCATGTTTTATGAAGAGACCCTACTGAATGTATGAAAATAAGTGGAAACAATTGATTATTTGGTGTGGAACTCACAGTTAAATGTTCAACAGTATCTTGGCGTGCATTAAATTCCATCAATTGCCTTTTTCCACACTCTCTAACACTTTCATGACTTACCCATGAAGCATCAACTTCTTTTTGTTCACCACTCACTCATTCATAATTCATTCATTGCGGTGGAAAAAAGAAAAAAGAAAATAAGTAAGAATGAAATTGTTAAAATTAACAACACCAATTAAGAGCATGTTTGATTAAGCTTAAAAAATTTGATTAAGAGCAAATTGCAATCGTTAATTAATAGCAAATTGCAATCGTTAATTAATGTAGGTAGTTGTGCTCCAATTTACTCTCCAGTCTCCACTCATCTGACTCTGGTTTCTGTATTTAAAGATGAGCCATCAATTTAGCTGTACACTGTTTTATGTGTTGAGGATAAGTTGGACAAAGGTGGGGCCTAGTATTAGATGGCCCATTCAGTTGAGGACTAAACAATCGAGACCATAGTTATGCCAAATTCATTTTTCATTTTTTTTCTAATCAAATTAATTATCAACTAATAAGTTAATAGGGAAAACACAGAAATACTTTAGGGACCAAACTATTTTTTCAAAATTTCAAAAAGTTAAATACACACAACAACAATAGATTTCCAAAATTATTATTCCCAGATTTTCCTCGACTATTGAGCAAATTCACATGGAAATATTACAAAAATGGGAAATTCAATTCTAATTGAAGAGACGATGGTGACTCATTATTAAATACACAACATTTATCAAGAATTGTTCATTTGTCAAAATATCAATGGTAAAAAGCAATGTTTTAAAAAGCGTAAAAAGTGGTTAGACGTAGAGGTCGAGCTTTAAACTTTTCGTGCCTAGGTGGGTCTTAGGTGAGAGCGAGATAAAGGCAAAGCGAAAGCAATACGTGATGCGTGGCTAAGCTTGGAAACCGAGCTTTAAGTCTAGGTGAAGCTTAGGCAAGATTTTTTAGAACTGTGGTAAAAGGTGATCGATCATCTATTTGCATACTGTTGGTGTTTAAATAAGAATGTTCAAACGATGAACAAATAAAGAGTGGAAATATTGTTGTAATGTTTAAGGGATGATGTTTTAATGTTGCACAATTTTGAAGTATCATACAAATTATTTAAGTCTTTGTTTGATTTTTGCTTAAAATTTTGTTAAAAATCTTGAAGTTAAATTTAACATTTAATTTTAAACACACATTTTATAAGACCCAATAGCAGATCTAGCCTAGGGCTCGGGTAGGCTCAAGCCCACCCAAGCCCAAATGTCATTTTTTTGTTTACACTTTTTAAATTATTTTTTTAAAAAAGTTACAATGTGTATATAATATTTTGATTATGGGTAATTATAGACTAATAAAATTATATTTTATGATAACTAGTTTATAAGACATTACAAATCTTTGTAAATCTATTTTGTTATGTGTTGACGTCGGATTCCTCAACAGCCACGTGTCAACAGATTTCCAGTTAATCATCTGCCAACATGCATATTACATGCACACTATTATAACTGTTAAGCACTAAGATCACCGGATAAAAAAGGGCCGGCGATCGTTGGTACTCCGACGATCAAGTCAACTGTCGGTATATAGAATAATATACGGGAGAGTAGTAATTGGGTGTGGGAGAGACAAGCAAACAAAGATTTGAGCAGAGTTTAGAGGTAAAAATAATGCGTAAAAAATGCGTACCTTGAGATAACCGGAGTCCTTGTATTTATAGATGTAAAGTCCTAATTATTCTGTGTAAGCAATCAATTAGAATTCTGATTCGATTCTCCTTCCTTATAGGATGAAGTGTAACTGAACATAGACACAATCCCCCGTATTTTGATCTTTATCTGATTGGATTTCCAATATTGTGTTTCCTAATTATTGGGAGATTAGTATTTGTTTTTCTTGTGAGAATCCTTATGACAATCAAACACAATATTTCTTTAATTATTTATCTGGTTATCCTAAATATCAGATTGCACGTAGATTACGAGAATGCGAAGACCAACGAATAGCTCCAGATTGGCCAGGAATGTCAAGACCTTTCATGGACTTCACTGTGACGGATTCAAGAATGCTAAGAAGTTTGATGGGCTTCCGAGACCTTTTGAAAATTTACGAGGCCCTTGTTGGGCCCCCGAAGCCTTCACCGTGTTTATGGGGCATTTACTAGGCTTTTGATGACGTGGAGGCCTTACCAAAATCGGATGGTAATATTATGATATTAATTTACTTGAGAATCTATTTATAGTTAATTAAGATTAATTTTTTTAAAACTTGTTGTGACAAATATAAAACAAGTATTGATCAAAGTTCAATCATTTATGTCGTATTACCCAATAATTCTTTAAGATTTTGCTTGATTTATATGTCAAAAAACTTTAGACGTCACTTTTCTTTAAAAATTAAATTGTAATTTTTTTTTTTCATCTTTTAAGTTATTATGTTAACTATATACATATTAAAGCGTAATAGTCATTAGGTCTTACTAACTAAGCGTGTTTTTATTGTCGAATGTTGTTTTTAAAAAAAATTTCATACCCCCCTATTTATCGATTTCTGGATCCGTCTCTGATGAGACCTATAACTTTTATCAACTTTTTATTACACATTTTCGTCAACTAATATCAAAATTACATCGAACCCAACTAAAATCAAAATCATAATATGATATCAATTTCAAAACCAATTTATGGAGTAATATGTTGAATAAATTATAACACCAAAACTCTCCAGAATTTAGTATTTCCAATGAATGCTTTGCATGCATCTCAATGTGTCTTTATTTTTTACTAAAATAGCATGATTTCTCCAAAAAAATATTAACACGTCTCATTTACTCAAATGTCACATTAATAGTAGGCATTAACCATTTTTCCATAGAATATATACGTTGTACATACGTAAAAAATGTAGAGAAAAATTTTAAGTTTTAAATATAATTGAAATGATAAAAAAATATATGAAATTAAAATTTTCAAACAAATTTGAAAAATGTAAAAAATTTAGAGAGAATTGTGTACAATTTGTTTATAAGATAAAATAAATAAATAAAATAGTAAAAAATTAAATGAAAATCTATTTACTACTAAACTCTAAAAAAAAAAAAAAACACCAAAAAAATAATAAATAAATGTCCAAATTTACAAACACACACCCAAATTAAGAAAAACAAAAAAAATTAAGTAAGGTTAAAATGGACTAAAAATCCCATTTTAATTGTTTGAGGTGTGTGCTGCTCGACAAACACACACCCAAATAAAAAAAAAATTTAAAAATGTCAAAATGGGCTTTTAACTCATTTTGATTGTTGGGGGGGTGTGTTTGTCGAGCTACTCGACAAACACATACCCAAATATGTAAAAAAAAAAAATTAAAAAATATCAAAATAGACTTTTAGTCCATTTTGATTGTTGGGGTGTATGTTTGTCGACAAATACACACCCCAATATATTAAAAATTTTAAAAAAAATTAAAAAAAAAGATCAAAATCGACTTTTAGTCCATTTTGATTGTTGTGGTTTGTCGACAAATACACATCCCAATATATAAAAAATATATAAAAAAAATTGTTTGGGGTGTGTGTTTGTCGAGCTAGTACAAAAAATATTAAATATATATTACGTAAATAATAAATATGAAAAAAAATGTCATTTAATATAATTAATTAAGTAAAAGCATAGCGAAATAAACACATAATTCGTAAAAAAAATTAAATAACTCGTACAAAAAAAATTAAATAACTAAGATTTGTATGGATGTTGGTAAAGTGATGTAGTAAAATGACTATTTTTATATTTTTATTGAATTGTACTACATCGAGAATTTGAATTGGACCAAACCCTCATTGTTCAAATTCGGCTCCAACTTTTTTACTAATGACCCAAAAGTCAAATATTAAAAAATTGGGTACAATTTGTTTATAACATCAAATAATAAAATAATAAAAAAAGATTGGTGAAAAATTGAATGAAAATTTCGACGAATATGTGAATAGTAAAAGGAAAAAATTAAGGAAAAATAATAGATTTTTTTAGAATAATCCGTAATAAATAATTCAGCAAAAATAAATTATAATTTGTTTATAAGATTAATAAAAAAAATTGAATAAAAATGTGTAAAATAAAAATAAACTAAAGAAAAAAAATTGTGAAAAAAATTAGAAAAAGACATAGGAAATGGGCTAAAAGCCCAAAAAAAAAAAAAAAAAATTCTTGTCGAGTGAACAGTAACTCGACAAGAAATTTTTTGCTTTTCGAGTTAATGTTTACTCGACAAGATTTATTTATTTATTTTTTGGGTATGTGGGCTTTTAGTCTATTTCTTTTGTCTTTTTCTAAATTTTTTCGCTTGACAAAATTTTTTTCTTGTTGGGTGAACAGTAACTCGACAAGAATTCACCCGACAAGAAAAAAAAATCTCACTCAACAAGAAAAAATTTATTTTTCATATATATTTTACTCGACAACCATTTAGAATTTTTTTTTTCTTTTTCTCTTACATGTTTTACATAAACCTCTCATTATTTGTTGTCGAGTAAATCGACAGCACTCGACAACCACAATATACAGTGCTTTTCATTTCCTTTTGGCTCTCAAGTTTTCCACAATTATTGCAATATATCTCCTGCTAAGCAAATGACCAATCCCTTCTAAAATGTAGCAAAATATTTTTCAATTACAGAACAATGTTTAATAGAAGAAATCCTTTATACCCAAAATAAATAAATAAATTCAAAATTGAACACCAAAAAGAGTTCAAATACAAATCAGAAACTCAAGTTATATTTCTAATCACATTAAAACTCAGATGAAAATTGACAAAATCCCTCATAAAAATTGGCAGAAACCCATATAACCAAAATAGGGATTTTCCCATCATAATTTGTATATTTAGAGAAGGATACTCAATGACAGCATGGATAAACAATTTTAGTTTTCAAATCATTACTGTTGAAAGTTCAGAATAATCCTATGGATTCATAATTATCTATGGGTTTGTAAATGTTTTCGCAACTTCTCTGGCCAGATAAAATATGAGGTTAAAGGCATTAAAGGTGAATCTAAAATCACATTAGGAAATCCTTCAACTACCATGTCGGCTGGAAAAGCCATAATTCCAGCTAGCAAGTTATACATTGCAGTAACTTCATTTGCATGTACACTGTGTTTCTCTCACAATGAGGAACTTGATTTGTTACTCCTTGATCTACACACTTCAAAGGAAGAAAATCAAGTAATCCATTACTTTTCTTAAATTGGATTGGTAAAGAATATTGATTTTGTAAAGAAGAAGTGACGTGACTAATGGTGAATGGGATTATCGAGTAACTCGACTAACTAAGTATTAATCTAAAAAAAAAGTCAAATATTGCGGTTTCAATGTCAAAACGACAGTGTATTAGACGAAAAAACTAGAGTAAAAAAATTTAAGACTCTTATATTATTGTAAGAATATATATTCATCAAGAGTTCTAAAATATAATTTTATTCAATTAAGCTTCGTCTAAAGAAAACGAGACTGACGTTGAAAATTGGAAAATATATAACTTGACGTTCCAATATTTCAAAATGGAAAGCAGATTAAACCATGATTCCATATAAATTCAATTCCTAATTCAAAATAAATTATTAGATAATCAATTTATAAACTCAGATTGGCTACATGTCATCAGTCAACAACCACCCACCACCCATCCACCGTTGCTACTGTCTCCGTCACAACACCATCGCACACAAAGGGTATTCAAGATTTGGCCACTTTAGCTAAAAGGTCGAGTCAAACATGCTGAATCGAAAAAGAGTCTAACTTATAAAATTTAAGTTGCAAAAGTATCTTTTATACTATTCGCTCACCAATGCGCTTTCTCTCTTACCCAGCTTAGAGATTGAAAGGGATATGCTTCTTTCTAAATGTAGTATGAGCGCTTCTCTTCCATTCCCATTCAGAGGTGATAAAATAAAAGACTTAAATATCTTAATCGGTAATGCCTATTATCGGACCAAATCAGTTTACATCTGTTGACGTCGGAACCTGCACCGTCCATATGTCAACAGATCTCCAATCACTCATCTGCCAACATTATGTTACTTGCATACTAGGACGATCGTTAGGCACCAAAATCATCGGGGAAAAAAAGTTCGGCGATCGTTGGTACTCCGACGATCAAGTCAACTGCCGGTATATAGAGTAATATACGGGGAACAAAAATAATTGGATGTGGGAGGAACAAGCAGACAGAGATTTGAGTAAAGTTTTAAGGGTAAAATTAATGTAAAGAGCGTCAATTGGAATAACCGGAGTCCTTATATTTATATCTGCAGAGTCATAATTATTATGTGTAAGCAATCAATTAGAACTCTGATCGGATTCTCATTCCTGAAGGGTAATTGGACATGGACACAATCTCCCAAATGTTGGTCATTATCTGATTAGATTTCCAATATTGTGTTGCCTAATTATAGGGAGATTGGTATTCGTTTTCCCTGTGAGAATCCTTATGGCAATAAAACACAATATTTCTTTAATTACTTATCTGGTTATCTCAAAATATCGTGCTGCCTGCTAGTTATAATAAATACGAAGTCCGAAGAGACTCTTTGGGTCGGCCATGAGTGTCGAGGCCTTTCATGGACCTCGCAATACTCTGATTCAATAATGCCAAGATGTTCGATGGACCTCCGAGGCCTTCTAAGAATTTACGAGGCCCTTGTTGGGCCCCCGAGACCTTCTCCGGGTCCCATACCTTTATGAATTTAGAAGGCCCTCGCTGGACCTATAAGACCTTAGTAAAGCCTGAATTAGGCCTAGATGGGACATTTACTGAACCTTTGTTGACGTGGAGGCCTTACCAAAATCGAGTTGTAACAACATCTATTAAACTTAATTTTCAATTAACATACCACAATATTTCACAAACGAACTCAAATTTACAAAAATTTAAAGCAAATATCACAATTCATACTCAAATGTATACATAGCTTCCGTTTGATTTCTGGATAAAAGTTATATAGATAATAGTTATTTGGATAAAAAATTTATTGTTATCCTGTTTGGTTCAGTTATGTATAAGAATGAAAAAAATCACTGTTAAAAAATCAACTTTTCAAAAAAAAAAGACAATTAGATCCTTATTATTAATTAAACGAAAAAAACTAAATGAGAAAAAAAAAAAAAAAAAAGTGGAGCGACGGAGTGTGGTGCTAGCAGTGGCAGTGGCGGGTGTTGGCAATGGTGCGATCGCAGTGGCAAGCGGGCGTTCGAGGCGACGGACGGTGATGGCAGTGACATTGGTTGCAAATGGCGACGAGCGAGTAGCGACGGGGTGCGAGCGAGTGGTAGCGATTATTCTAGGATATGGATGTTCAAAAATAGATTTATTCTATGGTGTAAGGGTGCATTCGTCTTTTTAAAAAAATGAATGAATTGTTATCTGAACAAAAAATTTGATAATTATATTACAGCCATGAATTTTATTTAACCCACCACATTATAAATACACACTAACTAAAAAATACTTTTAATAAACACACTACAACCATTTTACAAATATAACCTTATCTAATAAAAACAAAAAAAATAATTAGTACACCACACACCCTCTGCTATCTCTCTTCTGCAACTCAATTAATCACACCCAAAAGACAATAGGTGCATCTCTCTTTTGCAATGCAACTGATCATAGAAACATAATGGATTGCTTTTACATTGTATGTCTCTTCTCTCTTTCCATTCAATCCACTTATTTGCATGTTTTTCTGTATTAGTTTTCGTTTCCTTTTTTTACAAAAAAAAAAAAATAATAATAATAATAATGATAATTACTACTTTCGAAGTTGTACACTATCAATAAATTAGAGACGAAATTGAGTGGCTCTTTAAAATACACATGGACAAGGAAAGAATAATCAATACCATGGACAAGGAAAGAATAATAAACCAAATAATTTAAAACGTCAAAGTACATACCTTACAATGGTATGGACGAACACTCTTTCGATCCATGGAATTCCAACTTGTCAAAGTAAGAATATGAAAATATTATTATGAATTAAAATACCAAAACTTGATTGAATTAAATACCGTATATTTTTGACAATTCATCGATAGGTATTGGAAATTATATTGTTGAAAAAAAAAATGAGAGAGAAGAAAAAGAAAAGTATTAGCAATAGGAGTCTGGTGTACAAAAGAATTAAAGAAAGAGAATAAAAGGTTGTTTACGTCATTTTATTTATAACTATTTTAATAAATACAAAAAATATTTTAAAAATGTGGTGGAGCAAATAATTTTTGTGGTGATAATATAACCACCATAAAAAAAATTGTCATCATATTTTCAAGGACAAAACTTATTATCATTTTTACTTAAATTGTTATCTAGACAAAAATTTACCCAGACATCAATTCTGACCAAACATGATAAGATAAATTTTATTAATTATCTTTAACCATTGACCATATACCAAACATGGCCATAATGTCATGAGTTATAATATAAAATCTACAATTTCTACTATAAATTAAATGAAGAAGAAATAACTACACAATATACAAGAATTTAGATAGGTTATAATCTAACTTTGAAATAAGATTTCCTACAATTGTTTGAACTTGTTTTGAGATTAATTAAATGTCAATTTCTTGGCAAAATAACAAAATTTGAAAACTTTATTTTCACTAATAACTTATAAGTTACATAAATGAATTTGAAAGGTATAAAATGCAGAAATGGAATAAGTAGGTAGGGAAAAGTAGGAATATATTCAATAATTTTTTTTTGATCGTAAAATATATTCAATAATTTGCTCATAAAATATGTCAACGACTATAAAAATAAACTGGTTAGGTCACTCGACCATTTACCTCTATTCCTACTCAAGATTTTTGCTTGTAGGAAGTAAGAATAAACGGACTCACTTATTTTCAAATGGGCTCAGGCATTACGGGGAAGTGAACTCGAAGTCATGTGCCCATTCCAGTCTAGGATTATTAGGAGGAAATTACACCCCTATACTTGATCTTTTATAAATAATTATAATATTTCAAATATTGTTATTTAATCTTAAAAATAATGCATATTAGTTTATATTTTATAACTATAAAAACTGGTCGGGTCACTCGACCATTTACCTCTATTCCCACTCAAGATTTTTGCTTGTAGGAAGTAAGAATAAACGGACTCACTTATTTTCAAATGGGCTCAGGCATTACGGGGAAGTGAACTCGAAGTCATGTGCCCATTCCAGTCTAGGATTATTAGGAGGAAATTACACCCTTATACTTGATCTTTTATAAATAATTATAATATTTCAAATATTGTCATTTAATCTTAAAAATAATGCATATTATTTTATATTTTATAATATATTAAATTAAAACAATTTGATAAACGGAATCAGTTTTATCAACATTCCTACATCTAGCTCTAAAAATTCAGTATGAATCCCTTGTTTTTTTTTTTAATAGAGCCCCAAAATTGTAAGTGTCGTCAATATAACCAAATTTCTTCTATTGTAGTTTTCATCAGGAACGTTGAAGTTTAGAAATTTCTCCATTGTCGTTTTCGTCTTCATCACAAGATCGAAGAACAAATATTTAGAATTTCCTCAATCGTCATCTTCACCGACGCATCAAATATTCAACTCCAAAAAAATCCCAAAAAATCAAAGGTCTGGTAGAACGAAATCAGACAATTGTGAATTTATGTGTTACAATTGATAGTACCTGTTGTGAAAATATAATGATTACAAGTTAACAATATCACAAACAAGTAATAAAGTAGACATATTGAGTCCGATTTGCCGTTCCCACGAAAACTATCTTATGTATATCAATTAATCTCAATGTTAATCTATTGAAAACAATTTGAATTAAGCTGATTTGAGAGTTTAAATTATAACTATGAATTTTAGAAAACAATGTAATTATTTATGTGAAAGCAAAAATTAAGAATTTAGAAAATGGTGTTATTAAAGCGTTTGGATTCACGAGTTTACCATAGTTCTCATCTATAATTTCTCCTCTCAAGATTTATTCCTAAAGTTGTATTTAGTCGAATTTACAAATTTAACCAAATTTACATCTCTCGAGTTTTAATTAGATGCATTAAATCTTTTATCTAATCAAGTCAACTTATGAAGTCAGAATAATACTTAATTAGATGCATTAAATCTCTTAAGAATTCAATTCAATATCGCGATAATAACAAAAGCGTATCTCTACATTTTATCCAATTGTCAGATTTTATTACGTGGTCTAGATTAATAATTTACCTCTCGGTTCATTACAATCCACAATTCAATGACAAATAATGACCAATTATT
This sequence comes from Forsythia viridissima, assembly GCA_030279155.1. Classification (NCBI taxonomy): domain Eukaryota; kingdom Viridiplantae; phylum Streptophyta; class Magnoliopsida; order Lamiales; family Oleaceae; genus Forsythia; species Forsythia viridissima. Next base: position 5,752,687 of record CM059033.1, read on the forward strand.
TCAAGTATTAAGAGAAGAAATAAAATCAAATACTTAATTAATTTATAATTTAAAATTTGAGAGTCGAAAACAAAGAATTAAACTATGTTATATCGTTCATCCAAACTTTAAGTTTTGCTATTCATAATTCTAGAGAAAGAAAAAATGAAGAGAATTGAAAACATAGTCGGATTAAAAGATAAGAAGAACTTGAATATCTTGCACCAATTATTCTTAGTCTTCACGTTCCAATCTTCAAGATCTTCGTTGTTCTTTGTGTTCTTCGCCGTTCTTTTTTCCAAAAAATCAACAACCTTCTTTTGACCTAAGTTAGGTCTTTATATAGTGTTTTACTAATTTTGAAACTCATGTACATAAAAAAACGAAAAAAGTCCTGACTAGAGTTGAAATAAGTAAAAAAAAAAGTCTAAACGAGCCAACCACGCATTGCCGCGGCAAACAATAAAGAATTTTGCCAAATTCAATTCCAATCCTATATTTTCACACTTGGTCCTCCAAGTTTTGACATATATACAGTTTGGTCCCACTTCAAGTTTTACTTGCATGTTTAGTCATTTTTTATTTGCAGCTCAAGTCCTTCAACTTTTGAATATTTGCAAGTTGGTTCATATTTCCAAGTCTTCGTACACTCTCAGTCTTTCTTTCATCGTTTTGCTTTATTTTTCTCCAATTCCATTCGAACTCGAATTTCAACCTAAAACAATTAAATCACATATAATTAAGTAAAGATTCACATTAGGAATACATACAATTGTCTACTTTTGATAGTTTCAATAAGTGTAAATCGACACTTATCAGTACCATATGTATTATGATTAGTCACAATTGTAGATTTATGTGTTTCAATTGATAGTACCATATGTATCACAAACTATAACAAATGTGCTCATGTGTGATTTCTGATTCTTACCATATTATGTCAATTGATTGTGTAAGATTATTGACATCTTGCCACAAATGTTATGTATCACAACGTGCTACATCTGTTATTATAAAGTTACATGTTATTAATTGACTTGTTAACATCATGAAACATGTAATGAAGCGTATGAGAATGTATACTTTGGAATAATGTTTTGATTTTGCCTTCATGTCATTTGTATCACATATTGTTACTAATGTCACATTTCATTATATCACGAGTTTTATGTGTGAAAGTTGGTGCTTCTGTTACATCTATCACATCTTGTATTGGGGACAGAGGTTTTTTTTTTTTTTTTTTTGCCCAAAAGATTAATTAGGAATCAATCAGTTGCGTTTGTTTTACCAACGGATCACAATTAAAGATTTCGTACTATATTAATTACAATTAGCTACGGAATTTAAGAAGCATTTATTTAATTTCAAGTAATTAAATAATAACATTAATAAATAAAATAATTATTAAGAAACAGTATTTTTAAAATAGATGTAACATAAATGAGTTTTTATAATTATTTTCAAAAATTAACTTATTTATGTAAAAATCCCGATTATTAGTCCAAAACCCAAATCTAAAAGTACAATGCCATACAGCCCACAATGCCTAGTCTTGGCCTACAATAAAAGGTGGGTCTAATTAACACTTTCGGGTTTCTAGTTTCTCTGAACTTCTTGGAAAATACTGATAAATAATAGAGGAAATTATGGCGCTGTTTTTTCTTTCTTTATTTCTATTTTTGATTAAAGTTGAAACTAAGTAAATAATTTATTTTAAAAAATATTATGGGATAAAATTACATGGAAGCATTAGCAATCTCTTTAAATCAAAATCACCACTAATACTGACATTGTACTCAAAGTTATTTATTATTTTTTACTTATTTTTAAGCTTACTCAAACATGTATTTTACTTTGATTCAAATCCAACACGTCCAACAAATCTAAAAAAATACTACCTGACCATGGATGGAGATAGGAGGGGCGAAAAATTTAATTCTTATAGTGCAAAACTTTTTTTTTTCAATGGCAATCCGTTTTTTATTTAAATTAGTAATATATATTTTCTCCAAAAAATCCTGACTCCACTCTTGGAACGGACCATGGCATATGCAATACTTCATATCAGAAATACATCATTGGCTTAAGCAAATGGTTCACATATAGGAAAGGAAATGCAGTCGTTGACTATGTAAAGAAAAGATATCGAAGACATTGTTAACTAACACAAGAAGTGGCGGGAGAACTTGTTGTTCTGCTCGTAATGGACAAATTGGAATTCCACTGTTTTTAAATTGTGAAACGCTTCTTAAAACACATAATTGTATAATTCTTTCTCATGTTTTAAAAAACAAAAAAAATCCAACACGTCAAAATTTTATGCAAATAAGCGGTCTTAACTTTTTTTTTTCTTTCTAGAGCATATTTACACTCTAGTCGCATTAATATCTCTTTATATAATTAATGCTAGTCCGAGAAGAATATATAAATTTCCAAGTGTTGAAGTTGATTGTTGGGTTGTATTAGTCAAAATAAGTTTGATTAACGTTGTCTTAAACTTTTATGTTATTATTAATATACATTAAGTTAATTCGATTAATATTAAGAATGATTAGGTAACATTTTTGGCAAGCAATTTCAATTTTCAATGGTGGAGATTAAAAGTTGAGTGTGAACACTTAAATATTGTCGAGTGATGCAAGCTGGATCTGAGGCTATTTGATCAACAAGTGGGATTTCCTTTTTGGCTTCGAAAGGGCAAGATTCTCTAAAGTGTTTAATCATTGTTGATATATTAATTAGTTAAAGTTGGGTTTGTCATATGATTAATAATTCAAATAGGAATCTTAATATTATTATAATATGATTCTTTTGTAATTAAAATAATACTAGGTAAACAAGGGGGTGGAACCAATAATTTATGGAGGCTGAATAACTACTGAAAAAAAAAAATTGCACTTAAAGACCGGAATGTTGATAAAAAAAAAATTTACGTTAATTTTTTTTTACACTAAAAAACTAATTTTTCTGGGGCTACGTCCCCCCAAATCCGTCCATGCGCTTATAGCCCTTTAGAACATAATCTCAATTATAATACATATTTTTTGCCAAATAATTATTTAAAAATTTAAATTATTAGAGAAGAAAAAATTATGTAAATATTTTTTATCCACTTTCTAGTCTAGAGTTTACTATAATTCGTAGTGGTGAGATTTGAATACGAAACCTTTAATATTTTTGAGATCATATTCAATTATTAAAAACTTAAGTTACTAAAAAGAGATATAAAATAAATTTATTTTTATATTCTTTAACCCTAATAGTTGAATATTGAAGTCAATAGAAATCAAATACTTATAATAAGAGTATTCTCTTGTTTTTAAGCTCTTCCATATAATTAATTGTCAAAGTAAATTTTATTAAGATTTCGTGCTCGATGAATGATTATATGAGATAATTCAAATCAACTAATTATATATATCTTGTTCAGATAAACAAATAAAAATAAAAATAGTAACAAAATATCAAAAAAGACAGCTAATTATTGGGAATGTATTGATATTCAAAATAATCAATCAATAGTTCATTAAGTCAAGGAGATAATAACTAATTATGAAATAAAAGAAATGAGTTATGTACGTAACAAATTCTTTAAGATAAAGTCCGTATTAATTCATGTACTAATAATGTAACTTATACTCAAATTCAAAACTTTTTTCAAAAATCAATGATTGTTTATTAAGAATTTTTTTGATTTTACTTAAAATTTTGCCAAAAAGGAAATTCAAGTCAACAATTAATTATAATCACCAAATTTTATGAGATTTACTATTTTTATCAATTTTTCAGCTATATATTTTATCAACTTTTATCAAAATTTACAAAAAAATCTGATTTTTATTAAAATCAAACTCGCACTAAAATTAGAAGAAAAAAAATCCATATATTCCACCACGTATTTATTTGTAAAAATTGCACAATAAATCCTGAAGAAAATGATTAAAAGATTGATTGATGGGATCATATAAATATTTATTGTCATGGAACAATCAAATGATATGATTTGCACAAAGGCACATGCACATAGCAATTTGTATGGCCCATCTAATCTGGTATATATCAGTCATAAAAAAAACCTACCAGAAGAAGACGGAGGGTTTTTGAACACTGATCTCCTGTTGATTGATCACGCTTATTCAGAAAAAAACTGAGCCCACCAAATTTGCTGGTGTTTGGTCAGCATTGTGCACCAGCTGTTGGTGATCGTGTACTCCTGCGAGCTCACTCTGATGGTGACTCATCCCAACATACATTTTCTTAGCCCTTAGGGTTAGGAAAGTGCATGTTGATTGCATATATTGTGTGTTCAGATAGGTGAAAAAAGGTGTTGGTACTGTTAATGGACGTACTATATATGTTCTGTATGTCATTATTTTCAGCTCATAATAAATTAAACCTACGCAAATGGCAGATCAAGCGATCAACTAATGTAAGCATAGTTTTAAAATTTGGAAAGATTCTATCACTGAATCAATTAATATGACGTCCGGTCAAATTTACTCGATATTTGAGGTATCAAAGTTCTATAACATGCTGTGTTTTGCTTGCCAGTGGAAAATGTCTCAAAAGTAGACCTGATCTTTCTCTTGAGCCGATCGTGAGATTCTAAAATTTATCCTCCTCTAGAGTTCAACATTCATGTTGGCTAGGGGCGGAGGTATTGGATACAAGACTAGATTATAGGTCAATTTCGCTCTGAAAAAAATAAATTTTTATAGTATGAATATATTTTTTTTCAGCAGTAGCTCAATTTTAAAGTGCAATTTTTATTTTTTTAAGTGATAATCACCCTCCAAAAAATTCTGGCTCCACCCCCAATATTGGCACACTTGTGACTAGACACAGAGTATACATGTGTCTAACATGGTTGATATGTCAAGTTTTGACTTGTGACCATGTTCCCCTATTTTGCTTCTACGACTCTCGCGTTTTATGTTATGTTTGGTGTGCCAGATTATGTCACATAAGGGAATTTAGTGCAAAATAATAATGGTATTATGATGAATTAAGGTAAATACTATTCTTTAATTTTTTATTCAAAAGATAATTATTTGCACTATCAACCATATACATAATACGAAGGTTTTGGATGCGAATTTAAGTTGGATAAGAAAGACACAATAAATGTCATTTTTATGAATGAAAAATTAAAAAATATTATCTATATATAATACTCTCTACTACTTAGTAATATATATTATAATTTTATATTAAATTTTTTAAATGGTCTAACTCAATATACCAAAAGTAACTTTATAATTTCGTGTCTTTCCTCATCGAGACTAGGTTGGATTCTAATTCTAAAATTAGCACCAATTGCAAAGCTATCAATGGCCGCGCTAAATAATAAATATTAAACACTGTTAAAAAAGAATTTGACTTCTAACCAACCAAATAATAGAAAATGAATCTATCTGTAAACCATGAGATCACATGGGAATCACTGGAGGGTTAGCAGGTATGATTCTGATTCTAGTTTCTAAATTAATACGATGCACTCATGCACCCAAAATCTTATAAAATTGGATTTGGCATTGAATATCCAACGGCTCCTCTCCCATGCACTCTATTGCTATTTCGGTGTCATGTCTTATGTATGGACACGAGTGGTGGGTCTGATTCTCTTTTATTGGGGACCCATAGAGTTGTACCATCGGTTACTCCCTTGATGTTGATTCCACTTTACTACTTTTCTTTGTCTAATTTTTTTTATTAAAAGATTTACAAATCACTTGCACATAATTAGATTTTAGAAGATTTTAGGGTAAATAGTACCAAATATTTCAAATTTTTGAACTTTGTGACGATGGAATTTCAAATATTTGATGTCTAACAACCAGGATTCAAAACTTTTTAAATATTTGTATCTAAAGGAAAACGTCAATTTAACCGTTAAATGATCATTTTTTTTAATTGAAATGACAGTTCTATCCTTATTTTAATTTAGTATAAATAGTACTAGAAGTTCTCAACTTTTAAACTTTGTGACAATGAGGTTCCAATACTTTGATTTCTAACACCCGAAATTCTAAACATTTTTAAACGTCTGTGCACGAGTTTTTTGTGTGATGGAAAATATATGTTTGATCGTTAAAAGGTCAAAATTTGAATAAAATAATTAGTGTACTCATATTTAATTTTGAATTAAATAAAAAAAATTAAAAGGAAAAGCAAAAAGGAAATAACTATCTTCCTCAATTCTAAACTACCAATCCCAACCCCAACGACAACATATGTTATGATAATTGATTTATATCTTAAAATTGCTGATGAAATTACTGGTTTGAAGGGGGGTAGGGATGATGATTTCATATATTTTTTTTCTTTTCTTTGTAGAGGTTAAATTGACATTTTTCGTCATAAAAAGACTTGAAGCGCAGATATTTGAATGATTTAGGATATCTCGTGCTAAAAATCAAATATTCGGAACCTCATTGTCACAAAATTTAATGGTAAGGACACACAATATTATTTATCCTAAATTAAATAAAAGGTATAACTGTCATTTCAATAAAAAATTGACAATTTAATGGTCAAACTGATGTTTTCTGTCACAAAATGAACTTAAGCGCAGACATTTGAAAGATTTGAGATCCCGAATGTTATAAATCAAAGGTTCAAAATCTCATCATCACAAGTTTCAAATATTCGGGACCTCTAGTGCTATTCACCGTACTTTATATGTAAGCAAAAATTTCTCTTAACATACTTGATTTATATTTGAAGTTACTTTTTTGATATTCATATGTTAAAAAGATTTTCATAGTAGTTTTCCATTTTTTTTAATAGAAACCTAACATAATATGTCATTAGCTAACGCATTTGAAATAATAGTGCGTAAAACTGCAAATTTCTGAAGATGTGTATGTGTGCTACAAATGATAGTGGACTTACAACTAATTTAAACATTTGACAATCACAATCAAAATTTTTCTCTTAAACAGTGTTTTTTTTTGGTTACTTTATTGCTTACTTACAATTGTTTAAGGAGTAAATATTTGAATTTTTAGTATGTACACTACATCCCATTAATAGATTCATGCAGAGCTGTTCTCTTCCACTTAAAACATTTTCTTAAATTCATGATCATTCATCGATTCAATACAGAGAATAATTATGTACCAACATTCATTAAACAACAATTTTTAAACATACAGTATTTGAAGTGTAAATATATTTCCTTATATATATATATATATATATATATATATATGTGTGTGTGTGTGTGTGTGTGTGCATTTTTTAAATTCCTCTTATTCATTGCTTTTAAAAAGACGAGTATATGTGTCAAAGTTAATTAAATCTTCAAAATAAAGTAGTTCGCTAAATTTTTTACTATTTGTTCGACAACTCAATTAATTAAATTTTTACTTTTGATAGTAGTAATTAGATAAATTTTGAAACATTATACAATATAAATTTTTTTTTAAAAAAAACATGCCCATATTTGTTAGACAAAAACGATCACATATTTTTTATTTAAATATTTCACAGGATCTATAAATTAATATCTACTTATTATTCATATATTCAACAAAACTCATAAATTATAAATATTTAAAAAATAATTTTAATATTATTAAACATGTTCTAAGTATACAATTGGAAGCAAGGTCCAAACCTAGCAAAACCAACATGGCAAGTGGGGTCGATACGAGTCGGGTCATTGATGGAGGGTCCCCTATAATGGTGTCGAAAGCATATGACTCTCACATAATATATTTACCAACTGCCCTATAATGTCCCACCAACACATTCTCAGCCGTCCAATATGCTAATCAGAAGACAGCTCCCTTTTTTCTGCTGTACTTTTGAATATAGGGGATTATTTTACACTGCTGAATCAAAAGGGAAAATCTCTTTATACTTAAATAACAGTTGATCCTTTGCATTGACATAATTCGAGTGATAGAATTTTTTAATAAAATGTGTAGTTGAAAAATTAAAAAAAATTATAGATTCATAAATATATGATTAAAATTAATTGTTAACTGTTGACAATAATATTTTAATAATATTTAATCTAGACCAAACAAACACTTAGTTAAACTCTTTGATAATTTGGTGTCAAATGAAAAGAAAAACACCATGCTTTGTAATAAATTGGGAGTTTTGTTTTTACTTTTCTTCTAAAAAAACTTACTAAGGGCATGTTTGGTATAGTTTTTTTTTGGGTAAAAAATTGATTTTTTTGAATACTTTATTGACTTTTCAAACTTTTTGTATTGTAAAAAGTTTGAAAAGTCAAAAATTGTAGGCAAAAAAATAGATTTTTTTAGGAAAAAATAGTTATCGAACATGCCTGAATGATTGTCAAGAAAAAATCACTTGTGGTCACTCTACTTAATTATAATTTATTTCATGTTAATTAGTCACCAAATTTAATTTACACAATTTGACCACTATACTTTTCAATCTTATCATTCCATCGGTAACCATCGTGACTTGAAAAGGAGGACTACTTTTTCCTTTTCTCTCACAACTCCCATTTCCTTTTTTTGATTCATACTATTGTTTTACTGTTGAATGATGAGATGTTTTTAAACTTAATCTCAAGTTAATTAACCGACAAAAATAATATAAATTGTATTGACATTTTAATTCGATCAATATAGATGTTTTCGAGCTTGCATTTAAATGATGTAAATGGCCCAAGTCGCTAAAACCATCTGCCACGTTGGAGAGTACAATAGTTTGGGTCACAATCGCTAACACAAGGATTAATTTGAGTCACGATCGGGATTAGTTTGAGTCACGATGCTAATGAAAATTTAAAACAAGAAGGAAAATATAATTATTAAAGTTGACCGCCATAAAATAAATTTATAAGATGAGTTACCACCAATAAAATATTTACTTATATTATCTATGACATTTGTTACATTGAATTGCATAAAATTTACATCGATGGAGTTGTCTACTACATAAGTAAGAATAATATTATTTATCACTATTGATAATCGATGATCATCAATTTATATGTTAATAATGTGGTCAATTTCAATTGATGGAAAATGTTCTACCCCCCTAGTGGGGAGTGTTTATAAAGGCCACCGGACACGTGTCCGATGGCCATTGGATAAGTGCTTGACATTAAAGTCAAGCACTTTTTTAGTGTCCAATGGCCACCGACACATGTCTGGTGGCCTTTATAAACACTTCTCACTAAGGAGAGTAGAACATTTCCCTTCAATTGATTAGTACTATATAAATGTGTTTTCTTCAAATCAATTAATTACTAGTTATCATTATCAATAATAATAAATAGCAGTAATCAAATAGTAAACATATGTAATGTAAACATCCTAACAAATCAATTAGTAAGTCGAATTATTTTGTAAACCACTTTATGTAATTGACAGTCATCTCAAAGTTCTGTTAGGTTACGTGGCACAGATGGTGACCTGGATTAATGGGACCCCTTAGCTTATTAGTTATTATCACGCCTCTGTTCAACTGTGAAGCCATGAAGGGACTAGCAGGAAGTAGCTAAAGAGGGCCCCTGTCCACGTTGGATATGGAGTCAAGATATATATCGGTTTGTTTTCAGTCTTTCAATGGATACATCAACACTTAACTATTATAAAACCTATTAACTGCACAAATAAGGTACATTACATTAATTTCAACTTTATAATCATTGCTAAGATGTTGTTTATTACCTAAAAGAATATTCCTTTCTTTGGCAATTTTTTTTTAAATATCGTGATCGAGTTCAATCATTCATTTATTCTAAAAAAGTAATGTTATTTGCAATCGCTCACTATCGGTAGTCATCGTATGTGTTATTACTCAATTGAATTAATTATTCATAATTAATGGCTATAAATAAATTACTTAATGAGAGTAAATAATTTATTTAATTAAATAATGCTAAATATAATGACTACTGAACGACTGCAAATAGTATTATTCATTTTAAAAACTCAACACTTTAAATAAGAATACATTTAAACATGTCGATGCGATCCCAAAAATACCCATGTCGTCAAACGACTGAACATGTTTTATTAGAAAATTGAAAACTAATCAGAAAATTGGTTCAGGTATGTATAAAAACTAGAAAATAAAATACTGTTAAAAAAAATCTAGAACTGATGAGTTTACAATGGGTCGATTCACCCTGAATTTTTTTCTTTTTAAGAAAAGAAATTAATATTGCAAATTATACTGACACTCACAAGGTGACAAAGTGAATTAATATGAACGCTCTAGCGCATGCGCGTGCAGCTCGACAATCACCATCCCCGGACCGGTCACTAATTGATTTTGATTTTACAGTTTCGTGCTCGTCTTCCCCGTTCTCTCAATATGTGCCTTGTCCTTATTGTAAGATGAAAGAAATCCCGACAAAATGAAACCCAAATTTATATGAAATGCATGTGGGTGGCCTTCTACAAACAAATTTTATATATACAACCGCGCCTTTCGAACCCCAGTCTATTATAGCATTACATTACTCACTCAAATACATATATTGCGTGCTTTTTTTCTCACTTGGGTCGCCGGTAAAGCAAGATTCCGGCAACCTGAGATACACTCAATATACATTTCGGGTACATACAGATTTTTATTCGGCAGGATTCCGGCGATTCAGAGTTTGTGATTTAATTGGTTTGGTGATTGATGGCAAAGGGTCGCAAATTAACGACTAGTCAGAGTGAACGATTTTTAGGAAGTTTTAGTTACAATAATGGTCAAGAAACAGTTGCCGATGCGCCGGAGCTACGGGAAGATGAAGTTTGGTCAATGGTTGATGATCACTTGGCAAACGGGGATTGGAATTCACGCGCCAAAGCCGATAGTAATGAAAGTTTCAGTAGCTATAGGAGCTTGCGGCACCCGCACACTGCAAACCACCACCAGCACCGCCGCCAAGTCGGAGGGCTGTCGTTGGCTTTTGATGATTCGAGTAAAACGTCATCAACCAGCGTCGTGCACCAAATCCGTGGACAGGACAGTGTGGCGGAATCACCACGTGGGCCGTATATGGCAACCTCGGCCCCAGTGAATGTGCCGGATTGGTCCAAAATTTATCGAGTTGACTCGGTCGAGTCAATGCATGAGTCGGACGATGGCATGGATGTTGGTGAATCCGAGATGTTTCCGCCTCACGAGTACCTGGCCCGTGTATATGCAGGGAGCCGGAACAATTCGGTTTTCGAGGGTGTGGGTCGAACACTGAAGGGGCGGGACATGAGTCGAGTTCGAGACGCAGTTTGGAGCCAGACTGGGTTCGATGGCTAAAAATTATGATTAGAGAAAATTGGGTTCATCATTAATCATTATTAGAAGCCTCAATTAAAATGACAAGTATTTGTTATTTCCACTGCTATTTCCTGGGCACTTGAGTCAAAAATGGTCTTTGTTGGCAGCAATTGAGCGTAAAACATTAATTTAGAGAGAGGTCCTCTTGTTCAAGTGTCAAGGCTATTGAGTTTCTTGAGTTCTCTCTATTGTATTTTGTTTCTTTGGCCAAGATTTATCATTTTCTATCAGTATTGACACGGTTAAATTTAAGTGCAAAGAACTTTGAAGATTGTTCAGATAAAATCGAATGTGTATTGTGTTAGAATATTGAATAATAAAAGATACCGTGAAGACAAAATAATTTTAATATTGGGTACGACGCATGTTTATACCATCTTTGTTTTAGACTTTTAGTGTATGTGTGATTAAATTTTTTGTTAGATAAAAATTGAAAATCGTACTCGTGCCCTGTGTAAACACTGACAAACAATAATGATTTTGTCTAATATACTGTCAAATCTCATGCACGAAACAGCCTGTGTGTAAACAAAAATACTTCTCAAATCAAATGCCAGCATAGTCGAGGACTTCATTTACTGCATGTAGTTGGATGATCAATATCATACACTTTGAATCCTGTGCTGTTGCTGTACGCAGGACATAGGAAGTGATTGTCTGTTGCATAGATGCTGATATTGTGTCACCCTCTCCGTATCAGCAATGGCTTTTTAATGCGTATTTATATGAGATTTTTTGGAAAATGCAGCCCTTTCCAATCAAGGACTAAATATTTAAATGTATATTTACAAGTTTTACGAAATATTTAGATAAAAATTGTGAGTCATACAAAATGTATAAATAAAAATGATGTTTAACCAATTTATAAGTATTTATAAGTACACACAAACATATTATAAGTTTGTATCAATTGTTGTTGGTATATTTTGTTTTTTTATTTCTTTCCCGTTTTGAATTGTTACATATTTTACGTATTTTCACTTAGTTTCACATGTGCAAGCTACACTATCGATTTTACTGTAACATTGGACAGTTCATTAGATACGAAAAGAATTTAATATTACTGTGACTTGCGTCATAATTCAGGAAGGCACAAGTTTGTTTTTTAAGGGAAAAAAATACATTTTTTATGAATATTTCAAAGTATATATGGAATAACTAATGGCTGAGGAAAAATGAAAGTGATGCTCATGGCACAAATAATCGCCAATCCCAATATTAATTAGAATACAAAAGGCACAAAGAGCGGGTTTAGACTCCATACTCCCAAGGCCAAGACACAGGAAAAGTCAACCTTTTCTATAGGAACTTTGGTAGGTGGTCAAAGGGGGAAGGGTCAAACGGGTGGACAATCATAAAGTCAATAATTTTCTACTTAAAATAAATTCACGTCTCAAAATAAGTGTTCACAGTCGAAGTAATATTTAAAAGATTTTATATCGAGAAGATCTCAAAAATAAAAATGATTTCGTGCACTGCAACTTACTATTAGAAAAGAGGGGCCTAATCTAATATAACAAAGTGAGAGATAGTCCCTGTTGACATTCGATAAAAAACATAATTTTATTGAGTCTATGTTTGTCAAAATTTAAATTATAATTTAAGCTGATACACTTTCAATGAGACCCATAATATATAAACACTTAAAATTAATTTCAGCACTAAATTATTAAGATATAATTATGTGTTTGTAGAATCCCCCACACCCCTCCCCCAAAATGAGTTGGTTGTCAATAATTTGAGATTCGGTCCAAGTATTCTTAGATTTAAATCGAATAATTGGTATTAGAATTGAGTAGTTCAATTCTCAATTCTAGATGTGAAGAACCGAATCAACTCGACTGTTTTTCTTTTTTTAAATTCATCCATAATAAATTAGTCTGTAGGCAAACTTGTTTTCTTATAAAAATATTTTTTCAAGTCTGTTTGCTTCATTCGATTTGCTCTTTCTAGAGATTTCTTATTTTGGAGCCTGATTGCGAACTAAAAAATTTCTGGTTGGGAAAGCCTAATGCCTTTTGTTGGTACATATTTTCATTTGTTTTACCTGGGCGTTTGTCCCATTAGTTTAAACATCAATAAGTGGAAAGAAATTAAAATATATACGTCGGAGTTAATTTGCTCGAATGCACCCACACACTTACATAGCTCTGCTTCTTCTCACGAAGGTAGTTGGTACGAGCCTATAAATTAAAGTAATTGATTAATATATTGTATACAATGTATTTAATATTTGTTAATGTATACCATGTATAAATTATTTCATTAATGTTGGAATAGAGTACAAACTTATAAATAAGCGTAAGAAGTAATGTACAAGATAAGTTTTCGAAATTGAAAATCCTTTCATAATTTTTTTTTTTTGTATATTCACTAATTGTCTCAATGTCTTATATAGTTTATTTTATTTTTTTCAAGTTTATATTTGCTGGTATTGTTAGTTGAAGGTGGTACGAGCCTATAAAGTATTTCATTAACACATTATATGCAATGTACTAAGTGTTTATTGTATACAATGTATTGAGTATTTCATTAATGTTGAAAGATGGTACGGAGTCTATAAATAAGTGTAAAAAACCAAGTACAAGATAAGTTTTGAAAATGAAAACCCTTTCACAATTCTTTTATTATTTTGTGTATTCACTAATTGACCTAATGTCTTGCATAATTTTTTTTTATTTTTTCTAAGTTTATATTTTATAGGATAATTCATGCATTCTTAGTCAAAAAGTCAAAATTGTAAAAAACGTTGTAAATATTGAGGAGACTAAAGAAAAAGAAGTTGTCTAGTACTACTATTGAAGAATTAGTGAAGCAAAATTTTCCACGTATTTGATAGGATAATTAGAATTGTAACGACCGCTATAGAGATTGGGAATGCGAAGGTCTCAAAAAAATTTACTTTATTTTCCCACCTAAATAACCAACCTATGTAAACTTTTATTTTTTTTTATTTGATGTGATGATGTTTATGAATTGAAAAAAGTTGCTATAAATGAGTAACGAAACTTTTAAATTCTTAGTAGAAACGTCAAAGATTCAACAATCTTTCAATAATAAGAAAATAATAATAATTTTATAGGACTTAAAAAAAATCTAAATAATAACTTACACAGCATGTTTCACAACGGCTAGTTAATTTAAAACACCCATTAATGAAGGGCTTAAAGGATTCTTTTAATGAAATATAATCTAAGTCAGCAAAATTTTGTCTCTATAGTAATATTACATATTTGGGTTCTTATACATAGAAGGTTTTTTATTTTTATTAAACTTTATTTATGCCATTGATATTAGAGAGAATCCAAGGTGAAGCCTTGTACTCCTCCGACAGACATTGCACGTGAGGTTATATTCTATGGTCAATACCGTACCCATTAAGGTAAAAATCAAATGCTCGTGTGTAATTTTCTTTATACTTGCGAAATGGGGACGGTGACTCGTCAATCGAGACTGACAGCAACTTTCAATCTTTTTTTATGATACTCCTAAAATTTCAACTATTAAGTAAATATCATTCAATATGGAGGAACATCGTCAAGAAATTTATTTTTCCTCATTTAACATAACTAGCATATATCGCTTTTCTACTGATCGTAGCTTAAGATTCAAATTCAATGATAATTTAAATATGTAGTAGATGAAGAAAAATATAAATTTGAGAATTTAATTTGAGGAGGGTGGACTTGAAGAACGTATTGTTGGGAATTGAGACAAATTTTTTTATTGTCCACAAGATCCTTGTTCAGAGAAATATAACGAAACAGAAAAATATAAAAGATAGAGAAAATTTACGGATTGTCAAAGCTTTCACTATATGAAAAATTGTTACAATCATATAGATTTTATCCACCCAAATCCCCAAGTATCTCAAGAAAAATAATATCCTAAATTTTACCATATCCACCAATTTCTACTCTTTGTACAACTCATAAAGAAAGCAAGAAAAACAACTAGGATTCTAGGCTTACAATTTTTCTCTCCTCAGGTCACCACCACAAAAGAGAATAAACCACGTTAATTTATAGTTAACGAATGACCTAATTTTTTTACAAGTTTAAACTACCAATGAGTCTAAAATTTGAAAACTTGTTCAATTTCAGTTGACTTGGATGTCTTCCAAGTTTCGACTACCAAAGTGTCCAAGATTAGAAAATTTGTAATTTTAGTCGACTTAGATGTCTCTCATTTCAACAGTTGGTTCGTTGATAGGTGTCGAATTATGCTTAACTGTAGTGTCAAAATTGGACAATTGTATGCAATATTGATTGAATGTTTACTTAATTGTGTGTTAATTTGATTGTTTTAGTAGAAAACTGAGTTCCAATGGATTTGGAGAGAAACAAAGTAAAAATTGGCAAAGAAGGACCAAATGTGCACGAAGATGGAGAAGTGGGGACCAATTCATAAACATGAAAAAGATGAAGGACTTGAGTGGCAAATAAAAGGGGACCAAAGTGTAATGAAATAAGAAATTCAAGGACTAAATCGCAAAAAACTGAAAGTGGAAGGACCAAATTGCAATAAGAGGGGAGTGGTTAACCACGGTTTGCTAACCGCGGCAAACAGCAGCCGGATTCCTAGGAGGAATTCGTGAATTCGACCGAATACAACTTTAGGAAACAAATCTTAAGAGGAGGAATTAGAGATGACAACTTAGGCAGTCAGAATGGTCCTTAATTAGATACATTAATTCTCCTAGGAATTCAAATAAGACCGCAGCAATAATAAAAGTGTATCTCTACCTTCTATCCAATTGCCGGATTTTACTATGTGGTCTAGATTAATAATTTGCTTCTCAATTCATTACAATCCACAAGATCAATGAAATAATGGCCAGTTATTCCAAGCATTAAGAGAAGAAGTAAAATCAAATACTTAAACAATTTATAAGTCAAAACTTGAGATTCGAAATTAAAGAATTAAAACTAGGCTACATCGTTCATCCAAACATTAAATTTAGCTACTCATGATTCGGGAGAAAGAAAGCAATAAAATATTTGAATACATAACCGGGTTCTGAAGAAAAGATGAAAAGATGTTGATTATCTTGCACCAAGAAATCTTGATCTTCACGTTCCAATCTTCTTGATCTTGGTCGTTCTTCGTCTTCTTCGCCGTTCTTTTCTCCGTCTTCACTTGTGTTCTCCAAAAAAGTCAACCATTTTCTTGACCTAGATTAGGTCTTTATATAGTTACAAAACTTTCCAAATTGTATTTAATTTGAAAAGGACCAAAACGCCCTTAGTTTAGGTTTAGAAAAATCGGACTTTCCTATGCACGGGCCGCGGTATGCAAACTGCAGCCCAGCCGCGGCGAAGAGCTGGCCGCAGTTTGTCGCGGCTCATCCGCGGTTTGCAAACCGCAGTTGGACCGTGGTTAACCACTCTCCTCTTATTGCAATTTGGTCCTTCCACTTTCAGTTGTTTGCGATTTAGTCATTGAATTTCTTCTTTCATTTCACTTTGGTCCCCTTTTATTTGCCACTCAAGTCCTTCATCTTTTTCATGTTTATGAATTGGTCCCCACTTAGGCAGTCAGAATGGTCCTTAATTAGATGCATTAATTCTCCTAGGAATTTAAATAAGACCGCAGCAATAATAAAAGTGTATCTCTACCTTCTATCCAATTGCCGGATTTTACTACGTGGTTTAGATTAATAATTTGCTTCTCAGTTCATTACAATAGTTAACGAATGACCTAATTTTTTTACAAGTTTAAACTACCAAGGAGTCCAAAATTTGAAAACTTGTTCAATTTCAGTTGACTTGGATGTCTTCTAAAGTTTCGACTATCAAAGTGTCCAAGATTAGGAAACTTGTAATTTTAGTCGACTTAGATGTCTCCCCTTTCAACAGTTGGTTCATCTTCTGATTTTGGCAAGTTTTGAGAAAATATCCCAACACATGAGTTATGATAGAAAAAAAAATCAATTTTTAGAATGATGTAATAGATGAAGAACAATGTAGATTTGAGAATTTGATTTGAGTAGATTGAATTTGAAGAAATATGATGGAGAAAAATCAATTTTGAGAATGAAGATGAAGACAGACGTATTTGTGTTTTTTTGAGATAGTATAAGAGACTTTCTACGGTCATGATTATTAATATGATGAATTAAGTTTTATTCCAATAAATTCATAAATGACATTACTATGATTATTTAGTGAACCGAAACAACAAATTAAACTTTAATTAGTCTCAATAAATTTAAGATTGATTGGATTTTATTCAGTATGGAGCAATCACTTTAGGGGCGGCTCCTTGTGCGTAGAAGTGCGCAGTCGGATGAGGGGAACTTGAGAGCCAGTTGAGGCATAACCCGCGATTTACCTCCTCCAAAGTTCTAGGCACAAGAGTCTTGGTGGTCAAGGATTTAACCTGACGAAGTTCCAAAAAAAAAAAAAAATTTAAGATTGATTACATGAAATCTTTTCATTAGAATATTCAATGCAATTAGACTATTAACAACTAGAACATGATATACTATTTTGATTAATCTCAATCTTTTCTAACATGTATTATCTTATGGACAAAATCTCTTACATAATTAAGTCTCACTCGTTTTTACCTTAAGATCAACTTTAGGTAAGAAAAGTACTAATATTACCTTGTATTAGCAACTTGGTCTGAGTTGGTAACCACTTTCTTTGTGTCTTTATTAGCACTGTAAAAGCTCTATTTAAGTGGCATGTTACGTACATGTATAGTATGAAGATGTTAATAGCCTCGGATGCTCCTAATAGAATAATTAGAGGCATGCCGCCCACGCTAATTATATTATTATAAACAATGATTCCATTATTATTCAATCGCATTCATGAATTGCGAGATAATCTAAATATTTCAAGTCTTGAATATTTAATCACAATGACTATATATACTAATTAAAAAAAAAAAAGATGAAAAGAACGCCACTGATGAGACTAAAACTTATGGGCAAATGTTAATAATGCTCAAGCTTATTGAAATATAGATTCAAAGAGCAATAAGGTCCAAATCTAGTCCCTTAAAAAATGCAAAGTTTCATGCATGTTTTTGCCTCCTTAAATCCACTCATTTGTCCTTAATCTTTATGTGACTTAATTCATCAATGTTTCTTGAATCCTACTGATCAGCTCTTTCTCTGCTGCCTTAGAATATTTTGACAAATGCAGTGTTTTGCTTGACGCGAAATCTTCTATCATGTCAGGAGAGATGAAGCTAATGAAGGGAAACAATTATTTTTGACGCATACCATCACTGATGATACTTTAAGATCCCAAACACCACTTGATTGATATGTAACATTATGAGTAGGCCAGAACCTTATATGCTGTCCATACGAGCTGCTACAGTGCTATGCTAGTCCGAACTCCCAACAAGTAACTACCAGGAGGATATTTTCAACAAAATCCAAAAGCAAGATTGAGAGAAATGTAACCATAAAGTCTCTTGAGAAGGAGTACTCCATTAATCACTCTGTAGCTTCACACTCGAGACATCCTACTGCATTCGGGCTACCAGGGTGTAATCCGATCACTTATACCGGTCCTAGTTTCTCCTACCATATGTCCCCTTCATATCCTGTTTTTCCACCACTTTCGGCAAATTCTTTTATGCCGTTGATGTATTGGCTGCCTCCTAATGTTTTATATCCTCGTCAGACCTTCCATCTACAAGCATATTATAGCCAATTTCTGTACAATGCTCTAGTACCAGAAATGTCGGAGAACACTCAGCAGAATGATGTAGCCTCAGAGGATGCTGAAGAATATGATTCTAGTAGCAGTTCAAGTAGCACAGAATTACAACAGGAGGGACTGTAACTGTTAAGGAGGATAATTATGTTGGAAATTGGTTTAAATATGTCGATAAATTAACTAAGTGACTTCGTGTTAATTTGGCCAAAATATACAAACCCGACCTAACCTATTTAGGCAAAATAGTTTGCCACTTCGCCGGAAATACCCATGCGATCGCATGGTCAAAACTTGACCCAAATTACGGAAAAGGACAATTTAGACAGATTGTGATCGCAAGTAGAAATACCATGCGATCGCATGGTCAAAACTTGACCCAAATTACGAAAAAGGACAATTTTTGGGTCAAGTTTTGACCATGCGATCGCATGGGTATTTCTACCTGCGATCGCAATTTGCCTAAATTTTAATCAGAACGTTTTTGGGTCCTTCCATGCGATCACAGGAGGCAAAGCCTTGCGATTGCATGGTTAAACTAGATCAAGTTCTGTTTTCAAATTTGTACCTTGCGATCGCATAGGTTTACGCGAACAGACATGTCCTTTTGAAGGGTTGCACGATTTGGTTCCATTCCTTTTCGTTTTCAACCGATTTCAACGTTAAAAAGGGCATGTGGACGTCCATTTTCATAGAGGATTGATACAGAAACATATATGCATAACAATCTACTCATATTTCATCATTCTTGAACCAAAATTATTGCATTTTAGTTGCATAAATTTCTGGTTTCATTTCATTTCCATCTTTGGAGTACAAAGACCATTTTCGGTTCGTTGTGCTTGTATTTTGAAATGCTTCAAATACAAGTAAGAAGTCGTTGTATCTTGGGAGTTGATTGCTATAACCGTAAGCACCGTTACAGGGCAAATTCGACTTAAGAACAAAAGTGTTCAACACTTGCGCGACTTGAATATCATCTTTTTCATTCTGTTAATTTTGATTGCTTTGGAGTTATTTACACAGAAATCCGTCAACAAATTATTATCCAGAAGAAAGATCTTGTCTTATGAACCACACATGGAACTTTATATATGTTAAAAAAATGAAAAAAAAAAACATTTTCTTGACAAATTCATAAACCCTGTTGCTTTTCCTCTCCTTGTACTGGGGGTGGCTGGCTTAGTGATTACAACTTGTTGAAATTTTGGGCGTGTTCGGTAGTCATTTTTTTTTCAAAAAAATTCATTTTTTTTTTTATAATTTTTGACTTTTCAACTTTTTTTATACTACAAAAAAATTTGAAAAATTAATAAAGTACTAAAAAAAACCCATTTTTTTTACACTGAACATGCCGTTTGTTGCCCGGATAATTTAAGGCTTGTTGGCCCGCCTAAAAATTGAAACTATTGGTCCAATTGACACATCTAATTTTGCCAATATATTGCATAATTGTTCACAACACCCCCACAAAAATTAATTATTGAAAACATACACACCACTAAAACAACAACAACCACAAATACAATTTTCAAACAATTGTATTTACTTTATAATTGATTATAGAAAAAGTTTCTTCGTGAAACAAAAATTAATAAAAAGTAAGTGAAGATATATATATATATATATATTCATTCCTAATTATATATTCACCGGGAGTATATTGGTATTATTCTATATATA
Source organism: Forsythia viridissima (assembly GCA_030279155.1). Lineage (NCBI taxonomy): Eukaryota > Viridiplantae > Streptophyta > Magnoliopsida > Lamiales > Oleaceae > Forsythia > Forsythia viridissima. Next base: position 5,773,296 of record CM059033.1, read on the forward strand.
ATATGGGCTGGGGTTATCGGGTCCCGCAGGTGGAAGCCCAAGATTAGCCCATACTTAATCTGGCTTACAGTCTTAAACCCCACACCGCAGAGTCTTTCAAGTAAATTTTTGTGTTCATTTCCCTCCTTTTCCCTCGACAAAACCCTAAAAGGTGGGTAATCTAATCCATTGAACATATCTATTTTATCTTTTGGGTAATAAATGTCTTATTATATTTTGTTCTGTTGTTTCGTTTAGTTTTTTTCTTTTTGAGGCATTAATTTGATTAAATGAAACCTGGAAATTAAAGTGAGTATTTTCTGTGATAAATTGAAATTCCTGAATTGGTTCTTCGTTTATGTTTATTTTATAGTCAATTTGGTTATTATTGTCTGCTAACATATTTCTTCGTGACACCTGCTTTTTCCCTTTTTAATTTATTTTGTTCTCGGTTTTTTCCCCCTCCCAGATAGGAATGGTCATGTTATGAACGGGGTTTCTCCATTCTATGTTTTTGGCCTTGTTTTTATCAAGAGGTAGACATTTTTTTATCAGAGGTTTTCACGTGTGTAAGCAATTCACTAGACCAAGTGCTGAAGATATCATCTTTGAGGCTGTTTGTGTTAATATTAGGCAAAAGAAATGGAAGTTGTTGGACCAAGTGTCTCCAGCTCTATCAAATTGTTTGGTTTCTCGCATTTTTCACGAGTTTCGAAGCTCTCCACTGCTAGTTTTAGAGCTTTACACCAGAGTTGGAGGGTGCAAAAGCTTCTTGGATTCATTGGAGTCTTCTTGTACAGTGATTCATGTGATGGTGAAGTATAAAAGATATGAAGATGCATTGGGTTTGATGAATGAATTGATGATGGCAAAAGGGTATTCACCTTTGGAAGTTTTGGAAGCATTGGTTAATAGTTCTGATGCTATTTTTTCGAGTTGTGCTGCTTTTGATGCGCTGGTGAGGGCTTGTACCCAAATTGGGGCAACTGAGGGTGCTTATGAAGTGATGAAAAAGTTGAGAATCCAAGGTTTTCGGGTTTCTATTTATGCATGGAACAATTTTTTGAACCATCTTTTGAAGATAGACGAGACTGGCAGGTTTTGGATGGTGTATAAGGAAATGATTTCATATGGATATTATGAGAATGTGAATACTTTTAATTTGCTTATTAATGCTCTTTGTAAGGTCAGTAAATTGTCTGAAGGATTCTCTGTTTTCTATAGGATGTTGAAAAGAGGGATTGTGCCCAATGTTGTTACTTTCAACATGCTTATTGACAGAGTTTGTAGGATGGGTGATCTTGATTTAGCACTGCAACTGGTTAAGAAGATGGAAATTATGTCAAGTGGCATCGTGAAGCCTAATGTAGTGACTTATAATTGCCTTATTAATGGGTTTTGCAAGTTGGGTAAGCCTGAAACTGCTGAAGAAATTATGAATGAAATGATGAAAATGGGAGTCGAGCCTAATGTAAGTACTTTCGCGACACTGGTTGATGGGTATTGCAGAAGCGAGTGTTTGGAGCAGGCATTTAGGCTGTGTGATAATATGGTTGAAAATGGCTTGATGGTCAATTCGGTGGTTTATAATACAATCATCCACTGGTTATATATGGAAGGAGATAAAAATGGAGCTTCCTTAATATTTTCAGACATGATTAAAAGAGGCATATCCCCCGATCAATTTACACTCTCTATTCTTGCAAAAGGATTATGCATGAGCGGCCATGTCGATGAAGCTTTGAAATTTCACATCAGAAATATAGAAAATAACCTTGTGGAAGATCCCTTTTCTGACAATATTCTCATCAATTATCTTTGCAGGAGCAAAAACATGACAGGAGCTACACAACTTCTCTGTGGTATGTTTATTAGAGGGTTAATTCCTGACCTGGTTACATACGGCACCATAATTGATGGGTATTGCAAGGTAGGCAATATGAAAACTGCAGTTGAGGTTTACGTGGACATGGTTAAGATGGAAAAGAATCCAAACCTGGTAATTTACAATTCTGTTGTAGATGGTTTATGCAAAGAAGAATCCATGGATGTAGCAAAATGTTTGGTAGACGCAATGAAGTGGACAAATATATATGATGTCGTAACTTTTAACACACTGTTGAGTGGTTATTGCAGTAGTGGGAAGTTTGAAGAGGCTTATCGTTTATTTATGAATATGAGAAAGGAAGGAATCTTGGCAAACAGGGTCACTTGTAACATTTTGATAAGCTATTTGTGCAAATGTGGTTTATTTCAGCAGGCGAAGGAAGTTGTGAGAACAATGGTTGCTCAGGGCTTGAATCCGGATTTTGTAACATACACCACACTTATGACAAACTTCAGTAAGAAGAGCTGTGCTGAGGAAGTCATTAAATTGCACGATTTTATGGTGCTAGCGGGAGTTATCCCCGACAGCCAAACATATGAAGCTGTTGTGAGTCCACTTATTAAAGAAAACTCTACCGAGTTTGGTTAAGTGATGGATAGATTTTAATTTTGTATATGCATCTGATAGAAAACACAAATTCACTGAAATTGTATGTTTTCCTTTGCTTCTCATATCATGCTTCTGATCAAACATCTGGAATGTATGCTTAGTTGTTTGTTAATTAAGAGTGAAATGTATGCAGTTCTTATCGAAGTACATAACTGCTTTTTTTATTTTTAATTACTTTGTTTATCCATCACTAAACTTACATGCAATAGCCCTTGTCTGTTTCCAACTTACATATTGAATACACTGAACTGTTTCTGATGTCCTGCTTTGGCTCTATCAGAAGTTGAAATTCTGTTTTCAGTGGCCTAATCGATTGTTGGATTTACGGAAAATATGGGATCTTGACATTCATCGGTGATTCATATGAAGGAAGCTTTTGTGAAGACTACGTACTTTAAAGAAAAAGTAGATTTTAAGCTATTTTTAATCACAGTGAAGCATCTGAAAACAGAGAATGTTGAGAATCACAAACGCAACGCCACATATTCCAAGAGTAAATAAGCAAATAAAAAATTTGCTTAAAAAAGAAAAGAAGAGAGAGAGAGAGAGAGAGAGAGAGTCCATGTAGGCCCTCATCCACTCATGGCCACACGATATCTTCGTCAGAAGATTATATGTCCGAAATATGTAATTAAGGGATCAAAATATCTTTGCAATTTAAATTTTGTTTCACAATGCAATCTCCAACATTCAAATTCTTATCCTAAAACCTCATCCAAACATCATATATCCCTCTCTCCCTCCACCTCTCATTCTTTCCCTCTCTTCATCACCAATACAATTCACCCACAAAAACCAATATCCATACATTATAGAGATAAGATTCAAACCAAAACCTCCTAAAACAAACACTCTTCTTCTTCTTCTCAATTCCTCCATTGCCACCTTTTTGCGGAGCTCCAAAAAGGTGCAGAATCCATGTCTTGTTCAAATCTGACAATGTTGGTGTCCTCGAAACCTTCTCTCTCCGATGCCTCTTCTCTCTCTTCTCGCTCTTTCCTCAGCCCTTTTCCGCTTCCTAGCCACAATTCAAACACTTCCAGCCCTTCTAGATCATCAGCAGCCGCCCCAATTCAATGCAATCTCCGTGAACTTCGGGGCCGTATTGATTCTGTCAAAAACACCCAGAAAATCACTGAGGCTATGAAGCTTGTGGCTGCTGCTAAAGTGAGGCGAGCTCAAGAAGCTGTGGTCAATGCTAGGCCTTTTTCTGAAACTCTTGTTGAAGTTCTTTACAATATCAATGAGCAACTCCAAAATGACGATGTCGATATTCCTCTCACCAAGGTTAGGCCTGTCAAGAAGGTGGGGCTTGTTGTTGTCACTGGTGATCGAGGTCTCTGTGGTGGTTTCAACAATTCGATCATCAAAAAGGCTGAGGCCCGTATAAGAGAATTGAAGGCACTAGGTCTTGATTACACTGTGATCAGTGTTGGTAAAAAGGGTAATTTGTATTTTCTCCGTAGGCCATATATTCCAGTCGACAAGTATTTTGAAGGTACTAATCTTCCTACTGCTAAAGAAGCTCAGGCAATAGCAGATGATGTTTTTTCTTTATTTGTAAGTGAAGAGGTTGATAAGGTTGAGCTTCTTTATACAAAGTTTGTGTCATTGGTCAAATCTGATCCAGTGATCCACACCTTGCTTCCATTATCACCAAAAGGAGAAATTTGTGATGTGAATGGGATTTGTGTGGATGCAGCCAATGACGAGTTCTTTAGGTTGACAACAAGGGAAGGGAAATTGACTGTGGAAAGAGATGTTATAAGAACTCAGACATCAGATTTTTCGCCAATTTTGCAATTCGAGCAGGATCCTGTGCAAATTCTTGATGCTCTCTTGCCACTTTACTTGAACAGTCAAATCTTAAGGGCATTGCAGGAATCACTAGCCAGCGAACTTGCGGCTAGGATGAGTGCCATGAGCAATGCTACTGATAATGCCGTTGAATTGAAGAAAAATTTGTCTCAAATTTACAACAGACAGCGTCAAGCAAAGATTACTGGAGAGATATTGGAGATTGTTGCTGGAGCCGATGCTTTGATCTAAGTACAGTTCTTAACTTCTTGGTCCCCCATATTTATGCTTCTCTGTCAGGTATTTTTGTGGGAGATTTCATTTTTATTCCTGTCATGCTTGTTTAAGGAAGAAAAAATAAAAAAATATCAGACTAGATACATTTTATTGTAATTCTCTTCTCAATTGCGTATAAACTTCGTACAAGATGAGAATCGCCATGTATTTTGAAACATAAGAGATTCCACTCACTTTATATGTTTTTTTTCCCAAATTGTATTAGAAGCTCCATAGTTCAACCACCGTGCTTTGTGTGCGAGGGCATTGTGAAACACATAGGATGAATTTACCAATTAAGAATACTTGCACATATACACTACGTTACATTTTGTTGTTAGATGGATTTTCATGAATTCAGGTTGATTGTCATCTGAAATCTGATTTATCTCTCACTCATTGCTCTGCTTGTTAATTATATGTTGTTGATTGCTCCGATTTTTTCCTAATTTCAAGTCTTTGGCACCAAAGGAAGTCGAGAAGCCAATTTCTTGTGTAATAAACATAGTCGTATCAACCACCAAGATTGCCAAAACAGAGTCTCGCAAACGATCGGGTGACATAAAATCCAATCCTATTTTTTTTCAAACGAAGGAATAGAGTTTCAACGAACACAAATCCATCAAATATTGATCCAATCATTCAGTAGCATCACTGGTAAACGCATGAAATTGATATCGATTATAATTAACTTTAACTGACATCATTTTATTCATCTCAAACTTTTCTCAATCGCTTCACTTCCTGTATCAATTACGTCAAAATGAACACCACCTAAAAAGAAAACAACCCCATTTTTTCCATTGTGTATGTTTTGGTCTGTGCTATGGATAATCTAAGGTCGATTAAAGATCAATGAAGACTGGGACTTACCAAAAAAGTTGGTGAGACCGCAATAAGTATCTTGAGCTGGATGGTGATTTGTGTTCTTAGTGTTGAATCCAAACTGGGATTGAGCTCGGCTTAGCGCAGTCAATGTTTTAGCATCGATTGCTTTAGATTTTGTAGTAATTTGAGCAAGTGCTCCTGGCTTGAGAGTTAAGATATGGGTACGAAGATGGTGCTGAGGTTGATGATCTCAAGGAGTTGCTTCTCATTCTGGATTTCATGGGTAGCAAGAGTATGTGTTTCCGTTCACTATCACACTTTCAATTAGAATTAAGCACAAATTAGTCTTTTTCAACTGGAGTCTGGATGTATTTTAAATACATGCCCCTTCAATGAAAACTTTATACATCATCAAATGGTCTGGCGGTGCAGGTTCGAGGTGACCCACCCTATTAAAAGGTCGGATGAAAATCAACTTGACCTATTTCGAGTCGGTTCACATGTTGGCACAATAAAATGAATGAGTCAGGCCAAGTTTGATTTTCTAGCTCGACAACTCATCTAACTGGATTTATTAAGAAAATTAAAACATAATATAAAATTATAAAAGTTTAATCATTTCTCTTCAACATTTTTTTTACAACTTAGAATATACTAATGATGCATGTATTGTTACTAGAGAACTCTACTTATAATTTTTTTTTTATATTTCACAAAATATTTAAGGATGTAATCCACAAATACATCAACAAGAATATTTATTTTTTTAATTATGATTTGATTTTAAATCATATTATTTTATTTTTGAAAAAGAAAAAAATACATGGTAGATTGGACTAGCCTAGTCCGCAATACGGCTTATTTGCACAAATGGTCCCTGACTTTTGCACTTACTGTGGGTTGAGGACCCATCTTTTCATTTTTGGCAGTTTAACCCATATTTCAAATGTTTTTGGCATAAATGGTCCTTTTCAACAATTTCCATCCAAATACCGTGAAATTTGACGGTGGAAGAATTTTTTATTTATAAAAGGCTTATTTGCACAAATGGTCCCTGACTTTTGTAAAGAAAAATTTGCAGCAAAAGTCCCTAATATTTTAGAAAGTGTTGAAAAGTCTCATAACCTTCTAATCCTAACACATATGACCCTAAACTTTTTTGACAATTTTACCCCTAACTTAAATAAATTAAAAATAACTCACAAACCTTTTCAAAAATACAAATAAGTCCTAAATCTTTTTATTTTTTTACAGATTTACACTTAAAATAATAAAAAGTGTGTCATCAAGTCCCAAAACTTTTAATTTTGTTCACCAAAATGATATTTAAAATGTGTTTGATTAAAATTAGATTTTTTTAGTAAAAGTGATTGAAAAATTGTGTGACCATAAAATGTGTGGTTAAAATTAATTGTTGACTTTGACTTTAGTTTTTTAACAAAATCAAAATTGAAAACAAACGGGCTCTTAGAGTCTTTGCAGATTTAGTCCAGTGGTCTATTAATTAACAAAAAAACTATACACATGATCAAAATTTGACTAATTTAAAATTTTAATTTATTTTTCATATCAATTACTAGATGTGGCAAGATGGGTCAGCTCAGATAGCCTGGTCTCTAGGCTGGACTGGTCCAATAAAAAGTTGATTCAATAAAAATTAAGTTAATTTAGTCCGGTACAACTAGCCAATCAGACTGGCCTGATAATTTTTTTTTTGCCCAAGTCCCTACCCCACACTTCAAACACCTCACCCTTGGCTGCCACATTTCACGGGGAGGGGTGGGGTGTTTGAAGTGTGGGGTAGGGATTTGGACAAAAAAAAATTATCGGACCAGCCCGGTTGACTAGTTTTATCGGACTAAATTAACTTAATTTTTATTTAATTAATTTTTTATTAGACCAGCCCAGCCCAGAGACCGGGCTATCTGGGCTGGCTCATTTTACCACTTCTAGTAATTGATATGAAAAATAAATTAAAATTTTAAATTGGTCAAATTTTGATCATGAGTATAATTTTTTTGTTAATTAATAGACCACTGGACAAAATCTGTAGAGACTCTAAGAGCCCGTTTATTTTCAATTTTGATTTTGTTAAAAAGTTAAAGTCAAATTCAACAATTAATTTTAACTACGCATTTTATGGTCCCACAATTTTTCAATTACTTTTACTAAATTGTCTGATTTTAATCAAACACATTTTAAATATCATTTTGGTGAACAAAATTAAAAGTTTTGGGACTTGATGACACACTTTTTATTATTTTAAGTGTAAATCTGTAAAAAAATAAAAAGATTTAGGACTTATTTGTATTTTTAAAAAGGTTTGTGAGTTATTTTTAATTTATTTAAGTTAGGGGTAAAATTGTCAAAAAGTTTAGGGTCATATGTGTTAGGATTAGAAGGTTATGGGACTTTTCAACACTTTTTAAAATATTAGGGACTTTTGCTGCAAATTTTTCTTTACAAAAGTCAGGGACCATTTGTGCAAATAAGTCTTTTATAAATAAAAAATTCTTCCACCGTCAAATTTCACGATATTTGGATGGAAATTGTTGAAAAGGACCATTTCTGCCAAAAACATTTGAAATAGGGGTTAAACTGCCAAAAATGAAAAGATGGGTCCTCAACCCGCAGTAAGTGCAAAAGTCAGGAACCATTTGTGCAAATAAGCCTCCGCAATACTAGTGGTTCGTGAGTCGGTGTCCTTAAATTTGAAAGATAGTCCAGGTTAGGCTCGTACCATAATTTTAGACGCGCCCCTAAATTGGGTTTGGATACTGACGGTTCGGTCAAACTAATCTACCTATTTTGACACCTGTATCTCGACTGACACAGGACATGCAAATAGAAATGGTAGCTAAATGGAGGGTAGGTTGGGGTGAAAATCTAAACCCTAGAAAATGATAAGGGGATATGAATTAGGGCCCATTTGTTTAACTAGATGGAAAATGCTACTTGTATCTACAAAATTTATATTCTCACTTACACATTCACACTTATCAGATAATGATTGGGTCACTTTATTTATTTGGCCAACTAAATAATAATTTGAATCAACTAGTGTTTGACAAGTGTGATGGTGTAAGTGATGGTGTACAAATAGCATAGTTAACTAGATATAGGTTATATGTATATTATTATGGAAAATGCTTCTTGTACCCACAAAATTTACACCCTCATTTACACACTCACACTTGTCAAATAATGATTGGATCACTTTATTTATTTGGTCAACTAAATAATAATTTGAACCAACTAGTATTTGACAAGTGTGATGGTGTAAACAATGGTGTACAAGTAGCATGATCCATTATTATTCCATTTGGTTAAGTTAGTTTGGCTCAACAACATTGATGGTCTATTTGAGAATGATTTTAGAGCTTTGACAATTAGAAGTTGTTTAGACGTTTGACAAATTTTGGAAAAAGTGATTATAAAAGAATATGTATTGTCTAACAGCATATTTTAAAAAACAGCAAAAGGATAATTTCTCAGATTTTGCTTTTAGTTTTTTTACGACTAGCTATTTTCACACTACAATTTATTATAAGTGCACTACATTTTAATTGTACTTAAGATCTTGAACTTTAGTTCATTATTGCAATTATGTTCTTAACTTTTTATCATCGAATTCTTATCTTTAACTTTTATTAATTTACACATTTCATCATTGATGATGATTTTTGTCGAGATATTTTGTTCGCGTTCTTTGAGATGAGGAAAAAATATTTTTATCGTAGTTTTGTATCTATTTTTTTTAAAAATATGACAGATAAATAAGTCTTTTTACGATTTTAAACAAATATTTTTTACGGAAACCGTCATCAAACACAAGATATGCTAATTAATGAAAAGTTGAAGATAAAAATGTGATAAAAAAAAGTTGAGGACATGAGTGTTATAATGTTAAAAAATTAAGGATGTTAAATGTAATTAAAATATTGTGCAAAAAATAAAAAGTATTGTGAATATAATTACCATTTTTCTACTTATTTATTATTAAAATATCAATTTTAACCTTAATTAATTAAAATAATTCATTTTATGTCATATGTTTATTAGTATTTTAATTATACTGCATTTGCACAAATAATTTAAATTTAAATTTAATTAATTTTTGTACTATATGACTATGCTTTTATTTTGTAATTTTTATAAATTTTGAGATTTAATAGATGTTTATTAATTTTATTTAAAATAATTGTGGTAAATGCATTGTCTTGAAAATATATTTGATAATATATATATTGTTATAATAAAAATGAATTTTACAACACTACACATTATAATAAGGGTAATTTGTACTTTTGGTCTCCAACCTTTCCTTTTTGTAACAAATCTACCTCCAAACTTTTTTTTTTTGGCATTGGCCATCAACAACCTTTTTTATTTTGTTGCAAATCACATCGTTTTGACATATTTTGACGAATTTGCCATTCTATTTAAATAAACAAAAATACAAAAAAAAAAAAGTAACTTGCAAATGAAATCCTACAACTTTTAAAAAGTACAAAATAAGTTCATATTCCCTAAAAATCCACCCACCCCACACCACACCACCCCCTCTATCTCAAATCTCTCTCTCACACCCACCACCTCCACTTTCATCATTCAAATTCAAATTCATCACACCATCAATCTTAAATTTATCTTTTATTTATTTTCTGAAACCTAACGCTGTCGCCATCATCAGCGCCACGCATCGCCACCACAATCGTCGTCATTATACTATTTAAGGCACTAGATTTTCAGCACTTGATCTGCGTCGGCGACGCTAGTCTTGAGGCTGTTGTCAGCGCCAAAATGAGTAGGGATGGCTGCAATCTTTGAGTTGTCTAGATCTAACAATAGTAACTTCTAAGTTGTTTGACTACTGGGATTTAAAGGTTCGGTCTGTTGTTCAACTGAATTTGATAGTGGTTTGGGTCGAGTCATGGATGTTGAGCTGGTAACTGATTGGTGGTGATGAGAGGTGAAATCTATATTTGAATGTAGTGGTGGTGGTGTTGCTATGAAGTTAATGAAGGCACGATGGTGGCTGAAAGTGGATATGGAATCATGAATCAGTGGTGGTGTAATAGTAGTGAGTGATGGTGTGATGGATTTGAATTTGAATGATGAAAGTGGTGGTGGTGGTGGTGGTGGTGGTTGGGGTAGTGTGTGTGTGTGTGTGTGTGTGTGTGTGTGAGAGAGAGAGAGAGAGAGAGAGAGAGAGAGAGAGATTTGAGAGACGTGAGGTGAGGTGAGGTAAAGTGAAGTGGAGTGGGGTGGGGTGGGGTGGGGTGGGGTGGGGTGAATTTTTGAGGAAGATGAACTTATATTGTACTTTTTAAAAGTTGTAGAATTTCATTTGCAATTTTTTTTTTTTTTTGGCTATTTTTAGCTTTTTTGTATTTTTGTTTATTTAAAGAGAAGGTCAAATTCGTTAAAATATGTCAAAATGACTTGATTTGCAACAAAATAGAAATGTTGGGGATGGCTAATGCCAAAAAAAAAAAAAAGTTTGGGGGTAAATTTTTTACAAATTGAAAAGGTTGGGGGCTAAAAGTGCAAATTATCTTTATAATAATAATACAAATGGACATTATTATAATCAATGTCTATTTTAATAATTTTATACAATTACAACAACAAATTACTTTTGTTTATAAACGCTCAAATACTATTTTTGAAACATACAACAATTTTAAAACAAGAATTTATTAAATATTTATTTGATTCTTTCCACATCTAATTCTCTTAAAATTATAGCAATATCAAACCAAGCCTAAATAAATGATTCGTAAATAATTAATATGTTAAGGAAAAAAAATACAATTATGCTATAAAAAGAAAAAACAATTTCAGAAACAACAACTCAATTTAAAATTTTTGATAAAAATTGATGTAACACTTTATATAAATATATGAATTGGGTAACATGGAAAGTTTTTATTTTTGATGTATTAATGTTAATTTTGTTAATTTTTAAGTTTCATTAAATTTTAATTTCGTTGAGGTAAGACATTAACGTCCCGCTCATTATATATCTTTCAATATCAATATAGCTGAGTATGAGGTAATGTCAAACTCTCGTTCAGATAAAATAAGTAGGCCTAAAAACTCTTACCTTATCACGAATGGATTTTTCAAAAAATAAAAAAAGAAAAAAGAAAAATATTGTGATGATAAATAATTTTCTCTTCATCCGAGCGCGGCGGCGACAGTGGTGGAGACTTGTAAAAGGTGGCGGGGGCTTCTCTCCCGTGGTCATTTCGGTGTGATAATCAGTATATGATTAAAACATATGTGCAGAATAACAATATGGATTGTATGAGAATTGTGTGTTTTGTTTTTACCTGGGGGGTTGGTCTCTATTTATAGGGATGTTTTGCAGCTATTGATGATGGGTGTCCCTTCATCTCCCTCATTTATGTCCTTTTATCTCCCTCATTATTAAGAATTAATGAGGGATATTTCGTCTTTCCAATTTGTTGAGAGATGTTTCATCTTCCCGATAATTGGTGGTAATTGTCATCTCATGGGTCGCCTGCCGGGCTAATATGATGACAGTTGGGTTATTGCAGTCATTCTATCATAAGCGTGCTCATGAGACCAACGAGATGGGCAAGCTGATGAGACGGGCGTGTCAAAACGTGTCACCATAGCTAAATAACATATATCAACTATCATTATTTATATCATCATAAGCCCCTCTATTTCCCATATACTATTTTTCATAGACTGTTGTTAATGGGAAGTAGAAATAATCTACTGCACATGGTCTTTTCTAACTTTTTCAGACAGAGGCTCATCACCTTGTTTTTCTGACATAGGCTTATCGTCTTGTTTTTCGGACAGAGGCTCATCACCTTGATTTTTAATCAGAGGCTCATCGCCTTGATTTTTAAACATAGGCTTATCGTCTTGTTTTTTGGACAGAGGCTCATCGCCTTGATTTTTAAATAGAGGCTATCGCCTTAATTTTTAAATATAGGCTTATCGCCTTATTTTTCAATGGTGGCTATCACCTTGATTTTTAAATAGTGGTGATAGCCTTGAATTTTAAATATAGGCTCATCGCCTTGATTTTTGAACATAGGCTCATCACCTTGATTTTTGGATAGATGCTCATTGGCCTTGTTTCTCAGTAGCAGCTGTCATTGCTTTTCAGATAGTAGCAGCTGTCATTATTTTTCAGACAGTAGTAGCTAGCCTTGTTTAAATATATCAGTGGCTATCACATTGATTTTTAAATAGTGGGGATAGCCTTGATTTTTAAACATAGGCTCATCGCCTTGATTTTTGGATAGAGCTTCATTGGCCTTATTTCTCAGATAGTAGCAGCTGTCATTGTTTTTTAGACAGTAGTAGCTGTCATTATTTTTTAGACAGTAGCAGCTGGCCTTATAAGCCCATCAATTTTTCATAAACTATCGTTAATGAGAAGTAGAAGTAATCTGACACACCTGTTCATTGCCTTAAATTTTTTTTAGCGAGGTCGCTCGTCCGCCTGGAGTGAGGTCGCCTTAAATTTTTTTTTTTTTGCAAGGTCGCCCGCCCGGAGTGAGCTCGCCTTAATTTCTTTTTTTTTTTGGGCGAGGTCGCCCGCCCGCCTGGAGTGAGCTCGCCTTATTTATTTTTTATTTTTTATTTATTTAGCCAATCTCCTCACCTGACCTTTGCAGTAGTTGATGATATTTTTGTCATAGGTTGGATCCAGTAGGTGCACTAGAACTTTCCAGCTAGTCAGATCATTCAATGGTACATTCATCATTTATCCTCCGTACACGGTTTATTTTCTGCTTGTCTTTATCGTTTCAAAGTTCGGGCTCATCCCGAATCTTTCTTTTGTTAGACTCAGATTCATTTTGATCTTTCATACTTTTGGTAATGAGATATGCTTCTTCAGCGCCCACATACTTATCTCCCCTCTTTAGTAACTCATGCATCGTATCCAACGGATTTTTGGAGAGTGACATCTTGAAAGGACGACTTCGAGTTCCACTCATCATAGCAGTGACTACAGCAGACATCTACAGATCTTTGATTCCCAGCGTGGTTATATTAAACCAGGCAATAAAATCTTTCAGCAATTCATCCTTGTCTTGCGTCAATTGCATCAGACTGATAGCAGTTTTCTTAACACGTTTGTTACTGGCAAAGTGTGCAACAAAACTCTTGGAAAAATCGTCAAATGTACAGATCAATTTTGGAGGAAGGGTGGCTACCCAGTCCCTGGCCTCCCGCCTAAGTATTGGAGGGAAAGCTCTGCACATAATTGCATCAGGGATGGCTTGTAACCTCATCAAGTCAACAAAAGACTTGAGGTGATTGACAAGATCAGAGGATCCGTCGTACTTTTCCATCTTTGGCTGTTTGAAGCCTCGTGGTAAGGAGACTGCCATCACTTCTAGGGAAAAAGGTCTTCTTCCAACACCATGGATTGTTGCCTACTACTTTTATTGGACATATCCTCAGCTATTTGACGATCCATCATTTCTTCTAATCTCTGTTCTAGGCTTAACACTGGTGTCTCAACCAGTGTAGGCGTGGGCATCCATGACGGTTGCCCCCAGTATGGATTTGGGCCAGATGTCAATGAATGGAAGTGAGGTGCGGAAGGTGGAGCTAAAGAAACTGGAGCCTGCAGCGGAGCTGCCGTTGGCGGTGTTTTCATCGGTGGATGGCTAGGACCCTAGGGCAGAGCCCCTAGTAGTGAAGATCCTATCGGCAGAGGGTTAGGACCCTGTGGTAGCTGAGAAACCGCAGCATTTCGATCTTGGAGTAGAGCCGTTAAGGCCGCCAACTGAGCTTGCAGTGCCACAAGTTGAGCGACAGAGGCAAATTCTTGTTGTGGGTAATTAGTGGCGGCGTTGGACTCGGTGCCTACATCCCCAACGGGGGCTAGTGGAGCGATTACATTCCTAGATCTTCTAGTTCGAGCCATAACTTCTTGTGCGGTTCCCACAGACGGCGTCAATTGATGATAAATAATTTTCTCCTCTTCCGAACACGGCGGCGACAGTGGTGGAGACCTGCAAAAGGTGGCTAGGCTTTTTTCTCCCGTGGCCACTCCGGTGTGATAATCAGTATATGATTAAAACATATGTGCAGAATAACAATATGGATTGTATAAGAATTGTGTGTTCTGTTTTTACCTGGGGGGTTGGCCTCTATTTATAGGGATGACCTGTAGTTATTGATGATGATTGTCCCTTTATCTCCCTCATTTATGTCTTTTCATCTCCTTCATTATTAGGAGTTAATAAGGGATGTTTCGTCTTTCTAATTTGTTGAGAGATATTTCGTCTTCCCGATAATTGGGGGTAATTGTCTTCCCATGGGTCGCCTGTCTGGCTAATCTGATAACAATTGGGTTATTGCAGTCATTCTGTCAGAAGTATGCTCATGAGACCAACGTGGTGGGTAAGCTAGTGAAGCGGGTGAATCGTTGAGGCGGGCGTGTCAAGACGTGCCACCATAACTAAATAATATATATCAACTGTCATTATTTATATCATTATATTGCATGCATATACAACTTTTTGTATATATAACTTGTGATATTCAAATCACTATACAATTCTTGTTGTAGAACGTCACATAATTACCACATTCACGGATATGGTTTAAATTTCTTAGTAAAACATTACTTGTGTTAAAAGAAAAGACTAAAAGCAATTCACGTGCGAGCTTTATAAAGTCTAATAAGCAATTTAACTCACTTAGATCCTCTTACTTTTAACCAAAAAAAATTATGAACTTTCCAACTTTAAATCGATTGAATAACAAATTGGAATACATTTCTTTTTTACTGTTTTCTCTTTCCCATAAAACAGGGTGAAAAGGTAATTTGCTACTTTATGAATGTTCCATTCCATCAAATACGCTTGTTGCGCTTGTGTTATTGTTTAAATTATAATTTTAGTTAGTTAAATTGATTAAATATATTTTTTATTCACATATTTTATATGATCCATAATTATTATCAACACATTTTATAGAATCTACAATTTATAAATATTTGAAAAATAAATTCAACATTACCAAACATGCGTTAGTCAGAAGGTTCCGATTGTAGGGTTTAGTCCCGACAGTAAAATCTGTTGGGTTTTAATTATTCGACCTAATTATTTATTTTAATTAAATGGATCCAGTCTATGAGAATTAAATTATTTTGGATTCAAGTAAAATTTTAATTAAAAGTTTAAATACTAAGGTTGCAATTTATGGTCAAAGGAATTCTAATTAGATTAGAATTGGTTTTTGTGCCAGCAAACCTATATACCTATATGGCTATATATATATAACATACCCACAGCAGAGAATACACACGTGAACAGGAAAAGAAATATATATGTCCAGTGGTTGTTTCTTGGTTTCTTGATTTACAAGAACAGTGAAGAAAAATCACACGAAAAGAAATTAATAAAAGAAGAAAAAGAATTATTTTTGGCAAATAAAATTTGGGCACAAATTTTGAGCTTTCTTCTTCAACTCTTGTATTCTACCATTGATTGTTTAGTGAGATATTTCTCTTATTTTATTGGCTTTATATTTTTAGGGTTCCATCTATTGTGTTAGATGATGGTTTTTATAGTTAGTCAATAAAGTGTTGTTGATTTGGTGTGTTGGATTACCTCTTGATTTAGGGCATAAATTTAGAGAAGAAACATTGTAATATTTATTCAATTGATAGTGGATTATTATCGGTTTGCCCCGTCGATTTTCCCTTTATCTTAAAGGGTTTTACGATGTTAAAGAATAATTCTGGTGTTGTCTAGCTTTATTTATTATTCTGTATTTATATTGCTTAGGTTGAGTTGATAACATTCATTTTAATTGCACGGTAAAAAGGGAAAAATACTTTGATACATTTGCACATCTAATTTTTTCCCTAACAAAATCACACTCGATAATTTTGATTAACACATATTAAAGAGTGTTCTCAACTCAAAATTTAAAAGATTTGTTAATATTTTATGAATTTAAATGGATTTCATTAGTTTAAATAGAATTCCACAAAATTTATAAGATTTCAACAGAATTAAATATTATAAATTTCAATATATTCTTATGAATTTCAATTAATTTTTATGGATTTGTGGTTTTTTTTTATATTAAAAATAGTAATTTTACATTATTTTTATTCTAAATAGTTCAAGTGATTGTCGTACATTAACAAATATTTTGAATATAATTTTGGAAAGAGAAAAATTGTTGAAATATAAAGAAGTAAAAACTATTTTCAATTAAATATGTGAATGATTCGATAAATTGGAAGTTATACTAATCTGACAGTTGTGTCAGCTAAGCTCTTAGAAAATAAACTAATATATAAGTCATTCGTCGTCTCTAAATTCGAAATTCAAAGCGTGATTAGATACATTGTTTGGAGGGATTCACAATACTATTATTATTTTCCTTAGTTTTGATTTGAATTTAAAAAATATTGATTAAAGATCAAAGCTTTTTGAAAAAAAAAAAAACTGAAATAAACTTAACTTTCTTTCTACTTATCTTTATTTATAAAATTTTCTCTTTTATATTCGAGATTAAATGATGGATATTTAGGATTCATTTTCTTTCAAATCCAGTTGTTTAACCATCTTGTATAAAAAATTATTTTATGAGCTTAGAAATATAAATTACACATGTCGCAGTTAACAAATAAATCTTTCCAAGTTCAAAAAAGAATTTTTAGTGCTATACTAATTTTACAGTCCAATATTTAATTGTCCTATATGGATAAATTAATTATCTAATTAATATTTACCAATCAATTGTTTAGTTCAATGAATGGTCATGGAGCATCAACAATGAAATTACAAAGACGATATTTGACAATTGTACAAAAAAAATATTAAAATAAAAAATAAAAAGTTCAATAAATTTTCATGCTAATATAAATTGAAAATCAAGAACAATAGTTCACTACAAAAATTTGTGGCACAAATCGAGGAGAGAGGCAAGAGGAAGAGATGTGTGAGAGAAGAGTTTGATTGAAATTTTGAGAGCTAGAGATAGAATTCTTAAATAATATGGTATTCATATTTATAATCTCGATTTACGCAAATCTGTTTATATATTATAATTAATGAAATTTTTAGAAATCCACTAGTAATTAGAGACACCTAAATTTCTAAAGATTAAATTTAAGTTGAAGATACTTAAATTTTAATTAAATCTAAGTTGAGTACATCAAAATTTATTCCAATTTTTAAAATCTATCTAAATCTAAATTGAAGACATCCCAAATACAATGAAGTATCATCATCAAATCAACCTAAGCCACAGGTAAAGGTGGCAAAACCGGTCCGGTCCCCGGGCCGACCCATATAATCCAGATTATTGGGTTGGGCTGGTCCTGACACAAATAAAACCAGGTCAATATGGCCCTGCCCATCTAGTCTGTAGGCTAGTCAGGCCGGCCTGGATTTTTTTTTTTTTGGACTCCTTAACACTAATCACTTATTTTTGTAAATAGTCCAAATACATAATTCAAATAATATCAATCTAAAATGATCTAAGCCCAAGTCTCCAATTTAAATTGTCTTTTTTTGAAACTTTAGTTCTATAATATCAAGCTTTAAATTGTTTAGATTTAATTAAAATTTAATTTAACTAAAGTTTCAATCCAAATTATATTTGGTATGACAAGTAAATTATTTATTTTAAATTTACTTATAAGTAAATTTTTAATTTAAGCAAAACATGCTTATAACTCAAAACAATAAGACTAGCATGCCTTTACTATTTATATTTTAAAAAAAATGTGTCAATAAATAGTTTACAAGTAACCAAAATAATATTATTATTTTGAAAGAAAATTAATTTAAATCTATTGACTAATACATGAATATCCCAATTTTATAAATTAATCTTTTTAAAAATTTCAAAATATATATTGTCTAAATTTATCTAAGATTGTATTTGATACAATGTATTAAATTATATAAAAATTTACTTAAAAAAAATTAAAATTAAGACCAATTTGATTCAATGGCTAGGTTGAGCTGAGCCAGCATATTTCTGGCCCACACAAAATTAGATTGGATCGGCCCAATTTCAAATGTAATCATGCTCTAGTAGATCGGCCCAACCCAGCCCAACCCAACCCAACCCATTTGCAAAGGAAGGTCTCTCCAAGCTCCCACTCTTTTGCTGCACGTGGACACAATTCTTCTTAGTTTTTCAATAAAAATCCTGACCTCCAAAAATAAAAGGAAAATTAAATTAAGATAACAAAAAATGTAAGAAAAATCAGGTAAGTACAAGTTTCAACTAGAATTCAATCACCTCCCTCAATTTTCTTGCTATCAATTAACGTTCCAAACTCAAGACTCCGCAACCGTTTGATTTCCATTACAAAAGCTATTGTCAATACACTGTATCATAGGACTCTTGATGTAGTTATCAGCAAAACCAGAGTATTTTAATACACTGACCACCTCTTTTTTCTTCTGGGTTTTTCGATTTATTTAATAATAACAATTCTATACACACATATCGATACAGTCATCGTAAATGCATATATTCAATTAGTTCAGTAAAGAGAGACAAAGGTAGCGAGATCCGAGGGGATGTTTCAAGTGAATATTTGGTAAAAAAAAGGGTAGCCATAAATAAAGATGGAGGTTCCTTTGCCAGTGCAGAGGCCTCTGAATTGCAGAACACACTTCAAGATCAAGCCGTTTCTTGGATTAGTCCCTCATGGAACTACTAGCATATTCTCCCAAGTAAATTTAGTTCATCGAAATACGTGTGTGTGTTTTGTGTGTATTGATTTATAGCAATACCTATGTGTGGATGATAACAATTTCAACCGTCATTTGGATGCATACCTAATTGTGTTGATGGTGTTAATTTAATGATCTATAAAACTTGGTTCTAATTCTTCTTTAATTTTTTTCCCTTTTGCTTGAATTCTGAATTGTGTTGTCTCAAGAAAGTCTGTGATACAGATTATGCGCGTGTTTATACGTGTGGTCTTGAGCTCATCATATTTTCAGTTAGCGTTTGATAATTTCATTGATAAAAGAGTCAATGATGTGAATTCTTTTTTTCACATTTTATGAATGATGTAAATGAGTTTATGTGAACTGAGGTTGGGCAGCAGAAATTTTCTTATCTTCTTTGAACCTTTTGCTTGCAGTCTTCCCAATGGCAAAAAGATGGCACGGTGCCTCCGGTTTCTTATCGAATTACTGCAAGTTCGGGTTCGTTCTGATTAATCAGTTATGAATAATGTTCTGAATGCTACAATACCAAATTTCTAACTATTTGAATTTTATGTGAGGTAGACTTCTCGAGAAGAAGGCAAAGGAAATTTTCCGCACCAAGGCCCAAAGACTCTAGACCGAGGGGGTTTATTCCAAGAATGCAGGTTCCTACAGGCACGCAGAAAAGGGATAAAAAGAACAATGAAGAAAAAGAACATCCAGATGCATCACCATCCAAAGAGTTTGGGGGGTCTAATAGGAAAATGGCAGCTGAATTGAAAATTACTACCAATGACGAAGAGTTTGTCAACACTAATCAAGCAAAGGACGCAGATGAAGGAAGTGAAGATGATAGTAATGGTGGTTTGAAGGAGGTTCCGTTATCTACTGAACCATCACTTGATACTAAAATAAGTCAATTTGCTGAAAATGGAGAAATTGACACCATTTATGAGGATGTGATGGAATCAACAGAATCAGAAAGAATTTCGGAGAGGGTGGTCGGGGAAAAAGCAACAGAAAATGGTTATAATGGTGTTGTAGATGATGGTACAGTTATTGAAGAAAAGCAGATTCATGTTATTAAAGGCGACAAAATCCAAAGCGTTGAGAAAGAGGAGTCTAAAGAAGCAGAAACTATAACTGACTCTGGAATAAAAGCAGCAGATAGAATGGATTCGGGAACAAAGGAAATAGGAACGGATAAGAAAAACGATGTGAAGAGAGTTGAAAGCATCAAAATTCTCGAGGATATCAGTGAAACTCAGGTTCCAGAACCTGAGTCATTAGAGGAAGGCCAGATTTTGGTTGGGGAGGAGAAAAGGGATGAAGATTATTCTTCAAAACTAAAGTTGGAGGAGGATGCAAATTTACATAAAGAGGTGTTAGACAGGCTTGCCGAGGAAAATTTCAGGAAAGGAAATAAATTGTTCTACTATCCTGAGGTGGTAAAACCTGATCAAGATGTAGAAGTATTTCTTAACAGAAGTTTCTCCACTTTGAAAAATGAACCTGATGTCATGATAATGGGTGCCTTCAACGACTGGAAATGGAAATCATTTACCATAAAGTTGAGCAAGAGCCATCTCAATGGGGATTGGTGGACTTGCCATGTCCATGTTCCTAAGGAAGCATACAAGATGGATTTCGTGTTCTTTAATGGACAAGATGTCTATGAGAACAATGAGAGAAAAGATTTCTGCATAAATGTGGAAGGTGGTATGCATGTGTTTGAATTTGAAAATTTCTTGCTTGAAGAAAAACGCAGAGAACAGGAGGAACTTGCTAGACAACAAGCTGAAATGGAAAGACAACACGAAGAACAAAGGCGTATAGAAGCAGAAAAGGCTAACCAAGAAGCTGATAGAGCTCAGGCAAAAGCGGAAGTTGCAAAGAGAAGGAGAATGCTGGAAAAGTTGGTGAAACAGGCCAAGAAATCTGTGGATAATGTCTGGTACATAGAGCCTAGTGAATTTAAAGGCGAGGACAAGGTCAAGTTATATTACAATAGGATCTCAGGACCGCTTGCGCATGCTAAGGATGTTTGGATTCATGGAGGGCTTAATAATTGGAAGGATGGATTGTCCATTGTTTCGAAACTCATCAGATCAGAGAGAAAAGATGGCGACTGGTGGTATGCCAATGGTGAGTGTGATTATGAATTTTCTCTCCCGTGCATTGTGCCGTATAATTGTTGTGATTGAGTAGGATTCAAGGTATATATTGATGCCTGAAAATTTTGTGCATAGACAAATCTTCCACTCATGTGTATTGATCAAATCTTAACTACTGGGAAGAAAAATACATTCAGTTGGAGTTGTTCCTGATGCTGAATTATTATCATGGATAGCTTCGTGATTGTTGAGTTTATGACTAATAGTCATAGGTGTTAATTGATGTTTTTCCACTTATAGAATTTTTAATGCGTATCTATTAGCTAGCTATACAAGATGCATTGCTTTTTTCAATGCTAAAACTGCTTCAGCTGATAAGCTCCCTAGCAATGGAAGTCCCTTTGAGTTTAAAAGTGCCACTATGTGGGTTGGGTGTATATCCAATGCCTTGTACAAATGAATTTCATTTACAAAATTGAAAGGGAAAAATTCTAGGTAAATATTATTACATCATCTTGTAACTGTCCGGTTAAATTGAGCTAGCATGGTAAAATAATGGTCTTGCTACATATTTTCTCTTCATATCCATGGAATTACAATGAGCTTCATTTATTTCCTTCTTTTTTTACCCCATCTCTTGTAAAGTGCCTATAAACATCCATCTGAGCAACTCATTTGGTTTCCCCAGTTGTTGTACCTGAGGGAGCTCTTGTTTTGGACTGGGTTTTTGCTGACGGTCCTCCTCAACAGGCTATTGTTTATGACAACAATCATCTCCAAGATTTCCATGCCATTGTCCCAAAAGCTATTCCAACGGAATTGTATTGGGTTGAGGAAGAACAAAAGATATACAGAAAACTACAGGAGGAGAGGCGTTTGAGAGAGGAAGCAGCACGAGCAAAGGTTAGTTGCCGATATCAAATCCAAATCTAAATGAAATCACTTCAGGGCTCCTAAATTTGTGGTGTTATTGTTGTCTCGGACTCCTGCATTTGATGCTCTTCACTGTCCCTGGTTTATGTTTCTTTATCTTCTTTCTCTTTTGATATTCCACTTACAGGCTGAGAAAACAGCACGTATGAAAGCAGAAACAAAGGAGAGGACTTTGAGGTCATTTCTGTTGTCTCAAAAGCATATTGTCTATACTGATCCCCTTGATGTCCAAGCTGGAAAGACTGTCGCAGTTTTCTATAATCCTGCAAACACTGTCCTAAATGGAAAACCTGAAATCTGGTTGAGATGTTCGTTCAATCGCTGGACTCACCGTATGGGTCCTTTGCGGCCTCAGAAGATGTTGCCTTCTGAAAATGGATCTCATCTCAAAGCAACCGGTAAGATTGAATTTTTAATACTGCGCCAAAATAATTTTGAGTTTCCATGGTTGTATATGGAGAAATTTTTCTATGCTTTACAAGTACTGTAGTAAGTATTCCAAGAAACAAGAAAAACTAAGAGATCAATGTTTTCACTTGATTTACCTGTTTTTCTTTTTTAGATATATTCCTTCAACATCATGTCCTTTTCTGAATATGCTTACCTAGCATACATCTCTATCTGAATAAAGTTTTGCTGACTAGCATGCTCGTAAAGGATACGTGTGTAATGCTGTTAAAAATGGAACATAATGGTGGGTAACAAGCTTGAAAACACATTGTGATCTTCAATGCTAACAGAGTAGTGCGGTCATGTGCTCAGTTGTTTCTGGGTGTACATCATAGGACATCTTAATAACTCCTCTATTAGGTCTTTCATTAAGAGCCTTGTGGATTATATTTTTCCAAATACTAAAAGTTGTATTATCATTTATTCTTTAACTAAGTTATCTCTCTGTGTCTGCAAGTCTGTCTCACTTGCCTACAATTTCAGTCAAGGTTCCGTTGGATGCATATATGATGGACTTCGTATTCTCTGAGAAAGAAGATGGTGGAATTTTTGACAACAAAAATGGGATGGATTACCACGTACCTGTATTCGGGGGCGTTGTGAAAGAGCCCCCGATGCACATTGTACATATTGCAGTTGAAATGGCCCCTATTGCAAAGGTAATATATGTGCCACCATCTTTGCGTTATTGTCCTTAGGGTTACTTGAATTGCTTTTACCCAAGCTAAAGTTTCTAAGATATTACATTTTCTTTTTCTGCTCATAGCTGCTGTTTCCTTTACCAACTCAAGTCAGGTTCAATGCTGCTTATAAACTGTGTAACTGGTCACAAGGTGTTGCATTAGGAAGCAAATAGTTTCAATTTATATTGTGTTGATAAAAACTAATGCCATGTAATTAAGGCTCAACTTTCTGGACATTGTAGTAAGATTTCTTAGTCAAAGCATTTTAGTCATTTCTGTCATATATAACCAAAAATTGATTTAGCAGCTGATATGCATGGATTTATCTCAATTTCAGCTGATATACTGGTTCATTTCTTTTACCTTCTATTACTTTTTTTTTTTAATCTCAAAACTCTAGATAAAGATATTCAAACAAATGATTATTTAGCATGATGTTCTTGGCAAAGCTAACTTAACCCATCCCAAAATGATTAAATTATGCTAATCAAAGTTGGAAATTAAGACTGACAGCAAATTGCATGACCCTCTCGGCAAGTTGCTAATATTATTACTGGGTGGCATCTAGGAACAGAGTGTGACTGAAGACTTGACATCCTGGAAATATACTGGACTATGATTTTATTGATACTCTAACCTTTTGATTCTTGTTTGGTGCAAATAACCTGAGAACAATGGAAAGATGATATCTAATGTATGGATCAACCCTCATCTGTAGTATTCCCTCCATTCCATTGTTATTTCTGCACTTTCCATTCTGGGATTTCCCAAAAAAATTACATGATTCCTAAATGTCAAACTAATCATATCATTTTCTCATTATACTGACCCAAAAAGACAATTTAAACTGAAAGCAATCATTAATTTGTCTCATAATAGAGAATTTGAGTTCAACGCAGTAAGTAGATTTTCTGAAATCAATCTAAAATTATGGATGGGGGTTAGTTTTCCATCTCACTTGTCTGTGATATTATGTAGGAAGGAATCCACGTGTTTATCTTTGATTGAAATAGCTAAGTATTCTGTGTTAGAGTTACTGAATGCCGTGTGCCATCTGTTCTATGATTTCTTCTCTTGGCAAAAATGGGAAGCCCCCCACCCCCAACTTCATAAGCAATTATGGTAAGAGGCTGACAGTGTATTTGGTTCTACGTAATCTTTGTGTTTTTCATCTACTAATATAATTTTCTCAAACTATGTTATTCACGTGTTATATCTGCTGACATCATGATTTAATGATTATAACAGATATTATTGTTATGATCTTTCGCAGGTGGGGGGTCTTGGTGATGTTGTCACTAGTCTTTCACGTGCTGTTCAGGATTTGAACCATAATGTGGAGATTATTCTTCCAAAATATGACTGTTTGAAGTTTAACAACGTAAGACTCAGTCTGTTTCCTTTGGCTAAGTCTTCTGACATGTCTTTCAAAATGTTTGAATTCAGATTGAGTTATATATCTTGTTTGAGTTCGGCCCAGATACATGTTTGACAGATTTGAGTTTGCTCAGAAAGGCAAAATCCATATTCATGTAAAATGAGAAAAATAGAACAGTTGAATGACCCATTATGGAAACAAGGGTTTGGGTGCCAGTCATTTGAAGAAATATGAAACACTAACAAAGTGCCTAGGTTGTCCCAGTGACAAAACCATAACCAAAAGTAGTTGATAATCTAATTCAGTTACTTTACAAAGTCTTGGGTTCTAACCTTATAGTTTTTGTGCCTTGATCTTACTCTCTCTTGATAAATGGTGGAATAACATAGAAGTCTATTCTCAAGTTCTTTCCTTTTGTTTATTTTTATTTAATCCCCATTATTCTATAGAAGATTTTAGAGGTTCCCGCCCTTATGTTTTACACATTCTATTGTCATCATCATCATTACTACTACTGTTGTTCTTCCTACTAAACATTATTATTAAGGTAGATCTTGAGCTTTTAAGCTCAATATTTTAGATATCTCATATAAGCTGGATGGTGTTATTGAAATCTATCCCTGGACTTGAACTTCACTCAAGTCTGTTAACAATTGAACTCAAACCGAACTTGTTTTCTTTGAGCTTTGTTGAGGTCAAAGGCTAGAGTTGTATTAGTTGGGAAAACATGGATAAGTCTTTCTGTTATGTTGATAGGCAGTTAACTGTCAAAAAATTAGTTGTTTAATACAGTAGTTAGTTCTAAACTCATTTGATTAGTTAGGAGCTCAATAAAATATCTATATAAGTTCCTTACTCTCTCTCTCTCTCTCTCTATCTCTCTCTCATATCCTTCAGAAACATCACATGGAACTGTTTGATTAGGGCTTGAGTTGATTGCAGCTCCAGAGCAACAATACTACCTTATATCAATTTTTTATTTTTTCATTATGAACCTTTGGATATGATAACGGTACAGAATGATATGTCCCTTGTTCCTCCCTGCTCCTTCCCATTCATTATATAAGCAAACATTTGGCAATAATTTTGGCATGTCTTTTAAAGATTTTGAATAGTGGATGGACCTATTACTTTATTCAGAACCCTCTTGCTTTGACCTTTTACCTAGGTGGTGATTCAGTGACTAGAAATTACCCGGTTACATGATTTATTTTAAGCTTCATTACAGAAACTAATAAGGGATTGCAAATTTCTCTCAGCCCTAAATACATACACATGCAAGTAAACTTCTGTTTTTCCCCTCTCTTAGTTACTTATAATGATGATGCAGTTCGGTTTCTAGTCGCTAGCAGCTTTGTAATTGTCATATTATGCACCAGAAATTTTACTAAGACATACAGAAACATTCTTCCTGTTCTATCACTGCATCAAATATTCCCTGATAAATATTAATCACGTTTATTTTGACTTTTATCCTTAGTAATTATACATGTTTATGGAACAGGTGAAGGACTTTCAGTTTCACAAAAGCTATTATTGGGGTGGGACTGAAGTAAAAGTTTGGTTTGGGAAGGTCGAAGGCCTTTCTGTCTATTTTCTGGAGCCTCAAAATGGGTAATCACTAGTGCTACTAGCTTGTCTGTGGCTTGTAGTTTGTCTTTTTGTTAGGGCTTGTTTCTTATGTCCATAGTTAGAGACGCCTGATCTGCTTATTTATCATATTTTAATAACCTCTTCGATGGCATAATATCTAATTTTTCTTTAGTGTATAGGAGATTGTCATTTGTTTACTTAGTTGTGCTGCTGGTTATTGAGTTAACCAGGCTTACTACAACTGCTCATATAATTGTATCCATCTCATTTGAAGATCTACTTACTATAATAGATCTCGGTCAATAATGTTTAATTCATTAAACACTGGCTTACAACTTGTTCTTAAGCTGAATAAGACTTTTAATCTGCAAAATATGTAGTGCGCAATACCGAACAAACTTGTTTATTGTTCTGGTGCTCTTGAGTTATGCTATGTATTTGTCTATCCCAGATTCTTTTCGGTGGGTTGCATATATGGTCGCAATAATGACGGGGAAAGATTTGGTTTCTTTTGCCACGCAGCTCTCGAGTTTCTTCTGCAAAGCGGATTCCATCCAGTAAGCTCCAATTCGCATCAAGTATCAAGTTTGATATTCTCCATTTATGTGATTCATTTCTAATGTTATTGGTGCAACTTAGGGGATCTGAAGTGATGATAAATATGTTTTGCTAGTAGCATTCTAATCACAGCCAGCAAACAGTGATCCTAACAAGAGAATCGATTACTTCTATTTCTGATAGTTTTCAATGTTTCTTCTTTGTTACTATTAGGCTGTATTTTTATGCTTAGTATTGTTATGACTGTGCTGTCTATCTAATTTTGCGGGACATACTCTTCAAGCTAATGTTATCAGACCTTTTTACTACTCCAGCCTACAATATATGCAAAAATTTGCAATTGTAACTTAGGAGATGTCTGTTTACTAAGTGTATATATATTACTGCGTATTATTCAACTGGTGTCTATTGTTGCTTTCCGTATACCAGGATGTAATTCACTGCCATGATTGGTCTAGTGCTCCAGTTGCATGGTTGTATAAGGAACAATATAGACATTATGGTCTCAATAAAGCACGAGTTGTCTTCACTATTCACAACCTTGAATTTGGGGCAAACTTGATTGGGAAAGCCATGTTGAACTCTGACAAGGCTACAACTGTAAGTGTTTACAGGACTCCCCAGTAAACTCTATCACTTTGACCTTGTTTGCCTGTTGCATAGTTGAGCTAGATTTCTCAGTTGGTGATGCAGAACACGAGTTGGGTTCTTGTATCTAAAACTGCATATTTTTGCCTGCAGGTATCCCCCACTTATTCGCAGGAGGTTTCTGGAAATCCTGTGATTGCTCCTCACCTTTTCAAGTTTCATGGCATTCTAAATGGAATTGACCAAGACATATGGGACCCTTACAATGATAAGTTCATTCCTGTAAGCAAATTGCGGTTTCTTCAACTACTATATTCCTGTTTCCATTTTTGGCCATGGGAGAGAGACATCACTTCCAAGAATTTTAGTTTCTTGCTATTTCTATCACAATTATGTCTGATTATATTTGATTTTTGGATGTCTAATTGGGAAAAGGTGGTTAAGTTTTGTTCTCTTAGATTGAGTAGCTTGCATGTGGAAGAAAGCATCTTTGACCAATTAAAATGCCTTTTTTTGCCTCTTCATTGGTTTTTAAACTTGAATTCCTTCAACTTTCTAGCATTTCAGGGTGTGTATACCAGTATGAAACTGTTTTTGGATGCAGTTGTGAGAGATCCGAAGTAGACTAGAATTAGAAACGTGGGTAGTGCAAGTGGATGAGTCGCGGAAAAATTAAGAATTCTTTTGGCAGGAAGTGTCAAAGAGAAATTCAGTTCTAACAGAATAGTTTCCTGAGCTTACGAGCGGGGGAGGGTGAGAGGAAGGGAATCCAGTGGAGTGGTCTGAATTCTATTTTTGTAGAATTGTTCTGACTGGGAAACATGTCTACAGAGGTCAGTTTTCTGATGTTCTGTTTTCAGTATTTCAGTCAAGGATGGACTCATAAGAAACCTTCAGTGGGTTGTCGACTCTTACTGGAGCTACAGTGGGAGGAGAATGTATTTAGCTGGTTGTGTAAAATACAGGGCAAGCTAGAGAAGCAGTCGAGCAGTCATCAAAGAAAAATTGAACATAATTTCGATGATGATTTATCTCCAAAAAATATCAAAGATGCACATGTAGAGCATGATGAGGAATGTGAAACAACCACAAATTTCCTGGGTATTGAAGACAACTGAAAGATAAAATATTTGTCCTTTCTATATAATGGAAAAAGACATTGGTTAGACAGAGGGCTCAACAAACAAGTATCATCAAAACTTAGGATATCATTGTGGACGAAACAAGGCTCCAAAATTCAGGGGGTAAGATAGTCCTCCTTTGATCGGCTTGGTGGTAGAATGCATGGATCGGATCGGGCTCCTCATTTTTTGTACCATTTCAGAATTTCCCTCTGTTCTCTGATATCTCAAGGTAATCTTGGGAGTCTTCTTTCTGGTTCCTCTATGGATATAGAGCTGTGGGATCCAATATATCTGAAATTGTTGTCACCATTGACAGCTCTCGTGCTTTCGTATTTATTTTCAAATACATACCAGAATTCTGTTACCCACTATATATTGTTGTATTTACTTGAAAATGGTAGAGTAGTGAACATCTCTTAGTACGTTCCTCCCCTCACTCACCCAAAAGGAAAAAATCAAAAAATTCAAGCAAAAAAACAATTAAAAAAAAAAGAGACGAAAGCTAGGGGAGTGAATGGGATTAGAAACCCCAAGCAAAAAAACACATTTGAGATAAAAAAAAATAAACAAGATTTGAGATCTGATGCTTTGTTTGTCTTGAGTGTAAAATATGTTGGCTCCACACTTGCTAATTGGCACAAAGGGGAAAAGTTTCCAATATTATTTTTGGTCTTTTTATGGTCATATCTGTGTTCATGGATCGCCTCATGCTTGAGTTATTTCCTTGTTCTGTTTTACCTTTTTCAACTAAGAAATGAGAAAATAGCCGGTTCAACATTGTGGATTATCAGTTATCACACTAAATTATAATTGATAAAAAGACACTGAATTGTAAATTGAGCATATTCTAGTAATGCTTTAGCATATCTGTGTACGAATTCTAGTGGAACAGTTGACCAGTCTTGAGGATCAATTTTATCTCCGCTATTTTCTTACTTTCTTTTTTCAAATGCTTAGGGTTTGAGTATCAAATTCCTAAAATTAATTTTCTTCTCTAACTCAATCTGTTTCGTCATTACAGTTGTCTTACACTTCAGAAAATGTTATTGAAGGCAAAAGAGCTGCCAAGGAAGCTTTGCAGCAAAGACTTGGGTTAAAAAAGGCTGATCAGCCTTTGGTAGGAATTATCTCTCGCTTAACTCACCAGAAAGGAATCCACCTTATTAAACATGCTATCTGGCGCACTCTGGATCGTAATGGGCAGGTGTTTCTGTAGTTTCTCTTTTCTTCATTTTTCTCCTCTTCCTCCTGTTAATGAATGATAGTCATTCAAATTAATTGCTGATGGAGGGTTCTTTGATAGGTTGTATTGTTAGGTTCAGCTCCCGACCCTCGGATTCAAAATGATTTTGTTAATTTGGCAAATCAATTGCATTCTTCACATAATGATCGTGCACGCCTTTGTCTGACCTATGATGAGCCTCTGTCTCACTTGGTATTTGTCTTGCAGAACTAGCGCTATTCCATGTTTACCTAATTACATTTGTGGTAGTGCATTTTCACTTATTCATCTTCTTAATATCACGCAGATATATGCTGGCGCCGATTTCATTTTAGTCCCATCCATATTTGAACCATGTGGACTAACTCAACTCATAGCAATGAGATATGGTTCAATACCCGTCGTTCGTAAAACTGGAGGTGGGCAGTTTTGTATAGTTACTAACGCACAGTATACCAATAATGTTTCCTAAGAAACATCAGTAACATATTCTCACTGTGAAAACTGTCAATCGATCAGATAATATCTTGTGCCTCGTGTATATATTATTAGCAAAACAGTAGTAATCTTGTATCCGCTGTAGATTTTTTCACTCAATTACTGTCTACTGAGTGTGAACCTAATTGACGAAAGAAAGAACGAGTAAAAGATTTACAGTTTTTAGTAATTTAAATCTTGTCTGTCAACTTTGCCTTGCAGGACTTCGTGATACCGTTTTTGATGTTGACCATGATAAAGAACGAGCACAAGCATGCGGTCTTGAACCGAATGGGTTTAATTTTGATGGAGCAGATGCTGCTGGCGTCGATTATGCTCTCAATAGGTGAGTCGACTTTATGTCTATATCTCATAGACTTGCTATAAACTTGCACACCTGACTTTGATTTCAGATTTCTTTTATACTTTTCAAAAGTATTTCAGACAATTATTTCTTCGACTCTGTTACTATCCCAGCTTCTTTCCCTTGTTCAATAAATCTTCAATCCCAGCTTCTTTCCCTTGTTCAATAAATCTTCACACACCATTCGTACGTAGAATTAAGAATTTTGGTATTTATCTGCTAAACCTCTCTATCCAACCAGAAGTAAAATAAAATAAAACAAAACGTAGAAGAAAAATCTGTGCACTTGCAAATGTAAAATGCAGTAAAAAGAAGAACTCTGCAAACCTCATAGGCATGGAGAGGTTAATAGAGATTTTAAAGTCTTTTTTTTTTTAAAAAAAAATCTTTTTATCATTTTGTTTATTACTGGTTTCGACTCACTTCTACTTTATATTTTTAGAGCAATCACTGCTTGGTACGATGGACGGGAATGGTTCAATTCATTATGTAAGCGTGTTATGGAGCAAGATTGGTCGTGGAACCGACCTGCACTTGATTACTTGGAGCTCTACCATGCTGCTCGAAAGTGAAAAGAAGAAATCAAGAAACGGTTTGTACATGTTAAGTAATAGTTTATTATCTTGTATAATTTTAATACAGATTCAATATAGCTGCATATGGTTCAATCTTGAAATCAATAAATCACAGCACGGGCTGGCTGGCTGTAAATTTAGTTGTGGTTTAACCATTTTTTTTTTCTAGTTTATGATTATTTTCCGGATTAAATAATGTTGAGTAGTTCTTGATTATTATTTGTTATTATTCCAATTTCGAGAGAATGAGAAACTAATGGTAGACTGTCTATGTGGTCGATGATGATCTTGGCATGAGAAACTGATGGATCCAAGTCGAAATTTCTTGACTTGCAAATCCTTATCTTGATGGTGAATTGTGAATAATTGTTTTATATCTTATATTTTTCCAAACAAAATTTATCGACCCCTACTACCAAAGGTTGATATATGAAGTAATTATTGCCTATTTTAAAAAATTATTTCTACCTGTCATTTTCTTAGAAGTGATGTTTAACATGACACCAAACGGAGGTTAGCAATTAATATAGTATCTTATTAAGGTGCAATAATTTCTTCTTAAACTTGTCGTTTACTAATAATCTTAATAACCATTAAAATCACTTCAGTGTCTGGGTAGTACTTTTAGTGACCATTACCTAAAGCTGTTGGGTTGGTGGTTGCCTATGACTTGATGGGAGTCTAGGCAAATATTCTGTAGGGGTGTACTAGGTTATACGTGGCCCACCCCACAACCAGCGACGGAAATATTCATCGACAAAGTTTTTGTTGACAGGGAAATTTCATTCAAAAGTTCAGCCAGTAACTCTTCGATTTGTTGTGTTTAGCGACGTTCACAGGATCAACGACAAAAGGCTGAACTAAGATTGATCGTCACTAGATCATACAAGTAAATTATGTTGGGGTTCTGTTCATAAAAGAAGTTAGGTTAATCAAAATTGTTGATGTTTTAACTGTTTGAAGGTGCCACAATAGTCATTTTTCCGTAAATTTTAAATGATTTATTTCACTATCTGTGCCCCCAAAGATAATGTATTAAATGTTTTTCTTTAATATTTAATGATATCTTAATGTGGACATGATTAGCATTACCCAACATTAATAAAGCTTTTATTTACTATGTAGTATTGAAATTTTCAAGTTTTAATGTAACTTGCATTTTGATAAGACTTCTCGGGGAGTAGATATAAAGGCCACCAGAATTGGATGAGTATTTGAATTTTATGTCAAGCACTTTTTTATTATCCAATGGTCACCGAACACGTGTCCGGTGACCTTTATATCTACTTTCCACCATAGGGAGTAGATCATTCCCCAAGACTTGACCTTGCACATTTTAATTTGCTAATTAGACTACAAAATCAGATAAAATAATAAACAATTTATTAAAATTATTTTTCATCGATCGTACTAAATTACTAATGCAAAAGTGATACATAAATTCTTAGAAAAGTGTATTAATTGTGAAATTGTATCATAAAAATTGATCGTTAATAAACAAATAAACAATAGAATACATCATGCATGTTTAGAGAGGGAGATTCATGATAATTAACATACATATACCTGTGACTGTGAGGAGGACGTAGTGTTAGGGCAGTACATGCATGAAAATGAAAGGTTGACATTAACATCCACTCTTGAGTCCCTATCCATCTAAAGCCACTTCTGATTTGAGTTGAGAAGACCTCACGTTTCATATACCCACCCTGCTCCACCCCACCCCCCGTATATCCCCACATAACTAAGGAATGATCCCCCAAGGCCAAAATTATGGACTATAAAATTCTTGAACAATCAACAACTAATTCAAATATTTATGATAAAGAAACACTTAATAGTACCAATTTTGATAACGTTCAGTGTCAAATCACTAAATGGACTATGTAATTTGTTGAATGACGGGTTACATTTTACTTGAAGTTTCTAGTCGATCTACTA
This sequence comes from Forsythia viridissima, assembly GCA_030279155.1. Classification (NCBI taxonomy): domain Eukaryota; kingdom Viridiplantae; phylum Streptophyta; class Magnoliopsida; order Lamiales; family Oleaceae; genus Forsythia; species Forsythia viridissima. Next base: position 5,806,376 of record CM059033.1, read on the forward strand.
TTGCGTATGATAACATAAAGAAGTGTGAAAAAAAAAACTTAATAATATCATTAGGAGAAAATGCTCTACAATGGAAAGTATATGTACTTCTCAAATTAAAGGTATTACTCTAGAAAATGTATTTATTTTGTTAAGTTATTACTCTACAAATTGAGATTAGAACTGAGAGCATGATTGACATGATTTTTTTTTTAAATTCTTTTTTTTTTTTTTTAACTTATTTCAATTACATATTTTACAGTACCCGCAAATTTTATCAAAATTTCAACCATACATTTTATCAACCACTAAATTCTGGCTTGAATTTTTCTCTCTGTCACTCTCTTGTTTTGAATGCTGTTGTTTGCACAGTTAACTGGGCAATAATCCCAAAACCCAGGAGGGAGGGAGTATTGAGGAATGAAAAGTTATAAAAGATAGAAGTTGAGTCACAGTTAAAATAAAAATAAAAATAATACACACCACAAATCTCAATGTGCATCAGCTCAGCCAATTATCTTTACTTCATTAGCACCCTCTCCTAGGCATCTTAATAAAGTCTGCCCTTTTCTTTCTCTGATATAATGCAAAGCTTAGTTGTCTTCATAACTCAGATAAGGTTACAGAATTCACTGACCAATCGTATTCTTCCACTTTTCCCTATCAAAATCCAGACTTTTGAGACTTCTCAGGAATTTAATTCCTACTTCTTTATATATACAGCGAGTACTGCAACTGATTCAATGTAAAACCCTACTTCAAGAAATCTTTATATACGTACCTAACTTTTTACTGGAGTTGGCAAATATTGTAATCTTGACACTTGGTTTTTTGGGTTCTTTCATAGCCTACTCCCAAGTAAAGTGCACCCTTCAAACTTCTCTCCTCCTTTTTCTTCGACTTTCTGTGGGTGTTTTGGACCTTTTACACACCCTCAAAAACTCACCTTTCAATTTCTAAAGTTCTAACCACATTTTCAGATAAGAGTATATATATAAACTGAGATTCTCATGTGAAGGCCATTATTTTTGGTTCAACTTTTTGTATCAGTCTCCTGTTTAGATGGCCAATAGATGCATGTCTCTCTGGCGTTTTTGTCTTTTTCTATCTGATGCTGCAGGAGACTCGTTTTTAGGCCCTTGATATCTGTGATTTTCTTTGGAAGTTTGCAAGCCACAGAAAGGTAGTTTCTGCGATTTCACATAAATTCTGCTACCTTTTTTGTTGGTTTGGTTACTATTCGGATAGCTAATTTGAGAAAACTGTGAAAAGTTTGCTTCTTTTTGGTGGGTATTGAAACAAAGACAAGGTAGATTCCTGATATTATTCTCTTACACCCTTTTGTTTCTCTTATTAATTCCATTGAAAAATTTAACATTTTAACCGCACAAACAAACACTAGAGTACTGGGAGAGTGGTTTTGTGGCATTTCTGGGTTATTGCAAGCCATGGAAGATTTGCGCAGGAGAGGCAAGGCATTGGAAGACGAAGATTTTCAAGAAACAGAGATGTGGGCTTCGCTGGAGGAGTTCTCCAAAGGGAAAAAAGCCAAGGAATATTCTCCCGATTCATCATCAACGTCTGCATGGGGTTTATCTTCTGCGCCAAGAGTGATCCCAAAAGCAAACAGTGGCAGCCATGAGCAAGTGGGCACCGGCCGGAAGTCATCAGCTCCGGTGCACATTCCCGACTGTTCCAAGATTTTAAAGAGGGACCCATCAAACAAGGATTTATGGGATGATGAAAGTGGTTCTGATGATGATACCAGGAAAAGATTCTTCGACGAAGTCGATGATTTCGAGACTGAAGACGGCGAAGAAATGGTTCCACCGCATGAATATTTAGCCAGAAGGCTTGCCGGTACTCAGATTGCTTCATTCTCAATGTTAGAAGGTGTTGGAAGGACCCTCAAAGGAAGAGATCTCAGCAAATTAAGGAATGCGATTTTAACCAAAACTGGTTTTCTTGAATGAACACCGTCACCGCCATAGCACTATGATCTTCATGTGTCAGTGTGTCACTGTCAGCGTCCTGGTTATTTCTTCCTTTTTTCTGGGTACTAGGGTTGCTCAATATTTATTTTTACATTTATGCATGATATTAGTTGTCAGAGCTGGCATTTTTGGGAGCTTTTATTATTAGTGTTAAGGAAATGATCAGTAGCAGGCTCTGAGATTTTTGTGTGGAAGATTGGCCGCTTTGGATAAAAAGGCCATGTCAAACTGCTGAATTGGAAAAGAGCTAAAACTTAAACTTATATAATATGTTAAGTTGAAAATGCCTCGTTTACAAAGAAATACTTAAATATTCTTATCAATAAGACTTGTTAACAAAATGATCTGTTTGTTAACAAATAGTTTGACCATTAACAGACCACTGCTCTGTTAAAGCCAGACAGACTAAATATTAACAGACTTAAATGTCAATTTATAAATTTAAACTAATTTTTCAATTAACACATTCTGGAATTCAAATTTATATTACAAATTAAAAAAAGAAGAAATAACCACATATTTTATAAGAATTTAAATGAGTTCGATTCGAATATTGAAATGAAATTTTCTACAAATATAAAATTGATTAGATTATAATTTTTGAAATCTTTTCTTTTTCAACAAAGTTGAATTTTAAATGATTTGAAATGAAATAAGTGGAGAAGAATAAGTAGATATATATATTTGATAATTTACTTAAAAATTAGGTTAACGGTTATTCGCATAAATTGGTCTGGTCACCCGACCATTTACTACTATTCCCATGTGGAAGATTTGTGTTTCGGCCAGATAGACTGTTTGGATCCGGGTCCGGGTGGGTACATGAAAGGAATAGAGTTTTAATTATTTATTTATGTTCTATTATTACTGTTATTCTTCTAATTAATATCAATTCTAGATTGTCTCCATGAACAGACAAATAAAAATACTGTAAATTGTTACTAATTACCTCCGATGACAATTCACAATTATTTAATAACAATCAATAGCTAAATAATGTTTAGTTCTTGTGTGATGAAGTTTAAAAGTAATATTTTAGGATATTTTGAAAAAAGTTGGTAAAATATGTAGTTGAAAAGTTGATAAAAATTATAGGTTTATATGTACCGAACCTATTTGTACATTTTGCAAAGGTTATGAATTTAATTACAATTCTCCAATTAAAACGAAAAGTATTTGTTTTTTTAATCAAATAAAGACTATTTCTACACTAAAATACATAGGTTAAGGACTTATATACTAAAAAATAAATATTAAAAACTATTTATGTACAGAAAACAAAGATTAAGGACTATTTGCATCAATTTTCCTTAATTATATGTTGAAGATCCACTCACTACCTCCATTAATTAAAGCAACTTTATTGTTATAGTAGATAAGTAGGCCACCTTTACTCTCTATTTTCCTAAATATAATTGAATACTGAATAGAATAAGATATATTCTACATTTCACTATTTTTATTGAGGTTTATTATTTTAAGTCAAATTGGCAACTACTATAAGATGTTTGGCTAAACTAAAAAATTGTATTAGTAATTTTTGCCTCTAAACATGTTTGGACAATTTTTATTTCTTTATTTTCAAATACAAAAGTTACAAATATGAAAGTAACTTTTATATTATTGTTAAAATGAGTACTTACTTTTAACTTTCATAAATAAAAATTAGGGATAATTGTATATTTGGTTCTCAATCTTTCAAAATTGTTGGAAATATGCTTCTAACCTAAAAAAATAGCACCACACATCCCCAACGTATGAAAAAGTTGATGTGGTAGGTTCTTTATGACCAAATTGTCATTTCCTTTATAAACAAAAAAATAAAAAACAAAAAAATAAAAACATAATTAAAAACTAACCATATGTACCCCAAAAAATAAAAAGTAACAAATAGATCATCTTGTTCAAACTCCTAAGATTTTATTTATACAAAATTCGCCAGAAAACACTACAAACTCACCAAAAAAACTACCACTTTTCTTGGATTCCAACTGGAAAAAAAAAAACCACTGATGGCAGATCGACGACTTCTATAATCTTTAAAAAAAATTACCAAACAAGCACTTGTCATTGTTAGGATCGACTCTCGAGCTGCTTGCCACGTGATTTGTAAAGTTCTTCAACCTCCTATCAGACACATTCCTTTCAATTATTGACAAGCTCCAATATTTGAAGTTCTATGTACCAGTAAGAACTTCAATTTTTCTAAAATTTTGAAGTTCTGAAACTGGTGAGTCCATATTATTTTTCTTCTTTCTCACGTACGTGTGTATTTGTGTGTGTCTATGTTTTGCAGTATGTACTTTGAAGAAGATGAAAAATGTAAATTAAACTTGATGCATATTATATATCTTTTTTTTTTGTCGTTGGGATTCTCTTAATATAGATGCAAAAACACGAGTTTGTTGTGTTTTCCGGCGAATTTGATACAAATAAAATTTTAGGACTTTTTGGAGAAGATGACCTATTTGTTACTTTTTATTTTTTTGGGTAAATTTTTTATTTTTTATCTATTTGGGGTACATATGGTTAGTTTTTAATTATATTTTTCTTTTTTTGTTTATTTAAAGAGAAGGGCAATTTGTTCATAAACGACCTATCACGCTAAATTTTTCATACATTGGAGATGTGTGGTGCTTATTTTTTTAAGTTAGAGGCATATCTCCAACGATTTTGAAAGGTTTCAGACCAAATATGCAATTATCCCTAAAAATTATTTAGTTTACAGCTTAATTTATTCGCTAGTAAGTACATTTTAAGCTTAGTTAAACACATTCTAATTTAATTTTTCTATTAAATTATGCACTAGTAGTTAAGAAAGTAAGAGTATGTTTGGTAGAAAAAATTGTAAATTATAAGTAGTAACTCTTATGAAATGTGTGAATAAAAAGTTAATTTTACAAAACGTACGCGAATAAAAATAATATTTAATCAACTTATAAATTCTTATAATAAGAACTACAAACATATTCTATCGTACATTTACTCTCTTGAAGGGTTACTTGTAATGATTACCTATCAAAAGCATCCAATATAGAGTAGGTGCATTCTAACCAAATTTTAAATGATTCATTTATTGTTAATAATTAGCCTTCTTCTGTGAACTGTTAATCAACTCGCCTAATTCATATTTATATGCGATTTATTTAATATTTCTTTCACACGTGAGTTCTGTATAGAAGAAGTTACGAATATATTTTAGGGTTAATTATATAAATAGTATTCATTTTTTCAGGTTTGTAACGATTTTATCTCTATTCTTTTTTTTTAATAGATATCATCTTCATTCTTCCATTTATTCTCACATAGGGTCCCCAAATCACTATTTTTCACTATTCTAAAAATTCTATGACAATTTTACCCTTTGACTTAAATAAATTAAAATAATAAAAAAAATATATAATGAAATTGGGCTCTTAACTTTTACAAAAGTACAAAAAAATCCTAAACTATTTTATTTTATACAAATAGGTATTCTTCCCAACAAAAAAACTGCACCAGTGCTAAGCACCACATGGCCGATGACATTTCATACAAAACGGTGTCTTGCTGTATAAAATTCGTACAACATGACACCTAAGCACCAACAGTCGACCGAAAAATCATGGCCGATGCCTAATATGATCTCCGGTGCCACGTACTCCTCCGTCCCGACAAACTGGTTGGATTTTTGCACCAAGTCAGACTCGTGAGTCACTGAGTCACCGCTGAGTTCTACTGGATTAATCGACTCCTCCGACGAAATCCCAGAGTCACAACACTTGAAGAAATGGGCAAATTTCTTTTTCTTCCTGGGTTCAATTTTGGGCATAGATTTCATGGAAGAACAAATTTCTGGAGATTTTGAAGAGAGTTTTGTTGATAAATCGAAATCTATTAAATGGCAATTTTCTTGAATCATCACATTTTCTAGCTTCAAATCTATGTAAACAATACATAACACATGAAGATATTCCAATGCCAACACCAATTCTGCAGCATAAACTCTAGTGGAGCTTCTTCATTAGAGCTAATGGCAGGTTAATAGTCAATGTAGAAAGACGTTTGGATCATGACGGGCATCCCCTTGCTATCACTGTAGCTGATACTGTTGGAGCAAGTGGAGCTTCTCCATAGAACTAGAGAGAAACTTATGGAAATGGTCAGTCTTCAAATCTGGTCGCGTCTCTATCTCTCCGGCAAAGATGTTTGTAAATTTTGGCAAAAAGGAAGTGAGAAACCTAGTTGAACCATATCTCTATTTCACAGAGAAAGATATGAAATAGAGATATGGTGGTGTATGTATATGTGGGGTGAGACTGAAAATAGCAAAGAGTTTGGGGATGAAAACGGTGGGGTGGGGTGGGGTGGGGTGGGGTGGGGTGGGGGAAGAATACTAATTTGAATAAAATAAAATTGTTTATGATTTATTTATACTTTTGTAAAAGTTAAGGGCCCAATTTTATTGTATTTTTTTCTTATTATTTTAATTTATTTAAGTCAAAGGGTAAAATTATCATAGAATTTTCAGAATAGTGAAAAATAGTGATGTGGGGACCCTATGTGAGAATAAATGGAAGAATGAGGATGATATCTGTCAAAAAAAAAAAGAATGGGAATAAAATCGTTACAAACCTGAAAGAATGGAGACTATTGATGTAATTAACCCTATATTTTATATGTGATTTTGATTTGGGTTGTATTAATAATTGTAGCTTTTCGGTTAATTTGAATTCCTAATTAATCTTGCCCTTTAATCAGACCAAAGTGACAAATCAAGGCTATCCTTTGTGGAAAATGATTGTGCTGTCATTTCTCTATTCATGTTTGTGATATGATCAATGTCAACTTAGTACTGTTTATTAAAATTATTTTTAATTAATTATAAATTATGAGTCATATGAAATATGTAAATAATAAGTAAGTAGTTAATTGTAAATTCTATAAAATGTGTGAATAAAAAATATATTTGATCAATTTGATCAAATTAAATTATAATTTAAACTTATACAAATAAGCACATAATTAATACTTAATAGTAATAACTCGGTCGATAACGACCCAAAAATAATGGTTTATTGTCACGTATAAGTATAGGACTAGAGAAAAATTAAAGTTTTGTGCAATAAAAAATTACAAGTTTCTCACAATTTGATTAATTTATTCTGAATCATTGGTCTCATATTTTATTTCCATGCATTCATGTTCAACTATAATTAAATGGAAAATCATTTTTTATTTTTTATATTAATTAATTCAAAGTACAACATTAGGTAGAAGCGTTAAATTTAAAGAAACTATAGTGAACAGAAGGTTATCCAACATATATATTCAAATGTTAATCAACCTAGGATTCAACATCTAGTATTTAGAAAATACATTTTGCAACCAATTATCAAACTAATCCCATTTTCAATAGTTTTCTTTCATGTATTTTATAGAATATATATATATATATATATATATATATATATATATATAATAACATAATATTCAATTAGGACCAAAAAATAAAGATGCATTGAAATTAAATATTTAGATCATCGATCGTCCAGGAGATCTTGATTGTCTTTTTTTTTTTTTAAGTTTGAGATATAGGGATAAGTCAACTTCAAAATTAGAAGGAAAAAAATCATTGAGTAATAAATAGAATTGACTATTAATTGTTAAAACGCTTTATTGCTTTGATTATTGACATGTACATAAATTTATCTGAGTTGATTTTAATTTACGAGTTAAATAGTTTATTCATTTACCTACATACTTTGCTTTATATAATTTTTTTTTTAATTTTTAATTTCGTGTCATTCATCTTGTAATTAAAAGTCTTTTGAAATCTTTCGATGAAGCCTATGGACATTTGTCGAAAATTTTACTTAAAAAGAATGGTCTTTAATTTTTTTGGTCATTGTCATCCCGAATTTCATATTTATATATACACTTGTGAATTCAGGCAACGATTTATGTTAGAAAAAAACATGTTAAATTAACACGTGAGACACACGTGCATAATTTTTTAAATTATAATTTAAGTTGGTCAAATTGGTCAAACACACTTTTTATCTACATATTTTATAGGACCCACAATTTACAATCTATTTTTTATCTACATATTCACCAACAACTTATAATATTAACACTTAAAAAATAATATCAACACTATAAAACACGCGTTAAAAATAAAGAAATAAATATTACTGAGATCAATTCACGTTGATCAGTAATGAAATGAATTTAAAATAGTAATTAATTAGTATATTTTAAACTTTAAATTACTGAAAACAACATATTTCCCACAATCACGACAATTTGATCGATGCTGCTAAATAATCCCCCGTCAGTGGAACATGACGGCTAGAACTGGTGTACCAAACTGCTGAAATGACTAATATCAGAAATTTAATTAATATTCTTTAGATTTGTATATTATGTAGTGTTATATTGAAGGATAATTTGCATCTGGGGTCCTCTAAACTATATCACTTGGATCACTTGGGGTCAACTTTCGATTTTTCTTGACATTTGAGTCCCCACTCTTTCATGTTTGGTGCAAATAGGTCCTTGCTTCTATTTTTTTTTTCGTAAAGTAGTTGTCAAGGTGACTACGAACATGCTATATTATAACTATATGAGCCTAATGTGAACCATTCAGCTGGAAGGGAAAAAAGAGAGAGAAAAAAAAGATAGCATGTTGGTTGCTAGTATCCATTACAATTAGCATTGAAAAAGTCACTACTATGGTCAATTTTTATTCATGGCCAATACCATATTTTTATCGAGTAATCTACGCAAATTAATTAGACCCCGATTAAAGGGAATTATCAATTTATCATTAAAATATAATAAATATTATAATTTGTATAGATAGGTTATTACGATTCTTTTTTGCGACTGGTAACATATGGATGGACATTTTTATTAGGTTGATAAATTTGTTTATTGGAAATATGTATAATATTTCTAAATTTTATTGTTCACCAATAAATTATTTGATTGGTAGTTAGTTCGTAATTTATGCACATTTGTTTAGGTTAAAATCATAACTCGTTTGGTAAATGGTCAATATATAAAAATAACATATAAAATTTGTTTTATTCTGTTTGGATGGAATTTAGTTTTGATAAACTTTTATCCAGAAAACAATTTAAACAAAAATTAATAGATAAATTTTATCCTCGAAAGGAAGAAGACAAATTTTTTTATTCGGATAAATGTTCTCTCAATTTTTTAAAAGACGAACGTACCTCTTATAACATACAACAAATCTATTTTTAGATATGCATATCCTAGGATAAATTGCCACCACCCACTGTCACTTGACGTCCACGACATGCCCTGTCCACAGCCACTGTCGTCCGCCGCCCGCTACCATCTGCCTCTCCCATCACCACTGTTGCTCTGCCCTTTTATTTTTTTATTTATTTTTTTCGTTTAATTAAGAATAAGGGTAAATTTATCTTTAAAGTAAATATAAAGTATATAAAATCAATATTTGATTTTGACCAAGTAGAAAATTTAATTAATTGGAAAAAACAATACAATGTATATATATCATAGTGAAAGATTTGCAACAATACAAAGCATTACATAACATAAATGCAGCATGCACAACACATTGCAAATCATTGAATTACTAAGGGCCTATTTGGGAGGTTTTTTTCTACCGGTCTTGACTGGTTTTGGGTGGTTCCATTTTTGAAAGGTTGATAAAATTGGTGCTTATTAGTTTTTTGGAACACCGGTTTTGGGCGATTTTTAAACCGCCCAAAATTGGTGTAGTATAATTTGAAGCGTATCTCTCAACTCCCAAAATCGGTGGTTTTTTGCCGTTCTTCAAATTTTTTTCTAATTTTACCACATTTCAAACAATTATTTTCAAAACTACTCTAAACTTAATATTTGTAAAAATAAAAGAACATATACAAAAGAAAAAAATACATGCAATAACATAAATTTAATTTTAATTATATATAGGGGGATATATTAAAAATTTTAAAATTTAATTTTTTTAATATATAGGCATATATGTAATCTGACTCTCTTAAACAATGTTTAGAACCGTTAGATAATAAACTCTCAAACATGGGTTGGATCGTTTAAAAAACCAATACTAAAAACCACTCAAAGCCGCTCCACTCATAAATGCTCAAAATCGATATTTTAAAAAATCCTTATAATCGGTACTCCAAAACTCTCAAATAGACCCTAAGTGATTATGCATCTGATGATGAAATTGATTTTTAAATGGAATGGTGGTCTTTAATTAGGCTGATTTGTGGGATAGCACTATCCTTCGTAAGAGAAGATGGGTTAGGGCTCAATTTGAGGGAGAAGAATATGAGTCCATTTTCATCAGCCTTTTGGTTTTTTAGCACGGATTCCAAAGTCGAAATGCATTTGCTGACGCCTTGGCATGGCTTTTGGATCAAAGCAAAATCAAATAGCGACGAGGACGAGGGGGGAAGGTCACTGTCGTGTGCCGAAATTACGGTAGAATGGAGGCATAAGCAGAGAGGAGAGCCAACGGAATGAAGAACTTGGACATGTGGTTGCTTTTTTTTTATTTTTCTCATCTTAGATCTTTTTCTGATTATTTTTGTTTTCTATAGGGGATTGGATGGAATTGGTTGATTGCATGGCTTGAAATCAGTTGCTAATGAATTTTCCACATTAACCAGGGAAAATATCATTATTAGCCATACAATTTTAGAAGAATTAGCTTTGCCATAATGAGTTGTCCACAACTCCAATTTTTTGACTATTATCTCACTTAGCTATTAACTTCAATGTTGAGATTATTCTTACTTATAATTTATTTCAAATTGGTCTTTAAAGTATTATTTTGACTTATTTAGTCACTAAGTTAATTAACATAACACCATTGATCTTTAAAGTATTTTTTTATTATTTAATTAACATTACATTATTTTCTGTCTCATTTTATCACTAAAATTAATTGACGTTATACATTGATCTCTCTATTGGTGAAGCACGTGCCTTAAGTGCTTTTTAAGAGTTCCAATGTACAAAACTAAAAACAAAATGCAATGAAAGTTCAACCCAGACCCAGATGCATAGAAAAAAATCTTATTCTCAAACTATTTTACTGCAGAACTAATAATTATAGTGAATGATTTTTACTGTCGATTTTCTAAATTTTTCTTGATGGATATTTTTCAATAACTTACTAATTTCAGCAAGTGCTTCCTATGGTGATTAGTGTCTTAATAATTTGAATTCCCTCTGCCCTATAAAAATATATTTATATTTTTTATTGATATATTCTAAATTATAATCTACTTTCTTTGTTGATAGTTGATTAAATTCACATAGTTAAATTATTTATTATACTTAAAAAATGTCAAAAAAATATCGTGGGATGCATATGCAAGACCGGCCTCGTCCTTATGCAGCTAGGCAACCGCCTAGGGCTCCCCAACCATTAAGGGCAAAAAAATTTGGCCTAATATTTTTATTTTTTTAAATCAGCTTACTTACATGTGAAATGAGCTTAAAGAGAAAACAAGTACAAATCTAACATACATTATATACTTTAATTTAGTCTTTAAATTGTAGACCGTGTAATTTTCTCTTTAAACCTCATTTTAAAAATATTTATCTTGAATCAAAACGATTCTCTAAATTCTTAGGATTATAGCAATAAATAAAATGACGACAAATAAAGAACGCGATGATTTATACAAGTTTGCCTCAATGTGAAACTATATCATGTCTTCAGCCGGTGTAGTATCTTCAACTCCCGTTTCAATGATTTCTGTGACATTTTGCTCATATAGTAGATCATCATCTTCATATTCCATGTAGTATGAATCCTCATCCAAATTTGGCAACACAAATAAATGGCAGTTAATTGCTAAAAGAGATTCAATATAGCTAAAATACATATTTTTTGACGTGAAATACATGTTATAACAAACGGTATGCAACATGAAATTCATCATAAAAAAATAAAAATATATATACTTCTCAAGTTTAGGGTTAGGTTATCCTGAGAAGAACTCCATACAGGTAGATTTTTGAATACATCATACAGGGAAAAAATTAATATACTTTGACATTACCTCTATGTACGACATTATTGATTTCTAAACGGAATGGTAATTCTCGATTAGGTTGGTTCGTGGGGGGAGCACTGTTATTTTGTTGTGGGTGATAAGGGGTTAGGATTAAGAATCGAATTTGGGGAATAGACCAAGGGATTTCAATTTGGGGAAAGAATATACGTTTCTCATATATAAATCGTATTTTGAAAAAGCGTTTTGATAACATGGATGGGCGACTTGAATTTGTTGACAGAATTTAACCTCAAGTGTGTGCTATGTGAGCGTTCCATCAGCCATGTGTGCACTTTCGTTCATTGGCAGTTACGAAATCTTGAGGAATGATTAACGAATCATAATTTTCTAAAGTTCAGTGAGTACGCAACAATATTTGAAAGTTTAGTGAGTAATCGAATATGTGACTAAAAGTTCATTGATTATTGAAATATTTAACTCGTGCCACGTGGGTAATTTCATCAGCCACGTGTATGCTTTCGTCAATCGACAGTTACGGAATCGTGATAAGTGATTAACAGAGCGTAAATTTCCAAAGTTCAGTAAGTATGGAACAACATTTGAAAGTTCAATGAGTAATCTAAAATACTTCAGTGATTATTGTAACATTTAACTCCAAAATTTTATTTAAGTCACTTAAAAAAAAAAAAATTCCAAACACAATATTGGTTACAATTTTATTTTAGGTTAGTCGTTAATGATGTTTTGTCACACAATTTAACTTCTTTTTCTAGACTGTAAACAAATTTTCTTCTATATACTTGATGCCACGGAAATTGCAAACCAACAACACGGATCTCACAACTTTATCATTTTGTCAAAGATATTCAAAGCCAATTCCAATGTTACGCGGCTGCTGGACTTATAAGCATGAACCTAATTGCTAAATAAATGAAAATTGCACCTAAGACCCTCTACTCCTAAGAATTACTAAAATAGACCCATTAGTAAATACTAAATAAAAATGACATATTAATAGAAATAAAGCTACAGTCTCTCGTGTTCGTCATATCAGTATCTCGGAAACCGATCTACTGCCCACGAGTGAGCCGTCCATGATAAAAGTTGTTATCATGGACAACTTACGTGCTGACACGTCAGCACGTGGGCCGAATAAACTGCCCACTCGTGGGCATGATTGGGCAGCAGATCATGGCCATCAGTATCTCATCTTCATTAGGACTCCTCTCCTCTTGTCGTTAGTTTGCATTGCTGTGTTGACTGGATAGAGAAGAAAAACTTGCATTTTTAAAGCAAAAATTATGCTATTAAAATGTAATTTTTAATACACGTAACTTTCATATTATCCACCACGTTAGAAATTCATTTGTCACGTAAGGAAAGATGTTAAGTTTTCTTAACATGATCATTATTAGTGATCAAATTAAAATAGAATTAAAACGAGTTTGGAACAAAAAAAAGAGTTGAATGATCAAAATAAAATTCCACTTACATTTGGATGACCTCTAGTGTTTTTTTAAAAGTATCATTTTCGAATTTTAATCCAAAACAAAGTAGGATATTTTGGTGCAGATTTAATAGAGTTTAAAATAAATTTTTTTTTTTTCAAACTTATTTTCAATTACATAGAAACTACAATTTTTATCAACTTTTCAACTACACATTTTACCAGCTTTTTTCAAAATTTCTTAAAAAATTATTTTTAAACTCTACTAAATATACACTTAATCAGATTCTAGAATTCTCGATAATTTTTTTTTTTTTTTGGATATTGACATGGATAATCTGTCGTAATTTATTGCTAATTAAATAAAGTACCAGTCAAAGAAAGGCTCGGTGACTTTCTTGAAGCCAATCTTGAATATTATTTTAGCACAAATGTTAGTAGTTTCGAAAACCCTTCACTTGTCACTGTTTAGGCTATAATAATTACTAATGGTTCCTGGAAGTGACACGTTTGGTCCAGAATCATCCCATTTCGAAGCTTCCAGGAATTGTAAGAAGAGACTTCTGGATCAATTTCCCATTATTTTGCAGGACGTGGGAATCAAGAAATCATGCTTGTTTTCTGAATATAAATAGGGAAAGAATCAAAGAAATCTACACAAACTTGAGACATAAGCAATTTTTATATTTTTACATCTGAACACACCCTCTCCTGAGAACAGATAATCATGGTCTTCTTTTCGAATATTCTTGTTTGCTTTTCGGACTCAAAGCGGGTTGCAGCATGCGAACAAAATGAAGTTAACAGTGCCCAAATCAAAGTGCAAGAACAGAAAGAGCAGAAAAAAGAGAAGGCGGCGGCGAAAAGTGCAGCAATTCCAGTGTCTTACTTCCCTGTTGGAACAAGATTGTCTCTGCTATAACTTATAAGTTGATTAATTTCAACTTTCAGAGATTTAGCCATCTTCATTCCTACCACTGTTACCTGATATGTGAAAACAACTTAGATTTGAGTTGGGTTTCTGTTATTCTTTTAGATATTCAATTCATTATTATTTCAATATTCCAATGGAGAGTCTGTATCAGTAGAATTTTAGTTCATTTCAGATTTCTGAATAATATGATTAAGCACTTGTGATTTTTTTAATTACCAGCACTATTCTTTAGATATTACAACGACAGTGAAAGTGGCTACCACTTCTTGAAAAGGCCATTGCTTATGTATATAATCAGTTTAACACAACGGTCGGAAGGAAATTTAGGCCTAGCAATTCAACAAATTGGAACCTCCTATTTAAAAGATATATTGAGGGCTAACTTCAGAAAATGGAAACACGTCAAAAAATTAAGGCCCCGTTTGGGAGTTTTGAAACTGTTATTATGTCATTAAAAAATTTTAAATGTTTATAAGATATCCTATTTTAAATAATTTTAGTAATAATTTTTAAAACAGTCAAATCTATACTTAAAAGTTTATTATCCAGCGATTCTGAATTTTTTTTAAAAGAATGACATTACATATATAATCATATATTAAAAATATTAAAAAATGTAAATATTTGTAAACAATATGAAACATATAAAAATTTAAATGTAAATATATATATTCAACTGTAAAAAATATTAAAATTTTTTTTTAAAAGAATGACATTACATATATAATCATATATTAAAAATATTAAAAAATGTAAATATTTGTAAACAATATGAAACATATAAAAATTTAAATGTAAATATATATATTCAACTGTAAAAAATAACAAAAATAATTTAATAGCACATAAAATTATTGTTTGGAAAGAAAGTCAAATGTGAGTTTAGAGAGAAGAAGAAGAAGTATATATTTAAAATTTATACTAATAAATTTAAAAATATTTATTTTAGTGAAAGTAAAATTAAAAAATAAATTGAAAAATGAGTACGCTCCAAATCACACTACACTATTTTTGGATGATTTTTACTTTTTAAACCACCCAAAATCATTGTCCCAAAAAATTAACAAGCACCAATTTTTCTAATTATTTATAAACGGAACTACCCAAAACCAAATGAGAGAGAGAGAGAGAGAGAGAGAGAGACTCCCAAGCAGACCTTAAAAGAGAGCTATGCGAACAGATATTTTGCACAGAATCCACCGATACATTGTTTCAAGGAGTTTCAAAAATGATGGCACTTTCAGTTGGTTTTTAAACAGAAACAACAGCTACACGATCACATATTGATCTTAACATCATCGGAGCTTAATTTGCTCCTACACAAGAACAAGCCATGAACTCGAAGAGGGTGCCAATATTCAGAAGAAGGCATCCGGGTAGAAACGTATATATATAAGGAAAGCAACACAACGCATACACAAAAGAGAAATCGGACTACATATTGAGAAGAATGAGACAGATGCAGCCTAATACTTATCCAAATTTTCTCAAGCTTCCCCTGTAAGACAAATATCCTTTCTCCGCACAGGATTCAAAGAGGAGTCCCCAGAGTTCTAAAGTTTGAAGAGGCATATACTACATTCTAGTGTACAAAATGCTGGACAAATTGCTAATCAAACACCTTCCAGAATACTTACAGGCTCCCAAGTACCATTACACGACAACTAATTTAACAGCAAACACAAGTCTATCGCCAATTATTTATTTTCTTCCTCAACACACTTTTTCGGGTGCAGCATGAAAAATGTGCACCAAATGCAGGGTTGCAATGATATTACAAGATGTTCAGTTCGACGTCTTGGCACCCAGTGTCCTTGAGAGCTCCTTTAGAAGAGGCTTTTCTTTAAAAGATTCTTCCCTTTCCAAGTGCCATTTATTTGACATGTCTTCGGCCTGTAATTAGGTCATATTTAGTGTGAAGACAAAATTCCAGCTAATTTTCAAGTTAAATTTCCTGCCTTAAATATTGGTGTAGCGTACCCAAGTTCTCAAGGGAATTAGTTGCTCTCTAATCATTTCCATTCTTGGTTGAACAAGGTCCTTCCCTCTAGTCCGAATGTCATCAGTCTTCCAGAAAGAAAAGAAAAATAAAAAACCGAACACGGGCCACAATAGTAAATAAACCAAGCAAAAGATAAGCTAGCAGAAACTACGACCTATTATGAGAAAATAATACATTTGTTAACATAGATCACTGATCTAACAACCAATTTTACATCTATGCCATCACCATCAAATCACTACTTGCTTAATCACATCATTCTTACAGTTACCGGTCTATACTTACGTTACGCAACTCCAATTTGGACGCTGCTAGCCCAAACGTCAAGGTGGCACCGCCAAAGACAATAGCAGTAGCAACAGCAAATGCTGATCCAACTGCAGCGAAAAGCGAAGATGGGAATTCAGTAAGCATGAAGAGTTTCACCAGCCGAAGATGATGATTCTGCGAAGGCTTGAATCATGAGTGGTGCACAAGGGAATACTATCATATGCCATTAGTAGTTTTTAAAAAAAAAAAAAAAGAAAGAAAGGATTTAAGAGGAGCACATCTAAGTGTGTGCCTCTAACTAAAATATTTATTCAACAGGCCTTCAATTTTCCCAGATTGCTCTCCAGGAACTTATGGACCATAGAATTGTAGATAAAATACCACTTTGTTCAACAACTAAGTGCATGTTCGGTAGAGTTTTTTTCCAAAAAAAACCAATTTTTTTGCCTACAATTTTTTACTTTTCAACCCTTTTTACACTACAAAAAAATTTGAAAAGTCAAAAAGTAACCAAAAAACACCCATTTTTTCCCAAAAAAAAACTCTACCGAACAAGCCCTAAATTCTTTCAAGAATCACTGCTAACTAAAACCCTCCGAGAAGTGCTGCGCACAGACCAGAGATGAACATTGAATTCCCAATTCCCCTTACCACTGCTCTCTGTGCATTAAATTTTTTCTGAACTATTCGTTCAGAGAAATGAACCAAATGCACGATGATTTAACTTGAAAATGCAATGAGGAAATTCTGGAACTTACAGTCATTTCGAAGTTTAGTTCTGTATTTTAGAATTGACAGAAGACATATTATATTGACATTACCTGAAAGAACATAACTTTACACAAGACGTTTAGCTAAATGATGGAGCCATAAGTTGAGATTATATGATAAATATAAAGTTGACATAACTTTCTGTCTCAATTATTCATGACATTACTTGATTAATTAGAAATAATTGACATGATATAGCCATTGTGCATCCAGAAGAAACCAACAAATCTTATCTGAGTTAAAAACCATATCCTACTTTGAGATAACCCAGCGGCAGCAGCCTTCAGCTTCTCAGGGTTGACAGGGGTGTATTTGTCACGCCGCAAATCATTAGCAGTTGAGGCTAAAACCGAGTTCTCTGAATTAGGTATCTGCCACCTGAATATCACCAGAATCAACCGATAATTTTAGGACAAGATAGTTGTACACTCCAGTCAGATTAAACACTATGCTCCTTTTAATTGCAGTAAAAAGGAACTCAGATCAATTGCCGTAAAATCAGAAATTGTTTAACAAACTCATCTTAGTTGAAGGGAAGCGGAAGAGGTGAAGGGGGAATGGACTTTCATTTCAACTATACCTTCTTCATCCAAATTACATTGACTCAATAACAAATCAAAAGCTATAATAATTATATTCAGTTATAGACATTCTCTGATATACCAACAATAAAACCACATTCTCTTACATCCAGACGTACAAACATGTTCCTAAACCGTCCTTATGAAGGATATGAACTGCCTAGTGCAGATAAAGAAAGGGCTTGGTTCCACATTAACCCATTATTCAAACTCTTCAAAGTCCTGACATTTGAAAACCCGACTTAAAACCAAACAAATTAGCAATCCTCAATAACTCAATGTGCACAGTCATTACTTCTACCATATGGCTAGATGAGACACTTCTCTGTGACAGGAAATTACCATAGCTACAAAAGAAATCATCGTGAAAATTAGCTAAATCTAGGAACTAAGCAATAATGATTTGTCACAATGACAAAGTCGAATACTCTACTTTGTTCTCAATATTTACTCGAAGTAATTCGAATAAAGGCAAAAATATTAATAACCCCTCTAATAAGGTTGAACTTTTAAGACATAACTAGATGGAACTGGAGTCCATGGTAATAGAACCATTCTGCCCAAACGAGCAATTCATTATGACTACAAATCAAACGAGCACACATATTTCAAAATTGATGTTGTCAAAAGAGCCATGAGCCACGGTCTTGCCCTGGTAGGAGCAGGGTAGGTTAAGAGGTAAATTCCATATAGAATAAAGATGCAAACAATAATAAGCATGGAATAGTCCTGTTACCAAGTCTTTAATACAAGCATCCAATGTCTTACTATGACAATCAAAACACGTAAACCAAAATTCCCATATTTCCCAACCCCCCTCTCCGCAACCACAAATAACAGTGGCAAAAATTAAGAGATTAAAAAAGAATACGAAAGGGTAGAAAGCAAGAACCTTTTGGGGCCAAAAGTGACCTGGGGCAGAGAAACATAAGCCCTAAGGGGATTAAGGGCATCAGGTGAAACAAATGACATATTTTTGTTTTCAGAACTAAGAGCCCATTTGGAAGCTTTAGAAAGTGAAGAATTTTCCGAGGAGGATGATGCTGGAGAAAGGAAAATCTTGGAAGGCAGTGAGTGCCTCAAAACTTCGGGAAGAACATCAGCTGTTGTTGATGGTTCGAGGATTGTACGTTTACTTGTATCTGTGGTTGTATTTGGTGGTTTAATGGTGGTGGGGGTGTTCTTTTGGTGTTGGAGGAAGCGGGTCACGGCTTGTTTGGATTCTTGTAAGAAATATGCACCCTCTGTGCTTGCTAATCTCCCCGCAAGAAAACTCATCTCTCCCTTTCCCTCTCCCTCTCCTCTCCCTCTCCCTCCGTTTCTTTATGGTAATTGATGGTGTCTTGTTTAGAAAGCGACGTCTTCTGTTATTTGTTGGGTAAATTACATTAACAATCCCGTAAGTTTTAACAATTTTATTTTCGTTTAATTTTATTCGCACGTATTATTTATACTCTAATCTGTCGCTAATTTACACAAATGATCTCTGTTGACAATTTTGACCTAATTTAAATAAACTGAATCAGAAAAAAAAAATGCAATTGAGTTTCCTAACATTTTTTAAAATAAAAAATTCAGCACATTTATTCAAAAACAAATACAAAAAGTAAAAAATAAAATGACAAAAAATAAAAAATGAGTTCTTCTTCTTCAATGATCCACCCACCCCCACACAACCCAAAGCCCCAAAATCATTGTACTTCTCCCACTACAAACAGTCGCCATCGCAGCCTCCGCCAACCAGCCCACCACTACCGCCACCAAAAAAAAAATCAACATTGCCCCTGCCAGTTAAAATCAGCACATAAAAACCCCCAATCTTTCATCATTTAAAGGGTGAATCCAGATATGCTAAACTGGATAAAGCATAGATCATTTGATCCAACAAACTTACAAGTTAAATCCTTCTGTAAATGAAAATCCCAACTGATCTGCCCACCACGTGTTTGCAAAAATGAAGGTGGAGATGGGGCATTAGAAATGGCCAACTGGGTCTGGATGAGTTGTGAGAATGCTGGTGGAGTCAGTGGCGGAAGGAATGTATTTTACCAGATAATAACTCTCACATATCACAATATTCTTAGGCATGTTGTCCTAAAATGCCTCGCCAATTTGGACAATACACCAAAGGGAAATGATCCCCTTCCCGTGGTGGGAACACTTATATCCTGTGGCTGAATTGATTTCTGATGGTATAATTCACAAAAGTTGTTTCCTAGTATAAAATCAATACTAGATTCAAGTTAGTAAATCGTTGGGATTTTAAAATCAAATGCTTGCATATAGGAGTTATGTGACTCATAAATTCCTATACTAAGATTTTTAACTACTTTGGAGGACGAAATTTCCGAGTTGTCTGCAATTTTTAATTTTAAGGTTCTTTTTGACTGAACCCAAAATTGTTCTGGAATTATCCATTTACTTTGTAATGTAAAACTGACTGAATTGATTTCTTGAATAAAAGGATGGTATAATTGACAAAAGTTGTTTCCTAGTATCAAATCAATACCAGATTCAAGTTGGTAAATCGTTGAGATTTTAAAATCAAATGTTTGCATATAGGAGTTATGTGACCCATAAATTCCTATACTAAGATTTTTAACAACTTTGGAGGACGAATTTCTGAGTTGTTTGCAATTTTTAATTTTAAAGTTCTTTCTGACTGAACCCAAAATTGTTCTAGAATTATCTATTTACTTGCTGTGCATATTGATGCTGGCCATTAGACAAGTGATTGAGTTTTATGTTAATCACTTTTTTTTTTATTTAATGACTATAGGACACGTGTTCTATGGCCTTTATAACTCCTCTCCATGGTGGAGAAGAGATCATTACCCATACTCATAAACCAAATGAGTAATTCTACTTTCAAGTACATAATCTTCCAAGCATGGTCCTAATGCTGTTTAATTTGTTAATGGGGTATAAAGGGCAAGAAATAGAGAAGGCCTTAACTAGTCAGAATAGCTCAAGTATTTAATTGTCCTCATTTATCCCAGTAAAGAACCAGTGCATCCAAAATGTTACCCCACGAAATGAGAAAAAACAAAGAAGTCAAAGTTGCGAAATTGTGAGGTGGGGCGGTTGGGTAAGATAAGTTTTTTTTTTTTTTTTTTCCTTTTAATTTTTAAAATTAAAAAGTTTGGAATTTATTTGCACTTTTAATTTTTTTAGTCAACTATAATTTTTTATTTTATTTAATCATGACAAAATTATTCAAAGGGACTATCTACGCGAATTTAATGAAAGGTTAGAAAGTGAATAAAATTAAATAAATATGAAATTGTTATAAATTTAAAAAAATAAGGATTGTAAGTGTTATTTATCCCGTATTTGTTTGAGTATATTGCATCATTGACCCCTACCCATCGCTAAAATAAAAAGTTGATAAGCTTTTATTTAATTGCATCTTCAATCTCCAATCGCAAAAGTTGTTCAAATATTCATTAACTCATTATGTAATATTTATAAATATATTTTCGCCTAAATTCTTTTAGCACCAACCCAAGTTAAAAAAATTAAGAATTCATAAAATTAGACATGTAAAAGATAATAAATAATTAAATAATTTTTATTTTCGAGAAATAATTGTATAACTATAATAAAAAATTAATTATCAATGTTCTCTTTTTAAAAAATTAAGAATTAAATTGTTACTCAAGCAATAGATTAAAGATCATGGTGAAATTTTCCCTTTCAATTAAGAAAGAATAGTGTTTGACCAACTAACCTTGTTGGAGTAATTCGCAAGAAATTATAATTAATTCAATCGGTCATGCATTCAAATTCTTCACATGATCAAGTATTCAAGTCACATTCTTGAAGCCCAAGAATTTTCTTTGGGGGACATTGGGTACATTCCATTTTAAATTTAATTCCATTTTTAGATCAGAATATGAGTTAGTGTCCACTACTCCACTTTTTCTAACATGTACTTAGAGATAGCAAAATATTTCATCTCGCATTTTAATAAGTTGTGAGTTTTATGAAATAATTTGATCAATTTAAATTCTAATAGAGAATATATAAAACTAAACAAATGAAAATAGTAATTTTTGAATATAACAATTTCTAATAACATTTGTAAAATAGTAATTATATTCACACCACATTATTTATTAACAATGTCATAATTTTAATAGCAATAAAAGTTGCCAACTATTGTTCATTTTTACATTTATGTCCTTAACTTTTTTTTTATCACATTCTTATCATCTGTCTATTAATTGCACATTTTGTTTTTATCTTTGATGATGATTTACATCCAAAAAGTTAATTAGAATGGTATAAAAATATTTGTCTACCTTTCGTATTTTCAAATAAGTAAAATAGATAACAAATACAAAAGTTTAACAAAATATTTTTTCTTTTATTTCAATGCACATTAGTTGAATATTTGGATAAAATTGTCATCAGAGACGAGATATGCAAATTAATTGAAAGGTGGTGATAAAAATACGATCGAAAAAATTTAGAAACATAAATGTCAAAATGTCAAAGGTTGTGGAACATTAATTGCTATTAAAATGTGGTGTAGATAATAAAAAATGTAGTGTGAATATAATACTTTTTGCAAAAATATCAACTTTTAAATGCAAAAAGTCATATATATCATTTTACAAAAATAACAAGTTTTTCTTTTCTAGATCCAATAGAAGTTACCTATTGATTTTTTTTTTTAAATGACAGTTGAATTGATAAATGACAACTCGAACTGTCGAACTGATAATTAATTTTTTTTCTTGATGTTCAAGCTGTCGTTCGACAATTGAGCTGTCGAATGCAGCTTGACAGCATCTTAATCCACCATTTCGTTTGATTTTTTCGTTTCCACGTTCTTCTTCTTCAACTAGACATTAATCCATAAACTCAATCTGTTCCAATAATTTTTTTAGCAATTATATTCAACATATTTTCATAGCTAAATACAACACAAACTAATTCAGCACAAAACATATTTAATTTTTGTTATTTTATAACCAAAATAATTTATCAAAAATATTGGGTTAGGTTGGGTTGAGTGGTAGCTAGCGGTGGCGCGAGGCGGTAGAAAATGTTTCATTTTGAATTTTTACGTAGAATTTTAGATTTGATTTTGAATTAATTTTGTCTATATTTGAATGGGATATGTACATAGTTTATTTAATGTTTTACTGGTGTTTTTGTCTAAAATGGTCATTTTTAAAGTTATTATAAAAACCTGCCATATTTGAAAAGTAAAACCTGTAAGTGGACATTTTATATAATTTAAGCTTTGCCAAACATGTTGTTAGAGTCTGTTTGACACATCTGTTATGAGTAGAGCTTTTGATAGTGGAGCTTACCACTCTATTTGACGTATAAAGACATGCTTATTTTTATTTTTACACAGAATAAGAAAACTTAAATATTATAGCTGAAATAATAAATTTTACTTATATTTTTTCTTACATATACCCCTACATTAATATAATGGTAGTTCATATTTGTTGATAACAAGACGCGTTAAATAAATATATATTAAAAAATTAAGAAATTAACTATAATATAAATAATAAAAGTGGACTATAATCTGGGACAGATGAATAAAGAAAGTGGACTATAATTTGGGACAAATAAATATTAAATCTATCTTTATAGGACGGAGGGATTATGAAAATTAATATCTTAATTAAATTATGATAGTACAATTATTTTAGTATATATCACATTACATAAAATTAATTTATTTAAATTAAACATATTATGTGTAATTTGTATTATGTTTTCTCTGTCCCACAGAGATATGCTTACTTCCATATTCACATAGATTAATGAAGTTTAATTAATATAGTTAGAAAAATAAATTTTACTTATGTTTTTTTCTAATATAGAGATTTTGAAAAGCGCCGAAAAATAAATGATAGATTGGAAATAGGCCAACTTTTAATAACATTTATAAATGTGTCATTTTTGTAAAATATCAAATATACCCTTTGTAAAAATGACCATTTTTTTTTAAGATTTCACGGTAACTAAGATTCTAATAGCTTTTAAGAGAATCAATCAAAGCCGGTCTTGCAAACACACCTTATTATGTCATTACATACAAGATAATACAAAATAAATCGACAGTTATTTTTGAAGAATTTGTTTTTTTGGAAATCGACAGCTTACTAACGTAATTGTTGAAAAATTGTCATTTTTTAAAAATTGGCAAATCAGTTCAAAAATAGTTGATTTTTTTTTATATAAATCATCAATTCAGTCCAAAAATTTTCAAATTTTGGTTTTGTTTTATTTTTTTAATAAAATAATCGACAGTTGAAAGAAATAAGATAAATTGACATTTGACTATTGTAAAATAAGAAAATAAATCGACATGTATATTCAACAATGTCAATTATCAAACCAAATAGATTGTAATGAATCGAAAAAATGTAAGATTCAATTAATTGAACATATGGAATAAACAATAAATGTACTCGAATATATTTAGAGTAAAATAAAAAATTATTTGGTCCTTAATTCGACTAGATGGCGGTGAAAAATAGTCGATTAAGTGCTTGAGTAGGGAGGCAATACAATGGCGGCGAGGCAGCGGCAGTTAAAGTGAGTGGCGAATGATAGATCTTTCAATGTATTTGATTTTTACGACAATAATAGTAGAATCTGACAAAGACAAAAAATAGACAGACAGTAAGCCTGGGCGACAGGTGGGTCGGTTCGGGTATTTCAATACATGGAACCACCCGTTACAGTTCAGGTATTTTGTAAATGAAACTATTTGGTTCCACGTAATTATTGGAACCAAACCCGAACTGGAACCATCAGTTCAAGTACGGGTTCAGTTCTACCCATAATATTTTTTTAAATTGTTAGTTAACAACATGTTTTGAAAGAAATTAAAATTACAAATCCGTTAACATTAAAATATGTTAGATACTAAAATAATTTATGAAAGATATAAACATTAATTGGAAGATTAGACAAAAAAAAATTGCAAATTTATAAATTAATGTTAGAAAGAAGAAAATTACCTCTCAAAATTGATGATTCGTTTCAGTTATAGAAAAGTTTCGCCTTCGCCGTATCAGTGTGTGTTGAGCAAGAGAGAGTGATGAGCGAAAGTGCGAGACAGACGACAATGTTTGTATTGAGTATGTAAGCAAATATCAATTGAAAATTTGAGATTTAGATAATTAGAATTGAGTCAATTGAGTTTGAGTTTGAGTTTAAGAGGGTGTATTTAATTTAGACTTTTAAAGACTTTGATTGACATTTTCAAGTGACTGACTTTGATGAAATTTATTAATTTTTATTGATTTTTATAGATTTTAATAGATTCCTACAGACTTTAATGGATTTTTATAGATTTTATTTTGAAATATTTTCCTAGACTTTTACATATTTTTATTGACTTTTATAGACTTTGTTTTTTCAGTTACAAATTTTGAATATAAATATTTAATATCACACAGTTAACAAAAATTGTCACAAAAGAAAATTTTAATAATAATTTATTTAATTATATTAATATTAATAAATTCATAAAAATTAATATTTTATTTAATTGTTGCAAGTAAACTACGTCAAAAATTAATGATATACTCACTCTATTTTTTCTTTCGGGTAAAATTATAAACTTTCAAATGACTTATAGATAAATTCAAAAAATTATAGCATGCGATTCATTTTAAAATATTTTTCAATAAAAAAATTTATCAATTTCATTATCTCCCTTATTATATTTAATAATATATTAGTCACCACAATTGCATAAATAAATAACCAAAGTACCAATTTAGACGAAAAAAAAATACAACCATGCTCATCAAGATAAATAGAAAAAACAAGAATAAAAATTAAAATAAAAAAAACAACAACAAAAATAAAAATAAAAAATACAGTAATAAAAAAGAGTTTTTAACTTGATAAAATTCATTAATAAACTGCAATCAACAATCAACAATTATATAAGAATTTAATTATAAAGTTATCTTATTTTTTATAATAAATAGAAAAACGATAAGAGAGAGAGGGGGAGAGAGAATGATAATGGGAATATTGAAGAAAAAAATTACATTGTTTCTAAAGGTTTATAGAAGAAAATGGAAAAATAATTAGGAGAATATTGAGAAAAAATTAAATCGAATAGAGATAAAAATATTAAAAGAAGAAATAGGAAAAAAAAGTTAAGAGA
The DNA here is from genome assembly GCA_030279155.1 of Forsythia viridissima. NCBI lineage: Eukaryota > Viridiplantae > Streptophyta > Magnoliopsida > Lamiales > Oleaceae > Forsythia > Forsythia viridissima. Next base: position 5,832,531 of record CM059033.1, read on the forward strand.
ATATATTGAAGAGGAAAAAAATCATATTGAAGAAAAAAAAGAATATTAATATAAACTTTACAGTTTGTTGAAGGAAAAAAAACCAGAAATGTTGTATATAAAAAAAATAAGGGAATGAAAGATGTTTTTTCTTATAAAGTCTTTTAAAGTTTTAGGTTAAATGTAAGAGAAATTGTAACATCTTTTATTTATACTTTGTGCTTTAAAGTTAGTACATATTAAATTCTCTATAAAGTCATTAAAAATCATTAATATTTTTAATACCCTTGAATTTTGTAGAATTTTAAAAAGTCTGAATTGAATATCGTATGATTTTATAAGACTTTTTAAAAGTCTTTAAAAATCTATATTGAATGAATACCCAAGACTTTTATAGAGTTTAAAAATTTTGAATTGAATACACCTAAACTTTTAAATTATTTAAACTCCATAAAGTCCTATCAAATCTTAATTGAATATGTGATGAGTTTTGTACTTTTTGTTTCGATCTTGGACAGTTGGACTCTTGTCTTTGGTATCGTGGTGTTGAATTGTGGATCATTGAGTTATGGTGAATAAATTGTAAAAAATAAAAAATTTAAAAAAAATGATAAATTCGATTTCAATCTGGTACACACGGTTCTAGTTCAAGAACCAATAACCGACTCGAACTCGGTCAATTTTCGATTCTCAGTTCCAATTCTTAATTTTATTTTTTAAGAACCAGATTGAAACCTCCGATTTCGGTTCAATTTTGGTTCGGGAGGTTCGACTCTGGTTAAAATGCCCACCACTATCAGACAGTGTGAGCAAGTGGTGTGGAATGGTAAAGTTGGAAAGACTAGGTGGTAAAAAAAAATGATTGCTTGTTAAGAATATTTTTCATCCTTTTTTTCTTTAAAATTTGGCTATTTGGTAAAAACTTTTCAAAGTTTGGCATTTTTGAAAACAGACAATTCAAACTAGGTATTTCGTTCAATTTCTTTTTTCTAATATACTTTTATATTAATATAATGATAGTTCATATTTATTGATAACAAAATACATAAATATGTGCATATTAGAACACTATGAAATCAATTATACTCTCAACAAAGAAAGTAGACTATAATTTGAAACAGATGAATAAAGAAATTAATATTATCTTTGTGGGACGGAAGGAGTATTATTTAACTCGCTAACATATATTTTTCACTTGATATAAATATATGAAGCGATAATTTGATATAAGTAATTAATGTGACTAATGACGTCGAAACCTGCACCGTCCACGTGTCAACAGATTTCTAGTCACTCATATGCCAACTTGTATGTTACTTGTACACTCGGACAATCGTTAGACATCAAGATCTCCGGGGGAAAAGGTCTGGCAATTATTGGTACTCCGACGATCAAATCAACTGCCGGTATATAGAACGATATCCAGGGTATGAAAATAATTGGGTGTGGAAGGGACAAACATGCAGAGATTTGAACAGAGTTTATGGGTGAAATTTGAGTGTTAAAAGAGCGTCATAAATATTGTGCGTAATAAAAATCATGCGTACCTTAGAATAACCGGAATCTGATATTTATAGGGGAGAATCCTAATTGATTTAGTGAAGCAATCAATTAGAATTCTGTTGAGATTCTATTTCCTTATCAGATAAGGTAAGTTCCAATCTCGCCGTGATCTTTCGAGATTGCATCTTAATCTCTATCAATCTCTAAGATTGTGTTGACGATTTTATTGGATTAGGATATGGTTTTCTTGTGACAATCAAACACAATCTTCCTTGAGATATCCTTTTAGCTGTCCCAAAATATCGGATTATATGTGGACTATAATAAATACGAAGCCTAGCGAGACTCTCTAGGTCGGCCATGAGTGTTGAGGTCCTTCATGGGCTTCGCAATACTCTGGTCAGGGATGCTAAGATGTTCGATGGGCCTCCATAGCCTTATGAGAATTTACAAGGCCCATGCTAGGCTCTCGAGGCCTTCACCGGGTCTATGGGACCTTTATGAATCTGGAAGGCCTTCGCTGGGCCTATAAGGCCTTAGCGATGCCTGAATCAGGCGTAGATGAGACTTTTACAGGGACTTTGCTGACGTGGAGATCTTACCAAAATCGTATGGTAACAATAGTCACCCAAGTCCAAGCCTACTATTTATAGTAGGTGTGGGACTTTGGAAGTAAGAGAAGAAAAGACATAATCACGGAGAACTTTTGCCGACGGTGAATTGTTTTCATGCGTTGAATGACTCCTTAAGTATAGGTGGATAACTTACTCAATACAGTCCTCCAAGTCCGAAGCTGAACATTTATGACGAGTGAGGGCTTCGATTGGTTAGAACTTTGATGACATGTCCGTGGTTGGTGTGATTGTGTCAATCAATGTTGTCAATCCGTCGGTCAGGTAATCATGAGTGAGAGGGTGTGTGTATTTAATGCTGAGGACACGTGACGGGACAATAGGAGCGCGCGTGAGGCGTGTGTTCGTTTTTCAATAAACGCTTAGGGTTTCTTTTCTCAACTGTTGCCCTATTTTGGACACGCGTCCACTGATCAACATATTAGAGGTTATATTTGGAGCTTGGACGGTGGAGATTGTGTTTCCTTCCTCTATAAAGCTTAGTGCCCCTTTCATTTCTGATTTTTCTTACTTCTGCGCATTCTGTGAATTTTGTGGACTGTTCCGCTGATAATCCAGAAATTTCAGAGCGTGTACATTGGTGTGACTGCAATTCCGAGGTAAGCACTACGAGAGTTGCTGTGATTTGCTTCGGGGTTTCTCCTCGTTTTTACTTCTTGATTTCTTAATTTGGGGGGCCATTTTCGGCCATATCCTCCGACAATAGTAGAGGTATCTTCTTCTAGAGTTGGGGGGGTAGCAATGTTGTCTGGACCCGACGACTTGTAGAACTGGTCAGACGCTCGGACAAACCCTAGTATTCGGGGTAAGTCATCATCATTTTCTTCGTCATCTCCATCGGCTGAAGACGTAGGAAAAGTAAACCAAACGCCTTCAGTCGCACGCCCGTCGACTATGTCTACAAGCAAGAGAGGGGCTCTCCCAACTGGATTGCCGAAAGAGTCTGTAGAGAAGGGGCGGCGTGACGTCGGAGTACCTAAGATGAGAGGGTCGCTCGATAAGAGAAATGTCCCAGCAGCCCAGATGCTCGACGAGGAGCTCAAGCGCTTAGCCACCGAAGCATCCATGGCTTGGTCAAGGATCACTGAAGCGGAGTTGGAAGACATACGGTTATCCTATGATATTCTTGTGTCAGTGACACTCCGGGCTCCCGATCCCGAGGAGCGTGCCGATGATCCACCTGAGGAATTCGTCGCGATATACAAACCCGCTATGTAGCAAGGTCTTCGCCTACCCATACATCATTTCTTCCATGAGATTCTGAGAGATTAGAATCTGGCTTCTTGCCAGATAACACCGAATGGCTGGGGACAGATGGTGGCCTCGTTCCTATTGTGGGGGTATTGCCGAGGCTGGAGGAAACTTGACACTTAGGGAGTTTGAATCTATATACCAGCCCTGTCGGTCTGCGGGTTGGTACAATATCTCACCTCAGCCAGGCTAGAAATGGAAGACGGCCACTGACAGACTGACAATCCCAACAAAGTGCACAAATAGAAGGAGAGATTCATCTTCGTTGGAGGGGACTGGGAGTTTATGCCAAAGGATCTTCTTCCTTACGTGTCGATTCTCCGTCAATTTGGGGAGCTTGGTATATATTGCTGTCTTTGTGTAGATTTTGATCATAGTCCCTGACTTAATATCTTACTTGTTTTTGCAGATTGCAAGAAGCCACCCATCCTGAAGAGGGATCAAGGAGAGTTGAGGTCGAAGTGGAACAAGGTGCGAGCGCTTGACAGCGACTTCAGGAGTCTCAGCAACTTGTTGATAGATAAAAATTTACTGAGCTGCTACGGATTGATGGGTGAGTTTTGTAAGTTGTAATATACTGTATTTGTTATGAAAAACTACCTTAATGAGTTGTATCTTGGTATTTGTATTAACAGCTTTCAAGTTTAAGGGTATTCATGCGCTCCGTCTCGCTCGTCCCGCCAACGGAGAGGGCTTATCAACCTAGGCTCCTCCGCAGGTTATGTCTTGTCCATCGTAAGAGGTGCTGGATGCCACGTTCTTAAGGACAGTCCATCCTCTGGCCTCTGATGTCCCAGCTCCTGGCCAGGCTGTTCGTCTTCCGCCCCCACCTCCGTCCTCCAGTTATCTATCCGACTTCACTCCCCCAAAGGACAAGGAAAAGAGAATCGTCGTGGACGCGGGTAATTCGGCCACCTAGAAGAGAAAGGCTCCCGTAGCCACGGGAGGGTTCATGATGGATGCCCATAAGACGAGATAGGCTGAGGAGAGGCGTCGGAGTTTGCCACACCCTGATGGAGGGGCTGAGGGCACATGGAATTCTGGTTCTTTGACTGGTCAAGGAAGCCGTGTCTGCATTTCTCAGCACCATGGAAAATTGGAAACTTCCGTGATGGAGTTGCTCTCCACCCATCCTTTGATAATGGCGGCGAGTGTATACAGGTACTGGATCAAAAAATGGGAAAAAGCGGCCGAGGAAACCACAATGCGCGAGCAGCTGCAATTGGCAGAAATGAACTTGATACGGGGGTTGGTCATGACTAAAGAGTTATTCAGCACCCTTGAGAGTTTTGATGGTCAGTGCAATGAAGAATCTACCAAGTCCAGGAAGTTGTTCGAGGACTTGAAGGCTATGAGTCTTGAGAAGGCGCAGCTGGAATCGGATAAGAGAGCTCTCTAGTTCAAGCTGGATTTGGTTGTGACGAAGAAGGCTGATGCGATGAGCAAGTATGAAATTGAGCTGAAGGCCGCAAAAAGAGAGTTTGAAACAAGCTCGAGATCAGAAGAGGGCTACAGAGGCTGCCCAACAGCGTGCTGAGGAAGCTCAGAAGTTGGCCGAAGATCGGACCCTCGCAGCTGAGACCACATTAGTCACCGCGAACAGCAGTCTAGAGGCCATCTCAACGGAAAATGATAAGTTGCTGGCTGCGACTAGGCAGGAGGTGGAGAGGGTCAGGGCTGAGTGTGCGGAAGCCGAAGCCAGGGCAGTAGAGGTGTATCCAAATGGTAATTTTGTTAGTTTCTAAACTTCATTAAATGTTAATTGTAACTTCTCGTAAAAGCTCAATTATAATTTTTTTAGATAAGTTCAAAATTTGAACTTCTCTAAAACAACTTTTAAGCTATTTTTTAATCAAAAAGTACTTATTGACTTTAGCTAGACAATTATAAATAGAGCTGACAATCGGGTCGGGCCAACCCAGCCCGCTAGGGCTAAGCCATACTTGAAACTGGCCCGGTCTAGACTAGTCCAGTTTTCTGCGGGCCAACAATATGCTTGCCTAGCCCAGCTCTAATTTTTTTTTTTTTTTCAAAATAAATTTGTGTTTGAAGGATATTTTTTTATGTTGGAAAACTCGATCAAATATATCGTCTTTTTATAGTGTCGAATTTTGTGTACTAAACTAGTTCTAAATGGTGTCGTAGAAGAATGATTTGTAACGAAATTTTTTATTTTACTATTTGATCTAGTCTAATATATTAAGCTTTGATCTGGTTCCGGGTCAATACATATTTTCATAAGTTAGTTTTTCTTATTTTTGTTTTTCAAAAAAATATAAGCAATGTGGGACAGTTCACACGTGCCAACATGGCCAATATAGGCAAGATTGTGATTTTTCTTTGTCGAATCTGTTTCAGTGTTTTGACACATTTATTGGTTCATCTAATATACAAAACACGTTAAAGAAGACTTTCGTTTTATAAAATGCATACGAGACTTGTGCAAAATAATCAAATTAGAAGGCTTATTTTTTTCTTGTACTTATTTTTTCAAATATATTCTTCAATTTGTGTAACTTGTAATCCCAATACTTTTCCCAAATTTATAGTTTTTTTTGGATAATTAAATATTTGGTTTTCAACTTTTCAAAAAAAGTTGAAAATATACCATTAACTTTTAAAAATAGCATCAGATATTTTTAACATTTGAAAAAATAAGCATACTAAATCATTTATCACGAAATTGTGATTCTTTTTAAATAAATAAATAAAAAAAACAAACCTCCTAGGGTGTGCACTGTAGACCACTTGGTAAGGGCAACATTGTCATTTATGACATAAGTTTGTCTCAGACTCTCAGGGATCCAGCCTGGAATTCAAGAAGTATTCACAGAAGAACCGCAAAAACTAGTCCCACCACACAACCTTACTCCAGGAAAAATTTACCCTTATTTTACACACTTCAAATCTTCTTTTTCTTTTTGGCCTTGCGCATTATTTTGTACCACAACTATCATGTTAAAGAAGAATTTACTGTCGGTCCACAAGCCCATTATAATCTTACGAACAATATTCAAAATCCAAACCCAGCAAATCTATACAAAAGTTACTTTCTTTTTAATGATTCCTTTTCTTTCTTTTGTCCTATAATGTGATCTTCAGCTGACCCTGTAACAGAAGATGATTCATGAAATCTTCAATGCCATTCTTTAATGGAAAACCCTAAGCTCGTAATCCTCTTCTGTCTCCTCGTACTTCTGCCCTCATCACTCTCCACAGGTAATAATACCAAGAACCTTTTCCATGATGAGGATGTTTTTTTAGCTTCATTTTTGTTTTTGTTATAGAATGTGTTCTTATACTTTCTTGCAGTGATTAAGGTTAAACAAGGCAAAGATGAGCCATATGTGGGAGTGAACATAGGCACAGATGTTTCCAACGTGCTTTCACCAGCAGAATTGGTTTCTTTCCTGCAGTTACAAAAGATAACACATGTAAGGCTGTACGATGCTGATGATAAAATTCTCAAGGCACTGGCAAAAACCAAGATTAGAGTCATTATAACTGTGCCCAATAACCAGCTTCTTGCAATTGGGTCCTCCAACGTCACCGCCGTCACTTGGATTGGCCGCAATGTAGTGGCGTACTTCCCGGAAACACTCATCACCGCCGTGGCAGTAGGTGATGAAGTCTTGACCAATATTCCGAGTTCAGCTCCTTTGCTTATGCCAGCAATTGAGTCTCTGTACAGTGCTTTAGTGGCTGCAAATTTGCATACCCAAGTCAAGATTTCAACTCCCAGTTCTTTTTCCATTGTTCTTGACTCATTTCCACCTTCACAAGCTTTTTTTAATCAGACTTTAAGTCCTGTGGTTTCCCAATTGTTGCAGTTTTTGTCAAGAACCCAATCACCTTTGATGATGAACTTGTACCCTTACTATGTGTTTATGCAAAATAAGGGGGTTGTACCTTTGGATAATTCTTTATTCAAACCCTTGACACCCTCCAAAGAAATGGTCGATTCCAATACTTTGCTGCATTACACTAATGTTCTTGATGCCATGATTGATTCTGTGTATTTTTCTATGAAGAATCTTAATGTCACTGATGTAGTGGTACTTGTTACTGAAACCGGGTGGCCTTCAAAGGGAGATTCAAAGGAGCCTTATGCAACAATTGATAATTCGAACACGTATAATTCAAATTTGATTAAGCACATTCTTGATCGAAGTGGGACACCATTGCACCCTGAATTCACTTCTAGTGTGTACATATATGAGTTGTTCAATGAGGACTTCAGGTCTCCTCCTATTTCGGAGGCACATTGGGGGCTGTTTTATGGGAATTCGACGCCTGTTTACTTGCTTCATGTGTCAGGGAGTGGCACATTCTTGGCTAATGATACCACGAATCAAACGTATTGTATAGCAACTGAAGGAACTGATACGAAAACGTTGCAGTCTGCATTGGATTGGGCGTGTGGACCGGGGAGGGCGAATTGTGCAGAGATTCAGGCAGGGGAGAATTGTTATCAGCCTAATAATATGTACAATCATGCTTCTTATGCATTTGATAGCTATTATCAGAAAGAAAAGAAGGCTCCTGGTTCTTGTGATTTCAAGGGTGCAGCCACGATCACTACAATTGATCCAAGTAAGTTCTACACTTGATGATTATACTCATAGATGTGCATTTTTGTGGGCAAATTTTTTTGAAGATGATGCGTTTTATTTACAGTTAGTTTTGAAGACATAATTTAAATAAACAAGTTTGTCCTATCTTTAATGGTTTAAGATAAATGCGAGGTGATCTAACATGATATCATAGCATGCATAATTTTTCGCTTTAAAATTATCTACTTTTGGAGGAAAATTTATAGCCTAGCAATTCGTGGCTCCACATGTTTTGTGCACATTCTGCAGCTCTTGTAAACTATCATCTGAAATATGTCTTCCTTTATGGGTATATTCGCAGGTCACGGGAATTGTATATTTCCTGGAAGGTAAGCAAAATTTCTGTGCTTTGTTGGGACTATTGTCGTTGTCTTTCTCATTTCCCAATGACATATGGTTTTAGAAAGAAGAAAATCATGGTTGTAAAAGCTCGACTTTTTACTTTTTCCGGGTCGATGCTAGGATCGATTTTTAAAAGCATTGGGAAGAATGTCCTTTTATCAATCTTATTTCCATATATAAGCTAGTGAATTTGTTCCAATAACAAAAATATAATAATTGATGCAGCAAGAAGGTAAGCAATAAGAAGAGGCAGGTAGTGAACTCGACACGATCAAGTGGTGCAGGCACTGTGAGATTCTTGGGCACTCGAATGAGTTCCTTCGACAAGGATTTACACATGATCTTCTTGGGTGTTGTGTTTTATTGGTTCTATTCATTCCTTTCATGAACAGAATTGAGGGTACAACTGAATTATTAAAGCTTTTGTTTAGACAAAATATCCATTTATTTATGGTGTATTTGTTTGTTATGTTGTACTTTATGATGAATCACTGAAAAAGTTGCCGGGGTTATATTGTTCTAAAGAAAACAAAGAGAAAAAGGTGAGGTACATAGCCTTTGCTTATTAGCTGTAAGGGATGAACAAAGTTTTACTCCCATCTTTTTACAAAGAACAACTTTTGGAGGAAGTAAAACTCCCCCTTTTGTCATATTGTATGCTTCTTTTTTTCTTTCTAATTCGAGTTGTTAATGAAGAAAAGTCAATCAAATAATTGAAGAATTTATCTCTCCAGAGTTTATTGTACTTGTGCAATGGGTAGCAATTTGAGCACATCATTCTCGATGCACTTGATACTTGATACCACACAAGCGTTCTCCTCTCCTGCCCACAGTGGGCGAAATTTATCGTGCCCACAGTGGGCTGATGAGTGTTAAAAAAAAATTCCGCGTGGGATATGTCCACGTCAAATTGATACACACCCAAAACTTCGTCCATTCCGCACAAAATTTTGCCCCCTCTCTTTTTCTGCGACTTCCATCCCGCCTCCTTTAGCCAGCCAGCGCCTTCACGATCATGACCGATACCAGCTAAACCCCGACGCCTTCATTAACAGCCAAACATCGGCAACCTACCATTGTTTTCGCTGGAATTTCTCGCACGCTACTGTTTGATGTCCTAAATCTACCGTGCCATTTCGTCCATTTCTGTTGACGACCCATAACAGAAAACAGTTGCTCTAACGGTATGGGCTTTAGTTGTACTGAAAATGGCACCCTTTACGGTAATTTAAAAAAAAAAAATTTTGCTGGAAATTTGATGTTGGTTGGCCGTTGTCATATATTTTTGTCCATTAACAATTGAGGGTGGAGAGAGATTGGGAAACAAAAATTTTTGTTACCCATTTTCATTTTGCCCAGTGAAGTGATCCTGTCGTGAAGGCACCGATTGGCTGCAAGAGGCGCTACTGGATGGAAGTCGCCGCAGACAGAGAGGGCAAAATTTTGTGCGGAATGGATGAATGTTTGGGTGTGTATCAATTTGACGTGGACATATCCACGTGGAATTTTTTTTACACTCATCAAACTACATCCACAGTGGGCGTGATAAATTTCGCCCACTGTGGGTAGGAGAACGACGCTGGCTGATACCAACATATTCTTTTTTCAGCCTTATGAAAATTAAAAAGAAAATTGAATTTGGTAAATTACAGTTTATATTCTTCCAACTTTGTAATAATATCATGTCCATCCAATTTTAATTACAGATATCGTCTCCAATCTCATATTAATTCATGCAGATGGTCGCTTCTGACAATGTTGCGCTTAACTTAAATAAATTGAAAAAATTTGTAGTTGAAGTCTTTAATTTTTTTTAAAAGTGTAAATAAATTATAAATCTTTTATTTTTAAAAATTAAAAAAAAAAGTTTAAAAAGAAAAAAAAGGGGGTCATCTTCCCCAACTGCCCTCACCTTCACAGGAACAACCGGGGAGATTTCTCCGTTGGTTTAGACTGGAAAATGAGGGAAAACCCCCCCTCCCTCGGCCCCGGTTGTTCTTGTTAGGGGGTAGGGTGGGGTAGGATAGGGTAGGGTAGGGTAGGATGGGGTGGGGAAGATGAACTCTTTTTGTTTTATTTTTTTATTATTTTAAATAATAAAATGTGAATAGATTATTTTGTCATTGTTAAATTAATTAAATTTAAGTCATGTATTTGATATTTTGTCATTTAACAGACTTCTGGACGAAATTTGTCCAAACTTCAAATGTCTTTTCGGTAAAATAATTAGAAGGTTTGGGACTTGATGACATATTTTTTTATTATTTTAAATAAAAATCTGTAAAAAAATAAAAATAAAAGATTTAGAATTTATTTGTACTTTTAAAAAGGTTACGGACCTCAATTGTAATTTTTTTATAATGTTTTTTTTTTATTATTTTAATTTATTTCAGCTATGGCAAAATCATTAAAAAAATGACTATTTGAGAACAATCTGTGCAAATTAATGAAAGAATGAGAACGATATTTACAAAAAAAAAAATTGAATGTGGATGATATTGTTACAAAACTGAAAGAATGAAGAATGTAAGTCTAATTTACCCAAGAAAGATTTGCAAAATAAAAACTAAAATGACTTTTATTCAAGATGGAATTTGAATTTCTCGTTAGAGTTTTACTTTAGGCCAGAATTAGGTTGATCATCAAGATCATACTACCATTTTTTGGAACCTTTGCAGTTGATCTATAATCACACCTGTCCCAACACGGATTTTAAATGATCACTTGCCTTAACTTAAAATTTTCCCAATTTTCAGGGTCTATATAATCCTTACCTCGTACATTAATATTCTCATTCAGAGTTCTTTCCAACACTCAAAATGGCATCCAAGATTCTCCTTTCGGTTGTGATTTCTGCATTTGCTTGCACTATCAATGCAAGGACTCTTTCAATGGAAAAGAGTGCAGTGGATAACCAGAAGACATTCTTTCACCACCACTTTCCTCCTTATCGTGGGGCTTTTGGTGGCGCTGGTGGGTTCAGGGCTGGCGGAGGAGCTGGCTTGGGGGGTGTGGGAGCAGGATTTGGTAGAGGGTCTGGTTTTGGTGCTGGTTCTGGTTCTGGTGCAGGTGCAGGAGACCTTGGCGAAGGATTTGGTGGTGGATTAGGTAACGGGGCTGGGGCTGGGGCTGGGGGAAGTGGAATTGGGTCTGGTGGAGGGTTTGGCGGCAGCAGAGGGATGGGCGGTGGATTTGGTGGAGGAGCTGATGGAGGATTCGGAGGTGGACTGCCCTGAGTCTCCATTGCATTCCCCATGCAAGATGCTTCCCATCCCATCTGCAGTTATTTATAAGACGCTTATAGCGTTTCTAATATGTCTTTCTAGTTTAATTCCTATCTGAAAAAAAAAAAAAAAAGAGAATTCAAATACAGAATGTTGTAATGCTGATTTTCAAATTTGAAATTCCAGTTGTGCTTTTCAGTTATTAACAGTTTATCAAGAATGTTTGATAGAAGCTTCCATACAATGACAAATTAACGGGATTTTATTTTATTTTTTTCTTTTTTAATTTTATACAGTGCTGTCCAATTTAACGTATCAAATGTGCTATTAAAAAAGATTATTATAAACAGTTTAAACCAGACATGCATGAAAATTAGTCAGCACTTTATTATCACCTGTTTTTGCCCACCAGAGAGGCACTGCTAGAGCTGTTTGAATAATATTTTACAAAGATTTACATCTTGTTCCAAATGGACTAGAATTCTGGGCAAACCATATTCCACCCACTTTCACGTGAAACTACTGCATCATACTCTTGGCCACTGTGGACTCACAACCTGCAATGACAATGAGAAAATCAGACCTGCATATGCCACATGAATATGATAAAATGACAACAGTCAATATTGATCTTGCCTGCAATGATGACATGCTTGTAACAATGGTGAGATTGTGAGAGAGAAGTCGTTTCCGATACTTCTCTTAATCTTTATGGCATATTTAGTAAGATAGATTGGATGTTACTGGCAAAGACAAAGTATCTAAATTCTTGTCTACCGTATTGTCCAATCCAATCAAGTTCTGCTTTCCATACATGCTCTAAATCAGATTGTAGAAAGTAGTAGAAACTGACCTCGAGTGTGCTAAACACTAGTCTCATTCGGCTTGCAACAACTGATGGCTCTTCGGCACAACCCATCACTGCCAGTTGCTCTAGTTGGAGAGTCTTCACTGGAAGCCTTAAATTGCACAAGAAAGCAAGAAAGCACAACCCATCATTCAACATTCTAACTTCTGTGCTTGTTCAAATCAGAGCTCAAACTTGAGTGATGAGCGAGAATTACACTACAGTACAAAGAAACAACACTTAACTTCAAGTTTTTGGCTCTTCAACTACGGAAACGATCAAAATGAACAAATTCAACGTGTGCGCTGTTTGGTATGCAGTACTTGACACCATATTAAACAAAATTTTAGCATCTTTCTTTTCCTCGATAATATCCAGAGTTATATATAGTATGTGTGTGTGTGCTTATAAGCACTTTTAAACCGGTCAAACATCATTTTCATCCACACATTTAGTAGGACCTAAAACTTTTTTCCACACATTTCGTAGGACCCACTGTTTATAATCTACAAAAATTTTTACCAAACATACTCATAATCCGCTTTACCAAACATGCCACAAAGGTATAACATGAAGCACCTCGAACAATAATGGCACACAGTTACACAAACAACAATTATCTATTGGACTTCAGTCATTCAAATACATACACAATATTTTATTATCATGGGATGAAAATGTGAATCTCAACGAGTCATACACGAGCAACCAAGATATTATGGCATTATTTTGATACATAATTTTTTGTAAGCAATAATGAGTTCGGCTCAAAACCACACACTCAATTTATTGAATTAAAAAATAATAATAAGATTGCGAAATATTTTAACGGGACCTCACCATGCCATTCCTCTCATGAAGTATGCATTTGCTATGATTGCACAGAAGCCCTTCCATTGGAGCATCATTTCCTCTGACACCGGGGGAGCAGATGACCATCGAACTATGGTTGGTTGTGGTGTACATAGAATTGTGATAAATACAATGCTCAACCAGAGAATACATTCATCAACCTGTAAGAGAATTAGGTGGTTGGGGTCATATCCATTTCTCCGGATCGTTACTCAAGAATTTAAGTTTATCTACTCATGGAAGCAACAATTACAAAATCACTATAACAGTAAATAATCAGACGCCTTTAATTTGACTGCATAACCTGGACAGTTGATAAGATATATATGGCATGTTTGGTACATACTACAGAACACAAATGAACAATATAAAAAAGAGATTTTAGTTCATTTTTCTTCCATAATACTGTCCAATCAACTTAATCAAACATGCCAATAGAGGAAAGAAAACTGTGACATCTCATCAACAACCATAATTTTGATAGTGAGTTTTCAAATCTATAAAAGTACTGGCTGGCACTGCATCTGTATCTACATATCATATATAAAGGTTACACATTTGAACCAAACACTTTCACTAGATGGGAAGAATGATGTTCAGAAAGCAATTTGAAATGCTCAAAGGAGGAACAACGAAGTGATGTAAATTCATTCAAAGACATGGGAACCTAAGTTAACATATATAAAAATAGTTGGCAAATATGTCGTTTACTGAACTAAAAGCATGTGAGAAGCTGTTTGGTTTGGATAAATCTTACAGTTAGCATTAAATAAATGCTCCCGAGTTACGAACTCAGAACCCCATCTAACAAATAAATAAACAGGATTTTATATCCAGATTGGTTATCCAATGATTCCCAGAGATCATATATGAAAGTTGAAAATAGGAAAAAAAAATCACATTCTATTGAAAAAGTATCGACTAAGCACTTTAATTTGTGTCCACTTGATTTCACAAAACCTGTAACCGTCTGCATACCTGATCGTGTATGTGAATATGAGGCTTTATTGCCACGATAAATGTGGAAAAATTAATGCCAAATGAGAATGAGTGATGATATATTTGTTATATAAACATATGACATCTTATCGTCGAGTAACAAACTTTCATGGACACAAGCATACTTACTTCTCGGGAGATAATCTTGGACTTTAGACCAGTATTTCCGCTGTATGCTTGCATCGCATCAATTTCAACGCCAGATTCTTTCATATTAGTAAGTTCTTCCCTCAAGCCTTCATCAGTGCACCCCAATGCATACGCGTTCACACCAGCACCGATGAACTCCTAAATAATCAATCTCTTAGTATATTATTCAATAACAAAAACAAAGTTGTCTCACGCCAAAGAAAAAAGAACTAAATATGAACTGCTGAATATACTTTTAGGTTGTCACCTCCTCCACGCTCGACAAAATTCCTGTATCGCCTAAACAAGCTGATTGCTATATTACGCGATGAGCGATACTCATTTTCAGGTGAAGTGGAATAATTAGATTGGCACTAGAACAATTGCAAAAACAAGCAGATATTAGGAATCGGTAAAGTCATCAATTGCAATGGACAGATCTTTTTCTTTTGTGTACATCCGCCGTGGGGTTGACTAAATAAATAGTGCTCACCAGCGATATCTTTGAAGTGATTTGATGTGAGAGGTAGTGGATCTTAAGTTGACTATTAAGATTCGTTGTGAAAGAGCAGCTTTGCACTCCTTTATTACAAAAGCCCCTAATAGGACTCGTTGAACCAATAGTATTAACCAATGTATTAACATGTGCCAACTTGCAAGGAGCAGCCTCATGCAGCAGGTTCATGTCCAGATGTGCTTGGCAACTGTTAAAGGCCCCCGGAACGTGAATGGCGAACATCGTGGAACCATGAAATTCAAAACCTTGAAACAACAGCAAACGCTTATTGGCTTACTTACTAGAATTCATATACATGCGACTAAAATTTATAGTATTTCATATGCCAGCCTGTAATTTACGCAAAGAAAGAACATTCGATCATGTAAAGAATACAAATTAGGTTCCAGACTTCATTCTGATCCTGCAGTAAGAAAATCCTACTTTTAAACCTTGTCCGGACTACATTCATATTCTATTTAATCAGTACTCAAAATTGTAACTCTGTCAAAAGATCACATCTTAGAAGTCGAGTACTGTGACCATATAGAAAACAGCTCGGTTTATGTATTTATTCTTCCCTTCTTCACATTGAATTGTAACATCTACATATTTATATACAAATTCTTTCAAGGTCAACTACAGCATCTTCGAATTTAACGTAATTCTTGCTTATTTTGGCTATCCCAATTTGAATCAATATAAAGTTTGACAGAAAAATTAAAAACAAAATAATAAACGACGATCACATGTCTATCCAGAAGATTAAACGAAAATTCAACTAACCTCATTAGGGTTTAGATTATCTCATCTGCAAAGAAAGAAATTGAAAATTAAGTTCCAAATAGCTGCGTCCCATAAAAATTGGAGTTCACAACAAGAGAAAAAATCAAGAATCGGGCGCGCTTGTCAATATTTATAGGGAAAGATAAGTGGATATAAAGAATCTATTTGGGAATTTTCTGGGGGCCACGAATTTCACGAATGGTTCTCGAGTGTGTTGCCGGTTGCGTTGGATCCCAATAAAATCTTTTTTTTTTTTTTTTTTTTCAAGAATTGAAAAATTTTCTGGCTGTTGTTTGGACATTGAAAGAAGAAAACGACAAAATTCATAATCTTGCACTAGTATACTTCCAATGAATTTGATTGTATAAAAATAAATCAAGATTGATAGAAATTGTAGTGCCGGGTGATGAATAATAAAGAAGAATAAGTTTGAGAAGGAAAAATTTAAAGAACAATAATAAAGAAATAGAGAATTAAAAATGTGAGATTAGAGGAGACTGAAAAAAAAAATGAGAGAAAAAAAACATATCGTATACCATTTTTTTTTTTGTATGATTGAGGTGAAAACTTCCCTTAAATAGCAAGCCGAGCATGTTTGGTTTAAGTTAAAAATAAGTAGAACTTTGGGAATTATCAAAAAATATTTATTTTACAAGTAAAAATTATAAAATGCATTGGGTACTGAGGGGGTTTGATTTATTGTTCTCGGTGGGCATTCTTATAATGCTCATTGGGACAAGTGTAAACTTTATACTCAAGCAATGAGTGTTTTACACTTGTCTTGGTGGGTATTATAAGAATGTCCACTAAGGACAATAGATCAAGTCTTGTGTATTGAGTGCTATAAGTCATCTTTTGTTTGCGAGCAATTATTACGATCCCTGTTCATTAGCTTTTCAATTGCTACGCTAACTCCTCTATTTATCAAGTCGTGAAGTGATTTTGGTTGAACGGATATCGAAGTTCAACTCCATATTTTATAAGCATGTTTGATAAATTTTTTTATAAATTATAAGTAATGTGATATATGGAATGTGTGAATAAAAAATAGATAAAAATTGTGAATTTTACTAAATGTGTAAATAAAAATAAAGTTTTACATAAGTACTTATATTAACTAGCAAACATCGTACCTCTAATTAGACAATAACTAAACACTTCTATTTGTAAATACTGCCTTGAAATTTATTTCCAAATATATTGTCTCCGAAATATATTATGGTAATCTTCAAGTGTGCACTTGAATCTGATTTTCGTTTTAGAGTGGGTTTGATTGTAAACATTTTTTTCATAAATTTTTTTTTTCCTACCTATTTTCCAACTATAATGATGTTTGATGGTCATTTTTTCCAGGTAAAACGTTTTCTCATTTCTATATAAATAATCGTATTTTTCTTAAAAAACCAGAAAACGTTTTCATTTTTAGGTAAAATTTACCTTCTAACGCTGCATTTATTTTCTTGGTAATTCAATTTTCTGAATTCGTTTTTTTTTTCTACTCAAATTCAATACTTGCAATCAAACGTACCTTTATAGTTTCACTTCTCAATCTTGCCCACAAGAGTTTCAGTTCTTAGTCAACTTCTTTGAGCTCGCAATCCTCAATTGGAGGCATCACTTCAGCTGTTTTGATACACTTCAAACATATTTTATTAAGTAATGTTATCTATTAATTATTAATAGAGATCGTCAAGACTATATGATAGTCAATCTTTTGATTCGTTGTTAATTGAAGTTGCGATATATTTTAATGTATTGGACAATAAATCACGAATTCTTTTACCACCTAAATTGATGATGATCTCTGCTAATAGTAGATAGTATTATTCAATATTGTTAAAACATTTTCAAGAGATTCATTATTTATAAAAACATCTTTTACATTTTAGAGTATAAATTTTTTGAATTACTCTAACAACCTCTTTATTTTCAACAATTTATTTTACTTATCCCAATTTAACATTTATTATTTTTTCTTATATTTTATTTTGACTTGCTTCCATCTTAATTATTATAAAAATTTCCTCCATTTTATTTTATTTTATTTATTGTGTATATATTATTTAACTTAGTCAACATATGAGTATTGAAAATTGAAATTTTTTGAATGCATTGATTTAGAGAGGGGGCATATTTTAAAAATTTAATTTGAAAGTGTTGACTCCCTAGAATAAAAGCATTTTATATTTAAAGAAAATCTTGGAAATGCTCTTACTTGGTACTAAATAAAAGTAATAGATATCAAAAGAGGTAGCCTCAACTTCGCTGGTAGTTATAGTGTAGGAGTTCGAGTCCTGTTTTTGGTATGTATTTGGTCCATTGTAAACGTAATTAAAAAGCAGTTCTCAATCCTACTTCATTGAGGTACATCATGTGATTTTTATCTTCCACTAAGACTTCAAGATAAAAATAGTGGGAGGTTTTAAAGTTGGATTTCAACCTTTGATAAATATCAAAAGAGAAAAGTAGTGTTAAAAATGCCTTTTTATATGGTAGTCAGGTAGTAAGTGATTGAGGTGATATTTACACAAAGAGATCGATAATATCAATCTAACATTTTCAGACATTAATGAGAAGGATAAATTGCAACACTAGTCCCAACCCATTCGATTATTAAGACATTTAGCCTCAATCTTTTTTCTTAAAACATCAATCTAATAATCTCCAAAACCTTATAAAAATATATGGAAAATTTCTTTGTTTACAAATCATGTCAAATTATTTCATTAAACAACCAAGTTATTAGCACGGGAACAAAAATTAATACATAAAACCAGAAACATTTAATGTTAAGGCTAGAAAAATTAACGACTATACTCAAATTTTCAATACCATGATTCTTAATAAACTAAAATATTTGTGTAGACCAAATTTGTAAATTCTATAATAAAAAATGTGTTTATTATCGATCTTAATTAAAAATAAAGGGTAAATTGTAGTTAGTGTCATCAATCTTTGATTTCATTTGCACTTGTATTCTCAGTATTAAATCTTGGCATCCATCACTTCAACTTTTTATATAATTAGTAATCAATGCCCTTATATAACATAAGGGCATTGATTACTATTTATACAATGGCATAAGGACATTGACTGCTAATTATATAAAATATTGAAGTGATAGATGTCAAGAATTAAATATTGAACAAGTGCAAATGAAGTCAAATATTAGAAAAATTAACTGCAATATACTCAAAAATAAACACTACTTTATTTATCAAAATAAATTATTGTTTTAGGTTAAAAAAAAAAAAAAGTAAAAAGTAAATTGAACTTTTATCATGCTCAGCAGCCAAACATGAGAGAGAGATTTATTACCCCAATCTCCTTCCGTTGTACTGAAACTCCTCAAACAGTCTGCTCCGATCGTAATACCATAAACCCCTCTCCTTCGTCAAACCCTCACCTTTTCAATGATTCAGTTATTGTTTACTCTAATTTTCGCTGAAATGGCGTTGATCGTGATCTTCGTGTTCAAGACGCCATTTAGGAAACTGGTGATATTGGGCATCGACCGGGTCAAGCGAGGCCGCGGCCCAATCGTGGTGAAGACTGTAGCTGCTACAGTCTTTGTGGTGATGATGTCCATTGTGTACAATGTGATGGCGATCCACAGGCATTGGATCGAAGATGGTGATATCAACCCCACGGAACAGATTCTCTTGGCTAAGCACCTTCTCGAAGCTTCGCTCATGGGTATGTTAATCATCTAGTGTTAGAAAGGTCTCACGTATGTTTATTTAAATTTTTTCATAACATGCCCGCTCACTTGCAAACTGGATTAATTTTTTTATCAACCGTTCGAGTGCACAATTTCATAAACGAGAGATGGTAAGATTTGAACCAGATCTTTCTGCCTTAGCTCGATACCATGTTAATCATCTCATGTAAAACCTTAAACTTAAGCTATTAGACAAGGATCACGTGTATATCTTTCAATTTTGTCTTCAACATTCTCATTTTTTTAAATTTTAAACCTTAAAAAGAACTGATTTCTACGGAAAAATCTGTGACGCGGGTCTGCAATTTTTAAAACAAAAAAAAAAAAAAATCAGTACACTATTCTGCATTAGTTAGACACAAGCACTGTTCTACGCTAGTACATGTATTTGCTAAAAAATGGTCCAGATTAATAAATTTGCTATTTGCCATGATAAATGAGTAAAAAGTGGGTAGTATGAGAAGTCGTTATCAATTAAATAATTATATGATAATGTTTGGAGTATGTTGAGGAGGAATCTAGCATAATGTAATTGTAAAATCTGTGTGATTTTTTGGTTGTGGACTGTTATACACTTCTTCATTTCCATTGACGAGGATATGTGTATCTTAGTGCTAATTGGAACAAGCATTGTGTTGAAAATGTAGACGGTATACCTTGCGATATTTGAAATGATAATGTTTGAGTTTGTTTTTCTAGTTAAAATTTTCCTTTTTTCAAAGGAATTTGGTTTATGAATGGATTCAGTCTTGTTCAGTTGATGTTGGGACTATTGGCGCAAAGTATTCTTTACTTTTAGTAAGGTTATATTTTTGTACTATAAAGTGGAATGAACTTGGTTGTGTAGGCTACTTGATTCCTGATCCAAAGCAACAAATCAGTCCAGAAAGCATGAATCACAGAGTATGAGAGCGATTATGTAGATACTCCCCAACACCAATCAATTCATGCTCCAAATTATGCTGAGAACACATATTTCAGAAATTCCACTTTATTTGCCTTTAACAGGCAAATCATTCTTTAATGACATAAATAATGTCACATGTGGGACCCTTGACGCCAACCCTGAGTTTAAAACCGAGCCTCAATGTCTAGAATTGTCTTAAATTGAATTGTTCAGAAGGAAAATTTCCCTCTAATCAATGTGGGAGTTGAGAATGGAGGCTTTCATTTCTGTGTTCCCACTTTTGGCATAGGTTTTAGTCCCAATTCTTTAGTAACCATTGTTTTCATGATAATATTTGCTCATTGACCTGGAAAAATATGTTCTAGAAAGCATATGCTTACAACTTTGTTTATAAAAATTAAATCATTAGCATCTGAAGCCACTTTTAGTCTAAAATATGTACTAGTCTGGCCTTTTTTTTATTAATAATGCTTTTCTATTCTGATATTTATTTGCATTGACACTTTACCGACACTATAGACTAAGGGACTTCTAAAAAATTGGCACGCCGACGCTCTATCTTTTGTAATTTCAAGGAATACCTTACAAACTGGTGAATTTTACCAAACTTTTTGGGCAGCTTCCCCTGCCGTCCATGTTGGCTCTCTGCCTAAAGTAACTTCGCCTTAAGTGCTCTGTGCTCATGTTACTCTGTAGTATGCCTGTAATATTGTATTGACTGTAATATTGTATTGACTGTAATATTGTATTGACTTGATGATTGATTACTCTTAGATGTCATATGATGTACCTCTGGCTTCTTGTACCAAACATTTGCAGAAGATTTGGTGAAAACTGCTGAAAATTATTTAGTGAAGTTTTGTAAGAGATGTTTCTTGCATTCTCAGTCTTTTTTTACTCTATTTCTCAGATATCATCTTATTTTGTCATATGAGCCTGGTATTGCCTCTTTACTTCCTCTTTTTCCCGTATTTTTACAAAAGTCGTGTGACTTAAAAGATTATGCTACTTTTGATGAATATCATCATTATCTATTAGAACAATGTAAATTCGTTGTGCAATGCCAATCAAAACTCTTCAGAAATAGTGACCAGAATTTGAAGGTGTTATTATGAAGTCTCCATTTTGAAGAAACTTGTGATTTCCTGCTAGATTTCTGACAATAAAAGCCATGGTCAATGGTCACACTTGTAGTATTTTCTCTCGCTTCAACTTTTTTTTTCTTTTTTGTGTTGCAGGTTTATATTCGGTTGTTCTTTTTTTTTTTTTTTATCATGTCAAGTTTAATGAATTAAATTTCATGCAGGGTTTTCTCTATTCCTTGCGTTCATGATTGACAAATTACATCATTATATCCAAGAACTTCGCATAAGGAGGAAGACCATGGAAGCTGCAAAGAAACAAGACCGAGTTTTTGAGGATGGTAAGACTCCAGTTTCTAAAGAAATCAAAGCCTTGAAAGAAGATATGACGCCATTGCGGGCAAGGATCAAGCAGTTGGAGTCAGAACTTGAAGAAAAGACTGAAGAGGCAAGCAATGCAGAAGCCCATGCTCTAGCTTTGAAAAAGCAATCAGAGGGATTTCTTATGGAATACGATCGCTTGCTTGAGGAAAACCAGAACCTTCGAAACCAATTGCAATCATTGGATCGGTAGCTTTCACATTCTGATAGCTAGAAGCCTATGTAACGGACGACTTACCCGTGGTTTTGTAAATTCATTTTGTGAGCTTGTGGTTTTTTCGCTGTTTATAGCATACTTTCCATGGGTAGAATTGGCGTTCAATGGGAAAAAATGGAAGTGGATGAGGCAACGGAATTTGAGATGTCACCTGCAATTTTCTGTCAACAAACAATGTCGTGAAGGATTTAATTCAATGGGAGTAAAAACCAAATGACTAGAGGTGGCAAATGGGTAGAGCTGGTTTTACACCAACTAATAATTTACCGGGCCAGCCAAATCTGGTCTTATTTCTTTGTAGAAAATTACACTCATTATTTACCATTTACAATATTTCTATTGTTATAAAATTAACTCTTTTATTTTAAAAATACTGTCTATAAATAATTATATTAATAAATATAATTTAAATAAAATATACAATTATACACAACCGTCCTTGGATATTGCACAAAAAATGAAAACTCTTCTTAAATTGCAAACAAATTTGATTCTCAAACATACTAACATCTTCAATAATCGCATTCTTCTCCAACAATCTTCATGAATCTTTGTAACAAAAACTGTAATCACTTACTTTACTATATTCTTCACTATTTTTGGAGTGGGTTGAAGAATATGACAATGGACACTCCAAATCGTAGACTCACTAGGTTGAAGAAATCGTCGTCGGGAGAAGAATGTATGTCGAAGTCGAACATTTCAAGTCACCGGTGCATATTAATATGATGTTTTGATTGAACATTCTATTTTTTATATTTAAATATTCATAATTGAATTGTTGCACAAGAATATATATTATGTTACACAATTTGTTATTATGTGTGTTAAAGATGTTACAATTTGTTATTATTTAATTGTATATAATACGAACTATTAATACTTTGTAATAATAATGTTTAATATGATATTTTGATTGAGCATTCTAATTTTGATATTTAAATGTTATAGATTGAATTGTTACCCGGAAGCCGAGAAGATTATGTTACACAATTTGTTATTTTGTATCACTGACAGCTAAATATGTTATAATTTGTTATATCATGAGTTTTATGTTTGAAATTTGATATTGATTGTTACATATTGATGTTAATTGTTAATGCATATTATGTCACCTCAATTGATATTATGTTTCACTGATTGATATAGATTATCCAATTGAGTATATTATGAGTTTATGTGTTATATTGTTAATCTGCATAGATTTATTCTTCACGGAGAATCGCCTCTCATGTTTTGAGAAAAGATGTTTTTTTTTTTTTTTTTTGGACAAGAATCAATTAGCTGTCATTGCATACCAACTGATAACAATAAAAGATTGTATAATATATTTATTTCAATCAATTTTGAATTTTAAGGAATTGGTTTCTATATTTCCAAGTAATTATATATTATAAAAAATAAAATAAATAAAAATATGATTTTTTTTTTATAAACAGTATTTTTAGAATATATGTAACATGAATGACTTTTTACAATTCTTTTAAAAAAAAAGTTTATTTATGAAAAAAATCTCGATTTCTTTCTTATTTCTTTTATATTTCAAAATAATTAAAAAAGGGGGTCCATCTTCCTTCTCCAATCCACTACTCAAAAGAGCCCACCCCAATTAGGCAGTCACCAAATCGGAGGGGGAGGGGGTTGGATTTCTTCGTCGTTGTCGCTATTTTCTTGTGAAATTCTCCCTAGTTTTGCAATCAACTTGGAGGATTTCTTTCCCTAGTTTTCAGAGAAATCCCCCCCAATTGGTCGTAGATTCAACGGGGTCTTGGGGTGGGGGGTGGGGTAGGGGGCGTGGTGGATACGGACTAGATTTTTACATGCATTTAGGAACAAAAAATAAAAAATTGAGCCAGCTCAAAATAATCGAGTCTATCCGATGTTGGCCCAATTGACCCAACGAGCTAATTGTACTAGACCA
Organism: Forsythia viridissima; assembly: GCA_030279155.1. NCBI lineage: Eukaryota > Viridiplantae > Streptophyta > Magnoliopsida > Lamiales > Oleaceae > Forsythia > Forsythia viridissima. The sequence goes on from CM059033.1 coordinate 5,856,413, forward strand.
AATAAGCCCAATTTATTGGATCATCTCGACCCAAAATCCGAATTATCTAAACTACCCACTGACTTGTCTATTTTGCCACCTCTACAAATGATTGCTGCTCCAATAATAATTGCTTCAATTTCTTAGAACGCACTTCAATTTCATTTTTCTTGTTTTTGCAATGCCTAGTTGCTGGTACTGTTTTAACAAGAAGAAGAATTATGTGTCCTGAATTTGGGCAACACATGAATTCTCGAATGCTACGTGGCAACCAGCATTTAAAACTAATGTCATGCCCATAACCCTCCCCTCCCCTACTCTATCCTACCCTACCCTTACCCTATCCTACTTTTTCAACAATTGCGGCTATGTTTTGCACTCCCACCCCTTTTAATTCTCTTTTTAATTCAATATCCCCTTTTTATGAATTATGATTGCTTCCTACCCACTTCTTTTTAAATTTTTCACTTTTTTATTGCAAATTGCCCCCCAATTATTGTTAGAAAGTAATAATAATATATAGTAACTTATATTCAGTATTTATTCAACCATAAAATATACGTAAACTAAATTCAAGCGTATTATTATGCGATATTCCAAACATATTAAAATTTATACAAAACAATAATGCAAATAATTTTAAACCATAAATTACAAAGCAAATTTAATCTAAGAAAATGGGTACTTGTTGAAAAATCCAGAGACAACTGATAATAAAAAAATTATTCAAAATGAACTTATTCGGCATTGTAAAATAGGTAAATTAATTACATGTTTTATTTGATTGATTATTTTCATAAATAATGGGTTGTGCATTTCATTTTGAATTTTTTATTGTCAACTACCCCTGGATTTTTCATAACCAGTACCCGTTCCCTTAAATTATGTTGGCTTTGTAATTTATGATTAAAGATTATCCGCATTATCATTTTGTATAAGTTTAATAATATATTTAGAATATTGTAAAATACTATGCTTGAATTTAGTTCCCGTATATTTATGATTGAATAAATAATGAAAAATAAATTAATATACATAAAATAAAAAAATGAGAGATTTAAAAAGATGTAAGTGAAAATAGCTGCAATTCATAAAATAAAGATATTGAATTAAAAAAATGAATTGGGGGTGGAGAAGCAGCCACAATTCTTGAATTTGGCCGCCGGGGGGTGTAGGGGTCTTCAAAAGAAGTGGAAGGGTGTTTGGAGAATTCATCTGTTGTCCGAATTCAGGTAACACATAATCCTTCTTTACGACAAGAATCATTATGACGCAGCAATAGTACACGACGGTTTATTATTTAATAATATTAACTATCCTCAGCATCCATTATATAAATCATTTGTAGATATTTAGCAAGTCAAACAAATTATAATAGTCCCAAGTCTAATAATTGAAGCAAAGCAGAGAACAATACCAAAACTAGAGTGCAAGGAAGTCGATAATGAACTGATGATGCGTCATGTGATGTCTTATTTAAACTAACCATCGTTGTCACTGTCTACAATTATCTGTCAATTTGTTTTGTTTAGAACCCCTTGTGCGTGAACAAGTGAATTCTACCCAAATTTGTTGGAACTCAAAGTTCAGATAATTACATTTGAAAGAGCTTGCATTAAATTTGGCTTTTCTAAAATTGTTAGGAGATTTTGATTTTTTAGGTAATTAGTAATAATGCAACTCTAAAACTAATTCCCATGAACTAGAAAGAAATATTCGACCTCAATAGCATTCAAACCTCACAAGTACAAACCCATCTTTGCTACTTTTAAACCCCTTCTAACCCCATCATGCAACATTCATATTATATTAAAAACTGAGCAAATATTTACAAATTCTTCTCCAGTCCAAGGCCAACAACTTGAAATTAACAGTCTAAACGACACCCATCTTGCTCATTGATAATTAGAGGCACAACTGAACATATATAAACAACGAAAGAGAAGGAGAGGATGGTGGGGTGGGGTGGGGTGGGGTGGGGTGGGGGCGGGGTATGTTCAAGCTGCTTCAGCAAATCCGACTCTCAGTTTGCCAAAATCAAATACGGTGTGGTAACGACCCATGAAAACATCTCCCAAGATCCTGCATATCACATTGACGACCTTAAAACGTTTGCCACCCACATGTAATACAATGGGAAACTAAAATTCATCTTGGGAGAATTACCAGAGAGGTCCACGAGGAGGGGGAATGTCTAAAGCAGTGAAACCAGAAATGCATTGTGCAGCAGCACCCTCACCCACCTTGAGTATGTACTGGTCACCACCGTAAGATCACCAATGTCAATACAAGAGTAAACAGAAAAAAACAACTACAAAGAAGCAACATTCAAGCCAACATTTAGATGACCGCCAAGTGGATTACAAAAAATAGTTCTTCATAAGCCAATGCCAATTTACAAATTACCCGAGTTACCACTCCGTTACCATTGCGAAAATCTATAAAATTGGTCTGAGTATGATATATGGTAAATCTTTGATAGCAAGGTTAGAAACATAGCTGTACCATAACCAAAGTGACAATAATCCATAGCAGGAAAGGATCTAAGACTGTGTTTGATTGGCACATTTTCCATGGAAAATGTTACATCCATGAAAAATCTTTTCCATATTTTGTTGTTTGATTGCACAAGGAAAATGAAAATGATTTTCAAGGTACAATCACCTAAAGCACAACTTTTGGCCACTTTCTTGAAAGATATTTTCTCACCTATTTGGTGGATTTTTTTTCCACCTTACATGGAAAATGAAAACATTTTCCACCATTTTTCATGGAAACCTGTGTTTGATTGGCAAAGATTTTCCATGGAAAATATCTTTTTTTTGCCTATTTTTCAACTGGTATGTTTGATTGCTCAAAATTTTCCCATCTATTTTCCTTGTTTTGTTTGATTACAACCTTTTTTTTTCCATGTAAAATTTTTTCTCATTTTCCCACTTTTGACCACATTTTCCTTGTTTTCAAGGAAAATATTTTCTTTGTGGGATAGGAGAATTGCAATCAAACACAGCCTAAGTTCAGAATTACTATATTTAATTATTTTATAACAGTATTCTACGCATTCATGCTTCACTGAGGTTAAACTGACGAATTGGCCCATTCCCAACAGAAAAAGGTGCACCAACCCGTGTCAAAATTTCAGAATAGATGGAAAAGATTATGTTAAAATTCTAACGAACTGCAAGAATATGAATCAAACCTCCTTTGGGGAGAGGTCGAAAACTTTTCCACCAATAGTGAAGGAAACACTAGGCATAGAAGAAAGGCTTCCACACTCAACAGCTGATTCTCCCATTGGACTGGGTAGCCGCTCGCAAAGCTGCAATTTTGTCAGTGACAAGCATCAACACGAGCCAAGTGCAGAACTAAAAGCTAGTAATGATGGAATTTACCTCATTTACATAGCTCAATATGCGATCTTGTGTTTGGTTCTGCATAAGTTGGTTTTGCATCCAAACAACTGCCATTTCACAAGCCGAGCACATAGCATCACGCAGCCCTGATGATCTACCTTCTTTCTCGTCCACAACACTCTCAATTCCCATGCTATACAGAAATATTAACAATGAAAGTCAGAACATATGCCCAGAAGATTAAAATGACAAACAATCCATTCAACATTAAGAATTTGAAAGAATGCCCAAAGAACTTCCCCAATTAAGTAGGCAGTAGCATAGGCAGAGAAGAAGAGAGGGGGGAGGTGGGGGACTAACCTAACACCATGAGTTCCATCAAAGGTGCATAACCCAATTTGGGAGCAGATCTTCTTAGGTTTTGTCTGTTAACATGTTAATTCAGAAGAAAATTCAGCAAAAAGGACAGATAAAATACAGAACATGCACCTTGAAGCTATAGTACATACAAGATGAAGCAAGAAAGATTGCAAGTAAAACAAAGATGGATAGTCACCACCTCTGCCGAAAGAAGATCCATAATTGTTTGCCCATATTGTTCAACCACAGCCTTGCATTCCTGGCTGACAACTCCAGTGGCTCCTATGGCATGGTTAATCATGGTGACAACAGTCTACAACATACAAGAGATAAATAGCCAAGAATTAGCAAGCATATGAATGGCCCTCTCCAATAAGAATGTATCATTCCCACACACATACCGTTGGACCTGCTAAGAGAGACGTTCCAGAGTCTGCAATTGCTGAACATCCACCACCACAGTAACCTAAACAACACAGCAATGTAGACTACATTACAGAGGGAGTGAGAATTGTCTAATTATCATGACAAAATAACTTTTTGAGTGACAATTATGTAAATTGTTTACAACAGTGCAATTTGAAGGCTTCAAAGAGTGCATACCAGTTGGTTTACCATCGATGAGGACATCACCCATATCAAACTGAGAATATTATAATAGTTAGATAATGATATGGAACAATCAAACATGGTATTAGCATCTAAAACAAAATTTACACCAACCTACCTGCCAGTACCCTTTCCGCGTCACAGGAACATATGTATGTTTCCCTTTGTAATGATTTGGATCAACTCCACCAAAGACTATTTCGCCTCCCTCTTCTTCCTTCACATTTCGATTGAGCCAAAATGAGAACACAGGCTCCTTAACAAGACCTTGTTTGACCATCCTGTACCTGTAACACAAGCAAGAAGATATGCAGAATTTGGCTCAAGATAAATTGCAGTAGAACAACGATCCACCAATGTTTCGAGTCTGAGAACAAACTACATCCGCACTTGCACAAGGAATTCTAATATAGTGAAAAATCAAAACGCAACCCCCAAAAAAACCGAAAGAAAAAACAATAGGGATAAAATAGTACCACACTGGAGTAGCATTTCCAACTGAGATCTCTTGGAATCCAAGTCCCAATATGCCATCAAACTTGGCAACCAAAAATGTAACACTAGGCTCTCTTGTCGCCTCAATAAATTCCTGTGAAGTCAACAATGTGCGTTAGGTCATTCAATGTATCTACCCATACCACACATTAACCAAAAGAAAAGTAGTAAACCTGATTCTTAACGACTAAGTCTCCAATTTTGACGTTATCCTGGCTGAAGAATCCAGAAATAGCTCCAGTGCCATAGTGAATTGCAGCAGATTTCCCTGCATGACCAAATAGCCCAGACGAGGGTTATAAGACAGAAATTAAATAAATCAATGAAATTAGTTTAAACGCCATGGTGAACATCTCCTACAATGTGATAAACTCTATATATTCTTACAACCACTTAATTTTCATACGAAATATATCAATCTAAGATTAACAAAAGTTGTAAAATGCTACAGCATATCATATGAGAATACTCGCTAGGCACATCAGCAAAGTATATTGTGCAGCAACAGACTTCACTCTCTAATATCATCCCAGGAAAATGTATGGTACATATACATTCAAAGCTTCAAATATAGATATTTTAATATATCGAATAACTTTTGACTTCATGGAGCTAGACATAATGAGACTTGAGCTTCAAGACTAAGCAAACGAACTACAGAAAAAGTACATGTATACAAGTGAAGAAAATGAAGAAAACAAACCATTCTTTTTATAAGAACTTGATCGGCTTGACTTGTATTTGGAATGGAAGAAACATGGAACCTGCACCAAGATGCACGAGTTTAAAAATTTTACAGTCCCATTGAATTGACAAACTTGAAATAGGTAGATTCAATTCAGTTTGAAAGAGCACATTTCAACAGTCAAAACTCACAGAGAAATAACACTTTGCAGATGGCACCCACAAATTAGAGCTGCCTGTGTCAAAAATCACAGTAAATTTCTGAGGGGGGGTGCCAATACCAATCTCCCCAAAGTACTGAGCATCCATGTAGTTCTTCAATGCTACAATGTCAGTATCGGCAGAATCCCCAAGTTTACCTCGGAGGTTATACTTCCTGATTGAAGCTCTCAAGGCCTCTCCTTCTTTGGACTCAAGCCGGGCAGCAAGCCGGTTGTTTTGATCAAACTTCATCTTCTTTAGTCCAATTCTTACCAACCCATCATTTGATGCAGAAAAGGCAAGAGAAAACAGCAGGGATGAAAGAACCAGAGTGACAGCAACAGCTCTTAATTTGATTCCCATTTTGACCTATAATTTCACATGAACATTATAAGTTGTCAATAATCAGTTCAGAATAAACACTTCCATATAAGCTATGAGATAATAAATAGAAACTTAAAAGAAGCAAAATGCATTATTATTTAAAACAAATTAAAGGGATAAAAATATTTATATCCCTCCCCTCAATATTCAAACTTCGATATAAACTCATAGCTCTCCTATTTCTAGATTACTCCCTCGTTTCTCAAGGTGGTAATTAATTAATTATTTATTATCTCCAGCTTGGCCTGAAAATTGACTATCTATACAAAAACCACAAAACTGAAGCAATTTACATTTTGCTTGTCCTAAAAGCATCTTCTCATTTTCCAATCCCATGATGCTAACCTTGGACTAGGAGAGATCCTAAATTCAAGTCTTGCTGTCAACAATTTATAAAAATTGTACATGCATAAGACCTTCTATTAGAAAATGTCTCCTGGGCAAAGATATCTCAAAGGATAAGTAAAAGAACATTCCGTTACCTATTTTTGAAATAAATAAGCCATGGATTGCAATATTATCATTTATATTTACAGAAGAAAATTATTTTTTGCTTTATCTGATATATCCGACCTAATAATTTTTGCTTCTGATATATTCGACCAAATTACAGAAAAATCTCGTTGCCTCACCTTCCGTACAACGTTAAAATACATTTTCTCACCTAAGGTTTCTACTTTACATTTTCCTCGTCACACATGAAAAAATTACTAAAACCCGAAATACAAATATAAGGAAAAGCAAACACAAAAAAGGAAGAAAAAAAATACCTAATCAAAATGTTAAATTCATATCAACATCTACAGCTTACGTATAAAGAAAAAATAAAGAAAACACAATGATCAATGAGAAATTGGATTTAAAATTTAAACCCAAAACCTCTAATTTTTCACCCAAAAAAAGAAAAAGAAATCGTACAATGCAATCAAAATCCTCGAACAAAAATAAATAAAAATTTCTCCGAACGAAAATTTAGTTATGATCAGAAACTCACTCACCGAAATTTTGACGGAAGGAGAACGGTGATATTAAACGGAGAAGAGGATATATATAAAGAAGAGTGTGCTTACATATAGGGCGTGTATATATAGGAGAAGGGACTAAAATAGGCTGACGGCAACTACCGATCTCAAGAAAATCCCAACCGTTGGATTTGATCAAAGGATTGTGATTTGGGTCATTTGATTTCGCTTTCACGAGATGCTCGTGTTGAGGACGCGAAGCAAAGAACTTTTCGCAGGGTGATAAGTTATGTCGTGGGGCATGAGATTATGATGGGGTTTTTGATCTGGGCCGTTAGTGATTTCATCTGGCGATGGAAAAGAGTTTTTGAAGGCTTAGAGAGAAGGAATATCGATCAAGTCGGTGATAAGGATGGAATAATGTGATAGAAAACGACGTCGCAGCAATGTGGGCTAGTGGGACAATTGTGTAACAGAATAGTTACGTGTCAGCTAAGCATGAGAGGTAGCTTAAAACGTGACACCTGCCTTTTTGCCTCTTTTATGGAGGTCTTTATTTTTTTGAATATTTATATTTATTAAACTAAAAGTGGAAAATTAGGGGTTGCTTAAGAATCAAGTATTATTAGATTTTGGGGTTGATAGTATTAGAGGTTCTGAATTTTTTTGAATTTTTTGTTTCTAGGACTCGAAATTTCATATCTTTCAAATGTCTGTACTTAAGATTTTTTTGTGACGGAAAACTTCAATTTGATTGTTAAATGATCAAATTTTTATTTAAATGACAGTTTTACCATTATTTGAATTTAGAGTAAATAGTATTGAGAGTCTCTAACTTGTAAATTTTGTGACAATTAAGTTCTGAATATTTAATTTTTAGCACTCGGGATCCAAAATCATTCACACGTTTGCACTTGAAGTCTTTTTGTGGTGGAAAATGTCAATTTGAGCATTAAAAAAAAAAAAAAAATTACTCTTACCCCCTCCAAAGTTTTATCGACAATTTAGAAATACAAACTAATTATCATAATATACCGATTTGACTAAGGTTGGAGGTGGTTTGGAATTGAAGAATATGATTATTTCTTTTTCGCTTTTGTTTTTGCTTTTGTTTCTTCATTTTATTTTTATTTTTATCTAATTCAAAATTAATTATGAATACACTAATTATTTCATCAAGTGCATACGTTTGAAAGGTCTGAAATCTCGAATGCCATAAATTAAATATTCGGAACCTCGTTGTCACAAAGTTTAAATGTTAGAGACTCTCACTGTTATTTACCATAAATAAAATAAGGGTACAACTGTCGTATCAATTAAAATTTGATCATTAACGATCAAACTGGTATTTTCCGTCCAAAAGAATCTCATGTGCAGACGTTTGAAAGGTTTGAGATCCTAGTTGCTAGAAAGCAAATGTTCAGGATCTTATCATCACAATTCACATGGTTTAAAGATTCGAGACGTCTAGTATTATTTACCTATAATTTATTTGGAGAATAGCACCATGGGTCCCTGATGCATTGTGCCGATAGTAAATTGCTCGCCAATATTTAAAAATGAGTAAATGGTTCTCGTGATGGAAATCATTAAAATTTGTATTAAAGTAAAAAAAAATGTTTGGATAAATTACACTAACAGTTCTTATTCTTTTAAGTTTGTAACAATTTCATCTATAATCAATTTTATTAGCACATATCATCTTCAACATTTCATTAGTTCGTGCAGATGGTCCTTTTTTACAATTTTGCCCCGAATTTAAATAAAATAAATAGTAAAAATAAAAAATAGAATAAAAAAAAATTATAATTGAGTTCCCTAACATTTTCAAAATGTAAACAAATCCTTAACATTTTAATGATGGCAAAATAGTCTCTTTGAAACCAAGGAGAACTCTTCCTACTTTTGCGAAAAACGAGGGAGAAATTTATAGTTTACAGAAGTATGATAGAATTAGAAAAAATACAAGTCCATATTTGGAATCACAGTTTATATTTTGGAGATTGAAATTAAAACTACGCATGCGAAACATCAATTTTTGAATAGTATTTTACGAATATTAGTCTAGTACACACCTAATTAACCCATGCACAGACACACAAAACGGAAGCCAGTAAATCACATATTTATCGATAGAATTAATTTAAGCTCTCAGTCATCCAATCCAAGGCGCAAGAACCCAGCAAGAACACTGAAAACAATGAAGTATGTATTACTATTTCTCACAACATCAAAGTTGAAAAAGTTTTTTTCCAATTTTATTTGATAATCTGGTGTTTTTTTTTTTTTTTATTGGGGGTATGCTGTTGTTACAGGTGCAAATAAAGGAATTGGATTTGAAATATGCAAGCAGTCCGCTTCGCATATAAGAGCATCTTCAATGTGCTCTTTAAACATAAGATTCTTTCTATTTTAAAAAGTCAAACTTTAAAATTATGCTTCAACGGATTATCTAAATTAACTTTTTAAAATAAAGATTGGGTTTGGCTCTCCAAATCTCTATAATTAAATGCATTCAAAGAATTTCAATTTTCTATACATCATATAATGATTGAATTAAATAGTGTATACAAAATAAAATAGAAAAAATAGAATAAAATCATATAATAATTAGGAGAGAGACATGTTAAAAGAAAATATATGAAAAAATAATAAATACTTATTATAAAAAGTAGAATAAAATGTTAAAGATAAAGAGATTGTTGGAGCATTTAAAAAATTTTACTCTCTAAATTTATAGATGCTCTCTAAAATACTAAAAATGCTCTTTATAAATAGAGAGTCTATTGGAGATGCTATAATTACATTTGTGTTGACTGCTAGAGATTAGAATAGAGTTAAGGTTAAGGTTAAGGATTTATTTGCACTTTGTAAAAAGTTCGGGACCTTAACTACAATTTTTCCATTCTATTTTTTTTTTTTTTATTTATTCTTTTGTTATTTTAGTTTATTTAATTTAGAGGCAAAATTGTCAAAAAGAAACTATTTGTTGCTTTAATATGCCTCCACAAGATTTATTTGTATTTTGTCAAACGATTTTTATTTTATTTTTTTGAAAAAGAAGTGAACTTTGTTGCTTCCAAGGTTTTCCAAATAATTGTACATTCATTTATTTGATTGGATGGATGGATTATTACGTCATTAATTACTAATTACACACGCAATAAGTCAATTATGAAATTCTATTCATAATACAACATTGACCATTTTTAAGTTTTCGTTACCTTTTATGGCAAAGAGTGTTTTGAGTACAATTATTCCTAATAGTAGTAAACAAAATCTAAGCACAAGAGGATAAGTAAATTAGATAGACTTGTATCAAATTCTATTTAACTTAACTTATTAAGCATTTGTCATTGACATAAAACATCGTTCAAATTGAATTAATTAATGTTTTATGCTATTTTAAGAATCTAAATAACTCTAACACGTAGAAGTACAGGTTTTGAGTTTTAAAGACTTAAGAAATAATATTATTTTTTAACACGTCTTTTTATTTTAATATTGTCCAACTCAATAAATTGAAATGTAATAAGTGCACATATAAAATATTTAGATAAATGGCAAATAGGAGATAATTTTTCCTAAGATGGACATAGCTTATTATTGATAATCATGTTAATGAAGTTAGATAACTTTATGAAAATGTGAGAAAGTATAAAATAGCAGTTTCGTAAACAATAGAGACATATATAAAAGTCGATTATGATATAATATTCCTGTACAAACTTTTAATGTCACATTTAATATTTTATTGGTAACACGTTGAGATGAAAAGAAAAAAAAAAATTAACTTGACATGTAACTCTCGTGGAAAGTAGGAACAATTATGGGCATTGAAAAATTCGATATAAATAACCAAAAATGAAAGGAAAAATGTAAAGAAGCTTTTTCTCAACCAAAATCTAGAAAATCATGAAAAGACGATTTTCTTTAACAGTTGAACCTCGTGTTCGATTGAGTTCATAACTTAGTAGTCCACAAAGAATAATGATTTTTTTTTTTATATGTTTACAAAGTTAAAAAATTCATTTTCAAAATAATAAAATCATTTCACTTCTACATACCCCTCATGCCTTTCAGCTCTAAAACTGAATACTATATGTCCATTTCGTAATGTGTATTATTTTTGTTGATAGTTTCACCATATACTATGAAAAATAGAATAAATTAGAAAATATTGTTTCACTTTTTTATGTTAAAAATATTGTTTTTACTTTTTGTAATACTTATTATTACATTTATTATGTTTGTTACATTTATTACAAAAAATATATATATGTTACATTTATTATATTTATTACATTTAGAATTTAAATTGTTGAAAAATAATTGTGGAAATTTAATATAAATTAAATTTGTCGCAAATTTTTACTTATTTTTGGACGCGGATTTGGACTTTAAGCAGTAGCAGCCCAACGCACAATCCCATTCTCAGGAGTGGATCCATTCCAGAGCCCAATTTCGTTAAACAAAGGCCCAAATTGGCAAGTGCCTTGTATAGTAACATAACTTTATTTGGGAATTTTTTTTATAAAAAAAATTTGAATTATACATCGTTGATAATCTTGCATGCATATTTGCTCAGACACTTAAATAAATATACCGAGAAGAAGTTTGTAAGGAAATTTTGTTGGAAATGGCTCACTAAATAATTGATTTTAATCAATTTTGACCAAATATTAGAGTAGCTCCAGATAATCTATTTAAGTGGATTATAATTAGAACATAGTCTATTTTGCGAGTAAATGATTATGGTATATTTAGTCTTGTAAAACCATTTACGGGTGAATGAGAAATTATTGCCATATGTTGACACTTTGAAATTTGGATTGTAAAAAGAAATGGAAATCTTGTATCTCACATTGGAAAATAAGAAGAATTGTGACTAATTTATATATACTAGTTTGAAATTTGAGTTTGGGCCCCAGGGTGTTGTCTTTGAAATAGGGGAAACCTAGATCCTATTAGTTTCGGTCCAAAGGTCCGTGCGCGCTGACACTGCCTACCCGGCTCGGCCTGACCCAACTCGATTTGGCTCGGATCAAGGGTCACTAGATTGGACTTGGTCCATTATATTTTTTTTGGATAAATAAAATAAAGATTATTTAAGGTGTCTTTTTGAATTAAAGACATGTCTTTTCGAACTTGTCTGTTCAAATTATAACTGTTGGGGTTAAACTGACATGATCCAAAAGTTGTGTCCATTCAATTTAATATTTTGGCATGTTATAAATTGGTCCCTCCGGTTTACAAAACATGAATTCGAATTTCCAAACATTCTGCATTCAAATAAAAAATATTTGTTCATTCTCTGCATAATAAAGAGAGTATGGAAACACTTCTGGTTCGTTGTTTCTTATGATTTGAAGTAGTGCCATCGCAAGAAGGAATCGTTGTACATTGGGAGACGATTATCATCAAACTGTAAGCACCGTAGCGGGACAAATTCGTCTTAAAGACATATAATAGAATTCTAACCTCGATCCACCATTTCTAACATATAGACTTTGCATTTTCTGAATTTATTTTTCTTCAACAAGTAAGTATAGAATATAATCTGTACTATTATTATTTTCATCAAATTTAGTCAAAAGTACTATAAAGGAGTAATAATGATTCTAGAATTTTCTTGTAGTACGTTCTTAATACTTCTTTAGCATTGATTGGAGGCAAAAGAAAAAAAAAGAAAATTGCAGTATACCTTTTATAAATTAATAATTTTTTACGATTTCAACTTCAATTAATAAGACATATTTTTCTGAAATTTCTTACATAACTATGTAGTCCCATTCATATAATAAATTAATAATTTTGTTGAATTGTAAATACACTCTACAAATTAATAATTTATTAATTTATCAATTAATTAACACATCTTTATATGGTCCCAAGGCTACTAATCTACAGAGGTTACATTATATATATGATCTTATGCTGTCTTTAATCAATATTCACTTTTTTGTGCTATTTCATGCATCTCTTTATTTATGTTTTGGTGAATTACTCGACGTGTTGAATAATCATTAATTTCTTTTTAACAAATATTGAAAAAATAAATTACGTACAACTTGACCTAAGAATTGTATTGATCAAATTAAATAATTTTAAAAAGTTCAAAAAAGAATATCAATTTGATCCCATTTGAGATCTTTTGAGTAGGTCAAGTTTGATAAGTTCAACCTGAACATAGCCCCGGTTGAGCAATTTATTGATTCAACTAAACATTTCTACTATAAAAAGTTCGACCCTTATTGACTTGTGCGATAGAGCTTAGGATAAATCAAAATGTCTCAAATCAATTTTCTCCTAGTTTAGAGCTTGTTTGATTTAGTTTTTTTAGTAGATTTTGATGAAATTTTTTGTTGATAAAATATATGGTTAAAAATTTAATAAAAAATTGTGTCTCTAATAGAATGTATAGTTAAAATTAATTGTTGACTTTGACCACAAATTTTTAGCAAATTTTTAATTTGAACTAAATAAGCACTAATTTCAAACTATCAAATTAGATAAAGTGGAAAGATATCGAAGTCTACTTTCATCAACTTGATACAAGTCAAGCTATCTAGATAATTTCAAGTAAAAAGTTCAACCATACAATTAAAATTAATAATAATAATAATAATAAACTTAATATAGGCGACTTGTCACAATTGGAATCAATCTGACTAGATTCAATGTCACTCTAGAGAGAGTACGGAGTTTGGAAATTTGAACTTCAATTTTCCGGCAACAGTTTGAAAGAAAATTGCGTGTTAGGGTGCAATACAAACTCTATTTTTCTACTTCCCTATATTCAGATGTGAATCTGAATGTTTATTCATAGCATTATGTGTAAATTTTGTATTGCTATTATTATTTTTTTGGATAAGATTGGTTTTTTGACAATTTTGGTGGATCAATTTTAATTATTATTATTTTGGATAAGATTGGTTTTTTGACAATTTTGGTGGATCAATTTTATTAGCAGTAGTTTCAACGAAATTATAAAACAGTTATTGAATTTACATAGTTTAATTGTCGATTATTGAAGTATACTAATGCGTTCACCAACGATCACTCTGTTAAATTTTTATTGTAAATTAATGACGTGTCACCATTAAGTATGTACGTAGCATACATTCGGTTGACATTTGTCAAAAATTGACTCCGTGTGGACTTAATGTACTAATAACAATAAATTCAGACAACAAATAATGCACCTAAAATACGAATACCTATCTACAATTTGTGGAGAATGTCTAAAATCATATCTCAAAACCATTTGCACAACTCAATTTAACCAATTGAGGGAGAAAATTAGGGTTTAAAATCATTTTTTGGGAAAAAATCGGGTTGTGCTTGTGCAAATGATTTGGAGATCTGATTTAGATATTGTCCAGAAATTGTAGCTAGGTCCTCATGTTTTATATGCATCATTTGTGTTCCGAATTTATTGTTATTATACATTAAGTTCACATGGCGATGTCGACCAATTATGCATTACGTGGACACTTAACGGCGACACATCATCTGAAAATTTAACAAAGTGATCATTAGTGAACGCATTAGTATACTTTAATGATTGGTACTCAAATTTTGTAATTTTAGTGATCGTTTTATAATTTTATTAAAACTTCAGTTAGTGTCAGTGAAATTAACCCAATTTTGGTAGAAAACCTGCAATTTTCTATAAGGGTAGTTGGACAACATGTACAATACTCACCCACCAATCAATGCCACCTAATTTTGCTACACAACGTTCTCTCTCTTTGACTTTATCAAGTAAGCAATGTATGTTTTATTGCTAATTAATTGATCATAAATTCTTAATAATGTATAATCTCACATCGTCCACGCAATGAAATACTGAATGTTATATGTAGAAGACTTGCATAACTATTATAAATGTACTTATTATCTAGAAACATAATAGAAGCGAATTGTCGTAAATAGCATATATATCAATAATATCAAATAGTGAAAAAACAATCAAAATTAATTTTTTTTAGACGAGAGCAATGAAGAATTTGAACTGTATGAATTTCAAATATTCTGAATTTAAAAATATTTGTTTTAGGAATTTAATTACACGCATAGACATTTGAGATATATGGGGAAAATGAATTGTGGCACTTTGATTTCTTAGTGAAGCTTTTGTTTTGTGTATATAATTCTCACTCTAGACCAACTTGAGAACAATATAAGTATTATTTTGAAGATAATATTGCTTTTAATTAATGGATAATTGTATCAAAGGTCTTTTAACGATTTAAAATTATTGGAGATATACCACTAATCTAAAAAAATAGCACTACACATCCCCAATGTATGAAAAATTTGGTGTGGTAGGTTAGTTATGACCAAATTGTACTTCCCTTTAAATAAACAAAACAAAAAACAAGAAAAAAGAAAAACATAATTGAAAACTAACCATATGTGCTCCAAAAAATAAAAAGTAAAAAATGTACCCAAAAAAATAAAAAGTAACAAATAGGTCATCTTCTCCCAAAAAAAGTCTTAAAATTTTATTTGTTTCTTTTGGATATATAAATCATCGATCGATGCATAAAATGTCTTGTTAATCATGTAATTTGGTTTTCTATTTTCAATTTAATCATTCAATTATTGGTTTTATTTCAAGTTGATCATTCTATATATTATTATTTAAGTCAACAAAATTTGTAATCTGGTCAACGTAATTTGTAACAAAATGTATTTTTAGCAACATGATTTTTGTAAGTGGTAATAAATAAATTTACATGTTTTTTGTTTTAAAAGAGTGCATCTTTAATGATAGCAAATTATATAAATGTAAATATTAGATCAATTTCTCTTCTAAATTTCGCTAACCAGGTCCCGGTTTTTATTATTTTTAATAACTAACAAAATAATCAAATTAAAATGGACATATTTGATAGAGTTTATTTTTATTTTATTTTTTTTAAATTTATTATCAACTTTTCAATTACATATATCATTAATTTTTATTAAAAAATTTTTTAAAAATATAATTTTTAAGTTCATAGACAAGAAAGCAAAACAAATCCATTATTTGGAAGAAGATTCGAAAATATCACAAAGTGCATGGAAAAGTGGTATGTTCCCACATCGGCACATCCCATTGGTCAAGGAAATCACGTGGAACGGTGGAAGCATGTGGAAATCATAAAGTGGAGTGGTTGGTACTTTGGTAAACATAGTTGTACCAGTACGGTTTATCAAGTACGATCCGATCCGACCCACGAAGTCACACGTTCACTTTTTTACTTTCTTTATTTTTATTTATTTTTATTTTTCAAATTTGGTAGACAAAAATATTGGTGGGCACATCATGACGCCTGTGTGCACGGAAGTCAATAACGTATCTCAGATGTCCAATTAAATACAGCTATCACAAAACTACCACATTTTAATAAATTAATACTTTAGTTGCTCATTAATAATTGCATCAATAATCCTTCACAGTTCACTCTTAAATAATGTACTAATATTTTACCATAATTCTTTTTTTTTTTTTTTTTACATATATATTCACAATTGCCATCAAATTCTCCTGTACAAAACTACTGAGAACTTAGCCAAAATTGAATATTTAATTCAAGATCTAAAGACTAATTTAATGAATCGTCCGCTCCTTTTTTAATAAAGAGGCCGAGCATACTTATGTATCCTCTAAGGAGAATAATTAAACAATTTCTTACAAAAACAATATTATCGATAAACTCATAAAATAAATAAACGTAAACTTGTGGGGGAAAGTGTTAGAAACCAAGACTTGATACACATATGACAAAAAAATTGTCACAATAGATCTGAACCTCTTTTCCACCTCTTATTTAAAGGAAAAAAAAAAAAAAAAATTTAAAGGAGGAGTTGTTGAGAGTCTTTATTAAAGACAGCTATGGGGTCAGGCTAATCTTTGAATTTGTAAATTAAAAAAAAAAACGAAATTTAAAAAATATTTAATTGAATAGGAGACGTGATTTTCTGACATGATTGATTGGAGAAAGAATCAAAGGAAGTTGCCGAGAAGTCTATCCATATTTACGTGTCAAACAATAATTGCCGGAGTTGTTGACTTCACTAATCAGAATATACCTATCAACTAGTCTTGGATCTTTCAACTAGTCTAAAATTGTCCACTCTTTTGTTCTTTTCCTATTACATAAAGAAAAAGAAAAAAAATACACCGGCCATCATAATTTTGTCTTTTATTATTTGAAATTGATCACTAAATTTAAATAATTAATTATTCAATTCATATATGTTAATTTGATCGTTTGTTCATGAATAAAATGATCAACTTAATAATTAATTTAAAATAAAATAAAATTTCATCTTACCTAAATTGAAAACCGATGAAATTTACAATCAAGAAAGCAGCCACAGCTCCTCTCTTTTGTAGTATATACCAAATAAAATATTGGAATGACATTATTCTTAATAAAACAATAGAAAAAAATTTAATTTTTGTGTCCTATGCAAGTAAACCATCCACCCCCCATTGTAATAACAAAAAAACAAAAAAATTATGAACATGTTAATTCGTACTGAACCCCCAAGAATCAAGAAAACTATTTGATACAAGTGGCTACAGACAAAGAAACTGGATTGTGCTTCCATTAATTCCCTGAAAAACTGCTGGTCTTGTTGCTATTATTTGTGTTTACGTCTGCACTATTGTTGTTATTGCTGTTGTTTGGATAGGAGCCACCAATTATGGAGGTGATGGCGGCGGCTAGGGCTGCAGTGAAATTAGGATCCGCGGTGATGGCCGCTGTGGCGGCACTGAGGGAGTCAGCGAAGGACGGTTGGGCCTCGTTTGGCAAAGAGGCAGCTTGATCAGTACCGTCCTGAGACATCAGGAGCCCGGAAAATTTTGATTGGTTATACCCAAAAACTTGAGGCATTTGCGGTGGTTGAGCGGTGGCGAAAGGGACTTGAAATTGGGTAGGGTGTGGCGGTCTTTGGAATTGCAATGGGTTGGGCGGCTGAGTAAGGTCTAATGTTACTGTCGGAAATGGAGCTGAAGCTGAAATTGTAGCCATGTTTGATGAACATGGAAGAATGGTTCTTGCAAGAAAATTCGGATTCATCAACCCATCTGCGCTGGACATTGAGCCGGAGAGGAGCATATTTGCGGCAGCTGAGGTTGTTGAGGCCATGGCCATGGCTGCCGGAGGCAGTGGATGATTGTGGGTTCCTTCATAGGTAGTAATCAAGATCGTTCGGTCCTCAGCACACCTTTGAACCTGTAAATTACATGAATCATTTTAGGATTAAGCTAAAATCGACCATTAATGTATAAAATGTTGAAATTTTTTGAAGATTAAAAGTTCTGTTCAATATACCTGTTTGCGCACTGGACAGCCTACTGCCATTGTGCAACGATAATAAGCTCTTGGACATGGGTTTCCTTTCGCCATCTTTTGTCCATATTTTCGCCATTGGCATCCATCTGAAATCTGATTGATCAAACAGCTTTAGAGTTATAATCGCAATTGGTTTAATATTACAACAAACTTATTTATTGAAAGTATGTGTTTGATGCATACCATAGGAGCTTCAGATCTTGCCCGAACTGAAACACGAGCTTTTCTCATGGTAGCCTCAGTGGATTGATCAACAGGCTTGAAGGGATTTAATTTGGGAGCCTTGTTAGGAGCCCAATCTTCCGATGCTGGGCTCTCTTCCCTACCAATTCTTTTCTTGTTGTGTGCGGGCGATTCAGATAGTGTTCTTTCTTCTGATGAAGAATGAGATAGTTCCTGATCACCAGGGGCCAACTCCAAGAACTGTCTTGGAACTATTGATCCAGCATTTTCTTGCTTCTTATCTTCAGATTCAGATTTTCTATCTACAGTCTGAATTATTGTAAAACATTAGCGTCTCGTCTGATAAGATTTGACAAAGTTTTTACATTTGCTAACAATCTGTCCTGTCGTATACGATAAATAAAGATTAATTACCTGGTTTTCCTGTGTGCTTTCTGTTTTTGAATTCTTTTGTTGTTGCATCAATGTCGCAAGATGCATCTGCAGGGCACTGTAATTGTTGGTGACGTGAGTAAGCATCCCTTTTAACTTGTGATTTTCAGCGTTCATTCTTTCAAGCTCAATTTGCAATTCTGCTAGCTATTATACCAAAAAAAAAAAAAAAATTAGAAATCAAAGCTAATGAATATATATTTCATCAATTTGTCTATAGAGATATGCATTTTCTCACCTCTTTTTTTGCTCTCTTATCTTTGATATCAGATGAAATCCCATCATTTACCGTTGATTGATCACTTCCGGTGTTAGCAGTAAGAAGTTGCAAACCAGTCTATATTAAAGGAAAAAGAAAACAAAAATCAATATAAATACAAATATATCTTGAATATATATTGATATGTATAAGAAGATACAACTTACGTTTACATTCAATTCCCTTTTAGCAGCTTCGCCATCTTCCTTCTTCACAACATAAGTATCATTATTGGACCTCTTTTTATCAGCAAAAAAATCTACTTCACCTAAAATCACCCGTTTATCGTCGGCCGGTGGTGGAGCCACCTGCTCCTCCCTGCCATTCAGATTCACCGGAAACATAATCCCCCGGCTATGATTCAACCTTGGGCTTAAATTAAATCCAAAAACTGGCTTGTTAGCGAAAAACCCAACTGGATCAGAATTTTCAAGGGTGAGACCCCATCCTTTATCCATAAATCAAGAAAGAAAGAAGATCAGAAATATCAAGAAATTCACTTATTTGAATAGTGTAAAGAAAAATAATAAGAGTTTTTGTCAAGAAAGAGATGGGATGTCAAGAGTATGAGAAGTCTTTTACAAGTGCAATGGGCAACTCTATATAAAAGGGGTGGGGTGGGGTGCGAGAAACTACTGAAAATTTTACGTAGACTTCAGGGTGCATAGTGAGAAATGTATTGGGGATTTGATAAAACGTAAGGTGGTGCGTCAGGGTTGGTGCAAGAAATGAAAATTTGGGGCCCACTGCTATCAGCTAGTTTAACACCATGTTTGGCCAAGTTTGAAAATTTTATCTACAAAAAAGTTGTGTATTTTTAAAAGTTTAATATTTTTAAGCTTAGCCAAACATGGACCACGAGAGAGAGGTTTCGTCCAAACTTCGCCAAGACTGAATTTGACTGGTTCCAAATAAAGAAGAAGAAAAAAAAAAAAGGGAGGAAATAGTAAATAGAAATCCACCGGCCCGATTTGTGCGGCGCGGTCCACGTGATGAAAATGAAAAGGTAAAACAGAAAGTCAACAGATTTGACGGCCAAGATTTTATGGGTGACTCACAATTGGATGAGGGAACATACTTAGGGAAATGTTCACAGTCATCATTTTGTGTGTGTATCCGTCACGGACGCTCTTGTTGACTGTTATAATTGCATATTTGTTAGAATGGGACCGCGTGGTCCGCGTCATTGGCTTAGAATTGGAGGTTTGGACTTTGGACCTTTGGGACCCTCCTTTAAAATAACTGAGTGGTTGTTTGTCATTTTTAAAATTTTAATTTTAATTGATAAAATTGATCAAAATACATTTAATAAGATCTACAATCTATTAGTCACTTATTATCTATTCATTATATTATAAATATTTAAAAAATAATTTCAACACTACTAAATATGTGCTAATATTTGTTTAGAGTATATTTATCAGTGTTTATAAGTACTTATAAATTATCAAATATTATTTTTATTTATATATTTTATAGAATCCATAATTTTTATATATTTTTTATCTACATATTCTATAAAATACACGACTTATAATTTACAAATTTTTTTTTACAAAACATACTTTAAATCTTATAGTAAATTAGTAAATTACTATAATGAAATACTAATATCTCCTTCCATATACTGCACCAACACTTGCAATTTGCAAAAATAATGAGTTTGACCGCGAAAGGAATAGGTGGTGATACTATCAATTTAACTCTCACTATAATAATAATAATAATAATATTGTAACTCTTATGAAGAAAATAATAAACATTCGTTTGGTTTAGTTTAATTAAAATTAAAATCACCAATTAATTTTAATCTAAAATTCTGTAATTTTTATTAATTTTTAGTCATATGACGTATGCATTAGTGCATGACAATTTATTGATTGTTTTTTTTGGGACAATTTGATATATTAGAATAAAAAATAAAGGCGGTATAGAAGTTGGAGACTAATACGATAAATATTAGAGATGACGGCTACAATTTTCCTATTTTGTATGTTTAAAGCCACTCATATTATTAACTTATTGTCAATAATAAGATATTTATTTTAGTATTTTTCATCTGATAACGAAATCTAGTTTAACTAAAAAGCTTTATGTTGTAGAGTTACAAAACACTAATTCAAGTGCTATTAAATAATCGACAATTGGTTGATATAATATATTAATTATAAAAATCCATAGATTATATTTAATTGATTTTTTTCATAAGTTATTTTACTTAGAGTCTATTTGATTGTACCATTTTCTATAGAAAATGTCATATCCGAAAAAAATAATGTTACATTCGAGTAAAATATTTTCCTACTTTAGTTGTTTGATACAAGGTGGAAAAGAAAAATAAATTCTAAGGTACAATCACTTTAAGCTTGTTTTTTGTCAATTTCATGGAAAATATTTTCTTAGAAGGGGGGGAAGTTTTATTTTTTAACTTACATAGAAATTGTTTTCTTTTCTACCTTTCTCCAATCAAACACACCCTTAGATTTCATACTTTTTCTTTCACCAAATAAAATTACGAGTTCAAATCTTTTTTTAATTTAAGGATATGTTTAATTGCAATCTATTTTTTATGGAAAAAGTTTTTTTTTTCACCTATTTTCCAACTGATACGTTTGGTAGTCATATTTTTCTATCTATTTTCCAACTACACGTTTGATTGATGTTCATTTTTTTTTCAGGTAAAATATTTTTTTATTTCTACATAAATGGTTACGTTTTCTTTGAAAATAAGGAAAACGTTTTTTTTTAGGGAGGAGAGATTTTATTTTCCAACTACGCGTTTGATTGATATTTTTCAATTAATAATTTCTTAAAATTTATTTTCTTTCCACTCAAATTCAATACTTGTAATCAAACGCACATTTAATTATTTTTCCAACATCTAACAAATTTCCCCCAAATACTTCTTTTGGTCACCTTTAAATTAGAATGGGGCCTGCATGACTCGCCATATATTTGTACATTTCTGTACTACAAAGTCTACATTGAAGCATATTATTACATACATTCACAACTACACATTTTAGACCCGACATTCATTAGATGAAATTCGTATGAATCCAAGAAAAAAGGAGAGACATATTTCTTTAATTCTAGATAAAGTCGGAAAAAGAAAATTGAGTCGACATAATTTGAATTTCACTTCGGCAAAAAGTCTTTGATTCGAAATAAAGATTCTAACTAAGAATTTTAAACGAAAAATTGTAAGAAGAGAAGGCAAGATAAGAATTTCTCGAAGATTAAAGTAGATATAAAAGTAAATTCATTGTATTTTCTGAGCAAAACAAGGCATTTATATCGTGGCTCAAATTTCAAGGAATCCACGGGTATTAATTATTTCCTTTCCAAGACTAATAAAGGGTATCTTCAAATTTTCTCCCTTTTTCATTTTCGTATCCAATTTTAAGATTAATATTCTCAAATAAACTATGATCTTACATGAACATGTTATTAGTAAAATCCCCCGTCAATAAAAGATTAAAACAATAAACAACATATAATGCTTTGGATTACTCACCTCAACAAGATTAACGTTTTAAGATGAAATTGTAAGACACAATAAACGAACTATAAGTATTATAATTAAGCTCTAATCTTTTTTTTTTTTTTTACTTTAATCACTATGTCATTTTCACTAAAATATTTAATTATAGATCCCATAAAATATGTCGACCAATTTAAGTTTAAACAAACAAGCCCGAAATTACAAGTATTGGATCTTATGTCAAAGATGAAAGACACGTTTTTCTTCCCAAATTAGTGTCGATTTACGCGCATGACCCCATCCATTAATTACGGTCTCCCTTTGCAGCTATTATATATGACTTCCTTGGTCCATTTGTTCCCTTTCTTTATTTCTTGGCCACTCTGGCAATCTTATACCTTAAGAAAATAAAATTGGGAAAAGACAGTATAAAGCAGAAATGAGTGTGCCATTTTTCCAGAAAAGTCAGATTCTGTGGACAACGTGTGAAGAAAATGGTATATGTTTGAATTGTTTTTTGGAATTATGTAAAGTTTTAAATATTAAATAATGTAGCTAAAGTTTTTCAAATTGAAAGACACATTTTGAAAATTGACATAACCCACCCAAATAGAAACTTTGATAAGTTTCCTTACTCATCACCGTGCACGCATGTCATTTTTTATACACACAAAATATATTAGTGAAGTCTTCAATTAGTCTTTAGCCTAATTAGCTATATATGTATAAATTATAATATTTGTATCTGTCAACTAGTCAATAATACAGATGATTCGACCAGAAAATTTAAAACTAAACTAAGATGAACTCAAAATAGTAGGGCAGACGTGTCCCCACTAAATCGAGCTCCTTGCCTTTCCTAAGTAAAGCTAAAGAAGCACAAATTCTTTCTAAACTACATACCCACCTCCCTACCTGGTAGCATTGCAGACATTAATCGACTAATAAAGTCTTATTGCAAATGTCAATCCAGAAGGTCATGTTAGAATATATATTAGAGGATTCTCATATATATTAAAAAGATTGTCTCAATATATTAAAATATATTAGTTGATTGGTTTACTTAATATAAATTAGGGTTTACCTTATTAGATAAATCAATTGTATCAGCATTAAGTCATCTGCCTATTAGTTGTTCTTTCTTTCTTCTCTAATTCTTTCTTCTGTTTTTCTTTATTCTTTCACAAGGTAAGCACCTTATTTTGTAAGAAACTTGTTATGCCTTGAGTTCGCCAAAGTTCATAAATGTGCCACTTAAGAAGTAGTTGCCCTCTTACCACGTAGCGGCTTCACTTAACTCCTACGTGACTCGCTTTATAGTGGCGCAATAATATGATTCATCAACTTTGCACTTATGGTAATATAACCTTGCAGCCCACAGGGTCTTTGCGTAAAAGTGGGCCTTTGGCCAAGCCTCAGATGAACCTTCCACTGTATCAAATGAAAGTGGCGAGCTCCAGTAGAAGCATAGGTTCACAAGGGTTTCTTGGATAAGGAAACACTATTATCAGAATATCCAATGCATAATCTACCATTATTGAAAAAGTTTTGTGAGAGTAGCAGCCAAGTAATTCTATTTTTAAGAAAATATTATCACAATGATGATAACGGTGTGACTAATGAACAGTGATACATGTTAAATTATGTCAACATTATATGTAACATAAATTCATCTATAAGTACTCATACTTTGTTAAAAAGAAAAGGTATACAACATTTAACTCTAGCCAAAACTTCGTCTATTTGTCTCTCCCACACCCAACACTTATTTTCCACTATTTTTGTGGCAACTGACTTGATAGTCAGAATATAAAATATCGTTGTGATCTCTTCTGATACAACTATCTTTGTTCAATAATGATGTCTAAGTATATAGTATAGATAGATAGAGAGTTGACAAATGATGTTTCACTACAAATTTATTCTACTGTTTACTTTGTGACATCGTTGTGTTTTTCGGTGTTGTAATGAATTTAGTTGAATTAATTTCATTGAGTGAAGATATTACTTTGGCACAAAATTAATCAAGATCCAACCAAATTTCAACCTAAAGTATAATTATAGGTGTATAATGCATGATAAATATCAGAATTAAATATAATAACAATCCCAATAAAGGGATGGGAGCTGCGTCGTCAAATCAAACTAAACAAAAAACAAAATCAAGTGGGAAGACAAAAGGAGAGTTGACTAAGATTTAAATTGACGAAAACCCCACATTCATGTGGATTCCTCCCATGACGTAGAAATATGGTCCGTGGTTAGGTTTGATTGGACCATTGGGGATTAAAGAAAAGCATCAGCCTTTTGAATTTTGCGGTTGGCATTGAATTTATCCTACCGCCAACAAATATTTTTGCTCTTTTTTCAATATTCAAACAATTTCATATAAACATTTTCAAATCACTAACACAATACAGAAGATCCTCATTTCGACCACGTAGAGATCCTCATTTCAAATACCATTAATTAATATAAACTAAAATTGTACACTTACGCGTGAACTGTGATCGAGTACATTTAATAGAAAATTTAATAAATATAGCTGTCTTCTTTATAATAATTTAATTTTTTGTATAAATAATTAAGTATAAGACGAAATCGTTAAAATTATGACACGTGTTACGCCCCAGTCCCACGTGGACAAGGCAAGCCCATATGGAATTCCACGTAAGCGTAGTCTAAGCCAACCTGCTTTTGGGTCAACCCCGTTCCGAGGTGGTTTGGGCCAAGGAAGCCAATGTCCGACGTTGTGTATTCCGAATCCTCCCTGACACGCTACGGATTAGACGCGAAAGGACGGGAAGGTCAGTCTGCAAACCGCGGCCTGTCGCTATCATAGCCTTTTTTAGATTGCGGCTGGAAAAGACTTCCCCATTAAATAATGGTATGACACCAAGGACAGAACAAGACTACAAAGTCTCCTGGATTGAACCACGTGTCGTTAATCGATGAGAAGACAAACCAAGGGAACTGGCCTATAAATACTCAATTCGTAACCACAAGAAAAGGATGTTGAAAATATTATACTCACAAGGAATATCAAAATCCTCGATACTAATTATTCTTCAAGTGTTATAACCACCTGGAAAATCGTTAGTTAGAGGCCCCCAAGTTATTACCTCTCCCATAGTGTGTTTCTCTTTATCCCTGGTTACCTACCCACCCGAGCCTAGGCATATCCGCGTGATTGAATAAACTACGTAGCAGGCCAAGCAAGAGGAAAAGTACACGTAGGAAGAGAAGACGTAGGGTTCTTGTTGGCAGCCATTTTTGAAGGTCAACAACACGTATGAACATGCTAAAGGAATTTGATTCTCATGTATTAGACTGTTTTTCTTTTTGACAAGTTAGATGGATTTTTTTCTTTTTTAGTTTTTTTTCAAAAAAAGTTTCTTCCAGTTCATACTAATTGTACAGAGTTCAAAACGATTTCTGCATATTCCAAACTCTTTTAAGAAAGACAGATCAATCGCATTCAAGATTCAACAATTGAAGCTCACGCTTTTTGACAGGATGTGGATGTGGAAAATTAAAAGAAAGGGATCCAGCTATATATCATTTTCAACCTGCCGGGTAAGTTTGGCAACATATTTTTAATTTTGACCAAAAACTAAGTTAGTTTTGGGCAAATAATAATTAGGCTGCTAGCTAATATCTAATCTGGGAAATTAATTAAAGATTGGAGAAACTAACAAAAAGTGATGTATCTAATCAGTATTGAGTATTAAAGTTCTATTTTAAATTGCTCGTTTTGAGCTTGTGGACTATGATATCATATTGAACATTGAAGTTGTTGACTTCAAAATTTGTAATATCCACGTGTCAATAGATCTTAAGTCAATCTTCTGCAAGCCTGTATATTAGCTTCACATTAGGACAATCGTTAAGTACCAAGATCACTGAGGAAAAAGAGGCCGGTGATCGTTGGTACACTGACACTCAAATCAATTGCCGGTATGTAGAATAATATATAAGGGGGTAGTGTTCTGGGTGTGGGAGAGACAAGCAGACAGAAAATTGAGCAGATTTTAAGGGTGAGAATAATGCGTACTTTAGAATAATCGGAGATGTTGTATTTATAGCTTTAGAGTTCTAATTGATTTAGGTAAGCAATCAATTAGGTATCTGATGGATTCTCATTCCTTATGAGACAAGAGATGATTGGGTGTCAACACAATCTCCTAGATTCCAACCCTTATTTGAGTTGATCCCTAATATCACGTTACATAATCATTAGAAGATTGAGATTTGGTTTCCTTGGCAATCAAACACAATCTTCTTTTAAATATCTATGTAGTCATTTTGAAATATCACAATGTTTGCGAGCTATGATGGATTCGAATATCTGTGAAGCGCTATGAGACGGTTGGCTATGAACGTCAATGCCCTTTGTTGGATTTCGATGTACTTGATTTAGGAGTGCTAAGATGTTGCTGGGTCTTCGTTGCCTTCTACGAATTCACGAGACCCTCGCTGAGCTCATAAGGCTTGACCTGGGCCTATGAGGTCTTACTAAAATCGGATGGTAACATAAGTTTCATTGTAAAATAGAAAAATTGTCTATAAGTCACCTCCACATGACTTGTTTCAAATTAGGTCAATTTTTTTTTTTTTTTTAAAATTGTGATTAAGTCATACTTTACATCAATATTTTAAATTTATTCCAAAATCACCCTTGTTAACCATATTTTCCATCGGCACATTTTTCCACCTTCGGCGAGTGCTTCTTCTACGACGCAATGTGATTTTTTACTTTCCTATAGTAAAATCTGGTGTTGCAGATATCTTACGATAGACGTGCGTTCAAAGCAACAGGACTGCCTACTGAGACAGCTCTGAAGGTCTTGGTAGAAAAGATGGGAGTTCCAGATAGCAAGGTAAGGAATAGAATATGTGATTCACAGCTTGTGGTGAACTATTTGATACTTTCAGCAATTTTTACAGTTATGTTATGTCAATTTCATATTAGGTTGTGTTTGATTGACAAAGATTTTCCATGGAAAATACCTTTTTTCCATCTATTTTTCAACTGATGTGTTTGATTGCACAAAATTTTCTATGGAAAAAATATTTTCCCACCTATTTTCCATATTGTGTTTGATTGCAACCTTTTTTTTTCGTGTAAATCTTTTTCTCATTTTTCTTGTTTTGACAATATTTTTCTTGTTTTTAAGGAAAATATTTTCTTAGGGGGGCGAGGGAAAGGGCGGGGGAGGTTTTATTTTTCATGGAAAATTTGTCTTATTTTCCAATAAATAATTTATTGGCAATTCAATTCATTTTCTTTCCACCCAAATTTCTTACTTGCAATCAAACACAGTCTTAGTTTTTTTCTCTCTCTACTGTGCTGTGAATAGTTGACAAAAAGATAAAAAAAAGTTGCAACCTTTTAATTTTATCGTGTTCGCAAATCAATGGGTGTTATTGTCCACGAGCACAATGGTAACTACACTTCTTTTGCTTGTTTTGATTTTAAATTTCAATTGTTCAATTGGTCAAAAATGTGAGAAAAATGTTATGCTTTAGATTTTTGACTTTAATATTTTCATTCATGTAGTTAGTTGAAAACTTATAACCAAAGTTATTTGGTTCCTAATTCGATATTCTTAAATGTTTAAAAGAGATTCATAGTTCTTTATTCAATGTGGTTTAATGTTTATTCTACAGAGTACCCCTCATGTATAGAAAAGTGGTTGGAATGGGGAGGTAGAGCTGGTGGGGGTTGAAGGAGAAGATCTTTGCTTTCACTTCTTTGATCTTGATTAGTTTTGGGCATGATTTGCTTCTGTAAATAGTGGTTCGATACTGTATTATAGAAAATATATTGATACTGTATTATACAATAGCAACTTGATACTGTATTAAGTTAGTCATTAGATTATTGCTTTGTGTTGTTAATTAGTTATGTGTGTTGTTTGATGATGTATTATACAAACAGTATCACAACAGAAATAAGCATAGAATTTGTATACGTGCTCAGAATTTTTATTATAATATGTTTTAGGAATGATCTCGACGAGCCGGTCAAGTCCAGTTGCTTTGCTACTGCGTACGATAGATTTTAGCCATTTGAAGTCGTCTCTTTAGTTTAAAATGACAATCTTTAATTTTTTTGTCAAAACAATATCATACATAGTCTAAAACAGTATCACAGATAAATGTATCTTAATATATTAGTATCATAAATGAAAATATCTTAATTAAACAGTATCACATACACAAACTACAACCCAATAAAATAACATTATCATATGTTGAAATATTATCATAATAAAATATTATCAAAGATAAAAATATGGTAAAGTATACCATATCACTTTGTTGAAGTAAATATATTGTTCTTAAAATGCTCAATTATTAGTACAAGAACATTGATACTGTTTGCATTCAATAACATTATCATATATTAAAACAGTATCACATATGTTTTACTAGTTGAAGTAATTATATTGTCCTTAAAATATTCCATTAGTAGTATAAGACCATTAATACTGTTTGCATTCAATAACATTACCATAGATTAAAACAATATCATAGGTTGAAACATTATCATAATAAAAGAATATCAAAGAAAAAATATGGTGTGAGTGTATCATAGCACATTATCGATATAAAACAATAGCATAGAGAAAACAATATAATAAATAAAACTAAGTACAAGATGATTTAATAGTTGAAGTAATGATACTCTTCTTAAAATACTCCATTAATAGTACAAGATCATATGTTTAAACATTGTCATAATAAAACAGTCCAAAAGATAAAAGCATAGTATAAATATACCAATGTACATTATCTAAATAAAATAGTATCATAGATAAAACAGTATCATAAAAAATAGTATCACAATATAACAGTATTATAATTAGCATTTTTTTCACAATTAAGAATATGTTGGTCTTTTAATTCTAAAATGTGACTTTAATTGAATTAAATTTTGACTATATAACTTTAGAGTCCATAAGTACACAAATAATGATCGACCTTGAATTTACCCTTTTAAAATATCAACGGTAGTAAGAGAAGTGACATATGTCCTTATATATTGTTTATTTATTTTATATTTAATAAACGTGAGATTTTACTCTTCGGAATTATTATTCTATAATTTATATCTATTATTGGTTAGGTTTATTGCATTAAATATATGACAAATTAATGTATAAAATAATAAAACGAGTAGATGAACTAAAATATATACATCTCTCTCTATATTTAACTTTTTATCATAAAAGGGTCACTTTAATTTAGTGACTATGCTACTTTTTCATATTAATAGAGGTTGGGTTATTAAATCCTATTAATTAGATATTAGAAGATTAGGATATTATAACTTATAAAAGAAAAAAAATATTATAACTACCGTATAATCTTTATAAACTAATACTCGTTAAATTAATAACCTCTGCTAAATAATCAAATTCTTCAGTTCCGACTCGGACAAATTGAGATAAATTAATAATTTTGATAAATTGATAATATAATACTTTTTTTTAAACGTCTTTGTAAATCTGTGGCCTCCAATCTTCATCATACTGTAAATTAATAATTTGCTAAAAAGTATAAATATAATTAATTGTGACACTCATTCATCAATGAATACTATTTAATACATACCTTGAACCACATATTAATTAATGTCTTTTTAGTTTATCAATGTTCATTAATTTAGCATAGGATTATTCAATGTCTCTGTAGTTAATTGGTGTTCACTAATTGCTTAATTAGTAGAAAGCATTAACATAAAATTATAAATGTACTCTACAAATTAATAGTTTATTAATTTATCAATAAAATAATAACTTCTTTTAATTAATAATTTTGTCCAGTCCCAACAATATTACTCCCTCCGTCCCACAAAGATAGACTCATTTCTTTTTTCACACAGATTAAGAAATCTCATTTAATGTAATTGAAATTATAAATTTTTTACACATTTTTCCTATTATACCCCCATTTAATATTTGTCATTTATGAATATAATAAATTTAAATATTTGTTTTGGGTTGATATCAATGTAAATTAAATAAGGGTATATTAGGAAAATGAAAAATTTAATACAACCTCTATAAAGTAAGTGGCCTATAATTTGGGACAGATAAATAAGGAAAACAAATCTATCTTTGTGGGACGGAGGGAGTAATTTATAGAGGCTATATTGTATTTTTATAGAGTTAGGTGTCTTTGGATGATAAAAAAACAACACGATCCATATGTCATTAAGACTTGGAGTCCTGTTCTCAAATGTTAATATTATTACGAGAGTAACACAATATATTGATTATTATTTTCAATGTGAATTTTATTCTTAATATATTTGACAAGTTTAATTTAATAAAATTGAATTTGATTACAAAAGAAACCGTAAAAAAACACTTTTGATTCACTATACTTTTAGCAAATTTTCATTTCAGCCACTGAACTTTTCTTGTTCCAATTTTGTCACACGATTTTCCCTTTTATTTCAATTACATCACCGTGTCCAATGTGGCATACAAAATGTACAACGCGGCAATCCATCACATAGACAATCAATTAGAGCATCACCCAATGCTAATGTAGATACTAAATAGCATTACAAAAATTTGTCACACCAGTAAAATATATAGTGATTAGAAAAAAGATAGAGATTTTTTCAAGTGAATGTGACAACAAAAACAAATAGATATTTTCTAGAGTTCTGTCTAAATTCAGATGCTCTATTAACATACTGACCAAGTATATCTAACAAAGCCATTGAATCTAGAAAGAATTCTAAACAATATCTGACATGTTGTTCGTTGGACAGACTCTCCGTCAAATTACATTTAAAAGAATTTTTTTTCTAACATCGCCTATTTGTGCTTATGTGGCAAATTTCTTTTAACAATCCAAACCTCTTATTTTTATAAAAAAAAAAAATTAGAAAGGAAGGTTGAGTAATAAATAAAAAAGTTGAAATAAAACTATTTATATTTTTTATCTGTTTCAAAAAAAAAAAAAAACTATATTTTAAATGAAAATAGCTGAGATATTTATCAATTATTAATCCAATCATCTTAAAAATTAATCACATCGTAGACATCAACATCCAGCAATTGTTTTTCATATCAACTCCGTGGTGGGCCATGTGAGGACTGATAACTGGTTCAAGGCTTGAAAGTGTAGTTTTCAATACCTAACCCTTTTTTATAGAGGCAGATATTAGCACGCATGCATGAAACCAACTGCTAACTATAAATACAAATAAATTAACACAATACTTTGGAATTTCCTGGGAGACTATATATAGATCATCATCAACTGTAACAATTAATACGGTCCATGACTTGTCGAGTCTTCCAAATCAAATATTCTTTATTTATACGCCATCTTGACATCAAGTCTTAGATTATAAATTAATATTAAGTTTTTTTTTTTTTTTTCACATATCATATTGAAAATTAAAACATTACTTACAGTTTCTTGGTTATTTATAAATTCGGGAAGTTTTTCCTATTCCCGAATTTCGTTATTTATTTTTTTAATTTTTAATTTTTATTTATGTTTCTAAAAAAACTTAAAATTGGTCAAAATTAAGGTGAAAATCTAGAAAAGGTAAAAATAAAAATAAAAATGGAATTGACAGAAATTGAATACACCGTAACACCGGTACATGTCGGTGTCATTTGACCCCTGCGGACTTTTAGGAAGTTGAATTCTGGAAGCATATATGGCAAGTTGGTCTTAAAAAAAAAAAAAAGATACTCTTCACACACTAATCAAACTTGAGGTCCCGTTGGGGGGAAATTCTACGTTTTTCACAATTTTCTTTTTGGTACGTAAGCATCAATTAAGGAGCCTTCTAGACGACCAAGACCAAGATAATGAATTAACGTAGACTGGACATCTTTTGAAACATTATAAGATTGTTGACAACTTAACATAGAGTAGAGACTATATCGTGCTATAGGAATTTTAGTTGGTATACACAATACACTTGTCTTTAATTTCACAATATTCTCAAGTTAGTAACTTGAGGCAAAATTTCAGCTCAAATGTAATCGGACTATGTCCACGATACAAATTATTATTGATTTTTACTTTTCATACATACAAATATTTAATTTTTATTGCGCTTGAAATACTTACTATTTGTTTGATTGGGTATATAATCGTTTTGATGTAATAAGAGTTTTTCTTTATAATTGTCTCATTGCCAATATAAAATTAAAAAATACAAGTCATATGTGACACGACTTGTATTTTAATAAATAATCATTTAAGTTCACGAATATTTTCTAAGGGTTAGTACCTTGTTCTTCGAAGGTTGTTGATGATAGAAATAATGACAGCTGCTATATATTATCTATAAATGGTGGCACGTCCTAGCACCTTCGCTTCAATGGGCCATTTGCTTCGTTGGTCTTATAAGCTCGTCTCCTATAGATAAATAGAAATAATCCAACTGTCGTTAGGCTAACCAGACAGGTAACTCGAAGACTGACAGTCACCACCGACAATTGAGAAGATGAAACATCCCTCATTAACTACTAATAATGAGGGAGATGAATGGACACACGTCATTAATGACTATTAAATGACGTAACTGCAGGCCATCCTTATAAATAAATGCCAACCCTAAGGTAAAAGAACAACTCTCATACACTATGCATTTCTATTCTGCACTTTTGTTTTAATCATATACTGATTATTACACCGGAATGGACATGAGGGAAAACAACCCCGCCACCTTTTGCAGGTCTTTACCACTGTCGCCGTCGTGCTCGGAGTAGGAGAAAAATATTTATCATCAGTTGTAATGAGAACTATTCTACTCTTTGGGGTAAGCGGTTTTTTTAAATCGTAAAATAGTGTTTTCTAAGTATGGACACTAGTGCACTCGTAGTGCATTAAATATGACTTTGTTAGAATTTAATTATATACAATGACCACATAGAGTATTAAACTATAGGTGATCGTTGAATTACCTAAATCTTAAACAGAATACTTGACATTATTTGTGAGCTCGGAAGTTCCTTTGATATGTCAATGAGTGAGATCAATTGATAAATATATTGATGTATAGGGAATTTGATAGTGAGCGTAGTAATTGACATTTATTCTCATTCGAAAATATCACCCTAAATAAGGTTCAAGAAGTACTCTTAAACTATTTTTGGAGGATGATAAATCTATGCAGCGATAGATCGTCTCTGTGATTTAATCACAAAAATTGTTGAAGAAAATGGAAACTTGAGGAACAAAATAACTAGAAGAGAAATGGTTATTTTTAGCTTAAGTGTGGACATGGGTAAAGCATTAATATGGTAAGTTAGCAGGATTTAATTACGGAATAATGCATAAATTTTTCCAATTTTATATAATTCAAGAATGCATTCTCGTGCCTTTGGTTAAATAAATGAAGATTAATAATTGGACAAGGCAGTCCATGGAGTCTAATCAGAGTCAATTATTGGAATTTGAATTATATAGATCATACCGAGTCCCTTTGGTAGTTCCTTAAAAGTCCAACTTAATTGTACTTTTGATGAAAGTTCATGGACTATGTATACAACAAGGCCAAATACAATCGTAGGCCTCTCAGGAGAAGGAGAGAAAACCCAAAGCCTATATAAGGTGGCAATAGGCCCGAGCTTCCCGTCAACTCTGCTCATTAGTTCGGCTTGTGCTTGTCAAGTAAAGCCCTTGGGCAGTTGGGCTTGGCAATCCGGTCCACATGCTGGCTCACAGTCGTAAACAAGTTTGTTTAACAATTGCTTGTAATTTTGAATTTTAATTTAGCTTGTGTTTGGTTTAGATTAAAAATCGTTTTTAGTTTTTTTCAGCCGTAATTTTTGACTTTTCAACCAATTTTTAATATGAAAAGTCAACAATTTCAACTCAAATAAACTACTTTTGGTTTATAAACTGTTTATAATCTCTACCAAACGCACTCTTAGGTAAATTACATTTAGGGTGTTCATTCTTTAAAAGTTGTCTCAATTTAGTCATCATTCAATTTTATTCATATCTATCATCCAAAAAGTTTCAATAATTTGTTTAGATGATCCTTTATGATATTTTTGTTCTCAAACTTAAATAAACTTAAAAACAAAAAAAGTTAGAGTAGAGGTCCTATACTTTTTAAAAATGTACCATAAAATCTTAAACTTTCTAATCCTAACACCTAATTTCTAAAACAGGAAAAAAAAAAAAAGCTATCTTATTCTTCTCCAATTCCCTCCCTCTGCCTCTTCCTGCCCCACCCCACCTAAAGGTGGTGCCACCGCATGGTGGTTCTCCCCCCAGTTGGACCTAGAACTAGAGAGAAGATCTCTCTAGTTTTCGTGAAATCTGGGGTTGCCTATCATGCGCCACAAATGGCACTATCGCTCCCTCTTCTATCAATTGGTTGTCATTATTTTTATTCATTCAATTTCTCCTCTAAAACCAGAAATGCATTTTCTGATTAATTTTTGTACCTCTTTGTTCTCTGAGCTAATTAAAGAACTCTACTATTTAGAGATTTATACTTGAAATTTTTGTGATGCAGATGATGACTCGGTGAATTATTGTCGGGACTCGCTCTCAGGGGCGGAGGTGGGGGGATCTTGGGGGAGACCAGGACCCCGCAACTTTTTGACAATAATTTTTTTTTAACTTTTTAATTATTTTTTTAATTTGCTTGGATTTTCCAACAATATGAAGGTCAATTGACCAAACTTTGAACATAATCCAAACTATAAGTTACTATAACCAAATATAGTTTTCATGTGTTCAATAATTTTTTAATTTTTTTAACATAGTCCAAACTCAAAGCCTAATTGTCCAAATTACCAACCAAATGATCAATTAACGAAAAATGAATAACTTAAATAAAAAAGGTCTAAAAATAGATTGATATTTATCTTCTTTTGCCATTGGATTTCACGTTTCTAGTTTATGAACTTTAAATCACAAATCATACATGTTCTTCTGTTGAATCGAAAGGCCGAGTTGCCGTAAAAAAATATTAGATTCTTATAAAAATGGACTCAATAATTGTAGTTTGAGAAAAAAAAATCATGGGTGCTGCCCCTGAACCCCCGTGAAAGGATTCCCCTCCTCTAGCCCAAGTTCCATATCTGTTTTTGGATCCCTCAACTTAAAATGTTTGACTCCACTAGTGCTCGCTCTCAAATCTGTATGTCTCTCTCTCTATATATATACACATTATATTGCATGTATTGTATATCTGAAAACCAACACTTACCATGTTTATGTGCTTGTTTTTTGTATGAGTTCAAACTTCACACTCACGAGATCTCTGATGAGTTAATTAAAGCATTGGCTTATTCTTGAAGAATTTTGTAGCTTCGAGTTTATGCGGCTGAAAGGGTTTTTGAAATCCATTTTTATTGGCAAATATTAATTGACAAGATAAATGGAATAACATTGTGTTAATAATTTGGATTTTAGTATTCAATTAATTTATAATTTTTAGGATTAGAAAGTTTATGATTTTACGGGACATTTTCAAAAGGTTGAAGACATTTGTTGCAAATTCACCTTTATTTTTTTATTTAAGTTTATTTAAGTTGGATGGCGAGAATTACTGAAAGATTAATGTTGATATGTGCGAATAAAATTGAACGTAGATGAAATTGAAACAACTTTCAAAGGTTGGGGACCATAAGTGTAATTTACCCATTTAATTTTCTTAAAGAGGAAAACTGTTTCAAAATTTGTCCCATTTTCATTTCAGTTTCCTAAACCAAACTCGAACTTTCCAATTTCCAATTATCTAAACTTTGGTATATATTCTCTAATTCTTCAATCTCTAGTAGTACAAGTATTCAATTATTGTCTCCATTTTTTTTCAATTATCTGTTATGGTTGAATTATCTGTTTCTGGATATATTTCAAAAATCAGATGAAAAACCAAATTGTCACACTATCTTTGCTTGCATGAAAAATCTGATAAAAGTAACTTTACAAAACTATCAAAGTAATATTTCGTTGCATTTTGATTTGTATCATAATTACATATGGTAATCGGTATGTTTATTTAATTGTATATTATATTTATGACGAAAATTTAAATTTGAAAAATGAAAGGAAAATTGGCACAAATAGTCCATGACGTTTTTTTTTTTTTTGCATAAAAATCTCTAATATATGTGTTTTGGTGCGTAATTGATTCCTATTTGATGAAAAAGAGAAAATTGTAATTGAATATTTAACTTTTGCAAAAAGTATAAATAGATTCGATACTAATGTTAAAAATTAATGGACTGCAATGGGTCCGGTAAATTAATTGAATAATAAATTAATGTTATTCCACCATGAAGCATACTGATAAATGGGCTAACACAATGTTATTCCATTTAGCATATTAATGTTAAAAATAATATTAAAAATTAATTAATTAAATGATGCGATAAATTTGAATTTTTCTATCCCCGTCAAGACTCCCAAAAATCTCTGACGGGATGGAGATGGTAATGACCATCCCGCTAGCTCATGGCAACAGGGCGGGAATTTTGGATCGAGTTAGGGTGGGTGGGTGGGTGGGTGGGTATTGAAAAGTCTTCACTCTCGTTTAATTAATTGATTGATTAATTTTTAATATTATTTTTTATTTTTTAAATACGATTTAAATTTTAAAACATACAAATAAAATAATTTGTGACAGATTCAGAGTATTTGGGACAGAAACCAAGATTCTCGTCCATGTTCTCAATTATTAACGGGGTTGGGTATTGCCATCCCTACTCATGCACCCAACACAATGACAAAGAAAAGTTGTTAGCACTTAGTTTTAGTATTTTGTTGAAATTAAGTGATTAATTTTTTGACCTCTAATTAATTAATTAATTAGCATTACTGCGTTGGATGTACAAGGTTTGACCCGTTGGATTCTAGGGCCATTGCAATAGCCCATCTAGCAATTAGTTGCTAGTTTAATTTTTAAAAAGTTTTTAAGTCCTAGGAGATATGACATGCTTATTTATTTAAATTTTAATCTTTAACACACGCTTTACATCAAATTTATTTTTATCAAATATCTAGTATGTACACAATTTTTATAATTTATCGATCGCGAGCATGCATGAGTCAAAAAACTTAGCCATTTGTGAAGCGATAGTATCTCATCTAAAAACATAGATTGTTGAAGAGAGAATGTATTTATTACAATTATAAGAAACAAATATGGAATTACTAGGAAATTGCCTTTCTCTTGGCACATTATCGAGAACTCTGCGCTATCTCATATGTAGCTTTTTTTTTTTTACTTATAATCTACACGAGATTAAAAGTTACATCTTCCCAATTAAATTATAAAACCCCAGCTAAAACACTTTGTTATTTTATTAATAAACATAAATCCCACTCATCAAATCATTAATTAATTATATTAATTACCTGATTACAACCACGCATATATAATACATTGATCTCTATTTTCATGCAATAGTATTATGAAGCACGTAGACGTCGTCGTCTAAGCATAGTTGCACATCCCATACACACAAGAACCTCCCTTGTTGCATATATTGTTGCATTTGCCACAGTTTTTCTTATCAATCAACGGATTTACACACCAACCATTGCAGCATATTTCTGAGTACTTGCACTTTTTGGAACATTTTCCACAGTTAAGTGTATCAGTCAACACATTTACACATTGTTTCTTGCACCTGGGCTGCCCTTGGCCGCACAAACCCGAGGGTACTGGTCGCATGTCAGGTTGGGTCGAGGTTTTTATTAAAACAAACATATTTATTTACCATATTCCATATATTTACCTTGTTAATAGAATTGTATATAGGAAAATATATGTATGTAATATTCCTATTTTAGGTAGGATCCTTTCATTATTAGTATATATATGCATTGTACTCTTATTCAATTGAATCAATACAGAGAATTATATTTCTCCACACATATTCTCTTTTATATTTCTTCATCTCTTTTATATTTCTTCATGGTATCAAAGCGACGATTCTGAGCAACGATGTCTGATACAAAAATCATAGAAGCGACGATTGCCCAATCGGATTCCATGGCTCTACAGCAATCCGATCATCCCGGCTTAATCCTTGTTTCTAAACCACTTGATGGAAACAATTATAGACAATGGAGTAGGGCTATGAGAATTGCCCTCATCGCCAAGAATAAAATTGGCTTCATTGATGGAAAGATCAAAGTGCTAGAAGCAGAAGATGAGAAGTATTCTATTTGGGAGCGGAGTAATCACATGGTACTATCATGGATACTTAACTCAGTACATCCAGATATTGCTGAAAGTATCATATACTCCGAATCTGCCATAGAAGTATGGAACGACCTGCGAGATCGATTTTCTCAAGGTAACGACGCGCGAATATATCAGATTCGCCAAGAAATTGCTGAGCATCGACAAGGAAATCAATCGGTGTCAGCTTATTACACCAAATTAAAAGGACTATGGGATGAATTGGGTTCTTATCACAACCCAATTGGATGCACTTGTGGGAATCTTAAGGTACTAGCTGCAAGGGATGAGAATGAGAAGGCCATGCAATTCCTGATGGGGTTGAATGATTCTTATTCCACAGTTCGCGGAAACATACTTATGATGAGCCCCTTCCCAGATACTAGAAAGGTTCACACTATTTTGATACAACATGAAAGGCAAGTTGAAGTTACAACAGATCGTGAAGGGCAACACTCAATCAATTGGGAGAAATCAAACTGGAAAAGTGACAATCGGCCCAGCCGGTCGACCGGTTCATCCTATCGGTCGACCGTTTCGACGAAAACTGGACAGAAAAAGTGCGCCCACTGTGGGATGACTGGCCACGTTGTTGATACCTGCTATTTTATCCATGGCTTCCTTCCAGGGCACAGGTTTCATGGGAAGAACGTGAAGCCACAAAGCAAACGCTTCACAAACACTGCTGCTGCTTCTACACCTGACCCAAAGGAAGGAAAAACCCTTACAACCAAGGAATACGAGCAGATCATGACACTTCTAAAAGGCAAGACGGGTAATGATGAGTCTCATATTAATACATCAGGTATCAATTCCTCTACTATCTCTTTGAATAGTTCTTGGATTATTGATAGCGGGGCCACTGACCATGTGACGAAGGATGGGCTCGTTGAGAATAAATCCATGCCAAAGTACAAAACTGTTCAATTACCAGATGGAGGTCATGCCCTTATTAAATCTATTGGTGCTGTTAACTTAGGGAATAATATGACTGTTGATGATGTGCTTTATGTTCCCAACTTCAAAGTTAATCTGTTATCTATCAGTAAACTTACTAGAATGTTAGGTTGCTATGTGACATTTTTCCCTGATTTTTGTGTCATGCAGGATTTGACTACGAAGAAGACGATTGGTTTGGGAAGGCAGAGTAACGGCCTATATTATCTTTCACAAAGACCACAAATATATCATAATGCCACTCGTTCTACCAATCTATGGCATAGACGCCTTGGACACCCTTCAGCCACACCTCTCCAATTCCTAGCTCAAAATGTCTTAGATATTAGTTTTCATTCTCACGATATTTGTGATGTATGTCATTTGGCAAAACAATCTAGATTGCCTTTTAAAGTTAGCCAAATTTCTAGTAATAAATCATTTGATTTAATTCATTGTGATATTTGGGGACCTCATAAAATTTATTCTTATTCTGGTGCTAGATATTTCCTTACAATCGTCGATGATTTCTCTCGCTATACTTGGGTACACCTTATGCGTCACAAATCTGAAACTTAAGGCATAATTAAGAATTTCTTTGCTTGGGTTAAAACACAACACAACATGTCCATAAAAGCCCTAAGATTTGATAATGGCCAAGAGTTTTTATCCTTGCAAGCCTTTTTCGATCAAAATGGTACCAATTTTCATAGGTCGTGTCCCTATACCCCACAACAAAATGGGGTAGTGGAGAGAAAACACCGCCACCTCCTTAATGTAGCCCGTGCCATTAGATTTCAAGCTAACCTTCCATTAAAATTTTGGGGGGAACATATCAAAACGGCTTGTTATCTTATCAACCGGATACCTTCTCCATTGCTTTCACACAAAACACCATACGAAAGATTGCACAAGAAATTACCATCTTATTCCCATTTGTGTGTCTATGGTTGTCTATGTTTTGCCACCAACCTTAAACCCAGCCATAAATTTGACACACGAGCCAGACGGTGTGTGTTTCTTGGACACTCCTCAGGACAAAAAGGATACACCTTATATGACCTTACCGACAGAAAATTAATCATATCCCGGGACGTCGTATTCCATGAAACCATATTTCCATACGCCTCCCAACAAAATGATGAAACCAACTCCATCCCATTACCACAATCTATGCCTCTGGATGTTGACGTGCCTCATTTACCTGACCCTGAGGACCAACATATAGCAGAAACAGATTCCTTGCATGAGAGTCCCACACACTGTTCAAACGGTCGACCTACCGGTCGACCGGTTCCCTCATCCGTTTTAACAGAAAGTTCACCCGGTCGACCGTCTGGTCACCCGTTTCCCTCATCCGTTTCTACAGAGAGCTCAGACGGTCGACCGTCTCCACATATCGGTCGACCGGTTGAGCAGTTTTCTTCACCTTCACCTGACAGACAGCCACACCGACCTCCTGTCATACCCAATGACCAAATTCGACGATCCACAAGATCAATTCAACCCCCAATTCACCTGAAAGATTACTATATCAATCATGCTCTGCCTACTCAAACCGGGTCTCTTCTGGTCAAGTCCAGCACTCGACATCCTATATCAAGGTATGTATCATATAGCAATCTTTCTTCTGTTCATCGTGCCCTTACATATAATATTTCTCACATTGTTGAGCCAGCAACATTTGAAGCAGCATGTCAGGATCCCAAGTGGGTAGCTGCTATGAATGATGAAATCCGTGCCTTGGAAGAAAACAACACTTGGTCCCTTGTCCCACTTCCTCCGGGTTCTCGTCCTATTGGTTGTAAGTGGGTGTTTAAGGTCAAATTTAATTCTGACGGTACTGTTGAGCGTTACAAAGCACGGCTGGTAGCAAAGAGGTTTACACAACGAGAAGGGATTGATTATAATGAAACTTTAGCTCCGGTTGCAAAGTTAACAACAGTCAGATGCTTACTCGCTGTCGCCTCTATTCGCAACTGGACACTTCATCAGATGGATGTCCACAATGCCTTTCTTCACGGTGCCCTTGATGAAGAAGTCTATATGACTCCTCCACCTGGATTTCGTCGACAGGGGGAGACACCAGTTGTATGTCGACTTCATAAATCTCTATATGGATTGAAACAGGCATCTCGTTCTTGGTTTCAAAAATTTGTATCTGCTATTATTCAGTTTGGGTTCAAACAGTCACATGCAGATTATTCACTCTTTACCAAGGTCAGTGGTGATTCATTTACAGCTGTTCAATTATATGTGGATGATATGATTGTCACAGGAAACGATAAAGAAGCGATTTCTTCCACGAAGACGTTCCTTGCATCTCAATTCAAGTTGAAGGACCTTGGCACACTAAAATACTTTCTTGGAGTAGAAATTGCCCGCTCGAGATCAGGGATCTCAATAAATCAAAGAAAGTATACTATTGACATTCTTCAAGAGGCTGGATTACTTGGAGCAAAACCTGCAGCATTTCCCATGGAGCAGTCATCAAAATTTAATTCGACAG
The DNA here is from genome assembly GCA_030279155.1 of Forsythia viridissima. Lineage (NCBI taxonomy): Eukaryota > Viridiplantae > Streptophyta > Magnoliopsida > Lamiales > Oleaceae > Forsythia > Forsythia viridissima. The sequence goes on from CM059033.1 coordinate 5,898,801, forward strand.
ATGGACAATTGTTGAAAGATCCCACATATTATCGACGGTTGGTAGGGAAGCTCATTTATCTCACCATCACTAGACCAGAAATCTCATATTCGGTCAATACACTCAGTCAGTTCATGCAGGCACCTAGACAACCCCACCTTGATGCAGTTCACCGATTGCTCCGATACTTGAAAGGAGCACCGGGCCGAGGATTATATTTTCCATCAAGTGGAAAATTGCAGCTAGCGGGATTTTGTGATGCAGATTGGGCTGGAGATATTACTACACGACGATCAGTTACGGGATATTGTGTATTTTTGGGAAATGCACTTATATCATGGAGAAGCAAGAAGCAAACAACTGTGTCCAAATCTTTAGCAGAAGCATAATATAGGGCAATGGCTTCAATTACTTGTGAGCTTACATGGTTGAGGCAGTTGCTGACAGATTTATGTGTGGATCACCCACAAGTAGCAACCTTATATTTTGACAATCAAGCAGCAATACATATTGCAGCTAATCCAGTTTATCATGAGAGGACAAAGCACATTGAAATAGATTGCCATATTGTTCATGAACGAATCATCAAGGGAGAGATCAAGACTGCCTATGTTCCAAGCAGCAATCAGATTGTAGATTTATTTACTAAAGCACTAGGCAAGGAGGCATTCCACAGTTTCACTCGCAAGTTGGGCACTATTGACATACATGCTCCAACTTGAGGGGGAGTATTAAAACAAACATATTTACTTACCATATTCCATATATTTACCTTGTTAGTAGAATTGTATATAGGAAAATATATGTATGTAATATTTCTATTTTAGGTAGGATCATTTCATTATTAGTATATATATGCATTGTACTCTTATTCAATTATTCATTCAATTGAATCAATACAGAGAATTATATTTCTCCACACATATTCTCTTTTATATTTCTTCATCTCTTTTATATTTCTTCAGTTTTTGTGCTAGAAATCGACCACCAGCCAGTCGAGGAAAAGGTGAGTCTTCGAATAAAGTTTGTGTGTTAGGATCGACAAGTGGTTCTTCACTAGTTGGGAATGCAAGAAGCGGAATTATGGCAAGTAAAATAAATAAGAACCTTCTGGAGTCCATCGTATACTTAGTGTGTTACATAAATCTGTTAAACAGCGAACAAAACAAAGCAGTGTCCTAAAGCAGATATACAATATGCTTAAGCAGTAAAATGACAACGAAGGATAGCCAAATAAAATCAACGCCTTGGAGCTGAGGCCTGTGTTCAACACAGTGTCCTTAAAGCAAAATTCGCCCCCTCACCGAAGTAACGCGAGCGCTTGCTTCCTAGGATACAGCGGCTTGTACTGCAACTGAGCAGTTGAACTGATAATATGTCGGAACAGAATCACCAAGCTGCTGGAAGTAGTCAGGAATGAGAATACAGAGAGATTTCGTAGAATAAGAATCGTTGTGTATTGGACTGAAGATTGTTGCTGTATATATAGGTAAGGAGGAGCCTTATGCATTCAGTACACTGCCTTTACTCCAGACGTTTTGGAGTTACAAAACGTTTTGATGTTACAGAATAAATGGATATAAGTTTTGGAGTTACGTTTTTAAATGAAAAAACGTAAAATAAAATTCCAAAACGTAGCTTGCACTTTGTGGCCAATTTTTGGTTCATTTGGTCCGACATTCGTGTACGCAGGTCGCGCCCACACACAAGTTCAAGACTCGAAGGCCAAGTCGGTCCAAGATTTGCACCCCCCATGCGGGCGCGTAGGCCACGGAGGATTATCTATGCAACAATTGGTTACACCTTACAAATTGTTAACTATATATAAATTGGTCCACAATCTTGTTTTTATCCGATGTGGGATAACTATTTAAGTTTTCCACACATTTTCATATTTTATCCATTTTCCAATGTGGGATGAAATATTTATATTCCCCATAAATTCCCACTATTCCATTTGTAACCGATGTGGGGTTGTAATCCCTTTTAAGGCTCCTCTCCCAATCCCACTTCTCAAGCAATGTGGGATTCAATTTCACTTCATTAGTGAAAATCTATTTTCCTCCAATATATTTTCCAACAATCCCCCACATGAAAGGAAATTGACAGAGACACGGAATACTTGATGATAAAGTTCCATAGTTGAAACCTGCATAGGATAGGTAGGAGTTACCTTTGAACCTTCCCTTGTTAAAGTACGTTTACTTTACTAGCTGATTAGTAGGCACGATGTCTTTGAACTATTCTGCCATTTGTGTAAACGATGATGTACCTCACACAGGATTCTTCCTAACACATTTCAGTTCTCATTGGTATGTTCGTTTGTGACCATGAACATATGCCTGGTTCAGTGAGAGTTATTAAGAATTGAGCCTCACAATTCCCTTCGAAGCGGCCCCACTTCTTTCTCACATAGGTGATTTCTTAATTAAGAGTAACCCGCATTACTCCGCTCGGATTTTCGACGCATAAGAATCATTAAAAGCCTATTGCTTATCCTCTTTCTACGGGCATCACTGTTATTACAGGAATGGACAGGAGTTAACCTCCACAGTGATCCTATTAAGTATTTGTAATTAGGTTTTCTCATTGAACCTAGATCTTGGGATCTCCAGTCAGTTAGGTTGAGTTTCCATTACAATAACTTATTCTTTTAGAGGCTTAAGTCCCATTCCTCTAGATAAATTTGCAACTAACTCTCTATTTAACCCTTTGGTTAGCGGATCCGCAATGTTATCTTTAGACTTTACATAGTCAATAGAGATAACTCCAGTTGAGAGTAACTGTCTTATGGTATTATGTCTACGACATATGTGTCTAGACTTACCATTGTACATGTTGCTTTGTGCCCTTCCAATCACAGATTGACTATCACAATGTATGCAAATTGCTGGCACAGGTTTTGACCATCTTGGAATATCCTCTAAGAACTTGCGTAGCCATTCTGCCTCTTCACCACATTTATCCAGAGCTATAAACTCGGATTCCATGGTAGATCTCACAATAACTGTTTGTTTAGAGGATTTCCACGATATCGCTGCACCTCCCAAAATGAATACAAATCCACTGGTAGACTTTGAGTCCTTGATATCAGATATCCAATTAGCGTCGGTATATCCTTCAATAACTGCGGGATATCTGGTATAGTGCAGTCCATAATCACGCGTATATCTCAGTACTCTTACTATTCCTTTCCAGTGGTCAGACCCTGGATTACTGGTATATCTACTCAGTTTGCTAACTGCGTAAGCTATATCTGGTCTTGTACAACTCATTAAGTACATAAGACTTCCGATTATTCTAGAGTACTCAACTTGAGAAATACCATTGCTTCTATTTTTCGATAGATGTTGACTTGTATCTATCGGTGTTCTAGCCACGCCAGTATCATCATTATTGAATTTTTCCAAAATTTTGTCCACATAATGTGACTGACTTAGAACGAGTCCATCTGATGTTCTTGAAATTTTAACTCCAAGAATCACATCAGCTAAACCCATATCCTTCATGTCGAATTTTGAATTCAACATATTTTTAGTAGATTTAATCATCTTATCGTTGCTACCAACGATGAGCATGTCGTCAACATAAAGACATAAAATGACATAACCATGTTCCGTGTCTTTGATGTAAATGCATTTGTCACATTCATTGATTTTAAATCCACTTTCTATTATGGCATTGTCAAATTTTGCATGCCACTGTTTTGGTGCTTGTTTTAAGCCATATAATGACTTCACCAATTTACACACCTTGTTTTCTTGTCCTGGTGCAGAAAACCCCTCAGGTTGTTCCATGTAAATTTCTTCTTCTAAATCTCTATTTAGAAAGGCAGTTTTGACATCCATTTGATGTACTTCGAGATTGTGCAAAGCTGCAATCGCTAATATCATCCGAATGGAAGTTATTCTTGTTACCGGAGAATAAGTGTCAAAGTAGTCAAGGCCTTCTCGTTGCTTGTAACCTTTAATTACAAGTCTGGCCTTGTACTTATCAATAGTTCCGTCTGCTTTCATTTTTTTTTTGAAAATCCATTTGTAGCCTAATGGTTTGCTTCCCGGGGGAAGATCCACCAGCTCCCATGTATGGTTTTGCAAAATAGAATCTATTTCATTTTTAATGGCCTCTTTCCACTGAGGTCCTTCTGAAGAGTTTACAGCTTCTTTGAAGTTTTGAGGTTCAGTTTCTAACATATAAGTCAGAAAATCAAGACCATAAGATTTTTCTGTCCTTTCTCGTTTGCTTCGTCTTGGTTCAATCTCAACTTCATCTTCTACTTCTTGGTCCTGACTATTCTCAATCATAGTCTCATATGTTCGTTTAGAAGAGCTCGCTTCTTCTTTGGACTTGTATGGAAATACATGTTCAAAGAATGATGCATTTCTTGATTCCATTATCGTATTTTTGTGTATATCAGAAATTTTTGAATCATACACAAGAAATCGATAAGCACTGCTGTTATGTGCATATCCGATAAATATGCAATCAACAGTTTTTGGTCCTATTTTCACCTTCTTTGGTGTAGGTACCGCCACTTTGGCAAGACACCCCCACACTCGTAAGTATTTGTAGGAAGGCTTTCTTCCTTTCAATAACTCGTAGGGGCTCTTATCTTCTTTCTTTCTGGGCACCTTATTTAAAAGGTAATTAGCTGATAACACAGCTTCTCTCCACATGTTCTGAGGTAATCCAGAACTTAACAACATTGCATTCATCATTTCTTTCAATGTTCTATTTTTCCGTTCAACAACACCATTTTGTTGAGGTGAATAAGGTGCTGTTGTTTCATGTTTAATTCCGTGTTGTGCACAGAATTCAGCAAATGGTGATTCATATTCACCACCTCTATCACTTCTCAACACTTTGATCTTCTTGTTGAGTTGGTTTTCAATTTCATTCTTATAGAGAACAAATTTCTCTATAGCTTCATCTTTACTTTTAAGCAAATACACAAAACAATATTTTGTGCTATCGTCAATAAAAGTAATAAAGTATTTGTTACCTCCCCTTGTTTGTATAGATTTTAAATCACATACATCAGTGTGAATTAAATCAAGTGGTTCAGTTTTTCTTTGAACAGATTGAAATGATGACCTTGTCAATTTTGCCTCAACACAAGTTTCACACTTATGTTTATTATCAATTTGGAATGTAGGTATGCAATTCAAGTTAATTAGTCTACGCAAAGTATCGTAATTAACATGTCCTAGTCTACCATGCCACAAATTGGAAGACTCAAGTAAGTAAACGGAAGAGTTTTTCATTTTATTCATTTTTGGCTTAATAGCCATAACATTGAGCTTAAAAAGCCCGTCACTTACATAACCCTTTCCTAAAAATATTCCAGACTTTGACAAAATAACTTTGTCTGACTCAAACACTATACGAAATCCATGTTTGTTCAACAGCGAGCCAGACACCAAATTCTTACGAATTTCTGGTACATAGAGCACATTGTTTAGAATCAGCTCTTTCCCAGACGTCATCTTTAGAACCACCTTTCCATGGCCCTTGATTTCAGAGGTTGCTGAATTTTCCATATACAACTTTTCTCCATCTGCTTCTTCAAAACCACTAAACATCTCCTTGTCGGAGCAAACATGTCGGGTGGCACTGGTGTCTATCCACCATTCTCTCGGATTAGAACCCACCAGGTTCACTTCAGAAATGACAGCTGCAAGGTTCATGACAGATGTATCTACAACCATGTTTGCTTCTTTTTTCTTCTTCGGCAAACGGCACTCCGTAGACTTGTGACCAATCTTGTCACAATTGAAGCATTTTCCAGAAAACTTCTGTTTAGAGATTCCACCTTTAGGTCCCAACTTGGGCCCTTTTCCACCAGATGACCCATACTTGTTCTTGTAGGTCTTGGAGCTTTGACCATGCTCCACAACATTGGCTTTGGCCACAACCGGATTGAACCCTCTTTCAGAACTTTTGTTGTCTTCTTCAATTCGAAGTCACACAATTAGTTCCTCAACGTTCATTTCCTTTCGTTTGTGCTTTAGGTAGTTTTTGAAATCCTTCCATGCAGGAGGTAGTTTTTCAATTATACATGCCACTTGGAAGGATTCACTCACAACCATTCCCTCGGAATGAATTTCATGCAAGATCACTTGTAATTCTTGTACTTGACTGATTACAGATTTGGAGTCCACCATTTTAAATTCCAAGAAGCGGCCAACAAGAAACTTCTTGGCACCGGCATCCTCGGTTTTGTACTTTTTGTCCAAAGACTCCCATAATTCCTTAGCCGTTTTTATTGCACAGTATACATTATACAATGAATCGGCCAAACTGTTCATAACATAATTTCGGCACAAGAAATCAGAATGCTTCCAAGTATCCACTGCACTGATTGCTTGAATGTTTCCTTGACCCTCTTGGAGCACTGGAGCATTCTCAGTCAAGAATCTCGCAAGATTCAAGGTCGTGAGGTAAAACAACATTTTCTGTTGCCACCTCTTGAAATTCGAACCGTTGAACTTTTCCGGCTTTTCCCCGTGATTAACCGGGACTGTCACAGTTGGACCAGTAGCCAGACTTGGCATAGCCACAGTCTTAGTCCCACTTGGGCCAACAGCTAGACTTGGCATAGCCACAATCTGTGTTACTGGAGCCATTACTTGAGCCACATCAGAACTTGGCATAGCCACAACCTGAGCCACATTCGGTAGATTCGGCACCATTGGAGGCACATTTTCATTTCCGAATGCCACAACATTATTGGTACTTGTATTTTCCATTTCTGAAACAATCAGAATATTAGTACAACAGAAATAGAATAAATCAAAAGCAGTTTAAGAAAACTATTTTTAAACCAGTAAGGAATCTGTTTTGAAAACAGTAACTGTTTTGAAAACAGTAAGGACTCTGATTTGAAAACAGTAAGAAAGGTGTTTTTAAAACCAGTTTTGTAAACTATTTAACAAAAAAAATTTTTGCTTTAAGATTGTTACATAAATTTGTTAAACAGCGAACAAAACAAAGCAGTGTCCTAAAGTAGATATACAATATGCTTAAGCAGTAAAATGACAACGAAGGATAGCCAAATAAAATCAACGCCTTGGAGCCGAGGCCTGTGTTCAACACAGTGTCCTTAAAGCAAAATTCGCCCCCTCACCGAAGTAACGCGAGCGCTTGCTTCCCAGGATACAGCGGCTTGTACTGCAACTGAGCAGTCGAACTGAGAATATGTCGGAACAGAATCACCAAGCTGCTGGAAGTAGTCAGGAATGAGAATACATAGAGATTTCGTAGAGTAAGAATTGTTGTGTATTGGACTGAAGATTGTTGCTGTATATATAGGCAAGGAGGAGCCTTATGCATTCAGTACACTGCCTTTACTGCAGACGTTTTGGAGTTACAAAACGTTTTGATGTTACAGAATAAATGGATATAAGTTTTGGAGTTACGTTTTTAAATGAAAAAACGTAAAATAAAATTCCAAAATGTAGCTTGCACTTTGTGGCCAATTTTTGGTTCATTCGGTCCGACATTCGTGTACGCAGGTCGCGCCCACACACAAGTTCAAGGCTCGAAGGCCAAGTCGGTCCAAGATTTGCAACCCCCCTGCGGGCGCGTAGGACACGGAGGATTCTCTATGCAACAATTGGTTACACCTTACAAATTGTTAACCATATATAAATATGTCCACAATCTTGTTTTTATCCGATGTGGGATAACTATTTAAGTTTTCCACACATTTTCATATTTTATCCATTTTCCAATGTGGGATGGAATATTTATATTCCCCATAAATTCCCACTATTCCATTTGTAACCGATGTGGGATTGTAATCTCTTTTAAGGCTCCTCTCCCAATCCCACTTCTCAAGCAATGTGGGATTCAATTTCACTTCATTAGTGAAAATCTATTTTCCTCCAATATATTTTCCAACATAGTGTTTGTTTATGTGTCCTAAGTGTGTGTGGTGTGGTGTGGTGTGGGGTGGGGTGGGGTGGGGTGGGTGGGTGGGAGGGAGGGAGAGAGAGAGAGAGAGAGAGTAATGAATAAATGGCTAGATGAGGATGTAAAGGAGAAGTTGAGAGGTATTTATAGACAATAATATTTCGAAGAAATTAGAATGTAACATATAAATGGTTGTCTCTTTCGATTGTTACATGTAATTCAAGTAAACGAAAGTTAGGCTCCATAATATTTATGGCCGCCGGGAATTAATTATTATGCAGGGTGATGAAATAATTTCTCATGCGAAAATTATAATTAATAAGAGATCAAGACACATTCAAACACTTTATTACCTAATTAGAATACGATCATGCATGGGAACCCACCTCAATGTCTATTTGTTTAAGCCTTTGAGATTCTCTTGCAAGATAAACTCACTCTTATCTTCAAGTGATGTTCGGCATCAAATTATAATAGAAAAGAGAAAAAGGAGATGAACCATGGAATTATGCCCGTCAAGAATTTTGAGGGCATTTAATCTTTTGGTCAAAATCCATTTTTCCTAAGGTTTCTTTCTTGGGGCCATTCCTAAATTATGAACTAAAGTGATTTGCTTGAGTCTAACGAAGTTAATGAATGTAAACTCCTAGAAATATCTTCTTATATGTTTGTTATTTCATCAAACACAATTGATCTTTCATTACTAGCTATATAATCAAAACTTAATATTTGCAATCTTAATTATACAAGTAATGAATCGAGAGCGAGTATTATCTATGATTGACTAAGAGAAAAATAATTAAAATCTTCAATTTGAAATCGACTACATTAAAATTATATAGTCTATCCTTGATCGCACGAATTTTTTTGAGGGTGGTGAGGAAAGTAAGAGGTCAAATTACTAAACCAGGTATCTAAATTAAAATAATAAAATCAAAGAAAAAAATGTTGATTTGAGTGCGTTTGATTGCAAGTATTGAATTTGGGTGAAAAAAAAATGAATTTTAGAGACTTGAATTGCCAAGAAATTGTTAATTGAAAACTATCAATTTAGAAGATAAATTTTACCTGGAAAATGAAAATTCCCCCCTCCCTAAAAACATTTTACTTATTTTCAAGGAAAATGTAGCCATTTATTTAAAAATCATAAAATGTTTTACCTGGAAAAAAATGAACATCAATCAAACGTGTAGTTAGAAAATAAATGAGAAAATGTTTTTTCTATGAAAAAATGTGGCTACCAAACATATCAGTTGAAAAATAAGTAAGAAAAAAACTTTTTTCATAAAAAATAGGTTTGCAATCAATCGCACAGTTATAGATACTAACGTTTTTATGTGACCATTTCATAACCAACGTGAACTTTTCTATATTTTTTACAGTTATATATGCACTATTAAAAAGTCCATTGTCGACTTTGTCGTAGGACAGGGTTTTGGATTTGCGTCCACGTATTGGTTGCAGGCCCAACTTAATTTGGGTCAATCTGGTTGGCTAGGGTTTGGTTCATATCCAAAAATGCTTCCCCTAAATAATCAGATTGGGATATTCAAGACCGTGACTTATGAGTAAAGTTGGCAAATGGGCTGGCTTGGGTTAGCCCAACCCGTCAGAATAGGGCCACACATGAAATTGAATTGAGTTGGCCCAGCCCAATTTTGTATGGGCTAGAAATATGCTAGCCCAATCCAACCCATTGGCCTAACTTATCTTAATTTTCTTTTTTTTTTAAATAAATTTTTTATACAATCTAATACATTATATCAAATACAATCTTAGAATAAATTTAGACTATATAGATATTTTTAAAAAGATTAATTTATAAAATTGGGGCTCTCATGTATTAGTTATTAGATAAACGTCAATTTTATTTCAAAATAATAATTTTTTTGTTAATTGTAAATTATTTGTAGACACTTTTTTTAAAAAAAAATACAAATATTAAAAGCATATTAGTCTTATTGTTTTAAGATATATAAGTATGCTTTGCTTAAATTAAAAAGTTTACTTATAAGTAAATTTAAAATAAATAATTTACTTGTCACACCAAATATATTTTGGATTGAAACTTAAATTAAACTAAATTTTAATTAAATCTAAATAATTTTATGTTGAATCATAAGATTTTTGGACTAATGTTTATTGGTGACTTTGATTTAGATCATTTTAGATTGATATTATTTGAATTATGTATTGGGACTATTAACAAAATGAGTTAATTAGTGTTAAGGAGCAAAAAAAAAAAAAAAAAAAAAAGAAAACGAAAAAATCAAAATCAAAATTGGACCGGCCCAACTAGCCCGTGGGCTAGATAGACTGGGCCATCTTGGCCCGATTTTATTTGGGCTAGGCCCAACCCAACCCAAGAAGGCGGGCTACATGGGCCGACCCGCGGGCCGGGCCAATTTTGTCACCTCTACTTATGAGTAATGCTGAAGAGTTATTAATATGTAATCATTCAGCTTATCTTTTGATAAATAATAAAAGTACATATTTGGGCATGCTTACATTATAATTTTATTTGGTCAAATTAGTCAAACATATTTTTTATCCACATATTTCTTATGATCTACAACTTATAACCTATTTTTTATCTACACATTCACCAACTTATATTATAAGCACTTAAAAAATAATTTCAGCACTACCAAACACACACTAAGCAATTTAGTAAAAAGATAAAAGAGATCTGTTGTTCCATTCCATTGTCTCTTTGATTGTTTATTAATTTAATTTTTGTTTATATCGATATTTCAACTCTTGTTGGTAAATGTGAAGACGTCTCTTTGAAAATAATATCAATTATAGTGTAGTATGTTTATGTCTTCTCATTTACTAATAATAATTGAAGTACCGAGGTATTAAATATTAAGTGAAGGGACAACCAAATGTGGACTCCCGACATCAACTCTTAGGACATGTTTAATAAGAAATAAATATATCTCAAATAGTTTGGCTCACTCACTTTGTCACACCCAAACTTATGTTGAGATCTTATATGTAGATTTCAATTAGGCAACGACAGGCATAAAAAATGGTATAGAGATGAATCTAACAATAAATAGTGTTACTCGAGTATAGAAATGAAGTGACAGTGTATTGGAAGGTGAAGGTAATTTAAGATTACTTAGAATCTCTTTATCTAAACTTTCAGTTATAGTTGAATTATAGTATGTTTGTTATCACTTTTAATTTTGTTAAAAAATTAAAATTAAAATCAAAATCATCAATTAATTTTGATCACGATTTTATAAAACTTTTCAACATCACATTTCAACAATTTTTATCAACTTTTACAAAAAAAATCTGATTTAAATTAAAATCAAACACATCTAAATAATATTCTTCATAATGCAAGACTCGTGGCAACATTCTTTATCTTTATCGATGCGGAGCCTGTGGTTGACTTGGTTTTTTATCATTTTTAGATTAGGTAACTTGGGCAAGGACCAACCCTCTTGGTCCAATATTATTGAACTATAAGGAGAGAGATTTGGTTGGGATCCACTCTAAAAATTCTTAGTTAACTTAGCTCTAAATTTGAACTCTACTTCTCCATCAAATTGGGTTCCACCATCTTTGCAATTGCTTGAGTGAATGCAACCACATGAGTTATGTGCTCAACGTTGGATTCAAAATCTATCTAACAAATTGCAACCACATTTCCATTTCTCCTATTATGCAATCTCTAAAACATCAATTAATCAATCCAGTTGGAGATAAATTAGATTGCATAAATTCAATCTGAGAGCACAAGATGGCTATTTGATCATCATTGGCCTTCATTTTGTGCTTGTACTTTTCTTCTCACTTTCCTTCCATTTTTCTTAATCTTTCTTCCAAATTCATCTTTTTCTTTTAACTTGTGATGGTATTCAACCTAACCCCATTGTTTACGATGACTATGTCTAGATGTGGCAAAATTGGCCCGACCTGCGGGCCAGCTCATGTAGCCCGCCTTTTTGAGTTGAATTGGCCCTAGCCCAAATAAAATCGGGCCAAGATGACCCGACCCATCTAGCCAGTTGGACCGGCCCGATTTTGATTTATTTTTTTTGCTCTTTAACACTAATCATTCATTTTGTGAATAGTCCTAATACATAATTCTAATAATATCAATATAAAATGATCTAAACCAAAGTCACCTATAAACATTAGTCCAAAAATTTGAGGATCCAACATAAAATTGTTTAGATTTAATTAAAATTTAATTTAATTTAAGTTTCAATCCAAAATATATTTGGTGTGACAAGTAAATTATTTATTTTAAATTTACTTATAAGTAAACTTTTTAATTTAAGCCAAACATGCTTATATTTCAAAACAATAAGACTATCACGCTTTAAATATTTGTATTTTTTTTTTTAAAAGTGTTTACAAATAGTTTACAATTAAATTTTTTTTTTATTATTTTGAAAAAAAATTGACATTTATCTATTATCTAATACATGAGAGCCCCAATTTTATAAATTAATCTCTTTAAAAATCTCAAAATATATAGTCTAAATTTATCTAAAATTATATTTGATGTAATGTATTAGATTGTATAAAAAATTTATTTAAAAAAAAAAAAAATTAAAATAAGTTGGGCCAATGGGCTGGACTGGGCTAGCATATTTCTGGCCTATACAAAATTAGGCTGGGCTAGCCCAGTCTAGTTTTATGTGTGGCCCTGCTCTGGCAGGTTAGGCTGGCCCAACTCAACCCATTTGTCAACTCTAACTATGTCCATAGCGTCCCACCACGAGTTCAAAAAGTAAAGAAGACACAAATTAAACAGAAGTTCATAGGTGAAAATATATAAAATAGTAAAAAAGACATTATTGATCAATAAGCTGCAAAAAAGACAACCTAATAACAATAGTAAACACGATCAACATTTGACTTGGTGTAATTTTGAGTGTATCTCCTAACCTTCAAATTGGTGATTTTTTGCCGTTTCTTCAAATTTCTTTCAATTTACCCACTCTCAAACAATTATTTTTAAAACTATCATAAACTTAATATTTATAAAAATAAAAGAGAATATGCAAAAAAAAAAAAAAAAAAACATATACAAAAACATAAATTTAATTTTATATTTTTAATAATATGTGGATATATAAAAAATTTTAAATTAAAATTTCTTTTTATATATGGGCATATCTGTAATTTAGTTTTTTTAAATTTTTTTTAGACCGCTAGATAATAAATTTTCAAACATGAGTTAGACCATTTTAAAAACTGCTACTTTCATCAATGCTCAAAATTGATACTTTAAAAAACCCTCGTAATCGGTAGTCCAAAATTTTCAAGCATACTATAAAGGTATTTGTCTATCAGTTCAACCACTTCTTTTATCACCGACCGTATGGAGGTTTACTCCGGTACAAACACACAAAAAAAGTAATTTTTTGTCCGTCACTACGTCTTCATTTTCCCAAACCAAAATCCACATCTCTCTCAATTCTTCTATTTATTCTTGTTCTTGTCCATATTCTTCAAAATTAAATCCCCCTCAAACAAAACTCACCCCTTCTCTCAATCTTCAACATTCTTCTCAACTCCTCAATCTGTTAAAATTCTCTAAGATCGGATCTCACCGCAAAGAAAAACGATATACTAGTTTTTATACAAAAATGCTCTATTCTCTAGGGAAGATTTATCTTTTCTACTATCTACATGACATGTGTTTATTGGCTAATTCTATTGTAATAGTATTAAATAATTTCCATTTGACCAATATACACGTTATGTCAGCAGTAGTGAGGAGGATAAATCATTCCGGTGGGCATTTATTGTTATAATGCCCACCGAGACAAGTGTCATGCATTTATTGCATGAGTGTAAACTTTACACTCATGCAATAAATGCATGACAATTATCCCAGTGGACATTATAAAAATGTCCAGGGACAGTAGATCAATATTCGAAGAACATTACCCTCTATTTTTTATCAGCATTAAACATTACTGTTCCCATAATGTTCCATATAAATTATTTAAAAAAAAAATGTTGCATATAATATAAATTAAGTCTGAAAATATGCAAATAAAGCAAAATGAAAAATCCAGAAGCAGGGAAGGGAGAGAAAGCAGAGGAGACACAATATTCATCTTCTGATAGAGTACCCGACCAATCATCGCCGTCGGGATCAGAAATGGCGGCGGCTTCCGCCATGGACAGTGTGGCGGCGTCGGCGCTGCGCTCAGTGCTCCATCGCGTCCACCAGGCCGCCGAGCGGTGCGGGCGTAGGTCGGACCGGATCCGGGTGGTGGCCGTGAGCAAGACCAAGCCCGTCTCCCTCCTTCGCCAAGTCTATGATGCCGGCCACCGCTGCTTCGGCGAGAATTACGTACAAGAACTCGTCGAGAAAGCCCCTCAGGTTAGCTCTGCATATGTGTACTTATTGTGTATATGTGTAGATGTTATTTTGTGCTTTTCTTTTGGTAAGCGTAAGAAGAAGAATTGCTTTATTGGGCATTAGTGTTATATTAATTGTCTGAAATCTTGAGATATTGCTTCAATCAACTGCAGCTGCCGGATGATATAGAGTGGCATTTTATTGGGAATTTGCAGAGCAATAAAGTCAAGCCGCTTATCAGTATGGTCAAAATCTTCTTACTCTCCACACACACAAACGCACAGGTGTATACACAGTCATGGACATTTATCATATGCACACACTGACTATGTGGTTCATTCTTTAGAAATTAGGAGTAATACTTCAATGTTTATGAATGGAATTGATTTAATTTTCACTTAATAATTAGCATGTTGTGATATGTGGTGCTTAACAGAAAATAAAGGAATAAAAGAGAGTTGAAAACATTCGAGGCATGCATCTTGGTTATAGTAGGTTGTTCTCTTTTGGGAGCATTTGTTCATATCTAGAACATAAAAAGTTAAAATCTTCATTATATTTAATAGGAATGATATATTGGATGTCTGGAGCTTTATGGATATGTGGACACCACATTATTTGCCTTATTTTGGTAGATTTTACTGTCTTTTGGATTGGCCTTTGTCTCGAAAATTTGTTCTGATTTAGGTAGGTCTACTGTGAGTCTAAGTGTGCGTCTTCTATTCAGCTTCATGAAGATGAATTATGCTAGGAAAAAAAACTGTATCTTTATAAGTAAGGACTAAATAAAAAGAGAAATATCCTAGAGGAAAAAAATAGTCTTCCTTTTT
Organism: Forsythia viridissima; assembly: GCA_030279155.1. Taxonomy (NCBI): domain Eukaryota; kingdom Viridiplantae; phylum Streptophyta; class Magnoliopsida; order Lamiales; family Oleaceae; genus Forsythia; species Forsythia viridissima. The sequence continues at coordinate 5,913,867 of CM059033.1, forward strand.
TAATTTTTGCGAGTCCAAAAAGTAAGTGTCCCATTCAGACCTTTCTTTTAAATTAGTATGGGATATGTAGCCGTTCCTTATTTTTATTTTGCAGATGGTGTACCAAATCTTGCCATGGTGGAGACTGTAGATGATGAAAAGGTCAACAACTGTTTTTATGCTCTCTTGTATTATCATACGTGTTGGTGAATTTTCTTGCATTTTGGTCTTTTTTTGTTTTGTTTTCTGTAGATCGCAAATCATCTTGACCGCATAGTTGGAAGCATTGGAAGAAAACCTCTGAGAGTAATGGTCCAAGTGAACACTAGTGGAGAAGAATGTGGGTAACTGCAGTATGCCGCTGATTTTATAGGATTTTTGGTTAGGTTATTTAGATTTCATTGAATAACTCTAGTCATTATACGGCTTACTTACATTTGCTGCTGAATCGAAAGATGGTGAAGTTAACACATTTGTTTTTCACTTATTGTAGCTAAACATGGCGTTGATCCTGCTGGTTGTGTTGAACTTGCAAAACATGTTACTCTAAGCTGCCCAAACCTTGAATTTTCTGGCCTGATGACAATTGGAATGCTAGATTATACTTCTACTCCGGAGAATTTCAAGGTAGTAAGTCTTACATAGTGTTAATACTTTTGTCTTTACTTATGTTCAAATTATACTGATGTTATCTTGGTTTCAGATGTTAGCAAAATGTAGAAGTGAGGTCTGCAAGGCACTTGGAATAGCGGAAGAGCATTGTGAGCTGTCAATGGGCATGTCTGGCGACTTTGAGCTTGCTGTGAGTATTCTTATACTTCCAACTTTGTTCTAAGAAAATCATTTATATTTGTGTGATAGAAGTACTTGTTGAAGGGTTTGAACAAATATGGAAAAGAGAATTCTCATTTAATTTCATTGCATAATAAATTTTGGTAAGTACACATGAATACATCAGGCCGAACCTGATGACCTGCACACTTGCAATTGTATCATGTTACCATCTATCCTGATATTAGGAGAGAACTAGCCTCTGCAATGCAATTTTATTCTATTAAACAGCTGGAAAAGAAACTATTCTCTAGTGGCTCATGTGTAAGATTTTTTGACTCCTTTAGACTTCTGTGTGAATATTATTACATAAATCCATCTGATTTCTGCCCCATTGATGGTTATGGAATTGAATTACGATGAGCTGCAGAGATTGCTCTGGTCTAGAAACAAACGACCTGATTAATGAATAATTGTGATTGTTGCAGATTGAGATGGGCAGTACCAATGTTAGAATTGGATCTACCATATTTGGTGCAAGGGAATATCCAAAGAAACAGTCGAACTAACTACTTCTACGAGTCATCCAAATGCAGCCATCATGGCAGAGCTGCTATAGTTGCTCTGTCGTTGTATTAAAATCATTTTGGCAAATTTATCGGCTTATTATTGTTGTCAACTGTCAAGGTTGCAAGACTCTGCTAGCATGTAAAATGGAATTCAGCTGTCTTATTTCTCAAGTTACCATTGGATAGTATGTTAAAAATTCGTATTGATTGGTTTGCGTACGTTACATGTACAAAGCCTTTTGTATGGGGAAAGGATAATGTTATCTCGAATTTTTGTGAGACACTTGTGAAATGAACAATCCACCTTTTACTGGGATTTTGTCTTCAGTCTGGTCCATTGGCACTTTCCTACAGCCTGCAAATCCAAAAGGTTCCATTGAGCAACTCTCCATTTTCTATTCGTTTCCAAATAGTATTAGTTTTTTTAACCCATCATTACTAATATGGATATATATTGTTATTTCAACGCCCAAGATTGAGTATGATTGTTGAAAAATAAAGAGTGTTTTTGGTACACAATAATCGACAGTAACTACCAATTAAATACAACACAATATAGTAATGTAGTAGATAATATTTTAATTTCTTTGTAATCCAATCTAACATGTCAAAACCAACTCAAGCACAAAAATGCTGTCAGAATTGAAGAGCAGTTACCATGTCTTCTTGACTTCAAAATGTCAGCCATCGCCATTGCCCGGAACCGTGTGATAATGATAAATTATCTTTAAAAAGCTAAGACACATATGCTTCTCGTTATTCCTTTTTAATATATTTGTTTGCATCAGTATTCAGTATTGACAGGAATGTATAAGGACATCTGGACAAGCGTCAAACACCATATACAGAGAAATAATATCTCAAAGGCTAGGTGTTCACATGAATATTCATTTAATCACAGTATGCACAAATGAATAAACAACTATCAATAACAGAACCAATCTAAAAATTGAGAACTACCTCAACGAACGAATGTGTCTTCCTTCTCTCAATATACAACAAAACCTTCCAAAAACTTTTCTTTCTCAGTAAGCAGGATACAGTACAAGGTGCTATTTGACTGGTATATTGCATTCTTGACGTTCTTTATTTAACCTCAAGAATCGCATGCATATAGCCCTGTTCCCACTGTTCTTTATTCAACCTCAAGAATGGTATATCAACCACCAAATGCTGGCTGAGGGACTACCGCTGACCCACCTCAATGTTCTGGGTATCCAAGATGACATTCAGAATTTTACCCGGCACGTATATGCGCTTTTTTATGCTTTTGCCAGCCAAAAACTTGGACAGTTTCGAATCGAGTGAAGCTAGTCGAAAAGCATCTTCCTCGGTGCATGCTTCTTCGACCTGTATGGTACCTCTTGTCTTGCCGTTTATCTGGACTGGTAAAACCACCGTGGACTCCTTTAAGTAAGTAGGATTTGCCTGTAATAAGTAGTTGTCAGAGACCCACCACAAGTCTAGTTCTTAAAGAATAATGTATTGTCACAACTCAGATAGCCAGATGCATTCTTCATTTTTCCTCTCAGAAAGTTGTCTAGCCTTTTTTTGAGTATAGATAAAACTAATTAAATAAATGAAGATTATAAGCAGTCACAATAAAAAACACTATCTGATTCTTATAACTTTAGAATCTAATGAGAATCTATTAGCATATGATTATTCCATCAACTGCTTCTTCTTAATGTCCACCCACTGACTTTTAGGTAAATGTACCAACCAATTCATGCATTACGCACTGAAATGGAAACAACAGACGTTATTCCATACAACAGAGATCACCATAAAAATACATTGCACTAGCCTGGCCAGAGGACGCCTGCAAAGGGAGATAGGTGGGTCAAATATAGATTCATACCTTGGGGAAAGGCTCATATGCCAGTGACGTTGAGTGTCCCAAACGGGACCAGAGCTCTTCGGCCACATGAGGTGCATAGGGTGAGAGCAATAAGACAAATGTTTCAACAATTGACTTTGGAAGCTTGTCCCACTAAAGACAGGAAAGTACAGACTGTTAAAACATAAAAGAACTAGCCGAGCTCAACAGTTACAATTTTACTTTTATGAACACAAAACACTAAAAGGTCTTTTCCTCCAATAATGTAAAGTTGAGAAATATTAATAAAGTGTCTGCAGAACATAACGTACACCCTGATATTTTTTTCCTCTCTTTTACTTACCACTACACAGGGTCTATGGACCATTTTCTTCCACTTATTCATGTATGCCTGTCTTACACTTTTAATTCACACTATACATGCTATGGATGTGGAAATACTGTATCATCAGGAAACTACGAAAACTAATTTAAGTGCGTGCATGTGCGCGGGGTGTGTATCTGTGCAAGAGAGAGAGACCTTATATGCAGCATTGATGAACTCCATCATTGCAGAAATTCCAGTGTTGAACCGTGTTCCTTCAATTTCTTCCGTCACCTATCACAGTAAACCAATTCAGGAATCAAAACAATGAATGTCAAACTGGAAGGTACCCTGTTTCGTGAACATGATAGAGCATCTGAGGGGAAATCCAAATGCTTTCACTTCACGATCTCAGACGAAACATCTAATTCGCCTTGCTATGTATGTCAAGGTCAAAGGCTAATAATATTATAAAGGTTGTAGATACCAGTACACATCATATATATTACACTTCCATTATCATTGGTATCCCTTTTTGGTTGGATGGCAAGAATGAACACCATAGGTAGTGAAGACCAATAGGCTATAAGAGAAGTTCAACGAAATACCAGTATTACCTTATCAATGCATCTATGAAGACACCGAAGTTGTTCCACAGAAGGTTTCCCATCAAGGTTGACCGTTCCATCTTTAAATTTACCGTCTGGGGAAGGTGAACAGACAATCAATCTCCACACTCTTGCCAAAAAACGATGAACACCTTCAATACCACTAGTACTCCAGGTTTTGGAGTCTCTGGAATCACATATATGGAAAAACAATGTTATCTAAGGAAATGAAGAGCTGAATTAAGGTGCATGTTTTCAACTTTTGTCAGCAGAGGAAACTTGAAGCATTAATTCCCCCACCCCAAGAAAAGGAAAAGAAAAAAGAAAAAAAAAAAGAAGAAATCACGAAGGAAAAAGGAACCTACCGAAATGGGCCCATAAACATTTCATATAAACGAAGAGAATCTGCACCATACTCCAAAACAACATCGTCAGGATTTATGACATTTCCTCTACTTTTACTCATCTTGTGAGCACGGGCGATCAAGCGAATATTAGGATTGTCTTTGAGCACAAAAGAATCACCAGATTTCATGACCTAATTCAGAACAGAACATGAATTATAAAAAAAAAATCATTCAAAATTAACTTTGGAATTCTATGAGGAGAGCAAAAGGAACAAAAAGAAAATGGCTGCCTTGTCTCCACAATATTTGGCAAAAGACATCACAAAAAATGAGGACAATGAAATTTGTAAAATAACATACCTTCTCATCAGCTATTCTTTCTTGACTATACTCAATTGTCGCATCAACAGAATCAGCAGAGACCAAATTTCCATCTGGATCTCGGTAAGCCATATATTGAACCTGCCGTTCCAGCCATTAAAAATATGCAGTTTGGTAGAACATCGTGTCTACATTATTGAGCAACTTATACTTACCTCCCCAAGGATAATCCCCTGGTTTATGACACATTTAAAGGGTTCCTTTGTCGACACAACACCAATATCATAAAGAACCTGAAGCAAAACATTAACAATTGATCGAGTTATACAGAATTGCAAAAAAAAGAAAGCATGCAAATATTCGCCCAACTAAATGATTTTTGAGTGTGCTTTAATGAACATTCAATAGCCAATGCCTGACTATTAGGATACTTCTGATATAGGAAGAGCTTTAGGATATTAGGTTTTAGCTACGTCAGCCAATCTGCCTTAATGAACTCTCCAGAAAGTTCAGGGACAAGTAAGTTCTGTAACCCCTTGGCTTGGCTCAAAGTTGTGTCAAGTGAAGAATCTACTTCTTATTTTTTTAAATGTCCAGGCTTGTTAACCATTTATATCATTAAGTCTATACTTCATGGATCAAGAACAATCCAAGCATTGGCTTTACTAAGAGATGATCCAAGAATTTTTATACCAAACAACAAGTTTAAATGACGACAGTGACAATAACAACAGGTGCAACAATTCAGCATAAGGTGCATGAGCTATAGATGGCCCAGGAAAAAAGACTACAAGCTCCTGACAACCCCATTTATGGACAAGCCTAATTTAGAGTACAAACCTTGTGCCAGAATCTAGCATACAGTAAATGAAGTACAGCATGTTCAGCACCGCCAACATACACATCTACTGGGCTCCAATACCTGCAGGTGAAGAGATTCTGTGAGCGGCAGCATAGGGTACAAGCAATGCTCATCAATATAAAACAATATGGAAGTCTGTTGTTAGAGGTTAAACTCACATTTCTTTTTCCTTGTCCACCAATTCTTTGGAATTCTTAGGGTCCATAAATCTCAGATAGTACCTGAATATTAATTGAAAAAATATAAAGGTAACTTCATGTGATATATGAAATATAATGCATACGTTTTAAATTGTGCAGAATTTTGTAATACATAGAAGAAAACTGATATATCACTGATTGCACTGAGGAATAGAAAGTTAAAGCATCACTAGTTTGCCTTTTTAAGTCAAACCAATCAGGCCATCTCATTCAAAAAGAAGTGCTCAGTTTCATGAAAAACATACATTATGTAGTCCTCTCTCAACTATTAGAGCCATCCCACAAACATTCTGTTCCTATAAAGCCCCTATAAGCTTCGCCAGAATCCCCCAACCCTTCTCTTGGCCTACTACATATTACTTTCAGCTTTTTTAGCAACAGGAACTGGCAAACAGATTATACGTAATAACTGTCACAGAATACAACTAAAATAAGTTGGCCATAGAAGCTTATAAAAATTACAGTACCAGCAAGAGCCAGCCCATTGTGGCATGGTGTTTGTTTCACGTCTGGCAGGTTTCCCAGATAGTGGATCAATTGTTTTCACCTAGAAATTATTCACCCATCACAGGCATATAAAATTAGTTACCATAGAGTGGAAAACAAAGCAGAGAAAATGACATAGCGAGCAGGTCACTAGTGCAACAAAGTTTTCAATTAATGTTTTTACAGGTTTACTGTAAAACTGCGAAAAATACAGAAAATTAGGAACTGTAACAGCATTCGGTACTGAAATTCGGGCATTCAAAGACAGTTTGGTGGGGGCATAGCAATCTTGTACAAAATGCATAAAAATTGATCAGTAGCATGCACACACACACATGATTTATATAAAGTGACAAAAGTGGGTAGACATACCCAAGACAGTGCTTTTGAAAGTGGTGGTTCCCCTGTTCCAGTGGGAGTAAATTCATCCAATTCAGGAAGGGCAAGAGGCAGTTCAGCTTCAGGAATGGGAATACCTTCACCAGTATCGTCCACAAAAATGACCGGAATAGGTTCTCCCCAGTAACGTTGCCGAGCAAATAGCCAGTCCCTCAACTTATAATTCACCTACAGGGAGATAAATTTGTTCCACCCCAAAATTTATTGACAGGATAAACCAAATGGGAACCTTCAAAATGTAAGACAAAGATGCACTTGAAAAGGTGCACTTCTATCTGTAAGCTTCTATAAATAAAAATATGGAAAATATACCTTTTTAATCCCATTTGCAGTCTTTTCAAGCCATTCAATGACTCTCAAAGCAGCTTCTTTGCTAGATAGGCCATTAATGTCAAGCCCTGATATTGAACTTGATGAATTTATCATCGTACCTTCACCAGTATAAGCCTTCTCAAAATAGCTGAAATTTACATTATCTGGTGTCACAACTCCACAAATCGGAATGCTATACTTCAAAGAGAACTCGTGGTCACGTGTGTCATGAGCAGGTACAGCCATTATTGCTCCTGTCCCATAGCTGTGCCACAGTTGATATTATATCATCACATCAGTGGAGAATTCTACTTACATTATAATTGACAGTTTGACACATCCGTTAACAGGGCAAATAAAAGAATCTAAGGGTTTAGGAAAATAACACACCTTCCCAAAACATAATCAGCAACCCAAATTGGAATATTCTTCCCATTAGCAGCATTTCTTGCATAGCAACCAGTAAATACCCCAGTTTTTTCTTTTTGGAGTTCAGTCCTCTCAAGATCACTCTTTCTAGAGGCGATTTCTTTGTACTCTTCCACCTGACTCAAGATTAATTGTCTATTAAATATACCCATGAATATGGAAATACTGTCTAAAACATAGAAGAATTAAATGAGCATACTTGTTTCCTTTGGGCATCGGTTACAATTGATGACAACAAAACATGTTCAGGTGCCACCACTAAGTAGCTACACAGTAACAGAAACCAAATGAGAAGCCATAGTTGATGCCAAAAATATATGAATAATAAATAAAAGGCAAGTACATACGTTGCCCCAAAAATGGTATCAGGCCTCGTGGTATAAACAATAATTTTATTGTCTCTTTCCAGACCATTGGTGTCCACAAGACAGAATTCCAACTCTGCTCCTTCTGACCTTCCTATCCAGTTTCTTTGCATTTCTTTAACACTTTCGGGCCAGTCAAGATCATCTAAATCTTCAAGAAGACGGTCAGCATATGCAGTAATCTTCAGCATCCATTGCCGCATAGGCTGCTCGGTAATAAACAATTAACTGTAAATCCACAAAACCATCCAAGGAGTAAAAGTAAGGAATAGTAAAAAAGTTATTTGAAATTGGAGCAATATAACATAACATAGAAAAACATACTTTTCTTATCACTGGATGTCCCCCACGCTCACTCATACCATCTATCACTTCTTCATTTGCCAAGACAGTGCCAAGTGCAGGGCACCAGTTGACCGGAACTTCAGCCTTGATGTACGATTAACAGAACATTAAATCTCGTTTTCTGAGAGTGTAAAAATATGTGGACATGATGAATTCTTACCTGATATGCCAATCCCCGCTTCAAAAGCTGCAAAAATATCCATTGTGTCCATTTATAATATTCAGGTTCTGTTGTAGAAATTTCCCGATCCCAATCATATGAGAAGCCTAATGATTTAAGCTGAAAACCAAGATGGATGTTAGTATGACATTCCAAGAAAGTGGCATTTCACCACAAATAACTATTTTCCCTTTTTTGGATTATTTTCTCTCTTTGGAATGGAAAAGGACTACTTTTTTTTAACAAAAAGCTTACTAAGAACCCAATAAGCGTGCATGAGAACTGAAACCCAATAAAGGTATATGTGTGCCCAACCATGATTATCTAGGTCATATTGCTATGTTATTGGGTCTGTCGAAAAGCCAAATGTCCTTAAAATTAGGTTTCTGTGACTTCAGTAAGTTACCACTTGAATTACAGAATAAAACTACAATCCCCAAGTACCAAACTTGAGGAGTCTCATTGTTTCACTTCAATCAAAAGTTAAAATGTTTGCTCTTCCAGAGACATAATATCACTACTAATTTCCCAAAATTTGATCACTAAAATATATAATTATATACTGCAAATTCAAACAGACATAATAATGATATCCCACCAAAGCTGTCAACCAGATTACAGTTTAGCATCCAATGAAGTTTTATTGTCTGATATTAGTGATTTGTGTCGCGATATAAGCTGTGGCTCTTGTCACTTTATTGCTCACGATGGCAATTGTTTGCTCTGAGTTGTCATGAGTCAGTTAGTTGGATTAATTGTATTCCAATTTTTCTTGCGCCTGCAATTCCTGTTTATTTAATTTAATGAAATGAGTATGCTTACAACAAAAATAAATAAATAAATAATGATATCCCACCAGAAGACAAAGGAAGCACTTTCAAATCCTTCTGTGGAGATAGGCTCCACGTTTGAAGATGATAAAAGGAAAAAAAAAAAAGGAAAGAAGTTAAAATATCTGATCATTACGCACATGCTCATCCCTGGTTCTGTCTATTTAAACAACTTAGGTTCATCCCCTCTGTGTATAATAAGGATGAATTACAGTATATCCAACAACTCTGTTGGTCAGAAGAACAAGCAGCCTAAACTGCCATTCTACAGCAAAGGACTTGACAATCTCATAGCAAATAAAATGCTTAGCAGCAAATTTTACCACATCAGTTATTGTAACACAAAATTGATTGTATAGACCTGGGAGCGGAACCGGTTGATGTTTCTCAATGTTGTGATCTTTGGATGAGTTCCTGTCTGTCAAACATCAAGAGAATTTTATGACAAGAAAACAAAAGAAACATGAAAGTATTGACAAAGTGAAGGACATACCTCAATTGCGTATTGCTCTGCAGGCAAACCAAATGCATCCCATCCCATTGGATGTAGCACATTGAAGCCCTGCATCCGTTTAAGTCTAGCAAGGATATCTGTCGCAGTATATCCAAGAGGATGGCCAACATGCAGACCAGCCCCACTGCAACAATGACAAAATTTCATATAAAATAACATCAGATGATTATCTCTTCTCTCAAAGCCCTCGCCTTCACCATTCCCAAGCAACCATATTATTTTACTAATCTTCCTTATTACCGGTTCAATTTTGCTCATTAATTAAATTTCCTTTTTCAATATGTTGGACACACACCTAAAACATTTGAGAGGGAGATAGAGGACCTGGGATAAGGAAACATGTCGAGAACATAGAATTTAGGCTTGGCAGTATCAATTTCATCGGAAGTACGAAAAGTCTTGTTATTCTCCCAGTAACGCTGCCACTTGGGCTCTATTTCGTGGAACGGGTATGCTCTCTTCACTTGCTTTTCTTGCTTACTAGCATTTTCCTTTTCTTCATCCACCACATCACCACTAGCACTTCCCGCTTTATCATTTATTCTCAAATTTATACAATTGGTGAGTCGAAGAGAACGAGAAGAGGTCGAAAACTTCTGGTGATGATGAAGAAGCGGTGGGCGATGACGGGCGGAGGAGATAGAAATGCGACGACGAAGCAGAGGAGGTGGTGGAAGAAAGTGTAGTTGTGTGGAGGTTTGAATTTGGGCTAACATTGGTGTGACTGCGGCGGCGAGGGGCGGTGGAGGAAGGAAGAGTGAGGTTTGGGAGTGGTGGTGGAGGATTAGAGGAGGGGATGAAGATGAAGATAAGAGTTTGGTTGGACTTGGCGGCAAATTTGGAGATGGGCCAATTCCACTGGGCCTAGCCCAGATTTATTTTGGTACTTTGAGGTTTCGAATCATAAATTATCCTTAATCAATTACACATTATTATTGATAAAATTAGACTTAACACTATTATTAATGATGTACTTTGAGAAATCACGTTATTAAAAAATAATTTGAAAAATCATGTCATTTTGAAATTAATTGATTAAATATTAGATATTTGAATTTATTTTAGACAATATTTTTTGTCACTCCATATTTTAATTATAACAAATATCTTCAACTATTTCTCATTTTTATATTTATATCCCCAACTATTTTTTTATTACAATCTTATCATCAACCTATTAAATTGAACATCTTATCTTTGTTTTTTATGATGATTTTTGTCGAAACACTTAATTAGAATGGCGTAAATTTTTTTTTTTATTTTTATTTTTGCATCTCGCATTTTTATGTAAGCAAAATAAATAAAAAATATTAAAATATTTGTCCCTCATTTTAATGTATATTAGCAAAATATTTGAAAAATATATGTGAAAATTAATTAAAAGTTTATGATAAAAATGCAAAAAAAATTTAGAGACATAAGTGCCAAAATATCAAAGGTTGAGAACCTTCATTGTAATTAAAATATGATACAAATAATAAAAAATATAGTGTGAATATAATTATTTTTTATTTTATTCGTAATCTCTTTCTAATTGGGTCCTACAAATAAACACCATAAACATTAAACACCATAAACAACATTAACTAGTATACTGAACAAAATTAGAGAATAAATTCCACCACACTTTATTGTCGCTGGGCTCTGCAAATTGAAACCCTACTTTCATCAAACAATCCAATACATTAATGGAGGTAACAAGAAGTTTGAACGACCCAGGAAATCAAGTAAAAGACTTTAAATTAGAAAAATAATAAAAATGAAACATGCATTAGTTGGAGAGAATTGAAATTCGAATAGAATCTTTCATTAATATGGAAATTGAAAGTACTAAAAAATGTCAAATATTCAAAAACCAATAGTAAAAGATCATTAAAAAATTATAAATTTTACAAATGTGTTTAAATGGGTAAGAAGTGAATTTTCATTGACGATTAAACTTTTATAGCATATTTGGTATGTCAAATTAGACAATACTATAACAAGATAAAAGAATACATTACTATATCCTATCTATTACTGTATAGCAACACTCAACAACATTAAAAGAATTTATACATTATCCTGTACAGTTCTCTCGAACACTTTGTAGCAAGCATGCACTCTATGTACTAACACGAATTAAAAACTTCTCATATATGCTTCCATGCCTCGTGGTATCCTGTACAATGTCGCTCTAGCTGCTCACAGGATGACTCCACCCCCATTAAAATTTTGGAAACCACATATGCTCTTAGTCCTCCTTCGCTCCCTCCTTCCTGCAGGACAAATTCAGCTATCTACACTCTATAAATTACAGAATCAGTTGCCTTGCAAATGATAATATACAAACAGGGACTGGCCTTTCGTTTTGACATTTAAGGGTGTGAGTTTTCTAGACCAGTGTCTGGCAGTGATGGTGAGGAAGCACCACTAATTTTACTGGGAGCTGGTGTATTTCTTCGAGACTGGCGTTTGGTCGGTACTATCACACTCTCCAACTTTTCATGGGCATCCTCGTCTGTGTCCTCTTCATCATTTTTGAAAACGGGGTGGACATAAGCATTTTGAAGATAGCCTCTCAGATTCAGGTTTGGTTCTCTTGCACGCTCTAAAGTATCTTTATTCATTGCTTCCTGAAATCCAGAATGGAGAGCATAAAGGGATCAAACATACTGACAAGTTTACTGATGCAACTGAGAAGCAATCCAAGCGAAGATTATGACAATAATTAGAAAATACAACAAAGTCATAATAAAAATGTTGTGTCATCAGTCGGATGATTAACAATGAAACTGTTGAACCACCTCATCTAAAAGCTTAAGCTATCAAAGAGGAGACGCATTTATTTGTTTAAATGTACCCTTCCAAGTATAGGTCAGATTCTTTTTCATCAAAAGCTGAAACGTAGACAATTTTCATAAATAGTTGGTGGTGGGGACTTGAACCCACTATTTTGATTGTTGAACCATCTCGTCTAGAAGCTTAGGCTGTTAGAGAAGAAACGTATTTATTTGTTTAAATTCAATCTCCAATAGAGACTCCATCCATCACCTTTTCCAGAGCAAGTCTATCCTAAATCAAATGTCTTGACATCATTTCCATGATGGACCAAATGTTCAATTTTTAATGTGAATTCTTCTCGAATTAGTTTTTCCGAACAACTTTTTTTTACTTACTAGCATTTGACTTGGTTAGATACTTATCACTTCCACCATGTTAAGGTGGGCAAGCATAAAAACCAAAAAAGTTTTCAACTCCATTATGTCAAGCCACACTATACTAGAATTAACAATGCCTAGCACCCAAATACCCAATAAATATATGAAGATACTCAAATAATAAAGAAACATTCATTTTCAAATCGAGAATTCTGGAGAACCTACCTGTAAAGCATGTCTGATGAAAGCCGGTTCATAGCGGCCTTTGCAGAACCTATGAAACCAGATGGTCAATACTGGAAGTGCAATAAGAAATGGCGTTGAAAGAGCAGCCCCTTTTGTACTCATTAGTCCCATTAGAACAAGCTGTGAGAAGACTATAGAAAATATTATACGTCCATGGACATCGGGCCAAAATGCAGCAGCACTTTCATACTCTTGGTTGTATACATTTATAATCTGCATAATCAGAGACTCTTCATCAGAAAACTTAGTAACAAATACGTTCAGCCATGTATTTACCTGTGTTTTTCTTTTCTTCCATGTATGAACTTTTAGCATGTCACTTTCCCAAAAGGGAATCAATGTAAAAAACATAGGAATAAGAGACTTGAAAATATTGAGTTGAAGATGATAATAACAGAAACCAGTAATACAGAGAATACGGGTACAAGCATAAAGTATGATTAAGCTAGAGAAAGTGTAGTTGTACTCAGCAAACACCAGCATTTAGACGAGTTCTTCCTCGAGAACTTGAATATATACAGAATAATATAAAATAACTGGTGGTAATATAATTGGGAAAAACATAACAAAGGATTGGCAACATAATAGTTTGATTTGTCGCATGTTTTTGTAATATGCACAAATTATGAGCATGCTAGGTTTAGCTTAAATTCTAAGAAAGAAGCCAATTTTCAGCTTCTCTTGATACTCCTCTGAACGAGAAGCACATCATAAATGTGAATTCTCGACTCCGCAGAAGAAGAAGAAGAAAATACTAGAATTCGTTACCTGGTGGCGAAATACGACATATGCGAAGCCAAAGAAAACCAATATGAAAGGAAGCAGAACCGGCGTCACCACAGCATAGACGAGGCCTAGAAGAAAATACAACTGTATTTGAGGTTCACCTGTATTGAAACCAATACTTCCGGGATCCATTGCCTCTTCTCTATCCTTTTCAGTCTTCACCAAGAAAAAGTTCTTTAAATGGAAGATAATAAGTGGTTTCAGCATTAAGATCTCTCCTGCAACCCCAGCCCATCCATCAACCATTATATAAGTAATGAAGAACGTTGCTTTCATTGGGATTGCAACACCAATTGTTTTAGGAATTCTACAAGAAGCAACCACATGATGTCATATATATAACCCCAAAGTGATTGCATTTATCAAAACAGATAAATGTTCAGAAGTGTGAGTAAATACATTCTCAGTATGTAAGGGGAAAAAAAGATGGCAATCCAATTTATGTTCAAACAACGTACTCATTTGCAGACTGATGAATAAAACTATCAAGTTGTTCGAATGCAGTTCCGGCTATGACGCTCCCAAGGAAAACATTCACAAAGATGAAGATAAAATATCTAAAGGCAGATCTTCTCTCCAGAGATGATATACAAAGAAAACCCTCAAATTTGGACATCAGCATTAATATTGTCGGCAGGAGTATGAGGAAAATCTTCAAAGCAATTCCAGGTAGAAAACCTTGGATGAAAGACTTGATGAAACCTCTGCAATAGATAAGTTATTACTAGTAAAGGAAGAATAACCATCAATCATATGAGCAACAATTAACAGGTCCATAGTATGGACATTTATTTCTAGACGGAAAATTTTTTTGAAACAATAGATCTAAGAATGAGGCACACTCACATGTCAGTAATCACCTTCAAAAATGGTGCTCTTTTCTCAAGACTCTCGATATTTGCAAGAGATTGTACAACTGTGATGGGGATCATGAAGAAAAATGTGAGGAAGAAGAAGGCAACAGCAATGATAAGCCTCCTAATGGTCAGTGAAACATAGGGAATTGCCAAGTTATTCCAATAGACATCACGTGGCTCTGGAGCCCACTCTGTTAACCATAAAGTTGGATTTCGAGATTGTTGTGTTTGTGCACAAACAGCAGCACCCCACCGAGTTTTGAAGGAGACAAATGCTGCGGGCATGATACACTTAGGATCTGCTTTAACCCTTGGTCGTTCTTCATCTATCTGCACGTAAAAGTTATGCTTAGAAAATTCAATACCAAATGATACAAATTGTATCAAATTAATACCAAATTAATACAAATTAATACCAAATGATACAAATTAATACCAAATGATACAAATTGTACTGAAGACATCAGCTTTTTATTTAGCAATTAATGGAAGACAATTTTCAGATGCTTTATAAGAAGGGAGCAATTTCTATTTATCTTTTTATTTTACAATGTACCATATGCGACTTTTAAGTAATATTTTTTGCTTTTGTACTGTTCATTGAACACGCTAAATAATTTACAGTAGTTGTTGACATTACAATTAATTGCTGCACAAGCAATTTATTGTTAGAGCTCATGCTGCTTCTGGAAAGCAACAACATCGAGTTTGCATTGTCAGACACTTCAATTTGTTAACCTTCTTCAATAGTGCCAGAAAATTTACGGTGTAACAACCAATAAACAAATCTCAATTGAAAATTTACATCGACAAAGATGTACAAAACCACATCTTGATTGTGAATTAGGTCTGGGAATTGCAAAGCTGGCGCTTAAGGTCCCTCATTTTGTATAATTTACACTGCATAATTCGAGGATGATAACGAGGACAACAGACATTTATGATGGTGGATAATATTCATATTGACTTACAAGGTCAATAAATATGTGGCTGGAAATGTTTTATAGATGTAGATAGGCAATTTTGAGTGATCAATGCTTACTTCTTTTGATAGCCTCTCGACTTCAGCTGTCTGGTAATCAATTGCATCCACTTTATCTCCACAGAGGCCTAGAAAACCAGTCTGCAAGTTTGAAATGAAGTGCAATGGCATGATTATTCTTAAATGACATGCTGAATCACAATAGAATATAAAAAACAGTGAAACGCCAGTGGATGAGAAATCGTGCTAATGTAGAGTACAAGAAATTAGACACCTCAAAGAAATTGCATTAAACAACAGTACCTTCTTCATTGGCCGTTTTGATTGATTTCTTGAATATTTTAACTGGTAATAGTCAAGCCAATTTTGTTTACTTTTCTTCTCCTTCACAAGTTTTGCAAGTTTATTGGCATTGTAGACAACCTGCATAAAATCTTTTAATATAAGAATAATGATGCATAAGATTTGAATCACTAAGAACTGAAGCTTATTTAACTATGAGTGCCAACTGCACAAAAACTTATGTTTTCTCAGTTAGCATATTATAAAATTCAACAAATGACCAACTGCAAGAAGGAATATCATATTATCAATTATCTGGAATTATATCATCAATGTTAAAAGACTTCCCGAATTTATCGGAGCTCCATTTGAGTAAATAATGTTCCCCACCACAAATAGAAGACCACTTACTTTTTCAGTTTTTCTTAGATACGCCCTAATCTTCCTCAAAGAAAATCATGTTTCAGTTCAAAAGGCTCATAAAATTACTCTGGATGAAAAAAAAAAATTCGTGTAGAAGTTTAGAAATTATTTTATTGGAAAGAAGTACTTATGGACAAGTTATAAACTGTTTTGGGTATTAATAGCATCAAGTTTTTTATGTCCAAGTCAAAAGGTTCCTAAAAATTAAAAGGTGGTTTTCTGCATTCAATTGTTGAAATTATTTTTTCATAAAATATAATTATGACAGGTTATAAAATGTTTTGGGTATTAATACTTGTAGCAATGCCTGTATACTTGAGGAAAAGTAATTCTGAGAAGCTCAATATATCAACAAAAAAGTGAGACCACATAGCTATAGAGAATAGATCGGCTACACCAAAAACCACCAATATACATTGAATTTCAGTAAGAAGCAAACCTGATGAGTAAGATAGTGATCTGGATGGTTGACCAGGAAAAAGTGCTCAACAGATTCGCTCACTGATTCATCAGGGTCAGGTGGCACATTTCTAACTAGGACCTGTCAAGTTTCAACACTTTTTGTGATCAAGAAACAACAAAAAGAAAAGTTTTCTTGTGTACTAAAGTTGATGTATTGATAGCCAATTAGAGAAGCATCTTAAAGCCCTGTTATTTCAGCACAGATAAGCTAGAATTGTAAATGAACGCAAAGTTAAAGTAGTCTGACGTATCCCAAGAAAATTGCAGGTGGAGAATAGAAAATCATCTCATGATAGTGATTTAAACTCCTGAAGCCAAGACGAAGCTCATTAACCAAGACAAGTATAAGCACACCCCGACCAACAAATGCTGATGTGAGCTCAAATGCCGTAATTTGGGTAAATCACCACATATATTTATGCAACCATCAATAACTCAAACGCATACTGGATTAGGTATCACTACTTAATTTTAACCATGCTTATCACTAAAGGTTAATGTTCAGATAGTGATGATCACAATATTTTCAAAGGTTTAGGTGCCAAGATGTTCATTGCACAACCAAGCTAGGATTTATTTATTTATTTAACAACTCAAGTCAGAGCCACCAAAAAATTTCAGAATAGAAGCATGATATTTCGATCCAATTGAAATGAAGACAAAAGCCCCAGAAAAATTGAAAATGGAAAGCAGCAACCAAGAAAGACAGGTTTTGAATTCTGAAGATGGCTCAAGTAAATTTTTCTACTTAGAACAAATGTTAATTTCATAAATTTTACTAGATCAAACTTGAAAGCATGAAGAAGCTGACATTGACATGCCTACTAAATGCACATAAAATACACAAAAGTATTGACACCTTTTTTACTGTATTTGAAAATTCACCATCCATCAGATGGATTCATATATACGTCAAAAAACATATGTATACATAAAACATTCGCGTATACAAGTAACCTTTTTTCCAAAAAAATGAATCAGAACATTCAAGAAAAAAGGTAGCATTTTCATCACAAAAATCAACTGAATTTGGTAAGAGAATAAGTAGTCACAACAAACACAAGATGTTCAACAATAATGTCCATATCCTTCCTACTAAGAAATTCCCTTACATTCCAAATTAAAATCAGTACGAAATGCATCTTACAGTAAATTGATCAGGACGACGTCTTTCAGAAGCAAGAAAGTGTAAGCGCATTGCTGTAATTGTTTCATACTCCTTCCGTAAAATATAGCATGTCCAAAAAGTAAATGCATAGGCCATCACTACATGAGTCCAAAACCTGGAAATCCCAGTGACACACAAGCCATGTTATCAGGCACGTACTAATAAAAGTCAAACGACACTAAAAACTTGGGTCAACATGGAATAGGCTTGTCAAAGACAAGATTTAAACAATATACATGTGGCATTCTCTAACAGTTTGAGCTTAATCTATTAGGTCAGATGGTTCATGGTACAAGAGCAGGCATAAGTCTTAGTTTCCAGTTTCACCGTCATCCTTTTAATGAAATTGTGCATGTGTCAAGCTTTAATGGGTACTGAATGCGAGGGGGTGTGTTAAAGACAAGATTTGAATAATATACATATGGCTTTAGAGCTTAAAATTTTAGATCAAATGGTTCAACAAGACTTAAGGTCCCCATGACACCTTGTTCAACACGATTTTCCATGTGAATCGATGAAACCTAAGAAGCCAAGAAGCAAGCCTCTAGAGTATGAAGGTCCACAAAGATAATCTTCTCACACTAAAGATAAGTGGATGCAGGAAAAGTTTGTAAATCTTCATAGCAAATATGGGTCCCAATGACGAATTAACCTCTAAATGTTGCGGTGCGCAGGTCTAAAATTATGTGGAAGAGTAGTGGTAGTTAAGTTTTGGCAGAACAGAACACTAATAATGGAAAAGAATCAAAATATCCAAGAGCCATCTCGATAGACTCGTGCAGAAGTGAAATGGACAGAAACTAGAATATCAAAACTTCCAGAAACAGATGTAAAAATTAGCAAAACATGACACAAAGTTCTGTTGATTGCTCAAAAGAAGCTACTCTACTTGTGAGTATACAGACTTTTGATAACCTATACATATTGACTGTTAAATCAATTCCCAACTCCAAGGAAAGATGTGAAAATAATAACAGAAGCCACAAGTTGTAACATTACATAGTATCATATGGACAGGTGGTGCAAATAAATGAGCCAAACTAGTGGTTGGGTTGTTTGAATTCAAATTTTACTTGGTCTTTGAAAAGGCTCACGATGAGGCCAAAACTGAGCATGACTTGTTTGGCCTATTAAACAACAATTTCTGGAAATCCACAAAGATAAAAATGCTCCTAACCTTTGGGATTCATGTGGAATGTTTGAAATAGAAAGCTTGTCAATGTCGCTGTACTCAACTTTATCAGTTGCTTTAGATTTAGCCAGAGTGTTATTTGTCCAGTTGACCGGTACCAGTACGGCCCATGCAAGCAATGCCACGGGAACAAAAATCTTTAGTCTGTGTGAACCAATTAGCAGAATCAGTACATAACAAACAATAAGGTTGATGCTATCACATATATCAGAATAGATTATGAAACATTAGTATCAACCAAGGAATCAGATTCACACGAATCAACAAAGAACTGAGATTCATTTGATCAATCAGCAAAACTGACATAGTTCCTTACAGAAGGTGAACTTGATAAAATTCTTATGATGTTTCATTATAAAGTAATTTTCCACCAGTCCAACCGGCAATCAAGAATAGAATTCCATTCAAGTATCCAATTAGAATCAATCAACGAGTGGACTGGTCCACAACTATCTTCTACCAGATAAGAAGAAAATTCATGGACAAATTTGCAAGCTCGTGATTACTTACTGACTTTATCCGGGATTATTAATGAAAATATTCATAAAACATGTTTAATGTGGATTAGCTAGATGTAGGTGGTCTTACAGATATGACATAAAGCAAATAGTCGAAAGAGATATCAATGAACACAAGATGACAAGAATGTACCCCAGCAAGTAAATCCGCAAATAGACGGCAGAATCCAACCCTGCATGACTAATTAGCTCTGGTTCTGGCATTTTCAGTGCATCTGGCACCCAATTCAAAAACCTCAAATATGATCTCCAGTCCACATTGACAAATTTTGTTACAAATGCCCCTGAGTGAGTCGGGCTGCTTCTCAAACCCTTGAGGTACCATTT
The DNA here is from genome assembly GCA_030279155.1 of Forsythia viridissima. Classification (NCBI taxonomy): domain Eukaryota; kingdom Viridiplantae; phylum Streptophyta; class Magnoliopsida; order Lamiales; family Oleaceae; genus Forsythia; species Forsythia viridissima. Next base: position 5,933,891 of record CM059033.1, read on the forward strand.
TGGGAAATATACTCTATCATTAAACGGCTGAAGCCTGAGTATTGCGAAAGCTATAAGGAAAGCTAATGCAGTGAGAATATTTATAGCTGCTGCGAGCCCTATATCCCCAGACGTTGCCATCTAGCATCACCCCTGATCAAATAAGTGAGCCTTCAACTGGAAAGGGTAAATTTCAAATCACATAACTAAGAAGGGAAGTATAATTTTTACACTCCTAAAGCAAACTTCAAAAGACTATTATTCATTATCAATACTCACACACAGTATATACAATCATGATAGCTATCCACATTCACAAACATATAGATATAACATTGTGCAATATGTGACCATCTAAAATTCCAATGTTCCTTTGGCGAATTGCAGCCACGTGTACAAGCACAAGTGGGCAGATCGGGTTGGATCCAATTCTGTGGAAGAATTTAAATTTTGGTTTTTCGGAACCAAGAGATTTCAATAGTGAACTCAAGGATAACAAGACTAGTTACCCAGTTTTCCTTTTTCTAATTTTAGCTTTTTAAATAAATGTTAAATTTTTGATTGGTAGGTGATTTACTACATTGAATATATCCCATATTTAAGGCCCAAACTCCGACCCCCCCAATACAAAAAAGACAATATTCTGAATCACCTTTGAGATTAATAAGTGACTCGTCAAATTCCATGAAAGCCACGCACAAATATATATAATTATGGAAGAAATAACAGTAAAAACAAATCTGAACTAATAGATATTAATTGCACACATTTATTTTCAACAAAATAACAAAAATACTACTATCAATTAGTTCCTTCTATTTTCTATGAAACCCTTCTGAACGGAATTACACTGCATCTTCAACCTTAAAAAATAAAATAAAATAAATTAAACAAAGAAAGTAATTTTATTTGTTTCATACCTTTTATCAGAAAATCGCTATTAACCTTAATGCACGAATAATTTTATTGTGAAAACACAGACAGGTAACGTAGTTTACATCCACAAAGTCATAATATACAAACAAGAAACATGAATATGCATAGTACGGAGAAAGCGGAGAAATCTATGAAGGAATACGTACTGTTGTGAAAATTTATCGCAGCCTCTTACAGTGTACGCTAAAGTTTTACGGGGTCCCAAAAACCCAAAATAAACAAAGAGAGAAAAAATAGTTGAAGCTATAAAAAGAAAGAGAAAAAAGTAGACAGAGATAGTGGAGAGTTGTGGATCGGAGAGTATAGGGATAGCTTTAAACTTGAATCAATGCCAAAGAACATTCCATAATAACCCCCCCAATAAAGGGTTAACTAAACTACAAGCTACCTATGTATTTGTGTATGTATATATCTGCATATAATAGTACAAATAACAGAATACAAAAGAAGTGTGTAAAGAGAACTGTGTGTCGGGTGTTTTTCGATGAGGATTTATTGGATAATTGGAAAAATCAAGAATAGTGAAATTTATTCGTTTGATTGTTACGTTTTCGGTCGGGGGAGTAGGTGATTGGAAAATGGAAAGGGAGGGTTTCTTAAATAATGTTATTAATGACGGGTAAAAACCGCTCCCTGCATTTTCGTTGGGTGGGGGTGTGGAAGTTGGGGGTGGGGCCCAACGGTTACACGTCGTTCTGCATGCTATTAGAACATTATCATAGTAAGAATTGGAAAAACTGTAGCAATGGTTCTCTGACTTTTTTTAATTTTTTTGAACATATTCTGACTTTCGGAGAGTTCTTCTAATTTTTAGAACATACTCCGACATCTTTCATTTGACTTTCTATCCATAAAAAAACACATTTTAAAAGCATGAATAAATTTGGAGATTCTAATCTATTTTTCATTTTTAACACTTTATTTTACTTCTTTCAATATATATTTATTTTTTTTTTATTTACTTTTGACATACTTTCCTCCTAACTATTAAATAATTTTCCTTTATTTTATTTTAATACATTATTTAATTCGATCATTTTATAGAATATTGAAAATTGAAATTATTTGAATACATTTAATTATAAAAAGTTTTGAAAACCAAACTCACTCTCTATTTTAAAATTTTAATTTGAAAAGTTTCTTATAATATAATTTTACGAGTAAATTCTTTAAAATAGAGAGTGTCTTAAGTTTAAAGAGCTTCTTAAAGAGAATATATATTTACTTCATTGTTATAAAAGTTAATATATTATGCCTTGGTCAATTTTGATAATTTTTCACCACTAAAATTAATTTAGAATTTAGTATTTAGTATTTTAGTATTAAATAATAGTAATAAGATATTATAAGGTGTGGGTAGTTCATATGATTTTGTCGCCGAATTATAGACATGGGCCATGGAGACAGCTGCAAGCCGCGTGAATATTGTGTTCATTGCAGGCCGAGAATGTCAATTAAACCAATTTATGGTTCAACATTGTGTTGTTGGGGAGTCGGCAAAATATAAAATTGATAAATTTCTTGGTTTAATTTGGTTCAATCAGCAATCAGTTTTGATTTAATTATTAATTCAGTTCAAAGCGTGCGTTTAGTGTGAATGCTTTGGGCTTTTGACTCAACTGGACACGGTCATGTTCCTCGATACTATAGAAAAAGAAAATAAAAATAAAAAACCAAGAATTTAACATTATTGTTGTAATAAATGAGCCACGTGTTGGTATAGACTATAGACATACTCAAAGAGTTGACTAGGAGTGAGAAAAGTCAAATGAGGGTGTGCCCCAAGTCTGTAAGGCAATTTCCTTAAATGGCCATGCTACGAACACCAAACAATATACAATGGTAGCACTCATGACTCAACTCGACTCTATCGGATAGAGACTAGCACTCCACCCTATCGACAAAAAGAAATAATTTATTGCTACAATTGAACGTATTTATATATAGCATGGAAGATTGTAGTGTAAGGTCAAAAATAAAACGTATTCGAAACTTTAAATTGAAGTGTGTTTATATCTAGCTATGACCTAGTCGTCAATAAATACTCCCTTGTAACTAATTTGTTTGATAAGTAGAAACCCTAAACTTTGTCATTCAATTAAAAAGGAACTAAAATAAATTTATAATTTATAATTTTTTTTTTATAAATTATAAGCAATGAATCTTACTAAATATGTAAATAAAAAGTAGATAAAAATTGTAAATCTTATAAAATATATGTTTGATCAGTACTTCCAAACATGTTTATAGTGTGGTCAACCATTCAATTCCTTATCATAGAAAGTAAAGTCTACAATTTTCATACTCAACTTTAGCTTGAGATTTAATATCAAACTGAATGGCGTCAAGCAGTCATAAGTGCATCTCCAATGCACTCTATGGATTGGTGCTGGTGTGGCAGTTAAATAGAATGACTTCTAAATGAATATAGAATAAATAGACGTGAAAGTCCAAAAGTTATCTCCAATGAATTTCTTCTACAATTCAATAATGGTGATTAGAGGGCATTTATTTTTTTAAATTAAACAATAATAAAACTGTTAAAGTTTCTCTAATTACCTTTTTGTGAATTAAATTAAGTCTAAAATGAAAATAATTGTTGAGTCATCCAATCTCACAGGACTTTTACATGTAGAAATAGCACCCCACATCTTCAATTTTATTTTGTGCCACATCAGCCTAATATGGTATTTTACATAGTGCATTAGAGATGTAATTTTTTAGTATACATTATCTATTTAATGACATGGCACTTCTTTTTTTTCAATCCATGATTTGCATTGGTGATGCTCTAATAGTGTAAATTTACATAATTGTCTCTTTTGGATAAGGGCTACTGCAAATTTACATCCTTATCTCTAACCTAATTTTGGATAAGGGCTATCACTACAAGTATATCGGGACTCGATCCACGCTTTGTCCACGTGGTACTTTTTCTAGGCTGCATTGCCACTCAAATTAAGACAATAAATTGTATAGTATCATTATTTAAAGTTTTAAACTATTTTCCTTTCATAGCCTCTTGTCTGAGTACAACTACTTCTAATCACACATAAAACTCAGAGGAGAATCATTTGTACAATAATGTAAAGATGCAAACAGAAGCTGCCTGCAGAAAAACCAGAAGCTTTTATTGAGCAATAGACAAAAGGAGGACAACTAAAATAAAGGAGTAACAACAAATATGTTCGACTTATTAGAGTATTGATATAGCACTCATAATAGACATTAATTATAGTGTTTATTATCCACGTGGCATTGCCATATTAATTATCTTTTAAAAAGTTTAAAAAGTTATTAACAACTTTTTAAAAAATAACAATTATGGCAATGTCACGTAGATAGTGGACAACATAAGTATTATATCACCACTCCGACTTATTAAACGAAATTACTAAATATTTATCAAATACATTGCTAGGTAGAATGATTTCCATACATATGTTATTCAGTATAGAAATGTTGTTTTCAAATCAAAATTTGAAAATTTAATTTCTAATTGAAATAATGTATTTTTAAAATTTTATAAAATAAAATAAACTATAAAATATTGATTTTAATGAAAATGATAAAGTAAGATAGGATAGCACATATGTTACTCAATGTAAAATGTTGTTTTCAATTATAAATTAAAACATTGATTTTAAACGAAAATAATGTATTTTTCGTAAAAATTATAAAAATAGAATAAATTGTAAAATATAGATTATAATGAAAACTAAGAAATAACATATAGTAACACATATTGTAACATATATGGTAAACGTGTAAAATATTGTTTACAAATGAAAAAAATTAAAATATTGATTTTAAAAGAAAATAATGTATTTTTAAAAAAATTATAAAAGAAGATAAATTGAAAAATATTAATTTTAATGAAAATGAATAAGTATGCTATCCGTGTAAAAATGTTATTTTTCAAATAAAATGTTGAAATATTGATTTTAAATAATAATAATGTATTTTTAAAAAATTATAAAAGAAGATAAATTGCAGAATATTGATTTTAATGAAAATGAGTAAAGGTATGTTTGGTAACCATTTTTTTGCCTACAATTTTTGACTTTTCAAACTTTTTACACTACAAAAAAGTTTGAAAATTCAATAAAGTATCCAAAAATCCATTTTTTCCAAAAAAAATTACACCGAATATGCCCTAAGTAACACATATATTACCCTAAAATATTGTGTTTAAATGAGAAATTGAAATATTGATTTTAAATGAAAATAATGTATTTTTTAAAAAAATTATATAAAAATAGATAAATTGTAAAATATTGATTTTAATGAAAATGAGGAAATAACGCATGCTAACACATGTGTTACTCGTGTAAATGTTATTTTTAAATGAAATAATAATTTTAAATGAAAATTATATATTTTAAAAAATATTATAAAAGAAGATAAATTGTAAAATGTTGATTTTAATTAATGAAATTGATGAACTAACATATATGATAACACATATGTTACCCATGTAAAAATATTGTTATTCAAATGAAATATTGAAATATTGATTTTTAAATAAAATAATATATTTTTTAAAATATTACAAAAGAGATAAATTGTAAAATATTGATTTTAATGAAAATGATGAAGTTACCAACACATGTTACTCATGGCAAAATGTTTTTAAACGAAAACAATGTATATTTAGAAAAAATATCAAATGAGATAAATTGTAAAATATAGATTTTAATGAAAATGAGGAAGTAACGCATATATTACCCGTGTAAGAATATTTTTTTTAATTGAAAATTAAAGTATTGATTTTAAATAAAATTAACGTATTTTTTAAAAAAAAGTATAAAATGAGATAAATTTTAAAATATTGATTTTAATGAAAATTGGGAAGTAACAAATGGTAACATATATATAGTAAAAAATATGTCATTAGTGTAAAAATATTTTTTTAAATAAAAAAATTGAAAGACTAATTTTAAATAAAAATAATGTATTTTTAAAAAAATTATAAAAAGAGATAAATTGTAAAATATTGATTTTAATAAAAATTATGAAGTAGTAACATAAATGTTACCCATGTAAAAATGTTGTTTTTCAAATGAAATATTGATTCCAAATGAATATATTGTATTTTTAAAAAAATATCAAATGAGATAAATTGTAAAATATAGAATTTATCAAAAAATTAAAAAGTAACATATGGTAACACATGTTACTTGTGTAAAAATGTTAATTTTTATTGAAAAATTAAAATATTGATTTTAAATGAAATTAATGTGTTTTATAAAAAAATTATAAAATAAGATAAATTTTAAAATATTGATTTTAATGAAAATAAGGAAGTATAAAAATGATGTTTCTAATCGAAAAATTGATTATAAATGATAGTAATGTATTTTTAAAAAATTATAAAAGGCTATAAATTGTAAAATATTAATTTTAATGAAAATGTTACATGTGTAAAAGTTTTGTTTTTTAAATGAAAAATTAAAATATTGATTTTAATTGGAAAAAATGTATTTTTCAAAAAAATTATCAAAGGAAATTAATTATAAAATATTATTATAATTATTATTCAATTTGAAATAGTATAGAAAAATGATATTTTTAAGATAATAATAATATAATTATAGATAATGAAAAAATGAAATTTTGTTTTAAAAGAAAATTATGTAATTTTAGATAGTAAAAAACTGAAATATGGATTTTAAATAAAAATAAAGTACTTTTTATTACATTATAAAAAGTGATCTATTATAAAATATTGATTTTAATGAAAATATTGTATTTTTTAAAAACTTATGAAGATGAGGTATTTTTTGAAGAATTATAAAGAGTGTATTTTTTATTTTTTTAACAAAATAAATAGTTCTTGTCAAGTTTCTCCTATAAAATGTATTGGCAATTAAGAGCAATCGCCCATGTATGGGCGATTGTCTTGAATTTTTATAATTTGAAAGAAAAATTTCGAATCAGATATCAAATAATCCAACATATCCGATATGATTTTAATGAAAATATTGTATTTTTTAAAAACTTATAAAGATGAGGTATTTTTTGAAGAATTATAAAGAGTGTATTTTTTATTTTTTTTAACAAAATAAATAGTTCTTGTCAAGTTTCTCCTATAAAATGTATTGGCAATTAAGAGCAATCGCCCATGTATGGGCGATTGTCTTGAATTTTTAAAATTTGAAAGAAAAATTTCGAATCAGATATCGAATAATCCAACATATCCGATATGCATTTAGCTATTAGTGATCCGTCCAATTATTGAATCGGATTGGATAAAATAATGCTATTATTGGATTGAATCGGATTTAGGTTTATCCAATCTATTTTACAGCTCTAGATGAGAGCAATATTAACATTTAAGTCTGTTTGTTGTAGATAAAAATTAGTTTTTTAAAAGATTTTGATAATAGTTAATGGAATATGTAGTTGAAAATTTGATAAAAATTATGAGTTCTATAAAATGTGTAGTTAAAAATAAATTTTAAAAAATAGGGACAACTTAGTGCTTGTTTGGTTTTACTAAATAAATTGAAAAAAATTTAAGTCAAAGTCGATGATTAATTTTAATCACACATTTCATATAATTCACAAATTTTATCAATTTTTCAACCACACACTAAAATTTTATTGATTAACAAAACTAAACAAACACTTAATTATAATTGAAATACAGGGTACCTACCTACCCTCGTCCAACTTTGAACTGTGAGTAAATTTATGTTTGGTAGTGTTAAAATTATTTTTAAGTGTTTATTTGATATAAGTCTTAAAGAATGTGTAAATAACAAGTAAGTAATAAGTTGTAATAACAAGTAAGTAATAAGTTGTAGATTTAACGAAATGTGTAGATAAAAAATATGTTTGACCAATTTAATTAACTTAATTTATAATTTAAGTATAGACAAACAAGCACTAAATAAATCGATATATACTTTATTTTATGAATGAAAGAAAACGTCAAAGTCCCAACTATGAGATTTGAAGTAGGCAAAATCTGTTGACGGACGATGCTTATTCTCGAACACTAGGAGTGAAAAATAATTTAAAAAATGAATTTGATGATTTCGAGTGCGAAAGGTTCCAGATTAGAAAAGTTTATCAACCTACACAAGTGTCGATCACCTGCCCCCAGGGGGCAGGTGATCGGTCCCGCAACCTACACTATCTAATTTCAATAGGTTTCTAGTGAATAATTATATTTTGTTTTATTAGTTAATAATTACATATTCACGATTAATTAGGATTAAATTTTACATTAATTAAGATATATTCACGGGTGATTACTGATTAGAATTAAGTTTTACTTTATTTAAGATATAAATGAATACAATTAAATATTTTGTTATATGTGTTTTAAGATTAAGATGGGGAATGAGGCAAACCTAAAATTATTTATCTTTTTAAGATTATATCGACATAAAATTGTACATGTCGTTTAGAAGAAATAAAACAATTTTTATCTAATATACTTATTTCTTATAAGGAAAATTTTAAGTAATAACAAACCTTAAATTGTACAAGGGTGGGAAAATTGTTTAGCATCCCCAGAGTTAAGCCTTCCTATTAGAGTTGAGATCTGCTGTCCCAATTCCGTGTCCCCTTTGCTGTCCCTCCAATGAAAACATTACACATAATCAATGTGAATGCATTAAATGTTGTTCTTTTACTTATTTAATGTATTCACATTGATTATGTGTAATATTTTCATTGGAGGGACAGCAAAAAGAACACGGAATTGGGACAGCAGATCTCAACTCTTCCTATTAATGATATTATTGTAGGCAATTGAATTTTTAAATTAATCAAATCTTATTACCAAAGTAAATAAATAATTATTTTATTAGTAAAAGTTTAAAATAATAAACTACTTATTTTAACATTAATATAAATATTACATGCAAAAAGTAACTCATTTAAAATTATAAGTATTCTTGAAAACATGCTACTTAAGTAAACTTTACTTTTTCTAGACTTTCCCAAACACGGTTTAAATCATTCGCCCACCACCTCCACGATTGCCAATTAATCATTTGCAAAAATGAACTGTATGAAACAAGATTGAAAAAGATAATACTTTGAATAATCAGGAAATATTACAGCCTCAGTTCTTAGACTTCTAGCAGAGTATGCAACTAATAACAGTTCATACATTTTGAGTTTTGAGTGCATTTAATTTAAGAACATGAAATACTCAGAAAAGGGATGGTGAAATATCCATTGGAAAAGGATTTCCCAAAACACTGTCCATGTAATAATGGGAATGTGCAGCAGCAGCATCCATTACAACAAACTGCATGTCTTCTGAAGGTTTCCAATGCCTCTTCCTTTGGTTGATGAACCAATTGTTTATTTGCTTCTGATCCAGTCCTGTTGATTCAGCAAGTGCCAGCTTCTGTGATTCCTGTTTACACGTGAAGTTGCACGGGTTTTGAAGGGTCAGAAATACTTCACTGATGACTTGTTTGGTAAGGTGTAATGTATACATTAGGAGGAAAAGAAGCTAAAAATCTATCTCACTGTAGCGTCCAACCCTATTCCGTAGTGCATACCCAGAAACAATATATTAGTAGATATAAATACAGTAATACACGGAACTAAATGTAACTGAATACCGTGTGCAGTAAATATTTGCTACGACATAAATGAGAAGAAACAAGAACTCAAAGGTTTGAGATCAAATCATCAAATAACATAAACTGAGAGCGATATAAATTTGACATTTCTGAGGTTACAACATACCGATGGATATGGCCATTTGTAATGCCTGCTCCACCACTCTAGCAATTGTTGTCTGGCTTCTTTGGGCAGCTTACCTTTCTTCCTTTTCTTCATGAACTCCTGCTTGAGGCTGCCCAAGTATCCACTGTATTTTCGCAAGAGCTGACCTTTTAGTTCCCGATCTTCTGCCAGAGGGTCTATGAAGCTATTATTCACATCGACCTCCTCTTCAGATGATCCATTTCTTTCCATTACCTCAGGACAAACTGCTCGTAAATATGACACGTCATAACCAGCAAGCTATTAAAATTATATACAGCATTTTACATGTTAATGTCATAACCATATAAAAGCAGGTCATCTTTCTTCAGACTTAAATAGATGTGCAATATGATCCATTGCTCATGGCTGCTGGCAGGAAATTATTTATTAATTGGATCTTTCAATGCTTCAATAGATGCTCCTCAGCTCTTATTGCACGCCTTTTTCCAATCACTACTCTCTTTAAAAATAACTTAGGATCATTTCCAATTAAACGAGATCGCGTACATATGAAGGTCAGCTGTGATTGTAGCGATACTACTAGACGTGAGGTTCTAATTTCAACACATCAAACCACCCAAAATCGTCCTTTTCTACTTAAAAGAAATAAGAACAAGTTAATACATGCATAGAGACCAGTACGTGAAGAAAAAAGAGAGAAGATTGCTAGATTAGGTCACTCGATCCAATTTCCCAATTGTCAAGTGATGATAAACATAAATTCTTTTTGATTAGAAAAACAACTAGCATCCAAGGCAATTTTAGTCGGTATATTTGCATAATCATGGTGACAACTTTGTTAGAGATCACTTAAGTCAATTCAAAATTTTCCCAGTTAAATAAGAATTAAGAACAAGAAAGTCAAAAAAATAATAAAAAGGAAGTCAACTAACACTTAACATCCTGTAGACCAGTGATCCTTCTCTTTCTCACAACAATAAAGAGGAACTAATTACCAGTCAATTCATAGCAATGGTACTTTATTTTATCCCATTTGACAAAACGTTCATAAAATTCCCCACAATTTGAACCAATAAGGAACACCAAAGAGAACCTCATTTATTTTCTAGACTACATACTTTCACTATAATAGGAAAGCATTTTCAGTTATAATTATGGGTTTGATCGAAAATGATTATCTTGTTTCCGATAGATAAATTCATATTGCATATAAAAGAACCTACAATTATTTGTTTCAATTTTTCCTGAGGGTGGTGGTGTTATCTTCGCAATATCGTCAAGTGAATGATCCTGATCCTGGCCATTAAAAAAAATACATACTTTGAGTTTAAACTTAATTTTATATCCAAGAAATGTTTTGGACAGCAGTTCTACTATCTACCCAAGTTGAAACGCTTTAAGTTGGCTAGCAATAATCTCTTATCCATATAGGTTTATTCTTATCCATTTTTAGCCACTCAGAGGCTTCCTTACAGCCCTTAAGCATATCTATCTTTCCTTAATTAGTTGACAAATTTTACAGACAATGTCCCACAAGGAAGATTATGTATGCTGCCAAAAGAATATTTGATAGTAACAGATTCATCAAACTAACATAATGAACCATCCAGACCAAGTATTTTGAAATAAAAAAAATCTCCATTCGCCATTTAATCATATGGTATAGTTCCAGAGATTACAGCGGAATTGACATATCACGCGTGACGGCACGAGAGAGTTGGAAAACAATAACGACTCCAAAATATCAACCAATGAAAGCTTGAGAATTGAAACAATCACATATTAAACAATGATAGACCAACTATATATACTGGGAAAAAATCACTTCCATTGAATTATTTGACAACTTAATCCACTGAAACATTTTAGTCAGCTATTACTTCAGGCAAAAATGGACTCTCTTTGGAAAAAAAGCTATGAAGATGTCCGTACATGAAACAAAAACGATGAAAAGATTGTAACTTGGCATCATAATATTTTAAATTATAAAATTGAGAATTGAACTAGCAACACTAAGATATACCTCAAAGTCCATAAAACTCGACTGATAAAGAATGCACAAGGTGTTCATGATGTAGCACCCAGAAGAGATACTACCCCCTCCCTTGGATTTATCTAGGACATGCATCCTAATAAAAACAGTTCTAAAAACACATACCAAATAATAATTCGTATCATAACCTCGACGAGTAAATATTATAACCTGTAATTTCTAGGTAAACATGGGGTTTGCATGCTCTTCCAGCAGTTGGTATTAGACTTAACCACGAGAACACTCGCGGGGGGACAAGCAGACAACATACTATAAATTGCACACATGATATTTGCAGACAGATTAAGAAAAAAGAGGCATAGACATTCTTTTATTAATTTCTTAGATGTAGCGATTTCAATTCAATCTGTCAACCCTAAACAAGAGCGACTCTTTTCAATGGTAAATCTTAATGTTCGCCATTTATAAGGTATATGAAGCATAATAAAATTGATGCTGCAACACCAAAAAATATCCGTACCAACTAGTCAATATCAGATTGTGAACATCTAATTAGGATCAGTCCGCTAACAATTCAATTCCCACTGGAACTTTAAACCTAGAAAGGAGGGCTCATCTAGCTTCCCCTTGAAAGTCAATATCAGACTGGAAACTATGAAAAACACGCAACAAAATAAGTATGGGGAGAGAGAGAGAGAGAGGAGATTAAACAATGGAGGGATTGCATCTGGAAAAGGCTCTTTTATAAAATAAAAAAATTAAAAATTAAAAATTCATCTCCTTGGAAACAAGCATGTTCAAGAATCACAATACTTTAAATATATGTAGAACAAACAAAAAAATGCAGTAATCCAGCCCAAAAACAGTAGATCTGAGAAGAATGAAAGCCTTTCATTCAGCCATTCAGGGAATAATAAAAGGAGATGAGAGAGGAGGGAGAGAGAGAAATTTATCACCAGAATCAGAGGATAGAGTGAGAGCTTTAAACTGGGACTCAATTCTTGATAGAAAAAGCATGGCTTCCTTGAAGGGTTTAGAAAGTTCTTGCTCATACTTGGTTAACATTTCACAGTAGGCCTCCATGAACTGGTCAAGTGCTGGATCTTCACCGATAGAGCTTGTGCTGCTGCGGCCCATTGCCGCAGCAGAAGCGCATGCTTCCTCTAGTCTTGCCACCACTTCAGGAGGCGCTCCTATCTGTAAATTTTTTCATAATCAGTAGGACTTCAGATACTGATATAACACGAGGGGTTACTTGTTAAACTGTCTTAAGCATCACTCTATTCAGCAGTCATAGGGTTTTTGTTGCACTACACTTCCTCGACTCCATTCAAGAGAGTAATTCATGGGTATAACCTCAGAAAAACATATGCGCGCTCTCTTTCTCTCTCTCTCTCTCTCTCTCTCACTCTTTACAGAGGGTTTTAGTCACATACTCTTCCTTGACACTGTTCAAGATAGTAAATATTGGGGTACAACCTGAGAAACAAATACGTGAATCTCTCTCTCTCTCTCACACACACACACAAAAAAAAAATCTGTAAGGACGGTTTCATACACAACTCAAATTCTCGAAAGAAGCAACAACCATGCTCAATTTGGACGTTTGAGTTCCTTGGGGAGAAGGGAGGGAGAGGAAGTACGATCAGAGATATCAGGGTATTTTAAGTTCATTTGAAAACTTTGGGTACTCATTTACCTTTTGACAATTAACATAGGCAGTCAAGAGACGGTGGTAGTAAGGATGAGCCATGATCTTTGCCCTGAAAGACCATTCTCCATCGTTGTTGTTGTTGTTGTTGCTGCTGCTGCTGTGGTTGCCATAGCCCGGGCCCATAAAATAATACCCTGTGCTTGTATTATTGTTGTTATTGCTACTGTTATTTTGTTCTTCAACCATTACAGAAGAACCATCTGGGCTTTGATTGTTGGTGGTGGGAGGAAGAGGGAGAAATAGGGTATTGCTGTCTGCATTATGAGAAGTCATCGAAGGCATCATCATCGTAGGACACAAAGCATTAACGTTGTCCCCAAAAGCTATCAAGCATGAAGTGCTACTGGAACCACCAACCTCCATTTCTCTCTCACACACACACACACTTACAAAATGATATATTGTTCTCTCTTCCACCTATTTGTTCCCTATTGCATGAGCTATCCGTTTCCTTCTTCTTTCTATTTTTGAGTGTTCCCTATGCAATGGTCTCCCGAGTTTTATGCTACTGGTTTCAGCTTTCTACAGAAAATCCTAAATAGTTGTCTGAGAAAGTAGTCCTGTTTATGGGATTTTTATCTTTATGGTCATCAACAGCCAAGAAATTTTGTTAGGAGATAGAGATAGTAAAAGATTTGCAGATCGCACGCGGTATTTGCAGAGAAGAAGGGAGTGCCCATTTTATTTGCAAAGCTTTACTTTCCCGATGAAAACCCTCCTACTCTTTTCTTGCACTGCCACTGAAACACTGCCATTTACTGATTACTCAGAAATGGAGTTGTAGTTAATTAAGAGTTTAAATTAATTGAGACGAACGATCAAATCGAGGTGTAGTTGGGTAGTGTTATGCAGTGACCGATGAAAATCGTTGGTTTTTGGGGCAGAGAATCATAAATCCTGTGGTTTATCTACTGCCTAGTGCTAGTTTTAAGCGACTTGTCCACTCATTTTCTATCACTATTCTCCACTCTCCTGGATTGTCCTCTTCTTTCCCGGCGCTTTTGTTTCCTGTTTCCTACTCATTTTCATTTATGGAAAAATTGTACAATCAGTCACTAACTTATATTTCAAATAACAAGTTGATCACTACTGTCTTTGCTTCGCTTTTTTAATTAAAAAATTAACACGTGTATATTTTTTTATAAATGAGTAACTATGAGAAATGGGCAACATATATTTTGATTAAATCTAATTTTCAACCGTTCTCAACATGAAATAATGAGCCAATTATTTCATTATAGTTTAGGGTTAATTGCAATTGTATCATTGAACTTCAATTTGAAGCAAATAAGACACTAAAACAATCAGGTCATTTCGTTTGGGTATCGTTAAAGTGTCTATAGGAATTAGATGACATATCAATAGATTAATAACACTAGAGGTCATCGAAATTTTATCCAATTGAAATTGAGTCACTGAACTTAGTTGCATTCGGGTGGCTGGACTTCAATTAATTGGAGCAATCAAGTCATACATCATACAATTCTACCCAACAACTATATATGAATTTTTTTTTTTTTTTTTTACATCTTTACCGTATAAACATTTTCAAGCCTTTTGTTAATGTCACTACAATGCCAACTAGTGGAAAATAATGGAAATCAGAACTCAAATTCATAACTTTTTTAGTTCTATTAGTAGTGAAATAACTTAATTTGAAATGGCCAAAAAAAAAAAAAAAAAAGCAATTGATCCAATATCACTTGAAAAATTTAAAATCGTATAACCAATTGAAATACAAATCCAGCAAAACAAATAAAACCCAACATGTTTTTGTCGTAAAAACCCCTAAAAAAATATGATGCAATCAACGAGAATCATAAAGTAATTTGAGAAATCTAGACACGGACGACACATGCAAATAAACATGATATGGGGTCTAGAAAAATGGTGGTATGAGGAAAGAAATTTTTTGATCTATGTTAAAGTTTAGCTACTTGATTGCTCCAAATTGAAGTTCAATGACTTGATGGACGTGTTGCACGTTAGCAGAATCCAAATTGAGTAGTCTGGTTGCTATTAAATTAAAATTTTAGTGGCTTAATTATTCCAAATTGAAGTTCAGTAATTCAATTACAATTAAAGTAAAAGTTTAGTGACCTCCCGTATAATTAACCCGCTGCTTAATTACTCACCGATAACTGAAAACGTCGAAATATCTATTAAGCTATCGCATGGTACTTACATTTTCTAACTTTATAAAGTTACGTTTTATAAAAAAAATTTATGCTAGTGCTCAAAAATTTGAAGAAAGATGCGTTAGCATGAGAATTGAGAAGATTTAGATGGTTTTCAAATTTTTCTTCTTTGACGCAATTGCTTCTGCATATGTTTGACACGAGCACAATTCTATAATTACGTGACTATAATACTTGAACCTTTAATATTTATCCGATACCATATTATTAAAAAAAACTTACAGTTGAAAAAGAAAGAAAAAATTAGTGATTAAAAATATTGAAGCATTTATATAAGTGAGCTTGAAAATTGAAATCCCACCACCGATCAAATAGGTTTATTCATTCTTAGTTATTCGTTGCAATATTCTTAAATATTCACAATATCTTTGCAGAATAATCTCAATGAATAGTTGTTGAATAAAGCACAATCCTTCAACTGTAACATATTGCAAAAAATTTATTCTTTCGGAATTTGAAGCAGTAAGAAGTCAGCATTAATGGTCTATAATGCAATCTCAAGTCTCAACGCATATGTATATTCTTATCTAAATTATCTGTAAATTTTAAACTTGTTTTTGCTCATGCTCTTGCCTTCAAAGTTCAAACGTGTCCAATCAAATCAATCATTTGTCCGGCTATGCTTACAAATACAATATGATCGGCGACATTATATATATGCAATTCTATTATTGTCTTGAATCAATATATACTCGGTTGCATTTGATTTCACATCACACTTTTCATGACTACCAAATCGTACCCTAGTTTGATGGCCAAATAAGTTGATCTAGCTCATGTTTTGCAAAATTATTTACGACACTCACTCTTTAAATTGACTAGAAAATATGAAGTTGGATTCAACCTCAAACAATTTCATGAAGATGGTTAAATTTCCACATTTTGTGCTTATCTGAAGACCCACTCCCGATACTAAGTGTCTGTTTGGTAGAGATTATAAATTAGTTTATTTAACGATCAAGAATGGTAAAAAATAACGACTATCAAGATAAATTTTTTTACCAAATAAACTAATTTATAAACTCTACTAAACGAGTTCTAATAAATAAATCAAAATGAAGTAAGTAGCAGTGCAAACTGGTTGTTATTGGATTAAAATCCAGAGTTGAGACAATAAGAATATAGCCATTGTAGAGTCAAGGTCAGGTTTAGGGTTTAAGACTTTTAAGTACATTATTAGGGTTCTGCACCCTCATTGCTGTCAATACAATCAAATATTATTGCACAGGAATCCGTCACAACAGCGTAAAGAATACAAGCAGATTTTCGAAAAGGAGGGAGGGAGAGGGAGAGAGAGAGAGGCAAAACTCAAAAGCAGATGATTTTTACAGCTAATACATTGCATAATTTGCATGTATAAAGGTATATATATATATAATAATATATATGTAATGTACGTATTCAACTAGCTAATAGGTTAGGACTAGAGTTTTCCAAGTTTGCTTTACGTTATGTCCATCACCAGTGGCTTCTGGCATGTGGCCAATGGGCTATGATACAGACATGAAAAGCAGAACAAATCGTGTTTGTGTTCGGTTGTGCTTAGAAATAAGTCGTCCTGTCAAATTAATTAAGGTATGGTGTGACCAAAAATAGATATAAAAATTGACAAAAAATTTAGCAAATTTTGATAAAATATTTTAATTGAAAATTAATAAAAATTATAGATGTTACGTATTATATAGTTAAAATTAATTATTAATTTTAATCTTTATTTTTTAGTAATTTTTGAAGTTCAACCAAACAAGAACTAAGTCTCAACTTATTTTTGAAGAGGTAAACTTTCAAGCAAATCAAACACATTCTAGTCTACAATTAGAGATATCAACTGTCCATGGTCCGATTTAAAGCACAAAATCCCTTTTTTTTAAAGCACGTTGTGACTAAACTTTTGGGACCAATATTGTCCTGTTCTACGTGGGGACGGTTTTGTGCTTGGTATGCTTTTGACACCAAAAAAAAAAAAAAAAAAATTACATTTTAATAATTTAATTAAATTTTTAGATAATTCAATTGAATATAACATTAGAACATGTAAATGTTTTCAGAATAAATAAATAGTTTTGACAGGACTGATCTACTCTCTACAGTGAAGAGTAGATATAAAACCCACATGACACGTAGTGGAAAGTAGATATAAAGCCTACATAACACGTGTCATGTGGGCATTGGAGAATAAAAAATGATTGACAAAAATATCAATCACTTGTCCAATGTCCACATGACACGTGTCATGTGGGCTTTATAATTTCTCCCCACCATGAAGAGAAGATCATTACCGATAGTTTTGATACCCAAATCTCCCTATCTCTCTCTCTCAAATATCAAACACAGCACTACACGGGTATGATGATGTTATTCATTATTTCTCCTCTTGTCCCTACATTTTAGTTTAATTGAAAGTCTGGTCCAATTAAAGTTTAATTTGTTGTACTATTAATATTAGTAAATATGATTATTAATAAATATTTTATTAATTTTCATTTGTTGGATTCAATGTGAGACAATTATAAAGAGTTATTTTAAACCAAATAAAAAATTGTTTTCTCACAACATGTAAGGAATCATTGTAACTTTTATTTATTATTCTATGTTATTGCCTTGCTTCAATATTTCTATTCAATTAATCATTGTCCCACTGAACTAGATTTTTAGCTCCACCCCTATAATTCTAAGCCCTTGTTTAATTTAGTTTTAATTTTTTTTAAATTTAATATTGAAATCAATAATTAATTTTAACTATATATTTTATAAGACTTATAATTTTTATCAATTTTCAATCACACATCTATTAATTTTTATTAAAATTTGTTAAAAATTTTATCGAAATTTTTGTCAAACCCCTCCTAAAATTGCAAGGTTATAGGCAAGATAATTCTACATCTCTACATAGTGCTCTTTAATAATTAATCTTTAGTTATTTCCCAGCCACAAATCAATGCAGGGTAGACTTTTCTGTTAAAACTTCTTCACTTTACCAGTTTACCTGGATTATTTCCAAATGCTCAGTAAATAGTACACTTTTCTGAGTTAAAGTGGTTAAGATTATATTTGATAAATATTTTTGTCAATTATAAATAGTAAATTTTAAAAAATGTGTAGATAAAAATAATATTTGATTAATTTATAAGTGTTTATAAATTTGGACAAAAATATTTTAAATTAGAGTATGTTTGTTAGTGCTTATAAGCACAAAGCACTTATAAATTGGCCAAATATCTTTTTTATCTATTCATTCCGTATAATTCACAATTTTTATTCTCATTCTCTGTAGAACACACTAATTATAATCTACAAAAATATTTATCAAACAAAGTATTTAGTCTTCAATTCTACTTGAACTATATTCTTTTATTTAAGGGTTAATTACACTAATAATCACATTCTTTCGAGTTTTATAACGATTTCATCTCCATTCAATTTTTTAGCAGATATCATCCACATCTTTTCATTTATTCGCACAGATGGTCCACAAATCAATATTTTTCACTATTTTGACAATTTTACCTATTGACTTAAATAAATTAAAATGATATAAAAAAATACTATGAAAACATTGCAATTAAACCATTAACCTTTTCAAAAGTACAGATAAATTATAAACTATATTATTTTATATAAATAGGTGTTCTTCCCCAACAAAAAATGAATCGTCTTTCCCCACCCCACCCCACCCCACCCCACATACTGCAAAACTCACCCACACCATATCAGAAAGCGCACAAAACTAAAACCACACGAACCACACCACCACCACCACAACCACCACAACAACAACATCCAGATACATGCTTCATATTACAAAACCAGCCCACACCATATCAAAAGGCACACAAAACTAAAACCACATAAACCAGTGACTTACTCGTTCAAACTTCTTCAATCCTGACTCTTCACAATGAGAACGTGATGCTTGAACAGGTTATTGCAGATCACCTACAGCTTTATCAGTCTCTTCAAGGAGTTGCACTGGAGTTAACTTTTTAAACTCGCAAACTCTATCTTGTGGTAGAAACTAAGATCCAGCCCCCACATAAATTGAACAGGTCAATATAGAAGGTAAAATGGAAAAAAGAAGTTCATAAAGAAGCGATTTACAACCATAATCTTATGAATATGTTAATTCATCTTTTATACTAACTCATTAGTGAAAACGAACTTGCCATCCCAAACACACAAGAGGGCGTAGGGAAGGAAACATAAGTATGTCCCTTGCTCTAATTCCTTAATTGGAAATAGAGGTTTATTCTCCTTTGGTCTGGAAGGATTAGGATTTACAGATATAAATTCAGGAATCCCATTTAGCTGATGGAGATGATTCATTTTTAGTTTATGATTTATTTGTACTTTTGAAAAGATTAAGGGTCCAATTATAATACTTTCATTGTATTTTTTTCTATCATTTTATTTTATTTAAGTCAAATGGAAAAATTGTCAAAGAATTGTCAAAATAGTGAAAAATAGTGATTTAGGGACCATATGTGCGAATAAATGAAATGATGGCGATGATATCTGCTAAAAAAATTGAATGGGGATGAAATCGTTACAAACTTGAAAAAATGAGGAGCATTAGTGTAATTAACCCTTTATTTAACATTTGAACACGTCAATCAATCAATATTTAAAATGATTTAATTAGTCTTCACTTTATAGGATAGTTTTAATCTTTATTATTTACCCTTTCCACACGTCAATCAATACTACACTTTTCTGAGTTAAACTGGTTTAATTAGATGTTTACTTTATCAAGACTGTCATAAAGCAAGACCCCTTTACAGTATGTGATTGAATGGTGCACTAAATAATTAAGGATTTATAATCATAGTAACTCATTAATAAGCTCCATGTTTAAACTCATAGTTAACTCATTTCTCTTCTTGTAATCATACCTTTCCATTTTTGGTCTTCCAAAAAATAATAAAGTTTCACACATGCCCCCAATAATCGATCTCAATGATTTATGTGACCCATTAAGTATTAATCACTGTTCTAAAAAGTCCGCATAAACCCCGTCTAAACTTGAAACTCGGCCTCTACGCCTAGCCACGTATCACGAATCGCCCTCGCATTGGTCTTATCTCGCTCTCACCTAAGCTCGAAAAACTTGAAACTCGACTTTCACGCCTAACCACGCTTTACGCTTTTTAAAACATTGGTATTAACTACCCCCAACTTGCTCTCCCCCCATCTACTTCTTATTGAACCTTATGGTTTTATCTAACATGCATATTAATTTTTTATATTTAAGTGACACAATATTTTATCTTAAAATGATAGTAGTTCGATTAAGAATATCAATTCTTGAAATTTTATTAGAATTCTTTAAACTCTCTAATACAGAAATATTAGAATTTTATATTTAAAAGTTACTTAATTGGTCGAGCTATATAAAATGTTATCCTTCACAATCACAATTCTGTCATTGAATGATTGTTGACATTGGTTTAATAAAAAGATAAGTATATATAGCTTTTCCAATTAGCATTTTTTTATTGTTTTATCGATTTTGTAATGGCCATTATTTGTTTTGCATGACAAGACTCATAAATTAATATTCCATTAGGGTTCTTGCATTGGACATATTCTTGCTAAGTGGGACTGGGACCGGGACCCCAGATAAGGGAAAATCTTTTTAGATACCTGCAACATTTTGCTTTTTCTCGTCCAATCCATGCCACTATGAATGGAGGTGAACTGTTACCGGAACTCAGATACCCCGTAACTATTCTTTGAGTTATTTTATTGAGGGAGATAGAGAGAGACGAGAGCCCATGCTAAGTGCAGATTTATGAAATGTTTGAATAATTAGTAAGTACTAAGTTATTCATCTTCTGAAATGTGAACAATTTGATCAATTTAAATAATAATTTAAACTAAGACAAACAAACTATAAAGTCATGAGGCCTTCGACCCATTGTACATCAGTCCGCTTGGGCAGGTCACTACTGTTTTTTCTTAGTGTTTAGTAAATTTTCCTGTGAAATTTGAATAAAAGTGTTTCTTTAATTTTATTAAAATTTAATTGAAAAACCATTTCCATCGGCCAATGTGCAGTCCAGACACTGCCCCGTCATGGGTCTTGCCTACTAAGATCTTTCTAGCGCCCTGAAACATGCAAAGCTCAACAGGGGCATAAAGAATGTTTTGATAATACTGTGAAATGTGTAAGCTATCACACCCCTCCAGCCTCCGGTGCTGTGCCCAAGGGGAAAGAGGAGAAATCCAAATTTAAAGCACATCCTTCAACATATATTTTCTTTTTCACGGCTCACTCTCAAGTTTTCTTATTTATCGGTTATCTAGTTAAATGTTCTTACGCATATGCAACACCTCAAGATTCGAGAAGAAAACAATTTCAGTCAAACATGAAACAGAAATGCAAGTGGTACCTTGTGAATGGATATTTTTTATTTGTCTTTAAGCACATTGCTCACAAGAAACAAGAAGTTCAATTATCAATACCTTCCATGAAATATTTACAATCAAAATGACCTTTTTAATCTGTCTATCAACAAACAGCATCACCCCAAAATTTGTGGGAAGATATTGCATCATCCGATATTAGAATAACCTAAGCCCTAAGGCCTATATACAACAATTATAATGGCCATTAAGTCCTACCCCCATTCAGACTTGACCCTGCTTTCTTATGTATCACAGCCTACTTCTAGAGTACAACTAAGTTTACTTAATCCGTCAAACAGTAAGTGCAATCGCTATGCATGACCTGAGTATTAATGGTGCGTTATAAATTTGAACGAGAATGAAATTTTACTTCGCACACAACTCGGTAGATGTATATTATGGGAACATGTATGAATTATCACAACAAAGCTAGCTCCAAAAGTAGCTGGAAAGCTTGAATCACAGTAAAAGCAGTATCCTACTCAAAAGCACTTTACATTTTCATTTCACCGTAAAACATATAAATTCTTGCTTTTAGAAACATCAAAGCGTGGACATCAGAGGTTTAGTCGCAACTCGCAAGGAAGAGACATGACGACAAGAGTGAAAGAAATATTGCTTAGCTGATCAGAGTTTCTGGATAACCACTGAATTCAATAGTTCAGCTTGCTCTATGGTTTGGGTGGGATCAGTTAGGACTTTGGGAGGAAATCCAACAGTCTGCAATTGGTAAGTCCTGGTTCCTCCAGGTCTTGATGCATCAATGAAGGAACGGATATGACCAATTGTATGGTGATAATTGAAGTGTGCAACCATGCGAGTCCCATCAACCAGCCTCAGTTGAATTGAGGTGGATGGCAGTGATTTGTCCACTAAAATGCCCATTGAAGGTGAAGGAGCAGTGTTCAGAGAAGAAGAAACATCTGCTTCTGGAACTGGTTCACTAGCAGAGCTACTTCCTAGGGTTCTACTCACACCTTGAAATGGAATACAACTCTTCTCTGGCTCCTGCAAGTAAAGAAAATGTTATCACTTTTTCATTGATTCTTTCTTTTACATTTGCACATGCACAAGAGTAAAGAATATGGTAGCTGGGGTTCTATTTAAGAGCCCCACTTTTGCTCTTAGAACTGTTCAGGTTATGAAAGAAAACTCAAGGTAGACAATCTCAGAGAAAAGCAATGAAAAATTTATTCATGTGCATGTCCCTGAAAGGAGAGGAAGAGCTGAAGAGAAATAGAAAAGATACTGTATGGACTTACGGGGCAATCCTCATCCCTCCTTATGAGATTAACATGAACAGAGGATCTTCTGTCTGCAGGTTCCAGCTCTTTAGGGCACTCGGATTTTCTGATGCTCTGCAATTAAATATCATCGCAAGCCATTGCATCATTAAAAGACATTCAACGCGTGATCAAAATATAGAGGGGAAGATGGTCAAAAATTGAAGATATATTTTGATGAAAAAATATTATACATAACCAATCAAAATGATACACATGCAGGCGATAGAGTATGTTGAAGAAATGAGGGGAGAGAGTAGTTTCATGAGATCTAAGCACAACAATGTTGTATTCTGGAAAATGGGTGATCCAATGGTTTATATACTAAAGTTTCATACCAATGTACATGAAATATCAGTTGTTTCGAATCTGAAATATCAGTCTAATTGATTTTCTAATTTTCTTATTTTACTTCTATTGCCCATTGCCTGTTACCTCCAGAAATGGTGCATTTTCAGGATCATCCAACCTCCTCAAAGGACCATCATTAACGGTGAAACCATTTCTCCAGAAAACAATATTGTGTACAATGGACTCGGGCTGTTGAGGAGCAGATGGTAAAGTTTCACCAGAGAGTAATCTTCCGGTCCCAGTAAAGCTCCTCGAGCCTGAAGATGGGTGAAGATTCTCCGAGGTCCCTTGCATGGCTCCCAACTGCCTAGCTTGATCAAAAATTGCATCCACATCATTACCCTTTGAGGGATCTTGAACTAGCATGCCACTGCAAGTATCATGATATATCAGTAGGTAAGCATATGTAAACCAAGAGAAGGGGGCTTCAATTTATGAGGCATCAAAAGAACGTGTTTGTTTTGTCAGCAAAGATAAAAAGAACAGTGATGAAACAGATGTGGAAAAAAATGAATAGGAGTAAATTGCTTAGATCAAACACAATAATTTCAACATATAGCAATCATTTTAAATTCCTTGATTTATTTAAGCATTCTAAGAGTTCAAAAAGAACTGAGGATAAAAACTATTTTGAGTGAATGTGAATGAGATAGAAAAGCTGTCAAATTTCTAAATTGGCCACAATCCCTATTTTATAGCCAATTCAAGATATCAATGACCAGGAAAATAATTGGTCAATCTTCACCATATATTTCCTTATTTTTTACCCTTTCCTTTCTCCTCATTGTAGGAGGGGGAAGATGAGATTAGTAAGAATGGCAACTTTAGTTATTCAGTCGAGGATCTCCAGGTTCAGCTGAATCGACTTGTACCTCTAGTTGTCCTCTCAACCTGCCTCAAGCCTGCTCCCTTTACCAGCATTAACAGTATTTGCTTGAATTCCCCACGGGGTACTTAGTTTTAATTTTTTTTCCCTTCCACCTTCTTAATTAACGCGTGAAAATGAATAGAAAGCCACAATAATAATGATGGCTGCTAGCTATGAAAAAGTTGCATCCAATGAAAAGAGAGGGCATGAGGAAAGATTATGGGATACAGTGTGCCAAGCAATCACTAAGGACATTACTGCCACAAAACCTCGTGAATGTACGAGAGGGAGGAGTGGGGGAAGGGGTGAACAACCACAAAAAAGGTGGAGAATATTGGAAATTGTCTGTTATCTACAATAATGCACAATAGATGCAAGAATGAGGGGTGTTTTCATAACCAGGATGGCACGGGGCTAGTTTTCTGAACCCACACCTGACATGAACCTTCACTGCTCAAAAATCAAATCATGTTACCCTCCCATCGATAAGAAAAAACAGATGAGGTGGTTACCAACTATGCCATTCCAATCTTACTGACTTGGCACATGAAAATATTCTTTGACTGATAACTACAAGTTGATTTCAATATTTAACGTCCAGATAGATATGACAAAGAGGTAACAAGAAAGGCTACAACATAGAATTATGGTCTTTAGTCCAAAAACTGGAGGAAATGAAATTGCAAGAATCATTTTATTGATAGTAAATGCAAACTCAGAGCCATGTATAAGCAAAATTCCCCAAGTCATGCTTGATGCTGTAACAAACAAATAGCAGTGGTACTTACATCCAAAAACTAAAGTGACCGATAACTATAAAAATTTAGAAAAATTTAATCATACTGTTTTATCACTGAATTCAATTGCCATTATTTTTTCCATAATGAGCAACCCTGAATTAAAGAAGTGTAAAATAGGAATACAAAATTTCAACCGCTTCATGGGAAACAAATATTGTTACCCCTAATTCAAGAACTGTGCAACTACATAATATATCCCACACATAAAGCAGTGCTAAAATCTCCCAAAACAGGTCTCAAGCACGTGTATGCACTATTCAGACCGATCTCACTCATTTGCATAATAATAATATACCAAATTACAACATTCCCACATCAAGAAAAATTGACGCGTACACAATACAATATCAATGAAACAAAAAACGACAAATTAAGTAAAAATTAGGTGTTTCTTGGAATAAAAGGAACCTCTTTTCGCCGCCGGTGTAATACTCTTGCGGACCATCCGAGTCGCTGTCGGAATCGTGACCGGAGGGACGGTTCAAATCGGAGAGGGTTCGGATGCCGCCGGCCCGGCTGGACGAGGGTTTTGAGGGTTTCTTGTCGTGCGAAGACATTACTGATTTTTTCCGATTCGAGAAATTGATAGAAGAGTAATAGATTCCCTCGCTTTGGAGCTTTTGTTGATGGCCTTTTGGTTATTGCTGAGACGTTATTTAATGGAATTTTGGCGCAAATGGTCCTATATGCGCGTTTTTGGTCCCTAATTTTTTATTTTTGGCAAGAAGATCCTAACATATCCTATTAAGTGCAAAATTGGTTCTATTGACGGATTCATCTAAATGTGCCATTAGTTGAGTGAGTGTAGTGCAATCTCCTTTATTTTGTCTTTACCAGAATGGGCAAAATCGTTAAATTACATTTCCCCCCTCCCTCCCTCTCTCTTACTCTTCATATTATCCACTTCTATTTCATGTTTTGCGGGGGGAAAAAAAAAAACCTTAATGCACAGAAAGCTTCCACTTCCACTTCCATTCATAACTTTTTAAGTTTGTTTTGCCAAATAAGATGAGTGATTCTTTGAAGATTTGATTTTTGGATTTTATGTGCGGAGTTAGAAGATTTGGTTTTTGGATTCTTAGGTTCTTAGAAGATTTGGTTTTTGGATTTTATGTGCGGATTTGGGAGATTTGATTTTTGGGTTCTTGGATTCTTGGACCATTTGGTTTTGGAATTTTATGTAGGGAGTTGTAAGATTTGATTTTTGGGTTTTTTGGGTTATGTGATAACATGTTGTAATGTGTATTGTAATTGTTAGATGAATGAATGAAAATTGTTGGAGATGAAAGTTGTTGGATGCATAGATGGTCCCTAACTTTTTTAGTAAAGGTGTGTGAATAATCTCTAACGTTTTAAATGCATATGTGGTCCCTATCGTTTTTAGTAATTGTACGCAACTGATCCCTAACCTTTCCAGTAAAGGTGCACAACTGGTCTTTGATGCATGTAAAATTGTGCAATATTAGTCCTAAACCTATTGAAAAAGTTGCACGAACATTTTCATTGAGCAACATTTGCAGAGAATTTTTCGATTAACATGAGTCATTTACACATTGTTAAAACTAGAGAAATTTCTTTTAAAAAAAAAAAACATAGGAACCACATTTGAGACCTACAAATTATGAGTGTCATTTACACATTTGCAAAATCAAAAACACTCTATCTACACACCAGTCCTAAAAAACAGTTCATCCAATGCAATCTGTTTTTCTTCTCTTTGGATTCAATTTAAGATTTTACAATGATTGAATGAGGATTTTTTCGCGTTTTAGTGTAGTAAGAGTTTTTTTTCTTCAAAATTATCAAATAATTGTTGGGTAATATGAAGAGTAAAAGGGGGGAAAATATGATTTGACGATTTTGCCCCTACATGTAAAGACAAATTAAAAGAGATTGTATTACACTCACCCAACTAACGGCACATTTGGACGAAATCCGTCTATAGAGACCACTTTTGCACCTAATAGCATAGATTAGGAACTTTCTAGCCAAAAATTTAGACGGACTTCCAAACGAAATGACTTGGCAAATTTAAATTTAACTCAACATTTTATTTAAAAAAAAAGTTAGACGAGAGAAATAAAAATAAAAAACCAGCCAATTTTTTTTTTTAAAAAATATTAATGTCACATAAGCGGTAATATTAGTTTTAGACGGAACTTATTGGAGATAAATTTATAATTTGATTGTTTATTCAATAGACGTAATACTACATAAATGGAAGTCCATATATTTTAACTATTATGTAAATTACAATAAATAGAGTGCATTAGAAATGCTCTAAGCTAAAAAAATCTATGTATTATGTTTATAATGTGATATTTTTGATGTTTTATGCAATGATTTTTATGCATGCATTGTTAGGATCAATCTTGGAAATTTTAAGTACTTTGTACTAAATTTAAAAAAGTTCTCTCCTTTAATTTTAATTAATCACGTGAAGAAAAATATTATTTTATTAATTCGCGGAATGTATAGCCATTGGCAATTGCATAACAAATATATAATAATACTTCAATGTTTTTCTTTGTGCAGATGATGAAAGAAAAAGTACAAGTAAAACACTGAGTTTATATTTGATAACTTTTTAATTGGCACATTTTGTTATTATTGTATGTTTTTATTGTGCAAAGTATTTCTATCATTTGGATTTTGAAATTTAGGTCTTTAAATAAATGTTTTTTTTTTTGTAGAAAAGGTCCATACCGTCTGTATCTGTTAATAGTTGCCGTTAAAATTATTAAAAAGGTTAATTAGGGCAAATAAATCTAAACGATATGGATGATGTACGCAAAAAAAGTAAACGATAGGAGCATTTTACGCACACAAACATTTAAAGCAGATTTTAGGTCTTCTTCTTCCGACAATTATAAAATTCCACACAAACAGATAAAATCACATACATTATAATATTAAAGAAAACACATAGATATTACAAGAACTTGACATATCTAAACAAATATATGGTGCCATATACGTATTTTTGTATAGTATATTTTGCAAACGATAGGGACAAAGTGTGTCATAATGGAGATAATACATAGTTTGTTTAGATCCAATAATGCGTATAAAGAACAATGATTAAATTTGCAGAAAGATAAGAAATTGTTCAATTTTAGAACGTGGTGTTTAACTTTTGTGTGCAAGTTGATTGTAGTGTTGCTTATTGAAGTATTTAGAATGTATTTGTTAATATACACTTGTTTGAACGTGCCGTGTTCTTGTAATGTGTATGAGATTTATTTACTATATTTTAAATGTAATATTACAATATATGTAATTTTATCTATTTGTGTGGAATCTTATAATTGCCAGAAGAAGAAGACCCAAAATATGGCTTCAAACGTTTGTGTGCGGAAAACGTCCCTATCGTTTATTATTTTTTGCGTAAATCATCTATATCGTTTAGATTTATTTACGCTAATTAACTCTTTTAATAATTTTAACGACAACTGTTAACAGATATGAACGATAACAAATATGAACGACTTGAACCTTTTTTGTAAATAAACGTTTATTTAGGAATCCAGATGCCAAAATCTAAACCATATGGACACTTTGTACAATGAGAGTAAATTATAAAGACGAAATTTGTTAATCCCTTTAAAAAACTCATATGTTCAAAAACTCTTATCGATCTTTCCGCTTGTTTTGTTTAACTTATTTTGGTTAAAAAAAATTTGCAGGAACTTTATCTCTCACATCCTACTCACTCCATTTTGTGATAATGTTGGCACCAATTTTCCTGTCCGTTAATCTAGTATTCCACTTGCGCATAAAACATATAGCTATCGATTATCACTTTGTTGATACCCATGTTTCTAGTGGATCGTTCACTATTTCCTATATTTTTAGTAAAGATAAGTTGTTTGATGCTCTAACAAAGCTACTGTCCTTTACAACTCACCACTCTTCATACCAAGATCGGAGTCTCCAACAGAAGCTCTAATTTGCGGAGACATGTTAGGGATAAAGATAAGATCAATGATCGTAATCTCCAACAATAACAACCTTGGCCAACTCCAACAGAAAGAGTTCCAACTAATCAACAACAGTAGCAACACTCAATCACCTCCAACAAAAGTGACCAGGTTCCATAAACATTATCATCTTGACTCCCTTTCAATTTAGGCTGCAGTGACGATTATTCAAAATACAAAATATTTTGAATAAAATATAATTCCACAAACATTATCATCTTGTTATATATTTTGTAATCATCTTATAGATTAGATTGTGTTTAGATTGAATGTTTATCTCGTTCTGTATTGTGTGTATATATACTACGAGCATCTTTAATACAATCGTAGATTACAATTTTTTTTTGCCACATAAGTAAAATAGACAATATTTTAAAAAAGAGTAATGCTATTTGCAGTGAGCGACTGCCGTAGTCGCCCTACGTGGCATCTTATATGGCATTTATTTAATTACTTAATTTTAAGAATTAAAAAAATATATAATCAAATGGGCTTTTCATATTTTAATATCAAAGTAAAGTTTATCTCTCTCAAACATTCCCCAAAATCAAGAACATCTCCAAAGTCCCCAAACCCGCCTCCTATCCGCCGCCGCCTCCTCCTCCCTTTGCCGGAGCTGCCTCCTTTAGCAGCTGAACTTCAAAAAATTTCACGCTTCTCCCTTTGCCCCCTCCTCCCTTCGCCGCCTCCCCCCTTCGCCGGAGTTGCCTCTTCCTTTCGAATTTGAAGACTGGGCAGCAATTACAGCAACAGCAAAGTGCTAGGAAGCGAAGGAGATGCTAGGCTCTTAAATTGCATTGGAGATTTGTCGATGCCCTGCAACACCTTGGAGGTGCACAAGGTTAATACTTAAACTACATGTGTGTTTAATGCTTGTTGCAGTTTTGATTGGAAATTAGGTTGAAATTATATTTTTTTTTTACCAAAAAGTGAGTAATTGGAATGAGATTTTGATAATGTAAGTTGAAGCAAAAAGTGAAATTCAGTCGTGGAAGGAGAAATTAGGCGTAAGTCGAGCAAAGTCTATGTCATCGTGTTTGCTTCTTTTCATCGATTTTTCATTGTTTATGTGTTATGCACGGCATATTAGTTCTAATAGTTTACTATGAATTCACGCTTGTCTTTGCAAAAATATGGGATGTCTGAGAGGAGGGATAAGAGTTGGTTCACTCATTGGGCATATTCAATGATATGGAATGTTACTTCTTTGAATTAGAATTTGAGTTATTGTTTCATTTGGGATTTTTTTCATCCTTTGTAGTTGCTATTCCTAAACAAATCAGAGAACTTATGCAAGTTGATATTCTAACAAATGATGAAGCGAGGAGTCATTTGCATGAGAAAAATAGTGTAATTTCTTCTTACTTTTCATGATTTTAGAAATATTGCCTTCATACTCGAAGAGTTCAACCTACAACAAGCACGTCCAGAAATCAACTTGTTGTACTAGAAAGTCTGTGAAGGTCCCAAGAACAGTATGGTAAATCCTCAAAACCGAGCATGTCCCAATCTCGTTCTCCTTCGGGACCTCTTCAATTAACTGGATCATCCCGAGCCACCTCCATGACTGGAGTGGATATCATGGAAGATGAAGACGATGAAAACTTAGAAAGCCACAGCTGAAAAAGTCGCATAAATTTATACAATGTGAAGACGACCATACGTCCACCACGAGTTTTGCAAATAAATAGACAATATACATTGGAGGACTTAAAGCACTACAAAAATTTTATGCATTTCACATAAAAGATCTTGAGGCAGAGTGTTTTTGAAATTTTGTAGGATTAGATTTTCCTCCTCTTCTATGTTGAATTGAGTTCTTGTTATAATACAAAAATATGTGAATTTGAGCACTTCATTACCTTTTAATTCTTCAAAAGAATAAGTATTTATTTATAAGTGATTAAAATTCTCTCTTAAATCTTTCTTATATGAATGTGAATTTCTAATAATATTTCTTTATTTTGAAGAAGCATGATGAAAATTTTCCAAAAAAGATATCAAAAGGAAATTCCTTTCAAGAATGTCAATGCATTCAGTTTTGTTCACAACGTAAATACTTTGTTTTCTAATGAATGCATTGACAATTTCTTCGACTCAGGACAATGAGAATTCAGCCACATTATGTATTAGACAGCTCTGCTCATCCACTCAGTCCCAAACTCTATAAACTGTGCAACCCAAAAACCAAAATGTAAAGAAAAAAATAAGGGATGGATCAGCATAGCATTTCAATATCTTGAAGCCTCGAAGACTCCATATTCAAGTTTATTTCAAACGAAGTAGCCAACCCAAAGACAAATAAGCCAGTAGTTGCAACAAAAAGAAAGGGTGAGTAATGGTAAAGCTAGACGGTGAAGTGTTAAAAAGTAGTGTTACATTGTCCAATTGTTGTATTGGATGTCTTTAAAGAGTAACCCAAGCTCATGCATTTTGGATGTCCATTTGTTGCACTAAATAAACAAGCTTTGATCAGAAATTTTTATGATTTAAACCTGAGCCTGTGAGTAAATGTCAGTTTTATTGTCTTGTGAAATTCACCATAATCACTAATTGCAACTACGCTTTTATCAGAAGTGAGGCTCTTTAATACATTTGATAGCTTTCTTGTAGAGATGAACGAGAAAATTGTCACCATAGCCTAAAACAAATCAAAGAAATATAAATTTGCAACTTGACAGAAAAGAGGAAGCGGAATTTTTTTTTTATCATCCTTCGACTTATGGAATAGAAGTTATTAGCAATATTCAGAAGAAAGAAAATAATCAAATCCATTATACGATCAAAGCACAAACAATTCTTCCTAGTAGTTCCCAAAATGTTTGAAATTACTTTCACAGCTTCATAAAAATAATATCTAGAAACAACTTGTAATGGTTAATAACAAGAATTATGAAGATTAAAACATATTTTGTCGTTATTTATACGAGATGCAAGTGAGTTTGGCTTGGTAAGCCAAATTCTGTTACAAGAAATGGACTCTTGAACAAATTGTTGATCCCAATCTTGAGGGTCAAATTGCACCAGAATGTAAATATGCTGAAATTGCCACTATATGCTTGAGAGACAAGGTGATCGAACGACCAATTTCATCTTAAACACTTGGAACCAAAAGGCTGAACTAGCTATTGCTAAATCTTGAAACACCAAAACAAATATCCATTAGGTTCATAACTTTAGCCGCACTCCTTCCATTAATAATAGTAAACTAGGACAAGTCTGTTATAAATATTTGGTGCAAGGCATATACAAAATAATTGAGCGATAAATTATCATTACCTTATCTATAAAATAATTGATCGATTCTTTCCGCATCATTAACATGAAAATTATTTTTTTCATCAACTGTAAATACTTGTGTTTCCTGCTCATAAAGCCAATAAAAGTGACAATAAAATAAAATAAAAATAATAGCATCAAAATAATATAATAATTGAAGACTATAAAAATAATTACCTGGATACTTGTACTTTCTTGTGTGCTAACTCCAACGGGCATGCAAACACCATGTTCAATTGCTTGAGACTGGAGCTAAATAATAATTATAAAAAGCTTTAGTATATATAAGTAAATTATAATTTTTTAGTTAAATTGAATAATGATATGTTATCGTGTACCTCAATTTTTTCTATTTTTTTCTTGTTCTTTCTATCTTCACGCTTTTTCTTCTTAGAAACAAACTTTTCTACAGTGGAGACCTTTCTAGACTTAAGTGGATGTCCATGTCTTCGAACAGCTAAAGGACTACGAAGTTCATTGATTTGACCAGAAGCTTTACAAAAGTCACTAGTGGCATTAGTAATTGTCAAAGAACAATTCCTTAAAGTTGATTCATTTTTGCTTATTTTTTTATTGAAATTCATCCATCATGTTCCACAATAAGTCACAATTCTCATCAGAAATGACAGCCAAGTCAGCAACATCGTCCAATTTCTTTTGCAACTTGTTATAACGCTGAGCCTCATGATCACATTTCCAATCTTCACAAGAAACTTTCACCCTTGTGTGAATTCTTTTTAAATCCTTCCTCCAACGTGCTAAGATTTATTTTTTTAGAACTCTTTGTTTATCTAGTTTCAAAAGGATGGATAATGTATGCTTACATAATATCCCTCTAAATTCAAATAATCGACAAGAACATTTAACCTCATTTTCATCTATATTGCAACAAACATCAAAATGAACTTTTTTATGTTTATCTCCAACCAATATATCCTCAACCACACCAAATAATCTATTTTTTTCATCAACACAAGAAACTTCACAATATAATTTCCCAATCAACTCTTTTTGAAATTCTTTGAACTTCGAATTAGTGTATACACTTTGAAATTGCTTTTCTATTTCATAATGTGTTACACAAGGAATTATTGTAGCAAAAGACTGAAAATCATCACGATTTTCCTTTTCAATCTTGCTTCTTAAAGCATTATCATATTGTTCGACAAATTGTTTCAATGTTGTCTTTGAGTTTATGTAATCATCAAAGAATGCATTCATACTCTCACTACGTTGAGTGGTTGACATACCAGCCCAAAATGTGTCTTTTACAAATGTAGGAACCCAACGATGCTTATCTTTATACAAATTACCTAACCACGCATTTTCACGAAGATTGAACTCACTAATGAAATTCTACCACTTTTTTTGAAATTCTTCTTTCTCCAAAGATTCGTAAACAACATTATGCAAGGTATTTTTTATATTTTCATACATCTTATAGCCCCTTAACTTCTCTGGTACCTTTTTCAATATATGCCATAGACACCAACGATGTCGAGTGTTAGGAAATACAATCTCAACTGCTTTCTGCATTGCTTTATCTTGATCTGTAATTATGGCACTTGATGCACGTCTAGACATACATGCTTGCCAAGTACGAAACAACCAAATAAATGTAGTAGTGACCTCATTTGATAGTAATCCACATCCAAATAAAATTGAGTGTCCATGGTGGTTCACACCCACAAAAGGTGCAAATGGCATGTCATACTTATTTGTCAAGTAGGTAGTGTCAAATGTAACGACATCGCCAAATTCTTCATAAGCTGCCCTACTTCTTGCATCAGCCCAAAATAAATTCCTAATTCGAGCATTGTCATCTACATCCATCATATTAAAAAAAAACTCAAATTCTTTGCTTGCATCCGAACAAAATAATTATGAATTGCTTCAGCATCTCCAATACCAAGTCTTAATCTTCTTTTTTTATCAATGTAATTTCTACAATCTTTTTCCAAGAAGGGGACATTATCATGACCGCCAGCTTCCACTACAAAGTATTGATAATTCTTTGCCACACCAATCCCAGCTCGATCATTCAATTCAAGTTTTCTTTGAGCACCAATACTAATTTCTCTATTGCATGAGTAAAATCTTGATTTTTGTGGACTCAAACCATGGTTGTGCTCAAGTGTAATAGAATTAATCTTGCACTTTTCATCTGTAAATACTGAAGCATTAATTTTAGCTTTGCACCCCATTTTTGTCAATGGGTTAGGATTAAGATAATTTTGTTTTTGTGACCTTGAACTTCCAGCTCGAGAACATGAGAATGAAGCAAATTTTAAATTCCCTTGTGATCGTAATGATTGCCTTATAATTCCAAAACCTTCTTGTTTCCCGTATTGTTTATAATACTCAAAATGCTTATTCAATTAGTCAAAGTGCATTCCAACTTCAGGCGCTTGCACAATCTCTTTATAACTCAAGTTCTTGTTTACCTCTTGTTTATCCACATATTCTTCATCACTGATATCCAACATATTGTCTTCCTGAATAAGCATCTTGATCACTTTAAATCTATTAAAATACAAAAATCTGAAATGCATTTTAAATCTATTAAAACACAAGAATCTAAAATACATAACACGTACATTTTATAAAATCCCTCATAAAATCAAGCTCATTTATCATAGAAAATGTTAAATCTAATTCTTAGCTAACAAGACTGTAGAGAGAAGCTTGAAAAATGAGCAAACTTCAAGAAAAGCTAACTGATAGCAAAACTTGGCCAACCAATTAATTCAGCACATCAACAACCATGTCAATTATTTCTAACATCATATTACCAAAAATTCTTCATTTTAATATTATCATCAGAGCCAGCACATGAGTTCCATGTGCCACTGCATAGAATCTAATTTGTTCTATATGCATCACCATAACAAATTTTCTCTTTTCATTTTCCAAGCATATATTCCTCCAACTCATAACAAAATTATCAAACACTGTTGTGATGGGTCTAAAATTGCAAAACGTTAACCAACAAAATAAAAATTCAGCACATAGGCAATATTAACAGAACTAAAACCCACAAGTCATTCAAGCTATCGGATAACAAAGAATTACATAATTCGGTAAGACTTTTAACGGGTGTAATTTGTACCTTTTCCAATTGTTGCTGTATCTCTTCTCTGGTTCTCAGAAACTCCAAGGCTATTTGTTGTTGCTGCGATTACTGCCCAATCTTCAAATTCGAAAGGAAGAGGCAGCTTCGGCGAAGGAGGGAGGCGACGGCAAAGGGAAAAAAGCGTGAAATTTTTTGAAGTTCAGCTATTGAAGGAGGCAGCTCCGGCAAAGGGAGGAGGCGGCGGCGGAAAGGAGGCGAGTTTGGGGACTTTGGAGATGTTCTTGATTTTGGAGAATGTTTGGGAGAGATAAAGTTTACTTTGATATTAAAATATGAAAAGCCCATTTGATTATATATTTTTTTAATTCTTAAAATTAAGTAATTAAATAAATGCCATATAAGATGCCACGTAGGATGCCACGTAGGGCGACTACGGCAGTCGCTCACTGCAAATAGCATTACTCTTTAAAAAAAATCTTATATAATATAAATTGTCAAGAACTCTGTCAAGCTAGCGTGATAGGCAAAAAATAGAAAATGTCCAGAACTTCGTCTAAATTCAGAAGCTCCGTTAAACATGTTAACTTAGCAAAATTTAAATTTCTTATGTAGATTTTAATTTTTTATGCATATTTAAATGTAGTTTTATTTTTATTTTAATAAAATATAATACACCTAGATAGCAATTCATATCGTGCATTGAAGATCAAATTTGAACTTGAATATCTATTTATTAGAAATTAATGCTACGTAGATTGAAAGTTTTCTAACATTCGTGGAGTTGCTATACTAAAGTATTTATGAATGATTAGTGTGAGCACGTGTGATGTACATGATGTATCGATAATTAAAAACGTAATAGTATTTATTATATCTTCTTTTACGAATTGGCTTGATATTGGTAATCTAAGTGGAAAAATCTAAATAGCACAAATCAGGCGATTAAAACCTAAATAGCATGCTTATAACTTAAAACCTGATTTATTAAATTTCATTACAATAGATGACTCAAATATATAATAAAATTGAATTCAATTTACTTCATAAAAGCCACTATTTTTAATTACCATTTTCCCTGAATTTGCCTCGAAGTCTGAGTTCATTCATTTATAATATTTTAATCACGTAAAGAAAGCTGAATGCCTTTGTATTAAGAAATTTTACATTTCCTTTAAAATAAGATTCTGGACATAAGTATCTACAATAATATTTTCACATTAATTTTAATTTTTTTAATTAACTTAAATAAAAGATAAAGAGAGGATTGAATTGAGCTTACATCATCAAATATTTGAATTTTCAAGAATGGCAAATTATGTTTATTCGGTAAGTGTACCAATTTATCATCACAATGTTTAGTGGAAAAATAAAAAGCTCATAAAAATCTTATTTTTTACTTTATATGAAGCTCTGAAGATAATCAATAAGTTAATTCAACAAGTCGTTTCATGGTCGAATTAAAACTTTTAAAACAACTTAATTTCTAAAAATAAATAACACTTTGCATTTGTTAATTAAACATTCTAGCGAAGTTGTATGTATTTGATGCAAGTCAAAGATTGTGGCAAAAATGGGTTACAAAAGTGTAAAAAGTAAACAAATCCATAATCATATTAATTACAATTAAAATTGTTCAACAATCACCCGTGTGTAAAAAGTTGCGTCTTAAATACACATTTCTAAAGCTTTAAGTAGAGTTTGCATTGCTAATGTAAAAATAAGTCATTTTCAGAAATAATACCCTAGAGTTGTATTAATAATCAAAAGAAAAATGACAATTAGTTGAGACATTACTAAAATGCTGCATTTCAAACTCCTATATATAAACAAGCAATTTTCATTTCAAGATCATTTAGTTCAAAAAATGATAATATTATTGATAAGTGCGGTTTTTGTACTTATTTTAGCCTCTAAAAATAGATAATTGTGAGTTCTTTATAGTTGTTTACCGCTTATTTTTGTTCTTTTGTTTATTTAGGTAAAAACCCGAGTTTGGATGGTGATTGGAAGAGATCCACACGAAAAAGGAGCAAAAAAAACTAAATTTGTGCAAATCGAGAATCTTGGGGACCAAAAGATAAATATGTCTAAAGTTGGAGGATCAATGTTGCGATTTATGGAGGACCTATATGAAAGACAACCAAAACTTCAAAGACTAAAGTCAACATCTCAGATAGTTCAGGGACTGAAAGTGCAATTAATCAAAATTCAAAACCTGGCACTTGGGAATTTTTGGTGTGCGATCGGGAGATTGCATTTTTTCCAGCAGAATGCATTTCACCTCTACCATGCGATCGCATGGATTATAACCATGCGATCGCATGGTTCATTTTCTGATCCTCCGCGAATTTTTGTTCAACTTTTCAGGAAAAACCCAATGACAAAAACCCAAATAATACCCATGCCTCTTTGATTGTAGTCACAATCAAAGAGGCATGGGTATTATTTGAAAGAATGGCTGAGACAAGTTCAAATTGGCCGGCTAATAGGGGAGTAATTAAAAGGGCAGCAGGGATGCATGAGGTTGATGTTATATCTGCTCTTTATGCACAAATGGCCGCCATGGAGAAAAAGATGATGGATACTATAGCTCGCAATCAGACAGCTCATGCTATTCAGACGCCTACTCTTGAATGTGATGGTTGTAGAGCAAATCATTCAACTGAAAATTGCCCACTGTTGACCAGTTCTTCGACATCTACTGAGCAAGCTTGTTATGCTCAGAATCATCCTAGTCAGCAAGGTAATATCTACTCCAACACGTATAATCCAGCCTGGAAAAATCATCCGAATTTTTCATGGAGCAACAACCAACACCAACAAAGTGTTCCGAGACAACAATCGAATTTTCAACAAAAAGGAGGTTGGGAAGAAGCTATAGCTCAGTTGGCACACCAACAGTTAAAATTTCAAGAACGAACTGAGGAATCTATTCAGAGTATCAGAGCATCCGTGAAGGGCTTGGAGAATCAAATGGGTCAAATGGCAAAACTTCTCTCTGAAAGACAACAAGGGCAATTACTGAGCAACACTGAAACTAACCCAAGAGAGCAGCTCAAAGCAATTACTACAAGAAGTGGGGTTCAGTTGCCTGAGATAGAAGTCAAAAGAAATGTTGCCACTCATGACAAGACACCCTCTACTGATGATGAATAAGGGGATCAAGCTAATGCACAACAAGATGCTAGTCAAGAAAAAGATTTGGATACTCCACCTACTAAGGCAACTCCTCAAGTGAAAACATATGTGCCTCCAATCCCATTTCCACAAAGATTGAAAAAGCACAAGTTGGATAAGCAATTTGAGAAATTCTTGGAAGTCTTCAAGAAATTGTAAATCAACATCCCTTTTGCCGATGCCTTAGCTCAGATGCCTAGCTACGCAAAATTCATGAAAGAGATCTTATCTAACAAGAGGAAGCTAGAGGAGCACGAGACAGTGATGTTGACCGAAGAATGTAGTGCTATCTTGTAGAACAAATTGCCACCTAAGCTTAAAGATCCAGAGAGTTTTACTATTCTTTGTACCATTGGTGATATTGATTTTAATAAAGCTCTTTGTGATTTAGGTGCAAGTATTAACTTGATGCCATTTTCTGTCTACAGGAGATTAGGATTGGGGGAGGCAAAAGCAACAACAGTTTCTTTGCAGTTAGCTGATCGCTCAATCAAATATCCTAGGGGAATCATTGAGGATATCTTGGTGAAAGTTGACAAATTTATTTTCCCTGTCGACTTCATTATTCTGGACATGGAAGAAGACAATGATATTCCTCTAATATTGGGCAGACCATTTTTGGCTATTGGAAGAGCTTTGATTGATGTGCACAAAGGCCAGATGATATTGAGGTTAAATGATGAAGAGGTGGTGTTCAATGTTTTCAAGGCAGTCAAATACCCAATGGATTCTGACAGTTGTTTCAGAGTTGATGTGGTAGACGAAATGGTGAGAGAATCGTTTGCACTAAATCATCCTCAAGATCCGCTTGAGATGTGTTTGGTTCATTCTTTTACCGAGGCTTTCAATTCCGAAGAAACCAAGCCCATGGTGAAGCAACTAGAGGCAAATCCAGCTTATAAATGGCAACCACCTTTCCAGGAGCTTGGAGAAAAGGCAACAAAGTTACCACCATCTATTGAAAAGCCTCCGCAGTTAGAACTCAAGCAATTGCCATCTCACTTGCGTTATGCTTATTTGGGTGATGATTCTACACTTCCGGTTATCATTGCAAACTCCATCAGTAATTTGGAAGAAGAAAAATTGCTATGAGTCCTTCGAGAGCACAAAACTGCAATAGGATGGTCTATCTCAGATATCAAAGGCATTAGTCCTACAGTCTGTCTGCACAAGATTCTCATGGAAGATGATTTTAAGCCATCAGTCCAGCGTCAACGAAGATTGAATCCAACACTGTAAGAGGTAGTCAAGGTTGAGGTGATAAAACTTTTAGATGCAGGGATCATCTATCTTATATCAGACAGCGCTTGGGTCAGTCCAATCCAAGTAGTACCGAAGAAAGAAGGGATCATAGTGGTGCCCAATGACAACAATGAGCTCATTCAAACCAGAACAGTTACGGGATGGCGAGTTTACATTGATTATCGCAAACTCAACACTGCAACTCGAAAGGATCATTTTCCTTTGCCATTCATCGATCAAATGTTGGAAATGTTAGCTGGGCATTCACATTATTGCTTTTTGGATGGGTATTCTGGATATAATCAGATTTCGATAGCTCCAGAAGATCAGGAGAAGACTACATTCACATGTCCCTACGGCACATTTGCTTATAGAAGGATGCCGTTCGGCCTATGCAATGCTCCAGCTATTTTCCAGCGCTGTATGATATCCATATTTTCAAATATGGTGGAGAAATACATTGAGGTCTTCATGGATGATTTCTCAGTCTTTGGAGCATCTTTTGATGAGTGTCTTCATCATCTATCTTTGGTTTTGCAGTGTTGTGAAGAAACCAATCTTGTTCTAAATTGGGAGAAGTGCCATTTCATGGTCCAGGAGGGAATTGTATTGGGGCACTTAATTTCAGCAAAGGGCATTGAGGTTGACAAAGCAAAGATTCAAGTAATTGAGAAGTTACCGCCTCCAACATCAGTAAAGGGAATTCAGAGTTTTCTTGGGCATGCAGGCTTTTATCGGCGTTTTATAAAAGATTTCTCAAAAATCACGAAGCCACTTTGCAACCTTTTGGAGAAAGATACTCCTTTTCACTTTTCTGAAGAGTGTCTACATGCTTTCAGCACTCTTAAAGAAAAGCTTGTGACAACACCAGTTTTGGTTACACTTGATTGGAGTCTACCCTTTGAGCTAATGTGTGATACTAGTGATTATGCAGTTGGGGTAGTGTTGGGACAACGCAGGGATAAAAATTTTCATGTGATTCACTATGCCAGTCAGACCTTGAATGATGCTCAGCTAAACTATGCCACCACAGAAAAGGAGCTTCTTGCAGTGGTTTATGCCTTCGATAAATTTCGGTCCTATCTTGTGGGATCGAAGGTGATTGTTCACACAGATCATGCTGCTCTGAGGCATCTATTTGCAAAGAAGGATGCTAAGCCTCGACTCATCAGATGGATACTTCTACTGCAGGAGTTTGACATAGAGATCAGAGATAAAAAGGGGAGTGAAAATGTGGTCGTCGATCATCTATCTAGGCTTGAGATTGGGGAAGAGTCACGAAGTGGAGAGATAAATGAAGAATTTTCTGATGAGCAAATCTTTGCAGTTGAGGAAGCACCGTGGTATGCAGATATTGTCAACTTCCTTGCCAGCAGCATCACTCCACCAGATCTCTCTAGCCATCAAAAGAAAAGATTCTTTGCAGACATCAAGCACTACTTTTGGGATGATCCGATTCTTTATAGAAGGGGACCAGATCAGATAATCAGGAGATGTGTGCATGAAGGGGAGATCATGGATATCCTACAGCATTGTCATTCATCAGAATATGCCGGGCATTTTGGGGCCTCTAAAACTGCTGCAAAGGTGTTACAGTCCGGTTTCTACTGGCCTACCTTATTCAAAGATGCCTACAGAATTGTGAAAACATGTGATCGATGCCAAAGGACAGGGAATGTTTCAAGAAAGAATGAAATGCCTCTTAACAGTATTCTAGAAGTTGAAATTTTTGATGTTTGGGGTATTGACTTTATGGGACCATTTCTACCATCATTCTCTAATCAATACATATTGGTAGCGGTTGACTATGTCTCGAAGTGGGTGGAGGCCGTAGCATTGTCCACCAATGATGGCTGGGTCGTGATCAACTTCTTGAGAAAGCAAATTTTTACCCATTTTGGTACTCCACGAGCAATAATCAGTGATGGGGGTAAGCACTTTTGCAATTGCCAATTTGAGTCCGTGTTGGCTAAGTATAGTGTACGTCATCGAGTATCCACTCCTTATCATCCTCAAACAAGTGGGCAAGTCGAAATTTCCAATCGGGAGTTGAAAAGAATTTTGGAGGTAACGGTGAATGCTTCGAGGAAAGATTGGTCCAAAAAATTGGACGATGCACTTTGGGCGTACCGCACTGCATTCAAAACTCCTATTGGTATGTCTCTATATCGTCTAGTGTTTGGAAAAGCATGTCACCTACCCGTAGAGTTGGAGCATCGTGCTTATTGGGCAGTGAAAAAGCTAAATTTCGATTGGAAAGAAGCTGGTGAGAAAAGACTCCTCCAATTAAACGAAATAGATTAATTTCGACTTGAGGCATATGAAAATTCCAAAATCTGCAAGGAGCGCACTAAAAGATGGCATGACAACCACATCCAAAGAAAACAGTTTGAGGTTGGGCAACAAGTTTTGCTATTTAATTCTAGGCTCAAGCTTTTTCCAGGAAAGTTACGCTCTAGGTGGTCGGGACCATTCACAATTAAGCAAGTGTATTCATCTGGGGCTGTGGAAGTTGAGGATGAAAGCAAGAGGGCATTTACAGTGAACGGTCATAAGTTGAAGCATTATTGGGGTGGTGACTTTTCCAAAGGAAAATCAATTGTCCATCTCACCAATCCCGCTTAATTTTGTGCTAAAAGTCTAGCTAATGACTATAAAGAAGCGCTGAATGGGAGGCAACCCATTTTCTTTCCCTTACTTTTTGTTTTGCTAATAGTCTATTCTTTTGGCATGATTTAATTCCTTGGACATTAGATGAATTTTGATTTTGTGTTCTTGTTTGGTAGGCCTCATAGCAACGAATCCACAACAAGAAGAAATGTAGTCTCCAGCAATCTCCATTAGTCCTAACAAAGATTTCTCCAACTTGAAGTTGCCATCACCAACCAATTCACCCCAGGGGAGTTCCTATTTCTCCTCCCTTTTGATTTTTAGTTTTACATTGAGGACAATGTACATTTTAAGTTTGGGGGTATTTGCTTGAGTTTTTACTTGTTAGAAAGCTTTGCCGGCTAATTTAGGTATTTTGCTTGTTTTTGCT
The DNA here is from genome assembly GCA_030279155.1 of Forsythia viridissima. Classification (NCBI taxonomy): domain Eukaryota; kingdom Viridiplantae; phylum Streptophyta; class Magnoliopsida; order Lamiales; family Oleaceae; genus Forsythia; species Forsythia viridissima. The sequence continues at coordinate 5,976,909 of CM059033.1, forward strand.
TGTTAGAGAGCATTGTCGGCTAATGTTGTGATTTTGTTGAAATTGCTGTGATTCATGGATTGTAGACATAAATGCTACTTATGGTTTTCGATAATTATACTTTTTCCATGTTAGATACCCTTTTTAGCACTCTTGTCATGATGTTCATTGCATACAAATGTTGAGTGCACTTGTTCTTCATAAGCGATTTTTAGAACTCAAACGATGCTATCCATTACCTACATTTCATCTCTTTAATTTGTCCAAATGGAATGATAGTTTGGGAATGGTTAAGCCGTGATTTATCTCCTTAGGAGTGTGTTGATTCCATGCTTGTTAAACATGTGTGTGGAGTAGTTTTGACTAACTAGCAGAAATTTGGTAATGACCATATCCTTGGAATCTAATCCCTATATAAAAGTTTGTTAGTTGTGCTCAAGATTGCTATACTTTTGCTCTTTTTTTAATTCTTTTACCTTACTTTGTAGCCTTTTTGACTTGAGTGATTAAGTCCGTTGGGGCATCTCAAAGCTCGGTACCCTTTGGTTTCTTTTAAACTGGAGAGTTACCAACCTAAAGCTTGTTACATGGGTCAAATAGAAAGCTTAAGGGAGTAAGGTTGCAAAAAAAAAAAAAAAAATTGATCATGAGATTTTCATAGCAAATCTTGCAAATTTGAGCCACTATGACTACTTTTCGGGATTTAAATGACTTGTGGGTTTGAATTACTTGGTGGAAGTTTATTTGTTGAACTACTCAATTTTTGGAGAATCTTCACAAGCTTAAGTGGTTACAATCATTGGCTAAATCTAACCAAACTTGAGCGGGAATGATTAAGTGACTTGAGAGAAACCATTGAGTAGACACCCTGGGTTAGAGTGAAAATATCAAGTTTGGGGGAGTGCATCCAACGAGAAGAAAAGAAAATTTTGACCATTGAGGGTTGGGTATTCACCAATTTTTGTTTTTCAATGATTCAAAGTGACTATGCACACACATACATCTAACATGGATTAAGTTGAAAAGTTTCTTTTATTTTTAGCATTTGTGTAGATTTTTCATGAATTATAAGCAAGCTTCAAATGATCATGGTAATGTGGCAAGCTCCCTAACATTTCGCGTGTTTGTTGTCCTTTTATATTTTGATTGTGATTGTGTGCTTGCATGACGTTTTAGATCATTTTGCTTGAGGACAAACAAAAATGCAAGTTTGGGTGTGTGATAAGTGCGGTTTTTGCACTTATTTTAGCCTCTAAAAATGGATAATTGTGAGTTCTTTAGAGTTGTTTACCGCTTATTTTTGTTCTTTTGTTTATTTAGGTAAAAACCCGAGTTTGGATGGTGATTGGAAGAGATCCACGCGAAAAAGGAGCAAAAAGGACTAAATTTGTGCAAATCGAGAATCTTGGGGACCAAAAGATAAATATGTCTAAAGTTGGAGGACCAATGCTGCAATTTATGGAGGACCTATATGAAAGACAACCAAAACTTCAAGGACTAAAGTCAACATCTCAGATAGTTCAGGGACTGAAAGTGCAATTAATCAAAATTCAAAACCTGGCACTTGGTGTGCGATCGCGAGATTGCATTTTTTCCAGCAGAATGCATTTCACCTCTACCATGCGATCGCATGGTTCATTTTCTGATCCTCCGCGAATTTTTGTTCAGCTTTTCAGGGACTTTTTGGTAATTTCGCCTTTCACAAATTCTATGGTTTAAAGTGCCGTTTTTCTGTATTTTAAGGGGGCTCTCTCCTTGTTCTCTCATACTCACTCTCCCATAGAAAGTTCTCCAAGAAGAAGATAATTAGGGCTTTTGAAAAACTCCATGGAAATGGGTTTTTCTTGATTTTTTGTCATCATTGGGTGTATTTTTGTAAATAGAGGAAGATGAATGGAGGTTTATAGTTGGCAAATGAAGACAACCATGGGCTCAAGCTAAATCTTGCATTTATCTTGACTTTATCAAACCCGGTGATGTATTTTGTATCTATTTTACATTTTGTCCTTATGAATATTATGGGCTAATTTATTTACTAGGAATGAGATGAATCCATTTATGAAGCTTTAAAGTGTATTGTTCTTGTTATTGATTCCTTGTGCTTGGTTTTTATGGTTGTTGATTATTGGGCTTTGTTGTGTATTGAGATAATTGATCACCATTGAAATGCTTTTGTGACTTAGTTGCTACTGGGAGGTTGAAATTAGGTTTAGCACATTTAATTAACAACACAAGGCTTATGGAATGTAGGAATACTCTTTCATACTTTGTGCAATTAATTTTGAATGTTCTTGAGTTTTAATGCAATTTTACATATACGTTCTCTCGGTAGGAATGCTTGGGAGTCTTGTGTAAAATTATGTTTAGCTGTACTCGGGAGAGATTGCTAGATATTTTAGGAGCATGGATTGCCATATTAACCTCATTTTGGAATTGATAATGGAAAATGAGACTTTAAAGTGGAATAGTTGGTGAAGTCGAATTCCTAGTATTTTCTTCTAGTTGTTGTTATTCTCTACAAATTTCTCTTTTAATATTTTTTCTTATTAGTTTATTTTTCATCATTTTTGAATTCTTAGTTTAATCATCAAAACAAAATGTTTTATTGTGTGTTTAAAATAGGGCTAGATTGATTTGGATGTTAGCAAAATTATCTATCCTCGTGGGTTCGACACTTTCTCATCACTTTATTACTTGAACGCGACCCGTGCACTTGCGGTACATTTTTAGCGAACAATTATTCAATTATAATTAAACAAACCAAAATTCAATTAAATAATGTCTCAAATGATAGTATATTTTCAATGACAAGCAATTAGAAGAAAATTCCAAGTTAAACAATGTCTCAAAATGACAGTTTTATCAAATTACAACAAAACAAAACTAAAATTTCTAAATTAAAAATTAATAAATAAAACTATAAAGTTTTCAACAAACACAAATCTCAAACATTACATAATAAAACAAAATTTGAAATGTTTTTCAAAACAATCAAATTGCAAATTTAACAGTTTAATAGACTATAAAAGTACAATTCTTCCAAAATTCAAACTCTTAAACAAAAAATAAAATATCAACTCATATGTCTTTCAATTTGAGTAAGAAAAGGTAACTGCGAGTAAAAAACACGACAAAAATTTCAAAACAAACAAGACTATAAAAGTAAAGAACAATAAAAAATTAAACTTTCTGAAATAATTTAAAAAATTTGCAAGTTTAATAATCTAATAAATAGTAAAACTACAATTCTTCTGAAATTCAAACTCCAAAACAACTAAAAACCAAAATCAGAACTCAAATGTCATCAAATTTAACCAAAGTTGTTCAAAGCATTTCACAACAACTTTGAATTTGTCAATTATCTTCATTCATCTTAATGTTGTTTCACTATAAGATTCAAAAACTTTTTACATTTTGTTTTCCTTTAAACTGCATTTTACGAAAAATAAATCCAAATTAATGACAATATTTCTAATTTCAATGTCAGATATCATTCATCAGAACTATTTGGTTAGACAATGCATTGAAAATTTGTAATAACTATAAGTTAGTTTATTCAAAACTGATATAAAAGTAACCAAAAGGTCCAAAACTATGCTAAATATACATTTTGCCTATTTGTGGTCAGCAGTTGCAACATGATGCAACAATTAATTGATGTAAGCCTATATAATCAGAATTAATTCAAATTCAAAGAAAATGGAAACAGATACTTAGATATGAGTTTAAAAACACTCAAGTTTTACTGTGTGAAAAAATCAATAAAATCATTTTGATTATATTATTATAATAATCTTAGTCTACTAAGACTCATTATTGCATTACTCACAAGATACTTTCTTTCGATCTATGCAAACAAGCCACAATTATTTTGGAATTTGCATTCGAAGTTGAAACACTTTTTGATCAAGTTCTACAACTTGTGCCCGGTATAACGATGCATATGAATTGAAGTTCTCATAGGATTACATTTTACATAGGTTGTTTTGGATTTCAAAATGTATTTTAAATTCTATTTATTGACGTTACTTTGGAGAATATTATACGTACAAATTTATGAAACACTCCCTAGTTCTTCGCATAAAAAATGTAAATTACACTTTACATGCCATATTTTCAAGAATTAGATATGTATTTTACGTTCCCATAAGTATCTATAAAAATAATAAAAAAATATTAAAATGTTGAATTTATTTACATAAACCTAATTTTTAAAATTATAATTTAAATATCATTATTTTAGAAACGTGAACAAATATCATATTTAATTAGGATGAATTCGTCTTTTGATTCTTATAATTATTTTAGAATTTTTTAAAATCAAATAGGTAGAAAACAACTTTATAGTTGACTATTTTGAATAATAAATTAAATATTCATTCTAATATAGGTAGTGTATAATGAAAAATATTATTTTTCAATATTCTCTAATTATGGCAGTTATGTAATTTGTGTCAGACACTTGCGCGCGCGAAATGATGCAGAATCAATTTGCTATAGTGGCACTATAATAGTGCTATACAATTCGCTCGAGCGACCCATGGGGCAGCAATACTACCCCGCGAGAAATTTATGCAAGCATACTAACTGACTCTTTGTTCACATTATCTTGTCTATCAATCCTATCCGACTTAAAATTTTGCAAACTAATCCTCTTTAAATATTTGAACAAATTCTAATATTACATTATGTAAAAGCTGATAGTGTCCGCTGTAAATTTTTCAAAAAAAAAAAAAAATTGTATGTGTAGCCCAGTTAGTTGGGCTTTAACGAGACTAATGCAAACATTACTAAAATGCCCAGCCCAGTTTCAGGTTATCAAAGGTGAAGTTTGTTATGTATAGAAAAATTGGCGCAAATCGTCTTTATGTATGTCCATCGTGCATAAATGTTTTTTTAGACAAAATCTATGCAACATGTCTGTTAGTTTTTACGCGTAATTTACAATCTTCTTAATAACAATAGCAAATGTGTCAATACTAAAATAAATAATAAAAAACAAAATTTAAAAAAATATATATAATCTTCACCTATCCACACACTCATCCATTTACACAAACATTCACCACCGCGACCAGAGTAAACTTCTCCCTAACTTCTTTCTGCCATTAATACCTCCCCTCAAATCAACCGTTCCTCTCATTTCTGCCATTAGTATAAATCTGTTTATTGCTTGAAACTTTTTTTCTCTCTCCTCGTTCAAAGGCTTAAGAAACTCCCACCAGCCCTGGCATACGAGCTTTGTACGCATTTTAAGTATGCAAATTGAGCATAACAGTGTGATAAGTACAATTTTGTACTTATCTGGACTCACAAATAGGGATGATTATGAGTCGTTTAGTTGTTTTCAGTTTAATTGCATGTTGTTTTCTTATCAGTTTAGGAAATAATCAAAGTCAAGTATCAATCGGATGAAAAGAGGACAAACAGAAGAAAAGAAGACTTAATTGAACAAAGAAAGAAACGTGAGGGACTTGGCAATCAAATATCAAAGAAAGGAAACCAGATCTGCGACCAAGTTAACCATGCGATCGCATGGTTAACAATTATTGCGATCGCAAGTCCACAAGAAATTTGGCAGAATGTTAATACGTTATACCATGCGATCGCAGGGAATAAGCCCATGCGATCGCAAGGGCATAACAGGCAATTTTGAGCAGAAACCTGTTTGGATTAAAATTCTACAACTCCAGATTCAATACAACTACCTAAACCACGTCATGGAGTCTTTAGAGAGCATTATAAAAGGCAGATGATAGCCATAAAAAGAGAGGAATTTGGAGGGACGAATTTTGGAAACAAGATACAAGAGGAGAATCGAGGATCAAGGCTCGGGATTGAGGATTCTTCAGCCGGAGTCACGGGTTGTATTTATTTCTTCTTCTTCTTCTTTTTCTTTCGCCGGATTATGATAAAGTCAATTATTGTCATAATTGACGAAATCATGTCCGGCTAATTTACGTTTTCTAGGATGAACGATGAAACCTCATGATTTTTAATTAATTAGAAGTTTTTCCGTTTTAATAGTTAATTACTTCTTGAGTTGATTATTCTTTATGCAGTTTTTTCTATTATTTTAATGCCTGATCACCATTAAAATATATTGTGATTTATATTGAAGTCGAGAGATTCAATATAGATTAAGCACGTGGTATTGAATAACATAGGGTCCAATAATAGATAGAGATTACTATTATGCTCTATGAAATCCATTTAGGTGTTCTTGAGATTTTAATGCATGTGTTTATGTTCGAAGCTTAATTAGAGATAATGAAGTTCACATAACATATAGAATTGATTGACCATCGAGAGAGGCTTTTGATTAATTTAGGAACGCTGATTTTCAATCTATGGTAATGATAAGCTAAAACAGTTAAACGGATATTTGATTAAGGAAAGTGTTGGTGGATTCGCAAATCCTAGAGTTAGTAGATCTTGAATTCGTTCTTACCTTTTTAAAGTTAATTGTTTGATAGTTTAGATTTAATTAAAGTAGTATAGAATCACAAATACCAAATTGAATATGTGTTTTCATATTGTTAGAATTTAGGTTATAAATTAATTGGTTAAATTAATATCTGGTTCTCGTGGGTTCGACACTCTTCACATCATTATATTACTTGTAAACGATCCGTCCACTTGCGGGATTTAAATCGCACAACAAGTTTTTGGCGCCGTTGCCGGGGACTAGTTTATTAATTACTACATTAATTGATAGTTTAGTTTTAACAATTTTTTTTATTGTTATTTATTTTATTTCTATTTTTATTTTTATTTTTAGATTAGTTTTATTTTTAGTTTTTCGTGATACTGCTGAATTGTATATATTTTCTAATTTTTCAGATGTTAAGTGTGCATGCCACGTACAAAAGATCTTGATCTATTTGATTTAGATCCAGAAATTGAACGAAGCTTTCACCGACGACAACGTGAAAAACGAGAAAAGAAAACACAGCAAGACACAATGGCAGACAATCAAGTACATGATCAGATAAATAATCAAGCACCAATTGCTCGACCAGTTGAAGTTAGTGAATGAGATATTCTTATGGGTGAATATATGATGCCATCGATTGTTGAGAATCAGTCCAGCATAGTCTATCCGTCTTATGGACACGACAACTTTCAGTTAAGGCCACTTCCAGCGCTAATTTTTCTTATGTATAATGTATTCTATGTTGTGAAATCAGATAATTACTTGTAATAACTTCGTTTTTCCAGTTTAATGATGTCAATTATGACTTTAATTTTCTATTCATCATAAATAATAATTTTGAATAAGCAAAAATATCACGAACATTTCTTAGTGAAAATGAAGATATTCGACTTTATGACGTATTCCATTGAAATATTTGATCAAAATTTGACCACTTACCCCTTTTATTATATCGATGAAGACATGAAGTAGTTTCATTATTTATGTCACGATGTAGTAAAATTGAATTTGTTGTATGATAATTAATTTATCGAGACATTTACATTTTAATCGAATTGATCTTCCTTCCTTTTTTTTTACTTCAACTCATAAATGACTTTTCTCACAATGAATAACTTCTATAAAACTAACAGGAACAAACTAAAATTTATTCTTAAAACATTTAAAATCAATCATTTGATCTCTATTTATATTCTATTAGTGCCCGTTTGGTAAAATTTATAAACTAGTTTATTTGATCAAAATTAGTCAAAAATATCAGACTATCAAAACAAATTTTTTAGTTAAATAAATCATTTTTGATTAAATAAACTAATTTATAAACACTACCAAACATACTCTTAATAATAGCCACTTCAAATTTTCAATTGCAGTACAAAAATAATAAACTCAGCCTAACAATATTTTATAAGATTGAAATTACAAAAAGAAAATAATTAATACACCTTCTTTGTAGAGATACTTCCAAGGTTAAATAATTAATACTCTTTCTTTGAGGCGGCATAGATTTTTCAGCGACCATCGTTTCGTACCTTTTTTGCACTCTTTTCAGTACTACTACTCTTCAAGATAGCATCGGAGCTCCGCTCAATCACGCCACCTCCGCTGCTGCTGCCACGGCGGACATACCAAACTGGGCTGCTTCTTCCCAAGTGTAGCCCGGCTCGGCTAGGGCTACTCGGACACTTCTTCGACGTCTTGAACTCACCGGCAGAGTTACTCCTAGAGCATGGCGCGCTAATAACCTTCCGAGTCGCCGCCGCGGATCCTGCCCCCACACGCGGCCTATTTCCGTTGCTCCCGGCGGATCTACTCCTCGAAAAAGGCCATAAAGTTATGTTCAGTTCCGCCGTACTCACCCCATTACTTCCACAACCAGTACCAGCCCCACCTCCCTTCTTCTCTTTCTTTTTCTCATTCTTACTATCACCGGCATTAGCGTTACTAGGTGGTTTTGAGTTCTTCTTATCACTTTTCTTAAAAATATCTTTCCAACGCTTTGATGAATTAAATGGACTAGTTGCTGATAAATTAGCTAATACAGTAGATGAAAGCTCGGGTTCGGTTTCCGGCTCCAGTTTATCCGACCCGGATGGTTGAGGGTCTTGAAGTGGAGGCTGCGATATTGGGTGAGGTGGGTCGTGGGAGGAGTGGAGGGGAAGGAGGACACCGCCGGAGAAAAGCTCATCAGCAGAGAGAAGATTAGGCTGAGGGAAGGAAGGGTTCCGGACCATCCAGAATTCGAATTCGGGTGAGTTTGAATCACTGCTTCTTCTTCTTCCTCCATTGCTACATGGTGAGATAATTACAGGCTTCTGGAGATCTTCTACTTTGTCCATTTCTTGAAAATGAAATATAGTGAGTGTATATGTATTTGTGTGTATTTGAATGAAGTTTCTTGCTTTTCCCTTCTGCATTTGTTTATTGCAAAAGTTGCATCATATACTCTTAAAAGCTGGTGGGGGAGAGAATCGAGAGAAGGGGATGATAGTGACACCTTTATAACAGCATATTTAGTGTAGTTTATAAATTAATTTATTTGATTAAAAATGATTTATTTGACCCAAAAAATTATCTTTATAATATGATATTTTTAATTATTTTTAGTTAAATAAATTATTTTTTGTTGAAAAACTGATATATAAACTACACTAAATAAGTTTTAAATGAGGCAAGACAACTCTTGTCTTTATTAAAAATTAATTTTTGGGAAAATTGTCTATAAATCACTTCTATATGACTTGTTTTAAATTATGTTAAATTTTTTTTCAAAATTGTGATTAAGTCGTACTCTACATTAATATATTAAATTAATTCCAAAATCACCATTGTTAACTATATTTTCCATCGGCACATTCTTCCACCTCCACAAACCTCTTCCACCTCCGACGACTAGAGATGGCAATGGAGCGGGTCCAAGACGGGCCGCCGCAAAAATTTTGGCCCGCCCTGCCCCGCGAATTCGCGGGGCGGGGAGGGGCGGCCGTTGGACCCGTCAACCGTCCCGCGAATTTTTTTTTTTTTGTTAAACAGAAAAATAATTAAAAAAATATATATACAATTTTTAAAAATATTTGTACCAAACAAAATAAAAAAAATTATAAGATTTGGGTTGTGGTTAAGGTTAGTAGTTTATAAGTTTTAACCCGGGTTCGATTCTTCTTTAGTCCATTTTTAGTGAAAATCATAATTTTTACTATATTTTATGATTTAAAAAAAAAAAAAATTTTAGGGTCGGGTTGCGGGGCGGGGTTGCCCCGGACCCGCCCCGGGGCAGAAAAATCTGCCCCAAACCTCTGGGGCAGAAAAATCTGTCCCAAACCCGCTCCTATTGTTTTGTGGGGCGGGGCGGGTTTGGGTCGGCGGGTTTTTTTGCCATCCATACCGGCGACCTCTGGTGAGTGCTTCGATATTGCAGTGTCACTTTTTAATTCCCTATTGTAAAATCTGGGTCATCTACTATTGAAATTGTGAAGATATCTAAGCATTCATAGAATAAAAGATTTGTGAAAGAGATTATTCCACAACTTCCTTTATCAATTCTAAATTCAGTCATTGCTGTATGTAAATTGTCAACAGATCTTTTTCAGAAAATGGTGTTTCAGCAATGTCTGTGTTTGGGATAATAAACTTAATCGGGTCCTGGTTCGGTGCAACGTCGTGCTGCCATGGCGTTGGAGGGCTAGCTGGGCAGTACAAATTTGGTGGGAGGAGTTGAAGGTGTGTAACACTTCTTGGTGTAGCTAAACTGGTGGTTTTAGGCAGTTCTTTGGTGAAGGTTTTGGATCAATTTCCAATTGGAGTTTTAGGGGTTCTTTTGTTGTTTACTGGGATTGAGTTGGCTATGTGTTCAAGGGATATGAATTCTAAAGAAGAATCTGTTGTTATGCTTATTTGCACGATGTTTCACTTGTTGGCTCAAGTGCAGCACTTGAATTTCTTTGTGGGATTGTTGTGCATTTGCTTATTAGGACAAGAAGATTGAGTGATAGCTAATCTTGTTCCACAGTCCATAATTTGTAGATCAAATGTTGAACTGAAGTTGTCTCAGTGCTGAAGTATCTATATGGATGATTTGTTTGATAAATTTCTATAGGGATGATACGGTATTATAGAAAATAGTATCATAACAAAACAGTATCGTAGAATATAGTATCATTATATTAGTTGTGACCATGATTTGCCGCTTGATATTGTATTATAGAAAACAGCTAGATACTGTATTATAGAATAGCAGCTCGATATTGTATTAAGTTGGCCATTAGATTATTTCTTTGGGTTGTTAATTAGTCATGTGTATTGTTTGATACTGTATTATACAAAACAGTATTACAGAAAACAGTATCACAACAGAAATGGGTATAAAATTCACATACGTGCTCAGAATTTTTATTATAATATGTTTTCAAAATAGTCTCGACGAGACGATCAAGACCAATCGCTTCGCACTGTGTACAATGAATTTTACCCATTTGAATTCGTCTCTTTAGTTTAAAATAGCAGTCTTTAATTTTTCTTATCAAAACAGTATCATACATACTAAAACAGTATTACAAAATATTATCATAATAGAAATGGCATAGAATTCACATACATACTCAAAATTTTTATTATAATATATTTTCATAATGGTTTCGACAAGTCGGTCAAGACCAGTGGCTTTGCCACTGCGTACGATAGATTTTACCGTTTGAAGTCGTCTCTTTAATTTAAAATGACAATCTTTAATTTTTTTTGTCAAAACAGTATCATACATACTAAAACAGTATCACAGATAAATGTATCTTAATATATTAGTATTATACATGAAAATATCTTAATAAAACAGTATCATATACACAAATTACAATCCAATAAAATAATAATATCATAGATTAAATAATAGTATCATAGATTGAAACATTATCATAATAAAACAGTATAAAAAATAAAAACATGGTATAAGTACACCATATCACTTTATCTAGATAAAACAGTATCATAGATTTATTTTACTGGTTGAAGTCAGGATTTTTGTATTTTGTACAATCTCTAATTGTAAAACTTGGTCCAACACGAAGGATTATTATAGATATGCCACTTCATTTTACTATCAGACGTCTGGATGAATATTTATATAATAGAAGATTATGTGAGGAAAGAATGGCATATGGTTGACAGGGCGAGTTTACGATATATTAGAGGGATGGTGCATGGCATTTTTCTAATCTGTCAGACTGGTGAATATGTTTTCCTTGCAACACACAAGCAAAATATTGGTTTATCAGAGAAATAGCCGAGTTTGAAATGAGATGTATTCTGTGAATAACAATGCCACCCTGCCATTGTGTAGATACTGAATTGCATACCTGATGTTGGTGATTTAAATTTTGAATGTACACGGCTAATTGAGTTTTTTTGCTTCTAGTCTTTGGTACTGTTAATGTATCCGTGACTGACTTGCAAAGTTTGCAATTTAGTCATCAACTAAAGCTTTGAAATAGTGTTAGATTGAAATATATTGATTCAATACCATTACCAGAGTGTAGTTTGATATTGTATTAAGTTGGCCATTAGATTATTTCTTTGTGTTCTTAATTAGTCATGTGTGTTGTTTAATACTGTATTATATAAAACAGTATCACAACAGAAATGAGCATAGAATTCGCATACGTGCTCAGAATTTTTATTATAATATGTTTTCGAAATGGTCTCGATGAGACGGTCAATACCACTAGCTTTGCTACTGCAGACGATGTATTTTACCCGTTTGAAGTCGTCTCTTTAGTTTAAAATGGCAATCTTTAATTTTTATTGTTAAAACAGTATTATACATCCTGTAAAACAGTATCACATATAAATGTATCTTAATATATTAGTATCATACATGAAAATATCTTAATAAAACATTATCAAAGATAAAAGTATGGTATAAGTTCACCAATGTACATTATCTAAATAAAAACAGTATCATAGATTAAATAGTATCAAATATAAAACAGTATCATGTATTAAACAATGTCAAAGTATATTAATGCACATTACCTAAATAAAACAGTATCATAAACAAAACTAAGAGATTAAAACATTGTCATAATTAAACAGTATCAAAGATAAAATTAAGAGATTGAAACAGTATCATAGGTTGAAATTTTGTCCTAATATTTTACTATCATTAGAAACAAGAAAAAAATTCAGCAAATAGAAATAGTATCATAGATCGAAAGAGTATCAATCATTTTGTATTATACTCTTAGACAACCTTGTTATAATTAAACAGTATAAAAGATAAAGCTAAAAGATTAAAACAGTATCATATGTTGAAATTTTGGCATAATATTTCAGTATCAGTAAAAACAAGGAAAAAATTCGACAAATAGAAACAATATCATAGATTGAAAAAGTATCAAGCATTTTGCAATTATAGGTTGAAACATTATCATAATAAATCACTATCAAAGATAAAAGTATGGTGTAAGTGTATCATATTACATTATCTATATAAAACAGTATCACAACAAAACAGTATCACAATTAACGTTTTTTTACAATTAAGGGTATGTTCGTTTTTTAGCTCTAAAATGTGACTTTAATTGAATTAAGTTTTGACTATATGACTTTATAGTCCACAAGTACCAAAACAGTGACCGGCTTTGAATTCACCCTTAATTTTTTAGCAGATTTTGATTTTAAAAAAATGTGCGGTTAGAAAATTGATAAAAGTTGTGTCTCATAAAATGTGTGGTTAAAATTAATTATTAATTTTGACTTCGATTTCAGTTATTTAGAATTTTTTTAAGCAAAACGAAATAAGCTTAAATTATAATTTAAGTTATCAAACATGTAAGATTCTTAACTTACTATTCACTTATCATTCACCCTTTCCATAAGACTCACTAATGGATGGCAAAAAACTGCCTCAAATTATTTTATTTTAATTTTAATCGTATTTAAAAAAATAAAAATAGTATTAAAAATTAATTAATTAATTAAACAGAGCGATGAATGAGGATTTTTCAATTCTCGCCCAGACTCCGCCCCGCCTCTCAAAAATCCCAGCCATGTTGGTGAATCGGTGATGGTAATAACCATTCAGTCCTGCCTCTCATATAGTTGCATTGAGTTGTACTCAATAGTGTCTGGTGTAAAAGAAAATGATAAACTCAAATTTATGGCAGCTACTGTATGCCATAAAAATTTCTTTCTTTTACAAAACAACCAATAGCCATAAACCCTATTTATTTGTCATTTGACAACGCATTTACGACAAGTATTGCATGCCATAAATAAAAATGTATTTACGGTGTGTATAAGAAAGTCGTAATAAGTTAATAAACGTCACTCTTTCAATATTGTTACGGCATTCAATGTATCCCGTAAAAAGATGTGAGTATTTACAGTATTGCTTTATACGATATTCAGTCTTACGCTGTAAAAATGATTTTACGACTTGTATTGCACGTCGTAAAAAGTAAACTTTGTTGTAAGGTGGTGCTCACGTCACGACGTCATTTTAAAAATTAATATTACATTTTTCATGTCAATTGATCATATGTTTGCAATATTGGACAGAAGATTCATGTTAATTTAGGTAGACGATTTTTTGAGTTGTAATGAGATTAACATAGTGACAAATGCGAAATAAAATTTATAGTTGGATGTTTAATGTGAAATAAATTGAAGTTTAGTGACCAATGTGAAATAAATCTTAAAGTTGGATGATTAATTTAAAATAAATTAATGTTTGGTGACCAAATTAAAACCTGCCTATATTGTTCAGTGAGCTATTTGGTTTATGATGTTTGTTCGTGGGCAAAGTAATTGTCACGTATAGGGGTGGGCAAAACCCAACTCAAACCGGTCGGACCGACTAACCTGACCCGACCCGACCGGTTTGGGTCGGTTTTTTAGATTTTGTGGGTTGGGTTCGGTTTAAAATTTTCACAATTTTATCAGGTTGGGTCGGGTTTCGGGTTGGGTCGTGAACCCGACCCAACCCAACCCAACCCAACCCAACCCAACCCAACTCAACCCAACCCATTTACAATTAAAAAAAAAAAAACCAATATATGATAAAATAACAACTAAAATGAAATGAAAACCCTAACTCACTCTCTGCCTCTCACTCTCTCACGCCTCTCACTCTCTGCCTCTGACGCCTCTCACTCTCTCAGACTCAGTCGCGCGCACACACATGGTCCCGGTGAAGACACGCCTCTCAGTCACCGGTGAAGACACACCTCTCAGTCGTGCACACACCCCTTACTCACGCCTCTCAGTCGCGCGCGCACACATAAGTCACGCCTCTCAGTCGCTGCCGCCTTTCTACCGCCGGCGAAGAGCTGATTTTTTCACGCCTCTCAGTCGCTGTCGCCTCTCTACCGCCGGTTAAGAGATGATTTTTTACTGGCTTCAACTTTCAAAGGTTTCTACTTTTTCAACCCTTTAACATAGTCGGTTAATCTATGGTCTTGTATACCGAATCTTGTCGATTCCATTTGCTGGTTTAATTGTTAGTTTAGTTGCTGGTCTATGCCGAATTATTTTCTTGTTTGTTGAATTTCTTGATCTGCATTTTTGTGTGCTGAATTTTTTGGAAAAAAAAAAAATTGAATTGGGCAAACCGGCAACCCGACCCAACCCGTCCGACGCTTGTGTGGGTCGGTTTGGGTCGGGTTCAAAGCACTATGCGGGTTGGGTTGGGTTGAAATTTCTCTAAACCGACTCTTTTGGGTTGGGTTCGGGTTGGGCCCAAAACCGACCCAACCCAACCCAACCCACGCCCAGCCCTAGTCACGTATAGACAAAAATTGTTAATCTATTGATGCATTTGGGCCCCTATGCCAAACAGTCCTTTTCTGTCAACAACTGCCACCTGTCACGCTAATGGACTTTGTTTTGCTTTGTACTATTTCTTATTTGGGGGCTTCATCGTACTGGTCATGACACGTATAAATTCATGCTTGTTAGTCTTAAAATTATTTTAAATGTTTATATTATAAGTTATTAGTGAATATGTAAATAAAAAGTAGATTATAAATTATAGATTAAATGAAATGTGTGTATGAATATAAAATATGTTTGACCAATTTGACTAAATGAAATTATAATTTAAGCATACCAAAACATGTGCTAAATTAAGTCATTTAGTATATATTTAGTAAATATTTTTGTAAATTATAAACAATGGATACCATGAAATGTGTAAATAAAAAGTGAATAAAAATTATAGGTCCTACGAAATATGTGGATAAAAATAATATTTAATTAACTTATAAGTACTTATAAGCACGTACAAATATTCACTTAAATAAATAAGTTTGTCCTGTAATTGAAATTTAATTGGAAAATTCTTAATCTCTTCTTGATAATATTTTATTAGTTGGATATATTATGTTTCAATCCTTACAAATATGGTAATTTATTTTTTACATTGACACGTCTGCTTATGTCTTTTTCACGTTAATTCCAAAAAGTAATATAACGTATACATACAAACAAGCATACAATGTGCTGTTGACCGTCTCAACTGCCTAGGAACAAAATTAAGGTCAACATAAACGAGCAATGGACCCTGTGCCAACGGATATGTCTCTTTTATACAAAGTCTGACCCATTGAGACAATAATAAGTGCACTTAACCGTCTTGCACATGCCTGAATCGTCAGCCATAATATCCCGAAGTATAGTGCCTAGCAAAAACTCAACATGACCCAACCCATATTAATTAATGGCACTAGCCTGCCACATTGATCAGCGGCCATGACATTGAAAGGCGCAGCACCACCGCACAAACTGTTTTAGCTCAAGTTAATACACAACCATACAACATGTTAAGAACTCAACTTGTAGCACACGAAAAGTTATGCCATTGATTAGAAATAATAAATTCTTCGGCTAATTTACTCTAAAACAAAAGTAGGGATTCAAATAACCACATAGCAATGTGGCGAGCAGCAAGCCGAGCTTGACCTAACTCTTTAGTAAATCAGAACTAATCAAACTTGTAAGCATGTCATCTCGAATTTCTCTATAATTGAGTTAAGCTTACCAGATTGATACCACTATATGGGTTCAAAGACGAAGGAAGTATATCATGTCACGTCTTAAAGTATTGTGCGTGTGTTTATGTTTCATTGCATCATTATTATTTCATACTTGTGTATATCAAAGATTTTTTACTATGATTTTTTCCTTGTTATTGATAAAATTACACAATCACAAATTAACCTTACATTTAAACACGTCACCACCATAGACATTGAGTATGTCTGGCTTGGCTTAAACCAAACACGTTGTATTGAGAATATTCTCTTTTGTATTATTAATATGTGAATGAGTAATGCTATTTAGTACCGGTGTAGGTAAGAGTGAGGTCGATGTCATACTTCAATTAAATTGTGATGTAGTTTTATTCATTGTCGCTTAAACTGATGTTAATCACCACCAATATTAGACAACATGACACTGTGGCCTAGATTTTGGGTCTAGTAGTCAGTCTTTATCCCTCGAATGTCACAAACCTAAAATCATGCTTTAATTTTCTCAGTTCAGTTCATTTCCAATACTATATGATGCGTGCAGCTAGTTGAGCATCAATTTATTCCTGGAAGCTATCGTTGTCTATTGTACAAATTTCTATTGGTTTCCAGGTTGTCTCTATAACTATTAATAGTTGTTACTTTCCAAGCTCTTCTAAGGTTAGTTACTATGGGATGCATGCCCACCTTTTTTATATGCATTATTTCATGCGTCCAAATGCTTTTCATTCTCGTTGGTGATTCGCAAAGTACAATTGCAAAATGTGACTAGAATATACATGCCCCTACTCCACCTAGATTATTGTTTGGACCTATCGACAATTGTGTTATTTATGAACCAGTGTTATGTTGACGGAATTCTATGGAAGTGACCCAAAATAATAAAAACAAGAATCGAAAATCTGGAAATGAAATTAACCGAGGCAAGAGTTGAACTCTTTGTCCTTAAGTCAAATTGCCCCGCAAGGTGCTTTCGGTCTTTGGCAAATGGCTCCCAAGATACAACGGTTTCGCTTGAGTTTAGTAGCACAACAAAAACTCAAGTACAGCGAACCAAAGATGGCTTTGTACTCCAACGGATGAAATGAAAATGGAAAACCAGATTTTGTGCAACTTAATGCAAGAACTTGGTTCAAAAGATGATGAAATGAATTCTTTATGTTTGCAATACGTTTTCTGTATCAATCTCTGTCAAAATGGACGTTTACAGGTCCTATTTAGCACTGAAGATCGGTTAAAACACGAAAAGGAATGAACCAAAACGTGCAACCCTTCAAAAGGACATGTCTGTTCACGCAAACCTATGCGATCGCATGGTTTAACCAAGCTGCGATCGCATAGCACAAAAAATAGAACAAGACTTCGCCCAGATTAACCATGCGATCGCAAGGCTTTGCCTCCTGCGATCGCATGGAATGACCAAAATACGCTCTGCTAAAATTTTAGCCATATTGCGATCGCAGGTTTACATACCTGTGCGATCGCATGGTCAAACATTTGACCCGATTTTGTCCTTTTTTGTAATTTCTCATTCATTCGATATTAGTTTCGAGATGCCAAATATACCCTTTAAACATACAGATAAATCTGAATTTTTGTCCGGGGGCAACAGCCCCTACGAGGGACGCTGCCCCCTCGACCCCCGCGACCTGACCGGGCAGGTCGATCCCCGTTCCGGGGGCGTTGCCCCCGAAACGTGCGTCGAAGTGGCAAACAAATTTGCCTAAACGGATTGGGTCGGGACTTGTATATTTGGCTAAGATGACACGAAGTCACTTAGTTAATTTCTCGACATTTTAAACCAATTTCCAACATGTTATACAACATGTTAACGGGGGAAGTCCAACTTGGAATGTCCAATACATACATACCGCCTAAGTAAAAGTGAGTCGAGTAGTCCAAACTTAAGTAAATGTAAGTCGAGCATTCTGAAATTTAGAGAATGCAAGCTCTGAGTCGTTGACCTTGCGATAATTTCACTAAATGATCGAAATCACTTATTTCATGTACTAGTTCAATCAAAAGATCAAAACTTAAAGAGTGACATTCAAAGTTCAATAGTTCATGGACGATGCACCAAAATTAGAATAAAAAATAAGGGTCTTGTAATTGAACATCTCAAAGGCCGCGAAACTCAACTACAAAGGCAATTTCTCACGAAGAAGTTTATACTTGAGCTCCGAGCTCCAACGATAAGGTGTGATTACATTTATAAGATGCTGGGCCAACAAATTGAATGGGACCTGTAATTACAGTGGAAAAAATGAAACGAGTCAACAAAAGGAACAACCGATGAATATTTTCAAGCAATTAATGTCTAATATGATCAAAGAGAAGTACAACTTTCCAGTTCTCATTTTTCTGCAGTCATTGTGCCTTAATTTAATGAACTAAACCAAATCCAACCTGGCAGCTAGATCGCAGAATCACAGAGTGATTATTGATACATACCAGGATTGATATATCGGTTATTAAGAGCCCATTCTTCTCGCATTGATGCAAATTTCTTGAACGGGGCACCTGAGACAATTATCCGTATAATCACAAAATCACTTGGTATTTGAGTAAAAAAGGAAAGAAAACACACAATGGTCAACACTTGCTGAATTTGATGCAAAACAATGAAGCATGCAACTAAGTTCTAGTACAAAAATAAAATAAAATAAAAGCAAGTATGCACAAATGAGTGCATAATTAAGAAGAAGAAAATCTCACCTTCAAGCTCGACCATTGCCTTCTTTATCACAGGCTTGAACTTCCCTGCAAAACAGAACAAGTTTTAAGTGAGGTGTCGAAACAAGTAAAAGAAATGTCCAACACCAACACCTATTCAGATTGAACATGTCCCATCACGATGAATCCAACACCCTGCTGGGTAACTCGCAAAAAAGTTAATGCTTCTCAGTGAATGTAAAGCAGCATGACATGAGAACAAGTCATCAGTATACCATGTCTCCTTTCAACATCCATCAACGAGGTCAATGCTGTTCCACCAACTGTCCATTCTTCAACTGGTGCAGCCAAGTTTCCCACCTGGATGGATAAAACAAATCATGTGAATTAGGCTGATCCCAAATTTAGCTATAAGATCTTTCATATTACTAACTGAGGTGAAAGTCTGACTTTCAAACACAGTCAAGAATGAAGCTAAAACAACTAGATGGAGCCATAAAATATGGGGAGAAATTATACAAGCAAAAGCACATACTGATGATATCAATCCTGTCTTTCCAGTTTCAAGCAGTGCTCCAGCAGCACAACCCAAAGCATAACAATACGTGGCATCAAAATTTGATGGTAAACCACACCTTCCTTCATATCTGTAGAGGTGAATATTATTGTCACAAGGTAGAAATTCAGTCAACAAATTTTCTGCCCTAATCTAATCATCGTAAAAGCAGAAAGGCTCAAAAAAGGTGTTTTTATGAGAGAGAATAAATGACATCATTAGAAAACGTGTATAAGTACCCGAAAAAGTGAGACTGTCCTTTGAAATGGCCATTATATACACCCCCTTGCTTCCTTAGCTCCAATTCAGTTTCAACCATTTGAATGAGCATTTTCTCTGTCTCAATTTTGGCAACCTGGAGGGGGATTAAACAATTATTACATATAACCCACCTACAGGCTGTAGGCCACGATGCAGAAATATGAATTTAAACATCGACAAGGTGAAAGCGTATACCTGGACATTTCCATGTGGATCCCTCTCAAGCATCAATTGATCCTTGATTGCTGAAGGTAAAAGTTCAAAAAGATGAAGAGACTGGGGTTCGAGTTTCTTTTTCCAAAGACCAGCTTCATCTACAGTTTCTTGGGCCAATATTTCATTCAGTTCTGCAATGAGATGCTGGACCTGTAAATCAACGATAAATATCAGCAAAACACTAATTCAGCGCAAGAAAAAATAGATCAAAAGTGCAGAAAAATAAATACTGCGGAGAAATATATGTATCATTGGTAGGCATGGAGGAGCCAAGGAGAAATATGGGAATAAAGAAGCAACAACGGTTAAAGAAAATCACGACATAATTTCACCTCCGGAATGAAATCTATAAGCCCTTCTGGGATGAGTATCACACCATAATTATATCCTAGTTCTGCACGTTTGCAGATCACATCAGCAATGTAGTCTGTAACACTTTTAAGAGTCTGTTTATTTGCAGCAACCTGCAGCAAGATTAGAACTGATTAAGAAACAAAAACTCAACTCAGGAAGTTCTTCAGAAAATGGACAAGAAACTATTTAAAATCAAGATTTTAACTCTAAGGTGCCTCTACTCATTGATCCCTTTAATTTCTCTGGCGTGGGCAATATGCTTCAAAATCTTGGCTAACTTCATGTTTTCCGAATTTATTTCACAAATCAAACATAATCTATAACATAAGCTCACATGATGACAGGGAATTGTTCACTTGCCCCTTGTGAATAGTATTCATCAATTTAATATTTAATAGGTTATAATAAACATATCTACACAATATTCACCCAATTCAATGTGGGAACTAGCAGCAAATGTCTTGGCATCGAGTCTAGATGCCATACTCCTGTGATTGCACATGCTAGGCCTGAAAAGGGACTCCAGCCGGCATGTCAGAAGGTGGGTTAAAAACACAAATTATCAACCCTTCTCCATCAGGTAAAGCTTTTACTCAATAGATCATTGAACAGTTATGGTGCGTTTGATTGCAAGCATTTAATTTGGGGGGAAAGAAAATGAATTCCAGGGGATTGAATTGCCAAGAACTTGTTAATTGGAAAATATAGCAAATTTTACCTAGAAAATAAAACCTCCGCTCCCCTAAGAAAACGTTTTCCTTATTTTCACGAAAAATGTGGCCATTTATGTAAAAATGAGAAAATATTTTACCGAGAAAAAAATGACAATCAATCAAACGTGTAGTTGAAAAATAGGTGGAAAAAAGTGACTATCAAACGTATCAGTTGGAAAATAGTTGAAAAAAGACTTTTTCCATGGAAAATAGGTTTTTTCCATGGAAAATAGGTTGCAATCAAACGCACCCTTAGCTTTTTTTGCTAATTGTTGTTGATCTTGTATGTTAGTATATTCCACCCTAATCACACATGCTCTCTTGTTCTATTCACACAACAATCATATTCTAGCATATTGATACTATGAGAGTTAACTTTCCTTAGGTCTCTCAATTCTTCATAGCATATCTTTGGGCTAAGCCTTTAGAAGATTTCGTCAAGACATCTTTGACTGAGCTAGTAAGAAGTTGAAATCGCCTTTCTAACTAATTAGATCCATTTTGTCTTCAGTTTTAGCTATTGAGGACATCTAGTCCTCTTTTGTTTGTCTTTCCTCATTTGTCTCTTAATAACAATCTCTATGGATATGTTTAGTTGCTCAATTTCAACTGAACCAACAACCTAGAGAAGTACTCAAAATTAGTTGACCTACATGTTAGTTCACAATTGTTTCTTAAGCATCACTTCTTGTTCCTTTTTCCTTCCCTTTCGAGAGTAAACGATAGAAAGGTGGAATTTAAAGCTCAAACAATCTGCTAATACAGTTATTTTTTGATGGGTAAATGCACAATTAAATTAGGTATATAGGAAGAGGAATGACAAATAAAGAAAGGTACCTCTTCTCCAATAAGAGTGATGTTTGGATGAGTTTGCAAAGCACATTCTAAGGTAATGTGTGAAGCAGCACGCCCCATAAGTCGAACAACTGGGAATATTTACACAGGTTAACGTCTTTACACTTCTATATATACATAAATGCTGTATTTGTAGCATAAGAAAATAATAGTACAGAGCTGCTGAGACAATAGAGTATTGATTGTAAAGAAAATGTTGTCCAGCTAAGGGAGAATATGTGGACTGATTATTATGATAAATAGCAAATAAATCAAATTATAAAGAAAGAGTAAATTATTCAGTGAGCTTACAAATAAAGATGAAATGATATAGTAAGATGGAAGAATTAGATAAACAATCAAGAACATCAGAAGGAAATCATAAGACAGGATAAAATTTGTCTAAATAGTTCCAGCAATTTTTTTTAACCACCCACATTAATGTAGATCCTAATGGAGGTATATATCCAGTTAAGGAAGCTGATGGTAAAAATGGTTCGTATAGATATGAAACCACTAGTTATTAGAAACTTTCAAGTAAAACTCCCCAGTCCCAAATTACATGCCTTCATTTTGACAAGGTTTGATTATTGAGGTAGGAGTTGAGAAGTGTTTTTGTATGTTTTTTTTTTTTAATAATTCACTGTTGATGTATGTCAAAGCTATGAGTCAGGCCGTGTGTTTTTACTGCATGAAAAGTACAGAAGCGGGAATGCCATTAAGGGTATTTGGGTAAGAACAATGAGCAGAAGTGCTTATTTTAGTAAAGTGGACACGACTAGGGACATTATAGGAAAGGAACTGACGGTATTCAATTTAGGTATTCTTTTTCCTAAAAGAACAGTAACAGTGAATTACGAAATAAACTGTGATAAAGACTGACAAACAGGGCCAAAACCCTGGGAGGCAAAAAGAACTGTAGGACCTTAACCGTGCAATCAAATCTTTGAATCACAAAGTATAAAAAGAATATATTTGAATACCATTAAGCTCCTTCAATATTAAAATCATGTGTTATACATACAGCTGAAGCTGGAATGCGCACAGAAAAAAATCCTCACATGGAAATAGACAGAGAAAGGAAAAGTCGGTTCCTTCCAACACATATCACAAGCACTAGTGCACTTACAATGGTAGTATTTTCCAGTTGAACGGGCATCTACCATGACATTCCCAATCATTTCAGCATATATCTGGACAAGTGGAATAGAAATTACCAATATTGTAAACCGTTTTCCAATGGTAAAAATAACAAAAAGATTCTTGATAAACTGCATGTAGAACTCCTCCCACTTGTGTTGAATGGCACATTTAACTATTCCTCGAGAGACATTACTCTTAAAATAGAACCACAAGAACACAAGAGGAAGTCATACTCGACTTTAATCTGGAAAAAGAAATAATTTTGAAAAAAAAAAATTGCTGGGAAACAAAGTTATTTAAAATCTTGAGATGGTTCTGTGAGTGGGGCAAGAAGGCAGAACACTTGTTAGGAATTTGACCAAGTACCTTTATATGTGGAAAGCTAACATTACCACTCAGCAGGAAAAATAGGAGTTGACACTTTGATTTCGCAGCTCCATATAAATAGGAAGTATGAAATTGCCACCAAGGAGGTTGCCATTTAAGGAAACGCCTCAACTGGCTACTTTGTGATGGAAATCTTTAGAGTTGCATGCTAGTGATGCTTAGCATCACGTAAAAAGCATTGATTATTGGTTGTGATGCAGCTCCACTGGGATATTGTGAAAGAACTGGAGGACTATGCCAAAAGGTAAAGGTTTGGTGGAGTAAAGTGCCAATGAAACATGGAGACATTTTCTTTCTCAAAAACAAATAATCATAGATGAGCTATATTATTGGATATGTAGATGAATTTATCTGAATTTCAGTATATCTTTTGCATTTTTCTGCTTGAGTTGTACTCCTTTGTTCCTATACCAACTCTTGAATGTTAAAATCACCTTGCAAGCAGTATCGAACCCAAAACTTATGGGAACCTCTTTGCATTTCAAGTCACCATCAATGGTCTTTGGACATCCAATGACCCTAGTTTTCAGATTTTTACTCCTGAAATATCACAAAAATAAAGGCTTGAAGTCAACGCCATAGAAAATCAATATACTTAATGGTATGCCATTATAAATGACCTAGGTTCATAAGAGAAAATTTTAGAAACAAAACTATAAACCAGAGGTGATGACAATTTCTGTAGACAATAGAATACTTACCTAAAGTTTTCAGCCAGAAGGCAAGCATTTGTGTTTGAGTCATCTCCACCAATTACAACAAGCCCATCTAAGTCGAGCTTAAGTGCTGTTTCTTCAGCTTGCTTAAACTGAAATGAGTTCATGCAACCTTTTTCAGTCTCAAAACGGGAGGCTTATCCATATACAAGTTTCATAAATGTGTAGTAGAAGTAAACATATACCTGCTCTGGAGTCTCAATTTTGTCCCTTCCACTGCAAATCATATCAAATCCACCCTGATAGAAATATTGCAATTCAGATAGAAGCTAATTAACTTGAATAATTTAGGCTTTAAGCCTTTAACCAAATAATCAATCCATCAGTAATAAGCATGTTCCTGAATTGTATACGAAAATTATAATCACAATAGTTAAGATAATTTAATGGCAAGTTAAATATAATTTAAACTAATACACTAAATGGCAATTGAACCCTAATCTTTAATAATTCTGCGTGAACAAAGCCATATGTACATCACAGATGAACTTAACTAAGTCTAGCCAAAAAGGAAAAAAGAAGAAACAAAAGCAAAACAATCGGACGCCTTATAGATTATATAACTAATTTTGCATTCTAAGAACATATTGTTTTGAATTTCACCATCATACTAGAAACATGTGTAACATACATGTGATCAAACTCGGGATTTGAAATAAGGCCGTGACTTTATTTAGTAGATAATGAATCAGCATAAGAATAAGAATATCAGGTACATAAAGAAGTATTTACCTGATTTCTGTAAGGATAAATATGCTCAGGGGTCAAAATCACATATTTGCATTTCATGATCCCAGCTGGTCCACCTCTGAACCCATACAATGTGCTCCCTTTGCAGCGATCCTGCAAGTAATCTGCAACCCATATACAAAACTTAGACCATTAAATTCAGGAAGAAAGCATTTCAACACACAAGCACAAATGGTGAAAACTCGGAGATCCTAACCAAAAATTCCAGAAATAACATTGTGTCCTCCTGGAGCTTGCCCTCCAGACAAAACCACTCCAATCTTCAAGCCTTGAACCGATGGGGTATCACCTGAAGCACCCGGTACCAACATTGCTGATGGTTGCCCAAACACAGATGGAAACAATTTGGCAATCTCATCTGCATTTAACCAACAATCATCAAACTCAGTATAGAGCACAGTGGAGAGGCTGGAGTACGAAAATGTTGCATCAAGAATTCAAGATGGTGCTGGAACAACATAATTCTTAAATATCCAATTCCATCAAAAGATTTAAGTTAACACACTAATAATTGAAATTTTTTATAATTCTCAAAACTTGAAACTTTGGCCATGCATAATCAGCAATCCAATAACTGAAATTACTCTATTCTTCCAATAATTAGCCAAACGCCAAAACAAAATTCCATTTCAAGCATATAGAGGCTAATATCCAGATCTACAAATTAAACTAAATGAAGCAGAAATTTATGCACATTTCATGCAAGACTCTAGTTTCTTACACCTTCCAATTGCATCATCTAGCAAGAGAAAAACATTAACAGCTCCAGAGATCACGAAGTACTTTTTCAGATACATCAGATCAATGTATCTCAATAAACACACACACACACACACAAATTTAACAACTTCCTATTGATAGAGTGATCACGTGAATTTACGAGATCACAGAATGCTTTCATCAACAGATCAACTTCCTATTTATCGTGTACGTACAATACATCCCGGAGCAAAGCGCTCAACACTGAGAGTGAGTGTATAGGTGAATGCAAAGGTGTAAGTACATACCAGGATTGCCGGCGGCAGAGCTAGGTGGTCCATCGACAACTTTGAAGGTGTTTTTGAGGACGGATGGGAGTGGGAGAGGGTGATCGAGACGGCTGCTCTGTACTTCACTGTAGACGGAGGCGTAACGGCCGGTGGCGGTCGACTTGATGGTGGCGATTTCGCCGTTCGCAATCAAAGCAGCAGCCATTTGAATTCTTTGTTTCTGGACCCAAGACTTCGGAGAGACCAAACCTCGGATCTTTAAGGGTTAGCCTTTGTTTTCGCTGCTCTGTTTCGTTCACTCTATAACTGAGTAGTAGTCGAGGGAGAGAAAGGGTAGAGTGGTCCTTCGGAAGCTCCGCCTTTAGGAAAGTAGTTGCGCGAAAAGGGTGTTTTGGTAATTGAGTGTGTTAGATTTAGGTTTAATGGGGGTTTATTTCACCTAATTCCCACTATTTCACCTTGTTATCAAATTATTTTCAATTATTTCCTTTGTTCTGGTCATGGAGTGTGGTTGGTTGGTGGGTATATTCCAATTTACCAATGATTTGATTCCGTTTCTATCACTTTTCATTGGGAAATTGGCGTAAATGGTCCTAACTTTTTTGTACAGAATTAGTCCCTAATCTTCTTTTTTGGCACAATATTCTATGTGTTTTGGTGTATAATTAATGTTTATTTAATTAAAAAAATAAAAATACGTTTAATTGTAATTTGAAAAAAATTGTAATTAAATTTCTAATATTTATAAAATGTAGACCGATACATTTATTAAATAATATTTAATTTAACATATTAAATATATTATTATAGTCGTGTCAATTAAATTTTTTCATAAAATAAATTATAAAATTATTGCACTTTAGGTATATGTAATTGCTATGTGATGTGAAAAACATGAATAAAAATTAAGTTAAATAAATAACAAAATGGCGTATATAATTTTATGACTTTGAACCAATCTTATTTTGATTTATTTTTTACATAAAAATACTAATAAAAATTAATTTATACATTATGTATTCTTTATTTTTGAACTATAATAAAACAATAAATTAAAATATGAAGAATACAATTTGAGCTCTGATATTTGTAGTTAATAAACGAATAGTTAAATTAAATAAAAATTGAGCATCAAATTTGTGACAAAATTATTTTTCTTTTTATATTGTAACGATAAAATTAAAGTTTAAAATTCAAATAATATGATTACTTAATAGTAATAAAATAATTTTAATTAACATATTTGTTAATAATTATAGGCTTAAATTGTGTGGTTATATTCACACTACAATTTTTTATAAGCGCACTATATTTTAATTGTACTTAAGATCTTCAACTTTTGTTTATTGTTGTAATTATGTTCTTAACTTTTTGTCATCGAATTCTTATCTTCAACTTTCATTAATTAGTATATTTCATTATTAATGATATTTTATGTCGAGATATTTTGTTTACGTGTTTTGAAATGAGGAAAAAATATTTTATCGTACTTTCGTATCTATTATTTTTTTTTTCCAAATATGACAGACAAATAAGCCTTTTTACGAATTATCAATAAATATTTTAGACGAAAACCGTTATCAAACACAAGATGTGCTAATTAATGAAAAGTTGAAGATAAAAATGTGATAAAAAAAAGTTAGAGACATGAGTGCTATAATATTCATAGATTAAGAATGTTAAATGTAATTAAAATATATTGTAAAAAATAAAAAGTGTTGAATGAATATAACTACCTGCTTAAATTTAATTATTTTATAATAGATCATAAAATATACAAAATAATTTAGTATATTATCAATTTGTTAATTTTTTTTAAATTTTTATAAAAAAATAAAAGTATCGGATCTATTTGCACGTTTTATAAAGATTAGAAATTTAATTAAAAAAATTTCTAATTAAAAATAAGAACATGTCTTTTTAACATATAAGGACCAATTGCGCACTAAAATACATAAATTAAAAACTGTGTGCCAAAAAATAAAAAATAGAGACCACTTGTGCACTGGTGACAAAGGTAAGAAATCATTTGCGCCAAGCCAATTTCCCATTTTCATTTTTCATTTCTGGGCATGTTCCTAACGATAACTGTGGGCTAGTGGTGCAATCATTCGGGCTAAGGAAGATAAAATAGAGAATTTAGGCCCAATGGTCCAAATTATACACAATCTAACAATATCCACCGTAGAAGGATGGAACTGTTATACGAGGTATTATATCCAAATTACCTTCAAACTGAGGTTCCACAAAGGAAATGTCCACTTAAAAATGAAAATTGATTAAAGAAGATTAACATATCACAATCCTGCTGCATGCGTATTATTCATTACATAGCCAAACCATGGAGATCTGGTACACTTGTAATTCTTATACATGTCAATTACAGTCATACACCAGTATTAAGTCATTTGTATTATTACACACAAGTCTACAACCCCTCACCGGAAAATTAGTAATATGTCTATTGGGTCAAAAGGGTGCTGCCTTCCTTGATGAGGACATATACACTGCCACCATCTCCTCTCGAGATCCGAAGATCATCGTCAAGGTATGTTGTTAGAAGCCACGATTCCGCCCTGCTGCTGGAGATGGGAAACTTCAGCGGCGGCTGGCTAGAGATGGTTTTTGCAACAGAGGAAGCCGTGTCTTGGACAGAACTGAGCAAACCTTTGATGGGTGTGAGATCAATCTTTTGTCCCAGAAATTCCACATTTTCTGGTAATACGATGGAATCAGTCAGCTGAGGAGTACCAATGATTCCTTCTTCGAACTTTATCTGCAATTTAGAATGGCAAGGTAAGGTTTACTTCTAAAATAAGTAAACTCTTCTACTTATAAGTTAAGAAAAAACTAATGATTCAAGCAATTTTGACCGAACCAATTATCAAACAGGTCAAACCATAAGGAACCATTAAACTTTCCATAAAAAATCAGTTCATCGTTCATTGTACAAGTTCCTTGCCGGGTTACGAAAGAAAGGAAATTTTGGATATTACATCAATAGGATTTTTACTCTTAAGATTTATCATTAGAAAATTTAGAACTATGAACAAAAGGTACCTGCACACGCTGGGGACTTCGAACTTCAAATTTGGCATTGGTACTTATTGAAGTGGTTGCCAAGGGTCCAGCAAAGGCGACAGAGTTCTGGACTGTCAACTTCTCCGAGTCAATGGTCTGTGATATCTCTTCAAGAGTCACCAATGGCAGTGTTCCCCTTGTTAACAAAGGAAACAAACCCACAAATGACGTGTACCTGCAGTGCTCTCAGAAAAAAATTGATCTGTCGATCTGAGAAATTTTAATCTTAGCAACGAATGATCAGGCTTTGAGACCATGACCAAGGCAGAACTGTCACGACCCTGTTATAAAATCTAAACATCGCAGTAAGCAACAACAAAATATGCCATCGCTATCATTCAAACCAACTAAAGAAGGGAATTGAAGAGCATTATCGAGAATAACTATTGGTTAAAAATGATTCAGGGTCTCATAAGACTTAAGAAAAATAGGGGAAGTCACTTTCCAAACTAAAGGCAAACTTTGGCTTCAAGACGCACAACACCCCGTATCTACGTGGCTTACGGCAAACCAATTCGAAAACGGCCATCAAAGACTTCAAAATGATGCAGCGAAAGCCAGAAACCTTGGTGGCTATTTCAGAGTTTTCCACTTTGTATTTTGATATGCAACCTTTACATTTCAACGACAGACAACAATGTAGTGTCTATCTGTCTTTAACCACGGTGTTTGGATTCTATAGAACATCATTATGAACAGATCAAAGTCACATCTAACACCATATAATGATCATTATTACAAAAAACTCCCATTTTGGGTATATACTGCAACACCAAAGAGGCGAAGATTATGAACAGTAGCTAGCTCCAGTTCCTCTCAACTCCGATGGCTAGTGTCAGGCATTTCTTATCTTTTTTCGTCGGAATGCACACGCACAATTAATGTAACAAGTTCCAACTTTTTAACATATCAATATTGTACAAATGACAAGGATCACTTGCTCCCAATCCTTTTTTTTTTTCATACTATTATTGCGAGGAACCTTTATGTTCCCTAATGGAGTTATATAGATTTAAAAATGCGGCAAAATATAAATTATATTACCAGAATACATGATTAAAGATTCCACAATTACAGAAACCAAGTAAAAAGTTGCCTAGAGCAACATGAACTAAATTATCTTATTTTTTCACTGCTATCGTAGAAGACTAAGCAATTGCGTACACATATATCCATTTCCACGCTCAGCATTTCTAGACTCTAGAAGTAATTCAGTATAAAATTGATCATCTGGCTGTGCTGAATCCAGTAATATAAAGAGGAGAAAAGGAAAAGAAAAAAAAATGCACGTGGTTCATGAAACAATTAAAAAGTATTGCTTGAAAAACTCAAACATACATCAATATCAACAAATTAGGTCCATCCCAGAAATATAATATAATAAAACAATTTCAGAAAAATTTAACTTCATATTCCAACTAGAGGAAAAAGTATGGTGGAACTTACGCGAGAATCCATTTTCCATTGAGCCTGGTCAAAGCCTCATTGGGTGCTGGAGTCGGGTTCTTCGCCTCAAGCTGTGTGATCAGCTCATTAATCTCTGCCCTCGTCTCACTACTGGCATTCAGTCCTCTGTTTGTTCCATAGAAAGAGTCCACCAATTGTTTCTTCAATATGTCAATTTCAGTAGGCTCCTTTGGTGGCTCCTCCTCTGCCACTGCTACCGTGGATGCATCAGGCTCCTTTTCTGGGCCCCACTCATCTTCGCTCACTGCCCGAACCGCAGAGTTTTGCCTTGGCTTCGTAAATTCTTTGATTAAATAGGAGTTCTGCGACGCGCTTTTAGCCGAGAAACTGATTAAATTTACAGGGCAAAGAGACGATTTCGAGGTGAATTTTGTATTCTGGGATGATATATGGAGGGTTTTGACTGGTAATCGGGTGAGATAAGAAATTGAAGCCATTCTTTTTGTGGGTGGATACAGAGAAAACAGTGTGTTCTGCCCCAATACAGAGATACCTCTTTTTATTGGGATGAAACAGGGAAAGTCGGTGGTATTTATGCATCAGTCTCTAGATGTGAAAAGACTCTTTAGCCTTTGTCATTTTCTGTGATCTTTGTAAAATTTGGGGGTATTTTAGACTGATGGTTAGTGATTGGGAAACCGTGAATGCTTGACACGTGAATTCTTCAAGAATATTCTTTTATTTTCTTGCAATGGTCTAATCTTTACGGTTAAATTTAAATTAATTAAATTAATCAAAAAAAAATTTTATTTTTATTTTGTAAGATCTATATTAAATTGATGCTCATATTTGTAATGTTAGTGCATGGATTTTTATGGGACTCAATTACAAAATTTTAGATTCTGTTTGATTGCAAGTGAAAATTTGGGTGGAAAGAAAATATTTTTCATAGAAATGAATTACTAAAAAATTATAGGTTGTAAAAAGTTAACGCATTTTCCATAGAAAATAAAGGGTAATGCTATTTGCAGTCGCTCACTATCGATAGTCATCATATGTGTCATTATTCAATTAGATGAATTATTCATAATTAATGGCTATAAATATATTATTTAATTAAAATAAATAATTCATCCAATTGAATAATGCCACATATGATGACTATCGGTAGTGAGTGACTGCAAATAGCATTATTCGAAAATAAATGAGTTTGGAAAAGGTTAACAAATTTTCCATGGAAAATAAATTCTCTTATCCCACAAAAAAAATATTTTCCTTGAAAACAAGGAAAATGTGGTCAAAAGTGAGAAAATAAGAAAAAAAATTTTATGGAAAAAAAAAGTTTGCAATCAAACACAACAAGGAAAATAGGTGGGAAAATTCCTTTTCTATGAAAAATTTTTGGCAATCAAACAAACAAGTTAAAAAATAGGTGGAAAAATTTTCCATAGAAAATTTAAGCCAATCAAACACACTCTTATTTGAAAATACATGGCTTATGCGTGGACCAGCTTGCTATGTAGGTCATAGGATGATGACAATTGTACAATTTTCTAAAATTTAAAAGGGAACTTTTAATATGTGCCCAAAAATAAATAGTGGATTAGAAATACGATAACTTTCAATAATATATGTAAATATGTTATTTTTTAGGGAAAATTATGGGCTGGTCACTGTTGATGTCAAGGTGGGTTGAAAAGTCATATGATCTAATCTTAATTCAACTAAAGTCATACCTTATTACTAAAAGACCAATATGACCTCAAATTGCAAAAACTGTCATTTACACACGTAAAAACTCACAAAATCATTACACTCTCTGTTTAGAAAGTCCTTCATTTACTTTTAACAATCTTTTTCTTGTGTTTGATTCTTCTCACCGTAACATGTAACCGCATACAAACAATTCAAAATCTGATATTTCAATGGTGAACATATTTTTTTATTTTTTATTTTTGTATAAAGAAACAATTTTTGGTTAAAAATAACCATGAAAATGTTGAAATATTGTTCCAATTGAAACATATACAATGCAGTCAATGAATGGAGTTTGGATGAACTGATTCAACTAATTTTGATAATGTAGTTATCGTGAGTTAGAGTTTTATGTTAGAACATGTAAAATGCTTGATACGTTTTCAATATATGTGTTTCAATATATAATACTGTTTCTAATGATAGTGAAATTTTTTGATTTTTTCCTTGTTTTTAATGATAGTGAAATATTAAGATGCATTTAATATGTTGATATATTAAGTCACTAGTATTTATGATACTGTTTTATTTAGATAATGTGCAGTTATATACATATACCATGTTTTTATCTTTGATACTGTTTTATTATGATAATATTTCAACATATGATACTGTATTAAAACAGTATCATTACTTCAACCATTAAAATATTTTGTGCTTAGTTTTATGATACTATTTTAGCTGTGATACTGTTTTATTTAAATAATGTGAATTGGTATACTTATATCATATTTTTATTTGTGATACTGTTTTATTATGATAATATTTCAACCTATGATACTGTATCAATCTCTTTGTTTTATCTATGATACTGTTTTATTTATATAATTTGCATTGATATACTTATACCACACTTTTATATTTGATATTGTTTTATTATAATAATGTTTCAACCTATGATACTATTATTTATAACAATGTTTAAACCTGTTTTATTGTACTACTAATGGAGCATTTTAATAACAGTATCATTAGTTCAATTATTGAAATATCTTGTACTTAGTTTTATATATGATACTGTTTTGTATATATAATGTGCTATGGTACACTTATATCATGATTTTATCTTTGATACTGTTTTATTATGATAATGTTTAACATATGATACTGTTTTAATCTATGATAATGTTATTGAATGCAAATAGTATCAATTGTCTTATAATAATAATTGAGTATTTAAAGAACAATTTAATTACTTCAACTTCTAAAATATCTATGATACTGTTTTAATTTATGATAATATTATTGAATACAAATAGTATCAATGGTCTTATACTACTAATGGAGTATTTAAAGAACAATTTAATTACTTCAACTACTAAAACATCTATGATACTGTTTTAATATATGATAATGTTATTGAATGCAAACAGTATCAATGGACTTGTACTACTAATAGAGTATTTTAAGAACAACATATTTCCATGTGATACATTTATTAAGATACATTTATCTGTGATACTATTTTAGATGATGTATGATATTATTTTGATAAGAAAATTAAAGATTGTCATTTTAAGTTGAAGAGACGACTTCAAACGGATAAAATATATCATACGCAGTGACAAATTGACTGGTCTTGATTGCCTCGTCGAGATCATTTCGAAAATATATTATAATAAAAATTCGGAGCAAATATGTGAATTCTATGCCATTTCTATTATGATAATATTTTGTGATACTGTTTTGGTATGTATGATACTGTTTTGACAAGAAAAAATAAAGATTGTCATTTTAAGTTAAAGAGACGACTTCAAATGGCTAAAATCTATCGTATGCAATGGCAAAGCGACTGGTCTTGACCGACTCGTCGAGACCATTCCGAAAACATATTATAATAAAAATTCTGAGCACATATACAAATTATATGCAATTTCTATTATGATAATATTTTGTGATACTGTTTTATATAATACAGTATCAAGCTACACTCTGATTATGGTATTGAATCAACATATTTCACTTCTTTCTATTTTTCCCAATTCAATCAAATGATGGAGCATTATCACATATCTTTGTTCTATATCTTCATTCTTTTTCACATATAATTCAATTCTTTTAAAAATCCAATTACTAACCAAACCACTTGTGTATGTGAAGCAAGTGAATGTGTACAATCCAATGTTGCCCTCTGCCTCAATATCCACCACCACCACCTCCGGCAATACCAGAATTAAATATTGAATGAATGTAATTTTGAACTTCTATTTCCTTGCTTGCAACTAGAAATTGAAGTTCAACCAGAATAAAGTATTCTAACTAATTGATTCACGTAAGAAACATCAGAAAACCAAAATACAGGAAACACCAGAAAACCAGAAACCAGAACCAAGTTTTTTATGGTAGACCCGACCCCAAAACCATTAGACCCGGACTTCACCATGGGCGGATCACCTTCGAACACCCTCGTCGCACTCATACCCAGCCTTACGCCATCAAATTCAGGCCCCCACGCCAAAAAACAGCACCTAAATTGCGGCTGACCTAGGTTCAGCACCTAAATCGCCGCCGTGACCTCTTCCATCGAACGTGCAACCACCGGACAATCACCCGTCAACCTGCCCATGCCCAAGTGACTGATAGAGGTTTGTAGATGTAGAAGAAGATGCCAATGTTTTTGTAGGGTAATTTTGAAATTAATTTAAAATATTACTTAAAGTATGACTTAATTACAATTTTGAAAAATGTCTTAGACCTAATTTAAAACAAGTCATGTACAAGTGACTTATAGGCAATTTTTCCTATTTTTTAGTTGCAAAATTTTAAATATATCCTTTTATAAAAATGACCATTTTTTAATGTGATTAAGATTTAATGTTAGTTGACAATCATACAATAGCTTATAAAAGAAGATATCGGTCCAAAAATCGACAGATCCGTAAAAAATCGACATGTGATTTTTTTGCTAAAAAAATCAAGAGATAAGTATGAAAAATCGACATTTGAATTTTTTTTAGTACGATAATATACACAAATTTATATCATTAGTTACTTATTTAATGTCAAATTTTAATTACTGAATGCCAACTTTAACTAAAAATCGAAAAAAAAAATTTATCTTAGATATTTTGGACATCGTCAAAAAAATTGTCGATATCAACAAAATAATGTCGATGTTGACAAACTTTTCGATGTCTATCAATTTTATCCATTTTTGTCGATGATATCGATAAAATGGACACATACAAAATAGACACAAATTAGTGGTTTATTTTGTCGTAGCCATACTATTATTTTGTCGATATAAAAATTAACACTAAATTTATCGATATAAAAATCACATGTCAATTACTGGTCATTTACCAATGATAAAAGGCATTGATTTGGTGTTCATTTTTATATCGATCAAATTATCAATAATTTAGTACCCATTTGAAAATAGATAAAAATTAGTGTCAATTTTGATCTTCGATAAAATGGTTGATCATTTTGTCAACGAATAGACAAGTTTCATGTCCAATATTTTGTGCTAATTTTTTCTGCCGATCTTCAAACAAATGTAATCAATTTTATTATCCGTACACCAACAATAGAATATATCAATAAATTATATCGACAAAATTTGTAAATTAAGTTCAATATCTAATACGATCTACTAATATCACTATTCTAAAAAGCTTGCATAGGCAGCGCCTAAGTTTGAAGCTCGATCTCGACGTCTAGCCACGCATGGATCTTGCATCACTTTTGTCTCACCATCGCCTAAGCCTCGCCTAGGTCCGAAAAACTTGAAGTTCGGCCTCCATGTTTAGTCACGCTTTACGCCTTTTAAAACATTGACTAATATACAAACTAAATGGGGTTTATTCAAATTAAGACTCTTAAGAATTTAAAAATTTAGGGGTATTCAATGTAGACTTTTTAAAACTGTCTAAAAGTATTGATGTATTCAATAGAGACTTGTAGAAACTTTAAAAAAGTCTTTAAAAGTCTCCGAATATTCAATTAAATCTTTTTAAGATTCTCTATAAGTCATGATGTATTCAAATTGATAATGACTTTTAGGGATTCTCTATTTACTAGACTTTTGAAGACATTTGGAGACTTTTTGGTGGAAAATATAAATAGCAAATTTAAAATAATAATAATAATATCAAGTCTACCATGAGATTTGTGAAACTCCATAGCCTTAAAATAAAGAATGCATATTTTCTTTCACTTCTAAGATTTTTTTCGTATCTATTCCGTCTACTCTGAAATGTTGTGAATATTTGATATTTTTTTATTGAACATTACTAAAATCTTATTAATTCTTTTTTAGATTTATGTTATTTGTTAATTTAAATAAAGTGAGTTAATTTTTTTTATTTTTTAATAAATATTTTTATGGACATGAGAAATATGATTTATTACTTATGAGTTCTCAATTATATATATTGTGGATGATCCGGATATGCGAAAAGTTACTCAAAATAATATTATATTATATAAAATTTAGCTTAATATTTTTTTAAAAAATGAAAGTCTTTAATTGAAGTCTACATAAGTATACATAACTATTTAATAAGAGCTTACAGAAGTTTAAGGAAGACTTTTATTAATTCTCAACAAATCTATAAAAGTCATTTTAAAAGTATACGAATTCTATAAAAGTCATCTACTTATAAAAGTCAATAAAAGTCCCAATAGAACACATCTCTCTAAATCGACAAAAAATTACCTAGCAACATAAAATATATAAACAAAAAAAATAAAGATACGGTATGTCAAATTGAAGTTTCATATAATCTACAGGAAAAATACAATAATTTTTTTCAATTTCTAATAACTTATAACTAACTTCAAAAATTTCAAATTGGTCGACTTCTTCAAGGACTCAAAAATCGGTGACAAATCAGACAAGGTATTTGAATATGTGATAAGAATTAGAGGAAAATGGAGCTTAGGAGCTGCGACCATGGTTGAGGAAGTGATGGAAGATAGAATATTTAAATTAGAGAGAGAAAGAGTGAGAATGAAAGATAAGAAAATAAATATAATAGATATTCATTTGGTCGTCTAAGGGTAATTTTATTCAAATTTTTAAATTTTGGTCAATTCGTTAAATGTTATAAAAGAGACGCATTTCAAAATACACACCTAAAATGTGGTAATTTGTCTAATTCCTTCAACTTTTAAGTATAGAATTGCAATATTACACGAACACTTACTCCCATTAGATGTGTAAAATAAATTGGTTCATTATATTTAAACAAGAGGAAATTACATCCAGTACTGTGTAAATGCAAAATAATTTCACATATACTTTCCATATGTTTTTATTCCCAAAATACTGTGTGAGGTGTAAATATATTTAATATTATATTAAAATAATATAATCCAAAAAATATCCTCTCATCCCCAAATTACCGCACAAGAAGATCAAAATCCCAAAATTTTCGCCTTCGATCCAGCGAATAAATCAAATCAGGAGTCTTTAATTTTGTAGGGTTCTTGAACAATCAACCAATATCCATATTTTCTCAACAAAATCTCATACAGTTCTTCACTATTCAAGATCAGAAACCCATTTTTACGAAACCCTAACCACGATTTTTTAATTTATACGTATTGGCAGCAATTGATTCACTGTTATTGAAGGCAAAATCCGACCCATATAGCTCGAAGAAGTTAATGGATTCCATCCACTTCTGCCGTTAAACATACGCGTGACTTGCACGTAAATTTGAAAGAAAAATGGAGGAATATTTTAGGGGGTATCATTTGTCAGGTTTGTATTTATACGTTTATACTTGCATTGACCAATTTCTTCTTAATTATAATTCTGACTGTGGATAAATGTCATACTTTTGAGTTTCTTGGATTAAAGTTCTGGGGTATTTGATTAGTGCATGCTAATTTCTTCGAGGAAGAATTAAATGCAGGGTGATTTTCTTGGCCTTATTTGGCGAAATTGAAGTAAGGAAGGATTAAAATGCTAATTATGTTTCCATGAATGGATATCAGCCATTTCCGCTGCTTGCTGCTTATAGAACCTCTGATTCTGTACCAATTGGGACCGTGTTTGCATAAGACATTAAGTCGATTTCATGATAGACCCTTGCAATGGTGCAGTCTTAGGATTATTCTTTTAGTGGTTCATTGATTATTAATTCTAGTTGACATTTACATGGATTCACGATTTCTTTAATCAAAGTCAGTGGTATACTGGAATTTAGCTTCAGCTTTTTGTTGGCTTTTCTTCCTACTTATATGCTCTGCTGGATGTCTAATGTGCAACATGTCTTTTTATCAGTACATCCATGGACTGGCTGCTCAAGGTGTTCATTATATACATCGGCCAGGACCAATACTTCAGGACGCCTGCTTCTATCTTCTTTCCGTAAGCAAAATATATTTTTATACTTTTTGTTGTTTACTGATACTAATGGGTGCCTACTCACTCTCAGAGAACTTTAGTCATTTACAAACTTCTTATATTGCAGGAGCTCGGAAAAGACAAAGCTTACATAAGTGAAACTGTATTTACCTGTGTGTTTCTAATTTGTCTTGGTGAGTTTTCCCTTGGTTTTGATTTTCTTCTGATTGTCATTTTGTGAAGATCACAATCCTAAATATTTGTAAACATGGTTGATGTTCTGTTGCAGTGGACTTTCCATCCCTTTGTTTTCAAGAGCAAGAGTACTCTGTAAGTGCAACACAAAAAGCTTGCAGCTTGGCATATTATTGTCTGAGCCAAAACCCAAAAGCTAGACCTTTAATGAGTGATGTGGTTGAGACTTTTGAGCCTTTACAGGGCAGTGGTGGTGTGAATGAAGTCTCATCATCGTCGTCCTTGACACCAACTCTTATGTGTGGTGGTAGTCCATTTGTGTCAGGAAGGATTCCAGATTATCGAATGCATCACAGATTTGGTGGGACTGTTGGCAGTGCTGTTGGTTGCCGGTCTTCCAACCCAAATTGTTCCCCAGGTGGCTCTGTCGCATGCCGGGTTAGATAAGAGAAGAAACTTTGAGTAGTACATTGATTTACTGCTTATTTCTAGTTTCTGTATATTGTAATGGTGATTGCGAGCGAGCTTGTTCATTATTGATGTACCAATAATACTTTTCTATCTTGGTGATCATTGTAAATTACAAGTACCATTTCAGAGAGGTGTCACAGACTGTTGTATGCACATCTTTTACAAGGTTTCTCCATTTGCACTTTTGGAATCGTTACTCCATCGTTTGATTCTTAAACCCTTGTATATTAAGACGCTTCTTGTTGATTTCATCTGCATTGCTTACATCCCCCACTTCCCCCAACACACACACACAATGACACAGCAGATATGTGATGCATTCAATATTAATTCAGATTTTTTAATTCAAACTCGCAAGCCATTCAACACATGTAACATTACTACAAATTTTTATTACACCAATCGCAAACAATTAATACACATTTTGTAACTACACGTGCAATACCTATTAGACATTCAATGCAATGTAACAAACGCAACAATTTAGATTTTCCATATTTCTGTTATATTAATTTAGATTTTTTAACAACCCATGCAACATAATTCAGATTTATATAAATATAAAATGATGTGCAACATTAGTACAGATTTTTGTAACATTACTCCAGATTTTTGTAACATCAAACTCGCAAGACAATCAACACGTGTAACATTATTACAAATTTTTATTACACTAATCGCAACTGATTAATACACATTTTGTAACTACACGTGCAATACTCATAAGACATTCAATGCAATGTAACAAACGCAACAGTTTAGATTTTCCATTTTTCTGTTATATTAATTCAGATTTTTTAACAACCCATGCAACATAATTTGAACTTTAAATAATAATAACAATGATGAACATCTTGTAACATTAATACAAAATTTGTAGCAGCAATAGGTTTTCTAAACTACGATAATACAAAAAAACGAAATGAAATCATATAAAATTGAATCTTATTGGAATAAACAAAATTCACAACCGGAAAAATTTTCCAGATTCTGTTTTGTTATCAATGTCGCACGTATTTTGCAAGAGAGGAAGAAGAAATATTAGCCATGAAGCCACGACTTCTTTTAGAATATGTAGGAGAGAGATTATGAAGGTGAGAGAAAACATTAATTAGTTACAAATTAAATCGTAATCAATATGGAAAATGAGATAATTAAGGATTCTGTTATAATATTAAATCAATTAAATAATTAAATAAAAATCAGATAAAATCCAGTATTTTTGGAATAAAAAACATGTAACAGTTTTTTTATAAATAATATCATAAGATGGCCTACTTGTGAAAATTTCCCTTTAAACAATGTGAAGTTTGTCATAACTAGAGGTGGTAAACATGAGTTGGCCCATTGGATTAGTCCATATAACCCGAACTCTGGGCTGGACTAACCCAATAAAAAATTGGTCAAATAAAAATCAACATATTTAACTCGGTCTAATTAACAATTAGACCAATCGAACTGGCGTAGTAAAATTTAGAGAAAATTGCTTATAAGTTACTTGCACATGACTTGTTTCAAATTAGGTCAAAATATTTTTCTAAATTATGATTAAGTCATACTTTTATCAATATTTTAAATTAATTTCAAAATCACCCATTGTGATCTATAATTTTCATCAGCTAGCCTTCTTCCACCTCTACAAACTGTCTCCACCTCCGGGGACCTCCGCACTGCTACCGCCACCACCACCGCCTATCGCCATCACCGTCGCCGCCGCCAATCAGCATACCAAACATATATAAGAGTTTCAGTTTCATTGCACAGCTGCATCGTACCTGCTTCTCTCAACAAAGAAATCTGGAACACAATGAATTTAGATTGGAAGATATGTGTTTCTTACTGTGAGGATTTTAGATTCAGATCTAAATACACTTTTTAGTTTATCAAATGAAGGGTCACTTTTTGGTTATGCTGTTACTACAACGTAAAATTTGCAGATGCAGGAGCATACGAGGACTTTGTTGCCTAAATTGTAGTCGTTTATTTCCGATAGAGTGGATAATGATTGGGTTGAGATGCTTCTTAATTGTTCTTGAAAACTATTGGATTGAAATGCTATAATCAATACGCTGGAAGAAAAGTCAAAATCTGAGGCAACTAATTTTCAGAAACTTCATTTTGTGTCTGATATGAGAACAACAATGTCGTGCTCGATTCACATGCACTACTGTCCTGGATATATATTGGGGAACAATTGGCATCCTGGACATTTGTTAGTAAAGAGAAAACACAACAAGGTAAGGAAATTCTTCAGTTACATAAGCATCCTGGACATTTGCTAGTGAATGATCTCTGTTGCAAATAAAGAATTATAAGAGAGCATAATGTCCCCCAAAGTTATGACTCTGTAATGAGGAAGTGTCAAGAAGATCTCATTGTTAAAAGAGAGCATGATGTTTGATACTATATTATAGAAAAACAATATCACAAAAAATATTGTTAGTCATGTGTGTTGTTTGATACTGTATTATAAAAAACAGTATCACAACATAAATGAGTATATAATTCGTATATGTGCTCAGAATTTTTATTGTAATATGTTTTCGGAATGGTATCGACGATCTAGTCAAGACCAGTCGCTTTGCACTGCGTACGATGGATTTTACTCGTTTGAAGTCGTCTCTTTAACTTAAAATGGTAATCTTTAATTTTTTTGTCAAAATAGTATCATACATTCTCTAAAAAAGTATTACAGATAAATATATCTTAATATATTAGTATCATATATAAAAATATTTATTGATATGTCATTGGTTCAATTAGTAGATTACTTCAAGTTGAATCAATTCAGAGGGCAGTGAAGGAGAGGTTGAAGTCACCCTACAATTAGTAGAGAGTACGTATTTAGATCCACACCAAATTTTTGTTGGTATGTCATTGGTTCATTTTCTCTATTGATATCAGTGTACGTCTCTCTTTAAGATTATCCAAAAATGGTTATTTTTGCAATTGCAAAGAATCACATTTCCTTATTTGAAGTTAATGGAGTGACTCAATAGTGTGATGATATAAGTATAAATGATCACATTGGGGAAGATTTGTTTGATGATTTTCGATAGAGTTGTCATAATTTGTTGCTGTAAATAGCAGCTTGAATTTCTGTGGGAATGAAAAAGTTTGATGTGGGTATTGCTATGACAAAAAGTTGGCCATTAGATTATTTCTTTGTGTTGTTAATTAATCATGTGTTTTGTTTGATACTTTATTATACAAAACAGTACCAAAATAGAAATGAACATAGAATTCGCATACGTACTCAAATTTTTTATTATAATATATTTTCGGAATGGTCTCGACGAGCCGGTCAAGACCAATGGCTTTGCCATTGCGTACGATGGATTTTACCTATTTGAAGTTGCCTCTTTAACTTAAAATGACAATCTTTAAATTTTCTTGTGAAAACAGTATCATACATCATCTAAAACATTATCACGGATAAATGTATCTTTATTAAAGCCACCCTTCATCTTTCTATTGTTGAACATCATTTGAACTTCATCATTTTTCATTAACACTCTCAGTTCTTGATTGGTCTTCTGCTATTAATGGACCAACCAATCGATCAGATCCTAAACAATGTTCACTATAAGAATTATAAACTTGTACTTGACTACTCATAATACAAAAACCTTTTGAATAGTCACCACAAAACTGGTGTTTGAATATATTTTTTGTAGAAAACATGGTCATATCGAAAATTCCAAAGTTTTAACCTGATCGTGAATCTCAAGGCAAGCCATGAATTATATATTATTGAAATTTCAACTTTTTAGAGAGATCTGTCGAGGCTATGAACATGTTTGAGATTTAATTGGGATATAGATTCCCATTGGATATATAAGTATAAATATACGTGGTGTTTAATGATAGATGAATTAATCAGTAGAGAATAAATAAGAGAATAATATTGTTCTTAAAATGCTATATTAATAGTACAAGATCATATGTTTAAATAGTATCACAATAAAAAAAGTATCACAACAAAACAGTACCACAATAAAACAGTATCACAAAAAAGCAGTATCACAACAAAACAGAATCACAAAAAAACAGTATCACAACAAAGCAGTATCATAACAAAACAATATCACAATTAGCGTTTTTTTTATAATTAAGGGTATGTTGGTCTTTTAACTCTAAAATGTGATTTTAATTGAATTAAGTTTTGATCATATGACTTTAAAACCTATAAGTACACAAACAGTGACCGACCTTGAATTTACCCTAAAATTTATTGATCCAATCACCCACCCCATTCATCCACCCAATACCCCCAATCTCAATTCGTAATATACATGTGCTGGAAACAATGGGGGGAAAAATTCCCCCCTCCATCCCTTCCTCTCCTGTTTTCGAAATTTTTTTATGTTAGTCTATATCTTCAAGGAGCATAAGAGAATGGGGTTAAAGCTAAAGTAACATACACTTGTTTTCCAAAATAATTTTAAGTATTAATTGCTTTCTTTTTTTTGGATTTAAACTAGTATATTACTCGTGCGATGCACGGTACTTATTTTTCATGATAGTGATTTTAAAATTTGAAGAGTATATCGTTTATTTATTACATTAAAAAAAAAGTATTATATAAATAACATTTGATTACTCGTTGACATTGAAAAAATTTAAAAAACAATATAGCTAATCCAGATTTTCAAATGCCTATTTAAAAACTACATTTGTGGTCAAATTGGTTGACACTCCATCTTTATCACAAATCAACATTTCTATTCTCGTATGGTTTCTCACTCTAGACAATGCAACATAAAGTTTTCCATAACTAAAAACTGATTTTTTCAGATATAATCTCACACGGGAGAATGATTGACCTTGACTCTTATTGATAATCATAGCGTATGAGACAGTTAATTAATTTTTGGCAGGTATATTATAATTTAAAAATTGATTTTCTAAATTGTAAAGATGTAGATTACGTTAATGATATTATGTAAATTTATTGTTTTTCGATTTGTAAACAATTAATAATATTTACATACCCTAAATCTTATATTGATTAATTAATGTAGCATTCAATTTTGTTATTACTAATAATTGAAGTTAATTTATTTTGTTCTAGAATATGTGTATTTTTTAATTGAAAATGTCAATTCATAATTTCATTCATTTTT
The DNA here is from genome assembly GCA_030279155.1 of Forsythia viridissima. Classification (NCBI taxonomy): domain Eukaryota; kingdom Viridiplantae; phylum Streptophyta; class Magnoliopsida; order Lamiales; family Oleaceae; genus Forsythia; species Forsythia viridissima. The sequence continues at coordinate 6,021,268 of CM059033.1, forward strand.
ACCAAATATCACAGAAAATTCAAAACACTGAGAAGCTGAAATGGCGGTATTATTTACACTGTATTAGAATACTAATAATTAATTAACTGAAGTTGGACAACTACTTAACAAATGAATCGTTGGGAATCTCATCCGACTGCATTATTGTTTCATAAGCATTATTTTGCTAAGTTGTGAGATTACTTTTTTTTTCATTCTTCAGTCAGAACTTTTTTATCATAACGCAATTCATCTTTTATAAGTCTATTATTGCGAATTGAAACATCTACAATCTCAAGGAAGGACATTGTTTGAAAGTCTCGAAGACTATTTCTACTACTCCGCAATATTTTTTCAATCTCTATGAGTGTATAATTTTTTATTTATTCATCACTCAATTTTAAATTTGTAAATCGAGACAAATAGACTACTATAATTAATTTAAAAGACAAATCAATAATAATTATTGTTATGTAATAAAAATTGAAGAGCTATAATCTCATTATTTAATGTTTTAAGCATGTGTAATAAAACATTAATAAAATTTAACGTTGATTATTTAACGTTCTCAGCCTATTCTTTGTCTATAACTTTTTCGAGGAGCTAATATCTGAGGCGGTCTTTGTATCGTATGAATTTAATTTTGAAATGATCATATCTAGTTTATTAGTTTAATCGACTTATTATATTTAATCAATAAATCACGTGTTTTGATAATATAACTCAATTATATATTTTTCATGTATTGATTTTTTTTTTTAACAGCAACTTAATTAAATCCACTATAGGAAGCATAAAAAAATTGTAGGAGAAAATAAGTCCATTTTTGAAAAACTATTGCATTATTGCCATTAGTTCTCGTGCATTCATGTTTCAATTTTTTTTTGAAAATATAACTTATTTAAATCTCTGTATAAATTAAGACACTGGACCACATAACATCATCTGTTTTGTATTTTGAAGTGAATTTATTTTGTTGTGGAAGATGTACATTTTTTTTAAATGTTAAGTTTTAATATTATTCATTTTAATCGAGTATCATAGGAAATTGAAACATTGAGAAGCTGATCCTGATTAAATTGTATTGGAATACTGATTATTTATATTGGAATACTGATTATTAATTACATGAAGTTGGATAATTAATTAATTAGATTATAATATTATAAAATATTAAAATTATGTCATTTGATTTAATTATATTTTTTTGTTGAGTTTGCGTAAATATAAATACTAATAATATTATTATAAAATATAATATAAATAATATAATATTAAAACTTATTGAGTAATTTTCTATTATAATTTGAAAAATAATTTTCGAGTATGCACAGATTAGTTTTTTTAATAATCGACACACATATTATTAGATGAATTGATTTTTCAGTTATAATAACAATTTAAATCTTATCATTTGTTTAAATAAAATGAGTCTGTTTTTCTATCTCTATTTAACACTCAGATTGTGTGTGTGTGTGTGTGTGTGTATATATATATACTGTAAATTGTAACTAATTTTAAATGTGTCTTAGTTAACGTGGAAAAAAAAACACGATTTTATGGAAGACTTGATTATTATTTTCTAATTTTTAAGAAGTGCTTTTGGCTTAATTTTTGACGCGGATCATTAAATAACCCACTAATTTTTATATTATAATTTGAAAATTGATTTTCTAAATTGTGAAAATGCATATTGCGGTAATGATATTTTGTAAATTTATTGTTTTTCTATTTGTAGACAATTAGTAATATTTAAATACTCTAAATATTATATTGATTAATTAATGTAGAATTTAATTTTGTTATTACTAATAATTAAAGTGAATTTATCTTGTCCTGAAATATGTGTATTTTTTAATTAAAAATGTTAATTCATAATTTTATTTATTTTTAACGAATATCATAGATAATTCAAAACATTGGGAAGCTGAACCGACGGTACTATTTACACAGTATTGGAATAATGATAATTACTTAATTGATAGTGGACAATTACTTAATAAATGACTCATTGGAAATATAATCTGGGATGTAACAAATGTCTAATCTGGGATGTAACTAATGATTCATTGAGAATCTAATATGGGATGTACATTAAATATGATTATTAATTACTTGAAATTGGTAATTAATTAATTAACTAATTATTTATATATTATTATTATTATTTTGTAATGGAAGATGTTTTGGGTGGGAAAATGTGTTGAATTTTACTGATGACTATCATTCTTTTATATATATTAAAATTAAAATTAAGATTAAGTTTCAAGTTGTTTTTTTTTTTTTTTTTTTTTGAGATTCAAAAAGATCTTTTATTTGACAATTTCCAATGTTTATATAGCTAAAGTCAACAATAAAGACTTTGTGTTTCATTTAAAAAGTCAATCTTATTAAAAAAAAAATTTAAACATTTACATATTATGTATTTATTTCATTGTTATTTAATGTGTGATTTATCCTTTAATACTAATAACACCATGCTTTTGTTCTTTGCAATAGTTTCATGCATACGATTCGCGTGAAACCTTGAAAACCCCATGACCTAATCTTGGGCAACTTGGCATTTAATCACAATGTTTGTGCCTTAAACTGATGTTAAGATCATGCTTATCTGTAATTAATTTTTTGAGTCCCGCACGAAAGCTCGTTAATTAATTAGTAATTGTTTGTTAACCATCAATCAAGCAATTGCAAATGCCATTAAGCGGAAGCCACCTTTACAAACTAGTTTGTGCACTCAATTACAGATAAGTTGTGTCAATGACTTGTCTGGCTTGCTAACTATTGAGATCACATCTTAGATATTATTATTAGGAAGTGATTTGACCGTTGATTGAAATTTACAATTTTTAATTAATACTTCATCCGTCTTATAAAAATAGACTCATTTATTTATTTATTTATCTGTCTTAAATTATAAACTACTTATTTTATAGATAATATATTAATTTTTTTATTTTTTTAATATACTCCTATTTAATTTACATTGTTATTAACTCAAAACAAATATTTAAATTTATAAAATTCATGAATGACTAATATTAAATATGGGTATAATAAGAAAAACGTGTAAAAGTTTTATAATTTCAATTATATTAAATAAAATTTTTTAATCTGAGTGAGAAAAAAAATGAGTTTATATTTGTTAAATGGAAAAAGTATTGAAGTACAGAGATTTAAAATATTGAAAATTATATTCAATCACTACGTAAACGTGCTCTACTGTGTTTTGCTACACAAACGATAGCGATGTCATTCTATTACATAGCAACTAATATATGAATAACCGTAAACAATATATTTAATTTTTTCTTAAATACTTTTTTTTTTTTTAAATGTTTAAATCTCACATATCCTATGCAAATCAATATCAATCATATTCTGACTAAGAGGACGCGTGTCCTACTCCAAATTCGAGATGGATTAAAAGATTAAGTTCAATTTTGGCACTAAACAAGTGCTTATAAATTTCTTTAATCTTTTTTGGCGTCATAATTCAAACAATTCTGGCAACCTAATAACCTATTAGGGGTATGTGCATTTGTAGCATCGCAAAAGTCGTTAATACACCAATTTTGCTTTATTTTAAAACTCAGTCTGCAACAACTTTTCCCCGGAAAGCATTGTGGTCAGAAAATCAGTACCCTCGATAATGTGAAAAAGTACAAAAATAACGCGTAAAAGAACATATGGTTAGTTTTACGATCTATTTTCGAAATCAAAGTCTATTTAATTTTAAATAATATTATTTATTATTATCAATTTAATAATTATTCTTTTATGTGGTAACAGAGTCTATGTAATTGGAATGTTAATGATGCACAGCTACAAAACGAAATGAAGAAGAGAAAAAATCGTGCAATAATTTAATTAGAGACTAAATTCTCAATTACAATAAAGCTGAATATCACCAAAAAAAAAAAAAAAAAAATCTAAATAAGCATGAAGATTAGTCCTATTTACGTGTAAAAAATAAAAATCATAAAAAACTTATTTAACTCAACAAGTTCTAATTATTTATAATTTAATAAACTATTGATTATTACGAGATAATAAGATGATACCGAAACTCTAAAATTACATTTAAAATAATCACATATTTTCTAATTCTTATTTATATAATTTAGAACATAAATCCTCGTATGATTTTAGTGACTCTTTTCTAATTAAATTGGGATTATTTCTCTATTTTAATTAACCTATAGCTCTTTTCTATATAAAATAAAATACAACTATTACCTCTTCATGTACAAAATTCTTTTACAGGCATTGAAAGGTTTAAAGTCAACAAGTTATGCCTTTGTTTCAATTGATCTAAATCTCGAAGAGACAGTGCATTGCTGTCGGAACATCGAGTTTCGCATATATGAAGATACATTTTTTTGTCTGAACTTGTTATGTACTAGTTCATCACAAGAGTGCAACCCAATGCTTGATTGATTTGGGCCCCGTTGATGTGGAAAAAAAAGACTTCAATAATTGGCCAAGATATTGAATATTTCTATCATTTATTTCATAAATGAGCTATTAAAACAAACAGTAAAAACATTTACAACAACTTATCTATATTTAAAAAACATCTACAACAGTTTATCTATATTTAAAAAACATCTATAAATTTAAAATACAATTTTTAAAAAATATTCCAACAGCTTCTTTTTCTCCACGCTCTTCATTTTATTTCTTCTAAGAAACATTTAATATCTCTTTCTTTCTTTTCTTTTTTTTCATATGCTTTCCCTCCCAAAGTTGTATATGCTACTCCCTACGTTCCACAAACATAGATATCTGTCCCAAATTATGGGCCACTCACTTTTATAGAGTGTATTAAATTTTTCTTTTTCTTAATATACATTTATTTAATTTACATTGATAACAATCCAAATAAACATAACATATTCCAATTATAATGAAAAATTACATAAATTTATTTACATATTTACTCTAGAAGGCAGTCAATAAATTCCACATTGCCTAGAAACACTCATCTCCCAATAACAAAGTCAACAATTGATTTCATTATTGTTTCAATGTAATGCAATTCAATTTTATTTGCTTTCCAATTGTAACTTAATGAGCATTTAAATTTATTAAATTCATGAATGACTAATATTATATGGAGGCATATAGTAGGAAAATCGTGTTCAAAAATTTATAATTTCAATTACATTAAATGAGATTTCTTAATTTTTGTGGGACGGAAGGAGTATTTAATTAAAACCAATATATTAAAGTGTTTCAATGCATTTAATAATAGAGATTGGACTCTCTAAACTAAAATGTTAAATTGAAGAGTTTATTGGAATAAAAAATTTAAGAGTTGACTCTTTAAATAAATAATCATCGTATATTTAAAGATCCCGTTACTCTCAAGAAAAGTTTTCAACATTCATAAGATTCTTTTTCATTATGGACCTTTTGATTATATGTTTTGATTTCACAAACACAAATTATACAATTTCAGCACATTTATAGGCGCCTAAATAGTTAATTATAAGAGCACCAAACTTTTCAAAATCACAATGAAAATATCTCAATAATTGTAATAATACCATTGGACACTTTTACTATATTTTTCTGTCATAAATTTGAATTACTTTGACTTTGTTAAACTTTGTTGTGTCTCAAGAAATTCTTAGCAAATTTGTTAGCTCGACTCGATTGAGTATGATAACTAACAAATTTATAGTCGGATTTTCTATAATACTGTTGACGTGGCCTGTTTCGTTTGTCATTTGAAGAAATTTGTAGGCAATATTGGGTGAAATAGTTACATAATAGTCTTGGATTTGAATATATGAAGTAGGAGTTTCATGAAATGAGAAGGCAACTGCCACATGGGTGCAATAAGCAAACTCGTTCCACTGGGTATTTGACTTAGAACCAGTCATTGCCGGCGATAATATTGCAGAAAAATACCTATACACGCATCATTGAGAATCATATTATATTATATTATATTATCCTTGTTCATGTATTAACAAGGAATAAAAACAAGTATCATCAGCCTAATAGACAACTAAACTACTATCTATCGAAAGAAGAAAAAAGCTCAATTCAATGGCCCACAGCTCACAAATTGTTCTCTTTTTTTCTTCTTCTTCTCTTTTGTCTTTTGTTTGTTACTTCAATCTTCAACCATATATTCCCTCTCTTTTTTTCTTTCTTTCTCTCTCTAGGATCTGTCAACGAGATCACAAAAAACCCATCTTTTTTTTAATTTCAGGACCACCATCTCTTCCTTCATATTTATATACTCTTTTACTCCTTTTGTCAAGTCACTTTTCCTTTGTGAATTGAATCGGCAATTCTCGGATTCTTCATTCTTGATGTAACTCACGAGATTTCAATGCTTTTAGCCTCTCAGTTATTCATTTTCTGTAAGTACGTTTACTCTTCACCACCCTCTTAACTACGCATTAATTTCACAATATCACACACACACACACACACATATATATATATATGCATGCATGTCTCTGTGTGTGTGTGTGTGTGAGAATTCATATATTATATGCCCATTTCTGTTTTTTTTTTTGGATTTGTTCTGTGAAAGAATGGGTCAAATAGGTGAAATTTTGGGGTTTGGATTTCAGGCAAGAGTAGAAATAGAGAGAGGAGCAAGAACAATAGTAGAGCTCTTGAGAGAGAGAATGGACAGCGTTGATCGCGTGGTCAGAAGAAAGACTCTAGTTGAACGGCTTGGATTAAAGAATATTGGGTGCTGTGGGAGCACATGGGGACTCCGCCCAACCACCATAAGTGAACGAGATGACGATGAAGAAGAGTATGGCCCACAGGAACCACAAATTGAGGTCATAACTGTAAACCACGCGCCACCGGAAAACGGGTCGGCTCCGGAGTGCATCAGTCGTTCTCCGGCGGCATCAGGGATGAATTTGGCAGCGGCTTTGGCCGCGGAACGCCACCTCAGGGCAGCGCTAGATTCGGATAATGGAGGAATTGACCCAGGCCCAAGCCCATCAAGGCCTAGTAACAATGAATTGCACGATTTAACTGCAGGAACCGCACCGGGGACCCCATTTAGAGTGTCGTTGATGAGACTACTTGAAGAAACAGACGGCTGGGATGCAGAGGTAAAGAAAGAGGAAAAAGGAGAAGTAGAAGGTGGGGGTGATTCAGTGTGCTGCGTGTGTATGGGAAGGAAAAAGGGTGCAGCATTCATACCATGTGGGCACACTTTTTGCAGAGTGTGTTCAAGAGAGTTGTGGTTGAATCGAGGTTCTTGTCCCCTTTGCAACCGTTTGATTCTCGAGATTCTCGACATTTACTGAGATCAACATGATTGATTCTTGAGTTTTGTAATTGATTTGAATCAACCGAATGATAACTTGAAATTTACTCGTACGAATTTTAAGTCCATTGATTGATACTGTAACTGGAGTAATCTTGTGCAAAAAGTGATACTTCTGATGCAAATACAATACACTATTACCTTTTATCTTGTGATTATTATCTTAATTTTTTGTAATCGATTTCCGTCGGGACAAATAAGGAATACTTTGCTGAATTATCCTACTTTATTTACCTTAAAACAAATAAGGGTAAATAGCACTGGGTCCCAAATTTTTGAACTTTGTGACGTTAGAGTCCTAAACTTTTATTTTCTAGCACCTGGATCATTAACCTCTAAAAAATGTGTGATCAGGATCTTTCTGTTAAAAAAACTGTTAATTTGACTATTAAATGGTCAAAATTTTCTTAAAGTAACCAGATTATCCTTTTCCAATAAAAAAAAAATATAGAGAAATAAACAAAAATTAGATGGAGAAGTTACTGGTTTGGCGGAGAACTGATGGAGGCCGACACTGGAGCGGGACTCGAAACAGTTGGTGGAGACATCACAGGAGTAGCCACCGGAGACGAAGTGAAACTAGTGGACGGAGAACCAGAAGACTCCGACACCGGAGCAGAAAATGGAACATTAGACGTAAATATAGTGGGTGTAGTTGCTACCACTGGCTCCGCCGCCGGAGACTGGAATCAGACACCAGTAACTACTACAGTGAAAATCAATGCAAGTAAAAATCCCATTTTCTGATGAGAATAAAAATTGTGAAAAGCTAATTAGAGGGGGAGTTGGAGAAGGTGGAGAAAGGGATTGTAATAGTGTGACTGGGAAAATTATACAGAAAGGGATTGAACGTCTTAATGGAAAAATCTGCTCCAAGAATGGAAAATTATTGCGAAATGGGACTAGCATAAAAAACTAATATGTCAGGAATTAGATTTAGTTCACTGGCCAGGAGGTTTGCAAATAGTTCCCAAGCAAAGGAAACTGAAAATTAGAGTTCTTGTACTGGCCTCTGTCCATGAGTTTGTCAGCGTGAGGTATGACGAAGAAGAGAAGACAACTTCCTTTGGCGGACTTTCCTTTCTTATCGGTGATGAGTTTCTTTTTCTATATATATTTTTTTGTTTTAATTGGAAAAAGGATAATCTTGTCATATTTTTTTAAAAAAATGATTATTTAACAGTTAAACTAACAATTTTTTTAACAGAATAACTCTGATCGCGTGTTTTTTAAAGGTTAATAACCCATGTACTAGAAATTGAAAGTTCAAGACCCATCGTCACAACATTCAAAAGTTTAATACCTATAGTACTATTTACCCAACAAATAAAGCCTAAGAAAATTAAAAATAAAAATAAATAGATAATGTAAACAAAAAGTCAAAATTCACCAACCTCTATTGTTAGATAATTTAGATAATTAAGCATGTCATATGTTTAATTTCTAAACTTTCTTGACCACGTAGTTCGTTAATTTATAATATCCTAGTTTTAAGTTTTATGGTTCTAGTTATAAAAATTGTGTAGACGTGATGAAAAATTAATTCAACCTATAAGTAATGGGACATCTTGAAAATAATAACAATGGATCAATTTGTTCTATTCTTAATGGTACAACTTTTAAAGGAGTTGACAACTTTGTAAGTGTCAATTTCTCGAGCTATTATTATCCCTACCAATCGAGCCAGCTCCCGTCCCAACTAGTGAGTTTTGCTAGTCATAAAAAAAGGAAAACAAGGATTAAGTTACATTTCATGACTTTATGATTAATTGTTTAAGAGGGGAGAAACAAAACAAATAAATTAATTAAAAGGAATGGGGTAAGCCAATGTCATTGAGAAACCAAAAACGCTACCGAAGTTAAGGGATGCAATGCACTCTTTCCCTTCGCCTTTGAATGGGAGAAGGCAGATAAGAAAACATCATTCACAAAAGGTTTTTTGTTCTCATAATTAGGGATGGCAATGGAGCGGGTCGACCCCGCCCTGCAATGCGACCCGCGAATTCGCTGGGCAGGGCGGCTCCGCGACCCGCCAACCGCCACGATTATTATTATTATTTTGTAATAAACTGAAAAAATAATTAAAAAAAAAAAAGAAATAATTTTTTTATATATATTTATACCAAACAAAACAAAAAAAAGTATAAAAGTGAGGTTATGGTGTAGTGGTTAAGATTGGTACTTTACAAGTTTCAACTCGGATTCGAATCTTCTTTAGTCTATTTGTAGTGAAAACTATAATTTCTATTTTATTTTATGATTTTTCAAAAAAAAAAATTGGAGGGGCAGATCGCGGGGCTGCCTCGGACCCGCCCCAAACCTGCGGCAGGGCAGAATTTTCTATCCCAAACTCGTCCCTATTATCCAACTGGGCGCGAGGCGGGTCACAGGTTGCGGACTATTTTACCATCCCTAGTCACAATGTAGCTTAGGTTTGATCCTTCCAATATGACGCAGCCCAATCTAAAATTATTTTTATGGGCCGATTGGGAATACTAGTTTGCACTTGTAAATTATAGAGAAAATGATACATGTGCTTCCTTTGGCGGACTTTCCTTTCTTATCGGTGATGAGTTTCTTTTTCTATATATATTTTTTTGTTTTAATTGGAAAAAGGATAATCTTGTCATATTTTTTTAAAAAAATGATTATTTAACAGTAAACTAACAATTTTTTTAACAGAATGACTTTGATCGCGTGTTTTTTAAAGGTTAAGAACCCATGAACTAGAAATTGAAAGTTCAAGACCCATCGTCACAACATTCAAAAGTTTAATACCTATAGTACTATTTACCCAACAAATAAAGCCTAAGAAAATTAAAAATAAAAATAAATAGATAATGTAAACAAAAAGTCAAAATTCACCAACCTCTATTGTTAGATAATTTAGATAATTAAGCATGTCATATGTTTAATTTCTAAACTTTCTTGACCACGTAGTTCGTTAATTTATAATATCCTAGTTTTAAGTTTTATGGTTCTAGTTATAAAAATTGTGTAGACGTGATGAAAAATTAATTCAACCTATAAGTAATGGGACATCTTGAAAATAATAACAATGGATCAATTTGTTCTATTCTTAATGGTACAACTTTTAAAGGAGTTGACAACTTTGTAAGTGTCAATTTCTCGAGCTATTATTATCCCTACCAATCGAGCCAGCTCCCGTCCCAACTAGTGAGTTTTGCTAGTCATAAAAAAAGGAAAACAAGGATTAAGTTACATTTCATGACTTTATGATTAATTGTTTAAGAGGGGAGAAACAAAACAAATAAATTAATTAAAAGGAATGGGGTAAGCCAATGTCATTGAGAAACCAAAAACGCTACCGAAGTTAAGGGATGCAATGCACTCTTTCCCTTCGCCTTTGAATGGGAGAAGGCAGATAAGAAAACATCATTCACAAAAGGTTTTTTGTTCTCATAATTAGGGATGGCAATGGAGCGGGTCGACCCCGCCCTGCAATGCGACCCGCGAATTCGCTGGGCAGGGCGGCTCCGCGACCCGCCAACCGCCACGATTATTATTATTATTTTGTAATAAACTGAAAAAATAATTAAAAAAAAAAAAGAAATAATTTTTTTATATATATTTATACCAAACAAAACAAAAAAAAGTATAAAAGTGAGGTTATGGTGTAGTGGTTAAGATTGGTACTTTACAAGTTTCAACTCGGATTCGAATCTTCTTTAGTCTATTTGTAGTGAAAACTATAATTTCTATTTTATTTTATGATTTTTCAAAAAAAAAAATTGGAGGGGCAGATCGCGGGGCTGCCTCGGACCCGCCCCAAACCTGCGGCAGGGCAGAATTTTCTATCCCAAACTCGTCCCTATTATCCAACTGGGCGCGAGGCGGGTCACAGGTTGCGGACTATTTTACCATCCCTAGTCACAATGTAGCTTAGGTTTGATCCTTCCAATATGACGCAGCCCAATCTAAAATTATTTTTATGGGCCGATTGGGAATACTAGTTTGCACTTGTAAATTATAGAGAAAATGATACATGTGCTTCCTAAATTCTTGCAAATCTTAATCCAGTGTACAAATGTGCACATAAAAGTCATATGCAGAGAGCAGAGTTATTATTTTGAGGAAGATATTTCACTTATACCCTTACCAACATTCAGAGACCGGGTCCATTCACAAATTTCTTCTAATGCACAGTCCAATGGGCCAGGTCTTAAATTGGGCAAAGCCCATCTGAGTACATCTTCGAGTTGGGTTTGGTTCAAAGACCCGGTCTATTCAAAGAATTTTTGAATATAGAGTCCAACAGGCCGGTCTTAAAAAAGGTAGGCCCATCTTTAGTAGGAGAGAAATCTTGGAATTTTCAGCAAGTTAAATCCGACCATAATTGGATCAAACTTGGATATAATCAAGGGTTATTTACATATATGGTTGATATAAAGTACTTAATTATAATTTTACTGTATGAAAATAAAAAAAGATATATCTACCTTTTTTCATTTGAAAATGATTAATTTTACTGGATAATAAAATCACATGTTAATTACTCTTTTTACCTATGAGCCATTTCAGCAGTTACAAAAGGATTGCAACAGATCCCTCAAATCTTCTCTTATATTGAAATTTGAAATAACTGGAACCATTTCTAGTGAACATCAACGAGTATCAAATGCCATATACCAAATTTATCCATTTCAATGTTGATGTAGAAAATTGTCCTCTCATCTGGCTTCACGATAACGAAGGTAACAAAAACTGAAATAAAAAACCAAATACAGTCAAAATTTTGGCAGAAAAGAAACATTGGCCATCGTTTTTTTGTTTTTGGGGAAGAAGAAAAGGAAGCAGAATCTGGAATTGAAGCTTGGGTAAGTAATCCTAAATTAATATTTAAACAAATAAAATCATTTCTGCCCTTTATAGGATTACCAGATGCCTCTTATCACATTATCCATTTTTTTTTTGTTTAAGAAGGAGAAGAAACAGAATCTGAAATCGAAGCTTAGGTAAGTAATCCTAAATTAATTTTAAAACAAATGGAATCATTTCAGCCCTTTGAAGGAGTATCACATGCCTCATATCACATTATCAATTTTTTTGAAATTGTGAACTATTTTTCCTTCATTCGTATTAGCTTATGACTGAGTATTAGAACCTGGAAACATACATCGAATACATCAAGCATTTTGGTATAGTATAAACTTCGGCCATAGTTATTCTTGAAGAATAAGAACAATCAATAACTGGACTCTGTGCTTGGATAAGTAATGCATATTTACAATTATATCGGATAAGTATGAAAGACATTTTCTTGGTTTATTTGATTTTAAGGTTGGTACAAAAAATTGTCAACGATAATTTGCATTTCAATATTGATTTAAACTTGGTTAATGTGTAATATATTTAATGCAATTATTTGGTATAATTATGAAGATTTAATACTATATCATCCAAAACTATACAATGTATCGATCCTATTTAAATTTTCATAATGATGAGCGTAGTTATTTGTTTGATTATATTTGTCTTCTTCGTATAGACTGTTAACTGGTTTCTTGAGTTCGTTTGATTAACATTGATTATAGTATAAAAAATTTTGTAACCCATTAATTTTTTTTAACAATTGGAATGATGTGGTATGTACCATGACATTGGAAATGGCTGATATTGATCTGTTTCCTTATGATTATAATGTATCTATTGTTACCCATGTAATTAAAGACTATTATTTCTTGTCAATAAAATAAGTACTCTGCATTGTGGAACAAAGGGAGAAGTGTGCTGTATGGGCATTGCATCGTGTGTGTTATAGCTGTTTAATATTGTGCAATTTTGTTGCTTATCATTTACAAATGAAATGCTTGATTTATGAATTGGCAAACAAGTTGTGGGAGAATGGGTTGACCTTTTTTTTCTTAGTTTCATCCCTTGAGCATCAAGAAACTGATGTGGAACACTGCTCACATTTTTCTTGGCACTCGGAAGTATTGACTATAGCTCTTTCATTAACTTTCCAATATCTATCTCCATGAAACCAGTAAGACAAATTTGAACATCCTTCCCATTAACTTCCTGCACCCAATCATATTCACACCAACTGTTATCCAATGCAAAGCATTCTCTATAATTAACAGCATAACGAAACTGTCACCATTGTATCATATAATACTGTACTGTGGTAAAAGAATTTTTTTTTTGAATATTAGTTATTGAATTGGACAAATTTATCTAACACGTTTATGTTTTGCATACCCCGACTAATACATCAAAGTGGACCGATTATCCTTCTCATAATTGCAGCTAATAGCAGTTAATTCGTGATGCATCACAATGGATCGGTTATCCTTCAAATCTCTAACCAAGATTGGTAATTACTTGATTCAAATAAGAACTTGAACGAAATGCTACTCATCCATAACAATACATAACCTTATAATTGATGACGTAAACCAAGAGCAAACCCGCAAAACATACCAAATCATTCAAGAGAAAATAGACAAACTGTTTGGGTATCTGTCATGGTGATAGATACGTTATACAAAAAACTATTAAGTAACATGAAGATTCAAAAATATTCATTAACAGTATGATACTACTAAAAACTTCATTAACATGTCAATCTTCTAGAAACGGTTGGTCAAAATCGTGACACCATTGGTCGGTTCCACGAGGCAACTGCTACTTGGATATGCCAAGCAATCTTGTGTTGGGTTTCTCGACCGAATACTTGAACAGTTGGACAACTATGTTGTGCCGCGCCACTCAGGTATCAAAATCATTCGGCATTTCATTAATCTTCTTCAGGAATATGTACTCCGCGTATTTGACAACAAAAATTCCACGATCGCCACTGCAGGTATAATATATAATTTCATTAACAATCTCGAACTATTTGATAACTGTTAAACTACAACCTATATTTAATGTATCCTGATAAACTTTATAAAGGGATATATAATCGTCCATATTTGTTAACATTCAGTCTAATAAATAAAAAGGATCACATTAACACATGATACTAAATACTATTATTAATGATGTTAGAAACTATGCATTTACGTTAACATATAAAGTAGCATAATCATGTATCAAAATCATGGTAACATTAACAATAACTTAGTAGATAATTACAAATGTTACCAACAAACGAATCAAAAATCATCATCCATATTAGTTAACATTCAGTCTGATCAGATAAAAGAATCACATTAACACATGATACTAAATACTATTAATGATGTTAGAAACTATGCATTTACGTTAACATATAAAGTAGCATAATCATGTATCAAAATCATGGTAACATTAACAATAACTTAGTATATGATTACAAATGTTACCAACAAACGAATCAAAAATCATCATCCATATTGGTTAACATTTAGTTTGATCAGATAAAAGGATCACATTAACACATGATACTAGATAATATTAGGGATGTTAGCAACTATACATTAACGTTAACAAATGAATTACTATAATCATGTATCAAATTTATAGTAACATTTAATAGTAACTTAGACGATAATTACAAATCTTACCATCGTAAGACTTAAAATCATAATAATGAAAATGCATGTGCATGGAAGTATCAAACCTTCTTAATGATCACCTTAAAATTCTTTTTCAGGATAACATATATTGGTGAATGCTAATTATGTTCATATGAATCCGTGTTCAAGAAACAAATGAATTTACCAATTGAAACTAATGAGTTGAGGGCTTACAATAACCTCAAATATCAGTAAGTATGAGTATAATTAATTGTTTCATGTTCAAAGTGAGAAACAAATAGAACACCGATTAAGAATTGACACAAAATACGACTTAGGATGAGTGTAACTGTATTTAACTATCAGTAGAAATGAGAATCACACAATATACTGTAAATTTAATTTCCACAAATTAATAAATCTCCCTAAATCTGAAATAGTAAAATGACCAACAAAAAATAATAATCTTGCAAAAAAATGTGTTCAGATAATGCATGAATCGGAATACACACATAAACTTCTAATATTTTTTTTTCTAAATGGTTGGAAAAATGTATGAAATAAATGAATATATAAAAAAAGTTACCTTATTTCCTTTTTTTGACATGGGGTTGAGCTTCTTCTTTTTCTGCGTCTTCTTGCGTGAATCAGAGACATGGTTAGTTTTTTTGTGGGCTGATATATTACGTATGAATCTGTTTTTACGCTTCGTCTTGCCGCTGTTGCTACGAGATGGTGCCATCGTCACAATTCTGTAAAATCACCAAACAAATTGTTCTTCAGTTTTTGAGAAATAAACTGAAATTTATAATGTTTATAAATAAAAAATACAGTAAATAAACGTACTAACCTGAGTGAAATTCCAATGATCTTGAGTGCAATGTTAATGGCAAATCACCTGAGAATTAAAATTGGAGTTTTTCAATTTTGGAAAATATTCGGTTCTTTCCAGAGACAGTCCGCTGTTATCGAGGTGAGTGGAAATAAAATTTTAGGCTAAAATTGTAATAAGAAACGTTGGAAGACGTGACACTATGAGGGTATTTATGAAAATTTACGCTAATTACAAATCTAATTAAATGTTGATAAGAATTGTATCCATAATTTTAGGAATTCAGTTACAAATTGTATTTGAATTTAGATTAATTCAAATTATATAAATCCAGTAATATGAAATGAAAAAAGATAATATTGAAAAATTTTATATTATCCAGTAAAATTCTAAAATCTCAAAAAAACTAGGTATAGCTCCTAATTTTTTCTATAATCAATTAAAATTTATGTAGGTGTTTAAACTGAAAATCTTTGACGCATATTTTCAATCCAACTTTGTGCAAAAGTGGTTGATGCTTCAAATTCTCGAGCCTTCTCTGGTATTATCCAAAAAACTACTAAGAATGGGATGAATCATCGAGCCTTCTCTGGAAGTCTACAACCAAGGGTTGAATTTTTAGTCATCCCACCAACGCATGAAATCATGCCTTGGGGTTTGGTTAACGCGCCCAATACGGCATAATTTCTTGCCTTAGGTTTAATTCTATTTATTACAATCCTAGTCACTATCTTTCTAAGAAAATACCAAAGTGACCCAATCAAACTTATATTATTTAATCTACAATAATTAGACAATGTCCAGTCGACACTAGACTACACGGCTTAATGATTAGTCTCCACTCACTCAATTAAAGCACGGGATTGCACTCTCGATTAATATAAAATTATAAAAACTATAAAAGTTTATAATTAAAACGTCTGATCGACCGAGCTAATGTTTTACCCCTACCTAAGATCCAATAATTATAATTGGAATAAAATGATTGTTTTTTTCTTCTAATTATTTTTTACTTATTAACCTCATTTTCTTCAATAGTTTTATGTGGTCTCATCATAGTCGTAATTTGACCAACGCTAAATATTTATATTAGATTTAAACCGTTCAACATAAATACTTAATGATAATCTTTTATTCTAATTAAAAGCGACAATTTACTAACACGAATAAATGTGTTCTACTTCACTTACTTTCAAATTCTTAACATACCAAGATATTTGATCATTCATTTTGATTTCACTCATTGGTATATTAAAAAAATTTCAGCTAATAATAGAATCATTTATCCTGTCAATGATTTAGGTAAACCATCTCACAATAACACAAATTTTAATTTTTCGCACGACTATTCTATATAATTAAATTCAAACAAACGGTACAGTCCAATACACCCAGAGTGCACAAGTGTTACTATTCAGAAAATGCTGTTATGCGATTAGAACAAATTGCTTACCTCAATTGGTAGAATAATTAACATTATGCTCTTACGTGAACAAAGTGCCAACTCTATTCATCGATCATGGACAAAATTAATTGTTGATCAAAATGATAAGTTGTACTCCCTCCGTCCCATTTATATTTATATAGGTTGATTTTATTTTTACATGGATTAAGAAATTTTAATTAGTGTTATTGAAAAAGTAAATTTTGTAAAAAAAATTCTTAGATTACCCTTATTTAAGTACTATCAATTCACATTACATTTAAAAGAGAACAAGTTTATTTATGTTGTTAACAAAGTACATTCAATAGGAGTAATTCAGAAAATGAAAAAATCAAATACACCCTCAACAAAGTACTTAGACTATAATTTAGGATGGACAAATAAGAAAAATCGGCCTATATAAATCAAATGGATAGAGTATCAAACTGCGCTTCTCAATGTAAATGTTCAACTATTATTATCTCAAAGTAGTCGATAACACTTACATATTTAGTCAAATGATTGATATTAGTATTGTAGAATAATCATAATTATTTAGGCAACAATAATCTATCGGAACTAGCTTTTAGGTCCCATTTCCATCAATAATAGCTTAGAGTGGAGGCGACATGATTACAATGAAAAGCATTGTTTGGGAACAAATTTGATTAACATAAAAATTCTCAGATAATTCCCATCAATTCTCAGAACCAATAGAAAACACCTCAAAACATGAGACAGCGAGATATCACCACCAAAAATAGAGGGCGGTGTGACAATTGTTACTTAAGAGCGAAAAGCACCTTTGTATGTATTTGTAAGAGTACATTTGTAACTATTTTACTTCATGATATCATTGGATTTTGACAGAGCCTCCACATCAGCAGAGGTCCAATGAAAATCTCGTATAGACCCAATTCAGGCCTCACTAAAGCCTTATAGGCACAG
The DNA here is from genome assembly GCA_030279155.1 of Forsythia viridissima. Classification (NCBI taxonomy): domain Eukaryota; kingdom Viridiplantae; phylum Streptophyta; class Magnoliopsida; order Lamiales; family Oleaceae; genus Forsythia; species Forsythia viridissima. The sequence goes on from CM059033.1 coordinate 6,039,228, forward strand.
CGAAGATCTCCCAGAGTCATAAAAGTCCCATAGAATTTGCGAAGGCCCTGAAGGCCCATTGGACATTGTAACATCCCTAGATCAAGGTATTGCGAAGCCCAAGAACATTCTTAACACTCGCAGACGACCCATAGCACCCTGCCAGGCTTCGTATCTATCGTGACAAACAAACAACATGGTATTTTGGAATGGCCAGAGATAATTGAAGACAGATTGTGTTAGATTGGTACACAGATTCTCACAAGAAAATCAAATCGCAATCTCCTAAAGATTAGACAACGTGATGAATCCAAATAAAAGCGGTAATCTAGGAGATTGCCTTGACAATCAATTATCCATATCATGTAAGGAAGGAGGATCCGATTAGATATCTAATTGATTGTTTCCTAAATCAATTAGAACTCTTGTGCTATAAATGTAACGTCTCCGGTTATTCTAAGGTACGCTCTTTTTACATTTAAATCTCATCCTAAACTATGCTCAAATCTCTGTCTACTTGTCCCTCCCACACTCAATTACTTTCGTCTCCCCATGTATTAACCTTTATACCGGCAGTTGACCTGATCGTCGGAGTACCAACAATCGCTGGACCCTTTTTCTCCGGAGATTTTGGTGCCTAACGATTTTTCGAGCGTGCAGGTAACATACAGGTTGACAGAGGAGTGACTGGAGATCTGTTGACATGTGAACGGTGCAGGTTCCAATGTCAACACTTCATAAAATTTATAGGTGCACCATTGTTAGGTAAGAACCGTAAGGTGAAATTTTGTATTCGGGGATATTGGGGTATCAATCCTTACTTAAGAGAGTGTAAAATGCACTTTGATCACCTCGGCCACGGTGTTTTATCATTATTGTATTGATTCGACTTGCGATCTCGATCTAATATCAATCCTTACTTGAGAGTGTAAAATGCACTTTGATTATCTCAACCACGGTGTTTTATAATTATTGTGTTGATTCGACTTGCAGTCTCGATCTAATATCAATCCTTACTTAAAAGTGTAACCTCGGCCACGGTGTCTTATCATTATTGTGTTGTTACAACCCTCTCTTGAATTGAATTGAGGTCTTATAACTCAAAAATATCTTATAAAATTTACTGGTATATGAAGTGTGTGATTTCTATCTCTTTCAAATTTTTATTTTTTTTCATTTCTTTTTATAAACATAACTTGGGTCTTAGAATCAACTTTTTCCAATTAGTGATGACTGATAAGTCTTCGTGCCACGTCTAGCTATTTTTAAAGATTTTGTTTGATTTTTTTTTTTTTTGTTGACTATCTTCTATAGATTTTCATTTTAGAAGATTTTTTTAGACTTTTATAGATTTTTTTTTTAATTAAATATTGAATATAAAAATATAATGTCTCACAGTTAAAATAAATTGTCGCGGGAAAAAAGTAACAATAACTTATTTAACTGGGTTGATATAATTCAATTCATAAAAAATTTTGAATTTATAATATTTTATTTATTTCTGGCACTTAAACTACGTCAAAATTAAATTATTAGCTCACTATTTTTTCTGTTTTGGATAAAACTGTGAACTTTCAAATGACTTATGGATAAATTCAAAAAACTATGGTATGCGACTCATTTTAAAAATATTTTCCAATAAAATAAATAGAGAGACAAATATTTTTTTTATAACAAAATATTGGTAATTAATCATAGCTTTAGAGTTTGTAGAATGAAAAAAAAAAAAAAAAGAGAAACAATAGTTAGAAGAATGTTGAAGAGAAAAAACCACATTGAAGAAAGAAAAAAATATTAATCTTTTTTTTTTTAAATGTTGATAGTTAATCTTGACCCTCAAGTTCAAAGAAAAAAAAAAGAAATATTGTATAAAGAAAAAAAAATTATAGAATGAAAAACACATTTGTGTTTATGGGGACCCGATTGTAAGCCTTTGCATATGTGAGGCCTTGTTAGCTTAGCCTCTCGTCGGGGCCACTTGCTCCTGCTCTTTCCTCTAGATGTCTTCTTGGTTGACCTCTGCAGCTTGGATTTCAAAGAAAGAAATAAAAACCTGAGTTAGTATGGATGGACTTTGAATTTCAAATTCGAAAAAAAAGAAATTTATGAGATAAAATCTTGTCCGATAATGATAAAATTTTGCTATTAATTAAGATAACAATGCAGATTAGCATGACTCTTTACATCCCAACAATATTCAATTTATGTTATTATTTAATGATATAATTGAAAAAATTAATAGTTATCAGTAAATTTTAATTTTTAATTTCAGAATATGTTATATGTGTTGTAAAATTATAGATAATAATAAATGACTATTTAGTTGTGTCTAGATGTCTATATAGTTATCTACTTACTCCAGAAGAGTGTATTCTAATTAGGTTGTAACTCTCTTTAGAACCCTATAAATAAGGATCATTGTTATAATAAATTTAAAGACTTGAGTTTTGACTGTCTCTCTCTATTTTCTTCTCTTTTTCTCTCTACATTTTTAGTTTCATAACACGTTATCAGCACGAAGAAGAGCACCCAAAATAGAGAAAAAATCTGAGAGCAATAGTTTAGAAAATTCGCAGAATCTGGACAGCTTGCGCATCTATGATCAAATATTGATTTCTCAATAGTCCGTGTTCCGATCGTTGTGAAATTTGTACAGAACGTTCACAACTCATTGTTCTTTAAATTTAATGGTAGTGATCAAGATAGAACGGTTCATTAGTGAGAAATATCTGCGTGAACCTTAACGAATTTTGAAATTGTGGAAAATTATGGGCAGCCCGCATAGTTATGATCAAACGTTCATATCTTGGCGGTCATATGTTCGATTGTTTTGAAATTTGGAAAGAACGTTTAAAACTTATTGTTCTTTAAATCCAACGGTTAGAATCAAGATCTAATGGTTCATATATAAGAAATTACTACGTGAACAGTAACAATATTTGAATTGTGCATATGAAGATAAAGCCAATTGGATTAACAAAATTATCTTTATTTTTTGTTCATGGACAAAAGATTAGTATTCTCTTTACTATCGTATTTGATTATACATTTTCTGTATTGATAAATAGTAGATAAATATTTATTGAATATTGTTAATTACTACATATCAATATTTAAAATAATATTGTGTTAGCATTCCTGAAAATATCAATTTATACAAATTCATATTTCAGAAGAATATTTTGTTGGTCTTCCAGAATAAGTACAACTTTATATTATATCAATATTTCAGTAGAATACACTTGCTCCTGAAAAGCGTAATTTGTTAGATTTATTATTAAATTTGTTACAGATTCTGACGTCAATAAAATTATTGCTCCTGAATAGCGTAATTTTATAAATCTAATATCTTATAAGAATATTATATTAGTCCTGAAAATTAACTTTATACAAGTCTAAGTTTGATAAATATGTTAATACTTCCGAAGAGCACAATATTATATTAATATTCTAGAAGAATGTTATTTGTCCCTAAATAGCGTGACATCATTAATTTAATATTCTAGAAGAATGTTGTTTTATATTTCACGACCTAATGTATAAATATTATATAAGAATATTTTGTTGCTCCAGAAGTAGCACACTTTTATATTATATTAATATTTCAGTTAAATATTAATTGCTTTCAAAAAGCCTAATTTTATAATATCTAATATTCTATAAGAATATTATAATATTGTTCTTGAATATCAAATCTTTACTTTAGAATAAAGTTTAATATTTTAAAATAATTTGATGTTGCTCCTGAAGAAGCATAACGTTATATTCATCTTCTAGCAGAATATGACTTGCTCCTGAAGACCATAATTTATGTAATTTAATATTAAACTATTTATTTCGAAAGAACAAATTTTTATAAAGTTTCATATTTTAAAATAATTTGTTGTTTCTTTTAAAGAAGCACAACATTATATTAATATTCTGACATAATATTATTTGCTCCTGAATAGCGTAATTTATTTGATTTACTATTAAGATATTGTTTCTGAAGAGCAAATTTTTATAATACTTATTATTTTAAAATAATTTGTTGTCGTTCCTAAAGAAGCGCAGCGTTATATTAATATTCAGGTAGAATATAACTTGCTCTCGAAGAGCATAATTGTATAAGATCTAAATATTTATTATATTTTTGCTCCTGATATGTAAATTCTTATATAGTCTAATATTTTTAAATAACAATTTGTTGTTACTCCTGAAATAGCACAACATTATATTAATATTTCAGTAGAATATTACTTGCTCTCGAAGATTGTAATTGTGTAAGATTTAATATTAAGTTATTTTTTCCAATGAGCGTTTCAATATTTTATAGGAATTTTATTTTATTGATCCGTAAAAACATAAAATTTATATATGTCAATATTTAAAAAAAATATTGAGTTCATCCTGAAGAAAAACAATTATTTGTATATTAATATTTATACAAATATTTTATTAATACTCGTTAAGAAGTATAACTTTATGAATATAAATATTGTAAAAGAAAATGATATTGTTTTTCTTGAAGAAACACAATATAAAATATTTTAGAAAAATGTTGTGTTGTTTTACTGGAGAAGCACAATTTCATTAAACGAGTATTAAATGATTGCTCTCGAAGAAACATTAAATTTGTACAAATCAATATTCTAGAAGAGTATCATTTTGTTTCTTTTGAGAATCGCAATTATACTGCATAAATTAATGTTCTAGTAGAATATTATGATGTTTTCTATTAGAAGACACAAATTTAAATACATCAATATTCTAGAAGAATATTTGGTTAATGTTCTCGAAGAAATATTCTTTCATATGTGTACCAATACTCTTGGAGATATTGTGTTGTTTTTAAAAAATATTGTGTTAATACTCTTGAAGAATATTATGTTGTAGTTTTTAAAGAATCATTAACTTTATACATATCAATATTTTATAGGAATATTGTATTGTTGCTATTGTTGAGCGTACATTATAATATTTGTTTTTAATTGTTTTTTTTCTGAACAAACACAATTATACAATTCTAGAATATTATTATGTTGTTGTTTTTGAAAGGAAAAAAATACAACCTAAGCCTATAAATATTCTAGAAGAATATTTTGTTGTTGCATCTAAATAAGCACAATTATATTATGTTCATATTCTACTTTAGTAGAGTATTACTTGCTCTCGAAAAAGTAATACTATAAGATCATTGAATTAAATATTGTCGCGAACCCGAAGTTCGTTAATCCAATAAATTTTATATTTTGATATGTTTAGATCATTTATATTTCAAATATGGCGACAATAGTCACGTACCTATTTTACATACATACATCATGAATTCTTTAAGGAAAAAGAAAAGAATGATGAAACAAATATTATGTTATTCATTTATTTTAATTTGTATTACACAAATATTGATACAATTAAATAAGTATTATATTGAACCATAAGTACAATGTCCTAAAAATTTTATTGATTGACATTACTGGTTAGACCACCCCAGATCAATATGATGTAAATTATTAATGAGAATATGTATTAAAAATCAGAAGATTTTTCAATATAATGAATTCTCACGTGATGCTTGTTCTCATGGTATATAAACCAGTAGACCTTCACTAGCTAAAATCAAGACAAAATTTCCTGCATTTCTGAAAATTATTTAGGGTGATTTATTGGGCCCCATCACCCTCCATGTTGACCATCTATATATTATTTGTATCTAATAGATACATATATTAAATGATTGTATGGTGTTATTATTCGTAACTTGAAATTGCGAGATTACTTGCTCAAATTTTAAATTATGAGCATAATTTTTAGATTATACAACTAAGACAGTGGTGTGTCTTGTTAATGCTAGTGAGTCTAAATCTCAATTTTTTAATAAATGTTACTTGAGATGATGTTAAATGGTTTAGCAATATTCTTTGTCAACACCTCCAATTAAATTCTAAACCATTATTATTGAAAACAAAATGCTTCCAATTTTTATCTAAATAATGCTATTTTATATGCAGAAATACTTATACGTATCATGCCAACATCGAAGTTATCCATGCTATAATTGGCTTATGGTCAGAGCTAAATATTACTCATCTAATGATTTTTTATAGCACAATATATGTACAATCGGTCTACCATAGTACACTGAGATGTGCATTAAAAAATGTTGAGAATACATGTTTAGTTTGAAACATTATAAAATATCTTAAGTCCCAACGGGTGATATTTTATAAAATAGTTTTTCGAATGTCATTTTGATAAGACAATTTTCTCAACATTAGGGGAGATAAATTAAGTAACTGGAAAGAATACATAAAAATGTAGCATATTATGTTTTTTATATCCTTGCACAAAACAATATCAACCAAAAGTTCGACAAATAAGTCATTTGTAGGTTATAAAATTGACAGATGCATTTACTAACCAAAGAGATTAAATCAAATATCGTATACCAGCTCTAAATGCTCCAATTTATATTAACGTCATTGAAGGACAATTCATTAACATTATATTTGGTAAATTAATGACACGCCTGAAGCGTGGTGATATTTGATTCCAAAAAATTCTCAATTTAAAAATGGAGCCAATTATAAAGATGTATTGAGGAGATGTATACTATTGGAGTGTATATAAACATAACTAATTATAAAAACTTTATAAGAGGTTAAGCTAGCTGAAATAATTAAACATAAAAATCTCGTTAAGTTATGAGAAAGAAATGGATTCAAAAATAACTGTTGTTGAAAACACTTTTGTATATAAAGAAGCGTTTTATATTATGAAAGGTAGCGAGGATATTGAAAGAAATCTGTCAAAGAATAAATTGATCAAATAAAATGATGCAATCCAAGTAAATTGAACTAATTAGAGAAACTTGAAGTTTCTGGACCTATAGTCTGAACACTTAAATGTGTATACTTGTGCGAAAAGGAAATGAGAAAATAAAGTCGTAACATGTAATACACGACTTTTAACATTATGATTTTCGCAAATGCTTATGTAAAGCAATCATAAGTCGATATCTTGTTAGCTTGTCAATGCATGACATATATGCATACAATGAATATTGTTATAACCAACTCATTTGGCATGATCAATAAAACTATGTATATAAATCCCTGGAGAATTTAATATGCCTGAAGCATGTAGTTCAATTTTTCAAGAACTTAATCGATCGAAATACAGATTTGAAGTGATATTATAATGAGGGTGAGTAAATACGCGTTGTACTCTTTTCCTTGACCAATGTTTTGTCTCATCGAGTATTCCAGGCAAAGTTTTTAATGAGATAACTTTAATGACGTATTAAAACAATTATGTACTCTTTTTTCTTCACTATGATTTTTCCCATCGGGTTTTTTTCTAATAAGGTTTTAACGAGGCATACTCTTTCTGTAAATAACATACAATTGGAAGTAGTATAAATATTATAGTTATAGATGTCTATAACATACAAAATATTTTACCCTCATCATAGCCCTATGGTTATACTTTCGTGTATTATAAAATGTATATGAGATCCCTGAAGGGAACAACAATAAGATTTATTTTTAATATAATTGCATCAAACTATCATTCTGACTACAGTCAACTAGAGATAATGCATGAAGATGATATTGCTTGGAGGTTATAACATGGAGCACATTTCACCAGAATTGTTTTATACAAATTTTAAGAAGACGACGACATTGCACAAGATATAGATAGTTCGATATAAGTTTTTTTTTTCAGTGATTGAAATCAGTGGGAGTAGCTGTACTCTTATTCCTTCGCTCAGATTTTGTCCAACTGAATTTTCCTGACAAGATTTTAATGAAGCAGCATTTGAGTACTCCAGTTTTTTATATTTTTTTCCTTCTATTGATATTTTTGTCTCATTGAATTTTTGTCAAACAATAAAGCAGTTATTGTGTAATAAGTCATTCAAGCGGGAGTGTTGTAAAATTATAGATAATGATGAATGACTATTTAGTTGTATATAGATGTCTATGTAGTTGTCTACTTATTCCAAAATAGTGTATTCTAATCAGGTTATAACTTTCTTTGGAACCTTATAAATAATGGTCATTGTTATAATAAATTTACAAACTTGAGTTTTGACTCTCTCTATTCTCTTCTCTTTTTCTCTCTACTTTTCTAGTTTCATAACAATATATATAATTTTCTCAAGATTTTTCTAGACTTCTATAGATTTTTTATTTTTTCAATTAAATCTTGAATATAAAAATATAATATGTTGCGGTTAAAAAAAATTGTCGCATAAAAAAGTCTAGCAATAACTTATTTAACTACATTGATATTGTTAAATTCATAGAAAAATTAAATTTATAATATTTTATTTATTTGCACCAAGTATACTAAGTCAAAAGTGAATTATTACCTAACTCTTTTTTTCTTTTTTAGGTAAAATTATGAATTTTCAAATGGCTTGTTGATAAATTCAAAAAACTATGGTATTCAACTTATTTTGAAAATATTTTCCAAAAAATGAATAGATAGCATTTTTTCATAACAAAATATTGGTAATTAATCATAGCTATAGATTTTGTAAAAAGGAAAAGAAGAAAGATAACAAAAAATGGTTAAAAGAATATTGAAGAGGAAAAAAAACACATTGAAGAAAGAGAAAAATATAATCTTTTTTTTTTCAAAAAAAAAAAAAAGTTGGTAGTTAATCTTGACTGTCGAGTTCGAAGGAAAAAAAAAAGAGAAATATTGTATTTAAAAAAAAGTTATAGAATAAAAGACTTTTTTTTTTTTCAAAATCTTGCTCTGGGGATAAATTGAGAGAAATTATGATATCTTTTATTTATACATTGTACTTCACAGTTAATACATAGAAAATTTATATAGAATCATTAAAAGTCATTGACATTTTGAATACTATAGATGGTAGCTGGGCTGGGCTAGGCGGCCATTACCACCCAATTTTGGTTGGTTGGTTGGTTGGTGGGTTGGTGGGTGGGTGGGTGGGGGATATAGAAAAATACTAATTTATCGTCTCGTTTGACTAATTAATTAATTTTTAATATAATTTTACATACAATTTAAATTTTAAAACATAAAAATAAAATAATTCGGGACATGTTCGGAGAATTCGGGGCAGAGACTATGATACCCGTCCCCGCCCAGTTTATTAATTGGGGTGGGGATTCCTCGTCCCATTAGGGCTTGGGGGGGTCGAGGGCGGATTTTTTTGCGATCTCTATTGAATACTCCTGAATTTCATAGATTTTAAAAAATCTTAATTGAATATTGCATGACTTTTTAAATTTTTTTAAAAAGTATTTAAAAGTCTATATTGAATACCTAAGACTTTTATAGAGTTTTAAAAATCTGTATTAAGTGCGTGCTTGGTGGAGTTTAAAAGTAGTTTTTTATAAGATTTTGAAAAAAAATAGTAAAATTTGTGATGGAAAATTTGATAAAAGTTGTAACTCCTATGAAATATATATATGGTTAAAAATAAATTTAAAAAAAAAAAAAAACCATGACAAAAATGCTCTACATACACCCAAACTTTTAAATCCATAAAATGTTAATTAAATACAGTCCCTTAAAAATTTGAGTAATACTATTTATAGTCGCTTGCTACCGATAATCAACATACGTGACATTACTCAATTAGATGAATTATTCATAATTAATGGTTATAAATACATTGAAGTAATAATTCATCAAATTAAGTAATATTATGTAAAATGACTATTGATAGTGAACGATTATGAATAAAATTAATTTAAAAATTTAGCATGCAATCTTTAGGGTAACGGACTCACAATTATTGTCCCCAACCTCCCCACTCATAATTTCTTAAAAAACTTGTCAATCTTACTGAAAATCAAGAAATCCTCTTTCAAACAATTGAAAACAAGAAAATTAATTGTGGAAACTGCCAAGAAAGGGTCCCAAAATTATATATTAAATATTCTACAACCATCAGCATCAAGATCAAGAATTTGATGATTTATAATTCAACTAAAAAGAAAATTGAACTGGAATTCTAGATTGTTGACCGTTGATTTCTTGTCATGCATAATGGTTAGAGGACCCCCACCATTAACCCTGTATCTGGACATATACATAATGCACGCAAAGAAAATTATTTATAGAAATAGCTTTCTTTTAGTTTTCCACTTTTTTCTTGTAGGACGTGCTATGCATATAAGGTGGTTCGTAGAATATTTATGTTTTTGTATTTTAATTTATAATCTATACAGATATAAAATAGCTCGAGTATAATTTGCATCAAATAGTTTAAAAAAATTAACACTCAGCAAATAGAAGATGAATAATCAAAAGACACACTTCTTAAATATAAATATAACAAGCAAACAGTTATTTGAACAAACCACAATTTACAATTTAGAAGAACTTGTGATTGATTGCATAACTGTTTTCAAATTTTTTACTAAGCAAAATAGTAGAAGTTGAGAAATACTAAGCATATGTTTGATATTGTTAAATTTATTTTTAAGTGCTTATATTATAAGTTATGAGTGAATGTGTGGAGAAGAAGTGGGTTGTAAATTGTGGATCCTAATTTTTTGAACAAAAATCATCATCAAAGACAAAGATAAGATGTACTAATTAATAGGTTGATGATAAAAAATGTGAAACAAATAATTAAGGACATAAATGTGAAAATTAGATATTGTTGAATACTTTAATGTGCATTAAAATAAGAGACAAATATTTTGTCAAACTTTGTATTTGTTATTTATTTTGCTTATTTAAAAATATGATAGACAAAAAAAAAATATTTTTACGCCTCCTTAATTAATTTTTTGAACAGAAATCATCATAAAAAACAAAGATAAGATGTACTAATTAATAGGTTGGTGATAAAAAATGTGATAACAAATAGTTAGGGACATAAATGTAAAAATGAGATATTGTTGAGGACTTTAATGTGCATTAAAATGAGGGACAAATATTTTGTCAAACTTTTGTATTTGTTATTTATTTTGTTTATTTAAAAATATGATAGACAAAAAAAATATTTTTACGCCCCCTTAATTAATTTTTTGAACAAAAATTATCATCAAATACAAAGATAAGATGTACTAATTAAAATATTGATGATAAAAAAATGTGATAACAAACAGTTAGAGACATAAATGTGAAAATTAGATATTGTTAAGGATTTTTATTACAATTATAAAATGTGGTGTGACTAAAAAAAATATTTTTACGCCCCCTTAATTAATTTTTTGAATAGAAATTATCATCTAAGACAAAGATAAGATGTACTAATTAATAGGTTGATAATAAAAAATGTGATAACAAATAGTTAGGGACATAAATGTAAAAATTAGATATTGTTGAGGACTTTTATTACAATTATATAAAATATAATGTGGTTAAAAAAAGTGTAGTTTAAATATAAATACCCAAACAAAAAAGGAACAAAAAAAACGGAACAAAAAAAGAAAAAGAGGAAGACAGCCACATGTGAAATCGACACGTGGTTAAATGAATAGTAAAAAAGTTTGGCTATTTTATTATAGGAAAAAATGTAAAAACAAATAGTTATAGACATAAATGTGAAAATTAGATATTGTTGAAGATTTTTATTAGAATTATAAAATGTGGTGTGGTTAAAAATTTTTTTTTTACGCCTCCTTAATTAATTTTTTGAACAGAAATAATTATCAAAGACAAAGATAAGATGTACTAATTAATATGTTGATGATAAAAATGAAGAGGAAGACAGCTACATGTGAAGCTGACACGTGGCAAAATGAATAATAAAAAAAGTTTAGGTAGATGTGATAACAAATAGTTAGGGACATAAATGTGAAAATTAGATATTGTTGAGGATTTTTATTACAATTATAAAATGTGGTGTGGTGTGGTTAAAAAAAATATTTTTACGCCTCATTAATTAATTTTTTTTAACAAAAATCATCATCAAAGACAAAGATAAGATGTAGTGTACTAATTAATAGGTTGATGATAAAAAATGTGATAACAAATAGTTAGGGACATAAATGTGAAAATTAGATATTGTTGAGGACTTTTATTACAATTATATAAAATGTGGTGTGGTTAAAAAAAAAAAGTGTGGTTTAAATATAAACCAAATAAAAAAAGAAAAAAAAGGAACAAAAAAGAGGAAAAAAAAATGAAGACAGCCACATGTAAAACCGACACGTGGTGAAATGAATAGTAAAAATGAATAGTTAGGGACATTAATGTGAAAATTAGATATTGTTGAAGATTTTTATTACAATTATAAAATGTGATGTGATTAAAAAAAATATTTTTACTCTCCCTTAATTAATTTTTTGAACAGAAATCATCATCAAAGACAAAGATAAAATATACTAATTAATAGGTTGATGATAAAAAATGTGATAAAAAATAGTTATGGACATAAATATGAAAATTAGATATTGTTGAAGATTTTTATTACAATTATATAAAATGTGTTGTGGTTAGAAAATTGTGGTTTAAATATAATTATCCAAATAAAAAATGAACAAAAAAAGGTAAAAAAAAAAAAAAAAAAGAAGAGGAAGACAACCACATGTGAAGTCGACACGTAGTGAAATGAATAGTAAAAAAGTTTGGCTCTTTTATTATAGGTAGATAGAAAAAAACGACTGCTACGTTAATTTTTACTTAACCTAAGAAGAAAAATTAATCTATAAGAAAATTATGTTACATTAATCAATTGTTATCATAAGAAGGGTAAAATTAATTTCGAGGTCTTTGAAAGGGTCTTCTAAATATGGGATTTTTAAAAAAATGTGGACGAGTAATAATTTTACTTGCTTTTGAGTTGAGTCGCTTGTTTTTAATACTATTGTTATAAGCACAATAGATAAAATTCAATTTTAAAATTAATTAAAAGGGAATATTCAAGTTTTATAAATTCACAAAAATTATTTGTTCCAAAAAAATAGGTTTTTTTTTTTTTTTTTCATCTGTCCCAAATAATATGTTACTTTCTTTGTTAAGATTATAGTTGATTTCTTAGGGCATCTCCAACTACAATCTTCAAAATAGTGCAACTTTTACACTAAAATAGTACAAATTTCACCCTATCTTTTTTAACCATCTCCAACCAAGATCTTTAGAAATTGCACCAAATAAATAGTATTTGTTTTCTTTCTTTAAATAAAGAGTATGAAAAAGAATATACAAGAAAAAATAAATTTGTCTAGTAGATCATTAAAGACAAAATTGGAAAAAAAAAATGTAAAATTGCCGCCAAATGATTAGTGTTGCGCCAAATTTACCCCAAAATGGAGTAGTGATATAGAGTTCCATTGGAATGACGTCCCATTGGAGTTGCTCTTAGTTCCCATGATATGCATCTTTTTAGTGTATCTTGTTATCAACAAAGTATTAACTATATTTAATAGAGTAATAATATTAATAATTTAATATAGGGGTATATTAAGAAAAACGATAGTAAAATTTATTGTTACAACTATATTAACTATATTTTCTTAATACGTGTGAAAATAGAAGCAAATCTATCCTTTTGAGACACATAAAATATTTGTTAACGAGTTACAACTTTTCATGAAGTTGCAATTAGAGAAGTGAAATTATGGTTTCCTCGTACTCATTTTGAAACACTAGTTTTTGTTATAAGGCATAATTAGCACCTTATGAGTTTAGGCAAACATGCTCTATATATATCTATATACTATAGACAAATATCGCCTTAAAAGTAATGTATCTACGCACCCGAATTATTTGCATCGAATTTAATCCTTTGTGTGGTGGACACAGATGAAAAACATCATCCCTAAAAACAGCAATGCACAGAACTTCATAGTTGGTGTACAGATGTGTATTTGAGGATCCTAAGAAATAATGTCATTTGCAGAATTGGAGATTCATAGAACCTGCGACTATATACAAAAGCAAAAAGGGCCACACATGTTGCCTGCTTATAGTTATCGCCATGGATTTTCTTCATTTCATTTTATTCTTGATCTAATCCAAATAAAATTAATTAGTGAATAGAAAGAGGTAGAAATTCATCCACGTCGTCTTTTTTAAAACATTTGGTGCATGTTTAGCTACAATAGAGTGCGAAAGAAAGGACCTTCGCCACTTGAGCAATTGTAAGGGAATGCACGCAGAGTGGGGAGCAAGTCAGCAAGTGGGAGCCATCGCATCACAATTAGTGTACTTTGCACCTCAATACCAAATCATGAGGATATTTATAACTTGTTTGATAAATTTTAATAAAAAAATTCATCAAATGTGGTTAAAAGATTAATAAAAATTTTAGATTTTTTAAAAATATGTGGTTAAAATTAATTGTTGATTTTGACTTCAACTTCGATTTCGACTTCAACTTCTTAACAAATTTTTAAGCTCCACCAAACAATGACTTAATTGAGAGAGATAAGATAGGATAAAAAAAAAAAAAAAAAAAAAAAATTAACAATAATTGATCCTATTATTTCCTAACAAAGAGGAGAAGTCAAATCATCTAAAGAGATTAATTTGAACTTTTTTTTGAACTAAATACCCAATTTTACAACTTAACAATCAAAAAATCATGTAAGAATGGTATAAAAGATGAACGAGCAAATGAGATATCAAGGCTTTCAGAGTGTAACGGTTCACTTAAAAGGGAAAAACCAGTCTACGGGTTAATTTTATCAACGGTCACTGAAGTTATCTTAAAATTTTAAAACGGTTATTGAAATTCAAAAATTATAGCGATGGTCACTAAAGTATATATTCATTTCACAAACAGCCATTCTCTTAAATTTCTAGTCTGAAATGGTGATGTGACATACAATAGACATTTATTTATTGTATGGTAGTCCATATACTTTATATAATATTTATTTTAGTTTATATATTTTTAATTATCTTTCAATTAAGTTCTCCGAAAATTGCATCTTAGATCTTTAATCTTTTTACATCTTTACACTTTGGTCTCCAAATTTTCAATTAAGTCCTCCAAAAATTGCATCTTAGGTCATTCAACTTTATACATCTTTAAACTTTAGTCCCCCAAATCTTTAATTTTAGTGCAAAAAATAAGTGCATTTTAGTGGTCAAAATAAGTGCACTTCTTGACTTTACACTCGAATTTTTACCTAAACGAACAAAATAACATAATTAAAAAATAAACTACTTGATAGAACTCACAAATTATCACTTAGATTTGACAAAAATATATTTCATTGACAACTCAAGGTAATAAGTGCTGGTTTTGCACTTATTTTGACCATTAAAATTGGATATTTGTGAGTTTTGTCAAGTAGTTTATTATTTAATTATATTATTTTATTCGTTTAGGGAAAATCAGAGTGTAAAGTTAAGAATTTAATTGAAAGTGTACTTTTTTTACTACTAAAATTGTACTTATTTTGGCCATTAAAATCAAGGATTTGAAAGATCAAAGTTTGAAGATGTATAAAGTTGAAGGATCTAAGATGCAATTTTTTGGAGGACTTCATTGAAAGATAATTGAAATTTTAGAGACCAAAGTGTAAATATGTAAAAAGATTAAGGACCTAAGATATAATTTTTGGAGGACTTAATTGAAAGATAATTAAAAATATAGAGACTAAAATAAATATTATATAAAGTACATGGACTACTATATAATAAATAAATATCTATTGTATACCATTGCCATTTCACTATTTCAAGTTAAAAATTTAATGAAGTGACCGTTTGTGAAAGAAATATATACTTTAGTAATCACTGCTGCAATTTTTGAAATTCATTGGCCGTTTTGAAATTTTACCGTTGGTGAAATTTACCCTCAGTCTACACCATACGATCTTGGACCACAATAATTGAAAACTTTCCGTGTATTAAACTATCCCGTAAAAATGGGACATGTTCAGATATAAATTTCAGTAAGGATCTTATCTGATATTCTATTCAACTATATTATTTAAAATTTTAAACTGTCAAGTATTTGAAATTTGTTTATTTATATTTTAGTTTTAAAGTTTAAATTGAATGAATCAACTCACAAAATTGTTACATATATATCATTCTTGCAGTTGCACTTATCTTCCCATCTTTTTTTTTTTTTTTTTGGCACAGTTCTTGTACTCAATATTTCATTAATTAATATATCTGATCTCTGATTATGAATTTTGTCTAAATATTTCGTTAGCGTACTATGAAATGAGATGCAATATTTTAATGCACTTTTACATTTGTTATTTTTTTTACCTATATAAAAATATGAGGAGAAATTAGTCATTTTATGCCATTTTAATGGAGAAAATGTGTTGGTATATAAAATGTTAATGATCAAAATGCGATGAAATAAAAAAGTTTGAGAAATTAATATGACCATAAGTAAAAAATTGAAAATAATTGATGCTGTTAAAAAGTGATGGACTGAATCACACTGTCTATAAGTCCGTCTAATTTTAGACGAACTTTTAGAAAGATTCTTTTTTTTTTTTGTGTGGTAGACAAAATCTTTGTTAACATGCATTATAGAGAGTTTTTTTATAATTCCATCTATCTGTGATTATATGACACATCTAAAAAATAATAGACGGAATATATTAGAGATATTCCAAATGGTGAATTTTACAAAATGTATGAATAAAAAATAGATAAAAATTATAAATTTTACAAAAGATATAAATAAAAATAATATTTGACAAACTTTTATAAATATTGACTAACAGATCTTCGAGTTAACCTGTTCTTTATTGGTAGACCATTCAAAGGATGAAACCTAACTTTCTTTTAAATTCTAGACACTTGTACGACTATGTGTGACAAA
Source organism: Forsythia viridissima (assembly GCA_030279155.1). Taxonomy (NCBI): domain Eukaryota; kingdom Viridiplantae; phylum Streptophyta; class Magnoliopsida; order Lamiales; family Oleaceae; genus Forsythia; species Forsythia viridissima. Next base: position 6,055,927 of record CM059033.1, read on the forward strand.
AATGCTTTTGCTCCGACTTCGAAAATGCAGTGCAGCATCGTTCTTTTTGAGAAACTTTGCACCACTGACTAGTGGGCTGCTGACAATTAACTTTCAAGAAATTTTGCAAATTATCGAGATAACTACAATTAAATAATAAAATGATATTGAAAAATAAATACTCCAACTATCAGATTCATAGCATATTTGATTGTGTTTTTAATAATTTATGAGTTTGTCAAATATTATTTATATTCATATATTCTGTAAAATTCACGACTTATAATTTAAAATAAATTTAGATGTGATTTTTTTTAAAAGAAATAAACAATAGTATTTAATTGTTAATAGAATTCATTAGAAGTCAATTTTACTTGATTTTCTATTCAATAAACATCAATGCTACGTAAATTACAAGTTTTTGAACTTGTCAACCACGTAAACTCTAATATATAGAATGCATTGGAGATGCTCTATGTGTCTTTCATCTACTTAAAATAAAAATAAATAAAATGGAGACGTAGAAAAATTCAATGGTCTAAAAAAAGAAATATAAGTCAAATAAATTGTTGGGTTAGTGTGTCAAACAAAGTTTTTGATTTTAGACGTAGTTTGAAATAATGTTTTTTTTAATTATCATATCAATTTCACAAAAAAAAAAATCGTCTTAATTATTATCTATTTTATTTAAGTGACAACAACTCAAGCATTGGATATCCTCTTAGAGCATCTCCAATGCAACAATATCAAAGGTGCTTTTTTTGACAAATGGCTAAAAAGTGCTTATGTGGCACAATTAATGCTAGAAGGTGTCTAGCACAATGTCTAGAATTAGACATTGTTCTTGACAATGTCCACCATTAATTTAATTATTTATATCCAATCAATACATTTCTCTCTCTTTCTTTTTTCTAAAAAACTAATAATAATTTGCCACATTTGCACAATGAACATTGTTGCATTGGAGAAGTTTTTTAATATAATGTTAATGTCATTTGCCACATATACATAATAGACATTGTTGTATTGGAAATGCTCTTATAATCTAACAATAAGCACTGAAAAAGGAAAGAATTACTATAATAATGGTAAACATTTACGAGGTAAGTGAGAGGCAACTTTCTAGGTGTCTAAATTCAACACGTCTTCTCTCCCTTACATTTTAATTTTTTGAATACCATTTTGCAATAGAAATCTTATATCGGTATTTTTCTTTTCATTTTGTTATTAAAAATTATTGATAAACAGTGTATTGATTCTTTATAAAGAACGACACGATTAGCTTCTCGATTGAAAAAATATTCAAAGATTAATATCACGTATTTTTATTTAGTTACTTACAAAAATTATATAGAAAATTTGAGTACATATAAAGTCCGCATGACACGTGTCATATGGACATTAGAGAATAAAAAGTGATTGACAAAAATGTCAATCATTTGTCCAATGCCCACATGACACGTGTCATGTGGGCTTTATAATTCCTCCTCACCATGGGGAGGAGATCATTACCGTTTGACAAAATTATTATTACTTAGTTTTCGACTTTTTTAGAATATCTGCATGAATAACTTACTGAACACGACAAAAACACTCCCAAAATAACAAAAGCAACTCAGAAAGTGAGAAGCAATTTCAGATATAAACTACTCAACTTCAAGGCGTGCATGGTAAAAAGTGGCAGCCACCACAGAATTAGGTCGATATAGACTCCATAAAAGCAAAAGAAGAGCCACTAATTATGTCCCACCCACCATAGATCATAGATGGAAGTATCAAAAAGCATAAGAGTACTACCATTGCTATAGTATACAGATTCATCCAAAGTTGGTAGGGGTCCATCAATATGTGATCACATACATTAATCACGAGTCTTGTTCCCACGATTCTTAGATTTGGACATGTCACGAAATTCCTTTTTTTTTGGTATTCCAATTTTGTGTCGATTTGAGTTAATCAACGGTAACTAAAATGTTGTTGGTAAATTTTACATTTTTTTCATACACGTGTCCCTTCATTACTTGTATTATCATCTTTCTTGTACCCTATCCTACCCTATCCTTAAGCCCTACAAATTTTCCTATAAGAACCCTGTATGTGTAGTGATAGACTCGCATACTCAAAACACACACACACACACACACACACACACACAGAGGAGAGAGAGAGAGATGGATACTTTCCCAGTTATTAACATGGAGAAACTCAATGGAGAAGAAAGGGCAGCAACAATGGAAACGATAAAAGATGCTTGTGAGAACTGGGGCTTCTTTGAGGCAAGTCTTTCGAGACACATTTTTTTCTTTTTCTTTCCTTTGCCGATTACACAAAGCTTGTTCATGTTCGGTGTATTAGACAAGATTTTAGCTTCATTAGTACCGTTCAGTCATGTTCAATCCTCCTCGCCGAACATGCTGAAAAGGTATAATTTTCATATCCCAACAAATAATTAATTGAACTGAATATAATCACTGGCTGTTGTGTTCTTAATTATAATTAGTTGGTGAATCATGGACTATCTGACGAGCTCCTGGACACTGTGGAGAGAATGACAAAGGAACATTACAAGAAATGTATGGAACAAAGATTTAAGGAAATGGTGAAAAGCAAGGGACTTGAAGCTGTTCAAAATGAAGTCAATGATTTAGACTGGGAGAGCACTTTCTTCTTGCGCCATCTTCCTGTTTCAAATATCTCAGAAGTCCCTGATCTCGAAGATGAATACAGGTAACTGCCAGTACTCGACATGACTGGACATAAAATAAGATTTTAACTAATTTGCTTCTGCTTTTAATATTATCAAATGTTGTATCATGTGTGTTTTTCCAGTTCTTGATGAATTTTTTTTTGGGGTTTATTATGAATGGTAACAGGAAGGTTATGAGGGAATTTGCTGGGAAATTGGAGAAACTGGCTGAGGAGCTTCTGGATTTGCTATGTGAGAATCTTGGACTAGAGAAAGGTTATCTCAAGAAGGCATTATGTGGATCCAAAGGACCTACCTTCGGCACCAAAGTTAGTAACTACCCCCCGTGTCCCCGGCCGGAACTGATAAAGGGCCTCCGGCCACACACGGATGCCGGTGGCATAATTCTACTCTTCCAAGATGACAAGGTCAGTGGCCTTCAGCTCCTCAAAGACGGGGAATGGGTTGATGTGCCACCTATGCGTCACTCCATCGTCATAAACATTGGTGACCAACTTGAGGTATATATCTTTATTCAGTCAAAGTAGATAAAAAACAAAGGTTGTAAAATCTGAGAAGAAGAAGTTTTCTATTTCAATAATAATTTTCACTCTTAGGATAGTTGCTATTTCTTTGTAATACGTTTTCTCCTTCTTCTTTGTGAATTGCTCCTTTGGGTCCTGTCTTCTTGTCTTGTATACTTTGGTCCTCCAATTCATCTTTCTTAACAGCCCCCTTCAAGCTGGGATTAGACTCTGTAATTCCAAGCTTGCAGCGTAGGTATAGATGTCTAGAATTCATTAAAGGCTTTGTCAGAATATCAGCTACTTGATCTCCTGTTGGAACATAACTGATCACCAGTTGCTTAGCCAAAACTTTATCACGAACAAAGTGAACATCAAGCTCTATGTGTTTAGTTCTTGCATGGTAAACAGGATTGGAAGCCAAAGCACTCGCCCCTAAATTGTCACACCAGATTCTGGGTACTTCTGTCTGAGTTATGCTTAATTCCTGTAAGAGTGATTGAATCCAAATGATTTCAGCAGTTGTATGGGCTAAGGTTCTGTATTCTGCCTCGGTGCTGGACCTTGCCACTACTTGTTGCTTTTTGGAACACCAGGACACCAGATTTCCACCTAGATAAATACAATATCCCACAGTGGACTTCCTATCATCTGGACATGAAGCCCAATCTGCATCCCCATAAGCTATAATATTAAGGTCTTGTGCTTCTTGAATGATAAGTCCTATATCAGGAGTCCCCTTTATGTACCTGAATAGTCGTTTTAATAGATTCCAATGTGCATCAGTTGGACTTTGAAGATATTGACTTATTCTATTCACTGCAAAAGTGATATCTGGCCTGGTATGTGTCAAGTATTGCAAGGCTCCTACAGCACTTCTAAACAAAGTTGGATTCTCTAACCTTCGTCCTTCTGTTCTACTTGTTAACTTCCCAGCTGCCATAGGAGTAACACTAGGCTTCAAGTTTTCAAAACCAAACTTCTTTAGTGTATCCATTGCATACCTTTTCTGTGACATGTGTAAACCAATTTCATCTCTATAGAATTCAATGCCAAGAAATTTCTTCAGGCTGCCCATGTCCTTCAAAGCAAAAGTGGCATTCAACTTCTCAATTAAGTTCTGTACTCTTCTTCCACAGCTTCCTGTTATTATGATATCATCAACATATACCAGTAAGTAGATCATAAGGTCCTGTGAAACCTGATAAAACACTGAGTTATCAGCCTTTGATTGCTTGAGATCCCATTGCAGTAGTGTTTCTTTTAATGTGTCATGCCAGGCTCTAGGAGCTTGTTTAAGTCCATAAAGAGCTTTGCTAAGTTTGCATACGAAAGTTGGCTTATCTTGATCTACAAATCCTTGAGGCTGCTCCATATACACTATTTCTTCTAGTTTCCCATTAAGAAAAGCATTATTGATATCAACCTGCCTTACTTCCCAGCCTTTTGAAACAGCCAATGTGAGAATGATCTTTAATGTTGGTGCTTTAGCTACTGGACTGAAGGTTTCATAATAATCAATACCTGATGTCTGTAGGAATCCCTTTGCCACCAACCTTGCTTTATGCCTCTGAATTTTTCCATCTGTATCATGTTTTAATTTGTATACCCATTTGCAGCCTATCACTTTCATTTTAGGTTCAGGAGAGACCAACACCCAGGTTTGATTTCTGATCAGTGCTTCATACTCTTCCTTCATAGCCCTGCACCATTTTTCATTTTTCAAAGCTTCATGCACACTGTTTGGTTCTGTTTCATCTAGAGAAATTGTAACAACATCAGCATAAACTTTTGGTTTGAAAATGCCAGCCTTTGATCTGGTCACCATAGGATGTTCTGCTGTCTGTTCTTTTCTTGACACTTCAACTTCACTTCTAACTTCAATCTCAGATTCTGGAAGCTCAGGTTGAAATACAAACTGTGTGTCACTCTGTTCAATTTCTTCCATCTGTCCCATGTCAACCTCTTCATCATTCACTACTACCCTTTCAATTTCATCTATCTCATTTACAACTGAAGTTCTTTGTGCAGGTTCATCTGTGAAATGAATTATATCAGCTGAATCTGAGGACGTTCTGTAGGGACTTGACTGAGAAGAGTTTGTAGATGTTTTGTGAGAATTGAATTCAAAGGGCAAGTGGTGGAAAGTAATAGGAGAGGAATTATACTGAGATGATTTACTGAGAAAACCTTTTTTGAAAGGAAATGAATTTTCATCAAACACAACATGCCTAGAGATATAAATTCTACCATTAGGACTCAAGCATTTGAACCCTTTGTGAGATATACTAGGTCCTAGATATACACACCTTTGAGAGTGAAAATCAAACTTGTGTTTTTGGTATGGTCTTAGGCAGGGATAACAGGAACATCCAAACACTTTAAGAAGTTTGTAGTCTATGTTTTGTTTGAATAGGAGTTCATGGGGTGATTTATGTTGGAGAATCAAACTTGGCATCCTATTTATGAGATAAGTTGCAGTTAGAAAGGCTTCCCACCAATAGTATAGAGGCATATGTGCTTGGGCTAACAAGGTTAATCCAGTCTCTGTTATATGTCTATGTTTTCTCTCTGCCCTTCCATTTTGAGCTGATGTGTAGGGACATGAAAATCTTAATTCAATTCCTGATTCAAGAGCTATTTTGTCTAGGCTTTTATACTCTCCTCCCATGTCTGATTGAAGTGTTTTAATCTTTCTTTCAAACTGATTTTCAACTATTCTTTTAAACTGTGTAAAAGACTGCAACACTTCAGATTTGTGTTTTAAGGGATAGATCCAGGTGTACCTAGTACAATCATCAACAAATAGAACATAATACTTGAATCCTGAGGTAGAATTAATAGGAGCTGGTCCCCATACATCAGTGTGAACCAAATCAAGAGGCATTTTAGCATGAGATGAAGATAATTTGAAGGGCAAAGCATGAGACTTGCCAAACTGACAGGCTTCACAGAAAGGAAATTTTTTATTATTGATAAACTTGAGTTTATTACAAGACTTTAAAAACTGAAGTAACACAGGGGCTGGAGGATGTCCTAGTCTTCTGTGCCAGGTTTCAAGTTCAGAATCTAAAGGATTATCTCTAGTAGATTTTGCAGAATCAGATAGACTTGTGTTGAGGACAGTGTGAAGGTTGTTTGACTGATGATGGTTGATAGGGCCTGTACTTGAGACTCTTGTATTGTGCTTAGGTAAATTCAGCTGGTATAATCCATCTTTAAGCCTCCCCTGCACTAGAGCCTTCCTTGTTGGCAGATCCTTCACAACACAGTTGTTAGGAAAAAATTCAACTGAGACATTGTTATCAAGGGTTAACTTAGAAACACTTATAAGATTCTTTCTTATATTAGGCACATGAAGCAACTTCTTTAAAAACAATGTTTTATCATAGTCAACATCAAACATCTTTGAACCAATATGAGAAATCTGTAATGAAGTGCCATTACCTACTACCATTCTTTCCTTACCTGCATATTCTTTCACTTCAGCAACATTTTCCTTATCAGTAGTGATATGATGGCTGGCTCCAGAATCAGCATACCAAGCTTGGTCCTCTACTGAGTCTGGACTTGCAATATAGGCAGATGGATGAGAATTAGACCTCTGATCACTAGGTCTTCTACCCATATATTTCTCATCAAATCTGTTGTAACACCACGCAGCAGTGTGATTACTCAGGCCACATATCTGACACGGATTTCTTGCTTCATTTGACCTTCCAAATCTACCTCTACCTCTTGTTCTGCCCCTGAAATTTGAGCCTCTTCCACCTCTATTTCCTCTTCCACCATAAGAACTTGCATTCTGTGAATTTCCTTGTGTAAGATTGATTGATCCAAAACTACTTCTGACTTGACTAAGGTATTCCAGCCTGCTCTCAAAGGTCATGAGTGTGGAAGATAACTCATGCCAAGAGATCTGATCCTTGCTGTTTACCTGCACTACAATTGGAGTATACTCTTCATCAAGTCCAGCTAATACCTGAGTTACAAGATCAGTGTGCTCTATCTTCTTTCCAGCTATTTCAAGATTATCAGCAAGCTGTTTGACAGTGCTGAGATACTGATCCATAGACATGGATCCTTTCCTCATTCGTTGCAATTCTGATGTAAGAAAGGTCACTCTGGACCTGTTGAGAATCCCATAGTTTTCATTTATAGCTCTCCAAAGTTCACTTGAGCTGTTGCATCCCATCACACGCATTACAATCTCTGATGTCATTGAAGAATACAGCCATCCCATTAGGAGTTGATCAACAGACAACCACCTAGAGTACTCAGGATTAGGAGATGATCTAACCATGACTCCAGTCTCAGTTGTGATTTGAGTGTTGATGATCTGATGAGGGCATTCATTGGTGCCCAGCAAATATCCTTCTAAGCCATGACCTCTGACAATTGGCATTATAACATTTTTCCAGAGAAGAAAATTGTTTTTGTCTAGCTTTACAGAAGCTGCTTGGGTCAAATTCATCCCAAAGGGAGCAAAATTGCTCACAAGGGCAGGAACTTGTGCTGTTGAGCTGGAATTTGTGGTGGCTGGGACAGTGGAGTTAGTCTCCGAGATAGAAGGTACAGCGCTAGCCATGGATAGGCTCTGATACCAAGATAAAAAACAAAGGTTGTAAAATCTGAGAAGAAGAAGTTTTCTATTTCAATAATAATTTTCACTCTTAGGATAGTTGCTATTTCTTTGTAATACGTTTTCTCCTTCTTCTTTGTGAATTGCTCCTTTGGGTCCTGTCTTCTTGTCTTGTATACTTTGGTCCTCCAATTCATCTTTCTTAACAAAAGTCCCTCTTGATCGGTCTTATACCATTTCAATTCTTCTCAATACATCTCGAGGAAAATATCGAATTAGATCCCGATCCTATAAATTATTTCTAACTCGAATATCTATCCTTTGTGAAGGTAATCACGAATGGAAAATACAAGAGTGTGATGCACCGAGTGATAGCACAAACTGATGGGAACAGAATGTCACTTGCATCGTTCTACAATCCTGGAAGTGATGCTGTAATCTATCCAGCACCAGCCTTGGTAGAGAAAGAAGAGAATAAAGAAATGTACCCAAAATTTGTGTTTGAAGACTACATGAAGCTTTACGCTGGCCTGAAATTCCAGGCCAAGGAACCCAGATTTGAAGCCATGAAGAACATGGAAAGCACAGTTCACTTGGGTCCAATTGCAACTGTCTGAACAACTAGACAGTACGAACTAAAGAAACGAAGTCGAGATGTTGTTTGTTATACTGTTTAAGCGAGTGAGTCTGTAGTCTTTGGATAATTTTTGTGTGTTCATAGTTTGTGTTGTTTTATGGTGTTTCTACAATGTTAAGTTCACTGCTGGAGTTGAAGAGATTTCTTTGTTTCAAGAAATGTTAGAGTGAAAGAATTTCTGTTGAGCCATTATTATATGGCAAAAGAGCAATCTGTGTAAGAAAGTTTAATTACGAGGTTGAATATAATCTTACTGAAATGGGGACATAAACAGATGCATGCCACTATTTTATTACTCTGTATAAATAATGATGTTCTAAAGGAGGCGGCCTCCTGTCCAGCCTAGGCCTGAAAAAGTAGCCGGCTCTTGTCTGGCTCTACAAGCCCAGGCTATCGGCTTGGTTCGTTAAGCTAAAAATAGAGTTCGGCCCGACCCGAGCTCATGTAGAAACGAGCCATGGCATTATACGAGCCGGTTCGCAAGCCGTCTGACTCAATTGCCACCCCTTTGATGTTATCTATTGACTAATATATTTCTAAACTTCTCGTTCTTGCATACAATACAAGTCTATACAGTACGAGGTAGGGGGGAACTTTAGGATTGTAAGACAAATTCCACCCCACATTTACAAACTCCTTGTTCTTGCTCACAATTAACAAGAGCACACACAATGACACAAATAAATATATAAGATGCTTTTAAAAATCCCAAAGGTTTAACATTGCTAATCTAGGGACATCATACTAGACTGTTTTGACCCTACAAGTTTAAGTGCATGCACGAAAGGGCATAAACATGTAAAATTTTCGAACTTATAGCTTTCTGGCAGGTGGATAAAAGTGATAAACAAATCAAAAGAGTTCAGAGAGTTACTCCTCCATTCAACTGAAGAAAGCAGTAAATATCCTCTTCCTTATTTAGTGAGCTATAATAACCAAAAACATCGAAGCATAATTCGGAAAATCATGGCAGTCACGATCTCGCCAACTTATAATCCAAAATAACTTAGTGACAGAAATGAGAGCACAACACTGATATCCAAAGAACTACAAAATCTCTAAACAATTTTATTAAATCGATTAAAAGCACAACACAAAAACAAAATAACATTATCAATCCACTTGTATCTCATGTGAAAACAATGTAGCATTTGAGCATCTATATTCACAAGTCTCTTAGATAGGTGAATCTTATAAGGTTTTTCAATCAAGTCATGGAACCAATACAGCATCTTCTAGTTATCAGATATGTGAAAATATCACAATTCTACTTTTCATCTGAAAAGAGATCCAAACATAAGGGGTATAGGCAAGAAAATTAAGTCATATCATTGTTGTTTTAGGCACAAATATCGTTAAAGAACACAGCGTGTGGCACAGCAATTCCTTTTTTCCTTGTGAAAGTCAAATGGAAGATCTTCAGTTTCATGTTAACTGATGAAGCAAATTATAATAAGTTACAGCTACATAAAATTTGGGAAAAAGTTCAATGCAAAAATTTGAATCAGCTTGGAAGTCAAGAGGTTACAGGGACATGCACGGACAACACCAAAAGCTTAGGAGCTGAACACCCAAAATACGAGTAGCCAATTTTTTTCCTCGAAGGCACTTTCTGTATATAGAAGGCGCTTTGTTCTCCAATCGAAATAAAAAGAAACTGTAAGGCATTCAATTTAAGGCATCACCCAAAGCAACGCCCAGAAGCATATTACTCCCTGGAAACTTGACAGACTACATTTTCACCATCTCCTTTATCAGCCACTTCCGTATTCAGTTCTTCAATCTTTTTCCCATTCCCTTCCGCAGATTCCTCATAGGAACAATGATTTTTCAGAACAGTCAAGACGTCAGCTTCGGAGGCCCCAGCAAGTTTAAATCGCTCTACTGCAGTATCCAGGTTTCTCTTCCAACCCGGCAAGCCCAATTTACATTCAACCTGAGATCTCTCGAAAAGCATGTTCCCCCAAAATAGATGGATTTGAGATCTCATAACTGCAGCTTGCTCTGCTGCTTCCTCGGCTGAAATTTCCCCTTGACCACCTATTGCCGAGGAATCACCTTCCGCATCACTACCCTGCTTCTTCCTTCTCTTTAACAGTTCATCCTTCTTAATCATATTAGGATCCTTCAATTCTTTCGCTCTCTGCTCTTCCAGCCTTTCCCACATTTCAGTTGCTGCTTTCATTTTAATCTCTGCACTGTCAAAAAGTTCAATAGTCTCAGCAGAATCCCATTTCGACAGATCTTCCTTTTTGGCCAATATATAGGACCAATGAAGTTTTGCCATTTCAAACTGTTGCTGCCCCAGTGCCAACAAACCTTCATAAAAATCTGGTTTAATCAAGACTGCCTCCTCATATTTCTCTCTGGCAAGAGAATATTTTTCTCGTACCCAGTCATATGCAGTTTGAAGCTGTGTAGCCATCAATTCCTTTGAAGCTGATTCATCAATGGGAATCCGTTTCCTTGCTGCACACATATGAACATTTCCCCAATTGAAAAAAGCCAGAGCAGCCACCTCCTGAAACTTCAGAGCAGCCCTGTCGAAAAGGCTTTGGGCCGCTTCACTTGTAACTGTTTCCTCGAGGGCTTCAGAACATAGTTCCATCCCGAGCTCGTGCAGATCTACATGAGCATCAGAATCAATGCCGACATGGCTACGGAATAGCTGTGCAAACTCAAATAGCCAATCATCCATCTCCACCTCTTTGCACGGAAGATCCTCCGATTTTCCAGTTTTCTCCTTTGGAATTACCTTTTCAGCCTTGTCAATCTCAACATCCACAGCTTCCAACGCAGAGTCACCCATAGAAGATTGTGACACACTCTCATCTCCTTTAGTTCCTTCACTCTCAAGAGGCTTCTCTTCTTCCTCTTCCAACACAGGAGGCTCTTGCTCAGGGCTCACCTCAACAACATGCAATCTCAACATCCCAATGGAGTCTCCTTTATCTGTATCAGGGTCTTTTGGAATAAGGTTATCGACACAGGACTCTGCAATTCTAAGTTCACTCGTACATGTTACCGTCACTAAGTCCCCATCATTGTCCTTATATTTAATCAGTACTGATTTCGACATTGGAAAACGTTTGCTAACTACATCCCTCAACACTCGAAAACTACAATTCACTGGCATTTCAGCGAGCCTTATGTCATGATCGTAAACAAGCTTCAGTGACCTCCAACGAGTCACAGCCCCAGCAGATTGCCCACGAACTTGAACCGTTGATGATGAAGAACTTGACTGTTCCTTTTGGTTGTCCTTATTAGTATTTATATTGGGTTTTGAAGAACCATTTGAAGGCTTCAAGACAACTTTCGGTAATTGGGTCTTCGACTCAGGACCATTTTCAGTAGGTGGAATTGGATAAAGCTTTTCTGACTTACTATTAGTAGCTGGTACATCCGATCCCACTGCCGCAGTTGCCTGCTTCTTAGGCACAGGCCTGGCCGGTAAACATGGTCCAAGGCCAGCGATTGGTGCTCCGACAGCAGAGGCCCCAAGAGCCGCTGGTGAAGGACGGCTCTGGAGATCCTGCTGTGCCTCTTGACGTGGGCCAAGCGCCATCCTCAATCGCCCCGCTATCTCTAAGGCGTCTTGATTATTCGGATCAGAAACCAGTAGTGCTTGCACATCTTGCGTAGCCATTTCATACTTCCCCATAGCCTCAAATGCACGAGCCCTTCTTAGAAGGGCCCGGACAAACCGAGGCTGCACCTGAAGTGCCATAGTACACTCGGATATCACAGTATCATAATCTATGGGCTTCATTTGCATCAAACAAGCTGCCCTGTTACTATGGAATACGGCTCGGTCTGGATGAATTTTCGGAGTAAGTTTGAGGGCATTCTCATATTGCTGAAGAGCACCCAAATAATCCTTGGCCTGAAACCTTTTGTTTCCCTCTTCTTTTAGCTCATTGGCTCTTTTCAAGAAAATTGAGGACTCCAAATCAACACCTCCATTAACGATAGGGGTGGAATTATTATCTCCCCCAGATACCTTTTGGCTTTGGTTAGCACCACTCTTCTTTTTCTTACCCCCAGATTTCCCCATACGATTCTCAAAGCCACCCAAGATTCAAAATTTATTCTAACAAAATCCAAATTCACCAACACTGAACTCTATTTGGACAAACTTTTCAGTATAGATTAAAATCTTTCTTAAAATTCAGGAAACAGAAGAAAGGAAGCAAAAGCTACTTACAAGTATGAACTTCAATACCTTTTATGAATAATTTGAAATTTCTTGATTGAAGACCCAGAAAATATATTGAGAAAAACACTAATCAGATGGAAAGGGTCATTAAAAAGATGCTTTGAGAGAAGATTGTACTGGGAGAAAAAATGGAAAATGTGGTAGATGGGGTTTTTGGAAAATGAGTAGAGTTCGAAACCCTAGATTGTGAAATCCATAATATTTTATTTACACTTATATAATGAATATCGGCTGTGTGCCCCCCACTCTATTTGGTCGTGTGAACCGTTACCGTCTGGGCCGTAAAACCTAGTTGAACAATCTTCTTGACCTTGCTAAATTTTAGTATTTGTTCATATTTAAATTATAATTTAAGTACTGATTTGAAAATATTTAAATTATAATTTAAATATATATTTAGAAAAGTAAAGTTTTAATTTTAATTAGTCAAATTAGTTAAACATACTTTTTATTTATAAATTTTATTGGACCAACAATATACAATCTATTTTTTATCTACACGATACCAACAACTAATAATATAAGTACTCAAAAATATAAGTACTTAGTTAAATATATTTTTTATTTATACATTTTATATGATTAACAATTTATTATTCACTTATTAACTATATATTTCATATGAACGACAACTTATAAATACTTAAAAAATAATTTAAACACTAAGCTAAATTATAATTTAAGCTAGTCAAACTGATAAAGCATAATGTACATAATGTACATATTTCATAGGGCTCAGAATTTACTGTGTATTTATTATCTACATATTCTATAAGATTTACAACTTATAAGTACTTAAAAAAATTCAAAACCACTAAACAATGTCCTCCTGCTTATAAGTTATTTTCTCAAAAAATAAAATAAAAAGACAGTGTTGTCAACTTAGATTTTAATTTTTTTTAATATTTATCAATTTTTATTGATTTCATGAATTTATAATTTATAATATTTCAATAGAATTCTATATTACAAATTTTAATGACTTGTCATAAATCTGTAGTTTTTTTTTAATTAAAAATATTAAATTTATCTCTACAATTACTCAAATTTGTCAATTTGAATAGAAAATTTTAAAATTCCATAATACCATTTCAAGGTCTATTTTTTAAAAAAAAAAAAAACAAATTAAGTCAGAATGAATAATTTTGCTCTAGAATTAATGTTGACAACCTAATTTACCACAAAAATGCATCGTATTTTTTTTGTTATGAATAGACTAATAGCCTTGATTAAAAATAAAATTGAAATAGACAATTAATTCATGGCAACTTTTTAAAAATAAATAAATAGTAATAACCCTCAAATGTAATGTGATCATATAGATTGCTTTAATTATTTCTAATGTTTAGAAAATTGGATTGGCCTTCAATCTAGAAAAGGCAATGGGTCAAAGGTCAAAAGGTCGAACTGGGATCGAACCGGTTTCTATTAAAAAATTAATTATTAATCTAAAAATCTCACAAAATTTTTAAAAATAAGTTATTTACAAATAAATCAATATTTATTGACAAAATCATTCACAAAACCTGGCTTCAAATAAAACTTTCATAATGTCCACTTTCAATATTAGTAAAAATACATTTTCAAACTTCATTCACATTATCAGCTTCAAAACTTGCTGATTAGGAAAAATACAGCAATAAATCCAAAATCTCACCTGATGGGTACGTGCGCGGTGAAGAAAGAAGAGGAACTGATGAAGTGATGAAGTGAAGAAGAATCTTAGCCCTCGAATTTTCGAAGAGAACTAGAGAAAAAATGAGGAACAACTGAAGAAGAAGAAAAATAGTGGGAGAAATGGAAAAGAGATCAGTGATTTTTCCCTAAAAAAATTTTGGAACCAGAAAATCATTAAAATCAGACCGGTTCTACCGGGTTGCGGTTTAACCGCTAAAAACCCCGGTTTCCGATCCAGTTTCTAATGCCAAGTTAAATTGGTAGATTGGGCCAATTTTGTGACTGAATTTTTTCAGTTGAACCGATCAGGTCGGTCCAATCAGGTCAGATTTTCAAAACATTAAGGAAAAATAGTATATTTTGTCCTCAATCTTTCCAAAATATTGAAGATATACCCCATAACATTAAAAATAGTACTATGCATCCCCACAAAAATATGCACATCAAGGCATATTTAGCAAAGCCTGAATACATTAAACAGTCTATGCTACAGCAAAACACAAAGGATTATGAGCCTGGACAAAGTTTAGAACCTGTTTGGTAGAGTTTATAAACTAGTTTATTTGACCAAAAAATTTGCTTTGGTAGCCTGATATTTTTGATTATTCTTGGTCAAATAAACTATTTTGTCAAATAAACTAGTTTATAAATCCTACCAAACGGGTACTTAAGCATAAAACTATGAACCATACAACCCAAAGGACCAATATGTACCACTTAGATACGTGTTCAACAGAGTAAATGGTATTATCTTTTTGAATGAATAGCAAAGCAGGTATTTATGAAATGACAGAGCACAGAATAAATCAGGACTACTAAAGAACTATATGATAATATTGACACTTCATCCATACATAAGAGGCGGTCCAAGATTAACTAGTATATACTGTTTTTCTGCAGTGGAATTCGACCGTAAGCATATGAAGAAGAAGATGGATTTAAGAATTTGATTTGAAGAGATGTGATGGAGAAAAATCAAAAATCAATTTTGACAATGAAAAATGAAGACATACGTATAGTCTGTTTTTGTCGGTGATAAAATCAGATTTTCACAAAGTTCGGGAGTACCTTGCAGTCGTCACTCTCGGATACAAGCATTGAGGGATAAGAATGCAAAAAATCAACACTCCAAGCACGTTTTTCATGCTCCTCATACTCCATCATACACTGAAGAGTACGCGCACTTCAGCAGGACCTCAAAGTCTGACAGGGGAAATGCAAACAAAAGCTTGAGAACAAATACTACCTGACGAGTAGTAACATCCCAAACAGTTACTATGCCTTCATAATCACTAATGTCTATGCGATTCTTTCGGTACTTGTTCCAGCTCAAACAACTGAGTTTGGATCAGGTGGACATGGAACTTCAACAGGTTCATTAACAACCTGGAGAGCGATCATCGTGTTCCAATTTGGGAAGTGACAAAAAGGACCTTTCAAATGATTGGCATGTGACTAAAGTTCACTGAGAACTTTCTTCATCAAAGAAAGAAAAAACAAAAACTGAAGAATGGCAATAGAATTAAATTCTGCACAATATGAAGCAAACTAATTTACCTTGAAACAATATTAGCAGAGAAAATATCTCCATGCCTAAATTCAGCAACAACTTGCAATACCAACCAAACAGTTAACTATAGAAAGTAAATTTAGATTCTTAAGGAGAAAATAATAAACCTGTATCGTGTGAAGGAAGAGAGGACAGACTGAAAATCCCCAAGCCCAGCACTACAACCTTCTCTATTTAAAGCATTTGAATAGCTTTCTTGTCGTTCCTGCAAAACTTTCGCCCAATATCGACGCTTTTCAAAATAACAGTCTTGTAGCTCACTGAACTGTTGAAACATTAAATAATACAGAAAACAGGTGGAGAAAGAATATAAAATGGCTTAAATGTTGTAACCTAAAATAAAAATTTAAACATTCAAATTAATTTGATTTAATTTTCAGTTTTAAGCAAATTCAAAAACACCATAATTTCATAATTAAAACTATTTTGAATAACATAAATTTTCATAAAAGTCGGGGTTGAATTTTCTACTATAAAAAGATTGTAGTTTCATGTTTTTAGATAGATTACAAAACAACAAGATTAAAAAATATACTATACACTATATTTATTTTCTTGTTTTGGCAACTAGTTAAAAATACTCGTTCTTATCCCCCTTTGGTCGTGCCCTTAGAAGGAGAATCGACTGTGATAAGTTAAAAATGTTTTATCTTGGAGTCGTGCAGTGCTGACAATACCCAAGTTGAAAGGAAAGCCACATGATTTTAGGACAACAACTTTCACGACTCTCTAAGTCCAACCATTTTTAACTCTATTTATATTTTCTGTTAATTATATACTGATTAATTTATTATACAAATCACTTATAATTACAACATTAAACACTAACCAATCCAATGTGACATAGTGGCCAAAAAACTGGGCAGTGACAACTCTAAATATATGCCTAAATTTTGTGTAGAAAATTATTGAGTTGTTCTCAAGAATTGCAGTTGGACAATGACCACTTCCAGGGTGTAGCTGTTGGTTGATTAAATTGCCATTCCGCCTCTACAAGTGTTACTCTAAATCTCATAGATCGTCTCACAGATTTTCAATGTAATATGATACGCCTAATTATGTTTCAGCTCATTAGAAGTAAAATGAAGAGTGAAGACCTGTACCGTAACCCGCCCCTTTCTTGCTAATGCCAATCCTGATTGCACAAGATTTTGAGAATCTGACCCACCATAAGAATCCTTTCTTTGGTTATGACTTGAAGCAGTTTTTTTGTTCTGTGAAGCATCAGAACTCATGTGGCAATGGCCTTGTGCACTGGGACCTCTCGAGATAATATCAGCACTATTTCTATCATTCAATGGTGGGCAAACCGTTGTTGCAGTAGGGTCATGCATCCACACACTTTCTAAGTTTGGCATATTCGTTCCATCTTCGATACAACTCTACTCGATGTCTCTCCACTGCATGAATATCCTCTTTGATGAACTGGAGTTCAGCTTGTATCTGAGAGGTAATTTGAAACATAAGCAACAGATAAGGGATACGCTTTCTTCAAAGTTGAGAGTACAGCAAGCCATTTGAAACATAAGCAACAGTTATGGCCCGATTTTGTTCGGACCAGTAATTTAACCGGCCAATCTGACACAAAATTCGGGTTATGTCACTTCTAATAATTTGGAACTAGTATTTAAAAGTAACTCTTTTTTGTATAAAAAAGAAATATTTATTAATAATTACGTGAGGATTAAAAAAAGAACATATGAAAATGACACAAAGTCCCTCTTCTCATTTACGATAAGTACTAAGTAGTGTGTTATTTTCTGTTTGGCTAAACGTGATAAGTAGATATGCGTCCAATTCAGAACAAGGTACTCGCGACCGTGTGTGACTATGAGTGGTCTAAAATATTCAATGTCAACCGTCCCAACTTTTCCCACCGCTTGATTAATGAAACGTGGACTCCAGCTTCAAGCCTTTTAACTCGTGACTTCACGCGCCAGTAAAACCTATTATTTTATGACACTTGTAAAAACTGTTGTTTACATAAAAGTCCAGTCCAGAAGACATCACTATCAAAATTTGTCAAAATTCAAGCTGCCACCTGTATTACCTTTTTTTTTTCCCTATTAATTGAGCGATCATCTTTCGTCATGGGTTTCAGCTACTATATGAATTCAACACACGCGCGCGCATAACTATAGAAAAATTATAGCACTGGTAACCAATCTTTAATACTTATAACAATTTAGTCCTGAACCTTTTAAATCTGAACATTCTATCTATATTTCTATTAAAATGACACGTGACTTTACCTACAAGTCAACCAACAAAGTTGCAATTTTTTGCGAACTCTTGCAGAAGTGCAAACAAAAGTAATAACTATGTTTCATAATCAACAATGGGTATCAACAAATTTTTACTTTAATTTATGTTTAATTTCGAAACCCCAAAAACCAATTAGAAGGTGATACCATAAATATCTATATGCTAAGCTATAGATAAACTAATGTCAACGGCCCTTTTAACCTATTTGAATTTTCACAAGTTCTTTTTATTCTTTGATATGAGATAACAATATGGCAGTACTGATAGCGTTTAGGAGTAGGGAGAGACTTATTTATTGTTTTCTACTGATAAAAAATAATGGTAGATTCACGATTTTAACACTTAAATTTTTAATAGCACCTTGGACGATTTTCTTCCAAGAGGTCTAAAATTGAATTTAGAGTGAGGATATAAAGGTTTAGAATTGAATATTAGGAACCAAATTGCAACAAGTGCAGAGAGTTGGGGTCCAAATATTTTCCTCTATGTATCATTGTTTAGAAGAGTGTGAGAGAGGAAGTTGAAGAAGTGATTTTTTATTATTTTTATTGAGACTGAGTGTAACATTTCTCTATTTTTCTTATAAGTTATGATAAACCCGTAAGTGACTATTTATTTTATAAAAGATTCCCAACTTGTATACAAAAATTGGTGTAAATAATCATTAACTTATGTCCATTGTGCAAAAATAGTCCCTAATTTTTTTTATTTTTGATAAAAAAGTTACAAATCTATGTCTTTTAGGTGCATAAATAGTCATTTTGAACAAATTCTGTTCAAAATGTCTGTTAGTTTTGTTCGAGAACTCCACTATCTTTTTGAAATATGAGCAAATTTTTTGATCTAGAATAAATAAAATTTTTAAAAAATAATAATATATATCATATTCACCCACCTCCTTTCGTAGGCCCGCCGACTAAAGGGGTGACGGATTTTGAACAGGGAACTCTCCCTCTTAATCCACTGTTAATGACAAATTAAGGGGGGTTTATTTTTAAAAAGGGGAGAGTCTTCCCTTAATATGTTGTTAATGACATAATTTTAGAGGGGAAGAACTCCTCCCAAATCAGTCTATCATTAATAGTGGTAGCGGTGACAATAGTGTGTTGGTGGATGGGGTATGTGAGGTTGGAATTGGTAAAAGAAGATGAGGCACTATTTTTTTATTTTTTTATTTTATATTAGATTGACAAATTTACCTCTGTTTTAAAAAGAGAATGGAGTTCACGCAACAAAGTAATAGACATTTTGGACACAATTTGTTCAAAAGGATCATTTGCACACTTAAAGACTTAAATTCAGGACCTCTTCACTACAAACGAAAGATTAGGGATGGTTTGCATACGATGGACATAGGTGAGGACCACTGCACCAATTTTCCACTTGTATTTGAACCCTGCAGCATTCCATCATCAAATTTTATGACGCCCGAATAAATTTCCTGTTGTTGTCATTTCCCAACTGTGATCGTGAAGCATCAACAAAAAATAAACCCCAAATCCATGGAAGAAGACGAGAGGGAGGTTTTCTATTCAAAGAACAAGGCGCTTTCTTCATCAGAACACTCAAATCATGAGGCCCCTCTTGAATTAAAGAGTTACAGTTCAGGTCTCAAATGGGTATTTCTTGATTATTCTAGTCTATGGAGAGCTGGGCTTTCATGGTCAATCTTTTTTCTGCTAAATATCGGTGTTCCACTTGTATCCCACCTTGTTTTCTCTTGTTCAAACTGTGATTCTAAGCACCGGAGGCCTTATGATGCGATTGTGCAATTATCTCTTTCATTATTTACTGCACTTTCTTTCATTAGTCTCTCTTCTTTTGGGCGTAAATACGGGCTCCGGAAATTTCTGTTTCTTGATAAAGTGTGCAACGATAGTGAGAAAGTTCGACAAGGATATACTCAACAGCTTCATGTGAGCTTCTGGATTCCTTTTTTCCAATTTTCATATTACATATCATTATTTTTCCTTTTTTTTTTTTTTTGGTTAGATCATATTGTATCAGTTGAATATGTGAATTCTTGAATATTGTTGTTATCAGCAATACTACTCATTGATATTATGTAGTTTTTATCGATTTTAATGAGAGAAATCCACCACAATATTTCTGAAATTAAATTTGAGAAAAATACGGTACAGAAAATGTTTGACAAATATACACCTCTAATTAAAATTAAATAGTCTTCATTTGAATCACATATATTTTTAGTTTGCGGGTGAAGAGTAAGGAACCAGCAAGTTTCACTACTTTTTCAACCAAAAATATATTTAATTGAATGCCCAACTGGCCAAAAAACTAGGTTTTATAGGTGAGATATCATGAGAAATGAATCTTATCCACTGTTCTAAAAAGCTAGCTCAAAGCGCCTAGCCACGCTTCACGCCTCATATTGAAGCTCGGTGCTTTACGCTTTTCAGAACGTTGATCTTGTCTAATTCTTTAAAATATGGGGATATTATATTTTTTATTTCTTATAATTGAAATGTTACTGTGACCTTTTGTGTTTTCCTTTACTTTGGAATTTTTATTTTTATTTTTGCCTGCAGGGGGAGGGTAATTCCATAATTCAAAAGAGATTTTCTTCAGTATTCTTGACTTGATTTGCATTTTTATGCCCAATTTCATTTATATATTGTTGAGTTTGATATGAACTAATGATCCATAAACTAGCATACTTAATCATTATAATCAACTTAATATTAAAGGGTTAAAAATAGTAGATGGCACTCAATTTTAGGCAATAATTTACTTGGCTCACTCAAGTTAGCCACTTAATTTCATCATTTCTTCATTTACATCACTTTGTCTATGACCGTTGGCTTCAAAAATCTCCAAGGATCCTTGGGGAGGGGGACAGGAGGTGATTGGGATGATGAATCTATTTTTTTATTTTTTCTTTCTTTTATATTTACTTTTAAACATAATATATTTACACTAGACGTCCATGTCGGATTTTCCTGTTGGCTACGTCGAATTTACGTCGAACTCAACATTTTTTTGGCCATAGGTTTAAATTGACCAAGCGAACTAATTAAGTGATTAACTTGGAAGAAAATGAAATTCATTGGTTTTAACCCAAACATTGTAAATTAATTTTCAAAACAGATCAAATTCAGAAACAAGGTAGAATAAAAAGTTCTAGGAGTAGAGGCATTGTCAAAAGCATCATAATTCAATCCCACATGCTAAACTTGATTCAATATGTGTGCTCAGCGTTCAGTCTTGATTTCTTATTTATCCTCCAACTGGAGAAATATTTTTGTTTCATGTCATAACATTTTACTGTTTGATTTATGCAGAGATCAATGAAACTTCTGTCAGCGTTTGTTCTCCCCTGTTTTCTTGCAGATAGCGCTTATAAAATATGGTGGTTCTCCTCAGGTGGAACCCAAATTCCCTATTTGTATAATATGTACATTAGCAAAATCATAGTTTGCTTGTTGTTGATGAGTTCATGGCTTTATCGTACGACCATTTGCTTTCTGGTGTGCATCCTTTTCCGGCTCACCTGTTATCTGCAAATTCTCAGACTGGAGGACTTTGCTCAGGTTTTCACGAGAGAATCTGATGTTGCTAATATCTTGTTAGAACATCTCAGGATCAGAAGGAACCTTCAGGTTATAAGCCATCGATTTAGAGTATTCATTTTGTCTACTCTGATTCTTGTTACAGCCAGTCAGTTTGTTTCCTTGCTCATCACGACTGAACCTAGCTCCCCAGGAGACATTTTCACAGCTGGAGAACTTGCGGTAATTACCATCGGTCCCTTTATATATCACGAGCTTTATTCCTGTTGATTAATAAGTAGCTGCTTAATAAGTGCAGAATCGATTGTTTCAATATCTTTTATTATTTTCAGACTCTTATTTGCACTAAAATCACCATAATTCACTAGATTTGAAGCATGTTTGTCTGTAAATATTAGTTTTACCTGTTAATATTTGACGATGGCAATTGTGACTCCATTTTCACTTGAATCACTGCAAAATGAGAAGAAAGAGTGAAAAACAGTGATGAACTCACCTGTCATTCCCACTCATTTCACATGCTGTACTAGCCCCTCGATGCACCAGGATGCTTATTATTCCACTTTGAGCATTGTTCAATACAAGTACAAGGGTTATGGGTCACTAGGCAAGTGGATGTGTGTTTATTCTTAATACCCGTGTTAGTGAGGTTTTTTGATCGATGATAACATTGTAAATGGAGTTTCTGGACCTCAAGCAAGTTAGTCGAAATACTTGTCCATTATGACCTGATACGTAATACCATTCATGTTCAATACTACTGTCTTCAAAACATTATTTAATTCTATGCACTCGTTTGGTAGATATTATAAACTAGTTTATTTGACCAATAATAATAAAAAATGACGACTACTAAAGCAAATTTTTTTGTCAAATAAAGCACTTTTTATCAAATAAATTAGTTTATAAACTCACCAAACGGGCAAGTGCAACTTTGATTTTGCCAGTCCATACAAAATATTTCCACTGGTACAAGGTATATACATTGCTCAACTAACTAATCTCGTATCATTTTCCTGCAGTTATGCTCCATCACCCTCCTAACAGGGCTTTTTATATGCTTGCGTAGTGCGGCTAAGATCACACACAAAGCGCAGGCTATTACATCTCTTGCAGCCAAGTGGCACGCTTGGGCCACTATAGACTACTTGGATGATTTGGATGATGAAACTCCTACAGCCCAGATTGCTTCAGCCCAGGAGACTTACCCTGTTACCGCGGATTGGGATACGGACAATGAAGGAGATGCAGACGATGAATTGGATAATACAAACGTGGTGCCAGTTTATGCAAATACTATATCCTACCAGAAGAGACAAGCACTGGGTAAGTATCAGCAAACTAATATACGACATTGAATCAAATCATCTCAAAATTTAAATGGTCAGAGATCTTCAAACTTTCACGTGGCTAATTATGGTTGCAAATTTGTGCAGTGACATATTTTGAACACAACAGAGCTGGAATTACGGTCTACGGGTTTATGCTAGATAGGACATGGCTCCATACAATTTTTGTAATTCAGCTCTCTCTTACACTCTGGATATTGAACAAGACAATCGGTATTTCATGATTTTACGTGGTTCAATCCTCTCTGAATGATGTTATTTGAAATAATTTGGTATTGTATTATTAATTTATTATTACCTAACAGTTACCAACCTTTTGTTATTTAGAGCTTGTTTGGTATCCATTTTTTGCCAAAAAATGCATTTTTTCCACCCACTTTATTTGACTTTTCAAAGCAAATTTGGCTGAAATGACCAAATTGTCCTTCATTTGAAATATGTAACAATTTTGATAAAGGATAATTTGGTCATTTCAGCCACATTTATTTTGAAAAGTCAAATAAAGTAGCTGAAAAAAATGCATTTCTTGGCAAAAAATGGATACCAAACAAGCTCTTAATTTATATATATATATAGTAATATATGTATTTTCTGTGGTATGCATGATATCCGATTCGTACACGAGCTTATGTTATTTATCTATGTGCGGATTGAACCATAATTTTGTCATTTATCTATATGCTCCATGTTTTTTAAATTTGTTCGAGAAATTCCTCGCTCGACTGGATGCAATATAAAAAGAGAATGTACATGCCAAGTTCGATAACTTATCGGCTAGCCAACAATGTCAATAAATATTCAACTGTTAATTCAGTGATTGTATTTGAAGATTTCTTATTGTAACACTTATGTTTTTAATTTAATGTTTTTGTGTCGAAATTTTATCTTTAACTTTCTATTAATTAGCATATTTGGATTCTAATGATGGGTTTTGTTCAAATAGTCTATTTACGTGCTTTAAAATGAAGGTCAAATATTTTGTTGTACTTTTGTATTTATTGTTTTTTTGCTTATTTAAAATATGAGGAACAAATAAGTCTATATATGCATTCCTAATGAATATTTTTGAATGGAAACTATTATCAAAAACAAGATATGGTAATTAATAGAAGGTTGATGATAAGAATACGAAGAAAAAATATTAAAGATATAAGTACAATAATAAGTAAAGATTAGTGACTTTTAATACAATTTAGGTTCTGTTTGACACGGATTATAAACCAAATTTGGATGACCATATTATTTTTAATCAACAAAATATCATTTTAAGGTAAAAAAGACAATTTTGTTATTTTACGTTAAAGTTGTTTGAAAAGTCAATAATTTTAACATAAATAAATTAATATTAATTTATAAGTTGGTTTATAAACGGGACCATGCTACTTGTACATATTCTCTTACACTTTCACATGTGTCAAATATTAGTTGGTTCAAATCATTATTTATTTGGCTAAATAAATAAAGTGACTCGATCATTACTTGACACATGTGATGATGTAAGTGAGTGTGTAAGTTTTGGGTGTACAAATTGTATTTTCCTTATAAACAGCTGCTCAAATATGATATAGAAAATAAAAATTATAACTATTCAAAGAGTATTTAAAAACTGAGCACCAGGTTTTCCAATTGAGGATCTTCAAACCGGCATGTCATTCATAATAAGCCAAAAAAAGTCTTGTACGGGTTGTACTGTAAATACTAAATACAATCAATTCAAACTGAGATGTGATTGGCCGCGGTTTGTCAACTAATTCGGAAGTGATTGACGCAGATAGGGAAATTTATTAATTTTCCCGAATCATGACCAACAATACGCATGATTTTGGACGTTATAATTGAAATAAAAAACACTTAAATTCCACAACTGTAAGGGCTAGTAACGAGTTAGATAAAATTTCACAATATTTAAGAAGATATTTGGTAAATTTTTTTATAAATTATAAATAGTGAATCTTACTAAACATGTAAATAAAAAATAGATAAAAATTATAAATTTTACGAAATATATGAATGAAAATAATATTTGATCAATTTATAAATATTTATAAGTACACATAAATATATTCTAAATACAAAAATAATAATTAAAATATTAGAGTTTAGTGTTTGTTTGGTGGAATTTAAAAGTATTTTTTTTTAGAAAATTTTGATAAAAAAAAAATGATATGTATAATTGAAAAGTTGATAAAAATTGTGTGTCCCATAAAATATATGATTGAAAATAATTTTGAAAAAAAAAATTTATTTTAAACTCAACAAAATATGTAGTTACTACGTAATAAGGTTGAATAAAATCACATATTTCAATATGGTATTATATTAGACATCTAAAAGTTTAAATAACTCAACAGGCATATACATCATATTCTAAAATTGGCCATTGACTTTCTTGAACGTTTAAATATGAAAATAATAATTAATCATAAAAAGTTAGCATTTCTCTATTTACAAACAATATTTTTTGTATTGTAGAGAGTATATATAAATATAGAGAATAAATTTAAACTATTCAAACAGTCTCTTTATTTTTAATATTTTATTTTACTTCTTCTAATAAATAATAGTCAAATGCACGTGCAAGGCACGTGTTGTATTTTAATTAAATATTTAATAGTGTGGTCATTTTTAGTGAGTTTCTTAATTAATTTTCATTTATGAGAGATTAAATAAAACATATATTAAAACTTATTGAAAAAAGTACGTATTATTTAAAGGATGGGCGATATACAGGGGCGGATTTACAACATGGCGAGACCCCGCGTCCGCCCGTGTTGAAATTTCGTGAAAAAATGATCTTTGTGTTTTGAGAAATAAAGCAAAAATGGAGAGTGGAGCACTCTCTGCGTGTAAGTATATATATGTGTCTGTGTATACTGTATATATATATATATATATATATATATATATATATATATATATATATAACTTAATGAGAGAAGGGGAAAGAGAAAGAGGAATAAAAAGTATATTTTAAATTCAAAATTTCATTTATGGTCCCTGAATTTGAAAAATTAAAACTTAAGGTAATTGCATGACTAAATCCTCAAGTAAGGATTTATTAGTTTTTCTTAAAGTGGATCAAAATTGAATAATACAGAAAGTATTTTTAGAATTTTTACTCTCGATTTTTTATATTTATCATCAATTGGAGTTGTACTAAACATTTTTTAACATTATTACGGCTTGTATCGAATTATATTTCACAATTATATAATTTTCTTGTTGCTTGATAAGTTACGTATTTATTAAAAATATTTTTACATTATTTTTTCACAAGCATCGGCCGTTGACTGGTCAACGGTCAATATTTGATCGTTGACTAGTCAATGTCCGCCCTAGCTGAACTTCAACCCTAGATTCGCCATTGGCGATATAGCTTCAATTGATCTTTAATATGAACGTTCTTCATTTTTAGATGATGTAATGAATGTTGTTTAGTTTACTAACAGAATTGATTAATACAAATTCTAGAACTGGATACTTCAATTATGATCTCACAAGATTATTCTACTGCTTTAAAGTTTAAACTTATTCCATATTTCTCTTCATTAAGACTCGACTTTGTAAATTATTTCAATTATTTCAATTTAATTTTATTCATTCTAATGTATCAAACATTAAAAAAAATTTAAATCCCATGAGTGTCGGGAGATATGCACAAGATTCCTTGTGAACTTGCGGTAAAAAGTATTTAAAATGCTTATTATAGATTAGCATAAATTGTTAATTAGTGATTTATTTTCTTGGCATATCTGACAGGGTTGTACTCATGGATATTTTTTCTTTCTCTAGTATTGTAACTTTCTACCTTAAGAATAATATTCTCTCTTTTTTTTTTTTTTTTTTTTTTTTTTTTTTTTTGCATAGTGCAAGATTTTGTGCTTGTGGATAAATCTTCTTGGACTTAATTATAATTTGATTCAGTAATCGTCAGAAAAATTAATTAAAACTATGTATTTCTTGTAATCTTAATTAAAAATTATTATGCATTTGGATAGCTTCTTCTGGAGAAAAACAAAAAAAAATTTGATTGGGTATCAAAAATAATAAACATATCTGCAAAAAATTTGGGCAATTTTTCCAAAACCATGACTAAAGTCAAAAGGAAAACAAACAAGACAATCAAAAGAAGACGAGAAAAATAGAAAAACGTTGGAAAAAAATTAGGGCAGAAAAAGACTTACAATTGAAAAAAAAAATGAGAAGGTAAAAAAAGAAATTGGAAAAAGTTAAAAACAAAATGAATAATAGTTTGACAAGCATTCGAGTAGTGCCTACACTCCATTCCCTCTTTTAATATATAGGAAATTTTTTGGGAATAATTATTCTCTATTGGACACCTGCCTACTGTCACTTGCTAAAGGCAATTTTATGTTTTTGTGTTTGATTATTTATTTATTTATTATTATTATTATTTTCAATTACAGACTTGGACTTGTATTGTTAGATGGTGGAATTAGTAATCATTTTTTTGAAACATACTCTTTGTTAAGGTGAAAGTTTCGAAGGCGAAGCCCTCCACTTGTATTAAAGGCCATTTGACTAGGCGGGTTGTAAATCGAAGGATGTGCACAAGTGGCAGGGACTTGAGGGAGAGAGCCAACAGGCCAACTTCCAAGTCAGACCCCTACAATATTTCAGTAAAAATCTGCCTCAAACGAGAATCGAACCTGCGTTGCCGGATGAATATTTCTTCCCACGTCACCTCAGCCTTTACCAACTCGTTTATGCCATTGGGAGCTTCTAAAACATACTCTTTCTTGCACCTCAGTTTGCTTACCTCATGCGCGTTCTAGGTTGCACAAAATGTGGAAACGTAATTTATTTGAAAACTTCTATACAGGAGTAATCTCCTATTCTCAATGAGTAAATGTTTCAATGTGGCACTTGCACATTAGATAAATTGTCTACATAAGTAAACAATTCATCCAATAGTAAATAATTAATTCAATAGGTAAGTGCCACATTGGATGTGAACAAGATAACATTTGCCCACTAGAAATAGGAGATCACCCCTCCTACTGTAAAACCCATAAAATTGCAATTTTTAGTTCAAGTTTCTGAATATTTGTGTCAAAAGTTTCCAGAGAATTTTTTTTTTTGAATTTTTGTAACGTATTTGACAGGAAAACGTTAGTATTTTAAAAGTTTCTATGCAACTTAGTTCGTGACATCTGACATCGTGTCTAATAAATAAAATGGATTACGAATTTTTTTGCTGTGTTATTTTGTGTTTCTGCATTTCAAAATGAAATTTAACATATTTTTTGTCAAAAAGAAAACAAGAAAAAATACAGTCGACCAAGGAGCGAACACGCCGTACATTAGTACTTTTTCGTGTATAAAATTGCAACCGAAATTCCCCATTGATATTCTGAAAGAAACAAACCACATCCCCAAAAAATAATAGAATAAATAATAATTTATGAGCTCCCAGTTCCAGGTCTTACGTTTGTAGATCTGCAAAGTCAACTTACTTTTAAAACATCATATTTGGCGGCAGTTGACATTTTACAAACATATAGAATTAAACTGCAATTATTAGATTAAATAAATGGATAATTCATAATTGAGTATTAAATTAGAAATAATTGAATGTAACTTGACAGTAAAATTATTAATAATGCAAGCTGTGCAATCACGTATACACTAGCAGAGAGTTGGATGGTGATGATTGGACAAAATAATGGCTGATGCTTTTGACATTAAAGCTTATAAAAGGCGGCAATGCTTCCTTTTGGAATTAAAGAGCAATTGAGAAAATGGCAGAAGAAGGTGGTAATCAGCCTGAAATCAATTTAGATGACAAAGGCCTCAAAGACCGTAAAGTCTCTTGGGCAAAGCTCCGCCGTGTCGACTCTCTCAATTTGGAGGCTGGAAGGCTTTCTTTCAAGCCATCTCATAGTTCCCAGGTCTCTATATATTATACTTGTTTTACAATTACCAATTAAGGTTACCTGCATCGATTCTTTAATTTTATTTTGATTTTGGTGATATATATATATATATAAACATTAATTCAGCTAAGCTGGAAGACGACTCTGGAGTTAGCATTTCAAAGCATAGGAGTAATATATGGAGACATTGGGACTTCACCATTGTACGTTTTTGCCAGTACTTTCACAGATGGAATTCAACACAATGATGACATTCTTGGAGTGCTGTCTCTTATCATTTACACCTTAATCCTGGTTCCCATGGTCAAATATGTCTTTATTGTCTTGTGGGCCAATGACAATGGCGATGGTGAGTTCAAATTAATTATTATTGGAACGAAATTAAGAGGGTATCTTAATATGAAGAAAAAAAAAAAAATCTTTTTTGAGTTTTCAGGTGGTACATTTGCTCTCTATTCCTTGATATGCCGGTATGCAAAAGTGAGCCTGATACCAAATGATCAACCGGAGGACAGGCACCTGTCAAATTATAGACTGGATATTCCATCAAACCAGTTGAGACGGGCTCAGAAGATTAAAGAGATGCTGGAGAATAGCAAAACTGCCAAAATTGTTCTTTTCCTTTTAGCAATTCTGGGAACATCGATGGTGATTGGAGATGGTGTCCTTACTCCTTGCATATCAGGTCAGTCGATATGCTTATTCTATCCATTTTCTCAAAAAATAGACCAACCCCGGGGGCAACCTCTTCTTTTTCTCTAGTTCTTGAAGCAACTTAGCCAAAAATGAAAAATATATAACTGAAAAAAGATATGGCCACCTCAACCTTGCACACGTTGGCTTATTCACAAACCAATACAGAATTTCTGATTTTCTTCTGGATTTGCAGTTCTTTCTGCTGTAGGTGGAATCAATCCTCTAAGCCAAGGTACCTAAAACCTTTATTTCCTTTTCTTATTTTTGTGTCAAGACACCACAATATAAACCAACATGATCTGATCATCACATATTCAATGTCAAATTCTTATGTTCTGCAGATGCTGTTGTGCTAGTTTCAATTGCAATATTGATCATTATCTTCTGTGTCCAACGATTTGGCACTGATAAAGTGGGGTACTCGTTCGCTCCAGCTATCTGCTTATGGTTTTCATTCATAAGTGGAATTGGTCTCTACAACTTATTTAAACACGATCCAAGTGTCTTGCGCGCCTTCAATCCAAAATATATTATTGATTACTTCAAAAGAAATGGTAAGAACGGATGGATATCACTTGGTGGAGTCGTTCTCTGCATCACAGGTTAGTTTACCTATTAGTTCATCCTTGCTAATATTAACCTCTCAAGTCTTATATTCTCACAGCCATAGTCTCATACTGTATTGTGCTACCTGAGCAGGGACCGAAGCCATGTTTGCCGATTTGGGTCACTTTAATGTGCGAGCCATACAAGTAAGTTTAACATAACAAAGTCCTAAGCATTTTTGTCTGATCTTGCTTGATGTCTAAAAACAATGGAAGGGACTGCTTTCATCAATATCAAATGAAATCATTTGAAGGAAACTACATGGAGTAAATGGAAATGAATACTAAACCCAGAAGACAATCTTTCATATAATTTCATGACATTATAACATGTCCTGAATAGTTATTTTTGAGAAACTTAATACATGTAAAGATTGAATAATTACTACTCAAGGGTCACGCCTCCTCATGTGAACATCCAACATACTGAAACTACTTCTAGAGAAGGTTGCAAGGATTTACTTGTCTGTTTTGTTAGAAGAATGATTTGCTTTGATGTGAGTAACATTATGCATTAGGAGTGAATTTTTTCTGTAAATTGAAAATAAAAGAATCAAGATGTTAATGTTAGTGTCGGTAACAGTCTGGGACGCAGAAGAACTAAAGAATTTAATTGCAGAATAGTTCCTAAACAAGTTCTGTGATATTGCAGATTAGCTTCTCCGGAATTGTGTTTCCTGCTTTAGTTACTGCATACTGTGGACAAGCTGCATACCTTTCCAAGTTCCCTGATCACGTGGCCAATACATTTTATGACTCCATACCAGGCAAGTTGTTAAATAGACTGTGACAGAATCATCCCAACAGGGTAACAATCTAAAAAAACTCATTTAACTGTTATACAGGTCCAATTTATTGGCCAACATTTGTCGTGGCTAATGCAGCAGCCATAATTGCCAGTCAAGCAATGATTTCTGGAACCTTCGCAATAGTGTCTCAGTCCCTGAGTCTGGGCTGTTTCCCAAGAGTAAAGGTTGTTCACACTTCAGACAAACACGAGGGCCAGGTTTACATTCCTGAGATCAACTACATCCTCATGATTGCTTGTGTCATTGTTACTTATGGTTTCAAAACCACCGAAAAGTTAGGCCATGCTTATGGTAAGTGACCTCGTATTTATCACGATATTACACGATAATTTTATATGCAATAAGTAATCTCACGTACTAGGAAATGACCATTAATGTTGGATTAGTTTGTGTTCTTATGATTGTAAGACCAAATTTTGGTTGACTAGAGCAAGACATATAAGTGCCAATTAGTGTCTTCTAACATACTTTCAACAATATGAATCATAGAGAACACATCTTTTACAATCATACTCAACCAATAGGTAAGATTTGAAAGTGTTCATCAAACCAAGAGGTAAGATTTGACTGAAATATACGTTGTGTTGCAGGTATAGCTGTTGTTGCTGTGATGGTGATAACTACATGTTTAGTCACCTTAATAATGCTGGTTATATGGAAGACAAAAATATGGTGGATTGCCTTGTTCTTCGTCTTATTTATTACTATGGAGATCATATATTTCTCATCCGTCCTCTACAAATTCACACAAGGTGGTTACCTTCCGTTGGCCTTCTCTCTTGTACTTGTGGCAATGATGGGAGTATGGCATTATGTACACCAAAGGAGATATATGTTTGAGCTTAACAACAAGGTTTCGAGTGATTATGTGAGAGACTTGGCAAAGAACCAGAACATAAGCAGAATACCTGGAATTGGACTTCTTTATTCTGAACTCGTACAAGGCATTCCTCCAATATTTTCTCATTTCATTTCCAACATTCCATCTATTCATTCAGTTATAGTTGTTGTCTCTGTAAAATCCATCCCCATCAGTAAAGTGGTTGTCGAGGAACGATTTTTGTTCAGACAGGTTGAGCCAAGAGACTACAGAATGTTTCGTTGTGTGGTGAGATATGGTTACAATGATAAAATCGAGGAACCAAAGGAATTTGAACGCCAGCTAGTGGAAAACTTAAAGGAGTTCATCAGGCAAGAAAATTTCATACTTGAAGGTGGATCAACTGAACAAATGCGCGAGACAATAAATATTCAACATTCTGGTTTATTAAGAAATGATGACAAGGCTAGAAGATCCAGTTCATCAGCAGTTCATGTGGAAGAAGCACTGGAGAATCAAATTCCATCACGCATTTCATCAAGCTCCATACAGTCTTTTAACATAGCCAAATCGACGAATTCTTCTAGCCGGATCACCCCTGTTCCCCTCCAGGGGGCTGAAGAAGAGATGCAGTTTGTGCAGAAAGAAATGGAATATGGAGTGTTTTATTTCATAGGAGAAACCGAAGTATTGGCCGAACAAGATTCCTCGTTGCTCAAGAAATTCGTCGTCAACTATGCCTACAGTTTCCTGCGGAAAAACTTCAGGGAAGGGGAGAAAACATTAGCCATTCCTCGGACTAGGCTTCTTAGGGTCGGAATGACATATGAAATATGAGTGTTTGCAAAACATACGAGTGGTTGTTTAATGATTTCAATAAGATTAATGATGATGATGGGAGAGATTTGTCAAATGCATTACTGTATCTATATATATGCGCATATTGATGATATTGTAACTGTGATGGTAAAAAGAATAGAAGCAGTTCGACCTTTTAAGTCGCTGTTTGATTTTGTTAAATATCATAGTTTTAGTAGATTTTGATAAAAATTGATAAAATATATTGTTGAAATGTTCTGCATCATATGAAATGTGTAGTTAAAATTAATTATTAATTTTGACTTTAATTTTTTAAAATTTTTTTAATCAAAATCAAATAAACTTAAAAGTATTTTTACAGAACTATGTTTATCTTAACTTAATAACATAGTTATAGATAAGTTTACTTTTACAAGTATTCATATCTTGAGAATTGTATATATAAGTAATTTTGAGTTTTACTAATTATATTCACATCACAGGTTTACTTGTTACACCAAATTTTAATTATATTAAGCTCCTCAATCTTTACTTATTGTAACCAACTTTTTTTATCGCATTTTTATCTTCGACTTTTCATTAATTAGCACGCATTCTCTCTGTAAACGGTTTCCATCTAAAAGGTCCGTTGGAAAGGCGTAAAGCAACTTATTTTTCCATTATATTTAAAAAGACGATGAATACAAAAGTGCGTTAAATTATTATTTTTCTCATTTCAAAGCAAGTAAACAAAATATTTTGACAAAAACTAACGTTAAGAATGACATGTGCTAATGAATTGAATGTTGAAGATAATAATTTAGAAAAAAAAAAGTTAGAGATATAACTATTACAATGAACCAAGATTGAAAACTTTAAATCCAATTATAACGTGCTTCAGTTAAAAATAAAGAATAAAAAATTATGGTACCAATGTATAGGGATAGCAAAAATATCTGATCCGCTCCAAACTTGATGGATACTATGTCCGAATGGAGCGAAAAATTTTTGATCTATGGATCGCGGGGCGGATTGGATGATGTCCGCCCCATTTGAAAAATAAAGAAAAAAAAAAGATAGAAAAAAGTAGTAAAGTTTATTTTAATGTTTGTTTAATTTTTAGAATTGACCAAAAAAAAATTACACCGATCAGTCTGCAGATCAAAGCAGTGATTTGCTCTATCCCGAATCCGCTCCGTCCCGAGAAATAGTGGATCAATCCCTGGATTTGAATATTCTAAAATTGATCCGGTTAACTACCATTTACAATATAATAACTTATAAAAGACCACCAAATGAACCAAAAAAATTCAACAAACTTGACACAAGAAATCACCCTAGGGACACTTTCGAAACAAAGAAGAAAAAAATTAAAAAAGCTGCATCAGCCTTGTGAGTCATGCTCAACATTGAAGAGCCTCCCATCTCTACTTTCCCACCCGAGACGTCACTCCATTCAATGTTTCAAATTCATTTTATTCAAGTAGATAAATATATTAGAGATTTTGGCGTAAATTGTCCCTAACGTATGTACTTAGTGCAGTTTTAGTCCATAACTTTTTATTTTTGGTTAAGAGGTTCCTAACTTATACATTTGGTTGCAAAACTGGTCCCTATAGACGGAATCCGTCCAACTGTGCCGTTACCCATTAATTTGTTTAGGAATTTTGGCGCAAATAGTCTCTAACTTTTACTCTTAATGTGAAATTGGTCCCTAACGTTAATTTTTGGCATACATATTCTTAACTTATGTGTTTTGGTGCGAAATTGGTCTTTATGTGATAAAAAAACAAATATGCCCTTAGTTAATTAGAAAAAATTGTATGTGGATTCCTAATCATTACAAAATGTACAAATATGTCAATACTTTTATTTTTTATAAAAAGTTAAAGAAAATTAATGAGTTTTTTTTTTTAATTAACACTTTAGTAATAAATATGTCAAATAAAATTATTATTTTTATTATTAAGTAATTATATTATTTAAAATTTAAACTTTTATTTTATTGTTGTATAAAAAATAATTTTATCACAAACTTAATGTACAAATACTTTCATTTAATTGAGTTATATGTTTATTAACTATAAATATTAGAGATCCAACTATATTCTTCTGATTTTAATTTATCATTTTATTTTCATTCAAAAATAAAACACATAATGTATAAATTAATTTTTATTAGTATTTTTATATTAAATAAAAATGTAATAAGATTAGTTCAAGTTATGTAATAATTTTTATTTAATAAAAATATTTCAAATTATTTTATTTACCAGATTTAATAGTTTGGCAGTGGCATGATGACATGTTGTAGTGACTGATAAAAATTAGTATTTTTATTTACCAGATTTATTTTATTAGTATTTAACATAAAAATACTAATAAAAAATTAATTTACACATTATGTGTTTATTTTTGAACGAAAATAAAACAATAAATTAAAATCTGAAGAATATAATTGGATCTCTAATATTTGTAGTTAATAAACATATAACTCAATTAAATAAAAGTATTTGTACATCAAGTTTGTGATACAATTATTTTTTTATACAACAATAAAATAAAATTTTAAATTTTAAATAATATAATTAATTAATAATAAAAATAATAATTTTATTTGACATGTTTATTACTAAAGTGTTAATTCAAAAAAAAAACTCATTATTTTTCCTTAATTTTTTATAAAAAAAATAAAAGTATTGGACCTATTTACACATTTTGTAATGATTAGGAATCCACATACAATTTCTTCTAATTAACTAATGATATTTTTGTCTTTTTCATCTCATAAGGACCAATTTTGCACCAAAACACATATGTTAGGGACATGTATGCCAAAAATAAACGTTAGGGACCAATTCCACACTAAAGGTAAATGTTAGAGACCATTTGCGCTAAAATTCCAAAACAAATTAATAGTTAACAGCACAATTAGACGGATTCCGTCCATATGGGCCAATTTTGCAACTAAATACATAGATTATGGACTTTTTAGCCAAAACGAAAAGTTAGGGACCAAAACCGCACTAAGTACATACATTGGGGATCATTTGCGCCAAAATTCCAATATATTATTTCAAACTTAACAAATTGTATAGTTCGAAACTTTTCCACAACAATAAGATAAAAATGAGAATTAAGCACCTTCGTGTCTTATGCATCGTTGAATAGAAAAGATACTCTCAACAAGTAAATAAATATTTGAAAAATAATATTTTACTGATTTTGAAACCGATTTTTAGAATTAAAAAAAATTCAAAAGTCCGACTACTCTTCTTTCCTGTTTCAAGGAAAGAAGGCATTTTTCTGGTTGAAGGTTAAACATGGAATTCTAAGAAGTATGTATTTGGTATGAACATAACAAAATAATATAGGAATTTGCTACTTGGAGCCGTCTGAGCGAAAAAGGCGCCCCCCCCCCCCCCCCCCCCCCCCCCCCCTGCATGCAACAACCCTCCCCCGTCCCCCACATTTATTTATACTTTAACACACTCCACCTCACCCCCACACCACCCACTTTCTTCAATTCTTCACCTATTTATTTACCACCAAATTTATATTTACATTATTAATATAATTAAATTTATTAAATTAAAAATTATTTTTTATTATTATATTCATTGTATTTGTTTTTAAAAAATATAATATATATTAATTTTTATTAAATTATATATTATTTATATCATATAATAAATAATATAATTAACGTTAACTGTATTATTACGATTACCGTGAGACTAATTAATTAGTTTACATTTGACTAACAAATTAAATTTTACTTAAAAAATAAAAATAAATAAAGCCAGTACATAATAAATTTGCTTCAATTGATAATTTAATATTATATTAGAAGTAATAAATTAGTGACGATAGTTATAATGTGCATCATACTTCTATGGGTCTAGGGAATATGATGCACTGTTACTGCTTGTGATCGAGTATTGTGGGTTCGGAGCATGATATGCGTACTGTAGGTCCGGCGTATGATATGCATACTGTGGGTTCGGTGAATAATACGCGTACTATGAGTCTGGCGCATGATACATGTACTATGAGTCCGGCGCATTATATGCGTATTGTGGGTCCGGCGCATGATACTGTTGGTCTGATGGATCTTGCGAGTATTGTGGTTGATTTGTGTTGTCCAAGCTGACAATCAAATTATTACTCATTATAAAACAAATAGACCAAACACTAATAAAACAATAAGTAAAGAAATATATAACATTAACTTACCTTCCTTATAACACACAAATAATTTCCAAACATACTCATTGGTCTATTTTTTTTTCTTACTATTTTCTATTCGCGTACTAAATCCTACTTCACATACATATTGATTGTAAAAATTGCATGTCTCATCGGATGATTCGAATTCCTGACCAACGTGGAAAATTACACTGATAGTCACTTGAAGAACATATACATTATCATCACTCTCAGATTACATCCCTACAAAAATTTATCAAAATAAAATACATCAATTATATGTGCAAATAAAAAAAATATAAAAAATTATTAACAATATTACAACTAACTTGCAAATTACAAAAAAATAAATTTGTACAAATAAAAGAAATAAAAAATAGATTAATAATTTATTACCAACCTTTGAAAAATATAAAAAACAGTAAGTGGGAGACAAAATTAGTAAAATAAATTTAGAGAATAAAAGTGATTGGAAATACTTGATGTTGGCTATTTTTGAGTAAAGTAAAATGTATTATTAGAGGTGGCAAAATTGGCCCGGCCCGCGGGCCGGCCCATGTAGTCCGCCATATTGGGTTGGGTTGGCCCTAGCCCAAATAAAACTGGGCCAAGATGGCCCAGCCCATCTAGCCCGTGGGTTAGTTGGGCCGGCCCAATTTTGATTTTGATTTTGATTTTGATTTTGATTTTTTTTTATTTTTTATTTTTAATTTTTTGGGCTCCTTAACACTAATTAACTCATTTTGTGAATAACTCCAATACATAATTCAAATAATATCAAATGATTTTTTTATAAATAAACCACTTTTTAAAAATAATTCTAATTTTATCAACTTAACAAATTTATTCTAAAAATACTACATTCTTAAAATTATATTAATTAATAAAATAATAAATTAAAATCAAATCTATATCACAAAATATATATTTTCAAGTGAATTCACTTAAATTTGCATTTAAGTCCTTGATTATTTGCACAATAAGTCCTTCATCTTTATAAAAGTTTCACTTTAGTCCATATACTTCCTCTTTCATTTCAATTTCGTCCTCTTTTATTTGCAACCTAAGTCCTTCAACTTTTAAATTTTTGCAACTTAATCCCCATATTTATACTTTTATATCAATTTAGTCCTTTATAGTATCACTATTTGATACATATGTTACAAATGATATTGTGTATAAAAAATTTATTTAAAAAGAAAAAAAAGAAAATTAAGATAAGTTGGGCCAATGGGTTGGACTGGGCTAGCATATTTCTGGCCCATACAAAACTGGGCTGGGCCAGCCCAGTCCAGTTTCATGTGTGGCCCTGTTCTGACGGATTGGGCTGGCCCAACCCAGCCCATTTGCCAGCTCTATATATTATGCTGAGGAGGAAAAAATGTATTTTTATGAGGAAAAATTGAAAAATTGTTATGTTTGACTAGTGTATAAATAAGTAGAGAAAACGAAGAAAGAAAATGGGGTTGGGGTTGGGGTTGGGGTTGGGGTGGGGGTGGGGGTATTAAATTAAAGGGTTAATTACACTAATGGTCCCCATTCTTTCATATTTGTAACGATTTCACCACATTCTTTTTTTTAGCAGATATCATCCCCATTCTTCTATTTATTATCACAGAGGGTCCCCAAATCACTATTTTTCACTATTCTGACAATTCTATGACAATTTTACCCCTTGACTTAAATAAATTAAAATAATAGGAAAAAAAATACAATGAAAACATTGCAATTAGGCCCTTAATTTTTTCAAAAGTACAAATAAATCCTAAACTATTTTATTTTATACAGATAGGTGTTCTTCTCCAACAAAAAAAAAATCTATATTTTCCTCCCACTCGCACCCGCACCCGCACCCGCACCCGCACCCGCACCCGCTTCATACTGCAAATTCTCCAAAAATTAACAATACAGAAAACCAAGATTTTTAACCATTCTTTAACCACTCCCACCACCGTTTCTACTTCAGCACGCATCCCACCTATGCCATCCACCCTAGACACTTTCACCTCTGACCCAATTTTCTCTACTTTCCTCTCCCCAAATTTCAATCCCGCTCAATTCTCCTCCGCTGTTCTATCCTCCGGCTCCGCAGCCTCCCGTATCGAAAAGCTCCAGGAAGGCCTCTGCCTCCTCGACAACCAGCTCCGCCACGAGGTCCTTTCCCGACACCAGGACCTCATCCACCAGCTCTCATCCCTCAAGGCCTCTGAATCATCCATCTCCTCTCTCCGCTCCTCACTATCTTCTCTCCAGTCCTCGCTCCGCCAAGCAAGTTCTGAGCTCTCCGATCCCCACCGCGTCATCGCCGCTCAGACCCTCCTGCTCAATAATTTACACTCTACCTCTCTCCTTCTCCAGTCCACACTTCTTACCCTTCGACTGGTTCAGAAGCTCCAGAATCTTGTTAATTCCCAACCCGACCCCGAAAAATGGGATCTTTCTAAGGCAGCGCAGTTGCATTTTGAAATCTTGAAATCTTGAAAACTAGAAATGGTTAAAGAATCTTGGTTTTCTGTATTGTTAATTTTTGGAGAATTTGCAGTATGGTGCTGGTGGGGTCGGGTGGGGTCGGGTAGGTCGGGTGGGAGAGGAAAATATAGATTCTTTTTTTTTGTTTGAGAATAACATCTATCTGTATAAAATAAAATAGTTTAAGATTTATTTGTACTTTTGAAAAAATTAAGGGTATAATTGCAATGTTTTTATTGTATTTTTTTTCTTATTATTTTAATTTATTTAAGTCAGGGGGTAAAATTGTCATAGAATTATCAGAATAGTGAAAAATAGTGATTTGGGGACCCTCTGTGAGAATAAATAAAAAAATA
Source organism: Forsythia viridissima (assembly GCA_030279155.1). NCBI lineage: Eukaryota > Viridiplantae > Streptophyta > Magnoliopsida > Lamiales > Oleaceae > Forsythia > Forsythia viridissima. The sequence goes on from CM059033.1 coordinate 6,095,604, forward strand.
TGGATGATATCTGCTAAAAAAAAGAATGAGAATGAAATCGTTACAAATCTGAAAGAATGGGGACCATTAATGTAATTAGCCCTAAATTAAATAGGGGAAAGGGAATGTTAAAAGATAAAGTAAATAGGTGGGCTCTTTTTAGCGGCTGGTGTGGGCTTTTTAAAAGGGCGTGGATAGAGGGGCCAAAAAAGTTAAAGCAAATGGGGTTTGGAGGCTGATTTTTCTGTAGAGGGGTAGGACTTTTTTAAGTAGGGGTGGAGGGGGGGCCATAAATTTCTATGTTGTCTAGCTGTGTGATTGACACGTAGCCAGATGGAGAAATGATTTGGACTCCGGTGTATAGATCTTTTCTCTTGCTATTTGTACATTTATCCTTACACTCCTACTTACATTTGTTTATGTGGCAAAAATAAAATAATGAAAAAAAAATTAAAAATAATATTTTGGTCAAATATTTCAGCCATAAATCCTATTGCCACATAAACAAATATAAGTATGAATGTACATGTAGCATTACTCATCTTAATATTATATATAAAAAATGATAGTAATCAATAAAAATCAACACATATAGAATAATAATAATATATATATATATAATTTCATTAATTAATTGTCCAATATCAAGTAATTAATAATCATATTTAATGTGCAGTTCGGATGAGATTCTCAATGATTCATTTGTTACATAATTATCCAACTTTAGTTAATTAATTAATAGTACATCCGATTCAACTTTTCCGACTTTTGAATTTTCTATGATAGTCGGTAAAAATGAATAAATTATGAATTGACATTTCCAATTAAAAAATACACATCTTCCAGAACAAGATAAATTCACTTTAATTATTAGTAATAGCAAATTTGAATACTACATTAATTAATCAATATAAGATTTATAGTATGTAAATATTATTAATTGTCTACAAATTGAAAAATAATAAATTTGCAGAATATCATTAACGCAATCTGCATCTTTACAATTTAGAAAATCAATATCCAACTTATAATATAAAAATTAGTGGGTTATTTAATTAGCCGTGCCAAAAATTAAGCCGAAAGCACTTATTAAAAAAAAATTAGAAAATGATCATTATGTCTTCCCTTAAATTCTATTTTTTTTTTCACGTTAGCTAATAAACATTTAAAATTAGTTGCAATTTATAAAATATATATAAATACATAATCTGACTGTTAAATAGAAATAGGAAAACACATCTATTTGATTTAAACAAATGATAAGATTTAAACTGTTGTTGTAACTGAAAAATCAATCTATCTAATAATATTTGTATCGATTATTTAAAAAACTTATCTACCCAAAAATTATTTTTCAAATTATAATACAAAATTATTCAATAAGTTTTAATATTATATTATTTATATTATATATTAAATAATATTAAAATATTTATATTATATTTTATAATAATAATATTATTATTTATATTTACGCATAGTTAGCAAAAAATATAATTAAATTAAATGATAGAATTTAAATATTTTATAATATTAAAATTTAATTAATTAATTCTCCAACTTCAGATAATTAATAATCAATATTCCAATATAAATAATCAGTATTCCATTACAATTTAATTATGATGGGATTTCCAATGTTTCAATTTCCTTGGTTAAAATGAATAATATTAAGAATTAACATTTAAAAAAATGCACATATTTCATAACAAGATAAATTCACTTCAAAACACAAAACAAATGAGGTTATGTGTTTCAATGTCTTAATTTATACATTGATTTAAATAAGTTACGTTTTCAAAAAAATGAAATATCAATGTACGAGAACTATTGACAATAATACAATAGTTTTTCAAAAATAGACTTATTTTCCCCTACAAATTTTTTATACTTCATAGTTCATATAGTGAGTTTAAATAGGTTGCAGTAAAAAAATAAATTAATACATGAAAAACATATAATTGTGTTATATTATCAAAATATCTGATTTATTGATTAAAAATAATAAGTCGATTAAACTAATAAACTATAATTTCAAAGTTAAATTCATACGATTCAAAAACCGCCTCAGATTCTAGCTCCTCAAAATGGTTCTGGAAAAAGGATATGTTGAGAACATTAAATAATCAACGTTAAATTTTATTATATAGGCTTAAAACGTTAAATAATCATATTATATTTCATCAATGTTTTATTACATAATAGTAATTATTAGTATTGCTTTGTCTTTTAAATTAATTATAGTTGTCTGTTTGTCTCGATTTAAAGATTTATAATTGAGTGATAAAGAAATAAAAATCATACACTCGTAGAAATTGAAAAAATATTGCAGAGTAGTGGAAAGAGTATTTGAGACTTTCAAATAATGCCATTTATTGAGATCGTAGATGTTTCAATTCGAAGTAATAGACTTATAAAGAATGAATTGCGTTATGATATAAACGTTTTGGCTGAAGAATGAAAATTGTTTATAATCTCACAACTAAGCAAAAGAATGCTTATGAACAATAATACAACCCGGATGAGAATCCCAATGATTAATTTGTTAAGTAATTTTTCAATTTCAGTTGATTAATTATCAGTATTCCAATACAGTGTAAATAATACCGTCGGTTCAGCTTCCCAATGTTTTGAATTTTCTATGATACTTGATAAAAATAAATAAAATTATGAATTGTCATTTCAAATTAAAAAATATACATATTCCAGAACAATATAAATTCACTTTAATTATTAGTAATAACAAATTTGAATGCTACATTAGTTAATCAATATCAGATTTAAAGTACGTAAATATTATTAATTGTCTACAAACAGAAAAATAATAAATTTGCATAATATCATTAACGCAATCTGCGTCTTTACAATTTAGAAAATCAAATTTCAAATTATGATATACATGCGCCAAAAATTAATTATTTGTCTCATACGCTATGACTATCAATAAGAGTCAGGGTCAATCTTTCTTCTACGTGAGATTATATCTGAAAAACTCAGTTTTTAGTCATGAACAACTTTATGTTTCATTGTCTAGAGTTACAAATCGTATGGGATTAAAGATGTTGATTTGTGATAGGGATGAAGTACTAACCAATTTGACCACAACGTGGTTTTCAAAGAAGCGTTTGAAAATCTGAATTAACTATGTTGTTTTTTTTTTCAATATCAATGAGTAATCAAATATTATTTATATGATAATTTTTTTATTTATATATAATAAATAAACAATATATTCTTAAAATATTTTAAAATTATTAATATGAAAAACAAGTACCGTGCATCACACAAATGACATGCTAGTAATATTAATATATTATAAGATCTTAGTAGGAGTACTTGTATGAACATCCCAATGGACAATGAAAGAGGCCTATAGCCTGCCCCCCAGGGCATAGTCAAGTTGGCAAAGGACGGGCATTGCGGGGCTCGCAACCTCAGGGTGGGGAGTTCGATTCTTGGATGGAGCAGCTGAGTGATGTAATATTCAATTATGTGTGGAGCAGCTTGGTAATGTAATATCCATGGAAGAAGGCTCCCTTGGGGCCAGGAGTATAAAATGGTGCACGAACCCTGGTCAACTTGAGCATATACCGCGATTTACTTCAACCTATTACTGAGGGGCCGGAGATGGGTGGTCCAGGACATAATCTGGTGTAAATTGGGATACCTGGATATTTAAAAAAAAAAAGAGGCCTATAGCCTAATTGCTTGTTTGCTTTAGTTTAAATTATAATTTAAATTGATTAAACATATTTTTTTTTCTATATTTCGTTGAATTTACAATTTATAATTTACTTTAAGTTGTAAATTTTAATTTGTATACTTCATAAAATTTAAAACTTATAAATTTCAAAAATAATTTAAATACTATTAAACATGTATTAAATTAGTGACTTCCATTCCACTGCACCTGGAATGCACATGGAAGGAATGTCGTCCACTCAACATTGGGTTTTTGGCACAAATAATCTCTAATCTCTGCATTTAGTATGGAATTGGTTTCTAACGTTTAATTTTTGACAAACAAGTCCCTAACCTATGTGTTTTGGTACGAAATTGGTCCTTATGAGATGAAAAAGACAAATATACTCTTACTTTAATTAGAAAAAATTGTATATTGATTCCTAATTATTACAAAATGTGCAAATATGTCAAATACTTTTATTTTTTATAAAAACTTAAAGAAAACTAATGAGTTTTTTTTTTTGGAATTAACACTTAAGTAATAAATATGTTAAATAAAATTATTATTTTATTATTAAGTAATTATATTATTTAAAATTTAAACTTCTATTTTATTGTTGTATAAAAAAAATAATTTTGTCACAAACTTGATGTTCAAATACTTTTATTTAATTGAGTTATATGTTTATTAACTACAAATACTAGAAATCTAACTATATTCTTCATATTTAATTTATCATTTCGTTCAAAAATAAAACACATAATATGTAAATTAATTTTTATTAGTATTTTTTTGTTAAATAAAAATATAATAAGATTAGTTCAATGTCATGAAATTATATACGTCATTTTATTATTTATTTAACTTAATTTTTTAAGTAAAGAGGGAGAAAAAATTTTATAAGTAAGGAAGGAGAAAAATGATTTGTCACAATGATTTCTCCCTCTTTAAATAATAATTTTAGTTGACATGTTTATTACTAAAGTGTTAATTAAAAAAAAAATCATCAGTTTTCTTTAATTTTTTTATAAAAAATAAAAGTATTGGACCTATTTGCACATTTTATAATGATTATGAATCTACATACAATTTCTTCTAATTAAAACTAAGGACATATTTGTCATAATGACCAATTTTGTATAAAAACCTATAGGTTAGGGACTTGTTTACTAAAAAATAAACGTTAGGGACCAATTCCACACTAAGGACAAATGTTAGAGATTATTTGCACCAAAATTCCCTCAACATTATAATTTATTACGTTGTAGCATTCTAACGAAATTAACAAGAAAATGGCAAAAAAAAAAAAAAAAAAAACAGTGCTTATTGGTAGATGTGGGTGGGGTTCTTACGGTTTTGATCTAATGTTTGGCATTGTTATAATACCCATCGAGACAAGTGTTCTGCACTCATTAAATAAATTTAAAATTGACATTTACACTCATCCAATCCAATGAGTGCATGACATTCATCCCATTGGACATTATAGCAATATCCATCTGTCAATATTTATTCTCTCACTTGACTGGTGTGAATCTCAAGAAAAACGTTGTATCAAAGGGTTCAAATTTAAGAATCATGATCTCCTCAGCATAATTCTCAAAAAATACCCCCAAAAAATACTTAAATAACTACAAATTCTTCTGCACAATTCTACTGTTTTCCCTGTTGACATTTTATATAATTCGAATTTTAAAGAAAAGAAAGAAAGCAAATGGAGAAGATTGGGAAGAGATTTGAAAGGAAGGTGGCTATAGTCACGGCTTCGACTCAGGGCATCGGCTTCGGCATCGCGGAACGGCTCGGCTTGGAAGGTGCCTCTGTTGTTATCTCCTCCCGCAGACAAGTATGTACCAATTTCTCATTTGCTTAATTTTCGATAATTCATCGTCTAGGTCTATCGAATCTTACTCAACATCAATTCTTATTTAATGGGTCTTTCATAGATCTTGATGTTTTTATGTATTTATGAAGATATCAGTGGTCAATTAATCCGGGTTTATTGAATTTTGCTTAAACTCGATTTTTTCTTTTTTGAAAAGATTATTGTATTCATATGTCGTATAAGGGTTTTTGCAGAAAAATGTAGATGCAGCAGTAGAAAAGCTCAAGGCTCGAGGAATCGAAGCGTTCGGGCTAGTATGCCACGTTTCAAATACTCAGCAGAGGAAGAATTTGATAGAGCAAACTCTTCAGGTAATTACATAGTGTTACTCTATTTATTATTTTTCTCTGATTTAGCTGAAGTTTGGAAATAATTATTCTTTTTGTAAGCGAAAGCAATCTGGGCTTCCACTCATGGTTATTAGTGTAAGCAGCGGTAAATAAGAGTAAACTCGTGATGAATTTGTTCTTGGACTTTTTATGCACCGTCATATTATCGATCAACTATCACTAGCAATTGTAATTTTATATAGGTGTAGTGCAAATTCAAACTAGAGACGAGTTTTTAGAATTAACTTGCCTTAACGAAAGTTACAATATTGTTTGTGCTAGAGATTGTAGCACTGGGTTTGTGATTGTGATTGAGAGATTCTTGGTGATAAGATAGCTTTTGATAATTAATTAGAGGCAATATTATCTTAAAAGAATACTTTTATTGTTCTCAAGTTCTAGAGTGAAAATATATACAAGAAACAAAAGCTTCACTAAGCAATCAAAGTGCCACAGTTTATTTTCCCTAAATATCTCAAATGTCTAATGTGTGCTGTTCATTGCAATACTATCCGGTGCTGCATACCAAACATCCACATTATGTTTTTGCATTTGTGGTTTCAATCTTATGGTGGTTGTTATTGGATTAAAGAGGAGATGTCCAACATCTTTTCGATGTAACATGGATGGTCTTAAGTACGCAAGACTATTAATTCAGTTATCTTTGTCTTCATTTTGTTGTCAGGGTCATTGTTTTATGTTCCCATGATTATATTTGTTGTTAAGGTGTTAGGACCTTCGTCTACTACCATATTAAACCGTCTCATTTAAAAGGTTAAGTTTTTAGAGAGAACACAAATTTATTTACTCACACTTGTATCTTGAGCAAAGTGTACTTAGTGTAAGTAAAATGATATTTTGCAGGAAGATCAGTAGATAAAAAGTGATGTGTTTTAGTAAGGTAATTTGTGGCATTCGGACCTCAAATTTTGATCCACGTCTTGTTCCAATGTGGCTGAATTGTTGTTTACTTATTTATTTGGACAACAATTCTTGTCCATTAGGGTTCTACTTGTGTTCTTTGCTTCAGGTCCTCCCATAACAACAACCCCTTACAAGGCAATTTTATTCTATTCCATGGGGGCACAGTTTTATCTGCCAAAACTTGTAGTCCTCGTAGATGCCTGGTTTGTTCAATTACAGACTTGGACTTGTATTATGGATGATGGAATTAGGCTTAAAAGTGAGTTATCATATTTGTGAAGCTTACTCTTATTTTTATTGCTCCTTCATAGTCATCTCACCTCTTCGTGTCTAATCCATTAAGAGGATGTACTAAATTGTAAATTATTATTATTTCTATTTGTCTTCTCATTCTATATCAAAATCTTACTTAGCTGATTAATATATGGACAATTGTAAAGCTTTAATTGCACAACTTTTAAAGAATTAATTTTCTTTATTACCTGTGGGTTCAAATATTTTATTTTTCTCAAGCCTAAGTTTTACTTTGCTTCAATTACCTTATCGATGGCTTCAAAATTTCTTTATCTTCGGTCATAACTTACTCCTTTGCAGAAATATGGGAAAATAGATGTAATCGTGTCAAATGCTGCTGCCAACCCGTCTGTGGATACGATTTTGGAAACGAAAGAACCGGTACTCGATAAATTATGGGAGATCAATGTGAAATCCTCTATACTTGTTCTACAAGTAAGTCTCACTACATGATTAAGTTCCATGTATACACATAACAGGTCTCAGAGGACATCAGGGGCATGCAATCCATGGTGCTTGGCATACATAATTTTTTCTTTCGTCTTCCTTTTGAATTTAAGGCATGGTTTGCATGGAGGACCGGATAGCATTGGATTGTTTTGAGGAAGAAAAAGAAATTAAAATCTTGTTTATTATACTGTCTTGTCCTGTCTAGTTCTATATACCAAACATGTACTTAATGTTAGATTTTTGCAGCTTTTATGTTGTTGATTGTGCATTCTGCTGTGACAGGAGGCAGGTCCTCACTTGAAGAAGGGTTCATCAGTTGTTCTCATTTCCTCGATAGCTGCCTACCAACCACCTGCAGCCTTGGCTATGTACGGGGTGACCAAAACAGCTCTGCTTGGGCTTACCAAGGTACTTTATCTTTTTGTCGATCTCCTTTCTACCACAACTACGCATCTTATTCAACTTTGGTTCTTTTTAGGCACTAGCGGCCGAGATGGCCCCAAATACTCGTGTGAATTGCGTTGCACCTGGTTTTGTTCCGACACACTTTGCCTCATTCCTCACAACAGATGAAAGCACGGTAAGCTTTCAGCAGTATCATTTATTGTATTATCTAATAAGAGGTGTCAAAATGAACTGGGCCGCCCGGCACATGGAAGCATGATCCGGTCAGCATAACCCAGTTTACACCTCTAGATCTATTGACATACACTTTTTCAAGCACTGACGTGACAATTTGGTACTGTTTGCAGAAGAAGGGCCTTGAAGAGAAAACACTGCTCAATAGGCTTGGAACCACGGAAGACATGGCAGCAGCAGTTGCCTATTTGGCTTCCGACGATGCTTCTTATGTTACTGGGGAAACTTTGGTAGTTGCTGGAGGAATGCCTTCGAGACTGTAATTACTCTGAATCTTTGAAGCTATTAACCCCTCCAGAGATAAGATATACATAAAAACCATACTTGTGTGCTCAACTTTCATCATAGCTCGAAATAAGACATTCACTATAAGTTAAAAGAAGGCAACAAGATTCCGTCCGACAACTCCTGAGAGTTGAGACACTGGGTGCGTTGGTTATGCATTATTAGATTGCTCTAGACAATACATCGAACAAGATTTTAATTTCTTTTTCGCTTTTTAATACTTTGTAGTGTTGGTTAATCCAACTGACAAACATGACATCTTCATGGTATTGAGACACGGATTAGCTGTTAATTATTGTGGTTTTCTATATTGTTTCCTATAATTTTCAGTACTATATTTTTCACCAAGAACTGATTTCCTGTATTCCATGAATTTATGGGATTCTAGAGTTTGAAATAAATACCAGTCATGGCTTCAAAATTCATCTCTAATGTATTTTTTGGATTGTTATTGATGTGACATGTAAATTGAAATACTTGTCATCTAGTCTCCACCGACTAGAAAAATTAAATAAATTTTCTGTAAATAGATTATTGGTCTTTCATTTGTAGCATTTATATTGTCAACCTATTTGGTTCTTGAAAGTAATTTTTTATTCTAGAAATTGTTGTACGATTTTTAATTTAAAAATAAATGAAAAGGAAAAGAAAATAACTAACAAAAAGGGTAAAAAAAATTACAAAATAAGCTTCCTAAAATTACGATAACTGACCACGGAGTCCATCTTCTATTAAATTTGAGAAAACTACTGTGGTTTATATCTCCTTTTACGCTTCTGTCTTCAATCTGACATTCTTGAATCCAAACTTTCCCACCCTTTATTTTTAGATGCCAGAGGTCCCTATAACTTTTGTACCCAATCGTGTTAAGTTGGCGTAAAGAAGGACAAATTTGTACCCAACCGTCACCCTAGAACAGCCCCATACCAAACCACAATGAGAAGATGTATTTCATTTTTATCTTATTTTAACTTAAAAAGACAAATTCATTTTTTTTCATCGTCTAGTTGACAATTTGAGACGAAAACTGTTAGACCTAAAAAAATTAATGATTGACGACAAATAAATAGAATAATGAATGGACAAGGAAATGAGAAGATCCACGGCTATCTATTATGGTATTGGTGGTACATAAGATGGGAGCGCAGATATATAGTATACTTGCCTATTTAAACACAACAAAGTAAAGAAAGAATGAACCAAAATTTCAAATTATAAATTAAATTCTATTCGTCACACTAAATACTGACATTTTCAATGGATCTTACATCCCTATATATTCCAACTGTGTCGAAATAAGAATCCCACAAAAAATAACAAAAGCTATAAAAAGCTGCACAAAAATAATGGTGAAGTCCAAGATTATTCTACTGACGTGCTCCTTTGTCCAGGCAACATGTCGAGGACTCATTAACGACAATTTTGTGTCGAAAGGTGACCGGGAAATTACTTCACGGAACATAATCTATCCTGGCACCAATCCACCAAAACAGCCTACAAATCCGTACACAAAAGGCTGCTCGCTGTTTTGGCGGACCTCCTGCCCCCAAGAGAAATCATTGATTTGAATTATCTTTTCTATTCAAGAATTTTGAATTTTATATAATTATACGTGAATTATTGAATTGAATTTTCTTGTCTATTCAAGTGATATGATATCTCTTGATCCAGCTAAATAATATGCAGAATTTTATACGAGTACATATGAATTATTGAATTTAATTCTCTTGTAGAGATATGATATATCTCGTTCAAGTTAAATAAGAGCTTGTTTGTCAAAGTATAATTTAAGTTAGTCAATCCTGTCAAATATATTTTTTAATCACACATTTCATAAGATTCATAATTTACTACTCATTTTGTTATACATACTTTCTATAAGATCTAAAACTTATAAATACTTAAAAAATAATTTCAACATTATCAAACATGCATTAAATTCTTATAATATTTAGGTTAATTTGGCTAATTGCCATGGAAGTTCTTGCTAAATTGATAAGTTGGTGGATCTGGAAGAGGCAAGACTCAATGTAGACTTTTGATTGAGAGAATTTTGAGAGGAAATATTGGGTGGACTCGAAAGATGGAAGGGCATTAAGGGTTGTGAAGTCGATGATGGATTTTCCGGCGAACCATTAGTGGTGGTGATTGGAGAGGCGTTCTAGCATTGCAATATGCTTCTGTTGGAGGGACGGATCGATGGCGGTATGTCCGAAGTGGTGGTAGTTTCAAGATTCGAATCATTTGAGCCAAACCCTTTTCTTCCATTTTATTTCTTTTGACCCACGAACAATAAATAATATTCGATAATATTGACCTACTTAGTACATTGTTGATAAAATTTGGAGAACATAAGGTTGGATCATCAGTTCTTTGTCGGCGTCCAGAAATAAAGAATTTGGGAATTTGATTTTTTGATTATTAGGCTTCTTTCCATTGATATTGTTCTTCCATTAACTTTTCTTCGTTAACAAACATGCCCTACACAATATAATGTGTAATTTGACGAAATTATCTTTCAGAAATTGAGAGAGTGCACTAAAGGTATTAATTTAACGACAAAAGTAGATGTGGATGGTATGGACCTTTTCCATAATACAATATTAATTTAAATGTCCAAATGTTAAAATTCAAACGATATAAATATTTTGTACAACAAACTAAAATATATGGACAAAATGTGCTAATTACCAAAAAAAAGAAAAAGAAAAAAAAAATATTAGGCGTAGGTCCACGTAAAAAAACACCAGCATTTAATATTAAATTGTTTATTGCAACTGAGTAGGTGTAATCACTAATCATTAAAGACGTATTTTTTTATTTTTTTGACGCAGCCCATTTGCATCTTGAGAGAGAGAGAGAGAGAGATAATGGCAACCTCGAAATTTCAAGCCTTGTGGAATCACCCCGCTGGCCCTAAAACTAGTCAGTTCTTTCTCTACCATTTATTACTTGTATATCTGTGATTTTATATAAGTTTGTGTATGTTTTATGGTTGATATGATGAAATTCTCGTTTGATGATTAGATAAACTTACAATGCTACGTATTCGTTTCTTAGATTTAGATCCAAGTCAATAATTTATGCATGAACACTATAACCGAATTGGGGTAAATTTGAAATCTTTAGTTTTCCTTTATTAACTTAATTTTCAGCGGATATGATCTTTTCTATTTGTTTGTGGAATTTTTTTTTCCATTCTAAAATCGGGATTAAAAGGATTGGATTTTGGGTTTTCCGATTGAGTTTTAGATTTTCTTTCTTTTGTTCCAGAAATTCGTTGAATGTTTGGGAAATTGGTGGTGCTATTGAGATGTTAAGGGATATTTGATAATTTTAGAAGAAAATTTTAAGGGTAATTTGCACTTTTGGTCCCCAATCTTTCAAATCTGTAACAAACTACCCCCAACCAATTTTTTTAACACAAAAAATCCTCAACCTTTGAATTAATTGTAAATCAGGTCCCAATCACAGTTTCTGTTAAAATTTGCCGTTAAATCACTAACGTGGATGTCACGCTTCTAAATTTCTCAACCAGTGTGTCTAAGCGACAATACTCTTCAATATATTCACATCAAAATATTTAAGAACCCATCTGCATTATTCTCATTCTCACTGCTAGCGACAGTGGAGGAGGGCACTGGGCATTTGGATTGTTGTTATTGGAAGAAAAGGTAGAGGAGGTGCGCTTAGTGTTTTTTCGAGAGCTGCTGCCGACTAGGATGTTTCTGAGAGTGCTGCTTTTAGTCTAGTACCTCCGGCGTGGTTGAGAGAGCTGAAAAGAATATGCAGAGGCTGCCACCGGATACAAACAAAATTCTTCCCATAAAATTGCTTGTCTCACATGCTATATACACACACTACTTTCAGTTATACGCACAAATTCAAACCAACCCATTCAATTCTCATGTACCTATATTATCCAGAGCGGTGTCGCTTCTGCCCCTGGATAATCAACTCTGCCATCCGTTGCCACTACGGTCGCCACCTTCTCAAATACTCCCCAACTCTCACTTCCACACCCACCATTTTCAAGTCATCTGATGATACCCTTCAAATAACCTTCCGATCTTCTATTCCCTCAAACAATTATTAGACTTGTTTGAAATTAAACTGAATCGATTAAAAGAGTGTAGCCTTGATGCTTTTGATGACTTGGAGTTTCGTCACTATTGATAGTGGAACTGAAGGGGTCGTAATCTCCTGTACGAGGTCCACAATTGAGTTCATGGCGGTGCTTTGTATGTCCAGTTTGGTAATTATTTACATTTTTCAGGCTTTGTTTAAACAAAAAAGAAGTGGCAGTGAAGTGTCCACAGTTTCGGTTTGGACGCACACACCTTCAATACAGTCAACCACGACAAGAGCACCATCAGCAGTACGAAGGGAAGCTGTCACTTCAAATATTGGCAATTTACGATAGGTAAGATCTTCAGATATTGGTCCTAAAGAGAGTGAATGTAGGACGTCGGTTTCCAAACACCATTTTTTTTTTTCTTTTTTAAGAAATTTTGCCCTAGAAATTGGAATTTCCTACAAATTGAAAATGCAATAACATGATGCGCCTTGGGTTAATGAGTTTTCTAGAAAATAAAATGGTCAGACACGCTGATAGAGAAAATTTAGATGCGTGAGGTCCATGCTAGTGACTTAACAACAAATTTTAATGAAAATTGTGATTGGAGACTGATTTGTAATTAATTCAATAGTGCTAAAAAAATTGGTTAGGAGTAATTTTGCTACAAATTTGAAGGTTGGAGATCAAAAGTGCAAATTACTCATTTAATAAACACTCACTAAACTTTAAAGATGTAAGGGTGTGTTTGATTGGTAGCATGGAAAAATAGTGGAAAATGAAAATATTTTTCGTGGAAGTAGGAAAATAAATTCTACTATCTAAGTAAGAAAATATTTTCCAAGAAAGAAGGTAAATATGTGCTTTAAATGCTTGTACTTAGAAAATGTATTTTCTTTTCCATGTGTAATCAAACAACAAAGGTGGAAAATAAAAGTGTTGGATTTGACAATATTTTTCATGGAAGTAACATTTTCCATGGAAAATGTGCCAATCAAACACACCCTAACTACTTATTCACTATGCTTTACAGTGTCACCAATAACTCACTGATCTTTGGCTTATGTCCACCATCCACCACTCGTTATCTTTTTGTTTGAATTTGTTGACCAAAAAATTCGACGTGGCTAACGGCTGGTGATGTGACTTTCAAATTGTAACTACTTACTCACTGAATTTTCAAGTTGTAACGACTTATTCACTGAACTTTTAAGTTGTATATGGATCAAAAATATCAGCAGCCCTGCCTCTTTACCCCTTCTTTTAGTTCAAATATTATACACATTATCTCTTTACAATTCTTCTATTTTTGGCTCTCTTAGATTTTAGTTCAAATATTATACACACTATCCCCTTATATTTGAGCATAGTCATTCACGTTTTTCATTGCCACCTGCTTTTTATAGGATGGAAAATGTGTTTAGGTAATGCGATTCTTACGGGGTGAACGGGTGGTGGATGGTGGACATAAGTATAACATCAGTGAGTTATTGATAACATGAAAAGTACAGTAAGTAAATAGTTATAACTTGAAAGTTCAGTGAATAAGTAGTTACAACTTGAAAACCACGCACGAGCTGTTAGCCACGTCGGATTTTTTCATCAGCAAATTCAAACGGAAATATAACAAGTGGTGGATGGTGGACATAAGCCAAAGATCAGTGAGTTATTGGTGACGCTACAAAATATTGTGAGTAAGTAGTTTCATCTTTAAAGTTCAGTGAGTGTTTATTAAATTTACCGAAAATTTTAATATTCAGGAGCTGGAAATTAGTTGGTTGGAGAGTAATTGTAGGACGATAGAAAGAGAAGAATAAAAAAATTAGACGAATTACAAAGTATATAATGGCAAATAAAAATGTTCTAATTATTCAATTTGGATTCATTACTGTAGAAGAATAAAATAGACTGAGATAGCAGGAAAGCATTTCTTAACTTATCTTGCTTGGCTTCTATTGGTTGACTGATCATTTGTTTGGCGAAAATATATATTTTTAGGAATTAGAAAGTTATAGAGTAATTTGTGTCCCGTGAAAATTGCACTGTATATCTGTATATGGAATAATATGAACTGTTCTAATGACTTTCCTAGTAGTTTAGACTTTGGTAAGCTAGAGATAATATGCAATTAGAATGCCCTAGCTGTAAAATTCTTAAGCTGTTATAAATTACAAGTTGATATTGTCCCTTCTTAATTCGTTTCTTCAATTTACGAAGTTTAATTTGATCTCAGTTCGGAAATTAATCTACGGTCTAATAATGAAATTGAATATCAATCATATAGCTGAAATTGAGTCCTTTTTTTTTGTTTCTTTTCTCTTATGGATTCATTTTGAAGTTATTTATGGTTGGATTGGTGTGCATTTTTTCGTAGACATCTCACACTTGAATGAATTGTTATGTTATAGTTCATTTCTGGGCTCCAACGTTCAAGTGGGGCATTAGCATAGCCAATATTGCCGACTCCACTAAACCACCTGAGAAAGTTTCGTATCCACAACAGATAGGTATCTCCATGTGATGATATTTTGTACTTTTTGTATCCATTCAGGTCTATCTCTTGTGCACTAAATATAGGATTTAAATTGTTTGTGTTTAGGCTGTATTGTTATATGTGAGTATATTTGACAAGGTCATTTTTCAAATATTATTTTTAGCCCAACTATTTATTGTTTCCCCTTTAGTTGTGTTGGTCTAAACTAACTTTTGCTTGCTGATATTGTCATGCACTGCAGCTGTAACAGCCACAGGAGTTGTCTGGTCACGCTACAGCACTGTGATTACTCCTGTAAGTTCAACTGTTGATAAAGTACATATGTCTGGACAGTACAAGTTTTGTGTAAATATCTTGTCTATGTGATGACCCCATGTTCACTAGATTCCCATCACATTATTTTTACATATTCTTCAGGAAAAAAAGTTAGTCGCTATGGCCTTTCTCTACTTAAACACACAGTCTTTTCAGTGGAGCTATGGCCTTTCTCTACTTAAACACACAGTCTTTTCAGTGGATAATTAGATAACACTGCAATTTATTCCCTAAAACCTGAATATTACACTCTTCCCGGTTAGCATATTGAGCCCCTTTCTTTGATCTTCATCCACTATTTTTTGTTTTCTTGCTTTAGAATTTCAAATGGAGAGAACCCTAAACTTGGAATGAAACACTGTAATGGAGTAAATAATATTCTGAATTTTGTTACTGAGATGATATAATTATCAAAGCAAGAAAAATTGCTTTTAGCAACGGGTTGTAATAGGGTCATTGTCCACTGTTAAATGACGAAATATATAAAAAAAATATGCAACAGACTATGAACGTTACACAGAAAATACATTGGCAATGTTCATTTTAACACTGTTGCCAAATCTCAACTGAGTTAACCAATTGCAACATGCATTTAATGACTGATGCGATAACTTTTTTTAGCAACACGCGATTAATAAATGTTGTTGTTTAGATATGGTAAAAGGCTATTTTTCTTGCAGTGAATATTGTGGAGATCATATTACGGGTGTGTTTGACTTTTATTAAAATCAGATTTTTTTGTAAAAATTGATAAAATTGATGAAATGTGTGGTTGAAAAATTATAGGTCCCATGAAGTATGTGGTTAAAATTAATTGTTGGCTTTGACTTCAGCTTTTTATCAATTTGTAATTGAAATCAAACGGGGCCTAAGTTATTAACCTTCAACAAATTTTCCTGTTACCTAGTTACATAATTCAAATGGATTACGTATGCCTCCCTCTCTATTATCACGTTTAACATTTTCTCTGTGTTGTCGCTTCTAGTTGCAACTCATGCAATATCTTTCATATGTCTTTGTGTATTATCATGTTCAGAACAGATAAAGTCTCCATATGTCTTAAGGGGATCCTACTGCTTAATGTAGTCAACTCAAGCAGAACTGTGAAAGATGGTTTTGATTGTATAACGTCGTCTTGAGGAAGCTGAGAGAGATCCATACATTTTTTTCCTTCTCATTTTTCTCTTTCTTGTGGTGGGGGGTATTTACATTGTCATCAGCAATTCACGTAATTTTAGGTTTTCACAGGTGGATTAAACAATATGACTCCCATTTACGACCTTGCCTCCAGTGCATAGAGGCAAAGCAAAAGGCTTATTTCTAGCAAAGGTTATTGATTCCATTATTTCTGGCAAAATGATTAGCTATATAGGCCACGTAATAACTTCGGGCTTCTTGCTGCTAATTTCTTTTTTTTTTCCTCATCTTTGCCTTGATCAAAATTTGTACTTCCTTTGCCTATTCTTGATTTCTTTTGATCTTAGCCCATCAAATATGAAGCATGATTCAGAAAGCTCAGTTGGTATCTGTATTTGAGATTAAAAAAGAGGTGCAACAGTAGCTGCTTCATTTTTTCTTTGTCAATGACCTTTCTTTGTATGTGGATCCTCCTCCTCTTGACTACCTCGAAAAAGGAAACGAATGAAGAATAATGAATTCATTTCGCCAGGTTCCTCGAACCACGTTTCCTAACAAACCAGAGCCATCCCAATTGAATTTATAATAGATGCCACATGCTCTGTAGTCCACTTTGGAATGGTGAGTGGCTGTAAGAACCCTACTGGGCGATCTTGTTATCACCAGATCAGAGAGTCTGGAGCTAATATTTGAAGACACTAGACATCTCTCTTTCTAGAGCGGGGGATTCAATTTCCCCTGGGTAGGTTTCTACAAATGGAAGATATATTTTGCCTACCGGATAGGTTGATATTTTTGGGGAAATAAAAACTTGGGAGAAGGAAGAAAATGACAGACCTTGACATGTTAGTAGCTTTATGATCATGGAAAGCATGATGTCTCAACGATGTTATTTTCTGAAATTCCATGGGAAAAAGCAAAAACTGGGAAGAAGGAAATTTCTATTAAGGTATAGCATCTAAGCTGTAATTGGTGGGATACCCTGGGTAAAATGAAGAAAGTGACACCCTTTACATGTTAGTAGCTTTATAATTTTGGAAAGTATGGGCGTCTCGATATTTATTTATTTATTCTGAAATTTCCATGGGAAGAAGCAAAAACTTGGTGAGAAGGAAATTTCTATGAAGTTATGTCTGGCGATGAGATTGAGGTGCAGTTCTTGTCATGTACTTTTCAGAGAAATTCTTGAATTGATCTCCTTCTGCTCATCTGTCTCGTCCAAGGGTGGGTATATTATTCAGCCTTTTTGGTCACTTGCTTCCAATTGCCGTACTCAAACGAATTCAATCTCTCATGCCTTCCCTTGAATTTTGTGATGACCTCTGCGGGGAGCAATGAGGTCTTTTTAGGCATCTGGCCTTTGTCATTCTTAAATCTGTGATCCTCACTCTGGATGACTTTATTCTTTCTAGGTGAGGGATAAGTTTTCAGGAAAAATAAAGGGATGGTGCTTTACATAGTAATAGTTTTATGATCATGCAAAGCACATGTATTTGCAATGTTTTCTATATGTTTCAAGTTTAAACATTCATGGCATGTTTGGTAATGAGGATTGGACAACGCTGAACAATATTAAGGAAGAAAAAGAAGATCTAATACTACGTACCAAATGTCCGCTTAAAGGTATATGCAAAAACACCG
Source organism: Forsythia viridissima (assembly GCA_030279155.1). NCBI lineage: Eukaryota > Viridiplantae > Streptophyta > Magnoliopsida > Lamiales > Oleaceae > Forsythia > Forsythia viridissima. The sequence continues at coordinate 6,113,736 of CM059033.1, forward strand.
AAGCACATGCACGTAGACAAACAAAGAGAATACCCTCTCTTTATAGATGTGGCAGTGAAGTGATTTCCCTCTTCTGCTTTATACCCTATTTTGTTTCCTTGTATTCACTTGCTTAGTTCTTCGAAGTAAATGTCTTACAATTTCTCCAATGACTGGGTAATTATGGATTGTCAACTGCAGAAGAACTGGAACCTTTTTAGTGTGAATGTTGCAATGGCTGCTACAGGCATCTACCAACTTACACGAAAAATTCGGTAAGTCAGTTGTGGGTTTTTTGTCACTTTACCAAATACTAACTAAAATCCTCTCTACAGCAGTGGTGTTGAAAGTGGAAACCCTAGTTTTGCTTGTTAAGTCGTTTATGTTTTAGTGTCAGTTCTGGATTAGTGTGGTGTGTCGACAATATTCTTAAAATTGGTTGCTTTATATTACCAGGCACGACTACTTTAGCGACGAGCAAGCTGTTGTGGCTAAAGAATGATGACGAAATTCTTCTTTTGATGGGCCTGGTATGCCCGAGTAGATTACTGTGAAATTCATCTTATGGACATATCACTTGTGCATGCCATTGACGTTAATTTGTTTTTTTTCTTTTCCTTCCATTTCCGTTCATATTATCAATATTTGTAACTGCTGATCTTGTATCAGAGTGTCTTCATGATAATCTATGAACGATAATATGAATCTTCTCAGTCAAATGTCTGGCTGTTCTAAATTGATGACATGATTCATCTTGTGTCTCTGATTCTTATCTGGGTTTCATTTTAAAACTTGGTATCCCTGCTACATTAATGCATCCAAAAGGGACGTATTCGAAGACAGATAAAACGGAAAACCCAGATTTCTCCCTTCAAAACCGAGAGCATATGGAGCTGTTCACTCTCAAACAAATTATTCGAAAGAATAACATTACGTCTTTATATATGAACACTTTTTGATGTCACGAAGAAAAACGAACATCCAATAGAAGTGGGAGCTTATATTGTGCAAGGCAATCAAATTGCGAGTTAAGTAAGTGGGAATTACAAGTCAATTTCATCTCAAGGTGTCCAATATGAAAGATATCCAACTACAATTTGGAAAATTTAATTTCCCCGTAGTATAAAAATATCGATTGCATCTTTCATAATGCAACCGGCACAAATTGCAATCATCCCAATGGGGGGAAGCAACAAATGATACTCAAGTTCCATGCACGATAGGTGCTGCTTGAAGCTATAAATAAAAGTCTCAATGTTCTTGCAGTCGTTATTTGATTAAAAGTCATCTTCATGTACCCGTGCTACTGGAGTTCATTCTCTCAAACTGGTTGTGGTTGCCTCTCACTTGACCTGTTTTCGAGTCGGATTCATGATCACCATCCTTAGCCTTCAAGCAAAGGCTCAATCCCAAAGTGCTTTCATTCAAATCTTGCCGTTCTACAGGACTATTCTCCGAGGACTGAGAACAAAGTGCAACATAAGAACAGAACAGAATTGTAAATAAAATGCATCAAAACATTTCGAACAGTCAGATTGATATTAGAACCAGAGAGATCAATGAAGTCAATTATACAGTGGATTTGCCCGAAAACACTGAACCATCCACGTGCATTTCACCCGTTTTTCTCCCTAAGACTGATTTTGAACAAAATTTTAAAGCTTGAAGACTGTGCCAGGAGGACAAAGAAAATATCTAAGAGAAGGAGCACCTAATAAACTGGCAATTGCCTAAGATAAATGCCCGGTACTACCCATGCAGAAAATTACTAATTATAAGAAGGAAAAAATGCTGATGACGTTCTACAAAAATGATAATTTGCTCTCTATATTGAAGAAGACTGGCTTTTGGAATTACTTCAACTATAAGACTGAAAATACACAAATAAAAGCATAATACGAGATAAGATGCAAGTTAACTCGCCTTATTTTCATCCATAGGGACATCATTGATGTCTGGCTTTTCATCAAACCCGTCAGTCTTAGAGGTTGCCTCTACTGCATTTGTGTCAACCTCAATTAGTTTAGCTTCATCTTCAACTTGTTCTGACAACTCAGTCTTTTGTTCCTCCAGCACAGCAAACTATTCCAATCGTTCAAAAAAGAGGACAAAACACATCTCAATTTAGTGGAACTATCCTTAGCAAAATCACAATACACAGCACCTAATACAAAGAACAAATGGAACTTTACAGGTATTTAAGCTGACTGTCTTCTAATATGCATGCTATATTTAACATCCCACTGTCATTCTACTAATTTAGCATTGAAATTGATTGAAAAATCAACAAAATCAAAAGCGGAAATAAGGAAAGATGACAAGATAACAAACCAATCATGAAGATGAGACTTTAAAATTGCAAATCATAACATGCATTAGAAAATCTCAAATATAAACAAAGTAAAATTTGAGTAAAGAGGCATCTACACAATCATACAAAACCAAGTAAGCATATTAGTGAAACGAGGACAATTAGATCAAAGCAATAACTTTGTAACATGAGACACTGACAAAAGTAAATAAATTTATCATGCCACTTCCCTACAAGTGCCATAAGCTTTGACTTTAACTGAATCGTTTTAAGAAAGCCTGCCTATCTATTTCTTTTCTTTCACTTTGCCCATATTTTCTTTTCCTTTCTTTGAGTGGTGGCCCTCTACAAACCGCAGGGGCATATAAATAAGTGATGAATACAAATAGTTTTGCAGCCACTTCAGAGTGCTCAAATTCTGCCATGCCTACATATGTAGTGAAATAAGGTCAAATATCAGAAAGAGATTAGTCCAATGTAAACAGAGTAATAAATGTATGGATTTTTTTTTAGAGCAATACATTACATATTCATAGGGTCGTTGATGAATACTTTGTAGCTGAAGTGATGAAATGCAGCTTGTGCATAAACTAACAAGAAAGCATGTTTTTGTAATTATCCAGCACCATTCCAATTTCAATTTAGTCCTAGACGTTTCAGTTTGATCACACCACTCCTCCATATTTCATTCAGTTGCACTTTAGTTCATCTCTAAATAAGTTCATAAGAGCACGTTTGACAGAAATTATAAATCAGCTTATAAACCAATATTAGTTTATTTGAGGCGAAATTGTTGACTTTTCAAACCATTTTAATGTAAAATGACAAAATTATCCTTTTTAATTTGAAACGACATTTTATTGATTAAGGGTAATATAGTTATTTCATGTTAAAAGTAAGTTGAAAAGTCAAATATAATGGCTGAAATAAACCAATTTTGGTTTATAAATTAAAGAAATTGGTTTATTGAAACTCAACAGACTGATTTCGGATTTTCAAAAACTTCATGCCATTTTCTGACATGATTTAGGTATTATGATATTAATCATGGAGCAATGTCAAAATGCAAATTTTGTATAATACTTCTAGTTGAAAGCCAAAATAAATTATTTCTTTGAGTCCACAAGGAGAAACATCAAGCTTCTCTCTCTCTCTCTCTCTCTCTCTATTAATGTGTGCTCTTATGTGATGGAGAGAGATCTACGACCTCCATGCTTTTCAAGAAAAAATAAAACCATTCCGGAAAGCTGGCATGAGAGATTCTCAGCTGACAACCATCAATAATGCCAAGCAAAACTAGGACAATAAGGAGACACGACTGAAAATAGCCACTTTGAAGAAGCAAGCTATTCTGTGTTGCAGAGATATTTCTCAAAATTTCAAGAACTAAATTTTCCTATGTATATCATCCCAAACTCAAATCTCCAAAACATTGATACGAATATAAATCATATGATGCCACACAATTTATCAAGAAAGAGAGACAGTGTTTTATCCCACATTAATCAAAGCCTCACATCTACCCTATGATATTTGCTCTCAAATTGCAAATGAATCTTACACATCATTTTCATTTTCATTTTCTGGTGTGGTGTGGGACATACACTTCCCACTCAGTATCTAAATTCGTTACCAATTTCCCCACTAAATTTTAAAATTTCAAGCAGGACTTAATGAAAATCAGATTTCATCTCACACCCCACTCGCCAAAATCAAGGAGCCAAGTCTACACCTTTCAAAAAAAAATTATTGGAGCCAAATCCACAGTTCTCAAAAGCACGAGTCAAAGATTTTCAATTTTTTTTTTCAATTCTGAGATTTCGAACTTCTATTTTTTAAAGAAAAACCTAGACCATCGTCCTATTTTTAATATCCAAAATTGCAAATTTCCAATTCAAGAACCCTAAACCACACTTCACCATAAACTAAATTATCGAAGATCCTCCACTCGATCAATTCCCATAAACTTTACGGTCAACGTTAACAAATCCACACCCAACCTCATGCATAAACACACAATCTGAGAAGTTAAATTTACAGAAAAGTACCGGAATATACTTAAATTTACGCTTGGGTGGCTCCTCTACTGCAAAGGCATCATCTTTATTGGATTTCTTCAAGTCACCGTAGTAACTATCATTATTATTGCCATTGTTACCATCACCGTTATTATCTTTGTTTTGGCTGGGCGTTAACGCCGTCCACTTGTAAAGCAAGAGATGAGAGGAGCCATTAACGTTTCCATTAGCTGCCGTTTGATGGTGGTGGTTGCTGGAATTGGACGCCGCAACGTGGACCCACTTCTTCTTCCACTTGCGGACCGGCCCAGTGAAGACGATGGAGGGGCCGTACCGAGTCGAGGACCGCCCGAGTCTGGCCCCTACTCCCTCCATTGTTGTTTAAGAAAAGCCGGATTTGTAGCGGCGGCGGCGGCTGGTGGCAACTCCCGTCGGTTTTTCTATTCTTTATTTTTATTCTTTTATTTAGTAATACTCTTACTCTCTCTCTAAAAGACGTGTTTGTTATTGAGATAGTGTTTAGGCGTGCTCCCGCTTGACGCGAGTTAGTATGTTTTTGAATTGAGCAACTATTTGAAAATACAAAATAAAAGGGAAAATTGCACAAATAGTCTGCAAGCGATTGCAAGTTGATCTTATACTCTCTTTCTCTTTTCTTTCTTTTTTTTTCTTTCTTTTTTTTTTTTTTAAATTGTATATTTGGTCTTCAATCTTTCAAAAAAAGTTAGAGATATACCTCTTATCTTTAAAAATAATACCATACATCCCCAACATTGAAAAAATGGACATGGTTTTTTATGACAAAATTGTATCTCCCTTTAATTAAACAAAAAAAAAAAAAAAGAAAAAGAAAAAAATGATTGAAAAATAATAAATATACAAAAATAAAAATAAAAAGTAACAAAGATGCCATCTTTTTTTTTTTTTTTTTTTTTTTTTTTTTTTTTTTTTTTAACCAAACTTCAAAATCTAAAATTCACCACCAAAAAAATAAATGCAACCCATTATTCATATATATAAATTCACAGAAAAAATGCAGAATCCATGCAACTGAGGTTATATTGGTGCTCGAGTATCCTCACATATTGGGATTTATGTACAAAGACATGAAATTTAGAAAACGTTATGGTTAGCAATGATGGCCACATTATGCTTTCTGACTTCGATCTTTTCCTGAGATGTGCAGTTTCGCCAACCCTAGTAAGAACTTTTGCATCTGATTCTAATCCTTTTAAACGAGGAGCTACATTTTATGTACATCCAGCGTGCATTGAGCCCACATCAATATATATTCAGCAATCGTGTTTCTTTCATAAATTCAAAGACCTGGAACCAGGGAATGGATTTTGGATTTTTGTATTTTTTGGGAGTTGTGGTGGATTTTGGATTTTTGAAGTTTGATAAAAAAAGATGACATACTTATTACTTTTTATTTTTTTGGGGTATATTTGGTTATTTTTCAATCAATTTTTTTTGTTTTTTTTGTTTAAAGGAAAGTGAAATTTCATCATAAAAGACATATCATGCCTATTTTTTTAAACGTAATAAATTTGCACATAATAAGCTGCGAATTATAATTTGATTAAGCTAGCTTACACCAATGCTTTCACAAAAGTAAGCAAATGTTGTTAATCAAGTAACTTATGTAGAATTCCGTTCTAATGTCTTCGGTGGGTATTGTTATAATGTCCACCGAGACATTTGTCATGCATTTATTGCATGAGCGTAAAGTAGGACATTAGATCAATATCTAACTTATGTATAACAATGCCCATCAGCGTCTGTAATGTTTGGGCTTGGGCGTTGAGAGTGAAATCGGCCCAGTAGTCATATGCGGGCTTCAATATCCAACTATGAAAACCCTAACATTATATAAGAAGCCGCCATATGCTAGGGTTTTTTTATACAAATATATACTTCTCTTCAATTGCTGCATCCCTGTTCTTCATTTTTAGCTACAAATCCTCATTTGATTATAAACTGTGTGTTTAGTTTTAGCTTTTCTTTTGTGCTGGTTGATATCTTAATAACAGGGCTACATGTACTCCAAGAAAGGGTTTAAATACTGAATACCCTTTTTTCTTGATCTGCCAATGCGGCTGTAGCCATATAAATAATTGTTGGAGGAGTTTACTGGCCGCTTGTCGTTTGGGAATTTTTTCTCTTATCGTCGACAAATCTGCTTACCGAACTTCTCACATTTTTCTCCAGTTTTTATTTTTTCTGTTCAATTTTGATCGGGTATGTGAAGGAGAATGGGAGAAGAATGAAACGGCAGAGGATTTAGCCGTTTTAAGAGACCATTCTCTGAAATCAATTAATCAATCACCATTGATCGCACCTTCCAGGCTTACTGCCTTATCTTCCCAGCTGTATGCGTCTATCGGTGCCTACATCATTTCACAACTCGATCAATTTCTCTCAGTTTTATTCAAATTAGTTTTCATGTTTTTTTTTGGTTGAATTAAATGATTAAAAATTATTTAATTTTATTTATCTTCCAAAGTATGTGCAATTGTTCGATTTCATTTTTGTTTCAATTGGATTAGGAGTACTAGGAAAAATACTAGAATGTGATACCACCCTTCATCTTCACACTGAATCCTTAATTCCTTATCCTAGAAAGAGAAGGCTCCCTACTAGATTTTTCGGAGATTCCAGGGAATTTCGATCGAGTCCCTGGAACCTGGCAAAGTCATTATTAATGAATTCTTGAGTAATTCTAGAACGACATATGCAATACATGGAGCTTGATCTATTGTCTCCGGTGGGCATTGTTATAATGCTCACCGGGACAAGTGTCATGCAATTATTGCATGACATTAAAGGCCCACTTTAGTGTCATGCAATAATTGCATGACACTAGACATTTGAATAGCCTCACGAAAATAATTGAAGACAGCAAATCTGAATTTTGTAGTGAAAAAGAAATGTAGTTATAACTTGGATTAGTTACACTTTCAGTTTTTACTGTTTTTAGTTTTATAACAATATTATTTTTATTCAATTTTATCCGTAAATATTGTTTTCAAGGTCTCAAAATGGTCATTAATCATTATTGATGATTAATTTAATAAATTATAAAATTAAATTATATTCACAATCTTTAATTTTTCATCATATTAAAAACTACTTTGTAATAATATGAAGTGCAAAATAATTCTTTTACACCATTATTTAAAACAATTTTTAAAAAAAAAAGACAAAAAAAAAAAAAAAATCCTTCTTTACCACCATGTGAGCATATTGGGGGGAATTTCTACCCTGTTTCGGACCTGAACTCTGGCAAGTTTGGGTCCGAAACTCGAGGGGGGAGGGAAGAAAATTTTTCTCGATTTCATGAAACTACACAGATTTGGTGTCGGAGTTTGGGTTCGAATTCGAAGGAAAGTCCTTCCCGATTTCATGAAACCAGATCTACACAGATTTGGTTTAGGACGATCTCCATTGTACCATTACAATGCTGGAAAATTTAATGGATGCTTTGTCTTTTTCCTCGGTATTTAACAAACGTGTATAGAACAAGATATTTGATTTTTTTTCAAACCAATTGCTTATTTGAACCTTCCATCGAGAAATATTTAGGACCTCATACTTAGAAAGACCTCATTGGGAAGAATCACATCAGGTCCATGCATTGGAACTACCTCAGGTTATCCAGGCGGTGAGGGACTTTGTGGATGTGGCGTTTGTGGCCCAGACGGTGTTGGATTAGGTGGGCCTGGAAATTTTGGGATTGGGCCTGGTGAAAGTGGTGGTTGGTCAGCCCGGCTTTTCTGGTGGAATTAGGTCAAAATGTGGAACATTAGGAGTCTGTGGAATTTTGTGGCAGAGAAAGTTTGTGTGTTGGTGGCGCAGTAAAGAACTCCGGTGGAGATTTTCCCGGTAGGTCAAATGGGTCATGGCCCACCATTTGGGTCGAAACAAACGAAACCTTTAATCTACTCCACCATGTGAGCATAACGAGGGGATTTCTATCCTATTTTGGACCCAAACTCACTGGAGTTTGGGTCCAAAACTCGAGGAGGAGATGAGAGAGAAATCCCTCTCGATTTCATGAAACTACATAGATTTGGTGTCAGAGTTTGGGTTCAAATGCGGATGAAAATCCCTCCCGATTTCATGAAACCAGATCTACACAAATTTGGTTTAGGACGATCTCCATTGTACCATTACAATGCTTGAAAATGTACGAGATGTTCTCTCTTTTTCCTCGGTATTTAACAAAAAGTTCGCCCAGTACAATTTTCCAGTCGTTGGATTTAAAAATCTGGCAGCGTTTGATGGATATTTTAGCACTTTTTGGTTTGGTTTTAACACCTTTTCGTATTTAAAACTTGAGATGATTAAAAGAATATGACATTAGTTGAGATGATAAATGCTATGTTATTAAATTCTAAGTTGCCATTTAATTTATGGGGTGAAGCTTTATTAAGTGCATGTCATATAGTTAATAGAATTCCTTCTAAAAGATTAAAGTTTTCTCCCTACGAATTGTGGAAAGGAAGAAAACCAAACATTGGTTATTTCAAAGTGTGGGGTGTCTTGCTTATTGCAAGAACACAAATCCTAAGATGACTAAGTTGGATCCTAGAGGAATCAAACGTACTTTTGTAGTATATGCTCAAAACAGCAAAGCATATTGTCTTTTAAATTTGGAAACCAATGTTATAATTGAATCCCGTGACGTAGAATTCTTTGAAAATTTATTATCTTTGGATAATAATTCATTAAAGGAATCTCAAGTGGAGACTTATAATTCTACAAGATCATAAGTAGAAATACCTTCCAAGGATGTTGATACAAATGAACTTTGTAGAAGTAAAAGAGCTCGAAAGGATAAAGTACTAGGACCGGATAAAATTGATTCTCAACTTATTTCCTTCTATTTTGTTGAAGAAAATGAGAAGAGTGTCACAAGAACTATTACATATGTTCTTCAAATGGAAACTGGTCCTAACACTTATCGAAAAACAATGTCATCAAGAGATAGTATCTTTTGAAAAGATGTTATAAATGATGAAATTGATTCAATTATGTCAAATAATACTTGAGAATTAGTCGATTTACCACTCGGCTCAAAAACTATAGGCTGTAAATGGGTATTTAGGAGGAAGTATAATGCAGATAGTACTCTTAATACTTTTAAAGCTAGGTTAGTGGCCAAAATGTATCGACAAAGGGAATAAATAAATTACTTTAACACGTATGCACCAGTTGCTAGAATAATATCGATTAGAATTTTATTCGCTTTAGCTTCTATTTATAATTTGCATATACATCAAATGGATATTAAGACGACATTCTTAAATGAGGATCTCGATGAGGAGGTTTATATGGAACAACCAAAAGGTTTTTTTTTACCTAGAAATGAACATAAAGTATGCAAATTAATAAAATTTTTATATGGTTTAAAACAAGCACCAAAGAAGTGGTATGAAAAATTTGACTTAGCAATAATATCATTTAGATTTAAATATAATAGTGTTGATAAATATTTATATTCAAAAGTATGTGATAATTATGTTGTGCTTATTTGTTGATACTAGATGATATGTTAATTGTAAGTAATCAAATACAAGGTAAAAAAGAAACAAATGGGTTTCTATCTTCCACATTCAACATGAAAGATCTTGGTCAAGTGGATACCATATTAGGTATCGAGGTTACCAAGACTAGTGTAGGTTATATGTTGAACCAATCACATTATGTTGAGAATGTGATCAAGAAGTACAATAACTTGAACATCAAAGAGGTAAATACCCGTTTGATTCAAGTTTGAGACTTGTAAAGAATGATGGAAGAGGAATAACACAACTTGAGTATGCAAGTGTTATTGGAAGTCTTATGTATACGGTGCAATGCACAAGACCCGATATAGCATATGCAATTAGTAAACATAGTAGGTTTACTAGCAATCCAAGTGAAGAACATTGGAAGGCTATTGGAAGGGTTCTTGGTTATTTGAAGAAAACCAAGGATCTAGGTCTCCAATATTCTAAATTTTCGACAATCCTAGAAGGTTTTACCGATGCTAGTTGGATCTCTAATGAATGTGAAAATAAATCCACCTTAAGTTGGATATTCATTCTTGGAGGAGGTGCAATTTCTTGGAAATCCAAGAAACAACGTGCATTACATACTCAACTATGGAATCCGAATTCGTAGCATTGGCTGAAACCGAAAAAAAGACTGAATGGCTTAAGAATTTAATGTATGAAATCTCATTAGGAGAGAAGAATAATTCTTCTATAACTATCTTGTATGATAGTCAAGCCACTTTAGCTAGAGCGTACAATGAAGTATACAATGGTAAGTCTAGACACATGAGTCTTAGACATGACTATGTGAGAAACTTAATTAAAGATGGAATAATTTCACTCATTTATGTAAAGTCAAATGAGAATTTGGCCGATCCATTTACTAAACCGCTCACAAGGGAGTTAGTACAGACAACAACTAGTAGGATGGAGTTGAAACTCCGTAATTATATCTTCCAAATGATGGCAACCCTACCTGATTACTCTAACAAGTATATCTCGGGTTCAAAGGATAACAACAAGTCATTTGATAAGTGGATAGTTTCAACACTTATTCTTTCTTAAACCCTATCCTAGGTTATAAGTGCTGGTTGTCACGAAAAAAGATGGATGAGTCTTTATAACTCTTAATAAAGTTCAGATCGTTGTATCAAGTATCTCTAAAAGTGACAAAGATACTGCAAGAACTGTACCTATATGAACTTCGAGGTGGTGCCATCTCAATAAAGAGTTGGAGTTTATCTCTTAAAAGTTCATGAATAGGGGGAGCGCAAGGCCTTAAGAGCGCTAAATGAGATAGTGTGGAACTTAGAACACATGATGCTTGTGTGTGTGATTTCACCGGTATCATCACAAGAAATAACAGGTTCAAAGCTTTCACGCTATCTGAGATTTCGATAATACTTTGTGAAATTTACACTAAGGTTGGATTCAAATCGAAAGATATCCATACTTTATGCATAAACGTCGTTTCAATTTGAGTTTGTTCTTATTATATAATTGAACAAGTGGGGGATTGTTGTAATATTGTTAAAATTATCTAATGAGAAGTGATTTGAAAGCAAGAATATAATAATTAGGTGAAAAAGCAAAACCCGAAAAACAAAAGAGAAAAGCCAAAATTCATGCTAAATTTTAAAGCTGGGGCTGGGCATTCGCCCAATACAATTTTCTAGTCGTTGGACTTAAAAATCTAGCAGTGTTTGATGGATATTTTGGCACCTTTTGGTTTGGTTTTAACACCTTTTCGTGTTTAAGACTTGATTATATATATATAGTTTTCAAGTCGAAAGAGAAAAGATTAACATCAAAGAAAGATATGTATATCAAAATCAAAGTTCATTCTCAGATTTTTTTCAAGTGTTCTTCAAGTTTCATTCAAGTTCATTTTGCTTGATTTTGAACTTGAATTAAAGGTTTGATGACTCCTACAAACTATTTGTATTTGAAGCCTTCAAGCACTTATCTCGGTGGCGACAAATATCGTTTGAGGACAAATATTCATACTCTTGTTCAAACCATCACTTTTTTTGTGTTTTATTTTTGTTTTGTTCTTCATCACTTCTTTCAAAGTTCAACATGAATCACATCAGGTCCATACATTGGAACTACCCCAGATTATCCAGGTGGTGAGGGACTCTGTGGATGCGACGCTTCTGGCGCAGGCGGTGTTGGATTAGGTGGGCTGGGAAATTCTGGGATTGGGCCTGGTGAAAGTGGTGGTGGGTCAACCGACTTTTCTGGTGGAATTATGTCAAAATGTGGAACATTAGGAGTCTATGGAAATTTCTGTGGCAGAGAAAGTTTGTGTGCTGGTGGTGTAGTAGGGATCTCTGGTGGAGATTTTCTCGATAGGTGAGATGGGTCATGGCCCACCATTTGGGTCGAAACAAACGAACCCTTTAAGTTACTCCGCCACTGGTTCAATTTTCTACGAGAATTTGATTTAAGCCTCACTTTCTAAGAGAAATTGATTTAAGCCCCTCCCTTACTATCTGGATTTGGAGTCTTCAAATACTAATACCCTGCCTCACCAACTGGATTTGTGCACTTACACGCTGAATGACCACTGCCTGATGGTGTATTTGGCTAAATCCTCATGATCCGTACAAGATAATGTAGATATTTAAATAAGGCGTCAACTAAAACATGAAATTTTATTCCACAAGGCTTAAAGAGATGAAACTTTGTAGCTTATTTGATTACAAGGAAGATGAAATTGATTTAAGCCCCCCTCCCCTCCGCGTGGCCGATTTGGTCATAGGGCGGGAAAGAAAATAATTTTTTTAAAATTATATAAATAATAGAATCTAAAGAGATTGTTTTGAACTTTTGAAAAAGTTAGAGATTCCAACTGTTAATTTTCTATTTTAAGGGCAAAATCATCAAAAAAAAAATTATTTGGAGACCATCTAAGCGAAATAATGAAAAGATGATGATGATATCTGCGAATAAAATTGAATATGGATACTGTGATTGTAATTTATTTTAAATTAGAATAGTAGTAAAAGAAAATATAATGAAAAAATTGCAATTGGGACCTAACCTTTTCAAAAATGTAAATAAATTCTAAATTTTTTATTTTATTTTTCAGATTTTTACTTAAATTAATAAAAAATATGTAATCAAGTCTCAAATCTTTTAATTATGTTCAACGAAAGGACTTTTGGAGTCTAGACAAATTTCGTATACAAAAAAATCAAGTACGCAACTTAAATTTGACTAATTTAACGAGGACATTCTATTATTTAAAACAATTATAAAAGAAAAAAATTTAAAGAAAAAAAAAGGTAATATTCCCTACCCTACCCCTCCAACAGGGTACAACAGGGGGGATTTCTCGTCCCATTTGCCGGCCCAAACCTCCAGGGTTTTGGGCCGGCAGTCAGGTGGGAGAAATATCCCTGGTCACACGAAAATCAGGTAGGATGCCTCATTGGTTTTCGCGATCGAAAAGATTTTCTCCCACCCCCTCCGACCCAATTGTACCTTGTTGGGGTGCAGTTATTTGGGGGTGGAGTGAGGAAGATAACTTTTTTTCTTCTTCTTCCTTTCATTTTTTTTTTTAATTTTTAAAAATAAAAGATTTATGATTTATTTACACTTTTAAAAAAGTTAATAACCTCAATTGCAATTTTCTCTCTTTAATTTATTTAAGTCGGGGTCAAAATTGTTAATGGAGATTATTTGTGTGAATTAATGAAAGTATGATACCTGTGAATAAAATTAAATGAGAATGATATTGTTATAATTACAAAACTGAAAAAATTGAGACTTAGTATAATTAACCCTATAACTTATAACACCCAATCTCATCATTGACCCTTTCAAAGTATTGAGTTGGTGAGCTAATTAAAAATTATTTTTAAAAGTAAAATAAGAGAACAAATATTTGGAAAGATGGTTTTAAACGTGTGCGCAAATGGTCGTTAATTTTTTATTTTTGACGAAAAAGTCCTGAACTTATGTTTTTAAGTGTACAAATAGTTCTTTTGGTTGAAATCTATCCAAAATAAATCTCCTCCACTATGGGGTGGAGAACATTTCCCTTTCTTTTGGTTGATTTTACTTTGCAACCATTCATAGATATGAGTGGTGATATAGCACATATAGTGGACACTAATTATAGTGACAATTGTCTACGTGGCATCACTATATTGGTCATTTTTTAAAAAGTTGTTGACAACTTTTTTGAACTTTTTAAAAAATAACTAATGTGGTGATGACACGTGGACAGTGGATACCATAATTAGTGCTTACTGAGAGTGCTATATCACCACTCGATATGATATATTATGGACACTTTGTAATCATTTGAAAAAAAAAGAAGGAAAATGGGACCGAGGATGGCTGAATTCATATCTTGTCCATATCATTCATAATTATTGTGATATATAAAATACAAGAATGATACATGTATGTGTGTGTACATATATTGTGCACTCGTTTTATTGTCAAACCATTCAATCATGGACAGACATAAGTTATGCATTGCAAAATTCAAATAGATAGATTACCCTTCCAAATCCAAATCTGCCATTAACCGACAGGAGGACTTCTCCCTCCCATAACCAGGTGCCTGTGGCAATTGCGGTGGCATGGTGACTGGGTGTGTAGATGGGTGATGGTGGGTGAGATGAAGAATAGGCCATTTGCACCAATTTTCATTAGGTATATGCTCGTTTATCTTTTAATTGAACTCAAATTTGGGGAGTTTTGTTACTATTTTGTCATATGAGACAAATGTGATATACTGTTACAACTTTACAGTGATGTCAAAAAGGCTCTATTGAGTTTAACAAGTAATATAAGTTCGTACAAGCTAGTGCTTCGCTAGTTGAGCAACCAAGCGAGTCATACATCAAAAGCCCACAACTCAATACAAATGATAGGTTTGGATTTGAACAGCTATTGTTACTACCTCGCACTACGTAGACGCCATGTATGAGCCACATATAAAGAAGAGACCATGTATGACACATCTGTCATGTCACGTCAGAGCTTCATGCTATCCACATGAACTTCACCAATGTCCAACAACCTCGGCATACAAGTGTCTAGCTGGCATGTGCAGCCTGCTAGTGCCACTTAGGGAAGACCCAATAAGGTGGTTCATCCATTTGGCGAACCTTGTGTCTAGGTGAATGAAGATAGGTTTGAACTTTTGAGTGGCGACACAGATGGCAAACCTGTTTATCTAAAAACTTAAAAAACCAGAGAACATTTTCATATTCTCGTTATCACGTGTAATAATACAGTTAGAGAGGGGGCAGAGTCAAACAGAAATTTGTTCGAAGAAAAAACTTATGTAATATCCAAACTCTAGCAAAAACTATGTCCATTTATCCATCTCATACTTGAATTATATTTTTCGACAGTTAGTTGACCATCATAGTGCAAATGGTCAGACCTGTCATCGGGACAAAAGTTTTTGCAGGCTAACATTGTCAAAGTGTACAGATAATATATAGACCGAAGAAAATGTGGTAAGGGATATGTTGGCAACTTACTCGAGTCGAATTTTATGATTAACACGCCTAGTTAAGTATGAAATAGACAAATAAATATCAAATAAAAAGCCTTAAATTTTAAACAAATGCAATTAGGAAAGTCCCTTGTATTAATATGCACTTCTCTTTCATTTAAATCCATGCAAACCAGGGACATATTTACAAATAATAATTTCAAAAAATGGAAAACGTGCAAAAAAAATAATTTCTAAAACAGGAACACCCCAATGCAAATTCTTCTAACTGAGAAATCCAATGTATGCATATATATAGCTTAAGGCAGCCTTGAATTGCATGGCCAGATGGACGCAGCCAAGTTTCCTACTCTCCCATCAATCCTACTACCAAAATCCTCCCTGCAATTGTACAAAATTGCCGGCACGGGCACCACGTCGAACCCGACCGATCTCTTCCGAGATAGAACATCATCAGAATTGGATGTCTTCCGTCCTGGAATTTCATTGATGGTTCTTTTGTAGGAGCCAAACCACTTGGCCTGCAAGTAAGCAAGCCGCCGCCACGGCGGTAGGTGGAGGTCATTGCTTTTCATTGACTTCCTCATGGCTCTGCACATTAATTTCACCACTTTCTTGAACTGATCCAATTTGCCAACATATATTGATGGAAAACCTTCAAGCAGCGAGGTGTAACTGCTTGTTGGACGTGCTATCGTGAATTCTCCGGCAAGAAAAACTTCGATTATGAAACGAGTTCCAGAAACATATGCGTCCATGTATTCGTAATCCCCAGATGGGCAGCCACCAGTTTTCTCCCACTTTGATTTGCAAAGACCTGTTTAATTCGAATTCAATAAATAAGTATAAAAGCCAGATGAACAAAAAAAATTAGCTTTTTCGGTCGAGTAATATGGAAACTCACCGGCATCAAAACCTCTGTCACGCAACCGAGCCATTAAACGGCGTTTGAAATCCGGCAACGAGCTATTACCGATCTCATGGAATGCCTTTTCAACCTCTACATGAATGTTTCTTGTAATACTATTCTCCTCGTCACAATTTAACAAACTTTTCAAATCATTTTTCAACAATTCAAAGTCGGGGCAGTTGTTTTCTGGTTCAGATTCAATCTCTCTCTTTTGATCATTCCCTTTGCACTCTCCCTCTTCTCTCTCAAGAAATGAATTCACAAGATCAGACAAATCCGTCAAGCTTTCCGGCGAGTGCTCGCTGCCGCTGCTCTCACACACTCTATTTCTCGCCGCCGCCTCTTCAAAAACAGCCGCCACTCTTTTGAATTTAACTGGGATTCCCATCATTGTCGACTGTTTTTTATTTTTCCCAAGGGCTGCTTTTTATCCAGTTCTGAGACCTGATGGATGTTTATGCTTATATAGAGAGAAAGGTAATGAAATGTGTGTATATAAGCATATTCTTGATTAGGATTAAGGGTGCACGCCAATGAATGTGGCCGGAAAACACTACCTAGTTCAAGAGTTTGACTGTATTAAGTACAATTTTTTACAATCTTGAAAATAAATAGTTTCAACTGGGTGGGGACTACAAAGGGCTCAGGGGCTGATAATAAATTAAAATAGAATACATCATATTTTTGTTATGATCAATCATTGCCAAAAAACAGATTACCAAATCAACGGTAGGAATCATTTCGAACTGCACGTGCTATCGAAGTATACAATTTTGACTCAATTGGACATTATAAGCCGTGAAATAAAGAAAGTAGCTAGAGCATGCAGCTGATTAATGTTCATGCACGTGAATATATATATATATATATATATATATATATATATATATATATATATATATATATATATATATGAAAATTTTAATTACTAGTGTCCATTGTTAGTTGGTATCCAAACTTTAAAAATGAGCAAATTAATCTCTAAATTTTTATTATAGTTACCCAACATGTCCTCAACACCAGAAATTGTTCAAATCTTTGTTGGTGTCCTCAACACAATTTTTAAAATATTTCTCAATATTTATGAATTCTCATAGATTTCATAAATTTGAATAGTATTCCACCGAATTTATAAAATATCAACATAATTCTATATTATAGATTTTAATTGATTCTCACGTTTTTATTACAAATATTAATTTTACTTCCAAAATTAATAAAAGTTGTCAACCTAGAGCGGAGCAAAGTTTAAAATTCTTCCATACTATTTCAATGTCTATTTTTTCTTTTCGAATCAAATTAAGTTGGAATGAGCAATTTTCTATAGAATTATTATTGACAATGCAATTCACCTACACCATTTTATTTGTTATGAATAGACTAATAGCCTTCCAAAAAATAGAAATAGACAACTATTCATGCACACTATTAAAAAAATAGAAATAGACCTCGAATGTGACACGTCCATATAGATTGCTTTAATTATTTATAAGCTACAAATAACAAATCTTGGGACTTCAAATTTAATACCAACATATATATCTAGGATTTTAATGATCAATTTCGTAACATGTATTAGTGATTTTTTTTTTTTAAACTTTAATCACTCATAGTGCACAAATTGAATATGAATTGTTTGGAAAAAAAATGATATAACTTTTAACTAAATCACTCAAAAAAAGAAAATTATAACTTTGTAACTAGAAAATAAGATCCATAACCTTATCGTTAGCCAATAGATTATTTATGTTTTCCATCCCAATTGTGTGATTAATTCATTAATGAATGGTCATGGAGCATCCCGATTGTTTGTGTTCTTCCATATTATTTGTATCATGTCACGTAAATATACATAGTCGTCATATTCTATTTTGCCAAATTTATGCTTTTTTTTTTTTTTAAAGAAAGGAAGTATTTTTTTTTTTTTCTGGTTTTACCGTTCACAATTTTACAAAATATCCTTTCAATTTCAAGCTTGAAATTTTAAAGTATAGATATATTTGTTGAAGGATTGGTCAACGATACAAGGTTTTGAATAAACAAGGTATTCTCTTTTTCAATGGACTGATTTTATATTAATGGAAGATTGTTAGATTGATAACTAACATGCTCCATTTTAAAAGGTTAAGAGACTAACATGTTATACGATAATAAGTTGAAGGCCAATGTTACAATTTTTCCTATATGTTTTTAATTATTTTTCTCTTCATTATCTTTTGGGATTTGTAGACGCGGAGACACGACATTGTAATCTAACTGGGATGGCCAAGTTCAATGAACTTAGAATAAGTCTATATACATTGAATCTTTCATTGCAAAATCACATTTTTTTTTTAATCATACAATTATTGCATTCATCATTAGATTAGATGTATTTGTGGGAAAATTATGTTCACGAGTCGTATGTTACCTTGTTTACGGATAGATGTATTTGAATGACATAGCTGAGCTCTACTGGATAACTTTATCAATGGAAAGAAAATTCACAGTTCTCTTATTGCATTCATGGCGAAATTCAGGTATCTATGTACGTACAATCGATTGGCTTGTGGGGATCCGGACCTCTACGAGTGGAACCAAATTACAAATAAACAATATATAGACTAAGCTGGAAAGACTATTCTACCATTAATAAATAAATAAAACAAAATAACCATATATTTATTAACATTCTCCTTCAAACTCACGATGCAGGAGCGACAAGCATCGAGAGTTTGCTAACCAGAAAACGAAAACGGGAAATAGAATGCAACTTAGTAAAGAAATCTGCAATCTGCGAAGAAGAGGAAACAAAAGGTAAAGTGATGGAGCCATGCTTGAGATGATGACGGGTAAGGTGACAATCGATCTCGATGTGCTTGGTTCGTTCATGGAAAATCGAGTTTTGAGCAATCTGAATAGTACTCTTATTGTCACAATACATAAGAGTGGGACGAGAAAGAAAAACTCACATATCTGCAAGTAACCAACGTAACCAAACAACCTCTTTGGTAGTAGAAGTCATAGCACGATATTCTGCTTTGGTGGAAGATTGAGAAACAATAGATTGTTTCTTACTCTTCCAAGAAATGAGAGAATCACGCAGAACGATACAGAAATTAGTAACAGACTTGTGATATGTAGGATCACTGCCATGATCAGAGTTAGAGTATGCATGCAGATCCAAGGAAGAGGTGGATGGAAGTAGAAGACTCTGAAAGACTGTACCCCGAAGATATTGCAAAATGCGAAGAACAGCAGCCCAATGAACTGTAGTGGGAAAAGCAACAAACTGACTAACAATATGAACAGCATATGCAATATCAGGACGAGTAATAGTGAGATAAACCAAGCTCTCAACAATAGTATTGTTTAAAGTAGGATCTGACAAAGATATACCATCAGAAGAAGAATACTTGGCGTTAACCTCAATGTGAGTATCGACAGTCTTATTATCAGTAAGTCTAGCCCACTCAAGAATATCTGCAACATACTTCGACTGAGAAGGAAGATAACCTTTGGGCGAATAGGCTACTTCAATACCCAAGAAATATTGAAGAGGGCCCAAATCCTTCATTTCAAACGGTCTAGCTAACTCTGTCTTCAAAACTGAAATACTAGCAACATCATCACCAGTAATAATCATGTCATCAACATATAACAAAAGAATAATACGACCTACATCAGTGTACTTAACAAAAAGTGCAGAATGATGACTGCAAGAAGTAAAACCAAGAGAAGAGATCACAACAGAAAATTTCTCAAACCAAGCACGTGGTGCTTGTTTAAGACCATATAAAACCTTCTTGAGCTTGCAAACATACCCAAAACCATGGAGAACACCAGGCAGGGGCTCCATATAAACTTCTTCCTAGAGATCTCCATTCAAGAAGGCATTTTTAATATCAAGTTGAGACATACCCCAATTTCTAACCGAAGCTACAGCAATAAGAGTACAAAAACTAGTCATTTTCGCAATAGGAGCAAAAGTCTCCTCATAATCCATACCATACTGTTGTGAATATCCTTTTGCAACCAACCGAGCATTGTATCGCTCAATAGACCCATCATAATAAGTCTTGATCTTATACACCTAGTGACAACCAACAACCGTTTTACTAGAAAGGAGATGAACCAAATCCCAAGTACATGTCTTATACATAGCAGAAAGTTCTTCATCCATAGCTTGCTGCCAACGTGAATCAAGAATTGCCTCTTTGTAGGAAGAAGGTTCGGAGAGACAATGAATAGAAGTTAAAAAAGAAGTAAAAGATGAAGAATAACAAGAATAAGCAAAATCTGGTAACCTTGTGGACTTACGAATGTGGGTAGACTGATGTAGAGATGGATCCACAATCTCAGATGAAGCTTGAGGGAGCGTAGGAGAAGAGGGAGCTTTAGTACCTGTAGAAGTGTTAGTAGGAACTCGACGAGTATAATACAAAAGTAACGTAGGACAAACATGACAATGAGGTTCTGATGTAGTAGGAACCTGTGACGACAAACTATCAGAATCTTCAGAAAAATGATCAATACGAATAAGATCAAATCTAGTTAAGTCATGAGTAGCAGTCGAAATAGAAAAGAAAGGTATATGCTCGAGAAAAACAACATGACGAGACACATAAAGTTTGTGAGTAATTGGATCAAAACACCGATACCCCTTTTGACCTTGACCATAACCAAGAAAGACACAAATAGTAGATCGAGAGGACAACTTGCTGCGTTCCACATAAGGACGGAGAACGAAGCAAGTACTACCAAAAACTCTAAAGAAAGAGTAATTCGGGGCATACCCATACAATATTTTGAAAAGAGAGATACCTGAAATATGAGAAGATGAGATGGTATTAATCAAAGTCACTGTTGTCAGAACAACTTCATCCCAAAACGCACTAAGAACAGAGGCAGACAATAAGAGAGATCGAGCAGTTTCAACAATATGTCTATATTTTCTTTCTGCAACATCGTTTTGTTGAGGAATATCTGTACAAAAAGTTTGGTGAATAGTTCCATCTAAAGCAAGCAACTCACAAAATTTTTTAAAAGTGTATTCCCCACCCAAATCTCACCTAAAACATTTGATAATAGCAGAATGCTGAGTTTTGACAAGGGTTCGAAAAGTGTTGTATATTTCAAGGAATTCAGAACGATGTTTCATTAAGTAAACCCAACAATAACGTGTATGATCATCAATGAAAGAAACATAATATTAAGACCTTCTTTTAGTGGGAACATGAAAAGGTCCCCATACATCAGAATGAATCAAATCAGGAGAAGAGGAAATATAAACACTTCGATTAAAAGGTAAAGCTGAAAATTTAGCCAGTTTACATCCACTACAATCAGAAATATCACAAGTTTGCAAATTGTCTAAAGCCCCTGTGGACACTAAAAATTTCAAACGAAAAGATGAAACATAACCAAGACGAGAATGTCATAAATAAAAACTAGAAGAACTATGACTCAAACGAAAAGAAGATAAATCAACACTAGTAGTGGCAGCAACTGGTACTTTTAACTCATCTAGAACATAAAGTCCCCCATGCCTACGGCCTGTCCTAATCAGCTTCTGAGACTGCAAATCCTGCACAAAACAAGAAGAAGAGGAAAACTGACAAAACAATTAGAGTCACATAACTGACCTACAGAAGCAAGATTTAACGTGAATTGTAGAATATGATAAACATTATGGTGAGACAAGTTAGGAGTAACAACAAAACCAACACCTGCTAAAGGTATAGGAGTGCCATTAGCAGTCATAACATGAATAGATGACGAATGAGACACGTATGCAAAAGACGAAGAATCTGGAGACATGTGATGTGAAGCACCAGAATTCAAGACCCATAAAGAAGATGACATACCTGACAGACTAGGAGAAAAATGACCTACGGAATAGGAGACAGACATAGCTTGTGGCTGAAGGGAGAGAAACTTCTGAAATTGCCCAAATTGCTCAAATTGCTCAGCCAGAGTACTTGGATCTGTGAAAGGACTTGATGAGGCGACTGCTGCAGCATTAGACTGTAGTCGTTTATAACCCAGAGGTGCTCTATAACCCTGAGATGGTGATTGGTTGCCAGGCCTCCAAGTCTGAGATTGCTGCTGTTGTTGTTGTTGTTGATTCTGCAGTCTCAACTTAGGACACTGAGTCTTCCAATGACTTTATTTCTTACAAAAATTGCACTCGTCGAAGGCAGGCCTTGTGTATGGCCTATTATGATTATTAGAGGTTGGCTAAGGAGGTACTGTTAACACAGAAGGAGTTGAAGTCAAAAGAGTTCCTTTTCGGCACCAGACTTTAGACGTACTTCTTCAGCCAACAGTTCACTGACAACTGAATCAACTGAAGAAAGCGAAGAACGATGTAGAATAGAACATCGAAATCCTTCAAAATCACTGCAAATGGCCATCAAAAATTGCACCAACCGTTGCCGCTCTCTATGAGCAATGTAGACATTAACTTTTTGTAGTTCATCATCTTCTGTAAGATCCAATTGATCCCAAAGATTTGTCATAACAGAATAGAACTCCTAAATACTCATATTATTATGCTGAATAGCTCGTATGTCATTTTCCAATTGATACTGCTTTGCAAAATTTGATTGAGTGTATAACTTATATAGATGATCCCAAACCTCATTTGTTGTATCATACTTAGCCAATTGTACACCTATAGAATGCTCAACAGAATTGTTAATCCAAGTAATAATTTTTGCATTATTGGCGTCCCAGGTATCTATCAAGGTAGCATAATTTTCAGCAATTTCACAGGTCTCACAGAAGTGTCACTAACATATCCCTACAGTTTTTTACCCTTAAGGAAATTTCTCATTACATAATTCCAATGCGAATAATTTTTTCCATCCAACCTCACACTCACAGACTGAAGGGAATCATTTCTTTCGGTAGCCATAATCAAATACACAAAATTGGAACGCAACGAAATACCAAATTGCAGATTGTAGATACATAACGAACAATGAATGGATGCAGAACAAATATCTCAAACGCAGAACATAAAACTACTGGCGGAAACTTCAAATACCTCAAACTTAAAAAAAAAAGAAATTTTTTTTAGGACAAAAAATTTTTGAGATTAAACTTCCACCCATTACACCCGACCATGTTAAATAAAATAGACAAAGAATATAAGAATCAAAGGAAACAAAGAACAAGAAGAATCAAAAGAAAAAAAAGAGGTTAGAGTTCCTTAAGTATAATGAAAAAATAATACAAAGTTGAATTAAAACCTAATTACAAATAAACTTTATATAAGTTAAGTTGAAAAAATTATTCTACCTTTACGAATAACAAAATAACCATATATTTATTAACAGAAAATTCATGCCGTTAAAATGTGGATGCAAAATATTGAAAGTAAAACATCAAGTCAACAAGATAAGTATAAAAGAAATAAGCCAAATTGAGCCAGTTCTAACGGTTTTATTTATACCCAGTATCAATACAGGGTCAAAAAGGAATCCAAATTTCACAACATGAACAAGAAAAACAAGCTAGTACGGCTCATTGCATAACTTGTGCCGAGGTAAGTTTGTTTTTCTACGTTAGACTTTCTTTTCTCCTGTCTCTCTCTGTTTCCTTTTTTCCCCATGGGACTTCTTTTCCTTTCCTTTCAAAAGGTGGGTTGGCGGTGAAGTCTTCAGAGTCTTTCTTTTTCCCTTCTTGTATATTAAATACAGAAATACATCCATACGATTATACTCATTCCCCTTTGAAGAATTTCTCCTCATATATTCAGTATTATGGTTTGCCAACAGAATTTACCGAGCTCAGAAGAGAATCAGTTCCACGATGGATAGATCATCTCTCTCTCAGAACTATGTAGTTGGCTTTGTTGGTCTTTTGTATCTTTGATATCCTTCTCAATATAGCTGCAAACGCATCCTTGTCCTGCAGTAAAGAAAATTATCCAGTTACACCACAAAAATTAGAAAAGTCAATATGTCCTCTATATGCAGTATCACAGGAAATGGATCATATTCACTAACATAGTTGTGAGTAAGAATGAACTGGCAAAGTTGCCCACCACCCATGGGAGGAAGGTATGTTCAGTAATAAACTGGCAAACATTGATGTCATATCTTGACAAGAACGGGAGTTACAAATTTGCCAAAGTAACTCTTTTCCTCCAAATTCAATAGCCAAAAGTTAAAAAGGGAACTCGATCTCAGAAAAAGAGAGTAGTCACTATTTTTTCCTAAACTGATCAACTATTACTATGCAAGAGGACTCTACAGACGAAGCTGGTACAAATATCAAGACGATGTTGGGATTGTTTGAAATTTGCAATATGAAGCAGAGCATAAATGGAGAAACATAATCCAATACCTCTCTCGACTTTAGTCTACATTTGAATTTAGCAACAAGATCCTGTGTGGTCACTGGTGTCTTCTGCAATAAAACAGCCCTGATTTCATCTTCTGTAACAGGTCCAGTAGGAGATGTTGACCCAATTTTTGTAGATGCCAATGGTGATGCACCTTTAGGAGGTTCACTACTCTTTGTAGCAGATGCAGTCTCATTTCTCGCAGATTTGGGTTCCTGTATCTCAAAAATATTAGTAGATAAGAGAGAAAAATGAAAAAAGAACATTCATCCAAATGTAGATGAACTATTTTTTTTTTAAAACAAAGGCAACAAACATCTGTTCAACTACACCAAAAGCGATTACTTACATTTTCAGTTTTAATTTTCTTTAGAGGCACACCATTAGTTGCTTTTGACTCATCACCATTAATTTTTCTCTTCCCTTTTGCGGATTTTGAAGTGGATGGGGTCCCACGACCAGGTCCGGAAGTAGTTTTTAGTGGGCTGCAGTTTTCAACAGGCTCTTCCTTAGGAGCTTCCTTCTTCAGTGCGAGTACAGGAGAAATTTCATCTTCCATCTAACAAAAACAAACAAAAATACACTATGGTTGGCCAAGGACAGTGAGGTAACTTGCAACTGCTAATAATTTAGGCTGAACTGCCAAAAGTAGATAGACGATGAATATGAATACGAATGTAGGCAAAGAAACTAAGTCTGGGGGGTTGATCTGCACATCATTTTCCAAATACAAAAAAGCAACCAGATATTGACTTCAAGAAACCTACGTCTTCATCGTCTTCATCGTCTTCTTCCTCGTTTGTGTCCGAATCATTCAACCCAGC
The DNA here is from genome assembly GCA_030279155.1 of Forsythia viridissima. Classification (NCBI taxonomy): domain Eukaryota; kingdom Viridiplantae; phylum Streptophyta; class Magnoliopsida; order Lamiales; family Oleaceae; genus Forsythia; species Forsythia viridissima. Next base: position 6,139,135 of record CM059033.1, read on the forward strand.
TCGTCCAAGCAACTTCTTCAACTCTTTCCCAGATTTGCTCAGCCCTCCTTCCTCTTCATCAGCATCCTCGTCATCCTCTTCATCCTGAAGCAAATTCAAAAAATGTTAGATGTGCAAGATCAACATATTCGAGACCTTTTCTTTTACAAGTGAAAGTTCTATCGAAGGTACCACTGGGACCTCACCGCTATGACAGAAGCAAATGGAATAGAGAAGATGTCAAACACAGAAACACTCCACATATATACCAACCTCAAATGAGATACAACAATACAAACTAGGCAGTTTCATGAAGGAACTGAACTTCAGGGGAGAGAAAATAGTCTTGCCTTTCAAAGGCTAAAAGAGATGGAAGAAAGGAAGAAATACCAGCAGTAATGTGCATATTCCTGCTATATAATAAGTCATCTCTCAAGATTGGCAAGTTCTTAGCCAGCTATATAGATGACATGATAATTCTTCGGACACAAAGAGAGTACGTTTATGGAATCTTGGGTTACTAATTGGTGGAAAAGAAAAAAACATGGTCAGGAAGGTTATAGTGTCCAAAGCCATTGGAATGTCTCACTTTCGCTCCACAAGGATCAAGATCAAATGAGAATCCATCATTCATCTTTAAATTTTCCCATGATTCCAATAAATTTAGTTACATTTTTCCCTCCGCACACATTTTTCTGAGAAGGTAGTACACAGTGCAGAAATCACAATGTCATGGTTCCATCCTCACCACTAGTCTTAACATTGAGACATTAAAGAATTAAATGCTATCAGTAATGACCACTACATTTTTACAACATATCATCTGTAACATGTCTTTACATGTGCACTTTCCCCCAAGATCATGACCATGGATCCTAACCTGGTTCCATTATAAAACTTCCGTGAAACTTCCCCTATAAACCCAGGTGGATTCACATCTCCTAAAGGCAGTGTTCAAGGCTCTTTAGGCGTAGGTGTCCCTGTGCACTTTTTCCCTCATGCACTGAGAGTTTCCCTCCAAATGACAAAATTCCACAATCTGGAGAGAGAGACTGAAACCTTTTAGCAATACAACTGAGCACATACTGTGCAAGATTAATTACAAGTAGTTAGACGTCCCTTACGCCTTGCATGGCCAACAAAAAGTATAATTATTTAGTATCAAATTTAAAAAGACTGGAGCAGTGTAAAAGAACCTGCTTAATTTCTGGAGGAGCAGGGATTTCAGGGGCCAAATCTTCCCGTTCCTCGGGATCATTTCCAACAGCTTCATCATCATCCGTGAAAATTTCATCATGTTCCCAATCATCGCCTAGAGAATATTTTTAATGAACTTCATGAATAAATATGAACTCCCCTGTAAAAGCACTAAGCAGTGAACAATGAAACAACAACCATTGAGATTAAGAATAGTAGACATACACATAACAGCATAATGTACAAAGATCTAGGAACAGCACAAATGTACATGATATAGCATTCACATGACTAGTGGAGTAGTGCTAAGAAAGTGGGAAATTCTTTTTCTCAAGGGGGAAAAATATCATCAGAGAACTCAGCAGATAAAAAAAAAAAAAGAGAGGACCACCTGAGTATCACAGGTGTCAGTTCATGTGGTGAAATGAAATGCTTATCAGCCCAGCTAAATAAATATACATTTGGAGGGGGGTATGGGGAGCTTTTTTGTCCCCCTTGTGCTCATCGTTTGACAACGTATGGCACAAAATAGGACCCTTGTAGAACCCTCTTGACCATGCAATTCAAGACATTAGACAAAACACACATATTCTCACCCTTTTCAATATCATCGTCATCAAAATCAAGATCACCTCCTCTTGGACCTTCTTCATCGTCATCCCCACCTTTCTTGTTTAGTCCTAGTCTATTTTTCCGTGCAGTCTCTTCTTCTTCATCTTCCTCTCCCTTGTCCGAAACATTGTCTTCCTCATCATCACCTGAAGTTTTTCTATTCCCCCTCCCACTACCAGCTCCATTTTCTCGGTCATCAAACTTTTCAACTTCACCAAAGGCAGCAGACAGCTCCATTATTTGCTGCCTTCATCATCCATCTCTGGTAACCATCTGCAGTTTTCCTTCTACTTTTCATCTTCTCTTCCGCTTCCTCCAAAGTGAGTTGCTTATATTGAGCAACTTTGTTAAAATTGTACCTACAAGAAATTACACAAAAATATTGTTCCAACATATAAGACAAATAGGAACACTGGTATATGTTAAACATAAGAAAACTAAAGGTCAAACAATAGCTTAGATCGTAGACACCAACAATTGGCAGGAATGGCAACAAATTCCCTCCCCTGAAGCATTAGAAGGTAATATATTGCTGACTGTGAACCCTCAAGTTGACCGTGGTACCGAGACTGGCCAGTTTCATCCTCCAGCAGCCAAGGTTTATTCTTGTACTTCTCCTACGCAATTCAATCACATGATGATAGATAGCAGATAAAGTCTAAAGATACAGGAGATTAACTGGCAAGCAATATAAAGCCAACCATCTTGAGATAAATAAATGAACCAATCAAACGTTTATAATAACATGAAAATAAAACTAAAAAATGCAACCTACCAGCCAACAACAATTTCAATAACTTCTTTAATCAATGAACATGCAGAAAGTATTAAAAAGAAGTAAACATTTTACAAACATGCCTCTTAATCTTTTTATAGAACTACAAGTTCATCTTCTAACTACATCATTTGAACATTATTGTATTAGGAGATTCCAACAGAAAATGAAAGAGTATAGAAAAGACAAAACAAACGAACATATCATTAGATAAAAAAAAAGTACCCGCAAGGCATCGGTAAGTTGGCGCCCTTGCAGACCTTCTTTCTGCAATGACCACTTATTCTCATTCTTCTTCTTTGAAAAACTCGGTAACCCTGTTGCAAACCTACCTATAAAGAAATTTTTGTCGGTACTGGAACATGCCCGAACAGTATATTCCTATATATGACACAGATTAACAGTCAATTTCAGAAAGTATTCACAGTATAAGGCAATAAATTAAGTAATGATCAAAGATGCAGTAACATAAAAAAATCAGTAAGGAAAATGGATCTGAAAGAGGTCACAAGATCATGCAGTAAAACCAAAGAAATTCACCCAAGTAGTGAGTGCAAAGATCTGTAGTCAAATTCCACGCACACGCATAGAAAGAAAATTAGAGAATGAGTAGAGTAATTCAACATTCAATTCGGGCAAAATCTGCTTGCAAAATTACTTGCGGGCTGCTAAGGATGCATGCAAAGTTTCATATCACACCAGACCTGTTGTACTTAGAAAGTAAACATGTATTGTATCAGCAGATTCCGCCTCAAGTGTTGGAAGGTGCAAATAAACAAGGGCAAGCAGACATAAGCTTCAATCACTTCCTACTGTAGGACCATTCTCTTTCTTATGAAACTGAATGATTTGGATTCAGTTCCATGGTGCAGCTCATAGAAGCAAACTCATATTGTTGGATTCGATTCTAGTTCAGCTTTATAAACACAAAAGCTACTTGTTTTCATTCAACAAATTCCAATTGATTTTGCACTGGCAATACTGTACTCTCTAAGACTCCTTGCTTTCTGGACTTCTTCTAAGTGGGAGTCAGCAAATCTTCTAGCAACACTTACAGGTAAAACCACATATTCTAACCTTTAAATCCAAACTCCCAAGCAGAGATGAATCCCAGAACCTAAATAGTGACTTATTCATGCCACACATTCACAAAAGAACTATTTTATTATTTATAACAAAAACACTTCCCCGAAATTCCGGTGTTAATACTCTTCATTTTTGTAAAGAAAAACATCTCTCATGAAAAAAAAAAAAAATCCATATAACGCATAAACAAATAAATGAATCGATAAATCCCAAATATTAAATCACAGGCACGAAAGGTCATTATAAAAACATGCAAAAAAAATTCCACATTAATAAAATAGAACCTTTCAAACTAAAACCGACACAACTTTTAATTCTTAACACACTACAAAAGCATAACACTTATGTTATACATACAGACATGATAATATACATGGACTGTGTCGTCATGTGCTCAATAAACTAATTAACTTTTGTTTAAGAGAATGGAGAGGAGGCGAACCCTGATCAAGCAAGTGATGGGGGTGTCGCACTCGTAGCACTTGGAGTGGTTCTCAGCTATGGTTTTGCCGCACGATACGCACAGCGTCAGGTGCTTGCAAGAGCTCCCATACAGCTCCTCCGTCGATCCGCAACCGCTACACGACGGCTTCAGTATCAAATCCATAGACACCCTTTTTTTTTTCCTATTTATGTTGTCCTGCAAATAACAAGCATTATTACTCATAAACGGACATGCGAATACATATAATGCAAACTGATATAAAATAGCTCGTCGAAAAGCGAAGTGGAAATGTCTTTTGGGGTTTGAAATGGGTAATGCCGTTAGTGGATTAATAAATTGTACAAAATTGAGTATATAAATCATCCCTTGATTGATTAAAATATGAATTGTAGTAGTTTTGATGAGAAATAATTTAAACCTTCCATGAGTGTTACAGTGTTATTATTAGTTGGGAGAGATCAATACAGTAAAAATGCGGTGGTAGTCTCCTTTTTATTGCCTCCAGCTTCCCTCAATTTCGAATAAATTCGCGTTTTCTTGACGCAAGCATGGCAAAAGTACCGGTCCAACCAGAAAACAAAAGTATTGCTGACACAGATTTTTAAAGTTAGAATTATAAAAGCAAATTTCAGAGTAATAAATGATTTTACCCAATTTATCTCTACATAACACGTGTCCATTTAATTTCCTAACACAGATGAGTGAGACTTTTACATGATCGGACATTGATTGCAAAGAAAAAAAAATTTCACGTTGTTGGTTTGGGGAAGGTAGTCCCATGATCAAAGAATTGTAGGACCAAATATGCTCCAAATTTAAGGTGAGAATCCAACGTTTGATTAATACAGATGATATATTTATTTAATTTTTTTGTTTGTGGTAATTTTAATATCATTAATAGCAATACTAAGTACTTTCTTCTCCTATGCAAACTGTCAAAGAATTTGTTAAGCTGACGCAACCCAAAAAAAAAAAAAAATAGACAATATCTAATTCCGTCTAAATTCAGAAGCTCCGTTAAACATGCTGACTCAACAAAATTTAGATATTCCAAGTATATTTAAATTTTTTATACATATTTAAATGTAATTTTATTTTTTATTTTAATAAAATAAAATACAACTTAATAGCAATCCATAAAATGTATTGGAGATCAAATTTGAACTTTAATGTTTATTCATTAGATATTAATACCAAATAGATCGAAAGTCTTTCAACATTTTTAACACCTAGTTAAAAATTTATAGAAAGCATTGGAGATGCTCTAATTCAGTCACATTCATGTTCAAGTGTGTTTTCTTTATAGTTATTAAAACTTAGTGTTCCGTCTTAATATGTCAATATTGTTAAGAGGATAGGCATAAACCATTATATGTTCTGTATTTATTTTATCGTTATTCGATGTAAGATTTATCTTTTTATATGTCATTGCAAGTTAATGGCTCGTTTGAGCACCAAACTTGGAATTCACGTACTTGTTTGAATTTATTGAGTTCTCATACTATATTAAAATTTAAAATTTCATCTAAAAAGACAAATTCAAAAAGAGTTGACCAAAACACTTATAATATTGTGTGTTTATTTCATCGTATCGCGGACTGAATTGTTTATTTAGTTTTGGTAATTATGTAGTTGTTAATAATTTCTTGTAATCTCGATAAATAATGATGGGATATGCTAAAGTTCCCATACGGAGAGATTTGTGTCATTAGATACGACAAATGACATTATAGTTTCATATATAATGACCTTTTTTCCAAACAAACAAGTCAATTTTTAATGCAACATGGAATTAATTAAATGCAATGTTTATTCTTCAACATAAAGATGAAAAGTAGTAGTCAATTTCTAACCTAAAATGACTTCATGACTCCAAGGTCGCATACCCTTGTACTAAAGGGATTTAGAAAGTTAATTTTATGTGTAAATTAAAACGTGATAGACTTGATGTTAAATATACATTTGTTCGTGTATGTGCTTTCAATATCATAGAGAAGTTCTCAACATTAAAAAGATTTACAATGGCATGGATCCTAACTGAAAATGAAATCCCCATGTAGTTTGAGCCAAACATAATATGGAGGTCACAGACAGGATTTGTGAGGGTGAGGGTATATATTTCAACCAACATTTGCTAAATCTGCACAATATATTGTTTGGGTTCTTGTTTGTACAAGGCTACAAGCATTTTCTGGGCCTCTAGCCACAGCCAAGGTTTCTGTTTGTCAAAAAAACTAAAGAGAAGAAAAAGAAAATGCAAGAACAAGAGCAAAGCAAAATAAATAGCAGCCAAACTAGTAGACGAATTACTAAAGGGAAAATAGAAGCAAGCAGTTTAAACAGTTTAGAATAAGGGAAGAATAGCATGACAATCAAAAAAAAAAAAAAAAACTGTTATATTTATCCGTTTCCTCGTCTTAATAATCAATCTTATGCAAGAATCTTTGTTTTCTCTTCCCAGGTTTTCAATCATCTTCACAGTGCAAATCACAACGATTGACATAAACAATTGGCATGAACACTCGAAACAAAAACGGGATACATTTTAGGGGTGGGGGGCAAAGAAACAACACTTTAACATTAAGTTTCAATTTATGTGGATTGCCAATTTTTCCTGATGTCGAATGTATAAGTCATCTCCAAATAGGACCTGTTATCGTCATCAAGGAACTGTGTAGAGAAAAAAGAAGAGATCAAGGATATTAATATGCTATATGGGCATGTATTAAATGCGAAAATTTCAAGGAAAAAGAGAGTTTTTTCGATATGATTATAGAATAGACAAAACAGGAGAAGGGAATTTACATTTGGAGCTATTCTTTACCCAGAACAATTAAGAGACGTCGTCCCTCTGTATTCAGATGAGATATTGTAACACGCGCAAGAGGCCACATTTGTTAACACGCCATGTAAATGGAAAAGTGAGGGAAAAGGTAATATTTACCTGTGTTTTAGCTGAATATGATCCTCTAGCAAAAATACCGGAAGGGGTTGTCTCTTCCGGCATTTCATGTGTGTAAGGCTCTGACTGAGGACTGAAAGTTCCGATCATTTCTCTTGTGCTGTCAACTGAAGACAAGGTTTGTGAAAATAAAGAATTTTATTAATGAAAACTTGAAATATCTGATTGTCGGATCAAATAAACAGATTTAACATACAAAAGTAATAGAGGGTAAAGAACCTTTGATGCCAGTTTTCCAAACCGTGTTCCTGTACTTGAGGCCTGATACAATGTTGTTGCTAACCTGGAAAGTGAATTTAAGGTTGTATCGGCTTCCCTCTTTCAATGTAAACCACGGGCCTTTGGAGTTTCCAGCCTCAGGGATTAGAAGAAAAATATCAGGCCTACCAGGGGATTTTATTGCGAGGCTCAAGATCTTAACATCTGGATCAAGAGTTTCTACAATTCAACAGAGTGAGAAAACAGCGTCAAGACACAAATACAGCAAAGACGCACCTTCATACATATGCCAAAAACTACTAGAAAACTATGTTAATGTACTAGACTCTTTCATACATTCTTTGAATGGACGGGTACCTAAACCAGATCCTTCAAAAAATTGAGAAATTTCAGTCATACACTTTGCAGGAAGGATCTTATCTGACACTCCTAGCCAAGTTCAAGCATAGTACCTAGTAGCTACTAGATACAAGGTGGGAGAAGAACATGTGGTACAAGTAGAACCCTTGAAGTGGTAGCAGTGGCCGTGGCAGTCGGGGCTGGTGCAGTGGCTGATCGGGTGGTGGTATGGGGTGGGATGAGACGATTAAATCCTGTGAAAAGGTACTGAGACGCGGATATTTAGCTCCAACGTTGTTTTTTTCCTGAAGGTATAGCTCGGATATTGTTGATTATGGTACTAAACTTATAACATGTCCTCATTAATCTTATGCTTCCACTAAATTGTACTCTGTTCTATACATTATTGAGCATAACTGTATTTTTGAATTGAATGTGGGGGTACTATTTGAAATTTAAAACATAATTTCTTTATTATTTATCTGCAATTAATATGGTTGATCGAGGAAAAACATTAGCAAGAAAATGAGTACCTTCTGCAGAGTTGATATCAACAATCCCAAGAAGTTGTTCTTTCCACCTTTTCAAACTCTCATCATCCTAAATTTTCCAAAATTAGCAGAAATATAAAAACAAAATATGGGACATTAAGTTAACAATTAACATAACAGACAGAAATTCCCTGGCGCATTATAAGGAAAAGACAGAACCTTGTCCTTCTCCGATAGCTCTTTGAGACTGCACTTAGGACCCAACTGTATTTTCCCTTCTACATCTTCATCATCCTCATCCTCATTTGTACATAGAGAATTCTCACTCATCTTTCGGCTAATTCTCCTACCAGTTTCAGGCTCCACCTCAGGGTCGGCATGATCCGAACCTGTTACATTGGTTTCTGAAACAGGGTTGCCCACCTTGTCGTCAACCTTATTTTCGTCAAACCCCATGTTCTTGGAACTTGAAACGACTCCAACAGCCAAAGACATCAACAATTACAGTTCATTCGACAGAAGAAGAGAACATGTACATAAAAAGAATCCTTCTCAGTTCTCGCCAGAAAAAGAAATATGAAACTTAAAAGAATCGCAAATACCAAGAAAAAGAAAAGGAAATCAAGAAGAATCTGTTTTATATATAAAGAAACACAAATGGGTAATTAAAAAATTTGTTTAAATTAAAGAATCCAAGAAGGATAATGAAATACCAAAGGTACAGACGCAGTAGATAGGATAAGGCTCCAAATAACTAAAGAAGAAAAGATACCGAGAAAGAAGAGAGAAAGAAATGGTCATGTGGTGATCCGGGTTTGTGAATTATTAAAAATGAATGTTTCCCTCTCCCTCTCTCTCTCTCCCTATACATTTATATGATATATCTATATGGAATTTTAGCATAAATGGCCCTAACTTTTGTTCCAGTATGAAAATAGTTCCTAACGTTTATTTTTTAGCACAAAATCTTTAAACTATGTATTTTGATGCGTAATTAGCCATTATTTGATAAAAATACTAATATACTCTTAATTTTAATAAGTAAATATTGTAGTTGAGTTGTTAATCTTTGTAAGAAGTAAAAATAGGTCAATACTTTAAGTTTTTATAAAAAATTAAAAAAAAAAACTAACAAATTGTTTATATACACTTTATTGACCAAATTGATAATATACTATATTTTGTTGTATATTTTACCAACTATTATAAAATAACTAAAACTTAAGTTCATAATTATTAATAAACATGTCAAATAAAATTATTATTTTTATTATTTAGTAATTACATTATTTAAAATTTAAAATTTTATTTTATCGTTATAATAAAAAAATAACTTTGTTGATGTTCAAATATTTTTATTTAATTGAGCTATATATTTATTAATTACAAATATTAGAGATTCAATTTTATTATTCATATTTTAATTAATCATTTTATTTTCGTTCAAAATTATACAACACATAATGTGTAAATTAATTTTTATGTTAAATAAAAATATAATAAGATTGGTTCAATTTCATAAAATTATATACGTTATTTTGTTATTTATTTAATTCAATTTTTATTCAAATTTTTTACATCACATAGCAATTACATATATTTAAAGCACAATAATTTTATATTTTTTTCTTATGAAAAATTTAATTCACGCGACTATAATGATATATTTAGTATGTAAGATTAACTGTTATTTAATAAATATATCAGATCAAAATTGTAAATGTTAGGTATTTAAATGCAATTTTTTATAATTAAAACTAATGATATATTTGTTTTTTCATCAAGTAATAATAAATTGCGTACCAAAATATATAGATTGTGAATTTTTGTACCAAAAAATAAGCTAGGGACCATTTTCATATTGAAAGCAATTGTTAGAGACCATTTACGCCAAATTTCCCATCTATATCTGTGCGTGGAAGAGAAGAGATCGTGAAAGTCACTAATAAGTCGCAGTAGCATCCAAGGAGACCACGATTGATTTGACCGCTTCTGATTGGTTAATCATTATATGAACATACAGGAACGCACTTTCAAGTTTCAGCCAATAATTACTCTAAGTATGCAAGTATGAAACCGTTACACGCAGATGACCCACCGTTGCTTACAATTTACGTGACTAAAACGTTAATGGATGTTTGGAGTAATATATTTATTTGACAAAGTTTTTTTTTTTTTTTTTTCCTCTGTGTAAATTATAATTATTGAGATTTATAAAGTACGTGGACAAAAAGTAAAAGAAATTGTGAGTCTTACTGATTGTAGATAAAAATGATGTCTAATCAATTTATAAATATTTATAAACACCGACAAATATGCTATAAGTATTAAATAACACGTACTAATATGCCATATAAGTACAGATGAACAAAGTTATAAAAAAAATATTCTCTAATGCATGCTGACGAGGACACCATCTAGTTTATGTGGCACGCAAAAAAAAAATATTTCGTATTGAAGTCTGTCTAAATTTAGACGGAGTGACTCAACAAATTTAAATTCAATTTAACATTTTATTAAAAAATAAATTGGACGGGTTGAGACCCGCTAATTTAAAAAAAAAATAATGCCACGTAAGCATTAAAATTAGTTTTAGACGGAATTCATTGGAAATGAATTTTTAATTTGACCGTCTATTCAATATATGTAGTACCACATGGATTGGAAGTCCGTCTATTTTACCTGCTACGTAAACTTCAATAGATGTAGTGCATTGGAGATGTTCTTATAATCTGCAAAAATTTTTACAAAACAAACAAATAATAATACAGTTAGAAGTGAGCAGTAATCGTGATTAAAATTGCATAGCTGTTACTCGGAACACTTGTTATCAACAGTGGTGAAGACATGAATTTTTGTCAGGGGTCTGGTTTATTCACAACGTATCTTTCAAATTGAAAAAATTGTTAAACGACAAGTTCAAAATAATGAGTCAAAAATTGCTTTTAGAAATAAATTTAATAATCATATTTTATCTTTTAATTCTCATTTTGACATCACCTCTTTTGACTCATTTTCATGTTAGGTTCTTCATTCGTTGATGTCAGTTCTTAGTACCATGTCGAAGTATTCGTGGCAGACTTTGCAACATATCTTTCAAATTGAAAAACTATTAAACAGTGAGTTTAAAATAACAAGGCAAAAATGACTCTTAGAAATAGATTTAACAATCTATTTTTTTAATCATATCTAATTCTCATTTTAGCATCACATTTTTCAGTTTATTTTGAGCTATGTTCTTCACTTGTTGAGATATGTTCTTCATACCATTCAAAGTATTCCTGGCAAACTTCTCAAAACATTTTTTGAATTTAAAAACGTTTAAACGTTAAGTTTAAAATAACAAGTCAAAAAATAATGCTAAAATTAGATTTAATAATCCAGTTACATTTCCGTTTTTAGATGTCAGTTTAATTAAAATTCTATTTGATATTAATTTGACTCGTTTCACTTAAATAATTAAATATAAAAATATAATGAAATTTTGAATCGTTATAGTGAATTTTTAAGTGAATTTAGATATTGAATTAATCTTAAACTAATGAGAATAGTATAACTTTGAGATTCTTGAATAGGTTAAATAAGTTATCATGGATACATGTCAAGTTTATCTTTTTCATGTTCTTATTTCTTTATCGGGAAATAACCGAAAGAATTAATTGGGGCCCATTGGAATTATTTCCATTTTTGTCCAACTGCTAGTGTATTTTGTAGGTTTTTTAATTGTGACGCATGATTCATTAATGATGTTGCTGGTGTGCGTAATGATGGTTTATTAACTACGAGATAAACATAATAAGAGAGTAAGATGGGATGTGACACATTTTCCTTTTTCTAGGAGAAAAGTTCAGCACCTAAGTTTATTGAAAATTTCCGATGACCTTTATAATATTGCTAATGACCTCAAAAATAAATTGAAGAGCTATAGTTAAAGATGACAACAATTCGAATCGACCTGACTAGACGTTCTCTTTGAATGAAATATTTATTTTTTTACAAGATTGTGTGTCAATGAATGGGGGTTAAAATTAAATGAGATATAAATTTGAAAAATCTTGATAGCAATACTTTTTGCCTTCGAAAAATCTTGATAGCAATACTTTTTGCCTTTGAACAACAATTTAGACATAAAGTTAGACCACTATGTGTAAAATATCAAATCTATCCTTTGAAAAGTCATAAATAGAAATTTGAATTATATCTTTATAAAGGACATAGTTGACATTTTATACATAGTGTTCTAACTTTATGTCCAACTTGATGTTCATGTAGCATTACTCTAAATTAAAAATTGTTGGATATCCACGTTTCTTAACACTTTGAGATTGTTCACGAGGCACGAGGTAATCCATTATCACAAAAGCATTCTTATCCCAACTTGCTCTCGTCGTATTTTGGAGTATTTCTAGTAGAAGATAGGGGTGGGCATTTTATCCGGAACCGGCGGATTCGGTCCGGTTCCTATCACTAAATAAATGGATCCAGTTCTAAAGAACCGAGAATCGACGGTTCCGGTTCTTAGGAACCGATTCCGGATACCTGGTTTAGAATCGAAAAATTCAATTTTTTTTTTTTATTTTTAGATTTGCAATTTTTTTTTTTTTTACTTTTCATATTTTTTTTTTTACCAAATTAACTCCATTATACATTAATCCAAAAGCCAAAAGAAAAACAAATTAACCCATGACCCATTAGTGATAAATTCATTACGGCATTATCCAAACCCAATAATTTATTTGCACTGCCCAATGCCCATTTTCAAAATTAATATTGACTAATAGATTAGGGACCAAAAGTATGAAAACGAGTAAATAACTAATAATTTAATTCACATTATTGAATGTTTTTCATGCTATTTTTTGTGCCTATAATTTAAAAAATTTGTTTATTTGTGCATTTAGTTTGAAATGACAATTATTAAAAAAAATTGAATAGAACCGGAACCGAACCGGAACCAGTGGTTCTGGATCCGGTTCGGTTCCGGTTGAAAGTGGGTGGTTCCGATTCTTTTTACAAAATACCCGAATATGAACGGGTGCTTCCTATTCTTCTACTATCCGAACCGAACCACCCGACGCCTACCCCTAGTACAAGATGTGAAGGCATTGGTGTGACCCGTGTGAAAAAGTTATTAAAATTGAATATTGATTTCAAATAAAAGTAGTGTATTTTTAGAAATTAAAAGATGTGGTAATTAAAATATAGAGTTTAAACGAAAATAATGTTTTTTTTAAATAATTATAAAATGAGATAAATTCTAAAATATTTATCTTAATGAAACCATATGTTACTCGTGTAAAATGTTGTTTTTAAATTAAAAATTAAATATTGATTTTAAATGAAAATAATATATTTTGTAAAAAAAAATATATAAAATGGAATAAATTGTAAAATGTTGATTTTAATGAATATATTATTAAAATGGAATATATTATTTTTAAATGAAATATTGAAATATTGATCTTAAGTGAAAATAATATATTTTTAAAATATATATAAAATGAGATAAATTGTATAATATTACCAGTGTAAAGTTGTTTTCAAGTCAAAAAATGAAATAATGATTTTAAAGGAAAATAATGTATCTTCTAAAAAATTATTAAACGAGATAAATTATAAAATATTAATGAAATGAGAAAATAACATATGGTATCACATATTACCAAACGTATTTTACCCTTGTAAATGTTGGTTTCAAATGAAAATTTAAAATATTGATTTTAAATAAAAATAATGTAATTATTAAAAATTATAAAATAAGATAAATTGTAAATGAAGAATGTTTATTTAGTAACACATATACTACCCGTATAGAAATAATATTTTTGAATGAAAAATGAATTTCAAATTAAAATAATATATTTTAAAAATATTATAAAAGGAGATAAATTGTAAAATATTAATGATCACGAGGAAGAAAATATGGTAACATAGCGTAAAATGTTATTTTCAAATGAAAAATAATTTTAAAAAAAATAACTTATTTTTTAAAATAATTATAAAATACCATAAATTGTGTAAAATATTGATGAAAATACGAGTAACATATATTGTACACATATTTTAATCGTATAAAAATGTTTTTTAAATAAAAATAATGGATTTTTTTGTAAAATTATAAAAGAAGATATATTATAAAATATTGATTTTAATGATAATGAGAAATTAAGATATCACACGTGGTAAGAATGTTGGTTTCAAATGTAAATTTGAAATATTGATTTTAAATCAAAACAATGAATCTTTTAAAAATATTAAAAAATGAGATAGATTGTAAAATATTAGTGAAAATGAGGAAGAAGGTTGCCTAAAAATATTGATTTCAAATGAAAATTTGAAATACTGGTTTTAAATAAAAATAATATATATTCTAAAATTTTATAAAATGAGATAATTTTTAAAATATTAGTGAAAATAAGGAAGTGATATATGGTAACATATATTAACCCTTGTAAAAATATTATTTTCAAATGAAAACTTAAAATATTAATTTTATATGAAAATAATATTTGTTTAAAAAATTATAAAATGAGATAAATTGAAAAATATTAATGAAAACGAGGAAGATACATATGGTAACACATATATTATTCATGTAGAAATGTTGTTTGTATATGAAAAATTGAGTTTAGATGAAAGTAATGTATTTTTTAAAAAAAAATTATAGAATGAGATAAATTATAAAATATTGATTTTAATTAAAATTATGTAATATACGAGTCCAGATCTGTTGTCTCAAATATATGTCTCCATTACCATTCCTCCAATGAAAATCTTACACATTATCAAATAAATAGATGATGGATCATTATGGACAACATTTAATGCATTCACACTTGCTATTATTGTTGATATATAAAGTTTTATTGGGAAGACAACTAATGGGACATATATTTAAGACAACAGATCTGGACTCGTAATACACATGTTAGCCGTGTAAAAATATTGTTTTAAAAAAAAACTAAAAATATATTGAACTTTAAATTAAAGTAATATATATTTTTAAAAATATATGAGGAGAGAAATGATAAAAATATTGATTTTAATGAAAATGTTGTTTTCAAATGAAATATTGATTTTAAATGAAAGTAATTTATTTTTAAAAAAATTATAAGAGTAGATAAATTGTAGAATGCTGATTTTAAACAAATAAGGAAGTATCATATGTATTTTTAGAAAATTATATGAGAAGATATAAATTCTAAAATATTGATTTTAATGAAAACGAGAAAGCAACATATAGTAATACATATGCTAACTTTGTAAAAATATTTTAAAATGAAAATTTCAAATATAGAATTTAAATGAAAATAATGTATTTTATGAAAAATTATAAAATCAAATAAAATTGTAAAATATTAATGAAATTTTCATTAATATAAGCTAACATATATTACCTCACATATTTTACACGTGTAAAAATGTTGTTTTCAAATGAAAATTATAAAATATTGATTTTAAATGAAAATAATATGTTTTTAAAAATCTTACAGAAAGAGATAATTTGTAAAATATTGATTTTAATGAAAACGAGAAAGGTACATATCACCTGACACACATGTAACCTGTATAAAAATGCTGTTTTCAAAAATAAAATATTGAAATATTGATTTGAAATGGAAGTAATGTATTTTTTAAAAAAGTTATAAAGATGAGATAAATTGTAAAATATTGATTTTAATGAAATAAGTTATGTATTTTTAGAAAAATTATAAGATGACATAAATTTTAAAATATTGATTTTAATAACAATAAAGAAGCAATATATAGTTATCCTTCTAAAAATGAGGAAGCAACTTATGGTAACACATATGTTATCCTTCTAAAAATATTTTAAAATAAAAATTTTAAATATATATTTTTATTTTAAAATATTAATAAAAATGAGGAATTAACATATGGTTTTATTACCACACATATCTTACACGTGTAAATATGTTGTTTTCAATTGAAAAATTAAAAATATTGATCTTAAATGAAAATTATATATTTTAAAAAAATTATAGAAAGAAATATATTGTAAAGTATTGATTTTAATAAAAATGAAGAAGGTATAACAAATACGTTTACCCGTGTACAAATATTGTTTCAAATGAAATATTGAAATATTTATTTTAAATGAAAGTAATGTAATTTTACAAAAAATATCAAAAGTGTCTGCATTTTTAGAAAAATTATAAGGGGAAATAAATTTTAAAATATTGATTTTAATGAAAATGAAGAAGCAACATATAATTTAATATCACCCTTGTAAAAATATTTTAAAATTAAAATTTTAAAAAATAGATTTTAAATAAAAATAATGTATTTTTTGAAAAATGATAAAATGAGATAAATTATAAAATATTAATGAAAATAAGAAAGTGACATGTAGTAGTAACATAATTACCACACATATTTTATATATGTTGTTTTCAAACGAAATTTTGAAAATTTGATTTTAAATGAAAATAATGTAATTTAAAAAAATTTATAAATGGAGATATACATTAAAATATTAATTTTAATGAAAATAAAGAAGTAACATATGTTATCGATGTAAAATTGTATTTTTAAATGAAATATTGACATATTGATTTTAAATGAAAGTAATGTATTTTTCAAACTTAAAAGATGAGATTAATTCTAAAAGATTGATTTTCATGAAAATGAGGAAGTAATAGTAAGCACATATTATATTTACAAGTATAGTTTTAAATGAAAATTTGAAATATTAATTTTAAATAAAAATACCTATTATTTAAAAAATTATAAAAAGAGATAATCATAAAATACTTATTTTAATGAAAATGAGGAAATAACATATAGTGAATTAGAAAATATTGATTTTAATAAAATGAGTAAGTAAAATATGGTAACACATATGTTGCCCTTGTAAAAATGTTGTTTTTAAATGAAAAGTTGAAATATTGATTTTAAGTTAAAATAATGTATTTTTAAATTATATATAAAATAAAATTAATTGTAAAATATTAATAAAAATGTGTTATCCGTGTAAAAATATTGTTTTCAAATGAAAAGTTGAAATATTGCTTTGAAATGAAAGTAATGTATTTAAAAAAAAAATTTGTAAGAGAAAGTAAATTCTAAAATATTAATTTAATAAAAATAAAGAAGTACCATATGTTACCTTTGTAAAAAAAAAAAACTTTTTTTTAAATGAAAATTTGAAATATTGAGTTTAGGTAAAATTAATATATTTTGAAAAAAAAATATATATAATGAGATAAATTGTAAAATATTAATGAAAATTAGGAAGGTTATATGGTAACATATTTCATCCATGTAAAAGTGTAGTTTTCAAGTAAAAATTTGAAAATTTTGATTTTAAATGAAAATAATGTCTTTTTAAAAAAATAATAAAGGAATTATAAAATATATCATTAATAATTTGTAAAAATATTGTTTTTAACGAAAGAGATAATTTGTAAAGTATTTGATTTTAATGAAAACGAGGAAGATATATGGTGACACATATGTTATTTGTGTAAAAATGTTGTTTTCAAAAAAAATAAAATATTGAAATATTGATTTTAAATGAAAGAATGTATTTTTAAAATGTTATAGGGGATAAAATTTTAAAATATTGATTTTAATTTTCATAAGGAAGTAAAATATATATTTTTAGAAAATGTAATAAGATGACATAAATTTTAAATATTAATTTTAATGATAATGAGGGAGCAACCTATGAACTCCTTCTAAAAACTGAAGAAGCAAGATACGGTAACAATGTAAGTTATCATTCGAAAAATATTTTAAAAAGAAATTTTAAATATAGATTATAAATAAAAATTATGTATTTTAAAAAAATTATAAAATAAGATAAAATTGTAAAATATTAATGAAAATGATGAAGTAACATATGGTAACATATGTGTAAATATGATATTTTCAATTGAAAATTAAAATATATTGATCTTAAATGAAAATAATATATTTTTAAAAAATTATCGAAAAAATAAATTGTAAAGTATTGATTTTAATGAAAATGAAGAAGATAAAAATATTGTTTCAAATGATATATTGAAATATTAATTTTAAATGTACTTAATGTATTTTTTTCAAAAAAATATCAAAAGGAGATAATGCATTTTTAAAAAAATTATAAGAGGAGATAAATTCTAAAATATTGAGTTTAATGAAAATAAAGAAGCAACATTTGATAACACATATTACCTTTGTAAAAATATTTTAGAATGAAAATGAAAAATATAATTTTTAAATAAAAATAATGCATTTTTTGAAAAATAATAAAATGAAATAAATTATAAAATATTAATGAAAATGAGGAAATGACATATAAAATTTTAAACGAAATATTGGCATATTGATTTTAAATGAAAGTCATGTATTTTTCAAAGTCATGTATTTTTCAAAATTAAAAGATGAGATAAATTCTAAAAGATTGATTTTCATGAAAATGAGGAAAGTAATAGAAGCACGTATGTTACTTGTGTACAAGTGTAGTTCTAAATGAAAATTTGAAATATTGACTTTCAATAAAAATAACGTATTTTTTAAAAAATAAAAAAATGAGATAAATCATAAAATATTTATTTTATTGAAAATGAGGAAATAACATATGAAACCTTGTGTAAAATGTTGTTTGTAAATGAAAAATTAAACATTGATTTTAAATGAAAATTTATTATAAAATATATATATAAAAAGATGAATTGTCAAATATTGATTTTAATAAAAATGAGCAAATAAAATATGGTAACACATATGTTATCCTTGTAAATGAAAAATTGATTTTAAGTTAAAATAGTGTATTTTTCAAAAATATATAAAATGAAATTAATTGTAAAATATTAATGAAAATGAAGAAGTAACGTATGAACATATTACCACACATATGTTATCCGTGTAAAAATATTGTTTTAAAATGAAAAGTTGAAATATTTATTTTGAAATGAAAGTAATGTATTTTTTTAAAAAAAATTATAAGAGGAGAGACAAATTCTAAAATATTGATGTTAATAAGAACAAAGAAGTAACATATGTTATCTTTGTTAAAAAAAATTTAAATGAAATATTGAAATATTGAGTTTATATGAAATTAATGTATTTTTAAAAAAATATATAAAATAAGATAAATTGTAAAATATTAATGAAAATTAGGAAGTAACATGTTTTATCCATATAAAAATGTAATTTTCAAGTAAAAATTTGAAATTTTGATTTTAAATGAAAATAATATATTTTTTAATAAATTATAAAAGAAGATATATTATAAAATATATCATTAATAATGATAAAGAATATGTATTTTATTACCCGTGTAAAATATTGTTTTTAAAAAAAGATTTTGAATGAAAGTAAACAAAATTACAAGCAAAGATAAATTTTAAAATATTTCAGTTAATGAAAATGTGGAAGTATACTATTACATATGCTATATGTGTAAAAATATTGTTTTGAAATAAAAATTTGAAATATTGATTTTAAATTAAAATAATTATTATTTTAAAATAGATAAATTGAAAAATATTAAAAATAAAGAAGTAACATATGTTACTTGAGTAAGAGTATATTGATTTGTAGATGAAAATAATATATTTTTAAAAAATTATAAAATGAAATAAATAGTAATATATTAATGAAAATGGGGAAGATATATGTAACACATAATACTCGTGTAAAATGTTGTTTTCAAATAAAAAAAATTGAATTTGAATGAAAATAATGTATTTTTATATGATAAAATAAGATAAATTGTAAAATATTGATTTTAATGAAAATTAGGAAGTATCATGTGGTAATACATATGTTACCCACCCGTGTAAAAATATTGATATTAAATGAAAATAATATATTTTTAAAAAAATTATAGAATGAGATAAATTATAGAGTGTTGATTTAATGAAAATAATGAAGGTATATGACCGGGACGGTCCATATGTTGTTTTCAAATGAAATATTAAAACATTGATTAATGAAAGTAATGTATTTTTAAAAAATATTGATTTTAATGAAAAAAAAAGGAAGTAACACACGTATTTTTAGAAAAATTATAAGAGGAAATAAATTTTAAAATATTGATTTTAATGAAAATGAAGAATCAACATATTGTAAAAATGTTTTAAAATGAAAATTTTAAATATAGATTTTAAATGAAAATAATTTATTTTTTTAAAAATTATAAAATAAGATGAATTGTAAAATATTAACGAAAATGGGGAAGATAACTTATATGGTTTGTAAATATGTTGTTTTCAAATGAAAATTTAAATTTTGAATTTTAAACGAAAATAATGTAATTTTTTAAAAAAATTATAAAAGGAAATGTTTATATTAAAATATTAATGAAAATAAAAATGAAGAAGTAACATATGTTATCGATGTAAAATTTTATTTTCGAATGAAAATTTAAAATATTGATTTTAAATGAAAGTAATGTATTTTTAAAAATCAAAAGATGAGATAAATTCTTAAATATTGGTTTTCGTGAAAACGAGGAAGTAACATGTAAAAATATTGTTTGCAAATGGAAAATTAAATATTAAATTTAAATTAAAAAATGTATATTTTTTAAAATATAAAAGGATATAAATTGTAAAATATTGATTTTAATGGAAATAAGGAAGTAACATATTACAAAATGTTATCCGTGTAAAAATGTTGTTTTCAAATGAAAAATTAATTTTAAATGAAAATAAAGTTTCTTTTTAAAAAAATTATAAAATGAGTGTAAAATATTGGCTTTAATGAAAATGATGAAATAACATTTGGTAGCACATATGATTCCCGTGTAAGAATATTATTTTCAAATGAAAAATTGAAATATAGATTATAAATGAAAATAACGTGTTTTTAAAATTTTATAATAAAATATTTTTTTTAAAAACACTAGCATATATGAAAACTAGAACAAACATATGCCTTCAGAAATTTACACAAACATGTGAAGACTAAAAAGGAAAAGAAAGATTAAAGGAATGTGCACCTGATAAACCAATCATTGATTACCTGCGCATCCATACTTTCCACTTCTGGAGAATGGCGACTTTTCATTATATGTGTCTTGAAATAAGTAATTGTTGAAACAAAAAGAAATTTCGATCCTTGTTGTAACTCTTAAAACAAACACAAACACCATATATAAGTAATTGAAGTGCATCAAACAACACACATATATTGGCATTATTCCAAAGAAAAAATTACACTTGCAATTTTTTCTAACTCACGGTTTCGATGAGAAAGAAATATTTTTTTGTACTTGAAGAAGAATGTGCTCCAAATACTCCAAGTTTATCAAAGCCACACATATTGGCAATATTCTAAGAAAAAATGACACTTGTTTCACACACAACAAGTAAAAGAAAAAGAATTAACTCATAAAGATGTGATTCATAAAATTAAGTAACTTCACTAATCAAAACATCAAAGTGCAAAATTTAAAAATAAAAACTCAAAATTGAAGCACACATAAAGCATTCTATAGGGTTTTATAACTCTAAAATCTACATTAAAAAAATAATATATAACAATACAATAAGCTCAAAAGGCTACAATTAAGTAATAATTACTAACCTGATCAGGTGTTGACGATCAAAAAATCAACATTTCTATTGATAATCTCTATCAAGAAAAATTTACATTGGAAAAATACGATGACAAAATTGCAATAGACGCAACAATAATAATCACAAAAATAACAATAGAATTTTCGTTTTCAAACAAAGTAATAATATCAAAATAAAATTCAAATAACAAGAAATGAAATTTATTATAATGTAAACAAAGTATGGGAAAACAAAACTAGAATTATTCAAATAAAAAAACAAAATAAAAATAAATAAAAATAAAATCAATAATAAATCAATAATCAAAATGAACAATCTGTATGTAAATGGAACAAAAATTGAACCTATGAGCAACACAACACAACTAAACAATATAAAGAAATCAAAATGGGCAAGAATCCAAAGTATAAAAGGAAATTTGTATATATCATAAAAAAGCTAGCCAAATACATTGAAAAACAAAATCTACTACAAATTAAACAATCACTACATAAATATATATAGCAACCAAGTTAAATCCACGGGACAACAAAACACAACTCAAAAACATATAGAAACTCAAAATGGACAACAATCCAAAATAGAAACGATTATTTGTATATTGATTCAACAAAAGCCAAGTAGCTAACCAAATGTATTGGAAAAAAATATCCACAAAGAATTAATCATCAAAATAAACAATAACTAAATAAACGCAACCAAAATAAATCATCGGACAACACTACTTAACACGTCTCAACTCAACAATATAAAGAAACTCAAAATGGCCGAACATCTGAGTAGTAAAAGATTATTTGCTTATTGATTCAAAATGCTAGAAAACAAAAACTACAATGAATCAATCATCAAAATAAACCATCACTTAGCATATGCAACCAAATTAAATCTACGTGCAACACAACAAACTGAACAACATAAAAAAATTCAAATGGGCAACAATAACAAAGTATAAAATATCAATTGATTCAAAGCAAACCAACCATACACAATAGAAAACAAAAACCATAATAAATCAATACTAAAATGAACAATCACAAAGTAAAATGCAACCAAATTAAATTCACTAGCACCATAACAAAACTCAACAACATAGAGAAACTCAAAATAGGCAACAATCCAAAATATACAAGGTTATTTGTATATTAATTCAAAGCATTCGAAAACAAAAATTACAATACTAAACAATCACAAAGTAAATGCAACCAAATTAAATCCACGGACAACAAAAGACACAAGAAAACTATTAATCTCTCATTACAAACTTAGGAATTAATTAACAAACTAAAACAAAACAAAACCAGAGGTAACATAAAATCAAAATCATACATTTCTAATGCACAATTCAAATAGAACTATGTATAAACTCAAAACATTCTAATGCATCTAACAATCAAAGAAAGAACCACATAGGACTTTGATTAAAAATAATGTCAAAACTGAAAAAGATAAACATATTGTGTTCAGCAGCAATAAAATCCAGAATCCAGATAAGATAAATAGATATACAATCATTCATGTATAGAGTGTCGATATATTATCAAGAATAGAGGAAAAATAAATAACCCAAAAAGAGAAATGCGAAAAAATAATGAAGCAAGCCTGCAAGATTCCACAAGAATTCCAAACAATCTTAGCGTATCGAGAAAATATAATCTCAAAAAATAAAAAAGGCTATCGATTTTAGCATATTATCTGGAAAAGAACCTCAAGAACCCACATAAAATTCCAAGAAAATTGATACGGGTCGCAACCCCGAACGAATAATGAAAAGAAACATAATTCCAAAAACTTACGAAAAGAAAATCAAGATAATACACAATTCAAAGAAAATTGATACGGGTTTGGCAACCCTAAAATCAGATAGAAATTGAAAGAAAACATGAAATGGCACAATTATAATACAAACAGATAAATGCAACTGACCTCTTTGTTGAATTACTCACAAGAATTAGAATGAACTCAGCGGTGGAGAAAGGCCGGTGGAGAAGTTTGGCATCGTTTTATTTCCGGCGGCTGTGATTATAACTCGTCCATTGCGGCCCAGACTGAATTCTCTGCGACGGAGGAGAAGGGGCAGTTATCTCTATAAAAAAAAAATTACCGTTGCTACTTTGGCGCCTTTGATTTCCTGGATGATTTCTGCGGCGGCGGAGAAAGAGCAGTGGTCTCTAATGGCAATCTGTGGGTATTTATAAAATAAAAAATTACCGTTGCTCCTTTCCCGCCTTTGATTTCCTGGATAATTTGGGCTTCCTTTCTAACGGATATTTTTATTAATATATATGTATATATGTATGTATATGTATCAATTTCATTTCAAATATTTGAAACAATCATTTTGATTTCTTTATAATCTGATTAAAATAAGTTAAAAGGGTAAAAAAAACTATTGGTTGTCATATTTTGAGCAAAATTTCATATGGATCATCAATTAGTTTCAACTAAGTTGTCTTAGCACATGTTTGGGGTTGCTTAAATTATAATTTCAGTTGGTCAAACATAATTTTTATCTACATATTTCGTAGGACCCACAATTTAAAACCCACTTCTATCCACACATTCACCAACAACTTTTAAATTATAAAAAGATATAAAATATTGATTTTAATAAAAATGAGAAAGTAAAACATATGTTACTTGTGTAAAATTGTTATTTTAAAAAAAAAAATTGAAGAGGTAGAGACTGTTCATCCAAGAACATGAAACTTTTTACATGGAGTTGTGAACATTGTGAACAAATCTCTGTGGAAATTTTGATGATTTTTTCAGTATGCATGACCAATTCTTTTGTGCCAATTCTATTGGGAGACTGGTACTAGCGGCTCAAAAGCAATATCGAAGATGGATATGAGTTTCAAAGTTACAATAGAAATCCTTGTCTTTAAACACTATGGTGGATAACCAGAGTTTCAACTATTAAAGCATACCGTTCTTCAATTTTTGACTCATACAACTATGTCAATGCTTGTGAAAAAACTTAAAAACATATTCTAAAATGAAAGAAAGACATATTCATCGATTTCTTTTAATTTTTATTACACTTATAAGTTGCAAGTGAAGTGACCAGAGAGTTAGGGTGCAATGTCAATTCATTTTTAATTTAAGAGGGTAGTGAGCTAGCCTTCGTTTGCACACAAGGAAATCATGGAAAAAGATAGGCAAGACTTGATCACAAATAAGCCGTGGCATGTTTAACGAGCCTCACAAATGAAGCAGCTAATAGGAAATGAAAACTATTTCTATATAAAGTGAGCAAAGAGGATTCGGGACACATGCAAGCTAGAGTTGATTTGAATTACTGTGCAGGTAGCAAAATTATTATTTTCTGAAAACAAGATGCTAAATCTTTTTATGCACATCAGCCTGTCCAATGGCATATTATTACTTACCATTTACCATTTACGCAGATTATAAACTAATTTATTTAATTAAGAATGATAAAAAATATCTTGTTACAAAAATAAATTTTTTGGTCAAATAAACTAATTTATAATCTACACCAAACAGGCTCTTACAAGAGAATACAAATAATTGCATAAATAAACATTGGTGCGCAAGAATCTCCTGCATTCCCAAAGAAGAAATGCTTTCACATCCTAAAAAACCCCTAAGCTTTGCATCACAAAGAATCACCGACGAATTCAGAGAGAGAGAGAGAGAGAGAGAGAGAGTATAATTTACACAAGGGTTTCAATTTTGATATTGATAACATGTACATGTTCATGTTGAAGCAAAAGTTCTCATCTAAACTAAACTGATTAGTCTTGCTTTCATGTAGATCAACTTAAGACAAAAAATCAAAGAGAACTGACCCACTGCGAACTAACTACCAACATAAGACAAACTCAACAAGAGTTGCCAAAATAAACGGATGCACGCGACATTATGTCGACAAGACAAAAATTGATGACTTCTCATAACACGAATTTGTTATTAGTGCACAGATAATTATGGCTTCAGAAACTTGTAGAATGACGGCAAGTATATTTATTATACCTAGCCATTCCAGTTCAACCAAAAACACAATGGACCAGTCCTTAGACCGGACAAGGCAGAAAGCAGAGAGAACTCTACCTGCCAAGCTTTGGACTTTAACCACCAATAGCTCAGGTTTAAGAGAACTGGCTGGGTCAGGATTGAACATTTGAGACAATGACCTTTTATATAACAAGTAATAAAATCCATGACGAAGGAAAAAAAATATTACTAAACTGCAAAGCATTTGAGAAGTAGATGGTACTATAAAATAACTTGCGCACAATATTTGACTAAGTTAGATGCATTAATAAAATAATCTACACAGCATTCAAATAAATAATATTATAAAAAATTAAAACATTTAATACTTCAAGAACTTTGAGTCTTATAGCTTGTTTGGGTAAGCTTAAATTACTGCACATTTCGTAAGACCCACAACTTACCACCCACTTATTATCCACGCAATTCATAAGACTTACAATTCATAATCACTTAAACAATAATTTCAGCACTATCAAACAAGCACTTAGACTCATAAATAACAAAATAAGAAGGAAAGAGTATTAAAAAGAGAGACTTAAAGTTCAAATACATTTTATGAATTAAACAATGATACTCAAGAAATTGCATGCGGGAAAACAATCTATTTTTATTCCCCTAATACATATGCTTAGGGTCCAATAACTGAAAAGCATCAATGTATGTGGATTCATGTTGTATTTCTTACATTCACAACTAGAGGATGACCAAACATATTTTTCATCAATCAATAAAGATTATACCAACCAAATAACTATATAAAACAATTTTCATTAATATTTTGATATCATGTATGACTACTTCACTAATATAAAATGGTCGCATGTTTAGTTTTACTCGAACCAGTGACATGATCACCCAGCTTCCTGCTATGGTTGATCCCCAGGCTTCGATCTTACCAAAATGAAGTGTCACTATTTGTCATGTCAGTACGTGGAACAAATTAAAGATTTAAAAGACAGATTCTCCCAAATCATTCTCCTTCAATACCATAGTATCTGCAAAATACTCCTTGAAAAAATTAAAATGGGACTCCATAAAGAAATAAACATAGATGGTCACCCTCAGAAACATTTCTCTAACTTGACCAGCATTACCCACCTCCAGCTGGTTAACCTTTATATAGTCCCATACACGCCTTAATGCCTCTGATTGGAGCATCTCTCTTTCTCCAGTTCCAAAAAAGTTTGCAAGTTTGTTTGATAATAGCACAGAAAGGTTCAGTACTTTCCTTTGGAGACTCTTCATCAACCTTCAACTTCTTAGCTCGACCCAATTCTTCTGCAATATTTGACCATAACTGCTAAGACAAAAGGATTAAGAAACACCATATATGTGCTGCCATGGTCATTTTACTTACTCATTGGATCAAGTGGAATAATGTGCTTCGCAAGCAGCTTATTCATCTTGAACATATCAGTGCAGTCCGTTTCGAAAACCCATCGCAAGGCATCATCACAGATTATCTTTCACTTGTTATCTGGATCTTGAAGGTTGTGTTTCCTAATGTATGCCCACAGCTGCTTTACAATCTGGATCAGAAGACAGCATCTGTTTAGGCTTTCCATGAAAATGAAATATGAAAGGATAAAGTAATATTAGAAATGGTCTTTAAAATAACAGCTGCTAGATCTGGCGACCCAAACCTCCGTCCTTGATAATACTGGCTCACCAACAATAGTCTGTGGTTCAGGTGACACGCCTCACACTTTGTTCAAGCCCCCTGGACCACCTCTTCTTTTGGTTCCAGTCGGAGTGCTGAAATAAAAAAGTAAAAGAAGCACATCAAGCGCTGACCATGTCTCCACATATCTTGTTGCATTCGAGTGAACAAGGAGGTTCATTCTCAGCCAGCTTCCATAGAGGCAATTAACAGCTTTAAAAATTAAAAAATAAACATGCTTCATAAATTAGTACAGCATTCATTTCTTCAATACGAATTTACATGTTGACAGAAATTAAAAAAGGAACATGCTTTCAAAATTACAGCTTAGGTAATTCGGGTATGCATTGTGCAGATGAAAAGAAACTCAATAAAAGCGAACCTCAAATTTACTTTAATAATACCGCTCCAGCAGGAAGCAAATCAATTAAGGCTTCCACAGGAAAGAAATCAATCAATACTATAACTAAAGGATTCCCCATTTTCACACCCCCACCCCCCACCCAAAAAAAAAAAAAAAAAAAACCCTAGTTTGACCTGAATAACACAAAGGCCAAAAAGAAAATTTGAACTGCGCATGTTATAACTTAAATAAGCAACTATGAAGCCCAATTTTCAACAAGAATCGACGATTCCGTTAATACCCCCACACAATTGACCCAAGCATCCAAAAATAAAGCTAAACACTCGCTCAGATTGTACAAACGCCCTATAAACGTCAACTTCAAAACACTAAAATGTGTCAGGAACACACCTTCCTTTCGGCATTTCAGAAGCATTGCTGATGATTTCCGGGCATCAGCTCCGCCTTTAGGCAGAGGTTGCGGCTGAAGGTGATGCACTTGCGTCGGCGGCGGAGAAGAGTTGTGCTGGTGGTGAAAGAGGTACGGCTGCTGCTGAAGGACAAAATGGGGATGAAGAATCTGTCGGGGCTGAGGACTATTTGGGAAATGGGGTTGGGGTTGAGGTTGAGGGGGGAATGGTCTTTGGGAAGAGGGTCGAGCGGAAGAGGAAAGTGATCTGGTCCCTGATGAAGCCGGATTTATGGGCCAGGTCTAACCCTAGCTTGGCTTCCAGCTGCTGTACGACGCCGCTTAAGGAGGTGAAGGAGCCAGGGTCCGACTGACGGAGCAGTGTTTCCACGCCTTCCGCTATTTCTTGGTCCGACACCATGGATATGAACCTGTGGTTCTGCCTTCATGAATTTTTGAATGCAAATTGTACGGATTCCCAAACGGCTATCTCAAAACGCCTGTTCTCTCAATCTCCCTGAGTAAAAAATGCTGCGTGACATAAGATCCAATCTTTTTCAGTATATGGCATTTTCATTTTTATTTAATTTTATTCACACTTATTATTCCAATATTTAATTAATACACCCTCCAACATAAATAAATTAAAATAAGAAAATATGTATATATATATATTATAATGAGGTCTCTAACTTTTTTTAAATGTGCAAATAAATCCTCAATTTTTTATTTTTTTATAGTTCTTCACTTAAACATAAGACTCGCAATCGGTACTAGATTTTTATTTCTGTTGGGCCACTATGTTCTGGGTTGTCTATACTCTTTGCGGAACACAATGTTTGATACCAATAAAATAAACTAATTACGGAAATATTATGTAGTGTTTTTTATTACAAAAAATATTATGTTACACGAGTTGTTACATGAGTGTTACACTAGTCCTAGTATCCACCATCGGCAATTCATTGTCCGCTGCAAAAATATTCTCTCTCGACCTTAAACCCTATCACTACTAATCCCCACAACCACCATCGATGTTACCCTCTAACGACCTCACCATCGCCCAATCACGACCACTGACCCACATATGGTCTCAATCCCAAACCTGCCACCTTCGACAGAAGCTACAACCACTAGCACAATCCCAAAACCTTGTGTAATTCGTCACCAATTGTTGTCGTCTACTATTAAGCACCACATCTCCCTACCACCACCTATGGGCAACAATCACAACCACTCCTGTCGCCATTGACGGTTAAGCACCACCATTGCCCCGTAGCCTTCGACAAACATATAAAATCACTGATTATGGGGTTTTCCTAACAATTTAGATGTTCTTGTCACTTCTTTCTTTTATTACCCATAAGTTATTTAATTATGGGGTTTTCCTAACAATTTCACTAATTTTTTTCTCATTAATTTAATTTTATTTGTACGAGTGCCTGTGTATGCCTTTCATGGATGAGGGGTTGTGGAGCTAAGCTCAGAACTCACCAGAAATTGAAATGAGTTCTTGTAGCTAAAAATGGATTTTGTAAATTAAAAACTATGAAGTCATTTTGGATAAACCACAAACAAATTGTGTCGATGTTACTGTTTATGTGTCAGGGGGTGAGGATAGAGATACAAGTGGGTTTTTTATCACCGTATGAAATTTGAATGGAAGGGTTACGATAGTTTTTTAAATTGTATGTGGGTTTGGGGTGTTTGGACCAATATTTTTAAATAAAAAAAAAAAACATAACATTATTTTTTATTTATGGGCATGAGGCAACCACCTCTTGAGCTTCATATAAAATTCGAGTCTACATTTGCTCATATCTACATGGGTCAAAACCTAACTTGGTAATTAAAGAAGATATGGTGCAAATGTTGAAGTTTTTGATGTTGAAGCAGTCCATACCATTTTCTTTACGATTGTGGACGAAATTATCCTTCCAAATTAGTACGAGTTGTGTTGAATATCAAATTTAACGAAGCTTTGTAGATGGCAATTGACGAAAATGATATTTTGCACAAGAAAATATGGATTTGATGGTGAAAATGTCAAAATTTCATACGTAGGGATGATTTGCACAATTACTTTAAAAGATAAGGACGTTTTGTGCCAATTACCCAAAATAAAATTGATTATCAGTGCATTTGGAAAATATGAATTAATGGGGTTGGGGTATTGAGCTTAATTTTCCCTTGATTTTGGGGAAATTGGTGCAAATCTCTAACATTTGTCCTTAGTGCAAAAATGATAACTAACATTTGTTTGTAACACAGAAGACTCAAACTTATATATTTTGGTGCGCAATTAGTCCTTATTTGATAAAAAAGACAAATATGTCATCAATTTTAGGGTAATTAACACATTTCGCCCATAATATTTACTCTAATTGTGCAAAGCATCTCTATCGTTTGATTTTGACATATGAGCCCCTAAATAAACGTTTCTCTGCAGAAAATGTTTGCCATTAAAATTATCAAAAGAGTTAATTATCGCAAATAAATCTAAACGATTAGAATGATTTGCATAAAAAACTGTAAACGATAGAGACATTTTGCATACACAAACGTATAAAATCAAATTTTGGATCTTCTTTTTCCAACAACTATAAAATTTCACACAAACATATAAAATCACATTTATTGTAATATTACACTTAAACATAGTAAATGAAACCCACACATATTACAAAGAACATGACACTTATAAATAAATACATTATAAACACTTCAATAAGCCATGTTAAAACCAACCCACATACAAAAACTAAATAACACATTCTAAAATTGAATAATTTATTCTCTTTCTACAAATTAAATAATTGTTCTTCATACACATTCTTGGATATAAGCAAACTATGTATTATCTGAATTGTTACACAATTTGTCCCTATCGTTTGCAAAATATACTATGCCAATTATCCTTAGTTTTAATTAGAAAAAAATATAATTAATCTTAATCTTCGCAAAAGATGTAAGTGGGTTTAATACATTTATTAAATAATATTTAATTTATCATCTTAAATATATCACTATTGTCGTGTCAATTAAATTTTTCATAAAATAAAAATATAAAATTGTTGCACTTTAAGTATATGTAATTGCTATGTGATTTGATGAACTTGCATAAAAATTAAGTTAAATAAATAACAAAATGACATATATAAATTTATGACATTGAACAAATCTTAGTATGTTTTTTTAAACACAAAAATACTAATAAAATTTAATTTACACATTATGTATTCTTTATTTTGAACGATAAATAAAAATATAAAGAATACAATTGGAGTTCTAATATTTGTAGTTAATAAACGAATAATTCAATTAAATAAAAGTATTTGAACATTAAGTTTGTGACAAAATTATTTTTCTTTTTATGTTGTAACGATAAATAAAAATTTAAAATTTAAAAAATATAACAACTTAATAATAATAAAATAATTTTATTTAACATATTTATTAATAATTACGAGCTTAAATTTTAGTTATTTTATAATAATCGTAAAATATACAAAACAATTTAATACATTATTAATTTGGTCAATAAAGTATTAATTAAAAAAAAAAGAACTCGTTATTTTTCAATAATTTTTTATAAAAAATAAAATTATCGGACCTATTTGTATCTTTTGCAAAGATTATGAATCCAATTCCAACTTTTTCTAATTAAGACTGATGAAATATTTGTTTTTTTTTTTTTTAAAAAAAACCAATTCTGCACCAAAATTAGGGGTGGGCATGGATTGGGTTGGTTCGATTTTGGGCCCAACCTGAAACTAAAACCGACCACATCAATTTTGGTTTTCTCCCGAACCGAACCAACTCGAATTATGAGGGTAAACCGATGGGTCGATTCGGTTTGAGTTAGGCGGTTTTGGGCTTAAGTGGTTTTAGCTTGTATTTGTATTCAAAAAAAAAAAAAAAATTTAATCCCATTTGAAGAAATTTTGGAAACCTATTAATCTGTTTTTCAAAATATTACAAATCAATACATGTTAATTATAATAACCTGCATAATACATTTGAATCAAAATATGATAACATGTCATAATATGACCCAACATTTTCAAATCAAACATGTCAAATATGATGAGTATAGGGAAATTGGCCGAAAACGTCTCTAACGTATAGACCCAGTGCCCAAATCATTCATACCTTTCAAATTTTGGCAATTACATTCCTCACATATCCATATAGTGTCCAAATCATCCTTTTGGATGAAATCCATCCAAAATTCCGTTAAACCTTTGAAATTTTGGCGCAAATGGTCCCTAACTTTTGTTATTAGTGTAGAATTGGTTCCAAACGTTTATGTTTTGGCAAACAAGTCCCTAACATGTGTGTTTTAGTGCGAAATTGGTCCTTATTAGATGAAAAAGACAAATATACCCTTAGTTTTAATTAAAAGGAATTGTATGTGGATTTCTAATCATTAAAAATGTACAAATAAGTCCAATACTTTTATTTTTTATAAAAAAATTAAAGAAAACTAATGAATTTTTTTTTTAATTAACACTTTAGTAATAAAAATGTCAAATAAAATTATTATCTTTATTATGAAGTAATAAAGAGAAATTATTGTGAGAAATCATTTTTCTCTCTTTTTACTTATAAATTTTTTTCTCCCTCTCTACTTTAAAAATTAAGGGCTTGTTCGGTAGAGTTTTTTTGGAGAAAAATGGGTTTTTTTTTTGGTTACTTTTTGACTTTTCAAATGTTTTTGTAGTGTAAAAAGGGTTGAAAGTCAAAAATTGTAGACAAAAAAATAGATTTTTTTGAAAAAAATCTCCACCGAACATGACCTAAATTAAATAAATAACAAAATGACGTACATAATTTTATGACATTGAACTAATCTTATTACATTTTTATTTAACATAAAAATACTAATAAAAATTAATTTACACATTATGTGTTTTATTTTTGAATGAAAATAAAATGATAAATTGAAATATAAAGAATATAGTTGGATTTTTAATATTTGTAGTTAATAAACATATAACTCAATTAAATAAAAGTATTTAAACATCAAGTTTGTGACAAAGTTATTTTTTTTATATAACAATAAAATAAAAGTTTTAATTTTAAATAATATATTTATTACTTAATAATAAAAATAATAAATTTATTTGACATGTTTATTACTAAAGTGTTAATTCAAAAAATAATACTCATTAATTTTTTTAATTTTTTTATAAAAAATAAAAGTATTGGACTTATTTGCATATTTTTTAATGATTAAGAATCCACATACAATTTCTTTTAATTAAAACTAAGGGTATATTTGTCTTTTTCATCTCATAAGGACCAATTTCGCACTAAAACACATAGGTTAGGGACTTGTTTGCCAAAATATAAACGTTAAGAACCAATTCCACACTAATAACAAAGGTTAGGGACCATTTGCGCCAAAATCTCAAAGTTTTAACGGAATTTTGGACGGATTTCATCCAAAAGGATGATTTGGGCACTATAGGGATGTAATTGCCAAAATTTGAAAGGTATGAATGATTTGGGCACTAGGTCTATACGTTATGGACGTTTTCGACCAATTTCCCATGAGTATATGATCCTATATATTTGCATCAAAATCTGGTAACCTGGTAACATGTCCAAAATATAATATGATCCAACATTAAGGTTGGGTTTCGATTGTGTTGGGACTGGTTATGGTTGAGATATTTATAATGATTGACCATTAGGTCATATTTTGCTTTAACCTCTAATCAATTTTATTTGCTATGTTTGTCAAGAAAGTTCGCCATCGTTTATTTTTGAATGTTAATAATTGTCCGGCTAGTTATTGGTAGCCCGAATCTTCATGAGAATTCAATTTTACCAGGTTTATTTAGGGTTTTTTTTTTTTTAATTTCAATTAAAATTTTTCTCTAAAACTGAAATCAAAGTCAACTATTAATTTTAACCACACAATTTATAAGACCCACAACTTTTCAATTACACATTTCATTAACTTTTATCAATTTTTAGATTTTAATCAAAATCAAACACATTCTCAAAAGACAACAAAGCAGTAACCATTAGTGCATGTTGATTATGAGTATGTTTGGTAAAGATTTTTGTAGATGATAAGCAGTACATCCTACGAAATGTGTTAATAAAAAGTAGATAAAAATTGTAAGTCCTACGAAATATGCGGATAAAAATAATGTAAGACCAATTTATAAGTGCTTATAAACATCCACAAACATACTCTATATTTTAAGATAGTGTATTGTCACCAAAAAAATAAAAAATAAAAAATAAAAAAAAAATTAGTTGTACCAAAGTTTTCAATCTTTGCTCATTATCTTACTTATGTATGTAATTTTTTTTCATCCCATTTTTATTTGCAACATTTCATTTATTAGTACTTCTTGTTTCTTGATTTTCGTCCAAAAAGTCCATTAAAAGAGTGTAAAAAAATTATTTGCCCTTCATATTTTTAAATTACTAAAAAAACATTACAAAAGTGTGAAAAGAAAGCATTTGAAATTGTTAACATAATGATATATATTATTTTCCAGTCAAATTTAATTTAAATAATATTTTATTAGATTAGAACATTATAATATATTTAATATGTTGAATTAGTTTATATACAAACACTCTAATGCATGCACACCAATCTCGTGTAAAATGATGTATTCCTTCCAACCTTATAATCTACTACATAATAATTATTTTTAGGATAGTTAAAATATTTACAATGTTTGGCAATTAGATATTTTTAAAAACCGTGATCAGCAACTAAAAGTTCTTAGTGATTTTTTTTCATCGCTAAATTATCGGTATTTTTTATGAATCATAGAGCTTTTGAAATGTTAGTCATCTTTCATATTTATTCAACTACATTACGTATATAAAATATCGCAATATTACATTAATAATCTTCGAGGCCGTCCAAGAGCAGAATGGATGATCCAATTTTCTGTTGATGTGCATTTAATTTTCAGTCACTTGCTCTCATGCGATGAACCTTGTTGAGTTGTTGTTGTACGTTCTGCACGTGTTCGGAGGTTTAAAGCTAGCTAAGTTGTTTTTGCTGACATGACAGACATTGTATGAAGATGTATATTTATTTTCTTTTAGTTTATCGAAAATCAAGACCAGAATATGTATCCTAGGACGTTTGGCAAGAATTTTTCGTAATTATGCCATGGCCTTGATGTAGGTTACATTCCTTTTGTGGGGTTAATTTTTTGCAAAATTCCTCGCGTATTTGCATGTACATGTCATATTTTGCTTTAACCTGTAATCAGTTTTATCTGCTCTGTATGGTTGAACTTTTATCAAGAAAGTTAGCCAATGTTAATAATTGTCCGACTAGTTATTGGTAGCTCTAGAAGTGACAAAATTGGCTCGGCTAGCTCAAATAAAATCGGGTCAAGATGGCCGGCCCATCTAGCCCGTGGGCTAGTTGGGCCGGCCCGATTTTGATTTTTGATTTTTTTTTTTTTTTTTTTTTTTTTGCTCTTTAACACTAATCACTCATTTTGTAAATAGCTCCACATAATTCAAATAATATCGATCTAAAATGATCTAAGCCAAAGTCACCAATAAATATTAGTCCAAAAATCTCATGATCCAACATAAAATTGTTTAGATTTAATTAAAATTTAGTTTAATTTAAGTTTTAATCCAAAATATATTTGGTGTGACAAATAAATTATTTATTTTAAATTTACTTATAAGTAAACTTTTTAATTTAAGCCAAATATGCTTATATCTCAAAACATGCTTTTAATATTTGTAATTTTTTTTATAAAAAAAAATGCCTACAAATAGTTTACAATTAACAAAAAAAAATTATTATTTTAAAAGAAAATTAACGTTTATCCATTAACTAATACACAAGAGCCCCAATTTTATAAATTAATCTCTTTAAAAATCCCAAAATATATAATCTAAATTTATCTAAGATTGTATTTGATGTAATATATTAGATTGTATAAAAAATTTATTTAAAAGAAAAAAGAAAAAAAAATTAAGACAAGTTGGGCCAATGGACTGGACTGGGCTAGCATATTTCTGGTCCATTCAAAACTGGACTGGGCTGGCCAGCCCAACCCAGCCCATTTGCAAGCTCTAGGTAGCCCGAATCTTTATGAGAATTCAATTTTACCAGGTTCATTTAGGGTTTTTTTTTTTTATTTCAATTAAAATTTTGCTCTAAAACTGAAATCAAAGTCAACTATTAATTTTAACCATATAATTTATATGACCCAGAACTTTTCAATCACACATTTCATTAACTTTTATCAATTTTTACAAACAAAATTGATTTTAATCAAAATCAAACACACTCTCAAAAGACAACAAAGCAGTAACGATTTGTGCAGGTTGATTATAAGTATGTTTGGTAAAGATTTTTATATTAGTGGAGGTTGATTATGAGTATATTTGATAAAGATTTTTGTAGATTATAAGTATTAGTTCCTACGAAATGTGTGAATAAAAAGTAGATAAAAATTATGAGTCCTACGAAATGTATGGATAAAAATAACGTTTGACTGATTTATAAGTGTTTATAAACACACACAAGTATACTCTATATTTTAAGATAGTGTATTGTCACCAAAAAAAAAAAAAAAATTTAGTTGTAAATGCAACATTTTATTTATTAGTACTTCTTGTTTCTTGATTTTCTCCAAGAAATCCATTAAGAGAGTGTAAAAAAATTATTTGTCCTTCATATTTTTAAATTACTAAAAAAACATTACAAAAGTGTGAAAATAAAGCATTTGAAATTGTTAACATAATGATATATTATTTTCCAGTCAAATTTAATTTAAATAATAATTTATTAGATTAGAACATTAATATATTTAATATGTTGAATTAGTTTATATACAAACACTCTAATGCATGCACACCAATCTCGTGTAAAATGATGTATTTTTTTCGATTCCATAGAAAATGTCATATTCATGAAAAATGTTGTCAGATTCATGGAAAACATTTTCCACTTTGTGTTATTTGATTACACAAGGAAAATGAAAATGATTTTCAAGGTACAATCACCTAAAGCACATTTTTTTACCACTTTCTAAAAAAATATTTTCTCACCTATTTGGTGGAATTTTTTTTCCACACTATATGGAAAATGTTTTCATTTTCCACAATTTTCCATGAAAGGTGTGTTTAATTGGCACATCTATGGAAAATGTTGTTACATCCATAGAAAATATTTTCCACCTTTTGTTGTTTGATTGTCCATGGAAAATGAAAATACTTTTCAAAGTACAATCACATAAAACACACTTTTTGCCATTTTCTTGAAAAATATTCTCATCTATTTGGTGGATTTTTTTTCTACCTTACATAGAAAATATTTTCATTTTTCATTATTTTCTATAGAAACCAATTAAAATATTTTTATTTTCCACCATTTTCCATGAAACCAATTAAACACACCCGTTTCAAACGCAAAAACCCAAAATTGGCATTCCACGTGGCACGTTCCTACTTGTGCTTGCCACGGCAGGCATCACAAATCCTTGTGGGGTCCATTCTCCACCGCCCAACGGTCAATCAAACTTCATATTATTGTGGTATGGTATGTACACCTAAGTCCTAACTAAAGCTGGATGGAGTACATACTATATATTGTATACAGGATCTTCAAAATTGACTCCCCCTTTGCCCTTTGGTCATATATGCATACGATCATGCATAATTACGTTTGGTTTTTTCCAAAATGACAAGAATTGCATGCATAGTGAATCACTGATACCAATATTATACCAAATAATTTAAATTTGACTGAGTTCCATTATTATTTATATACATTACGAATAAATAAAGGGATACTCTACTAATTTACAAAATACACCCTACATTTAGGGCGTATTTACAATTTACATGCTATATTTTATTTACTAGTAACAAAAAACATATTTTGCTGGAAAAAATAGAAATATTTACAAATTTATCATTATAATAGATAAATAAATCACACCTTTTATATGTTATATGATGTAACATTACTCTTTCATTCTTTTACATCTATTTTTTTTTTTCATAAATTAATTTTCTATCAATTTAAGTATCTTGACTACACGACATTTTTTTACAAAATTTTATATTTTTATCAACAATATTTATATTCGTCTTCCTTTCTTAAAGTTTTCAAAAAGAAAATTAAAAACAGAGACCAAACAAATTAGTATGAATTCTTGAAAATTTGTTAAATTCCAAAATGGTATAAAGCTCTAATCTCAACTTAAAATAAATAAGAAATTCATTTTAAGATGCAAAATACTATTTTACTTGATTTTTTTTTTATCTATTAAACATAAATTATTTATTAGATGATGACAACAAATAATTTGTTATTTCTCAATTTAATAATGTTGAGAAAAATTCAAATGAAGTTTTTGTTATATTTTTCAACACACTTTTAATTTATTAAAATTTATTTTTATTTTTGTTAAGTTGTAGTTTAAAGAAATAAAACCATTTAAAAAAAACATTTTATAAAACTTCACAAGTCAAATAGTATGCTTTAATATATTTTGGTATGTTCAGCTATTTATAATAATAAATTTGTAATTTTTTAAATCAAAATGTGTGTTTTTATTACCGTTTGTGTAAAATATAATTTAGCGAAAAATGATATACAAAATATAAACACGCCTTAAATGCTTAGTATAATTTGTAAATTTTCCTTTACCAAAATAATTTCACTATCGACCAAACGAGTAGCATCATCACTTCATTAGTCGTGTCATTTGTTAAAATGTTGTTTTCAATATCTTAACATTTCTTCAAGAAACAAGACGTTAAATTGAAGCAATAACGTTGTTTATATTTGTTATTATTACTTTTTACATGTTCTTTACATCAATTAAAGATAATATGAATTTTAATAAAGTCCAACTTAAATTTCATAGAGATTTACGAAGTCCATATCATCCATGGATCTTCACACAAAATGTTGAAATTTCTTAAAAACATCATGTAAATGCTAATATTCATGCAAAAAGCAATTGTTCTTTTATTTATGATTTAATTCAGAGGCTTAATAAAGTAATATTATTTTAGGTACAATTATTTTGAGATCGGTGATCAAAGTGAGAGAGATTCTGTACACTCATGACTGTGACCAGCGTGGCATATACGCTTGTGGGTCCCATGACACGTGTGTACTAATTGGAAAGCATCTTAATAGGGACCCACATTGGTGCATTTTTAGGAAGGGCGGTTTCCAGGGTCGAATGTTGTACAAAGAGGAGTTAGAAATTTGAGGGAAAAAAATGAACGGTGGAGAATTGAAAGAAATGTTCATCTTCATGAATCGAAAAGTTTTAAACGGTGATGATTCTAGTTTGAGATATGGGTCCCACCTCACCGGCCTTGATTTGGATTTCGATTTCTTATAGGCCACATCAAGTGGTTTGTTTTCAAAGGATTAAACATTGTGATTTTGACTAGAGTGGTGCTACTTAATTAAATTATTATCACTTTATTATTATTTGGAGACTGCTCGACTAGAAGGTTGTGCAATCGAACTATTTCAAACTTGAATTAATGACTTCGTGCACGAGTCGATCCAATAGAACTATTTGATATTAGATGGCATGGTCAAAACTAAATTCGAACTACTTCTTAAAATTTTAGGCTTAGCTCGAGCATGTTGTAATGTCATAGTGTGATGTAAATATGGACATACCAACATTCATTCTTTTGAAAATAACATATTAATGTAATTTAGTTTTTAAAAAATTACTGGGGGAATTTAACACAAGGGTAAATAGTGTAGAAGTTTAGGAACATGAAAGCATGATGATATGAGTCACCTACAAACCCTACTGCACAAAACACAGAATAAGTCAATCAAGAAAACATAAAATAGCCCATGTGAAATGGCCTCCACCCATGTGCAAAAAGCTTTATTCAAGAAATCTCATCAGGAAATATGTACTTGTGTAAAGTAAAAACATTTACAACTAGACATGTTAGTTTTCTTTACATGGATCACGACATGAGAGGTCGTGTTGATGTGTACTCTGCAATATTAATATATTAATAAATAAATTTTATCGAATATTGCGTATCAAGTATCCATTGTTAAGATTCTTTTAGTGCTCCGATCCAAACATTATTCCCATTATTTAATTTAGTCCTAATGATTTTACCCTCTCTATAAATAGCTCTCAAATTGATCATTTCTCATCATCGCACTCACAAGCAATACTTTTTCTTTCCAAATTTATCATCTCTCAACATTTGCCTTTTTGATCTTCTAATTTTTAAAGATGGCAGCAGTCCAGGTATCAATATACTTCTTTTCACTTTCTGATATCAATATATATTTACTATAAATCTTTTTTTTGGATTTGTACGTAATTTATCTTCCATGCACGCAATGATCTTTTTTTTTTTTTCGATCATTTGATCTTATTATTTTCCTCACACTTGATGCATTAAGATTGAAAGTTTATCCCTATAGGTTGAATCAGTTCCTGCAAAAATAGTAGAAAATGTTAAAACTGAAGAGATAAACACCACCCCAGAGGCTCCAAAAGAAGAGGTAAATGCACCACCACCGCCCCCGGAGGCAGCCACCGAGGAAGTAAAGGAAGCAACTGAAGATATTGCTGCACCGGCAGAGAACGGAGCTGAGCCTAATCCCGAAGCTGAGAATGTTGTTGAAGCTTTGGAAGAGACAGTGGTTCCAACAGAAGAGCCTGCTGCAGTGGTTCCAACAGAAGAGCCTGCTGCAGTGGTTGAAGCAGAAGAGGAGAAAGTGGTTCCAACAGAAGAGCTTGCTGCAGTGGTTGAAGCAGAAGAGGCTGTAGCAGAGAAAAAGGAAAAAGAAGAAGAAGTCGAAGAGGTGAAGAAAGAGGCTGCAGTTGAGAAGACTAAAGAAGAAAACCCTGAAGCTACCGATGCAGTAGCAGCAGCCGTTTTGGCTGAGGTAGAGAAACCCGCTGAAGTGGTGGAGGAGGCTGCCACAGAAGTTACAGTTGAGAAGACTGAGGAGTGAACAGTAGTGGATTATATGAAGCGAAATGCTGCAATATTTGGGGTCATTTTAAAGTTTATTATTATTAAGTAAGTTTATTAGGGTCCTAAAGAG
The DNA here is from genome assembly GCA_030279155.1 of Forsythia viridissima. NCBI lineage: Eukaryota > Viridiplantae > Streptophyta > Magnoliopsida > Lamiales > Oleaceae > Forsythia > Forsythia viridissima. The sequence goes on from CM059033.1 coordinate 6,180,282, forward strand.
TTAAGTTGGCTAATATCTTATGATGGTCTGTCATCTTTTGTTGGATTAATAATAATAATGGAATTTTTACTTTTAATTCAATTTATAAATATGTCGCCTTTTACAAATATAAGAGTGGCAATCCACTCGTATACAGTAAATTAAGATAAATTATCATTTATAAATAAAAATAATATTTAATCAATTTATAAATATTTATAAACACTGACAAACATGTTTTTAGCATTTTATGATGCTTTCCTTGGCTTCTCTAAACATTTACATCTTTTATACCATTTTTTCTTTCTACATTTATCCCTTTTACTTGAAATAGTTATTAATTTTATTTATAGTATTCACATAATGAAAGTCTGACCAATTTTAACTTATTTCTAAGCATATGTTTGGAGGTGCTGAAATTATAATTTAAGTGCTTATATTATAAGCAGTTGGTAAATGTGTGGATAAAAAGTGGTTGTAAGTTGTGGGTCCCATGAAATGTGTGGATGAGAATTATGTTTGACCAGTTTGACCAGCTGAAATTATAATTTAAGTGGTGCCAAACATATGCTAAATATACATATAAAAATAACATTTCTAAATAGATGAGTTCATTTAGATTTTTATAAGATTTTAATGAAATGTATGTTCGAAAATTTGATAAAAATTTGGATCCCGTGCAATACGTAGTTGAAAATATGTTTAAGAAAAAAAAATGATATTTTTAATAAATATAAGAAAAAGAAAAAAAACATGTTTCATTATGTATATGGACCGTTCTTATTTGACAAAGAATTTCGTCCCTTAATTTAAATTAATTTAACGATCTAAACATATTTTATTGAAACTCTTTAAAATTTCAAAATGAACCATATCCCCAAACACCCATGACCCATTCCACCTAAATCCGGCCTAACCGCATCCCTTCCCCCCAACTCTCCACTTATTAACAAAGCAATCGTATTCAACCATGTGTGTTAAAATGTCTCGTGATCAAATGTTATGATGTTCTTTAAGAAATCATCGTTGAGTAGCATTTTGTCTATCATTTCTTAGGTACAATTTCTGTACAATAACCTATTCTCTTCAAAAAGAGCACATCATTATTATAATTTGACATAAACTAAAATCAAAACTTAAGAAGAATGATAGTAACAATCAATGACACAGATGATTTAGGTGGGGGAAACTGGAAAGGGTATTGGGTGGGTGTTTGGGGGTGGAGTCTATTTTTGAGATTTTAAAGGATTTTAATTAAATACATTTAGACTATATAGATTAATTTAAATTAAGAGTTGAAATTGTTTGTCAAAAACGTTAGTAGAAGGCACGGTCCTCGAACAAACTCATAAAATACAAATATATCACACTGACATTTTTTGTCTTCAGCATACAAACGTGTCATAATATACCACCTCGATCCTCATATTAGTTATGTGCCTATTTCACAGTGATCTACAGGGCATCCGTAGCATTTGTACCCTAATTGCTTCGTCATCTTCTATGTTAAATGTCTCATTGTTCTGCATATATTGAACTGACCCCCGGCTACAAGGCCGAAACTAGGAAGCCCAAAATATTTGGGCTTGTATTCTAAGGCTCAAGACCAAATAGAAGGAAGCCCAATAATGCATAGGAAAATTTCATCCTTCTATCCTTTATTTATATATGCAATAACTATTCTGACAGTTGACAAAAATGGGCATAAAAATTGTACAATCTTTAAAGCCGAAAACACGACGAACATCTCCTGGTTACATAGTTGATGACCAAAATAGATAAGATTATCCTACTCTGTACAAGCTACCACAAATCTGTTATGTACAATTGAAAGCACTGTCCCAAATTTGCTGATATCACCAAGTACCAAAGCTGCAGCCTACATGTTCCTGAGTTATGACACGAAAACGATCTCGCATGGCAGCAATAGAAGGATAAGCCGGAAAACACAACCGGTAGAAGCATGTGTGAGAGGAAGGCAAGCGATCATAGGACTCTGACGTCTTATAGATGTAAAGCCGGGAAGCCAAGCCACTAAAACCTTCAACAGGTAAATATTTTATAGAAGTCCAGAAGAAGAGGAGAACCTTTCTTTGCTCTGCTGTCATTCGCCCGACAATCTGGAAAGGTGAATTTCAGTTACATTGTAAAGCATAGGGTTAAATACATTGGTGGCCACTATGCTACTAGCGAAATTTCATGTTTTGTTTCAAGTTGGTCACTGAACTTGAACTTCGTTACAATTCAATCACTCTGTCCATTAAATAAATGGAAAATGTCAACTAAAGCTGTCAACTAGCCTGCCGCATCACTACCAAATGACCAAATTGTAACAAACATATAATTCAATAACTAACTTGAAAGAAAGTGCAGTTTAGGGATCACCATGAAATTTCTCTCAAACTTTAGCGAACACAGTGTTTTTAACCTGAAGTATCAGTCATCAATTAATTTCTAAAACTATACTATCTTAACAATTCCAGGGGTGGCACTAACAACAGCCTTTGATAATAATAGTCAAAATACATGTCCAACAAATGTGAATTGACTGTCTAGTTATATCTTTTGCGGAAGAATTACAGAAACTACGAATTCGGAAGAGAGAACAAACTTTTTACTCATGGAGCAGACCCTACCATATTAAATAAAGATTTTTTTCATTTAAACCCATTTTTATCATGGCATACAAGCAAATGCACACACAACAAATACAAAGTTCTGCTAAATGTGCATGCGATTAGTCCACCTACACTAGGCCACTAAGTGTACTAGTATCATAATTGTTAGCAAACAACTTGCTTGATAAATCGTATTCAAGAAAACAAAATTATAACATCACACACGCAAATCTTCAGAATGCTTGTTGTAACCTCACTGGTTGTAAGCAATTTGTAGTTCTAAAAATGTAAAGAAAACAGAAATCGTCAGTTAGTAGAAAAATTAAAGAAAAAATACATTAAAGAATATTGTATAGCATTGACATGACATAACAACAAGCTCAAGGCTAGTTCGATTATAGTATACTAAGATATCATTTTGGAAATTGTACAACATAAATTCACACACTGTGGTAGTTCATTAATTTATGGTGAGAGAGAACTAGAGCAGCTAAAATCTCCCAAAGACCACGCATAAATTCAGGAAATCGTGCAAAAATTGATTGTCATTCATATGAAACCAAATATTTGAAATACAGGTGCCTTAGAAAATAAATTATCTTGTGTGTGATAACAATATGCCAATTGACTTCTCACAAACTGTTTCCAAAGATGGTTTTACTAATATGATAAAGTATCAGGGCATATTCTGGCATGTATATGAATGGTAATAAAGCGATGTGTGATTGATTAATCCTTTGATTTAACATAATAAGTCCAAATAAATAATTCTGCATCCTCATATGTTAATACCATATTGTTCATTAGTGCTACAAACTCTCCTAATTGCAACAAACTTTCACAGGGTTGAATAGGCATATTTTTTGATGTCCACGAGAAACAACAGATACATTAACTTGGTGAGTTATATTTTACAACAAACTAAACCTTGTTCCCAATAAATTTGGGGTTGTCCACATGATTCTTTCTTTCCCTTCCTTTCGGTTCATTGCTAGATTGCTGGAAAATCAAAGCAGATTCTTAGCAACCACAACAGGTCATATTACTTTATTGGTCTACAACTCCTTTTTAACATATTCCACTGGAGATTGCATCACCTCAGAACAGGAGCCTCCCTAAGCTTAAGCAAACATGTCCTAACCACCTGCATTGTCATTCCCTTAATTTATGCACAATTAGTGCCCATCCCCTTGTTAAGATATTACTTTCTTGGTCAACTACTCCTTTTTAACATATTCCACTGGAGATTGCATCACAACTATGAACAGGAGCCTCCCTAGGCTTATGCAAAACATGTCCTAATCACGTACATAGTCATTCCCTTAGTTTATGAACAATTAGTGCCCCATCCCCTTGTTAAGATGTCTATTCTCATTTCTTGTCTTATCATATGCCCGGACGTCCATTTCAAAATCCTTATTTCCGCTGCATGTAGAGCTTCTCCATTTTGTCCAAGCCGCTCTAATCCTATACTACATCCTCTTCAAATCCTCCTTTCAATAATCGAATCTAAATACCTAGAACTATGACTTTATGAGACAACACAATCATCTATAATAACCTTCATTATTCTCCTCATCAACCAAATTATCATCGGTATATAACTCACACCAGGGACCTCATCTTGTACACATCCTATAAGCTTATTCATGAATAAGGTGAAAAGATAAAAGACTTACTACGATACCTTGGTGCAAGCCTATAGTGAGAGAAAATTCTCTACTACTACACACCACTACGTCTCATGCCCGTAAGTGCTCCATTATGTCCTCGATAATATTCATATGTGTAATAGAAATTCATTTTCTTTCTATCCACCATAGCACTTCCCTGAGCAATTTCTTGAAATGAGATGCACAAAATAAAGAAAGGTTCTAAACTTAAGGAGTCGAACGTGTAAAAGACTATTTCCTTCAAACAATAGATACAGACCAAAATTCTCTTATCTAAGGACGTTGGCCCCGAAAAAGTATTGACTTAAGCTAAACATTGTTAAATTTCCTTTAGCAGTTCTAAGCACCTTGCATTTTATGTTCTATTTTTGGATGTTGCAACATTGTTTGTCATCATTCTCTCTTTTTTTTGCTTTAATTAGTCATCGTCTTCTTTTTCCACTGATCTTTAACATGTGGGTTTGTATTTTAGGAGTTTGGTGTGGGAGGTGTGAGGAGCAGACATATAAATATATTTGGATAGGGAAGACCAAAAAATGTTCAGCAGACATACCTTCCAGAACCAGGATATCTGCAAGTCAGTTTCTTTGTAGCCATGATATTCTGTATGTGCTTTCCAATCTTCCACAGAAATTGCACTTTCACTTCCATGCAGCATCAAGTCAAGGTCTTCAGGGTTTAAACTTTGGAAAAAAGATCTCTGGAGCTGTGGGCTACTTATAATGTCAGCAAAACCTTGAGCAAAATTTGCGACCTGGTCAGCAATGGATGTGACAAAATAATGCTGAATAAGAGAATCAACATACATGTTCCTATTTTTACTGTTTACAACGATGCTGCTCCCATCAGGGCAAAGCTCGATAACTTTCCTTGATCCTAACTGTTCAACTTCATGAGCAAAGGTGAGACCTAGGGAATCTTGATCAACTGCCACAGGATCCATCTCCAATATTTGCTTGCAGCTACTATACAGACAAGGATCTGCATCCCGAATATCTTCTAAAGAAATATCATGCCCAGCCAATTGCAGAAAGAACACACGATCAAAGACAATGCCAACTTGTACTTTATGTATCAAGGCTAAGGCAATCACCCTCCCAGAGAAGTTAAAATATTCAAGGTGCAACGGATCCACCTTAGATGCTGCAAACAGAAAAAAATTTAACAAACAGAGAGTCATTTGTCTTGTTAATGTACAAAACAAGAAGCGTGTGCCTTGTTATAATTGTAAGTTCCTCCTACAATGATAAAGACTAAAAGAGAACTATCATCAACTTCAAATTAGAAGGATCATCAGACATTACACATACTCAGCTTCACTGCAGATTCTAAAATTTCCATAATATACTTTTGTCGCTCTAATCTTTTTCTATATTATTTTGTCAAATAAACTATGACCAACATTAGTAATTCCCACCAAACAGGAAAGATAAAGTCCTTCGCTGTAATAAGAGCAGGAAAGTGTGATGCATCTGCTTAGCACACCACTGCACTACACCCATCATCAGAAATTACTTGCAATTTCCGGCATACACACAGATTGAATCTGGGGGGACTAGCCAACGAAATTGATATTCAGCCCTTTTTTATTATGCTGTTTTAAGAAAGGCAATATGCAGTGTCATTATAAATATGGTAAATAGCACTAGAGGTCCCAAACCTTTGACCCTTGTGCCGACCTTTGATTTCTAGCACTCAAGATCCCAAATCTTTGTCTGTGTGCCCGAAGTCCTTTTGTGACAGAAGAGGTCGATTTGACTATTAAATGAATTTTTTTTTGAAATGACAATTCTACCCTTTACTTAATTTAGGATAAATAGTACTAAGAGTCCTTAATCTTTAAATTTTGTGACAATAAGGTCCCGAATCTTTGATTTTTAACATACGGGATCCCAAATCACTCAAATATCTGCACCTGATGTCTTTTTGTGAAGGAAAACAACAATTTGACCGTTAAGAAAAAAAATATATATGAAATCATCACCCCCACCCCTTCAAACTAATAATTTCATCAGCAATTTGAAAATATAAACCAATTATCATAACATACGCTATTGCTAGGGTCGGGATTATGGAAGATGATTATTTCTTTTTTGCTTTTGCTTTTGCTTTTGCTTTTGTTTCTTCATCTTCTTTTTATTTTTATTTAATTCATAATTAAATATGAGTTCACTAATAAATTTACGCAAATTTTGAAATTTTAATGGTCAAAATGACATTTTTCATCGCAAAAGCACCACAGGCGCAGTTGTTTAAAGGTTTGGAATCTAGAGAGTTAGAAATCAAAGTTACGAAACCTCATTGTCATAAAGTTTAAAGGTTAGGGACTCCAATGCTATTTACACTAAATTAAAATAAGAATAGAATTATCATTTCAATAAAAAATATCATTTAACAGTCAAAATAACGTTTTTCGTCACAGAAGGACCTCAGACACAAAAGTTTAAAAGGTTTTGAGATCCTAGTTGCTAGGTTTGGGACTTCATTATCACAAAGTTCAAACTTTCAGGACCTCTAGTGCTATTTACCCTTATAAATAAAAAAACATCTACATAACATTTAAATAGCATCTACAAAAGCAATTAATGATGTAAATAAATGTAATCATTTAGTTGGGAATTCTTTTCATCAAAAGCAACTTAAAAAGAGCAAAATAATGTTGCAACGTAGACAGATTGCAGGAATGTGTGTAAGCTTAGTTGCCTCCAAACCCTATGCTCGAAGGCCACTGATAGAAAAAGGGTTCTAGGGAACTGTGCAAGGCCAAACCATAAAGTAGAACATTTCAATTTCCCTCTTCTTTTTCTCATAAGGAGGTTTTTTCTTCTTTTTTTTTTTTTTTTGGTTGTGCAGGGCAGCAGATGCAACATTATCACGGGTGCAAACAGCAATGCCACAAGAATAGTAAATATTTTTAACACTGTATTGATTATACAAAAAACTAGTGACACATACAACCAATATGGCAACCATTTGCCCGGGACATTATGATTTTGATCAAACATGAACCCTTTTATCCTTTTATTATACCATGTCAGTTTTCAACCTTCTAAAATCTGCCATTAGATATACCACCCCGCATCCGCAGAAAAAGAACACAAAATGAAAAAGTTGAATAAACAGTAAATATATATAAGGAAAAAGGGGGTAAATATAAACAGTAAATGAAAAAGTTGAATAACCAGAAGAATGTTTTATAATTTACATGCTCAAAAAAGTTCCCAGGCTCCATTGGTTCCAATGGGGATCACATTACCAAAACATCAACCACAAATTATGCACAATAGACTAATAGCCAAGTGACCTTTACTTCATTATGACATAGATCTGAAGCCACTGGTTTTTCACTTCCCCAAGTACCCAAATTTCACGCACTCATATTTCTGTTCACCATCCTCCCCCTAATTTATTCACCCTGTGGTACAAAGAAAAAACTACCTTCTCTTTCTTGCATCCCAGTTAATATTCATTAGTGCTTCAAATGCCATACTCGATATTCGAAAACCAATTAGAAAATTCAACTGAAATTATGTGACCAATTTTTAAATCGTCCAACTTCCATGACAGGGTTGGTTCATAAAAATGAAATCTTTACGTACTATTGCTATATGTTCCATTCTTAGCATTAGATTAAGCAAAAGAAGTTTGGCATTGTTAAAGTACTTTTCCGCAGAAAAAAGTGCACGATGCCTTAGATGAACATCAAAATTATAAACCTGTAACAGAGGGGAAAATTAGAGGTGCAACCTTAAATCATTACTCCTATGACAAACTAAAATTATATATTCTTCAAGCTACTTCTGATCCCCTCATGCATAGTATTTGGGAAGTGATTGGCATGCATTAGTTGTTTATTTGTTGCACAACATCACGGAAGCTAACAAAAAGCTGATTTTGCTATACCCAAGATTATAATATGAATCTTCTACACTGGGATGACTAATAATTTTTTTTTTGCTTAAATGTGTGCTTGAAAGACAAGGAAACGTAACCTGGATTTGGAAAGAACCTTCTGCGATCATTAGGGCAAGCTAAGAAGAGTGCATTTTGAGGGTTGAAGATTGCTTGACATACCAAGAAGAACCACTCCCTCAAGACACCAGGGCCTGTTGCCTCCTCATTCTTGAACTCCATAAATAAGCCAGCGCGCAGAGAGTCCAGTTCTGCATGTGCAATGTACTCGAATGATTCTGCCAACAAATGTGAGCGGTCAATGAGCATCTCGTGCTGCTCATCATACTCATCCTTCACTTCGGGAAGTATCATCATGGCTAAATGCTTCCTGGCCTCAAAATTAGTCACTTCCTTGTGCTCAAGAATCCACTGGTGCTCGTCGCTCCTTTTTGCAAACCTAACAATAAGATAACACAAGGCATCCTTCTTCTGCTTCATTTTCTCCCAAAAAACCTCTTCTGCACCCTTATAAAGTTTAGATATACTATTGAGTTCCTTCAAGATTGCAAGATACTGGCACCATCCGAAGAAAAGTGTCTGACTATCCGATTTCGCTCTCATATCCACCTGCTCCTCAATTTTCCCCAAACATTCCTCCAATTTCCCCAATAAATCAATAAAAATCTCGTGCAAAATTATAATCTCCTTCCCATAACACACCCAACGTTGCTCGCTCAAGGGAAACTTAACAGGGCCACAAAATCCAATTTCTAGCATGATCTTGTTTCTCACTGGGACAACAAAGGCGGTGAAATCTTGGACATCACTCAACAAGGGCCCTACAAACGAGCTAGACTCCATACTCAGCACTAAATCTTGTGATAACTTAGCTGCTAATTGACTAACAAATAGAAAAATATCATGAACCCCAATCGACTCCTTCTTCACCCCAACCTCAAGAAACTCCACCATCGTCCCCATAGTACTCCGACACAAATTATACAAGGGATCATCAGTTCCAGCGGCCCTGCTCAACAACTTACAAAATTCTAAAACGATAGGTGCGAATTGACAGTACATATGCTTAGGCAAAACATTCTTACTAGATTCAATGAACTGTCTAATGGCTTCATTGGCAGCATCCCTGTTCGGTTTATGAGACGACATGTAAAGCATCACCAGGGCCGCAGGGGCAGAGGACGAGAGAAAAATCTGCAAATGCCCAGAGGCCTTGTGGGAGTTGGTGGGCGTGATCCACGACAGAAAATCAACAAGCAGCGATTTGAGCGATTTGACAGTTTTGGGGTGCGACAGAGTGGGCGGAAGCGGAGCCTGGGTGCCTTTGTAAAGGTGGAAAATCAAGAAAATAATGTCGTTGACGAGCTGCCAGGCCTGAGGGTGCTCAGTGCTCCGCATTCGGCCGACCAGCTGCAATCCGGCGTCGTTTTGGATTTTGCATTCAGCCAGAGTCTGTTCCCACTGCAATTGCTTACCCCGGTATATCAATCGCTGCTCGATTACTGGAATTCCAGTAATAGACTCAATTTGTTCATGAATATACTTAATTGTAGTGGTGCAATCGGCATGGAGAACGAGGGTATGGTTAGATAAAATACGGACAAAAAATTGAATGGTAGTGACAGAGCAAGTTGACTCAGTGAGTGATGATCGCGGCTGCAGGGACAAGTGAGGGGGAGAAAGGGGAAGGGTAGTTTGGTCTTTTCGCATCCTAGCGGCGGCAGGAGGCGTATTCACGGTGATGATGAAGGAATCGTCGGCACAGTAATCATCGAGCTTCCTTTTGGAAAGAGATGACGACATCTGGGGAATGAAACGGCGGTTTTACGATGGGCCTGAGCCCATGGAATCAAAAAACCCCCAAAAACCCTTTTCTGAGCACTCGACTGTGTGTGTTTTCAGAGTGAGAAAAATTGAGAAGAAAACTCAAAAACTGATGAAAATTTCGGAAGGGGTTTGACACAAAGAAGGTGCCCAGGGGAAGAAAATAAGCAATTTGTACGCAATGTGGGCGTAATTACGAAAGGAGACATGTATATATATATCCCGCGGATATAATCGACTTTTTTGCTTTTTTTTTTTAATTAAAGATTATTCAAATTCTTATGCAGATTACGATGTGCAGTCCTGCGTAAAGACAATTGAGAAACATTATTTAATACAACTAACTAGTGGCGGCAACTAGGGCCAGCTCGGCTAGTTACCCAACGAGATCGGCTCATTCCAAAAAATAGGAGTTCGTTTAGGCCCACGAGTTTGTGGCCAAACGAGTCGAGTTGAACTGTTCACGAGGTTATCTCAATTTTTTTTTTTTTTTAATATTGTTTCAGAGAATTTTAAAAAAATAAAGTGTGAGAATTTTTTTAGTAAAAATTAAAAGTTGAAAACCCTGCCATTTTTTCAGAAGATCAACTATTGTAAATGTAGGTGGAGTTAAAATTGTACATGTAACAAGTTGTTACGTATACAAATTTTTATTAAAATAAGACGAAGAAAATATAAAATATGTACGCAAATAATATTTACTCCAAATTCAAGTATTTCATATTCATATCTTCAAATTCTTCAGACATCATTTTGTCCACTTTATCTTGGATCCGAAGTTCAGCATCATCACAATTCTTCAGACACAGTAAGTTTTCTAATATATTGGCTTTAAGTCTTGACTTGAAATCAGACAGAACCTGCCACATATACTAAAATCAGACTTTGATGCTAGACTTGATATCGGATGTGTTAGTAAATTACGTGCCATATTTAAAAGAATTGGGTATTGACGTTGATTTTATCTCGACCATCATAGTCTATCAAAAAAAAAAATATCTCTTCATCATCTAAAATACAAAGCATGTCGTACGTGAAATACCTAGTTAACTCTAAAAGTGTATCACTAGAACGTGAAAAAGAAGAAACAGAAGAAGAATCAATATTATATTGACCACCCCTATTTGAACTACCGTAACTTTATAAGTCAATATCATCATGTAGTGACGAAGTATGTGTAGGAACAGGGGATCGTACATCGTTTCTACCAGCCTTTTCAACATAAACTTCATACATTTAACATAAAATTCTTTCTAAATTACCACACGTTAGTGAATTTTCGTACGTTAATTTTTGATAAAATTGTCATTATGGTTACTTTTATACCCTCTAAGTCAAGTCTGAGATCCACAATAGATGCTAATGGAAATAACATAGACAACTCTTTTCAATATTTTCTAAATTTAGCTTCCATGACATATATAATATTAGGAAAAAAATGGCAAAATCCTTATATCTATTAAAATTGTTAGCAATATAATAGAAATAATTTAAAACTAATGAACTTGTCGGATAATATACACATGAACATGCATTTATTGCGTCAAAAAAAAAATTCAAAAATTTTCTAACATTAGCACATATTTTCCAAATCAAAATTTGGGTCGCGTGAGTGTCGACCATTATAATATGCAGTAATACAATCTTCGTACCTTTCACAAGATTCAAGTATGAGATATGTTGAATTCCACATATGGCCAACATCAATGCAAAAATATTTTTCTTGCAACCCATTTTCAACAAATAAATAAGCAAAAAACTTATGAGACTGTAATATAATTAATAACGTATCTAATTTTTTCTAATTGTACTTCTATGAATTTTAATCCATATTTCACATTTAAATTAAAAACATGATATAAACAACGAATGTGAAATAAAATATTATCAAATTCAGGATAGAAATGTTGAATTAATTTTTCAATTACTATATTATGGGGCTTATATTATCAAAAGAAAAACTACGAATTTTCGTTCCACAATTAAATTCACGTAACACACCCAATAAAACATGAAAAATATTAACTCCATTATGAGAATAGTCAATTTGTCTAAACGCTATTACTTTTTTATATATTATTCAATTATTATCAATGTATTGTGCAGTGACTATTTTTGCTATTACCAGTTCATGAGTTTGAGGTGAAAAATAAAACACTGTTATAATTTATAATATTTGGTATAATAGCTTTTTTCTTTTTATTAAATAAAATAATAGTGTTTTTATTAAGAGTATTACCTTGGTTGGAGATATTTTTGAATAAAGTTCGTGAAATGAAGAATTTCCACAAAACTCAATGGAAACTCGACATTTGCCACCAATTGTGGCAGTCCTTCGCAGTGCATGTTCTTTTGTGAATATATCCAATTGTTTAGATTGAAAATACTACTGGAGCTGGCTCCGAGAGATCCAAACTGTAGTTCCTGATTTGATTTCAACCCTCCGTGTTTGAACGGACACTTGTTGAAGTGTATGTTTAGACGGGTCTGCCTATCCTTTTTTGCTACGATAATCTCTTTACAGCTTTTGCAATGTGCTTCGTGCAACCCCGTCTATTAGTTTACTAGTGGACACCAACTCAAAATGCTGCCAGCATCCAGCCTTTGTTTTGTGGCATTTCGTTTAATGGTATAATCGGTGGTTGTATTTGTATGTGTGTCGACATCTTGTTAAATGTCATATAAATCAATCATATCAGTGCAATCTCCAAATTCATCAACAATATCGCGAGGAATTGGAATGTCATTAAGACCACTGAAATCATCATCACTTTAATTGTAGGCTGTTGACTTTGGAAAATAGTAAGTACTGATTCCAAGCCAGTTTAGTGTTAAGTATTTAGGACAATATAGAGTTCATCGTCCCCGGTCCTAATGACTGGGCTGACGATCCACCACTGGGCTGCATAGCCTTGAATCAGGTCGTGCTGACTGCAGGACTTCGTCTTCCTTTTCCTAGGATAATTAAGAAGTTCTTGCGATATTGGAGAATAGCTCAAACTCAACTCTGTCCCAATGGTTGGATAATTATGATAGGTTTCTTCATTCTATGGGGACCAACTTAGCTTCCATCGTCCTTCAATTAGAGAATTTAACAGTTTATATTCTTTTAAATCGAATGGAAAGAGGACGGGCTGGTGGTATGCCTCTGTGAAGGCGAAGACAGGAGGTAGTGTCATCACCCAGACCCCGAACTCTATTAAAAATTGGAAGAAATTTTGGTTATTTGTTCGAGGTTCTTGGCAATTATCTGAAAACGATACCAGGCCTGATGTAAACATTCGAGTTCGTTATCACGAACTAAGTAAACCAACTTCTTTGTTTGTTTAGGTCAGTCCGACTAGTTACTTACTGACCTATTTTTTGTTTGTTTCCTTATTCAGGGTATACCTCTTGCGACCCAATAGAGGAATCTTCAAAAAGATCTCAGAGGGCACGAACTGTCAGCGATGATTTCTGATCTAGCAGCGCGTTGATAACCGAGGAGAATCTGATATCAGCCCGACTTTCTCCATCCAGTTCAAATTGTGCTCAACCTCGTGAGTATTAACAAACTCCAGAATTGACACTTTACATTTACTACACATCTTTATTCTGATTTCATTCATTTGCAGGTCAATATGGAGAAGAGATGAAGGACATATCCGCTCTCCTCAAGAAGAAAAGTCAACCCGGGAAAGAGAAAGAAAAGCCCCAGCTCAGAATCAAGAGCCATCGGTTCGACCGCGGCCACAATTGGAGGCTGCTCCTCCACGTGTTCCCAGTCCGGCTCGTAGTGTAGAGGAGATAACGTCCTTTCCAGCTCATGTGGGGTCGTCTTCAACCCAACCTTTCCGACCTCCTTCGTCTTCGTCCCAGCTTCCGGCCACATATTTGGGCTCGACATCGGAAAAAGGACAATGGGTACTTAAGGCTTCGTAGGTCTCTTCCCAAGCCTATTTGTGACTTTTTTCGATCGAACTGCCCACTTCGGCTAAGAAAGCGATAAGTATCATCGTGAAGAGCTGGACTCTAGTTCAGTAGAAATATTTGGACAGCATAGGGATCGTGGATTCTGTTATTGCAGCATCAGTCAATTCTTCCAGAGCGGCCATTCATCTTACTTCGGTCGTCGAAAAGATAGAGAGAATTTTATTCGATGTTCAGGTCACGAGGGAGGAGGGTCGGAAGGTTTTATATGAGCTCACTGAAGAGAATAAAGTCCGGGCTAAAGTTGAGGAAAGCCTGAAGAAAAGGAAAGAGGAGCTTAGGGCGAAGGAGTCCGAGCTTCAAACATTGAAGGAGCAATTGGAAACCGAGAGGAGGTTGAGGGCCGAACTTGAGGCTTCTTTGGAGAAGAGCCAAACCAACCTCAAGATTTTCTTAGAGAGGACGGCGAACAAAGATGAGGTCGTTGAAGAGTTCAAGTCTTTGGACGCTTATCATTCCGACCAAGAAAAAGTTTACTTTCTTCCGATGGAGGAGCTGATTGATACAACAGTTGAGAAGCGTAGTTTATTTCCTTACGATGGAGGAGCTGATTGAGACAATAGCCAAGAAGCGTTCGAACTAGAATGTTCAGTTCCTGAAAGATGAGCTTGCTGAGCTAAAGAAGAATTCCAAATTCAACCCTCCATCGCCCGAGAAAGTAGATCAGTCTGGGGAGTAGGAATGAACTATTTTATTTTGTCTGATGTAATTTTCTTTTGCTTGTAATTCCCCATAGTTGTACTGAATCTTCAAAATCAATGAAAATTTTGTATTGTTACCTTATGTTTTATTTTTGAATTTAATTTGAAACTTTGACTTCTGACTTCGTAAATCTGATATCTGACTTCTGACAATTGACATCTAACTTCTGACTTCAATCATCTGAGCTTTGTGATTGGATGGTGTAGATACTTCCAAGTTTGTAGCTCGGTCATCTGGACAATCTGATACTAATATCTGACATCTAATTTCTAACTTAAAACCTCTTACCTCTGACTTCAAATCTCTGATCTTTTATATTTAGATGGCATAAATGCCTCCAAGTTTGTAGCTCAGTTTACTGGACGAGCTGAAACTAATATTTGACATCTAACTTCCATCATCTGATCTTCTACAGTTCGGTTACTCGGACGAATTGATACTAAAATGCCTCCAAGTTTTTGCATATATGTCAGCCAATGATGCCGAGCTTTTTTTTTTTAAGATCTTGGTGGACCTTTGTGTTTAGGGGTTTTAGTTTGACGTCGATGGTGCAACACTTACGCCATCCCATGTGGGTCCGAGCTGTATAGGACCTTTGTGTTCAAAGGTTTGTGATCTTGATCACATCCTTAGTTCAGACTATTTATTCAACTTAATTCTTGACTTCAAAAAACGTTTATTCATCACGTCATCAGCATGGCTTGTCCTTTCATATGTCAAACGTCAGATCAGCCGCCATAATTAATGCAAATGTCATTTCACATTAAATACTCAAAAATGGGATGTCTTGTAAGCATTTAATGCCAACTTGGTATTAAATGCATGTAATCATCACATTTCTTCCTATAAATAGGAAACATAATTGTCCATCAGATCGGACATGAATTGTTAAAATAAAAGCACCCTTAGAAAGATTATACAAACATATGCCATTTGGAACAAAATAATAAAGAGAAGAGTATAAAATGTATGTAGAAAATTAGTAGAAGAAATAGAAAATTAAAATTATAGACTAATATTTAGATAATGAGATTTGAGATAAATAATTATAAACTAATATTGAGAGATAATTAAATTTGAGAATTATTGTTGAATTGAGTATATAATAGATTGAGAGATTGAAGTGTGAAAAAATTGAGTTTAGAATGGAGTATTTATAGGAAAAAAATCTGAATTTGAAAATAAAAAATTTGATGTACAACGGAATTTTTTTAAGTGACCGTTGGACACGAGTTACAAGCCGAGTCAAACGGGTTTTTTGGCGTAAATGATCCTTAACCTTTGTTCTCAGTGCAGAAACGATCCCAAACATTTGTTTTTTTTGCACAGAAGTCCATAACATGTGTTTTGGTGTGTAATTAGTCCTTATTTGATAAAAAAAATATGTCATTAATTTTAATTAGAGAAAATTGTAATTGAATTTGTAACTTTTGCAAAAAGTACAAATGAGTCTGATATTTTTTTTAAAAAAAAAAAAAAAAAAACCCAACGAGTAACACTTTATTAACCAAATTGTTTTGTATATTTTAAAAACTATTATAAATAACTAAAATTTAAGTTTATAATTACTAACTAATATATTAAATAAAATATTTTTGTATTAAGTAATAATATTATTTAAAATTTAAACTTTTATTTTATCATTATAACATAAAAGAAAAAATAATTTTGTCACAATCTTAATGCTTAAATACTTTTATTTAATTGAGTTGTTCGTTTATTAACTACAAACACTAGAGCTCCAACTGTATTCTATATATTTTAATTTATCATTTTACTATCGTTAAAAACTCATAATGTGTAAATAAATTTATATTAATATTTTTATGTTAAAGACAAAAAAAAGATTGATTCAATGTTATAAAATTATATACGCCATTTTGTTATTTATTTAACTTAAATTTTATTCAAGGTTTTTACATTACATATGAATTACATATATACTTAAAGCATAATAATTTTACTTTTTTCTATTCTATTTTTTTTTATTGACACGACTATATTAATACATTTAATATGCAAAATTAAATATTATTTATTAAATGTATCGGACCTATTTGCACATTTTGCAAATATTAGAAATTCAACTGCATTTTTCTCTAATTAAAACTAATGACATATTTGTGTTTTTCATCAATTAAAAACTAATTGCGCACCAAAATACATATGTTAAGAACTTTTGTGCAAAAAAAAAAAACATTAAGAACCATTTCTATACCGAAGGCAGGTTATGGATCATTTGCGTCAATTTTCCCTCCAATTTATAACATTTAAGTTCTCAATAAAGATTTCATCTCCATTTAACCGTTAAAATTCAATGTTTGATATGGTAGACGATTATATCATTTTGAGTTTGCTGTCAATTCAAAAACTTATGACGAGCACGATTATTATCTTTAGAAAATTAAAATAGAAATAACTCGCCACGAAAATTTATTAATTGTATACTATTTTCGAAAAGAAAACATTGTGCACTGCAAATGCACATAAGTTGAGTTATTATTTCTTTTAATTATAATTGTTCCATCCCTGTGATAGGTTAATAGATAATTAATTTCAAATGTTGAGGACAATGCTTCCCTATTTACAGATTCAATTCAAATTGACTATTAAGATCCTGTGAAGAAATAGATTTATAATTTGTTTAGAATGGGCTTTTTTTAGGTTTAAAAGTACTTTTTAAAAAGCAAATGTACTTTTAGTTATATTTATGATTATTTGGCTAAAGTCAATAAGAACTTTTTGACTAAAAAAATAGTTTTAAAAAGTTGTTTTAGAGAAGCCCAAATTTTAATCTTATCTAAAAAGCGCTAATTGAGTTTATATAGAAAGTTGTAATTACATTTAATGAACTTAAAATTAACAAACTATCATTCATACATCAAAAAAATATTAATTTATTTACCATATTAATTATTTATAACAAATTGTCACTTCATATATTTATATAAAGTAAAATATATATACTGACATGTTAAATAATATAATACAAATTACCCATGATTATGTTATTATAAGAAATATATTAATTTTAATAGTTATTATATGATATAAAAAAATATTATTTATTTTAAAAATAATAATATAAGATATATAATAATTAATTACTATTTAGTCGCTAAAATAATTGTGTAGTTATAATTAAATTAATATATTAATTTTAATAATTATTATAGGATATACAAAAGTATTATTTATTTAAAAAATATATATAAGATATATAATAATTATTACTGTTTAATCAAATGTACAAAAATAGTCGTGTTATTATAATTAGATTAATATATTAATTTTAATAGTTATTATAGGATATAAAAATAATATTATGAGATATATAATAATTAATTACTATTTGGTCAAATGATTATAAAATTTATACAAAATTACTTTTATAGTTATTCGATCAAATACTAAATGTAATATTCATAGTATTTTTTGGATTCATATCCAAATAGTCAACAGTTTTTTAACAAAAACTCTACTCACAACAGCTGTACCAAATAGATTCTTACTATTCACTCTAAATAAATAAAAATAAAATAATAATCCAAAAAATCCCCCAAAAAATAAAACCAAAAGCCAACAACCTATTTATGTTCTTCCTTCCCGCCCCACCCCTAAGCTGCTTCTTCTTCCTTCCAAGCTCATTGTTAACATATTTAGTTATAACATTTATCCTTATGTTATGTTTATATTGGTAGAAAGGTAAAAATTGTCATTCTACTTTTTTAGTCATGATAATTTAAATTATTAGACTATTTAAAGTCTGTATTTTTCTCTTTATTGACTCTTTGATGTCCTATCCCCTTTTTGCACTATTTTTCTCTTTTTTCCTTTGATTTACATGATTCTTATGGTACCAAAACTTCGATCAATATGAATATTTTGTTTCATGGCATGAAGGAAGAAGTATTGATGTCATTCATAACTCTTGCGGATCCAATTGGAGTTCGACTACGGTAGACATTATTTGAAGTACGTATTGATGTTCAGTATTTTTTTCGCTACTTGTTTTAATCTCGAATTTAACATTTTGTTTGGACTATCATATATGCTGTGGAAATATTTGTTTCATTTTCAGATTTGATGTTTGTTTGGAGTATTTGTAACTTTGTTTGAGATATTATTGTTTTGATTGAATTTTTTTTAATAGCGAGTGCAAAAGATTATTTGCTCTAATCTATTATTAATAGAATATTAGTGTGAAATTAGATGAGAAAATTAATTTGTACTAGAGTGTTGTGATAAAGAATTTATTGAAAGCTAAACTCATGTAAAATTAGTGACTAGTATTGAGATCAATAGTGGTAAAGAGAACTAGTAAGACGTAAGGAAAAAGAGAAATCTACGTTTTTTATATCATCCTAATAAAAAAATTAATATCTGAACTAAATTAAAATTCCCTCTAGGACGTTTAGCCATTTCAAAAACTGAATTTTTATGTATAAATGGTTCGAATTCATTCATATTATCGAATAATTTTTTCAACTCAAATATATAAAAAATAGAAAATACAAATTCTTTTATTGTATACATAAAATGTGCAACATAGGTAGATCAAACTAGTAAAATATAAATAAGTTGAAGAAAAAAAAAAGGGAAAACAACCAAAATAATATAATTCACTCAATTTTTGTCACTACTAAAATGCAATGTACTCTCTTGTTAAATTTACATAATTGGTTTAGTAGCCTTAGCCAAATGTGCTCTTAGAGCATTGTAGATTGTTATATGCTATGTGGCCAATAAAAGAAAGACGGAGAAAAGATCATTTTCAATGGAGTTGTAGATTAGAAAAATTATGGTCCACTCGTACAAGAGAAAAGATGTAAATAAATTGTAAAAAATTAAATAAATGATGATTAGCACAAATTTTAATGAAAATAAAATTAAAAAATTAAATAAAAGAAACTTAACACAAAATTTGGATAAAAATAAATTATAAAAAATTAAATAAAAGAGGCTTAAATGACGCTTAACACACATTTTGATGATATAAATTATATAAAATTAAAAAAAAAAATGGAAGATGTGTATCACATCATCCAAATGTGAATACTGTAATAGACATCTTTCACATTTTTTTATTTTTTTATTTTATTATGCAAGTATTTTGAAATAATGTGATATATTTTTTAGTATAATTTACATTTGCATTGATGATGTTTTTAATCACGTCAAAATGCATGGACTATGAAACATATCTTTGACATCTTAGAATTAGTGACTTTTGTTACAGAAGCTACGAGAGCACAAGTGGTTTTCAAAGAATAAAATTAATTTTTGTTTCCTTCAAATATTGAACATCAATTAAATATAAAAATACTAGTAATAAATATATAGAAATTTGAACTACTCCGTTGGCCTTTTAAAATAAATAACAAGTATTAATATAATATCAAAACTCATTAAGCTCAGACGAACAATTCAGTTTGTCGAAAACTCAAACGAACATTTGAATATAAATCGTATGAAACATTTAGTAGACAAGAACAGCTATATTTTTTAAAGCAAACTCTTGACGAATATGGATCGCATGAATACGAGTTCCTTTATAAACTATATTGAATTATAATTATTTAAATATTTGAATAAAAAAAATATGAGTCTACAACCGTGAAGATTGAACAAGACCTACAAATCAAGAAAAGCTTCACTTAACAGTGAATTTGTACCAAAAACATGTTTAACGATAAAAAAAAATTAAAAGAGATTTAGTAACACAAGTTTGTCACAAATTTCTTTCATAACATTAGTCTATAATAGTAAAAAGAAACAGCTTTCTGATCCCATCACAAACAGTTCATGCTCTTAATTGACAAATTGCCCTAAGGTCATATTACAGTGTCATTATACTGACAGCAGCAACAGCCCTAAAAGTCTTCAGCAAGAAAGTATGCTCAGAAACAAGAGGGTTCCAAGACGATGTGCACAAGTTTCTTACTCTCGTCGAGTGGCAACCTGCAAGTTCACGTTCTGTTGGAAAAGTGTAATTTCAGAGACGACGGGGAGGAGCAAACCAGTGGAAATACCAATAAACCACAGCCTTCAACTTCATATCCCTGTAGGCTGTAGCAGTGAAATTCTTTCAGACCAAAAACAATAAACTTTTCAAGTCTCAAAACAAAATGCATAACTACTAGTAAAACTAAAACTAACAATTTCAAAGAACTATCACGCATCCATTAGACATCTAAACAGGAATGGATCATTTATTTTCCTATCTTTGCAGATGCAGAATGGTACCGGCTGCTGCTACTGCTAGTTAGCTTTGCAACAATTTTTCGAAAATAAATGTTCATAAAACCCTCCTTGGATCAAGTTAAGAAAGATACCTAATATCTTCAAATCTTTGATTTTTATCAAAAGAGTCCTCCTTGCTGAAGATCCTCAGAAACAGAAAGAAGATAAAAATTGAATAATTTGATTCTTTGCACCACCTCCAGCATGCTCTGAGATTTATTTCTTCATGTACCAGTTATCGAGTTATGAAAGGCCTTTAGTTTTGGTTGCTCGTGTGTAAAGCGGAAAGTTTAGCTACAAACGTGCCACAAAGCTGTTTAATGTTTACAGGAAAGCTGAAAGTTTAGCTACAAACATGCAACAAAGCTGTCAAGAGTGAAATATAGCTACAAATGTGTGCAACAAAGTTGTCACGTAATCACGAACCACTTCCAAGAGTACAGGGGCAAGAGTGGACCTTGTGGAAACACACATATTCTACTGAATCAGCTTAACACATTAGAGGATAGAGTAGGTTGAATTCATTTTTTCTTCAAAGAGGTGTGGATTTTCGAAGAATTGCAGCCAACATCCCTAACCTTTACCCCCTTCTGCAATTATTTCCCCAACCTTTATTTCATGACAAAATTATCCTCACTCTTTCATTTCTTGATGCCTGACGACCCTATTGACAGTTTCCGCAAAAAAATCTGTTAAGCACAGGTCAATAAAAAGACAAACAATACATAAATAAAGGGAAAAGTTTAAAAAGAAAAAGAAAATTCAAGTGATCAAGTCGTCTTCTTCATCGAACCTACTCCTACCCCAAAGAAAACCACTACAGCCCGCCATCCACAACAACCAACCACCATCCCTGCCCACAAAACACTGCCACAACCAACCACCGCCAAAGCAGCACACCATTACACCGCAACAACCAACCACCGCCCCTCACAAAATCCATATGTTTGTCAGCCAAGATGTTTAATAGGGATTTTTACTTTTGGGAAATGCATGCAACGCAGGTCTCTACATTCCAGTTTATTTTACTTTTTCTTTTTCATTAATGTCTCTAAGACTTGTGAAGTAATTAGATATGCTGAAATCTATTTGCAAATTGTTGAAAAAAAAAATCTGTGAAAACAAATTCATCTACCGGCCACCATTAGAGTTTGCGGAAATAAATTCATTTGACGGCAACAAGTCATTTGTGGCACAAGAACGTGACCATCATTTTCATGCCACCTACACTAGCCAACCATCATAGACTAGTGGTGCAGCTGCCGGGGTCCTCCATTCTACCTGAAGGTCCACCATTTCTCCGATGCTGAGGTCCAAAAATTTAGATCTGAATTCATATCGATAACTAGAGTTTTATTTCATATCGATTTGTGAGGGTGGGGCTGGTTGTTACGGTGGTGCGTGTTGATGGGGCTGGTGGTTGGTTGCTGTGGTGGGCAGGAGGTGGTGGTTGATTGTTGGGGGGATTCAGCTGGGAGTGGGATCAATGAAGAAGACAGAATTCCATTTTCCCTTTTTTCAATTTTTTCTCTTCTTCATAATTTATGTATTTTTTGTCTTATTTGTGCTGTATGTGTGAAGCCTAATTATCCTGTACAATTTTGTCCCAGACCATGGTTCGACCTAATATTCACACATGTATTATGGTTGCCCTAATATTTCTTTCTATATAAAGGATATTAGGGTGAGCCTCTTTTCGTGGTATAGAGAAAGCACATAGGTGTAAGACCAGAAACAAACTGTAATCTCTCCTTCTCTGAAATAGTGAAATTCTGCAACGGCATAAAGTGAATGTAGCTCTCGCATTTAGAGTGAACCATTATTCGTCAGAGGATCTACAATGAACATATTCTACTGCTCTAGTGCTAAATCCACCTATGAACCTTGCATACAAGTTTCTGAACTTTTTTTCCAACGTTTTCTCTCCCTCAATCTTAAATTGTTAAAGCGTCTAAAAAGACGAGAGAAAATGAATAGAAGAGTGAAGATGGCATCATATGGATCAACTGAAAAACATTTAAATCAGATTTACTGCAAATATATAGAAACACAAGCAGCCCAATATCAAATATAAGTTTACTTTTAAAGTCCTTAGCAGAACAAAAGAAGTACAAAGAAATCCAACAAAAGCTAGAATGGCGCAGAAGAAAACACCCATTCATTTAGGCCACATTAGCAATTCTACAAAACTGAATGCCGAGAATAACAAGATACAAATCATATCATCACCATAACCTTAAACCAATTTAACTTTGTATAGTATTCACTTAGTCAAGTCAATTTTGCATTTCATATGCTAAATCTCAACATTACTGCTCTCAAGAGCAATTAAATTTAGTAATTCATGGGGCCAAAACAGGATCTTAGCAGCTTAAATCAACATGAGTAAGCTCCAGAGATATATGGACAGTTGCTCACGATAAAGAAGAAGATAATGCAACTTTTCCTCACAGCTTTACCCAAAGGATGAAATTTCGCATTGAACTTTTTTTGGCCTATTCATCTGTAAGCAAACAAACTACTTTATTTCAAATCAATAAGACATGGAAAAAGAGTACCCACAAACAGTTAATAAGGAATCAATTAGCATCAAGTTGATAAAACTGAGTAATGCTGATGACAACGTGGTGTAAATGCTTTTATTTATTTCTATGCCTATGTGCACCAGTATAAACAGTATAAATAAAATAGAATACACGGAATCCATTAGTGCAGCCAAGAAACTATCGAGAAAGAGAGTATTTTATTGGAATCGGATTAACTGTTAGGAAGAGCTGAGTGACTGACCTACATCTTTTTCTCATCCAATCTCATCGCTTATTTACCACACCAACTTGACCCCTCTGAAAGGAATTCCTCTCTGAGAACACGAGGAGAAATGTTAGGTAGAAATTACATTTCAGATTCAATAAAAACAGTATAGATGCAGAGGGAAGAAAAATATTTATTTGTCAATTCTCATTAGTCAATGAATTTACATTTAAACTGACTTCCAACATTAAGCAACCAAATCCACAAAAAAGCAAATAAAGCCAAGGAGCAACCTGAAACCAAATAATAATATGCCTCTAATTTACTGCATAAATATTGTTCAAGTCAACAGAAGACAAGACAGGGGAATACATATATAATAAATTGACTAGATAATGTCAAGTCATAAACTTTTTATACAGAGCTTCTTTACCTATTCTTCTTGATCTTCTTTTCCTTCCCTTTTTCTTGTTCATGTATCTTGACCCCATCACCTTCCTCCGGGCTGCCGGGGCAAACAAGGCTTTCAACACAAACCTCAGGATAAAACTTATTGGGCAAACCACTAATGTTGACATTCCTGATAGTTTTTCTACTCAAATCATACCAAACAAGTCTTTTCTCATCACAATTTAAAAGAACCTTTTCACCATTCTTTGAATAAGCCAATGGCTTCAAATAAGCCAGTGATTTCCAAAAAGACAAAATACTTGGGGGACCAACTGATAGCAACTGAGTCCAAGATTCCTCCACTCCATATTCCTTCATTACCCATATATTATTAACACGAGCATTGCTAGCGCAAACTAAGCAAAGACACCCTCGTAACACATCCAACTTCATAATAGCATCCTCGATCTGAATATTAGGTGGCAGCATCACCTCGTAATGGTTCTCATTCTCAACACTAAAAGCCATAATTCTAAATGATTTGGCCGAATATACATGTAAAAAATCCTCCACAAGGGTATGCAATGCCCCGTGGACGACATGTACGTCCCATTTTTCCGAGTTCTCATTCATATGGGGCAGTGGATAAGGAAAAACTGGGACCCTGTTCCAGGAATTCGATTTGAGGCTATAAATCTCAGTCGTAGAGCATACCCACGCACGACTTGTATCCTTGCAAAATTCGACAACCCGCACAACTTTATAATCATTATTTCTCGAATCGTAACCGAGCCCATAAAAAACCTGGGAAAGACACAATAAACGCGCTGGGTATTCGATTGGAGCATCAGATAAAATCTTGTATTTTCTTGAAAAAGGGTTCCATAGTACAGGCGGGACAAGGGGGTCACTCATTACAAGAATTAACCCATTGCAAGAGTTGGATATGATGTCAAAACCCTTGTAAGAAACTGGGGGTTTAACGACGTGAGCTTTGTCAAGTGAATCCAAATCTACGGAATAAAGTCCCTTCCCCAGGCTTCCGAGAATGAGGCTATGATAGGAGTTTGTCGCCGTGGATTGATGCAAGTGCATTTTGATGAAACTTTGGCTGTCTATTATAGAGCACCATGTTCTTGAGACACACCTGAATTGCAAAAGGGTTTTCACTGGTAAATGTGAGAGGATTTCTGCGATGATATCTGAAGGGAGCATTTTTTTTTTTAGGGTTGTTAAAGCTTTTAGGGCTTTTAATTGATAGTTGATCGGTGGACAAAGGAGCACAGAAGAAGGGGAGTTCGACTGGAAATTCGTGAGGTGTGGGTAATATTTAAGGTAAATAGGACTGGGTCCCAACCCTTTGAATATAGAGTCCCAAACTTCAATTTCTAACACTTTCTCTAACTTTTAAAAAGCGTTCTAACGCGTTATGAAAATTGTTAGTTTAAGGGTTAATTACACTAATGGTCCTCATTCTTTCAGGTTTGTAACGATTTCATCTTTATTTTTTTTTAGCAGATATCATCCTCATTCTTCTATTTATACTAATGGATGGTCCCCAAATCACTATTTTTCACTATTCTCATAATTCTTGGATAATTTTGTCCTTTGACTTAAATAAATTAAAATAATAAGAAAAAAAATACAATGAAAGTATTGCAATTGAGCCCTTAACCTTTTTAAAAGTATAAATAAATCATGAACTATTTTATTTTATTCAGATAAGTCTTTTTCTCCACCCCACTCCCACCCTGACCCCCACCCTGCATTTGAAAATTATTGGAGAAATTGAACCAAAAAACACACATACACATGCTATGTGTGTGTGTGCATATACACGTATATATAAGCGTATATATATGGTGGTTGTGTTTTTGTTGACTGTTGTTTTGTTATTTCTGTGAGCAGATTTCTGTGGAAAGTGAAAGGAGATATATTGATTGAAAAGTTTTTGGTGCGGGCTAAAAGAGGTGGAGTAATTAGAGGGAAAGATGAGTGGGACCGGATCAACGTCGGTAGCTGTGGGGATGGGGGGAGCAGAAGGGGGGCTGGGGTATGGGAGGTGCAGACCACCATTTACAGCAGTGCAGTGGCAGGAACTAGAGCATCAAGCCATGATATACAAGTACCTTTGTGGCTGGCTTGCCAATCCCACCTGATCTTGTCATCCCCATTCGCCACAGTTTCGAGGCAATATCTGCCAAGTTCTTCGACCACCCATCTTGTAATAATCTCTCTTTCCGTTTATCTATTTACTATGCACGCACACACATACTCACAGCTGAAGAACTTGCAAGGGGGAGCGATTGGAGCTGAAGTGTTGGTGTGTGATGGTGCACCACTGCTAGGATATTTTAGTTAGATAGTTTTTGCTTTGGGAACAATTTTCTCAATAATTTTCACAGGCAGGGTGGGTGGGGTGGAGAAGAAGACTTATCTGAATAAAATAAAATAGTTTATGATTTATTTGTACTTTTGAAAATGTTAAGGACCCAATTGTAATATTTTCATTGTATTTTTTTTCTTATCATTTTAATTTATTTAAGTCAAAAGGTAAAATTGTCCAAGAATTGTGAGAATAGTGAAAAATAGTGATTTGGGAACCATCCATGAGTATAAATGGAAGAATGAGGATGATATCTGCTAAAAAAAAGAATGTGGATGAAATCGTTACAAACCTGAAAGAATGGGGACCATTAGTGTAATTAACCCTTAGTTTAATTGTTAAATGGTTAAATTTGTTTAAAATAATCAATCTTTCATTTTTTTAATTTAAAAAAATAAAATACCAAGAAAACATGAAAAATAAAACAAAAATTACAATTAAGCCTCCTCTTCTTCTCCAACAAACCAATTGGGGTTGGATTGGAATTGGAGTTGGAGTTGGAGTTGGAGAAAAATAATTTTGTTTTTTGTTTTTTTATTGTTTGAAATAATTGAATGTGAAAAAATTATTTTACCTTTATTAAATTGGTTAAATTAAGTTACAAACTTGACTTTTGGTCAATTAACGAATATTTAGACGAAATATGTTCAAATTCCAGAGGTCCTTTCGCGTATATATACTCAGAGACGTAAGTTTCAGAATTAGAATATTTGAGACCTGACTGCACATTTTTTATTATTTTAAATAAAAATTGTATAAAATAAAAGGTTAATGATTTATTTATATTTTTGAAAATGTTAAGAACTCCAACAGTCCAACGGTATGTTTTCTATTTTTTTAGTTTATTCAAGTGAGAGATAAAATCGTCAAAATAGAGTATACGCGTGAATTGTTGAAAAGATTAGAAATAATGCATACAATTAAAATTGAATGGAGGCAAAATTGCTACAAATTAATTATAACTGGTAGAATGAAGAATTGAATCCCTTCCCCGACCAATTTGAACAATGCCAAGCTCCCATACAGCTTTTACATCCTTAAATAGGCATTTATTATTTATCTATGTATAAACAATAGAAATTCATCTATTATTGCTATCTTTTCATTTTGAATTTTGATTTACACATATAAAAATATTACATCCTAGTACATAATATTTATAAATTTAATGAAATTATTTGGAATTTGTTAATATGTATTGATATATATTTTAGCTAAAATAAATTTAATTCCTTAATAAAAAAATTACAAAAAACATTGTAAA
The DNA here is from genome assembly GCA_030279155.1 of Forsythia viridissima. NCBI lineage: Eukaryota > Viridiplantae > Streptophyta > Magnoliopsida > Lamiales > Oleaceae > Forsythia > Forsythia viridissima. The sequence goes on from CM059033.1 coordinate 6,207,993, forward strand.
TGTTATAGTAACAAAATTAGTTTATTGTTGTAAAATTATAGATAATGATGAATAATTTTTTGGTTTTACCTAGATGTTTATGTAGTTATTTACTTACTCCATACGAGTGTATTCTACTCAAATTGTAACTCCTATTGAAACCTTATAAATAATGGTCATTGTTATAATAAATATATACATTCACTCTCTTGATTCTCTTTTATTTCTCTCTTATTCTTTAAGTTTTATAAAATGATATAGCACGGGCTTGCTTATAAATATAAAACTTTTCTTATTCTTTGTAGAGATCTAATTAACATCTTGTGTAATGCCTTATCAAGAGACCTCATCCAAAGTTCATACAAGATTGCACATGCTAGTTAATACTCGACCAATTCATATACATTCAAGCCATATAGCTACGCAATTCAATCAATGAATAAAAAAGGGAGGGCGTTTTCATATTATATAGATTCAGATCCTTCGTGGAAGAAACCATCAATCACTTATGTTCAATTGGATTACATCTTTGGTTGATTAGATTGTCAAGGTAAATTGTTTCGGAATACAACACATGGTTTAATTTAATAATTATTTTTATACTACCTTAATTTGATGAATTCCTTTCATACCATGTCATATTGCTCTACAAGTTTCTCAAAATTCTCATTAACTCTAGATTGCGGTCATTACGTAAAGTATTAATTTAGTTGGAATGCGTGATTATACTTGTAATTTCTTAATTGGGATTCTTAGTTTTTATTTTTATTTTTATTTTTTATAACACACACATATATAAAATATTACATTGTAATTTACGAAATAACAATTTTATACGTATCAGTATTTGTGAAGAATATTTAGTTGTTGTTTTTGAAAAACACAACTTTACATTATATTAATATTCCAGTAGAATGTTAATTGCTCTCGAATTAAGATTTAATACTCTATAAGAATATTATAATATTACTTCTGAAAAGTAAATTTTTAATTCGGAATAAAGTTTAATATTTTAAAATAATTTGTTGTTGCTCCCGAATAAACACAATGTTATATTAATATTCTGACAAAATATTACTTGCCCCCTAATAACGTAATTTTTTAGATATAATATTAATCTATTGTACCTAATAATAAATCTTTATAAAGTTTAATAATTTAAAATAATTTGTTGCCGCTTTTGAAGAATCACAACGTTATATTAATATTTTGACAAAATATTACTTGCTTCTAAAGAGTATAATTATATAAGATTTAACATATATTATGTTTTTGCTTCTGATAAGTAAATCTTTATATAATTTAATATTATAAATAATAATATGTTGTTGCTCTTGAAGTAACACAACATTATATTAATATTTCAGTAGCGTATTACTTTATCTGGAATAGCGTAATTGTTTAAGATTCAATATTAAGTTATTGCTCCCTATTAGCGTTCTAACATTTTATAAGAATATTATATTATTGTTTCGTAAAAGTATAAAATTTATACATGTCAATGTTTTAGAAAAATATTGAATTCATCCTGAAGAATAACAATTACTTGTATATTAATATTTAGGGATAATTGTATCAAAGGTCTCCAACGTTTCAAAAACGTTAGGGCTATGCCCCTAACCTAAAAAAATAGCACCAGACATTCCCAACGTTTGAAGAAATAGGCACCGTAGGTCCTCTTAACATTTTCCATCCATTTTCTCCGTTAAATCGTTATAATTGCACTGCACGCGCTTCATTTCTACGGTTTTGACATTTTCCATCCATGTTTCTGTAAATTACAATTTTGAGGGTAGAACTTCAAATTATACGAAAATAAAAAATATAAGATACCTCATCACCAAAGCTACAATGCATTTATACCACACAATGGATCATTTTCGCCTGCAAACTTCCCAACCAGTAGGTATAGTATACGCTGATCACTTTTCTCTTGAAATGCAAAGCATATGCTAATTGTTAACAATATATGCGAGATTGAACACCAAGAGCCATAAACTTTGGCATATGTATCTCAATACAAGACAAGGCTAAGGAAATGAACCGTTCTGAAACTCAAAAACTAATAATTTTTCAAACGCAGCTACTACTGTCGTGCATAAATACGCACTTCTTTGGACACCACGATTCTTAAGTTGTTATTCCAGGAAAAGAAATGAATGTTCTGATGCTCAAAAGCAATAATTTATCAAATGCATTCATGGTACGTTATTGACATTAGATCATCTCCCCAGTTAACTGATCGCCACACAGAACTCTCTTTGTAAGCTTTGGAAAAACAAAATAATAGCTTGAAGCTACCTCATAAAGGTTGGATCCCACCCAGGCAATTTTCATGCCAATTTTTGAGATCACTGGTTTATAGGGGAAAACACACAAGTCGTCTAAAATATAAATTACCAAACCTAACTGAAATGAAGCGGATCAAAAGCTTTCATAAACACTACACGCACTTCATTGAGGACGATACTATTTCTTATACAACTTATGGAGGAGACTCTGATGCCATCCATAAGACGAGCATGAAAATAAAAATGTGCAGACAGGAACTACGCCGACCAAGAATCTGAAATATACATCAAGCCAGAACAAGATCCAGTTGATTGAAATGTAAATAATCGAACATAACGATTAATAATGTTAAGAGGGGCCTACAGTGCAAACATAACGATTTAACGGAGAAAATGGATGGAAAATATTAAGAGGGACCTACGGTGCTTATTTATTCAAACGTTGGGGATGTCTGGTGCTATTTTTTTATTTTAGGGGCATATCCCTAATATTTATACAGATATTTTATTAATATTCATGAAAAGGTATAACTTTATGAATATCAATATTTTAAAAAAATGATATTGTTCTTTCTGAAGAAACACAAATATAAAATATTTTAGAAAAATATTGTGTTGTTGTTCTTGGAGAAGTACAATTTAATTAAACGAGTATTATATAATTGCTCTTGAAGAAACATTAAATTTGTACGTAATATTGTTTTGTTTTGTGTTTTGTTTTTTTAGAATTACTACTTTACATAAATTAATGTTCTAATAGAATATTGTGATGTTTTCTATTAAAAAGCACATATTTAAATATTTGGTTAATATTCCCGAAGAAACATTATTTATTATATATATCAATACTCTTTGAGATATTGTGTTGTTCTTAAATAATATATTTTTGAACAAATATTGCGTTGATATTCTTGAAGAATATCGTGTTGTAGTTTTTTTAAAATCATAAACTTTATACATATCAATATTTTATACGAATATTGTGTTGTTACTATTGATGAGTGTATATTATAAAATTTGTTTTTAATTGTTTTTTTCTTTTTGAATAAACACAATTTTAAAATTCGATTAATAGAATATTATGTTTTTGTTATTTAATGAAAAGAAAAAAATACAACCAAAGTATATAAATATTCTAGAAGAATATTTTGTTGCTGCACCTGAAGAAACACAACTGTATATTATATTCATATTATACTTTAGTAGAATATTACGTACTCCCGAAAAAGTAATATTATAAAATCATTGAACTAAATTTTGTCATGAACTTGAACTTTGTTAATCCAAGAAATTTTATGCTTTAACATGTTGTTTAGATTACTTAGATTTCAAAATGACGGCAATTGTCACATACCTATTGTACATACACGCATTTCATGGCTCCCTAAAAGAAAAAGACAAAAATGATGAAATAAATATAATATTATTCATTTTCATTTAATTTGTACTACACAAATATTATTACAATTAAACAAGTACTACGTTGAACTATAAGTTCAATGTCCTAAAATTTATATTGATTGAGATTATAGATTAGATAATCCCTTATCAATATGATGCTAAATAATAATGAGACTATCTATGGAAAATCAGAAGATTTTTCAATATATGATTTCTCACGTGATGCTTGTTCTCATGGTATATAACCAGTAGATACTCACTAGCTAAAATCGGGACTGAATTCTATATATTTGTGAAACTTCTTTTAAGTGATATATGGGCCCTGGTCACCCACCATGTTGATCATCTATATATTATTTGTATTTAATAGATACATCTAATAGATAATTGTATAATGTTACTATTCGCAACTTGAAATTTGCAAAATTATTTGCTCAAATTTTAAACTATGAGTATAATTTTCATATTATACAATCAAGACGTGTTTCTTATTAATGCTAGTAAACCTAAATCTCAAACTTTTAATAAATTTTAGTTGGGATGATAATAAATAGTTTAACAATATTGTTGTCAACACATCCAATTAAATTATAAATCAATACTATTGAGAATAAAGTGCTTTTCATTTTTGTCTAGGGAATACTGTTTTATATGCAACAACACTTATACATATCATGCCAACATCAAAAGTATCTCTGATATAGTTGGCTTATGATCAGAGCCTAATATTACCCATCTAATGATTTTTATAGTACAATATATATATATATATATATATATATATATATATATGTGTGTGTGTGTGTGTGTGTGTGTGTGCAATTAGTCTACCACAGTGCACTGAGAAGGGTATTAAAGAATGTTGAGAATACATGTTTAGTTTGAAATCTTATAAAATATCTTAAGTCATAATGTGTGATATTTTATAATATCGTTTTTTCAAATGTCATTTTGATAAGACAGATTTCTCAATATTAGGGAGAGAAATTAAGAGCATGTTCGGTAGAGTTTTTTTTCCAAAAAATCCATTTTTTTGCCTACAATTTTTGACTTTTCAACTTTTTTTACACTATAAAAAAAGTCAAAAAGTCAAAAAGTAACAAAAAAAACCCATTTTTTCCCCAAAAAAACTCTATCGAACAAGCCCTAAGTAGCTGGAAAGAATACATGAAAATATAGTATATTATATTTTATAGATTATTGCACATGACAATATGAATCACGAGTTCGACATATATCTCATTTGTAATTTATACAATAAACAGATACATTTACTGACCAAATAAATTAACCAAGTTTCGTATATCAAATGTAAATACTTCAATTCATATTGACGTCTTGGAAGGAGAACCTGTTAACATTATATCTGGTAATTTAATGGCGCACCTTACGCTTGGTGACATGTGATTCAAAAAAAAAAAACTCCAAAAGAAAAATGGAGCAAATAGTAAAGATGATCATATAAATGAGACGTGTACTCTTGAAAAGTATGTAGATATAACTAATTATAAAACCCCATAAAAGGTCACTTAGCTAAAATAGTAAAATGAAGACTTCTCGATAAGTTATGTCGTTATGGAAAAGTAATGGAATAAAAAAAGAAATATTGTTGACAACATTTTTGTACATAATATAGCGCTTCATATTATGAAAGGTGGCTATGATATTGAGGGAAATCTGTCAATGAATTAATTGACTAAATAAAAGGATGCAATCCAAGTAAATTGAATTTACTAGAAAAATTTAAAGTTTCTGGACATACAGTCCAAACACCTAAAATGTTATACTTATGCGAAACATGTAATGCACGAGTAGCATGACTCTAAACATTATGAATTTCGTAAAAGTTTATGCAAAGCAATCACAAGTCGATATCTTATCATGTCAACTTTTTGAAAACTCAATCAATCAAAATACAGATCTGAAGTGATATTATAATTAGGGAAAATAAATATGCGTTATACTCTTTTTCTTAATCGAGGTTTTGTCCTATTGAATTTTCCTAGCAATGTTTTTTATGAATCAATTTTCATAGCATATTAAACGAATTATGTACTCTTTTTCTTTCATTGAGATTTTTTCTAGTAAAATTGTAATGAGACATATTATGTGCAAATGACTTGCAATTTATAAATATTATATTTATAGATGTCCATAACTTAAAAAACATTTACCATTATCATAACTCTATGTTTATATCACCGTGTATTATAAATTGTGTATGAAACCCTGAAGGGAACAACAAGAAAATTTATTTTTAATATAATTGCATCAAACCATCATGCTTACTAATGTCAACCAGAGATATTGTATAAAGATGATATCGTTTGGAGGTTATAACAAGGAGTTTTATACATCTTTTAAATGATGCACAGGATATGAATAGTTTGATACAAACTTTTTTTCATTGATTAAAACCAGGGAAAATAACTATACTACTTTTTCTTCACTCAAGTTTGTTTCACTTAATTTTTCTGACAAGATTTTAATAAGACAACATTTAATAACTCCATTGATTAGTTTTTTTTTTGAATTTTTGCCAAACAAAATTTTTAACGAAACAATTATTGTGTAAATAAATCATTTAAAGGAGATTGTAAAATTATATTTTATCTAAGATGTTTAAGTAGTTATTTACTTACTTTATAAGAATCCTATAAATAAATATTATTATTATAATAAATTTAAACACTTGCTCTAATTCTCAACAATTCTCTCTTGTTGCCTTAGTTTTATAACATTTGTTATGTATAAAGATCTTGATCTCCTACCCACTTATAATATTTATAACATTAACAACAATGTATAAGGATCTTGATCTCCTACCCACTTATAATACCTACGCTGAAATGGCGTTATATGATTGGTAAAAATAATGAGTGTGAAACTTGTTAAACGATTTAAAACATTTAATAATCAAAGTGCAAATGGCCGTAAGGTCAAATTACACTGCAACCATGTTGAAAGCAGCAACAGTCCTGAAAGTCTTTACTAAGAAGTAAGAAGATAGACATGGTGAGAAACAAGAGGATTCTGCTCACTCTCGTCAAGTGATGAGAGCAAAAATTTCTAACTCTCGTTATATGGCAGCAGCCTGCACGTTTACGTTAATAACACAAGGGTCAACCCGGTGGCAATACCAATCAATGGCATCCTTCAACTTCATGTCTTTGTAACGGTGAAACTCTTCCTGCCACATTGGTGGCTACCGTAGTGTACGCAATCACACAATCAACTGAATCAAGTTTCACCCCGACAGAAGAATTAAGTCCATTTAATGTACAGATTTCTTTTACTCAAAAAACAGTAACAGCTTTATCAAGCATTGACTGGATGCTTTTTCCAAAGATGCGGAGAGATCTTGTGTCACATTGTTAACAGAACTGCAATAAGGTTTCAAGACAGCCATCAATTTTCTGAGTACAAATTCTCATACAACATAAACAATATAAGTTTTCTGGTCTAAAAAAGAAATGCATAATTAGAACTAGAAAGGGCAATCACACGCAAAAATTATAAATCTACAGCAGATATAAAACTAGTATGATGATCAAATGAATGCCAGGATGATATGAGATTTCCTGGTCGACAAATTTATCAAGGCATCATCTAAAAGTCGTAAGCAAAGGATCTCCGAGCTGAAAATTTTAGATCCATTCAAAAAGTCATTACCTAAGCGTCCACTTTTGTTGAACTCTACAGATCAAAATAAATGAATGACTGAATGAATGAATGCTCTCCTGCATGAGTACTGATTAAGTCTTAAACTTGCTTGAGTGCACAAACTAAAAAATCACCTCCGTAACTATCCCAATCAACCTGTAAACTAAAAACCAACATTTTCAAAGAACTATCACGTCTGTATTAGGCATCTAAACATTTATTTATCAATTATTTTTCCTTCCTTTCCTCTGTAATGGCACAGGCTGCAGCTGATAGTTAGCTTTGCAATAATTTTTCGAAAATAAATGTTCATGACAAGGCTTCTTGAATTGAGTTATATACATACCTATCTAAATTTTCAATTTTCATCAACAGCGTCCTCTCTGCTGAAGATCATAAAGAAACAGAAAGTGGATAAAAACTGAATAATCTTCCTTTGTGTTAGAAAAACTGTGCTGCCAAGAGGACTTTAAATTAAGGTTAACAGAAAAGGGGAAAGTTTAGCTGCAGACCTGCAACAATGCAGTCATCGATCACGCACCAAGGGACCTCTTCGTCCCTTGAGTACAAGGGCCCTTTTGGAAACTACGACACGCATATTCTATTGAATTATCTCATCTGAATGCTTAATGTCTCTGAAGCAATTAATATATTTTAACTTCAACATACCTCCAGATGTATAGGTCACATTTATTTTTTTCATCAAAGAGCTCACGTGCAAGACTTTATTAAAAATGGGAGGCGGTCAATCTTGAACTCGTGATGTTTGCTTACTCTAATACCAAGTTTCCAAACCACCTCAACTAACTCGACACATGAAATTTCATAGTTGATGCACATTCCATCTATGCTTAAACCTTAAGATGAGGTGATTCTAACATTCAATACTACCCTTCTCCTACTCCTTCCCCGAAGCGTAGAAAGGAGACAGAGAAACACATTGGATAAGGACGAGCAGAAGCACAATATTTAGTGTTGAATTATTGAATAAAATTTCCATTGATAAATAAATCATTTTTTTCATTAGATACACGTGTTCCAGAAGAAAGAGCAAATAAAAATAGAAAAAATGAAAAGGCAACACAGCCAACTAGTATCACTAACACAGAACCATAATCCCAAAAATAGAAAGTAAAAATACACTTTCAGACTCCATACACTCCCCACAAGATGTCTAAAAAGAACATGCATCATATGTTTTGCAAGAAAAGATAAATACTGAAACTAAAATATAAGAATTGAGTTGAAAATTGGAGATGGCAAAGAAAGGAAATGCAGATGGATACTATCTAAGTAGAACATGTGATGATTTATCACGTAGGAAACAAACCAGATGAAAAGAAAAACCAATTCTGGCCAAAGAAACTAGCGCCCACCAGCTTGGACATGATAATTTTTATTTTATCCCGTTATTCCCAATCAAATAATTACTGTTCCATTTGACCTTGTAAAAATGTCATCTCCGCAGCTCAAGTCGATCATTCAATTTGTGTTGTGTACTCATTAAACAATGTCCCTTTAGAATTACGGTAGTATCGTTCATTTACCTTTCCTTTTAACTCAGTAGGGCCATAAGTGGAGACTGACATTTATCCATCAGAAGACCTACAATATACATATTGTACTCCTTCCCCGCTAAATCCACACATGAAGCTCGCATGTAGTTTTTGAACCTTTTTTTTTTCCAACTTCTTCCCCCCAAATATAAAATCAATCAAGAATCTAAAAAGATGAGCTGAAATGAATAGAAGAATGACCATGGCATCATATAGATCAACTGAACATTTAAATCAGATGAACCATAAATATACAGAAATAAAAACAACCCATAACTGAATATAAGTTTACTTTTAAAGTCCCTAGCTGAAAAAAAGATGCACAAAGAAACTCAAAAGAACCATTAATAAAGGCATCATCGGGACTTCAACAAAACTAAATTTCAAGACTAACAAGGTGCAATCATTTGCATCACCGTAACCTTAAACCAAATTAACTTTGTGCAGCCATGATGAATTCACCTAGTCAAGTCAATTAGGCATAAAAACTTTCATATCATATGTGACATGTGTCTCATCATAAATGCTTTCAAGAGCACTCACCATTAGTAATTCATGTGGCCAAAATATGAAATTTGCTTCTTACATCCAGAGTCAGACAGAAAAGAAAGCAACTTTTCCTCATACAGCTTTACAAAAAGTTCGCTTTGAAATTTGTTGTCCTTTCATCTAAGCAGTCAAACTGCTTTACTCCACAATCAATAAGAAAGGTGAAAAATAGAAGTTCCCATGAACGGTTAAGCTAACAATTAGCATCAAGTTGATAGACTGAATAATAATTCTTTTGATGTGACATGACTAAATGTTTATATTTGTTGCCACTTGCCATGCCTATGGGAACTGGTACAAACAACACAAGAATAAAATAAACCGAATCCATTAGCATAACCAATAAGCTTTCGAGAAAAAGATTATTTTACTAGAATCAAGTTAACAACAAAGGAAAAGCTAAGTGATTGACCTTCCTCTTTTACTCGTCCGATTTCATCCCCTGCTCACAGCACCAACTTGAACCTCTCTGACAGGAAATCATCTCTAAAAAAGAAAAGGAGAATGTAAGGTAGAATTACATTTCATGTTCAATAAAAACTGTTTAGATACAGAGAGAAGATTTGTTACTTGACAAATTTACATTAATCAACAAATTTTACACGTATCAGTGCAATTTAATGGTAATCCCAGAAAATCTGTAGCGGTTACATTAAAGAGACTTCCAACATTAAGCAACAAAGACATAAAAACACAAATAAAACCAATCTGCAACCTGAAACCAAATAATAATATGCCATTGACTCCATAAGTACAACACCAGACAAGACACAGAAATACACATATAACAAATTGACTAGACAATGTCAAGTCATTAACTCTCTATATGGAGTCACTTACCTATTCTTCTTGGTTTTCTTTCCCTTCCATTTCTCTTGTCCATTTTTCTCTTGTTTCTTGACCGTGTCACCTTTCTCCAGGGCCGGGCCACCAGGGGAAACAAGGGTTTCAACACAAACCTCAGGATATAACACAAAGGGCAAACCACTAACAGAGACATTTGTGATAGTTTTTCTTCTCAAGTCATACCAAACAAGCCTTTTCTCATTACAATTTAAAAGAACATTTTCGCCGTTCTTTGAAAAAACCAATGGCTTTAAGTAAGTCAATGGCTTCAAAATATCGTCTGGCTCGGTCATTGGGGAACCAATTGATATCAATTTAGTCCAAGATTCCTCTACTCCATATTCCTTCATCACCCATATATTAGCACGAGACTTTCTAGCACAAACTAAACAGAGACACCCTCCTAGCACAACCAACCTCATATTAACACCCTTGATCCTAATCTCCGGTGGCAGCATGAGCTCATAATGGTTCTCATTCTCAACACTAAAAGCCATAATTCTAATCGAGTTGTCCGAATATACATGGAAAAAATCCTCCACAAGTGTATGCAATGCCCCGTTGACATGTACCCCCCAGCTTCCCTTCAAAAAGGGCAGTGGATAAGGAAAACCCTCGACCCTGTGCCAGGAATTTGATTTCAGGCTATAAATCCGAGTCTCAGAGTATTCCCACACATGGCTTTCTTCATTTCTAAATTCAACTACCTGAACAACTTTATAATCACAATTTCTCGAATCGTAACCGAGCCCATAAATAACCTTGGCAAAACACAATAAAGAAGTTGGGTTTTTAAATGGGGCATTAGGTAGAGTCTTGTATTTTCTTGAAAACGGGTTCCACAACACGGGGGGCTCACTCGTTACAAGAATTAACCCATTACACGAATTGGATATACCGTCAGCTTTCCTGTAATAAAATGGGGGTTTCAAGACATGGACTTTGTCCAGTGACTCCAGATCTACGGAATAAAGTCCCAGGCCTCCAAGAATGAGGCTGTGATTGGAATTTGTTGACATGGATTGATGCAAGTGCATTTTGACGAAATCTTGGCCGTCTATTATAGAACACCATAATCTTGAGGCACACCTGAATCGAAAAAGAGATTTCACTGGTAAGCGTGAGAGGATGTCTGTGATAATTTCTGGAGGGAACATTTTCTTCCTCTGTAGGGTTGTTAAAGCTTTAGTCTAGCAATCTAGCAACCAAGTGAACAAAATGGCCAAGAAAGATTTATGCAGTCGAATTTAATTTATTGAAAAGAAGACGAAGTTGAAGACTTTCAGTTTATTTTCGTCGTTGCCTCGTTGGGTTGTTTAAAGCTTAAAGCTATCACCTTTTAGGGTTTTGAATAGAAGAAGAATGTAATTGAATGGAACGGTTGAAACGAAGAAGCATAAGTGAGTCATAATACGGATGAGTCACAACTCACTACTGGGTGGATGAAATGTGACAAGGTATGTCAGGAGATTGATTGATTTATAAAAGGAAATTGGCGCAAATAGTCTCAAATCTTTACCTTCCTGGCCTTTCGTGCTAAAATGGTCCTCACATTTTTTTTTTTTTTTACATGATCATCTTTTATCTATCTATTTTGATGCGTAATTAATTATTATTTAATAAAAAATATTAATATATTCTTAATTTTAATTATAAAAGTTATAGTTAAATTCCTAACTTTTGTAAAATATGCAAATGACTGTTGAACAATTATTTAATAATACTTAATTTAGCGCACTGAATATATCATTATTATTGTGTCAATTAAAATTTTTTATAGTAGATAAAAAAGTCTAAAAAATGTGCAAATAGTTCATAACTTTTGTCCTCAATACGAAAATAGTCGTTAACATTTATTTTTTGACATAGAAGTTTCTAACTTATTTGGGTGAGTAATTAGTTCTTATTTGATAAAAAAAACAAATATGCTCTTAATTTAATTAGAGAAAATTGTAATTGAATTTCTAATATTTGCAAAAAATACGAATAAATCTAATACTTTTATTTTTTATAAAAAAAATTAAAATAAACTAACAAGTTTCTCTTCTTTTTTTTTTTTTTTTTTTTTTGAAATTAACACTTTATTAACCAAATTGAAAAATGATAATATACTAAATTATTTTGTATATTTTATGAACTATTATAAAATAATTAAAATTTAAACTCATAATTATTGACAAACGTGTTAAATAAATTTATATTTTTATTATTAAGTAATTATATTATTAAAATTAAAATTTTTATTTTATCATTACAACATAAAAAAAAAAAAATTTGTCACAAACTTGATGCTCAAATACTATTGAGCTATTCGTTTATTAACTACAAATATTGGAGTTCTAATTGTATTCTTCATATTTTAATTTAGAAAAATTTGCAGTTTTCGTTCCAAAATTTTTTAATCTATTACTAATCTATCCTCGACATATTTTTATAGCACTAACATCTTCAACCTTTCAATTAATTGCAAATCACGTCCTTAATATAGATAATGACAGATTTGCCCTTCCAATTTAAATAAACAAAAATAAAAGAAAGCTAAAAATAACAAAAAAAAAATAAAAAAAATCCAAAAAAATCACATAACTTTTCAAAAAGTACAAAATATATTCTTCATTATACACGTTGCTCCCACCTACCCCACACCATCCCACCACCACCGACATGATGAGATAATAAAAAAGAACACAATTTCAAGGTTCATATTTTCAAAAATTTTAAAACACACATTAAGAAAAATAAACACTTTTTATAAGAATTTTATAAGAATCTTTCAAAAAATTAACCTGAAAAGCAAGTTTTTTTACCTCAAATTCAGAAGCATCAGAGCGAATCTTAAAAATCTTTCATGGATCACATACGGCAGAAGATGAATAAACACAAAATACTCTAAACCTATTTTTCACATTCTTTTTTGAATCCTTGAACCTGATACATAACCACACCCTACAGCAACAGCCATTTAAAAAAAATTATTTAATATTTTGAAAACTCAAAATGCAAAAATAAAAATCGGTGTTTATATTTATATAGATTTTGATTAAAGTGAAAATACAATGAAAATTAGAGAAACCCACCTCACCATTTCTTGTTGCAGTGAAAATGCAGTCAGTCATTAACTTGATGAATTTTGTGGTACTAATGAATTGAGGGGTTGTGGTGTATTGGCGGCAGCGTGGAGGAGAGGTTGGTGTAGAGGTGATGGCTGTAGTGGGATGATGTGGGGTGTGTGAAGAATAAGATACTTTATTTATTTTGAAAAGTTATGAGATTTTTTTTTTCCAATTTTTCTTATTTTTTGTTGTTTTTAGTTTTCTTTTATTTTTGCTTATTTAAAGGGGGCAAATCCGTCATTATCTGTTAGTAAGGACATAATTTACAATTAATTGAAAGGTTGGAGATGTTTGGTGCTATAAAATTTGGTTGGAGATAGATTAGTAATAAATTAAAAAAGTTGGAGACGAAAATTATAAATTTTCATTTTATTTATCATTTTATTATTGTTCAAAAATAAAAAACTCATAGTGTGTAAATTAATTTTTATGTTAAAAAAAATATAATAAGATTGATTCAATGACATAAATGGACCATTTGCGACATTTTTTTTCTTCTTCTAATAATTATGATAAATAAATAACATATATAATTTTACGTCATTTGACCAATCTTATTTTGTTTTTGTTTAACATAAAAATACTAATAAAAACTAATTTACAAATTACGTATCTATTTACGAATGATAATAAAATGAAAAATTAAAATGAAAAATACAATTAAAGTTCTATAATATTTATAGTTAATAAACCAATTGCTCAATTAAATATAAATCTTTGAGAATCAAATTTGTAATAAAATTATTATTATATTTTTGTTATAACTATAAAATAAAATTTTAAATTTTAAATAACATATTTACTAAAGAATAAAATTACTAATTTTATTTAACACATTTGTTAGTACGACCTTACATTTTAATTTTTTTAATTAATACTTTGTAAAATATACAAAACAATTTATATATATTATCAATTTAGTCAGTAAAGTATTAATTCATATAAATAAATAAAAATTTGTTAGTTTTTTTTAACTTTTTAATAAAAATAAAAATATCAGACCTATTTATATTTTTGCAAATGTTTAAAATCTAATTACAATTTTTTAAAATTAAACTTAAGGGCATATTGATCTTTTTATCAAATAAAAATTAGTTGTGCACCAAATCATATAGGTTAAAAATATTTGTGACAAAAAATAAATATTAAAGATAATTTTCACACTAAAGACAAAAATTAGGACCATTTTCACCAAATTTCCTTTATAATATTTACTCAAAATGCCTCATTTGCATTCCTATTTTGATCTGAAGGCAAAAGTTATTATTTTGAACAATTTAAATATAAATTAATCAGTAAATAATTGTAGGAGTAACATACAAGCGTCAATTAAATGTTAGTAGTAAGTATTGAGTTCCATATTCTGAAAAGACTAAACATTTTCTTGTCAACTGGGATTAGTTTAATTTCATATATATTAAAAAAAAAGAGAGAGACCAGAAAAAAAAAAAAAAAAATTATAAACAAGAATAAAAAGGTTCAAAATTTGATACGCATAAGAAAATGTTTTTCAGATCAGCTAAAAGGAAACTTAGTTTGATAAAGAGTAAATGTTACATTCTAAAGAACCTTAACGGTCAAAAAGTAAAAGTTACATTCTTTAAAAAAAAATGCTATTTGTACAACCAAAACTTACAAACTCACTTACACCTTCTTTAAAATCTTCTTTAAAATGAAGTAAATAAAGTGTAGTGAATTCAAATGATCCTGGCCACAAAAAAAAAAAAAAAAAAATATTTGTTCACAGAAGAGGAGTGAAATAATTGTGTAATTTCAGTTGTTCTTCTTTTTGGTATAAAGTCCACTCAAACATGAATAGGTGGAATGCAATATAATCAATTATTAAAGTTTATATTGTACTAGTATATTACATGACGTACACGTAGTGAAATAAGAACTCATATTAGTTGACTAAACATTAGTGGTGCTAATCTGCTTGAGAGCCAGATCAAATCCCAGTCTTCTCATGGACTTAAGCTCAATTCACCCACACATCTTGATCCACATGCCTCATATTCCTCGGTATATATATGAATCACTTGCACTCAAAAAGTATGAACTCAAACCCTAACCATATCCCTATCCACCTATTTCAGCAGTTAGACTTGATTTTACCGTTAAAGTGCGAACGATCATTCAACCTCTAACGTTAAGATTTACATGCTTCTAGCTATTTGAATTTGAAGGCCGCATTATTTGTTGACAAAATAACACCACAACTAACCAACACAACGATAATATAAGAGTAAAATGCATAAAATGTACTTGATTTGGTAAACTTTGCCAATGTCTAGAAGATGGACACAATCTAGAAGATGGACACAATTTACTAATCTTAACTTCAAGTAACCAAAACCCAAAACTTCAAGTACTCAAAACCTCTCTCTCTCTCTCTCTCTCTCTCTCTCTCTCTCTCTCTCTCTCTCACACACACACACACACACACACACACACACCTAATGCAAAACAATATTTAAGAGAAGCTCTTAATAGCAAAACAACATTTAAGAGAAGCTCTTAATAGCTTATGGTAATTTTCTTTCTTTCCCAGGTGTTGCTGCTGTCTTCAATCCAAGTGCACTGATCTCCTTTCCTCTACGCCAATTATTTTCTTTATCAAGTCTTCCCTTCCTTTTTCCTTTTTCCTTTTTCCATGATCAGTTAAGCTCAATTAGCATCAAGTTCATCAACTAAAAGTAATGATTGTGATGATATGATGAAACTAGTATATACCGCATAAAAAAAATAGTATAAACAGAATTCATCAGCATAAACAAGAAAATCAAGTGAGTATTTTTCCAGAATCAAGTTAACCGTTGTACGAATAGCTGAGGGATTGAATGTGAGACTAGACAGTTAAAGTAGATACTATCTAATTAGAATGTGTGACAGATCTAAGTAGCAAACCGGATAAATAAAAGAAAACAACTCTGGAAAGAGAAACTAGCGCCCATGTCATTATATGGATCTACTGAAAATCGTGTTTTACAGAAATTAAAAACAACCCAAAATTGAACCATGTTAACCATTCATTCAGGCAACAACGCAACCTTAAAACCAAATTAACATTGCGCACCCATGATGTATTCACCTAGTCAAGTCAATTCGGCAGCAAATTTCATATGACATGGACATGTCTTGTCCGTGCACATACGGCTGGTAGCTCAGAACTGGCTATTGAGCAATACATTACTCTTTAATGAATAATGACGAAATGTTTATATTTATTGCCATGACGACGGGAACTGGTATAAACGACATAAAAGATGGAATAAACCGATTTTATTAGCATAACCAAGAAACTATCAAGAGAGGGTATTTTATTAAAATAAAGTTACTCGTCATAGGAAGAGCTTAGTGATTGACCTGCCTCTTTTCCTCATCCAAATTTGTCCCTTATCTAGAGCACCAACTTGAACCCCTCTGACAGGAAATCATCTCTGGAAAAACAAAGAAAATGTAACGTAGAATTACATTCCAGGTTCAATAAAACTGTATTGATGCAGATAGTAGAATTTTCTACTTGTCCAATTTACATTAATCAACAAAATTTTACATTAAAGGAACTTCCAATATTAGGCAACCAAAGGCATAGAAAACAAATAAAACCAATCTGCAACATGAAACAAAATAACTATATGCCATTGACTCCATAAATATTCTACAAGTCAACACCATAAAAGACAGAAACATATATATAATAAATTGACTAGATAATGTAAAGTCATCAAGTCTTTATACAGAGTTACTTCAGCTATTCTTCTTGGTTTTCTTTTCCTTCCTTTTCTCTTGTCCATGTTTCTTGACCCCATCACCTTTCCCCGGGACCAGACCACTAGGGGAAACAAGGCTTTCAACACAAACCTCAGGATAAAACACAAAGGGAAACCCATTAACAGATACATTCTTGATAGTTTTTCTACTCAAACCATACCAAACAAGGCTTTAGTCATCACAAGTTAAACCTTTTCACCATTTTTCAAATAAGCCAATGTCATCAAATAAGCGAAGGTTTCAAAATATCATCCGCCTCAATCATTGGGGAACAAATTGATATCAATTTAGTCCAAGATTCCTCCACTTAAAGATTTCTTCATCAGCAATACGTAGACTCGAATTACATTTCAGGGTCAGTAAAACTTGTATAGATGCAGAGAGAATATGTTTTACTGGTCCAATTTACATTAATCAACGACTTTTACATATACTTATCAATTTAACAGACCCGGAAAATTCGTAATGTTTACATTAAAGAAACATTCCAACATTAAGCAACCAAAGACATAAAATACAAATACAACCAATCTGCAATCTGAAACTAAACTAATAAGATGCCATTGACTCATAAACCTTGTACAAGTCAACACAAGATAAGATAGAAAAAACATATATAATAAATTGACTATATAATGTCAAGTCAGAACTGAAGATATATAGAGTTACTTCACCTAGTCTTCTTGGTTTTCTTTTCCTTCCTTTTGTCTTGTCCATTTTTCTTGACCCCATCACCTTTCCCCGGGGATGGGCCAAGAGGAGAGATAAGGCTTTCAACACAAAGTTCAGGAAAAAACACAAAAGGCAACCCACTAACAGAGACATTCTTGATAGTTTTTCTTCTCAAATCATACCAAACAAGCCTTTTGTCATCACTAGTCAAAAGAACATTTTCACCGTTTTTCGAATAAGCCAAAGGCTTCAAATAAGCGAAAGGCTGCAAAATATCTTCCGGGTCAATAGTTGAGGATCCAATTGATATCAATTTAGTCCAAGATTCTTCCACTTCATATTCCTTCATCACCCATATATTAGCACGAGACTTGCTAGTGCAAACTAAACAAAGGCACCCTCCTAGCACATCCAATTTCATTTTAACATTCCTGATCCCAATATTCGATGGCAGCATCACCTCGTAATGGTTCTCGTGCTCAACACTAAAAGCCATTATTCTAACTGATCTGTCCGAATTTACGTGGAAAAAATCCTCCACAAGTGTATGCAATGCCCCCTTGACATGAACCCCCCAGTTTCCCTTCAAAAAGGGCAGTGGATAAGGAAAACCCTCGGCCCTCTTCCAGGAATTCGATCTCAGGCTATAAATCTCAGACTCGGAGCATTCCCACATATGACTGGTTTTGTTCCTAAATTCAACAACCCGAACAACTTTATAATCATCATTTCTCGAATCGTAACCGAGTCCATAAATAACCTTCGAAAAACACAATAGAGGGGTTGGATACTCGATCGGGTTGTCAGGTAAAATCCGGTATTTTCTGGAAAAAGGGTTCCACATAACAGGAGGCTCGCTCATTACGAGAATTAGCCCATTGCAAGAGTTGGATATGTCATCTACACTCTTGTAATAAAATGGGGGTTTCACGACATGGGCTTTGTCAAGTGAATCCAAATCTATCGAATAAAGTCCCAAGCCTCCAAGAATGAGACTGTAGTTGGAGTTTGTTGTCGTGGATTGATGTAAGTGCATTTTGACGAAATCTTGGCCGTCTATAATAGAACGCCATAATTTAGATACACACCTAAATCGCAAAAGAGATTTCACTGGTAAGCGTGAGAGTATATCTGTAGTGATTTCTGAAGGGATCATGATTTTTCTTTCTGGATTGTTAAAGCTTTTTTGGGTTTTGAATTGCAGATTGTCAAAACAGAATGAAACAATGAAAATTGAGAAGGATTTATGGACTCACTCCTGAGTGCGTGGGTGGGTGGGGGCCAATTTTTTCAATATGAGAAGATTAGAAATGCGTGGCGGTTCAGTAGTTCAGCGGATGTAAGTGGCTGCAGGCAGTGGTGGACACGCAGCATTACTCTTGTTGAAAGGTTGGCGCACTCATATTGGCTGAGCTTTTATCAGCCACGCAATGTTGGATATCAAACACATTGAAATAAAAGTTAAATTAAAACCGATCAAAATCGCATGTATTTTTAATAACTTGTTTGTTAAAAAAAAAAAATTAACAAATCTTATTTATTACTGGATATCAAACGCGTGAAAGGTACTGTATTTTGATTTCGGAACAAAAAACGTGGAAAGTAAAAGTGTAGGAATTGATTCTTTTGTTTCAGTAGTGAATTTCTTTTGCTTTATTTTATTTTCTACTATTATGTAATTAAAAAATGTGTCCGATATTTATCATGTGAATATATTGATACTATATTTTTTAATTGCAATCGAGGTCATCAATATTTGCTTATTGTTGCACTTATTTTCATAAATTTTTTATCACATCAATTAGGACATCTTATCTCATATAAGTCCGTTAGAAAAACATAAAAAAAAACTTGTTTATTCTTCACATTTTTAAATACGGAAAATAAATAAATATAGAAGTATGATAAAAATAAATAAATTAATATTTGTTCATCATTTCAAAGTACGCTAACAGAACATTTAGACAAAAATAAAAAAATCACCATAAAAAATTAGATATACAGATTAATGGGAGATTGATATTAAGAATTGGAAAATAAAAAATAAAAAATAGAGACATAAGTGCAATACTTAAAAAAAATTGAAATTATTGTCCAAAAATAAAGAAATATAGGTGTATGGCATTATAAATTCAACTCTATATCATAAGCAATTCATAAAAATCTTTTTAAGTTCGGTCTGTTTATTGTGGATTTATTGATACAAATACGAGTTCAAAATCTTTATATTCATTTTTTCATTAATTTGTGTCTATCTCTTTTATTTATTTATTTTTTCACTTTTATTCTTTCTCTCTCCTCATCAAGATTTGAAGATGTTCTTTATTTAAACTTCGCCTAAATTATGTCTAAGAGTGGAGTGCAGCCTCCATACCTAGCTATATCTCACGCTTCGTCATCACATTGTTCTTGTTTCGCTCTCATTTAAGTTTGAAAATTTTAAAATTCGATTTCCATACTTAATTATACTTTACGTTTTTTTAAAGCATTGCTCTTAATAAACTATAAATAAATCTTAATAATAACATTTAAAATTGACACAACCTTCTAGACTTCTAGTAGAAAAAGTTGACAGTTAGTGGTTGACGAATAGTCACGAAGGTGACAAGTTGGATGTGATATTAAGTGGCAGTGGGTGGAATAGGTTTCGTTAGGTATGGTTGTACTTTGAAGAGAATCAATTGTAATTATGTTGAAGAAAATAATTAGTTGTGAGAAGAATATAATAAGTGTTTTGATAAATTTTTATTTCAAAGTTGTTGTATTTATCAAAATATGTATTTGAGAGATTAATTTTATCAACGGTTATTGAAATTACATAAAATTTTAAAACGGTCATTGAAGTTCAAAAGTTGCAGCATTGGTCACTAAAGTATATATTTCTTTCACAAACGGTTACTCCCTTAAATTTTTAACTTAAAATGGTGATGTAGCATATAATAGATATTTATTTATTATATGATAGTTCATATACTTTATATAATATATATTTTAGTTTCTGTATTTTTAATTATATTTCAATTAAGTCCTCCAAAAATTGCATCGTATGTCTTTAATTTTTTTACATCTTTACACTTTGATCTCTAAAATTTCAATTAAGTCCTCCAAAAATTGTATCTTAGGTCCTTCAATTTTATACATCTTCAAACTTTGGTCACTCAAATCTTTGATTTTAATGGTCAAAATAGGTGCAATTTTAGTAATTAAAATAAGTACACTTTCAATTAAATTCTTGACTTTACATTCGGGTTTTCACCTAAACGAAAAAATAACATAATTAAATAATAAACTACTTGACAAAACTCACAAATATCCACTTTTAGTTGTCAAAATAAGTACAAAACTCGCACTTAGAGTTGTCAATGAAATATATTTTTGTCTATTTTTGTCAACTTTAAGTGATAATTTGTGAGTTCTATCAAGTAGTTTATTTTTTAATTATGTTATTTTGTTCATTTAAGTGAAAAATTGAGTGTAAAGTCAAAGATTTAATTGAAAGTGCACTTATTTTGACCACTAAAATTGTACTTATTTTGACCACTAAAATTAAGGATTTGGGCACCAAAGTTTGAAGATGTATAAAGTTGAAGGACTTAAGATACAATTTTTGGAGGCCTTAATTGAAAGATAATTGAAATTTTAGAGATCAAAGTGTAAAGATGTAAAAAAAAATTAAGGACCTAAGATGTAATTTTTGGAGGATTAATTGAAAGATAATTGAAAATATATGGACTAAAATAATTATTATATAAAGTATATGGACTACCATGCAATAAATAAATGTCTATTGCATGTCACATCACCATTTCAAGTTAAAAATTTAATGAAGTGACCGTTTGTAAAAAGAACTGTTGACATATGAAATAACAAGGGCCTAAAAAGAGACTTAAGAAAAAATTGTACATATAGGCCCATAAAAAGTACCCAAGCATATAGGCCTAGAAAATATGTCGACCAGGCCCAACGGATGCCCAAATAAATTTGTATATAGGCCCAATGAAAAATTGTCCAAGCCAGGTAGGGCCCAAAATGGACATCGCCCAGATCAGAAACGCCCAGGGCGTTGGGTGATTAGAACAGTCAATCACCGCATAAAAGTAACTGTTCATAAGAAGTTTTTCTCATTTTTCTTATTATTGTTCCCACGTTGTCAGGAGTTACAAATTTGAATTATCATGAAGGAGTTACAAGAAGTTGGATCATCATGGAGAAGTTACAAACAGTTGGGATCATTATGGAAGAAATGGTTAGTTATTGGGCGACGAGGTGGTTGCTGGGTATAAACAGCTGAATTATCATGAAGGAGTTACAAGAAGTTAAATCATCATGGGAAGTTACAAACAGTTGGAATCATTTATGGAAGAAATGGGCAGTTATTGGGCGACGAGGCGGTTGCTGGGCGATGAGGAAGAAACTGGGCGATGAGAAGTTTTTATGCAAGATTGAAGAAAAACGTGTGGTGAAACCGTTTGTCAAGGTATAAAAGAAAGGAGATTGAATGACAAGAAAAAAAAAAGAAGACAACTCTAAAAAAACAGAGAAATGTAATTTCATTCCATTTAGCTTTAAATATTTCTTTACAGTGAATTCTAGTGTGCTTGTGCCCCTTGGAGACATTTCGTTTTGCTTTTTCATCATTTGTCACTATTGTAATCTTCATAAGTCAAACACCCCTTGTTGGGACTTTGTCTCAAAAGGTTTGGCGTTCCTTACACATCGTCTGAATCCTTTAATTGTTAGCGAAGGATACGCTTTCTGCGCGAAACAAGAACATATACTTTAGTGGCCATCGCTGCAACTTTTGAATTTCAGTAACCGTTGGTAAAATTAACTGGTACTTGAGCGTTTGGTAAATAAAAATAATGTATTATTATATATATCATAACTATAATATAAGTGTCTATGGTATGTTTACTATTCACCCTTCAACCAACGCGACGTCGTTTTGATGTAGTTTTAGTCTTCATTTTGTCCAAATCTTATTATTAGTACTATAAGTTTGTTTAACTTGTTAACAAGGCTGCCTTTGTTGACTTTTCTTCATTTTATGGGAGCTGTCATTTTTCCAAAGCTTTTTACCTTTTTTATTTATTATTTGTTTAAATCATTTGATTTGTTTTCTGTAGACATGCGCAACTTTTGTTGACTTTGTATCTTGCTTTGTTTTAGTAGTTTATTTCCTTCGTTGTCGAGACTGGAAAATATTTCTTTAGTTTAGTTATCGAGTGATTCGAACATATTTATTGTCCGGTATTTTATCATGTGATTATTGTTCAATCACTTGACTTAGGAGATTTTTTTATTATTAGATGTGGTTTCTGTTGTTCTTCATTTCATAAACATATTCCATTTTGTATTTATATTAATTGTTAAATTTTATGTTTTGGTTATTGTTTTTTGTATGTATATATTTTTTTTACTCTAGCATTTATGATTACATTGTCTATTAAATTATATATGATGTATAATTATTTTATGTTATATGAAATTATGATTATTGGTTATAAAAATTATTACTTTTTTCCTGTTGGACATTTTCATGATTTAATATAAAAATAAAATAAACATTTTTTTTCCCGACTTTGCTCATGCAAAATTATTATTGTTATTTTTTTTATAGACAATTTGATGACAAAATATAAAAATAAATAAAAAAATAAATTAATTGTTTTAAATTTTTCCCACTTTGTCATTGTAATTTTGTATTGCATGTAGGTAATTTGATAATTTAGTATTTTCAATTTTGAATATTTTTATTTTATTGATAATTTAGGCGTCTATATATTTTTTTGACTCTAGCATTTATCATAAGATTTTATATTAAATTATATGTGATATAAAATTACTTTGTATTGTATGATATTGTGATTATTGATTGTCAAAATTATATTATTATTTTATAGGTGGACATTTTCATGACAGAATATAAAAAAATTATTTTAAATAATTTTTTCTCCATTTTGCTAATGCAAAATTATTATTATTAATTATTTTTTTTGGACAATTTCATGACAAAATATAAAATTCAAAAATAAAAAAATCTTTTTTTTTTTTTTATTTTCTCCACTTTGCCGAGTAACTCGGCAAGGTAGGAAAAATAAAAACATTTTCTTTATCTTACTTTATCGAGTAACTCGGAATAGTTGGAGACCTTGGAAATAATTCTTTTTTTAACATTTTTTATTTTTGTGGACTTTTAGGAATTTATTTATTATTTTTTTTTTTTTGCAGTTTTAGTCCACATCCTTTTCCTTTTATAACAAATTTCTTATTATTAATTTTTTTCCCTCATCTCTGACGTTTAAACTTTTTTTTATATTTAATTTGGCTAGGTTTTTTAATTAAAAACAAAAAAACTAATAATAAGGAAATAAAATTAAAATGTATATTAAGTCTTGCAACTTTTAAAAAGTAGTCTAATTTTTTTTTCGTAAATTTTCCTTTTTTTAAATTATTATTTTTTTTTTTTTCATTTTTTTCACTTTGTCGAGTCAATCGGCAAAGTGGAAATATTAAAAAATTTGTAGTTATTCTAGATTGGCGATTGTTAAATTTTATATTTTGGTTATTGTTTTTTGCATGTAAGTAATTTGATAATTTAGTATTTTCAACTTTGAATTTTTTTGTTTCATTAATAATTTAGGCGTTTATATATTTTAAATAAAAAAAGTAAAAAAGAAAATAAAAAATATACATTATTAAAGTGACACGAGTACCTCGACAAAGCCCAAATCTTCTTTACCGAGTTACTTGATTTAAAATATCACACAAAATGAATCTATTCAATAGCTAAAGCAACTCGATAAACTGAAAATCGAGTTGCTTGAGTTAATCCATAAATGAAAGAAATTTGACATTTTCATTATATTGTGTTTCTTTATTATTTAAATTATTTAATACATTTAAATAATTCTTCATTGTTATTTTGTGGTATTATTTTTCAGGCACTTCGTGAGGCTGAAATTTAGATATGCTAAGTAACTTCATAAATAAAGTATATATAAAATTTTATTTAACCTATCATTTATTAGAATATAGTCAAAAAGAATATATATAATATAAATTTAATGTATATCATAATTCATTAATACAATATATTAATAATTTTTTAATTTTAGCAAGTACTATAAGATATTATAAAAAAATAACTATAATAAATTTATAGTATAATAAAAAGTTTTTTGTATCAATATATTATTAATTAATTACTGCATTACTATAATAATTTACTAATTATAATCAATTTATTATAACAATTTTATATGAAATAAATGTTTTATAAATTTTTTTCAAATGTACTGCATATTTATTTACAAGTTTTTTCAAAAATATGAATTCAAATTTTGCTATAAAGAATATTACAATAAGTCTAATAAATAAATAAAAAAATTATAGCACATTTTTGATACACCATGTTTTTACTTTTCAGAACATGAAATATAACATATTATCTCAATTTAAAATAATATAAAATTATTTTATATGATAGATTTTAAGATTCACGAGTTGGTTAAAAAATAACATGACAAAATTAAAAAAGAAAAAAATATTAAGTATATTACATAATATAAATAAAAAAAAGTAAAACAACAAATACAAAAGATGTATTGTTGCAATTACTCGAGTAACTCGACAAACCTAAAAGCACGTTTGTCGAGTTACTCGATGCAAAAATGTGATACAAAATAAATCTTTCTTATAGCTAAAATAACTTACTCGAGTAACTCGATAAACCTAAGAGTACGTTTGTCGAGTTACTCGATTAAAAATGAGACACAAAATGACTCTATTAAATACCTTAATCAACTCGACAAACTCAAAATCGAGTTACCCGAGTTACTTGACGAACAAAATTAAGTAAAAATGTTTATTAATTTGTTTTGAATGAAGTAAGAAAATATATTTTCTTTTTGTTTTTATTTTTTTACCCATTAGTATAACATATTATAACTAAAAAACTGTTATAACAAATTTATAGGAACAACAAATAAATCTGTAGTAAAATATTATTAATAAATTATTATATTATTATAATAGTGTAGTGTTCAACATAAATTTAGTATAAGAATTTCATATTAACTAGATTTCATTCTGATTTATCAAAATAAATTTTAGTAAAATTTGTTATAATAATGATTTTAATTATGATCAATTTATATAAGAACTTCACAAATCCGATTTTGAGGTTCGCGACTTCGTTAAAAAATAACATGAAAAAACAAAAAAATGAAGAAATTTAAGTGGACTATATATTTTAAATAAAAAAAGTAAAAAAGAAAATCAAAAATATGCATAATTAAAGTGACTCGAGTACCTCGACAAAGCCCAAATCTTCTTTACCGAGTTACTCGATTTAAAATATCACACAAAATGAATCTATTCAATAGCTAAAGCAACTCGATAAACTGAAAATCGAGTTGCTTGAGTTAATCCATAAATGAAAGAAATTTGACATTTTCATTATATTGTGTTTCTTTATTATTTAAATTATTTAATACATTTAAATAATTCTTCATTGTTATTTTGTGGTATTATTTTTGAAGCACTTCGTGAGGCTGAAATTTAGATATGTTGAGTAACTTCATAAATAAAGTATATATAAAATTTTATTTAACCTATTATTTATTAGAATATAGTCAAAAAGAATATATATAATATAAATTTAATGTATATCATAATTCATTAATACAATATATTAATAATTTTTTAATTTTAGCAAGTACTATAAGATATTATAAAAAAATAACTATAATAAATTTATAGTATAATAAAAAGTTTTTTGTATCAATATATTATTAATTAATTACTGCATTACTATAATAATTTACTAATTATAATCAATTTATTATAACAATTTTATATGAAATAAATGTTTTATAAATTTTTTTCAAATGTACTGCATATTTATTTACAAGTTTTTTCAAAAATATGAATTCAAATTTTGCTATAAAGAATATTACAATAAGTCTAATAAATAAATAAAAAAATTATAGCACATTTTTGATACACCATGTTTTTACTTTTCAGAACATGAAATATAACATATTATCTCAATTTAAAATAATATAAAATTATTTTATATGATAGATTTTAAGATTCACGAGTTGGTTAAAAAATAACATGACAAAATTAAAAAAGAAAAAAATATTAAGTATATTACATAATATAAATAAAAAAAAGTAAAACAACAAATACAAAAGATGTATTGTTGCAATTACTCGAGTAACTCGACAAACCTAAAAGCACGTTTGTCGAGTTACTCGATGCAAAAATGTGATACAAAATAAATCTTTCTTATAGCTAAAATAACTTACTCGAGTAACTCGATAAACCTAAGAGTACGTTTGTCGAGTTACTCGATTAAAAATGAGACACAAAATGACTCTATTAAATACCTTAATCAACTCGACAAACTCAAAATCGAGTTACCCGAGTTACTTGACGAACAAAATTAAGTAAAAATGTTTATTAATTTGTTTTGAATGAAGTAAGAAAATATATTTTCTTTTTGTTTTTATTTTTTTACCCATTAGTATAACATATTATAACTAAAAAACTGTTATAACAAATTTATAGGAACAACAAATAAATCTGTAGTAAAATATTATTAATAAATTATTATATTATTATAATAGTGTAGTGTTCAACATAAATTTAGTATAAGAATTTCATATTAACTAGATTTCATTCTGATTTATCAAAATAAATTTTAGTAAAATTTGTTATAATAATGATTTTAATTATGATCAATTTATATAAGAACTTCACAAATCCGATTTTGAGGTTCGCGACTTCGTTAAAAAATAACATGAAAAAACAAAAAAATGAAGAAATTTAAGTGGACTATATATTTTAAATAAAAAAAGTAAAAAAGAAAATCAAAAATATGCATAATTAAAGTGACTCGAGTACCTCGACAAAGCCCAAATCTTCTTTACCGAGTTACTCGATTTAAAATATCACACAAAATGAATCTATTCAATAGCTAAAGCAACTCGATAAACTGAAAATCGAGTTGCTTGAGTTAATCCATAAATGAAAGAAATTTGACATTTTCATTATATTGTGTTTCTTTATTATTTAAATTATTTAATACATTTAAATAATTCTTCATTGTTATTTTGTGGTATTATTTTTGAAGCACTTCGTGAGGCTGAAATTTAGATATGTTGAGTAACTTCATAAATAAAGTATATATAAAATTTTATTTAACCTATTATTTATTAGAATATAGTCAAAAAGAATATATATAATATAAATTTAATGTATATCATAATTCATTAATACAATATATTAATAATTTTTTAATTTTAGCAAGTACTATAAGATATTATAAAAAAATAACTATAATAAATTTATAGTATAATAAAAAGTTTTTTGTATCAATATATTATTAATTAATTACTGCATTACTATAATAATTTACTAATTATAATCAATTTATTATAACAATTTTATATGAAATAAATGTTTTATAAATTTTTTTCAAATGTACTGCATATTTATTTACAAGTTTTTTCAAAAATATGAATTCAAATTTTGCTATAAAGAATATTACAATAAGTCTAATAAATAAATAAAAAATTTATAGCACATTTTTGATACACCATGTTTTTACTTTTCAGAACATGAAATATAACATATTATCTCAATTTAAAATAATATAAAATTATTTTATATGATAGCTTTTAAGATTCACGAGTTGGTTAAAAAATAACATGACAAAATTAAAAAAGAAAAAAATATTAAGTATATTACATAATATAAATAAAAAAAAGTAAAGCAACAAATACAAAAGATGTATTGTTGCAATTACTCGAGTAACTCGACAAACCTAAAAGCACGTTTGTCGAGTTACTCGATGCAAAAATGTGATACAAAATAAATCTTTCTTATAGCTAAAGTAACTTGGCAAAATGAAAATCAAGTTCCTTGACTTACTGGACAAACCAATGAAACTTAAATTTTTCATTATTTGCTTTTCTTTTTTAATTTATATAATGTAATACACAATAAAATTAATTCTGTATTAATATATTATTAATTAATTACTACATTATTATAATAATTTAGTAATTATACTAAATTTTTTATAATAAATTTATATTAAATAATTTTTTCACTAATTTCTTATAAAATGTATTATGTATATATTTATAAGTCTTTTTGTGAATATGAATATAAATTTTGTTAAAAAGAACATTAGAATAAGTGTGATAAATAAAAATCAATCTTATAACACATTCTTACTACAATATTTTTTATTTTTGAAAAAATCAAATATAATATAATATCTTAATTTAAAATAATATATAATTATTTTATATAATAGCTATTTTATTATAATATATTATATAAAGTTATAGCATATGATTGCCTAATTTATAACAAAATTTATATTCATTTTTATCAAAATTAATTATTATTCACTTAATTTCGTATTATAATTATTACTATAATATTAATTGCTAAAATAGAAGAATATATAATACATAGCATTACTTCATTATAATGTATATTTTATTTTACTATATTCTAATATTTGATCAATGAAATAAAATTATGTCTATTTATTTGACTTATTGTAATATTATTTATAACAAAATTTTTATTCGTATTTATTAAAAAATTTATAAATAAATATGCAGTACATTTTTTAATATTTTATAAAACATTTATTTATAAATTTTGTTATAAAAAATATTAAAATAAGTCTAATAAATAAAAAATAATAGTATCACACATTTTTACTACAATGTGTTTTTATTTTTGAAAACACTAAATATAATATATTATTTCACTTTAAAATAATATATAATTATCTCATATAATCGCTATTTTATTATAATATATTATATGAAGTTATAGAATATCAAATATTATTCATGCAATGTACTGATTCATTGTATTGCAATGTTCAAGTTACTCGAGTAACTCGATAAACCTTACAGCAAGTTTATCGAGTTACTCGATTAAAAATAGGACACGAAATAAATGTGTTAACTATCTTCAGCAACTCGACAAACTTAAAATCGATTTACCCGAGTTACTTGACAAACAAAAGTAAGTAAAAATGTTTATTAATTTATTTTGTTTTTTATTAATTTGTTTTGTTTTGTTTTTTATTAAAATAAACTAAGAAAATATATTTTTTTTTTATTTTTATTTCTTTACTCATTAGTATAACATATTATAACTAAAAAACTGTTATAAGAAATTTATAGGAAAACATAAGAAATTTGTTGTAAAATATTATTAATTCATTATTACATTATTATAATAATGTAGTATTTAACATAAATTTAGTATAAGAATTTCATATTAACTAGATTTTATTCTGAATTATGAAAATACATTTTAGTAAAATTTGTTATAATAACGAATTTAATTATGATCAATTTATGTAAGAACTTCACAAATCCAATTTTCAGGTTTACGATTTCGTTAAAAAATAACGTGATAAAACAAAAAAAATAAAGAAATTTAGGTAGACTAAATATCTTAAATAAAAAAAGTGAAAAACAAAATCAAAAGTGTGTACTATTAAAGTGACTCGAGTAACTCGACAAAGCTCAAATCTTGTTTGCCGAGTTACTCAATTTAAAATATCACATCAAATGAATCTATTCAATAGCTAAAGCAACTCGATAAACTGAAAATCGAGTTGGTTGAGTTAATCGATAAATGAAAGAAATTTAACATTTTCATTATATTGTGTTTCTTTATTATTTAAATTATTTAATACATTTAAATAATTCTTCATTGTTATTTTGTGGTATTATTTCTCAAGCACTTCGTGAGGCTCAAATTTGAATATGCTAAGTAACTTCATAAATAAAGTATATAAAAAATGTTATTTAACCTATCATTTATTAGAATATAGTCAAAAATAATATATATAATATAAATATAATATATATCATAATTCATTAATACAATATATTAATAATTTTTTTATTTTAGCAAATACTATAAGAAATTATAAATAAATAACTATAATAAATTTATAGTATAATAAAAACATTTTTGTATCAATATATTATTAGTTAATTACTGCATTATTATAATAATTTAGTAATTATAATCAATTTATTATAACAATTTTATATGAAAGAAATCATCTATAAATTATTTTCAAATGTACTGCATATTTATTTATAAATTTTTTCATAAATATGAATACAAATTTTGCTATAAAGAATATTACAATAAGTGTAATAAATAAAAATAACTATTATAACACATTTTTCGTACACTATGTTTTTATTTTTGAAAATATCAAATATAACATATTATCTGAATTTAAAATAATATAAAATTATGTTATATGATAGCTTTTAAGATCCACGAGTTAGTTAAAAAATAACATGACAAAATTAACAAATACAAAAATATTAAGTGTATTACATAATGTAAATAAATAAAAATAAAGTAACAAATACAATAGATGGATTGTTGAAATTACTCGAGTAACTCGACAAACCTAAAAGCACGTTTGTCGAGTTACTCGATGCAAAAATGTAATACAAAATAAATATTTTTTATAGCTAAAGTAACTTGGCAGAATGAAAATCAAGTTCCTTGACTTACTGGATAAACCAATCAAACTTAAAATTTTCATTATTTTCTTTTCTTTTTAAATTTATATAATGTAACACACAATAAAATGAATTCTGTATTCATATATTATTAATTAATTACTACATTATTATAATAATTTAGTAATTATAATCAATTTTTTATAATAAATTTATATTAAATAATTTTTTTAATAATTTATTATAAAATGTATTATGTGTGTATTTATAAGTCTTTTTTTAAATATGAATATAAATTTTGTTATACAGAATATTAGAATAAGTGTAATAAATAAAAATCAGTATTATAACACATTGTTACTACAATATGTTTTTATTTTTTAAAAAATGAAATATAATATAATATCTTAATTTAAAATAATATATAATTATTTTATATAATAGCTATTTTATTATAATACATTATATGAAATTATAGCATATGATTGCCTAATTTATAACAAAATTTATATTCATTTTTATAAAAATTAATTCTTATTTAGTTAATTTTCTATTCTAATTATTATTATAATATTAATTGCTAAAATAAAACAATATATAATACACAGCATTACTTGATTACAATATATATTTTATTTTACTATATTCTAATAATTCATCAATGAAATAAAACTATGTGTATTTATTTGACTTATTCTAATATTGTTTATAACAAAATTTATATTCATATTTATGAAAAAACTTATAAATAAATATGCAATCCATTTATTAATAATTTATAAAATATTTATTTATAAATTTTGTTATAAAAAATATTAGAATAAGTCTAATAAATTAAAAAAAATAGCATAACACATTTTTACTACAATGTGTTTTTTTTTTGGAACAAAGTAAATATAATATATTATTTCACTTTAAAATAATATATAATTATTTTATATTGTTAATATTTTATTATAATATATTATATGAAGTTATAGGATATCAAATATTATTCATGCAACATACTGATTCATTGTATTGTATTCTTCAACTTACTCGAGTAACTCGATAAACCTAAGAGCACGTTTGTCGAGTTACTCGATTAAGAATGAGACACAAAATGACTCTATTAAATACCTTATTCAACTCGACAAATTCAAAATCGAGTTACCCAAGTTACTTGACGAACAAAATTAAGTAAAAATGTTTATTAATTTTTTTTAAATGAAGTAAGAAAATATATTTTCTTTTTATTTTTAAATTTTTACGCATTAGTATAACATATTATAACTAAAAAACTGTTATAACAAATTTATAGGAACAAAAAATAAATCTGTAGTAAAATATTATTAATAAATTATTATATTATTATAATAGTGTAGTGTTCAACATAAATTTAGTATAAGAATTTCATATTAACTAGATTTCATTCTGATTTATCAAAATAAATTTTAGTAAAATTTGTTATAATAATGATTTTAATTATGATCAATTTATATAAGAACTTCACAAATCCGATTTTGAGGTTCGCGACTTCGTTAAAAATTAACATGAAAAAACAAAAAAATGAAGAAATTTAAGTGGACTATATATTTTAAATAAAAAAAGTAAAAACAAAAATAAAAAATATGCATAATTAAAGTGACTCGAGTACCTCGACAAAGCCCAAATCTTCTTTACCGAGTTACTCGATTTAAAATATCACACAAAATGAATCTATTCAATAGCTAAAGCAACTCGATAAACTGAAAATCGAGTTGCTTGAGTTAATCCATAAATGAAAGAAATTTGACATTTTCATTATATTGTGTTTCTTTATTATTTAAATTATTTAATACATTTAAATAATTCTTCATTGTTATTTTGTGGTATTATTTTTCAAGCACTTCGTGAGGCTGAAATTTAGATATGTTGAGTAACTTCATAAATAAAGTATATATAAAATTTTATTTAACCTATTATTTATTAGAATATAGTCAAAAAGAATATATATAATATAAATTTAATGTATATCATAATTCATTAATACAATATATTAATAATTTTTTAATTTTAGCAAGTACTATAAGATATTATAAAAAAATAACTATAATAAATTTATAGTATAATAAAAAGTTTTTTGTATCAATATATTATTAATTAATTACTGCATTACTATAATAATTTACTAATTATAATCCATTTATTATAACAATTTTATATGAAATAAATGTTTTATAAATTTTTTTCAAATGTACTGCATATTTATTTACAAGTTTTTTCAGAAATATGAATTCAAATTTTGCTATAAAGAATATTACAATAAGTCTAATAAATAACAAAAATATTATAGCACATTTTTGATACACCATATTTTTACTTTTCAGAAAATGAAATATAACATATTATCTCAATTTAAAATAATATAAAATTATTTTATATGATAGCTTTTAAGATTCACGAGTTGGTTAAAAAATAACATGACAAAATTAAAAAAGAAAAAATTATTAAGTATATTACATAATATAAATAAAAAAAATTAAAGCAACAAATACAAAAGATGTATTGTTGCAATTACTCGAGTAACTCGACCAACCTAAAATCACGTTTGTCGAGTTACTCGATGCAAAAATGTGATACAAAATAAATCTTTCTTATAGCTAAAGTAACTTGGCAAAATGAAAATCAAGTTCCTTGACTTACTGGACAAACCAATGAAACTTAAATTTTTGACTATTTGCTTTTCTTTTTTAATTTATATAATGTAATACACAATAAAATTAATTCTGTATTAATATATTATTAATTAATTACTACATTATTATAATAATTTAGTAATTATACTAAATTTTTTATAATAAATTTATATTAAATAATTTTTTCACTAATTTATTATAAAATGTATTATGTATATATTTATAAGTCTTTTTGTGAATATGAATATAAATTTTGTTAAAAAGAACATTAGAATAAGTGTAATAAATAAAAATCAATCTTATAACACATTCTTACTACAATATGTTTTTATTTTTGAAAAAATCAAATATAATATAATATCTTAATTTAAAATAATATATAATTATTTTATATAATAGCTATTTTATTATAATATATTATATAAAGTTATAACATATGATTGCCTAATTTATAACAAAATTTATATTCATTTTTATCAAAATAAATTATTATTCACTTAATTTCGTATTATAATTATTACTATAATATTAATAGCTAAAATAGAAGAATATATAATACATAGCATTACTTCATTATAATGTATATTTTATTTTACTATATTCTAATATTTGATCAATGAAATAAAATTATGTCTATTTATTTGACTTCTTGTAATATTGTTTATAACAAAATTTGTATTCGTATTGTTATGGGGTTTTAGCAATTTATTTATTTATTTAATTGTTTGTAATTTTTACTTTTACTTTATATCATTTTCATTTCATAACAACTTTAAGCATGACCTTTTATTTTTTTTGCCCATCCCCGACCTTTATATTTTGTTACAGATTTTAGTTTGATTTTGTTGAATAACTCTAACAAAAATAAAAAAAATTAATATTCCATCAAAATTTATCAACTAACTCGATTTTATTTTTACTGGATTTTCATGAAAACATAAACAAAAATTAGAACATCAACAAATGAGAAATTATATATATGTATTTTTTTTATAAATGTCAGGCATTTAATTTTGTAGTCATTATATCATTTCTAATGTAATGATAAGCTTTCATTATTGTTAATAATGATTGTCAAATTTAGTATGAATTTCTGCTGTTCGTGTAAGTTGTTTTCTTGATGAACTCGACAAAATGTAATGTCGTTTCTCGATTTCCTCGAGTAATTAGATGTCAATATTTCTACATAAATTTTTGTGTTTGTTGCATTTTGCAATTATTATATTGTATAATCTTGTTTCTCACAGTAGCCGCAATGTTTGACTTCAAAATTTGTGTATAATATCTGGTCTTCATTTTCTATTGGATGCATATTTTTGTATTTTAGTAAATCTTTCCAACTTACGAGATAATTAAGAAAAATTATTAAACTTAATTTATTCAAAATGTTACCATATTATTAACACGTGTACGCATTTAGAAATTATAACTTACTTAGTTTTCAGTTTTTTTCATTTCTTTGTCCTTATCTTTGTACTTATTATTAATAACATATATAATTTTATGTACATCTAAACCATGCACTTATTATAAATATACGATATTATTTTGGCAGTATTATTTTATATATTTCCTTTGTTTTATTTGTATCAGCCATATATAGACAGTTTTTGCTTCTTTTCTATTTTCTTTGTTCTTAGCCTTGTTCTCTTATTTCTACTCTCATCAAACCTTAGAATTTTGTTGATTTGCTCTTTTTCTTACTCGAAATCATTGTAGTTTCTTACTTATATTTGAAATCATAATTCTCATCTCTTTTCTTCACCTATTGAGTTTGAGTATAGATTGTAGAAGATCTTATATTCATTTTTTTTATTTCATCAGTTCTTCATCAGTGGGTTTATACCAAGTTCCTAACTTCAATTTATAGGTATGTAATTATTCATTCATAGAAATTTGAAATTGATTATTTTTTGTGTTCTTTGGTTTATTTTTTCATTATATCTTTATTAATAAGTATTTTTTTATATCATGTATTTACATGTTATAGTTGAATATTACAATTTTAAGCAATACAATTTTTTTCCTTGTTGGTTATTACATGTATGTACTAATCTTATTCATAATTGTCTTAATAATGTTTATAGTATATATTTTTTTTTTCTACATTGAATGAGACTAATTTTTATATTTATTATATGATAAAATATATTAGATGACAGGTGAAAAAATTGTTGACTCAAATAAAGAACAACAAAAGAAGAAAAGAAGACAGATGTATGCTGAGCATACACAATATAAATCTAACAAGAAGATTCAAAAAACAAGGATTCAGTTACTTGAAGATGTTGAGTTGAACGATGTCAATTCAATAGGTACTTTGCAATTATCTGGTGAGCTAAAGTTTTTTTTGTTTTTATGTTTTTCCCGTTATGCACAATTTTTTCCCATTTATTTATTTATGTTGTTTTCATTTGTCATATTTTTTATAGCTCAAGAATTGAATGAAGATGGACATGAAATTTCTTTCATTGACTCTAACAATTTAGAAGATGGTGGTATAGAAAGCAATATTTATTATGAAGAACATGAAAATCAAAATCATGAATTCCAATTAACTCCCTGTATTGCAAATATTACTATGAGACATGTACCTACAGAAACTTATGTATTACGTACTCCAACAAATTGTATTCACTGTTTTGCAAAAAAATTTGAAAAAGAAAGTAAAGGTTTTTGTTGTGCTGATGGAAAAATTAGATTGCATATCAATTGTTCTCCCTCTATTTTATATGATTTATATACTTCAAGTACAGATGAAGCATTGGATTTTAAAAATAATGTGCGAAATTATAATAACCATTTTGCTTTTACCTCTTTTGGAGTGAAGGTTGATAAAGATTTATCTAAATCTACTAACTACAAAGGTATTTACACTTTTAGAGTTCAAGGACAAGTATACCATTATATAAATCCAATTCTAAACATTGATAGTAATCCATCATATTTACAGTTATATTTTTATGATACAGACAACGAAATACAAAATAGATTAAATACATGTATCAATTTCTCATCATCTTTACTACATATATTAGTAAATATATTAGAGATTAATCCATATTCTAGATTTTTTCGTTCCTTAGGTGATATTGAAAATCTTCAAACTTGCAAAATACAAATTAGATGTGATGCTGGTCTTGATCAAAGAGTATATAATGCACCTTCTACATCTGAAGTGGCTGCAGTTTGGGTTGATGAGGACCCATCTGCAGACATAAGATATCGTGATATATCAATTTATTGTCACTCTAATAATTCACATAGAATACATTATTATTATGGATGTTATGATCCCCTACAGTACCCATTATTATTTCCCTTCGGTGAGACTGGTTGGCATGAAGGTATTGAAAAGGCAAAAAATAATACAGTTGATATTTATAGTACAAATGAGAATTCCGTTTCTACTGAAAACATGAGTTGTGCAGCTGATATAATAGAGAAAGAAAAAAAAGGTAAAGATTACTAATGTGTTTCTTCATTTAAACTCATTCAATTTAGAATTTCTTTTCATTAAATTTGTTTGCATTTTTCTATTCTGCAGTTCACAAGAAGAATAAGAAAGGTTTACAAGTATCTTGCCGTGAATACTATTGCTTCAAATTACAGGTACGTGATACACAAAACAATGTTTTACTTCATGCTGGTAGACTTCTGCAACAATATGTAGTAGATATGTATGTTAAACTTGAAACAAGTCGATTAGATTATTTTCGTCAAAATCAAAGCGAAATTCGTGCTGAATTATATCAAGGAGTTGTAGATAGTGTAGAAAATGGTCAAAATAGAGGTGCACAAATTGGTCGTCGGATTATTTTACCTTCTTCTTTTGTTGGAGGTCCTAGAGATATGAAAAAAAGATATATGGATGCAATGGCATTAGTACAAAAATTTGGTAAACCTGATTTATTTTTAACATTGACATGTAACCCAAATTGGGTAGAAATAAAACAAGAGTTAAGGCATAATGATATAGGACAGAATAGACCAGATTTGACTGCTAGAATATTCAAAGCTAAATTAGAAGAACTTAAAGTTGATCTATTTAAGCACCAAATCTTTGGGCCTGTTGCTGCATATATTTATGTTGTAGAATTCCAAAAACGAGGACTTCCACATGCTCATTTCTTGCTCATCTTACAAAGCAATGCGAAAATTAATAATATTGATAGAGTTGATTCTATTGTATCATGTGAAATTCCAGACAAAGTAAAATATCCTCACCTTCATTCTATTGTTGTTAAACATATGATGCATGGTCCATGTGGTCATTTGAATCCCCATAATGTTTGTATGGATAGAAATGGTCATTGTAAAAATAAATATCCAAAGGAATATATTTCAAATACTTCTATTGGCCATAATTCTTATCCAACTTATAGACGATTGAATGATAAACGATCATTTATGATTCGAGGACATTTATTAGACAATAGATGGGTTGTACCTTACAATCCATATTTGTGTGCAAAGTTTGATTGCCATATTAATGTAGAAATATGTTCAACAGTTAAAGCTGTTAAATACCTCTATAAATATGTGTATAAAGGCTATGATCGTGTAAGTATTTCAATTAGTAATACTAATAATGAAAATTCTATTGATGAAATTGAGATATATCAAAATGGTCGTTGGATTTCTCCACCTGAAGCAATGTGGAGAATATATGGATTTGTTTTGTATGAAATGTCTCCCTCAGTTATCTCATTACAATTACATCTTGAAAATAACCACTTGATAACATATAGAGATTATGAAAATTTAGAAACAGTAATCAATAATGAATCTAGACAACGCACAATGTTAACTGAATTTTTTCATATGAATGTTTCAAATGAACTTGCAAAAACATTATTATATAAAGATTTTCCAAAATTTTTTGTATGGGATGGCCAAGGGAAAATATGGTGTCGAAGGAAGAAAGGAAATGTTATTGGTAGAATAGTTACATCTACTATAACTGAAGGAGAAAGATATTATTTACGTATTTTATTAAATCATATTAAAGGAGCAACTTCATTTCAAAATTTAAAATTAGTTAATGGTGTTTATTTGTCTTCTTTTCGTGAAACGGCTATGGCACTTGGTTTATTACAAGACAATAATTATTGTCAGTTTTGTTTAGATGAAGCTATTAATTATCAAATGCCTTCTTCTCTTCGTAGATTATTTGCTACCATACTCATTCTATGTTCTCCTAATAATCCAGATGTATTATGGACAAAATTTCGCCTATTTTTATGTGAAGATTATTTATCTAATAGTATGTCCATTGCAAATGCAGAAATAAAAGCACTACATGAAATCAATTCTATATTAGAAGCAAATAATAAAAATATAAATGATTATCATCTTGTACCTTTTCAAATATATATGGAACAAGAAGACATATTAGCTAAGATTATTAATGAAGAATTAAACAATGTTATTCATGCTGACAATACTATGTATGCAAATAATTTGAATGAATATCAAAAAATTTCCTATGACAAAATTCTTTCAGATGTATATAGTAATACAAGTCGTTTGTATTTTATAGATGGACCTGGTGGAACTGGTAAAACTTATTTATATAAAGCTTTGCTCTCTACAATTAGATCTAAAAATCTTATAGGTTTAACAACTGCTTCCTCAGGTGTTGCAGCTGCTTTATTACCTGGTGGACGAACAGCACATTCACGGTTTAAGATACCACTTGAAATAAATCACAATATGACATGTTCTGTTAGTAAGCAATCTGCTTTAGCAAGTTTCTTTAGATTGACAAATTTGATTATTTGGGATGAAGCACCAATGGTTCACCGTTATGCAATAGAGGCTGTAGATAGAATGCTAAGAGATGTTAATGATTCTATATTACCATTTGGAGGGAAGGTTGTTGTTTTAGGAGGTGATTTTCGACAAGTATTACCAGTAGTTCAAAAGGGAAATAAAGAAGTTATCATTGGATCAAGTTTAGTGTATTCATACTTATGGCCAAATTTCATACAATTACAATTGGTGCAAAATATGAGAGCTCAATTAGACCCATACTTTTCTAAATTACTGCTCGATATAGGCAATGGAATTCAACCTAGACATACCTGTAATATGATTACATTACCAGATGAAATAGCTATACCCTTTGATAACAAGATAGTTTCTCTAAAAGAATTGATCAAAAGTGTTTATCCAAACTTACAAAATTATACCAATGAATTAGATAAGATGATTAATCGAGTTATTTTAACTCCTACAAATAATGCTGTTGATGAAATAAATAATATTGTACTTAATCAAATTGCTGGTGAAAATGTTATATATTATAGCTTTGATGAAACATTAGAAAAAAATGAACAAAGTATTCATGAAGATTTTCTTAATACATTAACTCCAAATGGTATACCACCTCATGAACTTGTATTGAAACAAAATTGTCCTGTTATGTTATTAAGAAATATTAATCCATCTGAAGGATTATGTAATGGCACTAGATTAATTTGTCGTGCATTTGAGCGTAATGTTATTCATGCTGAAATATCTGTTGGAGAGTGGCGTGGGAAGAAAGTTTTTTTACCTAGAATTCCATTTATTCCACTTGAAAGTGATAAGAGTACATTTCCTTTTAAAAGAACGCAATTTCCAATTCGTGCTTGTTTTGCAATGACAATAAATAAAGCTCAAGGTCAAACACTAGATTATGTGGGACTATATCTTCCTGAACCTGTATTTTCTCATGGTCAACTTTATGTTGCATTATCTAGAGCAAAAACAAGTAAATCTATAAAAGCATTAATTATACCAAATGATAAATTTAAAAATCATTTTTGTTGTACAAAGAATGTAGTTTATACAGAAATATTAGCAATTGTGCATTCATAGTGTTTTAATTATTATTATGCATATTTTTTTTTAATTAGGGAATTTTTACTTTTTAAACAATAGTTTAAATTGTATTCTTGAAGTGTATTCTATGTGTTCTTTGAAGAACACTTGTATAAATCTGTGACATGAATGATATTGCAGTGAATATTGATGAAGTACATTCTATGTGTTCTTTGAATATTACTTCTAAAAAGCTTTCACATGAATTGTATTCCAGTCAATAAAGAGCTAGTGTATTCTTACATTACAATTGGTGAAGGATATTGTATAAAACTTTGAAGAAAATATATACAGAGCATTTAAATTATTTATACTGTAGTGAATGAATGGCCAGTCTGTTCAGATGTATAATGCTATAGTTATGTATGGTTTGTAACAGCATCGATTTATAATCCAAAATAATAAAACTCATCATTTGATTTAGATAGTTTTTGAATTTTATTTTACTATTATCTGTTTTTTTTTGTCGTCAAATATTATACTACAAATAGTATAGATTTATCAATGATTATTTTTTTTTTATTTTACATTATGAATAATTTAATAAAAATTTAATAATATATTTATGCTAAATTTAGACCAACTTTTGACCGTTTATTTTTAACAAAGTAAAACATCTTTTATTATTGTATTTTTATTTTGCTAATATTTAATATGTTTATATTCGTATTATAGATATACTAAATATTATATAACACGTTCATTCAAATAATGAATTTATGAAATATGATTAGTATAAAATTTTTTTTTTCATTGCTATTAATACAATTTGTAATGATGCTTATATATTAAACTCTAAAAAGCTATATTAGTCTCTATTAAATTTATTTGTATAATAGATATAGTTATAAAGTGTATTTGATAACCAACATAATTATATGAAAAAAAATTCATATAAAATACATTATGTTTATCGAATTTGAATTTTTAAAGTTTAAAACTAAATTTATCTTATTCATGATTTTATGAAACGTAATCGATTTTCTAAGAACGTAGTATTGATTTAGGTAAATGAATAAATGGAATACAAAATTTAACAAACAAATATTTAAAGTACAAATATTTAAATATTTAATGTTATCAATTTATATTTCTTTTGCCATTGAACGCGTTTTTATACATATGTTATAAAGTCATTAGCTATTAACAATATAAAATTTTTTTTATATTCTATATGACTTTTTTTTCTCTATATTTAAATGAAGACAAATCAATAGTTGTAACTAAAAAATATCTAAGTATAATTTATTGCTTACTTTCATTGAATTCAGACAAATTAATACAATAGACTATAGATTACTACTTAGTCTATTCTTATATATAATCATACCTAATACAAGTAATAATTCAGATCATAAATGTACAAATATCTTTTTATTGTACACATGTCAACATCATCTTTAATCTATTCATTTTCACCATACACGTATGAAAATTGTATATACATTAACGTATATTAATATCTTCAAGTTGTGCTTCACCTCGTTATTCCCAATTCGAGTTTCATATCGTCATCTCCAATTCTTGCTTTTCTTTCCACGCATCATTTAATGCTAGACGGCTGGTCTGTATCTCCTTGAAGACACGCAATACGTAATAAATGCTGGACCCTATCTTATCTTCTATTAATTGAAAGAAGGACTGCCTCTTCTTTCATGTTTGTAACAATTTGATCCCAATTCACTCTTCTATTTGAAATATGATTCCTATTTTCCTATTTATAGTCACAAATGGTCCTAACATCACTATTTCTCACGCATCTAAGAATTCTTGACTAATTTTAACTTTAACTTAACTTCATTAAAATAATAGAAACATTTACAG
The DNA here is from genome assembly GCA_030279155.1 of Forsythia viridissima. Lineage (NCBI taxonomy): Eukaryota > Viridiplantae > Streptophyta > Magnoliopsida > Lamiales > Oleaceae > Forsythia > Forsythia viridissima. Next base: position 6,250,723 of record CM059033.1, read on the forward strand.
TATAAACATTGTGATTGAACACTTTAATTTTTTTGCATTCTACATAAATCCTAAATAATTTTTTTTTTTTCACTTATTGAAAAGATTTTTGTGTATTCTGGTTTATCTATAAATTACTAATTTAAAGCTTACTTTATTATACATTTCCTTACCTATTGTTTTATTATAGTTTCATCCATTCATCTCATAATCTCTAACAGTGTAATCTTCCAGCTTAGAAAATAATAACTTCAAATCTACTCAAGTCTCATATATGTTTGAACTCTAATGAATAATATTTTTCTTCTGTTGTAGTAGTTACTTATTTTCATTGTATATTCTAAGTAAAGCAAATTTCATATTCACAATTTAACCATCAATTATTTATTTTTTTATTTATTCTTAATTTTATAGGTTATATTTTCTTGCTCGATACACAAAAATACTTAAATGTATAATAACTAATTATACTTATTAAAATCTTAATAAACTTTTTTAACTCAATAATAAATTTTTGCTATTACATAATTTTAAATAATATACATTATAATAATAAAATTTTCTTTATTTCAATTTGATCAATTTGCCTTTACTATAATTTAACATAATAGTAGAAATACTGACATAAAATTTTTGAGTGCTTATATTAATATTTTGGAATCTTCAAATCTATTATAAGTATAATCAGCACTTTATTTAAACTAATTGGGGCTGAGTAGGATGAAGTGAGGACAACTATGAATGAGTTTTTATGGCATCATTATTGGGGCCCACATCATTTATTAATTACGGCGTCATAAGGCAAGCATCAATCAGGACAGAAGATTTAGACCCCTATTGAGTAAACATATCCTTACTATTGGCATAATAGATACTATATACCTCTATATATATACATTAGTTGTGATTACAAACCAAACACAACAAACATTCTATATTAGCATTTATCAACAAGTCTTTAATTCTCAATATTTGTATCCTCGTACTCCTCTTTCAGATTTGAAGTACAACTTCATACTATATTTCATTATATACTCTTACAATTCATTATTAGTATAAATATTATTTCACTTTGATAACTTATTTATAGCCTTTAATTTATATTTGACATTTTCTACAGGATCAAACAATGGATAAACAGTACAAATTAATACCAAATATTGCTCCCAACGATACAAACTGGACAGCAAAAATCATTGTTGTGGAAAAATCGTTTCCACGAGTAGCTCAACGAAGCCCAACAAAATATCAAAATATGGTATTTATGGATCCTGAGGTATATTACTTTAATCTATTATTTATGTGCCTTGATTTTTTTCATTTTAGCCACATAAAATTTTTAAAAAAATTTTTTCGCCTTTAATATGTTATAGCTTTAAATTGTCTTATTTGATATTCAAAAATAATATCTAGCCAAAATTATATATATGTTTATACAAAATATCTAATTTAAATGTATGGTATTATACAGAAAAATAGAGTCCATGCAACTATTTATGATGCAAACATCTCGGCATACGAAGACAAGCTATTACTTGGCAAAACATATCTTGTCTCAAATGCAAATGTTAAATTTACAAAGCCTGAGTATCAAGCTTCGATGGGCAACATACAATGGACAATATCTGGTCGAACAAGAGTCGAAGAAGTGAATGAAGACCACAGTGTTTTAATATCTTCTACATATAATTTTGTTCCTTTCGACAAATTGGAACCTTATATGGACTCAAATTCTGATATAAGTACTTGTTCCTATTTCACAACAAAACGAACATGTTTCTTTTTATACATTCCATTGTATTCATAACAAATTTCATTTGTCCTAATTTCTTATTTTTATCCTTTAGGTATTATTGGAGTTGCAATTGATGTCAAACCTAAAAGGCTGGTGCAAACTAGGTTTGAAACACAAACATCTATTCAAGATGTAGTTCTCATCGACACAAGGTTTATATATATATAGCTATATTATTTTCATCTATAAATATATATTCCAATAATTATAATATTATTCAAGAAATTCATATACCACTTTCTCATATATTTTCTGTGTTTCTATACTAGCTTCAACACTGTGTTACTAACAATGTGGGATAATTTTGTGGAGAAGGAGTGTCGTTTCATTGCTGACAACTTGAGCACAAAACAAATCATCATTGGAAACCATTTAAAAGTGACATCTTTCAGTGGTAATATATTGTCAATAATTTTATAAATCATCAATCGAATATTACAAAATTTGTAGGCAATCTTAGATCTTCCAATAAATATATCTATATCTTTATTTCATGCACAGGCCTTTCAATTTCAACCAAGGCCAACAGCATTTTCTCCTTCAATGTCCACTTAGAACAAGTGATTGAGCTTACTTCTTGGTAAAAATATATTTTTTTATTATATTTTTTTAAAATATATATATATACATGTGTATACATTGCTAATATTTTTAAACATTGTGCAAGGGTTGAAACAAATTCGGACAAGTTAGATGAGATGATCTTGACAAAGATATATCCATCCTCGGCAACAAAGAATCTTTCGAGTCCAGACATAAAGAATATCACAAAGATTGAACATATTCCAAATTTGTTATCTGGAGTAAGCCTAATCTTATTTAAAATATTATATAGAAAAATTTTTTTCATTATTGCATAATATTTATACAATTTATCTTCAACAATAGCTAACAGGATATGCATATTTCTGGGTTCACGCACGTGCATACGTGAGAGTTTTTAAACAATCCTTTTGGTACATGTCATGCAATACTTGCAAGAAAATATCAAGTGCTGATTTGAATGAAACATACGAATGCGTTTTCTGCAAATTTTCTCATGCAGTTGCAGTACCAAGGTATAATGTTGTTTACAGATCATTTATCGTTTATAATTATTTACACATACAACATTTTTAACATTTTTTATATTTTAGGGCACGTGTATATCTGGAACTTGAAGACTCCACAGGCTCATTATCTGGGACTATGATTGGAGATACAGCAGAAAAATTCTTACAATACACAGGCCAACAACTAATGGACAGTGGATCACAAGTCTTGGAAAAAATTAGAATCACATTGGAGGAAGCACAATTTTTTTATGTTAAAGGAATGAAGAAAAATGTCCTCGACAATGAATACAAGTATGACATTATCTTCCTTAATGAATCAGTTCCTTCGATGTCGATCAGTTCTACAAGTACAAGATCAAGGAGTAACAAAGGGAAAGATGTAGCATATACCGCTGACACACCAATGCCTCTTCAAGGGCAAACATTTCCAAGTGCAGTGAAACAACTTAATTTCCCTTCTTCACCTGGGTCTAAATCCAAGAAGAGAAAAATTGAAGAACATCCAATCTCATCTGAGACTGAAGTCATCCCAGAGAAATTGCCTACGCCAAGAGCAGAGAGAAATACACGACTTTCGCAAGAGAAAGACAACATTTAAAAACAAATAATATCATTGTATGCATTGTCAACTTTTTCCAATACTTTGAATGAATATTAGGTTTTTTTATGTAATATTTCTAAAGTTTTGTCCTTTCTAGATACAAGCTTTTTCTAATGTACTATATTGATGTAAATTATATTTAACAAATCTATATATTTTGTATTTTTATGTATTTTTTTTTTGACTATTAACTTTTTATTATTAGATATGTATACTTATTAATAATAATAAACAAAATACAAAAAAAATAAAAATAAAACAATTTAAGTGGAATACATATTTTAAATACAAAAAGTAGACAAAAAAATTACAAATATGCATTGTTGAAGTTACTCAAGTAACTCAACAAACCAAAAATCATGTTTATCAAATTACTCAATTAAAATTGACACGTAAAATCAATCTATTCAATAATTGAAGCAACTCGATAAACTGAAAATCGAGTTTATTAAGTTACTCCATGAACGAATGAAATTTAGCATTCTCATTATCTTGTGGCACTTTATTATTTAAATTATTTACTAACTTTAGGTAATTCTTCATTCTTATTCTTGGTATTATTTTTGAAGAACCTCGTGAGGCACAAATTAGGATATGTTGAGTAACTTTATAAATAAAATATATAAAAAATGTTATTTAACCTATCATTTATTACAATATAGTCAAAAAGAATATATATAATATAAATTTAATACATATCATAGTACATTAATACAATATATTAATAATTTTTTTATTTTAGTAAGTACTATAAGATATTATACAAAAATCACTATAATAAATTTATAGTATAAAAAAAACATTTTTTGTATCAATATATTATTAATTAATTACTACATTATTATAATAATTTAGTAATTATAATCAATTTATTATAACAATTTTATATGAAAAAAATGTTTTATAAATTATTTTAAAATGTACTGCATATTTATTTATAAATTTTTTCATAAATATGAATACAAATTTTGCTATAATGAATATTACAATAAGTCTAATAAATAAAAATAAATATTATAGTACATTTTTACTTCACTGTGTTTTTATTTTTCAAAAAATCAAATATAACATATTATCTCAATTTGAAATAATATAAAATTATTTTATATGGTACCTTTTGAGATTCACGAGTTCGTTAAAAAATAACATGACAAAATTAAAAAATAAAATAATATTAAGTGTATTACATAATATAAATAAAAAAAAGTAAAGTAACAAATACAAAAGATCTATTGTTGAAATTGCTCGAGTAACTCGACAAACGTAAAAGCACGTTTGTCGAGTTACTCGATGCAAAAATGTAATACAAAATAAATATTTTTTATACCTAAAGTAACTTGGCAAAATGAAAATCAAGTTCCTTGACTTACTGGACAAACCAATGAAACTTAAAATTTCTGTTATTTTCTTTTCTTTTTTAATTTATATAATGTAACACACAATAAAAGTAATTCTGTATTAATATATTATTAATTAATTACTACATTATTATAATAATTTAGTAATTAGAATCAATTTTTTATAGTAAATTTATATTAAATAATTTTTTAAATAATTTATTATAAAATATATTATGTATGTATTTATAAGTCTTTTTCTAAATATGAATATAAATTTTGTTATACAGAATATTAGAATAAGTGTAATAAATAAAAATCAGTATTATAACACATTGTTACTACAATATATTTTTATTTTTTAAAAAATCAAATATAATATAATATCTTAATTTAAAATAATATATAATTATTTTATATAATAGCTATTTTATTATAATACATTATATGAAGTTATAGCATATGATTGCCTGATTTATAATAAAATTTATATTCATTTTTATCAAAATTAATTCTTATTTAGTTAATTTTCTATTCTGATTATTATTATAATATTAATTGCTAAAATAAAACAATATATAATACACAGCATTACTTCATTACAATATATATTTTATTTTACTATATTCTAATAATTCATCAATGAAATAAAACTATGTATATTTATTTGACTTATTCTAATATTCTTTATAACAAAATTTATATTCATATTTATGAAAAAACTTATAAATAAATATGCAATCCATTTATTAATAATTTATAAAATATTTATTTATAAATTTTGTTATAAAAAATATTAGAATAAGTCTAATAAATTAAAAAAAATAGCATAAAACATTTTTACTACAATGTGTTTTTTTTTTGGAACAAAGTAAATATAATATATTATTTCACTTTAAAATAATATATAATTATTTTATGTTGTCAATATTTTATTATAATATATTATATGAAGTTATAGGATATCAAATATTATTCATGCAACGTACTCATTCATTGTATTGCATTCTTCAAGTTACTCGACTAACTCGATAAACCTAAGAGCAAGTTTGTCGAGTTACTCGATTAAAAATGGGACATAAAATGACTCTATTAAATACCTTAATCAACTCGACAAACTCAAAATCGAGTTACCCAAGTTACTTGACAAACAAAAGTAAATAAAAATGTTTATTAATTTGTTTTGTTTTGTTTGTTATTAAAATGAAGTAAGAAAATATATTTTCTTTTTATTTTTATTTCTTTACCCATTAGTATAACATATTATAACTAAAAAACTGTTATAACAAATTTATAGGAACAAAAAATAAATCTGTAGTCAAATATTATTAATAAATTATTATATTATTATAATAGTGTAATGTTCAACATAAATTTAGTATAAGAATTTCATATTAACTAGATTTCATTCTGAATTATCAAAATAAATTTTAGTAAAATTTGTTGTAATAATGATTTTAATTATGATCAATTTATATAAGAACTTCACAAATCCGATTTTGAGGTTCGCGACTTCGTTAAAAAATAACATGAAAAAACAAAAAAATGAAGAAATTTAATTGGACTATATATTTTAAATAAAAAAAGTAAAAAAGAAAATCAAAAATATGCATTATTAAAGTGACACGAGTACCTCGACAAAGCCCAAATCTTCTTTACCGAGTTACTCGATTTAAAATATCACACAAAATGAATCTATTCAATAGCTAAAGCAACTCGATAAACTGAAAATCGAGTTGCTTGAGTTAATCCATAAATGAAAGAAATTTGACATTTTCATTATATTGTGTTTCTTTATTATTTAAATTATTTAATACATTTAAATAATTCTTCATTGTTATTTTGTGGTATTATTTTTCAGGCACTTCGTGAGGCTGAAATTTAGATATGTTGAGTAACTTCATAAATAAAGTATATATAAAATTTTATTTAACCTATCATTTATTAGAATATAGTCAAAAAGAATATATATAATATAAATTTAATGTATATCATAATTCATTAATACAATATATTAATAATTTTTTAATTTTAGCAAGTACTATAAGATATTATAAAAAAATAACTATAATAAATTTATAGTATAATAAAAAGTTTTTTGTATCAATATATTATTAATTAATTACTGCATTACTATAATAATTTACTAATTATAATCAATTTATTATAACAATTTTATATGAAATAAATGTTTTATAAATTTTTTTCAAATGTACTGCATATTTATTTACAAGTTTTTTCAAAAATATGAATTCAAATTTTGCTATAAAGAATATTACAATAAGTCTAATAAATAAAAAAAAAAATTATAGCACATTTTTGATACACCATGTTTTTACTTTTCAGAACATGAAATATAACATATTATCTCAATTTAAAATAATATAAAATTATTTTATATGATAGATTTTAAGATTCACGAGTTGGTTAAAAAATAACATGACAAAATTAAAAAAGAAAAAAATATTAAGTATATTACATAATATAAATAAAAAAAAGTAAAGCAACAAATACAAAAGATGTATTGTTGCAATTACTCGAGTAACTCGACAAACCTAAAAGCACGTTTGTCGAGTTACTCGATGCAAAAATGTGATACAAAATAAATCTTTCTTATAGCTAAAATAACTTACTCGAGTAACTCGATAAACCTAAGAGTACGTTTGTCGAGTTACTCGATTAAAAATGAGACACAAAATGACTCTATTAAATACCTTAATCAACTCGACAAACTCAAAATCGAGTTACCCGAGTTACTTGACGAACAAAATTAAGTAAAAATGTTTACTAATTTGTTTTGAATGAAGTAAGAAAATATATTTTCTTTTTGTTTTTATTTTTTTACCCATTAGTATAACATATTATAACTAAAAAACTGTTATAACAAAGTTATAGGAACAAAAAATAAATCTGTAGTAAAATATTATTAATAAATTATTATATTATTATAATAGTGTAGTGTTCAACATAAATTTAGTATAAGAATTTCATATTAACTAGATTTCATTCTGATTTATCAAAATAAATTTTAGTAAAATTTGTTATAATAATGATTTTAATTATGATCAATTTATATAAGAACTTCACAAATCCGATTTTGAGGTTCGCGACTTCGTTAAAAAATAACATGAAAAAACAAAAAAATGAAGAAATTTAAGTGGACTATATATTTTAAATAAAAAAAGTTAAAAAGAAAATCAAAAATATGCATAATTAAAGTGACTCGAGTACCTCGACAAAGCCCAAATCTTCTTTACCGAGTTACTCGATTTAAAATATCACACAAAATGAATCTATTCAATAGCTAAAGCAACTCGATAAACTGAAAATCGAGTTGCTTGAGTTAATCCATAAATGAAAGAAATTTGACATTTTCATTATATTGTGTTTCTTTATTATTTAAATTATTTAATACATTTAAATAATTCTTCATTGTTATTTTGTGGTATTATTTTTGAAGCACTTCGTGAGGCTGAAATTTAGATATGTTGAGTAACTTCATAAATAAAGTATATATAAAATTTTATTTAACCTATTATTTATTAGAATATAGTCAAAAAGAATATATATAATATAAATTTAATGTATATCATAATTCATTAATACAATATATTAATAATTTTTTAATTTTAGCAAGTACTATAAGATATTATAAAAAAATAACTATAATAAATTTATAGTATAATAAAAAGTTTTTTGTATCAATATATTATTAATTAATTACTGCATTACTATAATAATTTACTAATTATAATCAATTTATTATAACAATTTTATATGAAATAAATGTTTTATAAATTTTTTTCAAATGTACTGCATATTTATTTACAAGTTTTTTCAAAAATATGAATTCAAATTTTGCTATAAAGAATATTACAATAAGTCTAATAAAAAAAAAAAAAATTATAGCACATTTTTGATACACCATGTTTTTACTTTTCAGAACATGAAATATAACATATTATCTCAATTTAAAATAATATAAAATTATTTTATATGATAGATTTTAAGATTCACGAGTTGGTTAAAAAATAACATGACAAAATTAAAAAAGAACAAAATATTAAGTATATTACATAATATAAATAAAAAAAAGTAAAGCAACAAATACAAAATATGTATTGTTGCAATTACTCGAGTAACTCGACAAACCTAAAAGCACGTTTGTCGAGTTACTCGATGCAAAAATGTGATACAAAATAAATCTTTCTTATAGCTAAAATAACTTACTCGAGTAACTCGATAAACCTAAGAGTACGTTTGTCGAGTTACTCGATTAAAAATGAGACACAAAATGACTCTATTAAATACCTTAATCAACTCGACAAACTCAAAATCGAGTTACCCGAGTTACTTGACGAACAAAATTAAGTAAAAATGTTTATTAATTTGTTTTGAATGAAGTAAGAAAATATATTTTCTTTTTATTTTTATTTTTTTACCCATTAGTATAACATATTATAACTAAAAAACTGTTATAACAAATTTATAGGAACAAAAAATAAATCTGTAGTAAAATATTATTAATAAATTATTATATTATTATAATAGTGTAGTGTTCAACATAAATTTAGTATAAGAATTTCATATCAACTAGATTTCATTCTGATTTATCAAAATAAATTTTAGTAAAATTTGTTATAATAATGATTGTAATTATGATCAATTTATATAAGAACTTCACAAATCCGATTTTGAGGTTCGCGACTTCGTTAAAAAATAACATGAAAAAACAAAAAAAATGAAGAAATTTAAGTGGACTATATATTTTAAATAAAAAAAGTAAAAAAGAAAATCAAAAATATGCATAATTAAAGTGACTCGAGTACCTCGACAAAGCCCAAATCTTCTTATAAAAGTAAATATTATATATTATATTAATGTAAAATAATATATAAATTTTTTTTGTAATAACTATTTTATTATTAGATATTATATTAAGTTATAGAATATGAAATACTATTCATATAAAAAAACTCATTATTCATTGTATTATATAACTTGACTAATTCTAAATTGAGTTTCTCGAGTTATATAAGAAACTAATTATATGCATAGATTGAAATTTTTAAAACTTTTTGTATTTAAAGTATGTAAAATATTAATTATTTTGTTGGTTAAAAAAATACATGACAAAAGAAACAAAACAAAAGGATTAAGTGTATTATATAATTTAAATAAAAAAAATAAAACAAAAATTGAAAAATGTGTATTTTTCAAGGTAATCGAGAAAGTCGAGAAATTCAAAATCACGGTTGTCGAGTTACTCGATGACAAATCGGAGACAAAATCATTCTGTTTAATAGTTGAAGGAACTCGACAAAATGAAACATGAGTTTCTCGAGTGACTCGAGAAACTAATGAAATTTTAAATCTTGATTAATTTGTTTTTGTTTTTTATTTAAAATATGTAATACATTAAAAAAAAATTTCTTCTTATTTTGTTGTATTATTTGTTGATAAACTTGTGAATATGAAATTTGGAATTGTGCATGAATTTAAATTTGTAAAAGTTTTTGTATTTAAATTATTTAAGATATTAATTATTTTGTTTAATTTATATGTTGCAATATTATTATTGAAGGAAGTTGTGAATATGAAATTTTGATTTGTTAACGTATTTCATAAATTAAGCAGATATATAATTGTAGTTAATCGATTATTTATTAGAACATAATAACATTAAATATACATTGTATAAATTTAATATATATGATAATTAATTAATACAATATATTATATTTTTTTTTATTATGATTAATTTATCTCATAACTTGACAAATAGAAATTTTAAGATTTACGAGATGGTTACAAAATAACTTGACAAAATAAAAAACATAAAAAATTTAAGTGATCTACATAATTTAAATAAGAAAATGAAACAAGAAAATAAAAAATATACACGGTTGAAGCTACTCGAGAAACTCGACAAACTGAAAATCGTGTTTGTCGAGTTACTCGATCACAAATAGTATAAAAAATGAATATATTGAATAACTCAAGTAACTCGACAAAAATGAACTTGAATTTCTCGAGTTATTTGACAAATTAGTGAAAGTAAAAAGTTTGATTATTTTGTTTTTGTTTTTTTTTTAAAATATGTAATATATTTAAATAATTTTTTATTGTTATTTTGTTGTGTTATGTTTTGATGAACTCGTGAATCTTTTTATTTAGAATTGTTTGAGTAAATTGATAAATTAAATATATACAAAATTTACGTAGTCTATCATTTATTAAAACATTGTAAAATAGAATATATATCATATAAATTTAATATATATCATAATGAATTAATAGAATTTTATATAATTTTTGTAATTAGTATAAATAATTATTAAAACAAATTTTTACTTCACTTTGTTTTTATATTTCATAAAATTAAGTATCAAATATCATATTAATGTAAAATAATATATAATATTTTTTAATAATAGCTGATATATTATAACATATTATATGAAGTTATAGAATATGAAATATTAATCATATAAAAAAAATCATTATTCATTATATGACGTAACTCGAGAAAATCAAAATTGAGTTTGATTAGTTACTCAACAAACTAATTATATACATAAATTAATTTTTTTAAAACTTTTTGTATTTAAATTATTTAATACATTAAATATTTTATTTAATTTGTATGTTGTAATATTATTATTTAAGGAACTTGTTAGTATGAAATTTGAATTTGTTAACTTATTTAATAAATCAAATACATACATAATTGTATTTAATTCATTATTTATTAAAACATAGTAAAATTAAATATACATTTTATAAATTTAATGTATATGATAATGAATTAATATAATATATTATATTTTCTTTTATTATGATGAATTAATCCAGTAACTCGACAAAGGTAAATTTGAGATTCACAAGTTGGGTAAAAAAAACATGACAAAATAAAAAAATGAAAAAAATTCAGTGTATTACATAATTTAAATAAAAAAGAAAGAAAACAAAATTGAAAAATGTGCATCTTTGAACCTACTCGAGAAACTCGACAAACCGAAAATCGTGTTTGTCGAGTTACTCGATTTTAAATGATATACAAAATCAATCTCTTGAATAGATTAACCAACTCGACAAAATCGAATACGAGTTGGACAAGTTAGTTGACAAAATCATAGAAAATTAAATGTTTGGTTATTTTGTTTTTCTTTTTTATTTGAAAGACATAATATATTTAAATAATTTTTTATTCTTATGTTGGTTATTTGTCGACGAACTCATGAATTGGAAATTCGAATTGTTGAGTAATCTCATAAATAAAGCAAATTGAAACGCGAGTTTCTCAAGTTACTCGATAAAGCAATGAAAATTTGAAAATTTGATTAATTTGTATTTCTTTTTTATTTAAAATTTTTAATATATTTAAATAATCTTTTTTTCTTTATTTGTTGTCTTATTTTCTGACAAACTCGTTAATTTGAAATTTTGAATTGTTTGAGTAACTTGATAAATAAAACATTTACAAAATTGTATTTAGTGACTCATTTATTAGAACATAGTTAAATAGAATATATATAATATAAATTTAATATATATTATAATGAATTAATGTAATTTTTATATAATTATTCTAAAAAAAAATTTAATTATTAGAACAAATTTTCACTCTTCTATATTTTTATATTTCATAAAATTAGTTATGATATATTATATTATATTAATTTAAAATAATACATAAATATTTTTTCTAATAGCTATGTTATTATAACATATTATACTAATTTATAGAATATCAAATATTATTTATATAAAAGAACTTATTAGTCATTGTATTGCATAACTCGACAAACTGAAAATTGAGTTTTCCATGTTATTGAACAAAGTAATTAGATGAATAATTTTCATTTCTTTAGTAGTTTTTATTGAAATTATTTTATACATTCATTATTTTGTTTAATTTATATGTGGTAATATTATTGTTGTAGGAACTTGTCAATATGAAGTTTTGATTTTTTAAGTTCTTTGATTAATGAAGCACATACATATTTGTGTTTAATTGGGTTGGTTATAAAATAACATGACAAAAGAAAAAAATTAAAAAAATGAAGTGTATTATATAATTTAAATAAGAAAATAAAACAAAATAATGCAAAATGTGTATTTTTTGAGCTACTCGAGTGACTCGACAAACCTTAAATCATGTTTGTCGAGTTACTCGATGAGAAATGGTATACAAAATCAATCTTTTCAATAGCTGGAGTAACTCGACAAAATGGAACACCAGTTTTCCGAGTGACTCGACAAAAGAATGAAATTTTAAATTTTGATTAATTTATTTTTAATTTTTATTTAAAATATGTAATAAATTTAAATAAATTTTTATTGTTTATTTGTTGTATTATGTTTTGCGAAATTCATGAATTTGGTATTTGGAATTGTTTGAGTAACTTGATAAATAAAACATATACAAAATTGTATATAGTGAATCATTTATTAGAACATAGTTAAATAGAATATATATCATATAAATTGAATATATATTATAATGAATTAATACAATTTGATATAATTATTGTAAAAAATAAATTTAATTCTTAGAAAAATTTTTCACTGTATTATGTTTTTATATTTCATAAAATTATTTATGATATATTAGATTAATTTAAAATAATACATAAAAATTTTTCATAATAGCTACTTTATTATGACATATTATACTAAGTTATAGAATATAAAATATTATTGTTATAAAATAACTTATTATTCATTGTATTGCATAACTCGACAAAATGAAAATTGAGTAGTCCGAGTTATTCAACGAAGTAATTAGATGCATAATTTTTATGTATTTAAATTATTTTATTTAACTTATTTAATACATTAATTATTTTGTTTAATTTGTATGTTGTAGGAACCTGTGAAAATAAAATTTTGATTTTTTAACTTTTTTGATTAATGAAGCATATACATAATTGTATTTAATTGAGTTGGTTATTTAATAAGATGACAAAAGAAACAAATTAAAAAAATTATGTGTATTATATAATTTAAATAGGAAAATCAAACAAAAAAATGAAAAATCTGAATATATTATATAAAGTTATAGCATATGATTGCTAAAATAGTAACAAAATTTATTTTCATTTTTATCAGAATTCATTATTATTCACTTAATTTCGTATTATAATTATTACTATAATATTAATTGCTAAAATAGAAGAATATATAATACATAACATTCCTTGATTACAATGTATATTTTATTTTACTATATTCTAATATTTGATCAATGAAATAAAATTATGTTTATTTATTTGACTTATTATAATATTCTTTATAACAAAATTTGTATTCGTATATATTAAAAAATTATAAATAAATATAAAGTACATTTTTTAATAATTTATAAAACATTTATTTATAAATTTTGTTATAAAAAATATTAGAATAAGTGTAATAAATAAAAAATAATAATATAACACATTTTTACTACAATGTTTTTTTATTTCTGAAAAAACTAAATATAATATATTATTTCACTTTAAAATAATATATAATTATTTTATATAATCGCTATTTTATTATAATATATTATATGAAGTTATACGATATCAAATATTATTCATGCAACATACTGATTCATTGTATTGCCTTCTTCAAGTTGCTCGAGTAACTCGATAAACCTTAGAGCAAGTTTGTCGAGTTACTCTATTAAAAATAGGACACGAAATAAATCTATTAAATACCTTAAGCAACTCGACAAACTCAAAATCGATTTACCCAAGTTACTTGACAAACAAAAGTAAGTCAAAATGTTTATTAATTTGTTTTGTTTTTTATTAATTTGTTTTGTTTTGTTTTTTATTAAAATAAACTAAGAAAATAATTTTTTTTTTTATTTTCATGTCCTTACCCATTAGTATAACATATTATAACTAAAAAACTGTTACAACAAATTTATAGGAAAACAAAAGAAATCTGTTGTAAAATATTATTAATTAATTATTATATTATTATAATAATGTAATATTTAACATATATTTAGTATAAGAATTTCATATTAACTAGATTTCATTCTGAATTATGAAAATAAATTTTAGTAAAATTTATTAAAATAATGAATTTAATTATAATGAATTTATGTAGGAACTTCATCAATCCAATTTTGAGGTTCACGACTTCGTTAAAAAATAACATTAAAAAACTAAAAAATAAAGAAATTTAAGTGGCCTACATATTTTAAATAAAAAAAAGAAAAAACAAAATCAAAATTATGCATTATTCAAATAACTCGAGTAACTCGACAAAGCCAAAATCTTGTTTGTCGAGTTACTTGATTTAAAATATCAGACGAAATGAATCTATTCAATAGGTAAAGCAGCTCGATAAACGGAAAATCGAGTTGATTGAGTTCATCCATGAATAAAAGAAATTTAACATTTTCATTATATTGTGTTTCTTTATTATTTAAATTATTTAATACATTTAAATAATTCTTCATTCTAATCTTGTCGAGTTACTCGAGTCACTTCAGTAATGCATACTTTTTATTTTGTTTTTTACTTTTTTTATTTAAAATATATAGTCTACCTAAATTTCTTTATTTTTTAGTTTTTTCATGTTATTTTTTATCTAATATTCTTTATAACAAAATTTATATTCATATTTACAGAATGACTTATAAATACATACATAATACATTTTATAATAAATTATCGAAAAAATTATTTCATATAAATTTGTTATAAAAAATTGATCGTACTTACTAAATTATTATAATAATTTAGTACTTGATTAACAATATATTAATACAAAATTAATTTTATTGTCTATTACATTATATAAATTAAAAAAGAAAAGAAAATAATGAAACTTTTAAATTTCATTCGTTTGTCCAGTAACTCAAGGAAATTGATTTTCATTCTGCCAAACTACTTCAGCTAGAAAAAAAATTTATTTTGTATCACATTTTTTTTATTTTTTATTTTTTCCATGTTATTTTTTACACAACTTATCAATCTCAAAACACTATTTCTCGACTTAGTACATAAAAAAATCATAATAAAAGAATATATAATATATTGTATTAAATTCATATGATATATATTTTATTTTACTATATTCTAATAAATAATCAATTAAATACAAATATTTATGTGCTTCATTTATCAAATAAGTTAACAATTTATTTCATAAAAATATTCATGTTTTATGATTTTTGCTTTTATATCACATTGTTCATCGAGTAACTCAACTAATCTCAAGAATGCATATTTTTCATTTTTTTTGTTTTCTTTTTCTATTTAAATTATGTGTTATACTTATAATTTCTCCCACCTTGGGAACTAGGTAAGATAGTAAGACCTGCTTTGTTTATTTTTGATAATTATTTTCCCCTTCCTTTATTCATTCGTCCAGTAACTCGAGCAAATCGATTATGAGTTCATCGAGCTACTTAACGTATTGAATAGATTAATTTCATATGACAATTATAATCGGGTAACTCGACAAACATGCTTTTCTGTTCATCGAGTTACTCGATTAACTTTAACAGTGCATATTTCCCATTTTATAGTTTATTTTTTGTATTTAAAACTCAAATTTATATTTGTCACATTACTAGATAAATTAATCATAATAAAACAATATATAATATATTCTATTGATTAACTATTATATATATTAAATTTTTATAATATATATTTTATTTTGCTATATTCTAATAAATAATCAATTAAATAAAAAAATATATCTACTTCATTTATCAAATAAGTTAACAATTTATTTCACAAAAATATTCCTATTTTATGATTTTTGCTTTCATATCACATGTTTCATCGAGTAACTCGACAAACATGGTTTTTCGTTTGTCGAGTTACTCGAGTAACCTTAACAATGCATATTTTTCATTTTTTTTGTTTTCTTTTTCTATTTAAATTATCTATTATACTTATAATTTCTGTAATAAATATTATTATAAATTAGGTCAAAATACATACTACAATTATTAATTTAAAAAATACACATTTATTTTCGTACTATAGTTCAAATAATTATTTTAACAAAAAAAGTTCTTGTCATAACAAATTTTTACTACAATTTATTTTCATAATTCATGATGAAATCTATTTAGTAGAAATGTGTCATAAAAAATTTATTTTAATCACTAAATTTTCATAATAATGTGATAATTGATTAATAATATATTACTAAAAAATTGCTTTTACTATGCTATAAATTTATTATAACAATTTTTATTTATAACATATTACACTAATTACTAAAATAAAATACAATAAAATATATTCTATTAACTCATTCTCATATATACTAAATTTATATGATATATATTCTATTTTACTATGTTCTAATAAATCATGCATTAAATAAAATTCTATATGTGCAATATTTATCAATTTGCTCGACAAATCCAACTGTTAGCCTCACGAGTTTCTTCAAAAATAATACCACTGAATAACAATAAAAAATTATTTAAATATATGACAACTTTAAATCAAAAAGACAAACAAAATAGTAAAAATTATAAATTTTATTCTTTCGTCCAGTAACTCGGGCAAATCGATTATGAGTTCATCAAGCTACTTGACGTATTGAATACATTAATTTGATATGACAATTATAATCGGGTAACTCGACAAACATGATTTTCTGTTTGTCGAGTTACTCGATTAACTTTAACAGTGCATATTTCCCATTTTATACTTTATTTTATGTATTTACAACTCAAATTTATATTTCTCAAATTACTACATAAATTAATCATAATAAAACAATATATAATATATTCTATTGATTAACTATCATATATATTAAATTTTTATAATATATATTTTATTTTGCTATACTCTAATAAATAATCAATTAAATAAAAAAATGTATGTATTTCATTTATCAAATAAGTTAACAATTTATTTCACAAAAATATTCCTGTTTTATGATTTTTGGTCTTATATCACATTTTTCATCGAGTAACTCGACAAACATGGTTTTTAGTTTGTCGAGTTACTCGAATAACCTTAACAATGCATATTTTTCATTTTTTTTGTTTTCTTTTTCTATTTAAATTATGTACTATAATTATAATTTCTGTAATATATATTATTATAAATTACGTCAAAATACATACTACAATTATTAATTTATAGAAATGTGTCATAAAAAATTTATTTTAATCACTACATTTTCATAATAATGTAATAATTGATTAATAATATATTACTAAAAAATTGCTTTTACTATGCTATAAATTTATTATAACAATTTTTATTTATAACATATTATACTAACTGCTAAAATAAAATACAATAAAATATATTCTATGAACTGATTCTAATATATACTAGATTTATATAATATATATTCTATTTGACTATTTTCTAATAAATCATACACTAAATAAATTTTTCACATTTTCCATCAAACAAATCGACGATGTAATTTTTTGTTTCTCAAATTACTCCACTAACTTCAACAGTACATATTTTTCATTTTTTGGGCTTTCCTTTTTTATTTAAATTATGTACTGTCTTTATAATTTCTATAATAAATATTATTATAAATTACATTCAAAGATTTATTATAATTACTCATTAAAAAAAACACATTTATTTTCATTATCTAATTTGACGTTTTTATTGTAACAAAAAATTTCATTATTGTAATAAATTTTTACTACAATTTATTTTCATAACACGCCCACATAAGAATAAAAAAGTTTTTAGATGTATTACATAATCTAAAAAAAAAAAAAAAGAACATAATCAAAGTTTTAAATTTCCTTCATTCGTCCAGTAACTCAAAAAATCCAATTTTCAGTTTATCGAGTTACCTAAATTGTTTACTAAATATATTTTCTATCACACTTTTGATCACGTTACCCAACAATGGCAACAAACATGATTTTGCATTTTTCAAGATACTCAAACAACTTCACCAACGCATATATTTCATTTTTCAGTTTAATTTTTTTATTTACATTATCTAATACATGTAAGTTTTATTCTTTTTTTGATTCCTCATCTTATTCTTTAACAAACTCATCAATCTCAATCTTAATATAATATCTTATACTAAAATAGCTATTATAATAAACATTTATATTTTATTTTAAATTAATATAATATATCGTCTCTAACTTTATTAACTAATATTTATATATTAGTTAATATTTTTCTTTATTTTAAATCATTTCCTATTGTTTCCCTACACATGCATAACTATGCTTCACTTTCTATCTTATTTCGTTTTAGTTGTTTTTTCTCTTTCCTTTCAAGCTTGGAAATTATTATTTTTTGCTGTCTATCAAGTCAAATTTTATTAATATCAAATTTGTTATTATATCCTATCAATAAACTATTCTCGACATACAATTTTTCCTATAGATTTCACTGACGTGCAACGCACGGCCTTAAAACTAGTATATATATATATATATATATATATATATAATTACTAAAATAGATATTGATTGTAAATTTGTAATTGTGTTTTTTTGTATTATTATCATTATTATTAGTAGTATTGTAACATTTACTTTTACTTTTATAATAATAAGTAATTTTGATATATTTACTATAATTATTTTAAATATTTAAAAAAATTAACATCTATTAAATCTCAAAATTTATAAAATTTAAAAAAATAAAAGCACAGTCCATAAAAATATTAAAATAAATTTAAATTATCTTTCATCCATCAGACTTGCAAGAATTCGATTTCTCAATTTCTTCTTTTTCATATAATAAAAAAAGATATAAAATAAATTTAAATTATATTTAATGAACGAAACTTAGAGCGAAATAGTTTCTCAATTCTCCATTTTCATATAATAGGAAAAACTATCAAATAAATTTAAATTAATTTTAATGCATCAGACTTGTAACAGTCTAGTTTCTCATTTCTCCATTTCATATAATAAGAAAAAAATATTAAATAATTTAAATTATCTTTAATGCGTCAGATTTGCAGCAATTTAATTTTTCAATTCTCCATTCTCATATAATAGGAAAAAAAATCATCAAATAAATTTAGAGTATCTCCAATGCATCATAATAGCAATTTGGTTTCTCAATTCTTCATTTTCACATAAAAAATAATAGAAAAAAACAAAAGTAAATTTAAATTATCTTTCATGGTCGGACTTGCTAATTTGATTTCTCAATTTCTCTATTTCCATATAATATCAAGAATTAAAAAAATAAATTATCTTTAATAGACTTAGCCATGGCAATGGGCCGAGCCGAGCCGGCTCGGCCCATAAATCACGAGCTCGGCTCGTCTGGAGACGAGCTGAGCTTGGGCTCGGCTCGTCTCCAAACCGTGGGCTCAGTTTGGCCCACGGTTCGTGGGCCGGAACGAGCCGGCTCGGCTCGGCCCTGTTTTTTTAATTTTTTTTTTTTTTTGGTTTATAATTTGAAAATAAATCATTATATTCTAATTTCTATTTATTTTATTAAATAACAAAATGTAAATATTTAAAATAAATCATTTATTTATCTTTATCTTTATGTTAAAGATTAAATATTTATCTTTATGTTAAAATTTTTATTGAATCATCTTGATTATGTTTTTTAAAATTTTCATATTTGATTAAGTTTTTGTTTTGAATTTGAAAATAAAAAATAAATTTGAAAATAATTAAATAAAAAAGAAAGTAGAAATAAAAAATCATTTATGTTAAAAATTAAAGATTTAAAATCCACCTCAATTTTTTTGTGTTTTACATTTTTTTAAATTTGAAAATAAAAAATAATACATAATCGAAAATCGTTTATGTTAAAAATGTATAATTAAAAACCCTCCTCCTTTTTCCGGGCTTGGGACCGGCTACTTTAAAAGTAGGCGGAGTTAAAATTGTACACGAACAAGATGTTACGTGTACAATTTTTTATTAAAATAAGAAAAATTCTTCAAATACAGAAATATTAATGCAAAATAATACTTACTACGATTCTACGAATATGATTAATCCATATTCAAATCTTCAAGTTCTTCAGACATTATTCTGTCCACTTTGTCTTGAATTCGAAGTTCGGCATCATCCCAATCCTTTAGACACAGTAAACTTTCTAAAATGTCGGCTTTGAGTCTTGACCTGATATCAGATAAAACCCTGCCACTTATACTAAATGCAGCCTCCGATGCTATAGTTGACACCGGAGGTGTTAGTAGATCACGTGCCATTTTGGAAAGAATTGGGTAACTACGTTGATGTTGTCTCCACCATTTAAGTATATCAAAATTTTTTCTCTCCTCTTCATCTAACATACTAAGCACATCATGTCCAAAATACCTACCTAACTCTACAGGTGTATCATTAGAATAGGGAAGGGAAGAACTAGAAGAAGAACCAACTAATTGTTGACTTTGAGTGGTCCTATGTGTACTGACGTAACTCCATAAGTCAATGTCATCAGTTGATGACGAAGTATATGTTGGAATAGGGGGTCGTACAACGTTTGTACCGGCCTTTTCAGCATAAATCTCATACATAGAACATAAAGTTTGTTCTAAATTAGAACACGTGACTGGATTTCCAAAAGTTAATTTATCTGAAATTGCCATTATTGTTACTTTTGTACCCTCTAAGTTAAGTCGAGGATCCATGATACATGCTAATGGAAATAACATAGGTAATTGTTCCCAATATTTTCTAAATTTAGCTTCCATAACATGTATAATACTAGTAAAAAGAGCAAAATTCTTATACTTATGAAAATTGTTAGCAATATAATAGAAATGATTTAAAACAAGCGGAGTAGTTGGGTAATAAACACCAGAACATGCATTTGTTGCGTCGTAAAAAACTTTTAAAAATTTTCTAACATGACCACATATTTCCCAATCATGTAATTCTAAATCATATTCTGAGCCGTGTGAGTGTCGGCCATTATAATATACAGTAATGCAATCTTCATAACCTTCACACGATTCAAGCATAAGATATGTTGAATTCCACCTATTGCCAACATCAGTTGCAAAATATTTTGATTGCAGCCCATTTTTTATACATAAAGCAGCAAAAACTTGTTTTCTTGATGGTGAAACCGAAATATAATTAATAGCAAATCTAATTTTTTCTAATTGTGGGCGTATAAATTGTAATCCATCTTGTACAATTAAATTAAACACATGGCACACACAACGAATATGAAATAAAATACCATCAAATTGTGGATTACAATGTTGCATTAATTTTTCAATTACTATATTATTTGGGCCTGCATTATCAAATGTAAAACTACGAGCTTTAGAATCACATTTAAATTCTTGTAACACATTTAATAAAACTTGATAAATATTATTTCCATTATGAGGATAGTCTATTTGTTTAAATGCTATTACTTTTTTATGCATTAACCAATTATTATCAATGTAGTGTGCAGTTGCTACCATGTATCCTTTTTGGTTACAACCTGTCCATAAGTCTGATGTAAAAGATACAACACCATTGTAATTATGAATATCATTAATAATAGCTTCTTTTTTAGTATTATATCTAGCAATAGTATCTCTACGAAGTGTATTTCTAGAAATACTAACGTACCTTGGTTGTAGATATTTTTGGATGAATGCAGTCCAATGAGGATTGTCCACCAAGCTTAGTGGAAACTCGACATTTGCTATCAATTCCGGTAGTCCTTCGTGTCGCATAAGTTCTTGTGAGTATATCCAGTTGTTGAGAGTAGGACCACTAGACCCGGCCCCCGGAGATCCAAACTGGAGATGTGCCTGATTTGAATCCACACCTCCATGTTTGTATTGACACTTTTTGAAGTGTCTGTTTAGATGGGTCGTGCCAATCCCCTTCTGCCAAGCAAACTTCTCCTTACAGTGTTTACACTGTGCTTTGAACTCAGGGACTCCGTTCACTAGTTTACCAGTCGGCACCAACTCAAAATGCTCCCAGCATTTAGTCTTTTGTTTGGTGGCTTTTCGTTTAGTGCTAGAGCCAATGGTAGTAGTTTCATATGTATTGGCGTCGTCATGAATGTCTTCCAAATCAATTGGATCAGTGCTACCACCAAACTGATCAATAATGTCTTCTGGAATTGGAATGTAATTAAGACCACTGAAATCATCATCACTTCGGTTGTATGCCATTTGGAATAATAGAGAAAGAAAATAGGAGAAGATGAAGATTTAGTAGAACGTAGAAATTAGAAAATATAAATGTAGAAAATTAGTAGAAGTAGAAAATTAGCGTAATATCTAGATAATAAGATACTAGATACTAATTACTTAGAACACAAATATTGAGATTTGAGAATTTATAATAGATTGAGTATGTAATTGAATGAGAGATAAAAGATTGAGGTGTGAAAAAATGAGTTTAGAAATAGGGTATTTATAGGAAAATCATAAAAGGAAAAAAAAAATAAAATAAAAAATAAAAAAAATTTTATTGCCAACGGTCACAAATGTGACCGTTGGCCAACGGTCACGAGATCGTGACCGTTGGGTTCCGTGGGACGAGCCACGAGCCGAGCCGACTCGTGGCTCATCCCGGCTCGTGGGAACGAGCCCACGAGCCCAACTTAACGAGCCCACGAGCCCAGCTCGTGGGCTCGTCGGACGAGCCAGCTCGTGGGCTCGTTCCCACGAGCCCAACGAGCCGGCTCGTTTTTTCGACGGTTTTTTTTTTCTCCGGCTCGGCCCTAGCTCGTGTTCGTGGTTCGACGAGCCCGAGTCCGAGTTGGGCCGAGCTTTTACGAGCCGAGCCGACGAGCCGACGAGCCGTTTTGCCACCCCTAAATAGACTCATAGTAATTTGATCTACTATCGTTGTTATTGCAAGAGCTGGTAAATAGATTGGATTGGGCTATCCAGTCTGTCAGAGCTGGGCCATATATGAAACTGGACTGGCTGGCTCAGCCCAATTTTGTATGGGCCAGAAATAAGCTAGCCCAATCCAACCTATTGGCCCAACTTGGTTTTAATTTTATTTTTTCTTTGTTTTTTAAATAAAATTTTTGTACAATCTAATACATTACATCAAATACAATCTTAGATAAATTTAAACTATATATTTTGAGATTTTTAAAGAGATTAATTTATATAATTGGGGCTCTCATGTATTACTCAATAGATAAACGTCAATTTTCTCTCAAAATAATAATTTTTTTTTGTTAATTGTAAACTATTTGTAAACACTTTTTTTTTAAAAAAAAAATACAACTATTAAAGGCATGCTAGTCTTCTTGCTTTGAGATATAAGCATGTTTGGCTTAAATTAAAAAATTTACTTATAAGTAAATTTGAAATGAATAATTTACTTGTCACACCAAATATATTTTGAATTGAAACTTAAATTAAACTAAATTTTAATTAAATCTAAACAATTTTATGTTGGATCTTAGGATTTTTGGACTAATGTTTATTGGTGACTTAGGCTTAGATCATTTTAGATTGATATTATTTAGATTATGTATTGGAGCTATTCACAAAATGAATGATTAGTGTTAATGAGCAAAAGCAACAAAAAAAAATCAAAATCGAGCTGACACAACTAGCCCACGGACTAGATGGACAGGGCCATATTGGTCCGATTTTATTTGGACCAGGGCCAACCCAACCCAAAAATTGAGTTAGGACCGAGCTGATTTTACCACCTCTAATTATTGCTATCGTCTTTTTTAGGCCACATCACTTTCCACCTCTTCACGATTTTGCCATCTCTAGTTATTGTTATCTTCTTTTTCAGGCCACATCACTTTCCATCTCTTCATCATTATTATCGTTTTGGTTAGTTTAAATGTCATCATTTTGATGATCATGTCTATCATATTTTCTTATGTAGTTGTGCAAGTCACCATTGCAATAACTATTTCCAATTGATTTGTAAAATGATAATTAAAAATTTCTTTTCAATTCTATTTTTTTTTTTTCAAATTCCAAAACTGCGTCAAATAACATTTTTTTTATAGAAGAATGATATAGTGTTAACGTCGGAATCTACAATGTTCACGCGTTAACAGATCTCCAGTCACTCATCTGTCAATTTGTATGTTACCTGCATACTACGACGACCGTTATGTACCAAGATCACCGGAAAAAAGGAACCGACGATCATTGGTACTCCGACGATCAAGTTAACTGTCGGTATATGGAACGATATACGGAGAACGAAAATAATTGAGTGTGAAAGGGACAAGCAGGTAGAGATTTGAGAATAGTTTAGGGATGATAATAATACGTAAAGAGTACGTGTCATAAAAATCGCGTACTAAAAAATGCGTAAAAGTGCGTCAAGAGTGCGTACTAAAATGCGTACCTTAAAATAACCGGAGACGTTATATTTATAGCACAAGAGTTTTAATTGATTTAGGAAAATAATCAATTAGAAATCTGATTGGACTCTCTTTTCTTATGGGATATGGATGATTAGTTGTCAACACAATCTCCCAGATTTCAGTCCTTATTTGAGTAGATCATGTTGCCTAATCTCTAGGGGATTGTGATTTGGTTTCCTAGTGAGAGTTCTTATGGCAATCAAACACGACATTTCTTTAATTACTTCTCTGGTTATCCCAAAATATCGGGCTGCCTGCTAGTTATAATAAATACGAAGTCTGGCGAAACTCTCTGGGTCGGCTATGAGTGTTGAGGCCCTTCATGAGCTTCGCAATACTCTGATTCAGGAATGCTAAGATGTTTGATGGGCCTTCGAGGCCTTCTGAGAATTTACGAGGCCCTTGCTGGGCCCCCGAGGTCTTCGCCGAGCCTATGAGACCTTTATGAATTTCAAAGACCTTCGCTGGACTTATAAGGCTTTAGCGATGCATGAATTAGGCCTAGATGGGATCTTTACTAGAACTTTACTGATTTGGAGGCCTTACCAAAATCGGGTGGTAATATATGGTTAAACACTTATTGATGACCAATTGGTTAGTTACCTCATCGAAAATATAGAAAGTCGTATCTTTTACTTTTATAAGGTTTTAAATATCCATTCATTTGTTGGTATATAACATCAATAAGTTAGTATTTTTCTATTGAATATAAATTAATTTTTCATTAATACAAAATTCAAATAAAAAAATAGAAAATGTTAATATTTGTACTGATAAAAAATATCATTATGAGGTTGGGTATAGAAAAATTTAAAGTATGCTTTTCTAAAATAGACAATAATAACACACTTGTGTTGTATGACATTCTTTCCCAACCTTAACAGAAAAAATGAAAGATGTTACCTTAGCATTTGGGAATGGAAAAAAATGCTTAAATATGACATTTTATAGGTTCAAAAGGCACAAAAGAAAGTAAATTTATGGGTAGTTAACACATTTCGACCCTAACATTTTCTCTTATTGTACAAATCATTCTTATTATTTGAATTTTGGCATCTGAGTCCCTAAATAAATGTTTCTTTGCAGAAAACATCATTGTCATCCATATCCGTTAACATTTATTGTTAAAATTATCAAAATGGTTCATTATTGCAAATAAATCAAACGATAAGGATGATTTGCACAAAAATGGTAAACGATAGGGACGTTTTGCGCACACAAATATTTAAAGTCAAATTTTGGGTCTTCTTCTTCCAACAACTATAAAATTACAAACAAGCAGATAAAATCACATATATTGTAATATTACACTTAAATATAGTGAAGGAAACTCATACACATTAGAAGAACATGACATTTCCAAATAAATGTATACCGACAAAAATATTCTAAATACTTGAATAAGTCACATTACAACCAACTCGCACACAAAAGCTAAATACCACGTTCTAAAATTGAACAATTTTTTCTCTTTTTGCAAATTCAATAATTGTTTTTCATACGCATTTTTGAATCTAAGCAAACCAACTATGACATACTTTGTCCTTATCATTTGTAAAATATATTATGCAAGAATATCTATTTGACGGTAATATTTATTTGAATGTGTCAAGTTGTTGTGATATTTTATAAGTTCAAAAGGCACAAAAGAAAGTAAATTCATATTCTAACTTTTTGTTTATGATACTGTGATCAATGTTTACTACTTTTTCAGTTTAAAACTAAGAAGAGCAAGTAATTTGAGTATAAGATATGGTTGGTTTAAATATCAATACAATGTCTAAGGCTGCAAACTACGATTGAGGCACACTCAAGTGCACAAGGTAAGGCATAGGGCTGTGATGTCTTTGGTTCATTTCTACAGCACCTACTACTACAATGTCATCTTCCTCATTCAGAATTTTGAAAGTACAGCACCCCGCTGGTCAAATCCGATCTGCAAACTAACTCAGCCATAGTTTGACCATTGCAATGTGTAGTAATTGACATACTCATTGAGCTTGTATGTATAAATAGTATAATTTTACTGTGATAAAATAACAATTTATGTTGAATAAAATTTTGGTTTGTATTTATTTATTATTATTGCATTTGTTTAATATTAAGCATGTAATAAATTGCCAATGATCAATTGTGGTAATATAAGTTGGGTGTTTGCGTTGAGAAGTATAGTGTGACACAACTTATATTATTAGTGTTACTACTCGATTTTGGTAAGGCCTCCACATCAGCAAAAATCCCATCTAGGTCTAATTTAGGCATCGTTAAGACTTTATAGGCCCAGCGAGGGCCTTTCAGATTCATAAAAGTCTTATAGGCCCGGCAAAGGCCTCGGAGGCCTAACAAGGGCCTCGTAAATTCTCAGAAGGCTTCGAAAGCCCATCGAACATCTTAACATTCCTGAATCAGAGTATTACGAAGCCCATGAAGGACCTTGACACTCATGGCCAACCCAGAGAGCCTCGTCGAACTTCGTATTTATTATAACTAGCAGACAACACGATATTTTGGGATAACCAGATAAGTGATTAAAGAAATGTTGTGTTTGATTGCCATAAGGACTCTCACAAGGAAACCCAATCACAATCCTCTAAAGATTAGGCAACATGATCTACTCAAAGAAGAATCGAAATCTGGGAGATTGTATTAACAACTGATCATTCCTCTCCCATAAGAAAAGAGAGTCCAATCAGATTTATAATTGATTATTTTTCCAAATTAATTAGAACTCTTGTGCTATAAATACAATGTCTCCGGTTATTCTAATGTACGCATTTTAGTATGCACAATATTTATGATGCACTTTTACACATTATTATCACCCCTAAACTCTGCTCAAACATCTACCTGCTTGTCCCTCCAATACCCAATTACTTTCATCCCCCGTATATTGCTCTATGTACCGGCAATTGACTTGATCGTCGGAGTACCAACGATCACCAGACCCTTTTTTTTCAGTGATCTTGGTGCTTAACAGTCGTCCTAGTATGCAGGTAACATACATGTTAGCAGAGGATTGACTGAAGATCTGTTGACGTGTGGTTTGGTACAAAATCCAATGTCAACAGATTGGCACCGTCTATGGAAAATGAAAAATGTTACACAACTTAAAACTTGTGGTAAAAACGTGTTTTCTACCAGAAATACCATGGCAACCGAAAACTCTATAGAAGAAGAAGTAGAGTCCCATCATACCGACTTATGGCAGGTGAGCGTTCAAGATCTCCAGAACGTGGCTTGCCGTAAGAGGAGAAGACAACAACAAAAGCAGATGGTCAAGCAGGAGAACCAGGACCTGAAGTTGGACAACGCCCGGATGAAAGCGGTGCTTGAACTGTTGGAGAATAAATCTCTTCAATATGGATCCAAGCGTAGTCGTGCCCTGCGAAGCCCTTCGAGGTCTGGCTCGATCGAAAGCCGTCGGACTTAAGATGATTCGCCAATCCATAATGGACTAGATTCTAGGAACCAGGAGAACCTCGTGCCTTGCGAGTGGAAGAGCCGGTCACTTCTGCCAGCGTATTTGACAGGTTGGGGGCCGAGTTGACCTCAATCGTTGAGTAGTCGACGTAGCGAGACCAGTGATGACCACGGAGAGAAGAGAATGGACTATAGGGTTGCGGATGAAAGACCAGAACGATTGTGCGACCTTGACGACAACGACGATGACGAAGATCTCATATTCTCCAAAGAGTTAAAGGCTAGAGAACTCCCTGCAAGGTTCAAAATGCCTCATATGAAGAAATATAATAAGAGAGGTGATCCCACGAATTCTATTAGAGGTTTACTTTCTAAAGGCCTTCGTCCTCATTTAATACTCCTTCTCAAATTCCCACGCCTACCATAAATAATAGGCTTGGATATGTGGGACTATTGTTACCACCCGATTTTGGTAAGGCATCCACGTTAGCAAAGTCCCAGTAAATGTTCCATCTAGGCCTAATTCAGGCATAGCTAAGACCTTATAGGACCAGTGAGGGACTTCCAGATTCATAAAGGTCTCATAGGTCCGGCGAAGGCCTCAAGGGCCCAGCAAGGGTCTCGTAAATTCTCAGAAGGCATTGAAGGCCTTTCGAACATCTTAGCATTCCTGAATCAAAGTATTGCGAAGCCTATGAAGGGCCTCAACACTCATGGCTGACCCAGAGAGCCTTGCCGGGCTTCGTATTTGTTATAACTAGTAGGCAACACGATATTTTGGGATAACCAGAAAAGTAATTAAAGAAAGGCTGTGTTTGATTACCATAAGGACTCTCACAAGGAAACCAAATCACAATTTCCTAAAGATTAGATAACATGATCTACTCGAAGAAGGGTCAAAATCTAGGAGATTGTATTGACAACTGATCATCCCTATCCCATAAAAAAAGAGAGTCCAATCAGATTTCTAATTAATTATTTTCTTAAATCAATTAGAACTTTTGTGCTATAAATATAACGTCTCCGATTATTCTAATGTACGCATTTTAGTACGCATAATATTTATGACGCACTTTTACGCATTATTATTACCCCTAAACTCTGTTCAAACTTCTGTCTGCTTGTCCCTTCTAAATCCAACTACTTTTATCCCCCGTATATTGCTCTATATAGTGGCGGAGTACCAACGATCGCCGGACTCTTTTTTTCTGGTGATCTTGGTGCCTAACGGTCGTCCTAGTATGCAGGTAACATATATGTTGGCAGATGATTGACTGAAGATCTGTCGACACGTGGTTTGGTGTAGAATCTGACATCAACAATGAGTATCAATAAAAATTTTCACAACTAATATATAAAGGTTAGCACTTCGTACTGGAAGATTGTAGTGTTGACTATTTAATCATTCGGGTTTGCGATCTGTTCTTATCGCAGAAATAGATTAATGGTACATTTGAAGTGTATTGAACGGACCACGTGTTGAATTTAATTATATAGCATGACTGTGCGAATAATTAAATTTCACTTAATCACCGGGTATTATATCTAAATCCCTTGATAAGATTATGTGTATCTTTTCGTTAGTTTGATGGTTATTTGATTCATCAATGGGTGAAATCAATTTAGTTTATCAAATATCTCGGTGAATTGGGAGTTTAAGAATGAGAGAAGTAGAAAACTCGAATTCGTGTCTGAAACTGTTGCTATGAAAAATGAGTCGAGTGACAACTTAAGTATTTTCTATTGAACGATTATAAATCTGAGCTTAATGTTTAGTGACAGCTAAACTTCAGCATCTGTGAATTAGTTCACAAGACCGTTGAAGAAAATATAACTTAAAGTTAGTATGAATAATTAGAAGGGCAAAATGGTCATTTATGTTCATACCTAATTATCGAATCTCAGACAGGGATGAAATATATATATGGCAGGTCAGAGGAAAGTATTACAGCTTCTGTAATCTTATATATTCCGATAGTACAATCTCTTGCCTTTAGTGGAAAAAACAATTGACTAATACTTAGATCGAGCGGTCTAGGGTCGACTAGACAGTCTAATTATTAAAGTTTGAAAAATATATGTCCGGACAGATCCCTGTGGTAGTTCTATAAAGTTTTGGGCTTAATCATAGTTACCATGAAAGTTTTGGACTTGATTGTAATTGTAATATAAGTTCAAAGATTACATGTATAATTAAATCAATCATAAGCTAATTGGACTTGGATGCAATCAGGACTCTTTTCATTGTTTGCAATCAAAATGCTTGTCGTATTTTATATCACATTGCATACAACGTAAATTAATTCCAACGATTAAGAAAAGTGAATGGAGAAAAATTTTTTAATCTTGTTTGACTTGAATTTTATCTTCTTGGTTTTCTAAATCTGTCTAGTCCATAAATTAATTTTTTATTCAATTAAATGGTGCCTACACGTCAATGTAATCTATACTTGAGAGAATACTATGGAAGACTTGAACATTGGAAGTACCAAGTTCGTGAATCAGATTGAGACTAATATCGTTTATCGATTCAAATATAATACTAAACTATTAGTATTTAATTATAATAAATACGTAAACTCTTTGCAAAAATTCTAGTTTATTGCATTAAAGGAATTTTTTTTCCAGATAATTCTCACGCCAGTTTCATCACAGTGTCTATGAAGTTCTCAAGTTAAATATCCAATTTATTTGAGCAAAAAACCAAATATGAATTTGGGGGTTTTTAAACCTTCGAAAATCAGAGAAACAACAAATTGTAACAACTTCACTTAAAAGAACTGAAGAATAGGAAGACCAAATAATTTGAAAAATTCACGCTAGTATACTTAATTCAATCGCACTTCAAATTTTTTTATACGTCGATGACAAAGAAGAAGAAAGAATGTGGAGTATTATATTTAGCACCAAATATGTGATTAAATTATAATTTCAGTTGATCAAATTAGTCAAACATATTTTTTATGTACACATTTTTTATAATCCACAACTAACAATCTATTTTTTATCTACACATTTATCCACAACTTATAATATAAGTACTTAAAAAATAATTTAAACACTACCAAACATACACTTATTGTGAACTATGGAATTGAAGATGTTTAGTGTTTACTATTGGAAAATTAATTAACATATGACATAAAAGTAATTACTTTAATTAAAAAAAGTTAAAATTGGTATTTTAATAATAGATATGTGAAAAAGTTAAGAATAATTATATTCACATCATATTTTAATTATAACGAAGGTCTTCGACTATTGCTCATTTTTACATTTATTTCTCCAACTATTTTTTATTATATTCTTATCATGATCAACTTATTAATTTGTTTATCTTATCTTTGTCTTTGATGATGATTTTTGTCTAAAAATTAATTAAGATAGAGTAAAAAGATTTTGTTGCCTCTCATATTTTCAAATAAACAAAATAAATAACAAATATAAAAGTTTGACAAAATATTTGTCCCTAATTTCAATGCACATTAGTAGAATATTTTGACAAAAATCGTCATGAGGGTTAAAATGTCAAAGATTGAGGGATCTTCATTGCAATTAAAATGTAGTATAGATAACAAAAATTGTAGTGTGAATATAATTATCTAAAAGTTAAAGATAAAAAATTTTAAAAAAATTATTTAAATTAAAACAGATAAAAAAGTCTCAGTGCATGCCAATAATTTTTACTTTTTTATTTCTTATTTTTTACCGAGTCAATTTATTATTTATTTGTATTTTATTTTTGTAGCAGAAAATAAATATTGTAATATTTACCAACTTTAAAATGTATATATTCCTTCATAATATATTAGCATAAAATTGTTCTATTTTATTGAATAGTCAAATTTATTGAATAAAATATCATAAAATAATTTTTCAAAATTCCAAACAAAACATGCTTTTTAATTTTATGATTATCTGACAATTATAAATTGAGTTCTAAAATCAATCACAATAGAATCGAGTTAATTTCACTAATTGACACTAAAGTTTGTGTAAAATATCAAAATAGTCAATAAAATATTTTTCTTGCCCTACCAGTCACTGAAGTTATTCGTGATTTTATAAATGGTCACTCAACTTATACGTTAGATTTAAAAGATTAATCTACCACAAGTTTATATAAAGAAGAAATGCACCAGTGATAAAAAAAAAAGATGGAAAAAATAGAGTTTAATTCACTTTTCTTCCTCACAAAATCACACGTTATCTTTTTCGACAAACATTTTTTAGCCCCCCACTTCCCAACACACAATGACACATACACGTACAACCACGCTCCTACCT
Source organism: Forsythia viridissima (assembly GCA_030279155.1). Taxonomy (NCBI): domain Eukaryota; kingdom Viridiplantae; phylum Streptophyta; class Magnoliopsida; order Lamiales; family Oleaceae; genus Forsythia; species Forsythia viridissima. The sequence continues at coordinate 6,283,470 of CM059033.1, forward strand.
AGCAATGAAATACTCCACCATTACATCCCAACTATTGAAAGTCTTTACAGCCCCCCGCTTCCATTAATGGATGACTTACTAAACCTACTGTAAGTTTTCATACCTATAAATAGCCAATACCCACCCTAAACCTATATTTACTAGCTCACAATGTGGCCATCAACTCCAAGCCATACCTTCCATCCCAATGCTACTAACCATTTCTCATATATTTCTCTTTTCTCTTTAATAATAGATATGTGAAAAAGTTAAAAGGGAGATTATATTCACACCACATTTTAATTGTAATGAAGGTTTTTAACTGTTGCTCATTTTTTGCATTTATTTTTCCACTGTTTTTTATTATATTCTTATCATGATCAACTTATTAATTTGCACATCTTATTTTTTTTTTATTTTTTTGTATAGTGGTTTGTCTAAAAAAAATTAATTAGAATAGCGTAAAAAGATTTATTTTGCCTCTCTTATTTTTAAATAAGCAAAATAAATAACAAATATAAATGTTTGACAAAATATTTGCCCTCGTTTTAATACACATTAAACAGAAAATTTGGACAAAAATTGTTATCAGAGACAATATATGAAAATTAACGATAAAAACGTGACAAAAAAAGTTAAGGACATAAATGTTAAAATGTCAAAGATTAGGAGATCTTCATTGCAATTAAAACGTAGTGTAGATAATAAAAACTGTAGTATGAATATAATTACCCAAAAGTTAAAGGGTAGTTATATTCGAACTACAATTTTTAATATCTACACTACATTTTAATTGCAATGAATGTCTTCCAATCTTTGATATTTTAGCATTTTTGTCTCCAACTTTTTTTGTCATATTTTTATCATTAATTTTCACATTTTATCTCTGATGACGATTTTTGTCCACATATTCTTCTAATGTCTATTGAAATGATGGAAAAATATTTTGTTAAGTTTTTGTATTTGTTATTTACTTTTTGGACAAATAATTAACTTTTTGGACAAATAATCATCAAAGACAACAGATAATACGTGCAAATTAATAGGTTGATAATAAAAATGTGATAAAAAAAAATTTAAGACATAAATGCAAAAAGGAGCAATAATTGGAGACCTTTGTTGCAATAAAAATGTAGCGTGGTTAACAAATAATGTGTTGTAAATATATTTATTCAGAGCTAAAAGCGAACCCTGAAAAGCTATGGTTGCGTTTAGTTTGTTGTTTTCAATTTTCAATTTTCAATTTTGTAAAATATACTCAAAACTTGTTTTGTTTGTTATTTTTGACAAAAAAAAAAAATGTTAATTTTATAACATAAAACTCAAAACAAAAATTTGAAGTTTTCAATCAAAATACCAAAAACACTCAAAATATGAAAATTCTTCAAAAATAAAAATAGTTCTAGCCCTTATTGGGTATTTAAATAAAAATTCTAAAAAATATATTTAAATAAAAACAAATAAAAAGTCTCATTCCATGCCATTATTATTTTTTAATTATTATTTTTTTGTCAAGTCAATTTATTATTTCTTCGTATCTTATTTTTGTATCAAAAAGTAAATATTGTAAGATTCACCAATTTTAAAATGTATATATTTATTTATAATATATTAGCATAAAATTGTTCTATTTTCTTGAATAATAAAATTTATCGAATAAAATGTAATAAAATAAATTTTCAAAATTCTAACCCAAATGTGCTTTCCAATTTTTTGATTATACAATCAGAATTTGAGTTCTAAAATCAATCACAATGGAATCGGGTTAATTTCACTAATTGTCACTGAAGTTTGTGTAAAACTTCAAAATAGTCATTAAAATATTTTTCTTATCCTGACTGGTTATTCATGATCTCATAAATGGTCACTCAACTCATACGTTTTATTTAAGAAAAATTGCACATATCATCCCAATATTTACACACTTTTGTACTATAGTCTTGAACTTTTATTTTTTGACAATCTTATGTTAAATATTTAATTTGTTAGCACAATCAACTCTTACTTTCTGTTAAGTAAGTGTTTAAAAGATTAATCTACTATTAAGTTCATATAAAGAAGAAATATACAAATAAAAAAGTACAGACAAAAGATGAAAAAAATTGAGTTAATTCACTTTTCTTCCTCACAAACCACAGAATCACACATTGTCTTTTTCGACAAACATTTTTAATCACAATATTTACACACTTTTGTACTACTGGCTTGCACTTTCATTTTTTTGACAATTTTATGTTAAACATTTAATTTGTTAGTACAATCAGCTCTTACTTTCTATTAAGCAAGTGTTTAAAAGATTAATCTACCATTAAGTTCATATAAAGAAATAATGTACGAATTAAAAAGTACAGAAAAAAGATGAAGAAAATTGAGTTAATTCACTTTTCTTCCTCACAAACCACAGAACCACACCTTCTTTTCGACAAACATTTTTAATTCCAAAATTTACACACTTTTGTACTACTATCTTGAACTTTTATTTTTTGACAATTTTATGTTAAATATTTAATTTGTTAGCACAATCAGCTCTCACTTTCTGTTAAGTAAGTGTTTAAAAGATTAATTTACCATTAAGTTCATATAAAGAAGAAATGTACGAATAAAAAAGTAAAGAAAAAAGATGAAGAAAATTGAGTTAATTCACTTTTTTTCCTCACAAACCACATAACCACACATTGTTTTTTTCGACAAACATTTTTAATACCCCCCGCCCCCGCCCCCGCCCCCGCCCCCGCCCAACAAACAATGACTCACATGTATAACTACGTTCCTACCTACCAACGAAGTGCTCTACCATCATATCCCAACCATCGAAAGTCTTTACAGCTTCAAGCTTCCATTAATGAATGATTTTCTAAATCTATCATAAGTTCTCGTACCTACGAATAGCTAATACCCACCCTACCTCCTCTATCAACTACTCTCACACTGTGGCCCTCAACCCCGAAACACACATTCCATCTCGATGCTACTAACCACTTCTCCTATTTTTCTCTTTTCTTATTCTTCTATGTATAGTGAAGATGATGATGTGAGGGTTTTAAAAGAGAGGTGATAGAATTAGAGAAAATGCTATCAAAATTTAATCTGATAATTGCAAAATTTGTGTGGATCCAGACTTGCTGGCCACCATAAATTGGTGGTGTCACTGTCATGTTAGAGGCTAAGATATCTTGTTCAACTACTGATCAAATTCATAGTTTATTCTTAAAAATAGTTTTGTATCTAATTCTAAATTTGTCCAATATTTTTTTCTACTAATTCTAAATTAGATTTTAGTGCTAACATAAATTAGTGGTCGCTACACTGGTATATAAGAGCAGCAGTAGTTGTTTGTTGTAGTGTGTGAGAATTGTGGTGGTACAAGAATATGGCATCTGATTGCTAGCATGGAGCTCTGGTGGTAGTTAGTTCTTGTAGTATACTTGGTTGTGGTGGTTTATTTTTGGGTGGGGATGGGCATTTGGATAAGAAAAATGGGTTAATTTTCATTTTTTCATTTTTAATACTTTCTTATTTTATATGTTTTTATTTTATTTAAAATTAAGAATAGATTTGTCTTTTAACACTTCAAAAAATATAATTGGGGTAAAAAAAATGAAAGATTGAGAATAATATTGCCAAGAAATAAAAGGTTGGGATAGAAGTGCGAAAGATAGTAAATTTTGGAGACAAAACTATAATTTTTACTTAGATTTATTAATTGAGTGACCATTTATGAAACTATTAATAACTTGAGGGAAAATTTGCAAGTTTGGTTTCCAACCTCTACAATTTGTTGATAATTTACTCCCAACTAATTTTTATAGCATCAGACATCTCCAACTTTTGCAGTTTGTGCAAATCACATCCCAATTGACAAATTGTGATGGATTTGTCATCCTCTTTAATTAAGCAAAAATAAAAAATAAACTAAAAACAACAAAAAATAAAAGAAAATAAAAGAAAATTGTAAATGAAATCCCATAACTTTTATAAATTATAAAATAACTTCATCTTCTCCAAAAACATACCACAATCCCATGGACAAATCACCACCACCCAACTCTGATAGAAAAGTCTGTCCCAATTTTCGTCGCTGGTCATCGCAGTCCGGTAGGGTCCGCTATGGTCTGCAAGCTCCAGTATTTGGGCTACACTTTCTTGGATTGTCCTTCGTCAACCTTTCTAACAATTTATTGCGGGTTCAAAAGGCACGACAGTGGCACGTTCGACAATTAATATGCCGCCATGGAGCTCCATAGATACTTTTTTTTTCAACTGGATCTGTACCCGGATTCAGTCCGAGTCTGTTGACCTTGGTATCCACATTCTTCTATGAGCAAGGTCCGTTTCTTTTTCTAAGCTTTTGGCTAGAGCTATGGCTTTGCCGATTGCAAATCCCAGGATTTTTTTGATGGACAACAATTTTAGGAAAGAGAAAGAATGGAATTCTGGTGATGGTAGTGGGAAGAGAAATAAGGTATCTTCATTGTAAGCCTTTCTCTGCGCTCCCAGCTTTGATGTAGATTTCTTACTCAGAATCAGGGCTAAACACTGTTATAAGTCATTGTGCAGTAGGATGGAATTTAGGTTTGAAATGGGAAGATGAATAAATTTTATACTTTTTAAAAGTTACGGGACTTTATTTGCAATTTTTTTATTTTGTTGTTGTTTTTAGATTTTTTCTATTTTTGTTTATTTAAAAAGGACAAATCCGCCAAAATATGTAAATAAGGACGTGATTTGCAATAAACTACAAAGTTTGAGGATGTTTGATGCTATAAAAATTGGTTGATAATAGATTAGTAATAAATTTCAAAGATTGGGACCAAAAGTGCAAATTTCCCTAACATTAATGACTATTTGTGTAAGAAAAATATTCTAATAACCAATTTATAATTTAGCAAAAACTTCAATTAGTGAAATTGATCCAACGGAATCTAAATGAATTATTACATGTCACTCTCACTACCATATAACTGTACAACTTCTGTGACCGGCTCCACACGTGCCAAAGAATCACTTGTAGACTATGTGAAAGGCACTTTCATTTCTGTAGCCTGGTCAAATAATAATTTCATTTGCAAAAGGGAAATTGGCACAAATAGTTCATAATCTTTACTTTTATTGTGTAAATAGTCTATAATATTTATTTTTTAACATATAAATTTTTAATCTATGTATTTTAGTACATAATTAATTATTATTTGATAAAAAGATAAATATGCCCTTAGTTTTAATTATAAAAAATTGTAATTGAATTCATAATCTTTACAAAAAGTAAAAATTTGTCCAATACTTTTAATTTTTATAAAAAAATAAAGGAAATAAATTATTATTTTTTAATTAACATTTTATTGACTAAATTGATAATATACTAAATTCATTTGTATATTTTACAAACTATTATAAAATAACTAAAATTTAAGCTCATACTTATTAACTAACATGTTAAATAAAATTATTTTTTTATTATTAAGTAATTATATTATTTAAAATTTAAACTTTTATTTTATCGTTACAACATAAAAAAAAATAACTTTGTCACAAACTTAATGTTCAAATAATTTTATTTAATGGGGTTATTCGTTTATTAACTACAAATATTAGAACTCTAAATTTATTATTCATATTTTAATTTATCGTACAAAAATAAAGAACACATAATGTGTAAATTAATTTTTATCAGTATTTTTACGTAAAAAAAGTAATAAATTGGTTCAATACAATAAAATTATATACTTTATTTGGTTATTTATTTAACTTAATTTTTATTCAATTTTTTCAAATTACGTAGCAATTAAATATATTTAAAGCACAATAATTTTACAATTTTCTATTATGAAAAAATTAATTGACACGATTTTAATGATATATTTAATATATTAAATTAAATATTATTTAATAAATGTATATTTGTCTTATTTGTACTTTTTGCAAATGTAAAGAATTTAATTGTAATTTTTTTTAAAATTAAAATTAATGGCATATTTGTCTTTTTCATTAATTAATGATCAATTACGTACCAAAACACATAGATTGAATTTATGTATTTAAAAACAAATATTAATAATTATTTATACACAAAGAGCAAATGTTAGAGACCATTCACGCCAATTTCCCTTTGCAAAATTCAAGTTTGCTGCCGTGACCACCTTCCGTTTATGCAATGTCCCGTCAATATCGTATCAAATGGTAGAATATGCGGTCCAACTGATAATACATCAGTTGAATGAAAAACTCGATTGTTTGATGTGAAAATAATAAAAATATTTAAAATAGAGAAAATAAACGTTTATATAAAAATTATTTAAATAAAAACAAATAAAAAATTCTCATCCACATTATTATTATTATTATTTTCATTTTTTGCTAAGTCAATTTATTATTTATTTGTATTTTATTTTTGTAGCAGAAAATAAATATTGTAAGATTTACCAACATTAAAATGTATATATAATCATAAAATTGTTCTATTTTAGTGAATAATTAAAATTTATTTAATAAAGTGTTATAAATAAATTCTCAAAATTTCAAATCAAACATATTTTTTAATTTTTTTGATTATCTAACAATAAAAATTTAAAATTTAAAATTAATCACAACAGAATCTAAATGAATTATTACATCAATCATGACCATATATATAATAAGTGCACAACATATGTGACCGGCTCCACATGTGCCAAAGAATCACTTGTAGACTAAGTGAAAGGTACCTTTAAACTTGCCCATTTATGTAGTCCGATTTTAAGGTGTCGAATTGATCTCTCAACTCTTAAAATAATACATCAGTTCCAAATCTTTATCTTTAATTAACATTTCTTCAATTTTGGTCCCTGTACTTTTTTGTTTTCCTCACAAATATAAATTAATTAGTTTATAATCTAAATGTATACGTCGCATAAATTATTTGGTCAAAATTAATTATTAATTTTTTATTACAATTTTTTAACAAATTTTAATCTAGACTAAACAAGCATTTTATATGAACATTAGATTTATTTTTTCATAATAACTTGATGGATAGTGCATGATTTTATAAAGTGCAAAACTTGAACTTATATTATTAATTTATTTTGATATTACGTTAATTCATATTATTTAAAAATTTATATTATTAAAGAAATGATAAATTATTTTAATTAAATTTTATTTCTAACACATAAATACAGTCTAGGATCCATCCAACTTAAAGCATTTCTTATACTACACTTTCTAAAAAAATCTAGATGGCAAGAGAAAGAAAAAAAAAATGAGGAGAGAGAGAGTGTAGAAAGAGGAAAGAGAAGTAAAAATAGATGAGAGAGATAGACACAATTTAATGAAAAAATGAGTGAAATGTATCTAACATGATGTCTAAAATTCGACGATATATTGGACGGCCTTCTGCAATAAATACTGACACATTAATTTTGTCATTTTCATCTAATCGTTGCATCAATTGTACATTATTATATTGGAGATGCTAATGGTCAAATAGTGATTGGTTGGTTGCAAAACTAGCCATTCAATTATTTGAAGGTTTTTTTTTTTTTTTTTCTTAAACTTTGGCCGACCACAATTGCATTATTGGATTTGGATTCATCATCCACATTCTGATCCATACACGTGTTGACTTTCGAGGGGGCCACTGTCACGTGTTTACCTAGGAGGTTATGTTGGAATTTTGTCCCTGTTTCATTATTCATTATGTTTTTGGAACTTTATAACTTTCCCTTCTTTTATGCATGGGTGAATTACGTTCTCAAATCTCCTCACTAAATTATTAATACTATAATAAATATTAAATCACGATTTAATCATAGTAAATAAAATAAACAGTAGGGTCGTTTTTTAATTATTTAATTAAATTAAAATATATTTTAATTCATTAAATGAATCACACCGTAATTTAAATAGTTGTTAAACACCTGTTGTGCTAAGTATTATTAAAAAAAAAAAAAAAAATCTAGGCATAGAGTCAACTGATTCATTTGCTTTCGCAATGTTGACGCTCGACATTATTGGCCCAAATGTTTGGAAAATTTTCGGAAAAAAAAAACGCGAACTGTTGTTCCAATGCTTGAATTTACAATCTTTATCCCAACCCTTGATGCCACCTGTAAAATAAACAATTTAAAATGAAGACACAAAAGACAGGAGATTTGTTATGGATAAGAAGCACCCACTTGTCAATCTTTAAATCTTATTTACATAACATCTCCAATATAAGACACGCTTCTAAAAAATTTATATAGTATATAGCAAAAGTGAAAAGAGGTTAGGATAGAGAAACTAGAAAGAGGAAAGAGAATAAAAAAATCAATGTTTTAAAATTCGATTCGAAAAAAAAAAAAATGTCAAAGGTCAAACGATCGAATTAGGATCTAGTTCCTGGTTTTACCTGTTGAACCAATCTGGTCGACACAGTTCTAATAACACTAGAAAAAATAGATACATTATGACAGTATTTATTATAGAAAATCATCTAAAAAATAGTCTAAAAATAGACAATTTTCTACACTAAATACTGCTATATAAGTTTTGCCTTCTCTACCTCATCATCACATCAATTAGACATTCAAAATAAATCTATAATTCCATCTCTAATGATTATTAATTGTATAATTTATGTGGTCCAAAAGCTTAACATTTAATTATTCCCCTCTTGTCAATAGAGTGTTTTAACATCTCACTGCGTAGAGTCGTATGGCTTGATTTCAGTTATTTTGAATACACCTCTTCTCAATGTCATATCATTTTTTTATTTTATTTTAATAGATAGCGTAACGACTTAAAAATAATATCTTTGATATTTTCTCTCTTAACAATGTACATATATGTATAGCATGTGACATCCAAGATGAATTTGAGTTAAATACGTAACACTATTAAGTACAATCATCTTTTAATAAATAAATAATAAGTTTTAAATCTTATAAAATATAGATATAAAAATTATATTTAATAAATTTAAATTATAATTTAAGGATTCAAATTATTGGTTTGCAACACAAAGCTTAGTGGGTTTAGGGATATACGTGAATTATTCCGTTAGAAAAAAAGGGATAAATTTTCTTTTAATAATGTAGCCTCGAGGAATAATTATCTTACGTCACGTATTGGAATCTTTCCAACCAGCAAAACCCACATGGCACTCTTATCATGGTCGATGTGGATGGTGGCCCCATGCATGCAATTATTCATCCTCAATTCCTGTATTTAATGACCTTGTTTATAAATAAATTGGGAGTTTAAAAATAATGCAAAAAATTAAATTTTTAATAACAATCTGACGTGTCCACTGCTGTTGTGTTCCAAATCCATAACTGCCCAAAAAAGAAAAACTTTCCTAGTCTGGTCCCAACATATCGAAAATGTAGCAAGTCGGTCCCTAAGTTAATATTTTGGTAGCCTCAGTCTCCCGCCTTTCATTTTTTGTAATATCTAGGTCGCTAATTGACGATTTTAACCTTGTGTTTAGCTAAAAACTCAATTTTGTTGGTGGATTTTATATTTTATTGTCTTTTTTTTTGTTTTCTTTTCTTCTTTTTTTTTTTTAAAATAAAGATAAAGATAAAATCATCTTCTAAATAAAATTTGAGTTTTTAATGAAAGATATGGGTAAATTTGTCCATTAGGGACTCAAGTGCTAAATTACTAATACATTGGACTGCATCCAACCTTTTCAATAGATTGAAGACTCTTAACTGTAATTTTGCCTTATAATTAAGAATTATGAGTTTAAACGAAAATGAAAAAAAAAAAAAAAAATCAACTTTTGATAATGATCTGACGTGTCCTCTGCAGTTGTGTTCCGAAAACCTGGCCAAAAGAAAAAGAAAAATCGAAACTTTGCTTCTTCTTCTTCCACCTTCTTGATTAGTATATAAAGTTTATACCGGTCAGTCTTCAATTATACCACCATTAAAACATTTATTCTTCTTCTTTTCTGCTCCAAAATGGAGGGCAATCAGACGGCTCACGCAACCTCGGATGACCCGAGAGTCCCTCTTCTTCCAATTCACAGATCACAAAGTTTCAATTCATGTATTCAGTCCATTTTCACTCTGAACAATTTCTTCATTTTATTAGGACCATTACTCTGCGGAATAATCTGTCTGTGTGTAAACCTTAACGGCGGCCGGGACGCCAGCACCAATATGCTGGCGGTGCTGGTGTGGGTGTTCACTTGGTGGCTGACGGAGGCTGTGCCAATGCCTATAACTTCGATGTCTCTGCTGTTTCTGTTTCCTCTATTCGGAATTGCCGACGCCGATGATGTCGCCCATTCTTACATGGATGATGTGATTACACTTGTTCTTGGAAGCTTCATTCTTGCACTCGCTGTTGAGCATTACAATATACATAGGAGGTTAGCCTTGAATGTAAGTACTTCAGTAATGGATATACAATATAATCTCTATAAACTAATACCCGATAAATTAATAATATCTATTAAACAATTAGATTCTCCGATCTCAACTAGAACAAAGGGGATGAACTAATAATTTTGATAAATTGATAAGACAACACTTTTTTGAAACGTCTATGTAAATATGTGGTCGTAATCATACTGTAAATTAATAATTTGTCAAAAAGTATAAATATAATTAACTATGATGCTCCTCTGTCAATGAATACTATTCATGAAATAAATAAATACATCTCGGGGGCTTCGTTTTCGAAACTTTCCCCTTATTAGAAATAAATAAAAACATATTTTAAATAGTGTATTGATTAAAGTTTTTTTAGTTAATCAATGTTCATTAATTTAGCATTGGATTGTCTAATATCTCTTTAGTTGACCGGTGTTCATTAATTGGTTAATTAGTAGAAAGTATTGACATAAAAATAAAAATGCATTTTACAATTAATAAATTATTAATTTATCGATAAGATAATAACTTTTTTTAATTAATAATTTTGTTTGGTCCAAACGCTATTATTTTAGATAGGTTTTACAGTAGATTTCTTGTTTTTGCACTTTTCATGTTTTATTTTAAAAATAAGTCCAAATAACAATCTTTTACCGTTAACATCCCTCGACACCAAAATCTTCTAAGGACCCTTCAATGGACAACAAAAATTAAGGAGTATGCGTTTCTTGCACACGAGCACACGTTAAAATGCACATTTACAAGTGACTAAAAGCACTATAATACTTAAATTAGGATAGGTTTAGAAATAAATTAAGCAATTGGTTGATTTTTCTTTTTTAAAATTATTAATTTTTCAACTAGTCAAACTTCAATTGTAATTACACATTTTACAATATCCATTCACTTTTCAATCCTCCATTAAAATTTGTTGAATTTTTTCGTAAAAATTTATCAGACAAGCCTTAAGATTATTCTCAACCAGCACCACGGCAATTCAAGCACGTCACCCTTATTACAAAAGACGTGCACGATTTTAACAAACAAATCAGACGACATCCCATGTTGTATTTTTTATTTTTCATGGTAGTCACCAGTCAACATTATCCAACAGATCACAATCCTATTTTGTGGCGATCCATTGAGCCCACCATTTCTCTTGCTTGGAATATGTGCCACGACAGCATTCGTGAGTATGTGGATGCACAACGTGGCCGCAGCTGTAATGATGATGCCAGTCGCCACTGGAATTCTACAAAGGTTACCAACGGGTCCCACTCAGTCAAATCTTGTTTCCAAATTCTGTAAAGCAGTTGTTTTGGGGGTTATATACTCTGCGGCAGTTGGAGGGATGAGTACACTTACTGGCACAGGTGTCAACCTCATATTGGTTGGCATGTGGAAGAGTTATTTTCCTGAAGCCGATCCAATTAGCTTCAATACTTGGTTTTTCTTTGGTTTCCCATTGGCAGTGTTAATATTTATTGCTCTATGGAGCATACTCTGCTGCTTGTATTGCAGAAAGGGCTCAGGCGAGGCTCTTTCAGCGTACTTGAACAAAGCGCATTTGAAAAGAGAACTTGAATTGCTAGGTAAACTTTCGATTCCTAATTCTGATTTTGTTAGTCATATCAAAATGGGCTGGCCAGTTCCAAACACGGGAAACTCCTACATGGACGTTAGATTGAAGTTAAATGACTTGATTGTAACAAATTGAAATTAATTGACTCAATTGAAATTTCAGTGCAAGTTGAGTGACCAATAATGTAATTTACTCTACTACATATCCAATTGGGCAGGTCCAGTGGCATTTGCTGAAAAGATGGTGTTGGCTGTATTTTCGGTGAGTCATTCGTAGTAAATAATAAAACTAGTACTTGCTATTTAATGATTTTGATTTGTTAATAATCTTGTGATTAATATAAGACAGTTGTTACAGATTTTAATAGTGTTATGGATGACAAGGAGCATAACTGATGACATACCTGGTTGGGGAGCTCTATTCAATGGCCGTGCTGGCGATGGAACTGCTAGTGTGAGTATCAAAATCTATACATGCCTTTGTTCAATGGGCATATATCAAAATTCAAAAACGTCGAGACTAGAGGGATTATATCTCTCCCGCCCCAGTTTGGTGAGATTTTGTTAGTTGTTAATAACATTAAAATCTCTTTTCAGGTTATGATGGCAACGTTATTATTCATAATTCCAAACAAGAAGCAACCAGGGGAGAAATTGATGGACTGGAACAAATGCAAGAAACTACCATGGAACATCATATTACTGCTAGGGGCTGGTTTTGCCATAGCCGATGGAGTCCGAACAAGTGGCCTAGCCGAGGTGCTATCCGAGCAACTTGACTTCCTAGAGAAGGTGCCATATCTGGCAATTGCCCCGGCCGTATGTCTCATAAGCGGGACAATCACAGAATTCACATCAAACAATGCCACAACCACTCTTGTTGTCCCACTTTTGATTCAAATTGCACAAACAATGCATTTGCATCCATTGCTACTTATGGTCCCTGGCGCCATTGGAGCACAATTTTCTTTCTTGTTACCAACTGGAACGCCTTCAAATATTGTGGGATTCACTACTGGGCATATTGAAATCAGTGACATGATTAAAACTGGGGTGCCACTAAAGATTGCTGGAACTGTGGTTTTGTCTCTTTTAATGCCTACACTTGGTAATTTATTTCTCACTTTTCAAATATTTTACATGGATAATACACTTGTTTTACGGAATTGTGCTTAAAAGCTGCTTGTTTAGCTTCTTCTCGGGAGCATCATGTCTCTACATACTCTCAAGAGAAGTAGTTAAAAAAGTTACTTTTAAACAAAGGCAAACATGAAAATTAGACTTATTCAATGTTTATTGTCTTTGCAGGAGCTCTTGTTTTTAAGACGAATGAACCACTGCTAAATTTTTCCAGGAATTCCTTGTAAATTAGTAGTTAATTTGACCGTGCTCAAGTATTTAGATCGATACCCAGCCGTCAAGTTTCAGCTCTAATTTTTTTGTAATATCATTTAATCTACATATGGCATGGTATATATAATTATATATAGTTGTCCGGGTACTTATTGCAATTTTTGAAATGACAAAGTATGTATATATGTTTTGCCATGTTAACTGTTTTTTTATATCCAATATATATATAATTAAAACTCATAGTGAGTTATTGTTGTAGAAAATTATATGATTGTAAGTGCAAAATATTGTAAACAAGTAATAAAATAGATCTATTGAGTTTGAAGACTATTTTATTTATATGCTAGCTCAATTAATCTCAATCTTATTTTATTTAAAAACTCTTTGAATTAAGTTGATTTGAAGATTTAAACTAAAACTATGAATTTTAGAAAATAATGTGAATGCAAAAGTCAAGAATTTATCAATGAATATGATTAAAGGATTTGGGTTCACGAGTTTATTATAGTTGTCATCTCTAATTTCTCTTCTCAAGATTTATTTCTAATGTTGTATTCAGTCGAATTCACGAATTTAACCTAATTTACTCTTTCGAGTTCAAATTAGTCATATCTAATTAAGTCAACTTATGAAGTCAGAATGATCATTAATTAGATGCACTAAATCTCCTAAGATTCAATTCAAGACTGCAACAATAATAAAAGCATATTTCTACATTTTATTCAATTGCTAGATTTTACTACGTAGTCTAAATTAATAACTTATCTCTCTATTTGTTACAATCCACAATTCAATGACAAATAATAATCAATTATTTCAAGCATTAAAAGAAGAAGTAAAATCAATACTGTTACCACTCGATTTTGGTAGGGCCTCCACGTCAACTAAGGCCCAATGAAGATCCTGTATAGGCCCAATTCAGGAATTACTAAAGCCTTATAGTCCCCACGAGGATCTCCTAGAGCCATAAAAGCCCCATAGAACCGGCGAAGCCCTTGTAGGCCTATGGGGCATTGTAACATCCCCAGATCAGGGTATTGCGAAGCCCATGAACGTTCTAAACACTCGTGGCCGACCCATAGCGCCTCGCTGGGCTTCGTATCTATTGTAACTAATGGACAGTATGATATTTTGAAATGACCAGAGAGATAATTGAAGGCAAATTGTGTTAGATTGGCACACGGATCCTCACAAATCAAATCGCAATCTCCTAAAGATTAGACAACGTGATAAACTCAAGTAAGGACGATAATATATGAGATTGCATTGACAGCCGATCATCCCTATCCCATAAGGAAAGAGGATCCGATTAGATATCTAATTGATTTGAATCCTAAATCAATTAGAACTCTTGTGCCATAAATACAATGTCTCCGATTATTCTAAGGTACACTCTTTTTACACTTAAATCTTACCCTAAACTCTACTCAAATCTATACATGCTTGTCCCTCCCACACCCAATTACTTTCGCCTCTCGCGTATTATTCCTTATACCGGCAGTTGACTTGATCGTCGGAATACCCACGATCGCTGGACCCTTTTTCTCCAGAGATCTTGATGCCTAACGATTGTCCGAGTGTGCATGTAACATACAAGTTGACAGATGAGTGACTGGAGATCTGTTGACACGTATACGGTGCAGGTTCCGACGTCAACAAATACGTAATTAAATTTATAAGCAAAACTTGAGAATTAAAATTAAATAATCTAAATTAGGTTACATCGTTCATCCAAAAAATTTATTTGGCTACTCATAATTCGGTAAAAAGAAAAGATGAGGAGTTTGGATTACATAACCAAATTTAAATAAGGGATAAGAAAAAGTTGAATATCTTACACCAAGAATTTGTCGTCTTCATTTCCCAATCTTTTAGATATTTGTCGTTCTCCCTTTTTCTCTTCATTTCACTAAAATTCTGCGCTTAAGTCCCCAATTATTTGTATGATAAGTCCTTCAACTTTTAGATATTTGTAAGTTGGTCCACATTCTCAAGTCTCTGTGCACTTTTAGTCTTTTTTCCCCCTATTTTGTTTTGTTTTTCTTCAATTCCATTCGAACTTGGATTTTGAACTAAAACAATCAAATCAGCACACAATTAAGTAAAGATTCACTTAAGAGTACATACAATTGTCCACTTCTGATAATTCAGATAAGTGTAAATCTACACTTATCACTTATCAGTTATAGAATGAATTCGAGTGGATTTCAAATCAATTAACATTGTACCGATTATTATGTTATGATCAACATCATTTGTGTTATGTGTAAAAAGACTTCATAATTTATAAAGTTTAAAGTTGAAAATACTTAATTTTATAACGCAATGTTGAAGCACAAGTATTTATACGGCAAAAGTCGATTTCATAGTAAAAGTGAAAAGGGCTTCTGTTACTACACAGATTTGACAAGGCCTCATAGGCCCAACGAAGACCTCGCAGGCCCAATAGAATCTACATAAGCCTCACACATCATTGCCAATACCAATGGAGTCCATAAAGGCCTTTGCCATTCTGACAGGCCTAGAACCTCCATCAATATTCTCCGCGCCCCACGAAGCCCATGGGCAATCAAAGATAGAGCAATATCTCAAGAAAAGTTTGTGTTTGATTGTGATACAAACTAAGAAGGAAACTAAATCTCAATCTCTTAACAATCGGTAATACAATATTGGAAATCAATTAAGATAAGGATGAAAATCTAAAAGATCATGTTCACATTCAATTTACCCTTATCTTATAAGGAAGGAAGATCCGATCAGATGCCTAATTAATTGCTTGTCCAAATCAATTAGAATTATGGACATATAAATATAACATCCCTTATCATTCTAAGGTACATATTATTCTCACTCTTAAACTCTGTTCAATTTTCTGTATGTTTGTTTCTCTCACACTCAAATACTCTCTCCATATCATTCTCGTACCGACAGTTGATTTGATCGTCGGAGTTCCGACGTTCGTCGACCCTTTTTTTTCGGTGATCTTGGTACCTAACGATTGTCCTAGTGTGCAGGTAATATACAGGCTGCAGAGAATTTAATGCAGATTTCGAGGTCAACAACTTCTTTTTGTGATTATATATTGCCATAATTTGTGAAATTTTATTCTTCTTAATAGTCAATTTAATAGAAAGAATATAATAAGGTAATTGAAAATCCAAATTTTTGTTGTCCTAATTGCTAATATCGAGCAATATTTGTCAAATTTGTTGATTTATGAAACCACGACGAGTTATTAAACTTTCTCTTTTTCTTTTTGTTCGTTATTGTAATTTTTTTATAATAGATTAATTTAGTATTTGTTTGGTAAAGTTTTTTTTTATAAAATATAAATAGTGGATCCGATAGAATATATGAATAAAAAGTAAATAAAAATTGTAAATCTTACAAAATATGTAGATAAAAATTAAGTTTAACTAACTTATAAATATTTTTTAGGGTAAATAGCATTGGAGGTTCTGAACCTTTGAATCATGTGACGATGGGGTCCCGAACCTTCTATTTCTAACTCCTGGGTCATTAACCTTTTAAAAAATACATGAACAAAGTCCTTCTGCTAAAAAAAAAAACTATTAGTTTAACCTTTAAATGATCAAAATTTACTTAGATTGTCAAAATTACCCTTTTTGAATTAAAAAGGTAAGAATAAAAAAAGCAATGGATGTCTTCCTCCTTTTCTCCATCACCATTTTCTCCCACATCTTCGGCCTCTATCTCCGGCGTACTCCCGTCCAAGATAAAGAGTACCCATGAGAAGCCAACTCTTGTTGTTAATATAGGATTGAAGAATTAAGAAAAAGAATGGAATTGTATAGTATCTGAACTCGATTAGAGAAGCATGAATGAGTGTTGCCACAGAAGCCACAAAATATGCGACTGTCCAGATCTTCTGCTAACTTTTAGCCAAGCCACCGAAGATTGAAAACCACGAGTAAGTGTAAAGTGGAACTAAAAGGTATTTCGTTGACCAATTATATCTGATGATTTTCCGCCAAAGATAGAAGGGATAGTGTCAATTGTCGGCAACGAGATACGGGTGTGCTATGCTGAAAAATTGCACGGAAAGGAAGGCAACAGTTAATGCAATAAACAACTGGAACAAAGTTAATGTTGAAAAATTGCACAGAAAGAAAGGATTGGTGGTTCGCAGAACCAAAGTAGATCAAATGTCAAAAAATGATGAAAGTTCTTGCAGAAAATACATCCCTGGAATGGGTGTGCTATGCTGAAAAATTGCACAAAAAGAAAGCATTGGTGGTTTGCAGAACCAAAGTGGAGCAAATGTCAGAAAATGATGAAAGTTCTTGCAGGAAATGCATCCCTGGAAACAAAGAAGCAATATAGGAAAGTGAAAGAAAGTACAGTCCAGGGGGAGTAGTGATCATTGGATCCTAACTTCTGAAATTGCCTTTGCAGTACTGTTGGGCTTGTGGGGCATGGAATATCTCATCCATGTAAGGTTAAGGAACAATGCAATTAACGATGATGGAAATAGGTATGCCCCACGAGATCACAATTACTGCAACTGCGATTCTACCCCTAATCTGTATACACACTCGGTTTATATTATGAATTGAAACTTGGTTCAATTTCGAGGGTTTTCTAGGGATCTGTTAGGGATTACCTGCAGTCCTCTTTTTCTCCAATTTGGAGCGGTGCAGATTGCGGAATACATAGAGCTCACAGAATTCGAATTCACGTAGAAGCTTTACTAATCAGAAACGAAAATTGTTTCTTTCACCTCATCCCTCTCTCCCTGAAACTTATATGGAGATGGTGTTGGACGGGAGGACACCGAAGATGGAGGCCGGAGATGTCGAAGAAGAGGATGATGGGAAAGAGGAGGAAGACGCCATTGTTTTTTTTATTCTTACCCTTTTAATTCAAAAAGGATAATTTTGATATTTTAAGTAAAATTTGATAATTTAACGGTCAAACTAACAGTTTTTTTAATAGAATGACTTTGCTCTGGTGTTTTTAAAAGGATAAGAACCTGAGGGTTAGAAATAGAAGATTTGAGATCCTATCGTAACAAGATTCAAAAATTCGAGACCTCTAATACTATTTACCCTATTTTTTATAACCACCGACAGATATGTAATATAAAATGAATTACTTCTGAAATACGTTATTGCTAGAAAATGAAAGACCTTGGTAGGATCCCGTGTGCCAACATGGACCCTCAAGGCCCCAACTATAAATAACCCACCCACCTACTCGTCAACTTTATAATTTCTACCCATTCCCAAAATGGCTCTCAATTCTCGCTCCCTTCTCCTTATAATCCTCCCACTTGTCGTCGCTTCCATTTCTATCGAAGTCTCCGCCGCGTTGGGCGGCGGAAGGGGTCCCGTTGTTGGTGGTTATAAGCCAATCGATAACCCAAACGACCCTACGGTTATAGAAATTGCAAAATTTGCGGTGGACGAGCACAATAAAGAAGCCAAAACCAAGTTGAAGTTTCAAAGGGTTGTCAAGGGGGAGACCCAGGTCGTCGCTGGCTTGAATTACAAGCTCGTTATCTCCGCCGCGGATGGTGCCGCAGTGCAGAATTATGTGGCCGTTGTTTACGACAAGCCATGGCAGAATTTCAGAAGCCTTACTTCCTTCGAAAAATATTCAGGTTAATGTAATTCAGCAGGTGCCTCTTAGATAGGCAAAATTAATTCTCAATGTAAAAAATCCATTATAATGTATTCTCACAATATAAAAAATTAATTTCGGCTTGTAATAAATCTAGATCTACATTCGAATACTTTATGATGTATATGTTTGTTCTATGTTGGAATGATCTCTTGACGTTTGGTTTGTTTTGGAAAATTCCATCTCCAACCGGTTGTTTCTTTTCCGCGTAGTTATGTTATAGGGTTCCAGGCGGAGGCGGAGGCGGATTCGGAGGCGGGGGACTGGATTTATTTTTGATCTGTTATCATCACATTCCTTGAATCCATCCTAATATATGAATTCTAGATTCTCTTGTTTAAGATTGAACAGATTATATTTTGTCATTACGTGGGGACTGTGTAAGGGACCGAAATTTATGAATAATTTTATGAGGGTAAGTTGCATTAAATAAAAGGAAATTTGTAATTTCCATATTTAATATTTGCATTTTGTTACTACTATACTTTTAACTTTTTTATTTTATTTTATTATTTTTTTTAAGTATTAGACATCTTCAACTTTTCATTTAATTGTAAATCACATCTTTATTGATAGATTTTGACAAATTTGTCTTCCTTTTTAAATAAACAAAGAATAAAAGAAAATAATAAAATCACAAAACTAAGAAAAAATTACAAATTAAATCCTATAACTTTCCAAAAAATAGAAGATAACCATCCTACCTACATCCACCTAATCTCGCTGGCTGGTTTTGATATTTTTGGGATCTGAGGCGAAGTCCAAAAATTAGGCCCCCTCAATGGACTCCCAAATTGCACTATGCATTCAAAATCCACAAGTTTGTTACGGAACTAATTGCAAACTTAAAACTCGAAAAAAAAATCGACAAACAAAATATATTACATAAAAATTTTATATTATAATCAAATAACAAGGTCGAAAATATTTCAAATTATCACTTAAATACAACCCATCTATCGGTTTTAGAAGCAAAATATTAATAAAAAAACATTTCAATAATCTCAAAATTAAAGCCGACAATGCTATAATCATATAAGTCGACAAGGCCACAATCACATATAAGCCAGCAAGGCTTCAACTATTTCTAATAGGTCTAAAAATAAGCGAGAGATAGTTATTGCTTACTTGAGAGTGAGAGTTGAGCAACAATTATCAAATGACAGAATGTGAAAAACCAATTTCTTCTTCTTCTTGTCTTCTGTTGGGTGTATATATTGTGGAAAGTGACTCCAAAGTGCAGAAATAAGAAAATCGAATAAAAATGGATGATATGTAAGTGAGGTAAGTGTTGAATACTTTGTCATTAAGTTGAATTTGCCCCACAGCGGTGCTTACGGTTTATGACAATCAACTCCTAAAATACAACGACTTCTACTTGTGTTTGTAGCACTTCAAAACACAAGCACAACAAACCAAAAGTGGTTTTGTACTCCAAGGGATGAAAATGAAATGGAAAAACCAGAAATTATGCAACTAATGCAATAGTTTTTGGTTCAAATGATGAAAATATAATTTGATTGTTTTTGCATATCATTCTGTACTGAATAGGACATCCAGAGGGTCATATTTAACGTTGATGAAGTGCTGGGAACGAAGAGGTGTGGAGTCAAATCGTGCAACACTTCGAAAGGACATGCCTGTTCGCGCTTTTACCCATGCGATCGCAAGGTACACTTTTGAAGACAGAATTTAACCAAGACTGACTATGCAATCGCATGGTTTTGTCTCCTGCGATCGCATGGTAGGACCAAAAAATATTCTGCTTAAAAATTCAGTCAGTTGCGATCGCATGGTCAAAATTTGACCCAAATTTGTCATTTTTCATAATTTCTCATTCATTCAATATTTATTTCGAGATTCCAAATATACCCTTCGAACCCTACGACCTGACGGGGCAGTCGATCCTCGCTTCGACGTCCCGAAGCAGTGAAGTGGCAAACTAATTTACCTAAACGGATTGTGTCGGGTCTGTATATTTTGGCCAAGTTGACACGAAGTTACTTTAGTTATTTTTAAACACGTAGTCAATTTCTCGAAATCTTAAACCATTTTCTAACATTTTTTTCGTTTTGGAGGTTTTAAACTTAAAATTGAGCACGTAAGTTTGAGACGAAATCAACTAAAATCAAAACTGTAAATTGAAATGGACCGTCACTAAAATCACAAAATCATATCATCACTAATCAAAATTATGTAATATACATTTTGAGCTTAATTATCTATAATACACACTACTATAATTTTGTAACATAGAAGTTACATACACACAACAAGCTAACAAATATATGTGAAATAAAACAAATTAAAATCTCAATATTCAATCATGAAATCATCACTAACCAAATAATCTAATCCTAAATCCTAATTACTATATATACGTTCATATTAATTTAACAATATTAAAATTACCCACTCACCCCACCGAATTGAAATTAAACAAAGAATTGAATTGAATTTAAAAATAGTGAAAAAAGTGACAAAAAACTAGGCACCATTGAACGAATAACATAGTATTTGTCACTCATTTTATCTCTTATTCCACGTTCTTTAAGTATAATATCAGTTGCAGTGCAAAATATTTGTTTATTCCACTTTTTCTTAAACCTGAGCGGTCGAGCCCTTTTCAGTTTTCACTGATACAAAACTCTTGCAACGGTGTAAAATTTATCAATACTCTGAGTTTTGGCGAGCCAAGATTCAAGATGGAGAGAAAGCCGAATCAACCGGTTGCTACTTTTTAAAATATTGTTTGTGTGTGTGAACAGCGAACTAGAGGCTCTGCAAAATGAACAGGTAATGGAGACTTGGAGAGCAAGATGACGGAAGATAGAACTGATTACTAATCCATAAATGGGCTTATTCTAATTCAATTGTTGTTGGGCTTCCCGATGGGGGTTTTTGTTTTTTTCTTTCTGGCTTACAAACTTTCTTTTATTTTTGGCCAATAAATTGTGCTTCAATTTTTATTTTTATTTTTGTAGACACTAAAAAATAAAATAAAATAAATAAATGGGCTTGGCCTATTAAAAAACCAATAGCCCATTTAAAGTGATTAAAGCCCAAGTCTATTTATGACCCGTTCATATTAAAACTAACCCACGTAGAAAATTCGTCCCACTTTTATATTTAATACGTATTGGAAGGTTATAAATGGAAAGTGGGTAATTTGAGATTTCTCTATAAATAGGACATTAAGTCCAAGAGAAATCACAAGTTAAATTCCGGCAGAAGAAAAACCAGAAGTCCAGAAGCAAGTCCAGGAGAAAATCCACAACCCGGCAGAAAATCCAAAACCCGAGAAATCTTAAGAAGATCAAAATCTTCTTCAAATTAAAGCAAGTCCAAGAAGATCAAAGCTTCTTCACAAATCAAATTCAAGCCAAGTCCAAACATTGAAGGTTCAAGCAAATTAAATTTCCAACAAGTCTTGAAGTCCAGGATTCAAGCCACGTGGCCCTTGTCTTCAACACTCGAATCGTTAATCAGAAGATTCTGCAGCTACGCAGTCACAAGGAGATTATCCACTTTGTAATTTATCAAAATTTCAATTTGTAACAGTTTCTGTCTTTTAATACACGAAATTTGTTGTACAAATTTCTTGGCACGCCCAGTGGGACCTTTCTGCCCTCTCATCTTTCGATTCCGTGAAATCTTCAAGTCAATCACTACATCAACTATGGCAGGTGAAAAATCAAAAGAAATCGTGACTCCATTCGAGGAAACACTTGCTGAACTTTTCCATACAACCAGAGCCCAGACGAAAACTGGGAAAATTCAGTTGGTTTCACCACTGAGGAAGTTTTCTAACAAGGGCAAAGTCAAAATTTTCAAGTCTAGGAAGTCCGGTTCCTGTTCTGCAGAAAAATCCAAGAACTTAGCAAAAAGTTCTCATTCCGGCTCTGATTCCAGTAATGGATCCGTGTCCGGATCCACACATGTCACTTCTCCGCGAAAATGGGGTGATTATACCACCTCTGAAGAATCTCTCGAGCCAGTGATGGTTGCAGAAATGACACCTGACTCTGATGACCGAATTCAGCAAATGGCCTTGGCAATCGAAAAGCTAACAAAAACGCTGGAAGACAAAGAGGCACAAATTTCCACCCTCATGCAACGACTCGACCTGCCAAGTCCATTGACAGAAGACAGTCCAAAAAATGCAAGCTCTTCCAGAACTAAGGATCCAGAAATCCAAGAGCACCAACAGAAGCAAGATATGCATGACCGGACAGTAGTGCAAAATGTATTGCGTGATACAACTCAACTCTCTGTTGGCTCTCTGTCAGTCCAACAACTCCAGCATATGATTGCTGACACAATCCGTGCCCAGTATGGTGGTTCGCCACAATCTTCAATGGTTTATGCTAAACCCTACAGCCGTCGGATTGAAGAAATGAGGATGCCGCTTGGTTACCAACCTCCGAAGTTCCAATGTTTCGATGGAAAATGAAACCCAAAGCAACATGTTGCTCATTTCATTGAAACATGTAACAACGCTGGCACCTACAATGACACCATGGCGAAGCAGTTTGTACGCTCCCTAAGAGGCGCAGCATTTGAATGGTATACAGACTTACCGGCTGGATCAATTGATAGTTGGGATCAACTTGAGCGGGAGTTCCTAACACGCTTCTATAGTACCAGACGGACAGTTAGCCTTCCAGAACTTGCCCGAACAAAACAGAACAAGGAGGAGCTGGTCGAAGAGTATATTGAAAGATGGAGAAACCTTGTTCTTAACTGTAAAGAATGCATCAGTGAAACATCATCTATTGACATGTGTGTCCAAGGTATGCATTGGGGACTACTTTATAATCTCCAAGCGAATATGCCTCATTCTTTTGAAGAGTTGGCTACGCGTGCCCATGATCTAGAAATCCAGATTGCAAGACACGGAAGTTACTTACCGAGTGATCTACGTGACAAGAAAGATCCCAAGAAAGAAATCAAGAGGGATGGTAAGCCAGGTAAGCCCAAAGAGGCCATGACAATTTCCACTGTTCCTGCAAAAATCACTTTTAAAAAATCAAGTTCAAATCCGAGCCCAAAGCCAAAACCGGAGTTCAGACCCAACAAAGTACAAGTCCAAAGGAAAGGTCTTCTTACTCTGAAGGAACTAGAAGAAAAAGAGTATCCATTCTCAGACTCTGAAGTTTCCGGGATTTTAGATCAACTCCTTGAACAAAAGATAATTGAACTTCCAGCACCAAAAAGGCCGGAAGAGGCTGGTCAAGTTGATCATCCTAAATATTGCAGGTTCCATCAAATCATTAGTCACCCAGTGGAGAGGTGTTTTGTGCTAAAGGATCTTATTGTCCGTTTAGACAGAGAAAATAAAATCAAACTTGAAACTGGTGAAAACCCAACTGCCAGTTGTTCGATGGTTTCATTTGGATCATTTGACTCAATTCCCATTTCAAATAAAGAGCAAACATTCCCTACTCCATATGATGCTGGAAAGTCATTGTTCGAGGTGGCTGAATTTGGACCTCAACTTCCAAAAGGAGCTATTCCAGTACAACTCAAAGTAGACGAAGAAGTCACCATCACGTATGTCTATCCAGAGATGGTCAAACCAGATAGCGGTAATCGTCCAACCTTCTATGAAATCATGACTGGTGATCTAGACGTTTGGGATTCTGACTCTGAATCTGAAGATGAAATTGGAGATGGATGGTCTACTTTCATAAGTAAGAAGGAGAAATATCAGAGATCAAACGAAACAGGTAAAAATTCATCTTCTGTACCTCTTGCAGGACTAACATTGGGGGCATGGAATACTGAAGTTCAATCTATTGATGAAGTATCATCTGAAGAAAGTCAGGGGGCATGGACTCTCGTGAAAAGACGCCACCAAAAAGCTCCACAACTTCCAAGTCCTGACACCCATGACGAGAAACCAGAATCAAGAAGAAAGCCAAGAAACAATCAAAAGAAGAAACCCAAAATTAAAGCAAGAGCAAACAAAAAATCAACAGAAACAGAGGCTACACCACGTTCTCTTTCTAGACCAGTAACCCTGGGAGAATATTTTCCTAAGAGTTTCTTTAACGAACAATGTTTCACCTCCAATGTCATCAATGTAGATGGAGGAAGTGAGTCAAAAAATGTACCAGGAGAGAGTTCAAAGACGAGGAAGGTCATATCACAACTCAATAACATTCCTTCCAGCACGAGCCTGGCAGATACCCTTAATCTCTCTTTTGATGATCGTATGGCTCTAATCGCGGCATTGATTGATCCGGAAGCTTACCAAGGAAAAGTACTTGAACCAATTAAATCTACAACTTACCAAGACTGTATGGCCACCATCACGTTCAACGATGATGATTTACAACTTGGATCTCGCTTGCATAATAGACCACTATACGTCAGCGGTTGTATCCGAGAATGTAAATTGTATCGAATAATGATTGATTGTGGCTCTGCAGTAAATATTATGCCAATCAAAACAATGAAGAAGATTGGAATAAATGTTGATGATCTATCAAAGAGCAATATCATGATTCAAGGATTCAATCAAAAGGGCCAGCGAGCCATTGGCATGATTCGCCTGAAGTTGCAAATAGGGGAGTTAAATTCCTCAGCTCTCTTTCATGTCATTGATGCCAAAACATCATATGAGTTGCTCCTTGGACGTGTTTGGCTGCATGAAACTGGAGTGGTGCCTTCAACTTGGCATCAATGTTTCAAGTATAGCCGAGATGGAGAAGTCAAATCTGTGGTAGCTGAGTCAAAACCATTCCTCAAAGAAGAATCTTATTTTACAGATGCCAAGTTCTACTCGGAAGGTGAAGAGTTTCATTCAGCAGGATTGTCCACAGCTGGATTTGAAATTAAAGAAGATACAAACAATGATCACCGACTTATTGTAGTGCCGCCTCATCAACTTATGACAGGTCGACCGAAACTTACTTGTGAAGATTTCTCCAAAGGCAAACAACCTCAAACGACATCAGCATATGTTAAGGTGTTAAGAAAAGAATTAACTTTTCCGATACCCAACATTCCTAAATTGGCTCTGCCCTATCAACTTGTTACAGTTCCAGAGACTAGCAAAGTTTCAACAAATATTCCAAATATGGAAAAGCTCTGTATCTCTAATTCATCCAAACAAAACATGCCACATGTCAAAGAAGTTGAAGACCCGAAACAAACTTTTAAAGGACATTACAATCCGCAAGTTAAGAAGTTGTTCGAGAATGCCGGATTTGGGAAAGGAGAGCCTCGTAAACTAGGTGATCTTGATGCTGTTCTTTTAGGTGGACGTGTTCCTTCAGATTCTGGTGGATCATTTATTGCACAACCAAAGTATGGATTGGGATATAATCCAAGTCCACCAAGAAAAATTAAAGTCAAGAAGATGTCTTCAAATCCAATCATGATTCAAATCTTTGAGACTCCTGAAGAAAAGCCAAGAGAGTTAAGACCTTCAGTATTTGATCGAATTCAAAGTGAGAATGTCAGAGTTTCAGTATTCGAAAGGCTGGAAAGAGAGACTTCCACAATAGTTGATCCAAGAGATAGAACGTCCGTCTTTCAAAGGTTAAGTGGTGATCTTTCTACTTCTGTTCAGATTGACAAAAATGTGCAGGCTTATCCAGAATCTTCTCAAAGACAGTCTACATTTTCTCGACTTGGAGTTAAGACTTCTAATTCAAGTTTGAAGCCTCAACAGTCAAGAAGAAGGAATAGGAATCGAAAAACTGCCTCATCTCAAAAGAATGGCGAGGATAAAGAAGAGGTATCAATTAATCACATTGCTTTTGAAGAAGCCTCTAACTCAGATTCCGAATTTGAAAATTCAACCACGACAAATGAACCTGAACCAGCTCCGCTAATATTCGAAGAAGGGGGGCAAGCTACCGTGGATGATTTGAAGCAGTTAAACTTGGGAACAGAAGAAGATATGAGACCGGTGTTTGTAAGTGCTCTTCTCAGTGAAAAGGAAGAATCCGAGTACTTCAACCTACTCCAGGAATACAAAGACGTATTTGCATGGTCCTACAAAGAAATGCCAGGGTTGGATCCTAAAGTTGCAGTGCATCATCTTGCCGTAAAGCATGGAGTTCGCCCGATCAAGCAACCCCAAAGAAGATTCCGACCAGAATTGATTCCACAAATTGAAGTAGAGGTCAATAAACTTATTGAAGCTGGGTTCATACGTGAAGTTAAGTACCCGACTTGGATTGCTAATATTGTTCCAGTCATGAAAAAGAATGGACAATTAAGAGTCTGTGTTGACTTTCGAGATCTGAATCAAGCTTGCCCAAAATATGATTTTCCACTTCCGATAACAGAGTTGATGGTGGACGCTACTACAGGATACGAAGTTCTATCTTTCATGGATGGGTCTTCAGGGTACAATCAAATTCGAATGAATCCAAAAGACGAGGAGCTCACGGCATTCCGTACTCCTAAGGGCATATATTGTTACAAAGTCATGCCGTTTGGATTGAAAAATGCTGGAGCAACTTATCAACGGGCGATGCAAAAGATCTTTGATGATATAATGCATAAGCAAGTAGAATGCTATGTGGATGACCTTGTTGTCAAAACAAAGAAACGAGATGATCATCTACAAGACTTGCGAGATGTTTTTAAAAGACTCCGGCGTTACCAGTTGAAAATGAATCCATTAAAGTGTGCATTTGGTGTTACTTCTGGAAAATTTCTTGGCTTCATTGTTCGACATCGAGGTATTGAAATAGATCAATCAAAAATTGATGCTATAATAAACATGCCAGAGCCAAGTAATTTGCATGAATTGAAAAGTCTTCAAGGAAGATTGGCATACATTCGAAGATTTATCTCCAATCTTGCTGGTCGTTGCCATCCATTCAACAGGCTAGTGAAGAAAGATGTGCCATTTGAATGGGATGATACTTGTCGAAATGCTTTTCAAAGCATTAAACAATATTTATCTCATCCACCAGTGCTCACAGCTCCAATCCCAGGAAAGCCATTGACTCTCTATGTCGCAGCACAAGAATCTTCTTTAGGTGCACTTCTTACCCAAATCAATGACGAAGGAAAAGAAAATGCACTATATTACCTAAGCCGGACATTGGTAGGTGCTGAAATGAAGTATTCGCCTATTGAGAAAATCTGCCTTGCATTGATTTTTGCAGCTAAAAAATTGAGGCATTACATGTTAGCACACACGATCAATCTTGTTTCAAAGATTGACCCGTTAAAATACATAATGTCCAGACCGATTCTTTCCGGGAGGATAGGAAAATGGGCACTTCTATTGTCCGAGTTCGACATCAAATTCATTCCACAAAAGGCTGTTAAGGGACAAGCCTTGGCAGATTTTCTTGCTGATCATCCTATTCCAGCAGAATGGGAACTTCTTGAAGACTTTCCAGACGAAGAAGTTTTTTGCACTGAAGTTATACCTTCATGGAGGTTGTTCTTTGATGGTGCAGCTCGAAGATATGGTGCTGGAGCAGGAGTTGTATTTGTTACTCCCCATGATCAAGTCATGCCCTATTCATTTACTTTGACAGAAAAGTGTTCCAACAATATGGCAGAGTATCAAGCTCTTATTGTTGGTTTGGAAACAGCACTGGATATGGAAGTCAATCAATTAGAAGTCTTTGGAGATTCTTTGCTGATAATCAACCAACTTCTTTCCGAGTATGAAGTCCGAAATTTAAACCTGAAGCCATATCATGAATATGCGTTAACACTCCTAAAAAGATTTGAATCAGTAAAAATCAAGTTCGTTCCCAGGAATGAAAACAGAGAAGCAGATGCCTTGGCTAATTTGGCTGCTGTTCTGGCCAGGTCAGAGGAGGATTTTTCTCACTCGGTATCAATTGTTCAAAGATGGGTAATTCCACCTCTACTGCCTAAAAATCTTGAGGAGAACAATAATGTTGAAATTGTTGGCAAAGAAGTGGATGATTGGAGGCAAACGTTAATTGATTACCTTCAACATCATAAGTTACCTGATAATCCTCGTCGTAAAACAGAAGTTCGCAGACGTGCTTCTCGCTTTATCTTCTATAAGGACACACTCTATCGGCGCTCGTTTGATGGAGTATTCCTTCGATGCTTAAGTAGTGAGGAAGCGGCACATGCCCTGGAGGAAGCTCATTCTGGAATATGTGGTGCTCATCAGTCAGGACCTAAACTCCATTTTTGAATAAAAAGAATGGGATACTATTGGCCGACTATGGTTCAAGATTCTATGGATTTTGCCAAAAAATGCGAAGCTTGCCAAGTCCATGCAAATTTCATTCATCAACCTCCAGAGCTATTACATCCGACAATTGCCTCCTGGCCATTTGATGCATGGGGTCTTGATGTGATTGGACCCATAACACCGAAGTCTTCAGCTGGGCATTCCTACATCATTGCTGGGACTGACTACTTCTCTAAGTGGGCCGAAGCTATACCATTGAGGGAAGTAAAGAAAGAAAATGTTGCGGATTTCATTCGCGGTCAAATAATTTATCGGTATGGAGTTCCTCGATACATCATCACTGATAACGGAAAACCATTCTGCAATAGTCACATCAATAATCTCTGCACCAAGTTTGGATTCAGACAATACAACTCGTCCATGTATAATGCAGCAGCTAATGGATTGGCAGAGGCATTTAACAAGACATTGTGCAATTTGTTGAAGAAGGTTGTTTCCAAATCCAAAAGAGACTGGCATGAAAGAATTGGAGAAGCTTTGTGGGCTTATCGCACTACTTACCGGACTCCAACACAAGCTACTCCATATGCCCTGGTATATGGTGTGGAAGCTGTACTTCCCTTAGAATGTCAGATTCCATCATTGCGAATTGCTATCCAAGAAGACTTGACGATAGAAGAAAATGCACGTCTTCGACTTGAGGAGTTGGAAGCTTTGGATGAGAAAAGGTTAGAAGCTCAAATGCACCTACAATGTTATCAAGCTCGGATGGCAAAGTCTTTCAATAAAAAAGTACGGCCAAGATCATTTCAAGTTGGAGATTTAGTACTTTCAGTACGTAGGCCTATCATAATTACAAAAAAGACAGGGGGCAAGTTCCAACCTAAATGGGATGGTCCGTTTGTCATTACTCATGTGTTCACCAATGGAGCATACAAGATCGTGGACAAAGATGGATTGCAGATTGGACCTATTAACAAAAAATTTCTGAAGCGTTTTTACGCTTAAACTTTGTTTTATTTTCCTTTGTTAAAAAAAAAAATTGTGTAATGCTCCTGGCCCGCAAGAGGATAAACTGTGAACGGCTATAAAAAAAAAAAAAAAATCTCTTAACTTGGATAAAGAAAATCATATATATGAATCCAAGTTCAGTCAAAATCGATAATCGTATTTATACATCTTTATTTGTCTTTACATAAAAAAAAAAGATGATACAAAAGAGAATAAAAAAAAAAGAAGAAGAAATGTAGAGTGTTAGCTCAAAAGATCAATCACTTTCAGCTAGCTGCAAAAAGATGTCTTCAAGAGTCTTCCTCTCCTGATCGATGGATTCCACGTTGACGATATTTCTAATTTGCGCTTGTTCCAGAGTGATCTTGGCCTCTTCCATTTGATCTAGATTTTCCTTACGAGTCTGAAGTTCATCACGGAGTTTGTCGAGCTGGGAAGCCAATTGGTTAGTCTTATTTTCCAAAGAAAAAAATATGGCCATCTCTACATCTATTCGACTGTTCAAAGACTCCAATTGCTGGTCTCTTTCTTCTAAAGTCGGACACTCTAAAATTTGCTTTCTTTTGGAAAGGTAAGCATCAACTCTTTTAAGAAACACTTCCATACGCTTCGTCAAAGGTGCTGGATCCGCTCGAAATGATTCAGTGATCAAGTTTTGAAGTCTCTGATTGCTTTTAGCCCACCAAGTTCTAAGATTTGAAAAACCGTGTTTTATTACATCCGTGAATGACTTCTTAAGATACTTAGTCATGGCTTCTCGAAAAACATCTTTTAGAAAAGAAGAGTCTTCAGTAATTCCAAGCGGAAGTTCAGACATGGAAGAACAAATTGGTGCGATCCCACGATTGTTTATATTTGAAGTAGGAACAACAATCAAAGACAACGAAGATTGGGTATCAGGTGCTTCTTGTTCGTTCCCCGGAATCTTGACTACTGAAGTTCCAGAATTTACTTCTCCCTCATCATTGATATCTGCCAGCTTGGATGTCAAAATACCACCACTGATATGACTGGGATAATCGCAGGGAAGATCTTTCGAACCATTAAGGCCATTAATCCCATCAAGTGCATCAATCATGTCAAGATTCTCGCTGGTCTGATCCAGTAAAGGACTTGGACTTGCGTAAAAATTCAGCTCTTCGGGAATTTTAGGAAATCCTACAAAAAAAAAAAAAAAATGATGAGGGAAAGTTGCACACCGATATATCAGACAGTCAGGCAAAATAATAAGAAACAGATATATACCTGCATTTCTTGTTTGAGGCGACAGGTCTAAATTTTTGTCGTGTAAAGATATATCTGGGATACTCAAGTCCATTTTTGAAGTTTCAACACAGGCTCCGTGGTTGCTTTGAATAGATTGAGACTTCTTCAGTCGTATCGACCGCTTTCGACGATGTACCAAAGAAAGGGTAGTCTGAAATCAAAAGTTGATACATTAAGGAAAAAAAAAAAAAAGAAAAGAAAAGAAAAGAAAAAATAAATAAATTGAAATCATACCTGATCTTCAGAACTGCTATCTTCTGGAACAAGAGTTGCTTCAAGTCCCCGAGATGCTTGATCTCCAGAATTACTATCTTCTGAAACCAAAATTGTTTCAGGTATCTTCTCTACACGCTCTGAAGAGGAAATGATTTCCGTTGAAGGGAATGTAAATTTAAGCCTCTTAGGAACTCCTTCATCTGGAACTTCTAAGGCTCTTTTCTGAAAAGTTCTTTGGGAAGCTACACGGGAAGGGTTGATCTCTTTGACTTTGTCATTTCCCGTATTCTTTGGTATATGTACGGGTTGCTCGAGTCTAAAGTCTGTATTCTCACTGGATAATAAATCTTTCACTTGAACCTTGTTCAATTTTGGAAGTACTTCATTATTCCACCAATCTTCATATGCAGAATCAACTTGAATTTGTATATTATTGGTTCTCCCTGGAATATGGAATGAACAGCCACTCCCTACTTGTGTCAAAGATAACCAAGCACAATAAAGAGTCATTGGATTTATTACTAAGTTCATATCTTTTGGTGAGCCTGGAAGTTTTTGTTTGAAGCCTTGTTGCCTTCCAAATCGATGAGGGTTATATGCTTCAAGAATGTATGAACTAGATCCTCGGCGATAAGAAACAAATCCAGGTCGAATGCTAATCATGAACTCTGAAATCTCTGTAGATCTATCGTCCTTATCCGTGCATATACCACAATGAGGAGGCAAATGAATAGGGTTCCAACAAAAATCATTGTGATCCATCCTTCCACGAACAAGTTCTCGACAATCGAACATGTCAACTTCCCAAGGCTGGAGATCATTTAAAGTTCCAGCATATCTTCTGATAATAGGGCGACCAATGCTTTTGTCAATGTTGCTGTAAATTCCTCGGAGAAAATAGGTTGCAGCCTAAGCATACAAAAAATGTCCAGGAAATGCATATTTGATCAATCCAATGTCATGACCTGCCACGCAATTTGATGTTTCTGTAAGTCCTCGATAAATACTAGCCAAAATGGGAGGAACTAAACTGTAAGTCGACTTGGCAGCCATTCTGGAAGCTGTTTTGAAAGTCCCGGCTCTAAGATAGTCGTCTCTGGAAAGAAAAATGAAACGACAAAGCCAAAGCGAAAGATAGGCCGCTATTTCTAACTCTTCTTCCTCGTCAACAGATAAAGAAGAGTTCCAATGACTCCTGTCCCTGCGCAAAATATCTTTTGGCTTGTCTGTGAAGACGGGTCTTCGTATCCTGTCTTTTACTATTCGTTGGCCTTCTTTATGTGGCCTCGATTCCATAGCTTTCTTGAAAGGCTTACTCTTCCGAGGATTTGGAACGCAATCATCTTCTTGGAACCAAAACTCAATCCAATCAGCATGGCGAATTCGATCAGTTTTCTTCTTATCGACTATCAGTGAATATGCTTTAAACAAATATGAGCAAGATCGGGGAAGCAAATTCGACAGTTCTGAAAGGCTTGGAACTACCTCCTCATAATAATCACCCCTAATAGAAAGTTCAGTGATTTCTCGAATATCCCAGAGAGAAATACCAATTTCTCCACTTGTGGTTATAAAGGTATTGGTGTCCGGACACCAAACTTCACAAAGAGCTCTGTACATAGAATTGGGACGAGGATATTCCTTTGTAGCGGAATAAACTGCAGAAGCTAACTCAGGAAGATTTCTTTTGACTAAGAGTTTATAGATCCAAACCGACCACTCCCAAAACTTTGGAAGATAAGACGCTTCTCCACGGCTGCTAAGTACACTTCCCCATTTTATTTCTCTTTGATTAATCCTCTCGGAAATGATCGCTCTCGGAATAATCATCATAGCCTGAGAATGATGTGGAGGTGGACCCAAAGAAGGATGTTGGATGGCATCCGAATTCCTCTGGCGATTACTGAGAATATGCATGTGCAGCTCCTTTAAAGGAACACATAAAGTAGAAGGACATGGCATCGGCCTGTGGATAGTAAGCTTGAGCTCTCCTGTGGCGTTGGTCTGGCTGTGATACTTCACAATTGTCTTAGGAAAGAAAAGAACTTTGCCCTTCCGTGCCGTATCATTAAGCTCAGTAATTTCAGGTAATTTCAAATTCTCTTTGCTTTTAGAATTTGATTGTGCCATTCCTGCAAAATAAACAGACAAACAAAGAAATAAAATAAATAAATAAACAAATAAAAGCAAACAAGAAAACAAAATGATAGTAAAATAGTCAAAGAAACAATTTAAAAAAAAAAAAAAAATGGTCCATAATTTAAAGTAATTATGAACATTAAATTTTTTTTAATTCTTTAAAATCTTTCATCCTGGAAGGGTGAGTCTTCGGGGAATATCTAAAAAGATACGTTCCGAGCCTCTATTTCCAGGTCTTCTAAATCCTCCATCCTGGAAGGGTGAGTCTTCGGGGAATATCTAAAAAGATACGTTCCGAGCCTCTATTTCCAGGTCTTCTAAATCCTCCATCCTCGAAGGGTGAGTCTTCGGGGAATATCTAAAAAGATACGTTCCGAGCCTCTATTTCCAGGTCTTCTAAATCCTCCATCCTGGAAGGGTGAGTCTTCGGGGAATATCTAAAAAGATACGTTCCGAGCCTCTATTTCCAGGTCTTCTAAATCCTCCATCCTGGAAGGGTGAGTCTTCGGAGAATATCTAAAAAGATACGTTCCGAGCCTCTATTTCCAGGTCTTCTAAATCCTCCATCCTGGAAGGGTGAGTCTTCGGGGAATATCTAAAAAGATACGTTCCGAGCCTCTATTTCTAGGTCTTCTAAAAAACTCCATCCTGGAATGGTGAGTCTTCGGGGAATATCTAAAAAGATATGTTCCGAGCCTCTATTTCCAGGTCTTCCAAACAAAAAATAAAAATAAAAATTTAATAAAAATAAAAACTAATTGAAATAGTTCTTTACACTAAATCTTTCAAGTATTTTAAGATTTAATGTCTAGAACGACAAGTTTTCCAAATATATAAAATGCCTTGGATTAAAAGTTTCGATCCTTGGTCTTTAACACAAAATTTTCTGGACTTCTGAAACACTTCTGTCATGGAAATATTTATTTCTCACAACTAAAATCATCCGAACCTCAAAATTTCTGGTTTGCTCCAAAGATCCTGTCAACAAAATAACAAAAAAAAAAATTTAGTGAATGTTTGAAATAAATAAATAGTTCAAATTTACAAAAGTTTGAAGTTAATAGAAAAAAAAAAAAAAAAATCAAAAACAAAAACACAGAAACTTGAAAAAATAAAAAAAATAAAAAATAAATAAAAACTTGAAACAATTTGAAACCAAGTTTCTGTTTGTCAAAAAAAAAAACAAAAAAAAAAAAACAAAACAAAACATAACGGAAAACAGAAACTTGAAATTGAAAAAAAAAAAAAAAAAAAAAAAAAAAAAAAAAAAAAGACAACACACAAAAGTCAAAACACAATCATGAATACACTAAAACACACACATATACATGGTATATACATACACACACGTGAATATGCCATATATATATATAAACATTCTTTAATAAAAAAAAAAAAAAAAGGTGTAAAATTGAAACCAAGATTACACTACATGCACGTATACCGAAAAATGTGTAAGTTTATGATTTGTATTTTAAAAATAAAAAAGAGGAATTGAAACATCATCTTCAAAAAAAAAAAAAAAAAAATCATCATTACTTTACTGTTTGTGAATTGTGCCTTCTTTTCTAATATATATATATATATATATATATATATATATACACAATACAAACACACGCACACACGTCCAAGAAGAGAAAAAGTCAAAAAATTCCAACAAAGTCAAGATTATATATATACTAGTTTTGGCTACGTGCAATGCACGTATGTAAAAAATGAAGGGAAAAGTGTAAAAAAAAATAAAATCATTCGATTTGCCACCAAGATTTGACAGCGTGAATTTTGTAATTCTTGAATTGCATTTTTTAGCATTTATTTAGAATAATTTGTAAAAGGTAAAATAAAAAAACAATATTAGTAAAAAATTGAATGAAAATTAAGTGTAAAAGAAAAAAAAAATAAAGATTTTTTTTAAATTGTTGACATATTCCAACGATTTTAAAACAATAGGGACCTTTTGTGCAATTATTCCTTGTAAAAAAAAAATTATTTAAACACTGTGATTGCCGAGCCATGACTTTGTTAATATGTTTTTTTTTTAAATTTTATTGTGTTAAAGAAAATAAGCTTAAGATCGAGTTGCTCGACAATGAACAATTCATTGCCGAAAATTTTACTGGTCAAGTTTTTTTTTTTTTTTTAAATGTGGCAACATTATAAAAATAAAAAAATTCAATTTGCTTAAGATAAAATAAAAAAGATTAATAAAAAAATTGAATGAAAATGTGTAAAAAAAATAAAATCATTCAATTTGCCACCGTGAAATTTGAAAGCATTTTTTAGCATTTATTTAGAATAATTTGTAAAAGGTAAAATAAAAAAACAAGATTAGTAAAAAATTGAATGAAAATTAAGTGTAAAAGAAAAAAAAAAGAAAAAAAAAATTAAAGATTTTTTTTAAAGTTGTTGGCATATTCCAACGATTTTAAAACAATAGGGACCTTTTGTGCAATTATTCCTTTAAAAATTGGAAAAAAAAAAAAAAAAAAAAAAAAAAAGTTAAATAGTTGATTGCCGAGCCATCTCGGCAATCAATTTTGATTGCCGAGATGGGCCTCAATTGAGATTATAAAAGCATCCATGGATGAGAAACTTAATTCAAGGCCTGATTTTGCTGCAAATTCTCCCCCAAAGTCTGCTACCTTGCCAAATGAAGAGGCAGTGCATTTTCATTCAGTGGAAAAGCAGCAATTGGTTGGACTTAATGCTACTAATAACGAAGGAAATGCTGTATCTTTTGTTGAGAATAAAGATATAGGCAAGAAATCAGAGAGAAAACGGGGTAAGGCGGAGAAGACAATCAGCCTAGAGGTTCTGCAGCAATACTTTGCCGGGAGTCTCAAGGATGCTGCCAAGAGTCTTGGTGGTATGCTTTAATCTTAGTACCCGTTGCTCATCATTTTTTTTCACTTCGTATGCTTTAATCTTAGTACCCGTTGCTCATCATTTTTTTTCACTTCGAATGATTTTTTTTTTTACTTTTACAGTTTGTCCTACTACCATGAAGCGCATCTGCAGGCAGCACGGGATCTCTAGATGGCCCTCTCGAAAGATTAACAAAGTTAGTCGTTCTCTTTCTAAGCTAAAGCACGTAATTGAATCTGTACAAGGTGCTGAAGGAGCATTCACTTTGACTTCTTTGGCTGCAAATTCGATTCCTGTTGCTGTTGGTTCAATTTCATGGTCAGCAAGTATGAACGAGCCCAATCAACAAAGTTCACCGGGCCCTACACCATCTGAATTTCGAGTGGATAAGCATGAATTTTCCACCCATAAGGCACCTGGAGGTGATGAACTCGCAGAGACCTTAGGAACTGAGGAACTCATTCCACAGCAAACTGGAACTTTGCTCGATGAAGGCTCAAACAGATCAAAAACGAGGAGTAGGTCCAGAGAAGAAAGCACAGGGACCCCGACTTCTTATGGTTCATGCCAAAATAGTCCTTTTCTAGGAAATGAGAACTCCCCACAAAATGATCCAGTCGTTTCTCCTGTCAATGAAAACCTTATAAAACTCAGGAGTTCACTTGAATTGGCAATTGAGGCCCAATTGGCAAATTGATTGCCGAGATGGCTCGGCAATCAAGTTCCGAGCATTTTTTTTTTTTTTTTTTTTTTAAATTTTATTGTGTCAAATGGGCTTAAAAAAAATTTTGGTGAACCATACAAAGGTATATATACATTTAGAATTCAATAACAAATTTATCATTATATAAATTCAATTTTACATTGAAAGAAGAACAAAATATGCAGCTGTATTTTAATCCAAAAATATATCTTTAAATTCATACACATATCTGATTATTAATGGAACGCTTGGTGCCCAACATTTGCTTATCAAAATCTCGGCTATCAATTGATTGCCGCCAACTTCTCCAACTCCACTATCAACTCATCACCACCGGCCTCCACCATCACCGCTGCTCAACTCTCCTCTCCCTCCTCCAACTCTACCTCTCAAACCACTGTTATGTTGTGAAGCTTGGCATGGATTGTAATGTGAATATATTGAACAGTCTTGTGAGTTTTTACATGGGTTATGTTAATTTAATGAATTATGCCGATGTTCTGTTTGAGATACATTCTTCCTCAACCTATATTTTAAAAATGCAGTTGGCAGCGTAATATTATACAGACATTTCTGTACTGGCAGGTGCGTGTTGCTTCTCTGTTGCTAAAAATATGAAAAATTTCCATTTCATGTTACAATAGTTCGTGGTCTTATAAATATGCAGTGAGAATGTAAGTGAAGTTGCCCTTTATTTTCTAGCTAGATTATGGAGCCTTAACATTATTCAGTAGTGCAGTAGTGTATATTATATGGCATTTGGTTGCCGAGCAACCTCGGCAACCAAAGAATGGTTGCCGAGGTTGCTCGGCAATATATGGCATTTGGTTGCCGAGCAACCTCGACAACCAAAGAATGGTTGCCGAGGTTGCTCGGCAACCAAATATGGTTGCCGAGCAATCTCGGCAACCAGTTGTAGTTTAAATTTTTTTTTTTTTTTTTTTTTTTTTTTTTTTCCTTAGAGCAATATCTGCAACCATGTAGTAAAATGAATAAACACTCATTTTATATACTGGTGGCTAAGGAATATATATTTGGCTCAGCTTCCCATATGATTTTCATATCCTTTGAGAGTTATTACAATTTTTAGGTCCAGTTCTTTGATCTTAAAATTGTTATTCAAGTTTAGAAAATATGAAACATGTTAACAACCAATGATGGTTGCCAAATTGCTTGGCAACCAAGACCAAGTTGGTTGCCGAGATACTCATTACCAGGATAAGTTAAAATATTTTGTAGACATTATTGGACAGATAAATTTTATTAATAAACCAAACAGATTATTAGTATAAATCATACATATACACACACACATATATATACAGAGAGACGCACTGTTGCAAATTTGAATCCTTTTTCCAATTTCTCCCGTGAGTTCTATTCTCAGCTTCTGTGTTTATGCATACATATGTATGTAATTTTGCCTGTACATCTGGTATATGTATAAATGATTGAAGCATGGAAAAAGTTTTAATTTTTGGTTATTGATTCATTCTTCTTACTGTATTTTTTAAAAAGTCTGAGCTTTAATTGATTTCATTTATTAATGCAATTCCAGGGTTCATCTCAGCTTTGATTGAGAGAGAGAAGAAATTTTTTTGGGTGAAATGTTGGATAAAGTAAAAAATTGCGGCTGGCTTCATTGTCAAAACGACGTCGTGTTGGACGAAAAAAGCTACAGTAAAAAAATTAAGGCTCTTATATTATTGTAAGGATATATATATATATATATATATATATATATATATATATATATATATATATATATATATATATATATATATATATATATAATACAAATACATGCATATACACATAAACAGGATGAGAAAGAAATTTACCTTTTTTGAAAGATGAAGATAGATGGTCTGCAAACAAGTTTAAGCACAAAGTCCAAACAAATCTGTTGTTTCTTCTCTTAGTTCCTCCTTTAAAGGTATAGGCTGAATAAATTGTACTCTAAATTTCTGACTCTAATTATTTCTCTTAAATTCAAGTTCGATTTTATAATTCTGAATTGGTATATTTATAAGTTCGAATTCTTTAAGAACTCAACTTGTATACTTCATTTAGAACTCTTTTTTTTTAATGGAAATAAAAAGAAGAGTCCAAGTTTGGATCAAATCCTAAATCATTAAAAAAAAAAAAAAAAAAAAAAAACGTGGGTTAAAAAAAAAAAAAATGGAAAGTGGATGACACTAAAGTTAATTCAAATTTTTAGTTCTTTTCATCTCATTTTCTTCAACTTGTATAATTCAAATTTTAATTTAAATTCAAAATTTATTCATTTATTTATTTTGTATAATAAATGAATAAATCTTGAGGGGGCATTTGTAGACACTAAAAAATAAAATAAAATAAATAAATGGGCTTGGCCTATTAAAAAACCAATAGCCCATTTAAAGTGATTAAAGCCCAAGTCTATTTATGACCCGTTCATATTAAAACTAACCCACGTAGAAAATTCGTCCCACTTTTATATTTAATACGTATTGGAAGGTTATAAATGGAAAGTGGGTAATTTGAGATTTCTCTATAAATAGGACATTAAGTCCAAGAGAAATCACAAGTTAAATTCCGGCAGAAGAAAAACCAGAAGTCCAGAAGCAAGTCCAGGAGAAAATCCACAACCCGGCAGAAAATCCAAAACCCGGGAAATCTTAAGAAGATCAAAATCTTCTTCAAATTAAAGCAAGTCCAAGAAGATCAAAGCTTCTTCACAAATCAAATTCAAGCCAAGTCCAAACATTGAAGGTTCAAGCAAATTAAATTTCCAACAAGTCTTGAAGTCCAGGATTCAAGCCACGTGGCCCTTGTCTTCAACACTCGGATCGTTAATCAGAGGATTCTGCAGCTACGCAGTCACAAGGAGATTATCCACTTTGTAATTTATCAAAATTTCAATTTGTAACAGTTTCTGTATTTTAATACACGAAATTTGTTGTACAATTTTAAATGAAAAAAATAGGCCCATGTTGCCTCACCTGCCTCGCCCCAAAAATCGAGTCTATCATTCCACTACAGCCACCACATCTAGACCACCAATTTACCCTTTCCACCATGAAAAAGACAACTTTAAAGTCATAGAAGATCAAAAGTGACAATATTTCAGTACACCGCTGAATTGAAATCTTAATGCAGAAACAATTTTTAACATTTGTGTCAAGACACTTAGACATTCCGAACAAAAAGCTCAAAAATTCCATGGAAAAATAGTCGATATGGAGAGTGATAACTTCGTCAAAATTATGTTAGTTGACAGTTGTTTTATAACTGAGCTTTTTTTAGTTTTCGATCAAGAATTTGAGGCGTAGGATGATTCGATATTCTTCATCACGTGCGAGAAAATGTCCCGTTTGAGATTCGGCATTATTTTACTCGAAAATCAAATTTCTTTATGGGCCAAAACAATGTAATAATGTCTCTCATTGAACTAGGTGGTGGTGGTGGTGGTGAAAAATAAGATACTTTGTACTTTTGAAAAAGTTATAGAACTTAATTTACAATTATAGAGAATGCCAAAATCGTCAAAACTTGTTAATATGGGCGTGATTTGTAATTAAATGAAAAGTTGGAGATGTTTGGTGCTAAAAAAATGTTAAGAGTAGATTAGTTACGAACTGCAAAGTTTGTGAACCAAAATTACAAATTTCTCTAAATAAAATTGTAATTAATTTTTTAGAAATGTTTTCCTAATTTATATGAAAAACATTAATATTTTCGAGGATATACTTTAATGGATATCGTTCATCCTACCAATACATTTGACAAATGAATACGACAAGCAATCATGGCTTTTGATTTAAGTTAATCTAACTGCCTGGATGGACTAAAACCTTATTGGGATGTGTTTGGATATGGTATAATAATTTTAAAAAGTTGTAATAAATTTAGTAGTTAGATTAGCATAAATCAAATATCGTAATTATTTGTTAAATTCATTGGTATGAGGAACGATCTCCCATTTTAATTGCTTTGTCATAGAAGATGCAATCACCAAAGTCATTCATTGTGGTAATTATATACTATATATCCGTTACATAAAAATATACTTATTTTTATTTTTAGATAAATTTAATAAAAATTAATTATTATAATTGGAACATCAATTTTTATTTATGTTTTTCTAATATACATTACCTACATTAATATAACATTTTTTCCTCCCACAATCCCAAACCCACCCGAAACTGCCATGTAACAGGGGCTGTGGAGGGAGATCTAACCAAGCAAGATTTGGGACAAGACAAAATATTTGGGGCCCAGCACACCCGAGAGAGAGAATAATAAATGTGTGCTGGAATATTCAATGGTACGAAACTAGTAACGAACCAGCATAATGAAATATTCCGTACATCTCCGTCCATTTATGAATTGCAAACCTTTGATTCAAGAGATTTGAAACAACAATTTTCGCTATAATTTATAAATTAATTTATTTAATTAAGAATTGTTAAAAATATCACTACCAAAATAATTTTTTTGATCAAATAAACTAGTTTATAAACTAAATCAAACGACTATCAACCTCCTATAAATAATTAACCAAAAAAAAGAAAATTAAAAAAATCTAATTATAATTTCTAAACATGTTTAAAATCTTGGAAACATTACACTATTGATTACAATCTATCATTTTAATTGCATGTTCAGTATTCAGTGACGGAAATATTTAAATTTCTATTAAATTTTCATGTAACATTTAGGTGTAATTAGAGACTGATTTGCTCATTTTAAAGGTTGAATACATATTTCTATTAGCTCAATAGGTTGTGGACCAATTGTGCAAATATTTCTAAAATCCTTCTCCAATTAATTTTTCCTTTTAAATCCTGCAAGATTACGCCGTGAGATGACGGCTGAACACTGATGCCAACTTAAAATGCACTGTTTTTATCCTAATAAAAAAAAAAAAAAAAAAAAATCACTGGCCTCTGTTTTTTGTTATTTCATATGCTTCTCGAAACAAAAGCTTCAACCGTACAAACAGTACAAACACGCCATCTCTTCTCCCTTTCTCTTCAATAATGGCACAGAAAGGTGTAAGCCCGTTAATTTCTTTACTTCAAATATGCGATATACACACAAACATGCACACAAATTACGAATGTATTATGTGATTGAAGTGGGTTGTTTCTTGATGTGATTCTGGGAATTTCAGGTTCGATGGAGGAATTCCTGGCCACGGCTGTGGATGCAGCTAAGAATGCTGGACAGGTGAATCCGATTCATAATCCATACTTTTATTTACTGTTTATTCTGCTCTTTTTCTACATTAATTTCACCAGCTTTGGCTGCTTACTTTACTTTTTACTTATTTTTAATTTGTAATTATCTGGGTCACAGATTATTCGTTCTGGATTCTACGAGACCAAGAATGTGGAGCACAAAGGACAGGTAAAGTATGACTTGAATTATAATTTTTAATTATCTAGAAAAACTTACACGTTTACTTGGAGAGATGGTTGCGTGTTTAATGTCTATTTAATTTTTGGGTTAGAAGTGAAAATTGATCCAGAAGAACTAGTTTTTGGGTTAACTGTTGGAAATGGACCACTTTGACAGAATAATTGGGTAGGACCCAAGTGTTGATTTGTCAAAATAAATAGTCGATTAAATTCTACGTTTCGAAGTAGATGTACGTAGTATATTTAATTGTGCAAAACCATTTCATTATGAATGAAAAATTATGGTTGAAAGTTAGACAATAAATGAGGAATAAAATGGGAAATAAGTGAAAGGTGTATCCCACATTGGTTGGATACTCAACCTTGAACCACTTTATAAACTCCAAGTTTGGAAATAGGTTTGGGCCCCAAGGGGCACTACAAGTCTTTAAAGGGGAGAGAATGTAGGCATGCTCATAATCAAGCAAAGCCCACACGCGCGCTGCCACTGTTCGTCCGACCGGACGACACGGCACGGCAAGTACACGTGGGCTTGAGCCGGGTTGGGCCTATGTCTAATATTAATTTTTTGGATAAATTTTATTCAAATTATCTAATTAAAAACTCCCTCCAAACAATCAGTTTTAAAGTGGGTTTAATAACTGTGCGCATGAACAGTAGTGGAGTTTGCGCATGAACAATAGTGGAGTTTGCGCATGGAGAGTTGCTTGCTTGGAACTGCTCAACCGCCTCCTCCCTCTTCCTTTAAATGTTCCTCCGACTCTGTCTTTTCCATTGTTTCTCGTTCAAACAGTGTCTGCTATCTTCATTTCATTTCAGAGAGTTCTTCCTTTTTGGTTCGATGTTCTTGCAGTCTACGGTGCTAACTTGCAAGTTGTTCGATTGTTGTATCTTGAGAGATGCTTTACCATAAACTGTAAGCATCGTGTGGCAGGGTAAAAACGCCTTAAGGACAGAGAACTTAGTTCTCGTCTCGATCGTTATTAAATTTTTGGAATTTGCCATGCTTTATGATTCAGATTTTTGTCTGCTCTTCTGTAAATTAAGAAAACCTGTAACCTGTATTTTCTTTTCATGTTAATCTGTGGAGAAGATGACCATCAATCCCAACATCTTAAGACGTTTTTAGGAATTCATTTACTGGTTCTGAATGCTTACATGGATCATTTGTTAAGTTTCTGAAATTTTAATGCTTTCTGGAATTATAATTTCCTTTTGCCAACCTTCATATCTATGTTTACCGTTTTTAGCTATTTAGCATGTCATTTTACTGGAACATTTTAATCATGAGAAACAATAATAAATTCTGGTCATTTGTCAATGAAATCAAATAACCAACATGTCACTTGTCTGTGAATGGAATAATTTTTATGCATCACATTTGAGTTTGTTTTATTTACATAAACTGTTTCCGAATGTTAGTGAAATGCATGCTTTCTGTGAAATTTTCGAAATTCTACATGCGCATGTTTTCTGTCAACTACCGAAATTGTCTTCTGTCTAAAATTTGCAGATTCTGGTTCTTTCTCAAAACTGAATTTTATAACATTTTATTCAACACTATTTTAATATTTTGGTTCCAAATCTGTACATGTACTGAATCTATATATTGAAATTGCTATGTATTTCGAAACTGTTGTGCATGTTGAATTCTTCTAATTTCTAATTGTTACAGTTTATGATTCGGTTATTAAAAAAGAAAGAAAAAAAATCTGAAACTTTTATAACATTGAATTCTGAATTGTTGATCTTCTGTTTTGAAAACAGAAATGGCTAATACTGTTGGGACTAATGCTAATGTGGCACCTACTGTGACACCTAATATGGCACCTACTGTGACGCCTACTGTGGCTTGTCCGTCTGCATCGACTCATATTCCTCACGGGGAGAAACTTGAAAAATTTAATGGAGTCGATTTTAAGAGGTGGCAACAGAAGATGCTATTTTATCTAACCACGCTAAATTTGGCAAAGTTTCTCACGGAGGATCTTTCTTCTGTTCAACAAGGAGAAAATAATCGAGCTTCGGTTATTGCTTTAGACGCATGGAAACATTCTAATTTTCTATGCAAAAACTATGTACTGAATGGACTGAATGATTCATTATTTGGTGTATATAGTATAATGAAATCTGCAAAAGAATTATGGGAATCTTTAGAGAAAAAATATAAAATAGAAGATGCTGGAGTTAAAAAGTTTTTTGTCGGTAAATTTTTGGACTATAAAATAATTGACTCTAAATC
This sequence comes from Forsythia viridissima, assembly GCA_030279155.1. NCBI lineage: Eukaryota > Viridiplantae > Streptophyta > Magnoliopsida > Lamiales > Oleaceae > Forsythia > Forsythia viridissima. The sequence continues at coordinate 6,328,378 of CM059033.1, forward strand.
TGTTATTTCCCAAGTTCAAGATTTGCAGGTACTTTTTTATGATTTACATACTGAAAAAATGACTGTAAGTGAGTCATTCCAAGTAGCAGCTGTAACTGAGAAATTCCCACTTTCCTGGAGAGATTTCAAAAATTACCTCAAACACAAGCGGAAGGAAATGAACTTGGAGGAGTTGATTGTGCGCTTGAGGATAGAAGAAGACACTAAAAAGTTTGAAAGGAGGAATGGGGGACCAAGCATGGAAGCTAAGGCAAATATTGCTGAATCGAGTTCAAAGAAGAACATGAAAAGGAAGCACTCAAGTTATGCTCCTAAGAAAATTGAGAACAACTTGAAGAACAAGAAGTTCATAGGGGATTACTACAATTGTGGCAAATCTGGACATCGCTCAATTGATTGTCGCAAGCCTAAAAGTAAAATGATCGTGCACATGTAGTTGAAATTGATAATCTGACTGAGGGTGTTCAAGAAATGCACCTTTCTGCTATAATATCTGAATGTAATTCTGTTGGAAATCCCAGAGAATGGTGGATGGACACTGGTGCTACTCGCTACATATGTGCTGAAAAGAACATGTTTTCTGATTACAAAACTATCAACAGAGAACAACTGTTCATGGGAAATTTCTCAAGCTCAAAGGTTGAAGGACAAGGAAAAGTGACCTTAAAGATGACGTCTGGCAAGGAACACGTCCTCACCAATGTGCTGCATGTACCAGATATTCGAAAATTTTTTGTTTTTGGTTCTCTTCTTAGCAAGAATGAGTTTAAGTTAGTATTTGTATCTGACAAATTTGTACTAACTAAGAATGGAATATATGTGAAAAAGGGATATATTACTGGTGGGATGTTCAAGATGAATGTCCTTACTATTGTACCCAAATTGAACAAGATTAATGAAGTTTCTACTTCTGCGTATATCATTGAATCTTCTTGTTTATGGCACAACAGATTAGGACACGCAAACTTTAAATCTATGCGCAAATTAATGAACTTAAATTTGCTATCTTCTTTAGGTTTCGATCCTAATCACAAATGCGAAACTTGTGTTGAGGCTAAGTTAGCCAAACGACCGTTTTCTTTTGTTGAAAAAAATACTTCACATTTGGAATTAATTCACAGCGATATATGTGACTAGAAATTTGTACAAACTAAAGGTGGGAAAAAGTATTTCATTACCTTCATTGACGATTATACTCGGTACTGCTATGTTTATTTATTAAGAAGCAAAGACGAGGTTTTGGAAATATTTAAACATTATAAGAATGAAGTTGAAAATCAACTTAGCAAAACAATAAAAATTGTTTGAAGTGATAGAGGTGGAAAATATGGAGCGCTTTTTGAAGAATTTTGTTCTGAACAAGGCATTATTCATCAAACAACGGTTCCTTACTCACCTCAACCTAATGGTATTGCGGAACGAAAGAACTGCACATTTAAAAAAATGATGAATGCTATTTTGATTAGTTCTGGTCTACCCCAGAATTTGTGAGGGGGAAGCTATCCTTTCTGCAAATCACATTCTTAATAAAATACCACGCAAAGTAAATGATGAAACACCTTACGAGTTATGGAAATGTCACAAACCTTCATATAAATATTTGAAAGTGTGGGGGTATTTGGCAAAGGTAGAAGTGCCAAAACCTAAACAAATAAAAATAGGACCGAAAACTGTAGATTGCATATTTATTGGATATGCTCATAACAGTAGTGCATATCGCTTCCTTGTGCATAAGTCTAAGATTACTGATATACATGAAGATACGATCATTGAATCAAGGAATGCAAGTTTCTTCGAAGACGTCTTTCCTCGTAAAGATAAAATTGGTGTAAGTTCAACAAAACGAACTTATGATACTGCAAATGATAGTGAAAATGAAGAAGAACCTAGACGCATTAAAAGGGCTAGAAAGTTTACGTTCTTTGGTTCTTAATTTCTAACGTACATGATCAAAAACGAACCTAAGACATTCAGTGAAGCAATGTCAACACCAGAGGCTCTTTTTTGAAAAGAAGCTATCAATAGTGAAATTGAATTAATAATGCAAAATCACACTTGGGAGTTGGCTGATCTCTTACCTGAAAATAAACCTCTAGATTGCAAGTGGATTTTCAAGAAAAAGTTAAAATCAGATTGATTTATTGATAAATACAAGGCTCGTTTGGTAGCAAAAAGATATAGACAAAAGGAAGGTCTTGATTTCTTTGATACTTACTCACCAGTAACGAGGATTACTTTGATAAGAATTCTCATTGCAATTGGTGCGATACACAATCTCGAAATTCATCAAATAGATGTTAAAACAGTATTTCTAAACGGTGAGTTAGAAGAAGAAATATATATAGAGCAACCTGAAAGATTTGTTACTCATGGACAAGAGAAAAAGATTTGCAGACTCGTTAAGTTATTATATGAATTAAAACAGGCGCCAAAGCAGTGGCACCAAAAGTTTGACAAAACGATGTTGTCAAATAAATTTAAAATTAACGAGTGTGACAAATGTGTGTACAATAAAAGTACACCCACAGCATATGTCTTAGTATGTCTATATGTCGATGATAGGCTAATTCTAGGTAGCAATCATGATATTGTCATGTCCACCAAGAAAATGCTAACAAAACATTTTGACATGAAGGATATGGGTGTAACAGATGTAATTCTTGAAATTAAAATTTCTAAAACACCAGATGGCCTTGTTTTCTCACACTCATTATGTTGAGTCTGTAGTAAAGAGGTTTGAAGTCTTTGATGAAAGTCTAGTCAAAACTCCTATAGACACAAATCTACCCTTAGCCAAAAATAGAGGTGAACTTATACATTAATTAAGATATTTTTAGATTATTAGAAGTCTGATGTATCTAATGAATTGCACACGTCCAGACATTGCGTTCGCGGTTAATAAATTGAGTAGGTTCACATGTAATCCAAACAATAATCACTGGAAGGTATTGATTGAATAGGGTACTTCGATATTTGAAGCATACCTTAAAATTTGGATTATATTATATGAGATATCCAGCAGTATTAGAAGGATATTGTGATACAAATTGGATATCTGATATGAAAGATTTTAAATCCACAAGTGGTTACGTTTTTACACTTGGTGGTGTAGCTGTGTCTTGAAAATTCTCAAAGCAAACTTGCATAGCTCGATCAACAATGGAATCGGAGTTTATAGCATTGGATAAAGCTGAAGAAGAGGCAGAATGACTTCGTAACTTCTTAGAGGATATTCCGTGTTGGACTAAGCTGGTATCTGCAATTAGCATTCACTGCGATAATCAGTCAGCTATTGCAAGGGCACAAAATTGCATGTATAATGGTAAGTCTAGACATATACGTCGTAGACACAATACCATAAGACAGTTGATCTCAAATGGTATTATCTCCATTGATTATGTGAAATCAAAGGAGAATCTCGCGGATCCGCTTACAAAAGGCCTACCAAGAGATCAAATATATTATCTATCAAAGGGAATGGGATTAAAGCCTAATATGCATGAATCTTAATGATGGTAACCCAACCTTGTTGACTGGAGATCCCAAGATCTTGGTTCAATGGGACAACTAAGTTATTAAGACTCAGTTAAGCACTTATCCATTCCTTTATAAAAGTGTTGTCTGCAGAATGTAAAAGTATAGCTTGGATAAACCAAGTGGAGTATAGCAGAATACTCTTTATAGGAGATGACCTATATAAGTGTAAAGTGGGGCCGTTTCCATGAGAATTTGAGGCTTAAATTCTCTAGAGCATTTATGAAAATCAAGAACTGTTCAGGGCCAAAATGAACACAACTATGAAAACCAAAGAATTGATAGGAATGTTATTGTGTGGGTACTGTTGTTTTGGTTTAAATTAACAGTTGGGCAGTTCAAGACATCAAGTTCACTGAATAGCTAAGTAAACTCGATAGTATTCTACTAAGGCAGGTTCAAAGCCAAAAGCTATCTTTCCTGATGCAATAAGCCTTTCGCTTGTACTCTCTGAATCCAGTCTGCATTGTATTTAGCATATTCGTGATAATTTCTATTCATGTGGGGAATTGTTGAAAATGGACCACTTTGACAGAATAATTGGGTAGGACCCAAGCGTCAATTTGTCAAAATAAATAGTCGATTAAATTTTACGTTTTGAGTAGATGAACGTAGTATATTTAATTGTGCAAAACCATTCCATTATGAATGAGAAATTATGGTTGAAAGTTAGACAATAAATAAGGAATAAAATGGGAAATAAGTGAAAGGTGTATCCCATATTGGTTGGATACTCAACCTTGAACCACTTTATAAACTCCAAGTTTGGAAATGGGTTTGGGCTCCAAGAGGCACTGCAAGTCTTTAGAGGGGAGAGAACGTGGACATGCTCATAATCGAGCAAAGCCCATACACGCGCGCGCAGCCGTCCGTCCGTCTGTCCCACCGGCTCGGCACGGCACGGCACGTGCACGTGCACGTGTTCGGGTCATGGGCCTATGTCTAATATTAATTTTTTGGATAAATTTTATTCAAATTATCTAATTAAAAACGCCCTCCAAACAATTAGTTTTAAAGTGGGTTTAATAACTGTGCGCATGAACAGTAGTGGAGTTTGCGCATGAACGATAGTGGAGTGCATGGAGAGTTGCTTGCTTGGAACTGCTCAACCGCCTCCTCCCTCTTCCTTTAAATGTTCCTCCGGCTTTCATTCAGAAATCATCAGGTTTACACAGCATACAATTCTCTGTCTTTTCCATTGTTTCTCGTTCAAACAGTGTTTGCCATCTTCATTTCATTTCAGAGAGTTCTTCCTTTCTGGTTCGATGTTCTTGCAGTCTATGGTGCTAACCTTCAAGTTGTTCGATTGTTGTATCTTGGGAGACGCTTTACCATAAACCGTAAATATCGTGTGGCGGGGTAAAAACGTCTTAAGGACAGAGAACCTAGTTCTCGCCTCGATCGTTATTAAATTTTTGGAATTTGTCATGCTTTATGATTCAGATTTTTATCTGCTCTTCTGTAAATTAAGAAAACCTGTAACGTGCATTTTCTTTTCATGTTGATACAGAAGAACTAGTTTTTGGGTTAACTGCTATTTAATATTTATTGTTGAGTTTTGCATAAAACGATAGAGCTTAATTTTAGATTGGTTTTGATGGTTCTTGATAAAAGTAATTTTCTTGGTGCTGAATCTTAGAACCTATAATTTTTTAGCTTCATGAAGAAGCCGAATTTCCTTTGATTGATGAGAAATCATAAAATGAAGTGGTTGAACTAAATAGGTCGTAAATAAATTTTGTAATTATATTAATTTTATTCAAATAAATGGTAAATGTACTTGAATAAATTCTACCATTTAAAGAAATTTTGTCAATCGAGTGAACACTGTGTACGCTGTGAGGAGGTCTGTGCTGGTGCAGTGGCTAAATTCTCGAGCAAGAATTGAGAGATGATGTTCTCATTTCCCTTGTCTAAGGGGAAAATTGGATCCTGGTACTTTGGCATGGTATGTCGTGATTATAAATGAAATGACAGGAGTTGTTTCAATACTTAATGATGACGATGAGCTTCTCCACTTTGGTGGTAATGGATGAACAATGCTGCTGGAAATGAGCAGAAAAACTGGAGAAAGTGGGAAATAAAGTGTATGAGAATGTTAATTTTTAAAGTAGATGTACTGAAGATTTTTCATTTGTTAGTTCATGGGAAGAGGAGTGCTATGTGTCTCAAAGGTGGCAAAATGTCAAGGGCATAAGCAAAAAAGAAAGAAAAATAAAGTTGTATTAAAGCGTAGGCTTTTTCTTTTCTTGGCTTCAAACGATTTTACAAATTGATATATTTCATTGAACCATGTTTCTTGGTGCAGGTGGATTTAGTCACAGAGACTGATAAGGCATGTGAAGACCTCATATTCAATTTTCTAAAACTGCGCTACCCCGACCATAAGGTTTTTCTTATCTCATCTGCATTTTCCCTTTTCAGATAAGCTAATGTTACTGTTGCTTCATATGCTCAAATTTTATGCTCTTTCACGAAATGATTTTTATATCTTTTTTTTTTCCTTCTAAATTCTTAGTTCATTGGAGAAGAAACCACTGCTGCTTATGGGGCTACAGAATTGACGGATGAACCAACTTGGATAGTTGATCCCTTGGATGGAACAACTAACTTTGTGCACGGGCAAGCATCTTATATTTATTTCTTTTGTCGATAGAGAAGTTTCCCTTTGCACACAGAGCTTCTAAGTTATTTAAAATGTGATGACTTGCAGGTTTCCATTTGTATGTGTCTCCATCGGTCTAACAATTGGACGCATTCCGACTGTTGGTGTCGTCTACAATCCAATTATGGATGAGGTAAAATTATTCAGATTCTAAGTAAAATTATTGAAAAAATGGGGTTAGCTTGTGTAACTTATCTGTTGCTTATGTAGATTACGAGATTCTCAGAAACTCATGTTTGACTTTTGATATGCAGCTTTTTACTGCAATCCGTGGAAAAGGTGCTTTTCTGAACGCCAAACCTATCAAAGGCAAGTTGCCTCTTCATATAGTCTAGCTCTACTTGATTGTAGCTTTGCGTAATGTTTTAGTGAATTTGAATTTAACTCTGCTTTTCGTCATATTCGCAGTATCTTCTCAATCTGAGCTCTTGAAGTCCCTTCTTGCCACGGAGGTAGTTGACTAAACATATTATTGAATGGTGTTCAATTCTATAGTGTAATGGGAGCTAAACAACCCTGTATTATGTGTAAATTTAAGAGTTTTACCTTTATAATAATACTTGTGAAGAGCTAATCGAGTTTTATTTAACTGAGAGAACAGGCAGGAACAAAGCGTGACAAGTCTACTTTGGATGTATCTACTAATAGAATCAATAGTTTACTCTTGAAGGTAAACCTGTGGTGCCTCCTAACAATTGATTTGAGGAAAATGTTTGTGTAAAGATGGTTGAGAATATTCATTCTCCTGTGATCAGGTTAGGTCCCTTCGGATGAGTGGTTCTTGTGCATTGAACCTATGTGGGGTTGCTTGTGGAAGGCTCGATCTATTCTACGAGATTGGCTTTGGAGGCCCTTGGTTAGTATTTTTAAAATGTTCGATTTGGATATGATCTGATATAGATCACTAATGGCATGACATGTTGGATATGGAGGATTGTATAGTACTAAACTAAACAATATTAAAGAAGAAAAATAAGCTAAATTCATGTCGAGTACTATCTATCAAACATGATCTAAAAGTTCATTGCTCTGTTAAGGGATATAGCTGCTGGTGCTGTAATTGTAACTGAAGCTGGAGGAGTCGTGTTTGATCCGTAAGTAACAAACTTTAAAACTATAAACAGAAAATATACTGAAGAAAAAATGGTGACAAATGTTCCCTTCTAGTCCCGTTTACATTTTGATATTGATTTTCCGATTAACTTTAGGACACACTGAAGTTTATAGTCATAGTTTGCATGCCTGAATTGTGGTCGTTTTTTGTGTATCAGATCGGGTAAAGATATTGACATCACATCTCAGCGAATAGCAGCTTCAAACCCTCTTCTCAAGGATGCATTTGTTGAGGCATTGCAAGGTTGAGAATTAAGAGAAGTATGACTTTCAATTGCAAAATCTTATAATGAGTTAAGTTTCTTATTACTTTATAAAAGCATTATACCTGCATGTATTGATTACATCTGAATGGTTTTTAGAGCATTGCTAGAGGAAATAACACACATGTATTTATTGATTCTTGGTTGGACTAAGGCCTTGAGCATTTTTAACTACACATTTTGATTTTATAGTACCCACAATTTTTATCCATTTTTTATCTACACAATCCATATAATCTATAGAAAGTTTTATCAAATAAGCACGTGAAAGTATTTATATCGTCTTTTTCTTAATTTATTACAATACTATTAATTACGACATTAGAATATCAAATAACGATAAAATAATAGAAATATGGATTATTAAATTGTAAAATCTCGTACAAATATGTGAACCAATGCCATATTAATTGAGGGGTGGCAACGGTGTAATAAAATAATATCAATCCTAGTTCTCAAGAACTATCTTGTACCAACTAAACAGGACAACAATAATATTTTCAATCCAAAAATAAGTAGAAAACAAAATATTAATTATTAAAAACAACAAAGCACTAAAATATTATAAGTTAATGCCATGAAATTGCTCTATTATTATTATTATTTCTACCTACTAAATACATTGTTTCTTTCATTAAAATTGTAGGAAAAGTGCAACGTCTAGTTTAATTAATTAATTGAGCATTCATCATGAATTCATAATTAATTTTTTTTATTTTTTGTCAAAAATGCCCTTGCTTTTTTAAATATTCTTTTTAAGCTTGTCCTTCTAGAATTTAATTCCAGACTAGTCTCGTACATATAATATTTATTCATCTATTCAAGTCTTTGAAAAGTTGAAATAAATTTTAAAAAAAAAACAAATACAACGTATCCACCCATATATCATTTATCATTGCTTGCAACACACTAGCACTTGAAAGAGATCTTTGAAACCTAGCAATTGGTGGGTGTGATACTCTTGAATTATAGAGAAAACAGATTTCACAAAAAAGATTGATTTCAACGTTCTTATATTTACAAAAAGAGACTTAATTGTTACAAAATTGAAAAATTGGTAACTTAAATGTTACAACTAGAAGGTTGGGGCTTTAATGTTTTATTTCGTAAAAGTTAAAAACCAATGCATAATTTTCCCTTGTTACGAAATAAAGTATTTTCTATATTTTATTGTATTTTAGTTTCTTGAGGGTTACTGTAGAGGCACCGGCCTCCAGGCTCCAACGATAAGAATTCTTTAAGATCCGCGAGAACAGTACAATACTGTAGAGTACAGTACAGTACAGACTGTACAATATAGAATAGTAAAAAATATCTCTATTTGTTTTAGGCAAAAAATAACCACATCTTTTGAGAAGATGAAACATGGCACAAACTTCAAAAATAGCTCAAACATACTTTTTCACCACGTGTCGTCGTCATATTCTTCTGTATTCCCAGTTTCAAGATTATTAATACTACTTTAAATTTTGCTGAAAATCTGAAGTACCACATATTTTATACATCTACAGCTTTTACAAAAAAAAAAAAAATGAATTTTAATTAAAATCAAATACACTATTAGTATTATTATTTTTCTCCATGCTCCTTTTGTGGGAACTTTCAACTTGAAGTGTTGTTTCAATCCAAATACAAGTAAAAATATATTTCGATCTTGTGAGATTTTTGTGAGAACATTCAACTTAAGATACGATCTTGTGAAATTTATTTACAGTACTTGACATAGTCTTGCATCTATCATTACTAAAAATGGTGTTGAAACTCCAAATCCTATCTTCTTGTTTTAGACCTACAAAGATCACTTCATTCTCAATGCAACCGTAAGCTCATTTTCTCCTTCTATCATCTACTTTATTACATCCTCTTTCACTTCAAGCCAAGGATGGATACTCACCACCACATATGCCAAGCCGAGGGTGACGCAGAACGGAACGTGAATAACAATAAAAATTTCTTGTTCGTAACACACGAACGGGTGTTGATCGAGTTTCGCTCGAACGGACGTGAGGAATATTGGAATCCACTAATTAACGAAAGAAAAGATGGAAAATATTATTAATCTCTGATAAACGAAAAATGCCCTCTTCTTCAAACCTAGACAAGTATTTAAAGTCCTCAAAATAAAACCCAAAACCCTAATTCGCTAGAAAAATCTGATTAAAACTGAAAGACTGATTAAATGACGAAAATACCCTTAAACTGAATTAAAACATAAAACTGCTAAAACGGACACCTAAACGATGGAATTTGGCCCTGAAGTACTTGACAAAATTGTGCGGAATCGAAAAACGCTTCCGAAATGTACTCGCTCATCTAAATCTGACACCCGAGCTGAAAGTTACGCATCTTTCTTTTCCTCAAACTGTTTTACAATCTTCTCTTCTAACAGTTCCGCATCAGAGGGCATATAATGCAACTTAAAAATCTAAATTTCTCATCGTTCAAAAATATCTCAAACTATAACCGAGTACATGGAATGTCACAAAAGTTAGACTGACGTGTGCCTAATGAAGACCTTTCACTCAAAGTCCTTGAGAGTCTTCCCGGAGGACCCGGACTACGAGAACATTGCTACCACCATTGTTGGTGGTTATAAGCCAATCGATAACCCAAACGACCCGACGGTGATAGAAATTGCAAAATTTGCGGTGGATGAGCACAATAAAGAAGCCAAAACCAACTTGAAGTTTCAAAGGGTCGTCAAGGGGGAGAAACAGCTCGTCCATGGCTTGAATTACAAGCTCGTTATCTCCGCCGTGGATGGCGCCGCAGCGCAGAATTATGTGGCCGTTGTTTACGACAAGCCATGGGAGAATTTCAGCCTTACTTCCTTCGAAAAATATTCAGGTTAATGTAATTCAGCGGGTGCCTCTGAAGGGGTTTGTTGCAAGATTTTAGGGCCTTCTAATTGTTTCAGTTTGAATAAAATCCTTGTTTCTAGGATTATCAGTTTGTATTTAAATTGCTCCAAGTTTCTGTTACCATGTTGTTTAAACGTGGGCTGCATTTACTCACAGTTTGTTAGTTTGTATTGAATGGCTATAAAAGCCACAATTGTTCTTCAATAAAATTAAGTCATTCAATCCAGCTTGTTGTGTTCTTGTTCATTGCTTTCATTTGATCTTAGTTCTCAACAGCCTCTTGGGTAGGCAAAATTAATTCTCAATGTAAAAATTCCATTATAATGTTTTCTCACAATATAAAAAATTAATTTCGGCTTGTAATAAATCTAGATCTACATTCGAATACTGTATGATGTATATGTTTGTTCTAAGTTGGAAAGATCTCTTGACGTTTCGTTTGGTTTGGAAAATTCCATCTCCAACCGGTTGTTTCTTTTCCGCATAGTTATGTTACAGGGTTCCGAGCGGACGAGGCGGAGGCGGAGGCGGAGGTGGGGGACTGGATTTATTTTTGGTTTGTAATTATCACATTCCTTTAATCCATCCTAATCTATGAATTCTAGACTCTCTTGTTTAAGATTGAACATATTATATTTTGTCATTACGTGGGGACTGGGTAAGGGCCCAAAATTTATGAATAAATTTATGATGTTAAGTTATTAAATAAAATAATATTTGTAATTTCCGTATCTAATTTTTGCATATTGTTACTATATACATTTACTTTTTATTTAAGACACAAAGACATTCCCATCGAAAAGCTCAAAAATTCTATAGAAAATAAGTCGATAGAGAATGATAACTTCGTCAAAATTATGTTAGTTGACAATGGTTTTATAATTGAGCTCTTTTTTAGTTTTCGATCAAGAATTTGAGGCGTAGGATGATCAAATATTCTCCATCATGCGAGAAAATGTTCCATATGAGATTCGGCATTATTTTACTCCTAAATCAAATTTCTTTCTGGGTTCTTCAACAGTTGTTTCACATTGTTGTAATTCCAAAACAATGTACTAATGTCTCTCATTGGTGGTGGTGGTGGTGGTGGTGGTGGTGGTGGTGGGATGAGGTAAAGGGATAAAGAATAAGATACTTTGTATTTTTTGAAAAGTTATTGGAATTAATTTGCAATTGTCTCTTATTTTTTGTGATTTTATTGGTTTCTTTTATTTTTGTTTATTCAAAGGGATAACAAAATCCTCAAAACAAGTCAATGAGAACGTGATTTGTAATTAAATGAAAAGTTGGGATGTCTGGTGTTAAAAAAAATGTTAATTATACTAATGGTCTCCATTCTTTCATGTTTGTAACAATTTCATTCCTATTCTTTTTTTTAGGAGATATCATCTCCATTCTTCTATTTATTCTCACAGAAGGTCCTCAAATCACTATTTTTCACTATTCTGACAATTCTATGACAATTTTACCCATTGACTTAAATAAATTAAAATAATAGAAAACAAAATACAATGAAAACATTGCAATTAGATCCTTAATCTTTTCAAAAGTACAAATAAATTCTAAACTATTTTATTTTATACAGATAGATGTTATTCTCCAACAAAAAAAAGAATCTATCTTTTCTCCCCACCCCCACCCCACCCCACCCCACCCCACCCGACCCCACCCGCTTCATACTGCAAATCCTGCCCACACCATATCAAAAGTAAGAAAAAAAACTCATTGAACTTACCTCTTCTTCCATATCAAAAAACTCATGGAACCACCACGCGATCACCACCAGCAACAATCGCACCACCACCAAGAAGACTCATCAAAACTCTCAGAACCACCAACAATCTGCACCAAGTGCGGTAGCCCCATTTGTTTTTCCCCTCCGCCAGACCTATTCGCCAACCCTTCTTACATCCCAATCTGCTTCCCCGCCATCAACCTTCCCAATCCGCCCACCAACACAAAAGAGGCCATCATCCACACTCCGATGCCACAACCCTAAAAAGTGGACCTCATTTTCCCACCCTACCACTTCACCGTCCCTTCCAAGATAATCCACTCCCAAGTCGACATCGTTCGGTTCTACTCCTTTCCTGTTTTTCACAATTTTCTCAGCTTCGTTGTTCCTCTCTCTGAGTCGATCAAATCCCGCAAGCTTTCAGACCCCTATCGTGTTTCGTCTACCATCGAAGTCATCATTTCCATTCTCCAGATTCTGAGTGATTATGTTGATGAAATCCTGCCCACACCATTTGTGCTCATGACACATATCATGTTCGACGAACCTCATGAAAAGTTCTTCAACTATAAATATTACCATGTTCTTGAAGCTGCCAAATTTTCCTCTCTTCATGCTAGTGCTTTTCATATTACTATATTTTTTTCAATATGGCCTAAACCCATCTCCAATCTATGTATTATGTTATACCGTTAATAGTGCAAATGACTATCTTTTGAATGAAAATTTAAAGAATATTATCCACATTAATCTACTATAATACATATAGTTTTATCTTTTATAATTTTATAATAAAGTTTTTATACGGCCTAATCTAGTGCGCCAAATGAAGTCTTAGTGTACAAACTTTAATTTATATTAATTTAATCTTTTAGTACTCCGTCTCTGTTATTTTTTTTTTAAATTTTAACGAGAAAAGTAAAAAACATAAAAAATGATCTAAAGAGTTGGGGCAAACGGACAACATATTTTCAATAATTATATTAAGCATTTTAAGTTTAAAATGCTTAATGCAATTTTTTCAACTATAATGTTTTATTCTTTATATCAAACAAGACAATAAAAATAAAGGTGGAGAGAGACATTTTTCTTCTTGTATTTCTCTCAATCCACCAAATGCACCTTATGCCTTTATCCCCATTTTAAGTTTTTTAATAAACAGGACTAAAAAGTTGTTTGACGGCAGCCCTTTGTTTTTCAACCAGTCAATTTTGAATATCTTTTGGTAAAATCTAATAATTAAATTAAATATTTCTAGATTAATCAAAAACTATGTTCGTCGTGGTTGAAGTTCTGAAACTAGGTCAATGTCTGTACTCAATTTTCACTTATGGCGATCAAATTAGTGCAAAAGCGAATTCAGAATATTAAAACGTCGTCGCTGAATTAGCTGTCGCCGACAACTCAATATGGCAATATATCATCACAAATTATAAATGTCTGTAAAAATTTAAAACAAGCCATTGTACGTGTACTTGTTCCCTTTATATATCCGCCATTTTTATCATCTTGAGAAGCTCTAGCTCTCAGTCTACCCATTAACTTTTCACATTATTCATGAAAATCTCATAAGCCTAAACGAATTCACACACACAGGCTTTTGTAAGGCTTTAGTTTGTTCAGAGAGTTTTTATTTAAATTATCATGGTTTCTATAGAAGATTCACAGTCGCATTCTCTGTCCAACTCTAATCCCAGTACCAGTACTCACTTCCCCCAAACACGCCGTTACTATTACACTCCATCACCATCTTCCGCCAAAGTCCCACGTTCAACGGGCCGGTCCATGCGCACTGTCCGGTCCAAACTCTTTCTGACCGATCGGTCCAATCAATCGGCTGCCGTTTCTGAAAAATTGACCGACTCGGTGAATGACGTCCGACTCAGTGAGCTTGCCAATAAATCGCCGGTTAATTTGAAAAATTCGTCCTCCGACGAGATTTCTGTTTTTTTGGATGTCTCCCAGGTTATTAGCGACTTCTCGGCGTGCTCCAGTGATATATCTGGAGAGCTCCAGCGACTTGCGGGCCTCCCCACCTCTACGGATGCCGGATTGAATTCGAAGCCCGAGCACGATGAAGGGGAGACCTTTTCCACGGATATTATTGAGAATATTTCGCCTGAAGACCTACAACCTAATGTAAAACTATGTCTTGACGGGTTACAGTCTTCGTCAATTGCAGTGAAAAGGTCAGCAGCAGCTAAATTAAGACTAATGGCCAAGAATCGGGCTGATAATCGGGAATTAATTGGGGAGTCTGGGGCTGTACAGGCTTTGATACCGCTTCTCCTGTGCTCTGACCCGTGGACCCAGGAACACGCTGTCACGGCTCTTCTCAATTTATCCCTCCATGAAAGCAACAAAAGCTTAATCACAAATTCTGGAGCTATAAAATCCTTAATTTACGTGCTAAAAACGGGCACCGAAACGTCAAAGCAGAACGCAGCTTGCGCACTACTGAGCTTGGCTATGATTGATGAGAATAAGTTGTCAATTGGGGCTTGCGGAGCTATACCTCCATTGGTCGCCTTGCTCATACATGGGTCAAATAGAGGGAAAAAGGATGCTTTAACGACACTGTATAAGTTGTGTTCGGTGAAGTTGAATAAGGAGAGGGCAGTGAGCGCAGCTGCTGTAAGGCCGTTGGTGGGCCTTGTTGGGGAGCAGGTGACGGGATTGTCAGAGAAGGCAATGGTGGTGTTGAGTAGTTTGGCAGGGATTGAGATGGGACGTGAGGCAATAGTTGAAGAAGGTGGGATCGCAGCGCTAGTGGAGACTATCGAGGATGGAAGTGACAAGGGGAAGGAGTTTGCAGTTTTCACTTTGTTACAGTTGTGTGGGGAGAGTGCTTGGAATCGGGGATTGCTTGTTAGGGAGGGTGGCATTCCGCCTCTGGTTGCACTGTCACAGACTGGGACTGCCAAAGCCAAGCATAAGGTGAGATTTGATATCTACAAATTTTGTTGGAGTTACGATTTTTTCTGTTAGTGTTGCTAGTGGCTGTATTTGTTCAAGTGGTAGCTCACGTTATTGGACATTGTTTTCTTATAGGGTGCAAACCATGCTTGGAAAGGTTTTATTGGTTATAAGAAGTTGAACCCCAACTATGGGTAGCAATAGTACTCTAACACCAACTACTAATATCATAGGAATCAATTTGTACGCACACATACAAATTAGATTAATAACTTGTGCCTAACACCAACTACTAATATCATAGGAATCAATTTGTATGCACACATACAAATTAGATTAATAACTTGTGCAGTTAGATTCTAGTATTGTGATATTGTTAGCCCGATAAAGTGGAAAACATTTAGATGCTTTATCACGGAAGTTAGCAACTTGCAGCCTATTCTTGAGAATTCATGGGCTCTGTGTTTCTGAGGAAGTTCATGAAGCTTAATATCAACCTCTGAGCTTACTTATTGATATGCTATGCAGTGGCCGTGAACTTGACTGGCAAGGGAGTTCTTACTAATTGATGGCGTAACCTGAGTTGCTCAAGTGTTCTGATTTTTTAGTTCATTATCAAGCCTGACATTCCTGCAATTTGAGCGTGGAGTTCATTGAATTATGATGACAACATTAGCAATATGTAATTTATCATGTTCCAATCTTATGACCCAATTATAGTTTTGTGATTTTGTTGTATTATTGCCGACACTTCGGTGGTTTGTTATTCATAATCGGGCATGCGATAGTCATGATTCTCTAGGTTGGTCTTACTATGGCATTATTTATAGGAATAATTAACTTCTGCACAGTATTGCTTTTAATATCTGTGAAGAATGATATTGATGATTGGTTGTTTTGGCAGGCTGAAACACTTCTTGGGTACCTGAGAGAATCAAGACAAGAAGCTTCTACTTCAAGTCTTTAAAGAGAGGTATTTCAGATGGTTTAATAATATATTATACTAAGTGTTTTGTTAGTGGCTGTATATAGATAGTGTTTGGACGGGATTGTACAGTGGTGGTGTAATTTTGTAGTCTTTTGTGGGTTGTCCTATCCCCCTTTCGCTGACTGTAGTTTGTTTTTGTGGAGGAGAGCTTGATGCTTAGTTTTGTTTTGATCTCTGAGAATTTGGGCAATCATCCTTTGTTTTGTTCGGGAGATCCTAATTCTGCTGAAGGGTTTAACAACTGTCTGATCTATATTATAAAGGAGTGAATATCTTTTCAGTTTGATTTGCTTTGATATAACTTACCACTGTTATGTCATTAGTGAGATGTCTTTTCGTTTTTATGATTCTCACGACCAACAAGGGCATCCATTTTTATTATCTTCGCGAGAATTTTATGGGTGGATAACTTGGAAAGTTGATTAGTAGAATTAGTTTTTACTTTTTACCTTAGTAGGTCAGGTAGTTGTTTGATCTTTGGACCTGTTTTCGCTTCAATTTGTACATCCTCAACTGCAATCAGCTTTGACACACAGTGTTAATTGTATCATCAGCATTGAGTTTCATGGCTACTTGTAAGTTTAGCTTGTCAGCTTATAAGCACATGAGGCACCCTCTCCACTCTCAAGGGTGAATTCTATCGAATTTTTTTATTAACAATGGTGTCGCATCAGACACCGAGATGGCTGTTATCGTGTTATTGTAGTGAGGTGAATTGAAGATGGCTACTTCTAGTAGAAGACTAATTTCATTGTGGATGTTGATTTTGAAAAAGACAATGCATAGCAACGTGTCCTTAAAGTCAATCGACCTACAATGTGCCCTTAATTTGGTAAATGGATGTCTCTATTTTTTCTCGGTTCCTTTTTCTACTTATTATTACATTAGCTGGCGGAGTCTGTGTTTTGTTCTGTGGTCCAGACGGCCCCATTTTTGTATTGGTAGTCAGTTATATGCACCTTATCTTTAGCTTTGAATCAAGATTATGATGAAGTTGTCGGTGCTCTACAATATACTTAATTAAGCCTTGTTAGTGGTTCATGGGTTGGTTCTTTGTATGTGGACTCGTTACTAAATACTCGTTACTAAGTACTGTTTGGTTATATTTTAAATGTTTATTAGCAGTAAATTCTAAGTACTTATTTATTATCTACACATTTTATATGATCTACAACTTGTAAACATTTAAAAAATAATTTCAAAATCGCCAAACATGTACATGATGTGTGCTGGGAAATTGCATCGAGCCAGCCTTCTTTGAAACTCACCAAATGCATCTTTAAGCATGAGAGATAGAACATTTAGTTCAAGTAAGTTTTTAACAAGCATATAAATAGCAGGGAAATTGGTGTAAATAGTCCATAACTTTTGTCTTTAGTGTAGAAATGGTCCTTTATCTTTGTTTTGAGTTAAGATCTGCTGTTCCAATTCCGTGTCTCTTTAGCTATACCTCCAATGAAAACATTACACATAATCAATGTGAATGCATTAAATGTTGTTCTCTTACTTATTTAATGTATTCATATTGATTATGTGTAATGTTTTTATTAAAGGGATAGCCAAGGGGACACGGAATTGGGACATCATATCTCAACTCCTTTGTTTTTTAGTGCAACAATTTCTAACCTATTTGTTTTGGCATAATTGGTCCTTATTTGATGAAAAAAACAAAAATACCCTTAGTTATAATTAAAGAAAATTACAATTGGATTTGTAACCTTTGTAAAATATGCAAATAGATCTGATATATTTATTAAATAATATTTAATTTAACATATTAAATATATCACTATAGTTGTGTCAATTAAATATTTCATTAAAAAAAATGTAAAATTATTGTGTTTTAGGTACATGTGATTGATATGTGATGTGAAAATTTTGAATAAAAATTAAGTTAAATAAAAAAAAATGGCGTATATAATTTCATGACATTAAACCAATCTTATTATATTTTTTAACATAAAAATACTAACAAAAATTAGTTTATACATTATGTGTTCTTTATTTTTGAACGATAAATTTAAATATGAATAACATAATTTGAGCTATAATATTTGTAGTTAATAAACGAATATCTCAATTAAATAAAAATATTTGAGCATCATGTTCGTAGCAAAGTTATTTTTTTTAATGATGTAACGATAATATTAAAGTTTAAATTTTAAATAATATGATTACTTAATAATAATAAAATAATTTTAATTAACACATTTGTTAATAATTATGATCTTAAATTTTAGTTATTTTATACTAGTTCGTAAAATATACAAAAAAATTATTATATTATCAATTTGTTAGTTTTTTTAATTTTTTATAAAAAAATAAAAGTATCGGACCCATTTGTATTTTTTGCAAAGGTTAAGATTTCAATTGAAAATTTATTTAATTAAAAATGAGGGCATATTTATTTTTTTCATCAAATAAGGACCAATTGCGCACCAAAACACATAAGTTGGGAACTGCTACGCCAAAAAACAAAGGTTATAAATCATTTCCACACTAAGAAAAAAGGTTATTGACCATTTGCGCCAATTTTCCTAAATAAAAGGATCATATAGTTTTTGATAATATGCAATTCGCACGTGAATTTACATTATTGGCTACCAGTCTCATTTTCCTGTCCATGGTGGACAGGAAAAATTATGTCTACTGTTGATATGGCACTGCCACTTCGTAGTGAATCAGACAAAATTAAATGCCAAAAAATAATGTGTATATACATTCTCTCTCATATTCCCAACTAGTGCTGAAATTATATTTTAACTGTTTATATTATAAATTGTAGGTAAATGTGTGGATAAAAGTGAGTTGTAAGTTGTGGATCGTATGAAATATGTGGATGAAAAGTATGTTTGACCAACTGAAATTATAATTTAAGAAATGACAAACATGTGCTAAATTAAATACCAAAAAATAATGTGTATACACATTCTCTCTCATCACCCCCAACTATCAACCCCAACCTTTCGCACGCCCAATTTTTCTCTTCTCTCCAACTACCCAGGCCCTCACCCCCATTTCTCTCTTCTTCCAAACCACCCATCCCCTATTCTCCACCCCTACCTCCAATTTTTGCCTTAAAGATAAGTAGTTGGTTGCCGGACATTGATAAAATTGGAAGATAAGCAGAGGAAAAAGGGTGGGTTCGCTAGCATTGGGTTGTCTGCGTCGCTGAGGATCTCGATTTTTCGATAGATCTGGCGGCGGACACCAGTGGACAGGTGAATAACCTTATAAACGGTGCAACTGACGACGCTGCCTATGCGATTCACGCGCTCCAGGTAAAAAAAAGTTAAGGGGTTGGGAAAGCTGGGTGGAAGAGGAGACACCGGCAGAGCTAGAAGTAGAAATGGAGGCGAAGAAACGGAAGCGACGGCCAACAGTGGGTTTAAAAAAAACCAACATCTATAAATGGGAAAAAACCAACACATGGATTTTAAAAATTGGTTTGAAAGTGTTTTTTTAATATTGAATCTTGGCTTATGTATGTAAAGATTTATGGGCAAGTTCTAAGATTTCTTTAGAAAATTAAACATAAAAAATGGAAAACTTGAAACAAATCATTCTTCTGGCATGGTGGTGGTGGATGATTGGACCGACGGGAGTTGGGAGGTTTATGCAGCTATCTGGGGGAAGAGAGAGAGAAGACTTTAGGGGTGAATGAGGTTCGCGAAGCTTCGGGAGGTGACTGAGGTTTGTAGCCAAATACTTGCGTTTGTTGTAGTGGCGGCGGCACCGTGAGGAGTGGTGGTGGATCGGCAACTGTGAAAGTAGAGGAGAAAATGGAATTGAGATGATAGATGGGGATATGCAGTGGGGGTGGGATGTTAGGAGAGATGAGAAAGAATGTATATATACATTTAATTATTTTTTGGTATTTAATTTTGTCTAATTCACTACCGATGTGGCACTGCCAAATAAGCAGTGGACACAATTTTTCCTGCCCACCATGGGTAGGAGAACAGGACTGTAGGCGATATGGTTGAAAGTCATTTATGATTTTGGGACGAAAGTAAAAAATTATTTGGTATACTGGATTACACTGAACAATTGACAAATTCTATTACATGCCTCTCTCCTTCTAACATTCTCCAAATTGTGAAATAATTTTGTTGAAGAACTTCTGCCGACGTCAAAGGAAAACACTTTGCGAAAGAAAAGTGAAAGATATTAGGTTTGTTTAAAGCATGTTTGGTTTAGTTTATTTTAAACTATTTTTTTTCCAAACTCATTTTCAACTACATATTTTATGGGACCAACAGATTTTATCAACTTTTCAACCACATATTTCATAGGAGTAACAACTTTTTCAACCACTTATTTTACTAAATTTTTTCAAAATTTCATAAAAAATTAATTTTAAATTCCACCAAGCAGGCACATAGAAAGTCCAAAATGAATGCAAATATTAAGCCATGGATTCAAAGAAATGAAAGCCTCCTGCAAAATTGAAAGTATGCAAAAAATCTGATAATCTGTCAAGAATGGGATTCGAACCCATGCCCTTTCGGACCAGTACCTGAAACTGGCGCCTTAGACCAACTCGGCCATCTTGACTAATTTAACTTATTTTCAAGACTTTAAATGATCGTATTTACATCTCTTGCTTATCGTAAATTGTTATCGCCCGGCCCAGTCCAGCCCAACTCAATTATTTGCATCAAAATCTAACATTTTTGTAGCCCCTGTCCAAATTACCTACTCATGGAGGTGCCAGTGCCATCATCTGTCCTCAATCCTGTGACAATTGTAATGTATAACGGTGACAACCCCACATACCTCACCCCTACAATAATTACATACAGAATTCTGAATGCATATATGTAAAGTGTAACAGTTCGAGTTGGTGTAATTTCAGACAGAATCGTGCGTGTATTCATGTGATTCCGCCACATGCCTGATGCCTGGTGGCCTCGAAGCCCATAAACCAAAATTTGGCCCGTTTTTCTTGATAAAGCCATCTGTTTCATTTCATATGAAATTGAATACTAGCTTCCTTTCCCCTCTCTTCCGGCCCTCCCCCACAACGTCTTCTCCCTCATCAAATCTTGAAAACTAGCCCTAATCTCTGTCTCTCCAAAACACACAAACGTTAAATTCGTTTGATCCTCCATTGATCTTCATTCGAAACTGTTTCTCCTTTGATCTCAGAGAGAGAGAGAGAGAGAGAGAGAGAGAGAGAGAGAGAGAGAGAGAGAGAGAGAGGCTGTATTCATTAATTCAAGAAGTGGGTATGTATCATTTCATTGGTCTTTTTGTTATACGATGTTGCTTTTCTGTGAAATAAAATCGAACTTTTTGTTTATTACGTTTCTATACTGCTGAATTTTGTCAAAAAAAAAAAAAAAACCCAATCTTTTCTGATTGTAAAATTAATCTTCTGGTGTGATTACTTTCTTTTTTTAGATTAAAAGGGAATCAAGAGCACTTTGGGCATATTATGAGAAGTCAATGCTCGAAACTGGACTTAGTTTCTTGTGTTTGTATCTTAAATGAGTTAAGAGTTAATATGTATAATATCATGTTCTGCCATATTAGACTGATGGGTTTCGAGAAGATACAATGTTAATATACTGGAAATTATTTAATATTTACTAAGAAAAGTTTAAATTTTGTCTGGAAACTATTTATTGTATTCCAAGTGTTGCGTGTGAGGAGCTGTGCAAACATGTAAATATCTTGTTCTCATTGTGGAAAAATGAGATCTTTTGCAATCACATTATTCTTGTGAAATTCCTGATTAAATCATCCGTGCTTAGTTTTCTAGCCACATCTCTTTTAACTGTCTCCACCTTTATATTGCTGCTAGAACGCACTACAGTTTGGATAATTAATAATGTTACATACTGTGTTGTTCTTAAGTGCGATCATCCATCTCAATATAGGGTACAAAAATGTGGTCTAGTGACTCTTTTATGTGGTTGACATAGATGCAAGATTTTTCACTAGATCTCAAGTCAACTGGTATCTCAGTCTGGAGTGCCTGGTGTATATCTTTGCATGACAGTCATTACCACTACATGACTTAAAATACATCCTAAGTAAGTTTATAACCTAGGAAAATGTGGGATATTTCTTTCCTCCAGTAGATTCAGTTTAAATATCGATGGAGTTCATTTTATATTATGGAGGTAGAGGTGACCATAGAGTCCAGGTGGCTGCTCATCTGCTGAATGAAAGTCAGGCAGATACTGGATTTGTTGGTTGCATTTCAAAGGCGTAGTAATATTGGCTAAATTTTCTATTAAGAGTTTTCTTATGTTCTGTTTGATTAGAAATGAGTTAAAAGTGATAAATTAAGACATCGGATAGAAATATATGTAACTATCCTAAGTAATTGAAGTGTGAAGCATATTTTTTGTCATTCAGAACTGAATATATTTGGTCTGGAGCCTATGATTCTAATATATTTGGAATGATATATTGTTTAGCCCCCTCAATCTTTCTACACTTTTGTTTAACAGAGGGACTAAATATATAAAATCTTAGGCTCTACTTTTCTGGTGTTTTGGCAATGCATAGTGTATTAGGAGTCCCCTTTTCCACAAAATTCACCAAAATCACATCCTTTTATTCATGCCTCACTTCACAAAGAACCACATTTTTTATGTTTTTTTGATCTATTTTGATGTAATACCATCACAATGTTAGAACACAGCATTGGTTAGCTGCTGTTTGGGACTTGAGCTGCATGCTCGTAGAAGAATAAATTCTGAAGGAAATTGAACTGTAGGTGATTTTGCAATTTTCAATTTTCTGCTACCCCTCTGTGTGTGTGCGTGCGTGTTTGTCTGTGCATATATTTCTGTATGTGCACATGCACACTTGATGTAAGTGATTGTGTTTTTTATTTGGACATAATCGTGTTATCTCTTGCCATAAGTTTTGTTAGCAAATCAGCTTATTGGATGCTAAATGACAAATATTAGAAACCTGATAGGACACAATTTTTGCAGACACACATTCTTCATACGATGGCGTTTTAAGATTGTTCTTGTTATCAACAATATCTACAGTTGACATATAATGTGGCTTTTAGGTGTATTAACTTATACCTTAAGCTGATGGATGAATTATGTGGGAACTTGTTTAGATCTTTGAGAATGCAGCCACATTTTTGGTTGAATTTTCTGCATTGAACATGTCAAGAGCATTGACAATCACCACCAATTATTGTTTCATGGAATATCAACCACATGAAGTTTGTGTAGTTTATTTGTACAAGAGTTTTGATGCAATTTTTAGGTGTTTAATGCATTATTATTTGCAGGTGTGAGTTAAAAAAAAAAAAAAGAAGAAGAGGAGGGAAGCGGGAGCCAAGTGGGAACAGAGAACTAGTGTCAAGAAGGACATCAGTGTGTGTGAATTGAAGTTGGCCTATTAACAGGGTATAATACATGTAAGAAATAAGAGCTGCATCGATAACGTGTATATGCTAAACACCGCTACAGAATTTCTTCCCCCCCACCCTTCTTCTTCACTCTGCAACCATGGTCTTAAATTTGTTTTACCTCGAAAGAGAAACAGTTTGGAGTATTTTTAGTTTCTAAAGTTTGCTTCATAGTGCAGGTACCTTAAAGCTTGCACTTTTCTTGAAGGACTGGATTGGAATCTGAAATAGGAATAGTTTGGCCTCAGCGTGTCCAGTAGATAAGCTTCTGTTCAGTGTTGAGTGGGAGAAGTTACGACCTTTTAAGCTGTCAGCTCAACTTCACCTTTTGTTTACACGGACATAATCCCAGATTCCTTTCTTGTTGTTTCTACCTAATTACTGGACTGCTGCCTTTTATCCCAATCATACCTTCCCTGCCTTCCAAGGTTGCTATAGTGTCCTTTTTAATATCTAGTTTTCTTCCAGCACCTTGAACTGAGTGTAATAAGGACCCTGATTTTGTAGTTTATATACATCGAGAAATATGTTCTAGCACGTGTCACCAAAAGGGTGAAAGATGGCGTTTCATTCAGAGGAGGATCAAACTGAGGATTACCTTTTCAAGATTGTTCTGATTGGTGATTCAGCTGTTGGTAAATCGAACTTGCTTACTAGATTTGCCAGAGATGAGTTTTACCCAAATTCAAAATCAACCATAGGAGTAGAATTTCAGACCCAGAAGATGGAAATTAAAGGGAAGGAAGTTAAGGCACAGATCTGGGACACGGCCGGTCAGGAACGGTTTAGGGCTGTTACGTCTGCATATTACCGAGGTGCAGTTGGAGCGCTTCTGGTGTATGACATCAGTAGACGCCAGACCTTTGACAGCATTGGTAGATGGCTTAATGAACTTCACAGTAAGCACTGCGTGTCATGCGGCATTTGAACTTCCCGTTTATTTTTGCTTATGTTCAACTCCTGTTAGGATACATTAGGACATTGGTCCCCCATCTGCACCTTCCAATTTTAATCACCGTGAGAATGACAGTCATTCCTCAAGTGCATGTTTGGTATGCATTACTAGGCACTATAAAGAACAAGATTTTAATTTATTTTTCTTCTTTGAAACTAACCAGTGTTATCCAATTCATCCACCAAACATGCCACGAGTTCGTAAACAAGATTTTTATTGATTGCTGCGTGCTTATTTGGTTTAGAATTCTTTGCAGTTAGCGAATGGGAGTATTCTGTTCTGAAATGAAATTTGGCTAGATTTCTATAGTGATTACTATGAATCTATGGTGTTGCAAGGAAAATTGATATATAGCATTCTATAATGTCGCAGCAGAATTAAATGATTATTTCTGATTTATCGGTAGAATTAAAAACATCAATAAAAAAGTGAAGATAATCTTATCTTATTGTTGATATAGATGCTATACTAGATTGTTCAACATTTTCTTTTCCATCTTGAGGTGACAAGGCCTGAGTTGTATGGTTAATTTATTCAACAGCTCACTCCGACATGAATGTAGTGACGATACTGGTAGGTAATAAATCCGATCTCAAAGATGCTCGAGAAGTTACAACTGCTGAAGGTAAAGGTTTGGCCGAGGCACAGGGTCTATTCTTCATTGAAACTTCAGCTCTGGATTTGTCCAATGTCTCAGCTGCATTTCAGACAGTAGTTAGAGAGATTTACAATATTTTGAGCCGTAAGGTTATGCAATCTCAAGAGCTCAAGCAAAAAGATCCCGGGTGGATGGGGAATGGAAAAACAGTCGTTTTACAGGGTGATGAGAGCCAAGAAGCTGATGGGCAAGCAAAGAAAGCTGGGTGCTGTTCATCATAAATTCTTGTGATTTAGGAACCCCATTGAGGAGATTCTTCATTTCATGAACTGCTGATTCTCTGAAGCCCTTTCACACATCTTCTTTAATTGTTATTTTATTTATTGTTACACTCCTGCAAATGTAGTGAAACAGTATTGTTCTTTATCCTTGGGCCATAGGAGAATCAGTATTGGAATTTGTAAATGACTTGGAAGGGGACAGTTTTTGACAATGTTAAGTATTCACATGGTGTTAGGTTCCTTCAATAAATTCAATATTCTATGAATTTTTTTTACGTATAAGAGTCAATTGGCGATTAGTGAAGTTCGATCTTGAAAATGTTGCCTCTATTGGTTACACAGGTGTATTAGTTATTGGTGATCATGAATAGTATTGTTGTCGGGGATTCTATGCGAATCACATGTATTAAATTTTGCAAAATTCACACTGACAATAGTGCTATTTGACGATCACCAACAGAATTTCCATCAATAATATTTTTTTCGTTAGCTTTCTAATTATTCTATTTGACTAAGGCCAACATTTATGTGGTTTTGTATGAAATTTTGGCGTCTAATTATCATTCATCCTTATAGCTTGTTGTAATTTAAAGTGGTTAAATAAATTTTTTATCTATACAATTTGTAGAATTCACAATTTACTATTTACTTATTAATTATACATATTACACGTCACAAAACTTATAAATACTTAAAAAATAATTTTTAAAACTGTCAAATATGCGCTTAGATTGATACGAGTCATGAAATACTAGAAATGATGATAATCCCAATCAACTATCCAAAAAAGTTATTATCGTTGCCACACCCAGTAGTAGAGCCAAACATTTTAATTTGGGGGGGCCCTCAATCAAGGGTGAGTTGAGGGGAACCTCTTACGGGGTTCGGGAGTAGTGCCCCCGAATTTTTTTTTTTGTCAAATTACAATTACTGAACTTATTTTTATGAGAATCTAATGTTTTTTTTATGAATCATAATCTTTAAAAAACTTATAAAAAGATATCGAACACAATCGATTGATGCAGTTAGACATATTCAATATTCACTTCGTATTTGTTCTGATTGCTTGAAAAGACTAGTTTCAATACTTTGTTTTTGGTTATTGAATAATTCAAACAATCCGAGTTAGGTTGTGTGCACTATTAAATTTTCCAATATATTTTCTGAGACTATGTTTTTTCTTCCAATTTGAGAACCTGTCGACAACAAAAGAATCACGACTTGAACTCGAGCTATAATTTGTTTTGTGAATTAATGTTGTACCATATCAAGAAGAAAAAATTCTCCAGCTTAATTAAAAAAGACTGAAGATGAAATCGCAATTAATTTTTTTTGTGTCAGTGGCCACACCCCGCATCAAATTCACGAAACAGAAGCTTAAGTTGAGTTTCTACAAAATTAATTAAATGATACATTTAAACTTAAAGAATTATTTCTTTCTTTTTTTCGCAATTTACAGGGTTTTTAAAGAATAACCCTTGCCCTAGTTATGCACAAAGGAAGGAGCTTACTTGTCAAGTAGGTTAAAATGTGGTTAATTTAAAAAATGAAGGTAAATTTGTTTTTTTTTTTTTTTTTAAATCAAACAGACTTCTAAAGCTTATAAATTTTCACAATTTTTTATTAGTTATACATTAATAAGTATATGTTGGAAATGTAATTGTCGTCAAATTAATAATTATTCATAGCAAAAGTCACAGATCACACAATTATGGAATGAAAATGAGAATTTTCGTGTAGAGAGTACCCATTTTTATAGATAAATGATAATTATAGAAGAATACTTTATACATTTTTTTTAAAAAAAATTTGGAATGCTTTTCAATTATTATGCAGCTCTGAACTTTTTCATTTGATTTTCTTTCTAAGTTGATAAATTGTCTACAACTAATTAATAATATTGAAGTGAAGATTTTGAATTCTTGCCACTAATACATATAAATAAAAGAACGAGATCATTTAAATAAGATGATTTTGATATTTGAAGAAGAATGATCAAATGAGTCTTATGCATCTCCCGAGTCTCTCTGTGATGCTTTATGAATGTTTATTTTAAATAACGAGTTTGTTTGAGATAGTTTTTTTTTAGTAAAATTAGACAAAAAGTTGATAAAATGTGTGGCGGATATATCCTCGATTCCACTCACTCGGCAATTCTTGTGAAGTAGAGACTAACTTTTTATTCTTTGGGAAAGGGGAGACTTCCCTGCTATTTTTCCTATATTTTGGACCATGGCGATAATTTTATTCAGAACGGTCCCATCATTTGTCTTCCCTGCGCTCTTAAGTCTTAAGGAGCTTGGGTATTTTTTTTTTTTTTTTCACCAGTTTTGACCGATTTTAAATAGTACTAATTATAAAAAGTTGAAAAAATTGGTGCTTGTTAGTTTTTTAGAGTATCGATTTAAACTGTCTAAAATTGGTGTAGTGTAATTTAAAATATATCTCCCAAATTCATCAAATCGGTAGTTTTAGGTCGTTTATCAAAATTTCTTTTAATTTTATCCCATTTCAAATAATTATTTTCAAAACTTTCATCTACTTAATATTTGACTCAAGCACTTTTTTAATCTCCAATTACTACCAAACACGTGTCGTTTATAAACACTCCCGGGGAGTAGAACATTTCCCATAGATCAAGACCGCTAACAGGTAATCTAAAACTTCCAAAACTCCCTCTCAACTTTCCCTCCAACCCTAAACCCCTCAAGCCCTTCTTCCGCAACTCACTTCAAAACCCTAAAACGAAATTCCCTCCAATTCACACAGAGACATTACGTAACATATGGTATACACTTGTGTTCTTTAATTTCAATCTCTCTACGGAGTAATCTGAAAAAAAATCCCATATAAAACAAACCCCAGGAATCCACAATACATACATGTTAACTGTATCAAGAATGAAATCATTCCTCACTTTCTCCCCAACACTTTCCAATTCCGCCGCTACTCCCTTCTC
Organism: Forsythia viridissima; assembly: GCA_030279155.1. NCBI lineage: Eukaryota > Viridiplantae > Streptophyta > Magnoliopsida > Lamiales > Oleaceae > Forsythia > Forsythia viridissima. Next base: position 6,356,636 of record CM059033.1, read on the forward strand.
CTGTTATTTCCACTCTAACCAATCCATTATTTTACGCAAAACCTCCAGACATATGCTCGCTGCTAAATCTCTCCATAGCCCTAATTTTTTGTCCAGAATTTATGTGATGCATTCGCCTGTAAACTGCGCGAAGCCCTCAAATCGCGATCGAATTCGAAGCATGTACACTGAGGCCACTTCGGTGTCGGGTGAAATTCACGTGATTGTGGGCCCCATGTTCGCCGGGAAGACCACCACCCTTCTCAGGAGAATTAAGCTTGAAAGCAGTAATGGCAGGTTGGCAGATATTTTACTCATTTGTTTTCAATTCTTTATGAGTTAACTTATTTGGGGTAATTAATATAATTTGGCGATGAAATGCTTTGACATAGTTTTAGAAAAAAATCTTATCTTTATTTTACTCTGTAATTTTTTTTTTCTTGTAGATGATAAATTTAATTGATAATGGGTCTTGAGTAGTGAAATATTGTATATCAGTATGGACCTCTTCTATATGCTCTTTGGAATTTTGATAAATTCGAATTTCTGTCTTCTTTTTCTCCCCAAAGTAAAAAGCTTGGCCACCTTTTTTAGTTCTACGGTTGAATAACTTATCATTATTAAGGTGTTCCCAGTTTTCAGGCCAATTCCATAAAGAATTCCATCCATTTGGATAAAACACTGAAGGGTCTCTGTCTAACGGGGAGAATATCAGAAGCTATTGGGATATTGTGCCGCACAGGAGTGCAAGTAGAATCTGGAACCTATTCTCTTCTTTTGCAAGAATGCATTTTCAGGAAAGCATATAAGAAGGGTAGAAGAATTCATTGGCAAATGACTGTTGTTGGATTTGTTCCAGACGAGTATCTGATGGTTAAACTTATGATTTTTTATGCAAAAGCTGGAAATGTGGATACTGCCCACATTATTTTTGATAACTTGTTGCTGAAAACTTTAATTTCATGGAATGCAATGATTGCAGGATACGTGCAGAAAGGTATGGAGGAAGTGGGCTTGAGTTTTTATTACCAGATGAGACATTGTGGTTTGATACCAGACCAGTACACCTTTGCTTCGGTCTTTAGGGCCTGTGCATCATTAGCCATCCTGGAACAGGGCAAGCAAGCCCACGCGGTGTTGATTAAGAACCAAATTAGTGAAAATGTTGTAGTTACTAGTGCTCTCATGGATATGTACTTCAAGTGCAGTAGCCCCTGCGATGGGTTTCGAGTATTTGACAAGTCTTTAGATAGAAATGTTATAACTTGGACTGCTTTGATCTCTGGATATGGCCAGCATGGAAAAGTATTTGAGGTTCTGGAATTTTTTCATCAGATGATAAATGAAGGCTTTCGACCAAATCAAATCACGTTTCTTGCAGTACTTACTGCTTGTAGCCATGGAGGTTTGGTAGATGAAGGTTGGGAATATTTCTCATCAATGATGAGAGACTATGGTGTTCAGCCAAGAGGAAAACATTATGCAGCTATGGTTGATCTTTTAGGGCGTGCTGGGAGGTTAATAGAGGCCTATGAGTTTGTAGAAAACTCACCTTGTAAAGAGCACCCAGCAATATGGGGCGCTTTGCTTGGGGCATGCAAGATTCATGGAAACATGGACATGATAAAGCTTGCTGCAAAGAAATTTTTTGAATTGGAACCAGAGAACGCAGGGAAGTACATAGTTTTGTCTAATGCTTATGCCACTTTTGGTCTATGGAAAGATGTTGCAGAGATTAGGAGTATAATGAAGGAATCTGGGATTAAAAAGGAGCCTGGTTATAGCATGATTGAGGTTCAAGCAGAGGCCAACTTCTTTTTTATGGGTCATAATAATCACAAACAAACTGACCAGATATATGAATTGATTAAAGATCTGGCTTCCATTCTGAAAGATACTGGTGATATCCCTGATTTAAGCATCTAAGAGAATCAAATTGCACAATAATGATGAAGTAACCTAATGGGGAAAATTTTCTTCATTTTCTCTGACAACCTCTATGAGGAAGAATGTCTTCTTAGGAGCTTTGACAGTCACAGTTCATAGCTTTGCTTTTGAATGGGAGCAGGTAATATACCAAACTTAGGATCAGACATGATGGAAATTTTAGGAAAGCGACATCTTTCCAATAAATTAACAACGTATTCCAATATTTAGATAACAATATAGAAAGCAAATTACAAATTAGGTTTTCTGGATCTGTCTAGAAGGCAGGTGATTTTCTGTTTTGTGGGGGTGTGTGTGTGTGGGGGGGGGGGGGGGATACTGTACATTACAAGCATAGATATGACATCACAGATAGATTAGAGGGAGGTGACACCAAGAAGTTAGTCAGTTTAGTATTCTCCATTGCTGATGTATTTACATGACAGGTGGATCTTCCGTAAACTTCATTCTTCCATATTTAAATGATGAAGGCATTGGTAGCTTGAATCGATTATCTTTCCCTATTAGTGACTTTGGGTTTACGGTTTGATATTTAATGAATGAGTTTGACCTTTTGCTATTTGTTCAGTAACTATTGCTGCAACTTTATTACTAATCTGAGCTCTAGAATGGGTATTTAAATTTGTGGAGTTCGCGTGTTTCTGACTTTCACGTCCTTTAAATGTAGACATGTGCTTCTAGTAGTATATCGTTTGAAACTATTTATCTCTACTTCTATGATGACTGTTGCCAATCTCATGAATAGATTGGTAGGCTTTTTTAAGCCAAGGTCTTGACATCTAATGAAATATTTTATATTCACTTGTAAGGAACATAATTACCGTATGTTATTGAACTAAATAGGGCTCTCAGTGATACACCATTATGATTTATAATCATCCTTTTCTTTTTGTGCAGAAATGTAGCGATAATAAAATCAAACAAGGATACAAGATATGCCTTAGACTCTATTGTAACACATGATGGAGAGAAATTGCCATGTTGGCCATTGGCAGATCTGTCTTCATTTAGACAACGACTGGGTCCTGAAGCATATGATAAGGTATTGCACTATCGGAATTTGGTTTTAGAAAGAATAAAATTCCTACATATCAAAGTATTCTATATGGAAATGACATGTCAAATGTTGGGCACGGAATCATATCCTCCTTTCGGTGTACAATGATGGGCAGTTTAGTAAGTGTGTGTTTGGAAGAGCTTCTTTAAAGCTCCAAAGCACTTTTGAAAGAGTAAAAGTGCTTTTAATTAAATTTATGGTTGTTTGGCAAAAAACAATAAGTGCTTGTTGACTAAAAAAACAGCTTAAAAAAGCTATTTTAGAGAAGCCTAAATTTTGAGCTTCTCTAAAAAGCTATATTTGAGCTTTTATGGAAAACTACAATTAACATTTAATGAAACATGAAAATTATCAAAATTATCATTAATTATCATTAATAAAAATAGAAATAAAAACTTTCTAACTTATATCTTCTTCAACATTTCAATAATATAATACAAATTACCTCTAATATGTTTAATTTAAATAAATTAATTTTAAGTAATATAATATATACTAAAATAATTGTGATATCATAATGTTATGAAATAGAATATGAAATAAATATTATTTATAAAAGAAACTAATATTAGATATGTAATAATTAATTATTGTTTTGTTAAATAAATATAAAATTTATACAAAAGTACTTTTGTAGTTATGCAGCCAAACACTCTATTTAATATTCAAAGCACTTTTTGAATTCACATCCAAACAGTCAACTGCTTTTTAACAAAAGTTTTATTATCAAAAGCTCTACTGCTAAAAGCTCTACTCACCACAGCTGTTTCAGACGGACCCTAAATCAAGTGGCATTTGATGTTATTTGGAAGAACAGTGTGAATGTCTCTCAAATTTCATTTAACACCTTTCTCGGCAATTTTGTTTTAGCACTATTTTGCTAGCAAATGCACGTGATAATATTTTTCCGGTAACATGATGACAGCTAGAGGTGATTGGTATTGATGAAGCTCAATTTTTTGAAGACCTATATGATTTCTGCAGCAAAGCTGCTGACCATGATGGCAAGACTATTATAGTTGCTGGTTTGGATGGTGACTATTTAAGGTAGCACTTCGTTTTAATTTCGAAATTTTTTAGGGTTGAGACATTTCACATATCTTTCCTCTTACTCAGTTGTTATCATATCATGATGATGTCTTTATGCATTCTTAAAAAGTCTGATTTTCACTGACCTGCTATTTGGTGAAACTTTGAATTTCCTCCCACGGGGGATTGGCAGGAGGAGCTTTGGTGGAGTGCTTGACATAATTCCCATAGCCGATTCTGTAACAAAGTTAACTGCACGATGTGAGCTATGTGGTGAACGTGCTTTCTTTACTTTGAGGAAGACAGAGGAGACTGAAACAGAACTTATTGCTGGGGCAGAAGTATATATGCCTGTGTGCCGTAAGCACTATGTGAGTGGGCAAGTGGTCAAAGTGGCTGCAAGGACAGTCCTCGAATCTCAGAAGGTTCAGTGTAGCTCGATTCCTTAGCCCTTGCAGCTGATTTCAACGGTAATCTGGCACTCGTGAGTTGTGCCAGTGTCATCCTTGTGATTTTTATTAAGGTTGTACTTGTAGCTAGGGCACTACTATTTGGTAGAGATCTATTGGCGTGTACTATAACTTCATTTATCCAAGTGTTTGGCTTAGAAAATCGAAATTACTGCTGGTGCTTCTCTTTGCTCTAATGCGTGCACACGCGTACATAGTATATGCAAGTACACTTCTTTCTCTGAATCGATTTGAGCTTGAGGAAGATGATGAATTCTATTTTTTCTTGTCCTTTTTTCTTTTTACAATCATTTCAACCAATAAGAACACTAACAGTCTTTTCAACAAAACTAGTGGTGCCTTGTGCATTGCACGTAAAACTGTATAAATCTTGTTTGTGATAGTGTGAATTGATTTGAGTCGTGAAGATAAGATTTTTTTGTGAAGCAAAATAGTTATTAATTCAATCAAAATTATGTAAAAATTTATTCTGGGAATTGTTTGTAAAAAAATATTTTTGCCCCTTCATTAGTAATATTTGTATGGAAATAATCAGTTAGTATTGTTCTCTCGAAAAAAATCTATTTTAGCAATTCTCTGAAGATCATCAAATTATCTATATGTTATCGAATGATTGTTTTCAATATGTAATTGAAGAGAAATTATATATGGATTAATTTCATACAAAATAAATCCATAAATTCTCCAGGCAGCTTCAGGTGGAAAAATCCACCTAATTGTTTGAAATATCTCAATCTCATCTATAACAACTGGAGGATCCTTATGATTTATAGAAAAATTAATCCTATCATGTTCTTTGTAAACATATTTGTATAAAGACTTAACAGCTTTAATCGTGGAACAAATCTCAACATTCTTATGACAATCAAATTTGGTTAATAAATATGGATTATGAGGTATTACCCATTTGTCGCCAATCAATTACTAACTATTTCAGTTCTTATTTCTCTTTTCTAAAATTTGGAATGTATATAAGCTCATTTTGGACGTATTTAAGGTTAAAATTAATTTATAAGTTAATGACACTATCATTTGGAGATTGCACTTGCAGCTCTTTGCTTGTCTCCTATCAAAACCATGAAATACTTAAATAAAACTCCAACTTCCCCTACCCTTCTCCTCACTTTACTGTATACATATATTAATAAATAATGAGGTTAAAAATTTTATTCAAATTCAATCACATATAGAATACAACTAACCCCAAACTTGCAATTTTATTTAGAAGGCAACATCATTACTCATCAAGTGAACTAAAACAAAAAGCATGTGTCAAAAATAAAACAGGTCAGTTGCTTGTATTCTTACATACCAAAGAGCACGAAAGCTCAAAATTCAAACTCATTACACTGGAGTCATCATAGAATGACACTTTAAGAATATATATGAACATCTAATACACACGTCTCCCACATACAAATGTAGCACTTCCTCATCGCCAAATAAGCATAAATCTTGCAGAACATTTACAAATAAATTGTAAAAAACCTGATAAATAATAAAATTATATATTTTTTAAAACTTCGTGGTTCCATATTTATTTGCAAAATGAGCATAAGATGTAAAGATTATAATCCAACAAACAATTGGTATAAATTTGGTAAAACGTTATAAAAAACTTATTTGGTAAATTTGGTTCCAATCCATCTTGGCATAAATCTGGGTGTGGATTCTACAAGTCAAACTCCATATATGATTTTGTTTCATATGGTGAGTATCTTATCAATTAGGGTTTTGTTCATAGAGGTAAGCTCGGTGCTCTAAATATTAGTGCATGATGCCTTCTTGTGGGGGCAGCCATCAATATGCATCCTGAATTGTTTTGTGCTGCCATTTTGTAAAGTAAGTCGAGATACTGATTATAATTAGAAAGTTGGGCGTATGGAAGCAACAGATGCTTGTTTATTATTTATTATTAATTTTTGGGTTCTCAAAGTTTGAATAAACATTTGTTTTGAAGAATGACTTGTTCAATTTCTCTGTTAGGTTCCTTTGCTCTGACGTAATCAACACACTATTGGATCCCTGCTTACCTCTCACTACTTTGGACTATGAAGAAATCAAGAATCCTCAAATACAGTCCTACTTCGAGTATATTCTTAAGTATTCTCTTTATGATAATATATTCCTCAAGGAATATGCTTTCCCATTTATGCTATGAAAGAATCGGATTCCTATTACAAAGTAAAAACAATGACATTTAATGAATCAAATTTCAGGGATCATTTCAAACAACTTAACGATTGATATCACAACCATTATCTTGCTTCCACCACCAAAATCAACTACGCATTTGCATAAATAAATTAACAGACATGGAGAGTATACGAAATAAAATCTGCATATGCATAAATTAGAGTATAATAACCCGATTCCAATAAATAGTTTTATGGTTTTATTTAAACAACCATTGAATAAAAGTACGACATTACCTCTCAGTACTAAAATGATAATTCTAATTAAGCATTCACTTTAGGCTCTGGCTAACATAGTGACACTGCAAACTTGCAACGGAGAAAATACAACAAAAAAAAAAAAACAGACTAAGAAATATGGGAAGATGGAAACCACAAAAATAAAAAAAAAATAAATAAAAAAATCCAACCCGAGGAGGCAGTGGTGGCTACGACAGTGATTAGAGCTTATGATTCTTTCTCTAATTCAGGAAACAAGAACTAAGAAAATAAAAATTAGACAAAGAAACAGGAAAATATTGAGAAACCACGGCCACATGTTAATTATTAACAGGAGATTAAAAAAAAAAAAAAAAGAAGAAGAAGAAGAAGAAGAAGTTGTACGTACCTTCTTTAACATCAAATATTTAGGAAAAGTGTGGACACTTTGAACACCCAAATGAATACTAACGAACTCAAACACAGATCGGACACCAGAAAAGATGAAAATACAAAAAAAAATCCCCAAATTTCTAAAACTGACCCAAACTAAGTTAATCCAAATAACGCAAAAAATCAACAAACATCGGATCAAACTGGCCCCAAATTCGACAAATCGATCAAAATCAATTAATGATAGATGTACTTCGTAACATCAAACTCCACAAAATCGAGATATTAAATAACCTAGCAACCACAACTCAAATCGAATACCACAAACAATTGGACGACAACAGCGAAAAAACCCAGATCTAAGACATTTTTACCGCTAGCTTATGTATTAAAACTGATGTTAATGAAGCAAAAGAAGAAATGTATAATACATACATTCGTAAGATATCTCCAGAAGCAAAAAACAAAAAAAAAAAAAAACAATAAAAAAACAAAAACTCAAATACAATAATACATATGGACAGAGTGTTAATAGAATATCATAATTTTTTAACTCAATCTCATACCCTGAAGTATCAATTAATATTGAATTCATGAAACAAAATCTTGAATCAAATAAATTGAATACGTACTGATTAATCAATATTTTCAGAACACAACCCTAGATGCTCGCAATTTGATGAGAGAACAGAGTGGAGAGATCGGGCATGATGAATCAAACTAAATAAACTCTCATCTGAGCAAAACCAAACCAAAAACAAATATGAAAATTGTTCGATATAACCCTTGAACGTCTTACACTAAGGTTGTGTTTGATTCCTTTCATTTTCTATGGAAAATGAAAATTTTCCACCAATTTTCCAGCTTTGGTCTGTTTGATTGGCAAAATTTTCCATGAAAAAGGCATTTTCTCACCTATTTTTCATCTTTCGTTTGATTGCAACTTTTGTTTTTCCATAGAAATTTTTTTCCATATTTTCCACTTTTGGCCATATTTTCCTTGTTTTCAAGGAAAATATTTTCTTTGTGGGATAGGAGAATTTATTTTCCATGGAAAATTTGTTAACCTTTTCCAACCCATTTATTTTTCATGGAACATTTTCCAATCCAAATTTTCTTGGTAATTCATTTCCATGGAAACTATTTTCTTTCCACACAAATTTTCTGCTTGCAATCAAACACAGCCTAAAAGTCCAAAAAAGTCAGATCAAGAATCAAACGAGAAAAACTTAATTTGTACCCAAAAAAATGAAAAACACGACCAACTTCGATGATGACAACAACCGGAAACAGATCATGGTAAAAATTTGCCTCTTCTTTTTTTTTTTTTTTTTGCAAAGGGTCATTGGACAATTTTGTCCTTTTTACAAAAGAAGAAGAATTAAAGTGAAGGGACGTGAGTGAAGAAGAAGATAAGCTGACAGGGAATAAGTTGCTTTTTTTTTTTTTTTTTAAGTGTCTTGGTGATGTCATCAAAATGATTCAATGACCACATGAATAGTGATGATTTTAAGACTCTTTTATTTTATGTAGGAAAATGACTCGAATGGACGCAATCCATCCCTAGGGGTCAATGTCGCACAGAACTGAGTCAATAGGTTTGGGATTCTTCTAATTTTTCTTGCTTTTCTTGCCTAGGTAGAGTGACAAATCTTGTTCCTTCTTAAAAATGAGTTTTTTTATTTGTTCTTTGCTCGACCGCTAATCCTAATCAAGAATCATATAATAAGAAAAAAAGAAAATGTTATGAAAATGAAAAATCAAGAATAAAAGAAAAAATTCATAGAAAAAATTAGAATTTCATTTAGTTTGGAAGGGCTTTTAGGGTAAGTTTGGAAGGATGTTTAGAAGCTCAAAAGTACTTCTTAGAGCATCTTCAATGCAACAATCGATATTGTTGTACACATGGTAAGTAAAATAAAGACGGATAGAAGAGCATCTCCAATGGAGTTGTGGACTAGAAAAATTATACTCCAATTGTACAAGAGAGATAATGTAGATAAATTATAGAAAAGTAAATAAAAGATAATTAGTACACATTATGATGGAGATAAATTATAAAAAGTTAAATAAAATAGGCTTAACATACATTTTTAGTGGACATTTATTGTTAAAAAATAAATGGTGGACGTTATATCCTGCACTTTTTTTCTTGCCATGTAAATGTTTTGGGCTGATATGACACGCTTTTTAGTTCAATTCATAGTTGCATTGAAGATCACTTAAAGAGCAAAAGTGCTTTTGGTTATATTTATAGTTGTTTGACTAAAGTCAATAAGTCCCCTTTGACTTAAAAAAATTGTTTTAGAGAAGTCTACTTTAAAAAACTCTAATTGAACTTTTACGAAAATATGCAATTAACATTTAGTGAAATTTAAAATTAACAAAATTACCATTAATACATTAAAAAAAAGGTATCAATTTATTTGTCAAATTGTCACTTCATATATTTATATAAAATAAAAAACATATATTGGTATGTTAAATAATATAATACAAACTACACGTGCTTGTTTAGACCATATTAAAAATGTTAATAAAAAGCCGTAGTTAAAATTAACAATTAATTTTAATAACACACTTAATCAATATTTTATCAAAATCTGCTAAAAAGCTGAATCAAACAAGCTCGTAATATGTTTGATTTAAATAAATTAATTTTATGTAATATGATGTATACTAGAATAATTATGTTATCGTGATTTAATTAAGATATTAATTTTAATAGTTATTATATGTTATAAAAATAATATTATTTATAAAAATAATAATATAAAATATGTAATAATTAATTACAATTTAGTTAAATACATATAAAGTTTATATAAAAGTAATTTTATAATTATGCAGTCAAATCTTTAATTTAATATTCATAGTACTTGCTAAATAATCAACAACTTTTTAACAGCAACTCTACTACCAAAAAACCGACTGCCAAAGTTCTTCTCTAATCCTCAAAAGTAAAGAATAGTGCTACACAAGAAAAATGACATTTCAAATCAGTATTTGCTCCATTGGAGTGCTATTATGGAAGTTACGGTATGTTGTTGAGTCCGAAATGGACTTCAAAGTTTGTTTAGTAGAGTTTATAAACTAGTTTATTTGACTAAAAATAAGTTATTTGACAAAAAATTTTATTTTAGTAGTCATTATTTTTTACCATTCTTAATTAAATAAAATATTTTAATTAAATAAACTAGTTTATAATATCTACCCACCCGAAACCACCCGAAACCACAGAACCACCAAAGTAGACCAAACCCATTAAAAAAAGGGACGAATCGAACCCGATTGAATTTCTTCCATATCCCCGCTTTGCAGATTTGGAATTAGCTTCGGTCCGCCATTTTTTTCGTTTCTTTTCCAAATTTAAAATTTTCTCCGAGGTAATTGATCATTCTTATGCTCCTTTCTTCTTCCTTTTCGCACTTGTATGTGTATTATTTATATACAATTTTCTTAATCGAGATAATACGTACAGACTACAGAGCGAATATAATTTCTTTCCTTTTAAAGGGACTGGTGGAAAATCATTGGAATTTTGGAGCTGAAACTGGGCACAAGCGGAATTAATTGATGAATAACTCTCTAATTCGGGAAAAGGTTAATGGCTATTCCACTGCATAAAGCCTCTGAATATTTGATTATATTGTGATTTTCTGAAATTTCTCCGCTGCCCAGCTAGAGTTATGCTAAATAGGTCAAATTTTTTGATACATACATGTGAAAAACTACAGTTCTTGCGCAAGACTCCTACTTTTCCATTTTCTACCCTTGGGATAAATGGAAGTTTCAGTGATGGAACAGAGTCTGAGACAGAATGGGAAAGATTACTTAAGCCATTTGACTTCGGAGAACTCCGAAAATCACTCAATAAAATTACCCCATTTCAGCTTAATAAATTGCTGGAGCTCCCACTGGATGTGCCAACATCGATGGAGCTGTTTCAGTGGGCTGGTTCCCTGAAGGGTTATTGCCATTCGTTTGATGTCTACTCTACCTTGATTGATAAAGTTGGGTCTGCAGGGGAGTTTAAGATCATTGATAGGTTATTAATGCAGATGAAAGAAGAAGGGATAGTTTTTACAGAGTCTCTTTTCATTATGATCATGAGGCACTATGGAAGAGGTGGTTTGCCTGGGCAAGCAACCAGGTGGCTTTTGGATATGAGGACTACATTCTCTTGTGAACCTACTTTTAAGTCTTATAATGTCGTGTTGGATATTCTGCTGGCCGGGAATTGTCCAAAAGTTGCTCCAAATGTTATTTACGAGATGTTGAGTAAGGGCATCTCCCCTACTGTTTTTACTTTTGCGAGAGTAATGAATGCACTTTGTAAAGTGAAAGAGGTTGATTCTGCATGCTCCCTCCTCAGAGACATGACGAAATATGGGTGTGTGCCAAATTCAATAGTTTATCAGACACTTATACACGCTCTATCTGAGGCTAACAGAGTGAATGAAGCTTTGAAACTTTTGGAAGAGATGTTTCTCATGAGTTGCTTACCAGATGTCAATACATTCAACGACGTCATAATTGGTCTTTGCCGTGCTGATCGTGTTCATGAGGCTGCCAAATTAGTAGATAGGATGCTTATTCGGGGGTTTGCCCCTGATGCTATAACTTATGGAGTTTTAATTCAAGGGCTATGTAAAACAGGTCAGGTGGACGAAGCGAAGGCACTGCTGAAGAAAGTTCCTGATCCCAATGTTATCCTGTTTAATACTTTGATTAATGGTTATGTTACACATGGTCGATTTGAAGAAGCAAAATCTGTATTAAACGAGAACATGTCCAGTACTGGCTGGCTGCCAGATGTTTATACTTTTAGTATACTTATTCGTGGGCTTTGCAAGAAGGGATTCTTTGCCTCAGCTCGCCATGTAGTGGAGGAGATGTCATCCAAGGGTTGCGAGCCAAACGTTATCACCTATACCATTTTGATTGATGGCTTCTGCAAGGAAGGCCGGTTGGAAGAAGCCAACGACATTATGGATGAAATGTCATCTAAAGGTCTCCGCCTAAATACAGTGGGATATAATTGTCTATTATCCGCCCTCTGCAAGGACAGAAAGATACAAGAGGCGATGGAACTATTTAGTTATATGCCGAGCAAAGGATGTAAGCCTGACATATTCACGTTTAATTCTTTGATATATGGGCTTTGCAAAATTGATAAGATGGAAGAGGCACTTTGCATATACCGAGATATGTTCACAGAGGGAGTTATAGCAAATACTGTAACCTATAACACGTTGATTCATGCCTTCCTGAGGAAAGGTGCAATTCAAGAAGCATTTAAGCTAGTTAATGATATGTTATTCAGAGGATGTCCTCTCGATGAATTCACTTACACTGGACTTATAAAAGCACTGTGCCAAGATGGGGCAATTGAAAAAGCTGTGGGTCTCTTTGAAGAAATGTTGAGAAAGGGGATGAATCCTAAAAATAAATCATGCAATATTTTGATTAATGGCTTATGTAAAGCTGGGAAGGTACAAAATGCACTTGAATATTTGAGAGAGATGATTTATCGAGGGTTAAAACCCGATATAGTCACCTATAACAGTCTTATAAGTGGTTTATTCAAGATGGGACGTGTCGAGGAAGCTCTTAATCTCTTTGACAAATTACAGAGTCAAGGTGTCTGTCCAGATGCTGTCACTTATAACATCTTGATAGGTTCTTACTGTAAAATGGGCATGCTTGAGGAGGCATATGCACTTTTAACTAGAGGTGTGTCCAGTGGATTGACACCAGATAATATAACATGGCACATACTAGTCACCAATTTGTTGAAAAAGGTAATGAGGAGAGGTTAAATGTTTGCCTTGTCTGAATTAGGTCAGTACAAGGAAGTTTTGTTTTGGAAGTTCCATTTATCATTCACTGGCCTATGGCGACAGTTACAAGGAATTTCACTTGTGAAGTCTTGATTGGTTTACCGTAAAATGGGATGTTGGAGGAAGCCTATGCACTTTTAACTAAAGGTGTGGCTAGTGGGTTCAGACCCAACCAATAGTGTAACACGGCACATACTAGTAACCATTTTGTTGCAAATGGTAATGAGGGGGTTTACACATTTAACTTACCTAAATTAAGCCAATATGTGGAAGTTTTGACTTTGGAAGTGCCATTTATCATTCAATGGCCTTTGACAATAGTCGCAACAGTTGCTCTACTGGTGGGGGCATAAACTTCGCCTGTTCTCTGATCGTAGTTTCTTTATCAAGTCTATGCTATCAGTTTTGTTGATCATGCAAAGTCCATTATTTAACACGAAGAATTTCACTTGCAACTGTTGTTAAGTCTACTTCAAGGAACATGTTGAAGAGTATCAATAGTCTCCAAGTTTCTAAGAACACATAACATGTTAATACACTGTTGTGGTGACTTTAGGTAAGACCTTCTTGCATATTGTAGCAATTATTTTATTTCTAGGGGAGCAAAAGAACAATTATGGAGCTGTTCTAGTATTCAATATCCACAAGATATGTTACGATTCATTATTGTTCATATGATCATTGATTTGTAGTCTTTAGATCTAAAACCTGACATTCAAATTTGATCTGGTTCTACAAATGTTTCTTCATGCAGATATTGTTGGCCACCTTCAAGTTCCACAGGCCAAAATCTCAAGTTAATACACTGGGGACAGGAATTTGTCGATTCAACAGTCACTGGTGCGAATATAAGGTGTTAAAGTGTAAAGTATTTTAGTTTCTTATGAAATTTAAGGCTTCTGGAATCCTCCATTATACAATGGCTGAGACAAAATGAGATCTTTGTATGTGGTGGCTGAAGTCTGCTAAAAAATGTTTGTTTTTAGTTATGATCCAAACATAGCCTTTGAAAGTGTACAACTTTAGCTTTAATGGTTTAGCTTAGCTGTAGTGCTAATGTCATTCATCATGTGCTTGTAACATGGAGTTTTGAGATAAAAAAGAAATGTGCTATGATCTGGCTGCCTTAGCAATGTAAATTGACATCATCTTGTATGCCATGGCCTGGCTGCCTAGCACACTGGCAGACCATGGATTGGGCATCTGCAGTTCCATGTCTAATGCCTGGGAAACACATAATTTCATTGCCTCCCTCTTATCATGAAATGTCGTGCAAACGTTAGTTTCTAGTAACATGTTCACTAGAAAGGACACATGCAACTGCTGCCACTGAAGTCGAGAATTATTTTTTTTTGGGTGTGAAAAAGAAATAGTTCATTTAGGATGGAAAAACATGCCAAATTCTGGTATGAAAATGACTAGCAATTGCCAAGTTTCTTCCTTTCTTTTCGCACTTGTGCTCTTTCAATTCTCATTATTTATATTACACTTCCCTGTAATAACTTCTGAATGTGAAGATGCTATATACATTTGGTATAGACGTATTCTCCGCTAGATATGCATTCTCACCATCTTCTGCAAGGTCTCATTGATTGAGGCCTCAGTTTTTTCCTCTATGTGGGTCTGATCAGATGTTGGAACTGTATATTTTAGTTTATATACAGACTTTGCTCTCCACAATAGTAGTTTATGCATATATATTGATTGGAAATCCCCTGCCAGGGTTAAAAAGCTATCAACATTCTTTCCTTCTCCAACAAAAATTTCTTGCCTTCAGTTTGTTTATGCACTGTATCTCATCTTTTTAAACCTAAATGATTATTTGTTATTGTTGCGTATTGAACTGATATAGTTAATCGGTTACTATTCTATGGTAACATGCTCTTTTGGTGCATTGGTTGCTCTCTTTTGTATGTGGTCTGAGTCTCTCTCTTTCCTTTGAACAGGGAGGTCAGGGTTGAGGTGTGCCCGTAAGGCAGAGGCAGCAGTGTGGTTCCACATGCCACCACTAGATTGAGATCTACTAGAGGTAGGAACTAGAATGAATAGTACAGTAGCAATAGATGCAGGAATATATACTTCCATAATCTCATCTGTTATTATGACTATACTTGCTATTGGATCTTGTTGGCAGCCAAATCTGCCCATGCACACGGGGAAGTGAAACAGTTGGCGTGCATGATCCTTGGAGGATATCGTTTCAGTTGGCACCCTTGAGCAAGTCATGATTGACAATAGCATGGGGGATTCGGATTTGGAGGATAGAGAGTAGTTGCCGAATTCTCGTTGAACAATTCCATAAATTTTAATGATGTTGCTGTGGATGCTGTCACTTTACCATCTGAAGGGACTACGCATGCTAAAATCAAACAAGGGGAGTTTGCTTCCTCAACTGCATCTTTCCATTTTATGAGCCGTTCTGTTCGTGCTATCTACCTGTGTATTGATTTGTTCATAACTCAGCCACGAACTTGTGGCCATAATCTAAACCCAAACTAACGAAGGAAAAACACAAAAATTCCTATGACAGTATTTGCTATTTTGTGGGACTATAGTTTCAATAACATGCTCGCGACACACCAGAAGGTCAAGAATCTTGAGCTCTTGGAAGATCCCGAAACAAGAACATAGAAACCTCAAGACTCCTGTAATTTCTTTCACTTGGGTAAGAGTTTCCCTTTCTTCATCCCATCACCTAGGGTTGAGTTTCTTGGCATATCAGTATATTATGTAATGCAACTGCTATCATAGCTATAGGGGGGAAAAAGAAGATGATAACTTAATAGCTCAGTCCGGGCTCGTTTTGGTTTTTTTTTTTTTTTTAATAAAGGACAAACTATAACTAGTTATCCACTTTATATCAGTACGTGAGACATGAATGAAATGCATTATACCTATCATTATTAGTAGCCAAAAAAGTCAATCAATAAGATAAATAAACGATTGCATTGTTTTTCAACAGTTAATTACACATTAAACCGGACAAATTCTCCAACATACTTTAATAAATTACAGTTTTAGATCTGCAATTTGCATCCCCTACATTTCCTCACAAAGAATACTATATTATGGCATCCTGTTTTGCTCCAGGAAGTTACAAAATATATCAAAGAGCTATTCACACCGCTGAAGCAGTGGTATTGTCATTAGTAATGAGTATATCAATAACTTCGTTCCCCTAAATTGGCCTTTTCATGGATGGAAAGCTCTGCCTCCTGAATTTGTACCTCTTCTTTAAGCAGAGCAGCAACGTGTTTTCCGCTCTTGGTGCATCCAAGATCGAAGATATGAGGTTGAAGAGCCATAGAAAGATATTTGTACAGCACTGTCTCACCACGAAACTGCCAGCATAAAAAAATAGAAAAATCAAGTCGCAGCGTGTGTGGCAAGATTAAAAATAACTTTTCAATACCGTATAATCTCTGCATACTTTTCCAAAAAGTTACTTTTAAGGAACTTTTAGGCTTAGCCAATAGTCTCTTAATCTACCTTTAAGTCTTGCAGATACAGGGATGGGGGATCAGTACATGATTTGATGCTTGGCTGTAATTAAACTAATTAGGTTTTTGCTTCTGCAGTTCTGCAAGTGATTGTGAATATTGCTACTTCTGATGCACTGCTAATTAGAGCTGTATATTGTGTTATACTACTATGCAGGTAGAAGCAGAATTACCTTTGTCATCTTTAGGGCTTTTTGAATAACATAGTTTCCAAACTGATCTCGAGCAAGATGAGAAGGTGCCTTTTGACTTTCTAAAATTTCTCCTATAACATTTCTCATCCCGCATTCAGAAAATTGAATGCATTTCTCCACAACATGACTGCCTCCTTTTATCTGTGCTAGATGTATAAACTGGCCTTTGAGACAATGCAGTATTTTCTCAGTAACAGATTCATTTCTAAGGGCGAGGACATGCTGCACAACATAGTTCCTGGAAAAGGACCATCAGTAAGATAAAAAGTTTTCCAGATCAGTTGCATGAAAATCGAATTATACTTTATGAGTTTCAGAATAAAGAATTTCATGATTACCCATAAGGATCATTTGACAGGTAAGCTGCCAGATTTGCAATGTGATCGAGAAGAGTCGTTCTTTGAAAACCACTAATGCTATTGATGCATTCATTCAAGGATATGCATCCCACTTCATGAGTAGCCAGTTCTCGGAAATAATGAATTGCTAGGTCATAGAGTATCTGAGATCAAATAAAAAACGTCGCATTGTCATGAAAAGGGATGATAATATTCATAAGCTATATGTGATTCTAATCTTGTTTCTGTAGCTAATGAGATTAAAAGAAAGCATTGATGAATAGAGAAAATTAATTGTAATCCATCAAAAAGGCTCTTGGTTTGTTTATCATATTGTACAATAGTTCTGTTTTGTTTATACAAGACATGAAGCTTTTTGAGGAGAAATACCATGGAAGAATGGAGGAAGGAAATAAATTAATTACCTCGTTCGGCTTATTTCCCAAGAGGTTTAGGCATTGCTGAATAACATGTCTGGCTATATGGTGAGTCATTAATTCATAGAATCCAGTGGATAGAATTTGTGTCACCATAAAGGCTTCAGGTGTCTTCTTGACCTTTTTGATGAGTCTTTGGATTGAATTTGCACTGTCAACACAAGTAGTGAAAATCACCTAAATGCTAAGAAAAAATTGTAAGTGAATAAAGATTTGAGATTCTTGGATTACCCATGTTTACAGAATGTTGCATCTATAAGCAATTTGCTGTTCAACGAGGCCTTCAAGACAATAGAATGCAACTGTCTGCCATTGCTTTCTTCAACTAGCTTTTCGAAGACACAATGTCCATGTTCATCTGTCATCAGCTCGAAAATATATTCATGAACTTGATTTCTGTCTTCCAAAATTTCATGTGGGCGATTTGAGCCGAATTGAGTTGTGCCAGTCCCGTAAAGGTAGTTTCTTCTACCATGTAGTCCAACGTTCTGATTCCACAAGCGACCGGAATTTGTTTGACCATAGTTCAGGTGTTGTCCATAACCTGAAGAAAATGGATTTCCTTTGATTCCCTGATTTTGTGTCATGGTCCTTAAACTTCGGTAATCATTCAATATCGATCTTCTGTTAACAGAATTTGGTATCATCGAAGATCCAGAGAGAGAATTCATACTCAATTGTCTGTTTGAACCTCCAGCAAAATTTTCAGGGCCAGACAGCAAATCGTCAACAAATTTCTCCCCTGTAAAGAAACAAACCAGTAAAATTCAAACCCTTGAATCATGAATGCTCACACACAGAAAACTCCTCTCTCTCTCTCTCTCTGTGTCTGCATATATATATATATATGGTTACCTCGAGTAGTAAAATCATGATATGCCCAGGTGTTGTGATGATCACGGACTAAGTTCCTTGATAGTCTCTCGTTAGTAATATTTTGTCTTAGAGGTTGAGATGAGATGTTGAAGCCGTTGTTACCAGGAGAATTACTTGCTTGAAACCTCGTACTCCCGTCCTCGTGCAACTGAAAACTTCCAAAAGATATAATAATATCTTCATTATCAACATTGCGATAGTTTGCCCTATTCTGGGGCGGTTCAGAATTTGAACCCTCCATGCAAACAACAAGAAACAAGAACCTAGCAATTAAGTAATTAAATATTATATATTATTGCAGTGATTAACCTAGTTGATGATCTTCCATGTATGTATGTGTGTGTATATATATATTTATTGTTAATGAGAAGAAGGAAAAAAAGAAGTTGAAAAAGACTAGGATTGTTATAGTAAACTAGATGTCTAATGTCCCCAAATCCCAATTTATTTTAACAAGATTTTCTCTCGACTAGTTCTTTCCTAGTTGAAGTGGGATAACTTTATGACATGCAGCTACTGCCAGAAAACCTGGTTCTGAGAGGATTTTTTTTTTTTTTTTAAATTTATTTATCTAATTTTAAATTTTACAAATATTGATGCTTGCTACATACCAGTATATGGAAGTTTTTACTTTTTTTACCCTTTTGCTCTAAAGGAAAGTGAAGGTTTTTCCAACTAAACTATAGTTAGTTTTATATAATAATTCATCATAAAAATATTCAAAACTAGAAGTTGTAACCAATTCTGTAAGTTCAACTGAAAAAATTAAGAATTGATTGTTATATAAAAAATATAAATAAATTGATAAACAATCAACGAACGTGTTGGCTTACCCAAAAGCCAGTAATTTAGAGCTGATTTTTCAAGTTATATAATTGGCAACTTTGTTAACGGAGTAGGGCTTATAATCAATGTTCTAAAAAGTTCACATAGACGGCGCCTATGCTCTGTCTAGGTTTGAAGTTTGACCTCGACGCTTAGCCACAACTCACGCATCATCTTCGCATCACCCTTGTTTCGTCATCGCCTAGGCTTTGCCTAGGTCTAAAAAGCTTGAAGCTTGGCTTCCAAGTCTAGTTACGTTTTACGCTTTTTAAAACATTGTCTATAATCAATCTAGATGCACTCAATAATGAATAGGATTACCCGGGGAAAATGGGATATATATGATTGTATTAGTATGGTTACCTAGCTTGCAAGCTAAG
Source organism: Forsythia viridissima (assembly GCA_030279155.1). NCBI lineage: Eukaryota > Viridiplantae > Streptophyta > Magnoliopsida > Lamiales > Oleaceae > Forsythia > Forsythia viridissima. The sequence goes on from CM059033.1 coordinate 6,376,297, forward strand.
GCCATCTTGGAAAATAGCCTTTGATTGGTCCCACCAGTATCCATTCCACGGGATCGGATGGGTTATGTTGGTTCCAATCTGACATGTCACGTCGAACTAAAGTCAGACCCTCTTTGATCCAATCAAAGCTCCAATATGTCACTTGTCAATTCGACATCTAAAGACCATCTCCACTGATAAGTTCGGAACTAACGGACAAGAGACGTTACGATAACACATCAAAAAATGTCAGTCCCCAATAGAGACACTTCTCAAATCAATCAATCAGGAGAATGACAAGATAGCTTAAACTCCAGGTGTAAAGTCTAGAGGGTAATCTAGGTTACAAGCCTATGATCTAATGTCATCATTAGTTTCTTTGGCGACTGTAATGACCAATCAGAATCTTTCAAACAAGTAGTTGCACAGGGTCAAACAAGGTAGCTTAATATAACTTGTGTTGATTTTCTCCATACCCATTTTCTTTGTATAAGGAGAATTAAAAAATCTGGGGGAGGAGAAAAAATACATTGAAAAAAAAAAAAAAAAGTCATTGTAACCACATTCTATAACATAGATTTATTTAATTCAAATTACATTAAGTTGGTGAATAAATGCTAGGATATTTTTTGCAACCAACAGGCTCCATGATAATTAGAGCCATATTTGGCGAGTGGGTGGAGGTGAAAATAGAGCCTTTTGTAGGTGGGCGTAACTTGACTCTAGTCATTGTATTTGAATTAGTTATTCTTTTTCTCCTAAGAGTTGCTGACACATATAGAAAGACTAAGTCTAGGCGTCCTACAAAATATAGTATCAAAATAAAAACTTATATAACAAACATTTGAATAAGATTAAAATCATTTAAAAAAAGATTCAATATTCACTTTTTACATTTTATGTGTCTAACGTATTATATGTATGATATTTAAAAAGTCTAGCTAACTTGAGCTTCGGAGGAGAGCTGACAACTTCAGCACAACCTTAGCCATATATTATTTGCTGGTCCGTCTACAAATCAACAACATATAGAGATTTTGCAATTATTGTCTGGTTGACATCAAAATTTATATTTATTTTAATATTAAAATTATAAAAGCCACGTGCTTTTTCAACAACAATTCATATAGAACTCAATCAGTAAAAAGTAAAAAATAGTTGAAAATCTTTGCATAAAAATTTAATAGGAAAAATTAGGGTTGAGCTTCTTAGCCTTTCAAGTAGTATGGAAATGTCTCTTCAACCTTCAAAAGTGGGATTTTGACTGTCAACTTATTTGATACTGTGAGATTGGATACCCACATGACAAAAATCGACAATGTGAACGTTTAAATTAAGTGACTTTCACGTTAATTAAAGTTGGATGGAAAAATCGTCAAACTACTATATTTTCATAATTTTAATGTGAAAGTGAAGTGCAATTTTTAACATGAGAGCAAATTTAATAAGGTGGTGTCCGACTTCAATTTTATTCCTAAAAAATGGGATTTTGGTGCAAATGGTCTCTAACGTATGCTCTTAGTGCATTTTTGGTCCATAACTTTTTATTTTTTGCTAGGAGATCCCTAATTTATCCCATTGGGTGCAAAAGTGGTCCCTATAGACAGATTCCATCCAAATTTGCCATTAGTTGGGTACGTGGAGTAGAATCTTTTTTAATTTGTCTTTACCTGCAGGGTTAAATTGATCAAATCACATTTTTTTTTTTAATTTTACTTTGCATGTCTTTATATTACCCAGCAATGATTCGAGAATTTTGAAGGAAAAAAACTCTCATCACACTGAAACGCGAAAAACCCTTATTCATTCATTGCAAAAAACGTAAATTGAACCCAAGGGAAAGAAAAGCAGATTGCGTTGAATGAACTATTTTTTAGGACTGGTATGCAGATGTAGTGTTTCTAGTTTTGCAAATGTGTAAATAGCACTAATAGTTTGTAGGTCTTACATATAGTATCCTATGTATATTTTTTTTATGATATTTCTCTGGTTTTCCAAATGTGTAAATCGTACCAGTTAGTTGAAAATTTCTCTAAAAATGTTGTTTGAGGAGAATATTTGTGCAACATTTTCAATAGATTCAGGACTAATATTGTACCATTTACATACGTTAGGGACCACTTGTGCACATTTACTAAAAATGTTATGAACCACTTGCGTACCTTTACTGAAAAAGTTAGGTACTATCTATGCGCTATCTCTATATATTCAACATAATGAAACAAAATGCAATGTTAAACACATATATTTGATCTTATTTTCATTCATTTATCCAACAACTACAATACACATTGCACACATGTTACAACACCTTAATCCTTCATTCACATTGTAGCAACTCTGCACATAAAAATTAAAAAACTAAATCTTCCAATGATCACCCGTCTTCTCTAGCAAAACAAACTTCAAAAATTATGAACTTTTGCAGATAATCCATTACCAGAGAAAGAGAAATAAAAATAATGGCTCACCCGTATTCTATATAAAGTGAGAAAACGTCTTCCAATGTTCAGATATGTCCAGAAAATTTTCATCTCCAATGGTAGCCCACATCGACAAATATTGTATTCTATTTACTTTCTCTAATTCTAATCAAACACCTTACTTCAAAGGAGAGAAAAAGTGTATATATATATAGCAATTGTTTGTTGAAACCAACCAAATGAGAAGTAAATGAAAGTAACGATTTTGCCCATGTAAGTAAAAACAAATTAAATGAGAGTCCACTCCACACACCTAACTAACGGAAAATTTGGACGAAATCCGTCTATAGGGACAACTTTTGCACAAAATGGCTTATGTTAAGGACTTTATAGCCAAAAATGAAAAGTTACCAAAAACGCACTAAGAACATACGTTAGAAACCATTTGCGTCAAAATCTCCTCCAAAAATAGTTTATTAGTAAGAAAAGTGGGCGTTACCTTTAAAAACAAAAGGGTAAACTACACTCAGGGTTCTCATTTTTTTAGGTTTGTAACAATTTTGTCATCATTCAATTTTAATCGTGTGTATCATTTATAATCTTTCAGTAATTTATGCAGATGGTCTTTCAATATTATCTCCATTCAATTTTATTTGTAATTATCGTCTTCATCTTTTCATTTATTCGTACTAATGGTCCCCAGATGACTTTTTTGACAATTTTGACAAATGACTTAAAAAAATTAAAATTATAGAAAAAATAAAATACAATGGAAAAATTACAATTGAGACCCTAACCTTTTCAAAAGTATAAATAAATTCTAAATCTTTTTATTTTTATTTTTTAATAGATTTTCACTTAAAAAAATAAAAAATGTGCATCAAGTCCCAAAACTTCTAATTATGTTTACCGAAATGATATTTGGAGTCTCTACAAATTTCGTCTAGTGGTCCGTTAATTGATAAAAAAATTATACCCGTAATCTAAATTTGACCAATTTAAGAACGGCAAAATAATTTATTATATTCTATTATTCAAAATTTTTTTTTTTTTTAAATAGATGGAAAGGATGACAATAGATATTTTTTTTGGATGATAATAGATGAAAATGATGTTTTGCGTAAAAAAAATGAATTTGAGGGTGAAAATATCAAAATTTTAAAGGTATTGATGATTTGCACAATCACTTCAAAAAATATAGACGTTTTGTGCCAATTATCCATTTATTTGGTACTTTAATTGCTGAATATTATTTTGAGCTTGTTCAGTTTAGGTTTTGGACAAAAAAATGAGATTTTTTAGCTTGATAATTTTAATTTTTTAAAGTTTTTAAAGATAAAATAACTATATTATTTTTACTATTTTAAAATGGAGTTGTTTTGACTAATGGTAAAGTAGTCCTTTGACATTCACAAAATTTGAAAAGTGTAAAATGTCAATTAAAAAAAAAAAAACCACTTGTGCGAGACATCCTCATTACCCGACTTCCTCAGCAATCTCCCTCCATCTCCTCCCATTTACTCTCTTTCCAGATCGTGCCCTAATCTCGCCCCTCATCACTCCTCCTCTGCCCCCACTCACTATCGTGGCCGGAGCCGAACTGATTCCGGCCACCACCACCCGCGAACGCCTCTCCGTCACCACCGCGCCTTCTCCATCACACTTCTGGACCACCTCCTCTCAGTAAAAGAGACCGGAACCCAACGCATGGCCGGCGCCATCACCACGTCTGTCTCCAAAGGTTTTTTAATTCTTTTAAGTATTTTTAATTTGCGGGTTATAATTATATATGTTTTCGCCTGTGCCATCACCACTTTTGTGATTTTTTATTTTAATTTGAAATCTGCAATAAATTTTGAGTTTGGCAAGATGCTTATCTTCAAATATTAAATTTCAAATAATGAGTGGAAATTTAGAAATAGGACAAGGCAAATCTGTAATAGATTATCATCTGGGTGGTGTTAGTGCCATAAGAGTATACAAATTAAATTTGTTTGGTAGTGATTATTTTAGTTTCAATCTACAGCATTTTTAATTATTTAATTTTTCATAGAATAGAATGTTGTACCCGTGGCATGTGAATTAATACCAGATTTTGCAGGGATGGAATCACAGAGTGCAGATAATGTGTATGTTCCTACAGTTTCCGTCAATCTAATACCCGAAATTGGGCAAGAATTTGAATCACATGAAGAGGCATACAATTTTTACAATCGGTATGCACGCGAAGCGGGATTTAGTGTACGAATAGCCAACAGTAAAAAGAAGAAGGAAACTAATGAAACATATTGGAAACTTTTTGTTTGCTTTAAGGAAGGAAAAACAGATGAAACATATCAGATGAAACAGAGAGATGTTGTGCCACGTGTTGGAAAAAGAAACCGTGGACAAACACGAGTTGGTTGCAATGCTAGATTGTCTGTGGTGAAGCAACAAACAGGACAATTATGGGTTATCAAAAAATTTGTTGCGGAACATAACCATAGTCTTACTACTCCTAGTAGAGTACATTTGTTGAGATCACACCGGAATGTCTCAGCCACAAAGAAGGCACTTACCCAACAATTTTCAGAAGCTAATATACCCACGTGTCAGCAATTGCAACTTATGGAGATAGATTCTGGAAGTCCTGCATCAATTGGGTGTGTAGAGAAAGATCTCAGGAACCATGAAAGGAATATTCGAGAAGAAGAAAGAGGTCATGATGCAGAAACACTAATTGAGTTTTTCACATTCGAGAAAGAGAAAAGTTCGAACTTCTTTTTTGATTTCGAGACTGACTCGGACAAAAAGTTGGTTCGATGTTTTTGGGCTGACGACGAGTCCAGAAGATCCTATGGTTCTTTTGGCGATGTTGTGATGTTCGATACAACGTACAACACAAACAAGTATTCTATGATTTTTGCCCCATTCGTTGGAGTAAACAACCATGGCCAAACTACTTTGTTTGCATGTGGATTATTGAGTGATGAGTCGACAGAATCATTTGTTTGGTTGTTTTCGAAGTTTTTGGAAGCCATGCCAAACAAAGCGCCCCAACTGATTATAACTCGTCAAGATGTTGCAATTTCAAAATCAATATCAATGGTCTTGCCACAAACATTCCATCGTTATTGCATGTGGCATATATTAAACAAGTTTCGTGAAAAGATTAACACCACAGTGTATAATGAGCAGTATCACAACTTGGTGAATATCATTAAAGATTCTGAGTCACCTGAAGAGTATGAGACTCGTTGGAATGAAATAATGGAAGCCACTGATTTACATTGTAATGAATGGCTACGCAGCATGTACGATATTCGAGGTCGATGGGTACCAGCATATGTTAAACACATCTTTAGTGCAGGAATCTCTAGCAGCCAAAGATCAGACAGTGGTCACTCGTTTTTCAAGAGATGTGTTAACAGAAAGAACACAATGATGGATTTCATTACTCGTTTCAACATAGCGTTAAGCCATCAGCGACATGATGAGTTAGTGGCTAACCATATTGATATCAATGAACAGCCAAGACTTACGTCAGTCGTTTTGATTGAAGCTCAGATGGTTAAAATATACACCAAGAAGATATTTATGTTGTTCCAGCATGAACTTGAACTAAGTAATTTATATATCTGCTCAAAAAAATCAAGTTCACTTGATGTTAAAGTATACCACGTGGAGCGCTTTGAGCCAGGGACAACTTTTGATCGACATCGTGAGCTTCATTATTACACAAAAACTGATTTTGTTTCATGCAGTTGTCGAATGTTTGAATTTGAAGGTTATCCATGTCGACACATGCTTTGTTTTTTGAAGAAAAAACAAGTGCTTCTTTTGCCAGACAAATATATTTTACGAAGGTGGACAAAGAATGCCCAAATTGGATCAGTGTAATATGCAGTTGCTCGTTCAAACATTGATGATGGCTGTAATCAATCATTTATGGCACAAGATGGGATGTTGGTTCATAATGCTTCGCTGTTAGGGGCACGGCATGATCCAATTGCAGTTAGAGCAAAAGGATGCGGAAACGACTAAAGTCATCGGAAGAGAGAGCAATTTCAAGATGTAATAAACAATGCCGTGTATGTGGACTAAGTGGACATGATAAAAGCACCTGTCCGAAGATCCATGATAGGTAAATTTTAAGCACCATTTGTCACACTAATTTTTAATTCAATCCCTTTGTACTTGTGTGGGCCTTTACTAATTCTATTTCTGTTAGGTCGGACAACTTCCAGGACACCCAAGACAGTCCCAGGACATGCACTATGATGGGGGAGAAAATGCGGCATTTACATCTATTGCATTTAGTTATTCTAAAGCTGTGTGAACCTGTCCGAAATGCAATGTAGGAAGCTTATTGTTCGTAGTTAACATAGCATGTGATTTGGTCTTGCATGATGGATAATGAATGGCTATTTAGTTATGAACCAAATCAAGTGCATATTTCTGCCTGTGTTGATGTATTTACATGGTTAACTGATTTTGTTAATATTTTTGGATTTGAGGTAGTTGGTTCATTGAAGACTCCTATTTTGATACGAATCTGGCCTATTTAATTTCAAGATAAGATAGGATTCTAACCTACTTAAATGTGAATTTTTCTTACACTAATTGTTTGTTTCACTTTTGTTCTCAATTATGGAGTCGTCAAAGCTGTTATGGATGGGTATACAACCCTTATATCTCTCGAACTTATCTCTTGATATTATGCTTACACTAGTCTGGCCTATTCTAAATTTTGCTTCTCTCTCTTAATTATGCCTGTAGCACTGAATTTTCAAATACACAAGTCTTGAGAGAATTAGGCTTTTGGATCCAAAATGTAGCTTTACCGTCACTTTCCTGAGACTGAGTGAAGGTAGAAACTAATAATGCATCTCTAATCACATTTACTACACCATAAATTAATTAAATTTCTATTATTTTCTTTTTAATGAAAATTGACTGAGCGTTGAGTGATCATGTCCAGTTAAAATTTGTGGAACCCAGACCGGGTATTACCAAGACCTAACCTCAAACATGCTTCCTTGAAGTTAGCATATCCATAAATCTACGCTTTTCATTTATTAAGCCTAAGCAAGCACTAAAATTTCCAAATCAGATGAGTGATCTATAGCACCATTTAGACTACCCCTCCCCTTATCATGGTAAGAAACAACTCACTAAATTAATTTTGCTGAATTCCCTAAGTATGGCAGTTTAGGCTTAATTTATTACGACCAAATGCTCCCATCATGACAACAAATAATGTCAAAGTGAGGTCTGTTCGTGGAAACATTTGCTACACTTCGATGCCAAAAATTCTCAAATGAATTGCACGAAGTAATCAATATGCAATTCACGAATGCCAAAAGGGTATAACATTTGCTACATTTTGATGCCAAAAATTAACACATAGCCATACAAGACATGTTTTAGATCGTTACATAACAGTACAGTCTTACAAAGACTAAGTAATAAAATCCATACGTGAAAAATTCCAACATATTTTCCTCACATTCAAATCACGACTAAGTGAAATCATTTTTTCCTCCACGTTGTCTATCTTCTAAATTAATCTCATCACATTAAATTCAATTCAATCAAAGCTCAAAGCTGCATTTGACATGTTTGAGTGGCATCCCAAACTTGTGTCAACATCATCAGCCCAAACGAAAGTTCCACACATGACACCGTCCTACACAATACAACATTAAAAAATCAAATGGATCCAATTTTATAAACCATAATGCACATTAAACGAAGGACATGTACCTTCAAATTTTGGCATTTCTAACATCTCCGATGATGATTCCTTTCCGTGTACGATGTATGAATCTCCAAATATGCTCCACATCTACATCTGATACAGGATTGCGCATCATCCCACTAGATGACGACATCGTTGGATTGACGTTTGTTAATCTGAGTTTTTAAACGGTTTGCCTTTTCAAGTATGTACCATCACACTATGGATTTGCATTTGCATTTGAAGACATAAATAAGCTTTAGTACTCATACCAAGATCAAGTTAATGCAGTTTAAGCTCCACGAGATCAATAAATATGAATGAACACTAACAATTCTAAAGAAATCAACACATTCCCAAATCAAAATGAATGAGCAGTATGAATTCTAAATAAAATGCAATCCTTCTTCATATGGAGAATTCCACTTTAACCACATTTAAGCACAGGGACATAAAACAATGCATTATGGAGAATTAGAATGAATGACAGGTCGAGAGTCCCGAGGGAGGGAGTCGTTCTATTGATGAATGTATGTTCAGTTTGACTTTAAACAATACTCATCACACTATTTTTACTTCACGTAGTATGTTCAATTTTATTTCTAGTATTATCACACTATACATGTTGGTTGTTTAAACACTTGAAACAGTAGTATGTCCAGGTTGAGAGTCCCGAGGGAGGGGGTCGTTCTATTGATGAATGTATGTCTAGTTTGACTTTAAACAGTATTCATCGCACTATTCACGTAGTATGTTCAATTTTATTTCTAGTAATATCACACTATACATGTTGGTTAAACATAGGTGTGTCAAACTATTAAGCAATAAATCTCAACATAGCTATAACAATGCAATCTCAACATAAATATAACAATTTGTGTACGTGGTCTTACAGAACAGCAAATAGCAAATGACTTGTATATATGCAAATGCTTGAAATTGAAAATAAAAATATATGGATTCACACTCACGGTAGTGGTGATGGCGACGAAGGAGTGGAGAACGAGTTGGAGTAGGGAGCGGGTGGTGGTGGCGAGTACGTGGCGTTGGGAGCGGGTGGTGGCAGTTGAGCTAAGATGTGGGCAGGATAAGCACATCCAACCAAATTTTTGTAATTGAAGGGAGTCACAGTTATTATTATTATTATTAATTTATTTATTTTTGCAATTTTTATTGTATTAACCATTAAAGATAAACTGGATTTTCCGGGAGGAAATGAATATGTATATAATTTTTTTTTTTTTGTATGCTAGTCTTAGACTTTACAGAGATGTTGACTCTTTTAGAGAAAAAAATTATTAATTGAACTTTTTTTCCCCCTAATGTCTCAACTCTTATCAATGTCCGTCATCAAGCTAGAGCAAAAGAAGATGTATATATTTTTTTTAATAGACTTTACCGAGAAATGTTGATCGTTTTAGAGGAAAATATTAATGAAATTGTGAAATTTGAACAATGTCTTGGCTCTTATCAATGTTTTTTATAAAGTTATTGCTAGCATAAGTAACAGAAAGTCACTTTTTTTTTTTTTGTAGCTTTTTGTTTGTGTTTTTTGATAAAATTAGTAGTGTGCCAATTTTTCAGGTTTATAGTCCTCTCCCAATGCTATATTTCACCTGCGGTTTCAAATTTCTGGTTTATTTAGGACATAAAAGTGAGCATGTAATCTCGCTGAGATTTATAGGCAATTGATTATGCTGCAATGCTATTTCATTTAGGTTACTGGTGTGAAGAAGAAAGAACAAAGAAGAAAGACAGAAGAACCAACTTTAATAGGCAGGCACCGCAACGTCCGGTCGCGTCTCTCCTCCACGCACTGCACGCGCTGGCTGTGGTTGGTCGCCTTGTCGCCGTGAGTCCAGATATGGTCACCACTCTCCCATCCGAGGTCGCATTGAACGAAAATAGTGGATTTTCAGTTTCGGGTTAAAGAATTGGTAAGTTTTTTTAATGTGCGGGACTTTGAGTAAGAAATGGAAAAGAAAGAACTTAACATTCAATACATAATTTGTGCTCTGATACTATGTGAAGAAGAAAGAACAGAGAAGAACAAAGAAGAGAGAAAGAATAACTAACTTTATTAAATAGACGGCATAATGAAAATACTGTTACAAAAATGTTTATATGGTAATAAAAATCTTAATCTATTCAATAATAGGTAAACAATCATAATATATTCTAATATATATTCTAACAACGGGCTGATGGAAACATCCCCCGGGTCTCACGTTAATCATCAATCTTTCATGTTGCTTCCACGTCAACAGCCATTGTCTGGAGGATTGCAGACTTCTCTCTCCCTAATCTCATTAGATGCCTGCGGATCTTCAAATCTTCAGGAGCGGGGCTCTAATTCTGATCAGGTCTGTGAATCTCCATCAGAAAGTGCCAGTTCACAAGAAATCTGGTCCACAGCTGATGCTTTGGTAGCCAAAAACCGGGAGATGCAAAAATATTGGGATGGTGGTTTTGCCGAGCATTCTGTTGTTCGCCATAATTCAATCTCGGATAAGATGTCTCTTCAAGATGTGGCAAGAGAGAGTGGATATTATAGCGGAAAGAATGCAAAATCTCCCGGATGATAATTTAACTAAGTTTAAAAATGAATTTCGGGCTTTTTTTTGAAGGGTTGGGTGATTCTCAGAAAAGAGGAGTTTTTGTTTCTGCAGAAGCTAGTTCTGAGTAGGGGTGATTTGACAGATAAAACAATGATTCGGGCACACAGGGTGCCGCTAGAAATTCTTGTTGCTATCAAGACTGAAATTCATGCATTTTTGCTCCCAAGTGTCAATCTTTCTCAAGCTTCTCTTATCAATATTTTCTTATTCAAGAAGTGCAGAAACATAGCATGTGGAAGTGCACTACCAGCGGAGGACTAAATGTGCTCAAAGAGCAATGGTTTCTGCAACCTGTGCATGTGTATGACTGCAACAAGTTTGATTTTGAGGTGAACACGTGCCGGTGCATTGGCTGTGATTTGTGCTCTCATTGGACTCACACTGATTGTGTCATTCAAAATGGGCAGATTGGTTTGGGGCCTTGTTTTAAGAATGGGGCAACCTCAGCCGAGATGCTTTTCAGGTGCCGAGCTTGCAGTAGGACATCTGAGTTGTTAGGTTGGGTAAAAGATGCTTTCCATTACTGTGCATGAAGCTGGGATGGAGAAGCTTTCATTAAAGAGCTTCAATATGTAAGTAGGATTTTCCAGAGGAGTGAGGATATGAGAGGCACGAAATTGTTCTGGAAGTGCACGGAACTTGTTGAAAAACTGAAAAGTGGCTTGGTAGAACTAGAACCTATGGCTTGTAAAGTAATCTTAATGTTCTTCCAAGGTAAGCTTTATTCATAAGGTTACATTAAAATTTAACTCAAAGCTGCATGAGTGCTTGAACTTTTCCACACGAGGAAAAAAGGACATGAAAATTAGAGCAAATACAACTTAATTACAGGTTGGTTGGTTTGCCAATGAGCAGGTTACTTATCTTCGGATGTTTGCAAAAAATGAATCGCTAGCAAAAATTGTTCATATATATACCCAATACCAAATAAATAAGGCTATGCTTATATTTGCGTTGTCCTAAAATTTAGTTTGGTTTAACCTTATTTTCCCAATGGAACCCTGGCATGATCGTCTTTTTTCTCCTTTGGCTATTTGTACTGTTATAATTTTGGTTATTTTGGATTGACATGAATGCCCAAACTCTCCTACCAAATTTAGCAAATGTTGCCCTTTGACACAATTTAATTTATGATAACATTATGCAACTAGCTCATTTGTCGGAAAGTAGAATTTGCTGAAAGAGCTTGTCTGGTTCTAAATGTTTGGGCTTGGGCTATTGGAATGTGTGTCATTGACTATTAATAATACAATGGTTTCTCATTTGTTAATGAATGCAATATTAGGAATGTATGCTTATCCTGCCATAGCTCTTGAGTCTTGACTTGTAAACATACTCGGTGCAGGAATATATTTTCTGGAAAATATGCAGGAATATCAGTAAATCGAACACTGTTATTTATTTACTTTCTTAAATTCTCCTAGCACTTCCTCACACTCATAAGATGATCTACAAGGAGTTGTTTTACGCTATGATATGTATAGTAAATGGATTATAGATAATTTCCATCCTCGTCTTTTTCCATCTGCATTCTTTCTTTTAAACATTGTCACCACTACAGAGCTTGAGGCCGACCCACTAAAGAGTCAAGAAAGTGAGGAAGGTGGCCAGATGATATCTCCACAGGATTGCTGATGTAGAGCTGTTAGAAAAATGGAAATGGTAGCAGAGGAGAAGCTGCAGATGATTAACAAAACCCGGTTAGCAGTCAAGGCTAGCGAGCAAGAGCTTATGGATAGAATTAGAGAAGTTGCTATGTTAAAAACGGAAAGGCAGAGAAAGAAGTTGAAAGTATTGTTCGGCTTAAACAGGCCGAAGCTGATATGTTTGAGATGAAGGTGAATGAGGCTCGACGAGAAGCCGAGAGGCTGCAGAGAATTGAACTCGCCAAAATGGAGAAATCCAAAGAGGATTATGCTAGCAGGTATCTGAAGCAAAGATTGCATGAGGCTGAGGTCCAGCACAACACGTCTACAAAGGTGGAGTTAAGATCTGTTGTCCCAATTCCGTGTCCCATTAGCTGTCCCTCTAATGAAAATATTACACATAATCAATGTGAATGCATTAAATAAGTAATATAACAACATTTAATGTATTCACATTGATTATATGTAATGTTTTCATTGGATGGACAGCCAAGGGGACACGGAATTGGGACAGCAGATCTTAAGTGGATGACTAACCCATGTGATGACCCGTGATGGGCAGTGCTGAGCCTGGACCAGGCATCACAGGATGGGCTTTTTTTGGGCCAGTGTGGCTCGATCCATCTTTGCACTCCTACGCATAGAGGGTTGAGTGTATACAGTAAAAAGGAAAATTTGTGGGTCAATAGCCAGAGATCATTTCACTCGCACTGTTTGCTGAATCTAGATGGGGACTAAAAGAAAATCTCATCAGATCTTAGAGCATATCTTGTGAAACTGTGGATTGTTAAAAAAAAAATTACCACATAAGTAAAATGAATAATGTTTAGAAAATGATTATATTTTCTTTGTAGATTTAGACGTGATTTTGTTTTTGTTTTAATAAAATAAAATATATTTAGACAGTAAGACTAATTTTGGACTTGAGTGTGTATTCATTAGACATTAATGTCACGTTGGACTAAAGAACGCATAGAAATAAAATCACAAGATAGACTTGGAAAAGTGAAAAGAATGTTGTAAGAAGAATTTGTTCACCTCCTCTACTTTATGTTTCCTTCAGAAGAAAGGCTGTCTTGATGCTCTCTTTGACAGCAAATCTTAGGCTATCCATCTTTTTGTATATTGACTAATCTGTCCCCTAACATGATATACCAGTTAAAAAAGAAGAAATTACAATGTGCAAACAAATTTATATCTGTTCCTCCATAAAAGTGGTTATGGGAAATTAATAAATTATAGTTATTCCAACCTGATATATATTTCTTGATTATTAAAAATTTCATTTTGTTCCTATTGCTACTGATTCTTTTTGGTGACTAGTATTCACTTTGTTTAGAGAGGATATTATTGGCATTTCAAGTGGATTACATCTGAAGCCATTGTTCTAGGATCTGGAGAAGGCTAAACAATTGCTTGCTGTGTGCAGACTACTCTTTAAAAATCCAACAACTTCTTGATGTTATCCTGATAAACTCTACAAAGTTGTGGTGCAAGGTGTAGTGAAAGATACAAGTCCAGATCAATGTCATCAGCAGTAATGAAAATTCTACTGGCTTTGATCTTCTTCTTATCGATATCACGGAATTCTGGTAAACATTGAACTGTCATTACTTGCCAAGCACATATATAGATCTATACATATAAAGTGCCTTCACGTGCATGCTAGATTTATTATTTTCATCAAAAGCCTCACTTGAACCCGGGATCTTTGTTTGCTATGTTTGTTAAACTGCCTCATTAAAAGTTTAAGTTGTCACGGCAATTAGTTAGTCTTTTCGCAAGAATTGGTCGGAATTGTGTCAGATTGCTGTTGTGCTAAAATCTGAACTTCTGTTTGGCTGCATTGATATGTGTGCCTGGATTTTTTTCTTGATCAGTCACATAATGGCAATTCACCTAAATCTTGCTAGTTTCATAGAATAAGACACTGAAGACAAACCATTTCTTCCAAGGGTACTTGTTTTTTACATTTGCACAGCATCCAACTTCAGTGGTTTACGTTTTTGGTTTTTGTTCTGGTTGATGTTAGAGGGACAGTTTGAGGACTGGTGCATAGCAGATGAGCAAACTCCAGACGACGAATTGCAGAAGGCTCTCGATTGGGCTTGTGGCAATGGTGCAGAATGCAGTAAGATACAAGCAAATCAACCATGCCATCTTCCAAATACAGTGAAGGACCATGCTTCTTATGCATTCAACAGCTACTATCAGAAGCTGAAGCACAAAGGAGCAAGTTGCTATTTCAATTCTGCTGCAATTTTAACTGCTAAAAATCCAAGTAAGCAAACAAATATCCTCATCCATATATATCACAACACAATAAGCACTCTACGTTGAACAACTTCGACAATAAGCTTAATTGGTTAGAAATGAAACAAATTTATTTATTTAAATTGTCTTCAGTACAATTCGAATACAGTTTACATCAAAAGTTTGGCAAATACACAATTTTTATAAATAGGTAGCGGAGAGATTTGAACTCAGGACTTTTGCCAGCTTTGATTATTTATTTAAATTATGTCTTGGTATGAACTAGCTTGCAAATAAGCCTGAAATCGACAAAAACTGGTTCTTAGTTTTCTTGAAAATATGGTGCAGTCCATGTGCATTGATAACTTGTATATAAGATCCTTTGCTTGTGTAGATTTCAAGTGAGGAACATTTTGTAGACTACCCAAGATTCATAGCCTATTTTATATTTTTGGGAGTAATCTTGTGGTATATATTCATGTGCTAATGTGAATTTATGTCTGTTTGTTTGCTGAAAAATGTGGCCTCAATGCAGGGCAGAATGGCATATGTTGAAAGTAGAAAATGAAATAAGTACATTTTAGATGTGACCAAATCATAATTATAATTGATCTAATAAGGTTGTACAATAGCATGCAATTTCTGATATGGTTCTTTTTTCATAATGACAGGTCATGATTCTTGCAAATTTGAGTATGTCCCCTAATCACAAATTCTTGTACAGAACCGGGCCGGGCTTCTTATTCGTGTATCAAGATTGTTTTGATTTTAATGTAAAAGCATTAGCAAAACTCTCATTCAAATTTCAGCATTGATAGATGATTAGTTTTGAGTTTTTAAGTTCAGTAGAAAGTAAGTTTTTCTTCATGAATGATAATGCTTTAAGGCCAGGCAGTATTTCTAGCCATTTTCAAACTATAGGCTAGAAGAATTTTCAAAGAATCTAGCATTAAATTTAGTGATAATATGAAATGGACCAAAAAAATAAAAAAAAAAGGTGTAAAATTAAAAATTTATTTGATTCAAAATTCGACATAATGGCGATGAGAAATTAACTTCTCCAGTGCTTGAGTGGGGTAGCAGCATAGTGGTGGTGGTGGCGGCCGAGGCGCGGTAGTGGTTAAAGCAATTCGTTTAATGCAAGTGAGAACAATGGTAGAATCTAGTATTCTAAAAAATGTAAAGCGTGACTAGATGTGGAGATTGAGCGTCAAGTTTTTCGGACTTAAACAAGGCCTAGGCGAAGGCGAGACAAGGGCGATGCGAGGGCAAAGCGTGAAGCGTGACTAAACGTCGAGATCAAACTTCAAGTTTAGGCACTGTCTTTGTGAGCTTTTTAGAACAATGGTAGAATCTGGCAAAAAAAAAAAAAAGAGAGAGAGTGAAGAGTAGCACACGGTGTGAAATAGTAAAATTGCATTAAGAAGACATAAAAATAGGAGAAACAAATGGTAAAAAATGAAATTTTGATTCTTTGTCAAAGGAGTTTTCGTCACTTTTTTTTTTTTTTTTTTAATTGGCAATTTAGTTACACTTTTCAAAAGTATGCATATTTCAAAACTCACCTTCAAAATAGATATTTTGTCTAACTCCGTTAGTTAAATTTTAGGGTATTGTCACCACAAATTTAATTGTTACACTATCAAGTTCGAAGTAAAATGACATAAACAACCACACTTATAAATATATTTTTTTGTACCTAAATCATTATATATTTTCCCCCGACAACCATCATTTTCTTTTCCCCTCAGGTGATGCAGCAACGGTGCAATATAGTCGAATATTGTTGCAGTTGTTTTCACAGATATAGAATTCCAAAAGAATGGGAAAAAAAATTGTTATTATTTTTTGAAGCCCTAATTCCATACAACTAGCTTGAAAGAGATCCATTTCTACGACCAAATGGGGAAAATTGATAAAGATTTCATAATAATAGTGATCACTTGTTTCTTAAAAATTTTAAAATCTCTTTCAAGATCCTTTCTAATGAATTAAATAAGTGCACGAGTTTAAACAACACGTCTGAAATTAATGTTCGAAATAAATTCAGAAAACCTATATGATATAAATGAAAGAAAAGATTTAAATACATAGAAATCTAACAATTGAATCAATCATCGCCGCCTACTCTGGCACTGTTATTTTTAAAACTGTGAGTTGACAACCTACTTTAAAAAAAAATTAAAAATTGTAAAACCGTTAACATTAGAATATGTTAAATATTAAAATAATTTCTGAAACATATAAGTATTAACTGAAAAAATAGACATCAAAATTGCAAACCCATAAAATAGGATTAGAAAAGAGAAATCACTTCTTAAAGTTGAAGAATCGTTTTAGTTACAGATGAGCTTCATCTTCGTCGTCTCATTGTGTGTTGAACGAGAGTACGAGACAAACGATAATATTTGTATTGTGTCTCTGAGAAAATAGCAATTGAGAATTTGGAATTGTTTCAATTGAGTTTGAATTGATGGGTGGTGGGTTTTGGACTTTGGGCTTGGGTCTTGGACAGTTGGAATCATGTTTTTGGTGCCGTGGTGTTGGGTTGTGTCATAGTGAATAAATTGTAAAAAAAATTTTTTTTATAAAAAATGACAAATTCGGTTCTAAGTCAAGTAACCACGATTCTAGTTCAATAACTAAGAATCGACCCGGACTCGCTCGGTTTTCAGTTCTCAATTCTAGTTCTAAATTTTATTTTATTTTGGAACTGTATCCGAACCTCCGATTCTGATTGGAGAGGTTCGGTTCTAGTTAAAATGTCTACCCTTAGTTGGGGGTTAAGGTGGAAGATGACCAGTGGGGTCGATGGTGGTTAGAGGTGAACGAAGAAGATGACATCTTTGTTATTCTTTATTTTTGCGGAATACATTTGATTATTTTATATTCATTTTTTTTATTTTGGCTTTTATTTTTTACTTATTTGAAAAAGAGGTTAATTTTATCTTTTTATTTGACTTTAACGGTTGAACTGGAAGAACAGAGACTCATCATGCTCATTTTTTCAAGCGTTATGGATGTGTGACTCTTTTTTTAAAGTTTAAAAATATATCTCTTATGCTTTTGAAATGTAAGAGACCAAATATTTCATTTTCTCTTAATGGTCCACCACTTGCACAAACTCAACATCAAAGAGTAATGTTATTTATTATAATTGATGATAATCACATGTCTATGTGATATTTGATATATCTAATAAAATAAATTTTATATTTCTATATTTTATTTTATAATATAGTTGCTATATAAATTAATGAGGAGATAAATAGCATTATTGAAATAAAATGTGTTCACTTTCACAAGTACTTAACTCTTATGTAGAATTGTCAAACATTCATTCACACTGACTTTTTACAATGTGGAAGAAATAAAATACGGGGTCATCATTAATTCCACTATGGCTCCTTAATCGATAAGATTGTGGAAACTCCTCCTTTCTCTTTCTTTTTTGATCGAAACCATTTCCCACCAAGACAAATAGACCTAAAATATCACATTTAGTCATTTACCTTCCATTCAATATCAAATTAGGTCCCATTCAATGTCTCGTGAATGTGTGAAGGAAAGAGGAAAAATAGAGATCTTTTAACCTCTTAGGCGAGTCGCACCTTAATCTCCAATTTTAGAGAACATTTATTTCCAAATGTTCATTTTAATAGAAATAATGCTACTTGTAATAGTACTCGAATTCTCTGTCATTGATTTATTTTTTAGGACATGTTCGGTAGAGTTTTTTTTGAGAAAAAATGATTTTTTTGGTTACTATTTGATTTTTTGACTTTTTTTGTATTATAAAAAAGGTTAAAAAATAAAAAATTGTAGACAAAAAAATAAATTTTTTAAGAAAAAAAACACTACCCAACATGCTCTTAATTAACAAACTAAAACCCAAACACGCTCCTATCCTAATAGCCCTACCCAAGCAACCACCACACCCAAGAAAAGGTGGCCTTGTATCATTTGTACACATGGTAAGCTATTCAAGAAACCGCTATAGTTACTCATTTTTAGGTAGGTAAAGTGCCTAGCAAATACCCATTACCAATTAATTGGAAATTAAATATTAGACAGAAGAAAAAAGTATACAGTATGAAATATAAGTGGTGGACTGTAAGTAGGTGAACCTGGTGTTTATATATTTTGTGGGTTCTCTTCCTGCTTCATAATAGTAGTAAATATGAGTTATCTTAGCATTGAAAATAGTCATGGAAATAATGTTCCTCTTTCTCATGGAAGTAATTTGAAGGTAATTGAGAGGAGAGTTAGGATCGCGGAGCTGAGTATAAGGTGTTTGATCTGTGGTCTAGCCATTCTTGCTGCTGTTCTTATTGGGACTGACACTCAGGTTAGAGTGATTTTTGCATTTCAAAAGAAGGCTAAATTTACCGATATGAAAGCTCTTGTGTAAGATCTTCCCTCTCTCTCTCTCTCTCTCTCTCTCTCTCAAGTATAGATTTAGCCCTTAATCCCAATTACACTGGCGTATAACCTAGTTATAAAATGTACGATTAAGCCCCTGAAATGGGTTGTTAAATAAATTATATTTGCTATTTTCTGAGTGTACAGATTCTTGGTAATAGCCAATGGGTTAGCTGCTGCCTACTCAGTTGTCCAAGTTTTGAGGTGTGTTTTGAGTATGATTAGAGGAAGTGTAATCTTCAACAAGCCCTTGGCTTGGGTCATTTTCTCTGGTGATCAGGTTCCAAATATCGATCTTCTACACTTTAATTTCTTCTGTGTCTCTGTATCTTTCACAAGCCTATGACTTCCTCCTTACTGCATTAAACCAATAGGCATGGTGTAAACCATTGTTTAACATCTGTTAAGATCAACATCCCTATTTGGAATAGGGGCTTGGCTACTGAAAAATTCGATAATTCTAGTGCAAAATTTTACGAAGTAATGTGATTGAAGCGTATCCTCCTGATGGGGCGACACGATTTGGGGCAGAGTACTGAGATGGGCGAAAGATTACATTTCAATCCTTCTGTGTGTTTACAATGGATTGACCCATTTGATGGACTATGTATTATTGGAGCATATTGAGTATTCCATATATGTATTAGGATTTTTCGGGGACCGTTTTTGGGATGTAAAAGCAATGTGATGAAAATGTTGTGTTTTTCCTGCGAGTAGACACAACTCTCACATTAAGTATAAAACCATTATAAATCTGTGTATATTATGCCCGCTTCTTGACATATGAAATCGACCTACTTGTGCAGATAATGGCGTACTTGACTTTGGCCGCGGTTGCAGCAGCTGCTCAGTCTTCAGTGTTTTCCAAGATAGGGCAGACGGAACTGCAGTGGATGAAGGTTTGCACCTTGTATGGGAAATTCTGTAATCAAGTTGGGGAAGGCATTGCCAGTGCTCTGGTTGTAAGCCTTGGTATGGTGCTTCTCTCTGCCATTTCAGCTTTCAGTCTCTTCCGTTTGTACGGAGGAAACGAAGGGAAGAGCAACGCGAGGTGGTAGACGAATATCATATACACACTACCAGTTCAATTAAGGTTCTTGCATTGTCTCTTTAAGACAAGAACCCTTAATATGTAGTAGTAGGTGAAAGATACTGATGGTTTTGGTTGTAAAATAAACAAGATTAAGAGTTTGTGAATTTTTGTTTGTTGACAAAGTTGCAAATCATTCAGACATCAACTTTTTGGGCAAAGGTATACAGGTGATTTGATGTGATATCAATAATCAAAAGTTTTGGGTTGGAGTCTATCTATAATCTTCAATAAAAATTGTGTGAGAGTTTGATTTTGATTAAACTTGAATTTGATCTGCACTGGAAAAACTTGATTACACTTTCACAGGAGTCGATTTAACAAATTATCTACTCTTGTTGTTTTGACAGAAATTACATCAGCATTGTCGTAACGACCAAGTAAAAATTGTCCATTTTTCCAAATTTTAAGTGTGAAATGCCTTCTTTATGAAGTAGTATGTAAAACGTGCGTTGCACATGATATAATATGGTGTTGTAAGATATATGTTTATTTAAATATTTAAATAATTATAATTTAATTTAATACTGCATTAAAATACAAAAATCTGACATTAGAAAATACGGTGAAATATAATGTTTGTTGTTGTATTCAAACAAAGTACTTTCTATAATTGTGTGGCAAGTATTGAACATTTATTTTTTAAGGTCTGTAATATAGTTAAATAATGTCAATTAAAGAACACAAATAAAAAGAATAAAAAATAGTGTACCTAAGTTGTTAAATATATCGAGCACTCAAACCTATTGAATTTTCTTGCTTTATGAGATGGCAAATGATTTATAACAAATCTTTGTAATTTAATATAACTCTCCAAATATGAAGAGGTTTTAACCCAAAATATCACATGCAATTTGGGCTTGTAACACCTCAAGTTAGGTAAATTTATCAATCAATATATAAAAGAAAACAAAATAACATTTACATTAGAAATTGACAAAATTAAACATTCTCATTTGCACAATTCAGTGCCCAGATATCTTTACGTGAACTTATTCAAATTGTAATAGATAAATAAAGTAATATTACCAAAATTAAATATTCTAGTGATTTAAACGTCTTATTCACGTTAGAGCATAAATAGTTAAGAAAAATTAGTTTAAGCAAAATAGATAACAATTCAATTCAAAAGTATAAAAATGAATAATAGAAATAAGATACGTATCAATAGTAGATTTTTTTCGTCTAGAAAATCTGAAGCCCTAAGTCAATTAGATATGTAAACAATATACAAATAACGCATGAACATGCACAATAATTAAAAAATACACTGTAACATTTATAGTCCAACACAAATTATTATTATTATTTTTTTAAAAAAAGAAGAGCGTTGAGAGAGGATTGTCCAATTAACTAACAAAAACCACAATCACATATACAAATTTTCAAATGAAGTGTTTATGGACATCACAAACTACATAATTACCTTCAAATAAAACAACTTTAAACTTCAAATTAGACCTTAAATAAGTTGAATAAATTGTTGGTGGAATGTCAATTACTATTAATCTTGTAAATGACCAAATTTGTTCACACAATTCAAAGAAAATATTTTCAAAATCTAGTAATTAAATATAATAAATGAAGATTTAGCATTTTCAACTTCTAAAAATTATACGTGGTTATAAATGTTAAATTAGTAGGGGTGAGAGCTCAAAGGATATTTCGTATGTTGATAATTTTCCCAAAAAATAAGATGAAAATATGATTTATGTCAATTTATATCACCGGACTTAACATTCTCGCTTATTTAGACAAGTTAAGTTGCAACAAAATTTGTACGAAGTTAGACAAGAACTGAGTCGTTGTGTGTTTCCAATGCCCGTACTTTTTTACACATTTACCCTTGGAGCCCTTTCTATGAAAAGAAATGAAAAATAGAAAAAGTAGTGAAAATATATGGGTAAATATCACTGGGGGTCCCTAACCTTTGGACCTTGTAACGATGGGGTCCCTAACCTTCTATTTTGAGCTCCCGGGTCCTTAACCTATGAAACGTTAGCAACTGAAGTCCTTTTTTGACCAAAACTGTTAGTTTGACCGTTAAATGGTCAAAATTTTGTTGAATAGACCAAATTACCCTTAAATTAAATGATAAAAAAAGAAAAGAAAAAGAATAATAAAATAAAAATTGTAACTATACCCCAATCAACAAAATAAAAAATTGCAACTAAACCCCCAAATTAATCTCTCCTCCTCCATCTTCCCTCCTCATCTACATTGGCGGCGAGCCCCTCTCTCTCTCTCCTCCTCTCAAGAACCAGAAATCTGCTCTTCTAGCCTTCAATTTTCTCTAACGCTCTCTTTTCCCTCAAACTCGCCTTGCCGAAACAGCCACTTTTTGTGCCCAATTTTTCACAAACAGGGTACCCATCTTCTCTGGCCGAGTCTGAAACGGAACCCATAACGGAACTGTTGATGGAGCTTGGATCTTTGGTGGTGAGGGTTGAAGCGCCACCGTGGATTGAATTTCGGGCAGTTAGCGTTGTGGTGGTGGTGGTTACACTTGGCAGAGGTGTCAACAAGACGGCGGAAAGAGGAGTCTGCAGAGGAGTCCGTGGCGAGAGTAGCAAAAGAATCATCGCCGGAGAAATCAAATGCAGAATCAGATGGGTTGGGTGAAAATTGGGACTGGAAATTTTTGGGTAATGAAAGAAAGCAAAGGTAAGAGGTTGCCGGCGAAGGTGCTGGGGTAGGGTGGGTGGTTTGATATTTCTTTCTTATTTTGCTGCGTCATTTGAGAGGTGAGAGGTTGCCGGCGATGCTGGGACTGTGAGAGGTTGCCGGCTGTGAAAGGTTGCCGATGGTTTTGTACACTGCGGCGGTGACGGAAATTTTTTGGTGGTGGTGATGGGCGGCGGCAAGTTGGAGAAGATGAAGTGGTTGGGTTGGACTTCAGTTGCAATTATTTTTTTTTTTTTTTGTTGGGGTTTAGTTGCAATATTTTTTTTGTTTTTTATCATTTAATTTAAGGGTAATTTGGTCTATTCAACAAAATTTTGACCATTTAACGGTCAAACTAACAGTTTTGGTCAAAAAAAGACTTCAGTTGCTAACGTTTCATAGGTTAAGGACCCGGGAGTTCAAAATAGAAGGTTAGGGACCCTATCGTTACAAGGTCCAAAGGTTAGGGACCCCTAGTGATATTTACCCAAAATATATAGTATAAAGAAACAGGAAAATTAAAAAAGAAAAAACTAAAATAAACAAAGCATCGCACGTTGGGAATAAGTTGTGTCAAAGTCCTAGATTTCCGTGCTCTTACATAAAGGTCTTTCAGACAGACTCTTCTGTTCTGACATAACTCCTCTTCTCTCTTCTCCTCTCTTACCAGTCGGTTAGCACTTCCAGTCTTAAAGGGATGGTAAAGGCCTATCTCTCTTTCTTTATATGTATATGTGTTTATGTGTCTATGTGTGTGTATACAAACACAAACACAAACACAAGCCATTTTCATTGACATCTCCATTGATGTTTTCATAACTTGGGCTTCACTGTAGATTTTTCTATCCCGATAATTTCCATTTTGCATGCGCTAATGAATCTGGGTTTTTTTTTTTTTAATGAATTGTACGAGAATGGATTCGGTAGATGTCGTCATTTCTTCCATGTTCAAAGAATTAATATGATATATAAATTTGTATATTTGTCTGAATATAGATGAAGAAGATGACTGACAGGTGATATTTCTGATGCCTAATTAAGAGTTTCTCCAGTTTCTTCTTTTCTTTAAATGCACACTTTATGATACAGAATACTTTCAGTAAAAGGAATATTATTTTATTTGTGTATTGTCACATAAATGCAATTTTCATTGATGCTCTTGTTTTTGCATTAAATGTGAAATTAACATTTTTCAAGAAATACACAGCTTGGACATAACTGGAATTTCCTGTAACAATTCTATATGGGGATGAAAAATGTTTTTGATAAGAATAAAGATTCATAGCAGTTTTTGTAACTTCTCGATCCAAGAAAGCCTCTAGATATATAATTCACTTTTGTGTTAGAATCCGAGAAATATATATAATCTTCTTCTTTTCTGCAAGGGTGAGTCAGTGAGTAGATGTAACTCTCATAAACTACTATAATTCTATTTTGCTTAATATTGCTATGTAACTGAGAGTAGGGCTTAATCCCTAACGAACTAAGGATAATCAAGAAACTTCCCTATCGTCTCCATCTCCATGTCTTCTGGCAGTTTATACAAATTTGTTTTCCAACTCCATTAAATCTTGATAGTAAGAAAGATTTGCAGACTACTTCAAAACGCCTGGCAGAGAAGAAAACAGCCAAATTTGAGAAGAATATCACAAGGAGAGGACTGCCCCCTCAAACATCTAAGAAAGAATGGGAACCTGCACACATTGTTCTTATCCTCTTTGCAGTTTTGGTAGTATTGTCATGTAAGTTTTTGCCTATGTGCTTAAATGAATATTATTTATTGGGAGTACACGATATTTCTTGTGTTAGATGGCATTTATTTTTCTTCTTTTTCTGCAGTTATTTATCAGGTTGTCAGGATGGCAATTAACGGCGGATTAGGCTGAGAAAAATGGAATTGTTTCAATGCTCGGAACTCGGAATCCATATCTTGTTGTTAGCACTTTACTATGTTTATTGTGGATTTTAACAATTTTGCAGATTATGAATTATGAACAGCACTGTTTCTAATGAATGTCCTTTCTGTTCATTCCTGCATTAGCTTACATTCTTTCCAGTTTAGAAGTGGATAAGAAATTGAATTGGTCTGTACAATATTTTAAAAGAAAAAACTACTAAAATCTAATCTATTGTACTTTCTAATCGAGTTAAAAAAATTATTATATAAACGATAACTAATAGCATATGGCTGCCAATTACATTCCTCAAGACATCAAAGTAGATGCAGCTTAGGGCCCGTTTGACAAAGATTATAAACTGGTTTATTTGACCAATATTAGTTTATTTGACCAATATTAATTTTTTTGAGTTGAAATTGTTGACTTTTCATGTTAAAAGTAGGTTGAAAAATCAAAAATTACAGCTGAAAAAACCAAAATGGGTTTTTAATCCCAATCAAACAAGCTCTAATAATTATACACTATCTTGCGCTAAAAAAAAAAAAAAAAAAAGGCAATTTAAATAGGCTAAAATGATTATGGACAATTTAGCCAGTTTCACTCATAAAACACAAGCAAACTGAATGTTTATGACCTTACAAAGGTTCAAAATTTGGTAACAGAGAGTAGGACTCCAGAATAAAGTAAAAATGCTCAAGAAAAATTTCAAAGATCCTCCATATTAGAGAAGTTTATGATTCATCGGCTTTCTGTAGCTGCATTTGCTTCCATCAGACCTCCGAGCTGCAGGATTGGAACCACTTCCCATCTTTGAGCATTGGCTACGGTCTGAACTTTTAGATAGCTTCCTTGTATAAGTGTTAAATCCATGGCAGTTTTGTATATTGGACTTAAACACCTCGTCTGGGGATTTGTATACCTCAAATTCCTATAAGGAGTATCATATAAGATATTGTAATATGATCCAGTCATTTAAAGGATTTCTAAGCAAAACTAAGATTTAAATAGTGAAGCACGTGCAAAGATAATTGGTTTAATCTCGAATACTGGTACCTTAGACTTTGTCTTGGCATAATTAGGCGTTAGGCAGGGATTTAAATCTTTGAGAAACATGTCGTCTGGACTGCCTGGAGTTGTGTAATCTCCGGAGCTGAATTCGTTACCAAACTGTTCAATATACAAAAGTAAGATATCCTTGCAATTTATGCTGACGCAAAATTGGTTGAATTTATATTTAGATTACGAAATTTTAACGAGAAAATAACATTTGCATCATAAATATGAGACAGTTAGTGCTTTGACCCTGAGAAAAGCACTCTCAATGGTAAAAGAACAAATCATATAAATATTATCAGAGTAAACATGCAAGGGAGTGTCTTCAAACATTTTTACAATATAATTTTGTTATTTGATATTTTAGCACGATGATATTGTTTTTGCTTGAGAGACTAATGAACATGACTTGCAGAGTTCCCACGTCCATTTAGTTTAATAATTCTTGAAACAAATAGGAACTCAATTGTTCTCTTCATCTATCATCTTAGCAGTAATTTAAGAAACGTGATCAACCCTGCCAAACTAAGATCTGCAACTCGGATAGAATGTTTACCAGAGAATTTGTTTCTTCATCTTGATCGTATGATGGTGTCCTTGGAGAGTTAACATGATTGTCACAACATCCTCCCGACGAATATTTCTCAGCCTTCACCTACACCAAAAATAATGTAATATCGACTTCAGAAGCAAAATTAATCCTAAATCTGACAAGGGTATGTGTGAATTCATAACATTAGGATCACAAGGTACTAGGTAACAACTTCTAAAATTAGTTAACAAAAATATCCTGTACTAAAAGTATAGATACATGTCTGCTGCGCGCTAAGATATTTTTACAAATTTGACAAGGATATGAGGATATCTACTTAATAATACTAACAAGTTATTCTTACATTAATGAAGCCAGTGGAACGAATAAACCAAAAATCGGAAATTTTTATTTTGAGTTATTATTTTGAAGAGCCTGTTTGTAAAAGAGGTGCTGAAGAAGGAAAAACAAATTTCCAGTTGAAGGATTTGTTTCGGCAGCAACTGGCCATGCAAGTAAATATTTTACAATTAAGAATTGAAGAAAAAGCACATTTTATTTCTTTCTGCTTCCTTAGAGAAAACAGCAAGGATATGGGATTAGGAGCAAGTTCGTTCATCTTTTATCCTTATCGCAGATAAGTCATAGTTGTTGTCATGTAAATGTTCTTCTTTACCAAATATGCAGAATCCTTAGAGCTTTATATACAAAAACAGTTAGTGAGAAGTTATGTTATGAAGAAGAGAAGACGATAGTTCAATATAATTGCTGCCCTTGTCAATTTTGAAGTTGTGCTAATCTTAAAGTTTACTCTAATTAATGTACAAAATATGAATGCTTACCTCTGCTAGATCTTCAGCAAGACATTGTAGTTGGCCGGTAAGAGAAGTAACCTGCCTCTGAAGGCTTGGGATAAGTTGTTTTGCCTGCTGAAGTTCTGAACCCTGCTTCTCCAAAAGCAACTGAAGCTGTGAATTCATCACATCTGGGAAAAGTATGGCACTTTTTAGAGACTTTATTTCTTCCCTTTGCTTCAAGCACAAGTCTTTCAGCTTCTCAACCTACAAATTCTTTTATCGTCAACTGAAATCTAAACATGGAGAAAAATCAGAAAATCATGTTTCAGCCAGATTTTGTGACCTCAGAGAAATCCATTCAAGATAGAAGAATCCCAGATTTTGAAATATATTATTTCCTATTTTGTTTCATTAAGTGACAAGTTATTCTGAACTACAATTGCCGATATATTAACCCCCCCCCCCCCAAAAAAAAAAAAAAAAACCCAAAAGCTCTTCACTTAATCACTTTTCTTGAATGCAGGCTACAAATTGGGGTTTTCAGTCAATCTCACACATATAACACCAAAACAATTGATATTATCAAGAAGTCCCAACTCTCTGTTTCTCAATGGCATTAATTTTCGCATTTTGTCAATAGATCCCAAATATAATAGCACCCAATTCCTTAATTTCTTTCAACAAATTCACTCATCAATTTTATTTTCACTGAATTGCGAATGCCTTGCTAATGCTATTAAGGCCCCTAATTCCAAAGATTTCATTTTTTTCACACACTTTACACCTGTCTTCTGCAATCTCCAAATTTTCAGTAAATTTCACACATTTGACAACAAGAATCTTGATTTATAACATCTCAAGAATTAATAAAAACTCATCAAAGTTCAATTACAAAATATACATTCTTCTACACACAGAACCATACAAATTACCTCTCTATTTTTCTCTTCAAGTAGCAACTTGAGCTCAGCTATCTGCTGCTCGTGCTCCTTATTTGAACCCAACAGTTCCCTCTCACTCCTCAACACCATAGCCAAAGTCCTCGTATTCCCTTTGACCTCAGTCAACGCCTTCTTCGAACTTTCATCTCCCTTTTTTGCCTCTGATGAACCCTTAAATAGCTTCTTGTGCAGCCCACTTAATCCGTTACCCTTCTTGGCATTAATCTTTTTCAAATCCTCGGCTAAAAAATCCGCGGCCACAATGAATTTCGGGTCTTTACTGAAATTCTTAGCCTTCTTGTTTTCCATAAATTTCTTGACCATGAAGCTCAGATTAATGTTGTCGGTGGTGGTGGTGTTTTTATTGGTGGTAACTTTCGTGACGGCGCGTGAGGTGGTGCGTGAGTTTGGGAATTCGGTGGATGAAGAAGGGTCAGATTTTGTGGAGCTGTTAAGGCTGTTGACATAGCGAGTTGAAGACTTGATTGAAGCCATTGCTCTTTTTTTGGATCGCGAAGGGGAAGGAATTTACTTCCCTTTTATGTTAATCTTTCGAAGTGATTCAAACTACTTCCAAATTTCAGGATAGCGGGAGAAGAGATGGATTTTGTTGATAATGTGTACAGTGTTCTTGTCTTGCCGCTGTCTGAATTCAAATATTTCGAGTAAAAATCGCTTGAATGTTGTGATATTTGAAACTTGAAAGATCGAGAAGCGACGTCGTTTTCTTTGGTTGTGACTATCTATATTTAATTATTTATGACCAAGGGGAGCCAAAATATGACAAAGAACTGGGCAGGGAATCGGAAACTGTCCTCAAGGGGTTTGGAGGTAGCGCCTTGAATTTTTTTTTTTTTTTTCAAATCACAATTACTTAGTCTATTTTAGAAGAATTTAATGTTTTTTTATAAATTATAAAATTGTGTTCGACGATTTTTTACAGTTGTAAATTCTTCTATAAAAAATATATATTTATTTTATTAACAAGGTCGTCTTAACAAAAATTGTTATGTAATCAATACACAAAAATTGTTTTATAATATAATTTATATCAATTTTATCTAAAAATAAGTTATGTAGTCGATATCGATGTATAAAAATATTTAAACCCTTTAATAGTGATATATATAAGTATATTATAATTCTATATTTAATGAAATGATATACAAGTAAGTCATATACAAGAAGATAATATTACAACTAAATTAGAAAATAAAATAATATTTCAACACCAAATAGTGAAAGACGTAACAAATTAAAAAGTTTAAGTTTACTTTCGAATTTTGAACTTTATTAAGTTTGAATTTTGTAGAATTAAGAACTGCTAATATGCAATAATCTTAGTTTGGCCATGTGAATATTTAATTGGCCCAGAAAAAAATGAATAAAAAGTTGGACTGAGTTAAACTAACATAAATTTTTTTTTTTAATAATTTGTATTGGGCTTTGGATTTGGGCTTGGGCAACCCAGTACTACAGCCCAGGGTTGCCCCCTGGATTCACCCTTGCCTATAATTAGTGTTCTTAAGCGTGACTAAACGTAGATGTCGATTTTCAAGTTTTTCGAGTTTAAGCAAAGCCAATGGAGAGGGTGAGACAAAGACGAGGCGTGAAAGCCATGTCTCAAGTTTAAGCGGAGCCTAGGTACTGCTTAGATGGACTTTTTAGAAAAATGTCTTTAATGTTGTCATTCGGTTAGATACTCAATACAAATTATTTGGGATCCAGTTTTCATGTTTTCAATTAATGAGAATATTTAGATTTTATTTTCACCGAACACTGAATTAAACTAATTTAAAACCACATAATTTATTCAAAATATGCAAAACTTGGTAATCTTTCTTATGTTGAAAGCGTGTATGAAAATAACAAAAGGTAAATAGACTTTTAATTTCAGGTTGATTCATTAGTAAGAATGTGTTTGATTGTAACTAAGAAATTTGAGTGGAAAGAAAATGAATTTCATGGTTGACACGATTTTTAATTCTTGAATGTAACTCAAAAAAATTCTTATTTGATTATCGTATTGTCATTCATTTGGTTGATACGACTAGTTTGATCTAAATATATTTGAGAACCGAAATTGATCGATTTCTATTGGGAATTATGGAAATGATAACATTAATTCTATGAAAAAAATAGATTCACACCAGAATCGATTCTTTTATATTTCAAAAATAAATTTTAAGCTATAAACTGTTGCATAAATTTTATTATTTCAATTTCAAGTTTTCTGTTTTAAATGATTGTTGACGTCAGAACCTGCAACGTCCACGTGTCAACAGATCTGCAGTCACTCCTCTGCCAACTCGTATGTTACCTGCACACTAGGACAATCGTTAGGCACTAAGATCTCCGGAGGAAAAGGGTCCGGCGATCGTTGGCACTCCGACGATCAAGTCAACTGCCGGTATATGAGAGATACACGGGGGTGGAAGATTTGAGCAGAGTTTAGGGTGGGATTCTCAAGCATAAAAAGTGCGTACTTTGGAACAACCAGAGACGTTGTATTTATAGCGCGAGAGTTCTAATTGATTTAGGAGACCAATCAATTTGATACTCAATCGTATCCTCTTTCCTTATGTGATAAAGATCCTTCCTTACCCATGCAATCTCCGAGATTATCTTCCTTCTTTGAGTTTATCACGTTGCATGATTTTAGGAGATTACGATTCGGTTTCCTTGTGAGGATTCGTGCGCCAAATCAACGCAATCTTTCCTTGATTACTTCTCTAGTCATCCCGCCATATCGAGTTACTGGCTGGTTACAAATGATACGAAGCCTGACGAGGCCCTATGGATCTCGCGTGAGTGTCGAGGCCTTCCACAAGTCCCGCAAATTTCTGGCTGCCGAAGGCCAAGGCGTACGATGGGCCTTCTAGCATTTTATCAGAACTTCCGAGACCCTAGCAGGGCCCAGTTGGAGTTCTTGATGGATCTTGAACGGGGCCCTTGCTGGGCTTGGATGGGGCCCTGGCTGACGTGGCAACCATATCATAATCGTGTGGTAACAATGATAAAAATTTAAATAATTTTGAATATGTATTAATTCATGAAAATTCATATAAGTTGTGATTTAATTGAGAGGTAGCAAAAAAATAAAATTTGAAAGCGAATCAAAAATTTGATCATGTAACTAATATCGAAAATCAAACTAGAACCGTTTGATTCTTAAAATTAAGAACCAAAACCGGACCGATTAGTTATGTTCGGTTCTAGTCAAGGTGGAATGCACTTCCTATTGTCCCAACATACTATTTATATAACAAGGGATACCTTGGAACAGTTTTGATCTAATGCCTCCGAGACAAATATTTCGCACTCATTAGATGAGTGTAAAGTAGGCATTTACACTCATCCAATGAGTGCATGATACTTGTCCTAGTGGATATTATAACAATGTCCACCGGGGACATTAGATAAAGGGCCTACTTGGAATTACAGAATTTACAATCATGACTTTGAAATTACGAAAATTTCGAGACAGACCCTAAAATTATGTACATTGGATAAAATCAGTTGTATATTACTAAATATAATTCTTAAAATAATATATATATATATATATATATATATATATATATATATATATATATATATATATATATATATATATATATATATATATATATATCTTTACAATAATATAAGAGTCTTAAATTTATCACTGTACAATTTTTGTCCAATACGCAGTCGTTTTACAACTACCATTTAATTTTATCACCCACTTCACTCACCTACTTTCTGTCTTTTTACTTTCTACCGTTTGGAAAGCTAATTTTATCTTCATTTTCCATATTTGTTTCCATTCCATTGGAGTTTAGAATTTAGCTGCCTGATTGTTCGTCTCTTTCTATACTTGTTCCATTGGAACTTATAATTCATACTGTTCTCTTCAAGCAAGTTCTGTAAGTGTATATTATATGTATGACAATGACAAAATTTTTAAGCAGAACTTCATTCTTATTTATACTCTGTTAATTTTTCCATAGTTTTAGAAAATTTCAAATCAAATATTTATGTGGAAGTTGTCTGAAGCTTACATTTCTCTTGAATTCTCTAATACATAATACATTCGGTGCTATGTTATATTTGTCCAAAACTTAATTCTTACCAATGTTGATGGCAAATTTCAATTGGTCTTGATTGATATTTGATTACCATAACCAGCAGACCAGACCAATATGGCATCAAACTAACTGAACAAGCTCGACAGTCGTATTGATTGTCGAGCAACTCGACAGCCAACTTGGTTGTTGAGTTAGACTCTTCCAAGTGCAATTTCTACTACTTACTCATCTCGCAGAATATTGTGACATATTTAGCGAGTCCACATATCTAATTGCATCAGTTTACTCCAGGTTTGGTACTAGCACTGCCTTGCACGGATCAGATTCGTCAAAGCAATCAGAGAATCTGAAGATGAAGGCTAGAGCAAAGAGGTTTTTGTCTTTGCATGCATGACTTAGATTTTTTATTTTCAGTAGATGTGCTTCTTTGACATTTAATGGTTGTTCATCATTGAAAAATATTGTTCTCTTGACTGGTGATTTGGATAAACTCTCTTGCATAAATAGACCAAGGAAGTGCAAACTATGCAATCATCCACCCTATGATTTGCTTTAAGACAAACAATTCCCATGGGAATTCATAAAGAGCTGTCTGCTTTATTTGTTTAGAATCTGGATGTAAACATTACAATAATAAGAAGGAACAACTACCAGAAGCATTTATATGGTGGCACCAAAATTCGGAACAAGTGAAGAAAGTGAAGCTCAAAATATCATACACCGATTCAAGAGTGTTAGCAAATGAAATGGGCAAAAAAAAAAATTCTTCAGATGAACAGTAATTCGAATACTGCTCACTCGATTTTTTTTTTTTTGGTATGTGGGCTTTTAGCCCATTTCCTTTGTCTTTTTCTAATTTTTTTCACAATTTTTTTCTTTAATTTATTTTTCCTTATTTGTTTTTATTTTACATTTTTCATTCAATTTTTTTATTAATCGTTTTTATTTTATCCTTATAAACAAATTATAATTTATTTTTACTAATTATTTATTACAAATTATTTACAAAATGCAATTATTTTTTTCTTAATTTTTTTATTTTACTATTCACATATTCATCGAAACTTTCATTCAATTTTTCGCCAATCTTTTCAATTTATAACAAATCAACCCATAACCTTTTATTAGCATTGATCATCCCCAACTTTTGAATTTTGTTGCAAATCACATCTTTTTGACATATTTTGACGGTTCTGACCTCCTCTTTAAATAAACAAAAATAAAAAAAGGCTAAAAACAACAAAAATAAAATAAAATTGTAAATGAAGTTCTACAACTTTTAAAAAGTACAAAATAACTTTATCTTCCTCAAAAATCTATTTCGCCCAGCTCAGTCCAGCCCAGCCCACCCCCCATAGAATTATATTACTTAGATAAGTGAGAGA
The DNA here is from genome assembly GCA_030279155.1 of Forsythia viridissima. NCBI lineage: Eukaryota > Viridiplantae > Streptophyta > Magnoliopsida > Lamiales > Oleaceae > Forsythia > Forsythia viridissima. Next base: position 6,409,787 of record CM059033.1, read on the forward strand.
CGACAAAATTATTGTGGTGTGTGCTAATCGTAAATTTTGTTTCCTTTAATTTTTTTTTCTTATTTGTTTTTCTTTTACACATTTTCATTCAATTTTTTACTAATCTTTTTTTATTTTATCTTATAATATTACAGATTATTCTAAAAAAATGCTATTATTTTTTTCTTTTACTATTCACACATTCTTCCAGATTTTCATTCAATTTTTCACCATTTTTTTATTTTTTTATTTGATGTTATAAGCAAATTGTACACAATTTTTTAATATTTGATTTTTGAGTCAATAGTAAAAAATTTAAAAAAGTTGGAGCTGAGTTTGAAGAATAAGAGTTTTGTCCAATTCAAATTCTCGAAGTGGTGCAATTCAATAAAAATATAAAAATGGTCACTTTACCAACATTCAAAGGTTGTTTACGAATCTTAACTTTCCTCCCTTCTTGTACTCATGTAAGTGAATCTTTGTTATCTAATTGCTCAAACAAATATGTAAATGCTTTATAGAGTATTTATATAAATTGTGAGAGATAACTTTGTGTATGAAAACGACAAATACCACAAATTTATCATTTGAATTAAATATTCAACATAAAATTTATCCTTACATTTTTTACGGACGTGTAATGCACGTAGCAAAAACTAATATATATATATATACTAGTGTGAGCACGTACGATGCACATAATATTGTTTATTATATATTTTATTTTATAAATTCACTTGATATTGATAATCTAAGTAAAAAAAATTAAATATTAAAAAACAGGCGATTGAAACCTAAATATAAGCATGTCTATAACTTAAAACCTATTTTATTAAAATTTATTACAGTAGATGACTCAAACATATGATAAAATTGAATTCAATTTACTTAATAAAAGCCATTATTCTTAAGTACCATTTTCTCTAAATTTGCACTCATCCTCAAAGTTTGAGTTCATTCCTTTATAATTTTTTAATAAAGAAAGACGAATGCTTTTACATTAAGAAATTTTACATTTACTTCAGAATAAGACTCTGAGCACAAGTATCTACAACAATATCTGCACATTAATTTCAAAATTTTCAAATAACTTAAATAAAAGATAAAGAGAGAGTTGAATTGAGCTTACATCATCAAATATTTTGATTTTCAATAACAACAAATTAGGCTTCTTCGAAAAGTGTACCAATTCCATCATCATGGTGTTTAGTTGCAGAATAAAAATTTTATAAAAATCTTCTTTGCTACTTTAGATTCTGGAGATAATCAATAAATTAATTGATCAAGTCGTTTCATGTTCGAATTAAAGTTCTTAAAATAACATAACTTTTAAAAGTAAATAAATCACGTTACAGTTGTTAATTAAGCATGCTAGTGGAAGTTGTATGTATTTGATGCAAGTTAGAAATTGTGGGAAAAATGGGCTACAAAAGTGTAAAAAAGTAAATAAGAACATATTAATTACAATTAAATTGTGTTCCACAACTACCTGTGTATAAAAAGTAGCATCTTAAATACAAATTTCTAAAGCACTAAATAGAGTTTGCATTGCTAATATGCAAACAAGTCATTTTCAGAAATAATACTCTAGAGTTGTATTAATACGCCATTTTGTTATTTATTTAGGGATCATTTGCTCCAATTTTCCTAAAAATTAAGTTAAAATATGAAGAATACATTTGGAACTCAAATATTTGTAGTTAATAAACGAATAGCTCAATTAAATAAAAATATTTGAACATCAAGTTTGTGACAAAATTATTTTTCTTTTTATGTAGTAACAATAAAATAAAAATTTTAAATTTAAAAAATATAATTACTTAATAATATAAAATAATTTTATTTAACATATTTATTAATAATTATGAGCTTAAATTTTAGTTATTTTATAATAATTCGTAAAATATACAAATTAATTTAGTCAATAAAGTGTCAATTAAAAATAAGAACTCGTTATTATTATTATTTTTTATAAAAAATAAAATTATCGGACTCATTTATACCTTTTGCAAAAATTAGAAATCTAATTACAATTGTCTCTGATTAAAATTAAGGCCGTATTTGTCTTTTTCATCAAATAATGAACAATTGTACACCAAAACACATAGGTTAGAAGTGTTCAATGTAAAAAATAAATGATAGAGATGATTTTTGCATTGAGGACAAAGGTGAGAGATCATTTGCGCCAATTTTTGTTTTGGTTGACCATTTTGAATAATAACTTAACATTCACACTTTTAATATAAGTAGGATATGGCTTTGACTCCTTAAATGAAGAAATTTGACAAAATCTCAATTTCAAAGAATGAACTTTGCACTAAAACTCGTTAATGCTTCAAAATTACAGTAAATTGTTAAAATCTAATTATGTTAACCGAAAAACAGAAAACAACTGCATCAACCTTTTGAATTATAATAAACTTGCACCCAAAAAACCAATGTTCTAAAAAGCGTAAAACGTGACTAGGTGTGGAGGCGGAGCTTCAAACTTTTCAGACCTAGGTGAGAATGAGGTAAGGATGAGACGTAAGACATATCTAAGCGTAAAGGCCGCGCCTAATGCCTAGACAATGCAAAAAAGGAATGCAAGGATGAAAAATAGTACTACTCCAAAAAAGAAAATCCCTGAAGCTACTTCATATTAACACTAAAAGGTCATGCAGTCCAAGGGGCCAGTTGACATGACCAAAGGGTATACATATTCTAAATTTAAATCCGAACATCTAAATATATATCCTAGTTACAGGCAACTAGTAACAACAAAAACTTTTAGCTTAGCCAACTCCTCCTCTCTGTGTTTTGCTGTATCCCGCCCTCTATAATATCAACAAGATACCAATGGGGACACCTTCAGGAGTTACTTACAGACTCAAAATTACTCCATATCAGTTGTTGATTTGTATACAATTAACGTCCACTATTGGTTCACAGCTTTCCCCTTGTTTGCAGCATGAGCAAGAGTATGAACTCTGTCCTCATTGTTGTCGATTCAAAATTACTCCATATCAGTTGTTGATTTGTATACAATTAACGTCCACTATTGGTTCACAGCTTTCCCCTTGTTTGCAGCATGAGCAAGAGTATGAACTCTGTCCTCATCGTCCTTGATAATAAGTCGGTTCCTCATATTAAGCCCCTCAGCACCTTTTGGGCATGGGCATATGGATGTGACTGAATCTGATAACTGTAGCTTATCTTCAGATCCTTCACATTTTGAAAAAGTGAGAACTTTGCAATTAGGTTTAGATGGGCCAGTCAAAGTTGGGAAAGATGGAAGATTCACACCCGGGATGAAAGTTGAAGATAAGAAAGAGAGTATATCGGGCTTCGCCTTTATATCCACCCATTTGTTATCAATCCAATCTCTCGAAGTCCTCATCTTTTTCCTTGGAATAGTCAAAAACTTGTTCTCACCTACAACAAAGTGGAAGCTAAATCAGAACCTCTGCGGCGAAGTATGGATAACTCAACGTTAAACCATGTCATCTAAAAGTTTAAGTCATGAGTAGAGAGAAGACAAATATTTAAATGTTGTCTTCAACATGCCCCTTCACGTGCAGGTTGATTTCATTTTTTCATTAATGGCCTGACACTGGCACAATTGTTCATAAATGGGTGGGAGAAAGACTTGAACCTAAGTCTTTTGCATACCATATCATCTGAAAGCTTTAGAAAGGGACAAATTTATTCATTTAAATATTGTGTTCAGCACCCAAAACATGTGCAATGAAAAGATAAACTTCAAAGAAAGATTATTCCCGTCTTTTAAATTAACAAGTAGCTATTATTAAGTGGTTCCAATGACACAGTATGCGACTTATAGCATGATACGGTTGAGATAATGATTATTACCACAGTTGGAGATGAAGTTACTGGTTGTTAAAAAATCAAGTCTATAAGAGTTATAAGAATGGAAGGAAACCCCACATTTTGACAACTATAATGCTTACCAGGGAAGTAAACTTGATGATTATCTTTTTCAACGGTATCGCATCCAATCACAACACCTTCCCACCAACCATCACCCCACCATGCATCCACTGCTGCTCCGACCACAAAAGAACTGTCTGAAGAATCCTCCTCATAAGGCCAAGGACGGACGGTAAGGCGGCCTGCACATCTCATGCCCATTTTATCAGGAGTTGCCACTCTAGATGCCGGATACCATTCCTGTATATAAAATGCAAAGGAATGAACAAATAATTTAATATATAGGTCAATAAACATGTCTTCCCAAAAAAAGTTCCCGATGGTTTCCCAGCGATGAACTTTATTTAGCACTTAGTAATTATTGTCTACAGATCCCAAACCATGTCTTGATCCTTAAAGTAGTACAGGATATATAAAAAAAATGAAGGATAATTTTCATCCTCCAAATACAAAAAACAAAAGCAATTACTTAATGGATTCACATACTTCCAGTTTTGCAGGTCCATCAACATCAAGGACATCGTAGTATTGAACCCTTATACGCTTTTCTAGTGATTGCAAGATCTTACACCTAAACCAGCAGCCTCGCATGCCACTATCCTGACAAAGAAGCTCTATATTTGCGTTGACATTAGACAGCAGTTGAAATTGGGCTGCAGGCCCGACAAGATCAATACTAATAGGTCCCTTACTGGACATTTTGATTTTCAATCTCCGGATAGGTGGTCCACACTTTGCTACCTCTTCACTTTGTTTATATCCCTCGTTTCTTGTCCCGGAGAAACTGGAATTCAGATGGGATAGGATTGGCTGATTGTAGTAACCACGTAATTTACTTAGAGAGAATGGATTGACCTTGTCGTTTTTGAATTCTCTATGGCACATAAAAATTCCAAACGACAAGCCTTGCATCGAATGAGCGGAAAATTTTTGGAAATGATTAGGAGTCAAAACTGCAGCTAGACTATCAATACACTCTACACTGATCTCCTGCTTATGAGGTGTGATGAAAACTTCTCTAGGATGTGCATCTACGTGAGGAATCAAACCGATGACTTCCTCCTTATATTGAAACCATTGCACATTAACCAATTTCTCCCCCTTCTTATCCTCATATAAGTCTTCCAGATAACCAAGGTAGCGACTTTCTTCTTCACCCATGATCAATACGAAGGATGGAACCTGAAATCAAGATGAGAATTTTGAAAGCTGTTACAAAGAGTGTCACAAGCATGTGTGGCAAAGCTTAAAAAATAGTAAGAGTTGCTTTTGAGCCATTTTTTGTCTCCAAACATGTACAGATAACATACTTTTTTCCTTTTATAGTGATAAAAAGTTATTTTTGTGAAAATAACTCTTACCTCACCTTCAAATAGATAACTTGTTTTCAATTTGGATCAATTAAAAAATTATTTCTTTTAAAACCAACTTATTTACTAAGTAATAAATATTTTAAGCTTAGCCAGACGTGCTACAATACAAGAAGCGTTTTGAGGCTTACAGCTATCTCAGTTCCATTCCTGCAAAAACCTGGATAATGCTTAAGCTGTTTACTGCAGATCCAAGCATCACCTTTCCACTCGATATCTGGATTTCTGACATTAAATTTTCTTGAGACTTGGATCTGAAATGCCTTTATTAGTAATCTGAAGTTAATCCACAGTTTAGCACAAAAATATCATAAAAATAGACCAACAACAATATCAAGAGTCACCTCTTCATCCCCCCGGCGGATCAAACAATTAGAGAAACTAGCCATCGAGATTCCACTGGATTCCAGAGATTGTTTCGATTGAAGTATTTGTGGATCTGCCAGTGAATACAAAGAAAAAAGGCTTAAAATTGTTCGCAAAAATTTCTTTGAATCAAAATTAAGGCATTTTGAAAACCTATATAATTCAATCACTAATAGCTCCCTTTCACTTCTCAGTGGCTTTGGTGAAATTTTGCATAAAAATAACTCAATTAATACAGAATGCACTTCCAGAAGGGGTTGAGATTGGGTAGAGAGTGCATCCACAGGTGAGATTACTTCCGGCTCTAAAGAAGATTGCGGTGGATCCGAGTTATAACGGAAAAATCTGGGTCCCACTAATTTTGAGAAAGGTATCTGCAGTCTGTCACGTTATTAATGAAATTGCACCGTCTCAATTGAATAAAGAGGGGACGATATTTTTGACCGAGACCATCATTGGAGTTACACTTTGCCAAGGTATTTTGAGGATGAAATTAGCCCTCAGATTACAGGTTTGATCACTTTCTAATTTTGAACACATTTATTCATCAAAGCTTGATTTGGAATTGAAAGATAAAATTAAACTTGTAAAGAAAGTCTTGGTTCAGGTTAGGTTATAATTTTCCATTATAGAAGACACATTATTTCAAGGTGTTGAGAAATGAGAATTAATCAATTATAAGCAGATATGTAATAAAGACAATCTTCTCAATTTTCAACTTTCATAACATCCTTAATTTTGACACACAAACACACACAGAGATTGTGTGTGCGCGTGTGAGTGAGCCTGCGTGTTGAGATCCACAAGAAAGTCTGGCAAGCTAACATTCCTAACAAATAAGTGACGTTGGATAAGCATTGTAAGGGATATCATAATACTAAAATAAAAACACTTCCCTTTAAGTAAGGGGGAAATTAAATAAATGATCTAGCAAAGAAAAGTTCCATGATCATGATGGCAATCGGTAGCGAGGTTACTGGAAATAGGGTGACAAGCATCAACCTAAACCGGGGCATTAAAATAATAAAACTAATTTATGACTTTAGCATGGAATGGTATAATATAACTCACATAATTAATTTGAAGAAGTTGACAAGGAGTAGTTGAACTATGTCAAGTAGGGTTGTTTGGAAAACCGTTAGTTCATCGCGAACTATCGGTTGGTATAAAAACATGTAAAAATGTGAACTGTCACAATAAGAATTTAAGGGTCGACTCTCGCATAGAACTTTTATCTAGTGGAAACATTCTTTTCTTTACTTTCTGATCAACAGAGTTAAAAAATCAAAACTATCAAATGTCCAAACAACCACGTTTCATGGGACTCTTAACAAATGCCAAATCAAACATAAAACCATTACTGTAAATTCTAATGAAGGCTCCATTTTTTTTTCCTTTTCTTATTCTCAAGTTCATTTAAGATCAATAAATTACAAATCAACCATCACTTCGAGAGGATGGCATCGATAGATTTTCATCGCTTACTTGAAAGGCATCATTTTATCACACTAGTTTAAAAGGCTGCCGTAAGCTAACGGCTTATAACAAGTGCCAAGTGCGAGCAGTTTCAAAGATTGAAAATAGTAAAACAAGTGCCATAAGCTTAATCAGAACAAAAATTTATCAGTTATTTTCAGTACTCGTGCACAATCGCTTTATCACTGAAGGAAGCCAAGTGCCCTATTGTTGATCGTGGTTCAAAAAATGTCACCAACTGCTTATCAAGAACTTATAGGGGGTCTAGAATTTTCTAACACAATTTAAATTCAATATACTTGTCATTAGAGATTATTAATTTTGTGGAATAAAACCCTACATACTTGAATTAGTCGAGATTGGTTCGCCTCTTGAGACTATTGATGAGAGCCACTCCACAACATCTCGTCTTGCACGCCATTTTGTGCCAACTTGGACTGTTCTTGTGCACCCGTATACGCGTATGAAGTCCTCTGTAACAACATAGATCATGTGCCTTACACTCCTTTCAGTCCCCACAACGGCAAGGACTGAATTCGCATTGGAATCCTTCAAGTAGTAATGAACAACTCGGTTGCCCTTTTCCTGAGAAATAATACGCTCTTCCCATGCCATGAGCACATGATTATTTGCAGACATCCTGATGAAAAAGAGAGTGAGAGAGAGAGAGAGAGCGCAAATGTCATAAACAAAACATGCAATGTTCCAATAACCCCTTCATTAATCGCCCAATTCATGTCATCATCCACAAATATAAATAACCTTGTACTCCAAAATTGTGAAACCCCACCATTCTAAAGAACTATGGTATGATTCTATCTTCAGACAGAATCAAGAAAACAATATAAAGGAAAAAAGCGAGGCTAAACAAAGATGAAAAAAAAGAGGCAAAAAACCTTCTGATTTCTGAACTAAATTTAAGAAAAACAGAAACCAAGAAGAGGGTTTTTTACCCAATGGCACAGATACAAAGAAACGTTCCAGAAATTTTAAAAACAAGAGACACAAGGGGCTCAAAGACTAAAACTAAGTCAACATAAGAAATGGGTTTTGCTTGATTTGAGAGCTTAACCAATTTTAACGGCATCCACATACAATGGCTCAACAAGCATTCACAACCAACAAAAAACACTGATCACACCAACAAAAAATTATCACAAACCTTAAAGCTTATGCTTTATCAACACCAAAAACGATAAGAAAAGGAGCGCCAGAGTCGCATAGCAAATAAGCATATAAACAAGTGTTAGAAACTGACCTGAGAAAAACAGAGAACCCGGGGAGGGGGGGTTCAGTTATGTCCCGATAAAGACACGGGCGCAAGGTTGAGTAGGATATCAGGTGGTAGCTGTTATTGGGCGGTTAAGGCTTAAAAAAAGTGAGAAGTGAGTAAATACTAAATATTTGGCAAAGACGAGAGAGAATAGAGAAGACAAGGTGAGCATAGGCAGAATCCAAGTGCCATGAAAACACTGTTTGGGTTGCAGAATTTTGCAGCACTACGGTTTTCCTTGGTGCCCGAATGAGGTACACCATGTTTGGGCTAAGTTTATTAATAGAATAATTATATGCACACTCGTTACGTTTTAATTACAATAAAACTCCTCTAACCTTGACATTATAACTCTTATATCTCTGACTTTTTTGTCGCATTTTGATCATTAAATTTCAATTAATTTTCACATTTTATCTCTAATAACAATTTTTGTCTAAATATTCTTCTAATGTACATTGCAACGAAAGAAAAATATTTTCTCAAATTTTTATATTTGTTATTTATTTTATTTATTTAAAAATACTATAGACAAAAAAAAATTCACGCCCTCTTAATTAATTTTTTAGATAGAAATTATCACAAAGATAAGATATGCAAATTAATAGATTAATGATAAAAATGTGATTAAAAAAATGATAAGAACATAACTACAAAAATTGGCAATAGTTTACATCTTTATTGCAATTAAAATATAATATGACTAACAAATAACATAGTTTGAATATATAATTACTCTCATTAATAATGTGTTATTGGTCAAAAATATTACTTTTACAAATAGATAACTCCTTTACTTAAGTACCAAAAAGAGTTGCATATTTATGTGCTTAAAAAAATGATTAAAAAGTAATTATTAGGTACCTTTAAGTGCTAAAGATGTTTGGTTAAGCTTAAAAAAAGTAGTCTTGTAAATAGAGCTGGTAAATGGATTGGGTTGGGCTAGTCTCAGTCCAACCCGTCAGAATAGGACCACACATAAAACTGGACTGGTTCTACTTAACCCACTTTTGTATGAGTCAGAAATATGTTAGCCTAATGCAGTCCATTGGTCTAACTTGGTCTTAATTTTCTTTGTTTTTTTTCTTTTTTTATACAATCTAATATATTACATCAAATACAATCTTAGATAATTTTAGACAATATATATTTTGAGATTTTTAAAGAGATTAATTTATAAATTGGAGTCTCGTGTATTACTCAATAGATAAACATCAATTTTCTTTCAAAATAATAATATTTTTTTTAATTGTAAACTATTTGTAGAAACTTTTTTTAAAAAATAAAAATATTAAAAGTATACTAGTCTTATTGCTTTGAGATATAAGCATGTTTGGCTTAAATTAAAAAAAAATTATTTATAAGTAAATTTAAAATAAATAATTTACTTGTCAAACCAAATATATTTTGGATTAAAATTAAAATTAAACTAAATTTTAATTAAATCTAAACAATTTTATGTTGGAGCTTAGGATTTTTGGACTAATGTTTATTGGAGACTTGTGCTTAGATTATTTTAGATTGATATTATTTGAATTATGTATTGGAGCTATTCACAAAATGAGTGATTAGTGTCAAGGAGGAAAAATAAATAAATAAAATTTAAAATTGGGCCGGCCCGACTAGCTCGCGAGCTAGATGGGCCCGGCCATATTAACCCGATTTTATTTGGGGCAGGGCCAGTCCAACTCAAAAAGCCGGGCCGGTTTTGCCACCTCTAATTGTAAAGTACATTTTTTAATTTTAAATAAAAAAAATTATGATAAATTACACTCACAATCTTCATTCTTTCAGCTTTGTAACAATATCATCTTTATTCAATTTTATTCGTAGATATCGTCCTCATTCTTTCATTAATTGATACAGATAGTCTCAAAATAATTTTTTTTACAATTTTATCCTTAGCTGAAAAAGAATAAAATATCAACAAAAGAAAAATATAATAAAAAAAGTACAATCAATTTAAAACTTTATATTTTTTACTATTCTTCATTTAAAAAAGTTTCAGTAGGTCCCACAACCTCCAGCCACCCCACCCCATGAAGTCCTAAACTCTATAATTTTAGCACTTGATTCAGAAAAAAAAAAAAAAAAAAAAAGATAACAATAAATAAGAAAAAAAAAAATTAAAAATGTTATTCTCCCAATTACCCTCTCCAATTCTAGCCCCACCCACCATTTGGCGGCACCACCACAATTCTGTCAAAGAAAAAGAAAAAAAAAAATTAATCGTCTTCTTCTCATCCCCATGCCCCTCTAGATATGACTGTCACGACCACTACCATGGGAGTTTTTGCACCATTAACATCACCACTACTAAAATCAATGAAAACCGCCCAAATCTCAAACATCAAAATTGCACTCCCGCCATACCCCATTTTCACGTTTGATGTGGGAACAAATATAACATATCAAAATTGAAACTTTCAAAACATATTTCACACACATTTTATATAAACAGCATTTTATATATCTGTTTATTTGTATATTTTGTGTGTGTGTGTGTGTGTTATATCGTATGTGTAAATCCAATTAGCAAAATGAGGGTTGCTCAAAATGGCATTTCTCTTCTTCTGTTGCTACATGCTTATAGTGCATATATATGTGAAGTCTTGACTTTGGAAAGTTCCTTCGAAAGCCATGGATACTATTAACAAATATCTACTTACCTTATTCTTTATCTTATTGATATAATTCTATTTGTAGTAGAATACCATGTAAGTAGGATACCATATGTATAATATTCTTATTATAGGTAGAATTCATTTTCTTATTAGGTTTCTATTAGTATCTATTAGTATATATATATATATATATATAATTGATACCATGTAAAATATAAAAGAAAATATATGTGGAGAAGTAATTCTTTGTATTGATGTAATGTGTATTATGAATAAGGTTACAAGATATATATTACATCAATACAGAGTGTAATGTGTATTGTAACCTTATTCATAATACACATTACATCAATACAGAGAATTACGTCTTCACATATATTTTCTTTCATATTTTACATTGTATCAAAAGTGACAATTCTGAACAACGATGTCTGTCACAAACAATGATAGAAAAACTATAGAAGCGACGATTACCTAATCGGATCTCATGGCCCTACAGCAATTTGATCATCCCGACTTAATATCAGTTTCTAAACCACTTGATGGAAACAATTATGGCACAAACACCATAGAGACAATAATTGTCCAATCGGATTTCAAGGCTCTACATCAATCCGATCATGAAGGATAACATTCAATCAATTCAATCAATTGGAGATCGAACCGGAAAAGTGACGATCGGTCGAACCGGTCGACCGTTTCAAAAAAAAATTGGACACAAACAGTGCACTTATTGCAGGATGACTAGCCACATTGTTGATACCTGCTATTTCATCCATAGCTTCCCTCTAGGGCACAAGTTTCATGGGAATGATGTAAAGCCACGAAACAAACGCTTCACAAATACTACTACTGTTTCTACACTTGACCCAAATGAAGGAAAAATACTCACAGCCAAGGAATATGAGCAAATCATGACACTTCTAAACAACAAGACGGGTAATAATAAATCTCATGTTAACATCTCAGGTATCAATTACTCTGTTACCTCTTTGAGTAATTTATGGATTATTGATAGCGGGGCCACTAACCATGTGACAAAGGATTAGATCATTAAGAATAAATTCATACCAAAGCACAAAACTGTGCAATTACCAAATAGGGGGTCATGCTCTTATTAAATCTATTGATGCAATTAACTTTGAAAATAATATGACTGTTGATAATGTACTTTATATTCCTAACTTCAAAGTTAATCTATTATCTATTAGTAAACTTACTAGAGGATTATGTTGCTATGTGACATTTTTTCCTAATTTTTGTGTCATGAAAGATTTGACTACGAAGAAGACAATTGGTTTGGGAAGACAGAGTAACGGTCTATATTACATTTCATAAAAACCACAAATACATCATACTACCAGTGGATCAACCAACCTATGACATAGACGTCTTGGGCACCCTTCAACATCACCTCTTCAATTCTTAGCACAAAGTGTCTTAGGTATTAGTTTTGATTCCCACGATATTTGTGATGTTTGTTATTTGGCAAAACAATCTAGACTACCCTTTAAAGTTAGTCAAATCTCTAGCAATAAACCATTTGATTTGATTCATTGTGATATTTGAGGACCTCATAGGATTTATTCTTATTTTGGTGCTAGATATTTTCTTACAATTGTCGATAACTTTTCTCGTTATACTTGGGTACATCTCATGCGTCACAAATCTGAAACTCAAAGCATAATTAAAAATTTCTTTTGCTTGTGTTAAAACTTAACACAACCTAACTATAAAAGCCCTGAGATCTGACAATGGTCAATAATTGTTATCCTTGCAAATATTCCTAGATGAAAATGGTATTATTTTTCATAGATCATGTCCTTATACCCCTCAATAAAATAGAGTGGTAGAGAGAAAATACAGCTACCTCCTTAATGTGGCTCGTGCCATTAAATTTCAAGTTAATCTTCTGTTAATATTTTGGGGAGAACATATCAAGATAGCTTGTTACCTTATCAACCGGATACCTTCACAATTGCTCTCACACAAAATACCATACGAAAAATTGCACAAGAAACCACCACCTTATTTTCATTTACGTATCTATGGTTGCCTGTGTTTTGCCACCAACTTTAGACCTAGCCATAAATTTGACACACGAGCCAGTCGGTGTGTGTTTCTTGGATACTCCTTAGGACAAAAAAGATACACCTTATATGACCTTACCGACAGAAAACTAATGGTGTCCCGAGACGTCGTGTTTCATGAAACCATATTTTCATACGTTTCCCAACAAAATGATAAAACAAACTCCATCCCGTTGCCACAATCTATGCATCTAGATGTTGAAAATCCACATTTCACATACCTTGAGGACCAACATATAGTAGAAACGAATAACTTGTCTGAAGGTCCCGAACACTAACCAACCGGATCCATCATCCAGACCAACCGGTCGATCGGTCCCCTCATCCGTTTCAATAGAGAGTTCAACCAATCGATCCACCGATCGATCGGTTCCCTCATCCGGTCCAACAGAGAGCTCAAACAGTCGATCGACTTCACCTATCAGTCGATCGGTTGAGCAGTATCTATCCACCACTCTTTCACCTACCTCTTTTCACCCTCCAGATGACCAGCCATCACAAATCCAAATACCAAATGACCAAATTCAACGATCCACAAGATCCATTCAAACTCAATTCACCTGAAAGATTATTATGTCAATCATGCTCTGCCTACTCAGGCCGGGTCTCTTCTAGTTAAATTTAGCACTCGACATCCTATATCAAGGTATGTGTCATATAGCAATATTTATTCTATTCATCGTACTTTTACATACATTATTTCTTATATCATTGAGCCAATTACATATGAGACAGCATGTCAGAATCCCAAATGGGTAGCTGCTATAAATAATGAAATTCGTGCCTTGGAAGAAAACAATACTTGGTCACTTGTCCCACTTCCTCCGGGTTATCATCCTATTGATTGTAAGTGGGTGTTCAAGGTTAAATTTTATTCTGACGGTACAGTTGAACGATACAAAGCACGGCTGGTGGCAAAAGGGTTTACACAATGTGAAGAGATTGATAATAATGAAACTTTTGCTCCAGTTGTAAAGTTAACTATAGTCAGATGCTTAATTGCTATCACTTCTATTCACGACTGGACGCTTCATCAGATGGATGTACAAAACGTCTTTCTTCATGGTGATCTTGATGAAGAAGTCTATATGACTCTCCCACCTGGATTTCGTCGACAGGGGAAGACAGTTGTATGTCGACTTCATAAATCTTTATATGGATTGAAACAGGCATCTCGTTCTTGGTTTCAAAATTTTCTATCTGCTATTATTCAGTTTGGGTTCAAATAGTCACATGCAGATTACTCACTCTTTACAAAGGTCAGTTGTAAGTTGTAACGTATCGAATTTTTTTTTATCAAATAAATATATATGTAAAGAAAGTGGAAACACGTATTTTATCACATGTTTTACTGTGTTAAATTAAAATATTTTTAACCCAACCCGCTGTAAACCAATAGTAAACCAAGATGACGTGGTTAAATAAAAACCACTCCGTTATATAACTCTAGTTAATTACCACCGCCTCTTTTTGTCTATAAATACGCTTTGTAAATAGTTAGAGAGCCAGCCAATCATTGTAGCAAATAAATGTAAGAATATTAATGAGAGTGATGATTGTGCTTTGGAAGCACAACCAATGCAATTATGCTTCAGAAACACAACCACTGAGGTTGTGACCTTGGGGCACAACCATAAGGTTGAGCAACCACCATGGTTGTGCTTTGGAGGCACAACCATGTGATAATCACATATTTTAAATAGAATACTAATTTAATTTTTTTTTGGGTTGTTGATAAAATAGGTACCAACTTTTACGACAATTCTTCGTTATTAGGTGAGTAGGTTTAGGAATATTATTTGAGTCGTTATTTAACATAAAATTTTAGTGCTTAATCTTGGTATTAATGTTTGAGTTTTTATTTTATAATCAAGCTAAATACAGAAAAGATAAATAATATGTGATAATGGTTGATGCATAAATTTGGGACTAAAATTAACCTTACTGAGACTTAAATTGAAATAGACTATTGATGAAAAGATTGTTTTTTTAATTCTGATTATTTATGTTATTATTGTACTCATTTCAGTAATGCTGATGTATTATCTTCTGATTTTTGTGTTATTATTATTCTGTTCATTTTAATGATTGTGATTTATGTTATTATTATTTCACAACTCATTTTATGGATGATTGATATTTATAAATACTTTATTATAATATTATATACATAATATTATATACTACAAAAGAACAATCTATATTACATTTGTTTTTGAATTCTTTTATTTTAGAACTATATAGAGTGTTAAAGTTCAAATTCTTAATTTTCATTTTATGATATAATAAAGGATGTATGACAGAAGTATGATATGACGTAATGATTCATATTTATGACATTTATATTACGAGCTTAAATATTGTGCACCGAAATATTTAACGGCTTTGGTATACGCAAATATTGAGTTGTCAGTACAGACTCTATAAAGTAATTTAGACCGTAAATACAGGTCTAATAAGATTAACATGAAATGATAGGTCATCAGTACAGACCTAAAATATAAAATAATAGCCATTAGTACATGCTTCGTATACCTTAAAGTTGGTCGTCAGTACAGACCATTCATATGGAAATCCATCAGTACATGCTTATAAAGTAAAAGGTGCATAATAATTAAGTTCGTAATGGGTCCAATTTGCATGACATTCATGTAGATATCATGACACACGTGCACATCCTACTCACTGAACTGTGATTGTTCACGTGTTATATGTTTTTTATTTTAGGTAAAAATGCCAATTGACGTATTTAGCATTGTCTCGGACGAGTGGGTCGTTGCTGCTGAAAGGAAAGAGATGTGTTGGGTTACAACCACTGATTTCTAGTCATATCTCACTCATGCCCCTGGATATTACATATGGGAATACACTGTTATTCGCACTAAAGTTTACGATATGAACAATAATGGATGGTTTTTTAAAGGCATCTATTAGAATTCGAGATATAAGGACGTGAAGTATTATAGATTACTTTTCCCACCCCACCAGATTTTTGAAACTTTCTATATGAATGTTTATGTGTATTGATAAGGGAAATAAATATTTTGTAGCAGGTGAGTGACATACTAATATGAAGTTGTATTTTGAAAAGTATACAAGACCTTGGTAATATAAATGATAATTACTACTCTAATTATGTTGGCTTAATTAATTAATTGTCATTTGTTTATTTTCATGACGTAAACCAAATTTGCAAAAATCAAAAAAATAATTGCAAGATTAAATAAGTGTGAATTTTAACACCACTTATTTTGAACTGGATGTTTTTACCAAACACTATAAATTATAATATAGAGTCAATTTTAATGATTTAAAATCTGTAAACAATTTCATTATCATATCAGGTAAATTTTTCATTATATATATATATAAAATTCACATCAAAATAACCAAAGAAATGAAAATAAATAAAGATCTTATAAAAGAATAAATAAATAAACGAATAAATTTAGGTCGCTACATCAGTGGTGATTTATTTATAGCTATTCTATTATACGTGGATGGCATGATTGTCATAGAAAATGATAAAGAAGTAATTTCTTCTATAAAGACGTTCATTACATCTCAATTCAAATTGAAGGACCTTGGCGCATTAAAATACTTTCTTTAAGTAGAAATTGCTCACTCGAGATCAGGGATCTCAATAAATCAAAGAAAGTATACTCTTGACATTCTTCAAGAGGCCGAATTACTTAGAGCAAAACCTGCAGCATTTTCTATGGAGTAGTCATTGAAATTTAATTTGACAGATAGAAAGTTGTTGAAAGATCTCACATATTATCGACGGTTGGTAGGGAAGTTCATTTATCTTACCATTACTAGATCGAAAATCTCATATTCGGTCAATACATTCAGTTAGTTTATGCAAGCACATAGACAACTCCATCTTGATGCAGTTCACCAATTGCTCCGATACTTGAAAGGGGCAACATGATGATGATTATATTTCTCATCAAGTAGAAAATTGCAGTTAGCAGGATTTTGTGATGTAAATTGGGCCGGAGATATTACTACACGACGATCAGTTACGGAATATTGTATATTTTTTGGAAAGACGCTTATATCATGAAAAAGCAAGAAACAAACGACTGTATCCAAATCTTCAGCAGAAGCAGAGTATAGGACAATGACTTCTATTACATGTGAGCTTATATGATTGAGACAATTGCTGAAAAACTTATTTGTAGATCACTTACAAGCAGCAACCTTATATTGTGATAACCAAGCAGCAATGCATTGTTGCTAATCTAGTATATCATGAAAGAACAAAACACATTGAAATATATTGTCATATTGTTTGTGAACGAATTGATAAGGGAGAGATCAAGATTGCCTATGATCCAAGCAACAATCATATTACGGATTTATTTACTAAAACACTGGGCAATGAGGCATTTCACGGTTTCACTCACAAGTTGGACACTTTTAATATACATGCTCCAACTTGAGGGGGAGTATTAACAAATATTTACTTACCTTATTCTTTATCTTATTGATAGAATTCTATTTGTAGTAGAATACTATGTAATTAAGATACCATATGTGTAATATTCCTATTTTAGGTAGAATTCATTTTCTTATTAGGTTTCTATCAATCATCTGTTAGTGTGTGTATATATATATATATATATATCAAGAGGTAGAACTCTGATGCCAAAAGAATTACATCAATACAGAAAATTATTTCTCTACATATATTTTTTTTCATATTTTACAGATACGACAAGAGGTAGAACTCTGATGCCAAGAGAAAATTACTGGGCAAATATATTTTCTCAAATTTAGAATTTTTTGATGGACAGACAATAAAATTGAATATGAGCAGTATATGTTTCATACTTTATAGCCACTCAAGATCTGCTAAAAAAAATACTCTTCAACTATTGAGTTTGTGTGCCTTCATTTCTCCAATCTAA
Source organism: Forsythia viridissima (assembly GCA_030279155.1). Taxonomy (NCBI): domain Eukaryota; kingdom Viridiplantae; phylum Streptophyta; class Magnoliopsida; order Lamiales; family Oleaceae; genus Forsythia; species Forsythia viridissima. Next base: position 6,427,811 of record CM059033.1, read on the forward strand.
ACTCTATGGACTTTCAATTCTATCAAAAACTTATAATGATTGATTATCAAATTTTTATGCAAATAATGAAATTTCATTTCAATTGCTTTAATTAATTTCATCTATATGCATCTATCAAATTTCTTTTTCTTTCTTTTTGCTTTTTTATTATTTAATTTTGGGTAAATTAGATGACTGATCTTTCAACTTGAATCGAAAATCAAATTAATTTTTGCATTTTTATGGGGTGGGGTGGGGTGGGGTGTGGTGGGGTGGGGTGGGGCCTATTGAAATATTTAAAATGAAGAATTGTAAAAAATAAAAAGTTTAAAATTTATTTGCACTTTTAAAAAGTTAGGGACCTTAATACAAATTTTTTAATATAATTTCTTTTTTGGTTATTTTAATATATTTAAGCTAATGGCAAAATCGTCAAAAAAATCATTTGGTGACCATATGTGCGAATTAATAAAAGTATGGAGACTATATCTGTGAATAAAATTTAATTGGGATAATATTATTACAAAGTTAAAAGAATGAGGATTGCGAGTGTAATTTATCCAAAAAATATGTATTTTTAATTTTTAATTTTTGTTAAGAAGAAAATAATATATCTATTTACTTATAAGGAAAGTTTTTAAGTTATTCCAAACATGTACATCAGTACACCTGGGCCTGGGGTGTAGAGAAAAGGACCAAGGGAAAACCATAGGGGATTTTAATTTTTTTTTCCCCTTTTTGTACTCCATATTTTCTGACTTTTTTCTGAGCGGGTGTACGGTGAAAAAGAATTGTACTTGTCCTAGGTTTTGATAATTCTATTTTTAAATCTGATAGAACAGTAAATGTTATAGAATGTTTTCACCAACTACTAGTCGCAATCAACGTTGTCTTTTTTTTTTTTTTTTTTTTTTTTTTTTTTTTTTTTTTTTTTTTTTTGGGGTCTTTCAAAACTCTTAATTTTTATTTGTTATTAAAAGACGGATGAAATCACAAAATTTTAAATATTTTATAAATTGAGTATTTCGATAAATAAATTGTTGACATATCTTATAAGTATTTAAAAAATACATTATATTGTTTTCATATTTCATTGAACAATTATATCATATATTATTTAATTAATACGTCTCACAATTTTTTCACTATATTTTCAAGTAAAACTTATTGAATAATACATCATTATTAGGTCAAATAGATTAACCAACTATGATAAATTTTTCAATTCACGCGAACATCACATTAAAAAAAAAACAATATGTAGTATTTAACATTATACACAAGATTTTAAATTTTTTTCCATTAATTATTCAATAATTTACAACTCACCTAACAAAATAAGTCGATATTTTTCCATCAAAGTGTAATTAAATTACAAAATAAAACAATAAAATCGCAAATTGTTAATAACCGACTCTTGGTGTGACATGTAGGTAGTGTTGGGCCTTAAGACCAAATAAAATGGTCCATAGCACTGGCGGATCCATAAATTTTTGAAGACTGAATTGCTCACTTTAAAATTGAGCTGTTAATAAAAAAAATTATTTTTTACACTATAAAAACGATTTTTTTTGGGGCGGGTCCGGACACCCCCCTAAATCCACCCCTGGTCCATAGTAAATCTAGATGGTGCCCGCTTACATGCCCGTTTTACGTTTGGAGAAGAAGACAAAGCATGACAACTGAAACTATCAGCTTCCATGATTTCTATCCGCGAGGAAAGACAATTTCAAGGACATGAAATTTTTTTATATTTTTTTAAAAAACATTTTTCGAGAAAATAGTTGTATGTCCTCACATCAATTAGACATAAAGATGATTTTAAGTTGGTTCAAAATTCTCAATAATAGTATCCACTGGAAATTATAAATTGTGTAGAATAATTAGTCTAACTATTACAAAATAAAAAACATTATTTATAAAGTTACATTTAACTCTAAAAATGAAAGATTGTATAATCAAACCAACTATTAAAAAAAAATCTCACTCAATTAGAAAATTATTAAGAAGAATATTGTTATAAACTTTTCATATCTTCAACACCTCCCCCCTCTAACATGTCAAACTGAATATATAGAAATCAAATTGATACAAGCAAATTGTTCCTTCCAAAGTTCAAATGATACAGCAAAATTGTGTTTACAATGTATGTCGACTAAATCAAACAAAGACAAAAATCATTATCTACAATCTATCCGGACCATTACCAAGACTTGAGTGGCATATCCCACAAGTAGAAACAACAAGGTCAAAAGTCAGATATTCGAATAATTTTTCACAACTGAACTTGTCGAGAATAGACAATATTAACAATAGCAATATGAAGATATGTAAGTTGAAAATTGATATAATTAGTGATAGTTTAATATTATTCCAGGAATTCCACGAATCGGGTAATGCCCCTAAAGTCACGCGGTCTAATTGTAAATTTGTAATTGATAATACAAAAATTTTCCAAGACAAATATATAATTTAAATAGCACCAAATACTCCAATTAAGAGCCTAGGAAACAACAATCACCAATTCAATTTCCACCGCCCAAAAACTCCCAACCAAGTGCACAGGAGCAACAAAAATGGCTGCAAAGAATTAAACCATGTAACATATATCCAGATATGGTTTAAGTTCAGATGCCCCAATTCAAGTTGTAATCCCAAATAGTCATATTCAAGAAGCAATCTCTAAAGCCCAAACAATTGGGTGCCCAAATTCAATTTCCACATATATATTATCTACTGCCACAAGTCGGATATAAAGATACTTCCACAAGACCGCTTGCCGGAAAACAATTAGGAGCCCCAAAAAGGTCGAATGACACAAGGTTCTAAAGATAACTTGGTGGGACGAAAATATCTATAAAAGAAAAAATGGAAATGTGGGAACAAGTGTAAAACAAAAATGGTGGCAAGTTTAATCTAAGTCAGATCAAATCGGTTCTACTATCACGTTAATATTTGTTATGTTAAAATGTCAATATTGTTAAGAAAGAGTAATTCAAACATCCCTTATATGTTGTATATTAATTTTATCTTTTTTCGATGTAGGATATATTTTTAGAGGCCGTTTGGTATATGGTAAATGGTTAAAAATAATGGATAAAATTGTCTAATCATATTTGGACGGAATTGATGTCCGGATACACTTTTATCCAATAACAATATAAGTAATAAATGAGGATGAGTTTTGTCCTAAAAAAGAAGATGACAAATTTTTTTTATGTGAATAATGATTCACTTATTTTTTTTTAAAAGACACATGTACTATTTATAATATAGAACAAGTATATTTTGAACATCCATACCATATGATAATCACCATTTGCAGCCTCTGCCGCTTTATCTATTTTTTTCTCTTTTGGTTATTGATTTATTTATTTCTTTTAATTGAAAATAAGGGTCGAATTGTTAATTTTTACGAAAAGCTGACTTTTTAACATTGACGTTTTTCATTTTTATACCTAGCTAAACTAAACAGGATTTATTACTTGTTCTTCGGATAACTATTATTCAAACAAATATTTTTATCCAAAAACCAAACGGCCCCTTAATGTTTTTCCACAAGATAATGTGTATGTTTGGTAAAGATTTTTTGTAGATTATAAGTAATGGGTCTTATGGAAAATAGATAAAAGTTGTGGGTCATACAAAATATGTAGATAAAAATGATGTTTGACAAAATTATAAGTACTTATAAGCACATCCAACATATTCAATAACTCGTTTGAGAATATCAATTTTGAAATTCGATTACTCATTTGAACTTTAAACATATCAATTTACTCATTTAAGTTTAATCGAATCTGATACCATGTTGAAAATTATAAAATCTATATAATTATGTGTCATTATTACATTTACTTGTGTTTGATATTTAGCCTACCATACGTTAAAAAGAAAAAGCCACTCTAGAGTGAATGCTAGGAGAGTAACGCTACTTATACATCTTCTTTTACAGGATGACTTACAAATGGTAAAGTGGCGATATCTCTTTAATGAACATTATACCCTTGATTTATTTTCCCAACTTTTGCACACATATGCTAGTGTCTACCGCATGGAGAAATTTCATTTCCTTTTCAAATCTCCATTGGCGACTCATTACCTATTCCAAATCTTCACCAGCGACTTATTCTCATCTCCAACAAACTTCAATTCTCCACCGGTGAGTATGTCATCATATTGAGTTTTTTGGATTCTTCATTTTTTCTCAAGAAAAATCCGAGCTCCTTTTCCTAATTACAGTGCTCGAGAAATATAAGTGTCTTTCTGGTTTATGAATTTATCCACCAGGAAGTCTAAAAGGATTAATCTTTATTCAATCTGAAAAAAATGTAATTTCGTAATCCAAAGCAGACTGTGTTTAAAATTTTGAAACTTAAGGCATGTTCGGTGTAGTTTTTTAGAAAAAAAATGAGTTTTTTTGGGTACTTTAGCGACTTTTCAAATTTTTTTGTAGTATAAAAAAGTTGAAAAATAAAAAATTATAGGCAAAATATTAATTTTTTTGGGAAAAAATGACTACCGAATATGCCCTTAAGCTTGCATGTGGAAGTAGATGGCTATGATCAATTAGTTTGTATCTTTTAAACTATTTTAAAAAGAAGTGGTGGTTGTTTCATTGATAGAATAAGAGCAAGTTTATCTACTTGTTTCAAAGAATTGGGGGGCAACAACAAGCTTAGCACCCTCAATATATATTATAGACAAGATATTGTTGGGTGATTTTGTGTAAAGTGACTTCAAAGAACAAATTAATGGCAAAGAAAAAAAGTAACGGCAAAGTCGAGGCAAGTATTGAACACTTTGTCCTCAAGTCGAATTTGCCCCATAACGATGCCTACAGTTTATGGCAATCAACTCCCAAGATACAACGACCTTTACTTGTGTTTGTAGCACTTCAAAAAACAAGTACAACGAATCAGAAAATGGCTTTGTACTCCAAAGAATGAATATGAAATGAAAAACCAGAATTTTGCAATAAGAATGCAAAACTTTTTGTTCAAGAGAAGAAGATATGATTATATTTGTGTTTACATATTATTGCTGTATCTAATAGGACGTCCCTAAGGTCCTATTTAAAGATGATAAAGAGTTGGGAACGAAGTGGTATGGAGCCAAATCGTGCAACACTTCAGAAGGACTCGCCTGTTCGTTAGACTATGCGATCGCATGGCTTTGTCCCTGCGATCGCATGATAGAACCTAAAAACATTCTGTTGGAAAACTCAGCAAGTTGGGATCACATGATAAAAGACCCATGTGATTGCATGATAAAAAAAATTGGCCCATTTTTGTCCTTCTCCGTAATTTCTCATTCATTCGATATTGGTTTCGAGACCCCAAATATAACCTTCTCCATAATTTCTCATTCACCTGAAGTGGCAAAGTGACAAACTATTTTGCCTAAACGGATTAGGTCGAGTCTGAATATTTGGTCGAAGTTGACACGAAGTCACTTTAGTTGTTTTAAACACTTAATCAATTTCTCGAATTTTTAAACCAATTTCCAACAGATATTAGCAACAATAGATTACCAATTAAACCAACGTACAGAGATTATCAACAACAGATTCAAGACATAAACAACAATTGAACCATCAAATAAAGATTATTAATTTCATCGCAGATGATAGATGTTAGATGTTGATCATAAAAAATTGTTTTTAAGCAACAATAAAAACCAATCGATTTTAACAGTAATCTATTTTAATAACAAAGAGCGAGACCTGAGCTTTAACTGTGTCAGTCGTTGTTGTTGAATTCACCGGCGATGATAGAAGCGGTGGGAAGAAAAATGTCGCTGGTGGTGGTTTCAATTTTATTTTTTATTTTTTTATTGTTTGGTACTTTCTATGTTTTGGCGGACAAAAATGAGGAAGAAATGGGTTTTTATCAATTTTAATTTTAATTCAAAATACCGTGATATTTAATGTTATTTTATCGCGATATATTAATTTAAAAGTATAACCCGCTCAGCATCTTGTAACTAGCTCGGTAGAAAGATATGTACAAATAACATTATTCATGCTAGAAACTTCCAAAGAAGCTTATTTCCTAGCAACACACCACTTTCCAATTATTTATTGTAATTGTTCTTTCTCATAAAGTTCCATTCATGCCCCTTTCTATACGTTAAGGGTATTCAATAATTGTTACATTATTATATTATATATGTTTACCTCCTATATATAGTTCTACCGTATATTTATATTCCAGCAAATTCCAAGCCCCCCTGCTTCCTGTACTCTCTCTTAGGTTCTCAATATAGAGGAGAAGATGGATCAAAATTGTGAATATATGATTGAAACAGCTACAGAAACTCATAAGAATTCTGAGTTTATCAGAAAAACATTACTATTTCTAGTCCCAGTTTATATGAAATGTATTGTCTTACATTTCAGGTATCGATTTCTGCTTCTCCTATAATGTTCAATTTTCGACATTGATTTTCTCCCATGCTCTAGACAGGAAGTACGTGTTTCTTCTTTGTAATGGAATCCTTGCCTTCCTTGCCAAGAACCTGAATTTCAGCTCTTCCTCCAATATTGGTGAAAACATGAAGCCAGTTTCTGAGACGAAAGAGGTGGCACCACCTGAAGATAATGAAGAAACACCCATGAAATGGGCTACTGATTCCTCGAATGGTGAGTACATGAAGCCAGTTAATACTGAACTCCCGGAGGAGGAAAAGGCAGCGCCCCCACCTGAAGATAATGATGAAGCAGCAGCCATGAAATGGGCCACTGAAGAAAATATTGAAATTTCCCAGGAAGAGAAGGATCACAAGGAAAAACAAGAAGAAGATGAGGATGAAGAAAGTGGAATAATCGTAGACGGTGAAGAAGATGGAATAAACGATGATATGAAGGTAAGCACGGAAGAACTGAACAAGAAGTTTGAAGAATTTATAAGAAAAATGAAGGAAGAAATCAGAATTGAAGCTCAGCTGCAACAAATCATAGCAGTGTAATTAGCATATATATAGATTAGATATGTACCTGTTTGTGTGTGTGTTTGGTGAATCGAACAAATCTTTCTGTGTTTTCTTTGTACTTTTTATTTTGGATTCAGATCTGCTGTTCTAAATGTGTCTCTCTTTTTGACTGTCTATCAATAAAAAATGTACGCATCATCAAATAAATATAACTTAATTTTAACAAATATAAACATATTAAATAATTATAATTATTTGATGACGTGTCTATTACTGAGATATCCAAAGAGACACACACACATTTGAGAGAGCAAATTTGGGCTCGTTTATTTTCACTTCCATACAAACGTAGTGTAAAAATATATATATTCTAAAAATAACATTTGAGTTCTTATTAAATACTTTGTTCAATAAATAATTTTTTTTTTCATAATTAGCGTTCCTTTGTAACATAATAGTAAAAATATCCTCTAGCTAGTAGTGTTTGGCTATACTTAAAAGTAAGAACATCTCCAATAGACTCTCTATTTATAAAGAACATCTTAGGCATTTTAGAGAGCATCTATAAATTTAGAGAATAACATTTTTTAAATGCTCCAACAATCTCTCTATCTTTAACACTTTATTTTACTTTTTCCAATAAGTATTTATTATTTTTCATTTATTTTCTTTTAGCATGCCTCTCTCTTAATTATTATATGATTTTATTCTATTTTTTCTATTTTATTTTGTATACACTATTTAATTCAATCATTATATGGAGTATTGAAAATTGAAATTTTTTGAATGCATTTAATTATAAAGAGTGTGTTTGGCAAACCCACTCTTTATTTTAAAAAGTTAATTTAGAGAGTCCGTTAAAACATAATTTTTAAGTTTGGTTATTTAAAATAGAGAGAATCTTATGTTTAAAGAGCTTATTGGAAATGCTATAAAGTATGGTATTGTTAGTTGTTTTTAAATTATTTTCAGTTTTCAATTTTGTAAAATATCAAAAATTTCTTTAGTCTGATATTTTTGAAATTTTTTTTTTGAAAACAAAGTTAAATTTATTATATAAAACCCAAACCATGTTTTTGATGTTTTTAGTGTTTTCATTGAAAACACATAAAAACACTCAAAACATGGGAAATAAAAAAAAATGAAAGTTCTAAAAAATAAAAAAAATACAATTCAAAAATTCAAAAAATATAAAAATAGTACAAGCCCTTATTGGTTATTTAAATAAAAATTCTAAAAAATTATTTAAATAAAAACAGATAAAAATTCATAGTCCATGTTATTAATTTTTTATTTTTTTTATTTCTAACTTTTTGCCAAGTCAATTTATTATTTGTTTGTATTTTAGTATTGTAGCAGGAATATAATATTGTAAGACTCACCAACTTTAAAATGTATGTATTATTTTATAATATATTAGTACAAAATGTTTAATTTTACTGAAATTCATTAAATAAAATGTCATAAAATAATATATCAAAATTTTAAATGAGACGTGTTTTTCCATTTTTCTGTTTTCATAAACAGCTTTCAAAATGACACATCAAACAACAATCTTAAAATAGACTTTCAAAATATATAATTGAAATGCAAATTGCCCCTAAGTTATTTAAGTAGACTTTCATTTTAGAAAATATTTGGATGTGTTATTTTATTTTCTCTATTTTAATGTCAAAACAAATAATTTTTTTAATATAATTATGAAGGAAAAAAATATTTATTTGAAAATCTAGTTTTGTAATTATAAATAATTTGTTTGAGCTTCATCAGAGTTGTCCCTATTTACCACATTTTATATTAGTGTTATAAAAAGCGAGACTTAAGCAAACTTGTAAAATTTGAGAAATAAAATTTGCAAATGGAGAAAGTGTGAAAAAACAATCAATTTTATTTTTGACTGCTTAGTGCGGGCTATGCGCCAAAAGACAACTTTTATTTTTTATTTGTTTGTCAATTTTTTAAAAAATTAAATAAAGAAATAAAATAAAAATAATAATTACTAATAATCTTAGAATAACTAAAATAATATTAAAACTCTTAACATTTTATTATGTCTAGAAGTAAACGTCCAAGTTCGTAAAGTTTGAAATTTAGAGTATATTTGGTAAAGATTTTTGTAGATTATAAGTAGTGGATCTATGGAATGTATAGATAAAAAGTGAATAAAAGTTGTAGATCTTAAAAACTATGTTGATAAAAATGATATTTGACCAACTTATAAATAAAAACATACTCTCATCCTTACTTTATTACCATATTTTGCATCTTTTACAACCTTACTTGTACCAATAATTACTTGCAGGTGTAACAAGCTCTACAGAAGCACAAATAGGACTTCAAATAGAACATCGTGACAGATAGAGCTGGCCAACCCAGCCCAACCCGCCAGAACAGGGCCACACATGAAACTGGATTGGGTTGGCCCAGCCTTGTTTTGTATGAGCCAGAAATATGCTAGCCCAGTCCAGCTCATTGGCCCAACTTATCTTAATTTTCTTCTTTTTTTCTTTTTTTTTTAATAAATTTTTTATACAATCTATTACATTACATCAAATACAATCTTAAATAAATTTAGACTATATAGATATTTTTAAAAAGATTAATTTATAAAATTGGGGCTCTCATGTATTATTTAATAGATAAACGTCAATTTTCTTTCAAAATAATAATAATTTTTTGTTCATTATAAATTATTTGTAGATATTTTTTTAAAAAAAAAATACAAATATTAAAAGCATGCTAGTCTTATTATTTTAAGATATAAGCATGCTTTGTTTAAATTAAAAAGTTTACTTATAAGTAAATTTAAAATAAATAATTTACTTGTCACACCAAATATATTTTGGATTGAAACTTAAATTAAACTAAATTTTAATTAAATCTAAACAATTTTATGTTGGATATTAAGATTTTTGGACTAATGTTTATTGGTGACTTTGGCTTATATCATTTTAGATTGATATTATTTGAATTATGTATTGGAGCTATTCACAAAATGAGTTAATTAGTGTTAAGGAGGAAAAAAAAATCAAAAAAATAAAAAAAAAATAAAAAAAAAATGAAAATCAAAATCAAAATCGGGCCGGCCCAACTAGCCCGCGGACTAGATAGGCCGGGCCATCTTGGCCCTATTTTATTTGGGCTAGGGCCAACCCAACCCAAGAAGGCAGGCGCCGGACCAATTTTGCCACCTCTAGTGATAGATATCTACACATGGATGCCATTCTTAGAGCATCTCCAATACTGGCTTCTACTTTGAATATCCAACTGATGTGGCGATGAGGTGGATGAGGCAAAATTAATGTGACATCATTTATTGTAGAATGTTGTTCAACATGATGTCCTCTTTTAGACGGCTTGCTAGACACATTCTGCAATAAATATTGTCACATTGTGTATATCTCTTTTATCTATTTTTCTCTCTTTCCTCATTTCTTTTTTCTCTCTTACCACGTAAACTCTTTAGAAAATATCTAACATTTAGAACATCTCCAATGCAACAATGTTCAGCTGATGTAGCGATGAGGTGGAGTGGACAAAACTAATGTAGCAGTACTTATTGTAGAATGTTGTCCAATAAGCTGTTTAGTTTTAGATATCTACACCTTTCGCCCATTTTTTATATTAAATTGGGTTTATCTTTCTCATCTATTTTTTCTTCTCATTCTTCTTTCCACATTCTATTTCTTGCTACATAAATTGTTTTTAGAAAGTGTAGCATTAGAGATGTTCTTAGTGCACAACTTGCGGACATCTATCTGGCTAGAGGTAGAAATATCAGCCTATGATGCACAGTCAGCCTATGTTGCAAGCCAAAATGATACACTCAAAAGTTGCTACGTGTTTCCATTTCTGGCATTCAAAGCAGCCTATAATTTTACTCCATTACCCATGTAAATGGTGGGGACGAAACCATATATAATGCATTAAAGATAGACCGTTTATAATCCATCCATACAAAAAGGATACGGGTCCGCCAGAGTAATTGAACAATAAATAAAGAAAATCATCAACAGTACAGTACTCCCCATGCAAATTAAAAGGACCTATAGTTATAAATTCATGATCTTTTAAGACACGTTCGATGAATTTAAAAAGTCACTTTGTCATGTATTACAAGTGAAGTCGGGCTCATATTTAGATTAAAACACATCATGTAAAGTGATGTTGAATTTAGATTTTAGCATAAGAAACCTGATATAAAAAAGAATAAATGGAGGAAACAAATTGGTTCAGGGCCAGATGAAAATAACATGACACAGGGTGTGCTCCTTTGTCCTAAATAAAACTGTACAGTAGTTTGACACATGCTTAAGAATGATGTTCCTAAATTCTGTGGTCCAAAAGGTTGGATCTCTGCTTTAAACTCATCTGTCTTTCTCGAGGGGTCCCTCGTGTGGAAGTTGTTCAGATCAGATTACACAATTTTGTCTGCTTACCTGCTAACTTCAGTTACAAATGGAGGAGGGATCTAGAAGTACCGATGAACCTCAAAATATCACCAGAAACGCACGAAGTGTCTATTTGCAAATGGAGAAATGAAAGCCATAACTCACTGTACTAGTCTATTGGAACGTTTTCTCTCTTCGAGTAAGAGATTTATTGAGAAACTTTTTTCTTCGTCTACAATAATTCTACTATAGTATTCAGGATAGTGTTATTCATTAAAATGTATTATAACTCTATTAAAAAATGAATCAATGAGTCTACTGCCACTTAAACCAGTAATGCATTAATCTAAAATTAGTCTTTGTTTTGTGAGCTTTAACGAAGAGCTACTGCTTAACTTATTGTCTCGATAACAATTATAATGAAAGGTTAATGAAAATTGTCTTAATTTTTATTAAATTGTTATGCCCCTAAAGTGAAATGTGATCACTTTAAATATTATGATAGAAATCTAGTTTCATAAAATTGGATGTGTGATAGTGACGCGATCAATTTACTTATTTCTAGAAGTTGGAGGCCAAATTGCTACTAAACCGATAGATTGGGGACTAATAGTGAATTATTTGGCACTCCTTCGGGTTTATTTCCCGGCTCCTAGCACTCTTGGCCCAGGAAATTACTGGGCCCTTGCTGGTTTTTTTGTTCTTTGGGCTGAACTTTTCTGTAGCTGCATTAGACTTTCTGTGGCCTTCTTCTTGGGGTTTGTGTTGTTAGTTTCATGGGCCCATTAAATCCTAGCCGTAATTGGGTGGGTTTTTTTTACCCAAATTCTCCGCGGGTTGTAGTAATATACTACACTAACATTGTTATATTTACTAGACTAAAATATTAAGTGAAAAAATATTGGAATAATACTTGAGATTGTTCAGTTATACTGGATATCATTACATTCTATACTAGACTTAATCAAAGGGCCACTAACAGACTGGATATTATCACATTTCATAATTAATTGTTACTGCTGGAGAGAAACATTGTTTGTTACACGTAAACAACTATGAAGAGGGGATATTCAAAATTCAAAATTGAAGACGGATTATAACATATCAGATATAATGGTATTCAGTAATGCGTTGATTAAGTTTCGGAGAAGAAATTGTATAGTATCAATTTGGGACAATTTTGATTTTATTGAAGATCCATCAAGAACTTGGAAAATTCGGAAGATTTAGAACGAAAAATTGTTGAGTTAAGTTTTGATTTATAATTTTTGGCACCATTCATATTAGATACGAAATAAACCAATTGTCGTTTAAATGGATTTATAAATCTGGATTCTGTGTGTTTTAACACAAACCCATTAATTTTTTGAGGTAAGATTTGATTTATTATCCGGATATCCGTGTCTGTAAAATGTTGATAAGTTTCTCAAATCATGCTACTAGTGAAGTAAATTAAATGAATTGATTGTAATTATATTGAAATACAATTAAAGTATTTGCACGTGATTGATTCTCAGTTCTTATATTTATTTGTTAACAATTTATACTGCAATTAAATGCCATGTTATAGAAACTATATATACGTGTAATTTGGATTTGAAATTATATAACAAAATGTGTAAGTTGTTATTACTCATATTTGTTTATAAGAGTTGAGAACATATTGTGTAAATTTCAAATGTAGATATTAGTGCTATTAGTGTTTTGATCTATTACGATGGAGTTTGGGATGGGTCACATATATACAGGGACTACTCGGTTGTTGGATTGATTGTAACGCTAGATTGAAGTTATGTGTACCTAATTGAGATTATAATGAGAAAGATAAAAAGTGACGAGTCCATAGTGAAACTTACAAGACCGTCACTGAATTTAAACCACATCTCGTCTGCATTGGGCTGATTCACCTCCCTCAGTAGCACTTGATGTATAAGTTAGTGATTTACTATAATATCTTGAACATCCATAAAGTGAGAAAAGCATGTTTCCATAAATAATCTCTTTTGGACATCATTCATCTATCCTTTCAATAAGCTGAATAATTTGGTGTTAGAGATGCATTAACCTCACAAAGAGACCATCTGTCGAGCGAGATTAGATCGTCACATTCTTGAACAAAAAAGAAGTTGCAATTAAACCAAGTAATTGTAGAAATTATAGTCACCGAGGTGAGCAACTTACTACGAAAACATGTCATCTGGATAAAAATTAAAAGACATCAAAATATATTCAAATTAATATTCATCAACGACTCGACTGAAAAGTCTCAAACAGATTAATAAGAAACATCATTTTGAAAATTAACATACATGCAATTCAGAGTTTATTGTCCTAAATATAACTAAAGGACTTGAACAACAAAATTAACATAAATTGTCTATAGATATCATCAACAATATTAAATCCCGAACAACATTAACAGATTTTAGACGGAGGAGGAATAAATGGGGTTTCATATATGTGAGTTAATACACCCCCCATGACACAATTGAATGGAAACAAGATGTAACAATCATAAATATCAGGCATAATTATCGCAAATTATTATCAGAATTAACGACTGAAGTCATGATATCGTATAATTGAAAATGTTATCCAACTTAACAAATTGGATAATCAAGATATCAATCGTCATTAACTAAACGGGGTATCTCATATGTCATTTAATATGCCCCAACAACTCAATTGAAATGAAAAATAGGTAGCAACCATAAATCTCTGGCAGAATTATCACAATTGATTATCAAGCTGAACGACTGAAATATTGGAACCGTGTACTGGAAATTATTATCATATTTTAACATTTAATTAAATCAAGATATCATAAGACATTAACATATCGTGGGCACTTGATTGCAATAAAATATTTATATTATATAAATGCATAAAAAATAATAGTAATGTAGAAATGAATACTTGGATATTTGAAATTCATTACCGACTACAATTTTGGTAATGTATTAAGACAATTGAGGAAAAAATGCCTTAAATTTCAAATTGATGAAGGCAAAACGAGGAAAAAAACAAAAACAAAATCTATTTGATAGAGACTTCAAATAAAATACTAGAAAAACGAATGTGACAACCAATACATCAATTTATCAGCAAATAATCAAATACAATATTGAATGAAACATATTTATTTTTAAACCACGTGATAGAGTAAAAAAAAGGAGAAATTGTAACTACATCCACATAATCGACCATAATAATAAATTCGCCCAATTTTTAAAGTAAGCAGACAAAAAAAAAAAATAATAAGTGTAAAGATAAAATATGGAACTAGAAAAATCTTAAGCATAAGAAATTCTACTGCGTGTGTAAAAAGACAAATATAACTCTTGAAAACTTTACCTTTTCTCATTTCAGGACAAAAATACTGAATTTCTTCTTCTCTGGTTTTAGAACAGCTTTAGTTTGACCCCAATTTCTCTTTGATGTAGTAATATTGCGCATTCTTTTGGATTTATGCCTAGATTTCGTGTTGCTCCGTGTTGAAACCATTCTATGTTTTATGGACGATTTCTATAATTTAGAAACAGATGATAATGCTAGGCGAATGTAGAGATGTACAACAATTTAACAAAGATTAGAGAACCATATCAGATTTTAACACATTGGGTTTAGTTAAAATGGAAAGATTTCTCAGAAATAGGTAAGGAAGAGAGGGTGGAGCTTCATATTACGGTGTATAGGGTTTCATGCCTGTGAAATTGCTTATCTTTTGTGTGTAAGAGACGTCTAAAATAGAATTACTGGAGTTTGTTAAATTAGAATTATCTTAAATTACTCTTTAATTTCAGTTGTGATAAGATTTGATCCCTATAAATTAGTTTAAACAGTTACAAATTGATTTTTGAAATTAATCAATATAATTAATTATATGATAGCTCTACAGTAACATAAAATGGCTTATAGTAGAAATGGAAAAAAAAAAAATCTAGTAATATTTAAAATGTAAAAGTAGAAATTGCCTAAACACATAAACACGTACAAGTATCAGCACAAATCATACATGATGATGGGATTTAAAGTATAGAATACACGGAGATTGATTTCAATCTAGGCAGCTTAGTAATATGTATATATATACACAATCTGAAATTGAATTGTCTTGTTCATTCATAATCTTCCAGCAGCAGTTCAGGGTGTCCTGCAACATAATCCAGGAGTCCTTCACCTTCTCTGTCACCACTAAATTCAGAAGGGATTGGTGATATCTGGCCGATGACAATTATTGCCACCAAAAACACAGCTGTGGAGAGGAAAAGAGGCGAAAAGTAAGAGAAAATGCTTGTAATTTGAGGCATCACTGTAATGAAAAATGCCAGGATTATTGATATAGCTATTGCTGCAACAAAGAAACTTTTGTACTGCAAAAGCGTTGCAGGGATATCCATGGCTGGCTTCATTGAATTTGAAACAAGTTTTTGAGAGTTTTTAACAGGACAATGTTAATTTTGATTACTTATCTTGCAGAGATTCTTTGCTCACCATATTTACTTTCTTTTCATCACTTTGTTCCCTAATCTATTCTTTCCTCCCTAGTTAAATGGCACCCGTGACCTACTCTCTAACGGTGTCTAGTTTATGGCCCGCCTTTTTTACCTAGCATGTTTAAAATTATCTGAACCCTACGCAACTTGTGTAGGGTTGGACATACGTAGAGATGACAAAAATCTCCGACGGGAGAGGGATGGTAATGGTCACCCCGGCTTCGCCCCGTCACCATCCCTAGACATACTGTTATTCAAACACAACATTATTAGGCTGGGTTGGGCATAAAGTGTGCACCTGCGCGGTTTAACACAATTGGACACCTTTAAATTTAATTGCCTTTAATTATTATTCTTGGATTAATTTAAGTTTCACTCTAATGATTTAAAATTAAAAGGTCATAATTGCATCTTTTGGCTTGTGAAATGAGATGTGCTTTCCCACCGCTGTTGGTTCACTAGTTGCTTAGACCATTTTAATATTCTCTTCTTTTCGCTGAAACAGAACCCACAAATAAGAAAAGGCATATTTTTGGTTTTCTTCATGGAACTAATGCAAAATGATGAATGGACATGAAAGAGAGTTCTATTGGACGTGATAATTTTTTCCATAATATTCTCTTACATATTTACCATGCTCGAAACAAGAACCTAGTACCTACTATCGTGGTTGAAGAATCAGATTGAATTTCATGCTTGTTTTTTTACGGGTAATTGACACAAAATGTTTATACGTTTCGAAGTGACTGTGCAAATCATCTTTACCTATAAAATTTAATCTACATTTGCTTATGCAAAACATCATTTTCGTCCATTGCCATCCAAAAAGCTCCGTTAAGTAACATTCTCAACACAATTCGTACCACTTTGAAAAGGTAATTTCGTCCATACACCTATTTCTCATTTTCTTCTGGTAAGGGGAAGTCCCGAAGGCGAAGCCCCCCACCTGTGTCACAAGTCTCTTGACCAGGCGGGTTGTAAATCGAGGGATGTGCACGAGTGGCAGGGACTTGGGGGAGAGAGCCAACAGGCCAACCCCCCACAATATTTCAGTGAAAATCTGCCCCATACGAAAATCGAACCTGCGTTGTCGGAGGATTTCTCCCCACATCACCTCAAGCCTTACCAACTCGCCTATGCCCCTGGGGGCCTATTTCTCCTTTTCTTCCGTCTAACTAGTCTACTTCTCTATTTCACCGACGAAATCCTCTATTTTTTCTCTATTTCATCGACGAAATCCATCACTTTCGATCGCAAATGTAGGCGAAATAGGAGATGCAAATGTACCATGAAGAAGAATAACATAAAACGGACCATATTTCACTAAGAATAATGGCAAATTGATTTTGCAAATGCGGAATCCAAATAATTATTTTGTAGTTATATTTTGTTCTGAAATGGATATTTTGTAGTTAAATTTTATTTGTGGGATTGTAGTGATGTAGCTACTTATGTAACACTCTTGTCATAATGTTGCAGAAATCAGAATCAAGCTTTAATGGTGAAGAATGCAGTGTGTTGAATTTGCTGAACTGGAAATATTATGTACTATTTTGGTCTATAATTAATGTTGTGTAAAATGTCCCAACCTATGAATAATATTGCGCTTATTGTCTTTATATTTGTTGTTTTTTTTATATATAATGTCCATATTTTTTATTGTATTGTTGGCTAAAACATCCCTACTTAAAAATTGATTTACAATAGAAAATAGAAACAACAGCAAAATTACGAGTAAAAACAATAATGCGATATCACGAACAAAATTGTATGTGAGTTAAATAAATACATTATTGTCTAAATAAACATTTACCAAGAGACATGTACAAAAAGTCCAAAATTATTTAATACCAATTAAAATGATTTGAAATGCAAAAAACTTCACAAAAAATCATATGTGCAAAAGGCAAATGACAAAAAAAATTCCAAAATGTGAGGCCCTAATTTGGTATTGGTGGTGGCACCCCTTTGCATCTCATTCATGGAACATTTGCATCTCCTATTTCACCTACATTTACAGTCGGAAGTAGGAGATTTCATCGGCGAAATAGAGAAGTAGACCAGTTAGATGAGAGAAAATGGAAAATAGGTGTGGACGAAAGTAACCTTCCAAAGTGGTATGAATCGTGTTGAGGAGGTCACTTAACAGAGTTTTTTGGATGGCAATGGAAGAAAATGATGTTTTGCACAAGCAAATGTGGATTTGAGGGTGAAAATTCCAATCATTTTTTAATTGTCTCTCAAAATTTTATATTTTAAAAACATCTCAATATATTAAGGGCCTCATTTAAATTTTCACCTAAAGCCCTCCAAATTTTAGAGCCGACCCTGTTTTCATTATAGTGAATTACTACAGCAGTGAAAAAATATGTAATCTCACATTGATGCGAATCTCTATAAAATTAAACTTGTTTGTTTGTGTGTGTGTGTTTTTTTTAACGATATTCTGCTCTCTATGATATCGAATTAAAGTATCAAATTCTCAACAAAAATTGTCTAACTTTTGAACTGCGAATGAGCGAACATACACATAGTAGCACATAATGCGCCAAAAGACTACATCCACTTAGCTAAACATGCCTCTCATTATCAGATTATGTATCAAAAGTGATACGTGGTAGTTCATGGTCACTATCAAAAGTGACAAAAAATGTGTTAGGGTACGAAATAACTATTTTTGTTTCCTTTTCTAGTATTGATTAGTAGGGTAATGATCTCCTCCCTTGATGGGTATTACCAAATTCTATTTATCAAACGTACTATTTATGTATTGGGAATAGTGATCCTACCCATTGGGTTGAGAGGTGAAAACACCCCACATTCCATTCAGATCTTGATACATGGGATCGTATCGATGGATAGTAAATGAGATAATATCTATTTATGGAATACTTTCATATTACATTATATTTTAATTAGGGGACAAAATAGAGTCTTATATGTATTCATCCACACTAGTTTCATCATCCCACTTAGGTACTTTATAATTAGTTGTAGAAAAAATTGGAATGTTATAATTTGCTAGTGATAAAAAAAAATGACATGTCTAGAAGTGCATATAAGTTTGTATCAGATCAACAAGATTCAATTTTGACGTGGTTTATGTTGGACCTTTCTTAAGTCCAGACATGGCTTTTGTTGGTTTTGCGTAAGGTTTTCTAATTAATTTTAAATAATTATATATTGGCTCGATCGTATTTTTATACTGACTCAAACCAACTGACAGAATTTGAGACTTTTAAACATGTCTGATACGTTATAGTAAAATAGGCATCAAATATATCAAATATCTGAGTATATTTCTTAATCTCATTCAATTCTATCTAGCTAGTATAATATATAAAAAATGTTTACCTAACCAACATCATGAAACTATTGGTGCAAAGGACAATGGTTGTAGTCACACGTTGATAGATTTCAAAGATTTACAACTAACCCAGATTCCTACCAACATCACTATCAAATGACACTTGTCCATTATCCCAACTTAATAAATTTTCCACTCATACTTCTTTTTACTTGCAAGATGACAATGGATTTTAGCCTTGTACGTGTAGAAGAGAATACTCAATTGTCTTTTTTGAATTTAAATGTAAAATGATAATGAAATATTATTAAGATTTGAATATCTATCTTAAAATGTTAATTCTATTAATAAGAATACTTCAAATTTTTAATCGACATGAATTTTATCTCTTAATATGTCTTTGCAAGACAGTGACTCATTTGAATACACTAATATTGAATTCCGATTGTTCAATTGAGTTTTACACTGATCAAATAGTTCGTTTGAACTTAATTGACTCTGATATCATATTAAAACCTGAGATTTTATCTTAAAATGTCAACCTTTTTAAGAATAGTGGTTCAAACCCTTATATATTGGTTATAATTTTAATACTTAATCGATGTGGAATTTATCCCTTAGATACCATTTGTTAGAGTTTATAAATTAATTTATTTGACCAATAATGGTCAAAAATGTCAGGCTACAAAGACTTTTTTTTTTTTGGTCAAATAAACTAGTTTATAAACTCTACTCTTAACATATACGAATTCTATTTATGTTTTATTTTTATTTTACTTATCAATAAAATACTATTGGAATGGTATTAAATAAGAAAAAAAAACTTAAAATTTAATGTATTTATGTATTATACTTCAATAAAATTTACAACTTGATAAGTGCGTTTTATGCACTTATTTTGGCCTTTGAATTAATTATTTATGCTGTCATATAGTTGATTTTCTACTTATCTAGTATATTATTGTTCTATTTCAGTTTTGGACGCGTTTGTAAACAATTGGAGAAGAATGGACGAAAAGAGCAATAATTTGGCGAAATCGACGAGTAAGTTGAGTTTTTGAAGTGAGTATCAAGAGCCAAACATTTGAGGATGAGGAAGAAGGGAAAATCAATAAGTTTAAGGTGTTTTGGAGTGACAACAAAGAGTTTAATCAATGGATCAAACACCGGAAAGCCAAAGAACCAAATTGGGAAACTACCTACCGAAGCATGTGGAGAAATTAGAGTACAACTTTTGATATTAAAATCTCCACAAGGCAAATGATATACCATTGGAAATATAATTGAATTACGAGTCCAACACTTTTTACGGATCTCAATTTGGAGTTTCCTACAAGAAGTTATGGCCATTTGAAAATCAGCCGCCGAGAAAAATAAGCTGGGCGATCGCCCAGGCTTATATCTGGGCGAGCGCCCAACACTTGAATCAACAAGCAGAGACCAAAAAAACCTCCTGGGAGAACGCCCGGGAATAGCCTGGGCGTTCGCCCAGGCCAAATCCGGCTGCGGATTTTTCGTTTTATTTTCTTTCCTTTTTTGAGTCCCAATTCAACTTGGAAACGTTTTGAACGAGTTTTTAGGTCTTCTTGGGATATTTTGTAGGACAATATGAGTAGTATAAATATGAGATACATTCTCATAACACGGGTTGGATTTTTGGAGAGCAAATCAAGAGAAGACGGAAGAGATCAAGATAACAAGACTCCTCGACTATCAAGACTTCTTCAAAGATTTCTTCTCCTTAAATCCATGCCGGGTTTTATCATTTATTGTTTTCTTAGTTTAATCATGTTCTTCTAGTTTTCTTTATCCAAGGTAGACGATGAAACCTTGTTTTGATTAAGTGATTATTACGTTATTCATCTAATTCCTTCTTGAGAGCTTTAACATTTATGGCTTGTTCTTAATTAAATTAATTAAACATGATTTCTTTCATCTTAAATATCATGTATTTTTTATAGTTAGATCTTGGTTTAATTAATCCGTGCTTGATGCTTAAATGGTTCTATTAGTTTCTTTTGATTTTTCATCTTCTTTTATTCGTATTGGGATACATGGAATGCTTAGGTAATCTTTGATTCTTTGTCTTCTTTCAATGGAATTTGATATGAAAAATGCTTAAGTGATTTATGTTTGAAGCATAAGGGGAGCCTATATTAGATTTTCTTCTTCTGGACTTAATTGATAAATCTTTAGGGACGACAATAGATTGATTTCGTATTGTCGTGTGTGTTTTTGGGAATTAATGAATGATTGGATGATTGCTAAATTAGACAATGGTGGATTCCGAAACCTTGGCCTTTTACACAATTTGAATTCTCAATTCATTTTTTTAGCATACTTCTTTAGTCTTTTAGTTAAACAATTTCAACAACAAATCTTTTGAACTCAACTAGCGTAGAATAACAGTTAATTTGGATTAAGTTACACCTTCCTCATAGCAGTCTCTGTGGGATCGACCTCGTTTTTACTTATCTATATTCCACTAGATTCGTACACTTGTGAGTTAATTAAAATTTGACATCAAGTTTTTGGCGCCGTTGCCGGGGACTGCGTCTGAAGGTTAATTTAATTTTAGTTAATTTTGTTCTTGACTAGTTATAACTTAGGATTTTATTTGCTTAATTTTATTTCATCAAAAACATAAAAAAAAAAAAGGATTTTCATTGTGCATGCTTGGTCGTAGATCTTTGGATATTAAGCTAGAGCCTCTAGATCGTGAGATAGAAAGAACTTTTCATCAGAGATCTCGACCTACCAACTTAGATAAGATTGGAGGAACCGAAGCATTAGTAGTTATGGGGGATGAAATTGAGGAGAGACCTTTTAGGGACTATTTTAGTCCATTAGCCAACTTGAGTACCTCATGCATACAATACCCTCAGGTCACAGCTAGGAATTTCGAGCTTAAACCGAGTGTGCTTAACTGTCTTCCATCTTTCTATGGTTTAGATAATGAAGAACCTTATAATCATTTGACTGACTTTTATGCTGTATGTGAGACATTTAAATATGAGAATATTTCCCCTGATGATGTTAAACTTCGTCTATTTCCTTTTTCTCTGAAAGATAGATCTAGATCTTGGTTTAATACATTGCCTGCAAATAGTATCACATCTTGGGAACAAATGGTTGCTAAATTTTTGAACAAATATTTTCCAGTTCACAAAACTAATGCTATTCGCAGGGAAGTTTCAGAGTTTGTGCAAAGAGACGATGAACCATTCTATGAAACTTGGGAGAGATTCAACGGGCTCCTCATAAAATGTCCACATCATGGCTATGAAAAATGGCATTTATGCCAATACTTTTTGGAGGGCTTGCTACCACATATTCAAGAATGGTTGATGGCTACAAGCGGGGGAGAGCTTATGTCTAAGAAAGCTACAGAGATCTGGAGCTTCTTTCAAAAACAGGCTGACAACTCACAACAGCGGAGTCGATCCTCTAGAACTGAACCAAAGAAGATGGGGATTTATGAGATTCGCGGCAGTGAACCTAGTTCAGAAATCAAAGAAGTCAAATGCATGATAGAGAACATTTTCCGCAAATTGACCTCATTGACAGCCACTAGTCCTACAGAGCCAGAAGCATGTACTGAGCAAGCTAATGCCCTCAACATGATGAGGAAGCCTCCTTACAATCCTTACTCCAACACCTATAACCCAGGTTGGAGGGACCACCCCAATTTTTCTTTGTCACAGGGTAGTCAACAGGATAATACAGCAGGTCAAGCCCCTCAGCAGACTCATCAACAATTCAATCAAAATTTTTCACAGCCAAAACCATGGGAGGAGGCAATTCAAAACTTGACAAAAGCTACACAAGCTGCATTAGAGTGCCAGAACCACACAATTACTGAGTTTAAGAATGAAGTACGCGCCAGCCAGAACTCTCAGGCACAATCCATCTCCAATCTTGAAAACATGATGGGACAGCTTGCTTCATCAGTCCAACAGTTGGCAACAACCATTGAGAAAAGAAAGTTTCCTAGTCAGCCATTTCCTAATCCTAAAGGAATGCAACATGAAGAGGCTAAATCGATCATGACTTTGCGACGTGGAAAACTATTTTACAACAAAGTGGACATCTCAAAGCAAACCACTTCTCAACCACTTTCTCCAGGTACTGTTCCAACTGATGATTCAATCCAAGAAGCTCCCAAAGAGGACAATGAGTCATCTTACATTCCAAAAGCCCCATATCCTCAGAGGCTCACAAAGGTAAAACAGGGTAATTCTATCAATGATATGATGGAAATCTTCAAGCAGGTAAGTGTGAATATTCCATTACTTGATACTATTAAACAAGTACCTGCCTATGCTAAATTCTTGAAAGATCTATGTACAACAAAGAGACAACTACATATGCGCAAAAAGGTATTTTTAACTGAACACGTTAGCTCTATAATTCAAAGCAACACTCCTCCGAAATTTAAAGATCCAGGTTGTCCTACTATCTCATGCATCTTAGGAAACCATAAAATTGAGAAAGCTTTGCTAGATTTAGGAGCTAGTGTTAATCTTCTTCCTTATTCTGTGTATATGTAACTTGGACTAGGCGAGTTAAAACCAACATCTATGATTTTACAACTTGCTGATAGATCTGTGAAAGTACCCCGAGGAATTGTAGAGGATGTTTTGATACAGGTTGACAAGTTTTATTTTCCTGTTGATTTTGTTGTACTTGATACTCAACTAGTACGAGACTCTACAAAACATATTCCTGTAATTTTTGGTCGTCCTTTTCTGGCAACAGCTAATGCTATTATTAATTGCAGGAATGGAGTTATGCAACTATCCTTTGGCAACATGACAGTAGAACTGAATATTTTTAATGTCAATAAGCTTCCACATGATAATGAGGATGTTGCTGATGTGGACATGATGGAAGCATTAGATGATGATTGTCTTGCTTATACTAATTGTGATGATGCGATAAACATGTGCTTAGCTCATTTGGGTTCTTATTTTGATGTTGATTGTGGTATAGAAGAAGTAAATATTTTGTTTGGATCAGCACCTGTCATGGGTACAACTGAATGGAAACAAACAATTGAGCTACTTCCAACAAGTGCCAAAGTCAATAGGTGCAAGCATCGCAGGTCCTCCAAAGCACTATTCAAAGTGCCGTAGGGCAATCAGACAATAAGTCAAGCTAATGACTATAAATAAGCGCTTAATGAGAGGCAACCCATTTTCTAACCCTTTTATTTACTTGCTTTATATGTCGTAGTTTTAGATAGGTTTAATAATTCATTAGTTTCTATTTTTTATTGCATTTTTTTAGCCTCACCATGTCATGCGCAGGATGTCCTACTTGTGCGAGCCACTTGGACAATATCTAGGCAATCATCTTTTGACCAAAGGTCCCAGCACTACATCTGAGTCCACTACCTACTAGGCAGCTCCTTCTTCTCCACATCTATCTCTGGGGAGTAACTGATATTTTTCCTCTTTTTCATTACATTATTTTGTTCTTACATTGAGGACAATGTAAGGTTTTTGTTTGGGGGTGGGTTATAGTATCATGTTACTCAAGTACTTTTGATTTGCTTATCACTCTCGTCTCTATAACTGAAATACTTTTTGAAAAAAAAAAAAAAAATTGTTTTAGTTGTCTAGTTACTGTTGAATATCTTGCCGTCAATGATGATATCTGTTCAAAATTGAGCATATTTTTAGGAGAATATTAGACAACACTTGAACTCGTTCTTTTATATGAATTCTTATCCATGTTAGACCTGATTATGGAAGCACATAGCCACATTGACTTATCATTTATTGGAGACATGACTTGAGTGTTTGTGTTGATATTATTGACTGAGTATCATGATAAAAATTCCGTTCCTACATTCTTAGAGCTAGTGACTAAACTGTTTTGAGAACAGTTTGGGGGTGTTAAAGTTACTACTTTTGTTCTAAGACTTTTGATGGTTTGGGTTTTCTGAGTTTCATCTTTGGTTGAATGGGTTATAGTCAAGGAATCTAAACTGAGCACTACTCGCAACTGATAAAAGTAAATGAAAAGATCTGACTCGAGCAATTAAGCCTGTAAGGGTATCTTAAAACCTTGTGCCCTATGGTCATCTGACTTGGGAGTCATCGGCCCAAAGCTCGCTACATGAGTCCTGTATCTAAAACAAGAAAAAGAAAAGAGTGCGATATTTATAAATCTACATCTTCACTTCTCTATTAGCCTGTGAGACTCGAGCAATTAAGTCTGCTAGGGTATTTTCAAACCTGGTGCCCTATGGTCATCTGACTTGGGAGTCATCGACCCAAAGCTCGCTACAAGGGTCACACAGAAAGCTAGTGAAAGAGAAGTATTGCACAGGATGTAAGACTGTTAACAGGAGTTGAATAAATAAAAAGAGTAGAAGTGCTCAGAAAGGATTGCTAGATTAGAACCTTGGAGACTGAAGATGAGAATTTAGAAATCTCTCACCATCCTAATTCTCAGAATACAAGTGCTAAGTTTTACCACTTTTGTTGAAAAGAAAGAGCATTGTAATGATCAATAGAAACCAATTTCGCTAGAACACCTCGGGACTTGAGAGAAAAGCTTTAGAAGTGTGATAACTTACGAGAGGTGTAAGGAATAAATGACTACAAAGGGTTCGGGATTGCTAAAATATCAACAACACAATATTGGTCATGGTCTAATACATGCATAAGTTCAATGTTTGGCTATTCACACACTCACACAAGGTCAAACATCGGATAAGTGAAAATTTTTGTACTGTTGTTTGATATCCTTCTAATAGTGTTGCTTTATTTTTGAACTTGAGGCGTATGGTAAGGAATTTAACATTGACTAATTTTTCGTTGATTCAATTAGCTCAGTTTAAATTATATTTTAGTTTTGTTTTTGTTCGAGGACGAACAAAGGTTTAGTTTGGGGGTGTTTGATAAGTGCGTTTTATGCACTTATTTTAGCCTTTGAATTAATCATTTATGCTGTCATATAGTTGATTTTCTACTTATCTAGTATATTATTGTTCTATTTCAGTTTTGGACGCGTTTGTAAACAATTGGAGAAGAATGGACGAAAAGAGCAATAATTTGGCGAAATCGACGAGTAAGTTGAGTTTTTGAAGTGAGTATCAAGAGCCAAACATTTGAGGATGAGGAAGAAGGGAAAATCAATAAGTTTAAGGTGTTTTGGAGTGACAACAAAGAGTTTAATCAATGGATCAAACACCGGAAAGCCAAAGAACCAAATTGGGAAACTACCTACCGAAGCATGTGGAGAAATTAGAGTACAACTTTTGATATTAAAATCTCCACAAGGCAAATGATATACCATTGGAAAGATAATTGAATTACGAGTCCAACACTTTTTACGGATCTCAATTTGGAGTTTCCTACAAGAAGTTATGGCCATTTAAAAATCAGCCGCCGGAAAAAATAAGCTGGACGATCGCCCAGGCTTATATCTGGGCGAGCGCCCAACACTTGAATCAACAAGCAGAGACCAAAAAAACCTCCTGGGCGAACGCCCAGGCATAGCCTGGGCGTTCGCCCAGGCCAAATCCGGCTGCGAATTTTTCGTTTTATTTTCTTTCCTTTTTTGAGTCCCAATTCAACTTGGAAACGTTTTGAACGAGTTTTTAGGTCTTCTTGGGATATTTTGTAGGACAATATGAGTAGTATAAATATGAGATACATTCTCATAACACGGGTTGGATTTTTGGAGAGCAAATCAAGAGAAGACGGAAGAGAAGACGGAAGAGATCAAGATAACAAGACTCCTCGACTATCAAGACTTCTTCAAAGATTTCTTCTCCTTGAATCCATGCCGGGTTTTATCATTTATTGTTTTCTTAGTTTAATCATGTTCTTCTAGTTTTCTTTATCCAAGGTAGACGATGAAACCTTGTTTTGATTAAGTGATTATTACGTTATTCATCTAATTCCTTCTTGAGAGCTTTAACATTTATGGCTTGTTCTTAATTAAATTAATTAAACATGATTTCTTTCATCTTAAATATCATGTATTTTTGATAGTTAGATCTTGGTTTAATTAATCCGTGCTTGATGCTTAAATGGTTCTATTAGTTTCTTTTGATTTTTCATCTTCTTTTATTCGTATTGGGATACATGGAATGCTTAGGTAATCTTTGATTCTTTGTCTTCTTTCAATGGAATTTGATATGAAAAATGCTTAAGTGATTTATGTTTGAAGCATAAGGGGAGCCTATATTAGATTTTCTTCTTCTGGACTTAATTGATAAATCTTTAGGGACGACAATAGATTGATTTCGTATTGTCGTGTGTGTTTTTGGGAATTAATGAATGATTGGATGATTGCTAAATTAGACAATGGTGGATTCCGAAACCTTGGCCTTTTACACAATTTGAATTCTCAATTCATTTTTTTAGCATACTTCTTTAGTCTTTTAGTTAAACAATTTCAACAACAAATCTTTTGAACTCAACTAGCGTAGAATAACAGTTAATTTGGATTAAGTTACACCTTCCTCATAGCAGTTTCTGTGGGATCGACCTCGTTTTTACTTATCTATATTCCACTAGATTCGTACACTTGCGAGTTAATTAAAATTTGACATCACAACTTACCTACTAAAAGATAAGGAACCGGAGTTTATGGTTAACAGCTTGGCTTGAAACCAATAATTGAATGTGACTTTCTAAGTGGCAATTCCATTAAAGATTAATCCTATAAGATAATCAATTTCTGGCATTGAAAATAATCAATTATTATAATTAGGGTAGTTTACTTGGTGTTGGTAGAGACTAAAGATAGAGTCTTCCTCCCTTTGTTTGTCGTCTCACCAAAAAATATATTTAATTTCCTCTTAAACACTTTATAATTGACATATGGCAGATCCCATCAAACTAGCTAGCTGGAGTTTCAAATATTTTTTCATTTTCATCCATACTTACAAGCAAAGATCTGGGCTTAATCTTTCTTTGTTTCTTGTTATTATTATTATTTTTTTAATACTTTTAAGCCACTTCATTTGAACCCTTTTCAATTTTTACACTATCTGAGCATTTCATTTTCTTGGTTTCATATTCAAACCCTATTTGAATGTGTTTACGAGGGTTTAACGCTTAAGCAATTAATTTACTCCTAATTAAGTGCTTTGCAGATAATGATCGTGGCAGACACCTCAGGCTCAGGATATAATCATTTTTAGGAAGACCATATACTTAAGCTTACTAAAATTAGGGCTATGTAAATGAGAAGCTTCAATGAAATAATTTTTTTTTTCTTTTTTCTTTGACCTACCATCATAGGCTCATTTTCAAAATTTTCGCAAGGTAATGACTCGATTGAAATCCGATTGTTAATTTGAACTTTTTGGTGTCTAATAC
This sequence comes from Forsythia viridissima, assembly GCA_030279155.1. NCBI lineage: Eukaryota > Viridiplantae > Streptophyta > Magnoliopsida > Lamiales > Oleaceae > Forsythia > Forsythia viridissima. The sequence goes on from CM059033.1 coordinate 6,456,261, forward strand.
TAATTCAATCTTGTCATCGACCTTGTTACTTGTTTTTCAAGTTTTAATAGAGAGAAATTCAAGAATGGGTTTAATGAAACAATTATATGAATTATTTACCATGTGTTATGAGACCTGCAACGATTATTATTTCAAAAATAGGAGAAAGAGAAGGCTGACTTTAGCCGGCTTGCCGGCTTCTGATTTGTTGCTTTCGGGTTTGCTTCAAAACAAGGGAAATCAATTCCTCTCTTTACGGTCCATTACTTACAAGTATGGACTCTTTCTATGAATCAGTATTCATTTTTTTCTTCTACATATACTAAACCTGTAAACACCCCAACTCCCAATATTAAACCTTAAACCCTGTCTTCTCTTTGTTATTGTTCTTCAGGAAGCTATTTGTTTTTCTTTGCAACAAAGAGAGCCCAGAAAATGCATGGCTTGGAAGAACTTGGTGGAGGAGAAGTCTCTCTTTCTCGTCCGGACCCTGTCGTTTTAGAGCTCAACAAATTGCAAAACCAACTCAAAGGTATACGGTGAACCACCTGGAAACAATTTTATTTATATTAGCTTCAACGTGCTACCATGTGTGTAGTTAGGATTCATTTTTTATCAAAGTTCTAAACGTACACAATTTCTTATAAATGGGTGGATTCAGTACTAAACTTGAACCCAGGACATCTATCTGCCATGATACCACGATTCACAATTTAGTAATGGGATTCAATTTTGATTGTTTTAGTAATTTCCAGGATAAAAGTGAACCTTAATGATATGTCTTCTGCTGTTTTATTCAATGAAAAAATGTATGCTAACTACTGTGGGAAATAAGAGGATGCAGCCTTCATATTGCAAAAATATTTCGCCACAAAGATTTTTAACCATGTATTTGATAAAGCTTGAGTTATCACCTGTTGCTCGTGGTTAATGCCTCTGCTTGTTTATGAATACCGGTTCAACTTTACCTTCTTCGGTAGATATCATCAGCTTAGGATTAAGTATTGAAGGGGACTTCTCAAATTCCTTAAGTTCGAATCAATTACCTGGAACATATTGGAGAAAAAATTGGATTTAGCACTTTGTTTCTCGATATATTTGGTTAAATTTTGCGGAAGCAAATTAACTTGTTATATTGAGCAATACAGCCATTAACCGAACACCTAAAACAGAGTTTCATAGCTCTGTATAAGTCTAGAATTCCTAGTAAGAACGCCCTGCTAGTGGTTTAGGTGCCTTGGGTGTCGTCTAGACCTTCTTAGCTGGTTTTGTACTACTTCCTTAGAGCTAAGATCTCATAACAGGTTCTTTTTCATCGATCCACTTGACTTCTGTTCCAGTTTTCTTGCTTTAAGGATGCAATATATGTCATCCTTTTAATCTGGTTTATGGGTCCTAGATGGTGATTTGTCTATGTTGCTCCTTATTGTTACATTCTCCATATCCCCAACTACATAAATTTGCAATCTTCAGCATATTTTATCCTGGAAAGCAAAGGTGTCATGGATTTTAGGTTCACTAATGAATATTGAACAAACATCTTACTGATTCTTAATTATACTCTTTTTCACCAAAATCCCACTTTGGCAACAAGCTTGTTATGCTATAACAATTTGCAATCACAGTGATAAGAATGATAAATTTCTATTGCAATTTCAGAGAAGGATCAGGAGTTGGGAAAGTCCCAAAATGAAATCAAAGCACTGAGAGCAACAGAAGTCTTAAAGGACAAGGCTTTAGACGAGGTATTCGAAAAAAAATTCCTCATCTTATTATGAAAACAAAAAATAATAGAGAGTTCAGTTTTAACGTACAAATATAGTTTTCATGATATGTTATCTATATCTGTTTCTTTTTTCCAGCTTGGAAGTGAATTAAAAAGATTGGAAGAGAAGCTCAGAGTCACTGAAAACCTTCTTGAACAGAAGGTGTGTTATAGTCTCTCTTTTATGATTTTACATTTATACATCTTTATCTGAATTGTCTGTCTGCGAAGATACTTATTTTGAGTCTGATTGATGCAGAATCTTGAAACTACAAAACTTACAAATGAGAAGAGAGAGGCATTGACTGCACAGTATGCAGCTGAAGCAACTCTTAGGAGGGTGTATGCGAATCAAAAGGACGACGATTCTTTTCCTATTGAGTCGGTTATTGCTCCTCTTGAGGCTGAACTTAAGATGTATAAGAACGAGGTGCGTACACAGATGATAAAAGATTGTTTTTGTTCAGTGAATCATAAGATAAACATTGATCGCAAAGAATTCTAAGGATGCTCCTTCAATTCAATTGGTGTAAAAATTACCTAACACGGAAGAAAAAGTGGGAATTAGAATCATACACTCAGTGCTGAAAAACACACGAGTAAATCTGCACGTGCTTTTTCTCTGATATAATTGTCTTGGAGATTTTTAGGTTGCAGCACTTCAGGAAAATAAGAGGGCTCTAGAACGTCTCACCAAGTCAAAAGAAGTGGCACTGCTTGAAGCAGAAAAGATACTGAAAAGTGCTCTAGAAAGGGCACTTGTAGTAGAGGAGGTTCAAAATCAAAACTTCGAACTTAGAAGACAAATTGAAATTTGTCTGGTAAATTTTCAGACCGATCTTGTACGAGGTTAATCCATGAATTGGTTTTTGAGAAAAACTAACAAAAATTCATGCACAGGAGGAGAACAAAATACTTGATAAGACAAATAGGCAAAAGGTTTTAGAGGTTGAAAAGCTTGGCCAAACTATTCAGGAGCTTGAGGAGGCCATTCTTGCTGGTGGAGCAGCAGCCAACACAATTCGTGACTACAAACGAAAGATTTCTGAACTAAATGTAGAACTCGTTTAATGATTGTCTCTTACAGTTAATAATTGAACACTAGGTAGTTGCAATTAGACATGTAATAGATATCAATTGATCTTATTTCTGTGCAACTTCATAGGAGGAGAAGAGGACACTGGAAAGAGAACTTGCAAGAGTAAAGGTTTCAGCAAACCGAGTAGCGACTATTGTGGCTAATGAGTGGAAAGACGAGAATGACAAAGTAATGCCAGTCAAGCAATGGCTGGAAGAGAGAAGGATGTTGCAGGTGTTCGACCGAGTCCCAATCTCAGATGCTTGATCACTTTTCCTCATCTGCGCATCTAAAATCAACAATTAACTATCTTTCAAACGAAAACTCTAAATAAGTTTCCAGTTTTATTAATTATTAGATCTATGCATTGTAGGCAGAGATGCAACGATTAAGAGACAAGCTAGCGATTTCAGAGAGAACAGCCAAGGCTGAAGCACAACTAAAGGTTAAAACCTTTAATCTTATTTTCTACAAAACTATAAGACCTGTTGTGCTTCTTGAATCTTGACTGAGTAAATTGAAGATGCTAAAAACATTTTGCTCCAGGATAAGTTGAATTTGAGGCTGAAGACGCTGGAAGAAGGCTTAAAGCATGTGTCAAGTTTCTCAGTCAATCCTCGTGCAAATGGTGGATCCCCAAAAACTGAAAAGACCAATCAGTTTTTTGGGATCCTAGCGAGTAATACCCGAATGAGAAAGAGATCTACGTCACAACCAAGGGGTTCCACTATCAACAAAAGCTCATCAATGACAAGAGATGAGAAACAAACTTTGAATGCTAAAGGAGAAATGAAGCCAGGTGATGATACGAAAAGGAGAGATCCTTCGGGAGAAAGTTTGCTGAAAAAGAGTTTGTGGGCTTCTCGGAATAAATTCATTGACAGTGAAAAGGAGAATGCAGAGATGAATGAAAATACTTCCGTGAATCTTGAGAAGTTTAACAGCAATGAAATTGGAGACTTGGGGCACACAAAAAGTGTAGTTGGCAGCAATGGAGAGATGAAGAATGTGGATAGTGCTAACAGCAATAGCGATGATGTGGTATCGGGATTTCTGTATGACAAGCTTCAGAAAGAGGTTATAAATTTGAGGAAGTATTGTGAGTTTAAAGACAGCTCTTTGAATGCTAAAGATGAAGAAATCAAGGTAAAGTACGCAACTCCACCCACCTCCCACGCACCTGCAGTATGCTTCTTTCATTCTTAAACTAGTATATTTGCTTTATTTCCAGACGCTCGTGAAGAAGATAGAAACCCTGTCAAAAGCCATACAAATAGAGTCTAAGAAAACAAAGAGAGAAGCTGCAATAAGAGAGACTGATTCAGTGTCAGCTAAGGTGGACGACAAGACAAGAAAAACAAACTCCTCAAAAAGGTTAGCATTTCGTCTCTGTCCCCCACCCCTTTGGTCGTTCCTCGTGTACTTTTCCATTTAACCAAATTTGTGCAAGTATATTAACTTACAAGTTGAAGTTAAAATCCTGCAGATGCATTTGGAGATATTTACTAATTTTTTTATTGTTTCAGGTCCTGAATGCCTCCTACGGATGCATTTTGCGAGATAAGGTGAAACTGATCTTGGAAATTAGTAGGTGTATCAGACCAGTTCTCGTGATTTCTACACTATATATATATATATATATATATATATATGCACAGAATATGAGTGATGCAAGTTAGCAGAAATAATGTTTTCAATTGAAATGGGATTGTCAAGCGATTTAGAGGATGATTATGGGAGTTATTTTCAGCTAAGATTTGAAGGGGTGATATTCAATTCAACTGAAAAGGTCATGTAAATAATTCAGTTAAGTAGTAATAATTTATGTTGAGCATATGACAAATTCAAGAACCTCAAAATTGTCGGAGACACTAAACAGGGGACACAGATATCGCTACACCTTAACAGTTAGTGCTAATTTCGAATTTCATAGGCTATTGCAGAATACGAGTTGAATATATTCCTCCTTGACATCATCAAAAGAAACTGCAAATTTCTGAAACATTTGCATTTGTATCTTACAATTTGATCACAAACCACTTGCCTCCTTTAACTAGAGGTCAGTCGATAGTGCCAACCAATGGATAGTCTTTGAGGGGATCTCTTCATTCAATTGCAAATTGACAAAAAATTACGGATAGATTCCCGGAGGGGTTGGTGGGTGGGAGGGAGGTTACTTGATTCATCAAGAGGAAACTCTTATCTCTTTCCTCCCTTTTCCATAGAATTCTTCGAAGGGCACAATGAAATCCAGTATTAATAGCAGTACTACTGCCACGAAACCAGCATTGGGCTCTGGGGACGCATTAGAAGTGAAGTCTTGTGCCGGGAGTCAAAAATATGGCACGAAATGCCTGCTCGTACTATGCTCGCGAAATTTGTCAACTTTATTTTGTGTTGTGGCAAAGGAAGGTCTAAAGTTCAGATTTTGCCCAAAAAATATGTAGGACATGTTATAGCAGAAATGAACACCTCCAAAGTCTTCCAAAAGTGGGTACTTCCTGTTTGTTCACATGTACAGTTTCATGGAAAATCAGGGTGCGTTAGAACATAAACTGAAACAAAAAACCTACCCGGCTGTTCAAACAATTCTACAACTCTGGAATGGTAGCTAACGATGGCCGCCATTTCTTACACACTCCTCTAACACGAAAGGATTGAAGTGCAATTTGTCTCGATTTGAGCTTTTTGGCATTAATGATCAGCAGCTCCAGCTGCTTCTTAGTCACCACTATTCTTACTCTCCGGCCTTCCTCCGCCACTTTTGGTGGTGTTGGAGGGTGGCAATGCAGTGTCAGCTGCGGCAACTCTGACTTTGCACGCAGGGAAAAAGTCCCCTTGCAAAGCCGAAAACGTCGTGCCTTCTTCTCGTCTGCCATTGTAGTGACCTCGAGTTCCTTTTCTCCTCCATTTTCTCTGATTTTCTTCTGAGATGGAGATGAAGCTGTACCTAGAAAGTTTCCCATTTTGCATGGATGTTGAATTTAGGACTACACATATATAAGGTTGCTTACACCAACATCAGCTCTCAGAAAACAAACGTGCAGAGCACCTTATAGTTTGTTTCTTTAATATTTGACAGTCAGTCTCTATAGTTGAGGAAAGAGTTTATAGACAGAATATTTTAGTATATCGTGCAATTAGAGAACCGAATTATGCACTTTTTAGGGTTTGACTTTACACATATATAGTATTAATCTTTAAAGGTCAAATGGGTAATGAAACTTTCATTGAACCTTGCACCCAAGTGCACTGTGCACATGGTATGTCCAAAAAGTCAACCCCTTGCAAAACATATTTGTTCTCACCTTAATTTGAACAGATTTTGGGACATTCTTTGTTTTTCTTTTTTCTTTTATGATCACGAAGATCTTCATGAGCAATATGGTTGATCATTTCTCCGGACTAGACAACAAATTACTGAAGGATAATCAACAGACCTGACTATAAAATTAGCAACCAAACTGAAATTAAGCATAAAAATTGAAGCCTGGACAAAATTATCAAAGCAGAAGTGCATTCTGGACAAAACAATGCCATCAAACAAATGCAGGCGTAAACTTGTACCGAAACTTTGAACTGGCTCCTTTTTTCTATGATACTGTCATGAAACTATTTTAGAAGCCCTTCTTCAAAACTCCATCGGAACAATTAAAGGGCAGGCTAAATAGGACTCAAGATTTCGTAGAACTTCATTAAGTAGTATGTCAAACAAAAAACTTTCAGTATAGAAAGCCTAATCCAGTGACAAAATAAAATTTCTCTCTATTGTAGACTAAGAACAACTGCATAAGGACAGAGGAGCAAAAAATTGAGATGTCCATAGCATTGTGAATATTTGTATCAAAGAACATCTAATGGAAGACTGGTACCAGGCTAAGAACTCCACCTAAGCAGCAACTCCCTCCTGGGAGTGTCTAGACTCCAACCACGATGTGGCTGCAACCTTCGTCGTCAAAAACCAACCAACCTTGTCCGGTGCCTCGTGAAATGGAGCATTTAGCTCCTTCAAATGTGATTCAAAAACACCTGCCAATCCTTTCTCGGAGTATTTATGTTTCCCATGCCCTGTGTTGATCCCAAGCAATGATGGAAGTTCCTCCCCATTTTCAAGTGCTCTCGATAAGTCATTCATCCAGATGTGTAGTGCAGTTAAAGCCGCCCCTAGAGAGAGGCTCTTCAAGTGCAAAGACCACTGAGTTGGAGTTTTAGACTGTATATCAGTATATATTCCGCGCGTGAGCCCAAGGTCTAACAACTGACAAGCTCTCTCCAATTGATTAAGGTTGACACAGAGATCAATTAAACAATTGCAGTAGGCCTTTCTTACATCAGTACCAATATAATCAAATAGTTCATCAGCTTCCTTCTTAAAGATATCTCCTTCAAGATTATCTCCATCAGCAATGAGTTTGACCACATGACCGAGCTTCGGGTTAGCCCTCTCAATGCAACCCATCAACTTAGCAAGTTCTTCTTTTGGTGCTTGAGTCATTACATTAAGAAGACAACCGCAGAACCGCTCATCTGGAGTTATACCTAGCTCTAGTAGCCGATTAAATGTCCTTACAACATCATCTATTCGGCCAGCTTTCCCATAACACTGGATGAGTGAGGTTGAGACAAAGATGTTAGGCTCAAACCCAGCTTCCAACATTTCATTCACGGTAGCCTCAGCCTCTTCCACTTTCCCGCTGCAGGAATAAATTGTAATCAAAGAAGAAAATGTCCAACTGTCTGGCATGCAGGTCCCCGAACTCTTCATATCTTCATAAATATCAACAGCTTGATCAGTATACCCTACATCAGCACACATAGACAGAAGAGTATTGTATAAAACAACACTCAGCTCCATGCCCTTCTCTTTCATCTCTCTGTACACATTAAGCGCATCCTCACCATACCGAGCCCTGCAATATGCCCTAATCAACGCAGCATAAGTACCCCAACTTGGGTCAATCATATTGTTCACCATCTCCTTGTAGATATTCTTCGCCTGCCACGGCCTCTTTGCTCTTCCCATAGCATCCAGCAAACTGTTATACAGAGCCAAATTAGGCTTTACTCCCAGTGCTTTCATTTCCTCGTACACATTCAAGCATCCATCAAAATTCCCAGATGCCCCATAAATCTTAACCAACGTTGAGAAGGTGGCGACATCCACACGCCATTTCCCAGTTCTTGCACGATCATACAAACTCATAGCCATATCCACATTCCCCGCCTTCCCATACGCGTCAATCATAACCGAGTAAGTGACCTCATCAGGTTCACACCCAAAAGATGACATTTTTTCAAACCATTCAACAGCCTTTTCAGGCAAAGAATTGACCCTAGCACAGCTAATTATGGTCGAGAAAGTAACATTATCGGGCTTAACCCCTCTCTCAAGCATTTCATTAAACAAATTTTTTGCCCCGTCGAAATCCCTACATTTCCTAAAAACTTTCAAAGTAACATTATACAAAATAACTTCTTTACTCAATTTCATCCTTTCTTGAAAGTATTTAAGCACCAACGGCGCAGTTTCCGGGTTAGACATGTTGTTCAATACAATCACAGCATCTTGTTCCACTATTTTAGCAACAACTGTTTCCAATACATTAAATACATCCTCTTCTGACGGGCTGCAAGAATCTAAAGATTCCGCAATTTTCACTAAAGAAGAATACCTGAAATCATATGACTTCTGCCTTAATTTTGAGGCTCTTGGACTCTTGGGGTTGACCCAGAAGTAGGATTTTGACGAATAATTGGTTTTTTCATCTGGGTTGTGTGAATCTTGTGAAATTGCGGTGTGGGCTTGTTCTTGTAAAGAGACATTGGCGACATGGAAAGAGGGTTTCCGGGGACGAAGTTTGAGGGGTTTTGGGGGTCTGAGACTAATTTGAAGGAGGTGTGGAGGAGACAGTGAGTTGCAGAAGAGATTGGAGTCATGAGAAAGCGAAGTAAACGGTGAAGCACTGAGATTGTATGCCATCGTTGCTCTTTTTCACTCACACTGTTGTTTTCAGTGTTCGTGGGTTTCTTGGCTTTTGCCGGTTGCTGAGGCCTGAGGTGGTTTAGGGGGAGGGCGGGGGCCTTATCTTGTGCAATGTTTTGATATTCTAGTGAAAAATGATTCTTTAAATTTTTTTTCTGTTAGTCCCCAATCTATAATAAAGTTACAGGTTAGTCGTCAACCCACAAAAATGAGAAAGTTAATCCCCAACTTGCATTATTAGTTCCCATGAACAGGTACCTTGAATTTATTGTTAAAATGAAAAAACATAATAAAAAGTATATTTGCCTATGTTTGGTAAAAATTATAAGTAGTAGATTTTACTAAATTTGTAAATACAAAATAGATAAAAATTGTAACTCGTACGAAATTTATAGTTTATAGCTCCATCTTGCTATCTAGCAAGTTTAAGCAAGCCCATTCTAATCGAATCCCCTATTAGAATCCAGATTGTAATGGTTTAGTAGCTACAGTTGGTTGTAGGACGAATTCCAAAAGGTGGTCTTTGGGCCACCGATGGCTTCTAGAAAGTCGTGTGACTCTACTCCTGGATCTAGTTTTGGATGACATTTTGAGTCCTAATTTTAAGTCTCTATGCATCGAAATACAAACGGGCTTGGATGATTTTTGCGTTGAAAGATATTGAGTTGAAGATTCTAATCAAAAAGGTATAGCTTTGAGAAGCCTTTCAATGATGAAACTTTCGATTTTGTGTTTTTGGTGGTGAAATAATTGAGAAATTGGCGTGGGTTGAGAATCTTGTGTATTAAAGCAAATAGTAATCTAATTAGTAATTAATTTAATAGGTTGCACATTATTAGTATTGATCTTAAGTTGTTATCCTATTATGTGTTTTGTAAATGTTGTTTTTCTTTATACATTACCATGAAATATGCATTCATTTTTATTTACATACGATAGAAAATAAATTTTCCTTTACTCTGTTTCAATCTATCCTCTTCTTCTTATATCATATCATAAGTCCAAACTTTGTGGATATTTATTGTCGTTTATAGTGGTTTTTATCTTGGTAATGGTGGTAGATACTTTATGGGTCTGTTACTATATAATAGAAATGTTATAGGTCGAACATTTCTGTGACCTCAATTATGTCAACTTTGTTTTAATTTATGTACGTTGGTGTTCTTTGCCTATTTTATCTTTAGGAAGAGTTGAGTTAGTCACATGCCTACCTTAACAATCATTTGGACAGATTCAATTCAAAAAGACTTGTTTGTTCTGCTACATTTATTAAAAGTTAAAGAGAATAGTGTCGAACTTTGTTTGTCGAGGACCAATTGTATTTTTGCAAAGACTTCATCCAATTGACCTACACAACAATTTGTTATGTGAGGTTCACATGAAGTTTTATTAGAGTTTCGGACCGTCTTTGTGGAGAATGGTTGTGGGCCTATTTTGAAAAATTGGGAACTAACTTGTCCTTTTTTATAGGTTAATAATTAACTTGCAATTTGATGAAAATGTTGGGGACCAATATTCAACTTTTTCCAATTTCTTTTCCATAAATCAAAATTTTCTATCCTCGAGCTTACAAAAGCATGTTTGCCTCAGCTTAAAGAGTTATATGTAAATGAGTAAAATTTATATTAAATATTTTTTTATTAGTCACGATTAGTAAAATTACTACTTGTACATCTAAACTAGTAATTTAAAAATAAATAAATAAATAAATAAAAACAATTTAGAAACAAAAAATAATATGAACGTAATTGTTTAAAGCTTAGTACCTGCCCAACGAAATATTTTATTATTTCTCTTATCATTGGAAATTTTGGTGCAAGTGGTCTTTAATGTATGACTATAATGCATTTTTGGTCAATAACCTTTTATTTATAGTTACGAAGTCCCTAACCTACCACGTGGACAAATTCCATCTATTTTCTCTGTTAGTTAGGTGCGTAAATTAAACTTTTTTTTTTAATTTGTTTTTATTGCAAGGACAAATTGGTCAATTTTTATGTAAATAATAAAAATAAAAAATTATCACATTCCTCACCCTACACTCCCTTTTATGGCAGTAAAATGGGTGGAGGGGATTTCTCTCCCCCTCTTCCCTATTTTTTCTATCATTGTCCATTGATTTAATATTGTACAACGTCGATACACACAATCTCTGTTTTTCATTCATCCATTTTTAATATAGAAAATAGATCAAACTACAAATATCATATAAACACATAAACACATTGAAATTTAGAGTGAAATTACAAAAATTGCTTGACAAGAGAGATCCCCCCCCCCCCCCTCCACATTTCTACTTCTCTCCCCACTTCTTTATGCTATTAATGACAGTTTTCAGGGGTTGACGACGGAGATAGTGGGTGGGGTGAAGAAGGTGATCATTAATTTAATTTTTTATTATTGTTTATATAAGAATTGACCTATTGCCCATACAACAAAAAATAAATTAAAGGAAAATTCAATCCACATGCCTAATTAACATAGAAATTGGATGCAATTCGTTCACATAGACCACTCTCGCACCCAATAGAATAGGTTAAAGACTTTATAGGATTAAGAATAAAAAATACACTAAAGCTATACATTAAGAACTATTTGAGCCAAAATCCCCCAATCATTGTGAACCTGCAGCTCATCTTGGACCCAAGAGTTTGAGCTGGTGCAAGCCTTTGTATCAAGGAAATTTTCATGAATAAACTAAAAAAATTAAATTAACTCTCAAAATACTTTTCAACTTTTTTTTTTTACCAAAATAATGTTTTAATTATTCTTAATTTTTTACACCAATATCTAATTCTATTATAACATTTATGTAATACTTGTAACAAAATGTGCTACGTCGTTTCTAGCACCGCTATCACCACATCCACTACCACCATTGTCGATATCGTCATTTTCATAAAGTGTAACACATGTAACAATTTATGTTACATAGCTGCGACTACCACCATTATTGACATCATTATACAAAGTATAATACTTGTAACAGATTATGTTACATCGCCACCCTGCACTGTAACAAACTATGTTACACGGCCGCTGTCACCACTGTACTCAGAGAAAAACAAAGTGTAACACTCTTAACAAATTTTATTATGCACCACTCTATAAGTATAACACAGGTAACGAACTCTGTTACACAGTCGATACTGCCGCTGCAGCCACCAAAAAAAGGTCACCACTATGATTGGAAAAACATTGCCACCGCAAACCTCAAAATCACTAAACCTACGCCATCGTTGCAAAATCCGATCACATCCACCAGTATCTCCACCATATTCAGTCAATTCCACCATCTCCAAGACTCAAAACTAACACAAGTCCAACACTCCAACCCGACTACTGCCCAAACATGACTAGTCCGCCCATTGCCGCCATGTCCACATCTTTTGTTAACCACAATCTAATTCAATATTTTGTAGGTCTAAAATTTCAAATTTAGATAGAGATGGAGGAGGATTGAGAAAAAATCTAACAAGAAGATGACGATCATGTTCGGGGAAAAAATTGACAAAAATAATGAAAATAATAGAGTATGGGGGTGGAGTTTTGAATTTAGTCATTGTTTTCTATTATTGATTATGTAAATATGGATAGTGATAGGGGTGGGTGGGGTTTTGATGGAAACAAAGTACCTAGAGTGAAAACTTTTCTCTTCTTTTTGTTGTGCTGTATTTTTGCTTTATGTAAAATATATGTGGGAAGTGGTTTTTATTTTATTTAAATAAATTAAAATATTAAATAATTAAAAAATATTTTAAAAATAAATACATACAAATTATAATTTTAAAAATATTTTTAAAAGTGCAAGTAGGTGTAATTTTCCCTGACCTAATCTTTCTCCTTTGGGGCCCACTGAGCCCAAAGTAAATATAGTCAACTGAAGAATTATTCTAGAGACGATGGGCCTCCCTTCTAAAGCCCTTGTCGCAGTTTCTATGCCTCTTTAAAAAATCCACCGAAAAATCAAGTGACATAGTAACCCCAGATTTTCGATTCTAGAACATCACTGGATGAAGACTTATAAATATCTTGACTTTTTAGAGTACAACGATGACATTAATTTTAGTATATATTTGGTATTGTTAAAATTATTTTTTAAGTACTTATAAGTTGTATTTTATTAAATGTGTAGATAATAAGTGAGTAATAAATTGTGAATTTTTTAAAATATATTTGACCAATTTGACTAATTTAAATTATAATTTAAGTTTCGACAAATATGGATTTAGTTGTGAAAAGTGAACCACAATGTGGTACGTTTGCTTGAAAAATATGGATGTTTTCACTTGGGTCATTATATTCACACTAAAAATTTTATTATCTACACAACGTTTAATTGCATTAAATGTCCAATAACCTTTGACATTTTAACACTTATGTCATTAACTTTTTTTTCGTCTTATTTTTATCAATAAATTTTAATAATTTTTGTCCAAAAATTCTACTACTGTGTATTGAAATGAGGGACAAATATTTTGTCAAATTTTTATATTTGTTATTTATTTTACTTATTTAAAAAATAAGAGAGGCAATAAAAGTTTTTACTCCCTCATAATTAGTTTTTTGAATAAAAATCATCATTAAAGACAAAGATAATATGCGAAAATTAATAATTAGATAATTAAAATATAGTGTGTTTCACAAAAAATGTTGTATGAATATATTCAAACAATTTTTTATAACCGATTCTAAATTATTCAAAACATGGCTTGTACTTTTTTTTTTTTTTTTTTTTAAAATTACGGTCGTGGATACTATAATTTGTGATAATGATATTATCAGTATTGTTGTGGGTATGATCAAATACTTGGTTATCACACTCTCATCCACTACTAGCTAGTGCTCGTCAATCCAGACAAATTTGTCACTAAATAACTAGGAAGTCTTCATTTTCCCTCTATTTTTCCAAAAAAATATAATTTCAAATCAACATATAAAATAAAGACACGTGTAAAAAGATTGTCGATCTCGACAATTCTTTTATGGCTGTCAATTTCGACAGCCATTCCTATATTGTCATGATGATGACTTATTTGTATCTTGATCATATTATTATGTGTTGCTATTTAATATATGGTTGAAATTATAAGATTTAATGTATCGCATGGTAGAGAGTTTTGTAACATAGACAATGACTGAAATTGGAGTGGCAACTATACAACATTAAATGAAGTTACGTCAGACATAAGTTATGCAGAACTAAGGCCAAGGCCAAACTAAACATGGATCATACGTTGTTTGCAATTAAGTTGAAATTCAAAGTCTTGTCAATGAATCTCTCTCATGCTGACCTATTTAATGACGAGGACTTGAAGTGGCACATTGATTCCACTTCACAAAGAAACTGTACCGTGTTATTCTTGTACTGAGGGACATGCCAACTACATCACAAGCACTTGACGCTGCAGCAAGACCAGCATGCATTTCAGACGGTCGGTTGAACGATATACAAGCACCATGGTTGAATGTGATAAACAATGTTCTAATTGAGAATGTTTACGACATGATGTTGAATCACCGTTGTGAACACAAGGAAAATATTGAAGTTGGTACGGCACCTGAATCTCTGTTACATCATCCTGTTAATATTGTGCATGATGACAACTGCAGTGTAGAGAATGTGTTAGTTTCCGTGGACACAGGAGAATTACATGCTAATCAGATTTGGATGAGTGACCAGATCTGCAAATAAAATGAAAATTGATCGACTTGATTGTACGAAATTTAAGATGAGTAAATTGGATGTAATTCTTCTCAAATTTAGATGAGCGGCCATTCATTTAACCCACAAACATGGTATCAAGAGACCGATGTAATCCCAACATCAATCACCATCTAGGTTTTATTTTTACGTCACCTTAAATCTCTGTAATCACCACGGTCCACGTATTCCCAAACTGATTGAAGATCAATGACAACCCAACCATGGATTCCCATGATCATGAAAAAAAAAAAAAATTCACAAATCACATGATCATGCATGCTGAAGGGTTTTCTTCAATATACAAAACACACCTTCCCATTTGGCAACCCCTCCCACAGCCACACCCATATACATAATAACCGTCGTAACACAGCGGCGGATCTCCGTGCCCATGGTAGCAGGGGCCCCCACTATAACCTTCAGAACATGGTCCACAACAAGTCCGTGCCGGAGGATAAACTGGTGGCGGATCTCTGTGCCCATGGTAGCATGGGCCTCCACCATAACCTTCAGAACATGGTCCACAACAAGTCCGTGCCGGAGGATAAAGTGGCGGCGGAGCTCTGTGCCCATGGTAGCATGGTCCCCCTCCATAACCTTCAGAACATGGTCCACAACAAGTCCGTGGTGGTGGACATCCTCGTACTGGCTCCTTCACGGGCTCCTTCACTGGCTCTTTCACGGGCTCCTTCACTGGCTCCTTCACGGGCTCCTTCACTGGCTCCTTCACGGGCTCCTTCACTGGCTCTTTCTCCTTCACGGGCTTTTTTATTTCAATACTCTTGATAACATTTCGAGCTTTGCAGCACAATTTGTCACGAATTTTTTCTGGGCTGCAGCATACCACAGTGACAGTGACTGTGTTTTGTTTCACATCATATACCTGCCCAGTAATTTCTTTTGTTCCAAAAGTTTTACATCAGAGAATATAAGTCAGATCTTATCCAAAATGTAAAGTCAACACACACACACAGAGATTATTAGCATTAAAAATGTTTGTCATATGCTAAAACGTGCATAAAATATGGTTAAAGTTAAAAGACTTACGAGGAATTTTGCAAAGAATTTTCTTGATTTTCTTGTAGCAGGAAGGACATTGGAGATCAACCTTTAGTACCATTACAGTCGCCTGTTACATTACATGGGATAAAACGATGAAGATAGACAAGGCCGGTGAAGCAGTAGCATCAAAATCAAATATGATTGAGAAATAGAATATTTTATGAGGAACTTGTTATATTTTCATACCTTCCCAGCCATGTGTAGATGTAATATTCAGAAAACTAAGATGAGATAGAGTTTGGAGGGAGAGAGAGAGAGAGAGAGAGAGAGAAATTATAGTACCATGTTGCAACTTTGGCTCTTAAAATTGCATTATTTAAAATCTTAAAATGTCATTGTCTTGAATACAAATTCATATTAAACGTGTATGAAAAACATATATCATTTAAAGCTTTACGTGTTCTTGTATTACTATAAATTATTTGATCTAAAAATGTAAAATAAATATTTTTATTTAAATTTTGTCTTCAACAAAATAAGTCTAATAAGATGAAAAAGAATATTTTTGGTGGGGAGGGCCTGTGCTTTTTCTTTTTGCTAGAAGAATATGATACTTACTTTGGGAGAGTCTTTGTTATCTGATGGCTTTGATAGGCACAGTTCACCTTCCCAATTTTGAGTTTGACAAACTAGCCTAATTGTAATTTAAGGCCTCTTAATTAGGTGGGGTTAATTTAAAGTTATGGGTCATGCACTGCACATGACGCATTTCAAGAAACTGAGATCAATTTTTCGTTTGTCTACAAAATCTTTAATCAAATAAAAAATAACAGAACAGAAAAAATATAAAAAGACAGAAAAATTGAGGGGTTTTGCAGTGTGGGCTTGTTCTTGTAAAGAGACATTGGCGATATGGAAAGAGGGTTTCCGGGGGCGAAGTTTGAGGCGAAAATTGAGAGGTTTTGGGGGTCTGAGACTGAGACTGAGTTGAAGGAGTTGTGGAGGAGACAGTGAGTTACAGAAGAGATTGGAGTCATGAGAAAGCGAAGTAAACGGTGAAGCACTGAGATTGTATGCCATCGTTGCTCTTTTTCACTCACTCAGTTGTGTCTGTTGTTTTTCAGTGTTCGTGGGTTTCTTGGCTTTTGCCAGTTGCTGTGGCCAGATGGGGTTAAGGGGGAGGGCTGGGCCTTATCTTGTGCGATGTTTTGATATTCTACTAGTGAAAAATGATTCTTTAAATTTTTTCTGTTAGTCCCCAATCTATAATAAAGTTACAGGTTAGTCGTCAACCCACAAAAATGAGGAAGTTAATCCCCAACTTGCACTATTAGTTCCCGTGAACAGGTGTACCTTGAATTTATTGTTAAAATGAGAAAATATAATAAAACTATATTTGTCTATGTTTGGTAAAAAATTTGTACATTATAAGCATTGTGTTTTACTGAATGTGTGGATAAAAAATAAATAAAAATTGTGGCTCGTACGAAATTTATAGTTTATAATTCCATCTTCCTATCTAGCAAGTTTAAGCTAGTCCATTCACTTCGAAGTTCGAATCCCAATTGTAGTGGTTAAGTAGTTGCAGTTGGTTTTAGAACAAATCCCAGAAGGTAGTCTTTGGGCCACCAATGGCTTCTAGAAAGTTGTGTGACTCTACTCCTGGACCTTCGAGGATCTAGTTTTGGATGATATTTTGAGTCCTAATTTTATGTCTCTATGCATCGAAACACAAACGGGCTCAGATGATTTTTGCGTTGAAGATTTCGATTAGAATTTTTAAGAAAGCTTTCAAGGCTTTGGTGATTTCAAGGTAGGGTTTTGAGAAGCCTTTCAATGATAAAACTTTCGATTTTGTGTTTTTGGTGGTGAAATGATTGAGAAATTGGCGAGGCTCGAGAATCTTGTGTATTAAAGAAGATCGTAATCTAATTAGTAATTAATTTAATAGGTTACAGATAATTAGTATTGTTCTTAGGTTGTTATCCTATTTTGTGTTTTGTAAATGTTGTTTTTTTATATATAAAGTACTATGCAACATGCATTCATTTTTATTTACTTACAATAGAAAACAAATTTTTCTATATTGTGTTTCAATCTATCATTTCCTTTTCTTCTTCTTATATCGTACATAAATCCAAACTTTATGGATATTTATTGTTGCCTATAGTGGTTTTTGCTTAGGTGATGTTGGTGGATACTTCATGGGTCTATTATGTATAATAAAAAGGTTATAGGTCGAACATTTTTGTAATCTCAATTATGTCAACTTTGTTTTAATTTATTTACTTAAATGTTCTGTCTATTTTGTCTTTAGAAAAAGTTGAGTAGTCACATGCCTACTTTAAGTCATTTGGACAAATTCAATCCAAAAGGACATGTTTGTTCTGCTACATTTATTAAAGGTTAAAGAGAATAGGACCAATTGTATTCTTGCAAAGACTTCATCCAATTGACCAACATAGCAATTTGTTATGTGATGTTCACGTGAGATTTTATTAGAGTTTTGGAACGTCTTTGTGGAGAATGGTTGTGCGCCTATTTTGAAAAATTGGGATCTAACTTGTCTTTTTTATAGGTTAATAATTAACTTGCAATTTGATGAAAATGTTAGGGACCAATATTCAACCTTTTCCAATTTATTTTCCATAAATCAAAAATTTATATCCTCAAGCTTATAAAAGCATGTTTGCCTCAGCTTAAAGAGTTATATGTAAATGAGTAAAATTTATATTAAATAATTTTTTATTGGTCACGATTAGAAATTTATAATTTATTTTTTAAAGTAATTTTAAAAATATATATAATTATACAGTTTAGAAACAAAAAATATTATAAACGTAACTTTTTAAAGCTTAGTACTTGCCCAACGAAATATTTTATTATTTCTCTAATCATTGGGAATTTTAGTACAAATGGTCTCAAATGTATGACTATAGTGTATTTTTGGTCCATAACCTTTTATTTTTAGTTAGGAGGTCCTTAACCTATTCCATTGGATGCAAAAGTGCTCAACGTGGACGAATTTCATCTATTTTCTACGTTAGGCGCGTAAATTAAACTTTCTTTTAAATTTTTTTTTTTATTGTAAAGACAAATTGGTCAGTTTTTTATAGCAGTAAAATGGGTGAAGGGGACTTATTTCTCACTCTCCCCTATTTTTCCTATCATGTGCATTGATTTCATATTACACAATGTTGATACACAATCTCAGTTTTTCATTCCTCTATTTTTAATACAGAAAACAAATCAAACTATAAGTATCATATAAATACACATAAATAGACACTGAAAATCAGAGTGATATTACAGAAATTGCTTCACAAGAGATATCCCCCTACCCAATCACCCAACCAAAAAAATTTCTAATTCTCCCCCTACTTATTTATGCTTGTAATAGTAGTTTTGAGGGGGGTGACGGTGGAGATGGTGGATGGGGTGAGGAAGGTGATCTTTTTTTTTATTATTATTTTTTTATTACTGTTTATATAAGAATTGACATATTTGCTCCTGCAATAAAAAAGTAAATTAAAGTAAAATTCAATCCACGTGCCTAATTAACATAGAAATTGGATGGAATCCGTTTACAGAAATCACTTTCGCACCCAATGGAATAGGTTAAGGACCTTCTAAAGGACCAAAAATGCACTAAAGCTATACATTGGGACTATTTGTGCCAAAATCCCCCAATCACTGTGTACATGCGGGTCATGTTGGACCCAGGGTTTGGGCTGCTTGCGCCTTTGTATCAAGGAAATTTTCATAAATAAAATAAAAAATTAATTCTCAAAATACTTACTAACTTTTTTTTTACCAAATACTGGTTCAATTATTCTTATTTTTCGTTTACACCAATATCAAATTATTTTATAAAACTTATGTAATATTTGTAACAAATTGTGTTACGTCATTACCTGCACCGCTATCACCATATCCACTACCATCGTTGTTGACACCATCATTTTCATAAATTATAATACTTGTAACAATCTGTGTTACGCAGTTGCGATCACCATCATTATTGATATCATTATACAAAATGTAATACTTGTAACAAACTATGTTACGTCGTTACCCTGCAAATGTAACTAACTACGTTACATGGCCGTTGCCACCACCGTACTCGAAGAAATACAAAGTGTAACACTTTTAACAAACTTTGTTATGCACCACCCTACAAGTTTAACACGTGTAACAAACTCTGTTACACAGCCGATACCGTCGCTATAGCCGCCAAAAAAGGTCACCACGATGATTGGAAGAATATTGCCACCGCAAACCTCAAAATCACTAAATCTGCGCCATCGCTATAAAATCCGATCACATTCACCAGTATTTCCACCATATTCAGTCAATTCCACCATCTCCAAGACTCAAAACTAACACAAATCCAACACTCCAACCCGACTATTACCCAAACATGACTAGTCCGCGGTTGTCCACCCATTGCCGCCATGTCCACATATTTTGTTAACCATAATCTAATTCGATACTTTGTAGGTCTAAAATTTCAGATTTAGATAGAGATGTAGGAGGATCAAGAAAAAATCCAACAAGATTTGTGTTCTGGGGAAAAATGGACTAAAATAATGAAAATAATAGAGTATGGGGGTGGAGTATTGAATTTCAGTCATTGTTTTCTATTATTCATTATGTAAATATGGATAGTGATAGGGTAGGTGGGGGTTTTGATGAGAAAAAAGTACTTAGAATGAAAACTTTCCTCTTCTTTTTGTTGTGCTGTATTTTTGCTTTATGTAAAATATATGTGAGAAGTGGTTTTTATTTTATTTAAATAAATTAAATATTAAATAATTACAAAATATTTTAAAAATAAATACATACAAATTATATTTTTAAAAATATTTTTAAAAGTGTAAGTAGGTGTAATTTTCTTTGTCCTAATCTTTTTCCTTTGGGGCCTACTAAGTGTGACAAGGGCTTTGCAAGTGTTTATATTATAAGTTGTATATGAATATGTGGATAAAAATGAGTTATAAGTTGTAGGTCATATAAAATATGTAGATAAAAAGTATGTTTGACCAATTTAACTAACATAAATTATAATTTAAGCAATAACAAACATGTGCATAAACAACTCATGAATTATTTCTAGAGACAATGGGCCTCCCTTCTAAAGCCCTTGTCGCAATTTCTATACCTCTATAAAAAAATCCACCCAAAAATCAAGTGACATAGTAAGTAGTAACCCCAGATTTTCGATTGGAGGAGGATATCAACACGGTGACTTTCTAGAACATCACCGGGTGAAAACTTAAGAGTACAACAATGTCATTAATTTAGTATATATTCGGTAGTCTTAAAATTATTTTTTAAATATTTATAAGTTATAAATTTTATTAAATGTGTAAATAATAAGTGAATAATAAATTATAAATTTTATGAAATGTATAAATAAAAAATATATTTAATTAATTTGATCAATTTAAATTTTGACAAATACGGACTTGGTTGTGAAAGGTAAACCACAACGTGCATGGTATGTTTGCTTGAAATCTCTAATCTTGTTCAAATTAGTCTGATAGGCTCAAACATTTGTCTTATTTTAATTTTGACTCGAAACCTTTTCATTTGTATTTCATTTGATCTTATTCTTTTAGATTAGTTAAAGTATTTTAGTTGATTGTCACTTTTTTCCAAGGTTAACCAAACTACTTCTTAAGATATAATCCTTTCATCACGAATATATATATATATATATGAGTCCGTTTGGTGTAGATTATAAACTAGTTTATTTAATCAAAAATTTTGAATTTGTAGCATAATATTTTTTACTATTTTTGATCAAATAAACTATTTTAGTCAAATAAATCAGTTTATAATCCACACCAAACGAGCAATATATTAATCTGGCTCAAATTATAGTCAACTTTATTTGTTGATAGTATAGTTAATTTTATAGTTTTTTAATATACCCCTATTTAATGTGCTTTGTTATCAACAAATATGAATTACCATTATATTAATATAGAAGTATATTAAAAAAACGTAAATAAATTTTTTTTGTTTCAACAATAATAATTAAATTTTCTTAATTTGTTTGAAAATAAAAGTAAGTTTATTTTTATCGGATGGATATAGTACTTTATTTTCTGCTTTATAATATCTTCCTTTAAATAAATAAAAAAAAACCTTGTAGAGGGACATTTTTGGAATATAATTTAAATGAGTGACTTTTTCACTTAGGTCATTATATTCATACTACAATTTTTATTAGGATGGTTATATTCACACTACAATTTGTTATAAGTGCACCACATTTTAATTGTACTTAAGATCCTCAACTTTTGTTCATTATTGCAATTATGTTCTTTACTTTTTGTCATCAAATTCTTATTTTCAACTTTCATTAATTAGCACATTTCATCATTGATAATTGTTTCTGCTTTGAAATGAGTAAAAATATTTTTGATGATAAATACACATTGAAATCAAATAAAAAATACATTTAGAACGTCTAAATGTGGGCTATTCGTGAATTTTGTCAAATGTTGAATATCATAATTTTGTATCTATTGTATTTTTAAAAATATGACAGACAAATAAATCTTTTTACAAATTCTAAACAAATATTTTTTTTTCCGGAAATCGTTATCAAACACAAGATGTGCTAATTAATAAAAATTTAAAGATAAAAATGTGATAAAAAAATAGTTGGGGACATGAGTGTTATAATGTTAAAAGATTAAGAATGTTAAATGTAATTAAAATGTGGTGCAAAAAATAAAAAGTGTTATGTGAATATAATTACTCTTTTTATTATCGATACTACACTTTAATGGCATAAATTGTTCATTAACTTTTGACATTTTAACACTTATGTCTTTAACTTTTTTTCGTTAAATTTTAATAATTTTTACATCTTGTATCTGATAATGATTTTTGTCCAAATATTCTATTAATGTGCATTGAAGTGAG
The DNA here is from genome assembly GCA_030279155.1 of Forsythia viridissima. Classification (NCBI taxonomy): domain Eukaryota; kingdom Viridiplantae; phylum Streptophyta; class Magnoliopsida; order Lamiales; family Oleaceae; genus Forsythia; species Forsythia viridissima. The sequence goes on from CM059033.1 coordinate 6,478,714, forward strand.
TGACAAATATTTTGTCAAATTTTTATATTTGTCATTTATTTTACTTATTTAAAAAATACGAGATGCAAAAAAAAAAAAAAAAGAAGTTTTTACTCCCTCATAATTAGATTTTTTTGATAGAAACCATCATCAAAGACAAAGATCATATATGGAAATTAATAGCTGGATAATAAGAATGTGATTAAAAAAAAAATTGAGAACATAAATCTAAAATAAACAATAATTTGGAACCTTCATTATAATTAAAATATATTGTGTTTAACAAAAGATGTGGTGTGAATATAACCACTATTTTCACTTTCTTTAACTGTTTTGGTTCTGATTATATAATTTATCTTTACTTTGAATAAAGCCTTATAAAGAATCGATTAAATTCTATTAACAATTATCACAAAAAATGGAATCATTGAAAAGTAAAGTTGGTCTAAACTCGATAAATTTACTTTTGATAAATATTGCGATGAATTGAATAGGGTAAAAAAAAAAAAAAATACAACCCATGTTTTGTGATAATGATATTATCATTATTGTTGTAGTTATGATCAAGTACTTATAATTTATTACACTCTCATCCACTACTAGTGTCTAGTGTCTAGTCCTCGTCACTCCGGACAATTATTGTCACTAAAGTCTTCATTTTTCCTTTATTTTTCTCAAAAATAAAATTTCAAATCAACATAAAAAAATAAAGACAGAGAAACTCATAAAACAAATGTAGAAGAATTTTGTTTTTTAACCAAATAAGATGGGTGAATAAGAAATAGAGTAACTTTTGAAAACATTTAGAAGAATGGTCACTTTTGAAAGTAAAAAGTCAAAAAATATCATTTTGTAGAAATGTCTAATTCCTTTGTGTGGTTAAAATTTCATAATATTTTTAAAGTACACGACTTTCGAGACCATAACAATAACTTTTAAGACAAGCTATCTCCAATTAACCATTGTATTAAATTAAATTAGTAAAAAATAAAGACATTTTTTATTTGCATCGTCTTCGTTGAACTCTAAACAAAAACTCACGCCATTGCAATTAGGGATTTAAAGTCGTAAAACCCGATATTGTTTTCTCTAACTAAGTTTTTTACAACATTGATTACCATTATTTCGAATTGATCATTTTGACGTCTTTGATTGAGTTGGTATTGCATTTTTTCTAAATGAAGAACTTGCGTCAATTGGGTTGAAAGTTGTTAACATGTCAACATTTATTTAATACATCGTTGTCAATATCGACATAGGTAAAAAGAACGTCGATCTCGACAATTCTAACGTTCTTGACAATTCTTTTATGGCTGTCAATTTCGACAACCATATTCACGTTCTCCAGATATGGCCTTATGTATTGTCATGATGATGACTTATTTGTAGCTTGATCGTATTATTATGTGTTGCTATTTCATATATGGTTGAAATTCAAAGTCCTGTCAATGAATCTCTCTCATGATGACCCATTTAATGACGAGGTCTTGAAGTGGCACATGCATCTCACTTCACAAAGAAATTGCAATGTGTGTTATTCTTGTACTGAGGGACATGCCAACTACAACACAAGCATTTGACGTTGTAGCAAGACCAGCATGCATTTCAGACAGTCGGTTGAACGATATACAAGCACCATGGTTGAATGTGATAAACAATGTTCTAATTGAGAATGTTTACAACATGGTGTTGAATTACCGTTGTGAACACAAGGAAAATATTGAAGTTGGTACGACACCAGAATCTCTATTACATCATCCCGTTAATATTACGCATAATGACAACGGCGGTGTAGAGAATGTGTTAATTTCCGTGGACACGGGAGAATTACATGCTAATCAGATTTGGATGAGTGACCAAATCTGCAAATAAAATGAAAATTGAGTGACTTGATTGTACGAAATTTAAGATGAGTAACCTGGATGTAATTCTGCTCAAATTTGGATGAGCGGCCATTCATTTAACCCACAAACATGGTAGCAAGAGACCGATGTAATCCCAACATCAATCACCATCTAGGTTTTATTTTTACGTCCCATTATTCCCAAACTGATTAAAGATTAATGACAACCCAATCATGGATTCCCATGATCATGAAAAAAAAAAAAAAAAAATCACAAATCACATGATCATGCATGCTGAGGGGTTTTCTTCAATATGCAAAACACACCATCCCATTTGGCAACCCCTCCCACAGCCACACCCATATGCATAATAACCGTCGCAACCCCTCCCACAGCCACACCATCCCATTTGGCAACCCCTCCCACAGCCACACCATCCCATTTGGCAACCCCTCCCACAGCCACACCCATATTGGACAGGATCGGGCACAACCACGGGGTCATCGGGCTTTCGAGAAGCTTTGTCATCGCGCTTTTTATCGGGCTTTGGATCGGGCTTTTTTATTTCAATACTCTTGATAACATTTCGAGCTTTGCAGCACAATTTGTCCCGAATTTTTTCTGGGCTGCAGCATACTACAGTGACAGTGACTGTATTTTGTTTCACATCATATACCTGCCCAGTAATTTCTTTTGTTCCAAAAGTTTTACACACAGATTATTAGCATGAAAAATGTTTGTGATTGTTCAATCATATGCTAAAACGTGCATAAAATATAGTTAAAGTTAAAAGACTTACGAGGAATTTCGCAAAGAATTTTCTTGATTTTCTTGTAGCAGGAAGGACATTGGAGATCAACCTTTAGTACCATTACAGTCACCTGTTACATTACATGGGATAAATTAAACGATGAAGATATATAGACAAGGCCGGTGAAGCAGTAGCATCAAAATCAAATATGATTTAGAAATAGAATATTTTATGAGGAACTTGTGATATTTTCATACCTTCTTCCCAGCCATGTGTAGATGTAATATTCAGTAAGCTAAGATGAGATAGACTTTGGAGAGAGAGAGAGGGAGATAAATTATAGTACCATGTTGCAACTTTGTGTGTCTCTTAAAAATGCATTATTTAAAATCTTAAAATGTCATTGTCTTGAATACAAATTCATATTAAACTTGTATGAAAAACATATATCATTTAAAGCTTTACGTGTTCTTGTATTACCATAAATTATATCATCTAAAAATGTAATATAATTATTTTTATTTAAATTTTGTGTTCAAAAAAAATTTTCTGTGCTTTTTCTTTTAGCTAAAAGAATATGATACTTTGGGAGAGTCTTTGTTATCTGATGGCTTTGATAGGTACAGTTCACCTTCCCAATTTTGAGTTTGACAAACTAGCCTAATTCTAATTTAAGGCCTCTTAATTAGGTCGGGTAAATTTAAATTTATGGGTCATGCACTGCACAGTCTACGAGATCTTTAATCAAATAAAAAATAACAGAACAGAAAAAATATAAAAAGACAGAAAAATTGAGGGGTTTTGCAGTGTGGGCTTGTTCTTGTAAAGAGACATTGGCGATATGGAAAGAGGGTTTCCGGGGGCGAAGTTTGAGGCGAAAATTGAGAGGTTTTGGGGGTCTGAGACTGAGACTGAGTTGAAGGAGGTGTGGAGGAGACAGTGAGTTACAGAAGAGATTGGAGTCATGAGAAAGCGAAGTAAACGGTGAAGCACTGAGATTGTATGCCATCGTTGCTCTTTTTCACTCACTCTGTTGTGTCTGTTGTTTTTCAGTGTTCGTGGGTTTCTTGGCTTTTGCCAGTTGCTGTGGCCAGATGGGGTTAAGGGGGAGGGCTGGGCCTTATCTTGTGCGATGTTTTGATATTCTACTAGTGAAAAATGATTCTTTAAATTTTTTCTGTTAGTCCCCAATCTATAATAAAGTTACAGGTTAGTCGTCAACCCACAAAAATGAGGAAGTTAATCCCCAACTTGCACTATTAGTTCCCGTGAACAGGTGTACCTTGAATTTATTGTTAAAATGAGAAAATATAATAAAAGTATATTTGTCTATGTTTGGTAAAAATTTTGTACATTATAAGCATTGGGTTTTACTGAATGTGTGGATAAAAAATAAATAAAAATTGTGGCTCGTACAAAATTTATAGTTTATAATTCCATATTCCTATCTAGCAAGTTTAAGCTAGTCCATTCACTTCGAAGTTCGAATCCCAATTGTAGTGGTTAAGTAGTTGCAATTGGTTTTAGGACAAATTCCAGAAGGTAGTCTTTGGGCCACCGATGGCTTCTAGAAAGTTGTGTGACTCTACTCCTGGACCTTCGAGGATCTAGTTTTGGATGACATTTTGAGTCCTAATTTTAAGTCTCTATGCATCGAAACACAGACAGGCTCGGATGATTTTTGCGTTGAAAGATATTGAGTTGAAGATTCTGATTAGAATTTTCAAGAAAGCTTTCAAGCCTTCGGTGATTTCAAGGTAGGGTTTTGAGAAGCCTTTCAATGATAAAATTTTCGATTTTGTGTTTTTGGTGGTGAAATGATTGAGAAATTGGCGAGGCTCGAGAATCTTGTGTATTAAAGAAGATCGTAATCTAATTAGTAATTAATTTAATAGGTTACAGATAATTAGTATTGTTCTTAGATTGTTATCCTATTTTGTGTTTTGTAAATGTTGTTTGTTTAAATATAGTACTATTCAACATGCATTCATTTTTATTTACATACAATAGAAAACAAATTTTTCTATACTCTGTTTCAATCTATCCTCTTTCCTTTCCTTCTTCTTATATCGTACATAAATCCAAACTTTATGGATATTTATTGTTGCCTATATAGTGGTTTTTGCCTTGGTGATGTTGGTGGATACTTCATGGGTCTGTTATGTATAATAAAAATGTTATAGGTCGAACATTTATGTAACCTCAATTATGTCAACTTTGTTTTAATTTATTTACTTAAATGTTCTTTGTCTATTTTATCTTTAGAAAAAGTTGAGTTAGTGACATGCCTAATTTAAGTCATTTGGACAAATTCAATCCAAAAGGACATGTTTGTTCTGCTACATTTATTAAAGGTTAAAGAGATTGGTGCCAAACTTTGTTGGTTGAAGACCAATTGTATTCTTGCAAAGACTTCATCCAATTGACCAACATAGCAATTTGTTATGTGAGGTTCACGCTAGATTTTATTAGAGTTTTGGAACGTCTTTGTGAGAATGGTTGTGCGCCTATTTTGAAAAATTGGGATCTAACTTGTCTTTTTTATAGGTTAATAATTAACTTGCAATTTGATGAAAATGTTGGGGACCAACATTCAACCTTTTCCAATTTCTTTTCCATAAATCAAAAATTTATATCCTCAAGCTTATAAAAGCATGTTTGCCTCAGCTTAAAGAGTTATATGTAAATGAGTAGTATTTATATTAGTTAATTTTTTATTGGTCACAATTAGAAATTTATAATTTATTTTTTAAAGTAATTTCATCTATTTTCTATGTTAGTTAGGCGCGTGAATTAAACCTCCCTTTAAATTTTTTTAGGAATAATTTCATCAAAGGTCCCCAACGTTTCAAAATCATTAGGGATATACCCCTAACTTAAAATAATAGCACCTATCGTCCCCAACATATGAAGAAATAGGCATCGGAGGTCCCTCTTCACACTTTCTATTAGTTTTCTCCGTTAAAACCAAAATTTAGACTGCACGTGCTATATATCCCCAAATTAAGCGATTAGATAATTACTGCATGAACTGATGATTTTGGTGGGAGAAGATTATCGAGTGACTCAGTAGTGATAATTGCAAAGCTTTGCCGATCAAATTGGTGTTGTTTCCAAAGCTTTCATTTTTTTGTGTTGGGTTTATTTTCTTGAAATTGCTTGATAATAGAAGAAAAAAGTGTTATAATGGCTGAAGAAACCAAGAAATCAACTACTGAAGAGTTTGTTGTATCTGATGTTTGTGTGGTGGAGACACCTACGACTGCAGTTTTAGAGAAAGAAGCGTTGTCGCAGCAAGAACCTGAGGTGGAGAAGGTTGAGAAACCGGTGGTGGAAGATGAGAAAGAGGCAACGGCTGTTGAAGATGAGAATATAGCTAAATCGGCTTCATTTAAGGATGAGAGTAATAATGTTGATGATCTTGATTCAGGAGGCACACAACAAGCATGAATTCACTACTCTGCCACCTCCGTCGCCGGCCAAAGAGGAGAAGAAAGAAAAAGAAGAAGAATAACTATGTTTAGACGATGAAGCTGAGTGCACTATGTTTATTAATTGATTTTCAGATACAGACATTTGAATTCTGATTTCAATTTTATCTGTCCACTCACGCAGAGTTCTTGGAATTACGTTAATTGATTTCACGACTCATCAAAACACGTACACACACAGTTAACATACACACAATTACGTACACGTATACTTACATAGTTCTGTGTATAATAGTATTTTAAACCCGTTCCTTGATTTGATTTGCAATGGCGATTGAATCGTTTTCAGCTCCCAACTTTTCCTCCAAGTCAGTTTGCTCAAATACTAGAACTGAGTCAACTCAGTATACTCGTTCCCATCGATATCCCCATGTTTCAAGAAAGACCCAGTTAACTTGCTCAACTCATTACCTTAAATTCTAGTCCATCCCGACTCGTGGCTCGGTGATCATATCCAGACTCAACGCCTCGTCGGACGACTGATGTACGAGCTACCCCAGGCAAAAAGGGCGGACGCTGGTGTACGTGACTCTGTTGTCCCTTAGGCATAGACGATGAGGCAGAAAAAAGTGGTAGCCGGCAATAGCTCTTCCCCCTCCGCGGCGGCGGTGGAAACACTGTAATTTTTGTCCCGATCTCGCTTTAAGCTGCAGTTTATATTGCTGTTTTCGCTTTTTTCATCCTCAAGATTCTACTAGCGGTGCTGAAATGAGTGGTGGTGCAACTGAAGATCTCTGGCATAAAACGGAGGCGGCAAAGGGCTGCCCTGAGCTGTTAATTGATCCATCACTAGACTTCAAATACTTGTCTGCTTCTTCAAATTATACAGAATCTTGAAGAACATATGCAAATTTAGACACTAAACATGGTAAATTTCTATCTTACTAGATGGGATTTGTTTTTGGTTGCTTTTTCTTCAAAGCTTGTTCTTGATTGCTTTTTTTTTTTTTCAGAGTTTTACCCCTGCCATTTTCAGTCACGTTTTTTAAGGATATATAGCGTGTGCAGTCCAAGTTTTGAATTTAATGGAGAAAACTGACGAAAAGTGTAAAGAGGGACCTCCGATGCCTATTTCTTCATACGTTGGGGAAGTTTGGTGCTATTATTTTAGGTTATGGGCATATCCCTAACGATTTTGAAACGTTGGAGACTTTTGATACAATTATCCCTTTTTTTATTGTAAAGACAAATTGGTCAGTTTTTTATGGCAGTAAAATGGGTGAAGGGGACTTATCTCTCACTCTCCCATATTTTTCCTATCACTGTGCATTGATTTCATATTGCACAATGTTGATACACATAATCTCTGTTTTTTATTTCTCTATTTTTAATACAGAAAACAAATCAAACTATAAGTATCATATAAATACACATAAATAGACACTGAAAATCAGAGTGAAGTTACAAAAGTTGCTTGACAAGAGATATCCCCCCACCCAACCACCCAACCAACAGAATTTCTGATTCTCCCTCTACTTATTTATGCTATTAATCGTAGTTTTCAGGGGGGGGGGTGACGGTGGGTAGGGTGAGGAAGATGATCATTTTTTTAATTTTTTATTACTGTTTATATAAGAATTGACCTATTAGCTCCTACAATAAAAAATAAATTAAAGTAAAATTCAATCCACGTACCTAATTAACATAGAAATTGGATGGAATCCGTTTACCGAAACCACTTTCGCACCCAATGGAATAGGTTAAGGACCTTCTAACAAAAAATAAAAGATTAAGGACCAAAAATGCACTAAAGCTATACATTGGGACTATTTGTGCCAAAATCTCCCAATCATTGTGAACCTACGGCTCATGTTGGACCCAGGGTTTGGGCTGCTGCAAGCCTTTGTATCAAGGAAATTTTCATAAATAAAATAAAAAATTATTTCTCAAAATACTTACTAACTTTTTTTTACCAAAATACTGGTTCAATTATTCTTATTTTTTTTTTTTTACATAAATATCAAATTATTTTATAACACTTATGTAATATTTGTAACAAACTGTGTTACGTTGTTACCAGCATCGCTATCACCACATCCACTACCATCGTTGTCGACACCATCATTTTCATAAAGTGTAATACTTGTAACAATCTGTGTTACGCATTTGCGACCACCATCATTATTGATATCATTATACAAAATGTAATACTTGTAACAGACTATGTTACATCGCTACCCTGCAAATGAAACTAACTATGTTACATGGTCGTTGCCACCACTGCACTCGGAGAAATACAAAGTGTAACACTTTTAACAAACTTTGTTACGCACTACCCTACAAGTATAACACGTGTAATAAACTCTGTTACACAGCAGATACTGTCGCTATAGCTGCCAAAAAAAGGTCACCACGATGATTGGAAAAATATTGCCACCGCAAACCTCAAAATCACTAAATCTGCGCCATCGCTACAAAATCTGTTCACATTCACCAGTATTTTCACCATATTTAGTCAATTCCACCATCTCCAAGACTCAAAACTAACACAAGTCCAACACTCCAACTCGACTATTACCCAAACATGACTAGTCACCAGTTGTCCGCCCATTGCCGCCATGTCCACATATTTTGTTAACCACAATCTAATTCAATACTTTGTAGGTCTAAAATTTCAGATTTAGATAGAGATGTAGGAGGATTGGGAAAAATCCAACAAGAAGATGACATTTGTGTTCAGGGGAAAAATGGACAAAAATAATGAAAATAATAGAGTATGGGGGTGGAGTTTTGAATTTCAGTCATTGTTTTCTATTATTGATTATGTAAATATGGATAGTGATAGGGTAGGTGGGGTTTTGATGAGAAAAAAGTATCTAGAATGAAAACTTTCATCTTCTTTTTGTTGTGCTATATTTTTGCTTTATGTAAAATATATGTGGGAAGTGGTTTTAATTTTATTAAAATATTAAATAATTACAAAATATTTTAAAAATAAATACATACAAATTATATTTTTAAAAATATTTTTGAAAGTGTAAGTAGGTGTAATTTTCCGGTCCTAATCTTTTTCCTTTGGGGCCCACTGAGTGCGACAAGGGCTTTGCAAGTACTTATATTATAAGCTGTAGATGAATGTGTGGATAAAAATGAGTTATAAGTTGTAGTTCATATAAAATGTGTAGATAAAAAGTATGTTTGACCAATTTGATCAACTAAAATTATAATTTAAACAGTGACAAACATGTGCATAAACAACTCAAGAATTATTTCTAGAGTCAATAGGCCTCCCTTCTAAAGCCCTTGTCGCAATTTCTATGCCTCTATAAAAAAATCCACCCAAAAATCAAGTGACATAGTAAGTAGTAACCCCAGATTTTTGATTGGAGAAGGATATCAACATGGTGACTTTCTAGAACATCACCGGGTGAAGACTTAGAGTACAACAATGTCATTAATTTAGTATATATTCGGTAGTCTTAAAATTATTTTTAAAATATTTATAAGTTATAAATTTTATTAAATGTGTAAATAATAAGTGAGAAATAAATTAAAATTTTTATGAAATATATAAATAAAAAATATATTTAACTAATTTGATTAATTTAAATTTTGACAAATACGGACTTGGTTGTGAAAGGTGAACCACAACGTGGTATGTTTGCTTGAAATCTCTAATCTTGTTCAAATTAGTCTGATAGGCTCAAACATTTGTCTTATTTTAATTTTGACTCGAAACCTTTTGATTTGTATTTCATTTGATCTTATTCTTTTAGATTAGATTGTCACTTTTTTCCAAGGTTAACCAAACTACTTCTTAAGATATAATCCTTTCATCACGAATGTATGTATATATATGAGTCTGTTTGGTGTAGATTATAAACTAATTTATTTGACCAAAAATTTTGAATTTGTAGCATGATATTTTTTATTATTTTTGGTGAAATAAACTATATTGGTCAAATAAACCAGTTTATAATCCACACCAAACGAGCACTATATTAATCTGGCTCAAATTATAGTCAACTTTATTTGTTGATAATATAGTTAATTTTATAGTTTTTTATTATACTACTATTTAATGTGCCTTGTTATTAAAAAAATATGAATTACCATTATATTAATATAGGAGTATATTAAGAAAAAGGTAAATAAATTTTTTTTTTTTGTTTCAACAATAATAATTAAATTTTCTTAATTTGTATGAAAATAAAAGTAAGTTTACTTTTATCGGATGGATAGAGTACTTTATTTTCTGCTTTATAATATCTTCCTTTAAATAAATAAAAAAACCTTGTAGAAGGACATTTTTGGAATATAATTTAAATGTGTGACTTTTTCACTTAGTTCATTATATTCATACTACAATTTTTATTAGGGTAGTTATATTCACACTACAATTTGTTGTAAGTGCGCTACATTTTAATTGTACTTAAGATTCTCAATTTTTGTTCATTATTGCAATTATGTTATTCACTTTTTGTCATCAAATTCTTATCTTCAACTTTCATTAATTAGCACATTTCATCGTTGATAATTGTTTCTGTCGAGATATCTTGTCTACGTGCTTTGAAATGAAAAAAAAAAATATTTTATCGTAATTTTGTATCTATTGTATTTTTAAAAATATAACAGACAAATAAGTCTTTTTACAAATTCTAAACAAATGTTTTTTTTTTACGGAAACCGTTATTAAACACAAGATGTGCTAATTAATAAAAAGTTAAAGATAAAAATGTGATAAAAAAATAGTTGGGGACATGAGTGTTATAATGTTGAAAGATTAAGAATGTTAAATGTAATTAAAATGTGGTCAAAAAATAAAAAGTGTTATGTGAATATAATTACCCTTTTTATTATCTATACTACATTTTAATGGCATAAATTGTTTAGTAACCTTTGACATTTTAACACTTATGTCTAACTTTTTTTCGTTAAATTTTAATAATAATTTTTGTCCAAGTTGGGGACATGAGTGTTATAATGTTGAAAGATTAAGAATGTTAAATGTAATTAAAATGTGGTCAAAAAATAAAAAGTGTTATGTGAATATAATTACCCTTTTTATTATCTATACTACATTTTAATGGCATAAATTGTTTAGTAACCTTTGACATTTTAACACTTATGTCTAACTTTTTTTCCTTAAATTTTAATAATAATTTTTGTCCAAATATTCTATTAATGTGCATTGAAGTGAGTGACAAATATTTTGTCAAATTTTTATATTTGTTATTTATTTTGCTTATTTAAAAAATACGAGATGCAAAAAAAAAAAAAAAAAAGGAAGTTTTTACTCCCTCATAATTAGATTTTTTTGATAAAAACCATTATCAAAGACAAAGATCATCTATGTAAATTAATAGCTGGATAATAAGAATGTGATAAAAAAAATTGAGAACATAAATATAAAAATAACAATAATTTGGAAGCTTCATTATAATTAAAATATATTGTGGTTAACAAAAAATGTGGTGTGAATACAACCACCATTTTCACTTTCATTGACTGTTTTGGTTCTGATTAGATAATTTATCTGTACTTTGAATGACTTATCTGTATTCAATATTATTTTTCTACTTTGATAAAGCCTTATAAAGAATCGATTAAATTCTATTAACAATTATCACAAAAAATGGAATCATTGAAAAGTAAAGTTGGTCTAAACTCGATAAATTTACTTTTGATAAATATTGCGATGAATTGAATAGGGTAAAAAAAAAAAAAAATACAAGCCATGTTTTGTGATAATGATATTATCATTATTGTTGTAGTTATGATCAAGTACTTATAATTTATTACACTCTCATCCACTACTAGTGTCTAGTGTCTAGTCCTCGTCACTCCGGACAATTATTGTCACTAATTGATTAGGAAGTCTTCATTTTTCCTTTTTTTTTTCTCAAAAATAAAATTTCAAATCAACATAAAAAATAAAGACAGAGAAACTCATAAAACAAATGTATATTTTTGTGATATTTTCATACCTTCTTCCCAGCCATGTGTAGATGTAATATTCAGTAAGCTAAGATGAGATAGACTTTGGAGAGAGAGAGAGGGAGATAAATTATAGTACCATGTTGCAACTTTGTGTGTCTCTTAAAAATGCATTATTTAAAATCTTAAAATGTCATTGTCTTGAATACAAATTCATATTAAACTTGTATGAAAAACATATATCATTTAAAGCTTTACGTGTTCTTGTATTACGATAAATTATTTCATCTAAAAATGTAATATAGATATTTTTATTTAAATTTTGTGTTCAAAAAAATAAGTCTAATAAAATGAAAAATAATATTTTTTTTTCTCCACATAATGGTGGGGACGGGCTGTGCTTTTTCTTTTAGCTAAAAGAATATGATACTTTGGGAGAGTCTTTGTTATCTGATGGCTTTGATAGGCACAGTTCACCTTCCCAATTTTGAGTTTGACAAACTAGCCTAATTCTAATTTAAGGCCTCTTAATTAGGTGGGGTTAATTTAAATTTATGGGTCATGCACTGCACATGACGCATTTCAAGAATTTTAGTGGCATTCTCCGTACATGTTGAAAGTTGACATCAATTTCTCGTTTGTTCACATGATTATTGTTTATATAAAAAATAATGACACAGAAAAATTTATAAATTGTCAAAATTTTTTACTATATGAGAAATCGCTACAATCATATAAAATTTCATTTACCTAAAATTTTCAATTATTGTGAAAACAATAATATAATAAGTTTTACCACATCCACTAATTTTTACTATTTGTACAACTCACAAAGAAAAAGAAAAAAAAATAAGATATCAAACCTATAATTTCTTTCTCAAAAGACTCACAAGCCACGCACTAAAACTAAAAAACAATATATCAATTTATAGAAAGATGGTATAGCACCCGTGATAGGTAATTATAGTACCCACTTTATACGTAATATCATTATATTAGTTGCTTTTTAAAAAGTTGTTTGTAACTTTTTGAACTTTTTAAAAAGTAACTAATATAATAATGTCACGTATTAAATTTGTACCATAATTATTACTCACCATGAGTCCTATATCATTACTCTCAATTTATAATGACTTATGCTAAAATTTTACCTAATTCTGCTCTATTTCTCAGCTTCCCAACGTCACAGAATTTGGAATTTGACATTTTCCGTACCAATATTCTTTGGCATCTTTTGTATCCTTTTGTTTTTATTCTTTTACTCCAATGCAAATCAGATTCCGACAGGAATTTGATCCCCCTGTAATATTCTTCTTATTTACAAGTAAAGTCTTTTTATATTGACACTTTTGAGCTAAAATCTCAACAATCTCCATATTACAAAAATGAGCCAAAATCTTAGACATCTCTTATCTAATTCTTGATCACAATACTTGAGAAAAAATCGATAATTAACAAATCTACCGTATAAGTATAATCACTTAAAATTAATGAATTTTAAGAATTCCATCTACTCATTTTGAATAAATTTACTAAAAAAATTATAGTGCAAATCCCTTAGTTGACTTACCATTGATATCAATTTCATCACACATTATATTAATTAGGGATGACAAAAATATCCGATCCGCCCTGAACTTGATAGATACCCAATTCGCCTCATTTGAAAAATAAATAGGATTAAATAATAAATAGATAAAAGATTTGGGACTTAAATTACAATTTAGATGTAGCTTGACTTAGCTAAAAAAATTTATTCAAAAAAAAAAAAAAAAAAAATGGAAAGGATCACAATGCGGAAAACTGCTCTGATCCGATCTGTCCCGAAAAATGACGGATCAATTTGCAAATTTGGATTTCCTACAATTATTGCGGAGCAGATACGGATGAAGTCAATCCAATATGTAGTAATAACACATCATCTATCATGCCAATTAGCACAAGCCATGAGGATGTAAATATCCCACTCAAGCGAAATCATCTCTCCTATAAAGAGAGACAGACTGTCGTATATGATTTCGAGCAGTTAGCCAAGCCTACTCCAACTTTTAGACAATTTTTTCTCACGTGACCAGATTATCCACAGTTCCAACAAGATCTCATGGAGTTATTCTTCTTTCATTTTTCAGCAACAAGTAACGAGTTTTCAGATGAAATATTACTTCCACCACTTGACCTTATTTCTTTAGAAATTAATTTACTTATAACTTCTTCAAAACTCATAGTTTCTTTCCTATACATCAAAATTAGTTTTATGTGTTCATATGAATATGGAAGAGACCTAGTGAGTCTTAACATTTTATCATCATTATCAATTTTAATTCCAATAGCCTCCGGTTCAGAAATGATCCCATTGAGAATACTCAAGTGGTTTGAGATTTTTGTACATGCATTAATTGGCAAAGAATGAAACTATTTCTTCAATTACAACCGATTTGTAAGGCTCTTTATTTGATATAATTGTTCAAGTTTTTCTCAAAGTTCTTTTGCAACAAATATTCTATGAATATTTGTAAGAACTTTTTGGCTAAATAGAGATGTATCGTACTTGCAGCTTTTAAATTCAAATCTTCTCGATTCTCATCGCTCAAACATGATTTTCAGCATCTTTGTCAAAAAATAGAGGTTGGTTTTCCTTTCAAAACGTAGTGCAGTCTAGATTGAATGAAAACATCATTGACTTGTACTTGCCACAAATCAAAATTGATTATTCCGTCAAATTTCTATACGTCATATTTAACAGACATGTCTTCTACGTGCACTAATACTCTGAACGACCTAACACTCTGATACTATTGTTGAGAATTGAGATCAATTTCTTGTTTGTCCACAAAATTCTTGTTCAGAAGAAAAATAGAAAGACAAAAAATAAAAAAAGATAGAGAAAAATTTATGAACTGTCAAAGCTTTCTACTATATAAAAAATCATTACAATCATATAAAATTTCAATCACCAAAATTTCCCAAGCATCGTAAAAATAATAATATCCTAAGTTTTACCACACTCACTAATTTCTACTTTTTGTACAACCCTAACAAAGAAATAAAGAAAAAAACTGAAATACTAGGCTTACAAATTTTTTCTCAAAAAACTCTTAAGTCACGTACTAACACAAGATAACAACACATCAATTTATAATAGACGTATGGTAAATTTTGACTTAATTTCTGCTCTACTTCTCGATTGCTCAAGGTCATTGAATTTGGAATTTACCATTTTCCATACTATAGAAATGGCAATGGGGTGGGACGAGACGGGGCAGGGGAGGGCATTTCCGTCCCCGTCCCGTCGCAAAATTTCTATCCACATACCCACCCCGTTCCCCGCTTAAAGCGGGGAGGATCAGAGCGGGGCGTGGCAGCTTCATGCCCCGTTAACATTTTTTTTATTATTCTCAACTGTAATTTTTCATTGAATTTTTTTACTTAGTAAGAATATTTTTTTAATAATATGTTTAAAAAACAAAATGACAAAAATACAAATCAAGAGATTGTGATGTAGTGGTTAGAATTTGTAGATTAATCTCCCCATCCCAACACTCCAGATTCGACTCATTTTAGTTATATTTCAGCAAAATAGTTTTTAAATTTTTAGAATTTTGAAAAAAATAAATAAATAAGGGGCGGAGTTGCTACTCCTCCAATACCCGAATGTTCCGGTGAGACAATCCTAAAAGAGAGCGGAGAACGGGGTGCGGGTTATTTTGCCATCTCTACCATACCAATATTCTTTGGCATCTTTTGTTTCTTTTTTTTTTTTTTAATTCTTTTACTCCAATTCAAGTCAGATTTGAACACGTGTAATATTCTTCTTATTTATATTTGAATTCCTTTTATTGTGGCACTTTTTGAGGCAAACCCCCAATAGTACAATCTTGGATAAATTCAAAGCCGATCACTATTCATGATCTTATAGACTTTAAAGTTATATGGCCTAAACTTAATTAAATTAAAGTCACATTTTAACACTAAAAGACCAACATGTCCATGCAATTGCAAAAAGCGTTAATTCATACTTCTAGTATTGTACACTAATTTTCGTTACATTATAGCATATTTGGCAATGTTTAATAACTTTCTCTTTTTTTCCAAACTTATTTTCAACCACATATTTCATGGGATCCACAAATTTTATCAACTTTTCAACCACACAATTCGCCAACTTTTTTCAAAATCTCCAAAAAACTTAATTTTAAATTTCACCAAACAAACATATTCAAAATTAAATATTTTATGGTTGAAGTAATAATACTGTTAAAAATGTTCCATTAGTAGTACAATATCATTGATACCGTTTTCATCAAAAAGTTTGATACTTTTTCAATATATGATATTGTTCTTCCATTCGGTTGTTTATCAATATACTATTTTATTTAAATAATGTGTTATGGTTTCTATTAAAACATAACATTTGTGCTCACTGAAGCATGTGTTTGATAATAATGTGATATTGTTATATTTGCTATCCTTAATTATACGATATTGTTATCTATGATACTGTTATATTATTTGCACTACGTTTAATTGCAATGAAGATATTCCAATTTATGACATTTTGACACTTATGTTCTCAACTTTTTTTAGTTGCATTTTTATTATTAATTTTCACATCTTGATCTCATGACGATTTTTGTCCAAATATTCTACTAATGTGCATTGAAACGAGGGACAAATGTATTGCCAAACTTTTATATTTGTTATTTATTTTGCTTATTTAAAAATACGAAAGGAAAAAAAATCTTTTTACACCATCCTATTTAATATTTTGGACATAAACATCATCAAAGACAAAAGATAAAATATGCAAATTAATAAGTTGATGATAAAAATGTGAGAAAAAAATAGTTGGGAACATAAATACAAAAATGAGCAATAGTTGGAAATTTTCATTACAATTAAAATGCAGTGTGGTTAACAAAAAGATGTAGTGTGAATATAATTACCCTTAGAAGAATGGTCGAGTAAAAAGTCAAAAATACCATTTAGTAGAAATGTCTAATTCCTTTGCGTGGTTAAAATTTCATAATATTTTTTAAAGTACATGACCTTCGAGACAATAACAATAGCTTTCAAGACGGGCTAAGTTGGTCATTCTCCAATTAACCATTGTATTAAATTAAATTAGCAAAAAATAAAGACATTTTTTATTTGCATCGTCTTCGTTGAACTCTAAACAAAAACACATGCCATTACAATTAGGGATTTAAAGTCGTAAAACCAGATATTGTTTTCTCTCTGATTACCATTATTTCGAAGTGATCATTTTGACATCTTTGATTGAGCTAGTATTGTATTTTTTTTTTTTCTAAATGAAGATATTGCGTCGATTGTATTGAAAGTTGCTAATATGTCAACATTTATTTAATACATTGTTGTCGATATCGACAGATGTAAAAGGAATGTGATCTCGACAATTCTTTTATGTCTGTCAATTTCTACAGCCATATTCCAGTTCTCCAGATATTGCCTTATGTATTGTCATGATGATGACTTATTTGTATATTGATCATATTATTATGTGTTGCTATTTCATAGATGGTTGAAATTATAAGATTTATTGTATTGCATGGTAGAGAGTTTTGTAACGTAGATGATAACTGAAACTGGGGTGGCAACCATACAACATTAATTGAAGTTACGTCAGACATAAGTTATGCAGAATTAAGGCCAAGCTAAACATGGATGATACATTGTTCGCAATTAAGTTGAAATTCAAAGTCATGTCAATGAATTTCTCTCCTGCTAACCTATTTAATGACGAGGACTTAAAGTGGCACATCTCAATTCACAAAGAAACTGCATTGTGTGTTCTTCTTGTACTGAGGGACATACCAACAACATCACAAGCATTTGACGTTGCAGCAAGACTAGCATGCATTTCAGACGGTCAGTTGAACGATATACAAGCATCATGGTTGAATGTGATAAAGCAATGTTCTAATTGAGAATGTTGACGACATGGTGTTGAATCACCAGTGAGAACACAAGGAAAATATTGAAGTTGGTACGGCACCAGAATCTTTATTGCATCATCCCATTAATGTTATGCATAAGGACAACAATTTTGGTAATGACAACGGCGGTGTAGAGAATGTGTTAATTGCCGTGGACAAGGGAGAATTACGCGCTAATCAGATTTGGATGAGTGACCAGATCGGAAAATAAAATGAAAATTGAGTGACTTGATTGTACGAAATTTAAGATGAGTAACCTGGATGTAATTCTGCACAAATTTGGATGAGCCCGATGGAATCCCAACATCAATCACCATCTAGGTTTTATTTTTACGTCCCCTTAAATCTCTGTAATCACCACGCTCCACTTACTCCTAAACTGATTGAAGATTAATGACAAACACAATCATGGATTCCCATGATCATGAAAAAAAAAATCACATATCACATGATCATTCATGCTGAGGGGTTTTCTTCAATAGACAAAACACACCTATGTGGCAACCCCTCCCACAGCCACATCCATATGCATAATAACCGCCGTAACACGGTGGCGGATCTCTGTGCCCATGGTAGCATGGGCCCCAACTATTTTCTTCAGAACATGGTCCACAACAAGTCCGTGCCGGAGAATAATGTGGTGGCGGATCTCCGTGCCCATGGTAGCATGGGCCCCCACCATAACCTTCAGAACATGGTCCACAACAAGTCCGTACCGGTACCGGATGATAAAGTGGCGGCGGAGCTCCGTGCCCATGGTAGCATGGGTCCCCACCATAACCTTCAGAACATGGTCCACAACAAGTCCTTGGCGGTGGACATCCTTCTATTTCAATACTCTTGATAAGATTTCGAGCTTTGCAGCACAATTTGTCACGAATTTTTTCTGGGCTGCAGCATGCCACAGTGACAGTGACTGTATTTTGTTTCACGTCATATACCTGCCCAGTAATTTCTTTTGTTCCAAAAGTTTTACATCACAGAATATAAAAGTCAATTCTTATCCAAAATATAAAGTCAACACACAGTAAGAAAAAACGAAAATGAACTTGCCTGCACACACACACAAAGATTATTAGCAATGAAAAATGTTTGTGATTGTTCAATCATATGCTAAAACGTGCATAAAATATGGTTAAAGTTAAAAGACTTACGAGGAATTTCGCAAAGAATTTTCTTGATTTTCCAGTAGCAGGAAGGACATAGGAGATCAATCTTTAGTACCATTACCTGTTACATTACATGGGATAAAATTGATGAAGATACCAGGTATGAAAGACAAGGCCGGTGAAGCAGTAGCCTCAAAATCAAATATGATTTAGAAATAGAATATTTTATGAGGAAGTTGTGATATTTTCATACCTTCCCAGCCATGTGTAGATGTAATATTCAGAAAACTAAGATGAGATAAGACTCTGGGGAGAGAGAGGGAGATAAATTATAGTACCATGTTGCAACTTTGTATCTCTTAAAATTGCATTATGCCTGTGCTTTTTCTTTTTCTTTTTCTTTTTCTTTTTGCTAAAAGAATATGATACTTTGGGAGAGTCTTTGTTATCTGATGGCTTTGATAGGCACAGTTCACCTTCCCAATTTTGAGTTTGACAAGCTAGCCTAATTGTAATTAGGTAGGGTTAATTTAAATTTATGGGTCATGCACTGCACATGACGCATTTCAAGAATTTTAGTGGCATATATGTTGGAAATTGAGATCAATTTCTCGATTGTTCACAAAATTATTGTTCAAAAAAAAAAAACAATGGCTGAGAAAATTTTATGAGCTGTCAAAATTTTTTACTATATGAAAAATTGTTACAATCATATAAAATGTTATTCATCCAAAATTTTCAAGTATCGTAAGAATAATAATATTCTAAATTTTACCACATCCACTAATTTCTATTGTTTGTACAACTCACCAAAAAAAAAAATTAAGATACTGGACTTATAATTTCTCTTTCAAAAGACTCTCAAACCACGTACTAAAACAAAAGAACATTACATCAATTTATAATAGACGCTAAAATTTAACCTAATTACTGCTCTACTTCTCAGCTGCCTAAGGTCACTGAATTTGGAATTTGACATTTTCCGTACCAATATTCTTTGGCATCTTTTGTTTCCTTTAGTTTTTATTCTTTTACTCCAATGCAAATCAGATTTCGACAGGAATTTGATCTCCTGTAATATTCTTCTTATTTACAATTAAAGTCCTTTTATATTGGCACTTTTGAGGAAAAACCCCAACAATCTCCATATTATAAAAAATGAGTCAAAACCTTTGACATCTCTTATCTAATTCTTGATCACGATACTTGAGAAAAAATCGATAATTAACAAATTCCACCATATAAGTATAATCGCTTAGAATTAATAAATTCTAATTCTAAGAATTTCTTATGCTCATATCAAATAAATTTACTGAAAAATTATGGTCCAACTCCATTACTTGACTTACCATTGACATCAATTTTATCACACACATTGTATTAATGTCAAGCCAATGTCCGTGTCCAAACATGTGGATCCGCTAGTAATAACACATCATCTATCATGCCAACTAGCGCATATCAATGAGAATGTAAATATTTCACTCAATCGAAATCATCTCTCCCATAAAGAGAGACATATTGTTGTATCTGATTTTGAATAGTTAGTCAAGTCTATTCCACCTTTTGGACAATTTTTTCTCACGTGACCATGTTGTCCACAGTTCCAACAAGATTTCATGGAGTTATTATTCTTTCATTTTTCAATAACAAGTAACGAGTTTTCAGATGAAATATTACTTCCACCACTCAACCTTATTTCTTTAGAACTTAATTTACTTGTAACTTCTTCAAAACTCACAATTTATTTCCCATACATCAAAATTAGTTTGATGTATTCGTAGGAGTTTGGAAGAGACCAAATGAGTCTTAACACTTTATCTTCATCATCAATTTTAACTCCAATAGCCTCCGGTTCAGAAATGATCACATTGAGAATACTCAAGTGGTTTGAGATTTTCGTACCTGTATCCATTGGCAAAGAATGAAACTGTTTCTTCAAGTACAACCGATTTGTAAAGATCTTTGTTTGATACAACTGTTCAAGTTTTTTTCAAAATTCCTTTGCAGCAGATATTCCATGAATATTTGCAAGAATTTTTTTGGCTAAATAGAGATGTATCGTACTTCCATCTTTTAAATTCAAATCTTCTCGATCCTCATCGCTCATACTGAATTTTCAGCATTTTTGTCGAAAATAGAGACTGGTTTTCCTTTCAAAATTTTGTGCAGTCTAGACTGAATGAAAACATCATTGACTTATACTTGTCACAAATCAAATTATTCCGTCAAACTTCTCTATGTCATATTTAAGAGACATGTCTTCTCAGTGCTCCAATACTCCGATACTACTGTTGGGAATTGAGACCAATTTCTCGTTTGTCCACAAGATCCATGTTCCGAGGATAAATAGAGAGACAAAAAATAAAAAAAGATAGAAAAAAATTTATGGATTGTCAAAACTTTCTACTATATGAAAAATTGTTACAATCATATAAAATTTCAATCACCCAAATTCCCCAAGCATAGTAAGAAAAATAATATCCTAAGATTTACCACGCCCACCAATTTCTGCTCTTTGTACAACCCTCGAAAAGAAAGAAAAAAATTGAAATACTAGGTTTGCAAATTTTCTCTCAAAAAACTCTCAAGTCACGTACTAACACAAGATAACAACACATCAATTTATAATAGACGTATAGTAAAATTTGACTTAATTTATGCTCTACTTCTCGGCTGCTCAAGGTCACTGAATTTGGAATTTTCCATTTTCTATACCATAGGGATGGCGGCGGGGTGGGGTGGGGCGGGGCGGGGCGGGGCGGAGTAGGCATTCCAGTCGAAAAATTTCTATCCTCATACCCGTCTCGTTCCTCGCTTAAGGCAGGGCGGGGCGGCGGGGCAGGGCGGCTTCATGCCTCGTGTACTGTCCCGTTAAAGTTTTTTTTAATACTCTTAACTGTGATTTTTAATTGAATTTTTTTACTTAGTAAGGTTTTTTTTTTTTTATAATATGTTTACAAAACAAAATGGAAAAAATACAAATCAAGGGGTTGTGATGTAATGGTTAGAATTTGTGGATTAATCTTTTCATCCCAAGACCTCGGGTTCAACTCCTTTTAGTCCCATTTCAGCAAAATAATTTTTTAAATTTTTATAATTTTGAAAAATAAATAAATAAATAATCGGAGCTAGTCCGGGACGGAATTGCTCTGCCCCGTTCCGAATACCCAATTGTTCGGGACAGAGTAATCCTAAACGGGGCGGAGAACGAAGCGCGGGTCATTTTGTCATCTCTACCATACCAATATTCTTTGGCATCTTTTGTTTCTTTTCTTTTTTTATTCTTTTACTCCAATTTTGATCACATGTAATATTCTTCTTATTTACAATTGAATTCCTTTTATTTTGGCACTTTATAAGGCAAAACCCCAACAGTACAATCTTGGGTAAATTCAGGGCCGATCACTATTCATGATCTTATGGACTCGAAAGTTATATGGCCCATACTTAATTCAATTAAATTCACATTTCAACGCTAAAAGACCAACATGTCCATGCAATTGCAAAAAGCACTAATTCAACAATGACAAATACGAGCCTCTTGCTAATATGAAGCACCGTAATATAGTTAGTCATCACCAACTATTGCTGGTGGGAGAGGAGAGGAGAGGAGAGGAGAGGGAGCAATAGCTGGAGGGGGATGAGGCTGTCTTGTGAGGAGCAATGGATTCTTTGGGAGGAGAACCCACTGATGGTGACAAAGGGGACACAATTGGAAGTGGTGGTGAACTGGCAGCTGAAGGTGGGATAGAATGATGTAATGGTGGTGGTGATGCTTGAGGAGATGGTGGGAGTAGTGCCGAGGGCAATGGGTATGTCAAATATGGATCACATGGATAATTTTGGGATTAATATGAAATATTGTTGAAGGTTATGATTTAATGACAATTTTGAAAAGTATTTTAACCTAATTTGAAACAAGTTACATGCGGTGACCTGATTTGAAACGAGTTACATGCGAGTGACTTATAGACAATTTTCCTTACAATCTTTAGGTTGTACTTGAGAACTTGGCAAGGCTCGCGTCTAATAAGGTGAAGTGGGAAGTGATCCGTGATTCGTTCAATTCGATTAATGAGTTTTTGTTATTCTTTCTCTTCTTAAAAGTTCAGGATTTTTTCATAAATGCGCCACTTTTCTAAAATAATTCCAAAAAGCCATTTTTGTTTCATTTGTTCTAAATATACTGTTTTTTAAAAACTATTATTTTAATTTATTATATTATATATTACATATAGTAATTAAATCATTAATTCCTAGATTCGATGGAAATTCATATATTATAGAATCTTTTATTGTTAATTATAGTAATTGAATCCTTAAAAATCGAATATATATATTGTTATAACTGTCATATAGATATCATTTGTATCATAAATATCTGTAACAAACACAAACAAAACTCATGTTCTTTTCAATTACAACATTTTTAATAATCTGTGTTACAAATTGAGATGTAAAACATTAGTGATACAGAATATCAATTCATATAATATGTGCTATGTAAAATAATATAATATAATCTGTAACATATTCAATGGTACAAAATATCATTTGTAACATCTGTATCAGACACTGATACACAATATTATTTGTAACATCTGTATCAAATCACGATACTAAACAGAAATTGTTACAACTGCAAAATCAACTCTAAACTTAAACAAGTTCGTATTAATATTTAATATACACATTAGACTCTATAAACTTATTGATACTGTGTAACATCAGTATGATATATATATATATGTAACACAATATCAAATTTAACCAACAAAACTTATGATTTCATTATTTGTAACATATGTAACATCAGTGATACAAAATACAAATTCATGTAATATGTGCTGTGTAAAAAATATAATATAATCTGTAACATATTCAGTAATACAAATTATCATTTGTATCAAACATTGATACACAATATCATTTGTTACATCTGTATCAAATAATGATACTATAAATGACTAAATTGACATAAAAATATAAATATAGAGATCAACTTGCAAAAATTTAATAGTTTAAGGACTTGGGTTGCAAATAAATGATGATGAAATTAAAATGAAAGAAAAGGTACAGGGACTAAATTGGAGATATTATAAAAATAAAAGACTTATCATGAAAATAATCAAGGATTCAAACAGCAAATTTAGGTCAATTAAGGGTTTAAAAATAACTTTAATACATTATTAATATAATATTAAATTAATTAATCTAATTTTAAGTGTGTGATATTTATAAAATAAATTAGTTAAATTGTTAGATTTGAAATTATTTTAAGATTGGTAAGTAGTTGGTGTAATATTGTCTAAAAGTTCTGCAGCCAAATAGACGTCAATTAGTGGTCAGTGGCAACCAATTGCTACTCTTTTGTCCGGGCCTAGCTGGAGCCTTATCGTGATTAGAGTCCGAGCTGGGATCACAATTTTTAAAGCTAATTGAGTTTGACAATTGGGCCAGGGTCGTTCTCATTCATGGGCTTATGCCATGTCAATGGACTGCTCCATAAATGTAATTATATATAGAGTAATGTTATTTATCATCATATAATCACCTGTCTATATAGTATTAAATAATAGATTTAATAAAATAAATTTTATGTTTCCATATTTCATTGGACATTTTATTTACTGTCAATACAGTTGCCACATAGACTGGTGATAATCAACCGTAGTGATAAGTAACATTATTCTTATATTTAGGACAATTTTGTTATTTTAGAAATTAGAAAAA
This sequence comes from Forsythia viridissima, assembly GCA_030279155.1. Taxonomy (NCBI): domain Eukaryota; kingdom Viridiplantae; phylum Streptophyta; class Magnoliopsida; order Lamiales; family Oleaceae; genus Forsythia; species Forsythia viridissima. The sequence goes on from CM059033.1 coordinate 6,503,455, forward strand.
TACCCTTTTCATTTTTTCTAAAAAACTTCGGCAGTGTTCTCTTTGTGTTTGAGTTTTGTGTTTTGAGTTTTGAATTCGTTTTGTGTTTTGTGTTTTGAGTGTTTGTTTTGAGGTTTTGAAAATACGTTCTTTTTGGTGTTTTTGAAAATTGTTTCTGAAAACAGAAAACTCGAAAACGTGTTTACTTTGAAAATTTTGAGAAATGATTTTGTATGATATGTTATTCAAAAAAGTTCATTATTTAATTTTTTTAATACTTTAATGCTAATATAGTATGAAAATTCTAATAAGATAGACTATATAATACTAATACATTTGAATACTTTCTTAAAATAATTTAATGCTAATACAATTGTTATATATATTTCACTATTTATTTATTGTCGTTTTGCAAATTGTTTGCCACTTCGCCGTTTTGGGAAAACGGGGTTCGACCTGCCCGGTCAGGTCGCGGGGGTCGAGGGGGCAGCGCCCCTCGTGGGGGCACGGGGGCAACGCCCCCGAAAGAAAATTTTGATTCTATATATGTGAATAGGTGTGTGTTGAATAATTGATTTTTGATTTTCGTATATATATTTTCTAACAATTTTGATGTTAATAATTGATTTTACAACATGAAAATCATCTATACTTATGTATTATAACCTCTAATATACAAATATGTATCAAAACAAGTCAAAAGATGCAAACCGTAATAAAAATGTGATTGAAATTCAAAAAAACAAAAAACAAAAAATTTCTGAAATTTACGTTGGGCGATCGCCCAACGTAAAATTTCAGAAAAAAAAAAGGGGCGGAAGGGATTCGAACTTCAGACCAAAACGGCCAAAACGCGCGTTTTGGCCGTTTTGGTTGCGCCCATTTTTGTGAAGGAAACGCCCAAAACGGCTTTTTAGCCGTTTTGGGTTTCCTTTGTATTTTTTTTTTTTGTTTTCAAAAATCCATTTTCCAAAATGGTCAAGAGAACACGTTTTGGCCGTTTTGAAAAACTCAAAATAGAAAATGGCCCCAAAACAGCAAAGAGAACAGGCCCTTCATTTTTATTAAAAATCAATATTTTATAATTTTTCAAAAATACTTCCTTTTTATTTAAAATTTTCATTTGAAAACAATTTACACGAGTAACACCCCTTGTTAATATATATTACTTTCTATTACAAAATCAATTTTTTACACGAGCAATATATTGTGTTTTTATATGTTACTTTTTATTAAAAAAATCAACATTTTATGTCTAACATTTTATGTTACCTTGTATTACTTTTTATTAAAAACTCAACGTCTTACAAGAACAACATGTTTTATTATCATATTTTACATTCTACTAAAAAATCAACGTTTTACATGGATAACATATTGTGTTACCATTTTTATTATAAAAAAAGGGTTAATTAAACTAATGGTTCTCATTTTTTCAAGTTTGTAACGATTTTATCCTCATTCAATTTTTTTAGCAGATATCATCTTCATCCTTTCATTTATTTACACAAATGGTCCCAAAGTGACTATTTTGACAATTTTTTGATAAATTCAAATAATTGAAAAAAAAAATACAATAAAAAATTACAATTGGACCCCTAACCTTTTTAAAAGTACAAATAAATCATAAATCTTTTATATTATCCATTAGCAGTCCCGTTCTCCTGCCCACGGTGGGCAGGAGAAATTGTGTCCACTGCTGACGTCAGTGAATCAAAACAAAATTAAATGCCAAATAAATAATTAAATGTGTATATACATTCTCTCTCATCTCCCACCAATACCCAGCCCCCACGCCTCATCCCACTCCCTATTCCTCCTCCAAATATCTCACGCGCCCAATCTCTCTCCTCCCCAAACTCCCAGTCCCCATTTCTCTTTCTCACATTTGTGCCCTCACTTTCCTCCCATTTGTGCCTTCAATTTAAGCAGTAGGAGAATTCAGAGATGAAAACAAATATGGAAGATAAACAATTGGTGGCTGGACATTGACGCCGGAGTTAGTTCGCTGCGTGGGTTCACCGTGAGGATGGCGGTGGGTTGTCTGCGTCGCGGAGGAGGAGGAGGAGACACCGGCAGAGCTAGGAGGAAGGGTTGGGAAAGCTGGGTGGAGGAGGAGACACCAGCAGAGCTAGAAGTAGAAATGGAGGTGGAGAAACAGAAGCGGAGATAAGCAGTTGGTGGCCGGACATTGATAAATTTGGAAGATAAGCAGAGGAAAATAGGTGGGTTCGCCGGTGTTGGTTCGCTGCGTGGGTTCGCCATGAGGATGGCGGTGGGTTGTCTGCGTCGCAGAGGAGGAGGAGACACCAGCGGTAGATTTAAAACAACCAGCACCTGTAAATGGAGGAAGAAAACGGAAGTGGCGGTCGGCGGTGGATTTTAAAAAACCAGCACCTGTAAATGGGAAAAAATCAACTCGCAGAGCGTCGAGAGGTCACTGAGGTTTGTAGCCAAGTACTTTGCGTTTGTTGTGGTGGCGGTGGCGGTGGCGGTGGCGGTGGCGGTGGCGGTGACGACACCGTAAGAAATGATGGTGCATCGGCAGTTGTAGGAGTAGAGGAGAATGGGATTGAGATGATAGATGGGATATGACAGTGGGGGTGGGGTGTTGGGGGAGATGAGAGAGAATGTATATACACATTTAATTAATTTTTGGCATTTAATTTTGTTCTGATTCATTGCTGGGTACAATTTCTCCTGCCCACGGTGGGCAGGAGAACGAGACTGTATCATTTAGTGTTATTAACCCTTTTATCAACTAGAAGTTTGTTGTCGTGGGCAGGAGAACGAGACTATATCATTTAGTGTTATTAACCCTTTTATCAACTAGAAATTCTGACAACAAAATAAAACCAAGATCGTACATTCTCAACCAACAATTAACAACTGGAAGCAATAAAAGCATATACCAACCGTTGGATCAATATCTAACTTCAAAAAGCTTCAAAATCAACTTCTATCCTAATTTTTGTTCTTACAAAAACCAGAGAAAGCATTTATAGAGTCCCATTGTCCTGCCCACTGGGCAGAAAAATTCTTGTCCACTGCCTACATGGCGAGTCCAGTCAGATGCCACTTCAGCAACAAATAAAAAAAAAACTTAACCCAAAAACCCCACCCCATCAAATCATTTCCCATCTCTCTATCTCTCTCTCATCTACCCAGCCAATCAGCAGTGAAAGGCAGCTAAGCAACCACCACATCCATCGCCAACGACGGAACCAACCCAACATTCCTGGCCAACAATAGTCGGTGCTGACTTCACCGTCTCTTCCAATCCATCATGGCACAAAACTCAAAAACCACCAAAAAAATCCACAATGGCACAAAACTCAAAAACTACTGGAGAAAATCAACCATGGCACAAAACTCAAAAACCACCAGAGAAAACCACCGGATCTGCGCGACCGTCTGCCGCGCAGTTCTGGTGGATCCACTCCGCCGGTTAACCACACGCCTCGACCGCGAAGATCCCACCGAATCTGGGCGACCCGGCGTACAGATCCCACCGGATCTACCAGTAACCCCATTTTTTTGGTTTTTTCTTCGTCAGCTTCTTCTTCGCAGACCCGGCGCACAAATCCCAACGGATTTGCCAGCAACCCCATTTATTTTTATTTTTTTTGTTTCTTCTTCGTCGGCTTCTTCTTCGCAGAAATGGGCCGTAGAATGGAAGTAGGGGTGAAATGATTGCCGGTATAGAAATGGGGGGGAGGGAATTTAGGGAAGAAAGATGAGGAGGTGTGCGTTGGTGGGTAGAAAATGATTGCTGGTGCTGGGGAATGATTGCTGGGGTGGGGTTTTTGAGTTAAGTTTTTTTTTTTTTGTTGTTGTTGAAGTGGCATATGATTGAACTCGCCACGTAGGCAGTGGGCAAGAATTCTCTTGCCCACTGTGGGCAGGAGAACGGGACTTAGCATTTATATTGGGGTGAAAAGACAGTCCAGTTGTTTTGAATTGAACCGTATCGATTTCTGTCTCATTCAATTTCTTTCAAATTCTTTCGATTTCTTCTTCTCTCGAATCAACCTCTGTGGAAGAAGAAACAAACGAAAGTAAAGGGAAAAAAGAAGAAACTGAAAATCAGAGGCTTGTAAATCGAAGAAAGGTATAAGTTTTCAGAATTGGGTGTCACAAATTTATGCAAAAGATCAATTTTTTCAAACAGGGCATCTGATATTCTACAAAGAGATTGTATTTTTTGGTAGCGGTAGTTGAGATTTGGGCAGAAGATTGAATTTTGCATGGTGGGTGTCTCATTTTTGTACAAAAAATTGGATTTTTCGAATAGGCATATGATATTCTTACACAATGTTGAATTTTTGTAAGTGGGTAGTTGAGATTTCTGCAAAATATTGGATTTTTAAATTTTAGGACCAAAGGGTTATGCAAAAAATAGGGAAAGATGAAGCGAGGTTGATCTTTTTATTTATTTTTAATTATTTTGAATAATATAACAAATTTAAGATTTATTTGTATTTTTGAAAAGGTTAGGGGTTCAATTGTAATTTTTTTTGTATTTTTTTCTATTATTTGAATTTATTTAAGTCATGAGCAAAATTGTCAAGGAATTGTCAAAATAGTCATTTGAGGGCCATCTGTGCGAATAAATGAAAGGATGTGAACGATATCTACTAAAAAATTTGAATGTGGCTGAAATCATTACAAACTTGAAATAATGGGGACCATTAGTGTAATTAACCCTAAAAAAATCAAGGTTTACAAATGTAACATGTTGTGTTACATATGTTATTTGGCCATCACTCGGCCACTTTAAAAATCCACCATCGCCCTACCATAGAAAATCCACAACCACGATCGCCAACACAACACTATCACTGTCATCACCCATTTTGATATGAAGTTTCAAATCTAAACCGATTTAGATCTAAAATCTGCGAACACAATTACTTAGCCACCGAAAAATCTATCATCACCACCATCGCCATTTCTCCAACTAACACTATTTCATCAACTCAATAGCATGCTATCTTCATTCACAATCCAATTTCACCTAATAATATAGTTACATTCAAATAACATATTGTGTTACCACCACCAAAAATCGACATATCCTAACACTGCCAAACCACCACCCACCACCACCTTCCAAATCCTACTAACACTGCCATCAACAAAAATTTCAGCAATAGATATAACAGTTTAAAACCGCTAGCACAATAATTAAATGTTAAGCAACCGATAAAATGAAGCACTATCAATGTCTATCAACACTACGATGGAAGATCTCAAATTTCAAATCACACTAGAGAGAGAAAGAGAGAGTTCTTGGAATTGGAGGCCTTACTCGTAGGGGTGGGCATACGACCTAATTCGACCCAAACCGAAAGAAATCACCAAATTGAAATCAAAAAAATTTGAAAAAATGGGCTCCAAACCGACCCGAACCGATTCGGGTCGGTTCGAGTTTTCGGTTTCGAACCTGGTTAAAGAATTAAAAAAATTAAAAAAAAATGAGTCGGTTTCGAGACCTGACCAGGCCCGAAAAATCGACCCAAGTCAGTTTGGGTCGGGTCGGTTTTTTGAGTTTTTTGCCCGGCCCCTACTTACTCGTCAGTCTTGTCTTAGTGATGAAATTCCTTTTTCAAGTCAATTTGAGAAAATAAAGTAGGCAATTTGTGGAGAATTTTCTCATTATAAAATACACATAAAAGGCTTTCAAATAGATTAATTTGAATTTCAGAAATAAGGGATTCATCAACTCATACTTTTTCTTTTTCATTTGTATTTCATTCCAATTAATTCGATGAGAAAATTAAATTCAAACAGGAAATTATCATAATAACAAAAGACAATAATTAATTTTAATACGATTCACAATTTTTATTAATTTTTCAATTATACATTTCATCAATTTTTTTTTTATCAAAATTTGATAAAACTCTCTATCAAACAAGCATATATGAACACAACAAACATAAAGATTTCAGAACATGTAACATTATAACACAGTATGTAACATTAATCACTAATCGAACACGCGGAACAATAATGTTTCAAAAAACTTACATAGATTATTAGAATGCAGTCTTTAATATATCAAAAAGAAAAATAAGAAAGTAGGTATCAATATCATATCATATTAACAACTAAACAAACGTATTGACAAACCAACAATCTTAAAAAAACTACAGACTATTGAATGAACTCAAAAGAGTACCAAAATATGATCAAAAAACACACAACAATTGTAAAGTGATTTAAAAAATACCTTGAATTTAGTGAAATCGGATTGTAGAATCACGTTTTTTCTTCGAGAGATCAAAAGCTGATCGTAATTTTCTTTTTCTTTTTCTCTTCGATGATTCAATTTTTTGGGTGCCGGCCGCTATATAAGTGAAATTGTTTGATGTGGAAGACGATGGTTAGGGAGCGGATTTTGTGGGATTTCCATGTGAGTCCAAATTTACTGTCCCAAAAACATGTCATCTTAATTGTCTCTCCAATGAAAATCTTATACATCATCAATAAAAACAAGTGTGAATATATTAAATGTTGCATATATTAATCCTCTCATATATTTATTTGATGATGTGTAAGATTTTTATTGAGGGAACAACTAAAGATACATATTTTTGGAACAGCAGATCTGGACTACTCCTTCCACATGTGTAATTTACCCATAATTTCAGAATAATTGGACTGTATATTTTGTGGATTTTTCTTTGTCCAGGCCCGGATACAGTACTAGGCCTAATTACATCCAAAGCAAATGACTTTTCTCAGTGGGACTATTCTGCCTAAGACACCCGTGCGAAGACTCAGAGATATAAATCGAGTATATTACAATCACCTTCTCCAATCTCTCACTCATTTTTTTCTCTATATATCTTGTGTCCAAATGACAAAACAAAACATCAACCTTTAATTAATTGACAATGGAGTTATCATCCCAAATTAGACCAATTATTATGAGCAATATTCAAATTCAAAGAATCTACCTCTCAACCCTCGTTAACCAAACACCATGCCCAAACCTTTCAAGTTCTATCACGATGGAGTTATTAACCCAAGCCGACCAAATTAAGCTTGATCGACAGACCCTCGTTAATCCAATACCAAGCCCAAATCTTTCGAGTTCGACCACAAAGTAGTTATCGACCAAGCTTACGAGATTAAACTTGACTAGACAACCACAAGAGATCGACTAGGGAACAGCTCACATCATTGGTAGGAAATGAACAAGTTCCTGTGTAAACATACTACTTGTATGAAGAATGTGATTGGCTTCTTTGCAGCCGAAAATGCCATAATTTGTACCGAACAAATTAATGCTTATTTATGTTAGATGGTAAATCTTGAACTTTAAGAGCACGTTTAATAGTATGAGTAAACAAGATTTTTACGTTTTTTTTTTCTTCCTTAATATTGTCATTACTATCTAATTGTTCTTTACAAACTTGCCCTAAAGATTTAGGATTCATACCCTCAGTGTGTTTTTCAATAATCTTTACATTTTGTTGTGTGATGTTCAAATTTTATGCAAATATTTAAAATCTTGAAAAACCAAGTTTGATATATTTCTAACCCTTAAAATTGCGTCTGTATATTTCAACCAGGACACTTGAATAATTGTACTTTTTTTAAAATCACAAATCACATGATTATGCATGCTGAGGGGTTTTCTTCAATATACAAAACACACTTTCCCATTTGGCAACCCCTCCCACAGCCACACCCATATGTATAATAACCATCGTAACGCGGCGTCGGATCTCCGTGCCCATGGTAGCATGGGCCCCCACTATAACCTTCAGAACATGGTCCACAACAAGTCCGTGCCGGAGGATAAACTGGTGGTGGATCTCCGTGCCCATGGTAGCATGGGCCCCCACCATAACCTTTAGAACATGGTCCACAACAAGTCCATGCCAGTGGATAAAGTGGCGGCGGAGCTCCGTGCCCATGGTAGCATGGCTCCCCACCATAACCTTCAGAACATGGTCCACAACAAGTTCGTGGCGGTGGACATCCTTGTACTGGGACAGGTTCGGGCCCCTTCACGGGCTCTGACGGTGGACATCCTTTTACTGGGACAGGTTCGGGCCCCTTCACGGGCTCTGGCGGTGGACTTTCTTGTACTAAGACAGGTTCGGGCACCTTCACGGGCTCTGGTGGTGGCTTTGAAGGAGGTTTGGGCTTGGGGGGCTCTTTTATTTCAATACTCTTGATAACATTTCGAGCTTTGCAGCACAATTTGTCACGAATTTTTTCTGGGCTGCAGCATACTACAGTGACAGTGACTGTATTTTGTTTCCAATCATATACCTGCCCAGTAATTTCTTTTGTTCCAAAAGTTTTACATCACAGAATATAAAAGTCAGTTCTTATCCAAAATGTAAAGTCAACACAAAGTAAGATAACACAAAAATGAACTTGCGCGCGCAAACACACAGAGAGATTATTAGCATGAAAAATGTTTGTGATTGTTCAATCATATGCTAAAACGTGCATAAAATATAGTTAAAGTTAAAAGACTTACGAGGAATTTCGCAAAGAATTTTCTTGATTTTCTTGTAGCAGGAAGGACATTGGAGATCAACCTTTAGTACCATTACAGTCACCTGTTACATTACATGGGATAAATTAAACGATGAAGATATATAGACAAGGCCGGTGAAGCAGTAGGCATCAAAATCAAATATGATTGAGAAATAGATTATTTTATGAGGAACTTGTTATATTTTCATACCTTCTTCCCAGCCATGTGTAGATGTAATATTCAGAAAACTAAGATGAGATAAGACTCTGGGAGGGAGATAAATTATAGTACCATGTTGCAACTTTGTATCTCTTAAAATTGCATTATGCCTGTGCTTTTTCTTTTTCTTTTTGCTAAAAGAATATGATACTTTGGGAGAGTCTTTGTTATCTGATGGCTTTGATAGGCACAGTTCACCTTCCCAATTTTGAGTTTGACAAACTAGCCTAATTGTAATTAGGTAGGGTTAATTTAAATTTATGGGTCATGCACTGCACATGACGCATTTCAAGAATTTTAGTGGCATATACGTTGGGAATTGAGAACAATTTATCATGTCCACAAGATTATTGTTCAAAGAAAAAACAATGGTAGAAAAAAATTTATAAACTGTCAAAATTTTCTACTATATGAAAAATCGATTCATTCATATAAAATTTTATTCACCCAAATTTTTCAAGTATCGTAAGAATAATAATATTTTAAACTTTATCACATCTACTAATTTTTACTCTTTGTACAACTCAAAAAAAAGAAAAAAAAATTAAAATACTAAACTTATAATTTCTCTCTCAAAAGACTATGTCACGTACTAAAACAAAAGAACAGTAAATCAATTTATAATAGACTTATGCTAAAATTTAACCTAATTACTGCTTTACTTCTCAGCTGCCCAAGGTCACTGTATTTGGAATTTGACATTTTCCGTACCAATATTCTTTGGCATTTTTTGTATCCTTTTGTTTTTATTCTTTTACTCCAATGCAAATCAGATTCCGACAGGAATTTGCTCCCCCTGTAATATTCTTCTTATTTACAATTAAAGTCCTTTTATATTGGCACTGTTGAGGCAAAACCCCAATAATCTCCATATTACAAAAAATGAGCCAAAACCTTCGACATCTTTTATCTAATTCTTGATCACGATACTTGAGAAAAAACTGATAATTAACAAATTCTCCATATAAGTATAATCACTTAAATTAATGAATTCTAAGAATTTCATCTGCTCATGTCGAAAAAATTTGCTAAAAAATTATGGTGCAACTCTCTTGCTTAACTTACCATTGACATCAATTTCATCACACACATTACATTAATGTTAAGCCAATGTCCGTGTGCAAACATGTGGATCCGCTAGTAGTAACACATCATCTATCATACCAACTAGCGCATGCCATGAAGATGTAAATATCTCACTCAAGCAAAATCATCTCTCCCATAAAGAGAGACATAATGTCGTATCTGATTTCGAGCAGTTAGCCAAGCCTGCTCCATCATTTGGAAAAAAATTTCGCACGTGACCAAGTTGTCCACAGTTCCAACAAGATTTCATAGAGTTATTCTTCTTCTATTTTTCACCAAGAAGTATTGAGTTTTCAGATAAAATATTACTTCCACCATTCAACCTTATTTATTTAGAAATTAATTTACATGTAACTTCTTCAAAACTCACAGTTTCTTTTCCATACATCAACACTAGTTTGATGTGTTCATATGAGTGTGGAAGAGACCAGATGAGTCTTAACACTTTATTATCATTATCAATTTTAACTTCAATAACCCCCGGTTCAGAAATGATCCCATTGAGAATACTCAAGTGGTTTGAGATTTTCGTACATGTATTCATTGGCAAAGAATGATGGTCTTTTCTCTCTCCGATAGTTTTTTATTTCTCTCTCCGCAAAATTAATGGAGATATATATTACGTTTCTTTTTTGTAAATATTATATTATATACATATATAGAATAATATATAGATAATACCCAGTATTTTTAGAATAAAAATATTAAAAAAATAAATTTAACAATATATTGTATATACATAGTAATGTAATTTCCTCATTTTCAAAGCTAGTTGAGTTTGATTATTTGGCCAAGGTCGTTTTCATTTATGGGCTTATGGCCATGCCATGTCAATGGTCTGCTCCATCAATGTAATTACATCTAGAGTAATACTATTTATCATCAATAATCACCCTTCTATATAGTGGAAAATGATATCCTTCCTCCATTGGCCACATAATACGTGTCATGTGGCCTTTATATCTCCTCCCTACCATGGGGAGGAGATCATTTTCCTCTATATAGTATTAAATAATAAATTTAATAAAATAAATTTTATGTTTCCATACTTTGTTGGATATTTTATTTAATGTCAATACAGTTGCCACATAAACTGGTGATAATCAACCGTAGTGATAAATAATATTATTCTTATATTTAGGACAATTTTGTCATGTACCTATTTTTATTTTAAAAGTTAGAAAAATACCCTTTTCATTTTTTACTAAAATACTTTCTTTTTATTAAAAATTAATATTTTATAATTTTTCAAAAAAAATTCATTTGAAAACAATTAACACGGGTAACACCCCTTGTTAATAGATATTACCTTCTATTGCAAAATTAATTTTTTACACGAGCAACATGTTGTGCTATATATATATATATATAAATACTTTGTGTTATTATTTCCAATTGTAGAGAGGTTTACTCCACTACAAGTACAAAAAAAGTATTTCTTTGTTCGTCACTACTTTTTCATCTTCTCAAACCAAAACTCACATCTCTCTCTCTCTCTCTCTCAATTCCTCTATTTCTCTATATTTTTCTCTATATTCTTCAAAATCAAACACCCTCAAACAAAAATCTCTCTCACTCTCAATCTTCAACAGGTTCTTCTCAATTCATTAAAATTCTCTACGGTCGATCCTACCGCAAAAAAAAAAAAAAAAAAAAAAAAAAAAAAAAACGGTATACTAGTATATTATTTTTTATTAAAAAAATCAACATTTAATATGACTAACATTTTATGATACTTTGTATTAGTTTTTATTAAAAACTCAATATCTTACAAGAACAACATGTTTCATTATCATATATTACTTTCTATTAAAAAATCAACATTTCACATGAATAACATAATGTGTTACCACTTTATTAAAAAAAAAAAAAATCAAGGTTTACAAATGTAACATATTGTATTACTTATGTTCTTTGACCATCACTTGGCCACTTTAAAATCCACCATCCATCGAAAAATCCACAACCACGATCCCCAACACAACACTATCACTATCATCGTCCATTTTGATATGAAATTTTTAATCTAAACCGATTTAGATCTAAAATCTGCGAACACAATTACTTGGCCACTGAAAAATCTATCATCACCACCATCGCCATTTCTCCAACTAACACTATTTTAACAACTCAATACCATGCTATCTTCATTCACAATCCAACTTCACCTAATAATATATAATTACATTTCTATCATCACCGTTATCGCCATTTCTCCAACTAACACTATTTTAACAACTCAATAGCATGCTATCTTCATTCACAATCCAACTTCATCTAATAATATATAATTACATTCAAATAACACATCGTGTTACCACCACAAAAAATCGACCGATCCAAACACTGCCAAACCACAAACCACCGCCACCTTCCAAATCCTACCAACACTGCCATCAACAAAAATTTCAGCAATAGATATAACAGTTTAACAACCGCTAGCACAATACTTAAATGTTAAGCAACCGATAAAATGAAGCACCATCAATGTCCATCAACACTACGATGGAAGATCTCAAATTTCAAACCAGAAAAGAGATAGTATAGGTAGAGAGAGAGGGAAAAAAACTAGTTCTTGGAATTGGAGGCCTTACTCGTCAGTCCTGTCTTAGTGAAGAAAATCCTTTTTCAATTCAAAATGAGAAAATATTTATTGTAATGAAAATAGGGATTTGAGCGGCAAAAAGTAATTTGAAAATTGAATGAACTCAAAAAGAGTACCAAAATATGAACAAAAAACACACAACAATTGTAAAGTGATTAAAAAAATACCTTGAATTAGTGAAATCGGATTTAGAATCACGTTTTTTCTTCGAGAGATCAAAAGCTGATCATAATTTTCTTTTTCCTATTCTATGATTCAATTTTCAATTTTTTTGGGTGCCGGCCGCAATATCTGTGAAATTGTTTGATGTGGAAGACGATGGTTAGGGAGCGGATTTTGTGGGATTTCCATGAATGTGTAATTTACCCATAATTTCAGAATAATTGGACTGTATATTTTGTGGATTTTTCTTTGTCCAGGCCCAGCTACAGTACTGGGCCTAATTACCTCCAAAGCAAATGACTTCTATCAGTGGGACTATTCTGCCTAAGACACCCGTGCGAAGAGATATAAATCGAGTATATTACAATCACCTTCTCCAATCTCTATATATCTTGTGTCCAACTTACAAAATAAAACATCAACTTTTAATTAATTAACGATGGAATTATCAACCCAAATTCGACCACAAAGGAGTTGTCAACCCGAGCCGACCAATTATTATGAGCAATATTCAAATTCAAAAAATCTACCTTTCAACCCTTGTTAACCAAATATCATGTCCAAACCTTTCAAGTTCTACCATGATAGAGTTATTAACCCAAGCCGACCAAATTAAACTATACCAAGCCCAAATCTTTCAAATTTGACCACAAAGGAGTTATGAACCAAGCTTACCAAATTAAATTTGACTAAAGTAATCGACTAAGGAATAACTCACATCATTGGTAGAAAATGAATAAGTTCCTGTGTAAACGTACTACTTGTATGAAGAATGTGATTAACATCTTTGCAGCCGAAAAAGCCATAATTTGTACTAAACAAATTAGTGCTTATTTATGTTAGATGGTAAATCGTGAACTTTAAGAGCATGTTTAATAGTATAGAAACAAGATTTTTACGTTTTTTTTTTCTTAATATTATCATTACTATCTAATTGTTCTTTACAAACTTGCCCTAAAGATTTAGGATTCATACATTTTGTTGTGTGACGTTCCAATATTATGCAAATATTTAAAATCTTGAAAAACCATGTTTGATATATTTCTAATCCTTAAAATTGCGTCTATATATTTGAACCAGGACACTTGAATAATAATACTTTTTTTTAAAAGTAAATAATGATTAAATTTTATAAAACAAGTTTAACATTCCAAAAAAACACGTAACTTACTGAAAAAAGCTCAAACACGTTTACTAAAAGTTACTTAAAATAACTTTTAATAGTCAAACATACTCGTCTCATGAAACAACAAGTCATTAAAAAGGTTTTAGTCAATTTTTGTAAATTATGCACCAAAATAAACAAAAGCCATCTTTTCAAATTTCTCCACCATCGATTGAGCTTACATTAAAATCAATTTCAGTTGATTTGCACTTATCTAGTGCTCTCATATTTGCCGCATATGTTCTCATTTTCGAATAACTATGATAAAAGTTTTTATATATATACATGTGTCACAATCTGTGTAGCCACTATTACCCTTCTCAATTGGCTGTGGAATATGTTAAATCACGTTTCTGTTCTATTTGATGTGCACTTTCGACACTATTTTCATTATTCCTGATATTTATGTAAGTGGAAAATTGCCTTTGCTACCAATTTGAGCATTACCCTGCATTTTGAATTCCCAACAAATCCATCATTTCATCATTTAAGTGATGATTATTATGAGGTGAAATTTGAATCGACGGTTGATCAGGATTGAGATGTCGAGAATTAATGCCAGCATATATACTTGCACAGGCTCGAGTTTTGTGGTACGGGGCCGCTACATTTCTCCCCAGTCTTTCATGTAGGCCCCTTCCAAGGTGGGCCAGGTGTCCAAAGAGCCAAGTGTATTACTATTTTAAATTTTCTTTATTCCAAATATATTTACTTTTCCCTTGGGGCCATACTCCACCAAGTCTGGCATAGCCGGCCTGCAAATGCGGGCTAGTCCAGTACGGTCTTTTTTCAAAGCAGTTCGATCTACTTTAACACCACTAAAAGTTGCTCATTTTTGCTTCTTTTTGGATGGTTTTCCTATGCCCCAAAAGTGCATGTTCTCTTCTTTGAGAATGGAATCCTTTATTGTTCTCTGATTTACTAGGTTCATATTTGGCCCCTTTATGACCAGGAGAACCTTAATGGAAAACCATATGTTGCACTCTTCTCATTCACAAAAAATGCATTATTCTTCGGACCAAACCAAATGATAAACTCAAGCCAGATGGGTTACTCTTTGTAGTTGACCTTAGTTTGTGGTCCAGAAAACACTAATTTCCTGTTATAACTTACACATTCCAAATGCCTGCAAATCTGTCAAGGTGCATGTGATGCCACCATATTAGCACAGATTCTAAAGCTGCCCCCACAATTCCACATTCAGAAACTTAAAATCAAGCCAAGGAAAAACAAGAGTCATCCACTCATCAATGCCTTTGGTCCACAAGCTCGTGGCAAGTCGACCATGACATGTATGAATAGTAGGATTACATCAAACTCCTCCACTTTAAGAACAAAAAGTTGTAAAGTGAAAATCATGCTATCAACTTTCCATTCTTCGATGGCAAATCTTAACCAGCGAATGCGAATCTGACCAATTTTCTTTTTACAGATAAAGCCAGTTCTAAGCCCTTCTTAAGTTCATTGTGCTTTGGAGTTTGGTTGTACCTAAACATGCATTTTGCTCACCTTTCTCATCGCCTTGCGTCCGTGTTTAAAATTTTGCATCCTATTTTTTTATTTTTATTTTTACAATTGAAGTTCATAGAAAACTTGGAAAACTACATAGATTGCAGAACCAGTGTAATCAGTGCAATTTAGATTGGCTTCACTCTTTTGTTTCGTCTTTTCAAGGGAACCCTTTTTGAATTTTAGATACCATCCATGCTCAAATTGACTCAAAAAGTCCTCTTTGTTGGCACAAGTTGATGTTGTTCCTTTCTGGATCATCACAGACACAGCATTCTTTTTCCTACTTTTTCAAGAAACAGAAAAAAATAATCCAACATGTAATTATCAAAACGCTATTCTACCTATATTTATAGGGTTCATATCTATATATATATACGAGAGCCTACATATTATACTACATTACAAGAAATAAATTTCTTTCGTTTTGTCTATTATTGGTGTTTCCTTCCCAATATTATAAATGTGTGAGAACCTCTAAATATTGGTGATTCGTGACTTTAAGAACTTGTTCAATATAGTTTTTTTCCTCAAAAAATGGATTTTTTTTTACTTTTCAAATTTTTTGTAGTGTAAAAAGTTTAAAAAGTAAAAAAAAAAAAAAAATAGGCAAAAAAATGAGTTTTTGCAAAAAAATAAGAATTGAACAAGCCCTAAATCAACAACAAATTTAAAAAACAACAGGCGTCTAAGACGACACTAGATAGCCCAATTTCACTATTTCTGATATCAATTTGCCATGCCTAATTTTCACCTTTTGGGCCACTAACTGACCAAAAGTAGATCTGGTTCAATCTTGCAAGACTTTTCTGAAATCCTGAATTCAAAAGTCTACTCCCCACCTTCCACACCATTAATATCTTGTTTGGTAAAGGATTTTTTACAAATTATAAATAGTAAGTCATATGAATGTATAGATAAAATTGAGTTAAAAACACTATCAGTATTGACCTCTTCAAATTTCGCTATTTAGTAACAAGGGTGTTTGACTTGTAGTTCGTTCCACAAAGACATGTTTATCATCTTTATTCATTCGTCACAAATTATAGTCAATTTTTTTTGTTAAGAATATAATTTATTTCATAATTTATTATTATGTCCATATTTAATATGTCCTGTTATCAATAAATATGATCTACTATGACGGTGATGGAGGAATATATTAAGAAAAACTCAAATAGAATTTAATTTTCTAATTATATTAATTAAATGAGACTAGGTTTCATTATCACTTTACTACATCGTAATAGAGAGACTCTTTGGATATTTTGAACTCTCGTGCCTAACATATAGTCAATGAGTCAATTCTTGTTGTACATACTTTCTCCAAACCATGACGAAATGCATGACGTTGGCAATCCTTAATTTTAATTTGTTAATTTAGTAGGAAATTACGTTATTAACTATTAAGAATGGTTTATAAATGTTTGGTAGTGAAAAAATTATTTTTTTAAGTGTTTATAAAATAATTAGTTAGTAAATGTGTAGTTAAAAAGTAGATTGTAAGTTGTGGGTCCTATTAAATGTGTGGATAAAAAATATGTTTAACCAATTTTACCAACTCCAAATATATTAGGAATTTAATACAGTATCTTTAATATGAATTATTTGACAAGATTGAATATATCTGGAAAAAAAATATTAAAGTAAAGTTTTATTTATTTGTACTAATTAATTTTTTATAATTTAATTACAATATATCAAAATGTAAAAAAATCATTTATATCAATAGGTCAATTTGGTA
Source organism: Forsythia viridissima (assembly GCA_030279155.1). Lineage (NCBI taxonomy): Eukaryota > Viridiplantae > Streptophyta > Magnoliopsida > Lamiales > Oleaceae > Forsythia > Forsythia viridissima. The sequence continues at coordinate 6,520,430 of CM059033.1, forward strand.
ATTATGTATTAATAAGAAAGGTCCCTAGCAATCAATTAACATCATTTATATCATTTATATCAATAAGAAAGGTCCCTAGCAATCAATTAACATCAAGAAGATGGAACATCACTTTACAAGCACCCGCCTCTCTCTTTGTTATGTTTTGACAATTTAAAGTTGTTATTCAAACAGTATTTTGATTTTTACATCTTTAATATTCTTCGTATTTAGTAACAATCGATATTTTTAAACACAATGAATTTAAAAATTACTAGTTTTGTATATGCGGTAATAAATTAAACATGATTATGGACTATTAACATGTGTGTCTTCTATTTAATTTATTTGTTTTCTTACTTTTAGTTATTTGCTACACTCTTAATTAAGTGCATTTAGCCTTTTATTGTTCCTAAATATCATTTTCAAAAATAGAGATTTCAAGTATTTTATTCAAATTAATCATTGTTTAGTCTAACTTGAATTGATCAAAACCAACTTGTTCCTCATTTAGACTTATTTGCACTAACTAAGAATTGTCAATTTTAACACTCAATTGGATAGTCAAGTCATGAACCAAAAAAAAAAAAAAAAAAAGTTTAAACTTCAATATCAACTCAATCTAACATTCCAAAGAAAAGTCATTATACATCGCTTATCAAAGTGAAAGTCTATTGCGAAGATCTCAAGCAATTATATTTTGTAAATAAATAATAATATACGATACATCTTTTTTTTTTTTTTATCTTTTATTTTATCGTATTTTTAGCAATGTAAATTTTAATACGAATGCATCATTCAATCAATTCTTAAGAGAGAGAGTTGTTACCAAACATCATGGAAATATAGAGTTTATACGTTAAGGTTCAAATCTTATTATTAAGATTCATACTAAAATATTTTGTATTTATTTTATTTTTATTGCAAATGTGATATGTTGTCTATTGTGTATGGATGACATTTGTATCAGGCCCGGTTTTGGGCCGAGGCGAGTGAGGCCCCCGCCTCGGACCCAAAACCAAAGGGGGCCCGTTTATTAAAAAAAAAAAAAGTTTACCATGGCCCAAAACCAAAGGAAAGTAAAAAAAAAAAAAAAAAAAAAAAAAAAAAAAAAAAAAAAAGGAAAATTGCCTAAAAGTCACCTGCAAGTGAATTGTTTCAAATTAAGTCAAGACAATTTTTAAAATTGTCAATAATTCATACTCTTCATCAATTTGTCATATTAATCCCAAAATTATCCCTTTAATTCATATTTGCCACAAACATTGTCTTTGGCTTTGCTTCCACCATCGTTGCCGTCGCCACCGCCAACAACTCTTTTAATTCCTAAACTTAGCTTACAGTGCCTTGTTTAATCCCTAAACTTAGCTCACAGTGCCTTGTTTAATCCCTAAACTTAGCTCACGGTGCATCAAAAACTCACTGTAGACGTACCAATATAAGATCTGCTTCTTTTTTCTTCTTTAAATCTTCTTCCTGGTGTTCAAGACGGTAAAAATGATCTACCAGCTTGCTTCTTTCTGCAAACAAGCAAATAAATTTAGATTTACAGAGAATTGAAATGTAAATTCAAGGCCCGTATTAGATTTGTGTGTACGGATGATTTGGAAAAAAGGTTTCCACTTAAACTTCTTCTGGCTCCAGTATTAGATTCTGAATTTCTAATATTTAGATTAACGGGTCTTGTGGAAAGTGATGAAGATGATCTATTCGAATTAGCTGCCATTAATGAACAAAAATTCAACACTAGACAATAAAGACTGGAGTGAACAAAATATTCTTGTGAGAGGAAATAAATTCTTGAAGAATTGTGAGTGATTTTGCGTAGATCTTGAAACTGATTTGATGAAGATAATGAATGTGGATTTGAGAGAATGATAACGGGTAGTTTTGTAATCAAGAATGAGAAACAGTATTATAAATACATTTGTATCGTAATACTGTATTATAGATAACATTAAGAAATATTTGTTTGATAAATTTATGTAGAGTTGCCATGATTTGTTGTTGTAAATAGCAGCTTGAATTTCTATATGAATGAAAAAGTTCGATATGGGCATTGCTACGATCGAAGTTGGCCATTAGATTATTGTAATTCGTCATGTGTGTTGTTTGATACTGTTTTATACAATGTGCTCTCCCTCTTCATTTACATCTCATAGCCAGATTCTGGACAAGTGATTCTTGTAAGATCTGGGTTTTGTCTGAGAAGGAGGATTATGAGGTCAGATTCTACTGGATTTGTGTTTAATTTAATTTAATTTCTTATTTTTTTTTATTGAATTGGAGTACCTGTTTCAGATTTAAAGTAGGTATTATTATCTTTTTCAGTTTTAGTTTTTCTTACTAGAATTCTATAATTTCTGCGTTGAAGTGTAAGTAGTTGTGCTGTCTAGGAGCTGAACTGAAATTGTGTGCACGACAGGTTTATCTAATAATATATGCTAAAATTAATACTTTATTTATTACTCTGTATGTGGTGGCTTAATGTGAATGGTTGCTGTAAGTTTCTGTTAATTCTAATCTTAAGTTGTATTCTTGAATCTTGTTCTTCAGATTCAATATATATATATATATATATATACATATACATATATATATAGGTGCCCTTCTTCTTTTTCTTTCTTTCTTAATCTTTGTCAATGGATATTGGGTAATGACTTAAACACAATATATTTTTATTTGATTATAATATAAATTTTTTTTGTATAATATATTGTGTTTTGTTATTTTTTTTTTTCGAGTTTTAAGCTTGTAATAAGTTTTGTAAGAGTCTTGTGGATTTTGAATGCATAATGCAATTTGAGGGTCCATTGGGAGCCTAATTTTTAGAATTCGCCTCAAACTTTAGAAATGTTAGAATCGGTTTTGATTTGTATCTATACACAATTGTGTATTCCATTGTTGATGTAGCAGTAGCACTCCTACATCAACTCACATTAATAGTAGATAATTGATTTCTTGTCCATAGTGGACATGATATGATTCTCCTTATTTTTATACGTAATTTCGAAATCTCGAGTCATTTTCATGTATGAACCCATTCCATTCGAACAGTGTGCCGATAGTACGTGTAAGAATAGCTGCAAACAATAGTGCGGTTCGGTGTTTGAGTAATCGTCAACGCAGTTCACTTTGGGGCCACCACTATTGACCAAATCTTCGGTTCACACTTCTCCTTCTGTATAAAGTGGGCCTACTTTTTATGTCTTATTATTTAGAAATTCAATAGGTGGGACCACTATATTAATGCCTACGACTACGAGGCAATTCTGAACAAATTAGTACCAATTTTTTTAAATTATATATATATATATTTAGACCAAGTATTTTTATTAAGTAATATTATTCATTATTGATAAAAATACTTAAATAATAGCAAGTTTTTGATTTATTACTTATTGTACTAAAATGTATTATAATTTAATTGGATAATTAATCATAAAACTCACTACGACTTACACTGATGATGATTTCTATTAACGATGAATAATATTATTTATTTTAGAGTGTTTACATTAATTACCTGTTTTTGTGCAGTATGTGGTTCAGAGTGATTAGTTTCCTTGGTAACTATGCAATTTTAGTAGAATATTTTTAAAAATTTAAATAAATTAAATTATGTTTATTTAAGTTTAAATTATAATTTAAATTTGTCAAACTGATCAAATATATTTTTTATTATATTTTGTAGAATCTATAATTTACTATTAATTCTTATCCATATATTACATATGACTCACAACTTATAAATATTTAAAAAATAATTTTAATATTGTCAAACATGCACTAAGTTTAAAAAATTATTTGAAAGAAAGTCGACTTAATAAAAAATAATAATTAAGTAATTTTCTTACAATAAATAAGGAAAAGTGTTGAGTTATCTAAATGTCTTTAAAATTAAATTTAATAGTTTGTTTGTTAATGTTTATAAGTACTTATAAGTTAATTAAACATTATTTTTATTCACACATTTTGTACGATCTACAATTTTTAATTATTTTTTATCCACACATTTTGTAAAATCTATTACTTATAATTTACAAATAAACACTGAGGATGTGTTTAATTTTGATTAAAATCAGATTTTATGTAAAAGTTAATAAAATGTGTGGTTGAAAAATTGTAAAAAGTTGTAGAGTCTATAAAATATGTAGTGAAAATTAATTGTTGATTTTAATTTTTTTTTAGTAAAATTTAGAGTGAAATTAAATATTTTGCCAAACATGCTGTTGAGTCGTGTAACATGAGATATATCATATAGCATTGTTTTTGTTGGTGGATGAATTTTTCTTTAAGTCACATAAAGGTCGTTGCCATGGAGGCAGACATAGACAGTGCCGCGTGGCGTCTGTTTCGAAGAGGACACACACGAAACACGTGCTTTTCGTCCTATGTGGCCCTCAACTAACGGCCATGTTTGAGCTCGAACGAAACTTCATTAAGAAAAAACAGTTATGGACAAACGGCGTTGATTGTCCGTTAATTTTTGTCGTTAAAATGTGGGCCACTTTAGCGACGTGGAATTTTTTATGTCGGGCCCATGTCAATGACCACATGTACTGCTGGTGGTGCTTTTTACTTACAGGTGAACAAAAGTGTGTCAGAATCCTGACAACACGTGCCGTTCACACGATTGAAAAGTTTCACTAGCAGCCCACTATTGCCCAATAACTACTTTCTTTCATGACAACTACGCTAGACTCAACAGTTTTTCCTTAGTTCATGGTAAATTGCAAATTTGCATTAATGATGGCTGAACTAATTTATATTCCTAAATTATCCCTCTAAAATTTATATTAGAAAAATGTTATATGCCATTATTCGCTTATTTGTTTTAAGAATAAAGTTTGTCTCGCTTTTGACGTTACGGCCCAGTTATATTCATAGTTCACAAGTACGTTATTATGAATTGATATAGATATATATCTAGGTTTCTAGTTAACTAATCCAATCGACTATCCGTTTAATTTTTTATAACAACGTTTGATGTTCATCGATTATCATTAGTGAATAAAAGTTGAAATTAACAAACAATTAGTGGGTGATACAGTCCAGGAAATGGAGTTTTGGCTTAATTATGATTATGATCCACTGAAAGTAACATTAGGAGCAACAACTAATGAATAATTGGTGCTTAGCTAGCTTGCTTATCATAGAGTGGTGAAGGTTTGTACTATGCACAATTTTTGGTTGATTCTTGATATATTAGTTAGCTTGCTTAATTGAGAGTGGTGAAGGTTTGTACTAGGCATAAGTTTTGGTTGATTCTTTATATATTAGCTAGCTAGCTTGCTTAACTGAGAGTGGTGAAGGTTTGTACTAGGCACAATAATTGGTCGATTCTTAATGTAATTATTTGTTATTTGATATATACTAATTTTAATTTATTACAAGTCGTATTCAGATAAGATATCGATTGATTTAATCTTTTTTATTTTCTTTCGTTTTCTTTGTTTTTCATTCTTTTGTATGATATTTACAATAATATTTTTTTAAAGACTTGGTACTTTAATGAGACTAATGAAAATTCTCTATGCTATTATTAAGTTATTTGTGACTTTTACTCTAGTGAAGTAATGAAACACCCATATTTGATCTAAAAAAGGTATCTCTTATATAAACGTTAAGTATTTAAATCGATCAACTTTAAAATATAAATTAGATATTTTCCTATTTCCTTGTGTTTAGTACTAAATTAATCACCGACCGTAGAGAGGTTTACTCCGCTACAAGCACAAAAAAAAAAAGACTTCTTTCTGTCACTACGTATTCATCTTCTCAAACTAAAACCCATATTTCTCTCTTAATTCCTCCATTTCTTCTAGTTCTTCTCCATATTCTTCAAAATCAAACCCTCTTCAAACAAAACTCTCTCCCTCTCTCAATCTTCAATATTCTTCTCAACTCATCAATCTATTAAAATCCTCTACGATCGGATCCACTGCCAAAAAAAAAAAAAAAAGCTATACTAGTTTATTAATTTTTCATATGCTCAATTGATTCTTTACCAAAAAAAAATATTGAAAAAATACAAGGGTATATTAGTAATACTGCCCTCCCTCTCTCCCTTATATATATGACAGTATGACACGACATGATATTATCGGTATCATTTGTCTCATTCTTTCCAACTCCAAAAAAACAGCTGCTTTAAATCTTTAATGAATTCCAAGGGTACCCCCGGCGCCGCAGCGGCGGCGGAGAAGCTGGACGGAGAGCCACCAACCGAAGAGAGATGTCCGGTGGAGGAGGTGGCGCTGGTGGTGCCGGAAACCGACGACCCCACACTCCCAGTAATGACATTCCGTGCATGGGTTCTTGGCCTGACATCGTGCACAATCTTGATTTTCCTCAACACTTTCTTCATATACAGAACACAGCCTTTGACCATCTCCGCCATTTTGATGCAAATAGCGGCGCTTCCGGCGGGCAAGTTCATGGCGGCGACACTGCCCACGAAGCAGTACACGGTGTTTGGACGGTGGAGCTTCAGCCTCAACCCGGGGCCGTTCAATATTAAAGAGCATGTGATTATCACTGTGATGGCGAATTGTGGGGTGTCCGTTGGCGGAGGCGATGCCTACTCTATCGGCGCTATTACTGTCATGAAAGCTTATTACAAGCAAAGCTTGAATTTCCTATGTGCTCTCCTGATTGTGTTGACTACCCAGGTACATTTATTAATCTCTCTCTCTCTCTCTCTCTCTACACACAAATACACACAGAAATTTTGTTATTTTTTCTTGATCTGCAGATATTGGGATATGGATGGGCGGGGATGTTGAGAAAATACTTGGTTGATCCAGTACAGATGTGGTGGCCTTCTAATCTTGCTCAAGTTTCTTTGTTTAGGTTTGTCATTCTTCTAACGTCTTTTGCCATTAACTTCCATTGTTTTTCAGTGATTCTATTTTTGGAAAGAAGCGTCGGAATTAGTCATCATTAAACATTATTAGAAACAATAATTGGAGATTTATGTCATGTTTGGGAATTGGGAGGAAGAATTGTATATCACAAGACATTTCAAACAGAAAAAGAATTTAAGATTTTGTTTATTATATATCTGTCAAGTATTAAGTACTAAACATTTAACATTTTTACAACCTAATCCTTTTCTAGATTCCTCTGATTGGCAGTAAGCCTCGATTGCATCATTAATTGGCGGGGTTAATTCATAATTAATTGTCACGTGAATTTTTAAGTTCAAAATTTTGGTTTGAAAATGGATTTGTCTTGTATACACAGTATGTCTTAAAGCTTAGAATCTTTACATCTCGGAAGAATAAAAGAACATTTTAAAAGTGCAAAAAGTATATAGCTTTATGTGGGGAGTGGGTGAATCTAGTGAAAATGTTTTATTCATTGCATGTGAACCAGTTCTTGAGAATATATATACAGCATACATTGTCTTGATTAGTAATGTAATTATTCCCCTTGAGACCATTAATTGTGAAGTATAGAGTTCATAAAGAGAAATTAAAATGAGTGGAAGACACAAAGTTCCTTCATTAATTGATGGTTTTTGTTTGAAATTCTCTTGCCATGATATTCTTTAAAAAGACATGCATAAAGTTAAGATTACTGATCCAATAATCCACTTTGGACGGTGACCTCCAACGGAGCTCGATGATGACAAAATATGTTTTGTTGCCAAAAATTTTGGAGTCGGCTACATGAACCCGTTATCGCCATTCTGTTCAGTTTATAGCTGGTCCTAAGGTTAGGTACAACTTTGTCAAAGGAGCTCATTATAAGGATAAAAAATTTAGTGTCCAATGTTGTTGTAAGTTCTGTGCTTTAGTTACAGAAATTTAGGTGATGTTTTTGTTATTGCAGGGCACTTCATGAAAAGGAACACAAAGCAAAAGGTCTTACAAGGATGAAGTTTTTCCTTGTTTTTATGGCTGCAAGCTTTGCCTATTACTTATTTCCGGGATATCTGTTTCCGATATTGACATTCTTCTCTTGGGTATGTTGGGCGTGGCCTCATAGTATCACTGCTCAGCAAATCGGTTCGGGATACCATGGACTTGGTGTGGGTGCCTTCACCCTTGATTGGGCTGGGATTTCGGCTTATCATGGCAGTCCATTGGTTACACCCTTTTCGTCGATTCTGAATGTTGGGATTGGCTTTGTCATGTTTATATACATAATTGTCCCTCTATGTTACTGGAAGTTCGACACTTTCGATTCCCGGAAATTCCCCATATTTTCTAATCAGTTGTTCACTTCTAGTGGGCACAAATACGATACTACTAAGATCTTGACTCCACAATATGATCTTAATATTCCTGCTTATGAGAAATATAGCAAGCTCTATCTCAGCCCCCTGTTTGCCCTCTCGATTGGGTCGGGATTCGCAAGATTTACAGCTACCCTCACACATGTGGCACTGTTCCATGGCAGGTTGGCTCCTTATGCGTTGTTAACTGTGCTAAATGAAATGTATTTTTGATGACTCCCTTAATTGAAATAATGACGATGATTTTTTCCCCCCCATTTTGGCTAGTGATATTTTGAAGCAAAGTAAATCTGCTGTGAAGAATGTCAGCCTCGACATCCATGCAAAACTGATGAAACGTTACAAGGAAGTTCCTCAGTATTGGTTCCTTGTTTTATTAATTGGGAGCATTGCGCTATCCCTCATGATGGCTTTTATATGGAAAGAAGACGTCCAGCTACCCTGGTGGGGTATGCTGTTTGCATTTGGTTTGGCTTGGATTGTTACACTCCCAATCGGAGTCATTCAAGCAACTACCAACCAGGTAACGGCCCAGTAACCGTTTCTAGTCGTTTCAACATCTTTGATCAATGAATACTGCAAGGTTTTAGCCAGGGCTTTTGAGCAATGTCTAATTCAGTGATTTGGTTATGTCTGCTGTGCAGCAACCTGGATATGACATAATTGCTCAGTTCATTATCGGGTATATCCTTCCCGGGAAACCCATTGCAAACCTTCTATTCAAGATATACGGACGCATTAGTACCATTCACGCTCTTTCTTTCTTAGCCGACCTTAAACTCGGGCATTACATGAAAATTCCACCACGATGCATGTTTGTAGCTCAGGTTTGTACCACAAGCCCTGTGATTACTCCAAATCACGATTATCATTGGTATCCATGGCATTAAGTACACTCTTCTTAATTTTTTTCCCAATTTCCAGCTGGTGGGAACACTAGTTTCAGGTACAGTCAACCTTGCAGTCGCATGGTGGATGTTAGGAAGCATTGAGAACATCTGTGATGTTGAAGCATTACATCCCGAGAGCCCATGGACATGTCCCAAATTCCGAGTCACTTTTGATGCTTCTGTCATTTGGGGTCTAATTGGACCCGAGCGGTTGTTCGGACCCGGGGGAATGTACCAGAACCTGGTTTGGCTCTTCCTCATTGGAGCATTCTTGCCGGTACCCGTTTGGATACTGAGCAAAATCTTCCCAGATAAGAAATGGATTCCCTTAATCAACATACCAGTTATATCTTACGGTTTTGCCGGAATGCCACCGGCTACTCCCACCAATATTGCTAGCTGGATCATTACAGGAACCATCTTCAATTATTTTGTGTTCAAATATCGGAAAACATGGTGGCAAAAGTACAACTATGTTCTGTCTGCTGCATTGGATGCTGGAACAGCATTCATGGGAGTTCTACTGTTTTTTGCTCTGCAAAATGAGGGCAAAAATTTGAAGTGGTGGGGATCAGAGCCAGACCATTGTCCTTTGGCATCTTGCCCAACAGCTCCAGGGATTGTGGTTGAAGGGTGCCCTGTTTTCAAGTAGCCACATAGCAAATAAAACTAGAAATGATCTTCGGACATTCAAAGACTAAATATGTACAAAGAGATGTTAAAGCTGGTCATACAAAACCTTGCTACAATTTTGAATAACCAATAGCTTTGCATTGTTGTATATGCTTGCTTTTTAAACTTTAAGTACAAGTAAAAGAAAATTTCCCTTTTCAGAGAGAAATTTTAACTTTTTCCTGTTAATTAGATACTCCTCGTTCTGTTAGTGCAGCAGTCCTAAAAATTACTCCGACTACAGGTTTAAAACTAGCCAAAGGCCTTTTCATTGTTATTGTTTTTTCAGCTTGGACTATTCTCAAGAATTGGGTCTGAATCTGAACCAATATCAAGCAATGCGGTTGCAATAATCTTCGACACCTCCTCTGTGTCATGTCGTGTCATATCTAGTTCTTGGCAATGTCAAGAGACCTGAAATAAGTCTAGTTGTAGTTGTTCAATTTGAAGTGAAACGATTAGTTGGGTGCTTTAGTGTAGGCCCCTATCTCGAACCAACCTCCATCCACAAGGACTGCCCTTGATTACAAGCATCTTGTTTACCATGCTCACTAGACAACTGGTCATTATTTGGCCCGGTACTGGGACCAGCCCAACTAGAGAGGTGAACTGGGCTGGGCCTAATCTTCATGCACATGGCCAACGTTGGCGTCTGCATGCCTACAGGCCATGCCCGGCTGCCCCAAACTGACCCTATTGTTACTCCTAACTCCAACTAAACACAATATGGTCGCTTACCTCCTGGTTACCTTCCATCCCCTGCCTTTGATTCGAGTAATCACTGTAGCTCTTGCAATATCTCAGCTTTTGTTCTTATGTAAACTAATCCTGCCAGGTAGGGCTCGGCAAAAAATCCGCGAAACCGACCTGACAACCGACTCTGCAAAACCAACTCGGTTTTGGGGGAAAAAAAATAATAAAATAAAATTATTCTTCAACCTGGCCCAAACCGAAAACCCGCGATTCGGGTCGTTTCGGGCCATTTTTTCAGATTTTTTGTGGTTTCACCAAACCAATTTTTTTTCGATTTGGGTCGGGTTGGGGTTGGGTCGAAAACCGACCCACACCCACCCGTGCCAGGCCCTTACAGAAAGACTAACATGGAAGCTTATTCCGCAGGGAGTTTCCATCTGACAAATTACAAACCTTTATAGTATAAAACTGGGAAAAGAAAATTTCAGGTAGAGTTCTCTGATGATGCAAGATTGAGAAATTAGAGTTCCACAAGCAATTTAGGTGAAGCGAAGACATCAAAGCCGAAAGGTAAAAGAAATCAACATACAAAGAAACGAAAAGGTAAAAGATGAACAAGGAAAAAAAATTAACAAAATTGGGGGATGAGTGCCCAAGTATTTGCGTTCCAAATAGATTTCGAAGTTCCTTGTACTGCTTTTTTCGAAGTTCACATTAAGAGTTTTGCCTGACAATTACTTTCGAAGAGCATATCGATGACATTTAGGGAATAAAGATCACAATCTTTGCAGATTTCTGATTTCACCTTTTTATGGACTTGTAAAGCACGACAGTCACGTATTTGGAATGGAACCGATGAGTCGAACCAAGTGCCACAACTGATGGACTGCCCCTACCCTTCTGCATGTAGAGATGATTTAGCACTACATGTTGAGGTCTTGAAAAGGGAGGTGGAATCTCCATTTGAGGTGCCGGAGCATTAAGCAAAGTCAACTGTAGATGTGGAGGAACCACTGGCGGTTCCTTAGCATAGTCCTCTGGACCGAGTTGCAGATTGTTGTAGCTGGCATCTGGGGACTGAGGTGGTTCAAACCCGGAAATGTTCTTGATATCTTCTGGGACATAATCCTGCAGCATGCATATGTAGTTTTAAGTATGAAACTTCTATCATTCTCTTGTACAAGCAACAAATATACCCATATGCAAAACACAATAAAACGGTTGTATCCAGATGCAATGATGAAAGTGCACCATCCTGTTTAGCAAATATCAATGAATGAATCAAGTATACACTCCTCTTTCTTAACCATAGTATCCTCCACACAGCCAAAATATAAAGATAAAACTTAAATTATTTAAGAAAATGTCTCTTAACAGCAGCCTGGGAACATAATTTTATTTACTTAAAACAGACTACATTGAATCTTCAAGATCAAAATTTAAGCTTTATTTATTTTAGTTTCCAAGTTCAACAATCAACAGGGAAAATTGCTGATTGATGAATTTTACACAACCATGGGATAATGTAAGCACAGAAAACAGAACTTGAAAATAAACTACACAAGTAAATTTGATGGCATGATTCTTCATGATCTCTCAGATTTTCTAAAGAATGGCCGTAAAGATAAGAATCCTTGAACAACTCCAATCTACTTCCTTTCTTTCCTACTGTTTATATGGAAATGTCATCTTTTCCTTAGTTGGCAAAAGTCCGGGAAAATATTCCTTGTGCAATAAAAACCTGCTAATTAAGTTTTACCAACAGATATTATGCACGGATCATCTCTCCCAATCATATGGGATCCTGACACAGAAGTAACTCAAAGATAGAGATATCCATATCCAGAGTTATATAGACAAGGGTAAATGCTGACAGGGTAATAGAATTACTATTAAAGCTTTGCAATTGACTAAGCGCCCAGTAAATCATGACACTTGCATCACAACGATGTTTATAGCATATAAACCAACTAGATTCTCTAGTCTGTCAAAGTTTCTAGAATAAAGTCTACTCATGGAAAATACTGGTTAAATTCCTAGCGATGAGAGTGCAGGCTTGTCTTTACTGTAATATTACACAGGCTAGGAACGCATGCACACGAGCACGCATATGGACACACACCTGAGGGAATGGTCAGCCTTGTTCAATATAAAAGGAAATGTTATATTCATTGGATAAAGAAGCAGCAGACAAATATTATATTGGGACAGAATTGATTTAAATTAGGCAACAAATCAAGGCTGCTTAAAGATATCATAACAAAAAAATCAACACTGAATCTCAGTGGTTTCAGCTTCTGAACAGACCTGTCAATTGTATTGGAATTAACAAAACAACACAGGATCCAAATTTAGCATTAGATCTGTCAATTTGCCGCAATAAAGTCCATAGGGTCCTCTTTATTATCTTTGTACATATATGGAAAAGAGAAAGGAAAAAACTAGAAACTAAAAATGAGAAATCAAATGCATTCATAAAGAGGTAAGCAACGTCGATGAGGAGGAAACTTGAAAGAGAAAGCAAAAATACCTGCAAGTCTAAAATGTTATAAGCATTTCCTGATTCATCCTGGGCCCATGGCAAGTCAGGAGAATACCTCCATTGTCCGTCAACAATGAACCTGTATTGATAAACTCCTGAAGGCAGTACTTTCATAATGGTGAAGTCTTTTCCTGATCTTTGCAATGGTTTCCTGATAAAAGAATACCATAGTTCAAAACTGCAGTTCTTGGAGCTTGAGTTGGAATAGGAAAATATGTGGATAAACCAATGCATATCACCTTGTTTTCCAATCATCCCATGATCCTTCCACAGCAACTTCCTTGCCGTCAAAGCTCCACGTAATCATTGTTGGAATTCCTTGCTCATTACAAACGTCTTCATACCGCGAAGCAGTTTGCATCCATGAAGGACTGGGAATATTCATCTCCTCGGGTCTTTGTAAAGGAACCAATGGCATCTGAAAAACACATGAGATGTGTAAACTCTAAGAGCATGTTTGCTATGTAGTAGCATACTGTACTCGACTGTACAATAGACAAGAGTTTATCTTCTTTTTCTTATTAATTCTGTCAAATACTGTGTAATCTACTTTGCCAAGCATGCCATAAGTAGACCAATAATTTAACATTTCTGGTTGTTGCAAGTTACAACGTAAATGCCAACTAGCTGATCCACATCAAAAGGAAACCCCTAACAAAACTGCAATTTTTTTCTGCAAAAGAGAGAGCCAATCTAGATTCTAGAACACAGACAGAGACAAATAATTATAACTTGTAACGGCCTCTACAAATTCCCGCCAAATTATATGCAACCTATTAGGTGACAAATATCAACACTGTCTCCATATTTGTGCTCAAAAGGTCCAGTCCAATAGTTTGATTTAAGAAGGATAATCGAATAACTACCACATAACACCTTTCCCTTATGTTAATTATCCTTCACTGGTAATAATCCTTCTGGGAAATTTCATTATGCACGCATTACCTGATAAAATTAAAACCAAGTTCAACAAGGAAAAGTAATAAATAAATACAGAAAGAAACTGTTTACCATATTCCCAGAACAATTCACAGGAGCAACAATTATTGCCCTTCATAAATCTGATAATTAAAGAAAAGTTACAACTTTTTTTTCAGATCCAGCCATAATAATTGGAATTTACAGTCACCCAAGCCAAATCTTAAAACACCCCATCATGGCAAAACAGTTTAAAAATAAACTATAAAATTTCACTCAATAGAACCAAAAACATTATATCTTTACATCTAAAAATTAAATAAAAAAGAGATCTTCATTAGTATGACTACAAACAAGAGAAAAATACTGAAAACCCATGAAAATTAAATTTAAATTTTAAAAAAAAAAAAAAAAAAACTAACCTGAGGTCTGAACATTAAAGGAGAGTGAGAAGCCCTAGGGCTGGGAGGGGGGGAATGACCCATGAACTCACCGCCAGCAGGATCTTGATCGGCCATGCTATCCTGTGCAGCGCCACCACCGGCGCCACCACCCTCAATCCCAGAAATAGAATGGCTGTTGTCGCTTCCATCTTCTCTTCCACTCACGTTCCCCATTACAATTACTGCTATTATACTAAAATATTCTTTCTTACCAACCCAATAAAAGAACGGAATCCTTTAAGATAAGAATCTCTATATATTTATGATCATTCCTAAAAGAAGGAAATCAAAGGGGTTTTTTTCTATTAAAGAAGGTAGAAAATTTGATAGTAAGACTACATACTTTATTGTGATTACTTGAATAATAATAAAGGCAGAGTGAACAAATCTGAAAGAAAGGGTTGTGAAAAAATGATGCTAAGCTATTGCTATAATACCATATTATGTAATCCTATTATATCCTACGAGTTTGGAACTTTCTTGAAATGATGCGTGTTTTGTTGAGCATGGGCTTTGCTATGAATAATGTGGTCTGGTGAGTGGGGTAGGGGATGCTTGATGTGGGTTTAATGGGGAGAGTCACATCATCCATTCTACTAGGCCACTTTATAGGGCAACTGTTAATTATTCTTCTCAATAATCTCATTATTTTTTTATCCAATACATTATACTTTGATAAGATTGTACGTTTTTGTTCTAATGTTTACGGTAGATATTATTATAATGCTCATTTGGGACATTTGTTTATTAAGTGTTGAATGAATGTAAAGTGAGTCATTACATTCATCCAACACTTGTTGGACAAGTATTCCGGTGAGCATTATAACAATGTCCATCGTGGACATTAGAACCGGAGTGTAAGACTATATTTTATAATTAAGAATCTCCAAGTTTGAAAACCGAAGCAAGATGCTCGATCACTCAAAAGGTCAAGTTTAATTTGTACGAGATTTATAAGATGAATATTGAAAAAAAAAATTAAAACTTAAAGAAATCAGTATTAAAACTCGAAGAATTGAATTGGTAGTTAATCTTCTTAATGAGTCCATTTAATCTTCAATCATGCTTGTAATCAAAGAAGGTTGCTCACTATCCAACCAACAACACATCATCACTTATAAAATCATGAGTACAAGTAAAAAAGAAGTATGGACATTCAAGTATTGTCGCTAACTCAAGCATTGATAAATTACTTGACTAATAATAATGAGACGAGCAAGTTCATGAGAATCAAACTATACCGTATCAAATTTTAATTTCAAAGTAAATACGTTTTTATTACTTTCTTTACAAATATACAAACTATCCATAATTGGTAAAGACCACTCTCAATTAGTGACAATCATCCTATCAAAATGGAGATCGTCAAACCAATATGCAAATTTCATACATACCAATGTGTATCAAACCTTAAAATAGTGGTTAATTATAATAATTTTAAAATTTTAAGATTTGTTTAAATTGCAAGCATACTAAACTCGTGCATATCACTTCTGAGTATCGTACCAAGATACTGATTTAGTATCACCTAGAAATTTATCTATACTTAAAAATTAGAGGAGAAAAAATAACTTATATATCTCAATTTGTATGTCCAAAAGAGTATCATTTTTTTCACCTAAAAACATGCACAATGGAGTAAAATGTGAATAAAAAATATATTCTTGATTTGAAGTAGGTATGATATTCCTTATCTTTGGTCCTTGAAAACCATCGACAATCTTGAGTTTTCTTTCAACTAGAAACCCTTTCATCTCAAAATTGTCGTGCCCATACACCAAAATTTTCTTTTAAGCCAATGTCATCTCTTCCTTTGAAGTAATCCTAGTGTGTTTCTCACTTGCTTTGAAATTAATGAAAAACATATTAAATTGTCTGGACAAAATCAGTTCATGTTGTTGTTCAACTTGAAGTTATTAATGCATAAATCATGAATCAAAGCATGATGTTTGGTCCCAATTGATGGAGATACATATTGCTAAAATGAAAAAACTATCATATATACATGGCAAGACAAAACTACCTGCAGAAAAGAGGAGATGGTTACGAAAAGTGGTATGCTAAAAACCAGAAAGTGGAAAGTTGTTGGATAAAATTCAACATATGGGGCCAAACATGTATATATTAAAATGTGTGGTCCTATCTTAAGGTTTTAGTCAATAAAGTGATCCAGTAAAGACTATTTTGGACAAATGGGTATTAAGTGTCATGAGATTAAAGTGTAGAGACGGATACAATATTTTAAATTGATGAAGGACTAATTTAACAACATTGAAACATAATAACTGCCATGCAGTTATTTATATAGGTCATGGTTCTCAATTGAGCGTGGCTTTTTATAACTCTCTGCATCCTTATCAGCGGGAGAGAGGAGACACAAAGGAGAAAACCACAGATCAGTTGGAAGACCATAACCCCATTCGATCAAACAGAATCATGAATTCAGGTACGATTCCGCTTCAGTCTCAATCTTGATAATTACAGCATGATGTTCTTGAGTTTTAGATGTGTAATCATCTATTTATAAAGTAAATTCTAACAAGTGGTATTAATTCTGACATGATGCGTATTTTCTATTTGGACATGATGCGTATTTTCTAAAATTTTAGTTCATGGACTCTCGTAATATTAATTCTGAAATATGCATCTGTACGATTATTGTTTACTGTGTCGGTTCCTACATTATGATTCAGCCATTTATGAAACCTGTAAAGAAATCGTTACTGTGTTCATGTATATATGGTTTCAGTTTCTGTATGTATATATATTCTTCGAGAAATATGGGTTTTGAATATGGGATTTCAATTTTCGCAATCTGTGTATTGATTTTTCGAATTGGAATTTTGTGTATTGTGGTCGGATTGTTGGATAATGTTGAGTTGTTACCGTCGTCGAGGCAGGGGCGCGCAGCGCTGATCATGGCTGCGTGCGTCCTCGCACGCGGTGGGTTGCAGCGCCGGAGATGGCGCTACAGGCGGGGAATGCCGGTTGTGGCGCCACGATCTTTGGATTCGGTGGTGGTGGTGGCGGCGGCGGCGACGGCAACTAGGGTTTCAAACCCTAGCTGTTGCGTTTTGGACCTAGGGACCTCATGCAGAAATTAGAAGTTCTTAAGGACTAGTTTGCAATTTGCGAAAATTTGGTTTATTTAACCTCTGGTCCTCCTGCTTGGCCCCTCATTAATTTAAACCCTAAAGTTTTAAAATCATTTAAATTGGCTGAATTTGTAAGATCAGTCCCTACAGTTTTGTAATCACTTAAGTTGGGCCTTTGAAGTTCTGAATTTTATGATTCAGTCCCCAAAGTTTAAGATTTTAATAAATTGGCCACTAAAGTTTTTGGTAAAATTGTAATTTAGTCCTTCAAGCTTAAAATCTTTCATAATTGGCCAATCAAGTTTAATTAAATTGCAATTTAACCCTCCAACTTAATGATTACTTAATCCTAAAGCATTGAACTTCACAATTCAAATCCTAAAGTTTTAAATATATGCAAAACAGTCAATTCAGGTTCAAATTTTGATATGACGGACTCTTTTGAGAAATATAATATTCCAAAGTGAATTAGTTGAAGCAACATGTTGCCAAAGCAACCTCTCTAGTGGAAATTAATTAACTTAGAATATTAGAAAGTTTTGTGTATGTGTTGTTCATACGGATATTGATCGGTCCAAAGGAATGTCAATGTTTGGCTGGAATTTCACATGCACTTGTGGTGATAAACGGGTGACGATTATTTGGTTTAACGTGTGATCAATAAATCGATCCAAAGAAATGTTTATTGATTGACATGTCTTATTGTCAGTGTTTGATTGCTACATCGAAGTACCACTTACGAGTCATTGTTTCTGTCCAAAGACTAAATATTGATGTTATGCTAGGTATCTTGTGATGGGCCTTACCAATATATTTGAAATTACTATTTGCATAATAAAGTACTAATGTAAGCTATTTCTATCTTATTCTATATACAGCTAATTCATCTACTTTCACAATATCTGCAAATCTCAATTCAATCTCCATGCTTAATGGGTCAAACTTCAAAGATTAGAAAAAGAACGCTCTAATTGTTCTTGGTTGCATGGATCTCGACCTTGCTCTCAGGATTGAGAAACCTGCTTCTCTTACGGATGCAAGTTCACCTGATGACAGGAGGAACTTTGAGAAGTGGGAACGCTCAAATTGCATGAGTCTAATGATCATTAAGCGCGACATTCCGGAAGCCTTTAGGGACGCAGTATCTGAGGAGGTAACTGGTGCCAAGGAATTCCTTGCTGAAATTGAAAAGCGTTTTGCGAAAAACGATAAAGTTGAAACAAGCACACTTCTGCAAAGCTTGATTTCAATGAAGTATAAAAGCAAGGAGAACATAAAGGAGTACATCATGCAGACGTCTCATACTGTTTCAAAACTTAAGGTACCAAAGCTCGACTTGTCTGAAGACTTGCTCGTGCATTTAGTATTAATATCACTTCCTGCACATTACAATCAATTTAAAGTCAGTTACAATTGTTAAAAGGAGAAATTGACTCTAAATGAGCTCATTTCATATTGTGTGCAAGAGGAAGAAAAGTTGAAGCATGACAGAAATGAAATTGCTAATTTGGCAAGTACCTCCAAAGATAAGGGCAAGAAAAGAAAAACAAAATATGAAGCTGCTAAAGGTCGAAACCACATAAAGACAAAGAGGGTTGTTTCTTTTGCCTGAAGCCTGAACATTTAAAGAAGGGTTGCACCAAATATAACGCTTGGCGTGCAAAGAAATGTACATTTCTTAATTTGGTCTGTTTTGAGGTTAATTTAGCTTCAGTACCTAGAAACACTTGGTGGTTAGATTCTGGTGCTACTACTCACATAAGTATTTCTATGCAGGGTTGCTTGTTCTGCCGAAAGTCAAATGATGCTGAAAGATTTATCTTTGTGAGCGACAAAAAATCGATGAAAGTTGAAGCAATATGCACTTTTAGGTTATTGTTGGGAACTGGTTTTTATTTGGATTTGAAAGACACTTTTGTTGTATCGTCGTTTAGACGGAATTTGGTTTCTATTTCTTTGTTGAACAAATTTGGATATTATTGTTCTTTTGAAAATTATCAGTTTAGTCTTTCTTTAAATTCAAATGTTGTTGGTACTGGTTCATTATGTTCATACGATAACTTATATTTTCTTGATACTATTGCGTCATATAATGAAACTTTGCTTGTGGAATCACGTGGTACTAAGCAAAAATTAAATAAAGAAAATTCGACAAAATTATGGCATAAGCGCTTAGGTCACATCTCAAAAACTAGAGTCGAACGACTTGTGTCAGATGGTATTTTGGATTCTCTGGACTTTACGGACTTTGATGTTTGTATTGGTTGTATCAAGGGAAAACAGACCAAAACAAAAGAGTTAGGTACCAATAGAACTTCGGACGTCTTAGAATTGATACACAAAGATATTTGTGGACCATTCCCCACGACTTCTTGGAATGGTCAACAATATTTTATATTATTCATAGACGATTACTCACGTTATGGGCATCTATATCTTATTCATGAAAAATTTGAGTCACTGGATATGTTCAAGGTTTTCAAAGCTGAAGTTGAGAATCAACTCAACAAAAGGATTAAAAGTGTTAGGTATGATCGTGGTGGTGAATACTACGGTAGATATAACGGTTTAGGTGAACAACGTCCAGGACCATTTGCTAAATTTCTAGAGAAATGTGGAATCGTCCCACAGTACACCATGACAGGATCACCTAGCATGAATGGTGTAGCTGAAAGACGAAACATGACTCATAAGGACATGGTAAGGAGTATGATTAGTCATTCTACTTTACCAAAATCACTCTGGGGAGAAGAATTAAAGACTGCATGTTATATTCTGAATAGAGTACCAATTAAATCTACTGCTAAAACATCTTATGAGCTTTGGACAGGCAGAAAACCTGTTCTAAAGCATTTCCACATTTGGGGATGTCTAGCTGAGGCTAGGCCTTATAGGCCATATGAAAATAAATTGGACTCCAAAACTATATGCAGCTACTTTATTGGTTATTCTGAGCAATCAATGAGCTACAAATTTTATAATCCCACACTTAAGTTAATTTTTGAAACGGAAACTACAACATTTTTTGAGGATGTTGAGTTTGGGGAGAGAGATAAGGTTAGCGACATTGTCTTTAAGGAAGAAACTGAGGAATGATCAATTTCGATTCCTACTATTACTTTTGACAATGTGCAGGTTTCTATATCTGTCATTGATTAAAAAGTATATCTGGAACCTCAGCAAGATAATGTTGAAGAACCTCTCATCCAAAATGAGGTAATCATTCCAGAAGTACAAACTCAACAACCTCAAGAACCAATACCATTAAGGAGTTCTGCTCGAGAAAGAAAAAATGCTATTTCATATGATTTTATAGTATTTATCCAAGAATATGAGGAAAATAATGGAATGGTGGAAGATAATCCAATCAATTTTCATCATGCCATGAAAGGTCCTGATTCTCAAAAGTGGATTGATGTCATGAATAAGGAGTATAAGTCTATGCAAGACAATAAAGTTTGGGATCTTGTCCCATTACCAGAAGGTGCGAAGCCCATTGGTTGTAAATGGATTTTTAAAACCAAAAGAGATTCGAAAGGTAATGTGGAAAGATATAAGGCTCGTCTTGTAGCTAAAGACTTTACACAAAAGGAATGCATTGACTTCAAAGAGATTTTCTCTCCGGTTTCAACAAAAGACTCTTTCAGGACAATCATGGCACTTGTTGCACATTTTGACCTTGAGTTACATTATATGGATGTTAAGACACCGTTTCTCAATGGTGACATTGATGAGACGATCTATATTGCAACGACTCGAAAATTTCGTATTTTCAATTTAAATAAGAAAATGAGAATGAAGCAAGAAAATTGGTTGAGTTGTCCCAAAAAGTATTTCAAAAGTCTTAACAATTAGGATTTAAATTAAATCCAAAGTATAAAAAGAAAAATCGGATGTAATATTTTATAAAAGGGCTAAGATGAATTTATTTAAGAGCTATTGACCTTTACTAAGGCTTGTTTGGATAAAAGTGAAAAAGTTGGGTAAAGACCCAAAAAGTGAGAAAACAAAGTTTTGAACATTTTAAGTAGCCAACTTTGGAGCCATCGTATGAATTGTGTATTGGTCAGAATTCTATGAAACTTACGGTGTTGCGAAGTATGTAACGAGACCTTCGAAATGGTACCAAATATGCATACTTTCGACTATGAAAACAGCCTCGAATAATTATGTCAAAAACGTTCCAGATTGTTGAAAATCTGGAAATTAGAAAAAGAACACCCAGCAAAAACGTTTTTGGGCAACCATCTTTAGAGTGGTGTTTTAACCTCTATGATGATCCGTTTTCTACGATTCAAAGTTCATTGTAAAGATCCCCGTGAGATCTTCGAAATGATATAAGGAACGTCGAAAAACAAGCACGTTTCGACCCTCAAAACTCGACCCAAAAATAGGCCCAGAAATCTGCCAAGTTGGAATTTTTTGCATTTATTGTCATATAGGCTATCCCTAGCATATTAATTTCACCCTTTAAAGCCATGTGCATATGGGAGGCGAATTTAAGGAAGCCCAGCTGGGAAAATCTGCAGCAAATATCTCCAAAATTATTGTATTTAATGGGAAATATGCAATCATGAGGAAAAGATTTAGTTTCACCTATAAATACCCCCCAAACTTAAGTCACCACTTGCCCATTTCTTCTCTCTAACCTCCATAACTCTCCTACAACTCTCCCTCACGTTTTTTGATAATAAACAAGAAGGGAATAACCCTCAAATAAGAAGGAAAAATCAGAGAGAATAGGTGAGTAGTTGGAGAAATAAGAAAGCTAGGGGAGGAGGCTCTCTAGTTCAATAGATGAGTCTCCAACCCAAGCTCCAAAGCCCCATTTCAGACAGTAGCTTGAAGGGACCAAGAAACTCAGATTTCATGGTGTAGAAAGTTAGATTCCATGGGCCGAGAACTTAGTTTTTAAAGAAAATAATTTCATCAGATCTCTGCCCGAAAGGTATTGATACCCTATATCACAGTTCTACGATAAGGTATCGATACCCTAAAATCTCTACACCAGAAATACCTGAAGTCAGTTTCTGCGCGGTCCTAATACCCTCCATTTTTCAGATTTTAAATAGCATTCAACTCACATAAGATCATGATGTTTATAACCTTTCATTTTTCAGGTGAATCAAGGATAACAATAAGTTGTGAGTAATCTACGTTATATGCCTTAAGTGCTATACGATAAGTATATATATTTTAGATCTCATAAATTTATATGCTCTAAGATGAGACGTGCCAATGAGATTGATTTAAAGAAAGATATGACAAGTTGTGAATGGCTCATATTATTTACCTTATGTGTAAAAATGATAAGAATGAACATCTACATGTGTGCACAAGTTATATGTGCTCTTATGTGCTCCAAATGATTTTTTATCAATGAGATCCATGAAATATTATGAGCATCTTGAGCCTATTTGCTATGTATGCAACAATGAGGAAGAATGAGAATGAGAAAAATTATGTTACTTCATTAATGCTCTACTTGAGAAAACAAAGTTCATAAGCAAATAAAGACAAGTTATGTGATAACACAATCAGTTTTCCTAGCCTATTTGTACACCATTCAGGGGGCAATTATAGCCCATCAGGGGACGATAAAAAGTCCCAAATCAGAAGTTGATTCAACGTTGGCCAAGGGTTAGATTGACCCACGTGCGGACTTAAAGTCTGACCAAATAGCCAAGGGCAACAGTAGCCTTCATGAGTTGATCAACTATGGTCCAGGGGCAAAAGTAGCCCACAGAATGACGATTAGTGTTCTAAGAAGTTTGGCCATTGTGCTTATGCACCAAGAATATTCAGTTTGAGCGCTCGGTGTACAAATATTACTTGTGGAAAGGGCCCTAATAAAGATAAAAGATATATTATGTGCAATATCACACACACACACACACACCGTATTTTACTCATTGAATGTCACCATTCATTGTCATTTTATGACTCTTGTAGGAAATGGACGAGATATGTATGAAGTCAAGGGGCAACGGGTGGAAGTGGCCTTCGATGAACATGAATACCATTTGATCACAAAGATTGATATATGGTCCTCTAATCTCCTTCAACCTGGATTGCAAAAGCATGAAACCACCTACCTTTGCGTGGACGTATATGATTTTTGGACCATGGAGTATCTTGTTACTCGTTGTTATAAAGTGAAATAATTTGAATAACCTCATCTTTATCATATCACCTCTTTCTTAAAAGTATTTAGTAGTACTTGCTAACGAACTCAAGCTTTTGGAGTGTTCATAAGATGTAATAATTTGTCATAAACCGTTTTGAAACAAAAATGTATGTGAGGTACTCCTTCTTCTTACTTGGGCCCATACTTTGTGGTAACTTATACCATTGAAGGTGAAATGAACTAAAAGACCGGATTTATATGTTTTAAACTTCTGCTATATTTAAATTGTCATACTCTACCTTGTGGTTCTTTATTTTATCAAATGTACATGTTTTTACTTAACAAAGAATAAAGCAAATTCGAAGCAAAACAAGAAAGGGTGATATTCAAATACTGTCTAAGATTAGTTTCTAAATACTTTCCTCAAAAGAAAATAAAGAAGACATGTTTCAAATTAGTTTTTCATCAAACCAGAAAGTAGAACTGCTTTCTGCGTAAAATGGTATCAATACCCTCAAATCTGGGTACTATTACCCTACTGGGCAGAATACAAAAAAAAAAAAAAAAAAATTAGGCAGAATTTCGAGGTCGCCACATATATGGTGTAACCAGAAAACTTCGTGCTAGGAGACTCGAAGAATATGGTTTGCAAATTAAAGAAATTTATCTATGGACTTAAGCGAGCTTCCCGTCAGTGGTACTACAAATTTTATCAAGTGAGTATCTCGTTTGGTTTTGAGATAAATATTGTTGATAATTGTGTATATTACAAGTTCAGTGGGAGTAAGCATATTTTCCTGGTTTTGTATATTGACGACATACTGCTTGCCACTAATGATATAGGCATGTTGCACGAAATCAAGAGTTTTTTGTCAAGGAATTTTGAGATGAAAGATATTGGGAACGCCTCTTTTGTATTAGGGATTCAGATACACCGGGATCGCTCTCAAGGTATTCTTGGATTGTCACAAAAGAGCTATATCGATAAAGTTCTTAAAAGGTTTGGCATGCATGATAGTAAACTAGTGGACACCCCTGGTGCTAAGGGAGACAAATTTAGTCTCAATCAGTGCCCGAAAAATAATCTTGAAGTTAAGGAAATGCAGAATATTCTCTATGCATCAGTTGTTGGGAGTCTGATGTATGCTTAGGTTTGTACACGTCCAGACATAACATTCATTGTTGGAATGCTGGGCAGATATTTAAGTAACTATGGGATGAATAATTGGAAAGCAGCCAAAAGGGTTATGAGGTACTTGAAGAGAACAAGAGATTGCATGCTTACATACAACAGATCGAATCAGTTAGAGATCGTAGGGTACTCCAATTTTGATTTTGCGGGATGCCAAGACAGTAGAAGATCTACATCAGGCTGCATATACCTGCTAGCTGGATGAGTTATTTTCTGGAGGAGTGCTAAGCAGACACTCGTAGCTTCTTCCACTATGGCAGCGGAGTTTGTAGCATGTTATGAGGCATCTAATCATGGGATATGGCTGCGAAATTTTGTCACTGGGCTGCACATTTTGAATGGCATTGAAAGACCATTAAAGTTATATTGTAACAATAACTCTGCAGTGCTATATTCTAATAACAACAGGAGTTCAACTAAGTCAAAACACATTGACATTAAGTTCCTGGTTGTGAAGGAAATGGTACAGAGTTGACAGATTTCCATAGAGCAAATTGGGACAAGCTCCATGATTGCGGATCCGCTTACTAAGGGATTACCACCCAAGGTCTTTCATGAACACACTACTCGTATGGGTGTTGTATTTTTTGAAGATATCATATTTTAGTGAGAGTTTGTATTTTGGTTGCTTTATGTTTGGTTTTGGACACATTTATGTATTTGGATAATTTTCTGTACAGAAATAAAGTATTCAAATCATTCCACTCTGTTACATTATGTTTGGTATTGATCTCACTTAAGGAATAAAGTCAAACCAATTGAAAATAGACATGTTTGGATCACATAACATGTAATTTTCATACTACACTCTCATGATTGATATATGTCATTTGATTGTATTGGTATACGTGACCATTGATGGATTTAGTTACGATTAATATAACAAAAGTCGCTTTGATCCTATATTGATATGACTGATGGACGAGATTGTTTGGAAATACCCTTAATAGTGATAGCAAAATTTTGAGCTCATAAGATTGTGCACATTTGTAAGGATACATGTATGACCAAGTGGGAGATTGTTGGATAAAATTCAACATGTAGGGCCAAACATGTATATATTAAAATGTGTGGTGCTATCTTAAGGTTTTAATCAATAAAGTGATCCACTAAAGACTATTTTGGACTAATGGATATTAAGTGTCATGAGATTAAAGTGTAGAGACGGATACAATATTTTAAATTGATGAGGGGCCAATTTAACAACATTGAAACATAATAACTGCCCTGCAGTTATTTATATAGGTCATGGTCCCCAATTGAGCATGACTTTTCATAACTCTCTGCATCCCCATCAACAGGAGAGATGAGACACAAAGGAGAAAATCACGGATCAGTTGGAAGACCATAACCCCATTCGATCAAACAAAATCATGGATTCAGGTACGCTTCCGCTTCAGTCTCGATCTTGATAATTACAGCATGATGTTCTTGAGTTTTAGATGTGTAATCATCTATTTCTATTTATAAAGTAAATTCTAACAGTGGCTACCAATGTCTATGTCTCCAAATATTATGAAGGGTTATTTATGCTTATTCACAACCCACAAAATTTGGAGTGCATTACCAAATACCTTCTATGATGGAAATGATGAATTACATGTTTTTTTTTCTTGAATCAAAAGGCATTCTCCACCAAAAAGTAGAAAATCTCTCAATATATTATGTAGAGTTGACCGAAATCTTTTGAAAATTGGACTATCGTGATAAAAAAAAGTGGTCTCGAATGATGCTGGTGAAATTGTGGAGTATATGAAAACCGTTGAACAATTGAGGATACACATATTTCTAGTCGTATTAGATGGTGATTTTGTACAAATTTGTAGGAAGATTCTGTGCCAACCAAATTTTGAAGAATGTTATTCTCTGGTTTGTAGTGCGGCAATACGTCGTTCTCGCGAATCGAAAACTCTGAAGCATCCTCCGTGGGGACTCGAAACCAATCTAACAATCCTAAGACCACCAATGGTGACAACAAGCCTATTTATAAAATGCACTTAATGCAATCAAGTTGGCCATACCAAAAGTCAATGTTTTGAACTTCAGGGATATCCATAATGGTGGGATCATAATCGTGATCCACAAAAGATGAATTCCAATAAGACCTCTACTGCTGCAGTTATTGAAACAAAGATGGATGATGATGTAGCTAAAAAGGCCTTAGCATTGGTAGCAATTGCAGATAATAGTGGTAAGGTTTTAAATATGTCTACACTTTTTTTATAATAGTGCGTAGATAATTGATTTTGGTACTACAAATCATATGGCATTTGATTCTAGACAAATTTCATCATTAAACCGTCCTAAAGAAAAATTGTTTATGCTTTAAATGGTACTTCAACCCCAGTTATTGGGAATGATCTTTTCTTCCTCGCTGATACTTTAAATTTTTGAATCTGTTTTAGTTGTTCCACATTTGAATTATAATTTTTTGTCAGTTTCTCAAAACATCGCATCACAAAGCTTTATCTTGTGTCGTAACTTTTTCGCCTAAATTTTGAATGTCTAAGGACATCCAAACAATGCACATGATTGGGTGTAGTATTAGGCAAGTGAAGTTATATTATTTGGACTTGGTGTCAAAGAGTTGAAACAAGTTACATCAAGCTTTGACAGTGGATGACTTTGAGGGAGAGAAAAAGAAATATGACGTCTAGTCATGGCATCCACATTTGAGACTTGCTTTCTTTGGTTTGAAGAAATTATTTCTTAGGTTTTGTTTTTTGTAAACTTCGATGTTTCCGGTTTGTAGTGTGATGTTTGTAAAATGGTAAAGAACCATCATGCTTTATTTACATTTAAAATTAAATAAAAGTTCAATTCCTTTTATGGTTATACATTTTGATGTTTGGGGTCCGTCCAAAGTCACTACTTTGGGTGCATTACGTTGGTTGGTTACTTTTATTGACGACTTTGCCAGGATGGCCTGGTTGTACATGACGAAGTCTAAAAGTGAAGTGAACTTCTTATTTCAAGATTCCACAAAATGGTTCGTACTCAACCGAACTCACAAGTTAAGGTTCTTCGCAGTAATAATGGTGGAGAATATTTGAGCTCTGAACTTCAACAGTATTTGGAAGCTACATAACTATTCATCAACCCGTTTGTTCCAATACACCCCAGCAAAATGGGATTGCTGAGCAAAAAAATCGACACTTGTCGGAGGGTATACGTGCTTTGTTGATAGAAGCTCATAAGTCACTATCCTATTGGGGTGAAGCATTTACCTCTGCAACATATTTAACCAACCAAGTAACCTCTAGTTTCATCGACTTCCATACACCTTTCCAAGCTCTTACTAAAACAGTCAATGACCCGACCATCCAAAACTTATGTTCTCATGTCTTTGGATATGTAGCATTTGTACATCTCGCAACAAATTGACTCTTCGAACACTGCGATGTGTATTTCTATGATATGTTTCTCATCTAAAAAGGTATCAATGTTATCATCCTCCAACTCAACAAATGTTTATCACAATGTATGTTGTTTTTCACTAAGACTCAATGTTATTTTCCTTTGAGTCTGAACTTCAGGAGAAATACCACGAGGAAATTCAAACTCTGAACTATGATTTTCCAGCCTTTGAAGTAAGTGAATTCTTTATACCTGGCAATCAAGACGTGAGCAAATTGGATTTGAATGGCGAATTTTCTAAAACCGATAACCAGGATGTGAGTGAATTAGATTTGAATGGTATAACTTTAGATCAAAGTAGTGATGGACGCCTAATAAACTGAAGATATGGCTCCGCCTCCATCTTCGTTCAAGTTAGAGACCCTCGTAACACAAGCAACTGATATATCACACCAACCGATTGCAAATAATGTTCTAGTGTCTTTCAAGAAACAATTACTGCAACATCATACCTAAGGTATTCCAACATCCATAAACCTTGCTTATGCATTGAGTATTGTCAGTTAGTTTATACATAATCCTGGAGAGCAACATAAGAATACAGTTATGCACATTTTAAGGTATCTAAAGTTTGTCCCTGGAAAAGGAATTTTATTTGAAAAACAGAGATGGTCAACGTATAAATGTATATAGCAATAGGTGGTATGCGATCTACCAAATGTTACTTTACATTTGTGGGTGGTAACCTCGTTATATAGAAAAGCAAAGAAAACATAATGTTGTTGCACGTTTAAGTGGTGAAGCTGAATATAGAGATATGGCACTAGGAATTTGTGAAGCTTTGTGGCTAAGACTTTTCTCACGAGATTGGGCTATCCATCTAAGCAACCAGTAAATTCTATTGTGACCATAAAGCAGCATGTGATATTGCCCATAATCCAGTTTAACATAATCTTACAAAGCATGTCGAGATGGACAATTTCTTCATCAAGGAGAAGTTGGATGAAAAAATTATAGAATTACCAAATATTTGATCACAGGATGAGTTGATCGATGTTTTCATTAACGCAGTCCCAAATCGAGTGTTCTCTCAAAGATTTAGACAAATTGGACACGTATGATATTTATGTACCAACTTAAAAGTGAGTGTTGAGATATTAACTTGATTGTAAATTATTCTTGGGACTAATGGAAGAAATCAAGCCGTTAATATGTAAGAATTATCCACTAAATAACCATGTGTTAGTAAAATATTAATGCAAATGTACACTTTTTTTTCAAAAAGAACTAATATAAGAAAACATTAAGTTCCAGAGACATTGCCCAAATCAAGTCTGCATATCGTATCAAGGCACATGGACAATTCAATCCGTTTGACACAATTACAACTACTGCAGAGACAACTCAACCTCTAGACAATTGAGATTGTCGCCTAAAGCCCCCAAATTTTATGAAAATTACATTCCAAATAGTTCTATCGACTGAATTTTGGAGTTATATTTTTTCGTTGATGATAATTAAAAAAAATTTATCGTGATAAATTTAATTTACTAATAAAAAAAAAAAATATTGCCTTAGAAAATTATGTCAGTAGTTAAATAACAATTAAAAACTAATTTTAAAAAATAAATGAATTATCAATTAGTAACATTAAAATTCTAAATAATCCAACACAAACACCGTCAATAAATGTTGACGATATCACGAACGACATTGATGTCCCGTCAGTAATTGTTGGCTAATATTTGTCGAAGATACTGAATGTATTATTTTCTGTAATTATATACAATTACCAATGTATATTTGATACAAATGTCGATGATCATTTTTTTTCATTTAAATTCTTTTTTATGATAATTCTTGAGAATACCTCATTAAAGATTTTGCGCTCCTAGTTGTTTGAGACTTTGAGCTGCCACTGAACTATACTAGTTTATGATAATTAATGAAAAATTCATTGTATGGGTCCATGTGAAAAGTAATGTTATATAGGACAAGTTCTGATTAGCACTAATCTATATGACATTATCTTTTAGCTGTCTAATGAAGTTAGAATGTATTATTGACTTATTGTATAGATAGATTGGTGTTGGATAATATTATTCTTGTACGAATGAAACCACAAAACTTCTAAAATTTACAAAATGAGTGCTAACTTAACCTTTTAGCAAAGTTTGGGCTAAAAAAAATTATTTATGGAGGCAATGATTTATGCAACAGAATCTTGATATTTGAACGGGTGGTGGTTATATGTCTTTATCATCATATATAATGATGAGGCTAATGAAATTGCAGCAAAGGAAGAGAATTTTGAGTAGTCTTTTTCTAACTGGGGACCAAAAGACCAAAAGTTGCACCTTTTTGGCTCCACCAATGATAAAATAAGACTGTATTTGATTGCAAGTAAAAAAATTTGGGTGGAAAAAAAATATTTTTTGTGAAAATAAATTATCAAGAAATTATGGGTTGGAAAATGTTCCATAGAAAATAAATGGGTTGGAAAATGTTAACAAATTTTCCATGGAAAATAAATTTTCATATCCCACAAAGAAAATATTTTCCTTGAAAACAAGGAAAATGTGGCCAAAAGTGGAAAACTTTGAAAAAAAATTTCATGGAAAAACAAAAATTGTAATCAAACAAAAGTTGGAAAATATATGAAAAAATGTCTTTTCTATGGAAAATTTTGCCAACCAAACATACCAAAGTTGAAAAATTGGTGGAAAATTTTTATTTTCCATGGAAAATGAAAGGAATCAAACATAGCATAATTGTATGTTTACTTGGTTGTTAAAATTTTCTTGGAGATTTTAGTATTTTTTTTTTTTGTACGAATTGACTTTGATGCTAAGATTTTTTTTTTTTTTTTTTGCAAATATTCGAATTGGACAAGATCTAATGATTTTATTTTTTTTATTTTTTTGTATTGGAAAAATGTTATTACTGTTTATTTTCAAAACGTACGACATAGATAATATGTAAGAACCGTAACTTCAACAGTAATTAAATAATTTTTAAATAATATTTCTAGACATTTATTTAGAAAAAGCAAAAAATGAATGGTTAATGGGTTGAGCTAACATTAAATAAATAAATCAAAAGTAAAAATTTGGCTTGAACTGATTGATTCTTAGGTGATTTAACGGATTTAAATTTTACAATTTTTGGCGTATAATCGGATTGGTTTCGATTTTTAGGATTGAATTGATCGATGTAATCCAGTCCGATATTCTTGGAGTAGTTGTTGTAAAACAAATTTACGACATGAATATTTATATCGATTTAATCCAATCTCATGTCACTAACAATTTGTGTCACATTTTGTTATAAAGTAAAACTAAGAATCGACAAATTTGATACAATTTTGATAACAGTGAAAGTAAGTTTATAGATAGAAATTTAGTCAAATTTTACAACACCATTACATTTTGTTAGAGACGTCCCTCACTAACAAACCATTGCACGAAATTCAATAAATGTAACAAGGAAGCAAATAAAAAGACAACAAATTTGACATTGATTTTTAAATCTCCACCGTTCGTTTTAGATATTATTGGGCTCCAATTTGGACTTTTATTAAATCTCGGCCCAGCATATGACATTGATAATCAAAAATTTGGATGAGCTTGAGCTTTTTCTTGCTGGTTAATTTTTATAAATAACCTAAAAATGCAAATTATTTTCTCAATACTTTCTAACCTTTGTTCATATGAATACTCTCTCTTTTTTTTTTAACACTTTATTTTTGTATTATCTTGCTTTTTGTACACTTTTTGGAACATATATGAGTAGTGTTTTACAATATATTACGCACGTAACACAGTGTGTTATGCATTATGTATAACACGTGTTATACTATCACCGCCGTCTATTTTCATCACCTAAGCTACCATCAACGTCAAAACTGTCATCACTACCATCGTCACCTTAGCTGCCTATTTCCACCACTACCACAACTGTCAATAACTCTAATTTGCACCACCATCAAATCCACGACACAACAAAAAACCAATCTCAGAAAATAAAAAAACAAATTCAATATATCTGTAGTAGGGTCTCATAAAGTAAAATAAAAAACCAATCTAGACAGTGAAGAAGGAGGAGGTCTTGGTGGAAATGGTTTCAGATGGTGGGAATGGTTGGTAGCGTCTGTGGCGGCGGCGACGGTAGCGACGACGATGAGGAGGGCTATGGTGGTAAAGTATTGTTTTTAGGATTTGGAGTGAGAATATGATTCATGTATTATTTGAGAAATGTTTGATATTAAGTGCTTGTTTGGTTCATATTTTAATATGCTAAAAAGTTGTAGTTAAATAATTAATTTTAACCACATATGAGATTCATAATTTTTATTAACTTTTTAACCATGTATTTTATTAAATTTTTTATCAAAATTTACTAAAATACTTTATCAAATAAGCTCTAAGAATTAATAAAAGCAATATTTACTGAATAAAATTCAATTACAACTAACTTTGCAATTTCCAAAAACATTGGGGGTACTGGGCGTAATTTTCCCAAAACATGTCTGGGCTTATTTTGGGCCTCAAAAAGTTCTCCCTGAGCACCATCTGTAAACGGCATAGGCCCATTTACCATATCTTTCAGCGAGACAAATAAAGCAAAACGTAGTATAAACACTGTTACGTAATATCAAACCTTAAGTACTCTGATTCTTGGTAAAACGAAATCTTTCGCAGTTAATTCATTTCTATCGTGTTGATTATCTCGAGTTTCCATCTGTTTTAATGATTTTTATAGTCACTTAAATCCTACTCTCGTTTTGCCCTTCAAAAATTGTTTCCAGATTTTTTGCTGTTTCCTCAATGAATCCATTAGAGCCAGGTGAGCCGATTTTTGGAATTTAAATATGATTTCTTATGGGGCATAAAAAATTTAATGTATTATGAGTTTGGGTATTGATATTTCTTGTAAACTCGGGTGATTAGATTATTCAATTTAATTTTCAGCTCGAGGAACCTTATCGTATAATTTGCGAATTCCAAAAGCACTTAAAGTGCAAAGATTTGAAACTGGAAGTTTATTTCATGTATTGGTTTTTCACTACTTCACAAACCAATTTTATGATCCCAATGCCCATATAAGGTTAAAGTAAATTTGTTCGAAAGATGGATAGCTCTTGCCCCTGCAAGAGTTGCAGGAAGAAAACTCTTGTCCAGGATGATGTTACAGGCAATATGGTCTGCGCATCGTGTGGGGTAGTTCAAGATTTTGACAATTTTCAAGCCCATATTGGTGGCATAACTGGCCCGGCTGGCACCTATGTCCGTATTGGTACTTCTGGCTCTGGCAGTGTTTACAATTATAAGGACACTAAAATTTACCAGGCCCAGAAATTGATTGAGGATTTGATGTTTAAATTAGGACTTTTAGGTTCAAAATCCGATGAGGTTAAGGTAATGATTGAGACGATTACGACAGGTGAATATGGTCAAGGAAAATGGTTCCCGGTTTTTGTTGGTGCTTGTGCTTATGTTGCCATGAGGAAGGATAAGAAAATGTTGCCTATTGTAGAAGTGTCAGGTATTGTGGGGTGTGATATTTATGAATTGGGTCAAATGATTAACCGGGTTGTGGATTTTCTTGATTTGAAGTTGCCTGAGTTTGATATTGTGAATTCACTTGAACGCGCAATTAGGAGTTATCCGAAGTTTGTTGAGGTTTCAGAGGATGTGGTTCAGAGGATGTTGAAGCAAGGGGTGTTTTTGGTGCAATGTTTGATCAAGTGGTTCTTGACCACGGGAAGGAAGCCAATGCCTGTGGTGGCTGCAGTCTTGGTTTTTGTTGCCGAATTGAATCAATTAGATGTGAAAATTGAAGATATGGCGAAGGAATTGCATGTGGCGGTTATTACGTGTAGGCGTAGGTACAAGGAGCTTCTGGAGAGACTCGTGAAAGTTGCACGAGCATTGCCTTGGGGGGAAGATGTTACAATGAAGAATATTGTGAAGAATGCTCCATCTGTGATTCAGTACATGGAAATGAAGTCGATGACCCAGTGCCCTCAGAAGAAGGAGAGCTTTGAGCACGTTGGATTTGATTTTGAGGAAGTTCTTGGTGCCTGTTTGAGCAAAGAAATCGGATATGGGTTAGATAGTTATACAACAGAAAAGCATTACTTGCAGTATTTTGAGGTTGATCATCCGTCACATTTGAACATTGAATATCCAGACAAATTTCAGATTTCTCCAGAATGTTTGACCATGGTTTATTCAAATTTCTTGGATGAGGTGTCTCTAGTCAAGGCCACATCAGAATGCAACAAGGGTAACAAAAGGAAGAAGATAAGTTTTGACCTTCGTCAATGTACAGATTGGTGGAAGGGCAAATCAGATTTGAGTAAAAAGCTTCTGCTGAAGCAAATATTCGAGAAAGATGTTGGATTGGATGCTTCACCACCATCTTTTGATAGGGGATGCTTAGCTTATGAAAGGAGGCGAGAAAAGATAAAAGCTGCCCAGCTGCGGATTCAGAAGATTATTCATCCATGTATTGCTGATTCTGGTCGTGAGGATTATCTCTGTGTCACTAAACATATAAAATCTGGGAAGAAGAGAAGGAAAATCGAAGTGGATATTGACTGGGAAGATCTTATTATTGAAACTCTCCTCCTTCATAATGTAAAGGAAGAGGAGATAGAAAAGGGTCATTACAATGTCTTGCTGGATTTGCATGTTTTTTACTATGGCAATGTGTGATTGGCTTCAGCTAGTAGTTCAGAAACTGAATTGGCTGAATTACATTATGTTGGCAGTATCTGGTGTAGACAATCTTCATCAAAATTCTACCTACAGAAAGATATTTTTTCATTCTTGATTTTTCCCTGTATATTCATCTCACATTATATGTATTAATTGCATTTTTTACCTGGTTTTACCGTGAATCTTGACCATTTGTAGAAATCTGTGTGTTTTTGTTTTTCCTCGGTAATTCCTTGTTCTACTTCTCATTCGAAGCAGTTGTGCATCATCTCTTTCATAGTTTCAAGGAAGTTTCTCATTAATCACAAGGGTTTCTTTATCATGTCAAACTGCCATTTATGCCCAAAAGTCAAATCCTACTTGTCGTCATTTTTGGACGTTACCATCTGATGC
Source organism: Forsythia viridissima (assembly GCA_030279155.1). NCBI lineage: Eukaryota > Viridiplantae > Streptophyta > Magnoliopsida > Lamiales > Oleaceae > Forsythia > Forsythia viridissima. The sequence goes on from CM059033.1 coordinate 6,555,698, forward strand.
TGTATATTTAATAATTTATGCCTCCCGAGACAAATAAATTGTTGGTTTCTGTCTGTCCAAACTTGTGTATTCAGTTTATAGATACATAAAGGAAGAACTGACATTAATATTTGGCCTATCAAATATTGAGTTGAAAACTGGATCTGTTCCAGCCTTTAAAGACGACACACATTGTGGTATTGGGCATAGCATTTTTTGTTATTACTTGAAGGGCGCAATTTTCAGGGGAAAGAAGCTATGACTCCAAGGTTCCTATTGAATTCCTATTCGATCTCCTTTGGTTGATGACTGGTTGGAGTCTTTGTATAAGAATGTACTTTTTGCCTTATAATAATGTAGAAATACTTCTATATTATCTTTACTTGCTTCCATGGAAAAGAACAATCTAGAAATCAACATCCCCAGTATTCATTTTCTGTTGATTTTCTTCTCTTATTCTTCTATAAACTTCATTATGGTTTCTTATTGAGTTATTAAGCTGGTGAAGAAATCTGACAAGATCGATGCCGCTAAGGTACTTAGTCAAGTGTTCTCGTGATGTAATAATTATCTGATTTTCACGCAACGATAGCATCAACTCATATATGTTAGGAGTGTGCTGTGAGGTAAAATGAGAGTGATAATGTTGTGTATTTCAGGTTACTAAGCAGCTGATTTATGGAAAGGTTTAAGCCTCGACAGTCTGAACATTTGAGCAGGAATTCCATTGAGATACTCGATGTGGAAGTAGGCAAGCTTAATGTCTGATGTTGCTAAATATATCATTTCTGGTGCTAATCAGAGAATTTCAGAGAGTTCCTGATCGTGCCAAGTGTGGGGATTCATTTTTTAGCACTACAGTTGCATTGTAGACATGCTTTCGAATTCTGTTTTCTGTTATTTTTGCAGTGAATTACTCTTGAACGCAACATTTCACAAAAAATGTCTCAGTTTTAAACTGTCTATGTTCTTTTCCCTGTTTAAGTGGTGAAGATATTTGCTAAATTTACTCGTATGTAGTGATTGTTGGTATGGCAGAGTTTCATTTCTCTTCTTCTTCGTTTTAATAATGGAAAGATAGAAGCACTTCATTGATGTTACAATTTCCTTTTCGCTTGATTGCAGAACTGGAAGTTCCAATAGTCTTCACCAAGCTTTCTTCAAAGGTAAACTGTAAGTACTACTCTCTCTCCACACGCACATGCACACGCACACGCACACGCACACGCACAGACTCTCAGCTACAACAGTTTTCGATTTCATTGAACAGTTGGGCGGGACGAAACCTGCAACTCATAAAGTGACGAAAGCGCCATCCACACAAGCTGCGGCTGATTCCTTACTCCATTGTGTTACAGGTTATTTACCATTTCATTTGGCTTTGCCGCCCCATTAATGCACGCTTCTGAGAGTTTAGACGTCAAATGTATTTTATGCGTTGTATAAATACGTATACCATCTCCTGTTGATGCTAGTTTTATCTTTTCGTGTTTCCCTTGCCGGCAAGCAGAATTTTTTGGCAGATGAAAAACTTTAACACGACATATATTTTCCAAGTTGTGAATTGCATGGAGATGGGAAGGAAGTTCAATGAGGAATTCTCCATACCAATCTGCAGTGCCTTTTGCCCATATCTTCCTGGTTTTCCCACTAGTATTGCATATAACAGCCACCTGCGCACCTGCAGAAGTAATAACTGGGGATGATTCATACAGTGAGGGTATGATTATCCCAGAACCACAAATTGATTTAGTCTGCTATAATCTTTTCAGTGGAGCTGGATTAAAATAATGTTGTGTAGGAATTTTCTTGAACATTAACCAACCAGCCCGGTCGGGTCCGACCTAACCAACTATAGGTTAACTAGATTTCCGGTTTGCCTTTTTTCAAAAAAAGGATATTTGATATTTGTTGGATTCAATCTGACATATATCATCCTTTGTGTAACAGATATTCTTGTAGTTATTGATACAGTTAGTTTTTTCATGTTGATGGAAAATTAACCTATATTTGCTAAAACCTATGCAAACCTGAGATGTAATATGAACGAAATGGAGCTTTGTCGTGTCTATTAACATGACAAAGAATTTTGCCACTGATTAGGACTCTGGAGAGCTTCTCTTCTCCATATCCACCCCAAATCGCCAAGTCTTCCCTGCCGGAGAGTTCAAGAATCCCCGACTGCCACCTGGCTGCTGCAGGAGTTCCAAGGCAAAAGAAGCTGAGCAGCGCCAAATAAATCATCTTCACAATGGTGGCGCGGTCATGAAAATGACTCATCATCTTTGTATTTGTTCAGAAACTTCGTATGTATGAATGCAAAATGGAATGAAGGGACAATCAAAAGCTACCACTACCACCTTTAAGTTTTTATAGAAGGTTGGAAATAATTACATAAAAAAAGAAAACAAAAACCATTAACGTTAATAAAGTTGTTGCTAAAACGTAATGCAAATAGTAGCAGCATAAATAAAGACCCACGAGGGCAGGTAAACAACACCAATTTGTATGTTTGTACCAACACCATTATGAATGTTTTTTTATATCTAAAAATATGTAGACAAAATATTAATAAAAAATTTCATTGTTTGAACTTTGAATGTGTTGAAGAGATATAGGTCCAAAAAATTTAATAAAGGGCGTGATAGGGGTTCGGTTCTTTCGGGTAATGTACGTGGAGTTTCCACAATGCCAAAATCCTAAACCGTCTTCATCAAAAGTCGAGGCCCTGCCGGTTCAAGTACAAGTAGCTCTTCGTCTGAGAAAAACTAGATGCCATAGGTACAGGAGAGAATCCGGAATACCCCCGATCTTTCTTTGCTAAGCATACATCAGCAATATACCTCAAAAACTCGTGTTTCTGAACAAATGGTTGTGCTGTGTATTCCTCAAATGGCATCCACTGGAAGTAAATAAAAGGTTAGACAACCCAGATCAGCGTTTTACAGTAGTAATAAGATGATAAACATAAATATACTTTAGTCCCGGGGCACATAAAATGACAGTTCTGCTCACAAGAATAATCCAGTGACTTGTGAACTTAAGAGTTGACTAGGATACTAAAGTTCCCCTATGCATTTATTTACATTATGATGTAACTCCTTCACCGTCAGAACATACCTGAGCTGCCTCTATCTCTGCTTCCTGCGGCCGGAGGTTGAAGGAGAGTGGTTGTAGCATGCACACAAAGAATAAATCTGACTTCTCAAAGAATGACTTGTGTCTTTGTCTGGAAACCACAGTTTAAGTGACCATATTAAACTGAAAAATGATAGGAAAAATATACTGTAGTTAAAATCCATAGGAAACTACATGATTTTGGGCAAAAAAGTACCCGAATGCTAGTACTTCTACAAATTTTGAATCGATCTGAAATAAAACAGATAAAGAACATTATCGTTAATAAACCAAATGTAAACTAAAATTTGCAATTCATCAAATACAAAGGAAACAGATAATGTGCATATTTGCCCTTACTCCTGTCTCTTCTTTTACTTCTCTCACGGCTGCATCGCATATATCTTCCCCCTGTGGATATAAGAATGTAAATTTAGAAAACACCCTAAACATTAAACACTGTTTCTTTTGTCTTTTCTTCTTTAAATATGTCAAAAGATCAATCACTTGCACCTACCTCGTCAACAACTCCTGTGGGGAACTTCCACACGCCTTTTCCATGGGATTTTCCAACCTTTTCCTGGACAACAAGCACCTATGTAGAAATTTGTGAACCAATTGGTTACTTAGCAAGAGGTCCAAAGAATTAAAATATGCTAAAGATATATGCCCACAGCATATGCAGAATTGCAAATTCCACAAAAGCAAGGGGAAAACCTGCAGACATTATGACGTTTTACAGTCATCATTTTTTCGTGTTTGGTTGACAATGTGGAGGTGACTATTTTATAAACTGGGTTATTAGAGCAACACAGACGACAAATATATCCCAAGACTAGAGTTCCACATTCTTTTTTTCAAAGAGATTAACACGAACAATCTATTACACATTTTAACGAGGACAAATTTGTGTTAACATAACTTGCCTGAAAAAGAAAGTGCACATATGTTTATAATCAAGTAATACATAAGTGATACAAAGTTTTATAGAAAGGGTACAAGGTACTCATCTCTGTTATGCATGTGTGGGAAGCAGACACATACTACGACAAAGTAAAACTCTTCATTTCCTTAATCCACCAAAATACACAAGGCAGGTTTCGAGAATTTCTTGAAAATTGCGGAGGCGTGTTTACACCAATATAATGTTAGATATCTAAAATACTTTCCTGAATGATATTTAAAGTGACACAAATCGACAATGAGGTAAAACATTCATTGCTGCATTACACAAGCATAAAAAGCATAAAAGGAAGCAGCAAGGCTTGATCAAAATTCATAAAATGCAATAATAATGTTATCGAAAAACAGCACATGTAACAGAGATTCTTATCTCGTGATCTGAACAATTCAAGACGCGAAAACACTGCAATAGGAAATCTATCAACTCAAAAGACTGCCCTACAATATGGATGGCCGAAGAGAACATAAGTCAACCATGGGGACGTACCTCATTCTTTTCATTCGTGACAAAAGCACCAATACCCACTCGATGTGAGGCATTTGCAGGGAGAGTGTTAGCAGTACTAGGAAGCCAATGCACAAGCATCACGTATCTAGATTCTGCATGGTGATAATAGAATCCTTCCTGAAATACAAAATATTGATGATGAAAAACAGTTGGTATATGGAGTAAGATAGCATATTTTCAACAGCTTCACGGCTTCTTCCAAGATGAGATTCTTTTCGAAATACAACAATATAAGAAGAGAAATAAGTTAACCTTAACAGCAGGTTCAACAAGATTTACAAGCTCAATTGGCATTTTAATCCAGACTCCTTTCTTGCCCTGCAAAAACATCCATGGAAATACTTAATACAGGAAATTGCAACCCCTGCTTGAAAGTTAAACTGTGAAATAACCTTGGGGTCAGATAAGTTTTTGGGGAGCTACAGCAATTACAAGCTTAGCTTATCGCCAATTGTCCAAAAGATTCAAAATTTATCTACACGCGAGGCATGAACCACTCAGGCTGCAGGGTCACAACTGTAACATGTCCTCCCTTTCGTATAATCATATTCCTAATGCACTAAAAATTCAGCCTACATTACAGTAGTATTCCTTGTATTCGTTTGAATTCTATTCTAATGCGGCAATCCAAGCTCAGTGTCCTCACAACAGCAACCCACCCCCAACAGAAAAAGGAAAAATAGAAAACCCAAAAAGGATCCGGATTGTGAACTAAATAGTTTTGCCATCATCATTTAATATGAAACCACAGCCTGTTAAACAGGCTAAACATATAGAAACACTCAAGAAAATTGATGAAAAAGCTTATACCACAAGTATGTTAACATTTTGATCACGCAACGAAAATGTACCAATCAACTTCATGCATAAGCGTGGCATGAGAAATACGAAAATACAATCTGTTTGGGAGTTTTGGAGTACCGGCTACGAGAGTTTTTTAAAGTACTGGTTTTGAGCGTTTACGAGGAAACGGTTTTTGGTGATTTTTAGTAGCGACTTTTGAAACGGTCTAATGCTTGGGAGTTTATTATTCAGCGATTTTAAAAGTTTTTTAAAAGAATCAAATTACATATATGCCCATACAAAAAAAATTAAATTTTAAAAATTTTATATATCTACGTAACATTGAAAATATAAAATTAAATTTATGTTTTTGCATGTGTACATATGTATATTTTTGCATATATTCTTTTATTTTTATAAATATTAAGTTTAAGGTAGTTCGAAAATAATTGTTTGAGAAAGGATAAAATTAGAAGAAATTTTAAAGAATGGTAAAAAAACCACCAATTTGGTGGATTGGGAGAAAAGCTTCAAATTACACTTCACTGGTTTTGGGCGGTTTAAAATCCGCCAAAAACCGGTGCTCTAAAAAATTATAGAACCGGTTTTCCCAGCCTTTCATAAATGGTACGATTCAAAACTAATCAAAACAGGTGCCAAGCAGGCCCTAAGGTCTCTTCTGTGAAGCACAGAGTCCATTTCAAATATCTGTGCTCTTCAAAAACTTCAAGAAAGTATCTTCTTTTTCTTAATAAACTGTACAAACATTAATCAAACTTTACAGAACCTCAAAGAGAATTTTATCGAAATATTATAAAAGTTTTCATTTTTAATCTCATTCTATCAATTAAAAATATAAAAACATAATTTGAGTCTTGAGATGAACCATTATTTTGCCAGTTTATTATCTGTTTGTTTGCTGCAAGAAAGAAATTTTATATTTTTGTCACTGTCGAATTAAAATCTTGATTTTTTTACAAAGTGCTTCCCTCTTACATATTTTTAAAATAATTTGTGTATCGACTCGTATCGAATTAGGCCTAGGGTTTTACATGATCCAAAATTGAAACAAAAATTCTTCATTAGACGAACTTGTATTGAAAGAATAAAAAAAAAAACGCGATTGAATTCAATACCAGCTGTCTCCAATGGGAAAGCGAGGCTCTGAGTAAAGAAACAAAGACATGAGCTTCCATGGGTTCGTTGGTCATTTCCACAATGACGCCTCCATAATCATCATTATTGGCCTCCAGTATTCTATCAACTTGCTTCTCTGATAGCAGCGGCGAGGCGGAGGAACTCATGTAGAGGATCGGGGATTCAAGAAAAACCCAAATCTGACCTCGGTCAACCTTTTTGAAAGAATCGAGAAAAAAGCAAAATTTCTTATTTCGGAATTAGTAAATCTTGAATTAGCTAAAGAATTAAGAGCATCTCCAATGCAATAATGTCAAGAGTATTTTTTTTGACAAATGGTCAAAAAGTGCTTATGTGGCACAATTAATGTTAGAAAGTGTCTAACACAATGTCTAATTCTAGACATTGTTCTTGACAATATCCACCATTAATTTAATTATTTATATCCAATCAATATATTTCTCTCTCTTTCTTTTTTCTAAAAAATTAATAATAATTTGCCACATTTGCACAATGAACATTGTTGCATTAGAGAAGTTTTTTAATACAATGTCAATGTCATTTGCCACATATACATAATAGACATTGTTGCATAAAAGAGTTGAATAAGGTAATCTTGAGGGGTGGCGCCGGAGTAATATTTAAAGCCGCAGACAGCGGAGTTATATGAATCGACTGATTTCTTTCCGATGGGATTGATGATACTTAGAAACAGTGACGAATGGTAATTGCATGAAGTGGACGTATGTAGTAGATTTTATTTTATTTTATTAGTCAATTACGCTTACTGTCGCATTCTTTTATCTTCCCCATTCGTTCATTTTTTCATATTCTCCATTCTCACGTCTTTGTAACAATACATTATTTTCATTCAATTTTATTTGCAGATATCATCATCATTCTTTCAATTTACTCACACAGATAGTACTTACATGATTTTTGATAATTTTATCCCGACTTAAATAAATTAAAATAATAAAAAAAAAAATACAATAAAAAAATTACAATTTAGACCCTAATCATTTCAAAAGTACAAATAAATCTTAAACTTTTTTATTTTTTTAACAAATTTTCACTTAAAATAATAAAAAATGTGTCATCAAATCCCAAAACTTGTAATTATCTTCACCGAAATAATATTTGTAGTCTCTACAGATTTTGTCCAATAGTCCGTTAATTGACAAAAAATGATACTTGTTAGGGTGTGTTTGATTTTGATTAAAATCAGATTTTTTGGTGAAAGTTGATAAAAATTATTGAAATATGTGATTGAAAAGTTGTGAGACTATAAAATATGTGGTTAAAATTAATTATTGACTTTGACTTTAGCTTTAGCTTTTTAGCAAAATTAAAATTAAAAATAAACGGATTCTTAAATTTGATTAATTTAACAAGACAAAATAATTTATTATATTCTACTATTTAAAATAATTTTTCAGAAAAAAAATTACCCCAGCCCAGCCCAGAAATACAGAGAACCAGTAGTCTGTAAATGCAAATCAGGCAATAGAAAACTTTAACTTGGACTGGCCCCAGAAAACGGAACACTTTCTCCGACGATTTTTGCGTTTTTTGGCCACATTTTCTGGAAATCCGAACAAATTCATGGCTCATTCTTTTGTAATTACGGTAAAACACTTGATAAAGACCTGTACATGCCATAATGAAGTTAACACCCAAAAGGTTCAAGTTTATGGGAGTGATGACAGTGCAGTAGCATTACCAAATGAATCCAGAGACAGCAAAAACATATGAAGTGTATACGAAAGTGTTTCGCGGGGCTTTGAGAAGTTAGAAATATTGGCTATGCTTAGTCCACATTTGAACTTGGTTGGTCTCTTAGCCCAAGCTGCTACTGAAAGAAAAAATCGCACTTCATGACATGGTTGTTAATAAAAACATTTTTTTTACATTATAAAAAACGACTTTTTAACTCCAACCCCAACCCCCATTTCCGCCCATGATTGGAGCCCATAAATGAATGGTTTATGGACTTGCTGAATGGATGGGGTGGAAGACCTATTTTTTGTTTTTTTTAAAAAAAAAAAAAATTCTTTGAATTTGTAAAAATAAAATGTCTGAGATTTATTTGTATTTTAAAAAAGTTTATGGTCTAATTGTAATTTTTTTTGTTGTATTTTCTTTTTTATGTTATTTTAATTTATTTAAGTCATGAGTAAAAAAGTCAAAAAAATCACATGGGGACCGTCTATGTAAGTAAAATGAAAGGATGTGGATGATATCTATGAATAAATTAAATAGGGATGATATTGTTACAAAGCTGAAAGTTGTTAGTGTAATTAATCCTATTTTATTTTATGTTAAATTAATGTGTAATTTAATTATTTATGATTCAAAATTGTATACCCCAATGTACTAGATATTTTTTTGATTATGTAAATTATGTGTAATTTAATTATTATTGTATGATTCAAAAATGTATATTATGTGTGCAGAATATATATTATCGTTTATTTTATAATTAAGTGTATATTTGGTAAAGATTTTTGTAGATTATAAGCAATAGATCTTACGAAATGTGTAAATAAAAATGGATAAAAGTTGTGGCCCTACAAAATATGTGAATAAAAATGTGTTTGATCAACTTATAAATACTTATAAACACTAACAAATATACTCTTAAATTGACTGGTGTAATTGAGTTGACGCTTTAACATAAGACTAAAGCATAGTTATTCACAAGAATAAATGGGTCATTGGTATAAATGAGTTGGTGCTTTAATATATAGCTAAAGGAGATCACTCAAAAGCAATATTCTTAAAAACGTAAACCGTTGTTAGGCGTGGAGCTTCAAGTTTTTCGGGTCTAGACGAGAGTGGGGTAAGAGTGAAGCGTGGGGTGTGGCTAAGTATGGAAGCTGTGTCTCACGCCTAGGCTGAATCTTTTAGAACAATGCCCTAAAGCAATTGAATGTAGGGGTGGAGATAGGGGACGGGATCGAACTATAGTCCGATTTCATTCTAGAAAAATTAATTTTTAAAGTGCAATTTTTTGGATAGTCTCTTTCAAACAAATCTTGTAATGAATAACTATTTAGGTGGTACGAATGTTGAAAAAAATTTGATATACGTGGCATTAATTTATAATGAATAGACATTCAAATTCAAATTTAGTATCCAATACATTATACGTATTGCTATATAAGTATATTTTATTTTAAAATTACATTTAAATATATATAAAAAATTAAATTTACATAAAAAATTTATATTTTACTGAGTCAGCATGTTTAATAGAACTTCTAAATTTAAATGAAACTTTAGATATTGTCTATTTTTATTCTGTTATGTGAGTTGAACATAGTCTTTAATAGTTAGACATTGTTTATTTTATTTATGTAGTAAAAAAAAAATATAACAATTATTGTGTAGAAAATACTGTTAGCTCCTCCTAATCTGACACATGGTTAAGGCAGACTTTTTTTTTTTTTTTATATCGTAATAAGGCAGACTTTTTGATAGAATGAGGAGTGATTACTGGAATGTTGGTCTTACTGTCTTACATATGTAATAAGTGTGAGAGAAAGGGACCATAGATTTATTTGTTCCAACATAAAAGACATTCTATTAGGCTTTTTTTTGTTGTTGGATGAATTTTGATAGAAATTTTTGACAGTTTGGTAGGGATGGCAAAAAAAATCGCCTTTATTCTACCTTGCTCTGTTTCAAAATAAAAAACTAAGCGGAATTTTGTCAGAAAATTCAAAAAAAAGTGTTGAGAAGAATTGTATCAACTTGATAGAGACCCCATCCCGATTACTAACAGCACATAAATGGAGATTATGGTCCCCACTCCAAATATTTTTATTTTATTTTTATATTTTAAAATTTAAATTGTATGTAAAAAATAAAAAATAATATTAATAATTAATTAATTAATTAAACGGGTACGATAAATGGAGATTTTTCTGTACCCACCCCTTCTTAAAATTTTTGACAAGACCGGGATGGTAATGACCTCCCTAGTCTCGCCCCACCCTATTGTCATCCCTACGACTTGGTTTGCACACTAGTATTATTGATCCATTTTTATTGGTCTTTTGAATAATTGAGCTTGTGATCATTTGGTGCTTTATGATGTTTTATTTCGCATTAAATCAATTAATATATATCATTTGGTATTAAAACGTAATAACACTCAAGGCAAGGCTAGTTGGTATATAGTTAATGATTAAAGATAATGAATAAAAATTATTTTATCTTATTTAGACAGAATTGATATACGGAAACACTTCTATTTAGATAATAATTTAAACCAAAAAAGTAGATTAATTTTATCTTCATACAGATAGAAGAGGACAAATTTTTTTTATCCGAATACGGATTAACTCAATATTTTTAAAAGACGAACATACTATTTATAATATTGAACAAATCTATTTGCAGACATTCATATCTCACCACACGTTAGTACCGCCCTCTGCCGCTGCCACTACCACTGCTTGTTGCTGCCGCCGCTGCCATCCTCCGCCGCCCCACCTATTTTTCTTTTTTTAAAATTTTTTTTATTCATTTAATTAATAATAATAGTATAATTACATTTTTTACGAGTAACTTTTTTCATTTTTATATATAACTGAACCAAAACATATTATCTAGATAACTATTATCTAGATAAATAGTTTTATCCACAAATCAAACGGATCCTTATGTTTGAATGGTTAGAACATGGAGGGACAATGCTCGTGGGGTTCAGGTTGGTGAGATTTTATTGCCAGACGGAAACCAAGATGTGCACGACAAGTGGAGGCCTTGCTAGTGCAATTAGCGGCATAACAGCATTTCACCCATGCAATGGCAACAGAGGATGAATATCTCTTCATGCCGATCGACCCTATTTTGCATGGTAGTACTAGTGGGTCTTTGCCGGGGCAGGGATGAGGAGGAGAGGAGATGAGAGGATCGGTGAATCGGGGTTCAAAATTGACATTGCCAAATTTCACGATAGTGTTGAGCAGATGATTTCTTGGATTGGATATGCAATGTCGAAAAGGTCTTGGACTTAAAGGAAGTACTGAAAAGTATATGTGTATCGTTGGTGGCTACGTGTTTCCAAGGCCGAGCGGCAGCAGACTAAGATTAATTGGTGTGTTCCAATAAAATTAAAATTGCAACGTGGAAAAATAAAAATAAAACATTTATGCGCCATGTTTTAACCATACAATTTATACTAGAGCATTATTATTTCAGTGGCTTCAAAATTTACGTCAAGGTTCTCGAACATTCGAATATTATATGCCGATTTTTTTTTTACTTATTTGCAATGAATGATATGTTGAAACAGACGGCCTGTGGTTGGTTGAACATATTTGCAAATTTTGTGTAGGATATTTTGAATCCAACTTTAAAGATTTTTCAAGTTGTTGCTCAACCTTTTCAAATTTTTTTCTACTTTATATTTTTTTAAATTCATACTGAACTTATCAAAATGTTATCACATCCGTCATTCAGTCACTCGCTGTTTTGAAAATATACGCCACTTGCGATTTTGGTGACGACATATACTAACTTCGAAAGGTATACTATGTGCGAAAATTTCACGTCTCATGTTGTCAAGTCTGTTAATTTTTAAAATAACGAGTAACGAAGTGACGGATGTGATAACATTTGGGTAAGTTTAATGACAATTTAATTTTTTTTTATCAATTTTTCAATCATACATTACATTGACATTTATTAAAATTTACTAAAATTTTTGTCTAACAAATCCTCATAAACATTTGAGAAAGTTCAATTACAATTGCAAATTTTAACTTGCAACTCAAAAAATGACTAAGTGTGTGTTTATAAGAATTTATAAATTGATCAAACATTATTTTTATCTACACATTTCGTAGGATCCATAACTTTTACTCACTTTTTATTCACACATTTCATATACTCCACTACTTATATATAATTTATAAAATTCTGTCTAGTGTAGTCCAAGACGTGCCTAAAATGTCTGAAAATGTATTGTCTATAGACTATAATGCTCGAAAATCTCACTTAATTTTGCAAATACAGCATTTACACGCCCCTCATTGTCATTAACTATTTTCCATTTATTCAAATAGCATTTTAAGTAAATAGTTGAAGGCAAATTGCTAGTTTAATGTATCAATAATCCCATCTGATTCCATTTATTCAAATAATATTTTAAGTAAATGGATATTGGGGGCGAATTTAAATTCTCGTCTTCACTAATTAAGTCCTTGATAATTTTATAACAAATGTTTTTAATAAATAATTATTATAGAACAAAATATTTGACTTTTATTTTTTATATTCATGACATTTGTGAAATTCAAAGTTGTCGACATTCAATTTCATATACATACAACTTAAATAAAACGAAAAGTCGAGTCATTTAAAGTTCCATAATAAATGAAAAATAAAGTCATTTTTATTAAAGACGTCATCGAGGATTAAATAGTCTGATAATAAAAGCCTTTTTTATGAGTGGACCGCTCGAATTAATTATATAATTTGTGTAATTTGTGAGTGTTCGTAATTGGAGATTAATGTATTTTTTGTTTTTGGTAAATGGAGACATTATCTTGAATTTTCCATGTAATATCGAAATATTTGATTGCTCCGATTTTGACAACATTGTTAAAAATGCAATTGAAATTGAAGCCAAAATCTTGTCACCCTCTGTTATTACAAAGTCCAACATTAAAATTCGCACATATAAAGCATACACATTAAAATGTCTTCCTATGTCTGCCGGTCAATGTTCCCAGTGCTGCCCAACTGTGAAGGCCTATTTTGTACCGGCGAATGCCTTCTTCTTGTTCACAACGCCTACCGCCACGTGTTGCGTGTATTCTTTTCTGTCTTTGCTTTATAAATATGGACACTTCCCATTTATTTCTTTTCACATTTCAGTTTCAAGAAAAAATTGTAGAGAGAGAGAGAGAGAGAGAGATGGAACTCGGAGGGAATGGAGGCTTCCATGGCTACCGCAGGCTCCCACAAAATAGCTCAGCCGGTAAAGCTTAAAATTAGGGTTTATATATGTCCCTAAATCTGTTTGCAATTCCCTTTTTGGTTTATATATGTGCATGTGCTCGATTCTCTCTGTGTAGGTGCGTGTATGTATAATGTATATATACATACACAGAGAGAAACACACACACAGACAGAGATGGAAAAATGCCTTTTGCTTTTCATACTTCTTTTGATTAGGCATTTTTTCTCAAGTACTTTGAAGGCATTCTTGTGCTGTTATATGTGTTAATTAGTCTCATTCTCTCTCTCTCTCTCTCTCTCTCTCTCTCTCACTCATACAGTTTGCTCTAGTTTATAGGGCATGCTTTTATTATTATTTTATATGGTCTTATTATCTTCATCATCTCTCTCTCTCACACACATACACAGAGAGAGAGAGTGTGTGTTTGTTTATGAAGGGAGCTAGTATGATTAGAAACGACAGGGATACTGTAACAGTAGCTAGGGATTTTGCAAATGGCTGATGAAATTGTTGAAGACAAACCGATAACAAGTGGCATGCATGCAGTGTTTGACCCCACAGAACAATATTAACATATGTCACTCATGCATTCTCACCCACAACCACACAAGCCATATATATATTTTGCGCTGTTCTATGCCCCTGCAAATTACCAGACATTTTTTTTTCACTCTCCAGGGCATGTTTCTCTGCTCATATTGATATAGGAATATTTTATGCACCTGTCTCAGGAGATTTGGTTAAAATCATATATATATATAGTTTGCCTTAGAGGAGAAGAAAAGCTGGACTCAGTTTGTTTTTTCAATTCTCATGGTGAGGACAAAATTACAAACATCAAGAATTTTAGCCGTTTCTGTTTCTTTTCAACAATATTTGTCCTCCACTCATTTGCTATAATTTGGAGTCTTGGGCACAAGACAACTCTTTATGCGTAGACATTATTGGGCCCCATATGCCTAAAGATTGAAAACGTTGGGCCATTCCCTCTTGAACTATTTTATGTTTTATTATATAGAATCTTCAAGGAAAGATAGTTGGCAGCGCAGGTGAAAGACCTGAACCTAAATATCTATTTTTGTTGGTCTGAGAAACCTTTTATGTAATTTTTTTTAATTTCCAAATTGTATAAACTACTTAATACTTTTGTGACTTTTGATTACATGAGTGTACATTAATAGAACTTGATTACTGCATTTGCTTATTCATGCATAGGTACGAAAGCACCAGAGATCAGCATGGAGCTGCCTCCTCAGATGAACCAGACCACCAACACCAATTCAGTCACTGATGACACTGAATGCACTGTTAGGGAGCAAGATCGCTTCATGCCAATAGCAAACGTGATCAGAATCATGCGTAAAATCCTCCCTCCACATGCAAAAATATCGGATGATGCTAAGGAAACTATCCAGGAGTGTGTTTCTGAATTCATTGGGTTCATCACTAGTGAAGCCAATGATCGTTGCCAGAGGGAGCAACGCAAGACCATCACTGCTGAAGATGTTCTTTGGGCCATGAGCAAGCTGGGATTTGATGACTATATTGAGCCACTGACTCTGTACCTACATCGTTACCGGGAATATGATGGCGGTGAACGTGGCTCGTTGGCTGGTGAGCCACTGGTGAAGAGGGCAGTCGATCCTGGCACTTATGGGTTCATGACATTTCCACCGGTGCCTTTCCCGATGGCTCCTCACCATGGATTCTTTGGAGCTCCTCCAATGAACGGTTTCCTCAAGGATCCATCAAATGCTGGTCCATCCCAGGCTGCTGTTGCTGGCATTGATCCCTCTCCCCACTGTAAGGAGCAGGTTTAGAATTGCTAAATGGAGGGGAAAAGTGAAAGAAAAAACAAAAACTTGGGATCTTATGTAATGGATTTACATAAGTTTTTAGTTTGGGTACTATGTATAAACTAAGGTAGCCCCATCTGTTTGCCAACTTTGAGTCCTAATGATGCAGTAAAGTTGTTTGTGATTCCATTGCTTCTTTTTCTTCTAGAAGTTAAAAGTATTTCTTAATGAAGATTGCATTATTGGTGTTCGACCTTTAAAAAAAGGAAGTTGGTCCTCCACCTTATTTGCACAATAGGTTTCTAATGACAAATCGTATACCCCCCCTCCCCACACCCCACCCCACCCCACCCCCCACACCCCTTCAAATAATCATACATGTTTATCACTCAAAACACGACTTCAAATTTTCGCGTACCAATTTTAAGTTGAGATAAAGTTTGGCATGTGAGAGCCACATTATCAATTTCAAGGAGATTTGGATGGTTTTTGTAGTTGGAAACTAATTTTATAACTATGATGAAACATTGAGGACCAACTTGTTACTCAAGCGATAGAAAAGCAAGGATATTGGCTTGTGTGAGTAGGAAACAAAAAATATCTATTATAGTTTTATCATTAGCTATAAGTTCGAGTCTAAGAGAGATTCTAGATAATGTTTGTTATCCTTAATTTTTTATGTCTTTTTTGAATGATAGAAAAATATGGATCAAAAGTAAATGCCATTTTGGAGTTTTATCAACAATTTGCTTGCGTAGGTGGGATCCGGTATTTTGTGAATCTCTATGTAAGGAATTTCAAAAGAAGTTCTTTCAACAAAGATGTGAATTGGTCGACCAAATATGAACCAAAGACTGAACCTTGATGTACTGCAAATGCACTTTAGAATTTATAAAGAAAGGTTGAACTCGAAATGTTTATGCACCTTCGATGTTTTTCTATCTGGAGATATCTTTGCTCAAGCTAATGGTGTGAAAAAAGACGATGAAAAACATTCTGCTCAGATTAAAATCCTGTCTCACAAACCAGAAACTGAAAACAATAATTATTGAGGAATTAAGTTTTTAGAATTTATAAAGAGAGGTTGAACTCAAAATGTTTATGCACCTTTGATGTTTTGCTATCTGGCTTTGCTCAAGCTAATGGTGTGAAAAAAGATGATGAAAAACATTCTGCTCAGATTACAATTATGTCTCACAAACCAGGAACTGAAAACAATAATTATTGAGGAATCAAGTTTTTCTCTTCCCCAGATATAAAGATCGAGTCAAAATCTGTTTATGGTAAGCGCACACTTGATTTTGGTATCATCACATCATGTGCTCAAACTATTTCCTTCTTAATATCAAAAAGGAAAGGAAATGAATAAGGACAAGCTGATAGATATACTAACCGATGTCTAAGTTTCAATGCATTGCCTTTTTATCTTTAGATCATCTTTATTTTCAACATCTTTGCCTTCTGACATCCCTATCTTTTTTTCATCTCTCTCTCCACCACTATCATTCCCTTCTATCTCTTCATCACAATCTATCAAGCCATCCTCACATCTTTTCCTTTGAGGAATGACCTGAAAGAATGAATCCTTCCAATCTTTTGCTTCCAAGAACTTGAGGATTATCTCTACCACTTGATTCACGGTAAGGACCTATACTTGAATGAAAAATATTCCTTCAGAAGGGGAATAATATTTGGCTTGATGCACAGCAAATTGTAAACACTAAGAAGAAGGATACAATGTGAGAAAAACTGATCAAAAGAAAATATGAGGGCCAAAAATTCATCAAATGGTTTTATTGCCAATCACTAAAAGGTAAAGAATGTGTATGTTTTCAGAAAACTCAGTTTACTATGATCTAGATCTAACTTGCAGTTATATGTTAACCAGAAAAATTGATAGCATATTTCTAGTTTCCGACATTGTCCGCTGCATAGGCAAGGAAAACCAAGTTCTGAATGTGATATCATAACTCTCTTTTTTTTGTGGAAAGCACTTGACATCTACCGTTTGCAGCATGTTTGGCTAAGCTTAAAAGTTACTTAAACTTGCTTTATAACTTTTTGTTCCCAAACATATTTTGATAAGTTACTTTTTTCTTACAAGTAAAAAAAAGTTACTAAATTTGACAGTTACTTTCAAAATAACTTAATTTCAACTTTGATGAACAAAAATATCATTCATTTCAACTTAATAAGGATAGTTTTTAAGCTTCGCCCAACATGCATTTAACCTGATTATAATTGCAAGCTAGATTTGCACATGCAACATTCTTTCGTCAAATGAGAGCACTTTGGAAAGAAACCACCTAATTAAGAAAAGTAAAACCAAACACACCTGAGAACTAGACATCTTCAGGTAATCCCCTATCGGGAGTTTTGCAGTTTCAATCCCTTGCTCTTCTGCTTTCTTCATAGTTATTCCTTTCCATCGGTTCCGATCCACCAACCCACCTATGATATATATTGCCTTTGGATCTAGTTCATTCAGCACATTTTCAGAATCCGCGGTAAGATATACCAACTTTTCTTTCTGATCTTGGAATGCTTCGATGTACGACCGATTCTCCTTCTCAATTATCCATTTATCATATCCAGGGAGTCGCTGGAGATGGTTTTGCATTTCTCCCACGCAGCTGGTCAACCAAAGATGGGCTGGAGAAGCGCATCTGCTGTTTACCGCATAACAATACATAATCTGCAAGTTTCACATATGGGAATTAGCTTCTTCTTGAATTGGCTTCTAATGACAAAATTTGCCAGCTTCTGAATAAAAGAAACGAACGCCAAAATCCTAATATACTCTCCAAATAACATTCAATTGGATCAAGGGATGAGCTGAACAACAGCAAAGGGATTGGACCAGAACAGATATACAATGAAATGAACACTACTTAAAAAATTCCATAAAAATTGCAGAGAAGTTTAGGTCCAACTTTAAAAAACTTCGAGGACAAATTCAACCATTGGCAAAACTTTTACACATGAAGTTTCTGGATATACTCCACACGGTATTACATGACCAATAAATTCAAGTTTCTCAGCTTCAAAGAATATCAGAATGACAAGTATGTTCAATTTTTCCATGGATGTGCCCTTAATTCAACCATTAGTTCTTTGGCAAAATTATGAATTTTGGAGCAAGTATCTCGTATGGCCTTGAGTTTTACAGTTCAATTAACACGTCTGTTGGAGAAATTCCAGATTCTTTCAATAAATTATTCTACACAAAATTTAAATGCAAATTGCATCCAGTTTATTAAAACTATTGTTTTAAATCCTAAAATTTAAAAATGTCTTTTACTTTGGAAACTTCACAGTGCTATTTCTCACCAATGTTGTACCGTGCGCCTCATCAATTAGAATTCCATTTCTTTAACATCATTATAATCTTCTTTCACCTAATATACGATGTCGCTGCAAGTTCACATTCATTAAAACGACATCGCATATGCAGAAACACTAAATTCCCCCCCAAAAAAATGAAAAAAAAAAAAAAAAAAAAAAAAAGAAGGGAAACGACCTGTTGAACGAGGCTATTGAGCTCAGAAGAGTTCATCAGATGCGCGAATTCAAGATCAATAACAATGTTCTGGCCATTACTTTTCGCTTCCAAAAGTTTCTCGATTTTCCTTCCCTTTTCTTCAGACCGTTTTTCCATTCGCTCTTTTCGCAGCCCTTTTCTACCCTCGATCAGCTTTTCCCTTTCCTCCTGGCTCACGCTCGCCAATTTCTCATCCCATTCTTTTCTCTTTCGCTCGACCTCTCTCTTCTTCAGCTCTTTCGCAGAGGCCTTTTTCTCCGCTTTCTTCGCTTCGTATCTCTGCTGCTTCAGGAGCTTCTTCTTAGCGTTCTTGGACATAGGTTGCGGGTCTGTTTGCTCCGTCTCCACTGCTTTTTCCATTTGCTAGAGTACTGTTAATGGGTAATTTCTCTCTCTCTCTCTCTCTCTCTCGGTTACTGGGTGCGCTTTGAGGGGTCTCGGTTACTGGGTGCGCTTTGAGGGGTTTGAACTTTGAAGTTGACATTGCAATGGATGAAGCAAGAAAAACAAGTTAACTGGGATGACGTGGCCCAAAACTATAATTGGTTTTGACAAGGCCCAAACTATAATATAGTCCACCATGATTCGGGCCACCATGATTCGGGCCGGACAGAACTTCAGTCAGTATCAGTTGATCTAATTTTGGGCTCTAAATATTGTCCCAAATTTAATTACATTTTAGAAAAAATGTTAAGTCGAGGTATTTTATCAAGGCCGGTTATTATTATTGTATTTATGAGCTCTAAAGTCATATAATTAAAATTTAATTTAATTAAAGTCATATTTTATAATTAAAAGACCAACATATCCTTATAATTGCAAAAAAAAACGTTAATTAATGATACTGTTTTATTGTGATATTGTTTTATATGATACTGTTTTTATTATGATACTGTTTTATTTAAATAATGTACATAGGTATATTTATACCATATTTTTATCTTTGATACTGTTTTTATTATGATAATATTTAAACATATGATCATGTACTACTAATGAAACATTTTAAGAACAATATCATTACTTCAACCATTAAAACATCTTATACTTAATTTTATATATGATATTGTTTTGTCTATGATACTATTTTATATAGATAATGTACTATGGTACACTTACACTATGATTTTATCTTTGATACTGTTTTATTGTGTTAATGTTTCAACATATGATACTATTTTAATATATGATAATGTTATTGAATGCAAACAGTATCAATGATCTTATTCTACTAATTGAACATTTTAAGAACAATATAATTCTTTCAACTAGTAAAACATCTATGATACTATTTTAATCTATGATAATGTTATTGAATGTAAACAGTATCCATGGTCTTGTACTACTAATTGAGCATTTTAAGAACAATATAATTACTTCAACCAGTAAAACAGATCTATGATACTATTTTATTTAGATAAAGTGATATAGTATACTTGTACCATATTTTATCTTTGATATTATTTTATTATGATAATGTTTTAACTTATGATACTGTTATTTTATTGTATTTTAATTTGTGTATGTGATACTCTTTTATTAAGATATTTTCATGTATGATACTAATATATTAAGATACATTTATATGTGATACTGTTTTGACAAGAAAAATTAAATATTGCCATTTTAAACTAAATTGACGACTTCAAACGGCTAAAATCCATCGAGCAGTGGCAAAACTATTTGTATTGACCGGTTAGTCAAGATAATTCTGAAAATATATTATAATAAAAATTACGAGCACGTATGCGAACGAATTTTATGACATTTCTGTTATAATAATAGTTTGTGATACTGTTTTGTATCAACACACATAACTAACAGCACAAAGAAATAATCTAATGACCAACTTAATACATTATCAAACTGTTATTCCATAACACAGTATTAAACTGTTTTCTATAATACAGTATCAAGCTTCTATTTACAGAAGCAAATCATGGCCACAATTAATATAATGATGCTATTTTCTATAATACAATATAATCTCTACAGAAAATTCAAACTGCTTGTTGAGGAATTTTGTCATCCACTTCATTTGCAACTTCACATTCTTATACGTGTAATTGTTCTTCAATATCCACAATCTCTTTATCAATATTTTCTTCACCTTCATCGGCATCTTCTTGTTTAGAAGCAACATTTGCATCCCAGCTAAAGCGGTTAACAAGAGCAGCCACTTTCATAGGTCAGATCTGCACTGCATTAACAAAAGAGCATTATTGGGCAATATACAAATACTCACTCTCCTGGTTTCTTCTTCAATTTTGCCATCCTTAATATCAATATCCTCCAAATCATACAATTTATTAATCTGTACATACAGAAGTGTAATAAGTTTGCTTGCGTTGTCTTTATCATTTTCCTTGTTTAATGTCTCAGAGAGTTTTGTTGGTAGATTCTGCTCCACCCCTTGGTGGCGGCGATGGTTTTTGTCGAATTTTCGTCAATTTCTTCTGACGATGG
The DNA here is from genome assembly GCA_030279155.1 of Forsythia viridissima. Classification (NCBI taxonomy): domain Eukaryota; kingdom Viridiplantae; phylum Streptophyta; class Magnoliopsida; order Lamiales; family Oleaceae; genus Forsythia; species Forsythia viridissima. The sequence continues at coordinate 6,576,964 of CM059033.1, forward strand.
CCGACGATATAGCAGCAGCATCCAAGGTGGCTACTAATAGCCCAAGAATAGCTAACTAAGAGAAGGATGGTTTGGTTTTTACAAACTTTTTCTAGAATAATCTCAAAATAAGAAGTTTAAGATATATATATATATATATATATTAAGCAAATAAAATATGAGCACGATGTAAGTAAATAAAAGGATAGGGAGAGTGTAAACGATATTTTTATGGAAGTTTGATCCAACCAATGATCTACGTCACCCGTTACCAATCTCTCTAACACGAGCACGACATTTTCACTATCTTAATTGACTTATGGTGCAATTGAAACCCTTACAATGTATCTGATCACTTACAAGCAATGAGCACCGATCTTTATACAATATTGAGCTTTCAAATGATCTCAATACAACCCAATGATATAAAGAAATAGATTTGATAATGTATTTATTTCTTGATGAATGATAGATACAAGTTTGGTACTAAGAGATACTAACATTTTAATAAATAGCAATATATGAAAAAGCTCAAGTGTTAGAAATATACCTTGCTGATAATGATGAATCAAAAGTTTGATTTGATCAAATAAAGTTTTTCAATAAATGATTTTAAAGATATAAATGCAATGAAGTTTGAATGAATTTTCTCAATGTGATTCTTTTTATTAATACTCTTGTAAGTGTTTTTAATGATAATAAATGAATAGGTATTTATAAAGATGAATTTTCACAGATTTTTGCCAAAACGGATGACTAGACGATCGACCAGTTCTTAACAATGATCAGAAAATAGCTGTTAGAACGGTACAATTCAGAACGGTCACTTTTTAAAAAATGACGTTCAAATGGTCAACCGGTTCACAGACGGATGACCAGTTCAATTTTTCTGAAAAGTTTTGAAACATTTATTTTTGGATTTGATAAAAATAATTAATGCAAGTGATATCAACACTGTTTTTGAGCATACAATTAATTTTGAACTTTTATCCATTTAATGCTAAAAATCAAAGAATTAATATCTTTAAAATTTTATCTAGAAATCTATTATTCGATCTTGAACTTCGAATTTTAAATTTATTGAACTCTTGTATTGACTGGCTTTGATCTTGACATGCTTTCGAGTTCGATTTGTAATGCTTTGAATATTATTTGAAAATATATCGTTAGTAAACAATACTGATTTGTTTGTTATAATCAAAACATTACGGTTTAAAGTTAATCATATGTCAACAGCTACGCCCAACAAAACCACCGCGCTAGTGCCGTCGCAGCCTCCAACTTTGTCTATTTTCATTACCAGAGAGCTCGCCTGTGATGTGATCTGGATTTTACGCTGATAATGTATAGTTTAAATATGGTTAAAAGGATTACAAGGATAATTACGGCGTTGGCTGAATTAGTATGATTTATTGACAATTTTAAAAAGTATTTAGACCCAATTTAGAATAAGTCACTTATGAATGACTTAATGGCAATTTTCCCTTTTCAAAACAATAGCAAAAACCCGTTTGGTGCCTCAAACTTCCCATTATACGAGGCTTGCGATTTCTTATCTGTAAATTTCAACAATTTTTTTTCAATACTTGTCGGAATCTTTGATTTAGTACTATTTTTAAGATAAATTCATGGTAGAGTTTAAGATTAGTATTTTTAAGGATAATTGCATATTTGATCTCAACTTTTCAAAAAAATTGGAGATATATAACATTTAAAAATAGTACTAGAAATTCCAACGTTTGAAAAAATATGTATGATTCGTCCTTTATGATAAAATTGCCATTTTCTTTAAATAAACAAAAATAAAATAAAAAATAAAAAAATGATTGAAAAATAATCAAATGTACCAAAAAAAAAAAAATAAGAAATGTAAAAAAAAAAAAAAAGTAACAAATATGTCATCTTATTTATCAAACCTCAAAATTCAAAATTTACCATCATCCCCAAAAACCTCAAAATAAAATAGTGTCTTGAACTCAATCAATTTCTTTTATAAATTTCAGTTGATTCCTCTTATAAATCTCGACCGTCAAAAGATGAAATTTCCTATTAGAACTTGATTTTTTTAACAGTTTTTCCAACTCCGTTTTGCTCAAGTTGAAACAGGCATGGTTTATGCTTCCAAGTTCCAATCACAACACTTTATTAAACTATCAATGGGATGTTTGAACACTGTGTATTAAATCCTCTAAGCTCAAATTCACAATAACAAGATTGCAAATTCAATGAGCCCATAAACTTCAAACTCAAATTCCCTACAACAATTCGAGCCCATAAACTTCAAACTCAAATTCCCTACAACAATCCGAATGAAAGGACACAGATCTATCAGCCATTTCGTACAAAACCCTCAACGGTGAAATAAGAAAAGAAGCGAGTTAACTAGCGGGTCAAAAGGGTATATATATGTGTATGTATATGATGAGAGAGAAGTGGAATTGAACATGCTGGAAGGTGAAGATGCATAGGCATCTGTGCGTGCACCTTGCTCATTCCGCACAGCGGATTTGGAGTATGGCAAGGAGATTGTTTATGATTCAATATTGGGATTTAATTTGTACTTATTGAAGAATTTGGATGGAATGCTGGTGGTTAATATAGTTGCATCAGAACATATAGATTTGGAATTGGGGAATATAATAGTGCATGTGATGGATGGGGTGATTAAGGATTCTTAGTTTGAGGTATTCGTTCAACCTAATAATGTTGGGCTACATTTCTTATTTTTTATTTTTTTTTGGTGCATTTGACTATTTTTCAATCATTTTTTTCTTTTTTATTTTTTTTATTGAAAGGAAAGGACAATTTCGTCATAAAGGACCTACCATACCTATTTTTTTAAACGTTGAGGATGTCTGATTCTATTTTTAAAAGTTAGTGATATATCCTTAATTTTTTTTGTAAGATTCGAGACCAAATATGAAATTATCCATTTTTTTAATGAAATTTTGATAAAAATTGATGAAATAAAAAATTGATAAAAATTATGAATCCTATAAAATATGTGATTGAAAATAAATTTTAAAAAAATTCATCCAAACATGATTTCAATTAATTTTTCTTTTAAAAAATTGTGAATGATATAGAAATATTTTAGCAAGTTAAATTTATTTTCATTCAAAAAACAAGGAAATTACAACATTATAATTTACTATTTTTTATAGTTCAAAATAAATAAATTACAAGTCTCAACAATAATTTATTTATCAATTTATCTAATTTTTAAAAAAATAATTTTTAAGCAAAGCACTAAAAGTAGAGGATCATTAAAAAAATTAAAACCCGGTCCCAAAAAGTAATTTGGGGATAAGTTAGGGGTGAAAAAAGTCAAGCACGAGAAAAAAACCAAAAGGGAGCGGACGGACACTGTTTAAAACATATCAGGAGCTTCGTTGTTCGAACAACCAAAGAAAAAGCCCTTACACCCCCAAATTAACACCAAATGCTCGTTCAGAATAATCTCCCCTATCATTTGCTGTGAATAAAATTCTTTACAATTTAGTTATCAATGGCTCAGAAGCTGCAGCAGCAGCTCAGTGAGCTCGGATTGAAGCTCGAGAATCCTCCTGCTTCTAAAGACGCTCTCATTAAGCTATTGAAGGTGGAAATTGTTGTTTAATTTTTTCTTTTCTTCCAAGTTATGTTTCGTGTGAATTTCTGAGTTTTGTGGTTTGGTTATTCTTTTCTTGAATTCAATTTGCGGAAGCACGCTTGTAAATTGTGAAAGCTTTTGTTTTGCGTAAAATTGGATTGGTTTTGGATTTTGATTCATCCTCTCGATGCTTTGTTTCTTTAGGTGGAGAAAACAGTAAGTCGGATCTCTTTTCAAGACTCTAACAGAAATTTCGCAAAAAAAGAAAAAAATATAATCTTTTGGGTCCCCCCACTCGCTCAGTGAAATTTATTTCCCATCTTCTGATTTTTGGATCCCAAGGGTTTACTGTGAAGATTTCAAAATAATATGTAGTTGTATTTTGAGGGAAATTACTTGCTTCTGTAATTATTTTGCTTCACCTTGCCTCAGAAACGTTTTTAATAGCATGTATTTGTCTTCTGGGTTTCTTTTTGTGGCCTAAGCGAACAGAAGAGACATTATCTGCGTATGTATATTTAAATTTTGTTATTTACTTTCTCTTTCTATAGCAACTAGCAAGCTCCTCATACCTCTACCAATTTCTATTATACATATTTCAAATATCCAAAGTTGCAAAATTTATCTTTTCCATATGCATGCTTGTGTATTTCACCAGGTTTATGTACATCTTTAAGAGCATGTTTCGCTAAGTCTTGGATGGAAACAAGGGAAGAATCACTATTTTCTAACTATCAGAATAGCAGATGAAGAATGTAAATTTGCAAGCGAAATTTATTCATCTGCACTTATCCAATATTGTCAGTTCCAACCACGTGGAGCTACTGAAATCTTACACCACCATTTTGTTCAGTTGAGAGCCTTATCCACCAAATAATTAGTCTAATGAATTTCTGTACTATTGAATCCTTTTCTGCTTGTCTGCTCAAATGAATATTGCTTCGACTCAATAATGTTTAGGATGAATTTCATCCAGGAATAAATGTTTGACTGTCTTAAAATTTTAACCATCAGTTGACAGCTACAAACATAAGATCTTGGAGGTTTTATGATATGTGTATAGTTAGCTGGACTTTTAATTGATTGGGTGGTGGTAATCCAAATGCCTTCCTTACATGCAGCAAGGTGCGGCGTGTCTTTCTGAATTGGATCAGTCACCACTAAAATCTGCATTGGAGTCCATGCAGCCTTTTCTTATTGCAATTGCCAAGCCAGAACTTCTAAAGCATCAAGATAGGGAGGTCAAGCTATTTGTTGCTGCCTGTATCTGTGAAATAACTCGAATTACTGCACCTGACGCTCCTTACGACGATGATGTTTTGAAGGTACTCTATCTTCTGTAGAGCAAATAGTTAATAGAGAACAGATTGGTGTGTACTTTGTTTGCCTCCATGAAATTTTTTTGGTCTTTCCCAAGTTAATTGCAGCTGTAACTGTTCCAGGATATCTTTCAGTTAATTGTCAATACTTTCAGCGGCTTAAGTGACACAAATGGCCCATCTTTTGGAAGGAGAGTTGTTATTTTGGAAACTCTTGCAAGATATAGATCGTGTGTTGTGATGTTGGATCTTGAATGTGACGATCTCATTAACGAAATGTTTGGTACTTTCTTCACCGTTGCCAGGTGCGTCTCATTTAATATAGAATTCGTACCAATTATTACAAAATGACCTTATTCATCTGGCAAAGTCAGCTTTCCTCCTCTCTAATTGGGGCATACTGTCTATGTGGTCCTAAAAACTGGAGTGGAAAGTTTTGATCTTCTCTTCCCGATTCCTATACCATACGCATCTATCCTCATCTGGAGCAATGCTGTGTTCGCCTTCTTGTTTCACTGGCTGCTTGTCAATGCCCAATAGTGTCAATTGTTTAGATTCTTTTATTTTTTGTGAGTAAGAAAATAACAATTTGACTGAGGGTATTCTTTCATAGCTATATGCCGGTTCAAAATTTGTTCCATTTGCATATTAATTGTGCCATGCAAAGATGTTATCTACTTTCTTATATTCTATATTAGTAAATTGTTGCTTTTCTTAATATGCTGGGGTATTCTGGCTGCTTATAGGTCCATTTTATTTGGCTTTTTTCTTTCATTCATATGTGCATTTATTTGTATTTGACCATTAGTCTCCTATCACTTGAGGTAGGAAGAGACAAAAATTGGAGATGCCTATGGCACTGAATTTGTTGGAATTGCCACATACTGTTAATCTGTGTGTTTGCATATTTAATCACAGCTGCACAGAATAAGCATTGTTTCCTTGAAGTATTCTGCATGGGTAGGTTGGGCATGGCATATGGAAACATTTCGTTAGGGGCACCTCATTTGTAGGGTTAGATTGAACACGAAAGTCATTTAGGACAAAATCCTTTAAAACCTCCAGAGGTTAAGGCAGAACCACATCCAGGAAAAGGGGAAAAAGATGGAGAAGGAAAATATGAAGCAGATATTAATAGAAGAAAATCCCTACATCCTGGAAATGGGTATGGCATGTCCATAGGCCTCTATTTATATATCTATTTTTACTTTTACCAAAGAGAAGGAAATTCCTAGAAGAGAATAGAAGGCTTGGCGTTTTATGTCTCCCTTTCTCTATCTCTCTTCCTCTGACTTCCCTTAAAAAAAGGAAAATGGAAAAGGTAAGATAAATAGATAAAAACTGAACCTCTCAGAAATGCGTAATCCATGCTCAGACTGGTCAGGGCATAAAAATGAGCTCATGAATAGCGATTTCTACATTTGTATGGATTGTTTTGTACTGTTCATCTCACACCCAAATACTGCAATATCTTGATGCTGCCAAACTCTGTGCCCTCCATCTACCCTTGAGAGGCTTTTGAACTTAGTGCCAGGAAAATATATGTCAAAGGTCTTGGCACTGCACGATGGAGAATATGGTCCACCATTTTCTTCACATTCATACACACAATACATGCAACACCTTGGTAAACATCATTCACCTTCAAGAATTTAATAATCAAGTTGGTTCCTATAATTATTGTTGAGATAAAGTAGGTCACCTCTGTTGAGATATCCAATTTGTATGCTTAAGTGATAATGCATGAAATTGAATGATAGCTTTGGTTCTATATGACATATCTGATATCCAAGGCATGAACCTGTGCGTGAACTTGATGTCATGACTAGTATCCTATGCATGCAGAGATGAACATCCTGAAAATGTTCTGGCTTCAATGCAAAGGATCATGGAGGTTCTCTTAGAAGAAAGTGAGGATGTGCAGGAGGATCTTTTACTTGTTGTACTTTCTGTTTTAGGTCGGAATAAAAGGGTAAGCATCTGCTGCCTCTATGTTTACATCTTATTTGGATGCTGCCTTCTTATATAATTAAAATCTGGACTTTTTGTTGCTAGGATGTAACAATGGCTGCAAGGAGGCTTGCTTTGAATGTAATAGGCCATTGCGCTGGAAAACTCGAACCTGGCATAAAGCAGTTTCTTGTTTCATCAATTTCAGGAGACAACAGGTCCAAGAAGTGCCAGATTGATTATCATGAAGTCATCTATGATATCTATTGTTGTGCCCCTCAAATATTATTGGGAGTCATTCCTTACCTAACGGGAGAGCTATTGGTAATCACTTACAATTTCTTTTTGTGCATAAATTTTTCATGTTTTCATTGATAAAATGTTGTTAAACTTAGTTGTTTGTCCTAATATGACATGGAAAGTTATTTCATCTTTTGGTCAGAGAATTATATCATGAATATTAATAATTTAAGAACCATCTTTTATTGTTCTGGTGGTTGCAATATTGCACCCATGTTAGAGTTGCTTCGAAAAGTAATTTAAAAAAAAAATATCAGTCGGTAATTCTTTACTTTTCTGTGGTCCATTACTCCACTTCTACATGGACAAGCTGGTTTCCAAACTCATTTTTAATAAATCTAGAAAAGATGTTGCTTTCAACTCTTCATATCTGAATTGGTTGTAAAATTTCTGAGTTCCAAGTTTTGGTATCTACAGACTGATCAGTTGGACACTCGTTTAAAAGCGGTTGGCTTAGTTGGGGACCTTTTTACGCAGCCAGGATCTGTAATCTCTGAAGCATTCCAGCCAATGTTTTTGGAATTTCTGAAAAGGGTGACTGATAGAGTAGTGGAGGTCAGAATGTCTGTCCTGGAGCATGTCAAGAGTTGTCTGCTGGCTAATCCTTTTAGAGCTGAGTCTCCGCAAATTATCTGTAAGATTTGTAAATAGTTTTCTAGTAGACACACCTCATGTCTTTAACTCTAACATTGTTTGCATTCTAGCTGCGCTTTGTGACCGACTACTGGACTATGATGAAAACGTCCGTAAACAAGTTGTCTCTGTGGTTTGTGATGTGGCATGCCATGCCCTAATATCCGTACCTGTTGGAACTATCAAGCTGGTTGCGGAACGCCTTCGAGATAAATCTGTGTGTGCAAACTTTGTGTGCATGTTTTGTTTTTTTTATATCTGCCACATGCCTTGCTCAGATGCTGATAATCTTTTCTGCATACATCCAGTTTCTTGTTAAAAGGTATACAATGGACAGGCTAGCTGACATATTCCGAGTTTATTGCTTGAACCGCTCCACTGTATCGACAGAGAATGATGAATATGATTGGATTGTTGGGAAGATTTTAAGATGTTTTTTGGATAAAGATTTCAGGTAACTTAGTAATTTTTTTGTTGAGGTTATTTAATTAGTTGCATAAGGATGGAAATTTTTTAAATAAAAAAAATTAACATCACTGAACGGATGCCAACTAGATGACTAATTCCTGGATAAGGCAGTTTACTATGTCAAGACCAAAAAGTAATAGTATTTCGGCGGACACTAACGTTGTTTGTGGAAGTGTCTTCTAAGAGGTCATACTAAAGTCAAGAGTATTGCTCATAAAATTAACTTGAAGATATTTGCACTTTACTGGATAGTAATTATATTGGACGTCTGGTTCTTTCCCTGCAGATCAGACGCAATTGAACCCATTCTATGTCTATTCTTGTTCCCAAGTGATTATTCAGTCAAAGATAAGGTGACAGGTTGGATTAGGGTTTTTTCTGGATTCGACAAAGTTGAGATTAAGGCTCTTGAGAAGACACTAGAACAGAAGCAAAGGTTTGTTCTGAATTCTTATTCTCACTTAAAAAGTTTCTATATTGTTTTTTGAGCAACTTCAATTTTCTTTCAAACTACTTGATATATGTCATAGTATGATCCCACGAAGTTTCCATCATATTGCAGATTACAACAAGAGATGCAGAAGTACCTTTCCTTCAGACAGTTGTCCCAGGTTCACAATCATCAATTTTGATTTCTAAATATAAAGCAGGGGGAGGGGGGAATTAAGAAGAGACTTTTGATAAAAGGGTAAATTCTTACCCAAATGCAGGAAGGTGATGCTACCGAGCTCCGAAAGAAAGTATTATTCGGCTTTCGTGTTATGTCGCATTGTTTTACTGATCCGGCAAGGGCGGAGGAGAATTTTCAGATTCTCGATCAGTTAAAAGATTCTAACATTTGGAAAATCTTGGCAAGTCTTCTTGACCCAAACACTAGCTCTCTTCAAGCTTCTAGTTCACGGGTGAGACATTAGACCGAAGTTGGATATATTCGGTATTCTTTCTCTTCTTTTCAGTTTTTGTTGATGATTCTAAGTTTAAAATGACAGCAAAATTAAATGAGATGATAACTCAGATACCTCAATCCTACTGCAGAGTGATTTGCTAGGTATCCTTGGTGAGAAGCATCCACTCTATGAGTTCCTGAGCGCTCTCTCTTTGAAATGCTCATATCTACTTTTCAACAAGGAGCATGTCAAAGCAATCCTTCTTGAAGTTGGCATACAGAAATCCACTGGAAATACCCAGTTACTTTTGTCTTGCATGACTTTACTTGTGGTATAACACCCCCACTCATTTTTATTCTATATATCATATTTCTTGACGATCAATGGTGTAATAACATCTTGAACTGTGTACTTTCCTTGATTAATTTTGGGTGGAAAACATTGAACCCGTACACATTGAATTCAGACTTGCTTCATACCGATAAGCCCAAGAACCAAAAGATATGTTATGGCATCAATATTGGGCAAATGAAACTCAAACCAATCAGTTGCACTAAATGTATTACATGTGTAGTGTTTCAGAACTCTATTATTGTAAACATGCAGAAATCTTCTCATGCATGCATTGGTTTGGTAGGACTCAAACTCTTTATGACATAGGCATGCTGTTCTTGAATGCAGCACATGTTGTTGGCTTGAATTCATGTACTTTCTTTCCTTCCTAATTTTCACACTCCACAAAGAACTAAAAGTTTATAGTTATTTCCCTATCTCAACAATATTTTAAGCATAGCTAATGAGCTGAGATGGTTTATCTTGTTCATCTGTGAATAAAAAGTTAATCGATTCTAATGTTTGCAATATAATTGTGAGTTCATTGCTTTTGAAACAGTTCTGAGCTTGATAAGTTATGATGGATCCATTTACGCATCATCATCAGAGTGTCAATGGAAAAAAGTAGCAAAATTTTACTTTATTGAGTAGTTTTTCACCTTGTAGGGAACTGCTTTACATTGGTATCACAGTTTTCGTGCATTGGTCAATTTCCTGAACTGTTAAAATCCCTTATTTTCATATTTCACCTGATGAATTTTTCAGATTCTTGCCCGTTTCAGTCCTTTGCTGCTTGGTGGACTTGAAGAAGATCTGATTCATCTTCTTGATGATGACAATGAAATAATTAAGGAAGGTGTTTTGCATATTCTTGCAAAGGCTGGGGGAACCATCCGAGAACATCTGGGTGTTTCATCAAGGTTTGAAAATAAAAATTCTGAATCAAAGATCCAAATTTCACGTGCTTTTAAATTTTTTGAAATGCCATTCATGTACCCGCAGATCTTTAAACCTTGTACTCGAGCGAATATGCACTGAGGGCAGCCGAAGGCAGGCAAAGTATGCAGTTCATGCCCTGGCATCAATAACAAAAGATGATGGACTCATGTCACTATCTGTTCTATACAAGGTCTCTCATTACTTGAATAGGAATTACCTCTTACTCTCATCTTTAGTGCTTTACTATGCTCTTATGGTATATTTCTAGTTTTTTCTTAACATGCTGACGAGATCTGTTATCTACTCGTGTGTTTCAAATGGACAGAGGCTTGTTGATATGCTTGAGGAGAAGTCACATTTGCCTTCTGTTCTACAATCTCTTGCATGTATAGCATCAACTGCTATGCCAGTATTTGAAACAAAAGAAAGTGAGGTTCAACGGTTCATAAAGAAAAACATACTGGAGTGCAGTCATGTATGCCTTTTTGTGATTCACTGGACTTGTGTGACTTGTTTTCCTTTTCTCTTGTTTAAAAACAATTTCATTCAAAACATGCTTCACTTTCAGATATCCGGAGATGAAGCAAATGGATGTTGGGATGATAGAAGCGAACTTTGCTCATTGAAGGTTTTTCCCTTGGAATAATTATCCATTAAATACTTTAGATAGAGCCGCTCATGGCAAACCTTTATGCACTGGGTTAATAATAGAATTGATTCTGCAGATTTTTGGGCTGAAAACATTGGTCAAGAGCTATTTACCCCTCAAAGATGCGCACCTTCGTTCAGGGATTGATGACCTCATGGAAATCCTTAAGAACATACTTGCTTTTGGAGAGATCTCAAGAGATATCAAGTCAAGGTAATGTAAGCTCTATGGTTTTTAAAAGTTCCGTGGAGGTAACAGTTGTTATCACTATTGGCTTGCCTGGGTACTGCTCTTATCATATATGAATTTCTTTTTCCGTGTTACAGTTTAGTGGATAAGGCTCATTTGAAGCTTGCTGCAGCAAAAGCTGTTCTTCGTCTTTCGAAGCGCTGGGAGCATAAAATTCCTGTTGACATCTTTTACCTTACCTTGAGAACTTCAGAGGTAGAGTTTATTTGAATGAAAGAATTTGACCTGTGGAATAAATTCCTAATGGCTGTTACACAAAACGGTTTGCTGAGCATATTTTTGTTACTTCAACTCTTGGGGTGTCCAGGCTAATTTTCCTAATGTGAAGAAACTATTACACGCTAAGGTTCATCAATACGTAAAGGAACGGATTTTAGACCCGAAGTATGCTTGCATCTTCCTACTTGACAATGGGTCTCAGCAGCTGGATTTCGAAGAGGTATATGATGCACTGAGTATACATGTTATTTTTATCTGTTGGTCTTGGGTAACAGTAAACAATTCAACAAATTCATTTATGAGATCATGTCATGAATCTTCTTTCCTGATATTTTGACAGAACAAACGCAATATGAATGATATAATCCAGATGTGTCAGCAAGGGAGAGCACGCCAAGTTTCTATACAAAGTGATGCAAATTCTCCACCACTCTATCCAGAATATCTTCTCACATATGTGGTCCATGCTCTTGCTCATCATTCGTCATGTCCTAATGTTGATGAATGCAAAGATATCAGAGAATATGAGGCTATTTACAGGTATTCCAAGTCAAAATTCAATTCCCTTGATGGTTTATGTGAAGAACGGACACCTGGAGTGTCGGTGTCCAACATGTATCGGACCTGACCCTCCTTGGAGACTCTAGGACACATCTCTGACGTGCCACATGGCATGGCCTTTTTTATGTGTGTTCTAAATTTCACATGGGGGCCACTTTCCTCATTTCCTGACATGACTTGGGCCATGTGGCTTGTCCTCTATTTTCTTAATATCTTTTGAAATCCGAGGGACATGTCTTCGACACTTTAAGGACACGATAAGCCCCAATTTGTAAATTTTTGAGTGTGACAAGGAAAGTTTTAGGTATTAAAACATTTGTGTGAAATTCTACAAACTTCGTGTCAAATTTGTTTTAATCTAGTATACGCATGTTTTCTTTACTTGGCTCTAATAACAAATAGTATAACCCAAAACCATCTTAGTACAACAAAATAGCCACTCTTATAATTCAAAAGATTTCCCCAGCAAAATTTCCAATCAAGGCTAGAAAAAATAAGCATTAACTTTATTGAAAAATGAAATAGTATAAAAACAAAAAATAAAAATTTATAAAAATACAATTTTAAAGAATTTTAATACTCTTGTCCTTGATGTGTTTGTGTCCTACTTTTTCAAAAAGTTGTTGGCGCGTCCCTGTCGTGTAGGGTTCTTGTCCCACGTCCGTATCCATGCTTCATAGAGCTAGGGACTCAAAAACTGCATGCAGCTGCTGAAATATCTCTTTTTTCTCTATGTTGTTCCTGAAAAAGAGATACATGTGAGAACTTCCATGTCTTGAGTGTTGTACTTCTCCTATTCAGATCCATTGTTTTTACTGTAAAATAGATCCATTGCTCATCTGAAGAAGAAATGTTTGGAATTTGAGACTATTTGATTTCATTTCAAAATTATGAATAACAACCCATAAAAAGTGTGAAATTTCCATAATTATCTTTGACTTAAGATGGAGTGAGTCTATGGATAATTCTTCTCTGTTAAGCTGAAAATATAATTTATTTATTTTCTGTGTATATTTCTGTATTGACTATTCTAGCACAGTAGTCTATAGGTGGCATGGCAATGTCGGTAAGATTTTTAAAACTGCTCTGCATGAAGTGGTGGATCTGTCCGTTGAAAATCAAATTCTCTTGTAAACCATACACTGGAGAACGAAAACTGCAGTCTTTTAAATAAACCTTAATGAGAAGATTTTTTATAATGCTACTTGGTTGTGGATTAAGGTTATCTTAGACGTCCATGTTTGACATATTATGTCTCTATTTTCAGGCAGTTGTATTTATTCCTGTCTATGCTATTGCACGGAGGTGAAGATAGCAAATCTGATGTCAGTATTGACAGAGACAAAGATAGTGTTTCTTTAATGAAGTCAATCTTTCTATGTATCAAGCGTTTAGAAGATGCTTTCGATGCAACTAAGTCTAAGGTTGGGTATTAAATCCTATTAGGTTTATATTTTCTCCTTGTAGCATTATATTTGTCAAAGAATTTCTTTATGTCAACAACCCAGGACATTTCTCCACCCATGTGGAACTCGGGTAAAAAGGGACCCATAAAGGGCGCCCTCAAATAATTGAAATATCGGAAAAAGAATGTCAGAATTAAAACAGTAATGACATTAGTGTTGTTCAACTGCCATTTTATAATCTGAACATTATTCTTTACAGAACTCATATGCTCTGTGCGACCTTGGTCTGTCAATCATTAAAAGATTAGCCCCAAGACAAGATGATCTTCAAGACTTAAATGTGCTAGTGAACCTACCTCCAGTGCTATACAGACCACATGAGTATAGAGAAGGAAATGAGCCGCTGGTATTTATTGTCAAACTCCATTTTTATGTTTATGAACCTTGATTTTTCTGTTTTTTTGAGTGAGCAAGAGGATGAGTTGTCTACTTCCTCTTAGATGTGGTTAGATCTGATTTTTGTTGTGCAGATGCAAGTGGCAGAATAATGTTACATCTTTTGATGGAGTACATATACTCCTCCTGTGGAGTCTACCTTCATACCTCTCTGAAGTTCACTCAACTGTCTTCATTATACTTTGTGTTCATTGAAATTACATAGCACGTACTGCATCATTGGTTTTGCTTCTCCAACGACATCCATAATTTAAAAGCTTTTGTTTGCACCTCGAATTTATTTTTGTAAGCTCATTGCTAAAGTATCAAGTTACTCTATTAGAATGTTAATGCCTTACAATTATTTGATTTTATTCATTACACGTGCCAATTTAAACAATCTATGATTTTGTGATTTCATTGGGTGATTGAGCATTTTGGTATCCTTTCTGAAGTTTTTCTGTTCGACATACAAATAGCCACATGACCATCTCTCTGTTTACGGTTTCTATGCATGAAATGCATATTTTTATATTTCTTCTAGGTGGATGAAGGGAATACATGGTTGGCAGATGACAGTATCTTGGCCCACTTTGAGTTACTTAAGTTGGAAGCTAATGGAACTGTAAGATTTGGAAAGCACTTCCACATAATGAAAAATTGGTGTTCCAACTTATACTACTTGACTAATTTAACTCCACTGGCACTTTACCAACTGCAGGTTAATTCAGAAGTTGTGGATGATGGGGTCATGGACAGTGAAACAGAAGGCAGTGAGTTGCCTTTGAGTAAAATGATGAAACGAATAAAAGCTAAAGGAGCAAAGGCAAGAAAGGAGGTGAAGAATGAGTCTGCACCAGCTAGAGTGAAAAATGAAAATGATGATATTCTGAAAATGGTGAAAGAAATAAGTTCAGATAGTTTGGGCATAACCAGCAAGTTTGAATCAAGCAATGGCCATGAATATGTTGATAAAAAATATAGAAGTGATAATAAGCCTCAAAAGAGGAAAAAGGTCTTTAGTGAAGCAACAAATGTTCCCTTACCAAAACGGAGATCATCATCTGGTCAGGGTCTCACGTTCTCTCCCTCAAAGGTTACTTCAAAGAGTTCTACAATGCCATTTGATGATGAAATTAAGGAGGCACTCACGGTTGATTCTGCTGAAATGAATGATGAATTTCAAATTGATTCGGAAGATAAATTTATTCAAGAAAATATTACTGAACCTGCAGAATCGGACTTATTGATCTCATCTATTAGAAAGAAATCCAGCTCCTCCAATCAGGAAAGCAAACGCTCTGGTAGTGATCGTGGTGAGGCACATGATCATTCCAACCATGATGTTAAGGTAAGTGATTTCCATAGATGAAATTGATAGCCACATAAGATGTCTATTGATGATTGTATGTGTTTCTTTTTTCTTTCCCTTCCAATGCTGAAGAAGAAGAAAGTGATGGAAACTGATAACACACACTCAGTCAGTAATCCCAATTTGGGATCTACGAAGAAGAGAAAACGGAAAAATGTTGCCGAGTTGGCCAGGGTCAGCTTATCCCATCTCTTTCTGTAATTTCCTTTTGAGTATTTTGATTCTTGTGAATATATGGACTTACATGCTAACTTGTGCTACTCAAACTGTTTCTAATTTTTGGGTTCTCATAAATTTGGTTGTGTATAGTATGCATGCTTACTGAACATGTGTATAGGAGTACATGGTAACATGTATGCATTTCTGAAAACCACGTTATCTCATAATGCAAAACTGAGGTTCAATTGACTTGCTTTCACAATATCTAAAAATCACGTTATCTCATAATGTACGAACTGGCATAAGCTTTTTCTTTTAATTATTGATCAATGTCAATGATAAAACTCATTCTTTTCCCTCACTGGTTCTATTTTGTTGAACATGACTCAGTTTTGATGTTACTTCCTTTCTTCTTTAGTGCACATCGAAGGGCAATGGAAGTTCCATGGCGGACTTGATTGGTTGCATAATAAAAGTTTGGTGGCCATCGGATAAGAAGTGAGTGATTGATTACCTCAGGAAACAATGATTTTGATGTCATTTTTTAAACAAAGAAAAAAAGATGAAAGGGAAGTCTCAAATATGGGATGTAATTTCTTTCAGCGTCACATCATTGTTTATACTAATATGCTTTTGAATATTTCTGGAGAATTACCCGCTTAAGCTCTTTCTTCGAAATTTTGGATCCAAGAAAGGTGTAATATCAAGCCATGTAAAACCACCAAAGTCCCTAATTCTTCGCATTATTTTTTGTTTCATTCTTCTATTTGGGCTATATATGTTAAACGATCTTTCTTGTAACTTCAGTAATTATGTTTCACTGGACCTTCATTAAAAGACTTCCCTCGGTGCAATGGTTGTTGACCTTCACATTGTAAGATCACCTCCTAAAGAAATCTCTATCCAAAAAATTAGTCAGTCTAACCATCCATTATCTTTTGATACTGTTCCTGCATTTTAACATTGAAAGAATATAAGATATAGACTACAGATACTAATTTATTTATGATATGTTTTTTCTTCTTGCTATGCTGAGTATGCTGCTTTAAGATCTCATACCTGTCCAACTTTACAGGTTCTACGAAGGTGTTGTGAAGTCTTTTGACTCCCAGAAAAAGAAGCATGTGGTAAGCTGCAATTGCTGGGTCATTTTCCATCCTGGTGCTATAGCAAATTGTTTGCCATTTTTATCCTAATTAGCTTGTTGTAATTTTTTCTAATTAATTTGTTTCAAAGATATTATATGATGATGGGGATGTGGAAGTTCTACGATTAGACAAGGAGCGCTGGGAGCTTGTTGACAATGGCCAAAAAGCTGTAAAGGTCTAATTTTTCAGTTGTTTTTCCCATTGAAAGTGTACTATTTTCTGGTTTGCCGTTGAGCAAAGATTATGGCTTAAGATCTAACAAGGTTTTCAACACCATTTGCAGAGGTCAAATTCTTTGAAGGGTTCCTGTCCTAAAGGAGTGTAAGTGCTCCCTTCATTTAATGCCCCAATCTATATATGGTAGGGCATATTTTAGATTTGCTCAAGCCTTCAGATGCATCTCAACTAATTTAATTTGGAGCTTATTTTCCTTGAACATTAAAATAATGGCTTGATGGTTCAAAATTTACTTGAACTGCCATTTAGCATATACACTTGCTTTCATTCTCTTCAACCTAGCTGTAGTCAAATGCTTGATTAGTTAATATATAGGAAACTGCATCTTCTCAAATCATGGTCGTGTCCATAGTTGTGGAAAGCGATTTATTATAACTACATGTATTTATTTGTAATGTTTATTTACTTAATTGTTTCTCTCTGTGCGCGCTTACTGTTGCATTAGCATAGTAAGCTATCTGGGAATTCATCTTTTCATTAACTTTGCAGAACATCTGGGAACAAACGGAAGTCTGTAGGAAGCTCAAGAGAAGATAAAACAAGGGCAGAGATGTAAGTCAGCTGTTGCAATTTAATTGAGCTTATGTAATGTTTATTTGCTTAATTGTTTCTCTCTCTGCGCGCTTGCTGTTGCATTAGCATAGTAAGCTATCTGGGAATTCATCTTTTCATTAACTTTGCAGATTATCTGGGAACAAACGGAAGTCTGTAGGAAGCTCAAGAGAAGATAAAACAAGGGCAGAGATGTAAGTCAGCTGTTGCAATCTAATTGAGCTTGAAATATTTTGTTTTATGGTTTGTCATCAGCTTATGTACAGCATTGACTGACAGATCCCCTCCATCTCAAGTAAGAAGGAAAAGAACTGCTCAAGAGAAAGTGAAGCGGATTCAAAAGGGTGTATTGAAGAGTAAATCCTCTACTGAGAGGAGGGGAAGCCCAGTTGTTGCGCGACCTGAATCTTCCACAAAGTCCAGTCTTGATGATGTGGAATCAGGTGAGAGATTTTATTGTTACATTTTGTTTCTTATTGAATAAAACATTCTAGTGAAACTGAATGTGTAAAATCAAAAGATGGTAACCTCATGTGGTGGAATTCAAAGGAATTTTGTGGCATGTGGGATTTGCTAATCGATTTTTTTCTGAACTCATTTTTGCCATTTCTCAATATAGGCCATATATTGCTTCCTACAGAATAGTTTTGTAATTTAAGATATCCATTTCATAAAATATTCAGCTGGATGTTGCTGCGTAACCCAGAACTTGCCATGTGAAGCATACACCACTAATTCTTATCTACTTATAAATACAAACGAGATTTCAAACTTGGCATTAGACATAATCATTTGGAAATAAGAGTCTCCGTGAAAGATTTAATCAGTGAATTTGGTCTGTTGTGAATTTTTACCTTCTATTTTGTAGCAAGATTATTGTCAAAGCAATAAACCTATACACCGTTAACTGAATCCAGTAATTGTGAGCTGAAATCTCCAAATACTCGCTGATTTCCAAAATCTATAAAGAAATCTCATGTTCTGTTACCTCGACGTGTAAATCATTTGTTGTGAATAGTTATGTAAATTTCTGGCTCGAGATCTCTGAGGTTGGTAGTAGCTTCGAAGTTAAAAAATGTTCCATGTTTGTCTTTTTACACGTTCTATTATCAAGAGCAGTACAGATTGATGTTTACTGTTAACTAGTCTACTCCTTCCTGACAATTCAGAGGAACCAAATGAAATATTTGAAAAGAGTTCAGCTGATGAAGAGCAATCTGACAAGGGCGGGGGGTCAACTTTGGAGGACAAACGAATGGAAGATGCTGAGGATGTCTCAAGTAATGCTTCAGAGTCCAAAGAAGAAGAAATAGCAAAATCAGATTCTGAAGGCAGTCAATTCGATGACGTGGATAGTCATCCAATGGCGTCAAATAAACCTAGAAAGGCGACTCCACCCTCTGATTTTCTCCTTGCAGAATTTTCTGACGATGAGCCTCTTGTACTCGCTCTGACCATGCACTTGGCATATTATTTATATACATTGTTGATACACATAATTTCTGTATGCTGATGAAGTTTTTGTCAATTGCAGAGCACGTGGAAGCACCGAGTAGGGAAATAAGTTAAAGACAAATACTTCTGCAGTGATGCCATCAGATGTAAATTTAACTGCAACACATGGTGTTCACAATGCGATAGGCCAAATTGGTGCAGTACTGAGAAGCTGACTCTTAGATGACAATACTGAGTAATCTTTCTTTCTTGATAAATTTGGTTGATTAGGGTAAAATTGTATCCCTTAGGAACCTTAGTTGACCTTGTTAAAATTGATGCAATGTTGCCCTTTGGTAAGTTATAGGACACAAGAGAGATGTAGCATGTAGGATATAAACATGCATTGCAGCAGTTGCGGATGAGGGCATGGGCTATTCTAGTTGGGAGCAATTGACTAAAGTTTTTGTTTCTTCTTAGGTTTCATGTAAAGTTACAAGACGTGGCACATTCTACTGTAGCTTGGGCCATTGTTATAACTTAGATTTCTCATTTGTATATGTGTATTTTGTCAAGGTTATGTAAGTGCACCTTGTATTACATCACTTTGGGTTCTAACTGCATTTTATTGTTTCTTGAAATTGTTTTGGTTCTTGCATAACTAGGAATTAATAGTTGTATCGTGTTAAACTTCTTGTACAATTTACGTCATGAATATATTCAATGTAGATATACATCGGCAGACGTTTGTAATAAAAAATAATGGGTTAAATTAATGAATAGCTACTTAACTTATATCAAGTTACTACTTACTCACCCTTCTTTAAAAGGTCACCCAATACTCACCCAACTTATCAAACAATTTCTCATCCATCACTCCAAAGCAAAACGTTAATAAATTCAGATGGAAGTGTCCACGTGGCCAACGGAATGTACACACGAAAATAATACAACGTTAATTTCTCCACCTCATCAAAACGCTACTTTACCCAAAACGATTTCATCAAAATTAAACCCATTTCATCTGCCTCTAGCTGCTATCTTTACAAATTAGGGATAGAAACCCCCAAAGTCAAAATTCAAAAATCACAAGAACCCTAAATCCTATCTGCAAATTCGATTGAAGTTGGGACCATTGAAGTGAACCCATTTATTGATATCAATTCAATACCCCGTAGTTACCAAGTGCAATGAAGAATTCATCGGTCACTTCCCAAATTTCCGACGCGCCAGTGTGTTATTGTGGGCAAGTTTCTGTGACAAGGACTTCTTGGACGGAAGGCAACAAACAATGGGAATGGGGAAATGAAGATGAGAAAATTGGTGAAGTTGTATCAAATTGCCTTGGTGGTGTTTCTACTCGGTGCTATGATGTACAAATTTGTAATGTGAATTGGTGTGGTTGAATCCTATGGATTTTGTGTTTGTAAAAATGCTTGAAAGAGCAATCTGAAACGCTGTGGTGTAATGCTTTGATTTTTGTGTATGTAAAATGCGTCAAAGAGCAATGTGTAATTTCAAGCATGTTGTGGTTCAATGCAATGGTATTTTTTTTTTTGGTACTGAATTTTTCATTGCTGTTTTCACGCTTGCAGTGGTTCAATTTCATATTTAATTTGTTTTGGTTACTAATGTTTGCATTGTTGTTGTATGTATTGACAAAATGAATATATGTCCCAAAATCGTTAAAAAACTATTGACACATATTGAGATGGCAGGGAACAATGAGGTTGAGTGGAATGGTGGCTCGCAGTGGTATGTGAAGGGAAAAGATGGTGAGTTCGTCGTTGATATTCATGCAAAGACATGTGCTTGTCGAAGGTAGGATCTTACTGGGATACTATGTGGGCATGCATGTGCTGCAATCATGGACTACAGAGATGACCCATTGAAACACATTCACGAATGTTATAAAGTGAATACCTATTTGAGATGCTATGAAAATCTAGTAATGCCAATTAATGGAAAAAAGCTATGGCCTCAAGTGGATAGAGATCCTATAAAACCACCTGGTTGGATCTTGCCTAAACGGGGTCGGAGGCAAAAGAAAAGATGAAGGCAACAAGAAGAAGATGTGATGACACAATCTCAAGGTACTACGAAGATGAAAAAAAAAGGAAGTGTGGTCATGACATGCAGTGTCTGTGGGTTAATAGGGCATAACAAGCGATACCACAACAACGCAGATGCACCACATGAGGTATACAGTGAACTTTATACAAAATTTTACATACTAATGATTTTGTATAATTGGAATGATGATTGTTATATTCGTGTTTGTTTGTGTACTTGTAGGATTGGTCGGCTTATGAAGTCGAACCATTGATGGAAAGTCAGAATTTGAACAAATCTCAAGCAAGGGTAAGTACAAAATGGTCAATTTTACGATGATGGTATGACACAATTCTTGTAACAACTGGTATTTATTTAACACAGAGTAAAATACAAGCAAGGAGGTCTAACAAGAATACTACATCTTCTCATGACCAGCCACCACCAGCCGAATTCCATTTCATGCCAACTCCCGGCATTGGACAATCAAATATTGCTGTATTCAACAACGATGGACCAGCCATGGATGCTGCTATGAGTTCAAGACACAGTGAAGACTGATATCAAGCTTGGTCTGCTGTGTTTGACATAAATGGAGGATCACGCTCTAAGAAAAAAATTTTGTTTGACACTTTTTTTTCATCTTTTTTGTACATTACTTGAAGGTTGATGCACCTGGTTGTAAATCTTACTGTATTAAGGTAGGAATGGTGTCTTTTGTACACATTCTAATTGTTTTGTCAATTTTACTGCATTAATCAAAAGCTGCTATGTTGTACAACTTAGTCTTAATCATATTGGTTAATGAAGGGTTCCTTTTGTACAATTTACTCTTCATCATATATATGTAAGTGATCATATATATTTATTCATGTACCTGGTTCTGGAAAACAAAATTGGCTGAGCAATTTGAATGGACTTATACATTGAATGGATGAGCAATATTTGTGTTCCCACAATTTGAATGTACTTATAAATTGAATATGTTGAATCATCAAGATGCAATTACCCTGTTTTATCATTGCATTATTCTGGCTGAGCAATTAAAACATAGTCATTGCACTAGTCTGGCTGAGCAATATTTGGGTTCCCAAAATTCTCTACTGAGATGTATGAATATTCTACCAGTAACTTTAACCCTTAATTAGCTTACTTTTCTGTGTGGCTCAATTCTCTATCATGCAATTGCATTTTTACTCTACCAGAAACATTAAGCTTCACCTAGACTGAGAACGTTGGGCCTTAGAGTTGTTGACAGGTCACTCCATAGGCAGCCTGCAGTGAAGTGGCTTAGCACAGTTCAAAATTTGTCCCAAGGGCAATCTATTTGCACTGCTAAATTCTTCTACATAATGCATTCGAATACTCTTTTACAGCTTCAAGCCTTAGAAGCTAACTGATGATGGCTGCTAATGAAATGACTTCAAGTTGGGATGTTTGAAATTGCCACATACAGATTACAGTTACTGCCCATTGCCATATACAGATCACAATAAGTGCTCATCCTAATTACAGATTACAAGAAGGATAACTAAAATACATACAACAACAATGCAAACATTAGTAACCAAAACAAATTAAATATGAAATTGAACCACTGCAAGCGTGAAAACAACAATGAAAAATTCAGTACCAAAAAAAAAAATACCATTGCATTGAACCACAACATGCTTGAAATTACACATTGCTCTTTGACGCATTTTACATACACAAAAATCAAAGCATTACACCACAGCGTTTCAGATTGCTCTTTCAAGCATTTTTACAAACACAAAATCCATAGGATTCAACCATACCAATTCACATTACAAATTTGTACATCATAGCACCGAGTAGAAACACCACCAAGGGAATTTGATGCAACTTCACCACTTTTCTCATCTTCATTTCCCCATTCCCATTATTTGTTGCCTTCCGTCCAAGAAGTCCTTGTCACAGAGACTTACCCACAATAACACACTGGCGCGTCGAAAATTTGGGAAGTGGCCGATGAATTCTCCATTGCACTTGGTAACTACGGGGTATTGAATTGATATCAATAAATGGGTTCACTTCAATGGTCCCAACTTCAATCGGATTTGCAGACAGGATTTAGGGTTCTTGTGATTTGGGAATTTTGACTTTGGGGGTTTCTATCCCTAATTTGTAAAGATAGCAGCAGATGAAATGGGTTTAATTTTGATGAAATTGTTTTGGGCAAAGTAGCGTTTTGATGAGGTGGAGAAATTAACGTTGTATTATTTTCATGTGTACATTCCGTGGGCCACGTGGACACTTCTGTCTGAATTTATTAACATTTTACTTTGGAGTGATGGATGGGAAATTATTTGATAAGTTGGGTGAGCATTGGATAACCTTTTGAAGAAGGGTGAATAAGTAGTAACTTGATATAAGTTAAGTGACTATTCGTTAATTTAACCCAAAAAATGATGGAACTTGCTTCATGTACAGAAAAAATGCACAGAATGGTTGACAGAATGGGCAAAAAAACAGGGGTAAAATAGTCTTTACACTATTCACTCTCTTTCATCTGTCATCCTTTCTGTAAAATGCTTCTGTACAAGAAGCATTTTCCAAAAATGATTGTCAATCATTTGTTCTATGGCACAAGACACTCACCAGAGGAGATCATTTCCCCTCTTTCTATATCAGTATTCTTTCCTATACTCTCTCTCTCTCTCTCTCTCCAGCAAAATGATTACGAGCATGTTGAAGCTGAAAACAACAGAATGTGAACCGACTAACCACTCGGACCCGGAACCTGAAGAATCAACAGCAGAGAAAACAAAAGGAATGACAGTGATAGATTTAGGAAATGCAAGCCAAGTTCTATACATGTCAAGATTCTTGGGATTATTTCCATTACCTCGACAAGAACATCCATTGGACCCGACCCACAATCCGTGTATTCGGACGCTCCTGTATCCAGGTCCGGGTCTCCCGTTCTCTCTCTCTCTCTCTCTCTATTGGACTTGAATATATTCTCGCAGTTTTTCCTATATGTTTGTATATTTGTATAATTTTTTTCCGATTCATAACGCCATCAATTTTTGTCAATTATATGTCCATGTACTGAAGGTGAATTTTTGAGTAAAATTCTTAATGATTTATGATTTATCTCTGAATGGGTTTGCTTAATTTTGGAACAAAATAATTAATTATAATCTGAAATTTCCGAACTTTAATAAAACTAGTAAATTTCAGGGGACGACACTGTTGATTTGAAAGTTGAATATTCTGCTAATTATGTTAAATAAAAATAATAATAATAATAATTGATGATTACTTGTTAGAATGCTTTAGAAAAGATTTGTATTTTACATGGAATATCTAGCATTATATCCCTATAAAAGATAATGTTTATAATTGCACTCTCCCTGTTGAAGAACTTTAATTTGTTTGTTCGGTATGAAAAATAGCGACACGTGAAAAAATATTTGTTTTGGGTGAACAGATTTATGTTTTCTTAAGACAAATAAATATCTATTTTACATTTTTAATGTAACCTGTTTTTATTTTGAAGAACGAACCGGTGCACATCCCTTACCTTTGCATTGTATTTCTAAGAAAATACCAACATTATTTTACTTACTTATCTAGAAATGTAATGGAAAGGGAACGACCGCAGACGTGGGGTGAGGAAACATGAAATTGGCAACAGAAGAGAAATAATCATAGGATCAGGTGAAACTTGTCGCCAAGGGGAAAACTTAGGGGAATGTATTATGGAGCTTAGTTTTTTGCTTAAAGCTAATAGGTTCTTTTAGTTTCATATAAGCCACTGTAAGCAATTATAAACTTTAAATTCGTTATATTTCATAGCCTAAAGCATCTTATAATAAATAAAATTATAAACTACAAGCTATTCAGCTTAAAGTAAGTAATAAAATTAGGCGTCTAGGATCAAACATCTACTTAAAATTCACACGTTATCCGTTCAGTTTATAAAATTAGTGGTTTTTTCCCGCTGCTGATGTTATGTATGATATTGCTCTGATATAATCAATATTTAGAGATTATTTGTGGAAAACAGTTTGTTAATTTCTTATAAATTCCTCTATACAGCCCAGAGACACATGTTATGTTGCAAGTGAAGGATTGCCGGACCTAGTTTATAGTGGGTATCAGCCTTGTGCATATTCTTGGAATGAATTTCCTCCACTTCAGGAGATCTTGGATTTGGTGAGATGTCTTTCTCCTAATTTTACACGCATCAATCTTACGTAATATGTAGGTTTGGGACATTTAACTTGAACAGTACGTTATAAGTGTCGCATTGTAGGTCCATAAAGCGCTTCCCGGAATTAAGTTCAATAGCTTACTGTTAAATAGGTATAAAGGAGGCAATGACTATGTTGGTTGGCATGCTGATGATGAGAAACTTTATGGACCAACTCCAGAAATTGCTTCGGTTTCATTTGGATGTGAACATGATTTCTTCTTAAAGAAGAAACCTGGTATGATCAAGCAACTTATCCTTTTGGTTTGCCTATGAGCATGTTTGGTTGTTTCCAAACAAGATAAGATAAATTACTTTTTTCTTACTTTTAAGTAAAAAAAGTTACTTAAACAGGTGGAGCGCGGTAGTATATGTAGTGCCCATGACTGTTTATCCATCTACTAAATCATGCAATAGAATTTAGTAATATTTCAGTTGCAACAACATAAATCTGTTCATCATCTAATGTTTATTTTTTGCTTTCATGCCAGCTAAAAGAAATGGGGATGATCCTCCCAGCAAGCAGACAGAAAAAATAATGATTCCGACCAACACTCCTTTGTGTCAAAGCATGGCTCGCTTTTGGTAATGCAAGGCTACACCCAAAGCGATTGGGTCCACTCAGTGCCTAAACGTGTTAAAGCAGGAGCAGTAAGAATTAATCTCACTTTCAGGCTCATTTGCTGATTGATATCGAAGAGCCTTATCTGTTGCCAAAGGTTTTGTATGTTCGACTGCTACATTTAAGCCGGAGCTTTACAAAGAATAGTTTGCACTTCCTGCGTTTGAGAAAAGAATGCCATCTCACATCTGTTGATTGAAAATGCTACTCCAACCCAGTATTGGATTTCAATTGGCAACCCAGAAATTGCCCATGTCTATACTAGTTTGGCTACGATTGCCAGATTTTGAATCTAGTAAGTGTGTGTTTCAACAGTAAGGACATGTTACGAACTACAGTATTGGGCAGTACTTATAATGTACAAAATTTGAAATTTTTTTCGTAATATTGTTTTAGTGTCGTTTAATCCAGCTTAGTAGACAGGACTTGGGCAAACATTTTGTGTTTTTCTTCTGTAATCCTCATGTTCTAGGAGTTTGTAAGCGAGTATGGTGCTTATAAACTAATTTAACTTATTTACAAAGTAATTGTATGTTTGGATAAAAGTGTTGATTTTGAGATTTACAACATTGAATCTTTATCATTAATTGTTTATAAGCAAACTGAATTATGTTATTATTATGTTATTATTACCAATCGCCTTCTACTACTACTATCACTCGTTTTATACCACCACCAATATCATAATCGGGTTCAAATTCACCACCACCATCCACAACTATAATTACATTCACTATAAATATGGTAACACATGTGTTACCATATTTTAAATTAGAATAACACAATTGTTATCACTACCAACGTACACGAGTAACGTATAAATGTTTTAAATTAGGATAACACAATTGTGTCTAAATGTTTTTATTGTTTTCAAATATTTTTAATTCCAAGTTTAAATTGTTTTAAATTCCAAGTCCAAATTTCTCCAAAAATTCAAGTAAACACGTTTTCGAATTTTCTGTTTTCAGAAACAATTTTCGAAAACACAAAAAAGAACGCATTTTCAAAAATCTCAAAACAAACAGTCAAAACACAAAACACAAAATGAATTCAAAACTCAAAACACAAAACTCAAATACAAAAAGAACACTACCTTAGCTCTTTAACAAAACCATATACAAACCCAATTTTACCCACCAGTCCAACACATTTTAACCGGCCCATATATCCAGTTTTAACAAAAAACCCTATCTAAACGTTACCAGGTTCTGAAAGTCTATCTTCCATGGGAATGGTGCCGAATACTCGGCCAATTTTTTAAAATGGCCGTTGACCTATTTTGGTGTGTAAAATACCAAATATAACATTGTATCCTTTCGCGCTTATAATTATTTCAAACGATTTCAAATTCATTTGTATGTGAAAAAAGAGAAGATTTCAAGGTTAGAATCTAACCTATTTTAATGTTAGAATCCAATCCATTTCATTTATGTAAGAAATTTAATTTCAAAATAGAAATTCATCATTCTCTAACTTCTTCTTTTAATTCACGGTAGAAATTGTAGATTTTGTAGTATAAATCATGAAAATATGTATAAATCTGAGTATGAATTGTAATTTTTTCTTTAAATTGAGTATGAATTGTAATTTTTTCTTTAAATTTCTACAAATCTAAGTCCATTAGATGTAAATAAATTGAAAAAATCAGTTATAATTGTATAAATTTGCGTTAAGAGAGTCAGAATCTGTTAATATATGTTCACACTTGTTAACAGATCCATGATCTGTTAACATGGTCTGTTAATAGGTATGAACACACCTATTAAAGGCCAAAATTGGCCTTAATAGATTTCAGATCTATTAATAGGACCTTTGGTCTGATAACAGACCAAACAGACACCTGTTAACAGATCTGTTAAATAAGTAAGGGTATTTATGTTTTTTATCCTAATATAATATAATAAATAAAAGAGTCTTAAAATTACCACTATTCATGTGGTCATTGAAAACGGCGTCATTTTGATTGCATCACCATGACACTTAAAAAAAAAATGGCAACATACTCCGTCTTCTTCCTCACTCACATCTCTTCACTTCAATTCTTTTCCAATGTGAAAAGGTCAAAATTCCCCCTTTGCATAAAAAAAAAAAGGGAGGCAGAATTTCACCTTGATCTGTTTCCGGCTGTCGTCATCGTCGATGAGTTAAAAAATTATGATATTCTATCACACACTCCGTCCATCTGTATTGTTGTACACGAGGGAGTAATGGAAGTGCTAAAGCCGTGGATGGAGAAAGGGTTTGTGACACTGCAAGATATTAGGGATCAAGAGAGGTTTGATGGGTACTATCACAATCAGTTCCTCATAGTAAATGATTGCTTGCATAGGTACATATTTGTAGCCAAATGGATGCTCTTCTTTGATGTTGATGAATTCATTTTCATGCCTAAGAAGAGCACCATTCAATCCGTTTTCGATTCGCTCTCGGATTTCACTCAATTCATCATTGAGGAAATGCCCATGTCCAACAAGCTCTGCCATTCCCAGGATGCCCGTTTAGCTTTCAGGTAACCTCAATTTCCCCATTGCTCAGTTTCTGAAGTTAATTAGCGAATGATCGATTGGGTTCGTGTTTGTTCAGAAATAATTTGGAAGATATTTTTACTGTGCAGAAAGAACATATGCATAATTCTTGTTGATACTGGTATTGATTTCTAACTAATTAGTAATTACAACAACTTATTGTATTTACATATTTGATTGGATGATTGGCATTTGCGGTAAATAGTTTCAATAGCTTTCACAAATGGTCCATTATTTTGCTTTATATATAAGATGTGTTGTGTGGTGTCCAATTGTTGCTTCAAGTGGCCTATATGGCTGAAATTAGCTTCATTTGTTTTGGTTAGGTCTTTTCATCTCTTCATTTGACACTAGCTGGCCAAGTGGAAGTTGGGTGGGGTTAGAAGAAGTTTTGCACAAATTAGGTTTTTCTCGCTTGATTCTTGATCTGACTTTTGTGGGCTTTTAGTGTAAGACGTTGATGGGTTAAATCGAACAATTTTCATATTTGTTTTTGGTTTGGTTTTGCTCAGATGAGGGTTTATTTAGTTTGATTCAGCATGCCCGATCTCTCCACTTTGTTCTCTCATCAAATTGCGAGCATCTAGGGTTGTGTTTTGAAAAAATTAACCAGTCGGTACGTATTCAATTTATTTGATTCAAGATTTTGTTTCATGAATTCAATGTTAATTGACATTTCAGTTTATGAGATTGAGTTAAAAAATTATGATATTCTATCACACTCCGTCCATCTGTATTGTTGTATTTGAGTTTTTTTTTTCTTGGTATCCTTCCCAGTTTTCCTGAATGTATTATTATATATCTCTCTCTCTCTCTCACATTTAATTTAAGTGGGTTTTTTTTTTTACTTTCTTGAATTCAATTTTCCCTTTAGTTTTTCGATTCTTCCATTTTAGTAGTGTGTTTAATATTCATGAATCTGTCGACTACTTTCCCTTTAGGGTTCCCCCCTGGTTTATTTATTTTTGTCTCTCAGAACATAATGGTTAGTTTTATTGTGATATTAATTTATGAAACTTTGCATGTGAGGGTGGATTTGATGAAGAGTAGAGGGCGATGACCACTCCCCTAAACTTTAGACAATTTTTTTGAATTCTTCTAAATAACTGGCAAAAATGATTTTTTGCTATCTCAATTTGGGAACATGCTTCTTTTCCAATTGATATATTTTTTAGTAATTTTTTCTTTAAGATTGTAAAAACAAATGCTTACGAGGGAACAATGCATTGTATAATCGTTGAAGAGATTCTTCCTTTTGGTTCATAGTATAAACCTTCCATGCATTAGCCTATGCACTATCTCTTCAATAATTTTATTTTATTTTCCTGAAATTTTATTTGTTAACACAAGGGCTTGTTTATTGATTGTCCCCACTTTTATTTGAAAGGTGAAGGTCTTTCTCTTGACATCAGTGCTTTCAATTTTATCTGAATTATTGTGATTGTTTGTACCTCAAAATTCAAAAAGTTTATTTCTAATTAATTGATGTAAGCAAGAATTCACAAGAGTAATTAGGCTTTGTTCCTTTATTCTGATGCCTTATTGGTGTTATTTATTGACATATTTATTTGTATAATGCTTCTGTAATGTGTGAAATAAAGGACGTGTAATAAAAATATGATAATTTTCCTTGGTATGATTAGATCATCTATTCATCTATTTGATTGATTGGTATTTAATTCGCAGTAGTGGAAGAAGGTCCATTGGTAATTTTAGATACTCTTGTAGTAAAATGTTCTTTAGACCACCAGCCAGCAAATTAGTAGAAAAATGATTATTTGATTTCATGTGTTTAGAACAGTTTGCTAGAGCAATGTTAATTAAGTACTTATTAATGAATATCTTTTCCAGTCTATTGACCATGGAGAAAGGAAAAATATTTAAAAGAGAATTCATTTAAGAAATTATTCATGTTTATGACGTTCCCTTTTTTTTTTTTTTTTTTTTTTTTTTTAACGGATGAATTTTAAGCACACGTATTTCTATTGTGTTTTGTGGGATTCTCATCCCTTGATTTTGGAATGTATAGCACTTTGCTTATCTTATTCAAGAAAAGTAGTGTAATGGAAATTTAGACTTTAGTGTAGAACAGAAATTAATGTGCTTATTTGTTTTATAAATGAGGATTTGATTATCACTGCTAATGGAGTTTGAAACGTCCCTCGTGTTTTAATCTCTAGAGAAATAGTTATTTTATAAAGTTGTATCAAATTTGTATTATTAGTTTGTAAGATTATATACTTTACATCTTATACTCATTTTGGAACTAAATATGGAAACTTGAGTTTTGATTAATTGTAGTTTTATTGTTTATCAGACTTAAAATTTGCACATTTTTTGTAAATGTTTTGCAAGATTTAACTTTAATTTATTTTGAAAATCTTTGTCATTTTAAGAGTCTTGATTTGAATATAAAATAGTTTAGTTAATTGATTTAATCATTTATGTCTAGAGATTTGTATTTTTATGTAGATAGTATGAAAGATAGATGCTAGGTAATAAATCAACTCATAAGTTGTTGTTAACCTTGAATGTGCCCTAAATTACCTTTGGACACATTCCAAATTTTAGAAAGGAAAATATAGACTGAAATAGTTGCAAATTTGTTGGCGATTGATGGAAGGCGAAGAAGGTCATAGAGGTAAAAATTGTTCCCGCTATCACTTAGTCACTAAATCCTTTTCTTTCAAACTTATTGAATTTTTACCTCTATCATCTTAGAGGTAAAAATTGTTTCGATAATTGGTTGTATCAAAGGATTATCGAAACAAGCGTCGTAGAGAACTTTGCCTGAAAAAATTACATAATCAAATATCGATAACTATGTTCAATATCGACATCAAATAAAATCCGTAAGAAGCAAAGCAACTAGCATGGGTAAATGTAATGACAATGATTCTTGTAAGTAATTTCGTAAACAAAATATATATTGTATTATTTGTTATTTTGTAGTATGTAGTTGAACTAAAAGTGTTATTAGTATAGTGTGAAATTTATTTTGCAAATATGAGTTCGTAAAGTTATTCTTGTGGACTAAACATTTTATGTGTAATGCAAATAATGTATTGGAGACTACTTTTTCTGAATTCATCAACAATATGGAGACAAATATGGTTGCAACATGTAATAACCAATTTTATCCTATCTTATTCAATATTTTTTAATATATTATGTTTAGTATAATACATGACAAATTAATAAGGTTAGAGTTTTGGAGCTTATTTGTTATTAATTTGTTATATAAATTATTCTTAATTTGAATTCTATGTGGAATGGATTTTGAAAAAAGTATATATTTCATTATTCTATAAATAACTATGATTAGTTTAGTTTTTTTGGATTCTGTGTAGTTTCACTAAATCTATTATTTACTTTGAACTGGTTATATATGTGTAATGTTTTAGAGTTTTTAATTTTGGTTTTTTTTTTCCCATCACAAATTAGTTTAATTTTTTTGGCTTTTGTTTGGTTTATTTGAACCTATTGTTTACTTTCAACGGGTTATAATTGTTTCAGGTTTTATGGTTTTCAATTTTGATTTTTTTTCTCTCCAGAAATTAGTTTAATTTTTATGGGTTTTGTTTAATTTCTTTGAATCTATTGTTTACTTTCAACCTATATGTTCTAATTTGCGGATTATTTTGTATTGTGGTTAAAATGATTTTTTTTGTTTTCTTATTTGAGTCTATAGAAAAACAAAAAAAAAAAAAAATTTGAGTTATACAGTATACCAAGAGAAATTTAAGTTATATATTGATTTAAACTTATAATTTGCTTTGATTGATCTAATTTTATAACATGTTCTATCTTTTCATATATCTGATTCTGGTGTTTACATGCTCCCACTAGGAGGGAAGGGTGTGTCCTTGACCTTATTAAGTATCCATTTCTCGCTTGCCACAATGTTATGATTGATACTCAAGGATGTAAATGAAAATTTTAGACTATCAATGAAATATCTTAAAGCTGGATCTTTTGTTTTGATGATTGATTTCTTTTGGAGTTCCATAGCATAAAATTGAGAAGACTTCAAAGGTTGCTACTTTTTGAGTATATGAATTCTTTTTATGGTTTTATTGATGGTATAGTAGTATTTTTTTTTTTTTTTAGTTTATCCACTAGCTTTTGAGCATCTTCTTATAGAATCCTTTTTTTCCATTGTTACTGTATGATCCTTATATCTATAAAATGAAATGTACATGATTGTGATTGATATTGTCTGCAGATCATTGCATTATTTTTTTTATCTTTTATCTCTGCCTGTTGGGAGATGGGGACTACTCGTGCAGATCATTTGAATGCATATGTCAGCTTGGTTATGCTGTTTATAATATAACTTCATGTCTTCATCCCTATTTAGCTTTTATTGTGCGTTTTGATTTGAGGGATATCTTTTTGCTTAATTTTTTAGAGCTATTTAGCATATTCAGTCCGAATAATTTTTGTTCCCCCTTAGGGTGTACTGAATAAATTACAATTTTTGTTTTGAATATTTTATTTATATTTATTTGTCTTACCTTGATTTGGGTGTAACCTTTGTCAGCATGTTACCTTTTTTGTTGGTTGTGATTTTTAGATATTAATTTTTCAAATGACCTTTATGTTTTCTCCTCAATATGTCTTTAGGAATGAAGATTTAGATTGATACTCTTATTGCGAAGAAGTCAAGAGAAGGGGTGATGGAGTTGTTACTGATGAATCATCTATTTGACTGCCAATTTGTGATCACAGTGGAGAGTTTGATCTCCAAGATCAATCTATGGCTTGTGGTTCTAATCAAGGTCGGTCTGCTAAATTGAAGAGATCAGTAGTTGATAAGAATCTAGGCCCATTTGTAAAGGCTGTGATGACTCGATGTATTCAGTGTTTATGGTTCGTATCAAGTTAACTTGTGCTATAACTTTCTAATTGGGTGTAGTGGTGTATACCAAGTTTTTTGATTAAATAGGTTAACTGTTGGTTAAATTTCTCTTGGTTTACTGAATGACAAAAATAATTTTCACTTTTTACAGTTAAGCAAAATCCATACATTCACTCCTTCCATAACAGTCAACATAGTTTAATTAAACAGTGAGAACATTATGCTTGGCTCTTGTGAATTTAGTGGCAATATTAAAAGTCTAATTGACTATATTTAGCCTAATTGGAATAAACATTTGAAGCCTTTGGTAAAAACTAACATAATTTTACATGAAATGTAGAGAATAATTCGTGTATGTTTGAATAGGCATATTATAGAAGGCTTTCTTTTTTAACTCCATCTTTTTAGATTCATTTGTCTTTTAATTAATGGGGTACAAATATAATTGTATTCCTTTAATGATATTGTGTTAAATGTTCTCGTGCATTCACCGTGTAATCGATAATAGTTATTGATATATTTATTCTCCTTTTCTATATTTGGATTGAAGTTGGATTAATTCGAAAGATAAGATTTCAAAAGAATATAGAGATACAGTGGAGAAGTTTTTGAATTTCGCGTACAGATGCCTTGTTGAGGAATGCAGAACTTATTGTCTACGTAAGAACTGTGCCAATAGATATTTTGTAAGTTTTTCAACAATTTAATGATGATGAATTGAATGCTTTGGTTTGTGATTCAGTCTTTTGAAAGTAAAATTTATTTTATGATATGAGATTTAACATTATCCTCAACATACTTCCAATTGTGGTTTGTTTTATAATAGAATCGAATCATTTTCATTGTGTTATTTTTTTTACTCAAGTAATGATTATTTTATTTAAATTTTATTGTCAAATTATTGAACGTATTGTTTACTAATGAATACAATTTTTGACACTATTATTGTCACAACACGTGCATCGCACGTGACCCCACTAGTTAGGTATAAAAGAGGCCTTTAATTTATGGGTGACTATATTGCCACCATAATTTTTTTTTGTTGCACTATATTTTAATTAAATTTAAGGTTCTCAATCTTTGCCTATTGTAATACTTATGTCCCTAATTTTTTTCTATTAAATTCTTATCTTTAACCTTCTAATTAATTAACACATTTCGTCATTGATGATGATTTTTGTTAAAATATTCCATTTTGCGTGTTTTAAAATGAGATAAAAATATTTTGTCACACATTTGTATTTATTTTTTTTAAAAAAAATATATATGATGGACAAATAAGTAGTTTTACTCCTTATAAATGGAATTTTTTAACTTGAACTTTTATTAAAGACGGGATGTGATAATTAATGAAAGATTGAGAATAAAAATAATGATGAAAAAAAATTGATGACATAAATGTTATAATAAATAAAGATTGAGAACTTTAAATACAATTAAAACGCGGTATAACAAATAAATTTTGCAGTTGAATATAATTACCTTAATTTATTTGGTATACGGTAGGCTCTGCATCTTCCCTCTTTCAATTTATCTTTCTGTTTCAGCAACACCACGCGCCGTCCAAATCTCGCCGGAAAAAAGTTTGGATTTCACGCCGGAGATTTGCACAACCACAAAATCTTCGGAAAATCCAGTTTCATCAGCCTTTAAAGGTTACTTTTTCTTCCCTTTTTTTTTTTTGAAACCAGCTTGAATAAAGCACACGAATCTGCGACGTGTCGGGCGTGTCCGTGCTTCAGAGCCCATAAACAATTTCAGTAAATTTGATTGAAGGATGGATACTTCTCGTCCCTGCAAGAGCTGCATGAAGAGAACGCTCGTCCCGGACGACGTAACAGGCAATATGGTCTGCACATCATGTGGTATAATTCAAGATTTTGACAATTTTCAAGCCCATATTGGTGGCATTACTGGCCCTGCTGGCACCTATGTTCGCGTTGGCACTGCTGGCACTGGCAGTTCTTACAATTATAAAGAGAGTAAAATTTACGAGGCCCAAAAATTGATTGGGGATTTTATGTTTAAATTAGGACTTTCGGGTTCAAAATCCAATGAGGTTAAGGTTATGGTTGAGACGATTACGAAAGGTGAATATGGCCAAGGGAAATGGTTCCCGGTTCTCATCGGTGCTTGTGCTTATGTTGTGATGAGGAAGGATAAGAAAATGTTGCCAATTGAAGAAGTGGGGGATTTGGTGGGGTGTGATGTTTATGAATTGGGTCGGATGATTAACCGAGTTGTGGATTTTCTTGATATGAAGTTGCCGGAGTTTGATATTTTGAATTCACTCGAACACGTTATTAGGAATTATTCGACATTTAATAATATTTCGGAGGATGTGTTTCAGAGGATGTTGAAGCAAGGGGTGTTTTTGATGCAATGTTTGATCAAGTGGTTCTTGACCACAGGAAGGAGGCCAATGGCGGTGGTAGCTGCAGTCTTGGTTTTTGTCGGGGAATTGAATCAATTAGATGTGAAGATTGAAGATGTTGCGAAGGAGTTGCATGTGGCAGTTATTACGTGTAGGCGTAGGTACAAGGAACTTGTGGAGAGGCTCGTGAAAGTTGCGCGAGCTTTGCCATGGGGTGAAGACGTCACTATAAATAATATTGTGAAGAATGCTCCATATGTGATTCAGTACATGGAAATGAAATCAATGACCCAATTCGGTCAGAAGAGGAAGAGCCTTGAGCATGTTGGATTTGATTTGATGGAAGTTGTTAATGAATGTGTGATCAAAGAAACTGAATATGGGTTTGATAGTTATACAACAGAAAATTGCTCTGTGCAGTATTTTGAGGCAAATCATCGGTCACCTTTGAAAATTGAATATCCAGATAAATTTCAGATTTCTCCAGAATGTTTGACCATGATTTATTCTAAGTTCTTGGATGAGGTTCCTCTACTCAAGGCCACACCAGAAAGGTGCAAGGATAACAAAAGGAAGAGAGCAAGAAGTTTTGACCTTCATGCATGTACAGACTGGTGGAAAGGCAAATCAGATTTGAGTAAAAAGCTTTTGTTGAAGCAAGTATTTGAGAAAGATGTAGGATTGGATGCCACACCGCCATCTTTTGATAGGGGATGCTTAGCTTATGCAAGGAGGCGAAAAAAGATAAAAGCTTCCAAGCTGCGAATTCAGAAGATTATTCATCCACCTACAGCCGATTCTGGTGATAGGAATGATATTTGTGTCTTAAAATGTATAAAATCTGTGAAGAAGCAAAGAAAAATGCAAGTGGATATTGGCTGGGAAGATCTCGTTATTGAAACTCTCCTTCTTCATAATGTAAAGGAAGAGGAGATAGAAAAGGGACATTACAATGTTCTGTTGGATTTGCATGTTTTTGACTATGGCAATGCGTGATTGGCTTCGACAAGGAGGCAGGAGTACTGTCATTAAAGCTCAAAAATTGAATTTTGGCGCATCAAAATATGTTGACATGTCTCTCGCCGGGATAGACACTCTTCATGTAAAACTTCTACGAGCAGAAAGATATTCTATATTATAAAATCATCATCCTTGTAAGTTCATATACCATTGATTATTTTGCAATGAAGGCTGGTATACACATTAATATATTACATGCAATCTTTTTCCTGTAAATTGTCTCCTAGTGATTTCAACGGCACTCTTAGTATCACTGATCATGTAGTACTTGTTGTCTGTTGGAGTTGTTGTTTGTTTAACCGTAATTCAAATGGTAGCCTATTGATCTCTAGAACTTTCAATAATTGTATGCTACTTTGAGTGGTGAGAGTTACGTAAATATTACATTTCACAGATAGATATCTTGGTTACACTAGCAAAATCAATCTCTGTTTAATAACTACTCCATTTTTTAAAGTAGGTCTGTACATCTTCTACTTAGTACTTAAATGGGCGTGGTGATTGCCTGGTTGCAGACTGAGAAATATTTTGTTGATAAATGGACTGCTATGGGTCTGTGGCTCCTTCACTCTACTAATATGTGATGCTATAATTTAAGTGAATTTGGGTAACTTTTATCACTTTTTATTCTATTTGATGGACTGAGTTATAACCCGATGTCTCTTCAAGTACTAAGGCAGCTTCTTGGGTGCAAATGCTTTAAATAGTTGTGGTGATCACATGATTATAGTCTGCGAAATATTTGGTTGAAAAATGGACTGCAGTAGATCTGTGGCTACTTCAGTCAACTCTTGTTTCTCATACGAGTTGCTTAGCCCAGATTTGCAACTTGGTTGTTTTCATTGGCAACAATAATTTTTCTCACTTATAGTCTACAGGGAATGTGTTTCCTCTTTTTAAATTCCCACTTATAATTTTTCCTCTTGTTTCCTCACATGTACATTTTTAAGTCAAAACTCTCTATGAGAACAGTGAAATAGTTTCAAACTTGCCGGCGAGCCCGATTCACCAAAAGAACACATTCACTAGAATCGAATACAGGGATGATCCGACAATCTTTGCACGGGAGTTAATCAATGAACCACGCTGTATGACTGATGCTTCTTGTGACACACTCCAAGTATGTTGCAAACTTCTCACCCCTTTTCAGTCCAGAAGTTTATATATCAAAATAATGCTGAAGCTATTCAATAGACAATTGATTACTTGAGCTTTTCTTGAACTTAATTTGTTTCCAATCTTTAGAAAGCCAATGACGTAATTTTGGGCTTGAAACTTTGTTCGTCACATTGCTAATTCGTCTAATATTGACATTAGATTGCTGTGTTGAACTTTATCTTTTTTGTTTTTACTATAAAGACCATCATCATTAGTAAGATGGGGTGTGCCATGATTACAAGACTGAGACTTAACACGTTTCTAGCATTTCCGTACCAATCCTTAAATAACTTCCCCAAAAATGACTGTCCGTACCTAATGGAGTGATGCATGCTTGAATAGGTTGAGAAAGCTGTCAGCCCCCGTAGTTATGGACAGTTTCAGTGGTTGTGGCTCTAATCTTTGCTGATAAAATTGTAGTTAGATGTTTGACTAAGTTTGAGAAAAGTAGAAGTTACTTTTCTGTAACTTTTTGTTTCCACTTATGTTTAGATAAATTACTTTTCTCTTATTTTAAGTAAAGAAAAGTTGATTAGTTTGATTGCCTTATTGTCAAAATAAAGAACTTTTTTTCAACTTTGATCAATAAAAAAAATTATTTTTTTAAACTTATTTACTTGATCATAAGCAGACTTCTTGAGCTTAGCCAAACATGCTCGTGGTCATTTATCAAGTTGTATCAGTCCAAGCCTCAATCTCAGCATGTATTTCGTCCAAGCTCACAGTTTTAAGAAGTTGCATGAGTAACTTTTTAAACTACTTTCTATCATCCTTTCATGAAGAAAAAGTCTTTCTATATCTTTCTGCGTTCCCAGACAAGTAAAAAACTGAATACTAAGTTTTGCCCCTTGAAGATCCAGATATTTCTGGTTTCTGTGTCATTTCTTCTTTAACCATGTTTTACTTCATCTCAAACTAGATTCTTTCAGTCAGATTGTTGGACGTGTATGAACTGTATCTCATACAATTGCAATTGGATAGAAGAAATGTATACTTTTGTGAAATTAATTGATAGTAAGCACCTGCTGACTCGACGCCTTGAAGGATTTTACGGTCCTAAAAATCTGAAAAGTTTTGTTTCACTAAGATTTCGAATAGTGGTCCCGAATTCAAGTTGATTAACTGTCAATCCAGAGTTCTGGGCAGCTGATCTTGGATCTGATTTCATTCGCAACTCAAAGATTTCGACTGTTGATTTTGCCTCAGTTCATATTTACCCTGACCACTGGTGAGCTGTTCATCTACTCATTAATCTACTTTTATTTCATAAGCTGCCCATTTTGTTCAATCTTTTTCACAATTTAACATAGGTTAGAGAATTTCTATCACAATACTTTAATAGTTCAAAGACTAGAGGCATAATTTCTCAAACCTTCATGAAACAAAAGAACAGAAGAAGTGAAAATGGAAAATAAAAGGCAACAGTAACAAAATCAACTGCTCAGAGCATGTGTGGGTG
Source organism: Forsythia viridissima (assembly GCA_030279155.1). Lineage (NCBI taxonomy): Eukaryota > Viridiplantae > Streptophyta > Magnoliopsida > Lamiales > Oleaceae > Forsythia > Forsythia viridissima. Next base: position 6,616,075 of record CM059033.1, read on the forward strand.
TGCTTAAAATCATCTGGACGCTACATTAATCCTTTTTCTCTACTCCAATCGGTTCAATGCTAGATTTACTTGAGGATCTAAAAGAACTAGATTTTTAGTAACTACATGAGGCATGTTAGTTTCAGTCTACCACTCTCTCTTTTGACTTGCTCTGTTTTGTTATAGTTAAATAGTTGCAGATATTTTATATACTAACTTGCAGAGAATTTTATATATGTTCTCTTACATTGATAAAATTGGTAAATTGCATGTGTACTAAACATGAAGCTCTGCGTTGCTCCTCAATAATACAAATTAGCGTTGACTATTTAATTTGGTAGGTCTCATAATCAAGATATTGTGTACAAATTAAAATTTGTTTCCAAGTGGATGCTTTCTCACATTGAAGATGGTGAGGAAGAACTTAAAAAGCCGGTAATGTTCACTGAATTTGGATTGTCGACTGAGAACAAGATTTCGATCCTTCTCAATGAGATAGATTCTACAAAGTTATTCTTGATATCATATACAAGTCTGCAAAAAGAAACAAGTCCGGGGCTGGAACTTTCGTCTGGCAGTTCTTGGCCGAAGGGATGGAAAAGTACCATGACATATTGAGATTTTTCCATGGGAGAGGCCATCGACATATCGTTTATTTACAGAACAATCTTACAGGCTGCAAGAATTCAAGGTGCACTTCCCTCTCAAAAGGAACACTTCAAAAAATTGTGCTGGCAAAGACGTTAAAATATATTTAGTTTGGATGAAATCCAATGTAATTTTTCTGTAAGTAGGCTTTGGTTTGTATCTTTTGTCTGTTTTGATTGTGTAGAGAAGAAGAATTGAAAGACATTAATATTTTCACATACATATAGGTGTGTAATTATATAATATGAAATATGTGCAGATAATTTTTGCTACACATAACACAGCTTTTAGAAACTGGTGTGAAATGAATTCATCTGTTCCTTTTTGATTTTTGTATATCCCCAGAACTCCTCAACAAATTGTCAAAGATTCAAACCTAAAAAGCTGATCGAAATGCAGGAATTTAAGATTATTAAGAAAAAGACGTGGATCTAATCTCACTAATCTCTCTTCCCCATAACCCTCCAGCAACCCCACTTTGTTATCTTCTTCTGCCACCACCTAATGAAAATAATGTCTATGCCTCCATTGACCACCAACACAACCACCAACGCCGACGTCCCATTTGTTGCCACTCTCAAGCTCGCTCTAAAATGTTGTTGTTTTGGTTCGCCCCCACCACACGCCCTCCTAGCCTTGATCCTTAGATTTCTTACATTTTTTTGGACTTATATTGCTCAAAAAAATCCAGTCTTTCTTAGTTATATGTGAAAGAATTCGCAAATTTATTTGGATTGGATTCCAAAAGCTTGAACTTCAATTTTGATTTCAAAAACACACACTTGATAGCCAAGCTTTAGATGCTAATTTCAAACAAGCAAAGCACTTGGTTTTAGTGCATGTGCCTGGAATATTACTTGTAGTCATTTTCTTGAAGCTTAAAACTGTTCAATCTTTTAGTAGAATTATGTATTGAAATACTTTTATGCTGGTTTTTATTGTTGGGAGGGAAAGCATATATTTGTTTGATTGGGAACACAAATTACTTATTTTCCAAATCAAATTATTCTTATTTTGAATATTTTTGAATCCCAGGAGTAGACGTGGTTGTGCATATATATGCACACGTAACTTTTATGTGTGGTGAATATGGTGGAATTGAATGTGTGAATATGTATTCTGGGAACTCAAATAGCTTAAACTTAAAATAGACTGTGAAGGACTTGCAGGGAATTGGGCAATCATTGGTATTGGGTAGTGGGATGGGGGAGCTCGTGAAAACATTAGGCGAAACAGGGAAGAAGTCGGGTGTATCAGAGGCGAAAACAGTTTCCTCTTTGAAGAGCCATAACAAGGGGGAGAGGGGGAGGAGGAGGAGGAAGGAGGATTAATGCTCATTGGGTCATGCTACAAGGTCTTGTACCTGGGAAAGAAAAGGTTAGTGAAGTTTTTGGCTGGTTATGATCTTTAATAATCATACTATTGATATCATGTCTATATTAGACCTCAAGATTACAAAGGCAGTGTGTAATTAATGAAGTGTTTCTAATGATAAAGGGTGCACTTGTTGCAGTTAGTATGTTTAGTTTAACGTTTGAGGACATGTAACCTATGAGGTAGATGTTCGAGTGCATGTCTGCCTTCTCGTCGTTTTGACATTTATATACAACTAATAAATGATAGATTTGGTGCAGTCAGGATCTTTATGTTTGCGGCCGAGGTCCGAGGATGTAATGTTCAAGGCTTCAAGGTTGATGTTTTTCGGTCTGAGGGTGTGTAACCATTGAGGTTTATGTTGCAAATTGCTTGGATTGAACAAGGTACAGGAGTTTAAGTTTACATAACAATGGAATCGTTGCTCGATGGTCTTTGAGTTGATCTAATTCTACTTTTGAATTTGATCAAGTCGGTCCATGAGTTGGCATATTAATGCCCATCAAGATAAAGGAAGATTTTATGTTACTTCTGAATGTTAGTTCAAGTCTAACCGACACTTATTTAAGAAAATTGTGCACGTATGTAAGTGTTTTTATTTCGTATTAGATTTGTCATCGTGCGTGTCATGCAAGAACGTAAGTTTAAGGTTAAAAGTTTCTTTCTATTATTTGTTGACAGATGGATTCTATTGTTCGTTGACAGATGGATAAAGCTACATTACCCACGGAAGTTACCAGCCAAGTGATACAAATGAAGAAAACCGAAATACGAGCCGGTCAAGGTTTGGACATTCCTACAGATTATGATTTAGTGAAATTCAAAAAATCGATGAGGATGCAGAAGGAGGATCTTTCTCGTTTGAGGCCTATATTTGTTGTGATTACATGTCTCAGTTTGGTCCCCATGTCGAAAAATAAATCACCACAAGTGTTTAGTTCTCAGTTTAAACCTAAACACAGCTAGAAACCTCGACTATAGCTCAACCCAAAACACCTCTATTGACCCAATACAAAGTGTAGCTCACCAAAAACTAAGAAATCTCACAAAAAATAGAAACCAACCAACAAAAGAAACAGCCACCACAAAAGGAAGAAGACGCTGCTTTCTCACCAAAGGATACGACCAAAGCTGGTGGAATATGGAAAAGAGAAGGCAGCAGCAGTTTTAATTAGCTCAGCCAAACATAGGCCCAATTGGACCAAACACACTAAAACACCAAATTTGGGCCTTAACAATAGAGTGGGCTATTGAACAACTATATAAGATAAGTCACTCCAAATGGCCCGCTAAGTTATGGGTCGAGCTTTAAATTGGATTCGCGTTGTGGTGTCGTTTTTCTTTAATTTCAATCCTCGGCAACACTTATGAAATTAGTCTTAATCATCATTGCCCGTTTGAGGTTGTTTGGCAACAAATACCTAACACCCTATACATTTGGGAAGGTCGGGTAAAGATTATGTTGGTATAAACTGGAAAAAGAGACGGGATTAGTAATAGCGATGAAGCTCAAGAACTTATTGTGGTTTTATTCACGAGGCTTTGAGTCGTGTCATGGATCTGCATTAGAAGAAATTTCTCTGCAACTAATGCTTCCGCACAAGAGGCAAAGGGTTTTTTATCTCGATCATTTCTTAGTGATTTGTATGTGTTTATGTGAATGTTGAAGGTGAAATGTTGCTACATCTTATTAGGTTGTATGGAATTTAGATCTTGAAATCCAAATTCAGAATAAATTAGGAAATTGTAGTGAATTAGTGGCTTTAGTGCAAAGAGAAAAATAGTTATAACATCTCTAGAAACACATTCACCTTAGTATATACCATATTGACTAGAACCTTGGGCAAAAAATTTCTAAATATTATTTTGGCCAGACTGGTCTTCAGCCCAGGGTTTGACTTTTTTGCATTTTACTTTAGCATCTGACATGATTTTTTACTCGATTTCCATTTTAGGTGATTTGCTCCCGCCATCCAGTTCATAATATCTTTTTTTCTTTTGCATTTTTGTATCAATTATTATTATTTGCTCTTCAATTTTTGAATTTTTTTTTTCAATTAATCTCGCATCAAGATTTGCAAAAATAAGTGCACCATAATTCAGAATACCAATTGCATATTGATATGCATCTCGATTCAACGGTTCATAAAGAAAAACATACTGGAGCGCAGTCATGTATGCCTTTTGTGATTCACTGGAATTGTGTGACCTGTTATCCTTTTCTCTTGTTTTAAAACAATTTCATTCAAAACATGCTTCACTTTCAGATATCCGGAGATGAAGCAAATGGATGTTGGGATGATAGAAGCGCACTTTGCTCATTGAAGGTGTTTGTCTTGGAATAATTGTCCATTAAATACTTTAGATAGAGCCGCTCATGGCAAACCTTTATGGACTGGATAAATAATAGAATTGTTTCTGCAGATTTTTGGGCTGAAAACATTGGTCAAGAGCTATTTACCCCTCAAAGATGCACATCTTCGTTCAGGGATTGATGACCTCATGGAAATCCTTAAGAACATACTTGCTTTTGGAGAGATCTCAAGAGATATCAAGTCAAGATAATGTAGGCTATATGGTTTTTGAAAGTTCCGTGGAGGTAACAGGAGTCATCACTTTTGGCTTGCCTGGGTACTGCTCTTATCATATATGAATTTCTTTTTCCTTGTTACAGATTAGTGGATAAGGCTCATTTGAAGCTTGCTGCACAAAAAACTGTTCTTCGTCTTTCGAAGCACTGGGAGCATAAAATTCCTGTTGACGTCTTTTACCTTACCTTGAGAACTTCAGAGGTAGAGTTTATTTGAATGAAAGAATTTTACTCGTGGAATAAAGTTCCTAATGGCTGTTACACAAAACAGTCTGCTGAGCATATTTTTGTTACTTCAACTCTTGGGGCGTCCAGGCTAAATTTCTTAATGTGAAGAAACTATTACACACTAAGGTTCATCAATACGTAAAGGAGCGGATTTTAGACCCCGAAGTATGCTTGCATCTTCCTACTTGACATTGGGTCTCAGCAGCTGGATTTCGAAGAGGTAAATGATGCACTGAGTATACATGTTATTTTTATCTGTTGGTCTTGGGTAACAGTGAAAAATTCAACCAGTTCATTTATGAGATCACGTCATGAATCTTCTTTCCCGATATTTTGGCAGAACAAACGCAATATGAATGATATAATCCAGACTTGTCAGCAAGGGAGAGCATGCCAAGTTTCTATACAAAGTGATGCAAATTCTCCACCACTCTATCCAGAGTATCTTCTCACATATGTGGTCCATGCTCTTGCTCATCATTCGTCGTGTCCTAATGTTGATGAATGCAAAGATATCCGAGAATATGAGGCTGTTTACAGGTATTCCAAGTCGAAATTCAATTCCCTTGATGATTTATATATGGTGGAGTGTCGGTGTCCAACATGTATCGGACCCGACCATCCTTGGACACTCTAGGACACATCTCTGATGTGTCACATGGCATGTCCTTTTTTATATATGTTTTAAATTTCACATGAGGGCCACGTTCCTCATTTCCTGACATGCCTTGAGCCATGTGGCTTGTCCTATATTTTCTTAATATCTTTTGAAATCCGAGGGACGTGTTTTCGACACTTACACGATAAGCCCCAATTTGTAAATTTTTAACATGAAAAGGAAAGTTTTAGGTATTAAAACGTTTGTGTGAAATTCTTTAAACTTATTGTCAAATTTGTTTTATAGAGCCATGTGGCCTGTCCTATATTTTCTTAATAACTTTTGAAATCCGAGGGACATGTCTTTGACACTTTAAGGACACGATAAGCCCCAATTTGTAAATTTTTGAATATGACAAGGAAAGTTCTAGGTATTAAAACATTTGTGTGAAATTCTGCAAACTTATTGTCAAATTTGTTTTATATCTAGTATACGCATGTTTTCTTTGCTTGGCTCTAGTAACAAATAGTATAACCCAAAACCATCTTAGTACAACAAATAGCCACTCTTACAATTCAAAAGATTTCCCCAGCAAAATTTCCAATCAAAGCTAGAAAAAATAAGCATTAACTTTATTGAAAAATGAAATAGTATAAAAAAAAATAGAAATATTTAAAAATACAATTTTAAAGGATTTTAATTCCCTTGTCCTTGATGTGTTCGTGTCCTACTTTTTCAAAAAGAAGTTGGCGCGTCCCTGTCGTGTAGGGTTCTTGTCCCATGCCCGTATCCATGCTTCATAGAGCTAGGGACTCAAAAACTGCATGCAGCTGCTGAAATATCTCTTTTTCCTCTATGTTGTTCCTCAAAAAGAGATACGTGTAAGTAGTTTGTGTCTTAAGTGTAGTACTTCTCCTATTCAGATCCATTATTTTGACTGTAAAAAAGATCCATTTCAAGCTCATCTGAAGAAGAAATGTTTGGAATTTGAGACTACTTGATTTCATTTCAAAATTATGAATAACAACCCATCAAAAGTTGAAATTTCCATAATTATCTTTGACTTGAGATGGAGTGAGTCTATGGATAATTCTTCTCTGTTAAGCTGAATATATAGTTTATTTATTTTCTGTGTATATTTCTGTATTGACTAATTCTAGTACAGTAGTCTATGGGTGGCATGGCAATGTCAGTAAGATTTTTAAACTGCTCTGCATGAAGTGGTGGATGTGTCTGTTGAAAATCAAATTCCCTTGTAACCCATACACTGGAGAACGAAAACTGCAGTCTTTTATATAAACCTTAATGAGAAGATTATTTATAATGCTACTTGGTTGTGGATTAAGGTTATCTTAGACGTCCATGTTTGACATATTATGTCTCTATTTTCAGGCAGCTGTATTTATTCCTGTCTATGCTATTGCATGGAGGTGAAGACTGCAAATCTGATGTCAATATTGACAGAGACAGAGAGAGTATTTCTTTTATGAAGTCAATCTTTCTATGTATCAAGCGCTTAGAAGATGCTTCCAATGCAACTAATTCAAAGGTTGGTTATTAAATTCTATTAGGTTTATATTTTCTCCTTGTAGCATTATATTTGTCAAAGAATTTCTTTATGTTAACACAAGACATATCTCCACCCATGTGGAACTCGGATGAAAAGGGATCCATAAAGGGTGCCCTCAAATAATTGAAATATCGGAAAAAGAATGTCAGATTTAAAACAGTAATGACATTAGTGTCGTTCAACTGCCATTCTATAATCTGAACATTATTCTTTGCAGAACTCATATGCTCTGTGCGACCTTGGTCTGTCAATCGTTAAAAGATTCGCCCCAAGACAAGATGATCTTCAAGACTTAAATGTGCTAGTGAACCTACCTCCGGTGCTATACAAACCACATGAGAATAGGGAAGGAAATGAGCTGCTGGTATTTATTGTCAAACTCCATTTTTTATGTTTATGAACCTTGATTTTTCTGTTTTCTTGAGTGAGCAAGAGGATGAGTCGTCTACTTCCTCTTATGTGTGGTTAGATCTGATTTTTGTTGTGCAGATGCAAGTGGCAGAATATGTTACTTCTTTTGATGGAATACATGTACTCCTCCTGTGGAGTCTACCTTCATACCTCTCTTAAGTTCACTCAACTGTCTTCATTTTACTTTGTGTACATTGAAATTACATAGCGTACTGCATCGTTGGTTTTGCTTCTCCAACGACATCCATATTTTAAAAGCTTTTGTTTGCACCTCGAATTTATTTTGTAAGCTCATTGCTAAAGTATCTAGTTACTCTATGAAAATGTTATTGCCATACAATTATTTGATTTTATTCGTTACACGTGCCAATTTAAACTATCTATTATTTTGTGATTTCAATGGATGATTGAGCATTTTGGTATCCTTTCTGAAGTTTTTCTGTTCGACATACGATTATAGCCTCATGACATCTCTCTGTTTATGGTTTCTATGCATGAAATGCATATTTTTATATTTCTTCTAGGTGGATGAAGGGAATACATGGTTGGCAGATGACAGTATCTTGGCCCACTTTGAGTTACTCAAGTTGGAAGCTAATGGAACTGTAAGATTTGGAAAGCACGTCCACGTAATGAAAAATTGGTGTTCCAACTTATACTCTTGACTAATATAACTCCACTGGCACTTTATCAACTGCAGGTTAATTCAGAAGAGTTGGATGATGGGGTCGTGGACAGTGAAGCAGAGGGCAGTGAGTTGCCTTTCAGTAAAATGATGAAACGAATTAAAGCTAAGGGCGCAAAGGCAAGAAAGGAGGTGAAGAATGAGTCTGCACCAGCTGGAGTGAAAAATGAAAATGATGTTGATATTCTAAAAATGGTGAAAGAAATAAGTTCAGATAGTTTGGGAATAACCAGCAAGTTTGAATCAAGCAATGACCATGAATATATTGATAAAAAAATATAGAAGTGATAATAAGCCTCAAAAGAGGAAAAATGTCTTTAGTGAAGCAACAAATGTTCCCTTACCAAAACAGAGGAGATCATCATCTGGTCAGGGTCACACATTCTCTCCCTCAAAGGTTAATTCAAAGAGTTGTACAATGCTATTTGATGATGAAATTAAGGAGGTACTCACGGTTGATTCTGCCGAAATGAATGATGAATTTCAAATTGATTCAGAAGATAAACTTAATCAAGAAAATATTACTGAACCTGCAGAATCGGACTTATTGATCTCATGTATTAGAATGAAATCCAGCTCCTCTACTCAGAAAAGCAAACGCTCTGGTAGTGATCGTGGTGAGGCACATGATCATTCCAACCATGATGTCAGGGTAAGCGATTCCATAGACAAAATTGATAGCCACATAAGATGTCTATTGATGATTGTATGTGTTTCTTTTTTCTTTCCCTTCCAATGCTGCAGAAGAAGAAAGTGATGGAAACTGATAACACTCACTCAGTCGGTAATCCCAAGTTGGGATCTACAAAGAAGAGAAAACGGAAAAATGTTGCTGAGTTGGCTAGGGCCAGCTTATCCTATCTCTTTCTGTAATTTTTTTTGAGTATTTTAATTCTTGTGAAAATATAGACTTACATGCTAACTTATGCTACTCAAACTGTTTCTAATTTTTGGCTTCTCATAAATTTGCTTGTATATAGTTATGACTTATGCATGCTTACTGAACATGTGTATAGGAGTAGTACATGGGAACATGTTTGCATTTCTGAAAACCACGTTATCTCATAATGCACGAACTGGCATAAGCTTTTTCTGTTAATTATTGATCAACAATAAAACTCATTCTTTTTCCTCACTGGTTCTATTTAGTTGAACATGACTCAGTTTTGATGCTACTTCCTTTCTTCTTTAGTGCACATCGAAGGACAATGGAAGTTCCATGGCGGACTTGATTGGTTGCATAATAAAAGTTTGGTGGCCATCGGATAAGAAGTGAGTGATTGATTACCTCAGGAAACGATGATTTTGATGTCATTTTTTAAACAAAGGAAAAAGGATGAAAGGGGACTCTCAAATATAGGGTGTAATTTCTTTCAGCATCACATCATTCTTTATACTAATATGCTTTTGAATATTTCTCAAGAATTACCCACTTAAGCTCAGGCCATCGGATAAGAAGTGAGTGATTGATTACCTCAGGAAACGATGATTTTGATGTCATTTTTTAAACGAAGGAAAAAGGATGAAAGGGGAGTCTCAAATATAGGTTGTAATTTCTTTCAGCATCACATCATTCTTTATACTAATATGCTTTTGAATATTTCTCGAGAATTACCCACTTAAGCTCTTTCTTTGAAATTTTGGATCCAAGAAAGGTGTAATATCAAAGTCCCTAATTCTTCGCTTTATTTTTGTTTCATTTTTCTAATTGGGCTATTTATGTTAAACGATCTTCCTTGTAACTTCCATATTTATGTTTCAATGGACCTTCATTAAAGCCCTCGGTGCAATGGTTGTTGACCTTCATGTTGTAACATCACCTACTAAAGAAATCTCTATCCAAAAAATTAGTCAGTATAACCATCCATTATCTTTTGATACTGTTCCTGCATTTTAACATTGAAAGAATATAAGATTTTATAGACTACAGATAATAATTTATTTATGATATGTTCTCTCTTCTTGCTATGCTGAGTATGCTGCTTTAAGATTTCATAACTGTCCAACTTTACAGGTTTTATGAAGGTGTTGTGAAGTCTTTTGACTCCCAGAAAAAGAAGCATGTGGTAAGCTGCAATTGCTGGGTCATTTTCCATACTAGTGCTATAGCAAATTGTTTACCATTTTATCCTAATTAGTGTGTTGTAATTTTTTCTAATTAATTTGTTTCAAAGATATTATATGATGATGGGGATGTGGAAGTTCTACGATTAGACAAGGAGCGCTGGGAGCTTGTTGACAATGGCCAAAAAGCTGTAAAGGTCTAATTTTTCATTTGTTTTTCCCATTGAAAGTGTACTATTTTCTGGTTTGCCGCTGAGCAAAGATTATGGCTTAAGATCTAACAAGGTTTTCAACACCATTTGCAGCGGTCAAATTCCTTGAAGGGTTCCTGTCCTAAAGGAGTGCAAGTCTCCCTTCATTTAATGCCCCAATCTACATAGTAGGGCATATTTTAGATTTGCTCAAGCCTTCAGATGCATCTCAACAAATTTAATTTGGAGCTTATTTTCCTTGAACATCAAAATATTGGCTTGATGGTTCAAAAAATACTTGAACTGCCATTTAGCATATACACTTGCTGTCACTCTTCAACCTAGTTGTAGTCAAATGCTTGATTAGTTAATATATAGGAAACTGCATCTTCTCAAATCATGGTCATGTCCATAGTTGTGGAAAACGATTTATTATAACTACATATATTTATTTGTAATGTTTATTTACTTAATTGTTTCTCTCTCTGCACGCGCGCTGTTGCATTAGCATAGTAAGCTATCTGGGAATTCATCTGTTCATTAACTTTGCAGATCACCTGGGAACAAACGGAGGTCTGTAGGAAGCTCAAGAGAAGAAAAAAAAAAATGGCAGAGATGTAAGTCAGCTGTTGCAATCTAATTGAGCTTGAAATATTTTTGTTTTTGGTTCGTCATCAGCTTATGTACAGCATTGACTGGCAGATCCCCTCCATCTCAAGTAAGAAGGAAAAGAACTGCACAAGAGAGTGAAGCGGATTCGAAAGGGTGTATTGATGAGTAAATCCTCTACCGAGAGGAGGGCAAGCCCAGTTGTTGCGCGACCTGAATCTTCCACAGAGTCCAGTCTTGATGATGTGGAATCAGGTGAGAGATTTTATTGTTACATTTTGTTTCTTATTGAATAAAACATTCTAGTGAAACTGAATGTGTTCTGCTGATTCAGATGCTAAAATCAAAAGATGGTAACCTCGTGTGGTGGAATTCAAAGGAATTTTGTGGCATGTGGGATTTCCTAATCGATTTTTTTCTCAACTCATTTTTTCCATTTCTCAATATAGGCCATACATTACTTCCTACAGAATAGTTTTGTAGTTTAAGATATCCATTTCATAAAATATACAGCTGGATGTTGCTGCGTTTCCTGGAGTTAGGTTGAGTTTACTTGCCATGTGAAGCATACACCACTAATTCTTATCTACTCATAAATACAAACGAGATCTCAAACTTGGCATGAGACATAATCATTTGGAAATAAGAGTCTCCGTGAAAGATTTAATTAGTGAATTTGGTCTGTTGTGAATTTTCACATTCTGTTTTGTAAGCAATAAGCCTATACACTGTTAACCGAAGCCGGTAATTGTGAGCTGAAATCTCCAAATACTCGCTGATTTCCAAAATCTATAAAGAAATCTCATGTTCTGTTATCTTGACGTGTAAATCATTTGTTGTGAATAGTTATGTAAATTTCCGGCTCGAGATCTCTGAGGTTGGTAGTAGCTTCAAAGTTAAAAAATGTTCCATGTTTGTCTTTTTACACGTTCTATTATCAAGAGCAGTACAGATTGATGTTTACTGATAACTCTTCTACTCCTTCCTGACAATTCAGAGGAACCAAATGAAATGTTTGAAAAGAGTTCAGCTGATGAAGAGCAATCTGACAAGGGCGAGGGGTCAATTTTGGAGGAGAAACAAATGGAAGATGCTGAGGATGTCTCAAGTAATGCTGCAGACTCCAAAGAAGAAAAAATAGCAAAATCAGATTCTGAAGGCAGTTAATTTGATGACGTGGATAGTCAGCCAATGGCGTCAAATAAACCTAGAAAGGCGACTCTACCCTCTGATTTTCTCCTTGCAGAATTTTCTGACGATGAGCCTCTTGTACTCGCTCTGACCGTGCACTTGGCATAGTATTTATATGCATTGTTGATACACATAATATCTATATGCTGATGAAGTTTTTGTCAATTGCAGAGCACGTGGAAGCACCGAGTAGGGAAATAAGTTTAAAGACAAATACTTCTGCAGTGAAGCCATCAGATGTAAATTTAACTGCAACACATGGTGTTCACAATGCGATAGGCCAAATTGGTTCAGTACTCAGAAGCTGACTCTTAGCTGACAACACTGGGTAATATTTCTTTCTCGATAAATTCAGTTTATTAGGGTAAAATTGTATCCCTTAGGAACCTTATTTGACCATGTTAAATTGATGTAATATTGCCCTTCAGTAAATTATAGGACACAACAGAGATGTAGCATGTAGGATATAAACATGCGTTGCAGCAGTTGCGGATGAGGGCATGTGCTATTCTAGTTGGGAGCAATTGACTGAAGTTTTTGTTTCTTCTTAAGTTTCATGTAAAGTTACAATACGTGGCACATTCTACTGTAGCTTGGGCCATTGTTATAACTTAGATTTCTCATTTGTATATGTGTATTTTGTCAAGGTTATGTAAGTGCATCTTGTATTACAGTCACTTTGGGTTGTTTTGGTTCTTGCATAACTAGGAATTAATAGTTGTGTCGTGTTAAACTTCTTGTACAATTTACGTCCTGAATATATCCAATGTTGATATGCTTCGGCAGACGTTTGTAATAAAAAATAACAGAGTGTAAAGTGTGGATTTCATTCTCTCAAGAAGATTCAAGGTTTTTGCGGTGTAAGAGATTTTTGGGCAATGGTAATTGTATGACACTATAACCTGTCTGAAGAATTTTGTACTTTTCAAAGTAGGAAAAAGATAAAATTATTAATTCTTGAATTGATTCTTGATTTTTTCTAATCAAACCAACTAGTCCTATCGATCCTTCTAACAGGGGATGGCAAAGTTGGGTGGAATGAGGTGCGGTGGGAAGAAAGACTGTGAACTAGGGAGTGCACTGTTGTTGTCTATGAGAGACCTAACGCAGTTATTATGTATTGCATAAAATGTTTTGTCAAAGTGTTACAAGCGAATGAGAAATTTAGGGTGTGTTTGATTGGTTTTTATGGAAAATGGTGGAAAATGAAAACATTTTCCATGTAAGGTGGAAAAAAAAAATCCACCAAATAGGTGAGAAAATATTTTTCAAGAAAGTGGCCAAATGTGTGCTTTAAGTGATTGTACCTTGAAAATTATTTTCATTTTCTATGTGCAATCAAACAACAAAAGGTAGAAAAGATTTTTCATAGATATAACAACATTTTCCATGGATGTGAAACCAGAGAGAAATCTCCCTGATCTTGCAAGAAATCTCACTGGTTTTGCAAGAAAAAATTCTAGCGCTCCTTGGTTTCACGACCAGATGTGAGGGGATTTCTCCTCCCCTGGTCGCCGTAGGTGGAGTAGTGGAGGAAGATGGTGGATTTTATTTTGTTTTTTTATTTTTAAATTATAAGTAATTATTTTGAAAAAATAAGTTAAAAATATAAGTTGAGCTGGCCCATTGGTCCAAAATCGGGCTAGGTTGGCCGAGCAAATACTAGCTCATGTAAAATTGGGTCAGGGTTAGTCTAGTCCAATTTTTTATGTGGCCCGTCTAATTTCAGGTTGGGCCAGTCCATTTGACGCATTTGCGAGCTCTACTAATTACTAAATAATAATTAAAAAAAGTGATAATTTCATCCTATACTACAAAATATAAAATAATTTAAAAAATACTATTTAACTTTTTTTATTCTAAAAATACAATTTTTTGTTTTTATAACACTTGTTGTTACATTTGTTATGTTTGTTAATAACAAATGTAACACATTTATTATAACTAAAATAACAAATGTAACAACAAGTGTTACAAAAATAAAAAAATAGTATTTTTAGAATAAAAAAAAACATGATAGTATTTTAAGAAATAGTTTATTTATTGTGGTTATTTTTGAAAAAACCCCTTAAAAAAAAAAGTTATTCACAATCTCCAGCCCACCACCACCTTTTTTTTTAAATTGGTATGAAAAATAAATTAAAATTTTAAATTAGTCAAGTTTTGATCATGGGTATAAATTTTTTGTTAATTAATGGACCACTAGACAAAATCTGTAGAGACTCTAAGAGTCCGTTTGTTTTCAATTTTGATTTTGCTAAAAAGCTAAAGTCAAAGTCAATAATTAATTTTAACCACATATTTTATGGTGCCACAACTTTTCAACCACATATTTCAACAATTTTTACTAAAAAAATCTAATTTTAATCAAACACATTTAAATGTCATTTTGGTGAACAAAATTAAAAGTTTTGGGACTTGATGACACACTTTTTATTATTTTAATTGTAAATCTATAAAAAAAAAAAAAAAAGATTTAGGACTTATTTGTATTTTTGAAAAGGTTTATGAGTTATTTTTAATTTATTTAAGTTGGGGGTAAAATTGTGAAAAAGGTTTGGGGTCATATGTGTTAGGATTAGAAGGTTATGAGACTTTTCAACACTTTCTAAAAGATTAAGGACTTTTGATACAAATTTTCTTTTACAAAAATTAGGGACTATTTGTGCAAATAAGTCCTTTTTAAATAAAAAACATTCCACCAACATTTGGATGGAAATTGATGAAAAGGATCATTGTTGTCAAAAACATTTGAAATGAGGGTTAAATTGTCAAAAATGAGATAATAGGTCCTCAACCCGCAATAAGTGAAAAAGTCAGGGACCATTTGTGCAAATAATCCATTTTTTAATGGTGGTACACTGGTACTCTTTCTACATCAGTATTCTTTCCTCTTCTCTCTCTCTCTCCAGCAAAATGATTACGAACATGTTGAAGCTGAAAACAACAGAATGTGAACCGACTAACCACTCGGAGCCGGACCCTGAAGAATCAACAGCAGAGAAAACAAAAGGAATGACAGTGATAGATTTAGGAAATGCAAGCCAAGCTCTATACATGTCAAGATTCTTGTCTTACCAAGATTCTTGGGATTATTTCCATTACCTCGACAAGAACATCCATTGGACCCGACCCACAATCCGTGTATTCGGACGCTCCTGTATCCAGGTCCGGGTCTCCCGTTCTCTCTCTCTCTATATTGGACTTGAATATATTCTCGCAGTTTTTCCTATATGTTTGTATAATTGTTTTCTGATTCATAACGCCATCAATTTTTGTCAATTATATGTCAATGTACTGAAGGTGAATTTTTGAGTAAAATTCTTAATGATTTATGATTTATCTCTGAATGGGTTTGTTATGATTTGAACCCAAGAGAAGTGGAATTCAAATTATAACCATCAAACTGCTAAAAATATATATGAAATAAACTGAACTTTTCATTAAAGAAGCTGGTAATCCCAGCTGAGAAGAACACTTACACAGAAAAAAGAAATGAAAAAAGAAGAAAGGGGGTGAAAACGAGAGATTCAGAGAAAATGGTGGAAGAGAGATTCCGCCAGAATTCTGTTATCAAATCCGATATATTTTCTCTCTCCAGTGACACGCATATAAACCAAAATAAGCTAAAGTTATGTTTTCTAACTATTACAACTTTAAAAAGTGCAGAAATTAATTAAACTAATTTAAGCTGAAGCCAGAAGACGCTGATTCCAGATTGAATTTCAGTTATTTTCGGTTGGACCTTCTTCTCCTTCCTCCCCATTTCCAGCCACCAGATTCCAGCTCCTTTTCTGTTGGTTGTTCATCCAATCCTCTTCCTACTTCTTTATGACAACCCTCCCCCTTATCTAAACCTTGTCCCCAAGGTTTAAACAATGGATATTGATGCTGAATTTCCTCAGAATCTTCCCATGTTGCCTCTTCTTCCAACTGATTAACCCACTGTACTAACCAGTTAACACCAGCTCTGTCTCCCTTTCTAAATATACTGGCTTGCATGATCTTAAATGGCCCCTTATCTAAACCTTGTCCCCAAGGTTTAAACAATGGATATTGATGCTGTATTTCCTCAGAATCTTCCCATGTTGCCTCTTCTTCCAACTGATTAACCCACTGTACTAACCAGTTAACACCAGCTCTGTCTCCCTTTCTGAATATTCTGGCTTGGATGATCTTAAATGGATATTGGTCTTCATATTGAGTGCTTGTATTTGATGGTAATTCTGTTACACTTACGGCTTTACTCCCAATTTTTTTCTTGAGTAAGGATACATGAAAAGTATGGATTTTGGCACCCATTGAAAGTGTCAATCTGTAGGCAACCTCTCCAACTCTCTCTTCAACTTTGTAAGGGCCGTAGTATTTTGGACTCAACTTCTGATTTTCTCTTCTTACCATTGTTTGTTGCTGATATGGGTGAAGTTTTAAGTAGACTCAATCTCCAACTAAGAAGTGTCTCTTAGTTCTCTTCTTATCAGCATAGTGCTTCATTCTTGCACTTGCTTGAGTTAAACACTCTTTCAGCTGCTTATTCATCCTGTACCTCTCCTGTAATAATTCTTCAACAGCAGCAAGGTTAGTTTATTAGTAGGGTCCTAATGCCAATTGAGGAGGAGGGATAACATAGAGAGCCTCAAAAGGAGTTCTTTGAATGGCCATATGGTAGGTAGTGTTATACCACCATTCAGCCAAAGGGATCCACTTAGCCCAATACTTAGGTTTGCTGTGAGTCATATACCTAAGGTACATCTCTAGGTATTGATTCAATCTCTCTGTCTGCCTATCAGATTGAGGATGATAGACTGTATTCAACTGTAATCTAGTGCCTAGCAGTTTAAACAACTCTTGCCAGAAGGAGCTAGTAAAAATCATATCCCTGTCTAAAACCATGGACTGAGGAAGACCATGTAATCTGCTAATATTGTCCAAAAACAACTCAGCCACTTTCTTTGCTGTAAAAGGGTGGGATAGTGTAATGAAGTGCCTATATTTTGTGAACCTATCTACAACCACCATTATAACATCTTTCCCTTCAGATTTAGGTAGCTCTTCTATAAAGTCCAAGGAAATGTGGCTCCAGGATTGTTGTGGGATTGGCAAAGGCTGAAGAAGACCTAGGTAAGGAGTATGTTCTCCCTTACATCTCTGACACACATCACACTGTAAAACCTCTTTCTTTATATCCCCTATCATGCCCCACCAGAAAAATTTCTGTTTAGCCCTTTTGATACTTGCATGTACTCCAGAGTGACTTCTATCTTAGGATGAATGAATACATTATATCACCTTCTTTCGAATGTTTCCTCCATTGCCAATATATAGTTTACCATGGTGTTTAAGTATCCCATTGTAGTATTGGTAAGATGGATCAGCTTTTGGATCAATCACTAAGGATTGAATTTTCTCAGTTGCTAGATTGTCCCCTTCATAGCTGTTGATTACTTCTTGTACTCATGTAGTTGTAACTTGGGTTATTGCATTGTATTTCCCTTCTCTTCTGGACAGAGCATCATTGTCCACTCATTTTCTATATTGTATTTCATAATCCAATCTCATAAGTTTAGTGAGCCATTTCTACTGTAATGGGGTAGTGATCCTTTGTTCCAACAGGTATTTCAATGACTGATAATATGTCTTAATCACAAAGTGGTGCACCTCTAAATAATATCTCCACTTCATCACTGTAGTCACTAAAGCCAACAATTCTTTCTCATATATTAACATCCCAAGGTTCCTTTGTCCCCTTACTGATATAAGACAATGGCCTCCTATTCTACATCATAACAGCCCCTATTCCTCCATAGCATGCATCAATTTCTATGATGAAAGGCTAGCTGAAATCTAGTAAAGCAAATACAGAGGTGGTACTCATAGCCATCTTAAGGTTGTTAAAAGCTGCCTCAGTTGCTTTAGACCACAGGAAATTGTCCTTCTTTAAGAGCTCAGTTAATAGTTTTGCTAAAGTTCCATATCCTTTCACAAATTTTCTGTAATAGCCAGTTAATCCCAAAAACCCTCTTAACTACTTAAGGTTAGCTGGTGAAGGCCAGGATTGCATAGCTTCAACCTTTTTTGGAACTACTGAGACTCCTTGCTGATCAATTATGTGCCCCAAGTATTGTACCTTAGTTTGCCCAAAACTGCAATACACTCCCTAAGTGTTTTGTGTGACTTGCCATGTCCTTACTATATACTAGGATGTTATCAAAAATTACCAAGACGTACCTTCTTAACTGATCCATAAATATCTCATTCATCAACCCTTGAAATGTAGCTGGTGTATTTGTCAACCCAAATGGCATTACTTTAAATTCATATAAGCCATCATCTGTGTGTTTCAACAGTAATCAACACATCATCTGTGTTCACCTTATCTAATGGTAGCCTGAGATCTATTTTAGAGAAATACTTAGCACTATTCAACTCATCAATCAATTCATCAATAAGTGGCATAGGATATTTGTTCTTCACAGTCAAGTTGTTGAGTTGCCTATAGTCTACACAAAATCTCCAGCTACCAACCTTCTTCTTTACTAACAATATTGGAGAAGCAAAAGGACTATTGCTGGTCTGAATAAGTCCAGAAGACAGCATCTCCTACACCAGTTTTTCTACCTCAATCTTTTTAGATGAATAGACATCTATAAGGTTTGATTTTGAAAAGTTGTGCCCCTTCCTTGAGTGGAATATGATGGTCATGGGATCTAGCAAGTGGCAGACCCTTAGGTTCCTCAAATACATCACTAAAATCAGATATGATGGGCTTCAGTTCCTCTAGAGTTTCTGTCAAGTCTCCTCCTGAGATTACATACAACTACCCCATTACTCCATATGCGTGTTTAACCATCAGGGATTTCATTTGTGTTCCAGTAATCATTTCAAAACTGCTATTAGGGACCTCACTGATCAATGTCACCTGACTTCCCTCACTAATAAAGCTGATGCATCCAGATTAAAATAAAATGTTACTGGCCCAAATTGGCTAAGCCAGTTAACCCCTAACATGATATCACTTCCTCCCAATTTAAGTGATCTAAGTTTAAACTGAAACTCCATACCTTGCATTTGCCAACTCACTGGAGGCCACACTGATCTACTCTCCAATTTCTGGCCATTGGCCACAATTACCATCAATGGATTGGACTGATTATTATGGTACCCTAAGGATTTAATCAGCCCCTCATCAATGAAGCTATGAGTACTCCCACTATCTATCAAAATAGATATTTTACTACCTTTAATCTTTCCTAGTATCTTGATTGTCTTATGCTGGACACTTCCTATCAAGACATCAAGAGAGATTTGCATGATCTCTTTCTCCTCCTCCTCATCAGTTCCCTCCTTCTCTTCCCCCTCATTATCCCTGTTATCCTCCTCGTTTTCCTCATCAACAACCATGTAATTCAACGTTCTCTTCTTACATACATGTCCTAGTGTGTATTTTTCATCACATCTAAAATAAAGTCCCAAAGCTCTTTTGGTTTGTATATCAGTAGGGGTGATGGTTTTATATGATAAGTGTGGTAATTTTTTAGGAGGTGGTTCAAGTGATTTTTGAGGGTCAGATGAATTTTTGGGATTGGGGATAAATCTGTTGGGTTTTTGGGTTTTATTCAAGGCTAAAATGGTGGTCTCTTGTAGCAGGGCTATTTTAAAGGCTTGTGTTAATGTTGTAGGTTTAATCATCTTCACCATGGACTTAATTTCTCCCTTCAACCCAATGGTAAACATACTAGTAGGAGGCAGGTAGGTTAGGTGGTGATTGCATGGTTTGGGCTTTAAGATCCTCAAACCTCTTCATGTACTCAGCTAAGCCCACCTTTAACTCCTCAGGTACCTGGTGAAGCTGGAAGTATTTTTTGGATTTCCTCACCCATTCTCTCGGGTTGTCCCCTCCAAAAACTGGAAAATCAATTTTAGGTAATTTAGTATAGCCCCTTCCCTCATTAAATCCTCTCTGATTAGGGCATTTTTTATATCACTTGTTATGATTTGAACCCAAGAGAAGTGGAATTCAAATTATAACCATCAAACTGCTAAAAATATATATGAAATAAACTGAACTTTTCATTAAAGAAGCTGCTAATCCCAGTTGAGAAGAACACTTACACAGAAAAAAGAAATGAAAAAAGAAGAAAGGGGATGAAAACGAGAGATTCAGATAAAATGGTGGAAGAGAGATTCTGCCAGAATTCTATTATCAAATCCAATATATTTTCTCTCCACTGACACGCATATAAACCAAAAATAAGCTAAAGTCGTGTTTTCTAACTATTACAACTTTAAAAAGTGCAGAAATTAATCAAACTAATTTAAGCTGAAGCCAGACAACGCTGTTTCCAGAATTTAATTTCAGTTATTTTCGGTTGGACCTTTTTCTCCTTCCTCTCCATTTCCAGCCACCAGATTCCAGCTCTTTTTCTGTTGGTTGTTCCCCCAATCCTCTTCCTACTTCTTTATGACAGGGTTTGCTTAATTTTGGAACAAAATAATTTATTATAATCTAAAATTTCCGAACTTAATAAAACTAGTAAATTTCAGGGGACGACACTGTTGATTTGAAAGTTGAATATTCTGCTAATTATGTTAAATTAAAAAAATAATAATAATAATTGATGATTACTTGTTAGAATGCTTTAGAAAAGATTCGTATTTTACATGGAATATCTAGCATTATATCCCTATAAAAGATAATGTTTATAATTGCACTCTCCCTGTTGAAGAACTTTAATTTGTTTGTTCGGTATGAAAAATAGCGACACGTGAAAAAATAATTGTTTTGGGTGAACTTATTTATGTTTTCTTAAGACAAATAAATATCTATTTTACATTTTTAATGCAACCTGTTTTTATTTTGAAGAACGAACCAGTGCCCATCCCTTACCTTTACATTGTATTTCTAAGAAAATACCAACATTATTTTACTTACTTATCTAGAAATGTAATGGAAAGGGAACGACCGCAGACGTGAGGGGTGAGGAAACGTCAAATTGGCAACGGAAGAGAAATAATCATAGGATCAGGTGAAACTTGTCGCCAAGGGGAAAACTTAGGAGAATGTATTAGGGAGCTTAGTTTTTTGCTTAAAGCTAATAGGTTCTTTTGGTTTCATATAATAAGCCACTGTAAGCAATTATAAACTTTAAAGTCGTTATATTTCATAGCCTAAAGCATCTTATAATAAATAAAATTATAAGCTACAAGCTATTCAGCTTAAAGTAAGTAATAAAATTAGGCGTCTAGGATCAAACATCTACTTAAAATTCACATGTTATCCGTTGAGTTTATAAAATTAGTGGTTTTTTCCCGTTGCTGATGTTATGTATGATATAATCAATATTTAGAGATTATTTGTGGAAAACAGTTTGTTAATTTCTTATAAATTCCTCTATACAGCCCAGAGACACATGTTATGTTGCTAGTGAAGGATTGCCGGACCTAGTTTATAGTGGGTATCAGCCTCGTGCATATTCTTGGAATGAATTTCCTCCACTTCAGGAGATCTTGGATTTGGTGATATGTCTTTCTCCTAATTTTGCACTCATCAATCTTACGTAATATGTAAGTTTGGGACATTTAACTTGAACAGTACTTTATATAGGTCCATAAAGCGCTTCCCGGAAGTAAGTTCAATAGCTTACTGTTAAATAGGTATAAAGGAGGCAATGACTATGTTGGTTGGCATGCTGATGATGAGAAACTTTATGGACCAACTCCAGAAATTGCTTCGGTTTCATTTGGATGTGAACGTGATTTCTTCTTAAAGAAGAAACCGGGTATGATCGAGCAACGTATCCTTTTGGTCTGCCTATGAGCATGTTTGGTTGTTTCCAAACAAGTTAAGATAAATTACTTTTTTCTTACTTTGAAGTCAAAAAAGTTACTTCAGGTGGTGCGCGGTTTATGTAGTGCCCATGACTGTTTATCCATCTACAAAATCATGCAATAGAATTTAGTAATATTTCAGTTGCAACAACATAAATCTGTTCATGTTCTAATGTTTATTTTTTGCTTTCATGCCAGCTAAAAGAAATGGGGATGATCCTCCCAGCAAGCGGACGAAGAAAAATAATGATTCCGACCAACACTCCTTTGTGTTAAAGCATGGCTCGCTTCTGGTAATGCAAGGCTACACCCAAAGGGATTGGGTCCACTCAGTGCCTAAACGTGTTAAAGCAGGGGCAGTAAGAATTAATCTCACTTTCAGGCTCATTTGCTGATTGATATCGAAGAGCCTTATCTGTTGCCAAAGGTTTTGTATTTTCGACTGCTACATTTAAGCCGGAGCTTTACAAAGAATACTTTGCACTTCCTGCGTTTGAGAAAAGAATGCCATCTCACATCTGTTGATTGAAAATGCTACTCCAACCCAGTATTGGATTTCAAGTGGCAACCCAGAAATTGCCCATGTTAGTTTGGCTACGATTACCAGATTTTGAATCTAGTGTGTTTCAACAGTAATCAACACTAACGAGATGTTACAAACTACGTTACTACGGTATTGGGCAGTACTTGTAGTGTCGTTTAGTCCAGCTTAGTAGATCTCGTGTTCTAAGAGTTTGTAAGCAAGTATGGTGCTTATAAACTAATTTAACTTATTTACAAGTGTTGATTTTGAGATTTATACTATTGTTGGGTTTTTGTCTAGATTCGAAAAGTTTGAAATTCGGCCTCCACACTCAACTATGCTTTACGTTTTTTAGAACATTGATATTAACCAGTGTTATTAGAACCGAACCGACTCGGCCCGGCCGGTTCAACCGGTAAAACTGGAATTGGTCTCAAAACCGGGCTGATTATGCAGAAAAACTCTCTATTTAAAAACCAGCACAAAAATCCGTCGACCCTCCTGATTTTGAGAAACTTGTTGAACCGTTCTCGGTTTTATTGGTTTTAAAAATTGTTTTTTTCACAATTAATTGTAACTGACCATTGAAATTCATTTCCTTCCTTGCACGAAATGGATTAAAAGAATGAAAAACAAAAAAAAAAAAAATTGCTTTTGAGCAATTTTTGTGATTTCTAAAAACTTATTTTCATTTTTAATTTTTTTTTGTAAATTTTTTAAAAATCACTTCAACCCCGGTTCGACCCTTTCACTTTTCTGAGTTGATGCTTGGATCGATTTTTAAAACATTGATAATAGTTGTTAAGATTTAACTATACTATATGATGCAATTTTTGTAGTAATAATTTATTATTTAGATTATATAAGTCATCAATTAAACAAAAGCGGGGATAGCTCAGTTGGGAGAGCGTCAGACTGAAGATCTGAAGGTCGCGTGTTCGATCCACGCTCACCGCATTGCTGTTTTTATTTTATATTTTATATCCTCATTTTCAGAACTTACGCTAAGGTTAACCTCTATTGAAAAATGCAAGTATACCTTTTGTTACTGTAGACGAAGAAAAGCCAGCAACCTACTGACCCATCTTTATAAATACTTTTCTTATTCTTTTCTCTTCACATTTGTTCTTCCTCTTGTGAGTCTTGTCCACGCACATATACATAGTGGTTGAGCCATAAATTTTTGTTGCCGTAATGCATTTTTTGGATTGAAAAATCAATTAATAGAGAATTTAAAATAACGGGTCAATAATGGTGGATAGAAATAGATTTAATATTCCTATTTTTTAAACTTTAATTCTTATTTCAACGTTGTCTTTTTCAGCTTATTTTTGGGTCATGTTCTTCACTCATTAGTACAGTTTTGATTTATTGATGTCAAACATCGCAATGCATCTTTCGGATAGAAAAACTGGCAAATAACAAGTTCAAAATAATAAACCAAAGATGACAACCAGAAATTGATTAATCCAGTTTTTTTATTTTTTAATTGCAATTTTGGCATCTCCTCTTTCGGCTTATTTTCAGGTTATGTTTCTTCACTGATCGAGTAGGTTCTTGGTACCAATTCGAAATATTCATAACAAATTTCACAAAGCATCTTTCGGATTGAAAAACTATTAAATGAAGAATTCAAAATAACAAATCAAATATAACTATTAGAAATTGATTTTTATATTTTAATTCTCATTTTGGCGTCACATCTTTCAATTTATTTTTTGGCTATATTTATTCACTCGTTGAAGTAACTTCCTAGTACCATTTTGAAGTATTGAGGGCAAACATAATAATACATCTTTTAGATTGAAAAATCATTAAAGAATGAGTTCAAAATATTCAAAATAACAAGCCAAAGATAACTGTTAAAATTTGATTTAATAATTGAATTTCGTTTTTGTTTTAAATATCGTCTAACTTGTAAAATTAAATATAAAAATATATAAAATTTTGAGCCGTTATAGTGAGATCCCAAGTAAATTTTTTTTAAAAAAGAAAAATGAAATTCAAAAAACTCTCCCCCCCCCCCCCACCCCCACCCACCAAAAAAAAAAAAAAAAAAAACTATAGCAAACTATATTAAGATTGCCTACGCATCACAATGCATCCAGAGTGTGGCATTCAGAGGATTTCTCAAGACTTTAGTTGATCATCTGCGGAAAAAAAAAAAAGGAAAAAGAATCAACATAGATTTTCACATAAACCAAAATGTTCGGATTATCCTTTTTGTTGTGCAACCAAAGTACAACAAATAGCATCAGGACTGGTTTCAGTGTCAGCACATACATACACCAGGATACAGATAGAGAGGCTACAAACTTGAGGGGTGCATCTAATATTTGGCCTACTATGTCTTGAATTCAAGAACATTAAGAAATTGTACAAAAAACATATACAACACACTCTTAGTTCTGAAGTTCATCCTGTGGCCAAATGCAATGCAGCTTTCTCAACCTACTAATACCACAAACTTGTTTCATGTGTTTGAATCCCATATTTCTGAAACCTCCATGGAAGGAAAAGTTGAATTTAGCCGAACAAAGAGATAGTGTTGTAACCCAGGATGTAGAAGAAAGGACTTCCCCGAGACCCCTTTCAGCCATGCATCATTGACTCTTACAGGCAGCAAGAAGCCTGCTCACGTTTTGTTGACCTATCACGCGGTTAAAAGAAAAAGTACAGAAGAATACTAGACACAGCACAACCCAAAAAGATTCTAAATATGGTAAGTTTCTCTGTTATTGAAAACAAATTCCAACAATACCGCTATTACCTAGAAGAAATCGAACTCTAGATATTTGTCACTTTTCTGATCTGGAATAGCTACGGGAGGAGCAGTTTTCTCGTTCTTTGATGCTGCTGGAACAGGTGGTAACCGTTCAAACTCCACAGGCTTTGGGATCTCGGGAGGGGTGGCACAACGAATCAATGCCCAATTAACTCCTTCAAAGAAAGGGTGCTGCTTAATCTCAGTGGCACCTCTTTTGTAAGCTAATCTGTGTTGTGGTTCTTTCACAAGCAGACCCCTGATCAAATCCCTTGCAGCAAAACTAACAACTGGTGATTCTGGAAATCTGAGAGGTTGTCCGACAACATTAAACAATGTGGCTCGATTACCAGATCCTTTAAACGGAGTTTTGCCAAACAAAAGTTCGTATAGAAAAATCCCAAAAGTCCACCAATCCACTGCACTTCCATGACCTTCACCTTTGATGATTTCAGGTGCCAGGTATTCATGGGTTCCCACGAACGACATTGACCGAGCATTGGTTGGTTCAGCCATCAGCTCAGGTAATGGGCTAACTTGGTTTCCAATTTCATTTTTGGGCTTCCCATCCTTTTTGGATTTTCTTGAAAAGAGACGAGGAGAGAAGCATGATGTTGGAACCACACACGACGGCTGAATGCAGGCAGGTTGAATGCAAGCTGGCTGGACGCAATACACAGAATTTTTACGCAGGGCTTCGGATTCCAATGATGAGGTTTTGACCAATGTTGGGCTGACAACACAACGAAGTGAAAGATCGAAGTCCGAGAGCATTATATGTCCATCGTCCCTCACAAGGACGTTTTCTGGCTTAAGGTCACGATATACAATCCCAAGCATGTGTAGATATTCCAGAGCAAGCAGGACTTCTGCCACATAAAATCTGCCACCGAGAATATGAAAATAGGAAATGTTAAATGCATTGGATCCACGATAGACTTCTTCTGTAATAACAAAAATTTCATGTGACAGGTACTCATTGGATCAAAGATGACCACAAGATGGTATTATTCTCTTGTAATATTTGAAGTATTATTAATAATTGATTTATTGTCCCTATTTCTACAAATCATTTTTTTTTTCTGAAGCAAAAATTGGAGTTTACCACAAAGTAAGAGATTAAATCAAGGATGGCTTTTCTTATTTCACTTAATGTGAACACACCAATACACTTTCATGCCAAAATGACTACTACATCTTGGATCCTTAATGACCTGATAGTTCGAGGAGCTTATTAAATGTCTAAGATGTAAATTTCATAAGGATTTCGGACCATATGGAAATGTAGAAAAATACTTGCAAGCATGTACAACATTTCACATAGTTACAATTATCGAACAAACTGGAAATTTGACTGAAAGAAGAGGCATGAGTGTCTACTCAGATCATTATATCAAGTGCAATGAAACAAATTTCTTGAATATTTGTTAATGGAAAACTTGACAGAAGCCAATATTGCAATCTTGGCAGAGATAATTTTGCAAAGATTCGTGTTACAAACACAAAACTTTACAAGATAATGGGATGACAAAGTTTGAGTAATGCATAATGCAAAAGGAATCAACTTATGTAATGCAGCACTATTGTCTTTTCAGAATGAACAGAATATAACACGAATAAAACATCACCATTTATTTCCCTTATCTCCCAAGTTGCAGCGTCATAAGATTGAAAATTTGAAGGCAAAAGTAAGACTGCAATTCAGAAAAACAGTCTCTATACGAACTGGACCGGAGGCGAAGTTGATTATAGCATCCGATCTTCGGAGGGAGGAAGACCATGACAATTATACAAGAAACATGCGAGGGTGGGACAGTGGGAGTCACAAAATTGATCTCGATGCACTACAGAACTCTTGGTGTTTTTGACATCAAAATGATATTGAGATATGTGATATGGAAGTATAAATTTGACAATTATGATTTTCAAAGAATGAATCATATGTATTTCAGATAATTTCAAGAATATAGATTATATAAAGAAAAAAAGGAGTACGTTCCATTGAATTTTTCCTTTAAAACTTTAGATATAATTTGGTAAAAGTCATACTTTACTGCTTGTTCGGAAAAATACTTTCCCGGCTGCCTCTGTCTAAGTGTGTGCAGGTCTCCTCCAGGGCAGAATTCCATCACCAGACATGAAAACTTGTCGGTTTCAAAGTGGGTGTAGAGACTCGGAAGGAATGGATGGTCCAGGGACTGTAATATCTCCCTTTCCGTCTGAGCACGAAGAAGCTTCTTACGACCTGCTAGGGATGCTTTGTCCATGACTTTCATTGCGAAGTAGCATTTCATTCCACTCAACTCGGCCAAATAGACACTCCCAATATCTCCACAACCTAATCTCTTCAGCAGTCTGAAATGGCTCAAACCTAAGACACCGTCTCTGGATCGGACTGCTTGGATAGCTTCCCATCTTGAATCATTTGCTTTGTGGGGTTTGTTGACACTGCTGTTAAAACTGCTACAAGTGCTCTCGTCACTCACATCACTGCCTGTGCTTCCTCGACATGTACTGTTCTTTCCACTCTCGAAAAAATCGGCATGATCACCAATTTTGGCACTTCCACTTGTTTGTGCTAGACTGCTTGCACCGTCACTAACATTTTCCGACACTGAACTATTTTTCATGCTCCCCTGCTCAGTTGTTTTCTTTCCTTGATCAACAGAACTTTCCTGTGAGCTTCTAATCTCATTTACTTCCGAATCTACAGCCATTGACACTTGCTCAATATTGGCCGAAGCGATATTTGAATCAGATTTTCCAGACAAGAAATTTGCAGTCTCTTTAGAATCAATTGAAGATCCATTTTTGCAGTCATTTGGCTCAATTTCTTGCTGAACACCATTACCTTTTTGTTGCATTTCTTCGGAAAGTCTATCACCGGTTTTTGACGCCATCAAAGAGAGAAATTCACTTTACTTTTAATTAAATCCGATAAAATATTGATTCATGATGTCTTTTTCAAAACCTTTATTCACCACAAATGCTGCCAAATCACAAACATGATAAATTGAAATCAATAACCAATACAACAAATACTGTCTCAGCCTAACTGCAAAGGGCATTTCTGATTAGACAATTCGGATTCACAAATTAAGTGGAATGAGAAATATCAAAATCGTATTGAGCAATTTGACGTGAAATTCAAATTACGTGAATACCGGATTCACATCTAACTCGTAGAATCAATCAGTGTTGAAGATAATCATAGATCAGAATTTTAAAATTTCTGGAAATTGTAACAAATTAATCAAAGTTGAATCTTTAAGAAGAAAAAAAGTTCCAAACTCTCCCCATATATTCAAAAAGCTCCTTTTATCAAATCTCATATGAAAAAGAAGAGAGAGGAAATAACAACAAAGTGGGCTACAAAAAAAGAGATGGAGACTACACAAGTAGAGAATACTGGTCATTGGTCAACCACACAACTTCACACAAATACTTTTGTCAATAAAAAAGCTTAAAGAATTAAAAAATCAAAATCACTTCCAGGAAACCTGAAAAAGAGAACTTCGGAAAAAGAAAAAAGAAAAAAATAGATGCAGGAATCAAGGGCAACCCAAAAAAGTAAAGATGGCAGTTTCATAATAGCTTGCAATAATTTCATTTTGATAGAACAAGTAATCAGAGACCAATTCATGGATAAATTGTACAAAAATCAAATCTTGATACAAAACCCATAATAATTATGCAGTTCCCAACACAGATTCACGATCCCAAAAAAAGAATCTTGAAACCAAAGGGCAAAGGGCCACATACCTATAAACAAGAGCACAGAAACGAACAGAACTTGAAAGAACAGGAAAAAGAAAAGCATCTAAATTTACAAGTATCAAAAGGACTTAGCGAGGATGACCTGTTTCTTGTTGGTTGTGTACCTGTGACAACAACTAACAAGTGGAGGAGAGAGAGAGACAGATATGTTTCCAAGTTATATAAAAAATGGATCGGACCCCAGTTCCTGGACTATTTAGGCGAATCAGAATTGGAGGGGGTGTTGGGGTCAAAACTCAAAAAGCCATAGTTGATAGTACAATAACCCCAGACTTTCTTTTTCTTTCTCGTACAGTATTTTTCTTTGGAAAAATTGCACAGATAATCCTCCACCTATTCACTCGAGGTTCTAAAAAGCGTAAAGCGTGACTAGGCGTGAAGACCAAACTTCAAACGTTTTAGGCCTAAGCGAGGCTTAGACGAGAGTGAAGCGAGAGAGAAGCGTGAAAAAGCGTTTTCTTATTTTTAACTAAAAAGCGCACGCCTAAGTGAGACTAGGCGCTTAATTAAGCACACCTAGGTGTTACTAGGCATGTATATGCGAGTTTAGGCGCGCCTAAGCACAAGTTTTTTAGTTAAAAATATAGTTGACCAAAAAAGTGCGCGCCTAAGACTTAAGCGAGGCGTGTAAGGTCATGCTTCGCGCCTAAGCGCACTTTTTAGAACACTGTATTTACTTAATAGCAATTTATGTTTTAAAACTCAACTACGCATTGACCAGAAAAACATAAAAGGTGTATGGCTAATGAGTCGAATTGAGATTGAATGGGGTCAAATTTGTAATTAAAATATTTAAATAGATAAATACAAATTCAGGCATGAACTTGCATGTTCATTAATTATTTGGGTAAATATCACTGGGGGTCCCTAACCTTTGGACCTTGTAACGATGGGGTCCTTAACCTTCTATTTTGAACTCCCGAGTCCTTAACCTATGAAACGTTAGCACCCGAAGTCCTTTTTTGACCAAAACTGTTAGTTTGACCGTTAAATGGTCAAAATCTTGTTGAATAGACCAAATTACCCTTAAATTAAATGATAAAAAAAGAAAAGAAAAATAATAATAAAATAAAAATTGCAACAAAACCCCAACCAAAAAAATAAAATATTTCAACTAAACCCCAAATACTTCATCTCCTCCAAAATACCGCCGGCAACCACCACCCCACCGCCGCCATCCAAAAAATAATTTCAACAACCACAAAACCATCGACAAATACAACTCCGGCACGGCGCGCCAACATGAAAATCGAGCAGATCTGAGATCTGCTCGGCCGTGCCATTTACAGCCATCTACAGCGGTGTAGATTCCAACAACCCTAAATCGATGATGTTGGGCGTCGGTGAAGCCACCATCGGTGATGTTGATTAAATCGATGATGTTGGGCGTCAAAGGGGAAGTGGAGAACTGGAATTGGTGGTGGAAACGATGAAAATGAACAGACCTCAACCAGCTTTTGACGGAAATGGATGGTTTTGAAGGAAACACTGGGTTCCGAGCCACCGTCGAGTTCGCTTTCTGGGCTCACGGATCTCAGCCACCCACTTGCCCCAGCTCCGCTGCCTCACTGCCTCAACTCCGCTGCCTTTACCTCTCATGTTACTCTTGATGTTATCTCCGACTGGTGGCGCTGTCACTGCTAGTGGTGGTGCTGGTGGTGGGAAATTGCAGAAATGGCGTGGGAAATTGCTGGTGGGAAATTGCAGAAATGGCATGGAAAATTGCTGGTGGGAAATTGCAGAAATGGGGTGACCTCAGATCTCAGATCTGCTCAGTTTTCACGTTGGCGTGCCGTGCCGGAGTTGTATTTGCCGATGGTTTTGTGGTTGTTGAAATTATTTTTTGGATGGCGGCGGTGGGGTGGTGGTTCCGGTGGGTGGTGGTTGCCGGCGGTATTTTGGATGAGATAAAGTATTTGGGGTTTAGTTGAAATATTTTATTTTTTTGGTTGGGGTTTTGTTGCAATTTTTATTTTATTATTCTTTTTCTTTTCTTTTTTTATCATTTAATTTAAGGGTAATTTGGTCTATTCAACAAGATTTTGACCATTTAACGGTCAAACTAACAGTTTTGGTCAAAAAAGGACTTCGGGTGCTAACGTTTCATAGGTTAAGGACTCGGGAGTTCAAAATAGAAGGTTAGGGACCCCATCGTTACAAGGTCCAAAGGTTAGGGACCCCCAGTGATATTTACCCTAATTATTTAGACGGTTCAAAATTTACATTTTTTTTACCTACAATTTGATTAGTTTTAGTTTTATGGTTGATCGGTCAAGTCTGTTTTGATTTTTACAACTCTTAAGCTCTAACTTTTTATTATAATTATAAAATTAATCTTTGACGGTGAAAATCATCTAATTTTTTTGCAAAATTATGACTTGACCATCACGAGAACACATATTTTAAACAAAATTTCAACTTCATAAAATTAGACAAACAAAGATTATTTAATAAATTAACACAGTTCGAAACAAAATCATCATAACGATAAAAATGTCAAAATGCTCTCCCATTCCCCCGTCTCATCTCAGCTCGAATTTCCCAATGGGACATTGGACGAGAAAGACAACACTAGCCCATCGGTCTTGTTGCCATCCTTGATAAAGTACTAGTCTTGCAACTGCAATAAAATGTTAATTACTAACTTGGTACTAAAGTAATAGTTTGGAAACATTGTTGCAATCTTTATGTTTTTCTTTGTCCACGTGTTTTGATTGATGGGTTGTATATATTAGGGGGAAAAAAGTAAATTTTATTTATTATTATTTTCAATCATATATCTTGTACTTATTTAATTATTCAATAATTCATTGTTTTCTGGTCCCATAGCTGTTCTGACATAGCACATCCAGGTTCCTTTTGAATGACTAAATAATCTAACACACCATTAAAATATGTGACTCATAATTGCAAAATTTTGGGGAAGAAATTATATTTTTATGTTTTCGAGCTAATATAAAGTTTTATCACCGGTGGACGGTGTTCATATAAAAATATAAATTTAATTAAAATTTACTTTTCTACTTTTCTAGATCATGAAAGGTGAGATATGTAAAGAATATGCTTGGCATTACGTTGTTTAATTACATCAAAAATTATTGACATTATGTGATTAACTATTGTTTATTTATGGGGTTAATTTCCCTGGCAATGGCGATTACTGAAATTTCAGCAAAATTACATATGATCACTGAAATTACACAATTTCAACATCGGTCACTGAAGCGTGCTAATGTGTTTATCGATGATCACTCTGTTAAATTTTCAACTTGAATTAATTATGTGTCACCGTTAAGTGTCTACGTGGCATATAATTGATCAATATTTGACAAAAATTGAGACCATGTGAACTTAATGTACTAATAACAAGAAAATCGGACCACAAAGGATGCACCTACAACATGATGACCTAATTGCAATTTTTGGACATGAATTTAAGGTCCCCAATTTCCCATCCCTTTGATTCTCAACTCTAAATTCTTCCAAAAACTCTAATTTTCCCCTCAATTGCTAAAATACACAATGAATCCTTCATAAATAACCAATTCTAATGTTTTAGGTGGATCATTTGTGGTCCAAATTTACTGTTATTAGTACAGTAAGTTAATGTGGTGTCAATTTTTGTCAAAGGTCAATCGATTATATACTACGTGGACACTTAACGGTGACATGTTATCAATTCATGCTAAGAATCTAATATAGTGACCATCGATGAACGTGTTAGTATACTTCAATGATCACGCTGAAATTTTGTAACTTCAGTAACTGTTTTGTAATTTTGCTAAAACTTTAGTGACTGTGATTTTATAAATAAACAATATATTTGAATCAAATTGACAAAAAATGTACAATATATATCTTTTGTTTTGAAACTAAAAAAAAATTGTTAATAAGTCTAATTGAATTCATTCAAGAAGTTGAAAGTTTGTTAAGGTTTCTTCATGTCAAGCATGTTTCAATTAATATTACGAATGAACAAAACAATAGACAATTTTAGTGATATATTTAGAGCATGTTTGTTTCCCATTAAAATGGGTTTTTTCTTTCCCATTTTTTGACTTTTGGGTCAAAATGACCAAAATGCCCTTTTACTTTTCATAGTAGCCGTAATATTTGACTAGAAAAAAGGGGTATTTTGGTCAATTTTTTCCAAAAGTCAAAAAATGGAAAAAAATAAACCCATTTTAATGGGAATCAAACAACCTCTTAATTTTATTAAAAATCATATTTTTAATAAAATATATAGTTAAAATTAATTATTGATTTTAATTTTAACATTTTAACAAAATTTTAAACAAAATCAGTTTGAGTCATAATTAGACTACAACCCTTATTGACACAATCTTGTAAATCTCCAAGGTGCATTGTAGGAATTGAAGACAGAGAGGCATCCCAAATGCCATGTTGTGATGAGACAAGGCAATAACTTGTCAATCACCTTATAATGTATCGTTCGTGCGTGCGTGCGTTCGTGTGTGTATGTCAGTATGTATGTGTTTGTGTGTGAGAGAGAGGAGAGAGAAAATTTGCATAGAAATAATTTCATTTTTTTCTGGTAAAACTCTCAATAAGATTAAAAGATGGAGAGAAGTTGTCGGGGTGTGGGGTGGGGCTTTAATTCTGGAGTATGTGGCTATCGAAGCTAAGCAACAAAGTAGTAGGCATGCAACCATTAACCAATTGTATGGAGGTCCCAACATCATCTTCCTCATTATTTTCTCATTTATTATAACAATTTTGTTTGTTGAAATTCATCACCATTCAATTCCAATATTAAGACGTTCGATCTCTCCCTCGTTGTTCGTTTTTAAGTCGCATGTTTAGTAAATATTTTTATAAATTATAAACAATAGATCCTACGAAATGTGTGGATAACAAATAGATAAAAATTACGAGTCCTACAAAATGTGTTGACGAAATTAATATTTAACTAATTTATAAATACTAATAAATATAGGCTAAGAAATTAGTTTGAGTGATCGTGAAATTAGTATAGAAGGAAGTTGGAAAAAATAGATATAGATTTTTATCACAAATTGTTGAGAATTTTATTTCTTAATTCTATATCATCGAGAGCAAAAATCGCAAAAGAAATAAGCACTTACAAACACATAAAGTTTATAGAAATTTGTCTTAACGTGAGACTACGTCATCTCTCCGTCCATACATTGGGGGAATTTGATTAGCTACCTAATATTTGAATTGGGAGAGTTGGAAAGACTAAGGAATCAACTTTGGCAAGTATGTATTATCCATGTTGTGTTTGGTTTGATTTCATGTCCCGACAATGTTTGTGGGCTCAAGTCACTATCCAAGTAGTTGTGTACTTCTTCTACTCTATCTATGTATAGTTGGAGTATTGAATCAACCTTTTTTTATTAATCTAAAAAATAATACTAGGATACACTAGGTTGTGAATAGTCAACAACCTTATTGAAAAAAATCAATGTCCTAAAATGTGACCAAATATTAAGGTAAATTGACACATGTTGAACTTTAAGTCGAATTGATGGTAAAAAATTTAATTAAATAAAACAAAATTTCAAAAATTAACCAGACAGTTTTGAGATTATATCGACCAACTCTGTGGTTATTTATTTGAGTCATGCTACTTCTACGTCACAATGTTTAGATGAGTGTATAGAAGATGATGTGACAAAATAGTGTAATGACCCATTTGTCCATGACTTATTGTCACAAATTTACTAATACAATATGTAACTATTTTATGTACATAGAGCATTACTTTATTTATTTTAGATAGGTGAGGATCAACAATTTAAGGGAAATTGGAACAAATGGTCCATAACCTTTGTCTTCAGTGTGAAAATTGTCTCTAACATTTGGTTTTTGGCACAACAGTCCCTAATCTATGTGTTTTGGTACGTAATTGATCATTATTTGATGAAAAAGACAAA
Organism: Forsythia viridissima; assembly: GCA_030279155.1. Classification (NCBI taxonomy): domain Eukaryota; kingdom Viridiplantae; phylum Streptophyta; class Magnoliopsida; order Lamiales; family Oleaceae; genus Forsythia; species Forsythia viridissima. The sequence continues at coordinate 6,651,023 of CM059033.1, forward strand.
ATTGCCTTTTAATTTTAATTTAAAATAAAATTGCAATTGGATTTCTAACCTTTGAAAAATGCGCAAATATGTCCAATATATTTATTAAATAATATTTAATTAATTAGCATATTAAATATATCGCTATAGTCATGTTAATTAAATTTTTATTAAGAGAAAAATAAAAAATTATTGTGCTTTAGGTATATGTAATTACTATTTGATGTGAAAAAGTTGAATAAGAATTAAGTTAAATAAATAAATAAAATGACGTATTTAATTTTATGACATTGAACCAATATTATTATGTTTTTTTAACATAAAACTACTAATAAAAATTAATTTAACATTATTTGTTCTTTATTTTTGAACGATAATAAAATGCTAAATTAAAATATGAATAATACAATTTGAACTCTAATATTTTTGTAGTTAATAAAAGAATAGCTATTAAATAAAAATATTTGAGTATTAAGATTGACAAAGTTATTTTTCTTTTTATGTTATAATGATAAATTTAAAGTTTAAATTTTAAATAATATGATTATTTAATAATAAAAAAATAATTTTAATTAACATGTTTGTTAATAATCATGAGCTTAAATTTTAGTTATTTTATGATAGTTCATAAATATACAAAATAATTTAATATATTATCAATTTATTAGTTTCTTTTAATTTTTTATAAAAAATAAAAGTATCGGACATATTTGTTCTTTTTATAAATATTAAGAATCCAATTGAAAATTTTTCTAATTAAAAATAAGGATATATATCTTTTTTTTTTTATCAAATAAGGACCAATTGCACAACAAAACACATATGTTAGAGACTTATATATTAAAAAATAAATATTAGAGACCATTTACGCCAATGTTCCACAACTTAATTAGCTAAAGAAGTTTATGTCAACATAAAAAGAATACTATTAAATAGGAATATGTCACCCGGGGCATACCTCAACTGGTGGAATAATTAACATAAGGCTTGCTTCCAGCGGTAGAGTGGGAGTTCGAATCCTGGTGGGAACTTGCGGCTGGATTTTATTCGGTATGGAGCAATCACTTAGGGGGCAGCTACTTGTGCGCAGAAGTGTACAGTCGGATGAGGGGAACCTGTGAACCAGTTGAGGCATAGCCCGCGATTTACCTCCTCCAAAGTTCTAAAGGCAAGGGTCTTGAAGGTCCAGGATTCAGTCTGGCGAAGATAGGATACCTGGATACTAAAAAAAAAAAAAAGGAACATGCCATTTTTCAAGAATATATAATGAATAACTAAAGACCTAATAGATTGATCACTGTTCTAAAAAGCCCGCATAAGCTTCGCCTAAGCTCTACCTATGCTTGAAATTTGGCCTCCATGCCTAGCCACGCATCACGCATCACGCATTGCCTTGCCTTACCTTACCCTTATCTCACTCTCGCTTAGGACTCGTCTAAGCTAAAAAAACTTGAAGCTCGACCTCCACACCTAGCCACGCTTTACACTTTTTAGAACATTGAGATTGATACTACTGCTTGGACCTAGAAGTTTTGTACTCGTGCTTACGATTTGGATAGACATACCAGTGATTTGAAAGATATCTTTCAAAAAGTATTTAGTGTTTTTAAAAGTCTAAGTTGATAGTGTCGATTGATGCCTTTTCTACTATGTGTCAAAATATTTGACTTTCAAAAATCATTTATCCCAATCAGTGGTTTGCTATGTTTTTCTAAATATTTGATTTTTAGTATAATCAAACAGATTCCAAATCAAATATTAATTTATCCAGTCCATTTTGAGGACATTGACAAAAGCTACAGTTTGTAATCTTTATTTATCCTCATGCAGTTGATTTTCAATACAATAAAAGATTCTATTAAAAACCAATTCAGAAAGCTCCACGCGGCATGAGTATGCTAGCCACCCATAACTCAACACATGCAACCTTTGAATAAACAGCTAAATTTTAATCTGATTTTCGTCGTTAATTTGATTATTATGCTGTCTTACCACGTCACGTGTCAACTAATCAATCGTGATTCCACTTCCTGATTTTCTGAAGAATTTATTTATTTATTTATTAGAGTTGATTTTTCATTTTTATTTTTATTTTTATAATTATATTAAGCAGTGGAATATATTATTTTGGACATTAAAATACACAGCACATAGCGACACGCTGGTTTAGTCACGGGCACATATTGAGGGATATTCAAAAAAAAAAATCAATTGTCCTATTTCAATTATCGAACTCTGTGTATATAAAAATGTCTGAAACAGAAAAGAATATTCATTGCAAAATAAAAATATCAACTCCGGGCCCAATCAGCCCAAGCCCAACTTAAGCAAGACAAATGACTACATGTGCGGCGTAGGTGGTAGTGTACGCCAAAAGGAAAAAGAAATAAAACCATATGGTGCTAACAATATCGCCAAGGCAAAATGAATCCGATGAGACAGTTCTTTATTGGCATTTTTAATAAAGTGAATTAGATAGTATTATATTGAAATTATCAACTTAATCTAGTACCAGACGCTCCATATAAGGACTACTTCCTCCTCACCCGCACGCCAATCCCCAAGAAGAAGAATATGAAAAAGAAATCTTGAATTGCCTGGATCTCTTCCAGCCAAACCAGTCAAGACATACTCATCAAAATTTAGCTGACCAACTTTTTCAAATGTCATCACTCATGTCAATATTGCACTAAGATTCCGTGTCATAAGCTCTAGTGAGTAACCCGATACAACTATCTCAAATTAGATGCAATGAATATTCTTAGAAGGTAGTGTTATTGAGAGCTTTGAACAGCTGATCCCCTTGATGTAATTTTCCGAAAGAGAAATGGGCTTGAAAAGAGGGAGGGGGAATCTTGCATGAGCAACATAATAACACAGAGAAGATCAAGACCTTCTAAATGAGTAACATACCATGAAAAATACTACTTAATCTGATAAAAGATCCAGATTCTCCACAGCAGGCTTTGCCTTGTGCTGACTGCTACCCCATGCCCGCTCATTCTATAAATACTCATCATCACTATCATCCTCATAATCAGAGGACTCGTCATTTCTTGGTTCCATTAGAGTATTGAAGTCAAATGATGATTCCATTTCCATCTCTTCCATGTCCATGGAGTCATACTTCATCCGCTCTTCAAATTTCTCATCTGAACAATTAAGTAGCCATGCAAGCGAGCATTTCATTCCCTTCTTGGCAACCATCTTATGTCTTGGTTTAATAGTCGATTCCAGACCATAAGTGAAGAAAGCTGGGAACATAATCAAATCATCCAATGGCCTACCCATTGTGGTTTTGAAGTAATCATAACTGATTTTCATGATGTCAGTATTTAAAGCCAGCAACTGGGGACACCCCACAACCATTTTCTTCACTTGTTCTGAGGAGAATCCGCATTCCTTGAGGAAATCCACGTGCTTCACTATGGCTCTGTCGCTGAGGCTGATGACCTGCGGCATTTTCTCTATGACTCTCCCAAATTCATCCGGAGCCAATCCAATAATGGAATTGAGGAACCCCTGTTGGTTGGGAAGCTTTGTCTCCAGATCAATACCTATGATTTCAGGATACTGAACGACAACAGCAGCAAGTGATGTTTGCCTAACATGATACTCTAAAAGGGATTTGAGATTAGGTTTCACCTGCTCTTCAAGTTCAAATCCAAGAATGTGAGGCCGCTTCTCAATCAACCTAGCAACAGCTAATCTTGGTATCCCCAAGCTTTCAAGATATTCCGCAAAAGGTTTGATCACCCGACCTACTCTCATACCCAATATCTCTGGGTATTTAGTTAATACCCCACCAATCTCTCGCCTAGCTACCCCAATTGCAATCAAATAAGCCACTGAAGTACTCATGGTTCCCTCAAGCTTAAATCCCAAAACTTCTGGGTACTTCTCCAAAACTCTAGGAACATCATTAGGCTTAATGTCCATGCCTTGAAGATACTTTACAACTGGTGCAAGATCTACTACGACACTAGCATGGAGGACTTGGGGGTACCGGCGCAAAAATTCTGTGAAAGTAGATTTTCTTACCCCCAGTTTGCCTAGGTAATCAAGCACCGGAATCATGTTTTTCTTCACGCTGCAGCCAAGGACAAGAGGGTAATTGTTGATATCTTCAATTGTAAGCCCCAATTTGTGAAGGAAGTCCACACGCTCGTGCATAACTTCAACGGTGACGGGAAGCTCCAACCCGTCAAGCTCATCTGGTACAACACCAATACTCCTCAAGAACTCGTACACACGGGTACGGTTGGCTATTCTCTCATTCTTCATCTGTAATAAACTAGGATGGGTATACAATGAAGCAGAAGTAACTTCTTCTCGCTTCTTACTGAATTTATCTTGCTTGGACAAACGTAAGTCTGTCGAACTGGATGAAAGAGTTCTGCGAGTAGCAGAGCAGTGCGGCCTAATCATCAGTCCATGTCTTTTCTCATTATAACTTGAAATGCACAGCGACGAAGTTGAAATCAATTGGGGTGTGCAGAACATAAGGGCGGGTAAATCATAACGTACAAGCAAAAATCTGGGCTTCGTGATGCCAGCATAGCTTACAATCTTCATGTTCTTTCAAGAAATTTATAAAATCAAAATCATCTGCATCAAGGAAGAGTCACAATACATAATAAGCAACTTAAATTAGACCTGAAACTGAATAACTCAGAGCACGTGCAATTAACCGTATCCTAATACAAGAGCGCGCGCGCAGAGCCTACTCTAAAGTGTATCAAGAAATGCAAAAACTCGATTATTTAATGAACAATAATCAACTAAAAAAGATCATGGCTAGCAGTTAACTAAAAAAGTTTTGAACAAGAAAGAACCAATTTGACGGATCACGGATTAACAAAACCAACAATAATCTACACTAACTAGAGTCTAGAATGCAATTATTACCCACCTACGACCCCAGAAATTTTATACAAAAGAAAATAAAATGCCTTGAAAATACGTAAAAAGAGCAATATTGAGTTCTATAAGGTGAGAAAGTAAGTAGAAAAGGAGAAAATAAAACAAGGGAAAAAAAATTACCTGAGACGCCAATATTGAAGGTAACTGCAAATTCAACACCGTTAATAATTCAAGAAAGTGAGACCCTCTTTGCGGGTGTGTGTGTACGAGAGAGAGAGAGAGAGAGAGAGAGAGAGAGAGAGAGAGAGAGAGAGACGGTAGCTACCACCAATTGCGGCGGGCCGGCGGGTGGTGGTGCGTTGAAAATATCTTAGCTCTGTAACAAAGCAAAAGGATAGAAAGATGAGGGTAGCACTCGGATAGATTTTTGCGATGGTAAAGGTGTCATTGCGTGTCAAATTGCTCTGGCAGGATTGAAATGGCTCTGGCGAGAGGTAAAAACCGTGCAATTGCAAATTTTATTATAGATCTCTCGTTTTTAATTATTTTTTGTTTAATATATCACGAGTTAAATATTTGATTAACCACTCAATTTTTAATTTCATTTTTGTTTACTTACTGAATTTTAAAATAGTACTGAATACTCATCAAACTTTACAAGATTACTCACCGTTATTCATTTTTAACAATCCATTAATAAAAAAGTACATGTGGCAAACGGAACTCTTTGCCAACTAATGTTGAGTTGTCCGTCACATCAACAATTTAATTTTTTGAATAATCACTGAACTTTTAGTCATATCTTCGTTCACTTATTGAACTTTAAAATATTGTTAAATGTTCACTCAACTTTTCAAAGTTACACTCTATTATTCACTCATGGCGATTCTATAACAGTCAATTGACGGAATGCTCACGTGACTGACGAAATGACCATGTGCCATCTATTTTGTATTATTAATCTACCAACCAGAATAGTCGCGCATCATGTCATCAAAAATGCATTTTTTAAGATACCAAAAATTGTGAAACTTTCGCTAATTAAACAAACGATTTCATTCTAATTGATATCAAATTGATTTTTTTGGTTGCGCAGATCCTATACTCTATGCTAGATACAAGTCGGTAATCAATTAGTGAAACGTTTGGGAGAAATCAATTTGAATGAAATCATTTGTTTAATTAGGACAAGTTTCACCGTTTTTGGCATATTAAAAAAATACATTTTTAAGATGCGTTTAATGACATAGCGTGCGACTATTTTGGTTGGCAGATTTAATGGCATAAAATGAAGGACACGTGATCATTCCGTCAGCTTCGTGGGTATTCCATCAATGGGCTGTTATGGAATCATCATGAGTGAATAACGGAGTGTAACTTTGAAAAGTTGAGTGAGCATTCAGCAACATTTTAAAGTTCAGTGAATAAACGAAGGCAACTAAAAGTTCAGTGATTATTCAAAAAATCAAATTGTTGACGTGATGGACAACTCAACATTAGTTGCCAAAAATGTATGACACGCGGGTGTTCCGTCTGCCTTGTGTGCTTTTCTGTTAATGAATCGTTAAAAGTGAGTAACAACGAGTAACGTTGTAAAGTTCGGTAATCATTAAGCACCATTTTAAAGTTCAGTGAATAAATAAAAACGAGACTAAAAGTTGAGTAATTATTCAAACATTTAACTCATATATCACTCTCTAAAGACGTGGCACTTGCTCATTGGATGAGTTGTTTACTTATATGGACAATTCATCCAATAGACAAGTGTCACATTGGATATGAGTAAGATAACATTTACCCACTGAGAATTGGTGATCACCCTCTGTAAACAATTAATACGTACCAAAAGAAATCAATAAAAAAAACGTTAGCAAATTTTGTGAGCTCAGATTTCTTAATATGTTAATAGATAAACTTCATAACTATTTTACGATAAAAATAGTGTCCAAATATATGAAAATGGTATTGGATTATTTATCTTTATACTGGGCTATATATTATATTACAATTATATGGACTATCTAATTAATAGGGCTATTAAGTGATCTGTTGATTGGACCCTAAAGATATCTAAACTGAGTATGAACTTTGTAATGTGTAGAGACTGGATCCTAGTCCAATTAGGATTGATGGACTTCTAATTAAATTAGGATATAAAGAATATTATAAATAACGGTTGTGGTCCAGGTCAATTACAATTTTTGCTCTTCTTTTCTACACAATTATAGACAGAGATTCTATTGAGCATTATTGAGGTGATTAGACTGCAGAATATCCTAACCCTCTTAATTTAAACGCGATAGATTCAAATATTATTCCTTAACACCTATTCTTGATAATCTAGCATGATAAAATCTTGTGTTCTCTAATTATTTAATTATAGTTAAAGATTTATGTTTAAAGATCTAATAAGTGGTATCATAGCAGAAATCATGTTAAATTATTAGGATTTTTTTTTTACATATTTTGACTTTGAACTATAAAGAATTTTTTAGGATAAAAATCATTAAGTGTATGAATTTTTGGCTTGGTTTGTTGAGAAGAAATAAATAATAAAGATTTTTTTTTTTTTAAAAACGAAAAGAAATAACATTAGCCCCGCTACCGCTACAAGAAGAAGCAACGCGCGCTCTGCTGCCGCTAATGCGGGAAGGCGTCGCCGCCTCCACCACATATGGAAACGGGCAGCTAGGGTTTCGAACCCTTAGCTACAAATTTTTTAAGAACGGGACCTCATATGTAAATTTGATAAATTCAAGTATTATGGTGCAATTTTGGAGATTTAGGTTATATTGCATATTAAGTCCCTAAATTTTTAAAACTTAATTAATTAAATCTCTTATGTTATGATAATTTAAAACTAAGCCCTAAAGTTTTAAATATTAAGTAATCTATCCCTATAGTTACAGGATTTTAATAATTTAGCCCTTAAAGTTGAAATTTTTCATAAGTTAGACACTAAAATTTTAAATTTTGTAATTTTAACCCTAAAATTTTAAAATTTCTTCATTTTTTAGGCGATAAAAGTTTTAGAATTTAGGATTCAATCTCAAAACTTTATAAATTCTAAATTTTTAATTCCTAAAGTATTAAAATTTCAACTTTAATGTCCTCTAAGTTTTAAATCTTAAAGTTTTTCTCTGAAAATTCTCAAATTCTTGATTCAAATGTCTTATATTTTGAAGTGATTAATATTAATACAATACGTTGCCAAAGAAACATTTATTGTGTTGATTTGTTTATTTTGTAATATAAAGATGAGTATATTTGTTACTTATGCGAATAATGACCGGCCCAAATGAATGTTATTGTTTGGCTAAATAGTAGATATACATGTGACAGTAAATATGTGATAATTATAAAGATTTCATGTAGACAATAAGTCGGTCTAAAGAAAGGTTTATTGTTTGACAGATTTATTATTTATATTTGACTATTGTGCGGAGAGTACCAGTTACAATTGATATTTCTGTCCAAAGAATAATTGTCAATGTTGTGCTAGGTATCTTGTTATTGGTCCACCAATAAAATACATGCTTTTTTGAATTTTCATAATTAATACTTAAGGTTTTGGGTTTTGGATTTTAAATCTTAGGTCCTTCAAGTTTTCAGATTTTAAAATCTTAGGGCCTTAAAGGTTTGGAGTTTTGAAATTGAGCTCCTAAAATTTTGGATTTTAAGATTTAGTACTTAAAGTTTTGAATTTTGAATCTTAGGTCCTTCAAGTTTTAGATTTTTAAAATCTTATACCCTTAAAGTTTGGAATTTTCAAATTTAATCCCTAAAATATCTTCTGATTTTTGAATTAATCGTCTTATATTTCAAAATAAATAAATTAAAACGATACGTTGCAAAAGTAACATCTATCACAAAGATTTATTTATTTTGAAATATTAAGATGTGTGTGTGACGACCTCTGAAATTTCTTTAAATTTTTTTTTTTTTTCGGCTGAGGGCTACTAGTAGCCTTCAGTAAAGCTTAAAACTCAGCTGCGGGTGGATAATCCTCCTGCTGTGACATTAAATTTTTTTCAACTTAATTCTTTTTTAAACTTCTCCAAGTTTTATACCTCATTCCAATATTACTCAAAACACTTAGAAAAGAAATTAAAGGCATTACAAACCATTTGTAATTAAAAGTACAAACATACTCCACATGTTTAATTACTTAGAGTACTTTAAAATTTCATCTTACAAAACCATTACACAAGGATTTCTCTTACAATTTTCACTATCTTCAACAAGTGTAGTATCTCTTTCTTTCAAAATATGGTTCGTCATTTCGATAACAAAAAGGTCGAAATGACACTCATTATAAACCTATAGCTCAAAACGTTTCAATACTAACACTTTAAAAGGTTTATAATTAACTAAGGGATACTAAATCTTTGATACTACAAAAACCACCATCATGACTCTCGGTTATCTAGTACATAAAAAAAAGAGTCCCCTTCGGCTCCAAAGTGATGGCATCATAGACATAAATTGTTTTGTAAGATCTTTCTTTTATATAAAATCCCGGCCATTGCGGAAAACGAACCCATACGTCTTTCTTCATGATGATATAGAAGTCCGCTCCGTTGGCCGATGTCCTCTCATAGGTATGTGCTACTTCCACGTAGATTCGTTCCATTTCCTATAATAGTCATTAAACGACTGTAAGCAATGACGCTTAGTGAGCAAAGTAACACATAATCATGAAAGCACATAATTCATACCTTCAATTGAATGAAATTCTTATTGCCCAATTCTCACATAAGTGAATAAGATAATAAACACATATTAACTTCCAAACAATTGACAACATATATGCTTCATGAAATGTCGTTAACGATCACTCATAAACAATCAAAACAATATGCATAGAATGGATGCTAAACCTTTAAATGCTATGCATGTATTAACCATGAATGGATTCATTATTCTTTTCTTACTTTTCTTTTCTTCTTTCTTTTCATTTCTGTTCATTTCTTTCTTTTCATTTCTTTTCATTTCTTTTCTTTGGGCCCTTCCCATATTAGGGTCGTACACCGAGCGCTCATAGTGTTTTGCTAAACACAAGGTCACAACATCATTAGAGCTTCTATGCTCAAAGTACTTTCATTTTCTTAGAGCACTTTGCTCAAGTACTTTCATTTCATTTTTGGGCATCTCATCCCGTGGGCATCTCGTAGCCCGTGACCTTCAATTTGGGACTTGCTCCCATGGTGTACAACCTAAATAGGGAATTTTTTAATTGTTCATGATCATTATGTAAACATAACTTTTTGCTTTGATGTTTAAGATCATGAATTCATTCTTGAATGATGCCATGATGCAACATATGGAAACACAAGATTTAATTGCTAACATCATTTGAAATCTTGCACATAAACATTCTTTCAAGTTCTTCCTCAAAGAGACATATTACTGTAAATCCCAAATCAACATGCAAGGGATTGATCTAAAAGTCCTTCATCTTTCTATTCATCATGCTATTACAGTAACACTTTAAGTCATTCTTGATTCAAACAAGCACAATTTGAATATATAATATTCAACATTAAACATTGCCTAACAAGCCACAATAATAATACATAAGACAAGGCTTCATTTAGGTATAAACCATTATTTTAATCCATAACTTCAAAGTTATCATATACTGCAGATTCTAAACTCATCAAAAATCGACTTAAACATAAGTTTATGAGACATGCAAAGTCATACAATATGAAGTTAACTTTCTGCAGATTTTATTACTTATAATTCCTCATGTATAAGCACTTAATTTCAATATCTATGATCACTTAAATAGAAAAATTGATGGGTAACAGTAAGTCATAAGAGGGGATTCATTTAACATAACACTCATGCTGCATATTCTGATCCTAATAAGCATAATCAATATAAAACAACAAAACACATAAACTTTACTCACTGTACAAAGGAAATCTTTTATCTTGGATTATTGACCTGAAATGTTACAAGATTATGGAGAATTAATACATCAAAAATAAGGGAAATGAAAATTTACGTTTTAGGCTTGGCTAAGGAGGAATTTCTGTCCAAAAACCCATTATATTAAACTGGAAATGAAACTACCAGACAGCAGTGCAGATTCGGGGCTACCAGAATCTAAACTGTGTTTTGACTTTATGGACGGAAAATTCTACCTTTCTGACTTATCTTGGAATAGATGTGATGAACTCTTGTTAGGTTAGTGTTTCATCACACTAATTCATGAGAAATACAAAGAAGAAAGAAAAAGTTCTTGGTTTCCTTTCAATTTTTCTTTTCATTCTTACCTCTTTTCTCTCTGAATTTCAGCAGAGTTTCTTTACAAATTTTCTGGTTTAAAAAAGCAAGAAAAGAAGGTGTATATATAGAGTTTTGGGAAGGCCATGTTTGGTTTAGCTTATCCATGAAAAATTCTTACTTATTCTTATTTTATCGGATTATTTTATTAGTTCATCAGTTATTTATACGAATATTAATCGACATTGATCCTCAATTATAATAAGCATTGCCAAACATGTCCTAAGGTGAAAATCATAAAAATGACATGTGTCCCAATCAACCAATATTTTATTACAAAAATTCCCAGATTTCTTATTTAAAGTAGCCATGTTTGGGACAACATTTGGGGGTCTAGACGAGCTCCGTTTTGGTCAAACTTTATACCGTTGTAAAGTTCATGCTTCAAGCTTCACAACGAGTACACATGCAAAAGAAATAGGTCAGTCGATAGCTCGTACGATTAGCTCAAAAATGACTGTCTGACTAGTTTTCCATACTTAGCCAAATTTTGGTAAAATTTCTACATTACATAAATTCTTACTATACCGCTTTGGCTCGACTTTCAAGGCAAGTTCCGACTTGAAAAATACTCAAACTTGACATCAATTTAAACATCTCGATAAGAACTACGCGATGGTATAACATGCATAGGCTAGGATCAACGCACGATACACACCATTGTTGCAAAGTTGGTTCGAAACAATGGCAAAACTGTAATTAACTTGCATTTTTCCAGATTTTTCAGCTTGGTCTCTATCTATGGGATTAAATTTGATTAAGCCCAAACATTTTCACAACTTAATATTTTTCTTAAAAAAGTCCTCAATAATTTAATCCAAAGCAATTCACATACTTTCTCCCTAAACTTATTGAAATTGACATACCAAACTTATCAATTTTTGGAGATCATTGGGTTTTTCTTAAGAAAAATACGAATTTAAATTCTCTAAATTATAAAATTATAAAACGAAATTTTCGGGGCGTTACAGTGTGTGTCTGTTGTTTATGCGAATAATGACTGGTCCAAAGAAATGTTACTGTTTAGCCAAATGACAGAATTACCTATGGTAATAATTATGTGACAATTATAAAGTTTTCATGTGGACAATAAATCGGTCAAAAGAAATACTTATTGTTTGACAGATTAATTATCAGTATTTGATTACTACATAGAGAGTTATTACTTACTAGTTGATATTTATGTTCAAAGACTAAATATTAATATTGTGCTAGGTATCTTGTGCTGGGGTCCACCGTTATATAATTTGGCATACATATGTTATGACATGATCATTAATTGTGAGCTTGATATATTCTCTCGTTTTCAATTTTTGGTTCTACTTCTACAATATTTGCCAACATTAATTTCATCCATGTGCTTAATGGCACAAATTTCAAGAATTGAAAAGAGAACATTACGATTATTCTCGGTCACATGGATCTTGACATTGCGCTTCAGATAGAACGACATCCTACTCTCACAGAAGAAAGTTCTACTAAGGATAAAATGGACTTAAAAATTTGGGATCGTTCTAACTGTACGAGTTTTATGATCTTGAAACGTTCCATTCTGGAAACATTTACGGGCATTGTGCATGAGGAGGAAAATACTAAGACATTTTTTAAGAAATTTGAAAAGCGTTTTGTCAAAAAACGAAAAGGCTGAAACGATCATCTTGTTTCAATGAGGTACAAATGATTAAGAAACGTAATATATAAATGTTTAATTTCACTTCCAAACTAAAGACATTAAAGTTAGAGCTGTTTGAGAACTTGCTCGTGCATCTGGTTTTGATTTTCCTTTCTGTACAATACGATCAATTTAAAGTGGGTTACTACACCCAAAAGAATAAATAGATTCTTAATGAGCTTATATCTCACTGTGTGCAAGTGAGATGAAAGACTTCAGTATGATAGGACTGAATGTACTAACTTATCAATCACTCATCAAGACAAGAAAAGGAAAACGAAAAAGTAAGCTGCAGTTGGGACACCACAACATAAAGTGCAAAAGAAACAATATAAGGAGTTCACATGTTACTTTTGCAAGAAGGGTGGACACATAAAAAAAGAATGCCCAGTTACGCTGAATGACGTGTTAAGAAATGTATGCTTCTTGATATGGTTTGTTCTGAAGTTAATTTATTTAGCTTCTATACCTAAACACACTTGGTGGATGGATTTTGGTGCTACCACTCACATAAGTGTGTCTATACAAGGTTGCATGTGGAGCTGACAACTAAGTGATGCTGAAAGATTCATCTGTATGGGTGACGGTAAAGCAATTGCAGTTGAGGCTATAGAGAGTTTTAAGTTATTACTAAGGACACGGTAAGAAGTATGATTAGTCATTTTTCTTTACCAAAATTCATATGTGGAAAAGCACTGAAGACTGCAACATACATCCTTAATAGAGTTCCAAGCAAAGCAGTAGCTAAAATCCCTTATAAACTTTGGACAGACAAGAAGCTTAGTATTATGCACTTGCATATTTGGGGTTATCCAGCTGAGGTAAGGCCTTACATACCGAATGAAAAGACACTGGACTCAAGAACCTTAAGCTACTACTTTGTTGGGTACTCTGAATGGTCAAAGGATTACAAATTTACGATTCCTCAACTAGGTCATTTTTTTCGAAACAGGAAATGTAAAATTCTTTGAGGATGTTGAGCTTGGGATGGGAGATAAGGTTATGGACATTGTATTTGAAGGGGAATTCGTTTCTCTTCCTACTGTTGCTATTGATAATTATTAGATTCCAATTTCTGACATTGTTCAAGATGCGAATTCAGATTATTCAAACAATGTTGAGGAGCTCCCTATCCAAAATGAAGGAGTTGGTCCGGATGAGCAAGCTCAACAACCTCAAGAACAGATGATATTGAGAAGATCCACTAGAGAAAGAAGAAGTACGATTCCGTATAACTATATTATATTTCTCCAAAAACACGAGGTTGACATAGGAGTGGTGGAAGATGATCCAATCAACTTCAATCAAGTCATACATGAATCCATGAAAGACAATGACGTTTGAGATCTTGTTAAATTGCCTAAAGGTGCGAAGCCCATTGGATGCAAATGGATATTTAAAACCAAGAGGGATTCAAAAGACAATGTTGAGAGATATAAGGCTCGTCATGTTGCCAATGGTTTCACTCATAAAGAAGACATTGATTATATATAGACGTTTTCTCCGATTTCATCAAAAGACTCTTTCAGTACCATAATGGCACTTGTAGCTCATTTTGATTTGAAGCTATATCAAATAGATGTAAAGACTGCGTTTCTCAATGGTAACATTGACGAAATGATATTTATGGTGCAACCAGAAAACTTTGCGAACGACGATCCAAAGAAAATGGTATGTAGACTAAAGAAATTTATCTATGGTCTCAAGCAAGCATCCCGTCAATGGTATTACAAATTTCATCAAGTCATTATCTCGTTTAGATCTGAGGTAAATGTAGTTGATAATTGTGTGTACCATAAGTTCAGTAGGAGTAAATATATCTTCCTGGTATTATATGTCGATGATATACTATTAGTTAGCAGCGATATAGGCTTATTGCACGAAGACAGTAAGAGATCCACGTCGGGCTATGTTTATCTGCTGGCTGGATGAGCTATTTCCTAAAAGAGTGTTAAAGTAGACACTCATAGCTCTATCCACCATGGCAGCTGAGTTCATAGCCTGTTATGAGGCATCTAATCATAGAATATGGCTACGAAACTTTATCACCAGGCTACATGTTGTAGATGATATTGAAAGATCATTGAAGATATATTGTGACAATAAATTGATTGTGCTATATTCCAATAACAACAGAAGCTCTACGAAGTCGAAGCACATAGACATAAAGTTTATTGTTATTAAAGAGATAGTTCAAAGTAGTCACGTGTCTACAGAGCACAAACTTTATGATTGCGGATCCGCTCACCATGGGTTTACCAACCAAGGTGTTTCACGAGCATACATATGGGTATTGTATTGTTTAATGATGTGCTGGTTAAGTGGAAGTTTGTATTTTGATACTTTTCAGTAGTAGACACACTTTATGATTATTTTCTGCAGAATAAAATATAGTGGTTGTTACCAATTTCTGAATTTGGTCTTTCCATTTGTGGTTAACATTAAGATTGGAAAGCTTTGTTATAATCTCACTAAAGAAAGAATAAAGTAGGACACGTTGGAAATAGACATTAAGATCACATTGTATGTAATTTTCATGCTACACATCTATACTCGATCTATGTCATTGAATATGTTGGAATGATGACCATTGACGAATTTAGTTACGAATTAATGTGATGAATACTGCTTTGATCTCATGTTGATATAGTAGATAGACCAGATTGTAATTACGGAGATGTTTCAAGGCACGATAGCAATTTAAGTATACACATGAAGTTTAAGATATAATTGTTTCAAATACCATATGTAGTTCAAGTGAGAGATTGTTGGATTATTTATCTCTATAAGTGCATCTCCCATAGGCTCTATAAATATAATATTCTCTCTATTTTAAAGAGCCAAATTTTAAAATTATGCTTCAACGGACTCTCTAAATTAACTTTTTAAAATAGAGAGTGGGTTTGACTCTCCAAACCCACTCTCTATAATTAAATGCATTCAAAGAATTTCAATTTTCAATACTCCATATAATGATTGAATTAAATAGTGTATACAAAATAAAATAGAAAAAAGGAATAAAATCATATAATAATTACGAGAGAGACATGTTAAAAGAAAATAAATGAAAAAATAATAAATACTTATTGGAAGAAGTAAAATAAAGTGTTAAAGATAAATAGATTGTTGGAGCACTTAAAAAAGTGTACTCTCTAAATTTGTAGATACTTTCTAAAATGTCAAAAATGCACTTTATAAATAGAGAGTTTATTGAAAATGCTCTAAGAGCATCTACAATGGATTAGTTATATTTAAAGAGTATCTTTAGCATTTTAAAGAGCATCTATAAATTTAAAGAACAAATTTTTCTAAACATTCCAATAACCTCTTTATTTTCATGCTCTTCATTTTACTTATTCCAATAAGCATTTAATATTTTTCCCTCTTTTTTTTGATAAACTTCCCTCCCAATTATTTTATTATTTCCCTCCACTTTTCTTCATATATTCAAGCACTTGTCTTTCATTTACATGTCAATTCCACACAGTTTCAACCACGAGAGAAACACTCATTGTTTCTTGTCCAGGAATTCTTTTTCGAATATGACTTCAAGTAGATTAATCAAATTGATTCTTGATGACTCTGATTCTGATGATGATTTGGATATGGCAATAGCGTTTGTAGATAGAGAGTCGCTCAATAAGAGGAGACGGGTACTACGTCAAGGCTCAATTCAAGGTCGTAAATATATATTTCGTAATAGAATTATTGGCCACCACAAGCTTTTTAATGACTATTTTGGAGAAGATCCGGTGTATTCTCCAAATTTTTTCAGGAGAAGGTTCCGAATGAGCCGGTCTCTTTTTATTCGTATTCAATCTGCCATAGAAACTCATAACCCATACTTTGTCCAAAAAAGAGACGCAGCTGGAACTCTTAGGTTATCTTCTCTCCAGAAAATCACTGCTGCTTTGAGAATGCTTGCATATGGAGTTGTAGCAAATTTTATTGATGAATATATATGAATCGGTGAAAGCACTACAATTGAGAGTTTGAAAAGATTTGTTACGACATTGGTTTCAATATTTTCAGATAAATACCTGAGATCACCAAGCAAAGAAGACGTTGCCAGATTGTTAAAAGAAGGTGAAAAACGTGGGTTTCCTGGAATGTTGGGGAGCATTGATTGTATGCACTGGATTTCCAGTAGCTTGGAAAGGTATGTATGTTGGGCATGTTCATGAACCGACTATAAACCTTGAAGCTATAGCTTCTCATGATCTTTGGATATGGCATGCATTTTTTGGACTACCAGGATCACATAATGATATAAATGTTTTAGATAGATCTTTTTTATTCAAAGACCTTGTTGAAGGTCGTGCTCCCCCAGCCAACTATTCAATCAATGGTCATGACTACACAATGGGATACTATCTTGCTGATGGTATATATCCACCATGGTCAACATTTGTGAAAACAATTCCATCTCCAGTAGATAACAAGCATAAACAATTTGCTACAGCTCAAGAATCAGCAAGAAAAGATGTTGAACGAGCATTTGGAGTGTTGCAATCACGATTTGCAATTGTTCGTGGACCGGCACGTTTTTGGTATCGTGAAACTTTGAAAGATATCATGAAAGCTTGCATCATATTACACAATATGATCGTTGAAGATGAATGACATGTTAGTGACACAAATTTTAATTATGATACACTTGATGAAATTCCAAACATATCGGTTTCGCATGAGCATACAACGGACTTTTTGAAGTTTATTCAAGCTCATCATCGTATTAGGGATATAAATATGCATTCTCAGCTCCAAAGAGACCTTATTGAGCACATATGGAAAATATATGGGGCTCGTAGCAACTCCTGGTCTTAAGAATTATCTGTTATAATTTTTTGCAAATCTGTTTTGTCACATTCTTAAGAAATTCTTGAATAATTTGTTTCTTTATTTTCTCTTTTCTACTATGCAAATGCTTTATTTTGACAAAAAGACCAGACTACCTTTTAGTTTCATTTTAGAATGTGAAGCTATGATTCTTTCTTGAATAAATTCTGGTTGGTGGATTAGTATCACTAGCACAATGCTCTTATATTAATTTCTCCAACACAGAATTTTAATGAATCAAATTGCAACTCTCTGGTGGCACTACCAGTGGGCACCAGAGAAAAAAGCCACTTTGTCTTTTGTATGTATAATAAATAATTACACAAGAGACAACACAATCCTTTTGCTTTGATTAGGATTAACCAACCTTTTGATCACATTGGACTTATAGATTACAGTTGCAAAAGAAAAGCAAGCTAAAATTCAATTACCTTTACAATTTTTTTTTTGCAAGAATTTCCATTTGACATTGCAAATAAAAATCTGCAAGCATTTGAGGCATTCCAGTCGTATCTATTATCATTATCCTTTCATCCTATTTCATTTGTTCCAATCGAAGCTTTTCTTGCTCATAAGCAAGTCTCTCTTGTTCTTGAGCATATTGTCTTTCAAAAATTTCTATTTTCTTCTCATTGAATTGTTTCTTTTCTTCTCTCATTGCTTGTAGCAAAGTCACACATGAACTTGATGAATCATTTTCAGTATCTTTGTCCTTCTTTCTCTTTCGATCTTTTTCAACCTTTCTTCCAGGTGGTCTCTCTAAGTCCACAAAGTTAGTATTTGGAATATTGTTGTCTCTAGGATCTACACAAGTCTCTGGTATAAAGGTGAGAACAGAAGATGAACCTGTGGTCTTATTTTGTATTGGTTTTTTCTTTTGACAATCCTCCAACCATTTTGGCTGATATCTCAACACATTCCAACAATGTTCAAATTGGAATGGAGATTTTCCTTTATTTAATTCTTGGTACAAGAGTTTTGCATTAGCAATCTGCAAAATAAAAAAATAAAAACCAAAGTTACTAGTAATTATTAATAATAATACGTATATTGAAATTTTTAATAGCATAAATACCTTATCTTGCTCGTTAACACCACTTTGGTGTCTAGATTCAATTTGTGCATAGCATCCACAAAATTTATTTGTAGCCAGTTGAATTGTCGACCAACGGTTCATCAAAGAAACTTGTGTTCGTTCAGATGCAAATTTCTTGTACTTGTGAAAATATTCCCATAATCGAGTCCAAAAAGCCTTTTGTTTCTGTTCATTTCCATGTAGTGCATCCAGACTAACATTAAGCCACGCAGACACAATGAGAAGATCTTCTTCCACTGTAAAATTGCCACCTCAAAATTGCCACCTCTTAATCTTTTAGAGTTGGGTTCCAATGGAGTTATTGGAGTATTTAGCACAGGAGATTGATCATCCAAACCTAGAAATTAGGTTGAAAACTGTGGGTTTTCATTTGAGTCATTATATTGATTTTCATCTATACCACTTATACCAGTTTGAAAGACCATACTGTAGAAATAGAAAAATATATGTGCAGCATATATATAGATCACAAATTGCTGGATACACGAATGAATATGAAAGTAGCCGTTTAATTTTACACTGATATTTGTATATAATATTTAATTAAAACCAATATATCTTAAAATTTGAAATTGTGTTTAAAGTATTTAATAATAGAGAGTGGGTTTGACTCTCTAGATTTAGAGAGCCAAATCTACTCTCTAAATTAAAATATGAAATTGAAGAGTTCATTGAAGTAGAATTTTAATAGTTGGCTCTTTAGATTAAAGAGCTTTTTATGTTTAAAGAGCTTGTTGGAGATGCTCTAATGGACTATATATTATATTATAATTATATGGGATATCTATTTAATAGGGCTATTACTAGTGTTTTTTAATACGCAATCAATCTCAATTATCCATGGCTGATGGCTCCTGGAATGAATCGAGTGCCGAAGAAAGATAAATGAGAATATTTTATATTCTACTCGACCAAAAAAAAAAAAAGTCTATTTTTAGGATTTTTGTGAGTAGTGATAACGAACTCTAAAAATATCACGTATAATGTGACACTTATTTTATATCATATTATAATAAAATAGTGACAAGCCAATAGTACATAAATTGATAATAATTCTGCAATTGTACAATTTTCAATAGCCAGCGATTACATCTTGTGTCCAGCTATGTCAACTTTAATTAAGTATTTCATTTACTTGTCTTAAAAAATTGAGAGTGGCTCAGAAAATATTGGGGAGTTGCACAATTGGTTGATTAGCTTGCATATCAAGATAAATTGATAGTCGCCCCCAGGGGTATAGGCGTATAGGCGAGTTGGTAAGGTTTGAGGTGACGTGGGGAGAAATCTTTCGATAACGTATGTTCGATTCCCGTGTGGGGCAGATTTTCACTGAAATATTGTGGAGGTCTGTTCTGGGTGTTGGTTTGTTGGCTCTCTCCCTCAGGTCCCTGCCACTCGTGCACATCCCTCGATTTACAACCCGCCTGGTCAAGAGACCTCTGACACAGGTGGGAGGGTTTCGCCTTCGAGACTTTCTCCTTAACAGAAGATAAATTGATAGTCAAATAAAGGAGACATTGGAAATGACGTGTGTAGCTAGCGTGAAAATACATTTCAGAACTCAAATTATATTAAATTAAATTAAACATTTACATATAATTGACCACTTAAATACGTTTAGGACTAAAAATAAAAAGAATACAAAAGAAAATACTAGAAATAATAATAATTCTAATTCGAGACCACTAAATAGTAAATACAGTATAGTTAAATTTAAAATTCAAGTATAAAAATATCACTTTATTTCATTTTTTATATATACAACTAAGCAAGAGATATGTTTGCTGTACAAAATTAAAATATGATAATAAATTAAATAATAACTAATGCACTGCTCTCGTTTAAGCACGTAACTGAAGAAATGAAACATAAGCCAAGTATGAAATGACTAAATGGGACCATCCCAATGGTGTAGATGGGCTGCTGTTTGTGGGACGACCATTGGGTAACGGACGCACGACATTAGTTCCGCCACCAGTTTGACCACCGTTGCCGGTTGAGCCGCCTCCACTTCCACCATCTCCATCATCTCCACCATCTCCACCACCGCTTTTGGTACCGCCCCCACTTCCATTGCCACCTCCCTTGCTTCCTCCGCTGCCACCTCCTTTGCTTCCTCCTGTTCCACCTCCTTTTGCTCCACCACTACTTCCACCACCTCCACCGCCGCTACTGCCCCCACCTCCCTTTGATCCACCTCCACCACCGCTACTGCCGCCACCTCCCTTTGCTCCACCTCCTCCTCCACCTCCACCTCCACCTCCTCCTCCACTCGGAGGAGCAACTGCGGATGTTAGGAGGACGCAAATGATTGTAAGCACAAAGATGAATTTAAAGAAATGCTTCATATTCACAAATCACAACAATTTTGTAGGTTCCCTAATCTATTTGTAGTATAGCACGTAGAAAAGTCCAAAACAAACAGAAATTGCTCTGTAATTCCGAGATGATAATTCAAGACACGAAACTCACTACGTGTTCCCATTAACATTGAATTGGTCATACATAGTATATAAGTTGGTGCAATCGTTTTCACTAACGTGGCATTATAAATGGATATCATATTAATTATTTGTCACTAACTGAAAATCTGAAGGAACTTGGAAGAAAAAGATAAGTTTACCAATTACACACGAATTATATATATTTCAATTAATAAATTATTTTTATCATTATTAAGATTATTAATTGGAATGGTAATTTGGAAACTTTCGGAATTAGAATGATTAAAAGAAACAAATATAGGATTTAAAGATAAATTATAATAAATAACTTATCTAATTTTAAATTATTCAATATTAAAAGTCTTAAATTTAAGTTATGAACCGTTCTAATTAGTCCTTTCGTTGAGAAGTTTCTTTGACCCTATTTGCCTATTGCCAAAACACGTGTAAATGTTGATTCTTTCATTGAAAAGTTTATTTGAGAGGAAATGTTGGAGCTCATAAATTGTTCAATGTAAGATCAACGTTTTAAAATCTTGTCCAAGCATTGATTTGAGAAATACAAAGATTTAAGGGTCGAACTAGAATCGAACTTGTGGTAAAAAAATTATATGAATAAATAAAATAATTTTTTTGACATGAAATAGCCGTTGAACTGACGAGTTCTCAAGTTATTTTAATATATTCTAATTTTTTAATTTTTTGACTTGTAATTAAATTGAATTCTGAGTGAATCAATCGGTCTGATCCAACTATATATAGTAACACTTCAGTGTCCTTGTTGAAAGCATCCATCTTCAAGATTTTAGCATGCACCTGATCTAGAGTCGTATAAATTCTATTTGAAGGGTATGTACGCTCTTAACATAAAAATTCATCAACACTACGTGTTGAGAAGTTTTGAATATTGCTCAATGGAAATTCTTTAATACTTAAAAGTCAATTGAACTGTTTAATAAATAGTACCATAATAAAAGCATCCATGTGCATATATTGTAGGGTAAATTATATTTAATGTTCTCAATCTTCTCACATTGTCATATTTTCATCCTCATTAGTTTTCATCTAAACTTCTGTTAAAATGATGCAAAAAGTCAATCTTACCCCTTAAAAATTACAAAAAAGACAAAAGAAAATTAGGCTGTGTTTGATTGCAAGTAGAAAATTTGGGTGGAAAGAAAATATTTTCTATAGAAATGAATTACTAAGAAATTATGGGTTGGAAAAGGTTCCATGGAAAATAAATGGGTTGGAAAAGGTTAACAAATTTTACATGGAAAATAAATTCTCCTATCCCATAAAGAAAATATTTTCCTTGAAAACAAGAAAAATGTGGCCAAAAGTGGGAACTTTGAAAAAAAATTTCATGGAAAAAAAAAGGTTGCAATCAAACAAAACAAGGAAAATAAGTGAGAAGATGCCTTTTTCATAGAAAATTTTGCCAATCAAACAGACCATTACAGAAAAAAAAAAAGGAAAAAAAAATAGACTTCTTCTTCTTAAACCCCCCCTCCAACAAGCTCCAAATTGCATGTTTAGTTAAGCTTAAATTATAATTTAAATTAGTCAAACATATTTTTTATTCACAAATTTCGTAAGATACACAAATCACTACTCATTTATTAGCTACGTATTTCATAAAACTTGTAATTAGTAAGTATCCAGAAGGTAATGGGTTACTACTACAACACATCCTTCTACAATGTTCAAGACTCTCGACTTAGTAGCATGAGCAACTTTTAATTTATTATGAGCCCAAACGATGGATTCAATAAGTTCTTGTTAATAACCACGTCCGCTGAATAGAATCATTAAACTAAAAGCCCCATACAAAATGAGCACCTAAATAAAAAGGCCATATGTCCGATCTTGCATAATCTTCTTCAATATTTTTTTGTTGGTTTGAAGCTTGTGGTTTTTTTTTTTCTTGATTTCAATTCTTTATTTTTTTATTTGATGGTATCAAAAAATCTTTTTTTTTTGCTTTTCATTAGTCTTTTTATTTTAATTTTTCTATTTAATAAATAATTTTAGCACTATCAAACATGAAATATGCATCGAAATAAAGGGCATCCACTAAGGAAATAAGAATAGCATCGCAATAAGAGTAACTTTTATAAGCAACAGAAGTGGGCACATCCATGTCCATCTTTAACCTGCAAAAGAAAATGCAGTTCTTCCGATCAAAAAAAAAAAAAAATGCAGCTCTATTTCTAGAACAGACATGCAATATTCATTGATTCCAAATTCCAATGTATAATGAATATAATTTGTATGCTGACGACTTAAAAACTCCAAACATATCAAAGCTAGTAATCACTGAGTTTAAATATAAAAAAATCAAGAAATAACAAGTTGATAGTAAATATTAAAGAAAAAACACTATATCATTTGCTTATTTAAGAAAAAAAAAAGGGAAATCTTATTACTTGCAATCTTGTTTGTGGGGTGAGGAAGAAGTCTCTCTTTTATGATAATTCCTTTTATGGGGCCTTTTTTATCTGTACGGAGGATATTTGGTGTCGACGAATGAGGATGACGATAGGGATGGCAATGGAGCGGGTTGACACCGCTCCGCCCCGCGATCTGCGAATTCACGAGACGGGCAGCCCTTTGAACCGCCAACCGTCTCGCACATTTTTTTGAACTGAAAAATAATTAAAAAAAAGAAATACAAATTTTTTAAATATTTGTACCAAACAAAACAAAAAAGTTATAAGATTTGGGTTGTGGTGTAGTGATTAAGGTTGGTAGTTTATAAGTTTAAATCCGGGTTCAATTCTTCTTTAGTCTATTTTTAGTGAAAATTATAATTCCAACTATATTTTATGATTTTTCAAAAAAAAAAATGAGGAGGCGGGGCAGCCCCGGACCCGCCGCGGGGCATAAAATTCTGCTTCAAACCCGTCTCTATTACTCGGCGGGGCAGGTCCGAGGCGGCGGGTTTTTTTGCCATCCCTAGATGACGATGTGATTAGTAGCGTTGAGTTTTGCAGTTCTTCTAATCTAAATTTACTATTTTGTGGTCGAATGCAGCTATGGTAGACCTTTTCCGGCTATCGTACTTTTGGGGCTTGGGGTTGGGTGGATTGGTCATTGACGAGGAAGAAGTCTCTCTTTCATTTTATTTTGGATAATTTGCAATTTTGGTCTCCAACTTTTCAAATTTGTAACAAATCTACCTCTAAACTTTTTTTAGCACCAGGCATTCCCAACCTTTCATTTTTTTTGCAAATCACGTCCCTATTGACATATTTTGACGATTTTGCCATCCTCTTTAAATAAACAAAAATAGAAAAAAGCTAAAAAAATAAAAAATAAATAAAAATTAAAAGAAAATTGCAAATAAAGTCCAATAACTTTTAAAAAATATAAAATAACTTCATCTTCTCCAAAACCCCACACCATTCCACGAAGGAGGGGAATCCACAGCTCGCGGGCAAGGTCATTGGATTGTGCATTTGATTTCCATTTTTCTTCAATTTCAGTAAACATTCAAAGCACCAGTACAATTTCAAACCATTTACTAGTCAAGAAATCCAACTACTATATATTTTTTTCAGTTGAAACCCTAAATTTCAGAGAATTGAATTGGGAAAAAAATTAGACGAAATGGGTTGGATGAGTAGATTTTTAGCGACACTGACATTCTTGGAAGGCGCCGCCATCGTGGATAGTGCCATGGAGAGCACTCAAACTCTTGTGGATTACTTACTCTCACTAAATCACCAAGGAGATGTACGAAAAAGATTTTTATATATCTTAAAAAGTCTAGATAAAAATGGAAGGAATCAAGTTCTAAACCTTTGTCTGGTCCTGTATTTGTAGAAATTAATGATTAATGAGACCCTCAATACGGTATCGAAGATTAAGACGGCCCTAATAGTGGCCGAAGCAGCCTGTCTTCACCATCAAAAGATAAACCTTATGAGAGCTTCGAGATGAGGTCAATCTGCCTTCTTTTGCCTTCTTTTTTTTTTATTTTTTTTTTATTTTTTTTTTATTTTTTTTATTTCATGCATCTTTAAGCCAACTAAAGAAATTGACATATGATATATCACCTGCAAGTTCGAAGAGTGGGACTTCGAGAAGGGATGGGGTGATGTTGTAGAAAGAGTTCAGGAGACAATGCAATCACTTTCTAAAATACTCCAGGTGCTAGATCCATTAAATATAGAGAAATTTTTTGGTAGACTTTCACTGAAATTCAATGTTGCACAAATGGAAGGCGTTGCCACCGCGGCATCTAACGGTGAAGAAGAAAATGAAGTTATTGGGGTGGGGTGGGATTTTGGGGGATATAAAGTTATTTTGTATTTTTTTAAAAGTTATGGGACTTTATTTGCAATTTTTTATTTTTATTTTTTGTTGTTTTTAATTTTTTTTTAATTTTTGTTTATTTAAATAGGAAGGCGCTTAACAAGCGGAGCGAGGGAGGAAAGCGAGGGAGTCGCTTTCCGATCCGAAAGCTACAATACAAAATAACACAACAGGGGACGAGGAAAAGAGAACGAAGTGAACTTTTCTGAAAGGTTGGCAATCGAACGCAGTGAGATGAGACGGGCTCGAGCCGGCTGCAGGGAGCAGAGTTGAAGAGCGAATACAATGAGCGACGAACCTCTGCGAGGACGCATAGAGGCCAGACAAAAATCGAGAGAACGAGTAAGCTCTATCGTAAATCGTCAAAATATGTTAATAGGGACCTGATTTGCAAAAAAATGAAAAATTAGGGATGTCTGGTGCTAAAAAAAAGTTAAAAGTAGATTTGTTACAGATTTAAAAATTTGGAGACCAAAATTACAAATTATCCTCACTCTCTCTCTCTCTCTCTTTTCTTTTTCTTTTTTGTATTTGATTTTTGTTTGAGGGCAATAATGACTTTTTATATTATTTTAACATAAGTTTTAGAGAAAGACTGTCAATAGAGATGAATCCTGCTTAATTAATGAAAGGTGAGAGATAATACAGTGTTATTAAAATTTAATGAGAATAAAATTGTGATAGTGCAATAATTTACCATATATTATTGGGAAATTGGTGCAATAGTTCCTAACTTTTGCCTTTATTGTACAAATAGTCTCTAACCTTTGTTTTTTGGTACAACAGTCTCTAATCTACGTGTTTTGATGCGCAATTGGTCATTATTTGATAAAAAACACAAACATGCTTTTATTTTTAATTAGAAAATTACAATTAAATTTTTAACCTTTGAAAAATATGCAAATAAGTCCGATATATTTATTGAATAATATTTAATTTAGTATATTAAATATATCACTATAGTCGTGTCAATTAAGGGAGGTGTTTTCAAATTGAGACTTTTAAGTATTTAAAAGTTCAAGAGTATTCAATGTAGACTTTTTAAGAATCTCTAAAAGTATTGGTGTATTTAATTGAGACTTTTAAAGATTTTAAAAAAGTCTTTAAAAGTCACGGGATATTCAATTAAAACTTTGTAAGAGTCTCTATAAGCAATATGATATTCAAATTGAAAAGGACTTCTAAGGGTTCTCTACTTACTAGATTTCTGGAGACTTTTGGAGACTTTTTAATGAAAAGTATAAATAGCAAATTTAAAAAAAAAAAAAAAAAAGTCTCTATGTCTATCGTGAGATTTGTGAAAACCATAGAGTCTCAAAATAAAGAACGCATATTTTCTTTCACTTATAGAGTTTTTTCGTTCCATTCAGGTATGAATTTATTGTACTCAATAATTTATATGCAATTATATCTAGAATTTACAGTAATCAAAACTTTGATATCACAGTACATTGTCTTGTGTTAAAAATTGAAGATATTTTGCGTTATGAATTTGCAGTATTTTGATTAATATTTTGATGGGAGACAAATTTTTCGTTTAATTATTAGAAATTATTCCATGGCGATAGTTTGGCACTGTACTGAACATCTAATGTTGTACTTTAATTATTTTATTAATGTAATTTAGCCAAAAATTAATTTGGTGTTTAGTTGATTATCCTGCATAATTTTTTAGTTAATAAGTCAACAAAATAGGTGTGCCATATACGAGAAATGGTTTGAAAATAATGGATTTTAGCTTATGAGACTTTCTCTTTCTCGTGTTGAATCATATACAAGAAATGGAAAATGAGAAGAATGAAGAGCATTGAAAATTGAGACAAATATCAAGAACAAAGTCAAAAATTTGAACACTCAACTGACTTAAGAATCCGCCTTAATCCAAACGGAGCTTTATGGAAGTAAATTGTGACTTTTCCCCAAAAGATTTTGGGGAAATGGAGTTATTTTGTGTTTGTACAATTTTTTTTTTATTTTTTGTTGTTTTTAGTTTTTTTATATATTTTTTCATTTAAAGAGGAGTGTAAAATCATTAAAATATGTAAATGGGGACATGTTTCCAACTAATTGACAAGTTAGAAGTGTCTGGTGCTAAACGTTAAGGGTAGATTAATTACAGATTTAAAGGGTTGAGACCTTTATTAAATTGACTAATAGAAACATAGTGATTAGGCTCCGTTTGAGATTGATTTTGGAATTCAACTTCTGATTCTTAAACAATCAAAAGTTGATTTAGACGTTTGACAAATTTTTAAAAGTGATTATAAAATAATCTGACTCACCTGACAACAGATTTTGAGAAGCAGTAAAAAAACAGCTTTTCAGATTCTGCTTTTAGCTTTTACATTTATGTATTATTAAAATACCAAATTTACCCCTAATTAATTAAACTAATTCATTTAATATCCTAGTTTTATTTTCTACATGATTTCACGTTATCTCCATATGCCTCATCATCATCATTCTTCTTCAACCTTCACGAATCAACATTACCGAATCAAATATTCGACGTACGATTATTTGGTTTTTTCTATTATATGAAAATAGCGAAATTGAGAAATCGAATTGATGGAAGTTTGATGCATAAAAAATAATATAAATTTAATTAATTTTTGCACTATATGACTATGCTTTTATTTTGTAATTTTTATAAAATTTGAAATTTATTGGGTGTTTATTATATTTATTTTAAAATAACAATAGTGAATGCATTGTCTTGTTAAAAAATGTTTGACAATATTACATGTTAGTATAAAAGAAAAAAATAAATTTTACCACTCGTGATAATAATAATAATACAAAATAACATTATTATAATCAATATCCTCTTTAATAATTTAATACCGTTACAACAATAAATCACTTTTATTTACCAAACGCTCAAATGCTGCTTTTGAAATATATAACAATTTTAATACAAGAATTTATCAAACACTTATCTGATTCTTCCCACAACTAATTATTTCTACAGTACAATAGAAACTAATTCTCTTAAAAGTACAACAACATTAACCAAGCCTTAATTGAAATAACTTTGTGAGATGGAAAACTATTTTAAAAAGGGCTGGAGATAAGTTGCCTGGGAAACTATTTTAAAAAGTTAGACAAATAGAGTGTGGAAATTGCACTCCATACTCTCTTTAGTTTCCAAATTCTAATTTTACTATTTAAGTTTTTTTATTTTAAAAATACTGTTTTAAAAAAAAGTCCAAATACATGAAGCCCAATTTCCACATGCAATTTCCACTTTCCACTATCAATAACTCTGCCAGCCCACTAACCCAAATACATACAACAGTTCACTTTCACAGACGAATTCAAAACGGAGAAAATTGGGGAAAAACGGAAGAACCCTTCCTCGGCGGGAATCTGACATTTTAGCCGCGTGTCTTCATGTTCCGAGGGGTATGTTTATGTTTATTGCTTTACTAAATTAACATATATCCCCACGATTTGACATTTTAGCCGCGCGTCTTCTCTGTGTATTTCTAAATTAGGTTAACGTAGATATTTAATTTCAGTCTTATTTCTGTGAAAATAGGCTTTATATGTTGATTTCGCACGCGATTTGATTGTTGTAAATGATTTTATTTCAATACAACATCGGCTTATCGCCATTCTCATCTTCTAGCTCCTTAGAATTGTTGTTTCCTGATGGTAATCTTGCTTCCGTAACATCAATTTTCTCTTTAATATCTCTCTTGAATGTTTGAATGTGGTTGTTTATGGTTTTCTCCTTGCTTTTAGAACCGGTGAAATACCCAGGACCAAAATCCATTGCACTACTGATTCCAATTTTGTAATTTTGAAATAACAGAACGTGTTACATTTGTAATTTTGAAATAACAGAACGTGTTACATTTGTAATTTTGAAATAACATAACGTGTTACATTTGTAACTTTGAAATAACACAACTTGTTATATTTGTTACATGTGTTCATTTGATAGCCATAGAAACTTGATGTTTATAAAGGGAGTCAGAGGTCTTCTTTTCATCATTGATAGTTGGGCAATCACTTATGTTCTAGACTTTTTCTTTATTTGAATTATACATTTCCGTCCAGCCTTATTGCCATTCTCTTCTTTTGGTCTTTCTAATTTTGTTTTTATTGGTGTTGCAGATTTGATTGCGATATTTTTGTTATAGAATATGCTAGGCATATAATTAACCAGACTATAGAAAGAATGCCAAATCCATTCGATTGTTCTACAGCAAGAATTAACTTGGCTACCTGGTTGTTCAAGTATGGATTTGATAAACAAAGAGATGGATACGATACAGATTGTGACAATGTAGCAAGGAAGGTGAGAAATACAAGGAGGTTGAAGAATGGCAATTAAACCAGCTTTTGTTCTCAAATTACCTAGGAGACTAATCTAACATTTTTTATGTAACTACTTGTAAATAGTTGATATATAATTGAGTTGGGATCATAACTTCTTTTGAATAGATGGATGTAATCATTTTTTTTTTGGTTTCTTAATTCAATGCATTTTTAGTGCAGATGTTTTTTGTTTCTTAATTCAATGCATTTTTAGTGCAGATGTATATCCTAAAACTGCTTTGATTAATTAGTCACAAATATTTTTGTTGTTATTATTTATTCCCCTTTTGAATTTGATTTTTTATGGTTGGATGTTGAGTTCAATTTTTCCAGATTTTCTTATCAATATGAAGTTAGAAAATAAAGGATTGTACTAAACCGATAATATCATATCAACGAGTTTAATGTATGTGCAGTCCATTGGGACGAGAATTCCAGCCGTCTCACCATAGTATGTAATGAAGATATTTAACATTTCCATACCTACAAATCATTGAAGTGGATAAACACATTGGTCAACAATTAGCTGTCTGAAAGTAGAAAAACACAATTCTAAAACAGAAATTAAATAAAACAGATGCCTCTAACGTGCTGATAAAATTGTAACATATATGGTTTTGTAGGTATCTAAAGTTGGTTCAATTTATGAACTAAATACACCTAAATCATGTCAAGATGATCAATCTATAAACAACACAAAAGTTTAATTAGATTTAAATTCTAAACAGATAGTAACATAACTTGTTACATTTGTTATTCTGAAATAAAATAACTTGTTACATTTGTTATTTTGAAATAACATAACTTGTTAATTTGTGGATGAAGATTAGATATTTTTAAAATAACAGAACTTGTTACATTTGTAATTTTGAAATAACAGAATGTGTTACATTTGTAGTTTTGAAATAACAAAACGTGTTATATTTGTTACATTTGTAATTTATAAATAACAGAACGTGTTACACTTATAATTTAGAAATTAGATATTTGGAAGATTATCAAACAACATAAGTAATCCAACAAACAACTAGAGGCAAATCATTGAACTGGATAAACACATTGGTCAACAATTAGCTTTCTGAAAGTAGAAAAACACAATTGCAAAACAAAAATTAAAGAAAACAGATAATAACATAACTTGTTACATTTGTTACAATGATAACCAAGTTGGGGAATTCTGTCAAACATCTGATGGTCAATATGGAGTAAGTTTTCCGTCCAATATCAATTTAACATGTTACCTGTATAGATGGTGGATAGAAGTAAGTTTTCCGTCCAAGTTGTTCTGCAGTTTTCACAGTTGATGGCTGGGAGTGAGATTTCCGTCCAATTTGATATGCAATTTCATGAATAATGGCTGCAAATTCACGTTGAATTTGTTTATTTGGATGAAATTTCACAGACGATGGCTAAAATTGAGATTTTTCGTCCAACTTTGTTCTGTAATTTCGCGTCGAATTTGTTTTTTGAGGATCAAATCTGAATTTATTTGGAATCTCAATCTTACTTCTCGTCGGTCGTGTGATCTATATGGAAGGAATTGAGTTTTTTGTGATTTTGATAAATGGAAAGTTTCCCAGCTTCTGATTTTGTTTGTTAAAACGATATATACATATACATACAGTATTTTGAAAATTTAGAAACAATGACAGTATTTTAAGAAATACTTTGTTTTTTGTGGTTATTTGTAAAAAATCCCCAAAATAGAGTGAATGTTTTAAAAATTGGATGACCAATAAATTTTTTAACACGCAATACTTGTATTTGAAAACTTTGATGGGCCGACCAATTTTGACCCAATTCAGTCATCATCAATACACCCTACCTTTGACCATCTACGGTCCCAAACATCAAATCAAACAGTCAAAATAGAGGAATCTTTCACTACTGTACTTGGCATTTTGTGGCAGCGTGTAATACGTTATATATATTTTATAAAACATTTTTAATTACATTTTAATACGAGTATTACTATTTATAATCGTTTACTATTGATAATCATTCTACGTGATAATATTCAATTGGATGAATTATTCATAATTAATGACTATAAATACATTATTCAATTTGAGTAAATAATTCATTCAATTGAATAATACCATATAAAATGATTATCGATAATAAGCGATTATAAATAGAATTATTTTAAATATACAGTTAATGCGTTTAAATTAGATGTATGAATTCTAAGAAATAATAAAAAAATATGTTCCATTAAATTTATAAATTCTTTTATCTAATCTTCATTTACGTTATATTGAGATTGCATCATTTTGTAATTAAGAAATTTATGTAAAATATATTTGACGATCCATTTAAAAATAAATAATATTATTTTTCATTAATAGAAATCATTATCATTTTAAGTGGTAGTGGGACCTCTGATTTATTGTCTAATATATTAAAATGATCCACTACCATCAAAATCGGTAATGATTTCTACTAATGATAAATAATATTATTACTTAAACAAAGTTCAAAACTGCTGTCTCAAATATATGATCTTTAAATAAAATATTTATACGTCATTAAATAAATTAACTTAAAAGTAAGTATGAATGTATTAAATATTGTCAATAATAATTTTTTATATAAAATTTTTATTAGATGAACAGCTAAGATAACATATATTTAGAACAATAAATTTGGACTGCTTTAAAATATCAATATTTGATACTGAATTACGGAAGTATTAGCAGCATATCCAAATTTTTGACTTTCTTTCTTAATTAATAAAGAAAGAAAATAAATCTGGTAATCTTTGAACCAATTGCATTGTTTATGGAAATTCCAAGATGGGCTATTAAATAATTAAAGATCAAACAAAACGGCTAATTTCTTCCTACTCACACAGTGGCCAACCCACCAACCCACGTAGTGAGGTGTCCGTTCATCATTGGTGTTCGATATTTTTCACGAACAAGTGGTTGTAAAATTGTCACATATACCCTCCTTCAAATTGGAAAACTTACACGTCACTTTTTTAACTAGCATGTGAAGCAAGGGCAGCCGTGTCAATTTGCAAAGATGGGAAACTTAGGATTGGAAAATAGAAAACAGAGTTGGACCAAATGCAATATTATATGGCCTCCAAAATAGATGCATGTAAGTGTATAAAAGCAGCAGGACCCAAAATGCAGACCAGACGAGACTCGAGAGAGGAGGCATTTCGTTTCGTTGATTTCAATTCAATAGAATTCTGATTCTCTCAGACACATTCCTTTTCTCTCGTTTGTTTCTACTGTATTGTTGGAATAGGAGTGATGGCAAATCTGAATGGGGCGACCTCGGATCTGAGGACAAAATTCTTGGAAGTCTACTCTGTGTTGAAATCTGAACTATTGAATGATCCAGCTTTCGAATGGACTGATAATTCTCGTCAATGGGTTGAACGGGTTAGTTTTATTTTGCTTTTTCCTCTTTTTTTCCTCGCCGGTTTAAGGTAATAAATTGATATGCTGAAATTCTACTTACTTTATTTTGATTACTAAAATTGAATTTTGTAATATCATATCATGAAGATTAGTTCAGATTATAGATTCAATTTTGTTACTGGGATGAGAGATCTCTAATGTCATGTGGGTTTTCAGAACTTTGCAAAATAGCTTAATTCTTTATTAACTGCTACGCAATTCAAATTATCAAAATAGAGAAGCAGAAAAATTATGAATTCCAACACTTCATGATTTTGAGAAGAAACACCACACCACACCACACACAGAGGAAACTCTAGTAAATCTATATATAAGGATTTTGATTTTGAAATTGAATTGATATTAGTAGAATGTTAAAATATTGATAGTTTATTTTTATTTATTGTATTGTTGGGGTAGGTGGGTTGCTTTTCACGACAATTATTTAGAATATACTTTTGCATACAAGATGCTTAGCTAGCTGTTTTAAAGTGAGTATATGCTAAATCTTTTATGCAACATATTTTGTCACTAAAGTTGTAACAGCTATTCTTGACAACCTTGATGGTGCTGGATGAGTTAAAGCAACAATTTACTGCAATTGGCAAAACTATTGTGATGTTTCCCCACTTGCATCAAGATTCCACTAACATTCATTCTTAACATTTTGACATATTACAAGGCTGTTCGGTTTTATTCATTTTTAAATCTATTTGCGGTCTTCTCTTCTTTCTTCTTTGTGGTGCCTTTAACAGACTTCCACTTATTCTTTTTGTTCCCGTCAATGGTCTATGCTATGGATGTTGAAGATTGATTTAATCTTGCTGTAGAAATTGATTCTATAAATTCTTCCACCAGAATATCTAGGATAGTGACTACAAAACTCTTACTCCTTCCTACAGTATTCTAGATGAAAGATAGACTTGAGACATTTTTATTTTACAAGGCCAATCTCTTCTAGACAAACTTTGTGCTAAAAATGCATATCAATTCTCTAACAAGTAGGACTATTTATGGCGTCACAAGTTTTACTTTGTGCACAAACTTACATATTTAA
The DNA here is from genome assembly GCA_030279155.1 of Forsythia viridissima. Lineage (NCBI taxonomy): Eukaryota > Viridiplantae > Streptophyta > Magnoliopsida > Lamiales > Oleaceae > Forsythia > Forsythia viridissima. Next base: position 6,685,326 of record CM059033.1, read on the forward strand.
CCCAACTTAAACCTTGAAAGTGCTACTACTATGTTCGTAAAATTGTGGCTTTTGCTTAGGCTAAAGAGTTATGGTACTATTTAAACATAACTTTTTTTTTTTTTGGGAAAAAAGAATCAGTCAAGATAAGGATTCTTAGGCCTACTCATCTCAAGACTGAATGTGGGGTTTGGCATTGCCCCTACCCAAGTATATTGATATAGCTGTTTAAACATAACTTCTTCATTCTTGTTTTAACTTTGACTAATGTTAATTATATATGTGTATGTGCGAGATGTATGTGTATGCGTACCGGTTTGGGACTGGGGGTATGTAAATAGACACATGTGGCGTGTCAAACTTCATAATTATATGAACAGGCGCGCAACTTCTCTTGAACAATTAATCAAAACAAAAAATCCCAGTAGAGAAAATCTATTTCGATTGTACAAGTGTTACGGTTTGATTTAGTATGATCGCAACATATGACGATGATATACAAGAATCAATTACTGGAGATGGAAATGACTACTTTTATATTTCAAAACATGAAACATTAACTTTTGAGATGTGGAACAACATGGAACCTTTGAGATGTTGATTAATGTGGTTCCTAGCATTTTTAACTACTGATAAATATTAACTTATGAAAAAGTTAATTATAAGAATGTGATTGTATACACACACTTATTCTTAGTTATTCATTTATTTGTAGTTTCTGATGTGACCTTTCCTATATCTGTGGCAGATGCTGGACTACAATGTGCCTGGAGGTCAGATACAAGCCATTTTCTTATTTGAAGAGCACACTCGTTCACCGACAATTATTGCTCTCATCATTAAGTTTTGTATGATGTTTTTTAAAGAAGCATTTCGTGTTAATAATTGCTAGAATGAATTGTGATTTTCAGGGAAATTAAACCGAGGCCTGTCTGTTATTGATAGCTACGAGTTGCTAAAAGAAGGAAAAGAGCTAACTGAAGAGGAAGTCTTTCTTGCTAGTGCTCTTGGCTGGTGTATTGAATGGGTATGCCAAACACAATTTATGATGCCGTGTTCTTAGTTTCACTTGCAATTGCATGTTTTCTTGCAGAAGATTCTCATATTTACATGTTGACGAAATTTGCAGCTTCAGGCATATTTTCTTGTCCTCGATGATATTATGGACAATTCTCACACTCGTCGTGGTCAACCATGTTGGTTCCGAGTTCCAAAGGTTTGTGCAACAATGTTTTGATCTCTTGTTCGCACTGTCCAGAGTGTTGTCTCCGGCAAGACAATTATCTTGATAAATTTTATGTTTTAGGTTGGTCTGATTGCTGCAAATGATGGGATCATACTTCGTAACCACATCCCGCGAATTCTCAAGAAACACTTCAGAGAAAAGCCTTACTACGTGGATCTATTGGATTTGTTCAATGAGGTAACTGACTAGTGAGGACTTCATTCGATCGTCTTTCTTTGTTTAGATATTCTAAATTTAATTCTTGTTGTGCTTTTAGGTCGAGTTCCAGACTGCTTCTGGGCAGATGATAGATTTGATTACTACTCTTGAAGGAGAAAAAGATCTGTCAAAATACTCATTGCCCCTGTGAGTCGAATATTTTGCAGAATTATTTGACATTAGCATTGTGCAATATATTTGAAGGACCAATTTTTGGGTGTTAACTATATTTCCCTTCTCAGTATAAAGAGTTATCGTACCAATAAAGACCTATACGAATCTTGCACATTTAGTGCATGTTTTGGTACAATATTGGATGGGGCTGGACTATATAGTAACTAAGATTTTAACTTCTTTTTCTTTCTTAAAATTGTCTAGTGCTATCCATTCCTCCTCACCAAACATGTCATAATGTCTTCAAAAACTTGATCGAAATTCTGGGTCTTTGTAGATCTTATAAGATAACGCTTATTTTGACACATAAATGGTAATGTCAGCATTTCAATGGAGCTCAGACCTGGAATGCATCACTTAATTTCCCGATTTTCTTTTTGTAATTAATAAATTGAATTTGTTGAATCTTATGCAGTCACCGACGCATTGTTCAGTATAAAACTGCTTACTACTCATTTTACATTCCGGTGAGCAAGGAACTTGTTTGGATCCATTTCTCAATGTTGAAATAAAATTGTAGTTATTGACTAGTTCATATTTTATGTTCCCTTTTTGTACGCAGGTGGCATGCGCATTGC